>OV702282.1:440757143-445757143 GCA_916181665.1 Avena sativa | reverse complement strand
AGAGTTGTGACCATCCTCCAGGATCCGGCGGGCAAAAGACTAGGGCCACATCCTGCGAGATCAAGAACTGCTGGAGCCACAGCCCTGCCGTCAAAATAAGAAGACAGTTCGTGCAGAGCACACACTAATTTTCAGCACAGGGCAAAGCGCCTGCTGGGTTACTTATCCCTCTTCCATTTTGGAGGAAGACTCTGAATTCTTCGACGCGCCTGATTACATGGACACTGTACTGCAAACTGCCGCAGTCCTTATTCAGTTTACATCAGAGAAAATCACATTAACGCATTCAGTAAAAGATGAATCCAGGGGCAGCATGGTTATTAAGGAAATTTCTCCTGTGTGTCAAATTTTGGAATTGTATATCATAGTAAATCTAAGCAACAGCAAAAAAATCATCTTACAAGGTTATGCTATACAGCTTGGGAAATTGTTCAGCCAAAGGGGTGTTCCTAACCAAGTATCTTACCCATAACAGGTGTAAATACAGTCTGCAACTTAAGTTTCACAATATATCGAGAACATGTATATATCCTAGACCTCTATTTTGTTTTGAAAAATCCTGGACCTTTATAAAGCCAGAGTCCCAGAACGAAAGTGAGAATCTCCAATAATCTTATCCTTCGCTTCCAATATGGATTCAAGGCATCACTTTCTCAGCACATCCACAAACACTAATGTAAGAATTAAGATCACACCAAAGTGCTAATGTACTCGAATTTATGCCAGAAACAAGACAACTATATAGAGAAAGGGGGAAAAACCACTCATAAACATTCAGAAACCATTATAGTGTCATTACAAAAGTGACAGAACCAAGATTTTTTTTTTTGAACAATAATCCTGGACCTTTATAAAACCAGTCCTAGAACAAAAGTGAGAACCTCCAATCTTATCCTTAGCTTCCAATATTGATTCAAGGCATCACTTTCTCAGCACATCAACAAACACTAAGGTAAGAATTAAGATCACACCAAAGTGCTAATATACTCGAATTTATGCCAGAAACAAGAAAACTTTATAGAGCAAGGGGTGACAACCTCTCATAAATAATCAGAAACCATTATAGTGTCATTACAAAAGTGACAGAACCAAGAAAACACAGTGATCTGAATGTCAGCAACGGCAGACTACACTCCCTTTAAACTACTGGAGGCCATAGTTGGACAGGTGCTGAATAATTGTGTAAGGACGAGAACAATTACCCATGTCTCTAGAGATTCTTTCTACTTGCTGGGACCTCGGATTATACCTACATATGTAATCACGAGAATAATCTAGGATTTTAATATAATAGATGCAGTTGGCGTCAAGGGATGGGAATTTGTCAGGATTAACTGATATGCAGTTAACACTACTAGAGAAAAGCTTATGCGAGGCGCATATCATATGCGCCTCTAGCTTTGAGCCTCGGCTATTTTTTATGTGAGGCGCATATCATATGCGCCTCCTATATTTCACATATAGGAGGCGCATATCGGTATGCGCCTCGCATATGTGAATTATAGGAGGCGCATATCGATATGCGTCTCGCATATGTGAAATATAGGAGGCTCATATCATATGTGTCTCGCGTATGTTTCACAATACGCCTTGTATATTATAGTATATGCGCCTCCTATAGTGTCCTATATGCGCCTCCGGTAATATTTTCGAAATTTAAGTTTTACAGACCACTATAAATAATAATATACAGATATTCAAATATACAATATAGTCCAGAATACAGTATAAATAGCAAAGAATTTTCCAGAAACTTGCAATTGGCCAAATCATAATAGAACCAACATGAATACAAGTACATTGCACATCAATCGCGACATACGAGTTCATACATCAAGTAGAATCAACAAGTGCCAAGTTTTCATACAACACCAAGTGTTTGTGCCACAAGATCACACCTCCAATTATAAGTTCATAACCACATTACAACTCCGACGATGGAGCTCTAGCTAGATGAAGTAGAGCACATAACCTACCATGAAGAGCAACAAGGTGGTGATCACGAGGAAGTTCCTCCACTTCTTCCTTCTGTGCCTCCTCCACTTCTCTTCCGCCACCTCTCTACTCTCGTAGCCTAGGCAGTTGTTGCCCGAGAAGTTTTGTCAGTGGAAAGCAATAGCAGTTCACAAGATAGAATCATGCATATATATATGGGTGCAACAAGATGTAAGAAATCAGGTTATAATCATCGACATTTCGAAGAAAGACCAAAAAAAGCAAACCAAGAATGACTTGGATTAGTGCCTCATACTTAGATTGGGCACGGAAATAACAATGCTCGTTGTTCAATCTCATGCGGCAAGTAGAGTATATGCCCAAATTACTAGTCTACTTGGCACACCAGATCGAACAACGGCATAGTCATACACATGACATCACAACACGTTCTAATCATCGGCATTTCGAAGAAAGACAAAGAAAGCAAACCACAAGAAGTAGGGCATAGACAAATAGTTACAGGTAATACTAGACCATGAAGTGGCTTCAGTGTCCCAAAAAATACAAATAAGGAGTTAAAATAAAGTCTCCCATGGTTCAGATAAAATACATGGGACAGAAAAAGGGCACTCTTACAGATTCTTTTTGGAAAAGGAGAGCTGTAAGCATGTGCAGCGATTCAAATTTAACTGCCGTGTGAAGAACATCAAAAAGCATAGCAAGAGAAGTCACCTGAATGGACATAGAAATTGTAGACCAAATCATCAAACTAGCAATGCTGACATACAGAGCATATAATAATTAAGGTAACACAATCCAGTGTGCCATAATGCCATCCATACCATGCTCGCCACCCCTTGCAGATTCTCCACACTCATGTTATCTACCCGGAGTTTATGAACAAGTAACTTCATTAGGTGAGTTGCAAGCTCTAGGCACCTTGAACCTACAATGAAACAATTGGCAACTGCATAAGAATTCAACCTAACTTTCGAAACTATGATGTGTTATTGAAAGGCAAGACTAAACGGAATCCATCAATCAACTTCTGTAAATACTTCAAACTTGGACACCAAATTCAATATACTATGCTAATCTCCTAGGTTGAACTTTCAAAGCAGGGTAAACAAGCACCCGTCAGACACCCAGGTGCACAAACTTAAAATGTCGGAGCAAGTGTCGCGGCTAGCGTTCCTCCGTAGGATGAACAAATATGGAGATGAAATTATTAAGTAAACAGGAGACTGGCCAGAAAATTTTAGTACCATCTGGGAAGTTGGAGATTTGACTGAAGAGCATGCCCATAACTTCAGGCTCACAAAATTTATATGCCCCATCTTCAGAGGCTATGGCAACGAGTGATAGAAATTCAAAACATTCTTCAGTTATAGTAAGATCAGGCCTGCAGATGATTTGGCAGTCATAAGCAAATCTGAATTGCAAAGCAAGCATCCAAACAGTTAAACGGTTGGCCTAAGCTAGATTCTGGAGGATCGCACATGTCTGCTCAACTGGCGAGCACTGTGAAACTAAAAAACATGGTTCATTACATGCCACTTCAATTGTATCGGTATGTAGGGCCTTAATGAATTTCAGAAGGCAACAGAGAGTGATGGGGATACGCCTACTGGGGTATACTCAGCAGGACGTTTCCGACTGGCCTAAAGGCTGGCGAGTGGGCCTGCAGAACGGCGAGTGGATCGAAGCCCAGCAAGATACCAGGCGACTGGAAGCTGAAGGCCCAGGCGAGTGGATAGGCCCAGTCGGTCTAGGTTTGAACGATTGCCGAAGTTGTAACCGAATCGGTTGAGATATGTAAACCCTAGGGGAGGTGAGCTTATATAAACCTCCCTAAGGGGTGAGTAGAAACACGTTCCCTCATACACCCAAGCTACTCGCCGCCTAGTCGCCGAGTACGCCCATTGTAAACACCTCCATAATACAATCTAGCAGGAGTAGGTCTTTACCCTCCGGGGGGCCGAACCTGGGTAAAACCCTGTGTCTTTGCCCTCATCTCGCACCGCAGATGGCTGGCCGCCCTTGCCCTTCGTTCTACTACTCGCTGCCGATTGCAGCATCTGCCGTGGTCATTCCCGCGACAGTGGCGCCCACCGTGGGGACTGGCCGGTCTGGCCGGTGTTCTGCGGCGAGATCCAATCTGCCCATCAACGAGACGGTCGCCACCGGCCGCATGATAGCGATCGGCGAGATGCTCCAGATCTTGCCGAGCAGCTACGTCCCGGCGGCACGGCCCATCACGCACAGCGTGATCCTGCCGATCGGCACGATCAGCCTCTTCGTCGGCTTCACCGACGTCACCACCTCGGAGGATTCGGCTCGCATCCGCGAGTCGCCACCACGCGATCGGCTCTCCGAGAGCCAGGTCCGCATGATCCACCGCCTCGCCTCCGAGTACAACTCGGCCCACAGCAACGTGGCCGAAAATTCGGCGGCCGCAGAAGATGCGGCCCTCACCGACGACGCCGACTCGGCGACCCCGGCATCACTCGCCGGATCCATCACCGCGGCCTCATCCGCGGGCTCCATCGCTCAGGTCTCCAACGCGGGAGATTTCGAGGACCCTTCCATCCTCGGGATCTTCGACTTCGACTCCGGGTCGGAAAATTCCGCCGACCTCCATGACGGAGCTGGTCGCCATGCCGCGACCTACATGGCCACCGGCACCGATCCGCCGGAGGATCCTTTCTCCACCCCAATCCCTCCCAACGCCACGGCAACGGAGGTTGAGGAACTCCGCCTAAAATTGGCGGAGGCAGTACGCAAAGAGCAGGCCGAGCGCGAGAAATTTCGCCTCGAGCAAGTGACAGCGCAGGAACTGTCACGCTACCACCAGCAGCGGATCAGGTCACGCCTGAATCCCACCGTTCAGGGGCGCGCCCTGAACTTCGACGACGAGAACGACCCGGCTCGCATAGCCGAGTGCGCGATCTGCGAGAACGCGCCACCAGGAGGAAGCGCTCGCCCCCCGCCAGGGTCAACGGCGATGGGCGCCCCACCACCGCCCAACCGCACCCCTCCCAGGGACCAGCCGCGGATAGTCGTCTCCTCACGGGAGCGAGACGCGAACGGCCTCCCGTTGTTCTCCACCCCGATGGACAACCTCGTGGCAGGTCGAGCAGCAGCCGATAGCATCACGGCCACCGGCGACGGCACCTTGCAAATCCAGTATGTCAGGGCCCTGCTCGCAAAGGCCGTGGAGCAACAAAAAGCGGGCGCCGACTCGCAAGGGCGAGTATACTCGCGCTCCGCAGGAAGCAGGGCGGACTCAAGCGGCCGCCCAGCGGCGGCAAACACTCTAAATTGCCCGCCACCAGAGCCACTGCAGCTCCAGCGCCGACCCACGAACGCGGCGCTCTCCACCAACGATCCAAGGCCGGCGACCAACTTCGTCGCCGCTAACGGAGAACCCGTCGACGCCCGCACTCACATCATCAACAACCAAAACTGGCGTGCGCGCCAGCCCGACGACTTGCGGCACACCCTAGCTAATCGCCGCGATGGCGAGCCGATGGGGTCGCTCAGTCGACTAGGGCCTAAGTGCTTCGGACCTATGATCCGAGGTGAAAAGTACCCGCCAAACTTCAAGGCGCCAAAGGAGATAGAAAAGTACGACTCCTCGTACGACCCCGCGGTCTGGCTTGATACATACCTCATGGCAATGGGGATCGCGGGTCACACCGACCTACTCGCCGCCCGTTACCTCCCACTGATGATGGAGGGGACGTGCAGGCAATGGATCAATACGCTCCCCCAGGACAGTATCGACTCCTGGGAGGAAATGCGAGACGCCTTCGTCAGGCACTTCGAGTGCTCCTACACCCGCGCCACCACCATCGAGGACCTGGAACGATGCGTCCAGGGACCCCGCGAGTCGACCCGCAACTGGGTCCAACGGTGGCAAGATCTCTGGTACAACGCGGCCGGCATCCACCCGGACACCGTGATCCATTGCTTCAAGACTTCGTGCCGCTACGAGCCTCTAGTCGCCAAGCTCAAGCGACAAGCCCGCACACTCAACAACATCCCCGACCTCCTTGAGATCGCCAAACGGTATGCCGAGGAGGACCCCAACCAAGAAATCGACGACGAGTCAGGAGGGCAACGCCGCACGGGCGGCAACGACGGCGGACGACGAACCGACCTGCGCTACAGCGGCACCCGCCTCACAGGCAAGCGCCGCAACGACGGGCGAGTCGACTTCGTCGCCAACGCTGGGCACGCGCAACGCGAGCCCAAAAGTTACCGCCGCGACGGAGGGCAACGGCGCGACGGCGGCAATTATAAGAACAAGCCAAGATTCGATCCCGCGGCGCTCCTTAACCAACCATGTGCGTTCCACAGCAGGGAAGGAAAGCCCGCAACGCACACCACCGCCGATTGCCACACCCTCAGGGAAATCGAGAAGGCAAGGAACGCGCGGGAGGACACCGACAACAACCCGCCGAATGGCGGAAGATTCGGCAACGTAGCCGGCTCGCTCCACACCTTCACGGGCTTCAACACGAAGCGTGAGAAGAAGGTCATCGCCCGAGCTGTCGCCGTCAACGCGGTGGCCCAAACAGACGTCCCCCAGTTCCTAAACTGGTCGGAACAACCCATCACCTGGAGCCGGCAAGACCACTCGCCACGCGTCGAGTACCCAGGCCGAGTCGCCCTTGTGGTCAAGCCCAAGGTCGGCGATTACTGGCTCCCCAAGACACTGATGGACGGTGGCAGCTCCATCAACATCCTCTACCTCGACACCTTCCGACGGCTGCGGCTCCCGCAGTCGATGATCGAGACAACCCACACCACGTTCCACGGCATCGTCCCTGGTCGGAAGGCGTATCCGATCGGTAAAGTCACGCTGCCAGTCACGTTCGGCACTCCGGCAAACTTCCGCACCGAGCGGATCGTCTTCGAGCTGGTGCCCTTTGACAGCCCTTACCACTGCGTCTTGGGGCGCCAGGCGTTCGCCAAATTCATGGCGGCACCCCACTACGCGTACAACGCAATGAAGCTCCCAGGGCCGTGCGGCGTCATCACCATCAACGGCGACCCCGACATGGCCGCCGAGTGCGAGGCCAAAGGAGCCGAACTCGCCGACGCCGTCATCGCGGCAGAGGCTAACCACGCCGACGAGCTCGCCAAATACGCGAGCGGGGTCAACAATGACGACCCCACAATCCTCAAGAAGCCCAACTCAGAGGGCACAAACACCTCAACCTTCGAGACCACGACGCACACTCGCACCGTTGAGCTAGTCCCAGGCGACCCCAGCCAGACGGTGACGATCGGGACAGGCATGAGCCCAGCATAGGAAGGCGCGCTCATCGAGTTCCTTCGTGAGAATAGGGACATCTTCGCATGGAAACCCTCCGACATGCCTGGTGTCCCTAGGGAGCTCGCTGAGCACAAACTAAACGCCGACCCCAAAGTGCGACCCGTCAAGCAGTCGCTACGGCCCTTCAATGAAGAGCGCCGTCGAGCAATCGCCGAGGAAGTGCAGCGCCTGCTCGCTGCCGGCTTCATCCGGCCAATCAAATACTCCAAGTGGCTGGCAAACCCAGTCCTGGTCGAGAAGAAAAACGGGACCTGGAGAATGTGTATCGACTACACAAACCTGAACAGCGCCTGCCCAAAGGAGCAGTTCGTCCTCCCGCGGATCGATCAGATAATCGATTCAACCGCGGGCTCGGAGTCACTGTGTTTCCTCGACGCCTACTCCGGGTACAATCAGATCAAAATGGCCGTCGAGGACGAGGAAAAGACGGCGTTCATCACGCCATTCGGAGCATTCTGCTACACCGCCATGACCTTCGGCCTCAAGAACGCCGGGGCGACCTACCAGCGGTGCATGCAAGAATGCCTCGCGAGCCAAATTGGCCGCAACATCCACGTCTACATCGACGACGTGGTCGTGAAATCCGCTCGCCAAGGAGACCTACTCGCCGACCTAGCGGAGACCTTCGCCAACCTGCGGAGGTACAAGATAAAGCTTAACCCAGGCAAGTGCACCTTCGGTGTACCCGCCGGGCAACTACTGGGGTACGTCGTCTCCAAACGAGGGATCGAGGCAAACCCAACGAAGATCGACACGATCGCCCGGCTCGGCAAACCCGAGTGCTTGCGCGACGTCCAGAGACTGGCCGGGCGTGTAGCGGCCCTCAGTCGCTTCATCCCCCGCCTGGGCGAAAAGGCGATGCCCCTATACCGCCTGATGCGCAAGAATCCCACCTTTCAGTGGGACAAGGAGGCGGACGACGCGCTCCGCGACCTCAAAAAGGTGCTACTCGCCGCACCACTACTCGCCGCACCCGCAGACAAAGAGCCCATGCTGGTCTACGTCGCGGCGTCCGAGCGCGTCGTCAGCGCCGTAATGGTCGTCGAACGACCAGAGGAAGGAAAGGAGCGCCCGGTCCAGCAGCCGGTGTATTACATCAGCGAGGTCCTCACCGAGTCGCGCCAGCGATACCCGCAGTACCAGAAGTTAGTATACGCGGTCTTCAGGGCTCAGCGGCGCCTGCCGCACTACTTTCAGGAGCATCCGATCACGGTCGTCTCCTCAGCACCATTACAAGACATCATTCGCAATCGCGAGGCGACCGGGCGGGTCGCCAAGTGGGCCATCGAAATCGGCGTCCACAACATTAAATACGAGCCACGGAGGGCGATCAAGTCCCAGGCACTGGCAGACTTCATCGCCGACTGGGAGGAGGCCCAGCAGCCCGAAAAGCCGCCGTACCTACACTACTGGAACCTGCACTTCGACGGGTCCAAGAACGCGGACGGCGCAGGAGCGGGGATAGTGCTGACTTCACCAAAGGGCGACAAGCTCCGCTACATCCTCCGCCTCGAATTCACGCCCTGCACCAACAACATGGCCGAATACGAGGCCCTACTCCACGGCATGCGAGCCGCAAAGGAGATGAGCGTCAATCGCCTTCGATGCTACGGAGACTCCGACCTCGTTGCGGGACAGGTCGCAGGCACCTGCGACGCCGTCTCCCCTACCATGGCGGCTTATCGCCAAGAGGTGGACAAGTTGGGCGGCCACTTCACCGGCTACTCCGTCGAGTGGATCGACAGGCGGAAAAACGAAGAGGCTGACGCCCTCTCTCGCATCGGGTCGGCTCGACTCGCACCACCCGCCGGCGTGTTCCTCGACACGATCTCCAAACCATCAGTCTCTCCCCCGAGGGAGATCGATATCGGCGTACCCCTCCAACCCGAGGCAGCCTTGGTCGCACTCATCACCGAGCCAGACGACTGGACCAAGCCCTACATTGCTTACCTGGAGGCCGGCACCCTACCCGCAGACGAGACAAGCGCTCGAATGATCGCTCGCCGATGCAAGTCCTTCACCATCATCGACGGCGAGCTACACAAGCGCAGCGTCACCGGCGTGTTCCAGCGTTGCGTCCAACCGGCTGAAGGACGTAAAATCCTACACGACATCCACTCAGGCGACTGCGGCCACCACGCGGCCGCGCGCTCCCTGGTCGCCAAGGCTATGCGACACGGCTTCTACTGGCCTACCGCACACGCCGACGCTGTCGATATCGTCCAGCGATGCGCTGGGTGCCAGAAGTACGCCAACCAGACGCACGTACCAAGCTCGGCGCTCAAGACAATCCCCATCACCTGGCCATTCGCTGTGTGGGGCATGGACATGGTAGGCCCCTTCAAGAAGGCACCCTCCGGTTACACCCACCTGCTGGTCGCCGTCGACAAATTCACGAAGTGGGTCGAGGCCAAGCCGGTCCGGAAATGCGACGGGAAAACTGCCACTAAGTTCCTACGCGAGCTCATATATCGCTACGGGTTCCCCAACAGCATCATCACGGACAACGGCACAAACTTCGCCAAGGGAGCAATGGCCGAATTCTGCGAAGAGCATCACATCCGGCTCGACCTCGCGTCAGTCGCACACCCGGAGTCCAACGGCCAGGCGGAACGAGCCAACCAAAGCATCCTCCACGGTCTGAAGCCGCGACTCCAAGTACCACTGGAGCGCACCGCTGGATGTTGGGTCGAAGAGCTACCCTCCGTCATCTGGGGAATCCGCACCTCGGTCAACAGGTCGACGGGATTCACCCCCTTCTTCATGGTCTACGGCGCCGAAGCGGTCATGCCCACCGACCTCGAACACGATTCGCCGCGGGTCGTCCACTATACGGAGGCCGCAAACGAGCTGGCCCGCCAAGATGGGCTCGACCAACTCGACGAAGCACGCGACCTCGCCCGATCGCGCACAGCCATTTATCAGCAAGGGCTCCGCCGCTACCACAGCCGACGGGTGAAAACCCGCACCTTCCAGGAAGGCGACCTGGTGTTACGCCTCATCCAGGACAAGAAGGGCATGCACAAGCTCTCCCCTCCGTGGGAAGGCCCGTTCGCCATCGGGCGCGTCCTCGGCAACGACGCCTACTACCTCGTCGACGTCCGCGGAGACGGCGAACTCGACGTCAAGCGGCCGTGGAATGTAAACCTCCTCCGGAAGTTCTACTCCTAGAACCCCACATGAAATAAAAGAAACAAGTCACCGCAAATTGCGTCTACTCTCCATGCCTTGTGCCACTCGCACTCGTAATAACAGCATCATGCTAACATGCAGAAGTCAACCTTTGGTTTAGCGACCGGCACGGCCAAGTAGTGCGATATAGGAGCACTGAGTCATCTCAGGCCCTGTATCGTCCACGAAAAACGCCAATCCGGAGCCCCATTGGAGTCGCCTAGCTCGACTGGTTTTGCAAACCAAGACAACTGCCCTCGCTTCTCACAGCGGCCTTGGTCCTCCGCATCCTCGGCGTAGCGACTCGAACGACTAAGTACCACGCTCGGGGACTGAATACCAGTTCGTCGCGATCGGTCAGGGAAAACGTCAAGTAAGAGAGCACGCCCTGGACTCGCCATGCGACTGACCCCCCGGGTCAGGCAGGAGTGACGCGCCTACACAAACGCGCTACGTCCTCAACCACCCTCGAGTCGCGCCTTGAAATACCAAGTACCTCGCTCGGGGACTCGGCCACCCGACCCCGTTCGCGTTCGGGAAAACGGTAAAGTACAGAGCGCTCAAGGGAGTCGCCTTGCGACTGGCTCTTCGAGCTCGGGCGAGTCGACTAAACTAACAAAACACACGACACAAATAAAACATCATATATAAGGTGAACCCCACAAAGGGCGGACGCGCTCGGGGACTCATCCAAAATCAAAACACAACAATCATTAGCAAAATGGATACAACATCCAATTCAATCGCAAATCGCATTGTCTTACATTACAAACTATGCCTGTTCGGCAGAACTGCTACTAACTTATCTAGACATACTACACTATTCCGCAGGCTTCGACGATGATGCACCAGAGTCCCGGCGCTTCCGGATGAACGCGGTGTACGGGTTCGACGGATACGTCGTCAGCTCACCCGCCATCGCCGCGCGGAACGGTTGTTCAACCTTGAAGTCCCGATGTGGCGGTTCGGGGTCGTTTGGCGCGACGACCGTTTCCTGGTAGGGAAGAAGATCGCCCATCGCCCAGACACGCTCCGAGTAAGCGGCGGCACGTTCCTGCAGCTTAAGAACCTCGGACAGATCCACCGAGCCTGTAGACGAGGGATACCCACTCGTCACATCGTCGAGGTCGAAATCCTCGGGGAAGTGAGCGAGTCCCAGGCTCAGCGCGGTCGACGCCCCGCGTCGAAACGCCGACCGCGTCATGAACTCCATGACCGCGGGCGCCTTCTCCAAGTACTCCCACACCTCAACGAGGTCACTGGGAATAACCTCCATGGGCGACATCTCCTGAAGGTAGGCGCGGATGCACGTCGCCGACAGCGTTGCCGAGTCAACGAGCATGCTTACGCACTCCTTCGCGCCAAGCGAGCTCGCTTCTTCGTGGCTACCAAGTACACGACTTGTTAAGCAGGAAACAGCGAATGAGTACCACAGGAAACACAAACAAAACAACTGAAAGACAGGGAAGACGCACTCACCAAGTAACGGGCGAGCGAGTCCCGTGATGAAGCTTTGAAGTGACGAATGATCGTCCTGAAGCCCAACAATAAGGGCCTCCGACACCTTGCGGTCTTCTTCCGCGGCCGCAACGGCGGCCTTAGCTCGCCCATTCGCCGAATTCGCTTCTTCTTTCGCCTCCCGCAACTCGCGTTCGAGGACGGCGACCCTCTGCTCAGCAGCACCTAACGCAGATCTCGCCGCCATCAGCTCGCCAGCAGGGACAAGCTCTTGGCGAGCTACCTCCGCCTGTGCAGCAACCGCTTGAAGTTCCCTGTTCACCTCTTGGAGAGTGGCCAGTTCCTTCTCAGCTCGCTGCTTCGCAGCCAGTCGCTCTACCGACTCCAGTTGCAGACCCTGTATAACTTCAAACGTCAGCACACACGAAAATTACTAAGTGCCCACCCGCTACAATCTAGCGAGTGCGCACTCGGGGACTGGCGACCGCAAAAATTAATCAGTGCGTACTCGCTAAAATTTAGCGTACACGCACTCGGGGACTGGCGACCGCAAAAATTAATCAGTGCGTACCCGCTAAAATTTAGCGTACACGCACTCGGGGACTGGACTCGAACGTACAAGAAACTATAAGAATCAAGCCGCTACTACGCACCGACCTGATCCTCGGGGACTGGAGGTACCTGGATGGCCGCGCCAAGCATGCCGTGAAGTTGCACAGCGTCCACTGACGCAAGCAGCGCCGGTGTGTGCCCGCGACGTTGGTCGGTTTCAGCATCGGCGGTCCCCGGAGCGAGGCTAGGGCCCGCAGCTTCACTCGCCGTGGTCGCCTTGGTCATGAAGCGGGGGAAGGTTGCAATCGAGGCACCCGCCCCAAAGGAGCTCGCTTCCTCCGGCCTAGTCAAGGTGCCCTCCTTTGTGGACGCGGTCGCCTCCACTGCGGGCCCAGCTGGCGCGGCCGCCGCGTCATCAGAGATAGCGACGATGTCGTCGCCCTTGGCCTTCTTGCTGCCTTCCGTGGAGGTGGCGACCTCGTCCACCTTCCTCTTACGGGAGGGATCCTCCTCGCTAGCGGTGGAGGGTACCTTGGCCACCGTCGGGTGGCCCATCTTTTTCACTCCGGTCCTGCACGTCGAGTGGAATCAACAAGAGGCAATCGATGTAATAAAAGAAAATAGAGATGACCGAGTACACTTACTTGGCGACTGGAATGAAACGCAGCCCTGTGCGAAGGCTGGCGGGTTTCTCCAGCTCAGGGCCCAATCAGCGACTAAGCCCCAGTTCTAGGACGCCAGGAGCCCAGGATACGGACGGCCTCCTTGACGTCGAGGTAGCGGTTGGCGCCTCCAGAACACCTTCGGCGGAGGCCTCCTCGCGAAGTGGGGCTGCTGCGGCCGGAGCCTCCTTGCGAGGCGAGACCGCCACGCTCGGGACCTCTTTGCGGGGCGAGGTCGCCATAGCCGGAGCCTTCCCTAGCCCGGAGACCGGTGCAAAGGGTGGAGGCATTGAAGCCAACGGCGCCTCCGTGGATGGCGCATCGAGTGCGGTTGTCACCGGGGCCGCGTCGTCACTGGACGAGCTATGAGCGTCGGAGCTGCTCGCTGAATGCGGCGGTGAGGCCACCTTCGGCGGCTTCGTCTTCCTCCGTAGGGGGGCCCTCGCTTCTTTCTCCTTCTTCTTCTTCTTTGCGGGGGTGGCTTGGCGGCGTGAGGTGGCCTCCGGGAGCTCCTCGTCGTCGTCATGACGCTCCAGGCTCCTGCTCGCTTCGACTTCGCGCTTATGTTGCCCGCGGGTCTTACGGACCAGTGGGGCAATCTCCTCTTCGGACTCGCCCTCGTCGTCCTCGTTACCCTTGGCGGGTGACGACTCGCTTGTGTCCTGGGCGGATGGCCCAGGGCTCTCGTTGTCGGCGGGTGGTAGCCACCCTTCCACCACTTGGAACAGCTGCGTTAAACACCAAACAAAGTTATAATTACCGCGACTGCACGTACTGCGACTGCGAACAAGATAAAAGGATTACCGTTGGAGCTGGACGCTTCGCGGTGTAGGGAGGGACCCCGGCTTGCGCATCCGTGTATGCCGCCTGGGTGATCTTCTTCAGCGCCAAGAGGTAGTCCTCCAACTTCCACTCGGCGAGGCTGGCTTTCGTCGAGTCTTCTCGGCCCGAGTACTGGTACATATAATGCTCGCGTTGGGCGAGTGGAACGAGCCGCCGCCCAAGCCAACAGTTGTACAAGTTCACCGTCTGAAGCCCCTTCTTCTTCAGACCGCGGATGGTCTGGAGCATCTCGTCGACGACCATCCGCTGGTCGTCTGGGAGCTTGCCGACCTGGAGATTGCGTGGCTCGGAACGGTTGGCCGAGTACCGCGGGATCACCGCTTCGTCTTCTGGAGTCGCCTCGGTCACATAGAACCACGACTTCTTCCAGTCGCTCGCTGCTTTGGCTGGCAGCATCAGGTCGAAGAAGGAAGCTTTGGATTTGAGCTGGAAGGTTAAGCCGCCCGCGGCTAGCATTGGGCCGCCCGCCTCCTCGCGGCTGATCCGTCCGTGGAACAGATCTTGCCACAAGGGGAAGTAGGGCCGGCAGCCCAAGTAGCACTCGCAGAACGCCACGAAGATGGCGAGCTGCTCGATGCTATGGGGACCCAAGTCTGAGGGTTGGATCCCGTAGTAGGCGCAGAAGCGCCGGAAGAACAAAGATGTAGGAAACCCTAAACCCCGCTCGAGGTGACTAGAGAAACAGATGAACTCTCTCTCTCGCGGGTTCGGGATCGTCTCTCCGGCTGCGGGGATACGCCAGCAGCCGGCCCGCAAGATTCCGGCTTCCTCGAAGGAGGCCAGCTGCGCCCTGGTACACTTGGATCTACCCCAAGGTTCGGTGGAGAGGGCCATGGCTGAGGATTTGTTCGGAGGTCGGAGGATTGCGGGTCGATTGGGTCGCGGAATCGGGGGAAAGGAGATGCGTGCGCTCGGAGGAAACGGTGGACGGTTGGCTTTGCGATAGCCTGCCATTCCTCTTATATAGCGGAGGTTGCCCGCCAAATTAGGGGGCCGTTACCGCGCGATGATTACGCCGAAAGTTACCGTTGAGTTACCTTAACGGCTAGTTTGACCACGCCCGACGGTCCTTCTCCTGCCACTCGGCTCGCTACAGTCACTCGCCGAGTCCGTGTCTCGTTGGCTCGACTCGCCCAAGACACGACTTGGTTTGCCCGATTTATTCTTTCAATACAGGAGCCCGCCGACGATTTGACTGGATGCCAACTTGAAGTCATATACTCCGACTGCCAGCAGTCACCCATGCCAATCGACGACGGCCTCGGGGACTACTGATGGGGATACGCCTACTGGGGTATACTCAGCAGGACGTTTCCGACTGGCCTAAAGGCTGGCGAGTGGGCCTGCAGAACGGCGAGTGGATCGAAGCCCAGCAAGATACCAGGCGACTGGAAGCTGAAGGCCCAGGCGAGTGGATAGGCCCAGTCGGTCTAGGTTTGAACGATTGCCGAAGTTGTAACCGAATCGGTTGAGATATGTAAACCCTAGGGGAGGTGAGCTTATATAAACCTCCCTAAGGGGTGAGTAGAAACACGTTCCCTCATACACCCAAGCTACTCGCCGCCTAGTCGCCGAGTACGCCCATTGTAAACACCTCCATAATACAATCTAGCAGGAGTAGGTCTTTACCCTCCGGGGGGCCGAACCTGGGTAAAACCCTGTGTCTTTGCCCTCATCTCGCACCGCAGATGGCTGGCCGCCCTTGCCCTTCGTTCTACTACTCGCTGCCGATTGCAGCATCTGCCGTGGTCATTCCCGCGACAGAGAGCGAAAATTCTTACGATTTGGAAACAACCTCGGCGACCAGAGGCACAGTGGAGACGACCCCCTCGTCGGCCGCAACCTCCGGGACGCGCGAGCCCAGCAAGCACGGTCACGGCGAGCCGCAGGTACGCCTCCCGCTCCTCCTCCTTCCCGCCCTCCACTTTCCCCAACCCTGCAGCGCGCATAGAGCAAAAATCCCCAATGAGACACAGACGAGGGCGCCACAAACCATGAAGGTAGGCCCTAGCGATTCTCACCGGTGTTGAGGAGGCGGCGTAGGAACCGGGGCCCGACGGCGCGGTAGACCTGGGCGACGGCGGCGGTGTCGCCGGCGCGGCAGACGTTGGCGGCGATGAGGAGGCCCGCCAGCTTCTGCTCGTCGCGCTCGCCGCGGAGGAGGCGGAGGCAGTCCTCGAGCGGCGGGCCAGAGGCACTGGTCGACCGGTTCCGGAGAGGAATCCTGCAGGGAATGGGGTGGAGAGGTGAGCGAGACGAGTAACGCGCGAAGGGAAGGGGGCTTAGGGTTTGGAGCTGGAGCGTGGCCGCGAACCATGGGCGCGAGGGGAGCGGCGACGTGCGTGTGCAGGCGAGGCGAGGAGGGCGCCTCCGCTGACGGCCGGGTCGGAGAGGAGCGGGGGCGGGCGGCGGTGACTGGAAGCGTCTGAAGTGTTCGAATTTGTGAGCGGAGCGTGGACAGGTCGAATCCTGGGATCACACACATAATGAAAATTAAGAATGTTTCGATACATAATAGTAGGCCACACACATAAGATTTGTCTTGGTGGAGGAGGAAGAAGTGAGACAAGTGAGTGGGGTGGTAGTTGGCTCCATGTGCAAAAAGCTGGAAAAAAGTGGTGCCAGGTTATACGAGGCGCATATTGCACAATATGTGCCTCCTATAATTCAAACTATAGGAGACGCATATAGCAATATGCCCCTCGCCTATGCGGCCATCTACCTCCGCCCGGGCCTGCAGGAGTTATTTGAGACACATATGACCATATGCGCCTCGCATATTATCAAATATAGGAGACGCATATAACCATATGTGCCTCGCATATTCGTGCACCTACCAACACGCGGGCCCACACAGATTATGCGAGGCGCATTCTGTCATATGCGCCTCGCCTATCTGATATATAGGAGGCGCATATGACTAGAATGCGCCTTGCATAATATGGGGCCGCTAGATTCCGTCCGTACAGGGATTATAGGAGGCGCATTCTTATCATATGCGCCTCGCCTATTTTTATACTAGAGACGCATGGAGAAAGAGTGCGTCTCGCCTATTTTATAGGAGGCGCATATGGTCTAAATGTACCTCGCATAAGCATGTCTCCTATAGCCTTTTCTCTAGTAGTGTAAAGCTACTACCAAGGAAGATGGTGCGGTTGCCAATGTCCTTGACACGCTTGAGTACATAACTGTCAGTGTCCATCATGTAAAGCTCCATGCCTCCATTTTTGAGCTTAAAGATGATCAAGGTTTCTCCAGCAGATCTCACTAGGTAACAACAGTTTGCATATCGAAACTTAAGCGTGGCCCTTTGATAGGACTTCAAAGTATCTCCATCATGGGAGTCATACGACTCGTCAGGCTCGGCATTATAAAAGCTCATCAGATCAAAGATCTTGTCAGCCACATCAACTGGAAATGGTGCCACCGATCCCAACTCGCCGTCGTCAGTGTAGATACCCCTGAGAGCCAACCTGATCAAGGGGCAAGCATACCTCTCCTCGTACGTGGTGTAGGACTCACTGTCGGGATAAGCCATGTAGACCTTACGCTCTGACTGACGAAACACGAAATTATCATCTATGCACACATCCTTGCATAACAAGACAAGGGTAGGTGGAGAACCAGAGATAAGAGCAGCAGACTCCATGATCTGACCAGGCAGGGGCACAGCAAAATGGACCCAGGCCAGTAGCCTGTGAAAGCATTGAGGAGACTTACAGTGCAAGGGGACGACTTTCTGCTGTCATTCAAAACGAGGAGACCATCCGGGGTGGTACAGAGAGCCCCATAGCGGCGGCGGAGCAGCGGGAGATCTTTGGGCACAAAGCGCCCAGTGGCAGTGTTCACCCAGAGGTATGTTTTGTGGCTGCCCAAGCCCAAGTGCCTGTCGACGATGACCCAGTGGCGG
Source organism: Avena sativa (assembly GCA_916181665.1). Classification (NCBI taxonomy): domain Eukaryota; kingdom Viridiplantae; phylum Streptophyta; class Magnoliopsida; order Poales; family Poaceae; genus Avena; species Avena sativa. The sequence goes on along the minus strand of OV702282.1, from coordinate 445,739,265 downwards.
GGCCGGAAGAGAGGGTCTGGGGAACTCTTGGGGTCCTTGGTGGCGGAGCGCCAGCTGCGGCAGACTGCACGGAAGTCAATGTAATAGTCCAGGTCACTGGTCACCAGGAAGCACTCGGCGATGCGGTTGAGGAGCTCCGGCAGGAGTGAAGACCAGTCTACTGCAGATGACAATGCCATGGTGGTAGGACTGAGGTTGCTTGGATTGATCAGTGTTCCTGTTGAGAACACGCATGGTTAAGGAATTTAGTCATGATATTTAGCAACTGATGTGAATCCTTAGTTCATACTAGAAAATTAAGGGCGCTAGAACATGAACGGGTGCGGCCGCCATTAGGGATCTAAACTTCATGGGAAATGACCACTTGAACAGAGGGGGTAAAGGGGGAATGGACTCACCGTTGACAGGGCGGACGAGGTCGCAGCAGATGATGAAGACGACGGGCAGCTAGCGTGGGCGTGGTGGTGCCGGTGCCGTGGTCGAGGACGTGGTGCTGGCCTGCTGGGTACGGCGATGGCCCGCGTGTACGCCGGCAATGGCTGCGGCAGCGGCGAGATCGGCGCGGATAGCCGGAAACATGCAGAGAGTTCGCCGCTCCGGGCCGGATCGAGGCGAATCTCGCGGTGGGGGATCGACAAGGGTTTAGGGTTCAAGGAGTAGCCGCCGCTGCGGAGAGATGACAAGGGGCGATTTGTTCACGATGGAGTTGAACGTCTGTTCTGGGCCCGTCTGTCAGTGAAAGAGGATGTTACATTATAAATTCTGCATCTACATTATTCCCCCAGAAATTTAAAAATATGTGTAAAGAAAATATATATATAAGATACTATGGATGCCTACGGAATTTAAAAACATGTGATTTTTCAGAGATATCTTGGGATGGTTAAGAAAAGTGAGCACACAAATTTTACACAAACTAGGAGAGGGAGAGACGGAAGGAAGGTGCATTATACTTTTTAAGTAAGAAAATATGTAGAACGCTAGGAGCTCATATTAGATATTACTCTCTCCGTTTGAAAATATAAGATTTTGATTTGTAAAACAAATGTATATAGACATCTTTTAGTGTACATGTTCAAATAAATCTACAAACTAAAAAATGTCTAGCTACATTAGCTTCACAAACCTAAAACATCTTATATTTTTAAACGGAGGGAGTACAAGGAACACGGTAAAAGAATGAATTATGCAGGAGTTTTAAAAAATCGCAATTTTATGATCCAAATGGCGCTTGAAGGACTTAGACCCTATAGGATTATTATCAAAATCGACCATGAAAATACTTATTAAAGCACGCCTACACGCATAAGTGCAATTAAATGTTTAAATATATTTATTTATATTTTTTTTCATAATAACGTGAGTTACTCTCTTAATACCCATCGCATTGCCAGCTGCTTCGCATGCACCCTCCTTGATTATACTAGAAAACATTGAGTATGCATTTAGCATGAAGCAATGAAATGTCAAGAAGCATTTCCAATTAAGAGAAAATTAGTAACTATGCTTGCTTGACTCAAATTAGGGAATGTCTACTTTGAAAACTCAACATTTTCATACTGGAGTTGAATCCCTCATCCAAACCTCTCCAGATGTCGCGACTGGACAATGCCACGAGGCAAGGCCGATAGTGCCTATTAGGAGCAAAAATAGACAAAAGTGTTTGAGAATAGAAGAAATGAAAGAATCAAGTATCAATTTCATTGATGATTGAGAGATTTATATACCCCTGGAACAGGTGCCAATGAAGGCGGTTTACAAGAAGTGTCTGATACGTCGGAAACGTATCTATAATTTTTTATGCTCCATGCTTATTTAGTATCTACTTTGTTTTGCTTTGTCTACACTTTGAGGTGTTTTTATATCTTTTCTGGAACTAACCTATTAACAAGTTTTCACAGTGCCAATTGCATGTTTTCTTCTGTTTTTGGTTCCAGAAAGGCAAAAAAATCAATATTCTTGGAATTGGACGGGACAAAAGCCAAAGTCCATATTTTACCGTGGGAGACATGAATCCAGAAGACGGGACGGAGAGGCGAACCAGGGCCGCCGCACCCCCTAGGAGCGGGTGGGCCCACCCCGAGCCTAGGCAGGGTGTAGGGCCCCTGGCCGCCTCCCAGCCTCGCCTCTTCGTCTATAAGAAGCCCCCGATACAGATGTAGGGTTCGCAGCATAGAAAACAAAAATTTTCCTACGATGTGAACTATATACCAAGATCTATATACTAGATACAAACAACGGGCGGATGTATATCCGTAGAGAACATACCCTTGAAGACCGACAAAGCTTAACGAGTTCAACTCGTGGTTGATGTAGACGATCTCTTGCCGATCTCAAGATCGAGAGGAAGTCCTAGCGCCGCAAATCAGCAGCGCATCCGTGCTCGCACACACGTTCGAGGCACCGAGCAACCTCCGCCTCCTCGCTCCAGCGATGCAGCGGAGCACAACTCTTTCTTGCCGAATAGCCACCGGGAACATGTATCTCGCTAGTCCGAGACCATGGGGGATAAATTCTAGAGGGGGAGAGAGATCCTTCGCGAGGAGGTGTGAGAGACAAGTGAGGAGGGGGGCTCCTTTTATAGGAGGAGGGGGGAACCCCAAGGGGGTGGCCGGCGCATGGGGCTGCCCCCTTGCCCTCCCCTCTTCATGTGGGTGGACACTCCACTCACAAAACTCCTCTAAATTCCCTCCACTCAAAAGTCCACTCAAAAATCCCATTAAATTTCCACCAAATTTAATGCAAACTCTCATTAAATAAAACTCTTTTATTTTATTCAGAATTTTGTCAATTACTTTAATGACAAACATTCACAAATAACCCCTTGCTAGAATTCTATTTCACATGCATAACCACTTTATGCAATTTCACCCGAAAACCTGTTTCGGTATCTAGTGAAATAAATTCCTGCGCTTGTTCATTCTTTCGGCATGAAACATTTGCTCCAATTGGATGTCGGTGTCTCTTAAGTGTGTCACCCTACGGTTCGTGAATAATGCGGACATGATCGAGACCCCTCTCGGATCAATAATCAGAAGCGGGATCTGGAGACCCATACTGACTCCCACACATTCAACGATGACTTTCTTGTGATCGTCGGAACCTTTTACGCTAGTATCTTAATCCATTTGTTTCACGATATATTACATGTCCGAGATTCGATCATCGGTATCTCCATACCTAGTTTGATCTCGTTACCGACATGCACTCTTTTCTCGTTCCTGTGATATAACATTCTAGTGATCAAATCACTCGCTTGCAAGCTAATCAATGTTATATCACCGAGAGGGCCCAGAGTATATCTATCCGTCATCGGGATGAACAAATTCCACTCTCGATCCATGAGCCTCAACATAACACTTTATTAGTTCTGAATCCATCTTTATAATCACCCTGTTACGGTGTGACGTTTGATGTTATCAAGAAACTCTTTCGGTGTTAGTGATTGGCATGATCTCATGGTCTAAGGATTAGGATCACTTCATAAGTTGTTATAGCAATATAAACTCAATGACTTTGATCGTAATGCTATACTTCGGATGAATGTTCATCACATCATTACACTAATGTTGTGATCCCGTTATTAACAACATCCAATATCCATGATCAGGAAACCTTGATCATCTTGTTAATCAACGAGCTAGTTTATGAGAGAGGCATAACTAGGAACTTTCTGTTTGTTTATTAAACACACATGTATTAACGTTTCCGTATTAATACAATTATAGCATGCAAAATAAACATCTATCATATACTTGGAATACACATAATAAACACTTTATTATTGCCTCTCAGGGCATATTCCCTTCAGTCTCCCACTTGCACTAGAGACAATAATCTAGTTACATGGTGATAAATCTAACACCCATTGAGTTCTGGTGTTGATCATGTTTTGCTCTAGGGAGAGTTTTAGTCAACGGATCTGCTACATTGAGATCCGTATGTACTTTACAAATCTTTATATCTCCATCCTTGACATGCTCGCGGATGGAGTGAAACCGGCGCTTAATATGCTTGGAATGCTTGTGAGACCTTGGCTCTTTGGCATTGGCAATGGCACCATTGTTGTCACAATAGATCACCATTGGGTCCAACGCGTTTGCCACAACTCCTAGTTCGGATATGAACTCCTTCATCCAAACTGCTTCCTGAGCCGCTTCCGAAGCAGCAACATATTCGGCCTCCGTTGTTGATCCCTCTACCACAGGTTGTTTGGAGCTCCTCCAACTAACCGCTCCGCCATTCATGAGAAATACGTATCCGGATTGAGACTTAGAGTCATCCGGATCGGTGTCAAAGCTAGCGTCGACATAACACTTAGCGACGAGCTCTTCTTCACCTCCATATACAAGAAACATATCCTTAGTTCTTCGTAAGTACTTAAGGATATTCTTGACCGCTATCCAGTGTTCCGAACCTGGATCCGATTGGTACCTACTAGTCAAACTAATAGCATGTGCCACATCCGGTCTTGTACATAGCATGGCGTACATTATAGAGCCTATGGCTGAAGCATAGGGGACTTTGTCCATTATCTCTCTTTCTTCCGCCGAAGCCGGACTTTGAGTCTTACTCAATGTCTTGCCTTGCAACATAGGTAAGAACCCCTTCTTACTTCCGTCCATTTTAAACTTCTTTAAAATCTTATCAAGGTATGTACTTTGCGATAGCCCTATTAGGCGCCTAGATATATCTCTATAGATCTTTATGCCTAATATGTATGACGCTTCACCTAGGTCCTTCATTGAAAATTTGCTGTTTAGATAACTTTTAACACTGTTTAAAAGTTCTATATCATTTCCGATCAATAATATGTCATCCACATATAATATCAGAAATGCCACATTGCTCCCACTCACTTTCTTGTAAATACAAGTTCTCCATAAGTTTGGACAAATCCAAACTCTTTGATCACCTCATCAAAGCGGAGATTCCAACTTCGTGATGCTTGCTTCAATCCATAGATGGATCGCTGAAGCTTGCACACCTTGTTAGCATCCTTAGGATCGACAAAACCCTTTGGTTGTATCATATACAACTCTTCTTCAATATTACCATTGAGAAACGCGGTTTTGACATCCATCTGCCATATTTCATAATCGAAATATGCAGCAATTGCTAACATAATCCTAACTGACTTTAGCATCGCTACGGGAGAGAAAGTCTCATCGTATTCAACTCCTTGAATTTGTCGAAACCCCTTTGCGACAAGTCGAGCTTTATAGATGGTCACATTACCATCAGCATCAGTTTTCTTTTTGAAAATCCATTTGTTCTCCACGGCCTTTCGGTCGTGAGGTAATTCCACCAAGTTCCAAACTTGATTTTCATACATGGATTCCATCTCGGATTTCATGGCTTCTAACCATTTGTTGGAATCCGGGCTCATCATCGCTTCTTCATACGTCGCAGGGTCATTATTTTCATCAACCATGAAATTCATGACAGGAGTTCCGTACAGCTCGGGAGCTGCACGCGTCCTGTTTGACCTGCGAGGTTCGGTAGTACTCTCTTTCGGAGTTTCATGATCATTATCATTAGTTCCCTCTTCAACAGGTGGAGCCAACTCCGGAACAACTTCCGGCGCTGCGCTACTCGCCATACTTTGAAGATAAGGTTCCACAACCTCTTCGAGTTCTACCTTCCGACTACTCACACCTTTCGCGAGAAACTCTTTCTCTAGAAAGGATCCATTCTTGGCAACAAAAACCTTGCCCTCGGATCTGTGATAGAAGGAATACCCAATAGTTTCTTTAGGGTATCCTATGAAGACGCATTTTTCCGCTTTGGGTTCGAGTTTATCCGGTTGAATTTTCTTCACATAAACATCGCATCCCCAAACTTTAAGAAATGACAGCTTAGGTTTGTTTCCAAACCACAATTCATACGGTGTCTTTTCAACGGATTTAGATGGTGCCCGATTTAAAGTGAATGCAGCAGTTTCTAGTGCATAACCCCAAAATGACAACGGCAAGTCCGTCAGAGACATCATAGATCGAACCATATCTAATAAAGTACGATTACGACGTTCCGACACACCATTTCGCTGTGGTGTTCCGGCAGGTGTGAGTTGTGAAACAATTCCACACTCTTTAATGTGAGTGCTAAACTCGTAACTTAGATACTCACCTCCGCGGTCGGACCGTAGAAATTTGATCTTTCTATTACGATGATTTTCCACTTCATTCTGAAATTCCTTGAACTTTTCAAAGGTTTCAGACTTGTGTTTCATCAAGTAGATATAACCGTATCTACTCAAATCATCCGTGAAAGTAACAAAATAACGATATCCACCTCGCGTCAACACACTCATTGGACCACATACATCAGAATGTATGATTTCCAATAAATCTGTCGCCCGTTCCATTGAACCGGAAAACGGCGTTCTAGTCATCTTGCCCATAAGGCATGGCTCACATGTATCAAATGATTCATAATCAAGTGATTCCAAAAGTCCATCCGAATGGAGCTTCTTCATGCGTTTAATGCCAATATGACCTAGACGGCAGTGCCACATATATGCGGATATATCATCATTAAGTTTAATCCTTTTAGCATCAACATTATGAATATGTGTAACATTATCATTGAGATCTAACAGAAATAAACCATTCATCATCGGTGCATGACCATAAAAGATTTCATTCATATAAATGGAACAACCATTGTTCTCAGATTTAAATGAATAACCACTTTGCTTCAAACATGATACAGATACAATGTTCATGCTCAGTGCAGGCACCAGATAACATTTATTCAAGTTTATGACTAATCCCGACGGTAAGTGGAGAGGCAGCGTTCCGACGGCGATTACATCAACGTTTGATCCATTGCCGACACGCATCTTGACCTCACCCCTTGCTAGCGGTCGCTTGTTCCGCAGCCCCTGATTCGAGTTACAAATATTAGCAACTGAACCGGTATCAAATACCCAGGTGCTACTGCGAGCACTAGTCAAGTACACATCAATAACATGTATATCATATATACATTTGTTTGCCTTGCCGGCCTTCTTGTCTGCCAGATACTTGGGGCAGTTGCGCTTCCAGTGGCCAGTCCCCTTACAATAGTAGCACTCGGAATCAGACTTAGGTCCAACTCGGGGTTTCTTTTCAGGCGCGGCAACAGGCTTTCCGCCCTTACTTCCCTTCCGTTTTCCCTTCTTGTCTTTCTTGAAACCAGTGTTCCTATTGATCATCAACACTTGATGTTCCTTTTTGATCTCCACTTCTGCAGTTTTAAGCATTGACAGAAGCTCTGGGAGAGACTTCTTCATGCCTTGAATATTATAGTTCATCACGAAGCTCTTATAGATAGGTGGCAGAGACTGCAGAACACGATGGATGCCTAAGTCAATGTGAATCGATATTCCCAAGGACACAAGCTTATTGGCGTAACCCGACATCTTGAGTACATGCTCACTAACGGAGCTGTGCTCTTCCATCATGCAGCTAAAGAACTTTTCTGAAGCATTGTAGCTCTCTACAGCAGCATGTGTGTCGAAAATCATTTTCAACTCACCCATTGTATCAAATGCATTGCCGTTTTCGAAACGCTTTCGAAGTTCCGGCTCTAGCCCATACAATATGCCGCAATGAACTAAGTTGTGGTCCTCCTGACGAGTCTGATAGACATTCTTCTCCTCGTCAGGGGCATCATCAAAAGGTGGGGGGCCTAACGGCGCTTCTAGCACATATTGCTTTTGTGCAGCAGAGAGGAGAATCCTCAAATTCATGGCCCATTCAGTAAAGTTGCTACCGTTCGTTGCTAGTTTCTCTTTCTCCATGAACACATTGAAATTAAAAGCAGGTGGTGCCATCTACAACAGAATTTGTAAAGTTTAGACTAAGTGTATGATAGATCGAGTTCAACTAATCTATATTACGAATGAACTCCCACTCAAAAGCAACATCCCTCGTGCCCTTTTGGTGATTACATGAACCAAATCCACTACACCAAGTCCGGTCATCACGTGAGTCGGTATAGCTTCAAAGGCGAGCATCAAATGGGCATCATATCAACTATATGACTCATGCTTAACCTTTCGGTCTGTGTTCCGAGGCCATGTCTGTACATGCTAGGCTCGCCAAGTTAGAACCTTAGTATTTGCGTGTGTAACTGTTTTACACCCGAAATATGGTCGTGGATCCAAGAACACCCGATCATCACGTGATGTCTTGGAGCGACGAAAACATAATCGGTGCATACTAAAGGAAGAACACATTCTTATCTTGATATTTAAATGAGGGATCATCTTATTATGCTAACAAAGCGCTAAACAAGCAATATAAGATGCAACCAAACATCATATGTTTATTAGTGAAATTATATGGTTCCCGCAGATGATCTCTATCATGTGCATCGTGGTATGATCACTATCATACCTATATGTGTAAATCCAAGGTCTATGGATTTTACACGCTATGTGTGTTGTAAGAGTATCATCTCATACTTCTACTTACAACACTACCATATCATAACACTAGCCCAGCAACAATCTAAACTAGACGCCTCTAATTTATCCATTGCAAGTTTTACGTGGCTTAGGGCTTTCGAGATAGAACCGTTCATACCTACGAACATGAACCACAACGAGGATAATCAAATTGTTGACAACTCGCTTGCCAAATAGATATTGACTATAGTAGGAGAGACAGACACCCGCTAGCCACTTATGCAAACTAGTTGCATGTCAAGCGTGGAACAGGTCTCATGTGCGAGGACATGTAAAGTTTGTCCGGGCCGCTTCATCCCACTATGCCACCAATATCCAAAATCACAACAAAGAAGCAACAACATGATCATCATCGCCCACATACTCATATGTGTACTACCCGTGTAAAGTATCTACGCATAGATCCGGCTCTGATACCACTATAGGGTTCGCAGCATAGAAAACAAAAATTTTCCTACGATGTGAACTATATACCAAGATCTATATACTAGATACAAACAACGGGCGGATGTATATCCGTAGAGAACATACCCTTGAAGACCGACAAAGCTTAACGAGTTCAACTCGTGGTTGATGTAGACGATCTCTTGCCGATCTCAAGATCGAGAGGAAGTCCTAGCGCCGCAAATCAGCAGCGCATCCGTGCTCGCACACACGTTCGAGGCACCGAGCAACCTCCGCCTCCTCGCTCCAGCGATGCAGCGGAAGCACAACTCTTTCTTGCCGAATAGCCACCGGGAACATGTATCTCGCTAGTCCGAGACCATGGGGGATAAATTCTAGAGGGGGAGAGAGATCCTTCGCGAGGAGGTGTGAGAGACAAGTGAGGAGGGGGGCTCCTTTTATAGGAGGAGGGGGGGACCCCAAGGGGGTGGCCGGTGCATGGGTCTGCCCCCTTGCCCTCCCCTCTTCATGTGGGTGGACACTCCACTCACAAAACTCCTCTAAATTCCCTCCACTCAAAAGTGCACTCAAAAATCCCATTAAATTTCCACCAAATTTAATGCAAACTCTCATTAAATAAAACTCTTTTATTTTATTCAGAATTTTGTCAATTACTTTAATGACAAACATTCACAAATAACCCCTTGCTAGAATTCTATTTCACATGCATAACCACTTTATGCAATTTCACCCGTAAACCTGTTTCGGTATCTAGTGAAATAAATTCCTGCGCTTGTTCATTCTTTCGGCATGAAACATTTGCTCCAATTGGATGTCGGTGTCTCTTAAGTGTGTCACCCTACGGTTCGTGAATAATGCGGACATGATCGAGACCCCTCTCGGATCAATAATCAGAAGCGGGATCTGGAGACCCATACTGACTCCCACACATTCAACGATGACTTTCTTGTGATCGTCGGAACCTTTTACGCTAGTATCTTAATCCATTTGTTTCACGATATATTACATGTCCAAGATTCGATCATCGGTATCTCCATACCTAGTTTGATCTCGTTACCGACATGCACTCTTTTCTCGTTCCTGTGATATAACATTCTAGTGATCAAATCACTTGCTTGCAAGCTAATCAATGTGATATCAGCGAGAGGGCCCAGAGTATATCTATCCGTCATCGGGATGAACAAAGTCCACTCTCGATCCATGAGCCTCAACATAACACTTTATTAGTTCTGAATCCATCTTTATAATCACCCTGTTACGGTGTGACGTTTGATGTTATCAAGAAACTCTTCCGGTGTTAGTGATTGACATGATCTCATGGTCTAAGGATTAGGATCACTTCGTAAGTTGTTATAGCAATATAAACTCAATGACTTTGATCGTAATGCTATACTTCGGATGAATGTTCATCACATCATTACACTAATGTTGTGATCCCGTTATTAACAACATCCAATGTCCATGATCAGGAAACCTTGATCATCTTGTTAATCAACGAGCTAGTTTATGAGAGAGGCATAACTAGGAACTTTCTGTTTGTTTATTAAACACACATGTATTAACGTTTCCGTATTAATACAATTATAGCATGCAAAATAAACATCTATCATATACTTGGAATACACATAATAAACACTTTATTATTGCCTCTCAGGGCATATTCCCTTCAACAGAAACCCTAGGCACCCGATCAAAACTCCACAAAACCTTCTGTAACCGCCGCCACCGTTATCGAGGGGATCTGAAGTTCTTCCCGGCACCCTGCCGGAGGGGAGATCATCCCTGAGGCCTTCTCTCCGGTATGAAGCGTGAGTAGTTCCACCTTGGACTATGGGTCCATGTAGTAGCTAGATGGTTGTATCTCCTCCTTGTGCTTTCATGTATAGATATTGTGAGCACCGTTCATGATCAAGATCTAATCTATTTGTAATTATGCATGTTGTGTTTGCGGGGATCCAATGGATATTGAGATTACTATGTCAGATTGATTAATGGTTTTGTCTATCTGATACTATCATGTCTATGTTGTTTGTGATCTTGTATGATCTTCGTTGTTAGTAGCTATCTTGGTCAAGTAGTTGCTAGTGACTCCAAGAGGGCGTATTTATGCTCAGTAGTGGGTTCATGCCTCTAGTTTCCAAGGGAAGTGACAGAAATCTCTTCGGTTGTAGATGTGTTGTTGCTACTAGAGAGAAAACAACGGTATCTTGTTTATGGAACAAGTGGATTGTTTACCTTACACACTTTGCTTAAAGCAGTTGTCTGTTGCTTGCAACTTAATACTGGAGGGGGTTCGGATGATAACCTGAAGATGGACTTCTAGCTATAGATGCAGTTGGATGGCGGTCTATGTATATTGTTGTATTGCCCAATCGAATCTCATAGGATCTTTTTGTCTGGTATTGCATTATTATGCCTTGCTCAGTTCCTGTCAATTTCTCTGCTGTAATTTGTTTACCATTCATACCATGTTGTTTATCTAAGGAGAGCACCTCTAGTGAACTATGGATCCTGATCCAATCTTTATCATTGATACATCCTCCATTGTTACCTGTTTACTTGCTGCAAACCATTACCTTCCACACCATATGTTTAATCCTTTGTTACAGCAACCGGTGAGATTGACAACCTCACTGTTAGTTGGGGCAAAGTCTTGAGTTTGTGTTGTGCAGGTATCCATATTGCTTGCAGCACCTTTGGGTGTTTCTTCCTACTACTGGTTCGATAACCTTGGTTTCTTACTGAGGGAAACTTGCCTGCTGAACTGCATCATACCTTCCGCTTGGGGTCTCCCAAGGAAGTGTTGCTGCACTCATCAAGCCTTTTTCTAGCGTCATTGCCAGGAAGGCTAAGGACGTCTTCACAAGGGGAGTTCTGCACTTCCTTTCTCTTTACTTTCTTTTTAGTTTGCTTAGTTTCTTTTGGTTGGTTTTGTTTGCCTCTTTTCAAAAACTCAGTTTAGTTAGGTTTGCTTTCTTTATTCAAAAACACAAAAAAATTAGTCCCTTCCTTAGTTGCTACCATGTCTGGTTTTGGAATAATCCTTATTTCACCTATGGAAGAGATCTCCACTTTTAAGCAAAAAAGTGAAGAGAGTTTTAAAGAAGCTTGGTCTAGAATCTCCGCTTTACAAAGGGAAACTGAGCCTAAGATGAGTCTTAGTTTGGTTATTGATAGTTTCTACCACGATATTGCTCTTAGTTATAGATATGCTTTGGATGTTGTGGCTTAGAAAGATATTTTGCTATGTACCGAGGATGAAGCTTTTGATGCCATAAAGAAATTGATTATAATTTATGGTACACCTGGCAAGTCTGATTCCTCCTTCACAAATATTTTTGCTAGGTTGATGATGACCCACAAGTATATGGGGTGTATCGTAGTACTTTCGATAAATAGGAGTGTCGATCCCAACGAGGAGCAGAAGGTGATGAAAAGTGGTATGGAGCAGGAAATCCCTGTAAATACTTAACAAACGGATTTTTAGTGGTTTTCTTATAAGACAACAAAACAAGGAGCAAGTAACAAAGGTAACAAACAAACGGAGCAAGTGGCCCAATCATTTCTTATTAAAGCACAAGCCAGTGGAAATACTTATAAGGACCAAACGTTCTCGAGGACACATGGGAATTCTATCAAGTGTTTTCGCTTCAAATAGCTGAGTACTCTTCTCTGGTGTTTGTAAGTGTTGTGTGGGTGAACTTGTGCTAACATACCGACCTTACTTGGACTAATACATACTTGTGATTAAACCCCTTCAAACATCCGTAACTACAGGAAAGTAATTAAGATATAAATCTAACAAGTGTTCAAGAAAGGTCTACCAAAAATGATAGGACAAGTTTTGCTAGCCGCTGAATTAAGCACTAGAAAATCAGCAGGATATTTAATCTTACCACAGAGAACCTCCACATCTATTACAATACCAGTGGGGCAAATGGTTTCCTTATTAGCAAGGTGAAAAACCACATCAATGTCCTCAAGCTCACAAGGACCAATCCCATGCATAATTTCCTTGTAAAGCTCATAAAGAATAACACTATAACTAGCACCAATATCACATACACCATAGTAGCAATAATCACCAATTTTAACAGAAAGCACAGGAACACTAGATTTTCTAGCCTTACTAGGATGAGAGATAATATTAGAAGCATCTTCAGAGAAGACAATATGCTCATCCTATATATTTATAGTGACACTGTCTTTTACAATAGCTACCACAGGTTTATCACTCAAATGCTTACCAGGCTCCACAGTTTTCTTTGTACCTTTGTTATTTGCACTAATAATCATAGAATACTCCTTTACCTTAGCTGGGAAAGGCATTTTCTCAACATGAGGTTCAGGCACAATATGATTAGTAGTACAAACTTGAGTACTTCTAACGGGAGAATGATTAACAACATCTTTATACGGAGCATGGTACTTATTCCACTTCTTCTTAGGAATTTCTATGTAAGAGGCAAAGGCCTTAAAACAGTTGGCAATACTTTGGGAATCAAGACCAAAATCATTGCTAATATCACGGAAGTCGTCAGTTCCCATAAAAGATTTAATGCATTCATAATCATAGTTTATACCTGACTTTCTTTCTTTATCATTCTTCCAAGCCTCAGTGTTATCTTGAATACGGTCTAGGAGATCCCATTTAGCTTCTTTCTCCATACGTGTGAATGATCCAGCACAAGAAGCATCTAGTAAATCTTTATCATGAAGAGAAAGCCTAGCATAAAAGTTATTGAGAATAAGATTGTTAGGGAGTTCATGAATAGGACATTTAAGCATTAGTAAATTCAATCTCCCCCAAGCTTGAGCTGTACTCTCTCCATCAAGAGGACAAAAGTTATATATAATATTTCTATCCTTATGAATCTCACTAGGAGGATAAAATTTAGAGTAAAAGAGATATGCCATCTCCTACCATTCCATGGATTGTCCATTCTTCAGCAGCTTATACCATTCTTCAGCTCTCCCTTTCAAGGATATGGAGAGTAACTTCATCTTCACATGTTCAGTTGTGATACCTGCACACTTAAACAACCCGAATAATTCATGAATAAAAAGCAAGTGATCACCAGCATGGACAGTTCCATCCCCTAAATAACAATTATCCATAACTCGATTAACAATACTTGTAGGTATCTTAAAAGGATCTATCTCAATAGGTGGTGGTTCATCTACTACCCTAGCAATGGTAGTAGTTTTCCCAAACAGAAAACCAAGTGGGTTATCCATATTGGAAACAAAGTAACAAGCAATAACAAGAGCAATACTCATAGTAAAAGTTTCCCTTACCAGTTCCACTCTTCAATAGCGCTTCACTCCCCGGCAACGACGCCAGAAAATAGTCTTGATGACCCACAAGTATAGGGGGTGTATCGTAGTACTTTCGATAAATAAGAGTGTCGATCCCAACGAGGAGCAGAAGGTGCTGAACAGTGGTATGGAGCAGGAAATCCCTGTGAATACTTAGCAAACGTATTTTTAGTGGTTTTCTGATAAGACAACGAAATAAGGAGCAAGTAACAAAGGTAACAAACAAACGGAGCAAGTGGCCCAATCCTTTCTTAGCAAAGGACAAGCCGGTGGAAATACTTATAAGGACCTAACGTTCTCGAGGACACATGGGAATTCTGTCAAGTGCTTTCGCTTCAAATAGCTGAGTACTCTTCTCTGGTGTTTGTAAGTGTTGTGTGGGTGAACCTGTGCTAACATACCAACCTTACTTGGACTAATACATACTTGTGATTAAACCCCCTACAAACATCCGTAACTATAGGAAAGTAATTAAGATCTAAATCTAACCACAGCCTTAAACTCTGAGATCCTACGCTCCCTTGTGCAAAGGTGTTCTAACGGGGGTTCAGGTTTCTGTCAATCCGGTAACCCCACAATTAGTAGCCAAATACACAATGCATTCCCCTAAGCCCATAAATGGTGAAGTATCATGTAGTCGACGTTCACATGACACCACTAGAAGAATAGTACCACAACTTAAATACTAAACCATTGAATAATAACTCATCACAGATTCACTACTAACAACATGACTTCTCCCATGTCCTCAAGAACTAAACGAACTACTCACGAGACATCATATGGATCAAGATCAAAGATGATATGGTAATGGATAACAATCTGAACATAAACAATAATCCAATGGTTCCACTCACAAGCATCAACTACAATAGTAATCAACACCGGGAAAGTTTCCCCTAAGAACTAAAGCAATATCCAACACAATTGTTACAGCGGGATGGAGTGGTGATGATGGTGCTGGTGGAGATGATGGTGTGGATGATGATGATAATCCTGATGAAGCCTAGATTGACGATGGTGTTGATGGCGACGGTCTCCCCTCTCCGGGAAGGAATTCCCCCAGCAAAAATATGTCTGCCGGAGAGATCTTTCTCCCTCTGTGTTTTCCGCCCCTAGAGGCGGCGGAAATCTATCTGTGGTCGCTCCCCCAGGCTTAGGGTTTCGTAGGGAAGATATAGGCGAAGGGGCGGAGTCGGCAGCCGGGAAGGTGGGCCACACCTGCCCTAGGCGCGGGTCAGGTGGGCCCGTACCTAGGGGTGTGGGCCCCCTATGGCCCCTCTTCTCTCCTCCTTGTGGCTTCCTTTGTCATCTGGGAAAATAATATGTTTCCATATTTTTCTGGTATTTTTCTGATCTTCGCGAAATTGCACCGAAATGCCTTCTTTTCCATCAGAATCCAGACTCCGGCAGTTCATCCTCCAAGAATCATCCAACATGCATAAACAGATGAAAAGCCATAAGTAATACCTCATAATAAGGCATATATCAATGAATAGAGGTAAATTATGATATAGAAAGGTGATGCAAATTGGGCGTATCAACTCCCCCAAGCTTAGACTTCGCTTGTCCCCAAGCGAAAACTGAGCTTAGTAAACATGTCCACGGGTTTATGGAGTGAAGTGTCGATAAAAGAATACGAACAAGAAGCATCACACTTACCATTGCACAACTCATAGAAGAAAGCAACTCACCATTATATAACTTATCTTGCAACCAAGTACAACAGTCACAATAGAGATGCATAAAGATAAATCATAATTGGAATTTGTAAACTTGTTCTTGGTCAGAGAACACCTGGCAAACAGTTTTTACAAAAAGCTTTTTGTAGAAGTTTTATAATAGGAGCACTCTTTGCTCAAAAAGGTCTTTCACAAGTGAAGGATTTCAAAGTAATATTCAATAGATAAGAGTTTTGTGCAAACAAGGAAGATAAAGAACATGATTGAATAAATCACCATATGAATGCTTGAAACACAACAACAACTCAAATGCTTGCTAGAGATAGAGAGGAAGTAGGTTTACTGACTCTACTTGGAAGTGGGAGAAAGGTCCCTTCTTAGAGGGAAGCAGGGATTACAAGTCATAAAGAGCTTCCAAAAGATTATGGTACTTACTAGCTTTGAGGCCTCATTGCCCCTATCATAGGCATCTTGAGATGATTAAGGTTAAAATGCACAAAGATGGAGTATATGCTTGACTAAATATAAGTTAGCAATCTCATGTCCCTTGAATATGAGGGCCACTCCTCATGCTACTCAACTTTGGTTATAGGTAAGTTCTTGTCATTGTAAGTATTTTCATATCATTGAGAACCACCAACGGGGTACCCCTTGCACATGGTACAAGAGCTTTCCCATAACCAAAATGACAAGGCAAGCAAACAATGAGCATCTCAGCGATCTTTTTATTTACTATGTGCATAGATTTTTATTGAGGATTCTTCATAGATAGCTCACTATGGTGATGCTGCAAGTTTCCACCATGATTAGGCATGGCTTAGGCTAGCGGCCCAGGCGTTTCTCTAACACAAAATACAGACTCCATGGACTTTGAAGTTCCCTCTTTATTTTACACTATTGACATCCATAGACAAAAGAGCATGATATCAACTGAGTACAAAGTACAGGTGCAATGTTGAAAACGTTCCCCGTGACAACATGGTTCTGCTAATTCCAACGTATAGATGCAAGCATATACAACTTCGATGACACAATGGTTCAAGTCTATTAGGGGCAAAGAAATAAGGTGTGCCATCAAGTTCGTGAGAGCTTTACTAACTAGTTTTCACATAACAAAATACTTTTTAATTCGAAAGGTAGATGAAGGTTGAGAATTTTCTTGGAATAGCAAAAGCTACTAGGTAGATATGGTGGACACAAGTGGAAAAGGCTTTGGTTCAAAGGCATTGGGAACATGAGAAGTATGCCTTCTCAAAACAGGTTTTTGGCTAGCAAGGCTGGGTAGCAAGCAACAGAGTTGAAAGAAACAAGCAAACGTACAAGTAATAAAGCCAAACATGCAATCTTTCTTGAAGACACAAAAGATATTCAATAGAGAATACTAAGCTTATGAGCCAACAAGAAAGAAAGTAAATGATTCAAAATACATGTAAGCTTTTTCTCTTTTTCTTTCAAACCTCAAAAAGTATTGCTACTGACCAGAACTCGGTTTTCCAAAACCAATTTAGATCCACTTGATGCTCCCAAAGTGATGACAATACTAATCAACAAGATCCATCATATAATAGAGATTGCAAACTAAAAATAAGAAGTGCAAAAAGTAAAAGATGAAGCTTCTCATTAATATTCCATAAAGGCACTCACACCAAGGGATACATAGATAATCAACTAAAGGAGAGATGCTAGCGGCCCAGGCATTTCTCTAACACAAAATACAGACTCCATGGACTTACAAGTCCCCTCTTTATTTAACACCGTTGACATCCATAGACAAAAGAGCATGATATCAACTGTGTACAGAGTACAAGTGCAATGTTGAAAACGTTCCCCGTGACAGCATGGTTCTGCTAATTCCAACGTATATATGCAAGCATATACAACTTCGATGGAACAATGGTTCAAGTCTATTAGGGGCAAGAAAATAAGGTGTGCCATCAAGTTCGTGAGAGCTTTACTAACTAGTTTTCACATAACAAAATACTTTTTAATTCGAAAGGTAGATGAAACTTGAGAATTTGCTTGGAATAGCAAAAGTGCTACTAGGTAGATATGGTGGACACAAATGGCATAGGTTTGGTTCAAAGGATTTGGAAACATGAGAAGTATGCCTTCTCAAAACAGGTTTTTGGCTAGCAAGGCTGGGTAGCAAGCAAGAGAGTTGAAATAAACAAGCAAACATACAAGTAATAAAGCCAAACATACAATCTTCCTTGAAAACACAAAAGATCTTAAATAAAGAATACTAAGCTTCTGAGCCAACAAGAAAGAAAACAAATGATACAAAATACCTGTAAGCTTTTTCTCTTTTTCTTTCAAACTTCAAAAGGTATTGCTACTGACCAGAAATTGGTTTGCCAAAACCAATTTAGATCCACTTGATGCTCCCAAAGTGTTGCCATACTGATCAACAGGATCCATCATA
The DNA here is from genome assembly GCA_916181665.1 of Avena sativa. Taxonomy (NCBI): domain Eukaryota; kingdom Viridiplantae; phylum Streptophyta; class Magnoliopsida; order Poales; family Poaceae; genus Avena; species Avena sativa. The sequence goes on along the minus strand of OV702282.1, from coordinate 445,720,982 downwards.
TAATAGAGATTGCAAACTAAAATAAGAAGTGCAAAAAGTAAAAGATGAGACTTATCATTAATATTCCAATAAAGGCACTCACACCAAGGGATACAAAGATAATCAACTAAAGGAGAGATACTTCCACATGCAAACCAAACTATAAGATAACCTCTCTACCATAGATATGAATCCACTAAAAAGGTAAAAGATAAAAGATAATGGTGGTGATACCGCGGCACTCCCCCAAGCTTGGAACAAGCCAAGGGGATGCCAAACCTGATGATGAATTACTCCTTTGGTGGTGGTGGTGGTGTTCTCTTGATAAGCTCTTCAATCAGCTTCCTTAACTCCTCGAACTCAAAAGTAAGAGTACGGATTAGCTCTGAGGTTTGCTCTATACGGTTCATGATCATGTCAGACCGATAATCCCAGTCCTTGTTATTCTTTCCCCACTCTTCATCCTTAGCATGATCCTTCTCTGCATTGTTAGAACGGGGCATATCCCAAACCAAAGGCAAGTTCCCTTTGGGAACCTGTTGGTATTGATATTCATGTATAAGTGTATGGAAGGGTCTCTTGTTACGTGGAGGAGATGACTGTGGATTGTAGAAGAGACGTGGAGGTTTCCCTCCTGCAGACATATGTGCTGTCCTCTTAAGATTGATAGGGGTTGCCACCACTCCAATGCTTGCGACGGTAGCGTGAGTGTCTGGTTGCTTGTCCTCCTCCTTGTAACCTTCATACCCTACCAAAATATCCTCCTCCTTGGGGACTTGAGGTTCTTCTTCCTCGGACTTCTTGCCTTTGTTGTTGGCGGAGACCATGGCACTCTAAACTTGAGAAGATTTCCTGATAGAAACAGATCAAAACGAAAACACGACGAGAACACAATGCACGAACCTCGGGGAACCCGGGGTGTTATATATTACGAAGTTTCAAGGCATAAGGAAGGTACTGGCACAGAAACGAGTCGGAGACGGAGTTCGAGGGTGGCACACCCTTTCCAGGCGCGGCCAGGCTGGGCACGCTCCTGGGGTGGGTTTGTCCACCTCGGACTCTGTTTCCTCTTCAGTCCCATCTTGTAGTCTTCCTTATGTATTAAAAACATCAAAAATATAAAAATATTGGGGTTTCACGAACCTTCTGTTTTCACCATTTTTACCTATTCAAAGACGAACTCTGCAGATTCCCTTTTCTCCTTCTCCTGAGAATTTCCTTCATATAAAACCCTTGCACAAACTCAATGGCAACATTAGTGTAAGCAAAACAACAAACCTTTAGGTTCACACTTCAACTGAAATCCCATCAAAACAAAAGCTTCTGTAAGAGGCAAATGCAAATGATGGCAGAAATCTGTCAAAACAGACCAATAGGTAAAGATTGATTTTTTGAAAAACTTTTGTTGCTCAAATCAAAAAGTGAGAACTGATGAAAGTTGGGTAACAACCTGGAGAACAAGCTCATAAAAATGCAGCTCCATCCGACGTACTGAGCTTCCTCACGGATTTTTACAATACAATACAAAAATATGTCCCAGGACAGCCACTTTTCACTACTCCTCTACTTCACAAAAGTAGTTGGACTTGACACAAAAACCAAAACAAAAAGGATAAGGAGCGGCCATTACTAAGGTAATAACTTCCAAGACACGGCAAAACTCTTGGGTTATCTCCCAACAAGTACTTTTCTTTAATGCCTTTAAGTTAGGCTTGAAACTTTCAAAGATGCTCACATAGGAGATAAATATTTGAAGTGAAAGAGAGCATCAAGAAGCAAATAACCAACACACTTGAGTCTAACCCACTTCCTATGCATGGGGGTATCATGATAAAACGAATTGTTGAAACAAAAATCCACAAGCATAGGAAGACAAAACAGATGCAACTTTAAAGCTTTCAACATAAAACGGGGAAACTTAACATCATTGAGATGCATAAAACCATGTTTCCCTCTCTCAAAATAACTTTCAGTAGCACTTTGAATAAAGTTGACAATATAACTATCATTATAAACAACTTTATCATTAGAATAAGCATACTTACAGTCATCAAAAAGTGGTCCAAGGTCATAGACTGGATCAATAGAAGCAAGTTGTTCCATCCTGAAATCTTTATTAGGCAAGCTATTTTCACAAGGAGATTTAGCAAATTTGGAAAAGTTAAATTCATAAGAATATCCATCAAACTTAGTTAAAAAAATTTCCTTCTTACAATCAATAATAGCTCCACAAGTGTTCAAGAAAGGTCTACCAAAAATGATAGGAGAAGTTTTGCTAGCCGCTGAATTAAGCACTAGAAAATCAGCAGGATATTTAATCTTACCACAGAGAACCTCCACATCTCTTACAATACCAATGGGGCAAATGGTTTCCTTATTAGCAAGGTGAATAACCACATCAGTGTCCTCAAGCTCACAAGGACCAATCCCATGCATAATTTCCCTATAGAGCTCATAAGGAATAACACTAGAACTAGCACCAATATCACATACACCATAGTAGCAATGATCACCAATTTTAACAGAAAGCACAGGAACACTAGCTTTTCTAGCCTTACTAGGATGAAAGATAATATTAGAAGCATCTTCACATAAGACAATATGCTCATCCTATATATTTATAGTGACACTGTCTTTCACAATAGCTACCACAGGTTCATCACTCAAATGCTTACTAGGCTCCACAGTTTTCTTTGTACCTTTGTTATTTGCACTAATAATCATAGAATACTCCTTTACCTTAGCTGGGAAAGGCATTTTCTCAACATGAGGTTCAGGCACAATATGATTAGTAGTACAAACTTGAGTACTTCTAACGGGAGCATGATTAACAACATCTTTATACGGAGCATGGTACTTATTCCACTTCTTCTTGGGAATTTCTATGTAAGAGGCAAAGGCCTTAAAACAGTTGGCAATACTTTGGGAATCAAGACCAAACTCATTGCTAATATCACGGAAGTCATCAGTTCCCATAAAAGATTTAATGCATTCATAATCATAGTTTATACCTGACTTTCTTCCTTTATCATTCTTCCAAGCCTCAATGTTATCTTGAATACGGTATAGGAGATCCCATTTAGCTTCTTCCTCCATACGTGTGAATGATCCAGCACAAGAAGCATCTAGTAAATGTTTATCATGAAGAGAAAGCCTAGCATAAAAGTTATTGAGAATAATATTGTTAGGGAGTTCATGAATAGGACATTTAAGAATTAGTAAATTCAATCTCCCCCAAGCTTGAGTTGTACTCTCTCCATCAAGAGGACAAAAGTTATATATAATATTTCTATCCTTATGAATCTCACTAGGAGGATAAAATTTAGAGTAAAAGAGAGATGCCATCTCCTCCCATTCCATGGATTGTCCATTCTTCAGCAGCTTATACCATTCTTCAGCTCTCCCTTTGAAGGATATGGAGAGTAACTTCTTCTTCACATGTTCAGTTGTGATACCTGCACACTTAAACAACCCGCATAATTCATGGATAAAAAGCAAGTGATCACCAGGATGGACAGTTCCATCCCCTATATAATAATTATCCATAACTCGATTAACAATACTTGTAGGTATCTTAAAAGGATCTATCTCAATAGGTGGTGGTTCATCTACTACCCTTGCAATGGTAGTAGTTTTCCCAAACAGAAAACCAAGTGGGTTATCCATATTGGAAACAAAGTAACAAGCAATAACAAGAGCAATACTCATAGTAAAAGTTTCCCTTACCAGTTCCACTCTTCAATAGCGCTTCACTCCCCGGCAACGACGCCAGAAAATAGTATTGATGACCCACAAGTATAGGGGGTGTATCGTAGTACTTTCGATAAATAGGAGTGTCGATCCCAACGAGGAGCAGAAGGTGCTGAACAGTGGTATGGAGCAGGAAATCCCTGTGAATACTTAGCAAACAAATTTTTAGTGGTTTTCTGATAAGACAACAAAATAAGGAGCAAGTAACAAAGGTAACAAACAAACGGAGCAAGTGGCCCAATCCTTTCTTAGAAAAGGACAAGCCGGTGGAAATACTTATAAGGACCAAACGTTATCGAGGACACATGGGAATTCTGTCAAGTGCTTTCGCTTCAAATAGCTGAGTACTCTTCTCTGGTGTTTGTAAGTGTTGTATGGGTGAACCTGTGCTAACATACCAACCTTACTTGGACTAATATATACTTGTGATTAAACCCCCTACAAACATCTGTAACTATAGGAAAGTAATTAAGATATAAATCTAAGCACAGCCTTAAACTCTGAGATCCTACGCTCCCTTGTGCAAAGGTGTTCTAACGAGGGTTCAGGTTTCTGTCACTTCGACAACCCCACAATTAGTAGCCAAATACACAATGCATTCCCCTAGGCCCATAAATGGTGAAGTATCATGTAGTCGACGTTCACATGACACCACTAGAAGAATAGCACCACAACTTAAATACTAAACCATTGAATAATAACTCATCACATATTCACTACTAACAACATGACTTCTCCCATGTCCTCAAGAACTAAACAAACTACTCACGAGACATCAGATGGATCAAGATCAAAGATGATATGGTAATGGATAACAATCTGAACATAAATAATAATCCAATGGTTCCACTCACAAGCATCAACTACAATAGTACTCAACACCGGGAAAGTTTCCCCTAAGAACTAAAGTAATATCCAACACAATTGTTACAACGGGATGGAGTGGTGATGATGATGCTGGTGGAGATGATGGTGTGGATGATGATGATGATGATCCCGATGAAGCCTAGCTTGACGATGGTGTTGATGGCGAAGATCTCCCCTCTCCGGGAAGGAATTCCCCTGGCAGAAATCTGTCCGCCGGAGAGATCTTTCTCTCTCGGTGTTTTCTGTCCCTAGAGGCAGCGGAAATCTATCTGTGGTCACTCCCCTAGGCTTAGGGTTCCGTAGGGAAGATATAGGCGAAGGGGCGGAGTCGGGAACCGGGCAGGTGGGCCACACCTTCCCTAGGCACGGGGTCAGGTGGGCCCGTGCCTAGGGGTGTGGACCCCCTGCGGCCCTTCGCTCCTCCTTCTGGCTTCCTTCGTCATCTGGGAAAATAATATGTTTCCATATTTTTTTGGTATTTTTCTGATCTTCGCGAAATTGCACCGAAACGCCTTCTTCTCCATCAGAATCCAGACTCCGGTAGTTCATCCTCCAAGAATCATCCAACATGCATAAACAGATGAAAGCCATAAGTAATACCTCATAATAAGACATATATCAATGAATAGAGGTAAATTATGATATAGAAAGGTGATGCAAATTGGGCGTATCAGTTGAACACTCTTGAGACCAGTATGGCTGCTATGAATAGTTGCTCTCACACGCTTAGGGCTTACCATGAATATGCTCCCATAAATTCTGAGCCTTCAAAGTGGTTTCCCACAATCAAAATATCTATAAATACTACACTTTTTGATGCTCATTGTGATATCATGTCTGAATTCTGTCTCATGTCTAAAGATATTTATGATTCTTTGAGTCTTTGGGGGCTTTATGAAGGAGGAAAGGAAATCTATCTTACTAATAATGCCACTTTATTGCCCATTGGAATAGCTGAAGGTGTGTTTACAAAAATCTTAGAGAAAATAGTGTCTACTGATTATCTTGTTATTGAATGTATAGGGAAAGGACAGATCACACTTCGAAGATCCCTACTGAAACACCTTGGAGCAGTAATAGATGTGGGAAAAATCATTATGCATTTTGCTCCTCCGGTAAGCAATCATATCTTCCCTAAAGATAATAATAATGGTAAGAAAGGAAAGAACAAGAGGGTTAATGTTTCATTTGAAAATACTTGATTCTTCTTGCTTCGTGTGCCTAACTTAAAGGCGTTAAAGAAAAGTACTTGTTGGGAGATAACCCAAGATTTTACTTGAGTCTTGGAAGTTATCAATTCTGTAATGACCACTCCTTATCTTTTTTGTTTACTTTTTGTTCCAAGAATGACCTCTAATGATAGGGAAGTAAGATTTGGGGAGTTGTTGCCCCGAAACAGATTTCTGTCCTCCACCAAAAAAAATCGGGAGGAGTCTCTGTAACTCGGAGTGAGCTGAAAATTTACGAATAAATCTCCCAGTATGTTAGATAACTTTCGTTAGTTCAACACTTTTTGATTTGAGCAACAGAAGATTTTTGAAAATATCGGTTTCTACCTGCTGGTCTGTTTTGACAGATTTCTCCCATTATTTGCATTTGCTTCTTATTGATTCCTTTTTGAGTTCTGTTTTGATAGTAGCTTGTGTTTTTAGTGAAAATTCTTGCTGTTCCAAAGCTTTATCTAAAGGTCTATTATCTTTTGAATACACTAATGTTGCTAATGAAGATTGTGTGAAGTTTTGTATGAAGGAAATATTTCAGGTGTAGAGAGAGAATGATGTAATGAGATGAAGAATGGACAAAATCTTGGGGATGCCACCCCGGTGTCACCCCAAGAAATATCCAAGAGGTACAAGCGTCAAAGCTTGGGGATGCCCAAGGCGTCCCCTTCTTCATCAATAAAAAGCTCAGGTCTGTCTAGACACTTCGTTTTTATTATTTCATGCACAAGTTGTGTTGTTCTTGGAGCGTCTTAGTTTTTGTTTGGTTTGCTTAGTTTATTTAGTTTTCTTGAATAAAGTAGTTCGGACCTCCGTTCTCGCTGTGTTGTTTCAAATAATTTGCTTGGTGTTGGAAAGGAGTAGGAAGTTCTTGCTTGATAAGTGCAAGAGGAGCTTGCATTGACTGTGATTTAGACATTATCATGACATGCTAGGTGTTGTTTTGACCTTATGATTAGTGATTATTGTTGTAGAATATCTTGTTCCAAACAATTAGGATTGCTTATTGTGCCTTGAAAGAATTATGCGTTGTTTTAGCATGCAAAAGCATAGTATTGTGATATTCTCCTTTGATGTTTTATTTGGGTTGACTTAGCACATGCTCACACCATGTTATGACTATGACATGTCACCATAGCCTATATGATCACTTAGTACTTGACTTATAGTACCACTCTATGCTTTGATTAGTAATGTTTTGTTGCACTCCATGATTATGGCCATTATTGCTCTCTTAGTTGGTTTCTCCCAGTATTTTGCTAGCCTCCACTTGTGTGAGTAAGCTCTACTCATGCTTCCAACTCCCAAGAAACCAAGTTATTCCAAGTGTCCACTATAAATTCCTATGCATGGTGTGTTACACCATTCCAAGTATATATTCTTATTTTCAGCTATCTTCCAATTAAAAACTATTTTGTTATGTGAAAACTTAGTGATTAAAGCCCTCACGAACTTGATGGCACACTTTATATTCTTTGACCAAAATAAATTTGAACCATTGTGTCATCTATGTTGTATATGCTTGCACTTATACGTTGGAATTAGCAGAACCGTGCTGTCACGGGGAACGTTTTCAACATTGCACTTATATTCTGTACTCAGTTGATATCATGCTCTTTTGTCTATGGATGTCATCGGTGTGAAATAAAGAGGGAACTTGTAAGTCCATGGAGTATGTATTTTGTGTTAGAGAAACGCCTGAGCCGCTAGCCTAAGCCATGCCTAATCATGGTGGAAACTTGCAACATCACCATAGTGAGATATCTATGAAGCATCCTCAATAAAAAGCTATGCATATAGTAAATAAAAATATCGTTGAGATGCTTATTTTTTGCTTGCCTTGTCATTTTGGTTATGGGATATCTCCTGTACCATGTGCAAGGGGTACCCTGTTGGCGGTTCTCTATGATACGCATGTACTTACAATGACAAGAACTTACAGGTGACTGAAGTTGAGTAGCATGAGGTGTGGCCCTCGTATTCAAGGGACTTGAGATTGCCAACTTATACTTTGTCAAGCATATACTCCATCATTGTTCACTTTAACCTTAATCACTTCAAGATGCTTATGATAGGGGCAATGAGGGCTGAAAGCTAACAAGTAGCATAATTTTTGGAAGCTCTTTTTGAAACTTGAAATCCCTGCTTCCCTTTGTGAAGGGCCTTTCTTCCACCATTTTTTGAGTCTCCACCTTCTACCTTTAGGCACCATTAAGAGAGAATATTGTCATTCTGTGTGTGCAGTGTCCCAAAACTTATTGATTGATGCATATTGTGATATTACTTGTTATTGTGCTACTTGTTTCTAGTCACCCTTGTGAACTTTGAAGGTGTCCTATGCATCCATTTGTTACTCTATGAGGGACAAGCTGAATGCCACTATGCCATGTTTTCTGTATGTGAAACAAACAAACGTTTTTCAATGCATGTTATTCATGACCTTTGTTTGTAGTCTTTCATGTTGCATGCATAGATACTATGTCCTATTGTTAGAACTCCATCTTTTATGCACATGTTTAGAGTTCTTTGTTCCCAGTTTTCAATGCTTGCAAATGGTTTGATCTTGGTTTTGATGGTGCATGTCACCTCAAAAACTATTCTTTTTTATCACTTACCTACTCGAGGACGAGCAGGAGTTAAGCTTGGGGATGCTTGATACGTTGGAAACGTATATATAATTTTTTATGCTCCATGCTTGTTTAGTATCTACTTTGCTTTGCTTTGTCTACACTTTGAGGTTTTTTTATATCTTTTCTAGAACTAGCCTATTAACAAGTTGCCATAGTGCCAGTTGCCTGTTTTCTTCTGTTTTTGGTTCCAGAAAGGCAGAAAATAAATATTCTCGGAATTGGATGGGACAAAATCCAAAGTCAATATTTTACCGCGGGGGACACGAATCCAGAAGACGAGATGGAGAGGCAAACCAGGGCCACCGCACCCCCCCTAGGCGTGGGTGGGCCCACTCCCACGCCTGGGCAGGGTGTGGTGCCCTTGGACGTCTCCTAGCCTCGCCTCTTCGCCTATAAGAAGCCCCCGATGTAGAAGCCCTAGGCAACCCGATCAAAACTGCACGAAAACTTCTATAGCCACTGCCACCGTCGTCCCTAGATCGGGGGATCTGAAGTTCTTCCCAGCACCCTGCCGGAGGGGAGATCATCTCGGAGGCCTTCTCTCCGGTATGAAGCGTGAATAGTTCCACCTTGGACTATGGGTTCATGTAGTATCTAGATGATTGTATATCCTCATTGTGCTTTCATGTATAGATCTTGTGAGCTCCGTTCATGATCCAGATCTAATCTATTTGTAATAATGCATGTTGTGTTTGCGGGGATCCGATGGATATTGAGATTACTATGTCAAATTGATTAATGGTTTTGTCTATTGATACTATCATGTATGTGATGTTTGTGATCTTGCATGCTCTCCGTTGTTAGTAGCTATCTTGGCCAAGTAGTTGCTAGTGACTCCAAGAGGGGGTATTTATGCTTGATAGTGGATTCATGCCTCTAGTTTCCAAGGGAAGTGACAGAAATATCTTTGGTTGTAGATGTGTTGTTGCTACTAGGGAGAAAACAACGGTCTCTTGTTCATGGAACAAGTGTATTGCTTACCTTACACACTTTGCTTAAAGCAGTTGTCTGTTGCTTGCAAATTAATATCGGAGGGGGTTCGGATGATAACCTGAAGATGGACTTCTAGTCATAGATGCAGTTGGATGGCGGTCTATGTATATTGTTGTATTGCCCAATCGAATCTCAAAGGATTTTTTTGTCTGGTATTGCATTATTATGCCTTGCTCAGTTCCTGTCAATTGCCCTGTTGTAATTTGTTTACCCTTCATGCCATGTTGTTTATCTAAGGAGAGCACCTCTAGTGAACTATGGACCCCGGTCCAATCTTTATCATTGATACATCCTCCACTGTTACCTGTTTACTTGTTGCAAACCATTACCTTCCATACCATATGTTTAATCCTTTGTTACAGCAACCGGTGAGATTGACAACCTCACTGTTAGTTGGGACAAAGTCTTGAGTTTGTGTTGTGCAGGTCTCCACGTTGCTTGCAACACCTTTGGGGCGTTTCCTTCCTCCTACTAGTTCGATAACCTTGGTTTCTTACTGAGGGAAACTTGCCTGCTGAACTGCATCATACCTTCCGCTTGGGGTCTCCCAACGAAGTGTTGCTGCACTCATCATTGTCTTTTCGCTTAAGGTGGTTGGACAAATCCTAACCACTCATGGTTAGCCTAATTTTAAAGCTAATTATTCCTAACAGTCTTGCATAATCTTGAGGAATCTTCTTCCATGAGGATACGCAAGAACACTCTCAAGACTATGCAAGAAGATTCCTCAAGATTATGCAAGACTATCAAGATTATGCAAGACTGTTAGGATGCCCTTGTAAATTTCACTATCCTTTGTAGATTCTATCATCTTGAAATATGTATCTTTAGAATCTCTCCCCCAAAAACCCCGTGGAAAAATATGAGGAGAGGAGTGTTGTATTTCATATGTTGTTAAAACTCCTTGAAATCCTATGGGAAAATTAAATAAAATTATACAACATATATTGATTGTTGTTTCCATGAGAACTCATATGAGGAAAACCATGGAAAAGGGAAAAACCTCACAGATGAGTTTAGAGAACAATAAATATGCCTTATGTATTTCCTTTAAAAAAACGATGGGGGGAGTATGCCATATGATAATGATAATATATTGCCTCATAAACAATTTATATGAGAAACTTGAGAGAAAAATCATATAGGTAAAAGAGTGCAATGTGATGTGCCACTGAAAACCCCTTTAAAACCCAATGGGAACAACATAAGGAGAAAACGATGTGGCATATCAAAAAAACTTGTATTTATATTCTCTCATTAAAAACATTTTATGAGAAACCATTAGGGAAAACTCATTAAGGGAAAATGAGTACGGTATGTATGATCTGAAGATCATCAGTTGGTTATGATATAGGAGTTTACTCCCCCTGAACTTTGCAAATCTCAAAATTGTCTCATACTGATTCCATGAACATAATTATGGAATATAGAAGTTGGTAAAGACATTATGAATAAATCTGTTAGATTTTCATAAGATATGTTTACAAAATGTTCTCTATTTAACCCATATGTATCTGAGCAATACAAGTGGTGTTATCTTCATAGATAAAGGTAGGCGATTTTGTTGAATCTTAAACAAATGATCTTGAATGTGATCGTTCATTATGTGAATCCATTAGAGTCTATTTCGAAGACTTCCTTTAGAAGGCTCTACCAGTGAATTCAATCTATGATAAGGCTTTATCGGGATCAGATAACGGTCAATCTATGTGTATCACAAAGTGGTCAAATATTGATGTTTTGATGATATTAATCAAGATCCTTTGTGCCTTGAAGATATCAAAGAATAGTTCTTACACCAACTATATACATCTTATTGGTTGCACTTTAAATAAGTTGACAAATATATTGTCATGATTTACATAGTTTTCATTGATGGTTTGGGATATAGAACCGTGGGTCCCGACATCACTTCATCATACTAACTATGCACACATGATTTTGCATCCCTGTTAGGGATATGACCATATGTGTCTTTGATGTGATTCATCCATATCAAGTTTTTACCATGTTTTATGGATATACAAAGACTGATAGATATGTATTCCTGATGGAATATGCTCAAGTTATAGTAAACTTGATTTCATTTGGTTTAGTACAAATCTCCGTCTTAAGATGATTGTGAGTACCTTTCATGTATTGTATAGACTTTGATGACAAAATCATTGGCATATACATATATAGGTCATGTAGAATCCAATCAGGGATTTTGTTTATGTCTACATGTAAGAAATCATCATTACATGAGTAATCCTCTACAAGGAGGAACTCTCATAGTCAATGGCTGAGCGGCTTGCGAGACGAGGACTTGCACACCCTCCGCGATGCCCCCTTTGTGACCAGACGGTTGAGACCATGACTCATCTTCTGGTGGTCTGTCCCTTCTTGGGGGCGACCTGGCACAAGGCACTTTCCTGGATTCGATCGACGGCCACACCACCGAATGGAGATCGAAGACGACTTCATGGACTGGTGGTTGCAGGCTTCTTTATCTACCCCTGGAGCTTTGCGGAAGGGGACGTCTGGTCATGATAAGGAAAATGAAAAAGATCATCAAAAATATATAGGAGGGTCTTGGTAGCACTTCCGCACAGATGGAGGGCTTCTTGCCCCAGTTGCAGCACAACAAGTTTACAGGGGCAATACATGCTATGTCAGTATCTCTCCTCTTCGGGGGAACTTCTCTGGTTAAAATTACCTTCTTACATTACATATACACCACAGAAGAAGGTCCTTCAAAAAAACTGATACATGGACTATACTCAACTGTGAGGTTCTCATATTAGTTTATATGTGATGTCCAACAAATCTAGCCGCATAACCGGTCAAACGCACGGGTTGCCTATCGAAGATTTGACCACCTCATTCCTCAAACTAACTTCACGAGCACACCGACAAACGCGACGACGGTCGGGTCCTCGTGGAGCCACTAGTTGTAGTTGACACACACGTCTCCATGCTCCTGTGGCACCATCATGACCACCAGCAGCTGCTACAAGACGGTGAAGGGGGTGCCACAGTGGTGCGCGCGGATATTCATCAAGGCGGTCTTCAACGACAACAGGAATGTTTGTTTGTGTGTGATGCATTTCACTACAGTAGCATTTTCAGCAATGCGCAAGTGTGATACTGATGAATTAGTTTCTTTCATCATGAGTGCAGAACTAACAGAAACACCACCACAATGCAAACTGACATCTCAGTACCCATGTTTTCGCTAGATTCAAACAGGCAGGATGCAAACTACTACCATCGACCAGTTCCCTTGTTTCCATGGTCTGAATCTATACAGCCGCTGCATTGCACTCAACAGGCACTGCCAAGACATTGAGAAGCATGTTTCTTGCCTATATAACTCTGGACAGCCAAGGTGCCACCTACGCCGCAGAGTTGCCATCATCACAGCTTCCCGTCCCTGCTGGATCCAATGGCCAAAGAGCAAGACTCTGAATCCTTCAAGCCAACTGATGCCGCAGTCCTTATAAGTTTACATCACAGAAAATCACATTAGCGCATCTCAGTAAAAGATTAATCCAGGGGGAGCATGGTTGTCAAGGAAATTTCTTCTCTTTGTCCAACTTTGAAATTTCACATCATAGTAGTGAATCTAAAGCAACTGTGAAAGAATCTTAGAAGGTGATGCTATACAGCTTGCAAACTTATTCAGACAAAGGTGTATTCCTAACCAAGTATATCTTCCCCATAACAGGTCTAAATACATCAACTCAAGTTTCACAACATATTGAGAGCACGTATGTATCCTGGACATTTTTTTGTGAAAAATCCTGGATCTTTATTAAACCAGAGTCCCAGCACATTAGTGAGAATATCCAAATCTTATCCTTCGCTTCATATATGGACTAAAGGCATGACCTTCACTATACCTTAGCAAACACTAATTTAAGAATTAGTATCACATAAACGGCTATTATACTCACTCATACTTGTGCACGGAAAAAGACAGCTTTTATAGAGCAACGGGGCAACTTCAGCATAAATATTCAGAAGCCATTAGAGTGTCATTACAAAAGTAACATAGAACTAAGAAAACACAGCCGTTATCAGCAATGGAAGCCTACACTCCCTTTAAGCTACTGGAGGTTAGAAGATAAAAAACAAGTTAGAAAATGAAGATAGAACCAAATTTTAAAATGTTCTTATAAGAAAAATTAGGGAAATTAGAAGAAATAGCATGCGGGAAAATTAGAAATAATATTTGTGAAATATTACTGATAGTACTTTTGAAAATATAAAAGAAGGTAATGTTTTGAATCTTACTAAACTCGACCGGGTTCCCAGAATACATATATGAGAGTTACAAAATTTTGAAGTTCATATATAATCTTCAATTACTTTCTGGAGTAATATTCTTTTTAATTTTTTCTACAGTACTATAATGAAATTGTTTCGGTTCTCATTGGGCAACCACATATGCTAAACAGACCATATTCTGAGGCGCCAAAAAGCCTGTGAGGTAGCCGGTAATCCAACAAATAGTTGTAAAACCCTTTTCCAATGAGCCGTTATCTGAAAACTAAGATGAGGCATTTTTGTCACAGTTGCAGGCTTGCAGCACAGCAAGCTTGCGTGGGCAATACCTGTAATCTCTCGTCTTCAGGGGAAGATCTTTGGTTAAAGCTGCCTTCTTAGCTAATATATATACACCACAGAAAGACTATGATCCTGCAAAACAACTGATACATGGACTATACTGTAAACTGTGAGGTTCTTACTGGTTCCAAAGTATCATAAATTATCAGAGCAAATCGCACTAATGCACCAGAGTAAAAGATGAACCACAAGGGGCTACAGATCAAAACAGAGATTCCTGAGGAAAAATCCCAGAAACTGACGTTTCAGAAGAAACCTCTCATACAGCGAAGTTTTGTTTTACCAGGTTATGCCATACAGATGGAAAAAGGGCTCCTACAACAGTTTATTTCCTAGGTATCTTCATAGAAACAAGTGTGAATAAGATTTCCAACTTTAGTTTCACAAGACAACACAAAAACATATACATACATGATAAAATGTGCATCATCACCTTCTCACCACCTCTCGACACACAAACTTCAGATCACAGGAGTGCTATTATAGTTGGTCGAACTTGTGCCCAAAAGAGGACAGCTTCATAAAGCAAGGGGCAATGTCTCAGCTTAAATAAACTATTCTATTACAGTGGAGCTAAAAAAACGACTTCCATTATCATCAGCAACAGAAGCCTAAAGATCATTTAACCTAGCACTTAGGAGCTGAATAATAGTGCAGGGACCAGAACCATCAGTTACGTCTTTAGAGATTCTTACTTCCGTCCCGCGCAGTATGTTGTACTTGTGCATGGGGATGTCACTGGAGTAATCTAGGCTTTTTGTGTAATAGATGCAGTTGGCGTCAACTGATGGAAACTTATCCGTGTTAACAGACATGCACTTGCAGTACCCACCTAAGAAAATGGCACGGTTGCCAATGTTCTTCACATTCTCGACTACATATCTGTCAGTGTCCATCTTGAGAATCTCCAGGCCATCTTTTCGCTTGATGATGATCAATATTTCCCCAGCAGATTGCAGCAGGTAAGTACGGTTATCATATCCTATCAAGAAATTCCGTATAGCTTCGTCTTCAGACATCTCTGTATCTTCATCGTCAGGCAGCTCAGTAGGATCAGCATTGAAATACTTCATCAGATGAAACATGCCTTCGGCCACAGCACCTGGAAACGGTGACCCCAATCCCAACTCACCATTAGTGTAGATACCTCTGACTGACAGCCTCATCAAAGGGCAAGCATTCCTGTCCTCGTACACAGCAAGACTTTCGCTGCTAGGATCAGCCATGTACACCTTACGGGGTGCGTCACGCAACGAGCCATCAGGCGCATCCACCATTTTGTTGCACAGCAAGAGAAGTGTGGGCGAAGAACCAGGGACCAGAGTAGCAGACTTCACAAACTCGTCAGGCATGGGCGCAACGAAACGAACCATGTATCCTGTGAGAGGATTGAGGACGCTCACCGTTTGATATGACTTGTTGTCAACCAAAACGAAGAGACCATCCCGGGTGGAAACAGCAATGTAATAGCCATGGAGTAGCGGTAGCTCCTTGCGGAGGAAGCGGCCAGTGGCAGTGTTCGCCAACAGGTACGTCTTGCTTGCGTAGACCTTGTCGACGATGACCCAGTGCCTGGGGCGGAACCGAAGGTCTGAGGTTATCTTGGGGTCGTTGGTGGCAGAGCGCCAGCTTTGGCAGACTGCGCGGAAGTCCATGTAGTAGTCGAGGTCACTGTTGACCAGGAAGCAGTCGGCGATGCGGTTGATGAGGTCAGCCGGGAGCGAGGACCAGTCTGCAAAATCCATGGTGGCAGGAAGGATTGGAGGACTGGGTCCACTTGGATTTTCCATTCTTCCTTTTAGCAGCTGAGCAGTGACCTTTTTCTCATGCTTAATCTGCACAATAACAGAGAAAATAAGTTCATCCTGAATATCACGTTACTGCCATCCACCCAGATCAACTGCCGTGTGTACCATATTACTTACCCTGTATTTCCTTTGTGGATTTTTGAGTATCTTCTTTCTGGAACGAGTCAACCCCCGGTTTTTCTTGATCTGCGTGAGTTTGGATTTGTCTATTTAGACAGGCGTATAAGGAAACATAAAAAAACATGCGGTAGGATACAGTTCAGATTCAGTCAAAAAGAATAATTTACCTCATATGAGATTCGACATTAACATTCATGTAAATATTTCATAATTTTATTTAAAAAAATGCTATATTTGCTGGTGATGAGCACAGATGTCGATCTTTTTTTCATGTATACCTTCAAATTTGTAGAATTGACTGAAAACTGAAAAGTCTCTATCCATGGAGACACCATCTATACTTCTTTAGCACGGGTTGTTTTTAAATCGAGTAAGACAGACGCAGTAATGAATTATTGTTTGGAATACATGTATTTTTCTTCTTCTTTCCAAAATTTTTGCTTCGTTTGGGAACACGGATGGCGCCTGGTTAATGACGGATACAATGCGTTAAAACATTGATGTGCGCGGCCTCCATTCCCGATCCCCTCCATGTAAAAATGACCAGAGAGAGAGAGAGAGAGAGAGAGAGAGAGAGAGAGAGAGAGAGAGAGAGAGAGAGAGAGAGAGAGAGAGAGAGAGAGAGAGAGAGAGAGAGAGAGAGAGAGAGATGGACTCACAGTGGTCAAGGTGGCGAGGTATCGGCAGGTGAAGGAGGCCGTGGTGGTGATGCCGACGCCGCGAAGCCCCACGCGGCCACGCATACTCCGGCCGCCGCGAGGTCTGGCCGGATAGCCGGGAACCTTGGGAAGAATCGCCGATCCGGAACGGAATCGCGCCGAATCGAGAATAATCACGCGGCGGGGAGGGCGCCGGAATGGGGAGGGGAGGGGATTCGACAAGGGTTTATAAGGTTCAAAGAGGAGATGTCGTGGGCTGGTGGCCATGAGAGCGACTGATTTGGGAACGATGGCCATGGGCTGTTGGGCTGGGTAATGGATTTTCATTGACGGTGGGACCATCCGTTCTGGACCCATCTGTTAGTGAAAAATACATTACTCACGCCTCTATATCCTTGAAACAGGCTTTCGCCCGTTTAAGACCGCTGCTGGGCCAGACAGCACAACGTTCAAAAGAAAAACAAAAAAAAAAAGAAGAAAAAGAAGAGAAAACAAAGCCGACAATAGTGGCTCGATGAAAAGGGGATGACCCGCAACCGCTGCGCCCTCCAAAGAATTTCCACCTCGCACCTAGCATTCCAAAGCATCGCGTATCAAGCAACACCTTTAAGAAGGAAAACGATGACAACGACGCTGCTGCCCGGACTAGACCTAGGGTTTCCCCCGATACGCTACGGGAGGTGGGAAAGAGATACACCCGACGCCCTTCAGGAAGGACGGCAACACCCGCAGGCGTTACCACGTCGGTGTTAAGACGACAAGGATTTCGCCCGACCTCTCAAAAAACACCTTCCCAGACGCTACGAATTGCTCCACCTAGCTTGCCACCCACCAGCACATGCCACCACGGACTTGTAGTCACCACCATCATCGCACCATGGCCCATGATGTGAGGCTCGTACGACCGAAAAGAAGCAACATCTGTTGGAGATATGCCCTAGAGGCAATAATAAATGTAGTTATTATTATATCTTTGTGTTTATGATAAATGTTTACATTCATGCTATAAGTATTAACAAGGAAACATTGATACTTGTGTGATTTGTAAACTTAATTTGAAGTCCCTAGTATAGCCTCTATACTTCACTAGCTTGTTGGTTGATTAATGATTGTGGTTTCCCTATCATGAACATTGAGATGTTATCAACAACAAGATCATATCGTTAGGAGAATGATATGGTGGACATACTCCTATAGATAAGCGTAGCATAAAGATCAAGTCATTTCATTAGTTCAATTGCTATATGCTTTTTGATACATAGTAACCTAATTCCTTCGACCATGAGATCATGCATATCACCTTTACCGGATGGATGCTTTGATGACATCAAACACCACACCGTAACTGGGTGGTTATAAAAGTGGCATTGAGTGTTCAGAAAGTATTGGTTGAGACACATGGATCAAGAGTGGGATTTGTCCATCCACATGACGGATAGATATACTCTGGGCCCTCTCGGTGGAATGTCATCCAATTAGCTTGCAAGCATGTGACTTGGTCACAAGGGATCACATATCACGGGAACGAGAAAAGAGTACTTGTCAGTAACGAGGTTGAACTAGGTATGCAGAGATACCGACGATCATAACCTCGGATAAGTAACATATCGTGAGACAAAGGGAAATTGGTATCGTATGTAAGTGGTTCATTCGATCGCAAAGTAATCGTAGAAATATGTGGGAGCCATATGAATTTCCAGATTCCTCTATTGGTTATTGTTCGGAGAAGTGTCTCGATCATGTCCGCATAATTCACGAACCGTAGGGAGACACACTTAAGGATTCGACGTTGTTTGAGTAGTTATGGTATTATGAGAAAGAGACCGAATGTTGTTCGGAGTCTCGGATGGGATCCGGGATATCACGAGGTGATCCGGAATGGTCCGGAGAATAAGATTCATATAAGGAAACTCCCGTTTCGGAGTTCGGGAATGATTCCGGTGTTTTCATCGGGAATGTTCTAGAAGGTTCCGGATTGTCCGGCACTCCGAGGGGGGGAGGGGTACATGAATGTGTCATTACTTATTGGAATGATTGCATCATGTACTAAGTGTTCTTGATGTCCCAAATAAAGGATTAAATTGAATCCCAAAACAGAAAAGTCAAATGTCCAGTTTGAAAGTCAAACTGCCAAAACAAGAAACTGTGGGAAACAAGCAAGAGGAGTTGGAACCAACTTGGAGGAGGAGTCCCACTCCTCCAAGCCGGCGGCCAGCTCTAGGCCGACTTGGGGAGGGACTCCCCTCCCCTGGCGCGCCAGCCCTCCTCCCACCTATATAAGGAGGGGCAGGGCTCCCCTCCTAGACACACAACTTTCACCTCTAGATCTCCGGTTTAGAGCCGTTTTGGTTTAGAGCTTCTAATTGCTTTAGCCAACGGTTTAGAGCCTTCTAATTGGTTTAGAGCCTTCTAATTGGTGTGTCTAATTACTAGACCACTAATAGCCTCTCTCATAAGCTCCACCATACTCGCACCGGCTTAAGGCGAAGCCCTGCGGGATTTCCCCTCTACTTCCGGTACCACGCCGTTGTGCTGCCGGAATCGCGAGGAGAGTGCTACAACCTCCGCTGCCTGCTGGAACAAGGGAGAGGAAGGTCTTCGTCGAGTACCGAACGTGTGACCGACTGCGGGAGCGCTGCCGGAACGTGGCGCCGGAAGGATCGTCTACACGATCTTGAGATCGGAAAGAGTACGACTACATCACCCACGAGAATCCGCTCTCGTTAAACGCTTTGGAATCTTCGAGGGTAAGTTATACCATCGACTCGTTGCTACAATCTAGTAGATAGATCTTGGCTTGTTTGTTTGTATGCGATAGAAAATTTTTGTTTTCCATGCTACGAACCCCTACAGTGGTATCAGAGCCGTGTCTATATGTAGATCTGTTGCACGAGTAGAACACAATGGTCATTGTGGGCGTTGATGCTTTTATTGTCGATTGCTTCTTGTGTACTTTGCATCTTGCGGTATGTTGGGATGAAGCGGCCCGGGCTAACCTTACATGACATCGTTCATGAGACTTGCTCCACGCTTGACATGCAACTTGTATTGCATAAGTGGCTTTGCGGGTGCCTGTTTCTCCTAGCATAGTAAAGATCCAATACACAACGGGTGATTAACAATACTTGTGTCAACGTTGTGGTTCATGTTCGTAAGTTAGAACGACACTTATTGAAAGCCCCAAACCACGTAAAATATGCAAAGAAAGTAGAGGCGTCTAACTTTGTTTTGCAGGGGTGTGCAGTGATGTGATATGGCCATGATTGTGATTATATTTGATGTATGCAATGTTCCTTATTGTAAGTCGGCAACCGGCAGGAGCCATATGGTTGTCTTTAATTTATGTTAAGACCCGCGTGTCTATTCAAAGTAATTGTAATAGTTGAAGCCGGTGGACGACAACCATGGAGAGGCGTCATTGACCTTGATGCAATGCCGGTGATGATGGAGATCATGTTCGTGCTTGAAGATGGAGATCAAAGCACAAAGAAGAAAGGCCATATCATATCACATATATATTGAATTGCATGTGATGTTAATCCTTTATGCATCTTGTATTGCTTAGTAGACGACGGTAGCATTATAAGATGATCCCTCATGCACATGAATTTCAAATCATAAAGTGTTCACCCTTAGTCAGCACCGTTGCTAAAGCTTGTTGTTTCGAAGCACCACGTGATGATCGGGTGTGTTAGATTCCGCAAGTGTATACAACGTGAGCAAGCCAGATTTGCTCATGCGGAAACTAAGGTTTGATCTTGACGAGCCTAGCATGTACAGACATGGTCTCGGAACACGGATCACCGAAAGGTAAAGCATGAATCATATAGTAGATATGATGAACATGACGATTGTTCGCCATTGAAACTATATCAACTCTCGTCATGATCGGTGTTGATGTAGTGGATTTGGTTCGTGTGATCACTAAAACAATGTGAGGGATGTTGTTTTGAGTGGGAGTTCACCTAGTTTAATTACATTAATTAATTTGAACTCAATTTATCATAAACTTAGTCTAAACTATTGCAAATATGTTGTAGATCAATGGCAGCCCCTACCATCAATTTTAATGCGTTCCTAGAGAAAGAAAAGTTGAAAAACAATGGAAGCAACTTCGCGGATTGGTTCCGCAATTTGAGGATTGTCCTCACAGCTGGTAATTTGACCTATGTGCTGGATGCACCGCTGGGTGACCCACCTGCAGCTGATGCTCCCGATGAAGTAAAGAATGTTTACCTCGCTCGGAAGAATCAGTACTCCATAGTTCAGTGTGCTATCTTGTATGGTTTGGGATCGGAGCTTCAGAAAAGGTTTGAGGATTCAGACCCATATGATATTGTCGAGGATCTCAAATTGATTTTTGAGACTCATGCGGCAATTGAAAGCTATGAAGCTTCTGAAAAGTTCTTTAACTGCAAGATGGAAGAAGGCAGCTCCGTCAGTGAGCATGTGCTTAAGATGTCAGGGCACGCAAACAAACTTCAAAGCTTGGGTATAGTGATTCCTAATGCTTTGGGGATTTACCGTGTCCTCCAATCACTACCACCAAGTTACAAGAACTTTGTGATGAACTACAACATGCAGAACATGAACAAGACGTTGCCAGAACTCTTTGCCATGTTGAAATCTGCAGAAGTGGAGATCAAGAAAGAGCACCAAGTGTTGTTGGTCAATAAGACCACCAAATTCAAGAAAGGCAAGTCTAAGAAAAAGGGACACTTCAAGAAGGGTGGTAAGAAAGCTACCACGCCGACGAAGAAGACCAGGGCTGGACCGAAGCCTGATACTGAGTGCTTTTACTGCAAGGGAGAAGGTCACTGGAAGCGGAATTGCCCAAAGTACTTGGCGGATTTGAAGAACGGCAACATCAAGAAGAAAGGTATATCTGATATACATGTTATTGATGTGTATATCACTAGTACTCGTAGTAGTGCCTGGGTATTTGATACTGGTTCGGTTGCTCATATTTGTAACTCGAAACAGGTGCTGCAGAATAAACGGAAGCTAGCGAAGAACGAGGTGACGATGCGCGTGGGAAACGGATCAAAGGTTGATGTGATCGCGGTCGGCACGCTACCCCTGCATCTACCATCGGGATTAGTTTTATACTTAAATAATTGTTATTTGGTGCCTGCGTTGAGCATGAACATTATATCGGGATCTTGTTTATTGCGAGACGGTTACTTGTTTAAATCCGAGAATAATGGTTGTTCTATTTATATGAGTAATATGTTTTATGCACATGCACCTTTGATAGATGGTCTATTCTTATTGAATCTCGATAGTGGAAATACACATATCAACAACATTGAGGCTAAACGATTGAAATCAAGCGATAATTCGACCTATATGTGGCACTGTCGTCTTGGTCACATCGGAGTGAAACGTATGAAGAAACTCCATTCCGATGGACTTATTGAATCACTTGATTTTGAATCACTTGAAAGATGCGAAGCATGTCTGATGGGAAAAATGACTAAGACTCCATTTTCTGGTATGATGGAGCGAGCTACAGACTTATTGGAAATCATACATACCGATGTGTGTGGTCCAATGAGTGTAGCATCGCGCAGTGGTTATCGTTATGTTCTTACCTTCACGGATGACTTGAGTAGATATGGGTATATCTATTTCATGAAACATAAGTCCGAAACTTTCGAGAAGTTTAAGGAGTTTCAAAGTGAGGTAGAGAATCAACGTAACAAGAAGATTAAATTTCTACGTTCTGATCGTGGAGGTGAATATCTAAGTTACGAGTTTGGCGAGCATTTGAAGAAATGCGGAATACTTTCACAATTGACACCGCCGGGAACACCACAGCGTAATGGTGTGTCCGAACGTCGTAATCAAACTCTCTTAGATATGGTTCGTTCTATGATGTCACTTACAGATTTACCGCTATCATTTTGGGGTTATGCATTAGAAACAGCCGCATTCACTTTAAATAGGGCACCATCTAAATCCGTTGAAACGACACCGTATGAATTATGGTTTGGGAAGAAACCTAAATTGTCGTTCCTTAAAGTTTGGGGATGCGAAGCCTATGTAAAGAAGTTACAGCCGGACAAGCTTGAACCCAAAGCGGAAAAATGCGTCTTCATAGGATACCCGAAGGAAACTATTGGGTATACCTTCTATCATAGATCCGAAGGCAAAATCTTCGTTGCCAAGAATGGATCCTTTCTAGAGAAGGAATTTCTCTCGAAAGAATTGACTGGAAGGAAAGTAGAACTTGACGAGGTTGTCGAACCTTCTCTCGATATTGCGAGTAGCGCAGCGCCGGAAGAAGTTCCTGTGGTGCCTGCACCAATAAGAGAGGAAGCTAATGATGGTGATCATGAAACTTTGGTTGAAGTTGCTACAGAGCCTCGGAGGTCAACGAGAACTCGTACCACTCCAGATTGGTATGATTCCGTTATGAATGTCATGGTGATGGACAACACCGATGACCCCGAGACATATGAGGAAGCGATGATGAGCCCAGATTCCAATAAATGGCAAGAAGCCATGAAATCCGAGATTGGATCCATGTACGAAAACCAAGTATGGACTTTGGTGGACTTACCGGATGGCCGAAAGGCTGTCGAGAACAAATGGATTTTCAAGAAGAAAACAGATGCTGATGGTAATGTTACTATCTATAAAGCTCGACTTGTCGCAAAAGGGTTTCGACAAATTCAAGGAGTTGACTACGATTAGACTTTCTCACCGGTAGCGAAGCTAAAGTCTGTGAGGATTATGTTAGCAATCGCTGCATATTATGATTATGAGATATGGCAGATGGATGTCAAAACAGCATTCCTCAATGGAGACATTGATGAAGAGTTGTATATGATGCAACCCAAAGGTTTTGTCGATCCTAAAGATGCTAACAAGGTATGCAAACTTCAACGGTCCATCTATGGATTGAAGCAGGCATCCCGAAGTTGGAATCAACGTTTTGATAAGGTAATCAAAAGTTTTGGTTTTATACAAACTTATGGAGAAGCTTGTATTTACAAGAAAGTGAGTGGGAGCTCTGTAGCATTCTTAATACTATATGTGGATGACATATTATTGATTGGGAATGATGTAGACCTTCTTAATAGTGTCAAGGAATATTTGAATAATAGTTTTTCAATGAAGGATCTTGGCGAAGCAGCTTACATATTAGGCATAAAGATTTATAGAGATAGATCGAAACGCCAAATATCATTGTCACAGAGTACATATTTGGACAAAGTTCTAAAGAGATTTGGAATGGAAGAAAGCAAGAAAGGGTTCTTGCCCATGTTGCCCAATACGACCTTGAGTAAAACTCAAAGTCCGACATCGGCAGAAGATAGAGAAAGGATGAGTAAGACTCCCTATGCCTCAGCCATAGGATCTCTAATGTATGCCATGCTATGTACTAGACCCGACATTGCATATGCTGTTAGTTTAACTAGCAGATATCAAAGTGATCCAGGAGTGGATCATTGGACAGCGGTCAAAAACATCCTTAAGTACTTGAGAAGAACTAAGGATATGGTTCTTTCTTATGGAGGTGATGAACAGCTCGTTGTTAATGGTTACACCGATGCTAGTTGGAACACTGATCCGGATGATTCTAAATCGCAATCCGGATACGTATTTATTTTGAATGGTGCAGCAGTTAGCTGGAGGAGTGCAAAGCAAAGCGTTGTGGCGAGATCTTCAACTGAATCGGAATACATGGCTGCTTCGGAGGCTTCACAAGAAGCGATATGGATGAAAGAGTTCATTACAGAGCTGGGTGTGGTTCCTAGTGCGCTGGACCCAATGTCTATCTACTGTGATAACATGGGCGCCATAGCCAATGCGCAAGAACCAAGGTCACACAAGAAGCTGAAGCATATCAAACTGCATTTTCACGCTATTCGAGAACATATCCAGGATGGGGATATAAAGATTTGCAAAGTACACACAGATCTGAATGTGGCGGATCCGTTGACTAAACCTCTCCCGAGGGCAAAACATGACCAACACCAAACTGCCATGGGTGTTCGGTATATTACCATGTAATCTAGATTAGATGACTCTAGTGCAAGTGGGAGACTGTTGGAGATATGCCCTAGAGGCAATAATAAATGTAGTTATTATTATATCTTTGTGTTTATGATAAATGTTTACATTCATGCTATAATAGTATTAACAAGGAAACATTGATACTTGTGTGATTTGTAAACTTAATTTGAAGTCCCTAGTATAGCCTCTATACTTCACTAGCTTGTTGGTTGATTAATGATTGTGGTTTCCCTATCATGAACATTGAGATGTTATCAACAACAAGATCATATCGTTAGGAGAATGATATGGTGGACATACTCCTATAGATAAGCGTAGCATAAAGATCAAGTCATTTCATTAGTTCAATTGCTATATGCTTTCTGATACATAGTAACCTAATTCCTTCGACCATGAGATCATGCATATCACCTTTACCGGATGGATGCTTTGATGACATCAAACACCACACCGTAACTGGGTGGTTATAAAAGTGGCATTGAGTGTTCAGAAAGTATTGGTTGAGACACATGGATCAAGAGTGGGATTTGTCCATCCACATGACGGATAGATATACTCTGGGCCCTCTCGGTGGAATGTCATCCAATTAGCTTGCAAGCATGTGACTTGGTCACAAGGGATCACATATCACGGGAACGAGAAAAGAGTACTTGTCAGTAACGAGGTTGAACTAGGTATGCAGAGATACCGACGATCATAACCTCGGATAAGTAACATATCGTGAGACAAAGGGAAATTGGTATCGTATGTAAGTGGTTCATTCGATCGCAAAGTAATCGTAGAAATATGTGGGAGCCATATGAATTTCCAGATTCCTCTATTGGTTATTGTTCGGAGAAGTGTCTCGATCATGTCCGCATAATTCACGAACCATAGGGAGACACACTTAAGGATTCGACGTTGTTTGAGTAGTTATGGTATTATGAGAAAGAGACCGAATGTTGTTCGGAGTCTCGGATGGGATCCGGGATATCACGAGGTGATCCGGAATGGTCCGGAGAATAAGATTCATATAAGGAAACTCCCGTTTCGGAGTTCGGGAATGATTCCGGTGTTTTCATCGGGAATGTTCTAGAAGGTTCCGGATTGTCCGGCACTCCGAGGGGGGGAGGGGTACATGAATGTGTCATTACTTATTGGAATGATTGCATCATGTACTAAGTGTTCTTGATGTCCCAAATAAAGGATTAAATTGAATCCCAAAACAGAAAAGTCAAATGTCCAGTTTGAAAGTCAAACTGCCAAAACAAGAAACTGTGGGAAACAAGCAAGAGGAGTTGGAACCAACTTGGAGGAGGAGTCCCACTCCTCCAAGCCGGCGGCCAGCTCTAGGCCGACTTGGGGAGGGACTCCCCTCCCCTGGCGCGCCAGCCCTCCTCCCACCTATATAAGGAGGGGCAGGGCTCCCCTCCTAGACACACAACTTTCACCTCTAGATCTCCGGTTTAGAGCCGTTTTGGTTTAGAGCTTCTAATTGCTTTAGCCAACGGTTTAGAGCCTTCTAATTGGTTTAGAGCCTTCTAATTGGTGTGTCTAATTACTAGACCACTAATAGCCTCTCTCATAAGCTCCACCATACTCGCACCGGCTTAAGGCGAAGCCCTGCGGGATTTCCCCTCTACTTCCGGTACCACGCCGTTGTGCTGCCGGAATCGCGAGGAGAGTGCTACAACCTCCGCTGCCTGCTGGAACAAGGGAGAGGAAGGTCTTCGTCGAGTACCGAACGTGTGACCGACTGCGGGAGCGCTGCCGGAACGTGGCGCCGGAAGGATCGTCTACACGATCTTGAGATCGGAAAGAGTACGACTACATCACCCACGAGAATCCGCTCTCGTTAAACGCTTTGGAATCTTCGAGGGTAAGTTATACCATCGACTCGTTGCTACAATCTAGTAGATAGATCTTGGCTTGTTTGTTTGTATGCGATAGAAAATTTTTGTTTTCCATGCTACGAACCCCTACAACATCGGCACGGGTTGACAGAACAATGACACGCGGGAGGGAACAACCTCCACCGCCGGAGGGCGATAGCCGACCGGATGTAGAAGCAAGGACAAACCAGGCCCTCTCTGGCCTGGCCGAGCCTAAAAGGACTCGTGAAGCCTCGCTGCCACACTGCAGCAAGGGTATCACCATCGCCGTCAACCCAAACACTAGTCGCTACTCCTCAGTCCACCAATGAGTCCGCCGCCACCGCAGACCCCCGCCGCCAAATAGCAGCGCCATCCCCACCGTGGTCACCCGGACCTGCCGGACTGATGCCGGTCTAAGGTACAGCATGCCGCTCGAGGAGGGACGCGCACTGGTGCTAGGAAGACTCAAACGAGGAAGCCAGCCCTAGGTCCAGACCCACCTAGTCTAGACCCGCCGAGGAGCTGGAAGCAACAGACACACGCCATGGCGAGGGGGGACGCCGGCGGTCACCCGATCTGGGCCCACCAGGCCTGGATCTGGTGTCCTAGCCGCAGCTAGGAGGCGGGCCGAGGCCACACCCCTGCATCACCAGCACCCTACAGGCCCAGATCAAACCCGAATGGGCCCAGATCTGGGCCACACCGCCCTGGCCGCCACACTGCTCCCTGCCTCCTCCAACCTGCTTCCCAGCGCCACCGAGCACCCAACGACGCGCCTCGCCCCGACCGGCTGCATCACCAACCCATCACCGCGCCGCCCCTCCACCCAGCGTTGTAGAGGGAGCCGCCCACGGCCCGCGGCCCTCGCCTCCCATGCCGGCAACCGCCAGCCCAGGACACGGCCGCCACCTCGCCGCCCGACGTGCGCCACTGCAGCGCCGCCATGGAGCCCGACGCCAGCCCCACGCTCTGCCCCAGGAAGACGGCCCCGCGAGCACCCGCATCGAGAGAGAGGCCGAGAGAGCCCCGCCGCCGCCGGCGCCGGCCGGGCTTCGCCCAGGCGCGCCCTCCTGGCGGCGGCGAGGGAGGGGGAGGAGGGAGAGGGGGCGGTGGCGGCATGACAAGCTAGGGTTCCCCCCTGTCGCCACGCGGGGACGACGAGGGAGGACGAACCGGTGGGGGCTCGCTCATATCCAAGCACAGTCAAATTAAGGAGTCAGGGAAACTATTTTTGGTTGGAGGACACGCCTCTATATTAGAATCGACAGAAATGGATAACCATATACTGCACAACTTTCTAGAACGTAAAAACATATAGAACTAGTACAAGAATAAACACAAGAATAAACTTTTATTACTACGGATTACTACAGAGTTACAAAACATATGACTTTGCGGTGCTATTTTTGGGTGGTTTAAGAAAGTAAAACGATACTATTCCCCTGGATCGAAGGAAAAGATTCCTGATCGCTTTCTTTGCGAGCCTTTTTCCGATGGGTTCCACCTTATCCATTTCTCTTTTCTTCTTCCGGGTATGTATGGACTTGCCTCCGCCTGCCGTGCCGCCGCTCGCCTCCGTCTGCCGCGCGCCGCCGCCCTCCTCCATCCTGCCGTGCGACGCCCGTACAACTTCTGCCATGGCTCGTTTCCTTCTTGTTGCAGGTCGTATGGCGTCCGATGTTGCTATCACAGTTTAGATTACTTGCTACTTGAGTTGACTGGTGTCGCTACTTTGTCTCTGTCTACGAACGTTTTGCTATCTTAGCATATTATTTTTTGCTATATATTCATATATCTTTTGCTACTTTTGTATAACTTATTTGCTACAACCAATCTCTATGGTTTTGCTACGAGTTCTCCGGCGATATCCCTTTTGCTACATTAGAAAAAATATGTTGCTACACTTGTTTTGTGTTTTTTCTTCGATAGCGTAAATTGTTTGCCACGAGGTATCCAACGACATTTTTTTCGGCGAAAGTCTCAGGCGAAGTTGGTTTTGCTACATTAGCACAACTTTCTTGTTGCACGGTCGCCGGCGAGGTCTCCGGCGAGATTTTCGGCGAGCTCCAGTCTATTTTTATATTTTCTGGGCCGAACCGTTTTTTGCTACATGTAGAAAAAAGGGAACTATTTGTAGCAAAAGCGGGTATGTTAGTAACAAAAGCGGGATTTTAGGGATGTTTGGGGGACACATGTCAGCAGGAGGATCCGGGGGATTTTGGGAAAATATCCCCGAGGGATGGGTAGTACGGCCCTTTAAGAAAACAAGCACACTAAGTCTCTGAACAAACTAGGGACATCGAAAAGAAGTTGTATCGTACCTTTCAAACGAAAACAATAATGAGCAAATTTTCCTTGAAATAGGAGCCAAGTAAAGGCACAATCCAAGGGCTCTTATAGAAACAATTCCTAGGGATTCATCAAATTATCAAAAATTCTTACAAAACTGTCACATTTAAGAACATCCTAAATACACATTTAATTGTGCATACACGTGTAATGTAAAAATAGAGATACAGTGAAGCCGTAATTCCTTTGTAATAACATGAGAAGCTTTCTAAGTATATACCACCGCTCACGGCAACTCCGTGGTGCCCCCTCAATAGTTTCGAACATCGAGGACACATTTAGTACACACCTTATAAAAATCCGATGAAGTGTCTCTAAGAGAAGAATTCAGACCTACAAGAAAGAGACCGAAGAGGGGAGGAGGCATTGCAAGTGAGTGAGAGTGATGGAACCCGAACAGGAAGGGTCGAGCAAGGAAAAAACATGGGTGTCGGTGGTGGCGGCCCAATTAACCATGGGTCATGGTCTTTTCGGCCCTTTGGGACATCTTTTCCAAATTGTTGATATATAAGCAATTTAACAGAAGATTTAAGCCAAGTAAAGAGTGTATAAAACATGACTAAGATAATAAAACTAGTCATGCAATTTACCAATCAGTAGAGGACATCAAGTCTAAAACAGTTTGTTGAAACAATTATTTGAAGTATGATCTGAAGTAGATAATTGACATACTATGCAGTAGGAGGTACTACATAAGTGGAACCATTTATGTTGGTGTTGGAGTTGCCGCCCATGTCATGGAGGAGGTTGTCGAACTTTGGCAAGAAGTCATTGGTGTCCGCGGCAGTGTCCATGATGAAGATGCCGTTGCTGTCCGTGAAGGATTCCATGACGAAGCTAATAGTCGCGCGTGAGCTCTTCCCAAAAACCTTATCGCCCTTCTCTCGTACAACACTCAAAGCAGCAGGGTTTCAGAGACCTACTGTCCCGACTCATGGTGTAGGCCACAAGATGGGATGGGGAAGAACTGGTAGGCAGCGCAAAACTCTGGAACTGGTGGCGAAGTGTTGTCTTGATGTATGTACCGATAAGAGCGATCTCTCTTATATAGGCACTAGAGGGAGAGACGAACAGGATGCGCAAGGATACAAAAAGAAGAGTCTGGATATTAACCGAAGAGTGAGCAGCCGAAGCCCATTGAGTTTGTAATAAAACTCCACTTATATTTACTAGTCTTCTCTCTGCATCCCGGGGCGCACCTGTGAGGCGAACCATGTATGTCATCGCGGTTACGCAGATCCTCTTATTACATAGTCAAAGTCCATCAACCATTATTGTTAAGCGTACTGCTTATCGACAAATTCGTGGATAGGGAGAGTGTACATGTTATATGTCCATGAGGCAAAGTTGCAGCATGGGCAACACGCGAACAAAGATCAACTCCATAACACGTCTCAATATATAGGGATATGTGATTAGACGTGTCTGTTTTTATAGTTATCCCAGCACCCTATCAAACTATCGCAAAATATGAGTACTTAATTTGCATGACGTGTGCTATGTATTATTGTCTCGTCACGCCAATGACCGTACCATCATGACAGAAGATTAGGTCACGGTCATAAGAAATGGAGAAGGCATCGAGGAGATGAGGTTATGGGTGACGCGGTTGTGCGGTGGTTACCGCGTATAGAAGTAGAAAACATTGAAAACTCTTTCACAACAATCTATCTCGATTGTATGTCTCTTTTTTCCGTCGCATGTCATTTATCGTGTGACCACTTGGCGAAAATACATAGGTCCTTAGAGCGTATAAGCTATCGAATTTTTCTATACGCATACTTGATTTGCATGTAGCATGCTCTGAAGCATGTGTCGTCGAGCCAACGAGTGTACTATCCTCTGCGGTAGTCATCGTGTGGAGAAGTAAGACGAGTTAAATACATCATTAGTCATTGAACTTGCTTAGCAAAGTCAATACGGTCATTGTACAACAGAAATACGAGTTTACGGTCACTGAAGACGTGTCGGAGCGTCACACACGGTCACCGCTGGCGTCGTAGAGATGTATTTGACCACGTGACGAGCTGAGGACCCACTGTCAGCCTCTAGTTGTGTTTCATTTGCAAAAATATCCCTTAAAATCTACTTTCTTATCCCAGACAAAAGACTAAAGGTTTGGGCTAGTGGTTAGACTGAGCAATGGGACCACCTGTCAGTCTCACCCACGCAACCTCTCCGGATCTCCTCCCCCACTCCTCTCCTCCACCGCCCCAGCTCGCCCCTGACCGCCGCCGCCCCAGCTCGTCCCTGACCGCCGCCGCCCCAGCTCGTCCCTGACCGCCACCGCCCCAGCTCGTCCCTGACCTCCGCCGCCCCAGCCCGTCCCTGGCCGCTGCTGCACCATCTCGTTCCTGACCGCTGCTGCCCGAGCTCGTTCTAGTCAGATCAAAGCCGCGCCCCAGTCCGCCACGACCTTGGAGGAACCGCCGCGGGGTGCATGCAGCAGAGAGACAGGGAGGATGGGAGCTCGCGCAGCGGCGGAGATGGGGCACGCGGCGGCGTGGGTAGGTGGGGGAGCGCACGACGGCGTGGAGATGGGGGGCGCGCGACGGCGTGGGTAGGTGGGGGAGCGCACAGAGGCGTGGGGAGCTGGGGGAGCGTTCGCTGGCTTGCTCCATCGTCATCGGCGATCGCGTCCTGGCGCCATTCCTACATGGCCGAGCTCGCTGCGGGTGCCGGAGATCGTCGTGGGGCGCGCGGGATGGTGTGGGTAGGTGGGGGAGAACACGCAGGCGTGGGAGCTGGTGGAGCGCTCGCTGGCATGCTCCATCGTCATCGGCGGTCGGAGGTGTCGCCATTGGTCTCTGTTTCTTCCGCCTCGCCGGCCAACAATTTCCTCTGATCGCATCTAGGGCAGCCGAGTACCTACTGCAGGCATCACAGATCATCCCCAACCTCGCGACAGTGTGCTCCATAAGCGGCGGCATCGGGTTTCTGTCGGGGTAGGGAATAAGCAGATGGGGCCGGCGTGGGGAGGTGTGGGACGACTCGTCTGCGTGGGGGTGGGGTCCACACGCCGGTGTGTTCCATCGGAGGCGGCGGCGCTGGATGTTTTCGGGACCATGGGGTGGAAAGGGATGACAGTTTTGCAAAAAAGCCCTTGTATAAGTGGTTATTCTTTATCTATATATTAAGTTACCTGAGAGTGGGCCTTCTGTTCGCCACGTCATCAAATACATCTCTACGGTGCGAGCGGTGACCGCGAGTGACGCTCCGACACATCTTCAGTGACCGTAAACTCGTATTTCTATTGTACAATGACCGTATTGACTTTGCTAAGCAAGTTCAATGACTAACGATGGATTTAACTCAAGTAAGAAACATTAAAACTTCTTTGACATTAGGTCGTCTCTCAGCCTCGTATTTCCCAAAACCGTCCAAAACCAGACAACATTTAAAGATACACGAACGCACACATAAGACACAAAATAACTTATTACGGAGTACGTCATACCTATTTATTTTAAAGTTCCAGTAAACACAATAGATGTATAGTGACTTAGCAAAACAAACGCATGAAAAAAATGTAATCTAAAAAAAACTACTTCGTCTGCCTCTTGGAAGGGCGGCCTGCCTCGCCATCGTCGCGACAACGGATCCTGCTGGATGCGGAACCGCCGTCATGGTCATGGTGGTCGTCGTTGTTGCCGACAGAGGAGTAACCTAGCCCACGCCGACTCCTCATTTTTGTCATCTTCCTCCTCAATCTCCGTCTCCTGGTATTCATTCTGGTAGTCCTCTCCCTCATCATCTTCGCCTTCCTGCTCCTCGCTCTCCTCCTCATCGTAGTCCTCATCATCATCGGTATAATCCCGCAACTCGTTATGCCGGAACTCCCTTCATCTTGGTCGCCTCCCGCCGAGATACAACCAAGATACAATAAGAAAAGTATAAGAACCTACATAAGCAAATAAGACTATGAACGCTGCCAGTTCAATTGTTTTTAATATAGTAGAAAATAAAAATTCATCAATTTCTTATCTTTTTTGTTTATGTTTTTCTTCTTTATTTCTTTTCATCGTGTCGGTTGAAGAGGCTGGGTGTATTTGGTATCATTTGATATGAACATATTACCATTTATTGATAGAAAATCTCAGACTTCACAGACGATCAACATAACTTTTGTATTCTCTCCGTCCGAAAACAAGTGAATTGCATTTGTCAAGATACATGTGAATATATTTATACAAATCTAAATCACTTATTTTTAGGTAAAGTGAGTCATACGTATTTTTATTCAGATTTCGACACACCAAAGTATCTAAAAGAAGCGCGGGTCGGCGGGTGTATATATGCGTGCACCCATACTTATTAGAAAAACGATGTCGAAAGAAAAGACAAAAAACGATGTCGAAAGAAAAGACACACGGCAGCAGAATCATAAGGCATCGATATTAGCAGTAGTATATGAATGCCAAAAACATTATTTCTTTTCGACTGTAGCAGAAAATAATTGTCGATTGTGAGACATACTAATTAATTAACAACGCACTCGAATTGCATTACTGTGAGCTAGAAGGGTCAAGGACATGACCGGCGAAGACGACGGCCCCGGAGACCTCCTCCACAATGTAAAACGCGAACGGGTGGTCGGCGACGAACTCCTTGGGGGTTTCCTCCTTCCTGGCGCACTGCTTCTTGCGGCCAACGACGGCGGTGCAGGCCGCCGCCTTGGTTCCTTCCTCGTTCACCTCCACGACCGCCTTGTGGAACACCTCGTCCAGGCGCACGTCGCAGACGCGCTGCTCCACCAGGCCGGACAGGTCGGCCTCGTTGGTGAATGCCTCCACCAGCCCCAGGCCTTTCAGGACTTTGACGAGGCTGCAGAAGAAGGAGAGCTTGAACCTGGGCAGCAGGACCTTCCTTACGTTGCTTGTGTACTTGGGCACGTGGTCGAGCACCGAGCCGCCGGCGGCGAGAGCTTCGACCATGGCGCGCAGCCCGTCGGGCTTGCCAGGGAGGAAGACGCACATCGAGTACTGTCCCTGTGCGGCAGAGGCCTTGCCACCCTTGTAGGGGAGCTTGAGAACCTTGAACTCTTTGTGGTAGGAGAGGAAGAGCCTACGAACTCCGGGCCCGAAGGTCATGAAGGGGACGTCCACGGCGGCGCCGCCGTGGCGGTGGAACTTGTGGTTTTTGGTGAGCTTCTCCGGGAAGCGGTTCTCCCACACGCCCTTGAAGTAGATGGCGTTGGTGAGGACAAACCTGGAGAGGTAGGTCAGGGATGCCTTGGGCAGGATCTCTGAGATGAGATTGTTCGTGGCCGCAGCCACCCAGTTGTTGATCTCCTCCCGGATCTTCTCCCTGTCACCCTGCAGGCAGGAATACACGAGGCATGGTAGGGAAGAAGATACGTAACAATGGACAACGGCAAGAGGAGAAGGTTAGGGTTCCCTCTTACCTTCTCGAAGTCGACGGCGCGAATCTCGGCCTTGTAGGACTCGGCGGCGATGTTGCAGTATGCCGGGGTGAGCTCCATGTCTTCTTGGTGGAACACGCCGTAGGCGTAGGTCACGAGCGGCCCGGCGGATCCGGACGGGTCGGCCGCGAGGCCGCGCACGAACCCGGCGACATCGTCAGACGAAGAGGCGCCGAGGAGGGCGAGGATCTCGTCGAGGGTTTTGCCGCGGGCTCCGGCGGCCACCAGGCCGAGCGTGGTGTAGACGGACAGAGGGGAGAAGGCGACGTTGCCGTCGTTCTCGGCGAGCTCCTTCGCCAGGCGGAGTGCGAACGCCGTCAGGCCGCCGGAGTCGACCGACGCGCGCGCCTTCTTGCTGGGCCTCGCCTCCTCCTGGTCTGCCATGCTGCGAATGCGATGAGTACGTATAGGTACGGGAGGATGATATAGATTGACAGAAGACGGCGCAGGGGGGTATATATAGTACAAATGTAATATGGAAATTATGTTAGGTGCTAAACCCTAATTGCTGAGAGATTGTTTGGGAGCGGGCTACCATCCGATTTGTGACCGTCAAACAACGGGGTTCTATCCCTCCATTGAATCTCATCCAATCGGATGGCGACCCAAGTCAATCTTCTCTGACGACCAATAAGATCAGCAAACGTAGGTCCTGTCAAGGTTCAGACAATCGGATAGTTTCAGAAAAGAAAACTTCAGACTTTGGGATTCAGTGATAAACTCCGGACGAAGTATACAACAACCAAAACTGCATATACTTTGGGGGGAGCAGCAAAAAAAAAAGTATAATGTTCGCACTGTATACTTTGGGTTATTTTACTGCATACTTTGGGTTATTTTACTGCACCAAAACTGCATACTTTGGGTTATTTTACTCTATCATCACGTAGTAGGTCTTAATTTGGTGTTTTGACGAAGGAAAATGATCTGGATCCCCGGACGACGGGGGTTCCCATCGTCCTCCTTCCCCTGCCTGTGTGACACGTGTTCTCAAAATCTCCCCAAATTTCATTTTTGCTGCAAACGGCCCGCTTTTGCTACATATGTCCCCGCTTTTGCTTTCGAAGCAAAAAAAAAAACGGTTCGTTTCAGAAATAGAACGTCTCGCCGGAGACTATGCAGCAAAAAAATTGTGCTAATGCAGCAAAACCGACTTCGCCGGAAACTTTTTTTGCTGCATGGTCTCCGGCGAGGGTCATCAACGAGTTGTTTCCGACGATGTCTCCGACAAAGTTTGTTTTGCTATATTAGCACAATTTTTTTGCTGCATGGTCTCCGACGAATCACTCTATTTCTAAAACGAACCTTTTTTTTTTGCTTCAGAAGCAAAAGCGAGAACATATATAGCAAAAACGGGTTGTTCTGCAGCAAACGTGGGATTTAGGGCGATTTTGGGGACACGTGGCAGCAGCGGAAGCAGGACGATGGGGAGGTTCCCATCGTCCAGGGGACGCGTAGCGCTTGTTGATTACGGAAGCTCTTCAATTTTATTTTTTTCGTAACACTTAAGAACAATATCAACTGTGAGATATACAAAGTTAAAGAAAGATGTTTTTCTAGAAGACATATCAGTTGCAAAGAAGAACGGTCTTGACAAATAGCTACATATATATAGCCACACTCCCACACAACGGCATTTGGTGTTACAACACACTCCCATATGACAAGCACACAACAAGGATTGCCGATGTATGCCGACGACCATTGTCGGCATAGTGCCATGGACAAAGCTGGCATCAACAAAGCTCAATGGCAGTCAGCATAACTCCCTATGCCGACGGTTTAGACTGGCCGTCGGCATGTAAAACTGCCGTCGTCTTACCTTACCATATCGCCCTCTATTGGAGCACGCCTGAGGATATATGCCGACGGGTCCTAGGAGATATGCTGACGGCTTCCCTTGAAGCTGGCAGGCGCTCGTGCTCACCTGGAGGAAGGAGGTATGCTGACGGCTTCCCTTGAAGCTGGCAGGCGCTCGTGCTCACCTGGAGGAAGGAGGTATGCTGACGGCCGTGCCGTCGACTTTTCTTGGGAGCTATGGCTGTTGGCACATAGAATGACACCATGATGCATTTTAGGCAAATATACTAACGCTCCAGGATTTTAACATCTAGAATGGTCCAACAACAGTAAAAAAAATCCTAGCTAGAAATTAACTTTGCTTAGAGTCCACAACAATTACATCTTAGGCATCCAAATTCTGGTTTTATAAACACTTCTTGTTGTTCTAGTAATTGCAAAAAGTATATCGCAATAACAAATGTATTTTGAGCCGATATATTTCTCTTCAGTATATCGCAATAACAAAATCAAATGCAAACACAACTAAATCATAGGAAATAAAAGCATTAATGTAGTAAAATGGAAAAGAGCTATGTGGCACAGCTCTATGTCGTCAAACACGCATCAACCAGAGGACGATTTCAAGCTATGCCGATGGATCCACTCGGCATATATCTAGCTACACAGAATGTCGATATGTGCTGACATTTTTTCCTATCGTCTGCACCTAGGACCTATGCCGACGGCTCTAACAAATGCCCGTCAGCATAGTAAAGGCTGTCGGCAATGCTCCTGTTTCCTTTAGTATTAGGACTCCGCAAGCTACCCAGGAAGAGCCTTCAAGGAGACAACACCACCGACAACGCTTAGTATGACATGCCAAATGTAGGGTTTCCCCAAGTGCTTGGGAGGGAATCACCATTCGGACCATGACATCGCCTATAAGGAGAGGATGATGTCGATGCACAAGTCATCACAATCAGAACCATAATGGAGCCGAAAACAAGACGTATCATCGCAAAAGAGACCATCTCATGTCTTCAATGGGGATAAAGTCTCAAACAACTGCCAGCACTACAATGACCACCACCGGACAAATCTGGATGGCGGATCCTCCGCCGAGCATACAACAATGCACTAAGAGTGCAACATGGATCTCGCCTCTAGTATTATCTGTTTACGCGAGGCCACAACCACTACAGGACGCGCGAGCTACGCCGAGGGAAAAAAGCCGTCGGCGTAGACCAAAATGCTCTCGGCGTATGGTATGCCAACGACTGCCCTCGGCGTAGCCTCCTCGGCAAAGGTCTTCCTCGGCGGAGCAC
Organism: Avena sativa; assembly: GCA_916181665.1. Taxonomy (NCBI): domain Eukaryota; kingdom Viridiplantae; phylum Streptophyta; class Magnoliopsida; order Poales; family Poaceae; genus Avena; species Avena sativa. Next base: position 445,683,589 of record OV702282.1, on the reverse strand, counting down.
TGCCCTCGGCGTAGCGGCCGTCGGCATAGCTTGTCAACAGTTTGCAAAAATATTTTTTTTTTAAATATATTTTTTTCTCAATTTTTGAATCTTTGAATTGTTTGACTCGTTAATCTATCTCACTTTAAACATTTTTAACACTAATTACACTTAATATTTAATTAAATTGCAGTCTTGGTCAAACTTCCCGGCCGGTCACCCATCCTAATACTACTCCAGCTCCAGCACGCTTAACTTCCTCGTTCCTTCAGAATCTATTTTCGTAAAGTAATTCATACATTGTTGTCAATACTATGATATCAATCCTATTAACTCTTATATCATCATGTCACATGTTTGTATTTTCTGAAATTACAAACAATTATTTAAGTAAACATTAATGAATAAGTAAAAATATTATTGAATATGAATACGAATATAATAATTTTACTTTTTTGTATTTTTATTTAATATGGAATAGTTAATATCTTTAAATTCGTAAATCGGAATTCGACAAATAATATGTCTAAATTGATAAGACAAATGAGAGGAATCCAAATATGATATCCATATCAACTAATCACAAATCCTCCGTTTTTGAATTAGCTATTTGGTGGTTGCTTCAGAAAATCCTCCTTTTTGTGCTCGGAAAATAAAAAATGTCTTTTGTGTGGGATGAAAAGGAAAACTTGCTTGTATCTTTGATAAAATAGCATATTGTGAACCTAAAAATGATTTTTATATAAAAACATGAGCATCGGATCATGTACCTGTAGTTCATATCTGACCAACTTCCTACCGATTCGGCATGAATTTATCTTTTTTACCAGAGGTGGACAGAAAGGTTTCATATCCTCCTGTTGGGACATTGTCCATATAAGGTGGTCTAATATTTTTGTAAAATGTGGTGGTAGAATTTTGAATTAACCATTTGGTGGTTGCTTCACAAAACCATCTATTTTTTGTGCTCGAAAAATGAAAAATGGCCTTTTGGTGCGAATAAAAGAAAAACTTCCTCCTGCAACATTGTTCACCATCCCATGATGCACATGTATGCACAATATACGGACATTATCACAAACTATTCCTTGATTCTAGCTATAACATTGGTCATTTGACCCGAAATCCAAGAAACCTCGAATGAGATAGGTCATTTTATGAAGGTTTTTTTGAGACATAATCAATATACCAAGTTTGATATTTTTCCTTTTAACTATGTCACATATTATAACACCACGCGAAGGTTTCGCATTGTTTTGATCGTTTTAAAAAATTTTATGCCCGTTTTAAACTATCGTCAAACTTTGTCGAACGACGGGCACGAAAATTCTTAGCTCGGGATCGAGCCTCGCTAAACTTGCATTGGATCTTTGATAAAATAGCATATTATGAACCTAAAAATGATTTTCGTAAAAAAAAACATGGACATCGGATCATGTACCTATAGTTCATATCTGACCCACTTCCTACCGATTCGGCAAGAATTTGTCTTTTTCACCAGAGGTGGACGGAAAGGTTTCATATCCCCCTGTTGGGACATTGTCCATATAAGGTGGTCTAGTAGTCTTGTAAAATATGGTGGTAGTATTTTGAATTAGCCATTTTGTGGTTGCTTCACAAAACCGTCCCTTTTTTGTGCTCGGAAAATGGAAAATGACTTTTTCGTACGACAAAAAGGAAAACTTCCTCCTGCAATATTGTTCGCCATCCCATGATACACATGTATGCACAATATGGGAACATTATCACAAACTATGCCTTGATTCTACCTATAACATTGGTCATTTGACCCGAAAGCCAAGAAACCTCGAATGAGATAGGTCATTTTGTGAAGATTTTTTTGAGACATAATCAAGATACCAAGTTTGATATTTTTCCGTCTAACTATGTCACATAATATAACACCACGCGAAGGTTTCGTATTGTTTCGATCGTTTTTGAATTTTTTATGCCCGTTTTAAACTATATATAATGTTTTATGTTTCACTTAATTTTTATTTACAAATGTATAATATTTGAGTGTAGATAGATAGATCTTATTTTTCTGCAAATTTTTATATATTATTTGTATTTTCCCGAATTAGAATGATTTAGTTATGATTTTTCAAAGTTTAATGAGGTAAAATAAAAAATAGCTACGCCGAGGGCAGCCGTCGGCGTAACATATGACGATGGCTACGTCGACAGCCCCGACGGCTGCTTGGCGGGGCTGGCTTGGACGATGGCTACGCCGACAGCCCCGACGTTTGGCCGTCGGCGTAGCTTCCTATTCCTATAGTGAACTATCTCTTCAAGCATCTAGACGAGCCACCTTTAGTTGATATAGGGATAACCCTACGCCACTACGTTGCAGAAGCAAGCATATATAATGCTCCATCGCCTCCACATGATCGATGCCTCGGACTCCACCTAACCAAGCAATCTGATCCGCTCAAGGGAGTCACACGAAATCGCATCGGTACCACCTAGGATTTGTCACGAAACACCCTCTAGTAGCAGCAAGGTGACATGGTGCAACGGAGAAGCAAGACGACTATATGGTTGGATCTAGCTTCCCAGTGCGGCCCTCATGCGCCGCATTAGGACGGTGTTTTTGGGTTTTACGTCAACCATGCCGACACTAGTGGAAACGAGGGCTTTTGTTGATCCCGAAAATGGGCTTTAACACCGGTTCTTCTACGAACCGGTGTTAAAGGGGGGGCCGTACCAGCATGGCCTCTGCGGCATTAAAGGATCCCCCCCTTTAACACCGGTTCGTGCCACGAACCGGTGTTAAAGGTCCCTCCACCAGTGGCCCGCGCACCCCCCCCCTTTAACACCGGTTCGTGGCACGAACCGGTGTTAAAGGGGTGGGGGCTATATAAGACACCACCCCAGCCCACACACACCCCACTCTTCCATTCTTTCACATTTTGGAGCCTAGCAAGAGGGTGTGAAGAGTGCTAGTTTGTGTTTTTTTCATATGCACTAGAGGTGTTCGGTGAAATGCCCGAGAGCTCAAAATAAGCTTTCTTGTTGCTCTTTCCGTCTCGGTCGAGGTCGGCAACTATAGTTTCATGTGTCATTGATGTACTATATATATAAATGGTCATCTCCCTATTATTTTTTGATATATACTACATATTAATGCAGATGAATCGGCAATGGATGTACGGTGACCGCCGCACTTCCGAGTACATTACGGGCCTCCAAAATTTCATCGTTGTGGCTAATGCAAACCGTGGTCACAATGGTTTTATGTGCTGTCCGTGTGTTCACTGTCAGAACAAGAAAGACTACTCAAATACCAGAACCATTCACGCCCACCTGCTTCGATCTGGTTTCATGCCCAGCTATAATTGTTGGACCAAGCACGGAGAAAAAGGGGTTGTGATGGAAGACAACGAAGAAGAAGAGGATGATGAAAACTATCATAATATGTATCCTGAATATGATGATAATGCAACGGAGGTAGATAATGAAGATCAAGAGGGAGCAGATGGGCCCGCTGATGACGATCTTGGTCGGGCCATTACTGATGCAAAGGAAGAATGTGAAACTGAAAAGGAGAAGGAGAAGCTGGAGCAGATGTTAAAGGATCACAAAACATTGTTGTATCCAACTTGCGAAGATGGCCACAAAAAGCTAGGTGCCACACTGGATTTGCTGCAATGGAAGGCAGAGAATGGTGTGACTGACAGCGCATTTTCAAAGTTGTTGGTAAAAATGAAGAATCTTCTTCCAAGAAATAATGAGTTGCCTGACAGTACATACCAAGCAAAGAAGGTTGTCTGCCCTCTAGGATTAGACGTGCAGAAGATACATGCCTGCATTAATGACTGCATCCTCTACCGCGGTGAGAAGTACGAGAATTTGGATGCATGCCCGGTATGCACTGCACTGCGGTATAAGATCAGACGAGACGATCCTGGTGATGTTGAGGGCGAGGCCCCTAGGAAGAAGGTTCCCGCCAAGGTTATGTGGTATGCTCCTATAATACCACGGTTAAAACGTCTCTTCAGAAATAAAGAGCATGCCAAGTTGTTGCGATGGCACATGGAAGACCGTAAGAAAGACGCGATGTTGAGACACCCCGCTGATGGGTCACAGTGGAGAAAAGTCGAGCGAGAGTACCCGGACTTTGCACGTGACGCAAGGAACTTAAGGTTTGGTCTAAGTACAGACGGCATGAATCCTTTTGGTGAGCAGAGCTGCAGTCACAGCACCTGGCCTGTGACCCTATGTATCTATAACCTTCCTCCTTGGTTGTGTATGAAGAGGAAGTTCATTATGATGCCAGTGCTCATCCAAGGCCCGAGGCAACCCGGCAACGACATTGATGTGTACCTAAGGCATTAGTTGAAGAACTTTTACAGCTGTGGGCCAAACCAGGTGTACGTATGTGGGATGAGCACAAAGGGGAGCCATTTGACCTACGAGCATTGCTTTTCATAACCATCAATGATTGGCCTGCTCTTAGTAACATTTCAGGGCAGACAAACAAGGGATACAATGCATGCACACACTGTTTAGATGATACTGAAAGTGTATATTTGGATAAATGTAAGAAGGTTGTGTACCTAGGGCATCGCCGATTTCTTCCGAACCTGCATCCAGTAAGAAAGAAAGGCAAGCATTTCAAACGTCTGGCAGAACCCCGGAGGAAGCCTGTCCTCCGTACCGGTGAGGAGGTATTTGGTATGGTCAAGGACCTAGAAGTAATCTTTGGAAAAGGTCCTGGCAGTCTATCTGTTCCGAATGACGATGCCGGACACGCGCCCATGTGGAAGAAGCAATCTATATTTTTGGACCTACCCTATTGGAAAGTCTTAGAGGTCCGCTCTTCAATCGACGTGATGCACGTGACGAAGAATGTTTGCGTGAACCTGCTAGGCTTTCTAGGAGTGTATGGGAAGACAAAAGATACACCGGAAGCACGACAGGACCAGCAACGTCTGAAGGCCCCTGAAGAGCCTATGCATCCTGAGAACGAGAAGGGTAAACGATGCCACTTAACTCCTGCCAGCTACGCTCTTACCAAAGCAGAGAAGGAAATCTTTTTTGAATGTCTGAGCAGTATCAAGGTCCCGTCTGGCTTCTCGTCGAATATAAAGGGAATAATAAATATGGCAGAGAAAAAATTCCAAAACCTGAAGTCTCATGACTGCCACGTGATTATGACACAATTGCTTCCGATTGCATTGAGGGGGCTTCTACCTGAAAATGTTCGAGTACCCATTGTGAAGCTATGTGCATTCCTCAATGCAATATCTCAGAAGGTAATCGATCCAGAAAGCCTACCAGGGTTACAAACAAATGTGGCCCAATGTCTTGTCAGCTTTGAGTTGGTGTTCCCACCATCCTTCTTCAATATTATGACGCATCTCCTGGTTCACCTAGTAGAAGAGATTGCCATTCTCGGTCCTATATTTCTACACAATATGTTCCCCTTTGAGAGGTACATGGGAGTCTTAAAGAAATATGTTCATAACCGTGCTAGGCCAGAAGGAAGCATCTCCAAGGGCTATGTAACAGAGGAGGTCATTGAGTTCTGTGTTGATTTTATTCCTGACCTTAAGGCGATTGGTGTTCCAGAATCACGACATGAGGGGAGACTGCGTGGAAAAGGCACCCTAGGATGTAAAGCAATGATATGTAGGGACGGGCATTCTCTCAATCAAGCACACTACACGGTTTTACAAAGATCTATCTTGGTTGCCCCGTATATCAATGAACACAAGAATTTAATACGTCTCAAACACCCGGGGCAGTCTGATGAATGGATTATAAGTGAACACATGGAGAGTTTTGGCGGCTGGCTGCAAAGACTTCTCACGAATAACACCACTGTTGGGGATCAGTTGTACTTGTTGGCCAGGACACCGTCTTCGACTGTATGTACTTTCCAAGGGTACGAGATAAATGGGAATACATTTTACACGATAGGCCAAGATAAAAAGAGCACCAACCAAAACAGTGGTGTCCGCTTCGATGCAGCAGAAGACAATGGGCAAAAGACCACGTATTATGGGTTCATAGAGGAGATATGGGAACTTGACTATGGACCTAATTTTAAGGTCCCCTTGTTTCGATGCAAATGGGTCAAGCTAACAGGAGGAGGGGTTGAGGTAGACAAGAAGTACGGAATGACAACGGTGGATCTCAACAATCTTATGAAGAACTTAGACGAACCATTCGTCCTAGCCAATGATGTGGCTCAGGTTTTCTATGTGAAGGACATGTCCTCCAGACCAAAAAAAGAAAAAATATGCAAACGAATACATCATATGATGAGCCAAAGCGTCACAAAGTTCTTTCAGGGAAAAGAAACATCGTGGGAATCGAGGACAAGACAGACATGTCAGAAGATTATAATAAGTTTGATGAAATTCCGCCCTTCACAGTGAAAACTGACCCAAGCATTCCGTTAAGTAAAGAAGATGCTCCATGGTTACGACTGAAGCAATCATAAGGAAGGGCATATGCCAAGAAGTTCATGCTCATATTATGTAACTCTAGTTCATGTTTTTAATACATGTCTTGAGTGTTAGTCATGTTTTGTGGATGGACCGGGAGTATGAGAAGAAGTTGTCCCGATTCGTACTTACCATTAAGATCTGATCTCCAAACGCGCGCGGTCACATATTAGGGAGTGCCTCTATGACCAGTTTCTTGGAGATGCCGGAGGACTAGGCTCCGTCGGCATCTCCCTGAAACTGGCCGTAGTGGTGTCCCTGCTCTCGAAAACCATCTTGCAGCTTTGTAACTTCTCTAACTAGATCAATACACCAGGGAGCTAACTAATTTCACATATTAGGGAGTGCCTCTATGACCAGTTTCTCGGAGATGCCGGAGGACTGGGCTCTGTCGGCATCTCCCTGAAACTGGCCGTAGTGGTGTCCCTGCCTCAAACTGGCTGGAGGACTGGACTCACAAGGATGCCTATTTATAGTACAAGCAGCTCGACATAGTGTTGACACTTACAAAATAATGTCGACACTCACCCCTATTATTAGTCCCGGTTGGTGTCTCCAACCGGGACTAAAGGTTCATCTTTAGTCCCGGTTGGTGACACCATCCGGGACAAGGTACACGCCGCACGACATAATGTCGACATGCACTCACCTCTATTATTAGTGCTAACTCGTGTTTTGTCCCGGTTGGTGTCTCCAACCGGGACTAAAGGTTCATCTTTAGTCCTGGTTGGTGTCTCCAACCGGGACTAAAGGTTCATCCCGCCATTTTTTCCCGCCATTTTTCTTCCCGCCATTTTTCTTCCCGCCAGTTCTTCCCGCCATTTTTCTTCCCGCCAGTTCTTCCCTCCAGTTCTTCCCGCTAGTTCACTATATATATATGTAGGGGGTTGGCCTCCATTGTCATTGCACATCTCTAGACTCATATCTGCAACCTCATCACTCTTTCCCATGGCTTCCACCGTAGCACTAACCCCCAGGGAGGCGGAGGCGCTTTGCGCCTCGAACTACCCCTGCCCGCCGGGCTACTGTGTCCCCGTCGGCTGGATGCTGAGCGTCGGAGGTGTGTCGGTTCCACCTGTCCCTCTAGGTGTGGCGCGCCGGATGGCCATCACGAACCACTACTACTTCGAGCTCACGCCGGAGCAGCGGAGGAATCCCAGATGGCATCCCGACTATTTCTCTACTTGGGAAGCCTTCTTCGTGGATCGGCATGAGAGGGCGCTCGCCAGGCACGAGGAGGACGGCCCACCTCCTCCTAACTTCAACGAGGCCGGCCGTCGGCTATGGTGGCGCGGTCGGACTCTCCAGAGCGTCATGGCCTATGACACTGCCGCCGACTCTAACCCCCGTCTGCGCTACCCTCAAGTCCAGCCCACGCGCTACCCTCAAGTCCAGCCCACGCGTACTCTCCAGAGGTTCAACTACGGTGACCCCGACGACGACAGCGATGACGGCGGCGGCGAGTACGACGACTACAGTGGCGAGTATTACAGGTGTAGGCAGGAGCATGACTAAATCACTCCAACATTCCGAAACAAGTTCGGCCGATTGTTACTTAATCTGGCCATGTATTTTAATTTTCAGTTCTTTTATGTATCTTAATTTTCAGTTCCAGTTCGGCCGATTGTTACTTAATCTGGCCATGTATCTTAATTTTCAGTTCTTTTATATATCTTAAAAAAGCCCCTTTAATGCATGAAATAAGTGTTTATTTATTTTAAAAAATTTCATGTAAAGTAAATATAAAAATCATTTACATGAATGGATAGATATTATTTTTCTGAAAATTATGATATATTATTCATATTTTTCTGAGTTGAAATGAAAAAGATATGAATTTTCTAAATTCATATCATATTTTTTGAATTAAAAAAGCCCCTTTAATGCATGAAATAAGTGTTTATTTATTTTAAAAAATTTCATGTAAAGTAAATATAAAATGATTTACATGAATGGATAGATATTATTTTTCTGAAAATTATGATATATTATTCATATTTTTCTGAGTTGAAATGAAAAAGATATGAATTTTCTAAATTTCATATCATATTTTTTGAATTAAAAAAGCCCCTTTAATGCATGAAATAAATGCCCCCCTTTAACACCGGTTCCAGACAGGAACCGGTGTTAAAGGGGGGGCATTTATTTCGTTTCCCGCGCGCACCCCCCCCCCTTTAACACCGGTTAACCGGTGTTAAAGGGGGGGGTAATAAATGCGCGCGGGAAACACCCCCCCCCCTTTAACACCGGTTCGTGGCTGGAACCGGTGTTAAAGGGGGGGGGGTAATAAATGCGCGCGGGAAACCCCCCCCCTTTAACACCGGTTCCAGCCACGAACCGGTGTTAAAGGAGGGGGGGTTATAACTCGCACCTTCCCTCTTCCTTCTCCCCCCAGCCAGATCGAAAAGCGCGCGGAGGAAATTAAGTAGAGGAGAGCCGTCGCCGTCCAGTCCTCGCCGTCGCCATCCCGCGGGAGCGCCGTCGCCCCCCTCGCCGTCGCCATCCCGCGGGAGCGTCGTCGCCCCCCCTCGCCGTGCGCGAGCCGTCACCGTACGTCCAGCCGTCGCCGTCCACGCCCTCACCGTCCAGCCCTCGCCGTCGCCGCCCTCGCCGTCGCCATCCCGCGGGAGCGCCGTCGCCCCCCTCGTCGTGCGGGAGCCATCGCCGTCCACATACCGCCCTAGTCGTCGCCCTCGCCGTCGCCCTCGCCCACACCACCCTCGTCGTCGCCCTCGCCGTCGCCATCCCGCGGGATATAAGTAAGATTGTTCACAAGATATTTTTGGGACCAATTTGGAGAATAATGATGGATCTTATTTTGATGACAATGCTTGAGGCAATTTCCTCTATGAATAATGCTTGAGGAAATTTGGGACCATTTGGAATAAATTGATAATGATATGAATAATTATATGCTTGAGGCAATTTCCTCTATTAAGGATGCATGCTTTATCCCTATTACTTATGATGATGGTCATGATCTAAAAATGTTGTTTGCTTACAAAATTCATATGCTTAGGAAGAGGATAAGTTTCAATGGTATTCATGTTTTGTGTTGTTCATTGTTTAATGTTTCAAAGTGTTATCATCCATGATTGATCCATGTGAACACCACTAAAAATAAAAAATATATCCGCCCCCTCCCCCCTCGATCTCGCGCCGAGCAGGTGTTGGTGGCATAGTTGTAGTACTTCTTCTCAGAGGCCACGGCGTCCGACGCGTTCCAGGCTATGTATATTGTATTGTATGTGTATTGTATATGCAGTAGAACAAGTGGCATATGTGTATGTATATTTGTATGTGTATGTATATATGTATATTGTATTGTATGTGTATTGTATATGCATGTGTATATTTTGTGCCACGCCGACGACCACCGCCACCATTATGCCGTCGACCCTGACCTCCTCTGTCCTCACTGAGCCTACACACGCGTCGAGGGTGAGTCGCCCATTTTAGGTAGACCATCACGTCGTGCTGGTTCGAACGCACACCCCCACGCACCCCGGCCCCGCTCTCGCCCTAGCGTCGCCACCTCTCGTTGTCAATATAGCATTATAATAACCATGCTATGTTAATCAACTTTGATGACAAGTTAATTAGAAGAAGTAAATGTACCCTCTCATATGAATCCGGGGTTTCTCCGAATTAGGGTTTGAAATGACCAAGCATGTATTAGGGTTACATTTCAATACTTTTAACCTGTCATATCATCGTCCTTGCTTGAGCATTTCAATAGATGTATTACTGATATTTGTGTGATAATATTATTGTTTTAGAAACTATGGATCCACTTAGTAGAAACCTTGAAGAAGAAGAAATAATGGAGAACATGATCCATGAGGACACCTCACAATATCTGAACTTGGAGGGACATGACGACGACAGCTCAAGTACTAGTCATAGAGAAGATGAAGACTCCGGTGAACGCAATTTAATGGTTACAAAGTCCGGCGAGGTATATGCATTGATTAAGCCTCAGCTGACTTCCACCAACAATCTTCTTCTACATGTATTAATTAACGCTTCTTTCTTCTTTTAGCCCTCTGGATCGACCAGCCAGCAACCATCTTCTTCTACGACAAAAGAGCAAGCGAGGCGCGAGCCAGCGGTTGAAAGATCGTGCAAAGTTCACGATCGAAGCAGTCCGTGTTGATGGCAGGCCGATGGAGCCCAAGAAGGCCGCAGACAAATTTATACGTCAGGCTGGAGTTCTTGTTAGGGACCAAATCCCAATCATAATTGAATATTGGAATAAGCCAAAGAAGGGCGACGGTACCTTTGTCGATGACAGATCCAAAGAAACGCTTTGGAATTCGTTGTTGGTAAATTTCACCCTTCCGCCAGAGGAGGATGAAAACAACCCGGTTATAAAGAAAAAGGTCAAAGAGTGGACTCTAAAGAAGATGGCTGAGGCTTTCCGCAACTGGAAGACAAAATTGAACAAATTTGTCAAAGCTCGCGAGACTCCAAATTTCGAAGACGCATATTATGCGAAGATAAGACCTCACTGGCCCGAATTTGAGACATATAAAAAAAGTGCTATAGCTAAAAAGAGGTCAGAAACCAATACGCTTAATGCCCTGAAGAAGGAATATCACCAGAGGACGGGGTCAGGTGGCTACATATCTCAGAGGCCTAAGTGGGAGGAAGCTGAGAGGGCCCTGCGCGAGAGAGGGATCACACCCCAGACATATGGGTGGGACCTACGTGCAAAGACTTGGTTCTACGGAATCGGGGCAAGGTTGGACCCAGAAACAGGATTGTGTATCTTCCCAACCATCCTTGCCAAACCCGTCACTGAACTCATCACGGCATACGAGGAAACATCCGCCAGGATCTTCCATCCCGACAGAGAGAATGACCAGCTCACACGCGCCATCGGTAAAAAAGAACACCCTGGACATGCACGAGGCACAGGGGGTATGACGTGGAAGGATGGGTTTGCCGACTGGAGCGACTCTTACAGATGGCGCGGCAGAAAAGAAAAAGAGCGTACAGATCGGATGACACAGATAGAACATGCACTTGCGGCGCTGCAGACGCAAGTGAATGCACAACAGAGCCATCAAGCTACCGGCCCATCTCAGCGGCATGAAGAGCCTGCATTGGAAGCTGCCCGCGGCCCAGACTCTGCGCGGAAAAGCAGTGTGGCTTCCACGGAGAACGTGCAGCCAACGCTTGAAATGACGGGTCCTCGATACCCCGTTGATGAGATCACGGAGAGCGAACACGCTGAGCTGCATGTGAGATTAATGGGCTTATCCATTAAGGTGGCTGTCGGCTATGCCTTACCTCCTGTAGCTGGTGGAACTTACCACTGCCGACCGATTCCAGATGGCTATGCTATTGTCGGGGTGGATGAGGTTGTGAAGTAATATGAGGAAGCACAGCTTGACCATGCTACAGGTGAAGGGGAAACTCAACTCAAATTTGCAGTGAAAACAACCATTCTTTGGAAGAAGGAACACATTGTGCTTCCAAATTGGAGGTCACTGGCACCCCCGCCGTCTCCGCAGCGTCAGCAGTCTGAGCCGCTTCAGCCATCTCCTGCGCGGCAGCCATCTCCGGCCCGTCAGCCATCTCCTGCGCGGCAGCCATCTCCGGCCCGTCAGCCATCTCCTGCGCGGCAGCCATCTCCAGCCCGTCAGCCATCTCCGGTGCTTCAGCCATCTCCTCAGCATAAGCGGAAGAGCACTGCCACGAGGAGCATCAGTAGCACTGCCACAAAGAAATCCGCAGGAAACCGTACGCCAAAGAGTTCAAAAAACTACGTCCCGCAGCCTTCCGCCAAGCCATTGCCGGTTTTACCGTGGAATCGCAGCGACGAGGAGACCAATAGGATCTCGGGAGAACAGGTCAAGAAATTCTTTGCACCTAGACGGGCCGAGCCAAAGGAGAAAATAGATCCGGCGGTGGTGGAGAAGTTTTACAAAAATCTTTTGAAACCTGAAACCCCACTTGTGCCGGACTACGAGCGCCAGATTTTGAAGGCGGATGCAAGGCGCCGTAGGGAGACTGAAAGTAGCAGTCGTGAGGCACCCCAGAAAACAGTTCCCATGCCCGGAGAGCAGGAAAACCAATCATGCGCCCCGCTCCAAATGTTTGACAAACGGGACGCTCCTCCCGTAGATGATTACGAGGCAGAGCTACAAAGAAAGGCCAATGAGATGGGGATGACTTACATTGCATACTTGAACGTCATGGGAGACAACTTGCCCAAATGCGATGTCAACCCCATACAGCCATGGAAGTATGGGAAGAATCTCGTCAAGAAAGAGGAGCTCAAGAATCTACCAACAAAGATGCGAAAATTGCAAAAGTGGTACCTTCATTTCTGCAAGACGAGAAAAGAAGAATGGATCACGACGCATATAAGAGATGAGATTTTCTAGTGCGGAGACGACGCGATCGACTTCAACATTCAAGACTTGCATTTTCTATTCAATCAGAAGGAACTCGACAAATCTGCCATCAGCCTTTATTGTGTGTAAGTACTATTTCTGTAATTTTTATCTCAACTCATTCACTTCATTAATTGCATGTATATATATATGCTCACCATATATGTATATACTATTATGCAGGAAAAAGGTTATGGAATGCATGAAAGTGTTGCCTGCCAAAACTCGCCGGCGAGCAGCGACGAGCAACACGAAGAGCCGGGAGGCTCCCAGAGCTGCTGGTGGGCCCTGGTCCCTTGGGCAACGGCCCGCAAAGCTCCGGCACGCGCCCTGGCTTGGTTCGAGGGCGTGCCACCTGACCTATACCTGATCAGGAAGGTGAAAGATTGCTTCGATTGGTTTCCTGCATGGCAAACAAACATGTGTAAAATTCGAGCCGTAACCGGCTCCCAGGTTTCCCTGTGAATCGGCTCTTAGAGCCGATCATCCCATGGTTCTGCATTAAATCTTATGATAACATGGGGTTATTGCTTCATCAATACAAGCTAAATCGATCTACGACAGTTTAACGTTTTCACCCCATGACTGGAACATCCTACACGTAATTGAGCCTGGTAGATACAAAAGATAGTAGAAAACTAATCTTAGAGAAGGCCTAAAAACCAACATAACGTTAATTCCCGGAACGTCCCCTCTAGGATCGATAAACCATATCTTACATATTACTGGATCGTTCAACCCGTTTGCAAGGCCTGATCATGGGGATATCAAACTAAACCTTGGAGAACAAGGTACAACTATAACAGATCAAATCGACTTAAATAAAGATCAAGCAAGATGCCACCTTTACCCCCGGGAAAAGGTGCAAAGGCGGCGATAGAGCTATAGGCAGCATAACTAGACAATCATAGCGAAAAGTACTGATGCTAACCCAAACAAATCTATGGTAATGGTGTTACTCGCCATCAACAAGGCTTAGTACGAGTAACACCAGGTAACGCATAAGCAGACACTGCCTAGATCGCAAGATGCGATCTAGGCAGCATGGCACTTACCCGAGAAAAACCCTAGAAACAAGGGGTGGCGATGCGCCGAGATTGTGTTTGTTGTGAACGTGATTGTCCTCCTTTTTCGATAACCTTAGGTACATATTTATAGTCCGGAGACTCTCTACTTTTGGAATAACTCTACAACTCTATCTTTACCTAAACTGAAACGAAACCTACTATGATACAAGATACACGGGCAATTTAGCCCAAATCTACGTATAAGGCCGCTTAACAACACGTTAAATACACGTATCTTCTAAGCCCATCTTGATTACGGCCCAACTCCTCCCCTGGCCAAAATATGGCGATAACACATGCCCCCCTGGTTTTGGCAATAATAATTCCAAAACCACTCCGCTGATGTTTTTTCCTCGCCACCTCTTTTTTTTATATCGGGTTGCGCGTTGACAGAACGCATGGCAGAACAGGATCGCCACGCCACCCCTTCATCATTATGCCCTGTCTTCTCAACTCCTTCGTACTGCACGATTTGACGATTTTGGCAGTGCAATCTTGGAAACCGCTATGGCATTGAACCGTCTCTCCAATATTCCCTTTATTTAAATCCGTCTGAGCAGTTCGCAGTCCCCATCTTCCTCCAGTAGCCAGAAACCCTTCTTTCTCCGCCGAAAAACCCTCTTGCTCGCCATGGCCTCCTCTGCTTCCTCCGGCTTGTCCTCCTACGCCTCCAACTCGATGAGTGACCGTGAGCCGACGCCAGAGCACCCGCCTACGGCGGCGTACAGCACTTTCGCCCCACGGTGGTGGGATGAAAGGGACTGGGACTTCTCCGTCTGGTCGGAGGACGATGCGTCCCTGACGGACGGCGAAGAAAGCCTACAGTTCCTCGTTGACGGGGAACTGGAGGGGAGGAACAGCGACGACGCCTGGTCGTGGGACGGCGTCGAATCCTCCGACGAGAAGGAGGAATCGGAGGAGGAAACCTCCTCCGACGAATACCCGCCGATGAAGCGCTTCCGCGCCGGGTCTGAAGACGACGACGACGACGAGGACGAGGACGAGGAAGCCCCTGCTGGCTTCCTCAGCAGCAGCAGCGAGGACGACGCCGGCAGCAGCGCTGATGACAGCGAACAGGACGGCGGCGGCAGCAGCGACGACGACCTCGGCCTAGATTAGGATTTAGGAGTATTAGTAGTAGTAGTAGTAATGTGTTCCCTTTTGTAATCCATCCGCTGCCTGTATGCAATCCTCTTTTGAATCAATGAATGAAAAGTTTCGTTCCTCGAAGACTGTCTTTCCGCCCCAATTTTATCGATAACAAGAATTAGTCGATGCTCCAGGAGCCGATAGCAACGTATCGGCTTTCACCTTGTCACGTCCTCACAGTCAACCAAACCATGACTCAAAAAGCCGATGCACATCGGCTTTTCCAAAATCGTTGACAAGGTCCAACTCAGTCGCATACTTAGGCAACCTAAACGGCCACCTCTTAGTTTCAAACGGTAACCTGCGACTGCCTTCAAAAAGGGCGACCTAGATCCCCAACTGCCCACCAAACAGATCGAGCTCACAGCAACAAGAATCTTCAATCCTCAATCTGCATCCATTCGCCGGCAAACCAGATGGCAAAATCGTCCAGTACTAATCCAGAGGTCTCCGGTCTGAAGGTACGCTTACCCCTTGTAGTCTGAACACAATGTCAGAATTTAATGATGAACACCTGAATTAATGCCTTTACTCCACCGTTAATTTTTCTAGGTTTCAGACATTCTACTGCCGCATCCTTCTCTCCCAAATTCTCTCTGTCTTGGCCCTCGTTCAGATTCTAGCCCTGCCCATCTGATTTCTTGCGAAGCAAATAGGATCCCCTTTGTCAGCCAAGACCTAGATCTGAACTCCTGGGCCGACTGCTTGCGAGCCTGGCCTAATCCCCCCGAACATTGGGTTTCTTGGTTCAGCAGGGTAGCTAGAGCTTACCAATCCCAATGGGAAATTTTGGGAATAGCCGATGCCTTGCATCTATCGTTGTCTCCTCTCGAGAAACACGAGAATCTTCTCAAAACCATCGGCTATTTCTGGTCTGACGCTTTGAACTGCTTTATGTTTGGCCATGGCCCTATGTCACCAACATTGCTAGATGTGGTGATGATCACTGGCCTGGATGTTACATCACCCAGCCCCTCTGCTTTCA
The DNA here is from genome assembly GCA_916181665.1 of Avena sativa. Taxonomy (NCBI): domain Eukaryota; kingdom Viridiplantae; phylum Streptophyta; class Magnoliopsida; order Poales; family Poaceae; genus Avena; species Avena sativa. Next base: position 445,667,550 of record OV702282.1, on the reverse strand, counting down.
AACTGACCAAAGTCCCCTACAAACTGTCTTCCAAAACAGATTGTACAAGTTGGGGTGCTTATCTCCAACGCCATATGAAAACGAAGGGCCCTGTTTCAGAGAAAGAACATACAGCCTTTCTCAACTTCTGGTTAGAGCATTTCATCTTCTGTGGTCCTTCCCTTGCTCCAACCAAAAACTATCTCTCCTTAGCCCATGAACTGGCCAAAGGTACTCAACTTGGTATCGGCAAACTGTTCCTTGGAGAGGTCTATCGATATCTCCAATTGATGTCTGTTAAGCTGTTCTCCGGCATAGCCATCAAAACGGGTGGTCCTTGGTGGTTCATTCAGTTATGGGCTCAGCTGTACTTTCAAAACCACATCCCAGACTTCCCCCTCCTAGCGAGTTGCACCTTTCCTGATGTTAAAGGGAAACAGATCCGATGCACTAGTTATGGCCAAGCTTTGTACAGGTTGCCAGGCAGCAAATTAACTCCTCAGGAAGCATCCAAGTGGTTCAGCACTTTCTTCCAGGGTCTGGACAACCCCACCTTCTTCCCTTATATGGAGGAATCGGAACATTTTGAAAACCCACTCTCCTTTAGGCTGGATAGTTTTGCCGATGACACTAGCACTCGGCAGCTTTTTTCCACTGTGATTCGTCCCTGTTTCCTTCCAGTTGGCATGAGTACGTCCAACAGAATAATCAAACCTGGGTATGAATTTTACCAGCCAGTCTCAGTGGCCCGCCAATTCGGCCTTGGACAAGTAGCTCCCCACTTCTTTCTCCATCATCTTACGGAGTGCAGAGCCGACCTGCCTGACCCTCTCACCAGTCAGAGGTGTTACTCCTTCTTTGATGCTCTGACCATCCCTATTCCGAACGACCTCACCTTCGCTTCGTCAACTGACGGCTTCGAGGACTGGTGGACGATGTGGAAAACCCACGTTTTCCGGAAAGCTCTGGGACCATTGTTGAAACAACTGGATGTTGATTACGACGTCCCCGTGGAACAGGTACTACTACTTGCAAATTTCCTTGATGCAGCTTGCGATTGATCCTTTTACTAATCCATTTCCCCTTTTGGCAGCAACAAGGTGGCCCTGAGCCTACACATAGTGATGGCTCCCCCTTCGAGTTCTTTCCACCAGCTCCTGTGGTTCTTTTCTGCAAAAACTCGCTACCTCTAAAAAAGGTCATAATGCAGAAACAGCCGATAACACCTCAATCGGCTTCTAAAAAACAAGGAACTTCAACACCAGCTGCCCCGCGGGTTCCAACTAGGACAAGGACGACTACGAGGAATGTGGCTGCCAGGAAAACCTTGAGGCGCCGGAGCCCTTCTCCAGAAAGCTCGCATGTAGGCTAACCCATCTTTTTAGTTAATCCTCCTTACTCTTCGCTATGGCAGACGCGTTCCTGTCTAACATCCTTCCTTTCTTTTGCAGGCTTCCACTGAAGATTCTTCTCACAAGGACGAACATCCCGATGAAGGAGCATCGAGCCCAACGGATTCTGAGAGGACCATCACCCCGAGCCAGCCAGATGTGCTACCATCGGCTCTAAGAAACGGTCTATCCCTGAGCCTGATGCCCCCCGAGCATCAGTCGAGGCTGGGTCAGTATCGGATCCCAAGAGAGCTCGTCAAGAACCACCCACCTCTTCATCGAGCCAAGAGGTTCAGGCCACTGATGCTTTTAGCAGGAAGGCCGGGGCCGTGCTGACACCGGAGTTGGGGATCTCTGAAGGTATAGATGAAACGGCTGCCAATCTGGCCAAGCCCCCAGCGACCACACACCAACCGATGGTCTCTTCATCGGCTATCCCTTCGATAGGAGAGGTACGTTCTAAGCTTCTTCTTTGTACGGTCTTGTATGTTTAAACGCAAACTGACGCTCCTGGCTGCCAGAGTTGTGATCTTTCAGGCTTGCTGTCGTTCGACCCTGAATCCATCGAACCAACTCCATCCGCTGCCCACGCTGATCCGCAAACCAGGGTTGCTCCACCTCAATTCCAGCGTCTTAGAACCTTGCTGTCCTCCTCAATCGAGGAGTTGATTGAGGGTTCTGAGGAAGTGAAGAGCGTTCTTGCCGAAATTCAAGATCATCTTCCAGGAACACTGCAAGTGAAGCTTTTGTCAGTTGCCAATCTATCCCTTTTCGGGCAACGGGTGCAGCTAGCCCGTGACAGGATCCATCTGCGCCACGCCCAACTTCCGCTGAAAGCCGATATTGCAGAAAGATGTCAGCAGCTTAATGAGAAAAAGGCGTCTCTGGATGCTAAAACTAACACCTCCGTCAGCACCGCCGAGCTCGCATCCTTGAAACAGGAGCTGGAAGATCTTGAGGAGAAGGTCCGGGTGACTAAACAGCTCATCCGTGACAAGGAAGAATCCATAGCCCGCTCCCAACACGAGGCGGAAGGCCTCAAAGCTCAACTGAAGACCGATCTGGCAGGCATACGTGCCCTGAGCAAGCAGCTAGTGACGGGCAAGGATGAAGATGACGAAGCCGAGATCGCCGAGGTGGATCGTATCCGTGCTGACGCCTTCCACGCCTTCGAGGCATTCTTCAGTAGTTCGTATGTGTAAACTGGCATCTGTTTGTAATGTGTGTGGACCACTAAAGTCGATGACCGTGCATCGGCTATATATTTTTGGCTCTTATTCGGCCGATTTTTGATATCGGCCCCCACATTTTTATTGTTCAATATCTCACGTGCTTTTGTACCTGGCCGATTTCATGTATCGGCCCCCATGTTCTACTGTCCATTATCCCACATGCTTGGGAAATATTTCTTGAGATGTTGACCGTTGACCGCCACTGGGAATTTTACGCCGTCCAGCTCTTGCAGCATGTACGCGTTCCCTCTTAAGACTTGATCGACCCTGTATGGCCCGTGCCATTTTGGGGACCATTTACCATATGCTGCATCCCTAGTTCCCAATGGCAACACCGCTTCCCATACCAGATCGCCAACGTGGAACTCCTTAGGCCTCACCTTCTTGTTGTATGCACGAGCTACTTTGGCCTTGTTCTCTTTGATTTTTTCCAGCGACCACAGCCTAAGCTCAGTCACATCTTCCACACTGTCACTCATCAAAGTTGCATATTCTTCAGCCGTCAGATCGTTCTGAAAAGTGACGCGTCTCGATCCAGCCGTAATTTCCCAAGGCAACACGGCTTCTTGTCCATAGACCAGATGGTATGGCGAGGTTTTTATCGCTCCATGACATGACATACGATAAGCCCATAAAGCCTCTGATAAAACCTCATGCCAACGTCTAGGGTGCTCATCGATTTTCCTCTTGATCAGCTTGATAAGGCTCTGGTTGGATGCTTCAGCTTGCCCATTTGCTTGAGCATAGTACGGAGATGACCGAATCAGCTTAATCCCTGTGTCCTCACAAAATTCCCTGAACTCGTGAGAAGTGAAAACCGAACCTCCATCGGTTGTGATAGTCTGAGGAATCCCAAACCTATGAATGACGTGCTCTTTCACGAAATCGACAACATCCTTTGAACTTACTGATTTCATAGGGACAGCTTCCACCCATTTGGTGAAATAATCCGTGATGGCCAAGATCCACATGTGGCCTTTGCTTGACGGAGGATTGATCTTACCGATCATATCCATGCCCCAACCTCGGAATGGCCAAGGCTTGATGATGGGATTCATTGCAGATGCGGGCACCATCTGGATTTTTCCAAATTTCTGACATGCTTGACACCCTTTGTAGTACTTAAAACAGTCCTCGAGCATGGTAGGCCAATAAAACCCTGATCGTCTGATCAACCACTTCATTTTATGAGCCGATTGGTGAGTTCCACAGGCGCCTTCATGTACCTCGTGTAGGAGCCGATTGGCCTCGGCTGTTCCCAGACATTTGAGTAATAACCCCTCAAGAGTCCTGTAAAACATGTCATCCCCGATGAGCACATACTTCATGGCCTTGTATCTTATCCGTTTAGGTGCCCCCCGAGCCGAATCCTTCAGGTAATTGAAGATATCGGCTCTCCAATCGTTTGCGTCCAGGAACTGCACCTGAATATCGGCTCCCTCTGCTACGTCCTTGTAGCCTGAAGCCATTTGTGCAAGATCGTTTGCTTCGGTATTCTGCGTTCGCGGGATCCAGGTGAAGTTTAAGTATCGGAACTATGCCATCAGCTCACGGCATTGCATCCATAATGGGAAGAGCGATTCACTCTCGCACTTATATTCCTCTGTCAGCTGAGAAATTACCAGTTTGGAGTCTCCGAATATTTCCACTGCTTTCGCTCCAGCTTCGATGAGCAACTCCATCCCCTTGCGTATCGCCTCATACTCGGCTACATTGTTGGTGCGAGAGGTAGACAATCTAATGGAGAAGGAATATGTTGCCCCCCGGGGCGACACGAGTAAAATGCCGATGCCGCAGCCATCGTCACAAACTGATCCGTCGAAAAACATAGCCCACGCTCTTATGGACAGTGCTGCTATGTTGGTGTTGATCCTTTCAGCAATAAGATCGGCCAACGCCTGTCCCTTAACCGCTTTCGCGGGTTGGTACCGGATGTCAAACTCTGATAATGCAAACATCCATTTGCCCAGTCGGCCTTTTAACATAGGAGCCGACAAACATGTGCTTCACGACGTCTAATTTGCATATGATGATGATCTCTGCTGATAGCAAAATGTGGCGCAGCTTGGTGCAGGTGAAAAACAGGCAGAGGCATAATTTCTCAATATCAGGATACCTTGTCTCCGCGTCCAACATCCTCCTGCTTATGTAAAATACGACTCGCACCACCCCATCATAAACTTGTACTACCACCGAGGCGATGGATGTGTCAGCTACTGACAGGTAAATGTAGAACGGTTTGTCCGGCTGGGGTGGAACCAACACTGGCGGCTTCGTCAGATATTCCTTGATCTCGTCAAAGGCTTGCTGCTGTTCTGCGCCCCAGCGGAATTCCTCGTCAGATTTTATTTTTACTAGTCCCATGAACGGCTCTATCCTTCCTGACAGATTAGAGATGAATCTTCTGACGAAGTTGATCTTGCCGATGAGAGACTGCAGCTCTTTCTTGGTGGTGGGTGGCTTCATCATTCGCACTGCTTCCTGACTTTTTAGGCCGATCTCAATCCCGCGTTCATGGACCAAGAAACCCAAGAACTGACCGGCCGTTACCCCGAAGGCGCACTTCTTTGGGTTCATTCGTAGTCCGAACTTTCTCGTTCGGTCCAGGACGCGTTGCAGATCGCCCAAGTGTCCTTCTACTGAGGCAGACTTGACCACCACGTCATCTATATAAATCTCCACCAGCTTGTCGATCAGGTCATGGAAAATGTAGTTCATGGCTCTTTGGTACGTGGCACCAGCATTTTTCAGCCCAAACGTCATGACCACGTATTCAAACAGCCCCACCGAGCCTGGCACTCTGAACGCAGTCTTGTGTATGTCTTCCGGAGCCATAACAATTTGGTTGTAACCGGCATTCCCATCCATAAAGCTCAAGATCTTATGGCCAGCCGCTGCGTTGATTAACGTTTCTGCCACCGGCATTGGATACTCATCCTTTGGGTAGCTCTGTTGAGGTCCCGAAAATCTATGGCGACCCGCCATCGGCCATCCTTTTTCTCCACAGGTACGATATTAGAAATCCATTCAGCATACCTGCAAGGCCTGATTAAATCGGCTGCCAACATTTTCTCGACCTCCTTCTTGACTTGTTCCAGAATTTCGGCCTTCATCTGTCGTGCTCGTTGCTGGAACGGCCGGAATCCTTTTTTAAGCGGGAGTCTATGCTCAATGATGCTCCTGTCTAACCCGGGCATCTCTGTGTAGTCCCAAGCGAAACAGTCTGGATATTGCTTTAACAAGGCTATCATCGGATCCCGCAGACTTGGATCCAACCTTTTGCTGATAAAAGTTGGTCGTGGCTTATCCCCAGGACCAATGTCGATTTCTTCTAGTTCATCAGCAGATGTAAATCCATACCCTAGCTTCCCGTCACCTGTCAAATCTATGCTAAGCACAGGGTAAACATGGGGTGAAGTCAACAAAAATAATTTGGGCCGATTGCCTGAACCGGCCCCCTTGTTTATTGCATTAGTACAGGATGGTCTACACCTTACAGTTTTAACATGGCTGGGCAACTCCCTGTTACGACTGCATGATCTGCTTGTCGTAAGATTGGTGCCTTTTGTTTGTGGCCGATCACAGGGATCGGCCGTACCACGTGCTGTCGTGGGCTTTGCTACTCTGTCAGGCCGGTGGATAAGACCAGCCTCACCCCGTTTTTTGTAGCCTCGATGCGTTCACAGCCGTCTAGATTGATTCCAGAGATCGGCTCTTGGTCTTCTGCTTCCCAGACGTTCATGCCCGCAATGGAGACTTCGATAGACTCATCTGCATGGATGACCTCCACTTCATCCCCATCCCACTGGATGAGGCACTGGTGCATAGTGGACGGGATGCAGCAATTAGCATGAATCCAATCCCTTCCTAACAAGACAGTGTAAGTGCTCTTGCTGTCCACGACGAAGAATGACGTGGGGATGGTTTTTCTGCCCACGGTTAGATCCACGTTCAGTACACCTTGCGTTTCCGAAGTCTGACCGTTGAAGTCGCTTAACGTGACGTTGGTTTTGATCAAATCTGCGGTGGAGCGTCCCAAACGCCGTAGCATAGAGTATGGCATGATGTTGACTGCCGCTCCAGTGTCCACCAACATCTTGGTGACAGGCTGCCCATTGATGTAACCTCGTAGGTACAGGGCTTTCAGATGCTTGTAACCCTTCTCACGGGGTTTCTCAAAAATGACCGGCCGTGGGCCGCAGTCAAACTGTGCCACGGGTAGCTCGTTGGTCCTTGGTGCGCAGAATTCTGACGGAAGTATGAACACCATGTTTGTGCCAGCCGATGTATTCGCATCGTCTTTTACAGGCTTGGGGTGCCACTCCTTTCTGCTAGGGTGATATTCTGCTTCCAAAGTTTGCCTCACTTTGACGGCCAGATCAGGCCGTGCTTTCTTCAAAGCGTGGAGATACTGTGCTTCAGCTTCTTCCAAATTACGTAGCCGCTGCACTCTACGCTTTTGGGTGTGCCTGAGTCCGTCAGGACACCACCTTGGACGGTGATACCTGTCTTCTTCTGTGTCACCCACTGGCTCCTTGAGACCTTGTGATCGGGATGCTCCCCTGCGTTTGCTCTGCGATGGGAGAGGTCCTAGGCGCTTGAACACTGACACTGGCCCCGTGCCCTCTTGCTGTTGTGCGCATTCCGGGCAGTTGTCGACCGTAGGCAATCGGCTCATTCCCGCGTCCCAGCAGTACTTGAAGAACGGGCAATCCCAATGCTTGCCTGCGCCTTTCTTTTCTTTCGACGGTTCCCTGGCAAGGTGCTCATATCCTTCGTCGTCTCTATTGCGCCGGCGGCGTTGGTCGTACTGGCGTTCATACTTGTTGAGGAGGTGCGTGGAATGTGGCTTCTGATATCGCACTCTCCTTATTTGTTCCTCTGTTAAGTACCGCCTGTCATTGTGGCTGGGCCGGTCGCGTGGACCGGCCTTCTCTCTTTCTGTACCCTGAGAGCGACTACCCTCCTCCTCGTAGTCATGGTGGTACCCAGATCCTGCCATATTAACGCCGAACGAGAAATCTAGCTGACGCCTTGCAGAGCGACTGAGTTCTACCATGTTGACGCCGGGAAATGGGTTTGTGTCCACTTTCATGGCGACCTGCCCAAGGATCAGACGGCCTTGCTCTATTGCCATTTGGATTTGGCGACGCAGCTCTTTGCAATCATTGGTGGCGTGGGTGAACGAATGATGCCACTTGCAGTATGGTCTCCCGTGCATTTCCTGAGTTGTAGGGATTTTGTGGCCTTCGGGTAACCTCAGCTGTTTCTCCTTCAGCAGTAAGTCGAATATCTGCTCGGCTTTGCTCACATCGAAGTCAAACCCTTTCGCAGGCCCTTGCTGTTTCACCCATTTGCAGGACACAGGATCTACACCTCGAGCCCATTCGGCTACGGCCACTTCCTGGTCTTGTGCAGGATCGTCTTCTTCTGCATCAACCAGGCTTATCGGGCGTTTGAATTTATCTTGGTACAACTCAGGGTGGCGCTGTTCATACATCGTCAGTTTCTGGGCCATATGCGCCAATGAGTTGTACTCCACTTGGAACGCCAGATCCTTGACGGGTGCTAAGAGACCCAACACCGCCAGTTCGACTGTTTCTTTCTCAGTTAAACGAGCGGAGTAACATCGGTTCTTGACGGTCCTGAAGCGCTGGATGTATTCGGCTATAGTTTCTCCGCGCTTCTGCCGCACTTGCGCCAGGTCCGCAATGCCAGCCTCAGTAGCCTCTGAATGGTACTGGACGTGGAACTGCTCTTCCAATTGCTTCCAGGTGCGAATCGAATCAGGTGGCAGCGAGGTGTACCACCCAAAGGCTGGTCCTGTCAGAGATTGTGCAAAAAATCTTACGCGCATCTGATCCGATGCCGAAATCATGCCTAGTTGTGCCAGGTATCGGCTTACATGCTCGATTGAGCTTGACCCTTCTGACCCGCTGAACCTTGAGAACTCAGGGAGCTTATATTTGGGTGGCAGCGGAATCAGATCAAACTCGTTGGGGTACGGCTTGGAATAGCCGATTTTCCTTCTCTTCGGCACGAAGCCGAACTGGTCCCTCAGGATGGTACCGATTTGCTCCACCGTTTGAGCTGTAGGGGCTAGATTCTCATGACTTGTTCCAGTGGCATACTTGGCTAGCCACGCCTGTTTATCGGCGTCCATCCCAGAGATTCCTGCTCCGGAAACACCTACTCCAGAAGCCCCTGTCCCAGCAATCCCTGTTGTTGCAATTTGGTTTGTGCGTGTTAAACTGTTGGAGTCTGGTACGTAGGTGCACACGTATCCATGTGGGATTTCTTTAGGTGGCTCGCACAGGAATTGGCAATCGCCAGGGTCGCCTCCAACCTTGTAAACGATGTACGCTGGTGCCCCTGGTGGCTCTGGAGCTGCAAGTGTGAATGGCAGCGGTGGCCTGGCCTGGAGAGGTCTTTCTCCCTGGTGAGTTCCTAGAGTGGGCCCCGACGGAGAATATTGATGTTTCATGATCTCCTGAACCACGCGAACTGCTACCCGCTCGAACGCGTTTACCAAGCTCTCAGAATGGCGGTGAAGAGAATGAGCCACCATGTAGTTGACTTCCTGGCGCAGAGCTCTGGTGCGGTCCTCTGAAGGCACAGATAGATCTACTTCATCAAGAGCACCCTCAGGTGAGAACCCTTTCCACCTGATCCCATGCTTACGAGTCCTCTCGAAAGAGCCGATGAGATCGGCTTCGAAAAGAGCCTTGACGTCATCATACTTTGCCTTGAACTCATCAGACAGCTCCTCATACGTGACTGGTCTGTCGTCCATCGCAGCGTCAGATGTTGATGTAGACGTTGTTTTTTGTCCCACCGGGTGTGCCAGAATGTGTTGCCTGCCAAAACTCGCCGGCGAGCAGCGACGAGCAACACGAAGAGCCGGGAGGCTCCCAGAGCTGCTGGTGGGCCCTGGTCCCTCGGGCAACGGCCCGCAAAGCTCCGGCACGCGCCCTGGCTTGGTTCGAGGGCGTGCCACCTGACCTATACCTGATCAGGAAGGTGAAAGATTGCTTCGATTGGTTTCCTGCATGGCAAACAAACATGTGTAAAATTCGAGCCGTAACCGGCTCCCAGGTTTCCCTGTGAATCGGCTCTTAGAGCCGATCATCCCATGGTTCTGCATTAAATCTTATGATAACATGGGGTTATTGCTTCATCAATACAAGCTAAATCGATCTACGACAGTTTAACGTTTTCACCCCATGACTGGAACATCCTACACGTAATTGAGCCTGGTAGATACAAAAGATAGTAGAAAACTAATCTTAGAGAAGGCCTAAAAACCAACATAACGTTAATTCCCGGAACGTCCCCTCTAGGATCGATAAACCATATCTTACATATTACTGGATCGTTCAACCCGTTTGCAAGGCCTGATCATGGGGATATCAAACTAAACCTTGGAGAACAAGGTACAACTATAACAGATCAAATCGACTTAAATAAAGATCAAGCAAGATGCCACCTTTACCCCCGGGAAAAGGTGCAAAGGCGGCGATAGAGCTATAGGCAGCATAACTAGACAATCATAGCGAAAAGTACTGATGCTAACCCAAACAAATCTATGGTAATGGTGTTACTCGCCATCAACAAGGCTTAGTACGAGTAACACCAGGTAACGCATAAGCAGACACTGCCTAGATCGCAAGATGCGATCTAGGCAGCATGGCACTTACCCGAGAAAAACCCTAGAAACAAGGGGTGGCGATGCGCCGAGATTGTGTTTGTTGTGAACGTGATTGTCCTCCTTTTTCGATAACCTTAGGTACATATTTATAGTCCGGAGACTCTCTACTTTTGGAATAACTCTACAACTCTATCTTTACCTAAACTGAAACGAAACCTACTATGATACAAGATACACGGGCAATTTAGCCCAAATCTACGTATAAGGCCGCTTAACAACACGTTAAATACACGTATCTTCTAAGCCCATCTTGATTACGGCCCAACTCCTCCCCTGGCCAAAATATGGCGATAACAGAAAGGAGGCCCTTTTGACATTGGGTTCGTTGACCCAAATAGAGTTCATGAAGAAGTGGTAAGAGACAAACCCGGGCAAACAGAAGATTACTTGCTAAAGTCTTTACTGAGACAACAAACCAAAAGGGAAATACTATTGCCTTACAACTTCTCGTGAGTACTGTTACCCTCTCTCTTGTACACATTCTATTTCGGCTTACTCGATGTTAAGTGTAACTGATGATGAGTTATGCGTGCGTAGGTTCCACTTTATTCTGCTAGTCATTCAACTCGACTCAGGAAAAGTCCTTGTCATGGACTCGTTACGAAAAGAAAAAGAGCTATGGGCAGACTTTAGAGAGATGCTCCAGAGGTAATTTCAATCATATTATCGCACTAGATCGGCAACTTTCGTGACAATAAGTAATTAATTACTCCTTTATCCATTTTCTTTGTCGGACAGGGTTTAGAAAATGTTCACGGGCAGGGCCGTGGGTGAATGGTCAGAAGAACTAAAATTTGTAGACCAAAATGTAAGTAATACTAGCTAGCTTCCAATTCCATTATATCATGCTTTATTGATTATTATTTTGATTGAACTCTCTATTCTCGTGAAGTGCGCGCATCAAGGACACGGCAATAACTTATGTGGGTACTATGTTTGCGAATTCATTCGCAACACGATATGTGCGACAGGCCAAGCCGCACTAGAACAACTTAGAGTAAGTAAATAAAGTCCACAACATTATTTTATTACCATCAATTGTGTTGAGTTTTATTCTTATATATATATTGACGGCCCATTCTTCATATATATTCAGATCGAACGGATGCGGGACCAACTCCTACCATTTGAACGCATACGAGCCATTCAAGAGGAATTGGCGGGGTTCATACTTGATGAGGTCGTCACGCCTGGCGGAGAACTCTATAGATATCCACCAAAATGAACGATGACGATGTATGTGCCGATGGCGATGTATGTGCCGATGACGATGTTTGTGTATAATAATAGTTGCTTAATTATTCATGTACTCGTATGTACCGATGACGATTTATAAGTATACCGCTCCCGATCGATTTCCCTCGCTCCCCCCCCCTCCCGCAGAAATACGCCCAGAACGGGGCAGAGGCAGAAGTCTGCCGCGGCAGAGATTTAGGCCGTTTTCCTGCCGCGGCAGAGTTCTGCCACGGCAGGAAAACGGCCTAAATCTCTGCCGCGGCAGAAGAACCTTTAACACCGGTTCAAGATACGAACCGGTGTTAAAGGGGGGGGGCTGAGGCCTGTGGCAGCCCCACGTGCGCCACCCTTTAATACCGGTTCGTATAGGAACCGGTGTTAAAGGGGCCCCCCCTCTAACACCGAACCCTCAACAGCGGTTGGGGAACCGCTGTTAGAGGGCCCTCCCAACCGGAGTTAAAGGGGGGGCTCTGCACTAGTGCGAAGAGATCGGCATTTGATGCTACCTCCGCGATAGTGGTGGTGTTCTTTACGTACACTCGGTTGTGGAGGAGGTGACTGGATGTGGGAGATCAATGGCGCTCACCCGTGGCCACGTGTGACGCGCATTAGTGCTTGCTACTCATGCCACCGCGCTAGCCGACAAACAAGGGGTCTCTAGGTCGCCCCCATATGTCCTATTTCGGATTTTTAATTTCAAGTCCTAAGAAGTTTACAAATGAAAAGTTTTATTTATGGAAAAGGTTGAATTCCTAAAGAGATTAAATTTTAAAATGTTTAGAATTCGAAATTTCAAAAGACCAAGATTTCCATTTTTTTGAATTTCTATATTATGAAAGTCTTAAACTATTTGCAAGTTGGAACTTTGAATGTTCGATTTTGAGCAAGGATATTTAAATCAAAATATTAGCAGTGTAATTTTCGTAAGTTGGTTCTTGACTTTCCAAAAGTTATGAAAAGTGCATAGTTACAAAAAAATGGAAGTTTCTGGAAGGGGCTAGTCCATAATTTACCCATTGATGACTAGTGCCCACCCAATAAAACTCCCAATTCGCGTTGAGGTTTACATAAATTTTACATCTTTTAGTTTTGCTGAATACGATACTTCCTCTCTTCAAATAATGATGATGGACAAAAGTATGAAGCCACGACAGTAAACTTGTCTTAGCGTGTGGCGGCCAACTCCTTCCTTCTCTCTCTCCTACAAGCATGATACTAAGGATCAAGGTTTTGGTTCCCAATCCCGAAATTTTTTCCCAGGGGAGGAGGGGGGGATTGAGAGTTGGGAATTTCCTGTTACCGCGATTGCCAGATAAATTTGAAAATATATTTTTTTTTAAAATTTAGAAAGATCAAAAACAAACACGCTTAACCAGTTTCCCGAGGGTGCTCGGGATATCTAGTTACACCAGACGGTAACAAGATTTTCCGACCAGTAACCAAAATGTTTCTAAGGATACTAATACATGTAGCTATGATGTCATCAAGATTATTTGGATTTCAAACTTATAAAAACCTTTATCTCTTCAACCGCTAATTCAGATACTCCATTTTAATTGGTGAGATCTTCGAAACTGGATCTCTCGTTTATATATTTCAACAACGTTTCTTCGATAGATACCAAATTGATATAACTTACTCGCCATATTACACGATACATAGTCGCCAAATATTACAATAAATTTTGTGTGTGTCATGCTTGATCATTGTAAGGTTGTGTGATACCACTTTTGTGAAATGATATCACCTCCAAGATATTAATGCAAACACTAGAAATACTAACTCTATGAGTGTGCATAACACTCTAATGCCTAAAACCATGTATAAACTTATATGTTTCTTCATAACTAATAGTTGTTATATACTTTGGAAGTAATGAAAAAATCAACGAAATATAGAAATATGTGGTCTAGTTTTGAAGTCCTCTTTGAGAAGAATTAAGTGACCAAGACATGGCACTAATTAAATTAATGGTTTAGGAGATAAATCATTTTTAAAAATTATTTACCAATTAATGCAATCATATCATCGATCATATTATTGGAAGTTCATGCTGGGACCTACCACATGCTAAGCCACGACACTTGCGTCATTTAGATTAGACGAACGTTAATATATATAAGTGGTATTTTCAAAAACACGTGCTAGCTTCTTTTTAAGTGTTGATATCATCTTATTACGTAAATTTTTGTTATCGCCTCAATCGAGTGCTATAGTACTTCTATAATAATCAATCATGGCATTATCTGCTTAGCCAATTTTGAATGTTGATACTACATGCTCTTTCTTTAAGATGCATGTTGTATGGATTAATCATATTTAGCCAAGGGTCCAACCCAAGTCGGCATAGCACCTACAGGGACAAGAGTCAAGAAAGGTCAAGCCTAGTCAAATCAACAAAGGGCTATGGCAATGATACGGTCACCAAACCAAAGAAAAAACATAGACATAAAAGATAATATCGAAGATGAATCCATGAAGAAAGAACTAAGACCATTAGGTGGTGATATAGATGTTAGTCCACCATAGACAGCTTCTCCTAAAAATCGCTCCTAAACTGGTGGAGAAACTTTTATCTTTTACTCTTCCCACCTACCAACACCAGTCTCTCGTTTTTAGGTAACAACAATTTCATATATACTTTTATATGGATTGGAGTGGAGAAATTATAATAATTATGACATCCCAATAGATTGTGTGTTACAATGGAGGTAACAATATGCATGCCATCATACAAGTACTCCAACGGAGTGTATTTAAGTTGCTAAATATGAGATGAGAAACAACATTGCACTCTATTTTCACCTTGGAGCTTGTGGATAAGTTGTTGAAGTCGGAGGGCACATCGATGATCCGGTGGTCTCCAAGACGTATGTGGCAGCGAGGTGATCTCCGTCTATAAATTGTTTTCTCATTAGTATCATTGTGTACTAGTGGGCAGGGGCGGAGATCCTAGTAGGGCAAGGCTGCCCTACCTTGATTTTTGGCAAACATCTTTTAGATGTGCGTGTTTTTTCTAAACAATTTGACCGGCCGTACACTAAAACCGGACTTAGTATGAGAAAGTTATACTTGTTTTACTGAACTCCACCCAAAACGATTCCAGAGTGAAATAAGGACTAGGTGTAGTATAGTTTGAAATCATATATTTCTTTACAATAGCTAATGCACAATAAATTTGACTCTAAACAATGTCTTATGGATCTAATTTGCCTTTGTATATATTATTGATCTAAAATTCTAATTGTATTACTTTAGTTAATATTATTGGTGAAGGATGTGAGTACATACTTGTTCAATTAGAGAAATGATGATTTACAGCCCTCCTGAAATATGTGAATTCGCGCAGAAAATAATATCACAATCCTAGGTATTGATGAAATGGTAATAGAATGAGTGAAAATCAATAAAAGAGGGAAGACACCAGGTTATTGTTAATTATTTTCAGATTGTGGACACCTTCTATTTAACTATAGACTCTATTACAACCAATTTGCTTTGATGAGCTATCGTTACCGTTGCTTCAGAATTTCTTGGCTTGACTCAAGTGATTCATTATATAGGTTCAACCTGAATAAGGTTTCTCAGCTTACAGTTATTCATATGCGGAGAATTAAAGACTTTAGAGATTATCTTTTTGAATGACATATCATGTTTCATACGGTATATCATCTTGTTGACCTGTCATTGCTTTTACTAGTGGTGACGGCAAAAGTTGAAAGGCCTTTCTCGATGGCAAAGATCATTAAGTCCGAGTTGCACAAAAATATTTTCATGATTGCTTCTCCATGACTTGATGATATGCTAAATCGAGCAAGAGATAAAAGTCTTCATCGGTAAAATACAGAAGATTTTGACAATTAGTATTGTTTTGGTTTCACTTATAATCAAATATGTTACTATTTCTATTGCATTAAGTGATTATGTTTGCATCATATGTACTACTGTCTCGAGGCTATTTTGATATTTACATCATTTTTTTAGCTCGCCCTACCTCGGATTTTTTCCGTCCTCCGCAACTGCTAGTGGGTACATGTATTAAAGTTAGGTTGAGTAGGTGTTGCAAGGACTTGTCAGACGAATTCAACAAAATCGCGTGGAACCACAAAGTATAATTAGCTTCTTGTCCCCCGATGAGGGGAAAAGGCCCTATAGATGGATTCGGTGCAGCCAGTTGCTTAGAGCAAGCGCGATATGGGATCTAAGATAGCATTACTATGTTCCTCGTGGCATTACACTTGGCTTCTAATTAATCTTTGTTCTCTCATGGCATTACTATGTTGGGTGAAAAATAACCAACATAGATCTAAGATAGCAAGCGCGACTCTCGTCAAGATCGATGTTGCTGTCATGCATCTTGTCTAGTACTGTACTAATAAATAAAGTATTAGTTTGTCTAATCATTTCTAAAATGTAGACTATAATAGAACCGTACATATTATGGTTTATTTCTCTGGCGGTCACTAGTGCAAACAGGGCCATGTGTCCCGGTTGGTAAAGGGCTTTAGTCCTGGTTGTCCAATCAGGACGGGATAATCGGGACTAAAACCCCATCCTTTAGTCCCGGTTGGGCCACAAACCGGGACTAAAGGGCAGCGTCGAGCGCGCGGGACCTTTAGTCTTGGTTTGTAATACGAACCCAGACTAAAGGTTTTTTTTGAATTTTTTTCAATTTTTTTCTTAAACTTTTGAATTGTTTGACTCGTTAATCTTTCACATCTCTCATTTTTAACACTAATTATACTTAATCTTAGTTCAAATCGTATTTACAGTCAAACTTTCCGGCCGGTCACCCATCCTAGCACTACTCTACCCCAGCACGCTTAACTTCTCCATTCCATCTCTCCCACCCGCACGAAGGACACTAGTAACTTGTTGTCAAGACTAGTATATTAATCCTATTAACTCATATCAATATGTGACAAGTTTTTATTTTTTTGAAATTAAGAACAACTATTTTTAGTAAACAACAATAAATAAGTAATAATAATATTTTATTCTAATAAAAGTAAAAACTAATTAAATTAATATTTTATTCATTTTTTTGCCATTTATTCATTTAATATGACATAAATAATATCTTCAAATCTGTAAATCGAAATTCGACAAATAATATATCCATAATTATCAAAAAAATGCGAGGAATTCAAATATGACATAAAATAATACTAAAATAATTTTTTTGTTTTCGAATTTTAAGAATCCAAAACGGCCTAAGGATGTTGAAATCAAAGAGATAATTTTTCATAACATTTTTTTTGTAAATTATGTTGAAATTTATATTTATTAATTTTTGTAACAACTAAACCACTTAATATAACTACAGTTCGAAGAATTTATTTTTAGAATTTTCTATAATTTTTTGGGATGATTTTGAATCTAGAAAAGACGATTTTCAGACGAATTTGTGCCCGTTTTACTGCCACGGCAGAACTTGAGAATTTTTTTGTCCACTTTCTTTAGTCTGGGTTGGTAATACGAACCGGGACTAAAAATCACACCTTTAGTCCCGGTTGGTGATACAAACCGGGACTAAAAGCGTTGGCACCAAGGACACCCCTTTTAGTCCCGGTTTGTGATACGAACCGGAACTAAAAGTCCCGTTTAACCCGGGACTAAAGATTGCTGGCGTTCTAGCCATTGGAACCGGGACTAATGCTGACATTAGTGCCGGGTCCAACCATAACGGAAATAATGCTCCAAACTGGGGTGGACGTATGACTCTTTTTCTACTGGTGGATAAACAATACTATCATTGTAGTTTACCTGTATATATGGACAGAAACGCTGCTATCCCGTGTACATATTGTTGTTGTTGGCAGGTTGTGTCCCTAAATTTTGCTGCCAGACCAAGTATGCTACCGACCAAATAAAAACTAAAAGTTATGTGGAAGAAATCACTACAACTTATACCGTACTAGTAGTAGATGAAAATTATTAGCTGCTTGGGTGCATCGATAATTGAGTCTTGACATCTGGAAGATTCATGCAGTAGGCGAGGAATACCCTGGCAATGCGGTCCAAGTTGCTCGAGACGAACCGTTCCGAGTCACCCCCGATTTTAAACCTGAATGTCGTCGTCTCGGCACTCGGCGTCCTGCTACTGTTGAAATACATGGGGGTGGCGTAGTACAAGCAGTCGCCTTCCAGGGTTGGGAACCTGTCCGCGGCCACAGACAAGCACCTGCTGCCAAGGAAGAGCCCGCGGCCGCCGATGCTCGTCACGGACTCCAGCGCTTTCCGCTCCACGTTGACCTTGAGGACACTGAAGAAGTACCGGTGGCGAAGGATGAGCAGCAGCTCCCCTGCGGACTCCACGAGGAAGACGGCCATGATGTGGCCGCCCGGCTCGCCGACGGCGGCTATTACCGGCTCGTCGTGGCCATGCTGCGCCGATGACCCGACCCTCCTCGATACGGATCCGTCACTGTAGGCCATGTAGATCTGGCCGGCGTACGTGACCGTGGAAGCGATGATGTGGCGTGCGGATCCAGCTGCGCAGCAGCAGAAGAAGTGTTCGCTGGCAGGATCAGCGAACCAGGTCGTCTGATGAGGTCTGCCGTCCACGGCGCCGGTGGATGCGAGCAGGAGCATCGGGTCTGAGCCGGCCGCGACGGCGACCGTTATGCTCTCGCGGAGTATCGGTATCGGCGCGGAGAAGCGGAGCATCTTTCCTGTCAAAGGGTTGAAGACACGACAGTGGTGCGGGTTATGGATGTCCACGAGCACGAGGAGGCCGTCGGAGGCGCCGACGAGAGCGTGGTCACGGAGCGCCCGGATCCGGCGGCGGAAGAAGCGCCCGGTGGATACGTTGACGAAGAGGCGACCCTGGTTGTCGTCGTCGCCATCGTCTTGGAGCATGATCCAATGCCGAGGGCAAAAGCGGAGATCAGCGGCGTCATGGTCTGCCATGGCGGAGCGCCAGCCGCGGCAGACGGCCTGCATGTCCAGGTAGCTTTCGATGTCACTAGGGGTTAGAAGGAGGTCGCTCACGTGACGGAGGAGGTCCGGAGCAAGCGACGACCAGTCCTTCATGGTGCCGACGATCGAGATCGGTTTCGGTGAAGAGAGGCTGCCGCGGTACTTCAAGTCTTGGAGGAAACCTCCTTTTTTTGCGACAGGTCACCCTATAGGTGTAAATACCCGCATGGCCTGCAGGCCCAATACACGGGCTTTTTTCAAATTTCTTTGTTGTTTTATTTCCGGTTCCTTCTTCTTTTCTTTTTTCCCTTTCCTTTTTGTTGCGTTTTCTTTTTTTTTGTATTCATTTTTCATCACTTTTTTCTGTTTCCAATTCATTTATCTGTTTTTAGATGCATACATCAATATATATTTTACAAACAATCGAAAATTTCTTTTGAATATGTGAACATTTGTTTCAAAATGTGAACAATTTTTTGAGATGTATTTACATTTTAAAATCAAAGAACAAATACGTTAAGATTTTTCTCAACCTTCCAGCATTTTCGCCAATTCACGAATATTTGTTAATCGATTAATGTGTTACTGGTACAGTAACTATGTATCATTTTGGCAAAAAATGCGCACTGCAAAGGCAAAATTTTGATGGGAGAATTCCCGCGCGTCAAAATATAAATTCGCGGAAATAAACCGTGTCTCCAAAAATTCGAAAATGAAAAGTTTTTTCCATGCATCACGTGGAGGCTCATGGCAAAGCGTTGCCCTGAGGACAACACCGTTAATTAGGTGAGGTGGAGGTGTCTACATGGGATGACAGTCCGTGTTCCGGTCTTTGCCGTGTGTATTATTCGTCTTTTTAAACGGAAGGCTCGACGAGTCCAGTTTTGAATTAACAAAGTCAACAGCCAGCTAGGTTACAAACGGCGGTTACAACAGAAAAAAAAATAAAGAACCAAAAAGCTAGGGACCAGCTAAAGATACAAGCATAGAAGGCGAGAAGCTAAAGACATCGAAGAGAGGGGAACACGCATAGCAAGGCTACAAGTTTTACTAGAAGGGCCCAAGTCTCCATCTTGACACAAGTGCCTCGACCTGAATCTTCAAGCACCGAGACGCCACTCCGAGGGACTCCACCAAATCAGGCAAGCACCACTAAGCAACCCGGCTCGCAAAGGACCACCAACTCCGAGGATGCCGATGAAGGGAATATGCCCGAGAGACAATAATAAAGTGGTTATTATCGTATTCTTTATTTATGATAAATGTTTATTTTGCATGCTATAATTGTATTAATACAGAAAAATTAATACATGTGTGTTTCATAAACAAAAGGAAGTTCCTAGTTATGCCTCTCTTATAAACTAGCTCATTGATTAACAAGATGATCAAAGATTTCCTGATCATGGACATTAGATGTTGTTAATAACGAGGTCACAACATTAGTGTAATGGTGTGATGAACATTCATCCTAAGTATAGCATTACGATCAAGGTCATTGTGTTTATATTGCTATAACATCATACGAAGTGATCTTAGTCCTTAGACCATGAGATCATGTCAATCACTAACACTGGAAGAGTATCTTGATAACATCAAACGTCACACCGTAACAGGGTGACTATAAAGATGGGTTTAGTGCTACGAAGGTGTTATGTTGAGGCTCATGGATCAAGAGTGGAATTTTTCCATCCCGATGACGGATAGATATACTCTGGGCCCTCTCGGTGATATCACATTAGTTAGCTTGCAAGCAAGTGATTTGATCATTAGAATGTTATATCACGGGAACGAGAAAAGAGTATATGTCGGTAACAAGATCAAACTAGGTATGGAGATACCGATAATCGAATCTCGGACATGTAATATATCGCGAGACAAAGGGATTGAGTTACATGCGTATAAGGTTCACACGATCACATAAGTCATCGTTGAATATGTGGGAGTCAGTACGGATCTCCAGGTCCCGCTGCTGATTATTGATCGGAGAGGGGTCTCGATCATGTCTATATTATTCGTGAACCATAGGGTGACACACTTAATGGGATACCGACACCATTCGGAGCAAATAATATGCCAGAGAAAGAAAAAGAAAAGCGCAGGAATTTATTTCAATAGACACCGAAACTGTTTCGGTTGAAATTGCTGAAACTGGTTCTTCATGTGAAATTAAAATGTTGTAAGGGGTTTTATGTGAATGTTTATTAATTAAAGTAATTAACAAATTTCTGAATAAATAAATAAAAGAGTTTTATTTAAATGAGAGCTTGCATTAAATTTGGTGAAAATTTAATGCATGTGAGTGGATTTTTGAGTGGAGGCTTTTTAATGGGAGTGGAGGCTTTTCATTTTGAGTGGGAGCTCCACCCACATGAATGTGGAAGAGGTGGGGGCAGCCACCATGGCAGGGATCCATGCCCCTTGGGGTGCCCCCTCTCATCCTCTCAAGGCACACCTCCTCGCGAAGGATCTCTCTCCCCCTTTAGAATTCCCCATGGTCTTGGATCAGCGAGATACATGTTCCCGATAGCTTTTTCTGAAAGGATTTGTTGCTTCCACTGCTTCGTTGGAGCGAGAGAGTGAAGGTTGTCGGTGTAACCAGACGTGTGTGCGATCACGAATGCACCACTGCTTTGCGGTGCTGGATGTGATGGTGTTGGACCGGCTGGACCAGATGGACTTCATCGCGATCTTGAGATCGGCAAGCGTTCGACTACATCATCCATGAGTACAACCTCGTTAACGCTATAAGGTCTTCGAGGGTATGTATTCTATGGATATATATTCCCCTGTTGCTTGTATCTAGTAGATAGATCTTGGTACATAGTTGTTCCCATCGTAGGAAATTTTTTATTTTCTATGCTGCGAACCCTACAGTGGTAGCAGAACCGGATCTATGCGTAGATGCTTTGCACGGATAGTACATATATAAGTATGTGGGCGATGATGATCATTTTATTGCTTCTTAGTTGTACTTTGGATATTGGTGGCATAGTGGGATGAAGCGGCCTGGACAAACTTTACATGTCCTCGCACATGAGACATGTTCCACGCTTGACATGCAACTAGTTTTGCATAAGTGGCTAGCGGGTGTCTGTCTCTCCTACTATAGTCAATATCTAATTTGCAACGAGTTGTCAACAATTTGGTTATCCTCGTTGTGGTTCATGTTCGTAGGTAAGAACGGTTCTATCTTCGAAAGCCCTAAGCCACATAAAACTTTTAATGGATAAATTAGAGGCGTCTAGATTAGATTGTTGCTGGGCTACTGCCATTATATGGTGATGTTGTAAGTGGAAGTATAAGTCGATACTCTTACAACACACATAACGTGTAAGTTCCATGGACCTTGGCCTTACACATAGATGTATGATAGTGATCATACCATGATGCACATGATGGAGATCAAGTGCAAGAACCATACCATTTCACTTATTAACATGTGATGTTTGATTGCATCTTATATTGCTTGTTTGGCGTTTTATTAGCATAATAAGATGATCCCTCATTTAGATATCAAGATAAAAAATGTGTTCTTCCTTAAGTATGCATCGACAATGTTTCGTCGCTTTAAGACATCACGTGATGATCGGGTGTACTTGAATCCACGAGCATATCTCGGGTGTAAGATAGTTACACACGCGAATACTAAGGTTCTTACTTGGCAAGCCTAGCATGTACAGACATGGCCTCGGAACACGGACCGAAAGGTTAAGAATGGGTCATATGTTTTGATATGATGACCATATGGATGCTCTCCTTTAAAGCTACACCGACTCACGTGATGATCGGACTTGGTGTAGTTGATTTGGTTCATGTAATTACCAAAAAGGCACAAGGGATGTCGTTTTTGAGTGGAAGTTCATTTCTAATTTGGATTAGTAGAACTCAATTTATCATAAATTAAATCAAAGTGAATTTGCATAATTTTTTGTAGTCATTGGCATTTGTTCACCACCTTATGCATAGTTGTAATTGAGATAATAGAACTATAGAATTTTGGATATTTACTTTACGAACTAGTATCGTATTGTATTGAGTGTCAATCTAAAGTTTAAAGTCCTATTGCAAACTTTTAGCAAACTCTGTTTACTCCATGAAATTTAATAATTGGTATTAAATTGAGAGTAAAAATTCCAGTGTTAGTATCTTAAGTATCATTTTTGCCTCCATGATTCTTGATTATTTTAATATCAAGTTTATCTAGGAGCTGAAAGAATTGTTTCAGAAACCATCATGTGTGACAGATATAACGATATCTGAAACAATATTTTGGTTGCAATATGATAGAGTATAATGTATGTTCTCATATTGGATGAGAATTTGCAAAGGTTGGAGATGCTAGACATCCTAATCATCCAAAAGGGTTTTGGAAAATAACGTTATACTCACGATTCGTCTTTATAATCTACATTATCTTGATCATGAAAGTCATCATGATAAGGGTGAATAGAAGATGTATGTAAAGTGTTTACTACACTAAAAGATTACTAAAGAATGGATTTTGAAAGAACGCCGATCATTTGATGATGGTGATCTACTTCAAAGTGCAAGTACAAAGGTATTATTATTTGAATATACACGCTTTGGACTATGTGTCATGTATATGGCGCCACTTTTGATATTGATAGATTCTTTTAAAAGGAAAAGGAAATAATGAAAGAGAATCTATAAAATATATTTGGCAGAAAAGAAAATATTGGAAATATCCAATTTAGGTATATGGATGATATACATGTTATGGTCGTATTGTTTGCTTGTTAGACAATGTGGTTCTTGGGTATTGGATACCGAATTGGTTGGTATGAAATTTCATACAGAACGACGCAATTCATGAACTACAATGGCCTAAGTAACTAGCAAGAGAATATGTGATGATGTTTATCGAAAACAAACAAACCGTTGTTTGTATTTCTTGTTGACATTAAAGCTTGACTTCAAGATTTGTTTTAATAATTGTTATTTAAATCAGATATTATGAGAACAAAGGTTGTTCAAATAATTACTGTATTCCATATAAGATGGATGATTTACAAATCTAGTTGGAGAAATCACATCCATAAAACCTAATGCTAAAATGTCGCAAGACAAATGATTGGAAGATCACTTACGAAGTGACATCGCCGTTTAAATTATATTGGAAAGAAAACATGAAGAAACTCCATTTTTATGGATTTTTGGAGTCTTTGATTTGACCAAGTGACGTTTGTGAGACTTTCCTCGGGATAATTAAAAACTTCGTTCAAAGGCCAAAGAAGAACGAACGACTAAATTATTGGAATTTATACATATCGATTTATGTAGTCTATTATGTGTAGTCGTAAGCGATGAACTTAGACTTCATATGCTTTCTCTGGAAATTTGAGTGAATATTCACTTAATGAGAAAGAAGTATAAAATATTTGAAAAACATTTCAAAGACTTTCAAGATGAAGTGGAAAATCATTGTAACAAGAAAATAAATGATTTATGATTTTATCATACAGGGATTTATTTGAGTTACAAGTGTAACAAGAAAAATAAATGAATTATGATTTATCATAAAGGGATTTATTGGAGTTGCAAGTTTAGCAAAACACCTAGATTTACATCTCCCGAAACACCATATGAGTATGGAGTGTTTGAGATTTGTAATGAAACCTTATTGACATGGTTGGATCAAAGGTGTTATTTATAAAACTGCCATTATGTTTTAAAAGAATTAAAGCTTTAGAAACTACTGCTTTTACACTGAAAAGAGCTCCATCTTGATCCGTTGAAATGACACCATATGAGTTATGGTTTGGGGTAAAACCCAAGTTGTCATTTCTTAAATTTTGGTATGCTAAACATAAGTAAGATGTTTACACCAAAGTCGGATGAGCATGTCTTTGTAGGTTATTTCGAATAACAATTGGATATTCCTCCATAACATCGAGGACAAAAGGGTTTGTTGCTTGAAATGTGAAGTTTCTTGAAAAAGGATTTTTTTCGCAAAAGTTAAGTGGGAGGACAATAGAACTTTGATAAGGTTAACGAACCTTAGCTAAATGTGTTGAGTTGCGCAGCGCCGGAAATTGTTCTGAAGGCTACCATAATGCTCATAGCTTATGTGGCTCAAAGGTTGTGGTCACGGAGATCTAAGTTCTTATTGAACCAAGTCGGTTGGATAAACAATGAAATACTGAGATTTGAGAGTAAATCATTATTGTTTGACAATGATGAACCGACTATATGCAAATAAGCGATGATGGGCCCTGACTCCGTCAAATGGCTTGAAGCCATAAAATCTGTGATAGTTCCATACACGAAAAATCAAGTTTTGAACTTGGAAGACCCTTCGGAAAGGTGTAAAAACCTATCGGTCGTATTTGGATCTATAAAGAGACAGACATGGATGTTTCACATCTATGAAATAGTCTACATGTCGTAAAGTATTTTATGACAATGTTCAAGGAGTTGACTATGACAAGATTTGATCTTTCATAGCGATATTTAGTCTGGACGGATTAAAGTAGCAACCACTATATATAATTTGGTATATGGTATATGAATAAACAAAACAAAGTTCTTCTAATAGAATGGTTACCTAGGACGTGTACATGATAAGGTCCAAAGGATTTTGTTAATTCAAAGTATGCTAAAAGGGCATGCAAACTTCAATGGTTGAAGTAAGCATCGCGGAGTTGGAATCTTCACTGTGATGAAAAATGAGTTTTTATCAGAAGATGATGAAGATGCTTGCATTTGCAAGAAATTAAGTGGGAGCGCTAAGACACATTTCTAATACATTATGTGGATGACATCTTGTTGATTAGAAATGATGTATCTTTTATTGACAAAGGTTAAGAATTTCACTTCGATGAAAGACTTAGGCAAAACCCGAATATTTAGCATGAATGTCTATAGTGGATAGACCATGACGCTAATATGGTTGTGCCAAATGTACATATATGAGATATTGAAGGATTTCAATATAGAAACGACAAGAAAAGTTTCTTGTCGCATGGAAAAAAGAATATCGACACTTGATGAGTGAAATCACAAGGATGTTTTGATCAATCATACCATGATATGTACACATCCAGATATGTCCTATGCTCTAAGTGTTATGAGCATATACCAGAATGAATCATAAAATGATCATTAGACGATAGTGAGGATATTCTTATGATCTTTTGGAAGAACTAAGAATATATTTGTGTAGAGGTGACAAACAATTACAAATAGTTCACTTTAAGCATTACATTGATACTAGTTTTGTCAAAGATACAAATTAAGTTTATCTCAAATTAAACTATGGGTGGCACAATGTAATGGAAAGGAGATTCCATGATGGATTTGGATGTATTCCAAAGTTAAAACGTTGTGACGAATACTACAACAATAAGGCTAAGTATATGACTGCTATAGTAGCAGCAAAGGAAGGCATTTGTGTCAAGTAGTTTGTTATCAAACTAAGGTGTGGTTTGCAACGGGCTAACACTAAAGATATATTGTATGACAATAGTATCGACATGATTTAATCCCAAGGAATTAAAGGTCTCACCAAAAGACCAAATTTATACAATGCCATCTCATTGGAGAATGAGTGATGCATGAAGACGCAAAGACATCTAAATACACACGGAGCTAAAGCGTGAGATCAGTAGATTATATTAACCAATTGCAATTGCGTATATGGAACACCAGAAAGCCATAGGTGTTCAATACGCAAAGCTTTCAAACTAGATTATTGTCTCTAGTGCAAGTGGGAGACTGATGGGAATATGCCTGAGAGGCAATAATAAAATGGTTATTATCGTATTCCTTATTTATGATAAATGTTTATTTTGCATTCTATAATTATATTAATACGGAAACGTTAATACATGTGTGTTTAATAAACAAAAGGAAGTTCCTAGTTATGTCTCTCTTATAAACTAACTCGTTGATTAACAAGATGATCAAAGGTTTCCTGATCATGGACATTGTATGTTGTTAATAACGAGGTCACAACATTAGTGTAATTGTGTGATAAACATTCATCCGAAGTATAGCATTACGATCAAGGTCATTGTGTTTATATTTCTATAACATCATACGAAGTGATATTAGTCCTTAGACCATGAGATCATGTCAATCACTAACACCAGAAGAGTATCTTGATAACATCAAACTTCACACTGTAATAGGGTGACTATAAAGACGGGTTCAGTGCTATGAAGGTGTTATGTTGAGGCTCATGGATCAAGAGTGGAATTTGTCCATCCCGATGATGGATAGATATACTCTGGGCCCTCTCGGTGATATCACATTAGTTAGCTTGCAAGCAAGTGATTTGATCACTAGAATGTTATATCACGGGAATGAGAAAAGAGTACATGTCGGTAACGAGATCAAACTAGGTATGGAGATACCGATGATCGAATCTAGGACATGTAATATATCGCGAGACAAAGGGATTGAGTTACATGTGTATAAGGTTCACACGATCACAGAAGTCATCATTGAATATGTGGGAGTCAGTACAGATCTCCAGGTCCCGCTGCTGATTATTAATCGGAGAGGGGTCTCGATCATGTCTACATTATTCGCGAACTGTAGGGCGACACACTTAAGGGATACCGACACCATTCAGAGCAAATAATGTGCTAGAGAAGAAAAAGGAAAGCACAGGAATTTATTTCACTAAACACCGAAATTGTTTCGGTTGAAATTGCTGAAACTGGTTATGCATGTGAAATTAAAGTGTTGTATGGGGTTTTATATGAATGTTTGTTAATTAAAGTAATTAACAAAATTCTGAATAAATAAATAAAAGAGTTTTATTTAAATGCGAGCTTGCATTAAATTTGGTGGAAATTTAATGCATGTGAGTGGATTTTTTAGTGGAGGATTTTTTAAGGGAGTGGAGGCTTTTCATTTTGAGTGGGAGCTCCACCCACATGAATGTGGAAGAGGTGGGGGCAGCCACCATGGTTGGGCGCCATGCACCTTGGGGTGCCCCCCCTCTCCCTATAAAAGGCCCCCCTCTCATCCTCTCAAGGCACACCTCCTCGCGAAGGATCTCTCTCCCCCTTTAGAATTTCCCTATGGTCTCGGATCAGCGAGATCCATGTTTCTGGTGGCTTTTTTTGGAAGGATTTGTTGCTTCCGCTGCTTCGCTGGAGCGAGAGCGTGGAGGTTGTCAGGGTACCCGGACGTGTGTGCGATCACGGATGCACCACTGCTTTGCGGTGCTGGACCGGCTGCACCAGATGGACTTCATCACGATCTTGAGATCGGCAAGCGTTCGACTACATCATCCATGAGTACATATCCACCTGTTGCTTGTATCTAGTAGATGGATCTTGGTACATAGTTGTTCCCATCGTAGGAAATTTTTTGTTTTCTATGCTGCGAACCCTACAACCGACTGACTGAACTTATGGGAAGACGAAACTCTAGGGTTCAAAAGGGGGGAACTTCATGACAACGCCTCCAGAAAGGGAAACGACGCTCATGAGCATCACCATTGTCGTCACAGGGCATAGCCATGCAATGCTTTCGCAGAGGCTCCAACATCCACCCAGGGAAAAACCTATGGCTTTGCACAAGTAAACAAGAAAGCCACTGGCTGGTGAAAAACACCGGAGTTCCCTCGTGACAAGGCACTAGCTCCGAAAACCTTCCTAGGTTCGAGAATGGACGCGCAAACAAGAGGCACACCGTTTAAAAGAAGCTGAGAAAAACTTGAAGCATGGCATCGACCAACAAGAATTCCATGGGCGAACCCGAAGATGACGTAATTCATAGAGACTATAGAAGGTGCCCATGGAGGAGGAAATCAGGAGCAAGATGGGGGCCATGGCCACGCCTCCAAGGAGGTGAACATCATCCGTAGATGTCGTCGTCGTTGCCGGCAATGGCCAAGGCCTTGCATTGATTTTGCAAACACCCCATGGAAATAAATGGCGTCCCTGCTAGACAAGAGACCGAGGGGGAAATACACTAATCTGCCACCAGCGGCCCCACAAAGCATTGATGGCCGACCATCCTTGGAGAGGGAAGGATTAAGACACACCGCCCCAATGGTCGTCGGATCTGGCTGGAGGGGAACCAAAAACAGGCGACGTACCGCTAAACCATTGAAGCTCCACCCCACCAGCCATGAACCCAATCAGGACCCATCCCAGGGTTCGCCAGCACCTCCACGGGCAGGAGCCGAAAGGAGGGCGAGGTTCCCTGCCGCCGGCCATCGAACCCACGCGCCATGGCCAGGTCGAGGCCCATCCCCACCAACCACCAGATTTGGGCTTTGCCCTCAGCGCCCCCACGCAGGCTAGCCCCGACCAGCTACGATAGCAAGCGGAGCAGAATTTTTGGCAGAACCTGGCACCGAAGAGGGGCGGAAGGACGAGCGTGCAGCAGAAGAGTTCCATGTCCGTCCGGAGAGGGGAGCCGCGACGGGGGGAGCCCCTCCACCACCGTCGGCCGCACGGGCTTCACCCGACGACGGGAAGAGAGGATGGAAAAGAAAGGGGTGGCGGCAGCTAGGGTTCGGGTCACCTCCCATGTCGCCCTCGCGAGAGGGCCACGGGCCGCGTAGCATTTGTTGGTCTTTGCCGTGAGTTATCCTTTCTCGTGTGCTTCCTTATTGTCGTCCTGTGCACACGGCCGTAGTCGCACGACAGTGACTTGACAATCTTATTTCTGATCACAAGTCAACTCGAAAACCATCCAGGTGCTTGCAAACCATAGGTGTCCTTCCCGCTTACACCGTGCAAATTAACCTGAAGATATAAATAAAGTACCCCTTTGTCTACAAATTAGTGACTTGATTTTGTCTAGATTCATATATATTTAAATTTAGACAAAGTTAAATCACTTATTTTCTAGACGAAAAAAGTACAATGCGACATAATCATAGGCATCGATGTTTCCAGCAATAAGGTGAACACTGCCCGTTCAAAATTTATTTCTTTTTTCGAATGTATCAGAAAATAGTCTTTCAAGACATCGAACAAATTTACTTCGCCCTAGAATTAATGCAATAATGATTATCACTACTATGAGGTAGAAGGGTCAAGGACGTGGCCGGCGAAGACCACGGCCCCAGAGACCTCCTCCACAATGTAAAACGCGAACGGGTGGTCGGCGACGAACTCGTGGATGATCTCCCTCCTCGAGGACTGCTTCGTGCGTCCACTGACCGCGGTGCAGGCGGCGGCCTCAGTGCCCTCCTCGTTCACCTCCACCACCGCCTTGTGGAGCACCTCGTCCAGGCGAACGTCGCAGACGCGCTGCTCCACCAGGCCGGACAGGTCGGCATGCTCGGTGAACGCCTGAACCAGCCCCAGGCCTTTGGAGCACTTCGACCAGGCTGGTGAAGAAGGAGAGCTTGAACTTGGGAAGCAGGACCCTCCTCACCTTGTTCGGGTACTTGGGCACGTGGCCGAGCACCGAGCCTCCGGCGGCGAGAGCGTCGACCATGGCGCTCAGCCCGTCGAGCTCGTCAGGGAGGAAGAAACACATGGAGAAGGCGGAGTTGGAGGCGTCGCCGGTCTTGTAGGGGAGCTTGAGCACCTTGAAGCCTTCGTGGTAGGAGAGGAAGAGCCTGCATACTCCGTACCCGAACGTCATGAAGGGGACGTCGACGGCGTCGGCGTCGCCGAGGCGGTGGAACTGGCGGTCCTCGGTGAGATCCACGGGGAAGAGGTGCTCCCACGTGCCCTTGAAGTAGATGGCGTTGGTGAGCACGAACCTTGGGCGGTGGGTCAGGTACCCCTCCGGGAGGATCTCCGAGATCAGATTGTTCGTCGCCGCCGCCACCCAGTTGTTGATCTCCTCCGTGATTTCATTCGTGTCCCCCTACACGAGCGCGCACAATATATATGTCGATGGTAGGGAAGATGATATGAATACGATGGCCAATCAACGGTCAGAAGAGAGAGGAGGGGGTTGTGCTTAACCTCGGCGAAGTCGACGGCGCGTATCTCGGCCTTCTAGGACTCGGCGGCGGTGTCGCGGTATGCAGGGGTGAGCTCCATGTCTTCCTGGTGGAACACGCCATAGGCGTACGTGACGAGCGGCCCGGCGGAGCCGGACGGGTCAGCGGCGAGGCCCTGCACGAACTCGGCGACATCGTCGGAGGACGAGGCGCCGAGGAGGGCGAGGAGCTCGTCGAGGGTTTTGCCGCGGGCTCCGGCAGCCACCAGGCCGAGCGTGGTGTAGACGGACAGCGGCGAGAAGGCGAGGTTCTTGTCCTTGGTGCGGTTGCCCTCGGCGAGCTGCTTCCCCAGGCGGAGCGCGAACGCCGTCAAGCTGCCGGAGCCGACCGACGCGCGTGCCTTCTTGCTCGGCCTCGCTGCCTCCTGGTCTCCCATGCTAGCTGCGAGCGGATGCGATTTGTATGTGTAAGGGAGGAGGATTAAATTGTTTGACAAAAGACGGCTCAGGGGCAGGAGGAGTATATATAGATGGTACGAATGTGATATGGCGAGTACATAGGTGCTAAACCCTAATTGTTGCGAGCGGGCTACCGTCCAATTTGAGATCCTCCGCTTGGATCTCATCCGATCGGGATCGCCAAAGTTGATCATCTCTGACGGTCAACTAGAGCAAATGTCGGTCCTGTCAAGGTTCAGAGGTTGGGACGATCGATAGTTTCAGGAAAATAAAAAACTTCAGGCTATGGGATGCAGATATTAAGCTCCTGACGAAATATACTTACTTGTCAAGGAAACAAACACCTGTCAAAATAGGATTAACCAGCTGAATTAGTAAAACAAGATTTTCCATAAGTTTATATCATGTTAAAACTCTACTACACCGTAGTTTTTTAAAAAACTGATCGCTAACCCTCCATATCGAATCAACCACTACGGAAGCTCAGCAAGATGGTGAACATTTGGACAACTTCGGAAAAATGGAGCGCGAAGCATGTTGCCTCTGGTAAACCACCATGAACTCCCGTAGATGTAGTCCAAATGAAATCTTGTGTACTGATT
Source organism: Avena sativa (assembly GCA_916181665.1). NCBI lineage: Eukaryota > Viridiplantae > Streptophyta > Magnoliopsida > Poales > Poaceae > Avena > Avena sativa. The sequence continues at coordinate 445,636,136 of OV702282.1, read as the reverse complement.
CGGAATCACCAACTATCGATTTGAGTCGTAACCTGACCACCAACCGAGCTCGACCCCATTTCGTTCCCAACCCTCCATCGACCCTGAACCAAGCTACTATGCATACAACCAGAGGCGGGCGCGGAGGTGATGATTTTTAACGCTGCACCAAACTAAGAAACCATGACATTTTGCAGAAACCGCACACAACCGGGCAGCCAAATGTGTTGCTCCCTTAGTAATACTCCCTATGTTTCATATTAGCTGTCGAGGTTGCAACGTCGAGGTTCCCCAATCGTCCTCGTTATACCCTCGTCGAGGTTCCCCAACGTCAAGGTACAAAATTTAGTTATACTATACGCTTCCATTTTACAGTCCATCGTCCTCGAGAAGTTCGTCGAGGTCCGAGTCAGACGACGATGTCGACGAGTCATCGAGGAAGAACTCCACGGAGAGCGAGGTTGCCATCTAAAAAACAACGACAGGGTCAAAATCTCACCGCAGCGGCCAAATCCACGGGGGAGGACGAACCTTACAGCAAAAGGCTGACGAGGAGGACGAATGGGCACCGGCATCGCGGGATCCGGTCGCCAAACTCACGGAAGCGGCCGGATCGAAACTCCGCGGCGTCGTCGGGGCCCTGTTCTCAGCCGACGCTTCTAGCTCCCATGGAAGTGGGATTCGAGCTTGCACGGACGCGGTGAGGGTCCGGGGAAGTTGGAACTAGCAGGGCATGGCGGGCGGCGGGTGGAATTGTTGGCGGCGGCGGGGGAGGAAACAACACGTGGAAGAAGAAAACAGAGGGTGGGGGAAATGAAACTTCAGCGCGCCAACTATCACGCGTGGATAGAGGCCGCCTTCGGTTTCACCTCTCGCCCCGCGTATACTTGGTTTGAAGGGATGATCATCGTTTCCATTATGTTCACGGAAGCTAGCCCAACGGGCCGTCACTAAGGAGAAGATGGACCTGGTCAAAAATAAAACTCGCGCGTACTGTACTTGCATGTACCAACGGCGCGGTTACACACTAATTTAATCGTCATCAAAAAGAGCGCTCTTCCGATTGGCTAGCTAAGAATTGTTTTTTAAACTATATATTTTCATATATATATATATGAAGGGTAGGGTAGAACCCTGACCTTATGGTTACAGTAGAGTTACAAAGATAAGGCAGAATTTACAACCCGGGTTGAATCCAGGGGTTAAAGAGAGGAAGTTGAGACTTCTGGTGGTAGAAACTTCTATTTTCACGGCGTCATCAGAGCAGGTGCCAGCTTCGTTGATCTCGTGGCCCATAGATCCATGGTCTTAGCGATGTTGTTGAATAATATCTGTTTTATGATGCACCTGTTGTTGAATATGCTGTTGTTTCTGGCATGCCATAGCTCGAGAAAGCAGGGCGCCATAAGGACCGGCCATGTCTGCGGATCATTGCCATTGATACCGAGCTCAATGAAGTTTACAAGGTCATTTGTGCAATCTGCAAACTGTGTGATTTTGAGCTTGTCCCAGGCCCAACTTGCATGTTAGACAGTGCAGGGCAATATGTTGAAAGCTTTCTATTGCAGGGCACTGATCACAGCCTCTGTCAGTGCACGGTTTTTTGCTTACCATGTTATCATTAGTGTTTTGCAACCACCTGAAAGCTAACCACAAAAAGATCTTATGCTTGTGTGGTATAGCAGAGTGCCAGATCCACTTAGCCGGAGTCTAGTGCATTCCGCTGTCACTAAACATCCGATAGAAGTCTCTTGTCTTTGCGGGCTTGTTTGTTGTTACTAGAAGCCTAGAGTCATGGTTGTCGGCAGCATGGCGTCCCTGAAACGGATCTATACAGAGCAAATCGAACAAGAACACATGCAAGAGTTAGTGGACAGATGACACAGGCGGTTTGTGTTGCGTACAAACTCGCAACGTTTTCTATTTTCTCCTTCTCTATTTATGCTCTCTGCTTACAATCGAAAAAGCTAAAAAATAGGATCAACACCCGAGCCTACTGGGTAGTTCCATCCCACTACCACTCAGTTCCATCACCCCTACAAGTAAGCTGCACGAACAGGTCGTGTCTATCCCCACGAGTATCCAAAGCAGCTAAGCTAGACCAAGTCTAATTTGACTGAAACAAAACGGTAACTGAAACTTGACTGAGAACTGAAACTCCTGCAGCTAGCCTGCTTATGTCCGATGAAAAATAAATTCTACACTAGCACTGCACTGAATTATTCAACAATCTCCCCCTAAGGCAGATGCAGTGCGCTTACTGAACCTTGACGACCTTGATCTTGTCACGGGGCAGCTGGAACCTGACGCGTCCAAGCGCTTTGGTAAAGGTGTCCGCGAGCTGATCGACAGTGCCGATGTACTCAACACAGACAATACCTTTATCGATGCAACCTCTGATGAAGTGGCAACACACCTTTATGTGCTTGCTCCTGTCGTGGAAGACAGGGTTATTGCATAGTTGAATCGCATACTTGCTGTCCACGAGCAGCTTGGAGACAAGAGGATCGCTCCCCATGAGGTCGCCGAGCAGGCTCCCAAGCCAGACTCCCTGGCATGTTGCGGTTAAAAGGGCATGTATGCCCCCATGTGTGGTTTTGATAATTAATGACAATCCCTATGGACTATTGTGTAAATTGAGTTTCACCTATAGGTTTGTCCATTGGCATCGCTTGGGCCATGTGTTGGTCTCAAGGTTAAAAGATGAAGAAAGAATGAGCTTGAAGGTTGATCAAGACAAGTGCAAAGAGTTGCATCAAGATGGATCAACCTCAAGAAGGGATGAAGAAGGGAGAGCTCAAGATGCGCCATCTCTAGAAGATCTCATGCTTGAAGCTTGTCATCCTTGTGATCATAGGGTGATAAAGACAAGTTCAAAGAAGAGATTTCCCCATGGAGTATGGGGGAGCAATTTGCAAGTCTTCATCTTCATCAAGTAAGAGAAAACAAGAAAGGTGTTTCCACTTGAGAAGAACAGGACGGTCTACATCAAGTTCAAGTGGAATGCTCAAGGCAAAAGTATGATATTGATAGGGCTTCTTTTTGCCGGTCTCGTGTTGTTAGTTGGGAGACCGGGTTTAGGATAGATAGACGTTCTATCAAGAGGGGCTCTCAAGCAGGTGTCTCGATCGCATCGTTCGGAGAGAGCTCAAACCTTTGCATTCATAGCATCATCTTTCTTGTTGTCAGTTGGTTCTTGCCCATGAGAGGATCTAGAGCTTGTGGTTATCATCATAACAAGCTCTAGTTCTTCATCCAAAGTACAAAAAATAAGCAATAACATGATCATCATCGTCCACATACTCATATGTGTACTACCCGTGCAAAGTATCTACACATAGATCCGGCTCTGACACCATTGAAGGGTTCGCAACATAGAAAACAAAAAAATCCTACGATGGGAATGACTATGTACCAAGATTTATCTACTAGATACAAGCAACGGGCGGATATACATCCATAGAGAACATACCCTTGAAGACCGACAAAGTTGAACGAGGTTGTACTCGTGGATGATGTAGAGGAACGCTTGCCGATCTCAAGATCGAGAGGAAGTCCTAGCGACGCATCCATTCTCGCACACACGTCCAAGGCAGCGAGCAACCTCCGCCTCCTCGCTCTAGCGATGCAACATAAGCAACAACTCTTTCTTGCTAAAAAGCCACCGGGAACATGTATCTCGCTAGTCCGAGACCATGGGGGATAAACTAGAGGGGGAGAGAGATCCTTCACGAGGAGGTGTGAGTGAGAAGGAGTGAGAGGGGGGCTTTATATAGGAGGGAGGGGGAACCCCAAGGGGGTGTCCGGCGCATGGGGGTTGCCTCCTCCCCTCCTCCATCCATGTGGGTGGAGCTTCCACTCACAATTTTGTCCCTTCACTTCTCCACTTAAATCCCACTCAAAAAATCCCATTAAATTTCCACCAAATTTAATGTAATATATCTTTAAATAAAACTCCTTTTATTTATTCAGAATTTTGTCAATTACTTTAATGGTAAAACATTCACATATAACCCCTTGCTAGTATTTCATTTCACATGCAGAAACACTTTCAGCAATTTCACCCGAAACAATTCCTGTGTCTAGTGAAATAAATTGCCGCGCTTTATAAATCTTTTCGACATGAAACTATTTGTTCCAAATGGTATCGGTGTCTCTTAAGTGTGTCACCCTATGGTTCACGAATAATGCGGACATGATCGAGACCTCTCTCGGATCAATAATCAAAAGCGGGACCTGGAGATCCATACTAACTCCCACACATTCAACGATGACTTTCTTGTGATCGTGAGAACCTTTTACGCTAGAATGTTAATCCCTTTGTCTCGCGATATATTACATGTCCAAGATTCGATCATCGGTATCTTCATACATAGTTTGATCTCGTTACTGACATGTACTCTTTTCATGTTCCCGTGATATAACATTCTAGTGATCAAATCACTTGCTTGCAAGCTAACCAATGTGATATCACCGAGAGGGCCCAGAGTATATCTATTTGTCATCAGGATGAACAAATTCCACTCTTGATCCATGGGCCTCAACATAACACTTTAGTAGCACTAAACCCATCTTTATAATCACCCTGTTACGGTGTGACTTTTGATGTTATCAAGATACTCTTCTAGTGTTAGTGATTGACATGATCTCATGGTCTAAGGATTAGGATTACTTCGTATGATGTTATAGCAATATAAACTCAATGACTTTGATCGTAATGCTATAATTCGGATGAATGTTCATCACACCATTCCAATAATGTTTTGACCTTGTTATTAACAACATCCAATATCCATGATCAGGAAACCTTGATCATCTTGTTAATCAACGAGCTAGTTTATAAGTGAGGCATAACTAGAAACTTTCTGTTTGTTTATTAAACACACATGTATTAACGTTTCCGTATTAATACAATTATAGCATGCAAAATATACTTGGAATATACATAATAACAACTTTATTATTGCCTCTCAGGACATATTCCCTTCACCGCACCGTCATGAAGCCGTGCTCAACATGGGTGGAGAAGCCGAGCTCACGCTAGCTGATGCTGATGATGCTAGACTTCAGCTTCGGTATCCAGTAGACGTTGGCGAGCTTGTGGTGCCGCTTGCCGTCGATGGCGAACATGTCAGTGTCGCGCCCGCAGATGTCGATGACAGAGCCATCCCCGAACCACACCTTGCCTAACACGGCGTGATCCAGCTCAGTGAAGACAGCCTCGTCACCAGTCATGTGGTTCGAGGCCCCCGTGTCGAGGTACCAGGCGGGGTCGACGTCGTTTGGCACACGTCGGAGCACGAGGCGTGCACGCTCCTCGTTGAGGAAGACGTGCTCCCCCGTTAGTAGTGAGGCGGCCTCCACTGGACCAGGCACGACAGGCCGGCTGCCATGGAGTGGAAAAACTCTATGATAGTAGCCATGTGAAGGCTGGGCTCCTCGTCGTCCTCGTGTTGCGTGAGGTGGGCCGATGTCACCACCTCGTCGCCCTGCTTCTTCTACACTCCCGGGCCGAGTGTCCCTTCTTGCCGCAGTAACGACACTTGTCACGATCGGGATCATCGCCGCTGGCGGATGGTGGCGTGCCCTTCTTTGGAGGTGGATCGGTCTTCCATGCGTCGGATCCCTGACCGCGGTCGCGCCCACCGCCGCTGCCAGCGGTACGCCCGCCACAGGGCTTCTTCTTGCGCCTCACACTGCTCCTCCGTCATCAGCATCTGGCCACCGGCGTTTGTGCCGCCCGGCTCGCCATCAAGGCGTTCTTCGATAGCGCACAGGTGTCCCATGACCTCCTCAATAGTGAGGGAGGCCAGTCCATCATCGTATCCATTGAGAATGCGATCTGGACGAAATGGCCTGGAATGACAGACAAGAACTTGCGCACTACCTTCTCGTCGTCGCAGGCGTCACCGAGGGAGTGCAGCGTCGACGCCAGGTTGGAGATGTGCATGTCGAAGTCCTCGATCCGCTCACCGGGCTTGAACACGATCGACTTGAACTCAGTTCTGAGCCATCGCACGCGAGTGTCGCGCATGCGGTCGTTTCCCTAGTACTGGACACGGATGGCTTCCCACGCCATCTTGGCGCTTCCTTTGTCGATCAGCATGCAGTGCATCTCCAGCGGGGTGGATCGTAGCAGCGTGGCCAGCGCCTACTTATCCTCCCTGTTGGGAACGTCCTCATGATCGACGACGTCCCGGAGAGACATGGCCTGGAGATTCACCTCCATGACCAGCGCCCAGTTGGTGTAGCCGCCCCACGTCAGCATCGAGAACGCGAGGCTTGTGTCGCCGCTCCCGCCAGACTTGCGCACCACCTCGTGTTGTACCACGATCTCGCCGCCGCCATGCCGTGCTATGCTACGCCCGCGACTTGGCAAGCGCCGTTGCTGCATGGACGCCGGTGGCGTGGACTGGTGCACTTGCGGTGGTGGAGCGGCGCCGTTGTGCCCTCGTGCCGACATGGCTCACGCCTAACCCTGCTCTGATACCAAATGACGTTCCTGAAACGGTTCTAGATAGAGCAAATCGAACAAAAACACATGCAAGAGTTAGTGGACAGATGACACAGGCGGTTTGCGTTGCGTACAAATTTGTAACGTTTTCTCCTTCTCTATTTATGCTCTCTGTTTAAAACTAAAAAAAAGCTGAAAAATAGGATCAGCACCCGAGCCTACAGGGCACTGCGGTGCCATCCCACTACTGCTCAGATCCACCGCCCCTACAAGTTAGCTGCACGAACATGTCGTGTTGGTCCCCACGAGTATCCAAAAGCAGCTAAGCTAGACCAAGTCTAATTTGACCGAAACAAAAAGGAAACTTGACTGAAAACTGAAACTACTGCATCTAGCCTGCTTATGTCTGAAAAAACAAATTCTACACTAGCACTACACTAAATTATTCAACACAGCATGTTATTGATTTAACAGTTTGGTCATTAGAATTTCATGTTGCCGCTCAGCAGTGACAGAAAATGGGTTGAGTAATTTAAGGTTCCAACTTCCATTGGATCTCTGCGACGACTGGACAGAGCATTGTTGGTCTTCCGCAAAGGAGAACAGAACATGCAGGCCTACTTCAGCGTCCCAGCCCTGACCAATTATCATGCCAAAAACAAGTTTTGTTGCCATGGCCCGGTGTACATCTCGTGAGTGTTTTGGACAATGGGAATGAGCTTCAGAATCAACCTCCAGAATGCCGAATCAGCCGTAGCAGTATGTAGCGGTATGGTTTCATGTAGATAACAATCTATTAATCAAGTAAAGCAGAGACCCGTTCTATTTGAAAGCAGTTTTGCTGTAAGGTTTGCTATCATGGCCATCTTGTGTACACTAGTAGAAAACAGGACACTAGTCTCAGTTTATAAGAGGCTTTAGTCCTGGATTGCAATCCGGGACTAACGTATCGGGACTAAAGGTTAGGGCTTTAGTCCAGGTTCTGTTACAAACCGGGACTAGATTGTCTCCATGTGGCCCTGCTGCGCGCGCTGAGCTGGAGGATATTTAGTCCCGGTTCGTAACACGAACCGTGACTAAAGTTCTTCCGCACGGCAGGAGGTGGGGTTTTAGTTTTTTTTTATGTTTGATTATTTTTCATTTTGTGTTTTCATATACATATTATTCTATGCTACTACATGCTGTATACATTGATGCATATATAATATAATTTCACTTATGATAACATAAATACATATAAATATATACACAACCGAGACTAGAGCTCGTCTAATTGATTTACACCAAGATCATTACAACAGATACTGTCCTTTTGTGTCTATCCACGATTACACGAAGGTCTATCTACGTTGTACTCTCCTTTTGAGTTTATGACGTCCCTGAGCAAAAATCCCGACAACTCCTCTTGAATTGCTAGTAGGCGTTCATATGGTAGGAGCTTATCCCGCATCACATCCAACTATATATAAAGAAGTAGATCATTATGAATGGAACTCAACAAAAACTATGGTATAGAATAAATTGCGAATATATTGTTTACGTACTGGAAGAAAGTCGGTGCCCTGCTCCATACACCCACGAATGAACTCGCATACGTAATATCCACGTAAATTAGTCTCCTGTGGCTGCGTCGCGCACTTTTCGATCGAGAATATAATTCAATCAGATAATAATCAAGCATGATAATTGTAAGAATGATAATTGTAATATCCACATAAATTAGTCCCCCTAGATCTCGTACTACTTACCGGGACCGTACGAAAAGTGAGCTCCTCACGCCATTCACCACGAACCTCCTTCGTGAACCTTTTCCAAACCCTGTCCGGCAAAAAAGAAATGAATGAATTATTAATTAGTTTACATCTCGGAGAATGAACGAAAGAGACAGATATAGTGATTGAAATTACTTTTGGAGGCAATCAATTATGCTGCGATAGTCTTCCATCGGCTTCTTTAACGAGTCCGAGATTTCAACTTTTGCACGGTCAACATCAATGTTTAGAAGAATCCAGTGAAAGTTGCGCACGTTTATGTACATTTAACATCGAGTAAACAAAAATTGAATATGTACAAGACAGTAAGACTCTTACACATAGTTGTAAGGAAATGGTATTTTTGTCTTGTAATGTTGCTCCATTAAAAACATTAGCAAGTTATCCTCCGTTTCCTCGAGGTTATTTATTAGCGTATGTCCATTAACTCAGTTTGGGTCAACGAACCCAATGCTGTAGATTGGCTTTCTTCTACATTATTGAATCTTTATTCTGCATATATAATAGCATACAGAAGGACCTATAGTGAGGATAACGACAGGAAATGAATTGAACAAGCTGAGTTAGTGACTTAATTACTTACAGACAATAACAGCTGAGGAGGGACTTGTCGAGGGCGTCTAGGTTGAATAACTGAAATAGTTCACAAAGTTCAATGGAGATCTCGTCTGGACGGAAGTACTCCTCTCCAACTTTACATAGGAGAAATTGTCTCCCTTCCTTTGTGACTTTCAAGTACCAGATATGCAACATATGTGTTGGCAGATCATCGAATACCTCATCGCTGACCAGAGGCTCCCTGTAGACAAATTTTCGTGCTATTGGTCCCTTGGCGACATTATCTCCGCCGGCTAGAAGTGCTTCGACCGGCACGTTACACTCCTTGGCTAATTTAATAGCTAATTCCATATCTATTCCACCTTGTGTGGGCTGGGATAACACCTTGAGCGAGGCGATGGATTGTTTTGCCTGTTTGCCGAGCTGGGCAACTTCTTTTGATTTTCTCCCACTTGCAGTACTGCTTGATGACTTCTCTTTTAGTTTCTTCGTAAGACAGCGTGTATAGTCATCTTTCCTATTTAACACATGTTGGGTTGGTTGCTCAAGGAATGCCTTGAAGTGCTTCTTGACTTTTGGATCAACTAGCACCTGTGGCTCGGGTTGTTTTGGTGCAAAATGGGCCTTCACTTCGGCCCGGGAGATCACCGTGCTTTCCTTATCAGTCCGGTGATAAGCTAACTTGGGAGGAGACAGTGGTACTCTTGGGAGGGGATCTTGTCATTTTTGTCGTCGGGTCTCCCTCGACGTAGCGGTGTTATTCTTATGCTTTCTTCCCTTTGATTCAGTGGGCGGAGGCGGAGGCGCCGGAGATGGAGATGCAGTCGCGTTGCGATCCCTCTCAGGAAGGGGTGGACTATTATTTCTTGGTGGAGACGGTGGATTCGGAGGTGATGGTGGCCTTGGAGGTGATGGATTGCTTCTCGGAGGAGAAGATTTCCTTGGCGCCCAGCCTAGAAACACGATGTGTTGTTTTTTCCAAAGAATGATCTCACCCTCCACTTCTCCAAGTGTTTTCTCCCCTTCGCCTGCAGGGATGTCAAGCTCAAGTGATCGACATGTTAGTTCAACTTCATCCACACCGACACGAGCATAGCCAGCTGGAATCTGACTTCCATGGTAGGTCGCTTCCGATGGACAAGGTAAATCAAAACTGAGCGCCACCTTCATAGAAATGTTCTTCACTGTGACATGTAGCTCACAAGCTGTCCTTGCCTCGACTTCATCCACGGGGTAGCGAACCATCGTTGCACCGGCGGTATCATCTATCACCGGTGCATTATTGTCCATCAGCATTGGATTATTAGCTTGTACCTCCGTGGAAGCCACGCTGCTTCTCCGTTGAGATGGGCCCCACCAGACTATCTAACGCAGGATCTTGCTGTCGGGCCAGTACTCTAAGTTCATTAATCTGCTCCTGCTGCATCTTGAACATGGCTTGAAATTCCTCGTTCCTTTTTTCAACCGCCTCCAACCGCGCTGCTTCCTCCGCCTTCTGTCGGTTCGTTTTTCTGGATCGGCTTCTATAAGTGTCGATGTCGGCGGGAAACCCTGTCTTCCATGGAACAGATAGGCCAAAGCCTCGTGTTCGTCCGACTTTTTCAGGATTCCCGAGGGCATATGTCAGCTCATCGTTCTCTCTGTCGGGAATGAACTTTCCATATTTTCTCAGTTGTATCACTTTAACAAGTTCATATTTGGGTTTAGTAATGTCCTTCTTTGTAACAATAATCTCCCCGGTTTCAGTGTCATACGACCCCCCATGCCCAAGGAGCCAATTTTTTGACCGCACGGGCCACTTATTTGTAGCTGGCGTGACCCCTTTTTTACGCATTTTTTCCTCGGTTTTTTCCCACTTTGGCGCGGCCGTCTTGTAGCCACCTGTCCCCATAGTATGGTGATATTTCTTTTTGGCCGCATTTATCTTATTCTTTTCTGACTTGGCCATAGCTGCTTCTGATTCCTTGTATTTCACAAATGAGGTCCAGTTATCCCGCTGGTTCAACAGCGGGCCAGTGAATGGCAGAGTCAGCCCCTTCTTGGCATAGTTGTTGTACAATCTTTTCTTCGAGTCCTTGAACTGTCCGCCCATCTTCTTAAGGGCCCACTTTCTGACTTGCAACCTCAATGCCTCAGTGAGTTCAAGAGTGTCCAATTCAGGCAGAGAGAAGTGTGCCATGAGTGAATTCCAAAGACCGTCTTTGGCTCTGTCATCGACAAAAGTTTCTCCAACTCGATCACTTTTCTTTCCTGGCTTATTCCACTTCTGAGTAGTGATCGGGATGGCGTCCCTGACTATCGCTCCGCATTGGTATACAAATACACTTCCGGCCTCTTTCGGCTCCAAAGGTTCGCCTAACTCAGACACTAGATCAATGGTGAAACGCATACCATCAGCCAACTTTTTGGTCAGGCCTCGTTTCCTTGCAGAAATTCGCCCGATGCGGAGGTCTAAGAGATGAAACAGTCGTTAGTATATATATATGAATCAACTAATGCATCTACTAGCTCGTGATCAGCAGAGGCTTTATATACCTCGCCGGACTTTGCTATGGTGTCTCCACCGTCAGTTCCACCGTTGTCTCCACCAAAGAATTCGTCATAGTCGTCTCTTTCGTCGGCTTCATCCAAGTTGAGGTATTGGGAGCCATCATCATCTCCATCATCGTCTGCTCCATCATAATGCTAACCTCATGTACCCTCATCTATCATGTTGTACATGATGTGCTCTTCGTTGTCTCTACCATCCATAACTTAACTAATACAGAAGAAAGATAAAACCATTTTTCTTAATGCGATAAAATAAAGGAAGATAAAGTAATCCAGCTTAAACAATGTGATAAATAAAGATAAAGTACCAATTAAACAACAATACATCTCGAATAATCCAGCTAGTACAACAATAAAGTACCAATTAAACAACAATACAACCCTATTACACATCTAGCTAGCTCAGCGAAGACGTCGAGCCCCGACTATTGAGCCGCGGAAGGTGTGCACCCAATGTGTAGGAACCATCACCGGAGAATATCTCGGGTAAGGTGCCCGAAGAAGCTACTAGGTATTGGCGTCCCGGACTCCTAAAATGTGCATGTAGCGCCGGACGTGCTCGTCCTCCTCCCTGACACGATGATGTACCACCTCGTCGGGGGCCGGTTCCCTCTGTATCGCACCTGGACCACTCGGCCGCCACCACAGAAGATCCGGGTCGACGACGACACCCGGATTCCTCACGATATGAAGTCCCCCGGCTGGTAGCACCTCCTAGTGCCAGCCCTACGGAGCCCAGCCCCGTGGATGCCCGACGACACTGTCTAGTAGCGCTCCGGGGGTCACGCCGAGTGAACGAGGATGAGGAATCGGCATATTCCTAAACACTAAATTAAGCCTATATACTTTAAACATGATGAAAATAAATAGTATCAACTAAAATAAACTATATTAAACACTAACTAAAATAAACTATATTAAACACTAACTAAAATCCTAAAATTCACTAACTAAGAAAAATTACACTAAAATTCACTAACTAAAATCCTAAAATTCACTAACTAAGAAAAATTACACTAAAATTCACTAACTAAAATCCTAAAATTCACTAACTAAGAAAAATTACACTAACTAAATTACACTATCAAAATAAAATATATTAAACACTAACTAAAATATCTAAGAAAAAATTACACTAAACTTACTAACTAATTAACCCTAAAATAACCCTAACTAATTAACCCTAAAATACACTAACAAAATTATACACACTAACTAATTAACACTAACAAAATAACTAACAAAATTAACACTACTAATTAACTAGAGCTTACCGCGGGGAGGGGCGGCTCCGGTGGTGGTGGACGGTGCGGGCGGCGCGGTGGGCTCCGGTGAGGGACGACGCGGGCGGTCGGCGGCGTGCTGGGGAAGGGGCGGCGCCGGAGCGGGACGGCACGGGGCGCGGGCGACACGGGCGGCATGGGCGCGGGCGGCACGGGCTCGAGCGACGCGGGGGAGGGGCGACGCGAGAAGGGGTGGCGCGAGGAGGGGTGGCGCGAGGAGGGGCGCGGGCGCGGCGTGGTGCTTGACGGCGCGGCGGCGCAGTGGCTCTGCGCGAGAAGGAAGAAGGCGGCGCGGGGTCGATTTGTGTGCTCCGGTTCGGTGCACGAACCAGGGCGCACGGGGTGGGTATTTATACTCACCCACCCTTTATCCCCGGTTGGTAGCACAAACTGGGACTAAAGGGGGACCTTTAGCCCCGATTGGTAGCACAAACCGGGGCTAAAGGGTTTTCGGCGCGCCGTGTTTCGCGCGCAGCCCCGCACCCCTTTAGCCCCGGTTTGTACTACAAACCGGGGCTAAAGGTCCTTTTTTTAAAGCTTTTTCAAAACCTTTTTTAAATTTTTTTTTAAATTAATTATGATATGCCTGTTTAAATCCTTTTTAAAAACAAAAAACCTCATCAAAACCTTTTTTAAAAACCTTTTTTAAAACCTTCTTCCAAACCTTTTTTAAAAACCTTTTTTGAAATTTTTATGCCCGTTTTGAATTTTTTGCCGTTTCGAACTTAGGTCAAAACGGCGTGCGTTAAGATAGGGGATGAGAATGTTAGAACTTGCATTGGATCTCTGAAAAAACGACATATTGTGAGTCTAAAAATAATTTTTTCAAAAAATCACGGACGTTAGATCATGTACCTGTAGTTCAAACCGGACCCACTTCCTACTGATTCGGCAGACATTTGTATTTTTCACCCTAGGAAGGACAGAAAGGTTTGAGATCCCCCGGTTGGGATATAGTTCACGTACGGTGGTCTACTATTTTAGAAAAATGGGATGGTAGCATTCTGTAACTGCATTTTGGTGGCTGCTTCACAAAACGACCCATATTTTTGCGCTTGAAAAAAGGAAAATGGCTTTTCCGAGCGACGAAAAGGAACACTTCCTCCTGCAACATTGTTCTACATTCCAATATACACATGCATGCATAATATGGGCACCGTATCACAAACTATGCCGCGATTCAACACATAACATCCGTCCTTGGACCGAAAGCCATGAAACCTCGAACATGATAGGTCATTTTGTCAAGGTTTTTTGGAGACATAATCAGTATATACCAAGTTTGATATTTTTCCTTGCAACTATGTCACATAATATCACACCACGCGAAAGATTTACATTGTTCGGACATTTTTGAAATTTTTATGCCCGTTTTGAATTTTTTGTCATTTCGAACTTAGGTCAAAACGGCGTGCGTCAAGATAGGGGATGAGAATGTTAGAACTTGCATTGGATCTCTAAAAAAACGACATATTGTGAGTCTAAAGATTTTTTCAAAAAATCACGGACGTTAGATCATGTACCTGTAGTTCAAACCGGACCCACTTCCTACCGATTCGGCAGACATTTCTATTTTTCATCCCAGGAAGGACAGAAAGGTTTGAGATCCCCCGGTTGGGATATAGTTCACGTAAGGTGGTCTACTGAAATGGATCGTATGGGCACCTAGAGGGGGGGTGAATAGGTGCTAACCAATTTTTAATACTTTTTCAATTTTAGGCTTGACACAAAGTAAATTCTCTAGATATGCAACTATGAGAATTTCCCTATATGTAACCCTAACTACTAAGCACGTAAAAGAGGAGCGAGGAAACTGTAGTGGAGCACGCGGAGACACAGGGATTTGTTTTACCGCAGTTCCTTCCTTGTTAAGGGAAGTACATCTGCGTTGGAGGGGTGGGCGGTTCTAAGACCACCACGCCACAATAGGCCTCACCCTATTCTCCGATGGATCTCGCCACGAGAGGCCTGATCCACCTTCTCCACTATTGGATCCCTTCGAGGCGGGAACCGGTGCCTTTTACAACACTATCGGGGCACACACCCACAACCGAATTGGGGGCTCCTGAGATGACAACAAGCTGCCACAAGAACAAGGTTTATCAATATAAACAAAAACGGGGATCTAGATAATTGCAAGAAATACTAGATCGGAGGTTCTCCAAATGAATGGAGAGGAGATGAAGCGCTTGATTGCTTATGATGAAGATCGAGTAATCCTCCTTCGATTCCCCAAGGGATGGGGCCTTTGGGTGGATCTAGGTGGAGCACTTTTGGATGAAGCTTTCAGATCTGATCTGTTCTTTTTCGAGATGAATCAAGAGTTCTGGTAGGAGGGGGATGGCTGGCTTAAATACCCCCTCCCCAGATCTGGCCGTTGCACAACTTTGGGGACGGATTATCCGCCCCCCCCCCCCACTTGGGGCGGATTATCCGCCCCTGGGAAAACTCCGCCCCAAGGGCGGATTCTTCGGGGGGAACTCCGCCCCCTCTCTGGGGCTTGCGCCTTGGTGAAGCTTGGTGAAGATCTGGCCTTGGGGGCGGATTATCCGCCTCCCACTTGGGGCGGATTTTCCGCCCCCTGGGAAAACTCCGCCCCAAGGGCGGATTCTCCGGGGGAAACTCCGCCCCCTCTCTAGGGCTTGCGCCTTGGTGAAGATCTTGGGGGGCGGATAATCCGGCCCCCCTGAGGGGCGGATTATCCGGCCTAGCCGGAAAGTCCGGACAAAACTCCGCCCCCTCTCTGGGGCTTGCGCCTTGGCGATGAGCAGGGGGGCGGATTATCCGGGCCCCCTGAGGGGCGGATTATCCGGCGGGGCCGGAAAATCCGGCCAAAATTCTGCCCCCCTTCTGGGGCTTGCGCCTGCTTGGGCAAAGGGAGGGGCGGATTATCCGCCCCTGGTGGGGCCGGATTATCCGCCCCCAAAGGGAGAGTTCTTTTCCCTTTATTCTCAAATAGAGCTGCAACACTTCAACACACATTAAATGATCCTTGGTATTGTTATCTAACACACAAAACACTAGGGATTAAGAAATGTTCTTTCAATCTCCCCCTTTTTGGTGTTAGATGACAATACTAGGATTTGCAATAAAACCGGCAAATGCCATCTTAATAATGAAAGACGCTCCCCCTAGATGTGTGCATATTTAAGATTTGCATTTGAATACAAATACACACACTAGGGAGAACACTACTTTAAGGTTTGGGAAATAATGTCATACCACCGGAATGAGAATATAGCCAAGGCATACATAGTTAATCCCATGAATCCATATGCCATCAAATATGCTCCATAATTCCAGAATTCCATGGGGTCCAAGATAGATAAATCCAGAAATCCATGAATACCAAACATAGTACCAAACTGTGGAGTACGACATAGTCTTACACACACAACCACAAATAGCAACTGAGTTCACGCTAGAAAAGGCACAAGCAAGCAAATAAAAATGACTAAAAGAGAAAAGCTTGTGCCCGACCCTTGCAAATCCACGAGACCTAATAGAACTACTTCTCCCCCTTTGGCATCGAAACGCCAAAAAGGAAGAAGAGCGATGCTAACGCACCTGGACACCCAGAATTCACACCCAAATTTGCAAGAATCAAATCAATCAAAAGCCAAATTTGAGTGTTTTTTCCATAAGAACATGAGATATGCAAGAAAATCCAACGAGACCCATGAAAAACCAACTCTTCTCGAGGAAGAGGGCGGTGGCCGAAGCCATCATGTTGGAGCGCATGGCATGACACCGCGAAGATGTATCTTGAGTTCAAAACCAATGCTCATCGATGACCCACATATCACAAAATGATATTAAGGGAAATGATTTTACTTGATTTCGGCATTATGGGGGGAGGGTTGGCCCAATCAATTAGTACCACACTCCCCCTATGTCTATGCCCGCATCTAAACCAAATATATGAATAAGAGCAAGTGAGTGTGCAAGGGTAGTCAAGCCAAGCTCCTTGAATCTATGATATTTAGCTCATTCCTCAAATAACAAAATCTTGCTTCATCAAGGGGCTTCGTGAAAATATCAGCAAGTTGGTTCTTCGTGCTCACAAAGGAAAGAGCAATATCTCCACGATCAACATGATCCCGAATAAAGTGGTTGCGAATCTCTATATGTTTTGTCCTTGTATGCTGCACGGGATTGTAAGCAATTTTTATAGCACTTTCATTGTCGCATAAAAGAGGCACTTTGTCACAATTGACACCATATTCCTTTAAAGTTTGCCTTAATTGAGTACAAGCACTTGCAGCAGGAACATATTCAGATTCGGCGGTTGAGAGTGAAATACAATTTTGTTTCTTTGATGACCAACACACTAGAGACCTGCCCAAGAATTGGCATGCACCAGAGGTTGATTTCCTATCATCTTTGTCACCAGCCCAGTCTGAATCAGTGTAACCACATAGAGAGAAACTTGAACCCTTGGGATACCATAACCCAAAATTTGGGGAATGAACCAAATGTCGGAAGATTCGCTTGACTGCCACTAAGTGGCTTTCTTTAGGAGCGGCTTGGTACCTTGCACACACTCCTACACTTAACACGATATCGGGCCTAGATGCGCAAAGGTAAAGGAGAGAGCCGATCATGGATCGGTATACCTTTTGATCCACGTCTTTACCCTTGGGATTGAGCTCAAGATGACACTTTGTTTGCATAGGGGTAGCAACGCCATTGAGATCCGTCATCTTGAACCTTTTGAGCATGTCTTGGATGTAATTCGCTTGATTAATAAAGGTTCCCTCTCTAAGTTGTTTGATCTCAAATCCAAGAAAGAACCTGAGCTCACCCATCATGGACATCTCAAACCTGTCAGTCATAAGCTTCGAAAATTCATCGTTAAACGCTTGGTTAGTAGAGCCAAAAATAATGTCATCTACATAAAGTTGGCATACAAAAAGCTCCCCATTAACCTTCTTAGTAAAAAGAGTGGGATCGATTTTCCCAACTTCGAATCCACGGTCTAGCAAAAGCTCTTTAAGGTGCTCATACCACGCGCGTGGGGCTTGTTTAAGGCCATAGAGCGCCTTATCGAGTTTGTAGACATGGTTCGGAAATTTGGGGTCCTCAAACCCCGGGGGCTGCTTGACGTATACTAACTCATGTAGAGGAGCATTAAGGAAAGCGCTCTTAACATCCATTTGTTGTAATTTAAAATTATGATGGGCTGCATATGCAAGAAGGATACGGATGGACTCAAGGCGAGCCATAGGAGTGTAAGTCTCGCCAAAATCAATTCCTTCTACTTGAGAGAATCCTTGATCCACTAGCCGTGCTTTATTCCTCACAACAATGCCATTTTCATCTTGTTTGTTCTTGAAGATCCACTTGGTGCCGATAACATTGCGGCAATCCTTTGGCTTTTCTACGAGCTTCCAAACTTTGTTGCGTTCGAAGTTGTTTAATTCTTCATGCATTGCAACAACCCAATCGGGGTCTTCAAGAGCATCAAAAACCTTCTTTGGTTCAACCATGGAAATGTGAGCTTGATGATCACAGAAGCTTGCAAGCTCTCTTCGAGTGGATACCCTTCGTCGTAGATCACCAACAACCTTGTCAAGAGTGTGACCTCTTAGTTCAAGGTTGCGATCAGCACAAGCCTTGCGATGAGCCTCAATGTCCTTATTATTTCTAGGAGGAGTGGATTCAATTGTTGTATCCTTGTCTTGATTACTGCCTTGCCCTTGATCTTGGTCACCGTTACTGCCAGAAGATTGTTGTTGAACATTTTCTTCTGTCCCGGATAATCCGCCCCTTGGAGGGGCCGGACTATCCGGCCTGGGAGGTGAAGTACCAGAACCATCTTCCTGAGAAAGCCTGACTGGAGTTGGAGACCCAGGGCCGGATACTCCGCCCCTGGGGGCCGGAGAATCCGGCCTGGGAGCTTCAGAGATGTTGATTTCTCCTTCGGATCCCCTGGAACGAGTTGGAGTGCCAGGGGCAGATTGTCCGCCCCTTGGAGGGGGCGGATAGTCCGGCCTGGGACTACCAGCTTGTCCAGTGGACATATGGTCTTCAGCAGATTGTGGTGTTGGTGCAGGATTGTCTCCAACAGTAGGAGCTTGTTGATCTTGTGTAGATGAGGGATCCACATGTGTGGAGCATTGTCCTTCCCGATCTGCCACAAGGGGTTCCTCAATGGGGCGGAAATATCCCACGCCCATTCTTCTTATGGCATCTTGGGGTATTTCAACATCTGCATCACAAACATCAACTTGCCCTACAAAGGAGCCGTTATTTTCATCGAACTCCACACTACAAGATTCTACAACAATCCCAGTGAGCTTGTTGTAGACTCTATAAGTGTGGGATTCGGCACCGTAACCAACAAAATACCTTCTAAATCCTTGGATTCAAATTTTGACAAACGGACACCTTTAATAAGAAAGAAACACTTACACCCGAATACCCTGAAGTATGAGATGTTGGGTTTGTTACCGGTAAGTATTTCATATGGGGTCTTGTCCAAGATCTTCCGAAGGTAGAGCCGGTTTGATGAGTGACAAGCAGTGGATATGGCTTCAGCCCAAAAATTATAAGGAGACTTGAATTCAGCTAGCATAGATCTTGCCATATCCATCAAAGTCCGATTCTTCCTCTCGGATACACCATTTTGTTGAGGGGTGTACGCATCGGAATATTGGTGTCTAATCCCCTCTTCGCTAAGAAACTCGTTTAAAGTGTAGTTCTTGAATTCTGTGCCGTTGTCACTTCTAATTGCCAAGATGGGAACATTGTGTTGACGTTGAACTTCATTGGCAAAGACGATGACAGTTTGTTGAGTCTCACTTTTCAGCTTGAAGAAATATACCCATGTATATCTTGAGTAATCATCGACGATGACCAAGCAATATTTCTTCCCACCAAGACTTACATGAGAAGGAGGACCAAATAAATCCACATAAAGTAATTCCAAGATCCTCTTTGATGACACAATAGTCTTCCTCTTGTGGGGAGAATCATGCATTTTTCCTTCAACACAAGCCCTGCAAACATGATCTTTGGCAAAAGAGACATTGTCTTTTGTCCAAGTATGTGGCCACCCTTTTGGAGACTTTGCAAAGTTCTCATGTTGACATGGGCTAAACGGCGATGCCATAGCCAGCCCACGTCGGCCTTTCCGAATAGACACATCGGAGCCGAAGTGGTTTTCCCCGAGAAGTCCACCACATACAGGTCATTTTCGACGTATCCAACGAAAGCGACCTTTAGAGACTTGCTCCATAAGAGTACCACCAAATCATCATCGATAAAAACAGCAAAACCCATCTTGCCAAGGGCACGAACAGAAAGAAGATTGTAGACAAGGGTCTCAACAAGCATGACGTCCATGAGAGAGATATCGTGGGCAACCACAACCTTGCCAAGACCCCAATACCTGAGATTTAGACTTATCACCATAGGAGACTATGATATTATCAAGATTTGGACGCATCTCCGTGATGATCTCCTTGCTTCCGGTCATATGACTAGTGCAGCCACTATCCAGCACCCATTTTGACCCACCGGAAGCATAGCCCTCGGAGCTTCTTGCCATGAGGCAAGTAGCATTATTGTTGATGATGTTTTCATTCGGAGAGTCGAAGAGAGATGTTGATGTAGATGTGGTGGCTATAGCAGCCACCTCTTGAGAGCTATCGTCCTCGTCCTCATCTTCACTCCCCGATGAATATTCTTCTTGAGCCACTAGAACAATCTTTGGTTGCTTCTTGAAAGGAGCATTCTTCTTTACAAACTGTTTCTTACGTGGAGCTTTTGATTTGTCCTTGAAAATGAGTCTTCCTCCATTATCCTCTCTACTTTGATATGGACACTCAGCTACGAAGTGCAGCCGGTCACCACAATTAAAGCATGTTCTCAGCTTGGGACCATTTTCTTTTCTTCCATAGGCTCCACTCTTGCGATCTAGTTCAGCTTTAGCCTTGGCTAGATCTTTCCAAAAGTTTCTTGCATATAGATCCAATTATTGTCCGTGGATCCTTTTTATATCTTCGCGACAGTCCATACCTTCTACCACATATTCATCATGATCAATCACACTAGTCTTCAAGGCCATGTTGACCCCCTTTTGCATCCCCATAGCTCGAGCACGAGCATCTTCGGCATTCTTGGCAGCCACTTTGAAGGCGGCCATTTCTTGCATTACCTCATTGGATGACATGAGGTGATAATTATGCCTACCTTGGAGACTTTTCAAATATGTGGGCTCAAATGGCATAAGAGCACTGACATACTTGCGCTTGATCCAAGCATCATCAACATGAGCTGCACCGTGGTTTCTGAAGGTTGTAGCTATTGCCTTGAGCCTCCTATACATGTCCTCGTGGTCTTCTCCATCCAGCATATAAAATCCTTCATCTTCATTGCTCAAGGCATCATATATATTCCTTCTCATACTTTCATTTCCGATGAAGAGCTCGGTGAGAGCATCCCAAGCTTCTTTAGCTGTGCTAAGATGCTGAATGTGTGGCATGTCTTTGTCACCCACACCAAGCTGTATCATGTGTAGAGCTGTAGCATTGAGTTGGCTATCGACCACTTCTCTCCTTGTGAGATTGTTAGGATTTCCAACGTGAAGACCATTTTCGATGATCTTCCACAACTCTATGGAGGAACTGCACACATGAGATTTCATCAAAAATTGCCATTGAGAGAAAGTAGATGCTGAAAGTTTGGGTGGATCACCCCTATTATGTATATGTGGGTGAGGAATAGGCGGATCAGGGGAATACACATGAGAAACCTCATTGTATCCATCCTTACCGCTATCCTTTTTCGAGGAGGAGCTCTTACTAGTATCATCACCTACCACTTCGTTATCTTTGGAAACAGTTTACCCGTTTCCTTGGATTGCGGAGTGGTATCCTCAGAGTTAGATGGAGGTGATGCTGCGGATGTGGAGAGACGCATTATCAATTGACGCATCTCTTCCATCTTAGCCTCCATCGAACTCACCAAGGTTGTTTCCAACGTCTTGAGATCGTTCATGGTGACTACCTCCGGAGCATCACTCCCATCTCCCTTGGAACCCATACTTCTCTTAGGCGGTTAAGCCCGAAATAAGAGCCGAGGCTCTGATACCAATTGAAATGGATCGTATGGGCACCTAGAGGGGGGGGGCTGAATAGGTGCTAACCAATTTTTAATACTTTTTCAATTTTAGGCTTGACACAAAGTAAATTCTCTAGATATGCAACTATGAGAATTTCCCTATATGTAACCCTAACTACTAAGCACGTAAAAGAGGAGCGAGGAAACCGTAGTGGAGCACGCTGAGACACAGGGATTTGTTTTACCGCAGTTCCTTCCTTGTTAAGGGAAGTACATCTGCGTTGGAGAGGTGGGCGGTTCTAAGACCACCACGCCACAATAGGCCTCACCCTATTCTCCGATGGATCTCGCCACGAGAGGCCTGATCCACCTTCTCCACTATTGGATCCCTTCGAGGCGAGAACCGGTGCCTTTTACAACACTATCGGGGCACACACCCACAACCGAATTGGGGGCTCCCGAGATGACAACAAGCTGCCACAAGAACAAGGTTTATCAATATAAACAAAAACGAGGATCTAGATAATTGCAACAAATACTAGATCGGAGGTTCTCCAAATGAATGGAGAGGAGATGAAGCGCTTGATTGCTGATGATGAAGATCGAGTTCTCCTCCTTCGATTCCCCAAGGGATGGGGCCTTTGGGTGGATCTAGGTGGAGCACTCTTGGATGAAGCTTTCAGATCTGATCTGTTCTTTTTTGAGATGAATCAAGAGTTCTGGCAGGAGGGGGATGGCTGGCTTAAATACCCCCTCCCCAGATCTGGCCTTGGGGGCGGATTATCCGCCCCCCACTTGGGGCGGATTTTCCGCCCCCTGGGAAAACTCCGCCCCAAGGGCGGATTCTCCGGGGGAAACTTCGCCCCCTCTCTAGGGCTTGCGCCTTGGTGAAGATCTTGGGGGGGCGGATAATCCGGCCCCCTGAGGGGCGGATTATCCGGCCTAGCCGGAAAGTCCGGCCAAAACTCCGCCCCCTCTCTGGGGCTTGCGCCTTGGCGATGAGCAGGGGGGCGGATTATCCGGCCCTCCTGAGGGGCGGATTATCCGGCGGGGCCAGAAAATCCGGCCAAAATTCCGCCCCCCTTCTGGGGCTTGCGCCTGCTTGGGCAAAGGGAGGGGCGGATTATCCGCCCCTGGTGGGGCCGGATTATCCGCCCCCAAAGGAAGAGTTCTTTTCCCTTTATTCTCAAATAGAGCTGCAACACTTCAACACACATTAAATGATCCTTGGTATTGTTATCTAACACACAAAACACTAGGGATTAAGAAATGTTCTTTCATCTACTATTTTAGAAAAATGGGATGGTAGCATTCTGTAACTGCATTTTGGTGGCTGCTTCACAAAACGACCCATCCTTTTGCGCTCGGAAAATGGAAAATGGCTTTTCCGAGCGACGAAAAGGAAAACTTCCTCCTGCAACATTGTTCTACATCCCAATATACACATGCATGCACAATATGGGCACCGTGTCACAAACTATGTCGCGATTCAACACATAACATCCGTCTCTTGGACCGAAAGCCATGAAACCTCGAACATGATAGGTCATTTTGTGTACCTCGATATATGGAGCCACCAAGGTGGAACTTTGCAGAATTGTATAGTGTGCTTTAGTGAAAGAATGTCCGTCCATACATATCTCTGCTTTATTTCCTAGTGTGCCTTTTCCACTAAGTCTCCCTTCATGCCGTGATTCAGGTACACCGATCGGCTTAAGGTCAGGAATAAAGTCAACACAAAACTCAATGACCTCCTCTATTCCATATCCCTTGGAGATGCTTCCTTCTGGCCTCGCACGTTTATGGACATATTTCTTTAAGAATCCCATGAATCTCTTAAAGGGGAACATATTGTGTAGAAATACAGGACCGAGAATGGTAATCTCTTCGACTAGGTGAACTAGAAGGTGCGTCATTATGTTGAAGAAGGATGGTGGGAACACCAACTCAAAACTAACAAGACACTGGACCACATCTTTCTGTAACCCTGGTAGACTTTCTGGACCGATTACCTTCTGAGAAATTGCATTGAGGAACGAAGATAACTTCACAATGGGTACTCTAACATTTTCCGGCAGAAGACCCCTCAAAGCAACCGGAAGCAACTGCGGCATAAGCACGTGGCAGTCATGAGACTATAGGTTCTGGAATTTTTTTCTCTGCCATATTTATTATTCCCTTTATATTGGACGAGAAGCCAGAAGGAACCTTGATACTACTCAGGCATTCAAAAAAGATTTCCTTCTCTTCCTTGGTAAGAGCGTAGCTGGCAGTACCTTGAAACAACTCTGGATGCATGCCTTCTCGGTCTTTCATACGTTGTTGGTCTTTTCATGCTTCTGGTGTATCTTTATTCTTTCCATACACGCCCAAGAAGCCTAGCAGTATCACGCAAACATTCTTCGTCAGATGCATCACGTCGATTGCAGAGCGGACCTCTAAGACTTTCCAATAGGGTATCTCCCAAAATATAGATTTCTTCTTCCACATGGGTGCGTGTCCGCCATCGTCCTTCGGAACGGACTGTCCGCCAGGACCCTTTCCAAAGATTACTTTTAAATCCTTCACTATATCAAATACAGCATCACCAGTACGACAGACAGGCTTACTCCGGTGATCTGCTTCACCATTGAAATGCTTGCCTTTCCTTCTTAGGGAATGCGTGGGCGGAAGAAAACGACGATTCCCTAGGTACACATTCTTCTTGCACTTATCCAAATAAATACTTTTAGTATCATATAAACAGTGTGTGCATGCATTGTATCCCTTGTTTGTCTGTCCTGAAATGTTACTAAGAGCAGGCCAATCATTGATGGTTACGAACAACAATGCCTGTAGGTTAAATTCCTCGCATTTGTTCTCATCCCACACACGTACACCTTGTCCGTGCCACAACTGTAAAAGTTCTTCAACTAATGGACTTAGGTATACATCAATGTCGTTGCCGGGTTGCTTCAGGCCTTGGATGAGCACTGACATCATAATGAACTTCCACTTCATGCACAACCGAGGAAGGTTATACATACACAAAGTCACAGGCCATGTGCTATGACTGCAGCTCTGCTCCCCAAAGGGATTCATGCCATCCGTACTTAGACCAAACCATAAGTTTCTCGCGTCACCTGCAAAGTCCTGGTACTTTCTCTCAATTTTTCTCCACTGCAACCCATCAGCGGGGTGTCTCAACATCTCGTATTTCTTACGGTATTCTTTGTGTCATCGCAACAATTTGGCATGCTCTTCGTTTTTGAACAAACGTTTCAGCCGTGGTATTATAGGAGCATACCACATCACCTTGGCGGGAACCCTCTTCCTCGTGCGCTCCCCCTCAACATCACCAGGGTCATCTCGTCGGATCTTATACCGCAACGCAATGCATACCGGTCATGCATCCAAATTCTCGTACTTCTCACCGCGATAGAGGATGCAGTCATTAATGCATGCATGTTCTTCTGTACCTCTAATCCTAGAGGTCAGACAACCTTCTTTGCTTCGTAAGTACTGGCGGGCAGTTCGTTATCCTTTGGAAGCAGCTTATTCATTATCTTCAACAACTTTTCAAATCCCTTGTCAGGCACACCGACCTATGCCTTCCATTGCAGCAATTCCAGTGTGCTGCCTAGCTTTTTGTGGCCATCTTCGCAATTGGGGTACACCAATTTGTTGTGATCATCTAACATCTGCTCAAATTTCAACCTCTCCCTTTCGCTATCACATTCTCCCTTTGCATCAGCAATGGCCCGACCAAGATCATCATCTGGCTCATATGATGCACGTTCTTCTGCTTCTTGTTCATCATTGTCTTCCATTGTAGTACCACCGTATTCAGGGGACATAGGATAGCTGTCATCATTCGCTTCATCTTCGTTGTCTTCCATCATAACCCCTCTTTCTCCGTGCTTGGTCCAACAATTATAGCCAGACATGAAACCGAACCGAAACAAATGGCCATGAAGGACTCTTGAGGAAGAGTATTCCTTCTGATTCCGACACTCACCACATGGACAACAGATAAAACCATTCCTCTTGTTTGCCTCTGCTACAACGAGAAAAGAAAGCACGCCTTTAATGAACTCGTCAAAGATTCGGTCAGCATACATTCATTGTCGTCTCATCTGCATTTTATAAGTTTATCAAACAAAATCACGATGCTAAGAGTAGTGCTAGTCTAAAAATAAAAGAACACATCGTATACATCAAACAAGCACTGATTTAAAAAACTTTCTACTACATCTTTAGTCCCGGTTGGACACACCAACCGGAACTAAAGGGGTTGCGGAAGGCTGGGGCCGACATGAGCCCGTTTAGTCCCGAATGGTGTCTCCAATCGGGACTAAAAGTGGGTGACAACACTATATGTCGTGAGTGGACACTATGCCAGTGAGTGGCGACACTGTTTTAGTGGGTGGCGACACTATGACAGGGGTGAGTGTCGACATTATGTCATGAGTGTCGACACTATGTTGTGCTGCTTAATCTATAAATAGGCTTCCTTGTGAACTATCAACTGCAAGGAAGGGCGGAGCTTCTCGAAGATGTCCTCAGGAGATCGCCGTAGAGGCACTCCCTAATATGTGAAATTAGTTAGCTCCACCAGCATACTAATTTAGCTAGAAAAAATATGAACTGGAAGATGGTGTGCGAGAGCAGGGAGACCACTATGGCAGAGCTTCTCGAAGATGTCTTAGGATGCCTCGTCCTCAGACATCCTCGTTCATGTTTTTGTTTTTTCTTGCTTAACCGTCCAATGATTAACTAAAATGCTAGGGCGCCACTATATATATATGTGTGCCTTCCTAGTTTTGGTACTTATTTTTGTTTCAATGGATTTTGTGATGACAGGTAGAAGAAAGAAGAATATTTTGTTGCTTGACGGTGACATGATGCACTGTGAACCGACCGGATTTCAAGACAACGTGTCAAACAAAGATATGTATATAGGATGAACTCATGTATCTATGTGCTTCGATGAATCAAATGAATTTTGAGAACTATATGTGCCAAATTAACAAGATATACAGAGATAGAACCCACATAAAATCTATCCATTTCTAGAGCATGAAATGAGCTAAAACAAGCAATGAGAGCTGAAATGATGAATTGCTAACCTCTTAGGACCCTTGATAGATGTGGAGCCAAAAAATCTTCACAAATCTTGAGAAAAATGGGGAAGAACTCGAGCTTGAGGGGAGAAATTTGACAGGGATGATTGTGTGAGCTTGAAATGGCTCGGGCTGGGAAGGGGAAGAATATATAGTCGGGGACTTTAATCCCGGTTTGAGAAACAAACAGGAGCTAAAGGTCCACGCATCTGCTCTTTTCCAGCGCTAGATCCTTTAGCCCCGGTTTGTTAAACGAACCGGGGCTAAAGTTCCCATACGAACCGAGGCTAATGTCTTCTGGTCTCTGCGGCCGTTTCTAGCCGTTAGAACAGGGCATTAGTCCCGATTTGTATCAGAACCGGGACTAATGCTCTAGACCAAAGGTCCGTTTTCTACTAGTGGTAAACGGAGATTCCTTATCCCTAATCCTCCTTGTGCTTTAGGCATTGTTACCATATCCCATGCTACAACAGTGACCACCTTTTACCTCTTCATCATTTTTCCGAACAAAAGCCCGTCTCAATTTGTCCACTGCGTCAATGCTAGTAGCTTGATCCCACTCAATACAGACCATGAAATAGTTTGGCATAGCATCAATGCTAGTAGCTAAGAATAGCCGGAGACTTAAAAGAAAAAGGAAATAGTAAAGACGATCGATCCGTGCACCAAACCAAATTAAGTAGCGATCGATCCGTGCAAGTACAGCGTGTACTAGTCTCCGTTCCTTGCTATTATCAAAGCTCAGCAACCAAATCAGGCATATATACGTGCCTAAAAAGTCTTTTTCAATGGGTGTTTCTTAGCATGGTATCATAGGCAAATTGCTTATATGGCACTATAGTTAATGAAGAGAGAATGTGAGGTTGTATCTTAGCTTAGCTACAAGCCTTGTACGGTATCATAGCCAAAATACATGGTTAGCCCAATCACATGCATGCATGTATCTAAAATCATTAAATGTGATACAACTCTTAAAATACAATTCATTGTACTAGTTGTTTCTTAAAATACATCAGTGCCTAGAATAACAAGCTAAGAGACACCCCACTTTGAAATGCCTAACCAACTGTGTCCTCCCATCAACCAAGCTTGTGCATACATAAATGCATGTACATCTACTTTTTCCTATCCAAATTAATGTTACCAGTTTTGTCTAGATAATGTATTTAGACTAGTTACAATGGAAAGTATCATATATTACTATCATGTATATGATACTAGTATATGATATCATCTTCACAATGCATAGTATCATATAGTAGTATTGTAGTCTTGATGTATTTATTGTTTTGTAGAATCTTAATGTAAAATTGTGGACAAGATTTGTTTGGGATTAATTTTTCTAATTTTATGTGCTATGATACCGTATCTACATATGATACCAACACAATCTCTTTTATCATTAATTGATATGACACATAAGCATTTTGCATGCACATGGTGCATGATACCACCTATGATACCCCCATTGGGCTAGTCTTAGCACTAAAACATGATTAAATACATTCTGAATCTATACAAATATGAGAACATTAATTTGATCGAAGGATAGTAAAGTAAACACGGTATTAGGAAACAGCAACGTGCTGACGCGGCATATGCATGGCACGGTATTAGGAAACGGTCACTAAGATTGTTCCTAGTGGAAGTATTATAGCTAGTATCATGCATGTCATATTGGCAAAAATCTGATGTGGCTCAATAATTAATGAAAAAAAGATGATTAGAGTATCATAGGTAGATACCTTATCATAGCACATAAAACTAGAAAATCCTCATATAAATAAATCTTGTACACAATTTTGTATTAAAATTCTATAAATCATTAAATAAAGTACTAGTATCATACTACCATATGATATCATGCACTATAATAATAATATCATACACTGGTATCGTATACATGATACTGCCTATGCGCGGTAAGCACTAGCGGCTCCTCGGTCTCAATGTAAGCAAGCGTCCAGTGGAGAGACTATCTGATACACGCCACTAGCTGGCCTCGATCCTGTCGCTTGATCTGCACCACGCCAACATCGCCTTGCGACTAGGCCTCTCCGTTCATCTTGTGCCAAAAGATTTCACCCGAGTATTTGTATGTAAGGACGTACTCCCTCCGTTTGGAAATATAAGATGTTTTAGGTTTGTGAATGAGATGTATTTTAGTGTCTAGATTTATTTAAACATATACACTAAAAGGTGTCTAGATACATCTACTTCACAAATCTAAAATATCTTATATTTCTAAACGGAGGGAGTAGTCATCTTCGAGGTCGGTGCGCACGACGCGCTCGTTTTTGAGGTCGAACGCCACGACCCTTCCGGTGTCATCCTTCCCCATCATCCAGTACACAGTGACATGTGCGTTGAAGAGATTGCTGCTGCCGAGGCTGCACCTTCCGTGTGGATAGACCAGCTTACACTTCCCGCCACGACGTCTCCCTCAATGTGAACACGTGCACTACGTCAGGCTGCCAGAACCGGTCGGAGTCGCCCCGCCCTTTGATGGCGAGGTGCGGTAGACCCTGACCTCTTCTTAGCACAAAGGTTCTTGTTTCTTCTTTTAGGGTTTTTCATGTCTTCTTTATTTGGAACGGTGGTAGTGGCAACGTGTTGAAGTCTGAATAAGGCCCTTTCCATATACTATCCTACTTTGGTAGTACGCCTAGCACTGGTGAAGGGCGTGTGGAGCCGTCTGTTTGGCATATCACCTTCGATCTAGTCTTTTTCGTATTCGTTGGTGTGATTTCAGGCCATACTTTTCATATTTAGTGTTGTCATTATTGGTAATAATTATTGATCAGATACACTAGTCATTCGGGGTCTTAGCACGACAACATCCCGTCGGTCTTATATAACAAGGTTTAGAACAACAAGGTTTTTCCGGCTCCAGTGATAGAGGAGCGAGGCAGTGGCATGCTTTTGGCTCATCGCGAGTGTGTAGTTACCGTAGGTGGTTCAGCGGCCTATTTATAATTTTTATTATTTTAGAACATTTTGTGCTTTTATTCATGATTAATAATGGATCGTTGGATTTATTAAAAAAAACTATTTTTGCATACAAAAAAAAACTCAGCTTGTTTATCAAATATATGCCACTGGTTAATCGTACTTCATCTAAGAGTATTTTTATTGTTGACAAGTATATTTCATCGGGAGCTTATTTGCGTGCCAAAGCCTGAAGTTTTCCCTTTTTTGAAATTATCCCCTAGTCTGAACCCCTTGACGAGACGATATTTGCTTAGAGCATCGACGCCGATCCGGATGCCGAATTTAGCTCCGGACACCAAAAATCGGTCCAGCCGCGTTCTAGGAACCTATTTTCGTCTGAATTTGGGCCATACCCAGGACCCCGGGTACGCCATGGGAACGCCGAACGAATCGAATTGTCCAAGTGGACCAGTCTATCAGCGACAGAAGCTGAGTCGTCGCCATCCTTCCCGCCTTTTTCCTTTTTCCGCCCTCGCCGCTACACCCCTCCCGCCCTCGCCGCCGACCTCTACCTGTAAAAGGCGTACATCTCGCCGTCTCCCTTCACACACTCTCACACCGCTTCCAACTCCGGCGAACTCCAGACGCCCGCACCTTTCTGCCTCCACAACTCCGCTGAAAAGCCATGGCCGAGAGATTTCTCGGCGACATCGCGGCGGCGAACGGCCGACGACGCACACTGCAGACGTGGGAAGCACGACCGCTCCACGACGCTCGCTATATGGCGCCGCAGGACTTTCGTCTTCCCGTCGGCTGCCAACTCAGCGCCGGCGGGATCCCTATTCTGTCTGTGCCCGCCGACGAGGACATCGCCGGAGAGATCCAGGTGGCTATTGTCGCCGTGCAAGACCCGTATCTCGCCAAGGATCCTGACAACCTGGTCTTCTGGAGGCAGTTCTTCACTGACAGGCGCCTCCAGGATCTCGCCTGACACGAGGGACCGCCGGGCTCACCGTCGCCGCATCACAATGTGGCTTTTCGCCGCCGCTGGTGGAGCGTTTCAGGGCAAACTCTCGCCGTCGTCATGGAGCACATCGATCTAGACCGGCAACCACCCCCGCCTCATCCTGTAGAAGCGGCGTCCGTCATCGACCACGGCGGTGGCGGCCTTTTCCTAGTTAAATTCGATGTAATTGTGCGTCCTTGTCCTAATTAATGAAATCCACCTATATTCGTCTGAATTTTACCGTGTTTAACTGAATTTCGTCGAACGTGGGAACCCGGCCTGGAAACGCGAATTGGCGTTCCCAGACCGAAAACGAGTTTCATCCGAACAAAAAAAGTTCAAATTTTGCCATATGGGTTCGTCCAACGAGTGGGTAGGGATGCTCTTGGTTGACCGTGGGAGATGATTTGACTTGGCCATCCGATTTGATTGAGATCCAACGGAGGGATCCTACCGAGAAATGTCATTCTGGCGCGATTCGGAATGGCTGGTAGCTTTGTTTATTCGTACTGTCTTGTATTGCAAAGGTGGATGAGCATCTTATCACTGTATTGCAAAGGTGGATGAGCACCTCATGTGTCAGTTTTTCTTTAGGCAGCTGACATCTTTCCCCCTCAGTTGCTCTTTCTTTTCAAAAGTACAACCCACTATGGTTCCTTGAGCACTCTAGTAGTAAAAGTTTTACTTTCGGTACAGAGGCAGTACACCATCCCCGTGCTGGTCCAAAATAGACTGCAAAAAATATCATTTTCCTATCAAAGAGTTTGAAGCACATTAACAAGTGATGGAACAATATGATACACTATGCATCATGATGGACCACAATGAAATACAACTTTTGCTTGAAATCTGAAGAAAATTGATATACTCCCTCCGACCCATATTAATTGATCTGGATTTGTTGATTCATCCAAATCTAGACAAATTTATGTCAATTAATATGGATCGGAGGGAGTACTATGATGCCCCTATAGTTTTGAAATAAACTATCCAATAAGTATAGTCCTAAGAATTTATTAAAATTTGTTTTAATATTCTTATCCAATAAGTATAGTCCCCGTTATTTTACAATTACAAATCGGACGGTAGCCCGCTACCAAACCATATATCTCTCAATTAGGATTATATATATATCCCTGCGCCGTCCTTTTTTTTTTGAACAGGGGTAGGTCCCGAAGGACCTAGAGCATCATTCATTCCCGTCGGAGGAGTTACATCTTACAAAAAGGGACTCAAAGGATTACAGACCAACCCTTACACTTTGCACCTAGGACCTCAGAAAGAACACAAGAAAAGCAATCAGGTCCAGCTCCAACTCCGCCGCGCAAAGACTCGATGTTGCCGACCTCGATGTCACCGGGGACGAAACCACTTGGGGCATGGAGGCGGGAGCAAGCTACATCGAAGCCAGAGGGCCTCCTAAATGGCACACAGGCCTGGAGGTTAATATGCACCTGAAGACAGCGGACATTCGTCGCCGCTGCTTGAGGGAGGAGGGGTCGCCTTTCGACCATGATGAACGCCGACGAGCTCGTCGCCGTTGGGAACCTCCAAGGAGAAGCAGTTGCCCTCCCCTGCTGCAGATGCAGCCGCCGGACCTCGAGATGCAGGGGAACACCTCCAAGCTCGCCACCACAACGAGCATCAGAGGAATCCCTCCATAACCAAGATTGACCGCCAAATCTGCAAAAGAAAACCTTATTTATGGAGTTATCCTTTCTCCTCCACCGCCTCCCTTCCAACTCCGACCGCCGGAGCACCAAGAGGCAAAGAAGAGCAGGGCAGCGCCAGATCTGGCTGAGATCCGCCGCCTCACTCCCGGCATCAGCGCCATACGCCACATAGGGCAACACAAAACTAAAAAACCTAACTACAAAACGGGAGAGAGAGGGGGGGGGGTGGTGGGGGGTTGGAGAGGACAACATAGTTTACTCCCCTGCGCCGTCCTGTCGATCTATTATTATCCTCACGTAGGTACACATCGCATTCGCAGCATGGGAGACCAGGAGGACACGAGGCCGAGCAAGAAGGCACGCGCGTCGCTCGGCTCCGGCGGCCTGACGGCGTTCGCGCTCCGCCTGGGGAAGCAGCTCGCCGAGGGAGACGGCAACGTCGCCTTTTCCCCGCTGTCCGTCTACACCACGCTCGGCCTGGTGGCCGCCGGAGCCCGCGGCGAAACTCTCGACGAGATCCTCGCCGTCCTCGGCGCCTCGTCGCCCGACGATGTTGCCGGCTTCGTTCGCAGCCTGGCGGCTGACCCGTCAGGCTCGGCCGGGCCGCTCATCACCTATGCGTATGGCGTGTTCCATCAAGAAGACATGGAGCTCACCCCCGCATACTGCAACACCGCCGCCGAGTCCTACAAGGCCGAGATTCGCGCCGTCGACTTCGCCAAGGTAACAGAGTATCCTCCATTGGCGATTATTATCGTATGTTAGTGTGTATCGAGCTTGTTGCGTACGTACGTGCAGGGTGACCCGGAGAAGATCCGGGAGGAGATCAACAAGTGGGCGGCGGCGGCGACGAACAATCTCATCTCGGAGATCCTCCCTGAGGGGTCCCTGGACCACCTTTCCAGGTTCGTGCTCACCAACGCCATCTACTTTAAGGGCGTGTGGGAGAACCACTTCCCGGAGACGCTCACCGAAAACCGCGAGTTCCACCGCCTCAGCGGCGCCGCCGTCGACGTTCCCTTCATGACCTTCGGGCCCGGAGATCGTAGCCTCTTCCTCTCCTACCACAAAGAGTTCAAGGTTCTCAAGCTCCCCTATAAGACCGGCGAGGCCTCTGCCGCCCGGCAGGCTCGGTACTCGATGTGCGTCTTCCTCCCTGGCAAGCGCGACGGGCTGCGCGCCATGGTCGACGCTCTGGCCGCCGGAGGATCGGTGCTGGACCACGTGCCCAAGTACCCAAGCAACG
Organism: Avena sativa; assembly: GCA_916181665.1. Lineage (NCBI taxonomy): Eukaryota > Viridiplantae > Streptophyta > Magnoliopsida > Poales > Poaceae > Avena > Avena sativa. Next base: position 445,602,516 of record OV702282.1, on the reverse strand, counting down.
TGAGGAAGCTCCTGCTGCCCAAGTTCAAGCTCTCCTTCTTCTGCCGCCTCGCCGAAGTGCTCCAGAGCCTCGGGCTGGTGGACGCGTTCAGCGCGGGCGCCGACCTGTCCGGCCTGGTGAAGAAGAGCACCTGCGACGTGTCCCTGGACGAGGTGTACCACAAGGCGGTCGTCGAGGTGAACGAGGAAGGCACCAAGGCGGCGGCCTGCACCGCCGTGGTTGCCCGCATGATGTGCGCAATGGTGACCAGCTCCAAGGAGTTCGTCGCCGACCACCCGTTCGCGTTTTACATAGTGGAGGAGGTCTCCGGGGCCGTGGTCTTCGCCGGTCACGTCCTTGACCCTTCTACCTCGCAGTAATGCAATTCGAGTGCTGGTGTAGTGTTTTTTTTTCGAGGGATATTAATTAATGAAAGTGTGCTGGTCTAGTGTTATATCTCACAATCGAAGCTTATTTTCTGCTACATTCGAAAAGAAATAAATTCTGAAAGGTAGAGCTTATTTTATTGCCGCAAACATTCGATGATTATAATTCTGCTTTCCCTTCATACCATTTCTGCAAACATCGAACTTTTCTTTACTGTATATATGTATCTTCGATCGGTTAGTTTAATTAATTTGCGTTGGTAAGGGAGAACAACATCTATATGGTCTGCCAAAAGTCACTGAATGGTTCCTGAGTTCACTCGTGATCAGAAATAAAACCGTCAAGTGGCCTGGCAGCGTAATTCAGGGATACAAACCTCTGAGACCAAAAACAACAAGCACGTTTTCCCTAAGTGTGGTCTTGGGTGGAACGGACCCCTTATATGCAAACCAGAAAATAGAATATTCTTCTTTTACCGTTCATGTATGCGGTGTCTGCTCACGCGCAAATCGTGCGAAACCCTCAAAACTAAAACACAAATAACAGAAATTAAGCAACTCCGACCATTGTAAACATTCAAATGCGACAATTAAACAAGCTTAACACAGTCTCTCGCAACCATGTCGCACAAGAACATCCAAACTAGCACATATCGCCATAAACAAGGATGATCATCAAGCATCACCACCACCACCACTAGCCGGAGCATCACCACCACCACCACTTGCCGGAGCATCGACACTGCCACCACCACTTGCCCGAGCTTGGGCTCTTGCTCTCGCCGCTTCCCTCCGTCTCTCCATGATGTGCCTCCTTGCATCATCATGCCACTCCTTGGTGATGTCGTCCATGATGCTTCGATCAATGGACATGATATTGTTTTCCTCGGTAGCTACTTTCCTCTCCTCCACGGCTACCTTGCGCAAGCCATCTTCCCGGAGTGCTTCTTCCCACCTTTCTTGCTTCTCAAGAGTTCTCTTCTCGGCCAAGGCCATTTTTTCTCCCAATGCCTTGGCCACCTTCAACTCATTTTAGTTCACCATATGATCAATCTTCTCTCTCAAACTTGAATTCTCGGGTTGCTTCTTTAGCTTCTCCTTTGCCATCTTGTTGCCATTGGTCTTTCCCTTGTTTCTCCCTCCCGGTGGAGCATCATCATCCAATTGTATGTGTGAGCCTCTTTTGCGTGGATCTTCTTGCTCCCTCAACTTCCATTTGTCACATCTTTGGAGAAAAAGCCAACAATGCTCAAGGTTGAATGGTGCCCTTCGAAGTCGCCATCTCTAAATACCGATCTTTTTCAATGCTTTCCTACAAAATGCAAACATGTTTTGAAATACAACAAATGAATTGGATTATTTATGCACAAATATTAATTGGAAATAAGTAACACTCACATGGTCACCCTCAACTGAAACACTTGGTGGTGCTCCTCAAACTTGCTCCAAGCATCCACTCTAATGGCTACAAGTGTTTTTAATAAAATCACAACGACCTTGGAGTGATCGATAGGTGCGTGGAAATGTCCTAGAAAAAGATGGCATGAATTGAAAGAATTTGTCTTCAGCCCATTGATAATACTGCTTCCCGGTTTGGTCGATGTCGGTCAAGGCATCAAGACACACACTCTCCCAAGATTTGATCAAAGTCACATCTTCCAATTGGGTGTAGTTCATCATTCTCTTGCAGTGGGTAACTTGCGAACCATCCACCTCCAGCACCCAATCCTCGTCATTGTGATCCTCACCACCATACACCTCGTTGTAAACTTGGGATGGCTCCAACTCATCTTGCTCGATGCCCATCGCATTCTCATACAACAAATTCAGAAACGACGTTGGAACATAGTGCAAATCAGAGCTATACATTGGCATGTCGAAACAATTTTAATAATAACCATGGACGAATTGAAAAACATTGGAAGGGGCAAATTTCTCATACCTCGTGGCGGCTATGCCGGGCATCTCCGAGGTGGCCTGCCTGCGCTTAAGCACTGCGTTCCTCACCTTCTTCACCATCGGATTCTTCTTTGACGCGGTCATGGCGGTGGCGGCATCCTTGGTAACAGTGGGGACAGCGGTAGCGGGCCTGCTAACTCCCTGATGATGATGGAGCCCTGCCACTTTCGCTTCGATGTGTCGGATCCTTTTTGCCGGTGTGGGAATGGGTGGGTGGAGGCCAGCAGTTGTCAGATATGGCGGAGGGGTCGCCTGTGAAACCTCGCTAGGGCTTGGTGATGGCTGTTAGGGGTCCATCATGTCGATCGAGCGGCGCGGGGACGCCTTGCGGGATGGGGGAAGGGATATCGATGACGGCGGTGAAAGGAATGGTGCGGAGGAAATGTTCCTCCCGCCAAAGAAAAGTGGGATAAGGTTCAACATCGGGTCAGAGGAAAAATGGGATAAGGTTCAACATAAGGTGCAACTCCGACTCCTCCATTTATGGATACCCCCTCCTCCGGACGATTTTGCCGGCATGGAGATGGGTGGGGAACCTAATATATGGGTGGAGTTTTTCTATAAAAGTAGTTTAGTTTTTCATGAGAGGAACAAACATATTGAAGTAGAATATCACTTTATGAATGAAATAGTTTTAAGAAATAATTGAATATTCGGTTTATACCTATGAGTCACTAGGTGGAAGATGAGTTCACTGAACTCATCTTCTACTGGAAGCTCGAAGGGTTTAAGTACAATCTCAACTTGTGACAATTGTGGTTCAGGGGAGGTGTGAAATCAACGTTTCTATGGTGCGTGTTTTCGTTCTAACAGTATTGATCATGGGCGTAGTTGCTTCAAAAAAAGCATCCATTTTTACCATTCACTAAAAATGAAAAATCATTTTTTGTAACAAAAAGCTGGAAAGTCCCCTTTGCAATATTATTTGCAAAGCCAAGACGTGCTTCTACGTGTGTTTGGTATTTTGCATCTTATTTAACTTCTCACACAAAGTACATAAAACATGTTATACTTCTCACACGAGGTACACAAATATGCCTTACTTCTCACACGAGTACATAAAACATGCCAGACTTCTCTCCCAAAGTACATAAAACATGCCAAAGTATGCCAAAGTGGCATCAATCGAATCTATAAAACACAAAAATGGTTATCCTAAGACCATTTTCATTTCCCGGGTTTCTGTTGAGGAAAACAACTTTCTAACCGCACCTTATACGGAGGACGAAGTCAAGAAAGTTGTTTTCCTAATGGAACACAACAAAGCACCAAGGCTTGACGTCTTTCCAGTGGAATCTTATCAGAAATTCTGGAAAGTTATAAAGGAAGACCCGATGCATTTATTTCAGAGTTTGCATGAACGTCAGCTAGACCTGTTTAGGATGAACTTTGGAAACATAATTTTACTTCTTAAAATTAATAATGCAGAACGCATACAACAGTATCGCCCAATCTGTCTTCTTAAGTAAGTTTTAATTTTTTTACAAAGGCTGCTATGATTAGACTTAATTCAATAGCAGATCATGTTGTACGGCACTCTTAAACAGCTTCATGCAACAAACATCCTAGATGGTGTAGTAATTCTGCATGAAACTATCCATTAACTACACTCAAAAAACTAGATGGTGTACTGTTCAAGGTTGACTTTGAGAAGACTTACGATAAAGTTAATTTGTCTTTCCTTCAACAAACAGTCCGTATGAAAGGTTTTTCGAAAGAGTGGCATGCTCTCATACAGTTTTTTGTGTATGGTGGTAGTGTGTCCATTAATGTCAATGATGACATCGGCAAATACTTCCAGACAAAGAAAGGACCGAGACAAGGGGATCCACTATCGCTTATACTATTTAACATAGTGGCTGATATGTTGGCTATTCTTATTGATAGTGCCAAGGCTGATGGCCAAATTGAAGGATTAGTTTCCCATCTGGTAGATGGTGGCCTCTCCATTCTTCAATACACTGACGATACAATCCTATTTATGGTGCATGATCTAGAGAAAGCTAAGAATCTGAAATTAATATTATCAGCATTTGATCAACTCTCGAGATTGAAAATTAACTTCCATAAGAGTGACTTGTATTGTTTTGGCGAGGCCAACAACAATGCCCATCTATATGCTGATTTATTCGGCTGTGTCATGGGAAATTTCCAATCAACTATCAAGGAATATCGATACATTATCGACGCCTCAAGATAACTGGATGGAAACTTGTTGAGAAAAGGATCCAAACACGTCTTAATAGTTGGAAAGGTAAATTATTATCCCTTGGCGAAAGAATTGTACTCATAAATTCAGTACTTACCAAGATGGTATATGATCTCGGCCTTTCAGCTACCAAAAGGGGTCTTGAAGAAAGTGGATTATTTCCGCTCAAGATTCTTTTAGCAAGGGGATAATGAGAAAAAGAAATATCAACTTGCCAGCTAGAATGTGGTTTGCCGATCAAAGGAATACGGTGGAATTGGCATTCATGATTTGCAAGTCAAAAACACCATGCTCCTAGGTAAATGGTTGTTTAAATTTCTTACAGAAGAAGGTGTATGGCAAACCATTCTATGGAGGAAGTATGTTGGTTCCAAATTTGTGTCTCAAGTGGTTTGGAAATCTATGGATTCACACTTTTGGGCTGGACTAATGGCATCCAAAAAACATATCTTCCATTTTGTGCTTTCAATATTAAGGATGGATCACATATTAGGTTCTGGGAAGATAAATGGCTTGGCCAAACTTCACTTCGAGAACAATATCCTGCTCTATATTCAATTGTTAGTCATAAATGGGATACAGTTTCCACGGTAATGGATTCCAATCCTCCTAATATCTCTTTCAAAAGAAGTCTCATAGGTCCTAGAATGGTATCCTGGAACAATCTCTTATTGAGACTATCCACAGCACAGCTGTTGGAGGGTGTGGACAAATTCAAATGGAAAGTACTATAGAGTGGTAAATTTTCCGATGATTCTTTGTATAGAGCTTTGATACAACCGGATATTCAAGTTGATGATAATAGTAAAATCTGGGAAATGAAAATACCCCTTAAAAGTAAAATATTCACTTGCTATCTCCGTAAAGGGGTTATTCTTACAAAAGATAATCTTGTTAAGAGAAATTGGCAGGGAAGTACACAATGTGTTTTTTTGTCATCACAATGAGATAATTCAGCATTTATTCTTCCAATGTAAATTTGCTCGTGCTATATGGTCAATCATCCAAGTAGCCTCTGGTTTATCTCCTCCTTGCTTGGTAGACAATGTTTTTGGCAACTGGTTGCATGGGATTGAGGATAAATATGGGAATGTGTTTATGGTGGGAGCGCTTGCTATTATTTGGTCGCTTTTGCTATGTAGGAATGACAAGATTTTTAATAACGTGGCGTCTTCTCCTCTGCAGGTTATCTATCGAGCTACAGCTATACTCCGATCATGGACTACTCTCCAACGTATGGAGTTTCGTGACTTGTTTGTGGAGGGGTGTACACAATATGAGGACACGGAGAAGGATATTTTCTCCCGACATGGATGTCAGCGTGATATGTGGATAGATCTGTCATAGCTAGAGGTCATTATGCTATCAACATGTTTTTGTAATTCTCGTACTTTTGTTTTGGTCATAAGGTGTGTACTTGATCGGTTGTGTGCATCCTAGTTATGCAGAGGCCGGGTGTAAACTTTACTGTAAGTAATAAAGTGCCCATTCCAAAAAAAACGTAAACACACCCATGCACTAGTAGAAACGCTCGCGCCCAGAGCATTTGTCCCGGTCGCGCCATGAACCTGGACTAATGCTCGCATTCGTTCCAGTTCAAGCGACCGGAGCATTGCTCTGGAGCCAGGGGCATTGGTCCTAGTTCGTAAGGGACCATTTGTTCTAGTTTGTGACACAAACCTGAACTAAAGGTGTGCGGCAAGCCATGTGTCCTACCGCACACCTTTAGTCCTAGTTTATGTCACAAACCGGGACAAATAGTCTGCCTGCCTATAAATACGCATCCAGCCCTCTCCCTCCCTCCTTTGTTTTTTCTTAGTGGAAGGTGCTAGATGTGTGTGTTATTTTTTTCCTATGCACATGAGGTGTTCGCTGAAATTCCTGAGTGAATGATGTCGCTTTATTTCACGTAAAACAAAAATGATATGAGGTGCCTAAGCCACACTTGATCTTTGTCCTCTCTCTTTCCTCCTTGATCGAGGTCAGCAACCTTATCCTTTCATCTGTCATTGACACAATGCATGTGTCGGTGTAAAGTGGTCATTTCACTATTCATGATGTTCTGTAATGGTTTTTGATAAACTTAATTATATGATGCAGATGAACAGACGAGAATGGATGTACGGTGACCGACGTGAATCCGAGTATATTAAGGGTGTGGATAAATTTATCCATGTGGCTAAGGCAAACAAAGATAATGGTTTTATGTGTTGTCCATGTGTTAAATGTTGGAACGACAAGGAGTAGTCTTCCTCGAGAATCATTCACGGCCACCTGGTTCGAAAAGGTTTCATGTCCGGCCATAATTGTTGTACCAAGCACGAAGAAAGAGGAGTTATGATGGAAGATAATGAAGAAGAAGAGGATGATAATAACAACTATCCTATGTTTCCTGAATACGGTGATACTGCAATGGAAGACAATGAAGAGGAAGGAGGTGAAGAACGGGCATCAGATGAGCCTGCTGATGATCTTGGTTGGGTCATTTCTGATGCAAAGCGAGACTGTGAAACAGAAAAGGGGAAGTTGGAGTTGGAGGACATGTTAGAGGATCACAAAAAATTGTTGTACCCAAATTACAAAGATGGCAGCACAAAGCTTGGTACCACACTGGAATTGTTAAGATAGAAGGCAAAGACTGGTTTATCTGACAAGGGATTTGAGAAGTTACTGAAAATAATGAAGCCAAAGCTTCCAAAGGATAACAAATTTCCTGAGAGTACGTACGAAGCAAAGAAGACTCACTGCCCTCTAGGATTAGATGTGCCGAAGATACATGCATGCATTAATGACTGCATTCCCTACCGTGGTGAGGAGTACGAGAATTTTGATAAATGTCTGGTATGCGCTGCACTTTGAGATAAGATCAGACGATATGACCATGGTGATGTTAAGGGCGATGATGAGTGATGGCTCAGTTCATGTGGAGCCTGTTGGGAACCCCGAGAGTAAGGTGTGAAGCAGCACAACAGCAAGTCTTCCCTCAGTAAGAAATCGAGATTATTGAACCAGTAGGAGGAAGGAAACATCACACAGGTGTTGCAAGCAACATGGAAACCTGCACAACACAAACTCAAGACTTTGCCCTAAATAACAGTGAGGTTGTCAATCTCACAGGTTGTTGTAACAAAGGATTAATTATATGGTGTGGAAGGTGATGATGGTTTGTAGCAAGTAAACAGTAACAGTGGAAGATGTATCAATGGTAAAGATTGGACCGGGTTTCATAGTTCACTAGAGGTGCTCTCCTTAGATAAACAACATGACATGAAGGGTAATCAAATTACATTAGGGAAATTGACAGGAACTGAGCAAGGCATAACAATGCAATACTAGACAAAAAGATCCTATGAGATTCGATTGGGAAATACAACAAGATACATAGACCGCCATCCAACTACATCTATGACTAGAAGCCCACCTTCAGGTTATCATCCGAACCCCCTCCAGTATTAAGTTGCAAGCAACAGACAACTGCTTTAAGCAAAGTGTGTAAGGTAAACAATCCACTTGTTCCATCAACAAGATACCGTTGTTTTCTCCCTAGTGGCAATAGCACATCTATAACCGAAGAGATTTCTGTCACTTCCCTTGGAAACTAGAGGCATGAACCCACTATCGAGCATAAATACCCCCTCTTGGAGTCACTAGCAACTACTTGGCCAAGATAGCTACTAACAACGGAGAGCATGCAAGATCACAAACAAAACAGACATGATAGAATCAAATAGACAAAACCATTAATCAATCTGACATAGTAATCTCAATATCCACTAGATCCCCGCAAACACAACATGCATGATTACAAATAGATTAGATCTTGATCATGAATGGAGCTCAGAAGATCTATACATGAAAGCACAAGGATGATATGCAACCATCTAGCTACTACATGGACCCATAGTCCAAGGTGGAACTACTCATGCTTCATACCGGAGAAGAAGGCCTCCGGGATGATCTCCCCTCCGGCAGGGTGCCGAGAAGAACTTCAGATCCCCCCGATCTAGGGATGATGGTGGCGGCGGCTAGAGACGGTTTCGTGGAGTTTTGATCGGGTGCCTAGGGTTTCTGCATCGGGGGCTTCTTATAGGCGAAGAGGCGAGGCTGGGAGGGGGCCAGGGGGGCACACCCTGCCCAGGCGCGGGCCAGGCTTGGACGCGCTTAGGGGGTTCTGGCCGCCCTGTGGCGCCCCTCCGTATCTCCTCTGGACTTCTTGTTGCCCACGGTAAAATATTGACTTTGGCTTTTGTCCCGTCCAATTCCGAGAATATTGATTTTCTGCCTTTCTGGAACTAAAAACAGAAGAAAACAGGCAACTGGCACCGCCGCAACTTGTTAATATGTTACTTCCAGAAAACATATAAAAACACCTCAAAGTGTAGACAAAGCAAAGCAAAGTAAATACTAAACAAGAATGGAACATAAAAATTATAGATACGTTTCTGACGTATCAAGCATCCCCAAGCTTAACTTCTGCTCATCCTCGAGTAGGTAAGTGATAAAACAATAATTTTTGAGGTGACATGCACCTTCACAATAAAGATCAAACCAATTGCAAGCATTGAAAGATAGGATCAAAGAACTCTAAACATGTGCAAGAAAGATGGAGTTCTAACAATAATACAAAGTAACTATGCATGCAACATGAAAGGCTACAAACAAAGATCATGGATAGCATGCATTGAAAAATATTTGTTTGTTTCACAAATAGAAAACATGGCATAGTGGCAATCATCTTGTCCCTCATAGAGTAGCAAATAGATGCATAGGACACCTTCAAATTTCATAAGAGTGACTAGATAAAATATCACAAGAACAAGTAATATCAACAATATGCATCAATCAATAAGTTTTGGGACAATGCACGTAGAACTAAGAATGGCAACTATGCTCTCTTAATGGTGCCTAAAGGTAGAAGGTGGAGACTCAACATAACAGTGGAAGAAAGGCCTTTCATAAAGGAAGCAGGGATTTCAAGTTTCAAAACGAGCTTCCAAAAATTATTGTACTTGTTAGCTTTCAGCCCTCATTTCCCCTATCATAAACATCTTGAAGTGATTAAGGTTAAAGTGAATAAAACTATGGAGTATATGCTTGACAAAGTATAAGTTGGCAATATCATGTCCCTTGAATATGAGGGCCACACCTCATGCTACTCAACTTCAGTCACATGTAAGTTCTTGTCATTGTAAGTACATGCGTATCATAGAGAACCGCCAACGGGGTACCCCTTGCACATGGTACAGGAGCTATCCCATAACCAAAATGACAAGGCAAGCAGACAATGAGCATCTCATCAATCTTTTTATTTACTATGTGCATAGCTTCTTATTGAGGATGCTTCACAGATATCTCACTATGGTGATGCTGCAAGTTTCCACCATGATTAGGCATGGCTTAGGCTAGTGGCCCAGGCGTTTCTCTAACACAAAATACATATCCATGGACTTACAAGCTCCCTTTTTATTTCACACCGGTGACATCCATACACAAAAGATCATGATATCAACTGTGTACAAAGTACAAGTGCAATATTGAAAACGTTCCCCATGACATCAAGGTTCTGCTAATTCCAATGTATAAGTGCAAGAATATACAACATAGACGATACAATGGTTCAAGTTTTTTAGGGGAAAGGAATATAAAGTGTGCCATCAAGTTCATGAGGGCTTTAATCACTAAGTTTTCACATAACAAAATACTTTTTAATTGGAAGATAGCTGAAAACAAGAATATACTTGGAATGGTGTAACACACCACGCATAGGAATTTATAGTGGACACTTTGGAATAACTTTGGTTTCTTGGGAGTTGGAATCATGAGTAGAGCTTACTCATACAAGGGGAGGCTAGCAAAAGACTGGGAGCAACCAACTAAGAGATAATAATGGCCATAATCATGCAGAGCGACAAAACATTATTAATCAAAGCATAGAGTGGTACTATAAGTCAAGGACTAAATGATCATAGAGGCTATGGTGACTTGTTCATAGTCATAACATTGTGTGAGCATGTGCCAAGTCAACCCAAAAAAAAACATCAAAGGAGAAAACAACAATACTATGCTTTTGTATGCTCAAACAACGCATGATTCTCTCAAGGCACACTAAGCACTCTCAATGACTTGGAGCAATTCATGCTACAGAAATAATTACTAAGCATAAGGTCAAAACAACGCCTAGCATGACATGCTAAATTCTAAGTCACGGTCAATGCAAGCTCCTCTTGCACTTCTCAAGCAAGAACTTTCTACTCCTTTCCAACACCAATCGACTTATTTGAAATAACACAGCGAGAACGGGGGTCCAAACTACTTTATTCAAGAAAACTAAACAAACTAATCAAATCAAACAAAAACTAAGACGCTCCAAGAACAACACAACAGTGCATGAAACAATAAAAACGAAGTGTCTAGACAGACCTGAGCTTTTTATTAATGAAGAAGGGGATGCCTTGGGCATCCCCAAGCTTTGACGCTTGTACCTATTGGATATTTCTTGGGGTGAAACCATGGTGGCATCCCCAAGCTTGAGCTTTTGTCCATTCTTCGTCTCATTACATCATTCTCTCTCTACACCTGAAATTTTTCCTTCATACAAAACTTCACACAATCTTCATTAGCAACATTAGTGTATTCAAAAGATAATAGACCCTTGGGTTTAGCTTTAGAACAGCAAAACTTTCACTAAAAACACAAGCTACTGAAGCAAATTCCTTTAAAAATCTCAATTCCCCAAAAGAGAACACAAAAAAGAAATCGATAAGAAGCAAATACAAATAATGGTAGAAATCTGTCAAAACAGACCAGCAGGTAGAAACCAATTTTTTCAAAAATATTTTGTTGCTCAAATCAAAAAGTATCGATCTAAATAAAGTTAGCTAACATACTGGGGGATTTATTCGTAAAATATCAGCTCAATACGACTTACAGAGACACCTCACGAATTTTTATGGTGGAGGACAGAAATCTGTTTCGGGACAGCAACTCCCCAAGTATTACTTCCCTCTCATTAGAGGTCATTACTGAAGTAATAACTTTCAAGACTTAAGGAAACTCTTGGTTATCTTCCAACAAGTACTTTTCTTTAACGCCTTTAAGTTAGGCACAAGAAGCAAGAAAATCAAGTATTTTCAAATGAAGCATGAAGATCAATACTTGCAAAGTCTTCAACTATGAAAGGTATCTCATCGAAATGAGTTTTGGAGGATCCCTTATCATCCCTCTTTGGTTTACTACTTTCATCAAAAAGATTTTCAGGAGCAATCTAATCAAAATTATTTTCAAAGGCCTCATGCATTCCAACAAGCTTAAAGGGTATGGGTATCTTGAATTCTTCTCTAGGTTTGGTTTTATCTGAAGTACCCACAACATCTACACATGAGCCTAGCATATTGAAGCGCTCAAAGACCTTTTTGGCTTCCCTGGCAACATCATTGAACTCTTTTAGTAAAGTTTCAAGAATGAATTCTCTCTTTTCAGCATTCTTTTCTTCTTTTAGTTTTAGGAACAAAATTTGCATCATGGGGTTAAGGCTAACAAACCTAGCCTCCAACATATGAACTAAAGAAGTTGCAACAATCTCATAATTAGTTGCAAGTTCCACTATATATATCCTCAATATCCTCATGCTTGCTAACATGATTAAAGAATTCTTCAATATTATCTTTCCCAATTATGGAGCCACTACCTATTGTAAGATCCTTCCTAACGAACTTGGGGAACAACATGGTGAGCTAGGGAAAGGTGGCAACTAGAGTAGGAACTAATTTTTGTTGTGTTTTTTAATAGAGAAAGCAAAAGAACTAAACTAAAAAAAATTGGAGTTTTTGATAAAAAGAGGCAAACAAAACCAAACAAAAGAAACTAAGCAAAAAAAACAAAGTAAAGGGAAAGGAAGTGGAGGACTCCCCTTGTGAAGACGTCCTTAGCCTCCCTGGCAACGGCGCTAGAAAACTTGTTGATGGCTCAGTTGATGTGGAGCCTGTTGGGAACCCCAGGAGCAAGGTGTGAAGCAGCACAACAGCAAGTCTTCCCTTAGTAAGAAACCGAGGTTATCAAACCAGTAGGAGGAAGAAAACGTCACACAGGTGTTGCAAGCAACATGGAAACCTGCACAACACAAACTCAAGACTTTGCCCCAACTAATAGTGAGGTGGTCAATCTCACCGATTGCTGTAACAAAGGATTAACTGTATGGTGTGGAAGGTGATGATGGTTTGCAGAAAGTAAACAGTAACAGTGGAAGATGTATCAATGGTAAAGATTGGACCGGGGTCCATAGTTCACTAGAGGTGCTCTCCTTAGATAAACAACATGGCATGAAGGGTAAACAAATTACAGCAGGGAAATTGACAGGAACTGAGCAAGGCATAACAATGCAATACTAGACAAAAAGATCCTATGAGATTCGATTGGGAAATACAACAAGATACATAGACCGCCATCCAACTGCATCTATGACTAGAAGTCCACCTTCAGGTTATCATCCGAACCCCCTCCCGTATTAAGTTGCAAGCAACAGACAATTGCTTTAAGCAAAGTGTGTAAGGTAAACAATCCACTTGTTCCATGAACAAGAGACCGTTGTTTTCTCCCTAATGGCAACATCACATCTACAACCGAAGAGATTTATGTCACTTCCCTTGGAAACTAGAGGCATGAACCCACTATCGAGCATAAATACCCCCTCTTGGAGTCACTAGCAACTACTTGGCCAAGATAGCTACTAACAATGGAGAGCATGCAAGATCACAAACAACACAGACATGATAGAATCAAATAGATAAAACCATTAATCAATCTGCCATAGTAATCTCAATATCCATCGAATCCCCGCAAACACAACATGCATGATTACAAATAGATTAGATCTTGATCATGAACGGAGCTCACAATATCTATACATGAAAGCACAAGGAGGAGATACAACCATCTAGATACTACATGGACCCTTAGTCCAAGGTGGAACTACTCACGCTTCATACCGGAGAAGAAGGCCTCTGGGATGATCTCCCTTCCTGTAGGGTGCCGGGAAGAACTTCAGATCCCCTCGATCTAGGGACGATGGTGGCGGCGGCTACAGACGGTTTCGTGGAGTTTTGATCAGATGCCTAGGGTTTCTGCATCGGGGGCTTCTTATAGGCGAAGAGGCGAGGCTGGGAGGCGTCCAGGGGGGCCACACCCTGCCCAGGCGCGGGCCAGGCTTTGCCACGCCTTGGGGGGTCTGGCCGTGATACGTCAGAAACGTATCTATAATTTTTTATGTTCCATGCTTGTTTTGTATCTACTTTGCTTTGCTTTGTCTACACTTTGAGGTGTTTTTATATCTTTTCTGGAACTAACCTATTAACAAGTCGCCATAGTGCCAGTTGCCTGTTTTCTTCTGTTTTTGGTTCCAGAAAGGCAGAAAATCAATATTCTCGGAATTGGACGGGACAAAAGCCAAAGTCAATATTTTACCTTGGGGGACACGAAGACAGAAGACGAGATGGAGAAGCGAACTAGGGCGGCCAGACCCCCCTAGGCGTGGGTGGGCCCACCCCGCGCCTGGGTAGGGTGTGGGGCCCCTGGCCGCCTCCCAGCTTTGCCTCTTCGCCTATAAGAAGCCCCCAATGCAGAAACCCTAGGACCCAATCAAAACTCCACGAAACCGTCTGTAGCCGCCGCCACCATCGTCCCTAGATCGGAGGGATCTGAAGTTCTTCCCAGCACCCTGCTAGAGGGGAGATCATCTCGGAGGCCTTCTTCTCCGGTATGATGTGTGAGTAGTTCCACCTTGGACTACGGGTCCATGTAGTATCTAGATGGTTGTGTCTCCTCCTTGTGCTTTCATGTATAGATCTTGTGAGCTTCGTTCATGATCAAGATCTAATCTTTTTGAAATCATGCATGTTGTGTTTGTAGGGATGCGATGGATATTGAGATTTTTATGTTAGATTGATTAATGGTTTTGTCTGATGATTCTATCATGTATGTGTTGTTTGTGATCTTGCATGCTCTCCGTTGTTAGTACCTATCTCGGCCAAATAGTTGCTAGTGACTCCAAGAGGGGGTATTTATGCTCGATAGTGGGTTCATGCCTCTAGTTTCCAAGAGAAGTGACAGAAATATCTTCGGTTGTATATGTGTTGGTGCCACTAGGGAGAAAACAACGGTCTCTTGTTCATGGAACAAGTGGATTGTTTACCTTACACACTTTGCTTAAAGCAGTTGTCTGTTGCTTGCAACTTAATATCGGAGGGAGTTCGAATGATAACCCAAAGATGGACTTCTAGTCATAGATGCAGTTGGATGGCGGTCTAAGTATCTTGTTATATTGCCCAATCGAATCTCATAGGATCTTTTTGTCTGATATTGCATTCTTATGCCTTGCTCAGTTTCTGTCAATTGTCCTGCTGTAACTTTTTTACCCTTCATGCCATGTTGTTTATCTAAGGAGAGCACCTCTAGTGAACTATGGACCCCGGTCCAATCTTTACCATTGATACATCTTCCACTGTTACTTGTTTACTTGCTGCAAACCACCATTACCTTCCACACCATACGTTTAATCCTTTGTTAGAGCAAACCGGTGAGCTTGACAACCTCATTGATTAGTTGGGGCAAAGTCTTGAGTTTGTGATGTGCAGGTCTCCGCGTTGCTTGCAACACCTGTGTGACGTTTCCTTCCTCCTACTGGTTTGATAACCTCGGTTTCTTACTGAGGGAAAACTTGCTACTGTGCTGCTTCACACCTTGCTCTTGGGGTTCCCAACGAAGTGCTCTCAGGCATCAAAAAGCTTTTCTGGCGCTGTTGCCGGGGAGGCTAAGGACGTCTTCACAAGGGGAGACCTCCACTTCCTTTCTCTTTACTTTGTTTTTAGTTTGGTTTGCTTTTTTTTCAAAAACACAAAAAAAATTAGTTCCTGCTCTAGCTGCTGCTGCTGTTTTTGGCTTGCCCACCTTTGCCAAAATGAACTCTACTGAGAACACCAAATTGTGTGACTTCACTAGCACCAACAACAATGATTTCCTTAACAAACCTATTGCTCCACCTGCTCCTGATGCTACCTTTTATGAAATTAAGCCTGCTTTGTTGAATCTTGTGATGAGAGAGCAATTTTCTGGTGCTAGTTCCGATGATGTTGCTTCCCATCTCAATAGTTTTGTTGAACTTTGTGAGATGCAGAAGTATAAAGATGTAGATGGAGATATTACTAAGCTCAAGCCTTTTGCTTTCTCCTTGAGAGGAAAAGCTAAAGAATGGTTGTTATCTTTGCCTAGAAATAGTATTGATTCTTGGACTAAGTGCAAAGATGCTTTTATTGCAAAGTACTACCCTCCCGCTAAGATTATATCTATGAGAAGTGACATTATGAAATTGAAACAACTTGATAATGAGCATGTTGCTTAATCTTGGGAAATAATGAAATCTTTGGTTAAGAATTGTCCCACTCATGGACTCTCTGCTTGGATGATTATCTAGACTTTTTATGCAGGTTTGAATTTCTCCTCAAGAAATCGGTTGGATTCAGCTGTTGGAGGCACCTTTATGGGCCTCACTTTGGGTGCTGCAACAAAGCTCCTTGATAATATGATGGTTAACTACTCTGAATGGCACACTGAAAGAGCTCCACATGGTAAGAAGGTAAATTCTGTTGAAGAAACCTCCTCTTTGAGTGATAAGATTGATGTTATTATGGCTATGCTTGTTAATGGGAAAGCTCCTCTAGATCCTAATAGTGTTCCCTTCGCCTCTTTGGTTGCTCAAGAATAGAAATTTGATGTGAACTTCATTAGAAACAACAATTTTGGCAACAATACTTATGGTAATTATAGGCCTTATCCTCCTAGTGGAAATGCTTATTATGGTAGATCCGGAATGCCTAGTGAAGAAAGGATTCTAGAAGTAGAGAGATCCACTAAGAATTTTATGCAGATGCAATATGATTAAAATAATATTTTCACTAAAACTATGGAGGAACAATCTATTATCTTGAAAAACATTAGTCATCAGCTTGAGAATCTGAATAGAGAAATTCCTAGTTTACAGTCAAAAAATTTGAGTGCTGAGAAAAATATATCCTCTTTCTCTGAAGATTAGTCCTCCTTGATTAATAAAATGGCTGCTAAACCTGAAACCATGGAAAGTACCTTTGCTGCTACTCATGCCATACAAGTTACTATTGATGAAAATGTTAGGTTGTTAGCTCAACTTCATGCTAAGTGGGAAAGGGAAGCTGAAATTGATAGAAACAATAGTGTGTGCACCATCACCACTAAACCACAAGTAGTGCCTGTTCCTCCTCCTACTATGCCTAAGCCTACTGAGCCTACTACTAGTGATGCTAAGTTTGATTTTGATGTAGATGGTTGCAATATTTCTAAAGTGATTATGTTCCTGCAAAAGCTTGCTAGAAGTCCTGATGCTAGTGATATGCATGTTGCTTTCACCAAACACATTACAGATGGTCTTGTTAAGATTAAGGAAGAGAAGTTAAAACACAAAGCTTCTATTCGTAGAAAAGTAGAAGATAGTTGGGAACCCATTATTAATGTGCAAGTGAATGACTTTGATCTCAAAGTTCATGTGATCTTGGTTCTAGTGTCTCTATTATGCCTAGAAAGATTTGTGAAATGCTTGATTTGCCACCTTTGGAAGATTGTTATTTGGATATCCCACTTAATGATAATGCTAAAAAGAAACTCATGGGGAGTGTTAATGATGTTCCCATTATGGTTAACAATGCTTATGTTCCTGTGGATTTCTATGTTTTGTATGTTGAATACAATGCTTCTTGTCATATTACTTTGGGAAGACCTTTTCTTAGAACAGTTGGTACCATCATTGATATGAAAGAAGGCACCATTAAATATCATTTTCCATTCAAGAAAGGTATTGAACACTTCCCTATGAGGAGATAGAAGTTGCTTTTTGCTTCTCCTTTGAAAGCAAGGTTTGATGTTAATGCTTCCTCATTTGAAAATACTTGATTCTTCTTGCTTCTTGTGCCTAACTTAAAGGCGTTAAAGAAAAGTACTTGTTGGGAGATAACCCAAGAGTTTACTTAAGTCTTGGAAGTTATTAATTCAGTAATGACCTATTCTTATCCTTTTTGTTTGCTTTTTGTGCCAAGAATGACCTCTAATGAGAGGGAAGTAAGATTTGGGGAGTTGCTGTCCCGAAACAGATTTATGCCCTCCACCATAAAAATTCGTGAGGAGTATATGTAACTCAGATTAGGCTGGTAATTTACAAATAAATCCCCCGGTATGTTAGATAACTTTTGTTCGTTCAACACTTTTTGATTTGAGCAACAGAAGATTTTCGAAAAAATTGGTTTCTACCTACTGGTCTGTTTTGAAAAATTTCTACCATTATTTGCATTTGCTTCTTATTGATTCCTTTTTGAGTTCTCTTTTGGGGAATTGAGCTTTTTGAAGGAGTTACTATAGTAGCTTGTATTTTTATTGAAAAGTTTTGCTATTCCAAATCTTTGTCTAAGGTCTAATATCTTTTGAATAAACTAATATTGCTAATGAAGATTGTGTGAAGTGTTGTATGAAGGAAAAAAATCAGGTGTAGAGAGAGATTGATGCAATGAGATGAAGAATGGACAAAATATCAAGCTTGGGGATGCCACCATGGTATCACACCAAGAAATATCCAAGAGGTACAAGCATCAAAGCTCGGGGATGCCCAAGGCATCCCCTTCTTCATCAATAAAAAGCTCAGGTCTGTCTAGACACTTCGTTTTTATTGTTTCATGCACAGTTGTGTTGTTCTTGGAGCGTCTTCATTTTTCTTTTGCTTTGCTTAGCTTGTTTAGTTTGCTTGAATAAAGTAGTTTGGACCCCCGTTCTCACTGTGTTGTTTCAAATAAGTTGCTTGGTGTTGGATAGGAGTAGGAAGTTCCTGCTTGAAAGTGCAAGAGGAGCTTGCATTGGTGTGACTTATACTTTAGCATGACATGCTAGGTTTTGTTTTGACCTCATGCTTAGTGATTATTGTTGTAGCATGTCTTGTTCCAAACAATTGAGATTGCTTAGTGTGCCTTGAAGAAATTATGTGTTGTTTTAGCATGCAAAAGCATAGTATTGTGGTATTCTCCTTTGATGCTCTGTTTGGGTTGACTTGGCACATGCTCACACCATGTTATGACTATAACAAGTCACCATAGCCTCTATGATCATTTAGTCCTTGACTTGTAGTACCACTCTATGCTTTGATTAGTAATGTTTTGTCGCTTTGCATGATTATGGCCACTATTGCTCTCTTAGTTGGTTGCTCCCAGTCTTTTGCTAGCCTCCACTTGTATAAGTAAGCTCTACTCATGCTTCCAACTCCCAAGAAACCCAGTTATTCCCAAGTGTCCACTATAAACTCCTATGCATAGTGTGTTACACCATTCCAAGTATATTCTTGTTTTCACGTACCTTCCAATTAAAAACTACTTTGTTATGTGAAAACTTGGTGATTAAAGCCCTCACGAACTTGATGGCACACTTTATATTCTTTGCCCCTAATAAACTTGAACCATTGTGTCATCTATGTTGTATATGCTTGCACGTATACGTTGGAATTAGCAGAACCATGCTGTCATGGGGAATGTTTTCAATATTGCACTTGTACTTTGTACTCAGTTGATATCATGCTCTTTTGTCTATGGATGTCACCGGTGTGAAATAAAGAGGGAACTTGTAAGTCCATGGAGTATGTATTTTGTGTTATAAAAATGTCTGGGCCGCTAGCCTAAGCCATGCCTAATCATGGTGGAAACTTGCAGCATCACCATAGTGAGCTATCTATGAAGCATCATCAATAAAAAGCTATGCACATAGTAAATAAAAAGATCGATGCGATGCTCATTGTCTGCTTGCCTTGTCATTTTGGTTATGGGATAGCTCCTGTACCATGTGCAAGGGGTACCCCGTTGGCGGTTCTCTATGCTACGCATGTACTTACAATGAAAAAAACTTACAGGTGACTGAAGTTGAGTAGCATGAGGTGTGGCCCTAGTATTCAAGGGACTTGAGATGGCCAACTTATACTTTGTCAAGCATATACTCCATATTTTGTTCACTTTAACCTTAATCACTTCAAGATGCTTATGATAGGGGCAATGAGGGCTGAAAGCTAACAAGTACCATAATTTTTGGAAGCTCTTTTTGAAACTTGAAATCCCTGCTTCCCTTTATGAAGGGCCTTTCTTCCACTATTATTGAGTCTCCACCTTCTACCTTTAGGCACCATTAAGAGAGCATAGTTACCATTTTGTGTGCAGTGTCCCAAAACTTATTGATTGATGCATATTGTGATATTACTTGTTCATGTGCTATTTGTTTCTAGTCACCCTTGTGAACTTTGGAGGTGTCCTATGCATCTATTTGCTACTCTATGAGGGACAAGCTGATTGCCACAATGCCATGTTTTCTGTATGTGAAACAAACAAACGTTTTTCAATGTATGTTATTCATGATCTTTGTTTGTAGCCTTTCATGTTGCATGCTTAGTTACTTCTTCTTATTGTTAGAACTACATCTTTCATGCACATGTTTAGAGTTCTTTGATTCCAGGTTTTAATGCTTGCAAATGGTTTGATCTTGGTTTTGACGGTGCATGTCACCTCAAAAATTATTCTTTTATCACTTACCTACTCGAGGACGAGCGGGAGTTAAGCTTGGGGGTGCTTGATACGTCGGAAACATATCTATAATTTTTTATGTTCCAAGCTTGTTAAGTATCTACTTTGCTTTGCCTTGTCTACACTTTGAGGTGTTTTTATATCTTTTCTGGAACTAACCTATTAACAAGTTGCCACAGTGCCAGTTGTCTGTTTTCTTCTGTTTTCGGTTCCAGAAAGGCAGAAAATCAATATTCTCGGAATTGGACGGGACAAAAGCCAAAGTCAATATTTTACCGTGGGGGACACGAAGACAGAAGATGAGACGAAGAAGCGAACCAGGGCGGCCAGACCCCCCTAGGCGCGGGTGGACCCACCCCGCGCCTGGGTAGGGTGTACGGCCCCTGGCCGCCTCCCAGCCTCGCCTCTTCACCTATAAGAAGCCCCTGATGGAGAAACCCTAGGATCCGATCAAAACTGCACGAAACCGTCTGTAGCCGCCGCCACCATCGTCCCTAGATCGGGGGGATCTGAAGTTCTTCACGGCACCCTGCTGGAGGGGAGATCATCCCGAAGGCCTTCTTCTCCGGTATGATGCGTGAGTAGTTCCACCTTGGACTACGGGTCCATGTAGTAGCTAGATGGTTGTATCTCCTCCTTGTGCTTTCATGTATAGATCTTGTGAGCTCCGTTCATGATCAAGATCTAATCTATTTGTAATCATGCATGTTGTGTTTGTGGGGATCCAATGGATATTGAGATTACTATGTCAGATTGATTAATGGTTTTGTCTATTTGATTCTATCATGTATGTGTTGTTTGTGATCTTGCATGCTCTCCGTTGTTAGTAGCTATCTTGGCCAACTAGTTTCTAGTGACTCCAAGAGGGGGTATTTATGCTCGATAGTGGGTTCATGCCTCTAGTTTCCATGGGAAGTGATAGAAATCTCTTCGGTTGTAGATGTGTTGTTGCCACTAGGGAGAAAACAACGGTCTCTTGTTCATGGAACAAGTGGATTGTTTACCTTACACACTTTTCTTAAAGAACTTGTATGTTGCTTGCAACTTAATACTGGAGGGGGATCGGATGATAACCCAAAGGTGGACTTCTAGTCATAGATGCAGTTGGATGGCGGTCTATGTATCTTGTTGTATTGCCCAATCGAATCTCATAGGATCTTTTTGTATGGTATTGCATTGTATGCCTTGCTCAGTTCCTGTCAATTGCACTGCTGTAATTTGTTTACCCTTCATGCCATGTTGTTTATCTAAGGAGAGCACCTCTAGTGAAATATGGACCTCGGTCCAATCTTTACCATTGATACATCTTCCACTGTTACTTGTTTACTTGCTGCAAACCGCCATTACCTCCTTCCACACCATATGTTTACTCCTTTGTTACAGCAAACCGGTGAGCTTGACAACCTCACTGATTAGTTGGGGCAAAGTCTTGAGTTTGTGTTGTGCAGGTCTCCGCATTGCTTGCAACACCTGTGTGACATTTCCTTCCTCCTACTGGTTCGATAACCTCGGTTTCTTACTGAGGGAAAACTTGCTGATGTGCTTCTTCACACCTTTCTCTTGTGGTTCCCAACGAAGTGCTCTCAGGCATCAGGACGCCCTGTGGCGCCCCTCCGTCTCTCCTCTATACTTCGTGTTGCCCACGGTAAAATACTGACTTTGGCTTTTGTCCCATCCAATTCCGAGAATATTGATTTTCTGCCTTTCTGGAACCAAAAAAGAAGAAAACAGGCAACTGGCACTGTGGCAACTTGTTAATAGGATAGTTGCAGAAAACATATAAAAACACCTCAAAGTTTAGACAAAGCAAAACAAAGTAGATATAAACAAGCATGGAACATAAAAAATTATAGATACGTTTCCGACGTATCAATGAGCCCCCTAGGAAGAGGGTTCCTGCTCCTATAATACCACGGTTGAAATGTCTGTTTATAAACAAAGAGCATGCCAGGTTGTTGCGATGGCACAAAGAAGACCGTTAAATACGGGAAGTTGAGACACCCCGCTGATGGGTCGTAGTGGAGAAAAATTGAGAGAGACTTCCCGGACTTTACAGGTGACGCAAGGAACTTATGGTTTGGTATAAGTACGGATAGCATGAATCCTTTTGGAAGAAGAGCTGCAGTCACAGCACCTGGCATGTGAATCTATGTATCTACAACCTTCCTCCTTGGTTGTGCATGAAGTGTAAGTTCGTTATGATGCTAGTGCTCATCCAAGGCCCGAATCAACCCGACAATGACATTGATGTGTACCTAAGGCCATTAGTTAAAAAACTCTTACAGTTGTGGGGCAAAATAGTTTATGTTTATTGGATGAGCATAAACATGAGCCATTTGATCTACGAGCGTTGCTATTCATAACCATCAATGATTGGCCTGCTGTTAGTAACCTTTCATGACAGACAAACAAGGTATACAAGGCATGCACGCATTTTTAGATAAGACTAAAAGTACATATTTGCATATATGCAAGAAGGTTGTGTACCTGGGAAATCGTCGATGTCGTCCGACCAATCATCCTGTAAGAAATAAAGGCAAGCATTTCAAAGGTGAGGCAGATCACCGGAACAAGCCTGACCTCCATACTGATGATGATGTATTTGGTATGGCCAAGGACATAGAAGTAATCTTTGGAAAGGGTCCTGGCAGTCAATCTATTACGAACGACGTCGCTACCGGACACACGCCCATGTGCAAGAAGAAATCTATATTTTGGGAGCTACCCTATTGGAAAGTCCTACATGTCCGCTCTTTAATCGACGTGTTGCATGTGACGAAAAATCTTTGCGTGAACCTGCTAGGCTTGCTGGGCGTGTATGGGAAGACAAAAGATGCACGAGAAGCACAGGAGGACCAGCAACTTATGAAAGGCCCAGATAACATGCATACATAGAACAAGATGGATAAAGGGTGTCAGTTAAGTCGTGCCAGCTATGCTCTTACCAAAGATGAGAAGGAAATCTTTTTTGAAGTCCTTTACAGTATCAAGGTGCGTCTGGCTTCTCGTCTAATATAAAGTGGATAATAAATATGACAGAGAAAAAATTCCAAAACCTGAAGTCTCTTGACTGGCACGTGATTATGACGCGGTTGCTTCTGGTTGCATTGAGGGGGCTTCTACCGGAAAATGTTTAAGTACCCATTATGAAGCTATATGTGCATTCCTTAATGCAATATCTCAGAAGGTAATCAATCTATATATTCTACCAAGGTTACAAAGGATGTTGTCCAATGTCGTGTTAGTTTTCAGCTGGTGTTCCCACCATATTTCTTCAATATTATGACGCATCACTTGGTTCACCTAGTGGAAGAGATTTCCATTCTAGGTCCTGTATTTCTATACAATATATTATCCTTTGGGAGGTTCATGGGAGTCTTAAAGAAATATGTTCACAACCGTGCTAGGCCATAAGGAAGCATCTCCAAGGGATATGGAACAAAGGAGGTCATTGAGTTTTGTGTTGAATTTATTCCTAACCTTAAGCTGATTGGTGTTCCTGACTCACAGCATGAGGGGATACTGAGTGGAAAAGGCACGCTAAGAAAGAAAGCAATGATATGTAGGGACATGCAATCTTTCACTCAAGAACACTACACACTTCTATAGAATTCCACCTTGGAAGCTCCGTATATCGAGGAACACAAGAATATTGTACGCTCCAACAACTTGGGGAAGCTTGACTCCTGGATTACATATGAACACATGAAGACTTTCGACAGTTGGTTGCAAACACATCTCATGAATAACAACACTTTTGGAGATCAGCTCTATTTGTTGGCCGGGTCACCATATTCTACTATATTGAATTTCCAAGGGTATAAGATAAATAGGAATACATTTTACATGATCGCCCAAGATAAAAAGAGCACCAACCAAAACAGTGGTGTCCGCTTTGATGCAACAGACGATAATGGGCAAAAGGACACATAGTATGGTTACATAGAGGAGATATGGGAACTTGACTATGGAGTTTCTTTTAAGGTCCCTTTATCTTGATGCAAATGGGTCAACCTGAATGGAGAAGGGGTAAAGCAAGACCAGTTGTACGGAATGACAACAGTGGATCTCAATAATCTTGGTTAGAAAGACGAACCATTCGTCTTAGCCAATGATGTGGCTCAGGTTTTCTATGTGCAGGACATGTTGCGGTGACCCAACATACCACTACATGATGTAGTACACTATAGTCGTTGACATAACACCAATGAAGCACCGTTCACTAGTATTACATCCCTCGGAGTGGTACAACAGAAACACAGCGGGTCCAATACATGACTACGGTTTACAACTTGTCTCTTTACAAAAGATCCAAAGAACACTCTAGGTTAAAGAAAGAGAAAACAACTTATTTTAAGAAGGACCAGAAATAATCAACTCATAACTATCTTGCTATTAAGACTAGCATCCAACTAACTGGCTTGCATTGCTGCTATTGCAATACTCTATAGAAGTAGGTTCTATGGCTAGAGATTATATTCCTATCTAATCAGTAACTTCGTCTTCACTTCAGATGATGCATAATTTGCATTTATTGACTTCATTGAAGACTTTGATCTGTTTAATGATGATTTCCTTGAGTATAAGTTGATGTAAACGTCGTTTGTTTTGGCTTTAGAATCTAGTAAGGGTAAAGAAGATACGTTGAGTACGAGCATACTCACCAAGTTCACTAAAAAGGATTGTTTGATGCACTAGCTACAGCCACATACCATAGGTCGTAGGCAATGCAGGTTTTCATAAACATTTCTTCAAAAGTTGCTTTTATTCTAAAAAGTACGTTAGTCATCCTTCACAGGTTTAACAGAACTTTCGTAGAGTTCCTTTCCTGCAGCGTTCGCAGCTCCTTCCCGGAACAGGGACTAACAAGTTATAGTTCTTACACTCTGCAGAGGTGCATTACTTTACCCATGAGATATCAAATCTTTGTTGCAAAACTAGGCAGCTTATTCCCATCCACAATTCTGTGATGTGGGGCACAGTAGATGATCCAAACCAATCACTGCCCTCTCTGTGACCCCATATGTCTACGTGATCCTCCAGGGCTGACTACACCTCCGTTAAGCCCCCTCCCGGGTAAGCGATAACCATGATGTGTTCCTAAAGACTTTATGAGCCGGTGATGCCCTGTCAAGCTCCATATAGGTTCGACTATACCACTGGCAGACACTCATAGATAATCTAGACACCAAAATCGTGGGGCCTAAGGGTGCCCACCCATATGCTGGATCCTCGCAAGGAAACACAGCGTCATGTTAAGGTCGTCTTGCCTACATACGGAAGAAAAGGGATACAGCTGACTACTCCATCCCATTCCAAATCTCATGGTTAACGCGTGATATATGGAGCAAGAATCACTGGCGACATTGGTTGTTAAATACTAGATAATATGTTCCTATACCACTGGAACTTTTATAATAGGTTATTACCTTTTGGTAAATAACCTAGAATCATATTATTATGAAAATAGTGTTTTCTGAAATTTTTGAAATGGAGTTGATGACAATACTGGATTAGCAAATACTTTACAGAAAATAATCAAAGGACATGAGCAAGTGTGAACTTGCCTTTTGTAATTGCAAGATTATGCTCTTATGGTCTTCGAGTCAATATAAGATCCAATATCTGAAATTAGCATCATTGGTCCAGTAAGGACTAATGTTTAAAGAAACAATATGTTGTTATACATAAGTAATGTCGTGCATTTTATAACACTCCCGAAGTAAATTCCCATTAGTATAAGCAAGTTGAACTTAGGTGATTCTTTAAGAGTGGTTCCATCTTCAATTTGTTCTTCAAAAGTACATGAATTTATAAGAGATTTAAGTTTTTCACATATAGGATATAAAAGTAGAATATAGACTAATTTAAGATTGAGGTTAATTGCCATTTGGTGACTATGATGAGAGTCCTTGGGTTCAGTTATTAATAGTTGAAAGAACTATCATAGAGTTTGTTGTTTGAGCCCTGGATCTCGCTGAGACGCGATGAGGAATCGCCGCCGCACTGTTATATGAACCCGTCTGTGTTCTGTGGGATCGTTTGGGTTTTCCGTCCACTTCGGATACGGTGAGACGCGGTCACTGGAGGGGTTCATATTCCATAGAAAAGGGCCCACTGTAGGCCCCGTTAGGTGCAATAATCCTACACCTACGGATGAATCTTACGGGCTGTTCTTTACGGACTGACATGGCGCCATGCCGTTGGTGCTGATTTTCTTCCTTCCTTATGTGGAGCCGTCTCTTGTTTTTTTTTCTCAATCAGCTGTAATAGGTGGTTGTCCGTAAGAATTATTTTGTAAAACCTGCCCGTAGATGTAGCATTGCTCCCGTTAGCTGACTCGTAACTATTCCCTCAGTTTCAAAATATAAGATGTTTTATAAAGCTAAAACATCTTATATTTTAAAACGGAGGAAGTACATGTTAGTAGTTTGCTCGTGTTAACGAAACGACCAATGGTCCTCCTTGTGATCATTAGCGCTTGGAACAATATATTTTGCATCGATTCCCATATGATGAGGAAAGTGGGACTAGACATGACTCAGAAGCATGAAATTACAGGTAATACATTCGTGCTCATATGATCTCGCTTTGCACAAGATGAGACAGGTTGCAAGTGGGACTAGACTGGCCGTTGCAGGTGCCGACGATGCTCGACAGACCATTGGCCGTGGCGGAGTCTGTCTTCTTGCTGGAAGACGGCACTAGCACTATGGTGGAAGAAGACAGACTCAGAGAAGTGGAAAGGCTATACACGGCAAGAAAGAACAATATAGCAACCAAGCTCTACTGTCCTGGACCACGATGGACATGTAGATCAACAAGGTACAAAATAGCCCAGCCGTGGCGCCATGCTCTCCTAGAAGCAGCAGAAGACCTACCCTAGCAAACTGAAAAAAAAAATCTATTATAGCCCTTCTATTTCATGAAAGGTACTATTATCCTGCTTGATGACCACTACAACTACAAGAAAACATACAAGCGGAGCTATGATTATTAACAAAGAATTTTATTGTGTCTACATTATTGTACGCATGGCACAGTTCTCCGCCAGAAGCGAGAACAAATGATGTTGTTCAGCCATCGAATTCCCACACAGATGCAATAGCTTCCGCAGAATTCAACATCACAATCAAAAGTACAGGCCTCACGATCAAGCAAAAAAAGGCACCGTGCTCGTCTCGCCTTGAGAGAAAGCGCGGACATCAATCAAGAGGCTGAAACTGATGCAAAACAAAAACAAGTGGAAGCTGGGTGCTTGCTGGATGGAGCTTGCAAGTTGCAATAGCGGTTTGACATATCAGGGTAATCTAAATTATTAGATCACAGCATCAATATTGATTGAGAAAACTATTGAGTACTGGTAAAGTACACCAAGATTTAGGTGCAGGCATAAATACCATTGTGGATTCTGGAATGTACAAGTGCTTCATGGGAATGATTATATTAAAAGTCAAGGGACACAAAGGCCATTGGTTGTAGTAAACAAGACAATCACAGCTTTAAGAAGCACAAGGCGATGCTCTCCTGGAAGCAGAAGACCTACCCAGCAAACTGACAAAAAGATCTATTATAGCCCCCCTTCTATTTCATGAATAGGAATCAAGTGCCTCTCTGACCACTACAAGTACAAAAAAGTTTACAAAGCCCAAGCAATGATTATTAACAAAGAATTTTTTGCATCTACTATTATTGTACACGCGTCACAGTTCTCCACCAGAAGCGAGAACAAATGATGTTTGTCCAGCCATCCAATCTACACAACACAGATGACATGGCTTCCGCGAAGTTCAAGATCGCAATCTCAAAAGGTGAAGGCCTCAGGATCAAGCAAAAAAAAAGGCATCATGCTCGTCTCGCCTTGAGAAAAATCGCGGACATCAATCAAGAGATTGAAACTGATGCAAAACAAAAAGAAGTGGCAACTGGGTGCTTGCAGGAGTACCAAACAAGACAATCCATCTAGTTCCTAGCTATCTCACGCATGCCTGCGTTTGCGTTCCTGTATAGTAGGATCAGAAAAATGTTAATAGAGAAACAACAGAACATTGAATAAATGTTAGCATCAAAATTCTGAAAAATAAAACTAGGCACAACAAGGGAAGATATAGTTAGGAAACTAGGGTGTCAAGTGGGATCCCACCAAAATCCCACCTATAGTTCATTTGTCAAAATCTAGTTCAAATTTTTTGTTCGGGATTTTGGCGGGATCCCACTTGACACCCTACATGAATCGGTTTGCACAATACTGTTTCTAGTACCGGTACTGTTTGGAAAATAATAGAATTTGATGTCCTACGTGCCTGTAAGAAAACCCCAATAGATTTCCCTATTTGTTGACACTGAATTCAAAACTCCCAAAAGAAATCCTAATTCTGTCTGAGGCGAAGCTCAGACAAAATCTGAGACGAAACCATGGAGCTTGCAAGTTGCAATAGCGGTTCAACATATTGGGGTAACCTAAATTATTAAATCGCAGTGTCAATATTGATTGATAAAACTACTGGATACCGATAAAGTACACCAAGACAAAGGTGCAGGAACAAATATCATTCTGGATTCAGGAATGCGAAAGTGCTTCATTGGAACAATTATATTATATTAAAACTTAAGGTACACAAAGGCATTGATTGTAGTAAATAAGACAAATTCACAGCTTTAAGAAGCACATGAAACATTAGATAACATCGAGAATCTACCAAAAACGTACTTGTCTGCATGGACCCTTTGGTTAATGCTCTGTCAGAATCAGCTTGTACCAAGTAAGGTGCAATGAGGACATCCAATTTGACAGCCCAGAGTGCAACAGCAGACGTTGTTTGTGGCATTGTTTGGAAGTATACAGTAATGTCATCCAGATATGAACTAAAGCTTACTGCTGAGGAACTTTGGTACAACCAATTCTCATCAATTGCCCCAACAAAATCAACAAGAACCTGCAGGGCAGAAACAGGGCAAAACAAAAGGTAGTAAATACGGAGTAAGTTACTTGAAACTTAATGATAGTTCTCATATCATGATGGAAACTGACAGAAAATAACTGACCTGTAAAAGCTCGGGTAGTGATGATGTTCGTCGCAGCCGCTTAACCCACAGTTTGTGTGAAGACTTCATCCACAAACCAGCAAAAGCTGCCGCAGGCATGTGTGCCTACATCATGACATATTATAAGGAAATAGAAGATTAAGAAGCTGCTAAGAAATACATATGCTTTTTTGTGAAAACTAGTACAAACAAGTGATTAGCAATCCAATAGGACCAATACATAACTCAAACTTTGAGTCATCATGTAGTTTCTCAACAAAGTAGATCCTAGACAATTAACTTCATAGGACAAGCATTTTTTAGTACTCACCTCAATAGCATGAATGGCTGCTTTAAGTGCCTGCAGCTGCGAAGGAAGCACTTTATGATTTGGCACATCGCACATGTCCTCAGACTCTCTGCAAGTTGCCACATGTATAGCATATCTTTCTTCAAGATCAAAACCAACCTCAAAAGTAGAGTGGCATATTCTACAATGTTTTTCATCTCTCCAGTACAAATCATGGCAACTTTCACAATGAACAAGTGATTCCTTAAGTGACCTCTTGCCACACTTAACAGCAGTAAGAGAAGAATAGAAAGAAGTCCAGATCCATTTATCTAACGCTTGCGACCTTTCCCACTTAAGTACCTTCTCATCACTTCTCCTACCTTCAGTTACTATTGCAGATGATGCATTTAAAAGACTACCAGCTAGATATGTGGGGACAGAAGCACTGTCAATGTCTGATAGGGGTGAAGCTCCATCTCCACTAATTGGCTTGGGTGAATCTCTGTTTCCACTGCTTGTCTCGGAATGAGAAGAATCAGATGATGCTGCTAACGCAACTGCATTCCCATCTTCCAAGTGTTTTTTCATGCCTTCAAAAAGACACGCTTGTCTCTTTTTCATTGATGCAAGAAGATGAGCTTCCCTGGTGCCTCTGATGTCAAGGACAGACAGCAGCGAAAGCAATTCCTGCATTGCAAAAAAGAAGGATAGAACAGTTACTTTATTTGTGGAAGTTTAAACAGGAGCGATTAAATAAGAGGCAGAGACAAAGTTATATATCTAAGCAAAGTAGCAGGTGCACAACCTGTGGTGAATCAATCACCTCCCAATGGCCATCTTCTGAGGACTCAAAGTAGACCCTACGATGCCCTGGATCCTCTGCCATACATGGGCCAAGGAAGAGCCAATAGTTGTTATACCTGCGGTCTGACCCTAAGAGAACAATTTGTGGCTGATGGGCAAATCCTGTAGATGATTCACTAATTCCAGAGTCAGCAATGTAATCCTGACTTTTCGGGCTTCCTGACTGTCCTTGCATAGAAGAATCTAAACTGTGAGAGCTTCCTGATCTATTTAAGTGCTCGTCACTAGATTGATAAATGGTTCTTGTCAACTTCTTTATTTTCCCACCTGATGCATGTGACTGTGCTCTCTGTATGTTAGACAGGAAACTTTGTGGTTCCTACAAACGGTAGAAAATAATAATATAACGTACTGCAGTTTTTTCCAACAGGGTATACAAAGAGAATGGAACATTTGTATGAAGGATGGACTTGAACTTGGCACGTGAACACAATAAGTTATGCAACACAACTGAGAAAAAAGACTATGATATGTATGTATGTTCACTTCGAAGACTTGGATTGACAGTTATACGGTATCCTAAGGCAAGTATTCTCTACTTAAAATGTCCATTTCTTCTAAACATGCCTGTAGCCATGAGGAGACAGTCATAGTATAGCTAGAATACTCAATTTGAAGTGTAAAGTATTTGTATTAGTTTGTGGAGAAGTGAATAAAGCACGTCAATAGAAGAAAATTTGAATACCAGAGATAAGTTTGCATTAATGGCTCATGGGTTTGGATAACTTAAAACAAAAAAGAACTACAGCAATAATGCCAGAAATCTTCTAAAAATGAGACCTTGCCCTCCTAATTCATCTGATCATCTAAGAACATCCAACTATCCACATAATTGCATTACCAAGCTAGAGCACTATGGTCAGGTAGCAAACTTCATGCATACAGAAAAACGAACGATAACAGGATAGAATAATGATCCTTAAATTCCAGGTTTTAGTCACTTTGCAAGTTCAGTAAGGTTTAAACAATGTTGTCTTCAACAAAGATGAGAGATGCAATTGAAATATATCGAAAGAGAGTGAAAGTTACCTCAAGCCTTGGAATAGAACCAGCACCAGAAACAACATCTAGTAAAGCAACCAAACAATCCAACTTCTCATCGATGCTTAGGTCTGAGTATTCGCCTTCCATCAACCCCAGAAGCCATCGTTCTCCGGAATAACTTTCATCAATTTCACTGCATTTATTCGTATTTTTC
Source organism: Avena sativa (assembly GCA_916181665.1). NCBI lineage: Eukaryota > Viridiplantae > Streptophyta > Magnoliopsida > Poales > Poaceae > Avena > Avena sativa. Next base: position 445,570,982 of record OV702282.1, on the reverse strand, counting down.
TGCTTCCTCCTGACAATTCTACTTTCATGCTCAGGAAAACTCAAGTCTTGTGGACCAACAGATTCATCTCCACTGCTGCTAGCATCCCCATCATCGTCAACAGTTCCAGAATCCTCGGTGTCTGAACTAGGATCTTCTTTTCCTTTAATCCGAGGATCAACACGGAGACGGTATGCAGAAGGTGCAATCTTCTCAAATAATGTGATGTCGCTAGAGAGAGTTGAGAATATCAGCTGCTCCACTTCTGATGCGCCTGAGAGGTTAAGATCGACAATCTGAAGAGAGAACAATCAAGTAAATGCTAGGGAGATACTTGACCAAAAATATATGCAGAAGCCAGCTGTCATCAACATAAACAGTTTATTTCTGATGTTGTAAAGAAAAATACCTGTGGTGATTTGGCAAGTTCAGATACCTTTAACCCACCGGTTCCTTTCTTAGACAATAGTGCAAACAATTCACCTTTCAGTGTACGAGGATGTAACCCATATTTAATCATTTGATTTTTCTCCTGTAAGATGGGAGCAAAAGGATATATGTTACTTTGGAACATACTTGAACTACCTGCAGACTAGTAGGGGAAATCTATTGCTACAGCATATATACAAATGTTGGTAGCTATAGCCTGAAAGGCATGCACACCCACATGTAAGTGCCAAAAGGATCAAGAATAATTAGGTGTCCCATTAAGTACCTTGTTAAAGAAATTCCGATTCAGCATATGGTGATCTGAACCAAAACCTGAAGCAACCAGAACTTGGCGTAGTATTTCAACCCAAGAAAGAGAATTCAAGGATTTTATCCAAAAATTCACATCGAATTCTTGCTCTCTAACCTGAAAGAGAAACGGCTTCAACAAAATTGCAACATAACTACAGTAACATCAACTGCATTCTATGAGAATTATAACAACTCGTGTGACTGACATGAACACCTCAACTGAAACAGAAGTTTGGTGCTGCAATTGAGACAAAACCGCGGTCTAAATGAATGCAAATGGGAGAAGAATAGCACACTAAATTTCTTTACAAAGTTTTATGGTTTATTGGATCCTACAGAATGGTATGGTCATCATTATGCCACTGATTGCACGGTCTCTTTTACTCAATATAATGAATTAAGATGAACAATACAAGTTAGTAGACTTGTGCTACTAGAGAATGAATTTGATTCATCCTACACTGTCATTTATTAGACCATGTTGGTCCTTGTCGGCCTTCAAGGAATTGTAAACAATGTGCAACAAACTCACCAACAGTTTGCCAACATAAATAAATATACGACTAATAATTAACAATCAGAACAAAGAAAAATAATAAAATGAATCTACTACTATGTTTTCGGCTCATTCAAAATTCATCAGTGGACTGTATGACAATGCTGAAATGACACCACGACCTAATAGATATAGATTACTAAGCAAATGTATCTGGATGCTTGAAATAAACAAAGAATGCAGCCGCATTTTCAAAACTCACAAAGTTCACAAAGCTTAAAAATCTGGTGTCTTTAGAAGATCGTGGAACAAACACATTGCTGCTGCCCCTTTCTGTGTTTAACATGAGTAGCTTGAGAAGACTGACATGTACTTTCCCCAATAACAACGAGTCCTGGAGGTAACATTTGCACAGTAAGCAAATAATACAATGACTCATGCTAATTCCAGGAATGTTTTACCGAAAATTTGCACCTTGTCATGGAATGCCTGTACAAAATCATCAAATGTAAAGGGGTGGACATCCATACTACCAAAATGTGAGTAGACAAACCGGACAACCTGCAAGAACATTTCCTAATTAACAGATGTTGGACAGGTTTCAAAGTAAGAATTAGTAGAGGAAAGGTGGATACATAACGAACATGACAGTAACACACTCATTACGAGAAGGGAGAAAGAATCTGGCGGTTAACCGAGTTTGGTATGTATGGGCATACAGAAGGTACTAAGCTTTTCAACGACACGTTTAGATCATTAATGCTCAAAAATTAAAAAAATAGCCAAATACAGATACAGAAGATTTGTGTGAAAGCATGTCTAAAATATTTGCACTCCCAGGATATTCAGGTAGCCAGATGGAAAGATTCATAAGGCTAATCATGTCCTAGGACCAGCAGTAAGGAAGATACTTTCATTAACGATGGAGAAAATTCAATAAGTTACTAGAAGTTGGACAGATATTAGACCGTGAACTGATTTTCATAATGTCAAGTAAGGTAAATTCCATCAATGATGATAATAGTACTCCTGTATGGTCAGAAAGTAAAGTACTGCCTATAACCTGGAAAAGCTTTTTCACCATTTCAGGTGAAGATTCCCAAGGTTTCGTGGCAAATGGTTGTTTCATCCGAACACTTGGTGGAGGAAACCTGGCAAGTAAATCTGCAAGAAAAGCTTCAGTAAATTGACTATTTTACAAAACATGAGTGCAAAAAGGTGCAGGATGGTATCGCAAACCTTTACAAAGGGGGCAGCCGTGTCTCCCAGTTGAAGAAAGATGAGCTGAACATCTTAACGGGTTAGGACCTGCTTGTAACTCACTGAGCTCAAGCTCCTCATCATCAACTAAAGTTGCCTGTTCAATTTGTAGTTCTGAGGATTCTGATTCATCAACTGAAAGAAGGCACACCACTTGAGGATGCTCCTTAAGATCAGTAACTCTGCCACATGGGACCTAAAATAGGGAGAAATCACCATAAATGTTCTACACAGTAGGCACATTAGGTTCCACTTAACCATATTAAAAGGGTCAAATTTCATTTTACTTCTATTTTTCGTTTTCCTACCAAATGCACCCATTTTAGTAGCTCTACTAGTCTAGATTTAAGAAGACTAGACTTCTCCATATTTTGACTTTGCCAGGTAAGAAAGATTACCTTTCGTTTACTCGTTGGAGGTTTACTCTTTTTGCTTATTTTCTTCCTTGGCAAAATTTGTTTCTGTATAAAATATTAAAAAGAGGAAATTCTGAGTTGCTAATTCAGAACACACAACTAAGACAATCTCAAATAACATAGGCTGTGTCAGGTCAATCAAATAAGTGACTTTACTTGGACAATCTTTCCACCACAATCGTCAAATGGTCTCAATGATCTCAAGCAACCAGTTTCATCAATGAAACTGGAGCCATCTTGAATTTCTGCATTTTGGGAATACATTGCATGCCACACTGTCATTAAACCTTTGCCAGCTCCATGCTTCCTCACAGGATCATTGTTCTCACATGGCAAAGTGGATCTCTGTGCAGTAGACACCATGACCTGCAGATGAACAATTAATAAGAAAGGTGGCACACATCATTAGAAGTATCAATATAGCAAGTGAAAAGAAATTAACATGGATTAAAAAAAGGAAAGAGCGCAAATAGTTAGTTTAGTTGACAGCATCTACAGCTCAGACACGAAAACAATCTGTCAATCAGTAACTGGAAAACACACAAAAATCTCAAGAGACAAACACAGCGGAGTTCTAACCTTACATCTATCCACAAAATAAAAAGGGTTGAGTGCCTTCAGAAAGACAGTTACAGCAAATGGCTGGACAAAAGCGATACCCAGTAAGGCAGGGGGTGTATCCCAGTTTAAATGTGGGTGTCATCTCTTGGCCAATAAAATACATGGGACTTCTTATTGTACTGCCTGGCTCAAAAGATTATTGTCCTCCATAAGCAAAGGCAATACTTGATTTTCCGAGTCCATGGTTCTAGTTATATAAAAAGACCAGGTAATGAAAGAAACATTATGCTGGATCAGACTGACTACGAGCACAGGACATGACACTAACTCGTCATAATACAGACGTGATGGCACAAAATGGCATTGCACCAACCAGTAAACAATGCTTAAATAGGAAACAAAACCTGTGCTAGAAATGACAATGAAAATGCTTACTTAGCCTAAATAGTGATGAAGCTTTCACAAAATGACTATTTTATAACTAGGTGGCTGTGGTACTCGAAAACCAAAAATGATGCTTGGTCATATTAACTGTCAGCACCAGTACGTTACTAGGTACATACAAAGACACAAGAGGTATGGTACCAACTGTTCAACAATGTTTAGCACAAGAAACATGTGTTACAGAAATGAGAATGAACACAATTGGGCATCCTAAATAATACCTTTCTCTTTTTCATAACGCCTTTGTCCTGGTAAGAATGATGCTCTGTGGTATCTGCAACTACAAAAAGCAGCATTGATCATTTGATATTATTAGGGTCTTAACCACATCTAAAGAATGCAAATCGCAAATGATGTATGCAACATATGTTGGCAGCATTAGTTGAAAACATTGACAATAGACCAGAAGCAAGCATTAGAAGAGCTTTGAAAGTGCCTGCAGATCCTTTCTACTTTCCTTGTTCACCCAAAATGTACGCCAAGAAACAAAAGCAACCACAACTTTAGCACAAACGAATAGGAGAACAAAATCAAGCGCAAGCTTCTCAATATAATTTCTTTGTCCCAAATGAGTGAAGAAGCCAAAGAAAAAGTTGGAACTTGCATACCATGCAAACTCATAACAGTTACAGCATTGTTTTAAGATGGGAATGAGTGCATGGCTCAAGGAAAAGGCTAGGCCTTACATAGCATGTTGATTACCACAAAAACAGTTACTAGCGGTCTTTCAAGATCGAACATAAGAGCTGTTCACCGTTCAACCCAAAAGATGAAACAGTTACCAGAGTTGTTAGTAGAACTGTGTAGTTGATTAAGTCAATCTAGGCATTTTGGGTGATTTAACCAGTTGGTTGACACATGGATAGATATCTATGGCTATGACGGTAAATGACTTCTCAGTGACCTTAAATTGCTAGTGGATACGTACCTCTGACATGGCCATGTGCACGTTGGGGCAGGGGATCAAATTCACCACCAAGAGATGGACCATCCTTGCGGAAGACTTTCCGGAGAATATAATCCTTTGGAAATAGAACTTGTGGTCGAAGTGTGTGTTTCTTTCCTACGAGGCTTGTACTCCTACCGACAATAGTGCCCTCCTCAGCACGCAAACCAACAATATAGTTCGTGCCTGATTCGCAAAAAGAGGAATACCTGCTGCTGCTGCTACAATTTGATCCTGCACTAACTTGTGTTCCCATATGAACCCCTGCGGCTTCCATGTGTTTCCTCTCTTTCCTCCTCCGCTCCTTGAACCATATTCTGACCTGACTGTAAGTCAAACCAATAGATGCCGCATACTCTGTCATGTCCTCTGGCTTCGGATATTGTACCTCTGGATGAAAGCATATTCAGACACAGCCCAAAACAGAACATAAAATGAATATGTAGCACAGATTCAGCAGGAACAGAGCTTGGAGTATTAGCATGTATAGTTACCGGAGTAAAATCCCTCCAGCATCTGGATTTGCAGGGGAGATTTCTTTGCCCCCGCATTATTGCTCTTTTCCATGAGACCTTTAGCCATCATCTAGAGAGAACCATATTCTAGGGTTTGCATTTGTTGATTGGTTTGGTGTTGAAATCAGTGGATAAAAACCACCTTCTATATCCCTAAAGCATGAAATTGATGACAGACAATTGTTAAATCAACAAATCGGTTCAGTTACAAATCAACCCAGTTGAACTTTTGAAGAAATTACCTAGCTGGGGGGGGGGGGGGGGGGGGCAGCCGAGCCGAAGAGCTCCAGAGCAGTCAGGAGCAGTTAGACTGGGGAACAGAGGAAGTGAGGAGTGAGTGAGCAGTCAGGCAGAGCCGCAGCAATCGGGCGGCGTCAGCAGAGGGTCGCGCGGAGGAGGACGGGAGGCGACCAAGCCGGTGGGGCGGGCCAGCGGTGGCAGCGCAGCAGCCGAGCCGAGCAGCGGGGGGGCGTCGCCGCAGCGGAGAAGAAGGGCGCGACGGGGTTCGTGCGTCCGGGAAGCTTTGCGGGCCGGACTGCCGACCGACGGAGAGAAGAAGAGAGCCGGAGGCGTGGCGGCGGGCGCGCCCTGAGAGAGCAAGGGGAGAGGAGTGAGATGGAAAGGGCTCGATTCTGGTCGGCGGTGATCCGGTGGCGCGGGGAATGGAGGCGGGGTGGAGGGGGGAGGGAAGGCAAAAACCCTACCGACGGGTGGGCCGCCGTTTTCCAAAGTGGCGTTAAACCCTCGCGGTTGGGAATGGATTAGGCGAGAAATATCTGTGTGTCTTTCTTGCGTATTGGTCCCCAAAGCCTGTCCGATTCCAAAAGTAACCCCCCATTCGACACTTTTATTTATGTGCTTATAGGTTCCTCAAGGTTGTTTAATTTTAAAAATAACCCTCCATTCGACATTTTAAGGGCTTGTTTTGTTCCTAGCCAAAGTTTGGCAATTATGTCTGCCACAAAAGTTTGGCCAAAATTTAGACGTCATAAAGTGTGGCAAAAAAACTCTATACCATAAGTACCCTATAAACAATAAAGTATAGCAGCCCTTAAGTATGGTAAAAACCAAACATATGCCAAAATTTTGGCTTGGCAAATTGTGGCTAAGAACCACACCCCCTAAGAATTTGGAGGATTCTTTTGAAAGAGTCCTTTTTTGTAAAGGAAGTTGGGGCCGTCGGCTTCTACATAAATTGATGCGAGCAGGCTTAGATTTATAGTTACAAAGCTACCATTTCTTAAAAAAAATGTCTTCCCACAAAGTGAGCAACCAAAGTTTGAGATCTGATTCATACATCATTGATCTTATTGTTAGCACGCAATCCGGATTGGTTGAATAATCCATGTGCTACTATCTCTACATGCATGCATCCTATATGTGTAGTATTTGTTTGTCTAATTGCAAAGGCCACCATTGTGTGTACTAATTTGTTATTGTTATGACAATGTCATGTAGCAAAACCTACGTCCACACTCCCACAATAATTATTGAATGAATTCACTCAAATAAATAAGTCAAAAATTCCAGACATAATAGAAATTGTAGTATGTGGTAGAAGGTTGAAGGCAGCCGAGATTACTCACAACACAAATCAAACAAACAGGAAATGGATGCGTATATGCTAACTTAATTCCTTTGTAGTGAGGCCAAATGGTCCTTTAAGACAACCCCTTTATATAAACATACCACACACAAAAAATACTATTAACACAATGTTTACATGTTTTTCAATGTTTTAGAGAAATGGTATTCGACTTATATATAACTCTATATTTGAATATTTCATCGACACATGACTCTACATTTTTTTAGTATACCAATTAGATCATGTTGGTGGCTGAAACAAGACGTCATTTTTGAGCAAGCATCCCCTAATTAAAAGGAAACAAACATTGTAAATAATCTTGTCTAATATAGATATGTTGCTTTTAAACATTTTGAAAGCTTTCTCTAAAATGCATACTCTAAAAGAAATTCATACTGTTTGGCTAAGCTCTGCCGTATGAAAGAAGATGTTTGAAAATTACTCCCTATGTTTCAAAATATAAGATTCCATGTGATTTTCGTCACAAAGTATGAATACAATCTAGGGAATAGGGCCTCATTGGCTCAATGCATGTCAATGTGTTCCTTGCATTTATACATGTACGGACATATTTGAAAATGCATTTAGTGGAGCTGGAGACGACCTCTTTAAAGTTCCTATATGTAACTTCTATTAGTGTTCTTATATGGTATAGTACTTTGTTCAAGTAATTAATAATAAATGCATATTGTTTATTTAAAAAAACATATGCCAAGAAAACATATATTTTCTTATGAATCTGTAATATGATGAATAAATGGTTCGCACATGAATCACATGAAATTGTAGAGTGATTTTAAGCATCTGTGCTCGACAATGTAGCCCAGTACTGAGCAACCAGCCGAAAGTAGAACACGCGTTTTCGGTCACTAACAGATGGGCCGATGACTAAAAGTATAGATCAAGTCATCAGCGAGAGGAAACTTACTCCCTATATTTCAAAATATAAGATGTTTGAACTTTGTGAAAGAAGTGTATCTAGATCATTTTTAGTGTGTAGATTCAGAGTGAACCTACAATCTAAAAGGGGCCTAGATACATCCTTTCACAAAGCTATATTTTGAAACGGAGGAAGTAGTATATAGCTGGTCAAAGAGGGGGTGGACGCTGCCGCTGTCTATGGCCCTGCAGCTACGCCCACACTCATGATGTTCTGTGACTCCCGCCGTAAGTTGTACACGGCCATGAGTTCTGTGACTCCCGCCGTAAGTTGTACACGGCCATGACTGACAGTGCCGGTGCTGATGAGAGCAGCAAGATCTTCGATATCATTTTGTCATTCGTCGTTCATCCTTCTGAGATGCTGGCTCTCCATCCTTCCGAACCGGGCCACACGAACCGATGGAAACTTATCGGCCAAGACTTGGTCAATCGCATTGCCGACTGCATCTACTACTTCCTCCGATCCATATTAATTGTTACTGGATTGGATGTATCTAGCACTAAAATATTTCTAGATATATCTATTTTTGTAATAAATAATATGGGTCAGAGGAAGTACCTAAAAGCCTAGATCTGTGCGACATCTACGTGTATGACCTCAAGGATCAGAAAGAAGAGAGGGTCCGTGGAGCCATAAACACACTGAACTGTGTCTTCCTATTTGATGCCTTTCAGGATCATAGCTCCTCTCCAGCTACACCATCAACGCCTGGGACTCTGAACTACAAGGTCAGAAAATGTCTGAAGGTCCCCCCGATGTTATAGGCCTTTCTGCTTACCTTGAGGATCTTGAATTCGACGACTGAATCGTCCAGCATACTATGCCTTGTAAGCTACCGTCGCCGTATTGAAGCAGAGCAGACTCTGTTGCTTCATGTACTACTATATGTTGTAGTAATGCTCTCGCGTGTATGTAACTCCCTACATAAGTGTAAATCTATTGGCATGAGAGAATGTTTGAGTGACCAGAGTATTCTAATCACTTAGTACTAATTTGTGCGTGCAATCGACGTGTTACTACTCAGCTTTGGTTTCCTTTATCTCTGCAGATTTATTCATCTAGCTTTGCTTTTTTTTTCTAGGCATGAATCAGGTTGAACACCTGAGCCTACGATCTGCTCACATGCTGCACAGACTGTTAATAAGCGGCATATCAAATGTAGAACGGTAGTATATGTGAGAGATGATACTATTCAATTTCTTTATGTATCGTCGTGTGTACATGAAACAATGTACATTTCGATCCGTACTTGGCTCTGCATTTAGAGGAATAGACAAATCTGATGCCACTCGGGTCCAGACGAACAAGGCACCATTCTAGTTGCAATAATGTGAGAGGAAAGAAAAATTTAGGTTGTGCCCCAATTAAGAGGCCATATTTAGTCATTAGAGCAAAAGGAAACCTGAGGCTTCGGTATGCTGGAATCCTTATGAAGGAAGAGAAATGGCCACTGCCAATCTGCCATAGCAGATACAATTATCAACAATGAGCACCAAGGCATTGAACTGGCCATGTCCTGCTTGAACAGAAGCTGCAACACATGAGCAAATCAATTGGTTCAAGGCAAAGCGAGATTGATGAAGCTACACAGAAAAAAACAAACCGTGGCCGAACAAACATGCATGGGATGTCCAATTGCAGGGAGAAAATAGAAATTTAGAGATCGGCATATCTTGTGCCAACAAGCAACAGGTTGCTTTACTACAGAGGTACCAAGGCACATAGTTACCAAATTCACGAAACGATGGAGCTCATATCCTGTTACAATTCCGTCCTACAGGTGAGTAAAACTACAGAGCATAGTAGGCTCGATAATTCAGTCACCAATTTCAAGTTCCTCGAACAAAGAGGAAAGCCCATAATCCTCTACATCTGGATGACCTTTTCGTTCAGAGTCCCAGGCATTGGTGGTGAAGCTGGAGAGGAGCTGAATGATTGTGAAAGGAGGTTTAGCATCAGACACGAAATGACAGTTTATTGCGGTTATGGCACCAGAGACCCTCTCTTCTTTCCCATCCTTGAGGTCGTACATGTAGATGTCATAGGGATCTAGGCTTTTCAGGTAGTAGATGCAGTTGGCGTCAATCGACGGGAAGATATCAGCATTAACAGAGAGACAGTTACAATGACCAAGGAAGATGGCCTGGTTGCCGATGCTCTTAATAGGCTCAAACAGACCACCTCTGTCAGTGTTCCACCTGAAAACCTCCACGCTATGCTGCAGCTTAATGCTTATCAGTTTTATACCGGCAGATCCCACAATGGAACAACGAATTGCATGCCCCGTTTCAGAAGGATAGACAGACAACATCTCAAAAGGATGAACACCAAATGACCTCAACAGATCAAAGAATTTCTTCCTCATATCACCACTATCGAACCTACCTATGAAACCCAACCTGCTAATAGGATAAGTGACCTTGTCGTCCACAATCACATCGAAACATCGACTTTTAATATTCGCCCCGTACAGCTTACGGCAGGAGTCGCAGAACAGCATGAGGGCGGGCGCATCCACAGGGCCAATAGACAACAGCATAGTGGACCGCCTCATTAACCATGGGCGCCATGAAACGAAGCAGGTAGCCAGTGAGTGGGTTGAGGATGCACACGGCGTGCGGCGGCTCCCTGTCCGCCAGGACGAAGAAGCCATGGGGGCCACTGGTGATGACATAGTACCGGTTGAGCATAGGCAGGTCCTTGCGAAGGAAGCGGCCTGTGGTTTTGTTCATCAGGAGGCGTGTGCCGCGCTTGACATCGAGAGAGTGGCTGACCTCGTCGATCACGATCCATCCGTGTGGCTTGACATAGAGCGGAAGCAAGGGTCTGGGTTATTCATGGCACCTGCTGTGGCACGGCGCCAGGAGCCGCAGACAGCACGGAGGTCCATGTAGCAGTCAATGTCGTCGGTGGCCAGGAGGCATTCAGCGACGCGGTTGATGAGGTCGTATGGGAGCGAGGACCAGTCCACAGATGCCGCCATGGTGGTCGGAAGGTTTCACGCAGGATCTGTGTCCAGGAACTTGGGGTGCTGAACGGGACCAGCAATTGCTCTTGTCAGTTCATCCGAACTTTACCCTACCATTTGTGAAGGTATAATTGATATTCAGAGGCAGGCCAACCGTGAAATGCAACACACTAGTTCTTGATTCCAAGGAAACAAAGTTCAGGGCGTACTCACCGCAGCCATGGAGGAGGTCGGAAAAGGATCTCCGAGCTGGAACTTAGATTATATTCTTCCCCTTTTGGCAGGCGAGTGAACTAATGGGCTACAGGAGCGGCGAAGGGGATCAGAGATTGCTACCACCGCAAAAGTGAGTTCAGCCAAAGTGTACGCTACCGACGTGAAATAAAGGAAATTCAGAGGCCAATCGTAAGTTGCAGCATAGTTCTTGGTTCGAAGGGAACAAAGCTCGGGGTTACTCACTGAAGCCATGGCATGGCGTGGCGGACGAGGTAGCCACTAGTCCGTCTGGTGGCGGCGGGCCGCGAATTGGGAGAGGGGTCCGCTGCTCCCGGTTTAGGGTTCAACGATTAGCCGTCGCTGCCGAGGGGAGAGGAGAAGGAATGAACCGATGGGAGGGACTGATTTGGGACCATGGCCAGCGGCTGCGTACAGAGTTTTCGTAGCACGAGTGGCCCGTCTGCTGTGGGTCCACCTGCCAGTGACCGACACACGTGTTCTAATTTCGTTTAGTTAAGTTTTTTTTTTTAGAGAAATTTCGTTTAGTTAAGTTGCACGCATGTGTTGCTCACCTTGCTTTCGAGTAGTGCATTCTCACAATTTCTTTTTGAAAAAAAATCATCAATCTATTAATAATTATCTTAATAGAGTTTTAAAAGTAATAAAAATTACAAATAAGTTATTAGACAACCTAACAATCACAATAAATAAAGGACGCTGCTACTGCAACCGTTCTACAAATGATAAAATTTGGTGGACGTTTGGGCGGAGCCATTACGACCGGCATGCACGCGTGAAAATACATGTGTGATGCATGGAGGTGGTTCGGGTCTAATAAAAGACTATTTAGCTGTTAATCACAAACGAACACAAAATAGATGATGTCTGGTTTAAATTCAAAAATCTGAAAATTTAAAATGATTTGTAGGTCAATCCGCATATCCGATTTTAGATTTGTTTTCACCGTTGGACTAATCGCGATGAGATCTTCGAAATTAGATCCCATACTGATATCTTTTGAGAACTTTTTTTTCGGACCCAAAAGTTATCCACCCGTAACAAAAAAATTATCCATGCTAAACTTTTTAAGTTATCCACCTGATATTACATAAGTTATTTGTCCTATGAACAGATCATGTCACTGGTAGAAAAGGGCCCATGCGTCCCGGTTGGTAAGGGTCATTAGTCCCGGTTGCCCAACCGGGACGGGGCAATCGGGACTAAAGCTCTAACCATTAGTCCCGGTTGCCCCACCAACCGGGACAAATGGGGCACACGTGGCGGCATCAGAGCGCGAGGGGGTGGAGCATTAGTCCCGGTGGCCCATTTATCTGCCGCGGCACAGAATTCATTTTGGCACATTTTGTTGCCGCGGTAGCATTTTCGCCACTTTTTGTGCCGCGGCAGAGAATTCATTTAGGTTGTTTTATTGTTTATTTAATGTTTTGCACTTATCAACGAAGGAACCTTATATTACACAAGATCATCATGACAACATTACATTCAATACACGGATCGAGTTCATGCACTACATACAAAAGTTGCTATTCGATGCTACCGGCCAATTTCTTGAAAGTTGCTATTTTTATAATTCCTATTGTCTATACACAGCCGAGTAGTATTCCCCTTGTGTGTTTAGGACTTCTGCATCCAAGAATCCCGCCAATTCCTCCTGAATTGCTCGTATGCGATCCTTTGGCAGAAGACCGTCCCGTAGACGTTCGATCTGATTTAAAAAAGGAGTCAGCCTATATGAATATGAAACTAAACACAATTTGATTGTAATAAAAAAATATAGAAATTGTTTACGTACGTGAAGTTGCTCTAAATTTCTGCCCTTCTCATCGCACGTCTGCCGGATGAACTCGCATACATAGTATCCACATAGTATCCACATGATGATACAACAATTATGTAGGAAGTAGCCATTATATTACTAAACCAAGTAGCATTACAGTTGTTAGACAAATGGGATGCTACAATCGACACGAGAGGCGTACGGACGACTCAACCTCAAAAGACTACCGCGTCAAACGTTAAGCATACTTTTTAAAAGAAACTAAATCTATATTTTTTTCACGATATAATAAATGAGATGTTATGCCCCACCCACCCACCATCCTAAGTTATAATGAATAAATATAACGGAAAACCAGTAGTCTATTGGCCCGGCTTTGCTCGTCGCCGCTACCGTGGCATACAGACGACAGAGCGTCAAAGAGTTTTAGGGTAACGAGCTTTCGTCGCTCGTCGATGCGTTAGTCGAGGTTTCATGAGATGAAAAAAAATATAAAAGTTATCCACATGAGAAATATGAGAACACCTTGGCTAACATGTTTATACGGTGGATAACTTATATGATATAGGGTGAATAACTTATATATTATAACATGGATAACTCAAGTGTTACGGGTGGGTAATTTTTTGCTCCAAAAAAAATTCAACGAAACATACCAACATGGTATCTAGTTTCGAAGATCTCGTCGCGACTAGCCCAACGGTGAAAACGGATCCTAAATCAGATAAACTGTTTGATTTATAAAACATTTTAAATTTTCGATTTGCTTTTTGCTGACTTTGATTCGGTTTGTAGTTCAGTGGATATGATATGGCAGCAGTGTACTTAGTCGCTATTTAGATTTCCCGTAAATAAATACTAGACGAGTCAAAGACACGTCGTCATACTTGCCACTCCATCACCGAAGCTAAGCAAAGCTTGTCTTAAAAGAGTTTGTTATAGTAAGTCGACGAAAAGTCGTCGTCGTCGTCATACTAAAATACTAAAGACTAACGAATCATAGCAGCAACCATCGCTGCCGCCTCAACTTCTTGAAAAAGATACCGAAAATAGACTAAACAAGGAAACAGAAACCCTCGTCTCAATGTAAAGTGAACACACTTTGTTATTTTGACGGTGGCATTGCACTTTTATCCATCCTGGTCTTCTCATCTTTTTCCTAGAACTATCCCGGTGCATATATTGAAAGAAATGAAGATGCAAGTACGTGATCCTCTTACTTTAGCTTCCTTTCATAAAGAGATGTTCTATAATGAAGCAAAACCTGATGCTAAACTTGAGGTTCAGCCTTAGGGGAAGCCGGCGACAGGGTTTTACAAGCTTAAATTAGGTGCCTCGTATCATAATGATGGCTCGGGTGCAACATGCCAGTAGCGGACCCAAGAAAATTGCAAAGCCCGGACAATCTCTTAAACTAAACGCCTAAGTTGCTAATTATTAGTCAAATAATCATGAAATTAGTCTGTACGGCCGGCCGTTAGCCCGGGCATCAGGGATGCTAGGTCCGCCTTTACAGCATGCAGTACTTCGTGACTCGTGATTCTAAGGGGAAAGCTATTGTGGGTTTTTGCTGCCCGCTAGATAATCTATTATCTATGGCCACCATTGAAGCAACTGGCCTATTAAAAGGTCTTGAGTTCCTAAAAGATAAAGGATGTACAAAGGTGTTACTAATTGAATCTAACTGCCTGGAACTGATACAATGCTGCAATGGTACAATTGAGGTGTGAAATCCATATTAAGCTATCTTAGTCGAGTGTTTTCTGAAGTCAAGTACAATGGATGATGTTTCATTCAAGTTATGTCCAAGGGATGCAAATATGTGTCACAGCCATACCCTGGGAGATATGGGCCGGGACTTCATGGGCCACGCACCTGGTATTTATGGGCCGGCAGTACCTATGGACGCCAACAAAAGGAGCAGCTGCACGTCGAGAATGACATCGAAGAATTAAACCAAACTCGGGTTGCTCCCGTTCTTTTCTCTCCCGTCCCCTACCTCTCCGGTGGCCGCTGTCCACAAGCGGCGATTCCCTCGGTGGCCGCTCTCCACAAGCGGCGTTATCCTCCTCCTCATGCTCCGGTGACCTCGGGCAGCAACAGAGTGTTACACTTGGTATCAAGAGCCACGAATCCCTCCCCAAAAATTCCAAAAAAGAGTAGGCAATGGAGTTGGCGGCGACAATGACAGAGACGGCCCTGAGCTCCGTCCAGGAGAGTTTGGCACAACTCAGCGTAACACTGGGTCGGATGGCTGCGAGGCAGGAGCATATGCTAGTGGTTTCCAAGAAGATGACGGCTGCGCTCTCGCCCATCACCACAACCACGCCGATGCTCATGCCGGGGCAGCTGAATACCGAGCCTTCGTCGTCCCCGCTCTTCTCGGCCGTTCAGGTCATGGGTGTTGGTGCTCCGCACGCGGATGCCATCCTTGCTCCTTCCATGCCCACACGGTGTTCGACATTGGGCTTGGACGTCAATGGCGGCAGCAACCAACCTGCGATTGCATGTCCGCCTCGGGGTAACACAGAAGGAGCTGTAGTTGTACCCCTGGAGACCTTCCTGTTCAAGCCGCTGCATCCATATGGCCCTCTCAAGTTCAACATGCTGCCACCCACCACTTGTTCGATGCAGTGTTGCCATGAAGACACAAGCACACAGGAGTTAGCGCTCAAGCAGGCAATGGCCCCTTCTCTGCTTGCTAGTGTCGACTTCAGCCCCACGCCACCCGTCACCATCATTCCAGTGGCTATCGACAACATCAGCTCTCCTGTAGACTCTCGCATGGCTGATGAGGTGTTTACGGATGTGGGAGGCCTGTCCTTATTTCGGGAGCTTGGTTTGGATTTTGCAGAGGAAGAACTTGTCGGAAGACCGTTGAAAGACACAGTGTGGGATGTGGAGGTTTCCGATAGCCAGCTCACTCATATTGGCAGCTCCTCTCTTTTCCTAGAGTTGGGTACACGAACTAATCAATTGCTTCTGGTGCATGTGGACTCCAATCATGGAGCAGGTGGCACAATGATAGTTAAACGGGAGAAGGTGCAATGTGTCAATATTAATCAGTATATTCGCAGGTTTGGAAATACATGGTTAGGGATGGATGGAAACTTTGATGTATTGTTGAAGTATACAAGCTTATGGCCAACGGAGGAGATGGACAGTTTAAGTCACACGTGGGATCCTGGAGGTTCAAGATTTACATTCTTGGTACTGAATAGCCGAACCTTTGCTGGACACACCATAGTTTATTCCATGAATAACCTGCTAATGGTCCATCAAGTTGTTGAAAGTATTATAATGGTCAGGCATATGGGAGAATTTCCAGGGGATGCAACAAGCTTAAGGCACATGTTTCAGTCTTCATTCTCTCTGACTTATGGATTTCATTCATTGGGATATCAAATTGGTGACGATTGTTGTTTCATCTTGGCATCTGCTCATGAGAATCAATTTTTTGATGATGCACCGAGGCAAGCGGTAGGACCATTGATAATATCTCAAAGGTTTGGGATTGAAATGAAGAGATTGCCTAACATGCAGTACCAGAATAGTGTTGATTATAATTGTTCTATTCAGTTTGTTTACCATTTGAGACTTGGGGCCCGAGGGTTGGTCCATGCAATGTTGCGATGCACTAAGAGACATACGGCTCAGGTTAGAAGAGTTCCTACTTATCCTTGTTCTCTGGATCAGGTGCTTGTGCTATATCAGTCAGTTTCTATATGCCTCGCTCCTTTCAGTTTGGTTGGGCAGGCCCTTGTTAATGGTAAATCGGAGCAAACAGTACTATGTGTCATTAGGAAATATCAGAATTTACAGAGACATGACGTACCTTTGCAAGGGGAAACCAAAAATTATATGCAAATGAGACAAGGCTTTCATGTGAGTGTGTTTCTTGTGCTAAAGAGCATATACAAGTGCAAGCATTTGTGTCTGCTGGAATGTTTGGCCAAAACAATTCAGTGTGCAGACCTTGCAATCCTGGTTCTTGCTATTCACTGCAAGTTGTAGCAAGCAATATACAATACATGCTGGCGCTGATTGGAAACATTGATCTGGTGCTCGACTATACAAGGTTAAGGTCAACGAATGTGGAGAGGGACAGTTTCAGCACACAAGCAGGTCACTTATCCAATTTTCTATGCCAGGAGCTGAATCTAAAGTTTGGCCTTGCGGAAGTTCTGGATGATGCTATTGGCACACTTATTATAGTCAGCTTGTATTACACCTGCCTAAGCTCCGGGCACTTCACATGGTCAACTTGTTCACCGGTGGCAGGTTCGGAATGGTACACAATGCTTATGAGGAATAATTCACAAGATTATGGCTATGCATTTTACTCCAATCAACAGTCCAAGTTGTATTGTACACGGCCAGAATTCCTAATGTGGTCAAGCAAGTATCTACTGATGCCATGGGATCGGCCAGAATTCCTAATGTGGTCAAGCAAGTATCTACTGATGCCATGGGATCCAAGCGATGTGCAAAACAAAGCCTCACGTGCAAGCCTCGTTCAATCTATAAGAGCTGTTGCTCTGAAGATACCTTGGGATCCTGGTGTTATCACAATCCAAATGGCGTTTGGGCTATCTGTGTCAAGGCTGGACAATCTTAGTGCAATTGGACCGATGTCATGCTGCGTCATGGGTACGCCATTGCTTGGGGACAAGCAATGTTTCTTGGGGACGGTATTGTCACAGTCGTACCCTTCATGGGCCACGCACCTAGTATTTATGGGCTGGCAGTACCTATGGACGCCAAAAAAAGGAGCAGCTGCACGTCGAGAATGACATCGAAGAATTAAACCAAACTCGGGTTGCTCCCGTTCTTTTCTCTCCCGTCCCCTACCTCTCCGGTGGCCGCTGTCCACAAGCGGCGATTCCCTCGGTGGCCGCTCTCCACAAGCGGCGTTATCCTCCTCCTCATGCTCCGGTGACCTCCGGCAGCAACAGAGTGTTACAATATGCTGGCGCATGAGTTACCTAATTTTTCTTATGATTCTAAAGAACCCCACATGTGGGATGGTGACCCTCCAGGTTTTATTCTGCCTCTTGTATTAAATGATGAGGACCTCTTAAATGATGTAACTCTTTTATCTAATAAGTAAAGGCCACCAGGCATTCCTTAAAAAAAAGATGTTTTATTATTTATATTTTGTCAGAATCTTGATAATGCTTGAATTTGATTTGAAATCGTAAAGCACCGATGAATCTAAATGCAAAAGAAAAAGGTATACTATGTTTTAGATGGCTTGAATATAATTTTGTGCAGTATGTCCTGACATGAACTAACATCGCTCGCGCATACTTAATTATATATATTAAGAGTTGTGAAAGTTTATGTATTTTTTAGAACATATCTATCATACTAACACATTTAGCATAGTAGAGGGGCATAAGTTATGGTATATTAATGGCAAGCAGCTTGACTGTCATCTAAGTAAGAACGGCTAGATTAGGGCTAACACCTGGCTGCTTTCAAGAGTTAATTAACATCATTTGCATCAAAAAAGAAAATGGTGTATGCCTAATCGTGGAAGCCCCTCCGGTACAAGAAAAGCAAACCTTATATCACTTTGCTTATTGTAACATGATCACTACTACTACTAGAATATATAACATTGACAAATATGTGTAATGACCGATGAAATAATAATACTATAACAATATTTCCCGAGGCAGATCTATGCATATGATTGCAAGTTCGTAATCCAAATATTTAAAACAACATTGGTGGTCATCAAAGTTTTCAAAATTTGACTGAAAACATGCCCAAAGCCATCAATTTGTTGGGTGTGTACTAGAGAGAGTACAAAGGAAGAAGAAATGTAATTACGGAACAAACTTCATTACATTCATATGTCCCCTTGCAGAACAAACATGTTTCTTGCACACAGCAGGGCATAATCCTAATAAATAGTGGAAGAGAGAAAAAGAAACTCTAGTTTATCAAACCATAGGTTTCAATAGATATTGGCATCCTCAGTGTAAGAGAAATCTCATATGTAGGTGTACAGAGTGCCACCAATCAAAGAATAACACAATCTTCTGCTTCACACTGTGCCCACTCTAGTTCAATCCCCGGCCAGTTGAAGGTGTAGATCCAAAGGAGCTCAATGATTGTGAGTCATCTACTCTAGTGATTCTTTCTTGTTTCTGGCTCTCGAGGTCATACATGATACATGTAGAAGTCATTACACGAATATAATGTGGGTCTCCTGTGTTGTAGATGCAGTTAGCTTCAACCGATACGAACTTATCAACGTTAATACACAAGCACCTAGGATAGCCGAGGAAGATGGCACGATGGCCGATGCCCTTCACAGGCTCGAGCACAGCTCTCTCCATGTCTACCTTGAAAACCTCCATGCGTTGTTGTACCTTTACTAGGAGGAACAATTCCCCAGCAGAGCCTTCCACTAGAAAACAATGGCTTGATGTTGTGAACACCTTGGAAGGATCGATGTCGAACGTCTTCAGGATATTAGAGATCTTGTTGCCCATGGCTACCGCAGGCGCGGAGGGTGCCACAAGCTGCTAACCACTGCCGGTGTACATGCCGCACATGGCGGATAGCTGGACCAGAGGATAACGACTGACACAACCTTCGTACAGAACGAAACTTTTGGTGGTTGGGTCAGCCTAGTACATGACACGAGACGAGTCGAGGAGCAGGACAAGGGTGGGCAAAGAACCAACGACAAGGGCGGCGCCGACCATGGATGGCGGCAGAGGTGCCACGAAGTGCGTCATGTCGCCCGTGAAGGGGTTGAGAATGTGCGGCAGATGAGGGGCTTCCTTGTCTGCCAGAACAAGGAGACCGTCGACGGCAGTGGCAACGTGGCGGTAATTGCGGAGGAGGCGGAGGTTCCTGTGGAGGAAGCGGCCGGTGGCGGTGTTCACCAGGAGGCGCTCGTAGCTCTCGCTCTCAAAGACCTCGTGGAGGAGGATCCACCGGCATGGGCGGAAACGGGGATTGGTGGTGTTTATAGGGTCATCGGTGGCAGAGCGCCAGGCGGAAGTCCATGTAGTAGTCGAGGTCGCCGGTGGCCAGGAAGCAGTCGGCGATGCGGCTGACCAGCTCAGGCAGGAGAGAGGTCCAGTCCGCCATGGCTGGAGAGGAAGGGCGATGTGAGAAGGTGTTACTGAAGAAGCCGGCGATGCGGTTGATGAGGTCGGACATGAGCAAGGACCAGTCTGTGGTTTGAGGTTTCAGAGAAGACCGGTGAAGAGGGTTAAATAGCTGCTTCAACTTCAACCTGCATGTTTGGAAGGCATATCGATCAGTATACTTTGGCTGGCGCCCCCTCGTCTACTGAAATTTCGGCCGTGTCATTGAACTGTCACTAGGATTGTCGGGCTCCACATTTAGTACTCACCAGCAGTGAACGAAGCGACGGAGGCATGCCCAACCCAAGGTCCATCCAAACGAAATTCAGATGGTCATCATTCCTCCTCGCCTGGTACTGTCTAATAGGAGCCACAATTTGTAGTGCCAAATTCAGATGCTGATCGAACTCGTGCTAACAACACGTTTATGTAAACGACAATTACAGGCTCCGTAGACTTCAGTCAGTGACCACAGTTAAAGTAGTTTCAGTACCTCTTGCAAAATCCTCCATTCTGCAGTGAAACTAACAAGTAAATATATACATACACTAAAAGAAATACTGATTCTGTCAAGTGGGATGACAAATAAAAGGAAAAAAGGTCTTCATTTATTTATGAAGGAAGATCATACACATCAGACTGCACAATTCGCATAAATATATTCGGCAAGGTTCGACTCGGGTGGTGATGTCTGGAGGCAGAAACAACGAAGAAACCCGTCAGTTGAAAATTAGGTTGTGCCTGAATTAGTATGCCATTTTAAAAGCAAAGGGGAAAACCTTGGCTTCAACCTTGCTTCCACTGGAATAAAAAATGAGACTGAACTGGAATCAACCTTGCTTCAACTCTGCCATTGCCATATACTACTAGTAGATACTAGTATTATCAGCAACGAGCACCAAGGCATTGAACTGATTGTGTCCTGCTTCTACAGAGGCTGCAGCAGGTGAGCAAATCAGTAGGTTCAAGGAAAAAGCGAGATTGATAAACCTACACTGAGAAACAAACCATGGCTGAAAAAACATGGGATGTCTAAATGCAGGGACAAATAGAAAATTTACAAATCTGCCAACAAGCACCATGTTGCATTGCTAAAGAGGTACCAAGGCAAGGTACATACTAGTAGACGCTACAGAGCATTGCAAATTCACGAGAGACGATGGAGTCATATCCTGTTACAATACTGTTCTACTGGTGAGTAAAACTACATAGCATAGTGCTTGCCATCGACTATCTTGATGTTTAACCCGTAAGATTGGCTATAGTTGAGCTCGCTGGCCCTGTGCTCGATAAAATTTCCTTTGAAACATCCAGATAACCTATACCCTGTACTGAATTCTTCTGTAATAGCAACAAACGCTCTGTAGGTTCAGCAATTTTTGGTTGATTTTGATATAAAATGGTGGCGGTGTGCTGTTGATTCACTGTCCCTTTTGCTGTTTCATTTATGGAACTATCACCTAGCCTACTGAACTTATGTTGTCTCATACTTCTACCCATGCAAACAGCCTGGACTCCTGGAAGAGAGTAGGAGAGTCATGGTGCCAACAAGTAAAGAAGAAGCAAAGCAGGACCAGGTTGACGAATCCTTCGACAATGAGCCTGAGCCCTCAATTACTTACGATGACAAAGCAGAGCAGCTCCAACCATTGACCTCTTCGCCAAGGACAAAGGATCATCCTGGTTTCTGACTTCTCCAAAGGGAAAGAAATTATCTTACTTTTCTCCAACGAGAGGGGCAGCCCAAATCACCTATGCTCCAAGAAGCAAAAGGCAGATTATGCAAATATCTTACCATCCTACTTTACCATTTTCGCTATGCTTTCATTACCCAGAAAATGTCATGCACTAGGCTTGGAAAAACCTATGATCTGTTGTATCAGGTTTATGTTAGTCAACTTGAAGAACTACGGAAATGAATCTAAAGATACTATTAGCACATGGTTCCCTCTCCTATCTACTAATGTGCCTTCCCAGCCTAACTACCTAACAGTAATGCCACTCATAACATCAGCGAACAGGTGTCGCCGCGCCAACTTACCTAGTTAGAAATTTAGAGACCGGCGATATCTTGTGCCAACAAGCACCAGGTTGCGTTACTAAAGAGGTACCAAAGTACATAGTAGACTGCTACAGAGCATTACAAATTCGTGAAACGATGGAGCTCATATCCTACTACAATACCGTTCTACAGGTGAGTAAAACTACAGAGCATAGTAGGCTCAATAATTCAGTCACCAAATTCAAGTTCCTCAAACAAAGAGGAAAGCCCATAATCCTCTGCAAATGGACGACCTTTTCGTTCAGAGTCCCAGGCATTGGTGGTGAAGCTGGAGAGGAGCTGAATGATTGTGAAAGGAGGTTCCGCATCAGACAGGAAATCACAATTTATTGCAGTTATGGCTCCAGAGACCCTCTCTTCTTTCCCATCCTTGAGGTCGTACATGTAGATGTCATAGGGATCTAGGCTTTTCAGGTAGTAGATGCAGTTGGCGTCAATCGACGGGAACAAATCAGCATTAACAGACAGGCACTTGCGATGGCCGGGAAGATGGCTTGGTTGCCGATGCTCTTAATAGGCTCAAACACACCACCCTTGTCGGTGTTCCACCTGAAAATCTCCATGCTATGCTGCAGCTTCATAATTACCAGTATATTACCGGCAGATTCCACAATAAAACATCGACTAGCGTGCCCCATTTCAGAAGGATAGACAGACATCAACCCAGAAGGATGAAAACCGAATAACGCCAACAGATGAAAGATCTTGGTGGTCACATCACCATTATACATCATAACCATGAGACTCAGCCTGAAGACAGGATAAGCGACCTTGTCCTCCTCTAACAGAAAGAAGCATCCTCTATCAGTATTCGTGATGTACAGCTTACGGCAGGAATCACAGAACAGTATAAGGAGAAGCGGAGCCTCGCAGGCAGGGATAGCTGCAGAATCCACCGCGAAGTCAACCATGGGCGCCATGAAACGAAGCAGGTAGCCGGTGAATGGGTTGAGGACGCACACGGCGTGTGGCGGCTCCCTGTCCGCGAGGACGAAGAAGCCATCAGGACCAGTGGTGATGACATAGTACCGGCGGAGCATAGGCAAGTCCTTGCGAAGGAAGCGGCCTGTGGTTTTGTTCATCAGGAGTCGTGTGCCACGCTTGACATCCAGAGAATGACTGACCTCGTCGATCACGATCCATTGCGTTGGGTGAAAGCAGGGGTCTGGGTTATTCATGGCGTCTGCGGTGGCACTGCGCCAGGAGCTGCAGACAGCGCGCAAGTCAGTGTAGTAGTCGACGTCATTGGTGGCCAGGGGGCAGTCAGCAATGCGGTTGACCAGGTCAGACGGGAGGGAGGACCAGTCCACTGATGCCGCCATGGTGGTCGGAAGGTTTCACACAGGATCTATGTCCAGGAACTTGGAGTGGTGAAATAACTGATATTCAGAGGGCAATCGCGAGTTCATCCGAATTTTACCCTACCATTTGTGAAATAGCTGACATTCAGAGGGCAATTGCGAGTTGCAGCAAGCTAGTTCTTGATTCCAAGGAAAACAAAGCTTAGGGGTACTCACCGTAGCCACGGCGGTCACAGAGGATCTACGAGCTGGATCTCCTCGAACTAGTCTTTCGCCCCGCTTTATAAATAAAGCCACATCGGCCGAACAGATACAAGGTAGAGGGGAGACCCCTTTACAAGGCAGATCAAAATAAACAAGAAAGACGCGGAAGCCTAAACTTGCCACCGAGGACAACGAGCCGAAACTAGGGTGACCCGGGGCTCCACGACGACGCCCCCAAGAGGGTCACGACACACCGCGCCGCCGCCGTCGAGACCAAAAGTCAAGGGTTTTCACCCGGAGCCCTGTCGCGCGGGAGGTAGCCGCACCAACGCCCCCAAGGAGGTAACGATACCCGCAGGCACCGCCGTCGATGGTGCCAAAGCACAGAGCTTTCGCCCGGAAAAACCTCCAACCGCTCCCCGGCAACTGCCACGCTCGTTGACCCCAAGAAAGGCTGCCGACACGCGATCTGGGAGTTGCCTTAGCCGAAGCGCCGCCAACACCGAAACCTCCCGTCGCCCTCTCCACGCCATCCACATGACCGGGGGGAGGAGCCACCACCACTGACACGACGCTCGCCGAAGAGACACCCGCGCAGACCGCCTTCCGGAGCCGCCGCCCCGGCATCCCTGAGCTCAAGCCAAAGCCCCGACCGACGCCGCATCGAGCCACCGACGATAGGGCCGGGTCGGGCTCACGGACGTGAGGAAACCGAGGCACGACCAGCTTGGGGGAGGGGACCTACCCTCCATCACCCGCGGTGAGCGCCGTCCGGACACAGCAGCAGAGCAAGACAGGGCTGGAACAGGCCCAGATCAGGCCCGGCCCGCCGGCCAGGCCCAGATCAGGCCCATATCGGGCCCCTCTGCTCCGCCGCTGCGCTGCTGCTGCCAAGACGCCGCCGCCGTCGATCCCCAACCTCCCGAGCCACGCTGCGCCCTGTCGCCGCCGCGGGCGCCATGGACGCCGCCAGAGCTCGGGTCGAGCTCGCGCCCAAAGCCCGGGCCAGAGCCGCCCCCGCCGCCAAGAGGGAAGGAGGCGCCGCCGCGCCTCACCTCCGCGCCTCACCGCGAGGAGGACGGACCCCGCCGCCGAGCTCCAGCGCAGCCAGAGGCTCCGCCGCCGGGCCGAGACAACCCCGCCGCCGAGCCCCGCCGCCTCCAGCGCTCTGCTCCACCACGGCCGCGGCTCGCCGGCCCGCCGCGCCGGGAGGGATTGGAGCCGAGCCGATGCCGCCACCTCGCCGTCCGACGCGCGCCACGGCAGCGCCGCCATGGAGCCCGACGCCAGCCCCACGCTCTGCCCCAGGAAGCGGTCCCGCGAGCGCCTGCACCGAGGGAGAGGCCGAGAGATCCCCGCCGCCGCCGGCGCCGGCCGGGCTTCGCCTAGGCGCGCCCTCCTGGCGGCGGCAAGGGAGGGGGAGGGGGGAGAGGGGGCGGCGGCGGCGCGGCAAGCTAGGGTTCCCCCCTGTCGCCACGCGGGGGCGACGAGGGAGGAGAGCGTCGTTTTTTTTGGGCGTCCTACGAGCTGGATCTTGGCAGGCGGCCGAACAGGACTACAGTAGTGGCGAAAGGGGATCGGTGGTTGCTGTCACCGCTCCAGTCAGCTCATCCAAAAATGTACCCTACCCATTTGGGAAATAAACGAAATTGAGAGGACAATCGAGTGAGCTTCAGCATAGTTCTTGATCCAAGGAAACACAGCTTGAATGTTACTCACTGTAGCCATGGCATGGCAGACGAGGTGGGTGCAGCCGTGCAGGTCCGTCTGGTGGCGGCGAGCCGCGGATCGGGAGAGAGGCCAGCTGCTCCGGGCCGGATTAACGCCGAATCGAGCCGATCTCGCGGCGGGGGGAGCGGGAGGTCGAGGGGGATTAGACTAGGGTTTAGGGTTCAAGGAACAGCTGTCGCTACCGAGAGGGAAGGAGAACAACGGGAGTGACTCATTTGGGAACGATGGCGAGCAGCTGCGTACTGATGAGTTTTCACCGATGACTTGACTTTGACCTTAGGCTGGTCATATGATACTAGTACATGATACTAGCACTAGGACCAGCCTTAGGTCTTGGACCCAGCTTGTCCAAGATGCGTTTGGTATGCCCAAAGTACTGAAGCAGTATCCTTTTCCTTCACATCCAAAGGACCAAACGGACATAGATCATTGTCAACAAAAGTAAACTGCACGGTACTAATTTTTTTTAAGTGTCTTCAGTTTGGTTCTAGTTTTTTCAAAATGCATATCTAGGTTCTAAATCTTTCTCAAGTGATTTACGCGAGGTCCTAAATCGGTTTGACCTACGTTGACCGGTACCACATCGGCATTAGACATGTGTCAGTTAAGAAAATTTATGGATAGCCCCTTATAAGATGTGAGGTTCTAATTCCTGGGCCCCTAGTTCTTTTCCATCTCCGCTCTTTGTCACCGATATTCATGGCGCAGGACCACCTCGTGTCGTTTCGCTACACCTGCGCTCACCGATGTCCTTGCATGTACGAATCATAGCTAGCTAGTTGATCAATTAATACTAGCTAACAACACACACGTACAAACCACCAAGCTAGGTGATAGATTAGTCATAGCAATGCATGAGACATGCTGGCCTGCGACGTTGGGAGGTTAGAGTCGATTGGGCGATTCACTATTTATTCTACTTAGATACATGGTTGTATATAACTATGACCGTCATCTTGATCGGAGCCATCATGCTCCTCATCGACACAGAACTGGAGCCGTACATTGGCCAAGATCTCGGCTGCAGGAGAGGCACAAGGCTATGGGTGTTGATGGACGTCGGCCCGTTGGCCATGCTCATGTTTGAGCACTAACCGCCCTTCCCCAGCCTAAAAGGCCCACCTAACTCTAACTTCTTAACCCTAACATGATTTGCACGAAGCACCCTTCATGTTCGGCCCTTCTGGTCCCGCAGAACTAAAATGATGTTATATTATGTTGCTTTAATATCATGAATATCAATGGGTACCCGATTATCTACTGGGTTTGGATTTGGAACGATATACAGGCCCATAAATACCTTAGGGTGACTTCTTTTGGGCTTCTGCTTATGCATAAGCCTGCTTATAGATTCCGGTGGGGAGAAACTGCGATGGACAGAAGCTTGTAGAAACTGTCGGGAGGCTTCTTTTAGAATTATGTTGTTTTAGCTTATTTGCTGCAATGAGTGGTGACATGTCTGTTATACCCCTGGAATTGATCTGGCCACTTAGAAATAGAGTTATAAATAAAATAAAAAACATTATGTCGTAGTATATTTTAGGACATGCTCAAATATTAGAAAATGTCATACGAGTTTGAAATAAAAATAAAAATAATAGAAAACGTCATATGTACACTTGTATCATATTTTAACTTGACATGATTTTGGGACATCACCATCACTAACACCAAAATCATCTACTAGCAAGCATCAAATATTAGCATCACATCCCAATAATCGTCTAGTAGCAAGCATCAAGATTTTTTTTTGAAGATTTGACTAATTTGGCTGCTTCCGACGACATGCTTGAAGGGTTTCGCGGCATAGTAAATCAAAATTTTCTACGGATGCGAACAGAGGGAAAGCCAAGATCTAATCTAGGAGATGCAATCAACGAGAGAGATTGGATTAGTTCTTCATACCCTTAAAGATTCGCACAGCGGAACGTTCGTCGGAACGTGGGTGATGTAGTCGTACTCGCTTCTCCTCCTGGCGATCCGATCCGATCTAGCACCACAAGTGGCGGTGCCTCCGTGAGATGCACACGTGCAGCACCTCGATGTCTCCTCCTTCCTCGGACCAGCAAGTATGGTGGAGAGATAGATTGGATCTACAACACGACAGCGTGGTGTATATGGTGGAGAATTTCTGCAGCAGGGCTTCGCCTACAAACAGTCGGGAGGGAGAGAGGAAAGCTAGCAAGGCGGCTAGGGTTTGGAGGAGAGGTGTAGGGGGTTGGTGCGCCCCCACCCCTCTTTATATAGAGGGGGGGCGCAGCCCTAGCCCCTCCCCCAAGCCCAAAGGATAAGGAGTGGGGGGCATGGACTCTCCCCTCTTCTAGAAACCCTATCTCTAGTTTAAACGATTTAAACTCTCTAGGATCGGCTGGGCCCTATGGGGCCTTGTGCCCCTGGCCTAATGCGGCCAGGACACTCCCTCATAGGCCCATGCCCCCTCCCGGAAGGTGGGGCCACGTTGGTCCCCTTCCGGAAGGTTCTAGAAGCTTCCGGTACAATACCGATTAACCCGGAACAATTCCAAACTCCAAAAACTGCATTGCCTTATATGAATCTTATTCTCCGGACCATTCCGGAACCTCTCGTTATATCCCGGATCCCATCCGAGACTCCGAACAAAAATTCATAAACCAATTATCCAATCTATCCTAGCGTCGAGATACGTTAAGTGTGTGACCCTGCGGGTTCGAGAATATGCAGACATGATTTTCTATCAATAATCAACAGCGGGGTCTGGGCACCCATATTGACTCCCACACATTCATCGATGATCATATCGGATGAACCACGATGCCAGGATTCAAACAATCCCATATATATATTCCCTTCGTCTCGCGATATTTTACTTGCCCGAGATTCGATCGTCGGTACCGTCATACCTAGTTCAATCTCGTTCACAGCAAGTACTTTACTCGTTCCGTAATCCAATATCACTTTGTGATTAACTCCTTAACCACATGCTTGCAAGCGGTGTTGATATCGATTACCGAGTGGGCCCGAAGTATATCTCTCCCACTTGGGAGGGACAAATTCCATCTCGATACATACAACCCAACAGATACTTTCCGATCACCTGAGAGACACCTTTATGATCACCCTCTCATAGGATGACGTTTGATGACCTCAAAGCTTTCTTCCGATACCAGGGAGTTGTATTATCTCATGGTCTAAGGAATACAATATTTGACATAAGAAAAGCTTCGCAAAGACGAACACGATGACACGATCTAATTGCTTTGCTTAGTTTGGGTATGTCCATCATATCATTCTCCAATGAAATGATCTCATTATCAATTGACAACTCATGTCTATGGTTAGGAAACCTTAACCATCATTGATCAATGAGCTAGTCCATAGAGGCGTACTAGGGACACGGTGTTGTTCACAAACCACACAAGTATTAAAGTTTCCGCTTAATACAATTCTAGCATGGAATATAAAGTTTATCATGAACATGAATTATAATAATAACATCTTTATTATTGCCTCTAGGGCATAATTCCAACAGTCTCCCACTTGCACTAGAGTCAATAATCTAGTTTACATCTGGTAACAATCTCACACCCATGGCACTGAGGTGTTGATCATGTTTTACACGTGGAAGAGGTTTAGTCAATGGATCTGCGACATTCAGATCTGTATGTACTCTGCTAATCTTCAGATCTCCATCTGCAATATAATCTCGAATTATATGAAACTTGCGGTTGATATGCTTGGTCTTTGGATGATATCTTGGTTCCTTAGCGAGTGCTATGGCGCCAGTGTTGTCACACAATATCTCCAGTGGGTCCAATGCACTTGGAACCACGCCAAGCTCAGTGATGAAGTTTCTGATCCAAACTCCTTCACTTGACGCTTCTGCAGCAGCCATGTATTCCGCTTCCACTGTAGATCCCGAAATCACGCTTTGCTTGCAGCTTCTCCAGCTCACAGCTCCTCCATTCAAAATATAAACGTATCCTGTCTGAGATTTGGAATCATCCTTGTCGGTGTCAAAACTAGCGTCGACGTAACCTTTTACGACAAGCTGTTCATCACCCCCATAGACTAAGAACATTTCTTTAGTCCTATTTAGGTACTTTAGGATGTTCTTCACGGTTGTCCAGTGTTCCACTCCTGGATCACTTTGATATCTTCTCGTCAAACTAAGAGCATTGGACACATCCGGTCTAGTACACAGCATGGCATACATGATAGAACCTATGGCCGAGGCATAAGGCACTTTGCTCATAGCTTCCCTATCATTTACCGTAGCTGGACACTGAGCCTTGCTCAATATCTTACCTGATAACATAGGCACTGAACCTTTCTTTGCCTTATCCATTCTGAACCTTTTCAGAACTTTGTCTAGGTATGTACTCTGGCTTAAAGCTATCAGGCGTCTTTGTCTATCTCTATAGATCTTGATGCCCAATATATAAGCAGCTTCACCTAGGTCTTTCATTGAAAAACATTTGTTCAAATAACTCTTCACATCGTTAAGCATGTTGATGTCATTTCCGATAATCAATATGTCATCCACATATAGTACCAGAAACGTCACCGAGCTCCCACTCACTTTCTTGTAGATACAAGCTTCATAGCAATTTGGAACAAATCCAAAGCTCTTGATCACTTGATCAAAACGAAGGTTCCAACTCCGAGATGCTTGCTTCAGTCCATAAATGGAACGCTGAAGTTTGCATACTTTACTAGCATCCTTAGGATCGACAAAACCTTCGGGTTGCATCATATACAACTCTTCATCAATGTTGCCATTGAGGAATGCAGTCTTGACATCCATCTGCCATATTTCATAATCATGAAACGCAACAATTGCTAATAAAATCCGAATGGACTTAAACATCGCTACGGGAGAGAAAGTCTCATCGTAGTCAACACCTTGAACTTGTCGAAAACCTTTCGCGACAAGCCGTGCTTTATAGACGGTAACATTACCATCCGCGTCCGTTTTCTTCTTGAATATCCATTTGCACTCAACGGCCTTTCGGTCGCTAGGAGGGTCCACCAAAGTCTATACTTGGTTTTCGCTCATGGATCCCAATTCGGATTTCATGGCTTCTAGCCATTTCTCAGAGTCTGGGCTCATCATCGCTTCCTCATAGTTCGTAGGTTCACTGTCTTCTACCAACAAGACAGTCAAGACGGGGTTGCCGTACCACTCAGGAGGGGCACGCGACCTTGTCGACCTGCGACGTTCAGTAGCAGCATCATCCGAAGCTTCATGATCTTTGTCATTAGCTTCCTCTATTGTTGGTGCAGGCGGCACTGGAACAATTTCAGGTGCTGCGCTACTCTCCAATTCAAGAGAAGGTTCAATAACCTCGTCAAGCTCTACTTTCCTCCCACTCACTTCTTTCGAGAGAAACTCCTTCTCAAGAAAGGAACCGTTCTTTGCGACAAACACTTTGCCTTCGGTTCTGTGATAGAAGGTATACCCAATTGTTTCCTTAGGGTATCCTATGAATATGCATTTCTCCGCTTTGGGTTCGATCTTGTCCGGCATCAACTTATTGACGTAAGCTTCGCATCCCCAAACTTTAAGAAACGACAACTTAGGTTTAGCACCAAACCACAGTTCATACGGTGTCGTCTCAACGGATTTAGATGGTGCCCTATTTAAAGTGAATGCAGCGGTTTCTAATGCATAACCCCAAAATGATAACGGCAAATCAGTAAGAGACATCATTGATCGGACCATATCTAATAGGGTTCGATTCCGGCGTTCAGACACACCATTGCGCTGTGGTGTTCCGGGTGGCGTGAGTTGTGAAACGATTCCACTTGCTTTAAGATGCGTGAGAAAATCATAACTCAAATATTCACCTCCACGATCGGATCGTAGAAACTTAATCTTTCTGTTACGATGGTTCTCCACTTCATTCTGAAATTCCTTGAACTTTTCAAATGTTTCAGATTTATGTTTCATTAAATAGATATACCCATATCTACTTAAGTCATCGGTAAAAGTGAGGAAATAGCGATATCCACCGCGCGTCGAAATACTCATCGGTCCGCATACATCGGTATGTATGATTTCCAACAAGTCCGTTGCTCGCTCCATCATACCGGAGAACGGGGTTTTGATCATCTTGCCCATGAGGCATGGTTCGCATGTGTCAAATGATTCAAAATCAAGAGACTCCAAAAGTCCATCAGAATGGAGTTTCTTCATGCGCTTTACACCAATATGACCTAGACGACAGTGCCACAAATAAGTAGTTATCACTATCTACTTTGCATCTCTTAGCCTCAATGTTATGGATGTGTGTTTCATCCCTTTCGAAATTTAGAAGAAATAAACCATTTACAAGAGGTGCATGACCATAAAAGATGTTACTCATATAAATAGAACAACCATTATTCTCCGATTTAAATGAATAACCGTCTTGCAATAAACACGATCCAGAAATAATGTTCATGCTCAACGCAGGCACATAATAACATTTATTAAGGTTTAAAACTAATCCCGAAGGTAAAACTAAGGAGAGCGTGCCGACGGCCATAACATCAACTCTTGATCCGTTGCCAACGCGCATCGTCACCTCATCCCTCGCAAGCCACCGTCTATTCCGTAGCTCCTGTTTCGAGTTACAAATATTAGCAACTGAACCGGTATCAAATACCCAGGCACTACAATGAGGGCTAGTAAGGAAAACATCAATAACATGTATATCAAATATACCTTTGATGGTGCCATCCTTCTTGTCCGCTAAGTACTTCGGACAGTTGCGCTTCCAGTGACCCTTGTCCTTGCAATAGAAGCACTCAGTGTCCGGTTTAGGACCAGACCTGAGCTTCTTCTCAGCTGGAGCATTGTGCTTGCCGCCGCCCTTCTTGAAGGGCTTCTTTGCTCCCTTACCTTTCTTAAAGGAGGGTTTGTTGACCATCAACACATGATTATCCTTCTTGATGTCCACCTCCGCAGCCTTCAGCTTTGCGAAGAGCTCGGTGATCGTATCAGTGGAACCAATCTGATTATGAGTCACTACAAAACTTTTGTAGCTGGGAGGGAGTGATTGCAGAACCCTGTCAATCTTGAGCCCCTCTGGAATCGTGCATTCCAGTTGCTCAAG
This sequence comes from Avena sativa, assembly GCA_916181665.1. Lineage (NCBI taxonomy): Eukaryota > Viridiplantae > Streptophyta > Magnoliopsida > Poales > Poaceae > Avena > Avena sativa. The sequence continues at coordinate 445,538,625 of OV702282.1, read as the reverse complement.
CGTTGAGTGTAGCCCATCATCTTTATGGCGTGCTCACTAATGGAACTCCCTTCCTCCATCTTTCAGTTAAAGAACTTCTCGGAGATCTCATATCTCTCAGAACGGGCTTGAGTCTAAAACATGGTTTTCAGCTCCTCGAGAATCTCAAAGGGCCCGGGATAGGTTTCAAAACGATTTTGAAGTTCCGGTTCCATAGCAAACAACATGGTGCTCTTAATCACACCATAATCATCTTTGCGCGACTGATAGACAGTTTTCTCATCAGCCGGCGCATTTGCAGCAGGGGGGTCACCTAACGCTTTACCAAGGACATAGTACTTTTGTCCGCCAGACAGAATGATTCTTAGATTGCGGAACCAATTGGTGAAGTTAGACCCATTGTTTCTAAGCTTTTCCTTCTCAGCAAAAACGTTGAAGTTGAAGTTGGATTTGGCCATGTGATATACAGTATTTGCAAGTACAATTTAGACTATGTTCATGATAAATAGTTCAACTTAATCAAATTACTAAATGAACTCCCACTAAATTCAACATCCCTCAAGTTGTTTAGTGAACACGATCCAAATTCACCACACCTAATCCGATCATCACGAGAAGAGATGTGGTTTCAATGGTGGACAACAAATGTCGATCATATCATTCATATGACTCATGCTTAACCTTTCGGTTCTTGTGTTCCGAGGCCATGTCTGTACATGCTAGGCTCGTTAAGCTAGACCCAAGTATTTCCGCGTGTGCAAAACTGGCTTGCACCCGTTGTATGTGAGCGTAGAGTCTATAGCACCCGATCATCACGTGATGCTTGGACACGACGAACTTTCGCAACGGTGCATACTTGGGGAGAACACAGTTTTTATCTTGATCTTTAAGTGAGGAATCATCTTATAATGCTATCGTCGCGATCTAAGCATAATAAGATACATAAAGGATAAACATCACATGCATATAACTTTATGTGACATGGTATAGCCAATCTTCGCGCAATGATCTCCATCTTGTGCGTTCCGGCATGATCTCCATCACTCCACCATGATTGCCTCCACCACGAATAGCAACTACAACTATTGCTAACTACTTAGCGATAAAGTAAATCTATTACATGGCGTATAAGAAGTTGACTCGCAGGTCATACACAATTATAAAGACAACCATATGGCTCCTGCCGGTTGTGTACTCATCGACATGCAAGTCGTGAAACATTACAAAACATGATCATCGCATACAATATACACATCACATCTTGGGCCATACCATATCACAGAAAATACTCCCTGCAAAAACAAGTTAGACGCCTCTACTTTGTTGTTGCATGTTTTACGTGGCTTATGGGAGTAGATGCTAAGAACGATTCTTACCTACGGAAAGCCACAACGGTGATATTATGGTTGCCAAACTCCGATGTTAATCCCATGACAACTATAGTGAGAGAAACTGACATCCACCAGCCGCATGTGTGGAACAAGCCACACGTCAAGTGCGGAGCCGGTCTCGCGAACGACGTCGCGTAAGGTTGGCCTGGACCGCTTCAATCTCACTATCCCGCGTCATAAGAAGAACACAAACAAGAGGCTTGCAACAGAAAACATCAACGCCCGCAACAACCATGTTGCGTTCTACTCGTGAAACACATCTACGCATAGATCTAGCTCTGATACCACTGAAGGGTTTCGCGGCATAGTAAATCAAAATTTTCTACGGATGCGAACAGAGGGAAAGCCAAGATCTAATCTAGGAGATGCAATCAACGAGAGAGATTGGATTAGATCTTCATACCCTTGAAGATTCGCACAGCGGAACGTTCGTCGGAACGTGGGTGATGTAGTCGTACTCGCTTCTCCTCCTCGCGATCCGATCCGATCTAGCACCACAAGTGGCGGTGCCTCCGTGAGATGCACACATGCAGCACCTCGACGTCTCCTCCTTCCTCGGACCAGCAAGTATGGTGGAGAGATAGATTGGATCTACAACACGACAACGTGGTGTATATGGTGGAGAATTTCTGCAGCAGGGCTTCGCCTACAAACAGTCGGGAGGGAGAGAGGAAAGCTAGCAAGGCGGCTAGGGTTTGGAGAAGAGGTGTAGGGGGTTGGTGCGCCCCCACCCCTCTTTATATAAAGGGGGGCGCAGCCCTATCCCCTCCCCCAAGCCCAAAGGATAAGGAGTGGGGGGCATGGACTCTCCCCTCTTCTAGAAACCCTATCTCTAGTTTAAACGATTTAAACTCTCTAGGATCGGCTGGGCCCTATGGGGCCTTGTGCCCCTGGCCCAATGCGGCCAGGACACTCCCTCATAGGCCCATGCCCCCTCCCGGAAGGTGGGGCCACGTTGGTCCCCTTCCGGAAGGTTCTAGAAGCTTCCGGTACAATACCGATTAACCCGGAACAATTCCGAACTCCAAAAACTGCATTGCCTTATATGAATCTTATTCTCCGGACCATTCCGGAACCTCTCGTGATATCCCGGATCCCATCCGAGACTCCGAACAAAAATTCATAAACCAATTATCCAATCTATCCTAGCGTCGAGATACGTTAAGTGTGTGACCCTGCGGGTTCGAGAATATGCAGACATGATCTTCTATCAATAATCAACAGCGGGGTCTGGGCACCCATATTGACTCCCACACATTCATCGATGATCATATCGGATGAACCACGATGCCAGGATTCAAGCAATACCATATATATATTCCCTTCGTCTCGCGATATTTTACTTGCCCGAGATTTGATCGTCGGTACCGTCATACCTAGTTCAATCTCGTTCACAGCAAGTACTTTACTCGTTCCGTAATCCGATATCACTTTGTGATTAACTCCTTAACCACATGCTTGCAAGCGGTGTTGATACCGATTACCGAGTGGGCCCGAAGTATATCTCTCCCACTTGGGAGGGACAAATTCCATCTCGATACATACAACCCAACAGATACTTTCCGATCACCTGAGAGACACCTTTATGATCACCCTCTCATAGGATGACGTTTGATGACCTCAAAGCTTTCTTCCGATACCAGGGAGTTGTATTATCTCATGGTCTAAGGAATACAATATTTGACATAAGAAAAGCTTCGCAAAGACGAACACGATGACACGATCTAATTGCTTTGCTTAGTTTGGGTCTGTCCATCATATCATTCTCCAATGAAATGATCTCATTATTAATTGACAACTCATGTCTATGGTTAGGAAACCTTAACCATTATTGATCAATGAGCTAGTCCATAGAGGCTTACTAGGGACACAGTGTTGTTCACAAACCACACAAGTATTAAAGTTTCCGCTTAATACAATTCTAGCATGGAATATAAACTTTATCATGAACATGAATTATAATAATAACATCTTTATTATTGCCTCTAGGGCATAATTCCAACAATGCTGCAGGGGATGCGGGCGACTGGGCCGGGCCTTGTAGATGACGTAGGGTGGAGGAGCAGGTCGAGACGGAGTCGGGCGCCCCGGGCGGGAGGTGGCCGGCGGGAGGGTGGCCGGCGGGAGAGTGGTCGGGCTGGGCGAGCGGAGAGTGGATGGGCGGAGAAGGTTGTGCTTCGGGTGGGTGGGATCCGGACAAGAAGAGAAGGGGGCGGGTGGGATCCGCCGCTGGCTGCCGGAATCTGGTCGACGACGTTGGGAGGGCGGTGGTGGGTTACCGGCGGCGCGGTGAGGAGCCTCAAGCGGGTCGGGGGCAGAGCACGCGCGTGGGGAGCGCTTCGCATCGAGCGGGCCGGGGTAGTTTGCCTTTTTCCAATCCACTTGTTTCCTCTGGTTTCCTCATCTATGGAATTTTGGTGTAATTTTTTAAAAGGACATGTCTATTCGTAAAGAACGGTTCACAGCCCATAGGAGAAGCTCGGAAAACTGCTCTCCACCAGTTTCTCCCCACTGTGTGTAAATGGGCTTCTGGGGAGTTTCTCGGTGGGAAAAAATTGAAGACTTCTTTTCTGCTTATGCGGTGGGGAACCAGAAGCCAGGTTAAAAGCCCAAAAGAAGTCACCCTTAGTTGGCTGGCTAGAGTGAGACCGATGGATCTAGATTTAGATATGGGTTTTAGTCTACCCACACAAACCTGCCCCATTGTCATCCTTAAACACAAGGGATATGGACGTCGAGTGAGGGCAAAGTGCGTTGATTAGCGCACCATGATCCTATCCGAGAGTAGGGTGCCACCGGCCGGCGACCCCGCTCGCCACCTAGGACAACACCACTACACCACCGGTGATCTCGATCATCTCCACCAGCGACCTTGACTCCACTCGGTACTGCGACCCTGACCACGATTGCCACCCACTACAGCTTCCTCTAGTCGAGAGTAAATTGCATAAAGCTACGACAATTGAGGCTAGGGCTTCAAAAAACTAGGACAATTCAGGTTTGCTGCAAAAAACTACCAACTTTGTACCTAATTGTTACAAAAAATTACCAGTTCGCTGTAAGACTTGTTTAACACCAGTTGATCATCTTTCTGACAATGTTGGCCCACCTGGATACTGACGTGGCATACGATAAACACTCCAGGAAAGAAATGTATAAGTTGTAATATTTTTTGGGTCTTTTTGTAAAATTTTGAGTCCCCCACATGTCAGTGCACTCTCTACTCTTTTCTCTCCATGTCAAGTGGACCCCACCCGTCATCCCTAACCTACAACCATCCATCTGAGCTGTAGGGTTTCGTAGCATGGAAAACAAAAAATTTCTATCGCATACAAACAAACAAGCCAAGAACTATCTACTAGATTGTAGCAACGAGTCGATGGAATAACTTACCCTCGAAGATTCCAAAGTGTTTAACGAGAGCGGATTCTCGTGGGTGATGTAGTCGTACTCTTCCTGATCTCAAGATCGCGTAGACGATCCTTCCGGCGCTGCGTTCCGGCAGCGCTCCCGCAGTCGGTCACACGTTCGGTACTCGACGAAGACCTTCCTCTCCCTTGTTCCAGCAGGCATCGGAGGTTGTAGCACTCTCCTCGCGATTCCGGCAGCACAACGGCGTGGTACCGGAAGTAGAGGGGAGATCTCGCAGGGCTTCGCCTTAAGCCGGAGCGAGTATGGTGGAGTATGAGAGAGCTCCTCGGTGTTCTAGGGTTTAGACACACCAAGGAGGAGGTGCTAGAGCCAGCGGCTAGGGTTCCGGGAACCCCCAAGTCGGCGGCTAGGGCAAAACCCTAGGAGGCGGCGGCGGCTATGGTGGTAGGCGCCAAGCTAGGGTTTGAGGAGAGGTACTTGTGTGTCTAGAGGAGGGAGCCCTGCCCCTCCTTATATAGGTGGAGGGGCCGACGGCCAAGGGGAGGGAGGGGAGTCCCTCCCCAACTCGGCTTGGAGGGGGCGCCGCCGGTTGGAGGAGGGATTCCCTCCCCAACTCGGTTTCCCACTTCCTCCTCTTTTCCTCTTTCCAAATTTAGCCGTTTGACTTTTCAATTTAGCCGTTTGACTTTTCAAACTAGGATTTGAATTAATCCTTTATTTGGAACAGCGATGACACTTAGTACATGATGCAATCATTCCAATATGCAATGACACATTCATGTACCCCTTCCCCTCCGGAGTGTCGGACATTCCGGAACCTTCTAGAACATTCCCGATGAAAACACCGAAATCATTTCCGAACTCCGAAATGGAACTTTCCTTATATGAATCTTATTCTCCGGACCACTCCGGATCTCCTCGTGATATCCCGGATCCCATCCAAGACTCCGAACAACATTCGGTCTCTTTCTCATCATACCATAACTACTCAAACAACGTCGAATCCTTAAGTGTGTCTCCCTACGGTTCGTGAATTATGCGGACATGATCGAGACACTTCTCCGAACAATAACCAATAGAGGAATCTGGAAATTCATATGGCTCCCACATATTTCTACGATTACTTTGCGATCGAATGAACCACTTACATACGATACCAATTTCCCTTTGTCTCACGATAGTTTACTTATCCGAGGTTATGATCGTCGGTATCTCTGCATACCTAGTTCAACCTCGTTACCGATAAGTACTCTTTTCTCGTTCCCGTGATATGTGATCCCTTGTGAGCCAGTCACATGCTTGCAAGCTAATTGGATGACATTCCACCGAGAGGGCCCAGAGTATATCTATCCGTCATATGGATGGACAAATCCCACTCTTGATCCATGTGTCTCAACCAATACTTTCCGAACACTCAATGCCACCTTTGTAGCCACCCAGTTACGGTGTGGTGTTTGATGTCATCAAAGCATCCATCCGGTAAAGGTGATATGCATGATCTCATGGTCGAAGGAATTAGGTTACTATGTATCAGAAAGCATATAGCAATTGAACTATTGAAATGACTTGATCTTTATGCTACGCTTATCTATAGGAGTATGTCCACCATATCATTCTCCTAACGATATGATCTTGTTGTTGATAACATCTCAATGTTCATGATATGAAAACCACAATCATTTATCAACCAACAAGCTAGTGATGTATAGAGGCTATACTAGGGACTTCAAATTAAGTTTACAAATCACACAAGTATCAATGTTTCCTTGTTAATACTATTATAGCATGAATGTAAACATTTATCATAAACACAAAGATATAATAATAACTACATTTATTATTGCCTCTAGGGCATATCTCCAAGAGTCTCCCACTTGCACTAGAGTCATCTAATCTAGATTACATGGTAATATACCGAACACCCATGGCAGTTTGGTGCTGGTCATGTTTTTCCCTCGGGAGAGGTTTAGTCAACGGATCCGCCACATTCAGATCTGTGTGTACTTTGCAAATATTTATATCCCCATCCTGGATATGTTCTCGAATAGCGTGAAAACGTAGCTTGATGTGCTTCAGCTTCTTGTGTGACCTTGGTTCTTGCGCATTGGCTATGGCGCCCATGTTATCACAGTAGATAGACATTGGGTCCAGCGCACTAGGAACCACACCCAGCTCTGTAATGAACTCTTTCATCCATATCGCTTCTTGTGAAGCTTCCGAAGCAGCCATGTATTCCGATTCAGTTGAAGATCTCGCCACAACGCTTTGCTTTGCACTCCTCCAGCTAACTGCTGCACCATTCAAAATAAATACGTATCCAGATTGTGATTTAGAATCATCCGGATCGGTGTTCCAACAAGCATCGGTGTAACCATTAACAACGAGCTGTTCATCACCTCCATAAGAAAGAACCATATCCTTAGTTCTTCTCAAGTACTTAAGGATGTTTTTGATCGCTGTCCAATGATCCACTCCTGGATCACTTTGATATCTGCTAGTTAAACTAACAGCATATGCAATGTCGGGTCTAGTACATAGCATGGCATACATTAGAGATCCTATGGCTGAGGCATAGGGAGTCTTACTCATCCTTTCTCTATCTTATGCCGATGTCGGACTTTGAGTTTTACTCAAGGTCGTATTGGGCAACATGGGCAAGAACCCTTTCTTGCTATCTTCCATTCCAAATCTCTTTAGAACTTTGTCCAAATATGTACTCTGTGACAATGATATTTGGCGTTTCGATCTATCTCTGTAAATCTTTATGCCTAATATGTAAGCTGCTTCGCCAAGATCCTTCATTGAAAAACTATTATTCAAATATTCCTTGACACTATTAAGAAGGTCTACATCATTCCCAATCAACAATATGTCATCCACATATAGTATTAAGAATGCTACAGAGCTCCCACTCACTTTCTTGTAAATACAAGCTTCTCCATAAGTTTGTATAAAACCAAAACTTTTGATCACCTTATCAAAACGTTGATTCCAACTTCGGGATGCTTGCTTCAATCCATATATGGACCGTTGAAGTTTGCATACCTTGTTAGCATCTTTAGGATCGACAAATCCTTTGGGTTGCATCATATACAACTCTTCATCAATGTATCCATTGAGGAATGCTGTTTTGACATCCATCTGCCATATCTCATAATCGTAATATGCAGCGATTGCTAACATAATCCTGACAGACTTTAGCTTCGCTACTGGTGAGAAAGTCTCATCATAGTCAACTCCTTGAATTTGTCAAAACCCTTTTGCGACAAGTCGAGCTTTATAGACAGTAACATTACCATCAGCATCTGTTTTCTTCTTGAAGATCCATTTGTTCTCGACAGCCTTCCGGCCATCTGGTAAGTCCACCAAAGTCCATACTTGGTTTTCGTACATGGATCCAATCTCGGATTTCATGGCTTCTTGCCATTTATTGGAATCTGGGCTCATCATCGCTTCCTCATATGTCTCAGGGTCATCGGTGTTGTCCACCAACATGACACTCATAACGGGATCATACCAATCTGGAGTGGTACGAGTTCTCGTTGACCTCCGAGGCTCTGTAGCAACTTCAACCGAAGTTTCATGATCATCATCATTAGCTTCCTCTCTAATTGGTGCAGGCACCACAGGAACTTCTTCCGGTGTTGCGCTACTCGCAATTTCGAGAGAAGGTTCGACAACCTCGTCGAGTTCTACTTTCCTTCCAGTCACTTCTTTCGAGAGAAATTCCTTCTCTAGAAAGGATCCATTCTTAGCAACGAAGATTTTGCCTTCGGATCTGTGATAGAAGGTATACCCAATAGTTTCCTTCGGGTATCCTATGAAGACGCATTTTTCCGCTTTGGGTTCAAGCTTGTCCGGTTGTAACTTCTTTACATAGGCTTCGCATCCCCAAACTTTAAGGAACGACAATCTAGGTTTCTTCCCAAACCATAATTCATACGGTGTCGTTTCAATGGATTTAGACGGTGCCCTATTTAAAGTGAATGCGGCTGTTTCTAATGCATAACCCCAAAATGATAGCGGTAAATCTGTAAGTGACATCATAGAACGAACCATATCTAAGAGAGTTCGATTACGACGTTCGGACACACCATTACGCTGTGGTGTTCCCGGCGGTGTCAACTGTGAAAGTATTCCACATTTCTTCAAATGCTCGCCAAACTCGTAACTTAGATATTCACCTCCACGATCAGAACGTAGAAATTTAATCTTCATGTTACGTTGATTCTCTACCTCACTTTGAAACTCCTTAAACTTCTCGAAAGTTTTGGACTTATGTTTCATGAAATAGATATACCCATATCTACTCAAGTCATCCGTGAAGGTAAGAACATAACGATAACCACCGCACGATGCTACACTCCTTGGACCACACACATCGGTATGTATGATTTCCAATAAGTCCGTAGCTCGCTCCATCATACCAGAAAATGGAGTCTTAGTCATTTTACCCATCAGACATGCTTCGCATCTTTCAAGTGATTCAAAATCAAGTGATTCAAGAAGTCCATCGGAATGGAGTTTCTTCATACGTTTCACTCCAGTGTGACCAAGACGACAGTGCCACATATAGGTCGAATTATCGCTTGATTTCAAACGTTTAGCCTCAATGTTGTTGATATGTGTATTTCCACTATCGAGATTCAATAAGGATAGACCATCTATCAAAGGTGCATGTGTGTAAAACATATTACTCATATAAATCGAACAACCATTATTCTCGGACTTAAACAAGTAACCGTCTCGCAATAAACAAGATTCCGATATAATGTTCATGCTCAACGCAGGCACCAAATAACAATTATTTAAGTATAAAACTAATCCCGATGGTAGATGAAGGGGTAGCGTGCCGACCGCGATCACATCAACCTTTGATCCGTTTCCACGCGCATCGTCACCTCGTTCTTCGCTAGCTTCCGTTTATTCTGCAGCACCTGTTTCGAGTTACAAATATGAGCAACCGAACCAGTATCAAATACCCAGGCACTACTACGAGTACTAGTGAGATACACATCAATAACATGTATATCAGATATACCTTTCTTCTTGATGTTGCCGTTCTTCAAATCCGCCAAGTACTTTGGGCAATTCCGCTTCTAGTGACCTTCTCCCTTGCAGTAAAAGCACTCAGTTTCAGGCTTAGGTCCAGCCTTGGTCTTCTTTGCCGGCGTGGTAACTTTCTTACCACCCTTCTTGAAGTGTCCCTTCTGCTTAGACTTGCCTTTCTTGAAGTTGGTGGTCTTATTGACCAACAACACTTGGTGCTATTTCTTGATCTTCACTTCTGCAGACTTTAACATAGCAAACAGTTCTGGCAACTGCTTGTTCATGTTCTGCATGTTGTAGTTCATCACAAAGTTCTTGTAACTTGGTGGTAGTGATTGGAGGACACGGTAAATCCCCAAAGCATTAGGAATCACTATACCCAAGCTTTGAAGTTTGTTTGCGTGCCCAGACATCTTAAGCACATGCTCACTGACGGAGCTGCCCTCTTCCATCTTGCAGTTAAAGAACTTTTCAGAAGCCTCATAACTTTCAATTGCCGCATGAGTCTCAAAAATCAATTTGAGATCCTCGACAATATCATATGGGTCTGAATTCTCAAACCTTTTCTGAAGCTCCGATTCCAAACCATACAAGATAGCACACTAAACTATGGAGTACCGATTCTTCCGAGCGAGGTAAACATTCTTTACTTCATCGGAAGCATCAGCTGCAGGTGGGTCACCCAGCGGTGCATCCAGCACATAGGTCAAATTACCAGCTGTGAGGATAATCCTCAAATTGCGGAACCAATCCGCGAAGTTGCTTCCATTGTTTTTCAACTTTTCTTTCTCTAGGAATGCATTAAAATTGATGGTAGGGGCTGCCATTGATCTATAACATATTTGCAATAGTTTAGACTAAGTTTATGACAAATTGAGTTCAAATTAATAATAAAATTAACCTAGGTGAACTCCCACTCAAAACAATATCCCTCACATTGTTTTAGTGATCACACGAACCAAATCCACTACATCAACACCGATCATCACGAGAGTTGATATAGTTTCAATGGCGAACAATCGTCATGTTCATCATATCTACTATATGATTCATGCTTTACCTTTCGGTGATCCGTGTTCCGAGACCATGTATGTACATGCTAGGCTCATCAAGATCAAACCTTAGTTTCCGCATGAGCAAATCTGGCTTGCTCACGTTGTATACACTTGCAGAATCTAACACACCCGATCATCACGTGGTGTTTCGAAACAACAAGCTTTAGCAACGGTGCTAACTAAGGGTGAACACTTTATGACTTGAAATTCATGTGCATGAGGGATCATCTTATAATGCTACCGTCGTCTACTAAGCAATACAAGATGCATAAAGTATTAACATCACATGCAATTCATAATATGTGATATGATATGGCCTTTCTTCTTTGTGCTTCCGATCTCCATCTTCTAGCACGAACATGATCTTCATCATCACCGGCATTGCATCAAGGTCAATGACGCCTCTCCATGGTTGTCGTCCACCAGATTCAAATATTACAACTACTTTGAATAGACACGCGGGTCTTAACATAAATTAAAGACAACCATATGGCTCCTGCCGGTTGCCAACTTACAATAAGGAACATTGCATACATCAAATATAATCACAATCATGGCCATATCACATCACTGCACACCCTTGCAAAACAAAGTTAGACGCCTCTACTTTCTTTGCATATTTTACGTGGTTTAGGGCTTTCAATAAGTGTCGTTCTAACTTACGAACAACAACCACAACATTGATACTAGTATTGTTGATCACCCGTTGTAAATTGGATCTTAACTATGCTAGGAGAAACATGCACCCGCAAAGCCACTTATGCAATACAAGTTGCATGTCAAGCGTGGAGCAAGTCTCATGAACGATGTCATGTAAGGTTAGCCCGGGCCGCTTCATCCCAACATACCGCAAGATGCAAAGTACACAAGAAGCAATCGACAATAAAAGCATCAACGCCCACAATGACCATTGTGTTCTACTCGTGCAACAGATCTACATATAGACACGGCTCTGATACCACTGTAGGGTTTCGTAGCATGGAAAACAAAAATTTTCTATCGCATACAAACAAACAAGCCAAGATCTATCTACTAGATTGTAGCAACGAGTCGATGGAATAACTTACCCTCGAAGATTCCAAAGTGTTTAACGAGAGCGGATTCTCGTGGGTGATGTAGTCGTACTCTTCCCGATCTCAAGATCGCGTAGACGATCCTTCCGGCGCTGCGTTCCGGCAGTGCTCCCGCAGTCGGTCACACGTTCGGTACTCGACGAAGACCTTCCTCTCCCTTGTTCCAGCAGGCAGCGTAGGTTGTAGCACTCTCCTCGCGATTCCGGCAGCACAACGGCGTGGTACCGGAAGTAGAGGGGAGATCTCGCAGGGCTTCGCCTTAAGCCGGAGCGAGTATGGTGGAGTATGAGAGAGCTCCTCGGTGTTCTAGGGTTTAGACACACCAAGGAGGAGGTGCTAGAGCCGGCGGCTAGGGTTCCGGGGACCCCCAAGTCGACGGCTAGGGCAAAACCCTAGGGGGCGGCGGCGGATATGGTGGTAGGCGCCAAGCTAGGGTTTGAGGAGAGGTACTTGTGTGTCTAGAGGAGGGAGCCCTGCCCCTCCTTATATAGGTGGAGGGGCCGGCGGCCAAGGGGAGGGAGGGGAGTCCCTCCCCAACTCGGCTTGGAGGGGGCGCCGCCGGTTGGAGGAGGGATTCCCTACCCAACTCGGTTTCCTACTTCCTCCTCTTTTCCTCTTTCCAAATTTAGCCGTTTGACTTTTCAATTTAGCCATTTGACTTTTCAAACTAGGATTTGAATTAATCCTTTATTTGGAACAGCGATGACACTTAGTATATGATGCAATCATTCCAATATGCAATGACACATTCATGTACCCCTTCTCCTCCGGAGTGCCGGACATTCCGGAACCTTCTAGAACATTCCTGATGAAAACACCGGAATCATTTCCAAACTCCGAAACGGAACTTTCCTTATATGAATCTTATTCTCCGGACCACTCTGGATCTCCTCGTGATATCCCGGATCCCATCTGAGACTCCGAACAACATTCGGTCTCTTTCTCATCATACCATAACTACTCAAACAACGTCGAATCCTTAAGTGTGTCTCCCTATGGTTCGTGAATTGTGCGGACATGATCGAGACACTTCTCTGAACAATAACCAATAGAGGAATCTGGAAATTCATATGGCTCCCACATATTTCTACGATTACTTTGCGATCGAATGAACCACTTACATACGATACCAATTTCCCTTTGTCTCACGATAGTTTACTTATCCGAGGTTATGATCGTCGGTATCTCTGCATACCTAGTTCAACCTCGTTACCGATAAGTACTCTTTTCTCGTTCCCGTGATATGTGATCCCTTGTGAGCCAGTCACATGCTTGCAAGCTAATTGGATGACATTCCACCGAGAGGGCCCAGAGTATATCTATCCGTCATATGGATGGACAAATCCCACTCTTGATCCATGTGTCTCAACCAATACTTTCCGAACACTCAATGCCACCTTTGTAGCCACCCAGTTACGGTGTGGTGTTTGATGTCATCAAAGCATCCATCCGGTAAAGGTGATATGCATGATCTCATGGTCGAAGGAATTAGGTTACTATGTATCAGAAAGCATATAGCAATTGAACTATTGAAATGACTTGATCTTTATGCTACGCTTATCTATAGGAGTATGTCCACCATATCATTCTCCTAATGATATGATCTTGTTGTTGATAACATCTCAATGTTCATGATAGGGAAACCACAATCATTTATCAACCAACAAGCTAGTGATGTATAGAGGCTATACTAGGGACTTCAAATTAAGTTTACAAATCACACAAGTATCAATGTTTCCTTGTTAATACTATTATAGCATGAATGTAAACATTTATCATAAACACAAAGATATAATAATAACTACATTTATTATTGCCTCTAGGGCATATCTCCAACATGAGCAAGCTCACACGCAGGGAGGGGAGGGGCTCGCCGCTATCCCAAGCGCTCGGCAGCTACCGCGTTTGCCGCCATGGGTCTTCGCCGACGCCACGCCCGCGCTGGCCGCCCTCGCAAGACGTGCTACGGCTCACCGACTGCACGTGTGTGTCGGCCCGGTGGAGCTTGCTCGCCTCGCGCCCTCCCCGTCCTGTAGCAGCTCGTCGGCGCCCTCGCCGGCCAGCCCTTAGCAGCTCGCCGCGCCCTTGTCGGCAACCGAGCTCGCCGCGCCGCACCCTTGTTGGCAACCGAGCTCGCCGCGCCGCGACCTCGCCGGCCACGCAATAGCTCGCCAGCATCGGTAGGGAAAGGACACATTGGTAGGGAAGGGCTCGCCGGCCGTCTCGCGCTCTCGCTGGCCCGCAGGTTCGCCGGTCTGCTCTGTAGGGAGTGGTGGCGGATGGAGGGGCCGGAGCAGCGGTGGCCGGTGGCGGGGAGCGGCGGCTGGCCGACGAGGTGCGGGCGGCCTCACGCGCGGGGTGGCGAGCGCGATTAGCCGGTGAGCATGGCGGCCAACGAGCACAGGGCGACGACCTGCTGCCTGCAACTGCTCATGCGCTGGGCCAGCGAGTACGGCGGCGTCACGCGCGGGCCGTCGAGCATGGCGGCCGAGGAGCACAGGGCCAGCAAGGTGCGGGCGGCCTCACGCGCGGCAAGGGCGCGACGAGCTGCTGCCCGAAGGTGCTCACGCGCTGGGCCGGCGCGAGCACAGCCGTTGGCGAGCCACGTCGGTCAGTTAGAAAAAAAGATTTTTTAAGGGAAAAGAAAGGATAAAAAAGAAAGAAAAAGAATAAGTAAAAAAAATGGCTCTAGGTTTGGAATTATAATAATTAGGAGGATTATTTGGCAAAATGCACACGACATGTCAGCTTGACAGGTGGGCCAGCACTGTCAGAAAGATGATCGACTGGTGTTAAACGAGTCTTACAGCGAACTCGTAGTTTTTTGCAATAATTAGGTACAAAGTTGGTAGTTTTTTTGCAGTAAACCTGATTTGTCGTAGTTTTTTAAGCCCTAGTCCTAATTGTCGTAGTTTTTTTTGTAATTTTCTCTCTAGACGACGATAGCTTTCACAGTGTCTGTCTATGTATCAACCCGTCTCCTGTCGTAGCAGCACGTGACCCTGGAGAGGGAGAGATTGGAGGACCGGGGGCAGTCTAGTGAGTTGTGTTCGAGTTCGTCGCAGGCAAGGCTGGTCTCTCCGGTCTCCACCGGGGTTGTACGCTCTTTCTCTTCGTCTTCTTTGTTTCCTGGCCCCAAATTGACACCACTGAATTTAGGCCTCCATTGTTGGGGCCCTCGCGATCAGCTTGCTAGATTAAGGTTTGCATTCAGATTCGCATTCACGTTTGCTCAGTTCAAATTCTCAGAGAACATGTTAGTCAGACAGAGAGTTTAAAACCTGAAATTCTGTAGTAATAAGGAGAGCTTCCAATGGCAACGAGACGTCCGAACGCTTGTTTCTAAAATAGCACAAGGAAGTACTACAACATAAATTAAGTAAAATGATACAATGCCCCCGAGGATAACAGTACATTCAGCCCACCTTCTCTCTCTCTCATCCTCTTCCTCATGCCATCGGGGCCTCCACATGACGCCGCCCCTAGCGCTATGCCACTGCCTTGGCTACTGCAGGCCATAGCCACCCTAGAGCGCCACCGCCTCTCATAAGGCACCGCCGCCTCTCCCCAGCAAGGCGCCTTCGCACGCTCTCTCCCTAGAAAGGCGCCGCCGCGTCTAGCCTGGTTCCTCTGCCCTCCGGCAGTCTCCTCCCCCACCCTCTCTTCCTCCCAGCCGCCTCCCTTCAATGGCCATGGGGCTAGGGAGCTCGGGCTATCGATGGTGACGTGTTGCCCGCGCACGTTTGCAGTGCAACCACGACGCCGGGCTCCCGCAGCCATGGTCTCCGTCGATGCTACATAGTGGCGATGCTACGACGATGCTACTGTTGAAGTGTATAAGTGGATTGCACTAGCCCTTTCTATCGGTTCGGACTTTTGGTTGCGTTGGCTAGTGTATGAAGCTTGACATGGTATCAGAGCCCAAGGTCTCGAGTTCGAGTCCTGGCTTTCGCAATTTATCCTAAAATTGCTGTTGACCCCTCTGTGTCCACGTATAGGCCTATTGAGTCATACGTGAGTTTCGCGCGCTGTCGCTCTCTTCCGGTTGCACGTGCTGACTTCTCCCCGTCACACGTGAGAGGGGGTGTTGAAGTGTATAAATGGATTGCACTAGCCCTTTCTATCAGTTCGGACTTTTGGTTGCTTTGGCTAGTGTATGAAGCTTGACAGCTACAAGTGTTGGTTAGGTTTGCTACCAACATTCATCGGTTCTGCTACCAAGGGTGCTCTGTGTTGCTACCAACGGGTCAATGAAGCAACTGGTCAGGGTTTTTGTTTGTGGACTTGTTACATTTTTTTCTACAACCGTCTTGTGTTTTTGCTACAATGACATAAATTTTTTGCTGAAATGTCTTCGACGAGATCTCCGGCAAGGTCTCTGGCGAAGTTGAATTTGCGACAATAGAACTTTTTTTGCTACACCCCTTCAGTGGTTTTGCTATAATAGCGCAATTTTTTTTGCTACAAGGTCTACGACGAGGTCTTCCGACGAAAGTCTCTGATGAGTCTCCGGCAAGGTCAGATTTGTTACATTAGCATAACTTTTGGGCTAGACGGTCGCTAGCGAGGTCTCCGGCGAAATCTTCGGCGAGGTCCCCGACGAAATCTCTGGCAAGGTCTCTAACGAGATCCCAGTCTGTTTTCTATTTTCTAAGTCAAACTTTTTTTGCTACAAGACTAAATATTTATAGCAAAACGGGACCGTTTATAAAAGAACGTGTAAAATAACGGAAAAACAGATCCGACCGTCGATCTAGACAGATCGGACGGATGGAGACTTCCATCCCGGGGACTAGCACTGTCCATAAATTAAGTTCTGCGCGCCAGTTGAAAGGGTCAGTGGGTGTATTTTATCATTGTATAATCCCGCGCGCCACGAGCTCGCACGCCACCACGTTCGCCGACCGCCGCAGCCAGGCCCAGGCAGCACGCGGCCTCCCTCGTTGCCTCCGCCCCGCGCCGCGCCACCGAAAGCCCTCCACAGACCACACCGCGGGCATCGAGCTCATTACACCTCACGCCGCCTCCATCGCGGCGCCCCCAGCCCCTTCCCTTTCCCTCGCCGCCATGGCCTTCCACTCCCTAGCGCCCTCCTCTCCCGCCTTCTGCGCCCACCTCCCCTCCTTATCCCCTA
This sequence comes from Avena sativa, assembly GCA_916181665.1. NCBI lineage: Eukaryota > Viridiplantae > Streptophyta > Magnoliopsida > Poales > Poaceae > Avena > Avena sativa. The sequence continues at coordinate 445,521,572 of OV702282.1, read as the reverse complement.
CCAGCCCGGCCGGCTCCGCCTCCAGCCCTTCCCCCTCCTGGCCCCCTGCGTCTCGCTCTACCGCTCCCTCCAGGTCCGCCTCCGTCCCAGCCCCCAATTCCCTCACTTCCCCCTCGCCCTCCGCTCCTCCAACGACGGTAACAACAACAGCGGCCATGGCGGCGGCGGGGATGGCGATGACGGCAACGACGACGGCGGCGCCTCGGACGGCAACCGCGGGGAGGCCCTCTTCGTCCTCGCGCAGGTCGAGCGGAAGCTCGAGAGCCTTCCATCCGACCTCGCGGCCGCCATCGAGGGCGGACGCGCCACAGGCGAGATCGTGCGGCGCTTTGTGAAGTTGGATGCCTCGCCACTGCTCCACTGGCTGATGCAGTTCAGGGGCTTCAGGGACCGCCTCCTCGCCGACGACCTCTTCGTCGCCAAGCTCGCCATCGAGTGTGGCGTCGGCATCTTCACCAAGGTCTGCGGATGGATGATTCTGACTTTTTTTAAAAAAATCCCTTTCCTTTTCAAATGTGAATTCGTTTATGTTGTGTGCAGAGATTACCTGCACAGCAGAGCATAATGCTGGCAATCTGACGCTGTTAATTTGTGCTGCTCTTTGTTTAGACAGCAGCCGAATATGAGAGGAGAAAGGAGAACTTTGTCAAGGAGATCGACATCGTGCTCCATGTTCTGGTATGCTAATTGTTCTGATCCCGTCCTGTCTTGAGATTAATTTGTGCTTTTGCTCTGTGAAAAAAATACATTATCTTATATATAAATTGAAAATCAACAGCGAGGATGGGAGTGGGTAACCCTTAGGGCTCTACCCTCTTTAGTATAAAAAAATGAACTATATTTTCATATATTATCACTTTTTGAGAAAACTTAGTTCATTTTGTTTGAACTAGACTAAAAAAGGGGTACCCTTTAGAGTTCCAAACTTCCATCTCTAAGTACCAACTACACAAAGTTGGAAACAGGACAGGGTTTTATATTATTAACTGCAATACAAGCACCAATGGATCCAAGATTTGACCATTACGGAGTTAGGGGGTTAGGGGGGGAGACGCTGATGAACGGCCAATCGGTGCAACACAAGAATATACCGATTTTTAAGTATACATCAATATATTTTTGCAACTAAAATGGAGTTTTTATCTTTACCGATTAGTGATGGATGCGGGGTTTTCATAATGGGTAATCAAGTTTAAAAAAAATCAGCATAACAATATAAGATAAGGAAGTTATACTAACATGAACCTGATCACAAATTATTCATAGTAGTGGCAACATCTCAAATATATAAGTTATATTTTAAGAACAAGGGATTACTCACATTTTGTATGCTGAACTTGGCTTTCAACCTCAGATAGACATCATTGAGGTACAAGTGATTTTTGGTGTCTTTGAAGCTTTGTCCCACAATCGGTTCAAATATTACAGTTTGTGCTTCATCTTCATTTTCTGTACCAACAAATAAATGAATTAGCTAATTAAGGATACTCTAATATAATTTCAACTGCGGGAAATCAGGTAAAAAACGATTGAAGCACTCCGTGCTAGTGTATGCGTTCCTGAATTCTAAAGCACTGAAGTGTGTATGTGGTCTCTGAATAATGTCCGATTGTGGCAAGGTGTACCCATGAAGGCCTATGGGGTGCTCTGTTGCCGCTTCATCGCTTCTTCTACGGTGCCGAGCGCCGTTGTGCCCGCCGGCAGCTGGAATAGAGATGTGTAGCCGCGATTGTTCCAGCGCTGCATCGGCACTGCAGAGCGGCGGGTGGCTCTGTGGGCGGTGCATTCAGCTTTGGTACTTTGGTCATGCCCTAGCGGTGGCAGTCGAGGCAAGCAATTGACCAGCTGTGGGCTAACAAGTCACTTGTATCCATGCAATCCCCATCCCATCGTTCATTGTGGGTTTATGGGCCAATTGCTGCCCCCGCTCGCCCCCTGGATCCGCCATCGAGTACCAAACTTTATGGTTCTAATTGCCATTGGAGATGCAGTGGGACTTTTTTTTGCAACAATGGTATTTTTGGAACAAAAACAGCAATGTTCTCTTATGGGAATGAGGTATCTAGTTAAATGTAAATGAATAATAAATAGAGAAGCAAAATTCCAAACTATTGCAGATGTACCAATGAAATTGGTATTGGTGGAACCATTTTGTTCAAAATGACACAATTTTTTGCTTTTTTTTTCCATTGTTGAAGTAATTAACTATCTAATGTTAAATTATTTATGTCTAATTATTATACTACTAATCACTTGTGACAAAATCTAATTCAGTTACTTCTTGTACTACCCAGGTTACGGCAATAGTTGCAGAATTCATGCTTGTCTATCTTTCTGCACCAACTGTATCTCTGCAGACATCACTTGGAACCAATGCTGGACCTATTGCTAGTTTGCCCAACAACTGGCTACATATTATTTCTCAAGTAACCTGAACTTCACATGTTTTACCAATCTGAGTGCACCTTTTAGCATTTTCGCTTTGTGGCTAACCACGTTACATAAACTCATTTACAGGCTGTTTCGGTTGTAAGATCATACGTATTTGTCCGCAGACTACAGTATAGTACCATTGTGGTAAAGTACATTCCTTTTTATGCGTCGTTGTATCTAGATAATCTCATTTTCTCAATATTACAGTCGTTGATTTATTTGTGAATTAAATGTTTCCGTGTTATGTGAAGTCAGGATAATTTTCTAGCCTTACAGTATCCATGAACTTGTCATCCTTCCCAGGTCCGCACTGGTGTCACCAATGCACTGATCCAAGGAAGTAGTGCTGTTGGCAAGGAACTTGATGACAAAGTTGAGAACATTCCAGGTGCATCACTTCCTCGCAAAGTTGAGGAAAATGAGTTGGAGGTACACCTTGGAGTTGAAGGAGAGCTTCCTGGTGGGCCTTCAATATCCTCATTATTCCATTTCTATGGACGATCCCGGAAGAATGAAATAGCCTAAGGACCTTGTTCCTTAGAATCCTTTGAGTTGTTGCTTGGGTCCAGTCCTATGTTCTGTTTGGTGTAATTTAGTAAAGAATGCTGCAGTGTGTACTACATGAGAAGAAGCTACTGCTGACCGCACTTTGCTTCACTGTAAGTATGAGCAACACTTACCTCACCTGAAATTTAGAATGCTCGACCTTGTCACAATAGTATACTTACTAGTGAACTTTATGAACTGATGGTACAGGGGGAGAGGCGTTGCAAAGGTTGGAGAGCAGACTGAAGGTTACAAATAACTAGTACGTGTGAAGTTTTCTGTATAGGATAAAGGATAAGCTTTATTGTTTTACACAGCCCAATGTTTCTGTGAGTTTGGGTGCTGTTGGCCCTGTAGAACATCTCTGCTCTCTTGATAGTGTATATGTGGGTCGAATTTGTATTTCTGAAAGCTGGAGAAATTAGCACTCCTGCCCATTGTTGTAAGTGTGGTTGGGCTTGGTTTGCTAGCTTTAATGTGTTGTTCATGGTGTGGGAAAAACCAGAGAATGCAAATTTTGACACCCTAAGTTGGAGAAATTCTTGTTTCTGATCTGGAGCTCCGATTCTCTATGCAACAGAGTGTGAGCTTTCTAATATATTCAATGATCTGGATCATCGGATTATAGATATCGTGCGCAACTTAGCTGTGAACATTAGCTTCTGCTAGTCTGAATTATTCAGGATACCAGGTATGAACATTGAGTGTCTGGTAGTGGAAACCTGCGGGACATGCCAAGTCGTCACTATGTCCAACGATTCCTTGAGGAGGGTCAAGAACATACAGAGCTGCCGACACAGGAGAAACTTCAGTGATCATGACCACCGATTCTTTAGCCAACAGAGAGTGAGGAATTCTAATCAGTAGTTCAATGGTCCCGAGCATTGGATTCTAGAAACTGTGTGGTTCTTCTCAGCTCACTTCCAAATAGCAAATCTTTAAGAACTACGCATCAATTTGAATTTGAATGTGCCTATACATTAGTTTCTACTGAACATTAGCTTATGTGACTGAATTATTCAAGATGCATGCCGGTTATGAACATTGAGTAGCTGGTACTGAAAACATGTTGGAATTAATGGCAAGTAATCACTCGGCAACGATTCTTTAGGAAGGGGCAGAAATATGGCCTAGCTGCCGACAACGTAGATGCACTGAGACCGAGGGGCAGGATGCCAATAAAATCGTGTGTCAGAAAATTAGCAATTCAGTTTATAAAAGTTCAGATGCTTTCAAATCTGCTGTAAAATAATATTTTGAAGTCTGAAATCTACAAAACCACAAGCAGATAGTGCAACTAGAATTACTCCGAAGATGATGTTCCGCAAAGATTGAAAAATAAGTGAAAGATCCTTGGTTTCTCCCAGGATATCAGATTTACAAACGCCTCCAAGACCAAAGAGTCATTTACTCCGAAGATGATGTTCCGCAAAGATTGAAAAATAAGTGAAAGATCCTTGGTTTCTCCCAGGATATCAGATTTACAAACGCCTCCAAGACCAAAGAGTCATTTACTCCGAAGATGATGTTCCGCAAAGATTGAAAAATAAGTGAAAGATCCTTGGTTTCTCCCAGGATATCAGATTTACAAACGCCTCCAAGACCAAAGAGTCATTTACTCCGAAGATGATGTTCCGCAAAGATTGAAAAATAAGTGAAAGATCCTTGGTTTCTCCCAGGATATCAGATTTACAAACGCCTCCAAGACCAAAGAGTCATTTACTCCGAAGATGATGTTCCGCAAAGATTGAAAAATAAGTGAAAGATCCTTGGTTTCTCCCAGGATATCAGATTTACAAACGCCTCCAAGACCAAAGAGTCATTTACTCCGAAGATGATGTTCCGCAAAGATTGAAAAATAAGTGAAAGATCCTTGGTTTCTCCCAGGATATCAGATTTACAAACGCCTCCAAGACCAAAGAGTCATTTACTCCGAAGATGATGTTCCGCAAAGATTGAAAAATAAGTGAAAGATCCTTGGTTTCTCCCAGGATATCAGATTTACAAACGCCTCCAAGACCAAAGAGTCATTTACTCCGAAGATGATGTTCCGCAAAGATTGAAAAATAAGTGAAAGATCCTTGGTTTCTCCCAGGATATCAGATTTACAAACGCCTCCAAGACCAAAGAGTCATTTACTCCGAAGATGATGTTCCGCAAAGATTGAAAAATAAGTGAAAGATCCTTGGTTTCTCCCAGGATATCAGATTTACAAACGCCTCCAAGACCAAAGAGTCATTTACTCCGAAGATGATGTTCCGCAAAGATTGAAAAATAAGTGAAAGATCCTTGGTTTCTCCCAGGATATCAGATTTACAAACGCCTCCAAGACCAAAGAGTCATGCATCTTCCTGAATCCTGATCACAAAAATCCATAACCTTCTTATTAGATTTTGAGATCCTCGAGCAATTCATCAAGCTCCACCTCATCAGTCGGATCCAGATCAATGCCTCCGATCCCCATGACAATCTCATCAATGTCGACGCCGACACTGACGCCGTCACTCATGAGGCCGCCCTGCTGCGGCTTATCGCCGCTGCTGCCCTTCTCGTAGATCTTCTTGACGAGCACCGCGTCCGGCAAGCAATGGCTCTGCCCGTAGGTCTCGATGTCCTGGCCGTTGGCGTTGGCGCCGCGGAGGTCGTAGCCGAGCACGCGGTCGCCGGGGCCCAGGAGGTGGCCGAGGTGCGTCCTCACGGTCACAATGGCGTCGTTCCTGCCCAGCTCGGACGCCCGTGCCACCTGCGTATAGGCCGTCCGGTACCCGAGCCTGGTGACCGTGGTGTCGCCGGCTGCCGGCGAGATGTCGACGTCCAGCACGACGTACTCCACAAGCTGGCGGCTGGTGAGCACTGGCTCGAACCTCCACCGGTCGTACTCCTTCATGCCGAGGTGCACGACGCGGTGAGTGGTGGCGTCGAGCAGGGCCAGCGTGTCGGCGACCTTCACGCAGAGCACCAGCGGCCCGAGCCCGCCGAGCGAGCGCGACGCATCCCGGGGGAGAAATACGAGGTCGTCGCGGCACACCGGGCAGAGCTCCACGGAGAAGGCGTGCCGGTAGTTGTACGAGTTGCTCTTGGTGTCGTGCGACACCAGCTGCTTCGCTGTGCCAGCGCGCGCCGGCGCGAGGGAGGCGATGAGGTCCACAAGGCCGGCGGCGCTAGACCGGGATGCGAAGAAGAAGTCAAGCCCGCCGGCGGTGGCGTCGACGCGGAGCGCCGAGCTGGCGGCGCCGAGGCTGGCCAGCCGCTGCTCGAGGTGGAGCAGCGTGCGGCGGTGCGACGCGCGCTGACGCAGCTGCACGACGGCGCACCACTGGTCCGGGTCGGCCCTGGCACGCCCACAGGCGTCGCAGAGACGGTCGTGGACGGTGAACTCGACGGCGTGGTCCTGCTCTAGCGCGACGCCGCGGAGGACCTCGCGGCGGAGGCGGAGGCTCAGCTTCAGGCGCTTGGAGTGGGGCTCAGTCAAGACGAACTCGGCGGCGGTGAGGGAGATTCCGAGCCGCGGGAGCGGGCGCTGCACGCGGCGAAGGAGCAGCTGCAGGAGCTCGGGCGAATCCGGTGCGGCGCGCGTCCAGCGCCGCGGGGGCTCGAGGTATGAGGAGCACGACGGGCAGTACACCACGGCAGCGTGGCGCGGCGCCCCCGCTGTGACGTCGACGCGCGACCGGAGGCAGCGCGCGCACGTGTTGGCCGCGTTGGGCGGCATCGGGACGCCGCATGCGCAGCAGAGCGTCGTGCAAGCGCCGGCGGCGGTATGCGACGGGGGAGGGAGGAACAGCGTGTCGCCGGCCGGCAGATGCGGCGACGCCATTGCGATCGGAGGCGTGACGGTGACCGGATCGATGGCGGCAAGCAGTGTATCTGTCGACGATTAGGGTTAGGATTTGTGAAGTAGACGGTCTGGACCTGTTAGGCCCATACTTAGATGGTCCAATAGCCAAGTTTAGAAGAGAGAAAAGGCTTCTGGGCCCATTTAAAACAACACCAGCATCAGCTTACAACCATCTCAGGCCTGGATAATAAAGCACGATGTCCAGTACCATATGGCACAGCGAAAGCCCATCAACAAAGCACACACACTCTTTTTTGTGTGTATGTAGCTCAGCACCTATTTAAGGAAATAACCACATAAGACTATTTCATTGGCCACCTTAGACTTTAAACCAATCTTCCCCATTTTCTTAGAAACACGGCACAACACAGACAATCACAACACGCACCCCTATGAACATATCATATCCCTACGAGAACCTACAAGAGATTTGGCCGGTGGATCCTTGAGATTGACGAGGCCTTCACAAACGGCTCATTATTGAAGGGAACGTCGTCTCCATTGAAAAAAAAAAATACTCCACCTTTATAAGACACATGGGTATCAAACCTGCGATTTAAACTTTGGTGGTCTGGAGTATAACCACCCTCCTATCCATCCAACTACATGTAGTTTTCTAATCTCCCCACGGATGTGGTACATATGGTGCAAAAAATGATACAAATAGAATACATGTATTGTTAGTGTTGTATTTTTTCTCTCATGATTTTTATGACATCTAGACATGTCAAAATGTCTGGATGATGCATGGGGAGAACTCCAAGTATGTTCTTGGTCATTTAGGCATGTGATCTATCCAGCGTCTTCATACAGACCAAAAAAACAGCCGCGCCAAACGGGGAACGAGTGGAGATGCTCTAAGCATCTCGAGCAGATTTTTTTTTTGAATGATAGCAGGAGAGCTGCTATGTTTCATTCATTAAAATCAACAAGAAGCGAAGTAAGCATCTCGAGCAGATTGTATCGGCAAGAAGCGAAGTAGATCTAAGCTGACCGTAGCTAGACCCGGTTGTCACGGTACACACGGTTGCTCTGCGCGCTCGTTGCTGCTCATCATCAGCACCTCCCGAAGCAACCAACGCGTTTGATCAAGCTTCAGCTGCACTCGTTCAGAGAGGACCAGACCAGAGAAGACTGCGTTATTATATTTACTTCATGAGATCAACACTACATCAACTTCGTCTTATGTTTCCCACGGTACAATTAATGAGCTGCAAGAAGTAATAAGTAGCTAGAAGTACTGACAAATAAACCGTACAAGGGCCAAACTTGTCCGCCACGTTCCGTGTTTCATCCGAGAAGAGGGAAAGGACATCTAGTAGTACTAGTTTGGTCACCTAAATAAATGGAGGAGCAGGCAAAGGAGACATAAGACGTGCAAAGTCTAGATGCCAACACGGAGTGTAGTAGTACTAGCCAAGTCAAGGTCTGTACTTTATTTTGAATGGAGAATAAACTTCCATGTTTAATCGTCAGTCAAGAACTGATCATACTTTCCGACTTACGATAATTAACCTATTGATTGACCAACTAGAATTTACCGACCATTCCATCAGTCACCGTTTCTTTTGTCTTAAAAGGACCGGACAAAAGAAGATTCACTCCATAAAAATGCCTTTGTATACCGACGGCTTTTTGTCAGGGCCGTCGGTATAAAGAGCCATATGCCGAGCGTCTTCAAAAACTGTCGACATATACAAAGCCATTGACATATCTACGTTTATGCCTTGCAGGGACGTTGGTATACATGAAGCCACTATTATAGATTGAACCTATATATTAAGGTCCCGTCGCACACGGATGGACTTTTATCTGGCAGTGCAGCAAGAAGCCATTGACAAAATTCGATATGGCTTGCAGCAAGAAGACCGCTCGCCTTTCTTGTATCTGGCAGTGTCCGTCGGCACAACGTCGCCGTGTTGGGCAGGCCTCTCCGGTTGTGGAAGAGGAGGAGGATCAAACATCTCTGGTTGGGGTGGAGCAGAACCCCCTCCTGTCGCCGGATCACGACGACGGCTCCTTCCCGCCGTATTCCGGATGGTCTTCCTCGGAAGAGGGGTACGAGGACGCGACGGATTATCTGTACGGGATGGCGGAGAAGATCGAGGAGCATATGGTGGTGGAACAGTACTACGAGTCTCTCCGCGAGGACCAGCTGCCCACCAAGAAGAAGCAGGCCGAACGTGTAGAGGCTTCTCCTCGTGGTCCTGGTCATGCATTGGCGCTGTCCTGAGATCCCAGTCGACAGGTTCGACGAGATTGCGGGTATTCGGAAAGTCGCCGTTGCAAGGCGCAAGGCGTTAGAGGACGGAGCGTCCGGGTCCGGGAAGAGCGGAGCCACCGACGCCATTTTCCTCTCCTCCGAAGAGGATGCTTAGTGTGCAGTTAGTACTTATTAATTAGTTAGCTGTGTACTAATTAAGTAGTTATTAGGAACTATTTATGCAATTTGTTTAGTTAGCGGGTCTTTTGTAACAAGTAGTTAGGACAATGGTGTTTGATTGTAGCCCTTTCAGACTATATATTTCTAACTATTTTGGACTAGTTCTTCTCGATTATTGCTAAGGAATACAATGGCCAAGGAAACATACATACTCAAAGAACGTGTGCGGGATAAATCTCGGTCGCACACGATATGTGGTCAAGAATTTGTGTGTGACGCGCATATTAACACACAACAGTGGAATAGAAAATCGTGTGTGAAACAAATAATCGAAAGAGTTTTTGTATAGCTCACGTTTTCCATATGTTACATCGCACACGGATGCGTAATATTAACCGTGTGGGAGTATATGAGCCATGATGACCTAATAGACGTAACCCTACCAAGTATATAGTATATATCTGGACAAGCAGTGTGACCACTCCACTCCACAGCCGCCTCATCTCTTTAGGAACACATTACATATCTCCTCTGCTCGAAAAACTCTCTTGGTCGACAAGGCGGAAGCAAGAGCTAGCTGATGGAGTCAGCATGGCCAGCGTTGTAGTATCGATGTCCTCAATGGTAGCCTTTACATCGTCGGTTCGTGCTTATCCTGTCAACCCGCCTCGTCCTCGCCCTCCACGTTGGCCAACGTCAGCCCTGGTCGCCCTCCACAAGGTATACAATCTACAAACTTAGCAAGGCCGGATGAGTTTGACTATGCTGAGGCTATGGGTGTTTTTGTTTTTTATAGTCATTATCTCGCGTGTGTGCTCGACTGGATCAATGACTTTGCTCAAATATATTAATGTGTTTAACCAGATCTATGACTTTGCTCTAATATATTAATACGTTCGACCGAAGCTATGACTTTGCTATAGTATATTAATGCGTTAGACCCTGTCTATGTGTTACATTTACTCTTTATGTAGGACGAATTGGATGTGTATGGAACGGCTCTATGTGATAAACAATGCCTACTTAATGTGCTTGGTTATGTGGTTGCATCATGTTATTTCTTATGTGGTTTTGAACAACTAGCTCAGAACTTATTGATCTCGTGCCAGCCATATGCCATAGACGGGGTTTGACGGGGTTTGGCAAAGTGATAGTTTTCTTGCTCTCATGGTCATCCTCTAGAGTGTTTGTCGGCACGACCTCAGAACCGTCAAGTAGTCCCATGACAAGCGCACCGTGAATATCACGAAGGACATGCATCTTCCATAGGAGAAAGTTTCCCCTTGTGAGATTCTCTGTTGGCGGCGCCCCAAGAGCGCCCCCATGGTTGTGTCAGACGTGGACATCGAGACCGGATCTTGAGGGAGGGAAGGGTTCTGGGCACTTCCATTGTAACCGGGCGCAGATGTTATTGAATATCACTCGATTGTAACCGTGCAAGTAGGGATTTTTCAGGAGGTTAGAGCCAAACATATCGGCGACGATCTGAGTTTTTCATGGTAGAGAACTAGACGTCCGGAAGTGCCGATACCATGTCAATGTTTGCGGGAATCAGTGGTCTTGTCAGAGTACTCCGTGTGCGTGCTTAAGACATGTACAATGCTAGGAAAGGCATGCCTTCTCTTATCTCTCCACGTCATGTAGAGAAGATACAATATATAAATATATAACTTGTACAATGCATTATCTCTTATTACCATCTCTAGTAATTAATAAGAATTAACTATTTTTTATAAGAAATTGGTTGGCTAAGGGAAGACATATGATGCAATGGAGAAAATAGTGTTCTCTTATTTCTAAGAGATCGTCCCTTAGCTAAGGGAAGACAACCTCCTCTTTTTTATTTCTCTCTTTTCCAACTAAGCAAAAATTCAACATGGCAATCATAAGAGAAGACTGACGTCACCACATTGTACATGCCCTTATAGGAAAATATCGATACCGATCCGATCGGTAATATAAGAGGAGATCGAGAGAGACCGGGAGTCCGGAGAGAGAATGGGAGTCTGGGCCTACCGGTAACGTACACAATTGGTATAATATACCATATTGTGTACTTACCCATTACATGTCTAACATGTCTATGTTCATATGATGAAATCATATATATCTGGATTGTATAGGAAAAGTAGTGAGATAGTGGTGTGAGCGCACAAACAAGTTTAGGGGCCTATTTATGAACTCAGCTAGAGAACTCCCCAAAACAGTTTTCTGGGAGTAAACATTTGGGGCTCTAGTGAAAAAGCCAAGCGACCCTCTTCTCACCACAACTCATGCTAAAGGCGCCGTCCGAGCCAATTTACAACCCACTATTAGAAGTGACATCATAATTACTACAAGTTGTTGGTGGTGGGTTATTTTACTTAATTACCATCACTGTCTATATAGTAGGTTGGATTTTTCTCTTGTATTATTGAAATTTCTGTAAATGGGGTATATGTGTATCATTTGTTATCAAGTAATTGAAATATATACTATATTTTTCTGCATGCCACACCGAAGAAATGTGGATATATCTGATGTGATCCACAAATCTATCGGGCAATGGTAAAACATCATTACCGATGTGTCATACAACACAAACAACCGTATAATGAATTGTGTCCCCGATGTAGAAGGCACATTGGCAGCACAGACATACGTGATCAAGGATTGCAATCAAGATCCGATCGCATAACGCAAAGTAAAAGCTGGTTATTGAATTGTTGTACTATTTATGAACACAAGTTAACAACAACTTATTGTTTTTGTATTTAAATAGACGTAACCTATGAACCTACCGATAATGAAGCTATAATACCATCTGGAAATCCTATTCAATGGCAATGCTCTAGCTTCTTTCTAAAAATCTTTCTTAATTTAACCAAGATAAAGACTTTTGAACATCTGTCGCTCGATGTAGCACACTCATGAGAACATATCTATGTATGTTGAAGTTTTTTTTATTACTACTATTTATGATATTTGACAACTTTTGTTATACTTATTGGGACTAACATATTAATAACTGTAAGTGTGCACAAGTTTTTCATTTATAATTTGATGTGTGGGAATTGCATCGATATTAGACTAATCCCAAAGTAGCATGCGGTGAATTCAAAGTTTCTCCAAATTTGTCCCTCCAGGACCAGTTCTTAGAGATCGCGAGGCTTTAGGAAAATGATGTAAAATGAAAAAGTATCAAAACATGAAAGTGGTGGGCCTTTTCCAAAGCTTCAATTCCTATTTAAACGCCCTACCTTATATACACAAGTAAAATACTTGTATATGTAGTTTCTTTTTGAAGAAAAGCAAGGTAAGGGGCTCTTGAGGGAGATTTCTTGAGGGAGTTTTAGCAAAGTTGGGATTTCACAGTAAATGGGTGCAGTGGGTGATGGCGTGTGTCACCACTGTACGCTACTCAGTTTGCTTTAACGGTCAAATGTTGGACTCCTTCGCTCCATCCCGCGAAATTCATCAAGGTGATCCGCTTTCACCATATATCTTTCTTTTTGTTGCTGACGGTTTGTCTTGCCTCATTAGGAAAGAAATTGAGCTCCACTCCCTAAGGAAGTTCCACATTTGTGGTAGAGCTCCAGAAATATCCCACTTGCTCTTCGCGGATGACAGCCTCTTATTTTTTGAAGCATCTATGCAACAAGCAATGGCTGTGAAGTCAATCCTAGACCGCTATGAGAAGGGTACGGATTAACTGGTGATCTTGGGTAAATGCTCCATTATGTATGGATACCAATGTACGACAAACACACAATTGCTCCTAAAAGGTATCCTGCGCTATGATTATGAATGCTTTGAGGAGAAATATCTTGGACTCCCCGTCCCGGATGGCAGAATGACAAAAGGGAAATTCAAAACCACGAAAGGCAAATTCTCTAGACATGCAAGTGACTGGTCTGAAAAATACATGTCATATGGTGCAAAAGAAGTGATTATTATGTCCATCCTGCAATCAGTCTTAACATATGCAATGTGGGTTTTTAGATTTTCCTTTGGGATGATTGATGACCTTGAACAAATAATCCGCAACTTCTGGTGGGGTGATGAGGAGAATAGGAGGCGTATGCATGGGATGTCTTGGGACAAGGTGGTGCGACCAAAGTCTCATGAAGGTATCGGGTTTCGTGACTTGAGGGTGTTCAACCAAGCCCTTCTTGCACGACAAGCCTGGCGGCTGCTATAATTCCCAAACAGCCTTTGTGCCCGTCTGTTGAAAGCCAAGTACTACCCAGTTGGAGATCTATGTAACACCCTCAGAATCGGACCTATGCAAGTTTTAGCGAAACCCGCCAAACCCGCATAGAAACGATTCAAAGATGCCCACAAGGCACTTTCGTGCGGGTGGAAAACGAAGTAATAACATTACACAACAGTCCTCGATGGGACCCACAGAACAGATATATATATAACAGCGACTCCATGAGTCAAGAATACAGATATAATATACAAAGATTCAAATCACCTTGAAAATGACAGAGCGTCCGACTACGGACAAGATGCAAATGGGGCTAAGAGCCCTGAAGAATAACCAATGGCGTCCATAACCCTGCCCAGGCCAAGCCGGAAGGGTAACCCTGCTAACGACGTCGATCTCAAACCCTGCTTAAACAAAAGGGGTGCCGACAAAGGGCAAAGGAAAAGAAGAGCGTCAGTACTGAGGCCAGTACACGGCGAGACTAGAATTCGGCGGTCCTCGCCTACATAGGTATGGTGGACTGAAGCGGCAGCGGCAGCATGCACTAAACAACCTATAGAGACTCGATACGACTGTCGGCAATCAGAGAGGGATAAGAAGGACCTATCCGGAACCAACCTGATGCTACCATCAAACAAACCCATCCTGGCGTTTCCCCCTCGAGACCAATCGAGGAAGTCAACCGAGGAACTCACACCGTTGGCAGTTTTACTTATTCGGTTATCGTTGCGGCAATTACTAGTCGGGTAAAGATAGTCATCCTGATAAAATGAGCAGTGGGCACTTTTAGTTAATCATTCCGTTGTAGTTGCAACAATTACTAAACAGATACAGATAGCATGAGATAAACCCAAAACCCAGCAGTTGTTGTACTTTAATTAGCCATTCCGTTGTAGTTGCAATACTTACTAGTCAGGTAAACAAGCATTTGTGGGCAGTATTATTTAACCATTCCATTATAGTGAAGCTGATTACTAGTCATTATAAAGTCAAATTTACAGCAATAAACTTTAGTGATGCTTGTCTATGGTCGAGATACTGTGCTCCAAGTCGTCCATATCCGCGGACACGGCTTTCAGAAAGTTTTACCCGGCCGGGGTGCACCAATAGCAACACGCACTCGATCAACCTCAGAAAAACCAAAACAAAACCCAACGAGGCCTTCACGACAAAGCAATCACAGGATTCAGAATTATTTCAGGGGGCCACCCTATTAAGCTACCCGCAACGAAGTAAGCAAGCTCCGAGACGGACTCAAGGTTTGGGTATACGGCTGTGAACGACAGCAAATCCCCAAACGTGGACTCTCGACACCGCGGAATCGTGTCCCGATCCAAAACAGTGCAGGTGCTATCTGTCGCACAATTTAAATAAAACAGTAAAGCATGGCATAAGTACCGGATCGTAAATAAAACCTCAAACTAGTTTGTGGCCCCAAGAAATAAGACGGAATCAAGCTCTAGCTCAGGGGGGTCCCATATACCTCCCGGATGTGGATAGCACGATAAATCAAGGAACAGGTATCAAGTACTCGGGGTCCTACGGGACACAAGTGGGCGTTCGGAAACCAAATATTATCTATCACCCACCGATGCCTCTGCTTACTTCAATTTTAGTTGTTAAACAGGAATTAAAGTGAACGATAAGTAAAGCCAGGTTCCTCTCCAACATCAAACATGCGGCAAGGCTCCAACAACTGTGGCATTTGACGACACGCAATAGCACTTGAGCAAGCGACTACGACGCGCAAGTCCAACTATCTACCAAACAACAGGTAATAGGATGTGTCCAAGGCAATATAGGGCTGCACGGTATATCACAGGTACGGAAACTAAAGCATCGCAACACAGATAACAATAGATCAACAGGAGGAAAATAAATACTATAAAAGCAAGATAGGTAGAAAGGGGGAGATGCTCGCCTGAAAACATTGCCGAAGGTTCAACCGAAGATCGGATCGACACTCGCATCAACTCAACGGCCTTATCCGCGAAGAAGCAAAACACTAGAATAAACACCGGATGCAATATTTAATACTACGGCAAAAGATCGACATGCTTATGATATGATGCATGGCATGGCAAAGGTGCGATGCAATTAGGTCATATTAAGTGGAACCGGGGTCCCGATAATTAGATATATGGTTCTAGTTGTTTATCCACCCCGCAAATTAAATGTTGTTTTATCATGGCAAAATAAGGTACCGGGTTCGCTACACAAATTTAAATGAGGCCAATATGAGACTAGATTTGCCCGCATATGGGCCCCATATTTAATTATGAGGTGAATCGGCATAAGGCCCCCAAACCACAGACAAGGATGCATGCATGAACAATTAATATGCAACAATTTATATAGTTGGCAAATTATAAAATAGGGTTCTCGGGTAAGGGTCACACATTGAGGGGTCTCGACGGTCTTGGGGTTCCGGGGTTCGGGGTCGGTCTCAGGGTTCAGGGTTCGACGGCCTCGGCGGGATCGTCCTCGGATATCGGGGGTAGTTCTTGGCGTTCCGGAAAGCCGGACTTGGGTCGGTGTCGGGGCGCATCGGATTCTCTCTGGTCGATGTCGTTCTTGTCGTCGTGCAGAACTGGTCGGGTCCGCGCTTCGGATTCCGTGAGGCGATCTTGCCGCTCCGTGCTGAAGTCCTTGAGGTTTCCTCCTTGTTCACCGGTGGCGAACTTGGAAACGGCGCCAGGGTTCGGGGTTCAGGGTCTCGGATCGGGGTAGAAGCGCTTGGCGTTCCGAGATGGCGTTGTTCGATCATCGGATCCGAGGAGGGGCACTTGTGGTTCGGGCTCCAAGGATCCGTGGCGAGCTTGTTCGGCGCCGGCAACCTCCCGACTACCTTGGCAGCGAACCTCGTCACGACTTTCACGCAGATGAGGTCGACGCCACTGGAGGCCGCAAGGAAGAGGCCGACGAGGTGCGGGCGCTAGGCATCGGGGTCGCAGACGTGCGCTGCCGGTCCTGCGCGGGGCGAGGAAACCGAGGCAGGGGCGACGGAGGCGGAACCTGCACGAGCCCGGGGGCACCGGCGGACGGCGATGTGGTGCTCCCGCGCAGCGGCGAGGGAGGCGGCGGACGCGGCGGCCACGGCGGCGCACGGAGGAAGGCCTGCTGGGGAGGAAGCGAGGTGGCGGGGCGACGGACGCGGCCGACGGCGAGCTCGAGGCCAGGGAGGAGGGTGGCGTGCTCGACGGCTCGAGCGGCCTGAGGGCGAGGTCGGGCCCGCGCGGCGGCGGCGGACGCTGACGAGGGGCGGGCCGGCGAGGTGCGGGCGAGGCCGGCGACGTGAGCCGCGGGACAGACGGAGGGTGGAGGAGGCGCGTGTGGGGGGAGATGCCGAGGGAGGCGGCGGCGAAGCGGGAGCCGCGGCGGCGGAGCGGCGGTGCTGGCCAGGCGGGGCGGAGCGGCGAGCGGAGCGGGAGGGGGCGGCGCGCGCGGGTGAGCGGGGAGGCCTGGCGGGGCGGAGCGGTGAGGGAGGGCGACGGAGGCGTGGTCCAGGGGTGGGTGCGTGCAGGCGCCGGGGAGAGGGGAGCAGGCGGCGGCGAGCTCGCCCGACTCCTGGGCGCGGGGTGGAAGCGGCCAGAGATGGGGGGTCGGGAGGTTGAGGACGGAGGGGTCCGGGAAGGAGCGTGGCGGGCCGGCGAAGGGGAGGGTGAGGCTCGGGCGCGGAGAGGGTCGCCGGCGGTGGGCTCGCGCGGCCGCGGCCGGGGACGGGAGGGTGGAGCTCGCATGCGGGAGAGAGCAGGGGCGGGATGGGAGCGTGGGGAAGATGGTGGTTGGTGGGACCGCAAGCGGGGGGGAAGGCGCGTGAGAGTGGGCCAGGGCGGGTGGTGGCCAGGCGTGGGGGGCGGCCGACAGGTGGGACCCAGGCGGGGGACAGGGGTGGACCGGATCAGTGTGAGGCTGATGGTTGGTGGGGTGGGGAGTGGAGAGAGAGAGAGAGAGAGGGAGGCCACGTGGCGGTTTGGGGTTGGTTAGGGGAGGAAAGGTGATGAGGTGGCGGCAGGTTATAGGTGGGGGTGAGGTGGAGGGGGTGTGTGGGTAGATAGGTGGGTAGCTGTAGGATTTAGAAGGGCGGGTTAGGTGGACCGATTTAATTTCTGGGGACGGTCGTTCGGGTCGGGTCGGCCCGTTCGACTGCCCCCACTAAAAATAATTGAATATTTTAATTATTTAAAACACGGCTTCTGCGATCCGATAGCAGACAAAACAAATTAATCCGGTGTCCCGGGTTTGCATGTTTGAATGAAGATGGGGCGTTTTAGAAAACAAAACGGACTTTGCGAAAATAGTTTTAAGCAAACAATGCATGATGATGACGATGCAATGCACAAATTCCACGCGATTTTCTAGTAGTGGTTTTGCGGGATGCCACAATCTATTAGACACGGCGTCCATTCAGCAACAGTCACAAACTTGGCAAGGTGTAGTTTATGGTCCCGAACTCCTGAAGAAGGGGATTATATGGAGTATTGGTGATGGTTCAAAAGTGAAAATATTCCGCGATAATTGGCTGCCACACCAAGGGGCTCTGAAAGTCGAGGAAAAGAGAGACAACTCTAAAAATAAATGGGTGTCTGAACTTATATCACAAGATTCTAGGACATGGGATGAGGAGGCTGTCCGGGGCTACTATTCGCCTAGGGACGCTGCAGTAATTTCTAGGAATTAGACTGTCGGCCCATGTCACGGAATATTTCATCGCTTGGAGTGGCGAAAGCAATGGAATTTATAGTGTTCGGTCGGCTTATCGCATCGGTTTCTCGATGACCCAAGCCTCGGACCAAGGCCAATCTAGCTTGGAACCTGAAGGAAACCGTAGGCTCCGAGACTTAATTTGGAAGACCAAAGTGCCACGGTATGTGTTAGTTGAGTTGAGGCCGAAAATCCTGTTCCTGCTTTGGGCTTTGGCGTTCGTGTGGCACCACATGAACAATGTCATTTTTTGGAGATGGCAAGGCCTCGGTATCTGAGTCCGCCCACTACTTAGATTAATTATTTGAACTCATTCTTAGCATCGTTGGAGCCAACTCCTAGTAACACATGCGGTATAGGCGCAACTTGGACCCCCCTGCGGAAGGCTCTCTGAAAGCAAACGTTGATGCAGGCTAGGATGGCCATTCCCGCGACGCTGGCCTTGGTATTGTTGTGCGTGACTATCAAAGAAAAGTTGTGTTGACCAAGTGGAAGTTTGTACCGAACTGTGGCAGTGCTGAGGAAGCTAAAGTTTTAACCTCTTTAGAGGGTTTAAAACATCTGGTAAACCTTCGACAATGGCCAGCGACAGTAGAAAGTGATTGCCAGTGTGTTGTGCAAACCCTGACGTCAGACGCTTCTGATAACTCTAGGAGCTTGGCCTTAATTCTGGAATATCGGGAACTGCTTAGAATCTTTCAAGATCTACAAGTGGCCAAAGTGGAGCGACTGAGCAATAGTGTAGCGCATGTGTTAGCGCAGCTAGGAAAATCTGGTTGTAATGGCATCTCTTGGGGATCACCACCGAGCTGCGTCTCGTCTTTGGTTGATCATGATTATAAGAACACTATGTAATCCCGGAGCAGTAAGTTTATTACACATTCTTTTCCTTATCAGAGTAGAAGACTGGAAGATTTTTAACGAGACGGCTTGCTGTTCATTATATTAGTGTTTTTACCTTAAAAAAATCAAGGTAAGGGGTGCCCTACCTTGCCCTAAGGGCGGCCGTCCTACCAAGCCCTGAGGAGATGGCCGCTCGTGTTTAAAGCAGCTCAAAGCAAACAGGCCGGTAGGAGTTGTCGATGTTGTTCCCACGTTAGGCCTAATATTCCAGTGATAGGCCCTAAGTACGTTCTTCTAATGAATGTTGCCAGCCTGTGCGATGTGTCCTTCTATACTAGTGTGGCACCAAAGCGAAGACGCTAGAATCCTCTTGTGTCTGTCCTTACGTTTCTAGGGCTTTTACATACCTAAAACCTAAGGGCTTGTTTGATTCATAGGAGTTGTGTAGGATTTGAATCCTATAGGAATTTTTCCTATGTTATTGTTTGATTCATAGAAACAAATCCTATAGGAATTAATCATATAGAAATCTTGTAGTACAATTTCTATAGAAAAGAAACATTAGATCAGACCTCATGAAGAAATGCCTTTGCTACATCAAACAAAATTCCTCTTCCCATAAAATTCAAGTTGGCATGACATGTCAACCTATGTTTTTCCTATTCCTATACTTCTCCTATCCTATGAATCAAACAAGCCCTAAAACTTCTTCTCATTCTTTTCCCACTTTGGCACCCTTACGTCAAACATCAACTAGTCAGTCTCAAATCTTGATCGGCGGCTAGCTAACTACAAACGTACGTCCCAGCATTGACAGCAGTAGAGCAACTCGGTGTTGCATTGCTCCTTATAAACATCCCGTAGATCTTCTTCCCAACGTGATCACTTCGATAGCCATGGTTATCTTTCCCTTCCTCCTCCTTCTTGTCCCCCCATTGGTTGCTGCTCAATGGCCGGTGTGCGGAAATAGCGGCAACTACACATCGAACAGCACCTACCTAGCCAACCTCCAGCTCCTCTCGTCCACCCTCCCCAAGAAGGCCACATCCGATGCCACCCAGCTCTTCGCCACCGACGCCGTAGGCCATGCTCCTGACAACATCTACGCACTCACGCTCTGCCATGGCGACACCACCGCCGACTTCTGCGAGGGCTGCCTGGCTACCGCCTTCCAGGACGGCCAGCAGCTCTGCGCGTACAATAAGGACGCCACCTTGTACTACGACGACTGCATTCAGGTACTCCAACCACAATTTCCTAGCCACCACCACTACCGGCGATCAGAATTGGGCCATCGTCAGCAACAGCCAGAACTTCCCAACCAGCACCCACTCCTTTAGACTCGTCTTGTTCACACTTGTCAACAGCACGGCCCAACCGGCGGCGAACAACTCGACGAGGTTCATGACGTCACGCTTAGACGTCGGCTCTTTCCCGACGCTCTACAGCCTTATGCAGTGCACGCCCGACCTGACCGCCGACGACTGCGCCGCCTGTTTCCAGAGCGTGTCACAGCTGATGTTCCAGTACCTCGACGGACCGCGAGGTGGCCGAGTCCTCGGGACATGGTGTAGCATGAGGTACGAGATGTACCCATTCTTCCATGGGGAACCTATGCTGCGTATCATCAAGTTGGCCGATCAGGTTCCGGCCATCAACAACGCTTCTTCAGGGTCTACCCCAGTTACCGTGTATGGCCCGCAGTCGGTGCCACCAGCAGCTGGGGCGCCACCTCCGGACCCGCTGGTACAGATGACCGTCAAGAAGCATGCACTGGTAGGAAAAGGCACAAGCGTTCCGGTTGGTAAGGGCCATTAGTCCCGGTTGTCCAACCGAGACGGGGCAATCGGGACTAAAGCTCTAACCATTAGTCCCGATTGCCCCACCAACCGGAACAAATGGGGCACACGTGGCGGCATCAGAGCGCGAGGGGGGTGGAGCATTACGAACCGGGACTAATAACCTGCTGCCGCGGCAGAGATTTGGCCCATTTCTCTGCCGCGGCAGAGAATTCATTTTGGCACATTTTGTTGCCGCGGCAGCATTTTCGCCACTTTTTGTGCCGCGGCAGAGAATTCATTTAGGTTGTTTTATTGTTTATTTAGTGTTTTGCACTTATCAACGAAGAAACCTTATATTACACAAGATCATCATGACAACATTACATTCAATACACGGATCGAGTTCATGCACTACGTACAAAAGTTGCTATTCGATGCTACCGGCCAATTTCTTGAAAGTTGCTATTTTTACAATTCCTATTGTCTATACACAGCCGAGTAGTATTCCCCTTGTGTGTTTAGGACTTCTGCATCCAAGAATCCCGCCAATTCCTCCTGAATTGCTCGTATGCGATCCTTTGGCAGAAGACCGCCCCGTAGACGTTCGATCTGATTTAAAAAAGGAGTCAGCCTATATGAATATGAAACTAAACACAATTTGATTGGAATAAAAAACTATAGAAATTGTTTACGTACGTGGAGTTGCTCTAAATTTCTGCCCTTCTTATCGCACGTCTGCCGGATGAACTCGCATACATAGTATCCACATAGATTGTTACCTGGTCCCTGCGTCAGGCACTTTACGAGAACAGAGTTTAATCAAAATAATAATCAAGCATGATAATAACTGTATCAAAACTAGAATCAAAGAGATGCGCGGATATAGCTAGTGGTGCTTACATCTAGTGGTTGAAATGTAAGCTCCTCTTTCCAAACACCCCTAGCCTTCTTGGTGAACCGTTTCCAAGCGCTGCCCGGCGTAGAAAACGAATAAAATAATTTATTAAGTACTTGATATCATAAAATTCACGAACGTTGCCGATATAGTGTCGTAATGATTAGAATTACCGCTGGAAAAGTATCTGCATGTCCTTCCACGTCTCAAGGGGTTTATGTTTCGAGTCCATGACTAGTACACGCCCTTTGTCAAGTTGAATGATTAACAGAATATAGTGGTACCTGCGAATGCAGAACTAATCAATTATATACTTAACATCGAGTAAGCGAAATAGAAAGTCTATACAAGACAATAACACTCACTGAAGGTTGTAAGGAAATAGTATTTCCCTTTTGGTTTCTTGAAACCTTAACGCGTGTACTATATTATCCTCCGTATCCTGGGGGCTTATTTTGAGATTAGCTTCATGAACCCAATATGGGTCAATGAAGCCAATGTCATAGATTTGTCCTCTGCTGCATTCGAGAATCTTCATTCTGCATATTACAGTATGATTATATACGTGCAATAAACAAAATAATATTGCTGGAGACTAAATTAATTACAGAATTAGTACTTGATCGATTTATCAATCTAATTCGCCCACCCATGTCGCCCGGAAGGGCACAACACCGACGCCCGTGTTTTGCCACCAGCAGCAGAGGGAGGGGGAGGACAGAGAGGCAGGGAGGGGCGGCGCCGTACCTGACGCGCGGCGGTGGGGGAAGGGCGCGTCGTCGACGGGAAGCAGAGACGCGGGCGCGGCCGGCGGTCGTCGGGGGAAGGAGACGCGCGGGCGGCGCGGTCGTCGGCGCGCGGGAAGAGACGCGGGTGGCGGCCGGAGGCGGAGGCGTTGACGACGAAGCCGCTACGGGGAGCGCGCGGCGGTGGCGGGGGCAGCCTGGCGGCGTCGTCGTCGGCGAGGGCACGGGCAGAGGCAGAGGCAGAGAAGTGAGTAGGGAAGGGAAGAAGAAGAGGAGGCACGCGCAGAGGCAGAGAAGTGAGTAGGGCAGAGGCAGAGGCAGAGAAGAAGAGTAGGGAAGGGAAGAAGAAGAGTAGGGTTCGGGGCTCCAACCGGGACTAAAGGTGCATACGTCCCAGTTGGAGCCACCAACCGGGACCTATAGTCCAATTTTCAGCAGCTGAAGGGGCGCGCGCGCATGGGGCTCTTCCATCAAAGTTTTTCAGTTATTTTCTCTCTGTTCCCGCCTTATTTTTTATTTTTGGGTTTAAATTTGTAATGTTTTTTAAATGATAATTACTTTGGAATTTAGAAAAACTTTAAACATAAAAAGTGTTTGGATTTGAATAACTAATTCGAAACCATTTTCTGTTTTGAAAAATAATTAATGTAACCATTTAAACTACGAACCATTTAAAATTAATAATGAAATAACTTATATTTTTTAAATATTAATTTGGAATTTAGAAAAACTTTAAACATAAGAAGTGTATGGATTTGAATAAATAATCCAAAACCATTTTCTATTTTTAAAAAATAATTAATGAAACCATTTAAAATTAATTAACTTATATTTTTGAATATTAATTTGGAATTTAGAAAAACTTTAAACATAAAAAGTGTTTGGATTTGAATAAATAATTCAAAACCATTTTTTGTTTTAAAAAAAATTAATGTAACCATTTAAAATATGAACCATTTACAACTAAAAATGAATTAACTTATATTTTTTTAATATCAATTTGGAATTTAGAAAAACTTTAAACATAAGAAGTGTATGGATTTGAATAAATAATTCAAAAACATATTCTATTTTTAAAAAATAATTAATGTAACGTTTTAAAATGAATTAACTTATATTTTTGAATATTAATTTGGAATTTAGAAAAAATTTAAACATAAAAAGTGTTTGGATTTAAATAAGTTAATTCAAAAACATTTTCTCTTTTAAAAAATAATTAATGTAACCATTTAAACTATGAACCATTTACAATTAAAAATGAATTAACTTACATTTAAACCGGACCCACTTCCTACCGATTCGGCAGACATTTGTCCTTTTTACCCGGGATGGACGAAAAGGTTTGAGATGTACCGGTTGGGAGATAGTCCATGTAAGGTGGTCTAGTATTTTAGGAAAATAGGACGGTAGCATTCTGAAACAGCATTTTGGTGGTTACTTCACAAAACGACCTGTTTTTTGCGCTCGGAAAATGGAAAAGGGCTTTTCCGTGCGACAAAAAGGAAAACTTCCTCCTGCAACATTGTTCTCCATACCAATATCCACACACATGCATAATATGGGCACAACATCACAAACTATGCCGTGATTCAGCACATAACATCGGTCATTTGGACCGAAAGCCATGAAACCTCGAACATGATAGGTCATTTTGTGAAGGTTTTTTCGAAACATGATCAATATACCAAGTCTAGTATTTTTCCTTTCAACTATGTAACATAATATGACACCACGCGAAGGATTTTCATTGTTCGGATTTTTTTTGAATTTATTATGCCCGTTTTGAATTATCTGAATTTCTAACTATGGTCGAACCGGTGTGCATGAAGATAGGGGACGAGCATCGTTAGAACTTGCATTGGATCTCTGAAGAAACCACATATTGCGAGTCTAAAAATGATTTTTTCAAAAAATCACAGGCGATATATCATGTACCTGTAGTACAAACCGGACCCACTTCCTGCCGATTCGGCAGACATTTGTCATTTTTACCCGGGATGGACGAAAAAGTTTGAGATGTACCGGTTGGGAGATAGTACATGTAAGGTGGTCTAGTATTTTAGGAAAATAGGACGGTAGCATTCTGAAACGGCATTTTGGTGGTTACTTTACAAAACTACCCGTTTTTTGCGCTCAGAAAATGGAAAAGGGCTTTTCCGTGCGACAAAAAGGAAAACTTCCTCCTGCAACATTGTTCTCCGTACCAATGTCCACACACATGCATAATATGGGCACAACATCACAAACTATGCCGTGATTCAGCACATAACATCGGTCATTTGGACCGAAAGTCATGAAACCTCGAACATGATAGGTCATTTTGTGAAGGTTTTTTCGAAACATGATCAATATACCAAGTCTAGTATTTTCCCTTTCAACTATGTAACATAATATGACACCACACGAAGGATTTTCATTGTTCGGATTTTTTTTGAATTTATTATGCCCGTTTTGAATTATCTGAATTTCTAACTATGGTCGAACCGGTGTGCATGAAGATAGGGGACGAGCATCATTAGAACTTGCATTGGATCTCTGAAGAAACCACATATTGCGAGTCTAAAAATGATTTTTCTCAAAAAAACACGGGCGATAGATCATGTACCTGTAGTACAAACCGGACCCACTTCCTGCCGATTCGGCAGACATTTGTCCTTTTTACCCGGGATGGACGAAAAGGTTTGAGATGTACCGGTTGGGAGATAGTCCATGTAAGGTGGTCTAGTATTTTAGGAAAATAGGACGGTAGCATTCTGAAACGGCATTTGGTGGTTACTTCACAAAACGACCCGTTTTTTGCGCTCGGAAAATGGAAAAGGGCTTTTCCGTGCGACAAAAAGGAAAACTTCCTCCTGCAACATTGTTCTCCATACCAATTTCCACACACATGCATAATATGGGCACAACATCACAAACTATGCCGTGATTCAGCATATAACATCGGTCATTTGGACCGAAAGCCATGAAACCTCGAACATGATAGGTCATTTTGTGAAGGTTTTTTCGAAACATGATCAATAT
Organism: Avena sativa; assembly: GCA_916181665.1. Classification (NCBI taxonomy): domain Eukaryota; kingdom Viridiplantae; phylum Streptophyta; class Magnoliopsida; order Poales; family Poaceae; genus Avena; species Avena sativa. Next base: position 445,496,190 of record OV702282.1, on the reverse strand, counting down.
ACCAAGTCTGGTATTTTTACTTTCAACTATGTAACATAATATGACACCACGCGAAGGATTTTCATTGTTCGGATTTTTTTTGAATTTATTATGCCCGTTTTGAATTATCTGAATTTCTAACTATGGTCAAACCGGTGTGCATGAAGATAGGGGACGAGCATCGTTAGAACTTGCATTGGATCTCTGAAGAAACCACATATTGCGAGTCTATAAATGATTTTTTCAAAAAATCACGGGCGATAGATCATGTACCTGTAGTACAAACCGGACCTACTTCCTTCCGATTCGGCAGACATTTGTCCTTTTTACCCGGGATGGACGAAAAGGTTTGAGATGTACCGGTTGGGAGATAGTATATGTAAGGTGGTCTAGTATTTTAGGAAAATAGAACGATAGCATTCTGAAACGGCATTTTGGTGGTTACTTAACAAAACGACCCGTTTTTTGCGCTCGGAAAATAGAAAAGGGCTTTTCCGTGCGACAAAAAGGAAAACTTCCTCCTGCAACATTGTTCTCCATACCAATGTCCACACACATGCATAATATGGGCACAACATCACAAACTATGTCGTGATTCAGCACATAACATCGGTCATTTGGACCGAAAGCCATGAAACCTCGAACATGATAGGTCATTTTGTGAAGGTTTTTTCGAAACATGATCAATATACCAAGTCTGGTATTTTTCCTTTCAACTATGTAACATAATATGACACCACGCGAAGGATTTTCATTGTTCGGATTTTTTTTGAATTTATTATGCCCGTTTTGAATTATCTGAATTTCTAACTATGGTCGAACCGGTGTGCATGAATATAGGGGACGAGCATCGTTAGAACTTGCATTGGATCTCTGAAGAAACCACATATTGCGAGTCTAAAAATGATTTTTTCAAAAAATCACGGGCGATAGATCATGTACCTGTAGTACAAACCGGACCCACTTCCTGCCGATTCGGCAGACATTTATCCTTTTTACCTGGTATGGACGAAAAGGTTTGAGATGTACCGGTTGGGAGATAGTCCATGTAAGGTGGTCTAGTATTTTAGGAAAATAGGACGGTAGCATTCTGAAACGGCATTTTGGTGGTTACTTCACAAAACGACCCGTTTTTTGCACTCGGAAAATGGAAAAGGGCTTTTCCGTGCGACAAAAAGGAAAACTTCCTCCTGCAACATAGAGGGAAATGCCTATATAAAGAGAGGGTTCATATTTAGTCCCGGTTGGAGAAACCAACCGCGACTGAAGGGATTGCGGCAGAGTGGGCCAGACAACACTAATAATAGGGGTGAGTGTCGACATTATGTCGTGCGGCTTGTACCTTGTCCCGGATGGTGTCACCAACCGGGACTAAAGATGAACCTTTAGTCCCGGTTGGAGACACCAACCGGGACTAAAGATGAGTCAGCACTAATAATAGGGGTGAGTGTCGACATTATGTCGTGAGTGTCGACATTATGCCGAGCTGCTTGTACTATAAATATGCATCCTTGTGAGTCCAGTCCTCCAGCCAGTTTGAGGCATCTCCAAGATGGTTTTAGAGAGCAGGGACACCACTACGTCCAGTTTCAGGGAGATGCCGACGGAGCCCAGTCCTCCGGCATCTCCGAGAAACTGGTCATAGAGGCACTCCCTAATATGTGAAATTAGTTAGCTCCGAGGCGTATTGATCTAGTTAGTGAAGTTACAAGCTGCAAGATGGTTTTCGAGAGCAGGGACACCACTGCGGCCAGTTTCAGGGAGATGCCGACGGAGCCCAGTCCTCCGGCATCTCCGAGAAACTGGTCATAGAGGCACACCCTAATATGTGAAATTAGTTAGCTCCGAGGCGTATTGATCTAGTTAGTGAAGTTACAAGCTGCAAGATGGTTTTCGAGAGCAGGGACACCACTACGACCAGTTTCAGGGAGATGCCGACGGAGCCCAGTCCTCCGGCATCTCCAAGAAACTGGTCATAGAGGCACTCCCGGTCCAGCCACAAAACGGGACTAACACTCAAGACATTTATTAATATTAAAAACTGAGACTACAAAACCGGGACTAAAGGCCACAAACCGCGAAATACATGAACTAGAGTTACATAATATGAGCATGAACTTCTTGGCATATGTCATTCCTTATGACCGCTTCAGACGTAACCATGGAGCATCTTCTTTACTTAACGGAATGCTTGGGTCAGTTTTCACTGTGAAGGGCGGAATTTCATCAAACTTATTATAATCTTCTGACATGTCTGTCTTGTCCTCGATTCCCACGATGTTTCTTTTCCCTGAACGAACTATGTGACGCTTTGTCTCATCATATGATGTATTCGTTTGCATATTTTTTCTTTTTTTTCGGTCTGGAGGACATGTCCTTCACATAGAAAACCTGAGACACATCATTGGCTAGGACGAATGGTTCATCTCTATAACCAAGATTGTTGAGATCCACTGTTGTCATTCCGTACAACTGGTCTATCTTTACCCCTTCCCCATTCAGGTTGACCCATTTGCAGCGAAACAAAGGGACCTTAAAAGAGACTCCATAGTCTAGTTCCCATATCTCCTCTATGTAACCATATTATGTGTCCTTTTGTCCATTCTCGTCTATTGCATCAAAGCGGACACCACTATTTTGGTTGGTGCTCTTTTTATCTTGGGCGATCGTGTAGAATGTATTCCCATTTATTTCGTACCCTTGGAAATTCAATACAGTAGAAGATGGTGACGCGGCCAACAAGTATAGCTGATCTCCAGCAGTGGTGTCATTCAAGAGATGTGTCCGCATCCAACCACCGAAAGACTTCATGTGTTCATCTGTAATCCATGATTCAGGCTTCCCCGGGTTTTTGGAGCGTACAATATTCTTGTGTTCCTCGATATACGGAGCTGCCAAGGTGGAATTATGTAGAACTGTGTAGTGTGCTTTAGTGAAAGAATCCCCGTCCCTACATATCATTGCTTTCTTTCCCAGCGTGCCTTTTCCACTTAGTCTTCCCTCATGCCGCGAGTCAGAAATACCAATCGGCTTAAGGTCAAGAATAAAGTCAACACAAAACTCAATGACCTCCTCTGTTCCATATCCCTTGGAGATGCTTCCTTCTGGTCTAGCACGGTTATGAACATATTTCTTTAAGACTCCCATGAACCTCTCAAAGGGGAACATATTGTGCAGAAATACCGTACCGAGAATGGAAATCTCTTCCACTAGATGAACCAGGAGATGCGTCATAATATTGAAGAAGGATGGTGGGAACACCAATTCAAAACTAACAAGACATTGTACCACATCCTTCTGTAACCTTGGCAGAATATCTGGATTGATTACCTTCTGAGATATTGCATTGAGGAATGCACACAGCTTCACAATGGGTACTCGAACATTTTCCGGTAGAAGCCCCCTCAATGCAATCAGAAGCAACTGCGTCATAATCACGTGACAGTCATGAGACTTCAGGTTTTGGAACTTTTTCTCTGCCATATTTATTATCCCCTTTATATTAGATGAGAAGCCCGACAGCACCTTGATACTGTAAAGGACTTCAAAAAAGATTTCCTTCTCTGCTTTGGTAAGAGCATAGCTGGCACGACTTAAGTGACGCCCTTTATCCGTCTTGTTACCTATATGCATGTTCTTTGGGTCTTTCATAATTTGTTGGTCCTCCCGTGCTTCAGGTGTATCTTTTGTCTTCCCATACACGCCTAGGAATCCTAGCAGGTTCACGCAGAGATTCTTCGTCACGCGCATCACGTCGATTGAAGAGCGGACACGCAGGACTTTCCAATATGGCAGCTCCCAAAATATAGATTTCTTCTTCCACATGGGTGCGTGTCCTGTAGCGACGTCGTTCGGAACTGATTGACCGTCGGGACCCTTTCCAAAGATTACTTCTATGTCCTTGACCATACCAAATACATCATCACCAGCAGGGAGTTCAGGCTTCTTCCGGTGATCCGCCTCACCTTTGAAATGCTTGCCTTTCTTTCTTACGGGATGATTGGTCGGAAGAAATCGTCGATTCGCCAGGTACACAACCTTCTTGCATTTATGCAAATATGTACCTTCGGTCTTATCTAAACAGTGGGTGCATGCCTTATATCCTTTGTTTGTCTGTCCTGAAAGGTTACTAAGAGCAGGCCAATCATTGATGGTTACGAATAACAACCCTCGTAGATTAAATGGCTCCTGTTTGTTCTCATCCCACGCACGTACACCTGGTTTGCCCCACAACTGTAAGAGTTCTTCAACTAATGGCCTAAGGTACACATCAATGTCGTTGCCCGGTTGCTTCGGGCCTTGGATGAGCACTGGCATCATAATGAACTTACGCTTCATGCACAACCAAGGAGGCAGGTTGTAGATACATAGAGTCACGGGCCAGGTGCTGTGACTGCAGCTCTGCTCCCCAAAAGGATTCATGCCATCCGTACTTAGACCAAACCATAAGTTCCTTGCGTCACCTGCAAAGTCTGGAAAGTCTCTCTCGATTTTTCTCCACTGTGACCCATCAGCAGGGTGTCTCAACTTCCCGTCTTTCTTACGGTCTTCTTTGTGCCATCGCAACAACCTGGCATGCTCTTTGTTTCTGAACATGCGTTTCAACCTTGGTATTATAGGAGCATACCACATAACCTTAGCAGGAACCCTCTTCCGGAGGGGCTCTCCCTCAACATCACCAGGGTCATCTCGTCTGATCTTATACCGCAACGCGTTGCATACCGGGCATTTATCTAAATTCTCATACTCCTTACCGCGGTAGAGGATGCAGTCATTAATGCATGCATGTATCTTTTGCACATCTAATCCCAGAGGACAGAGAGTCTTCTTTGCTTCGTAGGTACTCTCGGGAAGTTCATTATATTTTGGAAACTTCGGCTTCATTATTTTCAGCATCTTTTCAAATGAGGAGTCAGTTAGACCACACTCTGCCTTCCATCGCAACAATTCCAGTGTGGTACCGAGCTTTGTGCTGCCATCTTCACAATTTGGGTACAACAATTTCTTGTGATCTTCTAACATACCCTCTAACTTCAACTTCTCATTTTCTGTTTTACAGTCTCGCTTTGCATCAGAAATGACCCTACCAAGTTCATCAGCCGGCTCATCTGATGCCTGTTCTTCACCTTTTTCCTCTCCATTGTCTTCCACTGCAGTATCACTGTATTCAGGAAACATATGATGATAGTTGTTATCATCATCTTCTTCTTCACCATCTTCCATCATAACCCCTCTTTCCCCGTGCTTGGTCCAGCAATTATAGTTGGGCATGAAACCTTTCATAATCAGGTGGCCGCGAATGATTTTCGAGTTAGAGTTCTCCTTGTTGTTCCGACATTGAACACATGGACAACGTATAAATCCATTCTCTTTGTTTGCCGTAGCCACATCGATAAATTTATCCACGCCTTTGATATACCCGGCTACCCGCCGGTCACCGTACATCCATTCCCGACCGTTCATCTGCATCATATAAGTAAGTTTATCAAAAAATAGGACATCATAAATAGTGAAAAAACCAATTCACACCGACACATGAATTGTATCAATGACCTAGAAAAGATAAGATTGCTAACCTCGATCGAGGGAAATAAAGAGGAGAAAGCTCAAGTGCGTCTCGGACACCTTCTATATTTTTGTTCTATGAGAAATTCAACGGGATTATTCACTCAAACATTTCAACAAACACCTTCAATGCATGCATGAGAAAAAACTAGCACACCCCCTCACACCTTCCACAATTCGAAAAAACAGAGTGGAGGCAGAGGGGGCTGGGACGTTGCATTTATAGTGGGCAGGGGTCTTTAGTCCCGGTTGGAGCCAGCAACCGGGACTAAAGGTGCGTGCCACGCCACGTGGCTGTGGCCAAACCTTTAGTCCCGGTTGGTGGCTCCAACCGGGACGCATGCCCCTGGCCCCGTGCCCGCTCCAACCGGGACGCGTGCCAGCATTAGTCCCGGTTGGTGGCGCAACCGGGACTAATGCTCCGAGGGGTCGCGAACGAATAGCCCTTTTTCCTCTAGTGATGGTATGTAAAGTCCTCATCCTTCAGACTTCAGAGTTCAGACGACACTTCACAGTATTCTTTTTCGTGGCTGAACCTAGTTCCTCCACATAGGTAATCTCCCTCTTACTAGGAAAACGAACACGTAGAGATATCTTTGGTACTCCCTCCTTTTCAAAATAGACATCGGTGATTTATCTAGCTAGATTCACATGTATATATACACTAAAAAATGTCAATCAAACTGAAAAATTCAAGTACTTCTTAATAAAAAAATAAAAAAAATATCTTCTTCCTTCCAAATTTGTTTTCTCAAAAGACAACTTTTTCTCTCTCGATTTTGTCGGGTCATTACACCCCAGTTCCATAAATGATTATCATGGAGGGAGTAAAAACACGTCGATAACTTTTAATCAGTATGATAGTCAGCTTCTTAATTTGAACTCGTGGGAGTTTTATACTAGTAGACCCTAAGCTCGGGACTAGACGAATACAATAAAAAATTATAAGCATTAAATTAAGTCAATCAAAAAGAGATGAATGTTTCATAGATAATAGGAAATTTTCATAAGAAATGCTAACACGGCTCAAAGGTCAATGAAATAGGTAAAGTAGGGCCAACTCATGCTAAATTGTGAAGTGTGGTAGAGTGAGATGGTCCACAACCAACAAGTTGTCGTGATTTTACCCTCCGGCTTGGCCTTGTATTTACAATCGAGTACATGTACATCAACTGATATGTCATTGTTCCTCTAACTGAATAAATTCATTTTTTATTTTCAGTATGAGAACTGAGAACCATATATGAATTTGTTTTTCTTACTAGGACGCAACTCAAGCAAGAGGATGGTGCGGATTATTGCTGTGGCCACTCCATTACTGTTGATACTTATGTGTTTTATCTGTTCTGTCATATGGTTAAGAAGACGAAGAAAAGGTGTTGTTACCCGATTCATCCATGACAACGTTCCTCTATAGAAAAACTACAATTTATTTATGAAGTCTGTCATTAGGTTCGAGCCCCAAATTAACGATGTATATTTGTGTGTCATCTCTCTCAATTTAGGAAAGGTAGAGTTGCATCATGAAGCTGCGGCGAATAGGCCAGAAGAAGACGCACTGGTTTGGAGATTGGAAGAGAAGAGTTCAGAGTTCACTCTCTATGACTTTTCAGAAATATTGCATGCTACAAGTGTTAGAAATAAGCACGTCGTAGTACAGGGGTACGTATCCGAGTAGACAAGGGTAGCCGAATAGAGTAGGAATTAGATATCCTAATCCTACTAGGTTAGCTATACAAAATCTGCTATATATACGTGTGTAAGGCCCGTGTAAAAACAACCCGTGAGAGACAGAAGCAATAAAAATACTAGAGACAGGAGCGATATGCTCCTGTGGCAATAACCGATCGTTTCCGTGTGCGTGCGTGTATTTCGTGAGCCAGCTCTACTAGTTGATCGATTCTAGTTAAGGGCAGCTTATTAGTACGTACGTGTATCTCGGCGACTTGTCCTTGTGTACGATCTTGCCGGAAGTTGATCAGAGTTGCCGCTACTGCTACGCGTCGGCTGTCGTCGAAAAGTACTCGACGAACGGCGTCGCATATCGGGCCAATTTCCAACAATTGGTATCAGAGCCAAGTTTGTCGTCCGTGATCTGCTGAAAGTACTAGGAGGTCATGGCGATGGTGAAGTTTGGGGACAACTCGGCATCGACACCGGTGACAGAGACGGTGGGGGCGGCTTTGTATCCGCGCCTCGATCGCAAGGACTACGGGCTATGGGCACTCAACATGGAGGTGGCCATGGAGGCTCAGGAGGTTTGGGAGGCCGTCGATCCAGGAGGCGACGAGTACGTCAAGGGAGGCGCGAAGTACCGGAAGGATCGCCAAGCGTTAACGGCGCTCTATTCCGTCGTGACGAAGGACGTGATGCAGCACCTCGTCCGAAAGAAATCGGCGAAGGATGCGTGGGAGACGATCAAGATCTTGCACCAAGGTCATGCCCGCGTGAAGGAAGCGCATCTTCAAACTTTGACAAAAAGCTATGAAGATGGAGGAGAGCGAGACGGTTGATCAGTTTGCCGCCCATTTCGTTACCCTTGTCAACGCAATCAGGGGATATGGCGAGAAATTGGATGAGATCAAGAACGTCAGAAGGTTCCTGCGTGCGGCGCCGGCGTGCTACATGCAGATCGTTACATCGATCGAACAATGTCTCGACCTTAATACATTGACGGTTGAGGATCTCGTCGGAAGATTCAAGGCACACGATGAGAGAATCCGAATCAGCTTCGGTGATCCAGAACAGGTTGAGCACCTGATGCTCACAAAGCAGCAATGGATGACTCTTTCAAAAGAAAAGCAAGGAGGCTCCACGAGCGGCAAGGTGAAACAACGCCCAGCGAAAAAGTATATCGCGGGGCAGGAGGATGAAGATGACGCCCCGCCAAGGAGGAAGTTTGACATAAAGAAAGTAAGGTGTCATAACTGCGGTGAGCTCGGTCACTTCAAGGATGATTGCCGGAAAGCGCCAAAGGAAAAGGAGAGGGCTCTCATCGCCCAGGAAGGAGATGATGGACCGATGATGCTGATGCTCGAAGTAACTGAGTTGAAGGATGAGGAGGATCCTCCATCACCGGCTACGGAGATTGTGGCGCAAGTGAATCACGATCTACCGTGTGTGCATTATGAGGAACAGAGTGCCCCGTTCCCATGTGAAGCCACGTTTGAGGCAAGTGAAGCCTCGGAACTTGTTCATGGCGATCTATGCGTTGGAATCTCACCCGCAACTCCGTCTGGCAATAAGTTCTTCATGCTTGTGGTGGATGATCATAGTAAATACATGTGGATTGTGTTGCTAAAAAGTAAGGATCAAGCTCAACAAGCATTCGAGAAGATCAAGGAAGCCGAAGAGTTCAAGGTGGAGGCAAAGATAAGAGCCCTACGCATTGATGAGGGGGGTGAGCTGCATCAAACTGTGTTGACCATGGAACGGAGCATGATGAAGAGTAAAGGCTTGCCAGGAAAATTCTGGGGTGAGGCAGTCAATACGACTGTGTATTTGCTGAACATGGAATCTACTGAGAGTGGAGTTGGTACAACACCATACGAAGCATGGTACGGATGGAAGCCCTCGGTTGATCATCTTCGTACTTTTGGATGTGTGGCGCATGTAAAGGCGGAATTAGCGGAGCAACGTATTCCAATGATCATGACAGGCTATGAAGGCTCAAAGACATACCGCTTGTGCAATCCTTATACAAATAAGGTGGTTTTCAAGGGAGACGTAATATTTGAGAAAGACAAGTCATGGAATTGGGGCTACAACGAATCGGAATATTCAACTTTTCACGTCACGTGGGATCTTGAGTATGAAGAAAATATGGATCAATCGAGCTTATCCTTGTCAGCAAGTTCGGGCCCAGAAGACATTGAAGGCCTAGGGGCAGCTCCAAGCGTGGACACCAGGCCAGAAGCACTAGGGATTCTCCCAGAAGACAAAGAGTTTGAAGAAAAGGCTAGTCTGTGGCCAGAAGATACGGAACTGGAAGGGTGTACAGATTCATGCGCAGCGATACCTGCACTTGTTTGCCCAAAAATTAGAGAAGGAGGGGGAGCTGAAGTGAGCCCAGCAAACAGGCCAGCAAGGCCAGAAGGCGATGGTCCAAGAGTGTGGACTGGTGGTCAGATAAATGGAGGAGACCCAATAATAGGGGGTGTAGATCCATCAAAAGGCTTTTCACGAGGTATAAAGAAGCTAGAAGAAAACAAATTTGAGTTACCTCCTACTTATTTGTTCTATTGCATCCAAGAGCACCGGCAAGTAGTAGATCAAATATGTGAGGCATCGATGAGAAAGTACTTCATCGAACCAAGTATAATGTCTCAAGGCGCGGACAAAAAGGATAGTCGGCGTGAAGGCATGGAGAAGGGCGCGGACAAAAAGGACTGTCGGCGTGAAGCCATGGAGAAGCCGACAAGAGCAAAGACGGCGATATGGGTAACACAAGAGACGACGAAAGCAATGTCGAAGAGGACGCCTGGAGCGGCGAAAGCAATGCCGAGGATAACGCCCGCGGGGAGTAGCTGGCGTATTTGGAATCCAGGTCGGTGTAGAAGAGATCACGTCGTGCTTAGGGGGTGATTGTTAGAAATAAGCACGTCGTAGTACAGGGGTACGTATCCGAGTAGACAAGGGTAGCCGAATAGAGTAGGAATTAGATGTCCTAATCATACTAGGTTAGCTATACAAAATCTGCTATATATACGTGTGTAAGGCCCGTGTAAAAACAACCCGTGAGAGACAGAAGCAATAAAAATACTAGAGACAGGAGCGATATGCTCCTGTGGCAATAACCGATTGTTTCCGTGTGCGTGCGTGTGTTTCGTGAGCCAGCTCTACTAGTTGATCGATTCTAGTTAAGGGCAGCTTATTAGTACGTACGTGTATCTCGGCAACTTGTCCTTGTGTACGATCTTGCCGGAAGTTGATCAGAGTTGCCGCTACTGCTACGCGTCGGCTGTCGTCGGAAAGTACTCGACGAACGGCGTCGCATATCGGACCAATTTCCAACAACAAGCAACTTCTCGCAGGAAAACCTACTTGGGAAAGGTGGTTTTGGGCCTGTCTACAAGGTGAATGCATTGTCTTGAAAAGATTCTGTCAAATGTTCATCACGGTTAGCTTAAATAAATCTGACGTTTAGCTGGCCACTGAATAAGAGGCCAGGGTATGGCCCCTTTTACAAAAATAAAGATGTGCACTGAACAATACATTCATGTGTGCCAGCCTGAAACACATTCTTATATATTTAAAATAGCATTACAGAAGCCTATTCTCTTTAAGGAATTGTCCTATGATGTGCCTAATTTTCTAAGCTAACCTGAAAATAATTTATATAGGTTCAAATATACTAAAATGGAAGTTATGGTGTCATTCATCTTGTTCTTGCAACCTACCGGCAAAAGATCGAAGTGACACATCGAAGTGACACTCCTTTTCTGCTCTATCATCGATGTTTCAGATTTACCAAAAGATACAAACATGAACTTGATAAACATATGCATAGATAAAAGTATAGTTATATAATTGTCTCAACCAAATAGGATTAACAAAAGCAACCTCAAAATGTGCAGTAAAATGAGAAAAAAATAGAAACTTTTCATAAACTTTTTTATTCCATCCCATTCGACAACAGAAAAGTATGAAAAAAATAGATGCAATGCAGAGGAAATATGAAAGCTATGTCTCGTACATGTGATGATGCATATAGCTAGTCTTTTTCCCATGGATGGCATGTAATATTTGTTCCGGTTTTTCAGTATTACTGAATAATGCCCCGAGTTGTGTTTTGTTCATACTCCCAGGGACAATTACTAGATGGAATGGAGATTGCAGTTAAAAGGCTTGCCTCACATTCAGGACAAGGCTTCACAGAATTCAAAAATGAAATTGAACTTATTGCATAACTACAACACAATAATCTGGTCAAGCTAATGGGATGCTGCATTCAGGGAGAGGAAAAACTATTGGTGTACGAATATTTGCCGAATATGAGCTTGGACTTCTTTATATTTGGTATGCATAATGTTGGTTAGCCATATTTATATTAATTTTCTTCAATACTATAGAATGCTCTCTGTAATTTGCAGATGGAAACAGAACAACTATGATTGATTGGAATAAAAGACGTGTGATAATCGAAGGGATAGCTCAAGGTCTTCTTTATCTCCACAAGCACTCTCGACTGCGCATTATACATAGAGACCTTAAGGCCAGCAACATTCTCTTGGACCAAGATATGAATCCTAAAATTTCTGATTTTGGCCTAGCAAAAATTTTCAGCTCTAATGATACTGAAGGAAGCACAAAGAGGGTCGTCGGAACATAGTAAGCATATCTTTCTAATTAGTAGATCACAAAGAGGGCCCGTGCCTCCCATGCCAGGTCCGATGCCATTTTGGCAATCGAAGGAAAGCTTCGCTAGGACCTACTACGCATCGACACCGGTAAGTTCTTTGCGAACCCACTGGTTATCGCTTTACTTTGCCTCGCAAGTTGCTAACATGTAGGCAACATGTAGGGAACGGGAGCTTCTGGGAACCGGCACTTTGGCCACGCCTCGCCGGATGGGCGTCAGATCACACCGCTTCATGACGATGGTTCATCTCCTGGCCATTCTGCAGGTGGTTCTCCCGAGCTTCACACTTCTCCTACTCCCTCGCCAGGTGGCTCTTCTGCTGCTTCTACTGGACGCAACCCTCGGCAGAGGTCGCCACTTTTCACCAGGGGAGATCTCGGGTACACCCCCTCTCCTCCAGAGTTGTAGGCATGTGTGATGATGTCGATGATCTTGTATGAATAATGTATGGATGATCTTGTATGACTGATGTTGATACACGTATGGCATATGTGATCTTGTTTCAATTGGTGTGGAATATATATTGCATGGATGCATGGATGATGTATGGATGATGTATGGATGTATGGATGTATGGATGATGATGTATGGCTGCTGTGAGTGCTGCTGCTGCTGCAATAAAATTCAAAAAAAAACTGTGCATTTGATACGCCGACGGCCTTGCCCTCGGCGTAGGAGGTAAGCGTGACCAAATGGTCAAGGCTACGCCGACGGCAAGGCCCTCGGCGTAGGGCCAGCCCGCTGCTGCCAGGCCGCTGCGCTGCCTCCACGTGGCAGGAGTACGCCGAGGGCCTTGCCGTCGGCGTAGCATCTGCGCCAGGCCGCTGCGCTGCCTCCACGTGGCAGGAGTACGCCGAGGGGGAGGCCGTCGGCGTAGCATCTGCGCCAGGCCGCTGCGCTGCCTCCACGTGGCAGGCGTACGCCGAGGGGGAGGCCGTCGGCGTAGCACCTGCGCCAGGCCGCTGCGCTGCCTCCACGTGGCAGGCGTACGCCGAGGGGGAGGCCGTCGGCGTAGCCGACGCGCCGTTAACTGGCCGTGTGACGGCGCGGTCGACGTTCGCCGACGGTCTATACGCCGACGGGCGCCGTCAGGCCGTCGGCGTTGGCCTACGCCGACGGTCTTGTCCTACGCCGACGGCCGCGCCTGCTCCGCCGAGGGAGAGGTCCGCCGAGGACGATACGCCGAGGGCAGCCGTCGGCGTAGCGTATGCCGAGGGTTTTCCTGGCTACGCCGACGGCAATATGCCCTCGGCGTACCGAGCTTCTCCTGTAGTGCAACATAGTTACTGCCTATAATACCATTAATTAGTTGATCAATCAAATTGTAAGTTTTGATATAATACATTCCATGTACTTGTCACTCATTTCAGTGGTTATAATATATCACCATGAAACATATTTTTATATAATATCTATATAATATAATAGTTTTTTCTAAAAATTTGGTCAAACTTTCTGTAGCTTGACTTTTTGAAAAATGTATAGCCATTATGTGGGAGTATTAGACACCGGCGTCTGCTGGAGCTGAGTTTTCTCGTGACCGTAAACCCAGCTTTTTGGACACGAGGCGTTTTACGAGATGCTCTTACAAATTAGCATGGTTCTGGGACGTGAGGAGCGCACGCGATAGGACGGCCGGACGCAGCAAAAGCAGTAGCAGCAGCAGCAGCAGCGATCAATCGGCACGTTGGCGTAATCATGGTGTATGGGTATGGATTTGGACATGGATCACAGTTATCCAACAGCAGATTTAGTTACACTGCACCGCGACCGTGGATGCACTTTTTGAACAGGAAGGTTGCCATCTTACGGACATTTGTGTATGAATGCTTCTTTTTGTAAATTTCAAAACCAGTGCCACTTGTTAGCCATGCTCAAGGGCGATAAGGCACGTTTGTCATGTTATTTGGCAGTAAATATATGTGTCTTTGACGAGCGAGGACACTATTTTTAACTAATTTGCATCTCTTATTCAACGATGGCGCCAGCACTTGCCTGCGCGGACAATGAGTCGCGTGGTTGGATGCGGCTGGCCGAACCCCTTGTCAAATCGACCACAGCCCGATCCAAACAAACAGAAACGAATCGTTTAAAACGACCGAATGGGTCGACTGGTGGAGATATCTTAATGGGGTGTGGGTATGGATTTGGATATGGATCACAGTTATGCAACAGCGCAGATTTAGTTACACTACACTCTGCACCACCGGCGAGCGGCGACGTCGACTGCTCGGCAGGTCAGAGCTACACACGCAGTGGTAGCACCACCGCGTGGCCACTTGTGCGCTTCTGTGAGCCCCTCTCTGGCAACAGAAAGAGACGGACACTATAGCTACTTGCTGCCCCTTCATGGTCCTCCTCGGCATGATTCGATCGATGCACTTCCGGATATCAACAGTGACAGACTGACAGCACAGTGGGTGACACTATGTCAAACACTAGCTAGATGCGATTCATGGATTCATTGGCGATGTTTGGCTAGCTTCCATGTTCAGTATGTTTTTTCAGAGGCGTCTGATCCAATATAATCCCTTTCTCTCAAACACGTATAATCTTAAACACAATAACGGTCCAGATCATTTGATACCTCTTTGTTATTAGTATAAACAGGTACTACCTCCGTTTCAAGGAATAAGGCATAGGCGTATTCCAAAGCAAAGTTTGACCAAATAAATAGAGCAACTAAAGTTTGATTATATTGTGTAAAATTAGTATCGTTGGATTCGTATTAAAATGCACTTTCCCATGATGTTAATTTTATATCAATATTTTATATATATTTAGAGTAAATCTTGGTCAAAGAAAAAACACGCAAAACGAGAACGCCTTATTCCTTGAAACGAAGGTAGTATATACATAGCCCTGTACAAATTCCGTATAGCTCAATCAAAATATACGTCTTTCTAGCAGTGTATATATACTAATACGGCTGCACGCTGGATTATCGCCGGTGACGGCTATGGCCGACAAGCTGGTAGTGACGGCGGTTGGTTTGCCGAGGTGGTGATGGTGACTCAGCCTGGCCTTGTGGAGGCGACGCGGTGGCACCGCCAGCGTTGCGGCAGCGGCATACAGACTTGGCACATGTCCGGCGTTATGACAGACTGTCTAGTGTATTTTTCGGCGAGTAGTTTCGAACAAAGAAATTTTAACAGGAGCAACTGGGTGTCGTCGGACATGTTGCAGATTGTGCAAGACTGTCCGGTAGATTGTGCAAGACTGTTCGGCGGAGAAGAATCCCCGGCCGCGGCGGGTGGTTGTGACGATGTTCCGACGATGGCGATTGCGATGATGGCCAGGGTGACGGTGATCGGCGTGAGGGGTGTAGGCGGGTCAGGGTCCTGTGCGGAAGTGGTGCGCGGGTCGAATGCCTATCCATATGTGTATACATGATATACTCTGTTTAGATACGAGTTTGGCCATGGGGCAGCCCATGGGGCAGTTCGAGCATTCACAGTCGCAAGTTCCGGGGACCTTTGATGCTCCATTCATGGTTCAGGGTCAGCAGTTGCACTATCAGTATGGTTTGCAGGGACAACATCTGCAGGCCCAGGGTACTCCTATGCCTGTTGTCATTCCACCTCAGCCACCTGTTGTCGCGCCGGAGGTGACGTCTGCCGTTGGGGGTAAGAAGAGTAATAAGTTTGTTCGTTGCTGGAAGTGTGCGGTCAATACACACACGACAAAGGACTGTAAAGTGGTTCACTACTGTTATATATGTGATAGCTCTGCCCACCCCACTTTGCGATGTCCTGTGCTGAAGCAGCCGCGTCTGACTCCCTATATGTCTGGTATCGGCAACGATACCACTCTGTTTACTCAGATTCCTGATGCAGTGGCTCGTGATTTCTCGGCATCTAGCCAGACCCCTATAGCTCTGGTGCGAGTCTCTGGACAGATTGCCAGGAGGTGCATAGTGCGTGATCAGTGGAAGTGGGAGGCTTTGCCATATGGAGATGATGCATTCTTAGTGAGCTTTCCATCCTTTGAGTACCTGGACAAGGTTGATGGGATTTAGATGTCAGTGCTACTTTATACCTCTCAGCTTTGTTTCTCTTCTTACAGGATGCAGGAGGTGCCTCATAAGTTCGAGCTACAGCAGGTTTGGTTGCATGTTGAAGGGGTTCCTCATATTTTACGCTCTTTCTCAGGTATGTGGGCTGTTGGTGGTCTCATCGGGAATACCCTAGATGTTGATATGTTCAGTCTGCGGAAGCATGGGGTAGTTCGTATCCTGGTGGATATGTTTGATACTAAGGTCTTCCTGAAGCTGCATGATTCTTTGGGTCACTATATTAAGTCGGATGATGTGATTAAGCATAGAGCCTATGAGTTTTGTTTCTGGTTAGATCCTGAGGGCTATATTCCAGATCCGGAACTTGTTCCTTTCTTGTGGAGGAAAGGGGGAGTGACGCGGATGATGATACTTACGAGAATCCTATGGAGGATGCTATGGATACTTCTGATTCTGCTACTGCCACTAAGGTGGCGGGTTCTGGTTCTTCCTCGGTCGCGCCTGTGTAGGATACCTAGGAGCCTTCATCTAGTTAGGGGGTGCAGAGGGTGTTTGGTGTCACTCCTTTTAATGCTAATCCGGTTACTCCTCGGGGACGAGAACTTTTGGCTGCACTACCTGTGGATTCCCCCTTCATGGAAGGGGTTCTTCTTCAGTAACTCATGTTTCTCCAGCTCAGCTATAGGAGGCTCTTCACTCTACTTCTTTGGTTGTTCAGCGGGCACACTCAGCTTCACCAGCGAGGTCCAGGACGCATGTTATGGGTAGATCCATTCCCGTTGATTATACTCGGCCGGTCCTTGAGGAGGTTGTTCCATTCGGGTGCTCGCGGAAGCTGACCCAGGAGGGGTCGGCTGACCACGTCGTTCGTGATCAGGTCGAGGTTGATGTTCTTGTGCGGCATTCCTAGGAGGGGTTGGCCGACCGCGACGATGTGGATGACCGCGTGGCTTTGGTCAGGGAGGACCACGTGGCTCTGGTCAGGGAGGATTTGGAGCTGCATCGGGTTGGATGGCCTCCCTTGGAGGGCCATGAGATCTCGTTGTATGACGGGGGTGGCACGACCCAGGAGGGGTCAGTGCTACCTTTGTCTCCAACGCGGGTTCCTACTCATGGTGTTGTTTCACCGGTTGTTGCGCAGGGGAGTGGTACTCCCTTCAGGCGAAGCTCGCACCATGGAGTGGATACCTCTGGGGCGCCGGCTGCTGATGAGGATTCTATGGTCAAGGTCATGCGTCGTAAGGCTAAGAAGAACTTAGATTTGTCAGGTATAATGAGCTCTTCGAAATCCTTTCTGTCTTTTTCTACTCCTGTTATTTCTTCTAAACTAGCCAATGTCGGCATTAGTTTGGGTAGCTCTGTACAGGATGTTCTTTTTTTCTTCTAATGTTTTGCGACACATGGAGGTTGACCGTATAACAGTTACTCCTAAGGTTGCCATTGTTCCTGATGCTTCACTAGCTGAGGAGGAGGAGTTGCATGCCACATTAGATGGTCAACTCCTTTCTCACTTAGTTGGTGAAGTGTTGGAGGTGGACTTTGATGAGACTGGGCTAGCCTCTATGTATGAGCTAAAAGCTTATGGTCGAAAATCAAAGAGCCAGCGGTCACGCAAGAGACCCCGTGTATCCAAATCTCCTATAGTTTCTCAATGAATGGAATGTTTTCAAATAATAGAGGTCTTCGGGACTTGGCTAAACATTTATTCTTTGCTGATTGTGTGAGAGACCATAAGTTGGATTTTCTGGGTATTTCTGAAACTGGTAGACGAGATTTTTCACAAGCCCTACTCAATCGCCTTTCTGGTGGAGTGGACTTTACGTGGATTTCACGTCCGCCGCATGGTCGATCTGGGGGGATTCTGTTAGGCGTTCGAGATGAGACTATGGAAGTTTTAGCTAGTTTGGTGGGAGATTTTTTATAAAACTCCATATCCGTAACAAGGCTGACAATTTCACATGGTCTCTAGTCGCCGTTTACGGGGCCGCCCAGGATGTTTATAAAGCTGACTTTTTACGCGAGCTAGTGAATCTGGCAAAGGATAATCCATACCCTATTCTTATAGGAGGGGATTTTAATTTGCTTAGATTCCCTCACGAGAAAAGTCGGGGTCGGTTCGATGAACATTGGCCTTTTTTGTTCAATGCTATTATAGACAGTCTGGACTTAAGAGAGGTTACAATGTTAGGAAGACAATTTATCTGAGCTAATAGTCTTCCGGAGCCAACATACGAAAAACTAGATAGAGTGCTTATGGATACCGACTGGGAACAAAGTTCCCTATGGTAACTGTTCGCGCTCTAGAGCGTATTAAGGTTTTATCGGATCATGCTCCTTTACTTTTATCTTTTGGATCACCGCCACGGAAGTCTATGATTGAGTTTAAGTTTGAACTCGGATGGATGATTCGTGATGGTTTTTACGAGATGGTTAAGGCTATTTGGGAGAAATCGGTGGGTGGCCAAACGCATATCCTACGATGGAATAAAAAATGCGTGCTTTACGCAAGTTCCTTCGTGGTTGGGATAGGCACACAGCTGGGATCCTTAAAAACGAAAAAATACGCCTAACATCTATAATTAATGACTTAGAGGCATTCGCCGAGGTTAGGCCATTAACTGCACAACAAATTGAGCTTAAAAGCCAATCGAATGCAGAGATAGCCCGACTCCTGCGCGAAGAGGAACTCAAATGGTACCAACGCTCTAAAGCAAAATTCATTCTAGTAGGAGATGTGAATACAAGGTACTTTGCTAATGGCAAGCATAAGAAGAAACTTAGTCACTCTCTGATCCAGGATGAAGGTATGATTGAGGGACAGGAGAAACTGAAGTCATATATTACAGCTTATTATAAATCCTTGTTTGGGGCCCCAGCGGAAAATTCATTTTCTCTAGACGAGTCCCAGAATGGCCGATATCCCCAGGTTTCTGATGAAGACAATAACTTTCTAACTGCCTCATATGCCGAGGAAGAGGCTAAGAAATCTGTTTTTCAAATGGAACATAACAAAGCGCCAGGGCCTGATGGCTTCCTAGCGGAATTTTACCAAAAATTCTAGGACGTTATCAAGGAGGACCTGATGCATTTGTTTGGGTTTTTACAAGTCGGCCAGTTAGATCTCTTTAGACTAAACTTTGGCAATATAATTTTACTGCCTAAGGTTAACAATGCAGAACGTATACAACAATATCTCCCAATCTGCTTGCTTAACATTAGCTTTAAGATTTTTACTAAAGTTTCCACGATTAGACTAAACTCAGTTGCTGACCATGTTGTTAGCCCATCTCAAACTGTGTTCATGCAAGGAAGAAATATCCTAGATGGTGTTGTAATTCTGTATGAAACAATCCATGAACTACACTCAAAAAAATTAAATGGTGTACTGTTCAAGATTGACTTTGAGAAGGCATACGACAAAGTTAATTGGTCTTTCCTCCAGCAAACACTCCGCATGAAAGGTTTTTCTGAGGAGTGGCGCGCTCTCATTCAGTCGTTTGTGTCTGGGGGTAGTGTTGCCATTAAAGTAAATGAAGATACTGGCAAATACTTCCAAACTAAGAAAGGACTGAGACAAGGGGATCCATTGTCGCCTTTACTATTTAATATAGTGACTGATATGTTGGCTATCCTTATTGAGAGAGCAAAGGCTGATGGGAAAATTGAAGGATTAGTTCTAGATCTTATAGATGGTGGTCTCTCTATTCTTTAATACGCTGATGACACAATCCTCTTTATGGAACATGATCTGGAGAAGGCCAAAAACCTGAAATTAATATTATCAGCTTTCAAGAAGTTATCTGGACTTAAAATTAACTTCCATAAGAGTGATTTGTATTGTTTTGGCGAGGCCCAAAATGATGCCCACCTATATGCTGAACTTTTTGGCTGTGGTCAGGGGCAATTTCCAATCAACTATTTGGGAATACCGATTCATTATCGGCGTCTCACAATTGCTGAATGGAAACTTATTGAGGAAAGACTCCAAAAACGTCTTAGGGTGTGTTTGGTAGACCGGGGGAACCCAAATATTCTCACCTCATCCTACGTTTTCCTGTTTGTTAGATCAGGTCGGCTCCCGTCGGCAGTGCTGGCCTCGTACGAAAACTGCCCCTCAGCCCTGCCCAGTTGGGAAGCTCAAATCGAGCTTCACAACCGGGCACTGCCGAGCCCATCTTGTGTGAGCGCTCTAGCCCGCAGGGGTCACGGCCCCGCGCCCCTTTCTCTCGACTATTTCCCCCCTCGCACCGAACTGCCCTGCAGGGGTCACAGCTTCGCCCCGCATCGCCATCTCATCGAACTATGCGTCGCCGCCGTCCAACTGCCTCGTGCCTCGTCCACTGCGCGGGGAGAAGACCGGCGTACTGGATCAGCCGACACGGCCTGCTGGAGGTGGCTAGCTGAGGAGGAGATCGACCTCCTGTCTTGTCCACTGCACGCCGAGAAAACCAACGCGTCCTAGAGGAGTGGAGGCGGACTATTGGCGGCGGCCCGTTGAGGAGGAGCTCGACCTCCTGCCTCGTCAACCTCGCGCAGAAGACCGACGTCCTGGAGCAGTGGAGGTGGCCTGCTGGAAGCGGCCTGTTGAGGAGGAGCCCACCTTCTGCGCTCTCTCCTCTGCCCCGCCTGCGGCTTCTCGCGAAACGTAGCAGCGGCACTGCGCGCCGGCGGCGGAGCATGGAGGCGGCTCCTCTTGCCAGCGGTGGAGCGTGGCGGCGCCTTCTCTCGCCGACGGCGGCACCGAAGCCCAAGCCGGACCCGATTGCTTTTTTGTTTTATTGGCAGGGACCTAATTGCGTTTTATTTTTGTATAGCATGGCTCAATCCATACAATCACACCAAACAGGATCTTAACTGAGCTCGGCTCATCTCACCCGACCTATCAAACAAAACACAATTACCACACTTGTATGTGGTAGGCATAGTTACACTTAACTTGTATGAGGTAAGATAGACCACCCGGGCTACCAAACACACCCTTAATAGTTGGAAAGACAAATTGTTATCCCTTGGTGGAAGACTAGTACTCATAAATTCAGTACTTACTAATATTGTATTGTATATGATCTCGTTTTCCAATTACCAAAAGGTGTCTTAAACAAAGTGGATTATTTCCGTTCAAGATTCTTTTGGCAAGGGGATAGTGAGAAAAAGAAGTATCAATTGGCCATATGGAATATAGTTTGCCGCCCGAAGGAGTATGGTGGACTGGGCATACATGATTTGCAAGTCAAAAACACCGCGCTTCTCGGCAAATGTCTTTTTAAACTACTTACGGAAGATGGTGTTTGGCAAACCATGTTATGGAGGAAATATGTGGGGTCCAAAGTTGTGGCTCATGTGGTTTGGAAACCCGGTGATTCACATTTTTGGGCGGGTCTTATGGCCACCAAAAAACATTTCTTTCATTTTGGTGCTTTCGAAATTAAGGATGGATCACATATTAGGTTTTGGGAAGATAAGTGGCTTGGCCAAACTACTCTTCACGAACAATATACAACTCTATATTCGATTGTCAGACACAAAAGGGATACAATTTCCACAGTGCTGGAAGAAAATCCTCCCAATGTGTCTTTCATAAAAAGTCTTATTGGTCGTCGACTGGTATCCGGGAACAATCTACTATTACGATTATCCACGATACAATTGTCGTACGGTGTTGACGTGTTCAAATGGAAATTACTAGAAAGTGGTAAATTTTCTGTTGGCTCACTATATAAAGCATTGGTTCAACCTGATATCCCGGTTGATGATAATAGTAAAATTTGGAAAATGAAAATACCCCTTAAGACAAAGATATTTGCATGGTATCTAAGTAAGGGCGTAATTCTAACAAAAGATAATCTTGCAAAGAGAAATTGGCATGGAAGTACACAATGCGTTTTTTGTCATCATGATGAGACAATTCGTCATTTATTCTTCCATTGCAAATTTGCTCGCTCTATATGGTCATTTATCCAAATAGCTTCTGGTTTATCTCCTCCACGTTCAGTAACCAATGTTTTTGGTAATTGTCTGCATGGAATTGTTGATAAGTACAGAACTTTATTTAGGGTGGGAGCGCTTGTCATTATATGGTCGCTATGGCTTTGTAGAAATAACAAGATTTTTAATAATATTGTGTCTTCTCCTCTACAGGTTATTTATCGAGCCACGGCTATCCTCCGGTCATGGACTATTCTCCAACGCATGGAGTTTCGCGACTTATTTATGGAGGGATGTACGCGATTGGAGGACACGGCGAGGGATATTTTTTCCCGACATGGATGGCCGCGTGATTTAAGGATTGATCTATCTTAGATTGAAGACAATTATTTTGATACTGTTTTTTAATGCTGTCTTCCTTTTATTCCCATGTTCTATTGTTCGTGCGGCTGTGTGCATCTTAGTTATGCAGAGGCAGGGTGTAAACATTAAATATTTTTATATTAATAAATGCGTCCATTTCTATAAAAAAATACGAGTTTGGATATATACATAGACGGGCTTCTACGAGTTTAGGAGGGAAGAAGTTGTACTGGAGCAACCCCTTATTCAGATTACACGGGGCTCAAACATGCGCCTTAGCCCATGCCTACGACTGACGAAGCATGGGGATCCACTACAGCACGCGACGGCTACGCCGACGGCTAAAAGCCCTCGGCGTAGCCAGCATTGCCATCGGCATACGCTACGCCGAGGGCTGTCGTCGGCGTAGCCCCCTCGGCGAAGGTCTCCCTCGGCGGAGCAAAAACAGTTGTCGGCGTAGCAGAAAACCATCGGCGTAGCTCTACGCAGACGGCCGAGGCGGGCCCGTCGGCGTAACGACCGTCGGCGAACGGCGGCGCTGCCGTTAGACGGCCGCTAACGGCGCACCGTATACGCCGACGGCCGTACCCTCGGCGTATGGTGGCCACGTGGCACGCGCTGGGCCTCCCCAGGAGGGGGCTACGCCGACGGCCTCGCCCTCGGCGTATGTGGACGCGTGTCCACCGCCTGAGCCGCTCAGGCTGGCGCTAGGCCGACGGCCTGCCCTCGGCGTAGGAGCAGGTGCTACGCCGACGGCAGTGCCCTCGGCGTAGCCCTGACCATATGGCACATGGCAGAGGGCTACGCCTAGGGCATTGCCGTCGGCGTATCACATACATAGTTTTTTTTTTGAATTTTTCTCAGCAGCACTCACGGCAGTCATACATCATCCATGCATACATCCATACATCATCCATGCATACATCCATACAGCCATACATCATCCATACATCCATGCAATATATATTCCACACATTAGTCATACATCATCCATACAGCCACACATGTATCAACATCATTCATACAAGATCATCCATACATTAGTCATACAAGATCATCGACATCATCACACATCCCTACAACTCTGGAGGAGACGGGGTGTACCCGAGATCTCCCCTGGTGAAAAGTGGCGACCTGTGCCGAGGGTTGCGTCCAGTAGAAGCAGCAGAAGAGCCACCTGGCGAGGGAGTAGGAGAAGTGTGAAGCTCGGGAGAACCACCTGCAGAATGGCCAGGAGATGGACCATGGTCATGAAGCGGTGTGATTTGACGCCCATCCGGCGAGGCGTGGCCAAAGTGCCGGTTCCCAGAAGCTCACGTTCCCTACATGTTGCCTACATGTTAGCAACTTGCGAGGCAAAGTAAAGCGATAACCAGTGGGTTAGCAAAGAACTTACCGGTGTCGATGCGTAGTAGGTCCTAGCGAAGCTTTCCTTCGATTGCAAAAATGGCGCCGGACCTGGCATGGGAGGCACGGGACCCAAATCTCTATTCTGACCAGTTTGAATATTCACCATCATGTCCTGCAAGATAGTTTAGAAGGCAGGCCGTAGTACAACAAACGGGGGGAAGTGGGACTTGTATCTTTTGCAAAAATAAAGGTTCGGACTTACATTTACGTATTGCATGTAGATCGCAAGCGCCTCTTGATGTTGCCGAAAGGCCACCTGATATTCCTCATAAACGGTATCGTAGGCCGCGTCTAACTCAGGCTACAATTTCAAATACAAGGAATCTCGTCAGTGGTTAGCCATGCAGGAACAAAAGTCATAAAGATGATGAGAACGAGAAAAACTTACATCCTCGGCGGAGCGACGAGGCTGTCCACGAGGCGGGATAGGGGGGCCGTCGGCGGGGTAGGTAGCCTTGAGACGGCTGAAGCTCGTGCTGAGGGTAGGCTTGACCTTCTTATTCAGAATCTTGAGGCGTCCATGCTGCAATCCGTGCCCCGACAGGACCAACGACTCCTCGTCGATCTCCGCGTGAATGGGGTCATCCACATGGGGGTGACGAGCCTTCACCATCGTGCTGTAGTTCCCCAAGTCGTTCTGGGCAGTGCGAAGTACACGAGCAACGAGGGTTGAGGCTCCGAGTAATTGGGCTTCTTTCGCCGCATCATCTCATAGACGGCGACGTCATGAATCCCCTCCCCGGGTTGTGCCTCGGCCACCTGTATCGCGAAAAGAAAATATTATGCATATGAAGTACAAACATAAGCAGAAATCACTAGTGGAAACGCGGGCTTTTGTTGATCCCGAAAATGGGCTTTAACACCGGTTCTTCTACGAACCGGTGTTAAAGGGGGGGCCGTACCAGCGTGGCCTCTGCGGCATTAAAGGAGCCCCCCCTTTAACACCGGTTCGTGCCACGAACCGGTGTTAAAGGTCCCTCCACCCAGTGGCCCGCGCACCCCCCCCCCTTTAACACCGGTTCGTGGCACGAACCGGTGTTAAAGGGGTGGGGGCTATATAAGACACCACCCCAGCCCACACACACCCCACTCTTCCATTTTTTCACATTTTGGAGCCTAGCAAGAGGGTGTGAAGAGTGCTAGTTTGTGTTTTTTTCATATGCACTAGAGGTGTTCGGTGAAATGCCCGAGAGCTCAAAATAAGCTTTCTTGTTGCTCTTTCCGTCTCGGTCGAGGTCGGCAACTATAGTTTCATGTGTTATTGATGTACTATATATATAAATGGTCATCTCCCTATTATTTTTTGATATATACTACATATTAATGCAGATGAATCGGCAATGGATGTACGGTGACCGCCGCACTTCCGAGTACATTACGGGCCTCCAAAATTTCATCGTTGTGGCTAATGCAAACCGTGGTCACAATGGTTTCATGTGTTGTCCGTGTGTTCACTGTCAGAACAAGAAAGACTACTCAAATACTAGAACCATTCACGCCCACCTGCTTCGATCTGGTTTCATGCCCAGCTATAATTGTTGGACCAAGCACGGAGAAAAAGGGGTTGTGATGGAAGACAACGAAGAAGAAGAGGATGATGAAAACTATCATAATATGTATCCTGAATATGATGATACTGCAACAGGGGGTAGATAATGAAGATCAAGAGGGAGCAGATGGGCCCGCTGATGACGATCTTGGTCGGGCCATTACTGATGCAAAGGAAGAATGTGAAACTGAACAGGAGAAGGAGAAGCTGGAGCAGATGTTAAAGGATCACAAAACATTGTTGTATCCAACTTGCGAAGATGGCCACAAAAAGCTAGGTGCCACACTGGATTTGCTGCAATGGAAGGCAGAGAATGGTGTGACTGACAGCGCATTTTCAAAGTTGTTGGTAAAAATGAAGAATCTTCTTCCAAGAAATAATGAGTTGCCTGACAGTACATACCAAGCAAAGAAGGTTGTCTGCCCTCTAGGATTAGACGTGCAGAAGATACATGCCTGCATTAATGACTGCATCCTCTACCGCGGTGAGAAGTACGAGAATTTGGATGCATGCCCGGTATGCACTGCACTGCGGTATAAGATCAGACGAGACGATCCTGGCGATGTTGAGGGCGAGGCCCCTAGGAAGAAGGTTCCCGCCAAGGTTATGTGGTATGCTCCTATAATACCACGGTTAAAACGTCTCTTCAGAAATAAAGAGCATGCCAAGTTGTTGCGATGGCACATGGAAGACCGTAAGAAAGACGCGATGTTGAGACACCCCGCTGATGGGTCACAGTGGAGAAAAGTCGAGCGAGAGTACCCGGACTTTGCACGTGACGCAAGGAACTTAAGGTTTGGTCTAAGTACAGACGGCATGAATCCTTTTGGTGAGCAGAGCTGCAGTCACAGCACCTGGCCTGTGACCCTATGTATCTATAACCTTCCTCCTTGGTTGTGTATGAAGAGGAAGTTCATTATGATGCCAGTGCTCATCCAAGGCCCGAGGCAACCTGGCAACGACATTGATGTGTACCTAAGGCCATTAGTTGAAGAACTTTTACAGCTGTGGGCCAAACCAGGTGTACGTATGTGGGATGAGCACAAAGGGGAGCCATTTGACCTACGAGCATTGCTTTTCGTAACCATCAATGATTGGCCTGCTCTTAGTAACATTTCAGGGCAGACAAACAAGGGATACAATGCATGCACACACTGTTTAGATGATACTGAAAGTGTATATTTGGATAAATGTAAGAAGGTTGTGTACCTAGGGTATCGCCGATTTCTTCCGAACCTGCATCCAGTAAGAAAGAAAGGCAAGCATTTCAAACGTCTGGCAGAACCCCGGAGGAAGCCTGTCCTCCGTACCGGTGAGGAGGTATTTGGTATGGTCAAGGACCTAGAAGTAATCTTTGGAAAAGGTCCTGGCAGTCTATCTGTTCCGAATGACGATGCCGGACACGCGCCCATGTGGAAGAAGCAATCTATATTTTGGGACCTACCCTATTGGAAAGTCTTAGAGGTCCGCTCTTCAATCGACGTGATGCACGTGACGAAGAATGTTTGCGTGAACCTGCTAGGCTTTCTAGGAGTGTATGGGAAGACAAAAGATACACCGGAAGCACGACAAGACCAGCAACGTCTGAAGGCCCCTGAAGAGCCTATGCATCCTGAGAACGAGAAGGGTAAACGATGCCACTTAACTCCTGCCAGCTACGCTCTTACCAAAGCAGAGAAGGAAATCTTTTTTGAATGTCTGAGCAGTATCAAGGTCCCGTCTGGCTTCTCGTCGAATATAAAGGGAATAATAAATATGGCAGAGAAAAAATTCCAAAACCTGAAGTCTCATGACTGCCACGTGATTATGACACAATTGCTTCCGATTGCATTGAGGGGGCTTCTACCTGAAAATGTTCGAGTACCCATTGTGAAGCTATGTGCATTCCTCAATGCAATATCTCAGAAGGTAATCGATCCAGAAAGCCTACCAGGGTTACAAACAGATGTGGCCCAATGTCTTGTCAGCTTTGAGTTGGTGTTCCCACCATCCTTCTTCAATATTATGACGCATCTCCTGGTTCACCTAGTAGAAGAGATTGCCATTCTCGGTCCTGTATTTCTACACAATATGTTCCCCTTTGAGAGGTACATGGGAGTCTTAAAGAAATATGTTCATAACCGTGCTAGGCCAGAAGGAAGCATCTCCAAGGGCTATGTAACAGAGGAGGTCATTGAGTTCTGTGTTGATTTTATTCCTGACCTTAAGGCGATTGGTGTTCCAGAATCACGACATGAGGGGAGACTGCGTGGAAAAGGCACCCTAGGATGTAAAGCAATGATATGTAGGGACGGGCATTCTCTCAATCAAGCACACTACACGGTTTTACAAAGATCTATCTTGGTTGCCCCGTATATCAATGAACACAAGAATTTAATACGCCTCAAACACCCGGGGCAGTCTGATGAATGGATTATAAGTGAACACATGGCGAGTTTTGGCGGCTGGCTGCAAAGACTTCTCACGAATAACACCACTATTGGGGATCAGCTGTACTTGTTGGCCAGGACACCGTCTTCGACTGTATGTACTTTCCAAGGGTACGAGATAAATGGGAATACATTTTACACGATAGGCCAAGATAAAAAGAGCACCAACCAAAACAGTGGTGTCCGCTTCGATGCAGCAGAAGACAATGGGCAAAAGACCACGTATTATGGGTTCATAGAGGAGATATGGGAACTTGACTATGGACCTAATTTTAAGGTCCCCTTGTTTCGATGCAAATGGGTCAAGCTAACAGGAGGAGGGGTTGAGGTAGACAAGAAGTACGGAATGACAACGGTGGATCTCAACAATCTTATGAAGAACTTAGACGAACCATTCGTCCTAGCCAATGATGTGGCTCAGGTTTTCTATGTGAAGGACATGTCCTCCAGACCAAAAAAAAGAAAAAATATGCAAACGAATACATCATATGATGAGCCAAAGCGTCACATAGTTCTTTCAGGGAAAAGAAACATCGTGGGAATCGAGGACAAGACAGACATGTCAGAAGATTATAATAAGTTTGATGAAATTCCGCCCTTCACAGTGAAAACTGACCCAAGCATTCCGTTAAGTAAAGAAGATGCTCCATGGTTACGACTGAAGCGATCATAAGGAAGGGCATATGCCAAGAAGTTCATGCTCATATTATGTAACTCTAGTTCATGTTTTTAATACATGTCTTGAGTGTTAGTCATGTTTTGTGGATGGACCGGGAGTATGAGAAGAAGTTGTCCCGAATCGTACTTACCATTAAGATCTGATCTCCAAACGTGCGCGGTCACATATTAGGGAGTGCCTCTATGACCAGTTTCTCGGAGATGCCGGAGGACTGGGCTCCGTCGGCATCTCCCTGAAACTGGCCGTAGTGGTGTCCCTGCTCTCGAAAACCATCTTGCAGCTTTGTAACTTGTCTAACTAGATCAATACACCAGGGAGCTAACTAATTTCACATATTAGGGAGTGCCTCTATGACCAGTTTCTCGGAGATGCCGGAGGACTGGGCTCCGTCGGCATCTCCCTGAAACTGGCCGTAGTGGTGTCCCTGCCTCAAACTGGCTGGAGGACTGGACTCACAAGGATGCCTATTTATAGTACAAGCAGCTCGACATAGTGTTGACACTTACAAAATAATGTCGACACTCACCCCTATTATTAGTCCCGGTTGGTGTCTCCAACCGGGACTAAAGGTTCATCTCCTCAGCGTAAGCGGAAGAGCACTGCCACGAGGAGCATCAGTAGCACTGCCACAAAGAAATCCGCAGGAAACCGTACGCCAAAGAGTTCAAAAAACTACGTCCCGCAGCCTTCCGCCAAGCCATTGCCGGTTTTACCGTGGAATCGCAGCGACGAGGAGACCAATAGGATCTCGGGAGAACAGGTCAAGAAATTCTTTGCACCTAGACGGGCCGAGCCAAAGGAGAAAATAGATCCGGCGGTGGTGGAGAAGTTTTACAAAAATCTTTTGAAACCTGAAACCCCACTTGTGCCGGACTACGAGCGCCAGATTTTGAAGGCGGATGCAAGGCGCCGTAGGGAGACTGAAAGTAGCAGTCGTGAGGCACCCCAGAAAACAGTTCCCATGCTCGGAGAGCAGGAAAACCAATCATGCGCCCCGCTCCAAATGTTTGACAAACGGGACGCTCCTCCCGTAGATGATTACGAGGCAGAGCTACAAAGAAAGGCCAATGAGATGGGGATGACTTACATTGCCTACTTGAACGTCATGGGAGACAACTTGCCCAAATGCGATGTCAACCCCATACAGCCATGGAAGTATGGGGAGAATCTAGTCAAGAAAGAGGAGCTCAAGAATCTACCAACAAAGATGCGAAAATTGCACAAGTGGTACCTTCATTTCTGCAAGACGAGAAAGGTAGAATGGATCACGACGCATATAAGAGATCAGATTTTCTTGTGCGGAGACGACGCGATCGACTTCAACATTCAAGACTTGCATTTTCTATTCAATCAGAAGGAACTCGACAAAGCTGCCATCAGCCTTTATTGTGTGTAAGTACTATTTCTGTAATTTTTATCTCAACTCATTCACTTCATTAATTGCATGTATATATATATGCTCACCATATATGTATATACTATTATGCAGGAAAAAGGTTATGGAATGCATGAAAGGAGGCCCTTTTGACATTGGGTTCGTTGACCCAAATAGAGTTCATGAAGAAGTGGTAAGAGAAAAACCCGGGCAAACAGAAGATTACTTGCTAAAGTCTTTACTGAGACAACAAACCAAAAGGGAAATACTATTGCCTTACAACTTCTCGTGAGTACTGTTACCCTCTCTCTTGTACACATTCTGTTTCGGCTTACTCGATGTTAAGTGTAACTGATGATGAGTTATGCGGGCGTAGGTTCCACTTTATTCTGCTAGTCATTCAACCCGACTCAGGAAAAGTCCTTGTCATGGACTCGTTATGAAAAGAAAAAGAGCTATGGGCAGACTTTAGAGAGATGCTCCAGAGGTAATTTCAATCATATTATCGCACTAGATCGGCAACTTTCGTGACAATAAGTAATTAATTACTCCTTTATCCATTTTCTTTGTCGGATAGGGTTTGGAAAATGTTCACGGGCAGGGCCGTGGGTGAATGGTCAGAAGAACTAAAATTTGTAGACCAAAATGTAAGTAATACTAGCTAGCTTCCAATTCCATTATATCATGCTTTATTGATTATTATTTTGATTGAACTCTCTATTCTCGTAAAGTGCGCGCATCAAGGACACGGCAATAACTTATGTGGGTACTATGTTTGCGAATTCATTCGCAACACGATATGTGCGACAGGCCAAGCCGCACTAGAACAACTTAGAGTAAGTAAACAAAGTCCACAACATTATTTTATTACCATCAATTGTGTTGAGTTTTATTCTTATATATATATTGACGGCTCATTCTTCATATATATTCAGATCGAACGGATGCGGGACCAACTCCTACCATTTGAACGCATACGAGCCATTCAAGAGGAATTGGCGGGGTTCATACTTGATGAGGTCGTCACGCCTGGCGGAGAACTCTTTAGATATCCACCAAAATGAACGATGATGATGTATGTGCCGATGACGATGTATGTGCCGATGACGATGTTTGTGTATAATAATAGTTGCTTAATTATTCATGTACTCGTATGTACCGATGACGATTCTATAAGTATACCGCTCCCGATCGATTTCCCCTCGCTCTCCCCCCCCCCTCCGGCAGAAATACGCCCAGAACGGGGCAGAGGCAGAAGTCTGCCGCGGCAGAGATTTAGGCCGTTTTCCTGCCGCGGCAGAAAAACGGCCTAAATCTCTGCCGCGGCAGAAGAACCTTTAACACCGGTTCCAGATACGAACCGGTGTTAAAGGGGGGGGGGCCCTGAGGCCTGCGGCAGCCCCACGTGCGCCACCCTTTAACACCGGTTCGTATAGGAACCGGTGTTAAAGGGGCCCCCCCTCTAACACCGAACCCTCAACAGCGGTTGGGAAACCGCTGTTAGAGGGTCCTCCAAACCGGTGTTAGAGGGGTACGTGTGCACTAGTGAATGCACGCAGGTCGTTCCATGTATATACGTACCACCTTCCCCTTGAAGCGGTCAAAGTTGCGGTTTCCCGCGCAGTGAGTTCCACCATCGCCTCGGTTATCCGCGTTCCGCCTCGACAAGGCTGCAAACTCCTCGTCTTCTCTGAGCCACCTCGTCCTAACCAGCTCCTCCCATGCGAGTCGATGCGGCTCGGCCCAATCGGGGATAACCTGAAAATGCAATACTCAACTCCAGACAATGCAATGGCAACTTAGAAGCAATGTAGAATCTCATTGACATTTTACTCACCGACATGTACTCTTCTGGCGTCATCGAGTACTCAGGATTAGGGTTCCTACCGACAATGTCTTCCTTCCTGACCCTCACGCCCCTGTCAGCCCAAAAGTGGCTAGCGGCCGTGACCTTCTGGTTGTACCACACCTGGGGGGTCAACTTCACACAAGCCCCAAGCAAAGTCCTCTGCGCCTTCTCCTGGTCCTCCTCGGCCACACGGTAAAAGCACTTCAATCATGCATAAGAGTCATGAGTTAGCACGGTGGGGTCATCAAGTATGAACATAACTCGAGAAATATGCCTTACCCAAAACTTGGTGATGACAGCATCAGCAACTGTCGGAAAGCCCGGGACACGGGTAGTCTGGTAGTCCGCCCAAGTAGTAGCTAGCTTCCTGTCACCCTCGGGGGTAATGTGATAGCCCGGCCAGAACTTCCTAATCAGAGCTCCAACGAGGCTGTTAGGAAGGCGAGCCTTGGTCCCCGGAGGAAATGTCCAATTGCTGCACAAAAATAAACATTAGTACACAATAATTATTTATGACCAACATGAAATAAAATGTTTTAAATTGTCAAATTAGTACACTTACTCAAGGCCATCTGGAATAATAAGGGCTTTCGCCTCCTGAGTCCTAGGCTCAAACTTCTCGTCAGGGACTCCCGATTCCCCACGATTCCGCAATTTCTTCGGCCCCACCAACTCGCGGCTAGTGTCCACCTCCGTATCGGTCCCCGCCTCCCTCTCGGTCCTCGCCTCCCTCTCATACTCTGCCTCCCTCTCGGACTCTGCCTCCCTCTCGGCCCTGAAAGGCTGCTCTGTCAGGAACAACTCAGGAGCCACGTCGCCAGAAGCAGAGGGTGGTGGGTCAAAGTCCACGCCTCCTCCCGTGGCACCTCGTCCTCGTCCTCCTCGACCTCGGCCTCGACCCCGTACTCCGCCAGCAGGAGCAAGATCGGGGTAACGCGGATTGGGATTTGGCTGTCTCCCACTCAGTGTAGCTCTTTTCTTGCGCTGCTTCAGCGCATTAAGCAAGGACGAACTGGTTGCCTTGCCGCTGCTCATATTGTTCAATCACCTGCATTAAGTAAGAGAAAACAATTAAGCACAAAGACATAATAAAATGTATACACAAAGAATAAAGGCATAATGCAATTAAGAAAACAGTTAAGCACAAAGACAAAATAAAATGCATTAAAAAATAAATACTCACTATCATTTTCATTCTCATTCTCATTCTCATTCTCACTATCACTATCTTTTGAGTAGAAATCTGGATTCTCATCGAAGGGTGTAGGCTCATCATCGTTGTCATTCTCGGTATGGAGCTTCTCGAGCATACTTATGTCATGTAGATTCACCACTGACTCACCCCGAGTTTCTACATCATTCCCAAGGTCCTCAAGATCAACCGGTTCTAAATCAAAGTGTCTGAAGTCCTCTTGCTCTTGATAGAAAATTCCCTCGTACGTTACAGGGTTAATGTTGTTATAATCATCCTCGGAGGGAATCGGTAGGTTACCATGTGGCGATACCTGGAACACGACTTCCCAGCCCTGGAGTTCCGCTTTCTGGCATGGGTAGGGCAAATAATAAACTTGGTTGGCTTGGTGAGCAACAACAAAGACGTCGGCTCCGCTATAGGTGGTTGAAGGCCTAACTTCAACTAACCCAATGGAAGGGGTACTTCTCAGTCCACCCCTTGGGTCAAACCAGTGGCACTTGAACACAACAAGATTGAGTTCGACATTCGTACGATTGAAGGTCAACTCGTATACATTCTCTAACCTTCCGTAGTAATCAAGGGAATCGGCTCCTTTGGTGAACACCCCAGTATTTACCATTTTTGCATTCGGTCGCCCTTTCTGGTGCGTCTCTATATGGAAGTGAAACCCATTCACATCATACTTCTCATACTTCATGACGACACTGTTACAACCTTGGGAAACACATTTCAGCTCATCTGACATCTCAACGTTGGGATCAGCTCCCTACAGGTACAAGAGGAATTTGTTGCGTTCAGTAGTTACGTGGAATAAGAGCGACAAGTCACATATTTCAAGGTAAGAGGGACAGGTTAGAAATTACTTTTTCCATAAACCAGGACACAAAGTTTTTTTTATTTCCGGGAGCACCCTCTTTCAGTAGAGTGTCCAACTCCATGGGAGAGGGATCAGTCGGTCCCGGCCACTGTTCATCCGTGAAATCGCTAAGAAGGAGAAAATAAGCATTAGACGGAGACCGAGTTACTAGCTGCATAGAGAAATAGGGTGTTCACCATTTTACCTAATGAAATCGACCACTTCTTTCATGTTCATAAGCACATAGAGCATTATGCAATCCTTCTCTTCCTTCGGCAACCTATATTTTAGTCCTTTACCGGCCTTGCCACCGGGAAATTGGAATAGTTCGAGATTGGGGTCATTCTTGGGCAGGTCGACATTGTAACGAGAGACCGGGTTATGCATAGTGGGAACATCATCGGGCCAGTAGGTTGTCGCGGCGTCTGCCATCTCCCGAAGGCATGTTGCTTCAGCTATGCATGCTTCAATCTTGGATTTGTTTCCAGTTATCTTTCGAATATACTTAAACTCTCTCTCAATACAAAATTGCCAACGAAATTGCATCGGCCCCCCCAATAGTGCCTCGTTCGCGAGGTGCACAATGAGATGTGCCATCGGAGTAAAGAAACCTGGAGGAAAGATCATCTCCAAATTGCATAGCAACTCCGGCACCTGAACTTGCAGCTTCTCAATCAACAGAGGACATATCTGCTTAGCACAGAGGGTGCAGAAGAAATGGCTCAACTCCGCAAGCACTCGCCATACTTTTTCGAGGAGATACCCTCGAACCATCACCGGCATCAGCCGCTCAATCCATATATGATAGTCGTGACTCTTGAGCCCGTTGACTTGTCCCGTCAAAAGATTGACTCCCTTACTTATATTCGAACAATAACCGTCAGGGAACATCACGACGTATTTGAGCCACCTAAATGACTCCTTCTTTTGGACATTATCAAGGCAGTAGTAGGCATGCGGCTTGAACCAATTCTTTCGACGGACAGTAGGAGGCTGCATGTGTAATCTCTTCCTATCACAAAGCTTCTCAACATCGACTCTAGCCTTGACATTATCCTTTGACTTCCCAGGAATGTTCAGGACTGTGTGAAAAAGGGACTCCCCGGCATTCTTTTCGGTGTGCATCACATCGATGTTATGGGGAAGTTCGAGGTCCTTGTAATACACGAGATTCGTTAAGGCTGCCACGTGAGTCCAATTATGCGTTACACCATATCCCGCAAATTGATGGCCAGTTCCTGGCGCCGCGGGCACGAGAGCACGTATCTCGGCATCAACAACTGCACCCTCGAACTTTGGTACCTCTTTTACTTCATGCACAACTTTGCCCTTCTTGAAGTTCTTTCTATCTTCTCTGAACGAATGATTTCTTTTGAGGTACTGTCGATTCGTGTCAAACGCAACATATTTGCGACCCGACTTTATCCAAAGGAACTCAAGTCGGTGCCTGCACACTGGGCATGGCCACTTACCAGCTGTACACCATCCACACGTTAGGGCGTACCCGGGCATGTCATGCATAGTATATTGTAACCAAACTTTCATCAAAAAGTTTCTCTTTGATGCTCGGTCGTATGTCAACGTCCCGTGTATCCAAGAGTGGTTCAAATCATCCACAATCGGCTGCATGTAGACACTCAAGTTCTTCCCCGGATACTCAGGTCCTGGAATTATCAGCGACAAAAACATGGTCTTCCGTTGCATTAATACTCCGGGAGGGAGATTGAGCGGAATAACATACACCGGCCATTCCGAGCCTCTTCTGCCCACCGGGGGTATTTGTCATCGAAGTTCTTCCATGACTTACCATCAGATGGATGTCCCATCTTCTTCCGTCCGTGCCCGTCCTCGTATCTTTTCCCCTTCTTGTGCCACGTCATCTGTTTGGCAGTCTCCTCGCTCAAGTAAAGCCGCTGGATTCTTTTTATGAATGGGAGATACCGAAGTATCTTCTTAGCGACCTTCGACTGCCTCACCTGACCATCCTTCCCCTTTATCTCTTCATATCTAGAGGCCTTACAAATGGAGCAGTACTTGTCACCCTCAAACAATTTCCAAAACAAAAGGCAGCCTTTTGGACAACAATTTATCTTTTCATAATCCATGTTGAGATCCTTCATGAGTTTCTTCGTTTCGTGAAAGGTTTTAGGCAGACAATGCCCTTCGGGCAACATGTTACCACATGTTCTCAGATTAGCTTCAAAGTGAGAACGGGTGGCGGAGTACTGGCACTTGTCGGCTAGACACTGAGAGATGGCATCGAGCTGAGAAATCTTTGCACCCTCGTACAGAGGCCTCTTAGCCGCGACCATCATATCAAGGAAGGCCTTCGCGGTTGGCTCCGGTTCCTCCGGTTCTAGCGGTTCCTCCGGTTCTGGTGATTCCTCCCGTGGAGGTGGCGAATTCGGCTGGTCGGCATCGATAAGATCATATAGCATGTTTCTAATCCCATCGTGCTCATTGCCATTGAGCCTCTGACGCATCACCTCACCTCTGTCACGTTCGTACCGAGCAAAGTCGACTTGCGTGACATAGTTAGACATGTACCCATATTGCAGAAGGTGTTTGTACATGTCATCCTTTCCCTCACGATGACGCTTAGTGCAATCAGCGCAGGGACAAAGTGCCCGAACCATTGCCTTCGAACCACGCGCTAACTCATTCACTAAAAAATGAGTGTTCCGTACCCAATCGTCTGTTTTATTAGTCGCACTAATACGGCCACTATACATCCACCCATTATCAGCCATCCTCTTCTGCTTTGTTGGGAGACAAACAACAAATATAACATTTTATATCAAACAGGAGATTAAATGCTTCATATTTTTACGCATTCATCAACCTACATGTCCAATAGGAAAAGAGGGTCCTAACCAGCCGCCGGATCCGTAGATTGGGTAAGTTCTCCCTGGTTCTACCCCGATCCAAGCAGAATTTCGGCAGCACCTCCCCGCTACTCTCCCGATACACGTCTCGACAAAAAGCCAAGAGGATGTGCATCCGGAGAACAACGAGGAGGCGCCACCGAAATCCTGTCTCGAATCGAGGTAGAGCCAGGGAGAACCAAACCCAACTACGAATCCGCCGACTGCCCGATAAAAGCCATAAGCGTTACGGTCCAAAATATGCGAGATCACTAATGCATATTAAGTCGCGTAACGCTTACGGTCGGGATGACGCCTAGGTGACGCGACATACTTGGTGATCTAGACACGAAAATAAACCTAGGTACAAGAGAGGCGAACGGATTCTCACCCTCGGCGGTAGAGGAAGTAGTCGATCAACCGAGTGTCGAGGTCGGTGACGGAACTCGGAGACGGGATCGAGGTGTCACCTACACCATCTCCCGCAACGACAGTCAGTCCGCCAAGGATGGTCACTCCCGAAACACTACAAAGTCTGTACATTGACATAAAGAGAACACCTTAGTAAACATGCAACGCACTCACGGCCCTAGTTTGGCTTCTCTCTTCAACGGCCATATGACCAAGCTAGCTTGCCACTAACCAACGGCCTAATCCTAGCAACTCGTGCATGCATATCACTTAACAAATGATATAAACTACTAATAGATGCAACTAATAAATTCTAACAAGATTAACAACAAGATTTAATCTAACAAAATTAACTCTAACAACAATATTTGCTTCTATAGGGGAGTGGAGGAGGTACCTGCAGAGGGGGCCGAGCTCGGGGAGGAGGGGGAGATATTGGGGAGGAGGGGGCCGAGCTGGGGGAGGAGGAAGGGAGGAGGGAGGGAGGCAGGGAGGCTCGGGGAGGAGGAAGGGAGGAGGGAGGGAGTCAGGGAGGAGGGAGGGAGGAGGGAGGGAGGGTCGGGGAGGAGGAAGGGAGGAGGGAGGGAGGCAGGGAGGAGGCAGGGAGGCTCGGGGAGGGAGGAGGGAGGGAGGAGGCGGTTGGCGGTAGGAAGGAGGGAGGGAGGGTCGGGGAGGAGGAAGGGAGGAGGGAGGGAGGCAGGGAGGCTCGGGGAGGGAGGAGGGAGGGAGGAGGCGGTTGGCGGCAGGGAGGAGGGAGGGAGGAGGGAGGGAGGGTCAGGGAGGGAGGCGGCGGTTGGCGGCAGCTGGTGGCGACGCGGGGTCGGGGTCGGGGTCAGGGGCGCAGGGTAGGGGAAGAAATGGTGTGTGTGAGTGTGTCTTGGGTGGCCCGGGGTGGGCCACAGGGTAGGGGAAGGGATAAGGCTACGCCGACGGCCAGGCGTACGCCGAGGGCAGCCGTCGGCGTAGCAAGGTTTTTTTTTTTAGTTATAAATAAAAAAAATATTTGGTGTCTACTAATATAACAAATGACAATATATTATTTGATGTCTATTATTATAGAAGAAACATGAAAATTTTCATCTGATTCTGTTTCACCTAAACGGGGAGATTCCCCCCTTATACGGGTCCGGCGAAACCCTGATCTCTGTGCGCACTCGGATCGTCTACCCCCTAGATGTTCCTCTGAAAGGGGTAGCCCGGCGTATCTCTCTCTTGTTTTGTGTTTGTTTAGGTCATAGGGTGATGTAAAACCATGTTGGTTCACAATTTGGGGCACTATCCTACCCGGTTTCACCTCGACGGGGAGATCCCCCCCTCATACGGGTTCAGAACCTTCGCCTCTAGGTTAGAGCGCATGCATGCGAGGGGGGACACATGCAAGCACCTATACCAACCTCTCACCACACTCACACACATATGCTAGGGGCACATGCAAGTTTTCATCTCATTCCAATGTTCTCGTGGTCTTCCTCCGGCGAAACCCTGATCTCTGTGCGCACTCGGATCGTCTACCCCCCTAAACGTTCCTCTGACAGGGGTAGCCCGGCGTAGCTCTCTCTTGTTTTGTGTTTGTTTAGGTCATAGGGTGATGTAAAACCATGTTGGTTCACAAGTTGGGGCACTATCCTACCCGGTTTCACCTCGACGGGGAGATTCCCCCCTTATACGGGTACGGAACCTTCGCCTCTAGGTTAGAGCGCATGCATGCGAGGGGGGACACATGCAAGCACCTATACCAACCTCTCACCACACTCACACACATATGCTAGGGTCACATGAAAGTTTTCATCTCATTCCAATGTTCTCGTGGTCTTCCTCCGGCGAAACCCTGATCTCTGTGCGCACTCGGATCGTCTACCCCCCTAGACGTTCCTCTGACAGGGGTAGCCCGGCGTATCTCTCTCTTGTTTTGTGTTTGTTTAGGTCATAGGGTGATGTAAAACCATGTTGGTTCACAAGTTGGGGCACTATCCTACCCGGTTTCACCTCGACGGGGAGATCCCCCCTCATACGGGTCCGGAACCTTCGCCTCTAGGTTAGAGCGCATGCATGCGAGGGGGGACACATTCAAGCACCTATACCAACCTCTCACCACACTCACACACATATGCTAGGGTCACATGCAAGTTTTCATCTCATTCCAATGTTCTCGTGGTCTTCCTCCGGCGAAACCCTGATCTCTGTGCGCACTCGGATCGTCTACCCCCCTAGACGTTCCTCTGACAGGGGTAGCCCGGCGTAGCTCTCTCTTGTTTTGTGTTTGTTTAGGTCATAGGGTGATGTAAAACCATGTTGGTTCACAAGTTGGGGCACTATCCTACCCGGTTTCACCTCGACGGGGAGATTCCCCCCTTATACGTGTACGAAACCTTCGCCTCTTGGTTAGAGCACATGCATGCGAGGGGGGACACATGCAAGCACCTATACCAACCTCTCACCACACTCACACACATATGCTAGGGTCACATGCAAGTTTTCATCTCATTCCAATGTTCTCGTGGTCTTCCTCCGGCGAAACCCTGATCTCTGTGCGCACTCGGATCGTCTACCCCCTAGACGTTCCTCTGACAGGGGTAGCCCGGCGTAGCTCTCTCTTGTTTTGTGTTTGTTTAGGTCATAGGGTGATGTAAAACCATGTTGGTTCACAAGTTGGGGCACTATCCTACCCGGTTTCACCTCGACGGGGAGATTCCCCCCTCATACGGGTCCGGAACCTTCGCCTCTAGGTTAGAGCGCATGCATGCGAGGGGGGACACATGCAAGCACCTATACCAACCTCTCACCACACTCACACACATATGCTAGGGTCACATGCAAGTTTTCATCTCATTCCAATGTTCTTGTGGTCTTCCTCCGGCGAAACCCCGATCTCTGTGCGCACTCGGATCGTCTACCCCCTAGACGTTCCTCTGGCAGGGGTAGCCCGGTGTAGCTCTCTCTTGTTTTGTATTTGTTTAGGTCCTAGGGTGATGTAAAACCATGTTGGTTCACAAGTTGGGGCACTATCCTACCCGGTTTCACCTCGACGGGGAGATTCCCCCTTATACGGGTACGGAACCTTCGCCTCTAGGTTAGAGCGCATGCATGCGAGGGGGGATACATGCAAGCACCTATACCAACCTCTCACCACACTCACACACATATGCTAGGGTCACATGCAAGTTTTCATCTCATTCCAATGTTCTCGTGGTCTTCCTCCGGCGAAACCCTGATCTCTGTGCGCACTCGGATCGTCTACCCCCCTAGACGTTCCTCTGACAGGGGTAGCCCGGCGTAGCTCTCTTTTGTTTTGTGTTTGTTTAGGTCATAGGGTGATGTAAAACCATGTTGGTTCACAAGTTGAGGCACTATCCTACCCGGTTTCACCTCGACGGGGAGATTCCCCCCTTATACGGGTCCAGAACCTTCGCCTCTAGGTTAGAGCGCATGAATGCGAGGGGGGACACATGCAAGCACCTATACCAATCTCTCATCACACTCACACACATATGTTTTGTGTTTGTTTAGGTCATAGGGTGATGTAAAACCATATTAGCTTCGCCTCAACAGGGAGATTCCCCCTTATACGGGTCCGAAACCTACGCTTCCGCATGCATGCGAGGGGGGACACGCACATGTGATTGAATCTTTGAACAACTTCACAAAAATTTGTGAAATATAAATTTCATGCACATGTGATAATAACACACAAACATGCAAATTTCTCAACTTGTGAGAAGATTCGACATTTTATGTGGGCGTGAAGACTATTATTCGAAGGCTACGAATCCATCCAATTGATAAAATAGAACCTAAATAATTGATACTAATAAATAAATACAAATAATTTGGTAAGGAAAAAAAAGGTGCATAGGTACGCCGAGGGTCACCGTCGGCGTAGGCAAGACGTACGCCGAGGGTGACCGTCGACGTATCCTATGCCGACAGCGGCTCTCGGCGTAATGCTGACGCCGTTAGGGCCTTTCCTGGCCTGGACTGTCTAGTGCCACGCGGCCACCCCGTACGCCGAGGGCAATGTTTATGCCGACGGTCACCCTTGGCGTACCTGCCGCTACGCCGACGGCTGCGGTACGCCGAGGGCTCGGAAGCTGGGCTGGCCTGGTCCTGTGCTACGCCGATGGCCCCGACCTTTGGCCGTCGGTGTAGCATCCGGCCGTCGGCACACAACGCCATTCCTGTAGTGATCAAATCATGCAATAAATTATACAGTGTACTAATTTTCTATTAAAACGTGCCTACAAACTCCGGAGTTCCAAACGACCAAACATGCCTAGAAATTATAGTAGACCTTTTCTTTTACATGCATGACCAAAATCAGGGAAAGAGCAAACTCAAAATAAGCTATCTAAGCATCTTTTAAAATAGTCTTTCGTCCCGCTTTATACATAAATTACATAGATGGAACCGCTATCTAAGCTATCTAAGCATAGTATGACAGTTTTGTTGATCGTCTGTAGTGTGGTAAATGTGGCATTACCTGCCATGCATCTAGGTTGTCTTATGTTTTTTTTTTCAGGAATGCGCATGCAAGAATGCACGCCTTTTTTGTAGATAGAAGCAAGAACGAATACAAGGATCCACATCAAAGTCCTAGGGCTTAGGAATACAAGCTCAACATCTCACAAAACCCCCGCTAGCTAGCTTCCACCTTGTAGCTTCCAACACAATGTCATCAAGGATTTTAGCCATCGGTTTAGACTTGTCTTGAATACCCTTGCGTTCCTCTCACTCGATCTAAGGACGAGGAGGGCGATCCGTCTCACTTTAGGAGCAAGCTTGGCGGGCCATCTGTTGGTAAAAATTTGAAAACTATGCCAGCCATCAAAATAGTACGTTTACTGCAATATACAGACAGTCATTCGAAGATATTGACACGATCTTGACCACCAACGTGACAAGACCAATATCTAAATGGACACGTTTTTTAGCGCCACTTGACGTGTATTCGTGCACACAGCACACAGGAGGACCAATGGACCATGCATGCATTATGAAGAGCAGGATCAACTGGCAACAAACAAAAGTGGGATTTCTTTCTTGAAACTCTAGTGGGACGAGAGGCCGGCCGAAAGAAATATGACAATGATTGAGGGACGCTAAAGTGGGATTTCTTTCATTCTAAACATGAAACAGAATTACAGCAGCCATCCATTTTGGATACATGCTGCACATGAAAACATGTAAGCTCTAACCTAACCTTCTTGTTTGTGCATATCTCCGAGGCGACTCTATGAATTAAATTCCTCAGGTCTCGCAGCTTGTGTGGCATCAGCTCATCCAATTTTGGTTTTTCGTTTTTGTAGTTGCAATAAGATTACATAATACTCCCTCCGTTTTAAAATATAAGATATATTAGCTTTGTGAAATTAATATATCTAGAACTCTTTTAGTATGCAGGTTCTAAAAGGTTTGGAGTGAACCTATACACTAAAATAAGACTAGATTCATTAGTTTTACATAGTTAAAACATCTTATATTTTGAAACAGAGGGAGTAGTTTTTTTCTTAGTTGAGTTGATCACAATCGGCTAGCTCTTTCATTTGGCAAAGTATATGCCGATGATACAGTACTCTAGTAGAGTTGATCACAATCGGCTCTTCAATTGCTCCGTGCATCCAGTTTCACGATTCAAGACCAATGTAATTGCTACGAGCTCGTACAGACAAAAGGAACTAGTGGTTTCGGCTGAAATATAGGAAAAATAATGTGTCCAACACTAGTCATGCATGCATCCGGGCCGTGCTAGCTGGAGGTACCAATAATGTACCATACCATACAGCCAATAACTCCTATACATCCTTATCAATACTGTACCATACCATACTGCCAATAACTTCTATATCCACTACCAATAATGTACCATACCATACTGCCAAAACCACACGTGATGTACTCACACATGTCAACGCAAACACCTATATAAACGCCCCCACGAATCATCATTCCCAGCAAGCCACAAACACATCACCAACCATGGCAAAGCTTGTCTTCCTCCCCATCCTCTTCTCCTTCTTCCTCCTGCCCTTCTCATCCCTCGCCCTAACGCAGGACTTTTGCGTTGCCAATCTCCTCTTGAGTGACACGCCAGCCGGCTACCAATGCAAGCCCGCCGCCATAGTTACTTCCAATGACTTCTACTTCTCCGGAGCCACTTCGCCGGTCACAATAGACCCCTTCAACATCTCCTTTGTGCCTGCCTATGGCTCCTATTTCCCAGGAATCAACGGGATGAGCCTCAGTGGCGTGCGTGTCTTCCTTGGCACTGACGGCGTCGTGCCACTCCACAGCGTTCCAAGGGCGAACGAGATCATCTTCGTCGTCAAAGGCACGATTATGGCAGGTTTCATTACCTCCAACTCCAACGTCGTGTACACCAAGACGTTGTCTCAGGGGGACATGTTCCTGTTCCCGCAGGGCCTGGTCCGTTTCTTTTACAATGTCGGCAACACGCCCGCTGAGGTGTTCGGTGTGTTCAGCAACCAGAACCCAGGCATACAGATCACTGACTACGCACTTTTTGGCAACATCTTGCCGGCAGAGGTGGTGGCAAAGGTCACCTACATAAGTGTTGCAGAGGTGCTGAGGCTGAAGCTCTTCTTCGGCCCTCGTACCCTTGGAGCATAATTGAAGATCAAGCTCGAATGTTATGTTTCGTCCTTGTCCAATGTCGAAATAATTTGCTTTCGTGCACTCCAGCAGTCATGTAATTCAAGTATGATGTAATGGTAAAAAATGTGGAAAGGTCCAAAATATAATATTATATTCATATTTGCCCACAATTTCCTAGATGAACCACCATCTTTTCTTCCACGGAATTCTCATCTTATGATGTCTAGTGCTTGATGTGGTGCCACGGAATTCTAGGAAGGATAATCAAAGAAAAACTAATTGATGAATTTGACAAGCAAATTATTACATAAAGCCCATATACATATCATGGTTTTGCTTCAGGTAAAGTATAATTTTTTTTCTTATGTTCTCTCAATTTAAAATACAAGACTAGAAAAATTGCGTTCCATTAGTTGCTTTGTCTATAAATATAATTTTGTAGAAATTTATTTACGAAAACAAGTAACATAGTAGACGCCATGCAAGTTTGAACTGAAAATAATGTAGTGATTGTATTCATGTGGGTGGTCTTAACCCAAAAGTGTTCACTACTATTTTATTGAACTCTCTAGTCATATTGCCGACATTGCTACCTAATAATGCA
Source organism: Avena sativa (assembly GCA_916181665.1). Lineage (NCBI taxonomy): Eukaryota > Viridiplantae > Streptophyta > Magnoliopsida > Poales > Poaceae > Avena > Avena sativa. Next base: position 445,452,152 of record OV702282.1, on the reverse strand, counting down.
TCTGATTAACGGAATTCAGATATGTAGGTACGAAAATATGAACTTCAATGGTACAATTTATCAAATGTGGCCAAATAGATACTAAAATGTGGTATCTGCATATCCAAAATACCTAATGGAACCTGGGACAAGGTATACCTGAAAAACCTCCAATCCGAGAGTGCCACATGTCTAACACCATGCGTATTCCGTTGGGTATACGGTGTGTATTTTCTACTTCCTCCCTTCGCTAATGGAAGACCTTCTAGATATTTTAAAATATACTAGATTCGAACTAAAATGGGTGAATCAAAACAATATAACATATCTAGATATATACATTTTCACCAAAAAGTACTAGATGATAATGAACGGAGAGAGTACTATTGTTCAGTGTACTAGTACCAGCTACTGTTGGAAGGAATCGTCAATGTAAAAAGTGTATAGTCAGTGATAGTTATGCATGCGATGCGCGGCAAAGTTTGTTGACAAAACGACCACCCCATTAAGGCCTTGTTTACTTCTAGGGTATTTCAGGGGATGGGAGGGGATTATTTTGTATCCCGGAATTTTCCCGATAGGTTGTTTACTAGGCCGGGTTTTGAGGGGATAATCCCGGAATATCCCCACAAATCCCCTCCACACTAGTGTATTTTTGACTAGATTAAAAACTCTCCATCATGGTAGAGTATTTTTGGGGAAGGGATTTGAGGGGATTTGAAAGTATTTGGCGAACACCAAATCCCCGCATATCCCCGCGTCTTTTATGGATAAAAATACCGGAGAAGTAAACAAGGCCTAACAGTAGTTAACAAGAACCTGTTAACTCTAGTAGCATCTTAATAGTTAGTTTTGCCTCGTGTGTACTAAAGAACGAAGTGGTTCGATGCGTTAGATAAGAAATCCCTACCGTGTTACCGTGTTGCTAATCATGTTGTTGATGCGCACCCTAGTTTGTTTTCTAAGTTATATAAACTCCTCGAAACAGGCATACGTCCAGTTTTATAGATAAATCAACATTCATACAAGTTTTAGTACAAGCTAACATAAACAAGTTCACGACAACACATCATACAAACTGCAAGAAGCAAAGAAACTCAAGCCCCACGCCAAACAAGCGGCAAGACACACACACATATACAATAGCTGCTTTCTCCGGGTAAAGCGGTCAGCGGCCAGACGGTGTAGCTAAGCGGCGGGCCACCACTATCAGGTGCTCCATCATCTCGTCAGAGACACGACAGTGGGTACCACTGCTGCAAAAAAGCCAGAAATTTGAAGATCGAGTCAGAGACACGACACAGGAAGACACGCTCTATACCCATCTTATTACGGATATTCCATAGGTTCTATGTCATCGCCACGAACAATAACCAGAAGAGACGCCTCCTCTTGCTAGTACGGTTCGCAGTGGCCTCCAGGAACTCTCCCAGGTAGGCGTCCTGCCATTTAGGCCCCAAAGCCTCATTGGTGAAGTTCCGTAGGAAGCGAACCGCGGGACAGCTAAACAGAATATGCGTGCCCGATTCCGGGACAACACAAAGCGGGCATAAGCCATTCCCAGGGCCGTGCCGCTGGGTCACCTCCATGCCCGAGGGTTCACTACGAGAATAACAATATAGGCCGACGGCCCTTTTATAGGCCGACGGCAATATGTCGGGGCCATCGGCGTAGCTTGATGGGCCGTCGCCCCAGTTTTACCGTCGGCGTAGGATAGATAGGCCGACAGCAGCCGTCGGTGTAAACGGGACCGTCGGCGTAGCATACTAGGCTAACGGCAGAGCGACGGCATCAAGTCTACGCCGACGGCAGGTTTCAGAGTAGTTGCGTAGCCATTTTTCTTTTTTGCCCCATTAATCTTAGAAAAATCATAACTAAATCATTTAAATTCAGAAAATTACATATAATATATCAAAATTTGCAGAAAAATAAGATCTATCTATATAAACTCAAATATTACATATTTGTTTAAAAATATATATATAAAGAATATAAATACTTTCGTATAACATATTTTTCATTTTTCGAGTGCAAAAACGGGGTGTTTTGTGAAGCAACCACCAAATGAAAGTTTCAAAATAATAATACCACATTTTTCAAAAATATTAGACCATATTGAATGCATAATTTTCCCAACCTGGATATCTCAAACCTTTTCGTCCACCTCTCGTAAAAAAGACAAAATCCTGCTGAATGGGTAGGAAATGAGTTAGATTTGAACTACAGTTAGATTTGAACTACAGGTACATGATATGATGCTCATGATTTTTTACTCTGACGGCTATATACAGCTATATACGCCGACGGCTTTTCTACACCGACGGGATGAGAGGCTACGCCTACGGGGTTGTACACCGACGGCAGCCGTCAGGCCAGCCTACGCCGACGACATTTAGGGACTACGTCGACGGGACCTGGCCGTCGGCATATTCAGCTTCTCCTGTAGTGGTAACCGATCATGTAGTAGCTGCCAGATGAAGATTGTAATCTTCAGAGGCAGGGGGCCTTCCAAAGAGGGGAGGTCCAAGAGAGAGAGGGACCACTAAACATGGCCTTGTACATCGATCCCTCCGTAAAGGTCCCCGATGGGGTCAGCCGCCAGGGCACACTATCCGGGTACTGAGATAGGGACTGCGAGGGGCTGTCCCGCACCTCATCCTAGCTAGCCCGTTCTACTGCCCCAAGGTTCCTATGGAATGCGACCTACCACGAGCCCCACCCTGGCAAGCATTAGCTACTAGCAGCATAGGATCCGCGCATATCGCAAATAGCTCGGGATCCTCGTGATGTAGAGGTCAGGAGCCACACCAAGGATCCAGCCAGAACCAGGAGTCCCTTCCATCGCCTATGGAAATGGACAACCCTTTCCGTATTTCCGTCTTGATATCCTGGATGGATCTCCAAAACTAAGATCCCTCCCGGTGTTCACAAGCCAGTATCGGCCGTCCCCAGAGGTACTTTTCTTTTATAAGTTGCAACCAAAGGTCGCTGATGGCTGTAAAATATAGCCATCCACGTCCACATTTAAATTAGATATTATTCATATATTTGATGAAATATCTCTCTAAATCCTGCCACTAATGCCTAATGATCAAAGGGGTATGCAATCCTTTCTTGTTATTTTTTCTTGCGCAGATAATGATATTTGATGATGGGAATCACTACATAAAAGTCAAAGATACGAGATTTCCCACACGTCAAAGAAACCAGGAGCCGTGAAGTGGATCCAGAATCTTTAATGACCAACTATACAGCGGGAAATTTATCCCAAACGTATAGTTCCGGTCGTATAGTTTCCATCGACTCCATTAGGTTAAACAGAACAAATTTCGTGAAGGGACCCTTATATAAAGAGGCTTCGGGCGACGATAAAACTGTGCTTCTTTTCGACCCCAACTCTCGCTGCCACTAGAAGCCACCAGGCCGGAGGAATAGATCTAGATCTAAATCTTCAAACCCTTCTCCACCACCATAGCCACATTCCACCACTTATAATAGTAGATCTCTTCTCCAATTAGCGACATTGTAAGACTATTTGCTATCAATCTTACGATCTCTATTACAATGTTTATGATTATTGATTTCATCTCTATGTGTGAGTTATTCTCCTTAGGCTAAGGCTTTGACCTAGCCATATAGCCTTTTGTGCATGTTGTTTATCATAGATGGGATCATGTATTAGTTTGTATGACATAATGATTATTGTACAGTCTCTTGCCTCAATCTAAGGACTTGTTAGGTACCCAAGACCCCAAGGATTGATCCAGGTATAGGGAGTGTGAGTGATGACTGATATGCAGGCTGGGAACCCCAGTGACAGAAGTGGTAGTACGGCTGTATGTGAGGGATTTGCTTGGGACTAACGGTGACATCACTATGCATATCATTAGTTCTCTTTTCTTCTATGGATGAGACTGGTAGATTATTGCTATAAGCGGTTGCGAAGACAATAGCAATTATGGATGCACTGCTCACATATAATTATCTTGCTCTAACAATTACATGCATACTTTATTATTATCTTTTATTCCCATCAGATGTTTTGCACAACTACTGGTGAAACCGAAAACCCTCGGCCCTCTCTCTCTCCATCGTCAACAAAAAAAGATCGCAAACTATTGGTCCGATGAAAACACAAAAGGAATTCTAAAACTCTTGAAGGTATGTTTAAGTAATCTCACTTTGTTTTCTGCTTCCCGAGGATTCGATAAACCTAGGTCTACTAGGGAAGAAAAACTATACTACATCTGTAATCCGGATCGAAGGTATCAACCCTTTTTCTGGCGCCGTTGCTGGGAAAGCAATAGCTATCCTGGTGAGGTTAGGAGGAACCTTTCTAGTTTGTATTCTTGTTTTTAATTTTGCTAGTTTTCCTTCAGTATTTATTTGAAAAAACAAAAAAATAGATAGTCTTTTAATTCTTGTTTTTACCATCATTAGTATTTTTTTAAAAAAATCGAAAAACATAGGAAATATGGCTGAAAAAAAGCTTGGGGAGTTTATAACTCCCAACAATTATTATTTGTGTACTCCTATTACTCAGCCAGCAACTACCGCTAAAGATTATAAAATTAAGCCCCACTATTTAAGTTTGATTCAATAGAATCAATTTGGAAGCTCTACTGTTGAAGATGCAGGTATGCACTTAAATACTTTTACTAAAATATTTGATATGATGCGCATTAAAGATGTTGACCCCGACGTGGTCAAGTTGCGCTCATTTCCTTTCTCTCTTAGAAGAAGAAGAGCAAAAGAATGGTTATTATCTTTGCCTAAAAATATTATTCACTAGTAGAAAACATGGCTTTCGTCCAGAGCCCTCCGGGGCATTAGTATCTGCTAGGACGTGGACAACCTTTAGTCCCGATTCGAACAAGACCTTTAGTCCCAGTTTATATTACGAACCGAGACTAAAGGGGTGGAGGCGGGTGCGGGCGTGGGCAACACCCTTTAGTCCTGGTTGGAGATACAATCCAGGACTAAAGATGGATCTTTTGTCCCGTTTTAAGACATCAACCAGGACTAAAAAAATTTGGCAAAAAACTTTGGCGGGTTCTTTCATGGCAGGATTTTTCTGCCCATCGTACCCCCCCCCCCCCCGAAGATCGCCTTTTCTAGTTTCGAAAACATGCCACAAAATTATAGAAAATTCTAAAAATAAAATCCTTCATACTTTAGTTATATTAAGTGATTTAGTTGTTACAAAAATTAACAAACATGAATTTCGATATATTTTACCAAAAAACTGTCATGAAAATTCCAAACGGCTATAACTTTTGTGTACGATGGCGGAAAAAAACGTACGACCTATCAAAATGTGCGGAAAGGATTGCATACCCCTTTGATCATTAGGCATTAGTGGCAGGTTTTAGAAAGATATTTTATTAAATATATGAATAATATCTAGTTTAAATGCAGACGTGGATGACTATATTTCACAGCCATCATCGAGAATGCCAAGCACGAGGAGCCTGTTTAAACCCATAGAGGGCCTTGTCAAGTCGACATAAGTAATCAGGATGGCGAGAGTCCTCAAAACCAGGAGGCTGGCGCATATAAACCTCTCCCTCAAGAACTCCGTGTAAAAAAGCATTCTGGCTGTTAAGTTGGCGGAGATACCAGCCCTGACTAACAACCATGGACAAGAGTATCCGAATAGTAGTAGGTTTGACAACGGGGCTGAACATATCCTCATAATCTAGACCGTACTGTTGTTTGAACCCCTTGGTAACCAGACGTGCTTTCGGATTTTTGATTAATCTTGAAAACCCATTTACAGTCAATAATATTCACCCCAAGTAGCGGAGGAACTAGACGCCTTGTTTTGTTGGAATGAAGTACAGCGAATTCAGTCTCCATTGCATCCCGCCATTAAGGACAGGTCATGGCGTCACAATGATTACGCGGTTTGGACCGAATTAAATCAACTGACATGCAAGTACTCCCTCTGTTTAGGCTAGTCATAGTGGGAGTAACTTAGGTGGTAACATACACCACATGCAATGCCAACTAGGCATTTTAATGACATGGCATATCAATTAATGAGGAAAGAGAGCCTTGTGGTAACTAGCTATGTTACCATAACATCACACACTCCAAGACAATATGAGTCTATGAGCTAATAAATAAGTCATTCTAAGTTACTATCACTAAGTTTCTACTCCCTCCGTCCGCAAATAAGTGTACTTCTAGCTTTTGCCTAAGTCAAACTTTCTCAAATTTGACCAATTTTATAAATAAATATAATAATGTATATTACATCTAATTTATATATATTATGAAACTAGATTTGAAAATACATCTAGTGATACCAATTTAGTGTCATAATTATTGCTATGTTTTCTATAAAGTTAGTCAAACTTTACTAACTTTGACTTAGGACAAGGCTAGAAGTACACTTATTTGCGAACGAAGGGAGTATGCACTATGAATATAGTAACATAGATAATAACTTATGATATTTCTAGTATATATTACTCTCCACTATGACCAACCTTAGGATTTTAAGTCCAGGGAACAAACTTGGCAATACCAAGACGTGGCTGCAAAATTGGAGCTAACCTTGAAAACGTTAATATCTCTCCACTTAAATAGCCAGATGATAATTAAGTGAGTCATGCATTGGCCAGTTTTATTTGCCACCGATCGCTCAGCAGTTAACTCAGCATTTAATCTGGACAGTTAGCAAGGAGAGAGGGAGATGACGGGTGGAGAGAAAGAGACTTTTTGGCTCAGCAGTTAACTCATGCACGAGAATTATGGGGAGTAAATACTTTGGACTTATATTTCTAAAATATCTGAAAAAACTCTCTGGACTAGAAATCCCGAACAAAATGAGTAGTACTCCAGGTTACTGTTCCACCCGTAGGCCTCTTGGGATTTTTTATGCCTCGCTGCAGCCTTATGGTAACACCAGGACGTACAGAAGCAAACTGCTCATCGTGTGTAGAAGATTCCCGTTCAGTCTCACTGGGGACCGGTGCTATGGTGGATGATGCAAAACCGGGAGTAGAGAGCACAACCGGGAGAGTGGATACTGAGCGAGTTGGAGTAGAGGTGCCACGCTCGGGCTCGTCTGCATGTACACAAGACCCGAGGCCATGCTCATAATCAACGTGATCTTCATTTCCATGTTGATCGCTAGATGGAGAAACATCTGTTTCATTATCAAGTAATTCCAAACGAGCACCTCGCCGCACACCTGCACCATGGTTAGTAAGAAGCATTGGAGTATATGCGGCATCAACAAATTGGTTAGATTGTAAACAATGAGAGTAGTGGAAGGTTGTGGTGTGGAGTTCGACGAAGTGTGAGAGAATAGAAAACAGTCTCATCAAAGACGATATCTTGAGAAATAAAAACTCGATTAGTCGGTACGTGTAGACATTTGTAACCTTTGTGAAGATAAATATAACCAAGAAACACACACTGTTTGGAACGAAATTTAAGTTTTCTTTTATTGTAGGGACAAAGGTGAGGCCAACATGCACAACCAAAAACTTCAAAAAACGTATAAGAACTTCATCTAATAGACGTTCAAGTGGAGTTTGCATGGAGATAACGCGACTAGGAAGTTGATTAATAAGAAAACATGCCATGGAAAAAACATCACTCCAAAACTGAAAAGGAACAGAGGCATGTGCTAAAAGAGTTAGCCTAGTTTCAACTATATGACGATGTTTACGTTCAACGGTACCATTTTGTTGGCGTGTGCGCGGACAAGACACACGATAAGAAACACCAATATCAGAAAAGAATTTATTTAGTCTATTGGACTCGCTTCCCCAATCGGTTTGAACATGTATGATCTTTCTACCCAAAAGACGTTCAACATGTTGTTGAAACTGAAGAAAAATTTGGAACACATCAGATTTATGTTTAAGAAGGTAAAGCATGTAAATCAACTATAAACATCAATAAAACTCACATAAAACTGATGTCCACTAATAGAGGTTTGTACATGACCCCATACATCAGAATAAATAATCTCAAGTGGTGTTGTAGTAACACGAGTAGAAATAAAATATGGTAATTGATGACTCTTGCCTTGCTGACAGGCATCACAAACTACAACTTTATTAACTGACACTGACGAAAGTTTATGACGATGCAAAACATCTTGGACAATTTGGGTAGTTGGATGACCTAGACGTGAGTGTCACTGCTCACGTGACACCTTGACACTGCTGAAGACTTGCTTGACCGAAGACACATCGAGATTATAGAGGCCTCCATGACATCCCCCTCTAAGAAGAACCGCCCTCAAATCGCGATCCTTAACAAGAAAATACCATGGGTGAAATACAAAAAACACGTTATTGTCATGAGTAAAATTTTTAACCGAAAGGAGATTGCGTGTGACAGAAGGAACATGAAGGACATTTTTTAGGTGTAGTGGATGTGAAGATGTAGAAAGTACATATTGACCAATATATGTAACGCGCATACCTGCTCCATTGGCTCCTTGAACATGGTCCTTCCCACGGTATTGCTCTTGCATGGTCAACTTGTTGAGACCATTGGTGAAGTGATCGGTTGCCGCCGTTTCAGCATACCAACAGGGGTCAACCGGATAGGAGTAAGTAAAACCTCCATGTGCTCCATGTGTTGCTGAAAATGCTGCAATCTGACGATCCATGTAACGGCCGCCATTGCCGGTACCAAGAAAATTTCGCTGGAATCGTTTAAAACTACACGAAGCAATGTTTCCCAGTTTACCTCCTATAGACTGTCCACGGGAGTCACCAGGGCGCGTGCCACTGCTGGGCTGGCCACCACGCGTTGAGGAGGAGCAGAGTAGTTTTGCTGCTGGTAGGTGGGCTTGCCCTGGAACGTGCTAGCTGGAGGTGGCCCATTGCTGCGATACGGCTGGGGCTGCTGGTAGATTTGCTGTTGGTAATTCTGCTGCTGCTGGTGGTGGTAGTTCTGTCGACCTCTGTTTCTGGCACTCCAATTTGCCACATGAATATCGGTACTCAGTTCAGCGCGGCGAACCTCAACTCTCTGTTCCGTTGCTAGAAGCTGGGCATAAACATCTTGAACAGGCATCGGATTGATGAGTGAGGGCTCGAGCGGAGACAATCTGGGCGAGTGCATCATACTCGCGGTCAAGTCCTTGGAGAAGAAAGCGGTGAATTCCTTAGGCCGTAAGGCTTGTTGTCCGATGGACGTTAGTGTGTCAGACAATGATTTCACCTTGTTGAAAAACACGGTCGCAGTCGCGGATGAGTCAAGTTTCTTCGCCTGATTAAGAGCACCCCGAATTTGCATTGTGCGAGCTGTAGTCTGAGATGCAAAACTCGCCTCCAAGGTTTCCCACGCCGCGCGCGACGTAGTCAGTGGCAGAGAGTATGGACCGGTCTTGTTGATGCCAGGCCAGAAACGCAGGGTTGGGGATGGTCGGGGAAGCGCCACCCTCCGAACTTGCTGTAGGATTCGGAATCATCTTCGGTGGACACGGTAGGGTGCCATCAACAGAACCAAACAGGCGATTACTCCGGAGAATTGGGATCACCTATGTACGCCGGAAAAGGTAGTTGTCGCTTGTGAGTTCAATCTTGATCTGATTCGCCAGATTAATCGGTGTTGATGGTATGGCGGAAGTCATCACGCCTAGACTTGCGGGGGCGCTTGAGGAGTTCAGCGACCCAGTAGAGGCAGAGCTGATACCATAAAAGAAGTAGGGGTATGAATAGTTTGGCAGGGAACACACAGACCTAATAGGGCCGGTCTCATGTATTTATAGTAGGGAATTACAAGAATATACAATGGGTACAATACATATATACGAGGACTGATTATGTAGTTTATCATAATCCCCGTTTATCCTTAATTTTTCTCAAGTTCTAGTGTATTTTTTCAATAATATTTAATACACTATATCCATACCTAGTCAGGACAGAGCTCAACGAGCCTACCGTGATGCACAGAAATATGGCACTTACACAAGTTGTTTTGGGTGCTATTTATACCATATAAAAAGACCCGGTGCATCAGGTTAGACCAGGACCAGTCAGCTGCATTTGTCTCAAACCTCTCGATCGTAGGCATGCGATTGATCAAAGAGAAAAAAAGAAGAATGAAAAAACAAGCGCTCGCCGCTCGCACGTACGTGGCACCGCACGTACACCCGACCGCCCGGGGACGCCGAACCCAAATCAAACTCATTTGCCTGACTTGGCGATCATCCTGAATCCGACGTGGGACTCAGATCACGGCGAGGAGCCTTACTCCGACGTGCGGGACTGTCCATGCGGGAGCTACTCTGTGCCCCTCCGGCCACTGGCCACTGCCCTAGCCTTCTAATTAACCAGGTCAGGCGCCCAAATTTAAGGTAATTTCTAACTGTTGTCAGTAAATTACTTCCCAAAATTTTGATAGCTAATTGACCTCAAATTCTCAGTTCTACAATTCCAACTTTTACTGTATCTCGGTAATCTATACCTACTAATAAAAGCAAAAGGATTTCTTTGGTTTGGTCTGTTTTTAGACAATTTTACCCCTGCCACCCTCAAGTGAAAACGGTTTGGTTTTTTCAAGTCGCGTTCTCTGGTGAAATCGCGTTTGTGTGGGACGCGGCCGATGCTCCTCTGCTCCCCCGATTGAGTTAAATCCATCATTAGTCATCGAACTTGCTTAGCGACGTCAATACGGTCCTCGTATATTGAAAATACAAGTTTACGGTCACTGAAGACGCATCGGAGCATCACTCGAGGTCACCGCTCGTGCCGAGAGAAGTATTTGACCACGTGACAAGCTCAAGCTCAGTACCCATTGTCACATAACTGAATATATACATATAAAATAACCATTTATAGGAGGGCTTTTTTGCAAAACAGGAGCGCCGACGCAGGACAGGTCAAAGCCTTGATTTGTGTTCATCGAGGCCGCCGCCGCTCCTGGCCACCTCGTCAGCCAAGGAGCCGCCGGGGGCGAACTCGAGGAAGATGCTCCGATGCGTATTCAGTGACAGTAAACTTATATTTTCAATGTACGATGACTGTATTAACTTCGCTAAGCAAGTTCGATGACTAACGATGGATTTAACTCCCCAGGTTCAACCACCCCTTCCATCCCCTGCACCCGAGGTAGCTGGAGCGGCGGCAAGCAGCAGCACGAAGGTAGCTGCCTCGTGGCGGTGAAATGACATGGGCATTCCCATCGCACCTTCTTCCAACTCTGGTTCCCTCTTAATGCGGGCAGAGGACAGCAGCTTCCTCCCGGCTAGAGGTGAGACGTGGTGGCCTGATTGGGAGGTAAGATGTGGTTTCATCTAGCAGGAGTTGCGGCAGGCGGCGGCAGCCAGGATCCACTGCGTGCGGCTACTGATGCTATGTACCTGATCTGTCAGCCAATAAAAGAGAGCGACCCCACTAATCTCTCTTTTGAAGACTCGACACAAAGACTAATTCAATCAATGATAGCAAGAAGATAGAGCGGAGAGAGGAAAAAGAATGGAATGGCAGCCGTAAGACCCCATCTACTGCTGTGGTGATGAGTTGCGTCCGGCGTTTTCAGGGCGTATCGGAATTCTGGGTACGGCTGGAAAGCACGGACCAAAGTTCGCTCAAATTCGGATAAAAACAGGTTTCTGGGTACGTGACTGGACCGATTTTCAGCGTCTGGACCTATATTTGGCGTCCGGATCGGCGTCCTGGGTAGGCGAGTGAAGATGCTTTTAGGTGTGTGTCGTGCAGTTTTGCATCTGCGCGGCTGTCACACGCATGCCGACGCTGAAAGCCTCGCGTACCGAGCATGAAGAATATTGCGCGTGGCGACTCGACGAGGATGGCCTCCTTCTCGGAAGGAGGCGGGCTTGGGCTGCAGTCGCACGAAGAGTTCTGCGCGACCAGGATGACCTCCTGCTCGGAAGGGGCCACACGTCCACACATCATGGCCATAAGTGGAATTTAGGCAGGGGGAATAGAACTCCAGCAATCGCGGGCGCCGGTGGTAGGCTACCCTGTACGGTATCGCGACGGCCGCCGCTGGCCGCAACCAACTCCATGAGGCGAAGAACTCGTTATGCGCGCCGCCTCAGCAACCAACTCCATGAGCCTAAGAACTCGTCCTGCGCGCCGCCCAAGCCAGCCGGTATCTTCGCCCCCGGCGAACTGCTTCACGCCTCCCTGGCTACCCCGTTCGCCAGCCCTGGTGCTCGTGACTGCATCCACATGCAGCACGTCTCCGGCCAATGAAACGAAGACAGGGTCGATGGGTTATTTTTTCTTTTCCAACCGTTATTCCACTTAGAAGGGACATTGGTGGGTAATTATGTGTTTGGTGGAAGGGTAGAAGTGTTCAAAAACGGATGAAACCAAAGAAACGGTTTTGCTTTTATTAGTAGGTACTAGCACAATGTCCGTACGTTGCAACGGGTTTAAAATAAAATAAAAATCTCAGATTTAAGGTTTATTCTAATTTTGGTTGTATCATCATATATGGTTAGAAGTACAAGAGAAACTCACAATTTACTTCTAAAGAACTTTTTTTGGGTCATGGATATCCAGAAACACAAAATCATCATATAGAAAATCAATTGTTGTATTGCATGGGAGAACACTAAATAAATAAAATCTTGTTCAATCGCCAAAGAGTGGATCAACGTATATTGATATATTATAAAACTAAATTTGAAAACATATCTGCTGATACCAATTTAGAGACATAAATATTGTTAAGTTTTCTTACAAAATTAGTCAAACTGACTTAAGACAAAGCTAAAATTATACTTATTTACGGACAGGGGAGCAAAGAAAAATGCTAGCATATATTGCAATCTGTTCGCTATTCGGGTCTCACATTCTGTTCACCAATCTTGAGTTGTCCAAATAAATTATATTGATTAAAGCCTCTAATAAAGTGCTATATGGTACAGGTTATCAATGTAGAAACATGTTTTTTAGATAGATGGATGGCATTGGCGTCGGTCTTTTTTCTAGTCCAGCCGGAGCCTTTTAGTCCAGCTGAAACCGTCCACACGTCCTCCCCTCGAGCGCCGCCGCTCTTCTCGTTTGGTCGCAAGAGCGCAGCCATAGCCCCGCTTGAACCCGTAGGCTGACACCACCTCTCCATCCCAGGGAAAACACCAACACCCAGCGCCCCCACCGCTCTATTCCCCTAGCGCAGCCTCTAGCGAGTGCCGCCTCCACTTCCCACACGTGCGTGAGGCTACGCCGGTCCAGCTCCTCGACCCCGAGCTCGCCCACCTCGCGTGGCTCCTCAGCACCTGCCTACTCCATCTCCTCTTGAAAATCGAACTGGTAGAAGGAGGCACATAGATTATGAATCCATCGCAGGTCCTCTCGCCGAAGGCTGTAAGGCAAAGAAGCTGGCACGACGGGGAGTGAGGAGTCTCGATTCGTAGAGGGTCGGTGGCTAGCTGTAGGGGGAAGGAAGAGGGCGGGAGGTGGTGATGGAAGCTAGGTCGGGCAGGCGGGAAGTGAGCGGCGCGGCCGTGCGGCATCGGGGCACGCGAGGCTGTGGGGGAAATCAGGGTGAGACTGGGCAGAAGTGCACGGGGGGTGGATGGACCTGGACAGAGGAGAGGAGCGGTGAAGGGATGGGTCCAATTGGTAGGCGGCAGAGAAGGCGCTCCAGTGGTCGGCGTCAGATTGGGCGAGAGAGGCGAACAAAGCACGTATGAGCGGAGCGGGCGACGTGATAACTCGGAGATTAAGACCACCTCGACTAAGTGTCGTGATGTTCGTAGCGCGGGCCAACGTTTGGCAGACGGAAACGTATTTTGGGTGAACGGAAACGTATTTAACCAACCTACCTCTAGAGAAATTAGTAGATAGATAGATAGATATAGATATAGATAGATACATTGTCTACTACGTTCTATAATTCTCTCTCTGTTTCAAAAATATAAGACGTTGTAGGTTTGGTGAAACTAATGTATCTAGACGTGTTTTAGTGTGTAGGTTCAAAGTGAACCTCACTGAACCTACACACCAAAAGATGTCTAAATACATTTATTTTACAATTGATAAAATGTCTTATATTTTGAAACGTAGGGAGTATATATTGAAAGTTATGAAACACATAATTTGATGGATGTATTTTGAAATTGGAAACATATGCCATATTTTGGTGTTACCCGTCCTTTAATTATTTTTGCAGGTAATATTGTTTTTCTATTTTTAGCTATTTGTATTTATACATTGTCTACTATTACATTCTATAATACTCACTCCGTTGAAAAATATATATTTTAGGTTTTGTGAAACTGATGTATCTAGACGTGTTTTAGTGTGTAGGTTCGGAGTGAACCTCACTGAACCTACACACTAAAAGATGTCTAAATGCATTCGTTTTACAAAAAAAAATGTCTTATATTTTAAAACATAGGGAGTATATATTAAACATTATGAAACACACATTTATATATTAGTTTTCCGCCTAAAATTGTATACCATGTTGAGGTGGTGTATGAGGGTGCCTCGAGCTCCAGCTCCGCCCCTGTTGCCATGTAAGCCCTCCCGGTGGCCTCGACCTCGAGGCGCTTCGGGGCCGCACGGTCCTCTTGCGCCTCACGTGCAACATGCATGTGGTTGGGGACGATGCCCAAGTCCGGCACCTTGTTGTCGAACTTGGGGAAGTTCATCTCACTACAGTCGTTTCCATGGAGCCAGACATTTTAAATGCCATAGGCCCACGCTCTGTACCTCGTCGACCGGTAGGTGCCTAGCCAGAACTTGGCTACCCACTACCCCACTCCTAGTATTGAACGCCGCGGTAGTTTTCGTGCGGTGACGATGGAGGGGGAAGGTCCGTGGTGGGTAGACCTCTGTAGTGTTGCACGACTTAGAATCGTGATGCCGATGGGCAGAGCCGGTTCTGACCCATGACCACCTTGTGCAGCGGCCAAGGACCCATGCTTTGAAGGGGCCCATCACCGCATACTTTAACATAGCATGTGTCCTGCTGATTTGTACCGCGCTGAAAAAATGACCGCAAAGGACGAGCCAACACCACAAAATCGTACGCACTAGGCGGATAACTATCCATGTAAAAAAAAGAACATATACCGAGGCATGCAGGGATCTGGGAGACGTACGCCAGACACGAAGCCGATTGATCTCCTTCATTTTGTTTTCTCTTATTAGTCTTTTCAACTTCGACTCTACTGCATGTCTGCCTCCGCCGTCTGGATTCTAGAGATGGCCATTGACCTACTCGCGCGTCCCCTCTCGTAACGCGATCTAATTCGGTATCTATCCCTAGTCTAATTCATGATTTAATTTCTCAATTCCTCGCCTCTTTTATAAACATGGTAAATTAGGTTCTAATTTTATGTACTTTCTCCGTCTCAAAAATGATGCCAGATTTGACTAAATTTACATATATTTAGACATGTTTTAGGTATACATACATTCGAATATAGAAAACCCATGACATGCTTTTGATGATGGAGGGAGTATTTAATTCTTACAAGTCTTACAATCCTAAATCAGTGATGCGAAAGGAAATAAAACAGAAGAATGAGCTTATTAAATCAAAAAAGTGCTTCAAATAAACACTTTCCTAAGTACTCTTGAAGTCAATAACAAAAAAATATAACAACAATCGAACACAAGCACTGAACCCAGACATGATGATGATCAGAAATCAAAAATGGAGCTTGAGGTAACTAACTAAAATAGCATCTATTTTTTTTTTGCAAAAATAAGTATAACTAAGTAAAATTTGTTAAATTTAAATGCATATGTTGATGTTAACGAAGACAGGGGAGGGAATTGCAGCCGTTGCCTGATGCTCGAAATGTTAGGAATGTATGGTTAGATTTTAACTTCTAATATTTTGGAAATAAAAATTGATTCATACATGTCTATATATATTTGTATATTAGCTTTAGGGGCCCATATCGTCAAACTTCGCACAAGGCCCTAGAAAAAATATAGAGCCGGCCCTGCCGATGGGCTACGGGGATCGAAAGAGAGAAGATCTCCCCATCTAGGGGGGGAGGTCAAAATTGGGTGGTGCCGGAATGGATGGTGGGTGGTGGGGAGGGACGATTATTTCTCCTTGGCCTCTGAGTAAAAATTTGGAGCTGAGGTGGCTAACTCCCAAAAACTTTAGTTCTCTAAACCCAATAGGGGTTCGGGTAGGTAAGGTTTAGAGAAGAAAACCAAGATTTTTGTGCTGTAACTATTTTTAGTACTTGGCTAGAGATGCTCTAAGATTCCATCGTTCGGCGATCACATTTGATCATCACATCCACAGAAATGCAATGCGGCTGGCAATTAGAGCATCTCCAACATGTATCCTATTTTAGGCACCATTTTATCCTTTTTGGCAAGGACGAAATAAATTTGAGGTCGGGCGAACTCTAGAACGGAGCAAGCTTATTCAAACCAATTAAATTTCTGTACCATCCTGGCCGAAACTTCTAGCATCTCTATGTTTGGGGACGTATGAAGAGTTGGTTGAGTTGGATCCTTCTCAAATTAAGCTAATATAACATTATCTTTAATATTGGGGTGAAATCGATCAGTCGGATGTGAAGTCTGTTAGAAATAATGGGGCTAATCCATTTAGGCCCATGAGTATTTCAGATTTTCCCTAAATCTCAAAGCCCAAATTTGTGGCAGCCCATATGTGTTTGGGCCCATGTTTGTGGCAGCTCACATGAGAGTGGAGTGGGAGCTAAAGTTTAGTCCCACATGGAAAGTTGGAAGAGAGTTGCACCACCTTATAAGGTGGAGTGTTGCACCACTTTGTAAGTGAGCGGGAATAAGAGAGATACACACGCGCGCTCCTCCTCCGACGCCGCCGCCGCTCGCACGCACGCTCGCCTCGTCACGTCACGTCACGTCACGACGCGTGCGGGTAGCTTATTCGGGTCGCTCCCGGACCACCGAAAACCAATCTAGGGTTTTGCCTTCCTCTCTACTTACGCCGTCACCGTAGTCTACTCCATCCCGCTTGCCGGCGTGCACCGGCGGACGGGAGAGCAGGTCTCCGGAACCACTCGCCCTTGCGATCCTGTACGGGAGAGGGCGAATAAGGTTTTTGGGAAGCGCTCTGCGCGACTGCTCGAGTTCTCCATCACGGGTCGTCTTCCATCCAAGTCAGGCGGTGCTGCCTACCGCCATCTTCGTCGCCATCTGCTGCGATCACTCTTCCCCAAAGTTTCTACTACGACAACCGAACGGTACGTGCTACGTGCTCCAGTTTGGTTATTCATCATGTTCTGCGAGTACATGTTAGGCTGCTATTTGTTCCCGATCATCCTGTTGTTTAGTACATCTAGTATGTTCGAGTTACATGAGCTAGTAGCTGGTTTTGTCATGATTTATTTTCCGGAATTAATCGTGGAAATTATGCCTAATAATCCAACAATCCAAAAAACTTATTGTAGGCAATTTCCTGAATTAACAATGGCTGGTTTTACCGATGCACTGAGGCCGGATAAATTTACCGGTGTGCACTTTAAGAGGTGGCAGTACAAGGCTGAGCTTTGGCTGACCACGATGAAAGTGTTCCACATCAGTAAAGGCAAACCTGAGGGAACTATATCTGACGAGGATCAGAAGAAGTTCGAGGATGCTAATACTGTCTTTGTGGGATGTATTCTGAGCATTCTTGCTGACCGTCTGTGTGATGTGTTTATGCACATAAAAGACGGAAAGGAGCTCTGGGATGCACTGGATGCCAAGTTTGGTGCTGCAGATGCTGGCAGTGAACTGTATATCATGGAGAGCTTTCATGATTTTAAGATGACTAAGGACCTTCCTGTGGTTCAACAAGCTCATGAGATACAGTGCATTGCCAAGGAGCTCGAACTCCTTAAGTGTACCTTACCCGACAAGTTTGTGGCGGGATGCATTATTGCTAAGTTGCCCCCTTCATGGAGGAACTTTGCCACAACTCTCAAACACAAGAGACAGGAGATATCAGTTGAAAATATGATAGCGTCCCTTGATGTTGAGGAGAAGGCTCGGGCTAAGGACACTACTGAGAAAGGAGAGGGTCTTGCTACTGCTAACTTTGTGCAGAAAGGCAAATCCGTAGGCAAGAACAAAGGGAACTTCAAACCCTCTTTTAACAAGCCTGTAAAGACTACAACCTTCAAGAAGAAGAAGACGAACAGGGACAAGAGTGAACTGTCTTGTTACACTTGTGGAGAGCCCGGCCATTTTTCCAAGGACTGTCCAGAACGCGCAGACCGCAGAGGGAAAAAGGCCAAGACTGTCAACGTCGTGACCGCTAGCAATACTGATGGGTATGGTAATTTATTTACTGTTCTTTCAGTATTTCAATCACCGTGTTGGTGGCTTGATACGGGTGCTAATGTTCATGTGTGTGCTGACATCTCTATGTTCACTTCTTATCAGGTCGCTCGGGATTCATCCGTCCTAATGGGGAATGGATCACATGCTTCTGTTCGTGGTGTTGGCACGGTGGATCTGAAGTTTACTTCCGGAAAGATCGTGCAGCTGAGGAACGTGCAGCATGTCCCTACTATGAACAAGAATCTCGTTAGTGGCTCCCTTCTTTGCAGAGATGGGTTTAAGGTTGTCTTAGAGTCTAATAAAGTCGTTGTTTCGAAACATGGACAATTTATTGGTAAAGGTTATGAGTTCGGAGGCTTGTTCCGGTTTTCACTTTCAGAGTTTTGTAATAAATCCGTGAATCATATTTGTGGTGGTGTTAATGATGATACCAGTGTTTGGCATTCTCGTTTATGTCACATTAATTTTGGTTTGATGTCTCGGATGTCCAGCATGAGTTTAATTCCGAATTTCACTATTGCCAAAGGTTCTAAGTGCCATAGTTGTGTGCAATCAAAGCAACCTCGAAAGCCTCACAAGGCTGCCGAGGAGAGAAACTTGGCACCTCTAGAACTCATACATTCTGATCTATGTGAGATGAATGGTGTGTTGACAAAAGGTGAAAAGAGATATTTCATGACATTGATAGATGATGCTACTAAATTCTGCTATGTTTACTTGTTGCAAACTAAAGATGAGGCTTTAGACTACTTTAAAGTCTATAAGGCCGAAGTTGAAAATCAACTAGAGAGAAAGATCAAGCGTCTTAGGTCGGATCATGGTGGTGAGTATTTTCCCAAAATATTTGATGAATTCTGTCAGGAACACGGAATTATTCATGAGAGGACGCCTCCCTACTCGCCCCAATCAAACGGGGTTGCCGAGAGGAAAAACCGCACGCTGACTGACTTGGTGAATTCCATGTTAGCCACTGCTGGTTTATCAAAGGCATGGTGGGGGGAGGCTTTGTTGACTTCATGTCATGTCCTGAATAGAGTTCCTAACAAGAATAAAGAAAAGACCCCTTATGAGGAGTGGGTTGGGAGAAAACCATCACTTTCGTATCTGCGTACTTGGGGGTGTTTGGCGAAGGTCAACATACCGATTCCCAAGAAACGCAAGCTCGGACCCAAGACAGTGGATTGTATCTTTTTAGGATATGCTCCACAGAGTGTAGGCTATAGATTTCTAGTGGTTAAATCTGAGGTACCTGATATGCATGTTGATACTATAATGGAATCTCGTGATGCAACATTCTTTGAGAATATTTTTCCTATGAAAGATATGCATAGCATTGGTAGGATTTCTTCTGAAATACTTCCTGAATCTAGTGCATCTATTGATAATTCTGAACAACCACATGAGGAATTTCTTGAGAAGGATGACGATGAACCTCTCACGAGGAGTAAGAGACAGAGGGTTGCAAAATCCTTTGGCAATGATTTCATCGTGTACCTTATGGATGATACTCCCAGATCCATTACTGAGGCATATGCATCTCCTGATGCAGATGATTGGAAAGAAGCTGTCCAAAATGAGATGGACTCGATTCTTTCTAATGGAACTTGGGAATTATCAGAACGACCCTATGGTTGTAAACCTGTGGTATGTAAGTGGGTGTTCAAGAAGAAGCTAAGGCCTGATGGTACTATTGAGAAGTACAAGGCACGGCTTGTAGATAAGGGCTACACACATAAAGAAGGCGAAGATTATTTTGACACCTATTCACCTGTCGCTAGACTGACCACCATTCGAGTACTACTGTCCCTGGATGCCTCTTATGGTCTTCTCGTTCATCAAATGGACGTGAAGACAGCTTTCCTTAATGGAGAGTTGGAAGAGGAGATCTATATGGATCAGCCGGATGGGTTTGTGGTAAAAGGTGAAGAGACAAAGGTGTGTAAGTTATTGAAATCTTTATATGGCCTGAAACAAGCACCTAAGCAATGGCATGAGAAGTTTGACAGAACTCTACTTTCTGCTGGCTTTGTCATTAATGAGGCTGATAGGTGTGTTTACTATCGCCATGGTGGGGGCGATAGCGTTATATTATGTTTGTACGTGGATGACATTCTGATCTTTGGTACAAACATGAAAGTGATAAATAAAGTCAAGTCTTTCCTGTCAAAGAGTTTTGATATGAAAGATCTGGGAGAGGCTGATGTCATTCTGAATATCAAGCTTATTAAGAACGAGAATGGGATTACTTTAACGCAATCTCATTATGTTGAGAAGGTCTTGAGCCGATTTGGCTTTAATGATGGCAAGACTTCTTCAACACCTTATGATCCCAGTTTGACATTACGAAAGAATAAGAAGGAACCAACAGATCAGCTGAAATATTCACAAGTTGTTGGTTCTCTCATGTACTTAGCAAGCGCTACAAGACCCGATATCTCTTTTGCTGTGAGCAAGTTGAGTAGGTTCATGTCTAACCCGGGTATTGATCATTGGCATGCACTTGAAAGGGTCATGCGCTATCTATGTGGTACAATGAGCTATGGGATTCACTATTCAGGAAATCCTGCTGTGCTTGAAGGATATAGTGATTCGAATTGGATCTCTGACGTTGATGAACTCTACGCCACGAGCGGGTATGTGTTTACCCTTGGAGGTGGCGCAGTGTCATGGAGGTCTCGTAGACAAACCATATTGACGAGGTCAACTATGGAAGCATAACTTACTGCTTTAGACACAGCCACTGTTGAGTCAGAATGGCTGCGTGAGCTCTTGATGGACTTGCCTGTGGTTGAGAAACCTGTGCCGGCAATCCTTCTGAATTGTGACAACCAAACTGTTATTGTCAAAGTGAAAAATTCTAAGGATAACGCGAAGTCATCAAGACACGTGAAGAGACGTTTGAAATCTGTCAGGAAATTGAGAAACTCCGGAGTAATAACTGTTACATATATTCAAACAGACAAAAACCTGGCAGATCCCTTTACAAAGGGACTATCACGAAATGTGATAGAAAGTGCATCGAGGGAGATGGGGTTGAGACCCATGGATGTCACACCTTAGTGGTAACCCAACCTATGTGATCGGAGATCCCGTGAATTAGGACCTGGGAAGAACAAGCTAGTGGTTTGACTGAGGAGAGTATTTTGTAACCCTCTCTATGTGAAGATGCGTGACTCTCATAATCTGTAAGGCAGGTTGGCAACATGCCTTAATGTGTTTCTGTTGGCTTTAATTAGCAAAGATCCCGTCCTACAGGGCATTCTTGAAAGAACACACCTATATGAGCTCGACTGTAAACGTCGCGCTCTATGAGATCTGGGTGATCTCTAGTAAACTCATGAAGAGACCAGGGAGTATGACGCATATGCTCCAACCCGCGGGGTAGGCTACTGACAGCCAAGTACTAGTTATGATTTTGAACGAAATCTATTGGCACCAAACTTGCAATTCAAGGTTCGTCCATTGTTCAAGTTGTTGATAGACGTAGTTCAAGATTCTAGGCGGAAGTTCAACTTAACAGTCTCTGCTGAAACACTGGTATATAAACAAGTAGCAAGGATTGGCAAATCTTCAAATGGGCATTTGAGATCTGGTGGGGGATTGTTAGAAATAATGGGGCTGATCCATTTAGGCCCATGAGTATTTCAGATTTTCCCTAAATCTCAAAGCCCAAATTGGCAGCCCATATGTGTTTGGGCCCATGTTTGTGGCAGCTCACATGGGAGTGGAGTGGGAGCTAAAGTTTAGTCCCACATGGAAAGTTGGAGGAGAGTTGCACCACCTTATAAGGTGGAGTGTTGCACCACTTTGTAAGTGAGCGGGAATAAGAGAGATACACACGCGCGCTCCTCCTCCGACGCCGCCGCTCGCACGCACGCACGCTCGCTCGCCTCGTCACGTCACGACGCGCGCGGGTTGCGGGAATCTCGCCGAGCCGAGCTTTATTTTGCTGCTTAGGAAAATTGACAGACGTGTCAAACGGTTAGCTTATTCGGGTCGCTCCCGGATCGTGGGCTACTGTAACCGACCCGAACGTGCGTAACGTGGACTCGGCCCACGTTAGGGTTTCCTGAGCCGCTCTATATAAAGTCCTGCGCGGCTACCGCCACAACCCCACCGAAAACCAATCTAGGGTTTTGCCTTCCTCTCTACTTACGCCGTCACCGTAGTCTACTCCATCCCGCTTGCCGGCGTGCACCGGCGGACGGGAGAGCAGGTCTCCGGAACCACTCGCCCTTGCGATCCTGTATGGGAGAGGGCGAATAAGGTTTTTGGGAAGCGCTCTGCGCGACTGCTCGAGTTCTCCATCACGGGTCGTCTTCCATCCAAGTCAGGCGGTGCTGCCTACCGCCGTCTTCGTCGCCATCTGCTGCGATCACTCTTCCCCAAAGTTTCTACTACGACAACCGAACGGTACGTGCTACGTGCTCCAGTTTGGTTATTCATCATGTTCTGCGAATACATGTTAGGCTGCTATTTGTTTCCGATCATCCTGTTGTTTAGTACATCTAGTATGTTCGAGTTACATGAGCTAGTAGCTGGTTTTGTCATGATTTATTTTCTGGAATTAATCGTGGAAATTATGCCTAATAATCCAACAAAGTCTTGATCAAATTTGATGTCATATATACCAAAAGGAATTATACCTTCATCTTCTTGAACATGAACATGAACATTCTCTTCGATAACGGCTTCGACCGAGTATCCAATATATTCTTCCACTTGTTCGGCGGCCTTAGAATTTCCGTTTCTTTTTTCACTTCTTGCTCTAGCTCTTGACTTAACATGAGGTTCATAACATCACCACTCTCATCCATGCTTGGTTTAGAGTTGCTACCACTAGAATGTGATACAAAATACTTTGTCAAATTTGCGATTCACAGTTGACAAATTCATCAATTAAGACACTAGTGCTCTATCTAAATACAAATAAAAATAGAAAAATTATACCTTTCGCCCCTTTGTTGGACACTTCCTATTTTTCGTCATTCTGGCAAAAATAAAACCAAACTATGGCCAGGAGTCCGAGACAATGAGACTTCCCGCTGGAGAAGTGCGCCGGTGGGCGGCGGCTGGCGAGGGGCGAGACACAGCGAGACCTCCGCTGTTCCCCAATTTCCTTCCCTGCCTCACTTTGGCTCCCTTCGATCTGGAGCCTAGACATCATGTTCATGCCGCCGCCTGCAGTTGCTTCTCTTGCTCGATGATGTTGGAGTATGTGCTTAGAATGGGAGGCAGCAGACCAGCAGTAGAGGCCCAAGTTCCCAACACCACACGGCCAGGCAGGATACGACCCAACAAGAGTACAAAAGATGGCCCAACTGTCCAACACGGATAAGGATGATCAATTTGTTCCGCTAAAACAAAGAGCCAAACGTGATCATATGTATGCGGTATGCTTCCTTAAAAAAACGTATGTGGTATGATGGTCGCCTGCTTGATGGGTTACACGTAGGTATACAAATTATTTGTCTCTAACCAAGGTAGGGAGGACGCCCGACCTCGCCCTACAGGAAGCCTCGCCGCTGGTTTTTGGGCACCACCTTTTATGTTATTAGGCACGAAAATTGTCGCTGTCATTTCAGATGCCAAAAAATAGGGCACCGAGACAGTAACATTTTCTCATGTACATAAAATATGGCACCACAAACATGTTTTCTCCACATACATGCACCAAAAAAGATCAAACACTTCACAAATAAATATTACACAAAAACAAACCATTGGTTTAACAATTGTTACACAAATTGTTCAAAATAGCTATCAGATCAACACACAAACAACAAATAGTTCAACAAATACAACAACAACAATCACATACAACATGAAGAATAATAGTGAAATCCTTTGTGTGACCTCTGAATTGTCCATGCCATGTTGAAGGATAGTTCTTCTAGCTCTAATGCATGCAATCAATTAAGCCAAGCATACCTGAAATCCATCGAGCCTTGTTGTACTCCAACAGCCTAGCACTGTCTTCATCATTGTGTGCTCTCAAGTACTCTTCACCGAACACTTGCATCATCGCTATTGCAAAGCGTTTGACACACTTAATGGCTTGACTCTCACCCATTACCAAGTGGGTTTCAACTAGATCCGCCGTAATAATGTATGCCATTATACACAAGGCGGTGGTTGCCTTTTGGTAAGTGCTGCCCAAGATCGCCGACGGCTTTCCTCCTTTGTTTGAAGAAACGATAATGCTTCATCATGCATTGGCAATATGTTTTAACAAATTGATTCTCATCCGAAACCGGCACATAAAATAGTTAATAGGATGCTCCACAAAGTAGCTCCGCATTCAATTTTCTCTTTCCACAGCTTGCATCGACCGAGACAGAACCACCGTGCTTGGGCCTATTGTTCTTGTGCATTCCTACAAGCATAGCAATATCTTCCTCCTCGGAAATGTCACATTCGTCATCGGAAGAGGATGAATCATACTCATCACATGCACTCATGTGCAAACAATATGCTATGTTGGAAATCATTGATAGCAAGATTAAATTGAGCCTAAAAAAATTTGATCAAACTTTCTGTGGCTTGACTTTTTTAAAAAAACTAGCAAACAGGCCCGTGTGTTGCACCGAAAGAGGAAAAAGATAAGCTTTTAGCATCGTCAAAATTTTACATCAATATCACTCGTCTGCATATCTCTGGCCTCATTTTTCTCTTATCTTTAATTATTTAAATTTGATCTACTATACACTTCGTATGAAATGTATATGCGAGTTATGGGTTGATTCCTCCATCTAATTAACAAAGTTCTGCTCGATTTAATCGAGGGAAGAGAGAGGCACGCCCCTGTGGTTCTACGTCGCTCGAGGATGCACCGGACAATCTACTGGAACCAAACTTCTCCGCTTGATCTGGCAGAGCCAAACGGACATGCACCTAAGGGTAAGGCCAATGCAGGCAGCCTCCAAACGGACACGCACGTAACGGCATGAACATTAGTTTAGACACGGCGTAACAGTCCTCCACGTCATCTACATATAGCAGTAAAAATATCTCTACAACGGCCTGTTGTTTTGGCTACCTGCAACAGTTCTTCAACATCCAGCTCTTTTATTTTTTTCCACCACTCCCAAGTAAGCATGGCGTACCCAATATTAGCCAACAGAAAATTAGATCGCTGGCCACCGCCGTCTATGTGTCCGGTCACCGCGGTCAATCTCCTTTCTCCTTGTAATTACATGCCTCCAGGTTTCCTTTTGGTGTGATGTTTGTCAGCAACGCGCGTCCATCACAAGCCTCTTTTTTCCAATCGATCCTTCAAAGCAATTCTTGGCCAGCGCAATTGAATCCTGTTCCCCAAGCTTTTCATTCGTGTGATCGGGGTAGCTCAATTCCTAAGGCCAACCAGACAGCCTTTTTTTTTACACGATTGAGTCTATCAACCCGACGCCCCGGCTCCTCCCTGCCGGCCTAGCTTGTTTTTTTTAACCGTTATTTCCACTTGGGGTGGCATCGTGGATAATATGTGGTTTTATGAGAAGGCAAATTGGGAGTATTATTAGACACCGGCATCTGCTGGAGCTGAGTTTTCTCGTGACCGTAAACCCTGCTTTTTGGACACGAGGCGTTTTACGAGATGCTCTTACAAATTAGCATGGTGGTTCTGAGACGTGAGGAGCGCGCACGATAGGACGGCCGGACGCAGCAAAAGTTGCAGCAGCAGCGGTGGCGTAATCATGGTGTATGGGTATGGGTATGGGTATGGATACGATCAGGGTATAATGGCGTGCCGCTATGGGTATGGATTTGGATATGGATCACAGTTATCCAACAGCAGATTTAGTTACACTACACTGCACCACCGGCGAGCGGGGACGTCAACTGCTCGGCAGGTCAGAGCTACACACGCAGTGACAGCACCACCGCAGCCACTTGTGCGCTTCTGTGCTGCTACATGGTCCTCCTCGGCATGATTCGATCGATGCACTTCCGGATATCAACAGTGACAGACTGACAGCACAGTGGGTTTCACTATGTCCAACACTAGCTAGATGCGATTCATGGATTTTTTTTTCAGAGCACGCCAGACGTGTCTTATCTTTATAGAAGAAACAAGCTCAAATTACAAGAAAACCAAGAGCCAACTGCGAACAGTTGGATTGGCTAAACACACACATGCAAACACACACACTTCACTCCATTTCAAGACTAAGCCTACTCTCTCGCTCTAGCATGCCTCCCTCCAACTCTCGCCATTTCCCAGAGACCGGACTCCTCTTTGATCATATCTGTGAGCTGTGCGACACTGCACTGCTCTCTCGTGTTTCCGAAAACCCTATAGTTTCTTTGTTTCCATAACATCCATGAAACAAGGATGACTAGAGTATCAAATTTCCTCTTGTCGGCAGCCACCACTCCTTCCCTCGCTTGGAGCCACCAGTTCTCCAAAGTGCTCCCCATTTGAGATTCCTCCAACTGCAGTGACGCTGCTTGCAAGCAATTGTACCACACCTACCTTACAAAAACACATTGCATGAGGATATGCTCAACATTATCCTCCTCTTGAAGACATGTGAAACACGCGCTTGGCTGATCTTGCAGGCCGTGTTTGTGTCGCCTATTAGAAATTCAGAGTCTTTTCTTCAGCGCTAGCCAACTAAAGATTTTGCATTTGGTAGGTGCGAATGATCTCCATATAGGTTTGTGCATGCTGAACCTATATGTCACGTGGAATAGCAGTTTGTATGTATCTTTGGCAGTGTATTGACCAGATCAGGAGCCAATCCAACTGAAAGTATCTGGTGCTTGTGGGTCTCTTCTAAAACTGCTTAGCTCTACGCAAATGCGCACACATTGGGCACACCCTCTGTGTCCAGACTTCCTGCAATGTCTGTCACCCGTGCATTTTGCGGCAGCGCCTTTGCGACCGAACGACTATTTTTTCTCCGTGTCGGGACCAATTGACCGATCCGTGGCGCTATGTCCTCTATGTTGCGCCCATTAATCCACCTATCCCTCCAGAAGTACACCATATCACTAGTACAAAACAGACATCTAGTCCCGGTTTGTAAGGGGCTTTAGTCCCGGATTTCAATCCGGGATTAAGGAATCAGGACTAAAGGTTAAGCCTTTAGTCCCAGTTCTGTTATGAATCGGGACTAGATGGTCTCCATATGGCCCCGCTGGACGCGCTGGACTGGAGGATCTTTAGTCCCGGTTCGTAACACGAAACATGACTATAGTTGTTCTGCCGCGGCAGCCGGCTGCCGCGACAGGAGATGAGGTTTTAGGATTTTAGGGTTTTCTTTTTTTTCTTTTTTTGTGTTCAATTATTTTTCATTTCGTGTTTTCATTTCAAACAAGTTTATACGTTGATGCATATATAATATAATTCCTCTCACGATTACATACACACACACATACACACAATTTGGTAGACGAGTGCCAATCGAGACTAGAGCTCGTCTATTTGATTTACATGAAGATCATTACATTATATGGATACTTTAAGGTCTATCCACGTTGTACTGTCCTTTTGTGTTTATGACGTTCCTGAGTAAAAATCCCGACAACTCTTCTTGAATTGCTAGTAGGCGTTGATGTGGTAGGAGCTTATCCCACATCGCATCCAACTATATATAAAGAAGTAGATCATTATGAATGAAACTCAAAAAAAATCATGGTATAAAATAAATTGTGATTATATTGTTTACGTACTCGAAGAAAGTTTGTGCCCTGCTCCTTACACCCACGAATGAACTCGCATACTTAATATCCACATAAATTAGTCCCCCGTGTATGCGTCCCACACTTTTTGAGAATATAATTCAATCAAATAATAATCAAACATGATAATTGTATGGAGACTAGAATTAAAAAGATGCGAGGACCTAGCTCTCGTACTACTTACCGGGATCGGACGAAAAGTCAGCTCCTTACGTCATTCACCCTAAACCTCCTTCGTGAATCTTTTCCAAACCCTGTCCGATAAAAAGAAACAAATGAGTTATTAATTACTTGACATCTGAGGAAATGAACGAAAGAGACAGATATAGTGTGATAATGATTGAAATTACTTTTGGAGCATATCAAGTATGTTGCGGTAGTCTTCCATCGGCTTCTTTAACGAGTCCAAAATTTCAACTTTTGCACGGTCAACGTCAATGTTTAGAAAATCCAGTGGAACCTGCGCACGTTCATATACACTTAACATCGATTAAACAAAAAGTGAATGTGTACAATACAGTAAGACTCTCACCCGTAGTTGTAAGGAAATAGTATTTGCGTCTAATGTTGCACCATTAAAAACATTAGCAAGTTATCCTCCGTTTCCTCGGGGTTATTTATTAGCGTATGTCCATTAACTCTGTTTGTGTCAACGGACTCAATGCCATAGATTGACTTTATCCTACATTCCTGAATCTTCATTCTTGATACGTTGAAAACGTATCTATAATTTTTGATGATCCATGCTTGTTTTGTATCTACTTTGCTTTGCTTGTCTACACTTTGAGGTGTTTTTTACATGTTTTCTGGTACTAACCTATTAACAAATTGCAACAGTGCCAGATGCCTGTTTTCTGCTATTTTTGGTTTCAGAAAAGTTAATAAAGAAATATTCTCGAAATTTGACGGGACAAATATCAAAGTCAATTACTTTCCATTGGGAACAAGAAGTCTAGAGGAGAGACGAGGAGGCGTGCCAGGGCGGCTAAACCCCCCTAGGCGCGGATGGGCCCTACCCCGCGCCTGGGTAGGGTTTTCCCCCTCTGGCCGCCGCCTCGGTCTCCCCCTTCACCTATAAGAAGCCCCCGATGCACAAACCCTAAGCACCAGATCAAATATCCACGAAACCGTCTGTAGCTGCCGCCACCATCGTCCCTAGATCGGGGGGATCTGAAGTTCTTCCCGGCACCCTGCCAGAGGGGAGATCATCCCAGAGGCCTTCTCTCCGGTATGATGCGTGAGTAGTTCCACCTTGGACTACGAGTCCATGTAGTAGTAGCTAGATGGTTGTATCTCCTCCTTTGTGCTTTCATGTATAGATCTTGTGAGCTCCGTTCATGATCAAGATCTAATCTATTTGTAATCATACATGTTGTGTTTACGGGGATCCGATGGATATTGTTATTATTATGTTGGTTTGATTAATGGTTTTGTCTTTATGATTCTATCATGTCTGTGTTGTTTGTGATCTTGCATGCTCTCCGTTGTTAGTAGCTACCTTAGCCAAGTAGTTGCTAGTGACTCCAAGAGGGGGCATTTATGCTCGATAGTGGGTTTAGGCCTCTAGTTTCCAAGGGAAGTGACAGAAATCTCTTCGGTTGTAGATGTGCTGTTGCTACTAGGGAGAAAACAACGGTCTCTTGTTCATGGAACATCTGGACTGTTTACCTTACACACTTTGCTTAAAGCAGTTGTCTGTTGCTTGCAACTTAATACTAGAGGGGGTTCGGATGATAACCTGAAGGTGGACTTCTAGTCATAGATGCAGTTGGATGGTGGTCTATGTATCTTGTTGTATTTCCCAATCGAATCTCATAAGATCTTTCATACTAGTAATTGCATTGTTGTTCCTTGCTCAGTTCCTGTCAATTGCCCCGCTGTAATTTGTTTACCCTTCATGCCATGTTGTTTATCTAAGAAGAGCACCTCTAGTGAACTATGGACCCCGGTCCAATATTTTCCATTGATACATCTTCCACTGTGCAAACCATTACCTTCCACACCATATGTTTAATCCTTTGTTACAACAAACCGGTGAGATTTACAACCTCACTGTTCATTGGGGCAAAGTCTTGAGTTTGTGTTGTGCAGGTCACCGCGTTGCTTGCAACACCTGTATGATGTTTCCTTCCTCCTTCTGGTTCGACAACTGAGAGAAAACTTGCTGCTTGCTGCTTCACACCTTGCTCTTGGGGTTCCCAACAGGTTGTGCATAGACAGTCGTCAAGCTTTTCTGGCACCGTTGCCGGGAAGGCTAAGGACGTCTTCACAAGGGCCTGGGCCACCCAGTTTGGTTGTCACAATTCAGAAGGATTGCCGGCACAGGTTTCTCAACCACAGGCAAGTCCATCAAGAGCTCACGCAGCCATTCTGACTCAACAGTGGCTGTGTCTAAAGCAGTAAGTTATGCTTCCATAGTTGACCTCGTCAATATGGTTTGTCTACGAGACCTCCATGACACTGCGCCACCTCCAAGGGTAAACACATACCCGCTCGTGGCGTAGAGTTCATCAATGTCAGAGATCCAATTCGAATCACTATATCCTTCAAGCACAGCAGGATTTCCTGAATAGTGAATCCCATAGCTCATTGTACCACATAGATAGCGCATGACCCTTTCAAGTGCATGCCAATGATCAATACCCGGGTTAGACATGAACCTACTCAACTTGCTCACAGCAAAAGAGATATCGGGTCTTGTAGCGCTTGCTAAGTACATGAGAGAACCAACAACTTGTGAATATTTCAGCTGATCTGTTGGTTCCTTCTTATTCTTTCGTAATGTCAAACTGGGATCATAAGGTGTTGAAGAAGTCTTGCCATCATTAAAGCCAAATCGGCTCAAGACCTTCTCAACATAATGAGATTGCGTTAAAGTAATCCCATTCTCGTTCTTAATAAGCTTGATATTCAGAATGACATCAGCCTCTCCCAGATCTTTCATATCAAAACTCTTTGACAGGAAAGACTTGACTTTATTTATCACTTTCATGTTTGTACCAAAGATCAGAATGTCATCCACGTACAAACATAATATAACGCTATCGCCCCCACCATGGCGATAGTAAACACACCTATCAGCCTCATTAA
The DNA here is from genome assembly GCA_916181665.1 of Avena sativa. Classification (NCBI taxonomy): domain Eukaryota; kingdom Viridiplantae; phylum Streptophyta; class Magnoliopsida; order Poales; family Poaceae; genus Avena; species Avena sativa. The sequence continues at coordinate 445,421,160 of OV702282.1, read as the reverse complement.
TGACAAAGCCAGCAGAAAGTAGAGTTCTGTCAAACTTCTCATGCCATTGCTTAGGTGCTTGTTTCAGGCCATATAAAGATTTCAATAACTTACACACCTTTGTCTCTTCACCTTTTACCACAAACCCATCCGGCTGATCCATATAGATCTCCTCTTCCAACTCTCCATTAAGGAAAGCTCTCCAAGGATCCGAAGGCATCATGGGCCTGGGCCACCCGAAAGTCTTCATGGGCTGACGTACATTTGCCGTGGGCCGTCCTTGGGCTGGACTAAGTATGCTGAGATCATGCACCCGCGGGGTATAACCATGTCAGTAGCCCCCGAGTGATCAGTCGAATCGTAGGTTCGGCTGAGGACTCTTCAATATTTTGGGTGCAACTATGTATTTCAATAGTCCAATGTGTAGGGATTGTTGATGCGTGTGCCTGACTCACCCGACGGATCAGGGTCCGTTAACTTTCTTAGGACGAAACAACACGATCTTCCTCAGGTTCGAGTCCCTCAACTCGAAACTGGAACATATGCTGGCGTAATTCGACTCAAGCCGCGAAGGACTTACAAGAGTTGAATTCCAGTGAATTTAATTGATGTACCCAACACGTCCGTCGGGATTTTTCATCGCGCCTGTTGGCACGGGTTCATACTTAGCAGAGCGTAGTCGTGTGTGTTGCCAGGCCATCAGATGATATCTGTAGGTCTTATCTTTGTGTCGCAGACATAGCATCCGAATGTTTGTCACCGCGGAGGTGTTTCGGGTGGCCAAGGAGATCGTTGCTCACTCAGCGTTTTGTTGGGGCAGAATGGCCGAAAAGTTTTTGCATGCTAATCCGAAAGATCGTAGTCGAAGAATTCATAGGGTGCGCGACCAGCGCTCCCTATGGGAGTAGCCCCCGAGTGTCTGTTCGAGTCGTAGACTCGAGCGGAGACTTTAGTTCAAACATTGTTCAGTTGTTAAGTCCTAGGACACAAAAAAATTCGGATGCTTGAATCCGTCCTCCCTATGGGAGTAGCCCCGAGTCCGTAGTGGAGTCGCAGACTCGACGTAGGACTCGAAGAAATAGTTCGTATTCATCCTTCGGGTGCGCGGCCAGTGCTCCTAATAGGAGTAGCCCCCGAGTATTTAGTCGAATCGTAGATTCGAGTGAGTACTCCTAGCTTTGAAGCCGAAGAACGTGTAGTTGTTGCTAGTATAGCTTTTGATGACATCATTGCTGATGATCAATGACCTCAAGCGTCTGCTGCGCCAGAGATGACTTGACTGGACGAACGTGGGTCCCACTTGCTGACCTTGAATTGACCGGTCACCCGTGGCGTGGTGATAATTACGGCGTCTCCTCGATTTCCGTGCGTAGTGGACGGCGTGGTAACGATGGTTCGTTGTGATGCTGACACGTGTATGGCCAGATCTGCCGTTGGCGTTAGGTCTTCTGAATGGACGGCTCCCGTGCATCGTCCTCGTCGTTATAATCATTGGGAAAAGTTGCAGTTTGTTTTCACCGCATCAGTTCTTGTTTTCACTGGCTCCTTGTGCTCCATCGATTCTTGCTGCGCGCTGGAATTTCCTTCCACATTTCCATCTTCCCTTCTGCGCTCTCACCGCCTGCGTCGCCGTAACGCGATGGGGAAATCAAAGAAGTCATCATCTGCGGTTGGTACCAGCGCCGCCGGAGGAAAGAAAAGCGCCACCGCTACTCGTATCACCGATGGTGGTTGGCGGCGATCAGAGACACGGGAGAGTGATCTCCGCAAACTTCGCGAGCGGGGCTTGATCCCGCAGGATAGGGAGGCCGTCAGACTCCCCGGCGGCGAGGTAATCCCCCGTCCCCCAGCTGGGTATCGGGTTATGTTTCTCGCCTTCGTTATGCGTGGGTTTTCCTTTCCAGTCCACAACTTTCTCCATGGACTGCTCTTTCTCTATGGCGTCCAGCTGCATCATCTTTCGCCCAATTCTCTTCTTCACATTGCTTGCTTCATCACTTTCTGCGAGTGCTGGCTCGGCATTGAGCCGCACTTTGGCCTCTTCTGGAAACTTTATTCCATGAAGAGGCAGTCTGATTCTGATTGTGTTTATCCCATTGGGGGTTGCATCATCTCCCTCGGCCCCAATCGGCTTTTCTTTTTCCATGTCCGACTCCGTAGTGCCTGGGCAAGATTTTGGTCTTGTTCCTTTTGACCCCTCCCAAAAGATTGAGCCGAAAAGGTCTTGGAAAAACAACATCTTGGATGGCGAGGTGGCGGAGATAGAGGGCCTTTACCGTCGGGTGGAGGATCTCCAGTTGATTTCGGAGAAGGAAGTGAACAGCGTGGACATCATCCGCACGTTTCTCGAGCGTCGGGTGCAGCCTCTCCAGGCTAGGGTGCACCCGATGTTTCTTTTTTCTGGGCGCTGTGATCCGACGAGGGTTTCGGCTGAGAAAATCTCCGAGGTGGATCTTGACAGGACCCTTCGCTCGCTGCTGAAGTTCAAGGCCGGAGAGAAAATCCCGGGGAAGTCGCTGACTCCGCCGTTTTCTTCGGCGTTGGCTGTTCCACATGTGTAGATTTGTGCGCGTAGCGCTTTTTGTCGACTGCGTATTTAGTTTCCTTTGTTTGCTAACAAAGTCCCTTCTGGTTTTGCAGAGCTTCAAGGTGCCGGGCATGGTACCGCCATTGCCTGAAAAATATCCGAATGCCCCGGATAATGACGTGGTGGATTCTGTGTCCGAGCTGCCGTCAGCGCGTTCTCCGGCGGAAGATGCCGACGAGTCGAGCGAGTACCATACGTGCAAACGATCACGGAGCTCCAGCGAGTCTTCGGATGCCTCGACTCCTTCGACTCCCAGAAACCCTCTGTGCCTTGAGCGTCACAGTGACGGGCATGGAGGCTCTTCCTCTCCCATTCCTGCCATTCCTGTGCGGGCTGTAGCGCCGCACCCGCCAGCAAAGCGGAAGATGGAAGACAAGAAGGAAGAGAAGAAGGTTTAGAAGAGAGCCCGAAGGACTCCTCCTGTCTTCGAGGTCGCTGGACCGTGAGTTTCCTTTATACTGATGTCTTTCTGCTATTGACTTTTTGTTCTTGTGCTAAATATTTCGTGTGCAGACACTCCTCCCATGACTCCTCCAGCGATGGTGCTCGAGAGATGATGGGAGAGTCGAAGGTTGCGTCTCCTCCTCCTCAGATGGTGGCGACTTCAGGGGGCGCTACTCCGAATCCTCCTATGCAGGGGGTGCAGGTGGTTGTGCCTCAGAATTTCGCCAGCGGGCCTTCAGCATCACCGTTGGATCATGTAAGTCGTCTATCACTAGGGGAGCCCCCGAGTGTTTTCGTGTGAGTCGTTTTCTTCTGCTTTCTCCTGTTGGGTGTAGCCCCCGAGTCCTTTTTTTTCTGAATGGTGGTTCTTCTTCCTGCAGCCTTTTGTGCAGGAAGACAAGCGGCTGGTGCAGGAGCGACTGGTGCTGGAGGCTAATCTTCGACAACTTCAAGGTACCCGTATACTTTGGGTACTTCTTTCCTTTATTTTTGTCCTGCTTTCTGATGTTTGATTGTTTTGGATGCAAATGAGCATAATACTTCTCTCCGTGAGATCGACGCTCTCAAGAAGAGCCTTGGTCAATCGGAGAAGAAGGTTGAGGGCGCCGCTGATGCCAAGGAGAGCCTTGAGCTGGAGCTGGCCAAGGCAGCCGAAGCAAAAGAGCGTCTGCAACAGGAGGCTACGGACCGCGAGGAGCAGCTTACCATGGCTGCGACTGCGCGTGAAAGAGAGGTGGCCGACAAGCTCATGGCCGCTGCCAAGGCTGATTCGGGTGAGTGCCTTATGTCTGCTTCTGTATTTTCGTTTTCTTGCCTTTCTTCTTTGTTACTGTCCTTAGTCTTCTCTTTTTGTTTTGCCTCAGATGTCGCAGGCATCGAGTTTGACCGCGGCGCTATGGAGCACGGGAGTGCTCTAGATGATGCTACTACAGCGGTCGAAGATCACTGCAGCATCATCGTTGGCTCCCTTGCCAAGGCAAAAGAAGTCCTTGGCCGCTTCTACAAGGAGCTTGTCCCTAAGGGCGCGGCCCTTGATGATGTTGACGCCCTGGCGGAGGCCTTGTCAGCCGAAGCGCCTGCGGCGTACAAGCGCAAGCAGAAGGGCATCGGCGCGTCCGTCGGGCTGGCGATGGCTTTGGCGGCTGGAGCGGAGCTGGACCTTCCCCAGATCACTTCCCGGATGCCGACGACCGCGGATGGATCCGAGGTAGCTTTTGCTGCCTATTCTGCTCGCTGCAAGCGATATGGGCCAAAGCTCATTGATCTGCTGTCTAAGTATGCGCTGCGGCAACAGGGGGAGGACAAGACGAGGCAATCCGGCTCCGAGGCTACTCAGGGTGCCGCGTCTTAGGCGTTGTAGATGTAGGATAGTTTGTAGTCTTCTTTTGTTGTAAATATTTGTGAGGAACGCAATCATTGTGCCACGTAAAGGCCTTTATATGCTTAATGAACTCTTCTGAGTTGTGCTCTTCTCTGTCTGAATGTTTATGTACTTTGCTTTTCTGCTATGCTAGGTTCCTTCGGTTGCTGACCCCGTTGACACCTCGCCTGCAGCGCAGCTGCGTCCATCTTTGGATGATTCCTCGCAACTCGCTTTTCTTCGGGACCGTGTTCGTAGTCTTGAGAGGGAGTTGCTCGGGTTGCGAGGTCATGCCGATGTTTGGAAGTCCAAGGCGGATCGCGGTGCAGCCAGAGAGGAGTACTTGATGGCGGAACTGCTTCGGCTGTCTGAGCAGCTTCAATGTAAGTTGTTCTTTGTTTCGAGCTGCAACTCAGTTCTTCGAATGAACCTGCTGGCCTTGCCTCTTATTTTTTTCTATTGTCGTAGGTGCTAAGCTTGCTCCGAGGGAAGAGAAGGAGCGTGTCGCTGTTCGGGTCAATTGCTTGACTCAACAGGACATGGAGGCGGCGGCTTCTTCTGGATGGATCGTGACCGTGCCATGGCTCTGGCGATATGGTGCAGGATCGTGTGTACCAGGTTTCGCGGGTGCTTCGTCAGGTGCAGACGTCGCTTGCCTCGGTGTTGCATGTCATGTTTCCATTGGATGCTGTGCCAACAAGCCTTGCGGGTCTTCTATCGAAGTTTCGAAGTGTGAGCAATGTCAAGGAGTTGGTGCGGCAACAGCTCGTCGCGGGCGTGAAGGCTGCTTTGTCCCTTGTGAGGCTGCACCGACCTGATGTAGATTTTTCTGTTGTAGCAGCTGGGCCACCTCTTCAGCCGGATGGTGGCGAGTGGGATATGCGTCCGCATTACGCGGCTGTAAGGCAGTATGCCGAACGGGTAGTAGATTTGTTTGAGCAGCATGCTCAAGTGATTCTTCAGAATAGGTAGTACCTGTAAAAGAGGTAGATGTAAAATTTGTATATTTCGACTGGGCGTGTTGTGCCCTGTGTTATAAAGGTTTATGTTTATTGTGAGCACGTAGTGCTTTGTTTGAGTATGTGTCCTTTTCATTTTCCTGACGTTGTCAGCTACTCAGGGTGTACACGTGTGATTCTCATTCGATGAAATCGTGAGGTGGGGGGAGCCCCCGAGTGCGTTTGTAGCATAGAGTAAAGTTGCAAAAAACTAAACGAAATTTTGGGGAAAGGCACTTAGCTTTATCTATATCGTAATGGAGGAAGTACATTGTTCGGCTGAATAGCCTTGGCTGAAAAGCCTTATTGAAAGTAAAGGGGTAGGTAACTATGGGTAGAATCGCCGTAAGGGTGGGATGTTCCATGGGTTGGAGTATGCGACTCCAGACTCCACGTGCTTGAGGCGATAGGCGCCACCTGGGATGACTTCAGTGATGATGTAGGGTCCTTCCCATGGCGACTGGAATTTCTTCGGTCGCTCTTGCTTGAGTCGCAAGACGAGGTCTCCTTCGACGAAGGACCTTGGGCGTAGCCGGCGGCTGTGGTAGTTTCGGAGACTCTGCTGGTACACCGCCGATCGAGCTGCCGCTATGTCTCTTGCTTCGTCGAGTGTGTCGACGGCATCTTCGAGTGCAGCCGTGGATTCGGCTTTGCTGTAAGCGACGACCCTGGGGGTCTGGTGGCATACTTCGGCTGGTAGCACGGCCTCGGCTCCGTGTACCATGAAGAACGGCGTGTAGCCGGTGGAGCTGTTTGGCGTAGTCCGTAAGCTCCACAGTACGGATGGTAGCTCTTTCGTCCAGGCTCCAGCTTTCCGTTCGAGTGGACTCATGAGGCGCTTCTTGATACCGGCGCCGATTAGGCCGTTGGCCTTTTCCACTTGCCCGTTTGTTTGCGGGTGTGCCACTGAGGCGTACGTGATGTTGATCCCGAGGCCTTCGCAAAAGTCCTGGAACTCCTTGGAGATAAAGTTTGATCCATTGTCGGTGATGATGCTGTGCGGTACGCCGAACCTGTAGACAATGGACTCGAAGAACTTGACGTCAGTTTTGCCCTTTTGGTTGGTGACGGGCATGGCCTCGACCCACTTGGTGAATATGTCGACTGCGACCAGGAGGTAAACGTGTCCCCCTTTCGAGGACTTTGGCAGTTTGCCGATCATGTCGAGGCCCCATTGAGCAAAGGGCCAGGCTATAGGTATGGGTCTGAGCTCTGACCCAGGTGCGTGCGGTTTGTCGGCGAACCGTTGACACCCGTTGCATCTTCCGAACGGTGTCCTTTGCGTCGCTCATGGCCGTTGGCTAGTAGAATCCGGCTCGTAGAGCTTTGGCGACAAGGGAGCGGCTGCCTGCGTGATGGCCGCAGATGCCCTCGTGGATGTCTTGGAGGATGGCTTTCCCGTCACCGATGGTGACGCACCTTTGTAGTACACCCGTAATACTGCGCTTGTACAGCTCGCCATTGATGATGGTGAAGGCTTTTGACCGACGAGATATGCGCCGGGCATCTGTCGGGCTGTCAGGTAGTTCTCCGTTTATCAAGAACTGGAGGTATGGTTGCGTCCAAGTTTCTTCGACTACCATGACCTGCATTAGGTTGACCATGGCGACCTCTGTGTCCAGTTTCTCGGGTCCTTCATGTCCTTCGGGCAGCGTAGCCCCGAGTGTTCTGCCTCTTCGGGTGATCCCTTGGGGAATTTCCGCTTGATGGATGTCACGCAGATCTGTTCGAGGAACACACCCGGTGGCACTTTTGCGTAGGTGGAGCCGATGTTGGTGAGTCTGTTGGCCTCCTCGTTGCTTTCTCTTCCAACGTGCCGAAGCTCGCAGCCGTCGAATTCTCCTTCGAGTGCGTTGTAGAGTGCGCGGTACGCGATCATGTTTTCGGTGTGTGCGTCGCACTCGTTCATCGTCTGCTGGACGACGAGGATGGAGTCACCGTAGATGACCAGGCACGTTGCACAGCAGATCTTTGCCATTCTGATGCCGTGGATGAGGGCTTCGTATTCGACCTCATTGTTGGAGGCTCAGAATTTCATCCGGAGGACGTACTGTTGGAATTATGCCCTAGAGGCAATAGTAAAGATGTTATTATTATAATTCTTGTTCATGATAAAGTTTATATTCCATGCTAGAATTGTATTAAGCGGAAACTTTAATACTTGTGTGGTTTGTGAACAACACCGTGTCCCTAGTACGCCTCTATGGACTAGCCCATTGATCAATGATGGTTAAGGTTTCCTAACCATAGACATGAGTTGTCAATTGATAATGAGATCATATCATTGGGAGAATGATATGATGGACAGACCCAAACTAAGCGAAGCAATTAGATCGTTTCATCGTGTTCATCTTTGCGAAGCTTTTCCAATGTCAAATATTGTATTCCTTAGACCATGAGATAATGCAACTCCCTGGTACCGGAAGAAAGCTTTGAGGTCATCAAACGTCATCCTATGAGAGGGTGATCATAAAGGTGTCTCTCAGGTGATCGGAAAGTATCTGTTGGGTTGTATGTATCGAGATGGAATTTGTCCCTCCCAAGTCGGAGAGATATACTTCGGGCCCACTCGGTAATCGATATCAACACCGCTTGCAAGCATGTGGTTAAGGAGTTAATCACAAAGTGATATCGGATTACGGAACGAGTAAAGTACTTGCTGTGAACGAGATTTGAACTAGGTATGACGGTACCGACGATCGAATCTCGGGCAAGTAAAATATCGCGAGACGAAGGGAATATATATATGGGATTGATTGAATCCTGGCATCGTGGTTCATCCGATATGATCATCGATGAATGTGTGGGAGTCAATATGGGTGCCCAGACCCCACTGTTGATTATTGATAGAAGATCATGTCTGCATATTCTCGAACCCGCAGGGTCACACACTTAACGTGTCTCGACGCTAGGATAGATTGGATAATTGGTTTATGAATTTTTGTTCGGAGTCTCGGATGGGATCCAGGACATCACGAGAGGTTCCGGAATGGTCCGGAGAATAAGATTCATATAAGGCAGTGCAGTTTTTGGAGTTCGGAATTGTTCCGGGTTAATCGGTATTGTACCAGAAGCTTCTAGAACCTTCCGGAAGGGGACCAACGTGGCCCCACCTTCCGGGAGGGGGTATGGGCCTATGAGGGAGTGTCCTGGCCGCATTGGGCCAGGGGAACAAGGCCCCATAGGGCCCAGCCGATCCTAGAGAGTTTAAATCGTTTAAACTAGAGATAGGGTTTCTAGAAGAGGGGAGAGTCCATGCCCCCCACTCCTTATCCTTTGGGCTTGGGGGAGGGGGCTAGGGCTGCGCCCCCCCTCTATATAAAGAGGGGTGGGGGCGCACCAACCACACACACCTCTCCTCCAAACCCTAGCCGCCTTGCTAGCTTTCCTCTCTACCTCCCGACTGTTTGTAGGCGAAGCCCTGCTGCAGAAATTCTCCACCATATACACCACGCCGTCGTGTTGTAGATCCAATCTATCTCTCCACCATACTTGCTGGTCCGAGGAAGGAGGAGACGTCGAGGTGCTGCACGTGTGCATCTCACGGAGGCACCGCCACTTGTAGTGCTAGATCGGATCGGATCGCCAGGAGGAGAAGCGAGTACGACTATATCACCCACGTTCCGACGAACGTTCCGCTGTGCGAATCTTCAAGGGTATGAAGATCTAATCCAATATCTCCCGTTGATTGCATCTCCTAGATTAGATCTTGGCTTTCCCTCTGTTCGCATCCGTAGAAAATTTTGATTTACTATGCCGCGAAACCCTTCAGTGGTATCAGAGCTAGATCTATGCGTAGATGTGTTTCACGAGTAGAACGCAACATGGTTGTTGCGGGCGTTGATGTTTTCTGTTGCAAGCCTCTTGTTTGTGTTCTTCTTATGACGCGGGATAGTGAGATTGAAGCGGTCTAGGCCAACCTTACGCGACGTCGTTCGCGAGACCGGATCCGCACTTGACGTGTGGCTTGTTCCACACATGCGGCTGGTGGATGTCAGTTTCTCTCACTATAGTTGTCATGGGATTAACACCGGAGTTTGGCAACCATAATATCACCGTTGTGGCTTTCCGTAGGTAAGAATCGTTCTTAGCATCTACTCCCATAAGCCACGTAAAACATGCAACAACAAAGTAGAGGCGTCTAACTTGTTTTTGCAGGGAGTGTTTTCTGTGATATGGTATGGACCAAGATGTGATGTGTATATTGTATGCGATGATCATGTTTTGTAATGTTTCACGACTTGCATGTCGATGAGTACACAACCGGCAGGAGCCATATGGTTGTCTTTATAATTGTGTATGACCTGCGATTCAACTTCTTATACGCCATGTAATAGCTTTACTTTATCGCTAAGTAGTTAGCAATAGTTGTAGTTGCTATTCGTGGTGGAGGCAATCATGGTGGAGTGATGGAGATCATGCCGGAACGCACAAGATGGAGATCATTGCGCGAGGATTGGCTATACCATGTCACATAAAGTTATATGCATGTGATGTTTATCCCTTTATGTATCTTATTATGCTTAGATCGCGACGGTAGCATTATAAGATGATTCCTCACTTAAAGATCAAGATAAAAACTGTGTTCTCCCCAAGTATGCACCGTTGCAAAAGTTCGTCGTGTCCAAGCATCACGTGATGATCGGGTGCTATAGACTCTACGCTCACATACAACGGGTGCAAGCCAGTTTTGCACACGCAGAAATACTTGGGTCTAGCTTGACGAGCCTAGCATGTACAGACATGGCCTCGGAACACAAGAACCGAAAGGTTAAGCATGAGTCATATGAGTGATATGATCGACACTTTGTTGTCCACCATTGAAACCACATCTCTTCTCGTGATGATCGGATTAGGTGTGGTGAATTTGGATCGTGTTCACTAAACAACTTGAGGGATGTTGAATTTAGTGGGAGTTCATCTAGTAATTTGATTAAAAGTTGAACTAGTTATCATGAACATAGTCTAATTTGTACTTGCAATACTGTAGATCAAATGGCTAAGTCCAACTTCAACTTCAACGTTTTCGCTGAGAAGGAAAAGCTTAGAAACAATGGGTCTAACTTCACCAATTGGTTCCGCAATCTAAGAATCATTCTCTCTGGCGGTCAAAAGGACTATGTCCTTGCGAAAGCGTTAGGTGACCCCCCTGCTGCAACTGCGCCGGCTGATGAGAAAGCTGTCTATCAGTCGCGCAAAGATGATTATGGTGTGATTAAGAGCACCATGTTGTTTGCTATGGAACCGGAACTTCAAAATCGTTTTGAAGACTATCCCGGGCCCTTTGAGATTCTCGAAGAGCTGAAAACCATGTTTCAGACTCAGGCCCGTTCTGAGAGATATGAGATCTCTGAGAAGTTCTTTAACTGCAAGATGGAGGAAGGGAGTTCCGTTAGTGAGCACGCCATTAAGATGACGGGCTACACTCAACGCCTTGAGCAACTGGAATGCACGATTCCAGAGGAGCTCAATATTGACAGGGTTCTGCAATCACTCCCTCCCAGCTACAAAAGTTTTGTAGTGACTCATAATCAGATTGGTTCCACTAATACGATCACCGAGCTCTTCGCAAAGCTGAAGGCTGCAGAGGTGGACATCAAGAAGGATAATCATGTGTTGATGGTCAACAAGCCCTCCTTTAAGAAAGGTAAGGGAGCAAAGAAACCCTTCAAGAAGGGCGGCGGCAAGCGCAATGCCCCTGCTGAGAAGAAGCTCAAGTCTGGTCCTAAGCCCGACACTGAGTGCTTCTATTGCAAGGACAAGGGTCACTGGAAGCGCAACTGTCCGAAGTACTTAGCGGACAAGAAGGCTGGCACCATCAAAGGTATATTTGATATACATGTTATTGATGTTTTCCTTACTAGCCCTTGTTGTAGTGCCTGGGTATTTGATACCGGTTCAGTTGCTAATATTTGTAACTCGAAACAGGAGCTACGGAATAGACGGCGGCTTGCGAGGGATGAGATGACGATGCGCGTTGGCAACGGATCAAGAGTTGATGTGATGGCCGTCGGCACGCTCTCCTTAGTTTTACCTTCGGGATTAGTTTTAAACCTTAATAAGTGTTATTATGTGTCTGCGTTGAGCATGAACATTATTTCTGGATCGTGTTTATTGCAAGACGGTTATTCATTTAAATCGGAGAATAATGGTTGTTCTATTTATATGAGTAACATCTTTTATGGTCATGCACCTCTTGTAAATGGTTTATTTCTTCTAAATCTCGAAAGGGATGAAACACACATCCATAACATTGAGGCTAAGAGATGCAAAGTAGATAGTGATAATACTACTTATTTGTGGCACTGTCGTCTAGGTCATATTGGTGTAAAGCGCATGAAGAAACTCCATTCTGATGGACTTTTGGAGTCTCTTGATTTTGAATCATTTGACACATGCGAACCATGCCTCATGGGCAAGATGATCAAAACCCCGTTCTCCGGTATGATGGAGCGAGCAACGGACTTGTTGGAAATCATACATACCGATGTATGCGGACCGATGAGTGTTTCTACGCGCGGTGGATATCGCTATTTCCTCACTTTTACCGATGACTTAAGTAGATATGGGTATATCTATTTAATGAAACATAAATCTGAAACATTTGAAAAGTTCAAGGAATTTCAGAATGAAGTGGAGAACCATCGTAACAGAAAGATTAAGTTTCTACGATCCGATCGTGGAGGTGAATATTTGAGTTATGATTTTCTCACGCATCTTAAAGCAAGTGGAATCATTTCACAACTCACGCCACCCGGAACACCACAGCGCAATGGTGTGTCTGAACGCCGGAATCGAACCCTATTAGATATGGTCCGATCAATGATGTCTCTTACTGATTTGCCGTTATCATTTTGGGGTTATGCATTAGAAACCGCTTCATTCACTTTAAATAGGGCTCCATCTAAATCCGTTGAGACGACACCGCATGAACTGTGGTTTGGTGCTAAACCTATGTTGTCGTTTCTTAAAGTTTGGGGATGCGAAGCTTACGTCAAGAAGTTGATGCCGGACAAGCTCGAACCCAAAGCGGAGAAATGCGTCTTCATAGGATACCCTAAGGAAACTATTGGGTATACCTTCTATCACAGAACCGAAGGCAAAGTGTTTGTCGCAAAGAACGGTTCCTTTCTTGAGAAGGAGTTTCTCTCGAAAGAAGTGAGTGGGAGGAAAGTAGAGCTAGACGAGGTTATTGAACCTTCTCTTGAATTGGAGAGTAGCGCAGCACCTAAAATTGTTCCAGTGTCGCCTGCACCAACAATAGAGGAAGCTAATGACAAGGATCATGAAGCTTCGGACGATGCTGCTACTGAACGTCGTAGGTCGACAAGGTCGCGTGCCCCTCTTGAGTGGTACGGCAACCCTGTCTTGACTGTCTTGTTAGTAGAAGACAGTGAACCTACGAACTATGAGGAAGCGATGATGAGCCCAGACTCTGAGAAATGGCTGGAAACCATGAAATCCGAATTGGGATCCATGAGCGAAAACCAAATATGGACTTTGGTGGATCCTCCTAGCGACCGAAAGGCCGTTGAGTGCAAATGGATATTCAAGAAGAAAACAGACGCGGATGGTAATGTTACCGTCTATAAAGCACGGCTTGTCGCAAAAGGTTTTCGACAAGTTCAAGGTGTTGACTACGATGAGACTTTCTCTCCCGTAGCGATGTTTAAGTCCATTCGGATTTTATTAGCAATTGCTGCATTTCATGATTATGAAATATGGCAGATGGATGTCAAGACTGTGTTCCTCAATGGCAACATTGATGAAGAGTTGTATATGATGCAACCCGAAGGTTTTGTCGATCCTAAGGATGCTAGTAAAGTATGCAAACTTCAGCGTTCCATTTATGGACTGAAGCAAGCATCTCGGAGTTGGAACCTTCGTTTTGATCAAGTGATCAAGAGCTTTGGATTTGTTCCAAATTGCTACGAAGCTTGCATCTACAAGAAAGTGAGTGGGAGCTCGGTGACGTTTCCGGTACTATATGTGGATGACATATTGATTATTGGAAATGACATCAACATGCTTAACGATGTGAAGAGTTATTTGAACAAGTGTTTTTCATTGAAAGACCTAGGTGAAGCTGCTTATATATTGGGCATCAAAATCTATAGAGATAGACAAAGACGCCTGATAGCTTTAAGCCAGAGTACATACCTAGACAAAGTTCTGAAAAGGTTCAGAATGGATAAGGCAAAGAAAGGTTCAGTGCCTATGTTGTCAGGTAAGATATTGAGCAAGGCTCAGTGTCCAGCTACGGTAAATGATAGGGAAGCTATGAGCAAAGTGCCTTATGCCTCGGCCATAGGTTCCATCATGTATGCCATGCTATGTACTAGATCGGATGTGTCCAATGCTCTTAGTTTGATGAGAAGATATCAAAGTGATCCAGGAGTGGAACATTGGACAGCCGTGAAGAATATCCTAAAGTACCTGAATAGGACTAAAGAAATGTTCTTAGTCTATGGGGGTGATGAATAGCTTGTCATAAAAGGTTACGTCGACGCTAGTTTTGACACCGACAAGGATGATTCCAAATCTCAGACAGGATACGTTTATATTTTGAATGGAGGAGCTGTGAGCTGGAGAAGCTGCAAGCAAAGCGTGATCGCGGGATCTACAGTGGAATCGGAATACATGGCTGCTGCAGAAGCGTCAAGTGAAGGAGTTTGGATCAGAAACTTCATCACTGAGCTTGGCGTGGTTCCAAGTGCATTGGACCCACTGGAGATATTGTGTGACAACACTGGCGCCATAGCACTCGCTAAGGAACCAAGATATCATCCAAAGACCAAGCATATCAACCACAAGTTTCATATAATCCGAGATTATATTGCAGATGGAGATCTGAAGATTAGCAAAGTACATACAGATCTGAATGTCGTAGATCCATTGACTAAACCTCTTCCACGTGTAAAACATGATCAACACCTCAGTGCCATGGGTGTGAGATTGTTGCCAGATGTAAACTAGATTATTGACTCTAGCGCAAGTGGGAGACTGTTGGAATTATGCCCTAGAGGCAATAGTAAAGATGTTATTATTATAATTCTTATTCATGATAAAGTTTATATTCCATGCTAGAATTGTATTAAGCGGAAACTTTAATACTTGTGTGGTTTGTGAACAACACCGTGTCCCTAGTACGCCTCTATGGACTAGCCCATTGATCAATGATGGTTAAGGTTTCCTAACCATAGACATGAGTTGTCAATTGATAATGAGATCATATCATTGGGATAATGATATGATGGACAGACCCAAACTAAGCGAAGCAATTAGATCGTTTCATCGTGTTCATCTTTGCGAAGCTTTTCCTATGTCAAATATTGTATTCCTTAGACCATGAGATAATGCAACTCCCTGGTACCGGAAGAAAGCTTTGAGGTCATCAAACGTCATCCTATGAGAGGGTGATCATAAAGGTGTCTCTCAGGTGATTGGAAAGTATCTGTTGGGTTGTATGTATCGAGATGGAATTTGTCCCTTCCAAGTCGGAGAGATATACTTCGGGCCCACTCGGTAATCGATATCAACACCGCTTGCAAGCATGTGGTTAAGGAGTTAATCACAAAGTGATATCGGATTACGGAACGAGTAAAGTACTTGCTGTGAACGAGATTGAACTAGGTATGACGGTACCGACGATCGAATCTCGGGCAAGTAAAATATCGCGAGACGAAGGGAATATATATATGGGATTGATTGGATAGAAGATCATCGATGAATGTGTGGGAGTCAATATGGGTGCCCAGACCCCGCTGTTGATTATTGATAGAAGATCATGTCTGCATATTCTCGAACCCGCAGGGTCACACACTTAACGTGTCTCGACGCTAGGATAGATTGGATAATTGGTTTATGAATTTTTGTTCGGAGTCTCGGATGGGATCCGGGACATCAAGAGAGGTTCCGGAATGGTCCGGAGAATAAGATTCATATAAGGCAGTGCAGTTTTTGGAGTTCGGAATTGTTCCGGGTTAATCGGTATTGTACCGGAAGCTTCTAGAACCTTCCGGAAGGGGACCAACGTGGCCCCACCTTCCGGGAGGGGGCATGGGCCTATGAGGGAGTGTCCTGGCCGCATTGGGCCAGGGGCACAAGGCCCCATAGGGCCTAGCCGATCCTAGAGAGTTTAAATCGTTTAAACTAGAGATAGGGTTTCTAGAAGAGGGGAGAGTACATGCCCCCCACTCCTTATCCTTTGGGCTTGGGGGAGGGGCTAGGGCTGCGCCCCCCCTCTATATAAAGAGGGGTGGGGGCGCACCAACCACACACACCTCTCCTCCAAACCCTAGCCGCCTTGCTAGCTTTCCTCTCTCTCTCCCGACTGTTTGTAGGCGAAGCCCTGCTGCAGAAATTCTCCACCATATACACCACGCCGTCGTGTTGTAGATCCAATCTATCTCTCCACCATACTTGCTGGTCCGAGGAAGGAGGAGACGTCGAGGTGCTTCACATGTGCATCTCACGGAGGCACCGCCACTTGTGGTGCTAGATCGGATCGGATCGCGAGGAGGAGAAGCGAGTACGACTACATCACCCACGTTCCGACGAACGTTCCGCTGTGCGAATCTTCAAGGGTATGAAGATCTAATCCAATCTCTCTCGTTGATTGCATCTCCTAGATTAGATCTTGGCTTTCCCTCTGTTCGCATCCGTAGAAAATTTTGATTTACTATGCCGCGAAACCCTTCACGTACTTCATTTGGTTGCCTTGCGGGGAGGTCAGTATGACCCCGGCTCCTGCTCCAGCTTCGCGCTTGGAGCCGTCGAAGTGCATGGTCCATGACTGCGACATGTCTGGGGTGTCTGGCAGCTACAACTCCATCCAATGTACGAGGAAGTTCGGGTGGACTTGAGACTTGATTGCGAGTCGCTTCTCGTAGATGATGTCCAGGGGTGACAACTCGATGCCCCATAGGGCCACGCATCCTCTGGATTCTGGGTTATTCAGGATGCTGTTCAGGGGTGCCTCGTTGACGACCATCACCTGGTGCTCCTGGAAGTAATGGCTCAGCCGTCGAGCCATCATGAACACGCCGTAGGCGAGCTTATGGTAGTGAGGGTACCTCCGCTTTGTTGGTGTCAGTACCTCGCTGAGGTAGTAGATTGGGCGCTGGACCCCGTGGGTCTTACTATCTTCGGGTCGTTCGACCACTAGTACGGTGCTGACCACCTGGTGTGTGGCTGCTATGTACAGCAGCAGAGGCTCGCGCTCCTTTGGCGTGACCAAGACGGGCGAGGTGGAAAAGAGCTGCTTGAGGCTTTCAAATGCATCTTTGGCTTCGGGCGTCCACTCGAATTTATCTGCCTTGCGTAGCAGCTGGTAGAATGGCAAGGCCTTCTCGCCCATGCGGCTGATGAATCTGCTCAATGCCGCTATTCGTCCTGCGAGCTGCTGGACACCCTTGATGTTTTTCGGCTTCTCCATCGCCATGATGGCTCTGATTTTCTTCGGGTTCGCCTCGATCCCTCGCTGAGAGATGAAGTACCCAAGCAGCTGACCCGATGGGACGCCGAAGGCGCACTTTTCGGGGTTGAGCTTGATCCTGTAGCGATCAAGGTTGTCGAACATCTCGCGGAGATCGTCGATAAGTGTCCTTGCCTCCCTGGTTTTTATGACTATGTCGTCAACATAGACTTGAACATTGCGACCGATCTGGTCCTTGAGGCAGGCCTGCATGCATCGCTGGTACGTGGCACCTGCGTTCTTTAGCCCGAAAGGCATTGTGTTGTAGCAGAATACTCCGAACGGTGTGATAAACGCCGTTTTCTCCTGATCTTCAACCTTGAGTCGAATTTGGTTGTAGCCTGAGTAGGCGTCGAGGAAGGAGAGTTTCTCGCAACCTGCAGTTGAATCGATGATCTGGTCGATCCGAGGAAGGGGGAAGTGGTCCTTTGGGTAGTGCTTGTTTAGCGACGTGAAATCCACGCACATCCGCAGGATGTCCGTGTCCTTCTTTGGGACCATGACTGTGTTTGCAAGCCACTCGCTTTCTTTGATTTCCCTGATGAAGTCTGCAGCGAGTAGTCTGTTGATTTCCTTGACGATAGCTTCGGCTCGTGGCTCGGACAGTCTTCGGATGGACTGCTTGACGGGCTTGGTGTCTGGAAAGATGTTGAGTGCGTGCTCGGCGAATTCCCTGGGAACTCCTGGCATGTTCGCAGGACACCAGGCGAAGATTTCCCAGCGCTCATGGAGGAATTCGACGAGCGCGCCTTCCTATGCGGGGCTGAGGTCGTTGGCGATCAGCGCCGTCTTGGAGGCATCCGTCGGGTGGACATGCACCTTCTTTGTGTTGACCGTGGAGTCGAAAGACATGTCAGGTGTGTTTTGTCGTGCAACTGGGGGTGCCCCATTGTCCGTCACCTCACGGAGCCTAAGGAGCTCCTCTTGCATACCGAATGATTGGGAGATTCTGTTGAAATCTCTGTCGCATTGGTCCTATCGGGTGAAGCTCCCGTGGACTGTGATGACGCCCTTCGGTCCTGGCATCTTGAGTAGCACGTATGCATAGTGTGCTACACACCCGAGGATGGCGTGGTACTGTGATGGCCAGTCCACCACTTCGAATTCGAGCCGTTCCAGTCGGAAGTTGCCCGAGGATGGCGTGGTACTGTTATGTCTTGCTCAGTTCCTGTCAATTGCCCCGCTGTAATTTGTTTACCCTTCATGCCATGTTGTTTATCTAAGGAGAGAGCCTATAGTGAACTATGGACCCCGGTCCAATCTTTACCATTGATACATCTTCCAGTGTTACTTGTTTTACTTGCTGCAAACCATTACCTTCCACACCATACGTTTAATCCTTTGTTACAGCAAACCGGTGAGCTTAAGAACCTCACTGTTCGTTGGGGCAAAGTCTTGAGTTTGTGTTGTGAAGGTCCCTGCGTTGCTTGCAACACCTGTGTGACGTTTCCTTTCTCCTTATGGTTCGATAACCTCAGTCTCAACTGAGGGAAAACTTGCTGCTTGCTGCTTCACACCTTGCTCTTGGGGTTTCCAACAGGCTGTGCGTAGACAGTCGTAATTCTGCATATATATTAGCATACATAAGGAGATATAGTGAGGATAACTATAGGCAATGAATTGGATGAGCTGAGTTAGAGACTTAATTACTTACAGACAATAGTAGCTGAGGAGGGACTTGTCGAGGGTGTCTAGGTTGAATAACTGAAATAGTTCACCAAATTCAATAGAGATCATGTCTATACGGAAGTACTCCTATCGAACTTTACATTGGATAAATTGTCGCTCTTCCTTTGTGACTTTCAAGTACCAGGCATGCAAAAGTCGCATATGTGTTGGCAGATCATCGAATACCTTATCGATGACCAGAGGCTCCCCCATAGACAAATTTCCGTGCTATTGGTGTCGAGGAGACATCTCTGGTGCCACATAGAATTTGTTCGACAGGAACGTTACACTCCTTGACTAATTTAATAGCTTCTTCCGTATCTATTGCACCTTGAGTGGGCTGGGGTAACACCTTGAGCGGGACGATCGATTGGTTTGCCTGTTTGCCGAGCTGGGGAACTTCTGTTGATCTTCTCCCGCTTGCAGTACTTCTTGATGACTTCTTTTTCAGTGTTTTCATAAGAGAGCGTGTATAGTCATCTTTCCGATGTAACACATATTGGGGTGGTTGTGCAAGGAATTTCTTGAAGTGCTTCTTGACTTTTGGATCAACTTGCACCTATGGCTCGAGTTGTTTTGGTGCAAAATGGGCCTTCACCTCAGCTTGGGATATCATCATGCTTTCCTCATCAGTCCGGTGATAAGATAACTTGGGAGGAGACGGCGGTACTCTTGGGAGGGGCTCTGGTCGTTTTTGGCGTCGGTTATCCCTCGACGTAGCGGTTCTATTCTTCCGCTTTCTTCCGTTTGATTTAGTGGGCGGAGGCGCCGGAGATGGAGATGCACTCGCATTGCGGTCCCTCTTAGGGAGGGGTGTGATATTGTTTCTTGATGGAGACAGTGGACTCAGAGGTGATGGTGGTCTCGGAGGTGATGGATTGCCTCTCGGAAGAGAAGATTGCCTTGGCTCCTAGCCTGGAAACACGATGTGCTGCTTTTTCTAAAGAATGATCCCACCCTCCACTTCTCTCAGTGTTTTCTCCCCTTCACGTGCACGGATGTCAAGCTCCAGTGAGCGACATGCCGGTTCAACTCCATCCACACCGACACGAGCATAGCCAGCTTGAATCTGACTTCCATGGTAGGCCGCTTCCGGTGGACAAGGTAAAGCAAAGCCAAGCGCCACCTTCATAGAAATGTTCTTCACTGTCACATGTAGCTCACAAGCTGTCCTTGCCTCGACATCATCCACGGGGTCGCGAACCATCGTTGCATCGGCCGTATAATCTACCACCGGTGCATTATTCTCCATCAGCAGTAGATTATTAGTTTGTACCTCCGTGGAATCCACGCCTCTTGTCCGCTGAGATGGGCCCACCGGACTGTCGAATGCAGGATCTTGCTGTCGGGCCAGTACTCTAAGTTCATTAATCTGCTCCTACTGCAGCTTGAACATGGCTTGAAATTTCTCGTTCCTTTTTTCAACTGCCTCCAACCATGTTGCCTCCTCCGCCTTCTGCCTATTTGTTTTTCTCGATCGTCTTCTATAAGTGTCAATGTCCTGGGGAAACCCAGTCTTCCATGGAACAGATTGGCCAAAGCCTCGTGTTCGTCCGACTTTTTCAGGATCCCTGAGGGCATATGTTAGCTCATCGTTCTCTCTGTCGAGAACGAACTTTCCCTCTTGAGCCTCTTTTATCACTTTAATAAGTGCATCTTTGGGTTCAACAATGGCCTTCTTTGCAACAATAATGTCCCCGTCTAGATACATATCTCTTTTGTGAAACATATGTATCTAGACGGTTTTATTGTGTAGGTTTGGAGTAAAATGCGTGAAATTAAAAATTAAGATGTGTTTAGATATATGTATATTAAAAAAAGCTAAAACATTTTATATTTTGAAACGGAGGAAACAATAGTACCGGGTAAAAACTTGAACTATGCCAGCCATCAAAATAGTACGTTTACTGCAACATACATAAAGGTATCTAAGCATAATATGACAGTTTGGTTCATCGTCCGTAGTATGGTAAATGTGGCATTACGTGCCTTTTTTTTTTAAATGAGCATATATTAATATCGCAGGATACCAATTACACCCAGCCTCTGCAACAATGCATTACCCTAATGTCACTACGGATTCACACATCCAAAAAATAAAAGAAGAATTACAAGAAAAAAAGTCCTGCTTTTGTGATCTATGCCCTACAACAACGACCAAACACCACCAAGGCGGCACCAGAAATCCATCCCCTCCAAATGAGACGCCTCCAAGAAGGGAACAGTGTACCAGCACCGTCATCGCCCTGATCATCGATCATAGGTTTTCACCCTGGAGAAATTCCACGCTGACAAAACAATGCCTTCAACAAGGTCATTGTCAGGCACAACCAATTAAGGCCAGACCTTGGATTTTCATCCTGCATCTTGAACCCTTGAAATCTCTTGTACTGTCGCCCCCACTTTCCAATGTCGCTGCTCCAAGCCTGGAACACCAAGCCAAAACCTCATCGCAAATAGGATTCACACCACCATTACTATTCTTCAGACCTTGGCTTTCATGTCATTCTTCACGACTGACTTCACCATGGGACTAATGGCATGTCCTTGATGGCAACAGTATGTAAAGATTCACAACACTCCCTCTGAAACCAAACGGTCAGATAAAACATGGTTGCGCGCGACCGAGATCCATCCAATCTGGCAAACTCCGGCATGTCGTCCATTGGAGTTCACCAGCGGAATCTTACGGAACACAACACTCAGACCAGATCGATGAAGTCATGGAGTAGGTAGATCTTCATCCTAGTGCGAGAGGGATCCTAGGACCAACCCCCTTTATTCATAGCCTAACCAGAAGACCCCACACCGCCGGTCTTCACCGGTCACCAAGACCCACTGGAAAACGGCATATCCATGGTGACCCAGGCCGCCATAACCGCTAGCTCAATGAAGATACAACACCGCAGGTGGAGACTAGATGAACGAGCACCGACCCGCAGCCCACCGACCCAGGTCGGATTAGATGGTCCGCTAGTCCGCCGCGCCGCCAACCGGATCTGAGACCGCCGCATCGCCACTCCACCCTAACCGCCGCCCCTCCACCTCGCCAAGAGCGGCCATGGCACCAGCTCCATAAGCAGGCCCCGTCCAACGCCAAAGAATCCCTCCCTTCCACCACGCTGGCTCCGGGAGGCCAGATCCCCGCCACCCCCATCACCGGCGCCACGCTCTTAGGCCGGCGGGCCTCCGGGGGCGACGAGGAGGGAGGGGCAAGGAGGGGCAGGTGGTGGCGGCGCAAGGGAAAGTCCCCCTCGGTCTCCAGGAGGAGGGCGACGCGAGGGCAAACATAAAGATATAATAAGCTTCATCTTTAAAATGGAGGGAGGATTTCACTTCCCCGGCCTCTGCACCAACTAGGGATGCACACAGCCATTAAGCATGAGCACCAGGATTTTTAAACTTGGTTAAACATCAAGCCCGGTCATCAAGATAAATTGCATGAGTACCAGGAGAGTGTGGTCCTCAAGTATAAATGGAACCTTAATTCTCTTCCGTGAGGATTTTAACTCAGGTGTCGTGTTTGTACATCCACTCCCCCAACCAGTAAACATCTTATAATTTGGAACGAAGAAAGTATCTTTGGTCCTAAATCTTATATTATGGAACAGGATAATATACCACAAGTTAGAAGGCAGGTAATGCCTAGTCCATGCAAACATCTACTTTCTTCATCCAAGCCTTAAGGCATATAATCTTTTTAAAAAAATCAAACTAACTAAAGGTTGACCAAGTTTTAAGAAAAAATATTAATATTTACAATACATAATCCATATTCTTTCATGCATTATGAAACATATTTTCACATGGTATCTATTTAATATAGTAGTTCTTTATAATTTTTCTAAAAGTTTGGTTAAACTTTACATGGCTTGACTTTTTTAAAAAGTTACATGTCTTAAGCCTTGTGATAGAGGGAGTACTCTTTTAATCAAACTGAGCTAATGCCACTAGTAGAAAACAGGCATTTCGCCCAGGCCATTAGTCCCGGCTGTGGCTGGGGCCGGGACTAATGGCTCGCGCCGGACGACCCAAGCCACCTAGAACCATAGGTCCCGGCCCATTATACTCCATTAGTCCCGGTCTGAGACACAAACCGGGATTAAAGGGCCTTGGCCCTACCGCTCGCTGGGGGCACCCCTTTAGTCCAGGTTTGTATCTCCAACCGGGACTAGTGGTCTGGCCCTATATATATGCACAGCCCCCTCCTCCTCTCAACTGTTTTTTTTCATGGTGGGAGAGAGTGTTGTTGTGCTATTTTTTTCTTGTTCGGTGAAATCTCCATTAGAGCGATGCGAGTTTAGGTCACACAAGACAGACATGATATGAGGTGCCCGAGTACACTTAAGTTTTCTCATCTTTGTTTCTAAGTGTAATAGAAGGTTAGCAACTATTTTCTTGTTTAGACCGTGCGGTACTAATTTTAGCATAGTGATTGCGTTTGACATATATTTGTATGATACAGATGAGCCATCCATGGATGTACGGTGACCGACGCTCTGCCGCTTTCAGAGAAGGCGTGCGTTCTTTTCGAGTTGTTACCGAGGAGAACAAGCGGCGGGATGGTTTTATGTGTTGTTCATGTGTTGACTGTAGGAATGAGAAGGCTCACACTTCCGCAAGAGTCATTCAGAGCCACCTGCTTCGGCCTGGTTTTATGTCCGGCTATAATGTTTGGACCAAACACGGAGAAAGAGGGGTTGTGATGGAAGAAGGCGATGAAGAAGAGAACGATGATGACAACTACCGATCTATGTTTCCTAAATACGCTGATACCACAATGGAAGACAATGAGGAAGAAGGAGGTGAAGAACGGGAACCAGACCGGCCTGCTGATGATCTTGGTCGGGTCATTTCTGATGCAAAGCGAGACTACGACATAGAAAAGGAGAGGTTGTAGTTTGAGCAGATGTTACAGGACCACAACAAATTGTTGTACCCAACTTGTGAAGATGGCCAGAAGAAGCTGTGTAGCACACTAGAATTGCTGAAGTGGAAGGCAGAGACCGGTGTGACTGACTCGGGATTTGAGAAGTTGCTGGTACTCATGAAGAGGTTGCTTCCAAGAAATAACAAATTTCCCACCAGTACATACGAAGCAAAGAAGCTCGTCTGCCCTCTAGGATTAGATGTGCAGAAGATACATGCGTGCCCTAATGACTGCATCCTATACCGCGGTGAGAAGTACGAGAATTTGGATAAATGCCCGGTATGCACTGCATTGCGGTATAAGATCAGAAAAGATGACCCTGGTGATGTTGATGGCGAGCCACCCAGGAAGAGGGTTCCTGCCAAGGTGATGTGGTATGTGTTGGAGATATGCCCTAGAGGCAATAATAAATGTAGTTATTATTATATCTTTGTGTTTATGATAAATGTTTACATTCATGCTATAATAGTATTAACAAGGAAACATTAATACTTGTGTGATTTGTAAACTTAAATTGAAGTCCCTAGTAAAGCCTCTTTATAATACTAGCTTGTTGGTTAATAAATGATTGTGGTTTCCCTATCATGAACATTGAGATGTTATTAACAACAAGATCATATCGTTAGGAGAATGATATGGTGGACATACTCCTATAGATAAGCGTAGCATAAAGATCAAGTCATTTTAATAGTTCAATTGCTATATGCTTTCTGATACATAGTAACCTAATTCCTTCGACCATGAGATCATGCATATCACCTTCAACGGAAGGATGCTTTGATGACATCAAACACCACACCGTAACTGGGTGGCTATAAAGGTGGCATTGAGTGTTCGGAAAGTATTGGTTGAGACACATGGATCAAGAGTGGGATTTGTCCATCCATATGACTGATAGATATACTCTAGGCCCTCTCGGTGAAATGTCATCCAATTAGCTTGCAAGCATGTGACTGGCTTACAAGGGATCACATATCACGGGAACGAGAAAAGAGTACTTATCAGTAACGAGCTTGAACTAGGTATGTAGAGATACCGACGATCAATACCTCGGATAAGTAAACTATCGTGAGACAAAGGGAAATTGGTATCGTATGTAAGTGGTTCATTCGATCGCAAAGTAATCGTAGAAATATGTGGGAGTCATATGAATTTCCAGATTCCTCTATTGGTTATTGTTCGGAGAAGTGTCTAGATCATGTCCGCATAATTCACGAACCGTAGGGAGACACACTTAAGGATTCGACGTTGTTTAAGTAGTTATGGAATGATGAGTAAGAGACCGAATGTTGTTCGGAGTCTCGGATGGGATCCGGGATATCACGAGGAGATCTGGAATGGTCCGGAGAATAAGATTCATATAAGGAAAGTCCTGTTTCGGGGTTGGAGAATGGTTCCGGTGATTTCATCGGGAATGTTCTAGAAGGTTCCGGAATGTCCGGCACTCCGGAGGGGAAGGGTACATGAATGTGTCATACCAAGTTGGAATGATTGCATCATGTACTAGGTGTCATTGCTGAACAAAATAAATGGTTTAATCAAATCCTAGTCTGAAAAGTCAAACGCCAATTTGAAAAGTCAAACAACTATTTTGGAAGGTGGAGGGGAAGTAGGAAACCTACTTGGGGAGGAGTTCCTCCCCTCCACCGCCGGCCCACTTGGGAAACCGAGTTGGGAAGGGACTCCCGTCCCCTGGCGCGCCCCCTCCACCTATATAAGGAGGGGCAGGGCTTCCCCTCCTAGGACACAACATCTCCACCTCTAAACCCTAACCCTAGCCGCCGCCTAGGACAACTCGCCGCCGCCTAGGTCAAGCCTAGCCACCGGCCTTGCCCCCTCCTTGGTGTGTCTAAGCCCTAGATCACCGAGGGCTCTCTCATAGTCCACCATACTCGCTCCGGCTTAAGGCGAAGCCCTGCGAGATCTCCCTTCTACTTCCGGTACCACGCCGTTGTGCTGCCGGAATCGCAAGGAGAGTGCTACGACCTCCGCTGCCTGCTGGAACAAGGGAGAGGAAGGTCTTGTCGAGTACCGAACGTGTGACCGACTGCGGAAGCGCTGTCCGAACACAGCGCCAGAAGGATCGTCTACGCGATCTTGAGATCGGGAAGAGTACGACTACATCACCCACGAGAATCCGCTCTCGTTAAACACTTTGGAATCTTCGAGGGTGAGTTATTCCATCGACTCGTTGCTACAATCTAGTAGATAGATCTTGGCTTGTTCGTTTGTATGCGGTAGAAATTTTTTGTTTTCCATGCTACGAAACCCTACAGTATGCTCCTATAATACCACGATTGAAACGTTTGTTCAGAAACAAAGAGCATGCCAAGTTGTTGCGATGGCACATGGAAGAATGTAAGAAAGACGGGGTGTTGAGGCACCCCGCTGATGATCGATAGTGGAGAAAAATTGAGAGATACCTTCCCAGACTTTGCTGGTGACGCAAGAAACTTATGGTTTGGTCTAAGTACAGATGGCATGAATCCTTTTGGGGAGCAGAGCTGCAGTCACAGCACCTGGCCCGTTACTCTATGTATCTACAACCTTCCTCCTTGGTTGTGCATGAAGCAGAAGTTCATTATGATGCCAGTGCTCATCCAAGGTTCGAAGCAACCCGGCAACGACATTGATGTGTACCTAAGGCCATTAGTTGATGAACTTTTACAGTTGTGCGCCGAACCAGGTTTACATGTGTGGGATGAGCACAAACAGGAGCCATTCGACCTACGAGCGTTGCTATTTGTAACCATCAATGATTGGCCTGCTCTTAGTAACATCTCAGGACAGACGAACAAGGGATATAATGCATGCACGCACTGTTTAGATGAGACTGAAAGTATATATCTGGATAAATCTAGGAAGAATGTCTACCCGTACAATCTTCGTTTTCTTCCTCCCAGACATCCCTTAAGCAAAAAAGGCAAGCATTTCGATGGCGAGGCAGACCACCGGAAGAAGCCTGCCCCCCGTACTGGTGCTGATGTATTTGGTATGGTCAAGGACTTAAATGTAATATTTGGAAAGTGTCCAGGAGGACAACCTGATCCGAAAGACGCTGACGGACGCGCACCCATGTGGAAGAAGAAATCTATATTTTGGGAGATACCCTATTGGGTAGTGCATGAGGTCCGCTCTGCAATCAACGTGATGCACCTGACGAAGAATCTTTGCGTCAATATTCTAGGCTTCTGGGTTTGTACGGGAAGTCAAAACATACACCGGAAGCACGGGAGGACCAGCAACGTCATAAAAGGACGAGACGACAAGCATCCAGGGAAGTTTCAAGGGCCTGCCAGCTACGCTCTTACCAAGGAAGAGAAGGAAATCTTTTTTGAAGTCCTTTTTAGTATCAAGGTCCCGTCTGGCTTCTCGTCTAACATAAAGGGAATAGTAAATATGAAAGAGAAAAAATTCCAAAACCTAAAGTCCCATGACTGCCACGTGCTTATGACACAATTGCTTCCGATTGCATTGAGAGGGATTCTACCGGAAAATATCCGGCTGGCCATTGTGAAGGTATGTGCATTCCTCAATGCAATTTCTCAAAATTTAATCGATCCAGAAAGTCTATCAGGGTTATAGATTGATGTGGTCTAGTGTCTGGTCAGCTTTGAGTTGTTGTACCCTCCATCTTTCTTAAATAATATGACGCACCTCTTAGTTCACCTTGTCGAAGAGATTAGAATTCTCGGTCCTGTGTTTCTACACAATATGTTCCCCTTCGAAAGGTTCATGGGAGTCTTAAAGAAATATATTCATAACAGTGCTAGGCCATAAGGAAGCATCTCCAAGGGCTATGGAACAGAGGAGGTCATTGATTTTTTTGTTGACTTTATTCTTGACCTTAAGCCGATTGGTGTTCCTGAATCTCAGATACATAGAGTGACGGGCCAGGTGCTGTGACTGCAGCTCTGCTCCCCAAAAGGATTCATGCCATCTGTACTTAGACCAAACCATAAGTTTCTTGCGTCACCAGCAAAGTCTGGAAGTATCTCTCAATTTTTCTCCACTATCGATCATCAGCGGGGTGCCTCAACACCCCGTCTTCCTTACATTCTTCCATGTGCCATCGCAACAACTTGGCATGCTCTTTGTTTCTGAACAAACGTTTCAATCGTGGTATTATAGGAGCATACTGTAGGGGTTCGTAGCATGGAAAACAAAATATTTCTACCGCATACAACCAAACAAGACAAGATCTATCTATTAGATTGTAGCAACGAGTCGATTGAATAACTCACCCTCGAAGATTCCAAAGTGTTTAATGAGAGCGGATTCTCGTGGGTGATGTAGTCGTACTCTTCCCGATCTCAAGATCGCGTAGACGATCCTTCCGGCGCTGCGTTCCGGCAGCGCTCCCGCAGTCGGTCACACGTTCGGTACTCGACGAAGAACTTCCTCTTCCTTGTTCCAGCAGGCAGCAGAGGTTGTAGCACTCTCCTCGCGATTCCGGCAGCACGACGGCGTGGTACCAGAAGTAGAGGGGAGATCTCGCAGGGCTTCGCCTTAAGCCGGAGCGAGTATGGTGGACTATGAGAGAGCCCTCGGTGATCTAGAGTTTAGACACACCAAGTAGAGAGGGCAAGGCCGACGGCTAGGGAAAATAGAAGCCCCAACTCGACGGCTTGGGAGAAACCCTAGGGCGGCGGCGTAGATTTGGCGGCCGGCGGCTAGGGCTAGGGTTTGGTGGGGCAAGGTGCAGTGTCTGTTTGGAGGGGCAGCCCTGCCCCTCCCTATATAGGTGGAGGGTGCCGGCCAAGGGGAGGGGAGTCCCTCCCCAACTCGGCTTCCAAGGCCGCGGTGGAGGGAGAGGGACTTCCTCCCCAAGTAGGTTTCCTACTCTTCCTCCACCAAGCAAAATAGCCGTTTGACTTTTCAAATTGGCGTTTGACTTTTCAAACTAAGATTTGATTTATCCCTTTATTTTGCTCAGCGATGACACCTAGTACATGATGCAACCATTCCAACTTGTTATGACACATTCAAGTACCCTTCACCTCCGGAGTGCCGGACCTTCCGGAACCTTCTAGAACATTTCCGATGAAAACACCGGAACCATTCGCCAACCCCAAAACAGGACTTTCCTTATATGAATATTACTCTCCGGACCATTCTGGATCTCCTCGTGATATCCCGGATCCCATCCGAGACTCCGAACAACATTCGGTCTCTTACTCATCATCCATTACTACTCAACAACGTCGAATCCTTAAGTGTGTCTCCCTACGGTTCGTGAATTATGCGGACATGATCGAGACACTTCTCCGAACAATAACCAATAGAGGAATCTGGAAATTCATATGGCTCCCACATATTTCTACGATTACTTTGCGATCGAATGAACCACTTACATACGATACCAATTTCCCTTTCTCTCACGATAGTTTACTTATTCGAGGTTTTGATCGTCGGTATCTCTGCATACCTAGTTCAACCTCGTTACTGATAAGTACTCTTTTCTCGTTCCCATGATATGTGATCCCTTGTGAGACAGTCACATGCTTGCAAGCTAATTGGATGACATTCCACCGAGAGGGCCCAGAGTATATCTATCCGTCATATGGATGGACAAATCCCACTCTTGATCCATTTGTCTCAACCAATACTTTCCGAACACTCAATGCCACCTTTATAGCCACCCAGTTACGGTGTGGTGTTTGATGTCATCAAAGCATCCTTCCGGTGATGGTGATAAGCATGATCTCATGGTCGAAGGAATTAGGTTACTATGTATCATAAAGCATATAGCAATTGAACTATTAAAATGACTTGATCTTTATGCTACGCTTATCTATAGGAGTATGTCCATCATATCATTCTCCTAACGATATGATCTTGTTGTTAATAACATCTCAATGTTCATGATAGGGAAACCACAATCATTTATTAACCAACAAGCTAGTATTATGAAGAGGCTTTACTAGGGACTTCAATTTAGTTTACAAATCACACAAGTATTAATGTTTCCTTGTTAATACTATTATAGCATGAATATAAACATTTATCATAAACACAAAGATATAATAATAACTACATTTATTATTGCCTCTAGGGAATATCTCCAACAGTCTCCCACTTGCACTAGAGTCAACTAATCTAGATTACATGATAATATATCGAACACCCATGGCAGTTTGGTGTTGGTCATGTTTTGCCCTCGGGAGAGGTTTAGTCAACGGATCCGCCACATTCAGATCTGTGTGTACTTTGCAAATCTTTATGTCCCCATCTTGGACATGTTCTTGAATAGCGTGAAAACGTAGCTTGATGTGCTTCAGCTTCTTGTGTGACCTTGGTTCTTGCGCATTGACTATGGCGCTCATGTTATCACGGTAGATAGACATTGGGTCCAGCGCACTTGGAACCACACCGAGCTCTGTAATGAACTCTTTCATCCATATCGCTTCTTGTGAAGCCTCCGAAGCAGCTATGTATTCCGATTCAGTTGAAGATCTCGCCACAACACTTTGCTTCGCACTCCTCCAGCTAACTGCTACACCATTCAAAGTAAATACGTATCCAGATTGTGATTTAGAATCATCTAGATCGGTGTTCCAACTAGCATCGGTGTAAGCATTAACAACGAGTTGTTCATCACCTCCATAAGAAAGAACCATATCCTTAGTTCTTCTCAAGTACTTAAGGATGTTTTTGACCGCTGTCCAATGATCCACTCCTGGATCACTTTGATATCTTCTAGTCAAACTGACAGCATATGCAATGTCGGGTCTAGTACATAGCATGACATACATTAGAGATCCTATGGCTGAGGCATAGGGAGTTTTACTCATCCTTTCTCTATCTTCTGTCGTTGTTGGACTTTGAGTTTTACTCAAGGTCGTATTGGGAAACATGGGCAAGAACCCTTTCTTGCTATCTTCCATTCCAAACCTCTTTAGAACTTTGTCCAAATATGTACTTTGTGACAATGATATTAGACGTCTCGATCTATCTCTATAAATCTTTATGCCCAATATGTAAGCTGTTTCGCCAAGATGTTTCATTGAAAAACTATTATTCAAATATTCCTTGACACTATTAAGAAGGTCTACATCATTCCCAATCAACAATATGTCATCTACATATAGTATTAAGAATGCTACAGAGCTCCCATTCACTTCCTTGTAAATTCAAGCTTCTCCATAAGTTTGTATAAAACCAAAACTTTTGATCACCTTATCAAAATGTTGATTCCAACTTCGGGATGCTTGCTTCAATCCATAAATGGACCGTTGAAGTTTGCATACCTTGTTAGCATCCTTAGGATCGACAAAACCTTTGGGTTGCATAATATACAACTCTTCATCAATGTCTCCATTGAGGAACGTTGTTTTGACATCCATCTGCCATATCTCATAATCATAATATGCAGCGATTGCTAACATAATCCTGACAGACTTTAGATTTGCTATAGGTGAGAAAGTCTCATCGTAGTCAACTCCTTGAATTTTTCGAAACCCTTTTGTGACAAGTCGAGCTTTATAGACAGTAACATTACCATCAGCATCTGTTTTCTTCTTGAAAATCCATTTGTTCTCGACAGCCTTCCGGCCATCCGGTAAGTCCATACTTGGTTTTCGTACATGGATCCAATCTCGGATTTCATGGATTCTTGCCATTTATTGGAATCTGGGCTCATCATCGCTTCCTCATATGTCGCAGGGTCATAGGTGTTCTCCACCAACATGACACTCATAACGGGATCATACCAATCAGAAGTAGTACGAGTTCTCGTTGACCTGCGAGGCTCTGGAGAAACTACAACCGAAGTTTCATGATCATCATCATTAGCTTCCTCTCTTATTGGTGCAGACACCACAGGAACTTCTTCCGGTGTTGCGCTACTCGCGAGTTCGAGAGAAGGTTCGACAACCTCGTCGAGTTCTACTTTCCTTCCAGTCACTTCTTTCGAGAGAAATTCTTTCTCTAGAAAGGATCCATTCTTGGCAACGAAGATTTTGCCTTCGGATCTATGATAGAAGGTATACCCAATAGTTTCCTTTGGGTATCCTATGAAGACGCATTTTTCCGCTTTGGGTTCAAGCTTGTCCGGCTATAAGTTCTTTACATTGGCTTCGCAACCCCAAACTTTAAGGAACGACAATTTAGGTTTCTTCCCAAACCATAATTCATACGGTGTCGTTTCAATGGATTTAGATGGTGCCCTATTTAAAGTGAATGCGGTTGTTTCTAATGCATAACCCCAAAATGATAGCGGTAAATCTGTAAGTGACATCATAGAACGAACCATATCTAAAAGAGTTCGATTACGACGTTCGGACACACCACTACGCTGTGGTGTTCCCGGCGGTGTCAATTGTGAAAGTATTCCGCATTTATTCAAATGCTCGCCAAACTCGTAACTTAGATATTCACCTCCACGATCAGAACGTAGAAATTTAATCTTCTTGTTACGTTGATTCTCAACCTCACTTTGAAATTCCTTAAACTTCTCGAAAGTTTCGGACTTATGTTTCATGAAATAGATATACCCATATCTACTCAAGTCATCCGTGAAGGTAAGAACATAACGATAACCACCGCGCGATGCTACACTCATTGGGCCACACACATCGGTATGTATGATTTCCAATAAGTCCGTAGCTCGCTCCATCATACCAGAAAATGGAGTCTTAGTCATTTTTCCCATCAGACATGCTTCGCATCTTTCAAGTGATTCAAGAAGTCCATCGGAATGGAGTTTCTTCATACGCTTCACTCCAATGTGACCAAGACAACAGTGCCACATATAGGTCGTGTTATCGCTCGATTTCAAACGTTTAGCTTCAATGTTATTAATATGTGTATTTCCACTATCGAGATTCAATAAGAATAGACCATCTATCAAAGGTGCATTTGCATAAAACATATTACTCATATAAATCGAACAACCATTATTCTCGGACTTAAACAAGTAACCGTCTCGCAATAAACAAGATCCCGATATAATGTTCGTGCTTAACGCAGGCACCAAATAAAAATTATTTAAGTATAAAACTAATCCCGATGGTAGATGAAGAGGTAGCGTGCCGACCGCGATCACATCAACCTTTGATCCATTTCCCACGCGCATCGTCACCTCGTTCTTCGCTAGCTTCCGTTTATTCTGCAGCACCTGTTTCGAGTTACAAATATGAGCAACCGAACCAGTATCAAATACCCAGGCACTACTACGAGTACTAGTGAGATATACATCAATAACATGTATATCGGATATACCTTTCTTCTTGATGTTGCCGTTCTTCAAATCCGCTAAGTACTTTGGGCAATTCTGCTTCCAGTGACCTTCTCCCTTGCAGTAAAAGCACTCAGTATCAGGCTTAGGTCCAGCCTTGGTCTTCTTCGTCGGTGCGGTAACTTTCTTACCACCCTTCTTGAAGTGTCCCTTTTGCTTAGACTTGCCTTTCTTGAATTTGGTGGTCTTATTGACCATCAACACTTGGTGCTCTTTCTTGATCTCCACTTCTGCACATTTTAACATGGAGAAGAGTTCTGGCAACTGCTTGTTCATGCTTTTCATATTGTAGTTCATCACAAAGTTCTTGTATCTTGGTGATAGTGATTGGAGGACACGGTAAATCACCAAAGCATTAGGAATCACTATACCCAAGCTTTGAAGTTTGTTTGCGTCCCAGACATCTTAAGCACATGCTCACTGACGGAGATGCCCTCTTCCATCTTGCAGTTAAAGAACTTTTCAGAAGCCTCATAGCTCTCAACTGCCGCGTGAGTCTCAAAAGTCAATTTGAGTTCACGGACAATATCATGTGGGTCTGAATTCTCAAACCTTTTCTGAAGCTCCGATTCTAAACCATACAAGATAGCACACTGAACTGTGGAGTACTGAGTCTTCCGAGCGAGGTAAACATTCTTTACTTCATCGGTAGCAGTAGCTGCAGGCGGGTCACCTAGCGGTGCATCCAACACATAGGTCAAATTACCAGCATTGAGGACAATCCTCAAATTGCGGAACCAATCCGCGAAGTTGCTTCCATTGGTTTTCAACTTTTCTTTCTCTAGGAACGCATTAAAATTGATGGTAGGGGCCTCCATTGATCTACAACATATTTGCAATAGTTTAGACTAAGTTTATGACAAATTGAGTTCTAATTAATAGTTAAATTAATCTAGGTGAACTCCCACTCAAAACTATATCCCTCACATTGTTTTAGTGATCACACGAACCAAATCCACCACATCAAAACCGATCATCACGATAGTTGATGTAGCTTCAATGGCGAACAATCGACATGTTCATCATATCTACTATATGATTCATGCTTTACCTTTTGGTGATCCGTGTTCCGAGACCATGTCTGTACATGCTAGGCTCGTCAAGATCAAACCTTAGCTTCCGCATGAGAAAATCTGGCTTGCTCACGTTGTATACACTTGTAGAATCTAACACACCCGATCATCAAGTGGTGCTTCGAAACAACAAGCTTTAGCAACGGTGCTTACTAAGGATAAACACTATATAACTTGAAATTCATGTGCATGAGGGATCATCTTATAATGCTACCGTCGTTAACTAAGCAATACAAGATGCATAAAGGATTAACATCACATGCAATTCATAATATGTGATATGATATGGCCTTTCTTCTTTGTGCTTCCGATCTCCATCTTCAAGCACGAACATTATCTCCATCATCACCGGCATTGCATCAAGGTCAATGACGCTGCTCCATGGTTATCGTCCACCAGCTTCAACTATTACAACTACTTTGAATAGACACGCGGGTCTTAACTGAAATTAAAGACAACCATATGGCTCTGCCGGTTGCCAACTTACAATAAGGAACATTGCATACATCAAATCTTATCACAATCATGGCCATATCACATCACAGCACACCCCTGCAAAACAAAGTTAGACGCCTCTAATTTCTTTGCATGTTTTACGTGGTTTGGGGCTTTCAATAAGTGTCGATCTAACTTATGAACAAGAACCACAATGTTGATGTTTGAACTATCAAGTGCCTGTTGTAAATTGGATCTATACTATAATGGGAGAGACAGACACCCGCAAAGCCACTTATGCAATACAATTTGCATGTTGAGCATGGAGCAAGTCTCATGAACGATGTCATGTAAGGTTAGCCCGGGCCGCTTCATCCCATCATACCGCAAGATGCAAAGTACACAAGAAGCAATTGATAATGAAAGCACCACCGCCCACAATGACCATTGTGTTCTACTCGTGCAACAGATCTACATATAGACACGACTCTGATACCGCTGTAGGGGTTCGTAGCAAGGAAAACAAAAATTTTCTACCGCATACAACCAAACAATCCAAGATCTATCTATTAGATTGTAGCAACGAGTCGATGGAATAACTCACCCTCGAAGATTCCAAAGTGTTTAACGAGAGCGTATTCTCGTGGGTGATGTAGTCGTACTCTTCCCGATCTCAAGATCGCGTAGACGATCCTTTCGGCGCTGCGTTCTGGCAGCGCCCCCGCAGTCGGTCACACGTTCGGTACTCGACGAAGACCTTCTTCTCCCTTGTTCCAGCAGGAAGCCGAGGTTGTAGCACTCTCCTCACGATTCCGGCAGCACGACGGCGTGGTACCAGAAGTAGAGGGGAGATCTCGTTGGGCTTCGCCTTAAGCCGGAGCGAGTATGGTGGACTATGAGAGAGCCCTCGGTGATCTAGGGTTTAGACACACCAAGTAGAGACGGCAAGGCCGGCGGCTAGGGCAAGTAGAAGCCCCAACTCGGCGGCTTGGGAGAAACCCTAGGGCGGCGGCGGCGATTTGGTGG
The DNA here is from genome assembly GCA_916181665.1 of Avena sativa. NCBI lineage: Eukaryota > Viridiplantae > Streptophyta > Magnoliopsida > Poales > Poaceae > Avena > Avena sativa. The sequence goes on along the minus strand of OV702282.1, from coordinate 445,385,946 downwards.
CCGGCGTCTAGGGTTAGGGTTTGGTGGGGCAAGGTGTGTGTTTGGAGGGGCAGCCCTGCCCCTCCTTATATAGGTGGAGGGGGCGGCCAAGGGGAGGGGAGTCCCTCCCCAACTCGGCTTCCAAGGCCTGCGGTGGAGGGAGAGGGACTTCCTCCCCAAGTAGGTTTCCTACTCTCCCTCCACCAAGCAAAATAGTCGTTTGACTTTTCAAATTGGCGTTTGACTTTTCAAACTAGGATTTGATTTATCCCTTTATTTTGCTCAGCGATGACACCTAGTACATGATGCAACCATTCCAACTTGTTATGACACATTCATGTACCCTTCCCCTCCGGAGTGCCGGACCTTCCGGAACCCTCTAGAACATTCCCGATGAAAACACCGGAACCATTCTCCAATCCCGAAACAGGACTTTCCTTATATGAATCTTATTCCGGACCATTCCGGATCTCCTCGTGATATCCCGGATCCCATACGAGACTCCGAACAACATTCCGTCTCTTACTCATCATTCCATAACTACTCAACAACGTCAAATCCTTAAGTGTGTCTCCCTACGGTTCGTGAATTATGCGGACATGATCGAGACACTTCTCCGAACAATAACCAATAGAGGAATCTGGAAATTCATATGGCTCCCACATATTTCTACGATTACTTTGCGATCGAATGAACCACTTACATACGATACCAATTTCCCTTTGTCTCACGATAGTTTACTTATCCGAGGTTTTGATCATCGGTATCTCTGCATACCTAGTTCAACCTCGTTACTGATAAGTACTCTTTTCTCGTTCCCGTGATATGTGATACCTTGTGAGCCAGTCACATGCTTGCAAGCTAATTGGATGACATTCCATCGAGAGGGCCCAGAGTATATCTATCCGTCATATGGATGGACAAATCCCACTCTTGATCCATGTGTCAGAACCAATACTTTCCGAACACTCAATGCCACCTTTATAGCCACCCAGTTACGGTGTGGTGTTTGATGTCATCAAAGCATCCTTCCAGTGATGGTGATAAGCATGATCTCATGGTCGAAGGAATTAGGTTACTATGTATCATAAAGCATATAGCAATTGAACTATTAAAATGACTTGATCTTTATGCTACGCTTATCTATAGGAGTATGTCCATCATATCATTCTCCTAACGATATGATCTTGTTGTTAATAACATCTCAATGTTCATGATAGGGAAACCACAATCATTTAGTAACCAACAAGCTAGTATTATGAAGAGGCTTTACTAGGGACTTCAATTTAGTTTACAAATCACACAAGTATTAATGTTTCATTGTTAATACTATTATAGCATGAATGTAAACATTTATCATAAACACAAAGATATAATAATAACTACATTTATTATTGCCTCTAGGGCATATCTCCAACAGCCTGAGCGCGCTCCAGTGTACACCGAGAAGCAAAAGGCATATGCAATTGATTTTTCTGAACACAAAATCGCAATATGAGTTGTACCATAAGCCAAATGACTTTCTACGCATACTTCAGAAAGAAGTGGCGAAGAGCAAATCAAGCAAATCAAGTGCAAGCGGTAAAAAATCAGCAAGCAAAGGTGCAAGCGGGACCAAAACTGCAATCAGTAAAAAATCAGACGTTCCCCTTCTCGGACAGCGGCCAAACAAACGATCGCACCCCTCATGGTGTTTTCAGATAACGTTTCCCTTCTTGCACAACAACCACTAGATATGTCAGTAGCTACGGAGTTGGTGTCCACCATGGAAATTAGTCTTGATGAACTGTTAGGCCCCCAACTCGACAATGTACCCAAGATGCCAATAGCCCGTAGATATGTCGCATGTGAGAATTTGGTCAGCAAAGAAAAGGTGAAAGAACTGCCAACACAACTGCAGAATATCCATGAGTGGTACTTCACAGCTGCAAAGGAAGGGAGATTATTTATCACAGTGAAAGTCCCACGTGAGTACTACTTCAGAAAAGGCGAAGAGGTCCATGTTGAGTTTCCAGAACTGTTCCAGTTATACAATCTCAGCGCCCTCGACAAATCTATCCTCAGCTGCTATTGTCTGTAAGTTGTTGAATTCATTGTCTACATGTTCAGTTCATTGCATGTAATTATCCTCATTATATCCTTTTGTACTCTATTATTATGCAGAATGAAGATCCAGGAATGTAAAATAAGAAGAATCTATAGTGTTGGGTTCATTGACCCATATAAAGTACATATAAACATGCTAACAACAAACCCCGAGGAGACAGAGGAAAACATTTTGAGGTTTTTAAAGGAGCAAAATTTCTGTGACCACATACTATTTCCTTACAATTTTGAGTAAGCGTCTTACTCTGTTGTACACACATTCACTTTTGATAACTCGACACTAAGTGTAACTAATGAGTTACTGATGTATATATATAAACGTTTGCAGCTTCCACTGGATTCTGCTAGACATTCAACTTAATAAGGGAAGAGTTGAAGTCATGGACCCATCAAAGAGAAACCTGGAAGCATTCCGCAACATGAAGGACATGCTCCAGAAGTAATTTTCTCGCTATGTCGGTCTCTTTCATTGATTTCCTGATATATCAGGTAAAGAATAACTTATTCATTCATTTTCTTCGCCGGGCAGGGTTTGGATCCGGTTCAAGTGCGAGGTTAAGGGTTCCTTTAGTTAGTAGCTGACGTTTAAGGCGGTCTCGGTAAGTAGCATGTGATATGTCCGCGCATCTCTTTACTTCTAGTTTCAATACAATAATGATGCTAGATTATTATTTTGATTGAATTTTATTCTCGTAAAGTGCGCGAGGCAGCCATAGGGGTCGAATTTATGTGGATTCTATGTTTGCGAGTTCATTCGCACGTTTACCACCGAGCACAAAGATAATAGAGTCGACGTAAGCAATACATTCACACCATCATTTTATTATCGTCACTTTTTGTTATCATGATTGATATTCATATTGATCTTCTTTTCTTATATAGTTCGAGAGAATGCGGGATCAACTCCTACCACATCAACGTGTACTAGCAATTGCGGAGGAGCTGACGGGTTTTATTTTCAAAGAGATGGTACACGATGGCGGAGAATTTAGTGTGAATAGGCACTAATGATTCTCCATGTAATTGACTAGACGGGCTCTAGTCCCGATAATTGTGATCTCCATGTAACTATGTAAATTGTATATATTTGTATGCTCGATTTCGTAATACATGTTATCTTATATATATGCACGAACGTGTACGATATGTGGTGGTGTACAAATATTCAAAAACCATTTTGAAATGAAAAAAAAATACAAAATGAATTCTTTGTCGCGGCAGAGAAAAGGCACTGCTGCCATGGCAGAGAAATCACTAGTCCAAGGTAATGCTCTGTCGTGGCAGAGAAAAGACGCAAAATGCTGCTGCGGCAAAGACCCACTAGTCCCGGTCCATAACACCAACCAGGACTAGTGGGGGTGCACCCTGAGCGCGCAGGGGCAGCCACGTGGACACCCACTAGTCTCGGCTGATAACTAGGCCAGGACTAGTATTGGGCCTCTAGTCCCGTTTGATTAGTCCTGGTTCAATAACCGGGACTAAAGACCCTTACGACCCGGGACTAGAAACCCTGTTTTCCACTAGTGTGCATGCAAGGAGCGCGGCCATGCCTCACTCTTGTTCAGATTAACCAAGAGAATCCATGCATGTCCGGCTATGCATGCCTCGGTACATGGGTTGCTTACTACTCTCTTGATACGGGTTTATTGGTCTAATAGGGAGCCTCAAAAATATATTTGACTATAAATTTGACCAATAAAATATGAATCATATGTCACAAAGATTATATCATTAAAAAAGTTTTAAAATATCAATTCAATTATATAATTTTTATGACATATAACTCATGTTTCATTGATAAATTTTATGGTTAAACTTTTTTCACTAGTGGAAACAGGGCCTCTAGTCCCGGGCCATAAGGGCCTTTAGTCCCTGTTTTTGAACTAGGACTAATCAAGCGGGACTAGAGGCCCACCACTAGTCCCGGCCCAGTTACCAGCCGAGACTAGTGGATGTCTACATGGCTGCCCCTGCGCGCTCGTGGTGCACCCTCACTAGTCCCGGTTGGTGTTACGGACCGGGACTAGTGGGTCTCTGGCGCGACAATATTTTGCCCCTTTTCTCTGCCGCGGCAGAGCATTACCTTGGACTAGTGGTTCTCTGCCGCGGCAGAGATTTTATTTTTTATTGTTTTATTTACTTATTTTTCATTTCAACATAGTTTTTGAATATTTCTATGCCACCACATATTGTACACATTCGTGCATATATAAGATAACTTGTATTACGATATCGAGCATACAAATATATACAATTTACATCGTTACATGGAGATCACAAAATCATGGGACTAGAGCACGTCTGTTCGATTACATGGAGATCAGTAGCGCCTATTCACACTAAATTCTCTGGCATCATCTACGATCTCTTTGAAAATAAATCCCGCCAGCTCCTCCGCAATTGCTAGTACGCGTTGTGCTGGTAGTAGTTGATCCCGCATTCTCTAGAATTATATATAAGAAAAAGGAGATCAATATGAATATCAATCATGATAACAAAATGTGACGGCAATAAAATGATGGTGTGAATGTATTTCTTACATCGACTCTATAATCATTGTTTTCGGTGCTAAACGTGCGAATGAACTCACATACGTAGAATAAACATAGATTCAACCCCTGTGGCTGCCTCGCGCACTTTACAATAATAGAATTCAATCAAAATAATAATCTAGCATCATTATTGTAATGAAACTAGAAGTAAAGAGATGCGCGGACATATCACGTGCTACTTACCGAGACCATCCTAAAAACCAGATTCTCACTAAATACACTGGTAACCTCGCGCTTGAACCAGATCCAAACCCTGCCCGACAAAGAAAATGAATGAATGAGTTATTCATTACCTGATATCTCAGGAAATCAACGAAAGAGACCGATATAGCGCGAAACTTACTTCTGGAGCATGTCCTGCATGCTGCGGAAATCTTCCAGGTTTCTCTTTGATGGGTCCATGACATCAACTCTTCCCTTATCAAGTTGAATATCTAGCAGAACCCAGTGGAAGCTGCAAACATTTATATATACATCAGTAACTCAAAAGTTACACTTATTAGCATCGACTAATCAAAAGTGAATGTGTACAACAGAGTAAGACCCTCACCTGAAATTGTAAGGAAATAGTATGTGGTCAGAGAAATTTTGCTCCATTAGAAACCTTAGAATGTTTTCCTCCGTCTCCTCGGGGTTATCCGTTAGCGTGGTTATATGCAATTTATCTGGGTCAATGAACCCAATATTATAGATTATTTTTATTTTACATTTCAGGATCTTCATTCTGCATAATAAGGATAATCACATGTTCTGACCTAAACAACTGAAAAACTGAACATGTAGACAATGAATTCAACAACTTACATACAATAGCAGCTGAGGATGGATTTGTCCAGGGTGTCGAGATGGTATAATTGGAACATTTCTGAAAAATCAATATGTACCTCTTCGGGTCTGAAGTAGTACTCAGGTGGGAATTTAGCTACGATCATTATTCTCCCTTGCTTCATGACCGCCGAGTACCATTGATGGAGATTCCGCATTTGTGTTGGCAGTTCTCTCAGCCTCTCTTTGCTGACCAAATCCTCACCTTTGACATATTTAGGGGATATTGGTATCTTGGGTAGAAGGTCGAGTTGGGGGCCTAACCGTTCATCAAGACTAATTTCCATGCTGGCAGTGGAACGTTTTGTGAAACCACCTTGAGGGGTGCGATCGTTTGTTTTGCCTGTTGTCCGAGAAGGGGAACGTATGATTTTTTACTAATTGCAGTTTTGGTCCTGCTTGCGCATGTGCTTGCTGATTTTTTACTGCTTGCACTTGATTTGCTTGATTTGCTCTTCGCCACTTCTTTTTGAAGTGTGCGTAGATAGTCATCTGGCTTATGGTGCAACTCATATTGCGATTTTGTGTTTATAAAATCAAGTGCATATGCCTTTTGCTTCCCGGTGTATACCAGAGCGTGCTCGGGTTTCTTCTTCTCAAAATTTGCCGCCACTTCGGCTTAGCTATCGCTGCAGATTCCGCATCAGTATGATCGTAAGGTCTGATGGGAAGATTCTTATGAGGCATTGTTGGGAGGGGCGACATTTTCCGTTTTGGGTTGTCGCGTACTTTAGTACTCACTGACAGAGCATGCTTCCGCTTATTGTCCTTACAGGGCGGCGAAGACTGCTGAGCCTGCTGCTGAGATCGAGATGGACTCGGGATGTGGTGGTCGTAGTCATCATGGGGTGGGCTTCTTGGAGGTTATGGAGGTGCAGTGGAGGTGAAGGAGACCTGCGACGACTCAGAGGCGGTAGTGTTATCCTTGGGGCCGAGCCTGGAAACCGTATGTTGTTCTTGTCCCAGAGAATAATCCCACCAAGTACTTCTCCGAGTGTGATCTCACCTTCAGGTCCAGGGATGTGAAGCTCCATTGAATCCCACTCCTTTATGATTTGATCCACCCCGACTTTAGCATAGCCAGGTGGAATCTCACGGCCATGCCAACGTGCATCAGGAGGACAAGGCAAAGCCGATCCGACCGCCACCTTCACAAATATGTTCTTCAATTTATAATGGAGCTCACAAGTTATCTGCTCCTTAATTCCATCCACGGGTTAGCCGGGACTGCCATCTGTATAGGATGCATCATTAGACGGGACCTCCGATTCAGCGACACTGCTTCTACGTTGAGATGGGTTGGCGGTAATATCGAGTGGAGGATCTGTAGGGTTTCGTAGCATGGAAAAAAAAATTTCTATCGCATAAAAACAAACAAGCCAAGATCTATCTACTAGATTGTAGCAACGAGTCGATGGAATAACTTAGCCTCGAAGATTCCAAAGTGTTTAACGAGAGCGGATTCTCGTGGGTGATGTAGTCGTACTCTTCCCGATCTCAAGATCGTGTAGACGATCCTTCCGGCGCTGCGTTCCGGCAGCGCTCCCGCAGTCGGTCACACATTCGGTACTCGACGAAGACCTTCCTCTCCCTTGTTCCAGCAGGCAGCGGAGGTTGTAGCACTCTCCTCGCGATTCCGGCAGCACAACGGCGTGGTACCGGAAGTAGAGGGGAGATCCCGCAGGGCTACGCCTTAAGCCGGAGCGAGTATGGTGGAGTATGAGAGAGAACTATTAGTGGTCTAGTGTTTAGACACACCAATTAGAAGGCTCTAAACCGAAGTCTAGGGCAATTAGAAGCTCTAAACCAAAACGGCTCTAAACCGGAGATTAGAGGATAGGAACTTGTGTGTCTAGAGGAGGAGGCCCTGCCCCTCCTTTTATAGGTGGGAGGGGCGGCCAAGGGGAGGGGAGTCCCTCCCCAAGTCGGCCTTGGTTGGCGCGCCGGCTTGGAGGGACTCCTCCCCCAAGTCGGTTCCAACCACCTCTTGCTTGTTTCCCACAGTTTCTTGTTTTAGCCGTTTGACTTTTAAACTGACCATTTGACTTTTCTGTTTTAGGATTCAAATTAATCCTTTATTTGGAACAGCAAGAACACTTAGTACATGATGCAATCATTCAATATGTAATGACACATTCATGTACCCTCCCCCCCCCCCCGGAGTGCCGGACAATCCGGAACCTTCTAGAACATTCCCGATGAAAACACCGGAATCATTCCCGAACTCCGAAACGGGACTTTCCTTATATGAATCTTATTCTCCGGACTATTCCGGATCACCTCGTGATATCCCAGATCCCATCCGAGACTCCGAACAGCATTCGGTCTCTTTCTCATAATACCATAACTACTCAAACAACGTCGAATCCTTAAGTGTGTCTCCCTACGGTTCGTGAATTACGCGGACATGATCGAGACACTTCTCCGAACAATAACCAATAGAGGAATCTGGAAATTCATATGGCTCCCACATATTTCTACGATTACTTTGCGATCGAATGAACCACTTACATACGATACCAATTTCCCTTTGTCTCACGATAGTTTACTTATCCGAAGTTATGATCGTCGGTATCTCTGCATACCTAGTTCAACCTCGTTACCGATAAGTACTCTTTTCTCGTTCCCGTGATATGTGATCCCTTGTGAACCAGTCACATGCTTGCAAGCTAATTGGATGACATTCCACCGAGAGGGCCCAGAGTATATCTATCCGTCATATGGATGGACAAATCCCACTCTTGATCCATGTGTCTCAACCAATACTTTCTAAACACTCAATGCCACCTTTATAGCCACCCAGTTACGGTGTGGTGTTTGATGTCATCAAAGCATCCATCCGGTAAAGGTGATATGCATGATCTCATGGTCGAAGGAATTAGGTTACTATGTATCAAAAAGCATATAGCAATTGAACTATTGAAATGACTTGATCTTTATGCTACGCTTATCTATAGGAGTATGTCCACCATATCATTCTCCTAACGATATGATCTTGTTGTTGATAACATCTCAATGTTCATGATAGGGAAACCACAATCATTTATCAACCAACAAGCTAGTGAAGTATAGAGGCTATACTAGGGACTTCAAAATAAGTTTACAAATCACACAAGTATCAATGTTTCCTTGTTAATACTATTATAGCATGAATGTAAACATTTATCATAAACACAAAGATATAATAATAACTACATTTATTATTGCCTCTAGGGCATATCTCCAACAGGACCTTGCCGCAAGAGCGCAATTCCTCTAAGTTCGTCGATCTGATGCTGCTACTTGTCAAGTCTTGCTAGCAGCTGGTTGAACTTGTCTGCCTGCTCCTCCTCCCGTCGCTGCTTTGCTCTTGCTCGGCTTCTATAGGTACCTTGGTCCTTAGGAAACCCAGTCTCCCACGTGAAACTCCCGTCAAGGCCTCTGACTCGTCCTGTATGTTCGTGATTCCCGAGGACCAAGGTCAGCAAGTCTTTCTCTCTATCGGGATGAAACTGTTTTATTCCATCTTTAATATCATTCACCACTTTTATCCATGTAGTCCTAGGTACATTTATCTCGTCACTACAAACAAGGTCCCCTGTAAGTTCGTCATATGTATTCCCATGCCCAAGGAACCAATTTCTTGCCCTCAAATCCCATTCTTCGCGAATTGGTTCTGGAATGATCCATTTATCATGAAGCTCTTTCCCTTTTGCATCCCACTTAGGCATGGCAGCCGCGTAGCCCCTGGCCCCATGTTATGGTGATATTTCTTCTTCACAGCATTTATCTTGTTTTTTCTGAATTTTCCGTAGCAACTCCTGTTTTCCTATACTCCACAAATGCATCCCAGTAAGGCTACTGCTTCGCAAGATAGCCTTCGAATAATGGGGTTTTCTTATCCTTCTAATACTGTTGCCATAATGACTTCTTCCAGTTCTTGAATAGTTCGGCCATCTTCTTCAGTGCAAACTTCTTGACTTTCTTTCTCATTTCAGCAGTCTCGTCCTCAGTGTCACATTCTGGCAGCTTGAAATGTGCCATTAGGTCAGTAAATAGTTGCTCTTTGAACCTATCGTCGATATACGCATCACTCCATTCCCGCCTCTTTGGGCTTATTCCAATCCCGAACAGTGATCGGGGTGCAATCTCTAGCAACAACTCCACATTGTTGTATAAATAGTTGTTTTGTTTTCTTTGGTTCCAATGGTTCGCCGTCTCCTGAAACCTCTGTAATTTCATAAATAGTACCCTGGGGAAACTTTTTGGCTGGGCCACGCTTGGTTTTGTTGCTCGATGTACAGGCCTAAGAGAAGAAACATTCATCAACATAATATATATACAACTAGGTACATCTGGTGACGATCATCGGACATCATATATATATACCTCGTCGATCTGCGTTATGCGTCCATGGGCTTCGTCCTCTTGTCTGTTGGTCTCCTCTCCCTCACCGGATGAGTTCAGATACCTCAAGGGAGATCCCTCATCGGCATCGTGAATCATATCCTCAAGCAAGTGTTCCGAATCTAGGTCTCTGCGGAGTGGACTAGGTGGATCCATAGTTCGTGCAAAATGTACACAATATTTATTTGAACTTAACAAATAAAACCTAAACCCTAAACCCGGAGGTGCGGTGGCGGTGGCCGGTGATGGTGGCCGCGGGAGAGGCGGGCGACTAAGCGGCTTCCCGCGAGAACCACCACTCTAACCCTAACTCCGGTCACAACCCCTAAACCCTAAACCCGAAGGTGCAGTGGCGGTAGCCGGTGATGGTGGCCACGGGAGAGGCAGGCGACTAAGTGGCTTCCCGCGAGAACCACCACCCTAACCCTAACTCCGGTCACCACGCCTAAACCCGCGAGACCCACCACCCTAAACCCTAACACTAAGCGGCTTCCCGCGAGAACCACCAGCCTAAACCCTATTATAAACATAACTTACAATATTATAAATCTCATACCCTAACAACTCCAATTTAATCCTAAATATATATATACACTAATATAACAAAATCCTTAACTAAAAAAATTCTAAACTAAAAAATTCCATGCGTCGATATAACAAAATCCTAAACTAAAAAAAATCCTAAACTAAATATATACACTAATATAACAAAATCCTAAACTAAATATATACACTAATAGAAATAACAAAATCCTAAAATAATTAACAAAATCCTAAACTAATTAACAAATCATAAAATCCTAAACTAATTAACAAAATCATATACTAATTAACAAAATCCTCACCGGAGTTGGCGGCCGGCAGTGGCGCGGGCTTGGTCGGCAGGGGCGTTGGCGGCAGGGGCTTGGCGGTGGCGGCTGCTGGAGGTGCACGACGGCTGGCGGCTGGCGGTGCGCGGCGGCAGGGGTGCGGCGGTGCGCGGCGGCAGGGGTGCGGCGGTGCGCGGCGGCAGGGGTGCGGCGGTTGTGGCTGCCGGCGTTAGAGAGGGGGGCACAGCGGGACGGGAGAGAGAGGCGCGGGCTTCGTCAGAGAAATCGGCGGGCAGCCTGGCGGCGCTGTCGTCGTTCTGGCCTCCAACTTCTCCCGGTGCATGGAACGCACCGGGGGAGAAGCCCCCATTAAACCCTCCCCCACCCCCTCCTCTAGTCCCGGTCCGTGGAAACAACGGGGACTAAAGGGGGGTCTCTAGTTCCGGCTGGTGCCACGCACCGGGATTAGAGGGAGGCGGGGGCGTTTCGTTTTCGCGCGTTGGGGCCAGACCTTTAGTCCCGGCTGGTAAACTAGGCCAGGACTAAAGGCCCAAATTTGCGCGCGCCGGGCCAAAAACCCCAGCGCATGCTGTGTTTTTTTTTCAAATTTTCCAATATATCATTTAAAACATTTAAATTATACTTTTTTTGCATACTTTTGAATTTGACAAAACTTTCAACATGAAAAGTTCTTGAATTTGAATAATTAATCCAAATCCATTTTCTGCTTTACAAATAATTATTTTAAATAGCCAAATTATTAACCATTTTGCCATTATCAATTTAAAAAAGCATTAACTATTATTTTTTGCATACTTTTGAATTTGACAAAATTTTCAACATGAAAAGTTCTTGAATTTGAATAATTAATCCAAATCCATTTTATGTTTTATCAAATAATTATTTAAATAGTCAAATTATTAACCATTTTTCCACTATCAATTTAAAAATGCATTAACTATTTTTTTTGCATATTTTTGAATTTCACAAAACTTTCAACATGAAAAGTTCTTGAATTTGAATAATTAATCCAAATCCATTTTCTGCTTTACAAATAATTATTTTAAATATCCAAATTATTAACCATTTTGTCATTATCAATTTAAAAATGCATTAACTATTATTTTTTGCATATTTTTGAATCTCACTAAACTTTAAACATGAAAAGTTCTTGAATTTGAATAATTAATCCAAATCCATTTTATAAATAAGCTTTAGTCTCGACTGTATCTACTAACAGGGACTAAAGATATTTCCCACCATTTCTCACCGCTTCCCGCCAAGATTTTCCGCCCTTTCCTCTGAACCGAGCTTTTAGTCCCGGTTGTAGCCACTGATAGGGACTAAAGATATTTCCCGCCATTTCCAACCGCTTCCCGCCATGTTTTCCCGCCCTTTCCATCTATATATAGGCCGACCGCGCCATGGTTATGCACACATCCACACCTTCCTCCCTCACAGAAATGGACAGCGCCTACTGGGCCATTCTGACCCTCAAGGAGACCGAGGCGCTGTGCGCCTCAAGCTACCCTTGCCCACCAGGCTACCGGCCGCCCGCCGGCTGGATGCTGAGCACTGGAGGTGTTCCTGTCCCTCCTGTGCCTCAAGGCTCCGTCCAACATGCGTCCATCACAAACCACTTCTACCATGAGCTCACGCCGGAGCAGCGGATGGATCCCTAGTGGGATCCCGACAACTACGACACCTGGAATGCCTTCTTCGCTAACCGGCAGGAAAGGGAGCTTGCCAGGTACGATTGTGATGGCCTGCCCCCGGTGAACCATAATGAAGCCGGCCGCCGTCTGTGGTGGGCGAACCGTACTATCATCAGTGTGATGCGCTACATCGCCGTGGGAGACCATCCTCGCCTGCAGTGCCCACAAGTCCACCCACCCTCCGTGAATCCGAGGCCAGAGTGGCAGGTGCCCCCGGTATTGCCATGGCTGGGCTCAGGATCCCCGGAGTGGCAGGTGACGATGACGATGATGATGATGATGATGATGATGATGATGATGATGACGAAGAAGACCCTGAAGTTGTGTACTATAGGACTAGGCATGATTATGACTAAAGGGGCGGCTTTACTCCTGAGTGTTATCTAGTCCCAGTTTGTCCCGGTTTTTAATATTAATAAATGTATTGAGTGTTAGTCCCGGTTTGTGGCTGGACCGGGACTAAAGGGGGCCTTTAGTCCCGATTCCGTAGTCTCAGTTTTGGAATATTAATAAATGTCTTGAGTGTTAGTCCCGTTTTATGGTTGAAACGGGACTAAAGGGGGGCCTTTAGTTATGATTCGTACTACGACTTTCCCAAACTATGAAGATGTTGTCATGATTCATACTTACCATGAAGATCTTATCTCCAAACACGTGAGGTGACATATTAGGGAGTGCCTCTATGACCATTTTCTTGGAGGTGCTGGAGGACTGGGATCCGGCGGCATCTCCCTAAAACTGGCCATAGTGGTGTCCCTGCTCTCGAAAACCATCTTGCAGCTTGTAACTTCTCTAACTAGATCAATATGCCTGGGAGCTAACCTAATTTCAGATATTAGGGAGTGCCTCTATGACCAGTTTCTTGGAGATGCCGGAGGACTGGGCTCCGGCGGCATCTCCCTGAAACTGGCCGTAGTGGTGTCCCTGCTCTCGAAGACCATCTTGCAGCTTGTAAATTCTCTAACTAGATCAATATGCCTGGGAGCTAACCTAATTTCACATATTAGGGAGTGCCTCTATGACTAGTTTCTTGGAGATGCTGGAGGACTGGGCTCAGGCGGCATCTCCCTCAAACCGGTTGTAGTGGTGTCCCTGCTTTCGCAAACCGTCGATCTTGGAGATGCCTCAAACTGGCTGGAGGACTGGCCTATTTATAGTACAAGCAGCTCGGCATAGTGTCGACACTCACGACATAATGTTGACACTCACCCCTATTATTAGTGCTCACTCATGTTTTGTCCCGGTTGGTGTCTCCAACCCGGACTAAAGGTTCATCCAACCGGGACTAAAGGTTCAACCCATATTATTAGTGCTGCCTGACCCAGCCTGCCGCAATCCCTTCAGTCGCGGTTGGTTTCTCCAACCGGGAGTAAAGGTTAAACCCCTATTATTGGTGCTGCTTGGCCTAGCCTGCCGCAATCCCTTCAGTCGCGGTTGGTTTCTCCAACCGGGACTAAAGGTTCAACCCTTATTATTAGTGCTGCCTGGCCCAACCTGCCGTAATCCCTTCAGTCGCGTTTGGTTTCTCCAACCAGTACTAAAGGTTCAACCCCTATTATTAGTGCTGCCTGGCTCAGCCTGCCCCGCCCTTTCCCTCTATTTATAGTGCGGCTGTCATGGCCATGGAGAATCTTTATCATTTAACAATATGATTATATAAAAGGTTTAATATATTACACCAACATCCCTATCTATTGTTGTTGTTTTATTCTGCGCCGTAGCCATGGAGAATCTTCATCATTTAACAGGAGGCTTGGGTCAGTTTTCACTTTGAAGGGCGGGATTTCATGAAACTTATTATAATCTTCTGACATATCTGTCTTGTCATCCACTCCCACGATGTTTCTTTTCCCTGAAATAACTATGTGGCGCTTTGGCTCATCGGACGATGTATTCTTTTGCTGATTTCTTTTTCTCGGTTTCGTAGACATGTCCTTCACATAGAAAACCTGAGCCACATTGTTGGCTAGGACGAATGGTTCGTCCATGTACGCAAGATTGTTGAGATCCACTGTTTTCATGCCATAATTTTCGTCTACATGTACCCCTCCTCCTGTCATCTTGACCCATTTGCACCGAAACAAAGGGACTTTAAAAGTAGGTCCATACTCAAGTTCCCATATCTCCTCTATGTACCCATAATATGTGTCCTTCTGCCCATTGTCATATGTTGCATCAAAGCGGACACCACTGTTTTGGTTGGTGCTCTTTTTATCTTGGGCGATCGTGTATTGTGCTTTATTGAAAGAATCCATGTCCATGCATATACCATTTTTTTTCCTTCCTAGTGTGCCTTTTCTAGTCAGCCTCCCCTCATACCGAGATTCAGGAACACCAATCGGCTTAAGGTCAGGAAGAAAGTCAACACAAAACTCAATGACTTCCTTTGTTCCATAGCCCTTGGAGATGCTTCCTTCTGGCCTAGCAGGGTTATGAACATATTTCTTTAAGACTCCCATGAACCTTTCGAAGGGGAACATATTGTGTAGAAACACTGGACCGAGAATTCTAATCTCTTCGACAAGGTGAACTAGGAGGTGCGTCATAATATTTAAGAAAGATGGAGGGTACACCAACTCAAAGCTGACCAGACACTGGACCACATCAATCTATAACCCTGATAGACTTTCTGGATCGATTAACTTCTGAGAAATCGCATTGAGGAATGCACATACCTTCACAATGGCCAGCCGGACATTTTCCGATAGAATCCCTCTCAATGCAATCGGAAGCAATTGTGTCATAAGCATGTGGCAGTCATGGGACTTTAGGTTTTGGAATTTTGTCTCTTTCATATTTACTATTCCCTTTATGTTAGACGAGAAGCCAGACGGGACCTTGATACTAAAAAGGACTTCAAAAAAGATTTCCTTCTCTTCCTTGGTAAGAGCGTAGCTGGCAGGCCCTTGAAACTTCCCTGGATGCTTGCCGTCTCGTCCTTTATGACTTTGCTGGTCCTCCCGTGCTTCCGGTGTATGTTTTGACTTCCCGTACAAGCCCAGAAGCCTAGAATATTGACGCAAAGATTCTTCGTCAGGTGCATCACGTCGATTGCAGAGCGGACCTCATGCACTACCCAATAGGGTATCTCCCAAAATATAGATTTCTTCTTCCACATGGGTGCGCGTTCGTCGGCGTCTTTCGGAACAGGTTGTCCTCCGGGACACTTTCCAAATATTACATTTAAATCCTTGACCATACCAAATACATCAGCACTAGTACGGGGGGCAGGCTTCTTCCGGTGGTCTGCCTCGCCAGCGAAATGCTTGCCTTTTTTCCTTAAGGGGTGTCTGGGCGGAAGAAAACGACGATTGTACGGGTACACATTCTTCCTAGATTTATCCAGATATATACTTTCAGTCTCATCTAAACAGTGTGTGCATGTATTATATCCCTTGTTCGTCTGTCCTGAGATGTTACTAAGAGCAGGCCAATCATTGATGGTTACGAACAACTACGCTCGTAGGATCCTGTATGTGCTTATCCCACACACGTAAACCTGGTTTGGCCCACAACTGTAAAAGTTCATCAACTAATGGCCTTAGGTACACATCAATATCGTTCTCGGGTTGCTTCGGGCCTTGGATGAGCACTGGCATCATAATGAACTTCCTCTTCATGCACAACCAAGGAGGAAGGTTGTAGATACATAGAGTGACGGGCCAGGTGCTGTGACTGTAGCTCTGCTCCCCAAAAGGATTCATGCCATCTGTACTTAGACCAAACCATAAGTTTCTTGCATCACCAGCAAAATCCGGGAAGTCTCTCTCGATTTTTCTCCACTGTCGACCATCAGCGGGGTGTCTCAACATCCCGTCTTTCTTACGTTCTTCCATATGCCATCGCAAAAACTTGGCATGCTCTTTGTTTCTGAAGAAACGTTTCAGTCATGGTATTATAGGAGCATACCACATCACCTTGGTAGGAACCCTCTTCCTGGGTGGCTTGCCGTCAACATCACCAGGGTCATCTTTTCTGATCTTATACCGCAATGCAGTGCATACCGGGCATTTATCCAAATTCTCGTACTTCTCACCGCGGTAGAGGATGCAGTCATTAGGGCACGCATGTATCTTCTGCACATCTAATCCTAGAGGGCTGACGAGCTTCTTTGCTTCGTATGTATTGGCCGGCAATTCATTATTTCTTGGAAGCAACCTCTTCATGAGTACCAGCAACTTCTCAAATCCCGAGTCAGTCACACTGGTCTCTGCCTTCCACTTCAGCAATTCCAGTGTGCTACCCAGTTTCTTCTGGCCATCTTCACAAGTTGGGTACAACAATTTTTTGTGGTCCTATAACATCTGCTCAGACTGTAACCTATCCTTTTCTGTGTCGCGGTCTCGCTTTCCATCAGAAATGACCCGAACAAGATCATTAGTGGGCCGGTCTGGTTCCTGTTCTTCACCTCCTTCTTCATTATCTTCCATTGCGGTATCAGCGTATTCAGGGAACATAGATCGGTAGTTGTCATCATCGTTCTCTTCTTCATCGCCGTCTTCCATCATAACCTCTCTTTCTCCGTGTTTGGTCCAAACATTATAGCCGGACATAAAACCAGACCGAAGCAGGTGGCTCTAAATGACTCTTACGGAAGTGTGAGCCTTCTCATTCCTACAGTCAACACATGGACAACACATAAAACCATCCCGCCGCTTGTTCTCCTCGGCCACAACTCGAAAAGAACGCATGCCTTCTCTGAAAGCGGCAGAGTGTCGGTCACCGTACATCCATGGATGGCTCATCTGTATCATACAAATATATGTCAAACGCAATCACTATGCTAAAATTAGTACCGCACGACGGTCTAAACAAGAAAATAGTTTCTAACCTTTTATTACACTTGGAAACAAAGATGACAAAACTTAAGTGTGGCTCGGGCTCCTCATATCATGTCTGTCTTGTGTGACCTAAACTCGCATCGCTCTAATGGACATTTCACCGAACACCTCTAGTGCATATGTATGAACAAGAAAAAAAGCACAACAACACTCTCTCCCACCAGGAAAAAAAAACAGTTGAGAGGAGGAGGGGGCTGTGCGTATTTATAGGGTCAGACCTCTAGTCCCGGTTGGAGATACAAACCGGGACTAAAGGGGGTGCCCCCAGCGAGCGGCAGGGACAGGGCCCTTTAATCCTAGTATGTGTCTCTAACCGGGACTAATATGGTCTAACGGGCCGGGACCTATGGTTCTGGGTGGCTCGGGCCGTCCGGCAAGGGCCATTAGTCCCGGCCCCAGCCATAGCCTAGTGTTTCTTGAACTCCATGTTAGTCCAATAAACTAAAATATGGATGCAGTAGTATTAGCTTTGGTACTAGATACTTATCACCCGATTGATTACTCCACTGTTTTGGCCAATAATCTCCTTGTATGTTATGAAAGCAAAAGAAATATCTAGCTAGTGTACCTGCATGTGAGCGACTCTACACTATTTTTTTGTATTATACAAGTATTATAGGTTAGTTCCGTAGCATCAGTTGATAATTTGATAATTACTCTTCGGTAGTCAACTATATGATTAATTTATACATATTCGGTTGTAGCTTTTTTAACATCTTTTTCACGTATTTTATTATTTATTTTAAATAGTACATTATGACTGTATTTTATAGTGTCATCGAAATAATTATATAGGTGTAGAATACTTTGGCTATTTAGGGTCGCATGCAAAAGTTCAATATTGGAACGCTTCGTCCGGCGGTGCTTGTGTCCTACAATTTACCTTTTTAATTATAATAATGCAAAATCTTGTTTTAATCTAAATGTCATATCATATTTTGTAATTGTCATTTTTATTATATTCTAAAAAAATCTTTGTCAATAGACAAATAAAAATTATGACGCGACATACCCTTTCCTAAAATCCTAGATCCGCCACTGATTCGTGCACACACATAGGAGGACCAATGGACCATGCATGCATTATAAAGAGCAGGATCAAGTGGTTGATCGGCTATGTACATCCTAACTATGCAGAGATCAAGTGTAAACTTACTTTTAAATAATAAAGCGTCCATTTCTATAAAAAAAAGTGACAACAAACAAAAGTGCGATTTCCTTCTCCAAACTCTAGTGGGAGGAGAGGCCAAAAGAAATATGGTTGAGCGAGGCTAAAGTGGGATTTCTGTCATTCTAAGTCTCAATCATCCGAACGCTGCACCGATTTTAAACATGAACCAGAGTACAGCGGTCATCCATTTGGATACGTGCCGCACATGAAAACATCTAACCTAATGAAATTCCTCAGGTCTCGCAGCTTGTGTGGCATCAGCTCATCCAAATTTGGTTTTTCGTTTTTGTAGTTGCAATAATTTTACAACTACTACCTCCGTTTTAAAATATAAGATGTATTAGCTTTGTAAAACTAATGTATCTAGATCTCTTTTAGTATGCAGGTTTTAAGAGATTTGGAGTGAACTTAATTACACACTAAAAGAAGACTAGATTCATTAGTTTCATAGTGTTAAAACATCTTATATTTTAGAACGGAGGAGTATTTTTTTTCTTAGTTGAGTTCACAATCGGCTAGCTCTTTCATTTGGCAAAGTATATGACGATACAGTACTCTAGTTGAGTTTTTTTTTTTAGAAACACAGTACAAACATAGACGCTCACAATGTGTACATACACTTACCCCTATAAATACACGCACACACACCTACCCCTATGAGCACCTCCGAGAGACTAAACCGGCGGGTCTTAAGATTGACAAAGTCACCGCAGTCACCTCGCTATCGACGGAAACGTCGCCTCTCACTGAAAGAATATTCCGTTTTATAAGACAAGAAAGCGTTAAACCTGGGTTTATACTCTGATGGGTTAAAGGTACCACTGCCCTCCTAATTATCCAACCATAGATTGGTTCTCTACTCTAGTTGAGTTGATCACAATCGGCTCTTAAATTGCTCCGTGCATCCAGTTTCACGATTCAAGACCATTGTAATTGCTACGAGCTCGTACAGACAAAAGGAACTAGTGGTTTCGGCTGAAATGGAAAAAATAATGTGTCCAAAACTAGTCATGCATCCGGGCCGTGCTAGCTGGAGGTATCAATAATGTACCATACTATACAGCCAATAACTCCTACTCCCTCCGTTTGGAAATATAAGATGTTTTAGGTTCGTGAGTGAGATGTATCTAGACATCTTTTAGTGTCTAGATTCATTTAAACTTATACACTAAAAGGTGTCTAGAATCTAGACACTAAAAGATGTCTAGATACATCTCCTTCACAAACCTAAAACATTTTATATTTTTAAACGGAAGGAGTATATCCTTATCAATACTGTACCATACTATACTGCCAATAACTTCTATATCCGCTACCAATAATGTACTATACCATACTACCAAAACCACACGTGATGTACTCACACATGTCTACACAAACACCTATATAAACCCCCCACGAATCATCATTCCCAGCAAGCCACAAACACATCACCAACCATGCCAAAGCTTGTCTTCCTCCCCATCCTCCTATCCTTCTTCCTCCTGCCCTTCTTATCCCTCGCCCTAACGCAGGACTTTTGCGTTGCCAATCTCCTCTTGAGTGACACACCAGCCGGCTACCAATGCAAGCCTGCCGCCATAGTTACTTCCAATGACTTCTACTTCTCCCGAGCCACTCCGCCGGTCACAATAGACCCCTTCAACATCTCCTTTGTGCCTGCCTATGGCTCCTATTTTCCAGGAATCAACAGGTTGAGCCTCAGTGCCGTGCGTGTCTTCCTTGGCACTAATGCCATCGTGCCACTCCACAACGTTCCAAGGGCGAGCCAGATCATCTTCGTCGTCAAAGGCACGATTATGGCAGGTTTCATTACCTCCAACTCCAACGTCGTGTACACCAAGACGCTGTCTCAGGGGGACATGTTCCTGTTCCCGCAGGGCCTGGTCCGTTTCTTTTACAATGTCGGCAACACAACCGCTGAGGTGTTCGGTGTGTTGAGCAACCAGAACCCAGGCATACAGGTCATTGACTATGCGCTTTTCGGCAACATCTTGCCGGCAGAGGTGGTGGCAAAGGTCACCTACATAAGTGTTGCAGAGGTGCAGAGGCTGAAGCTCTTCTTTGGCCCTCGTAACCTTGGAGAATAATTGAAGATCAAGCTCAAATGTTATGTTCCTTCCTTGTCCAGTGTCAAAATAATTTTCTTTCATGCACTCCAGCAGTCATGTAATTCGAGTATGATGTAATGGTAAAAAATGTGGAATGGTCCAAAATATAATAATATATTCATATTTGCCCACAATTTCCTAGATGAACCCCAATCTTTTCTTCCACGGAATTCTTATCTTATGTTGTCTAGTGCTCGATGTGGTGCCACAATCGTAGAAGGTGATGTTAGTATCAGGAAGGATAATCAAAGAAAAACTAATTGATGAATTCGAGAGCGTAAACAAGCAAATTATTACATTAAGCCCATATACATATCATGGTTTTTCTTCAGGTAAAGTATAAATTCTTTTTTTCTTATGTTCCCTCAATTTAAAATATAAGGCTAAAAAAATTGTGTTCCATTAGTTGCTACATAGTAGCCGCCATGCAAGTTTGAACTGAAAATGATGTAGTGATTGTATATTCATGTGGCCATGTGGGTGGTCTTAACCCAAAAGTGTTCACTGCTATTTGCTTGAACTCTCCAAGTCATATTGCCGACATTGCTACCTAATAATGCATCTGAGTAACGCAATTCAGATATATAGATTCAAAAATATGAACTTCAATGGTATAATTTATCAGATGACCAATTAGATACTGAAATATGGTATCTGCGTATCAGAAATACCTAATGGAACCTAGGATACATGCAAAACCTCCAATCTGAGAGTACCATATTTCTAACACCATGTGTATTTCATCGGACATGTGTATTTTCTACTTCTTCCTTCACTAACATAAGATCTTCTAGATATTTCGGACGAAAATGGGTGAAACTAAAGAATAAAATGTGTATAGATACATGTATTATCAAGAAAAATAGAAGGTCTTACATAAAAAACGGAGAGAGTGTTTATTACATTTAAAGCAATAAAGACATGTCAAGTGGAGCACACTACTATTGTTCAGTGTACTACCAGCTATTATTGGAAGGAATCATCAATGTAAATAGTGTATAGTCAGTGATACTCCATGCGCAGCAAAGTTTGTTGACAAAACGACCACCCCATTTAAGCGAGCACAATACGTAGTCAACAAGAACCTGTTAACTCTACTACTCCCTCCTATCCATATTACTTGTTATTGAAATGGACGTATCTATATCTCTATCTATATACTACTTAAAAAGAACGAAAAGTTCCGTTTCCTGGAACTCCGCTTCGTCCGACGGATGGCTTCGTCCAACTCCCGTCCGCTCTAAACCCTGTTCCTACTTATCATGCCTATTCTGTCTCCCCTAATCACGCCTGCACTAATCAATTTGATAAAATACCTGGTCCCCTAGCGCCCGAAACAAAGAGGACATCGACGCCGCCGTCGTGCACCATCCCCAGTACCCTCTCTACCTCGCCCCAACCCACCATCCCTGCCTTCGTCTGGCGTCAAGACGGTGTTTGGAGGGCAGTGGTACCGCTTCTCGCTAGACGAGCTTCCGCCCTCCCTACTAAATCAGCCTCCTCCCCTTCTTCGAGGATCCCCCCGCAACAGACTATCTGATGCGCTGCCGGTCTGCGTCGTTTGCCTCGAGGCGTCGTGCACAGGCGAGCAGTGGCGAACATGGCTGCCCCTGTGGCCATGTGTTTCACGACGCCTGCATCGACCACGGGCTCCCCATGTCGCCCCCGTGTGCCTGGGTGTTTGTGGACACTTGCATCTGTTGCGCGTCGTGGAGGAAGCATGGAAGGTGTTCGCTTCTATGCCGCTGAGAGATTTCATGTTGTGGAATGTTCTCTGGACTGCGTATGAGGCCCGGTGAAGCAGGATCATGAATGCAGAAGTTTCTTAGGATGATCAGCAGTGAGGTTCCGCCTGATGATACCACCTTACCTTAGCCACTGTCCTATGTGGTTTGGCTGAGCGGTTTGCTGCTCTCGAGCAATGCAGGTACACTCCATTGTTTTGAAATCTAGGAGTCTCAAGGATCCCTTTCTATTCAATTTTTTTATGAATGTGTATGGGAATTTGGAGAAGTGGTCACACTGACTTGGGTAAGAATATGTTCGATGCTATGGCTGAGAAGGATGCTGTAGCGTGGACCTCTGAGATTTCTGTGTTTATCCGTCACCTGAACTAATGAGGTACCTGTCACAAAAAAAATCTAATGAAGTACCACTTCATCTATGCAAATTGTGTTGTTTGTGCAGACCCAAACATCGCAACGAGTTTCTTTCTTTTTCTTTTTCTTTTTCTTTTTTCTTTCACATTGTTATGTATGTGAGCTGAATCATAAATGGAATAAAGCTTGTGGGCATAGACTAAAGTGTTTTAACTCTCTTCTGTTTTCCTTCCTCTAGAAATCTAGGTACCTAATCAACTTGAGGAGAAGGATCACACATCAACACCAAGTACAACCTAAGTATCTGGCAAAAGATCACCCAAATGGTATTTTTATACTCTTATTCTGTAAGATTCTCTAAACATGTTGCCTGTAGATCTTGCGTTCTAAGGTGTTTTTATTTGCGTCACTAAGGTTGCCGGAATCCGGAGACGAGGATCCACCGCCACCTCAAGTGGCCAATAAGCCGGCTGTCAAGAGTATCAAGGTGTGTACACCGAGTCAGTAGTATGTGCACTTTAACGAATATTTACACGGTCGATCGGTCTCTTTACGCCACAAGGGTTACTTCTGTGTTCCTGCTTACGTCGGATTTGTTGCAGCAATGCGAGGATTTTCTGTGTGATTTGTTCACTCTGATGTGGGGTATTGTGGATGTGGTGATCGGGGAGAAGTAACTAGATGTAACAAATCAACAGAAGTAACTAGAAGCAGTGTTGTTTCTTGTTCTGATGCTCTCTGCTCTGGTTTGAACTAACAGTGGCTCCACTGTTTCAGGTTGGTATCAAGCTTGTAGATAAAATGGTGAATAGATAAGATGTAATTTTTTTCATGTGACCAAAAATAACAAGAAATGCTGCAGCACTTTTAGGTCAAAGCGTATTAGATGATATATGTAATGGAGGAAATATGTATTCATGCAACAACTGAGATTTTCCTCGAGTGTCTTATTTTAGTTGTTTCTTATTCTGTTTTCGGATTCTTGCTGGTTCTTGATCCCTGTATTTAAAATCGTGACCTGAGAAACATGCATCATAATTCTAATGGTAATATGGTTTTGAAGCCTCCAATAAGGTTTCACTGTGTATATGCTTTAGGATGGTAATCATGCGAAATTTATAGCTGATTAAATCTATGCTCAAGACATATATATTTCTACGTAGGGAATATCATAAGCACCCCAGGTTACTATTGTCCTTGTTGTCATATCTGCGAAGAACAGATTGTTATGATTGTTGTGATGACTAAAGTAATCTTCTGAAAACAAATTTTGTGATGTTAGCTATTGCTGTTCTAAAAATGCGAAAAATGTGTTGGAGTTCCAATGTTACTTCTGAAGAGAATGATTTACCTTTTAAAAGGATTAAATTACATATGCATTTTCCTGCACTTGAAGATAGGTCATGTTTTTTCCTTCACGCTATTTATAGGTTTGTTGCCTTGAGGGAATTGTTGGTGTTTTCCTGCCATAGATTTATAGTTTAAATCAAAGAGAATGATATAAGTCATACTTCTTTGGTTTGAATCAGCTATGATGTTCCCCTATTTGCAGTGATTCCTTCACATGGCTGCCTCTATTTTTCTTGTGCTTTGGATGATAATTACACTTGCTTTGTTAAACTATAGAAGGATAATACATTGCCTTCCTCATGCTCGAGACTATGCGTAGAGCGTCACTCACGATTCAGAGGGGAGCCTACCACCTCGCGCTGTCGATGCGCGTGGAGGCAGCCTGCCACCGTTGAGGACAACCGTTGTGGCCATGTCCGCAGGTAGAGCCGCCGTGGAGCCGTGTTGCGGCCACCATAGAGCCAGAGCCATCGCCGATGCCATGGAGCAGAGCTGCCGCTGCGGAGGCCATCTCCAAACCTGAGCCTGGAGTTCTATCACCTCCCTAGAAGATTTTCTTCTGAAGGTTAGTCCAGAAGATGTGTGTCGCCTAAAGCTTACGTTCATAGCTCATCTCCGTTGACATGCCACTAGGTCCTTTCTATGTGGACGAACAACAAATAAATAAATTCTTGTTTACTTCCTGAAAGTACCGACTTGATACGACTAGAGGGGGGGTGAATAGGCGTCTACCCAATTTTAATTTGTTTCTCACTTTTAGGCTCAACGAGAAGGAAAGTTATCTAGAGATGCAACTAAGTGAACAACCTAAAGCAAGAAAACAAACACCAACCACAAAAAAGGTAAATAGCAAGAAGTAAAGGAAGGGAATGAAGTAACCGGAGCGGGGACACGGAGATGTAATTCCCGTAGTTCACTCCCAAGGAGCTACGTCTATGTTGGAGAGGTGTCGGGGCCACACAAGGTCACCCGAGCGCCACAAAGGCCTCACCTTCTTCTCCGGTGAGCTCCCCCACAAAGGAGGCCTCACAATCCACTAACCGGTGACCTTGAAGGCGCCAACCGAAACCTTTACACCAAGGTTGAGGGGGAGGCTCCACAACTCAATTGGAGGCCCTCAACGACACCTCGAGGATTTACAACACAAGCCTTAGCTCCGAGGATGCCCTACACCATCTAGGGTTTCAAGAAACCCAAGAGCAACAAGATCCACAAAGGATGGGTGGGGGAAATCAAATCTTCTTTGGTGGAAGTGTAGATCTAGGTCACCTCCCTCACCTCTCAAAAGATCAAGTCATTTGAGTGGATAGAGAGAGAGATCTAGTGAGGTGAAGCTCAAGCATTAATGGAGGAGAGAGAAAAAATTCGAGAGAGGGTGGGAGGAAGAAGAGGGGTGCCTTAAATAGGCCCCCTCGCGCTGAACCGTTACAGCCCCCGAGACCTCACCGGAAGTTCCGGTGAGAGGCCGAAAGTTCTGCCCAGCCTGGCTCCAACGGTCATCAGACCGTTGACGCCCGCTCCAGAAGCGCAACCGGAAGTTCCGGTCAAAACAGATCGGAAGTTCTGGTGAACTTCCGGCGCAAGTTCTGACCAAGTTCCGGCAAATAGAACACTTCAAAACAGAAGGTTCTGAGCCACCACCGGAACTTGGAGCGGAACTAGGACGGAATTTCTGGGTCGCGAACCGAATCTGGCCGTAAGTTCCAGTGTCTGGGCGGAAGTTCCGCTCAGGACCTTTTGGCAGGACAAGTTCCGATACAAGTTCCGGCCCAAGTTCCGGCAAATAGAACGCTTCATACAGAAGGTTAATGATTCACCACCGGAACTTGGGGCGGGCCTAGCGTCGGAACAAAGCTTAGAACAGCCCGCAGAAAAAGCATGAGCGGAACTTCCGGCGCCAGGCCGGAAGTTCCGGTGAGACACAGAAGGCTCCAACAGAACAGGAACACGCTCTCTCACGGAATAGTGGGATGGCTATGGCGGTGCATATAGGTTTGTGCAAGAACAAGTGATTTCCCACAGCCTTCCAGGATGGACCCCCTCTTAATAGTACGGTGACCTAAAAACAACAACCGGAGAGAAACTAGGAGAAAACTAAAAGGCCACCGTCTTCAAGAGATCCCAAGAGATCATCCACCACAATAGAAGGAGACATCAACAACGTTTCCCCTAAAACTCAAGCGCACAATTAAAAACACAATTGGGATTATCATTAACACCAAAAACATCATGGGAAGATATAGTCCTTTCAATCTCCCCCTTTTTGTGTTAGATGACAATCCCAAATATTTGCATAGAATCAAAGAAATCTTTGCAATGGACGGGACAAGCTCCCCCTGTATGTGTGCAAGGTAGAGAAAAACTCTAAGGACAAGACTGGCACACATACAAGGAGGCTCCCCCCACCAATTGCAAAGATAGCACAAGTGCAAGGTACAAGAAAGGATAGAGATCATACCAGAACCAACCAAATGTGGTGGAGACAAAAGGAGTAATAATAACAATAAGAACTATGAGGCTCCACCACCATATGCATGTGCTCATAAGATGACAACAAGATACCACACGCACGGCATTACATAAGATACCCCAAAGATACCACATAGTCTCAAACATAACATGGTCCACAAGCACACATAAGTTCACAGACATAAAACCACAAGCACACAAATAAACTAGAGAGTTCGCGAGCAAGAAAAGATCAAAGGCAAGAACAGGCTCGCGGCTCAACCCATGCAAATCCCGTAGACAACCTAATAGACATCTTTCTCCCCCTTTGGCATCGAGACACCAAAACGGAAGAAAAGATCAATCTAATCGTCCCAGCCATGAAAGGGAGGAGGAGGAGCAGACTCAGGGACCCAAGGACCCCACTCAGGCGACGACCGGTGACCTCCACCTCAGACTCATCCTCGGACCAGTGGCAGTTGTCGCGAATCCAATCATCCTTGGGAACAGTGACAGAGCTAGTGACCGGAGAGCTAGGAATGTTGAGAGCGGTCATGATGGCCTTCTGGCGCTGAACATTGTGACGCTGATCTACATAGGCCTGATACTCGCGGTCCTGCAGAAAGCAGAAAGTTTTCTTCACCTTCCCAAGCAGCTTCTTTGCCCAAGACGGCTGCCTCTGGAGAGACGGACCACCAGCACGAGAGCCCCCAGGAGCAGAGGAGGGACCACCAGCTTCATCTCGGGCCTTCTTGAGTTCATCTTCCTTTTCTTCTTGAGAGCGAGGCTTTTGGTGCTTACTCACACGCAGCTTCTTCTCCTCATGAATGGTGATGTTGTCTTCAGGAAAGTGAGTGCCAGTCGTCTCAAGCCACTTGTGATTGATGAGAGTCTGAATGAAGGGAGCATATATGCAGGAGCGCTTGTCGTGGTATTGCCGACGAGTACGCCATGGAGGGGTCCTCATAGTGCGTGTTTAGAGACATGGGGTAAGACGGTTTTCGGGTACGAGGTAACACAACTTACCCAGGTTCAGATCCCACAATAGTGGCGGAATCCTACTCCTGCTATAAATCACTATAAGGGCAATACGCCGAGTTACAGTGATAGGTTCGCTGTGCGAGGTTGTCTGAATCTATACTAGGTTGTGCCCTAAAGGCTCCCATAGGCCCGACTTATATAGTTTCCAGGTCCTAGGGTTACAGGGAAAAGTCCTAGCCGGACATGTTACAGAGTCCTACACCGTCTATTACTAGTCTTGTGTATCTTGTACTCCAAGGCTCCGGGTACGCTGGTGACTCCACCGTAGCCTTACTTTATCCGGCATGGGCCTCCCTTCTGTATCCACCTAACTGGGCCGCCCAGCAGGCCCTAGGCCACGCTACCGACTATGGACCACCCGGGTTAGTCGGATAAGAGACATGCTATTAGGATACCCATATAGCATATCCCCAACAGTAGCCCCCGGAGAACTCCGAGATCTTGCGCCGTCTTGCCTCTTTACGTGGAATGCTCCGTCTAGATGAATGTCGGCAAATCGTCAAGAAATATCTTATAGTCCTCCCAAAGAACCCTACAAGGTTTTCTCCATCCTTGATTTGTAAGCCGGAGAAATGCTGAATCTTCCATCATACTCTTCCGTAGTCGGATTAAATCCGTCCATGCTGGAATCTTCGATGCGACGGCTCATCTACCCGTGTCAGCTATGACGTCGTAGGCTTAGGTCAGCGACTCCTCGTAACTCACACATGCAAAGAGCGCAATCATATCCGATTTTCCCGCGCGAGCGATACGAACCGTTGGCAGCGGCGGTTGGAGACGTGGCGAAATTACCGCGCACGTTCACGAACACGTCGTCTATGCGGCAACCGTCCGATTAGCTGCACGAATCTTGACGCAGAGTATGATAAATAGTAACCGTGAGGCATTTTCCACTTTTTACCTCATTCCTCTCGCGTCATCGTCTTCTTCCTCCAGCCGCACGCCTCCTCGAGCTCTCCGCGAGAAACCTCGAAAACCCTAGCCTCCACCCGTGTCAGTCGCATCCTTCCAACACTCCATGGCCAGCAGCAGCTCCTCCCCGTCGATGGCGGCGTCGAGCGAAGCCGCGGCGAAGCCGGCGAGCTCCGTCGTCGTGCCCCCAGAGGGCCGCGGCGACCATAATCTGGCGGCGCTAGAGCCACTGGAAGAAGAGCCAGACTGGCATCAGGGCGATTGGCGAGGCTCGGACATCACCGACCGCGACATCCAGGAGATGGTCGCTGAAGGCTACCTCCCCGCAACAGAGGGGCTTGCCTAGCAGGCGGTGCCGGCCGGCGAGGTGACACCTTCTCCCCAAGCCGGAGAAAAGGTGTACCTCGAGGCTCAACTGGTACGCGGCGTTTCCTTACCCATCTCCCACTTCTTTCTCTCCGTCTTGAACCACTACAAGGTCCAACCCCATAACCTCTCCCCCAATATCATCTTAGTGCTTAGCAACTTCGCGGCACTTTGTGAGGGTTACCTAGGGATTAGGCCTAGGTTAGACTTGTTCGTGTACTTCTTCACCGTCAAACGTGAAGCCGGACATAGTAAGGAGGAGCTTAGGAACTGCGGCACCATAAGCTTCAAGATTCGACCTGGCCGGCGGTTCCCCGACATCGTCGGCCATGAGTCCTGCAAAAACTGGCAGCGGACGTACTTCTACGGCCCCGGCATTCCTTTGGCGGGCCGAGAAGTAACGTACCCGGACTTCGCGGATGGAGCCGCCACTGAAGTTTCCACATGGATATCCCATGCCTCCCTACCCTTCGACCTCGACGCTTCTCGCACAATAAGGCGGATCGAATGGTTCGTAGAGACGGGTTTGACCGGCTTGGACCTAGCCATGTGCTGGTTCATCAGGCGAATCCAACCTCTGCAGCATTGCGCGAAGTTCATGCACGAGTATACCAGTAATCGAAGGGATACCCTCCGGATCTCCGTGGATAACTTCTCGAGCGACTCCGTCAAGCTCCGCCTAAAGGACATCGTCAAGGTGAAGGATAAGAAGCGTGGCTTCATCATCACCTACGACATGTTCGTAGACGGCAAGTTCCCAAAGGTAGATATTTATTTTCCGTGTACGACATATGCTCCAGTTTCTCCGTCATGCCAACTCCATCTTATCTAACACGGTGATTTCTTACTTAACAGCTCAACGATCTAGATGAGGACAACCTGGCTGCCCAAATCTACGATCCAAAGATGAAGGAAGTCACAGTCGTGTCCGACGACGATGTCCCATTGGCGCGAAACCGGAAGAGCTCCACCTCTGACGCTGCCGACGGAGGCAAGAAGAAGAAGACAGAGGGTGGAGCCTCCAAAAAGACTACCGCCGCCCTGAAGGCGGAAAAGAGAAAGGCCACCGGGAATTTTGCCAAAGCACCCCCCCCCCTAGTGTAAGCTTCTCATTCTCCGACATTGTCTATCTGTCTGTTTTGTTTCTGTACTTATGCACTTTGCACGTTTCAGGAAGAAAGCCACGACCATCCTCAAGAAGACCTCCAAAACTTTTGGGGCTTCTAGAAATATCAAGTATATGCTGCATCGCGACACCTCCCCCGCCATCGCCCCTGCTACTCCTGTTGTCAAGCCTTCGTCTGCCCCGACAAGCTCTCAAGCCCAGGAGGCACCAGGCCCTTCTGCCATGGAAGTGGATTCTGGCGCCTCTACCGAACTCGCTATTGTCGGCGAGCAGGCGACGCAGGAGAGCACTGCTCTACAAACGGCTGAAGCTCCAGCTAAGGATGCCATCGGTAACGGCAAGGCGGTAGTGGGAGCTGGTACCTCTTTCGAAGGCGGCGCCCCCGCTCCCCAGAAATCCTTCGAGTTTTTGAAGATAGTTTACCCGGCGCTCACGCCGAGTAACACGACTCTGGTTCCTGGAGGAGTGTCGTTGTCTCTGACGTGAGGTATTGAGGAGCTTCTCCGACAAGCGGATATCTTGCGAGGAAATAGCATCTTCTTTGGCAAGCTGCTAGCCGAGAGTGCTACAAACCTCAAGATTATTGCACTTGTAAGTTTTACTTTGCCTTTTGCATTTCATATGAGTATCCCACTGTAGCCCCCGAGGATGTAGACGGAAAACCATAGGTTTTGCATCTATATGCTCTAAGAGTGACTAATCTAGAAAGAACTCTCACTGTAGCCCCCAAGCATTTAGATGGAAGAAACTATTCCGACTAGATGCTTTAAGAGTAGCATACGCAGTGTTTATAATTTTCAATACTGTAGCCCCCAAGCTTCTAGTTATAACCGAATGAGTTCCGACTAGATTCTTAAAGAAAATCTAAGCATTTTCCGAGTTAAAACTTTATACTGTAGCCCCCAAGCTTCTGATCGAGAACTGAAGTAACTCCGACTAGATGCTTAAAGAAAAGCTAAGCATATTGCTAAGTTAAAAAACTCTCGCTGTAGCCCCTGAGCGTCTAGTTGGAAAGATTCTGACTAGATGCTCCAAGTAGACTAAACAACGGTTTAACTTTTTTCCTTTGTTTCACAGAACGAGATCGCTTGAAGGAGGAGCTTGCGATCTTAAAAGATCAGAAGCAAGCTGCTGATGAGCAAAACCAACGCCACAGCGAGGCGTTTAAGATCCTCCAACAAGAGAAGGAATCCTTGGAGGACACCCTCTGGCAGGCCAAGGCCAGCATCTTTAGTAAGTTTCCTCCGCCTTGTATTTCTTTAGCCTGGATACTTAGAGTTTATTGAACTCATGCGCTCATTGTCGGAATTTTCAGTTCCTATGTGTTTAACCCGCTCGCCTCCTTAGGACAAGGAATGCATGGTTCTTGCCGGCAATTTAATCAACACCGCCATCACCCAAGCCAAGGAGATTGCCAAGCCCCTCCAGATATACATCAAGGCCTCGGACTTCGTGACGAAGTACTCGGAGATTCTGCGCCGATCCCCCGAGCGTGTTACGAGCTGGAAAGCTTCATGTGCACGGGCTGGCGCAAGGATGGCGCTCTCAATGGTGAAGGCACACTACGAAGGTGTCGACATCGACACGGTGACCTCTGGTATCCCCGACATTGACGATGACGGCAAAGAGATTGATCACGAAGCCATCTTGTCATCACTCGCGGGTTATGACACCAGAGTTGCCGAGTTGGTGGATATTGATGTCTTCGTGCCCATGAACACCATCGACAACGTCAACCAAGATTCCTCCGAGTCTCATCATAGCGCCGATGTTGAGGGTGATTCTCCGGCTGGGGACGATGCTGCTTCCAAGTCTCCTGCGCCCAAAAAGTGAAAAACACTATGTAATATTTGTTTCGCCTTTGGTGTATGCGCGGAAAAAACTTGATGATGTAACTTAAGGAGGAAAACAATGGTTGTTATTTCCTGCTACTTAAGAACTTAGTTCCCAGCATGTATATATATTTTTAAGCAAGTGCTGGCTTATCCATTACTTTGGTTCTTATGCTTGACTTTTCGTGAGTCGGAAGACTCGTTGTCGGAACCATGCGCTTAGGTGATGATGCCCAATGGCACCGTCAATAACCTGAGCACAAAATCGCCAACAATAAGTGCCAAAAGTCACTACTCCAGAATCCACATAAAAACGACAAAGAACGTGTAGACCAGAAAACTTAAGATAACGCCTGTAGGCAGAATTTTCACAAGTGCAAACGCAAAGCTTGTGCATAAAGGTTTTACATGATTCAAAAATGAACACTAAAGGAGGTAAAAGACTCAGGAATATGAGTGAACCAAAGAGCTTTATTTCATTGATCATATAAGAGATACACAATTAGATAAAAAATTATAAGTGTGAAAAGGACGTAGCTGTGTTATGTTCCATGGCTGATCAAGCTCCGGGTAGTCATCATCCGGGTCACGTCGCTTACGCTTACGATCCTCGTTGGGTCTATCCTTTAGTTCACGATTGTAGCAAGGTAGTAAGACCCATGAGCAGCGCCTTGCTTATGATTTACGGTCCTTCCCATGGTGGGGATAATTTGTGTGACTTCTTCTGCTTAAGTCGGAGCACCAAATCCCCCTCTTTAAATGAGCGATGCCGAACGCGGCGACTATGGTAGCTATGTAGATTCTGCTTGTAGATGGCGGATCTTTGGCATGCCAAAACGCGCTCCTCCTCGAGAAGGTCCACATCTAGGCGTCTGGATTCTTCAGCGTTATCCTCGTCGTAGGCGGCAACTCTTGGTGCATCATGGAGGATGTCGGAGGGAAGGATGGCTTCTGCTCCATATACCATGAAGTAAGGGGTGTAGCCGGTAGATCTGTTGGGTGTAGTTCGTAAACTCCACAGCACAGATGGCAATTCTTCCGCCCAGGCTCCAGCTGCTCTATGTAGCGGTGCCTCAAGACGCGGCTTGATTCCCTGCATAATTAATCCATTGGCCCGCTCAACCTGACCATTGGATTGTGGGTGTGCCACGGATGCAAGGTCAAGTCGGATGCCTTTCTCCCAGCAATATGCCTCCACTTCTCCGAGTGATAAATTGCTGCCATTGTCGGTGATAATGCTATGTGGGAGACCAAATCTTACCACTAGATCCCGGACAAACCTGAGGGCAGTTGCCCCATCAATCTTTCTAATGGGTCTTTCTAATGGGTTTAGCTTCTATCCATTTGGTGAATTTATCAGCTGCTACAAGCAGATGCGTAAACCCACAAGGTGTCGTCTGTAACGGTCCCACCATGTCTAGCCCCCAGACTGCAAACGGCCAAGTTATTGGTATTGTTCACAGTTCTTCAGCAGGAACACGTGGTTGTCGGGCATAATACTGGCATCCCACGCATGTCTCAACCAGCTTGTCGGCGTCCGCCTTCGCGGTCAGCCAGTAGAATCCTTGCCGGAAGGCTTTCGCGACCAACGATCGAGGAGCGGCGTGGTGCCCGTAATCTCCGAGATGGATTTCGCGTAGGATTTCCATACCTTCTAGCTGAGAAACACACTTTAGGTATACACCAGTAGTGCTCCTTTTGTAGAGTTGCCCATTGATTATGGTATAAACCTTTGCTCGTCATAATATTTGCCGTCTTTCGACTTCGTCGTCAGGCAAAATTTTGTGTTCGAGATATTCCATGAACGGTTTTGTCCAAGCCGGAGGGACTTTAGTCACCATATGGATGAAAGAGTCAGCTCTATCCGGATTGTCGATGTCGGCTCCCTTCACGGATGGCGTGCCCAGGTGCTCTAGGAAAACTCCTGGAAGAATTCGCTTGCGCCCTGATCCTAGCTTAGATAGCAGATCATCTGCCTCGTTTTGCTCCCTAGGCACATACTTAACTTCGTAGCCCAAGAAGCTCTTGGATATCTCGTCCACTTCGTCTCGATATGCCGACATCATAGGGTTCCGCGCATTCCAGGTGCCAGCCACCTGCTGGGAAACCAAGTCGGAATCTCCACAGCAAACTATGCGCTTGATGCTAATATCCTTGGCTACACGTAGTCCGTGAATGAGTGCTTCATACTCCGCCATGTTGTTTGTAGCCTCGAAGTGGATCTGCAGAACGTAGTGTAGCTTGTTTCCTGTTGGTGACTGTAGCAATACACCAGCCCCCGAGCCGTTGAGAAGTTTTGACCCGTCAAAGTGCATCACCCAGTACTCTGGTTCTGGCAACGGAGTAGCATCTGGCATCTCCGTCCAATCTGCAACAAAATCCGCCAAGGCTTGTGACTTGATAGCGTCGCGTCTCTTGTAGGTGATCTCGAAGGCGGCAAGTTCAATGCCCCACTTCGCGACCCTTCCTGTTGAAGGGTTTCGCGGCATAGTAAATCAAAATTTTATATGGATGCGAATAGAGGGAAGCCAAGATCTAATCTAGGAGATGCAATCAACGAGAGATATTGGATTAGATCTTCATACCCTTGAAGATTCGCACAGCGGAACGTTCGTCGGAACGTGGGTGATATAGTCGTACTCGCTTCTCCTCCTCGCGATCTGATCCGATCTAGCACCACAAGTGGCGGTGCCTCCGTGAGATGCACACGTGCGGAACCTCGACGTCTCCTCCTTCCTTGGTCCAGCAAGTATGGTGGAGAGATGGTTGGATCTACAACGCGACGGCGCGGTGCAATTGGTGGAGAATTTCTGCAGCAGGGCTTCGCCTACAAGCAGTCGGGAGGGAGAGAGGAGGGCAGCAGGGCGGCTAGGGTTGGAGGGGAAAGTGTGGGGGGTTAGTGCGCCCCCACCCCTCTTTATATAGAGGGGGGCGCAGCCCTAGCCCCTCCCCCAAGCCCAAACTGGCGGCCCCAAAGGATAAGGAGTGGGGGGCAAGGAAACCCCCCCCCCCTTCTAGAAGGTCTATCTCGAGTTTAAACCTCTCTAGGCCGGCTGGGCCCTATGGGGCCTTGTGCCCCTGGCCCAATGCGGCCAGGGCACTCCCTCATAGGCCCATGCCCCCTCCCGGAAGGTGGGGCCACGTTGGTCCCCTTCCGGAAGGTTCTAGAATCTTCCGATACAATACCGATTAACCCGGAACAATTCCAAACTCCAAAAAATGCACTGCCTTATATGAATCTTATTCTCCGAACCACTCCGGAACCTCTCGTGATGTCCCGGATCCCATCCGAGACTCCGAACAAAAACTCATAAACCAATTATCCAATATATCCTAGCGTCGAGACAAGTTAAGTGTGTGACCCTGCGGGTTCGAGAATATGCAGACATGATCTTCTATCAATAATCAACAGCGGGGCCTAGAAACCCATATTGACTCCCACACATTCATCGATGATCATATCGGATGAACCATGATGCCAGGATTCAATCAATCCCATATATATATTCCCTTCGTCTCGCGATATTTTACTTGCCCGAGACTCGATCGTCGGTATCTTCATACCTAGTTCAATCTCGTTCACAGCAAGTACTTTACTCGTTCCGTAATCCGATATCACTTTGTGATTAACTCCTTAACCACATGCTTCCAAGCGGTGTTGATATCGATTACCGAGTGGGCCCGAAGTATATCTCTCCGACTTGGGAGGGACAAATCCCATCTCGATACATACAACCCAACAGGTACTTTCCGATCACCTGAGAGACACCTTTATGATCACCCTCTCATAGGATGACGTTTGATGACCTCAAAGCTTTCTTCCGAAACCAGGGTGTTGTATTATCTCATGGTCTAAGGAATAAAATATTTGACATAAGAAAAGCTTCGCAAAGACGAACACGATGACACGATCTAATTGCTTCGCTTAGTTTGAGTCTGTCCACCATATCATTCTCCCAATGATATGATCTCATTATCAATTGACAACTCATGTCTATGGTTAGGAAACCTTAACCATCATTGATCAATGAGCTAGTCCATAGAGGCGTACTAAGGACATGGTGTTGTTCACAAACCACACAAGTATTAAAGTTTCCGCTTAATACAATTCTAGCATGGAATATAAACATTATCATGAACAAGAATTATAATAATAACATCTTTATTATTGCGTCTAGGGCATAATTCCAACAGTCTCCCACTTGCACTAGAGTCAATAATCTAGTTTACATTTGGCAACAATCTCACACCCATGGCACTGAGGTGCTGATCATGTTTTACACGTGGAAGAGGTTTAGTCAATGGATCTGCGACATTCAGATATGTATGTACTTTGCTAATCTTCAGATCTCCATCTGCTATATAATCTCGGATTATATGAAACTTGCGGTTGATATGCTTGGTCTTTGGATGATATCTTGGTTCCTTAGCGAGTGATATGGCGCCAGTGTTGTCACACAATATCTCCAGTGGGTCCAATGCACTTGGAACCACGCCAAGCTCAGTGATGAAGTTTCTGATCCAAACTCCTTCACTTGACGCTTCTGCAGCAGCCATGTATTCCGCTTCTACTGTAGATCCCGTGATCACGCTTTGCTTGCAGCTTCTCCAGCTTACAGCTCCTCCATTCAAAATATACACGTATCCTGTCTGAGATTTAGAATCATCCTTGTCGGTGTCGAAACTAGCGTCGACGTAACCTTTTACGACGAGTTGTTCATCACCCCCATAGACTAAGAACATTTCTTTAGTCCTATTTAGGTACTTTAGGATGTTCTTCACGGCTGTCCAGTGTTCCACTCCTGGATCACTTTGATATCTGCTCGTCAAACTAAGAGCATTGGACACATCCGGTCTCGTACACAGCATGGCATACATGATAGAACTTATGGCCGAGGCATAAGGCACTTTGCTCATAGCTTCCCTATCATTTACCGTAGCTGGACACTGAGCCTTGCTCATTATCTTACCTGACAACATAGGCACTAAACCTTTCTTTGCCTTATCCATTCTGAACCTTTTCAGAACTTTGTCTAGGTATGTACTCTGGCTTAAAGCTATCAGGCGTCTTTGTCTATCTCTATAGATTTTGATGCCCAATATATAAGCAGCTTCACCTAGGTCTTTCATTGAAAAACACTTGTTCAAATAACTCTTCACATCGTTAAGCATGTTGATGTCATTTCCAATAATCAATATGTCATCCACATATAGTACCAGAAACGTCACCGAGCTCCCACTCACTTTCTTGTAGATGCAAGCTTCATAGCAATTTGGAACAAATCCAAAGCTCTTGATCACTTAATCAAAACGAAGGTTCCAACTCCGAGATGCTTGCTTCAATCCATAAATGGAACGCTGAAGTTTGTATACTTTATCAGCATCCTTAGGATCGACAAAACCTTCGGGTTGCATCATATACAACTCTTCATCAATGTTGCCATTGAGGAATGCAGTCTTGACATCCATCTTCCATATTTCATAATCATGAAATGCAGCAATTGCTAATAAAATCCGAATGGACTTAAACATCGCTACGGGAGAGAAAGTCTCATCGTAGTCAACACCTTGAACTTGTCGAAAACCTTTCACGACAAGCCGTGCTTTATAGAAGGTAACCTTACCATCCGCGTCCGTTTTCTTCTTGAAAATCCATTTGCACTCAACGGCCTTTCGGTCGCTAGGAGGGTCCACCAAAGTCCATACTTGGTTTTTGCTCATGGATCCCAATTCGGATTTCATGGCTTCCAGCCATTTCTCAGAGTCTGGGCTCATCATCGCTTCCTCATAGTTTGTAGGTTCACTGTCTTCTACTAACAAGACAGTCAAGACAGGGTTGCCGTACCACTCAGGAGGGGCACGCGACCTTGTCGACCTGCGACGTTCAGTAGCAGCATCGTCCGAAGCTTCATGATCCTTGTCATTAGCTTCCTCTATTGTTGGTGCAAGCGGCACTGGAATAATTTCAGGTGCTGCGCTACTCTCCAATTCAAGAGAAGGTTCAATAACCTCGTCTAGCTCTACTTTCCTCCCACTCACTTCTTTCGAGAGAAACTCCTTCTCAAGAAAGGAACCGTTCTTTGCGACAAACACTTTGCCTTCGGTTCTGTGATAGAAGGTATACCCAATAGTTTCCTTAGGGTATCCTATGAAGACGCATTTCTCCGCTTTGGGTTCGAGCTTGTCCGGCATCAACTTCTTGACGTAAGCTTCGCATCCCCAAACTTTAAGAAACGACAACTTAGGTTTAGCACCAAACCACAGTTCATACGGTGTCGTCTCAACGGATTTAGATGGTGCCCTATTTAAAGTGAATGCAGCGGTTTCTAATGCATAACCCCAAAATGATAACGGCAAATCAGTAAGAGACATCATCGATCGGACCATATCTAATAGGGTTCGATTCCGGCGTTCAGACACACCATTGCGCTGTGGTGTTCCGGGTGGCGTGAGTTGTGAAACGATTCCACTTGCTTTAAGATGCGTGAGAAAATCATAACTCAAATATTAACCTCCACGATCGGATCGTAGAAACTTAATATTTCTGTTACGATGGTTCTCCACTTCATTCTGAAATTCTTTGAACTTTTCAAACGTTTGTTTCATTAAATAGATATACCATATCTACTTAAGTCATCGGTAAAAGTGAGAAAATAGCGATATCCACCGCGCGTCGAAACACTCATCGGTCCGCATACATCGGTATGTATGATTTCCAACAAGTCCGTTGCTCGCTCCATCATACCGAAGAACGGGGTTTTGATCATCTTGCCCATGAGGCATGGTTCGCATGTGTCAAATGATTCAAAATCAAGAGACTCCAAAATTCCATCAGAATGGAGTTTCTTCCTGCGCTTTACACCAATATGACCTAGACGACAGTGCCACAAATAAGTAGTATTATCACTATCTACTTTGCATCTCTTAGCCTCAATGTTATGGATGTGTGTTTCATCCCTTTCGAGATTTAGAAGAAATAAACCATTCACAATAGGTGCATGACCATAAAAGATGTTACTCATATAAATAGAACAACCATTACTCTCCGATTTAAATGAATAACCATCTTGCAATAAACAAGATCCAGAAATAA
Organism: Avena sativa; assembly: GCA_916181665.1. Lineage (NCBI taxonomy): Eukaryota > Viridiplantae > Streptophyta > Magnoliopsida > Poales > Poaceae > Avena > Avena sativa. Next base: position 445,347,184 of record OV702282.1, on the reverse strand, counting down.
TGTTCATGCTCAACGCAGGCACATAATAACACTTATTAAGGTTTGAAACTAATCCCGAAGGTAAAACTAAGGAGAGCGTGCCGACGGCCATCACATCAACTCTTGATCCATTGCCAACGTGCATCGTCACCTCATCCCTCGCAAGCCGCCGTCTATTCCGTAGCTCCTGTTTCGAGTTACAAATATTAGCAACTAAACCGGTATCAAATACCCAGGCACTACAACGAGGGCTAGTAAGGAAAACATCAATAACATGTATATCAAATATACCTTTGATGGTGCCAGCCTTCTTGTCCGCTAAGTACTTCGGACAGTTGCGCTTCCAGTGACCCTTGTCCTTGCAATAGAAGCACTCAGTGTCCGGTTTAGGACCAGACTTGAGCTTCTTCTCAGCAGGGGCAACGCGCTTGCCGCCGCCTTTCTTGAAGGTCTTCCTTGCACCCTTACCTTTCTTGAAGGTGGGGGTTTGTTGACCATCAACACATGATTATTCTTTTTGATGTTCACCTCCGCTACTTTCATCTTAGCAAAGAGCTCAGTGATCATATCAGTGGAACCAATCTGATTGTGATCAACTACAAAACTTTTGTAGCTAGGAGTGTCAATCTTGAGCTCCTCCGGAATCTTGCAGTCCAGTTGCTCAAGGCGTTGAGTGTAGCCCGTCATCTCAATGGCGTGCTCACTAACTGAACTCCCTTCCTCCATCTTGTAGTTAAATAATTTCTTAGAGATCTCATATCTCTCAGAACGGGCTTGAGTCTGAAACATGTTTTTCAGCTCCTCGAGAATCTCAAAGGGCCCGGCGAACTCCTCAAAACGATTTTGAAGATCTGATTCCATAGCATACAACATGGCGATCTTAATCAAATCATAATCATCCTTGCGCGACTGATAAACAGCTTTTTCATCAGCCGGCGCATCTATAGCAGGGGCGTCACCTAGCGCTTTCTCAAGGACATAGTCCTTTTGTCCGCCAGCGAGAATGATTCTCAGAATGCGGAACTATTTGGTGAAGTTAGACCCATTGTTTCTAAGCTTTTCTATCTCAGCAAAAACGTTGAAGTTGAAGTTGGACTTGGCCATGTGATCTACAGTATTTTCAAGTACAATTTAGACTATGTTCATGATAAATAGTTCAACTTAATCAAATTACTAGATGAACTCCCACTAAATTAAACATCCCTCAAGTTGTTTAGTGAACACGATCCAAATTCACCACACCTAATCCGATCATCACGAGAAGAGATGTGGCTTCAATGGTGGACAACGAAGTGTCGATCATATCATTCATATGACTCATGCTTAACCTTTCGGTTCATGTGTTCCGAGGCCATGTCTGTACATGCTAGGCTCGTCAAGTTAGACCCAAGTATTTCCGCGTGTGCAAAACTGGCTTGCACCCGTTGTATGTGAGCGTAGAGTCTATAGCACCCGATCATCACGTGATGCTTGGACACGACGAACTTTCGCAACGGTGCATACTCAGGGAGAACACGGTTTTTATCTTGATCTTTAAGTGAGGAATCATCTTATAATGTTATCGTCGCGATCTAAGCATAATAAGATACATAAAAGGATAAACATCACATGCATATAACTTTAATGTGACATGGTATAGCCAATCTTCGCGCAATGATCTCCATCTTGTGTGCTCCGGCATGATCTCCATCACTCCACCATGATTTCCTCCACCACGAATAGCAACTACAACTATTGCTAACTACTTAGCGATAAAGTGAAACTATTACATGGCGCATAAGAAGTTGACACACAGGTCATACACAATTATAAAGACAACCATATGGCTCCTGCCGGTTGTGTACTCATCGACATGCAAGTCGCGAAACATTACAAAACATGATCATCGCATACATTATACACATCACATCTTGGGCCATACCATATCACAGAAAACACTCCCTGCAAAAACAAGTCAGACGCCTCTACTTTGTTGTTGCATGTTTTACGTGGCTTATGGGAGTAGATGCTAAGAACGATTCTTACATACGAAAAGCCAAAATGGTGATATTATGGTTGCCAAACTCCGGTGTTAATCCCATGACAACTATAGTGAGAGAAACTGACATCCACCAGCCGCATGTATGGAACAAGCCACAAGTCAAGTGCGGAGCCGGTCTCGCGAACGATGTCGCGTAAGGTTGGCCTGGACCGCTTCAATCTCACTATCCCGCGTCATAAGAAGAACACAAACAAGAGGCTTGCAACAGAAAACATCAACGCCCGCAACAACCATGTTGCGTTCTACTCGTGAAACACATCTACGCATAGATCTAGCTCTGATACCACTGAAGGGTTTCGCGGTATAGTAAATCAAAATTTTCTACGGATGCGAACAGAGGGAAGCCAAGATCTAATCTAGGAGATGCAATCAACAAGAGATATTGGATTAGATCTTCATACCCTTGAAGATTTGCACAGCGGAACGTTCGTCGGAACGTGGGTGATGTAGTCATACTCGCTTCTCCTCCTCGCGATCCGATCCGATCTAGTACCACAAGTGGCGGTGCCTCCGTGAGATGCACACGTGCGGCACCTCGACGTCTCCTCCTTCCTTGGTCCAGCAAGTATGGTGGAGAGATGGGTTGGATCTACAACGCGACGGCGCGGTGCAATTGGTGGAGAATTTCTGCAGCAGGGCTTCGCCTAGAAGCAGTCGGGAGGGAGAGAGGAGGGCAGCAGGGCGGCTAGGGTTGGAGGGGAAGGTGTGGGGGGTTGGTGCGCCCCCACCCCTCTTTATATAGAGGGGGGCGCAGCCCTAGCCCCTCCCCCAAGCCCAAACCGGCGGCCCCAAAGGATAAGGAGTGGGGGGCAAGGAAACCCCCCCTTCTAGAAGGTCTATCTCGAGTTTAAACCTCTCTAGGCCGGATGGGACCTATGGGGGCTTGTGCCCCTGGCCCAATGCGTCCAGGGCACTCCCTCATAGGCCCATGCCCCCTCCCGGAAGGTGGGGCCACGTTGGTCCCCTTCCGGAAGGTTCTAGAAGCTTCCGGTACAATACCGATTAACCCGGAACAATTCCGAACTCCAAAAACTGCACTGTCTTATATGAATCTTATTCTCCGGACCACTCTGGAACCTCTCGTGATGTCCCGGATCCCATCCGAGACTCCAAAAAAAACTCATAAAACAATTATCCAATCTATCCTAGCGTCGAGACACGTTAAGTGTGTGACCCTGCGGGTTCGAGAATATGCAGACATGATCTTCTATCAATAATCAACAGCGGGTCCTGGAAACCCATATTGACTCCCACACATTCATCGATGATCATATCGGATGAACCACGATGCCAGGATTCAATCAATCCCATATATATATTCCCTTCGTCTCGCGATATTTTACTTGCCCGAGATTCGATCGTCGGTACCTTCATACCTAGTTCAATCTCGTTCACAGCAAGTACTTTACTCGTTCCATAATCCGATATCACTTTGTGATTAACTCCTTAACCACATGCTTGCAAGCGGTGTTGATATCGATTACCGAGTGGGCCCGAAGTATATCTCTCCGACTTGGGAGGGACAAACCCCATATCGATACATTCAACCCAACAGGTACTTTCCGATCACCTGAGAGACACCTTTATGATCACCCTCTCATAGGATGACGTTTGATGACCTCAAAGCTTTCTTTCGATACCAGGGAGTTGTATTATCTCATGGTCTAAGGAATACAATATTTGACATAAGAAAAGCTTCGCAAAGACGAACACGATGACACGATCTAATTGCTTCGCTTAGTTTGGGTCTGTCCACCATATCATTCTCCCAATGATATGATCTCATTATCAATTGACAACTCATGTCTACGGTTAGGAAACCTTAACCATCATTGATCAATGAGCTAGTCCATAGAGGCGTACTAGGGACACGGTGTTGTTCACAAACCACACAAGTATTAAAGTTTCCGCTTAATACAATTCTAGCATGGAATATAAACATTATCATGAACAAGAATTATAATAATAACATCTTTGTTATTGCCTCTAGGGCATAATTCCAACACCTATAGCGTCGATGTTATTGATGATGTCGGACAGTGGGGTCTTGCTAACCACTGTGATTGGGTGCTCCTGAAAGTAATGCCTCAGCTTCCGAGAAGCAAGGAATACTCCATAAGCTATTTTTTGGTAGTGCGGGTAACGTTGCTTGGACTCTGTCAAGACCTCGCTTACATAGTAAACTGGTCGTTGAACTCCGTGCTCATAGCCTGGTTCCTTCCGCTCTACCACGACGACGATGTTGATAACCCGGTTGGTTGCCGCCATGTAGATTAACAGGGGCTCTCCAGGCTCGGGTGCTGCAAGGATGGGCTCTGAGGAAAGAATCTCCTTGAGCTGCTTCAATGCTGCATCTACTAAGTCCGTCCACGTGAATTTGTCCGCCTTCTTCAGCAACTTGTACAGCGGCAGAGCCTTCTCTCCAAGTCGGCTGACGAAACGACTAACTGCTGCGACGCAACCTGTTAGTCGTTGAATGTCCTTTAGGCATGTCGGGCGGTTTATGTTCAAGATGGCCTTGATTTTCTCCGGGTTGACCTCGATTCCACGCTGGGAAACGATGAAGCCCAACAATTTGTGGGCTGGAACCCCGAAGACGCACTTCTTAGGGTTAAGCATCATGTTGTATTTCCGGAGATTATCAAAGGTTTATTTTAAATCGGATATTAAGTCGTTTGACTTTTTGGACATCACCGCTATATCGTCCATGTAGGCGTGAACATTCCGACCAATTTGGTCGTGAAGGCAACGTTGCATTGTCCGCTGGTAGGTAGCACCTGCGTTTTTCAGCCCAAAGGGCATTGTGACATAGCAAAACGTGTCGTATGGGGTAGTGAACAAAGTGGCCAATTGGTCCGACTTCCTCATCTTGATCTGGTGGTATCCTGAGTATGCATCGAGAAAACACAAAAGTTCCGAGCCAGCCGTCGATTCAATGACTTGGTCAATGCGAGGAAAAGCAAACGGATCTTTGGGACATGCTTTGTTCAAGCCGGTGTAATCAACGCACATTCTTAATTCATTGGTTCCCTTTTTGGGGACAATTACAGGATTGGCCACCCATTAGGTGTGAAGAACTTCTCGGATAAATCTAGCCTTAAGTAACCTAGCTATCTCTTTGCCAATGGCGCGTCTCTTCTCATCTTCAAAGCGTCGTAGAGGTTGTTTCATTGGTTTGCATTTTGGGTCAATGTTTAAGCTATGCTTGGCAAGTTCCCTAGGTACACCTTTCATGTCGGAAGGTTGCCAGGCAAAGATGTCCCTGTTCTCACGGAGGAACTCGACGAGCGCGCTTTCCTATTTGGGATCCAGGTTCGTCCCAATGGCGGTGACCTTGGAGGCATCGCCTACCACAAGTTCCACCGGCTTGGTCTCGATGGCGGCCTTGAACGCAGGAGCGGAGTCGGAGATCTGCTTCTTCGACGCGGGCATCTCTGAGTCATCGACCTTGCTCTGGATCTCTTTGAATTCTTTGTTGTAGAGGACAGCTTCTGCAACGGCTGCTTCATTGATCTCGCAGTCCCTTGCCTTGGTAAAGCTTCCGGATACGATGATGATGCCGTTTGGTCCGGGTATCTTGAGCTTGTTGTAGGCAAAGCATGGCTTGGCCATGAAAGTGTGGAATATGTCGCGGCCGAATATGACGTGGTACACGCTCTTGAAGGGGACCACCTCGAAGGTCATGCGCTCTTGACGGTAATTATTAACATCGCCAAAGGCAACCTGAAGTGTAATGCACCCAAGGGACCGAGCCTCCCGACCAGGAACTACTCCGTGGAAGATGGTGTTGGTCCGCCTTAGGTTTGCCTCCGTCAAGTTCATCTTTTGCAGTGTATCCAGGTACATGATGTTGATGCTGCTTCTACTATCCACCATACACTTGGTGAACTCCACGCCGTCGATCAAGGGGTTGATGACCATGGCGTACTGGTTCTCCATGGGTATAAGGTCTGGGTGGTCCGTCCTGTCCCAAGTTATTGGAACCTCCGACCAGCACAGGTACCAGGGGACTAGGGGAGAGTAGCCATCAGGATCCTCAGAGAAGTCTTCTGTTGTCGGACGGTGGGGGTGCCAAGGAAAGTGTGGTAGACTGGGGCCTTCTTTGCGAAGGGGTTCTTGCCCTTGTCGTCGCTCTTGGCGGCGTGTTTTGGGTCAACGTCCTCGTCCATGTCACTTGAATCCTTGGACTCCTCCTCCTTCTTCTTCCCCTTGCCCTTGCCTCGCGGTATGTTCTTCCGACTTCGCTTGTAGCCGGACTCCGGGTCTTCCTTGAGGTCGTTGACGAACTTGCAGTGTCGATTGGTATGGGTGTCCTTGCCGTTGACGTCGAGGTGTACGAGTCATGGCATATCGCGGTACTCCTTGTATGTTTGGGGAACACGGAGCGGCGCCGAGGTGGTTTCACTTCCTCGTTGTTGCCCACGACCAGCTCCCCTTCCTCGGCCACGTTGTCCGCCCTCTCCTCGTCCTGCAAAAGTCATAGCGACCATGTCGGTAGATTGCTTTTCTTCTGGAGCGGTATTCCGCTTTGTACTGCTGTTCCTCCGAGATTGAGTTGGAACGGCCGTTGCCGGCAAGGAGCCATGAGCATCGTCGTCGGCAGCTGCGAACTCACTAGCCAACTGAAACATCTGGTTCAAGTCAAGATGGTGATTGTCCTGCAAGCGCTTCATCTTATGTCGGAGCAACGTGCCCCTTTCCAACCCATCGATGAAGGCGGCCATGGCGGTCTGAGCGTGCACTCCTGCGCAGGAATTCTTCATGTACAGCTAGCGGGAGAGGTAGGCGCGATATGTCTCGTATTTCTCTTGCACGCACCGCTGTAGATCGCCCACAGTGCAAGGACGCTTGTATGTACCCTCAAAGTTCTTGGTGAATGCTTCTGGCATGTCCAGCCAGTTGTAGATAGATTTTTCCGCAAGTCGTCGATCCATTGACGGGTCGTGCCCGCCAACATTAACAGGAGGTACTTGACGGCGACGTTGGGGTTGCCTCCGGCAATCTTCACCGCGTTGTCGTAGTCCTGCAACCATGTGGCTGGCTTGGCGGTGCCGTCATAGGGCTTGATGGTCTTGTCAATCCGGAAACCTTTGGGGTAAGTTGCGGACCGTATTGCAGGTCCAAAGCAACTTGGTCCCAGGTATGGTCCTTCCCGGGCCTCGTGGATCTTATCGATCCGCGAACGCGCATCATATGGCTTCGGGTTCTTTTTCTTCTTGTCAACAGGGGATGGGCTGCGTGAACGACGCGGGCCTCCTCCGCCATGGTGACTGCTTGGTGGTGACAGAGGCGGAGGTGGCGGTGGGTTAGCCTTCTTGCTGTTACCCTCCTGCGTCACCTCACGCCTGTCATGGTTGCTTGTCGGACGCGGAGGGTCATGGCGCGACCTGCTCTTATGTCCTTGGTTGCGCTCTCCGTCATGGCGGGTCTGCTCCGCGTTCTCGTGGATGACGATGCCACACTGCTTTGGTGGGGGCATATCTGTACGATGGTGAGATTTGTAATCTTCGCGATGTCGGGGAGATCGGGGCGGTGGCAATGAGCGACGAGGTCGGGCCTTTTCTCCGTGGTTGGAGGATATGGGGATAGCATCCTTCCTGTTGCGTGCATCCCTCCGTCTTCGTTCTGATCAACCCGTCTGGGACCCGACATCAAGAGGAGTTATGTCCCTTGGCGGCTTGTAACTGGCTAGACTGGCAGAGCGCTGGGTCGGACTCAAGCCTCTGAGAGGTGGCCTTTTCCTGCTGCTTCACCGCCTTGGCCACTAGGTCATAGACCTGTTCCACTGCCTCAGGCGATCTATCCTGCTCCAGAAGGGTCTTGGCGATGGCAAGGTTAAGGAGTGGGGTGGGCATCACCTGCTTGCCTTCACTGTCAATGTATGGCTTGGCCTGTGCCGGCTTCAAGGGAGCCCATCCTAGGTTGCACCGTACACCAGGATCGTTGATGACGCGGGCCAGAGCTTTCTTAGCCTTCTGCTGCTGTTGCAGAGTCTTGTACTCGGCCTCCATTTCTCTAGCTTTTTCTATGGACTTCTGCGCGTTGACCAGATCTCGATCTAGCTTAGCGCCTTGCTCCGCGATGGCTTGCGCCTCCTCCAGCAGCTACTGGCGCTTCTCATCAAGCTGGGTCACGTTCCGGATATGAGCAACGGTCAGTGGCTCGACGAGGAGATTGCCTTACATCACTCTATCAGCTAGAATAACTTGGGCTGCTGCGGACGTAGATGCTGGAGGCGGCAAGTTTGCGGTGTTTTTGTTGCTCGGGGAGGTGCCGAGTTCATGCAGCTGCTGCACTGGGTTAGGCGGAGGAGGCATGACTTTTGCGCGATCAGCGTCGGCAGCAATAAGTGGCCCCTTCCCCTTTTCCAGCACCGTAGGCGGAGCTTGTCCGGTTTGATCTCCATCCATCGTCGTCCCAATGGTGGCGAACACCCCTCGGGACGTGATGGCGTTGTTGGCTTGCTCGTCGCGCGAGTACTCCTCCTCCATCTCCTGCATAGCGGAGTCTAGCTCTTCTGGACTGAAGTCTATCTCCGCTGAATCTGCACTGAAGTCAGCATAAAGTGCGTCAATGAGAGAGTTGGAGGGTGCCAGGACTTCCTCGATGACGGGCGGTGGAGGTGCAATGGGCTCGACGATGACTGGAGGTGGTGGTGGTGCTGCTGCGACGATGGCGGCGGGAGGCGGTGGTGGCGGCTGCTGAACCGGAGGTTCTCCGTCTCTGAGCGCGAGCTCCATCTGGGTTGCCGTGTAGCTGTTGACGGTGCTCACCATCTCTTCGAGGGTAAGGCGTCATGTTGCCTGCTGCCGTCTTAAAGAATGTCGGAGAAGCGTGTCGTGGTCCAGTCCTTCCATGAAGTGATACAGAGCGTTATCATCGGGGTAGTTGGCTAGGTCGGCTCGTATACAGAGCCACCTGGCCAGGTAATCGCGGGGGTTTTGGCCCTCTCTCTGAACGCAACGCGCCAGATCGAAGATGCTAACCACGCCGACGAACTTGGATCTCTGTTGTCCAGATGCACGGACGAAGCCGGCGGATTTGCAGTGATCTTCCACCTTTATATCCTGCACAGGGGCGGTTTGGGTGGGCCTTGAATTTTTCCAATCTTTGTCGGAAGACTCCGAAGAGAGATCCGACATTGATCCTTCCGCGAACGTATCCTGCCCATAGGTGGTCCGTGCGGGTCTTGATGCTTCTCCGACTCCAAGGGAACTAGTGCCCGAGTCGTTTTCGCCGATGAAGAGGTGGATGTCTCCGATAGGAACGATTGAACACTGCGTAGGGTTCGTCTTCGTCGGGATCCAAAACTCTTCGGGAGGGACGATCGGAACGTTTCCGGAGAAGAGAACGCGACCGATGGCTATGGTTTCGCCGATCCCCGCAAAGATCTTGGTCCTCGCCCGCTGAAGAGCCTGAAGCGCCTCTTGCCCCACGGTGGGCGCCAACTGTCGTGGTATTGCCGACGAGTTCGCCATGGAGGGGTCCTCACAGTGCATGTTTAGAGACGTGGGGTAAGGCGGACGGTTGACGGGTACGAGGTAACACAGCTTACCCAGGTTCAGATCCCACAACGGTGGCAGAATCCTACTCCTGCTATAAATCACTATAAGGGCAATACGCCGAGTTACAGAGATAGGTTCGCTTTGCGAGGTTGTCTGAATCGATACTAGGTTGTTCCCTAAAGGCTCACATAGGCCCGACTTATATAGTCACCAGGTCCTAGGGTTACATGGAAAAGTCTTAGACGGACAGCTTACAGAGTCCTACACCATCTATTACTAGTCTTGTGTATCTTGTACTCCAAGGCTCCGGGTACGCTGGTGACTCCACCGTAGCCTTCCTTTATCTGGCATGGGCCTCCCTTCTGTATCCACGTAACTGGGCCGCCCAGCAGTCCCTAGGCCACGCTACCGACTATGGGCCACCCGGGTTAGTCGGATAAGAGACATGCTATTAGGATACCCATATAGCATATCCCCAACAGCGCTTTTCAATAATAGCTTGCCATAGCTCGGAGTAGATGAAGTGCATAACATCCATGGGACTATCAGTGTCACGGCAGAGATAAGTCTGATGCCTGAGGTCAACCTGATAGACATGGAGCTGATCAAAGTTACCAACCTTGGGAGAGATGGTGTTCAAGTACACCCTACGCATGATGTCAAAAACTGGCAGCAGATGATTCACAAACCCAACAGTTCCCCACCCTTCAATGTAGAGAGGCTCCAGGACCTCAGGATCAGCAGCTTCGGGACTATGAACACGCCAACCATTTGCCCCACGGCCAGGTTGAAGGGGATAGCCAAGAAGCTCAGCAAACTCAGACCAAGTGGCGGTAAGAAACACTCCCCTAGTCATACACTTCAACACACCTTCAGTAGAGGACTGCATGTGAATAAACAGAGTTGAGTAAAACTAAGCAATAGCATTCACATCATAGTTCTGACGGTGCTCCATGAGAGGAATCAGCCCAAACTTTTGGCAAATATCAAGAGCCTCGCCAAAGTATGCATGCTTCTCTTCCATGTGAGTCACATTGATGTACTTTTGAGGAGCAACCACGAACTTCTTCTTTGTTGCATAGATTTCAGCAAATATCTGTTCCTGGCGACAGTTGTGGAAGTGAGGATCCAAGCAAAGACGGTCACGAGCCACGAGGTAGGGATCTATACGCCGGAATGCAGAGTAAGCTTTCTGAGACCATTTGGAAATCTTGGCTTTGGTCATGTCTGGCCCAGTAGCAGTGGCCTTCTGAGCAAGAGCAGGCCTCTTCCCTTCAGCGGCAGCAGCAGCCTTCTGACGACTAGTCTGAGTGGTTGGACGCACAACCTCAACATCTTCTTATCAATCTCAGGAGGAATGTCAGAAGATGGTCGACGGGTACGCTTGCCTTGGCGAGTACCTCCTTGCCCTGAGAGGAAAGCACAAGAATAGGGAGGAAAGATGGGGTAAGTGCACAAGTTCGAAAGAGGAAACAAAAGAAATAGATTGGAAAAATACAATCAGGAAAAAGTTGCATTGTTGCCGAAACTTCCGCTGAATAGCCGGAACATGCGCTGAAAATGGTCCACCGGAAGTTCCGGTCGTGGCTCACCGGAAGTTCCGGTGAGGCCACGAACTGACGGTTCCAAACAGCAGTTCACTAGATCTATATCTAAAAGCCACAAGTGCAAAGATTTTCAAGAGTGTATTGGACCAATCTACTCTAGCATGATACCCTAGGCCTACCAAGATCTCCCAACAAGTTCTAGCCAAAGAACTAGCCTATTCATGGTGTGCCCTAACTCAAGCCATGGTGATAGAGCAAGATCTCCATTAATGGAGGGAGTTGAGGGCAAATACCGGAGTCCATGGCGGGAGATCGAGGTGGGGAAGGTTCCCACGGAGCAGATCTATGGAGGAGTGGCCGGAGACGAAGGGGCCGGAGCACCTTCGCGGAGAGGTCTTTGCCGGCGGCTGCTCCAAATAGAGGATGGGTCTTCGGGGAAAAGGGAATAAGATCCTGTTTTCCCCTAGGGCCCACCTTATATAGGACAGGGAGCACCACCGGAAGTTCCAGTCAGGGACCGGAAGTTCCGGTGGACCGGAAGTTCTGGGTCAGGCTGAACACGTTCCAGGTCAGCAGGTAGTTCAGACGAACAACCAGCTGACCGGAAGTTCCGGCATCTGACCGGAAGTTCCGGTGATGCCAGGAAGACCTTCTCAGGTTCGGAAGATAACAAGGAAGAACTTGTGCAGGGAATAGAGAGGGCTTGAGGAAAGGAAAGGCTTAGGATAGAGAGCTCAAACTGTGAAGAGCCAAAGCCAAGAAAAGCCAAGAAAAACACAAAAAGGTCAAAAACACAAATAAAAACGGGTCGGTGGCCGAGGCCACCTTATATAAGAGTAAATAGCTTGACACCGCGAAGATATATCTTGGGTTCATTACCTACACTCATCATGAAGCTCAAATGGTCTCCTTTAGAGACTATAGAGTATGAAAACTTTAATGTGCGCATAGTAGGGATAGCGTTTGTTCATAAGAGGAACTATACTCCCCCTAAATCCATGCCTACATCCAAACAAGATACACATTGAGACGCGGGTAGGTGTGCAAGGTACTCAAGCAACATTGCTCAAATCGATGATATTTAGCTCATGCCTTCACTCCCGGAACCTTGCTTCATCAGGAGGCTTCGTGAAAAGATCCGCAAGATTTGCCTTGGTGGGAACATACTCCAAAGAAATGTCTCCTCTAGCAACATGGTCCCGAATGAAATGATGACGAATCTCAATGTGCTTGGTCCGGTTGTGTTGCACGGGATTTTGAGCAATAGCAATGGCACTCTCATTGTCACAAAGAAGAGGCACCTTGTCAAAAGATAGTCCAAGATCCTTCAAATATTTGCTTCATACATAGCAATTGATCACAACAGCTTGCGGCAGAGATGTACTCAGCTTCGGCAATGGACATCGACACACAGTTCTGCTTCTTCGAGGACCAACAAACCAAAGATCTTCCGAGAAACTGACAAGCTCCGGAGGTTGACTTTCTTCCCACTTTGTCACCAGCCCAGTCCGAGTCCGTGTAACCAATAAGATCAAAGCTGGCTCCCTTGGGGTACCACAACCCAAAGTTTGGGGTATGAACTAAATATAGAAAGATTCTCTTGACCGCCACCATGTGACTTTCCTTTGGTGTGGCTTGAAATCTTGCACACATACCCACACTCAACATAATATCCGGTCGGGATGCATAAAGATAGAGCAAAGAACCAATCATAGACCGATAGAGTTTTTGATCCACTTCCTTACCCTTGGGATCGAGATCAAGATTAACCTTAGTTAGCATGGGAGTCTTGGCACCTTTGACTTGATCAAACTTGAACTTCTTGAGCATGTCTTGGATGTACTTGGATTGGTTGATGAAAGTCCCTTTCCCCAATTTCTTGACTTCAAACCCAAGGAAAAACTTCAACTCCCCCATCATGGACTTCTCGAAGCGATCGGTCATGAGCTTGGCAAAATCCTCATTAAAATTTTTGTTAATAGACCCAAAGATAATGTCATCAACATAGATTTGGCATACGAACAAGTGGCCTCCAACTTTCTTAGTAAAAAGAGTGGGATCAATGAGGCCCACTTCGAAGCCACGGTCTAACAAGAGCTCCCTAAGGAAATCATACCACGCACGTGGGGCTTGCTTGAGGCCATAGAGTGACTTATTGAGCTTGTAGACATGGTTCGGAAAGAGTGGATCCTCAAAACCCGGAGGTTGCTTGACGTATACCAACTCTTTCAAAGGACCATTAAGAAAAGCACTCTTAACATCCATTTGATGCAACTTAAAGTTATGATGGGTAGCAAAGGCAAGAAGCATACGAATGGATTCAAGGCGAGCAACGGGGGCATACGTCCCACTGTAGTAGATGCCCTAAACTTGTGCGTATCCTTGGGCAAATAACCTTGCCTTGTTGCGCACGACAATTCCATTCGCATCACACTTGTTCTTGAAGACCCACTTGGTTCCAATGACGTTTTGAAAATCTTTGGGCCGCTCAACCAATGTCCAAACATTGTTCCTCTTGAAGTTGTGAAGTTCCTCGTTCATAGCATCAAGCCAATCATCATCTTCGAGAGCTTCGAAGACTTTCTGTGGTTCCACAAGAGAGATAAACGCATGGTGAGAGCTAAAGGAAACTAGTTGCCTCCTAGTAGTGGAACCTTTATTGAAATCTCCATAGACATTATCAAGGATATGGCCATCTCGAACAAGCTTGGCGACACGATAGGCTTGACGGCGGGCTTGTGCTTCAACTCGAGATTCTTGAGCTACCACTTGGTCATTGCCAATAATTGAGCCACCACCTTGACTATAAGCACGAACACGAGGGTCATCTTCATCAATTTCCACTTTGGGGGAGTCATCATTTGGAGTGGATCCTTGAGGATCATTGAGTTGCTCTTGATCTTGACGAGCTTGACCTTGGGGAGAGCCGTGACCTTGAGGAGGAGCCCCATCTTGGGGAGGTTGATGAGGTTGATGAAGAGCTTGTCCGTGGGAGGTGCCTTGAGGAGGAGCCCCATCGTGGGGAGGTTGATGTTGTTGATGAAGAGCTTGATCTTTGGAGCTTGGAGAGTCATGAGCATGGGAAGCTTCAGAAGATCTTGAGGGAGCTTGTGCCAAAAAAGTAGGTCCTTGAGGGGCAAGATGATCTTGTGAAAGTGAGGGCTCCACTTGAGTAGAGCTTGGTCCTTCTCCTTCGTCCATAAGGGGATCCTCAATGGGGAGGTGGAAACCCACACCCATTCTTCTTATGGCCTTAGGAGGAATTTCATCACTTGGATCACAAACACCATCTTGCCTAACAAGAGACTCATGATTTTCATCAAACTTCACATTGCTCGTTTCTTCAACTCTTCCATTGGCTTTGCTATAGACTCTATAAGCATGGGACTGATTTGAGTAGCCAACAAAAATTCCTTCTTGAGCCTTGGATTCAAACTTGGACAAACAAACTCCTTTCTTGAGAATGTAGCACTTGCAACCAAACACCCGAAAGTAGCTAACATTAGGGTTTTTCCCGGTGAGAAGTTCATAGGGGGTCTTGTTCTTTCCGGCAAAGTTGTCACTTTGCAAGAGGGTTAGGACATTTGGTACCCCTTGGGCCATGCCCTTGTTCTTTTTCTTCTTCTTGTTCTTCTTCTTCTTAGTCTTGGCAAGTTGATCCTTCAACACCTTGACTTCCTCTATGAGATGCTCATGCTTGCAACAAGGGTTAGGACTGCTAGACAAGTCTATAATTTGCACAGTGTAAGACTTAGCGAGATCACAAGTTAATTGATTTTGAAGTTATTCATGGGCTTCGAAAAGATTTGAGAATTTACTCTCCAAGGCTTTGTGTTTCTCTTTGAGTTTCTCAAGATCCTTTTGAGTCCTATCATGACCACCCACAAACTCAACATTTTCTTTCTTGAGAACCTTAATCAAAGCAAGAGCATGATCACGTTCTTTAATTATAGAGCACAAGGTGTTGTTATGATCATCTACAAGCTTAGACACATTTTCTTAAAGATTAATTCTCATATTTTGTTCATCCTCAAGACTTTGAGTGAGAGAAGCAATTTCATCGGCGGCATCTCTTTAATTTTTACTTAGCAAGTCAAGAAGTTCTTCCTTTTCATCTAAGGCATTCCTAGCATTGTCAAGTTGTGCAAGCAAGGACTCAAAACAAGTTTTAGTTTCTTCATCTAAGGTAGCAACAAATTCACACATGTCAATCATCTCTTTCTTCACCTCTATACCAACAAGATCAAGAGAGGAAGGCTCACTAGAGATAGGTTGAGGAGTGGATTTCGGTGTTACCTCGGTGGCCTTGGCCATGAAGCACTTTTGGTTGGAGGAGATGACATTTTCATTTGGCGAGTCAAAGAGGGATAGACGTGGAGTTGAGGTAGTAGCAATAGCAGCAAATCTCACAATCTCTCCACCATGAACTTCATCATCATCTTCTTCATCCGTGCCCGAAAGGTATTCTTCATGGACCACAATTGTTCGTTCCTTGTTAGTGACGTTCTTGATGGCGTAGTTCTTGTTCAAGGGATGAGGAGGTCTTGACTTGATCTTGCGAATGAGACGACCACCATTGTCTTCACGGTTCTCAAAGGGACACTTGTCCACAAAGTGACTCTTGTCGTTGCAATTGTAGCATGACCTTGCCTTGGGAGACTTGTTGGGTGAGTTGAATCTTGAGTTGTCCCTTGATCTTGACTTGAATCTGGACTTGTTCCAAAAGTCCCTTGAAGCGAGAGCAAGATGTTCGTTGAAGGCACATTTGAGATCCTCTTGAGACCACTCACTTGATGTATCATCATCATCAACTTCAATAGCCTTGGCCTTTAAAGCAAGATTCACTTTGGTTGACCCAATGGCCCTAGCTCGAGCGGACTCCGCATTCTTCTTCGCAATAGTCATGGCAATTACTTCACTCAAGACTTCTTGGGAGGTCATTAGGTCAAAGTTGGTTCTTACCTTGATAGAGTTGAGCTTTTGTTCTTCAAACGGAAGGAGAGCTTGGATGAACTTCCTCTTCATAAACTTGTCATCAACATAGTGGGCCCCAAGGTCCCTCATAGTGGAACAAAGGACCTTAAGGCGCCTATACATGTCTTCGGGGGTCTCATCATCTTGCATTGCAAAACCATCGCACTCGTTGTTGATTTCATCAAACTTGGAGCTTTGGATGCTTGCATTCCCAACAAAGAGCTCGGTGAGTTGATCCCAAGCTCCCTTGGCGGTGTCGAATTGGCGAATGTGTGGCATCCCGCAAAACCACTACTAGAAAATCGCGTTGAATTTGTGCATTGCATCGTCATCATCATACATTGTTTGCATAAAATATTTTCGCAAGCCCGTTTAGTTTTCCAAACGCCCCCTCTTTATTCAAACGCCAAACCCCGGGTGCTGCCGGATATTTTGTTTGTCTAAAAACTATTCGCAAAGTTCTTTTCAAATTAAATAAAAGCTTGAATTATTTTTAGCGGGGGCAGTTGAACGGGCCGAATTAACCCGAACGGCCACCCCCAGTTTTTAAAAAATCGGTCCACCTAACCACCCTACTAATCCTACAGCTACCTAGAAAACTACCCAACCCTTCCCTCCACCTCACCCCACCCAATGGCAGCGCGCCACCTCACCTCCTCCCTCTCTCTGAACCACTCCCAGGCTGCCACTTGGCCACCTCCCTCCACCCACCACTCCTCTCTCTCTCACCTTCCACCCCAGCCACAGCTACCCCTCTCTCTCTCACACCCGCTGCCGCCTGACCCCACCCCACCTGACCCCGCCAAGGCCACCCCCACGCATGCACGCACGCACGCACGCACACGCCTCCGCCAGCCTCACCCCCCCGCGGCCCCGCTCCGGGCCCACCACCACCGACGCGTCCCTCCCTTCTTCCCCGCAGGCCTCTGCCGCTCGCCTCCCACCCCCTTTCCCCCTCTCCGCTGCGCCGCTGCAGGGCCCCTCCGCCGCGCCCCCCGGCCCGCCTCGAGCCCGTGCTCACCGGCGCGCCTCCGGCCGTCGCCCGACCCCGCCTCCGCTCTCCACCACCCTCGACCAACCCCGCGCCTCTCTGGCCCTGCGCCACCGCCGCCTGAGCCCCGGCTCCTCCCCGCCTTTCCCTCTCCAGCGCGCCGCCGCCGCGCGCTCCGCTGCCGCTCGTCGCCGCCGCGCCACCCCGACCCCCGCCGCCAGCTCTCTCGCCGCCCCCCTCCAGCGCGCTCGCCCTCTCCCCTGAGCGGCCCCCTCGCGTCTCGCCTCGACCCCGCCGTCGGCCACCGCCCCACCTGCAACCCGCTCCGCCCCGCCTGCCCCGCCGTCTGTGGTCTCCGGCCGCGCGCCGCCCTGCGCCGCCACCGCGGAGGCCGCCTCGCCTCCTCCTCCGTCACCGTCTCCGGCGCTTCCCGGCGAGCCCCGCCGTCCGCCGCTCAACCGCCTTCGTCCCCGCGCAGGCCACCCTCTGCAAGCCGCCGTTCGCCAGGCTTCCCTCGCCGGCGCGCCCTCCCAGTCCCCGGCGTCCCCGGCGAGCCGCTGCTCGAACCCTCGTCAGCGCCGCGCCTGGCCCCGACGTCCTCGCAGTCCAACCGCGGGTGATCCTCCTGCAGTGACCGTGGGCCCCAACCGTGTGTGTGTTGGATGCTCTTGTGTGGCTGTCAGGCACCGCTTGGCTGCTAAAGAGCCCTTGTAGTTGTGTTTGCCTCGCAGCAGTGTTTCCATCGTCCGCCATGTACCAGTTTGGTGTCTCTCGGAATCGCAAGATCTTCATACAAGGGCGCCCCCGACAAGTTGCACAAGACCCTTGGACTCGACACCCTCGAAGCGTCAAGATCTACTACACGGAGCATTGTCCGAGGCCGCGAACCCGCAAGAACTTCGTCATAGGATGTGAAGACCTCGTTCCCGAACCGAAGGCCCCGAGTTCTTCTTCACGGATCCGTTGGTCGGAACCCCGAAGACCGAAACCGGAGCAGGATCCGAAGACCTTATGTGCGACAAGTACTCCTTCCGGATGCGATGCTCGAGAACCCGGACGGTAAGGACACCGACGCAGAACGCCAAGTGCTTCACCCCGGACGCCAAGACCGACCCGACTTGAGAACCCGACAAGACCGTCGCTACGACAAGAACGGCATCGGCCTGGGGGAATTCGACACGCCCCGACACCGAACCAAGACCTGCTTCCCGGACGCGACAAGGACTACCCCGATTCGAGACCCTAACCCCGGAGTTCGAGAACGACCCCGTCAGGACCCTGGACCCCGAAACCGACCCCGAACCCCGGAACCCAAGATCGTCGAGCCCCCTCTGATGTGTGAACCCCTTTTCCTCGATACCCTATTTTATAAATGATATCAACTTGTTGCATATTTAATCATTCATCTCGCATGCATATCTGTGGTTTGGGGGCCTTATGCCGATTCACCTAATAATTAAATATGGGGCCCATATGCGGGCAAATCTAGTCTCATATTGGCCTCATTTAAATTTGTGTAGCGAACCCGATGCTATCTTTTGCCATGTTCAAACAACATTTAAATTGCGGGGGTTCTAAATAACTTGAACCATTTAATTAATTGTCGGGACCCCGGTTCCGCTTAATATGACCTAATTGCATCGCACCTTTGCCTTGTCATCCATCATACATGCATCATGCCGATCTTATGCCGTTGTATTAAATATTGCATCCGGTGTTTCTTCTAGTGTTTTGCTTCTTCGCGGATAAGGCCGTTGAGTTGATGTGAGCTTCGCCCCGATCTTCGGTTGAACCCTTCGACAATGTTTTCAGGCGAGCATCTCCCCCTTTCTACCTATCTTACTTTTATAGTATTTATTCCCTCCTGTTGATCTATTGCTATCTGTGTTGCGATGCTATAGTTTCCGTACCTGTGATATCCCCTGCAGCCTTATATTGCCTTGGACACATCCTATTACCTGTTGTTTGGTAGATAGTTGGACTTGCGCGTCGTAGTCGCTTGCTTAAGTGCTGCTGCATGTTGTCAAGTGCCACAGATGTTGATGAATTGCCGCATGTTGATTTTGGAGATGATTCTAGTTTTACTTATCGTCACTTTAATTCATGTCTAACAACTAAAATTGAAATAAGCAGAGGCATCGGTGGGTGATAGATAATATTTGGTTTCCGAACGCCCACTTGTGTCCCGTAAGACCCCGAGTACTTGATACATGTTCCTTGATTTATCGCGCTATCCACATCTGGGAGGTATATGGGACCCCCCTGAGCCAGAGCTTGATTCATTCTTATTTCTTGGGGCCACAAACTAGTTTGAGGTTTTATTTACGATCCTGTACTTATGCCATGCTTTACTGCTTTATTTACGATTGTGCGAGGTACTGCACACTGTACTGTTTAGGTAAGCGGAGTGATTACGCGGTATCGACACCCCGAGTTTTCGGGTTCCCAGTCGCTTACAACCATTGTCGCAGACCTTGAGGCCGTCTCGGAGCTTGCTTACTCCGTTGCGGGATCTACTTAAGGGGTGGCCCCCTGAAATATTTCTGAATCTTGTGATTGCTTTGTCGTGAAGGCCTCGTTGGGTTTTGATTTGGTTTTTCCGAGGTTGATCGAGTGTGTGTTGCTATTGGTGCACCCCGGCCGGGTAAAACTTTCTGAAAGCCGTGTCCGCGGATATGGACGACTTGGAGCACAGTATCTCGATCATAGACAAGCATAACTAAAGTTTATTGCTATAAATTTGCCTTTATAATGACTAGTAATCAGCTTCACTATAACGGAATGGCTAATTAATACTGCCCACAATTGCTTGTTTGGATGTCGCCTGCGACGATTGTATCTGACTAGTAAGTATTGCAACTACAACGGAATGGCTGAATAAAAGTACCAACAACTGCTGGGTTTTGGGTTTATCTCATGCTATCTGTACCGGATTAGTAATTGTTGCAACTATCACGGAATGGTTAACTAAAAGTGCCCACTGTTTACTTTATCAGGACGAGTATCTAAACCTGACTAGTAAAGTGCCGCAACTATAACTGAATAAGTAAAATTGCCAACTGTGTGAGTTCCTCGGTTGACTTCCTCGTTTGGTCTCGAGGGGGAAACACCAGGATGGGTGTGTTTGGTGATAGCTTCAGGTTAGATCCGGTTAGGTCCCTCTTATCCCTCTCTGATATCCGCCAGTTGTATCGAGTCTCTATAGGTTGTTTAGTGCATGCTGCCGCTGCCGCTCAGTCCACCATACCTATGTAGGCGAGGACCGCCGAATTCTAGCCTCGCCGTGTACTGGCCTCAGTACTGACGCTCCTTCTTTGTTTTCTTCTTTGCCCTTTGTCGGCACCCCTTTTGTTAAGCAGGTTTTGAGATCGACGCCGTTAGCAGGGTTACCCTTCCGGTTTGGCCTGGGCAGGGTTATGGACACCATTGGTTATTCTTCAGGGCTCTTAGCCCCATTTGCATCTTGTCCGTAGTCGGACGCTTGATCATTTTCAAGGTGATTTGGATCTTTGTATATTATATCTGTATTCTTGACTCTTTGAGTCGCTGTTATATTATATCTGTTCTGTGGGTCCCATCGAGGACTGTTGTGTAATGTTATTACTTCGTTTTCCACCCGCACGAAAGTGCCTGGTGGGCACCTTTGAATCGTTTCTATGCGGGTTTGGCGAATTTTGCTCAAACTTGCATAGGTCCGATTCTGAGGGTGTTACAGAGTGGTATCAGAGCACAGCAGTTGCGATACCCCACAAGTCCAGCCTGTAGGATAACCTAGCTAACGGCCGAAGTAGAGTGTCAAAACTATTTTTGAAAATCGGTTGGATAGTTCTGATTAGGTCTGATTTTACTTCTTACCCCTCTGCTATTCTCCTCTTATCCCGACGTGTTTTGAACCCGCTCTCTTCTCTCTCTTCGAGTCCAGGACATCTCGTGGTTGGGTTCCCGTCGTACCTTCAGGGTTTCGCTTCCTTCTTGGATAACGGTGTTCTACCATCCGGTGTTCATGCTGCCGAGGGAATCCGTCTGCGGTGTTACCATTCCTTGTTCTTTGGTTGTGCCTTCCGGTGTTTTCCGACGCGACGACATCCTCTACGCCAGATCCGATGCAGCGTCTGCATCACTCCATTGTTCCGAACCTCGCTTGTCGAGATCTTCAGTCTGAATCCTGTGAGTTGGTTGCATAATCTGTCTATTCGTGTACAGGGTAATGCTTTGAGTGCGGGATGGAGTCGCGACCATACCACTACTCTTATCATTCGCTTCTGTACATTGAATAGTGGATCGATGCAATTTTACTCCTTCCATGGAAGTTAGAGGTGGCCTTACCTTTAACCTCGTCCGTTGTTATCCGGAGTGTTCTCCTGACGAACAGGAACAACGACCTCTTGTTAGTGGTGTCGCGAGGATCTGCACGAAACGAGAAGACGTAGATCGCCGACCTTCCTTCCGGTACCATGAGGCGGATCTCGAGGGCGAGATCCCTTGTTAGTGGTGTCGAATTGTGGCATCCCGCAAAACCACTACTAGAAAATCGCGTTGAATTTGTGCATTGCATCGTCATCATCATACATTGTTTGCATAAAATATTTTCGCAAGCCCGTTTAGTTTTCCAAACGCCCCATCTTTATTCAAACGCCAAACCCCGGGTGCTGCCGGATATTTTGTTTGTCTAAAAACTATTCGCAAAGTTCTTTTCAAATTAAATAAAAGCTTGAATTATTTTTAGCGGGGGCAGTCGAACGGGCCGAATTAACCCGAACGGCCACCCCCAGTTTTTAAAAAATCGGTCCACCTAACCACCCTACTAATCCTACAGCTACCCAGAAAACTACCCAACCCTTCCCTCCACCTCACCCCACCCAATGGCAGCGCGCCACCTCACCTCCTCCCTCTCTCTGAACCACTCCCAGGCTACCACTTGGCCACCTCCCTCCACCCACCACTCCTCTCTCTCTCACCTTCCACCCCAGCCACAGCTACCCCTCTCTCTCTCACACCCGCTGCCGCCCGACCCCACCCCACCTGACCCCGCCAAGGCCACCCCCACGCACGCACGCACGCACACGCCTCCGCCAGCCTCACCCCCCCGCGGCCCCGCTCCGGGCCCACCACCACCGACGCGTCCCTCCCTTCTTCCCCGCAGGCCTCTGCCGCTCGCCTCCCACCCCCTTTCCCCCTCTCCGCCGCGCCGCTGCAGGGCCCCTCCGCCGCGCCCCCCGGCCCGCCTCGAGCCCGTGCTCGCCGGCGTGCCTCCGGCCGTCGCCCGACCCCGCCTCCGCTCGCCACCACCCTCGACCAACCCCGCGCCTCTCTGGCCCTGCGCCACCGCCGCCTGAGCCCCGGCTCCTCCCCGCCTTTCCCTCTCCAGCGCGCCGCCGCCGCGCGCTCCGCTGCCGCTCGTCGCCGCCGCGCCACCCCGACCCCCGCCGCCAGCTCTCTCGCCGCCCCCCTCCAGCGCGCTCGCCCTCTCCCCTGAGCGGCCCCCTCGCGTCTCGCCTCGACCCCGCCGTCGGCCACCGCCCCACCTGCAACCCGCTCCGCCCCGCCTGCCCCGCCGTCTGTGGTCTCCGGCCGCGCGCCGCCCTGCGCCGCCACCGCGGAGGCCGCCTCGCCTCCTCCTCCGTCACCGTCTCCGGCGCTTCCCGGCGAGCCCCGCCGTCCGCCGCTCAACCGCCTCCGTCCCCGCGCAGGCCACCCTCTGCAAGCCGCCGTTCGCCAGGCTTCCCTCGCCGGCGCGCCCTCCCAGTCCCCGGCGTCCCCGGCGAGCCGCTGCTCGAACCCTCGTCAGCGCCGCGCCTGGCCCCGACGTCCTCGCAGTCCAACCGCGGGTGATCCTCCTGCAGTGACCGTGGGCCCCAACCGTGTGTGTGTTGGATGCTCTTGTGTGGCTGTCAGGCACCGCTTGGCTGCTAAAGAGCCCTTGTAGTTGTGTTTGCCTCGCAGCAGTGTTTCCATCGTCCGCCATGTACCAGTTTGGTGTCTCTCGGAATCGCAAGATCTTCATACAAGGGCGCCCCCGACAAGTTGCACAAGACCCTTGGACTCGACACCCTCGAAGCGTCAAGATCTACTACACGGAGCATTGTCCGAGGCCGCGAACCCGCAAGAACTTCGTCATAGGATGTGAAGACCTCGTTCCCGAACCGAAGGCCCCGAGTTCTTCTTCACGGATCCGTTGGTCGGAACCCCGAAGACCGAAACCGGAGCAGGATCCGAAGACCTTATGTGCGACAAGTACTCCTTCCGGATGCGATGCTCGAGAACCCGGACGGTAAGGACACCGACGCAGAACGCCAAGTGCTTCACCCCGGACGCCAAGACCGACCCGACTTGAGAACCCGACAAGACCGTCGCTACGACAAGAACGGCATCGGCCTGGGGGAATTCGACACGCCCCGACACCGAACCAAGACCTGCTTCCCGGACGCGACAAGGACTACCCCGATTCGAGACCCTAACCCCGGAGTTCGAGAACGACCCCGTCAGGACCCTGGACCCCGAAACCGACCCCGAACCCCGGAACCCAAGATCGTCGAGCCCCCTCTGATGTGTGAACCCCTTTTCCTCGATACCCTATTTTATAAATGATATCAACTTGTTGCATATTTAATCATTCATCTCGCATGCATATCTGTGGTTTGGGGGCCTTATGCCGATTCACCTAATAATTAAATATGGGGCCCATATGCGGGCAAATCTAGTCTCATATTGGCCTCATTTAAATTTGTGTAGCGAACCCGATGCTATCTTTTGCCATGTTCAAACAACATTTAAATTGCGGGGGTTCTAAATAACTTGAACCATTTAATTAATTGTCGGGACCCCAGTTCCGCTTAATATGACCTAATTGCATCGCACCTTTGCCTTGTCATCCATCATACATGCATCATGCCGATCTTATGCCGTTGTATTAAATATTGCATCCGGTGTTTCTTCTAGTGTTTTGCTTCTTCGCGGATAAGGCCGTTGAGTTGATGTGAGCTTCGCCCCGATCTTCGGTTGAACCCTTCGACAATGTTTTCAGGCGAGCATCTCCCCCTTTCTACCTATCTTACTTTTATAGTATTTATTCCCTCCTGTTGATCTATTGCTATCTGTGTTGCGATGCTATAGTTTCCGTACCTGTGATATCCCCTGCAGCCTTATATTGCCTTGGACACATCCTATTACCTGTTGTTTGGTAGATAGTTGGACTTGCGCGTCGTAGTCGCTTGCTTAAGTGCTGCTGCATGTTGTCAAGTGCCACAGATGTTGATGAATTGCCGCATGTTGATTTTGGAGATGATTCTAGTTTTACTTATCGTCACTTTAATTCATGTCTAACAACTAAAATTGAAATAAGCAGAGGCATCGGTGGGTGATAGATAATATTTGGTTTCCGAACGCCCACTTGTGTCCCGTAAGACCCCGAGTACTTGATACATGTTCCTTGATTTATCGCGCTATCCACATCCGGGAGGTATATGGGACCCCCCTGAGCCAGAGCTTGATTCATTCTTATTTCTTGGGGCCACAAACTAGTTTGAGGTTTTATTTACGATCCTGTACTTATGCCATGCTTTACTGCTTTATTTACGATTGTGCGAGGTACTGCACACTGTACTGTTTAGGTAAGCGGAGTGATTACGCGGTATCGACACCCCGAGTTTTCGGGTTCCCAGTCGCTTACAGCCATTGTCGCAGACCTTGAGGCCGTCTCGGAGCTTGCTTACTCCGTTGCGGGATCTACTTAAGGGGTGGCCCCCTGAAATATTTCTGAATCTTGTGATTGCTTTGTCGTGAAGGCCTCGTTGGGTTTTGATTTGGTTTTTCCGAGGTTGATCGAGTGTGTGTTGCTATTGGTGCACCCCGGCCGGGTAAAACTTTCTGAAAGCCGTGTCCGCGGATATGGACGACTTGGAGCACAGTATCTCGATCATAGACAAGCATAACTAAAGTTTATTGCTATAAATTTGCCTTTATAATGACTAGTAATCAGCTTCACTATAACGGAATGGCTAATTAATACTGCCCACAATTGCTTGTTTGGATGTCGCCTGCGACGATTGTATCTGACTAGTAAGTATTGCAACTACAACGGAATGGCTGAATAAAAGTACCAACAACTGCTGGGTTTTGGGTTTATCTCATGCTATCTGTACCGGATTAGTAATTGTTGCAACTATCACGGAATGGTTAACTAAAAGTGCCCACTGTTTACTTTATCAGGACGAGTATCTAAACCTGACTAGTAAAGTGCCGCAACTATAACTGAATAAGTAAAATTGCCAACTGTGTGAGTTCCTCGGTTGACTTACTCGTTTGGTCTCGAGGGGGAAACACCAGGATGGGTGTGTTTGGTGATAGCTTCAGGTTAGATCCGGTTAGGTCCCTCTTATCCCTCTCTGATATCCGCCAGTTGTATCGAGTCTCTATAGGTTGTTTAGTGCATGCTGCCGCTGCCGCTCAGTCCACCATACCTATGTAGGCGAGGACCGCCGAATTCTAGCCTCGCCGTGTACTGGCCTCAGTACTGACGCTCCTTCTTTGTTTTCTGCTTTGCCCTTTGTCGGCACCCCTTTTGTTAAGCAGGTTTTGAGATCGACGCCGTTAGCAGGGTTACCCTTCCGGTTTGGCCTGGGCAGGGTTATGGACGCCATTGGTTATTCTTCAGGGCTCTTAGCCCCATTTGCATCTTGTCCGTAGTCGGACGCTTGATCATTTTCAAGGTGATTTGGATCTTTGTATATTATATCTGTATTCTTGACTCTTTGAGTCGCTGTTATATTATATCTGTTCTGTGGGTCCCATCGAGGACTGTTGTGTAATGTTATTACTTCGTTTTCCACCCGCACGAAAGTGCCTGGTGGGCACCTTTGAATCGTTTCTATGCGGGTTTGGCGAATTTTGCTCAAACTTGCATAGGTCCGATTCTGAGGGTGTTACAGAATGCGAGCAAAATCCTTTGGAGTCAAGGCCTTTTGAATCATTCCCAAAGTTGTGGCATTGAGTTGCTTGTCCACCACTTCACCTCGTGTCAACTTCTTTGGGTCATATGGAGAGAATCCATCCTCCACAATCCTCATTAACTCAATAGAAGAGCTGGAAATATGTGAGCGCATTAGATATTGTCAATTGGCGAAATTAGAAGTATCTAGCATGGGTGGTGCTCCTTGAGGTATAATGTGTGGCATGGGAATGGGTGGATCCGGAGTGTACTTCGGCGGTGGGGGTACAGCCGAGTAGTCCTTTCCTCCATTTTCCTCTTTGGAAGTTGGGTTCTCGGGCTCCTCGATGTTCTCACTTGGAACCTTGGTAGAGGTTTGAGCAACAAAACCAAGTCCCAAGTGAGTGGTGGCGGCCGCGGGAGTTACCCCGGGGGCGGACATCGTAACGGTGGGAGGAACCTCGGTGGGTTGGGGTGTGTCAAAAGCAACCATGGGGTTTGGCTTGAGATACTGCAAGATAGTCATCATTTCCTCGAACTTGGACATCATGGACGACTCCAATTGCTTGAGGTCATCCATAGTGGCCAAGTTCTTGGATTTTTCGGTTTCACTACATCCTTCATCAGCCATAGTCTCTTAGGAGGTAAAGCCCGAAATAAGAGCCTTAGCTCTGATACCAATTGAAAGTACCGACTTGATACGACTAGAGGGGGGTGAATAGGCGTCTACCCAATTTTAATTTGTTTCTCACTTTTAGGCTCAACGAGAAGGAAAGTTATCTAGAGATGCAACTAAGTGAACAACCTAAAGCAAGAAAACAAACACCAACCACAAAAACGGTAAATATCAAGAAGTAAAGGAAGGGAACGAAGTAACCGGAGCAGGGACACGGAGATGTAATTCCCGTAGTTCACTCCCAAGGAGATACGTCTACGTTGGAGAGGTGGCATGGCCACACAAGGTCACCCGAGCGCCACAAAGGCCTCACCTTCTTCTCCGGTGATCTCCCCCACAAAGGAGGCCTCACAATCCACTAACCGGTGACCTTGAAGGCGCCAACCGAAACCTTTACACCAAGGTTGAGGGGGAGGCTCCACAACTCAATTGGAGGCCCTCAACGACACCTCGAGGCTTTACAACACAAGCCTTAGCTCCGAGGATGCCCTACACCATCTAGGGTTTCAAGAAACCCAAGAGCAACAAGATCCACAAAGGATGGGTGGGGAAAATCAAATCTTCTTTGGTGGAAGTGTAGATCTAGGTCACCTCCCTCACCTCTCAAAAGATCAAGTCATTTGAGTGGCTAGAGAGAGAGATCTAGTGAGGTGAAGCTCAAGCATTAATGGAGGAGAGAAAAAATTCGAGAGAGGGTGGGAGGAAGAAGAGGGGTGCCTTAAATAGGCCCCCTCGCGCTTAACCATTACAGCCCCCGTGACCTCACCGGAAGTTCTGGTGAGAGGCCGGAAGTTCCGCCCAGCCTGGCTCCAACGGTCATCAGACCGTTGATGCCCGCTCCAGAAGCGCAACCGGAAGTTCCGGTCAAAACAGACCGGAAGTTCCGGTGAACTTCCGACGCAAGTTCCGGTGAACTTCCGACGCAAGTTCCGACCAAGTTCCGGCAAATAGAACACTTCAAAACAGAAGGTTACTGAGACACCACTGGAACTTGGAGCGGAACTAGGGACGGAATTTCTGGGTCGCGAACCGAATCTGGCCGGAAGTTCCGCTCAGGACCTTTTGGCAAATAGAACGCTTCATACAGAAGGTTACTGATTCACCACCGGAACTTGGGGCGGAACTAGCGTCGGAACAAAGCTTAGAACAGCCCGCAGAAAAAGCATGAGCGGAACTTCCGGCTCCAGGCCGGAAGTTCCGGTGAGACACAGAAGGCTCCAACAGAACAGGAACACGCTCTCTCACGGAATAGTGGGATGGCTGTGGCGGTGCATATAGGTTTGTGCAAGAACAAGTGATTTCCCACAGCCTTCCAGGATGGACCCCCTCTTAATAGTACGGTGACCTAAAAACAACAACCGGAGAGAAACTAGGAGAAAACTAAAAGGCCACCGTCTTCAAGACATCCCAAGAGAGCATCCACCACAATAGAAGGAGACATCAACAACGTTTCCCCTGAAACTCAAGCGCACAATTAAAAACACAATTGGGATTATCATTAACACCAAAAACATCATGGGAAGATATAGTCCTTTCACTTCCTCTCATATACAATTGCAGGTTTATGATTCTAATATTTCAACTCTGCACTTCTTTCCGCATCCTGAATGTTTTTGTAGGTAGTGGGCCCGTAGCTACCTTTTAATCTATGATTGCTCACTACTCCCTCTGTTTCGTAATATAAGATGTTTTAGCTTTGTGAAGGAAATGTATCTAGACTACTTTTAGTGTGTAGGTTCGATAAAACATCTTATATTTTGGAACAGGGGGAGTAGAATACAATGATAATATATGTGTTCGAATCATGTTTCCTTCTAATACTGTTCCTTCTGCATTACTCCAAGGCCATGGAGATCTTCTACATATAGCCGTTTCTGTTCAATAGGTAGATGCAAACCAGTACTGATCATGCAAGAAAATATGGTGGGACATGGCTTGGCCTTTGCGATTTGCAAGCAATTGGTGTGTTTTCTTTCACTTCCAGTTACTGATTCATCTAGAAGACATAGTTAAGATAGTATTAGTTAACTAAAGCAGGTCCAGGTAATTTATGAAATTGGGTAACTCTTTTAATGAATTTCTGCAAAGATTTAGGAAGAGTTAATGGATGGTACTCTAACTGTGGTTAGCAACTAGAATGAAGGTTCAACATTTATATTATCATAATGATTTCACTATCAGTGATATAGAAGGTTCTTGTGTTTTCAAGCCAAAAGTAGTACCTTGTGGTATGTCCCTGTTGCTACCAAGTACCTAACCTAATGGTCTTAAGTGTTATGAGCATAGATGATGAACAAGATGATGGTTAAATGTATCTGCTAACACGCAAATCTGAGTTGGTTTTAACAACAAGATTCATTGTCAGAGATGCAGCGTGCAGGCCTCGAGGCGGCGTACGAAGAAGTTCGATCTACGGTAGTTGGGCCGCCGGGGGTGGCGGTGCAGTTCGCGGAGGGGTGCGGTGACAGATTGTTTGCAATTTTTCCAAAGTCTTGAGGGTAAACTTGTCTGCTGCAACTCGTCAAGCTCGGGAAGCACCTCCGCCCCACTTTCGGCCGGCCCGAGCACGTAGTTGATTTTCCTGCCCTGGTTCTCGCAAGCGCTGTTGAAATATTGGTTGGTTGTTGCAGCTACCCTAAAAGCTGCAGCTGAAACGCAAACATACAGGGCCTAAGTTAGTTATTTATGAACTGAGGGAGTATTTCTATGTATTTTGATGCCTGGTTAATTTTTAAGAGTTGTATATCGTGTCTAATTTGATGGGATTTTCTCGACTTGTATATCATGTCTTTAATTTGATGGAAATTTCTCATGGTCACGTTTATTTGCCTTCTTTTGCTTTTTCTACACCTTGATCTTAAGGGAGACGAAGGCTTTCACGAAATAGGGTCTGTTGGCGTAGGCGCAGGTGCACCAAGGGGTGGACCCAAGTATAGCTGAGTGGGGGAATTTGCCCCGACTTAATTTTTAAAATTTTAGTGTAATTTGTTCATATTTGAAGGAAAATAAAAAAAGGAGATTTGTACTATAAGTGCTCCCAGTCAACTGAGTTGCCATCACTGGATTTTTTGTCTGGATCTGCCCCTGGATACACATGTATCAGGAAGCATGTATTAGTGTTCAGGGTGTACTTCCATGACATAGTGTTTTATCTTCCGTTGCAACGCACGGGTATGTTTCCTAGTCTAGCACTAAAACATATCTAGATACATCCATTTTAGTGACAAGTAATATGGATCGGAGGAAGTAACATCTTAATAGTTTTTTTTTTGCCTCGTGTGTACTAAAAAACGAAGTGGTTTTCAGAGCTGAATAATTTCTACAATAGAGATCTGGGGGGGCAACTGACAGGAGTCGATGCATTAGATAAGAAATCCCTACTGTGTTACCGTGTTGCTAATCATGATGTTAGTTAATTTGTTGTTGATGCGCATACCCTCGTTTGTTTTTTAAGTTATATATAAACTGAACCATCAATTTAGTGACTCTTGAGACAATAAGGTATTTCACAATGGATTGGCTCTTAGGGCGTTATCCTTGACAATGCGCCAATGTCCTTAGGGCCTTGTTTGGATAAGTAGTTTTGAGAGAATTAGTTTCCCTTATCCTCAGCTAACCGTGTAACTACCTAAAACTCTGTTTGGCTTCCGCTCCTACACTAGTGGAAACGCGGGCTTTTGTTGATCCCGAAAATGGGCTTTAACACCGGTTCTTCTACGAACCGGTGTTAAAGGGGGGGCCGTACCAGCGTGGCCTCTGCGGCATTAAAGGAGCCCCCCCTTTAACACCGGTTCGTGCCACGAACCGGTGTTAAAGGTCTCTCCACCAGTGGCCCGCGCACCCCCCCCCCCCCTTTAACACCGGTTCGTGGCACGAACCGGTGTTAAGGGGGGGGGCTATATAAGACACCACCCCAGCCCACACACACCCCACTCTTCCATTCTTTCACATTTTGGAGCCTAGCAAGAGGGTGTGAAGAGTGCTAGTTTGTGTTTTTTTCATATGCACTAGAGGTGTTCGGTGAAATGCCCGAGAGCTCAAAATAAGCTTTCTTGTTGCTCTTTCCGTCTCGGTCGAGGTCGGCAACTATAGTTTCATGTGTCATTGATGTACTATATATATAAATGGTCATCTCCCTATTATTTTTTGATATATACTACATATTAATGCAGATGAATCGGCAATGGATGTACGGTGACCGCCGCACTTCCGAGTACATTACGGGCCTCCAAAATTTCATCGTTGTGGCTATTGCAAACCGTGGTCACAATGGTTTTATGTGTTGTCCGTGTGTTCACTGTCAGAACAAGAAAGACTACTCAAATACCAGAACCATTCACGCCCACCTGCTTCGATCTGGTTTCATGCCCAGCTATAATTGTTGGACCAAGCACGGAGAAAAAGGGGTTGTGATGGAAGACAACGAAGAAGAAGAGGATGATGAAAACTATCATAATATGTATCCTGAATATGATGATACTGCAACGGGGGTAGATAATGAAGATCAAGAGGGAGCAGATGGGCCCGCTGATGACGATCTTGGTCGGGCCATTACTGATGCAAAGGAAGAATGTGAAACTGAAAAGGAGAAGGAGAAGTTGGAGCAGATGTTAAAGGATCACAAAACATTGTTGTATCCAACTTGCGAAGATGGCCACAAAAAGCTAGGTGCCACACTGGATTTGCTGCAATGGAAGGCAGAGAATGGTGTGACTGACAGCGCATTTTCAAAGTTGTTGGTAAAAATGAAGAATCTTCTTCCAAGAAATAATGAGTTTCCTGACAGTACATACCAAGCAAAGAAGGTTGTCTGCCCTCTAGGATTAGACGTGCAGAAGATACATGCATGCATTAATGACTGCATCCTCTACCGCGGTGAGAAGTACGAGAATTTGGATGCATGCCCGATATGCACTGCACTGCGGTATAAGATCAGGCGAGACGATCCTGGCGATGTTGAGGGCAAGGCCCCTAGGAAGAAGGTTCCCGCCAAGGTTATGTGGTATGCTCCTATAATACCACGGTTAAAACGTCTCTTCAGAAATAAAGAGCATGCCAAGTTGTTGCGATGGCACATGGAAGATCGTAAGAAAGACGCGATGTTGAGACACCCCGCTGATGGGTCACAGTGGAGAAAAGTCGAGCGAGAGTACCCGGACTTTGCACATGACGCAAGGAACTTAAGGTTTGGTCTAAGTACAGACGGCATGAATCCTTTTGGTGAGCAGAGCTGCAGTCACAGCACCTGGCCTGTGACGCTATGTATCTATAACCTTCCTCCTTGGTTGTGTATGAAGAGGAAGTTCATTATGATGCCAGTGCTCATCCAAGGCCCGAGGCAACCCGGGAACGACATTGATGTGTACCTAAGGCCATTAGTTGAAGAACTTTTACAGCTGTGGGCCAAACCAGGTGTACGTATGTGGGATGAGCACAAAGGGGAGCCATTTGACCTACGAGCATTGCTTTTCGTAACCATCAATGATTGGCCTGCTCTTAGTAACATTTCAGGGCAGACAAACAAGGGATACAATGCATGCACACACTGTTTAGATGATACTGAAAGTGTATATTTGGATAAATGTAAGAAGGTTGTGTACCTAGGGTATCGCCGATTTCTTCCGAACCTGCATCCAGTAAGAAAGAAAGGCAAGCATTTCAAACGTCTGGCAGAACCCCGGAGGAAGCCTGTCCTCCGTACCGGTGAGGAGGTATTTGGTATGGTCAAGGACCTAGAAGTAATCTTTGGAAAAGGTCCTGGCAGTCTATCTGTTCCGAATGACGATGCCGGACACGCGCCCATGTGGAAGAAGCAATCTATATTTTGGGATCCACTTAGTAGAAACCTTGAAGAAGAAGAAATAATGGAGAACATTATTGATGAGGACACCTCACAATATCTGAACTTGGAGGGACATGACGACGACAGCTCAAGTACTAGTCATGGAGAAGATGAAGACTCCGGTGAACACAATTTAATGGTTACAAAGTCCGGCGAGGTATATGCATTGATTAAGCCTCAGCTGAACTCCACCAACAATCTTCTTCTACATGTATTAATTAACGCTTCTTTCTTCTTTTAGCCCTCTGGATCGACCAGCCAGCAACCATCTTCTTCTACGAAAAAGAGCAAGCGAGGCGCGAGCCAGCGGTTGAAAGATCGTGCAAAGTTCACGATCGAAGCAGTCCGTGTTGATGGCAGGCCGATGGAGCCCAAGAAGGCCGCAGACAAATTTATACGTCAGGCTGGAGTTCTTGTTAGGGACCAAATCCCAATCACAATTGAAAATTGGAATAAGCCAAAGAAGGGCGACGGTACCTTTGTCGATGACAGATCCAAAGAAACGCTTTGGAATTCGTTGTTGGTAAATTTCACCCTTCCGCCAGAGGAGGATGAAAACAACCCGGTTATAGAGAACAAGGTCAAAGAGTGGACTCTAAAGAAGATGGCTGATGCTTTCCGCAACTGGAAGACAAAATTGAACAAATTTGTCAAAGCTGGCGAGACTCCAAATTTCGAAGACGCATATTATGCGAAGATAAGACCTCACTGGCCCGAATTTAAGACATATAAAAAAAGTGCTATAGCTAAAAAGAGGTCAGAAACCAATACGCTTAATGCCCTGAAGAAGGAATATCACCAGAGGACGGGGTCAGGTGGCTACATATCTCAGAGGCCTAAGTGGGAGGAAGCTGAGAGGGCCCTGCGCGAGAGAGCGATCACACCCCAGACAGATGAGTGGGACCTACGTGCAAAGACTTGGTTCTACGGAATCGGGGCAAGGTTGGACCCAGAAACAGGATTGTGTATCTTCCCAACCATCCTTGCCAAACCCGTCACTGAACTCATCACGGCATACGAGGAAACATCCGCCGGGACCTTCCATCCCGACAGAGAGAATGACCAGCTCACACGCGCCATCGGTAAAAAAGAACACTCTGGACATGCACGAGGCACAGGGGGTATGACGTGGAAGGATGGGTTTGCCGACTGGAGCGACTCTTACAGATGGCGCGGCAGAAAAGAAAAAGAGCGTACAGAGCGGATGACACAGATAGAACATGCACTTGCGGCGCTGCAGGCGCAAGTGAATGCACAACAGAGCCATCAAGCTACCGGCCCATCTCAGCGGCATGAAGAGCCTGCATTGGAAGCTGCCCGCGGCCCAGACTCTGCGCGGAAAAGCAGTGTGGCTTCCACGGAGAACGTGCAGCCAACGCTTGAAATGACGGGTCCTCGATACCCCGTTGATGAGATCACGGAGAGCGAACACGCTGAGCTGCATGTGAGATTAATGGGCTTATCCATTAAGGTGGCTGTCGGCTATGCCTTACCTCCTGTAGCTGGTGGAACTTACCACTGCCGACCGATTCCAGATGGCTATGCTATTGTCGGGGTGGATGAGGTTGTGAAGGAATATGAGGAAGCACAGCTTGACCATGCTACAGGTGAAGGGGAAACTCAACTCAAATTTGCAGTGAAAACAACCATTCTTTGGAAGAAGGAACACATTGTGCTTCCAAATTGGAGGTCACTGGCACCCCCGCCGTCTCCGCAGCGTCAGCAGTCTGAGCCGCTTCAGCCATCTCCTGCGCGGCAGCCATCTCCGGCCCGTCAGCCATCTCCTGCGCGGCAGCCATCTCCGGCCCGTCAGCCATCTCCTGCGCGGCAGCCATCTCCGGCCCGTCAGCCATCTCCTGCGCGGCAGCCATCTCCGGCCCGTCAGCCATCTCCGGTGCTTCAGCCATCTCCTCAGCGTAAGCGGAAGAGCACTGCCACGAGGAGCATCAGTAGCACTGCCACAAAGAAATCCGCAGGAAACCGTACGCCAAAGAGTTCAAAAAACTACGTCCCGCAGCCTTCCGCCAAGCCATTGCCGGTTTTACCGTGGAATCGCAGCGACGAGGAGACCAATAGGATCTCGGGAGAACAGGTCAAGAAATTCTTTGCACCTAGACGGGCCGAGCCAAAGGAGAAAATAGATCCGGCGGTGGTGGAGAAGTTTTACAATAATCTTTTGAAACCTGAAACCCCACTTGTGCCGGACTACGAGCGCCAGATTTTGAAGGCGGATGCAAGGCGCCGTAGGGAGACTGAAAGTAGCAGTCGTGAGGCACCCCAGAAAACAGTTCCCATGC
The DNA here is from genome assembly GCA_916181665.1 of Avena sativa. Lineage (NCBI taxonomy): Eukaryota > Viridiplantae > Streptophyta > Magnoliopsida > Poales > Poaceae > Avena > Avena sativa. Next base: position 445,312,406 of record OV702282.1, on the reverse strand, counting down.
TCGGAGAGCAGGAAAAACAATCATGCGCCCCGCTCCAAATGTTTGACAAACGGGACGCTCCTCCCGTAGATGATTACGAGGCAGAGCTACAAAGAAAGGCCAATGAGATGGGGATGACTTACATTGCATACTTGAACGTCATGGGAGACAACTTGCCCAAATGCGATGTCAACCCCATACAGCCATGGAAGTATGGGAAGAATCTAGTCAAGAAAGAGGAGCTCAAAAATCTACCAACAAAGATGCAAAAATTGCACAAGTGGTACCTTCATTTCTGCAAGACGAGAAAAGAAGAATGGATCACGGCGCATATAAGAGATCAGATTTTCTTGTGCGGAGACGACGCGATCGACTTCAACATTCAAGACTTGCATTTTCTATTCAATCAGAAGGAACTCGACAAAGCTTCCATCAGCCTTTATTGTGTGTAAGTACTATTTCTGTAATTTTTATCTCAACTCATTCACTTCATTAATTGCATGTATATATATATGCTCACCATATATGTATATACTATTATGCAGGAAAAAGGTTATGGAATGCATGAAAGGAGGCCCTTTTGACATTGGGTTCGTTGACCCAAATAGAGTTCATGAAGAAGTGGTAAGAGAAAAACCCGGGCAAACAGAAGATTACTTGCTAAAGTCTTTACTGAGACAACAAACCAAAAGGGAAATACTATTGCCTTACAACTTCTCGTGAGTACTGTTACCCTCTCTCTTGTACACATTCTGTTTCGGCTTACTCGATGTTAAGTGTAACTGATGATGAGTTATGCGTGCGTAGGTTCCACTTTATTCTGCTAGTCATTCAACCCGACTCAGGAAAAGTCCTTGTCATGGACTCGTTACGAAAAGAAAAAGAGCTATGGGCAAACTTTAGAGAGATGCTCCAGAGGTAATTTCAATCATATTATCGCACTAGATCGGCAACTTTCGTGACAATAAGTAATTAATTACTCCTTTATCCATTTTCTTTGTCGGACAGGGTTTGGAAAATGTTCACGGGCAGGGCCGTGGGTGAATGGTCAGAAGAACTAAAATTTGTAGACCAAAATGTAAGTAATACTAGCTAGCTTCCAATTCCATTATATCATGCTTTATTGATTATTATTTTGATTGAACTCTCTATTCTCGTAAAGTGCGCGCATCAAGGACACGGCAATAACTTATGTGGGTACTATGTTTGCGAATTCATTCGCAACACGATATGTGCGACAGGCCAAGCCGCACTAGAACAACTTAGAGTAAGTAAACAAAGTCCACAACATTATTTTATTACCATCAATTGTGTTGAGTTTTATTCTTATATATATATTGACGACCCATTCTTCATATATATTCAGATCGAACGGATGCGGGACCAACTCCTACCATTTGAACGCATACGAGCCATTCAAGAGGAATTGGCGGGGTTCATACTTGATGAGGTCGTCACGCCTGGCGGAGAACTCTTTAGATATCCACCTCCGGCGATGTAGATGTATGTGCCGATGGCGATGTATGTGCCGATGGCGATGTTTGTGTATAATAATAGTTGCTTAATTATTCATGTACTCGTATGTACCGATGACGATTTATAAGTATACGGCTCCCGATCGATTTCCCCTCGCTCTCCCCCCCCCCTCCGGCAGAAATACGCCCAGAACGGGGCAGAGGCAGAAGTCTGCCGCGGCAGAGATTTAGGCCGTTTTCCTGCCGCGGCAGAGTTCTGCCGCGGCAGGAAAACGGCCTAAATCTCTGCCGCGGCAGAAGAACCTTTAACACCGGTTCCAGATACGAACCGGTGTTAAAGGGGGGGCTGAGGCCTGCGGCAGCCCCACGTGCGCCACCCTTTAACACCGGTTCGTATAGGAACCGGTGTTAAAGGGGCCCCCCCTCTAACACCGAACCCTCAACAGCGGTTGGGGAACCGCTGTTAGAGGGTCCTCCAAACCGGTGTTAGAGGGGTACGTGTGCACTAGTGCTAAAACAGGAATAATAAGTAAAAATTGGTTTCCACAAAGCCAAGAAATCGAGTTTTGGCCAAAAACGACTATAGTAGTTTATGTGAAAACTCGATTACACATCTCGATCGGAATTTGAGCAGCCCATGGGCGCGCGGCGACTCGCTGAGGGGATTAATTCCATTGGCGGTGGTCTGCCTCGTCATACAGCCGTATCGAGATCTTCCTCGCCGATCTTGGCCGACTCCTCGATGACTCCGGTGCATGCGCGCGCGCAAACACACCCATGGTCCGGTTCAGGTCCTTCACGTGGTGTGGGCTCGTCTGGCAGGATATTGGCCAGGATTCTCCTCATCTGAATAAGGCCTTGTTTGGTACTAGTCTTTTAGTAGGGATTAGTGGGGATAATCCCCAAGGGATTGGGTGAAACCCCACCTACACTCAAACCTCTCTAATCCCCACAAAATCTCAATCCCCACCAATCCACTAGGTAGAAGTAGTGTAGTGGATTTGAAGAAAAACACACTAGAACTTGGGGATTAGTGGGGATTAAACCAGTCAAATATTCTAGAACCCAGGGCCGGCCCTGATATGTCGGGGGCCCCGTGCAAGAAAAAAAATTGAGGCCTCTGTACACAAATAATAGTATGTTTTTTTAACAATGGCAGCCTCAATATCTAACATAACATGTACAAATCAAATAATAGTATGTTTTTTAATTCTCCTTAGATGGAGACTACATGACAGGAACTACTCATGACTTTTTCTTAGAAAGGTTGGTGACGATGTCCAATTCACAAATCAGCTACTTCCTCCGTCTTAAAAAAGATAAATTAAATTTGTTAAAATTTAGATGAATCTAGACACTATTTAGTACTCCCTCCGATCCTAAATAAGTGTCACGGTTTTGAACTAGAAACCGTGACACTTATTTAGGATCGGAGGTAGTATAAAGATTTATTTAAATTTTAAAAAACCTAAGACATTTATTTTGGGATAGAGGGAGTACATTTATCCAAGGAAATGACTAGACATACACTTTGTAGATAACATCTTAGCACAGAATAGAAAAATAAACACCGCATGAATTAGTAGATACATGAAATTAAAATATGGAACAAATATACCTAGAGCAAGATTGAAAATTGATGGCTCGCTCGCTGCAGCTTGTCGTCGCCGCACCGGCCATATTGCCCTGCACTACTGGCTGATGCCTTGGGCTACCGCCACTACGGATCACCTGGACCAATTCCCAGGCGCATGCATAATCCTCTGCCCTACAAGCCTGCCTTTCTTCAATTCTTTGTCTCTCTCAAGCCTATGGGAATTGGGGAATGAAAAAGAAGGGGAGAACAAATCAATCTAAGACAGATGAACAAGAACTACTACCCTAGAAAAATATATAGAAGGGAATTGTACTAGCGCTTACAAATCTGAGAGGGGTTTCTTGGGAATCAGTGAAACATGATCTCCTCCTTCATTAATTCCGTCAAAAGGGATCGAAATCTCGACGGGAGAGCTCATCGGTGGTGATTAGGGAGCGCGAAAGGAGAACAAGGAGGCAGGAGGCAGGTCCATGGCGAGATGAGAAGTCAACGCGGCCTGGAGTCAATGCGGTCGGTGCTTCTTTCCCTTTAGCGATAATTTTTTTCCCAGAGAAAAAGGGTGTAGCGATGGTACATGGGGAGGGGCCCCTAGCGATCGGAGGCCCCGTGCGGCTGCACCGGTTGCACCGGCTCAGGGCCGGGCCTGCTAGAACCAGACATACTATTTGAAGTAAGCGGGGATTTGGGGTTTAGTGGGGATTATTTCCTCTAATCCTCACAAATACTCTACTACCAAACAAGGCCTAAGAAAATGTACTCAGATTTTACCCCGGCAGTAGCGTCCCCTAGTGGTTCGGGTCCTTCCAAATCTGAGTAGTAATAATGTTTAAATGTTGGGTGTTTACTTTGTCGTTCGTGTTAAGGATCTAGGTCTCTCGAGAATCCAGTCTGACTCTATTTATTTATTTTTTTTGACCACGGTAGTGAATCCGTTCCTTGTCTTGACAAGGTGTTTTGAACCTACATACATATCAGATACTATGTTTCGATTAGTAGAGATAGATCCTAGCTATTTTTTTCTAAATAATACATTTTTAAAATCAATTTTACGAAAAATGCACAAAGTTAATTTTGAAAACTAGTGCGGCCTCAGGGTTTGAACTGATGACAAGGACCTTTCGGGAGTTTAACTCATGACCAGTTGGTCAGAGGCAGACTCAGGGTGGTGCATGGCAAGTACTTGTCGAGTGTTTGTCGGTGGTTCATACACCGACGAGTGCTTGTTGGTGGTTCAACTACCAAATGGGTTCTGGTCGGTGATTGAGACCCCGAGGCCACGCTACTTTTCAAAATTCCTAATTTTAAGTATTATTCGTGATATTGATTAAGTAATTCGTATTATTTAAAAAAATCAGCTAGGTCCTCACCTCTGACGGTCATCACCACTCGCCTAGAAAATCGAAGTGATCTGATCGGGGTAACTAATCGATATAAGCATAACGCAAACCATCTAAACAGATAAAAGATTGCACAAAAGGTAAGACGCTTCTGATGATCTCCACTGCCAACGATCTGTAAGTACAAGTGGCTAAACTGATCTTGCCATAACTATTCAGTGCAAGCACAACAAGCGAACAAACGGCTGCGTCCCAAACTACGGCAGGCAGGCAGGCAGGCGCGGCGAAGGCGCGTGTAACTCTAGTAGTTATGTTATTTGTAAGACAAGATCTTCAATTATAAGCTCCTGAATAATGAACATATATAGCAATTTAAACTTGTGTAACATACCAATTATTGTTGATATCCTCCGTCAACACTTTTAATTCAAAGACTGGTATGTGCCAGAAAGCAGAAAGCAAATATATCAAGCTAGATAAGTTTTGGAAATCAATGCAAGTACGTGTTCATCTAGACACATGTGCTGCATATATCTACCTGAATGGAAAAAACATTGGTAGTGTTTTGACCCGACTCTTTTCAACAGCGCTACATTGTGGAACCAACATAATATAATATATACTACTCCCTCCGAACTATATTAGTTGACTTCAATTTGGATGTATCTGTCACAAATAGATACATCCAAATTGAAGTCAACTAATATGGGTCGGAGGGAGTAGTAATAAGCAAAGAGACAACTGAAGAAGTTTTCAATATTAATTGCCTGCCTTAACATTCATCAATCATCATAGTGAATAATAACCATAACCAAACAAATAAACAATAATATCCCGTTTTGAGACTAAAGGACAGTGTAGTGTCCCACCTATCCCAAGTCCATAGTGTCCCCGTAATAATCATCCATGGCATCAGGAGGCTTGTTGCTGTGATCTTCTTCTTCTTCCATTTGGACAAGTAGACCAGATCTTCTTCTTCCATTTGGACAAATCCATTTGGACAAGGTTCCTCCCAGCGACGCCGGCCCTCGTTTTCTCATGTTTGCCTTTGAATCTGCACAGAAAACTCAGATTTTAGTGTGAAAAAACATGTATAGCTGTCGTCATGCTTGGTATTAGTACAACAGCAAATTCTATACTTTCTAGAATTAATGTAGCTAGCATTCCGAAATCTAGTTGAAGAAAAAGGGTTACCTCCTGCTCCTGGGGTGGCGCAAGATACTTGGAGATAGTAGTGAGCATGTAGGCGAAGTCCATGGTGCCTATCCTTTGCGTGGTGTACTTGGCCACTCTCTCCACCGTCTTGTTCTTCAAGTGAAGAGCAAGTACAGCTGAGGCGGGGTCACCAAGAGCTAGTGTAGGCTTGGCCATCAAGTAGAGGATATCAGCATGGTGGGAGCTGAGACTTGGGTGGGCAACAAAGACAGACCGGATGTCCAAGGAGGAGGCAATGATATCAGCAGACTTCACCTCCACGTCCTTTTGAAACTCTGAATCGCCAACTGACATACTCCATGTCACAGCGGTCCAAGGATAGTGCAGGCCCTGGGTGCTGGTGCAGTCGATCTCGAGGTCGACAAACGTGATGCGGCCATCGACAAGAGCGACATCGCGGGAGAAGGACGACCTGCTGACCAAGAGAGGGAAATTGTGGCGCGACTGCACTGGCTTGGGCAGCCTGATGTAGCGAAGCTGCCGCCTAGGGCTTGGCTCCTGCTGCAAGTCACAGAGGAACATGCCCTGGGATAGGTCGACCCAGACCATGGTGCCGGAGACAGTGATGACCCTGTCAGAGAAGAAATTTTTAGGTAGTTCCTCCTGTGAATTGGAGAAGGTTGTGCGCTCGCAGGTCCAGTTAGCCCCGGCGGAATCGTAGGAGAAGATGTCATATTGCACGATTCCCGATTCGTCGAATCGAGTACAAAGGGTGGCGATTTTGAAGGCATCTAGTAATTTGTTTTGAAGGATGCCAGTCTGACCCCGAGTGAAGTAGCAGTATTTGTTCCATGGAAAGAAATCTGGTTCCGGGTGGGGAATGAGTTGGAGCGTGGGGGTCGTTCCACTTTCATGGCCGCCGCCACGGTAGACAAAGAAGTTGAAGTCGGTGGGTCGGGGAAACGGGTGAATCCCTTGGTTCACGCAGATGAGGGCGAGATTACCCTGCGTGGCCTGTATGCGAGGCTCCCTCATGAACCGGGAGCGTTCGCCGCTGGTGAAGGAGACGCAGAAATAGGAAATATGCGGCGGCGGCAGGAGGCAGAAGGTAACCTGTAGCTGCTCCTTCACGCCCGCGTAAGTGGTGAAGGGGAAATAGTAAGCCGTCGTGTGGTTCGTCTCTGGGATCATGTAGGCGGCGCAGTCGATGAGGGCTTCCCCCCAGTCCCACCAAACCTTCTCATCTTCTTCCGCATCGCGGCTTTCTGGCGGCGCACGCAGCGACGCATTACAATAGTTACACACGGGGGACATGACCCAAGACCCAAGATCGATCGATTTGGTCTTCTTCCTACTGCTACTAGTGGAGTAGTACTCCAGTATTTATCAAAGAGGGCTCATCCTTATTGCTATCGGAATCGGCCGGGTGGAATTATTATACAAGTTGTAGTCGGAGTAGATTAGGGCGGAGTACTAGGAACGAACAGTTAGGTAGTAGATCTCGGAACGAGATCCTCTGACTACTAGCAAATAGTAGGGCTGGAGAGGGATATTGATCATTTTCGTTAGTTCCTTCCCTATCCGATGGGAGCACGTCAAAACCAAGGAAACACAGAAAACGCATGCTCCACCTCAGAATTTCGGCGTGAGGAGAAGAGATCGCTATATCTACGGGAAGGAAGTTCAACTCTGACGCTCGGCCTAGCCCAGATAACTCTTGCCTTTAATCGACGCCGAGGGTGACCCTCGGCACTAAGAGCATCTCCACTCGACTATTCAGGACGTCGATTCGGACGCCGAATTTCGGTCCGGACACCGAAAATCGGCCCAGTCGCGTACCCAAAGACCTGTTTTCGTCCGGATTTCTGCGTATTTTGGTCCGGCCTACCCAGGGCGTACCCAGGATCCCGGGTACGCCCTGGAACGCCGGACGCAGCGAAAACGAGTGTGGGCTAGCTCTGTCGGCAAGAGAATGCGCCACTCCCGCCACTTCGCCGAGCTCCCGCCCTTTTCTTCCCCCCTCCCGCCTTTCTTCCCCATTCCCCCACCCCCGCCACTCCGCCGAGCTCCCCGCCCGACATGCCGCCCAAGAGCTTCGTCCAACCTAGATCGACCCTCGGCGAGGGTCCGGCGGAGAAGAAGGCGAGGAAGCCGAGAGCGCCGCCGAAAAAGCCGAGGGCATGTCCTCGGCCGAGTGGGAGAAGGAGCACGCCAGGCAGATCTCGTCGTCCGAGCGGAAGGACAAGAAGGAGAGGGCGAAGCTCCGGCAACAGCAAGCGGAGGAGGAGAAGGCGATGGTGAAGGCGGTTGCGGAAGAGCAGGCGATGGTGAAGGCGAAGCAGGCGGCGACGACGCGTTCGGCGTTGATGGCAGCGCCGTACCCACCACACTGGGGAAGCCAGGCGAGCGTCGGCTCACCCGCCGGATTCTCGCCGATCTCTCCGCCGGCTTCCAGGAAAGCCAGGCGACTGCTCGGCAGAGGTACTCCTCGTCGCCCGAGTTCGACGGCGGGTTCAACCCCAACGTGATCTTCTCCTCCCCGGCGCCGCGCCCTCCTTCGGCCTTTGGCGTGGACATCAACCTCCCCTACTCCACCTCTCCAGTGTACGCAAGCCCCGCTCTGCGCCGCGGACCGCTACCTTTCGGCGGAAGCTCGGCGCCCTTCGGTGATGCCGACGCGCGCAACCTGTTCGGCGGAATGTCGGGCGCTCTTCCGGCCGGCATGTCGGCCGAGGCATACATGGAGGACTTGATCGCAACAGGCTCGGCCTCCAACCACCCCTCCTTCTTCACAGAAGAGCAGACCCGGGCCGACGCCGAGCACGGCATCGAGTCCTAGGACCTCGCCGACAACGACGCCGAGGAGACGCAGCCAGAGGATGCCGAGGCTGAGGCGAAAGGCAAGAAGGGGAAGAAGAAGTCGGGCACTTCGGCGAACGCTCGGATCAAGTGGACCGTGGCCGAGGACACCTGCCTCGCTGAAGCTTGGAAAACGGTGAGCATGGATCCGATCACCGGTGCTAACCAAAATTCCGACAATTATTGGCGGCGCGTGAAAGCAGCGTTCGACGAGCGTAGCATGTGCGACCCAAAGTATCGCAAAATCCACATGGAGCGAGGGGAAAAGGCTATTACCAATCATTGGGCGATCATCCAGACTGCCTGTAGCAAGTGACACAGCTGCGTGGAAGAGGTCGACCGCACACAAGCCAGTGGGAAAACATGGACAACAAGGTACTCGCGAACACTGGCTTTGTCATGCACTCTCTTCCATTTTGACAAACTTGACACACTTTCATTTTGCAGATGCGTCGTGCACTTGCTCTGTTTCGAGAGGACATGAAGATGGAGTTCAAGTTCCATCATGTCTTCGAGCAAATCGAGCATTGCGAGAAGTGGCGGGAGACTCGTCTAAGTCTCTCCAAGAGCAAGGACGGCGTCTACAACCCCGAGGCCCCGGCCACTGCTGCCAGCGAAGGAAGACCTGAGATCGGCCAGAAGAAGGCGAAGATGCTCAAGGCCGTCGGACCTCCCGCCGAGCGTCTCCAGGCTTCGATCGAGAAATGCCTCGCCGACACGAGGGCACAGGCCGAGAAGAGGGTTGTGAAGAGCGAGGAGCGCTGGAAGAAGCTGATCAAGACACAAGGGGAAAAGGTGACCCTCATCAAGGCCAACCTCGCCGAGAAGAAAGCCAACCTCGCCAAGAAGAAGGCCAACTACGCCGCCAAGAAGCGCAACATGGACCTAAAGTTCCTGATGGGCGGTGAGGACACGTCGAAGATGAGCTCGCCGGTCAAGGCCTGGTACATGGCGCAACGTCATGCCATACTGCAGGGCGTGATCACGGCTTCCCCTTCCTCTGCGCCGAACGCACCTGCGCCGAACGCTCCCACGCCAAGCTCTGCTTCGACTTCCTCCTACCCGGCGGCCTTCACCGGAGAGACAGACGACAACGCCGCGTCGGCCACGCCAGGGAAGCCCATCCCCATCGACGACGGAGAGTTTCCCTTGTTATGTAATAAAAATCTGTCGCCGAACTTGTGGGCGTATCTGTCGAACACCTTGTGGCCGAGCGCTCGCCGACGGGTACGATAGAGATTCAAATATATCTTCGTTTTGTGTTCGCCTGGGTACTCGGCCTGGGTACGCGAGTGGTAAACTGGGTGTACCCAGGCCAAAAACTTGCGCCGTCCGAACAGAAAAAGGTCCGGATTTCAGCCTGGATTCGCCCAACGAGTGGAGATGCTCTAAGCCCTCGACTTAGGTGGTCCTCGCATAGCTTGATACCATTGGCGTTGCTTTAGTACTCAGCTAGAGGCTTGTGCTGACAGTTTATCTCACCTCTCGGCATAGTCCGTCCGTTAGCTCAAAAAGTTAACGGCACACATAAAACGACGCCTAGGAGCAACACCGAGGGGGAAATGCTCGGCGTAGGTGGCCATGTAGAGCACGCTGGAGGGCTAGGGTGTAGGAGCAACACGCCGAGGGGGAAACACTCGACGTTAGTGGAGCTATGCCGAGGAGGTTACCCTCGGCGTTGGTGGACACGTGGAGAATATTTCTTTTTGAAATTTTCAAATAATTGAATTATTTGAAGGTTTAATTGCACGGCAATTTTTTAACTCTAAACACGTTTAATCTTAGGTCAAATTGCACACTCAAGGGTCACACTTCCCACTAGGTCACTCATCCAAGGTAACACTTCTCACTAGGTCACCCATCCTTAGACTACTCTAGTCTCAGCATGTTTAACTTTTTCGTTCCTTTCATATGATCTTCCGAGTAATCACCATATACCTTATTCATAATAGTATACTATCAATCCTATTAACCTTTAGGTCATAATATCACATGCCTTTATTTTTTGTATTCCAAACAATTGTTTAATAAGTAAACAAAAATGATATATTACTAGAAACTAAAAGGAGGGTTGCATGGCGGCGATTTTCGGTCGGCCACAAGGATACTGCAAGAGGACCGTGATGGTAGCGTGGTTGCTGCGGGATGTCCGCGATGAGTCTGTTGGTGGTCTTCTCGGTGTTGCTGCGGTGCGCCGTGGTTGCAGGCCAGGGGCGGTGGCACTCGACGGGCGGCGCATGGTCGGTGGGCTCGTCGTTAGTGATGCAGGCTCTTACGGGGCTCGTCCTGGGCCGCCAAGGAGGTGTTTTGGTGGCGGTGATCTTCTGTTCCTTTTCGCGGTGGCGGCTGCCCAAGTTCGCTCTGATTGTTTTTTGGCAACTATCTCGTGGATAGCGGTGATGATTCGGACGACGGCTTTTGTCGCGGCGACATGGAGCCTAGGCGTGGCGGCGGAAGGGATGCTTGTTGATCTTCAAGAGCTTGGTGGAGGAGGGGGGTTTGGTGGGTGTGCCAGTCATGTTGGGTGTGTGTGAGGTTTGGGTCTCTTTGCTGGGTGAAAGCCTTGTCCTGGCGGTTGGCCGGGACCAACGACGGTGATGCCCATGGGCCTCGCATCCTTCTTGAAGTTGTCGTCGAAGCGGGTGTTTCTTGCTCCTCCGCCCGGGATCTCCGGGGAAAACCCTAGATTCCTCGCGGGATCGGGCGTGGGTGACGCTCTTGTGTCGCTTTGCCTCTTGAGGACTCACTTTGTGTTGGAATTATGCCCTAGAGGCAATAATAAAGCTATTATTATTATAATTCTTGTTCATGATAATGTTTATATTCCATGCTAGAATTGTATTAAGCGGAAACTTTAATACTTGTGTGGTTTGTGAACAACACTGTGTCCCTAGTATGCCTCTATGGACTAGCTCATTGATTAATCATGGTTAAGGTTTCCTAACCATGGACATGAGTTGTCAATTAATAATGAGATCATATCATTGGGGACTGATATGGTGGACTGACCCAAACTAAGCGAAGCAATTAGATCGTGTCATCGTGTTCGTCTTTGCGAAGCTTTTCTTATGTCAAATATTGTATTCCTTAGACCATGAGATAATATAACTCCCTGGTATCGGAAAAAAGCTTTGAGGTCATCAAACGTCATCCTATGAGAGGGTGATCATAAAGGTGTCTCTCAGGTGATCGGAAAGTATCTGTTGGGTTGTATGTATCGAGATGGGATTTGTCCCTCCCAAGTCGGAGAGATATACTTCGGGCCCACTCGGTAATCGGTATCAACACCGCTTGCAAGCATGTGGTTAAGGAGTTAATCACAAAGTGATATCGGATTACGGAACGAATAAAGTACTTGCTGTGAACGAGATTGAACTAGGTATGACGGTACCGACGATCGAATCTCGGGCAAGTAAAATATCGCGAGACGAAGGGAATATATATATGGGATTGATTGAATCCTGGCATCGTGATTCATCTGATATGATCATCGATGAATGTGTGGGAGTCAATATGGGTTTCCAGACCCCGCTGTTGATTATTGATAGAAGATCATGTCTGCATATTCTCGAACCCGCAGGGTCACACACTTAACGTGTCTCGACGCTAGGATAGATTGGATAATTGGTTTATGAGTTTTTGTTCAGAGTCTCGGATGGGATCCGGGACATCACGAGAGGTTCCGGAGTGGTCCGGAGACTAAGATTCATATAAGGCAGTGCAATTTTTGGAGTTTGGAATTGTTCCGGATTAATCGGTATTGTACCGGAAGCTTCTAGAACCTTCCGGAAGGGGACCAACGTGGCCCCACCTTCCGGGAGGGGGCATGGGCCTATGAGGGAGTGCCCTGGCCGCATTGGGCCAGGGGCACAAGGCCCCATAGGGCCCAGCCGGCCAAGTGAGGTTTAAACTCGAGATAGACCTTCTAGAAGGGGGGGTTTCCTTGCCCCCCACTCCTTATCCTTTGGGGCCGCCGGTTTGGGCTTGGGGGAGAGGCTAGGGAGGCACCCCCCCCCTCTATATAAAGAGGGGTGGGGGTGCACCAACCCCCTACACCTTCCCCTCTAACCCTAGTCGCCCTGCTGCCCTCCTCTCTCCCTCCCGACTGCTTGTAGGCGAAGCCCTGCTGCAGAAATTCTCCACCATATAAACCACGCCGTCGTGTTGTAGATCCAACCCATCTCTCCACCATACTTGCTGGACCAAGGAAGGAGGAGACGTCGAGGTGCCGCACGTGTGCATCTCACGGAGGCATCGCCACTTGTGGTGCTAGATCGGATCGGATCGCGAGGAGGAGAAGCGAGTACGACTACATCACCCACGTTCCGACGAACGTTCCGCTGTGCGAATCTTCAAGGGTATGAAGATCTAATCCAATCTCTCTCGTTGTTTGCATCTCCTAGATTAGATCTTGGCTTCCCTCTGTTCGCATCCGTAGAAAATTTTGATTTACTATGCCGCGAAACCCTTCAGTGGTATCAGAGCTAGATCTATGCGTAGATGTGTTTCACGAGTAGAACGCAACATGGTTGTTGCGGGCGTTGATGTTTTCTGTTGCAAGCCTCTTGTTTGTGTTCTTCTTATGACGCGGGATAGTGAGATTGAAGCGGTCCAGGCCAACCTTACGCGACGTCGTTCGCGAGACCGGCTCCGCACTTGACGTGTGGCTTGTTCCACACATGCGGCTGGTGGATGTCAGTTTCTCTCACTATAGTTGTCATGGGATTAACACCGGAGTTTGGCAACCATAATATCACCGTTGTGGCTTTCCGTAGGTAAGAATCGTTCTTAGCATCTACTCCCATAATCCACGTAAAACATGCAACAACAAAGTAGAGGCGTCTAACTTGTTTTTGCAAGGAGTGTTTTCTGTGATATGGTATGGCACAAGATGTGATGTGTATAATGTATGCGATGATCATGTTTTGTAATGTTTCACGACTTGCATGCCGATGAGTACACAACCGGCAGGAGCCATATGGTTGTCTTTATAATTGTGTATGACCTGTGTGTCAACTTCTTATGCGCCATGTAATAGTTTCACTTTATCGCTAAGTAGTTAGCAATAGTTGTAGTTGTTATTCGTGGTGGAGGCAATCATGGTGGAGTGATGGAGATCATGCCGGAGCGCACAAGATGGAGATCATTGCGCGAAGATTGGCTATACCATGTCACATTAAAGTTATATGCATGTGATGTTTATCCTTTTATGTATCTTATTATGCTTAGATCGCGACGGTAGCATTACAAGATGATTCCTCACTTAAAGATCAAGATAAAAACTGTTTTCTCCCCGAGTATGCACCGTTGCGAAAGTTCGTCGTGTCCAAGCATTACGTGATGATCGGGTGCTATAGACTCTACACTCACATACAACGGGTGCAAGCCAGTTTTGCACACGCGGAAATATTTGGGTCTAACTTGACGAGCCTAGCATGTACAGACATGGCCTCGGAACACAAGAACCGAAAGGTTAAGCGTGAGTCATATGAATGATATGATCGACACTTCGTTGTCCACCATTGAAACCACATCTCTTCCCGTGATGATCGGATTAGGTGTGGTGAATTTGGATCGTGTTCACTAAACAACTTGAGGGATGTTGAATTTAGTGGGAGTTCATCTAGTAATTTGATTAAGTTGAACTATTTATCATGAACATAGTCTAAATTGTACTTGCCAATACTGTAGATCACATGGCCAAGTCCAACTTCAACTTCAACGTTTTTGCTGAGAAGGAAAAGCTTAGAAACAATGGGTCTAAATTCACCAATTGGTTCCGCAATCTAAGAATCATTCTCTCTGGCGGTCAAAAGGACTATGTCCTTGGGAAAGCGTTAGGTGACCCCCCTGCTGCAACTGCACCGGGTGATGAGAAAGCTGTCTATCAGTCGCGCAAAGATGATTATGGTGTGATTAAGAGCACCATGTTGTTTGCTATGGAACCGGAACTTCAAAATCGTTTTGAAGACTATCCCGGGCCCTTTGAGATTCTCGAGGAGCTGAAAACCATGTTTCAGACTCAGGCCCGTTCTGAGAGATATGAGATCTCTGAAAAGTTCTTTAACTGCAAGATGGAGGAAGGGAGTTCCGTTAGTGAGCACGCCATTAAGATGACGGGCTACACTCAACGCCTTGAGCAACTGGAATGCACGATTCCAGAGGAGCTCAAGATTGACAGGGTTCTGCAGTCACTCCCTCCCAGCTACAAAATTTTTGTAGTGACTCATAATCAGATTGGTTCCACTGATACGATCACCGAGCTCTTCGCAAAGCTGAAGGCCGCGGAAGTGGACATCAAAAAGGATAATCATATGTTGATGGTCAACAAGCCCACCTTCAAGAAAGGTAAGGGAGCAAAGAAGCCCTTCAAGAAGGGCGGCGGCAAGCGCACTGCCCCTGCTGAGAAGAAGCTCAAGTCTGGTCCTAAGCCGGACACTGAGTGCTTCTATTGCAAGGACAAGGGTCACTGGAAGCGCAATTGTCCGAAGTACTTAGCGGACAAGAAGGCTGGCACCATCAAAGGTATATTTGATATACATGTTATTGATGTTTTCCTTACTAGCCCACGTTGTAGTTCCTGGGTATTTGATACCGGTTCAGTTGCTAATATTTGTAACTCGAAATAGGAGCTACGGAATAGACGGCGGCTTGCGAGGGATGAGGTGACGATGCGCGTTGGCAACGGATCAAGAGTTGATGTGATGGCCGTCGACACGCTCTCCTTAGTTTTACCTTCGGGATTAGTTTTAAACCTTAATAAATGTTATTATGTGTCTGCGTTGAGCATGAACATTATTTCTGGATCGTGTTTATTGCAAGACGGTTATTCATTTAAATCGGAGAATAATGGTTGTTCTATTTATATGAGTAACATCTTTTATGGTCATGCACCTCTTGTGAATGGTTTATTTCTTCTAAATCTCGAAAGGGATGAAACACACATCCATAACATTGAGGCTAAGAGATGCAAAGTAGATAGTGATAATACTACTTATTTGTGGCACTGTCGTCTAGGTCATATTGGTGTAAAGCGCATGAAGAAACTCCATTCTGATGGACTTTTGGAGTCTCTTGATTTTGAATCATTTGATACATGCGAACCATGCCTCATGGGCAAGATGATCAAAACCCCGTTCTCCGGTATGATGGAGCGAGCAACGGACTTGTTGGAAATCATACATACCGATGTATGCGGACCGATGAGTGTTTCGACGCGCGGTGGATATCGCTATTTCCTCACTTTTACCAATGACTTAAGTAGATATGGGTATATCTATTTAATGAAACATAAATCTGAAACGTTTGAAAAGTTCAAAGAATTTCAGAATGAAGTGGAGAACCATCGTAACAGAAAGATTAAGTTTCTACGATCCGATCGTGGAGGTGAATATTTGAGTTATGATTTTCTCACGCATCTTAAAGCAAGCGGAATCGTTTCGCAACTCACGCCACCCGGAACACCACAGCGCAATGGTGTGTCTGAACGCCGGAATCGAACCCTATTAGATATGGTCCGACCAATGATGTCTCTTACTGATTTGCCGTTATCATTTTGGGGTTATGCATTAGAAACCGCTGCATTCACTTTAAATAGGGCTCCATCTAAATCCGTTGAGCCGACACCGTATGAACTGTGGTTTGGTGCTAAACCTAAGTTGTCGTTTCTTAAAGTTTGGGGATGCGAAGCTTACGTCAAGAATTTGATACCGGACAAGCTCGAACCCAAAGCAGAGAAATGCGTCTTCATAGGATACCCTAAGGAAACTATTGGGTATACCTTCTATCACAGAACCGAAGGCAAAGTGTTTGTCACGAAGAACGGTTCCTTTCTTGAGAAGGAGTTTCTCTCGAAAGAAGTGAGTGGGAGGAAAGTAGAGCTAGACGAGGTTATTGAACCTTCTCTTGAATTGGAGAGTAGCGCAGCACCTGAAATTGTTCCAGTGCCGCCTGCACCAACAATAGAGGAAGCTAATGACAAGGATCATGAAGCTTCGGACGATGCTGCTACTGAACGTCGCAGGTCGACAAGGTCGCGTGCCCCTCCTGAGTGGTACGGCAACCCTATCTTGACTGTCTTGTTAGTAGAAGACAGTGAACCTACGAACTATGAGGAAGCGATGATGAGCCCAGACTCTGAGAAATGGCTAGAAGCCATGAAATCCGAATTGGGATCCATGAGCGAAAACCAAGTATGGACTTTGGTGGACCCTCCTAGCGACCGAAAGGCCGTTGAGTGCAAATGGATCTTCAAGAAGAAAACAGACGCGGATGGTAATGTTACCATCTATAAAGCACGGCTTGTCGCGAAAGGTTTTCGACAAGTTCAAGGTGTTGACTACGATGAGACTTTCTCTCCCGTAGCGATGTTTAAGTCCATTCGGATTTTATTAGCAATTGCTGCGTTTCATGATTATGAAATATGGCAGATGGATGTCAAGACTGCTTTCCTCAATGGCAACATTGATGAAGAGTTGTATATGATGCAACCCGAAGGTTTTGTCGATCCTAAGGATGCTGATAAAGTATGCAAACTTCAGCGTTCCATTTATGGACTGAAGCAAGCATCTCGGAGTTGGAACCTTCGTTTTGATCAAGTGATCAAGAGCTTTGGATTTGTTCCAAATTGCTATGAAGCTTGTATCTACAAGAAAGTTAGTGGGAGCTCGGTGACATTTCTGGTACTATATGTGGATGACATATTGATTATTGGAAATGATATTAACATGCTTAACGATGTGAAGAGTTATTTGAACAAGTGTTTTTCAATGAAAGACCTAGGTGAAGCTTCTTATATATTGGGCATCAAAATCTATAGAGATATACAAAGACGCCTGATAGCTTTAAGCCAGAGTACATACCTAGACAAAGTTCTGAAAAGGTTCAGAATGGATAAGGCAAAGAAAGGTTTAGTGCCTATGTTGTCAGGTAAGATAATGAGCAAGGCTCAGTGTCCAACTACGGTAAATGATAGGGAAGCTATGAGCAAAGTGCCTTATGCCTCGGTCATAGGTTCTATCATGTATGCCATGATGTGTACTAGACCGGATGTGTCCAATGCTCTTAGTTTGACGAGCAGATATCAAAGTGATCCAGGAGTGGAACACTGGACAGCCGTGAAGAAAATCCTAAAGTACCTAAATAGGACTAAAGAAATGTTCTTAGTCTATGGGGGTGATGAACAGCTCGTCATAAAAGGTTATGTCGACGCTAGTTTCGACACCGACAAGGATGATTCTAAATCTCAGACAGGATACGTTTATATTTTGAATGGAGGAGCTGTGAGCTGGAGAAGCTGCAAGCAAAGCGTGATCGCGGGATCTACAGTAGAAGCAGAATACATGGCTGCTGCAGAAGCGTCAAATGAAGGAGTTTGGATTAGGAACTTCATCATTGAGCTTGACGTGGTTCCAAGTGCATTGGACCCACTGGAGATATTGTGTGACAACACTGGCGCCATAGCACTCGCTAAGGAACCAAGATATCATCCAAAGACCAAGCATATCAACCGCAAGTTTCATATAATCCGAGATTATATAGCAGATGGAGATCTGAAGATTAGCAAAGTACATACAGATCTGAATGTCGCAGATCCATTGACTAAACCTCTTCCACGTGTAAAACATGATCAGCACCTCAGTGCCATGGGTGTGAGATTGTTGCCAGATGTAAAATAGATTATTGACTCTAGTGCAAGTGGGAGACTGTTGGAATTATGCCCTAGAGGCAATAATAAAGCTGTTATTATTATAATTCTTGTTCATGATAATGTTTATATTCCATGCTAGAATTGTATTAAGCGGAAACTTTAATACTTGTGGGGTTTGTGAACAACACCGTGTCCCTAGTATGCCTCTATGGACTAGCTCATTGATTAATGATGGTTAAGGTTTCCTAACCATGGACATGAGTTGTCAATTAATAATGAGATCATATCATTGGGGAATGATATGGTGGACAGACCCAAACTAAGCGAAGCAATTAGATCGTGTCATCGTGTTCGTCTTTGCGAAGCTTTTCTTATGTCAAATATTGTATTCCTTAGACCATGAGATAATACAACTCCCTGGTATCGAAAGAAAGCTTTGAGGTCATCAAACGTCATCCTATGAGAGGGTGATCATAAAGGTGTCTCTCAGGTGATCGGAAAGTATCTGTTGGATTGTATGTATCAAGATGGGATTTGTCCCTCCCAAGTCGGAGAGATATACTTCGGGCCCACTCGGTAATCGATATCAACACCGCTTGCAAGCATGTGGTTAAGGAGTTAATCACAAAGTGATATCGGATTACGGAACGAGTAAAGTACTTGCTGTGAACGAGATTGAACTAGGTATGACGGTACCGACGATCGAATCTCGGGCAAGTAAAATATCGCGATACGAAGGGAATATATATATGGGATTGATTGAATCCTGGCATCGTGGTTCATCCGATATGATCATCGATGAATGTGTGGGAGTCAATATGGGTTTCCAGACCCCGCTGTTGATTATTGATAGAAGATCATGTCTGCATATTCTCGAACCCGCAGGGTCACACACTTAACGTGTCTCGACGCTAGGATAGATTGGATAATTGGTTTATGAGTTTTTGTTCGGAGTCTCGGATGGGATCCGGGACATCACGAGAGGTTCCGGAGTGGTCCGGAGAATAAGATTCATATAAGGCAGTGCAGTTTTTGGAGTTTGGAATTGTTCCGGATTAATCGGTATTGTACCGAAAGCTTCTAGAACCTTCCGGAAGGGGACCAACGTGGCCCCACCTTCCGGGAGGGGGCATGGGCCTATGAGGGAGTGCCCTGGCCGCATTGGGCCAGGGGCACAAGGCCCCATAGGGCCCAGCCGGCCAAGTGAGGTTTAAACTCGAGATAGACCTTCTAGAAGGGGGGGGTTTCCTTGCCCCCCACTCCTTATCCTTTGGGGCCGCCGGTTTGGGCTTGGGGGAGGGGCTAGGGCTGCGCCCCCCTCTATATAAAGAGGGGTGGGGGCGCACCAACCCCCTACACCTTCCCCTCCAACCCTAGCCGCCCTGCTGCCCTCCTCTCTCCCTCCCAACTGCTTGTAGGCGAAGCCCTGCTGCAGAAATTCTCCACCATATACACCACGCCGTCGTGTTGTAGATCCAACCCATCTCTCCACCATACTTGCTGGACCAAGGAAGGAGGAGACGTCGAGGTGCCGCACGTGTGCATCTCACGGAGGCATCGCCACTTGTGGTGCTAGATCGGATCGGATCGCGAGGAGGAGAAGCGAGTACGACTACATCACTCACGTTCCGACGAACGTTCCGCTGTGCGAATCTTTAAGGGTATGAAGATCTAATCCAATCTCTCTCGTTGTTTGCATCTCCTAGATTAGATCTTGGCTTCCCTCTGTTTGCATCCGTAGAAAATTTTGATTTACTATGCCGCGAAACCCTTCACTTTGGTCGTCCACCGGACAAAGAGACTTGTGGATTGTTTTGGTGGAAGCGGTTTTGTCTTCGGCCAAGAGGGGCACGGCCCTGGGGCCGGCGTTGTAGTTGGAGTGGTGGCTCCGGTATTTCTCCTTCGCCTGTTGTGTTGAGGTATGGTGTTGACCTGGTTGCTCGTCGACCCGTGTGGAGCGCAGTCTCGCGGCTGGCGTGTGGTGTTGTGTTGTAACGGTTTTTTCGGCCAGTTTTCCTCATAAACGAGCCAACTCTCTTCTACTATATCAATAAAAGGCAAAGCTTTTGCCTTGTTTAAAAAAAACTCGGTTAAACTCTGATGAGTATAGTGTGTCCCAAAACCTAAAAAAAAACAAGAATATTGGTGTGTCCCTTGCTTTCTAGGGGGAAAAAGGGCGGTGGCAATTGATAGAGAAAACGTCAGGCCCGGCCACACCGGCCCGCGCGCATGAGCCGTGACGCCACCGTGGTGGTCATGCGGCCCAGGCCGCGACAGCCCGCTCCGTAAGCAACGGGGAAAAGGAGGGGCCCGCCGCCCCGCGAGTGAGGAGCCAATCGAGGTGACCCAGGCCGTGCGAGCTCGTCGGTGGAATCTCGTAGATTCCAAGTCCAAGGTAGCCAACCAAAACCTCGTTGACAGGTGTGACGACCGCCCCAACACGGGGGCCTCCCTCGTTGCCTCCGCCCCGCCCCGTCCCGCGCCGCCAAAACCCCACCACACCCCGCGCGCCTCCCTCATTATACCCCTCGCCCCACCCCGCCGCCTCCCTCGCGGCGCCCCCCTTCCCTTTCCATCGCCGCCATGGCCTTCCACGCCCCAATGCCCTCCTCCTCCTCCTCCGCCCTCTCCGCCCCATCGCAGCAGCTCGGCCAGCTCCACCTTCACCCCCGCCTCCACCACCAGCCGCCCTCCCAACTCTCCTTCCTCCGCTCCCTCCCGCTCCGCCTCCATCTCCGCATTGCCCGCCCCCAACTCCCTCCCCTACCCCTCGCCCTCCCATCCTCCAACGACGGTAACAGCAACAACAACAATAACAGCGGCGGCGGTGGGGGCGGCGGCGGAGATGGCGAAGCAGAGGACGACGGCGCCTCGGACGCCAACCGCGGGGAGGCCCTCTTCGTCCTCGCGCAGGTCGGGAGGAAGCTCGAGACCCTTCCATCCGACCTCGCGGCAGCCATCGAGGGCGGCCGCGTCACGGGCGAGATCGTGCGCCGCTTCGCCGA
Source organism: Avena sativa (assembly GCA_916181665.1). Classification (NCBI taxonomy): domain Eukaryota; kingdom Viridiplantae; phylum Streptophyta; class Magnoliopsida; order Poales; family Poaceae; genus Avena; species Avena sativa. The sequence continues at coordinate 445,291,350 of OV702282.1, read as the reverse complement.
CATGGACTCCTCGCCGCTGCTCCGCTGGCTCATGCAGTTCCGCGGCTTCAGGGAGCGCCTCCTCGCCGACGACCTCTTCCTCGCAAAGCTCGGCATGGAGTGCGGCGTCGGGGTCATGGCCAAGGTCTGTCCGTCGGATGTTTCCGATATTTTCGTTCCGATCTTCAGAAAATGAATATCGCGCCTCTGTTTCGATCGTCCTGTGCAATGCTGCTTCATCTGACTCTAGTCTCTTGTTTGCTCAGACCGCGGCGGAGTTTCAGAAGAGAGGGGAGAACTTCATCAACGAGATTGATGTCGTCATCTCTGATGTGGTATGTATATGCTTCTGCTATTATTTCTGTAGCTGCTGCTGAATTCAGACAGTCTGTAGATCCATAAGTAACCTTGACGCATCAGATCAAACAGAGTAATCTAATCAACCAGCTGGGGAACACAGTATGCCTATCAAAGTGTCTTTACGTGATCATTCATTGCCCAATCTTAACTTCATTGGAAATATGGTTTTTAATCTCTTAAACGATTATGATTTTCAGTAAGAGTGCAATAGCCGTTTTAACAGTAGAAAATTATGATCATCAGATCAGTGTATGCAAGTATTCAGATTCCATCCTGTCAGAACAGGAGATGATCACTCCTTTTGCTATGTTATATAATTCACAACTACATGCATTACCATATATAAGTTGGAAAAAGTCCTCCACTATGATCTTAGCAGCAACTACACAAAATTTAAACTGAAATCATGCGAGCTTGAATCTTACAATGTGGTATTTTTTTATTGGAATATCTAGAATGTGGCAGCTTTCTCTGCTTGATTTGCTAGCTTCAGCAGAGTTTTTTATTTGTAATAATAGCTCTATGCAAGTAACATACTTGCTTCTACTTACCACTGGATATGGACAGAGGCCTTCTTACAATAATTGTAGGTTTCGGAAGAGAGAACTCTTTTTTTGTCTGATGGGAGTGAGTCTTGTTATCTTGCTGAATGCAAATGAATAGTCAAGCATGGAAGAAAATTTTCAAACTACCCCAAATGTATTGTGGAACCAATCTGTTAAAAGGGTTGTTTGCTTTTTCTTTCTTTTTTTCATCGCGAAAGTAATTCACTAGCTGATGTTAAATGATTTCAGTGTAAGTTTTTGTACTTCCAAATCATTTGCATTACAATCTAATTCAGTTATGTCTTGTAGATTATGGCAATTGTTGCAGATGTCATGCTCGTCTATCTTCCTGCACCAACTGTATCTCTACAACCACCACTTCTGAAAAATGCTGGAATTATTGCTAGTTTTTTCCACAACTGCCCAGATAACGCTTTCCAGGTAAACTGAACTTCGCCATTTTATTCCCTGAAGAAAACAACTTCACCTTTTCATTAACCTGAATACACCCTTTTAACTTCTTCCCCTTTGTGCTAAAACACTTCATGTAAACTCTTTTGCAGATTGCTTTGGCTGGAAGATCATTCTCACTTCTGCAGAGGCTGGGAGCTATTGTGGTAAAGTACTTTATGGCCCCTTTGATACTCTCACAGTGACCTCAAATTTGGGGTTATTCATCAACTAACAGTTGTGGCCCCTTTGCAGAGAAATGGTACGAAACTTTTCATAGTTGGAACTAGTGCTTCTCTGGTAAGTTTGCCATCCTACCAACCCTTTATTCTGATGAACTGATGACCAACAACTAGCAACCTCCCTAGGAGGATATCCTATTACGACGTTTTAATAAAAGAATTTAACAAAATAAAGAATGTCTACAATAAATTAATGGGTTATCATTTTATCATTGTATATGGAGAAAAGGTACCTGCCATATTAGTCTCCTTTAGGCTAAACTATTCAAGCTGTTAACCTTCTAGCAATGGAAATGAAGTAATGTGTTATACGTCCAATACAATATTGAGACCTAACTTGCTTGAAGATCTAGATAATTTCTAACAACTTCTCACGAGCTAAATATTTATGGACATACTTTATGCAAAGGCTCATCAGATCTCCAGAAAACTGTAAGTTGGATGTTCTTATTTTGGAGTATGGAAACTCCACAAAGTTACTGATAAATCAACTATCAAGATTTCAAACCTTTTCTGAATTTCTCTGGTAATTCGCTTGCTAGGGTAAAAAATGTATTATATTCTAGAGAGAAAGCCGAAGAAACGAATTTAATGTCTGTTCTGGCAACGAGCAGTCTAGTAATCGTGCTCTGCATTCTCTAGAATTCTTAGATAATTTGGTAACCTTATAATTTCTGTGAACTTGTCATCTTTCCCAGATTGGTACTGGTGTCACCAGTGCACTGCTCAGAGCAAGGAAGGCTGTTGACAAGGAACTTGATGATGAGGTTGAGCATCTACCCGTTTTATCAACTAGTGTTGCCTATGGTGTATACATGTCAATTTCTAGCAACCTCAGGTGAACATCGCAGTCTCTGAAAAATTCAACAGATGCAGCATAAATGCTCAATTCCATTTCACCGTTAATAGGTTTATTCCTTTCATAACAACAATCAAAATGTGTATACCCGATCAGGTACCAGATTGTGTCTGGTGTGATCGAGCAGAGGATGCTGGAGCCGGTACTACATAACCACAAGTTGCTGTTGAGTGCACTCTGCTTCGCCGTTCGGACGGGAAACACATTCTTGGGTTCTTTACTGTAAGTACAAGCAACGCCCACGTAACTAGACATGTTGGCCCTGTTACGACAGTATAAATTAACTGGTGAACTTTATGAACAGATGGGTGGACTATGCCAGGCTGGTAGGCGTTCAGAAGGTCCAGGAAGAGATCTAAAGTGCCGGCTGCTTATCTGAATGTGTTTTTTCATTACTGTGCCGTATCGTAAGTCGCTACAATGTCCCGTCTGCACCCTGGAGTGCTATTCTTCTAGTCACAGGAAGCTCTCTCATATAGTTTTCGGTTTTTGCTGGAACCCTTAAAATTGATACTAGGCATATCTGTCGAATTAATTGTCGTGAACATCACCGTGTTTCTCTCGTATCTTGCAACTTGCAAGTCCTATAGAATGGAATGTGACCCTTGAGAATTGAGTTGCCCCGTTCATCTGTATATTGATATGCTTGTTGTGAGTCTGGGTCTTGAAGCTCTGCGCGGCCCAGGAACAACCGAAAAGAGTTTCTGTGAGTTGCATCAAGATTAAACATGTGGTCCTGTTATATACGAGCTGTGTTAATTAACTATTGGCGAAGCTGTTATTGATCAGGTGGGCTGAGTCCTCACTCGTCAACGGTAGAGAGTTCCATCTAGAGCTGGTGCTATGTATAAACACCCCAAGGCCAAAGCGTCTCCACCATCTGCTGCAGAGGCTATCACCAGCTGTGCGCAGCAAGAACTGCAGCCATGGCTACAGCCACTGTGCAACCGCTGCTACCAAACCAAGCCATGCCGGTCCCTGCAGCAGCAGCAGCAGCAGCAGCAGCAGCAGCAGCGACACTCCTCCCAGGCCCACCGGTGGAGGCACATCAGATGGTTGCCCTACCGTCCGCAGCTCCTCCGCCTTCACCGAACTGGGCCTTGCCGGCCACCGGCGGCCTCCTCCATGGTGCTGCCGCTACTCCTCCGCCCCTGTCCGTGATGCCGTTAGCCGTGGCTGCATCCTCGGTCACGTCAAGCGTTAGCGCACCGGTCAACTGGAGCCTACCGGCCAACCAAGAAACCGTGCCGTCCTCGGTTGCTAACCGGCCGGTGGTGAACTGGAGCCTGCCGGCCCAATCCAACACCTTCCCTCAAGAAGCTACAGCGGCCAACCAGCCAGGAGCAACCCCGCCGCAAGAAACCGTGCCGTCCTCGGTTGCTAACCCGCCGCCGGTGAACTGGAGCCTGCCGGCCCAGTCCAACACCTTCCCTCATGGAGCTACAGCGGCGCAAGAGAGGACGCCATCCTTGGGCGAGGCAGCAGCATCATCAATCGCCGCAGGCCTGAAGGCCCCTGTGAACTGGTCGCTGCCAGTGGCAACAGCCAGCGCCGGCATGACACCTGTGGCCCGACCTGCTGGTGCCGGGACGTCGAAATGGGGCCTGCTGCCTAAAATCCTCAAGGTGGCGGAGCTCCCGGTCCAGGACGGCTGCATCTGGCGCCTGGACGGCGCGTCGCTGCCGCCCGGAGCGTGCACCCCCATGGTGGTGTTCCTGGGCCCGCTGTTCCCGATGATGGACCAAGCGCAGCAGGGCATGGAGGAGACCAAGTGGAAGTACGTGCACAACCTCATCCGCCGAGCGCACCCCAAGGAAGACGCCGAGAAGAAGCTGACCGAGTACCTCGCCCGCGTGGAGACGCTGGAAGGCAGCATCCGGCAGCGCTACGACCCGTCCGAATGCCAGATCCCCGGAGAGAAGCTGGTGGAGATGATGGTGGTCGACGGCCTCTTCGTCATCGAGGTCCTGATCAACCACTGGCTGGGGAAGATCGACAGAGGCTCGGCCTCGCCGCAGGCCGGCACGGCGGCCGAGAGCGGCAAGCCCGACCTCACGACCCCGCTGGCTGCGGCGATGGTGCCGCAGGCCCTGAAGGAGGACTTCACCCCGCTCAAGGTCAGGTGGGAGCCGTTCGCGCTCCGGTTCGATCTCGTGGCCGTCCCGAACCAGATCCCATTCTTCGTGCTCGAGGAGCTTTTCAAGATGACCGAGATCCCCGAGCTCCGGGAGCTCGAAAAGAAACCCGTGAAGCTCAGGCAGATCATACTCGACTACCTCGTCGGCGACGCCGGTGACCATGTTCTGGCCGGTTACGAAGGCCCCGTCTACCACATCCTGCATTTTGTGTACCTGTACCTGACCTTCTCCAAGGACGAGCCCAAAGCGCCCGGAGAAGCGGCTCTTCTGCAGCTACGTCCGGTTCATGGCCGAGCTCATCATGAAGAAGGAAGACGCCGCGCTGCTCTTCAAGAAGGGCGTCGTCCAGGAGAACAACGTCGACGACGTCGAGAAGAGCCTCATCTGCCCGTACGTTCCTCATGCATCCTCGCCGACTTCAGCCACGGCTCCAAGTACGAGTGCCACTTTGACGGCCTTGTCCGTGACATGGTCCGATGCTACGAGCGCTGGAGCAAAGTCGGCGCCGTGCCAAGCAGCAGCTCGCAGTAACATCGTTGATGTCCTCATATGGGTTGTCCAATGTCCAGGTTACTTTACGTGATATCTTGAGTCTTCCAATATCTGTTTCCAATTGCTATTATAACAATTTTTGTCTAAAAAACAGTTCCAACAGATATCTCACAAAATTTTTTTAGGAAGCTTAGTATATTGGCCTCTCCACTTGGTATATATGCCAAGTCAAGAGACCAATCCCAAAATTATAGCAATCCGGTTTATTATGGTCCCCTTCAATTTTTTATCACATTGACTTGTGGGTCCGGTGTGAGTGGAATTTGTTGTGTGGCTAGCCATGTGCCCTGTCCCCACATGTCATTATGTGTGTTGGATAAATATAGCAATCTAGTTTAGGACGCCAAAGCAAAATCAGTTGAGGACTGATATACCTCCTTCCTCATAGGGGAGCACTACGCGTCCCCCGGGGATAACTTCTCCCGATCCCCCGGGTCCTCTGCGTGATACGTGTCCTGGTTGTTTGTCCAGATTTCCGTCTTTGCTACAGACATACTCGTTTTTGCTACAAATAGAGCAAAAAATGGTTCGACCCAGAAAATAGAAAATTAGACTGGACCTCGCCGGAGAGTTCGCCGGAGACATCGCCGGCGACCGTATAGCAAAAAAGTCGTCCTAATGTAGCAAACCTGACCTCACCGAAGACTTTGCCAGAGATTTTTGTCGAAGACCTTGTAGCAAAAACTTTGCGCTAGTGTAGCAAAATCACACAACGGTGGTAGCAAATCACACAACGGTGGTAGCAAAAAAATGTGCCAAGGTAGCAAAAAAAACCTCGCCGGAGACTTCCACCGGGAGACCTCGCCGGACACCTCATAGCAAGGTCTCACGCCCATGGTAGCAAACGCTGATGTCTCTTGTAGCAAAACAAAGTCACCATTGTAGCAAGCGCATCCGCCATGTGTAGAAAAAGAGACGTCACCATGATAGCAAGTGATGCCGCCAGCCAGCAAGTAGCATCACCACTGGCTGCACGTAGCACCATCGCCGGCCCATGGTAGCAAATCCTAAACGCTCATGTAGCAAATCCCTCACGAGATTGTAGTAAAGCTCCGTCATCGCTTGTTGCAGCACTGCCATGGCCTCTCTCTCTCTCTCTCTCTCAGCAAGAGCATGTGGCCAACATCAATACAAGGCAGCGACGGAGGGAGGGCATGGCGGTGCGCCTTGCAGCGGTAGTGGAGGGAGGGCATGGCAGCAGGGGTTGGAGGCCCATGGCGGCGCGGCGGCGGGGAGCTGCAAGGGCGGGTACGCAGCGCCGTGGCCGGAGCTGCCCGAGCGGGCGGCGGAGGAGGAAGGCCCGTGGCGGCGAGACTTGCAGCGGCGGGGGATGGAGACCCATGGCGGCGCGGCGGCGCGGAGCTGCAGGGATGGGTGCGCGGCGCGGCGGCTGGAGTTGCAGGATGGGTGCGCGGCGGAGCTGCAGGGACGGACGACGGCGCATCTGCAGTGAGGAAGAAGGCAGGGAAGAGGAACTCGCGTGAGGAGGTGGGACCCTTCCGCGTCGCCCGGTCACGAGACATACGGGAGCAACTCGTGTGAGCAGGTGGGACCTTCCGCATCGTCCGGGTCAGGAGAGTACGCGAGAAAAAAAAAGGACCCAGAGGATCAGTGCGTGCGATCCCCCGGGGGGATGGTATCATTTTCCTTTCTCATATTGCTATACTCGGTTTCTAGCAATCCATTATAGGAAGGCTCTTGGAGATGCTCTTATATTACACCATGTTTATTCTCTTTTATTCTCACTTGTCCTCATGCTGCATTGTACAATCTTTATTTTAAAATATAATATGTTTTAGTTTTGTGAATTAAATGTATTTAGACTTTTTAGTACGCTGAGTAAACCTATTTTTTAAATAATACATTTTTTTATTGATTTTCACAAATAATACGCAAATCTGGCAAATTTCAGTTCTGTCGGCCCGTCGTCCGTTCAACGGACGACAGAGCGCCTTCGTCGGCTGAGCAGACGACCAACATGTCGTCTTTTGTTGAAAAGACGACCAAACATGTCGGGTGCCAGGGATCAGCCGTGTCGGCGGTTCAACCGACGACGGCGATGTCTCTTTTTCTTCAAAAGACGACCGAGCTGTCGGGTGCCAGGGGGTCAGCCGCGTCGGCTGTTGAACGGACGACTCGCCTTTCGTCCCTTGAACGGACGACGCGCCCCAGCTATATTAGCTCGCCCGCCCGTGCCCGTCGTCTGCTTGCTCTCATTTCCAGCTCGCGCGTCTGCTAGCTCCTCTCTAGCTCTTCTTCCTCTCTCGCTTGCTCTCATTTTCTCAGCCGTTGCACCGATTTGTAGCCTAGATTTCTATCTAAACTCGCTGCTCTAACACATTAGCAAGCTAGTAGAGTCCTATCTACTAATGGAATAGCCTGGTGTAGTGATTTGAGGCGTTTTGGTGGAGGGATCTGGTGGTGTTCTTGTTGAGCAATGGCCATGGTGGAGGCTGGTGCTGGTACTTGAGGAAGGTGCATGGTGGAGGTGCTGATCCGTTGATCCGTTGATCCGAGGCAGCTGCACGGCAGGACTTCGCACGCTTCAAGGGTAAACCCTAATTTTTTGCTTATTGCAGTCATGTGTGTATGTTCATAGGTATTTGTAGAGTATTATGTGTCAATGTACCTGTTTTTGACTATTTTTGGTATTTTTTAGGTCGAAAATCATGTCAAATAATGTAGTGTTTAGGTTCTTGTATGGTCCTGGTTCCGTCAGAATAAACCAGCACAGAGTTGATTTGAGCGAGTTTAGATTTATGGATGAAGTGCTTCAGAATCCTGAAACAGTGCTCGTTACTCAGTTGAAGGATTGGTTATGTGTTCGTTTAGGGCTCCCTCCTACCCATACCATCGGTGTGCATGCTTTATGGACTAAGTCAAGGCAAACCCCTAATTTTTATTTAAGGCCAATAGAAGCGCAACAGAAATGGGTCAAATTTGTGCAAGCTTTCCAGAAAAGATAAGTTAACCCCAGTCTCTTAGTGTTACCTGTGGCGAAAGAGGCTGGGTATGATCATGGCCAGAGTAGTCAGACCGGTCATGTTGGAGGTAGTTATGATCATGGCCAGAGTAGTCAGACCGGTCATGCTGGAGGTAGTTATGATCATGGCCAGAGTAGTCAGGGCCAAGAGGGTGGCGGCGGGTATGAATCAGGTCACAGTAGCTATGCACACACCGGGGGTGATGGTTATGTATCAGAGGACGGTGGTGAAGGATTAGGGGAAGACATATTCAGTGGCGAAGATGATGAGGACGAGATATATGATGGTTTGTTGCAACATCAAATGGAAGCTGAAGACTCAGAAGGCAACAGTGATACTGCTGATGATTCTGGCGAGTCTGATCAAGAAGAGATCGGCCAACCTATTCCGGCATCATGGAATAATGACAACACAGCAGCAATGACTGTGAACGATGGGCATGATTCGGCGTGGCATTATCATGCGAACAACATCTCTCTGGGTGCATTATATCCTAGCAAGAGACATCTGCAGGAAGCAATTGTTGAGTGGTCAATGTCCATGCAACGGGTCATGAAAACGAAGGTGTCATCACAACAATATTTGACATTGGTTTGCGAGGAAGCTGGATGTCCTGCAAGGGTGCATGCCCATGTCCCTAGGTATGACACAAACTGGAAGGTCACCGATGTTGTGATGCACACATGCACACTTGAAAGTGTCCTTCAGGACCATCGTAACCTCACGTCAACCCTCCTGGCTAGACTGTTGTACACAGAGATAGTGGAGGGCAAAGCCATGGGGGTGAAAGCTATCATTAACAAAGTTTCTGTCAGATTCCGGTACAATATTTCATACGGGAAGGCTTGGAGGACTAAGCAAAGGGCACTGGAGGCAAGGTTTGGTTCGTTTCGAGACGGGTATGACTGTGTTGTTAGGATGCTCCAGACACTGCAGGCTAGGAATCCAGGCACCTACGTGGACATCCAACACTTTACATTGCCACATGAACCTAATTTGAGGGTACTTCATCGAGTGTTCTTCTCATTTGCTATATGCATAGAAGCTTTCACTCACTGTCGACCAGTCATCTGTGTGGATGGTACATTTATCACTGGCAAGTATAGGGGTCAGATATTGACTGCCATAGGCCAAGATGGAAACAATCAAGTTGTTCCACTTGCTTTTGCTTTCGTGGAGAGCGAGAACACCGAGAGTTGGGTATGATTTTTCAGGCAGCTAAAGATAGCAATTGTGAGAGATACACCGAATGTATGTGTGCTTCATGATAGGCATCCAGGTATACTAAGCGCGATAAAGAAGCTCACACAGCCCACTCCTGATGAAGTAACTCCATGGCTGGACATGCAGAGTCGTTGGTGCATGCGGCATCTAGGGGCCAATTTTTTCTCACAGTTCAGGAACAAGGCTCTTATGAACCTATTCAAGAAGCTTTGCAAGCAGAACCAAGACTGGAAGTATATCAAGTGTCGTGGCTATCTTGATGACTTCACTAAAAAACATGTGACTCAGAGGAGAGCAGCTAGAGCAGCAGCGGTCGCGGCTCATGCAGCGGAGTTAGCTGCACAGGCAACAACAGGAGCAGCACCACCGGAGGAAGAACCCATTGCCCTTTGTGACTTGCCAGGATTTGACCAACCCGGTACTAGGAGAAGGCCTGGTAAAAGGATTAAAAAATTTCAGGAATGGATACAACACGAGCCTGTAGAGAGGTGATCTCTGCTGCATGACACTCATGGTGCTAGGTTTGGCGTCATGACTACAAATTTGGCTGAAACTTACAACTTTGTCTTGAGAGGAAGTAGGGCTCTACCATTAACAGCCATTGTGGAGTGTATTTTCACTGGAACTCTGAAGTATTTCAGAGACAGACTCCAGATGGCTCAGATGCATATCATGAACAACCCAAACACGAGGTATTGTTCAAAGGTCATACATTACATGGATGCCAAGATGGAGAAGGCTCGGTCCATGCATGTCATCGCCATCGGTAATCAGGAAAGAAGGTTCGAGGTACGCCTCCCTTCCAACCGGATTGGAACAGGAGAAGAGGTAAAGACACAGGAGGTGAGGATAGGCAACGAAGCCTGTCCAACGTGTGAGTGCACGTGCAATAAACCCAAGTTGTTGCATCTGCCTTGCTCTCATGTACTAGCTGCATGCGGGCTGATGGGTATGGATGCGATCTCGTTTGTGTCTCCTTATTTCCTTAAGGACACGGTGGTCAATACGTGGACAGGCGAGATGATGGGATATAGGGCATGGGGAAATTTCAATAAAGTAAATCCAGGTGAAAGGGTTTACATCCCAGATCCTGAACTTATGCGGACAGGAAGAGGAAGGCGACAATGTGTCCGCATCCGTAATGATATGGATGAATCTGAAGCCGGAGGCCCTACTAGGCAATGTTTTATGTGTAATCAATTTGGTCATATAGACACCAGTTTCCACATCTTCGGGACTGGTGGAGCTGCTCCTCGTGGACGTGGCAGCCGAGGAAGAAGAGGCAGAGGAAGAAACTAGATGTGTGGAACTATGTCTTTAATTTGTAATATGTGTGGAACTATGTCTTTAATTTGTAATATGTGTGGAACTATGTCTTTAATTTGTAATATGTGTGGAACTATGTCTTTAATTTGTAATATGTGTGGAACTAATGTGCAGATGGCGGGATCTTTGCTGAATGCTGACATAGATAGAAAGCACCGGTCGACGGTACTGGATGCTAACCCGGGGTCCTTGAAGCACCTAGTGACTCGCACTCCCATTTCGAACTGGTGCATACATCCTGATTGACTTCAGAGGCATATGACATTTATTTCTCTTGCTGTTGGGATATTTATGGGCCAATGTGACTAAACTGTTCTGCTTTCTTCTTATGTAGATTGAAGTGGGCTGGGCTCTTACCCTTCGTTCGTTTGGTTGAGGCCACTCGTATGGAGGAGATAGAAGGGCGACAACTTGGGTTCCAGACTAGTCGCTTCCAGTACGACTCGTCTTTGCTCACGTGCTTGGTAGATCGATGGAGGCCCGAGACTCACACTTTCCATTTTCGATGGGGAGAGATGGCTCCTACCCTTCAGGACGTCTCGTACTTGCTGGGACTTCCGTTGGCTGGTGTGCCCATAGGCCCAGTGGATCCACCGGCAAATTGGGCCCAAGACATGGCCCAACGATTCTTTGGCATCCGTGATGGAGCTCAGGCCTTTGGCCATGACAATCATGGGCCAAAATTTGGATGGTTGGAGCAGTATTAGGTGTGTTTCATTTATTTGTTCTATTTTGTTGGAGAAGTATCATGTACTTAAAATTGTTCTATTTGCCAATGCAGATACAGAGGTTTGGGTTCCCGGCCACTCCGATGACTGCGCCACAGATTACACGCAGCCTGGAGGCATATATTATGTGGCTGCTCGGGGAGGTGATGTTCACTGAGAACCACGTGTCGACCATTAGTGCGCGATACATCCATTTTACTAGAGGGATCGCGGAGGCGACGTGCCAGGAAGAATGCACCCAGTGGAGTTGGGGTTCAACTGTCTTAGCAGCTACGTACCGAGGTATGTGCAATGCTTGCCAGTTAACCAAGGACAGTTCTGCCTTGCTAGGATGCCCATTGTTGTTGCAATTGTGGTCATGGGAGAGGTTCCCTATCGGCCGTCCAGAAGTAAGTGTCAACCAAATAGTTGGCAACCAGGAACATCAAACAATTGTCTACCACTCTGACCTGCTGTTCGACGAAGAGCAAATTGACTTGCCTATATTTGGCACTCACTAGACCCGTCGCAAGGTGGGTGTAATGTCTTAATAAATTGCACTTCTGGTACTACAGTATGAAAGTTACTAACAACTATTTTGTCATGCAGTGTCGTTTCGCGGGAGAGCAAATCGTTAGATGCTATCCATCGTTCAGCGAGCAGTTCGACACACTGAAAGAGGATGTCGTGATTTGGGAGCCGTACACCCTGCAGACACGACACGCACGATATCCCGACGGGTTATCTATTATGTGCACTAGAGATCGAGAGTATTGGCTGACTACATCGAAGATCATCTTTGATTGCCAAGTTGAGGATATGTCTCAACAGAGGGTCATGCGGCAGTTCGGTCTTTGCCAGATGGTAGATCCCCCGCGTCCGGATGTTCCCCTTCCAGATGTCGTGCATGCGTAAGTAAATATATGTACATAAGGAATGCGTCTTATACTTCATCGTTGTTCTTTAATGATGGTCTAACAAATTATAATGACAGGTATTCTCGGAAAAGTAGCAAGACCGCCACTCAATGGCTCCAACGGGTGGGGATTTACGTCAACGAGTGGCAGAATACACCAACACAAGTATGACACGCTGGCCCGTTTGATATGGAGCTATTCCACGGATACTTACAGAGGTACATGTCGATGACACGGCTACGTCCCATTCCACACGCACATGACGATGAGATATACCCTAGCCAGTCAACACTGGAGTCCAGACAGTCAGCGGTAAGTACTTTATTTAGAGCATAATCAACATGAGTGCCTAAGTAGTGCATACCTAACTATGAGACAAATGCAGGCCGATATGACGTGGGAGCTACATACTGAGGTGGCTCAGTACGGACGATCGCTTTCGACCGTTCCTCTTGTGCCCCGTCAGCAGGCTCAGTCCTTTTCCCGGCGGGTCGAGGAGAAGCTGCGGCGTATCTACGCGGCCATCACGTGCACCAGCATCTCAGACGTCGTTCAACACCGAGAAGCACAACGCCCACCGCGTCACTCAGTGGAGGAGCGCGCCCCACGTCGATCCACGCAGCAGCGCCCACCGCGTCACTCGGTGGACGAGCGCGCCCCACGTCAATCCATGGAGCAGCCACCTTCTCCAGACCATGCTGGAGGCTCAGGATGGCACTAGGAGCATATTTCTCCACCACTCTGCCACGAGCCTCGTGCACGACTCTCACAGCAGGCGCCGCCGAGAGCACCACCTCCAAACCAGGCTGGAGGTTCGGGGTGGCAGCAATCACAGTTTACTTCTGACCCGTGGCAGCAATCGCAGTTTACTATCGACCAGTTGCAGCAGAACCAGATTACTTTCGAACAATGGCAGCATCAGCAGCCGATACCCTACATGGACTTCGCTTATCGACCACAATCTCATCCTCATGGTAAGCGTGTCCCTTCCTACTATTGTTAGGTGCAGTATGCCATTGTTCAGTACTTAATTTCTTGTACACTAGCAGGAGACTCCGTTACATGGGACAGTACTGACGACCATCATCAGCAGACACATCACGAGCAGGTAGACTGGTTTAGCCAGTATCAGCCAGGTACTCCACCACCTATCCCCACACAGGATACACAGGATCAAGGTGAAGGGTCAACTGCACCTCGTCGTGATGTGATGCCACCCCACAGATATGGATGGAGTACACCGAGGCCTCCGCCACCTCGTCGTCAACACCAGTGATATCTACTTATGTATCAGTCATTTACCTATCTATGTATGAGACATCATTCTATTATTTCATGACTTTATTCGACAAACTACTCAACATAACTTGCAACATAGTTCAACATAACTTGCGGTACATAAATTAGAGTCCTATCTATCCCTAGCATGATGCCTTTCCCTTTCCCTTCGATGATGCCTCGCCCTTTCCCTTGGATGATCCCTCGCACTTGCTCTTCTTGGCCTACGCTTTCTTCTTCTCCTGCCTCTTGTCCCACTCAGCTCTCGCCTTGCTTCCAACGGGTGGCGGCATGAAGATATCATCCTCATCTTCGCTCTCTTCTATCCAGGGCCTACGTGCCACAACCTGCTCCGTCATGTCATCTTGACTCTTCTTGGCCTGCTTCTTTCTTTTTCTCCTGCCTCTTGTCCCACTCAGCTCTTGCCTTGCTTCCAACGGGTGGCGGCATGAAGATATCATCCTCATCTTCGCTATCTTCTATCCAGGACCAAGGTGCATCCGCCCGCTCCAAACTGCGAGCTTGTCCCAAGACCAAGGTGAGCTTGTTCCACCTTGCCTGGATCCTGAAAAGCTCTGCTCGTACCTGATCTGGGGTCTTCAGTTTCCACCCTCTTCGATGAAGTGACTTACCAAGCATAACGAGAGCATCATGGTTCGTTATCAACGTATCCCAGTCGGGATACGTATCGCCTATCACAACAGTTCTGGCTATGAAGAAAAGCCCAATGGGCATATCTACAGGACAGGGAGACGCGCCGGTCATAGTGGAGAGGAGTGGAGGAAAATGCGAGAGCAAGAGGAGAGGAGGGAAATGAGAGAGTAAGAGGAGGAAGAGATGAACTGGGTTAACGGATACATCCCGTTGCCCGGATTTATAGAGGCACCGAACCGAATAGGCGGGAAAAAAGGGCGGGAAGTCGTGGCGTGAAAAAAAGGGCGGGAAGTAGTGGCGGGAACAAAGGGCGGGGATTACTGGCGGGGAGTACCGGCGGGAAAAATTGGCGGGAAAAATCGGCGGGAAGGGTTGCCGAGGAGCGCACGATTATTTAGCGGCGGGAGCACTGGGGCGTCGTCTCCTCAACGGACGATAGCACGTGTCGTCTCCTCAACGGACGACAACACGTGTCGTCTGGCGAACAGCTGAATCTCAGGGGCGTCGTCTCCTCAACGGACGACACCACCTGTCGTCTGCTCAATCGACGAATGCGCTCTGTCGTCCGTTGATGGACCGACAGAACTGAAATTTGCCAAATTTGCGTATTATTTGGGAAAATCAATAAAAAATGTATTATTTAAAAAAATAGCTGAAAGAAGTGTAGATACATTTGTTTCAGAAACCTAAAATATTATATATTTTAGAAATGGAGAGAGTACTTCTCAAGTCTTACGTTTTGCACTGGGCTTTGATGAATGGTGAACATGTTTGATTTTCCTATGACCCCAGAATCGATTTCAGTTGTAGAATAATATACTCAAGAATGTGACTGCGTTTGCGTGAGACGCAACCTGGTTGGTAGCTTTGGGTGCAACTTTGTCCGATAACCGGTGGTACATGGTGATAGAAATCGGAGGGCGACCTTCTCTTACTTTATGATTAAAAGAAGTAAAATGTGGCAAGGTGTCTCTTTCTTTTCGAAGGGTAATTTTCTGGGGTATACCGTGTACCTATCCCTCATTTTACATATTTTATTACGTGTTCAATAAAACAAGACAATCTATCCACTCCGGTAAATGTTGACGTGCAAAAGAGGTATTATATAGCTCTATAGATTTTATATCTTCTACCAGCCCCCCTGTCCAAAAAGAGGGGCAGCGGCTTGGGAGGGAAGTCAGGGCTCTCCTGGTGACTAGTGGTTTGGGAGAGTGGGGCGCATGGGCCTTCACGGGCTATGCCGCCAAGGCCCATGTAGGCCGGGATGCCCCCATTTGGCTGAACTTTTCCTGAAGACTATCTGAAACCTTTTAGAATATTTTCGACCATTTACGATAATACCTGAACTTTTCCCAGAACCCAAAACCATCATCCATATACTTTTTCTCTCGTCTCACACTCCGAAGCTCCTCATGATATCGAGGATCCCTACGAGACTCTGAATCAAAATTCGATTATGCCATATATTATGTTATTGAACCCCAATTGAAAGGACAAAGATGTCGCCTAGAGGAGGAGGAGGGGGGGGGGGGGGGGGGGTAAATAGGCGGTCTAAAAGTTTTACGAGAGGGGATCAACAAAGACGGAATTAAATTAGCGTTTACTTTGTCAAGCACAAAACCTAGAACAACTAGGGTTTACCTATCTGTACCAACAACTTATGCTAAGCAAGACAAACAACTATGTGATAGCAAGATATAGACTTCAAGCACGAAGGCTATCACAAAGTAAGGTGCGTAAGTAAGAGCTCGGGTATAGAGATAACCGATGCACGCGGAGACGACGATATTTTACCGAGTTCCTTCCAACAATTGAGTACGTCTCGATTGGAGAGGGGGTGGTTTTTCAAACCACCAACGCCACTAAGGCCTCCCTTGTTCTCCTATGAATCTCACCCCAATGGGATCGATCTACACTTTCACTATCGGTACACTTGTCGGTGGCAATCCGTTCACAAGATTGGGGCGCTTCTCGATAACTCAACTGGAGGCTCCCAACAAACAAGCTTAGGTAGAGCTCCACAACTAAACTGAAGGCCCAAGAAATCCACAACACCACAACAAGCCATCTAAGGTTTCAAGAACCCAAGAGGTAAAAGCTTCTGACTTTCACCAACCAAATCCTCCGTAGAGAACTCAAACTGATGCACCTAATGCAATGGCAAGAATACAAGAAGTGTTCAAGTCCTTCTCTCCCAAATTCCACCAAAGCTACAAAAGATCATGGGGAAATAAGATAGGAAGAACAATGAAGGAAATCCATAAAAGACTCCAAGATCTAGACCCCAAGATGTTTCCCTCACTTAGAGGAGACATTGAATGGTGGGGTTGTAGATCTAGATCTCCTCTTTCAAAATCTTCAAAAATATACAAGAATCATAGAAGGGATTGAAAATATTTGCAAGATCTAGAAGGTAGAATCATAGAGGGAGGCCTTTTATAGGTCCCCACATTACAACTAGCCGTTACAGACCATTTATCTGGGAGTTTTCGGCCTTCAGGACCGGAGTCTCCATGCCCACCGAAAACTAACAAAAAAAAACAATACGAAACAGCCATAACTTTTGCATCCGGACTCCGATAGAATCAAATAATGAAAGGTTTAACCTATCTAAAAAGACAAACCGTAAAACCTCCAATATCGAAGACACAAAAGAGAATACATGTGAAATTCATTTTTGATGAACTTGAGCTTGTCATGGAGGTTGACACAAGCTCTAAATCCTCTCATGGATAAGAACCAAGAAAGATGATGCCAAGTATGCAAAGGTTTGAGCTCTCAACGAGGGATATGATCAAGTTACTCACTCGAGAGCCCGAGAGCCCCTCTTGATAGTACAGTTATCTATTGTAACACATCGTCCTCTCCGGACCGGCGGCTGTCACTCCTGGCAGCTTAATTGGATTTCTAGACTAACCCCACAGACCAACACTAGTTTTTTCTGCACACGTTATCTAACTCGTACGCACCCGGTATCCAGCTTCCGGTCGGTCACCCATCCTCAAATTGCTCTAGACCAAGCACGCTTAGTCTTAGAGTTCTTTTTGGATGAGCTTTCAGAAAAAAGTTACAACTTGTTGGTATGGGTATACTATCAATCCTATTAAGCCATGCGCCAGGGTCTCACATCTATCCTATAAACCGCTCTCCTCAACTAACACCACGAGACCGGTAAGAAAGAAACCCTATCAAGATTATACCTTTGCCTTGCGCATGTTCCACTTGATCTTGATGATCACACCGGGGACTTGTGCCGAAACTCCAGTAGAAATTTTTTTAATTCAGATTTCAGATTTTTTTAAGCGATATGTACGGCATCCTATGGAGGAAGATTTATTTATTTGCTTGAGAGTTCCACTCTATCTAATGATTTTTAACTACAGTTGGTAAGGTGGCAAACAATGTCCTCCTGTGTGGTCATGTGTTGCCTAAAATAAGGTGACGAGCTACAAAGGAAAAAAAAAACTACGAGTACCTGTGCTTTATTCATGGGCTGTCCGGGTGCCATATTGTCCTGGATATCGGGCTTTATTGTGTGGACCTGACATGGCTTTCCTGTCATGCCGGTGGTGTTCAAATGAGCCTTGTAATCTTTCTCTCTATCCTAAAGCTTAAATGTTGGACCACAGTATCATGGCCCTTAGGGCCACGGTACCAATTCAACGACATCATGGGCCTCCACGTTGTCAGACCTGCTGCTCAACAAATAATCAACGCTCCACTAAAAAAAAAAAAAAAATCAACGCACGATGTACACAATAAGATTCGTGCAAAGCAAAACGTTGCATCTTTTCTGTTGTGATGACTTGTGTTATTTGAACTGACGATAAACAACTGAAGATCCTATTCCTACAGGGGGCTCCGAGCTGCTGCTACTCGTGCCATCCCACGCAACTAACGCCCGGCAGCGGCAACTACTTGGTTAGCTCGAGAACGGGCTCAACGAACTGACCCAATAATTCAGTTAATCAAACTAACTGAAACTGAGCCTAGACTCACTGATAAGAAACGATACTGGGCATCACCTATGTATAAGATAAACTTTAGCCATAAGGTGGGACCCATCTTCCTTGTAAAATCTTGCACTATGTATAAGGTGAACTTTAGCTATAAGCTGGGACCCACATGTCTCATCCTACATACTCATGCATGAGAGGGAAGAGAGAGTAAATTATTTTCTATTGCTTTTGGACAACCCATAAGCTTAAGGTCACCTACAAACTCTTATTTCTTCCACTATGTATAAAGTAGACTACAAGCATTGCCACATAGGACTTAAGGTGTGGTTTTTTACACATAGTGGATGCCCTAACTTGTCTGAAAATGCGAAGTGTCGTCAGGATTACAAGATTCAGAATCAATAAATCACCACCTAAGCCTGACGACCTGACGAGACCTCCATGACACCAAGTTTAGTCGCATCTCCATGAATTTGACACGGCCGAGTGCCTTGGTCAGATCCTCGACGAGCTGGCCATCAGTGCCAATGTGCTTGATCGGTCTCCACCTTGCCATCCTCGATGCATTCACGAATATAGTGAGAAGGAGTGTCAAGATGCTTACTTTGTGCTTCTGTTCTGATTTGGCAGTGATGTTGGCTAGGGAGAGGTGCGGGGATTTCGGGGCGATCCTAGGGTCTGCTTCCTTGCCGACGGTGATTGCACGCTGATGGGCGGACGATTCTGGGTGCTATCGTCAGATTCTAGCGAGAATGAGTCTGAGTATGATTCTGTCGCGAAGATCTGGAAGGAATCACTCTGCTATCTCCGTCGTACGCCGGTGTCGGAGGAGAGGGATCCCGTTGAATCGTCGTCGAGATTTCAAAAAAAAGAATTCAGAAAAGGCGTCTAAAACGATTGGGG
The DNA here is from genome assembly GCA_916181665.1 of Avena sativa. Taxonomy (NCBI): domain Eukaryota; kingdom Viridiplantae; phylum Streptophyta; class Magnoliopsida; order Poales; family Poaceae; genus Avena; species Avena sativa. The sequence continues at coordinate 445,272,273 of OV702282.1, read as the reverse complement.
GCCCAAGAGGTCGAGTTGTCATCATCGACCAAGGTAAATAACGTTGTGACCGCACGAACATCGAAGGCAGGTGAAATTCCTACCATGTGACTCCACTCCAAAAACCATGTTTATAGTTGGAGACACTTCAACATGCTCTCAAGTTAAGCTGTCCAAATTCTATGAAAAATCCAGTCAAAATCCAGGCCAATCAGCGCCATGTACCCAACGATCAATGCGCAGTTCCTAGCAAGGGCCTAGCTGAAAATATCTTCCTTCACGTGTAAAGAAGTGCTGATTCGTTCCTTGTAATTGTAGATCAGGGGGTTACATGCAAAAAATCCACGTCACGTGTGATGCACGTGTGGTTTTTTCGACAAAACTGGGTGGCATACCGTTTTGTGATCTCAGATGCACCGAATACAAGTTGTGTGATCGGTTAGTCCGTTTTTTTAGATGTATGACTTAAGTGCACAATGCAGGACAAGTTTAGTGATCGCCGGTATTATTTACTCATAACGTTGTGACTTCACCAACATCGAAGGTACCTCTGTTTAATAGTATCCGCGTCGACCGCGGGAACCTGTAAACCCTTGTTGGATCCGTCATGTTTTCTGACTGAGGAAGCTAATGAAGGCAGGAAGACTCTAGTGCAGCGACGGCGATCACCGGCGTGCACATCGTCTTCTTCAACTACGGTGAAACGGATCAGAGCAGGGTCGTGGCAGTCCTGCCGATGGTAGTGCTGGTCCGAGTGATGGCTTTGGCCGTGATGCTCAACTACAACAACGGTAATTCGTATACACATCGTGGCAACTACTACGTCGATGAGTCAACTGGAGGAAGAAATGCGAGATATCGATGGCCAGTTTCAAGGTCAGGGGGATCCTCGTAATTAGGGTGGTAAGTCATAATCAACCCTTTGGTGATTTTCATGGAGGTTCCGGTTTCAATAATTCTTGCCAGGGTTACAACGGTCGGGGTGAAGGTTATCAGAGAAATCAACACCGCAGGTTCGATGGTTTTGATAATGATGAGACTTGAGGTGGATATCCTTCAGGTTTCTATCTGCGGCACAGTAGAATGTATAGCAAGGAGATGTCGCCCCTACAGTGACTACGGCGCTGAATTTTTTTTGTCACGGTCAGCCTGCCGCGGGGCAAAACGCTTCCGCGGCAGCAACGTCTGCCGATGCTCAAAATCTGAATGCTCCTACTGAAGGTAATGCCAATCCTAGGTCTGCTGCTCATGCTAAGAAGAAGAAAAGAATAGAGAAAAATAAATGCTTTCGTTGTGGTTTCCTTGGGCACTTTATGGATGATTGTACAATTGTTTTTGTGACTATTCTGAATCTGCCTAACATGCCCCAGCTGATTGTCATCTTATTTGTGCACCAAAGCCAACCATTGTGGTCTGTGATTTTGCACAGGAAGCACTGGTGTTCTATGAGCTGCCAATGACCGAAAGCTTTCATACTAAACTTGAGAATTCTATATTGGGAAGGGTTACTATTGAGGGTGGTGCTATGATTGTGAAAACGATTAAATGAGTAGTAAATGCAAAGATTCTAGGACAGAACCTCTTGTTAGGACCTCTTATACTCCTGAACTATGAGTTTACCCAAATATGACAGACAACTATACTCTAGAAATTTTTATTCAGATATTTGTTGGGACATATCACTTTAGAGATTTTTTTTGCCATATTTAGTGATACTAAGATATAGTAGAGCACATCATCATTTTTATATTTATGATTCATTAAATATTTGGTGTCCTGATGATTGAACACACATCCCACATCAATTTTCCGCCATCAAAAAATTCAGAAAAATTTGAAAAACTATCTCAACAAGAACGAAGTTCATCTGCAAAAAACAAACTTAACCACCCTCATATAGAACATGTAATAAAAAATAAGTAGCCTATGCATGGATATTAACCTCTGAACAGACGGTGCTAGACAAATAAGATAGATTAATAACCTTACATTACCAAATATCATTTTTATTTGCTTCAATTGTATTCAGTGACAGAAGTTAAACTAGTCATCACTAACATTTATTATTATTTCTCAGTAATGTTATGTGAGTAGTTTTTTAAGTGTGATAGAAAACTATATTACGGGTTAATGTTAAGAACATGATCATTTTCTACCAAACCAATAGTGTCATCAGATCTAAATCATGTAATCTGGTATTATCCGCATGGCAAGGCCTCCCTGTACCGGCAATGACTCCCACCACCTACTCCACTATCCACACCTAGTAGTTAGTGATCCATTCCCCACACCGACAAGGACTCCCACCACCTACTCCACCATCCACACCAGCATGCCCCAGCCTCTTCCTCCATCTCGTCTTAAGTGCGGGAAAGGATAGGCATGTGTCAGACAACCATGCAAGGCCACATCTGGTAGCCATGAAGTGAAGAAGGTGGTAGTGACTAGTGAGAATGTAAATTTTTATTATGATCCCAACAATAATGGTGATGTGTGATGAGCAATGTGAATGAACTTTTTTCTCTTAAGATATTTGCATTTGGATGATTTTCCTTTATAATTGCATATGCAATTGTATGATGAATGGTGATATATTTGGTCTGACAATTTTTTATGATGGTGAACATTCATGATGATGTGATGTGTATTTCATTATTTGCTCAATTTGGCAAATTTGGATTTAAAAAGTATTTGAACTGTATTTGTTTTGAATATAGAAGTTCAAAATATGGTGTTTTTTTGGATTTTAGTATGATAAGACATGATAAATGCAAAATAACATGGAGTTTAGCTATTCTCACTTTACACACCACCTCCAGTGCCTCAAAAAAAATTTAGAGGCCACCTAATTTTAGGTAGTCCACTAGAGTTGCTCTTATAGATACATAGTACACACTAAGTAGGTAGATAATCAAATCACGCCAAAACGAGACAAAAGATGACAATAACAACAAATAGATAATTACACATGTGGGTTACACTTTTCAGCCACAAAGGTTGGACCGTCTGTTGGAATTATGCCCTAGGGGCAATAATAAAGATGTTATTGTTATAATTCTTGTTCATGACAAAGTTTATATTCCATGCTAGAATTGTATTAAGTGGAAACTTTGATACTTGTGTGGTTTATGAACAACACCGTGTCCCTAGTACGCCTCTATGTACTAGCTCATTGATTAATGATGGTTAAGGTTTCCTAACCATAGACATGAGTTGTCAATTAATAATTAGATCATGTCATTAGGAGAATGATATGATGGACAAACTCAAATCAAGTAGAGCAATTAGACCGTGCCATTGTGTTCATCTTTGCGAAGCTTTTTCCTATGTCAAATATTGTATTCCTTAGACCATGAGATAATGCAACTCCCTGGTATCGGAATAAAGCTTTGAGGTCATCAAACGTCATCCTATGTAAGCGTGATCATAAAGGTGTCTCTCAGGTGATCGGAAAGTACCTGTTGGGTTGTATGTATCGAGATGGAATTTTTCCCTCCCGAGTCGGAGAGATATACTTCGGGCCCACTCGGTAATCGATATCAACACCGCTTGAAAGCACGTGGTTAAGGAGTTAATCACAAAGTGATATCGGATTACGGAACGAGTAAAGTACTTGCTGTGAACGAGATTGAACTAGGTATGCTGATACCAACGATCGAATCTCGGGCAAGTAAAATATCCCGTGACGAAGGGAATATATATATGGGATTAATTGAATCCTGGCATCGTGGTTCATCCGATATGATCATCGATGAATATGTGGGAGTCAATATGGGTTTCCAGATCCCGCTGTTGATTATTGATAGAAGATCATGTCTGCATATTCTCGAACCCGTAAGGTCACACACTTAACGTGCCTCGACGCTAGGATAGAATGGATAATTGGTTTATGGGTTTTTGTTCAGAGTCTCGGATGAGATCCAAGACATCACGAGAGGTTCCAGAATGGTCCGGAGAATAAGATACATATAAAGGAAAGCAGTTTTTGGATTTCGGAATCGTTTCGGAGTATTCGGTATTGTACCGGAAGGTTCTAGAAGCTTCCGGAGTGGGACCAACATGGCTCCACTTGTCGGAGGGGTGCGTGGGCCTACGAGGGAGTTCCCTAGCCGCTTTGGGCCAGGGGCACAAGGCCCCATAGGCCCAGCCGGCCAAACCCTAGGGGAAACCCTAGGGAAACCTTCTAGAAGGGGCACTCCACCCTTGGGGCCGCCGCCCTAGGGCTTGAAGGAGGGGCCAAGGGGGCCGGACAACCCCCTATATAAGGTGGGCAGAGGGCGCACCCTTCCCTGACCCCAAACCCTAGCCGCCAGCTGCTCTCTCTCTCTCTCTCTCTCTCTCTCTCTCTCTCTCTCTCTCTCTCTCTCTCTCTCTCTCTCTCTCTCTCTCTCTTTCTCCCGACTGCGTGTAGGCAAAGCCCTGCTGCAGAAACTCTCCACCATAGCACCACACCGTCGTGCTACAGATCCAATCCATCTCTCCACCCCACTTGCTGGACCAAGGAAGGAGGAGACATCGCGGCACCTTACGTGTGCATATCTCGGAGGCGCCGCCACTTGCGGCGTAGGATCGGATCGGATCGCGAGGAGGAGATGGCTAGTACGACTACATCAACCATGTTCTGTTGAACGTTTTCGCTGTGCGATTTCTTAAAGGGTATGCAGATCTCATCTATCCCTCTCGTTGATTGCATCTCCTAGATTAGATCTTGGCTTTCCCGTTCGCATCCGTAGAAAATTTTGATTTACTATGCTGTGAAACCCCTTCAGTTGTATCAAAGCTAGATCTATGCGTAGATGTGTTTCACGAGTAGAACGCAACATGCTTGTTGCTGGCGTTGATGTTTTCTGTTGCAAGCCTCTTGTTGTGTACTTCTTATGGCGTAGCATAGTGAGATCGAAGCGGTCCAGGCCAACTTTACGCGACCTCGTTCGCGAGACCGGCTCCACACATGCGGCTGGTGGATGCCAGTTTCTCTCACTATAGTAGTCATGGGATTTACACCGGATGTAGCAACCATAATATCACCGTTGTGGCTTTCCGTAGGTAAGAATCGTTCTTAGCTTGTTACTCCCATAAGCCACGTAAAACATGCTGAAAGAACATTTCTTAATCCCTAGTGTTTTGTGTGTTAGATAACAATACCAAGGATCATTTAATGTGTGTTGAAGTGTTGCATCTCAGAACTCTGCCTTTGGGGGCGGATAATCCGGCCCGACGAGGGGAGGATAATCCGCCCCTCCCTCTGCCCAAGCAGGCGCAAGCCCCAGAAGGGGGGCGGATTTTTTGCCGGATTTTCCGGCCCCGCCGGATAATCCGCCCCTCAGGGGGGCCGGATAATCCGCCCCTCCTGCTCATCGCCAAAGCGCAAGCCCCAGAGAGGGGGCGGAGTTTTGGCCGGACTTTCCGGCCAGGCCGGATTATCCGCCCCCCAAGATCTTCACCAAGGCGCAAGCCCCAGAGAGGGGGCGGAGTTTCCCCCGGAGAATCCTCCCTTGGGGTGGAGTTTTCCCTGGGGGCCGGATAATTCGCCCCAAGTGGGGGGCGGATAATCCGCCCCCAAAGTTGTGCAACGGCCAGATCTGGGGAGGGGGTATTTAAGCCAGCCATCCCCCTCCTGCCAGAACTCTTGATTCATTTCGAAAAAGAACAAATCAGATCTGAAAGCTTCATCCAAGAGTGCTCCACCTAGATCCACCCAAAGGCCCCATCCCTTGGGGAATCGAAGGAGGAGAACTCGATCTTCATCATCAGCAATCAAGCGCTTCATCTCCTCTCCATTCATTTGGAGAACCTCCGATCTAGTATTTCTTGCAAATATCTAGATCCTCGTTTTTGTTTATATTGATAAACCTTGTTCTTGTGGCAGCTTGTTGTCATCTCGGGAGCCCCTAATTCGGTTGTGTGTATGTGCCCCGATAGTGTTGTAAAAGGCACCGGTTCCCGCCTCGAAGGGATCCAATAGTGGAGAAGGTGGATCAGGCCTCTCGTGGCGAGATCCATCGGAGAATAGGGTGAGGCCTATGTTGGTGTGGTGGTCTTAGAACCGCCCACTGTTGGAGATATGCCCAAGAGGCAATAATAAAGTGGTTATTATCATATCTTCACACTTATGATAAATGTTTACATACCATGCTATAATTGTATTAACCAGAAACATTAATACTTGTGTCATTTGTAAACTAAAATAAGAGTCCCTAGTAAAGCCTCTTGTTAAACTAGCTTGTTGGTTAATATATGATCATGGTTTCCTGATCATGAACATAGAGATGTTATTAACAATAGGATCATATCATTAGGAGAATGATGTGATGGACATACTCCTATAGATAAGCGTAGCATAAAGATCAAGTCATTTCAATAGTTCAATTGCTATATGCTTTCTGATACATAGTAACCTAATTCCTTCGACCATGAGATCATGCATATCACCTTTTCCGGATGGATGCTTTGATGGCATCAAACACCACACCGTAACAGGGTGGCTATAAAGGTGGCATTGAGTGTTCATAAAGTATTGGTTGAAACACATGGATCAAGAGTGGGATTTGTCCATCCATATGACGGATATATATACTCTGGGCCCTCTCGGTGGAATGTCATCCAATTAGCTTGCAAGCATGTGACTGGCTCACAAGGGATCAATATCACGGGAACGAGAAAAGAGTACTTATCGGTAAGGAGGTTGAACTAGGTATGCAGAGATACCGACGATCATAACCTCGGATAAGTAAACTATCGTGAGACAAAGGGAAATTGGTATCGTATGTAAGTGGTTCATTCGATCGCAAAGTAATCGTAGAAATATGTGGGAGCCATATGAATTTCCAGATTCCTCTATTGGTTATTGTTCGGAGAAGTGTCTCGATCATGTCCGCATAATTCACGAACCGTAGGGAGACACACTTAAGGATTCGACGTTGTTTGAGTAGTTATGGTATTATGAGAAAGAGACCGAATGTTTTTCGGAGTCTCGGATGGGATCCGGGATATCACGAGGTGATCCGGAATGGTCCGGAGAATAAGATTCATATAAGGAAAGTCCCGTTTCGGAGTTCGGGAATGATTCCGGTGTTTTCATCGGGAATGTTCTAGATGGTTCTGGATTGTCCGGCACTCCGGGGGAGAGGGTACATGAATGTGTCATTACATATTGAATGATTGCATCATGTACTAAGTGTTCTTGCTGTTCCAAAACTGAAAAGTCAAACGGCTAAAACAGGAAACTGTGGAAAACAGGAAACTGTGGGAAACAGGAAACTGTGGGAAACAAGCAAGAGGTGGTTGGAACCGACTTGGGGGAGGAGTCCCTCCAAGCCGGCGCGCCAACCAAGGCCGACTTGGGGAGGGACTACCCTCCCCTTGGCCGCCCCTCCCACCTATAAAAGGAGGGGAAGGACCTCCTCCTCTAGACACACAAGTTCCTATCCTCTAATCTCCGGTTTAGAGCCGTTTTGGTTTAGAGCTTCTAATTGCACTAGCCTTCGGTTTAGAGCCTTCTAATTGGTGTGTCTAAACCCTAGACCACTAATAGCTCTCTCTCATACTCCACCTTTCTCGCTCCGGCTTAAGGCGAAGCCCTGCGGGATCTCCCCTCTACTTCCGGTACCACGCCGTTGTGCTGCCGGAATCGCGAGGAGAGTGCTACAACCTCCGCTGCCTGCTGGAACAAGGGAGAGGAAGGTCTTCGTCGAGTACCGAACGTGTGACCGACTGCGGAAGCGCTGCCGGAACGCAGCGCCGGAAGGATCGTCTACACGATCTTGAGATTGGAAAGAGTACGACTACATCACCCACGAGAATCTGCTCTCGTTAAACACTTTGGAATCTTCGAGGGTAAGTTATTCCATCGACTCGTTGCTACAATCTAGTAGATAGATCTTGGCTTGTTTGTTTGTATGCGATAGAAAATTTTTGTTTTCCATGCTACGAACCCCTACAGTGGTATCAGAGCCGTGTCTATATGTAGATCTGTTGCACGAGTAGAACACAATGGTCATTGTGGGCGTTGATGCTTTTATTGTCGATTGCTTCTTGTGTACTTTGCATCTTGCGGTATGTTGGGATGAAGCGGCCCGGGCTACCCTTACATGACATCGTTCATGAGACTTGCTCCACGCTTGTCATGCAACTTGTATTGCATAAGTGGCTTTGCGGGTGCCTGTTTCTCCTAGCATAGTTAAGATCCAATTTACAACGGGTGATTGACAATACTAGTATCAATGTTGTGGTTCTTGTTCGTAAGTTAGAACGACACTTATTGAAAGCCCCAAACCACGTAAAAAATGCAAAGAAAGTAGAGGCGTCTAACTTTGTTTTGCAGGGGTGTGCAGTGATGTGATATGGCCATGATTGTGATTATATTTGATGTATGCAATGTTCCTTATTGTAAGTTGGCAACCGGCTGGAGCCATATGGTTGTCTTTAATTTATGTTAAGACCCACGTGTCTATTCAAAGTAGTTGTAATAGTTGAAGCCGGTGGACGACAACCATGGAGAAGCGTCATTGACCTTTGTGCAATGCCGGTGATGATGGAGATCATGTTCGTGCTTGAAGATGGAGATCGGAAGCACAAAGAAGAAAGGCCATATCATATCACATATTATTGAATTGCATGTGATGTTAATCCTTTATGCATCTTGTATTGCTTAGTAGACGACGGTAGCATTATAAGATGATCCCTCAAGCACACAATTTCAAGTTCTTAAGTGTTCACCCTTAGTTAGCACCGTTGCTAAAGCTTGTTGTTTCGAAGCACCACGTGATGATCGGGTGTGTTAGATTCTGCAAGTGTATACAACGTGAGCAAGCCAGATTTGCTCATGCCGAAACTAAGGTTTGATCTTGACGAGCCTAGCATGTACAGACATGGCCTCAGGAACACGGATTACCGAAAGGTAGAGCATGAGTCATATAGTAGATATGATGAACATGTTGATTGTTCGCCATTGAAGCTATATCACCTCTCGTGATGATCGGTTTTGATGTGGTGGATTTGGTTCGTGTGATCATTAAAACAATGTGAGGGATATTGTTTTGAGTGGGAGTTCACCTAGATTAATTTGATTATTAATTAGAACTCAATTTATCATAAACTAAATCAAAGTGAATTTGCATAGTTGTTATAGTCATTGGCATCCGTTTACCACCTTGCGCTTAGTTATAATTGAGATGATAGAACTATAGAATTCTGGTTAGTTACTTTACGAACTGGTATCGTATTGTTTTGAAGTGTTAATCTAAAGTTTAAAAGTCCTATTGCAAACTTTCAGTAAGTTCCGGTTACTCCATGAAGTTTAATAATTAGTATTAAATCAAGAGTAAAAATTCCAAGTGTTAGTATATAAGTATCATGTGTGTCTCCATGATTCTTGATATTCAAAGGATTCTCTTAATATCAAGGTTATCTAGGATCTGAAAGAGTTGTTTCAGAAACCATGATGTGTGGAAGATATTGTGATATCTGAAACGAAGTATTGGTTACAACATGATAGAGTATAATATGGAAAAAGTCATGTTCTCATATTTGATGAGAAATTGCAAAAGGTTGGAGACACTAGTTGTCCTAATCGTCCAAAAGGATTTGGATAGCAACATTATACTCATGTTTCACCGTTATAAGCTAAAAGTAGCTTGATCATGGATAATTCCATGATAAGGGTGAATATTTGATGTAGGTAAAATGTTTACTACACCAAGAGATTACTAAAGAAAGGAATTTGAAAGAACACCAAACATTTGATGATGGTGATCTACTTCAAAGTGCAAGTCCAAAGACATTGGTATTTAACTATACACGCTTTGGACTATATGTCATATGTATGACTCCACTATTGATGTTGATAGATTCTTTCAAACAGAAAAGGAAATATTGAAAGAAAATCTCATAAGTATATGGCAGAAAAGAAAAGACTAGAATTGTTCAGTTTAAGTATATGGATGATATACATGTTATGGCTATATTCTTTGCTTATTAAACAATGTGGTTCTTAAGTATTTGATACTGAATTTGTTGGTGTGAATCGTCATACAAAACAACATCATTCATGAACTACAATAGGCCTAAATAACTAGCAAAAGAATATGTGATGATGTTCATCGAGAACAAATAAAGGGTTATTGTGTTGCTCGTTAAAACATCAAAGCTTGCCTAAGATTTGTTTTATTGGGTATTATGAGAACAAAAGGGTTGTTCAAATAATTGCCGTAATCCATAAAAGATGGATGATTCACAAATCTCGTTGGAGAAATCACATCCATAAAACTAGTGCTAAAAATGTCGAAAGACAAATTGATTAAAAGATCACTTAGGAAGTGACATCGCCGTTTAAATTATAATGGAAAGAAAACATGAAGAAACTCCATGTGGATGGAATTTTGGAGTCTTCTGATTTTTGATCAAATGACGCTTGTGAAACTTTCCTAGAGATAATTAAAACGTCGTTCATAGGCCAAAAGGGAACGAATGACTAGCTTATTGGAACTTGTACATATTGTTGTACGAAATCCATTATGTGTAGTCAAGAGCGATGGATTTCAACTTCATATGCTTTCTCCGAAAATTTGAGTGAATATATGAATATTTACTTAATAAGGATGAAGTGTGAAATATTTGAAAAGTTCAAAGACTTTCAAGATGAAGTGCAAAATCATTGTAACAAGAATATAAATAGTTTATGATAAGATCATAAAGGAAGATATTTGAGTTACAAGTTTAGCATAATACCTAAGATTTAAGGAATCGTTCCGTGGATTTGCATTTTCCCGAAACACCATAAGAGTATGGAGCATTCGAGATATATAATTAAACCTTGTTTGACATGGTAAGATCAAAGGTATAATTTATAAAACTGCCATTATATTTTAAAGATTAAAAGCTTTAGAGATTACTGTTTTTCCACTGCAAAGAGCTCCATCATAATCCATTGAAATGACACCATATAAGGTTATGGTTTGGGATAAAACCCAAGTAGTCCTTTCTTAAAACATTGGTATGCTATGCATAAGAAAGATGTGTGCAACCAAAGTCGGATGAACCTGTCTTTGTATAAATGTTAAAGTGTTCCTCCATAAACACCGGAGACAAAAGTGTTTGTCGCTTAGAACGTCAAGTTTCTTTGAGAAGGAATTTTTCGTGAAAAGTTAAGTGGGAGGATAATAGAACTTTGATAAGGTTAAAAGAACCTTAGCTGTATGTGCAGAGTTGCGCAGCGCCGAAAAGTGTTCCGGAGGCAGCAACAAAGCTCATGGCTCACGTACCTCAAAGGTTGTGGTCACGGAGATCCAAGTTCCTATTGAAACAAGTAGGTCGGATGAACAATCAAATACCAAGATTTGAGGGTTGAATCATTATTTGAGAATAATGAACCGACTACATGCAAAGAAGCGATGATGGGCCCTGACTCCGTCAAATGGCTTGAAGCCATAAAATCCGTGATAGTTCCATACACGAGAAATCAAGTTTTGAACTTGAAGGACCCTCGAGAAAGGTGTAAGACCTTACAGTTGTGTCTGGATCTATAAAGAAATAGACATGGATGTTTTACATCTATGAAATAGTCGACATGTTGGGAAAGAGTTCACAAAATGTTCAAAGGTTAACTATGACAAGATTTGATCTTTCATAGTGATATTTAGTCTAGACGGATTAATGTAGCAACCACTACATATAATTTGTTATATGGTAGTTGAATAAACAAAACAAGTTCTTCTAATAGAATCGTTACCTAGGACATGTGCATAACACGGTCCATAGGGTTTTGTTAATTCAAAGGATGCTAAAGGCATATGCAAACTTCAATGGTTAAAGTGAGCATCGCGGAGTTGGAATCTTCACTGTGATGAAACTGTTAAAGGAGTTTAAAAGTTCATTAGAGACGATGAAGATGCTTGCATTTGCAAGAAATTAAGTGGGAGCGCTAAGACATGTTTCTAATACATTATGTGGAAGACATATTGTTGATTGGAAATAATGTATCTTTTATTAACACATATTAAGAATTTCATCCCGATGAAAGACTTAGGCAAAACCCAAATATTTGGCATCAATAGACGCTAATATGGTTGTGCCAGAAGTACATAGACGAGATATTGAATGAGTTCAATATAGAAACTACAAGAAAGGTTCTTGTCGCACAGAAAGGATTGAAAGAGTTCAAATGTTGATGATATATTCAAGTGTATTGACATTTGGTAAGTGAAACAAAGATTCAAGTATAGATTGATACTTGATGTATGAAATCACAAAGAGTATTTATATCAATCATACTGTGACATGTACAAATCCAGATATGTCCTATGCTCTAAATGTTGTGAGCATATACAAGAATGATTCGTAAGATGATCATTGGACAATAGTAAGGATATTCTTATGATCTTTTGGAAGAACTAAGAGTATAATATTTGTAGAAGTGACAAATAGATGGTTAGTTCATTGTAAAAGTACTACATTGATACTAGCTTTGTCACAAAGTACAAATTAAGTTTATCTCAATCTAAACTAAGGGTGGCACAATATAATGGAAATAAAGTTCCATAATGGATTTGGATGAGTTCCAAAGTTAAGATATTGTGACAGATACTACAACAAAAGGCTAAGTATATGACTTCTATTTTAGCAGCAAAAGAGGGCATTTGTGTCAAGTAGTTTGTTATCAAACTAGGTGTAGTTCACAGTGGGATAATACTATGAAGATATATTGTGCGACAATATTATCAACATGTTTTAACCCCAAAGAGCTAAAGGTCACACCGAAAGACCAAATTTATACAAAGCCATATCATTAGAGAATGAGTGATGCGTAGAGACGCAAAGACATGCAATTACACACGGACCTGGAAGTGTCAGATCCGGAGATCAGTTGACCACTAGCAATCGTGTACATACAACACCGGAAAGCCATAGGTGTTGAATACACAAAGGTTTGAAACTAGATTATTGACTCTAGTGCAAGTGGGAGACTGTTGGAGATATGCCCAAGAGGCAATAATAAAGTGGTTATTATCATATCTTCACACTTATGATAAATGTTTACATACCATGCTATAATTGTATTAACCGGAAACATTAATACTTGTGTGATTTGTAAACTAAAATAAGAGTCCCTAGTAAAGCCTCTTGTTAAACTAGCTTGTTGGTTAATATATTATCATGGTTTCCTGATCATGAACATAGAGATGTTATTAACAACAGGATCATATCATTAGGAGAATGATGTGATGGACATACTCCTATAGATAAGCGTAGCATAAAGATCAAGTCATTTCAATAGTTCAATTGCTATATGCTTTCTGATACATAGTAACCTAATTCCTTCGACCATGAGATCATGCATATCACCTTTTCCGGATGGATGCTTTGATGACATCAAACACCACACCGTAACAGGGTGGCTATAAAGGTGGCATTGAGTGTTCAGAAAGTATTGGTTGAAACACATGGATCAAGAGTGGGATTTGTCCATCCATATGACGGATAGATATACTCTGGGCCCTCTCGGTGGAATGTCATCCAATTAGCTTGCAAGCATGTGACTGGCTCACAAGGGATCAATATCACGGGAACGAGAAAAGAGTACTTATCGGTAACGAGGTTGAACTAGGTATGCAGAGATACCGACGATCATAACCTCGGATAAGTAAACTATCGTGAGACAAAGGTAAATTGGTATCGTATGTAAGTGGTTCATTCGATCGCAAAGTAATCGTAGAAATATGTGGGAGCCATATGAATTTCCAGATTCCTCTATTGGTTATTGTTCGGAGAAGTGTCTCGATCATGTCCGCATAATTCACGAACCGTAGGGAGACACACTTAAGGATTCGACGTTGTTTGATTAGTTATGGTATTATGAGAAAGAGACCGAATGTTGTTCGGAGTCTCGGATGGGATCCGGGATATCACGAGGTGATCCGGAATGGTCCAGAGAATAAGATTCATATAAGGAAAGTCCCGTTTCGGAGTTCGGGAATGATTCCGGTGTTTTCATCGGGAATGTTCTAGAAGGTTCTAGATTGTCCGGCACTCCGGGGGAGAGGGTATATGAATGTGTCATTACATATTGAATGATTGCATCATGTACTAAGTGTTCTTGCTGTTCCAAAACTGAAAAGTCAAACGGCTAAAACAGGAAACTGTGGAAAACAGGAAACTGTGGGAAACAGGAAACTGTGGGAAACAAGCAAGAGGTGGTTGGAACCGACTTGGGGGAGGAGTCCCTCCAAGCCGGCGCGCCAACCAAGGCCGACTTGGGGAGGGACTCCCCTCCCCTTGGCCGCCCCTCCCACCTATAAAAGGAGGGGCAGGACCTCCTCCTCTAGACACACAAGTTCCTATCCTCTAATCTCCGGTTTAGAGCCGTTTTGGTTTAGAGCTTCTAATTGCACTAGCCTTCGGTTTAGAGCCTTCTAATTGGTGTGTCTAAACCCTAGACCACTAATAGCTCTCTCTCATACTCCACCATACTCGCTCCGGCTTAAGGCGAAGCCCTGCGGGATCTCCCCTCTACTTCCGGTACCACGCCGTTGTGCTGCCGGAATCGCGAGGAGAGTGCTACAACCTCCGCTGCCTGCTGGAACAAGGGAGAGGAAGGTCTTCGTTGAGTACCGAACGTGTGACCGACTGCGGAAGCGCTGCCGGAACGCAGCGCCGGAAGGATCGTCTACACGATCTTGAGATCGGAAAGAGTACGACTACATCACCCACGAGAATCTGCTCTCGTTAAACACTTTGGAATCTTCGAGGGTAAGTTATTCCATCGACTCGTTGCTACAATCTAGTAGATAGATCTTGACTTGTTTGTTTGTATGCGATAGAAATTTTTTGTTTTCCATGCTACGAATCCCTACAGTGGTATCAGAGCCGTGTCTATATGTAGATTTGTTGCACGAGTAGAACACAATGGTCATTGTGAGCGTTGATGCTTTTATTGTCGATTGCTTCTTGTGTACTTTGCATCTTGCGGTATGTTGGGATGAAGCGGCCCGGGCTACCCTTACATGACATCGTTCATGAGACTTGCTCCACGCTTGACATGCAACTTGTATTGCATAAGTGGCTTTGCGGGTGCCTGTTTCTCCTAGCATAGTTAAGATCCAATTTACAACGGGTGATTGACAATACTAGTATCAATGTTGTGGTTCTTGTTCGTAAGTTAGAACGACACTTATTGAAAGCCTCAAACCACGTAAAAAATGCAAAGAAATTAGAGGCGTCTAACTTTGTTTTGCAATGATGTGATATGATATGGCCATGATTGTGATTATATTTGATGTATGCAATGTTCCTTATTGTAAGTTGGCAACCGGCTGGAGCCATATGGTTGTCTTTAATTTATGTTAAGACCCGCGTGTCTATTCAAAGTAGTTGTAATAGTTGAAGCCGGTGGACGACAACCATGGAGAAGCGTCATTGACCTTGATGCAATGCCGGTGATGATGGAGATCATGTTCGTGCTTGAAGATGGAGATCGGAAGCACAAAGAAGAAAGGCCATATCATATCACATATTATTGAATTGCATGTGATGTTAATCCTTTATGCATCTTGTATTGCTTAGTAGACAACGGTAGCATTATAAGATGATCCCTCAAGCACACAATTTCAAGTTCTTAAGTGTTCACCCTTAGTTAGCACCGTTGCTAAATCTTGTTGTTTCGAAGAACCACGTGATGATCGGGTGTGTTAGATTCTGCAAGTGTATACAACGTGAGCAAGCCAGATTTGCTCATGCCGAAACTAAGGTTTGATCTTGACGAGCCTAGCATGTATAGACATGGCCTCAGGAACACGGATTACTGAAA
Source organism: Avena sativa (assembly GCA_916181665.1). NCBI lineage: Eukaryota > Viridiplantae > Streptophyta > Magnoliopsida > Poales > Poaceae > Avena > Avena sativa. The sequence goes on along the minus strand of OV702282.1, from coordinate 445,256,492 downwards.
GGTAGAGCATGAGTCATATAGTAGATATGATGAACATGTTGATTGTTCGCCATTGAAGCTATATCACCTCTCGTGATGATCGGTTTTGATGTGGTGGATTTGGTTCGTGTGATCACTAAAACAATGTGAGGGATATTGTTTTGAGTGGGAGTTCACCTAGATTAATTTGATTATTAACTAGAACTCAATTTATCATAAACTAAATCAAAGTGAATTTGCATAGTTGTTGTAGTCATTGGCATCCGTTTACCACCTTGCGCTTAGTTATAATTGAGATGATAGAACTATAGAATTCTGGTTAGTTACTTTACGAACTGGTATCGTATTGTTTTGAAGTGTTAATCTAAAGTTTAAAAGTCCTATTGCAAACTTTCAGTAAGTTCCGGTTACTCCATGAAGTTTAATAATTAGTATTAAATCAAGAGTAACAATTCCAAGTGTTAGTATATAAGTATCATGTGTGTCTCCATGATTCTTGATATTCAAAGGATTCTCTTAATATCAAGGTTATCTAGGATCTGAAAGAGTTGTTTCATAAACCATGATGTGTGGAAGATATTGTGATATCTGAAACGAAGTATTGGTTACAACATGATAGAGTATAATATGGCAAAAGTCATGTTCTCATATTTGATGAGAAATTGCAAAAGGTTGGAGACACTAGTTGTCCTAATCGTCCAAAAGGATTTGGATAGCAACATTATACTCATGTTTCACCGTTATAAGCTAAAAGTAGCTTGATCATGGATAATTCCATGATAAGGGTGAATATTTGATGTAGGTAAAATGTTTACTACACCAAGAGATTACTAAAGAAAGGAATTTGAAAGAACACCAAACATTTGATGATGGTGATCTACTTCAAAGTGCAAGTCCAAAGACATTGGTATTTAACTATACACGCTTTGGACTATATGTCATATGTATGACTCCACTATTAATGTTGATAGATTCTTTCAAACAGAAAAGGAAATATTGAAAGAAAATCTCATAAGTATATGGCAGAAAAGAAAAGACTAGAATTGTTCAGTTTAAGTATATGGATGATATATATGTTATGGCTATATTCTTTGCTTATTAAACAATGTGGTTCTTAAGTATTTGATACTAAATTTGTTGGTGTGAATCGTCATACAAAACAACAGAATTCATGAACTACAATAGGCCTAAATAACTAGCAAAAGAATATGTGATGATGTTCATCGAGAACAAATAAAGGGTTATTGTGTTGCTCGTTAAAACATCAAAGCTTGCCTTCAAGATTTGTTTTATCGGGTATTATGAGAACAAAAGGGTTGTTCAAATAATTGCCGTAATCCATAAAAGATGGATGATTCACAAATCTCGTTGGAGAAATCACATCCATAAAACTAGTGCTAAAAATGTCGAAAGACAAATTGATTAAAAGATCACTTAGGAAGTGACATCGCCGTTTAAATTATAATGGAAAGAAAACATGAAGAAACTCCATGTGGATGGAATTTTGGAGTCTTCTGATTTTTGATCAAATGACGCTTGTGAAACTTTCTAGAGATAATTAAAACGTCGTTCATAGGCCAAAAGGGAACGAATGACTAGCTTATTGGAACTTGTACATATTGTTGTACGAAATCCATTATGTGTAGTCAAGAGCGATGGATTTCAACTTCATATGCTTTCTCCGAAAATTTGAGTGAATATATGAATATTTACTTAATAAGGATGAAGTGTGAAATATTTGAAAAGTTCAAAGTCTTTCAAGATGAAGTGCAAAATCATTGTAACAAGAATATAAATAGTATATGATAAGATCATAAAGGAAGATATTTGAGTTACAAGTTTAGCATAATACCTAAGATTTAAGGAATCGTTCCATGGATTTGCATTTTCCCGAAACACCATAAGAGTATGGAGCATTCAAGATATATAATTAAACCTTGTTTGACATGGTAAGATCAAAGGTATAATTCATAAAACTGCCATTATATTTTAAAGATTAAAAGCTTTAGAGATTACTGTTTTTCCACTAAAAAGAGCTCCATCATAATCCGTTGAAATGACACCATATAAGGTTATGGTTTGGGATAAAACCCAAGTAGTCCTTTCTTAAAACAATGGTATGCTATGCATAAGAAAGATGTGTGCAACCAAAGTCGGATGAACCTGTCTTTGTATAAATGTTAAAGTGTTCCTCCATAAACACCGGAGACAAAAGTGTTTGTCGCTTAGAACGTCAAGTTTCTTTGAGAAGGAATTTTTCGTGAAAAGTTAAGTGGGAGGACAATAGAACTTTGATAAGGTTAAAAGAACCTTAGCTGTATGTGCAGAGTTGCGCAGCGCCGAAAAGTGTTCCGGAGGCAGCAACAAAGCTCATGGCTCACGTACCTCAAAGGTTGTGGTCACGGAGATCCAAGTTCCTATTGAAACAAGTAGGTCGGATGAACAATCAAATACCAAGATTTGAGGGTTGAATCATTATTTGAGAATAATGAACCGACTACATGCAAAGAAGCGATGATGGGCCCTGACTCCGTCAAATGGCTTGAAGCCATAAAATCCGTGATAGTTCCATACACGAGAAATCAAGTTTTGAACTTGAAGGACCCTCGAGAAAGGTGTAAGACCTTACAGTTGTGTCTGGATCTATAAAGAAATAGACATGGATGTTTTACATCTATGAAATAGTCGACATGTTGGGAAAGAGTTCACAAAATGTTCAAAGGTTGACTATGACAAGATTTGATCTTTCATAGTGATATTTAGTCTAGACGGATTAATGTAGCAACCACTACATATAATTTGTTATATGGTAGTTGAATAAACAAAACAAGTTCTTCTAATAGAATCGTTACCTAGGACATGTGCATAACACGGTCCATAGGGTTTTGTTAATTCAAAGGATGCTAAAGGCATATGCAAACTTCAATGGTTAAAGTGAGCATCGCGGAGTTGGAATCTTCACTGTGATGAAACTGTTAAAGGAGTTTAAAAGTTCATTAGAGACGATGAAGATGCTTGCATTTGCAAGAAATTAAGTGGGAGCGCTAAGACATGTTTCTAATACATTATGTGGAAGACATATTGTTGATTGGAAATAATGTATCTTTTATTAACACATATTAAGAATTTCATCCCGATGAAAGACTTAGGCAAAACCCAAATATTTGGCATCAATAGACGCTAATATGGTTGTGCCAGAAGTACATAGACGAGATATTGAATGAGTTCAATATAGAAACTACAAGAAAGGTTCTTGTCGCACAGAAAGGATTGAAAGAGTTCAAATGTTGATGATATATTCAAGTGTATTGACATTTGGTAAGTGAAACAAAGATTCAAGTATAGATTGATACTTGATGTATGAAATCACAAAGAGTATTTATATCAATCATACTGTGACATGTACAAATCCAGATATGTCCTATGCTCTAAATGTTGTGAGCATATACAAGAATGATTCGTAAGATGATCATTGGACAATAGTAAGGATATTCTTATGATCTTTTGGAAGAACTAAGAGTATAATATTTGTAGAAGTGACAAATAGATGGTTAGTTCATTGTAAAAGTACTACATTGATACTAGCTTTGTCACAAAGTACAAATTAAGTTTATCTCAATCTAAACTAAGGGTGGCACAATATAATGGAAATAAAGTTCCATAATGGATTTGGATGAGTTCCAAAGTTAAGATATTGTGACAGATACTACAACAAAAGGCTAAGTATATGACTTCTATTTTAGCAGCAAAAGAGGGCATTTGTGTCAAGTAGTTTGTTATCAAACTAGGTGTAGTTCACAGTGGGATAATACTATGAAGATATATTGTGCGACAATATTATCAACATGTTTTAACCCCAAAGAGCTAAAGGTCACACCGAAAGACCAAATTTATACAAAGCCATATCATTAGAGAATGAGTGATGCGTAGAGACGCAAAGACATGCAATTACACACGGACCTGGAAGTGTCAGATCCGGAGATCAGTTGACCACTAGCAATCGTGTACATACAACACCGGAAAGCCATAGGTGTTGAATACACAAAGGTTTGAAACTAGATTATTGACTCTAGTGCAAGTGGGAGACTGTTGGAGATATGCCCAAGAGGCAATAATAAAGTGGTTATTATCATATCTTCACACTTATGATAAATGTTTACATACCATGCTATAATTGTATTAACCGGAAACATTAATACTTGTGTGATTTGTAAACTAAAATAAGAGTCCCTAGTAAAGCCTCTTGTTAAACTAGCTTGTTGGTTAATATATTATCATGGTTTCCTGATCATGAACATAGAGATGTTATTAACAACAGGATCATATCATTAGGAGAATGATGTGATGGACATACTCCTATAGATAAGCGTAGCATAAAGATCAAGTCATTTCAATAGTTCAATTGCTATATGCTTTCTGATACATAGTAACCTAATTCCTTCGACCATGAGATCATGCATATCACCTTTTCCGGATGGATGCTTTGATGACATCAAACACCACACCATAACAGGGTGGCTATAAAGGTGTCATTGAGTGTTCAGAAAGTATTGGTTGAAACACATGGATCAAGAGTGGGATTTGTCCATCCATATGACGGATAGATATACTCTGGGCCCTCTCGGTGGAATGTCATCCAATTAGCTTGAAAGCATGTGACTGGCTCACAAGGGATCACATATCACGGGAACGAGAAAAGAGTACTTATCGGTAACGAGGTTGAACTAGGTATGCAGAGATACCGACGATCATAACCTCGGATAAGTAAACTATCGTGAGACAAAGGGAAATTGGTACCGTATGTAAGTGGTTCATTCGATCGCAAAGTAATCGTAGAAATATGTGGGAGCCATATGAATTTCCAGATTCCTCTATTGGTTATTGTTCGGAGAAGTGTCTCGATCATGTCCGCATAATTCACGAACCGTTGGGAGACACACTTAAGGATTCGATGTTGTTTGAGTAGTTATGGTATTATGAGAAAGAGACCGAATGTTGTTCGGAGTCTCGGATGGGATCCGGGATATCACGAGTTGATCCGGAATGGTCCGAAGAATAAGATTCATATAAGGAAAGTCCCGTTTCGGAGTTCGGGAATGATTCCGGTGTTTTCATCGGGAATGTTCTAGAAGGTTCTGGATTGTCCGGCACTCCGGGGGAGAGGGTACATGAATGTGTCATTACATATTGAATGATTGCATCATGTACTAAGTGTTCTTGCTGTTCCAAAACTGAAAAGTCAAACGGCTAAAACAGGAAACTATGGAAAACAGGAAACTGTGGGAAACAGGAAACTGTGGGAAACAAGCAAGAGGTGGTTGGAACCGACTTGGGGGAGGAGTCCCTCCAAGCCGGCGCGCCAACCAAGGCCGACTTGGGGAGGGAATCCCCTCCCCTTGGCCGCCCCTCCCACCTATAAAAGGAGGGGCATGACCTCCTCCTCTAGACACACAAGTTCCTATCCTCTAATCTCCGGTTTAGAGCCGTTTTGGTTTAGAGCTTCTAATTGCACTAGCCTTCGGTTTAGAGCCTTCTAATTGGTGTGTCTAAACCCTAGACCACTAATAGCTCTCTCTCATACTCCACCATACTCGCTCCGGCTTAAGGCGAAGCCCTGCGGGATCTCCCCTCTACTTCCGGTACCACGCCATTGTGCTGCCGGAATCGCGAGGAGAGTGCTACAACCTCCGCTGCCTGCTGGAACAAGGGAGAGGAAGGTCTTCGTCGAGTACCGAACGTGTGACCGACTGCGGAAGCGCTGCCGGAACGCAGCGCCGGAAGGATCGTCTACACGATCTTGAGATCGGAAAGAGTACGACTACATCACCCACGAGAATCTGCTCTCGTTAAACACTTTGGAATCTTCGAGGGTAAGTTATTCCATCGACTCGTTGCTACAATCTAGTAGATAGATCTTGGCTTGTTTGTTTGTATGCGATAGAAAATTTTTGTTTTCCATGCTACGAACCCCTACACCCACCCCTCCAACGCAGATGTACTTCCCTTAACAAGGAAGGAACTGCGGTAAAACAAATCCCTGTGTCTCCGCGTGCTCCACTACGGTTTCCTCGCTCCTCTTTTACGTGCTTAGTAGTTAGGGTTACATATAGGGAAATTCTCGTAGTTGCATATCTAGAGAATTTACTTTGTGTCAAGCCTAAAATTGAAAAAGTACTAAAAATTGGTTAGCACCTATTCACCCCCCCTCTAGGTGCCCATACGATCCATTTCAATTGGTATCAGAGCCTCGGCTCTTATTTCGGGCTTAACCGCCTAAGAGAAGTATGGGTTCCAAGGGAGATGGGAGTGATGCTCCGGAGGTAGTCACCATGAACGATCTCAAGACGTTGGAAACAACCTTGGTGAGTTCTATGGAGGCTAAGATGGAATAGATGCGTCAATTGATAATGCGTCTCTCCACATCCGCAGCATCACCTCCATCTAACTCTGAGGATACCACTCCGTAATCCAGGGAAATGGGTAAAACTGTTTCCAAAGATAACAAAGTGGTAGGTGATGATACTAGTAAGAGATCCTCCTCGAAAAAGGATAGCGGTAAGGATGGATACAATGAGGTCTCTCATGTGTATTCCCCTGATCCGCCTATTCCTCACCCACATATACATAATAGGGGTGATCCACCCAAACTTTCAGCATCTACTTTCTCTCAATGGCAATTTTTGATGAAATCTCATGTGTGCAGTTCCTCCATAGAGTTGTGGAAGATCATCTAAAATGGTCTTCAGGTTGGAAATCCTAACAATCTCACAAGGAGATAAGTGGTCGATAGCCAACTCAATGCTACAGCTCTACACATGATACAGCTTGGTGTGGGTGACAAAGACATGCCACACATTCAGCATCTTAGCACAGCTAAAGAAGCTTGGGATGCTCTCACCGAGCTCTTCATCGGAAATGAAAGTATGAGAAGGAATATATATGATGCCTTGAGCAATGAAGATGAAGGATTTTATATGCTGGATGGAGAAGACCACGAGGACATGTATAGGAGGCTCAAGGCAATAGTTACTACCTTCAGAAACCACGGTGCAGCTCATGTTGATGATGCTTGGATCAAGCGCAAGTATGTCAGTGCTCTTATGCCATTTGAGCCCACAGATTTGAAAAGTCTCCAAGGTAGGCATAATTATCACCTCATGTCATCCAATGAGTTAATGCAAGAAATGACCTCCTTCAAAGTGGCTGCCAAGAATGCCGATGATGCTCGTGCTCGAGCTATGGGGATGCAAAAGGGGGTCAACATGGCTTTGAAGACTAGTGTGATTGATCATGATGAATATGCGGTAGAAGGTCTGGACTGTACCGAAGATATAAAAAGGATCCACGGACAATACTTGGCTCTTTATGCAAGAAACTTTTGGAAAGATCCAGCCAAGGCTAAAGCTGAACTAGATCGCAAGAGTGGAGCCTATGGAAGAAAAGAAAATGGCCCCAAGCTGAGAACATGCTTTAATTGTGGTGACCGGCTGCACTTCGTAGCTGAGTGTCCATATCAAAGTAGAGAGGATAATGGAGGAAGACTCATTTTCAAGGACAAATCAAAAGCTCACGTAAGAAACAGTTTGTAAAGAAGAATGCTCCTTTCAAGAAGCAACCAAAGATTGTTCTAGTGGATCAAGAAGAATATTCATCGGGGAGTGAAGATGAGGACGAGGACGATAGCTCTTAAGAGGTGGCTGCTATAGCCACCACATCTACATCAACATCTCTCTTCGACTCTCCGAACGAAAACATCATCAACAAGAATGCTACTTGCCTCATGGCAAGAAGCTCCGAGGTAACTTCTTCTAACTCTTCTTTTCCCAAGGCTATGATAGACATGGATGATTCTGCTAGTCTTAAGGTTAAAGAAGATATTATTGCTTTGGATTATTTCTATACTAACTTGCAAGGTGAGCACAAAGTTCGTTTTGAGACTCTTATGGATCAGCTGGCCCAAAACGAAGCACTCCTCGAAGAAAATGGCAGAATTGAAAGGGAGGATGCAATGGAAATTGCATCCCTAAAAAATGCTCTTGAAGAAGAATAAGCTCGGGTCTCTCTTGAAGAGAGGCTTGAGTCTATGGAAGAGTCACATGAAGAAATTGTGACTAAACTCGTTAAGGAACGTGACAATGCTGTCACCAAGGAAAAGAAGTTAAAGAAGGAAAGGATTGACTTTGGGGCTGCTCATGATAGACTCTCCGAGGAATTGGAGAAACTTGACAATGCTCACAAGGCGTTGAAAAACGAGTTCTCTATTCTCAGTGAGTCACATGATCAACTTCAAAGTCTATTGGCCGAATATGATACTCCTAGCTCGTGCAACTCCACATATAGTAACAAGAAAAATGCTAGTGTGGAAAAAGAAGTAATCAAGGACATCACCACAAAGGACAAAGGTGTGCTTGATGAAGTCCTTGGCAAGCAAAGGTCAAATCATGGTAAAGAGGGACTTGGGTATGTCACCAAGTCCAAGAAGAAGAAAACCAAGAAGAACAAGACCAAGAATGTGCAATTAAAGACAAGCACTGCTGAGAAGGTTGTCACAAAAGACAAGACTAATAATGTTGGTTTTGCAGGGTATCACAATCCGAATTATGAACTCTTTTGTGATGACTATGGCAATGTTTATGCTTATTATGTTGGTCCTTTTGATGAATATATTGCTTGGTCTATTTGGGTCCCAAAGACCCTTGTTACTAACGTGAAAGGACCCATTGAAAAATGGGTACCTAAAACCAAGAAGTAATTTTCTTGCAGGGCTATGCTTCCGGTGGGTCGAAATGGGTGCTGGATAGTGGCTGCACTAGTCATATGACCGGAAGCAAGGAGATCATCACGGAGATGCGTCCAAATCTTGATAATATCACAGTCTCCTATGGTGATAAGTCTAAATCTCAGGTATTGGGTCTTGGAAAGGTTGTGGTTTCCCACGATATCTCTCTCGTGGACGTCATGCTTGTTGAGACCCTTGGCTACAATCTTCTTTCTGTTCGTGCCCTTGGCAAGATGGGTTTTGCTGTTTTTATTGATGATGATTTGGTGGTACTCTTATGGAGCAAGTCTCTAAAGGTCGCTTTCGTTGGATACATCGAAAATGACCTGTATGTGGTGGACTTCTCGGGGAAAACCACTTCGGTTCCGATGTGTCTATTCGGAAAGGCCGACGTGGGCTGGCTATGGCATCGCCGTTTAGCCCATGTCAACATGAGAACTTTGCAAAGTCTCCAAAAGGGTGGCCACATTCTTGGACTAAAAGACAATGTCTCTTTTGCCAAAGATCGTGTTTGCAGGGCTTGTGTTGAAGTAAAAATGCATGATTCTCCCCACAAGAGGAAGACTATTGTGTCATCAAAGAGGATCTTGGAATTACTCCATGTGGATTTATTTGGTCCTCCTTCTCATGCAAGTCTTGGTGGGAAGAAATATTGCTTGGTCATCGTCGATGATTACTCAAGATATACATGGGTATATTTCTTCAAGATGAAAAGTGAGACTCAACAAACTGTCATCGACTTTGCCAATGAAGTTCAACGTCAACACAATGTTCCCATCTTGGCAATTAGAAGTGACAATGGCACAAAATTCAAGAACTACACTTTAAACGAGTTTCTTAGCGAAGAGGGGATTAGACACCAATATTCCGCTGCGTACACCCCTCAACAAAATGGTGTAGCCGAGAGGAAAAACAGGACTTTGATGGATATGGCAAGACCTATGCTAGCTGAATTCAAGTCTCCTTATAATTTTTGGGCTGAAGCCATATCCACTGCTTGTCACTCATCAAACCGGCTCTACCTTCGGAAGATCTTGGACAAGACCCCATATGAAATACTTACCGGAAACAAACCCAACATCTCTTACTTTAGGGTATTCGGGTGTAAGTGTTTCTTTCTTATTAAAGGTGTCCGTTTGTCAAAATTTGAATCCAAGGCTTTAGAAGGTATTTTTGTTGGTTACGGTGCCGAATCCCACACTTATAGAGTCTACAACAAGCTCACTGGGATTGTTGTAGAATCTTGTAGTGTGGAGACCCTCCCCCCATAATGCCGAAAGCAAGTAAAATCATTTCCCTTAATATCATTTTGTGATATGTGGGTCATCGATGAGCATTGGTTTTGAACTCAAGATACATCTTCGCGGTGTCATGCCATGCGCTCCAACATGGTGTCTTCGGCCACCACCCTCTTCCTCGAGAAGAGTTGGTTTTTAATGGGTCTCGTTGGAGTTTTCTTGCATATCTTTTGTTCTTATGGAAAACACACTCCAATTTGGCGTTTGATTGATTTGATTCTTGCAAATTTTGGTGTGTAGTACCATCTCAGTTTGATGCTCTCAACCCAAGCCTTTCTCTCCCTTCTTGAACCATCTATTCTTTCACACAAGTCCTCTACAACACCATCGAGAGGTTTGCTAGGTTGCTCTCGCCTGATTCTGCACTGTACAAAATTTCTGGGGGGGGGGCGGATTATCCGCCTTAAGTGGGGGGGCGGACTATCCGCCCCAGGCGAAATCTTCCCTTATAGGCTGGGTCGGGGAGGGCAGGCTCAAACAGAGCAGCCAGTCCTCCCCCAACCCTACCTCTGTCCCCCAGCCGCCGCTGGAGCATCCGCCTCTCCCGGAGTCGATTCGACCACTGGATTCTCCGGGCTCTCCTCGGATCTTCTTCACCTTGCCTCCGGGTATCTTCTCCTCCGCGATTTTCCTCCAATGAGTGAGGGTAACTCCCTCATATCTCTCCTTTTGTATGGGATGTCTTTTATTTGGTGGAAATCTCGTTGTAGAAGGTTCTTGGTGTTGTTCCTTACATGCTAGAATCAGTAGAATTGCAACCCTAGTACCCGATCTGTTTTGCCATGGCAGATCTGAGCCAATCCAGAAATTTTCTGCGGGGGGCGGATTATCCGCCCCTTCCAGGGCCGGATAATCCGGCCTGGAGAGCAAATTTCTTTTCTGTTTTGGTCCTGCTTCTGCCAATGCACTTCCTTGGTTATGGGGTTGCACTGCTACTCTTTCTTCATGTTGTTTTCTTCTGGACTTGTGTGTATACTTATCTCCATGCTATCCCTCTAATGCTATTCACAGGTGGTTCCAAGCCGACCAAGACCTTCGTCCGTCGTCCCCGTTCCCGTTATCTCAAGCCCACTGCAGACGGAAAATTCATTGACGAGACCGAGGTCAGCAGAGCAGCAAGAGAGGCTGCACGGATGGCAGAGGCAAGTAAGAAAACTAAGAGGTCTGCATCTCGCAAGGGCAAACAGTCTCGGCCCAATTACAAGGCTATGGACAGTCTTCAGTATGCCACTATTCGTCAGACTGATTATTATGATGAGGCTGACAGCGATGGTCCCCCCGAGGACGAAATGTTTTTTAATGCTCACTTTCGGTCTATTCATGATGATGTCTATGCTACTCTCAAGATTCGCCCCATGCGTCCCATCAATTTAACTGAGGCTCAATCCAAGACAAGGCTCATTGAGGCACTCGATGTGACCAACAAGATGGGGCTGCACCATCTCATGACCATTCAATGTAATTATGACTCTTCTGTGGTGCGCCAGTTTTTCTCCACCCTTGTGATCTGCGGTGATGAGCGCCGCACTATGAAGTGGATGACCGGGACTACAATGCTTCAGTGAGACTTTCACACTTTTGGGCAGGTTCTTGGGTATGCTTTCCATGGTCGTGACACTCCTGCTGGTCACCGCATCATTACTCCCTTGAAGCCATCCAAGGACACTGCACTTGCTCCTTGCCTTTCCTCTGATGGAGTCGCTGGTACTTTTGCTGGTCTCTCTCCCCTGTATGCAGCCCTTGTTGGTATTTTTAGGGACTGCATCGCTCCTAGTGGTGGCAACAATGACAGGATCCGTGGTCACCTGGTTCCTCTCCTTGCGTTTGCTCACGAGTGTGCCACCAACACTGGATCCGCCACAAGTTACAAACTGGATGTCATGGACTATATTTTTCATGAGATGACGGATGCTATGATCAACAGGCTCTCTATTCCTTATGCTCCGTTCATAATGATGCTCGTCAAGCATATGTTGCCCCATGAGGATTTTGGCACTGCTCTGGATGGTGTTCATAAGCCAAAGAAAATCTACAACAAGGCTTAGAAGACTCATCACCCTTCCACTGCCCCAGAGACCTTCATGCGTGATGCTCGGGCTAGTGGCCGTCGTTCCACGGTGTCCCCAATGGCACGTGAGGTCAAGCAGCTTAATTGGTTCCAGCGGAACATTCTTTGCATGGGTATTGACATTCACAAGGGCCAATATGAGGCGTACCGCAGGGATCATGAGAGGGATCACCCGCAGCAGCTTATCCTCCACCATGTCTCAGGTGCCACTGGCAATCCACCTCCTCCCACTGCTCCGGATCCGTATGCTCAGTGGAACACCTCAGGGATCAACTATGGCGAGCTCGAGAGTTGTCTCTCTCCTCCTCCACCGAGGGCACCCACTCCTCCAGCTGATGAAGATGATGATGAGTATGATGAAGAGGAAGGGGACGGGAATGACTACGACGAGGATGAGGCGGAGTGATCTCCAGGGGCGTTAGCATCGCTCTTCTTCCTTTTTGGCGTCTCGATGCCAAAGGGGGAGAAGTAGTTCTATTAGGTCTCGTGGATTTGCAAGGGTCGGGCACAAGCTCTTCGATTTTAGTCGTTTTTATTTGCTTGCTTGTGCCTTTTCTAGCGTGAACTTGTTTGCTATTTGTGGTTGTTTGTGTAAGACTATGTCGTACTCCACAGTTTGGTACTATGTTTGGTATTCATGGATTCCTGGATTTATCTATCATGGACCACATGGAATTCTCGAATTATGGAGCATATTTGATGGCATATGGATTCATGGGATTATCTATGTATGCCTTGGCTATATATTCCAGTGGTATGACATTTTTTCCCAAACCTTAAAGTAGTGTTGTACCTAGTGTGTGTATTTGTATTCAAATGCAAATCTTAATTATGCACACATCTAGGGGGAGCGTCTTTCGTTATTTAAGGTGGCATTTGCCGGTTTTACTGCAAATCCTAGTATTGTCATCTAACACCAAAAAGGGGGAGATTGAAAGAACATTTCTTAATCCCTAGTGTTTTGTGTGTTAGATAACAATACCAAGGATCATTTAATGTATGTTGAAGTGTTGCAGCTCAGAACTCTGCCTTTGGGGGCAGATAATCCGGCCCCACCAGGGGCGGATAATCCGCCCCTCCCTCTGCCCAAGCAAGCGCAAGCCCCAGAAGGGGGGCGGAATTTTTGCCGGATTTTCCGGCCCCGCCGGATAATCCGCCCCTCCTGCTCATCGCCAAGGCGCAAGCCCCAGAGAGGGGGCGGAGTTTTGGCCGGACTTTCCGGCCAGGCCGGATAATCCGCCCCTCAGGGGGGCCGGATTATCCGCCCCCCAAGATCTTCACCAAGGCGCAAGCCCCAGAGAGGGGGCGGAGTTTCCCCCGGAGAATCTGCCCTTGGGGCGGAGTTTTCCCTGGGGGCGGATAATCCTCCCCAAGTGGGGGCGGATAATCCACCCCCAAAGTTGTGCAACGGCCAGATCTGGGGAGGGGGTATTTAAGCCAGCCATCCCCCTCCTGCCAGAACTCTTGATTCATTTCGAAAAAGAACAGATCAGATCTGAAAGCTTCATCCAAGAGTGCTCCACCTAGATCCACCCAAAGGCCCCATCCCTTGGGGAATCGAAGGAGGAGAACTCGATCTTCATCATCAGAAATCAAGCGCTTCATCTCCTCTCCATTCATTTGGAGAACCTCTGATCTAGTATTTCTTGCAAATATCTAGATCCTCGTTTTTGTTTATATTGATAAACCTTGTTCTTGTGGCAGCTTGTTGTCATCTCGGGAGCCCCCAATTCGGTTGTGGGTGTGTGCCCCGATAGTGTTGTAAAAGGCACCGGTTCCCGCCTCGAAGGGATCCAATAGTGGAGAAGGTGGATCAGGCCTCTCGTGGCGAGATCCATCGGAGAATAGGGTGAGGCCTATTGTGGCGTGGTGGTCTTAGAACCGCCCACCCCTCCAACGCAGATGTACTTCCCTTAACAAGGAAGGAACTGCGGTAAAACAAATCCCTGTGTCTCCGCGTGCTCCACTACGGTTTCCTCGCTCCTCTTTTACGTGCTTAGTATTTAGGGTTACATATAGGGAAATTCTCGTAGTTGCATATCTAGAGAATTTACTTTGTGTCAAGCCTAAAATTGAAAAAGTATTAAAAATTGGTTAGCACCTATTCACCCCCCCTCTAGGTGCCCATACGATCCATTTCACATGCAACAACAAAGTAGAGGCGTCTAACTTGTTTTTGCAGGGAGTGTTTTGTGATATGGTGTGGCCCAAGATATGATGTGTATGTATGCAATGATCATGTTTTGTAATATTTCACGACTTGCATGTCGATGAGTACACAACCGGCAGGAGCCATATGGTTGTCTTTATAATTGTGTATGACCTGTGTGTCAACTTCTTATACGTCATGTAATAGCTTTACTTTATCGCTAAGTAGTTAGAAATAGTAGTTGCTATTCGTGGTAGAGGCAATCATGGTGGAGTGATGGAGATCATGCTAGCACGCACAAGATGTAGATCATTGCGCGGAGATTGGCTATACCATGTCACATAAAATTATATGCATGTGATGTTTATCCTTTTATGTATCTTATTATGCTTAGATCGTGACAGTAGCATTATAAGATGATTCCTCACTTAAAGATCAAGATAAAATTGTGTTCTCCCCATGTATGCACCGTTGCGAAAGTTCGTCGTGTTCAAGCACCTCGTGATGATCGGGTGCTATAAACTCTACGTTCACATACAACGGGTGCAAGCCAGTTTTGCATACGCGGAAATACTTGGGTTTGACTTGACGAGCCTAGCATGTACAGACATGGCCTCGGAACACACGAACCGAAAGGTTAAGCATGAGTCATATGAATGATATGATCGACACTTTGTTGTCCACCATTGAAACCACATCTCTTCTCGTGAAGATCGGATTAGGTGTGGTGAATTTGGATCGTGTTCACTAAACAACTTGAGGGATTTTGAATTTAGTGGGAGTTCATCTAGTAATTTTATTAAGTTGAACTAGTTATCATGAACATAGTCTAAATTATACTTGCAAATTTTCTAGATCAAATGGCTAAGTCCAACTTCAACGTTTTTGCTGAGAAAGGAAAGCTTAAGAACAATGGGTCTAACTTCACCAACTGGTTCCGCAATCTAAGAATCATTCTCGCTGGCGGACAAAAGGCTAGGTGACGCCCCTGCTATTGATGCGCCGGCTGATGAAAAAGCTGTTTATCAATCGCGCAAAGATGATTATGGAGTGATTAAGAGTACCATGTTTTTTGCTATGGAATCGGACCTTCAAAATCGTTTTGAGGAGTTCGCCGGGCCCTTTGAGATACTTGAGGAACTGAAAACCATGTTTAATACTCAGGCCCGTTCTGAGAGATATGAGATCTCTGAGAAGTTCTTTAACTGCAAAATGGAGGAAGGGAGTTTCGTAAGTGAGCACGCCATTAAGATGTCGGGCTACACTCAACGTCTTGAGCAACTGGACTGCAAGATTCCAGAAGAGCTCAAGATTGACAGAGTTCTGCAATCACTCCCTCCTAGTTACAAAGGTTTTGTAGTTACTCACAATCAAATTGGTTCCACTGATACGATCACTGAGCTCTTCGCTAAGCTGAAAGCTGCGGAGGTGGACATCAAGAAAGATAATCATGTGTTGATGGTCAACAAGACCCCTAGCTTTAAGAAAGGTAAGGGTGCAGAGAAATCCTTCAAGAAAGGCAGCGGCAAGCGCGTTGCCCCTGCTAAGAAGAAGCTCAAGTCTGGACCTAAGTCGGACACTGAGTGCTTCTATTGCAAGGACAAGGCGCAACTGTCCGAAGTACTTAGCGGACAAGAAGGCTGGCACCATTAAAGGTATATTTGATATACATGTTATTGATGTTTACCTTACTAGCGCTCGTTATAGTGCCTGGGTATTTGATACTAGTTCAGTTGCTAATATTTGTAACTCGAAACAGGAGCTACGGAATAGACGGCGGCTAGCAAGGGATGAGGTGACGATGCGCGTTGGCAATGGATCAAGAGTTGATGTGATGGCCATCAACACGCTCTCTTTAGTTTTACCTTCGGGATTAGTTTTAAACCTTAATAAGTGTTATTATGTGCCTGCGTTGAGCATGAACATTATATCTGGATCGTGTTTATTGCAAGACGGTTATTCATTTAAACCGGAGAATAATGGTTGTTCTATTTATATGAATAACATCTTTTATGGTCATGCACCTGCTGTGAATGGTTTATTTCTTCTGAATCTCGAAAGCAATGAAACACACATCCATAACATTGAGGCTAAGAGTTGCAAAGTAGATAGTGATAATTCAACTTATTTGTGGCACTGCCGTCTAGGTCATATTGGTGTAAAACGCATGAAGAAACTCCATTCTGATGGACTTTTGGAGTCTCTTGATTTTGAATCATTTGACACGTGCGAGCCGTGCCTCATGGGCAAGATGATCAAAACCCCGTTCTCCGGAATAATGGAGCGAGCAATAGACTTGTTGGAAATCATACATACCGATGTATGCGGACCAATGAGTGTTTCGACGCGCGGTAGATATCGCTATTTTCTCACTTTTACTGATGACTTAAGTAAATATGGGTATATCTATTTAATGAAACATAAATCTGAAACCTTTGAAAAGTTCAAAGAATTTCAGAACAAAGTGGAAAACCATCGTAACAAGAAAATTAAATTTCTATGATCCGATCGTGGAGGTGAATATTTGAGTTATGATTTTCTCACACATCTTAAAGCAAGCGAAATCGTTTCGCAACTCACGCCACCCGGAACACCACAGCGCAATGGTGTGTCTGAACGCCCGGAATCGAACTCTATTAGATATGGTGCGATCAATGATGTCTATTACAGATTTGCCATTATCATTTTGGGGTTATGCATTAGAAACCGCTGCATTCACTTTAAATAGGGCACCATCTAAATCCGTTGAGACGACGCCGTATGAACTATGTGAAGGGAATATGCCCTCAGAGGCAATAATAAAATGTTTATTATGTGTATTCCAAGTATATGATAGATGTTTATTTTGCATGCTATAATTGTATTAATACGGAAACATTAATACATGTGTGTTTAATAAACAAACAGAAAGTTCCTAGTTATGCCTCTCTCATAAACTAGTTCGTTGATTAACAAGATGATCACAGTTTCCTGATCATAGACATTGGATGTTGTTAATAACGAGATCACAACATTAGTGTAATGGTGTGATGAACATTCATCCGAAGTATAGCATTACGATCAAAGTCATTGAGTTTATATTGCTATAAACAAACTACGAAGTAATCCTAATCCTTAGACCATGAGATCATGCCAATCACTAACACCGGAAGAGTTTCTTGTTGACATCAAACGTCACTCCGTAACTGGGTGATTATAAAGATGGCTTCAAAGATACTAAAGTGTTATGTTGAGAATCATGGATCAAGAGTGGAATTTGTTCATCCCGATGACGGATAGATATGCTCTGGGCCCTCTCGGTGATATCACATTGGTTAGCTTGCAAGCAAGTGATTTGATCACTAGAATGTTATATCACGGGAACGAGAAAAGAGTGCATGTCAGTAACGAGATCAAACTAGGTATGGAGATACCGATGATCGAATCTCGGACATGTAATATATCATGAAACAAAGGGATTAAGATACAAGCGTAAAAGGTTCCGACGATCACAGGAAAAGTCATCGTTGAATGTGTGGGAGTCAGTATGGATCTCCAGGTCCCGCTACTGATTATTGATCGGAGAAGGGTCTCGATCATGTCCGCATTATTCGTGAACCGTAGGGTGACACACTTAAGGGACACTGGCATCCAGTTGGATCAAATGTTTCATGCCGAAAGAATAAACAAGCGCAGGAATTTATTTCACTAGATACCGAAACAGGTTTTCGGGTGAAATTGCATAAAGTGGTTATGCATGTGAAATGGAATTCTAGCAAGGGGTTATTTGTGAATGTTTGTCATTAAAGTAATTGACAAAATTCTGAATAAAATAAAAGAGTTTTATTTAATGAGAGTTTGCATTAAATTTGGTGGAAATTTAATGGGAATTTGAGTGGAGAAAATTGAAGGGACATTTTGTGAGTGGAGTGTCCACCCACATGAAGAGGGGAGGGCAAGGGGGCAGCCCCCATGCGCCGGCCACCCCCTTGGGGTTCCCCCTCCAACTATAAAAGGAGCCCCTCCTCTCACTTGTCTCACACACCTCCTCGTGAAGGATCTCTCTCCCCCTCTAGAATTTATCCCCCATGGTCTCGGACTAGCGAGATTCATGTTCCCAGTGGCTAATCGGCAAGAAAGGGTTGTGCTTCCAGTGCATCGCTGGAGCGAGGAGGCGGAGGTTGCCCGGTGTCTTGTACGTGTGTGCGAGCACGGATGCGCTGCTGCTTTGCGGCGCTAGGACTTCCTCTCGATCTTGAGATCGGCAAGAGATCGTCTACATCAACCACGAGTTGAACTTGTTAAGATTTGTCGGTCTTCAAGGGTATGTTCTCTACGGATATACATCCGTCCGTTGTTTGTATCTAGTAGATAGATCTTGGTACATAGTTCCCATCGTAGGAAAATTTTTGTTTTCTATGCTGCGAACCCTACAGTGGTATCAGAGCCGGATCTATGCGTAGATACTTTACACGGGTAGTACACATATGAGTATGTGGGCGATGATGATCATGTTGTTTGTCCTTAGTTGTAATTTTGGATATTGGTGGCATAATGGGATGAAGCGTCCCGGACAAGCTTTACATGTCCTCGCACATGAGACCTGTTCCACGCTTGACATGCAACTAGTTTGCATAAGTGGCTAGCGGGTGTCTGTCTCTCCTACTATAGTCAATATCTATTTTGCAACGAGTTGTCAACAATTTGGTTATCCTCGTTGTGGTTCATGTTCGTAGGTAAGAACGGTTCTATCTCGAAAGCCCTAAGCCACGTAAAGCTTGCAATGGATAAATTAGAGGCGTCTAGTTTAGATTGTTGCTGGGCTAGTGTTATGATGTGGTGATGTTGTAAGTAGAAGTATGAGATGATACTCTTACAACATACATAACGTGTAATATCCATAGACCTTGGACTTACACATATAGGTATGATAGTGATCATACCACGGTGCACGTGATAGATATAATATGCGGGAACCATATAATTTCACTAATAAACATGTGATGTTTGATAGCATCTTATATTGCTTGTTTAGCGCTTTGTTAGCATAATAAGATGATCCCTCTTTTAAATATCAAGATAAGAATGTGTTCTTCCTTTAGTATGCACCGATTATGTTTTCGTCGCTCCAAGACATCACGTGATGATCGGGTGTTCTTGGATCCACGACCATATTTCGGGCGTAAAACAGTTACACATGCGAATACTAAGGTTCTAACTTGGCGAGCCTAGCATGTACAGACATGGCCTCGGAACACGGACCGAAAGGTTAAGCATGAGTCATATAGTAGATATGATGCCCATTTGATGCTCGCCTTTGAAGCTACACCGACTCACGTGATGATCGGACTTGGTGTAGTGGATTTGGTTCATGTAATCACCAAAAAGGCACGAGGGATGTCGTTTTTGAGTGGGAGTTCATTCGTAATATGGATTAGTTGAACTCAATCTATCATACACTTAGTCTAAACTTTACAAATTCTGTTGTAGATGGCACCACCTGCTTTTAATTTCAATGTATTCATGGAGAAAGAGAAACTTGCAATGAACAGTAGCAACTTTACCGAATGGGCCATGAATTTGAGATTCTCCTCTCTGCTGCACAAAAGAAATATGTGCTAGAAGCGCCGTTAGGCCCCCCACCTTTTGATGATGCCCCTGACGAGGAGAAGAATGTCTATCAGACTCGTCAAGAGGACCACAACTTAGTTCATTGCGGCATATTGTATGGGCTAGAGCCCGAACTTCGAAAGCGTTTCGAAAATGGCAATGCTTTTGATACAATGGGTGAGTTGAAAATGATTTTCGACACACATGCTGCTGTAGAGAGCTACAACGCTTCAGAAAAGTTCTTTAGATGCATGATGGAAGAGCACAGCTCCGATAGTGAGCATGTACTCAAGATGTCGGGTTACACCGATAAGCTTGTGTCCTTGGGAATATCGATTCCCATTGACTTAGGCATCCATCGTGTTCTGCAGTCTCTGCCACCTAGCTGTAAGAACTTCGTGATGAACTATAATATGAAAGGCATGAAGAATTCTCTCCCCGAGCTTCTGTCAATGCTTAAAACTGCAGAAGTGGAGATCAAAAAGGAACATCAAGTGTTGATGATCAATATGAACACTGGTTTCAAGAAAGACAAGAAGGGAAAACGGAAGGGAAATAAGGGCGACAAGCATGTTGCCGTGCCTGAAAAGAAACCCCGAGTTGGACCTAAGTCTGATACCGAGTGCTACTATTGTAAGGGGACTGGCCACTGGAAGCGCAACTGCCCCAAGAATTTGGCAGACAAGAAGGTCGGCAAGGCAAACAAAGGTATATATGATATACATGTTATTGATGTGTAGTTGAATAGTGCTCGCAGTAGCACCTGGGTATTTGATACCGGTTCAGTTGCTAATATTTGTAACTCGAATCAGGGGCTGCGGAACAAGCGACCGCTAGCAAGGGGTGAGGTCAAGATGCGTGTCGGCAATGGATCAAGCGTTGATGTGATCGCCGTCGGAACGCTGCCTCTCCACTTGCCGTCGGGATTAGTTATAAACTTGAATTATTGTTATCTAGTGCCTGCACTGAGCATGAACATTGTATCTGGATCATGTTTGATGCGAAGTGGTTATTCATTTAAATCCGAGAACAATGGTTCTTCCATTTATATGAATGAAATCTTTTATGGTCATGCACCGATGATGAATGGTTTATTTATTTTGGATCTCGATAATAATGTTACACATATTCATAATGTTGATGCTAAAAGGATTAAACTAAATGATGATATATCCGCATATATGTGGCACTGCCGTCTAGGTCATATTGGCGCTAAACGCATGAAGAAGCTCCATTCGGATGGACTTTTGGAATCACTTGATTATGAATCATTTGATACATGTGAGCCATGCCTTATGGGCAAGATGACTAGAACGCCGTTTTCCGGTTCAATGGAACGGGCGACAGATTTATTGGAAATCATACATTCTGATGTATGTGGTCCAATGAGTGTGTCGACGCGAGGTGGATATCGTTATTTTGTTACTTTCACGGATGATTTGAGTAGATACGGTTATATCTACTTGATGAAACACAAGTCTGAAACCTTTGAAATGTTCAAGGAATTTCAGAATGAAGTGGAAAATCATCGTAATAGAAAGATCAAATTTCTACGGTCCGACCGTGGAGGTGAGTATCTAAGTTACGAGTTTAGCACTCACATGAAAGAGTGTGGAATTGTTTCACAACTCACACTTGCCGGAACACCACAGCGAAATGGTGTGTCGGAACGTCGTAATCGTACTTTATTAGATATGGTTCGATCTATGGTGTCTCTGACGGACTTGCCATTGTCATTTTGGGGCTATGCACTAGAAACTGCTGCATTCACTTTAAATCGGGCACCATCTAAATCCGTTGAAAAGACACCGTATGAATTGTGGTTTGGAAACAAACCTAAGCTGTCATTTCTTAAAGTTTGGGGATGCGATGTTTATGTGAAGAAACTTCAACCGGATAAACTCGAACCCAAAGCGGAAAAATGCGTCTTCATAGGATACCCTAAGGAAACTATTGGGTATTCCTTCTATCACAGATCCGAGGGCAAGGTTTTTGTTGCCAAGAATGGATCCTTTCTAGAGAAAGAGTTTCTCGCTAAAGGTGTGAGTAGTCGGAAGGTAGAACTCAAAGAGGTTATTGAACCTTCTCTTCAAAGTATGGCGAGTAGCGCAGCGCCGGAGGTTGTTCCGGAGTTGGCTCCACCTGTTGAAGAGGGAACTAATGATAATGATCATGAAACTCCGAAAGAGAGTACTACCGAACCTCGCAAGTCTAGCAGGACTCGTGCAGCTCCCGAGCTGTACGGAAATCCTGTCATGAATTTCATGGTTGATGAAAATGATAACCCTGCGACGTATGAAGAAGCGATGATGAGCCCGGATTCCAACAAATGGTTAGAAGCCATGAAATCCGAGATGGAATCCATGTATGAAAATCAAGTTTGGAACTTGGTGGACTTACCTCACGACCGAAAGGCCGTGTAGAACAAATGGATTTTCAAAAGGAAAACTGATGCTGATGGTAATATAACCGTCTATAAAGCTCGACTTGTCGCAAAGGGGTTTCGACAAATTCAAGGAGTTGACTACGATGAGACATTCTCTCCCATAGCGATGCTAAAGTCAGTTAGGATTATTTTAGCAATTCCTGCATATTTCGCTTATGAGATATGGCAGATGGATGTCAAAACCGCGTTTCTCAATGGTAATATTGAAGAAGAGTTGTATATGATACAACCAAAGGGTTTTGTCGATCCTAAGGATGTTAACAAGGTGTGCAAGCTTCAGCGATCCATCTATGGATTGAAGCAAGCATCACGAAGTTGGAATCTCTGCTTTGATGAGGTGATCAAAGAGTTTGGATTTGTCCAAACTTATGGAGAAGCTTGTATTTACAAGAAAGTGAGTGGGAGCAATGTGGCATTTCTTATATTATATGTGGATGACATATTATTGATCGGAAATGATATAGATCTTTTAAATAGTGTTAAAAGTTATCTAAACAGCAAATTTTCAATGAAGGACCTAGGTGAAGCGTCATACATATTAGGCATAAAGATCTATAGAGATAGATCTAGGCGCCTAATAGGGCTATCGCAAAGTACATACCTTGATAAGATTTTAAAGAAGTTTAAAATGGAAGATAGTAAGAAGGGGTTCTTACCTATGACACAAGGCACGACATTGAGTAAGACTCAAAGTACGGCTTCGGCGGAAGAAAGAGAGATAACGGACAAGGTCCCCTATGCTTCAGCCATAGGCTCTATAATGTACGCCATGCTATGTACAAGACAGGATGTGGCACATGCTATTAGTTTGACTAGTAGGTACCAATCGGATCCAGGTTCAGAACACTGGAAAGCGGTCAAGAATATCCTTAAGTACTTGCGAAGAACTAAGGATATGTTTCTTGTATACGGAGGTGAAGAAGAGCTCGTCGCTAAGTGTTATGTCGATGCTAGCTTTGACACTGATCTGGATGACTCTAAGTCTCAATCCGGATACGTATTTCTCATGAATGGCGGAGCGGTTAGTTGGAGGAGCTCCAAACAACCTGTGGTGGCGGGATCAACAACGGAGGCCGAATATGTTGCTGCTTCAGAAGCGGCTCAGGAAGCAGTTTGGATGAAGGAGTTCATATCTGAACTAGGTGTGGTTGCAAACGCGTTGGACCCAATGGTGATCTATTGTGACAACAATGGTGCCATTGCCAATGCCAAAGAGCCAAGGTCTCACAAGCATTCCAAGCATATTAAGCGCCGGTTTCACTCCATCCGCGAGCATGTCAAGGATGGAGATATAAAGATTTGTAAACTACATACGGATCTCAATGTAGCAGATCCGTTGACTAAAACTCTCCCTAGAGCAAAACATGATCTACACCAGAACTCCATGGGTGTTAGATACATCACAATGTAACTAGATTATTGTCTCTAGTGCAAGTGGGAGACTGAAGGGAATATGCCCTGAGAGGCAATAATAAAATGTTTATTATGTATATTCCAAGTATATGATAGATGTTTATTTTGCATGCTATAATTGTATTAATACGGAAACGTTAATACATGTGTGTTTAATAAACAAACAGAAAGTTCCTAGTTATGCCTCTCTCATAAACTAGTTCGTTGATTAACAAGATGATCACAGTTTCCTGATCATAGACATTGGATGTTGTTAATAACGAGATCACAACATTAGTGTAATGGTGTGATGAACATTCATCCGAAGTATAGCATTAAGATCAAATTCATTGAGTTTATATTGCTATAAACAAACTACGAAGTAATCCTAATCCTTAGACCATGAGATCATGCCAATCACTAACACCGGAAGAGTTTCTTGTTGACATCAAACGTCACTCCGTAACTGGGTGATTATAAAGATGGCTTCAAAGCTACTAAAGTGTTATGTTGAGAATCATGGATCAAGATTGGAATTTGTTCATCCCGATGACGGATAGATATGCTCTGGGCCCTCTCGGTGATATCACATTGGTTAGCTTGCATGCAAGTGCTTTGATCACTAGAATGTTATATCACGGGAACGAGAAAAGAGTGCATGTCAGTAACAAGATCAAACTAGGTATGGAGATACCGATGATCGAATCTCGGACATGTAATATATCGTGAAACAAAGGGATTAAGATACAAGCGTAAAAGGTTCCGACGATCACAGGAAAAGTCATCGTTGAATGTGTGGGAGTCAGTATGGATCTCCAGGTCCCGCTACTGATTATTGATCGGAGAAGGGTCTCGATCGTGTCCGCATTATTCGCGAACCGTAGGGTGACGCACTTAAGGGACACTGGCATCCAGTTGGAGCAAATGTTTCATGCCAAAAGAATAACAAGCGCAGGAATTTATTTCACTAGATACCGAAATAGGTTTTCGGGTGAAATTGCATAAAGTGGTTATGCATATGAAATGGAATTCTAGCAAGGGGTTATTTGTGAATGTTTGTCATTAAAGTAATTGACAAAATTCTGAATAAAATAAAAGAGTTTTACTTAATGAGAGTTTGCATTAAATTTGGTGGAAATTTAATGGGAATTTGAGTGGACTTTTGAGTGGAGAAAATTGAAGGGACATTTTGTGAGTGGAGTGTCCACCCACATGAAGAGGGGAAGGAAAGGGGGCAGACCCCATGCGCCGGCCACCCCCTTGGGGTTCCCCCTCCTCCTATAAAAGGAGCCCCTCCTCTCACTTGTCTCACACATCTCCTCGTGAAGGATCTCTCTCCTCCTCTAGAATTTATCCCCCATGGTCTCGGACTAGCGAGATACATGTTCCTGGTGGCTATTCGGCAACAAAGGGTTGTTCTTCCGCTGCATCGCTGGAGCGAGGAGGCGGAGGTTGCCCGGTGTCTTGTACGTGTGTGCGAGCACGGATGCGCTGCTGCTTTGCGGCGCTAGGACTTCCTCTCGATCTTGAGATCAGCAAGAGATCGTCTACATCAACCACGAGTTGAACTCGTTAAGCTTTGTCGGTCTTCAAGGGTATGTTCTCTACGGATATACATCCGACCGTTGTTTGTATCTAGTAGATAGATCTTGGTACATAGTTCCCATCGTAGGAATTTTTTTGTTTTCTATGCTGCAAACGCTACACTATGGTTTGGTGCTAAACCTAAGTTGTCGTTTCTTAAAGTTTGGGGATGCGAAGCTTATGTCAAGAAGTTGATGCCGGACAAGCTCGAACCCAAAGCGGAGAAATGCGTCTTCATAGGATACCCTAAGGAAACGATTTGGTATACCTTCTACCACAGATCCGAAGGCAAAGTGTTTGTTGCAAAGAACGGATCCTTTCTTGAGAAGGAGTTTCTCTCGAAAGAAGTGAGTGGGAGGAAGATAGAGCTAGACGAGGTTACTGAACCTTCTCTCGAGTTGGAGAGTAGCGCAACACCTGAAATTGTTCCAGTGCCGTCTGCACCAACAAGAGAGGAAGCTAATGATGAGGATCATGAAACTTCGAACGATGCTACTACTGAACGTCGCAGGTCGACAAGGTCACGTGCCACTCCTGAATGGTACGACAACCCTGTCTTAACCGTCTTGTTGGTAGACAACAATGAACCAGCGAACTATGAGGAAGCAATGATGAGCCCAGACTCTGAGAAATGGCTAGAGGCCATGAAATCCGAATTGGGATCCATGAGCGAAAACCAAGTATGGACTTTGGTGGACCCTCCTAGCGACCGTAAGGCCGTTGAGTGCAAATGGATTTTCAAGAAGAAAACGGACGCGGATGGTAATGTTACTGTCTATAAAGCACGACTTGTCGCAAAAGGGTTTCGGCAAGTTCAAGGTGTTAACTACGATGCGACTTTCTCTCCCGTAGCGATGTTTAAGTCCATTCGGATTTTATTAGCAATTGCTGCATTTCATGATTATGAAATATGGAAAATGGATGTCAAGACTGCGTTCCTCAATGTCAACATTGATGAAGAGTTGTATATGATGCAGCCCGAAGGTTTTGTCGATCCTAAGGATGCTGATAAGGTATGCAAACTTCAGCGTTCCATTTATGGACTGAAGCAAGCATCTCGGAGTTGGAACCTTTGTTTTGATCAAGTGATCAAGAGCTTTGGATTTTTTCCAAATTGCTACGAAGCTTGTATCTACAAGAAAGTGAGTGGGAGCTCAGTGACATTTTTAGTACTATATGTGTATGACATATTGATTATTGGAAATGACATTGGTATGCTTAACGATGTGAAGAGTTATTTGAACAAGTGTTTTTCAATGAAAGACCTAGGTGAAGCTGCTTATATATTGGGCATCAAAATCTATAGAGATAGACAAAGACGCCTAATAGCTTTAAGCCAAAGTACATATCTAGACAAAGTTCTGAAAAGGTTCAGAATGGATAAGGCAAAGAAAGGTTCAGTGCCCATGTTGTCAGGTAAGACATTGAGCAAGGCTTAATGTTCGGCTACGGTAAACGATAAACGATAGAGAAACTATGAGCAAAGTGACATATGCCTCGGCCATAGGTTCTATCATGTATGCCATTCTATGTACTAGACCGGATGTGTCCAATGCTCTTAGTTTGACGAGCAGATACCAAAGTGATCCAGGAATGGAACACTGGACAGCCGTAAAGAACATCCTAAAGTATTTAAATAGGCCTAAAGAAATGTTCTTGGTCTATGGAGGTGATGAGCAGCTCGTCGTAAAAGGTTACGCCGACGCTAGTTTTGACACCGACAAGGATGATTCTAAATCTCAGACAGGATACGTTTATATTTTGAATGGAGGAGCTGTGAGCTGGAGGAGCTGTGAGCTGGAGAAGCTGCAAGCAAAGCGTGATCGCAAGATCTACAGTAGAAGCGGAATACATGGCTGCTGCAGAAGCGTCAAGTGAAGGAGTTTGGATCAGGAACTTCATCACTGAGCTTGGTGTGGTTCCAAGTGCCTTGGACCCACTGGAGATATTGTGCGACAACACTGGCACCATAGCACTGGCTAAGGAACCAAGATATCATCCAAAGACCAAGCACATCAACCGCCGCTTTCATATAATTCGAGATTATATAACAGATGGAGATCTGAAGATTAGCAAAGTACATACGGATCTGAATGTCGCAGATCCGTTGACTAAACCTCTTCCACGAGCAAAACATGATCAGCACCTTAATGCCATGGGTGTTAGATTGTTGAGAGATGTAAATTAGATTATTGACTCTAGTGCAAGTGGGAGACTGTTGGAATTATGCCCTAGAGGCAATAATAAAGATGTTATTGTTATAATTCTTGTTCATGATAAAGTTTATATTCCATGCTAGAATTGTATTAAGCGGAAACTTTGATACTTGTGTGGTTTATGAACAACACCGTGTCCCTAGTACGCCTCTATGGACTAGCTCATTGATTAATGATGGTTAAGGTTTCCTAACCATAGACATGAGTTGTCAATTAATAATGAGATCATGTCATTAGGAGAATGATATGATGGACAGACCCAAATCAAGCAGATCAATTAGATCGTGTCATCGTGTTCATTTTTGCGAAGCTTTTTCCTATGTCAAATATTATATTCCTTAGAGCATGAGATAATGCAACTCCCTGGTATCGGAAGAAAGCTTTGAGGTCATCAAACGTCATCCTATGTAAGGGTGATCATAAAGGTGTCTCTCAGGTGATCGGAAAGTACCTGTTGGGTTGTATGTATCGAGATGGAATTTTCCCTCTCGAGTCGGAGAGATATACTTCGGGCCCACTCGGTAATCGATATCAACACCGCTTGCAAGCACGTGGTTAAGGAGTTAATCACAAAGTGATATCAGATTACGGAACGAATAAAGTACTTGATGTGAACGAGATTGAACTAGGTATGCCGATACCAACGATCGAATCTCGGGCAAGTAAAATATCGCGTGACGAAGGGAATAATATATGGGATTAATTGAATCCTGGCATCGTGGTTCATCCGATATGATCATCGATGAATATGTGGGAGTCAATATGGGTTTCCAGATCCCGCTGTTGATTATGATAGAAGATCATGTCTGCATATTCTCGAACCCGTAGGGTCACACACTTAACGTGCCTCAACGCTAGGATAGAATGGATAATTGGTTTATGAGTTTTTGTTCGGAGTCTCGGATGAGATCCAGGACATCGCGAGAGGTTCCGGAATGGTCCGGAGAATAAGATTCATATAAAGGAAAGCAGTTTTTGGATTTCAGAATCGTTTCGGAGTATTCGGTATTGTACCAGAAGGTTCTAGAAGCTTCCGGAGTGGGACCAACGTGTCCCCACTTGTCGGAGTGGTGCGTGGGCCTACGAGGGAGTGCCCTGGCCGCTTTGGGCCAGGGGCACAAGGCCCCATAGGCCCAGCCGGCCAAACCCTAGGGAAACCTTCTAGAAGGGGGGGGAAGACTTGCCCCCCACTCCACCCTTGGGGCCGCCGCCCTAGGGCTTGGAGGAGGGGCCAAGGGGGCCGGCCAGCCCCTACATAAGGTGGGCAGGGGGTGCACCCTCCCCTCACCCCAAACCCCAGCCGCCAGCTGCTGCCCTCCCCTCTCTCTCTCTCTCTCTCTCTCTCTCTCCCGACTACGTGTAGGCGAAGTCCTGCTGCAGAAACTCTCCACCATAGCACCACGCCGTCGTGCTGCAGATCCAATCCATCTCTCTACCCCACTTGCTGGACCAAGGAAGGAGGAGACGTCGCGGCACCGTACGTGTGCATCTCTCGGAGGCGCCGCCACTTGCGGCGTAGGATCGGATCGGATCGTGAGGAGGAGACGGCTAGTACGACTACATCAACCATGTTCTGTTGAACCTTTCCGCTGTGCGATTTCTTTAAGGGTATGAAGATCTCATCTATCTCTCTCGTTGATTGCATCTCCTAGATTAAATCTTGGCTTTCCCGTTCGCATCCGTAGAAAATTTTGATTTACTATGCTGCGAAACCCCTTCACCGTCCATAACGAGATTTAGACCTCCTTTCCATATGAGTGCTTATACAAATCATTAACAAATCTTTTCAAATATAGGCCCTCGGCATGGCCATGCTTCCCTTATGGCTCACAATACCACCCTTCCTTGTCATGATCCCTTCAACAATCTAATCAACACGTACATGCACTCACATGTGTGGGGTACTCGAGATTCTCCCGAATCCAAAAAGAAATCACATAAAAGTTCCAAGAAAAACATTTGGCCCTTGATAAAATATATACTCCCTTCGTTTCAAAATATAAGATATTGAATCTATACACTAAAAAAAGTTTGGATACATTTTCTTTACAAAACTAAAACATCTTTATATTTTAAAACGGAGGGAGTAGCAACCATGTCAACAGAAATTAAACAAAAATGCGAAACATAGCCCTAGATATAGAAAAGACCAACCTTTCTATGAATAGTGGCTAGTTCAAATTGGGCCCATTAAACTATTGATGTTGAATTTTTTATTTTTGGTTTGTTGAGGTACATATTGATTTTGGTTCCAAAATTCGGAGAAATATTAACTTTGTGTATTATTCCATATTATCAAAATAGAATTAAATAGATGAAATAAGTGAGTGCACCGAGAGTAACCCACGGTTGGAGTATTGGATACCTTGGCTATGTGGGGATAATTTGTATGAAGGCGTCATGAGTGTTTGTAACGCGCATGTCTTATACGGGCAACCTAATATATGGATAAGTCATGCCATCATAATCAAAATTTTGACGGGCAAAACCGAAACTAAAGGCTAGGAGAGAAAATGAGTAACACGACATGGTGTGTGCTGGTACCTTAACTAATTAAATTTCAGTAGGAAACACATGGCATGGATAGGAAGAAGCCAGATAAGTGCTCGGGCTGCATGCCGATTGAAGAACCAATGTTGCCAAACGCCAACCCTGATTTATAAAAACCCAGGTCCCGTGGAGGGCAGGGTGCAATAATGAAAGTTGAACGTATCCATTCATAAACCTGCTCGTACTTTTGTGTATAGTGCATTATATGCCAGCGTTGGACCCAGAGTTGACGCACACACACTCTTGCTGTGCACTCACATGCCTCACGCAGCTCAGGATATGGGACCCGAAAACACGATGGCAAGGTGGTACAAACCAGCAAACAAACACCCGGAGTCCAGATGTGATATAACGGTGCGCTGTAAGTGTTAGTGGGCACAATACAGAATGCAACACGCCAACTTTAATTGCTACAACACCGGGCCAAAAGTAGCACGAGTCATATCGCTTTCAGATAGTAGAACCGTAGAAAAAGGAAGAAAAAGAAGAAGAATGCGTCTGAGCGGTTACATTTTGGCATTCAAAAGCCCAACCAAAAGCTGAAGGAAAAACACTATCACAGGCATGCATGCAGGGCATCATAATATACCAACGTTCGGAGAACTTGATCAATTTCAGTACGAGACACGTGACACGAACAATAAGAAGCTCGAGAGAGCATTTAAGCACATAATACTCATATCTACATGCTACTCACGGATGTGATGACTGTCATGGCCAATGGCCGGAACGTGTGTCAAAGTCGAGACTGTCATCGCTGTTGCACGTGCAATAGCTAGACTGCGACGCGAGAGACAGCTGCATAGCATGCATGCATAGTGCAGCCCGCCCCGTCCAGCGTCCTAGCATGCCACGCTCGGTCCAATGATCAATGGAGTGTGCCACGCTGTACCTTATATTTATTACATATTTTAGATTTTGATATTTTTTCTTATATACGTAGTCAAAGTTTATAAATATTGACTTTTTCTATGGCGCATGAACCGGAGGGGAGTAAGTTTGACTGAAGAAGTTGTTAGACGTACACTTATTTAATGCGATGGAGGGAGTAAATACGCTGCAGCTCTGTTACACGCAAAATAGCTAGACTGCGACGCGAGAGACAGCTGCATGCATGGTGCAGCCCGCCCCGCCCAGCGCCCCCGCATGCCACGCTCGGTCCAACGGTTAATGGAGTGTGCCATGCTGTACCTTATATGTTCATGGAAAAACGATGCGAGCCAATCAGATTCTAGTATCATCCATCCCACAGACCGCCAAGAGCTAGCCGCGAAATCCTTCTAAGAGACGCCAACCAATCAGGTTGCAGAATAATCCCTTCCACGGATCGTCAGAGCCACCCGCGGAATCCTTCTAGAAGACGCAATCGGACGGCCACAGTGTCACGCTAGGGTTAGATCTACGTTCCTCATTCGGCCTTAGGGTTAGCTGGGTTTAGGATGCAGTCAACGGGGTTTTCACAAGTTTGACCAGACATTCAAATGTGTATAACTAATTCAAAAAAAAAAAATACAAAACCTTCGCATGGTGTCATGTAATGTGACATAGTTGTGAGGAAAAATATCAAACTTGTTCTATTGATCATATTTCAAAAAAACCTTCACAAAATGACCTATCTCCTCCGAGGTTTTTTGGCTTTCGGGTCAAATGACCAATGATATGGCTAGAATCAAGGCATAGTTTGTGAAAATGTGCCCATATTGGGCATGCATGTGTATAATGGGATGACTAACAATGTTGTAGTACAAAGTTTTCCTTTTCGACGCACAGAAAATCCATTTTCTATTTTTTGAGTGCCGAAAGAGGGGGGATTTGTGAAGCAACCACCAAATTGAAGTTTCAAAATGGTAACATCCTATTTTTCAAAAATACTAGACACCCTAGCATGTACAATTTCCCAACTTGAGTATCTGAAACCTTTTATTCCATCCCTAGTGAAAAAGACAAATCCTGCCGAATCGGCTGGAAGTGGGTAAGATATGAACTACATTTACATGATTTCATGCTGCTGATTTTTTGTAAAAATCATTTTTAGGTTCAAAACATGCTATTTCATCAGAGATCCAATGCTATTTTTGTGAGCCTCAGCCCCTAGCTAAGAATATTTATGAAAACCCTTCAAAAGGTTTGACCAAACATTCAAATGTGCATAACTAATTCAAAAAAAATCAAAAAAATACAAAACCTTCGCATGGTGTCATGTTATGTGACATAGTTGTGAGGAAAAATATCACACTTGGCTTTAGAAATGGTCGAAAAAAACTTGCTTAGAAATGGGGTGGTTTACCCTAGCTTTGGAGCCCATTTCTACCACATTTTGGGTGAGGGTGAGTTGTACTTCACAAAAGGGATTAGGGTGAGGATGAGTTGTACTATACATATGAGAAAAACGTTGGAAGCTCATACAAACATAGAAAAGTACACATAGCTACATTTGTTGAAATTCAAATTTACCATCATATTTGAATTTTGTCCAAATTATCAACAAGTGCCAAATTATTATAATATCAAATGTTTACAACAACAACTGCCAAATTATTACAATAACAAATGTTTACAACAACAATAAGTGACAAATTCAAAGTCTATTTCTTTTCACTCTTCTTACCCCTCGTTTTCTTCTCCTTCACAAGTTTCACACCACACAACAAGTTTATGCTCTTCTTTTTCTTACATTACCATCTGGCCTCCCCACAACACGTCGAAGAGTCTCCTTCACCTCCTGCACCTCCTCAACAACACAATCTGGCACCAGAGCCTCATCAACATGGTCACTTTGCACTAGAGCCTCATCAACATGGTCAGTTTGCACCAGAGCCTCAACAACAGGCTCATTTTGCACCAGAGCCTCAACAACATGCTCATTTTGCACGAGAGCCTCAACAACAGGATCATTTGGCACTAGATCCTCAACAACATGCTCATTTTCCCCCTCATTTTGCACCAGAGCTTCCAAATCAGAAACGGTGTGCCCTAAAGCCTCAACAGTTTGCACATCATCCTCCAAAACAAGTTCATATTGCACCTCAGCAGCACCAAACATGATCTGGTTAGTTCTCTTCTTTCTTTGGCCATTGATTCTTGCCCTTTTCACTGACCAGCATTCGTCAACAACAAGAGGTGGGCCTTTTTCTCCATGCTTCCTCCTGAAAACAAGCAAGTTAGCTGGGGGAGAAAAATCATCAACAAGAAATGGGATAGATTTTGGATGAACATACTTTGGCTTTTCAGCAGTGTATCTGCACTTGGTAGAGCCAGCTCGGTGTCCAAGTTCTTCACAGAGTTTGCATCTATTCTTGTTACCTTTTTGGGCCCTTTTTGGCTTGGCATCTTTCTTTTCATTTTTCTTTCCCTTCTTGCTGCTCCCACCTTTCTCAAACCAAGCCTTGAATATACTCTGCTTGGGCCAGCCAGCCTTTCTTTTCATCAAAGGAGGACACAAGGAGAACTGAATGTCCACTTCATGCCACTGAGACTGATCTGTAAGTGCTGGAATTGGTGTTCCATATGCAGCCTTGAATTTTGCTACAGAATAATACTCATGCAAATATTGGTGCATATTTATCTTGTGTTTGGAGGCCAAGAAAAGTATGGAATGCTCACAAGGCTTCCCAGTGTGTTGCCACTCAAGGCATGTGCATTCATGCAACTGAGTGTCAACAACATGTCTCCTGCCAGTCTTTGTATCTCTGACTTCAGCACCCCACAATGAGGATTTCTCAATACGCAAATGTGCAAGATTTCTGCTCCTGTTGACCACCTGCTGCACAACATCAGGAAGCTTATCTCCTTGAAGAACATCACCAAGCCTTCTTCTCAATTCCCACAACCTCATGATCATGATCCTGATCTGGTCAACCATGTCATGGACAGGCAAGTCTTTTAACTCCTTCACTTTGTTGTTGAAACTTTCTTCCAAATTATTGTTGATATGATCACATTTGATGGCAGTGTTAAAACCTGACCTGTACCATAAAAGATAATGGTAGGTTTCCAACCATGTACAAAGCTTGACCCTATCCTCCTTAGAGCATGCCGCCTTAATCTTCTCAAGGTGATATGAATGTGTCTGTCTGGTTTAAGATCTTGCTGCTAGCCACATGCGTCCAAAATCATCTCCTCTGAATTTTTTGATCAAATTCATCCACATATGGCCGAAGCACTCCCTCTGATCATCATGAGGGAAAACAATCTTCACTGCATTTTCTAAACCTTTACATGCATCTGTGTGCACTGCCAATGGAGAGACTAGCCCTATGCATCTTTTGAACTGCATCATGAACCATGTCCATGATGCCTCTGTCTATACTAATAGATACAAGTAACATCCAATTGTGTCCATCTAAAGCATTGCATGCTGCTAGTTGACCATTCCACTTTCCAGTCAAGAAAGATGAGTCTATACTCAAATATGGACGACACCCTGCTTTGAAGCCATCGATGCAAGGCTTTAAAGCCATGAAGAATTTAGAGAAGAAGACTTTCCCATCAGCTGTTACCTCAGTATCTATCTCCACATCACTGCCAGAGACCTCTTCTCTACTTCTGCTTTGAAGTTATAAAGCATTCGAAAGGTATTTGCCCAATCACCATATAGTTCTTTCATTGCCCTTTGCTTTGCCTTCCACACTGTAGTATAATTCAGCTTAATGGGGTACTGCTTTTCCAAGTCTATTTTCAGCCTCTTTGGAGTGATGTTTGGTGTTGTGGCTAAAATGGGCTTGATCTTTTCTGCAACCCATAATTGTGATGTCATCTTTGTAACTGTTTGAGAACTTGTAATGCAAGTATGAGGTTTTAGAATTTGATTCACTCTTATTGTCCTTCCATTAGGTTGGCGTCTAGCAGATATATACCACTTACAAGGATTGGCACCGCCATCATAACCTATGCATTTTGCATAGAACTTCTTTTTATCAGTCCACATAGTCTTGGCAGCAAACTCACGTTTGACTGCATATGTCCTGAAACACATCCTGAATTCATCCATGCTTGGAAACAATCACCCAACTTCAATAACTGGGTCCTCTTTGTCATAAACTGTTACTAGCTCATCATCATGTGCATCATCTATATTAATTGCAGCATTTTCCAGCAACTCTAGATCTATATCTGCCTCTTCATCTCTTAAATGGTTGTCACCATCATTTGCAGCTTCATCCCTCTTCTTCTCCTTGTCTCTGTCATCTATAGGAATACCAAAAATCTTTGCCATTTCAATGTCATCTATTGGTGCAATGACCAAATCAGTCCGGTCATGTATCTCAACTGAATTCCAATCAACAGTTACAATCCTTTGTGCATTAGCATCATCCTCCACTGTTAACACTTCCAACTCAGTAAGTATAGGCATTACTTGCCTTTGTGCAGCCCAATCATCCTCGACCATCTGAGCAGCCAGCTTCGAGGCCACATATCCAACCCTCGAATCAGGTTTCAGATCAATGAGCTCTGCTAAAAAAGAGAACAGTTTTGCTTGTCCAACCATTTCGCTTATCGATTTCATCAACTATATGTTCTCCTGTCTCAACCCTAACATAGTCACATTTGCAATCATCAAATCGTAACAAAGAAACTTCTTGCTCTGGCCCCCAAACCACACTATCCCCATTTTTTTCCACCATTTTCCTCACCGCCTCCTCTCCCATATTTATTAGCTCTTGGGGATCAACATGTTCTAATTCCACCTCCCATTTAACAAAGGTGTCTCTCTCAATGAGCTACGTGCTGCCATCAACTAAAACAACCCTAGAGAAAAAGAAATTGATGCGAAATTCGAAGGTTTGGCGCGCAACATCGTCTCCCCTGTTTTTGGCGGGCACTGTGAGCTAGCGGAAGCGAACAAAGAGCTCAAACTTAGAGAAATTAAGTGCAGAGATACGGGATATACCGATTAGAAGTCCCCTCTCCATGCTCCATCTCGTTCCCCCTCGCCCCGTTCAGCACACCCTCGCCTCCACAATCTAGCATCAATGGGCACGCTCAGATCTTGAATTGAGAAGAATGAGAGAGGAATTAGCTTTTAAATGGCACTCACCACCTTCGCCGTCGAACGAAAGCGCCGCCGCCTAAATGAATTTCCCTGCCGCCGCCGCCGGCGCAGAGAACGATGGGTGAGGTCCGCTGCCGCCGTCGGGGAAGCTACAGTCAGTGTGACGCGCGCTCTCGGTCGGAAGCGGTTGATTTGACTGGCTGTCCCAACCGACCGGTTTGGTTTAAACCTAATCTTAAAACAAAGTTAAATGTGTCCTTAACGACCGTTTTATGGCCCGTGTGGCCCTGGGATATTAGCTGTCTCACAACCGTCGCATGCGAGCTATTTTTTCAACGATATAGTGTTTCTTCCAATTCCACGTAAAGACGTCGCATGGGAGCTATAAGCCCACTTCCTATATAGAAAAATAACTCGCGTTCACATTGCCCATGAGTCCGTGGCCCAAATAGTATAACACGTACTTACAAGAAGCTAACTCTAGAGCTGATTAGTTACTATTTTTTTACAAAATCCAATCGATATGCATGAAGCCAAACTTTAAAATGTCGGCGATGAAAAAAATCTTGAAAGCAGATCGTGACATGGATTAAAATAGAAACAGAAACCATACCCACATGATTTTGGTTGAAAATGATTATGAACAAAAATATCTAAAACGATGTATATTGGTACGATCCAATTTTAGCTTACGCGTGCATCCCTGTTACAATATAGGAGTATTTATGTACAACACCGCGGCGGTTTGCAGGAAAAGGTATATCAGAGGTAGTTAAATTAGACTGATTTGTACATACATATATACAAATATCAATACATTTCATTAAAAAGAATAATACACTTTTTAGAACAGCGAATAAGACAAAACTTAAAATGTAAAATAGATTAAATTACCCTCACATGTTTTGAAAATGCATATTAGATCTAAGTCGTAGGCGGCATGGTCATACCAGAGACACACTCTTTGCGACACGTCAATGGAATTTACAATCAGTTAAAAATATGGTGGTCAACTAAGATGCCAAAACTTAGACGACCATGAAATTGTAGTCATGTTACATCATATGGAAAATATAAATGAGCAGACCTAAAATAACTGGGTTGAAGAGTAGAGTTAAAATTAACAGAGTTAAAAAATATTTAAACATAATATATCCATTACAAATAATTGGTATGATAATATCTTACTAAATATGAGTAAAGAAAGAAATATCCATAAATTTGTGATAAAATTATTACCGGATTTAATTAATAACATTAATAATGGTCAATGAATGTATGTTACAAACTATCCATGTCTCAGACATGATGTATTTCACAACATGAGAGCACACATATTTTTACAACAAATGAAGGAAACGATAGAAAGATCATATAAAAGTAGAGATAAAATTCTTACCCTTTCGTTGACCTATATATTGATGAGGATATTCTTTTTTACCTTATATTAATAAAAAAAATCTTTGTTCCATCAAACCGGTTTAAACATTGTATGATAATTGCTCAAGAAAAATCTAATTATTTAACAATGCCTCGCATATTTATTCAACATCACATAAAAACTACCAGCTAGCTCATGATCTAAACTTTAGTTCTGTATATCAATTTAAACTAATGCACAAACATTGAATGTTTACTAATATAATGTTTTTGTAATAACCCTATAATCTATCACCAATACATTGAAGATGGTCAAAGATGTTTTCTAGGTGTGTTACATATATTTAGCATAAATAGACCATGGCTATTCAGTTTGTTATTCTATAGCATTTGGGAACTTTGACATACTAAAGAATTCAACTCTAGGTGATGCCCTCGCATTTGCGAGGGCCGCCATGCTAGTTGTATATAGTTGTTTGCATATGGCCTCTCATTTATATGGGTTGTAAGTATATATATATATATATATATATATATATATATATATATATATATATATATATATGAAATTAATTCGAACATACCATCTTTTGTGTTCAAATGTCTTAGCTTTATGCTAGGGTTGTGTGTCCTTTCTGTTATCGATGAGGCGGAGGTTGTGACAGTAGCCAGACAAAAGGAATTCCAGACCTTCCTCGGTTGCGCTGGTGCCCCCTTTGCGATATTGCAGGGCTAGCAAGGTTTCTTTGCTTATGTTATTGGTATGCTAGTTCTTGTTGTTCAATTATTTGATGTTCTTTCTTGGTGTTGTTGATATCCTTCACCGGTGATGCCACTAAAAATAGTAGATCCTCCAGCCATGGAAGGCTGACCGAAGTACGACTTTCATTCATCTATTGTGGTAGGCGATGCAAGCAGCTCTCTAATACATTAATATTTTGTTATGAAGGCGAAGGGACGGTAGGACTTCTACAAATGTTGCTTCATCTCTGACCCCAAAAATAGATCTAAGGTACAAGAGTGGAATGAATGAACAAAATGAATTAAGTGTTTTAATTATGTTTTATTTCTCTTTGTAAATTCATGGGACAACTTCCCGTTCTTTTCTTGAGCACTGCTTGCCTCATCAAAAGCTAGAACACACCAACATATGGTGTCTTTGTGAAACATGCATCATGCTTGTACTTTTTTCCTCTTAAAAATATAAGGCATGCCTCTAAAAAGCAATAAATAATTATGAAGAAATGACATCACATTTCAGTCAACAGGGATGCATTTTGACGAGTTTAGTTACTTTGCATCAGTTAGTCTGGCTTTATTTGCAAAGATAAAAAATAGTACAATAGAAGACTATGTTCAGGACTCTAATGTGTCTACATTTCAACCCATGTTATTTAGCTAGATACCAAGTACAAAGTATGCATGCATTGCACATCGATTATTAATCCATAACAACACATAATAAGGAATTAATAAATGAGCAATTCCAAAGTAAGGCAAACATTTGTAGATAACATGCACACTTTAGATCTTTGTTCTTACTTATGCCTACGATAGACATGTTATACTTTATAATATTTATATATACTTACACATACGCATGATTCACTCGGTTCCCATTTATTAGACTGCATGTTCTAAAATCTCTGCTAAGATATTTAAAGATACAAATACAAAAGAAAGTGTACGCATACACATGATTCACTCAGGTACCATTTATTAATATCTTGATCAACCACATACCTTTATTATTCTTTTTATAAAGTTTTATCTAAGGATAGGATTTGTTAGAAGTGTTTTCACCATATTGTATAAAAAATAACTAACAGGGTAACATTTATTTGAAAGTATATTTAAATTGAGAGCACAATATTTTTTGCGGTTAATATTAGATATGTATAACAATATTATGTATCTTAATAATTGAAACATTGATATTTTTATCTAAATGTAATAGAAAACTATATGAGTTAAGATATTGTCTTCACACAACGTATTATGGAAACTAATAAACTTACAAATTATAAATAATTTCCCAATTTTGGTATGTGATATGTACAATTTGTTTGCACTTATTTATTCTAGAAAAACCTAGATGGTTTTTTATTCTTGGAGACTCAATGTTTAATTTTTTGAAATGATAGTTGAAAATGTAAGTTCTCTAGTTATTAAGAAAGAGGTACACATTATAACTCAGA
The DNA here is from genome assembly GCA_916181665.1 of Avena sativa. Taxonomy (NCBI): domain Eukaryota; kingdom Viridiplantae; phylum Streptophyta; class Magnoliopsida; order Poales; family Poaceae; genus Avena; species Avena sativa. Next base: position 445,216,872 of record OV702282.1, on the reverse strand, counting down.
GTTGGTGGTCATGTTTATTTAAGATGTGATGAACTAAAAAATATATTATAACATAATCATTAAACTAAAACAATTTACTTTGTATGCTAAAATATCATATTTATAACAATGACAGACTATTGACAACAGTGGTATCAAATTATAATTATTTTAAACCAATAATTTAACAACCTATAGAAGAACAACATCATCGGTCAACGTGATATTATTATGATCAACATTTTTAAATATTAATTTCATTAAATTTAAATTTTATGTGTTAAAGTTGGATGTAGGCAACAACAATTCAAAGCTTGTGACTTGGTGATATTTTTAGATCAAAATCACTTGATAGTATTTTTAAAATGCAATGTATACCCTCAAACTATTCTTGTTTGCGTAACACAAGTGCTCAAACTTTGAATGTTGTAATTTTGGTCCAAAAAGTAGGTCGTAGTGAAACTTAAGATTGTAAAATTCTTTGTCATTTGCGCTTTAGTATCCTTATGATTGGCATGGATGACACCTTAAGGTACCACATAAATATTTTAAATTTGGGAGGCACCTTAATTTTCTAGATATGTTTGTTATTATGAACAACAAATCTTAATTTTTGAGTGCTCTATACATGTAATACAATGAGAATTTTTCATTCTCATGGATGTTTGTAGCAAAAAATCATTCCCTCGTGAAAATTGTACCATCGCCAACCACTCTTAAAGAGCATTTTTTCTGCAAGCCAATGTTCGACTTAATCCCACTAGAATGTCACATAAGGTGGATTGGTTTCTATTAGCTTTGTGATGTCACTATTTTGAGGGACAATATTGTACAGGGGTAGATATTGGGCTCGGTGAGTTTGTATCAGGTGAAATTGTCTGTTATTGGCAAGTACTTCTTGGAATTTGCTTTTGTTGCACAGCTACCCTAGTAAATGTATTTCCAAGCTTGTTATGGGGTACGACAAAACCTTTTGAGAAGAAAGTATGTGGGTTCAAAGGATCTATTACAAATTTATTGGAAACCGGTGGTGCATGTCTAACAGCGATGAAACACATCCTCACATAACCTAATATGGGAGGCATCCTTAGTGGTAAATGATCCAAAGTGTGTTTCACTTGATACAAACACATAGTACTAAATTAAACAGAGAAGTTTATATAAACTTACACAAAGTTCAGTACATCAACTAATTTCATTGACAAAACAGATATAGAACCAAAGAAACACACGGATCAAACAATAATACACTTTGTTAGGAGGTGCGGGTGAAACCCTTTTAGCTAAACTAGTAGCGACGAGGTTTAGCTCAACACCTCTCTTCACAAAATGTAACGTTTTCCTTGAAAATATATAGTGAAACCCTTTTTATTCACAAAATGCAACCTCCGACCTGGTCTTCCTTGTGGCCTTCAAACTCTGGCCCTGACACTCCCTCTTTCTAGTGGCATTATCAGGCAGCATCTTGACCCACACGACCATATATTCATTTGAATTTTGAATTAAGACGTTCATTTGTAGATGAGCAGAGGCCAGTCCAAGCTAGCGATGTCGCCTATTGCTCTTTTTTTTCCTCTGTAACCAAGATTCCGTGCAGGGCAGGGCCCAACATGTCAGACAACTGAAGGTGAATGTATGTACCCATTCATAAATCTGTTCACACATTTTTGTGCAATGCAGTAGGCCAGGGGGCTGGACCAGGAGTTCACATGCCTCCTGCAGGTCAAGTTATGGACTGCTACAGCACTACAGCCTACAGGAACCAGACAAACGCCCTGCCCTGTGGTGCGCTGTGGTGGGCGCAGTGCACTGCAAAGTCACAAGAGATAACTGTTAATTTCAACTAGAACTGTAGAAAAAATACAATTCATCAGCCACATTTTGCCATCCAAAAGCGAATCATAAAGCTAAAAAAATGAAGTAGAACCCAGACAATGTACTGTACGTACGTGACTGGCGGGACCGGCCTTATAACTATTTTCACTAGGAAGCTCGCACGTGACATGGACAAGAAGAAGCCCAGACTCTCGGATCTATGCGTGCAATCAATGGATCTCTGGCTGGCAGGTCGTTCACCGGTTCACGTGTCAGAAATGTGCCGTTGTGCTTGTGTAGCCCGGCGTCAGCAGCGGGACCTTGATGACCTGCAGGATCTGGACCACATCCGCCATGGATGGCATGCACACCATCCCCAGCTTTGGCAACGGCAGCGCATCCTCCTCCTTCGGGAACTCCCCGCCCAGCGCTGGGTTCACACACTCCATGGATTATTCCACTTCCCTCCATGGCTCCATGTCACCAGCATCAGCACAAACGATTATCGAACCAGTGCAGGCCACACTTCTCGCTCACCTGCAGGCTCGTGCACGCCAGGCATCGTAGCACGGCTGAGATCGACGGCGGCGCCTTGGAACGCAGCTGCTTCGCGTCGTCAAATAAGACGACGAGGACTCTGAGGCTGAAGCGGTACGGACCGGGCAGGATGGCTGGGCCGAAGTTGTGCCGCGGCAAAGGTTGAGAGAAGGGAGCAAAGAAGCTGGTCGGCAGCCTGGTTTCTCTCTGACCTTTTCTTTTCTGAATCTCCTTTTCCATTTTGCAAAACATTTCAAAACTTTTTTTTGCCGTTTCAAAAAGTCTACGCCTATAAGATCCCCTGCCGCCGCCGGAGAGCCTTATCTTCTCCCTCTTTTCCCCATTGCTCCTTCGGCTAAAACCCTAGCTCACAGGAGCTTCGATGCCCCGTCGTTCCAGTCCACCTCCTGCTCGTCTGAGTGTGCCGTCGTGATCCTCTGCTCCTCCTCTTTTGTTTGCCCCTAGCAGCGAAGGTTGGCGTGGTCTGCTCTTCCTCAATCGAGACCTCGCTCTCCGATGACCTCCGTCGCCATCCTCGTCGATTCCTGCCTCCCCCGAGCCCGTCGACCCCTCAGTAAGCTTCGTGGTGAGCTTCTGGTCTTCCTAGACCCCTCCTCCCTCTCTGTGTCGCTCTGTGCCGCGCTCGCGTCGGAACCTGCCGTGCGCCGCTGCTGGAAATGGTTGTTGGCGAAGCTCCGATGACCCAAAAAGGGCAGCGCCGCCACCAATAGGAAGCTCGCGTTGCGCTGCGTCTAACCCCCCTATTCGTGCATCCCCGCTCGCCCCCGAACGCCGTCACTGTCGTCGACCTGGATGATCCCTGCCGGCTGATGTCATCGTGACGACGTCCTGATGTCATCGGGCGCGGGAGCAAAGAAGCTGGTCGGCGGCCTGGTTTCTCTCTGACCTCCTTTACTGTCTTGTCCTTCTACTTATGCTTAGACAACTTTCCATAGTGTAAAGTCCAAAGTGCCAAAACTGTGGTAAGAGCTCGGGAACATCGTGGTGAAACCAATGACCCGGAGCGTCCTTACAGCATTGAGGATTTCTTGATCAGCTTGGGTGCCAGCATGAAGCCTATGAGGTCATTCGGCGTTGATTTTATGGATGCAACCATCCGGGTCTTTAATGTTCTATGGCCGATAGAGGAGAGACCAAAACATGTTGAAGTACTTGCTGAGAGGCTGATGACTTGCAAGACTCAGCTCAACCTCTGGAGGGAGTCCGCCGCATGAGCTGGTGCCAACACTGCCTTGAGCTTCGTGCTCTCATGGTATGAAGGTATCAACCTGGATACTCTTCAAAATATGCGCCACGACTCACAGTGGCCCTCTGATCCGGATCATATCGAGCGCCGCCAAGCTCGAGCCTACCAACTTATCCAGTATGGCAATACACATGCTTGGAATGAAGGGCCAAGCTTCCTCGAAGATGAAATTGAAGTCAATGCTGACGAGGAAGGCGAAGAGGAATCCGAGGAAGAGGCCAACAATGGGGAAGAGAACCCGGAGGAGGAAGCTGGCAGTTCGGACAAGCACGAGGAAAGTTCGGATCATGACAATGAGGTCGAGGTTCCTTCAACAGAGGCCGAGGCTTCTCGTGCTAAAACCGAGATTCCCTCAACCGAGGCCGAGGTTCCCTTAGCCGAAGCCAAGGTACCCTCAACAGAAGTCGAGGCTCCCACTTCTGATGCCTAAGCTCACGCCTCAGATACTCCTACTCCAGAATCTGTCGTCCCTCCGCCAGTGGTTGGCGATACATCCTGAGTTGCTCCTTAGGCATAATCACTTAACTTTTTATTAAATCCCCGGTATTGCTAGGACCAAGATGTAATATACAGTTCAAATTATTTTGCTACTATCATGTCTATAGATATTAAATCCTTTTGGGCGTAGTCCCCGAGTTTCATGTTTCTTGTTCTCTCGAATCTGTCATTCGGCCCACGTATACCATTTTTCGGCGTTCGACTTACGGGTTTGATATTAACAGACCGAATCAACAATAATTAGAAATTTGGATAATAATCTCAAAATGACTTCACAAAATAAGTAAATAAAGTAAATACAGGGGTTAGTCATAACATGAGTCAGATCATGTACCTTTCCTCCCTTAGTCGTTTTTCATGTGTTCAACAATTGCTGGCTTTTATCTTGCTTGCCATGAAGCCTATTTTTAGACAACAGCAAGTCGAAGAGTTGGCCTTTGTTGTCGACACTTTACTAACCCGACCTCAGGATAAAGAAATTTAAGCCAGTCGACATATAAAAATAAATGTGTAAGAGACAATTTTATTAAGGCATTCCCCGAGTTACAGCACGAGGTGCCGAGGTTTGATTCATTAGCTCATTGCCGACACACAATCCGACATATGAGAGTTAAGGATACATACACTTCGGCTAAGCACTAGAGGAAAAAGGGCCATCCGTTCGCCACCCCTGGGAGCATTAGTCCCGGTTGCGCCACCAACCGGGACTAATGCTGGCACGCGTCCCCGGTTGGAGCGGGCACGGGGCCAGGGGGCATGGGTCCCGGTTGGTGGCTCCAACCGGGACTAAAGACCCCTTGCCCTCTATAAATGCAACGCCCCAGCCCCCTCTGCCTCCACTCTGTTTTTTCGAATGGTGTAAGGTGTGAGGGTGTGTGCTAGTTTTTTCTCATGCATGCATTGAAGGTGTTTGTTGAAATGTTTGAGTGAAAAATCCAGTTGAATTTCTCATAGAACAAAAATATAGAAGGTGTCCGAGACGCACTTGAGCTTTCTCCTCTTTATTTCCCTCGATCGAGGTTAGCAATCCTATCTTTTCTAGGTCATTGATACAATTCATGTGTCGGTGTGAATTGGTTATTTCACTATTTATGATGTCCTGTTTTTTGATAAACTTACTTATATGATGCAGATGAACGGTCGGGAATGGATGTACGGTGACCGGCGGGTAGCCGGGTATATCAAAGGCGTGGATAAATTTATCGATGTGGCTACGGCAAACAAAGAGAATGGATTTATACGTTGTCTATGTGTTCAATGTCGGAACAACAAGGAGTACTCTTCCTCGAAAATCATTCGCGGCCACCTGATTATGAAAGGTTTCATGCCCAACTATAATTGCTGGACCAAGCACGGGGAAAGAGGGGTTATGATGGAAGATGGTGAAGAAGAAGATGATGATAACAACTATCATCATATGTTTCCTGAATACGGTGATACTTCTATGGAAGACAATGGAGAGGAAAAAGGTGAAGAACGGGCATCAGATGAGCCGGCTGATGAACTTGGTAGGGTCATTTCTGATGCAAAGCGAGACTGTGAAACAGAAAATGAGAAGTTGAAGTTAGAGGGCATGTTAGAAGATCACAAGAAATTGTTGTACCCAAATTGTGAAGATGGCAGCACAAAGCTCGGTACCACACTGGAATTGTTGCGATGGAAGGCAGAGTGTGGTCTAACTGACTCCTCATTTGAAAAGATGCTGAAAATAATGAAGCCGAAGTTTCCAAAACATAACGAACTTCCCGAGAGTACCTACGAAGCAAAGAAGACTCTTTGTCCTCTAGGATTAGATGTGCAAAAGATACATGCATGCATTAATGACTGCATCCTCTACCGCGGTAAGGAGTATGAGAATTTAGATAAATGCCCGGTATGCAACGCGTTGTGGTATAAGATCAGACGAGATGACCCTGGTGATGTTGAGGGAGAGCCCCTCCGGAAGAGGGTTCCTGCTAAGGTTATGTGGTATGCTCCTATAATACCAAGGTTGAAACGCATGTTCAGAAACAAAGAGCATGCCAGGTTGTTGCGATGGCACAAAGAAGACTGTAAGAAAGACGGAGAGTTGAGACACCCTGCTGATGGGTCACAGTGGAGAAAAATCGAGAGAGACTTCCCAGACTTTGCAGGTGACGCAAGGAACTTATGGTTTGGTCTAAGTACAGATGGCATGAATCCTTTTGGGGAGCAGAGCTGCAGTCACAGCACCTGGCCCGTGACTCTATGTATCTACAACCTGCCTCCTTGGTTGTGCATGAAGCGTAAGTTCATTATGATGCCAGTGCTCATCCAAGGCCCGAAGCAACCGGGCAACGACATTGATGTGTACCTTAGGCCATTAGTTGTAGAACTCTTACAGTTGTGGGGCAAACCAGGTGTACGTGCGTGGGATGAGAACAAACAGGAGCCATTTAATCTACGAGGGTTGTTATTCGTAACCATCAATGATTGGCCTGCTCTTAGTAACCTTTCAGGACAGACAAACAAAGGATATAAGGCATGCACCCACTGTTTAGATAAGACCGAAGGTACATATTTGCATAAATGCAAGAAGGTTGTGTACCTAGCGAATCGACGATTTCTTCCGACCAATCATCCCGTAAGAAAGAAAGGCAAGCATTTTAAAGGTGAGGCAGATCACCGGAAGAAGCCTGAACTCCCTGCTGGTGATGATGTATTTGGTATGGTCAAGGGCATAGAAGTAATCTTTGGAAAGGGTCCCGGCGGTCAATCAGTTCCGAACGACGTCGCTACAGGACACGCACCCATGTGGAAGAAGAAATCTATATTTTGGGAGCTGCCATATTGGAAAGTCCTGCGTGTCCGCTCTTCAATCGACGTGATGCACGTGACGAAGAATCTCTGCGTGAACCTGCTAGGATTCCTAGGCGTGTATGGTAAGACAAAAGATACACCTGAAGCACGGGAGGACCAACAAATTATGAAAGACCCAAAGAACATGCATACAGATAACAAGACGGATAAAGGGCGTCACTTAAGTCGTGCCAGCTATGCTCTTACCAAAGCAGAGAAGGAAATCTTTTTTGAAGTCCTTTACAGTATCAAGGTGCCGTCGGGCTTCTCATCTAATATAAAGGGGATAATAAATATGGCAGAGAAAAGGTTCCAAAACCTGAAGTCCCATGACTGTCACGTGATTATGACGCAGTTGCTTCCGATTGCATTGAGGGGGCTTCTACCGGAAAATGTTCGAGTACCCATTGTGAAGCTGTGTGCATTCCTCAATGCAATATCTCAGAAGGTAATCAATCCAGATATTCTGCCAAGGTTACAGAAGGATGTGGTACAATGTCTTGTTAGTTTTGAATTGGTGTTCCCACCATCCTTCTTCAATATTATGACGCATCTCCTGGTTCATCTAGTGGAAGAGATTGCCATTCTCGGTCCGGTATTTCTGCACAATATGTTCCCCTTTGAGAGGTTCATGGGAGTCTTAAAGAAATATGTTCATAACCGTGCTAGACCAGAAGGAAGCATCTCCAAGGGATATGGAACAGAGGAGGTCATTGAGTTTTGTGTTGACTTTATTCCTGACCTTAAGCCGATTGGTGTTTCTGACTCGCGGCATGAGGGAAGACTAAGTGGAAAAGGCACGCTGGGAAAGAAAGCAATGATATGTAGGGACGGGGATTCTTTCACTAAAGCACACTACACAGTTCTACATAATTCCTCCTTGGCAGCTCCGTATATCGAGGAACACAAGAATATTGTACGCTCCAAAAACCCGGGGAAGCCTGAATCATGGATTACAGATGAACACATGAAGTCTTTCGGTGGTTGGATGCGGACACATCTCTTGAATGACACCACTGTTGGAGATCAGCTATACTTGTTGGCCGCGTCACCATCTTCTACTGTATTGAATTTCCAAGGGTACGAAATAAATGGGAATACATTCTACACGATCGCCCAAGATAAAAAGAGCACCAACCAAAATAGTGGTGTCCGCTTTGATGCAATAGACGAGAATGGACAAAAGGACACATATTATGGTTACATAGAGGAGATATGGGAACTAGACTATGGAGTCTCTTTTAAGGTCCCTTTGTTTCGCTGCAAATGGGTCAACCTGAATGGGGAAGGGGTAAAGATAGACCAGTTGTACGGAATGACAACAGTGGATCTCAACAATCTTGGTTATAGAGATGAACCATTCGTCCTAGCCAATGATGTGTCTCAGGTTTTCTATGTGAAGGACATGTCCTCCAAACCGAAAAAAAGAAAAAATATGCAAACGAATACATCATATGATGAGCCAAAGCGTCACATAGTTCTTTCAGGGAAAAGAAACATCGTGGGAATCGAGGACAAGACAGACATGTCAGAAGATTATAATAAGTTTGATGAAATTCCGCCCTTCACAGTGAAAACTAACCCAAGCATTCCGTTAAGTAAAGAAGATGCTCCATGGTTACGTCTGAAGCGGTCATAAGGAATGACATATGCCAAGAAGTTCATGCTCATATTATGTAACTCTAGTTCATGTCTTTCGCGGTTTGTGTCTTGACCGAAGGATATCTTTCGCGGTTTGTGGCCTTTAGTCCCGGTTTTGTAGTCTCAGTTTTTAAATATTAATAAATGTCTTGAGTGTTAGTCCCATTTTGTGGCTGGAGCGGGAGTGCCTCTATGACCAGTTTCTCGGAGATGCCGGACGACTGGGCTCCGTCGGCATCTCCCTGAAACTGGCCGCAGTGGTGTCCCTGCTCTCGAAAACCATCTTGCAGCTTGTAACTTCACTAACTAGATCAATACGCCTCGGAGCTAACTAATTTCACATATTAGGGAGTGCCTCTATGACCAGTTTCTCGGAGATGCCGGAGGACTGGGCTCCGTCGGCATCTCCCTGAAACTGGCCGCAGTGGTGTCCCTGCTCTCGAAAACCATCTTGCAGCTTGTAACTTCACTAACTAGATCAATACGCCTCGGAGCTAACTAATTTCACATATTAGGGAGTGCCTCTATGACCAGTTTCTCGGAGATGCCGGAGGACTGGGCTCCGTCGGCATCTCCCTGAAACTGGCCGCAGTGGTGTCCCTGCTCTCGAAAACCATCTTGCAGCTTGTAACTTCACTAACTAGATCAATACGCCTAGGAGCTAACTAATTTCACATATTAGGGAGTGCCTCTATGACCAGTTTCTCGGAGATGCCGGAGGACTGGGCTCCGTTGGCATCTCCCTGAAACTGGCCGCAGTGGTGTCCCTGCTCTCGAAAACCATCTTGGAGATGCCTCAAACTGGCTGGAGGACTGGACTCACAAGGATGCATATTTATAGTACAAGCAGCTCGGCATAATGTCGACACTCACGACATAATGTCGACACTCACCCCTATTATTAGTGCTGACTCATCTTTAGTCCCGGTTGGTGTCTCCAACCGGGACTAAAGGTCCATCTTTAGTCCCGGTTGGTGACACCATCCGGGACAAGGTACAAGCCGCACGACATAATGTCGACACTCACCCCTATTATTAGTGTTGTCTGGCCCACTCTGCCGCAATCCCTTTAGTCCCGGTTTGTGACTACATCCGGGACTAAATGTGTGCCGAACAATGATCATGTTTCGCAAAATACCAGACTTGGTATATTGATCATGTTTCGAAAAAACCTTCACAAAATGACCTATCATGTTCGAGGTTTCATGGCTTTCGGTCCAAATGACCGATGTTATGTGCTGAATCACGGCATAGTTTGTGATGTTGTGCCCATATTATGCATGTGTGTGGACATTGGTATGTAGAACAATGTTGCAGGAGGAAATTTTCCTTTTTGTCGCACGGAAAATCCCTTTTCCATTTTCCGAGCGCAAAAAACGGGTCGTTTTGTGAAGTAACCACCAAAATGCCGTTTCAGAATGCTACCGTCCTATTTTCCTAAAATACTAGACCACCTTACATGGACTATATCCCAACCGGTACATCTCAAACCTTTTCGTCCATCCCGGGTAAAAAGGACAAATGTCTGCCGAATCGGCAGGAAGTGGGTCCGGTTTGTACTACAGGTACATGATCTATCGCCCGTGATTTTTTTAAAAAATCATTTTTAGACTCGCAATATGTGGTTTCTTCAGAGATCCAATGCAAGTTCTAACGATGCCCGTCCCCTATCTTCATGCACACCGGTTCGACCATAGTTAGAAATTCAGATAATTCAAAACGGGCATAATAAATTCAAAAAAAAACCGAACAATGAAAATCCTTCGCGTGGTGTCTTATTATGTTACATAGTTGAAAGGAAAAATACCAGACTTGGTATATTGATCATGTTTCAAAAAAACCTTCACAAAATGACCTATCATGTTCGAGGTTTCATGGCTTTCGGTCCAAATGACCGATGTTATGTGCTGAATCACGGCATAGTTTGTGATGTTGTGCCCATATTATGCATGTGTGTGGACATTGGTATGTAGAACAATGTTGCAGGAGGAAGTTTTCCTTTTTGTCGCACGGAAAATCCCTTTTCCATTTTCCGAGCGCAAAAAACGGGTCGTTTTGTGAAGTAACCACCAAAATGCCGTTTCAGAATGCTACCGTCCTATTTTCCTAAAATACTAGACCACCTTACATGGACTATATTCCAACCGGTACATCTCAAACCTTTTCGTCCATCCCGGGTAAAAAGGACAAATGTCTGCCGAATCGGTAGGAAGTGGGTCCGGTTTGTACTACAGGTACATGATCTATCGCCCGTGATTTTTTGAAAAAATCATTTTTAGACTCGCAATATGTGGTTTCTTCAGAGATCCAATGCAAGTTCTAACGATGCCCGTCCCCTATCTTCATGCACACCGGTTCGACCATAGTTAGAAATTCAGATAATTCAAAACGGGCATAATAAATTCAAAAAAAACCCGAACAATGAAAATCCTTCGCGTGGTGTCATATTATGTTACATAGTTGAAAGGAAAAATACCAGACTTGGTATATTGATCATGTTTCAAAAAAACCTTCACAAAATGACCTATCATGTTCGAGGTTTCATGGCTTTCGGTCCAAATGACCGATGTTATGTGCTGAATCACGGCATAGTTTGTGATGTTGTGCCCATATTATGCATGTGTGTGGACATTGGTATGTAGAACAATGTTGCAGGAGGAAGTTTTCCTTTTTGTCGCACGGAAAATCCCTTTTCCATTTTCCGAGCGCAAAAAACGGGTCGTTTTGTGAAGTAACCACCAAAATGCCGTTTCAGAATGCAACTGTCCTATTTTCCTAAAATACTAGACCACCTTACATGGACTATATCCCAACCGGTACATCTCAAACCTTTTCGTCCATCCCGGGTAAAAAGGACAAATGTCTGCCGAATCGGCAGGAAGTGGGTCCGGTTTGTACTACAGGTACATGATCTATCGCCCGTGATTTTTGAAAAAATCATTTTTAGACTCGCAATATGTGGTTTCTTCAGAGATCCAATGCAAGTTCTAACGATGCCCGTCCCCTATCTTCATGCACACCGGTTCGACCATAGTTAGAAATTCAGATAATTCAAAACGGGCATAATAAATTCAAAAAAAACCCGAACAATGAAAATCCTTCGCGTGGTGTCATATTATGTTACATAGTTGAAAGGAAAAATACCAGACTTGGTATATTGATCATGTTTCGAAAAAACCTTCACAAAATGACCTATCATGTTCGAGGTTTCATGGCTTTCGGTCCAAATGACCGATGTTATGTGCTGAATCACGACATAGTTTGTGATGTTGTGCCCATATTATGCATGTGTGTGGACATTGGTATGTAGAACAATGTTGCAGGAGGAAGTTTTCCTTTTTGTCGCACGGAAAATCCCTTTTCCATTTTCCGAGCGCAAAAAATGGGTCGTTTTGTGAAGTAACCACCAAAATGCCGTTTCAGAATGCTACCGTCCTATTTTCCTAAAATACTAGACCACCTTACATGGACTATATCCCAACCGGTACATCTCAAACCTTTTCGTCCATCCCGGGTAAAAAGGACAAATGTCTGCCGAATCGGCAGGAAGTGGGTCCGGTTTGTACTACAGGTACATGATCTATCGCCCGTGATTTTTTGAAAAAATCATTTTTAGACTCGCAATATGTGGTTTCTTCAGAGATCCAATGCAAGTTCTAACGATGCCCGTCCCCTATCTTCATGCACACCGGTTCGACCATAGTTAGAAATTCAGATAATTCAAAACGGGCATAATAAATTCAAAAAAAACCCGAACAATGAAAATCCTTCGCGTGGTGTCTTATTATGTTACATAGTTGAAAGGAAAAATACCAGACTTGGTATATTGATCATGTTTCGAAAAAACCTTCACAAAATGACCTATCATGTTCGAGGTTTCATGGCTTTCGGTCCAAATGACCGATGTTATGTGCTGAATCACGGCATAGTTTGTGATGTTGTGCCCATATTATGCATATGTGTGGACATTGGTATGTAGAACAATGTTGCAGGAGGAAGTTTTCCTTTTTGTCGCACGGAAAATCCCTTTTCCATTTTCCGAGCGCAAAAAACGGGTCGTTTTGTGAAGTAACCACCAAAATGCCGTTTCAGAATGCTACCGTCCTATTCAAAATCCAAACACTTCTTATGTTTAAAGTTTTTCTAAATTCCAAATTGATATTAAAAAAATATAAGTTAATTCATTTTTAATTGTAAATGGTTCATATTTTAAATGGTTACATTAATTATTTTTTAAAACAGAAAATGTTTTTGAATTATTTATTTAAATCCAAACACTTTTTATGTTTAAATTTTTTCTAAATTCCAAATTAATATTCAAAAATATAAGTTAATTCATTTTAAAAGGTTACATTAATTATTTTTTAAAAATAGAATATGTTTTTGAATTATTTATTCAAATCCATACACTTCTTATATTTAAAGTTTTTCTAAATTCCAAATTAATATTCAAAAATATAAGTTAATTCATTTTAAAAGGTTACATTAATTATTTTTTAAAAATAGAATATGTTTTTGAATTATTTATTCAAATCCATACACTTCTTATATTTAAAGTTTTTCTAAATTCCAAATTGATATTAAAAAAATATAAGTTAATTCATTTTTAATTGTAAATGGTTCATATTTTAAATGGTTACATTAATTATTTTTCAAAACAGAAAATGGTTTCGAATTATTTATTCAAATCCAAACACTTTTTATGTTTAAAGTTTTTCGAAATTCCAAATTAATTATCATTTAAAAAACATTACAAATTTAAATCCCAAAATAAAAAAAAGGCGGGAACAGAGAGAAAATAACTGAAAAATTTTGAAAACAGGGGAATACGTTCCGGTTGGAGCCACCAACCGGGACGGAAGAGTCCCCTGCGCGCGCGCCCCTTCACCTGCTGAAAATTGGACTATAGGTTCCGGTTGGTGGCTCCAACCGGGACGTATGCCCTTTTAGTCCCGGTTGGAGCCACCAACCGGGACGTATACTCCCTCCCCTTTATAACTTCTCTTCTTCTCTTCTTTGCTTCTCTGTTTCATTGACCACGCCGCCAGGCTGCCCGCGCCCTCTGTCGTCGTCAACGCCTCCGCCTCCGGCCGCCACCGCCGCGCGCTCCCCGTAGCGGCTCCTCCTCCGGCCGCCACCGCCGCGCGCTCCGTAGCGGCTCCTCCTCCTCCCGCCTCCTCCGGCCGCACCTCCTCCGGCCGCACCTCCTCCGGCCTCCGCTCCTCCGGCCACACCTCCTCTCCTCCGGCCGCACCTCCTCCGGCCTCCGCTCCTCCGGCCACACCTCCTCTCCTCCGGCCGCACCTCCTCCGGCCTCTCCCCTGTCCCCTTCCTCGGGTATGTCTCGCGGCCCGCGCGCCCTTCCCGCTCTCACTCTCCCCCAAATTTCCGCAAATTTGTAGTATTAGGTTGATTGGTGTTTGTAATGTAGATTGATTGGTGTTTGTAATGTAGATTGATATTGTTGTGTTGAAAGAATTTGCAATATATGTGAGTGATATTGTTGTGTTGAAAGAATTTTGCTAGTTTGCTTGTCGTAATTATGTCTAATAGTTATTCTAATAATTATGTAATTTGTCACAATTTGTTGGATAATGCATTTGATAATGGATTCTTTGGTATTTTTTGCTATTAATATAGATGGCTTACGCAAAGTTCTTCATGTGCATCACGTTGGGTATGTTGTGCAATCGAATTGTGGTGTTCAGATTGTGGACGTGGCAAATACTATAATATTTTTTCCCGACTAGTCCTAGTCTTAGACGGCGGTCGGCGGCTCGCCAAATACTATAACCGTGCCTCCTCTTCTTCTTCCCTTCCCCACTCACTTCTCTGCCTCTGCCCGCGCCCTCGGAACCCTAACAGGTGATTCCGGAGTTCCTTGAGTTAGGGTTTGCGCCCCTCGGAACCCCGATTAACTTGTCGAGAATGCTTTAGGGTTACATTCCAATGCACATTAACTTGTCGTATCATCATCATTGCTTGAGCATTGCATCGATGCCATGTGTTGATTGTTTCCCTTTCTTTCCGGTGATTTGGTTCTTCTCGGTAGAATACGATATCGAGATTGAGATTGAAGACCGAGATCAAGACCATAGATAGATCGAAGACCTTTTGTAGCCTTATACTCATGTTCCCCTCTCATAGCCTTAGGGTTTAGGGTTTTTCTTCATTTTTATTATTGTGTATGTATATATTAGGGTTTCACCTTCGATCCGGAAAATATTCGTTAGCCGCTTTGACTTATTCGTAACTTTCTCCTTTAGCCGCTTTGACTTATTCGTTTTTCCACCTATGCAGAAAATATGGACCCACACGTCAGAGACGAAGAAAAGGAAGAGTTGATCCAAGGTGTGATCCGTGGGGAAGATAATTTAGACGTATCAACGTTTCTGAACAACTCCGGTGAGGGTGATCCTCTTTTTACCGGAGTAGACAACTTGTTTGAGGTTGAAGGTGTTGCCTTCCGCGAGGGAGAAGGCGATGCCTTGTGTAACCGAGAAGACGACCGCTCCGGCGAGGTGCATGTAATATAAATCAATTCATTAATTAATCATCTGCTATCTATATATAAATAGTAACGACGATCTTTCTTCTTTTAGCCCTCCGGATCGAAGGAATCTACTGAAAAGAGCAGACGAGGCCCAACCAAAAAGTTGCAAGACCATGAGAGGTTTAGGATCGAAGATGTCGCTGAAGACGGCAGACCGACAACTCCCGAAGTTGTCGCAACCAAATTTGTGGCACAATGCGGAGTAATCGTTAGGGACTTAATCCCGATCACCATTAGAAATTGGAATAGGCCTGCTAAAGCGGATGAAGAGGGAACATGTTTATTTGTCCCTAACCACGCCAAAGATTTACTGTGGAAGAGGCTCATGGTTAATTTCAAACTACCGAAGATAGAGCTGGATCCAAATGCGGAGGATCCAGTTGAGGACGCCTTACAACATGGGAGAGCCATGGAGGCTAAGGTCAGGGAGTGGGCTTTGAAGAAGATGGCCCAGTGTTTCACCAACTGGAAGAAAAGATTGCACCTTGACTATGTCGTGAAAAAGAAGACTCCCGATTTCAAGAATATTCAGTTTGAGAAGATAAAACCATTCTGGGATGAGTTTGTGGAATACAAGAAATCAGAAAAAGCTAAGAAAATGTCTGAAACGAATAAGGTGAATGCTGCTAAGAAGAAGTATCACCATACTATGGGGCAAGGTGGCTACAAGGTTGGCATTCCTAAGTGGGAGAAACTTGAGCAGGAACTGCGTGATAAAAATATCACCCCAGAGACAGACGATTGGGTAGAACATGCAAGGAATTGGTTTTACGGGCATGGGGGCACGTTGAACTCGGAAGGGAGGTGTATATATAACATACGACATAAAGAAGACCCCTTGCCAATCGAGAGGATGAGAAAAGCAGTAAAGGCTGTTAAAGATGGGGACTTCATTCCCGATAGAGAGAATGATGAGCTCACACTCGCCCTTGGAAATAAGGAACATGATGGACGAACACGAGGCACAATAGGCTCCCAATCATGGAGGACTAGGTTTCCCGAAGAGAGGAAGAAATATCCTGATAGAAGCCGTCAGAGGAGTAAGGACAGGGCGGCAGTTGAAGCAAAAAGTCAGAAAGAGCGAATGCGTTTAATTGAAGAACGATTAAAGCAACAACAAGATGAAATTAACTCACTTAAAGAGCAAAGTACTACCGGCCCATCTCAGCAGCACACTGCATTCGATGCTACCGGCCTATCGAATAATCGAAAAAGCAGTGTGGCTTCCACCGAGGTCCCGGGTGATGACAATGGCGATGCCGATGATGCACCGACGATGGCTCCTGTTGGCTACCCAGTGGATGATATCACAGAGATGACACACTGCGAGCTACATGTCAAAGTTGTGAACATATCAATGAAGGTGGCGGTCGGCTATGCCTTACCAATTGGACCCACACCAACTTACCACAGTCGTCCGGTTCCAGAGGGCTACGCTGTTGTCGGCGTGGATGAAATCATGCCCACCTTTGAGGTTTTGGATCTTCACTACCCTGCTGGTGAAGGGGATGTGACTGTGCTGGGTGACGCAAAAAACGTCACCATTCTATGGCCGAAGGATTGTATCGTGCTTCGAAATCACACGCCAAGGCCATCTTCGCCGCCGCCTCACCCGTCTCCAGCGAGGTCGTCGCCGCCGCGGCAGCCGTCTTCGTCGCCTCACCCGGCTCTGTCGCCTCACCCGGCTCCGGTGCAGCCATCGCCGCGGGAGCCATCGCCGGCGCCTCAGGATAAAAAGCGTAAGCGTACCGCTACTGTGCGTCGTAAGCGATCGCCGAAACGTAAACAAGAGCCTCTTCCAAAAGTACCAACTGTTCCTCCCAAGAGAGCTTATGACTGTACTGAAGAGGAGACTGCGGCGATCGTTGATGCGGAAACGACAGCGTTTTTCGCTAAGCTGAGGCGGCCGAAAGAGCCAGAGTTCCCCAGCACCAAAGAAGAAAAAGACAAAGTGTTGAAAATGCTAAAGACTCTTCATCAACCCGAGCCAAAGCTGTCATCAGACTATGAGCGTTCTATTCTCAAGTCACATGCGGCACAAAAAGCCTCGAAGAGCAGTACTGATGCAAGCGGGAAATCTGTTGCCCAGCTCGGAGAACAAGCAAAACAGACTTGCGCCCCTCTCAAGGTGATTTCTCAAACCAATGTGGGGTCGAGCAAATATGGGGCCGAAGAGCAGTATGATCCAGAGGTAGTTGCACAATACGGAGAAGCTGCCGCTGCTCAAGGTATGAGTATTGCCCAGTACTTATCCCAGTTAGAGTTCTTCCCCGTGAGTGAAGTAGCATACCAATACCAGTACGGAAAACCTCTCGTCAAACCTGAGGAGGTAAACAATCTTTCAACAAAAATGCGAAGATTGCATAACTGGTACATGCATGCCACAAGTGCCGGGGCTAACTGGATAGTGCTGAGGGTTACAAAAAAGCATCATGGGAAAGATAAGGATGACATGATATCCATTGAATTTGATGAACTATTTCAATTATTCAATCAAGACGCCTTGGACAAATCGATCATGAGTGCCTATTGTCTGTAAGTACTAATTCTGTAATTAATTTAGTCTCCATCTATATTATTTTGTTTATTGCATGTATATAATCATACTTTAATATGCAGAATGAAGATTCTCGAATGTAGCAGAGGACAAATCTATGACATTGGCTTCATTGACCCATATTGGGTTCATGAAGCTAATCTCAAAATAAGCCCCCAGGATAAGGAGGATAATATAGTACACGCGTTAAGGTTTCAAGAAACCAAAAGGGAAATACTATTTCCTTACAACTTCCAGTGAGTGTTATTGTCTTGTATACACTTTCTATTTCGCTTACTCGATGTTAAGTATATAATTGATAAGTTCTGCATTCGCAGGTACCACTATATTCTGTTAATCATTCAACTTGACAAAGGGCGTGTACTAGTCATGGACTCGAAACATAAACCCCTTGAGACGTGGAAGGACATGCAGATACTTCTCCAGCGGTAATTCTAATCATTACGACACTATATCGGCAACGTTCGTGAATTTTATGATATCAAGTACTTAATAACTTATTTTATTCGTTTTCTACGCCGGGCAGCGCTTGGAAACGGTTCACCAAGAAGGCTAGGGGTGTTTGGAAAGAGGAGCTTACATTTCAACCACTAGATGTAAGCACCACTAGCTATATCCGCGCCTCTCTTTGATTCTAGTTTTGATACAGTTATTATCATGCTTGATTATTATTTTGATTGAACTCTGTTGTCGTAAAGTGCCTGACGCAGGGACCAGGTAACAATCTATGTGGATACTATGTATGCGAGTTCATCCGGCAGACGTGCGATGAGAAGGGCAGAAATTTAGAGCAACTCCACGTATGTAAACAATTTCTATAGTTTTTAATTACAATCAAATTGTGTTTAGTTTCATATTCATATAGGCTGACTCCTTTTTTAAATCAGATCGAACGTCTACGGGACGGTCTTCTGCCAAAGGATCGCATACGAGCAATACAGGAGGAATTGGCGGGATTCTTGGATGCAGAAGTCCTAGACCCAAAAGGAGAATACTATTCGGCTGTCTATAGACAATAGGGATTGTAAAAATAGCAACTTTCAAGGGATTGTAAAATGTTGTCATGATGATCTTGTGTAATATAAGGTTCCTTCATTGATAAGTGCAAAACACTAAATAAACAATAAAACAACCTAAATGAATTCTCTGCCGCGGCACAAAAAGTGGCGAAAATGCTGCCGCGGCAACAAAATGTGCCAAAATGAATTCTCTGCCGCGGCAGAGAAATGGGCCAAATCTCTGCCGCGGCAGCAGGTTATTAGTCCCGGTTCGTGTTACGAACCGGGACTAATGCTCCACCCCCCTCGCGCTCTGATGCCGCCACGTGTGCCCCCATTTGTCCCGGTTGGTGGGGCAACCGGGACTAATGGTTGGAGCTTTAGTCCCGATGCCCCCGTCCCGGTTGGGCAACCGGGACTAATGGCCCTTACCAACCGGGACGCATGGGGCGTTTTCTACCAGTGAAGTGTAAAATGGAAGACGTAGAGCTAGATTCTATGGCCTCTTTGATTCTTCTTATGTGCTTGAGCATCTATAAGATAGTATGCATCATTGTGCAGTGCTTTCCTCACAATAAATAGATCCTCACATAGAGGTGATAGTTTATGCATGCCGGCTATGCGCTGCACAAGCCGAAGCACCAGATCTCCTTCTCGAAAAACTGGTGGGTTTACTTTCTTGCTATGATAGCGTCTGAGGTTTTGTTGATATATAGCGGATCTAGACAATGCCAATTCTCATACCTCTTCTAGTAGATCAACATCATTTTTCCGGGTTATTTCATTCACTTCGGCCTCTGTGTATTGGGTGACTCCAGGTGAATCATGCACTATGTCGGCTGGTAATACAGCTTCTGGCCCATATACCAGAAAGAATGGCGTATAGCCTGTTGATCAATTCAGAGTTTTCCTCAGGCTCCATAACATGGCCATGTGCTCCTCAATCCAACACCCCGCTGATCATTGCAGCGGCTCAATGAGCCAGGGTTTTATCCTGGACAGTACTAGTCTATTGGATCTTTCCATTTGCCCATTCGATGCGGGATGTGCGCATGATGTGACATCTAGTCTTATATTATTATCTCGGAAGAATCGAGCAAATTCTCCCTTCGGCAAAGTTTGTGCCATTATATGTTATGATGCTATGTGGGTACCCATATCTCAGGATAATATCCATGAGGAATCTCATGGCTGTGGGCCCATCACATTTTCTTATTGGCTTAACCTCAATCCATTTTGTGAATTTATCAACCATGACCAAGATATGGGTCATTCCACCCCTAGACGGCTTAAATGTCCCAACCATATCCAAGAACCATACAACAAATGGCCAAGTGATATGTGTGGTTTTTAACTTGGATGATGGCATATGAATCTTGCTTGCATATCTTTGGTAGCCATTGCATTTTTTCACTAGTTTCTCTACCTCTCGCAGAGCACTAGGCCAATAATATCCATGTCAGAATGCTTTGGCAACTAAAGCTCTAGATGAAGCATGATGCCCACATTCTCCTTGATGGATGTCAAGGAGGATGTCTTGGCCTTCTACCGAATCAACGCACCTCTGCGGGACATTGGTGACACTTCTTTTGTATAGATCGTTGTTTATTATGGTATAGGCCTTTTCCATTCTTTGGATTTGCATGGTGAGGACTTCATCTTTCAAAAATTTGAAAATTGGTCGTGCCCATTCTAGTACTTCATGTGCCGGGGTAGCCACTTCATCAATTTCCATTGCTCCAGCCGACATAACCTCTATCATATTATACTGACAGTCCCCAGGTTCTATGAGGCAGTCCTCAAGTTTTCAAATCAGTCCCTAGGTTACTCAGATCATTTCTCCCATCTATGTCCATTGGGACAACCTCGGACCCTGCGCTGGCCAGGATATGAATTGACTTAGATTTAGGTGATTGGACAATTGATGGTTTTCTAAGGTGTTCAAGAGCTATGCCGGGCGGGATAGGCTGCCTAGATGAGCCGAGTTTTGACAATGTGTCGGCTGGATCATTCTCTTCCCAAGGTTCGTGATGGAATTCACATCCTTCAAAGTGCCCAATTATCTTCTGGACATGAAACCTATATAGTGCCATATTTGCATCAAGTGCATCCCAATGACCCGAAACTTGCTGCATCACCAGGTCTGAATCACCAAAACATTGTATCCTACATATACCAATGTCCTTTGCTACCTTTAAGTCATGGACTAGTGCCTCATATTGGGATACGTTATTTGATGCAGCAAAGTGTATCTGTAACACGTACTTTAGCTGATCTTTCTTGGGCGAGGTAAGCACTATCTTGGCACCTAACCCGGTTTTTAACTTGGATTCGTTAAAGTGCATGCGCCAATAGTTCGAATCAGGCAATGGCGGCTCATATTGCATTTTATCCCAATCGATAAAAAAATCGACCACTGCCCGAGACTTGATTGCCTCTCTCCTGTCAAATTGTGGAGCATATGGGGCTAGCTCAATTGCCCATTTGTCTATTTGGACACTTGCATCTTTATTGCCCATTATCTTGTCAATTGGTGCTTCACATATCACCTTTATAGGGTGTTCCTCAAAATAGTTCTTAAGCTTCTTTGTCGACATATATACTCAGTATGCCATTTTTTGATAATGGGAATAGTTCTATTTTGAGGTTGAGAGTACCTCACTTATGTAATATACTGGCCTCTGCACCGACTTACCCTCTTTGTCGCGCTCCACCACTACCATGGCACTCATGAATCGGTTGGTCGCTTCTATATAGAGCAACATTGTCTCTTTGGGTAGTGGTGAAGCTAACACAAGTGCAGAGGTTAGTGATTTATTTAATTCATGAAAAGCATTATCAGCTTGTGGTGTCCATATAAATTTATCTGACTTTTTCATTAATTGATATAAGGGCAATGAATTTTATCCGAGCCAACTTACAAACCTACTCAATGATGCCAGACAACCAGTAAATTTCTGGACATCATTGAGACATTTCGGCAGCTACATGCGCTCAACTGCCCGAATCTTTATCGAATTTGCTTCAATACTTTGGCTTGATACGAGGAAACCAACTAATTTTCCGGCCGGGACACCAAAGGTGCACTTTTCCGGGTTAAGCTTCATTCAAAATCTGCTTAGGTTCGTGAATGTCTGTCGGATATCATCTAGGAGCGTGTGACTTTCTTTGGTTTTTATTACCACATCATCAACATATACTTGGACATTTTTGCCAATTTGATCATGTAAGCATTTTCGCATGCATCTTTGATACGTTGCCCCTACATTACGTAAGACGAATGGCATGGTGCGATAGCAATAAGACCTGCACGGGGTAATGAATGCAATCTTTATTTGATCGGTCGGATTTAACGGTATCTGATAGAAACCAACAAATGATAGTAGCTCACAACCAGCGGTCAAATCAATAACCTAATCTATTCTCGGCAAAGGAAATCGATCCTTTGGTTCAGCTTGGTGTAGTCGATACACATACGCCATACCACTGCTACATTCGGGTCATCTTTCTTTTTCTCTACCAGCATCGAATTAGAGAGCCAATCCGGATGAATCACTTCCATTATAAACCAGACTGCAAGGAGCCGAGCTATATCATATGCAATGGTTTTTCTCTTGTCCTCGGCAAAGCGGTGGAGAGGTTGCTTCACCGGCCTTGCGTCTGGCCTAACATGCAAAGAGTGATCAGCTATCTCCCCCAGCACACCTTGTAGATCCTGAGTGGACCAAGCAAAGATATCCCGATTCTCACAGAGGAAGCTGACAATCTCGCTTTCCTATTTATCGTTCAGGACGACACCAATAGTGACGGTGCACTCTGGGAACTGGTCGTCGATCTAAATCTTCTTGGTGTCCTTAGTCGGCTGAACAGAGACACTCCCATGCAGGTTAGTGAGTGTCGGCATATTCAGCTGTGCCGACTGAGCCAAAGCTGACACCTCCTAAATCATTTTTTTTCCTTGAAATCACTAATGACTCGGATAGGTTTGACCCGACCGAGGAACACTCCATGGATCTCATGTAATCTCTAGCAATGGTGATAATTCCATGGGTTCACGACATCTTCATTTTCAAGTAACTTATGTGAGTACAAGACATAAAATTTGATATTGCCAGCATGCCCAACAATGCATGGTAACAACTTTCCAAATCCACAACCTCGAACTCCAAATTCTCAGTTCTTCAGTTCTCCCTTGTGCTTAATAACACATCAATCTAGACCTTGCCAATTGGTTCACAAGACTACCCCAGCACAATGCAATCGAAGGTAGTCTTAGTTGACTGCAACATGTTCTCATTGATACCCAGCTTATGCATTGTGTCCTTGTATAGTATGTTTATGCTGCTGCCATTATCAATCAGTACCTTGGAGAATTTTACGTTGATATTCAGCCCAATGAACGTCGGATCAAGCACTAAGACATATTATCCGGGGTTTGGCATGATCTTGGGGTGATCCTTTATGCTCCAGGTGATTTCCTGATCTGACTATTGCATATATCTCGGCACGGCCATCATAGTCGCGTTAACTTCCATATGTCTCCTCTGCATACTTTTCATGTCTGTTTGTTCTGTAGTGAACACACAGTATGCCTGATGATGTTCTATGTATTCATTTCTACCTCCATGGTCGGGGTATCCATGGTTTTCTTGGTTCTGATTCGCCAATTGGTGCACTGCTTTTATTCTAACATGTTTCTCATACCTCGGTGGTGGTGGAGGTAAAGTCAGCTGCTGGGCATTGCCTCCTGTGAGCTGAGGTTGGTGATTCGGCTAGTTTGGTTCCGCTCTGCCCATTGCCAGTCTCATCCAAGCGCACTTCCGAGTTATATGATTCGCCCACTTAGCCGTATTAAGAGTGTGAAACTTGGAGGGCTGATCCAACATACTCATACGTGTACTTTGGCCTCTCTTTCCATTGTTTCTTTTGCTCGGTGATCCATTGCTTTTTGCCATCATTTTTTGGAGTCCACTGTTGCGCACTGTTCTTCTACCGCTGATTACCCCCAGCTCCTGGCTGATCTTGGGTTACAACAACAACATGACTGGAATTGTATCGATAACCCGGCCAATCTTCTCTTCTCTTATTTTTGATATCATTCCTCCGGGATGACCCGGCACCATCTCGGGCCATAATGCTCCTCATTTTGCTCTGCCGACATATGTTCGGGCTGAGTTGGGTCACCCAAGGCGTATGAGTCGGCAATCTTAATAGTTTCATCCAATGTAGTTGGCATATCTCTCTGTAGCCTCTGCCACAACACACTTCTGTATCTGCAACCTTGTGCAAACCATGCTATTGCTTGAGACTAAATTACTCCCTCACAGGAGTTTCTCAGGTTGCACCACCGAGTCAGAAATTCTCAGTCGGTCTCATTTGGCTTCTATTTGCACATGGCGATCTGCTAAGGTCAATTCGGCCTCT
Source organism: Avena sativa (assembly GCA_916181665.1). Taxonomy (NCBI): domain Eukaryota; kingdom Viridiplantae; phylum Streptophyta; class Magnoliopsida; order Poales; family Poaceae; genus Avena; species Avena sativa. The sequence goes on along the minus strand of OV702282.1, from coordinate 445,192,786 downwards.
TGTATGTGCTCGTGAATTTGCTCACAAACATCTCCTCAAAATCTAACCAACAGTTGATACTTCCTACCAGCAGATTATTCAACCAGACTCTTGCTGGCCCGTCTAACATTTGTGGTACATATCTCACTTCCCATCTGCGGTTACCTCATGCGATGTATACAGCAATAGTATAAACTATCAGCCAATCTTGTGGCTTTGTACTTCCATCATATGTTTTGGTCCCCTTGGCCAACTGGAAATGTGCCACAGGTGTTTCCCTCATGATCCGAGGTCCAAAGCACGCAGGACCTGGTGGACCTTGTCCTTCCAACAGTTCGGGCATGTACATTCTGTCCAACTTCAACCTTGCATCATCTAGCTGCAGGTTCCTATTCCCTAGCCTTGCTTTTGGCACATGATGATCTGGCCTGCAGAATCCAGCGCTGTCCATTGCTGAGTAACCATCATTATACCTATTATGCTCTTGGTTTTGCTGAGCTGGCCCTGTACTACGCTCTTGCCGAGGCATATACCTTGGTTCATGCTGCTGGGGTGGGTGTTGTCATCTGATATGTCGGAAACGTATCTATAATTTTTGATGTTCCATGCTTGTTTAGTATCTACTTTGCTTTTCTTTGTCTTCACATTGAGGTGTTTTTATATGTTTTTCTGGACTAGCCTATTAACAAGTTGCCACAGTGCCAGTTGCCTGTCTTCTTCTCTTTTTTGGTTCCAGAAAATACAGAAAATCAATATTCTCGAAATTGGACAGGACAAAAGCCAAAGTCAATATTTTACCGTGGAGAACATGGAGCCAGAGTACGATACGGAGGGGAGGCACCAGGGGGCCACACCCCCTGGCGCATGGGCTAGGGCTAGCCACGCCTAGGGGGTATGACCACCCTGGCTTCCCCCTGCCTCGCCTCTTCGCCTATAAAGACCCACCACACAACCTCGACATGAGGACCTACAGACGGTGAGGGATTCTGCTGCTAGGTTGCTCTTGCACGCGGCAAACCCATTTGGGGAAGTTTTCTGCTGCCACGTCGGCTCTCGATGGACTCCATGACCTGGCGGGTGTAGAGCCCTGCCACGGTTCGATGACCTCCCACAAAGTGAAATCCTGCCCGCAGACGATGACGGAGGACTCATGGCGCTCGAGGGGTCCACCGTCCGGTGAAGTGGGGCAGGAAGGGGAGCACGCGAGGTGTCCGCGTGAGGAAATCATGCACCAGATCTGCTGCCATGGTTCCGCGTGTCCTTTCCGGCGCCCATCAACAGGCGAAAATAATTAGGGCGGCGTGCATAGCGAATCAGGCCGAAACTTTCATGCGCTATTATTTACTCCAATAAGATGTTTTAGAAAAGTAATTAAGCAATAAAGGAAGTACTTTTTGCCGTAGTGCATGTAAATACTTATACATGGTCATAGATGAAATCATCAATTTCTAGGTTTTTAAACAAGAGTATACTACACATAATTAAATGCAAACATTTTGAGTATTATTTGCATGTAGTCCTTGGGAAATATGAGAAAACACATCAAGCACATAGTTATCAGATATAAACAAGGATAGATCCAAACTTGGTGAAATTGATCCAAATGGTATTGGCAAATATTACTAAACTTTATTATTCATGTCTTTGACGCTTGTGTCATAATATTTACAAACTACACATACACAATACTTGTGATCACATCCTGCTTGCCTGATGCTCTTTCCTGGGAATGCAATTCGGCAGTCCACCTCGCAAGTTTCTCGGTCGCAACCGTTCAACCAATGGCGATGTGATTCACAGTTATCTGTAAGTAGGAACATATCAGTGAATTAATTCTTGTTTGGCTCTAAGGTCTCACATGATGTTATTAGATGATTCCTAGCTAGTGTAAGAATAAAATAATTCCACAACAAGGTACACATCTTGCTAAATATAAGCAATTCTAATATAAGAAAACAAATAAATGCAAGGCTTGAATAAAATCAACTCTATTGATTTTCTAAAAACATGTTGCCAATCCTATTATGTTTGCTTTGAAAAGAGAAAGATAACAGAAGTTGTCATCTAGTATGTATGAGCATACCAGCATAAGTTAAATTTCCGATCAACACAAGTATTGTGAGAAGACAAAGTATAGTTTTCGCCATCTCTTCGGGGCACAAACACCCACTTATTTGTATGTTCTCTTGCTTGTGTGTTTATATTTTAGTTCGCTAAAGTGATTTTTATAGCCTTCTAAGCTTCTAAGAACATAAATTGCCGACATATTCATTTATTTGAAGATCAAAGATATCACAAGAGATAATGGCCCATTAAAATTGTTACTCCCTCCAATTCAAATTAATTGACAAGGAGTTATCTAGATTTAAATGTATTAGCAATAGAACATATCTAGATACATCCGAATCTAGACAAATTCGAGTCAATTAATTCGGATTGGAGGGAGTAGCTAAATGATGTTGACTTAATTGCACATGAATATCAATATCAATATTTGTAACTATAAAGTGGAGATCTTGTTCACAGATTGATATCTAGCCATTAATATTCTATTGAGCACATTAATTTGTTAAGCGATCTTTATATCTTAAAACATTATGTATTTCTGGCATAGTGTTGTTTCGGGCGATTCTAGATCGTTTATGCAGGTGGTGGCTGCGGATTTTGACATGGATCGGAGATTTCGCGGTGGGCGTGGTTCGCCTTCTCGTCCCCCAGTCCGATCTGGTCCCTATGCGAGCAGATTCGGATCTGGGTATGGACAGGGCCGTTTTCCTGTTGATCGTAGAGGTTTGGAGGGGGATCCTAGAGAGAGTGGGTGGATCCGTGAGCAGGAGCGGCGCCGTGAGGAGCAGGATGCTCGGCGTCGTGATCTGAGGCATCGGGATGAGTTGAGGCAGGTGGAAATTGAAGCCAGGATGGAGGATCAGCGCAGGGAGGCTCTGGCACGGGAGCGTGCACTGTCGGAGGCTCGCCGTCGTGAAGCGGAACAGGCTCGCAATCGGGGCCGGTGGAGCCATCGCCCGGAGATGCAGCAAGGTTCTGGGTCTGATGCGACATCTTTCCCAGGCAGATCAGGTAATTCTGACTCGAATCCTAGAAGGGGGGAGCCGGTTTTTGCGCGAACTGTTGAGCAAGTTAATGTACCTAGAGTTGTGTTGAACACTTCTGTGCCTACCACTCGATCTGCTTCTGGTATAAATACTTCGGCGTCCACTTCTGTTAATGTGCCTGTTGGGGGGGAATCGTCCTGTGAATTTGTCTCCAATTTTATCTGTTACTCAGTCGGATGCTGTGGCTACTACTCTGGTGGGGTCCTCTGTACCACCACCAGTAGTGAGTAGGCCGAGAGATGGTGCTGTGGTTGGTGGTTCTGGGGATGTGCAGTTGCTTGATGTGATTGAGGAAGAGGTTGTTTGTGATAATTGTGGGAAGGATCATAGCATTTTGGTCTGTCAAGAGAGGAAGCCATGGGAGTATGTTCCTCTCTTCTTTGGCAGTACTGATTTTGAGCAGGGTTTTCATTCTATTCCTGTGGTGGAGTCAAATGTTCAGTTTATGGAGCAGCTGCATTATGCTCATATAAGTGTGGTGAGAGGTGATGTCACTGGCAAGGATCTGGAGAAGGAGTTTCAAATTTGGGCTGATGCTATGGGATCTGGTTGGAGGTTCAATGCCAGGTCCATTAATGATGTGGAATTTTTGATGAGGTTTCCTTCTGCCAGGTCTATTGATGATTTCCATTTTGGGAAGGTCTTCATGAAAACAATTCCTGATGCTGTGATTCAGTTGTCTAAGTGGAATGGGGATTTGCAACCTGTTGAATGGTTGGAAGAAGCCTGGTTCAGAATTGTGGGTATCCCTATGAAGTACAGGGAGAAGTCAACTGTCTTCTATGTTGCTTCTTTAGTGGGCAAGCCTGTGGCCCTGGACAGAAATAGTTTGAGGAACTTGGCTTATGTGAGAGTAAAAATTGCCTGTTTAGATGTCTCTTTGGTTCCTAATACCAGAAGGGGGGAGATGCAAGGTGGGATCTATGAATTCAAGTATACCAGGGAGATTTTTGCTCCAGATGCTGTATCAAATCTGCCTTCTTCTGTGGGGATTGATGGACAGGATGGTAATGTTGGGGTGGATAAGGAGAATGAGGGTGAAGATGTGCTTGGGAGACCTGTTGGTGATAATGAGCAAAGAAATGTTCCTGGTGCAAGTAATGTTGGAAGTGCTGGAGGTCGCCAACATGGTGGCAATGGTGCTGGTGAAGCTGGATTGGACAAAGGGAAACAGGTTGTGGTGGAGCAGGAGGACTCTGGGGGTGTCTCTTTTGGGACTAAAATGGCTAACATTTGGGCTAGTGAGGGAGGTGTTGGTCGTTCGAGGGGAATAGTGATTAGAGAGAATGTGGCAGGTGGCTCTGATGTTGGTGGTAGGACAGGTAATCAAAACAGATCAACTGTTGTGGGAATGCAGGTTGATTCTCAGGAAAATGTGGCTGGGGGAGATGAGCTGGGTAGTAATATCATGGATGTGGAGCAAGGTCCATCTTCTGAGGTGGTTAAAGAGGTCAATACTGAGGTTGCTGCTGGTCCCTAGAGGTTTGATGACTTTATCCGGGGGCTGTTGAAGGATAAGAGTAGTGATAAACATTATGAACTCATGAAGCAATATGGGCATCTGCTGGAAGAGGAGAATGAGCAAGAGGAGGGTGCACAGGCAAGGAATGACAGTGCTTCTACTGATGCTTCGTTTGGGTCTTCTTTTGATAGTGAGAAAAAAGGAGCTGTTGGGGGTTCTGGGTTGGAAGGTGCTCAGGACATGGAAGCTGTCAATCAGGATCAGGAAACAGTGGCTATTGGTTTGTCTCAGCCTGATGGTTCTACCCAGGAAAGTGTGGATTCTCAATCTGATCAGGTGGTTGATGTGTAAGAACAGCAGGGTATTAGAAGGAGCTCGAGGGTGGTTGATCAAGGTGGTGCTAGAAACATGGCTGAAGGACATTTGGCTCAGCAGAATCCTAGAGACCTTTCAGGTACAAATCTAAATTTACATAATTCTTTTGCTGTTCTGGATGATGATGTTATTATGCATAGAGCGTTGGAAATGGGGATTGATGCTTCTTCTATATCTTTGGAACATATTAACTCCTTAAAAGAATTAGAGATTGCTAGGCATAGTTTGCAGGATAGGAGGCAGGTAGTGAATCAATGTGCTCCTGATATGAATGAGAAGGTTTTGTTTCTGGATTGGAAGGAGGCTAGTAATGATGAAGAAGAATTCACTCCTGTGGTTTCTAGGAGACAAAAGAAAAAGCTGAGAATTGGTTCTGTTATGAGGGAGAGAAAGTTAAAGGCTGCTGTTGTGAAGGTTCACAATTACCACCCTATGAGTGGTATTGTGACTGGAACAAGAGAAAGAAAATCTGTTTTATGATAGGTGCTATTTTGAATATTAGGGGTGTGGGGAAGAAAGGTGCAGGTGCTTATTTGAACAATTTGTTGAGGCAGGAGAGGGTGGATTTTATTGGTTTACAGGAAACTATTAAGAAGGACTATTCTGAGGCTTTTTTCAGGAGGATTGATCCTATGAATCAATTTTCCTGGAGTTGGCTGCCATCTGTTGGAAAATCTGGGGGCATTTTGGGGGGCCTACGTTCCTCTAAATTGACTCAGGTTGGGGTGTCTGTGGGTAAGTTTCATGTTAAGTTGAAGGTGTTTGATGTTTTGAAACAGATTCAATGGCATCTGGTGATTGTGTATGGGGCTGCCCAAGAGGAGCATAAAGAGGATTTTTTGGTTGAGTTAGCTGAGGTTTGTCAGGATCAAACTATTCCTTTGTTGGTAGGAGGTGATTTTAATGTGATCAGGTGTGTTTCTGAAAAGAACAAAGGTCATGTTTTGAACAAGTGGGGACACATGTTTAATTCGATTATTAATGCTCATGGGTTAAGAGAGATTTGTATGTCTGGTGGGCAATTTACTTGGTCTAATAATCAAAAGAATCCAACCTTGGAGAAACTGGATAGAATCTTAGTTTGTAGAGAATGGGAGAAGCTGTTTCCTCTCACTACAGTACACAAGTTGTCTAGGGAGGTTTCTGATCATAGTCCTTTGATCCTGGATACTATGGAAGGGCAAGAACCAGGGGGTAGAGAATTCAGATTTGAGAAAAGTTGGTTACAGTGTGATGATTTTTTGGCCAGAGTGGAGAAAGTTTGGAAAAAACATGTGAATGGCAAGAACAGTCTGGACAGATTGCAGAAAAAGCTCAAAAATGTCAGAAATGATTTGAAAGGTTGGGGGGTCCATTTAAGGGGAGAGGAAAAGAAAAGGAAGAAGAGGTTGGTAGAGGAGCTGCTGGAACTTGAAAGTATTGAGGAATTGATTTTACTTACTGCTGAGCAACTTCAACTAAAAGCAGTTATTCAGAAAGAGCTGTTGGAGGTGTATGAAAATGAGGAGAGATTTTGGCAGCAAAGGTCGAGAGACAATTGGTTGCTTAGGGGTGACAATAATACTGAATATTTTCATAGGATTGCTAATGGGGCGAGGAGAAAGAAAATGATTTTTTCAATGAAAGATGGGGAAAATGAGATTCAGGGGACCTGTGATCTCCTGAAGCATGCCACTAGTTATTATAAATCTTTGTTTGGGCCTGCTGGTGGGTTTTCTATTCGGCTTGCTGATGATAATTGGCAGGACCGGGAGAAACTTAATGATGAAGATAGGAAGAAAATGGGAGTGCCTTTTACTGAGAAAGAAGTTAAGGAGGTTATTGATCAGATGGAGAAAAATAAGGCTGCTGGTCCTGATGGGATCCCTATTGAATTCTATCAGCATTGTTGGGTAGTTATTAAATCAGATGTTATGGCGGTGTTTGATGATTTCTTTGCTCATAAGATTGATTTGAGAAGCATTAACTATGGGGTGATTACTCTGCTGCCAAAGGGTGATGATGCTGATAGGATTCAGAAGTATAGGCCTATTTGTCTGCTCCAGGTGTTGTTTAAGATTTTTACCAAGACTCTGACAGTTAGAACTGAGCCTGTGATGGGGAAATTAATTGATACTTGTCAGACTGCCTTTATTAAGGGGAGATTTATTGCAGATGGTGTGACTCTATTGCAGGAGATTTTGAAAGAGTCGAAGAGTCAGAAACAGCAGGGTGTGATTTTGAAAATTGACTTTGAGAAAGCATATGACAAAGTTAACTGGGACTTTTTGTTCTATTGTTGTAAGCAGAAAGGTTTTAGTGATGATTGGATGGTTTGGCTAAGAAGTGATGTGAGTCAGGGTACTCTTAGTGTTAAGGTCAATGGGGAAACTGGTCCTTACTTTGGCAGTTTTAAGGGGGTTAGGCAAGGGGACCCCTTCTCTCCTTTTCTGTTCAATTTGGCAGGGGAATGTTTGGCTAAGATGGTGTCTAATGCTCAGACTGGTGGGTTGTTTACAGGTCTGGTTGGTAATTTGTTTGATAAAGGAATTGCCATTTTACAATATGCTGATGATACCATTCTGTTTATTAAGGAAGATCCTGAGGGGGCTAGAAACTTAAAGTTGCTGTTATATTTGTTTGAATCCATGTCTGGCCTCAAGATTAACTTTGAGAAGAGTGAGGTGTTGATGGTGTTAGAGGATGAGGAGAAATTGTTCAATTATGCTGAGATGTTTAACTGTCAGAAGGGTAGCTGGCCTATTAAGTATTTGGGTTTGCCTGTGTGTAGCAGGAGATGTTCAGTGGCTGAAATGGGTTTTGTTGGTGATAGGTTGAAGAAAAAATTGGATGGTTGGATGGGGGGAGCTTTGTCCTTGGGAGGGCGACATGTTAAAATCACTGCTTGTGTATCTAGTGTGGCTGTTTATCCTATGACTATGTTTCTTTTACATAGGTCGAATGTAGAAGAAATTGAGAAACAGACTAGGGCCTTCTTTTGGTATGGGAAAGTGGGCAAGAAGAAATATCATCTGGTGAAATGGAAGTATGCGTGTAGGCCCAGGAAAAAGGGTGGACTGGGAATTAAAAAAAACAGGCTCTTTAACATTTGTTTGTTGTGTAAGTGGTGGTGGCGTCTCGAGGCTGAGGAAGGTCCCTGGCAAGATTTTGTGCGGAAAAAATATTTGAAAAAAGGTGGGATTAGTAATGTGATACACAGGCAGAGTGACTCTCCATGTTGGCAGGATTTGATTAAGATTAGGGGCTTCTATTTGGCTGGTAGGAGAATGAAGATTGGTAATGGGGAATTGACTGACTTCTGGCATGATGCTTGGTGTTTGGACTCACCACTGAAGGATAGGTTTCCTGGCTTATTTGATATTTGTCAGAACCCAAAAATCACAGTGGCTGACATGGCAAAGAAAAGATGGTGTTTCTCTTTTAGGAGATGGTTGGATGCTGATGGGTTGAATCATCAGGAGAAGTTGAGAGAATTGTTATCTGGGGTGTGTCTGAATCAGGAAAAAGACAGGCCAGTGTGGATGTGGAGTAAATCTGGCAAGTTCTCTGTTAAGTCAATGTATACGCATCTGTCGAATGTGGAGATTGATAGAAGTTTTAAACATCTGTGGAAAGCAAAAATCCCTTTAAAGATTAAGATTTGGTTGTGGCTTATCTGGCATAATGCTATTCTCACCAAAGACAATATGAGAAGAAAGAATTGGGTTGGAGATTTTACTTGTCGGTTTTGTAGGATGGATGAGAGCATTGGGCACTTGTTCTTTTCATGTGTGGCTGCTAAATATGTTTGGGGGGTGGTTGCCAGAGCTGCTGGTGTTGCAAATAGACCTGGTTCTTTCTCCCAGTATTTTTGGTAGGCTTCTCAGTATGTGGGAGTTAGTAGGAATGTGCAGATTACGGTGGTGGCGGCTATATGCTGGGCTATGTGGAAACTTAGGAATAGAGCTTGCTTTGAAAAAAAGCTCATTAACTCACCTGTTGACTTGATCATATATGCTTGTGTATTCATTCGTTATTGGGCAGGTTTGCATGGGGAAGACGACCGTGCGGTGCTGCAAGCTGGAGCTGATTCTCTGGCTGATGCGGCGGCTATGGATGTGGCCCCTGTTCCTTTCTTGGGTCTGCCTGCAATTCCTGGAGATCGTGGTCGTGAAGCTCCAGAACTAGAAAGAGGGAGGGAGAAGAGAAGGAAAACTGGAAGATAAAAAGCAAATGGGGGACCGGCGAAAACATAAGCTTGATGTTGGTGTTGCTTTCAGCTCTCTAGTCCTTTTTGGTGATGTTCTGTTTGGACAGTTTCCCACTAGCCTGCCGGCGGTGTTCTTGCGTCTCCATCTTCCCTCCTATTTTCTGTCTAGTTTGGGTAGTGTGTAAGTTGAACTTCTGTTTCCCTTTTTAACCCCCTAGGTGGGTCAGTACTATGACGGTATGTGTGGCTGTTGTTCCATTGTCTGATGATAATGGAACCCGATCCCTTTTCTTGGGGGATTGTATGGAAAAAAAAATCTTATTCACATATTGATATATATAGCCATTCAATTGAGCACATTAACTAGGAAAGCAATCTTTATAGGATATATTGGCAACGTGCTCAGTAATTTCAAGATCAAGCGTATTCCACCATATAATGCTACAATAACATTGTTAGTCCATATTTATAAGTCAATAAATGGATATCAATATCCATATAATATCAATTCAAATTTATGTATATCTATATCCATATAATTCGCTATACAATGGAGATTTAGGTTAATCTCTATTAACACTATCCCGTTCATGGGTTGTACCTACCATTCAGTTGAGCACATTAACTATCTTAAGTAACTACAATAGGGTAGGGTATATAGTTGTGTAAATTTTGGACACGTCATCCCGGCATATAGTCTTTTCATGGCGCTTAGCAATATCGGCGATCTTTATGGCCTTATAAGCTTGTAAGAACACACATTGCAAATATTATCATTAATTTGAAATTCAAAGATATCACACAACATAATGGCCCATTAATTTTTTTAGCTAAATGAAACCAATTTAATTGCAGATGAATAATAATTAGATTTCTCTCTGTCCCGGGCGCGCTTGGTAGGTAGAAATTAAGTTTGAAGATAGAGTCGGACTACATTTACATCTAAAAGAAAAACCGGAATGAAATAAGACCGATGCAACATTCGCTAGGCAAATCGTCCAACAACATAGGAAAGCCGGGCTGAGCGCGGATGTTACACAATGAGGCTATGGATGGCACATTCATAAGCAAGGAGGTGAACCTGCGAACGCGAGGCCTGATAACATCTGCAAGATAGGTTAACTCCTCTCTGCGCCCCCGGCATAGTGGTCTGTTAAAACGTCCGACGAACAGCTGCAAGTTAAACTGGTTGATTTGATGAGAGCATAATCACATCTTAGGATAGGCATCTACTCTCTTCGTTTGGAAATATAAGATGTTTTAGGTTAGTGAAGCTAATGTATCTAGACACATTTTAGTGTGTAGGTTTAAATAAATCTATATCGTAAAAGGTGTCTAGATACATTTACTTTATAAACCTAAAATATCTTATATTTCTAAACAGAGGGAGTAGATGTAATATTCACAAAATGTTAAGGCGAAGAAACAAAACATTACGTCCAAAGATCAATGATACATGTACATATAATCTATACTACTTATAAAGGCACCAACAATTTCTTTCCTAAGGCCACCCCACAAGTGCACACGGATCAATCCATATCATTAGATCACTCCCGTAAACCAAATCTAACCGTTCAGATTAGTCTTATCTGATAACGCGTGTGAGGTTAGCAATTAACATCGAGAGCGGAGCACTCTGCCGATACGTGTTCCGACGAAAGCGTCTTTTGCCAAATTGTGCGACTCCCTGACCTCGCCCCCGACCTATCTCACGAGTCACGACCGCAGACACCTGTAACCACGCCAGCTCCGCCGCCACCGCCCTCCTCTCACAGGCGCACGAGGCCGCCCGACCACGCCTGCCCATGCCGCCACCGCGCTTCCCATCCGCATGGCCGCATCCCATGTTAAGTTACCGCCGACGGACACCTTGCACAGCCTGCCGCATCCGGCCCTAGCCCCTTCCTGCACCCGCCCCTTCTTCCTACCACCATATCTTTGTGCACGCGCGACGACCCAGCAGCCAGCGTTCCGGCAACAGAGGCGACTTCCTCTCATTCGGAAACCACCACCGGCCGTGGCCTATGTTCTTATTCAGTTTCAGTTTACCCAGAGGATCGCGAGGGGAAGCGCTATTATTCAGCGGCACCCTTACCCTGGTATTGAGTCTGGAGGAGCAGCCGTACTGGGCCTTGCTGGTCATGGTCACACCTTCCCAACCGAATGGTAGAGAACTAGCGATTCATATGACAGAATTGTGCTTTGTGTGTGGCTGCTTCGCAAATGGCAATATTGGTGACTGTGAAGCAGATTTGGCTGCAGCCAGACGCAGTTTTGCTTTCTAAGACAGATTGTTTTGATTCCCCCAAGGTGTTCGACGAATTTACTCTGAGATGGAGTGTTATTTATGGATGTGACGTGGGAGACGGAGAAGCAGAAGCGATTTCGGCGGAGGGGCAGGAGACTCTGCATGCGGCTTCACAGTGCACCGCTGGTGAGGGCTCAGCACCCTGTTTTATGTTTAGTATGTCACTGATAAGATCTTGGTGCCTCGACATATTGTATTGTCATCGATACTAATTATGCGTACTTTCCAACTAGGTTAGTTGAAATTATGTGATTGAGTGACTTCTAAAGTTTGTTTGATTTTTCAAAAGAAATACTCCATTTAGATCAACACAATCATAATGATTTGATTCCTACCAATACAGCCTTAGTTACAGTATATAATTCCTACAGTAGCTGTCAAACTAACCTTGGCTTTAGGTATGCTTATTATCCATGGTACAGAAAGAAAAAATTACTTGAAAATAATGAGATGGTGTTTGGCAATTGATGCCAGAGGTGACTGCCCTTTTTCTCCGATCATTGGACATGATTGTAGTATAAAAATATGGCTGGAGAAATCAAAATTGAAAAAAGCTGGATGGAAGCTCTCACTTCAGCTTATTGAAACGAGGTATTGACTGATCGAAACATATTTTTCTTTTGCACCAAACATGTATTATACAACTGTTTTAGAGCTCTTCTTAATTATTATTCCTCTTGTTGATTCATATTGTGCTAAGTGAGGAAAGTGACACTTTTGAACCTTCTGGTTTAATAATGTTCTTCTAGAATCATTCGTCGCAAATAGCCAAGATGGATTAGATTATTTATGTAGAAAGTGATACATTTGTCCCAACAAATGATGGTAATCTGGTTAAATTTTCTGACAGTCATCTCAAGTATGCTTTGCTCTTTGTCATACAACATATTATTATTTTGTACTATACCAACCTCAAACATCTCCTTGTCTCAGTTGAATGTGCCACTGGATTGCTCAACAATACCTTCTTTGAGTGGCCACTTGCCCAATTCTCATCTATGAATGTGAATGTTATATATAGGTGATTGGATGGAGGGTGGATGTCCTGTGAATTTGACACAAACTGCTGCTCTTTATATTAGCGAGGATTTGCAAAGTAATTGCCATCAAAGAGTTTCTTCAATGGTAACTGAATTAATTTTTCATCATGCTTTTAATATGACATGGTATTGGTCATACTGATGACAAGGTCCTTGTTCTTGAATTTCCTGTGATGAAGCCAAAAATGATATCTCACGGCCACATATGTATTTCATATTTCTACACAATACCAATGTGTACCTTTACAAAATGAAAACATCTTGCACTGAAGCTACGTACCTTACATGCCCAATCTGCACACAAATGCTAACTCATATGGTTAGGAGTTTTTTTCTTGTCATCAGCACGTTGTTTCTTGAGAAATTATGAGAAAACATTAGGGATAAGCATGATCTACACTAATCTCTATTACCTACTAAATAATGAGAAGCTGATTAGAGAAAAAAGTATGGCTTCTTTGTTACATCTATTTATCCTGAAAACTCATCCTGGTTCTGTTATACATCAATTGTGCATTGCGATGTTTTTTAAAGTCCTAGCTCTAACTATTTTGTGTTTATATTTGAGCCTAACTAAATTATGTTTAGTTCTAAAAAAGGTACATTATGTTCCGTCATATTTGTGCATAGATTAACTATGTTGGAAGGTGCAATATGAAGGAGTTACTTATCATGTAACTGGCCTCACTTTCAGGAGACGCTACCCCACAACGTAACATACAAAAGACACCAAATATAAGGAAGTTGTGTCTATTGATCAGACCAACAAAAGGGCGCTTATAGTTTTGTTATGCTCATATTATCATAAAAAATATTACACTTTCTTGTTATATGGGGTAGTCGTTGCTGATATATCCGTCCTGTGTTTTTCTATCCTCGCATACAATCATGTACTGCTAGCAGGCAAATTAAACATTCTCAGCATAATTATGTTGACATGGAGGGTTGATGTGAATTCTCTATTTTCTATGTCCTCAAGTTCAGTTCAGATCTGTCAATTACAAACTCCTACTAATTTTTAATACAATTCATATTTCGCAGATCATTTTTCTAATAAGGTTTGAAGCAACTTAACCAAATGGAGATCCTATAAATGATGTCATGGAAGCTAGAACTTCAATGAACTGGTTACTGAAGCATTTGGTGCATGGCCTGTAACTCGCGGTTGCTTTAGGTCCTCGGGGACATTTAGTTGCCTTCTTCATTGCAAGTCAGCACTGTAGTTTGTCTATATCACACAATACATTTGAATAGATTTTTAATATACTTGATCTATGATTTAATCATAAAATCTTGCACCTTCCAGTTGAGGAATTAGCCCATCTTGTACGAATGGAGGTTAGATCCAAAGAGATGAAATTGACATACTTGTAAATTGTGATGCAGGTATATAGATATTCACAAAAAATTGTATATGTTGGCATCACAAAATCAGCCGCCTCTGTTGCTCTGCACCGACGACACTAGCGCCACAGATTGAAGTCGCCAAATATGCTCGGTTAGAGTACTTAAAATCCTTCCACAACTGAAACGCCACAGGTTCTATGTGCATGAAAGGGCCAACTCCAATTCTATATATCAGTTTTTTTATGTATATTGCAGAGAATGGTTTTTCTATAATAATCTTTCATCCAAACTTGAACATATCTCTTATTTCAGAACTTCCATCTGGGTGCAATAGATATGAAATTTGTTTATCCATTCTCCCATGTGAGTATGAATTTGTTTATCCATTCTCCCATGTGAGTATGTTTGATAGCCCGCACAAAGGAACAAGGGATAATACCCGGTTGTCCGCTAATATTGGCTTCACTTTGATCAATATTATATGGAACTTTTGCACACATTATTTTAAATTTACATACATGTTCATTTTTAACCAATTTTGTAATCTATAACTGTTTCTGCATTCACTTTTCAAAAAAGTGTAAGAGTTACAATTTCTATGATTCTTCATTCCAATTCAATTTTCTAATGGCTAAAATTTCTATCATTGTAAAAAAATTCTATGGTTGAAATTTTAGTTTATAAATTGCATTTTATATTTGCTGAGACGTGCATTGCACGTGCAAATTTATACTAGTCAGCCTAAAGTATGTTTAATGACTACACATCGGCATCCTCATTACCTCGTCCTTGTACTCCTCGCCTCATTTGGTTTCTACTAAGCGAAAACCCCGCTTCCAGCGTGTGAGACCATGGAGATAGCTTGAAAACATTCAAACGTTTTCTGTTGGATTATGTACGCATTCTAATATGCAGACACACAAACAACTGAGACGTGCGTTTTTTTAGTTAGACAATCTATAAATACCAAGTCTCTGTTACTCTCGAATTAAGATGATAACATGTTGTAGACGTGTAGAATGCAAAGTTCCTCTTTCAATTATTGCGTTCCCCCGCACTGTCACTTCTAGTAGGATTCAGAAAAACCAGGGTATCCCTTACCCGCGGACTGTTTTCCCCCGCGCTCATGGGATTTAGGGACCTGACGTAACAATACATCCGAGGCTATGGGATCCATCCCCCCGGTCCGTGGTCACTAGGAAGGAATTGTCAGCAGCGATGCCATCTCGTACCTCGGGATAGCGTACGTCATCCATGCCCCAGCCATAACTTCTTTATATGAGTGCCAATGACACAGCACGACAATTCCATGGCTTTGTAAGTGATCCTCCCAAAGGAGGAAGAAAGAGGGATCGTAATATAACCACACCGGGAGGAGGCCTAGTCCTATTCGGTGTAGGGTGGCAAGAAAAGATGAGACCGGGAAGTAAAACCATCTCGGGGCTGGGACCAAGGTCAAAAGATGGGACGGGACGACTACAGGTCCTCGTATAGTTTTCTGTGTGACGCTGTTTTGTCGTGTAGAAGTTGTTTTGTCTCACACTAGCTGAATGCCCGTGCGTTGCCACGGTCATTTAGATTTTCTATGCATATACATTACATCTGGCGCCGACCTGGCTATCATGGGATGTAGTTGTGCGAGTCACATACGGAACTCGAGAGTTCTAGGCAGTCCTTGTCATTGGGAGTGTGTCCATGACGTGAGATAAAAAATTGCGTCTTGAAGGTCCGTCCTCATTTGTACAGTCGCAGCGTGTCACTTGAACCATCGAAATGTAGGTGTTCATGTTGCGCCCCACTACCTCCATCGAAATGTAGGTGTTCATGTTGCGCCCCACTACCTCCTCCGATCTGTCGACTCGGTACACATGTGTTATCGTCACCTCACCCTGCTCTGCAATGGACCTAGCATTGATCGAGGGACTTCGGTTTTTGGGTTATGTTCTAATTTCGAATTCGTTTTGTGTCTAAATTCGGCTACCATTCCTCGCTACCAGAAAAGATTGTACAAACTAAAATACCCCTGAGTTTGTCCACTTCGCTCTCGGCACCGCGTCACCGACGCCAACTGCGACCGACCGGCTGACCGCAATCATGCTTGGTGTAATTCTAGTCTCGACCAATGTACTTGTGCTGTTGTGCATTGGTAAAATAAGTTTTCTACTTGTGAAGTAGCATCTTCTGCCTAGTGATGAACAATTCTCAAATACAAGCTTTCTACTTGGTCCGCAGTCTGCACACGACTACTTCCTGCTGACTGCTGCTCGCTGGCTGATGCTCTCCCGTGTCACCTCCTGCGACGCAAAGCCGACGAAGTTCAAACACCAGATCGCCATGAGTGAACATAACAAGTTTTAGGCTTCAAGGCATGCAATTATTAAAAAAACATGCCCGTGCCCGTGCACCGGCCGCGTAAAAAAAACACAATCAGCTCAGTGTGAACCGTTACTTTAGCTACATATATCCATGTCCATGCCAGTGCATGCTTGATGCTTGTGAGCTTTTCTATATGAAATGAATTATGGGAACATTATTTTTAGTGAACACAAATACTCCATATGAAAAGAACCATAAAAAACTTTGCATGTCATTTCATCTTCTCCTGTCTTGGTGAAGTCCCTGCTAAACTTCTACAGTAGTTTGATACATATATATAGACCAGCCAGGCCTTTGAAAGTGTAGAGACAAACCCTTAGTGAAAGACCTGCAACATATCAAGCACATATAAAATTGACATAACAATATGGCAAGAACAACAATTTGGAGCAAATGTAGTACACTGAAGATGTTAATCACCTCATATCCAGCGCTCATCAAAATGACCCCAACTCATAGAGGATATATACGGTAGTACCTCTGAATTCTAGGCGTATATGCTACTATTGAAGAAAAGATTCAAACACTCTCTCTCCCAAATTTCATACAACAAATCTCGGCAAAATATGTACGATGTTGCATCACAAGCATTCAATTTCCTCATGTGCATAATATTTCTAAATGTGCACAATGTTGTGACAACTAAATTGCAACAAAGGTAAGATTTTGTACCCAGAATTGAGGGAGCTTCACATATTTGTGAAGCATCAAAATCACAAAAAATATATATATTCTCAAGCCTCACACATGTCAAAAGCAGTAAAGCACTACTCTACAGTCCCCTCCACCCTAATGTTTCCACTACTGGGGAGCAACTTACACGTAGTACATAATCAGTAATTGATATCCTACTTAAACACGGTGGTAGTTTTCTTGTGCAGCCACCAAAGATGTCAACTCTGACCTGATTTTTAAAACCAATGATGATTTTCAGGTATCTGTACTACCATGTAGTGATGAAATACAAGCATGTGACCTGCAATTCGTAATTTCAGGTATCACTAAGCATGTATCCATTAGAGGCTCACGGAAGTTTTGAACTTGGACTGTTTGGCTGGCTCCTTAAATCATAGAACTCCAGATTTGCTTGCTTCCCAAACCGTAGTAGTAAGATCTCTCTTGAAATCTCAGCATCTATCCTTTTTTTTTCTTCGAAATTTGACATTTGAACAAATTCAGATCAAAGGACACTCTCCAGTGCAATGAGAAAAGAGCTCTGCTGCAGATTGAAGTTCATGAACATGGCCAACATGTCCACCTCGGTGGGGCTCTCATGGATGGACTTGATCAGGTTGAGGGCCATGCTCCCTAAGCGCCATCCGCAGGTGCTGCCAGTGGTGGCATAAGTGGCCCACTCCAGCACTGAAAGTGCATCCGCAAGAAGTGCAAAAGAGCGGTGCAAAATCATGATGGCGGGCAGAGGCGAGACAACATTGATGGCCACACCACCCTTATCCAATGTTACGCCAAATCCTCCGCTGCTGGGTGGAGGTCAGCGGAGACATCGGTGCTCACGCGGCAGAAGAGGCCCCTCTCTTCCCCACCATCCTCCACCCTTTCTCCCCTTTCCACAACGGTGACCCGAGCTCTGTCTCGAATTTCTAGTGCGTATCGGCCAAATTCGGGAGCTCCGCCGCCAGGTACGGGCTCCTCCACCATCGCGTTGCCTCCAAATCCGGCTAAAATGGCGCGGTGGCGGCTGGATCTGGCGCGTGCCAAGGTGCCTGGGTCGAGGATCCCTTCTCCCTCGATCAATTTCCCTCTCTCTCACCAACTCTCCAGAGGGGAAATCGTACCTGGAGACGGCGAGCGAAGCAACGATCACCTCACGAGAGTAGTGCCTGCTCTGGGCCATGCTCCACGGCGGTCGGCAGACGTGCAGGTCAGCGCACCGCTCCGATCCCCTTCAGTCGAGCCCGTTGTTGCCATGGTCATGGAGCAGGTTGGATCTGGGAGACAGAGGCATAAGAGCAGGGTGGAGGGGCTCCGGTCGCCGCGCTCGGAGGAGACCCCAGCGGCTCCGCTCCTCTTCTCCATTGTATCGGGGGAAGCCGAGGTTGGCGCAGACCGGGTCGGGCGGAAAACGTATTTTTGGTTGACGGAAACGTACCAGACGAACCTACCCGTAAAGAAATTAGTAGATAGATCTACTCCTAGTCAAAGCTGGAGGGGCTGGATACTTTGGTATCCCCTGGATTTATCGTGTCTTCCTTGCCTATATGCAACGAGGAAAAATTGGGAACACATTCTTCTCGATTGAGAAATATTATTAGACAAGCATATCAAGTAATAAGGTTGTTAGACTTAGGGTGGCCTGAACATGGGTAAATTAATTGTGTTTGTGTGTCTTGCGGAAGCGGAGAAGATGATCTAGAGATTCCGTGCGGCCCATTGACGAACAACTAAAAGGGGGTATCCCATACCCCGTGCGGCCCATTGACGAACAACATGTGGGTAAAAACACGGCTCTCGACGATAAGGAATGGGAGCACACAGTGCTCGAGCCATGGCATGGCCATGAAGAACATGTTCCTTCCTGTGCCCTGGATACATATACTTGTGCTTCCCCCATGTGTAGGTGAACAAACACGCGTAAAAGAATAGCTTCAAGACCTTAAAGATCTACATCTTGTAGGAGAAGGGTAAAGGGGACCGCTATGACAGAGCTTCTAGAATATGTTCTAAGATCTAGTTCTGAGACATCTTCGAGGATCTCTCCATAGAGCTACGCCCTGGCCGAACAACGTCATCCCATGGAGAACACGGGGACGAGGAGAGCACTATAGAAGGAAACAACGTCAACCACCTGGTCGAAAGATCAGATATGAGAGGTCATGACTTCTTGTATGATCTTGCACAACATGATCATTGAGAGCGAGCGGGAGACTCTAGTGTTTGACACTGAACTGTATTATCACCAAGGTCCTCTTGCAGATGTTGATCACCAAGTACCATCCGCGCTTGCTTATTTTCTCGCCAGGCGACAAGAAGTTCGAGACACAAATACTCATAATCAACTGCAAGATGATCTGATGGAGTATTTGTGGAGGCTAAAAGGAGCCACCTAGTTTGTTTATTTTTTTCCTTTGTTTGCTATATTGAACTTGTTGAATTGCTTATTTTAATTTGATGAACTTGTAATAAATTTGTATGTTGAACTATTTATTTGATATATTGAACATGTTTGTTTCATTTGATGAGCTTGTAATATATTTATATGTTGAATTATTCTTAACAGATTTGAAATGTTAGATTTTTTTGTATGAACGGCACGGCTGGGAGCCATCCCCCCCCCCCCCCACCACTAAATTCCGGAACCTATCCGGCTCCCCCCATAAGAGCCAAAAAACAAGCGTGTCGGGCACCATATGGGGGAGGAGTGGAGATGCTCTAAAAAGTACTTGCTTTCTGTGGTAAATGGAACTATGTGCCCACCAAACTGTAGTGGACTAGTAATTTTACATAGTCAGATAAACCTAGTACATTAATCTGCTCAAACATCAGACTTACAGCACTCACATTTATGTCTAACTCTGAATATAATGCAGTGACGTAGAACCAAGATGGTATTATAAGCCATTTTATCTAGATGTGTAGAGCGCAAAGATGAGTATTGTGAACTTTGGATGTGGCCACTCAGAGACGATAGCTCGGGTTTGTTTAGCAGATAAGGTTGAATGTTTGGCAGTGCGATAGATGGTGTATTAGAGCATCTCCACCGACACCCTCTAAAGGTTAGCCGACAAGCTCGTCCGCAGTAACTTTGGGTGTCGGCGCCCAAACTACCGGCGGTTTGGGGAAGCCACCCCACACCGGTGTTCCCCAACGATCACGCCATGAATAAAAACGCCCAAATTTGAAATAGATCACACATTTGGAGCATATTTATTATAACAAATGTAAATAAAATCAACTTTATTAAAAATTGAATGTTTGAAGGGAACTAGTTCACACACCAATTTATAAATAAATGAAAATTAGAATAGATCAAGCAACATGGGGATCCATTTGCTCGGGGTTTTGAGGTGCATTTACTCTGAGCGCCCAGAAATGCTCGACGAGATATTTTAGTAGCTGATCATGCACTTGGCCATCACAGATTTCTTGATGCATGGCGAGGAAAGCACCAAAATCAGCTGGCACCTCGCGATCGACCTTATCAAGATGCCCCATGCCATCAATGTTCAACAAATTAACCACTGGAGCATCATGCTCACTCTCAATGATTATATTATGCATGATCATGCAAACATTCATCGCCTCCCACATTTGTCATGTTGAATAGGTTAGAGCAGGGTACCTAATGATAGCAAAGCGAGATTGGATCACACAAAATGCTTGCTCAACATCATTACTGCAAGCCTCCTTGCACTTGCAAAACTAAGCTCTTGTATCAGTATGAGTATCGAAGATTGTCTTCACGAAGGTGTCCTTTAGTGTATTCCCTGTCATTCACCATAAAGTTCACCATCGGGGAATGACCTTTTATATGTCTGCCAAACACTAGAGATCGTTGCAGCACGATGTCGCTGTACGATTTGGTCATACCAAAGAAAGTGTGTGAAATCCACAAGTCATGATCTTCCACGGCCTCTATTATCACACTGCATTCTCCAGTATGGTCTTTGTACATAATTTTCCAAGAAAAACGACAATTCATGCAGTCGACGCTCCCAAGCATCTCAGGAAATCCCTTAGCTAAGTTTTGTGCCACTATTCGAGCTGTATCTTCTTCATTTGGTGCCGTCAGATATGTAGGCCCAAAGTATCCCACTACAGCACGGCAAAAACTGTAGACACACTCAAATAATGTGGACTCAGCCATGCGAAGGTAGTCATCTTGTAAATCTGCAGGAGCTCTGTATGCAATACATCGCAAGGCAGCCGTGCACTTCTGAGCAGAGGTGAAACCAACCAAGCCAGTGCATCCCTCTTTGCAAATGAAATATGGATCAGACTCTCGAACTCCATGCGCAATCATCATGAACAACTCCTTGTTCATTCTAAACCGGCACCAAAACACCACAGGCCCATGGGTTGCATCATCTTGAAAATAATTTGTCTACAACATTAGGGCGTCAGCCAGCCGATGTTGGTCTCTATTCTTCTTCTTCCTCGACACTGAGCCTCCACACCAAGGAGCTCGCAGGATGGCATTCAGGAGAATGAGGCCGCCGATGGTCTTAATATGCTCTGATTCATCATCTTGCGTGTCCACCTCCTCTTGCAGCAATTGAATCATCATGAGCTCATTGTCACTATCCATGGCCTAGTCAAAAGGTTGAGCACCTTGTGCACGCTATGATCTTGACGAGGTTCGCGGTCGAGGGGCGCGCCTTCTAGCCATGATGCATCCCCAAAGAAAGTCGCACACACACAGGGATGCGGCATATGCGAATGGCCTCTCACGAGAGCAGTGGAAGGCCTTCGTCATACAGTAGAAGGCCGGCGTCATACAGTGGCAGCTACCCAGGTGCGACGACCTTTCCCGCCCGCTGCTCTTCGTGCGCTGGGCTTCCTCCCGGGGGCAAGTCCCGGAACCAGGCCCCGGACCACCAGCATGATAATACATGCGTCAGCGTGATCTTGCCACGCGGCTCGCCTTGTCCCAACATGGCTGGGTGTCCCTACCTTAGCATCACGCGTCACTAGGAGTCTATCTGGTGTAGGCTGGCATTAGGACGTGTACCATTAGTCAGGTCCTTGTTCCCGATGGTTCCCCGGGATCATCATGCTGTTTGGGGCACCGCCGGGATCCCGTGAAAGGACTGTCCTGAGCCTCTGCATGATCCCCGGCCCCCGGTCGCGCACCGCCCTCATGCCCCGGGATAACCTGATTCCCGCAGACGCGACAAAAACAGATAGAAATTAACGCTTCGTTCAGATGTTTGCAATGGGAGGGCAGGCATTATATTGAGTTGAATGTCCAATGACTAGGATATTGATATTGAACTCAAATACCAATATTTGTGTTTGTATGTGTTAGATATTCGGAAGAGAACTATATATTGAAATTGAATGCAAAATACTGTTTGGATGGTCAAAATGATAAATTGCGGTTCCATGAGACTTTGAAGGTGTTGTACTATAATAGATACGTGTGATGATTATAAGCAACAGACACAACTTGCTAGTACCCGCAACCACAAGAAAATAAATACGGAGTATAATAAAGCCTAGACATGGGGCACATCACGAGCACATCCACGATTGGAGAAAGGTTGGATATATAGGACAATGGAGAATCTCAGAGGAGAGGGGGCGGGGAGTCGACTCGCGGCCATGAACCGGCGTGGGACGCGGTAGCTCGGGGTGCAGGTGTGCACATAGGAGTGAGATGGGAGGGAGAGAGAACTGTCGGGAGAGAGGTCCATCGGGGGGAGGACGGCGGGGAGAGGTCGTTGGTGCCGCGCCCAGCTGGAGGAGGGAGTGGGGTCGAAATTACCTACGCCGCCGCCTATGTATCGCGCGTCGCGGTGATGCTTCTCTAGCAGGGTCCAGTCTCGCGTCGAAGGAGTAGGGAATGGCCGAAGGGAGCGAATGCCTAGCGATGTCCAGCCTAACCCCTTGACAGTATGCCTCTTTTTTTTGGATCGTGCTTCGCGTCCCCCGGGGGATGGAAACTTTCCATCCCCTGGGTCCCCAACCGTTGGATCGAAACAGATGAACGATCCAGATCTCTCTCTCCATCCTTTCTTCCCGTTTTTGCTACATTTGTCCCGCTTTTGCTACAAATTGTCCCGTTTTTGCTACGTGCAGCAAAAAACGGTTCGTATCAAAAAATAGAATAAAAAGACTATTTCGCCGGAGGCTTCGCCGGAGACCTCGCCGGAGATGTTATAGCAGAAAAATTGTGCTAATATAGCAAACTCGACCTCACCGGAGACTCGCCGGAGACTTTCGTCAGAAGACCTCGCCGGAGAGACCTTATAGCAAACAAATTACACTGTGGTAGCAAAACAACTAAACAGTTGTAGCAAAAAAAATATTCTATTGTAGCAAATCCAATTTCGCCGGAGATCTCGTAGCAAAATCAACTTCACGGGAGACTTTCACCGGAGAACTCGTAGCAAAAACTTACCGATATTTAAGCAAAATCATAGAATAGTTGTAGCAAATAATTTTTTCTATTGTAGCAAACGCTATTACGGCGGAGACCTCACCGGAGACCCACGAAGACATCTAAGATATTGTAGCATGCTATTTTAGTATTTTGAGAAAACAAATTTAGATATATAGCAAATCTTAATGGACACGAAAAAAATCTCGAACACAAAAATCAACTTGCCAATGGTAGCAACGACGATGCCCGTCGGTAGCACCAACGATGGTCGCCCGTAGAAAGTACACTAGCTGTCAGTAGCAAAACGCCCATCACAGGTAGCATGCACGGGGAGACACCACCTCAAATAAACCGTCCTCCAGAGGTGGGGGAAGGGGAACGCGTTCGGCGAGGCCAGCGGTGGTGGCTGCAGTGGTGGAGGCGGAGGGTCCGTCCGTGTAGCACGGACGACGGACGGGCCACACATCCTCCTCCACGCCAACGGCATGGCAACAGCAGGGATGGAGGCGGAGGGTCCGTCCATGGTGGGGGAGAGGTGCGGATCAGGAGTTCGTCCATGGTGGCACGGCAGCCGACGCGACGGAGGGCATAGGGAGCAGCAGGAGCTAGTCCATTGTTGCGAGATGGCCGACTGTGATGGTCTCATGGCTCTCAGGAACACGGCAGCAAAGGACGCAGGAGCTAGTCCATTGTTGCGAGATGGCCGACTGTGATGGTCTCATGGCTCTCAGGAACACGGCAGTGAAGGGCGCAGGAGCTAGTCCATGGTGGAGCGCCGGCCGGTAGGGGACTGCCCCATGGCTCTTTCAGGGACGCGGGCCGGAGTCACGCAGCAGCGGAGGGGCGCGCGCGGCGGAGCCGTGCAGCAGCAGAGACGCGCGGCGACGGGAGAGTTTTGCGGAACCTTCTATCCTTATGTTACGTGAGAGGATAAGGTAAGGAACAGGCCACGTCTTGTTCGAGCGAGCCGGGGGGGGGGATCAGGATGCGCGATCCCCCGGAGGATTCGTATCATTTTCCTTTTTTGGGGGGCCGTACTACGCGTTCCCGAGATATTTCCCTCAAATCCCCGGGTCCTCCTGCTGACACGTGTCCACCCAAATCCCGTTTTTGCTACACTTAGACCTGTTTTTGCTATATAATGCCCCGATTTTGCTACACCATAGCAGAAAACGGTTGGCCCAGAAATAGAAAAACAGATTAGACCTCGTCGGAGATTTCGCCGGAGACCGTGTAGCAAGAAAGTTGGGCTAACGTAGCATATTCGATCTCGCCGGATACTCGCCGGAGACTCTCGCCGATAGACCTCATCGGAGACCGTGTAGCAAAAAAATTATACTATTGTAGCAAAATCACAAAACGCATGTAGCAAATAAAATTTTCTGTTATAGCAAATTCGACCTCGTCGGAGACCTTGTCGGAGATCTCGCCAGAGATTTTGTAGCAAACCATACATACCATTGTAGAAAACCATACATACTATGTAGCAAAAAAAATTAGAAAAAATCGACGCTGTGCACAACACTGTCGAAGGTCTGGTAGCTCCACCGCCGGCCGCACGTAGCAAAACAAAAATGAGTATGTAGCAAGAAAAATATATAAATATAGAAACCGCCGTCTACGGTCATAGCAAACACCATTGCCCGTCGTACTACTTGTCGTCGTCCGCGGTAGCAACTGTCGTCGCTCGTCGTATCAATCTCGTGCACCCATGGTAGCATCTTCCGTATCCCTTCCCAGCAGCGACCCCAAGTTGTGAGCAACGCCGACCCGCTAGCAGCATCTTCTGCCGCACCATGCTCCTGCCCATCCATCAAGTTGGGTTGGCTCTGTATTTCGTAGCAGCATGTGGTTCAACGCGTGGACGCGGCCGGCGCTGGAAGGCGTTGGGTGGGTGCTCGTGGCACCTGACGTGGTGTACCTCGTCGGGTGGGTGTCCGCGGAGGGCGGCGCAGTGGATGGAGGCCATGGTCACTACATGAATGGAAAGCTACGCCGACAGCCAAACTTCGGGGCCGTCGGCGTAGCCATCGTCCAGGTCAGCCCCGCCAAGCAGCCGTCGGCGTAAAATTGCCCTCAGCATATTCTATGCTACGCCGACGGCTGTCCTCGGCGTAGCTATTTTTTATTTTATCTTATTAAACTTTGAAAAATCATAACTAAATTATTCTAATTCGGAAAAATACAAATAATATATCAAAATTTGCAGAAAAATAAGACCTATCTATCTATCTATCTACACTCAAATATTACACATTTATAAATAAAAATTAAGTAAAACATAAAACATTATATATAGTTTAAAACGGGCATAAAAAATTTAAAAACGATCGAAACAATGCGAAACCTTCGCGTGGTGTTATATTATGTGACATAGTTAGAAGGAAAAATATCAAACTTGGTATATTGATTATGTCTCAAAGAAATCTTCACAAAATGACCTATCTCATTCGAGGTTTCTTCGCTTTCGGGTCAAATGACCAATGTTATGGCTAGAATCAATGCATAATTTGTGATAATGTGCCCATATTGTGCATACACATGCATCATGGGATGGCGAACAATTTTGCAGGAGGAAGTTTTCCTTTTCATCGCACCAAAAAGCCATTTTCCATTTTCCGAGCATAAAAAATGGACGGTTTTATGAAGCAACCACCAAATGGCTAATTCAAAATACTACCACCATATTTTACAAAAATACTATACCACCTTATACGGACAATGTACCAACAGGGGATCCAAAACCTTTCCGTCCACCTTTGATGAAAAAGACAAATTCCTGCCGAATCGGTAGGAAGTGGGTCATATATGAACTACAAGTACATGATCCGATGCTCATGTTTTTTTACAAAAATTATTTTAGGTTCACAATATGCTATTTTATCAAAGATCCATTGCAAGTTTAGCGAGGCTCGACCCCGAGCTGAGAATCTTTATGTCCGCCGTTCGACAAAGTTTGACGATAGTTTAAAACGGGCATAAAAAAATCAAAAACGATCGAAACAATGTGAAACCTTCGCGTGGTGTCATATTATGTGACATAGTTATAATAAAAAATAGCAAACTTGATATATTGATTATGTCTCAAAAAAACCTTCACAAAATGACCTATCTCATTCGAGGTTTCTTGGCTTTCGGGTCAAATGACCAATGTTATGGCTAGAATCAAGGCATAGTTTATGATAATGTGCTCATATTATGCATACACATGCATCATGGGATGGCGAACAATGTTGCAGGAGGAATTTTTCCTTTTCGTCTCACCAAAAAGCCATTTTCTATTTTTCGAGCATAAAAAACGAACCGTTTTGTGAAGTAACCACCAAATGACTAATTCAAAATACTACCACCATATTTTACAAAAATACTATACCACCTTATATGGACAATGTCCTAACAGGTGGATCCGAAACCTTTTCGTCCACCTTTGGTGAAAAAGACAAATTCATGCTGAATCGGTAGGAAGTGGGTCAGATATGAACTACAGGTACATGATCCGATGCTCATGTTTTTTTACAAAAATCATTTTTAGGTTCACAATATGCTATTTTATCAAAGATCCAATGAATGTTTAGCGAGGCTCGGCCCTGAGCTAAGAATATTTATGTCGTCGTTCGACAAAGTTTGACGATAGTTTAAAACGGGCATAAAAAATTCAAAAACGATCGAAACAATGCGAAACCTTCGCATGGCGTCATATTATGTGACATAGTTATAAGGAAAAATATCAAACTTGATATATTGATTATGTCTCAAAAAACCTTCACAAAATGACCTATCTCATTCGAGGTTTCTTGGTTTTCGGGTCAAATGACCAATGTTATGGCTAGAATCAAGGCATAGTTTGTGATAATGTGCCCATATTATGCATACACATGCATCATGGGATGGCGAACAATGTTGCAGGAGGAAGTTTTCCTTTTCGTCGCACCAAAAAGCCATTTTCTATTTTCCGAACATAAAAAACGGACGGTTTTGTGAAGCAACCACCAAATGGCTAATTCAAAATACTACCATCATATTTTACAAAAATACTATACCACCTTATATGGACAATGTCCCAACAGGGGGATCCGAAACCTTTCCGTCCACCTTTGGTGAAAAAGACAAATTTCTGCCGAATCGGTAGGAAGTGGGTCAGATATGAACTACAGGTACATGATCCGATGCTCATGTTTTTTTACAAAAATCATTTTTATGTTCACAATATGCTATTTTATCAAAGATCCAATGCAAGTTTTCATTTTCATCGCACCAAAAAGGCATTTTTTTTATTATCCGAAAAGGAGATTTTCTAAAGCAACCACCAAATAGCTAATTCGAAAACGGAGGGTTTGTGATTAGTTGATATGGACATCATATTTGGATTCCTCTCATTTTTCTGATCAATTTAAACATATTATTTGTTGAATTTCGATTTACAGATTTAAAGATATTAATTATTCTATATTAAATAGAATAATACAAAAAAATAAAATTATTATATTTTTATTTGAATTCGATAATATTTTTACTTATTCATTAATATTTACTTAAATAATTGTTTGTAATTTCAAAAAATATAAACATGTGACATGATGATATAAGAGTTAATAGGATTGATATCATAGTATTAACACCAATGTATGAATTACTTTGCGGAAACGGATTCTGAAGGAACGAGAAAGTTAAGCGTGCTGAAGCTGGAGTAGTATTAGGATGGGTGACCTGCTGGGAAGTTTGACTAAGACTGGAATTTAATCAATTAGTAAGTATAATTAGTGTTAAAAATGATCAAAGTAGGAGATTAACAAGTGAAACAATTCAAAGAATAAAAAATTGAGAAAAATAATAATTTATTATTATTATTTTTCAAAAAAAAATCAAAAAAAAATTGTTTTTGCAACCGGCCGACAGGCTATGCCGACGGCAAAGCCCTCGGCGTAGCATACGCCGACGGCATTTCGATACGCCAACGGCTTGAGTGTGCTCCGCCGAGAGAGATCTTTGCCGAGGAGGCTACGCCGAGGGCAGCCCTCGGCGTACCATACGCCGATGGCCTTTTGCCCTCGGCGTAGCGCGCGCATCCCGTAGTGTGGCGGTGTGGAGGTAGGCCGGTGCGGCCTGCCGGAAGAGGAATGAGCGGGTGGCCGGCAGCGGAGCGAGCTCGAGGCCGGCAGAAGGGCGGCGACAGCTATGGCAGTAGGAGGAGTGCCGGCGGCATGCGGTGGTGTCCGGGCGTGGTGTGCTCACGAACCACGATAGGGATAAGAACAGGTAGAGGAGGAAGGGGATAAGGTGTGTGGTGTGCGGGCGTGCTCGTTCGAGCCAGGGATAGTTTGATTTAATCCCCCGGGAAACAGTATCATTTTCCTTTTTTTTTTTTTGCCTTTCGCAGCTGCCCTCAATATCGGGTCCGAATAACGAGCTTGAAAGCCTATGCCATCCGAACAGCCTGCATCTTGGTATTCGGGGCTCAAACCTCCCAAATATCCAATATCCAATACGCAGGATCAAATCAAACGTCCGAACGAAGTGTAAAGAAACGCACGTATCAAAGAATACGCTACTGTAGTGCTAGGAGTTGTGGTTGAAACCCTTTTAGTTACGGTACCAACGAGGTTCAGTTATTCAACACCTTTCATCACAAAATGTAACGTGTTTCTTCACAATAGTGAAACACTTCTCCTTTTTTTCACAAAATCTAACGCCGGGTCAGGTCAGCCTTGTGGCCTTCAAACTCGCTTTGTTCTGGTCCATTTGCAATTTGAATTTAAGACGTCCATATTTGCGGATGAGCAGAGGCCAGTCCAGGCTAGCGATGTCCCCAATTGCTTTTTTTTTTCTTTGTAACCAAGATTCTGTGCAGGGCATTTATAAATCTGTTCACACATTTTTGTGCAATGCAGTAGGGCAGGGGGCTGGACCTGCAGTTCACATGCCTCCTGCAGGTCAAGTTATGGACCGCGACAGGACTACAGGAGCCAGACAAACGCCCTGATAACGGTGTGCGCGCTGTTTGTTACTTTCAACTATAACTGTAGATTAGAAAAAAGTTCATCAGTCTGCCACATTTTGCCATCCAAAAGCGAATCATAGAGCTAAAAAAAATGAAGTAGAACCCAGACACTGTACTGTACGTGTACGTGACTGCCGGGACCGGCCTTAACTATTTTTTCACTAGGAAGCTCACACGTGACATGGACAAGAAGAAGCCCAGACTCTCGGATCTATGCGTGCAATCAATGGATCTCTGGCTGGCAGGTCGTTCGACCGGTTCACGTGTCAGAAATGTGCCGTTGTGCAGCCCGGCGTCGGCAGCGGACGGCCGGTTCGACGGCACCTGCGATGTGCACATCATCCCCTGTTTCAGCACCGGCAGCGCCTCCTCCTCCCGGCGCTCCCTTCCCAGCGGCAGCGCCGGGTTCGTCGTCGTCTCCAGCAACCGCTCTTACCCACGTAGTTTTCTCCTTATTCCACTTCCTTCCATGTCATCAGCTCCAGCACAAACGAACCAGTGCAGGTCACACTTCTAGCTCACCTGCAGGCTACTGCGCGCCAGCTTCGGCGCCTTCTTGAGGCCAATCTCACAGGTCAGGAAAGGACATTGTATCATCTACGGAGTAGTACATGCTTTCTGCTTTCTGCTTTCTGCTTTCTGCGGTAAATGGAACTATGCGCCCACCAAACTGTAGTGCAGTAGTGGTTTTACATCAGATGAATCCAGTGCATTAATCTAACTCAAACATCAGACGTACAGCACTCACTCACATTTTTGTCTAACTTTGAATATAACGCAGTGACGTAGCACCAAGATGGTACTATATGCCCTTTTTATCTGGATGTGTATAGCTGAAAGATGAGTATTGTGAATTTTGGATGTAGCTAGCCACTCACAGACGATAGCTCGGGCTTTGTTTAGCAGATATGGTTGAATGTTTGGCGCCGGTAACACTTCACTCATGTTGCTCTGAATTCTTTGATAAGGTATTATGTGTTAAGGGAATTTTCAAATAAAAAGGTTGCATGCATCATTCGATGAAGCGGCTGGACACTCTCTCCCCTTTCAAATAAAAAACTAAGAAAAAAATAAATCTGGCGATTAATCGATGAAATGCCTCCCGAAAACATATAATATCACATCATCAAAAGGCTCCTAGACCACAATGTGTTACCACTTAAGATAGACAATACTCTAGCTAGAAACATCCACCTAGATATTTGTTCGACTCTTCGCCTTTGATCTCTTTGCCACGCTATTTAATTATACTACAATGTAGGAGAACATAGATAAAATACATTATATAATATTCATGAGTGCCATGAACTACTAATCCTTGGACGCATGAAATTTTGTATTTCCTATTAATCTAGAGAGGCGTGTGCCAAATTCCAAAGTTAGTGCTAGTGTAAAAAAGGGGAAATGAATCGCAAGATTCTAATGCAAATAAAGCTTGAACTTAATGGAAGTATATGTGCACTGACATACATGAAAATCTTATAAAAACTAGCAATATATTCCATTATATAGTAACATTATTACATGGTTAATTTTTAAGTGTAATGCAAAACTAAACTAAGGATAAAAAGAGTTATATTAATGTTAAATTCAGGCAACAACAATTTATTTACCACCAACCATAAATTACGAGTCGCAACTTGTCGCAGGGATATCCCACTTGTTCAAGTAATACGAGATACTTTCTCTACATGTGAATTAATTGTGACATGTCTTCTAGTGTTCACAGCGCACGGGTGTTACACCGACAATGGTAGCATTATAGATATAACTTTTCTTCTGATGGCAACAAACTGCAAGACCGATTTAGTTGTCAATAACCTTAGCGAGGTGTTCAATAGCTTCATACTGAAAGCCCAGAATAAGCCAATAATGACCATGGTTGAGTCTATTAGGACCAAACTAATGCCTAGATTTGTAACAAAGAAGGAAGGGGTAGAACATGCTTAATGGGAAATTACTCCAACTTATGTAGAAATATTAGAGTGGGAGAAAATAAATGCAAGATGGTGTACAAACATTGTACGCTCAAAGCAAAATATGTGGCAAGTTACACATATTGAAAGGACTTATGAGGTGTGACATAGATCCACCCGAGTACAAAACTAAGCGTGGAAGAAAGCAAAAGAAAAGGCGCAAAGTAAACATCCACTAGTAGAAAAATGGCCTTTGGTTCTGGCCATTAGTCTCGGCCGTGGCTGGGTCCGGGACTAATGGTCCGAACCGACGGCCCAAAACCCCATAAAACCATTTGTCCCGGCTCGTTAGAGACCATTTGTCCCGATTTGAGATACAAACCGGCACTAATGGGTCTAGTGTCTGCTGCGCGCTCCTGGCACACCCGGCCCATTAGTCCCGGTTTGTATCTCAAACCAGGACAAATGGGCTGGCTCTATATATATGTCCAGATCTCCTGTATTTTTTTCATGGAGGAAGGTGGCATAGTTTGTGCTAGGTTTTTTTCTCTTCATATGCACTAGAGGTGCTCAATGAAATGCATGTGCGAGCGATGCCACTTGAGTTCACACAAGACAAACATGATATGAGGTGCCCGAGCCACACTTAAGCTTTCTCCTCTTTGTTTTCAAGTGTCCTAAAAGGTTAGCAACTATTTTCTCGTTTAGACCGTGTGATACTAATTTTAGCATCGTGATTGCGTTTGATATATATTGTTGTATGATATAGATGAGCCATCCATGGATGTACGGTGACCGACGCTCTAACGCTTACAAAGAAGGCATGCGTTATTTTTGCCTTGTGGCCGAGGCGAACAAGGGGCGGGATGGTTTTATGTGTTGTCCATGTGTTGAATGTCGGAATGAGCAGACTCACACTTTCTCAAGAGTCATTCAGATCCACCTGCTTCGGTCCGGTTTCATGTCCGACTATAATGTTTGGACCAAGCACGGAGAAAGAGGGGCTATGATGGAAGACGGCAATGAAGAAGAGAACGATGATGACAACTACCGATCTATGTTCCCTGAATATGCTGATAGCGCAATGGAAGACAATAAAGAAGAAGGAGGTGAAGAACGGGCACCAGATGAGCCCGCTGATGATCCTGGTCGGGTCATTTCTGATGTAAAGCGAGACTGCAACATAGAAAAAGAGAGGTTGCAGTTCAAGCAGATGTTACAGGACCACAAAAAATTGATGTACCCAACTTGTGAAGATGGCCAGAAGAAGCTGGGTAGTATACTGGAATTGCTGAAGTGAAAGGCAGAGACCGGTGTGACTGACTTGGGATTTGAAATGTTGCTAATACTAATGAAGAAGATGCTTCCAAGAAAGAACGAATTGCCCTCCAGTACATATGAAGCAAAGAAGCTTGTCCGCCCTCTAGAATTAGATGTGCAGAAGATACATGAATGCCCTAATGATTGCATCTTCTACCGCGGTGAGAAATACGAGAATATGGATAAATGCTCAGTAACACTATATTGCGGTATAGGATTAGAAAAGATGACCCTGGTGATGTTGAGGGTGAGCCACCTAGGAAGAGGGTTCCTGCCAAGGTGATGTGGTATGCTCCTATAATACCACAGTTGAAACGCTTGTTCAGAAACAAAGAGCATGCCAACTTGTTGCGATGGCACATGCAAGACCGTAAGAAAGACGGTATATTGAGGCACCCGCTGATGGTCGGCAGTGGATAAAAATCGAGAGAGACTTCTCGGACTTTGCTGGTGACGCAAGGAACTTATGGTTTGGTCTAAGTACAGATGGCATGAATCTTTTTGGGGAGCAGATCTGCAGTCATAGCACCGGACTTGTGACTCTATGTATCTACAACCTTCCTTCTTGGTTGTGCATGAAGCGGAAGTTCATTATGATGACAGTGCTTATCCAATGCCCGAAGCAACCTAACAACGACATAGATGTGTACCTAAGACCATTAGTTGATGAACTTTCATAGTTGTGGGCCAAACCTTGTGTACGTGTGTGGTATAAGCACAAACAGTAGGAATTTTACCTACAAGCGTTGATGTTCGTAACCATCAATGATTGGTCTGCTTTTAGTAACATTTCAGGATAGATAAACAAATGATACAATGCATGCATGAACTATTTAGATGAGACTGAAAGTATATATCTAGATAAATGTAGGAAGAATGTGTACCCGTACAATCGTCGTTTTCTTCCGCCTAGGCATCTCTTAAGGAAAAAAGGCAAGCATTTCAATGGCAAGGCAGAAACCCGGACGAAGTCTGTCCCCCGTACTGGTGCTAATGTATTTGGTATGGTCAAGGATTTAAATGTAATCTTTGTAAAGGGTCTTGGCAGACAACATGTTCCGAATAATGCTAACGGACACACAACCATGTGGAAGAAGAAATCTATATTTTGGGAGCTACCCTATTGGGAAGTCCATGAGGTCCGCTCTGCAATCGACATGATACACCTGACGAAGAATCTTTGCGAGAATATTCTAGGCTTCCTGGGCTTGAATGGGAAGTCAAAAGATACATCGGAAGCATGGGAGGACCATCAACATCATAAAGGACGAGACGACATGCATCCAGGGCAGTTTTAAGGGCCTGCTAGCTACGCTCTTACCAAAGAAGAGAAGGAAATCTTTTTGAAGTCCTTTTTAGTATCAAGGTCGCATCTGGCTTCTCGTCGAATATAAAGGGAATAGTAAATATTAGAGAGAAAAAAATTCCAAAACCTAAAGTCCCATGACTGCCGCGTTCTTATGATGCAATTTCTTCCGGTTGCATTGAGGGGAATTCTACCAGAAAATGTTCGACTAGCCATTGTGAAGGTATGTGCATTCCTCAATGCAATTTCTTAGAAGGTAATTGATCTAAAAAGTCTATCAGGGTTATAGATTGATGTGGTCCAATGTCTGGTCAGCTTCGAGTTGTTGTTCTCGTGATCCTTCTTCAATATTATGATGCACCTCCTAGTTCACCTAGTCGAAGAGATTAGAATTCTCGGTCATGTGTTTTTACACAATATGTTCCCCTTCGAGAGGTTTATGGGAGTCTTAAAGAAATATGTTCATAACTGTGATAGGCCAGAAGGAAGCATCTCCAAGGGCTATGAAACAGAGGAGATCATTGAGTTTTGTGTTGACTTTCTTCCTGACCTTAAGCCGATTGGTGTTCCTAAATCTCGGTATGAGGGAAGGCTTACTGGAAAAGGAAAACTAGGAAGGAAAGCAATGGTATGTAGGGACGTGCATTCTTACACTCAAGAACACTACACATTCCTACACAATTCCACCGTGGTGGCTCCATATATCGAGAAACACAAGAATATTCTACGCTCCGAAAACCCGGGGAAGCCTGACTCCTGGATTAAAGGGGAACACGAGGAGACTTTCGGCAGTTGGTTGCAGACACATCTCATAAATAACACCACTGTTGGAGATTAGTTGTACTTGTCGGCCAGGTTACCATATTCGACTATATGCACTTTCCAAGGATACGAGATAAATGGAAATATATTTTATAGACCGCCTAAGATAAAAAGAGCACCAACCAAAATAGTGATGTCTGCTTTGATGCAACAGATGACAATGGTCAGAAGGATACATATTAAGGGTACATAGAGGAGATATGGGAACTTGACTATGGACCTACTTTTAAGGTTCCTTTGTTTTGGTGTAAATGGGTCAAGTTGATAGGAGGCGGGGTACATGTAGACCAAAAGTACGGCATGAAAGTTGTGGATCTTAACAATCTTGTCTACATGGACAAACCATTCGTCCTAGCCAACGATGTGGCTCAGGTTTTCTATGTGAAGGACATGTCTACCAAACCGATAAAAAGAAATTAGCAAAAGAATACATCGTCCAATAAGCCAAAGCGCCACATAGCTCTTTTAGGGAAAAACATCGTGGAAGTGGATGACAAGATAGACATATCAGAAGATTATAATAAGTTTCATGAAATTCCGACTTTCAAAGTGAAAACTGACCCAAGCATCATGTTAAATGATGAAGATTCTCCATGGCTACGGCGCAGAAGAAAACCACAATACTAGATAGGGATGTTGATGATGTGTAATAATGTATTAAACCATTTATGTAATAAATCTATGTAATGTATTAAACCTTTTATGTCATTTTGTGAAGTTTTGTTGAGACATAATAAATATACTAAGTTTGGTATTTTTCCTTGCAACTATGTCACATAATATGACACCACACAAAGGATTTACATTGTTTGAACCGTTTTTGAATTTCTTACTCCCGTTTCAAAATTTTCCTATTTCAAACTATGGTTAAAACTTGCATTGGATCTCCGAAGAAACATCATATTGTGAGTCTAAAAATGATTTTTTGAAAAGATCATGTACTTGTAGTTCAAACCGGACCCACTTCCTAACGATTCGTCAGATATTTGTCTTCACCCGGGAAGGACGGAAAGGTTTGAGATCTCCCGGTTGGGATATCTTCCATGTAAGGTTGTCTAGTATTTTTGAAAAATGGGATGGTAGCATTTTGAAACAGCATTTTGGTGGTTGCTTCACAAACGCCCCATTTTTGGCGCTCGGAAAATGGAAAATGGCTTTTCCGTGCAACGAAAAGGAAAACTTCCTCCTGCAACATTGTTCGCCATCCCAAGATGCACATACATGAACAATATGGGCACAATATCACAAACTATGTCATGATTATGCACATAACATTGATCATTTGGACCGAAAGCCATGAAACACATGGCGACTCCCACCCCTATGACAATATAATTAGCCCTTCGATGGCGACTCCCACCCCTATCCCACCCTAGCCACCGCCGTCATCTAGTTGGCCGGCGATCTCCTTGATCGTCGGTTATCACCCCAATCCCATCCAATCATTAGCCTTGGCGTCCCCTGATCTACACCCCCATACCCATTTCATCAACCCTTGCAACCCATGGCGATTCCCCTTGACTGTAAATGGATGACCACATACTCGTCCTCAAAGGATCTTGATCATGGAAGGAGGAAGCGTTATGATGGCCAGATCCACCTCTGGAAGGAGAATAATTGGCTTGTCTTGTACAATCCCAAAAGAATTGGTCATCATTCCTGGTTCACAGGTGGAGTTTTCTCTCTATGATGCCCACGTTGAAAAATGCATCCTAGCCCCGAGGGAGCCTGATCATGCATCCAAAGAGGCTCCATCATCACCTACATCGGGTTCAGCAAGTTTGGTCTCTAGTGGATTTGATTCCCCCACGTCGAGCAAGAAGGTATGTCATGGTGCCGATCTTGATATTGATGCCTCATCTATGGCGGTGCATGCCTCTATTGCTCTTGGTTTGAGATTTCAAAAGGATATGAGATATCGCTTTGGATCCACTGTTCACCCTCTTGTTAAATCAAACCATTTCTTCCTGGTTGTCTCCTTTAGTCGATCTAAGTTCAAGCTCACAGAGGATTCTGTCAGTCTGGCTTTGGAGTCTTGTCTTGGGGGTTTATGTGACCATCTGTCTGTTATTCAGAAATGTGATAGTCTTTCGTTTCTCTGTCAATTCCAAGGTTGTGGGATTTTCTGTCTACTCCCTCAAAACCTTCTCGTTTGAGGCTTTCAAATGTTTTTTTCATCTTTGGGGAAATGGTGGACCAGAGTGGAAGTCTGAATTCCGCAATTGGCAGATTGAGTCTAAACAGGAATGGGTGCTTGTTAGTCCGAACAAGAAAATAACAGAGAAAGAACTCGCTGCTCTGAAAAAAGAAAACGAAATCAATCTTTCGGCAAGGGGTCCAGAAGGTCAAAACGTATTTAGCATTTGCTGAGTTTATCGATTATCCTGTGTCTGATGGCTATGAAGTGTCCATGTCTCCTGCCTCTGCCAAACTTTTTGTTGAGGACAGTTACAATTGCCCACATTTGATGAGACGTGCTAGTGTAATCTTGCCACATTCAGTCAAAAATCTTAATGACTCACATCTTCGTGATTCTGTGATTTTTGGTTCGTTTGAATCCATGGAAAATGTCCGGCACGCAAACTCTACCAGATCGCCCTCTTCGTATATTGCGCAGCCAAATCGGGAATGTGACGGATTTAGCGGGAACTCAAAACCACCTGACCTCTTGAAGATCAATGGGGACGTCAGCCCACCGGTTGAAGGAGATGAGGCTTTCACTTGGCTGATTGAGGATTGGGCCATCTCGTTTTGGGATTGCCAGCACTGCCTTGGCATGGGTCATAAGGCCCAAGACTGTGTCAATCTGATTCGGTGTCGTTGATGTTTTCGTTATGGACACCAAAAAAGAAAATGCCTGAACCGTCCCAAAAAGAAAAGAAGTGGGTTCCTATTAGGCAAGCTCAGAACAGAGAACCCCCTGCCCCGGCTTCTACGGCCCCAACTCCACCTTTATCGACCGCCTCCCCAACTTCCATTGCTACATCGATGTTGAACAAACCCTACTCCGAGCCAATCCAATCTTTTCTTCAGCCTGTGCCACAGCCGCCACAACCCCCGTGGTCAACAATGGCGACATTCGAGCTTGACCCCACTAGGTTCATATCGCGCGGGCATGGCATCATTGATGGAGGAGAGCTGCGACTTCTAAGGACAATTGTCACTCCTTCGTTCTTCAGTCCAGATCGATTTGCATCCTACTATGTTGCGGTAGTGGAGCCTGAGCCGCCTAACGAAGACCTGCATCAACTCCTTCACCTTGCTCGCGACTTCATCCAGGGCCTTGGATTCCATGTGGTAAACTTTCAGTCCTGGTTCTTTGGTGTTGGGTTATATCAGATGCGTGATTCTTTGGTACAATCTACACTAGTTCAGCATGGAGTCAGAGATTTTGAGCCGCATCACTTTATTAGATTTGTAAATTACAATTAAGGGCCTAGGTACAGAGTTCACCAGGGTGCACGCACTGTTTGGCTTATGTTCATTGGGGTGCCACTAGATTTTCGTAATGATCAATGTATTAGAGAAGCTGTTAACACTTTTGGTGATTTTCATCATTGGTGGTCACGTGATCCGGTATAGTGCGGAATTTGTGTTTATGTCACGTACTCCTCCACAATTTTGGTGCCCAGGGATGTAGTGTTCAGACAGCCTCAGGTTGGACGATTCACTGGCATAAGGCGCTCCTAGATAGCAGTTGTTTATATTCTCACTAATGAGTTTGCTGATGCCTTGCCCCCTGATGAGGACCCAGTGCGTTTTAATGGAAACCCACACCCAATGCCTAGTAATCTTGTAGTTAATGGGAATTTGTTTGTAATGCATGAATATCCTGCGATGGGGTGGAATGAGAATCCAGATCAGATGAATCATGGAAATATGCAAAACAATGCCCAGAACAATAACATCAATGAGGATGTTCCCAATATGCAGGTGCCTGCTACAGATTTAGGGTCTGTAGTTTCTTTTTCTACTATTTATGGTGATGTTGTTCCATCTGTGATGATGAATGATCCTGTTGAGGTGCCTCTGAATGAAGTTCAAAATGTGGAAGATCCACTGGTGGGTCTGCATGTAGATAATGTTGCATCTATAGAAGAAGTTGCAGTTCCTGGGAATGTTGCAGTTCAGAATGTTGCTGTTCAGGAAGTTGTTGTAGTGCCAGTTGACAATGTTGTTCCATCCAGCACTGCTGCAGTGGATGTGTTAATGTATATTGATGCAGATGATAATATCCCAATTGATGAGGCTGTGGAGGTTAATATGGAAAGAGATCTGGTAATTTATTCACCACCCATTCATTTTCTTTATGAGCAGATTCACAGAGCACTTGACAGACTGGGTGCTACAGAGACCCAAGCCTTTACTACCTCTGTGAGTTCTCCCCTTCCATTCAATTTAGGAAATATATCATCAGAAATGAAGAAAAGATCTTGGGAAGATGCTTTCATCTCTTCTCCTGCTGCAAATGATGTGCCTGCACCTCCTTCAGTGGATAGGAGGCTGATTGATGTGTCCTCCCACTTGTAGTCTGTTGTAGCAGAGCCTCGAGTTCAGTCAGCTCAGAATGATCAGCTGTCCTCTTTCTCTGCTCAACCTGCTGAGCCTGCTAGGCTAAGGAGATCTGGCAGAGGAAAGGCCAAAGAGGCCCCCATGTTGGAGTCCTCCATTCTTCGCACCACAACGGTCCAAGCTGCAAGGGATGGGCATAAGCTCCCACCCATTGCTGACCTTCTAAGTCAGCCTCACAAGTGTGCCAAGAAGACTACAAAACTGTCTGTGGCCCTAAAAAGGAGATCCAAGACATCCTTTGCAATCGTTATTCAGGAAGAATCCTCAAGTTCAGGTTCTGCAGCTGCTGGTACCACAACGCCTGAGGTCCCCATTGAAGCCATGCAAGCAATTGGGCACATTTTGGAGATTGATCAAGCTCTTCTAACTGTTGACAAGCTTAAAGCTTGCACTGATGCAGATCCCACTGCTACTACGAAGTGATTAATGTTGAGCTTTAGTGCTTTTCAATGGAGTGGGTGTACTCTAAATTATGCCCATTATTGTAGTTATTTGAATTACTTCATCTGGATACTTATTCTGGTCTGTAATAATGATACTGGTTATGCCAGCGTCTGTTTGCCTCAAAACTCGATATATTTATGGATTATAAAAGACTACTGAGATCTTGGAATGTGCTTGGCTGGAATATTAGAGGAATAAATTCAGAAAAAAAGCAATTAGCAGTGCGTGATAAAATAGAGGAGAGTAAATGCTCAATCCTATGTCTGCAAGAAACAAAAAAAGAGTCCTTTGATTATAAATTTATTCGTTCTTTATGCCCAAGGAGTCTTGATAAATTTGTCTTTGCTCCATCAGTGGGAGCCTCTAGTGGCATTCTGGTAGTGTGGAACTCTTCTATGTTCAAAGGAACTCTGGTTCATATTAGGAGATTTGGCATTATTATAAATTTTGAATCAGCACATGCTAACCTGAAATGGACTCTTGTGGCTGTCTATGGGCCATGTCATGGCCCACTTAGGGATGAATTTGTGCAATGGCTGTTTCACTTGGTAATCCCAGATTATGAATTCTGGTCATTCATGGGAGATTTTAACTTTACAATGTCCCAAGATAATAGAAACACAAGTGGGGGAGACATAAACGATATG
This sequence comes from Avena sativa, assembly GCA_916181665.1. NCBI lineage: Eukaryota > Viridiplantae > Streptophyta > Magnoliopsida > Poales > Poaceae > Avena > Avena sativa. Next base: position 445,152,506 of record OV702282.1, on the reverse strand, counting down.
TTTATTTTTAATCAGTTGATTAGTCATCTTGGTCTGTTGGAATTGCCTCTAAAAGGAAGATCATTTACATGGTCCAACATGCAACAAAACCCATTGCTTGTTCAATTAGACTGGTTTTTCACGACACCTTGCAGGTCATTTGTCTTTCCAAATACTATGGTTTTGCCTCTATCAAAGCCTACCTCTGACCATGTCCCTTGTGTTGTTTCAATTGATACCATAATTCCAAAGGTTAATATCTTCCGATTTGAGAATTTTTGGGTGGAGCGGCCAGGTTTTTTGGACCGTGTCACTCAGTCTTGGCAGTCAATCCCTAGGGGTGCAAATGCAACAATCAGTCTATCAAAAAAGCTATAAGCGCTGAGATTTTCACTTAAGAAGTGGAATACAAGTCTGTCTAAGCTGAAGCAGCAAATAGCAAAGTGCAATCTGGTTATCATGTCTTTTGATAATTTAGAGGAAGAAAGACCTTTGTTTTTAACTGAATGCAATTTCAGGAAAATCGTTATGGCTCATTATGAACATTTGCTGAAGGCTCAATTTCTATATTGGAAGAAACGCTGCACTGCTAGGTGGATGAAGCTTGGTGAGGAAAATACAAAATATTTTCATTCCATAGCCACTATCAGCAACATGAAAAACACAATGGTTAGCCTGGTTGCTGAAGATGGAAGAACTGTGTCTGATCATGATGGTATGGCAGCGATTGCACTAAACTATTATAAAACTAGAATGGGAACTGCTAGAGGCATTGATATGTGTCTGAATCTGCCTGCTTTGGTGAAAAAAGTTGATGGTTTGGATGCTCTTACAAAGCCCTTTTCTCATGATGAAATGGATGCTGTTATCAAAAATATGCCTATTGACAAAGAACCAGGGTCAGATGGTTTTAATGGATTGTTTCTGAAAAAATGCTAGCATATTATTAAACAAGATTTCTATAATATGGCTGAGTAGTTTTTCCATGATACCCTCCCTTTATATAGCATTAACAGCTCCTTCATTACTCTGATACCAAAATGTCAAGGCCCTTAGAAAATAAATGACTATAGACCAATATCTTTAACAAATTGCTGCCTCAAATTTCTCACCAAGCTAGCTGCTGACAGGTTGCAAGAGGTAATCACTGAATGTGTTCACAAAAACAAATATGGCTTCATCAAGAAAAGAACTATCCAGGATTGCGTTGCATGGGATTTTGAATATATCTATCAATGCAGAGCTTCTAAGGCTTCTTGTGTGATTTTGAATCTTGATTTTGAGAAGGCTTTTGATACAATTGAGCATGATGCTCTGTTCCCAATTTTGCAGCACAAGGGCTTCAATCAACAATGGATTTCTTGGGTAAAGGCCTTCCTTAGTTCTGGGTCCTCCTCTGTCTTACTTAATGGCATCCCTGGTAAACAGTTTTTATGCAAGAGGGGGGTGAGACAGGGGGATACTCTTTCACCATTGTTTGTTTTGGGAGGAGATCTATTACAAGATGTGGTTAATAATCTTATTTGTGAACACTTACTTGATCTGCCAATTCAGACAGGAGATTTTGAATTCCCAATACTACAATATGCAGATGACACTTTGTTGATTGTTCCTGCTGACAAAGATCAGTAACATGTTTTGAAAGAGGCCTTGGACAAATTCAGCAAATCAACTGGTCTCTATGTAAATTATCACAAATCATGCATGCTGCCTATTAATGTTTCTGATGATGAAATTGCTATCCTAGCTGAGGAGTTTGGCTGTGTTGTCGGTTCCATGCCATTTACCAACCTTGGCTTGCCTCTTCGCACAACAAAGCCACGAATTCAAGACCTCTCTCCTTTGGTGGATAAACTGGAAAGAAGATTGGTTGCTACTTCAACTTTTCTGGCATATGGTGGAAGTATTCAATTGATTACTTCTTGCCTTAGCTCCATGCCTTTATTTTTCCTCTGTTCTTTATATATTACAATTGGCATTCTTGAGAAGTTGAACAGAATTATCAGGCATTGTATTTGGAGTGACAGGAAGTCTGACTCAAAAGGGATGTCTCTTGCAGCCTGGGACATGGTCTGTAAGCCCAGAAATAAAGGAGGGCTGGGAATTCTGGATTTCTCTAAGCAAAATGAGGCTCTTCTCATGAAACATTTGCATAATTTCTACAATAAAGAGGATATTCCCTAGGTGAAGCTAGTGTGGAACTATTAGACTGACAGTCCTCCACATAACTATAATTTATGTGGCTCCTTTTGGTGGAAGGATATCATGAAGTTATCTGATAAATATAGAGATATATGTGATGTCAAGGTCAGAAAAGGTGACTATGTTATGTTCTGGCATGATAAATGGAATGGACAATGTCCTGCTAAAGATTTACCAAGACTATTCTCATATGCTTTGGACCCATCCATTTTGGTTCAGAAGGTTCTTGTCTCTGATGAAATTTCAGCTCTCTTCTATAGACCCATGTCAGTGCAGGATTATAATGAAATGATAAATCTCCAGAATATGATGACAACAATGCAGTTTGACTCTGAATGTAATGACTCATGGGCCACCATATGGAAAGATGGAATCTTCACATCCAGTCTATATTATAATTTCACTTTCAAAAATATTTCTTCTAGTAAGATTCATTCTTGGATTTGGCAAAGCACAGTACTTCTCAGAATCAAGGTTTTTGCTTGGTTACTGATAAGTGATAGACTCAATACCAGAGATATGCTGAGGAGAAGGCATTGGAATGTTTCCAGTTTTCACACATGTGAGCTCTGTCCAATTCAGGCGGTTGAAAATTGGGAGCATCTCTATTTTGAATGCAACTTTAGTAGAAGAATCTAGACCTATTTACAAGTGGAATGGGGTCAAGAGGACTCCATGGAGCTCATGTTCCTAACTGCTAAAAGGAAATTTGCAAAACCCTTCTTCATTGAAGTGGTTATTCTTGGTTGTTGGCATATCTGGAAGGTAAGGAATGAGGGTATATTTTAATCAGTAAAGCCATCCTTCTGTGCCTGGAGAAGGAAGTTTATTCATGAGGCCACTATGCATGTGCATAGGGTAAGGGAAAAACATACTGCTGAATTTTCTCAATGGATTGAGTCCTTGATGTAATTTTCTTTTTGCTTTGTAAATATGTGTACATATGTAATCTGGTATACAGACCTATAGTTTATTAATAAATTACTATAGGGGATTCCTCACAGTCAGTTGTCGAAAAAAAGCTATGAAACCTCGAACATGATAGGTCATTTTCTGAAGGTTTTTTTGAGACATAATCAATATACCAATTTTGGTATTTTTCCTTGCAACTATGTCACATAATATGACATCACACGAAGGATTTACATTGTTCGGACCGTTTTTAAATTTCTTATGCCCTTTTCAAATATCTTTAGTCCCGGTTGAACAAACCAATAGGGACTTAAGGGGTTGCGGCAGGCTAGGGCTGACGCGAGCATGTTTTGTCCCGGATGGTGTCTCAAGCCGGGACTAAAGGTTCATCTTTACATGGGTGGCGACACTATTTCGGTGGGTGGCGGCACTATACCAGTGAGTGGCGACACTATGCCACTGAGTGATGACACTATTTCGGTGGGTGGCAGCACTGATAGGGGTGAGTGTCGACACTATATTGTGCTTCTTAATATATAAATAGGCATCCTTGTGAAGTTATCAACTGCAAACAAGATGGTGTGCGAGAGCACAGACAACACTACAACCAACTTGATGGAGATGCCTACGGATCCAGTTCTCAGGCATCTCCCTCAAGCTAGCCATAGAGGTACTCCCTAATATGTGAAATTAGTTAGCTCCCCGGCGTATTGATCTAGCTAGAGAATTTATAAACTACAAGATGGTGTGCGAGAGCAGGGACAACACTACGGCCAGCTTGAGGGATATGCCAGCGGAGCCCAATCCTCCGGCATGTTCCACAAGCTGGCCATAGAGGCACTCCCTAATATGTGAAATTGGTTAGCTCCCCTACACAAGAATAGAACAACATCTTCATAGTTCGGGAAAGTTGTAGAGGGACCAACACTAGCTAGTAGGGAATTGTCCATTAGTCCTTGTTTACTAATTAGGACAATGGAATTAGGACTAAAGGCCCCCCTTTAGTCCCGGTACAGCCACAAATCGGGACTAAGATTCAAGATATTCATTATTAATAATAAACCGTGACTACGGAATCAATACTAAAGCCCCCCCCCTTTATTCATACTCATGTCTAGCCCTATAGTACATAGCTTCAGGGTCATCTTCGTCTTTGTCATCGTCGTTGTCACTAGGAGCACACGACTGGATCCTAAGGCCAGCCAGGGCATATTCCGGGGGCACCTGCCACTCCGTCCTCGAATTCATGACACATGGGGGAGGGGGATCCTAGATGAAGACGCCGCTACGCCGGCGGCCTTTACCACTGCCATCCTTCTTGTGGCTCTATGGAGGGTTAAAGTGTAGGCACCGCAGGTGCGGATGATCTCGTTGGGAGACGTAGCGCATCACGCTGACGATAGTCTGGTTCGCCCACCACAGGCGGCGACCGACTTCATTGTGGTTCACCGGGGGCAGGCCGTCACCCTCGTACCTGGCGAGCTCCCTTTCCCGCCGGTTAGCGAAGAAGACATTCTAGGTGTCATAGTTGTCAAGATCCCAATGGGGATCCATCCGCTGCTCCGACATGAGCTCAAGGTAGAAGTGGTTCGTGATGGCCGCCTGGCGGCGGAACCTTGAGGCACAGTAGGACAAGAACCCCTCCAGCGCTCAGCATCTAGTCGGCAGGCATACGGTAGCCTGAGGGATATGGGTAGCTAGAGGAGCATAGTGCCTCGGTTTCCTTGAGAGCCAGAATGGATCAGTATGTGGTGTCCATTGTTGTGAGAGAGGCAGGTGTGGATGTGGATAGCCATGGCGCGGTCGGCCTAGATATAGAGGGAAAGTGCAGGAAAACATGTCGGGAAGCGGTGGGAAATGGCGGGAAATATCTTTAGTCTCGGTTAGTGGATCCAACCGGGACTAAAAGCCCCGGTTAGAGGTAAAGGACGGGAAAACATGGTGGGAAGCGATGGGAAATAGCGAGAAATATCTTTAGTCCCGATTAGTGGCTCCAACTGAGACTAAAAGCCCTGGTTATAGGGAAAGGGCGAGAAATATCTTTAGTCCCGATTAGTGGCTCCAACTGAGACTAAAAGCCCTGGTTATAGGGAAAGGGCGAGAAAACATGGCGGGAAGCGGTGGAAAATGGAGGGAAATATCTTTAGTCTCGGTTAGTGGCTCCAACCAGGACTAAAAGAACTATGTGGCGCTTTGGCTCATCGTATGATGTATTATTTTTTATTTTTCGGTCTAGAGGACATGTTAGAATGGCAAAACAGATAATAGTTTGACAAGTTAGAATAATTATTTTATAAAACATAAAATGGAATTGTATTAATTATTCAAATTCAAGCACTTTTTATGTTGAAAGTTTAGTGAGATTCAAAAATATGCAAAAGATAATAGTTAATGCATTTTATAATTGAAAATGGAAAAACGGTTAATAGTTTGACAAGTTAAAATAATTAATTTATAAAACAGACAATGGATTTGGTTTACTTATTAAATTCAAGCACTTTTTATGTTAAAAGTTTTCTCAGATTCATAAGTATGCAAAAAATAATTTATTTAAGTGTTTAAATGTTTTGAAAAAACACCCAGATTTGAAGAAAAAAAGTCCCGGACAAAAAATCTCACCTAGCTAGTTTGCGCGCGCAAATTTTCGGCCCATTAGTCACGACCCGTATCACCATCCAGGACTAATGGCCCATTTGCATGCGGATATTGAAAAGCACCCCCTTCCCCCTTTAGTCACAGTGCGTGGCACCAGCCGGGGCTAAAGGGGGCACCGCGACTAAAGGGGGTATATAAACGCGGCCACCTCCCCAGTCGGTTCCACGCACCGCGACACTAGAGGCCTCAATCCCAAATCGACGCCGGGAGGCTGCCGGAATTTCGAGCCACGCCGCCACTAGCCTCGCCGGATGCCCACGCGCACCCTCGATGCCGCCTCTGCCCCGCCGCCATCCAACGCCGCCTCCGCCACCCGCGCGCGCCTATCATCATCGCTCCTATTATTTTAGTTGATTTAGTTTAGTATAATTTTATGTAGCAATATTTAGTGTAGTAAATATTATTGTTTAGTATTATTTTAAATTAGGTGTATTTTTTAGTATTATTGTAAATAGAATTTGGCTATTGTTTAGTATTATTATAGCAAATTAGGTGCAAATATTATTGTTTAGTATTATTTTATGTATCAAATTAGGTGTATTTTTGCTATGTTGTGTAAATATTATTGTTTAGTATTATTGTAGAAAATTAGGTGTACATATTATTATTTAGTATTATTTTGTAAACTAAATTAGAGTCCCTGGTAAAGCCTCTTTGTAATGCTAGCTTGTTTATTAATAGATGATTGTTGTTTCTCGATCATGAACATTTTAGATGTTGTTAATAACAAGAACATATCATTAGGAGAATGGTATGATGGACATACTCCTATAGATAAGCGTAGCATAAAGATCAAGTCATTTTAATAGTTCGTTTGCTATAAGCTTTCTGATACATAGTAACCTAATTCCTTCAACCATGAGATCATGCTAATCACCATCACCGAAAGGATGCTTTGATGACATCAAACACCACACCGTAACTGGGTGGCTATAAAGGTGGCATTGAGTGTTCGAAAAGTATGTGTTGAGGCACATGGATCAAGAGTGGGATTTGTCCATCCATATGACGGATAGATATACTGTGGGCCCTCTCGGTGGAATGTCATCCAATTGTCTTATAAGCATGTGAATGGCTCACAAGGGATCACATATCACAGGAACGAGAAAAGAGTACTTATCAGTAACAAGGTTGAACTAGGTATGCAGAGATACCGACGGTCAAAACCTTGGATAAGTAAACTATCGTGAGACAAAAGGAAATTGGTATCGTATGTAAGTGGTTCATTTGATCGTAAAGTAATCGTTGAAATATGTGGGAGCCATATGAATTTCTAGATTCCTCTATTGGTTATTGATCGGAGAAGTGTCTCAGTCATGTCCGCGTAATTCACGAACCATAGGGAGACACACTTAAGGATTCGATGTTGTTTAGTAGATATGGAATATTAGTAGGGATACCGAATGTTGTTCGGAGTCTCGTATGGGATCCGATATATCACGAGGAGATCCGGAATGGTCCGGAGAATAAGATTCATATAAGGAAAGTCATATTTCGGTGTTCGGGAAAGTTTCCGATGATTTCATCGGAGAGGTTATAGAAGGGTCTAGAAGGTTCACCGGACCGAAAGGGGAATGGTCCATGAATGTTTCATGGATATGTGGAATGATCGGATCATATCCTAGGTCACTTGGTGTTGGCATTTGCAAGAGAGAAAGAAAGCTCTAAATTGAAAGTCAAACGGGAAGTTTGAAAAGTCAAACTAGAACAATGGTTTCCTAGTGGGAGGAGAAACAAGTCCTTCTCTCAATCCAACTTGGTTTTGGGTTTGGATTCAAACCCTCCCCTCCCAAGGCTGCCCCCTCTCATAAATAGAGGGGCAGGGCTGCCCCAACACAACACAAGCCCTAGCCCTCCCCGAGCCAAGCCGCCGCCGCCCTAGCCGCCGCCGACACCTCCTCCACCTCCTCCCGGATCTCTAAACCCAAGATTTCTGGGAAACCCTAAATCCACCATAACTCGCATCCGGCTTGTAACACCCTCAGAATCGACCCTATGCAAGTTTTAGCGAAACCCGTCAAACCCGCATAGAAACGATTCAAAGGTGCCCACCAGGCACTTTCGTGCGGGTGGAAAACGAAGTAATAACATTACACAACAGTCCTCGATGGGACCCACAGAACAGATATATATAACATCGACTCAAAGAGTCAAGAATACAGATATACAATACAAAGATCCAAATCACCTTTAAAACGATATAGCGTCCGAGTATGGACAAGATGCAAATTGAGCTAAGAGCCCTGAAGAATAACCAATGGCGTCCATAACCCTGCCCAGGCCAAGCCGGAAGGGTAACCCTGTTGGAGATATGCCCAAGAGGCAATAATAAAGTGGTTATTATCATATCTTCACACTTATGATAAATGTTTACATACCATGCTACAATTGTATTAACCGGAAACATTAATACTTGTGTGATTTGTAAACTGAAATAAGAAGTCCCTAGTAAAGCCTCTTGTTAAACTAGCTTGTTGGTTAATATATGATCATGGTTTCCTGATCATGAACATAGAGATGTTATTAACAACAGGATCATATCATTAGGAGAATGATGTGATGGACATACTCCTATAGATAAGCGTACCATAAAGATCAAGTCATTTCAATAGTTCAATTGCTATATGCTTTCTGATACATAGTAACCTAATTCCTTCGACCATGAGATCATGCATATCACCTTTACCGGATGGATGCTTTGATGTCATCAAACACCACACCGTAACTGGGTGGCTATAAAGGTGGCATTGAGTGTTCGGAAAGTATTGGTTGAAACACATGGATCAAGAGTGGGATTTGTCCATCCATATGACGGATAGATATACTCTGGGCCCTCTCGGTGGAATGTCATCCAATTAGCTTGCAAGCATGTGACTAGGTCACAAGGGATCACATATCATGGGAACGAGAAAAGAGTACTTATCGGTAACGAGGTTGAACTAGGTATGCAGAGATACCGACGATCATAACCTCGGATAAGTAAACTATCGTGAGACAAAGGGAAATTGGTATCGTATGTAAGTGGTTCATTCGATCGCAAAGTAATCGTAGAAATATGTGGGAGCCATATGAATTTCTAGATTCCTCTATTGGTTATTGTTTGGAGAAGTGTCTCGATCATGTCCGCATAATTCACGAACCGTAGGGAGACACACTTAAGGATTCGACGTTGTTTTGAGTAGTTATGGTATTATGAGAAAGAGACCGAATGTTGTTCGGAGTCTCGGATGGGATCCGGGATATCACGAGGTGATCCGGAATGGTCCGGAGAATAAGATTCATATAAGGAAAGTCCCGTTTCGGAGTTCAGGAATGATTCCGGTGTTTTCATCGGGAATGTTCTAGAAGGTTCCGGATTGTCCGGCACTCCGGGGGGGGGAGGGTACATGAATGTGTCATTGAATGATTGCATCATGTACTAAGTGTTCTTGCTGTTCCAAAACTGAAAAGTCAAACTGCCAGTTTGAAAGTCAAACGGCTAAAACAGGAAACTGTGGAAAACAGGAAACTGTGGGAAACAGGAAACCGTGGGAAACAAGCAAGAGGAGGTTGAAACCAACTTGGAGGAGGAGTCCCTCTCCTCCAAGACGGCGGCCAGCCTAGGCCGAGTTGGGGAGGGACTCCCCTCCCCTTCCCTGGCGCGCCAGCCCCTCCACCTATAAAAGGAGGGGCAGGGCCTCCTCCTCTACACACAAGTTCCTATCCTCTAATCTCCGGTTTAGAGCCGTTTTGGTTTAGAGCTTCTAATTGCTCTAGCCTGCGGTTTAGAGCCTTCTAATTGGTGTATCTAATCCCTAGACCACTAATAGCTCTCTCTCATACTCCACCATACTCGCTTCGGCTTAAGGCGAAGCCCTGCGGGATCTCCCCTCTACTTCCGGTACCACGCCGTTGTGCTGCCGGAATCGCGAGGAGAGTGCTACAACCTCCGCTGCCTGCTGAAACAAGGGAGAGGAAGGTCTTCGTCAAGTACCGAACGTGTGACCGACTGCGGAAGCGCTGCCGGAACGCAGCGCCGGAAGGATCGTCTACACGATCTTGAGATCGGAAAGAGTACGACTACATCACCCACGAGAATCTGCTCTCGTTAAACACTTTGGAATCTTCGAGGGTGAGTTATTCCATCGACTCGTTGCTACAATCTAGTAGATAGATCTTGGCTTGTTTGTTTGTATGTGATAGAAAATTTTTGTTTTCCATGCTACGAACCCCTACAAACCCTGCTAACGACGTCGATCTCAAAACCTGCTTAAACAAAGGGGGTGCCGACAAAGGGCAAAGGAAAAAGAGAGAGCGGTCAGTACTGAGGCCAGTACACGGCGAGGCTAGAATTCGGCGGTCCTCGCCTACATAGGTATGGTGGACTGAGCGGCAGCGCAGCATGCACTAAACAACCTATAGAGACTCGATATAACTATCGGCTATCAGAGAGGGATAAGAAAGACCTATTCGGAACCAACCTGATGCTACCATCAAACAAACCCATCCTGGTGTTTCCCCCTCGAGACCAAACGAGGAAGTCAACCGAGGAACTCACACAGTTGGCAGTTTTATTTATTCAGTTATCGTTGCAGCAATTAATAGTTAGGTGTAGATAATCATCCTGATAAAATAAGCAGTGGGCCGTTTTAGTTAACCATTCCGTTGTAGTTGCAACACTTACTAGTCAGATACAATTAGCATGAGATATCCCAAAACCCAGCAGTTGTTGGTACTTTTATTTAGTCATTCCGTTGTAGTTGCGATTCTTACTAGTCAGATACCATGGTAGCAAGCGACAACCCAAACAAGCAATTGTTGGCAGTTTTATTTAGCCATTCCATTATAGTGAAGCTGGTTACTAGTCATTATAAAGTCAAATTTATAGCACTACTTTAGTTATAGTTGTCTATGATCGAGATATTGTGCTCCAAGTCGTCCATAACCGCGGACACGGCTTTCAGAAAGTTTTACCCTGCAGGGGTGCACAAATAGCAACACACACTCGATCAACCTCGGAAAAACCAAATCAAAACCCAACGAGGCCTTCACGACAAAGCAATCACCAGATTCAGAAATATTTCAGGGGGCCACCCCATTAAGTATACCCGCAACGAAGTTAGCTGACTTCGAGATGGACTCAAGGTTTGTGGGGCCGGCTGTAAACGACTGGGAACCCGAAAGTGTGACTGGGCTTGTCGATACCGCGAAAACGGGTCACGATCCTAAACAGTACAGGTGCTCCTCGCACAATCGTAAATAAAGCAGTAAAGCATGGCATAAGTACAGGATAGTAAATAAAACCTCAAACTAGTTTGTGGCCCCAAGAAATAAGAATGAATCAAGCTCTGGCTCAGGGGGGTCCCATAATCCTCCCGGATGTGGATAGCGCGAATATTCAAGGAACAGGTATCAAGTACTCGGGGTCCTACGGGACACAAGTGGACGGTTAACAACCAAATAACATCTATTGCCCACCTGTGCCTCTGCATTTACCTACTTCAATTTTAGTTGTTAAACAGTAATTAAAGTCTTGATCATCTCCAACATTAATCATGCGGCAATACTCCAACAACTGTGGTACTTGACGACACGCAACAGCACTTGAGCAAGCGACTACGACGCGCAGGTCCAACTATCTACCAAACAACAGGTAATAGGAGGTGTCCAAGGTAATATAAGGCTGCAAGGGATATCACGGGTACGAAAACTAGAGCAACGCAACACAGATAGCAATAGATCAACAGGAGGGAAATAAATACTATAAAAGTAAGATAGGTAGAAAGGGGGGAAGGTGCTCGCCTGAAAAACATTGCCGAAGGTTCAACCGAAGATCGGGTCGACACTCGCATCAACTCATCGGCCTAATCCGCGAAGAAGCAAAGCACTAGAAGAAACACCGGATGCACTATTTAATACTACGGCAAAAGATCGGGCATGATGCATGTATGATGTATGGCATGGCAAAGCTGCGATGCAATTAGGTCATATTAAGCGGAACCGGGGTCCCGATAGTTATTTACTAGGTTCATGTCGTTTAAATACCCCACAATTTAAATGTTGTCTTAACATGGCAAAATATAGCACCGGTTCGCTACACAAATTTAAATGGAGTCCGGAATAAGACAAACATATCCCGCATATAGACTCCATAATTAATTTAGGTGAATCGGCATAAGGCCCCCAAACCACACACAAATATGCATGCATGAACAATTTAATATGCAACAAGTTTATATCATATATAAAATATAGGTCACGGAAAAGAGGGTCACACTTTGGGGTTCGGCGAACTTGGGGTTCCGGGGTTCGGGGTTCGGTCTCAGGGTTCAGGGTTCGACGGGATCGGTCTCGGACAACGAAAGTCGATCTTGTCGCATCCGAGAAGAAGGACTTGGTTGGTGTCGGGGGCACATCGGATCCGCCCCTGGTCGGTGCCGATCTTGTCGTCACGAAGGTCTTGTCGGGTCCTCGTATCGGGTCGGTCTTGGCGTCCGGGGTGAAGTGCTTGACGTCCTTCGGTTCCATGTCGACGACCTTGGTGTCCTCGATGGAGAACTCGGTGTATCCGTGTCGTGGTTCTTGTCGGGGTTCTCGGCTTCGGGCGCCGGGATCGGTCTCGATTGTCGATGTCGGACTCGGGTTTCTTGTCAACGAGAGGCCTTGCCGCATCAAGCTTGAATCGACTATCTTCGGAAGGTCATGGCATTCCATGGTACAGTGCTCGCCTCGTCTTTGAAAACAACGTCTCCACAGAATGGGGCCGGGACAGTGAATATCCTATCCACGACAGGCCACCAATGCCAATGTTCAAGATGCTCACGGTACACCGATGCAAAACAATATGCTCCCGATAGCAACAGAAGAACAACGCGGCGACAACACGGGAAAGGAGAGGAGCACTCGCAGGCTCGTCTCGAAGCGGCAGGACGCGAGCGGGCCCAAGGACAGAGAGGGACGGCGCTGGGTCACGCGCTAGGGAGGGACGTACTGAGCTGCGTCGGGTGGAGCCCCGACGACGGGGAGGTGGCGAGGTGTCCGGAATCGGCGACTCCAGGGGGCGAGATGAAGCGACACCGCACGGCCAGAGAGTGGCGGAGGCCTCGAAGGCAGGCTTAGGCAGCGACCAGTGCTGAGGAGGGAGAGAGGACCGTGGCGCGGCGAGGGAGGGCCCACAGCAGCCTGCGGAGGAGGTGACCAGAGCCGACCTCGCGAGGGGCGACCGAGCATGGGGCCGAGCAAGGCGGTGGAAGGAGAGAGCGGGCACGGCGAACTGATGGAGGCCGGCCAGAGGAGACGCGGGAGGGCTGGCGAGCGGCCGAGGCCCGCGACAGCGCGGCCGGAGCGGAGGGGACCCGAGGCGGCGGAGGCAGAGATGCGGCCGAGAGGGGGCGACCGGTGGCAGGGACGCGCGGGAGGATGGCGAGCTCGACGGTGCTCGCGGGTAGATACGGGGACGGTGGGCGACGGCAGCGCTGGCTAGAGGCCGACGTCGGGGTCCTTGGGCGAAGCGGTCGCAGCCGGAGGAGCAGAGCGGAGGGGCCCCGACAGAAGGAGTCGCGAGGAGGGCGGAGCGGGGCCGGGCGGAGCTCGGGGACGCCGCGGTGGGGGAGGCCGGACCCGCGAGGTAGGGCGGCGGGGACGCGAAGGAGAGGTGCCATTCGGGGCGGCGCCGGGAAGCGGGGAGGGGGCTCTGGCGGCGGCGGTAGAGAGCAGACGAGGCGGGGGTGCAGAGAGGAGAGAGGCGGGAGGTGGGAGAGGACGGTGCGGGAGGGGCGGTGGCTATTGGGGTGGGGTCGGGGCGAGCGGGGAGTTGGGGCAAGGGTGGGGCCTGGCGCTGGGTGGGGTCAGGTAGGCCAGCAGGGAAAGAGAGAGAGCATGCCGGGGGGTGGGGCGTTCCATGTGTGCGTTTGTGTGTGTGCTGCGCGCTGGGGTAGGGCAGGTGGGGAGAGGGAGAGAGTTGGGGGTGAGGTGGCGTGAGGTGGTTGGCTGGAGGAGGGAGGGGATATGAGGTGGCGTGAGGTGATTGGGTGGGGTGAGGTGGAGGGGGGCTGGGTAGAATAGGGTGGGTAGGAAAAGGTTCAGGGTTTCCTTTAGATGGGCCGGGTGGTAGGTAGTCTGGTCAGGTTGGGCCTCTGGCCTGACCGATCGGACTGCCTCCCCGGACAAAACATTTTATTATTTATTTTATTTCTAAAACATTTTTGTAAATACTTTTTAGACAAATAAAAGATTTGAACAGACCGATGTTTTGTTTGAGATTAAAGGAGAGGGCTAATTAGAAAACAACATAGGCTTTTACAAAAATAGTTTTATGCAAAATATATGCATGAGGTCATGATGATGCAATGCACAAAAATAACGCGATTTTCTAGTAGTGGTTTTGCGGGGCGCCACACGGCTTAGGCGAAGCCCTGCGGGATCTTCCCTCTACTTCCGACACCACGTCGTCGTGCTACCGGAATCGCGAGGAGAGAACTACAACCTCCGCTGCCTGCTGGAACAGGGGAGAGGAATGTCTTCATCGAGTACCGAACGTGTGAGAATCTGCTCTCATTAACCGCTTTGGAATCTTCGAGGGTGAGTGCTTCTATCGACTCGTTGCTACAATCTAGTAGATAGATCTTGGCTTGTTTGTGTGCATGCGGTAGAATTTTTTTATTTTCCATGTTACGAACCCCTACAGACGCCCCCAATGTTGATCCACCCGAATCTCCGTCGACGTATCTGAACCCCTCCGGTGACGGTGAGGAGGTTGACCGAAGTGAGGGAGAAGCCGACGGCTCTGATGATGGAGAAGCCGACGGCTCCAGTGGACCCTTAATGAAGTCCGTCGAGGTATATATATATGAAGTCCGGTGATCAGTAGATGCATTAGTTGAGTTGTATATATATAAATTGACGAATGTTTCTTCACTTAGGCCTCCACGTCGAGCAAATCTTCCAAACGAGGTCTAGCCAAAAAGTTGGTTGCATCTACGCGTTATACAATTATAGCAATATCAGCATTGGGCGAACCGTTGGAACCCGAAAAGGTTGCAAATGTATTTGTACAACAATACGAAGTTATGGTTAGGAATCACATCTCGATCACCGTTCGGGAGTGGCATAATCCCAAAGGGGCGAAAGAGAGTGAGTTATGGTTAGGAATTTTCTTCTTTAATTCATGGACAATTTCATGTGTACAGTGCCTTTACTCTTCCTCTTTACCAATATTAGGCTTGCCTCTGAGAAGCAATAATTAAACTGTGCACAAATGGCATCCAGTTTTGATCAATAAAGGATGCATTTTGATTAGTTTAGTTACTTCAGATTGGCTAGGAAGGGTGCAAATCAATATTACGTTTTGTCTTGATATGCAAAGATTAAAAAATTGCCGTTGTTTAAACTCCAGTGGGTCTCTTAAACCATGTTATTTCAATAAAAAGTAAGTAAGCATGCATGCACATTGATTGACTAATCCATGGCAGTACAAAATAAAGAATAAATAAAGTAGCAATTCCAAAGTAGTAGGACAAATATATGAACATATCTCGTACACTTCAGATCTTTGTGCTTATATATGCCCATGATATACATGATATACTTCACTTTTACATATATACTTAAACATAGATAATAAACATACAATTCATCAAGAGATATGTTAGAATGTGTGTGGTATAACTCTCCGCTAAGATTCAGAAATATACTAGTCGACAAGAACCCGTAGGCATACACTATGATTTATTTCGGTCCCAAGTATTAATCAGTAGATCAAACACACACATTTATCTTTCTTTTTACCTAGTTTTCCTCTAAGACGGATTTAATGAAATTGTTTTCACCACAGTGTATCAAAAATGAATTGTCAATGCAACATTTATATAATATGACAATTTTTTGCGAAAAATATAAGAAGATAAATAAATTTAGAGAAAATATATTTGTTGCAATAAATATTAGATATATATAACAATAATGTGTATCTTCATAATAGAAATATTATTTTTATTTATTTGGTTAAGCATAATAGGAAATGATATTGGTTAAAACCGTGTGTTGACATAATGTTATGGAACATAAAAGAATTCCCTACAAGTTACGAACTGGTATCCTTGGTAAGGATGACAACTCAAGGTGCAAAACAAATTTAATTTTGATAGGCACATTTAATTTCTAAATCAATTTGTTATTATTAAAGGAACATCTGAAATTCCGAGTGCTATCTACTTGCAATCCACCAAGAATTTCTCATCCTCATGCAAGTTTCTTGTTGAATTTGTCGTCCCTTGTGACAATGGACCATCGCCAACAACCCATAGAGTACATTCCATACTACAAGCCGAGGATGGACTTAATCATGACTGAACGTCAAATTAGGCGGATAACTTTTTCATTACTTTTACGATAATATCACTCTTATGATGGACAATATTGTACAGGTGATATTATTCTTAGAGTGTGGTATTTTCTACCCACTTACCCTGAGGTGTCCTTAATGGTAAATGATCTACATCGAAAAAATTGTCGCTTCGTTTCCATCGGACCTTCCCAAAAATGATACTCCCCTAGTTTTCAATAAACCCTGAATAAAGCACTCGACCCACATACATTCTTCTTGGAAGGTTTTTCCATACCCCATCCTCCGTGACAAGCTTGAAAAGCCATTTACTAGGGTTGTTGTACAACAAAACTAATTGCGATATGTAGTCACTAACAACAAAGAACTTAACTTGATACAAACACATAGTACTAAATTAAACAGACAAATTGACACGAGGATACACAAAGCTCAATCCATCAACTAACTTTCTTGTATCTTTTATAGTAGCAAAAAGAGCCCGACAAAACAAACAGAACTAAAGAAAGAAACATATCAGACAATACAATGTAATGTTAGGAGGTGTGGGTGAAACTCATTTAGCTACACCACCACTGGGGTCTAGTTCAACACCTTTCACTGGTAAAGATCATGTCATCGCACACATTGCTGAAATGGCCATCTCACAAACCGTGTCAGCCGAAGGTGGGTGATGGGTCGGGCACATCGAAGACGTCTTGTAAAGCCGTGTGTGAAAGGGTCCAATGCCGCACACGATTGGCAAACAAAAATCATCGGGGGAAGGAAGACTGCTCTGCACACAATTCAAATTCATCAGCCATTTTGAACTACGACGTCCTCCATTCGCGGGCGAGCACAAGCCAGTCCAAGCTAGCGATGTCGCCAACCAACATTCTGTGCAGGGCCGGGCCCAAACATGTCCAAGAACAAAAGGTGCATCTACGGATCTACGCATTCATAACATATATCCGTTGATACTTTTTTGTGTAATAATAAGGTGGACCCATAGCTCACGCACACACTCGCTGTTCACTCACATGCCTCGCGCAGGTCAAGCTAGCTATGGACCGCGACAGCAATACAAGAAACAGACAAAGGCCCTGTGAACACTGGTGGGCGCACAGTGCACAAGGCAAAGTCACAAGAGAGCACTGTAGAAAAAACAATTTATCAGACACATTTTGACATCCAAAAGCGAAACAAAAAATCCACAAATGTACTGTACCTACACAATGAACTATTTTCATTAATTAGGAGAAGCTCACACGTGACATGAACAAGAAGAAGCTCGACTCCAGTCCAGAGCATCAATGCACGTATCGTACAGTAGGCACCTAGTAGTACTCGCGGATCTATGCATGCATGGTAGTACCACGAGCTGAGCTGCCAATCAATGGATCTCTGGCTGACAGGTCGTTCACCGCTTGGTTCACGTGTCAGAAATGTTCCCTCGTCAGCAAGGGCGCCTTGATGACCTGCAGGATCTGGACCACCTCCGCCATGGACGGCCGGTTCGACGGCACCTGCGACGTGCACACCATCCCCAGCTTCAGCACCGGCAGCGCCTCCTCCTCCGGGAACTCGCCGCCCAGCGCAGGGTCCACGCACTCCACCGCGCCGTCCCCGCCCTGCTCCAGCACCGCCCTCACCTGGTCGATCAGCACGGCCACGTCGTCCTCGCCGTACTCCACCGCACGCCGCCCCGTCACCAGCTCCAGCACCAGCACCCCGAACCCGTACACGTCGCACTTCTCGTTCACCCGCAGGCTGCTGCACGCCAGCTCCGGCGCCGCGTACCCCACGCCGCCACCGCCGCCGTGCATGAACCTGCTGCTTCCGCCGTCCGCCTGCTTCGGCTTCCGGAGCAGCCGCGCCAGCCCGAAGTCGGCGACCATCGGGTTGCACCGCGAGTCCAGCAGGACGTTGCTCGGCTTCACGTTGTAGTGGATCACCGGCGGCCGGAACGACTGGTGCAGGTACGCCAGCCCCTGCGCCGTGCCCGCCACCACCCTGAACCGCTCCTCCCACGTCAGCGGCCGCATCGACTCGCCGCTGCCGTGGAGCCGCGCCTCCAGGCTGCCGTGCGGCGCGTAGTCGGTCACCAGGAGCTGCAGCTGCGGCGTCCAGTAGTACCCCTTGAGCGGCATCAGGTTCGGGTGCCGCGCCTTGCCCAGCACGCGCGCCTCGCGGTCGAACGCGTCGCGGGACTCCACCACGCTCGCCGTCGACAGCTTCTTGATGGCCACCACGCGGCCCTCGCCCACCGACGCGCGGAACGTCGTCCCGAACACGCCGCCGCGGCCGATCTCCGTCGCCTTGCTCAGCAACGCGTCAGCCCCGGCCACGAAGTCCTCGGTGCGGAGGCTGCTCCCCGGTCCGAACGTCACCATCTTCCCAGCGGCCAGCTTGCTGGACTTGGTCGAGCTGCCAGAGCCGGACACGATGCTCTCCAGCTCCACCAGCTCCTTCTCATGGAACTCATCGGCGCCAACGCCGCCAGGCCTCCTCAGCCGCCGCGCCGACACGTTGAGCAGGGTGATCACGACGACCCCGAGGACGATGGACAGCGCCGCACAGATGGCCACCATGGCGGACACGCTCAAAAACCGCCGTTTCCTCGGCACGTCCTCACCGCCGCTCCCACCACCGTTCGCCGGGAGATCGCCGTTGTTGTTGTTGCCGTGCGTGTACTCGTTCGGGTCGAGGACCAGCGGCTTGGGCACGTTCATCCGGCACGGCTCGGCCACCAGCGGGCTGCACACGCCCAGGTTGCCCTCCAGCGCGCTCGCGTCCAGGCTCTGGAACACGCCCGACGCCGGCAGCCGACCCACCAGCCGGTTGTGCGAGATGTTCACCGCCAGGAGGCTCTCCAGCCCGCCCAGCTGCGGAGGTATCTCGCCGGTCAGATGGTTGTACTCCAGCCGCAGAATCTCCAGCTTCTTCAGCTCCGCCATGCTCGACGGTATCGGCCCCGTCAGATCGTTGTGGCCCAAGCTCCTGCCAAGACAGCAAAACCATCAAATTTTCAAAGTGTATCAAATTTTCAAAGTGTGAAAAACTTAATTTACAGACTGCAAAAATATTACTACTAAGCGTGTTACTAGAATTTTGGGCTCACTCACAGTAGGTAGAGAGAGGAGCATTTGGCGATGGTGTCGGGGATGGTGCCAGCGAGGGAGTTGCCGTCGAGCTGGAGCACGGCGAGGCTACCGGACTCGCAGAGGTCGCTGGGCACCGGCCCATACAGCCCGCTGCTGCGGAGGTCGAGCACGGTGAGATTGCGGAGCAGGCCGAGCTCGGGCGGCAGCTGCGTGTGGAGGTCGTTGCCTGACATGTTGAGGTACCGGAGGCTGAAGAATAGCGCCATCTCGGCCGGGATGCCGCCGGTGAGCTGGTTGCCGGAGAGGTCAAGCCACTGCAGCGTCTCCGCCAGCCTGGTCGACCCCGACGGCATGACGCCCGAGAGCGCGTTGGAGGACATGTCGATCGTCTCGAGCCCGACGTCGAACAGCGCGTCGGGGATGCTGCCGCTGAGCCTGTTGCCCCTCAGGTGCAGCTCCGCGAGCCTGGTGCAGCCGGACATCGCCTCCGGGATGTTGCCCTCGAGCCGGTTCTTTGACAGGCTGAGGTAGCTGAGGTCCTTGAGGTCACCGAGCGTGTCCGGCAACGCGCCGGTGAGCGCGTTGTCGGAGAGGTCGAGCCGCTGCAGCGCGGCGAGGTCGCCGAGCCAGGCGGGCACCTGGCCGGAGAGCCGGTTGGAGGACGCGGAGAGGCGCACCAGCGAGGCGAGCCGCGCGATGGATTCCGGGAGCTCGCCGTCGAAGGCGTTGTTGCTGACGTCGATGACGCTGAGGTGCGGGCACGTGCCGATGTCGTCCGGGAAGTTGCCGGAGAAGCGGTTGGCGCTGAGGTCGAGCGTCTTGAGGTTATGGAGGCCGCCGATGCCGGCGGGGACGGGGCCGGAGAGGCGGTTCCCGGAGAGGTCGAGCGTGCGGAGGCGCGAGAGCGGCCATAGCGCGGCTGCGAAGTCCGGCGCGCCGGCGAGCTGGTTGTTGGACATGTTGAGGTGGAGCATGAGCGGGCTGTTGGAGAGCGCGTTTGGTATGTCGCCGGAGAGCTGGTTGCGGGAGAGCACGAGGAAGCGGAGCGTGGGCGGGAAGGAGGCTGGGAGCGGGCCGGAGAAGGCGTTGGCGGAGAGGTCGAGGTAGCGGAGGGCGGGGAGGAGGGGGAGGTCGTCGGGTAGTGCGCCGGAGAGCGCATTGTGGGAGAGGTCGAGGGAGCGGAGGGAGGGGAGGAGGGAGAGGCCGGGGCGGAGGGTGCCGGAGAGGTTGTTGTTGGCGAGGGAGAGTGACTGGAGCTCGGGCAGGCGGTCGAGGCCGCGTGGCAGGCCGGAGGCGGAGGAGAGGGCGAGGCCGTCGAGGGCGAGGCGGAGGACGCGGGAGGTGGCCGGGTCGCACTCGACGTGCGCCCAGCCGCAGGGGGTGGCGTCGGACTCTGCCCAGCCGGCGAGGGCGCCGGACGGGTCGGTGAGCGCGGAGCGGAACACCACCAGCCCCAGCACCTCCTCGTTCACCGGCATCGGCATGTCAGCGGCCGACGGGTGCAGCCCGGCGAAGAAGAACAGCAGCAGCAGCATGAGGAGCGCACAGTTAGGAGCCGCCATTTTCTGCCCGCTCGCGCGTGCAGAGTAGTGTCTCTGCTCTGCCTCTGCTCTGGTCCGGGAACCGGGATGGGGGGTGGCCTGATATGGATAATGGAGGTGGCGATAGATCTAGCTAGATCGGCAGTGGGCAGAGTGTGAGGGGTGGTATCGATCGAGCTGTGAGGTTTTGGTTTGCGGCATGGTGGGAGGCGCGCGGGTGGGCGGACTGGCGCCCGTGAGCGCGAGGGGGTGGGGGGGTAGGTTGGACGCATGGAAAGCAACAAAGGACATCACGTTCTCGCTGCCGCTCCCGCCCGGGGGATCAACCCCAAACTCTGACGGCACCGCGCGGCAATTCAGGCACTGTTACTGTCTCTCACTCTGTCTATGTCTATGCTGCAAACGTACCCACTGGCTGGCGGTGGTAACAGTGAAACAATCACGGAATCATGGGCCGGCAGCTCGCTTTTACACTCACTGTCTGTAGTATAAATAGTACTATAGCTCAGAATGACACCCAGAGCAATTCAGACAAGCTTGTCTGATGAATAGTATAGTAGTACAAGCCAAGGTTTTGACATGATTGGTAACGTAAAGCTAGACCTCATCTTAGTTATGTCTTTCTTATGTTAGGTTGTTTTTAAATTGTAATGACCATTATAATACACACGGCTTGTGGCCCATGCTATTGCTAACCACTCCTACCAGTTATATTCTTCTTCTGCTAACTAATATATCACTCATGATACTGCAAAGATCTTAGAATAACTCTATGATGGTTTGAAAAGATTCAGTTTAATAAACCATGAACCCAAAAGGCAAAGCAATCTGATACTAGGAACAACAGATACTGAGATTTACTCACCTTTATGCCCTTCAGCTGCCTCATCGCACCAAACTGCAAACTGTAACCAAGAAAAAACACTGAGATTGGCATTTCCTCACCAACGAATTATTCCATTCAGAAGATCACGGGGGTTGCAACTGTACATGCCGTGTACTCTACATTTTGACGTGTTGCCACCCATATGACAGTATCTACTATCCCATACTATGCCCATATAATCAGATTGCTTGCCACTTGTTCTGTTACATTGCATCAAGTTCAAGAACTTGAACACACACGCACACCCGTGGCCACTATACTTGGACTATGCACTGCGCTACCTCCGACCTCTAAGCGCAGACTTCTATACGTTTACACTGAACAGAAATTGCAGACATGTACCAAATCCAAGGGGGGCGCCTCTCGCCTTTGCACAGTTCAAATTCCGGCGCTGGGCAGCTCGGTAAACGCCGCACCATCCACCGATGGTGCGGACCCGTCGAACGCTTGCTGTGTCTTCCTGAGGTTCCAGTGGAGGCCCTCGTGGATGCTGCGGAGGAAATCGGTGGTCGAGTCCATGAGGCAGGCCGTCGGAACGGGCCAAGGGGAGATGCTGCAGATGAGGGCGTCGCCGGGGGCCAGCTGCTTCCGGTCCTTGCCGTCGAAAGATGCCCATGCGTGCCCACGGCTGTTGTATGGCACTTGTATGCGGAGTGTCACGTACTCCGGCAGTATCAACGGCCTGAAGGATAAGGAGTGGGGACAGATCGGCGTGAACAAGATCCCGGGGACCTGCATCATGTTATGTACAACCAGGCGTTAGAGAACAAAATAGCGTTGGAGGAATCGTGCTGGAAGGGAGAAAACAGCGAGATTTCTTGGGATGGACGTTGGACTCTGGATCTGAGGGCAGAGTGAAGTGAATCTGTAATACAGGTAGTAGTAGAAAACAAGACACTAATAACCGCACCTGTTTGCTTGTCACAAAGACCGACAGGTTAACAGTGGAAAGACACAAGGCCCTCGAAAACAAGACTGTAACTGCACTTGTTGCTTGTCAACAAGACCTCGAAAGCCACTTTGGAGAGAGGTTAACAGCGCAGAGTACACGTGATAACAAAGTTGCAGGCCTCTTTTACTGTGCTGACTAACATGAACTTGATAAGCAAAACAACGCTTTAACTAGTCCTGGCTAAAAGTTTGGTTAGAAAGGAAAAAAAATCACTTCTTCCTTAGGTCTGTTTATCAAAAAAGCATCAATGGCCAGTTGGCCACTTCAAATAATCCACAGGGCTAGTCTTTACTGTGCAGACTAAATATGAATTTGAAGGAACACATAACTTTTAGTAACTACTTATGATTATTTTGGTTGGACAGTTGTAGGCTACACAAAGTTGGAGTACTTTGGTGCTCAAGCAGTGTGAAACACCAGTTTTTTAACAACCCCAGTTTAATTCAAGAAGGAATGTATCTGTTTGACACAGATCTGACTTTATAGACAGCACAGGTGGAATTGCAGGTTTTAGCTAACGTTTGGTAAGCGAAAAATCGACATGGGATCAGTGACCAGAGGGAAGATTGTGGACTATACCACAACTCATCTGAGTTCTTAATAATCACACATGGTCTTAGTGCAAAGTAAGAAAAACAATCTTTTTTCAAGGAGTGTAACAAAAACAATCTCAAGACTTACAGCAACAATCCAAACACAAGTCTGCAAATCAGGCTGTGTAATACAAAGTAGGGCATACCTGTGGATGAACCATGGATCCTCCGGCTGCTAATGAGTATGCGGTGCTTCCTGATGTTGTTGATATGATAAGCCCATCCCCTTGTACGAATGTAACGAATGAACTGTCACAGTAGCATTCCAGCTGGGTAAGGTAAGATGATATTCCCCGGTCAATTGTAACTTCGTTCAATACTAGGATTGGCCCCTCAGGCTCGAGCTCATCCTTCGCTGCATCACGGATTACATAGCACTGTAGACGGTTTCTCAGTGTTATGCTAAAAGGTCCCTTCAGCACATTGTCCAGGCAATCACGATATTTTTCACTTGCTGGAAACAAGTTAAGGACAACTGACATGTGACTGCCAACAGGAGAGTAGCTAGAAAGCTTCATGTGTGATTTATCTGCTACACGGCATGGGACTTTTAGACCAATTAAAATCTAGTTTTATTGAAAATGTAGCTTTCAATAACAAAACGCCAAAAACTAATCATTGTACACAAAAAATTGTATGCTACTGCCTCTGTTCCAATTAAGTGGAACAGAGTAGTATATATGAACATAAATCTTCAACTCTTGAATATATCATATAAAGTTAAATTTAAGCAAAAATGCAATAGACGTCATATAACCATTAAATTTTAGCACTCATCATCGATGATAAAGGATACGGAAAGGTGTCATGAAACCCAATGATCCCATGGCGAACGCTACAACCGGAGGAACAGGCCCTTTGAACAATGATGCAGCCTGTTATGAGAGGTTGAATCAGTAACTAGTTTCAGACCAGTCCAGCAGAAACTGCACTAAATAAGTCTTACGTGAAGTTACGAATTAAAAAAAAATATGGCAAGCAATTGATATTTCTTAAGAGAATAAATAAGTTGTTTGGCCAAACAATGCCAGTACTTAAAATAGCACGCAAAAAATATTATTATCAAACAAAAATAGCACAGGTATGAAACTCAAACATCTAATATGTGAACCAGCAAAGCAGTAACTATCATGTAAGTTAGTTCTCACAGAAAACTGTAGTAAATCTATAGACCTACTTCAAGCTGTTACATAAACCAAGTATATTGACCAAATGTGCATGTGAACATTCAACAGACTACTAAGTCCGCACAATCCCCTCAAATGCTTTGCATATTCAAGAAACCATGACAGGAGGCTAAAGCACTGCAATGCCTGACAAGGGAGGCAATACCAGATTCAGAGAACTATTAATAAGTGGTGTAGTAATATCAAAATTAGTTTTAGACATTTTGGAACAATGTATAACTAAAGGTAGATACTACACAAAAATGTACAAAAGCTTATTCCATACAAGAAAGTTCAAGGTATCTTTACAAAATGGACCAAATAACTGGATTTGCTTACCCATAAGACAGTTCCATCACCGCCAAGAGTTACAATGAGATCAACCTTTGTGTGCAACATCTTTGCCTCCTCATCTATCAGAATTTTCTAATTAGTTGGAGAGAAATGGAGGTTGCTTAGGCTTAATATATTAAGTAATGGAAAGATCTAGCAGTCTAATATAACTCAGAAGATGAAACATGTACAAAAGAAAAAATGATTTGCATCGATATTTAGCGTAAGAAACATTATTTGGATTGATTCAGTTATGACGACCATTCTTCCTTCATAAGAATCTCAGAAACGGAAAATCTAGTCCATAGCCGAAATAATAAATTAATATTTAATTATATCTAATGGTTTAAAATGAAAAATCTGGAGCAACATTAAAGAACTACACTAAATAGACTAAATTCTCTTACCATTATCCCATGTTTGCACCAAGTTGCGGTCGGTATCTTGTGTTAGCAGTTCCTTGCTAACCCAGGGCTCCACAAAGACATTCATATTTTTGTGCCCTTTAAGCCATCTACAATAAAATTAATGGCATTTTTCAGTGATGCAAGTTTAATATATATTTACAAGCATATGATGTCATATATCCTATGTATGCGGTGGTTGCATCAGTCATAAAAAGATAAATTTATAAGTAAATGTAGAACTGAAGACAAGTGCTTATTGTACTGATGAATACATAATAACATAACCATGTAGTTTAGGTAGATGGAAAATATATTCTTCTTGAATATGTTCACACATAAGGGTCACATAAACATGGAAGTAAGACTAGTAACCAGTGCTGCAAGATAGAAGAGTATGCACCTGACCATTTCAGCACAAAGATCACGAACTGAATTGGAGTTAGGTTTGGTTATGAAAAGTACTGTTTGCGGCCGAGATTCCCACTTCAGTAAGATCTGAAACCAAGATATCCGTTGTCATGGAAAGAGAGACATGAATAAAACTGAAATCTTTTCGGTCAAGTGATTCCACGTACTCTAATTAAATGGGTACAACATATTGTTTCAAAATGAAACGAACAGAAGGAGAAACTCAACCTGTTTATTGCTGCGCTCTGCTGTTGTAATGTCTCCCTTTTCAAAGGAAACAAAGTCATGCTTGTGTTGACCATTTTTGTTGCCATTGCATCCCCATGAAAGTCTAAACGATGCCTTTCTTCCCACCATCTTGTGACTAGATCTTGGGTTAGATCCAGGAACTTCGTCCTGGAGAACCTCATGTGAACATATCCCATGGTTTCCACAACATCCTGCTTGATCAGATGCAGGTGTCTCAAGTGTTAGCTGCCTGGCCAGTTTCCCTAGGTCATCGTCAGTGCAACTGCCACAATCTGCACAAGGTAGAAGTTCAATTAGATTTTTCTCAGGGGGTACGCTTCAATACATTATAAAACATCACAACGAATTCCAGTGTAAGATATGGATTGTCGCTTTCAGGATCCATCCAATGATTATATGATACTCCCTTTGGACAAATTAAAGGTGTGACCATGGGAAGCATGCTGTAATGACCAAGACTCAAAATTGATAAAGCCTTCCTCATGTGAACAAGCACATAATTATGCTAGGACTTCATCCTTGCTTCACCTTGAACGATTAAGACATGGTTGCTATACATTGTATCATAATTTTATACACTTTAAACTTCTAATGTGAGAAAAAATAATATCGTATATGGAGATACAAGCCACCTCAGAGTGTTACAAAAACCTCTTGCTGTTGAATCTTAATAACTATGGCCATCAATCTGCATGCAAACATCTAGATTTTCCTTGAATGGTATTTCCATAAGCAAAACTTCCTTCTATAAGCACATGATAATAATTACCAACGGTAAATTTTGGACCACAGAGATTTTGGAAGTGTTTGTTTTGTGACCTGAAGTAGTAAGACACTTCAATTGTGAAATCTCAGTTCAATGGATAATACTGTCTGTTAAAAGTAAAAGCATCAACTGCAAATGTATAAACCGAACCTTTCATTTTCCTTTCTTGTTTGCGCTCCGTCTCCAACTCATATTTACGTTTCCATTCCGCTGCCTCCGCCTGAGCAGCAGCTTTCCCTTCAGCAACTTGTCGCAATGCTTTTGCAACAGCTTCAAGTTCAAGGAATCGTACCAGTCACTATTTGGAGTGCAGGTAGAAAGCACAACATGTATATGTAGCTCTTATATAATAGGATTCAGGTAGGGTCATGTAAAGTTTGTGTTTCCTTACTTCTCATAGCCTCTGAAAACTCCACAAGGTGTGCATCAGTTGACTTGATAGGAGTTTGAGCAAGGAATTCATAGGACGCTCTCTCTGATTCAACTGAACTAACAGTAGAGCTAACTGTGGAGATGGAGCCATTTTCACTTGGATGTGAGACTATGGCATCTAGATTTACTCTCTGATCAGAAACCTGCAATAGAACGAAGGTC
This sequence comes from Avena sativa, assembly GCA_916181665.1. Lineage (NCBI taxonomy): Eukaryota > Viridiplantae > Streptophyta > Magnoliopsida > Poales > Poaceae > Avena > Avena sativa. The sequence goes on along the minus strand of OV702282.1, from coordinate 445,125,459 downwards.
TGTCAATAAGACAACACGAAATCTGATGAAAGCCAACAGGGACATCAATCCTTTTCAGTTGAAAGCCAACAAACTGAAAAGAGTAAAGTATGTCCCCAGTGTTGGGTTAACTGTAAGAGCACGTTCACCTTAGCTTAGCCTTGTTATGCTACCTCAATGTGCTTATAGTAGCTAATCGCAAGTAAGTAAAGCTATAAGCGCTGAAGGGTTTTCAGATCAACAGAACATGTAAGCACGTATGGACATATAAAATTGCGAGTTGTAAGCTCCCTAACCCATACCCCACTGTCTACAGCTTTTTACATGAAACAGGTGCTTAAGCTTAAAGCTAAACATAAGGATGGAGCAAAACAATTTATATTGGTTAAAAATAATCATCAAAGCTTAAACGTTACAAAATGGGCTCTAAATATTACCGAGTACATAATCAATTCAGCAGTTACTTATTGGAGATCTGGGTATATGATCAGCACTTCCCAAAATCGTCCGGTGTCAGATTTGGAAATGCATGTAAGGCGAAATATTCAGTTATCAGAGACTGACTGGGATTTGCAATCATGGTGTGATGATCCAAGTCGGAAATGGTGATCTGGTATGCGAATGAGAACCGCGCACGGGTTAAACAAAAACCGCCACAGCAATGGGGAAAAGAGGGCGAATGTCCAGTGGCACATATTTTATTCAGAAAGTAAACTAATGCCCAGTGGAATTCAAACCTCCCCCCAACTGCAAGATAACGAGGTTAGGTGAGTGAAACAACAAAAAAACGTGCGAAGCCTTACCCTGCACTCTGGTCGGTTAGGGGTGCTGCCCATGACTATTAAGCACGCACGCGAGGGGGGTTAGGAGTAGGACGAACATGCCTAAGAGATGACTGAGAAAGTGACACGCATTTTTCTGCCTATCTACCAACGGCCAGCGGCACGCGTACGTACCTTCTCGACCAACGATCTGGAGCTCGGGGCGGCCGGGATGGGTATCGGACCCGGGTTCAGGCTCCGGAGCCTGGAATCCGGCGGCGCGAGCTGGACTGCCTCCCGGGACGGCTGCTCCTGCCACGGAGAAACGGAGCATTCGTCAGCACCAAAACGCGAGGCATGCAGCCAGCTCCCCTGAACGAATTGCGGCGGGGGTGGGCGGAATTGGGGGGCGCCCGGAGGCCCAAACCCCCAACCCCCCAAAACCAGACACGGCTGAGATAGTGCGGCCGGATCGGAGGCGGCGGGGCGCGCGCGTACCTCGTGGGCGTGGGCGTGGGCGGGCTCTCCGAGCGGCATGGCGGCGCGATCCGGCTGGCCTCCTCTGCTCCGCTCCGCTCCGCCTCTGCTCTGCTCTCGTCGATTCCCGTTTGGGTTTCGCTTCGCGGTTGGGTTTTGCTTGTTGGGCTGGGGCAGTGTGCGTGCGCGCGCGCGTGGTCTCGGATTTGCGGAGGGAAGGGGTGGGTGGTGGAGTGGTGGTGGTGGTTGGGACTTGGGTGCGTGCGCGGGCGGACGAAGCCTGACTGCCGAGGACGATGGCGAGCACCACCTCCCCCGAATCGGGTATTTATGGGTGTCAGGGAGCAGGGGGTTGACGCCGACGGGTGCTGACTGGTCGGGTCAGGGCTCGGTGGGGCCTACTGGCAGCCGGTTGACGCGTAGGCTGGTGAGCCAGGACTTTTTCCGTTTTGTTTTCTCTAGGTGATGATGGAATCGACGATCAACCCCTCTCAAAAACATTGGTAGACTTGTCTAAATTCACATATATCTGTATCTAAAATGTTTTAGATACATGTAAAAAGAATAAACCAACAGATTTCCGCATAAAAAAATAAACCAACAAACAATAATAACATTATTAACAAAATGTGCAATCTCTAAATTAACATATGTTGTTAGTGCAGGGTCATTCGTGTAATCCTGCTAACAGATGCAACGCTGGCGTTTGGTTCATCTTAACTTGTTTTATCCCGCAATTCAACAAGATAGAGGATGAGACTAGTGGGTGTTTTTTTTTTTTTTGTCTTTTTTACATAAGCCACATGAAGTGTTCATTCTTTCTGAAAACTTGCGTATATACGATATTTTGTCATTTTTTTGATAATTTAAATTTTACTTTTTTGTATTTTTTTTATAATAGGTTCATTTGCACCTGGGAGCCAAAACACCACCAAAACACCGCCTCCGCCTGAATAGTTTGTGACATATGGATCACAAGCTCAAAGGGGGCAATGTACCACGACAAAGATACCATCGCATTGTGAACGTATCCTGCCATGAAAATGTCTCAGTAAACATTTGTGTACATCTTCTACATATCTTAAGGGTTTTAGATGAAAATGTCTCACTAAACACGAATGCGCATCGGTATTCGAATGAATAGTGGAAGGCCTTTGTGGACAAACGATAAAGCAACGGGCCGGATACCACCGGTTAAGCCATGCGTGTTGCTTAGATAGATGGGAGCTGTGCTGCATATCCGTGTAATTTTTGGCCGATCTTTGAGGGTTTCAACATGGTAATACGTCAAAATCGGTACAACAAGGCTTTTCTTACAAACATAAGATGAAATATTTAAAACAAGCATAAAACGTTACTAGTATTATGTTGTTATTTTAAGGCGAAGTGGACTTTTGGAACCTTCTTGGTTACTCCGTCAAGAAGGCACCAACTGATTGGCCGCTCCATTCTTCTTCGAGAACCGGAGAACAAAATATGATTAACTTAGTCGATCCGACGTTGTGGGAAAAGAATGACGTGATCTGCATATCATTGTCACTACTCGCCAGTAGGAGATAGAGTTCTGTTATCCACCAAGATATTTTGCTAAATACCTTTGGCGCGCTAGCTATAGGATGGACGGCATGCGAATAAAATCAGGTTCAAGGAATAGGAACTGACAAAATAATAGTGATGGACACTGTACCACTAACTTGCATTTGCAAGGTACCAACTACCAAAGGTTATTCAAAGCAATATTTGCATTTGCAAGGTACCAACTACCAAAGGTTATTCAAAGCAATATTTACATTTGCAAGGTACCAACTACCAAAGGTTATTCAAAGCAATATTTGCATTTGCAAGGTACCAACTACCAAAGGTTATTCAAAGAAATATTCGTAGATGTAGCTTTAGTTTCGCCAGTTGGAGTGTATATCCGTGAACTGCCAAAAAAACGATGATTATCTTCTTCTATGTTGAGTATTTACCAATAGTTTTGCTTATGTGTACACACACCCCTCCCTCAAACTCCTAAGAGCATGTCTAGTAGAGCCCTCAAATCCTCATCCAACCGTTTTTTTACAGTTTCGGAGTGAAAAATCTCGTAGACTGGAACCCCTTAACCCTTTAAACCTCAAAAAAATTTAAGGGTCCAACCCTCAAACCCCATCCCAACCTCTAAAAGTAAAGGTTGGAGAGGGTCCAACCCTCAAACCCCACTGTGAACTTGGCGGGAGGGAATTTTCAGCCCCGTCCCCAACTTCCCGCCCACCCGCGCGACCTCCGCGCCGTCGCCGTCGCCGAGCTCCCGCCGCGCCGCCCTTGCCTCCACGCTGCCATGCCGCCCCGCCTCCGCGCAGAGCTCCCGCCGCGCTTCCCTTGCCTCTGCGCCGCCCGTGCCCGTGGAGGAGGCCGAGCACGCGCGCCCCCGCGTCGCGCGCGCCCGTGGAGGATGCCGAGCCCCCGCACCTCCGCGTCGACCTCCGCCGCCCGTCCCCTGACCAGGCGCCCGAGCCCGCGTGTCGCCGCACCCGCCCTCGCACCTGCCGGCCCCGCACCCGAGCCCGCCACGCCGCCTCCGCACCCGCCTCCCACGCCCGACCGAGTTCGCGCCCGTGCCCGCGCAGCCGCCCCTGCTAGCGTCGACGCCTCCACCCCGCGCGCGCACAAGAGGTAAGATTTTCTTACCTTATTCTTTATTTCTTAGGATTTGATTTCTTGGATTTATATGCAAAAATTTGAGGGTTGCGGCACCCCCTGTTTTTCACAGCTCACAAGTGCTAAAATTGTCAATTCTCAACCCTTAAACTTTTGAGGGTTTAAGGGCTCTACTAGTGATGCTCTAACACACATCAATGTCATGGGAGGGGGTTGACGCCGATGGGAGCTGACTGGTCGGGTCAGGGGTAGGTGGGGCCTACTGATAGTGAACTGCAGTTTGGCAGCCGGTTGACGCGTAGGCTTGGAGGGAGGTGTGGCATCCCGCAAAACCACTACTAGAAAATCGCGTTGTTTTTGTGCATTGCATCATCATGACCGCATGCTCATGTCATCATGCCACATTGCATTTGAGCATAGTCATCGTCTTGCATTTGCTTGCATAAAACTATTTGCAGAAAAACCTATTTTGTGTTTTCCAAAACTCCCCGTCTTCGTTTCAAACGCAAAACCGGGTCTCCGGATTATTTTGTTTTGTCCGCTGTCGGTTTGCAGAAGCCTTGTTTTAAACAAATAAAATATTAAATTATTTTGGTGGGGGCAGTCGAACGGGCCGATTCGACCCGAACGACCACCCCAGAATAATCGGTCCAACCTAGAAACCTTTTCTACCTAGTCCTAAACTACCCACCCTACCTCCACCTCACCCCAACCTATCCTATGTCGCCACCTCACCTCTCTCCCTCCTCCCCACCACTCATATGCTGCCAACTCACCCCCCCAAACACCCTCTCTCCTTTTCCCTCTCTCTCTCTCTCCTGACCCACCCAACACACGCACACCCCACAGCCCAACCCGCTGCCCCCGGGCCCCACCCCGACCCCACTCCCACCGATAACCCCCTGGCCCCTGCCCCGCCTCCGCATCACCCACCCCGCTCCCTCCTCCCTGGTCAGAGCCGCACCCCCCTGGCCCACCTGGCCACCAACCCCCCCACCGGCGCCTGCTCCCCCGACCCCGCTCCCTTCCCCTGGCTCTCTTCTCTCCCCCGCATCCTCCGTGCTCTCCTCCGGCCGGCCACCACGAGCGCCACCCGTCGCGGCCCCCTCCAGCGCCTCCTCTGCCTCTCTCCCTTCCTCTTCCGGCCGAGCCCGGACTCCCTCGCCGGCCACCGCCTCTCCCTCCCTCTCCCCATCGCCGGCGTCCCCTCCCACCGGCCTCTGCTCCTCCTCCTCCACCACCGCGCCCTCGCCTCCGTCCCCTTCCCTTCCCTCTCCCCGCCGCCGGAGGTCCTCCCGTCGGCCCCGCAACCACCGCCGCGGCTCCCGCTCTCGCCGCCTCCCTGCGCCGCCGTGTGGCCGTAGCCCGCCTCCGGCCGTCCCTCCGCCATCGTGGCCTCCTCCGCCTCCTCGCGGGCCCACGCAGCCGCGGCCTCGAGCGCCCTCCGCGTCGCCTCCGGCGAGCTCCACCGCCGCTGCCGCGGCTTTCCCTCGACCGCCTTGCCTTGTCAGCCGTCTCGCAGCGCCGTCCTGCGCCTTCCTCCTCGACCGTCCAGCGTGCGTCGCTGCGATCCTTGTCTAGGCCATACGGCGCATGTCCTGTCGCCCATGTGAACGCAGGCCTTGCTGAAGTGCCTGCCTCTTCTGTTCAAGCGCGCGTGCACAGTGGCTGATTGTCCACGTCTTTGTACATGTGTTGCATCAAGTGTTGTTATGCTTGTAGATGGTCACAAGGTACCCGAGTCCGACGTCGTTGTCCGAAGAAACCGGAACCCCACAAGAACTCCCTCACCGACAAGTCCTCCGGGAAGCCGCCATCCGTTTGGCAAAGATGTTTCACCGAGATCGACACCAACCCGAATGAGCCCGATGAAACACCGGCGCCATACACAAGTCTGACGACCGAGGCCCCCAAAGCATCTCCTTCACGGAACCCGAAGGCGATACCGCTCGAGTACTCCTTCCCGGATCCGAACCCCGGTACCGGACAAGTTCGCCATCGACCTCGAGAACGCCTACACGGAACAACAAGACCGCCACACGGACTCGAGACCCGGAAGCCCCGAACCGAAGACCGACCCGAAGCGCCAAGATCTCCGACAGGGAACCGACCAGTTCGCCGAGAACCGCACCCGAACCTGAAGCACGACAAGATCTACTCCGCTATCCGAGAACGTTCCCGTCGAACCCTGGACCCTGAGGCCGACCCCGAACCCCCCGGAACCAAGATCTGCCGAACCCTAATGTGTGAACCCCTTCCTGAAACCCTATTTTATAATATAATCCAACTTGTCGCATTTTAATTGTTCATGCATGCATATTGTCATGTGGTTTGGGGGCCTTATGCTGGTTCACCTCATAATTAAATATGGGGCCCATATGCGGGCAAATCTAGCTGTATATTGGCCTCATTTAAATTTGTGTAGCGAACTGGTGATATATTCTGCCTTGTTCAACAACATTTAAATTTGCGGGGGTTCTAATTAACTTGAACCGTTTAATTAATTGGCGAGACCCCGGTTCCACTTAATATGACCTAATTGCATCGCACCTTTGCCATGTCATACATCATACATGCATCATGCCCGATCTTCTGCCGTAGTACTAAATAGTGCATCCGGTGTTTCTTCTAGTGTTTTGCTTCTTCGCGGATAAGGCCGTTGAGTTGATGCGAGTGTCGACCCGATCTTCGGTTGAACCTTCGACAATGTTTTCAGGCGAGCATCTCCCCCTTTCTACCTATCTTACTTTTATAATATTTATTCCCTCTTGTTGATCTATTGCTATCTGTGTTGCGATGCTCTAGTTTTCGTACCCGTGATATCCCCTGCAGCCTTATATTGCCTCGGACACATCCTATTACCTGTTGTTTGGTAGATAGTTGGACTTGCGCGTCGTAGTCGCTTTCTCAAGTGCTGTTGCGTGTCGTCAATTGCCACAGTTGTTGGTGTATTGCCGCATGTTGATGTTGGATATGATCATGGCTTTACTTATCGTTCACTTTAATTACTGTTAACAACTAAAATTGAAGTAAGTAAGCAGAGGCATCGGTGGGTGATAGATAATATTTCCGACCGCCCACTTGTGTCCCGTAGGACCCCGAGTACTTGATACCTGTTCCTTGATTTATCGCACTATCCACATCCGGGAGGATTATGGGACCCCCCCCCCCTGAGCCAGAGCTTGATTCAGTCTTATTTCTTGGGGCCACAAACTAGTTTGAGGTTTTATTTACTATCCTGTACTTATGCCATGCTACTACTGTATTTACGATTGTGCGAGGAGCACACTGTACTGTTTAGGATCGGGACACGATTCCGCGGTGTCGACAAGCCCAGTTTTGGGTTCCCAGTCGTTCACAGCCGTCCACCCAAACCTCGGGTCCGTCTCGGAGTCAGCTAACTTCGTTGCGGGTGTACTCCAAGGGGTGGCCCCCTGAAATATTTCTGAATCCTGTGATTGCTTTGTCGTGAAGGCCTCGTTGGGTTTTGATTTGGTTTTTCCGAGGTTGATCGAGTGTGTGTTGCTATTTGTGCACCCCGGCCGGGTAAAACTTTCTGAAAGCCGTGTCCGCGGTTATGGACGACTTGGAGCACAGTATCTCGATCATAGACAACTATAACTAAAGTAGTGCTATAAATTTGACTTTATAATGACTAGTAATCAACTTCACTATAATGGAATGACTACCTAAAACTGCCCACAATTGCTTATTTGGTTTGTCGCTTGCGACCATTGTACCTGACTAGTAAGTATTGCAACTACAACGGAATGGCTAAATAAAAGTACCAACAACTGTTGGGTTTTGGGTTATCTCATGCTAATGTATTTGACTAGTAAGTGTCGCAACTATAACGGAATGATTAACTAAAAGTGCCCACTGCTTATTTTATCAGGATGACTCTCAGTACTTGACTAGTAATTGCTGCAACGATAACCGAATAAATAAAACTGCCAACTGTGTGAGTTCCTCGGTTGACTTCCTCGTTTGGTCTCGAGGGGGAAATACCAGGATGGGTTTGTTTGGTGTTAGATTCAGGTTGGTTCCGATTAGGTCTCTCTTACCCCTCTCTGACAGCAGCCAGTTGTATCGAGTCTCTATAGGTTGTTCAGTGCATGCTGCCGCTGCCGCTTCAGTCCACCATACCTGTGTAGGCGAGGACCGCCGAATTCTAGCCTCGCTGTGTACTTGCCTCAGTACTGACGCTCCTCTTTTTCCTTTGCCCTTTGTCGGCACCCCTTTTGTTTAAGCAGGTTTTGAGATCGACGCCGTTAGCAAGGTTACCCTTCCGGCTTGGCCTAGGCAGGGTTATGGACGCCATTGGTTATTCTTCAGGGCTCTTAGCCCCATTTGCATCTTGTCCGTAGCTGGACGCTATATCGTTCTCAAGGTGATTTGGATCTTTGTACCGTATATCTGTGTTCTTGACTCATGGAGTCGTGTTGTATATATATATATATTTGTTCTGTGGGTCCCATCGAGGACTGTTGTGTAATGTTATTACTTCGTTTTCCACCCGCACGAAAGTGCCTGGTGGGCACCTTTGAATCGTTTCTATGCGGGTTTGGCGGGAATCGCTGAAACTTGCATAGGTCCGATTCTGAGGGTGTTACAGAGTGGTATCAGAGCTCAGCAGTTGCGATACCCCACAAGTCCAGCCTGTAGGATAACCTAGCTAACGGCCGAAGTAGAGTGTCAAAACTATTTTTTGCAAAATCGGTTGGGTAGTTCCGATTAGGTCTGATTTTACTCCTTACCCCTGTGCTATTCTCCTCTTACCTCTACGTGTTTTGAATCCGCTCTCGTCTCTTTCTTCGAGTCCAGGAATTCTCGTGGTTGGGTTTCCGTCGTACCTTCAGGGTTTCGCTTCCTTCTTTGATAACGGTGTTCTACCATCCGGTGTTCAAGTTGCCTGAGGAATCCGTCTACTGTGGTACCATTCTTTGTTCTTTGTTTGTGCCTTCCGGTGTTTTCCGACGCGACGATATCATCCACGCCAGATCCGATGCAGAGTCTGCATCACTCCTTTGTTTCCGAACCTCGTTTGTCGAGATCTTCAGTCTGATTCCGAGAATGGTTGCACGCTTTTCCACTGATTGTGCAGAGTAATAGTTTGGGTGCGTGATGGATTGTCCCCCATGCCGACTACCCCTTCTATTCGCTTGTGTACATTGAAGTGGATGAGAATGCATCGGTTCCCCCTTTCCATCGGAGCTAGAGGTGGCTTTATTTGTTGATACCTCTACCTTCGACCTTTTGTTTCCGGAGTGTTCTCTCGACGATCACGGACAACGACCTCTTGTTAGTGGTGTCGCGAGGATCTACACGAAGAGAGAAGACGCAGTTCGCCGACCTTCCTTCCGGTACCATGAGGCGGATCTCGAGGGCGAGATCCATTGTTAGTGGTGTCGAATTGTGGCATCCCGCAAAACCACTACTAGAAAATCGCGTTGTTTTTGTGCATTGCATCATCATGACCGCATGCTCATGTCATCATGCCACATTGCATTTGAGCATAGTCATCGTCTTGCATTTGCTTGCATAAAACTATTTGCAGAAAAACCTATTTTGTGTTTTCCAAAACTCCCCGTCTTCGTTTCAAACGCAAAACCGGGTCTCCGGATTATTTTGTTTTGTCCGCTGTCGGTTTGCAGAAGCCTTGTTTTAAACAAATAAAATATTAATTATTTTGGTGGGGGCAGTCGAACGGGCCGATTCGACCCGAACGACCACCCCCAGAATAATCGGTCCAACCTAGAAACCTTTTCTACCTAGTCCTAAACTACCCACCCTACCTCCACCTCACCCCAACCTATCCTATGTCGCCACCTCACCTCTCTCCCTCCTCCCCACCACTCATATGCTGCCAACTCACCCCCCCAAACACCCTCTCTCCTTTTCCCTCTCTCTCTCTCTCCTGACCCACCCAACACACGCACACCCCACAGCCCAACCCGCTGCCCCCGGGCCCCACCCCGACCCCACTCCCACCGATAACCCCCTGGCCCCTGCCCCGCCTCCGCATCACCCACCCCGCTCCCTCCTCCCTGGTCAGAGCCGCACCCCCCTGGCCCACCTGGCCACCAACCCCCCCACCGGCGCCTGCTCCCCCGACCCCGCTCCCTCCCCCTGGCTCTCTTCTCTCCCCCGCATCCTCCGTGCTCTCCTCTGGCCGGCCACCGCGAGCGCCACCCGTCGCGGCCCCCTCCAGCGCCTCCTCTGCCTCTCTCCCTTCATCTTCCGGCCGAGCCCGGCCTCCCTCGCCGGCCACCACCTCTCTCTCCCTCTCCCCATCGCCGGCGTCCCCTCCCACCGGCCTCTGCTCCTCCTCCTCCACCACCGCGCCCTCGCCTCCGTCCCCTTCCCTTCCCTCTCCCCGCCGCCGGAGGTCCTCCCGTCGGCCCCGCAACCACCGCCGCGGCTCCCGCTCTCGCCGCCTCCCTGCGCCGCCGTGTGGCCGTAGCCCGCCTCCGGCCGTCCCTCCGCCATCGTGGCCTCCTCCGCCTCCTCGCGGTCCCACGCAGCCGCGGCCCCGAGCGCCCTCCGCGTCGCCTCCGGCGAGCTCCACCGCCGCTGCCGCGGCTTTCCCTCGACCGCCTTGCCTTGTCAGCCGTCTCGCAGCGCCGTCCTGCGCCTTCCTCCTCGACCGTCCAGCGTGCGTCGCTGCGATCCTTGTCTAGGCCATACGGCGCATGTCCTGTCGCCCATGTGAACGCAGGCCTTGCTGAAGTGCCTGCCTCTTCTGTTCAAGCGCGCGTGCACAGTGGCTGATTGTCCACGTCTTTGTACATGTGTTGCATCAAGTGTTGTTATGCTTGTAGATGGTCACAAGGTACCCGAGTCCGACGTCGTTGTCCGAAGAAACCGGAACCCCACAAGAACTCCCTCACCGACAAGTCCTCCGGGAAGCCGCCATCCGTTTGGCAAAGATGTTTCACCGAGATCGACACCAACCCGAATGAGCCCGATGAAACACCGGCGCCGTACACAAGTCTGACGACCGAGGCCCCCAAAGCATCTCCTTCACGGAACCCGAAGGCGATACCGCTCGAGTACTCCTTCCCGGATCCGAACCCCGGTACCGGACAAGTTCGCCATCGACCTCGAGAATGCCTACACGGAACAACAAGACCGCCACACGGACTCGAGACCCGGAAGCCCCGAACCGAAGACCGACCCGAAGCGCCAAGATCTCCGACAGGGAACCGACCAGTTCGCCGAGAACCGCACCCGAACCTGAAGCACGACAAGATCAAGTCCGCTATCCGAGAATGTTCCCGTCGAACCCTGGACCCTGAGGCCGACCCCGAACCCCCCGGAACCAAGATCTGCCGAACCCTAATGTGTGAACCCCTTCCCGAAACCCTATTTTATAATATAATCCAACTTGTCGCATTTTAATTGTTCATGCATGCATATTGTCATGTGGTTTGGGGGCCTTATGCTGATTCACCTCATAATTAAATATAGGGCCCATATGCGGGCAAATCTAGCCTTATATTGGCCTCATTTAAATTTGTGTAGCGAACTGGTGATATATTCTGCCTTGTTGTAACTACCTCGGTGAACTACGCTCCTAGATACAAGCCTGGATGAGTGGTAGTGGTTGAAATAGTACGGTGGGGCCCCAAAAGCCACTCACTGGTAGTCCTTTCAGACGTCCCAACCACTACCCTCTCAACGGGACCTGTTCGGGCGGCGTAGTCGGCAGGCGAAGGGATCAACTACGTACATAAGTGGGTATGTACGCAAGCCACCATACAAGAGTACATCAGAGCCATACCATCTAGAAAGAAAGGAAATATACCAACGCCATACGGCAAGATTCAAAAGACCTAGATAGATCTATATTTTAGGATACTTCCTCATACAACACACATCAGAGTATCATGCGGAAGCGGCAAACAAAATCCGAGTACGGATAAGAAGCAAATCGGCATAAGATGCCAGAGAAAATAAGCACATCCCAACTACAGGTCTCACGGATCCCCGATCCCGGAATCTCTACACCGAACGATCGTTGCCCACATCATCGGCTTCTTCCACCCAGTATCCGTCCTGTGGAGGTACCTGTCCATCTGAATCAAGAATTTATCGTGTGAGACCCTAAGGGTACTCAGCAAGTCTTAATGCCTCTAAAGGGGACACAACCTGGGGTGACGCAATTGCAGCGAAAGATAAACCCTAGCAATTCTACAGATAAACGCTAACCATCCGCCTAACCAATGATAGACGGATGTCCGTGAATTAAGTACAACAGTTATAATGGTAATCTCATCCGATCCATCCTCCTCCCTGCTTACCAACAAGGAAGCGGACGAACAACCCCCCATCCGTTGGCAATTTTATTAACCATTCCATGAGTGTGGCACTATTTACTAGTCAAGTTACTTAGTCAGATTAAGGCGGTACTTTAGTTATGCTTGTCTATGATCGAGAAACTGTGCTCCAAGTCGTCCATATCCGCGGACACGGCTTTCAGAAAGTTTTACCCGGCCGGGGTGCACCAATAGCAACACACACTCGATCAACCTCGGAAAAACCAAATCAAAACCCAACGAGGCCTTCACGACAAAGCAATCACAAGATTCAGAAATATTTCAGGGGGCCACCCCTTAAGTAGATCCCGCAACGGAGTAAGCAAGCTCCGAGACGGCCTCAAGGTCTGTGGGGACGGCTGTGAACGACTGGGAACCCCAAACGGGGCTTGTCGACACCGCGGAATCGTGCCACTATCCTAAACAGTACAGTGTGATATCTGTCGCACAATCGTAAATAAAGCAGTAGCATGGCATAAGTACAGGATCGTAATAAAACCTCAAACTAGTTTGTGGCCCCAAGAAATAAGACGGAATCAAGCTCTGGATCAGGGGGGGGTCCCATATACCTCCCGGATGTGGATAGCGTGATAAATCAAGGAACAGGAATCAAGTACTCGGGGTCTTACGGGACACAAGTGAGCAGGAAAAACCAAATAGCAGATGTTGCTCACCGGTGCCACTTTCTTTAGTTATCCCATACTACTCAGGTTAAGTTGTTTAGGTACCTCATTATCCAACAGACTCTCACATACCCTACACATGCTGTTCTACGACTCGCATGGCTCAAACAACTCCTATAGTAGTGGCTCATGGGATGGAGGAAAACAAGCTTGGTGGAGTTTAAAAGTAAAGGCTATGCATACTTGGGATTCAGTTTAATGCAATCGCGACTCAATGATGCAAGAATAAGATAGAGGCAATAGGTACTGTATGTATGCAAGCATGTGGTAGTGCTTGCCTGGTATCTCAGTTGAAGCAAGGGACGGATCTGGGTAGTGCTCCTGGTTCTCTTGATACAACCCCTGCTCAGTGTCTATCCGAGAAAAACCAAACAAACAAGGCCAACATGAATAAAGAGCACGAGCATATGAATAAGATGCGTCAAGCAAACAATCATGCCATGATGAATGATGCACAATTTACATGGCAAGTAAGGTAGCATGGCATGGGTGAGGTGTGGAGGACAAGAAAATAACATTTAATTGGGTTTTAGAATCACTTTTGTTGCCATAACAGTTGTTGTTCAATATATATTTATATGATGCATGCTGCAATTAAAGTCATGGATAGCGTAAACAGAAAGGTCTCGTCGAGCTGATCATTTTAGACTCATCATTTGCTAAATTTGGATTTAGGAATTAAAAGTTATGAATTAATTAAATCCTAGTGGCAATTGTGTAATTAAAATAATCTTGGAATTTTATTTGTGCAAAAGGCAAAATGGATGGCATATTTGAATTCCTGGCATTTTCCTGATATTCAAACATATATCATTTGTCAAATTTGGATTTTCCATTGCAAAGTTATTCAAATCTGAAATTTATTTGAATTTTAAATATTCAGAAAAGATTTAAATAAACTAAACAGACACAGGCAAACTTTTTACACCGGGTCAAGGCTAGCTCTGGCCACTGACAGGTGGGGACAGGCACACCTGGACCCACATGCCAGCGGATAGGAGGGGGAAGGACCGCGGGTTGCGTTCCAGGAAGCCCAGGGGTTTTTTTTATAAAAGGCCAACGGTCGCTGACAGAGGGCCAAGGGGACTGCGGGTTGAGGCGCCAGAAGCTGGAGGGCCTAACTGGAAAACGTTCAGGGCAGGTTGATCTGAAGCCTGAAGAACTGAGTTTTGACAGCGCGAAACTGCAAGGTGGCTTGATCTTGCGTCGACGATGGCGAGCTAAACACTTGGAATTTCGCCACGACGCAAAAGGGAAAACTGCAGAGGGATGCACCGGCTACACATTTTGTTAAGGGTCCAACGTCGGATCTAGACTACATGGGGCGGGGCACGTGCGCGAACAGAGGGGAAAACGCGGCTGCTGCTGCACGACGCCGCGCGCGTTCCAGCACAGGCGGTGAGCGCGGCGCGGCGAGCGCGAGCGCCAGAGCGGCCGAGGCGGCACAGCGGCCTGGGAAGGGTGCTCACCGGGGGAGGGTGTTGGAGACGGTGGTGTGGTGCCGGGGAGCGCCTAGACGACGGCGAGGGGAGGGTGGTCAGCAGCGAGCGCGGGCGACAGCGCGGCACCCTCGGACGCGAACGGTCTGATGACGCGGCAGATCGTGGCGGCCCCGGGCTCCTCCTGCTGCAGTCCTGACGAGGCGACAGCGGCACCGCTTCTCCGCCTCGGAGCTCCCTTCACTGGCTCCGACGATTTGGGGACAGAGAGCGAAGGGGAAGGGAAGAGGGTGGCGGCGCGGGGTGCTGAGAGGGGAGGCTAGGGTTGAGGGAGAGCTGCGCGGTTTGGCTAAGAAGAGGCAGGCTCACGTGCGTGCGTGCTGCTGACGCGGACGACGGGGAGCGACGGCCACCTGCTCCCGCCGTCTGTTTTCCGTTTACTGCAGCGAGAGAGGGAGCTGCGCACGGCGTGAGTCGCACAGGAAGAAGAACAGGGCGCGGCAACGGAGGGGTACTGGGCCAGCAGGAGCGAGTTGGGCCGGGGAGTTCCCTGATGGGCTGCTACTGGCTCCCTTGGGCTGCTGCGGCTGCTCCTTTCACTTTTATTTCCCTTCCTCTTTTTATCTTTGTTTGGTTTGTTTGTTTCCAATCTAATACAAATTCAAACCAACTACTGATTTCAAAACTTTAAACCTTGTCACCAGAAGGTTTGGAAAGAGGGGGCTTGACTAAGAGGAGAGACAGAGGGGCAACTTGGGTGGAGATTAGAATAGGTGGGTTTAGAGTTTTAGCTAGAAAGGTTAAGGGCATGGGGTAGATTTAGAAAAGACTAAGATAGATGACAAGAGGGAGAGGTGGATGGTTTCCATTGAATCATGCATGCTCCAACTAAGACCAAGCAAGATCAACAGGAAAAGGGAGATGGGGAGAGAGAGATATGGTGATAGGATTGCTCTTATGCTCACACATGATCACATGTGTGTGCATGAAGATGGGGATAGAGGTTTAGATGATAAGGTGGAGACAACTACAAGCCAACAAAAGATTTACCCAAAGGAAGATGATCCAAGAGAATCCAAGTAAAACCAAATACTAGCAAAGGTGGCACTTGCATGGCCCATGCAACATAATTAATGCCAAAAGGTGATATTGTGAAAACAACATTATTTCATGTGGCTTTAATCCTTGCATTCCCAAAAAGTGGGCAAAGGCCAAGCAAAAAGGTGATGGGTGGATCCAACCAACAACATGAGCTAGAGTTACTCAAAACTAAAATGCCAAGCTCATATTAATTGGATGGTGGAATTATAAGGTGGTGAAAGAAAAGGTGGTGGAGTCAATAAGAGAGATGCCCTCAACTCAACTTGGGCATTTAACATTATATCAAGAACCAAATACAATATCAAGAGGCAACTACAATTAATCATGCACATGAGATAAGAACCAAACAAGAAAGGGTTTTATATGATGCTCAAATGCAAGGTGGTATGATGACATGAGCATGATATGATGATGATGCAACAATCATATGTTGGAAGTGGCTCTTTTTATTATTATGACATGTAGCATTACAGGGGTTAGACAACTGGGATGCTACACTTGTTAAACAACATTTAAATTTGCGGGGGTTCTAATTAACTTGAACCGTTTAATTAATTGGCGGGACCCCGGTTTCACTTAATATGACCTAATTGCATCGCACCTTTGCCATGTCATACATCATACATGCATCATGCCCGATCTTCTGCCGTAGTATTAAATAGTGCATCCGGTGTTTCTTCTAGTGTTTTGCTTCTTCGCGGATAAGGCCGTTGAGTTGATGCGGGTGTCGACCCGATCTTCGGTTGAACCTTCGACAATGTTTTCAGGCGAGCATCTCCCCCTTTCTACCTATCTTACTTTTATAATATTTATTCCCTCTTGTTGATCTATTGCTATCTGTGTTGCGATGCTCTAGTTTTCGTACCCGTGATATCCCCTGCAGCCTTATATTGCCTCGGACACATCCTATTACCTGTTGTTTGGTAGATAGTTGGACTTGCGCGTCGTAGTCGCTTGCTCAAGTGCTGTTGCGTGTCGTCAATTGCCACAGTTGTTGGTGTATTGCCGCATGTTGATGTTGGAGATGATCATGGCTTTACTTATCGTTCACTTTAATTACTGTTAACAACTAAAATTGAAGTAAGTAAGCAGAGGCATCGGTGGGTGATAGATAATATTTGGTTTCCGACCGCCCACTTGTGTCCCGTAGGACCCCGAGTACTTGATACCTGTTCCTTGATTTATCGCGCTATCCACATCCGGGAGGATTATGGGACCCCCCTGAGCCAGAGCTTGATTCAGTCTTATTTCTTGGGGCCACAAACTAGTTTGAGGTTTTATTTACTATCCTGTACTTATGCCATGCTACTACTGTATTTACGATTGTGCGAGGAGCACACTGTACTGTTTAGGATCGGGACACGATTCTGCGGTGTCGACAAGCCCAGTTTTGGGTTCCCAGTCGTTCACAGCCGTCCACCCAAACCTCGGGTCCGTCTCGGAGTCAGCTAACTTCGTTGCGGGTGTACTCCAAGGGGTGCCCCCCTGAAATATTTCTGAATCCTGTGATTGCTTTGTCGTGAAGGCCTCGTTGGGTTTTGATTTGGTTTTTCCGAGGTTGATCGAGTGTGTGTTGCTATTTGTGCACCCCGGCCGGGTAAAACTTTCTGAAAGCCGTGTCCGCGGTTATGGACGACTTGGAGCACAGTATCTCGATCATAGACAACTATAACTAAAGTAGTGCTATAAATTTGACTTTATAATGACTAGTAATCAGCTTCACTATAATGGAATGACTACCTAAAACTGCCCACAATTGCTTGTTTGGTTTGTCGCTTGCGACCATTGTACCTGACTAGTAAGTATTGCAACTACAACGGAATGGCTAAATAAAAGTACCAACAACTGTTGGGTTTTGGGTTATCTCATGCTAATGTATTTGACTAGTAAGTGTCGCAACTATAACGGAATGATTAACTAAAAGTGCCCACTGCTTATTTTATCAGGATGACTCTTAGTACTTGACTAGTAATTGCTGCAACGATAACCGAATAAATAAAACTGCCAACTGTGTGAGTTCCTCGGTTGACTTCCTCGTTTGTTCTCGAGGGGGAAATACCAGGATGGGTTTGTTTGGTGTTAGATTCAGGTTGGTTCCGATTAGGTCTCTCTTACCCCTCTCTGACAGCAGCCAGTTGTATCGAGTCTCTATAGGTTGTTCAGTGCATGCTGCCGCTGCCGCTTCAGTCCACCATACCTGTGTAGGCGAGGACCGCCGAATTCTAGCCTCGCCGTGTACTTGCCTCAGTACTGACGCTCCTCTTTTTCCTTTGCCCTTTGTCGGCACCCCTTTTGTTTAAGCAGGTTTTGAGATCGACGCCGTTAGCAGGGTTACCCTTCCGGCTTGGCCTGGGCAGGGTTATGGACGCCATTGGTTATTCTTCAGGGCTCTTAGCCCCATTTGCATCTTGTCCGTAGCTGGACGCTATATCGTTCTCAAGGTGATTTGGATCTTTGTACCGTATATTTGTGTTCTTGACTCATGGAGTCGTGTTGTATATATATCTGTTCTGTGGGTTCCATCGAGGACTGTTGTGTAATGTTATTACTTCGTTTTCCACCCGCACGAAAGTGCCTGGTGGGCACCTTTGAATCGTTTCTATGCGGGTTTGGCGGGAATCGCTGAAACTTGCATAGGTCCGATTCTGAGGGTGTTACAGGAGGATTCTTTGGTTTTGTTTTCTGTTGGTGATGGAAGCGATGATCAATCCAAATTCTCAACTTGTGACTAATTGGTGCCCATCTAAACCGAATCAATAAAAAAATAGGAGTAACATTATCTAAATACGCGTTCCTCTGAATAAGGTAGTCTATATTAGTGATGACCATTCGTGTAACCCCGCTAAAAGATGCCACATCGACGATTGGTTCGTCTTTTAACTTGTTTCTCCCCATCACCTCGACAAACATGGAGGATGAGAATGAAGGTGGTGAATAGTTTGTGGCATACGGATAGCTCGAAGGAGGACAATGTATGAAAGCAAAGATAATCCTAACATCACAAACCTACTCATGCCAAAAAAAATTCAATGCAGTCTCGAAGGACCCCAAATATGATGCATTAATACTTGGCGGTGTCGGAGATATTTGTATAGGACCTTTTTTTAGTTGTATAGGACCTTGAAAGGTTAGAAATAAGAACATAACCTTGATCATTTGCACAAAGGACCTTGGAGAACATATAAGAAACGCGATCAGGTCCTTGAAGTCTTTCGCATTTGCCAGAGCTCCACGGTCGGCTAATCTCGCTACCACCAGGGATCAAGCCACTTGGGGTAGAGAGGGTGATGAACGCTGATGTTGATCCGTGGAAGGGCCTTCTCGATGGAGGTTGAACTGATGCCAACAAGGGCGTCTGGGAGGCCACATGCATGGCTACAAAACATGGCGGCAAAATCCAGCCGCCATGTCTTCTCCTGCTTCTAGCTCCTATCTTCCCCAACCTCCTCGAGTGCCACAGTCCACCGGACCACCAAACTCCCTCTCTACACCGACATGGCTGGCTAGAAGGAGAATCAGCGCATAGAATTTAAAGAAGAGGGAGCCAAAATTATCTTTATTGACAGAGTTGTCGCTAGATCGGCACCCCTCTTTTTTCTTCCACAATGAAGGATGAGCAGAGGAGCTCACCATCCATCCCAAGCCGCTGCTAGCAAGCAACCGAGATCGACTCCTAGAGACCAGCATAACGCGATAAGCCATAAAGGCATCTTCCATGAAGGCAAACCCTACACTACACCTCGACCTATCCCTACCACATCTGCTCTATACAGGAGAAGAACAACCCCCTCTTCCCCGTCGTCTACAGCTGGCGTGGCCGCCGAAGAGAAATGGGGGATGAGTCGGGGGCGGAGTAGTTGACTCTCAAGAAGGTGGGAAGGAGAGGGAACGAAGAGGTATGAATGGGAGCCAACAACAACCTATTACTCACGCTATATACACACACTTCTACACATCCTAGGGTTTTTGCCTGAAAATGTCTCGCTAAACATGAATGCACATCAATATTCGAATGAAGAGTGTGAGGCTTTCTACTCGTTTGATCCACGTGTGTTGCTCAGATAGATGGGAGTTGTGTCGCAGACATGTCCAGTTTTGGGGGATTTTGGAAGTCTCATCATGTAAAACGATATGTAGAAATTCGTGCATCAAGGCTTTATTACATAGATATTTTCAAAAATATGAGATTTAGAACAAAGATGGACTTAATGTTGTTATTTTTTAAGGTGAAGTGGACTTTTGGAACCTTCGTGGTCACTCGGAAGGCATTAATCGTGCTAGGTAGGCTCATTAACCTTGGAGCAAAATATGGTTAAATTAATCCCATGTTGTGGGGGAAAGAATGATGCTATTATTTATACTATCTTTGTCACTAGTCGAATCCCACGTTGTGCTATAGTGCTAGTACCTCATCACATGGTAATAGTTAATACTAATACCTTCGTTCCGGATTACAGAGCTAATACGTATTTTGTAAAAATAGTCTAACCGTAAATTTGGTCAACAAAATATAAACTATATTTAACAAAAATTATACCATTAGATTCATATTTAAAATACGCTTTCGATGTACAATTTTCATAACATATGATTTATATATTGTTGACCAAATTTATGATGAAACTATTTTCTCGAAGTACGTATTAGCCTTATAATCCGGAACGGAGGGAGTATATATGTACGATTAACTTGCATTTAAAAGATACTTTCTCCGTTTTTAAATATAAGATGGTTTAGCTTTTGTGAACCCAATGTATGTAAAAACGGTTTAATGTTAGGTTCACTCCAGACCCACACACTAAAATGCGTCTACATGCATTATCTTTTACAAAAGGTAAAATAACTTATATTTTTGGAATGGATGGAGTAGTAAAGTTTGCATTCCAAAGCTAGATATGTACATTACACATGTAGGTTAGTTTAGTTGGAGTTGTATGCTAAAAAAAAAACCAGATTTAGCTACACGGAGCCGGTGCCTTGTATGTGAAGTAGTTTTTTTTTATTTCGAGAATGTTCTAGTAGTATATGGTAAGTTGATAACTTAACCAATTCACAAGAAAACGACATTTCTTGTAAGAATTAAAAGTAGGCACAAGTCAGCTACTTATATTAATTCCAACAATTCTCCTTTGATGATGCCATGACGGTAACTAGCTAACGACCAGGAGCTAGGCATTTTGGTTCCTATCGCCTTGCAATACTTGTTTTTGTGTGCTTGCTTACTACTACTTCATTTGCAAGACTGAAAGACTTGACCGACCGATTCAAGTCATTTCTGTTTAACACGTGATCATACATTCGAATTCCAAGAGCGATTGATGCACATCTGATAATAAGAAAAGGGAAAATGATACCCTCCTCCCGGGAGATCCTGAGTTTCCATCCTTCGGTCAGATGGCTCTCCACCGAAGCAACGATACGTGTTGGACCCACCTTATCCCCACGTTCTCATCCAAATTCTTCATCGCACGGGATTTCTTCGCCGCGAGGCTCCACTGCCGCGTGCCTCCGCCGCCGCGTATCCCTCAGCTATAGCTCGCCTCCACAACCATGTGCCTCCGCCGCCGCATGCCCCTCCGTTGTTGTGTGACTCCGCCGCCATGTGCCCTTCCGCTGCAGGGTGCCCCTCTGCTGCAGTGCGCCTTTGTCGCCCGCGTTCGTGAGAGGGCCATGAGGTCGTCCCCTGTCGGCCGACAATCACCATGTACCAGCTCCTGCGACCGCCGGCCAACAATCCCATGTATCAACTCCTGCAGCTACCTGCGGCGAGTGGTCGTGCTATACGTGGCGACTGAACCTGCTACACTGGGTTTTGGGTGTTGCTAACTACGGCGAGCGGTGCTGCTATAGTAGCATTTTTTTTGCTAAACGTTTTCTCCAATGAGGTCATCGTCGAAATCGACTTTTGCTACATTAGCATAATTATTTTGCTATATTTGTTTTCTGATTTTGTTACAATAGCGTAATTTTCTTGCTACGAGGTATCCGATGAGGTCTCCGGTGAAAAGTCTCCGACGAAGTCAGTTTTGCTATATTAGCACAAAAATTATGCTACATTGTCTCCGGCAAGGTTCCGATGAGATCTATCTTTTTTTAATTTTGTCTCATGAGTGAAGCGTTTTCTGCTACATATAGCAAAATGGAACTACTTATAACAAAGAGGGATGAAGGCACGGGAAAAAGATCTGACCGTTGATCTCGCTCGATTGGACGTCCGGAGACCCGGGAACGCCTAGCATGTCCTAAGAAATCGCTGCCGGTTTTAACAGCCCTCTACCACACCACATACGTATACGTACGTGAGTACGCCAGCAGCCGAAGCCGGTTCTCTGTAGGTAGGCCGTCTGTCGCGACGTAGGATATTATTATAGGAGAAGATGAAAGTTTGAGCAGATTCCGATCTCCGAAGGTCCTTGGTCGTGGATCGGGCACGGGAGACGTACGAGAGATCGACGCGGACAAAATCTTTGGGGATTTGATTATTATTAGAGTAGAGTATGGTGGGAGTGGTCGGCAACGGCGTCTAGTTTTTTTTTTTGAACGGGAATAGGCTCGAAGGCCCCGGAAGCTCCATTACGCGGTGGACAAAGTTACAAAAAGGACCCTAGCCATGACAAGTGTAACAGGCTGGGCCTTGAAATTTACACAAAGGACCTCAGAAAATATAAAAGAAAAACAATCAAGTCCTTCGTCTCCACCGAGCCGATGATTGGATCGCGCAGCACGGCCGCTGGCGGCGACGCCGGGGACAACAACACTTGGACCACCGTCAGGATGGGGCGCCGTGCTGGGATCAGGAGACCTCCAAGTCTGGAGGAGAAGAAACCTCGGAGCTTCGACTCTCGAGGCGCGGAGTGGCCCCCTTAGCCAAGGATAGCATCGGCGCTCATCGCCTTTGCTTGGAAACTTCCGCCAGAAGAGCTTTTTGGAGACCCGATGGCGCCGGAGCCACAGGACCAGCCCCACCATCCAACTCCTACTTCCCAAGCCACCATGGCCGTTCAAAGTAGGAAGAAGGAAGGGGACCAGCATGCGGAGGACGACGCCAGATAACCGCCTTCTTCGGAGCGTCGAAGCCAGCGACCGGCGACGCTCCTCTTCCTCGCCACCACGGCCGGCCAAGAGGAACACCACGCACCGCATGTCCACACCGCAACTCTCCTCCCCCTCGCTACCACAGCAGGCCAGGAGGATTGTTGCCTCGCAGATCCTCAACGCTAGAAGAAAAGCCACAGCTTCTTTATTTGCAGAGACAGAAACTTCCGTCTCAGTGCTCTGCTCTGGCCAGAAGAGCAAGAACACCAAGAACAGAGGTCCAACACCCCAGATCTGGCTGCAAAGATCTAGAGCATAGCTCCAAAATACCCATACAGGGTAGCAACTACAAAAACAAAGAAAAAAACAAGCCCTAACTACTCCGGTGCCAACTCCCGGCCACCGCTCGCCAGCTACTCCGGCGAGGGTGCCATGGGAGAGGCCCGGTCCTGAGGAAGCAGGGAAGGGGTGCCTCTCGATTCGTGCAAGCGGTGGGAGGGGGGCTACTTTGGTCCGGCAACGGCGTCTAGTTGTTGTTGCCAAGGTAAGGTAAAAGGTACGGATAGAGAGTCAACCGGTGGAGGAGCTAGCTGGCTTTTTTCTAGAAGCGGCAGCAGCAGGGTTGGACTTGTGTAAACGTACGTGATTCACTTTTACCACGAGCATCCATCGGGAGGAGCTGGGTCGTCGTCCAAAGCGATCAGAGACGTCGCGAGGATGAGGAGGAGCGGCGTCGGGGTCGTGGCAATGGCCTTGGCCGGGCGTCGGGTGTGAACATCGGACGTGCAGCCACGCCAGGGCGGGCGCCTATGGCTTGACTTTGGCGCCCGATCAAGGTTGGGCAGTGGCGCGGTGCCGAAACCCCCCGGAGGAGAGAGATCATTCCGGAAGCCTTCTTCATCACCATGCTAGCCTTCGGTATAATGCGTGAGTAATTTCATCTTGGACTATGGGTCCATACAGTAGCTAAATGGATGTTTCTCCTTCTTTGTGCTACCATGTTTAGATCTTGTGAGCTCCATTCATGATCAAGACCATCTATTTGTAATCATACATGTTTTGTTTGCAGGGATCCGACGGATATTAAGATTACTATGTCAGATTAATTAATGGTTTATCTTACTGATTCTATCATGTCTGTATTGTTTGAGATCTTGTATACTCTCTGTTTCTAGTAGCTATCTTGGCTAAGTAGATGCTAGTGACTTCAAGAGAGAGTATTTATGCTCGATAGTGGATTCATGTCTCTATTGAATCTGGGGAAGTGACAGAAATCTCTGGTTGTAGATGTGCTATTGATATTAGGGAGAAAACAACGATCTCTTGTTCATGGAACAAGTGTATTGTTTATTTTACACACTTTGCTTAAAGCAGTTATCCGTTGCTTGCAACTTAATACTGGAGGGGGGTCGGATGATAACCTGAAGGTGGATTACTAGTCATAGATACAGTTGGATGGCGGTCTATGTATATTATTGTAATGTCCAATCAAATCTCATAGCATCATGAATGTTTAGCATTGTATTGTTATGCCTTGCTCTGTCCTGTCAATTGCCCCGCTGTAATTTGTTTACCCAACATGTTATGTTGTTTATCTTAAGGAGAACACATCTAGTGAACTGTGGACCCCGGTCCAATCTTTATCATTGATACATTTTCCACTGTTACTGTTTACTTTCTGCAAGCCACCATTACCTTTCACACCATACAGTTAATCCTTTGTTTTCAGCAAACCGGTGAGATTGACAACCTTACTGTTCGTTGGGGCAAAGTCTTGAGTTTGTGTTGTGGAGGTTTCCAAGTTGCTAGCAACACCTTTGGGTCGTTTTCTTCCTCTTACTGGTTCGATAACCTTGGTTTCTTACTGAGAGAAGAACTTATTGTTGTACTCATCACACCTTCCTCTTGGGGTCTCCCAACAAAGCTCTACAGCGATCTGAGCCGCGATCACCTTCCATGGTGTGTATCCTTGAAAATAATGATAGGAGTAACATTATCGAAATACGCATTCCTCTGAATAAGGTACTCCATATTAGTGATGGCCATTTGTGTAATCCCATTAAAAGATACCACATCGATGATTAGTTCGTCTTTAATTTGTTTCTTCCCATCACCTCGACAAACATGGAGGATGAGAATGAAGCTGGTGAATAGTTTGTGGCATATAGATAGCTTGAAGGAGGACAATGTACGGCAACGAAGATAACCCTGACACCACAAACCTACTCATGCCAAAAAAAATATTTGAAGATGGAATGGGATCTTGAAGGAACCCAAATATGAGGCATTAATATTGGACAGTGTCGAAGATATTTGTAAAGAACCTGGAAAGGTTAGAAATCATAATGTAGCCTTGATCATTTGCACAAAGGACCTTGCAGGACATAGAAGAAACGCGATTAGGTCCTTGGAGCCTTCCGCCTTCGCTAGAGCTCCACTATTGGCTCGCTACCACCAGGGATCAAGCCACTTGGGGTAGAGAGGGTGATGACTGCTGATGTTGCTCCGTTTAAGGGCCTCCTCGATGGAGGTTGAACCGATGCCAACAAGGGCATCTGGAGAGGTCACCTGCATGACCACATATCATGGTGGGAAAATCCAGCTCCCATGTGTTCTTCTCCTACTTCCAGCTCCGATCTTTCCCAACCTCCACGAGTCCCACCATCCTTGGCACCGCCAAACTCCCTCTCCTCACCATCACGACTAGACATAAGGAGAATCAGGCAACAAAATCGTCGCTAGATCGGCACCCCTCTTTTTTCCTCCATAATGAAGAACGAGTAGAGGAGCTCGCTAGCCATCTCAAGCCACTGCTAGCAAGCAACCGAGATTGACTCCTAGATACCAGCAAAATGCGATGCGCCATAAAGGCAACCACCATGAAGGAAAATCCTTGACTACACCTAGACTTATCCTTACTTCATCTACTCTATAAGGAGACGGGCAGCCTCCTCTTCCCCGTCATCTACGGCTGGCGTGGCCGTCAGAGAGAAAGGGGAGAGGAGTCAGGGAAGAGTAGTCGACTCTCAATAAGGTGGGGGAGGAGAGAAAACGATGTGGTACGAATAGGAGCCACCAACAACCTATTACTCACGTTATGTATATACACTTCCACACATCCTAGGGTTTTTTCCAGAAAATGTCCCGGTAAACATGAATGCACACCAATATTTGAATGAAGAGTGTGGGGCTTTCTACTCATTTGAACCATGTGTGTTGCTCGGATAGATGGGAGGTGTGTTGCAGACATGTCCAGTTTTGGGGCAATTTGAAAGTCTCATGATGTAACCCTATACGTAGAATTTCGTGCATCAAGGCTATCTTACATAGATATTTTGAAAACAAAATGAGGTTTAGAACAAATATAGACTTCATGTTGTTATTTTTTATAAGGCGAAATGGACTTTTAGAACCTTCGTGGTTAGTCCATCGGGAAGGCATTAATTGTGCTGGGTAGGCTCATTAACCTTGGAGCAAAATATTGTTACTAGATTAATCCCACGTTGTGGGGAAAGAAAATAATGATGATATTATTTGCATTATCTTTGTCATCACTCTAGGCGATGCTAGAGTAATTTTGTTAATCCCACGCACGTTGTGCTAGTACGTCATCACGTGGTAATAGTAATATACATGTACGATTAACTCTTGCATTTGGAAGGTAGTAAAGTTTTTGCGTTCCAAAGCCAGACATGTACATATGTAGGTTACTCCGTAGTTTATTAGTTGGATCGTATGCCAAAAAAAAATGATATTTAGCTACACAAATTAAGCCGGTACGTACGGTGCCTTGTATGTGAAGTTGTTTTTTTGGTTTCGAGAATGTTCTAGTAGTATATGTTAAGCTGATAACTTAACCAATTCACAAGAAAACGACATTTATTGTAAGAATTAAAAGTAGGCGGCACAAGTCAACTACGTACTCCCTATATATTCCAACAATGCTAGCTCATTAGAGGATGGTGACGAGTTAACGAGCAGAAGCTGCTAGGCATTTTAGTTCCTATATATCGCGCCTTACAAGACTCTTTTTTGTTTTGTGTGTGCTTTGCTGCAAGACTGAGCGAGGACTTGACCGACCGATTGGAGTCATTTTTGTGTAACACGTGATCGTACATTCCAGTAGCGATGGATGGATGCACATCATCTAATTAATAAGGAACTTGAAAAGAAGAATATCGCTGCCCGGCCGTTTCAACAGCCCTCTACCACAACACGTAGTAGGTATTCCCTCAGTTTTAAAATATAAGATATTTTAGGTTTGTGAAGAGAATATATTAGACTTGTTTTAGTGTGTAGATTCATTTTAAATATGAGTAAATTTATTATATACTAAAAGTAGTCTAGATACATTTGCTTTACAAAGCTAAAATATCTTATATTTTAAAACGAAGGAAGTATGTACGTACGCCAGCAGCAGGAGCTGGTTATCTGTAGGTAGAGTAGATGCCGTCGCGACGTGGGATATTATAGGAGGAGAGGAAAGTTTGAGTCGAGTTTGAGAGATCAACTGTTGTAAATATAGCATGCAATAGAATTAAAATAATTTCGAATTTGTGTGACAACAAAGATAGATCTAACAGAATTACACATGTGATTATGAACATCAAATCTAACATGGCACAGCAGCTCAAACCCCCTTCTAGAACACGAAAGAGAGGATCACGAGATTGATTCTTACAGTGATGCAGACGAACGTTGATGAAGAACAGTTGGGGAAGATGAAGCAGACGGTCGATGCAGTCGATGAAGAAGAAGCAGTCGTGCGAAGTACTGCCCAAAAACTTTATCGCCCGGCTCCCTCGTGCGGGACGCCAAACGCCGGGGAAAGTCCGGAGGCTACTGCTTTCCTCTCCCCGCGACACGGTAGGGAAAGGATCGGCGAAGATCGGTGGCGGCTGCAGAAGAGAACGAAGTAGTAGTTTTTTTTGTATCTGGTCTCTTCTGTCGAGAGGGACGTCTTCCTTCTATAGACTCGAAAGGATAACCCCTCACGCAGCACGTTCCGCCTATATTCCAGGATCCGCCCCCTGGTATATCTCCATCACGAGCGATCTCCTAACTTCCCTTAACGGGAAGTCTATCTTCGAGTCATACGTGAGACAGACGCGGGTGGATAAGATAAGTAAACTGCTCGGCAAAAAGATTAAAAAAAGATACAATTTAACAAGCTACTGTCGCGCTCACCTCGCCAAAGCCCAAAGATAAGTCACAAGTCACACGTAATTAAACGCGAATAAATGCGAGCGAGCGCGTGTGCGCGTGTGATGTACACTTAGCATAGCTCTTTCTAGTCTTTCCAACTAGTCGCACCATGAGATGCCCTCTTATAAGCAGGTCAAAATCTTGCTCCCTTGGCAATGTGGGACTCCCACAACCTCCACCCCCCTTGACTTCTTTCTAATTTCTGAAATTTATATGGGCTCAATTCTTGTAGAGGCTCATTTATTTTAACATCGACGCGGACAAAATCTTTGACGATTAATTAGATTAGAGTATACGTATATTGTGGGAGTGGTTGGCAACAGTATATATCTACGTAGTTGCAAAGGAGGTAATGTAAAAGGTACGGACAGATCGACTCGCTTGTCGAAACATGCTCGCGCAGAGAAAAGCGAGTCGTCGGGTGGGAATCATGGGGCGGACGTGCAGCCACGGCAGGGCGCCTATGCATGGCTTGACTTTGGCGCCGGATCGAGGTTGGGCATCAGTGCCGCGGTGCCGAAACCAAAACCGATGCACTTTGGGGCCGGAAGGGAAATAACGAATTTTTCTGTATATATACGTACAAATAGGAGAATACGAACATGAGAGTAATTGACCTATGGATATGTTTTACGTCAGAAAGAAATATGAAGGTAAAGCTTTTAGAAAGACGTTTGTGCTTCAATGTTGGTGATTATATAATGTGTTTGGGGGTCTTTTCATCTCAAGTGTTGTAGTGAGGATGATGCTTTGATCAAATGCCATCAGATTGTTGTACCCTTCCTAAAAATAATTATCCTACAGGTTTTCTTGAATTAAATTTGCGTCTTACTTGTGTAGGACAGTTCACCAAGGAAAATCTATTGTTAAAGTAAAATTTTAGTTGAGTATTTTTTTATTGTACATGAAGAATGACCTCCTATGTAAGCTGCATGTTATTTGAATCACGCAATTAAATAGGGGTTTGTTATTTAGGTTTATTTATGGACTAAAAGACCTCATGTGTGGGGGCTGGTATAGCCAGTAGTACTAGGTCGTAATGGTCTCATGGTGACATTGATTTCAAATTGTGATATTATACATTCTTCTAGAAACTAATCAGTCCCATGTTGCAGGTGAACAGGTCAGGCATCCAGTCCTGAACAAGGATGTTTGTTTGTGTATTGGGGCAAAAGACGGGATGAGCTCTGGAAGACCGAAACCAGTGGAAACAAAGGCATAAGGCAGAAAAGGTGTCTGCTACCATACCAAGGTGTTTGTGTCCGAAAATCTTACATGAGTGTCTTATTGCTAAAGTCGTAGAGAGACAAGGCGGCCAAAGATGACAAAGAAGCTGCACATCAAGGATGCGCTGGAGTTCTTCAACCAAGGTCACGAGGAATATAATTTGAACAAGGAGGATGATTTGTAAGTATGGGTGGAGTGAGCCGAATAAAGTACTTATTTAGTCATGTATTTTTCTGGGTATAAGTAGTAACTATTTAGAACTATCAGGTCCTAAATGATGGTGCTAATGTTCGTACAAGTTCAGTTCCATTAAATTGTAGCTTTATCTATTGACTTACTTTGACAACTCACCAATTGATAATGTTGCTTTTTTTTCAGTTGTTCCTTGGTTCAGTGGAGAAAGTTCAGTCCAAGAATGGTATGTCTAATTGTTAGAAACGTTGGGAAAGTTCAGTAGTAGGTTTAGTGTTGACAAAGTTCAGTACACCAATCTTGTACAAGCCTTGAGATAATAAAATGCCAAGTGTTACATCTACTTTGTTACAAATTAAGCTACGGTTGATAGTTGTTTGACAACTACACATGCTTTTCTTTTACTTTCCTTCTCAATATGCTAATGTCGGAGTCTCGTTTAGTTTGATAAATCAGTACGAGTAACTGCAGCAGACCTATTGCTCATTTATTATGGTTTGTGTAATTGTTGACAAATTTTAGAATAGGATTTTGGGTTTTACTTCTGCAATTCTTTCCTGGTAGACATTTTTACTCCATATTTATTTTTGGTTGCATACTTATAATTAACAGAGGAATTGATTAACTAGAAAGATAGAGGTTTGTGCATCTCAATAATTAAACATAGGGTAGTACGGTGAGTTCACATTTAGAGCTCTCAGTTTCTAAGGCATGTGTATGAGATGAATGTCATCAGAGAAGCACTATCCATATAAGTATAAGTTTTGCTGAAGCAGCCTACCTGAAGTATAATAATTCATGCTCTACAACGTGTGGGAATTGCCGATTAGCACTATTTCTTTCAGTGTAATGCTTCTAAAGAAATTCTCAATTGTGTTGCTACCTATAGAACTATCTTCCTTGAAACCTGGGAGTTGAGATTGGTAGAAGAATCTGACTAGACATTGTTTGGTTAATTGTATCTATTGGTGCGTGCTTTTTAACCTTTCCATGAACTTTTATTGATTTAAAGTATTCCCTCCACTGATTTTAATCCATGTATAAGATGGTTATTGTACATTATTATCCATTTTTTCCAGGATTTTATGAATTCATACAACATAATACTTCACAAGTAGAATTCTTTTAAGGCTCTAATATCTTCTACAATAGCTTCAAAAGGGAAATAGTTGGTTTAATGCTTCAATGGTGACTCCATGCACTGATTTTTTTCCAATGCAGTAGACATACAAGTGCAAGCCAGGTGACCCTTTTCAAGTAATAGTGAAAGCCCGGTATTGTCGACTCCGCTTCACTCTGCAACATGTTGTTTGCCAATAAGAGCAGCTTCTCCATGGTGAGTGATATATCCTCCTCTCATGTATGATTTGTTTCAGCATAATTTCCACCAGGTGATGTGGACTAGCAATAGTTAGTCTGCCACTCCCATTATCATACATAATGGTTCGGAGGACTATCAACATGCAGGATATCGCTGTTATTTATTTGACACAAACCGTCCCTTGGCTTCGGATGCTCTAACCCTGTGCGATTTTGTTCATTGTTATTCAGCATACACCACATGTTTGATAGGTTTTCCACATGTTTGTCAATATATCATTTTGTTAGAAACTCTGAATCATGTGTTAGTGTAAACCACTCTTGAGTCTTTGATACAGCTGGTAGCGTTAATTTTGTTCCATGCCACTGAATGATATTTGTTTTGAGAAGGCACCACACCATTGGTTGTTGGAAATATTGTGATCTTTTGGTATCATTCATCCTTCTGTAAAAACTAAAACTGACTATTTTTAATGACTC
Organism: Avena sativa; assembly: GCA_916181665.1. Lineage (NCBI taxonomy): Eukaryota > Viridiplantae > Streptophyta > Magnoliopsida > Poales > Poaceae > Avena > Avena sativa. The sequence continues at coordinate 445,094,602 of OV702282.1, read as the reverse complement.
AAATAAAACCTGTAGGTGTATAGTATTATGTATGAGCAAGTTTTTGTGTATGCATGAACGAGGTTGATCTATTTTGCTTAAGTGGACGCGGTTAGCAAGGAAGGACATAAAGGTTTTTATCAGAGTGTTGTTGCTTAGGTAAGTGCAGCAGCTTTAGCATAGCATAGATATTTTTCAATTTCTTCTCGAGAATGTGCATGTTGCCATGCCTTTGCTCATCAAAACTTTACAATGATGCATGGTGTGCCTGAGAATTTTAAAATTACATGTTTGAAAAGATTAGTTAAAGTTTTATGACCCGTTGCAACGCACGGACATGTTTCCTAGTAATTCAAACAGCGATGGATGATCGGATGCACATCACATCTAATAAGGAACTTGAAAAGAATATCACTGCCCGACCGTTTCAACGACAGCCCTCTAACATAGCACGTAGTGAACAGACTGCTAGGCCGACGGCAAAAAGCCCTCGGCGTAGCCCCTTTGGCCGTCGGCGTACGCTACGCCGAGGGCTGCCGTCGGCGTAGCTCCCTCGGCGGAGCAACACTGGCCGTCGGCGTATAGCTTTGCCGACGGCCGTTGGCGGCCCGTCGGCGTATGTACGTACGCCTGCAGCAGGAGCTAGCTAGCTGGTTCTCTGTAGGTAGAGTAGATGCCGTCGCGACGTGGGATATTATAGGAGGAGAGGAAAGTTAGAGTCAAGTTTGAGAGATGGACGCGGACAAAATCTTTGGGGATTAATTAGATTAGAGTATACGTATATGGTGGGAGTGGTTGGCACCAGTATCTAGTTGCAAAGCAGGTAAGGTAAAAGAGGTACGGACAGATCGACTCGCTTGTCGAAACGTACGTGCTCGCGCAATTTTACCACGAGCTGAGGTCCTGAGGAGGGTGCTGTTGGGTCGTCGTCCACGCGGGCAAAAGCGAGTCGTCGGGGGGAGGAGGAGGAGGAGGAGGAGGAGGAGCGGCGTCGGGTGGGAATGACGGCAGGGCAGGGCGCCTATGCATGCATGGCTTGACTTTGGCGCCGGATCGAGGTTGGGCATCATCAGTGCCGCGGTGCCGAAACCAAAGCGGAGACGCGCTAGCTAGCTAAATAAAGCGCTCCAAAAATGTCAAAAGGCAGGACGCGGCGTGCAGGAGGTGTGGTGTGGGCCAAGACTCTCGGGTCAGACCGATATGTCTGCAGCCACCCAACGACCATCGCGGCGCTGCGCACGCGCGGCCGGAAGCAGGGAAAGTTCCCAAGTACTCCTCCTCCTACTTCCAGTCGTTCCAGCAAGTCCCTTTCTTAGGAGGAAGAGAGATCAACTAGGTTTGCAGGTGAGGTGTCCAGTTTGCTGTACTAGCTGTTTACACGACATTCACAAGGAGCTAGCTAGCTTTGCTCGTGGAAAATTACGCTCAACTTAGTAAACGTCGTCGGATAAGGTACAACAAGTACTAGTATTAGTCAAAGGATCGTGCTTTCGCTCAACCGGTACGGAGCCGTCCACTGGGAAAAGAAACTTGCTAAAACCCATCCCAGGGTTCCGTCCCTTCGTCGGCGACGTCGCCGGTCCGCCCCGTCTTCAGTGGTACTAAGGTCTTGAAGGTGTGACGGACCACGACCTCTCGCTCGGCGGGAGGTTTTCCGATCTTTGTTTAGCCAGTTTTTTAGTGTCTTCTTCGGGACGTTGAGGCGACGGCTACGTCCCCGCTCTATACTCAATCCGGTGGTGCTTTTAGCAACGATGAAGGGCGCGGGGAGTCGTTTGTCTGGCGGATCTCTAAGGATTCGTGTTCGTTGGTGTGATTTCAGACCAGTCTCTTCCGATCTACGGTTGTCATTACTGGCGATGGTTGCTGCTCCAGTGCGCTAGTCCATCGTGACCTTAGCACGGCGACTTCACGTCTATCTACTACAACAAGCTCTACTACGACAAGCTTTGCCCGGCTCCGGTGACGGAGGGGCGAGGACGGCGGCACGCCTTCGGCTCGCGCTAGTGTTTGTACTACTATTGATGATTTCTAATAGATCGGTGGAATTTCTCAAAAAAAAACGTGCTTTGGGCTACTCGACACAACCAAGTTGATATCTCCGAGACCGCCTGGTCACACGTATCAAGCAAGTATAGGGGAAAATTATCCTAATACTACTCCAACCTAGCTAGTACTCCCTCTGTTCACTAATATATTTTTTAGTAGCTTTTACATATTTCAGAATTGACTAGATTCACATAAAAACGAGTGAACTACACACTAAACCATATCTACATACATGTATTTTTTTTATAAGAAAAATCAGGATGTCTTACATTAGTGAACAAAGGAAGTACGTAGTTTTTTCCACTAGCTACCGAGACAACAAGGGAAACTTAACTGCTCGTTATCTGTTTGCCAAAGCAGTGGGACAAATCCTATGCACATCTAACATAGGCACCTTAATTTTAGACCACGTCTCGCAAAATTCACACTAGTCCAAGATTCTAAAGAACAAAAGGAGGACCCGCAAACGAATGTCGTGCGTACACCTGACTTGGTCTAAAAGAGGTGACGATCTAAATAGGTCGCCTGCTGTGTTTTTTACTGTTTCCTTCGTTTCATTATTCTATAGTGTGTATATAGTTTCTGGCACGAAAAAAGGCATATAGAGGGAATATTATACAGTATGAGTTCTAGATGGAATTACTTTAGGATAATTAATGTGATAAAATAGAGGAGTTTATGCCCGCCGTAGTTGCCTAAAAAAATTGAAGTCGTGCGAGCAAATCGACATCAGAACTGGGCCAAGCCCGGTCCGTCCTTCTCCATGTCCTTGTTCAACAGAACTAGATGGAAACCGGTACGACCGCTTCGGGAAAGGGGCCGAGACGATATCGGGTCAGACGGCTCGTCGCTGCGGCGCACGGGATGGGCGACGAATCGTGGACTCGTGGTTAGTGGAGCTTTGGGGCCGGAAGGGAAATATTCCCGGTGCACTTCCAGTCACGATCGAGCTCCTTTTATCAGGTCCGATGCACTTCCAGCTTGTCCCGATCGAGCATGCTAGCTGGGAGTTGAGTCTAGTCAACGTCGACCCACTGCTTTTGACTTGGCTACTCGACACCGGCCTGCACCGTGTGACATGTGTTACCTACTGCCAGTTGATTTCTCTGACTAACCTCGGATCAGCCGATTAGTTACATGGATATTTTATCCTAGTTGTAGTATACTCTTAGCTACTGCTGATCGATCGAGACAAGGAAAACATTACTATCACCGTTTGTTTGACCGTATATATATATATATATATATACGCCATCCGATGTGTAGTAGTTACGACCTATTTTGCTCAAAAAAAGTAGTAGTTACAACCTATTCACATCTAGCACAAGATAGAGCTTTTCAACGAATACTCAAAAAAAATATCCATAATTGTCAAGTAAGCAAGTACAAGTGGTTTCGTATTCTAGAGACAGTAAAAGTGGTTTCAAGAAAACTTCCAAGATTCTAAAGAACGAGGACCAAAAATGAATGTAGAAAGACCAAAACACGCCTACCACTAGTGGAAGAAGGGCATGTTGTCCCGGTTCATAAGGGGTTTTAGTCCCGGTTGGGACTAAAGCTCCGCCCCTTTAGTCCCGGTTGTACTGCGAACCGGGATGAAAGGGGATCCACGTGGCCGCTGTTTGGAGCGAGGGAGGAAGCACCATTCGACGAACCGGGGTTGATGTTTCTCTGCCACGACAGCATTTCGAACACTTTTTGTGCCGCGACAGAGAATTCATTTTGTATTTTTTCATTTATTTATTTCTCATTTATAGTTTTTCTTTTTATTTTGTGTTTTGCACTCAACAATGAAGGAACCATAACATTACACAACATCGTTATGAATATAGAGATCAAAGTGTCGAACATATTACATAAGGTACACTAGTTTCATGCATATATACAATATAATCTCTTTTACGATCCCTATTCTACTATCAACATCTTTCAATAGTATTCTCCTTTTGGATCTAGAACCTCTACATCTAAGAATCTCATCAATTTCTCTTGAATTGCTCGTACGCGATCCTTTGGTAGAAGACCGTCCCGCAACCGTTCGATCTAATTTAAAGAAGGAGCCAACATATATGAGTGTAACTAAACACAATTGATGGTAATAAAAGCAAATTGTGAATATTGTTTACTTACTCGAAGTTTGTCTAAATTTCTACCCATCTCATATGTCGTTTGACGAATGAACTCGCAAACATAGTATCCACATAAATTATTTCCATGTTTCTGAGTTAGACACTTTACGAGAACAGAGTTCAATCAACATAATAAAGATATCGGAGCGCGAGGGGAGGGTGGAGCATTAGTCCCGGTTCGTAACACGAACCGGGACTAATAACCTGCTGTCGCGGCAGAGATTTGGCCCATTTCTCTGCCGCGGCAGAGAATTCATTTTGGCACATTTTGTTGCCGCGGCAGCATTTTCGCCACTTTTTGTGCCGCGGCAGAGAATTCATTTAGGTTGTTTTATTGTTTATTTAGTGTTTTGCACTTATCAATGAAGGAACCTTATATTACACAAGATCATCATGACAACATTTTACATTCAATACACGGATCGAGTTCATGCACTACATACAAAAGTTGCTATTCGATGCTACCGGCCAATTTCTTGAAAGTTGCTATTTTTACAATTCCTATTGTCTATACACAGCCGAGTAGTATTCCCCTTGTTTGTTTAGGACTTCTGCATCCAAGAATCCCGCCAATTCCTCCTGTATTGCTCGTATGCGATCCTTTGGCAGAAGACCGTCCCGTAGACGTTCGATCTGATTTAAAAAAGGAGTCAGCCTATATGAATATGAAACTAAACACAATTTGATTGTAATTAAAAACTATAGAAATTGTTTACGTACGTGGAGTTGCTCTAAATTTCTGCCCTTCTCATCGCACGTCTGTCGGATGAACTCGCATACATAGTATCCACATAGATTGTTACCTGGTCCCTGCGTCAGGCACTTTACGACAACAAAGTTCAATTAAAATAATAATCAAGCATGATAATAACTGTATCAAAACTAGAATCAAAGAGACGCGCGGATATAGCTAGTGGTGCTTACATCTAGTGGTTGAAATGTAAGCTCCTCTTTCCAAACACTCCTAGCCTTCTTGGTGAACCGTTTCCAAGCGCTGCCCGGCGTAGAAAACGAATAAAATAAGTTATTAAGTACTTGATATCATAAAATTCACGAACGTTGCCGATATAGTGTCGTAATGATTAGAATTACCGCTGGAGAAGTATCTGCATGTCCTTCCACGTCTCAACGGGTTTATGTTTCGAGTCCATGACTAGTACACGCCCTTTGTCAAGTTGAATGATTAACAGAATATAGTGGTACCTGCGAATGCAGAACTAATCAATTATATACTTAACATCGAGTAAGCGAAATAGAAAGTGTATACAAGACAATAACACTCACTGGAAGTTGTAAGAAAATAGTATTTCCCTTTTGGTTTCTTGAAACCTTAACGCGTGTACTATATTATCCTCCGTATCCTGGGGGCTTATTTTGAGATTAGCTTCATGAACCCAATATGGGTCAATGAAGCCAATGTCATAGATTTGTCCTCTGCTGCATTCGAGAATCTTCATTCTGCATATTAAAGTATGATTATATACATGCAATAAACAAAATAATATAGATGGAGACTAAATTAATTACAGAATTAGTACTTACAGACAATAGGCACTCATGATCGATTTGTCCAAGGCGTCTTGATTGAATAATTGAAATAGTTCATCAAATTCAATGGATATCATGTCATCCTTATCTTTCCCATGATGCTTTTTTGTAACCCTCAGCACTATCCAGTTAGCCCCGGCCCTTGTGGCATGCATGTACCAGTTATGCAATCTTCGCATTTTTGTTGGAAGATTGTTTACCTCCTCAGGTTTGACGAGAGGTTTTTCGTACTGGTATTGGTATGCTACTTCACTCACGGGGAAGAACTCTAACTGGGATAAGTACTGGGCAATACTCATACCTTGAGCAGCGGCAGCTTCTCCGTATTGTGCAACTACCTCTGGATCATACTGCTCTTCGGCCCATATTTGCTCGACCCCACATTGGTTTGAAAAATCACCTTGAGAGGGGCGCAAGTCTGTTTTGCTTGTTCTCCGAGCTGGGCAACAGATTTCCCGCTTGCATCAGTACTGCTCTTCGAGGCTTTTTGTGCTGCATGTGACTTGAGAATAGAACGCTCATAGTCTGATGACAGCTTTGGCTCGGGTTGATGAAGAGTCTTTAGCATTTTCAACACTTTGGCTTTTTTTCTTTGGTGTTGGGAACTCTGGCTCTTTCGGCCGCCTCAGCTTAGCGAAAAACGTTGTCGTTTCCGCATCAACGATCGCCACAGTCTCCTCTTCAGTACAGTCATAAGCTCTCTTGGGAGGAACCGTTGGTACTTTTGGAAGAGGCTCTTGTTTACGTTTCGGCGATCGCTTACGACGCACAGTAGCGGTACACTTACGCTTTTTATCCTGAGGCGCCGGCGATGTCTCCCGAGCTTTGTGCTGCCATCTTCACAATTTGGGTACAACAATTTCTTGTGATCTTCTAACATGCCCTCTAACTTCAACTTCGCATTTTCTGTTTCACAGTCTCGCTTTGCATCAGAAATGACCCTACCAAGTTCATCAGCCGGCTCATCTGATGCCCGTTCTTCACCTTTTTCCTCTCCATTGTCTTCCATTGCAGTATCACTGTATTCAGGAAACATATGATGATAGTTGTTATCATCATCTTCTTCTTCACCATCTTCCATCATAACCCCTCTTTCTCCGTGCTTGGTCCAGCAATTATAGTTGGGCATGAAACCTTTCATAATCAGGTGTCCGCGAATGATTTTCGAGGAAGAGTACTCCTTGTTGTTCCGACATTGAACACATGGACAACGTATAAATCCATTCTCTTTGTTTGCCGTAGCCACATCGATAAATTTATCCACGCCTTTGATATACCCGGCTACCCGCCGGTCACCGTACATCCATTCCCGACCGTTCATCTGCATCATATAAGTAAGTTTATCAAAAACAGGACATCATAAATAGTGAAATAACCAATTCACACCGACACATGAATTGTATCAATGACCTAGAAAAGATAAGATTGCTAACCTCGATCGAGGGAAATAAAGAGGAGAAAGCTCAAGTGCGTCTCGGACACCTTCTATATTTTTGTTCTATGAGAAATTCAACTGGATTTTTCACTCAAACATTTCAACAAACACCTTCAATGCACGCATGAGAAAAAACTAGCACACACCCTCACACCTTACACCATTCGAAAAAACAGAGTGGAGGCAGAGGGGGCTGGGGCGTTGCATTTATAGAGGGCAAGGGGTCTTTAGTCCCGGTTGGAGCCAGCAACCGGGACTAAAGGTGCGTGCCACGCCACGTGGCTGTGGCCAAACCTTTAGTCCCGGTTGGTGGCTCCAACCGGGACGCATGCCCCCTTACCAACCGGGACCCATGCCCCCTGGCCCCGTGCCCGCTCCAACCGGGACGCGTGCCAGCATTAGTCCCGGTTGGTGGCGCAACCGGGACTAATGCTCCGAGAGGTCGTAAACGGATGGCCCTTTTTCCTCTAGTGTAAGGCGAAGTGGACTTTCGAAACCTTAGTGGTTATTCCATCAAGAAGGCATTAATTGTGCTTTGTAGGCTCATTAACCTTGGAACAAAATATGGTTAAATTAATCCCACGCCGTGTGGAAAGAATGATGTAATTGTTTGCATTATCTTTGTCATCACTAGTCGATGTTAGAGTTTTGTTAATCCCTCGTTGTGCTAGTACCTCATCACGTGGTAACATGTACGGTTAACTTGCATTTGAAATGTAGCAAAGTCTGCATTCCAAAACTAGATATGTATTCCCTCCATTTTAAAATATAAGATGTTTTAACTTACGCACTAAAAGGGGTGCAGATACACTTCTTTCACAAAGCTAAAATATCGTAACCTATACACTAAAAGGGGTGCAGATACACTTCTTTCACAAAGCTAAAATATCATAACCTACATACTAAAAGGGTACAGATATACTTCTTCCACAAAGCTAAAATATCATATCCTACACACTAAAAGGGGTGTAGATATACTTCTTTCACAAAGCTAAAACATCTTTTTAAAACGGAGGGAGTACACATATTACTCCATTCGTCCTGGTTGTCGCAAACTTGTCTAAATTTAGATGGAATATACTAAATATCAGCTAGATATATTCAAATTTATACAAATATACGATATCTTTTTTCGGGACAGATGAAGTAGGAAAGTTTAGTTGGAGTGTATGAAAGAAAAAAAAAATCATTTAGCTACACAAAGCCGGTGCCTTGTATACGAAGTTGTTTTTGGTTTCGAGAGTATATGTTAAGTTGATAACTTAACCAATTCACAAGAAAATGACATTTCTTGTAAGAAAAGGAAGTTTCTCTCTCTCTGTCAAAAAACAAAAAAAGGCACGAGTCAACTAGTTATATTCCAACAATAATGCTCATTAGAGGATTGTGACGAGTGAACGACCACCAGGAGCTAGGCATTTTTGTTCCCATCGCCTCACACGTACGACTTGTTTTTGTGTGCTTGGTACCAGTACTTCATTTGAAAAAAAATGAAAGACTTGACCGACCGATTGGAGTCATTTGTGTGTGTGTGTAACACTACATGATCGTACGTACGTTCCAATTCAAACAGCGATGGATGGATGCACATCATCTAGTAATTAATAAGGAACTTGAGAAGAATATCGCTGCCCGGCCCGGCCGTTTCAACGGCAGCCCTCTACCACAGCACGTAGTACACGTATGTACGTACGCCAGCAGCAGGAGCTAGCTAGCTGGTTCTCTGCATGTAGGTACGTAGAGTATATAGAGTCGAGGCCGTCGCGAAGTGCGATATTGTAGGGGGAGAGGAAAAGTTTCAGAAGATTCTGGTCTCCGAATTAAGGTCCTTGGTACGGACAGAGAGTCAACCGATGGATCCATCGGGAGGGGCTGGGTCGGTCGTCTCGTCGTCCGGGCCTTGGCCGCAGGGGGCGTCGGGTGGGAATCATGGGGACGTGCAGCCACGCACGGCAGGGTGCCTATGGCTTGACTTTGGCGCCGGATCGAGATTGGGCATTCAGTGGCGCGGTGCCGAAACCAAAAGCGCCCCTAAATGTCAAATGTCAAAAGGCAGGACGCGGCGAAGAACGAGATGGAAACCCGTACGATCGGGCAAAGAGAGGCCGAGAAGTCGGTTGTCTCGGGTCAGACGGCGCTCGTCGCTGCGGCGCATGCACGCGATGATGGGCGACGAGTCGTGGACTGACTCCTGGTTGGTAGGCGCTGGTGCTTCGGCCGGACGGGAAAGATTCCGATGCACCACTCCGTTTTCCCTTTTCTCAGATTCCCGGTGGTGCTTGTCCCGATCGATCGATCGACCCTGCTACTACCTTTCCGGTCCTTCATTCATGCAAAATTAGCCCGTGACATGCGTTTCCTACTCCCAGTTTTTATTTCTAGGGGAAGTCATAACGCGCTGATTTCATTACTACTATATTAATTACTACTTATCAGGAATAATGGATAGATACATCGTCTCACAGAATTGGCACACCAAGAAATCAGGCAGATCCTCCTGTATTCCAAACAACTGACAGGGGTCCTTCCGAGTGTCTAGATAAACTATCAGACGCCATACTGGCTTTTCCCTGCTAGGACACTAGCTAGGAAAACTGACCTCCTACAAATATTACAACAAAGAATAATGGCACCAGTAGTACTGCCTGTTCCTGTATCCGGATCAAACCACGCATCATCGACATTCAGCTTTGACAAAAAAATTCCTTCGATCGGCGATTATTACATGCAAATTTATCCTGCTACTATTCCTTCCTAGTAGTATTTCAACTGCTGATCGATCCAGACAAGGAAAACGTTACTGCTGTCACCATTTCTTTGTTTGACCGTAGATCATATTCACCATACAAGGAAAACCTTACCAGTTGTTTCGGTTCATGAAAGTTTCAAGATTCTGTTGGACGAGCGAGGACCGGAAAATTTAACGGCCTACCATAGTAGTCTAAAGCTTTTCAACGATCCACTTTTTATTTAGTAGCATTATACATAATCTAATCTAAAGCTGAAATCTCCGGCGCCACAACGGTGTTGTATACCGTGAGCAGTTCGCTCTATTATTATTATTATCGATCGGTTTAAAGTTTTGAGAACAGCAGACGGATACATTAATAATGATTTTACCATCATCCAAAGATGCCCACGTTTTACACGTACGTAGAGTTTATACCTCGTGCGAAAAAAACATCATCCAAGATTCCGATGCACCACTGCCTGCTTCCAGTTCAAAGTCGTCGCTTTCTCAGGTCCCGCCCGGTGGTGTGGTGCTTGTCCCGATCGATCGATCGATCGATCGACCCTGCTACTACCTTTCCGGTCGTTGATTCAACGTCGACGGAGCTAGCTAGTCAAACTAAGCACTGCTTTGGCTTTTGGCTACTCGACACCTGCATTTTCCTACCGCCGGTTGATTTCTCTGACTAGTCTCAGATCTCAGGCGATTACATGGAAATTTTATCCTGGCACTCCTACATAGTATTTCGTCTACTTTTAATCGATCCAGACAAGGAAAACATTGCTCTCACCATTTGTTTGACCGTATATATATTTGAAAATGGGCGCTTAATTACCAAGATGCACACAGCCAACAACCAACCGAAACAACAAAAAATAAAGGTCTCTTTTAAGGTACCTTTTACTGCTCATCGAAGGTGACTAGTATAAATTAAAATCCAGCCATTGATTTAGAGGGGGCAATGTCGACCTTTTAATAGAAAAAATAATTACTGCACTGCAAATCTAATTAATTATCCCGTTAATTTAGCCTAAAATCTTGGCAACGAGATCCCCCATTTATTTTTGATTCTCATGTTCTTGATTTGTCTAGCTCTCTGTGATTCATTAAAACAACGGCAGAACCTCCCAAAAAACAATGGCAAAATCAGCTCGACGGAGTTCATGTGCTCATGGCGGCCGGCCGGCCGGCCGCGCAGCATGACTACTAAACTCATGGCCATGGAACTAGCTTGGCTTGGAATCTTTACCAAACAATTGAGAGTTGGAGACAGTACAATCGTATTTCGTTAATTAATTAGTTCTAGGCTTTAGGAAGATTAGATCTCTCCACTCTCCACCGCCATCGCGCCATAAAGGCAGCGGCTATGCACTTTTGCTGGAGACGTTAAGCTTTCCTTTTTTAACGGGATTTAGTTTTGCAGTTGTAGTTCCTTCCGATTTTGACCCTGCATGCACGATTGCTGTTCTGCTTCTAGGCACTAGTATGTTTTATACTACTCATGTTTTCCCTACTAGTATAATTTCGTATAAACCGTTAGATCCCAAGAAATAAACGGTCTATATTTAGTTGGGGGTACCATAAAAGCTCTCAAAATAAAAGTAGGCAACCATCACAACAAAATCAAAGACTTGATGCCTGATAGCTAAGAGGATGGGAGCTCACTTGATGCCTGATACCTAAGAGGATGGGAGCTCAATTCTCAAATCAGGCTGCAAGTTGGAAAAAAATATCCTTTACCGTATCTTCCAATAGTATACAAGCTCCAACAGATTGCGAAATCCATACGTTGTAGAGGTGCCCATAGACGGAGAAGAGCATTTGACCGTATATATATGCCCTCCGATGTACAGTAAAGTAAAGTATAGTAATACAAGATTCACATGTAGCACAAGACAGAGCTTTTCAACAACTACTCACAAATTCCATAATTGTCAAGTGAACAGATAAGAGTACAAGTTGTTTCAATTCAAGAACCTTTCAAGATTCTGTTGGACTATAGGACCGAAAATTGAATGCAAAAAGAGCAGAACACGCCTACCCGCACCCAAAAACAAAACACGTCCTGACTTGGTCCGAAGGGATGGATAATTCATAAATGTTGCTTCCTCTACTTTTAATTCTGCGTACACATAATCTAAGCTGAAATCTCCGGCACAACCGCTGTATGGTGTGAGCAGTTCGCTCTATTCCTATGGTGTTTGCGAACAACAGTCGGATACTGGATACAGAGTTTTACCATTGACGATGCCACATTGTATACATACAGTTTATACCTCACGATCCACGATCTCACGTCGGATACCGGAACGAGGTGCTGCTTGGGTTCGTCGATGGCATGGGAAGGGTTTCCCAATTTCCACCCTCCAAGTTGCTCTCTCAGGTTCCAGCGGTGGCTGTCCAAATCGAGCTTCCTTACAGTTCAGTCAGGAGGTCATGGAAAATCACAAAGGATCCAGTGAAGAACGGTCATCGTAGTCCAATTAGGGCATGAGCATTGGTCTAGACAGCTATCGTTTGTACCACATCTCCACGTCACATGTAGACTCTGATGTAAATGATGTGTACAACAAGACCGTCTGTTTAGGTGCCCGAACAAGAAACTGTCAATTGAATAAACGATTGCATTCTTTCTAGGATCTATAGCGCTTTGACTAGAGAAACTGCTAACTACAGATACCCTAAGCGTACAACAGAAAAAAGGTTGTCTGTAGGAGCGATTTTCAAGCATACCGACCGTCCGTAGAAATACAGACGCCGTTCTCCTCTCTCCTCTTTCAACCGTTTCCACATCAGAAAAAATCAAACATGGCACTTGTTACAGACAGCTGAGGTGGACCACTGTACACGCCCTTAGAATTTCCCACCTGCGGAGAGAACAAAAACACGCGGTGTTGGAAGTTAGAACTGCTGCCTGCCAATTGATTTCCCTAACCGGTCTTAAGATCAGACAGCATGAATTGCCTTGCTACTTAGGGCGTGTACAACAGTACACAGTCAGCTGTCTATAAGAGAGGACATGTCAGCTGTTTGATGAGGTGGAGGGAAGTTAACAAAGAGAGAGAAATGTGTCGTCTGTAGAATTGCAGACCGTCTAGTCCCGTAAATATCGCTCCTTATCGACGATCTTTCTGCTATTGTATCAAGGGAGTCTGCAGTTGGCCGTTTTTCTACTTTGTGACCGATCCAATTTTCCCTTTTGCCTTCCCGTAGTTGTAGTGTTTATATAGACAAGTAATGGACATTGCATTGTACGAGTTGTCTGTACCGCAGTCTATGCGTGACATGTACATGGATTACAGAGGGAAGTTGTCTAGACTAATGTACATGCCCTTAGTTATGAGCAGCCATCAGTTATCTTGTCATGACAAAGACACTTATTTTGTTTGACCGTGTTAACCATCAGCCATCAGATGATGAAAAAGAATGTGTAGGACCTATTCACCACTACTCACAATTCATCATGGTGACAGAAAGTACAAACAGCTTCAGATGCCTAACGAGACTTCAAAAAGGGATGAAGACCCAAGATACAACAATGTCAAACACACCTGACTTGTTGGTCAAAAGGGTCACAATTCAAAAGCACAACAAGAAAACATGTCACACGGAACCGTCAAATCCCAAGAAAAAAATTTAATGGAACAGCGTGACTGCATGTCACTATACTGATAGAATTGATTAACAAGTTAGTGCATAAAGGTGTACTATGAAAAAACATACCTTGGGCAGCCAATGGAAGCCAATATGTTCTTCTGGATAAGTATTTATATCTAATGTCCTTCAAATTCCTCTGTTTCAAAAATCGATTGCGGATAAGATGTGAACCGTACTGATGAATTCAATATGGGCTGCCTCTTGGTGAAGAATGCTTTTGGTTGAGCATGAGCATGAACAATAATGGTGCCTACGTTGAGCATGAATGTTGAGTATGAATATTATATCCGGATCATGTTTATTGCGAGACGGTTACTTGTTTAAGTCTGAGAATAATGGTTGTTCAATTTATATGAGTAATATGTTTTATGCACATACACCTTTGATAGATGGTCTATTCTTATTGAATCTCGATTGTAGAAATACACACATTAATAATATTGAAGCTAAACGTTTAAAATTGAGCGATAATTCAACCTATATGTGGCACTATCGTCTTGGTCATATTGAAGTGAAGCGTATGAAGAAACTCCATTCCGATGGACTCTTAAATCATTTGAAAGATGCGAAGCATGTCTGATGGGTAAAATGACTAAGACTATTTTCTGATATGATGAAGCGAGCTACGAACTTATTGGAAATCATACATACCGATGTGTGTGGCCCAATGGGTGTAGCATCGCGCGGTGGTTATCGTTATGTTCTTACCTTCACGGATGACTTGAGTAGATATGGATATATCTATTTTATAAAACATAAGTCCGAAACTTTCAAAAAGTTTAAGGAATTTCAAAGTGAAGTAGAAAATCAACGTTGCTTCCTTTGCTTTTAATTTTGCGTACATAATCTAAGCTGAAATCTCCGGCACAACCGTTGTATGGTGTTTGCGAACAACAGCCGGATACGGTATAATTTTACCATTGAAGATGCCACATTGTATACATATACAGTTTATACCTCGTAAAAAGGTTAAATATCACTCTGGCGATCCGCGGGACAAGAGAGGCCAATCCTTTGACGTTCCACCGAAAGCACGATCACGTTCACGTCGGATACCAGAATGAGATGCTGCTTGGGTTCGTCGGTGGCACGGGAGTCGAGGGTTTCCCAATTTCCACCCTCCGAGTTGCTCTCTCAGGTTCCCGTGGTGGCTGTGCCGGTCGAGCTTCCTTCCGGTTTCAGTCAGGAGGTCATGGAAAATCACGATGGATTCAGAGTGAACGAACGACCATTGTAGTCGAAGCTGCAGAACTCCCCATCTGCAGAGAGAACAAAAACACGCAGTGCTGCCAGTTAGAACTGCTGCCTGCCAGTCGATTTCCCTAACCGGTGTTAAGATCAGACAGCATTGAATTGCCTTGCTACTAAGTTATGACGAGCAGCCATCGGTTATCTTGTCATGACAAAGACCCTTATTCTGTTTGACTGTGTTAACCATCAGCCATCAGATGATGAAAAAGAATGTGTAGGACCTACTCACTTCTAGCATAAAACAGAGCTTTTTATCCAACTACTACTCACGATTCATTGTGGTGACGGGAAAAGTACAAATAGCTTCAGATGCCTAACGAGACTTCAAAAAGGGATGAAGACCCAAGATACAACAAGGTCAAGCACACCTGACTTGTTGGTCCAAAGGGTCACAATTCAAAAGCACAGCAAGAAAACATCCATCGATTAATGGTAGTAAGCTTTAGTAAAAAGGTGCACCTAACATTTTTCAACTACTTTCTAAACTGTCACACGGAACCGTCAAATACGAAAAACTCACCTGAAACTAGAGCAAGAAGAAAAAAATTAATGGAACTGGCGTGACTGCATGTCACTATATTGATAGAATTTATTAAGTTAGTGAATAAAGGTGTACTATGAAAAAAGATACCTTGAGCAGCCAATGGAAGCCAATATGTTTTTCTAGATAAGATTTTATATCTAATGTCCTTCAAATTCCTCTGTTTCAAAAATTGATTGCGGATAAGATGTGAACCGTACTGATGAATTCAATATGGGCTGCCTCTTGGTGAAGAAAGCTTTTGGCGAAGAGGATATCACAGTAGTATCCAGCTCTGGCCTAAAGGATGCCGAACAAATTTCTGATGCTTTAAAAAATGGAAACAGTGACAAGGAACTGCTTTCATCGTCCCACTCAAGATTATCCCACCATGTTTTCTCCCCTCTGATCCTCTTCAGTTTACCCATTTCCCCAAAAGGCAGTTTCTTCATCCTCGGGCAAGCAAACACATCAATGAACTCCAAAGAAGGAAAATTCAGTTTAGCATCACATAATCTTTCCAAGCTTTGCAGCGAATTTAATTGCAAAATTCTCAGTTGTCGAAATCCCAGCATCAGTACTTCTGGTTTAATAGCATTTTGTATGTCAACTAGCTGCTTCATGTTATGGCAGCAAGAAATATTCAAATGCTCCAGATATGGTAGATTTAAAATGCAGGATAGATCTACCAGGTGATTTGTTCTCCCCACTGTAAGGACACGAATGTTCTGAAGATGGTCCATACTAATCTTCTCAAGTCCAGGAAGATCCCAAAAGGTGAGAAACTCCAGCCTCAGAAGACTTTCTCCGTAACACTGTGGCTTGTTAGTAATACTGAAGTCCTTTAAATCAGAACAGCCCATTACATTCAGAACAAAGATGCTTTCTGGTAAAGTGAGAGAAAGAGACCTCTCTCCATTCAATTCATATAAACCAAGACATCTCAAGTGAATTCCAGGTATGTCAAAAAGCCTCTGCAGGGTACTCACTTTATTCATTGTTATTCCTATTGTTTTCAGTTCTTTAGTTAAGCAAGATAACTCTTCAATTTTAAACTCATCATAATCCATATGGTTTCCAGAATCAAAATCTGCTTCGCAGCCAGCATACCTGCTACCATATAGGTTTAACACTTTTAGCATTGACAAATTTGTAAGAACACCATAAGGTATCTTCTCCAAGAAATCCATATAGCTCAAGTCCAAGAACCTCAGCTTTCTTAGTTTCCCAATAGCTCTAGGCAATAGTTTAATGTGTGTTTGCTTTAGTTTGAGATACTGGAGTTCAACCAGTGTGCCAATTTCTTCTGGAAGTTCCTTGATGGGAACCCAAGACAAATCCAAGAAGGTCACAGGTAAAATGCTCTTTATAAAAGAAAGTGGTATCACCTTCAGCCAAAAGTTTTGCTGTAGTGACAGAAACTGCAGGTTCGGACAATTCAAGGCCTGAGGAAATTGAGTGATATAATTGCACATGAGTGATATCTTTCTGGCTGACCTAAATGTTTCAATGTCCCTGTTAGAAATGTTATGAAGTCCTAACCCTGCTTGAACAATGCATTTCATGTGCTCATCAGTGCAGTCAGAAGATATCCAAAGTGACATGTCTCGGATGATGTCATGCACTCTCACCTCACAATTTTCGAGGTAACCAGTCTCCAGTAAGCATGCGTTCTTCAAGTATTCAATAATGGAGTAACCCTTGTTGTATGCTTCCTCCATAGTATCATACTCTATCAAACCCATCCCCATCCAACAGTCTATGAGTTCAACTTTCCAAATTGAGTAATCTTCAGGCCACAAAGAACAACATAAGAAGCATTCTTTGATCTGTTTATCCTGCAGATAATCGTAACTTATCTTCAGCCTAGTGTATATGTGGCTGACATTTCCCATATTTGGGATCTCATGAATGCGTGACTTCTTGAGAAATGACAAAGCAAGTGCCCATTCATGGAAAGTCTTCTTTGTAGACATTGCACGGCCAATAGTTACAAGAGCAAGGGGCAAGCCGCCACATTCTTCTGCAACTTCATATGCTAACTTTTCAATCCTAGGATCTGAATTAATGACTTCTTCTGTCGCTTTTTCTTTGAACAAGTTCCAAGATTTCTCCGGGTCCAAGCATTCCAGAAAGACCATATTGTGAGCTTCCATATGTCCACAAACACTCTCATAACGTGTTGTCAGAACTACCTTCTGTTTATTCAGGCCATTGGGATATGGAATACCAGCTTCTGCTAGATCCAAGTAATTCCATAAATCATCGAGCAGAAGTAAGAATTTCTTTCGCCTTAAGAAGCTTAACATGATTGAAGCCCGGGTTTCAATGCTAGAACCTGGTTTCAAAAAGAGTCCAATCTTTTCAGAGATGTCTGCTTGAAGCTGCCCTATTCCACATGCCTTAGATGCAACAGCATATATAACAAGGTCATATCCATAGTCCTCTTCGATTACATCCAAGAAATGATTATTGATTTTCCTGAGCAAAGTGGTCTTACCAACTCCTCCCATTCCCCATATACCAACAATTCCAACTCTGTCATCTTTCAGGTACTGGAGAACTCTGCTTAAGTTACAGTCTGTTCCTTGTGTTGGATGTACAGTGGGCATTTCTTGCACGAAACGTGGTGGAATCCCAATCGACACTTGTTTGAATGATCCTTTCTCATGCAACATCTCAGCTTCCTTGAGTTTCTTGGCAGCCTGCATACCAGTTTCATAATCTGACCAATAACGGAAAGACTGTGCCCTCCTCTTCTTCTGCCCATGTTTGATCTCATTCACTTCACTTTCTATTGCTTCCACCTTTTGTAGCCATTCTAGAACTTCAGGGTTGCAGGTTTCTTGCTTCCTTTCAGAGTTCATAAGACGAATTTGGATTTCCTGTTTCCTGGCTTCTAGATTCCTTATAGTGCTGTCTAGCTTGCCAATATGTTCATCCTTTTCTATTAAATATCTCATACGTGTAATCACAGGATTCCATAAGTTGGATGCCACAGCACTAGTTACGAAATCAATGAGCGTAAAAACAGCCATGTACAAGGGTGAGAGGAGGCAGTGAACAAGGTGATGGTTTCACCAGCTGATAATCCTTCAGTTGGCAACAATATCAGAATTTTGGACTATACAGCCTGTCAAAAGTGAGACCTGCAGGCGAGAGAATGTGAGAAGCATGAAATACACTGATAGTGACCATACACATCCAATACAAAATATCAACATATCAATCAGCCTAAACCTTGCAGTGTACGGCGGCGACTGGTTTTGTGTTTCTAATATGTAGAGATTAGGTTCTTTAATTTTTTTTTAGAGATTAATAGGATCAGTTTTTTCTCCTTTGTACTGAAAAAGGTATACCCTATTAATCAGGGAACTACTGAAAGTTTCGTGCAGAAATGACGCAACTTAGAAGATCAATAGGCATATATATGAAGTTAAATTTTTAGCACAAGATTGCTAGAGTGGTGAAAGTAATATAGCTAGGTACATAACCGACATTGATTGAGGAAAAATAACATATGGGGCGCTTATCATATAGGTGAGACAAGAGATTGTGAGAAGCATGAAATACATTGACCATACA
Source organism: Avena sativa (assembly GCA_916181665.1). Taxonomy (NCBI): domain Eukaryota; kingdom Viridiplantae; phylum Streptophyta; class Magnoliopsida; order Poales; family Poaceae; genus Avena; species Avena sativa. The sequence goes on along the minus strand of OV702282.1, from coordinate 445,075,718 downwards.
CATCCAGTACAAAAATATGAATATTTTTTCAAGAAAACTCAATAGACTATTCCAGTACAAAAATATGAATATATCGATCAGCCGAAACCTCGCAATATACAGCAGCGACTGGTTTTGTGTTTCTACTTTCCAAGAAAAAGGAGACATTAGATTAGATGAACAGAGAGGCAGAGCACATAATACCTTGTGCTATTCAGTTTTTTCTCCTTCATATAGTGAAATACCATATCGTACAAGTATTAATCAGGAAACTACTAAATGTTTTGTGTAGAAGTGATGCAACTTAGAATTTTTCATAAACTACGAAATGAAATTAAAATGGTACCATAAAACTGCTACAGTTTAATTGAGTAGATAGAAGACTATTAGTCTGATAAATACTTCATCCGTTTCAAAATGTAAGATGTTTTAGGTTTGTATAGGAAATGGATCACGACACATTTTAATGTGTAGATTAAGTGAACTTCTCCGAACCTACACACTAAAAGACGTCTAAATACATTATCTTTACAAAGCTAAAACATCTTATATTATAAAACGGAGTGAGTAGATAATACAGCTAGATACATATCCTACACTGATTGAGGAAAGATAGCATACGAGGCGCTTATTGCAGTTAGAAATTGCCCAGACTTATGGAATAAGAGGATCCAGCGGGGGAAGGAGATTCATTCAGGCCTACCTTGTGAGGATCTTCCAAGCATAGCCCTCCGCAACCTCGGCGCGTCGGGAGAGAGAGAGCGAGGGTCCAGCGACAGCGAGGGAGTGTGGGTGGAGCAGAAGAAGCCGCGTGGAGGCGTAGCTCACTGGAAATTTCGGCAAGAGAGAATCTTGGGGCGAAATTCTCCGCGCGGACTTTGGTGGGCGCGGCCATGGCCATTGCTTGCGCTGACTCGCCTCGTCGTCGGTGAAGTGTGTACTCCCTGTAGGAATATATGAAAATGGATTTGCGGACAGGAGTGGGGTGCAGGGCAGCGACGGCGACCGCCGATCTGATCCGGCGACGGCGATAGCAAGCGGCCGCTATTTTTTTTTGTAGGAGTGGACGCTACTTCTTTTATTTTTTAGTGCAGGAAGTGGACGCTACTGGTTTGAGGGCTAGAAAACGAGGAGTATCACGAACGTCAGTTGGGCTTTAGCCTGCCTTACTGACTGCTAGGGCTCAGGCCTGGCTCTTTAAGGCCCGCGTGCGTTGGTTGCTCGTAATTTTATGGGAAGGACGCCAAACCCTAAAAAATAGTGACAAACCCTCAAAAAAAAGTAGGAGTATATAAAGAGTGTCAACGCTAGTTGTTTATTTATGCAGAACCATTAAGTACACACGTACTGATCATTCATCGACAATTCTCTCATGTAGACGTTGCACCTAGATGTAACTGGGATTCCACTAAAATCTCGGTAATTTCGGTCCAATCCTTCGGCCCACGCCCATAACCGTATATCTATACAAATACAATATCGGTTATATATAGTACTAACAGCTTTGTTTCAACTACGACCGCGATAGCTACACATACAGCATGGAAGTCGGTGCATTGCAAACTCGGTACGACACACTTTTACATCTCTCTATCTCCCCCATCGTAGGCAATCCCAAAGTCCAAACAAACCGGCCCAGCAGCAGTCTAACAAAGAAATAAGTAGGCTCATCAAACAATCACGATACACCCAGCCTTTCCTAGTACTATAGAATCCGTATTCGGTTATTACAACAATTGATCCATGCCATATATATTCGACGCAAAGCAGACTTGAGATTGCGATCGCTACCAATCGAAGAGATTAGCGCATCCACGCGCCGGTTGATCAGCAAAATATATATGGCGGACGGAAACCAGGACTCTTCGTCCATATTGCCGTTCTTGCCGGAAGATGCAATCTTCACGGAGATCCTCCCTTACCTGCCGGCCAAGTCGGTCGGCCGCTTCCGCAGCGTGTCACGCTCGTGGCGGGCTGCGCTCTCGTCGGCGACTTTCATCAAGCTCCACCTCCGGCGAGCCAACGACAGGTCGGGCCAGCAGCCCAGGCTTTTCTTCAGTCCGAGCGACGTGCCGTCTGGGGAACAAGGCTATATCCACGTATGGCAGCCCGGCGGTGGTCCGGCGAAGAAGCTCATGCCCAAGCCGAGCGAGTTTTGCGACCTGGCTCCTATCAGCAGCCCTGTCCGTGGCCTCGTCCTCGTCCGTAGCAAGGGCTACTTCGTGTACAACCCTTGTACCGGCTCATCCTTGCTTCTTCCCGACAGCATAGCACCACTGAAGATCACTCGCTGGCATATGACATCGACCCAACCCCAGCCACCGTGCTTCAACGATCTTTCCTACGGCCTGGGCTACTGCTCGGTTACCGCTGAGTACAAGGTAGTGCGACTGTTCAACGACAGCTTTGACGGCGGTCCACCCTGCTGCGAGGTCTATGTCCTCGACAGGCCGGCCTACTGGAGGCCTGCCGTTCAGTAGCCTCCCATGTGCACCGTGTGGGAGGAAGACCCAGCCGTGTTCCTTGGTGGGTTCTTGCACTTCCTTTGTCGGCAGGGTGGCATCGTCACTTTCAACGTTAGCAATGAGACCTTCGGATGGCTGCCGCCGCCGCCGCCGCCCCCTGATCCTGAGGATTCTCTTGTCGAAATGGTGGAGCTACATGGGCGTTTATGCATGTGCCGTGGATTCATCGGTCACCGCGACGGCCTATACCGCATATGGATGCTGGGAGATCACGAGCCACGGCGATGGGAGCAACTCCTCTCCATCGATCTAACCGCCTGGACGGAACCTGAGCTGATGCAGATGAAGGCCCACTTTATATCCGCGGTCTACATGTTTAGCAGCGACAATGACAGGCACCAAAAGATCATGTTCGGTACAGGAAACTGCAAGGTGTTCACTGTGGACGCAAATGACGGCACACTGGAGACCCTGTTCAAAGCTGAGGACGCAATCTCGGGTACCTTTCTTGACGGCCATCACCCATCATTAGGCTTGTTCCAGGAGAGCCTCGTGCCAGTGGGGCGAACGATCGAGGAGATCGTCTTCTCGTCGCCGGCCACCAAGGCTTGGTTTCACATCCTCAAGTGGATGCCTGCACACTCGGTCGCCGACTTGAGCTTGGTCTGCAGAGAATGGCGTGCCATGATCATGACTGACCGCTTTACACATTCCCATGTCCTCCATGCAAACTTGAACAAAAGCCCTCGGATCATGATGGTCACTAGTCCCCCATCTGTAAGATGCCTCGATTTGCACGATTTCATTGATTTACACGCTCCAGACTTGGGTCCTAGCCTTGCATGCTCACAGCCTTGTCATGGTCTCAATGTCGTAACCAGCCATACCAGGAGTTTTACGCTCAGACCATACTGTTTGAAGACGATGAAGACGCTTATTCCTTTTGTAGCCATGTAGGGTTGGGCTATAACTTGGAAACTAGAACGCATGTGCTACTGCTTGCCAGCTACAAAGGGGAGAACATAGAGTGCAAACTGCGGTATGTGCAAGAAAATGAATGTCGTCCAATAGACCCTCCTCCTAGACCTTTATCATCTAGCATACCGCCCACCTATGTCAACGGCGGAATCTACTGGCTGGCAGAGCCTGATCTTGTACAAGGTTCTCCAAATTGTGAAATTGTGGCCTTCAGTGTTCAGTCAGAGGAATTCGAGGTTCTTCAAGGCCCACAATACTGCAGCCATCCCGTCGGGCGTATGTCCATCCTCTGTCTACAAGGAGCACTTTGTGTGGCTTGCTCGAACCAAAGTATTAACGTGATTGACATATGGATGATGAAGGACAATAATGGGACTTGGTTAAGGGAGTATCATATAGACCTCACAGACTGCTACACGGAGTTCTCATCAGAAGAGACCACACCATTGGCTATCGACCCCAAGGACGGACGGATTTTGCTCAGCACGGGTTGGTCATTGGGCTACTATGACACTAAGACGGCCACACTAGAGACCATCTATAGCTTGGGAATGCAGGAGGATGGCGAGAAGTTCTCCCCTATTTTCTGCGATGAAAGCTTAATCTTCACACTTGGGTCGTTCGTTTAGTTTATTTATTGCCGCCCAGATGTTTCAGCAACTATTTTTTTTGGTGAATCTTATTTCAAGCTTGTTTACATATGCTTCGTCTTGCCCAACCATGATCATGTGTCTTATATGTGATAACATCTCTATCTATCTTCAGGTGCTACAGAGCTAGCCGAGGATAGTTTGGTGCTTTTCTGGCCTCTCCCTTCATCTTGTGTATCTTTGCTCTCGGTCTAGCATGCAGCAGTTAAAGTTGAGTTTTACTAGTTCTATGTCACAGCAACAAGATTCGATGCTTGTGAATCATGTCTCAGAATATGACTCTGAATCAAAAAGAATATAATGAAAAGCAAATATGGAGGATGCATCAGCCAAGAGTAGAGCAAAACGGTTCATGCATCTGAATGTTATACAAAAGAAAACAATGTATAAATGATGAGGAATGTTACTCGAAAGAAATAAAATAGAGATGATGAAAAGCAAGTATACCTTGTTGCAGCGGCAGATCATGTGCTTCATTTGAAGAGTCTGGCAATCACTGGAGGAAACAGCCACAAACCCACCACTGGTGGATTCAATGATGATCACAATACAGATGAGCTTGGGAGGTACCAGTAATCATGTTCTTGATGAAGTCACGGTGTCCAGGGCCATCAAATGACCATGCATAAGTACATGGTGGTCCCGAACTTCCACAGGGTAATATTGCTCAATCGTGAGCTTGTCAAGCACCCACGCATAGTTAAATAACCTCTTGTTCATCTCAGCGGCTTCCTTCTCGAACCTCTCGACGACACACTTGTCAATGCCTACAAGCTTGTAGATCAGATGGCCAGTGGTTATGATGGTATATCGCGGAAGACATGGCATGTGATAAGACATAATTTCTATAGGTACTACTCCAAAGAAGATGTAATAGTGTCTTCCTTGGGTGATGTTTGTTGTTAGCTTGCAACCCTCTTTGATTGAACTTGATGATGGGAGTTGAATGAAAGGATATTTGAATGTTGCATAAGCTATTGTGCTCTACGCACTTTCTACTGTTTGATGTGTGATCTTGGTGTACGGAAATTAGCAGACGTCATGCCGAAATTTTGAAGCTAATTTGCCTTCATTTAATTAATTAGCTTACCTAGCTACTATGCTACATTAAGCTAGCTTTGCTAGCCGCTGCTGTATGTAGTGTGGCCGTGTAGGTGTAGGAGCTAGCAAGCAAAGTTTGAGACCAAAATGGCAATGCTTGGCTCGTTCCTAGTTCCAGAACAGAAGAAAAGGAAGGGAACAAAGGCACATCTAGGCTTTGATCGGTCACTACATACACAGCCCCAGCTCCTTGCTCACAGTGGCAGCTGCAGCCTACAACGGACAGAGACTCACAGGAAGAATTAATTGCTACACTATACATGATAGATCATTGGTTTGGCAGAATCATTAGTGCAAATCTTACATATCAGTAGTCCTTTGTAATTCACTAAGATATGGAATACCCAAGTCCTAGTAAGATTTTACTGTTAGATGCACATCAGACAATCTACCCCGTCGACCAAGGTTTAACAAATCTCAGTCGACTAAGGAGACGGGAAAACAAAAATATGTAAAAGCGGAATATGTAGAAGACAGAGGAGCCATAAAACTCTTCCTTTACAAAAGAAGATTTGTAAGGAGCTGAAACTGTTAAGAACCCAAGCAACTTACTTTCACGTAGAAAATGGCAACTCTAAAGAAGATGCAGGCCAGATTATTACCTGCTCAAAGAACCCCTTGAATGATCATAACACTCACCACTTGACATCAGCACATTCCAGGTTGCGTCCACTGAAGCTAGCAAAGCCTGCATAGTAAACAACACGAGTTTACTTTATTCCCGTTGAGAAAAAAATGTACAGAAACTGACGATCTATCCCCAGGTCCGGAGGATAACTTCCTAGCATAGCCGCATGCACGTTTTGAACTCTATTGTGTCTTTACTTCTTAGTTCTTTCATACAACAGATATTAACTCTGTTGTTACTAGACATAAGGAAGAAGTGACTGTATTAAGAGAATACTGAAACTATATTAGGGAAACAACTCTGCACAGATGCTTGAAGAAAATACATTATAGTGTACCTCTTTTATTTGATAGGCTGGAGCAAGGTGGTCACTCATAGTCTGAATTTTCCTTCCATACAGTCCTTGAAGTACAGAAAAATGCCAATCCAGAGTTGTCTTAAGGATATATATAGCATATTTAACCATAATATGAATGTTATGTGCCTGCGCAATCTAATGCAACTGTATGGATAAACACACACACACCATTCTAGAAACATAACAAAGCCTCAAAAGTACCATCATATTGCAATAAGATGAAAACTACCACCTCACCAACAGAAGTACGGAGAAACATTAAGCTTTATTGTCAGAATCTCAGCTTATATACAAGTAGGCTAGAAAGAACTATGAACACTAGTATTACACCCCAATTGTTCAAAACCACAGCCTCTCTTGCATGACCTCTTCTTCCTTCGCTGCTCACGGCAGTGCACCACACCTTCAGGTGGGCCACACCAACCACCAAACTCTGCTCCTTCGGGAACTACAACCACGGCAAACTCCGAGTGGACCAGCGCTGGGTGATGACGGTAAGCCACGAAATTGTGGCTTACTGCAGACCCAACCGCACCACCCAGTTCTTCAATCACAGGTGCGAGTAGGTCATGTACATCTCGAGAACGACTCCGATGCTGTGCACAGGCAGTCCCACAGCTCCCCTTACTTCCTCTGCTTCTCAACGTTCTCTGGCTTAGACTGAGATGCACTTCAAAGCATGGCAGAAGTAGAAGACCTCGGCGCCCAGCTGGAACCAGAATTTCTACGCTCCGGAGTTATCCAGGGACCGGCCTAAGGCGGCACAGTTCAGAAGCGTAGCTTTCTGTGGATTCACTCTGAGAATCCCGTCCCTGGCCTGGCAAGATAAAGTTGCCACGAGGTTAGAGCGTTTCAGTTAAGGCTTGAGCTCCGCGACGATACTTGACATGGGGTTCGCTGCTGCTAGAGCTGCAGAAGGCTTGCCGTCTCTGCCCTTCTTCCATCTCGGTTCTGACATGTCCAATAAGCTGAGAATGTAACAACACAAATGTTAGGGTTCTCAGGGATCAGATTCCAGTGAGTAAGGGTGCGGGATTAAGATCGCGGTGGGCGGTATAGCAAAAACTGTGACAAGCAGGTTAGCAGGGCCAGGATTTCGGTGTGCCTTGGGCTGAAAACTACAACCCAGCTATAACTGACTACTATCGCCGAAAAAGGAACCACACCTAGGCTGGCGTTGCCACAAGCACGGACATTCGGCATGAACATTGCACCTGATGCTTACCACCACATCATCAGATCAGAGTAGATAAAAAAACACTAGGATCACATGCCAGAGTCCTGATTGACACGTCCTACGCAGGTTTGGCAAAGAGAAATGGTGTGCATTTGGTCCCATTCGTCCAGTATTGCGCAAAAAAAACTGGGCCAAATCCAAATAGACCGAGACCTAGTTCTGGGATTTGGGGGTAAACAGGAATTGATGATGCATTCTAGAGAGGCGTAGGTCGTGGGCGCCACTGCCACGGAGTAAGCAGCAAAACAGCCACGGATTCATTCTATACATACGTAGGTCGTGGGGTGAGGGAGTGGAGGATTCTCGGGACGAACCTGGAGCCGGGGAGGAAGAAGCAGCGGGTGTGGGGGTCCTGGGGGAGCCGGGGAAGGGTGACGACGGATCTGCCGAGGAGCTACGACCAGCGTATCGGAAGGGGCGGCAGCGGTGTTCCCGCGCTCGGGAGGGTTGGTGGGTTCAGGCGCCGGCGTCGCTCTCTCCCCTCGCCTTGCGGCGTCGGTAGCCGGCAGAGGAGCCCACAGAGGGAAGGCAGACGCTGGAATGTTCTGACGAGAGAATTTTGTTTTTTTGCGACAAACCGGAGTCGGCCGTTCGCGGCTTTGTGCTGCCGCGGGATTGCCGGGCCGAATTAGAGAAGGCCCAGGAAATAAACGCGGTCCAGTTCCACTCAAAACATAATTAACTACACAACCCTTTTAGTTCTCAAAAAAAAACTACACAACCCTTTTTTCACAACAAAAACTTCTATTTTAATTTTTTGCAAACTCAAAACTTTATATATTAAACAATGGCATTACAATCCTTGATCAGGATACTAGAGACAGGGCCGGTCCTAGGGGGACTAGCAGGCAGTCGTCCCAGGTCCAAAAAAAATTATGGATCCAAAAAATTATAGGTTTAGTATATATCGTAAAAAATATATTAGTCTGGTGGAAACCGCTCGACTCGGCTCCCATCCCGAGAGTATGTGAACCGTGTCGCGTATGGAAAATAATTCTATGTAGACATGGTCTACAAGTGGACCAACTCGTATAATTGACACATGGCAATTTAGATCTACAAAACTATTGCTAATCTTATTTTTTCCTCTGTTTTGAACACATGTTGTTTGCTGAAATTGGTCCACTCCTTTAAATTTGTGGACCAGGTCCCATGGAAATATTTTCCGTCGCATATCTGCTCGTCTCCCTCCCGAGTCGCGTACTTACCACAAGCCCATAGTCTTAATCGATTCTTATACTTGTCGACGTCGCTTGCCCTCCCGAGTCTCGTACTCCCGTCGCTTCCCTCGTCCCTGGATCAGATCGGCTGATCGAGACGAGAGCCACTCGCCAGTCGATCGATCAACGACGGCTTCGTCCCAACTCCCAGGAAGACTCGCGTCCCGCCTCCCGCACCATCCATCGCCGTCTCACCAAGCACCAGGTACATCATGTACTCGGTACTCCCTTGTTAAAACCATAATAGAAGAGACGTTTTTTCTTTCGCTAACTTAATAGTGACCGGTATATTAATCAATCTGTTTGTTCTTGCTCCCAGTTTAACTGATTATGGCGTCCGAATCCGGTGCTTAGAAAATAAAAAGAAGACAATAAGAGAAGAAATTAATAAAATCATAGAGAGGATCTTTTCATATATTTTTGAAGAGCAACACGAGCACTTTGAGGAATCTATATGAGTTGGCGCTAGTTCTTGTGAGGGGAACAGATTGATGTTGATCCAGAAGATAATGTCGGTACTATGTCCGTGACTGTTGCATCAGCTGAAAGAAGTTTTTCAAAGTTAAAATTATTGAAGAACTATTTGAGATATGTAATGTCTCAGTAGAGGTTAAATGGTTTGACAACTCTATGCATCGAGAAAAGTTAGTGGACGAGATTGATATTGATTCCATCGTTACGGACTTTGCTTCTAAAAAAATTCGGAGGAAATTTTAAGATATCATGTCAACATTATTATTTTATATAAATATTATAGATAGAAGTATACTTAAATATTTTTATCATCTCATATATACATAAAATATTATAATAAGGAATCCAAAATTTTAGTTTCACCCCGGACCCCGAAATCTCATGACCGGCCGTGACTAGAGAGGAAGTTGGGGGGTGTAATTGACCCACGTACCACTTCCTAACCGGACTATCTATGTGAGCACACACACATGAGCTGGCTTCATTCGCAGATCTATTACAATGAACCAAACTAAAGGTGGTAAAAAAGTCCAGAGCAACGTCCAGAACATTTGCCTCAATATCGATCGTCGGCTTGATGCCATTCCTAATCGCTTTCGCCTCCATCGCTACTATGGCACTAGCAACATCGTCATAACACAGAGCCTAGCCTCTCAATAACTTCCCTTCGTGATCATGAACGACCAGGCTTCTCGTCGTCCCTCCTCATACATCCGGCTTAAATCCTTCGTCAACATTAATTTTGACAAGTCTCAATATCTGGGGGTTTCCATTTACTGGTACCTTAGCCAGATTCACTTGGTCAATTGATGTCTCCATGGCCCAAGTCACCGGTAATCAATTGATCTCCTACTCGTTTGGTCAGACCCTTCCTCAAGGCCTCTCTCCCATAAAAATTGCATTCCACGTATGTGAAGCATTCCTCTTTCTTTTCGCTGACGTGAAGTCGGAATTGTGATAGTGATCGATCCCCGACGCTGCTTTGCCAACTTGACCTATTCATTCATGTTTTGGCTTTAGAAAAGCATACCAACTTGACTTCTTGCCAAAAATGTCCGTGACAGCATAGATGGTGCACGGCGTATACATTGTCGAGGAATTTAAGATCACCTAGTGTCACAATCTTGCTATAACAGACACTTAATAATATAGAATGTATTCCCTCCTTTTTCAATTGCACAAGTATCTCGTTAGCTTCCCACAAAATTAAACTAAAAGCACGACACTTAAGAGGAAGCTAAAATGTGTACTACTACTACTACTACTACTACACATCTATGTGGCAAGTATATATGGTACAGTAATCGTAGGTTAGTCCATATCCCCTGTCTGTTTTCAATCCTCGACGGTACGTTTCTTCTTAATTTTATTTCGCGGGAAGCTAACGTACTTGTGCATTTGCCAAAACTGTTATTCTATCTACTAGTGAGATTAACTTGGCGGCTACGCAGTCCACACAATGCATATGGGACGTATACTAGGTCGAGCACCGTATCTGCTACGTAGATGAATAGCATATGCAGGACTAGCTATATAAGCACATACCATCCGATCCACTGATGACACAAACAAACACGAACACAAACAGTAGTACTAATACAAATTAGTAGCGACGAGTAAGAGCAAACACTTATCAGATCATGGCGGGTCACAAGTCTTTGCTCCTTGTTTCCATACTAGTCTGCATCTGCCTATGCGGCAGTACCGTCGTAGCGGCTCGCGAGCTCGGTGATGCGGCGGCTATGGCGGAGAGGCACGAGCGGTGGATGGCGCAACACGGCCGCGTGTACAAGGACTCCGCCGAGAAGGCGTACCGGCTGGAGGTGTTCAGGGCCAACGTAGCCTTCATCGAGTCCTTCAACGCCGGAGACCATACGTTCTGGCTCGGCGTCAACCAGTTCACCGACCTCACCAACGACGAGTTTAGGGCGATGAAGACCAACAAGGGCATCGTCAAACAAGACGGAGTAGTTAGAGTTCCCACGGGATTCAAGTACAGCAATGTCAGCGCCGATGCACTTCCAGCAAGTGTGGACTGGAGGACAAAGGGTGCCGTCACCCCCATAAAAAACCAAGGACAATGTGGTAAGTAGATTTACATGCAAATCTTGTTTTTTCCTTCATGATAATTAATTAGTCACGCTAATACGTTCTACATTCAACATGGTTGGTTGCAGGCTCTTGCTGGGCGTTCTCAGCCGTGGCTGCGACAGAGGGCATAGTAAAACTGAGCACCGGTAAGCTCGTCTCGTTGTCGGAGCAAGAACTAGTCGATTGCGACGTCCATGGTGTGGACCAAGGTTGCATGGGTGGCTGGATGGACGACGCCTTCAAGTTCATCATCAAAAACGGAGGCCTCACCACCGAAGCCAACTACCCATACACCGGGCAAGACGGGCAATGCAAGAGCAGCAAAGCGGCCAATGTCGCCGCAACCATCAAGGGCTACGAGGATGTGCCGGCCAACGACGAGTCTGCCCTGATGAAGGCCGTCGCTCACCAGCCCGTTTCAGTGGTAGTAGACGGAGGAGACATCATCTTCCAGAGCTATGCCGGTGGTGTGATGACCGGCGCATGTGGTACCGAGATGGACCATGGGATTACGGCCATTGGGTATGGTGAGACGAGCAATGGAACCAAGTACTGGCTGCTGAAGAACTCGTGGGGCACCACATGGGGTGAGAAGGGCTTCTTAAGAATGGAGAAGGACATCTCGGACAAAAGGGGTATGTGTGGCCTCGCCATGATACCTTCCTACCCCACCGAGTAGTACAAATACATCCGTACAAATCAAAATACTGGACAATTATAAGAACCTTGTCCTTTTCCAATATTCAACATGCGAATGTGTGTATGTACTATAATGTACTATTTATGTGTGAATTATACAATACTAAGTTTCCGGTTCTGAAAACTCTTGAACATGTAGTTTAGTGTCTAAATTAAGAGTTAGCACCTTTAACTTCACTACTCTGTAAATAAGATCCTATCAAAGACATGTGATGGCATGATAAGACGGCACTTCGAGGCCATGACCTGGCAGTTCCTAGCCCAGGATCTTATGGTTATGTGATGTCTAAGTTTGTCTCTTTTGGCGAGAGAAGCGCGGATTGTTTTTAAGGTATGGATGCGCCCGGGTCACATAGGGCCTGTTCGGCCTCCGCCGGACGAATCGCGTTTTCGGCCTAGGTACGCCCAGTTTCCCACTCGCGTACCAGGCCGAATACCCAAGTTCGGCTAAATTCAGTTAAACTCGGCGAAATATGGGCGAATATAGGTGGAATCTCATTAAAGTAGGCAAAGGGGTACATAGTACATCGGAATTCATAACTAGAAAAGGTCGTTGCCGTGGTCGACGCCGGACGCCGCAACTACAGGCCGAGGCGGAGGTTGTTGCCGGCCTCGATGTGCGCCATGACTCCGACGAGAGTCCGCCCTGAAACGCTCCACCAGCGGCGGCGAGTCCGACGGTCCGTCGTGGGGCGAGTTCCTCGAGGCGTCTGTCGGCGAAAAACTGTCTCCAGAAGACAAGGTTGCCCTGATCCTCGGCGAGATCCGGGTCTTGCACGGCGGCGATAGCGGCCTGGATCTCTCTGGCGAGTTCTGGGTCTTCCATGGCGGCGATAGCCGCCTGGATCTCTCCGGCGAGGTCGTCTCCTTCCGGCACCGACGGAACTGGGATCCCGTCGGCGCTAAGTTTCCAGCCTACGGGGAGACGAGTGTCCGGCGGCGCCGTATAGCGCGCCTCGTGGAGCAGTCGGGCTTCCCACGGCGACAGCGTGCGTCGGCCCTCTGCCATGGATTTCTCGGCGGTGTTGAGGAGGAAGAAAGGTGCGAACGTCCGAAGTTCGTCAGAGTTGTGGTGGTGTGAGGGACTGTGAAGAGAGACGGCGAGATGTACGGCTTTTATAGGCCAGAAGAATGGCGGGAGGGGTGTAGCGGCGAGGGTGGGAAAAAGAAAACGACGAAAAGGATGACGACGAGTCGGCTTCTGTCGCTGACAGGCTGGTCCACTCGCCGAACTCGCTTCGTCCGGCGTCTCCAGGGCGTACCCGGGATCCTGGGTTCGGCTTAGATAGTCCGTACCAAAGTTAACCTAAATCCGGCCGAAAGGAGGTCCCTGCTACATAACTGGGCCGATTTTTGGCGTCCGGACGTAATTTCGGCGTCCGAATCTGGTATGCGAGTGGAGATGCTCTAACTCCACAGTCGGAACAAGGAGAGCGGCCCCGAATCGCGTGGGAACCGCGAAGCTAAAAGAGCGAAGCGCTCCGGCCTTTGCCCCGATACTGCGAAACTACTGTTTTGTGGACTACGGAACTGAAAAACAAGGAGCGGCTGGAATTTACACGGGACTATAAGTGAAATAATAGCCGAACGGGTACAATCTCCCTCATCTCTCGTCTCTATTGAGAAGCATGTTCATGGCACCCAAACGGTAGTCTCTCCCAGATCCGACCCACGCTGCTGATCGACTCACGGCCACCATCAGCGAAACAGAACCGCCTCATCGTTGGGATCTGATTCCACCCGCTACTAGGGTCTCGTATCTGCGGTGTTGTCCGCCTCGCCGCCAGGAGCTGTGCTGCAGCCGCCGCCACGAGTTTTCGCCCGCCGCCTCCAGGTTGTACGCCGCCACAACAAGGTCTCCGAAACAACGCCGGTGCTGTCCACCGAAACAGCGCTCGCTCGGCCCCAGTATTCAGCCAAGCTGGACCAGGATAGTACAGGCCAATTGGGCTCCATCTGCCTGGAATGGGCTCGCAGCCCAACTGCTCACAGAGCGGAGCTAGCCGAACGGGCAAAGCTCGAGCGTACAGATCGGTAGAGTGCCTCACGCGAGGAGCTGAGCGGAGCGACGAAAATTCTCGGATAGGTGAGTTGCCGAATGGGTTGCCTCCCCACTGCCGCTCCTTCATCTCCCATGAACATTCTCATGAGTCATGATCTTAGGGTTCTTTGGAATTTTAAAATGGTGTATTTGGTAAGTAGTGTCACAATTATCAAACTATGGAGTACAATATGGAATTCACACTTCATAAAAAATATCACACTTGCACTTTCTCTTTTTCAGATTTATAAAATATGAAATATGTTGTTTCTCTTATGGCGATCGCGTGGGCTCACCTTTTAAGTTAGAGTTAATTCATTTTTTACCCTCAATATGTTTTTGACAAAAACTACCTCCTTACATAGTTTTAACCATATTAACCTTCAAGTTTTTATCTTGTGACACAGATTACCCCCTTAGGATATTTTTCCTCAATTTATTTTTTGCAATTATGTGCTTTGAACCGTTTCCCTAATTTTTGTTAGCTTCGGTTTTTTCCATTTTACAGTTTTGTAATTATTTTTCTCTTGCCAGAGTCTCTGATTCTTGGTAATCGATCGTTTCACGACCATTTGGTCAAAAATATATCATCTACCTATGTTTTGTTAAAAAAAGGGGGCTATGACGAATAACTACAGGCAAAGGGATATGGTAAAAGTGTCTGAAATGAAAAATGATTGGCCAAGGCCCCTGGGCTATGTCACTATATATGCCAAAACTCCTCCCACAATCGGTGGTGGATCACGAACAGTCACCAAGATATGGGTCTACTCCATCGCTAGCAAGGCGCCAACACACACCCCGAGGCCACCATCCTCCGAGCAAGAAGTCGGCCCCGCCAGCAACCCCATCTGCAAATAGGTTCTACTGGGGATGTAATTGGTACGGATAATAAATGGCAAGAAGCCATGAAATCCGAGATTGGATCCATGTACGAAAATCAAGTATGGACTTTGGTGGACTTACCGGATGGCCGGAAGGCTGTCGAGAACAAATGGATTTTCAAGAAGAAAACAGATGCTGATGGTAATGTTACTGTCTATAAAGCTCGACTTGTCGCAAAAGGGTTTCGACAAATTCAAGGAGTTGACTACGATGAGACTTTCTCACCAGTAGCAAAGCTAAAGTCTGTGAGGATTATGTTAGCAATCGCTGCATATTATGATTATGAGATATGGCAGATGGATGTCAAAACAGCATTCCTCAATGGAGACATTGATGAAGAGTTGTATATGATGCAACCCAAAGGTTTTGTCGATCCTAAAGATGCTAACAAGGTATGCAAACTTCAACGGTCCATCTATGGATTGAAGCAAGCATCCCGAAGTTGGAATCAACGTTTTGAAAAGGTAATCAAAAGTTTTGGTTTTATACAAACTTATGGAGAAGCTTGTATTTACAAGAAAGTGAGTGGGAGCTCTGTAGCATTCTTAATACTATATGTGGATGACATATTATTGATTGAGAATGATGTAGACCTTCTTAATAGTGTCAAGGAATATTTGAATAATAGTTTTTCAATGAAGGATCTTGGCGAAGCAGCTTACATATTAGGCATAAAGATTTATAGAGATAGATCGAAACGCCAAATATCATTGTCACAGAGTACATATTTGGACAAAGTTCTAAAGAGGTTTGGAATGGAAGAAAGCAAGAAAGGGTTCTTGCCCATGTTGCCCAATACGACCTTGAGTAAAACTCAAAGTCCGACATCGGCAGAAGATAGAGAAAGGATGAGTAAGACTCCCTATGCCTCAACCATAGGATCTCTAATGTATGCCATGCTATGTACTAGACCCGACATTGCATATGCTGTTAGTTTAACTAGCAGATATCAAAGTGATCCAGGAGTGGATCATTGGACAGCGGTCAAAAACATCCTTAAGTACTTGAGAAGAACTAAGGATATGGTTCTTTCTTATGGAGGTGATGAACAGCTCGTTGTTAATGGTTACACCGATGCTAGTTGGAACACCGATCCGGATGACTCTAAATCACAATCCGGATATGTATTTATTTTGAATGGTGCAGCAGTTAGCTGGAGGAGTGCAAAGCAAAGCGTTGTGGCGAGATCTTCAACTGAATCGGAATACATGGCTGCTTCGGAGGCTTCACAAGAAGCGATATGGATGAAAGAGTTCATTACAGAGCTGGGTGTGGTTCCTAGTGCGCTGGACCCAATGTCTATCTACTGTGATAACATGGGTGCCATAGCCAATGCGCAAGAACCAAGGTCACACAAGAAGCTGAAGCACATCAAGCTACGTTTTCACGCTATTCGAGAACATATCCAGGATGGGGATATAAATATTTGCAAAGTACACACAGATCTGAATGTGGCGGATCCGTTGACTAAACCTCTCCCGAGGGCAAAACATGACCAACACCAAACTGCCATGGGTGTTCGGTATATTACCATGTAATCTAGATTAGATGACTCTAGTGCAAGTGGGAGACTGTTGGAGATATGCCCTAGAGGCAATAATAAATGTAGTTATTATTATATCTTTATGTTTATGATAAATGTTTACATTCATGCTATAATAGTATTAACAAGGAAACATTGATACTTGTGTGATTTGTAAACTTAAATTGAAGTCCCTAGTATAGCCTCTATACTTCACTAGCTTGTTGGTTGATAGATGATTGTGGTTTCCCTATCATGAACATTGAGATGTTATCAACAACAAGATCATATCGTTAGGAGAATGATATGGTGGACATACTCCTATAGATAAGCGTAGCATAAAGATCAAGTCATTTCAATAGTTCAATTGCTATATGCTTTCTGATACATAGTAACCTAATTCCTTCGACCATGAGATCATGCATATCACCTTTACCGGATGGATGCTTTGATGACATCAAACACCACACCGTAACTGGGTGGCTATAAAGGTGGCATTGAGTGTTCGGAAAGTATTGGTTGAGACACATGGATCAAGAGTGGGATTTGTCCATCCATATGACGGATAGATATACTCTGGGCCCTCTCGGTGGAATGTCATCCAATTAGCTTGCAAGCATGTGACTTGGTCACAAGGGTTCACATATCACGGGAACGAGAAAAGAGTACTTATCAGTAACGAGGTTGAACTAGGTATGCAGAGATACCGACGATCATAACCTCGGATAAGTAACATATCGTGAGACAAAGGGAAATTGGTATCGTATGTAAGTGGTTCATTCGATCGCAAAGTAATCGTAGAAATATGTGGGAGCCATATGAATTTCCATATTCCTCTATTGGTTATTGTTCGGAGAAGTGTCTCGATCATGTCCGCATAATTCACGAACCGTAGGGAGACACACTTAAGGATTCGATGTTGTTTGAGTAGTTATGGTATTATGAGAAAGAGACCGAATGTTGTTCGGAGTCTCGGATGGGATCCGGGATATCACGAGGTGATCCGGAATGGTCCGAAGAATAAGATTCATATAAGGAAAGTCCCGTTTCGGAGTTGCGGAATGATTCCGGTGTTTTCATCGGAATGTTCTAGAAGGTTCCAGATTGTCCGGCACTCCGGGGGGGGGGGGGGAAGGGGTACATGAATGTGCCATTACATATTGGAATGATTGCATCATGTACTAAGTGTTCTTGCTGTCCCAAATAAAGGATTAAATTGAATCCTAAAACAGAAAAGTCAAATGTCCAGTTTGAAAGTCAAACGGCCAAAACAAGAAACTGTGGGAAACAAGCAAGAGGAGTTGGAACCAACTTGGAGGAGGAGTCCCACTCCTCCAAGCCGGCGGCCAGCCCTAGGCCGAGTTGGGGAGGGACTCCCTCCCTCCCTGGCGCGCCAAGGCCCCTCCACCTATAAAAGGAGGGGCAGGCCTCCTCCTCTAGACACAACTTTCTACCTCTAATCTCCGGTTTAGAGCCGTTCTGGTTTAGAGCTTCTAATTGCTTTAGCCTGCGGTTTAGAGCCTTCTAATTGGTGTGTCTAAATCTCCAGACCACTAATAGCCCTCTCTAATAATCCACCATACTCGCTCCGGCTTAAGGCGAAGCCCTGCGGGATTTCCCCTCTACTTCCGGTACCACGCCGTTGTGCTGCCGGAATCGCGAGGAGAGTGCTACAACCTCCGCTGCCTGCTGGAACAAGGGAGAGGAAGGTCTTCGTCGAGTACCGAACGTGTGACCGACTCCGGGAGCGCTGCCGGAACGTGGCGCCGGAAGGATCGTCTACGCGATCTTGAGATCGGAAAGAGTACGACTACATCACCCACGAGAATCCGCTCTCGTTAAACACTTTGGAATCTTCGAGGGTAAGTTATTCCATCGACTCGTTGCTACAATCTAGTAGATAGATCTTGGCTTGTTGGTTTGTATGCGATAGAAAATTTTGTTTTCCATGCTACGAAACCCTACAGTGGTATCAGAGCCAGGTCTATATGTAGATCTGTTGCACGAGTAGAACACAATGGTCATTGTGGGCGTTGATGCTTTTATTGTCGATTACTTCTTGTGTACTTTGCATCTTGCGGTATGTTGGGATGAAGCGGCCCGGGCTAACCTTACATGACATCGTTCATGAGACTTGCTCCACGCTTGACATGCAACTTGTATTGCATAAGTGGCTTTGCGGGTGCCTGTTTCTCCTAGCATAGTTAAGATCCAATTTACAACGGGTGATCAACAATGCTAGTATCAATGTTGTGGTTCATGTTCGTAAGTTAGAACGACACTTATAGAAAGCCCCAAACCACGTAAAATATGCAAAGAAAGTAGAGGCGTCTAACTTTGTTTTGCAGGGGTGTGCAGTGATGTGATATGGCCATGATTGTGATTATATTTGATGTATGCAATGTTCCTTATTGTAAGTTGGCAACCGGCAGGAGCCATATGGTTGTCTTTAATTTATGTTAAGACCCGCGTGTCTATTCAAAGTAGTTGTAATAGTTGAAGCCGGTGGACGACAACCATGGAGAGGCGTCATTGACCTTGATGCAATGCCGGTGATGATGGAGATCATGTTCGTGCTTGAAGATGGAGATCGGAAGCACAAAGAAGAAAGGCCATATCATATCACATATTATGAATTGCATGTGATGTTAATCCTTTATGCATCTTGTATTGCTTAGTAGACGATGGTAGCATTATAAGATGATCCCTCATGCACATGAATTTCAAGTCATAAAGTGTTCACCCTTAGTTAGCACCGTTGCTAAAGCTTGTTGTTTCGAAGCACCACGTGATGATCGGGTGTGTTAGATTCCGCAAGTGTATACAACATGGGCAAGCCAGATTTGCTCATGCGGAAACTAAGGTTTGATCTTGACGAGCCTAGCATGTACAGACATGGTCTCGGAACACGGATCACCGAAAGGTAAAGCATGAATCATATAGTAGATATGATGAACATGATGATTGTTCGCCATTGAAACTATATCAACTCTCGTGATGATCGGTGTTGATGTGGTGGATTTGGTTCATGTGATCACTAAAACAATGTGAGGGATATTGTTTTGAGTGGGAGTTCACCTAGATTAACTTTATTAATTAATTTGAACTCAATTTGTCATAAACTTAGTCTAAACTATTGCAAATATGTTGTAGATCAATGGCAGCCCCTACCATCAATTTTAATGCGTTCCTAGAGAAAGAAAAGTTGAAAAACAATGGAAGCAACTTCGCGGATTGGTTCCGCAATTTGAGGATTGTCCTCACAGCTGGTAATTTGACCTATGTGCTGGATGCACCTGTTGGGTGACCCACCTGCAGATGATGCTCCCGATGAAGTAAAGAATGTTTACCTCGCTCGGAAGAATCAGTACTCCATAGTTCAGTGTGCTATCTTGTATGGTTTGGAATCGGAGCTTCAGAAAAGGTTTGAGGATTCAGACCCATATGATATTGTCGAGGATCTCAAATTGATTTTTGAGACTCATGCGACAATTGAAAGCTATGAGGCTTCTGAAAAGTTCTTTAACTGCAAGATGGAAGAAGGCAGCTCCGTCAGTGAGCATGTGCTTAAGATGTCTGGGCACGCAAACAAACTTCAAAGCTTGGGTATAGTGATTCCTAATGCTTTGGGGATTTACCGTGTCCTCCAATCACTACCACCAAGTTACAAGAACTTTGTGATGAACTACAACATGCAGAACATGAATAAGACGTTGCCAGAACTCTTTGCCATGTTGAAATCTGCAGAAGTGGAGATCAAGAAAGAGCACCAAGTGTTGTTGGTCAATAAGACCACCATATTCAAGAAAGGCAAGTCTAAGCAAAAGGGACACTTCAAGAAGGGTGGTAAGAAAGTTACCACGCCGGCGAAGAAGACCAAGGCTGGACCTAAGCCTGATACTGAGTGCTTTTACTGCAAGGGAGAAGGTCACTGGAAGCGGAATTGCCCAAAGTACTTGGCGGATTTGAAGAACGGCAACATCAAGAAGAAAGGTATATCTGATATACATGTTATTGATGTGTATCTCACTAGTACTCGTAGTAGTGCCTGGGTATTTGATACTGGTTCGGTTGCTCATATTTGTAACTCGAAACAGGTGCTGTAGAATAAACGGAAGCTAGCGAAGAACGAGGTGACGATGCGCGTGGGAAACGGATCAAAGGTTGATGTGATCGCGGTCGGCACGCTACCCCTTCATCTACCATCGGGATTAGTTTTATACTTAAATAATTGTTATTTGGTGCCTGCGTTGAGCATGAACATTATATCGGGATTTTGTTTATTGCGAGACGGTTACTTGTTTAAGTCCGAGAATAATGGTTGTTCAATTTATATGAGTAATATGTTTTATGCACATGCACCTTTGATAGATGGTCTATTCTTATTGAATCTCGATAGTGGAAATACACATATCAACAACATTGAGGCTAAACGTTTGAAATCAAGCGATAATTCGACCTATATGTGGCACTGTCGTCTTGGTCACATTGGAATGAAACGTATGAAGAAACTCCATTCCGATGGACTTCTTGAATCACTTGATTTTGAATCACTTGAAAGATGCGAAGCATGTCTAATGGGTAAAATGACTAAGACTCCATTTTCTGGTATGATGGAGCGAGCTACGGACTTATTGGAAATCATACATACCGATGTGTGTGGTCCAATGAGTGTAGCATCGCGCGGTGGTTATCGTTATGTTCTTACCTTCACGGATGACTTGAGTAGATATGGGTATATCTATTTCATGAAACATAAGTCCGAAACTTTTGAGAAGTTTAAGGAGTTTCAAAGTGAGGTAGAGAATCAACGTAACAAGAAGATTAAATTTCTACGTTCTGATCGTGGAGGTGAATATCTAAGTTACGAGTTTGGCGAGCATTTGAGGAAATGCGGAATACTTTCACAATTGACACCGCCGGGAACACCACAGCGTAATGGTGTGTCCGAACGTCGTAATCGAACTCTCTTAGATATGGTTCGTTCTATGATGTCACTTACAGATTTACCGCTATCATTTTGGGGTTATGCATTAGAAACAGCCGCATTCACTTTAAATAGGGCACCGTCTAAATCCGTTGAAACGACACCGTATGAATTATGGTTTGGGAAGAAACCTAAATTGTCGTTCCTTAAAGTTTGGGGATGCGAAGCCTATGTAAAGAAGTTACAGCCGGACAAGCTTGAACCCAAAGCGGAAAAATGCGTCTTCATAGGATACCCGAAGGAAACTATTGGGTATACCTTCTATCATAGATCCGAAGGCAAGATCTTCGTTGCCAAGAATGGATCCTTTCTAGAGAAGGAATTTCTCTCGAAAGAAGTGACTGGAAGGAAAGTAGAACTCGACGAGGTTGTCGAACCTTCTCTCGAAATTGCGAGTAGCGCAGCACCGGAAGAAGTTCCTGTGGTGCCTACACCAATAAGAGAGGAAGCTAGTGATGGTGATCATGAAACTTCGGTTGAAGTTGCTACAGAGCCTCGGAGGTCAACGAGAACTCGTACCACTCCAGATTGGTATGATTCCGTTATGAATGTCATGTTGGTGGACAACACCGATGACCCTGAGACATATGAGGAAGCGATGATGAGCCCAGATTCCAATAAATGGCAAGAAGCCATGAAATCCGAGATTGGATCCATGTACGAAAACCAAGTATGGACTTTGGTGGACTTACCGGATGGCCGGAAGGCTGTCGAGAACAAATGGATTTTCAAGAAGAAAACAGATGCTGATGGTAATGTTACTGTCTATAAAGCTCGACTTGTCGCAAAAGGGTTTCGACAAATTCAAGGAGTTGACTACGATGAGACTTTCTCACCAGTAGCAAAGCTAAAGTCTGTGAGGATTATGTTAGCAATCGCTGCATATTATGATTATGAGATATGGCAGATGGATGTCAAAACAGCATTCCTCAATGGAGACATTGATGAAGAGTTGTATATGATGCAACCCAAAGGTTTTGTCGATCCTAAAGATGCTAACAAGGTATGCAAACTTCAACGGTCCATCTATGGATTGAAGCAAGCATCCCGAAGTTGGAATCAACGTTTTGATAAGGTAATCAAAAGTTTTGGTTTTATACAAACTTATGGAGAAGCTTGTATTTACAAGAAAGTGAGTGGGAGCTCTGTAGCATTCTTAATACTATATGTGGATGACATATTATTGATTGGGAATGATGTAGACCTTCTTAATAGTGTCAAGGAATATTTGAATAATAGTTTTTCAATGAAGGATCTTGGCGAAGCAGCTTACATATTAGGCATAAAGATTTATAGAGATAGATCGAAACGCCAAATATCATTGTCACAGAGTACATATTTGGACAAAGTTCTAAAGAGGTTTGGAATGGAAGAAAGCAAGAAAGGGTTCTTGCCCATGTTGCCCAATACGACCTTGAGTAAAACTCAAAGTCCGACATCGGCAGAAGATAGAGAAATGATGAGTAAGACTCCCTATGCCTCAGCCATAGGATCTCTAATGTATGCCATGCTATGTACTAGACCCGACATTGCATATGTTGTTAGTTTAACTAGCAGATATCAAAGTGATCCAGGAGTGGATCATTGGACAGCGGTCAAAAACATCCTTAAGTACTTGAGAAGAACTAAGGATATGGTTCTTTCTTATGGAGGTGATGAACAGCTCGTTGTTAATGGTTACACCGATGCTAGTTGGAACACCGATCCGGATGACTCTAAATCACAATCCGGATACGTATTTATTTTGAATGGTGCAGCAGTTAGCTGGAGGAGTGCAAAGCAAAGCGTTGTGGCGAGATCTTCAACTGAATCGGAATACATGGCTGCTTCGGAGGCTTCACAAGAAGCGATATGGATGAAAGAGTTCATTACAGAGCTGGGTGTGGTTCCTAGTGCGCTGGACCCAATGTCTATCTACTGTGATAACATGGGTGCCATAGCCAATGCGCAAGAACCAAGGTCACACAAGAAGCTGAAGCACATCAAGCTACGTTTTCACGCTATTCGAGAACATATCCAGGATGGGGATATAAAGATTTGCAAAGTACACACAGGTCTGAATGTGGCGGATCCGTTGACTAAACCTCTCCCGAGGGCAAAACATGACCAACACCAAACTGTAGGGGTTCGTAGCATGGAAAACAAAAATTTTCTATCGCATACAAACAAACAAGCCAAGATCTATCTACTAGATTGTAGCAACGAGTCGATGGAATAACTTACCCTCGAAGATTCCAAAGCGGTTAACGAGAGCAGATTCTCGTGGATGATGTAGTCGTACACTTCCGATCTCAAGATCGCGTAGACGATCCTTCCGGCGCCACGTTCTGGCAGCGCTCCCGCAGTCGGTCACACGTTCGGTACTCGACGAAGACCTTCCTCTCCCTTGTTCCAGCAGGCAGCGGAGGTTGTAGCACTCTCCTCGCGATTCCGGCAGCACAACGGCGTGGTACCGGAAGTAGAGGGGAGATCCCGCAGGGCTTCGCCTTAAGCCGGTGCGAGTATGGTGGAGCTTATGAGAGAGGCTATTAGTGGTCTAGTAATTAGACACACCAATTAGAAGGCTCTAAACCAATTAGAAGGCTCTAAACCGCTGGCTAAAGCAATTAGAAGCTCTAAACCAAAACGGCTCTAAACCGGAGGTAGAAGATAGGAACTTGTGTGTCTCTAGGAGGAGCCCTGCCCCTCCTTTTATGGGAGGGGGGTCTTGGCGCGCCAGGGGAGGGAGGGAGTCCCTCCCCAACTCGGCCTTGGGCTGGGCGCCGGCCTGGAGGAGTCCAACTCCTCCTCCAGGTTGGTTCCAACTCCTCTTGCTTGTTTCCCACAGTTTCTTGTTTTAGCCGTTTGACTTTCAAACTGGACATTTGACTTTTCTGTTTTAGGATTCAATTTAATACTTTATTTGGGACAGCAAGAACACTTAGTACATGATGCAATCATTCCAATATGTAATGACACATTCATGTACCCCTTCCCCCCCGGAGTGCCGGACAATCCGGAACCTTCTAGAACATTCCTGATGAAAACACCGGAATCATTCCCGAACTCCGAAACGGGACTTTCCTTATATGAATCTTATTCTCCGGACCATTCCGGATCACCTCGTGATATCCCGGATCCCATCCGAGACTCCGAACAACATTCGGTCTCTTTCTCATAATATCATAACTACTCAAACAACGTCGAATCCTTAAGTGTGTCTCCCTACGGTTCGTGAATTATGCGGACATGATCGAGACACTTCTCCGAACAATAACCAATAGAGGAATCTGGAAATTCATATGGCTCCCACATATTTCTACGATTACTTTGCGATCGAATGAACCACTTACATACGATACCAATTTCCCTTTGTCTCACGATATGTTACTTATCCGAGGTTATGATCGTCGGTATCTCTACATATCTAGTTCAACCTCGTTACTGATAAGTACTCTTTTCTCGTTCCCGTGATATGTGATCCCTTGTGACCAAGTCACATGCTTGCAAGCTAATTGGATGACATTCCACCGAGAGGGCCCAGAGTATATCTATCCGTCATATGGATGGACAAATTCCACTCTTGATCCATGTGTCTCAACCAAAACTTTCCGAACACTCAATGCCACCTTTATAGCCACCCAGTTACGGTGTGGTGTTTGATGTCATCAAAGCATCCATCCGGTAAAGGTGATATGCATGATCTCATGGTCGAAGGAATTAGGTTACTATGTATCAGAAAGCATATAGCAATTGAACTAATGAAATGACTTGATCTTTATGCTATGCTTATCTATAGGAGTATGTCCATCACATCATTCTCCTAATGATATGATCCTGTTGTTAATAACATCTCTATGTTCATGATCAGAAAACCATGATCATATATTAACCAACAAGCTAGTTTAACAAGAGGCTTTACTAGGGACTCTTATTTTAGTTTACAAATCACACAAGTACTAATGTTTCCGGTTAATACAATTATAGCATGGTATGTAAACATTTATCATAAGTGTGAAGATATGATAATAACCACTTTATTATTGCCTCTTGGGCATATCTCCAACAGTCTCCCACTTGCACTAGAGTCAATAATCTAGTTTTAAACCTTTGTGTATTCAACACCTATGGCTTTCCGGTGTTGTATGTACACGATTGCTAGTGGTCAACTGATCTCCGGATCTGACACTTCCAGGTCCGTGTGTAATTGCATGTATTTGCGTCTCTACGCATCACTCATTCTCTAATGAGATGGCTTTGTATAAATTTGGTCCTTTGGTGTGACCTTTAGTTCTTTGGGGTTAAAAACATGTTGATAATATTGTCATACAATATATCTTCATAGTATTATCCCACTGTGAACTACACCTAGTTTGATAACAAACTAATTGACACAAATGCCCTCTTTAGCTGCTATAGTAGCAGTCATATACTTAGCCTTTTGTTGTAGTATCTGTCACAATGTCTTAACTTTGGAACTCATCCAAATCCATCATGGAACTCATTTTCCATTATATTGTGCCACCCTTAGTTTAAATTGAGATACACTTAATTTGTACTTTGTGACAAAGCTAGTATCAATGTAGTACTTATACAATGAACTAACCATCTATTTGTCACTTCTACAAATAATATACTCTTAGTTCTTCCAAAAGATCATAAGAATATCCTTACTATTGTCCAATGATCATCTTACGAATCATTCTGGTATATGCTCACAACATTTAGAGCATAGGACATATCTGGATTTGTACATATCATAGTATGATTGATATAAATACTCTTTGTGATTTCATGCATCAAGTATCAATCTATACTTGATTATTTGTTTCACTTTACCAAATGTCAATACACTTGAATATATCATCAACATTGAACTCATTCAATCCTTTCTGTGCGACAAGAAACTTTCTTGTAGTTTCTATATTGAACTCATTCAATATCTCGTCTATGTACTTCTGGCACAACCATATTAGCATCTATTGATGCCAAATATTTGAGTTTTGCCTAAGTCTTTCATCGAGATGAAATTCTTATCTTGTGTTAATAAAAAGATACATCACTTCCAATGAACAATATGTCTCCTACATGATGTATTAGAAATATGTCTTAGCGCTCCCACTTAATTTCTTGCAAATGCAAGCATCTTCATTGTCTCTGATGAATTTAAACTCTTTTTAACAATTTCATCATTGTGAAGATTCCAACTCCGCGATGCTCACTTCAACCATTGAAGTTTGCATATGCTTTTAGCATCCTTTGATTTAACAAAACCCTATGGACCGTGTCATGCACACGTCCTAGGTAACAATTCTATTAGAAGAACTTGTTTTGTTTATTCAACTACCATATAACAAAATTATATGTAGTGGTTGCTACATTTATCCGTCTAGACTAAATATCGCTATGAAAGATCAAATCTTGTCATAGTCAACCCTTTGAACATCGTTGTGAACTCTTTCCCAACATGTCGACTATTTAATAGATGTGAAACATCCATGTCTATTTCTTTATAGATCCAAACACAACTGTAAGGTCTTACACCTTTCTCGAGGGTCCTTCAAGTTCAAAACTTGATTTCTCATGTATGGAACTATCACGGATTTTATGGCTTCAAGCCATTTGACGGAGTCAGGGCTCATCATCGCTTCTTTGCATGTAGTCGGATCATTATTGTCAAATAATGATTTAACTCTCAAATCTTGGTATTCGATTGTTTATCCGACCTACTTGTTTCAATAGGAACTTAGATCTCCGTGACCACAACCTTTGAGGCACGTGAGCCATGAGCATTGTTGCTGCCTCCGGAACACTTTTCGGCGCTGCGCAACTTTGCACATATAGCTAAGGTTCTTTTAACCTTATCAAAGTTCTATTGTCCTCCCACTCAACTTTTCACGAAAAATTCCTTCTCAAAGAAACTTAACGTTCTAAGCAACAAACACTTTTGTCTCCGGTGTTTATGGAGGAATACTTAACAGTTATTCGAAATAACATACAAAGACAGGTTTATCCGACTTTGGTTGCAAACATCTTTCTTATGCATAGCATACCAATGTTTAAGAAAGGACAACTTGGGTTTTATTCCAAACCATAACCTTATATGGTGTCATTTCAGTGGATTATGATGAAGCTCTTTTCAGTGGAAAAACGGTAATCTCTAAAGCTTTTAATCTTTAAAATATAATGGCAGTTTTATGAATTACACCTTCGATCTTACCATGTCAAACAAGGTTTAATTACATATCTTGAACGCTCCATACTCTTATGGTGTTTCGGGAAATGCAAATCCACGGAACGATTCCTTAAATCTTAGGTATTATGCTAAACTCTGTAACTCAAATATCTTACTTTATGATCTTTATCATAAACTGTTTATATTCTTGTTACAATGATTTTGCACTTCATCTTGAAAGTCTTTGAACTTTTCAAATGTCTCATACTTCATCCTTGTTAAGTAAATATTCATATATTCACTCAAATTTTCGGAGAAAGCATATGAAGTTGAAATCCATTGCTCTTGACTACACATAATGGACTTCGTACAACAATATGTACAAGTTTCAATAGGCTAGTCATTCGTTCCCTTTTGGCCTATGAACGAAGTTTTAATTATCTCTAGGAAAGTTTCACAAGCGTCATTTGATCAAAATCAAAAGACTCCAAAATTCCATACATATGGAGTTTCTTCATGTTTTCTTTCCAATATAATTTAAACGGCGATGTCACTTCCTAAGAGATCTTTCAATCAATTTGTCTTTCGACATTTTTAGCACTAGTTTTATGGATGTGATTTCTCCAACAAGATTTGTGAATCATCCATCTTTTATGGATTACGGCAATTATTTGAACAACCCTTTTGTTCTCATAACACCTGATAAAACAAATCTTGAAGGCAAGCTTTGATGTTTAACGAGCAACACAATAACCCTTTATTTGTTCTCGATGAACATCATCACATATTCTTTTGCTAATTACTTAGGCCACTGTAGTTCATGAATTCTGTTGTTTTGTATGACGATTCATACCAACAAATTCAGTATCAAATACTTAAGAACCACTTTGTTTAATAAGCAAAGAATATAACCATAACATGTATATCATCTATATACTTAAACTGAACAATTCTAGTCTTTTCTTTTCTGCCATATATTTATGAGACTCTCTTTCAGTATCTCCTTTTCTGTTTGAAAGAATCTATCAATATCAATAGTGGAGTCATACATATGACACATAGTCCAAAGCATGTATAGTTAAATACCAATGTCTTTGGACTTGTACTTTGAAGTAGATCACCATCATCAAATGTTTTGTGTTCTTTCAAATTCCTTTCTTTAGTAATCTCTTGGTGTAGTAAACATTTTACCTACATCAAATATTCACCCTTATCATGGATTTATCCATGATCAAGTTACTTTTAGCTTGTAACGGTGAATCATGAGTATAATGTTGCTATCCAAAACCTTTTGGAGAATTAGGACAACAAGTGTCTACAACCCTTTGCAAATTCTCATCAAAATATGAGAACATGAACTTTGCCATATTATACTCTATCATGTTGCAACCAAAACTTCGTTTCGGATATCACAATATCTTCCACACATCATGGTTTCTGAAACAACTCTTTCAGATCCTTTAGATAACCTTGATATTAGGAGAATCCTTTGAATATCAAGAATCATGGAGACAAACATGATACTTATACACTAACATTGGAATTGTTACTCTTGATTTTAATACCAATTATTAAACTTCATGGAGTAACTGGAACTTACTGAAAGTTTGCAATAGGACTTTTAAACTTTAGATTAACACTTCAAAAACAATACGATACCAGTTCGTAAAGTAACTAACCAGAATTCTATAGTTCTATCATCTCAATTATAACTAAGCGCAAGGTGGTAAACGGATGCCAATGACTACAACAACTATGCAAATTCACTTTGATTTAGTTTATGATAAATTGAGTTCTAATTAATAATTAAATTAATCTAGGTGAACTCCCACTCAAAACAACATCCCTCACATTGTTTTAGTGATCACACGAACCAAATCCACCACATCAAAACCGATCATCACGAGAGTTGATATAGCTTCAATGGCGAACAATCAACATGTTCCTCATATCTACTATATGACTCATGCTCTACCTTTCGGTAATCCGTGTTCCTGAGGCCATGTCTGTACATGCTAGGCTCGTCAAGATCAAACCTTAGCTTCCGCATGAGCAAATCTGGCTTGCCCACGTTGTATACACTTGCGGAATCTAACACACCCGATCATCACGTGGTGCTTCGAAACAACAAGCTTTAGCAACGGTGCCAACTAAGGGTGAACACTTTATGACTTGAAATTCATGTGCATGAGGGATCATCTTATAATGCTACCATCGTCTACTAAGCAATACAAGATGCATAAAGGATTAACATCACATGCAATTCATAATATGTGATATGATATGGCCTTTCTTCTTTGTGCTTCCGATCTCCATCTTCTAGCACGAACATGATCTCCATCATCACCGGTATTGCATCAAGGTCAATGACACTGCTCCATGGTTGACGTCCACCGGCTTCAACTATTACAACTACTTTGAATAGACACGCGGGTCTTAACATAAATTAAAGACAATCATATGGCTCCTGCCGGTTGCCGACTTACAATAAGGAACATTGCATACATCATATATAATCACAATCATGGCCATATCACATCACTGCACACCCCTGCAAAACAAAGTTAGATGCCTCTACTTTCTTTGCATGTTTTACGTGGTTTGGGGCTTTCTATAAGTGTCGTTCTAACTTACGAACATGAACCACAACGTTGACACAAGTATTGTTAATCACCCGTTGTGAATTGGATCTATACTATGCTAGGAGAAACAGGCACCCGCAAAGCCACTTATGCAATACAAGTTGCATGTCAAGCGTGGAGCAAGTCTCATGAACGATGTCATGTAAGGTTAGCCCGGGCCGCTTCATCCCAACATACCGCAAGATGCAAAGTACACAAGAAGCAATCGACAATAAAAGCATCAACGCCCATAATGACCATTGTGTTCTACTCGTGCAACAGATCTACATATAGACACGGCTCTGATACCACTGTAGGGGTTCGTAGCATGGAAAACAAAAAATTTCTATCGCATACAAACAAACAAGCCAAGATCTATCTACTAGATTGTAGCAACGAGTCGATGGAATAACTTACCCTCGAAGATTCCAAAGCGGTTAACGAGAGCAGATTCTCGTGGATGATGTAGTCGTACACTTCCGATCTCAAGATCGCGTAGACGATCCTTCCGGCGCCACGTTCTGGCAGCGCTCCCGCAGTCGGTCACACGTTCGGTACTCGACGAAGACCTTCCTCTCCCTTGTTCCAGCAGGCAGCGGAGGTTGTAGCACTCTCCTCGCGATTCCGGCAGCACAACGGCGTGGTACCGGAAGTAGAGGGGAGATCCCGCAGGGCTTCGCCTTAAGCCGGTGCGAGTATGGTGGAGCTTATGAGAGAGGCTATTAGTGGTCTAGTAATTATACACACCAATTAGAAGGCTCTAAACCAATTAGAAGGCTCTAAACCGCTGGCTAAAGCAATTAGAAGCTCTAAACCAAAACGGCTCTCAACCGGAGGTAGAAGATAGGAACTTGTGTGTCTCTAGGAGGAGCCCTGCCCCTCCTTTTATGGGAGGGGGGTCTTGGCGCGCTAGGGGAGGGAGGGAGTCCCTCCCCAACTCGGCCTTGGGCTGGGCGCCGGCCTGGAGGAGTCCAACTCCTCCTCCAGGTTGGTTCCAACTCCTCTTGCTTGTTTCCCACAGTTTCTTGTTTTAGCCGTTTGACTTCCAAACTGGACATTTGACTTTTCTGTTTTAGGATTCAATTTAATCCTTTATTTGGGACAGCAAGAACACTTAGTACATGATGCAATCATTCCAATATGTAATGACACATTCATGTACCCCTTCCCCCCGGAGTGCCGGACAATCTGGAACCTTCTAGAACATTCCTGATGAAAACACCGGAATCATTCCCGAACTCCGAAACGGGACTTTCCTTATATGAATCTTATTCTCCGGACCATTCCGGATCACCTCGTGATATCCCGGATCCCATCCGAGACTCCGAACAACATTCGGTCTCTTTCTCATAATACCATAACTACTCAAACAACGTCGAATCCTTAAGTGTGTCTCCCTACGGTTCGTGAATTATGCGGACATGATCGAGACACTTCTCCGAACAATAACCAATAGAGGAATCTGGAAATTCATATGGCTCCCACATATTTCTACGATTACTTTGCGATCGAATGAACCACTTACATACGATACCAATTTCCCTTTGTCTCACGATATGTTACTTATCCGAGGTTATGATCGTCGGTATCTCTGCATACCTAGTTCAACCTCGTTACTGATAAGTACTCTTTTCTCGTTCCCGTGATATGTGATCCCTTGTGACCAAGTCACATGCTTGCAAGCTAATTGGATGACATTCCACCGAGAGGGCCCAGAGTATATCTATCCGTCATATGGATGGACAAATTCCACTCTTGATCCATGTGTCTCAACCAAAACTTTCCGAACACTCAATGCCACCTTTATAGCCACCCAGTTACGGTGTGGTGTTTGATGTCATCAAAGCATCCATCCGGTAAAGGTGATATGCATGATCTCATGGTCGAAGGAATTAGGTTACTATGTATCAGAAAGCATATAGCAATTGAACTAATGAAATGACTTGATCTTTATGCTATGCTTATCTATAGGAGTATGTCCATCACATCATTCTCCTAATGATATGATCCTGTTGTTAATAACATCTCTATGTTCATGATCAGGAAACCATGATCATATATTAACCAACAAGCTAGTTTAACAAGAGGCTTTACTAGGGACTCTTATTTTAGTTTACAAATCACACAAGTACTAATGTTTCCGGTTAATACAATTATATCATGGTATGTAAACATTTATCATAAGTGTGAAGATATGATAATAACCACTTTATTATTGCCTCTTGGGCATATCTCCAACACAAACTGCCATGGGTGTTCGGTATATTACCATGTAATCTAGATTAGATGACTCTAGTGCAAGTGGGAGACTGTTGGAGATATGCCCTAGAGGCAATAATAAATGTAGTTATTATTATATCTTTGTGTTTATGATAAATGTTTACATTCATGCTATAATAGTATTAACAAGGAAACATTGATACTTGTGTGATTTGTAAACTTAAATTGAAGTCCCTAGTATAGCCTCTATACTTCACTAGCTTGTTGGTTGATAGATGATTGTGGTTTCCCTATCATGAACATTGAGATGTTATCAACAACAAGATCATATCGTTAGGAGAATGATATGGTGGACATACTCCTATAGATAAGCGTAGCATAAAGATCAAGTCATTTCAATAGTTCAATTGCTATATGCTTTCTGATACATAGTAACCTAATTCCTTCGACCATGAGATCATGCATATCACCTTTACCGGATGGATGCTTTGATGACATCAAACACCACACCGTAACTGGGTGGCTATAAAGGTGGCATTGAGTGTTCGGAAAGTATTGGTTGAGACACATGGATCAAGAGTGGGATTTGTCCATCCATATGACGGATAGATATACTCTGGGCCCTCTCGGTGGAATGTCATCCAATTAGCTTGCAAGCATGTGACTTGGTCACAAGGGTTCACATATCACGGGAACGAGAAAAGAGTACTTATCAGTAACGAGGTTGAACTAGGTATGCAGAGATACCGACGATCATAACCTCGGATAAGTAACATATCGTGAGACAAAGAGAAATTGGTATCGTATGTAAGTGGTTCATTCGATCGCAAAGTAATCGTAGAAATATGTGGGAGCCATATGAATTTCCATATTCCTCTATTGGTTATTGTTCGGAGAAGTGTCTCGATCATGTCCGCATAATTCACGAACCGTAGGGAGACACACTTAAGGATTCGATGTTGTTTGAGTAGTTATGGTATTATGAGAAAGAGACCGAATGTTGTTCGGAGTCTCGGATGGGATCCGGGATATCACGAGGTGATCCGGAATGGTCCGGAGAATAAGATTCATATAAGGAAAGTCCCGTTTCGGAGTTGCGGAATGATTCCGGTGTTTTCATCAGAATGTTCTAGAAGGTTCCAGATTGTCCGGCACTCCGGGGGGGAAGGGGTACATGAATGTGTCATTACATATTGGAATGATTGCATCATGTACTAAGTGTTCTTGCTGTCCCAAATAAAGGATTAAATTGAATCCTAAAACAGAAAAGTCAAATGTCCAGTTTGAAAGTCAAACGGCCAAAACAAGAAACTGTGGGAAACAAGCAAGAGGAGTTGGAACCAACTTGGAGGAGGAGTCCCACTCCTCCAAGCCGGCGGCCAGCCCTAGGCCGAGTTGGGGAGGGACTCCCTCCCTCCCTGGCGCGCCAAGGCCCCTCCACCTATAAAAGGAGGGGCAGGCCTCCTCCTCTAGACACAACTTTCTACCTCTAATCTCCGATTTAGAGCCGTTCTGGTTTAGAGCTTCTAATTGCTTTAGCCTGCGGTTTAGAGCCTTCTAATTGGTGTGTCTAAATCTCCAGACCACTAATAGCCCTCTCTCATAATCCACCATACTCGCTCCGGCTTAAGGCGAAGCCCTGCGGGATTTCCCCTCTACTTCCGGTACCACGCCGTTGTGCTGCCGGAATCGCGAGGAGAGTGCTACAACCTCCGCTGCCTGCTGGAACAAGGGAGAGGAAGGTCTTCGTCGAGTACCGAACGTGTGACCGACTCCGGGAGCGCTGCCGGAACGTGGCGCCGGAAGGATCGTCTACGCGATCTTGAGATCGGAAAGAGTACGACTACATCACCCACGAGAATCCGCTCTCGTTAAACACTTTGGAATCTTCGAGGGTAAGTTATTCCATCGACTCGTTGCTACAATCTAGTAGATAGATCTTGGCTTGTTGGTTTGTATGCGATAGAAAATTTTGTTTTCCATGCTACGAAACCCTACACCTCGCACTCCACGAGGTCATCCACGAGATCAAATCCAGAAAATCGAAAGGCATCTTCTTGAAGCTAGACTTCCAGAAGGCCTACGGCCGTCTTGACTGACGCTTCCTTCGTCAGGTCCTCATTAGACGAGGATTTGATGAACGCATGATCTCCTGGTTGATGCAATTCGTCATGACCGGGAGCACCGCGATCAACATCAATGGCGACATTGGCCCTTACTTTTGCCCCTCCTGCGGAGTGATACAGGGGGACCCCCTTTCCCCTCTCCTCTTCAACGCGGCGGTGGATGCCCTCACGGAAATGCTTGAGAAAGCCAAGGGGGCCGGCCACATTTCCGGTGTGGTCGGCCACCTGATTCCCGGGGGGGGGGGGGCTCACTCAGCTCTAGTACGCGGACGATACCCTGATTATGATTGAGGGCTCTGACTTGGATATTGCGAACCTTAAGTTCCTCCTGCTATGCTTCCAGGAAATGTCAGGATTGCGGATTAACTTCGACAAAAGCGAGATCATTGCGCTGGGGTTCCCAGAGGATGACCAGCAGAGGATAGCGGAGAACTTCAACTGTCGGCTATCCTCCTTCCCCATCACTTATCTGGGAATGCCGGTCCGCGACACCAGGATCCTCATTAGGGACCTGGATCCGCTCGTGGACAGGGTGCGATCGAGATCTGAACCCTGGTGTGGGAGGTTCACCTCTAAAGGTAGCAAGACTTTCCTGATTGACTCCTGCCTGTCCATCTTGCCCATGTACATGATGTCTCTCTACCTCCTCCCCGAGGGGGTACACGGCTCGTTCGACAAAGAGTTGTCTAGCTTCTTCTGGCAGGACCCCTTGGGTCGCCAGAAGTATCACATGGTCAAGTGGGCAGACATCTGCGCCCCCAAGGAGTTTGGGGGCATAGGTATCCTCTCCTCGCGCCTCTTCAATAAGGCCCTGTTGCTGCGCTGGGTTTGGCGGATCCTTCGTGAGGATGGGGGCCTGTGGCTCAAGATCATCAAGGCCAAGTATCTTCGGGGCCGGCCTCTCTTGGACTGCGATCGCCGTGACGGTTCCCAGTTTTGGCACTCCATCCAGGAGATCAAGAACGAAATCCGGCTTGGGGCCACCTTCGCTGTTGGGAACGGGGAGGGAACCATGTTCTGGCTGGATTCCTGGCTCAAGGAAGGCCCCCTACGGGTGGTGTACCCGCGCCTCTTCGCCATTTGTTCTGATCCATCGCTGCGAGTCTCCGACGCGGTGCTAGAGGGAACATGGAACATCTCGTTCCGTCGCACCTTTGGCCCGGAGGAAACTGAAGCATGGAGAGAACTTAGGGCGGAACTCCCGGTTTCCCTGGCAGCCGCCCCGGATGTGGTGTCCTGGAGCCTTTCTCAGTCCGGAGCCTTTTCGGTTGGATCGGCCTACCGGGCCCTCTTTGGTCGTGTAGCCCTTTCCTGGACTAAGGCCCTCTGGAAGTCCCCCCTTCCGCTGAAGACTAAGATTTTTGTTTGGCAGTTACTTCGCGATAGGCTACCCTCAGGGGTAGAGGTGTCCAAGCGACATGGGCCGGGGGATATTTTGTGCCCATTATGTGGGATTCCCGAAACGGGCGCCCACATAATGTTCGCCTGTCCCGCTGCCCGGTTTCTCTGGAATTTCACGCGAGAGGCATTGGGCCCAGACTGGCAGGCCCATGATCTCGGTGAATTCCTAGAAGCCCAAGCGAACCGGGCCGGAAAAGGCCACCGCCTGTTCTGGCTAGTGTTTGCAGCGATGTCCTGGTCACTTTGGAACATCAGGAATAAGATGGTGATCGAGAAGATTCTCCCTAGGCGTGCATCTGACTCGGTTTTTCGCTTTCTGGCCTCTCTGCAGCTCTGGTACCCGTTGTGTAGGCAGCGGGACAAGGCGAGGCTGGACACTACTCTTCAGCGACTCTTGGAGGCGGCTCCCCCCCTAGTCCAGCTTTGCAGGCTTTTATTTTTGGTGTTGCTCTTGCTTGGCGAGTTGGTCGTTTCTGTTTGGGCTATCTTGTGATGTGGCCCCAGTTTATATGATGTTTGGGATTTCGTACTATGCTACTTGTGTGGATGGTTGCTTTATTTATAAAGCGGGGCGAAAGCCTATTTCGAGAGATAATTTTAACCATGTTACCTCCACTCCATTTCGTAAGTTTGTGGGGGTCATATGCCCATTACGAAGTACTCCCTCTGTCTCAAAATATAAGGCGCCTAACGACTGGTTAAAAGTCAAATCTTACTAACTTTGATCAAATATTTAGAAAAAAAATATGTATATCTATATTATGGAATGAATATATTACGAAAATATATTTTATAATAAATCTATTGATATTAGTTTGGTATTGTAAATATTTATAATTCTGTGTATAATCTTGGTCAGATTTAAAAAACATTACTTTTTGACTAAACCTTAGGCGCATTATATTTTATGATAGAGGGATTAATAATTCTGATTACTGTATCGGAAGACTTATCTCGAAATAGGCTTTCGCCCCGTTTTATAAATAAATCCATATGATACAAGATATTGAAGAAACCCTCGTACAAAGCAGATCAAGGACAAACAACAAAGCACGGAAAGACAAGTCTTGCCAGCGGAGGCGGCAACAACACCAGGGGACAGGAACTCCACGCCTACGCCCCCAGGAGGGTAACGACGCACCGCGCCGCGGTTGGCAAGACCGAAACGATCTAAGGTTTTCACCCGGAGCCTATGCGCGGGAGGTACCCACAACGGCGCCTCCAAGAGGGTTACGATACCCGCAGGCATCGCCGCCGTTGGCGTAAAACGCGGGGCTTTCGCCCGGAAAAAACTACACACGCCCACAACCGGTTCGCCCACCACCTTCGAGTCCGATCTTCAGAGCACGATCTGGGAGATGCCGAAGCCGAAGCACCACCATCACCAAGGTCACCCGACATCCGCTCCTTGCCACCCAAGTGACCAAGGGGCAGGATCAATACCACCGCTCCGTCGCCTGCCAAAGCCACCCGTGCGGTCCACCTTCCGAGGCCGCCGCCCGGCGTCCCTGAACTCAAGCATGGGACCCGACCAAGCACACACGGAAGGACCGTCGGAATGGACGAGGAGGGTCGGCACCAAGGTTGTAGCCATCTGGCCGCACAACAACCCAGTTAGGGGGAGGGAAGTGCCCCCTTCCACCCAGGGGCGGGCCCATGTTGGCCCAGCAGGTAGCACATGACACCTGGTAAATTTTCGTATTGCCTTATACCTGTATTAAAAAACAGTAAAATGGAACTACCTACTAGCCACCACAGCGATTTGAGGTTTCCAGCCGTACGATTATTACGTTGAACGTCTCAGATGGTTCCGCTGAGCATCCTTGGGTCTTCACTAACGTGGCGCCCACTGTTATCGGGCCGCTTCTCTGAAAATTAAGCTAGGTGACCTCCTATAAACCGGACCGATTTCATCGCCTAAACTATTAATATTTCCGATGGGCTGCTGCTCCAGGAGCTGCTCTTCATGGGCTCTATTCACTAGGACAAGCACCCTCTCGGACAGATGGTTTCAAGAATTGTTGATCTCATTGGTACGAATTTTTTATTGGTGCGTGAGGACCCGAAGATGCTGCAGCTTCTCGACTCCCCATTGCCGCACCTTGATCTGGTATTTTCTGCTTTGTTTTCTCTTAGCCAGTAGCTGGATCAGGCGTTGGGCTCCATCGGTCACTGTGGCCTCATGGAGCTCCATGCCTTCATGGGAGATTAGTCATGCAAGCAAGCCAAGGCTACATGAATTCTGTTTTTGTCCTAGATACTCCCAAGCTATATTGATAGAGATATGGTGCCAAAGAGTTTCGCATACAGCCACTTGTTAAATGTTTATGGGCCACTGTTCTGTAGATATACTAATAGATAACATTCAGAAAAAATAACTGTTTGAATATCATGTAGTACTAAATTGGGCAAAAATGAATCCAGACAAAGCTAAAAAGCAATAGTAGTATTACATTGGTACAAATGATCACAGGTAGTTATCTCGAGCGAACAATAGGGTTCTGATTTATGTTTGATTGTATCATGCTAGAAATGACTTGTTTTCCTTCGTAATTCTGTAGGTGATACAACCTTTTTTGTGGATGTTGGGAAATCATGAGACTCAACAGATCAATGCAACTACAGTAAAATTAAGAAAAGGATAGATAGGAGAAGGCCTTGAGAAGCATTGTTTCCCTAAGTAACTAACTTACATATTATTTCAGCCAAAGTAAAAGGGAAGGGAGATTTTTTTTTCCTCCGTCACATCAGTCGAAACATAGAAGGTTTGTATGAATTATTACATAATATTTTCTTGCCCGGCGTCTCATTTCGTGATATTTGTACAATTCATATCTATTCAAATTTATTTTTGGGTCATGTCTCAACATGGACGGGCACGGCAACGCGTGCCTTCATGGTCTAGTAGCCCATATAGCCTGTGACACCCCCAAATTTTTTAGAGGGACACCGGATGTAACAGACTCGTGGTCGCCCAACCCAGAAGCTACGTGAGGATCAAGCCCAGAAGCTACACGATCAGCCCATTAACCTGCTTAGCGAGCGAGCGAGCGAGGCAGCCAGGCATACACGATTGATCTCCGCTCTGAAATATACGACCGTGCCCCTTAATATACGATTGATCTCAGCGTAGCGGCCGTCGGCATAGCTTGTCAACAGGTTGCAAAAATATTTTTTTTATTTTATTTTTTATTTTATTTTCTAATTTTTGAATCTTTGAATTGTTTGACTCGTTAATCTCTCACTTTGAACATTTTTAACACTAATTACACTTAATATTTAATTAAATTGCAGTCTTGGTCGAACTTCCCGAAAGGTCACCCATCCTAATACTACTCCAGCTCCAACACGCTTGACTTCCTCGTTCCTTCAGAATCTGTTTCCGCAAAGTAATTCATATATTGTTGTCAATACTATGATATCAATCCTATTAACCCTTATATCAACATGTCACATGTTTGTATTTTTTGAAATTACAAACAATTATTTAAGTAAACATTAATGAATAAGTAAAAATATTATTGAATTCAAATAAAAATATAATAATTTTACTTTTTGTATTTTTCTATTTAATATGGAATAATTAATATCTTTAAATCTGTAAATCGGAATTTAACAAATAATATGTATAAATTGATCAAAAAAATAAGAGGAATCCAAATATGATATCCATATCAACTAACCATAAACCCTCCGTTTTTGAATTATCTATTTGGTGGTTGCTTTAGAAAATTCCCTTTTTGCGCTCGGATAATGAAAAATGGCTTTTTGATGCGATGAGAAGGAAAACTTGCATTGAATCTTTGATAAAATAGCATATTGTGAACCTAAAAATGATTTTTATAAAAAAACATGAGCATCGGATCATGTACATGTAATTCATATCTGACCCACTTCCTACCGATTGGGCAGGAATTTGTCTTTTTTACCAAAGGTGGATGGAAAGGTTTCGGAACCCCCTGTTGGGACATTGTCCATATAAGGTGGTATAGTATTTTTGTAAAATGTGGTGGTAGCATTTTGAATTAGCCATTTGGTGGTTGCTTCACAAAATCGTCCGTATTTTGTGTTCGGAAAATGGGAAATGGCTTTTTGGTACGACGAAATGGAAAACTTCCTCCTGCAACATTGTTCGCTATTCCATGATGCATGTGTATGCACAATATGGGCACATTATCATAAACTATGCCTTGATTCCAGCCATAACATTGGTCATTTGGCCCGAAAGCCAAGAAACCTCGAATGAGATAGGTTATTTGTGAAGGTTTTTTTGAGACATAATCAATATATCAAGTTTAATATTTTTACTTGTAACTATGTCACATAATATGACACCACGCGAAGGTTTCGCATTGTTTCGATCGTTTTTAAATTTTTATGCCTGTTTTAAACTATCGTCAAACTTTGTCGAACGACGGGCATGAAGATTCTTAGCTCGGAGCCGAGCCTCGCTAAACTTGCATTGGATCTTTGATTAAATAGCATATTGTGAACGTGAAAATGATTTTTGTAAAAAAAATGAGCATCGGATCATGTACCTGTAGTTCATATCTGACCCACTTCCTGCCGATTCGGCAGGAATTTGTCTTTTTCACCAGAGGTGGAAATAAAGGTTTCGGATTCCCCTGTTGGGACATTGTCTATATAAGGTGGCATAGTATTTTTGTAAAATATGGTGGTACCATTTTGAATTAGCCATTTGGTGGTTGCTTCACAAAACCGTCCATTTTTTGTGCTCAGAAACTGGGAAATGACTTTTTTGTGCGACGAAAAGGAAAACTTCCTCCTGCAATATTATTCTCCATTCCATGATGCATGTGTATGCAAAATATGGGCACATTAGCACAAACTATGTCTTGATTCTAGCCATAACATTGGTCATTTGACCCGAAAGCCAAGAAACCTCGAATGAGATAGGTCATTTTGTGAAGGTTTTTTTGAGACATAATCAATATATCAAGTTTGATATTTTTACTTATAACTATGTCACATAATATGATACCACGCGAAGGTTTCACATTGTTTCGATCGTTTTTGAATTTTTTATGCCTGTTTTAAACTATCGTCAAACTTTGTCAAACGGCGGGCATGAAGATTCTTAGCTCAGGGCCGAGCCTCGCTAATCTTGCATTGGATCTTTGATAAAATAGAATATTGTGAACCTAAAAATGATTTTTGTAAAAAAACATGAGCATCGGATCATGTACCTGTAGTTCATATCTGACCCACTTCCTGCCGATTCGGCAGGAATTTGTCTTTTTCACCAAAGGTGGACGGAAAGGTTTCGAATACCCCTGTTGGGACATTGTCTGACGAGGTTTGATCTCATCAATCGCCATTGTTATGGATTTGGGTTTTGGAGAAGATGGGGATGCTGGAGATCGCGAAACGGTTAGCAAACAAGCAACACGAGGACATGAGGTTTACCCAAGTTCAGGCCCCCGGAGATAAAACCCTACTCCTGCTTGTGTGCTCTTGATTATGGCGGAACCGAAGGTTACAGGGGTGCGCAGATGTAATCTGGCGTGGAAGTGTGTATGCGAAAGTATGAGTCGAGAGATTGTAAGAGATGGATCTGTAGATCTGTTGTGGTCTAGTCTATCGGGGGTGCCCTCCTCGTTGGACCCTCCTAGCCTTTATATATGGGGAGGCTAGGTCTCGGGTGCCAATACGAGTAGGTTACAAGTTGTATTCAAACTCTAGCCTTGAGCTTTCCTTGTCTTGTGCGTCTGGGACTCCGTGTTCGTATGGGCTTTATATCAGCCGAATCGTCATAGGCGTCATAGACCCTGGCAGGTCGTCGAGTGGGCCTTCCGTCGGGCAGGACCAGGCAGGGTAACATCGGGTACCCATAGGGCATATCCATGTCAGTAGCCCCCGAGTGTTTAGTCGAATTGTAGATTCGGCTGAGGACTCTTCAATCTTTCGGGTGCAGCTGTTTAGGAGTAGAATTCCAGTATTTTTCAAATGATGTACCCAACGCGTCCGTCAGGATCTTCATCGCGCCTGCTGGCACGGATTATTACTAGCAAAGCGTAGTCGTGTGCGTTGCCAGGCCATCAGATGGTATCTGTAGGTCTTATCTTTGCGTCGCAGACACAACATCCAAAATTTTATCACCGCGGAGGTGTTTCGGGTGGCCAAGGAGGATGTTACTCACTTAGCATTGACTGGGGCAGATTTGCCGAAAAGGTTTTGCATGCTGATCCGAAGGATCGCAGTCGAAGAATTCGTAGGGTGCGCGACCAGCGCTCCCTATGGGAGTAGCCCCCGAGTGTATGTTCGAGTCGTAGACTCGAGCGGAGACTTTAATTCAGCCGTTTGTTCGACTTCCTGTCCGTAGGACACAAATTTTTCGGATGCTTGAATCCATCCTCCCTATGGGAGTAGCCCCCGAGTCCGTAGTGGAGTCTTAGACTCGACATAGGACTCGAAGAATCAATGTTGGTGTAGTACCTTAATCATGCTTCAGGTGCGCGGCCAGCGCTCCTAATAGGAGTAGCCCCCGAGTGTCTGGCGGAGTCGTAGACTCGGCCAGAGACTCGAGCCTTGTATTTGGTAAACGCAGTCGACAATCTCGTGAGCGTACCGCTGACCCGGAAGTACATCGGGTGCGCGACCAACGCTCCTGATAGGAGTAGCCCCCGAGTGTCTAGTCGAGTCGCAAACTCGAGTAGAGATTCATGCAAGGAGAAACCACTGACCCGGAAGTGCATCGAGACAGCGTCTCACGCGTAAGGAGCCAGGAGCCAACGTAGCGGAGTGATGCGGCATTTTAGCCGGAATGACTCGACGTTGCGGATGAAGTCGACGCCGTTGCTTCTGTCGGGTGCGTGGTCATCGTTGCGTCAGTGTAGCATCGGGCGATGCAACCACCCGAGGAGAGACTCGACTCGGGTCTTGAGTTTATGGCGTAGCCGGTTATTTTGTTGACTCCTATTGGAGGATCCGATAGAATAGCTCGAGGCAGTCGACGACCTTGTAGGCTGCAGAAAATATAAAGAATTGTGAAGTATTTGTATCTTGTA
Source organism: Avena sativa (assembly GCA_916181665.1). NCBI lineage: Eukaryota > Viridiplantae > Streptophyta > Magnoliopsida > Poales > Poaceae > Avena > Avena sativa. The sequence goes on along the minus strand of OV702282.1, from coordinate 445,032,853 downwards.
AGAAAAATTTGCCTGTCAGCTTGTATAGTAGGATTCTGGTGCCGATCGAGTCGATACTTTTGCACTGTTTGCTAGGAATTTTTGTTAGGCTGATTACCCTTAGTCTAGTACCTTGCCGAGGCACTCGGAGTTCAAGGATTCGACGATCAGGCAGAGTCAGCTACTCGGGCTGTCGCGTTCGAGGTGCTCGAGTGCGTGGAGACGATGGCACATTAGGTTACTCGAAGAGGGCGCAACCCCCGAGTGTTTCGAGTGTGACTTAAAGTAAGAAAGAAAATCAACTTTGAATAGTGAACTTAGCTTTGTTTGTTGTCGATGAGGTGAACGGGTCGCGGAAGCCAACGCAACCGGCAGATCGCGGTCACGAGAGCCAATACGACCTGCGGGTCGCGGTCGCGGTCGCGGGAGTCGAAGGAGCCCCCGAGTCGTGGTCACTGAAGCCGATGCGGCCAGTTGCCGCAATCGAAGATCGCGTCGGGTCACCGCATCCGAAAAGATGCAGCGGGTCACTGCAACCGAAGATTCCGCGGAGCGCTGGAGTCTAAAACTGTGGCGGGTCGCCAATGTCGAGGACTCGGCGAGTCACGCGACGGAGTCGCCGCAGTCCCCGTGCGTAGAGCTGAAGGTGAAGGATCACAAGACCTCGGACGAAGCCACGAAGCAGAATCGTCAGAATTTTATCATCCGGAATTGGCACAACAGATGGAGTCGAAGTGAGATCCGTGCGTTTTTTCGGCTGATCTGATCGGAAGCACCTATCAAGGGCCAGGCTAGCTAGATTTTATTGAGCTCTGGTTTTTTCCTTTGACCTTTGGTTGAATCACGTGAAGAAGCGCTTGGTATATTTTTTTTGCTTGTCCTTGAGCTTGATCGATTGATCGGAATCTCACATGGGATTTTCCCTTTGCCTTTATTTTTTTGTCCATCTCGGAATTTGAAGATATTGGATTTTTGTATGGCGCATGCCGTACAGCATAAATATACTTTGGCCTCTAAATTTTCCCAGCTGCCAGGCGCCGAACGATTCTTGCCAGGATGAGTCAAATCTGAGTTTCGCTCTTCTGCCTTCCGTATTGCTGTCAGATTTCCAGGCCTCTTGCCCTGATAAATGCATGCGTTTGGGACAAGATCACGTGGGGAGAATTAATTTGTTTCTCTCCCGATTTGACTTGAGTTGAACCTGATTTGAACATCAACATGGGGCTTGATCCGATGATTGTTGTATGGATGGAGTACGACGACATGGCCTTGGCTGCCAGTCCGACGTGAAGAAATCAATTAGCTGATAGCATCTGGTCTTCTTCGTTGTGACTCGTGAAGTATCACTCAATCCCTTGTGGTTGACGAACGTGCCTCCATGTCAGAACAGGTCTGACGCCAATTTAGCCATGCACCCGTGGTAAAGGTAGGGTGCAACATGGCGGATTTGTTGATGACGAAGCGGATCGTGCCGACACGACGAATCACCAGATGTGATCTGATTCGACCGATGTTGATGATGAGAAGACGAGTTGACGAGAGATCCAATCTGTATGATGACGCGTGGGAGTCGAAGTAGATCTATTTTCCCAGTGGTTTTCGAATCGTAGATTGCTTCAGATTGAACCGTCACGATCGCACAATCAGCTTCCCCGCTTCCCACAGATGGCGCCAATTGACGAGGTTTGATCTCATCAATGCCCATTGTTATGGACTTGGGTTTTGGAGAAGATGGGGATGCTGGAGATCGCGGAACGGTTAGCAAACAAGCAACACGGGGACACGAGGTTTACCCAGGTTCAGGCCCCCGGAGGGAAAACCCTACTCCTACTTGTCTGCGATTACAGTGGAACCGAAGGTTACAGGGGTGCGCAGATGTAATCTGGCGTGGAAGTGTGTATGCGAAAGTATGAGTCGAGAGATTGTAAGAGATGGATCTGTAGATCTGTTGTGGTCTAGTCTATCGGGGGTGCCCTCCTTGTTGGACCCTCCTAGCCTTTATATATGGGGAGGCTAGGTCTCGGGTGCCAATACGAGTAGGTTACAAGTTGTATTTAAACTCTAGTCTTGAGCTTTCCTTGTCTTGTGCACCTGGGACTCCGTGTCCGTATAGGCTTTATATCAGCCGAACCGTCAAAGGCGTCATAGACCCTGGCAGGTCGTCGAGTGGGCCTTCCATCGGGCAGGACCAGACAAGCTAACATCTGGTACCCGTAGGGCATATCCATGTCATTGTCCATATAAGGTGGTATAGTATTTTTGTAAAATATGGTGGTAGCATTTTGAATTAGCCATTTGGTGGTTGCTTCACAAAATCGTTCGTTTTTGTGCTCGAAAAATGAGAAATGGCTTTTTGGTGCGACACAAAGGAAAACTTCCTCCTGCAACATTGTTCGCCATCCCATGATGCATGTGTATGCACAACATGGACATATTATCACAAACTATGCCTTGATTCTAGCCATAACATTGGTCATTTGACCCGAAAGCCAAGAAACCTCGAATGAGATAGGTCATTTTGTGAAGGTTTTTTTGAGACATAATCAATATATCAAGTTTAATATTTTTACTTATAACTATGTTACATAATATGACATCACGCGAAGGTTTCGCATTGTTCCGATCGTTTTTGAATTTTTTATGCCCGTTTTAAACTATCGTCAAACTTTGTCGAACGGCGGGCATGAAGATTCTTAGCTCGGGGCCGAGCCTCGCTAAACTTGCATTGGATCTTTGATAAAATATCATATTGTGAACCTAAAAATGATTTAAAAAAAAACATGAGCATCGGATCATGTACCTCTAGTTTATATCTGACCCACTTCCTACCGATTCGGCATGAATTTGTCTTTTTCACCAAAGGTGGACGGAAAGGTTTCGGATCCCCATGTTGGGACATTGTCCATATAAGGTGCTCTATTATTTTTGTAAAATGTGGTGGTAGTATTTTGAGTTAGACATTTGGTGGTTGCTTCATAAAACCATCCGTTTTTTATGCTCAGAAAATAGAAAATGCCTTTTTGGTGCGACAAAAAGGAAAGCTTCCTCCTGCAACATTGTTCGCCATCCTATGATGCACATGTATGCATAATATGGGCATATTATCACAAACTATGCCTTGATTCTAGCCATAACATTGGTCATTTGACCCAAAAGCCAAGAAACCTCGAATGAGATAGGTCATTTTTTGAAGGTTTCTTTAAGACATAATCAATATACCGAGTTTGATATTTTTCCTTCTAACTATGTCACATAATATAACACCACGCGAAGGTTTCGCATTGTTTCGATCATTTTTAAATTTTTTATGCCCGTTTTAAACTATATATAATGTTTTATGTTTTACTTAATTTTTATTTACAAATGTGTAATATTTGAGTGTAGATAGATAGGTCTTATTTTTCTGCAAAAGTTTGATATATTATTTGTATTTTTTCGAATTAGAATGATTTAGTTATGATTTTTCAAAGTTTAATGAGATAAAATAAAAAATAGCTACGCCGAGGGCAGCCGTCGGCGTATGCTAGGATATGCCGAGGGCAATTCTACGCCGACGGATGCTTGGCGGAGCTGGCCTAGACGATGGCTACGCCAACGGCCCCGATGTTTGGCCGTCGGCGTAGCTTCCCATTCCTGTAGTGCACCTCTGTTGGAATTTCTAATTTTGCTTCTCAAACTACAGGGCATTAGCGCCTAGGGTTTTTAATTGGGTTGGGAATTGGTGATAAGATTGCAGTATTTTTGAGAGATTCACGCTGCCTTTGGATTATTCATGTAAGCCAAGCAGTCAAGCACAATGTCCTCTAGTAAGTAGAAGTCTAAACTCTGACCGTGCAATCAAGTAGCAGCTCATATGGTTTTATATTTTTCTTTGTGCAGATTTAAATTATATTACTACCTCCGACCCATATTAGTTGACTCAAATTTGTCTAAATTCGGATGAATCTTGACACTATTTGGTTTATCCAAATTTTGACAAATCCAAATCAACTAATATAAGTCGAAGGGCGTAATTAATTCTCATATAACAATTGGCAAATTACAGGAGAAGCTAAATTTATGGAAAGGTTTGTAAAGAAAAGAAGGACAACATCAGTTCAAGATGAAAATGTTGGCACACCGGATGAACAGAACGATCTCCCGTCCCATGATCTGGATGATGCTCCGGCCTCGCCACAAGCCACAGCCACATGGACAAAATGATGCCTTGGTCTCGCCACCGTTACATGGACAAAATGATGCATCAGCACATGAACAAAATATTTCCCATGATATAGGAAATTCATCTCAGGATCATGAAGAAATCAATTGGGAAGATGAAATTGAATTTGATCCAGGCAAAAGAAGATGCATAGATGAGTACCCTCCTAATCTAAAGAAAATGGTAAGAAGAAAGTATTTGGCTAATGGGCCTTGTCAACCTCGTACTTGTGATTTTCCAACTACTGAAATTTGTGGTAAAGATAGAAGATTTGTTTCAGAATGGTTTGATGAATTTGGGAGTTGGCTCGAGTATAGCGAGTCTAAGGATAAGGTATATTGTCTTTGCTGTTTCTTATTTAGACCGCGGAAAAAGAAAGAAGCTGGGTATGATGCATTTGTTAAAGATGGTTGGTCAAGTTGGAATAAAAAATATAGATTGAAGGTACATGTAGGAGATGTGAACAGTATTCACAACCAAGCAAGAAGAGATTGCTAAGCTTTGCTAAAGCAAAAACAACACATATATGTTGCTTTGAATAACCAAAGTAATGCTATGAAAAAATCTTATTATACTCGACTAAATGCCTCAATTGATGTTACTAGAGTATTACTGAAGTAGGGATTTCCTTTCCGAGGCCATGATGAGTCTAAGGAGTCTTTGAATAAAGGAAACTTCAAGGAAATTCATGATTACACGGCAGAGAAAAATCCAGCTGTAGCCAAGGTTGTTGGCCATAAAGCTCCAGGTAATAATCAGTTGACTTCTTCAAAGATTCAAAAGGCCCTAACTCAATGCTTTGCAAAGGAGATATTGCATTCTGTTCTTGAAGAAATTGGACATGATGTTTTTTGTTTGCTTGTTGATGAGTCAAGGGACATCGCGGGTAAAGAACAAATGGCAATGGTTTTATAATATGTTGGTAAATGTGGGAATATCAAAGAGAGATTAGTTGGCCTTGTTCATGTGAAGGAGACAATTTCTAAATACCTCAAGTCTGCAATTGATGCTTTATTTGCAGAATATAAGCTAAGTTTCAAACAAGTTAGAGGTCAAGGATACGATGGTGCGAGAAATATGCGAGATGAGTTTAATGGCTTACAAGCTTTAATCATGAGGGAAAATAACACGGCATATTATGTTCATTGTTTTGTGCACCAACTCCAGTTAGTTGTTGTGGCTGTTATACGGAAGCACACATGGATTGGACAATTTTTTGATATGATCCATGTCTTGTTGAATGTGGTTTGTGGCTCCGCAAAGAGAAAGAACATGATTCGTGAAAAATATAGAGAGCAGGTAATTGAAGCTTTAGGTTGTGGGCTGCTTAAAAGTGGGTCTGGATTAAATCAAGAGCTAGCTCTTCAAAGACCCGGAGACACTCGATGGAGTTTGCATTATAAGACTCTTAAGAGTTTGATTGATTTGTTCCCTACGGTTGTTAAAGTGCTAGAATATGTGGAAGAAGAAGACAGGAATGACACAAACAGAAGGCAAGCATGTGGTCTTCTTGTTTATTTTCAGTCTTTTGATTTTGTCTTCTACTTGCAGCTTATGTCCACTATACTGATAATCACAAACACACTGTCATTGGCTCTACAAAGAAAGGATCAGGACATTGTAAATGCCATCGGTTGTGTGAGTTCAACCAAAAAGATCTTGAATGATCTAAGGATAAATGGATGGGAATCTGTACTAGGTGACGTATATTCCTTTTGTGATAAGCATTCCCTTTCCAAGTTAGAAATGGAGGATCAATATGTGAATCCTAAGAAACCACGACAAAAAACAGGTATTACCAACAAGCATCATTATCAAGTGGACTGTTTCAATTACGTTATTGATTGGTTGCTTCAAGAACTTGATACCCGCTTCAATGAGAAAAATTCCGAGCTCATTATCTGCTCAGCCGCTTTGAGTCCAAAGGAATCATTTCGTGATTTTAATTTGGATAAGTTGATTAGTCTAGCTAGACTATATCCAAAAGATTTTGATGATGCAGAATTAAGAGATCTTAGACATCACCTTCATCTTTATATAACTGATGTGCGAGCAGATGACCGGTTCTCTGGTATAAATAATATATCTGAGCTTTCTCAAAAAATGGTGGACACAAGGAAACATATTTGCTATCCTTTGGTATATCGACTATTGAAGCTAGCACTTGTCTTGCCAGTTGCCATGGCTACAGTTGAGAGATGCTTTTCAGCAATGAGAATTGTGAAAACATATTTACGCAACCGTCTTAGCAACGACACCTTGAAATACAACCTCATTTGTTATGTGGAGAAGGGCAAAATGAGGAAGGTTACCAATGAAGCAGTAATTGATCGCTTTGAGGCAATGGCAGAACGTAGAAAACCATTTTTAAGGTATTTGTTTTAACTTACTAATTTAGTATATAATTTTATTAATATGTTTCTAACTGAATTTTTTTCCTTTGTAGGCAATTGAGATCTGGTGCGGCATTTTGCTGCTACCATTGTACTTTTTCATAGTTTGAATCCTTAGTACTCTATTATTCATTTCTTCTATGATCAATTGTTGTTTCACGTGAGCGGTGAGCATCTTAATTCTGGATTTTGGTAAGCATTTTCACCGTTACACCTCATTATATTGATACTGAACTGTTAAGTGTGTCACTAGATCCATAGTATTTCTTAGTATATATTGGACATGGGACACCATGTCAATTTTGTCATGGGTCCGCCCCTGCTTCCACCTCGAGGTGGTCGCTGTCCGGATGTAGCAGCAGGACCGAGCAGCCCAGATCCGGTCCAGATCAGCTCGTAGGCCCAGATCTAGTCCAGAAACGGGCCTTGCACAGCCCCGCCGCCACACTGATGTGTCCCGGTCGCTGCCGCCGTCCCAGCATCGGCAGGGGCCAACCCCGCTGCTCCTCCAGCATCGCTACCCGCCCAAGCCCGTGCGCCGTCTCCCCAGGGCCATGCCACGCCGTCGCCGATTCGCACCCTCGCATCGGTCAAACCGGCGCAGGAGGCTCCGCAGCCGCGCCACGCTGGGATGGTGAGCGCCGACGTCGTTGCCGAGGCCGCCGCCGATTCGCACCCTCGCATCGGTCAAACCGGCGCAGGAGGCTCCGCAGCCACGCCACGCTGGGATGGTGAGCGCCGACGTCGTTGCCGAGGCCGCCGCCGCCGACACCCAGCCGCCCCCAGTCGAGCTCGCCTTGCCACCGAGATGCACCGCCGCCTCGCAGACCTCCCGCCAGATCCGCTCGACGTTGGGGAAAGAAGGGCCCGCCGCCGGCAGCACCGCACGGGCTTTGCCCTGCGGCGGCCGCCGACGATGGCGGGGGAGGGGAGGGGAGCTGGGGGACGCGGCGGCGGCGAAAGTTAGGGTTCCGCCGGGTCGCCCGCGTGGGGCGCGACTCGGGACGGGTCGGGGCCTCTCATTCTACCGGAAGACTTATAACCCGGAGGTAATTGATCTTATACAAAATATGTATATAGAATTTTTTTGGATAAAGAAATATGCATATGTGTTGTGGTAGCGCGGCGATTGATCGATCTCTGGCTCTATATGTGCAATCGTGGTGATCGAAGACTCAGGCTCGATCGATCGCTAGCAGCCAGTTTAATTAAGTGCAACACGTGTGCTGCTGGTGCAACGTCTCCACCAGAGAAATATGTCGCCCGAACGATCAGTACGTGCCTGCCAGTGACATGAACTGTACTATGTATGTACCACTCGATGGTCCTGCATAAACCACGTAACATTTGTCTCGTATGGCAGCTAGCCACACTAGCGATGACACTGTACTTGCATACGATCGATGATCAACACAAGAGCTGCTGATGGGCCGGTATATATGGCTCGTTAACATGTGGACCCCGCATGTCATAGACCCAGTGTCAAATGACAGTTAATCAGCGAGTAATAATGTCACCGGCGTGTCATGAGAAACTTCAACGATAGATCCCCCTCCTAGCACGTGAGTACGTATCAATCAACAGAAAGTTAGTTAGACTTCGTAATTGGGAACTCGATGTGTACAGTGGATGACTCCGTGTGTGTTGGTTGCATGTCGTTACGAAAGACAGCTATTTTGATGGGAGTTAGTTGGGTTTTTCTCTTGTTTCTTTCTGTGGATGGATGATCGCCACTCATGGTCATGCATGTGTGCAAAGGCTGGCTACGACTGCTGTGCATGCGACTACTACTCCTTTGGGACTCGTTGAACGTGCACACCGCCTTTCACACGTGACGTAACAAGAAAGGGCTGTAGGACACAGCTAGGATTTTGACCTTGGCGCATCTAGAGCACCATCGGATGGTCACACTGGATTGCTATATATGTACTTTCCTCCGTTTAGAAATATAAGACATTTTTGTTTTATAAAATAAACGTATCTAGACATTTTTTAGTGTATAGGTTTACTCCAAACCTATATACTAAAAGACGTCTAGATATATTTAATTTACAAAACTAAAATGTCTCATATTTTCGAAACGGAGGGGAGGGAGTACAAACTACATAATAGACAGAGGTCTTAGCTCGCACCGGAGACGACGCACTAGTCTAGCGCTAGCACCGCCCCGATGACGTGCCTACCGGAAGTAGTACGTACCGCGCGTCTAGCTAGATACCTCGGGCGATCAAAGGTGCATGCATTCAAATTCAATGCCCTCATCTTCGATCGGTGCAGCTAGCCAGGCCATCCGTGACCTAGATATCCCGGAAGTCGTCTGTTTTTTCTCTAACTTCTTTTGTTTTCTTTCTGAGTTTTTCATGTGTGTGTTTTGAGAAAAGTTTTTGATGTTAACTGATCACATTTACTACCATGCTTCTTTTAACTCAACCGAACAAACTTCTCTGCCAAGTCATGTTAATTTGGACACTCTACGAATGCAGCCAGCCAGCCTCTGTTGGCCCCATGTCTCAACGCCACTCTCCGCGGTTTTAAAAAGTTATATCATTTCAGGCAGAGACACAACCATTTTTTGACTATCTATTCACTGACTAGTAATAACCATATTAGTTTCCAGAGTAGATATATCCCTAAAATGGTACGTGCTTGAATTTGTCACCACAAATCTTCGGTCATACAAAATGTAGTTGTTGAATCTCGAAAATACTTTATGATTGAATTTAATGTTCAAAGTCTTTGCTATCAAAACTATGTGAACGTCTCAAAAAGACAAATGTGAGAGCTAGCTGCAGACTCTGGCCATGATGTTGGATGCATAAGAGTGGACTCCGTCTGAATATATCTCATGACAGACGACAATAGCAGAGATTGGCATGATAATTACACAAGATATTTGTGTGGTATGAATTATTACTCGCTATCTAGGCATCAGGACCGGGAGAACGTGGAAAGAATGTGGTTGCTCCGCACGGATCCTTCTTTCTAGGTTTGCCTCTCTCCCCCAAGAAAATCACATCTTGACCATCTCCCGAAAAGCTAGTTCCCCCACATCTTTGCGTTGTCGTCGCCCGATCAAAGATCATAGTTTTTCATCCTGAAGAAAGTCCTTGCTCACAAAAAAATGCTTTCAACAAGATCATTGTCAGGTACAACCAATTAAGGCCAGACCTTGGATTTTCACCCTGTAAGGTAAGACTGTGAACTTCTCCTGTGTTGTCGCCCCCTCTAACAGTCATTGCAGCGAGTCACAGATCACCAAGACAGATCCTCATTGTCATGAAGACTCAAACCACCATCGCTAGCCCTCAAGTCCCTGCCTTCATGACACTCGCCACATCTGAATTCACCATGGATCGTCAAAGACATGATACATGCTAGAAATAGATAGCAGAGCTTCGCAAAGGTCCCTCTGAAACCAAACTGTCAGCAATTTTTTTGGCGCATATGACTGAATTCCTTTCGATCCAGCAAACTCCAGACATGATGCGCCAGTTCACCAGCAGAGCCTTCCGAAACACACCGTTCCATGCCAGATCAACGAGGATAGGCAGCCAACAGATATTCGTCTTTGCATGGAAGGAACCTAGGTTCAGGCAGATCCATATGTCCCCACACCGCCGGTTGGCTTCCGGCGAACGAAACAAACAAATTGGGCCAAGTCCGCATCACCCGCAGGAGCAGCGGTGCCGCCAAGGGCAATGCGTCACCGCCACCAGCCTGCAGCCGCGCCTGAAACGATGTCCTCCGCGTCTCCCAGCCGTGAGTCAGCGAGCCTCCACTCCAGCGAGCGCTGCCGCCCCGGTCACAACCTTCCCACGCGAAGGAAGATCGACAAGGTGCATGAAGGGGAGCCGGCCGCCGCCTTCAGAGGCGAGGCGTGGCCGCCCCGCCACCGTCTGTGCTGCGGCAGCAGCGGCTGGAGAGGGTCGCCCCGAGGAAGGTTATTGGAGACCTTACATTGGCACGCGCCTACTTTCTATCGTGTACACGCTAATACGAAAACAGAAGCAGATGAAGCTAAATGTGTATGGATACCGCATGTGTCACGCAAAGAAAAGACTAGGTTCACACTAAACGGCCGGTCAGTTGGTACCCAAAGTTAGCAAGTTTCCTAGTACGTGTATCATTTTTGTGTAGTATTGTACCTTTTTTCATGCACAAGCCTCAAGCAGATTACGTTACACAACAAAACATACCAGTAGCTTCTGGGAGATAAAAAGTTCTATTGCGTCGTGGTCTCTGTATCGTGGACTGCTAGCTTACTCTAGCTAGCAGACTAGCACGGTGCACGGGGTATCTAAGTTTGTCTACAGCTCTAGATGCGATGCGTGTAGGTGATCGAGTGGAGTGTGTGCACCGTCTACTCTACGGTCTACGCATGCACAGGTTGTTGCAAGCTGATATATGGCCGCCGAACGGTAGGAAAAAAATTCTTGGAAGATAGCTGCAGCAGCTGCCAAATCAAGGGATATTTCTGAACAGAGAGACCCAAGATAGTCCCCATGAACGAGAGAGATATACGTGTACGGTATACTCTATGGTCTCTGCTTAAGTTGTTGCGCCGAACGAGAGGGAGAAATGGTGGAAGATAGCTGCAGATGCCAAATGCAGGGACATCTGTGAACAGAGACCCAAGAAATCTGACGGAAGAAGCGAGCGAGATGGAATGGAAGATGGGACCGGTTGGTCGCCTCATGACAAGGAATTTCCGCACGCTCATCAATGCCCACAGCGCCGGCGTCTACGACTCGTCGTCTCGGTCGCCGGCCTATATAACCGGCTCGACGCGGATGCGACAAGGTCGACCGCGCCCAACTCAGAGCAGCTGCGACGTTTCAATTTCTCCACCGCAGGACAACTTCATGGCTGCCTCGACGACGCTCCCCGACCCGACGAAGAGCCTCGGTGCCGTGGACGTGGAGGACGGGAGCGGCGGCGCCGGCGGTGGCAAGAAGGCCAGTAGTAGGTGGCCGGGGTTTGTCCACTTCTTATTCGTCCTATCCGTCGTCATGTGTGCCCTCGTTTACGTCCCGCGCTTCTTGGCGCCCGCTTTGACGTCCGGCGCTGGAGTCGACTTCTTCGAGCCTCGGCCGTCGCCGTCCGGTAGGGCGGCGAGAGGACAGGGACGAGGTGTCACCGCCGGCAATACGGTCGACCCGGTGGTGGTTCTCGACAACCAAGTGAACTCCCCGTGCGCGTCGATGCCCAGCCACGGCATCTGCTGCGACCGCTCCGACTTCAACACCGACGTCTGCTTCATGGCCGGCGACGTGCGCACGGACGCCGCATCACTCTCCTTCCTGCTCTACCCGTCGGCGCACGCCGCGCCCAACGCCACCATAGACGAGAAGGAGGAGCGGATACGGCCTTACACGCGCAAGTGGGAGCGGCACCTCATGAGCGGGATCCACGAGGTTCGTCTCCGCGCCGCCCGGCCTGAGGATGCGGCGTCCGATCAGCACCGGTGCGACGTTGTCCACAACGTGCCGGCGCTGGTGATGACGGCGGGAGGGTACACGGGGAACCTGTTCCACGCGTTCAACGACGCGTTCCTGCCGGCGTGGCTGACGGTGCAGCACCTCCGCCGCCGCGTCGTGTTCGTCGTCCTGGCATATAACCCCTGGTGGGCCGGGTCGTTCCGGGAGCTCGTCTCGGGCCTATCGGATCACCATGTGATCGACCTCCTCCACGACAAGCGCACGCACTGCTTCCCAGCTGGCGCCATCGTGGGCACCCGCTTCCACGGCACCCTGGCCGCGGACCCAGCGAGGACCCGGGACAACAGAACCCTCGTGGACTTCCACAACTTCCTCGCCGGCGCCTACAAGGACGACATCTCGACGCCGCCACAGAAGCAGCAGGAACGGCGTCCGAGGCTGGGGATCTTCTCGCGGAAGGGCACGCGGGTGATCGAGAACGAGGCGGCGGTGGCGCGGCTTGCATCGTCTGTGGGGTTCGACGTGTCCATCCTCGAGACGGCCAACGGCTCGCCGCTGCAGTCGGAGTACGCGGCGGTGAGCGCGTGCGACGTGCTGGCGGGCGTGCACGGTGCGGACCTGACCAAGCTCCTCTTCCTCCGCCCCGGCCGCGCCGCGCTCCTCCAGGTGGCCCCGCTGGGCGTGCCGCCGATCGCGCGCGGGTGCTACGCGGCGGCGTGCGGCATGATGAACGTCCACTACGAGCAGTACGACGTGGTGGCGAGCGAGAGCTCGCTCCTCCGGCGGTACGCGGCCGACGACGTGGTGGTGGCCGACCCGGAGAAGGCGAAGCAAGGGAAGGGGTGGGACCTCGTGAAGCAGGTGTACCTCAGCGGCCAGAACGTGAGCCTTGATTTGGACAGGTTCGGGGAGACGCTGCGGAAGTTGCACTCCCGCGCCCTGCAGCTGCCGGTAGCGGCGTAGAGGCCTAGAGAGCGTGGACGCCGTTCATGCCGATTAGTCGCCGACAAGCTGCTCCTTAATTCTTGTAGCCTTGTAGGTCCGGCGGCCGTGACCCGATCGAGCCCCTATATATGTGACAGGGTGCCGGATTGCAACCGTTTTGTATTAGGAAAATGATAGGACTCCCCCGGGGGATACGATCCCCCGGTTCGGTCTGGCTGCCTTTTTCCTGGGTCACGTCGTAGTGTGCCTGTGGACCTCACTTCCGTGGCCTTATCTTCTCACCGTCTCCACCACAAAATTAGATCGGGCAAATCCTCCGCTCGCTGTTCAGCCGGAGACATCGCTGCTAGGCCGGAGCAGCCACACCCCCTGCACTCCTATACTTCTCCGGCGTCGCGACACCTCTCCTCCCCTGCCTCTGTTCCTCTCCCCCTTCTCCATCACCGTGGGCGCTTTAGCCTGTCATCGGGGCGTCCTCCGGTGAAGCACCGCCGTTGGCGCCACCGTCGCCGCAGTCAAAGGTTGTGAGGCAAGAAACTGCCTCTCCGCACCGCTGTCACCCAAGCACGCGCCGCCGCCTCCGACCCCTCAGGATGTTGCTGCTCCGAGGTCGCGTGCTGCTCCTGCGAGGGAACGGCAGCACTGCACACAATGGCGCCTGATGCCGTGCTACAGAGGCCGCGGCGGCGGCGGTCGTGCTACAGAGGCGGTGGCGACATGCTACAAAGCGCGGCGGCGACCTGCTACAAGCGCGGCGGCGCTTTGCTAGAGATGCGGCGGCGGCGACCTTCTACAAGCGCGGCGGCTTTTGCTAGAGATGCATCGACTGTTTTGCTACAGAGGCGGCGGCCGTGCTACAGAGGCGACGACGACCTGCTACAAGCGCGGCGGCGCTTTGCTACGGAGACGTTGGCTGCTTTCTACAACTGCGTCGGCCGCTTGCTACAACGGCATCAGGCGCTTGCTACCACAGGCCGGGGGACCTGCTACATATGACTTGTGGTGTTGCTACATGCAGCGAGCGGTGCTGCTATAATGGCATATCTTTTGCTACAATTTTTGCTCCGACAATGTCTCCGGCGAAGTCAGCTTTTGCTACATTAGCATAATCATCTTGCTACATATGTTTTCTGAGTTTGCTACAATAGCGCAAACTTCTTGCTACGAGGTTTTCGGCGAGATCTCCGGCGAAATTCTCTGGCGAAATTCTCCGGTGAGTCTAAGACGGAGTCAGTTTTGCTACATTAGCACAAATATTATGCTACATAGTCTCGGACGAGGTCTCCGGCGAAGTCTCCGACGAGATCTGTCTTTTTTATTTGTCTCGTGGACGAACCGTTTTTTGCTACAGTGTAGCAAAAGCGGGGCGTATGTAGCAAATGTTGGTCTGAGTGTAGCAAAAAGGGGATTTAGGTGGGCACGCGTCAGCAAGAGGACCCGGGGGATCAGAAATTTTTATCCCCCGGGGGACGCGTAGTACGACCCTTTGTATTATCGTTTGCCACCAAAACTTTGTGGTGATTTTGCAGGGTGTCTAATAGACAAGGAAGTATACCTTTTTTATAGAACAAAAAATTGTATTTAAATGTTTTTTTATGTTTTATTAGGACTTTATTCATACCATTTTGCTATATCGCAACTAGCTGTGACGCAAGTTACGACTCATAGTTAGGTTGTTCACCGTTGATCTGTTTGTCCGCATCAAGATTGATAATTTTGATTTGCTTAGCCGGTTCGCCGCGACTCACGTGTGGTGTGTTTTTCTATGCGTCGTGGCTTGTGTTGCTATTGCTCTACCGGGTTGTTCCGTGTTGCTCTCCTCGAAATAATATAGCAACCACGATTGATACCGTTACTGGGCTAGACAACACAACGCCGAAAAGAAAAATCAAAGAAAACGAAAAAGAAAAATAAGAGGAAATAAAACCGACGACAGTGGCTCGACAAAAACAAGGATGACCCGCCACCGCTGCGCCCTCCAAAGAAGTACCACCCTACTCCTAGTGCTCTGAAGCGTCGCATACCAAGCAACACCTCCAAGAAGCAAAGCGACGACAACAAGGATACGCTATGGGAGGTGGGGAAGAGATACATCCGACGTCCTTCAGGAAGGACGGCGACACCCGCAGGCGTCACCACGTGGGTGTCTAGACAACAAGGATTTCTCCCGACCCCTCAAAAAACCACACCCACGTACGCTTCGGATTGCTCCACCAAACACACCGCCCACCGTGCACGCGCCAACACGGTCTTAAAGTCACCACCGCTGTCTCACCGTGCCCCCGGTGTGAGGCCGGTAGGACCGAAAAAAGAAACCTTCAGCGAGGGTCGGCATGACATCAACATGCGGGAGGGAACTACCTCCACCACCTGAAGGTTGTAGCCGACCAGATACAACAGCAGGGCAAAGCGGGCCCTCACTAGCCTAGCCGAGCCTAAAAAAGGCTCGTGAAGCCCCTCCGCCGCACTGAAGCAAAGGTGCCCCCGTGCACGCCAACTCGGTACTAGGCCCTACTCCTTTGCCCACCCCCCACAAAAGATCCGCCACCACTACAGATCCCAACCGCTAAGTAGCAGCTCCGTCACCACCGAGCACACCCAGGCCCGTCGGACCACCGTCGGTCTAAGGAACACTCTCGCCCAGTAAGGCATAGCATTGACCACCTCGGTCTCACCTAGACGGCCAAAAAATGTCAGCACCGACTCCAAACCCACTTGGCCTGGATCCGGGCCGTTCGGACATGGCAACGAACATGGCAGGGAGCGGGCATGGCGGGTGCCACCGCACGCAACCGCAGAACCAGATCGCCTGCAGGAGAGGCCCAACCTAGGCCCACCCCAGCCGCCCAGCGCCGCCAAGACAATGCCGAAAGATATGCCAAGTCTTCACCATTGCAAGATCAAAAGAACACCATCGCCAATGAGTTTTTGTGAGCGATGAACAACCTGCTACACGTAGTGAAACAAGTGTTGATGTGGCACACCTATTGAATTGAACCATGGGATTCTACTAAGAGTGCCCGTGGAAAATATCAAACATAGAATCCTTGAAATTTTGAGACTAAATTTATAATACATTGTATACATCACTAATCGGCATGGAAAACGTGATCAAGTAATATATAAAATGGTCTATAGATGCTTAGGCCCCAGCTAGACAGATCTGACAACAGCTGCACCTTAATGACATTCCGATGAAATCAAACAATGCACATGGTTCTAAGGAAATGCATGCTATATTGTCGGTTTAGAAGAAGAGCAAAAAATAACCTGCATCTAGCTCTGGGTTCGGTGGTGCACTAGAAACGAAGCAAATGCAGAAGCTGTAAAATGGACAATTGGGGGTGTGGTTTACATAATTATGAAACAAGCTGGCTCATATCATGATAT
The DNA here is from genome assembly GCA_916181665.1 of Avena sativa. NCBI lineage: Eukaryota > Viridiplantae > Streptophyta > Magnoliopsida > Poales > Poaceae > Avena > Avena sativa. Next base: position 445,016,507 of record OV702282.1, on the reverse strand, counting down.
GATTGATTAAAACATTCTTGTGATTGCACTCATCGAGTGTCAAAGCACTTGAATCTTGTTTCAATACATTTGAATCTTGATTCAATTCTTTTTCCATGCGACAAGATCCTTTTCTCGTCGTTTCTATATTAAACCCCTTCAATATCTCATATATGTACGTTTGGCATGACCATATTAGCGTCACTGTCTTTTCATGTAGACATTCACGCTAAATATTTGGGTTTTGCCTAAGTTTTTCATTGAAACGAAATTCTTAACATTTGTCAATAAAAGATACATCATTTCCAATCAACAAGATATCCTCCACATAATGTATTAGAAATATGTCTTAGCGCTCCCACTTAATTTTTTGCAAATGCAATCATCTTTATCGTCTCCTGATAAAATTAAACTTTTTTAACAGTTTCATCACGGTGAAGATTCCAACTCCGCGATGCTTACTTCAACCATTGAAGTTTGCATGTCCTTTTTAGCATCCTTTGAATTAACAAAACCCTTTGGATCGTGTCATGCACTCGTCCTAGGTAACCATTCTATTAGAAAAACTTTGCTTTGTTTATTCATCCATCATATACCAAAATTATATGTATTGGTTGCTACATTAATCTGTCCAGACTAAATATCGCTATGAAAGATCAAATCTTGTCATAGTCAACTCCTTGAACATTGTCGTAAAAACTTTATCGACATGTCGACTATTTCATAGATGTGAAACATCCATGTCTTTTTCTTTATAGATTCAAATACGACCGATAGGTTTTTACACCTTTCCGGAGGATCTTCCAAGTTCAAAAACTTGATTTCTCGTGTATGGAACTATCACGGATTTTATGGCTTCAAGCCATTTGATGGAGTCAGGACCCATCATCGCTTCTTTGCATATAGTCGGTTCATCATTGTCAAACAACAATGATTTACTCTCAAATCTCAGTATTTGATTGTTTATCCGACCTACTTGATAGGGACTTAGACCTCCATGACTACAACCTTTGAGGCATGTGAGCCATGAGCATTGTGGCTGCCTTCAGAACATTTTCTGGCGCTGCGCAACTCAACACATATAGCTAAGGTTCGTTAACCTTATAAAAGTTTTATTGTCCTCTCACTTAACTTTTGCGAAAAATTCTTTTTTCAAGAAACTTCACGTTTCAAGCGACAAACTCTTTTGTTCTCGGTGTTATCGAGGAATACCTAATTGTTATTCGAAATAACCTATAAAGACATGCTTATACGACTTTGGTTGTAAACATCTTAGTTATGCTTAGCATACCAAAATTTAAGAAAGGAAAACCCTACTTTCGATAGGACCGGTTGACAATTGAATCCAATTTTTCCCATTATTTGACTTGGGTTTTACCCCAAACCATAACTTACATGGTGTCATTTTAACGAATCAAGATAGAACTCTTTTCAGTGTAAAAGCGATAGTCTCTAAAACTTTAATCTTTTAAAACATAATGGCAGTTTTATAAATAACACATTTGATCCAACCATGTAAAACAAGGTTTTATTACAAATCTCAAACACTCCATATTCCTATGGTGTTTCGGAAGATGCAAATCTAGGTGTTTTGCTAAACTTGCAACTCAAATAAATCCCTTTATGATAAAATCATAGATTATTTATTTTCTTGTTACAATAATTTTCCACTTCATCTTGAAAGTCTTTGAACGTGTTCAAATATTTCATACTTCTTTCTCATTAAGTGAATATTCACTCAAATTTCTGGAGAAAGCATATGAAGTTGACATCCATCGCTCACGTCTACACATAACTACATACATCGATATGTATAAATTTTAATATTTTAGTCATTCGTTCTTCTTTGGCCTTTGAACGAAGTTTTAATTATCCCGAGGAAAGTCTCACAAACGTCATTTGATTAAATCAAAGACTCCAAAAATCCATAAAAATGGAGTTTCTTCATGTTTTCTTTCCAATATAATTTAAACGGCGATGTCACTTCATAAGTGATCTTCCAATCATTTGTCTTGCGACATTTTAGCATTAGTTTTATGGATGTGATTTCTCCAACTAGATTTTTAAATCATCCATCTTATATGGAATACTGTAATTATATGAACAATCTTTGTTCTCATAATACCTGATTTAAATAACTATTATTAAACAAATCTTGAAGGCAAGCTTTGATGTCAACGAGAAATACAAACAACGGTTTGTTTGTTTTTGATAAATATCATCACATATTCTCTTGGTAGTTACTTAGGCCATTATGGATCATGAATTGCGTCGTTCTGTATGAAATTTCATACCAACCAATTCGGTATTCAATACCCAAGAACAACATTGTTTAACAAGCAAATAATACAACCATAACATGTATATCATCTATATACCTAAACTGGATATTTCCAATCTTTTCTTTTTTGCCAAATATATTTTATAGATTCTCTTTCAGCATTTCCTTTTCCTTTTTAAAAGAATCTATCAACATCAAAAGTGGCGTCATATACATGACACATAGTCCAAAGCGTGTATATTTAAATACTAATACCTTTGGACTTGCACTTTGAAGTAAATCACCATCATCAAATGAATGGCATCCTTTCAAAATCCATTCTTTAGTAATCTTTTAGTGTAGTAAACCCTTTACATACATCTTCTATTCATCCTTATCATGACGACTTTCATGATCAAGCTAATGTAGCTTATAAAGGCGAATCATGAGTATAACATTACTTTCCAAAACCCTTTTGGATGATTAGGATGTCTAACATCTCCAACCTTTGCAAATTCTCATCCAATATGAGAACACATATTATACTCTATCATATTGCAACCAAAACATTGTTTCAGATATCATTATATCTACCACACATGATGGTTTCTGAAACAATTCTTTCAGCTCCTAGATAAACTTGATATTAAAACAATCAAGAATCATGGAGGCAAACATAATAATTAAGATACTAATACTAGAATTGTTACTCTCGATTTAATACCAATTATTAAATTTCACGGAGTAAACAGAGTTTGCTGAAAGTTTGCAATAGGACTTTAAACTTTTGATTGACACTCAACACAATACGATACAATTTCGTAAAGTAAATATCCAGAATTCTATAGTTCTATTATCTCAATTACAACTAAGCATAAGGTGGTGAACGAATGCCAATGACTACAACAAATTATGCAAATTCACTTTAATTTAATTTATGATAAATTGAGTTCTACTAATCCATTAGAAATGAACTCCCACTAAAAAACGACATCCCTCGTGTCTTTTTGGTGATTACATGAACCAAATCCACTACACCAAGTCCGATTATCACGTGAGTCGGTGTAGCTTCAAAGGCGAGCATCAAATGGGCATCATATCTTTCATATGACTCATGCTTAACCTTTCGGTCCGTGTTCCGAGGCCATGTCTGTACATTCTAGGCTCGCCAAGTAAGAACCTTAGTATTCGCGTGTGTAACTGTCTTACACCCGAAATATGATCGTGGATCCAAGAACACCCGATCATCACGTGATGTCTTGGAGCGACGAAACATAATCGATGCATACTTAAGGGAGAACACATTTTTATCTTGATATCTAAATGAGGGATCATCTTATTATGCTAATAAAACGCCAAAAAAGCAATATAAGATGCAACAAACATCACATGTTTCTAAGTGAAATGATATGGTTCTTGCACTTGATCTCCATCATGTGCATCGTGGTATAATCACTATCATACATCTATGTGTAAGGCCAAGGTCTATGGAACTTACACGTTATATGTGTTGCAAGAGTATCGACTTGTACTTCTACTTACAACATCACCATATCATGACACTAGCCCAGCAATAATCTAAACTAGACGCCTCTAATTTATCCATTGCAAGTTTTACGTGGCTTAGGGCTTTTGAAGATAGAACCGTTTTTACCTATGAACATGAACCACAACGAGGATAACCAAATTGTTGACAACTCGTTGCAAATTAGATATTGACTATAGTAGGAGAGACAGACACCCGCTAGTCACTTATGCAAAACTAGTTGCATGTCAAGCGTGGAACAGGTCTCATGTGCGAGGACATGTAAAGTTTATCCGGGCCGCTTCATCCCACTATGCCACCAATATCCAAAGTACAACTGAGAAGCAATAAAATGATCATCATCACCCACATACTCATATGTGTACTACCCGTGCAAAGCATCTACACATACATCTGGCTCTGATACCACTGTAGGGTTCGCCGCATAGAAAACAAAAAATTTCCTACGATAGGAACAACTATGTATCAAGATCTATCTACTAGATACAAACAACAGGAGGATGTATATGCATAGAGAACATACCCTTGAAGACCGACAAAGCTTAACGAGTCCAAACTCGTGGTTGATGTAGACGATCTCTTGCCGATCTCAAAATCGAGAGGAAGTCCTTAGCACCGCAACTTAGCGAAAGCATTCGTGCTCGCACACACGTCCGAGGCAACGAGCAACCTCCGCCTCCTCGCTCCAGCGATGCAGCAGAAGCACAACTCTTTCTTGTTGAATAGTCATCGGGAATATGTATCTCGCTAGTCCGATACCATGGGGGATAAATACTAGAGGGGGAGAGAGATCCTTCACGAGGAGGTGTCAGTGAGAAGTGAGAGAAGGGGCTCCTTATATAGGGGAGGGGGAAGCCCAAGGGGGCATGGCCGCCGGCCATAGAGGGTGCCCCCACCTCTCCCTCATTCATGTGGGTGGACACTCCACTCACAAAATGTCCCTTCAATTTTCTCCACTCAAAACCCACTCAAATTCCCATTAAATTTCCACCAAATTTAATGCAAACTCTCATTAAATAAATCCTTTTATTTATTCAGAATTTTGTCAATTACTTTAATGACAAACATTCACATATAACCCCTTGCTAGTATTTCATTTCACATGCAAAAACACTTTCTGCAATTTCACCCGAAAACCCATTTCGGTATCTAGTGAAATAAATTCCTGCGCTTGTTATTCTTTCCGGCATGAAACTTTTGCTCCAAATGGATGTAGATGTCTCTTAAGTGTGTCACCCTACGATTCACGAATAATGCGGACATGATCGATACCCCTCTCGGATCAATAATCAAAAGCGGGATCCGGAGACCCATACTGACTCCCACACATTCAACGATGACTTTCTTGTGATCGCGAGAACCTTTTACGCTAGTATCTTAATCCTTTTGTTTCGCGATATATTACATGTACGAGATTCGATCATCGGTATCTCCATACCTATTTTGATCTTGTTATTGACATGCAATCTTTTCTTGTTCCCGTGATATAACATTCTAGTGATCAAATCACTTGCTTGCAAGCTAACCAATGTGATATCACTGAGAGGGCCCAGAGCATATCTATCCATCATCGTGATGAAAAAATTCCACTCTCAATCCATGGGCCTCAACATAACACTTTAGTAGTACTGAACCCATCTTTATAATCACCATGTTACGGTGTGACGTTTGATGTTATCAAGATAATCTTCCGGTGTTAGTGATTGACATGATCTCATGGTCTAAGGATTAGGATCACTTCGTATGATGTTATAGCAATATAAAATCAATGACTTTGATCGTAATGCTATACTTCGGATGAATGTTCATCACACCATTACACTAATGTTGTGACCTCGTTATTAACAACATCCAATGTCCATGATCAGGAAACCTTTGATCATCTTGTTAATCAACGAGCTAGTTTATAAGAGAGGCATAACTAGGAACTTCCTTTTTCTTTATTAAACACACATGTATTAATGTTTCCGTATTAATACAATTATAGCATGAGAAATAAACATTTACCATAAATAAGGAATACGATAATAACCACTTTATTGTTGCCTCTCGGGCATATTCCCTCCAAGATTAGTAGAACCGTGCTGTCACGGGGAACGTTTTCAACATTGCACTTGTACTTTGTACTCAGTTGACATCATGCTATTTTGTCTATGGATGTCACCAGTGTGAAATAAAAAGGGAACTTGTAAGTCCATGGAGTTTGTATTTTGTGTTAGAGAAACGCCTGGGCCGCTAGCCTAAGCCATGCCTAATCATGGAGGAAACTTGCAGCATCACCATAGTGAGCTATCTATGAAGCATCCTCAATAAAAATCTATGCAAATATCGCTAAGATGCTCATTGTCTGCTTGCCTTGTCATTTTGGTTATGGGATAGCTCATGTACCATGTGCAAGGGGTACCCCGTTGGCGGTTCTCTATGATATGCAAATACTTACAATGACAAGAACTTACAGGTTACTGAAGTTGAGTAGCATGACGTGTGGCCCTCATATTCAAGGGACTTGAGATTGCCAGCTTATACTTCGTCAAGCATTTACTCCATCTTTGTTAACTTTAACCTTAATCACTTCAAGATGCTTATGATAGGGGCAATGAGGGCTGAAAGCTAACAAGTACCATAATTTTTGGAAGCTCTTTTTGAAACTTGAAATACCTGCTTCCTTTATAAAAGGCCTTTCTTTCACCACTATTGAGTCTCCACCTTCTAGCTTTATGCACCATTAAGAGAGCATAGTTTTCATTCTGTGTGCAGTTTCCCAAAGCTTATTGATTAATGCATATTGTGATATTACTTGTTCTTGTGCTATTTGTTTCTAGTCACCCTTGTGAACTTTGAAGGTGTCCTATGCATCTATTTGCTACTCCATGAGGGACAAGCTGATTGCCACTATGCTATGTTTTCTGTATGTGAAACAAACAAACTTTTTCAATGCATGTTATTCATGATCTTTGTTTGTAGCCTTTCATGTTGCATGCATAGTTACTATGTCCTATTGTTAGAACTCCATCTTTCATGCACATGTTTAGAGTTCTTTGTTCCCAGCTTTCAATGCTTGCAAATGGTTAGATCTTTATTGTGAGGGTGCATGTCACCTCAAAAAAAATTCTTTTTATAACTTACCTACTCGAGGACGAGCAGGAGTTAAGCTTGGGGATGCTTGATACGTCAAAAATGTATCTATAATTTTTGATGCTCCATGCTTGTTTAGTATCTACTTTGCTTTGCTTTGTCTACACTTTGAGGTGTTTTTTACATGTTTTCTGGTACTAACCTATTAACAAGTTGCCACAGTGCCAGTTGCCTGTTTTCTGCTGTTTTTGGTTCCAGAAAAGCTAGTAAGGAAATATTCTCGGAATTGGACGGAACAAACGTCAAAGTCAATAACTTTCCGTGGGGAACAAGAAGTCCAGAGGGGAGACGGAGAGGCGTGCCAGGGCAGCCACACACCCCCTAGGAGCGGGTGGTCCCTGCCCCGTGCCTAGCCAGGGGTGGGGCCCCTGGCCACTGCCTCGGCCTCCCCCTTCGTCTATAAGAAGCCCCCGATGCAGAAACCCTAAGTACTCGATCAATATTCCATGAAACCTTCTGTAGCCGCCTCCATCGTCGTCACTAGATCGGGGGGAATCTGAAGTTCTTCCCGGCACCCTGCCAGAGAGGAGATCATCCCGGAGGCCTTCTCTCTGGTATGATGCGTGAGTAGTTCCACCTTGGACTATGGGTCCATGTAGTAGCTAGATGGTTGTATCTCCTCGTGTTTTCATGTATAGATCTTGTGATCTTCGTTCATAATCAAGATCTAATCTATTTGTAATCATGAATGTTATGTTTGCGGGGATCCGATGGATATTGAGATTATTATGTTGTTTTGATTAATGGTTTTGTCTTTATGATTCTACCATGTCTGTGTTGTTTGTGATCTTGCATGCTCTCCGTTGTTAGTAGATATCTTGGCCGAGTAGTTGCTAGTGACTCCAAGAGGGGGTATTTATGCTTGTAGTGGGTTCATGCCTCTAGTTTCCAAAGGGAACTGACAGAAATCTCTTCGATTGTAGATGTGCTATTGCTACTAGGGAGAAAACAACGGTCTCTTGTTCATGGAACATGTGGACTGTTTACCTTACACACTTTGCTTAAACCAGTTGTCTGTTGCTTGCAACTTAATACTAGAGGGGGTTCGGATGATAACCTGAAGGTGGACTTCTAGTCATAGATGCAGTTGGATGGCGGTCTATGTATCTTGTTGTATTGCCCAATCGAATCTAATTGGATCTTTCTGACTAGTAATTGCATTATTATGCCTTACTCAGTTCCTGTCAATTGCCCTGCTGTAATTTGTTTACCCTTCATGCCATGTTGTTTATCTAAGAAGAGCACTTCTAGTGAACTATGGACCCCGGTCTAATCTTTACCATTGATACATCTTCCACTGTAACTTGTTTACTTGATGCAAACCATTACCTTCCACACCATACGTTTAATCCTTTATTACAGCAGACCGGTGACCTTGACAACCTCATTGATTCGTTGGGGCAAAGTCTTGAGTTTGTGTTGTGCAGGTCTCCGCGTTGCTTGCAATACCTGTGTGACGTTTCCTTCCTCCTACTGGTTCGATAACCTCGGTCTCTAGTGAGGGAAACTTGCCGCTGTGCTGTTCACACCTTACTCTTGGGGTTTCCAACAAAGCGTCCCACGACAACACTGGGCACGCCATCATCGAACGCTTGCCGATCTCAAGATCGAGAAGAAGTCCATCCGGTCCAGCACCATCCAGTCTAGCACCACAAAAGCAGTGGTGCATCCGTGATCGCACACACGTCCGAGTACCCCGACAACCTCCACGCCCTCGCTCCAGCGAAGTAGCGGAAGCAACAAATTCTTCCAGAAAAAGCCACCGGGAACATGTATCTCGCTGATCCGAGACCATGGGGGAATTCTAAAGGGGGGAGGGAGATCCTTCGCGAGGAGGTGTGGGAGTGGAGGAGGAGGGGCTCCTTATATAGGGGAGGGACAGCCCAAGGGGGCATGGCCGCCTGCCATGGAGGGTGCCCCCACCTCTCCCTCATTCATGTGGTGGAAGCTCCACTCACATTTAATGTAATATCTCTTTAAATAAAACTCTTTTATTTATGTATTTAGAATTTTATTAATTACTCTAATTAACAAACATTCATATAAAAGCCCCTTATAGCATTTCAATTTCACATGCAGAACCAGTTTCAGCAATTTCAACCGAACAGTTTCGGTGTCTAGTGAAATAATTCCTACGCTTTGTAATTCTTTCTCTTGCATAGTATTTGCTCCAAATGGTGTCGGTATCCCTTAAATGTGTCACCCTACGATTCGCGAATAATGCAGATATGATCGAGACTCCTCTCCGATCAATAATCAGCAACATGACCTGGAGATCCGTACTGACTCCCACATATTTAACGATGACTTATGTGATCGTGTGAACCTTATACGCATGTAACTCAACCCCTTTGTCTCGCGATATATTACATGTCCAAGATTCGATCATCGGTATCTCCATACCTAGGCTGATCTCTTTACCGGCATATACTATTTTCTCGTTCCCGTGATATAACATTGTAGCGATCAAATCACTTGCTTGCAAGCTAACTAATGTAATATCACCGAGAGGGCTCAGAGTATATCTATCCGTCATCGGGATGGAATAATTCCACTCTTGATCCATGAGCCTCAACATAACACATTCGTAGCACTGAATCCATATTTATAGTCACCCTGTTACGGTGTGACGTTTGATGTTATCAAGATACTCTTCTGGTGTTAGTGATTAACATGATCTCATGGTATAAGGATTAAGATTACTTCATATGATGTTATAGCAATATAAACATAATAATCTTGATCGTAATGCTATACTTCGGATAAATGTTTATCACATCATTTCAACAATGTTGTGATCTCGTTATTAACAACATCCAATATCCATGATCAGTAAACCTTTGATCATCTTGTTAATCAACGAGCTAGTTTATAAGAGAGGCATAACTAGGAACTTCCTTTTTGTTTATTAAACACACATGTATAATATTTTCGTATTAATATAATTATAGCATGCAAAATAAACATTTATCATAAATAAGGAATACGATAATAACCACTTTATTATTGCCTCTCTGGCTCCTTCAGTCTCTCACTTGCACTAGAGATGATAATCTAGTTTATAAACTTTGCGTATTAAACACCTATGGCTTTCTGGTGTTCCATATACGCGATTGCAAGTGGTTAACATAATCTACGTATCTAACGCTTCAGGTCCATGTGTATCTGCATGTCTTTGCGTCTTCACGCATCACTCATTCTCCAATGAGATGACATTATATAAATTTGGTCTTTTGATGAGACATTTAGTTTTTTGGGGTTAAATCATGTCGATACTATTGTCGTACAATATATCTTTAGTGTTAGCCTGTTACGAACCACACCTTAGTTTGATAACAAACTACTTGACATAAATGCCCTCCTTCGCTGCTACTGTAGCAGTCGTATACTTAGCCGTTTGTTGTAATATCCGCCATAATATCTTAACCTTTGGAGTTTTGGGGAATTGTGTTAGCTTCGCTTCTACTGTTTGCTGATAACCGTGGGCAAACAAATTTTAATCGTGATAAAAATCTAATTAAAATAGACAGGATCACATTAACCTTTGGAGTTTTGGGGAGGGCAGAGGTCTGAGGCGTGAGTGCTTGCCTTAGGCTGGTCATAGTGGAGAGTAACATAGACTAGTAACATGCATAAGTTACTAGTCCATGTTACTACCTTCATAGTGGGTAGTAATTTGTGACTAGTATCATGCAAGGTCTTATTTATTAGCATGTAGACTCATATTACCTTGAAGTGTGTGATGTTATGGTAACATAGCTAGTTACCACAAGACTCTCTTTCATCATTTAATGACATGCCACATCACCAAAATGCCTAGTTGGCACTGCATGTAAATGCATGTTACTACCTATGTTACTCCCACTATGACCAGCCTTAGGAACCAGCGCAAAATAAAGCATAACCGCACTGAAGAATGAGTGCTTGCCATTGGAACCAGCGCAAAATAAAGCATAACCGGTCTAACTTCCCATGCGAACCTTAATTTACATGGTTTTTCTTGAAACGGGAACCAACGAATCAGCTTCTTCTCGAACACTCGGTAGTGTTGCGCTATTAAATCTGGCCGGCGTGGGGGTGGAAGTCGAATCACAAGCTGCTACCGCACGCACACCAGTATATAATTAAGTATATTCCACACATCTTGACCCCTCTTAGCAGTAGTACATCACTTGGTTTTTGGTGGCGATGGATGATACCAACTCAAACAAGAGCCAAGCAAAGGGAGAAGGCAGTGTGAAGGAGGAGCAGAATGTCACCATAGGTATGGAGATCCTAAAATGTTCAGTCTGCCGTGTAGTTCTCCTGACCATGTGTCCTAAAATTTTCCAGGTATATATATGTACTCTACTAGTACGACTACTCAAAAACATTTAAATACCAAGCTATATGGGGCGCCTTTGCCTGACATCTGTATATATTTCCTCGTAGTGTTCATCTGGACATCTCGCCTGCAAAAGGTGCCATTCCGCGTCACCGGAGAAAATGTGCACAGCGTGCTCCGGCCCTTTCTCCCAGCGCGCCTATGGCGTGGAGCGCGTCTTTAAAAACATCGCCTTCCCCTGCAAGTACGAATGCGGGAGGATGTGCAGCTCCTGGTACCAACACCGCGAACACGAGTTTACTTGCCTGAACGGACCGGCCTCCTGCCCACTCAAGAGTTGGGCAGAGACTACCTGCAGTGACTTCTTCGGGCCCAAGCCGGCTCTCCTGGACCATATCTCCACCGTGCACAAGTGGCTGACGACGAGTTTCAGGTACGACGTGCAGTTTGATCTCCCCGCTGAGCCTGGCTCTCGCCTTCTTCGCAGTGAAGACGACGACCACATCTTCCTGCTCACCGTGTCGGATTCCCTGCACAACGGACACTGGGGAGTCTACATCGAGACAGTCGGACGGTTCCAAACTGATAACGAGTACGGCTGCTCGGTGTATGTCACATGGGATGATAGTCTTGGTAGCAGGAGTCAGCACCGGTACGGATCGTGTGTTAATATGGTTCTCAGGGATCATGCTCAGGACTGCTTGTGCATCTTCCGAGAACGAAGCGAACTCGAGCTCAAGATCATAATGCATAAGATGTCCAGCTATGAGCTAGACGAGGAGGAAGATCGACGTATGACAGTGTCGTCTCACCGCGCCCAGTCGTTTAATTGCTGAACTATGTGGTAATTTATTTAGTCAATAAACGCTCAGACTTGACTGGCGCCATGTTGCATTTTGTACTATTTTGTTCCGTATAATAAGATCTCAGACCATCCAAAGCTACGCAAAGTGTTTCCTAATTTGAACATCACCTACGGTTTGCTCTTCCTTTTGTTTACCGTATGTGTACTTATTTTTTTTTCTTTTGAAAATTAGAACTGTGCTACTTGGAAATTGACATAGAACTACCGCACACAGGCTCTTTGTCGGGTGGGCAGCCGCACACAGTAAAGGCTATTCGTATAACACGGCAACGTTTTTACGCGTAGACACGGTAAAGTAAAGTGAGATGACGGTTCTTGTGAAGATGACCGTGTTCGTTCTTTACCGTGTGTCTTGTCAAAAAGTAGGCCGTCTTTTCAAAAATAAATTTCAAAAAAATAATAATTTTGTTTCAAACCTTTTTGAATATTTTTGACTCGCTAATCTCATAGGATATTTTCACTACAGGAAAGAACCACTGGTAGAAAAGGGCCCATGCGTCCCGGTTGGTAAGGGCTATTAGTCCCGGTTGCCCAACCGAGACGGGGCAATCGGGACTAAAGCTCTAACCATTAGTCCCGGTTACCACACCAACCGGGACAAATGACACATGTGGCGGCATCAGAGCGCGAGGGGGGTGGAGCATTAGTCCCGGTTCGTAATCTGCTGCCGCGGCAGAGATTTGACCCATTTCTCTGCCGCGGCAGAGAATTCATTTTGGCACATTTTGTTGCCGCGGCAGCATTTTCGCCACTTTTTGTGCCGCGACAGAGAATTCATTTAGGTTGTTTTATTGTTTATTTAGTGTTTTGCACTTATCAACGAAGGAACCTTATATTACACAAGATCATCATGACAACATTACATTCAATCACGGATCGAGTTCATGCACTACATACAAAAGTTGCTATTCGATGCTACCGGCCAATTTCTTGAAAGTTGCTATTTTTACAATTCCTATTGTCTATACACAGCCGAGTAGTATTCCCCTTGTGTGTTTAGGACTTCTGCATCCAAGAATCCCGCCAATTCCTCCTGAATTGCTCGTATGCGATCCTTTGGCAGAAGACCGTTTCGTAGACGTTCGATCTGATTTAAAAAAGGAGTCAGCCTATATAAATATGAAACTAAACACAATTTGATTGTAATTAAAAACTATAGAAATTGTTTACGTACGTGGAGTTGCTCTAAATTTCTGCCCTTCTCATCGCACGTCTGCCGGATGAACTCGCATACATAGTATCCACATAGATTGTTACCTGGTCCCTGCGTCAGGCACTTTACGAGAACAGAGTTCAATCAAAATAATAATCAAGCATGATAATAACTGTATCAAAACTAGAATCAAAGAGATGCGCGGATATAGCTAGTGGTGCTTACATCTAGTGGTTGAAATGTAAGCTCCTCTTTCCAAACACCCCTAGCCTTCTTGGTGAACCGTTTCCAAGCGCTGCCCGGCGTAGAAAACGAATAAAATAAGTTATTAAGTACTTGATATCATAAAATTCACGAACGTTGCCGATATAGTGTCGTAATGATTAGAATTACCGCTGGAGAAGTATCTGCATGTCCTTCCACGTCTCAAGGGGTTTATGTTTCGAGTCCATGACTAGTACACGCCCTTTGTCAAGTTGAATGATTAACAGAATATAGTGGTACCTGCGAATGCAGAACTAATCAATTATATACTTAACATCGAGTAAGCGAAATAGAAAGTGTATACAAGACAATAACACTCACTGGAAGTTGTAAGGAAATAGTATTTCTCTTTTGGTTTCTTGAAACCTTAACGCCTGTACTATATTATCCTCCGTATCCTGGGGGCTTATTTTGAGATTAGCTTCATGAACCCAATATGGGTCAATGAAGCCAATGTCATAGATTTGTCCTCTGCTGCATTCGAGAATCTTCATTCTGCATATTACAGTATGATTATATACATGCAATAAAAAAAATATAGCTGAAGACTAAATTAATTACAGAATTAGTACTTACAGACAATAGGCACTCATGATCGATTTGTCCAAGGCATCTTGATTGAATAATTGAAATAGTTCATCAAATTCAATGGATATCATGTCATCCTTATCTTTCCCATGATGCTTTTTTATAACCCTCAGCACTATCCAGTTAGCCCCGGCCCTTGTGGCATGCATGTACCAGTTATGCAATCTTCGCATTTTTATTGGAAGATTGTTTACCTCCTCAGGTTTGACGAGAGGTTTTCCGTACTGGTATTGGTATGCTACTTCACTCACGGGGAGGAACTCTAACTGGGATAAGTACTGGGCAATACTCATACCTTGAGCAGCGGCAGCTTCTCCGTATTGTGCAACTACCTCTGGATCATACTGCTCTTCGGTCCCATATTTTCTCGACCCCACATTGGTTTGAGAAATCACCTTGAGAGGGGCGCAAGTCTGTTTTGCTTGTTCTCCGAGCTGGGCAACAGATTTCCCGCTTGCATCAGTACTGCTCTTCGAGGCTTTTTGTGCCGCATGTGACTTGAGAATAGAACGCTCATAGTCTGATGACAGCTTTGGCTCGGGTTGATGAAGATTCTTTAGCATTTTCAACACTTTGGCTTTTTCTTCTTTGGTGCTGGGGAACTCTGGTTCTTTCGGCCGCCTCAGCTTAGCGAAAAACGCTGTCGTTTCCGCATCAACGATCGCCGCAGTATCCTCTTCAGTACAGTCATAAGCTCTCTTGGGAGGAACCGTTGGTACTTTTGGAAGAGGCTCTTGTTTACGTTTCGGCGATCGCTTACGACGCACAGTAGCGGTACGCTTACGCTTTTTATCCTGAGGCGCCGGCGATGGCTCCCGCGGCGATGGCTGCACCGGAGATTGGTGTGGCGACGGAGCCGGGTGAGGCGACGAAGACGGCTGCCGCGGCGGCGACGAACTCGCTGGAGACGGGTGAGGCGGCGGCGAAGATGGCCTTGGCGTGTGATTTCGAAGCACGATACAATCCTTCGGCCATAGAATGGTGACGTTTTTTGCGTCACCCAGCACAGTCACATCCCCTTCACCAGCAGGGTAGTGAAGATCCAAAACCTCAAAGGTGGGCATGATTTCATCCACGCCGACAACAGCGTAGCCCCCTGGAACCGGACGACAGTGGTAAGTTGGTGTGGGTCCAATTGGTAAGGCATAGCCGACCACTACCTTCATTGATATGTTCACAACTTTGACATGTAGCTCGCAGTGTGTCATCTCTGTGATATCATCCACTGGGTAGCCAACAGGAGCCATCGTCGGTGCATCATCGGCATCGCCATTGTCATCACCCGGGACCTCGGTGGAAGCCACACTGCTTTTTCGATTATTCGATAGGCCGGTAGCATCGAATGCAGTGTGCTGCTGAGATGGGCCGGTAGTACTTTGCTCTTTAAGTGTGTTAATTTCATCTTGTTGTTTCTTTAATCGTTCTTCAATTAAACGCATTCGCTCTTTCTGACTTTCTGCTTCAACTGCCGCCCTGTCCTTTCTCCTCTGACGGCTTCTATCAGGATATTTCTTCCTCTCTTCGGGAAACCCATTCCTCCATGATTGGGAGCCTCTTGTGCCTCGTGTTCGTCCATCATGTTCCTTATTTCCAAGGGCGAGTGTGAGCTCATCATTCTCTCTATCGGGAATGAAGTCCCCATCTTTAACAGCCTTTACTGTTTTTCTGATCCTCTCGATTGGCAAGGGGTCTTTTTTATGTCGTATGTTATATATACACCTCCCTTCCGAGTCCAACGTGCCCCCATGCCCGTAAAACCAATTCCTTGCACGTTCTACCCAATCGTCTGTCTCTGGGGTGATATTTTTATCACGCAGTTCCTGCTCAAGTTTCTCCCACTTAGGAATGCCAACCCTGTAGCCACCTTGCCCCATAGTATGGTGATACTTCTTCTTAGCAGCATTCAGCTTATTCGTTTCAGACATTTTCTTAGCTTTTTCTGATTTCTTGTATTCCACAAACTCATCCCATAATGGTTTTATCTTCTCAAACTGAATATTCTTGAAATCGGGAGTCTTCTTTTTCACGACATAGTCAAGGTGCAATCTTTTCTTCCAGTTGGTGAAACACTGGGCCATCTTCTTCAAAGCCCACTCCCTGACCTTAGCCTCCATGGCTCTCCCATGTTGTAAGGCGTCCTCAACTGGATCCTCCGCATTTGGATCCAGTTCTATCTTCGGTAGTTTGAAATTAACCATGAGCCTCTTCCACAGTAAATCTTTGGCGTGGTTAGGGACAAATAAACATGTCCCCTCTTCATCCGCATTAGCAGGCCTATTCCAATTTCTAATGGTGATCGGGATTAAGTCCCTAACGATTACTCCGCATTGTGCCACAAATTTTGTTGCGACAACTTCGGGAGCTGTCGGTCTGCCGTCTTCAGCGACATCTTCGATCATGAACCTCTCATGGTCTTGCAACTTTTTGGTTGGGCCTCGTCTGCTCTTTTCAGTAGATTCCTTCGATTCGGAGGGCTAAAAGAAGAAAGATCGTCGTTACTATTTCTATATAGATAGCAGATGATTAATTAATGAATTGATTTATATTACATGCACCTCGCAGGAGCGGTCGTCTTCTCGATTACACAAGGCATCGCCTTCTCCCTCGCGGAAGGCAACACCTTCAACCTCAAACAAGTTGTCTACTCCGGTAAAAAGAGGATCACTCTCACCGGAGTTGTTCAGAAACGTTGATACGTCTAAATTATCTTCCCCACAGATCACACCTTGGATCAACTCTTCCTTTTCTTCGTCTCTGACGTGTGGGTCCATATTTTCTGCATAGGTGGAAAAACGAATAAGTCAAAGCGGCTAAAGGAGAAAGTTAAGTACGGTGTTGAGAGATATAAACCCTAATTCATAAAAACCCTAATATATACATACACAATAATAAAAATGAAGAGAAAGGGAAACCGTGTAGTAGATAGGCACATCGTCGAACCCACATGCACCTAAGTTGCTTGAAAATGTGAATCGGGTCTGGGGCTACCCATAGTGACTGACCAGTGGGGCCGAAGACCAATAATACCAAACTAATTAATAAACCTAATAATACCTAACTAATAATAAACCTAATAATCCAAACACCAAAAAGAAAGGGAAACAATCAACACATGGCATCGATGCAATGCTCAAGAAAGTATGATGATATGACAAGTTAATTTGCATTGGAATGTAACCCTAAGAAATGCTCGACGATTTAATCGGGGTTCCGAGGGGTGAAAACCCTAACTCGGAGAAACTCCGGAACACATGAGAGGGGTGGATTTGTTCTTCTAATTAAACTTGTAATTTAAGTTGTCGAACAATGCATGATTATAGCTTAGATAGCTAGGTTTCATTTTTCTGAACATTTTGATATATTATTCATATTTTTATGACTTATAGATTAAAAGTTATTGAATTTATAAGATTATAATTATTTCTGAAATTATTAAAAGCTGGTTAAACTTTTTACACCGCAGGCAAACCTACCCACAGTGACTGACAGAGGGGCCCGGAGCCACCTCAGCAGCCACACAAGCAAAAGTGGTTCAGGGGGGCATTTTTCACTCGGGCTGGGGCTAGCCAGAGACGCTGACCTGTGGGCCAGAGGCCACATAGGAAGGCCATGCAGGCAAAGTGGCTCCCTGGCTGGGTCGCGCTGATGCACGGGTGACGTCACGCCGGCGGTGGCTTGCAGGACGGTGATCGGGAACGGCGTTAGGGGGCGATCTAGGGCGCGTGCGTGCGCGTGTTAGAGAGAGGAGGTTGAGGCGAGCCAAAGAGTAGCGGCGCCGCCTCCAAAAGGTCACCGGAGAGAGAGCACGACGACGGTGAGCGACGGTGGTGGCAGGTGGTCGACGGGAGGATGAACCAGAGCGAGAGGGGGCGAGAGAGAGGGTCCACGAGGACCAGCAGCATACCAGGTGTGCGGTGGTGGTGTCGGGGAGGCGAGGCGAGGTCGGGAGCCGACGAATCGACGACGGCGATCGTCGGGCTCGAGGGTCGTTGGCGACGATTGGGAGCGAGCGGGGCCGATTCCTTCAGGGAGAAGCCTCGGGGCGACGAGGCGAAGCTTCCTGCACGCTTGGCTGGGCGAGGGGCGGCCGGTAGGGCGTGCACGGCGGCGGGGCAGCCTGACGGCGTCGTGCGCGAGAAGAGAAGAGGAGGGGAGATGGGGAAGAAGAAGAGGAGGGGCACCCAGTCCACCAACCGGGACTAAAGGGTTATACGTCCCGGTTGGAGCCACCAACCGGGACCTATACTCCAATATTTTCAGCAGACCAAGGGTTGGCGTGCAGGGGATCTTTAGTCCCGGTTGGTGGCTCCAACCGGGACATATTCCCCTGTTTTCAAAAAATTTCAGGTATTTTCTCTCTGTTCCCGCCTTATTTTTTATTTTGGGGTTTAAATTTGTATTGTTTTTTAAATGATAATTAATTTGGAATTTAGGAAAACTTAAAACATAAAAAGTGTTTGGATTTGAATAAATAATTCAAAACCATTTTCTGTTTTATAAAATAATTAATGTAACCATTTAAAATATGAACCATTTACAATTAAAAATGAATTAACTTATATTTTTTTAATATCAATTTGGAATTTAGAAAAACTTTAAACATAAGAAGTGTATGGATTTGAATAAATAATTGAAAAACATATTCTATTTTAAAAAAATAATTAATGTAACCTTTTAAAATGAATTAACTTATATTTTTGAATATTAATTTGGAATTTAGAAAAATTTTAAACATAAAAAGTGTTTGGATTTAAATAAATAATTCAAAAACATTTTCTGTTTTAAAAAATAATTAATGTAACCATTTAAAATATGAACCATTTAAAATTAAAAATGAATTAACTTATATTTTTAATATCAATTTGGAATTTAGAAAAACTTTAAACATAAGAAGTGTATGGATTTGAATAAATAATTCAAAAACATATTCTATTTTTAAAAAATAATTAATGTAACCTTTTAAAATGAATTAACTTATATTTTTGAATATTAATTTGGAATTTAGAAAAATTTTAAACATAAAAAGTGTTTGGATTTAAATAAATAATTCAAAAACATTTTCTGTTTTAAAAAATAATTAATGTAACCATTTAAAATATGAACCATTTACAATTAAAAATGAATTAACTTATATTTTTTTAATATCAATTTGGAATTTAGAAAAACTTTAAACATAAGAAGTGTATGGATTTGAATAAATAATTCAAAAACATATTCTTTTTTTTAAAAATAATTAATGTAACCTTTTAAAATGAATTAACTTATATTTTTGAATATTAATTTGGAATTTAGAAAAAATTTAAACATAAAAAGTGTTTGGATTTAAATAAATAATTCAAAAACATTTTCTGTTTTAAAAAATAATTAATGTAACCATTTAAAATATGAACCATTTACAATAAAAAATGAATTAACTTATATATATTTAATATTAATTTGGAATTTAGAAAAACTTTAAACATAAAAAGTGTTTGGATTTAAATAAATAATTCAAAACCATTTTCTCCTGCAACATTGTTCTCCATACCAATATCCACACACATGCATAATATGGGCACAACATCACAAACTATGCCGTGATTCAGCACATAACATCGGTCATTTGGACCGAAAGCCATGAAACCTCGAACATGATAGGTCATTTTGTGAAGGTTTTTTCGAAACATGATCAATATACCAAGTCTGGTATTTTTCCTTTCAACTATGTAACATAATATGACACCACGCGAAGTATTTTCATTGTTCGGATTTTTTTTGAATTTATTATGCCCGTTTTGAATTATCTGAATTTCTAACTATGGTCGAACCGGTGTGCATGAAGATAGGGGACGAGCATCGTTAGAACTTGCATTGGATCTCTGAAGAAACCACATATTGCGAGTCTAAAAATGATTTCTTCAAAAAATCACGGGCGATAGATCATGTACCTGTAGTACAAACCGGACCCACTTCCTACCGATTCGGCAGACATTTGTCCTTTTTACCCGGGATGGACGAAAAGGTTTGAGATGTACCGGTTGGGAGATAGTCCATGTAAGGTGGTCTAGTATTTTAGGAAAATAGGACGGTAGCATTCTGAAACGGCATTTCGGTGGTTACTTCACAAAACGACCCGTTTTTTGCGCTCGGAAAATGGAAAAGGGCTTTTCCGTGCGACAAAAAGGAAAACTTCCTCCTGCAACATTGTTCTCCATACCAATGTCCACACACATGCATAATATGGGCACAACATCACAAACTATGCCGTGATTCAGCACATAACATCGGTCATTTGGACCGAAAGCCATAAAACCTCGAACATGATAGGTCATTTTGTGAAGGTTTTTTCGAAACATGATCAATATACCAAGTCTTATATTTTTCCTTTCAACTATGTAACATAATATGACACCACGCGAAGGATTTTCATTGTTCGGATTTTTTTTGAATTTATTATGCCCGTTTTGAATTATCTGAATTTCTAACTATGGTCGAACCGGTGTGCATGAAGATAGGGGACGAGCATCGTTAGAACTTGCATTGGATCTCTGAAGAAACCACATATTGCGAGTCTAAAAATGATTTTTCCAAAAAATCACGGGCGATAGATCATGTACCTGTAGTACAAACCGGACAAACTTCCTACCGATTCGGCAGACATTTGTCCTTTTTACCCGGGATGGAAGAAAAGGTTTGAGATGTACCGGTTGGGAGATAGTCCATGTAAGGTGGTCTAGTATTTTAGGAAAATAGGACAGTAGCATTCTGAAACGGCATTTTGGTGGTTACTTCACAAAACGACCCGTTTTTTGCGCTCGGAAAATGGAAAAGGGCTTTTTCGTGCGACAAAAAGGAAAACTTCCTCCTGCAACATTGTTCGCCATACCAATGTCCACACACATGCATAATATGGGCACAAAATCACAAACTATGCTGTGATTCAGCACATAACATCGGTCATTTGGACCGAAAAAGCCATGAAACCTCGAACATGATAGGTCATTTTGTGAAGGTTTTTTCGAAACATGATCAATATACCAAGTCTTGTATTTTTCCTTTCAACTATGTAACATAATATGACACCACGCGAAGGATTTTCATTGTTCGGATTTTTTTGAATTTATTATGCGAGTTTTGAATTATCTGAATTTCTAACTATGGTCGAACCGGTGTGCATGAAGATAGGGGACGAGCATCGTTAGAACTTGCATTGGATATCTGAAGAAACCACATATTGCGAGTCTAATAATGATTTTTTCAAAAAATCATGGGCGATAGATCATGTACCTGTAGTACAAACCGGACCCACTTCCTACCGATTCGGCAGACATTTGTCCTTTTTACCCGGGATGGACGAAAAGGTTTGAGATGTACCGGTTGGGAGATAGTCCATGTAAGGTGGTCTAGTATTTTAGGAAAATGGGACGGTAGCATTGTAAAACGGCATTTTGGTGGTTACTTCACAAAACGACCCGTTTTTTGCGCTCGGAAAATGGAAAAGGGGTTTTCCGTGCGACAAAAAGGAAAACTTCCTCCTGCAACATTGTTCTCCATACCGATGTCCACACACATGCATAATATGGGCACAACATCACAAACTATGTCGTGATTCAGCACATAACATCGGTCATTTGGACCGAAAAAGCCATGAAACCTCGAACATGATAGGTCATTTTGTGAAGGTTTTTTCGAAACATGATCATTGTTCGGCACACATTTAGTCCCGGATGTAGTCACAAACCGGGACTAAAAATATTTTCCGCCATTTCCCACCTCTTCCCGCCAAGTTTTCCCGCCCTTTCCTTTCTACTAGAGCTTTTAGTCCCGGATGTAGTCACTAACCGGGACTAAAGATATTTCCCGCCATTTCCCAAAGCTTCACGCCAAGTTTTTCCGCCCTTTCCCTCTATATTTAGGGTGATCGTGTCATGGCTATCCACACATCCACACCTTCCTCTCTTAGAACAATGGACAACGCCTACTGGGCCATTCTGACCCTCGAGGAGACCGAGGCGCTGTGCGCCTCCAACTACCCTTGTCCACCAGGGTACCGGCCGCCCGTCGGCTGGATGCTGAGCGCTAGAGGGGTTCCTGTCCCTCCTGTCCCTCAAGGTTCCGCATGCCAGGCGGCCATCACAAACCACTTCTACCACGAGCTCACGCCGGAGCAGCGGATGGATCCCCAGTGGGATCCCGACAACTACGACACCTGGAATGCCTTCTTCGCTAATAGGCGGGAAAGGGATCTCGCCAGGTACGAGGGTGATGGCCCGCCACCGGTGAACCACAACGAAGTCGGCCGTCGTCTGTGGTGGGCGAACCGTACTATCATCAAAGTGATGCGCTACATCGCCGGGGGAGACCATCCTCGCCTACGGTGCCCACGAGTCCACCCGCCACAGGCCCCACACTGTCCCGGCGGTAGCGGCATCGTCTTCCAGGAGACCCCTCTCCCACCCGCCGTGAATCCGAGGCTGTAATGGCCCCTGGTATATGCCATGGATGGGCTGAGGATCCCCGGAGTGGCAGGTGACGATGACGATGATGATGACGACGACGATGAAGACCCTGAAGCTGCGTACTATAGGACTAGGCATGATTATGACTAAAGGGGGCGGCTTTAGGCCTGAGTGTTAGCTAGTCCCGGTTTGTCCCGGTTTTTAATATTAATAAATGTCTTAAGTGTTACCTAATAAATATAGGGAAATGCCTATATAAAGAGAGGGTTCATATTTAGTCCCGGTTGGAGAAACCAACCGCGACTGAAGGGATTGCGGCAGAGTGGGCCAGGCAACACTAATAATAGGGGTGAGTGTCGACATTATGTCGTGCGGCTTGTACCTTGTCCCGGATGATGTCACCAACCGGGACTAAAGATGAACCTTTAGTCCCGGTTGGAGACACCAACCGGGACTAAAGATGAGTCAGCACTAATAATAGGGGTGAGTGTCGACATTATGTCGTGAGTGTCGACATTATGCCGAGCTGCTTGTACTATAAATATGCTTCCTTGTGAGTCCAGTCCTCCAGCCAGTTTGAGGCATCTCCAAGATGGTTTTAGAGAGCAGGGACACCACCGCGGCCAGTTTCAGGGAGATGCCGACGGAGCCCAGTCCTCCGGCATCTTCGAGAAACTGGTCATAGAGGCACTCCCTAATATGTGAAATTAGTTAGCTCCGAGGCGTATTGATCTAGTTAGTGAAGTTACAAGCTGCAAGATGGTTTTCGAGAGCAGGGACACCACTACGACCAGTTTCAGGGAGATGCCGACGGAGCCCAGTCCTCCGGCATCTCCAAGAAACTGGTCATAGAGGCACTCCCGGTCCAGCCACAAAACGGGACTAACACTCAAGACATTTATTAATATTAAAAACTGAGACTACAAAACCGGGACTATAGGCCACAAACCGCGAAAGATATCCTTCGTTCAAGCCACAAACCGCGAAAGACATGAACTAGAGTTACATAATATGAGCATGAACTTCTTGGCATATGTCATTCCTTATGACCGCTTCAGACGTAACCATGGAGCATCTTCTTTACTTAATGGAATGCTTGGGTCAGTTTTCACTGTGAAGGGCGGAATTTCATCAAACTTATTATAATCTTCTGACATGTCTGTCTTGTCCTCGATTCCCACGATGTTTCTTTTCCCTGAAAGAACTATGTGACGCTTTGGCTCATCATATGATGTATTCGTTTGCATATTTTTTCTTTTTTCGGTCTGGAGGACATGTCCTTCACATAGAAAACCTGAGACACATCATTGGCTAGGACGAATGGTTCATCTCTATAACCAAGATTGTTGAGATCCACTGTTGTCATTCCGTACAACTGGTCTATCTTTACCCCTTCCCCATTCAGGTTGACCCATTTGCAGCGAAACAAAGGGACCTTAAAAGAGACTCCATAGTCTAGTTCCCATATCTCCTCTATGTAACCATAATATGTGTCCTTTTGTCCATTCTCGTCTATTGCATCAAAGCGGACACCACTATTTTGGTTGGTGCTCTTTTTATCTTGGGCGATCGTGTAGAATGTATTCCCATTTATTTCGTACCCTTGGAAATTCAATACAGTAGAAGATGGTGACGCGGCCAACAAGTATAGCTGATCTCCAACAGTGGTGTCATTCAAGAGATGTGTCCGCATTCAACCACCGAAAGATTTCATGTGTTCATCTGTAATCCATGATTCAGGCTTCCCCGGGTTTTTGGAGCGTACAATATTCTTGTGTTCCTCGATATACGGAGCTGCCAAGGTGGAATTATGTAGAACTGTGTAGTGTGCTTTAGTGAAAGAATCCCCGTCCCTACATATCATTGCTTTCTTTCCCAGCGTGCCTTTTCCACTTAGTCTTCCCTCATGCCGCGAGTCAGAAACACCAATCGGCTTAAGGTCAGGAATAAAGTCAACACAAAACTCAATGACCTCCTCTGTTCCATATCCCTTGGAGATGCTTCCTTCTGGTCTAGCACGGTTATGAACATATTTCTTTAAGACTCCCATGAACCTCTCAAAGGGGAACATATTGTGCAGAAATACCGGACCGAGAATGGCAATACCTTCCACTAGATGAACCAGGAGATGCGTCATAATATTGAAGAAGGATGGTGGGAACACCAATTCAAAACTAACAAGACATTGTACCACATCCTTCTGTAACCTTGGAAGAATATCTGGATTGATTACCTTCTGAGATATTGCATTGACGAATGCACACAGCTTCACAATGGGTACTCGAACATTTTCCGGTAGAAGCCCCCTCAATGCAATCGGAAGCAACTGCGTCATAATCACGTGACAGTCATGAGACTTCAGGTTTTGGAACTTTTTCTCTGCCATATTTATTATCCCCTTTATATTAGATGAGAAGCCCGACGGCACCTTGATACTGTAAAGGACTTCAAAAAAGATTTCCTTCTCAGCTTTGGTAAGAGCATAGCTGGCACGACTTAAGTGATGCCCTTTATCCGTCTTATTATCTGTATGCATGTTCTTTGGGTCTTTCATAATTTTTTGGTCCTCCCGTGCTTCAGGTGTATCTTTTGTCTTCCCATACACGCCTAGGAATCCTAGCAGGTTCACGCAGAGATTCTTCGTCACGTGCATCACGTCGATTGAAGAGCGGACACGCAGGACTTTCCAATATGGCAGCTCCCAAAATATAGATTTCTTCTTCCACATGGGTGCGTGTCCTGTAGCGACGTCGTTCGGAACTGATTGACCGTCGAGACCCTTTCCAAAGATTACTTCTATGTCCTTGACCATACCAAATACATCATCACCAGCAGGGAGTTCAGGCTTCTTCCGGTGATCTGCCTCACCTTTGAAATGCTTGCCTTTCTTTCTTACGGGATGATTGGTCGGTAGAAATCGTCGATTCGCCAGGTACACAACCTTCTTGCATTTATGCAAATATGTACCTTCGGTCTTATCTAAACAGTGGGTGCATGCCTTATATCCTTTGTTTGTCTGTCCTGAAAGGTTACTAAGAGCAGGCCAATCATTCATGGTTACGAATAACAACCCTCGTAGATTAAATGGCTCCTGTTTGTTCTCATCCCACGCACGTACACCTGGTTTGCCCCACAACTATAAGAGTTCTTCAACTAATGGCCTAAGGTACACATCAATGTCGTTGCCCGGTTGCTTCGGGCCTTGGATGAGCACTGGCCTCATAATGAACTTACGCTTCATGCACAACCAAGGAGGCAGGTTGTAGATACATAGAGTCACGGGCCAGGTGTTGTGACTGCAGCTCTGCTCCCCAAAAGGATTCATGCCATCCGTACTTAGACCAAACCATAAGTTCCTTGCGTCACCTGCAAATTCTGGGAAGTCTCTCTCGATTTTTCTCCACTGTGACCCATCAGCAGGGTGTCTCAACTTCCCGTCTTTCTTACGGTCTTCTTTGTGCCATCGCAACAACCTGGCATGCTCTTTGTTTCTGAACATGCGTTTCAACCTTGGTATTATAGGAGCATACCACATAACCTTAGCAGTAACCCTCTTCCGGAGGGGCTCTCCCTCAACATCACCAGGGTCATCTCGTCTGATCTTATACCGCAACGCGTTGCATACCGAGCATTTATCTAAATTCTCATACTCCTTACCGCGGTAGAGGATGCAGTCATTAATGCATGCATGTATCTTTTGCACATCTAATCCCAAAGGATAGAGAGTCTTCTTTGCTTCGTAGGTACTCTCGGGAAGTTCGTTATGTTTTGGAAACTTCGGCTTCATTATTTTCAGCATCTTTTCAAATGAGGAGTCAGTTAGATCACACTCTGCCTTCCATCGCAACAATTCCAGTGTGGTACCGAGCTTTGTGCTGCCATCTTCACAATTTGGGTACAACAATTTCTTGTGATCTTCTAACATGCCCTCTAACTTTAACTTCTCATTTTCTGTTTCACAGTCTCGCTTTGCATCAGAAATGACCCAACCAAGTTCATCAGCCGGCTCATCTGATGCCCGTTCTTCACCTCTTTACTCTCCATTGTCTTCCATTGCAGTATCACTGTATTCAGGAAACATATGATGATAGTTGTTATCATCATCTTCTTCTTCACCATCTTCCATCATAACCCCTCTTTCCCCGTGCTTGGTCCAGCAATTATAGTTGGGCATGAAACCTTTCATAATCAGGTGGCCGCGAATGATTTTCGAGGAAGAGTACTCCTTGTCGTTCCGACATTGAACACATGGACAACGTATAAATCTATTCTCTTTGTTTGCCGTAGCCACATCGATAAATTTATCCACGCCTTTGATATACCCGGCTACCCGCCGGTCACCGTACATCCATTCCCGACCGTTCATCTGCATCATATAAGTAAGTTTATCAAAAAACAGGACATCATAAATAGTGAAATAACCAATTCACACCGACACATGAATTGTATCAATGGCCTAGAAAAGATAAGATTGCTAACCTCGATCGAGGGAAATAAAGAGGAGAAAGCTCAAGTGCGTCTCGGACACCTTCTATATTTTTGTTCTATGAGAAATTCAACGGGATTTTTCACTCAAACATTTCAACAAACACCTTCAATGCATGCATGAGAAAAAACTAGCACACCCCCTCACACCTTACACCATTCGAAAAAACAGAGTGGAGGCAGAGGGGGCTGGGGCGTTGCATTTATAGAGGGCAGGGGTCTTTAGTCCCGGTTGGAGCCAGCAACCGGGACTAAAGGTGCGTGCCACGCCACGTGCCCCTGGCCCCGTGCCCGCTCCAACCGGGACGCGTGCCAGCATTAGTCCCGGTTGGTGGCGGTCGCGAACGGATAGACCTTTTTCCTCTAGTTAAGTAAGGCGCCGACGGCCAAATGTCGGGGCCGTCGGCGTAGCTACCTTCTCTGACCAGCTGACCAGCCTGGCCGTCGGCGTAGGGACAGCCGTCGGGATAGATGACGGTGCCGAGGGTAGCCGTTGGCGTAGCGTGGCCGTCGGCGTAGTAAAGAGGGATGTGCCGATGGTGGCCCTCGGCGTAGGTACAGCTCTCGGTGTAGCCCTAGTTTAGACACGACGATGGAAACGACGTTAGGCAGACAGGCTGGCCGTCGGCACAGCTCTTTAGAAAAAAAACCTAGAGGCCAAACAAAATCATTCTAATTTTGAAAAATCATAACTAAATCATTCTAATTTAGAAAAATACAAATAATATATCAAAATTTGCAGAAAAATAAGATCTATCTACCTACACTCAAATATTACACATTTATAAAAAAAAATTAAGTGAAACATAAAACATTATATATAGTTTAAAATGGGCATTATAAATTTAAAAGCGATCCAAACAACGTGAAACCTTCGCGTGGTGATATTATGTGACATAGTTAGAAGAAAAAATATCAAACTTGCTATATTGATTATGTCTCAAAAAACTTTCATAAAATGACCTATCTCGTTCGAGGTTTTTGGCTTCGGGTCAAATGACCAATGTTATGGCTAGAATAAAGGCATAGTATGTGATAATGTGTCCATATTATGCATAAGTATGCATCATGGGATGGCAAACAATGTTTCAGGAGAAAGTTTTGCTTTTCGTCGCACCAAAAAGCCGTTTTTCATTTACCGAGTGCAAAAGATGGACGGCTATGGGAAGCAACCACTAGATGGCTAATTCAAAAATACTACCGTCACATTTTTCAAAAATACTAGACCACCTTACATGTATAATGTCATAACAGGAGGATATCAAACATTTCCATATATCCCTAGTAAAAAGACAAATTTCTGTTGAATCGGTAGAAAGTGGGTCAGATATGAACTATAGGTACATGATCAGATGCTCATGATTTTTTACAAAAAAACATTTTTAAGTTCAAAATATGTTGTTTGATCATAGATCCACTTTAAGTTTAGTGAGTCTCAGCCCCGAGCTAAGAATCTTCATGCCTGCCCTTCGACAAAGTTTAACGATAGTTTAAAACGGGCATTATAAATTCAAAAACGATCCAAACAATGTGAAACCTTCGCGTGGTGTCATATTATGTGACATAGTTAGAAAAAAAATTATCAAACTTGGTATATTGATTATGTCTAAAAAAAACCTTTATAAAATGACCTATATCGTTCGAGGTTTTTTGGCTTTCAGGTCAAATGACCAATGTTATGGCTAGAATGAAGGCATAATTTTTTATAATGTGTCCATATTGTGCATAAGTGTGCATCATGGGATGGCGAACAATGTCTCAGGAGGAAGTTTTCCTTTTCGTCGCACCAAAAAGCCGTTTTCCATTTACGGAGTGCAAAAAACGGACGGTTTTATGAAGCAACCACCAAATGGCTAATTCAAAATACTACCTTCACATTTTTCAAAAATACTATACCACCTTACATGGATATTGTTATAACAGGGGGATCTCAAATATTTCCGTCTATCACTGGTGAAGAAGACAAATTCCTGTCGAATCGGAAGAAAGTGGGTCAGATATGAACTACAGGTACATGATCGGATGCTCATGATTTTTTATAAAAATCATTTTAGGTTCAAAATATGTTGTTTCATCATAGATCCACTTCAAGTTTAGCGATTCTCGGCCCTGATCTAAGAATCTTCATGCCCGCCCTTCGACAAAGTTTAACTATAGTTTTAAACGAGCATCATAAATTCAAAAACGATCCAAACAACGTGAAACCTTCGCGTGGTGTCATATTATGTGACATAGTTAGAATAAAAAATATTAAACTTGGTATATTGATTATGTCTCAAAAAAACCTTCACAAAATGACCTATCTCGTTCGAGGTTTCTTGGCTTTAGGGTCAAATGACCAATGTTATGGCTAGAATGAAGGCATAGTTTGTGATAATGTGTCTATATTGTGCATAAGTGTGCATCATGGGATGACGGACAATGTTTCAGGAGGAAGTTTTACTTTTCGTCGCAGCAAAAATCCGTTTTCCATTTTCTGAGTGCAAAAAACAGACAATTTTATGAAGCAACCATCAAATTGCTAATTCAAAATATTACCGTCACATTTTTCAAAACTAATATACCAACTTACATGGATAATGTCATAACAGGGGGATCTCAAACATTTCCGTCTATCCCTGGTGAAAAAGACAAATTCCTGTCGAATCGGTAGGGAGTGGGTCAGATATGAACTACAGGTACATGATCAGATGCTCATGATTTTTTACAAAAATCATTTTTAGGTTCAAAATATGTTGTTTCATCATAGATCCACTTCAAGTTTAGTGAGTCTCATCCCCGAGCTAAGAATCTTCATCCCGTCCTTCGACAAAGTTTAACTATAGTTTAAAACGGGCATCACAAATTCAAACACAATCCAAACAACATGAAATCTTCGCGTGGTGTCATATTTTGTGACATAGTTAGAAGGAAAAATATCAAACTTGGTATATTGATTATGTCTCAAAAAAACCTTCAAAAAATGACCTGTCTCGTTCGAGGTTTCTTGGCTTTGGGGTCAAATGACCAATGTTATGGATAGAATGAAGGCATAGTTTGTGATAATGTGTCTATATTGTGCATAAGTGTGCATCATGGGATGGCGAACAATGTTTCAGGAGGAAGTTTTCCTTTTCGTCGCACCAAAAAGCCGTTTTCCATTTTTCGAGTGCAAAAAACGGACGATTTTGTGAAGCAACCATCAAATGGCTAATTCAAAATATTACCGTCACATTTTTCAAAAATAATATACCACCTTACATGGATAATTTCATAACAGGGGGATCTCAAACATTTCCGTCTATCCCTGGTGAAAAGACAAATTCATGCCGAATCAGTAGGAAGTGGGTCAGATATGAACTACAGGTACATGATCGGATGCTCATGATTTTTTACAAAAATCATTTTTAGGTTCAAAATATGTTGTTTCATCATATATCCACTTCAAGTTTAGTGAGTCTCAGCCCCGAGCTAAGAATCTTCATCCCGTCCTTCGACAAAGTTTAACGATAGTTTAAAACGGGCATTATAAATTCAAACACAATCCAAACAACATGAAATATTCGCGTGGTGTCATATTTTGTGACATAGTTAGAAGGAAAAATATCAAACTTGTTATATTGATTATGTCTCAAAAAACCTTCAAAAAATGACCTGTCTCGTTTGAGGTTTCTTGGCTTTCGGGTCAAATGACCAATGTTATGGCTAGAATAAAGACATAGTTTGTGATAATGTGTCCATATTGTGCTTAAGTGTGCATCATAGGATGTCGAACAATGTTTCAGGAGTAAGTTTTCCTTTTCGTCACACCAAAAAGCCGTTTTCCATTTTCTGAGTGCAAAAAACGGACGGTTTTGTGAAGCAACCACCAAATGGCTAATTGAAAATAATACCGTCACATTTTTAAAAACTACTAGACCACCTTACATAGATAATATCATAACAGGGGGATCTCAAACATTTCAGTCTATCCCTGATGAAAAAGACAAATTCTTACCGAATCGGTAGGAAGTGGGTCAGATATGAACTACAGGTATATGATCGGATGCTCGTGATTTTTTACAAAAAACATTTTTAGGTTAAAAATATATTGTTTCATCATAGATCCACTTCAAGTTTAGTGAGTCTCAGCCCCGAGCTAAGAATCTTTATGCATGCCGTTTTAAACGGGTAAATGAAATTACGATAAGAATCACGACATAGTTTGTTATAAGTTGATATTGATATCATATTTGGATTACTCTCATTTTTCTAATCAATTTAGACATATTAGTTGCCAAATTCCGATTTACAGATATAAATATATTAATTATTCCATATTAAATAAAAAATACAATAAAAAAATAAAATCATTATATTTTTATTTGAATTCAATAATATTTTTACTTATTCATTGTTGTTTACTTAAATAATTGTTTGTAATTTTAAAAAATACAACCATGTGACATGATGATATAAGAGTTAATAGGAATGATATCATAGTATTGACAACGTTGTGTAAATTGATTTGCGGAAAGAGATTCTGAAGGAACGAGGAAGTTAAGCGTGCTAGAACTTTGACTAAGACTGCAATTTAATCAATTATTAACTATAAATAGTGTTAAAATGATTAAAGAATGAGATTAAGGAGTCAAATAATTCAAAGATTAAAAAATAAAAAAATAAAAAAAAATTTAGGCTATGCCGACGGCCTGGCCGTCGGCGTAGCTCTAGGCTGGACCGTTATCGAAGACGGCCGTTAACTGACACGCGGGGCCCGCTGGAAGACGCTATGCCGAGGCTGTGTCGACGACCACGGAGCTGTGCCGACAAGGACGTACATTGAGGTGGCTACCCGACGGACACCGTCGGTACAGCCTGTGCCGACGGCAATTTGGCGTTGTGCCGACGGCAGCCGGTCGTCAGCGTAGCAAATCTTTCCTGTAGTGTTTTATCCTAAGTATGCTTACTATTTGGTCAAATTGCACTCGTAATCGAACTTTCTCTCCGGCCATCCATGCTAACACTACTTTAGCTCTAGCACGCTTAACTTCTTAGTTTTTTTCGAATGAGCTTTCGAGAAAGAAATCATACCTTATCGATAATACTTTCATATCAATCCTATTAACTCTTGGACCATGATGTCACACATCTCAGTTTTAGATTCCAAAAAATTATTTAAGTAGACAATAATGAATAAGTAATAATAATCTTCAATCCAAATGAAAAATAAAATAAAATAATTTTATTTTATTGCCTTTTCTATTTAATATGGTATAATTCATATATTTAAATCCGTAAATCGGAATTTGACACATAAAATGTCTAAATTGATCAGAAAAATGAGAGGAATCCAAATATGACATCCATATAATCTTGTGAAAATGGGGTGGTATCATTTTGAATTATCCATTTGATGGTTCCTTCATAAAATCCCCTGTTTTTTGCGCTCGGAAAATGAAAAATGGTTTTTTTGTGCAACAAAAACGAAAACTTTTTCCTGCAACATTGTTCTCCATCCCATGATGCACATGCATGCACAATACACGCATATTATCACAAACTATGCCTTAATTCTATCCATAACATTGGTCATTTGACCCAAAAGTCAGGAAACCTTGAATGAGATAGGTCATTTTGTGAAGGTTTTTTAAGACAAAATCAATATACTAAATTTGATATTTTTCCTCCAACTATTTCACATAATATGACAACACGCGAAGGTTTCAAATTGTTTCTATCGTTTTTGAATTCTTTATGCCTCTTTTAAACTATCGACAAACTTTGTCGAACGACGGGTATGAAGATTCTTTGCTCGGATCTGAGCCTCTCTAAACTTGCATTGGTTCTCTGATGAAATATCATATTGTGAACCCAAAAATGATTTTGTAAAAAAATCATGACCATCAGATCATGTACATGTAGTTCATATGTGACCCGCTTCCTACCGATTCAGCAGCAATTTGTGTTTTTCACCTAGGGTGGACGAAAAGGTTTGAGATTCCACTGTTGGGACATTGATTATTTAAGGTGGTCTAGTATTTTTTGAAAAATGGGGTGGCAGTATTTTGAATTAGCCATTTGGTGGTTGCTTAACAAAATCCCCTATTTTTTGCGCTCGAAAAATGGAAAATGGATTTGTGGTGCGACAAAATGGAAAACTTCCTCCTGCAACATTGTTCGCCATCCCATGATGCACATGCATGGACAATAAGGGCATATTATCACAAAATATGCCTTGATTCTATCCATAACATTGGTCATTTGACCCGAAAGTCAGAAAACCTCGAATAAGATAGGTCATTTTGTGAAGGTTTTTTTGAGACATATTCAATATAACAAGTTTGATATTTTTACTCCAACTATTTCACATAATATGACACCACGTGAAAGTTTTGCATTGTTTCGATCATTTTTGAATTTTTCATGCCTCTTTTAAACTATCGACAAACTTTGTCGAACGATGGGTATGAAGATTCTTTACTCGGATCTGAGACTCTCTAAACTTGCATTGGATCTCTGATGAAATATCATATTGTGAACCCAAAATTGATTTTTGTAAAAAATCATGACCATCATATCATGTACCTGTAGTTCATATCTGACCCACTTCCTACCGATTCGGTAGAAATTTGTCTTTTTTACCTAGGATGGACCAAAAGGTTTTATATCCCCTATTAGGACATTTTCCATTTAAGGTGGTCTATTATTTTTGAAAAATGGGGTGGTAGCATTTTGAATTAGCCATTTGGTGGTTGCTTCACAAAATCCCTCATTTTTGCGCTTAGAAAATGGAAAATGGCTTTTTGGTGCGACGAAACAGAAAACTTCCTCCTACAACATTGTTCACCATCCCATGGTGCACATGAATGCACAATATGGGCATATTATCACAAACTGTGCCTTGATTCTAACCATAACATTGGTCATTTGACCTGAAAGCCAGGAAACTTCGAATGAGATAGGTCATTTTGTGAACGTTTTTTTGAGAAATATTCAATATAACAAGTTTAATATTGTTTCCTCCAACTATTTCACGTAATATGAAACCACGCGAAGGTTTCGCATTGTTTTGATTGTTTTTGATTTTTTGCATGCCTCTTTTAAACTATCGACAAACTTTGTCGAATGGCGGGTATGAAGATTCTTTGCTCGGAGCTGAGCCTCTCTAAACTTGCATTGGATATCTGATGAAATAGCATATTGTGAATCTAAAAATTATTTTAAAAGAAAATTATGACCATCAGATCATGTACCTGTAGTTCATATCTGACCCACTTCTTATCGATTCGGCAGGAATTTGGTTTTTTCACCTAGGATGGACGGAAAGGTTTGAGATCCCCTGTTGGGATATTGTCCATTTAAGGTGGTCTAGTATTTTTGAAAAATGGGGTGACAACATTTTGAATTTGCCATTTGGTGGTTAATTCACAAAATCCCCCGTATTTTGCTCTCGAAAAATGGAAAATGGATTTTTGGTGTGACGTAACAAAAAACTTTCTCCTGCAACATTATTTGTCATCGCATGATGCATGTGCATGCATAATATAGGCACATTATCACAAACTATGCCTTGATTCTAGCCATAATATTGGTCATTTGACCCGAAAGCCAGGAAACCTTGAATGAGATATGTCATTTTGTGAAGGTTTTTTTTAGACATATTCAATATACCAGGTTTTATTTTTTCCCTCCAACTATTTCACATGACACCACGTGAAGGTTTCACATTGTTTTGATCGGTTTTGAATTTTTCATGCCTTTTTTACACCATCGACAAATTTTGTCAAACGATTGGTATGAAGATTTTTTGCTCGGATCTGAGCCTCTCTAAACTTGCATTGGATCTTTGATGAAATGGCATATTGTGAAACCAAATTTTTTTTTGTAAAAAATCATGACCATCAGAGATCATGTACATGCAGTTCATATCTGACCCACTTCCTACCGATTCGGCAGGAATTTGTCCTTTTCACCTGGGCTGAACGAAAAGGTTTGAGATCCCCCTGTTGGGACATTGTACATTTAAGGTGGTCTTGTTGGAGATATGCCCTAGAGGCAATAATAAATGTAGTTATTATTATATCTTTGTGTTTATGATAAATGTTTACATTCATGCTATAATAGTATTAACAAGGAAACATTAATACTTGTGTGATTTGTAAACTTAAATTGAAGTCCCTAGTAAAGCCTCTTTATAATACTAGCTTGTTGGTTAATAGATGGTTGTGGTTTCCCTATCATGAACATTGAGATGTTATTAACAACAAGATCATATCGTTAGGAGAATGATATGGTGGACATACCCCTAGGGATAAGCGTAGCATAAAGATCAAGTCATTTTAATAGTTCAATTGCTATATGCTTTCTGATACATAGTAATCTAATTCCTTTGACCATGAGATCATGCATATCACCTTTACCGGATGGATGATTTGATGACATCAAACACCACACCGTAACTGTGTGGCTATAAATGTGGCATTGAGTGTTCGGAAAGTATTGGTTGAGACACATGGATCAAGAGTGGGATTTGTCCATCCATATGACAGATAGATATACTCTGGGCCCTCTCGGTGAAATGTCATCCAATTAGCTTGCAAGCATGTGACTGGCTCACAAGGAATCACATATCACGGGAACGAGAAAAGAGTACTTATCAGTAACAAGGTTGAACTAGGTATGCAGAGATACCGACGATCATAACCTCGGATAAGTAAACTATCGTGAGACAAAGGGAAATTGATATCGTATGTAAGTGGTTCATTCGATCGCAAAGTAATCGTAGAAGTATGTGGGAGCCATATAAATTTCCATATTCCTCTATTGGTTATTGTTCGGAGAAGTGTCTCGATCATGTCTGCATAATTCACGAACCGTAGGGAGACACACTTAAGGATTCGACGTTGTTTGAGTAGTTATGGAATGATGAGAAAGAGTCCGAATGTTGTTCGGAGTCTCGAATGGGATTCGGGGTATCACGAGGAGATCCGGAATGGTCCGGAGAATAAGATTCATATAAGGAAAGTCCTGTTTCGGAGTTGGGGAATGGTTCCGGTGTTTTCATCGGGAATGTTCTAGAAGGTTCCGAAATTTCCGGCACTCCGGAGGGGAAGGGTACATGAATGTGTTATATCAAGTTGATATGATTGCATCATGTACTAGGTGTCATCGCTGAACAAAATAGAGGGTTTATTCAAATCCGAGTTTGAAAAGTCAAACGCCAAGTTTGAAAGTCAAACGGCTAATTTTGGGAAGTGGAGAGGGAGGTGGAAACCGACTTGGGGGAGGAGTTCCTCCTCCCACCGCTGGTGCACCACCAAGCCGAGTTGGGGAGGGACTACCCTCCCCTTGGCCGGCCCCCTCCACCTATATAAGGAGGGGTAGGGCTCCCCTCCTAGACACACAAGTTCCTACCTCTAAACCCTAGCCCCAAGCCGCCACCGCCTCCATAGCCGCCGCCGGCCCTAGGGCAAACCGCCACCGCCGCCTGGCTAAACCCTAGCCGCCGGCTTGCCCCCCTCATCGGCGTGTCTAAACCCTAGATCGTCGAGGGACTCTCTCATACTCCACCATACTCGCGAGAGGAAGGTCTTCGTCGAGTACCGAACATGTGACCAACTGCGGGAGCGCTGCCGGAACGCAGCGCCGGAAGGATCGTCTATGCGATCTTGAGATCAGGAAGAGTACGACTACAACACCCACGAGAATCCGCTCTCATTAAACACTTTGGAATCTTCGAGGGTGAGTTATTCCATCGACTCGTTGCTACAATCTAGTAGATAGATCTTGGCTTGTTTGTTTGTATGCGATAGAAAATTTTGTTTCCATGCTACGAAACCCTACAGTGGTATCAGAGCCGTGTCTATATGTAGATCTGTTGCACGAGTAGAACACACTGGTCATTGTGGGCGTTGATGCTTTTATTGTCGATCACTTCTTGTGTACTTTGCATCTTGCGGGATGTTGGGATGAAGCGGCCCGGGCTAACCTTACATGACATCGTTCATGAGACTTGCTCCACGCTTGACATGCAACTTGTATTGCATAAGTGGGTTTGCGGGTGCCTGTTTCTCCTAGCATAGTTAAGATCCAATTTACAACGGGTGATTAACAATACTAGTATCAATGTTGTGGTTCATGTTCGTAAGTTAGAACGACACTTATTGAAAGCCCCAAACCACGTAAAATATGCAAAGAAAGTAGAGGCATCTAACTTTGTTTTGCAGGGGTGTGCTGTGATGTGATATGGCCATGATTGTGATTATATTTGATGTATGCAATGTTCCTTATTGTAAGTTGGCAACCGGCAGGAGCCATATGGTTCTCTTTATTTTATGTTAAGACCCACATGTCTATTCAAAGTAGTTGTAATAGTTGAAGCCGGTTGACGACAACCATGGAGAAGCGTCATTGACCTTGATGCAATGCCGATGATGATGGAGATCGTGTTCGTGCTAGAAGATGGAGATCGGAAGCACAAAGAAGAAAGGCCATATCATATCACATATTATGAATTGCATGTGATGTTAATCCTTTATGCATCTTGTATTGCTTAGTAGACGACGGTAGCATTATAAGATGATCCCTCATGCACATGAATTTCAAGTCATAAAGTGTTCACCCTTAGTTAGCACCGTTGCTAAAGCTTGTTGTTTCGAAGCACCACGTGATGATCGGGTGTGTTAGATTCTGCAAGTGTATACAACGTGAGCAAGCCAGATTTGCTCATGCGGAAACTAAGGTTTGATCTTGACGAGCCTAGCATGTACATACATGGTCTCGGAACACGGATCACCGAAAGGTAAAGCATGAATCATATAGTAGATATGATGAACATGACGATTGTTCGCCATTGAAACTATATCAACTCTCGTGATGATCGGTGTTGATGTAGTGGATTTGGTTCGTGTGATCACTAAAACAATGTGAGGGATATTGTTTTGAGTGGGAGTTCACCTAGATTAATTTTATTATTAATTTGAACTCAATTTGTCATAAACTTAGTCTAAACTATTGCAAATATGTTGTAGATCAATGGCAGCCCCTACCATCAATTTTAATGTGTTCCTAGAGAAAGAAAAGTTGAAAAACAATGGAAGCAACTTCGCGGATTGGTTCGCAATTTGAGGATTGTCCTCACAGCTGGTAATTTGACCTATGTGCTGGATGCCCCTCTAGGTGACCCACTTGCAGCTGATGCTGCCGATGAAGTAAAGAATGCTTACCTCACTCGGAAGACTCGGTACTCCACAATTCAGTGTGCTATCTTGTATGGTTTAGAATCGGAGCTTCAGAAAAGGTTTGAGAATTTAGACCCATTTGATATTGTCGAGGATCTCAAATTGATCTTTGAGACTCATGCGGCAATTGAAAGCTATGAGGCTTCTGAAAAGTTCTTTAACTGCAAGATGGAAGAGGTCAGCTCCGTCAGTGAGCATGTGCTTAAGATGTCTGGGCACGCAAACAAACTTCAAAGCTTGGGTATAGTGATTCCTAATGCTTTGGGGATTTACCGCGTCCTCCAATCACTACCACCAAGTTACAAGAACTTTGTGATGAACTACAACATGCAGAACATGAACAAGACGTTGCCAGAACTCTTTGCCATGTTGAAATCTGCAGAAGTGGAGATCAAGAAAGAGCACCAAGTGTTGTTGGTCAATAAGACCACCAAATTCAAGAAAGTGATGGGGATACGCCTACTGGGGTATACTCAGCGGGACGTTTCCGACTGGCCCAAGGGCTGGCGAGTGGGCATGCAGAACGGCGAGTGGATCAAAGCCCAGCAAGGTACTGGGCGACTGGAAGTTGAAGGCCCAGGCGAGTAGATAGGCCCAGTCGGACTAGGTTAAACGATTACCAAAGCTGTAACCGAATCGGTTGAGATATGTAAACCCTAGGGGAGGTGAGCCTATATAAACCTCCCTATGGGGTGAGTAGAGACACGTTCCCTCATACACCCAAGCAATTCGCCGCCTAGCCGCCGAGTTCGCCCATTGTAAACACCTCCATAATACAATCTAGCAGGAGTAGGTCTTTCCCGTCCGGGGGGCCGAACCTGGGTAAAACCCTGTGTCTTTGCCCTCATCTCGCACCGCAGATGGCTGGCCGCCCTTGCCCCTCATTCTACTACTCGCTGCCGATTGCAGCATCTGCCGTGACCATTCCCACGACAGTGGCGCCCACCGTGGGGCCTGGCCGGTCTGGCCGGTGTTCTGCGGCGAGATCCAATCGGCCCATCAACGAGACGGTCGCCACCGGCCATATGATAGCGATCGGCGAGATGCTCCAGATCTTGCCGAGCAGCTACGTCCCGGCGGCGCGACCCGTCACGCACAGCGTAATCCTGCCAATCGGCACGATCAGCCTCTTCGTCGGCCTCACCGACGTCATCACCTCGGAGGACTCGGCTCGCATCCGCGAGTCGCCACCACGCGATCGGCTCTCCGAGAGCCAGGTTCGCACGATCCACCGCCTCGCCTCCGAGTACAACTCGGCCCACAGCAACGTGGCCGGGAACTCAGCGGCCGCAGAAGATGCGGCCCTCACCGATGATGCCGACTCAGCGACCCCGGCGTCACTCGCCGGATCCATCACCGCGGCCTCATCCGCAGGCTCCATCGCCCAGGTCTCCAACGCGGGAGATTTCGAGGACCCCTCCATCCTCGGGATCTTCGAATTCGACTCCGGGTCGGAAAACTCCGCCGACCTCCGCGACGGAACCGGTCGCCACGCCGCGACCTACATGGCCACCGGCGCCGATCCGCCGGAGGATCCTTTCTCCACCCCAATCCCTCCTAACGCCACGGCAACGGAGGTCGAGGAACTCCGCCTGAAACTGGCGGAGGCAGTGCGCAAAGAGCAGGCCGAGCGCGAAAAATTTCGCCTCGAGCAAGTGACGGCGCAGGAACTGTCACGCTACCACCAGCAGCGGATCAGGTCACGCCTGAACCCCACCATTCAGGGGCGCGCCCTGAACTTCGACGACGAAAATGACCCGGCTCGCATAGCCGAGCGCGCGATCTGCGAGAACGCGCCACCAGGAGGAAGCGCCCGGCCCCCGCCAGGATCGACGGCGATGGGTGCCCCACCACCACCCAACCGCACCCCTCCTAGGGACCAGCCGCGGATAGTCGTCTCCTCACGGGAGCGAGACGCGAACGGCCTCCCACTGTTCTCCACCCCGATGGACAACCTCGTGGCAGGCCGAGCAGCAGCCGACAGCATCACGGCCACCGGCGACGGCGCCTTACAGATCCAGTACGTCAAGGCCCTGCTCGCGAAGGCCGTGGAGCAGCAAAGAGCGGGCGCCGACTCGCAAGGGCGGGTATACTCGCGCTCCTCGGGAAGCAGGGCGGCCTCAAGCGGCCGCCCAGCGGCGGCAAACACCCTCAACTGCCCGCCACCAGAGCCACTGCAGCTCCAACGCCGACCCGTGAACGCGGCACTCTCCACCAACGATCCCAGGCCGGCGACCAACTTCGTCGCCGCTAACGGACAACCCATCGACGCCCGCACTCACATCATCAACAACCAAAACTGGCGCGCACGCCAGCCCGACGACTTGCGGCACACCCTAACTAATCGCCGCGATGGCGAGCCCATGGGGTCGCTCAGTCGACTAGGGCCTAAGTGCTTCGGACCAATGATCCGAGGCGAAAAGTACCCGCCAAACTTCAAGGCGCCAAAGGAAATAGAAAAATACGACTCCTCGTACGACCCCGCGGTCTGGCTTGACACATACCTCATGGCAATGGGGATCGCGGGTCACACTGACCTACTCGCCGCCCGTTACCTCCCACTGATGATGGAGGGGACGTGCAGGCAATGGATCAACACGCTCCCCCAGGACAGTATCGATTCCTGGGAGGAAATGCGAGACGCCTTCGTCAGGCACTTCGAGTGCTCCTACACCCGCGCCACCACCATCGAGGACCTGGAACGATGCGTCCAGGGACCCCGCGAGTCGACCCGCAACTGGGTCCAACGGTGGCAAGAGCTCTGGTACAACGCGGTCGGCATCCACCCGGACACCGCGATCCATTGCTTCAAGACCTCGTGCCGCTACGAGCCTCTAGTCGCCAAGCTCAAGCGACACGCCCGCACACTCGACAACATCCCCGACCTCCTCGAGATCGCCAAACGGTACGCCGAGGAGGATCCCAACCAAGAAATCGACGACGAGTCAGGAGGGCAACGCCGCACGGGCGGCAACAACGGCGGACGTCGAACCGACCTACGCTACAGCGGCACCCGCCTCACAGGCAAGCGCCGCAACGACGGGCGAGTCGACTTCGTCGCCAACGCTGGGCACGCACAACGCGAGCCCAAAAGCTACCGCCACGACGGAGGGCAACGACGCGATGGCGGCAATTACAAGAACAAGCCAAGATTCGATCCCGCGGCCCTCCTTAACCAACCATGTGCGTTCTACAGCAGGGAAGGAAAGCCCGCAACGCACACCACCGCCGACTGCCACACCCTCAGGGAAATCGAGAAGGCACGGCACGCGCGGGAGGACACCGACAACGACCCGCCAAATGGCGGAAAATTCGGCAAAGTAGCCGGCTCGCTCCACACCTTCACAGGCTTCAACACGAAGCGCGAGAAGAAGGTCATCGCCCGCGCCGTCGCCGTCAACGCGGTGGCCCAAACAGACGTCCCCCAGTTCCTGAACTGGTCGGAACAGCCCATCACCTGGAGCCGGCAAGACCACTCGCCACGCATCGAGTACCCAGGACGAGTCGCCTTGGTGGTCAAGCCCAAGGTTGGCGACTACTGGCTCCCCAAGACACTGATGGACGGCGGCAGATCCATCAACATCCTCTACCTCGACACCTTCAGGCGGTTGCGGCTCCCGCAGTCGATGATCGAGACAACCCACACCACGTTCCACGGCATCGTCCCCGGTCGGAAGGCGTACCCGATCGGCAAAGTCACGCTACCCGTCACCTTCGGTACTCCGGCAAACTTCCGCACCGAGCGGATCGTCTTCGAGCTGGTGCCCTTCGACAGCCCTTACCACTGCGTCCTGGGGCGCCAGGCGCTCGCCAAATTCATGGCAACGCCCCACTACGCGTACAACGCGATGAAGCTCCCCGGGCCGTGCGGCGTCATCACCATCCACGGCGACCCCGACATGGCCGCCGAATGCGAGGCCAAAGGAGCCGAACTCGCCGACGCCGTCATCGCGGCAGAAACTAATCACGCTGACGAGCTCGCCAAATACGCGAGCGGGGTCAACAATGACGATCCCACGATACTCAAGAAGCCAAACTCAGAGGGCGCAAACACCTCAACCTTTGAGGCCACGACGCACACTCGCACCGTCGAGCTGGTCCCAGGCGACTCCAGCCAGACGGTGACGATCGGGACAGGCATGAGCCCAGCATAGGAAGGCGCGCTCATCGAGTTCCTCCGTGAGAACAGGGACATCTTCGCATGGAAACTCTCCGACATGCCTGGTGTCCCTAGGGAGCTCGCTGAGCACAAATTAAACGCCGACCCCAAAGTGCGACCCGTCAAGCAGTCGCTACGGCCCTTCAACGAAGAACGCCGTCGAGCAATCGCCGAGGAAGTGCAGCGTCTACTCGCTGCCGGCTTCATCCGGCCAATCAAATACTCCAAGTGGCTGGCAAACCCAGTCCTGGTCGAGAAGAAAAACGGGACCTGGAGAATGTGTATCGACTACACAAACCTAAACAGCGCCTGCCCAAAGGAGCAGTTCGTCCTCCCACGGATCGATCAGATAATCGATTCAACCGCGGGTTCGGAGTCGCTATGTTTCCTCGACGCCTACTCCGGGTACAACCAGATCAAAATGGCTGTCGAGGATGAGGAGAAGACGGCGTTCATCACGCCATTCGGAGCATTCTGCTACACCGCCATGACCTTCGGCCTCAAGAACGCCGGGGCAACCTACCAGCGGTGCATGCAAGAATGCCTCGCGAGCCAAATTGGCCGCAACATCCACGTCTACATCGACGACGTGGTCGTGAAATCCGCTCGCCAAGGCGACCTACTCGCCGACCTAGCGGAGACCTTCGCCAATCTGCGGAGGTACAAGATAAAGCTCAACCCAGGCAAGTGCACCTTCGGTGTACCCGCCGGGCAACTACTGGGGTACGTCGTCTCCAAACGAGGGATCGAGGCAAACCCAACGAAGATCGACACGATCGCCCGGCTCGGCAAACCCGAGTGCCTGCGTGACGTCCAGAAGCTGGCCGGGCGTGTAGCGGCTCTCAGTCGCTTCATCCCCCGCCTGGGCGAAAAGGCGATGCCCCTATACCGCCTGATGCGCAAGAACCCCACCTTCCAGTGGGACAAGGAGGCGGACGACGCGCTCCGCGACCTTAAAAAGGTGCTACTCGCCGCACCACTACTCGCCGCACCCGCTGACAAAGAGCCTATGCTGGTTTACGTCGCGGCGTCCGAGCGCGTCGTCAGTGCCGTAATGGTTGTCGAACGACCAG
Source organism: Avena sativa (assembly GCA_916181665.1). Taxonomy (NCBI): domain Eukaryota; kingdom Viridiplantae; phylum Streptophyta; class Magnoliopsida; order Poales; family Poaceae; genus Avena; species Avena sativa. The sequence continues at coordinate 444,973,037 of OV702282.1, read as the reverse complement.
AGGAAGGAAAGTAGCGCCCGGTCCAGCGGCCGGTGTACTACATCAGCGAGGTCCTCACCGAGTCGCGCCAGCGATACCCACAGTACCAAAAGCTAGTATACGCGGTCTTCAGGGCTCAGCGGCGCCTGCCGCACTACTTCCAGGAGCACCCGATCATGGTCGTCTCCTCAGCACCACTACAAGACATCATCCGCAATCGCGAGGCGACCGGGCGGGTCGCCAAGTGGGCCGTCGAGATCGGCGTCCACAACATTAAATACGAGCCATGAAGGGCGATTAAGTCACAGGCACTGGCAGACTTCATCGCCGACTGGGAGGAGGCCCAGCAGCCAGAGAAGCCGCCGTACCTCCATTACTGGAGCCTGCACTTCGACGGGTCCAAGAACGCGGACGGTGCAGGAGCGGGGATAGTGCTGACTTCACCAAAGGGCGACAAGCTCCGCTACATCCTCCGCCTTGAATTCACGCCCTGCACCAACAACATGGCTGAATACGAGGCCCTACTCCACGGCATGCGAGCCGCAAAGGAGATGAGCGTCAATCGCCTTCGATGCTATGGAGACTCCGACCTCGTTGCGGGACAAGTCGCCGGCACCCGCGACGCCATCTCCCCTACCATGGCGGCGTATCGCCAAGAGGTGGATAAGTTGGGCGGCCACTTCACCGGCTACTCTGTCGAGTGGATCGACAGGCGGAAAAACGAGGAGGCCGACACCCTCTCTCGCATCGGGTCGGCTCGACTCGCACCACCCGCCGGCATGTTCCTCGACACAATCTTCAAACCATCAGTCTCTCCCCCGAGGGAGATCGACATCGGAGTCCCACTCCAACCAGAGGCAGCCTTGGTCGCACTCATCACCGAGCCAGACGACTGGACCAAGCCCTACATCGCCTACCTGGAGACCGGCACCCTGCCAGCAGACGAGACAAACGCTCGAATGATTGCTCGCCGATGCAAGTCTTACACCATCATCGACGGCGAGCTACACAAGCGCAGCGTCACCGGCGTGTTCCAACGTTGCGTCCAACCGACTGAAGGACGCAAAATCCTCCACGACATCCACTCAGGCGACTGCGGCCACCACGCCGCCGCGCGCTCCCTGGTCGCCAAGGCTATGCGACACGGCTTCTACTGGCCCACCGCACACGCCGACGCTGTCGATATCGTCCAGCGATGCGCCGGGTGCCAGAAGTACGCCAACCAGACGCACGTACCAAGCTCGGCGCTCAAAACAATCCCCATCACCTGGCCATTCGCTGTGTGGGGCATGGACATGGTAGGCCCCTTCAAGAAGGCCCCCTCTGGCTACACCCACTTGCTAGTCGCCGTCGACAAATTCACGAAGTGGGTGGAGGCCAAGCCAGTCCGGAAATGCGACGGGAAGACCGCCACTAAGTTCCTACGCGAGCTCATATACCGCTACGGGTTCCCCAACAGCATCATCACGGACAACGGCACAAACTTCGCCAAGGGAGCAATGGACGAATTCTGCGAAGAGCACCACATCCGGCTCGATCTCGCGTCAGTCGCACACCCGGAATCCAACGGCCAGGCGGAACGAGCCAACCAAAGCATCCTCCACGGCCTGAAGCCGCGACTCCAAGTACCACTCGAGCGCACCGCTGGATGCTGGGTCGAAGAGCTACCCTCCGTCATCTGGGGAATCCGCACCTCGGTCAACAGGTCGACGGGATTCACTCCCTTCTTCATGGTCTACGGCGCCGAAGCAGTCCTGCCCACCGACCTCGAACACGACTCGCCGCGGGTCATCCACTATACGGAGGCCGCAAACGAGCTGGCCCGCCAAGATGGGCTCGACCAGCTCGACGAAGCACGCGACCTCGCTCGATCGCGTACCGCCATTTATCAGCAAGGGCTCCGCCGCTACCACAGCCGACGGGTGAAAACCCGCACCTTCCAGGAAGGCGACCTGGTGTTACGCCTCATCCAGGACAAGAAGGGCATGCACAAGCTCTCCCCTCCGTGGGAAGGCCCGTTCGCTATCGGGCGCGTACTCGGCAACGACGCCTACTACCTCATCGACGTCCGCGGGGACGGCGAACTCGACGTCAAGCGGCCATGGAATGTAAACCTCCTCCGGAAGTTCTACTCCTAGAACCCCACACATGTACTCTCCAGTCGCTATGAAATAAAAGAAACGGTTACTACAAATTGCGTCTACTCTCCATGCCTTGTGCCACTCGCACTCGTAATAACAACGTCATGCTAAAATGCAGAAGTCAACCTTTGGTACAGTGATCGACACGGCTAAGTAGTGCGATGTAAGAGCACTGAGTCATTTCAGGTCTTGCATCGTCCATGAAAAACGCCAATCCGGAGCCCCATTAGAGTCGCCTAGCTCGACTGGTTTTGCGAACCACGACAACTGCCCTCGCTTCTCACAGCGACCTTGGTCCTCCGCATCCTCGGCGTAGCGACTCGAACGGCTAAGTACCACGCTCGGGGACTGAATACCAGTTCGTCGCGATCGGTCAGGGAAAACGCCAAGTAAGAGAGCATGCCCAGGACTCGCCACGCGACTGACCCTCCGGGCCAGGCAGGAGTGACGCGCTCACACCAACGCGCTCAGTCCTCAACCACCCTCGAGTCGCGCCTTGAACTACCAAGTACCACGCTCGGGGACTCGGCCACCCGACCCCGTTCGCTTACGGGAAAACGGTAAAGTATAGAGCACTCAAGGGAGTCGCCTTGCGACTGGTTCTCCGAGCTCGGGCGAGTCGACTAAACTAACAAAACACATGATAACAACAAACATCATATACGAGGTGAACCCCACAAAAGGGCGGACGCGCTCGGGGACTCATCCAAAATCAATCCAAAACACACAAACAAATAGCAAATAACAAAATGGACACAACGTCCCATTCAATCGCATATCGCATTGTCTTATATTACAAATTATGCCCGCATGGCAGAACTGCTGCTAACACATCTAGGCAAACTACCCTATTCTGCAGGCTTCGACGACGACTCGCCAGAATCCCGGCGCCTACGGATGAACGCGGTGTACGGGTTTGACGGATACGTCGTCAGCTCACCCGCCATCGCCGAGCGGAAAGGTTGCTCAACCTTGAAGTCACGATGCGGCGGCTTGGGGTCGTTCGGCGCGACGACCGTTTCCTGGTAGGGAAGGAGGTCGCCCATCGCCCAGACACGCTCCGAGTACGCGGCGGCACGTTCCTGCAACTTGAGAACCTCGGACAGATCCACCGCGCCAGTCGACGAAGGATACCCACTCGTCACATCGTCGAGGTCAAAATCCTCGGGGAAGTGGGCGAGTCCAAGGCTCAGCGCTGTCGACGCTCCACGCCGAAACGCCGACCGCGTCATGAACTCTACGACCGCGGGCGCCTTCTCCAAATACTCCCACACCTCAACGAGGTCACTGGGAATAACCTCCGTGGGCGACATCTCTTGAAGGTAGGCGCGGATGCACGTCGCTGACAGCGTCGCCGAGTCGACGAGCATGCTTACGCACTCCTTCGCGTCAAGAGAGCTCGCTTCTTCTTGGCTACCAATAACACGACCTGCGAGAAGGAGACAATTATGAGTACCACGGAAACCACAAACAATACAACTGACAGAAAGGGAAGACGCACTCACCAAGCAACGGGCGGGCGAGTCCCGTGATGAAGCACTGAAGCGACGTATGATCGTCCTGAAGCCCAACAATGAGGGCTTCCGACACCTTGCGGTCTTCCTCCGCGGCCGCAATGGCGGCCTTAGCTCGCCCGTTCGCCGAGCTTGCTTCTTCTTTTGCCTCCCGCAGTTCGCGCTCGAGGTCGGCGACCCTCTGCTCAGCAGCACTTAACGCAGATCGCACCGCCACCAACTCACCAGCAGGGACAAGCTCCTGGCGAGCTACCTCCGCCTGCGCAGCAACAGCCTGAAGCTCCTTGTTTGCTTCTTGGATGGTGGCCAGCTCCTTCTCAGCACGCTGTTTCGCAGCCAATCGCTCTGCTGACTCCAGCTGCAGACCCTGCACATCATCAAAGTCAGCAAACACGAAAATTACTCAGTGCCCACCCGCTAAAATTTAGCGAGTGCGCACTCGGGGACTGACGGTCACGAAAATTACTCAGTGCCCACCCACTAAAATTTAGCGCGTGCGCACTCGGGGACTGGCGATCACGAAAATTCCTCAGTGCTTACCCGCTAAAATTAAGCGCGTATGCACTCGGGGACTGGATGCGAAAGTACAAAACGAGAAACTATAAGAATCAAGCCGCTGCTAAGCACCGACCTGATCCTCGGGGACTGGAGGTACCTGGATGGCTGCACCAAGCATGCCATGGAGTTGTATTGCGTCCACAGACGCAAGCAGCGCCGGCGTGTGCCCGCGACGTTGGTCGACTTCAGCGTCGGCGGTCCCTGGAGCGAGGCTCGGGGGCGCAGCCCCGCTTGCCGTGGCCGCCTTGGTTACGAAGCGGGGGAAGGTAGCGATCGAGGCACCCGCCCCAAAGGAAGTCGCTTCCTCCGGTCTAGGCAAGGAAACGCCATCCTTCGTAGACGCGGTTGCTTCCACTGCGGGTCCGGCCGGTGCAGCCGCCGTGTCGTCAGGGACAGTGACGATGTCGTCGCCCTTGGCCTTCTTGCTGCCTTCCGCTGAGACGGCGACCTCGTCCACTTTCCTCTTGCGGGAAGGGTCCTCCTCGCTAGCGGCGGAGGGTACCTTAGCCACGGTCGGATGGCCCATCTTTTTCACTCCGGTCCTGCATATCAAATCAAATCAATAAGAGACAATCGAAGTACTTATAGAAAATAGAGAAGGACGAATGCACTCACTTGGCAACTGGAATGAAACGCAGCCCTGTACGAAGGCCGGCCGGTTTTTCCAGCTCGGGGCCCAGTTGGCGACTAAGCCCCAGTTCCAGGACGTCGTGGGCCCAAGACACGGACGGCTTCTTCGTCGTTGAGGTCGCGGCTGGCGCCTCTGGGACGCCTTCGGCAGGGGCCTCCTCGCGAATTGGAGCCGCTGCGGCCGGAGCCTCCTTGCGGGGCGAGACCGCCACGCTCGGGACCTCCTTGCGAGGCGAAGTCGCCACAGGCGGAGCCTTCCCTAGCCCAGAAACCGGCGCGAATGGTGGGGGCATTGATGCCAGCGGCACTTCCACAGATGGCGCATCTAGCGCGGTTGTCGCCGGGGCCGCACCGTCACCGGCCGAGCTGTGAGCATCAGAGCTGCTCGCTGAGTGCGGCGGCGAGGCCATCTTCGGCGGCTTCGTTCTCCTCCTCGGGGGGGCCCTCGCCTCCTTTTCCTTCTTCTTCTTCTTCGAAGGAGTGACCTGGCGGCGCGAGGTCGTCTCTGGGAGCTCGTCGTCGTCGTGACGCTCGAGGCTCCTGCTCGCTTCGATTTCGCGCTGACGTTGCCCGCGGGTCTTTCGGACCAGTGGGGCAATTTCCTCTTCGGACTCATCCTCGTCGTCCTCGTTGCCCTTGGCGGGTGGCGATTCGCTTCTATCCTGGGCAGATGGCCCCGGGCTCTCGTCATCGGCGGGTGGGAGCCACCCTTCCACCACTTGGAACAGCTGCGATGAATACGAAACAGAGTTAGAATTACCGCGACTGCATACGCTGCGACTGCGAACAAGACAAAGAAATTACCGTCGGAGCCGGACGCTTCGCGGTGTAGGGGGGACCCCGGCCTGCGCATCCGCGTATACAGCCTGGGTGATCTTCTTCAACGCTGAGAGGTAGTCCTCCAGCTTCCACTCGTCGAGGCAGGCTTTCGTCGAGTCTCCCCGGCCCGTGTACTGGTACATATAATGGTCGCGTTGGGCGAGCGGAACGAGCCGCCGCCCAAGCCAACAATTGTACAAGTTTATCGACTGGAGCCCCTTCTTCTTCAGACCACGGATGGTCTGGAGCATCTCATCGACGACCATCCGCTGGTCGTTGGGAAGCTTGCCGACCTGGAGATGGCGTGGCTCGGAACAGTTGGCCGAATACCGCGGGATCGCCGCCTCGTCCTCCGGAGTCGCCTCGGTCACGTAGAACCATGACTTCTTCCAGTCGCTCGCTGCTTTGGCCGGTAGAATCAGGTCGAAGAAGGAAGCTTTGGACTTGAGCTGGAATGTCAGGCCGCCCGCGGCTAGCATTGGGCCGCCCGCCTCCTCGCGGCTGATCCGTCCATGGAACAGATCTTGCCACAAGGGAAAGTAGGGCCGGCAGCCCAAGTAGCACTCGCAGAACGCCACGAAGATGGCGAGCTGCTCGATGCTGTGGGGACCCAGATCTGAGGGCTGGATCCCGTAGTAGGCGCAAAAACGCCAGAAGAACAAAGACGTGGGAAACCCTAACCCCCGCTCGAGATGACTGGTGAAACAGACGAACTCTCTCTCTCTCGCGGGTTCGGGGTCGTTTCTCCGGCTGCGGGGATACGCCAACATCCGGCTCGCAGGATTCCGGCCTCCTCGAAGGAGGCCAGCTGCGCCCTTGTGCACTTGGATCTGCCCCAAGGTTCGGTGGAGAGGGCCATGGCCGAGAGGATTGGTTGGAGATCGGAGGATTTCGGGTCGATTGGATCGCGGAGCAAAGGAAGGAAGATGCGCGCACTCGGAAGAAATGGTGGGCGGTTGACTCTGCGATAGCCTACCATTCCTCTTATATAGCGGGAGTTGCCCGCCAAATCAGGGGACGTTACCGCGCGATGATTACGCCAAAAGTTACCGTTGAGTTACCTTAACGGCTAGTTTGACCACGTCTGACGGTCCAACTCCAGCCACTCGGCTCGCTAAGTCACTCGCCGAGACCGCGTCCCGTTGGCTCGACTTGCGACTCGGTTCGCCGGATTTTTTCCTTCATACAGGAGCCCGCCGACGATTCGACTGGATGCCTACTTGAAGCCGTATACTCCGACTGCCAGCAGCCACTCACGCCTAATCAACGACGGCCTCGGGGACTACTGATGGGGATACGCCTACTGGGGTATACTCAGCGGGACGTTTCCGACTGGCCCAAGGGCTGGCGAGTGGGCCTGCAGAACGGCGAGTGGATCAAAGCCCAGCAAGGTACTGGGCGACTGGAAGTTGAAGGCCCAGGCGAGTAGATAGGCCCAGTCGGACTAGGTTAAACGATTACCAAAGCTGTAACCGAATCGGTTGAGATATGTAAACCCTAGGGGAGGTGAGCCTATATAAACCTCCCTATGGGGTGAGTAGAGACACGTTCCCTCATACACCCAAGCAACTCGCCGCCTAGCCGCCGAGTTCGCCCATTGTAAACACCTCCATAATACAATCTAGGAGGAGTAGGTCTTTACCCTCCGGGGGGCCGAACCTGGGTAAAACCCTGTGTCTTTGCCCTCATCTCGCACCGCAGATGGCTGGCCGCCCTTGCCCCTCGTTCTACTACTCGCTGCCGATTGCAGCATCTGCCGTGACCATTCCCACGACAGAAAGGCAAGTCTAAGCAGAAGGGACACTTCAAGAAGGGTGGTAAGAAAGTTACCGCGCCGACGAAGAAGACCAAGGCTGGACCAAAGCCTGATACTGAATGCTTTTACTGCAAGGGAGAAGGTCACTGGAAGCGGAATTGACCAAAGTACTTGGCGGATTTGAAGAACGGCAACATCAAGAAGAAAGGTATATCTGATATACATGTTATTGATGTGTATCTCACTAGTACTCGTAGTAGTTCCTGGGTATTTGATACTGGTTCGGTTGCTCATATTTGTAACTCGAAACAGGTGTTGCAGAATAAACGGAAGCTAGCGAAGAACGAGGTGAAGATGCGCGTGGGAAACGGATCAAAGGTTGATGTGATCGCGATCGGCACGCTAGCCCTTCATCTACCATCAGGATTAGTTTTATACTTAAATAATTGTAATTTGGTGACTGCGTTAAGCATGAACATTATATCGGGATCTTGTTTATTGCGAGACGGTTACTTGTTTAAGTCCGAGAATAATGGTTGTTCGATTTATATGAGTAATATGTTTTATGCACATGAACCTTTGATAGATGGTCTATTCTTATTGAATCTCGATAGTGGAAATACACATATTAATAACATTGAGGCTAAACGTTTGAAATCGAGCGATAACTCGACCTATATGTGGCACTGTCGTCTTGGTCACATTGGAGTGAAGCGTATGAAGAAACTCCATTCCGATGGACTTCTTGAATCACTTGATTTCAAATCACTTGAAAGATGCGAAGCATGTCTGATGGGTAAAATGACTAAGACTCCATTTTATGGTATGATGGAGCGAGCTACGGACTTATTGGAAATCATACATACCGATGTGTGTGGTCCAATGAGTGTAGCATCGCGCGGTGGTTATCGTTATGTTCTTACCTTCACGGATGACTTGAGTAGATATGGGTATATCTATTTCATGAAACATAAGTCCTAAACTTTCGAGAAGTTTAAGGAATTTCAAAGTGAGGTAGAGAATCAACGTAACAAGAAGATTAAATTTCTATGTTCTGATCGTGGAGGTGAATATCTAAGTTACGAGTTTGGCGAGCATTTGAAGAAATGCGGAATACTTTCACAATTGACACCGCCGGGAACACCACAGCGTAATGGTGTGTCCGAACATCGTAATCGAACTCTCTTAGATATGGTTCGTTCTATGATGTCACTTACAGATTTACCGCTATCATTTTGGGGTTATGCATTGGAAACAGCCGCATTCACTTTAAACAGGGCACCATCTAAATCCGTTGAAACGACACTGTATGAATTATGGTTTGGGAAGAAACCTAGATTGTCGTTCCTTAAAGTTTGGGGTTGCGAAGCCTATGTAAAGAAGTTACAGCCGGACAAGCTTGAGCCCAAAGCGGAAAAATGCGTCTTCATAGGATACCCGAAGGAAACTATTGGGTATACCTTCTATCATAGATCCAAAGGCAAAATCTTCGTTGTCAAGAATGGATCCTTTCTAGAGAAGGGATTTCTCTCGAAATAAGTGACTGGAAGGAAAGTAGAACTCGAAGAGGTTGTCGAACCTTCTCTCGAAATTGCGATTAGCGCAGCACCGGAAGAAGTTCCTGTGGTGCCTGCACCAATAAGAGAGGAAGCTAATGATGATGATCATGAAACTTCGGTCGTAGTTGCTACAGAGCCTCGCAGGTCAACGAGAACTCGTACCACTCCAGATTGGTATGATCCCGTTATGAGTGTCATGTTGGTGGACAACACCGATGACCATGAGACATATGTGTAGGGTTTCGTAGCATGGAAAACAAAAAATTTCTATCACATACAAACAAACAAGCCAAGATCTATCTACTAGATTGTAGCAACGAGTCGATGGAATAACTTACCCTCGAAGATTCCAAAGTGTTTAACGAGAGCGGATTCTCGTGGGTGATGTAGTCGTACTCTTCCCGATCTCAAGATCGCGTAGACGATCCTTCCGGCGCTGCGTTCCGGCAGGTCTCCCGCAGTCAGTCACACGTTCGGTACTCGATGAAGACCTTCCTCTCCCTTGTTCCAGCAGGCAGCGGAGGTTGTAGCACTCTCCTCGCGATTCCGGCAGCACAACGACGTGGTACCGGAAGTAGAGGGGAGATCTCGCAGGGCTTCGCCTTAAGCCGGAGCGAGTATGGTGGAGTATGAGAGAGTCCTCAGTGTTCTAGGGTTTAAACACACCAAGGAGGGGACAAGACGGCGGCTAGGGTTTAGCTAGGCGGCGGCGAGTTGATTCCCTAGGGCCGGCGGCGGCGGCTTGGGGCTAGGGTTTGGAGGAGTAGGAGTTGTGTGTCAAGGAGGGGAGCCCTGCCCCTCCTTATATAGGTGGAGGGGGCCGGCCGGCCAAGGGGAGGGAGAGGAGTCCCTCCCCAACTCGGCTTGGAGGTGGGCCGCCGGTTGGAGGAGGGAATTCCTCCCCAACTCGGTTTCCACCTCTCCTCCTCTTTCCAAAAATTGCCGTTTTGACTTTTCAAACTAGCCATTTGACTTTTCAAACTAGGATTTGAATAATCCCTTTATTTTGGACAGCGATGACACTTAGTACATGATGCAATCATTCCAACTAGTAATGACACATTCATGTACCCCTTCCCCTCCGGAGTGCCGGACATTCCGGAACCTTCTAGAACATTCCTGATGAAAACACCGGAATCATTCCCGAACTCTGAAACGGGACTTTCCTTATATGAATCTTATTCTCCGGACCATTCCGGATCACCTCGTGATATCCCGGATCCCATCCAAGACTCCGAACAACATTCGGTCTCTTTCTCATAATACCATAACTACTCAAACAACGTCGAATCCTTAAGTGTGTCTTCCTACGGTTCGTGAATTATGCGGACATGATCGAGACACTTCTCCGAACAATAACCAATAGAGTGTAGGGGTTCGTAGCATGGAAAACAAAAATTTTCTATCGCATACAAACAAACAAGCCAAGATCTATCTACTAGATTGTAGCAACGAGTTGATGGAATAACTTACCCTCGAAGATTCCAAAGTGTTTAACGAGAGCGGATTCTCGTGGGTGATGTAGTCGTACTCTTTCCGATCTCAAGATCGTGTGGACGATCCTTCCGGCGCTGCGTTCCAGCAGCGCTTCCGCAGTCGGTCACACGTTCGGTACTCGACGAAGACCTTCCTCTCCCTTGTTCCAGCAGACAGCGGAGATTGTAGCACTCTCCTCGTGATTCCGGCAGCACAACGGCGTGGTACCGGAAGTAGAGGGGAAATCCCGCAGGGCTTCGCCTTAAGCCGGAGCGAGTATGGTGGATTATGAGAGAGGGATATTAGTGGTCTAGAGATTAGACACACCAATTAGAAGGCTCTAAACCGCAGGCTAAAGCAATTAGAAGCTCTAAACCAAACGGCTCTAAACCTGAGATTAGAGGTAGAAACTTGTGTGTCTCAAGGAGGAGCCATGCCCCTCCTTTTATAGGTGGAGGGGCTAGGCGCGCCAGGGAGGGAGGGAGTCCCTCCCCAACTCGGCCTAGGGCTTGGGTGCCGACTTGGAGGAGAGAAACTCCTCCTCCAAGTTGGTTTCAAGTTCCTCTTGCTTGTTTCCCACAGTTTCCTGTTTCCCACAGTTTCCTGTTTTCCACAGTTTCCTGTTTTAGCCGTTTGACTTTCAAACTGGCAATTTGACTTTCATGTTTTTGGAACAGCAAGAACACTTAGTACATGATGCAATCATCCAATGACACATTCATGTACCCTCCCCCCCGGAGTGCCGAACAATCCGGACCCTTCTAGAACATTCCCGATGAAAACACCGGAATCATTCCCGAACTCCGAAACGGGACTTTCCTTATATGAATCTTATTCTCCAGACCATTCCGGATCACCTCGTGATATCCCGGATCCCATCCGAGACTCCGAACAACATTCGGTCTCTTTCTCATAATACCATAACTACTCAAAACAACGTCGAATCCTTAAGTGTGTCTCCCTACGGTTCGTGAATTATGCGGACATGATCGAGACACTTCTCCGAACAATAACCAATAGAGGAATCTGGAAATTCATATGGCTCCCACATATTTCTACGATTACTTTGCGATCGAATGAACCACTTACATACGATACCAATTTCCCTTTGTCTCACGATAGTTTACTTATCCGAGGTTATGATCGTCGGTATCTCTGCATACCTAGTTCAACCTCGTTACTGATAAGTACTATTTTCTCGTTCCCGTGATATGTGATCCCTTGTGACCCAGTCACATGCTTGCAAGCTAATTGGATGACATTCCACCGAGAGGGCCCAGAGTATATCTATCCGTCATATGGATGGACAAATCCCACTCTTGATTCATGTGTTTCAACCAATACTTTCCGAACACTCAATGCCACCTTTATAGCCACCCAGTTACGGTGTGGTGTTTGATGTCATCAAAGCATCCATCTGGTAAAGGTGATATGCATGATCTCATGGTCGAAGGAATTAGGTTACTATGTATCAGAAAGCATATAGCAATTGAACTATTGAAATGACTTGATCTTTATGCTACGCTTATCAATAGGAGTATGTCCACCATATCATTCTCCTAACGATATGATCTTGTTGTTGATAACATCTCAATGTTCATGATAGGGAAACCACAATCATTTAATCAACCAACAAGCTAGTGAAGTATAGAGGCTATACTAGGGACTTCAAATTAAGTTTACAACTCACACAAGTATCAATGTTTCCTTGTTAATACTATTATAGCATGAATGTAAACATTTATCATAAACACAAAGATATAATAATAACTACATTTATTATTGCCTCTAGGGCATATCTCCAACAGTCTCCCACTTGCACTAGAGTCATCTAATCTAGATTACATGGTAATATACCGAACACCCATGGCAGTTTGGTGTTGGTCATGTTTTGCCCTCGGGAGAGGTTTAGTCAACGGATCCGCCACATTCAGATCTGTGTGTACTTTGCAAATCTTTATATCCCCATCCTGGATATGTTCTCGAATAGCGTGAAAACGCAGCTTGATATGCTTCAGCTTCTTGTGTGACCTTGGTTCTTGCGCATTGGCTATGGCGCCCATGTTATCACAGTAGATAGACATTGGGTCCAGCGCACTAGGAACCACACCCAGCTCTGTAATGAACTCTTTCATCCATATCGCTTCTTGTGAAGCCTCCGAAGCAGCCATGTATTCCGATTCAGTTGAAGATCTCGCCACAACGCTTTGCTTTGCACTCCTCCAGCTAACTGCTGCACCATTCAAAATAAATACGTATCCAGATTGTGATTTAGAATCATCCGGATCGGTGTTCCAACTGGCATCGGTGTAACCATTAACAACGAGCTGTTCATCACCTCCATAAGAAAGAACCATATCCTTAGTTCTTCTCAAGTACTTAAGGATGTTTTTGACCGCTGTCCAATGATCCACTCCTGGATCACTTTGATATCTGCTAGTTAAACTAACAGCATATGCAATGTCGGGTCTAGTACATAGCATGGCATACATTAGAGATCCTATGGCTGTGGCATAGGGAGTCTTACTCATCCTTTCTCTATCTTCTGCCGATGTCGGACTTTGAGTTTTACTCAAGGTCGTATTGGGCAACATGGGCAAGAACCCTTTCTTGCTTTCTTCCATTCCAAACCTCTTTAGAACTTTGTCCAAATATGTACTCTGTGACAATGATATTTGGCGTTTCGATCTATCTCTATAAATCTTTATGCCTAATATGTAAGCTGCTTCGCCAAGATCCTTCATTGAAAAACTATTATTCAAATATTCCTTGACACTATTAAGAAGGTCTACATCATTCCCAATCAACAATATGTCATCCACATATAGTATTAAGAATGCTACACAGCTCCCACTCACTTTCTTGTAAATACAAGCTTCTCCATAAGTTTGTATAAAACCAAAACTTTTGATCACCTTATCAAAACGTTGATTCCAACTTCGGGATGCTTGCTTCAATCCATAGATGGACCTTTGAAGTTTGCATACCTTGTTAGCATCTTTAGGATCAACAAAACCTTTGGGTTGCATCATATACAACTCTTCATCAATATCTCCATTGAGGAATGCTGTTTTGACATCCATCTGCCATATATCATAATCATAATATGCAGCGATTGCTAACATAATCCTCACAGACTTTAGCTTCGCTACTGCTGAGAAAGTCTCATCGTAGTCAACTCCTTGAATTTGTCGAAACCCTTTTGCGACAAGTCGAGCTTTATAGACAGTAACATTACCATCAGCATCTGTTTTCTTCTTGAAAATCCATTTGTTCTCGACAGCCTTCCGGCCATCCGGTAAGTCCACCAAAGTCCATACTTGGTTTTCGTACATGGATCCAATCTCGGATTTCATGGCTTCTTGCCATTTATTGGAATCTGGGCTCATCATCGCTTCCTCATATGTCTCGGGGTCATCGGTGTTGTCCACCAACATGACACTCATAACGGGATCATACCAATCTGGAGTGGTACGAGTTCTCGTTGACCTCCGAGGCTCTGTAGCAACTTCAACCGAAGTTTCATGATCATCATCATTAGCTTCCTCTCTAATTGGTGCAGGCACCACAGGAACTTCTTCCGGTGCTGCGCTACTCGCAATTTCGAGAGAAGGTTCGACAACCTCGTTGAGTTCTACTTTCCTTCCAGTCACTTCTTTCGAGAGAAATTCCTTCTCTAGAAAGGATCCATTCTTGGCAACGAAGATTTTGCCTTCGGATCTATGATAGAAGGTATACCCAATAGTTTCCTTCGGGTATCCTATGAAGACGCATTTTTCCGCTTTGGGTTCAAGCTTGTCCGGCTGTAACTTCTTTACATAGGCTTCGCATCCCCAAACTTTAAGGAACGACAATTTAGGTTTCTTCCCAAACCATAATTCATACGGTGTCGTTTCAACGGATTTAGACGGTGCCCTATTTAAAGTGAATGCGGCTGTTTCTAATGCATAACCCCAAAATGATAGCGGTAAATCTGTAAGTGACATCATAGAAAGAACCATATCTAAGAGAGTTCGATTACGACGTTCGGACACACCATTACGCTGTGGTGTTCCTGGCGGTGTCAATTGTGAAAGTATTCCGCACTTCTTTAAATGCTCGCCAAACTCGTAACTTAGATATTCACCTCCACGATCAGAACGTAGAAATTTAATCTTCTTATTACGTTGATTCTCTACCTCACTTTGAAACTCCTTAAACTTCTCGAAAGTTTCGGACTTATGTTTCATAAAATAGATATACCCATATCTACTCAAGTCATCTATGAAGGTAAGAACATAACGATAACCACCGCGCGATGCTACACTCATTGGACAACACACATCGGTATGTATGATTTCCAATAAGTCCGTAGCTCGCTCCATCATACCAGAAAATGGAGTCTTAGTCATTTTTCCCATCAGACATGCTTCGCATCTTTCAAGTGATTCAAAATCAAGTGATTCAAGAAGTCCATCGGAATGGAGATTCTTCATACGCTTCACTCCAATGTGACCAAGACGACAGTGCCACATATAGGTCAAATTATCGCTTGATTTCAAACGTTTAGCCTCAATATTGTTGATATGTGTATTTCCACTATCGAGATTCAATAAGAATAGACCATCTATCAAAGGTGCATGTGCATAAAACATATTACTCATATAAATCGAACAACCATTATTCTCTGACTTAAACAAGTAACCGTCTCGCAATAAACAAGATCCCGATATAATGTTCATGCTCAACGCAGGCACCAAATAACAATTATTTCAGTATAAAACTAATCCCGATGGTAGATGAAGGGGTAGCGTGCCAACCGCGATCACATCAACCTTTGATCCGTTTCCCACGTGCATCGTCACCTCGTTCTTCGCTAGCTTCCGTTTATTCTGCAGCACCTGTTTCGAGTTACAAATATGAGCAACCGAACCAGTATCAAATACCCAGGCACTACTACGAGTACTAGTGAGATACACATCAATAACATGTATATCAGATATACCTTTCTTCTTGATGTTGCCGTTCTTCAGATCCGCCAAGTACTTTGGGCAATTCCGCTTCCAGTGACCTTCTCCCTTGCAGTAAAAGCACTCAGTTTCAGGCTTGGGTCCAGCCTTGGTCTTCTTCGCCGGCGTGGTAACTTTCTTACCACCCTTCTTGAAGTGTCCCTTTTGCTTAGACTTGCCTTTCTTGAGTTTGGTGGTCTTATTGACCATCAACACTTGGTGCTCTTTCTTGATCTCCACTTCTGCAGACTTTAACATAACAAACAGTTCTGGCAACTCTTTGTTCATGTTCTGCATGTTGTAGTTCATCACAAAGTTCCTGTAACTTGGTGGCAGTGACTGGAGGACGCGGTAAATCCCCAAAGCATTAGGAATCACTATACCCAAGCTTTGAAGTTTGTTTGCGTGCCCAGACATCTTAAGCACATGCTCACTGACGGAGCTGCCCTCTTCCATCTTGCAGTTAAAGAACTTTTCAGAAGCCTCATAGCTTTCAATTGCCGCATGAGTCTCAAAAATCAATTTGAGATCCTCGACAATATCATATGGGTCTGACTCTTTAAACCTTTTCTGAAGCTCCGATTCTAAACCATACAAGATAGCACACTGAACTATGGAGTACTGATTCTTCCGAGCGAGGTAAACATTCTTTACTTCATCGGAAGCATCAGCTGCAGGTGGGTCACCCAGCGGTGCATCCAGCACATAGGTCAAATTACCAGCTGTGAGGACAATCCTCAAATTGCGGAACCAATCCGCGAAGTTGCTTCCATTGTTTTTCAACTTTTCTTTCTCTAGGAACGCATTAAAATTGATGGTAGGGGCTGCCATTGATCTACAACATATTTGCAATAGTTTAGACTAAGTTTATGATAAATTGAGTTCAAATTAATTAATGAAATTAAACTAGGTGAACTCCCACTCAAAACAACATCCCTCACGTTGTTTTAGTGATCACACGAACCAAATCCACTACATCAACACCGATCATCACGAGAGTTGATATAGTTTCAATGGCGAACAATCGTCATGTTCATCATATCTACTATACGATTCATGCTTTACCTTTCGGTAATCCGTGTTCCGAGACCATGTCTGTACATGCTAGGCTCGTCAAGATCAAACCTTAGTTTCTGCATGAACAAATCTGGCTTGCTCACGTTGTATACACTTGCAGAATCTAACACACCCGATCATCACGTGGTGCTTCGAAACAACAAGCTTTAGCAACGGTGCTAACTAAGGGTGAACACTTTATGATTTGAAATTAATGTGCATGAGGGATCATCTTATAATGCTACCGTCGTCTACTAAGCAATACAAGATGCATAAAGGATTAACATCACATGCAATTCATAATATGTGATATGATATGGCCTTTCTTCTTTGTGCTTCCGATCTGCATCTTCAAGCACGAACATGATCTCCATCATCACCGGCATTGCATCAAGGTCAATGACGCTTCACCATGGTTGTCGTCCACCGGCTTCAACTATTACAACTACTTTGAATAGACACGCGGGTCTTAACATAAATTAAAGACAACCATATGGCTCCTGCCGGTTGCCAACTTACAATAAGGAACATTGCATACATCAAATATAATCACAATCATGGCCATATCACATCACTGCACACCCCTGCAAAACAAAGTTAGACGCCTCTACTTTCTTTGCATATTTTACGTGGTTTGGGGCTTTCAATAAGTGTCGTTCTAACTTACGAACAAGAACCACAACATTGATACTAGCATTGTTGATTACCCGTTGTAAATTGGATCTTAACTATGCTAGGAGAAACAGGCACCCGCAAAGCCACTTATGCAATACAAGTTGCATGTTAAGCGTGGAGCAAGTCTCATGAACGATGTCATGTAAGGTTAGCCCGGGCCGCTTCATCCCAACATACCGCAAGATGCAAAGTACACAAAAAGCAATTGACAATAAAAGCATCAACGCCCACAATGACCATTGTGTTCTACTCGTGCAACAGATCTACATATAGACACGGCTCTGATACCACTATAGGGGTTCGTAGCATGGAAAACAAAAATTTTCTATCGCATACAAACAAACAAGCCAAGATCTATCTACTAGATTGTAGCAACGAGTCGATGGAATAACTTACCCTCGAAGATTCCAAAGTGTTTAACGAGAGCGGATTCTCGTGGGTGATGTAGTCGTACTCTTTCCGATCTCAAGATCGTGTGGACGATCCTTCCGGCGCTGCGTTCCGGCAACGCTTCCGCAGTCGGTCACACGTTCGGTACTCGACGAAGACCTTCCTCTCCCTTTTTCCAGCAGGCAGCGGAGGTTGTAGCACTCTCCTCGCAATTCCGGCAGCACAACGGCGTGGTACCAGAAGTAGAGGGGAAATCCCGCAGGGCTTCGCCTTAAGCCGGAGCGAGTATGGTGGATTATGAGAGAGGGATATTAGTGGTCTAGAGATTAGACACACCAATTAGAAGGCTCTAAACCGCAGGCTAAAGCAATTAGAAGCTCTAAACCAAACGGCTCTAAACCTGAGATTAGAGGTAGAAACTTGTGTGTCTCAAGGAGGAGCCCTGCCCCTCCTTTTATAGGTGGAGGGGCTAGGCGCGCCAGGGAGGGAGGGAGTCCCTCCCCAACTCGGCCTAGGGCTTGGGTGCCGACTTGGAGGAGAGAAACTCCTCCTCCAAGTTGGTTTCAAACTCCTCTTGCTTGTTTCCCACAGTTTCCTGTTTCCCACAGTTTCCTGTTTTCCACAGTTTCCTGTTTTAGCCGTTTGACTTTCAAACTGGCAATTTGACTTTCATGTTTTTGGAACAGCAAGAACACTTAGTACATGATGCAATCATCCAATGACACATTCATGTACCCTCCCCCCCGGAGTGCCGGACAATCCGGACCTTTCTAGAACATTCCCGATGAAAACACCGGAATCATTCCCGAACTCCGAAACGGGACTTTCCTTATATGAATCTTATTCTCCAGACCATTCCGGATCACCTCGTGATATCCCGGATCCCATCCGAGACTCCGAACAACATTCGGTCTCTTTCTCATAATACCATAACTACTCAAAACAACGTCGAATCCTTAAGTGTGTCTCCCTACGGTTCGTGAATTATGCGGACATGATCGAGACACTTCTCCGAACAATAACCAATAGAGGAATCTGGAAATTCATATGGCTCCCACATATTTCTACGATTACTTTGCGATCGAATGAACCACTTACATACGATACCAATTTCCCTTTGTCTCACGATAGTTTACTTATCCGAGGTTATGATCGTCGGTATCTCTGCATACCTAGTTCAACCTCGTTACTGATAAGTACTATTTTCTCGTTCTCGTGATATGTGATCCCTTGTGACCCAGTCACATGCTTGCAAGCTAATTGGATGACATTCCACCGAGAGGGCCCAGAGTATATCTATCCGTCATATGGATGGACAAATCCCACTCTTGATTCATGTGTTTCAACCAATACTTTCCGAACACTCAATGCCACCTTTATAGCCACCCAGTTATGGTGTGGTGTTTGATGTCATCAAAGCATCCATCTGGTAAAGGTGATCTGCATGATCTCATGGTCGAAGGAATTAGGTTACTATGTATCAGAAAGCATATAGCAATTGAACTATTGAAATGACTTGATCTTTATGCTACGCTTATCAATAGGAGTATGTCCACCATATCATTCTCCTAACGATATGATCTTATTTTTGATAACATCTCAATGTTCATGATAGGGAAACCACAATCATTTAATCAACCAACAAGCTAGTGAAGTATAGAG
Source organism: Avena sativa (assembly GCA_916181665.1). Taxonomy (NCBI): domain Eukaryota; kingdom Viridiplantae; phylum Streptophyta; class Magnoliopsida; order Poales; family Poaceae; genus Avena; species Avena sativa. Next base: position 444,953,834 of record OV702282.1, on the reverse strand, counting down.
GCTATACTAGGGACTTCAAATTAAGTTTACAACTCACACAAGTATCAATGTTTCCTTGTTAATACTATTATAGCATGAATGTAAAAATTTATCATAAACACAAAGATATAATAATAACTACATTTATTATTGCCTCTAGGGCATATCTGCAACATAGAGGAATCTGGAAATTCATATGGCTCCCACATATTTCTACGATTACTTTGCGATCGAATGAACCACTTACATATGATACCAATTTCCCTTTGTCTCACGATAGTTTACTTATCCGAGGTTATGATCGTCGGTATCTCTGCATACCTAGTTCAACCTCGTTACTGATAAGTACTCTTTTCTCGTTCCCGTGATATGTGATCCCTTGTGACCCAGTCACATGCTTGCAAGCTAATTGGATGACATTCCACCGAGAGGGCCCAGAGTATATCTATCCGTCATATGGATGGACAAATCCCACTCTTGATTCATGTGTTTCAACCAATACTTTCCGAACACTCAATGCCACCTTTATAGCCACCCAGTTACGGTGTGGTGTTTGATGTCATCAAAGCATCCATCTGGTAAAGGTGATATGCATGATCTCATGGTCGAAGGAATTAGGTTACTATGTATCAGAAAGCATATAGCAATTGAACTATTGAAATGACTTGATCTTTATGCTACGCTTATCAATAGGAGTATGTCCACCATATCATTCTCCTAACGATATGATCTTGTTGTTGATAACATCTCAATGTTCATGATAGGGAAACCACAATCATTTAATCAACCAACAAGCTAGTGAAGTATAGAGGCTATACTAGGGACTTCAAATTAAGTTTACAACTCACACAAGTATCAATGTTTCCTTGTTAATACTATTATAGCATGAATGTAAACATTTATCATAAACACAAAGATATAATAATAACTACATTTATTATTGCCTCTAGGGCATATCTGCAACATAGAGGAATCTGGAAATTCATATGGCTCCCACATATTTCTACGATTACTTTGCGATCGAATGAACCACTTACATACGATACCAATTTCCCTTTGTCTCACGATAGTTTACTTATCCGAGGTTATGATCGTCGGTATCTCTGCATACCTAGTTCAACCTCGTTACCGATAAGTACTCTTTTCTCGTTCCCGTGATATGTGATCCCTTGTGAGCCAGTCACATGCTTGCAAGCTAATTGGATGACATTCCACCGAGAGGGCCCAGAGTATATCTATCCGTCATATGGATGGAAAAACCCACTCTTGATCCATGTGTCTCAACCAATACTTTCCGAACACTCAACGCCACCTTTATAGCCACCCAGTTACGGTGTGGTGTTTGATGTCATCAAAGCATCCATCCGGTAAAGGTGATATGCATGATCTCATGGTCTAAGGAATTAGGTTACTATGTATCAGAAAGCATATAGCAATTGAACTATTAAAATGACTTGATCTTAATGCTACGCTTATCTATAGGAGTATGTCCACCATATCATTCTCCTAACGATATGATCTTGTTGTTGATAACATCTCAATTTTCATGATAGGGAAACCACAATCATTTATCAACCAACAAGCTAGTGATGTATAGAGGCTATACTAGGGACTTCAATTTAAGTTTACAAATCACACAAGTATCAATGTTTCCTTGTTAATACTATTATAGCATGAATGTAAACATTTATCATAAACACAAAGATATAATAATAACTACATTTATTATTGCCTCTAGGGCATATCTCCAACAGTCTCCCACTTGCACTAGAGTCATCTAATCTAGATTACATGGTAATATACCGAACACCCATGGCAGTTTGGTGCTGGTCATGTTTTGCCCTCGGGAGAGGTTTAGTCAACGGATCCGCCACATTCAGATCTGTGTGTACTTTGCAAATCTTTATATCCCCATCTTGGATATGTTCTCGAATAGCGTGAAAACGTAGCTTGATGTGCTTCAGCTTCTTGTGTGACCTTGGTTCTTGCGCATTGGATATGGCGCCCATGTTATCACAGTAGATAGACATTGGGTCCAGCGCACTAGGAACCACACCCAGCTCTGTAATGAACTCTTTCATCCATATCGCTTCTTGTGAAGCCTCCGAAGCAGCCATGTATTCCGATTCAGTTGAAGATCTCGCCACAACGCTTTGGTTTGCACTCCTCCAGCTAACTGCTGCACCATTCAAAATAAATACGTATCCAGATTGTGATTTAGAATCATCCGGATCGGTGTTCCAACTAGCACCGGTGTAACCATTAACAATGAGTTGTTCATCACCTCCATAAGAAAGAACCATATCCTTAGTTCTTCTCAAGCACTTAAGGATGTTTTTGACCGCTGTCCAATGATCCACTCCTGGATCACTTTGATATCTGCTAGTTAAACTAACAGCACATGCAATATCGGGTCTAGTACATAGCATGGCATACATTAGAGATCCTATGGCTGAGGCATAGGGAGTCTTACTCATCCTTTCTCTATCTTCTGCTGATGTCGGACTTTGAGTTTTACTCAAGGTCGTATTGGGCAACATGGGCAAATATGTACTCTGTGACAATGATATTTGGCGTTTCGATCTATCTCTATAAATCTTTATGCCTAATATGTAAGCTGCTTCGCCAAGATCCTTCATTGAAAAACTATTATTCAAATATTACTTGACACTATTAAGAAGGTTTACATTATTCCCAATCAATAATATGTCATCCACATATAGTATTAAGAATGCTACAGAGCTCCCACTCACTTTCTTATAAATACAAGCTTCTCCATAAGTTTGTATAAAACCAAAACTTTTGATCACCTTATCAAAACGTTGATTCCAACTTCGGGATGCTTGCTTCAATCCATAGATGGACCGTTGAAGTTTGCATACCTTGTTAGCATCTTTAGGATCGACAAAACCTTTGGGTTGCATCATATACAACTCTTCATCAATATCTCCATTGAGGAATGCTGTTTTGACATCCATCTGCCATATCTCATAATCATAATATGCAGCGATTGCTAACATAATCCTCACAGACTTTAGCTTCGCTACTGGTGAGAAAGTCTCATCGTAGTCAACTCCTTGAATTTGTCGAAACCCTTTTGCGACAAATCGACCTTTATAGACAGTAATATTACAATCAGCATTTGTTTTCTTCTTGAAGATCCATTTGTTCTCGACAGCCTTCCGGCCATCCGGTAAGTCCACCAAAGTCCATACTTGGTTTTCGTACATGGATCCAATCTCGGATTTCATGGCTTCTTGCCATTTATTGGAATCTGGGCTCATCATCGCTTATTCATATGTCTCGGGGTCATCGGTGTTGTCCACCAACATGACACTCATAACGGGATCATACCAATCTGGAGTGGTACGAGTTCTCGTTGACCTCCGAGGCTCTGTAGCAACTTCAACCGAAGTTTCATGATCATCATCATTAGCTTCCTCTCTAATTGGTGCAGGCACCACATGAACTTCTTCCAGTGCTGCGCTACTCGCAATTTCGATAGAAGGTTCGACAACCTCGTCGAGTTCTACTTTCCTTCCAGTCACTTCTTTCGAGAGAAATTCCTTCTCTAGAAAGGATCCATTCTTGGCAACGAAGATTTTGCCTTCGGATCTATGATAGAAGGTATACCCAATAGTTTCCTTTGGGTATCCTATGAAGACGCATTTTTCCGCTTTGGGTTCAAGCTTGTCCGTCTGTAACTTCTTTACATAGGCTTCGCAACCCCAAACTTTAAGGAACGACAATCTAGGTTTCTTCCCAAACCATAATTCATACGGTGTCGTTTCAACGGATTTAGATGGTGCCCTATTTAAAGTGAATGCGGCTATTTCTAATGCATAACCCCAAAATGATAGCGGTAAATCTGTAAGTGACATCATAGAACGAACCATATCTAAGAGAGTTCGATTATGACGTTCGGACACACCATTACGCTGTGGTGTTCCCGGCGGTGTCAACTGTGAAAGTATTTCGCATTTCTTCAAATGCTCGCCAAACTCGTAACTTAGATATTCACCTCCACGATCAGAACGTAGAAATTTAATCTTCTTGTTACGTTGATTCTCTACCTCACTTTGAAACTCCTTAAACTTCTCGAAAGTTTCGGACTTATGTTTCATGAAATAGATATACCCATATCTACTCAAGTCATCCGTGAAGGTAAAAACATAACGATAACCATCGCGCGATGCTACACTCATCGGACCACACACATCGGTATGTATGATTTCCAATAAGTCCGTAGCTCGCTCCATCATACCAGAAAATGGAGTCTTAGTCATTTTACCCATCAGACATGCTTCGCATCTTTCAAGTGATTCAAAATCAAGTGATTCAAGAAGTCCATCGGAATGGAGTTTCTTCATACGTTTCACTCCAATGTGAACAAGACGAAAGTGCCACATATAGGTCGAATTATCGCTTGATTTCAAACGTTTAGCCTCAATGTTGTTGATATGTGTATTTCCACTATCGAGATTCAATAAGAATAGACCATCTATCAAAGGTGCATGTGCATAAAACATATTACTCATATAAATCGAACAACCATTATTCTCGGACTTAAACAAGTAACCGTCTCGCAATAAACAAGATCCCGATATAATGTTCATGCTCAACGCAGGCACCAAATAACAATTATTTAAGTATAAAACTAATCCCGATGGTAGATGAAGGGGTAGCGTGCCGACCGCGATCACATCAACCTTTGATCCGTTTCCCACGCGCATTATCACCTCATTCTTCGCTAGCTTCCGTTTATTCTGCAGCACCTGTTTCGAGTTACAAATATGAGCGACCGAACCAGTATCAAATACCCAGGCACTACTACGAGTACTAGTGAGATACACATCAATAACATGTATATCAGATATACCTTTCTTCTTGATGTTGCCGTTCTTCAGATCCGCCAAGTACTTTGGGCAATTCCGCTTCCAGTGACCTTCTCCCTTGCAGTAAAAGCACTCAGTTTCAGGCTTGGGTCCAGCCTTGGTCTTCTTCGCCGGCGTGGTAACTTTCTTACCACCCTTCTTGAAGTGTCCCTTTTGCTTAGACTTGCCTTTCTTGAGTTTGGTGGTCTTATTGACCATCAACACTTGGTGCTCTTTCTTGATCTCCACTTCTGCAGACTTTAACATAGCAAACAGTTCTGGCAACTCTTTGTTCATGTTCTGCATGTTGTAGTTCATCACAAAGTTCCTGTAACTTGGTGGCAGTGACTGGAGGACGCGGTAAATCCCCAAAGCATTAGGAATCACTATACCCAAGCTTTGAAGTTTGTTTGCGTGCCCAGACATCTTAAGCACATGCTCACTGACGGAGCTGCCCTCTTCCATCTTGCAGTTAAAGAACTTTTCAGAAGCCTCATAACTTTCAATTGCCGCATGAGTCTCAAAGATCAATTTGAGATCCTCGATAATATCATATGGGTCTGAATTCTCAAACCTTTTCTGAAGCTCCGATTCCAAACCATACAAGATAGCACACTGAACTATGGAGTACTGATTCTTCCGAGCGAGGTAAACATTCTTTACTTCATTGGAAGCATCAGCTGCAGGTGGGTCACCCAGCGGTGCATCCAGCACATAGGTAAAATTACCAGCTGTGAGGACAATCCTCAAATTGCGGAACCAATCCGCGAAGTTGCTTCCATTGTTTTTCAACTTTTCTTTCTCTAGGAACGCATTAAAATTGATGGTAGGGGCTGCCATTGATCTACAACATATTTGCAATAGTTTAGACTAAGTTTATGACAAAATGAGTTCAAATTAATAATAAAGTTAATCTAGGTGAACTCCCACTCAAAACAACATCCCTCACATTGTTTTAGTGATCACACGAACCAAATCCACTACATCAACACCGATCATCACGAGAGTTGATATAGTTTCAATGGCGAACAATCGTCATGTTCATCATATCTACTATATGATTCATGCTTTACCTTTCGGTGATCCGTGTTCCGAGACCATGTCTGTACATGCTAGGCTCGTCAAGATCAAACCTTAGTTTCCGCATGAGCAAATCTGGCTTGCTCACGTTGTATACACTTGCAGAATCTAACACACCCGATCATCCCGTGGTGCTTCGAAACAACAAGCTTTAGCAACGGTGCTAACTAAGGGTGAACACTTTATGACTTGAAATTCATGTGCATGAGAGATCATCTTATAATGCTACCGTCGTCTACTAAGCAATACAAGATGCATAAAGGATTAACATCACATGCAATTCAAAATATGTGATATGATATGGCCTTTCTTCGTTGTGCTTCCGATCTCCATCTTCAAGCACGAACATGATCTCCATCATCACCGGCATTGCATCAAGGTCAATGACGCTTCTCCATGGTTGTCGTCCACCGGCTTCAACTATTACAACTACTTTGAATAGACACGCGGGTCTTAACATAAATTAAAGACAACCATATGGCTCCTGCCGGTTGCTAACTTACAATAATGAACATTGCATACATCAAATATAATCACAATCATGGCCATATCACATCACTGCACACCCCTGCAAAACAAAGTTAGACGCCTCTACTTTCTTTGCATGTTTTACGTGGCTTGGGGTTTTCAATAAGTGTCATTCTAACTTACGAACATGAACCACAACATTGATACTAGTATTGTTAATCACCCGTTGTAAATTGGATCTTAACTATGCTAGGATAAACAGGCACCCGCAAAGCCACTTATGCAATACAAGTTGCATGTCAAGCGTGGAGCAAGTCTCATGAACGATGTCATGTAAGGTTAGCCCGGGCCGCTTCATCCCAACATACCGCAAGATGCAAAGTACACAAGAAGCAATCGACAATAAAAGCATCAACGCCCATAATGACCATTGTGTTCTACTCGTGCAACAGATCTACATATAGACACGGCTCGTGGAGACACACTTAAGGATTCGACGTTGTTTGAGTAGTTATGGAATGATGAGAAAGAGTCCGAATGTTGTTCGGAGTCTCGAATGGGATTCGGGATATCACGAGGAGATCCGGAATAGTCCGGAGAATAAGATTCATATAAGGAAAGTCCTGTTTCGGAGTTGGGGAATGGTTCCGGTGTTTTCATCGGGAATGTTCTAGAAGGTTCCGGAATGTCCGGCACTCCGGAGGGGAAGGGTACATGAATGTGTTATATAGAGTTGATATTATTGCATCATGTACTAGGTGTCATCGCTGAAAAAAATAGAGGGTTTATTCAAATCCGAGTTTGAAAAGTCAAACGCCAAGTTTGAAAGTCAAACGGCTAATTTTGGGAAGTGGAGAGGGAGGTGGAAACCGACTTGGGGGAGGAGTTCCTCCTCCCACCGCCGGCGCACCACCAAGCCGAGTTGGGGAGGGACTCCCCTCCCCTTGGCCGGCCCCCTCCACCTATATAAGGAGGGGCAGGGCTCCCCTCCTAGACACACAAGTTCCTACCTCTAAACCCTAGCCCCAAGCCGCCGCCTCCATAGCCGCCGCCGGCACTAGGGCAAACCGCCGCCGCCTAGCTAAACCCTAGCCGCCGGCTTGCCCCACTCCTCGGCGTGTCTAAACCCTAGATCGTCGAGGGACTCTCTCATACTCCACCATACTCGCTCCGGCTTAAGGCGAAGCCCTGCGAGATCTCCCCTCTACTTCCGGTACCACGCCGTTGTGCTGCCGGAATCGCGAGGAGAGTGCTACAACCTCCACTGCCTGCTGGAACAAGGGAGAGGAAGGTCTTTGTCGAGTACCGAAAGTGTGACCGACTGCGGGAGCGCTGCCGGAACGCAGCGCCGGAAGGATCGTCTACGCGATCTTGAGATCGGGAAGAGTACGACTACATCACCCACGAGAATCCGCTCTCGTTAAACACTTTGGAATCTTCGAGGGTGAGTTATTCCATCGACTCGTTGCTACAATCTAGTAGATAGATCTTGGCTTGTTTGTTTGTATGCGATAGAAAATTTTGTTTTCCATGCTACGAAACCCTACAGGTCTAGTATTTTTGAAAAATGTAGTGGTAGCATTTTGAATTAGCCATTTGGTGGTTGCTTCACAAAATCTCCGGTTTTTTGCACTCGAAAAATGAAAAATAGCTTTTTGGTGCACTCGAAAAATGGAAAAGTTTAGATTATAATTCTTCTTCCAAGTAGGGTTATAGTCATTACGGGCTACAAAGTCTACTTCTTCAATAGTTGGTTCTAGAGTAGTTCTTACCGTGGTTTTCTTACCTTTAACGGCTAATATAAGTTCATGCAACTTAGCATTGAGTTCTTCATTCTCTTGTGGTGTGACGGAATTCACTTCTTAGTTCCACATGCCATTGGGCATAGTTGTGTTGCATACAGTTTGGCTGCTGCTTTGCTTCGTTAATTTGCTTACCCATAAATGTTCCTCCAGCTGCAATATCTAGTATAGACTTAGAAACAGGGTTAAGAGCATTATAAAATAAATAGAGAATTAACCAATCTTCCATCCCATGGCTGGGACAGTTTCTTATGCATTCTTTCGTTCTCTCCCATGCAAGCGCTAGTGGCTCATGCTCTTCCTGTCTAAAACCAGTAATATTATATCTGAGTTGCATAGTCTTTGCAGATGGAAAGAATTTAGTTAAATAAAGAAGTATACTCCATCCATAATGCAATAGTATTTGTAGGCAAAGATAGCAACCATTTTTTTGTTCTTCCTCTAAGAGAGAAAAGAAATAAGCGCATTTTGATCGCATTGGGGTCAATATCTTTAATGTGCATATCATATATTTCAGTGAAAGTATTCAAGTGCATACCTACATCTTCTACAGCAAAGCTTCTAAATTAAATAGTGATGCTTAATTTTATAATCTTCAGCAGTAATTGCTGGATAGCACATAACCGATGGGCATGTTCACATGCTAAAATTAGTATACTATGTTACACACGCGGAAGGGTTAGCTCGGCCTAACTACAATTTGCCAGTCAACGTTTGTAACGTGCTCGCCTGTTAGCATTATTATCATCTTGAGGGCAATAGATCGGACCACGATGAAGCAAGTCAATTTGTTAGCCACATTCCACCCACAATGGCGACGAAAAAGCAATGAAGAATACAAAATGGTTGCAATGCGGCACCCTTATCACGTAACATCGACCTATGTACAAGAATTAATCAGCACCTCATCGGCCGGCCAATTCTTCAGCTCGTCGGCATGCACATACCCACGCGCGCCATCTACGGCGCCGCCACCAGCCGCAGTAGGGCGCGGGAGTGCAACTTCCGCAGCGTTTCCCCGAACCTGTCCAAGTCCAGGCTCACGTTCTGGCCGCCGAGGTAGACGTCGTGCACGAACTCCCACCCATGCCCTTGCTTCGCCTTCTCCGGATCGGCCACCACCACGTCGTCGGCCGCGTACAGCCGCAGCAGCGAGCTCTCGCTCGGCACCGTGTCGTACTGCTCGTAGTCGACCTCCATCATGCCGCACGCCGCCGCGTAGCAGCTTCGCGCGATGAGCGGCACGCCGAGCGGGGCCACCTGGAGGAGCGCGGCGTGGCCGGGGCGGAGGAAGAGGAGCTTTGTCAGGTCGGCTCCGTGCACGCCCGCCAGCACGTCCACAGCGCTCACCGCCGCGTACTCCGACGACAGCGGCGCGCCGTTCGCCGTCTCGAGGATCGACACGTCGAACCCCACCGACGTCGCGAGCTCCGCCACGGCCGCCTCGTTCTCGATCACTCGCGTCCCCTTCCTCGACACGATCCCCAGCCTCGGACGCCGTGGTGAAGACACGTTTGTGGTCCGGTGATTGATGCTATAGGCGTCAAGGAGGAAGTTGTGGAAGTCCACGAGGGTGCGGTTGTCCTTGGTTCGAGCAGGGTCGACGGCGAGGACGCCGTGGAAGCGGCTCCCGACGATGGCGCCCGGGAAGCAGTGCGTGCGCTTGTCCTGGAGGAGGTCGACCACGTGGTGATCCGAGAGTCCCGACACGAGTTCCGGGAACGTGCCGGCCCACCACGGGCTGTAGGCGAGGACGGCGAGCACGACGCGGCGGCGGAGGTGCTGCGCCGTCAGCCACGCCGGCAGGAACCCGTCGTTGAAGGTGTGGAAAAGGTTCCCCGTGTACCCGCCCGCCGTCATCACCAGCGCCGGCGCGTCGTGGACCACGTCGCACCGGTGCCGCTCGTCGGGCCGGCCGGAACGGAGGCGCACCTCGTGGATCCTCTCCATGAGGTCCGGCTCCCACTTGCGCGTGTAAGGACGGACCCGCTCCTCCTCCTCCTCCTCCTGCTGCACGGTTGCGTTGGGCGTGGATCGCGGCGGCGGGAAGAGAAGGAAGGAGAGCGAGGCGGCGTCCGTGCGCACGTCGCCGGCCATGAAGCAGATGTCGGTGTTGGAGTCTGAGCGGTCGCAGCAGATGCCGTGGCTTGCCATCGACGAGCATGGGGAGTTTATCTGGTTGTCGAGAGCCGCAATGCCGCCAAACAACGACGGTCGCGGCTCGAAGAAGTCGAAGCCGGCCCTGGGCGCCAAGAAGCGCGGGACGTAGACGAGCGCGCACATGACGACGGAGAAGAGGAAGAAGAAGTGGACCAAACTCGGCCACCTACTGGACTTCTTGCCACCGCCGGCGCCGCCGCTCCCGTCCTCCAAGTCCACGGCACCGAGGCACTTCCTCGGGTCCGGTAGCGTCGAGGCCACCATGATCGACGGTGGAAAAATGGAAATGTGCGTTGGGTGTGGTCGGCTTTGTGGCGTCCTCGTCGCTCGATCGGCCGGTTATATATACGGGCCGGCGGTCTGGGCACTGATGAACGTGCGGACATTCCTTGTCGGCAGGTGACCAGCCGATTATTGGCTGCTCGATCGTGTTTATAGTGGTGTGTGTTGGTATTGGTTGCAGGTCGTTACGAACGACAGCTAGTTGATGATGCGAGTTGACTTGGGTTGCACTTGCAGTCGTTGGATGGATTCACCGTACGTGCACAAATACTCGTGTCTACTGTTTCAGAGACAAATGACAAGAATGAATCTGTGAATCTTCATTGATGAATGATCTAGGCTGACAAGAATAAATATGTGTGAATCTTTATTGATTAATGATCTAGGCCGGCTGACAAGAATGAATCTGTGAAAATCTGTATTGATTAATGATCTAGGCTGACAAGAATGAACGAATATGTGAATCTTTATTGATGATTGATCTAGTTTTATATAATCTGAACATACACGATTATGTCGGTTCCCAAGAGACGATGGTTCTGAGAACTGCCCGTGCGGGGAAAAGGGAGCGGGGATTATTCCCCATAACTGGCAAGGGTTATTATTTTTAGCACACCCATAATCACCACTTCATTGTATGAAAGTCCTCCATCTTGGTTCATTCTCCTCCAAAAACGATGTGCAGAAAATATGAGGAGTATGGTATTGTTAAAATTCCTTTAAACCCAGAAAAATTAAGGAGACGACACTCACACAACATATAATGATTATTGTCTTTGTTAACTCGATTTGAAGTAAATCCATAAAATACAGAGATCAATAAATATGCCGTGTATACCTTCCTAAAAACCACTGTGGGGAAAATGGATATTATGGCATATGATCTTATGTTTATATTATGTCATGAAAAACCATAATGAGAATCTGAAAAGTAAAGTCACTAAAGAGAAAAGGTGTTATAGAATGTTTTGAACTGGAATAGTTCACGAAGATACTCCTCGTGATTCTTGCGAAACTGAAAGTTGTCCCAATTCCATCATCGTATTTTTGGAATGTAGAAGTTGGTAACGACTTCGTGAATAAGTCAGTGACATTATCACATGATTTGACTTGCAAGATGTTTATTTTCCCGCTCTTCTGGAGCTCATGTGGATAAAACAAACTTAGGGGCAAATATAATTAGTGGTATTGCTCTTAATTGATCCCGTTTACATCTGTGCAACACAAGCCGCATATTATCCTCATAGATATCATAGGTGATTCGAAAGAACCAATTCCACATGACTATAGTATGTGGTTTATCATCCTGCGAAATCACACGCATTCGCGCGGTGTCTCATATAATTCAATTGTTTCAGAATGATTAGTAGATGTTGCAACTAGAGTCTGTTTCAAAGACTTCCATGATATAGCAGTTCCACCATGTAGGAGCGCAAATCCGGTCTGCAGTCTAGTATTATAGAGATTAGATAAGTAGCTAACATTAGTGTATCCAATCATATCGGATTCCATATTTCTCCGAAACTAAAAGTAAAGACCAAGATCCTTTGTGTGTTGGAGATATCAGAAGGCATTCTTGACCCCTGACTAATGGCGTTTAGTGGGAGTTGCATTGTGTCTAGCAAGTATATTCATTGTAAATGCAAGATTAGGTCTCATGCAATTTGCAAGATACATTAGCACTCGAATGGCACTAAGATATGGAACCTCGGGTCCCAATATCTCTTCACTATCATCTCTTGACCTAAACAAATCTTTATCTACGTCTAGAGAAAGAACCGCCATGGAAGTTTTAGTTGGATAGGATTTGTTCATATTGAATTTATCCAATATTTTCTGGATATAGGCAGCTTGGTGTACCATTATTCCCGAGGGAAGTTTCTCAAGTTGTAGACCCAAGCAAAATTTAGTTTGACCCAAATAGCTCGCCTCAAATTCCTTCTTTAGATGATTGCGTGATTCATCAATATATTGCATTGCCAATGATGTTGAGATCATCGACATACACTAAAATGATGCAAAATCCTGAAGAGGACTTCTTGCTGAAGACACATGGACAATCATCATTGTTAGAGTAACCCTTCTGAAGAAGGAACTCACTAAGTCGGTTGTACCACATCCGTCCAGATTGTTTCAAGCTATACAAAGACTTGTTCAGTTTTACACGGTACATGTTGCATTTTGTGCTTGCATCCGGGACATCGATTTCGTCGGGAACCTTCATGTATATGTCTGAATCTAGTGAACCGTAAAGATATGTGGTCACAATAACCATGAACTACATAGATAGAATATTTTGCACTTCCAAAGATATTAAATATCAGAAAGTGATACCACTCATTATTGTAGAATATGTCTCATTAAAATCAATGACGGTTCTTTGTGTGAAATTATGTGCTATGAGTCTTCCCTTATATCTAACCACCTCATTATTGTCATTCCGTAGCCGGAGGAAAACCCATTTGATTCACATTATTCTGCAAGGCAAGTTTTTCTTGTGTTGCATCCTTTTATTGAGGCCAGTTGGAGCATTTTCACACAGACAACGATAGTCTAAAATGTGCAGCGGCTGTTCGTGGAGGGGAGACGACGTCGAGGAAACACCGGCGACCACATAAATATTTGTCCTAGATGCTAGAGAGGATTCCTGCAAGTTTCCAAGCCAGTTGTTCTCCTGCAAGTGGGACCTGCATCCATGCGTCACCCGCGTCAGATCAAATTCAATGGCAAACATGCTTTTAAACTAAATAGAGTCCAATTGATAAGTACACGCGTGCGAATTACGAGTAGAAGGACTAAATAAAGCCACCCGAACAAGTATATTGACTGCTACTATATTTAACTTGTACGCTAGCTAGCCACTAGCACACTATAGTAGGAAGACACAAATAGTGAACAACCAATTGTGCTTTAGTTAGAGCACTATAGATATTATAAAAGGATGAAACCCTTATAATATCTTCGTTTTGTGGTTTCAGGGTCGAGAATCTTCCTGCACATATATCGTATATTTTCATAAACCTAAAAAAATTACAGTGCATCAGATTTCCTTCCGAATAGTTATAAACCTAGTTTTTGCGAGCAAACCATCCATTTCCCTTCGGAACCCTTAGGTGCGCAGAAGTTTCAGCTTGCGCACTCCCACCCTCCATTGGCGCCGCCTCTTGCCTGCGATTTAGGCCGCCCATTTCGACTTCGCGCCACCGAATGGTCATCTGCCATCCACCGAAATGATCAGTACATCACAATGACAGGAACTATATGTGTATTTTTAATGGTGCTGCATCAACCACTTAACATTGGTACTGTATAGCAATGACAACATGAACTTTTTGTATATGTAACTAGGAAACATGTCGCAGAGGCATCCACATCTAATCCATTCAGCGCGATCCATACCTTGAGCCTTTTTGCCCCACTAATTTCTTTTCACTGCTTGAATTTCTAAGCATTTTTCTCTAAATTTTTTCAACTACCTTCATGATCTCAAGATAGTAGATATTGACAACATATATACATGACAAAGTACATTACTACAAAGATAAAAAAGGTTAGTGCAAAAGTTGACCTTGAATTTGCATGTGAAGGGCAAGTAGGTCACTAACCATAGACATAGACAAAAAATATTTCACTTATAAACATTCATATAAATATTGAGGCTAGATGTAATGTACCGAATATTGATGACTATTTGTAACTAGTATCTACAACTTGCATTGACATAAAGAGGAAGAAAAATAAACAATCGATACAAGATGAACTACTTATCCACTATCACATTATTAAGGCATGACTGAACTCTTTGAGCTTTAGTGCAAGAGCATGGAATGCAAATACTTAACCTCACCGAATGAAAATGCTTAACGTATCGCATCCAGTGCAACTCTTGCAACTCCAAAAAACAAATCTGCATCTGGTGTGTATATGTTCAAAAAATGGATTTGCTCCTAGCAACTAAGTACAACTGCTTCCCTTGGACCAGCTAAACAATGCAACAATTCATCTAATGAAGGAAAGAAATCATGCAAGAATCAACACCGACCAATGCAAGTACGCTACTTATGTTATGATTCTTCGGTTTTGGTATGTGTCACCCGACTACATTACTTGTAGCATGCACTGCTTCTTTGTTGTGAGGAGATACCGGTGCAATTAGGTAAGCCACAAAATTAAAGAAGTAGAAGCAAATATAAAAAAAATATTGCAACACAAGGGTCGAACCATATGTAGCTTCCTAGTAATGTTCCTGAAGCTTGTGATTCCCTGCTTGTAGCCATACATTTCTTTCCAAACTATCATGAATCTTCATCTTTGCCGACTCTAGCCAGACTCTTAATGAAGGTTGTGCATGTAGCCTTGATTTCTAGAGTCCCTGGACAAATGTAAGTCATGGGATCTCAAGCATCATGATAGTTGAAGTCTTAGTAGCGATGGGCTTCTGCTTTATTTATTAGTGTCAAAGATCCAGAATCCGTTTCAAAAAAATATATTCAGAATAAGAACTCCATGGCCTGGATTGCTTGTTGAGAATATCGTGGTGCTTGGCTTGCAAATTTGAACTTGGTTTTCGCTAGTTTCTTTGCCTCATTGATGGTTCTTTCCTTGTCAATCCTAGAGTGAAAGCATAAGCAAGTTCCAAACATTTTTCACTTATAAGTTAACTTATGTTTCCACGGAACTATGAAGTTAACTTCTGATTTTTCTTGCATATTTCATCAAGGTTTCACAAGAGTTCACTTAAGTTTCCATGGAACTATCGTTATACTCAATGGTGACAATACTTAGTAAGTTCCATTTAAAACTCAAACTTTATTAGAGTTTTGTACATATCAGAGATAATCCACAACTGCCAATAATCTTCCACAGTGTTTCTATTCTGGTTATAGTCATGCAGGTTATAGTAAGAAAATACATTGGTATTCGTTCGATTCCTTGCTTTATTTGTATCTCCTCTGTATCAGTTTAAATGGAAAGGGGCCACACCAATCTCAAAGTTGGGTGGACGGTGGATGAAACGCCGGTACATACTGATGCGTGATGCTCGTAGTGTAGAATCACCGGGTTGGTGATGCAATGCCATGCATGACCAAATTATTCTCCTCCATAGAATAATTGCAATATACTGTAGGAATAGTAGAAACACTAATACTATCTTCGACCCTAGTCGACTCAAATTTAATATGATAGAAATGTATCTAATATTAAATCATGTCTAGGTATAATTGAATCTAGACGAATCTAAGTTAACTAATTTGGGTCAGAGGGAAGTAACAAAATACAGAATTAACCTGATGACCAGACATAGCAAAGAAATGAGCTGCTTTTGGCCAATAACAGAACAGCCGTACAGTAGTAATACAGACTACAGAGCATGTGCACATGACCGTCCAGTAGAAAGAACCTCACCTTTTACTTAGTTCACGGCCCATACTGCAGAAATACGTGCAGTACTTCAATCTGTCCCAAAAAGAAAGTATACGTACTAGTAAACCGGCCGTGTCAGCTTCCTCGCCGACGTTTTGCATTGCGCGGCAACGCCGGCAGCGCGTCCTCCAACCTGACGTGACTGGCGACGGAGACCGCCGCCACATCCTCCATTGCCTCATCGTGGGAGAGACGTAGGGAGAATTTCACGGGCGGCGCCGGATTCGCCGCCACGGCATTCCGCTGGGCCGCCGCCCGCCGCTGCGGCCTCTGTTCCCGGTAGGCCTGCCTGCTGAAATACCTGGCCACCTCGGATCGCAACGTCTCCTCGTCCATCCTCATCGCTGCCGCAACGCCCAGGTCGTAGAGATCGTGATCGCCATCTTCCGTGTCGCTGGAGGAGGACGCGCTGGGCTCGGCCGCAGAACAATCCGGACCGGTTTCTTGATCCCCGTCGCAGGCTTTGCCGCTTGCCGCCGGCGCGGGCACCTGAATATGCGGTTTGACGGCCTGATCGTCTTCGCTGGACGCCGAACTGATGGTGACATTTAGCGAATTTGGGAAGTTGGAAACAGCCTCCTCTGAACGGAAAGCCTCTTCTTCCCTTTCAGATCCGAGCGCAGAAGCCATGTGATCGGAGTTGATGGTGTGATCGGAACAGAGACGGGCGGCTGAATCGGCCATCTCCTGACTCTCCCTTTCAATATCGCCGGGCTTCGGACCGTGCACGACGTTCGCCGATCGCGCCGCCGCAGGGATACCTCCTGAAACGAGCTGTTCCGCTCCCTCCGCCGCCAAGGATATCATCCCGGCCTTCCTCTTCCCTCCGCTGGCGCCGGCCAGCGTAGAACTGTTCGCAGGAGCGGACCGTCGGACGGCGCTGTTGAATTCTTCCAGGACGTGCTTCCGATGGCTTAACGCCAGAGGCGGTGGTCCGTCGTGGGCGCACTCTGCCGCCGACGAGGGGGAAGATGACCTGCCGAGTAGATCGGTTTCAGATAAATGGACTCGCTGGTGTACCTCTTCCATCGTTGTAGCACTTGCTGGGAAGAAGAAGAGGACGGCAAGGGTTTGCGCGTGGGCAACGAGGAGGGGCTACCGTACCGTACCGATTATATGTCGTGTCCCCTACGCACTAGAGTTCCACTCAGATCCGGCCACGTATCCAGCAGCTAGCTAGCAAAGTTTATACTCCAAGTAAGTATATAGATTATGGAAGTCCATCATCGACACGGATCACGTAGGGGTTCAGGGCAACGGAGCTATGTATCTGTCGACACGTACTAAACATACGGTGTATATACCAATGTCTGCCTGATTAAATAAAAAAAATCACACGAAATTGTGAAAAACGAAAAACAACACACATTTGCAACATTTGTTATTCCCTCCGACTCATCTTAGTTAACTCGGATTTGTCTAAATTCGTATGTATCTACATATGTTTTAGTGCTAGATATATCCAAATCTAAACAAATTTGCGTCAACTAATATATATCGGAGGAAGTACTGTACTTGGATTGTGAGCACACAAATTAAACTTAAAAGCTATCACCCCATCCCAAAATAATTGTTGATCTATGTTCGTCGTAAATCAAACTAATTTATGTTTGACCCGGTTTATGGAATCAACTTATGACACACCAATTTAGTTTTATTATATTCCTCATACAATAAATTTAAGACACTTGTATATATAACTGAAAGCTAAATGGTATATTCCAAAATAATATGTTAAGTCACTAAAAAATAGTAATTTACAATAAATGTTTAAGAACTCTTTAGCATCCGAAATTTAAGATTTTGAATCACATTTCTTTGAATTTGTGAACTTGCTTAGCTTACTCGGGTTTTCTTTTATTCTTCTTTCCATAATTTTATAGGTGTATTTACAATTTGTACCGAGTGCGCATCCACTTATGGAAAAACATTGACACATATCAGTCCTACCACTTGGACTAGGGTCACAGACCAATTTGCATCCTTTAGAAATTGGTCCACTAGAGTGAAATCGGATTTTGACATTTACTTGTGGAACTTTCACTACTAGAGATATATTCGTTTATTTATGGGATGGTTATTATGGTCACAGTTTTGCACTGATTTTTTATGATACACGTGTTCTATTAGGGTGAAACAGAAGAGAGAATATAGTTTGCGTATGTAATCCATGTCACTTTTGGATAATCGAAGAGAGGATATAGTTTATTAGTTTACACATGTAATCCATGTCACTATTGGATAATCATCTTTTTATGAAAGAACTGTGGTATTCCATAGACTTCTATATGAATCTCGATGTTCATGCATGGTCTCACCATGGTGTATAACCATGCTTCTATTTTCTTGTGATTTTCTATAGTGTTAATCTTTTTTCAATTCAAATTACTATATTGCAATTTTTAATTTTTTTGTTTCCTTTTGAACTTAAATGAAAACATCTCTTTATGTTTTAACCTAGCTAATTATCTATATTTTTTGGTTGTTTCAACTTTTATGAATTATTTTTTGAATGTCGAGTTTTTACACGTATTATATGAACACCATTTCCTTCAACAGAATAACAAGTGCAACAAAACTTGACTTAGCTATATATATATATATATATATATATATGAAAAACTCAACTTAGCTATATATTAAAGACCAAAAGTGAACTTTTAACATTAAAGATGTAATTATATTTTCACTTATTTTCAAATATCACATGTTTTTTATTCTTTCTGTTTGAACTGCATTAGAATACTATTTAATGGATTACTAGAGACAATTAACTTTTTTGTGATCATGATCAATTATTTTTCCCTATGAAGTTGATTGAATATTTTCTTTATGAAATCACTTCATTTTTAAATGTAGTTGCATTTTCATGTACATCAATTGCACATTATAATTGTGCAATCATAATAATTATGATGTGCAAATTAGTTTTTTTTGGTTCTTTTACTTGTACTTTTTATTTTAAAGAAAAAGAATGTCCTAATTTACATACATGAGTGTTCAACTACTCTTTTTTGTATGTGCATGTGATACTTAAATGTGCCACGAAGCCGTCAATACTTAAATGTACCATGACAGATAAATCTTATTGAAAATAAAAATACCAAAAACTAGAAAATTAGTGATAGAAACGGTATTTGTTCCCAATACTAGGTGATGTGCGTTCACTTGCTCAAACCAAATATACCACTGCATGATTGTGTTAAACTTGTGTGGGTTTTATTAAAAATAAAACAGAGTCGATTGATCTATCATGTGATTTGGAAAGTTTGTCAAATCAAATTTGGGTATTCAATAAGTACACATGTGCATGCCCTGCCTCTGGCGTGTAACTGCCCCTAACCCGCACATAAGTAAGTATGGGTGTTTTAGAGTTCCTTCACATTCATTAAAATATTGAGAACATTTTCTATGAAGGGAATATATTAATATCACTGAGAAATAGTTATATATACATTACCGATGCACACAACCAAAATACAAAAAGAAGAAGAAAAAAGAAAGGTCCGGCCACAGTGATCAATTCATTGCATTTGTAGCGCAAACTACTCTCAAAAAAATGCCTTCAGCAAGGTCATTACTATTGGAGATATGCCCTAGAGGCAATAATAAAAATGGTTATTATTATATTTTTGTGTTTATGATAAATGTTTACATTCATGCTATAATAGTATTAACCAGAAACATTAATACTTTTGTGATTTGTAAACTAAATTAGAGTCCCTCGTAAATCCTCTTTATAATACTAGCTTGTTGATTAATAGATGATCGTGATTTCTCGATCATGAACATTGAGATGTTATTAATAACAAGATCATATCATTAGGAGAATGGTATGATGGACATACTCCTATAGATAAGCGTAGCATTAAGATCAAGTCATTTCAATAGTTCGTTTGCTATAAGCTTTCTGATACATAATAACCTAATTCATTCGACCATGAGATCATGTTAATCACCATCACCGGAAGGATGCTTTGATGACATCAAACACCACACCGTAACTGGGTGGCTATAAAGGTGGCATTGAGTGTTCGGAAAGTATGGGTTGAGGCATATGGATCAAGAGTGGGATTTGTCCATCCATATGACATATAGATATACTCTGGGCCCTCTCGGTGGAATATCATCCAATTAGCTTGCAAGAATGTGACTGGCTCACAAGGGATCACATATCACGGGAACGAAAAAAGAGTACTTATCAGTAACGAGGTTGAACTAAGTATGCAGAGATACCGACGATCAAAACCTCGGATAAGTAAACTATCGTGAGACAAAGGGAAATTGGTATCGTATGTAAGTGGTTCATTCGATCGCAAAGTAATCGTAGAAATATGTGGGAGCCATATGAATTTCCAGATTCCTCTGTTGGTTATTGATCGGAGAAGTGTCTTGGTCATGTCCGCTGACATGGTTGTACCCCGCGGGTACACGACCTTAGCATACCTAGTCCAGCCCAAGGAAGGCCCACGACAAATATACGCCGGCCCATGAAGACTTTCGGGTGGCCAGGGCCCATGACGCCTTCGGATCCTTGGAGAGCAAGACTAGAGTAGATAGAAAATTCAAAGGGGTAAACTTTAAAACCTGTAACCGACTCGATCTGTGCCTAGGACCTGCCTATCTCTATATAAAGGCCAGGAGGGCACGACGAGGAGGCTCTCTTACAATCTCGCACACCACCGCATGCACACCTCCACGCCAGATTGCATCTGTACACCCTTGTAACCTTTTAGTTCTGCCGTAATCAAGAGCAGACAAGCGGGAGTAGGGTTTTCCCTCCGGGGGCCTGAACCTGGGTAAACCTCGTGTCCCCGTGTTACTTGTTTGCTAACCGTTCCGCGATCTCCAGCATCCCCATCTTCTCCAAAACCCAAGTCCATAACAATGGGCGTTGATGAGATTAAACCTCGTCAATTGGCGCCGTCTGTGGGGACTGGGGACGCTGATTGTGCGATCGTGACGGTCCCAACCCGAACGATCTACAACTCTGCGGCGACGGAGAGTCATCTCCTCTTCAGCTCCTTCGACTTCACCGCCCACTCACCAGCCACCATGAAGGACTTCGAGCCCGTTGGCGACAGACTCGAGATCCTGTTCGGGAGCTTCTGCTTCCAGGTGGGCCAGACCGGCATTCTCCGCCTCCCAGAGCGGGTGCCCCTGCCATTGATCAGGCCCGCTTCATGGGCTCCACACCCTGTGCTGCGCACATCATCATCGACAGACGAGTCCTATGACAACAACAGCTGCAACTCCGATCTATGCGATCCACCATCGGACGAAGGGACCTACGGTTCCGGATCCAAAAGCTGCGGCAGCAGCAAACCGATCTACGAGCGCTACCAGTGCGCCGCGGTCATCCAGGATCAGGAACACAATCTGCCGCCCAACCCGCAGGGTAGAAACGGTGGAAACAAAAGAAGCCAATCCCCCCACACAACGGGGAAAACAATGGTCGGGTCATCCACCTCAGCGAGGAGGGATGGGCCCAAGCACGTGAGGCCGTAGCAGGCAACAAGATCTTTCCCGCAGATGCCTCGCGAGATCTGCTAATGGCATACCACCTTCTCCTAATCGAGGAGCACAAGAAACAGGTGAAGATGCAGGAGGTGCTTGACAAACGCAAGCAAGCAGCCTCGGAGTCCAGTGCGCGACGAGCTGCGCTCTCCGCCATGGGCATTGGCTCCAGCTCGCATGGCAACAACGACAACAAGCACCGTTCTCGGATGGAGAACATGGACCCCAAGGAGCGTCGCGAGGTGACTCGGGCCCTCAACGCGTCCTTCATGGAGATGGATGCTGACGACAACGTCATCCAAAAAATCCCCAGGCCGCAAACATGGCGGCCACCGCGTACCTCGCGTCTCATCCACCTCCGGAGGGGGACCCGAAAAGGTCCATGCATAAGTCTGCGCTTACCGGGCTCGGACTCGTCGGAGTTGCGCTCCACGAAGAAGCTCCTACGGAGCCGAAGAAGAAGGCTATGGTCAAGTTCAACCACAGCCCCACACCTCCATCCGAAGATGAAGAGCACGACCTTCCTCGAAGGCACAAGAGCTCACGCCATCGCAGTCGCGATTACGACGCCCGAAGCAAGCTCACCCAGCGCAAAATCGACAAGGCGTGCTCCAAGCGCGCATGCTCGTCTGAATCTGAGATGGATGCAGACGAAAGAGAAATCTGCGAAGCCCGATGCTTAAGCAGATCTGTTCGACGAACAAGGATGCCGTGAAACTTCAAGATTCCTTCGGAGACTCCGAAGTTTGATGGTACACAGGACCCCAAGGCATGGCTCAGCGACCACTTGACATCCGTCAAGCTGCACGGCAGAAGCAGGGAAACCGCCATGCAATGCCTTCAGCTGCAGCTGACAGGAGCAGCTCGGATCTGGATGAGCAGCCTATCCTCAGGATCCATCCGAAGCTAGGAGGATCTAGCGTACAATTTCGTCCGAAACTTCAAGGGCACCAGCAAGAGGCTTGCCTCGATCGAAGAGTTGAGGGCCTGTACTCAACGAACGGGCGAATCCATTCGCTCATACATACTGCGCTGGTCCAACACCAAGAACTCCGCGGCGCACATCTCCGAAGAGAGGGCTATCGACGCCTTCAAGGACGGCGTCAAGCGCCAGGACTTCAAAGAAGAACTTGAGCGTGTCAATCCCAAGACACTCGACCACCTCATGGACATCGCCAACAGGTGGGCCGATGGCGAGGACTCCGTCCACCGAGCGCACTCGGAGGAAGAAGATGACTACGGCTGGTGACGTGAACGCCGTAGCAAGAGAAGATCGCGCGTCTACGACGATCGCGACAGACCAGACATGGTCGCGGCTGGCTACGCCGACCGCCGCAGTGACAGCAACTGCAACAACAGCGACGGAGGACGCCCAACGCAGTCGTGGCAGCGCCGCGGACGCGACGACGGACCGTCAGCATACGAAAAACTGTCGGGTACATGCACCATCCACTTTTACATCGACAAATAGGATGGTAAGAAGAAGGTGAGCCACATGCTCAAGGACTGCCGCGAGTTCCAAAAACTCAGCGAAAGCATGGCTCAGATGAGGCAGCAAGCCCCAAACCCTGGATACGGGAACGCACCCGCACCAGGCGAGATCGCACATGGAGCTCCTCCACCACCACCTGCGGGAGGCCCGAACCACCCAGTCGCACCCGCATAGAATAACGGTGGGCATGGGTATCCCCCGCCAAAAGGAGTGCTGATGATCCAAAAAGGGCGCCCAACGAATAGGGTGCAGAATAAAATCACCCGTCAGATCAATCTGGCTGTGACAGCACCACCCGCCATCCCTGAGTACCTCAGCGGATCGGAGTCCTGTATCACGTTCAGCCATTCGGATCACCCTTGCCAGGTCCCTCGCCCAGGTCATGCTGCCTTGGTGCTTGAGGCGCAGATCGGAGGTTTCGAGATGAGCCGCGTCTTCATGGACGGTGGCAGCGGCATCAACCTGATGTTCGTAAGCACCCAATAAGCAATGTGGATCCCGCTGTGCAGCCTGGAACAGTCAGGCACAATGTTCCATGGCATCGTTCCAGGAAAGGGCATATTCCCCCTAGGAAAGATATGGCTCGATGTCATCTTCGGCAAGCTGGACAACTTCCGATGCGAGCGACTCGAGTTCTAAGTGGTGGACTGGCCATCATAATATCATGCCATCCTTGGGCGCGTGGCATTCGCATGATTCCTGGCAGTACCGAACTACGCGTACCTGCTACTTAAGATGCCAGGACCCACGGGCGTCATCACAATCCATGGGAGCTTCACCCGATCGGACCATTGCGACATGGACTTCAATAGAATCTCCCAGTCATTCGGCATGCAAGAGGAGCTCGTAAGGATCCGTGAGGTGACAGACAACGGGACACCCCCAGTCGCAAGACAGAACACACCTGACATGTCCTTCGACTCCACCATCAACACAAAGAAGGTGCAAGTCCACCCGACGGATGCCTCCAAGACGGCACTGATTGCCAACGACCTCAGTCCCGCATAGGAAAGCGCGCTCGTCGAATTCCTCCGTGAGCGCTGGGAAATCTTCGCCTGGTGTCCTGCGGACATGCCAGGAGTTCCCAGGGAATTCGCTGAGCACGCACTCAACGTCTTTCCAGACGCCAAGCCCGTCAAGCAGTCCATCCGACGACTGTCCAAGCCCCGGGCCGAAGCCATAGGAGTCGAAGTCAACATGCTACTCGCTGCAAACTTCATCAGGGAGATTAAGGAAAGCGAGTGGCTCGCCAATACAGTGATGGTCCCCAAAAAGGACACGGGCATCCTGCGGATGTGCGTGGACTTCACGTTGCTAAACAAGCACTGCCCGAAGGACCACTTCCCTCTCCCTCGGATCAATCAGATAATCGATTCGACTGCAGGATGCGAGAAACTCTCCTTCCTTGACGCCTACTCAGGCTATAAACAGATTCGACTGAAGGTCGAAGATCAGGAGAAAACGACGTTCATCACGCTGTTCGGAGTATTCTTCTACAACACAATGCCCTTCGGGATGAAGAACACGGGTGCCACGTACCAACGGTGCATGCAGGCATGCCTGAAGGACCAGATAGGCTACAATATGCAAGTCTATGTCGACGACATAGTCATCAAAACAAGGGAGGCGAGAACACTCATCGACGATCTCCGTGAGATGTTCAATAATCTCGACCGCTACAGGATCAAGCTCAACCCTGAAAAGTGCGCCTTCTGCGTCCCATCTGGCCAGCTGCTCGGCTACTTCATCTCCCAGCGAGGGATCGTAGCGAGCCCGAAGAAAATTCGGGCCATAATGGCCATGGAAAAACCGAAGAACCTCAAGGGCGTTCAGCAGCTTGCCGGGCGAATCGCGGCATTGAGCAGGTTCATCAGCCGCATGGGCGAAAAGGCTCCGCCGTTCTACCAGCTGCTACGCAAAGCAGACAAATTCGAGTGGACGCCTGAGGCGGACGATGCGTTCGAAGATCTCAAGCGGCTGCTCTCTACCTCGCTGGTCCTGGTTACGCCAAAGGAACGCGAGCCACTACTGCTATACATAGCAGCCACACACCAGGTGGTCAGCACCGTACTGGTGGTCGAACGACCTGAGGAGGGCAAGACCCACGGGGTCCAACGCCCAATCTACTACCTCAGCGAGGAATTGATGTCGACAAAGCAGAGGTACTCTCACTACCAAAAACTCGCCTACGGCGTGTTCATGACGGCTCGTCGGCTGAGCCACTACTTCCAGGAGCACCAGGTGATGGTCGTCAACAAGGCACCCCTGAACAGCATCTTGAACAATCCGGAGGCCACAGGACGCGTGGACCTGTGGGGCATCGAGTTGTCACCTCTAGACATCGTCTACGAGAAGCGCCACATGATCAAGTCTCAAGTCCTCCCAGACTTCCTCGTACACTGGATGGAGCTGCAGCTGCCAGACACCCCAGACATGACGCAGTCATGGACAATGCACTTCGACGGCTCCAAGCGTGAAGCCGGAGCAGGAGCCGGAGTTATACTGACCTCTCCACAGGGTGACAAGATGAAGTACGTCCTCCAGATGAAGTTTCGAGCTTCCAACAACGAGTCAGAATACGAGGGCCCTCGTCCACGGCATGCGGATGGCCAAGATCTGCGGCGCGACACGCCTCATCATCTACGGTGACTCCAACCTCATCGTCCAGCAGACGATGAATGAGTGCGACGCACACGCCATCAACATGATCGCGTACCGCGCACTCTACAACGCACTCAAAGGAGGCTTCGACGACTATGAGCTTCGGCACGTTGGTAGAGAAAGCAACGAAGAGGCCGACAGACTCGCGAACATCGGCTCCACCTGCGCACGGGTGCCACCAGGCGTGTTCCTCGAACAGATCTGCGTGCCATCCATCAAGCGGAAATTTCCAAAGGGATCACCCCAAAGAAGCAGAACACTCGGGGGCTACGCTACCCGAAGGACAGGAAGGACCCGAAAAGCTGGACACAGAGGTCGATGTGGTCAACCTGATGTAGGTCATGGCAGTCGAAGAAACTTGGAAACAGCCATACCTCCGGTACTTGATAGACGGAGAACTGCCTGATAGCCCGATAGATGCCCGACGCATATCTCGCCGGTCCAAGGCCCTCACCATCATCAATGGCGAGCTGTAAAAGCGCGGCATTTCGGGTGTACTACAAAGGTGCGTCACCATCGGCGACGGAAAAACCATCCTCCAAGACATCCACGAGGGCATCTGCGGCCATCATGCAGGCAACTGCTCCCTTGTCGCTAAAGCTCTACGAGCTGGATTCTACTGGCCAACGGCCATGAAAGACGCCAAGGACATCGTCCGAAGATGCAATGGGTGCCAAAGGTCTGCCGACAAACCACACGCACCTGGATCAGAGCTTAGGCCTATACCTTTGGCCTGGCCCTTTGCCCAATGGGGCCTCGACATGATCGGCAAGCTGCCAAGGTCTTCGAAAGGAGGACACGTCTACCTCCTGGTCGCAGTCGACAAATTCACCAAGTGGATTGAGGCCATGCCGGTCACTAACCAAAAGGGCAAAACTGCCGTCAAGTTCTTTGAATCCATTGTCTACAGGTTCAGTGTGCCGCATAGCATCATCACCGACAATGGGTCGAACTTCATCTCCAAAGAATTTCAGGACTTCTGCGAAGGCCTCGGAATCAACATCACATACGCCTCAGTGGCGCACCCGCAAACGAACGGGCAGGTCGAGAAGGCCAACGGCCTCGTCGGCGCTGGCATCAAGAAGCGCCTAATGAGCCCACTCGAGCAACTCGCCGAAGCTTGGACGAAAGAGCTGCCCTCCGTCCTATGGAGCCTGCGTACAATGCCAAATAGCTCAACCGGCTACACGCCGTTCTTCATGGTGCATGGAGCCGAAGTTGTGCTACCAGCAGAGGTACGCCACAAGGCCCCACGGGTCGTCGCTTACAGCGAAGCCGAATCCACGGCTGCACTCGAAGACGTCGTCGATACACTCGACGAAGCGCGCGATGTAGCAGCAGCTCGATCAGCGGTGTACCAACAGAGTCTCCGCAACTACCACAGCCGATGGCTGCGCCCAAGGTCCCTAGTCTTGCGACTCAAGCAAGAGCGACCGAAGAAATTCGAGTCACCATGGGAAGGACCCTACATCGTCACTGAAGTCATCCCAGGTGGTGCCTATCGCCTCAAGCACGTGGAGTCTGGAGTCGCATACTCTAACCCATGGAACGTCGCACAGCTGCGACGGTTCTACCCCTAGCTACCTCCCTCTTTTACTTTCAATAAGGCTATTCATCCAAGGCTACTCAGCCGAACAATGTACCTCCTCCATTACGATATGAATAAAGTTAAGTGTCTCGCCCCAAAATTTTGTTTACTATTCGCATTTTACTCCATGCTACAAACGCACTCGGGGGCTCCCCCCACTTCACGACTTCGTCGACTGAGGATAACACGTGTACACCTGAGTAGCTAACCACATCAGGCTAATGAAAAGGACACGTATACAAACAAAGCACTACGTGCTAAAACAACAACCAAACCCTTACAACAAAGGGCAAAACACGCCCAGTCAAATATATACAAATTTTACATCTATCTTTTTTACAGGTACTACCTATTCTGAAGAATAACCTGAGCATGCTGCTCAAACAGATCTACGATCTGTTCGGCATACTGCCTTACAGCCGCATAATACGGACGCATATCACACTCGCCACCATCTGGCCAAAGAGGCGGCCCAGCCGCCACAATAGGTCGATCTAAATCAGGACGATGTAACCGCACAAGGGAGAGTGCGGCCTTCACCCCTGCGATGAGCTGATGCCGTACCAGTTCCCTGACATGATGCACATTCCGAAACTTCGACATCAGACCAGAGAGAGTCGACGGCGCGCGCATCATCCAGCGGAAACATTACATGCAGAACCGACACGAGCGAAGACTTCACCTGACGAAGCACCCGCGATACCTGGTGGACGCGATCCTGCACCGTCGCAAGGACCATGGCATGATCACGGTCCATTCAGAAGAACCTGCCGGCCTCCATGTCCTGCTGAGTCAAGCAGTTGATCCGAACAGCAACACGCTCCTTCTCCTCCCTTGGAGCAATGTTAGCACCTACAATACTTGCAATAGAGTAAGATGAAAGGCCAGCAGGCGCATCCGAAGTAACGGGCAACAGCTCGAAAAACTCACACTGAAGCTGTTCGGACAAATGAAGCAGCTCCGCATCAAGTACTCCTCTCTGGCAGCGCCTCGATCCGCTTTGGATTTCCAAACATCAGCGTGGCCACGCACCCCAAGCAAATCTTTCTCGACGCTACATATACGGTCTCGAAGAAACACAAGCTGCAACGCACCATCCAGGGATGGCCACAGCTGTACCGCAGACGAAGTGTCAACGGGATCATCACCCGAAGGACCCTATAGTAACAGAAGACAAAGACATGAACAAGCAGATGAAGGAGCACAGAACTCAGCAAATTCATTACGTGCAGCAAAAGCCACTACGTGGCACAAGGATCGTTCATCAAAATAATTACAACAAAAGAAGCTAAAACTATCCTACAACTACAACGCCTACGAAGCTGCACCCTGAGTAGCCTCGGAGCCGGACTGCCTCATCTTGGCTTCCCCCTGCTGCCTTAGCGCGTACTCGGCCAGCAGATAAATCAGCTTCGGCCCATAACGCTTACAACGAGCAGCATAGGTGGCGAAGGCTACCTCGGATCCGTCGACATGCGTCGGCATCCGGGAGGTGACCTGAGGAAGATCCAGCTCCGTTCCAGCCGCCAAGGCCATTGCCAGCCCGACGGACGCGCCAATGCCTTTCTGCTTGCGCTTGTACGCGCAGGCGCTTCGGCTGACAATGCATCCGCCAAGGCATCGACATCCTCGAGGGCCACGCCCTTGGGGACGAGCTCCTTGTAGAAGCGCCCGAGGACCTCCTTGGCCTTGGCAAGTGAGCTGACGACGGTACTGCAGCGGTCTTCGACCGGCGCAACAGCATCATCCAAAGCACTCCCATGCTCCAGAGCACCGCGATCAAACTTGATGCCCGCGGCATCTAAAGAAACAAAGGAAGCAGCGTGAATAAAAGCACTGCAAAAGAAAGACAAGGAAGTCGAAAAGAGGAAGGCGGAGAAACTCACGTGAAACAGCCTTAGCAGCCGCCATAAGCTTGCCGGCTACCTCTCTCTCGCGCGAAGCCGTGGCGGTGGCGAGCTGCTCCTCGCGGTCCGTCGCCTCCTGCTGCAGGCACTCCCTGGCCTCGGCCGTGTTGGCTAGCTCCAGCTCGAGGCGCTCCTTTGCACCAACGGCGGCCTCAGCCTTCCTCTCCGCTTGACCAAGGCTCTTTTTGAGAGCATCAATCTCACGGAGAGAGGCGTTGTGGTCCTCTCCAGTTAGCAACACACCTGTCGGATCGAAGGACAAAAACACAAGAAGAAGCAAAAGACCAAGTCATAAACATACCTTGAAGCTGTTTGAAGCTGGCCTCCAATGCCAGGTGCTGCTGCACCAGCTGGTTGGCACTTTGCGCAAAAGGCTGCAAAAAGAACTACTAGTCAAAATAACGGCTCGGGGGCTACGCCCAAAAATAACAAGCACAAGCAAGTTACACATACAAAAAATGCTCGGGGGCTCCCCCTGAGACTCAAATAAAAATCAGCAGATAAATGCTCGGGGGCTACCCCCGAGATAAGAAGCAAAAAACAAGGATCAGCAGATCATCCGAAAAGGCTCGAGGGCTCCTCCTGCAACAGAAAACAAAAATTACTTACATGGTTAGACGGCGACTTCGAAGGTCCGCTCGCAGTCTTATGAGGGACAACCACCCGAACCTCCTGCAGAGAAGGGTTTGGACCAGCGCCTTCAGAGGTGGCCACCGTCTGAGGAGGAGGAAGAGCAACTTTCGACTCCCCCATCATCTCCCGAGCACCGTCACTGGAGGAGCCGTCGGAGGAGTGGCTACAAAAGGAAAAAATCATCAGAGCACAAGGTAAACAGACAAGAGAAAGCAAAAAAGGATTGAGGAAACTTACGATTCAAGCTCGCTTAAGTCGAAGACAGGAGGGGTCTTCCGGACCTTCTTCTCCTCTTTCTTCTCTTCCTTCTTCCGCTTCGCCAGCGGGTGCGGTGCCACAGCCCGCACGGGAACGACAGGAATTGGAGAGGAAGAGCCTCCATGCCCATCACTGTGATGCTCAAGGCACAGCGGGTTCCTAGGCATCGGTGGAGTTGAGGCATCTGACGACTCGCTAGAGCTCCTCGTCCGCTTGCGAGTGTGATCCTCGCTCGACTTGTTGGCCTCTTCAGCAGGAGATCACGCCGACGGCAGCTCGGACATGGAGTCCACGACCTCATTATTCAGAGCATCCGGGAATACTTCGGGAAATGGAGGCGACATGCCCGGTACCTTGAACTCCTGCGCAAAAAGATAGCAAAAATTTTAGCACAGAAGGCGGAAAGACAAACACAGTCGAAAAATAGCGCTACGCGCACATCCAAGCTCTACACCTGCGGAACCGGACGAGAAGCGGAGAATGGAGAAGTCAGCGACTTCCCCGGAAGGTCCTCTCCAGCCTTGTACTTCAGCAGCGGGCGAAGGACTCCGTCAAGATCCCCCTTGGATAATTCCTCAGCCGAAACCCTAGTCGGATCACGGCGACCCGCATAAAGGAACATCGGGTGCGCCCTAGCCTGGAGTGGCTGCACCCGACGTTTGAGAAAGGTGCGTATGATGTCCACACCATTCACCTCCTTCTCCGGAGTCAATTGAAGATCCTCCACCCGGCGATAGAGCCCTTCAATCTCAGCCACCTCGCCATCCAAGATCTGGTTTTTCTAGGACCTTTTCGGCTCGATTTTCTGGGAAGGGTCAAAAGGAGCAAGCCCAAAATCCTGCCCAGTTACCGTGGAGTCGCGGATGTAAAACCATCGCCGCCGCCAGTACTGGACAGACTCGGACATGGAAAAGGAGAAGAAAAGAATGTTGGATTTAAGGGAGATGATGCAACCCCCAATGGGATAAACACCATCGGAACCAGATTTCCTCTTCACTGAATAGAGTTTCTGGAAGAGGCCAAAGTGGTGACGAAACAAGCAATATGAAGAAGAGAGTTGGGGGAAAGATGATGCAGCTGGATGCCATAAAGAAAAAGCAGTCCATGAAGGAAATTGTGGACTGGGAAGGAAAAGCCCCGAAGAACAAAAGCGAGGAACATAACCCGAAACCCAGCGGGGGGACGGGGAATTACCTCGTTGCCAAGGATTTTGACGGACTCCCTATCCTGCGGGATCAAGCCCCGCTCACGGAGCTTGCGGAGATCACTCTCCCGCGTCTTCAATCGGCGCCAGCCACTGTCGATAACACGGGCAGCAGTAAGACCTTTCTTGCCACCAGCAGCATTGCTGCCAACTGCAGACGAGGACTTCTTCGACTTCCCCATCACGGTGCGGCGGCGTCGGTGGAGTGAACGTAGGATCAACGAAGGAAATGTTCGAGGATATTCCAGCACAGCAAGAAAACTCAGAGCAGATTGGAGCAGTGAAACAAGAATGGCTACGATGAAAACAAAATAACTTTTCCCATTGATTATAAGGACGAAGACGACGCACGATGACTGTCCATCGGAAAGACCTAGAGCCAACGGCAAGATCTGGCCGTCCACGTGTCAGCACAGCAGTGAACCGTCGATCACACACCATCCACTACGCGTGGAAATCGAGGCGACGCCGTAATTATCTCCACACCGCGCGTGACCGGTCAACTCAAGGTCAGAAGGTGGGACCCATGTTCGTCCAGTCACGTCATCTCTGGCGCAGCAGACGCTTGAGGTCACCAATCGTCAGCACTGACGTCATCAAAAGCTATATTAGCAACGGTTACAATTCTTCGGCTACACAACTAAGAGTACTCACTCGAATCTACGATTCGACTAACTACTCGGGGGCTACTCCTATCAGGAGTGCTGGCCGCGCACCCAAACAGTGAGCAAAAACACTACATCACTGAATTATTTCTTCGAGTCTACGACTCCACTACGGACTCGGGGGCTACTCCCATAGGGAGAATGGATTCAAGCATCCGAAAAATTTGTGTCCTATAGACCTGAAGCTGAACAACGGCCGAATTAAAGTCTCCGCTCGAGTCTACGACTCGAACAGACACTCGGGGGCTACTCCCATAGGGAGCGCTGGTCGCGCATCCTATGAATTCTTCGACTGCGATCCTACGGATCAGTATGCAAAACTTTTTTGGCAACTCTACCCTAATTAAACGCTAAGTGAGCAACGTCCTCCTTGGCCACCCGAAGCACCTCCGCGATGATAAACATTTGGATGTTGTGTCTGCGACACAAAGATAAGACCTACAGATATCATTTGTTGGCCTGGTAACGCACATGACTGTGCTCTGCTAGTAAGAATCCGTGCCAACAGGCGCGATGAAAAATCCCGACGGACGCGTTGGATATATCATTTTAATTCACTAGAATTCCACTCCTGTAAGTCCTTCGCGGCCTGAGTCGAATTACACCAGCATATGTTCCGGGTTCGGGTCGAGGGACTCGAACCTGAAGAAGATCGTGTTGTTTTGTCCTAAGACAGTTAACTGACCCTGATCGGCCGGGAGAGTCAGGCACACGCATCAACAATCCCTACACATTCTCTTGAAAGACAGATTTGCACCCGAAGGATTGAAGAGTCCTCAGCCGAATCTACGATTCGACTGAACACTCGGGGGCTACTGACATGGTTGTACCCCGCGGGTACATGACCTTAGCATACCTAGTCCAGCCCAAGGAAGGCCCACGACAAATATACGCCAACCCATGAAGACTTTTGGGTGGCCAGGGCCCATGACGCCTTCGGATCCTTGGAGAGCAAGACTAGAGTAGATAGAAAATTTAAAGGGGTAAACCCTAAAACCTGTAACCGACTCGATTTGTGCCTGGGACCTGCCTATATCTATATAAAGGCCAGGAGGACACGACGAGGAGGCTCTCTTACAATCTCGCACACCACCGCATACACACCTCCACGCCAGATTGCATCTGCGCACCCCTGTAACCTTTCGGTTCCGCCGTAATCAAGAGCAGACAAGCAGGAGTAGGGTTTACCTCCGGGGGCCTGAACCTGGGTAAACCTCGTGTCCCCGTGTTGCTTGTTTGCTAACCGTTCCGTGATCTCCAGCATCCCCATCTTCTCCAAAACCCAAGTCCATAACAATGGGCATTGACGATGTTCGGGTCTCGGACCGTAGGGAGACACACTTAAGGATTCGATGTTGTTTAGTAGATATGGAATGTTAGTAGGGATACCGAATGTTGTTCGGAGTCTCGGATTGGATCCAGGATATCACGAGGAGATCCGTAATGGTCCGGAGAATAAGATTCATATAAGGAAAGTCGTATTTCGGAGTTCGGGAAAGTTTTCGATGTTTTCATCGGAGAGGTTCTAGAAGGGTCTAGAAGGTTCACCGGTCCGGAAGGGGAATCATCCATGAATGTGTCATGGATATGTGGAATGATTGGATCATATCCTAGGTCACTTGGTGTTGACATTTGCAAGAGAGAAATAAAGCTCTAAATTAAAAGTCAAACAGGAAGTTTGAAAAGTCAAACTGGAACAATGGTTTCCTAGTGGGAGAAGAAACAAGTCCTTCTCTCAATCCAACTTGGGTTTGGGTTTGGATTCAAACCTACCCCTCCCAAGGATGCCCCTCCCTCTCATAAATAGAGGGGGGGCTGCCCTAACACCACAAGAGCCAAGCCCTCCCCACACACCCACGCCGCCGCCGCCGCCCGCCGCCGCTGACACCTCCTCCTCCTCCCGGTCATCTAAACCCTAGATCTTTGGGAAACCCTAAACCACCATAACTCGCATCCGGCTTAGGCGAAGCCCTGCGGGATCTTCCCTCTACTTCCGACACCACGCCGTCGTGCTGCGGTAATCGCGAGGGGAGAACTACAACCTCCGATGCCTGCTGGAACAAGGGAGAGGAAGGTCTTCATCGAGTACCGAACGTGTGACCGACTACGGAAGAGCTGTCGGAATGCAGTGCCAGAAGGATCGTCTACGCGATCTTGAGGTCGGCAAGTGTACGACTACATCACCCACGAGAATCTGCTCTCATTAATCGCTTTGTAATCTTCAAGGGTGAGTGCTTCTATCAACTCGTTGCTACAATCTAGTAGGTAGATCTTGGCTTGTTTGTGTGCATGAGATAGAATTTTTTTTTTCCATGCTACGAACCCCTACAATTACCAGGTACAACCAATTAATATCTAACGTTATGTTTTCACCCTGAAAGATGAGACTCCGTACTTCCCGGTGCTACCATCCCCGCTTGTCGAGGCTGCTGCCGCAAGTCACAAAGAACCTAGAAAATTCTTCATCGCCGTGAAGACTTGGTCTGCCCTTACATGTCCTCAAATCTCAGCCACCATGACATTCTCCGACATTGTCAACAACATGGCAATGGAAACACCGACATGTCCCATGATGTCAATAGGCCACAGAGCTTTGATCCACGCCCTCGTGAAGCCGCATAAGCTGATAATATGGATGTGCATGTGATCCCATCCGATCCAACAATCTAGGATCGTCATGTTCCCAATGAAGATCACCAGTGGAGCATTCTTGTGAGATCCTGGTGCATGAATTAATAATATTGATAGGATACTCATACCAGCAAGTTGTAACTTTTTTTTCTGAAAGATCATCTGAAAAGAACTCTGAGGCTAAGTGTGCTTGGCCTAGAGAAATATGAGAATGGGTGACCGATCGGGGAGTTCTTCCCGGTTGCCACGAGTGAGGACAAAGTGCGCAGAAATGACTAGTTTTTGTCTGTCAGGCCAGTCTAAAATTCTAGAAAGCTGCTAGGGGTTCCGGAGAGGCTATGGTGTTACAATTCTCAAACTCGTCATCGGCCAAATCAAGGAGAATGGCAACAAGCAGCAAATGTCTTTGCACGAGAAGAACACTAGGACCGCCTCCTTATTGAAGCAAAACCAGTAGCCCCCATGCCACAACTTAGATCATATGAGAAGAAGGCGACCGTGGCTCCTCATGCCCGCAGCACTCAACCCATAATAGGCCCAGATCAAAGCCGTCGCGGGAGCTTCCTTGCCCCACGAGTGTTGAGCCGCTCACATCTGCCCCTCCTCACCGGCTCACACTAGGCCCCGGCTGCTAGGGGCGCCACGTCATCTAGCACCACCACCAACGCCCCGTCGCTGCCTGGGATGTGCCACCACGATGCCCTCCCAGCCCTTCATCTAAGACAGGAAAGGCACCGCCACCACCACCGCCGGCGGCAGCAAAGATAGAGGAGCATGCCGAGGAGGGGCCTTCGGAGTCGCCTAGAAGGGGCGACCCGTTACCAAATATAGAGAACATATAGTCGCATGAGTGACTATAAGATGTCTTGTTGAGCATTTGTGGACGCTTGATGGTGCTAGATTGTATGATACCCTTTTGTATGAACTATATGTTGTGTGATTTATCATATACATGTAAAAAGATGTGAATTTTTATTTGAGTTTTAATATCTGAAATTGCAGACGAATATTGATGAACTGTACGCATTAAAAGTGTCATAGTTTGAATTATTGTAGTGTCAAACTAGAGTGACAAAATAATATGCACAAATGGAAGGGAAAATAGTATAGGCCGGTAAAATATGTGCAATGACTCGAATTATCCCTTTTAGGGCTGGGAAAGTAGGGGCTCCATTAATTGTTGTCTAGAGGTCCAAACGTAGGGTTCATTGTTCAAGCCATTTGTTGTCGATGCCCAGTATATAAGGCTTGCACAACTTTGAACATAAAATTGGCTGACAAAATATGGTCAATTGGTTCACAAGTTTCAACAATATGATCAATGGTATTGGGAAGTTGTCGATCATCCTCGAACATCTGATTTTGAAATTTTAACTGCTAATATCTATATACAAATGTTTGGCTAGATTCCTCACGTGGTATGCATGAATTTACCACAAAAAACTTTCAGGGTATAAAATAATATAGATTATATGCCAAAAGAAATAAATCATTGGATTTACAAAAAAAAAACTTTCAGGGTATATACTAACATAGAGGGCTCCTACTCTAAGCAGCCTTGACTGTATTTACAAAATGATCTCTTATCTGCAGCTATGGATGCCAGCAGTTAAGGCAGGCGCTTAAGGAGGCGATCTCCAAGCTTCGCACACTCCATGGCGCCACAAGGTACAACGATTAGCAACTTCCTTTATCCTTTATCTGTTTTCATTGCCATGTATCCATTTCCCTCTGCCCCTTCTTGATACATTGTCCATTTTCACAAATGTTCCCAGCAGATAAGAGTCCATCTCCAAGCACCAAACATTGTCCATTTTCACCCTACTGCCATAACTGATCCCAGAGACATACCATATATATGAGAAAAAGAACGACGCGCATAAACCTGGCTTTCAGTTGCTGCCTGTTCTAGCCTGCACCGTCACAATAATAATAAGCATTCTGATATGGGACGCCTTAGCTTGTCACGCGCCTTGTACACGTTAATACAAATACAGAAGCTGAGCTGATCAGTCTAAATTTGCATGGACAGCACATGCGCGCCACACAGAGGGAAAGCCTGCAATCTTATACGCAATATACGAGTTTAGACTAAACGGCCGGCCAGTTATCCATCCAAATTTGGCAAGCTTCCGATCTTAATTTGTGCATGCCCTTTTTCTATGTCGCGTGGCCAGTGTGGTAGGGGCCCACGTGTAGGTGACCGACTGGAGCGCGTGCGCCGTGTGTACTAGTCTACTACGAGTTGCACAAGTTGTCGCTAGTAGATTAGATAGCTATGGGCTATGGCCGCCGAACGCGAGAGGAGAGAAGAAAAGTTGGAAGAGAGCTGCAGATGCCGAATTAATGCTACCGTCTTATAATGCTACCGTCGTCTACTAATATGTGATATTAAGATGCGAGAGGGATCATCTTATAATGCTACCGTCGTCTACTAAGATGCGAGAGGGATCATCTTATAATGCTACCGTCGTCTACTAAGCAATACAAGATGCATAAAGGATTAACATCACATGCAATTCATAATATGTGATATGATATGGCCTTTTCTTCTTTGTGCTTCCGATCTCCATCTTCAAGCACGAACATAATCTCCATCATCACCGGCATTGCATCAAGGTCAATGACGCTTCTTCATGGTTGTCGTCCACCGGCTTCAACTATTACAACTACTTTGAATAGACACACGGGTCTTAACATAAATTAAATACAACCATATGGCTCCTGCTGGTTGCCAACTTACAATAAGGAACATTGCATACATCAAATATAATCACAATCATGGCCATATCACATCACTACACACCCCTGCAAAACAAAGTTAGACGCCTCTACTTTCTTTGCATGTTTTATGTGGTTTGGGGCTTTCAATAAGTGTCGTTCTAACTTACGAACATGAACCACAACATTGATACTAGTATTGTTAATCGCCCGTTGTAAATTGTATCTTAACTATGCTAGGAGAAACAGGCACCCGCAAAGCCACTTATGCAATACAAGTTACATGTCAAGCGTGGAGCAAGTCTCATGAACGATGTCATGTAAGGTTAGCCTGGGCCGCTTCATCCCAACATCCCGCAAGATGCAAAGTACACAAGAAGCAATCGACAATAAAAGCATCAACGCCCACAATGACCATTGTGTTCTACTCGTGCAACAGATCTACATATAGACACGGCTCTGATACCACTGTAGGGATTCGTAGCATGGAAAACAAAAAATTTCTATCGCATACAAACGAACAAGCCAAGATCTGTCTACTAGATTGTAGCAACGAGTCGATGGAATAACTCACCCTCGAAGATTCCAAAGTGTTTAACGAGAGCGCATTCTCGTGGATGATGTAGTCATACTCTTTCCGATCTCAAGATCGCGTAGATGATCCTTCCGGCGCTGCGTTCCGGCAGCGCTCCCGCAGTCGGTCACACGTTCGGTACTCGACGAAGACCTTCCTCTCCCTTGTTCCAGTAGGCAGCGGAGGTTGTAGCACTCTCCTCGCGATTCCGGCAGCACAACGGTGTGGTACCGGAAGTAGAGGGGAGATCTCGCAGGGCTTCGCCTTAAGCCGGAGCGAGTATGGTGGACTATGAGAGAGCCCTCGACGATCTAGGGTTTAGACACGCCGAGGAGGGGGCAAGCCGGCGGCTAGGGTTAGCTAGGCAGCGGCGGTTTTCCCTAGGGCGGCGGCGGCAGTGGAGGTGGCGGCACCGGCGGCTAGGGTTTAGAGGTGGAGGTGTTGGGTGTCTAGGAGGGGAGCCCTGCCCCTCCTTTTATAGGTGGAGGAGCCGGACAAGGGGAGGGGAGTCCCTCCCCAACTCGGCTTGGAGGTGGGCCGGCGGTGGAGGGGAGGAACTCCTCCCCAACTCGGTTTCCACCTCCCTCTCCACTTCCCAAAAATAGCCGTTTGACTTTCAAATTGCCGTTTGACTTTTTCAAACTAGGATTTGATTAAACCCTTTATTTTGTTCAGGGATGACACCTAGTACATGATGCAATCATATCAACTTGATATAACACATTCATGTACCCTTCCCCTCCGGAGTGCTGGACATTCCGGAACCTTCTAGAACATTCCCGATGAAAACACCGGAACCATTCTCCAACTCCGAAACAGGACTTTCCTTATATGAATCTTATTCTCCGGACCATTCCGGATCTCCTCGTGATATCCCGAATCCCATTCGAGACTCCGAAAAACATTCGGACTCTTTCTCATCATTCCATAACTACTCAAACAACGTCGAATCCTTAAGTGTGTCTCCCTACGGTTCGTGAATTATGCGGACATGATCGAGACACTTCTCCGAACAATAATCAATAGAGGAATCTGGAAATTCATATGGCTCCCACATATTTCTACGATTACTTTGCGATCGAATGAACCACTTACATACGATACCAATTTCCCTTTGTCTCACGATAGTTTACTTATCCGAGGTTATGATCGTCGGTATCTCTCCATACCTAGTTCAACCTCGTTACCGATAAGTACTCTTTTCTCGTTCCCGTGATATGTGATCCCTTTTGAGCCAGTCACATGCTTTCAAGCTAATTG
The DNA here is from genome assembly GCA_916181665.1 of Avena sativa. Taxonomy (NCBI): domain Eukaryota; kingdom Viridiplantae; phylum Streptophyta; class Magnoliopsida; order Poales; family Poaceae; genus Avena; species Avena sativa. The sequence goes on along the minus strand of OV702282.1, from coordinate 444,914,654 downwards.
GATGACATTTCACCGAGAGGGACCAGAGTATATATATCCGTCATATGGATGGACAAATCCCACTCTTGATCCATGTGTTTCAACCAATACTTTCCGAACACTCAATGCCACCTTTATAGCCACCCAGTTACGGTGTGGTGTTTGATGTCATCAAAGCATCCATCCGGTAAAGGTGATATGCATGATCTCATGGTCGAAGGAATTAGGTTACTATGTATCAGAAAGCATATAGCAATTGAACTATTAAAATGACTTGATCTTTATGCTACGCTTATCTATAGGAGTATGTCCATCATATCATTCTCCTAACGATATGATCTTGTTGTTAATAACATCTCAATGTTCATGATAGGGAAACCACAATCATTTATTAACCAACAAGCTAGTATCATAAAGAGGCTTTACTAGGGACTTCAATTTAAGTTTACAAATCACACAAGTATCAATGTTTCCTTGTTAATACTAGTATAGAATGAATGTAAACATTTATCATAAACACAAAGATATAATAATAACTACATTTATTATTGCCTCTAGGGCATATCTCCAACAGAAACAAGTCCTTCTCTCAATCCAACTTGGGTTTGGGTTTGGATTCAAACCTACCCCTCCCAAGGCTGCCCCTCCCTCTCATAAATAGAGGGGGAGGGCTGCCCTAACACCACAAGAGCTAAGCCCTCCCCACACACCCATGCCGCCGCCGTCGCGCCGCCGCCGCCCGCCGCCGCCGACACCTCCTCCTCCTCCCGGTCATCTAAACCCTAGATCTCCGGGAAACCCTAAACCACCATAACTCGCATCCGGCTTAGGCGAAGCCCTGCGGGATCTTCCCTCTACTTCCGACACCACGCCGTCGTGCTGCCGGAATCGCGAGGGGAGAACTATAACCTCCACTGCCTGCTGGAACAAGGGAGAGGAAGGTCTTCATCGAGTACCGAACGTGTGACGGACTGCGAAAGCGCTGCCGGAACACAGCGCCGGAAGGATCGTCTACGCGATCTTGAGATCGGCAAGTGTACGACTACATCACCAATGAGAATCTGCTCTCGTTAATCGCTTTGGAATCTTCGAGGGTGAGTGCTTCTATCAACTCGTTGCTACAATCTAGTAGATAGATCTTGGCTTGTTTGTGTGCATGCGGTAGAATTTTTTTGTTTTCCATGCTACGAACCCCTACAATTATCAGGTACAACCAATTAATATCTAACGTTATGTTTTCACCCTGAAAGATGAGACTCCATACTTCCTGGTGCTACCATCCCCGCTTGTCGAGGCTGCTGCCGTAAGTCACAAAGAACCTAGCAAATTCTTCATCGCCGTGAAGACCTGGTCTGCCCTTACATGTCCTCAAATCTCAGCCACCATGACATTCTCCGACATTGTCACCAACATGGCAATGGGAACACCGACATGTCCCATGATTTCAATAGGCCACAGAGCTTTGATCCACGCCCTCGTGAAGCCGCATAAGCTGATAATATGGATGTGCATGTGATCCCATCCGATCCAACAATCTAGGATCGTCATGCGCACAATGAAGATCACTAGTGGAGCATTCTTGTGAGATCCTGGTGCATAAATTAATAATATTGATAGGATACTCATACCAGCAAGTTGTAACTTTTTTTTCCGAAAAATCATCCGAAAAGAACTCTGAGGCTAAGTGTGTTTGTCCTACAGAAATATGAGAATGGGTGACCGATCGGGAAGTTCTTCCCGGTTGCCACGATTGAGGACAAAGTGCGCAGAAATGACTAGTTTTTGTCTGTCTGGCCAGTCTAAAGATTCTAGAAAGCTGCTAGGGGTTCCGGAGAGGCTATGGTGTTACAATTCTCAAACTCGCCATCGGCCAAATCAAGGAGAATGGCAACAAGCAGTAAACGTCTTTGCACGACAAGAACACTAGGACCGCCTCCTTATTGAAGCAAAACCAGTAGCCCCCATGCCACAACTTAGATCATATGAGAAGAAGACGACGGTGGCTCCTCATGCCCGCAGCACTCAGCCCATAATAGGCCCATATGGCCCAGATCAAAGCCGCCGCGGGAGCTTCCTTGGCCCACGAGTGTTGAGCCGCTCACATCTGCCCCTCCTCACCGGCTCACACTAGACCCCGGCTTCTAGGGGCGCCACGTCATCTAGCACCACCACCAACGCCCCGTCGCTGCCTGGGATGCGCCACCACGATGCCCTCCCAGCCCTTCGTCTAAGACAGGAAAGGCACCGCCACCACCGCCGGCGGCAGCGAAGATAGAGGAGCATGCCGAGGAGGGGCCTCCGGAGTCGCCTAGAAGGGGCGACCCGTTACCAAATATTGAGAACATATAGTCGCATGAGTGACTATAAGATGTCTTGTTGAGCATTTGTGGACGCTTGATGGTGCTAGATTGTATGATACCCTTTTGTATGAACTATATGTTGTGTGATTTATCATATACATGTAAAAAGATCCGAATTTTTATTTGAGTTGTAATATCTGAAATTGCGGATGAATATTGATGAACTGTACGCATTAAAAGTGTCATAGTTTGAATTATCGTAGTGTCAAACTAGAGTAACAAAATAATATGCACAAATGGAAGGGAAAAAGTATAGGCCGGTAAATTAAGGGCAATGGCTGGAGTTATCTTTTTAGGGATGAGAAAGTAGGGGCTCCATTAATTTTTGTCTATAGGTCCAAACGTAGGGTTCACTGCTAAAGCCATTGGTTGTCGATGCCCGGTATATAAGGCTTGCACAACTTTGAACATCAAATTGGTTGACAAAATATGGTCAATTGGTTCACAAGTTTCAATAATATGATCAATGGTATTGGGAAGTTGTCGATCATACAAATGTTTGGCTAGATTCCTCACGTGGTATGCATGAATTTGTCAAAAAAAATCTTTCAGGGTATGTACTAGTTCCTCCGGCCCATATTAATTGACTCAAATTTGTCTAGATTTAAATGAATCTAGACACTATTTACTATATAGATTCATACAAATTTTGACAAATTAAATTCAATTAATATGAATCGGAGGGAGTAATATAGATTATACGCGACAAGCAATAAATCATTGGATTTACGTAAAAAAAAGCTTTCAGGATATATCCTAATATAGAGGGCTCCTACTCTAAACAGCCTTCCGACTGTATTCACAAAATGATCTATTATCTGCAGCTATGGATGCCAGCAGTTAAGGCAGGGACAAGCAGGCGCTTAAGGAGGCGATCTCCAAGCTTCGCACACTCCATGGCGCCACAAGGTACAACAATTAGCAACTTCCTTTATCCTTTATCCTGCTGTCATTGCCATGTATCCATATTTCCCTCTCCCCCTTCTTGATACATTGTTGTAATGTTGTTGTATGTGGCTGGAACCTTCAAACGTCATCTGACTTTATTAATTTAAAAGTTGTGTTCATCTTGAGCCTTCTCGTCTAAAAACATTCAAAACAAGTTCCCAACTGTATAAGTTTGTAGCCTATAACTCATATTTTGGTTATATAACTGGTGGTCATTTTTTCCCCCTGAATATAGGTGTAGGCATTATAACCCACAGTTTCGCATGTACACAAATGTTCCAAGCAGATAAGAGTCCAACTCCAAGCACCAAACATTGTCCATTTTCACCCTGCTGCCATAACTGATCCCAGAGACATTCTATGGGGAAGAACGCGCATAAAAACCAGTGTTTCAATTGCTGCCTGTCCTATCGTGTACCGTCATAATAAGCATTTCTGATATGGGACACCTTAGCCTGTCACGCGCCTTGTACACGTTAATACAAATACAGAAGCTGAGCTGATCAGTCTAAATTTGCATGGACAGCACATGCGCGCCACACAGAGGGAAAGCCTGAAATCTTATACGCAATATACGAGTTTAGACTAAACGGCCGGCCGGTTATCCATCCAAAATTGGCAAGCTTCCGATCTTAATTTGTGCATCCCCTTTTTCTATGTCGCGTGGCCAGTGTGGTAGGGGCCAACGTGTAGGTGACCGACTGGAGCGCGTGCGCCGTGTGTACTAGTCTACTACGAGTTGCACAAGTTGTCGCTAGTAGATTAGATAGATAGCTATGGGCTATGGCCGCCGAACGCGAGAGGAGAGAAGAAAAGTTGGAAGAAATTAAAGCTGCAGATGCCGAATTAATCCAGGGAGCGTCTGGTCTGGGAACAGGGACAGATCAAGAAACTGACGACAGCCAGATGGAATGGAACGGAACGGGTCGCCTGACGGAGTTTTCGCACGCACATCGACGCCCAACCTCCGCCGGCGTGTGCGACTCGTCTCGGTCGCCGGCCTATATAACGCGCAGATGGACGAGCGCGGACGCGAGAACAAAGCCGATCGACCGCGCGTGTCTCGGAGCTGCACCGATCAATCCCAGTTTCCATTTCACCCGCCCAGCCGCGGGCCGTACGTAGTCATGCTCCCCGACGAGAAGAGCCTCGGCACCGTGGACCTGGAGGACGGGCGGAGCGGCGGCGGCAAGAAGACCAGTAGGTGGCCGGGGTTCGTCCACTTCGTCTTCCTGCTCTCCTTCGTCTTCTGGGCGCTCGTCTACGCCCCGCGGTTCCTCTCGCCCGCCACCTCCGGCGCCGCCGTCGACTTCTTGCCATCTGCGTGGAGTAGAGCGACGGGAGGACAAGGACAAGGCGTCCACGGCGGTAACGGGGTCGACGACGACGGCGCGTTGGTTCTCGACAACGAGGTGGGCTCGCCGTGCGCGTCGATGCCCAGCCACGGCATCTGCTGCGACCGCACGGATTTCAACACCGACGTCTGCTTCATGGCCGGCGACGTGCGCACGGACGCCGCGTCCCTGTCCCTCCTTCTCTTCCCGCCCTCGCACGCCGCGCCCAACGCCACCGTGGACGACAAGGAGGAGCGGATCCGTCCCTACACGCGCAAGTGGGAGCGGCACCTCATGGCCGGGATCCACGAGGTAAGGCTCCGCGCGGCCACGCCGGAGGAGACAGCGTCCGAGAAGCACCGGTGCGACGTGGTCCACGACGCGCCGGCGCTGGTGATGACGGCGGGCGGGTACACGGGCAACCTCTTCCACGCCTTCAACGACGCGTTCCTCCCCGCGTGGCTGACGGTGCAGCACCTCCGCCGCCGCGTCGTGCTCGCCGTCCTCGCATACAACCCGTGGTGGGCCGGCGCGTTCGGGGACCTCGTCTCGGGACTCTCGGACCACCCCGTCATCGACCTCCTCCACGACAAGCGCACGCACTGCTTCCCGGGCGCCATCGTCGGCACCCGCTTCCACGGCATCCTCGCCGTCCACCCAGCCCGGACACGCGACAACCGCACCCTCACGGACTTCCACAACTTCCTCTCCGACGCCTACACCGACCACGCCGTCGTTAAGACGAACACGTCCTCGCGGCGTCCGAGGCTGGGCATCGTGTCACGGAAGGGGACGCGCGTGATCGAGAACGAGGCCGCCGTGGCGCAGCTGGCGTCATCCGTGGGCTTCGACGTGTCGATCCTCGAGACGGCGAACGGCGCGCCGCTGTCGTCCGAGTTCGCGTCCATAAGCGCGCTCGACGTGCTGGCGGGCGTGCACGGCGCCGACCTGACCAAGCTCCTGTTCCTCCGCCCCGGCCGCGCCGCGCTACTCCAGGTGGCCCCGCTCGGCGTGCCTCCTGTCGCGCGCGGGTGCTACGCGGCGGCGTGCGGCATGATGGAGGTCCACTACGAGCAGTACGACGTGGTGGCGAGCGAGAGCTCGCTGCGCCGGCGGTACGCGGCCGACGACGTGGTGCTGGCCGACCCGGAGAAGGCGAAGCAGAAGGGCGGGTGGGAGATCACGGCCCGCGTCTACCTCGGCGGCCAGAACGTGAGCCTGGACTTGGACAGGTTCGGGGAGACGTTACGGAAGTTGCACTCCCGCGCCCTACGGCTGCCGGTGGCGGCGCCGTAGATGCATGGCTCCGATCACCGTGGATTTCTGCACGCCGATGAGTTTTGCCGACGAGCTGCTGATGAATTCTTCTAGCTAGGTCCGGCGGCCGCGGACGGAGATGTAAGTTACGTTACGTACGTGCCAGGGTGCCAGATAGCAACCATTTTGTATCCTTGGTAGTAGCCATACTGCTTGGAATACTTTGATACAGAAAAACTTTTTTTTAACAAGTACAGGAAAACTGAATTCTTATATGCGTGTGGGAAATAAGGACGGCTATGGTGACAAATGTAACGGCACAAACTGGTTTGGTATGGCCGCCGGCCGGCACAGTCAGGTGATGCTGGCTTGGTATGGTTATGTGTATAATGATGCGTTTGTTCCGCTTCTATCTTTCAAAGACCAAATTAACACGACAATTTTGTTTATCTAATTAATTTTACATTTAAGAACTACGTATGGAATTAACAGAGGATGCTTCATTTGCATCTCTAGGTGTGTTCATTCAGAGCATATGTGTCCGCCCGTATCAAATTACTAAGCATAATACTCCCTCCATCTTGAAACAGATGTCACAAACTTGTATAAATTCTGATGTATTTATATACTAAATTGTGTCTATACATATTTAAATTTATACAAATGTACGACATCATTTTCAGGACGAAGGGAGTATTAGAATATGTAGAATAAGTCTTGAGCAATAATTATAATTAATTAGTTTCACCACAAAAAACAAGTAATTACATTAATGACTTTCAATTAATGCCACTAAATTCACAGCAGCCATAGCATAGATACTAAATTCACAATAGTTAGTCTATCTATCTATCTATGCTCTAATTTTGCTTACGAACGTTTTGGAGATATTACAGCCACTGCCATCGTCTAAGTCAACAAGCCAAAGACCGTTCATTTCTCCGTCTTCTCTCTCCCTCACCAAACATTATCCCCTCGAAGAAACAACGATGAGCCGCCGATGGGCAGGCAGGAGGAGGGGAAGCATGGAGAAGGAGAAGACGTCGGGTTGCCCTGGTGGCGTCGAGGAAAACATTGTTTTGTATGCGCGTGAGAAAATAAGGACGGCTATGATGACAAATGTAACGACATAAACTGGTTCGGTATGACTGTTGGCCGGCACAGTCAGGTGATGCTGGTTTGGTATGGTTATGTGGAATTTTGCGAGTTCGTTCCACTTCTATCTTGCAAAGACCAAATTAACACGACAATTTTGTTTGGTAAACACTCTGCGATAGAGGTCGATGGAAAACAAAGCAACGAACTATTTGAGCACCGTCCATCTCTATTTAAATCCTATGGTCCACATGTAGTTTCATTTAAAAAACTGATGCCTTAACACCACACGTTATTGCTCCTGATCGATCTTATTTCCTAGCCTTCTCCACCGCTCCGCCACTCCTCAGTACACCATGATGCAGCGCGACGCCGCTCCTCTCTCCACCACGTGCCCCCCTCCTACTCTGGCGATGATCCGTGCCTACACCTAGATCTTTTTCTGTGTTGCCACCCATATTCTTCCTCCACGGTGAATCATCGTCGGGGCATCGCTGATCGCCGGCGGTCAGCGCATTAGGTTGGAGATGGTTTGGTTGTTCAGATTCACCACGGAGAAGGTTCTTCTTCTGTTCTTTGTCGCAGTTTCTTTCTCTGGATGGCGGAATCTACAGCATGCTTCACCTACCAAGATCGTCTTCCCAAATTTCCCTAGAATCCATCACCTTCAAATCTGCAGCATGATAATTTTTGTTTATAAATTTATATGCTTCCACTAGGTCTCCAAAGGGCAGCGATAGCAATTTTCCCGTGCTTTATGTATGGAGTATGTCCATTCTTGATTGGCAACAAAGCCATGCTTCTTAAGTTAGTATTGGTGCCTATTATATCTCCTACATATGCTTCCTAAGTAAGATGCGCTGCAGCAAGCTTCATTAGTTTACATATTTATTTCTAGTTTCCAATAGAATTTTAAACTTCACCACATGTTTCTTATATTTCTCATTTGTTGTTCCAAATGATGCTTGTTATCACACCTATGAGTTCTCTTTTTATTGTATATGGCACATACATGTTCCGTAATTAAATTTTTAGTTCTTATAAATTTGTGCAAATTGGAATTTTCATCCACCAAACGATTTATTCAAATTTCATCCTTTTTCAGTCTGCCCTTTTGCTACCATGAAAGAGACTAAATCCATTCATCTACTACTATAAGTTGTTTTGCAGCATTTTGATTAAAACACGGTGAAAGTAGACTTCTAAACATTCCGAAGCAGACGACCATTTTCTTAGAAGCATGCCATTGTGGTTGATGAACAAAATGCCGAAGTAGACTTCCACTAATTCCGAAGCAGACGACAATTTATTCAGAAGCATTCTATTTTGGTTGATGAAAGAGGATATCTATTTTCCCTCAGAAGTAGATTTCAAATTATTTGGAAGCAAATATCTATGTAGTTTGAACATGTTGTAATTTTTACAAGTTAATATATTTTTTTATGGCAATAAATTTCTATTTTGTTTCAAGCAACTATCTAGTCGTCTAGAACTACCTTGTGGTAACTGGAAGCAAACTAGTCGCCATGAAGCACAATTTTCCTCAATGGAAACGGCCCTATGTTTGGAAAACAAATTGTCACATTGTAAACACTATTTTAGATCATATGGCTTTTAATTTAGCCCCTCCCACTAGTATTAATAATTTGTTTGGTAATTGGTTAAGGGGGGTGCCTGAGAAAGATAAAGTACAAATCCGAGTTAGAGTATGTGCTCTTCTTTGGGCCATATGGAACATACGAAATGATTATATCTTTAACAAAGCAAAAAATACTTATTTTATGCAGGTTATACCGCATGCTACTCATTGGATCCGTTCATGGTCCTTCCTGCAATCTATGGAGCAGCGCGAGGCTACGGATGCTGGATGCAGCCGACTAGAGTCGGTGGCATGATATTTATACAGCCGGTGCAACTGGCGTTTTAATTATAGGTTATCATATTGATGCAGAGCCACTTTATGTCCTCCTTTCTATTCAGATGGTTGATACCCATGTGCGATCCATGATGTAATCCTTTATAATACTTTAACTATAATAAATTTAATAAAAAGGTCGTATGCATCTACCGATGCAGAGACCGGGGCTAAGTCTCCATTTTGAAAAAAAAAACTATTTTAGATCAATACAAATTTTAAATGTTTTGGAAGCAAAACTAGTATAGTGTTGGAAAAAGTTTTGGAAGCAAACTAGTATGTGTTGGAAACAAAAAACTAAGGAAGCAAACTATTGTGTCACAAAGAAACGAATTTTTAAATGTGAAGTGTCCTGAAAATCAAGAATAATTAGATTTCTATAAATAAAGAATGAAAAGTGCTTAACAAAATTTGTTTTTGAAATATTCGTTATTAGAGGAATGAGTGATAAATATTTTCTATGGAGCGCCAATGCCTACTTTGCTAAATACATGCACACCATTATGAATAGGAAAGATTGAATTACGAAATCATTTAAGACAGAAGCATGCAATCGCTCCTCAATTTGTGGAATTAGACACGCCGGGTTTGGCTTCTTTCAATCTGATGGTTAAGCAGTGGTCTGATGGGAAGCATAAATCGGTTTCCGATTCTTAGCGATGTGTTTGTTTTATCTAATTATAAGTTTACATTTAAGAAGAGGTATGGAATTAACATATGATTTGCATCCGATCTAGCTGTGTTCGCTCGAAGCATACGTGTCCGCTGTATCAAATTAGTAGTAAGCATAATACTCCATTTTCCTAAAAAGGATGTCACAAACTTATCTAAATTTAGATACATTTATATACTAAGTTGCGTCTATATATATTAAATTTAGGAAAATTCGCAACACCATTTTTAGGACGAAGTGAGTATTTAGGATATGATGACAAATAGTTATAATTAATTAGCTCCCACAAAAATATAATTACATTAACGACTTTTTAATGACATTAAATTTGCAGCAGCCGTAAGAGCATAATAAGTTCCCCTAATTTAGATAGTATACTACTAAATCAATGAAAAAATTATTATATATCAGAGAAAGTATTACACTACTTGTCATGGATTTTTCTACTCCCCTCCAACCCTTATTAGTTGACTTTATATCTCAAAATTTAAATGAACCTATATACTAAATAGTGTCTAGATTCATTCAAGTCTAGACAAATTTGAGTCAACTAATATGGGGCGAAGAGAGTAGATATAAATATATCGAGATATGTTTTAGTCTACAAATATCGTGAATGTACACAAATTTATGACGAGTGGAAAGCTTTGAACGGACCGTTAATTAATGTGACGATGGGTATGCCTTTGGCTAATACATTGCCGACGAGCGATGGAGGCTGAGACGATGTCGACGGAGGAGGACACAGACCAAGAAAGTGAGAAGTTTCTTACTGGGTTCTCTGGGCAGGGCATGGAATGGAACAGCGAACGTGGCCAGTTTCCTGACAATGACACGATTGAATTTGTACCCAACTGCGTGGTCCCAGTGGTAGCATACGAGAATGACATGGACCTCGTTCATTCGGCAAGGCCCCGTGCAGATTGCCCATACAGCCCCGCTCTTTGCGCCTGGGCCTCCTGCGTGCGGCCCATGTTATGGAAAACGCTGCCTGTTTAGGCGCACCTAATTGCGTCTTGAGGGTTTCAGCCTATCTTGCTACTAAGTAGTTCGGCCCAACATCTACAAGGACGTTTTCATCCCTCAAAATAATAGAGAAGGATGTCCGAATTTAAAACATGTTTATGGATGGTTTGTAAACCCTCCTCTGCCATTTCAAAGGAGCATAGACGAAATTAATATCCGCATGGAGCTAAGCTGCTGTCTCTAAATTTTAACCACTCAACACGGCTGCGTTGCGGTTGCGACCAGTGATTAATTTTTTTGACATGTTAAACCACCCTATTGCCGGTGTGATCCGTAAACAGAGAACACGACCAGTGAAAGTGAATTTTCTCTTGCGCTTACAGCTTTTCAACTTCATGGGCAAGCTCCCTCTGCTTTGCAATATTTGCATGTGTGAGCTCACTCAGAGAAACCTCCACAATCTCTCTCCTGAGATCCTTCAGTTTACCTGTTAGAGCTGTTCAAAACAGTTCGGTCGGTCGCCCCCAAACATGGTTCTAAGTACTGGGTAAGCAAGCGTAACATAGAAGAGGTGTTCAGAGACGTTCAGACGAAGACAGTTCACAGAAAATAAAAAAAAGAGCCGTGACAGACTATCAGCACACGATTTAATGGCTCCTGGAAAGCCACGTGGGCCGCTGATAGTCTAAAGGTGGACAACAGAGAAGATGCAACCTAGTTCCGCTAAACTAAACTGCCCTCATGTTCCGCACTGTTTGTCATGATTTATGGAGTACATAAGAGCAGGTAAAATAAGACTATGCGAGAGAAAAGAAAGCGGACTCTCATGCAAGAGCCAATGTTTGCACGTGCTCGTAGACACTTTAAAAGATTAGAAGGTGGACCATATATTAATAAAATAGTATATTGTTGTAACTACCTATTAGACTAGTCACAATGGGAAGTATCATATAGTAGTATCATGCATATGATAATATATGATATCATCTTCATAATGCATAGTATCATAGTCTTAGTGTATTTATTGTTTTATAAAATCTCAATGCAAATTTGTGTGCAAGATTTATTTGGATTATTTTTTCTAGTTTATGTGCTATGATACCGTACCTATGATACCAATACAATCTTTTTCATCATTAATTGCAATGACACATAAGTATTTTGCATGCATGTGGTGCATGATACTACCTCTGATAGTCTTATACTCCCTTCGTTAGGGATTAAAAGGCCCAAGAGCTTTTTAAAAATGTTAGAAATTATAAGTCATCTCTCATTATTAGCCTCTCTCATCCAATGCATGTTCTTCTTTTCTTTATCTTCTCCCACGCATGTGTAACTATGGTGCATGTAGTAATTAAAAGGATGGGTTATTGATTTTCTTAATCTGTCAAAGTGGTCCATAGGCCTTATAATCCCTAACAGAGGGAGTATATGTTAGCTATAGTGTTGACCATAGATGACATGACAAAGTCTTATAGCCAACAACTGACTGTACTATTAAACTTACTCTAAAAAACCTGTAGTACTCCTATACTTCGATCTGATTCCACTAATTTGAGGACACTTTTATGCTTGAATTCCTGAAAACATCACTTCACAAAGTCCCACCAGATAAATGTGGACCGGACCGAACGCATTGGCCATATAAAATGGTTTAATATATATAAAAAGTAGTAGTAGTAAAAACTGTGGTAGTCTTCTTCCTTTCCAAACTGAGATCACGACCACCTCCTCTTGTCACGACGTCGCCGCAGGGGCCAACCCAGCCGCAACTCTGGTCACGTTGCCGCCCCAATGCTCCACCCGCTCGCGGAACGCCGTGTCAACGGGCCATGCTTGGAGCCCTATGGTCATCGAACATGACCCAGGTGACCACTAGAGGGGAGGCAGATGGCGTCAACCCTCGGCGGCCAGGAGCTATGGGATGCAGGGAAGGACGGGAGGAGTCCTTTCGAACCAGGAACTCACCCTAAATTAGCTTCATCGGAGTTCAGCGAGGGTAGGGAGACACGGAGGCGACGAAATCGTCCGCCACTATCGCCAGCCGGAGCTCGAGAAGATGAGGTCGTGGTCATCGATTCACTGCACTGCAATCGTCGCCCACTGTCTGGTCTGGCGCGTGGGCCTGCCGATGTAGAGAAACAGATATCCTTGCCGATGTAGAGGTGGTGCGGGGTGGGGCTCTTTTTTTTATATTCTTATATTCGTTTAGAATATGTTGATTTTTTTAAATTAGGCTGATCGAGTGGCTCCACTAGTCAAACGGTGGGTATACTGACCAGTGATTTTGTGACCAAAGTTTTGAAGTAAAAAATGTTGGATATGATGCTAACAACTCAATGGCGGCGACTACATATATTGCCTCGTGCTGAGACAACAAACCTAGCATCACTTAAGTAATTTAAAAATTGGCAAGTATTTGAAAACTGAATTAGAAAAATATATACTACGTACAACAGAAATCCTTGCCGATGTAGAGAAACAGTTATGAGTCGATACGCTTGACGCTGGAGTTTGTCCAGAAAAAAAAAACAGAAGCAATGACGCAGCTATCAACATGAGCTGCCGTGAGTTCCAAACGCTGATAATTATCGCGACTATCGACCGCTAGCTGCTCGATTGCTGACTTTTCTTCTACTCTCATCCCTTTGACATGCCTAGGAAAAATAAGATCACTTACTCGCCGTCAACATTTTGATTCAGACATCGAGTAGTAAATAATTAACGTGTTGTGTGCGACCGGAGACTACGCGTATATATGATGTGGATTACTACTCGTCGGATTAAATGCTAGATCGTTCTGATCTGCTTAGTTCATCTGGACCATGTCAATGTGCGCGTATACGCAATCGATGTAGTACACGCTGTGCACAGCACGAACGCGATGATGCAGCTTAATTAGTTAATTGGGGAGCTACACACACCACCACACACACACAAAGCAACACCTGCTCCCCGTATCTGGAAACCTCTCGTTCTCTCCCGACACCGCCCTTCCTTACCTCTCCACCTGTGTTGCCGGGCCCTCCTGGAACTCTCTTCGCCGGCGCCGCCGGTTGGAGGGGGAGAAGGGGGGGGGGGGGGGGGGGGGTGAGGGTCCCGGGCAGGGCCGTCTCCAGAAATTAGGGGCCCCTGTGCGAAAATCAAAATGTGGCCCTAAAATTTTGAAGAAAAAACGCTTTTAAGCATCAGATTGACATTATTGATTTTTCTCTCTAGAATTCATTATTCTCCATGTTCCGTAAAAAGAAATTAATGTAGATGAATCCAAACAACTCACTACATATGAATGACCATGGATCCATTTTGATTTTATAATTATCACATAAATTTATTTTTTCATTAAATTATCACATAAAGTTGTTAATACTTAGAAGATCTGCAGTGGTTATACCTAGTTGTGATTTTTAATTTTTATGGGGTCCTTTTTGTAGCTGTTCGGCTGCGCTGCAAAGCAGATGCCATCGGGGCTTTCTTTTTTCTCACGGAGGCCACCAAACCTAGCAGTTGGCTTCGTGGGCTGGTATCTCTTTTTTCAGTCATGGATCAGACATCACATCAGTTGGTCGGGCCGCACACGCACCCGCACGAATCGCTTAAACCATTCGTGGTGGCCCCAGAACACAGGTTATCTTCTTCCTCACACAACTTCCCTAAAACGCGCGAACAAACAGCAATAAAACCTTCAAATCCATGTCAATGCAAACTATGTATATAGGATTTAGGGGCCCCAATTTTTTGGGGGCCCTGTGCCATAGCTCACCTCGCACGCCCTCTTGGACGGGCCTGGTCCCGGGGTAGTTAGGTTAGATAGGTGTAGTGGCCCTATGCCAGTATTGGGCTCTATGCCCGTTGAGAAAGGCGGCGTCGATATCTCTTGCAGCCAGATCCGACGTCTTCTCGAGTTTCTCATCGGCGCTTCGCCTATCCTTGGTGGATTGGCGACGACGATGGAGATCCTGGCCTCCTGCAATAAAGCTGCTTTGGTTGCGGTGGTTCTTCTCCGAAGCCAAGTTGGGAGTCTTTCTCAGGCCGGCCGTGGTGGCGGGGGGAGCGAGGCCGTGCTTGGTGTTCGATTGACGAGGGTCGCAACCTCGAGTAACTCCGTGGCGCAGGGGAGCGACGTGGGAGGTCTATTCTATGTCCCTCTCTCTGGGCTTCAGTGGATGAAGGCCATGTGGGGAGGGGAGTTGTTGGAGGCTCGTTCATAAAGCTCCGTTAGGCTTCTGCTTCGTCTTCGACTAGTCTTCATCATCTCTCCGTTGGCCGGCCGTGGTAGTGAGGAACGGAAAGGAGATTAAGTCGATTCCGCCGATGATCCAAAAGTTACTTGAAGCTGCGCCTCCTAGTGCTTCTCCGCAGTGGTCCGAGGGCAGTGATTCTGCTGGGCCTCTGCCTGTTCTAGCCGAAGGGCGGCCGATGGTTCTAACGTCCATCGGAGGCCCCTGTTTGAAGCTTGGTGCCAGAGCTCGACGTCTTGACAATGGCAAGTGGTTCGTCCCCATCGTTGACAAGATGGCTGGCTGCTTGCTTCTTCTCCGGTTTGGTAGGCGTCTCGAGCAAGAGACCTCGATCTCGCTGATCCTCGGCTGGAGGTCGTCGGAGTTTGGTGGAGGGGGCGCCCAGAATCTTGATTGCTTTCTATCTTTTAGTTTCGAGGTGCTTTTTTTGTAAAGTGAAGGCCCCTTTTCATCTTTTCTTGCTTTGCTAGGGTGTTTTTCGGCTAGGGGCCTTCCTGATCTTTGTACCTGCCACGTTTCAACATGCAGCTTTTAGGGTCGTCTCGACCCTTTTATTGTGCACAAAAAATTAGTTAATTGACTAGCACTCCATCCGTTGTATATTAATGATCTTAATTTTATCTTAATTCTTGGACAAAAAACCGAGTACGGCGATGAAGAGATGTTTTGGGTCACCTAGAGTTTTGAGAGCCGTGACAGTTTAGAGGGGAAAAAATGAGCCGTGAGCCCGTGACAGACTAGTAGTCTCTAGAATTGAACATCACGGAAGACGTAATCAAGTTTTGCTAACTTCTAAACAACGTAATAAGTGACTGTGTGTCTTAGTTACCAAAAATAAAATAAGTGACCGCGTGTCTTTTTTTTTCTTTAAAAATGGACAACATCGCACTCACCGATCCGCTTAGAATAATTTAAGATCAAAAGCGACCATGGTGTCTTTTGCGCCGAGGCAACATACGTACACCATGAAAACAATTTCAAGCATGCCAATTATAATTACAGTATTGTTTTCAGTTTGAAGAAGAGGCTGGAGTTTGAAGCATGCCAACGTTGCCAGGAGTTTGAAGAAGATCCGATAGCGCCGATAGAACCACATCAACACCGGCGCCAAAGGAGGGAGAGGCGGCCCTACAGCCATGGATTTCAGCACGACAACCTTCCATCAACAAGGTGCCGGAGAAGAACTCCCCATCAACAGGAGCTGCTGCCTGACAGCATTTGATGACGACCGTGACGAAGCCGTCGAGAAGAAGCTCCAACATGGCGCAGCACCCCCCCCCCCCCAACACCAGCGCTTGAGATCTACAAAAGAAAAGGTCGCCACTCTTCCTTCCCTTGCCACCACGGCCGGCCGCAGAAAGAGATGCAACCAATACCTTGAAGATCTGGAGAGCTCCCCACCATGGCTCCGCTTCAGAGGGAACCGTGATGGCCTGCACCCTCCCCTCGCCACCATGGTCGGCCGGAGGGTACCCAATTATTGATGCATGCATCGGCCTTCGTCATCGTCCTCAGCTCTGGCCAAAGGAGCTCAAGAACTGCAAGGATAAGCCCTAAACTCCAGATCTGGCAGCAGCAGCCTGGAGTATATGCATCGACAGGCATAAGGCACAAGACCGGCATAAAGCCACTAACCCTAATCCTAACTACTCCGGCGCCACCTCCCGCCCCCTCCAGCCGGCTAATCCGGTGGAGAGGCCATGGGAGGGGCCCAGTCTGAGGAAGGGGGAGCTCAGAAGCAGGGGAGGGAGAGGCCTTTATGGAGTTGCCGGTCACCTGGAGTTTTGAGAGCCGTGACAGTTTAGAGGGGGAAAATGAGCCGTGAACCCGTGACATACTAGTAGTCTTTAGAATTGAACATCAGAGAAGACGTAATCGAGTTTTGCTAACTTCTAAACAACGTAAGTGACAGTGTGTCTACCTCGCAAAAAAAAAGTGACCGTGTGTCTTAGTTATCAAAAATAAAATAAGTGACTGTGTGTCCTTTTTTTTTTACTTTCAAAAATGGACAATATCGCACTCACCGACCCGCTAAGAATAATTTAAGGTCAAAAGCGACCAGGAAGCGACCATGGTGTCTTTTGTGCCAAGGCAACATACGTATTATTACAGTATTATTTTCAGTTGGCAATTATTTGAAAGCTTATAAAAACATTTCCCTTGTTGTGGAAAAAGAGAAGCCGATACGCTTGGCACAAAAGTTGCCACAAAGGTCAACAAAGCAGGTCCGGCCGCCGTCGGTGTCGGGCGCCACCGGATGACACGGATGTCAGCTACCTCGAGCTGCCGTGCAAGTTTGAACGCTGATCGAGCATCGACCAATTTTCGGTTGCTGACTTTCTTTCACCGCCGGTGGGAACATAAATTTCCACGCAGGGAGAAGACAACAGAAACAGTACTGTCCCCATGTCTCTGATCTCCAGAAACAGAAATGCATGCTGCACGTAGGATAGGACGACGATTCCTGTCCGAATCTTTGTCCAACTGAAACAGGACTACTGTCTGCGCACCTGATTCCGAGCGGTGCAGAAGTAATACGTACTGTAGCTAGTAGACTGTTACTCGTCAAATTAAATCCTACTCCGTTTAATTTGAGAAGCAATCGAGATCAATACCTTCGTTTAATTTTTTTCTTTCAAGTTGAGAGATTTTTCACGTCAGATTGATCGGTGTCCCAGCATGTTAATTTTTTATCGTAGCTTTCAATTCTTAAATCTTAAGCATTTGACAAGATATTGGCCCCACTAGTTGTATGCCAAGTGCTAAAACATTTTCTCCATATATCTTGTTGCATATGTTTTCTTATTATAAAGAGCAACGATATAAGTGAGTTAGCAATTAGCATACAAGTGGTGCTAAAGTTATTTTTGTTCCAATATACTATATTTTTTTAGTTCATTCATGTGAAATATGTGCAAGTTACAAGGTTGGATTATTAATCGGTCTTTGTTCCATTTTTCCAACAAAAGAGAGAGAGAGAGAGAGAGAGAGAGAGAGAGAGAGAGAGAGAGAGAGAGAGAGCCCTGATTGCATGAAAGCTACGTGGGCCGACTAGTCTAAAGGTGAACATCAAAGCATATGCAATCAAGTTATGCCAGCCTCGATCAACATAAGATAGCGTGCGCACATGTAAATGTGGGTCCTGTTTGTATGTAGAAAAAACAAGGAAAACAAAATGGACAAATATCGTAGTCACCGATCTGCTTGGAGTAGAATAAAATAATTTATGGTCGAAGGTGACCAGGATGTCCTTTGTGTCGAGACAGCATACGCGGTAATTCTAGACATTATTAGTTTTATTATTTTCCGAGGCAATTATTTGAAAGTGGAATTTCTTTTGTTTTGTCGATTGATAACGATAAAAGAAAAGAAAATACGTAGAGACACAAGAGTTACTACAAAGGTCAAAGTAAGTCCGGCTGCTGTCGCCACCACCGGAAGCAATGACGCAGCTATCAACGCGGATCATGCACCCCTTAGCATCGACCACTTGCTCAATTGCTGATTTTTATTTTACCACTGATCATCCCTCTGACATAGTACGGACAAAGAAGATCATGCATTGGCATTGCTCGTATGTTGAGAGAATTATCTCAAGGAATCTCTAGTCGATTCCTTCAAAAGTTTTAGAGAAGTATACTTTTGAGAAAACCACGCCTAGCTGATCTCCTAAACCGTTATTAGAGTATTAAAAATTATAAGAGTCGGCCCCAAAAGGGAGGTCAACTCTCCTAGATATACGCGACCACGGCCTCTTTTCGGCCATTCCCGCCTGTCCGACTCCACTTCCGTAACATCTCAGGATTAGCATCTAGAAATAAAGAGGACACACGGTTGTGCATTGCATTCATGCATAAGAAAATCTGGGAAATTTTTGCGTAAAACTAAAAGAGCTTTAGAGGGATCGAGATCTCTCTTGTTCTGATGGAAACACCAGGACAGGTACGATGGATTTCGACATGACCTCTATTATATTTTTGTGTTTGAGGGGAAGGAAATCCAAATTTGAATATTCACTTGGTGAATTTGAGTTCTAAAAGAATTTAAAATGGAATAATAATTGGAAAGTAAATTGTAATAATAAATAAAGGGTGAACTCTTATTTATGATTAAGATACAATATTTACAATTATTTAAGTATACAAGATAACTGAAATTCAAACACAAAAGGAAAAGGATTTATAATAAAAATTGAGTTTATAATTATAAACAAG
Source organism: Avena sativa (assembly GCA_916181665.1). NCBI lineage: Eukaryota > Viridiplantae > Streptophyta > Magnoliopsida > Poales > Poaceae > Avena > Avena sativa. The sequence goes on along the minus strand of OV702282.1, from coordinate 444,895,672 downwards.
ATATGAATATTACAAGAATTTAGATTACAAATAGAAAGAAACATTAAGCTTTATTAATATTATATAGTATTACATTGTCTTTACAAATGAAGTATAAAACAAATAACTTTATTAAATAAGATACAACCATATAATGTCATTACATTATTCAAACAGAAAAGAAATTACAATAATAATTAAAAGAAAGAAAACCTAAACTAAAGCTGATATCTTCTCATCCTCTTTTATACCTGCAAAACAAAACTAGTAGTACATTAAAGAGGGGGTTAGTTTGGTTAAAGTAGTGCTCTCAGTTTAACACAGTGTAATGCACTATTCAGCACATCACTGAGCTAATCTTAAAAAGGGGCAAGTTTCACCAACTCATAGTATCTGTCCTTAATCAGATTTTGCCTCAGACTAATGCATCATTGGCTTGTAAGGGACAAGTTTCACCAAAGCCAGATGAAATGGTAAAAAGGTAAATCAACAGCAAATATCAAGTTTTCACTTGATCTGATCCACAGATGACACAATCAGGCACACAACACAGTCACTGCATGCACACTGTGTGTTGTCAATACATCAGCAGCAGCTCAATACTCTCATAAGGGATCGCACAGCTGCTAGCTACTGCACCAAGTCTATCTCATATCATCACCTAGCTCTTAGGAACACAACCAAGAACACCACAAATCTTGCCCAATATCCAACAAATCCACCAGCCGGTCCACACAACAAACCAAACAGATCTTTCCGAGGATGGTAACTTAAGGAGGGGTGGTGCAGGAGGATAGCAAGGTGTAACACCCTCAGAATCGACCCTATGCAAGTTTTAGCGAAACCCGCCAAACCCGCATAGAAACGATTCGAAGGTGCCCACCAGGCACTTGCGTGCGGGTGGAAAACGAAGTAATAACATTACACAACAGTCCTCGATGGGACCCACAGAACAGATACATATATAACGGCGACTCCATGAGTCAAGAATACAAATATAATATACAAAGATCCAAATCACCTTGAAAACGATAGAGCGTCCAGCTACGGACAAGATGCAAATGGGGCTAAGAGCCCTGAAGAATAACCAATGGCGTCCATAACCCTGCCCAGGCCAAGCCGGAAGGGTAACCCTGCTAACGGCGTTGATCTCAAAACCTGCTTAAACAAAAGGGGTGCCGACAAAGGGCAAAGGAAAAAGAAGGAGCGTCAGTACTGAGGCCAGTACACGGCGAGGCTAGAATTCGGCGGTCCTCGCCTACATAGGTATGGTGGACTGAAGCGGCAGCGGCATCATGCACTAAACAACCTATAGAGACTCGATACAACTGGCGGATATCAGAGAGGGTTAAGAATGACCTAACCGGATCCAATCTGAAGCTATCACCAAACAAACCCATCCTGGCATTTCCCCCTCGAGACCAAACGAGGAAGTCAACCGAGGAACTCACACAGTTGGCAGTTTTACTTATTCAGTTATCGTTGCAGCAATTACTAGTCAGGTTTAGGTAATCATCCTGACAAAGTAAGCAGTGGGCACTTTTAGTTAACCATTCCGTTATAGTTGCAACAGTTACTAATCAGGTACAGATAGCATGATATAAACCCAAAACCAGCAGTTGTTGGTACTTTTATACAGCCATTTCGTAGTAGTTGCAATACTTACTAGTCAGGTACAATGGTCGCAAGCGACACGACAAACAAGCAGTTGTGGGCAGTATTAATTAGCCATTCCGTTATAGTGAAGCTGTTTACTAGTCATTATAAAGTCAAATTTATAGCAATAAACTTTAGTTATGCTTGTCTATGATCGAGATACTGTGCTCCAAGTCGTCCATATCCGCGGACACGGCTTTCAGAAAGTTTTACCCGGCCGGGGTGCACCAATAGCAACACACGCTCGATCAACCTCGGAAAAACCAAATCAAAACCCAACGAGGCTTTCACGACTGAACAATCACAGGATTCAGAAATATTTCAGGGGGCCACCCCTTTGAGTAGATCCCGCAATGAAGTAAGCTAGCTTCGAGACGGACTCAAGGTTCGCGCCAATGGCTGTAAGCGACTGGGAACCCGAAAACTCGGGGTGTCGATACCGCGTAATCACTCCGCCTTCCTAAACAGTACAGTGTGCTATCTGTCGCACAATTTAAATACATAAGTAGCATGGCATAAGTACAGGATAGTAAATAAAACCTCAAACTAGTTTGTGGCCCCAAGAAATAAGACTGAATCAAGCTCTGGCTCAGGGGGGTCCCATATACCTCCCGGATGTGGATAGCGCGATAAATCAAGGAACATGTATCAAGTACTCGGGGTCCTACGGGACACAAGTGGGCGTTCGGAAACCAAATATTATCTATCACCCACCGATGCCTCTGCTTACTTCAATTTTAGTTGTTAAACAGGAATTAAAGTGAACGGTAAGTAAACCATAATCATCTGCAACATCAACATGCGGTAATACTCCAACAACTGTGGCACTTGACGACACGCAACAGCACTTGAGCAAGCGACTACGACGCGCAAGTCCAACTATCTATCAAACAACAGGTAATGGGATGTATCCAGGGCAATATGAGGCTGCAGGGAATATCCAGGGAACGGAAAACTAGAGCATCGCAACACAGATAGCAATAGATCAACAGGAGGGAATAAATACTATAAAAGTAAGATAGGTAGAAAGGGGGAGATGCTCGCCTGAAAACATTGTTGAAGGTTCAACCGAAGATCGGGTCAAAGCTCACATCAACTCAACGGCCTTATCCGCGAAGAAGCAAAGCACTAGAAGAAACACCGGATGCACTATTTAATACAACGGCAGAAGATCGGCATGATGCATGTATGATGTATGACATGGCAAAAGTGCGATGTAATTAGGTCATATTAAGTGGAACCGGGGTCCCGATATTTAATTAGGTGGTTCATGTTATTTAACTACCCCGCAACTTAGATGTTGTATTAACATGGCCAAGATATATCACCGGTTCGCTACATCCATTTAAATGAGGCCAATATGAGACTAGATTTGCCCGCATATGGGCCCCATATTTAATTAGAGGTGAATCGGCATAAGGCCCCCAAACCACACAATATGCATGCGGGTATGACAATTCAATATGCGACAAGGTTGTATTTCATTGATAAAAAAATAGGGTTTGCGGGAAGGAGTGCACACGTTAGGGTCTCGACGATCTTGGTCCGAGGGTTCGGGGTCGGTCTCAGGGTCCGGATCTGGGGTTCGGGGTTCGACGAAAACGTTCTCGGATAGCGGGGGTAGGTCTTGGCGCATCCGGGTTCTCGGCGGACTCGATGTCCGGAAAGGCGTACTTGGTTCGGTGTCGGGGGCGCATCGGATTCTTCCGGGTCGAGGTCGTTCTTGTCGTTCGGGATGAAGCACTTGTCGCACCGGGGTCTCGGTGCCCGGGATGAAGTACTCAGCGTCTCCGCGTCGGTGGCCTTGGCGGTATCGGGTTCGGATTCCGGATCCGGGCACGGTCTTAGCGCTCCGTCTTCAGTGTCGTTGGCGAACTCGGGTTCGATACCGGGGGTCCTTCGGAACCTTGAGGCGGTCTTGGCGGTCGTCGGGTACGGGCTCGGCGTCCGGGGAAGGAGTACTTGTCGCACCGTCCTCGTTGTTCGCGGACCGTTTGGAGACCTTGGCGTCCGGGGGAAGTCCATGTCGGGTCCATGACGGAGATCTTGAGGGTTCAATCGACGATGATAGAAGAACTCGTTGGTGGGTAGGGGAACCTTGTCTGAACTTAGGCCGGGTACACCAGCATGCATACTCTCGGCACCACTATGCCTTAACCAAAACATCTCCACAACGTCAACTCTCACCACCACACAGCGCCGACGCACCACGTCCTGCAGAAGAACCAGGGACTCGGACACGCTACCGAAGCAGAGGCAGCAGAGGCCGCTGCGGACGAGCTTGGCCGACCCGAAAACGCAGCGGCGGGGACGGCGACGGTAGAACGAGGAGGAGCTTGGCGGTTGGACGCGTGCGGGGCAGAGACGTGGCCGACGCGGTCCCTGTGGCGGGGCCGGCGCCGGGGAGGGCTGGCGAGGTGCAGGCGGGGCAGAGGGAGGCAGAGCGGGGCGACGGCGGACGGCCGGGCGGCGAGGTTCGTCGGAGGCTCGGCGGAGGAGCGGCTCGGCTTGGGCGAGCGGAGGCGCACGAGGCGGCCGGTCCGGCGGGCGACCTTGGCGAGCGCGGGCGGCGGCGACCTTGGCGAGCGCGGGGCAGGCGAGGCGGCGCTGGGGCGAGGAAGGGGGCGTGCGGTGGCCAGGCGGCGGGGACGTGCACGCGCGCTGGAGAACGGGGCCGCGCGCGGGCGGGGAGGAGCGGGGCGGAGCGGCCAGCACGCCGGAGACGAGGGAGGAGGGGGGGTCGCGGGCGAGCCTGGCGGGGCGGCGGTGGAGCTCGCCGGCTCCTGGGCGCGGGTTGCGGTGAGCGAGGTGAGCGGGGAGGGTTCTGGCGCTGAGAGAGGGAGGCGGGTAGGCGATGGCCGGCGAGGGGGCGGCTGCCGCGGCGGCGCGCCGGGGTCTGCTTGGGGGGAGGGGCTATAGGAGGAGGCGGGGCGGCTACTGGCGAGGGCGAGACGGAAGCGGGCGGGGCGCGCGCGCGGTCGCAGGAGGAAGAAAGGGAGGAGGGAGAGGCGTGGGCGCGTGGGCCGGGGAGGGGACAGGTGGGGCCCAGGGAGCGTGCGTGCTGGCGTGCGCGCGGGTGCGTGTTGTGTGGCTGGGTGGGGCCACGCGGGCAGGGAGAGGGGAGCCGCGTGCGGGTGTGAGAGGTGTGTGCTGGGAGGGGGTGGGCTTAGAGAGAGAGGGAGGGGGCTGGGACAAGTGGCAGGTGGGGATTGGGTAGAGGGGAGAGGGGAGCTGAGGTGGCGAGAGGCTATTGGAGGGAGTGAGGTGGCCAGGGGGTGTGGGTAGGATAGTTGGTAGCTTTAGGATTTAGGTGTACCAGCAGGTTGGACCGATTTTGTTTCTGGGGCGGTCGTTCGGGTCAATCGGCCCGTTCGACTGCCCCGCCCAAAATAATTTAATATTTTTATTTGTTTGCGATGAACTTGTAATTAGTTTTTGACAAACAAAATAGCCGGCAGCATCCGGGGTTTCTGGCGTTTGAATCAAGAAGAGGCGTTTGGAAAACAAATCGGCTTTGCAAAAATAGTTTTAAGCAAACAATGCATGATGATGACGATGCAATGCACAAATTCAACGCGATTTTCTAGTAGTGGTTTTGGCGGGATGCCACAATTCGACACCACTAACAATGGATCTCGCCCTCGAGATCCGCCTCATGGTACCGGAAGGAAGGTCGGCGGTCTGATCCTTCGCGCTTCGTGTAGATCCTCGCGACACCACTAACAAGAGATCGTTGTCCGTCATCGTCGAGGAAACACTCCGGAAACAAAAAGGACGAAGGTAGAGGTATCCACAAATAAAGCCACCTCTAGCTCCGATGGAAAGGGGAGCCGATGCATTCTCATCCACTTCAATGTACAAAAGCGAATAGAAGGGGTAGTCGGCATGGGGGCCAATCCATCACGCACCCAAACTATTACTCCGCACAATCAGTAGAAAAGAGTGCAACCATTCTCGGAATCAGACTGAAGATCTTGACAAACGAGGGTCGGAACAAAAGAGGGATGGACATCCTCATCAGATCTGATGTAGAAGACTTCGTCGCGTCGGAAAACACCGGAAGGCACAAACAAAGAACAAAGAATGGTAACACCGTAGACGGATTCATCAGGCAGCTGGAACACCGGATGGCAGAACACCGTTATCGGAGGAGGAAGCGAAACCCTGAAGGTACGACGGAAACCCAACCACGAGAGATCCTGGACTCGAAGAGAGAGAACAGAGCGGATTCAAAACACGTGGAGATAAGAGGAGAATAGCAGAGGGGTAAGGAGTAAAATCAGACCTAATCAGAACTATCCAACCGATTTTCAAAATAGTTTTGACACTCTACTTCGGTCGTTAGCTAGGTTATCCTACAGGCTGGACTTGTGGGGTATCGCAACTGCTGAGCTCTGATACAACTCTGTAACACCCTCAGAATCGACCCTATGCAAGTTTTAGCGAAACCCGCCAAACCCGCATAGAAACGATTCGAAGGTTCCCACCAGGCACTTGCGTGCGGGTGGAAAACGAAGTAATAACATTACACAACAGTCCTCGATGGGACCCACAGAACAGATACATATATAACGGCGACTCCATGAGTCAAGAATACAAATATAATATACAAAGATCCAAATCACCTTGAAAACGATAGAGCGTCCAGCTACGGACAAGATGCAAATGGGGCTAAGAGCCCTGAAGAATAACCAATGGCGTCCATAACCCTGCCCAGGCCAAGCCGGAAGGGTAACCCTGCTAACGGCGTTGATCTCAAAACCTGCTTAAACAAAAGGGGTGCCGACAAAGGGCAAAGGAAAAAGAAGGAGCGTCAGTACTGAGGCCAGTACACGGCGAGGCTAGAATTCGGCGGTCCTCGCCTACATAGGTATGGTGGACTGAAGCGGCAGCGGCAGCATGCACTAAACAACCTATAGAGACTCGATACAACTGGCGGATATCAGAGAGGGTAAGAATGACCTAACCGGATCCAATCTGAAGCTATCACCAAACAAACCCATCCTGGCATTTCCCCCTCGAGACCAAACGAGGAAGTCAACCGAGGAACTCACACAGTTGGTAGTTTTACTTATTCAGTTATCGTTGCAGCAATTACTAGTCAGGTTTAGGTAATCATCCTGACAAAGTAAGCAGTGGGCACTTTTAGTTAACCATTCCGTTATAGTTGCAACAGTTACTAATCAGGTACAGATAGCATGATATAAACCCAAAACCAGCAGTTGTTGGTACTTTTATACAGCCATTTCGTAGTAGTTGCAATACTTACTAGTCAGGTACAATGGTCGCAAGCGACACGACAAACAAGCAGTTGTGGGCAGTATTAATTAGCCATTCCGTTATAGTGAAGCTGTTTACTAGTCATTATAAAGTCAAATTTATAGCAATAAACTTTAGTTATGCTTGTCTATGATCGAGATACTGTGCTCCAAGTCGTCCATATCCGCGGACACGGCTTTCAGAAAGTTTTACCCGGCCGGGGTGCACCAATAGCAACACACGCTCGATCAACCTCGGAAAAACCAAATCAAAACCCAACGAGGCTTTCACGACTGAACAATCACAGGATTCAGAAATATTTCAGGGGGCCACCCCTTTGAGTAGATCCCGCAACGAAGTAAGCTAGCTTCGAGACGGACTCAAGGTTAGCGCCAATGGCTGTAAGCGACTGGGAACCCGAAAACTCGGGGTGTCGATACCGCGTAATCACTCCGCCTTCCTAAACAGTACAGTGTGCTATCTGTCGCACAATTTAAATACATAAGTAGCATGGCATAAGTACAGGATAGTAAATAAAACCTCAAACTAGTTTGTGGCCCCAAGAAATAAGACTGAATCAAGCTCTGGCTCAGGGGGGTCCCATATACCTCCCGGATGTGGATAGCGCGATAAATCAAGGAACAGGTATCAAGTACTCGGGGTCCTACGGGACACAAGTGGGCGTTCGGAAACCAAATATTATCTATCACCCACCGATGCCTCTGCTTACTTCAATTTTAGTTGTTAAACAGGAATTAAAGTGAACGATAAGTAAACCATAATCATCTGCAACATCAACATGCGGTAATACTCCAACAACTGTGGCACTTGACGACACGCAACAGCACTTGAGCAAGCGACTACGACGCGCAAGTCCAACTATCTATCAAACAACAGGTAATGGGATGTATCCAGGGCAATATGAGGCTGCAGGGAATATCCAGGGAACGGAAAACTAGAGCATCGCAACACAGATAGCAATAGATCAACAGGAGGGAATAAATACTATAAAAGTAAGATAGGTAGAAAGGGGGAGATGCTCGCCTGAAAACATTATTGAAGGTTCAACCGAAGATCGGGTCAAAGCTCACATCAACTCAACGGCCTTATCCGCGAAGAAGCAAAACACTAGAAGAAACACCGGATGCACTATTTAATACAACGGCAGAAGATCGGCATGATGCATGTATGATGTATGACATGGCAAAAGTGCGATGCAATTAGGTCATATTAAGTGGAACCGGGGTCCCGATATTTAATTAGGTGGTTCATGTTATTTAACTACCCCGCAACTTAGATGTTGTATTAACATGGCCAAGATATATCACCGGTTCGCTACATCCATTTAAATGAGGCCAATATGAGACTAGATTTGCCCGCATATGGGCCCCATATTTAATTAGAGGTGAATCGGCATAAGGCCCCCAAACCACACAATATGCATGCGGGTATGACAATTCAATATGCGACAAGGTTGTATTTCATTGATAAAAAAATAGGGTTTGCGGGAAGGAGTGCACACGTTAGGGTCTCGACGATCTTGGTCCGAGGGTTCGGGGTCGGTCTCAGGGTCCGGATCTGGGGTTCGGGGTTCGACGAAAACGTTCTCGGATAGCGGGGGTAGGTCTTGGCGCATCCAGGTTCTCGGCGGACTCGATGTCCGGAAAGGCGTACTTGGTTCGGTGTCGGGGGCGCATCGGATTCTTCCGGGTCGAGGTCGTTCTTGTCGTTCGGGATGAAGCACTTGTCGCACCGGGGTCTTGGTGCCCGGGATGAAGTACTCAGCGTCTCCGCGTCGGTGGCCTTGGCGGTATCGGGTTCGGATTCCGGATCCGGGCACGGTCTTAGCGCTCCGTCTTCAGTGTCGTTGGCGAACTCGGGTTCGATACCGGGGGTCCTTCGGAACCTTGAGGCGGTCTTGGCGGTCGTCGGGTACGGGCTCGGCGTCCGGGGAAGGAGTACTTGTCGCACCGTCCTCGTTGTTCGCGGACCGTTTGGAGACCTTGGCGTCCGGGGGAAGTCCATGTCGGGTCCATGACGGAGATCTTGAGGGTTCAATCGACGATGATAGAAGAACTCGTTGGTGGGTAGGGGAACCTTGTCTGAACTTAGGCCGGGTACACCAGCATGCATACTCTCGGCACCACTATGCCTTAACCAAAACATCTCCACAACGTCAACTCTCACCACCACACAGCGCCGACGCACCACGTCCTGCAGAAGAACCAGGGACTCGGACACGCTACCGAAGCAGAGGCAGCAGAGGCCGCTGCGGACGAGCTTGGCCGACCCGAAAACGCAGCGGCGGGGACGGCGACGGTAGAACGAGGAGGAGCTTGGCGGTTGGACGCGTGCGGGGCAGAGACGTGGCCGACGCGGTCCCTGTGGCGGGGCCGGCGCCGGGGAGGGCTGGCGAGGTGCAGGCGGGGAAGAGGAAGGCAGAGCGGGGCGACGGCGGACGGCCGGGCGGCGAGGTTCGTCGGAGGCTCGGCGGAGGAGCGGCTCGGCTTGGGCGAGCGGAGGCGCACGAGGCGGCCGGTCCGGCGGGCGACCTTGGCGAGCGCGGGCGGCGGCGACCTTGGCGAGCGCGAGGCAGGCGAGGCGGCGCTGGGGCGAGGAAGGGGGCGTGCGGTGGCCAGGCGGCGGGGACGTGCACGCGCGCTGGAGAACGGGGCCGCGCGCGGGCGGGGAGGAGCGGGGCGGAGCGGCCAGCACGCCGGAGACGAGGGAGGAGGGGGGGGGGGTCGCGGGCGAGCCTGGCGGGGCGGCGGCGGAGCTCGCCGGCTCCTGGGCGCGGGTTGCGGTGAGCGAGGTGAGCGGGGAGGGTTCTGGCGCTGAGAGAGGGAGGCGGGTAGGCGATGGCCGGCGAGGGGGCGGCTGCCGCGGCGGCGCGCCGGGGTCTGCTTGGGGGGAGGGGCTATAGGAGGAGGCGGGGCGGCTACCGGCGAGGGCGAGACGGAAGCGGGCGGGGCGCGCGCGCGGTCGCAGGAGGAAGAAAGGGAGGAGGGAGAGGCGTGGGCGCGTGGGCCGGGGAGGGGACAGGTGGGGCCCAGGGAGCGTGCGTGCTGGCGTGCGCGCGGGTGCGTGTTGTGTGGCTGGGTGGGGCCACGCGGGCAGGGAGAGGGGAGCCGCGTGCGGGTGTGAGAGGTGTGTGCTGGGAGGGGGTGGGCTTAGAGAGAGAGGGAGGGGGCTGGGACAAGTGGCAGGTGGGGATTGGGTAGAGGGGAGAGGGGAGCTGAGGTGGCGAGAGGCTATTGGAGGGAGTGAGGTGGCCAGGGGGTGTGGGTAGGATAGTTGGTAGCTTTAGGATTTAGGTGTACCAGCAGGTTGGACCGATTTTGTTTCTGGGGCGGTCGTTCGGGTCAATCGGCCCGTTCGACTGCCCCGCCCAAAATAATTTAATATTTTTATTTGTTTGCGATGAACTTGTATTTAGTTTTTGACAAACAAAATAGCCGGCAGCATCCGGGGTTTCTGGCGTTTGAATCAAGACGAGGCGTTTGGAAAACAAATCGGCTTTGCAAAAATAGTTTTAAGCAAACAATGCATGATGATGACGATGCAATGCACAAATTCAACGCGATTTTCTAGTAGTGGTTTTGGCGGGATGCCACACAAGGTCAAACAACTATTCACAAGAGTAAGGAGGAGCCGGAGAAGTACCAATAGGTGGATAACAAGGTCCAGGAAGTGATCACCACTTCAGGATCAAGCCAGCAAGAGCAATCATCATAGCTACATCATCAACAGCAGTTGTGTGGTGAGTTTATACAAAACCACACATAATTGATCATATCCATTTCAACAGAACATATGATGTCCTGTACATGATCTTCTCAGAAAACACGTAAGTGGGGTGTACAACCATCATGGAAGAAAGAAAACAAAGCCAACAGTAAATCTTTACAACCCACAATCAAGATCTCAGCCTTGCATCACAGATCTTGGATTAAAAGCTCTAGTTTTATAACTAGATACACATAATTCTTAGAATAATCATTTCTGGGCACATCCTATGGATGGTAGCACCTCAAAAATGATTACATCATAAGATTTCATCTTAAACAGTAAGGATCTATCTTATTATCCTTACCAAGACCTATCAAATTATTTTCCCAAGCACTGTAGGAATCATACTTAGAGATTATCCATCATTTAAGAAAGAAAGCAGCAAGTAAAAACATTAGTTTCTACTTAGCACAGTCTCAGACCAGCATCATAGACCAATGGATCTAGTTATAACTAGATCTATACTCACCACACTGCTGGTACAGGGCATATCCCATCTGGGTAGCACCTCTGTATCAATAGGTTCATCCATATCTACTAAGAATCAGATAATCACTTTCCTAAATGAATTCAGGAATCATAGTAGACATTTGATTCAGAAAAGATAGTGAATATAACACTGTCTATTATCAAGCCACACCTGACAGAGATCATTAAGTAAATCATCTTCCTATAATAAAATAGGAATCAATCATTATCTAAATCATTTTCCTAGTTAATTCACCTAGGAATCATCTCAATCAATAGCTAATTAATCCAGCAACAAATCATAATACTAAGAACAGCACTGTGCACACTCTAGATGGAGGCACCACAGTAGGAAGATTCCAATATCATAAGCCAATGAAATCACTAGCTAAGATCAACATCAAATACCCATGTTAAAAGAATGAGTTACATCCATAGGGTATTATTTCAAATCATTTTCCTACCAAATTTTCATAGGAATCATTTTTTGGTTGAAAACACATCATTTATAAATCACATGATTTAGTAAATCAAGTCAATGGATCAAGGATTAGCCAACAGATATGTACACAGTAGTACCAGTGATTAAGGTTTTATCACTGAATCCTTCAATTATAGCAGTGAACAAGTAGTTCACGAAAGAACTTTGTATCAAATCAATTTAAGCAAACACCTGTAGATCATCCCATGCCAAAAATAAGTAAATCTTCCTCCAACCGAAACTCATTGCAGCACATAGCCACAGATTCTCTACTGTATTAACAAGTGAGCCCATACCACTGTTTTTGAACAACATTCAACATGTGATACTAAGTAGAGAGAGATAGACAAAGGGAGAAGCAGATGTGAGATAGAGGGAGTGTACCTGGCGCCCAAGAAGCATCCACCACGGCGTGGCGGGGCAGTGCCCGCACGGCCACAGTGATACTAACCCGAGAAAGTCTTCAACCCCCATCAACACCACCGCGGCCACCGTAGTGCAAACGCCGGGGTTGCACCTACTGCCGTCCCACCGACATCAGAATAGGAGAGGAATGACCCTAGATTCACCACCATCATATCACCACCAAAACCGCACCAAATCACCCCGAATCACCATCAGGACATCACAACAATACAGTAAATGAAGGCACTGTAATCCTAACGACAACCAGTGGAAGAGGGCGAGCGATTCCGGGCGTATCTTCCAAATCGAATAGGAGGAGCTAGGATAATAGGGTACATCGGAGCTCCGGCGACCAATGGAGGCGACCGTAACGGCCGGTGATCACCGGAGTTGGCCGAGAATGGTGGTGGCGGTGGCACCAATGCGAGCAGGGGGAATCGGGGTGTTGGGGCGTCTGTGGTGTGCGTGGGGGAAGAGGGTGGGTCGGGGTCAAAGTGACCCCGATCCAGAATTAGTTGGGCCAAGTTGGGTCCAGATGGGCCAGTTGGTGAGCCTGGCCCAATTCCAAAGAAAAAAAGATATTTATCAAATCACTAAATTACCAAACTACCCCCGAACATAATTTATACCCTAAAAAATATAAAAAATCCCAAAAATACATATATATATCAAAATGACCACAAAAATAATATCTACCTAATAAAAATATAATTTTAATTGTTTAAAATAAATATAAAGTAAAATAATTATTAACACCATTAAATCTTAAATGAAATGTTATAAAATAAAATAAAACCCCTAAAAATAAATAAAAAATCATTTTTGTGTACCAAAATAACTCTACTATTTTATAAAAATACTAATTTAGAGTTTTACAAATAAAACATAAAGCAAATATTTAAAGACACTTAATACTTTGATGAATTTTATAAAAAAAATAATACTTATAAATAAATAAAATTCATTTTTAAGGTCTTGAATAAATATATTACACTAGAAAAATATTAAATATATTATTAGAAAAGTCTTTAATATTTTAAATAATAAATACTTATCTATTACTTATTTTGTAAATTCTTTAAAAACAATTCTTAAGTAAGAAATAATCACAATTGTTATAAAACCTTGAGTAATTAGAGTCTAAATACTAAATCCCAAATTCACAACTTATAGTCATACTCAAACTTAAGTATAACTTTTAACTTTAAGGTATTCTTTTAAAAATCTTATTGAGTATCACTCATATATATATATAATATGATGAACAATCATTATATCTTAGCCATTATTAACATGACTTCAAATTCTAACAAATTACTAAGATCATTATGCTTCCATTAAATAAATACATATTATTTTCTTAATAAGCAAAACAAATTTAATCTAATCATTCACTTAAATATAAAGTGAGTAATTCCACACCTTAGTTATACCTATCATAAATCTAAAACTTGGTAATAATTAAAATATATTACATTTTAAATTTACTTAACCTTTAAAAGTTAACTTTAGTCTCAAAGCTTATAAACATCATGTCTAATAAATCACTTATATTTTTATAATTAAACTTTAGTCTATTTAACTTAAGACATAAAGCATCTCAAGTCCAAACTAATAAATCAAACACCAAAAGACATTGATCATGTTCTATTAACAATGATGATTGTTTAAACCTTAGAAAGGAAATCTTTTCTTCAAATGTTATTCTTTTTGCCACTTAAAGCAACAACTCTAGGATAGTTCTTTCAAACCTTAATCATCCAATACATAGACTTCCATCCTAATCACCAAATAGCAACTAATCTAAATCTTAAATTACTATTGCACTCTACTTTTATATCTTAAATATTAAAACTTAAAATCCCTATAGCTGCACTTCATGTGAAGTAAAAATTTGAAGATAAACCAACTCTTAAAGGAATCACCTAAGTTCACTTTACTTACAACATTAGGGATTCATTTTGGGGGTTTTACAAAATGCATAGCATTACTTATGCACAACAGCACATTGCTTTTTAAACATTAGTCCTTACCGGACCAATGATGCAGATTTTAGATATTGGATCTTATGTCGTCACGAAGACCGTGAGTGCACAATCTTGCAATCACAAAAGGCAAGTTCACACTTGCTCATGTACTTTGATTATTTTCTATAAAGTATTTTGCAAATCCAGTGTTGTCATCACCTGCATTTGAAAAAGGTCCGAAAACATTATTTTCATAATAATGTGATTATAGGTTATTTACCCTGAGGTAATAACCTACTATGAAAGTTCCAGTGGTAAAGGAACATATTATCTAGGACTTAACAACCAATGTCACCAATGATTTTTGCGACGTATATCACGCGTTAACCATGATATTTGGAATGAGACAGAGAAGTCAGCTGTATCTTCTTCCTCTCGCATGTAGCCGGATGTGCAGGTCGTGGCTGTTATCACTCGTAGCGTGCATATTAATTGGTAATTCGTAGAGGATATGCAACATACGGGTGGAAACCCTCAACGTCCCACGATAGTTCTGGCATCTAACGGTCTGTACAAATCATTGCCGTAATTCAATATGTGGGCATGGTGTACACCAAGGAGGCATACGGGATCGCGAAGGGGGCAATGATTGGCTTGGATCTTAGACTGGGCCGCATACCAAGGAAGTATGGACATGGTCATGACTTGGTTGTGCAACAAGGCTAAGGTCTCTCATGGGTAAAAAGTAACGCACCTCTGTAGAGTGTAAGAACTGTAACTTGTTACTCCATGTTCCGGGAAGGAGCTGCGAACGCGGCGGGAAAGAAACTCCATGAAAGTTCTGGTAAACCCGTGAAGGCTGACAGACATAGCTTTTTAGAATAAAAGCAACAGTTGAAGAAATGTTTGTGAAAATTTGCATTGCCTATGACCTACGGTCTGTGGCTGTAGATATAGTGCATCAAACACTCATTTTCTAGTGAATTTGCTGAGTACGCTCGTACTCAACGTATCTTCTTAACCCTTGCTAGGTTCTAAAGCCAGTACAGACGATGTCTACATCAAGTTATGCTCCAGGAATCATCACCAGAAGCTAAAGTTTTTCAATGAAGTCAAAAAAGTCAACATTTATATCAACTCAAGTGAAGACGGAATTACTGATTAGATAAGAATATAATCTCTAGCCATAGAACCTATTTCTGTAGAGTACTGCAATAGCAGCAATACAAGTCAAATAGTTCGATGCTAATTTTATTAGCATAATAGTTATGAGTTGTTTATTTCTGATTCTTCTTTGTAAAGAGTTTCTTTCTCTCTATTTAACCTAGAGTGTTCTCTGGATCTTGTGTAAAGAGTTGAGTTGTAACCTATAGTCATGTCTTGGACCTGCTGTGTTTCTGTTGTACCACTCTGAGGGATATAATACTAGTGAACGGTGTTTTATTGGTGTTATGTCAACGACTATAGTGTACTACATCATACAGTGGTATGCTGGGTCACCGCAACTTCCCGAAGTTCCCTCCTTCCCACTTTCTCGGGTGTCACCGATGGCGACTATTCTGGCCGGAATGGAAACACAACTCGATTCCGCACCCCCGTCGGCTCGATGATGCTGAAATCGACCATCGTAGCCCCGCCCACGGCAAGGAAGAGGTTTGGGACAACCAATTTGGTGCGGGCCACACACAATGGATCTAGCAAGGCCACAATGGTCCCTATGATGGTAGCTCGCCCTCCACTTGGTCCGGCTAGCACCATGCAGGGCCAACCTCGGTGAAGAAGACACTCGCTGAAAACCAGAAGAAGAGGAAGGCGACATCGGTGACACCGGAGGTTATTCCTAGTACGGCAGCTCATACCACATCTGTAGCCACCCCTACGCCTTGTCGTACCACGTGTCCAAAGATCACAACCGCCACCGAGGACGGACGGCCATGGCCTCCAAGTGCTCGATAGTGTGAGAGAGGAAAAAAAATTCTGGTCCTTTTAGCACTAAGGAATTGGGAGACCACACTAAAGAAGTCACAGATTAGCATATTAGTTGAACCTGAGGAGCAAATATAGAAGGTTCTGCTAGTACTCGCAAAAAACAGAAGATTCTGCTAGGAAGTAGAAACATCCACCTTTTAACTCTTTTTACTAGTCTTTGGGAGATCAGCTAGAGATGTCCTCAGTGGCTGCTCCAATATACTACTAGTAGATACAGTGTTACATATACTATGGAAAAAAGAAGATTATGCATTCGAGGTCCACGTTTCCATCGAGTAAATATATGACGGAAGCTACGCGTTTAGATGCTGGACTATTACTTGTCAAATTAACGCCTACATATAGATGGGTTCTGCTCTGATTAATCAATTCGGACTGTGTCAACGGTGCGTGTATACGCATGCCAGCAATGGAGGAATGCGACCACGCATGTGTAATCCCAAATCGTGATTTCGCTTCATTTTCTCTTACAGCTCTCGGCATTAAACACGTTCGTCTCTGATAGCGGCAGCGTCACGGATATATAGTTGCGCGTGCCTATCCTGAACTTCAATTCGCAACTACTCCCTCCATTTTAAAATATAAGATGTTTTAGGTTTGTGAAGAAAATGAATCTAAACTTTTTTAGTGTGTAGATTCATTCTAAAGTTGAGTGTACCTATATACTAAAATAAGTCTAGATTTATCTTCTTCACAAACCTAAACATCTTATATTTTAAAACGGAGAGAGTACGTATATATGCGCAAATTTCAAAAGCAATCGAGGTCATCAAAAGAAGATTCCACGAAAATGCCCACATACTTGCCTAGACACAGGTCAAAAGATGATTCCATTCTCCACATTCATTTGTTTTCGAAGCCCACTGTTTTTACATCATGATGTTTGGACACAGTTGGCTTCACATTCACTGAACCACGAAAAGATGTTTGAAACTGAGTTTATGCCGGTCAGTACAAAACAATACTCCGTGTCCATAGGAGTACAACTTGGAAGCCTTCAACACCAGCGCGACAGCCGAGAGCATCTCCACTCGTTAGGCGAACTCAGGCTGAAATCCGATTTTTTTTTGGTCAGATGGAGTTTGATTTCAACCTGGGTATGCTCTATTTCCCACTCGCGTACCCAGACGAGTTTCCATGTTTGGCTAAAATTTAAAATTTAGGCAAACTTTGGGCGAACTTTTGACGAATATAAGCGGTTTTGGGCGAATATGTCCGAATTTTGGCGAATATGGTCGATACGGACGAACTTTGGGCGAATATGGGCGATATGGACGATCTATGGGCGAACTTTGGGCGAATATGGCGATACTGACGAACTTTGAGCGAATATGCCCGAATTTTGTGCGAACTTTAGGGCGAATCTGTCTATATGGGCAAAATTTGGGCGAATATGGTCGATACCGGACCAACTTTGGGCGAATATGTCCGAATTTTGATAAACTTTGAGCGAATCTGGTATATATGGACAACTTTGGGCGAAACTTGGACGACTATGGGCGATACAGACGAATTTTGGGCGAATATGCCCAAATTTTCGATAAACTTTGGGCGAATATGGTCTACATAGACGAACTTTGAACGAATATGGTCTATATGGGCGAACTTTGGACGAAATTGGGCGAATATGGATAAAATTTGGGCGAACTTTGAATGAATAACGGCGAATATATGCTCCCTAGGCGGGTCCACTCGTCGAATTCGATTCGTCCGGCGTTATAAGAGCCATACTCAGGATCCTGGGTTCAGCCTAAATAGGCCAGACCAAAACACGCCGAAATCCGGACAAAATCATGTCTTTGAATTAGTTAATTTTAGAAGTCCGGACCGGAGATGGTCTTAGGCTTCAAACTTACGCGCGAAGCAGAAACAGATCACACGTCAACCAACTCTCTCGCTCGCTCGCGCCACCTTCCCACCCAAGTCACCAACCAACCGCATCACCGACGGGCGCACGACGCACGACGCGAGCTCCAAAACCGCATCTACCCACCCACCCGCGCGCACGCAACCCGCGCCCAGATCCGTAATCCATCCGTCCCCACGGCAGCGATGGAAGTGAAGCTCCACACGGCACGCACCCTCGTCGGCCGCCTGCGGGGCGCGGCGGCCGTGCGGGACGCCTCCGCCACGGCCGCCGCCGTCGCCGAGCTCCGGCGCGCCTCCAAGGACGACCCGGAGGTGCGCGCGCCGCTCGCCGACGCGGGGGCCGTCCCCTACCTCGCGGCCCAGCTCACCTCCCCCTCCACCTCCGCCTCCGCCGAGGACGCCGCCGCCGCGCTGCTCAACATCTCCATCTCGGCGCGGGAGCAGCTCATGTCGTCCCCGGGCATCCTCGACGCGCTCGCCGCCGCCATGCGGGCGGACGAGTACGCCGCCGCGCACCACGCCGCGGCGACCGTCGCCAGCCTCCTCTGCGTCGACGCCTACCGCCCCATCGTCGGCGCCAAGCGGCCCCTCCTCGCGGCCCTCGTCGCCCTCCTCCGCGGCCACGGCAGGGGCACCCGCGCCACCAAGGACGCCCTCAAGGCGCTCTTCGGCGTGGCGCTCTACCCGCTCAACCGGGCCACGCTCGTCGAGCTCGGCGCCGTGCGGGCGCTCTTCGCGCTCGTCATGACGGACGGCCGGACCGGGATCGTGGAGGACGCCACGGCCGTCGTCGCGCAGGTGGCCGGATGCGCCGAGAGCCTGGCCGCGTTCGCGGGCGTGTCCGGGGTGCGCATCCTCGTGGACCTCGTGGAGGCCGGCGGCGCGGCCACCGGGAGGGCCAGGGAGAACGCGGCGGCCGCGCTGCTCAACCTCGTCATGTCCGGTGGCGAGCGGGCCGTGGAGGCCGTGCTGGCGGTCGGCGGCGCGGAGGAGGCGGTGAGGGAGCTGGCGGAGGACGGCGAGTCCAGCCCCAGGGGGAAGGCCAAGGCGGGGTCCCTGCTGCGCGCGCTCGAGCAGGGCGCCGCCGTCGCCAAGCGGCGAACGGAGCACCGGTTCGCGGACTTCCTGGACGGGCTGGTGCAGTCGGACCCCTACTTCTCGTCGCCGGCGTCGGCCACCACGCACGACGACGACGACGGGTCACGTCTCACGTTTCGCTGACCATGCTCCACCGTGTCTAATATTCTTGGTGTACGTCGTATTAGGTGGTGACGAGTTTGATGTACATACTGCTTCTAGTACTAGTATAATACACTGATATGGGTGCTTGAGGAGATCCTTGTGCAGTTTTACAAGAATTTTGGGCATATTATTCTGACCAAACTAATACTAGTGTCTTAAAAATGCTTGTAAGCTGATGATAAACTAAGCTCTCTTTTTTTTTTTGCAGTGTGATAAACTAAGCTTAGGACGCCATCATTGAGGACGTATAGGAGCTTGTAGTATCTCTTTCTTTTTTGTTTGTGTGTATTGTGTATACTAAATAGAGGAACTCTCATACGTATTGACTAGTTTCTCTTGTGGCAGCATTATGTTGACTATAGGTGTAGGTGATGATCAAATATTAGCAATTTGAAACTTGGGAATAACGTTGGCTATGCATCCTAGGATTGACCTTCTCGACCCACACCACTATGTGAGCCATAGTTTTCTTGTTTCATTCATACCGACATGCTATCGTGGCATTATGATCAGCTGCCAAGGCACATATTGCTAGGATATACTTGAGCCGATATATGTATCATATAGTTATTAATCTAATAGAAAAACATTGCACCACAATCATCTGTATATATAGGCTAAATTACAATGGTTCAAATTTAAACTAACACTCAGATTTGTTGACTCATCATAATGTCACCAAAGCAACACATTATTGTCTTCCACTATTTTTCTTTGTCATTCAGAATCCAAAATTGTCCGTTTCCACCAACTCGTAAGTCAGGCTCAATAGTGAATTCTAAAATGCCATTTGGTGCATATTATGATGATTCTTCTATTTGTTAATTTCTAAAGCCCGTTTTAGTCTTTGGTTCATGCCATTTGGACATTTGATGCATGTTATGATGATTCTTATATTTGTTAATTTCTAATTTGGAGAACCATATGTGTGTTTCAACCAACTCGACAAGTCAAGACATCGCTCTCTATATAATAACGTTGACCATTCTTGTTAGAGTATTAGACATGTACGGTTGTTATGATAGTTTAGATATAGTTAAGATCTGTTTACATACAATCCTAACTTGACTTGTACTTTAAAATTGATCACACGTACGTCTATATAAACTCGCCCATAAGGCTTAATAATACATCCATTATATTTCGCCAAAATCATACTCTTTCATGGTATCAGCCTAACCGGTTCAAACCCTAGCCGTTGACGTGCTTCCGCCACACCGCCCTCGACGGATCGATCTCCATGATCTCTGCCAGGGGCTGCGCGATCCGTCGTAGGGTTCGCCTGCAGATCTGTGATCGACTGCCCTGGTGAGTTTTTTCGATCTCTAGATCGGTTTTTTCTCTCCACCGGTCGCTTGGCCGGTCTTATTTTTTTGTTTATCGATCATAGATCGGATTGAGTCGCCCATCGCCGTCGTTATCGCCGCGCCTCTACTCCGACCATCGGCATCGATGATCTACCTCGGCCGGCTGCTACGCCTTCCTTGATAGGCTGCCGCGGCCGCCCCCCTTGGATCGTCTTCATCGCCATCGTTTGGAACTTCACCAACAATGCCGCCATCGATTCCGATCTACGCGTCATCCATGCCATGGCGCATATGGCGCACTATCGGTCTGATGAACCGATCTCGCGCCTGTCTACGCCAAGCACGTCCCCGAGCATGCGCCTATGATGTCTACGCACTTCTATTCTTGTAGACAGTTGTTGGGCCTCCAAGTGTAGAGGTTCGTAAAACAGCAACAAGTTTCTCATAAGTGGATTACCCAAGGTTTATCGAACTCAGGGAGGAAGTGGTCAAAGGTATCCCTCTCAATCAACCCTACAATCAATATACAAGAAGTCTCTTGTGTCCCCAACACACCCAATACACTTGTCAGGTGTATAGGTGCACTAGTTCGGCGAAGAGATAGTGAAATACAAGTGGCAACGGTGCCAGAAAAGAGCTTCTGACTTGTTGTTGACGTGGGAGAAACTAAAGGCAAACTGAAATAAAGATGGAAGCAAGCAAACATGCAACAGATCTAGATGCAAACGATGTTTCAATACTTAGAAACAAGGCCTAGGGATCATACTTTCACTAGTGAACACTATCTCATATAAATATATTCTCTTCATAATACTACCCTGAACTACTCTCTGGTTGGACACTCTAATCCATGGTAGGGCTATAACAGCACTCCTCAAAGTCCGCCTTCCCCGTCTAGATAACCCCACAGTGTCACCTTAAGCGCTAGATGGTTCCAACAAACACCACAATTTCATCAATACATCCAACTCAAAATATACTCATGATAAATATTTATGAACTCTAGCCTAAGTGCCACCACGGCGTGCATGCTGTCATTTTCACACACGTGGGAGAGCAGAGATCTATTAAAGCACTTGAGTATTTATGTAAACTCTAGCCTAAGTGCCACCACGGTATGCACGCTGTTACTTTCACACAAATGGGGAGAGCCAAAGATCTATTAAAGAACTTGAGTAACAAAGTAGATCTACTTGATTACAAAGATCATGATCACAATATGATCATGCATAGAGAGAGATGAACACATAGTTACCGGTAGATCCCTTAGACTCGAGTAAGAACTACTCCCTCCTCATCTTGGGAATCAGCAACGACGGTGGAGATGGTGTGGAGGTCGATGGAGATTGCTCCGGGGGCACTTCCGCCTCTCGGCAGGGTGCCGGAAGAGAGACTTCTGTCCCCCGAATCTCCCCTTTGGTGGCGGCGGCGTTGCGGAGGTTTTCATGGCTTTCTCCCAGAATATTTAAGGTTTTTGGGTCGGAGGCTTCTTATAGGTGAAGGAGGCAAGGTCGATGGAGGGCTAGGGGGTCCACACCCCCTGTGGGCGCCACCAGGCTGGCCCGCGCCTACCTAGGGTGTGGCCACACTGGTGTCCTCCTCCATCTCTGCTTCGTGGTTCCGTGTCGTGCCGGGTAAAATAATGACTTTGGATTTTGTCCCGTCCAATTCCGAGAATATTCATTTTTAGCTTTTCTGAAACCAAAAACAGCAGAAAACAGGAACTGGCACTATGGCATCTTGTCAATAGGTTAGTTCCAGAAAGTGTAGACAAAACATAAGACAAATGATATGAAACAAGCATGAAGCATAAAAAATTATAGATACGTTTACAACGTATCAAGCATCCCCAAGATTAACTCCTGCTCGTCCTCGAGTGGGTAAGTGATAAAAAGAATAATTTTTGAGGTGACATGCACCATCACAATCATGATAAAACCATTTGCAAGCATTGAAAGCTGGGATCAAAGAACTCTAAACATGAGCATGAAAGAAGAAGTTCTAATAGTAAGACAAAGTAACTATGCATGCAACATGAAAGGGTACAAACAAAAATTCATAAATAACAATGCATTAAAAGACGTTTGTTTGTTTCACATATAGAATACATAGCATAGTGGCATTCAGCTTGTCCCTCATGGAGTAGCAAATAAATGCATAGGACACCTTCAAAGTTCATAAAAGTGACTAGATACAAATAGTTCATGAGCAAGCAATATCAACAATATGAATCAATCAATAAGTTTTGGGACAATGCACATAGAACTAAGAATGGCAACTATACTCTCTTAATTGGTGCCTAAGGACAGAAGGTGGAGACTCAATATAATGGTGGAAGAAAGGCCCTTCACTAAAAGGGAAGTTGGGATTTCAAGTCTCATAAAGAGCTTACAAAAATTATGGTACTTGTTAGCTTTTAACTCTCATTGCCCCTATCATAAGCATATTGAAGTGATTAAGGTTAAAGTGAACAAACTATGGAGTATATGCTTTACAAAGTATAAGTTGGCAATCTCACGTCCCTTGAGTACGAGGGCCTCTCCTCATGCTACTCAACTTTAGTTACCTGTAAGTTCTTGTCATAGTAAGTATATGTGTATCATAGAGAACCGCCAATAGGGTATCCATTGCCCAATGATACAGGAGCTATCCCATACCAAAATGACAAGACAAGCAGACAATGAGCATCTCAGTAATCTTCTTATTTACCATGGAAAATGGTTCTTTTTATCTCTTTCCTCTTTTCTCAATCTCTTTTTTCTTCTTTTTATCAATCTCCTTTTCTATCTCTTTTTTATAAGAAGAATGCTTCATAGATTGCTCACTATGGTGATGCTGCAAGTTTCCACCATGATTAGGCATGGCTTAGGCTAGCGGCCCAGGCATTTGTCTAACACACATATATAACTCCATGGACTTACAAGCTCCCCTTTTATTTCACACCGACGACATCCACAAACAAAAGATCATGATATCAACTGGGTACAATGTGACAGCATGGTTCTGCTAATTCCAACGTATAAGTGCAAGCATATACAACATAGATGACACAATGGTTCAAGTTTATTAGGGGCAAGAAAAATAAAGTTTGCCATCAAGTTTGTGAGAGATTTAATCACTAATTTTTCATATAACAAAGTGACTTTTTAATTGAAAGGCCGTAGATGAAACAAGAATATACTTGGAATGGTGTAACACACCATGCATATGAATTTATAGTGGACACTTTGGAATAACTTGGTTTCTTGGGAGTTGGATGCATGAGTAGAGCTTACTCATTACAAGTGGAGGCTAGCAAAAGACTGGGAGCGACCAACTAAGAGAGCAATAATGGCCATAATCATGCAGAGCGATAAAACATTATCAGTGAAAGCATAAAGTGGTATCACAAGTCAAAAACTAAATGATCATAGAGGCTAAGGTGACTGGTTATAGTCATAACATGGTGTGAGCATGTGCCAAGTCAACCCAAATAAAATCATCAAAGGAGAATACCACAATAATATGCTTTTGTATGCTAAAACAATGCATGATTCTTTCAAGGCACATTAAGCAATCTCAATTGTTTGGAACAAGTCATGCTACAACAATAATCACTAAGCATAAGTTCAAAACAACATCTAGCATGACATGATAAAGTCTAAGTCACAGTCAAAGCAAGCTCCCTTTTGTACCACTAATAAGCATGAAACTTTCTACTCTTTTCCAACACCAATCAACTTATTTGAAACAACTCACAAAGATAATAATCAATAAAGACCAGTGAGATTGTCTCAAAAATCCACAAAGAAGAACTAAAAAGTTCTAGGCTGAAAGCATAGGAAAACTAAGGCTAAACGCAGTGCTAGCAAAAGAGAACACTCACAGAACAATAAGAGTGAAAACTAGAGTGCTCTAGGCAATAAAAACAGAGTGTGTCTCTCTCCAAAAGAAGTGTGCTAGGATCCGGACAACTTATTCAAGCAAACTAAGCAAACGAAAACCAAAAACGAAAACTAAGACGCTCCAAGAACAACACAACTATGCATGAAATAATAAAAACGAAGTGTCTAGAAAGACCTGAGATTTTTATTGATGAAGAAGGGGATGCCTTGGGCATCCCCAAGCTTTGACGCTTGTACCTCTTAAATATTTCTTGGGGTGACACGAGGTGGCATCCCCAATCTTGAGCTCTTGTCCATTCTTCATCTTATTACATCATTCTTTCCTTACACCTGAAAATTTTCCTTCATACAAAACTTCACACAATCTTCATTAGCAACATTAGTGCATTCAAAAGATAATAGACCTTTGGGGTTTAGTTTCAAAACTGCAAAACTTTCACTAAAGACACAAGCTACTATATAAATTCCTTTTAAAAATCTCAATTTACCAAAAATAAATCAATAAAGAGGCAAATGCAAATAAAGGTAGAAATTTGTCAAAACAGACCAGCAGGTGAAAACCTATTTTTTCGAAGACCTTCTGTTGCTCAAATAAAAAAGTGTTGAACTAACGAAAGGTAGCTAACAACCTGGGGGATTTATTCAGAAAATTACAGATCAATCCGACATACAGAGATTTTTCACGAATTTTTACAGTGAAGCACGAAAATCTGTTTCGGGACACCAACTTCCCAAATCTAACTTCCCTCTCATTAGAGGTTATTCTTGGCACAAAAATCAAACAAAAAGGATAAGGAGAGGTTATTATAGAAGTAATAACTTTCAAGACTCAATAAAACTATTGGGTTATCTCCCAAGAAGTACTTTTCTTTAACGCCTTTAAGTTAGACTTGATAGTTTGAGAAGATGCTCACATAAGAAATATGAATTGAAGTAAAAGAGAGCATCAAGAAGCAGATTTGTAGCATCCCAGTTGTCTAACACCTGTAATGCTACTTGTTCTAGTAATAAAAGGGCCACTTCCTACATATAATTACTGCATCATCATCATATCATGCTCATGTCATCATGTCACCTTGCATTTGAGCATCATATTAAACCCCTTCTTGTTTGGTTCTTATCTCATGTGCATTATTAATTGTAGTTGCCTCTTGGTATTGTATTTGGTTCTTGATATATTGCTAAACGCCCAAGTTGACTTGGGGGCATATCTCTTATTAACTCCACCACCTTTCTTTCACCACCTTATAATTCCACCATCCAACTAAATATGAGCTTGGCATTTATGGGTTTTACTTCTAGCTCATGTGGGTTGGGATGGATCTAATTCTTTTCCACATGTTCTCATCTTGGCATCATTTTGTTTTCACATTATTGATACATGAGAGCCACATGGCCACCTTTGCATGCCTTGTGAGTGGGACCCCTTTTTCCTAGTTTCCATATGTGTTGTTTTGGGGTTATCATCATGTTGGAATATTTTGTGGGCTTAATAAATATCTAGTGGCATAAACACTCTAGCAAGTCCCAAACATAATCCAATGTGATCATCTCCTCATACTCCACTTGGAATTCTTTCTAAATTCTTTTGCTTGGGCCTTATTCCACTTGGGAATGCATAAGAAACTGCCATGTAATTAATCTTGTTTTCACAAAGATAAATATGGTAACAATTAATTATGCATGGCCCATGCAAGTATCCCTTTAGCTTGGCATTTGGTTTTATTTGGATTTTAATCTCTCTCTACCCCCTTGGGTTTGGTCTTGTTTGATCATGCCTAACTCCATCACCCTAACCATCCTTGCCATAATCACCTTTTTCCCCTTGCTCTAGTCTTGTTCTTGTTGGGGTTTGTTTGGTGCATGGTTGGCTCTTGTCAAAAGGACACTAGCATCTAACATTCCCCCTCTCTCTCTAGTCCTCTATCCTAGTTCTCTCTAACACCTACCCCACACCCCATACCCATCCTAGCTAAAACCCTAAACCACATCTATTCTAACAAAACCCTAAGTACCCCCCTCTTTCTCTCCTCTCTAGCCGAGCCACCCCTCTAAACCTAACCTAGCATGGCCCACCTGTTCACCATGCCCCTAGCTACCCCACCCCAAACAACCGAGGCCACCCCCCAAACCTAACCCTAGACCGATCCCATGCCTCTCCCTCTCTCGTCTCTCTCTCTGCCGGCGTGCCCCACCCGAGCTTCCTCCCCTGGCCCTACCTGGCATCCTCTGTCCCCAGCTCCCCCACCTAGCTACCCTGCCTTGGCCGGTCACGTGAGGAAGGACAAGGTGGCACCGAGGCCACCTTTCCATCTACCCCTCCCCCACGCAAGCCCCCACCTGCTCCCTCTCGTTCTTATCCTCTCCCTCGCCCCTCTAGCCTCCCCAGATCCGCCCAGGGCGCTCTCCTCTCCTCTACCTAGCCTCGCCGTCCACCGCCAGTCTTCCCCTGCCCCCCATCTTCCTAGCCGGTGGCGCGACGACTGTGGGTGTCGAGGAAGCTCCGGAGGTCGTCTGCGTCGCCCCCGTACTCAGCAGCGAGGAAGGAGAAGCCCAGCACCGCCAGAACCAGCGCGCGCCGGCGCAAACCCTAGCTCCGGCAGTGCGTCAGCCTCGCCGTCGTTCACGACCGTCCCTGCCCGATCCGAGCCCATCATCGAGCTCGCGGTAAGCGTATCATCCTCCCACACACCCTCGCCTGCACCGTCGCTTCCTGGCGTTGCCGTTCATATCGTCGAGCGGCCTAGGTGCGCGGCGGCCGACGTCGCTCTCGCGTTGCTGCGTCGCGCAGCGAACCTTAGCTAGGCCCCAGACCACCTCCGGTCACCAGCACCCAGCCACCGCAGCGGTTCCGCCCCACCGCGCGCACGCCCGCGTCGCGGGTTCGAAGCCCAGCGTCGCCACGCCGCGCGCCGCGCGCGTCAGAACAGAGCCAGGAAGAAAAACAGTGGCGCGGCGCTGTTTTGCACTTGCCCCCCTCACGTTTTTGTGCGTCAACCCGCGGTCCCTCGGAGCCCCACCTGTCTGTGTCACTGGTGTTTTGCAAAAAGGCTCCTCATCTTTTCACAAACCAACCCGCGGTCCATGCCCCCACCTGTCAGTCCCTAGCCGCGCGCGCCTCTGTCGTGTGGCCCAGTCAGCGCCGGTCCCCTCTGTCAGCGACTGGGGCTAACTGAGCCTGGGTGCAAAAATTTCAGCTGACTGTCTGTTCAAAATTCAAATCTAAATCAAATTATTTAAATTCAAACTCAAATTCTGTTTTAATATAACTTTTGAAAAACAAACTCAAATAATACATATGTTATGTTTCTGAACCAGAAAAATGTAAGGATTTCAAATATGCTATTCAAATTGCCTTTTGCACATTTAAAATTCCAAGTTGAATTAAACTACAACAAATGCCACTGGAACTTAAATAATTAATAACTTTTGATTTATAATTCCAAATTTAACAAATGATATGTCTAAAATGATCAGCTCGACGAGACCTTTCTGTTTATTCTATCCATGACTTCAATTGCAGCATGCATCATATAAAAATATAGTGTACCGCAACTATTATGACAATAAATGTGGCCCAACCTTAATAAAATGACTTATTCTTGTATACCACACCTCACCCATGCCATGCTACTTCTTGCCATGCAACTTGTGCATCATTCATCATGGCATGATTGTTTGCTTGTCGCATTTTATTCCTATGCTTGTGCACTTTATTTATGTTGGCCCTTGCTTGTTTGGTTCTTCTTTCGAATAGACGCTGAGCAGGGGATATATCAAGAGAACCAGGAGCACTACCCAGATCCGTCTCTCGCTTCGACTGAGTTGCCAGGCAAGCACTACCACATGCTTGCATACATACAGTACCTATTGCCTCTATCTTATTCTTGCATCATTGAGTCGCGATTGCATTAAATTGAATCCCAAGTATTGCATAGCCTTTACTTTAAACCCCACCAAGCTTGTTCCTCCATCCCATGAGCCATTACTACAGGAGTTGTTTGAGCCATGCGAGTCGTAGAACAGCATGTGTAGGGTTTGTGAGAGTCTGATGGATAACGAGGTACCTAAACAACTTAACCTGAGTAGTAATGGGATAACTAATGAAAGTGGCACCGGTGAGCAACATCTGCTATTTGGTTCTTCCTGCTCACTTGTGTCCCGTAAGACCCCGAGTACTTGATTTCTGTTCCAAGATTTATCGCGCTATCCACATCCGGGAGGTATATGGGACCCCCCTGAGCCAGAGCTTGATTCCGTCTTATTTCTTGGGGCCACGAACTAGTTTGAGGTTTTATTTACTATCCTGTACTTATGCCATGCTACTGCTTTCTCTACGTTTGTGCGAGGAGCACACTGTACTGTTTAGGTAAGCGGAGTGTTTTCGCGGTATCGACAAGCCCAGCCACACTTTCGGGTTCCCAGTCGTTTACAGCCATTGACGCAAACCTTGAGTCCGTCTCGGAGTCAGCTAACTTCGTTGCGGGTCTACTCAATGGGGTGGCCCCCTGAAATATTTCTGAATCTTGTGATTGCTTTGTCGTGAAGGCCTCGTTGGGTTTTGATTTGGTTTTTCCGAGGTTGATCGAGTGTGTGTTGCTATTTGTGCACCCCGGCCGGGTAAAACTTTCTGAAAGCCGTGTCCGCGGTTATGGACGACTTGGAGCACAGTTTCTCGATCATAGACAAGCATAACTAAAGTACCGCTTTAATCTGACTAAGTAATTTGACTAGTAAATAGTGCAACATTCATGGAATGGTTAATAAAATTGCCAACGGATGGGGGGGTTGTTCGTTCGCTTCCTCGTTGGTAAGCGAGGAGGAGGATGGATCTGATGAAATTACTGTTATAACTGTTGTCCTTAATTCACGGACATCCGTCTATCATTGGTTAGGCAGATGGTTAGCGTTTATCTGTAGAACTGCTAGGGTTTATCTTTCGCTGCAATTGAGTCACCCCAGGTTGTGTCCCCTTTAGAGGCATTAAGACTTGCTGAGTACCCTTAGGGTCTCACACGATAAATTATTGGTTCAGATGAACAGGTACCCTCGCAGGACGGATACTGGGTGGAAGAGGCTGATGATGTGGGCAACGATCGTTCGGTGTAGAGATTTCGGGAACGGGGATCCGTGAGATCTGTGGTCGGGACGTGCTTATTTCTATGGCATCTTATGCCGATTTGCTTCTTATCCGTACTCGGACTTTGTTTGCCGCTTCCGCATGATACTCTGATGTGTGTTGTATGAGGAAGTATCCTAAAATATTAGATCTATCTAGGTCATTTGAATCTTGCCGTATGGCGTTGCTATATTTTCCTTTCTTTCTAGATGGTATGGCTCTGATGTACTCTTGTATGGTGGCTTGCATACATACTCATTTGTGTATGTATTTGATCCCTTCGCCTGCCGATTACGCCGCCCGTATAGGTCCCGATGAATTGGAAGTGGTTGGGACGGCCGAAAGGTCTACCCGTGAGTGGCTTTTGGGGCCCCACCGTACTATTTCAACCACTACCGTTCATCCAGGCTTGTAGCTAGGAGCGTAATTCACCGAGGTAGTTACAAGATTCAAAACACATTTAAGTCTAACCCACTTTCTATGCATAGGAATCTTGTAAAGAAACAAGTCATGAAAGCACAAAGCAACAAGCATAGGAAAGCAAAACAAGTGCAACTTCAACATTTTCAATATAAAGAGGGAAAACTTAATATTTTTGAGATGCATAAAACCATGTTTCCCTCTCTCATAATAACTTTCAGTAGCATCATGAATAAAATTAACAATATAACTATCACATAAAACATTCTTATCATGAGCCATATTCATATAATGGTTATTACTCCACATAAGCATAGTCATTCTTATTAATTATAGTGGGAGCAAATTCAACAAAATAGCTATCATTATTATTCTCATCACCATAATCATCAAATATAGGAGGCAGATTGTAATCACAATTAATTTTCTCCTCAATAGTAGGTGGACTGAAAATATCATATTCATCATTGTAATCATCATATATTGGAGGTTTGGTATCATCATAAGCAATAGAATAGTTATCTTCCAAAGCTGGGAAACTAAAAAGATCATCTTCATAAAAACTAGCTTCCCCAAGCTTAGATGTTTCCATAGCATTATCAATAATGGTGTTCAAATAATTCATACTAATAACATTGCTATTAGCATGCAAATAAAGCTCCATAGGTTTTTTATTTTTCTCTTCAAACACTTCATGTCCTAACTCAAGATAAATCCTATAAATCTCTCTAATTTTTTTGTTGTTTTCCATTAAGCCTAACTAGTGAAAACAAGAAACAAAAAGACAAAATTGTAGAATCTAAAGGAAATAACTTCGAGCAGTCACACCGGAGGATGTGAGTACCTTTTACCTTACCTCCCCGGCAACAACGCTAGAAAAGAGCTTGATGTTTACGCACTTCTATTCTTGTAGACAGTTGTTGGGCCTCCAAGTGCAGAGGTTTGTAGAACAACGGCAAGTTTCCCTTAAGTGGATTACCCAAGAATTATCGAACTCAGGGAGGAAGTGGCCAAAGGTATCCCTCTCAAGAAACCCTGCAATCAAGATATAAGAAGTCTCTTGTGTCCCCAACACATCCAATACACTTGTCAGGTGTATATGTGCACTAGTTCGGCGAAGAGATAGTGAAATACAAGTGGTAACGGTGCCATAAAAGAGCTTCTGACCTGTTGTTAACGTGGTAGAAACTAAAGGCAAAATGAAATAAAGATGGAAGCAAGCAAACATGCAACAGATCTAGATGCAAATGGTGTTTAAATGCTTAGAAACAAGGCCTAGGGATCATACTTTTACTAGTGAACACTCACTCATATAAATATATTCTTTTCATGATACTACCCTGAACTACTCTCCGGTTGAACACTCTAATCCATGGTAGGGCTATAAAGACACTTCTCAAAGTCTGCCTTCCCCATCTAGATAACCCCACAGTGTCACCTTGAGCGCTAGATGGTTCTAACAAACACCACAATTCCATAAAGACATCCAACTCAAAATATACCCATGATAAATATTTATGAACTCTAGCCTAAGGGCCACCACGGCGTGCACGTTATCACTTTCACACACGTGGGGAGAGCAGAGATCTATTGAAGTACTTGAGTATTTATGAAAACTTTAGCCTAAATGCCACCACGGTATGCACGTTGTCACTTTCACATACGTGGGGAGAGTCAGAGATCTATTAAAGCACTTGAGTAGCAAAGTAGATCTACTTGATTACAAAGCTCATGATCACAACATGATCATGCATAGAGAGAGATATGAACACATAGATACCAGTAGAGCCCTTAGATTCGAGTAAGAATTACTCCCTCCTCGTGATGGGAATCAGCAACGGCGATGGAGATAGTGGTGGAGATCGATAGAGATGGCTCCAGGGGCACTTCCCCGTCCCGACAGGGTGCCGGAACAGAGACTTCTGTCCCCCGAATCTCCCCTTCGGTGGCGGCGGTGCTGCGGAGGTTTTCGTGGCTTTCTCCCAGATTATTTAGGGTTTTTGGGTTGGAGGCTTCTTATAGGTGAAGGAGGCAAGGTCGGTGGAGGGCTAGGGGCCCACACCCCCTGTGGGAGCCACCAGGGCTGGCCCGCGCCCACCTAGGGTGTGGCCATCCTGGTGTCCTCCTCCATCTCTGCTTCGTGGTTCTGTGTCGTGCCGAGTAAAATAATGACTTTGCTTTTGTCTCATCCAATTCCAAGAATATTCATTTTTAGCCTTTTTGAAACCAAAAACAGTAGAAAACAGGAACTGACATTGTGACATATTGTCAATAGGTTAGTTCTAGAAAGTATATAAAAATACCTCAAAGTGTAGACAAAACATAAGACAAATGATATAAAACAAGCATGGAGCATCAAAAATTATAGATACGTTTACAACGTATCAGCCTACCACCGTTCGAGCTACGGGCTGCCGCTGCGTCGCCCCTTTGGGCAATAGCGCCGCCGCCTTTGGACCACGCTACCGACTTCCAACCCACCTTCCTTGGTGTGTACACCGCTGGTGCTCTCCCAGTTGTTGCATCGACTCGCGTCATGCAACTATGCCGCCCCATCGGGTCATAGCATCACTACACACAGTCTACATCTCCATCTCCGCGCACCGACGCCCTAGGATATCTCCGCGCCACCTCCCACGGTGTGGGTTGCCTACGTCCACGCATGGTGTGCGTCACGCCGTATTCTTCTTCACCAACTTCGAGTACCACCACCACGCCAACCTAGGTGTCCAACATGACCATTGCAGGCCGCCGTTGGTTTCACGCCTTCTACGTCTTTGTCCCTGCCCTTGCGTGCTCGGTATTGGCAACACTGGTGCGTGCCTTCATCCCTATCCCCGAGCCTGGCAATCTCACATCGGTGATTCATCTTTGTCGTCCTCGACAAAGTCTTCTTTGGCATCGACACCTTACTCTATGACTGCCTCGACCGAGCCACCGACAAGTTCTTCTTTGCATACTCTGTTCCGGCAAAACCGGAGTGTGTTTTCGTCCCCGACGTATGCCTAGTTTTGGCAAACCTATGGCTCCACCTCGTCCTCGACAGCTCAGACTTCATCGACCCCTGGCAAGCCTCCGCGAACCCTTGGAATGCCTCCGTGGACCCTCGACAAGCCTCCACGAGCCCTCTACGCTTCTCTGCCATCCTCCTC
The DNA here is from genome assembly GCA_916181665.1 of Avena sativa. Taxonomy (NCBI): domain Eukaryota; kingdom Viridiplantae; phylum Streptophyta; class Magnoliopsida; order Poales; family Poaceae; genus Avena; species Avena sativa. Next base: position 444,862,686 of record OV702282.1, on the reverse strand, counting down.
GTGCACTATGCGCACGCGTCTTCACATGCGGCTACCTCGACATCAGCATCCCGACCACGACATTGACCATGGCGACCCCTCGCAATGGCTACCTCGACCTCGGCACCGCCTCACACTCTCGGCTCCCTCGACATCGGCATAAGGGCTATCACCTCGCCTGAGTATCATCAGCTTCCTCTATAGTCCAAGCATTCGCGCCGCGACACGTTGTCTATGACACTCCCGCTACTACTATGGGGGGATATCAGCCTACTGAATTCTACTTCGGTTTCTCTCCAGTATGACCGTCCACGACACTACCGCTATGACTGCGTGGGAGTGTTAGAGTATTAGGCATATACAATTTTTATGCTAGTTTAGATAGAGTTAGGATCTGTTTACATATAATCCTAACTTAACTTGTACTCCAAGATGATCCCATGTACGCCTATATATACTCGCTCATGAGGCTTAATAATACATCCATCATATTCCGCCAAACTCATATATTATCATGGCGACCACCTCCTCCCACCCCCTCTCTGGTGAATCACATGGCGATCTCACCACCTCCACCTAGATCTCCCTCCCACCCGAACCTCAATGGAGAGGGTCCCTTTACCGATCCCTCCTCCATTGCCCATCGCCTGGATTTCTCACCTGGAAACGCCTTCAGATCAAAGTTTCGTAACGAATTCTCTACCCCTGTCAACGATGTCTCGTCATCATTTGGTTTTTCTCTGGTAGTATCCTTTGGAAGGGCCACTTTCCCCTATCACTCAGAAATGTTGGTCTAGCCCTATCATCTTGCCTGGGTGCAGCTCGCGATGAGTTAAGAATCACCAACATACGTGATATAGTATTTCCCAAATAAAGCAAGTGCAGCACCAACAACATTCTCTCAATGTCCGAAACCCTTGAGTTCAGCTCATGAGGCGCAAATTATCAAGCTAGACGAACTAATTTTTGACAAACTGAATAAAATTGCTTCCAAAAATCTAAACTGTGTCACAAGCTATTGATCTAAATGTTTCACATGTCGTAATGAAATGTTTAACACAAACAGACATGATATAACAAAATTATTTCTACAAACTAATATTATTGTCTATTTTTTGAAGGAAAAAGGTATAGATTTAAGAGGATATCAACTCACAGGAACATGGATAATTGGTGTCTTGGTGCTCTCCAAAATAACTTGAGATCAATTTTGTGTTTCTGCTTTCCACTAGCACTCACCGATATGAACGCTAAATCTCAGCACAGTGACAATAGGTTCTTTAGAACCATCAATAATAGATCTAACAAACCCAAAAGGAATAATAACTGGATTATTTTCCTGAGGTGAATTAATAATAAAAATACCATGCTAAAAGAAATAATATAACCATGCTAGATAGCCTCCATTCATGCCTCTTTCATATATTTCGTTAATAAATACATGAATCTTTCTATTCATGTTTTAGTCAATTAGTAACTTCTGTGTAAAATTCAATTCGCGGAGAGTTCCCCTTGGTTCACGAAAGTAAAATACAACTCATAGTCAACCTATTAAGATAAGCTAGTGTTGACTGCCAAAAGAACAATCGAGAGAACACATTCTGACATTTTTTTCTTGAAGCATTTTCTCACGAAGCATATTAGAGGTAGCCTACATTAACAAAAGGTGCTGAAAAGAAAGCTCTATCTTGGCAGCTCACCTGGGTACTGCCCCAAAACATCAACAATGTGGTGGAGGGCAATGGTATGTGCCAATGGTTTGGCCCTACGGCCATGTTCCTAAAATTGACAACCACACCATCGTCCTCTGGCAAATGTGGATTTCTAGAGTAGAACATTAGATACCTAAAAGAGAAAATAGATGACTACATAAGCCCCACAAATCACACTGAATTAGACAGATTCAATTTATCAATGAAAATGCAGCAATAGTGAAACATGTACGGAAGTAAAGCATAATCAGAGCTCACGATACCTATATAATTAGACCACAAATAGATTTCAGCTAGAGGAGAAAGAAAGGTGAGAGAGTCATGCTGGTGTCCGTGGCGCCGATGCTCCTCCTGGCACTGGGCACACTCTCTTCTAGCCAGCTACCATGGTGTGGGCGGCAGAGCCGTCAGTCGTGTTGCTTCTCCTCCTGCTGGTAGAGATGGTGAGCATGGAAGTGAAGTGGAAGCCGTCCAACGGCTCTGTTGCAGGCAGTTGTTGCACTGCTTCTTTTAATGGTGCTCGACATGTCTCGTTGTCCATTGGCTCTGGCAGGTGGGCCTCAATGACTAACTCTAGCCCACCAATCAGACTGGGCAAGCAAAACACCTCGCGAGATGCAGGAAAGGACAACACCAAAACTGCCAATTTCAGCGGACACCAACAGACACACGCCACGAACATGCTGTTTCTAGATCCAGTATACCCGAGCAAGGGATTCCCGTGGTGCCGTACTCGTGAGTAGCGCACACCGCGACGCTGTTGTGCATCACCGGCCAGGGTGATTGGTCTCGCCAGGAAAGGCCAACTGTAGCGCAAGCTCCTGTGGGCTGAGGCCGATAGCAGCGAACGAAGGGGAAAGGGGTAGGAAGGAGCTGCTCATACTCAGGGGGCCGTGGAGGGCAAAGGGGCTGAAGCCGGCCGCCGTGGCCTAGGGTTCGGAGGGGGCGCGACAGGGGAGAATGGAGAAGAGTGGAGGAGAACATGGGGCAGATAAGGAGGTGGGCGACCTGAGCGTGCTGTGAAGATTTTCTACGGAGCCATAGAAGCGGGATGACACTGAGGGATGAGGCCATCAGCAGTCTAGAGGCAATAACAACGACCGTAGGAAGGCTACTCTGGGTAAAAAAAATAAAGTTAAACGATGGCAACGAACGACCTCCATTGCTTCTACCCAGGATCATACGACCACAAAAGCACGCGTGCACAAGTAGCCTCATCAGGCGGGTCAGCCATCACGCTTACTCGCAAGTCATCCACCTGAGGTTTGTTAGAACCATCATACGACCTTGTCTTGCACCTCCGGCTGATGTGATGCCCTTCGTCCTCGATTCCGGCACCGTCGGTCGACATCGTCCATGTTTGACTACAGGCCTACCCCGGTCGCTCTCCTCCGTCTGTCTCTCTGACATGAGGTGGATGGAGCTCGCTTCGTCAGTCCTGCACGTGACCTGCTCGATGAATTGACTACTAAGGTTAGAGTCCCTCTCTTTCTCCTAGGTTGTTCTTGGAGCGTCTCTCGTCATGCTTCATCAACCAAATGGATGAACTGCACACATGCTTGCTTGAGATTCTCAAATGGCTAGTTTATTCTTTATCAAGAACAGTTATCAGGTACCGGTGTACACCACAGATACAAAGGTTATTGTGTCCATGAAAGAATTAATGAAGCTGATTGTTTTCCATTCCAAAGGTCATTGATATTTACACGAGGGATATAAATAAAACTTTTATAAAGGAGTGCATTGGTTCATTTACAGTACATATAAATGATCCATGTACATTGGTTGATTTACAGATTGACGTAAGATTAAGCACTCATCAGACAATCACTGGATTTTCTTTTGCTATATGCACTGATAGTCACCATGAGGATTTGTTGTTGTTGACTTGCTGCTGATTTTAAGTTTTTCTTCCTCGTCTGGCAAATATTTTCCGTTGTGCTTTGGAACACAGGACTAGGCCTCCTCCTTCTCAAGGTGCTACCGATAAGGACCAGCGGGTGGCATCATCCAATTCAAGGTGCTCCTGGTAAGGACAAGGTGTTCTTGTTTCAGACCTCAAAGACTGTAAACTGAGTTATACTAGTTGGTGTAGAATTCAGACAATCCCTATCTCCGCTATAAACTGAGTTAGACAGTCGCTCCCTCATCTATGAAAAAGAGAAGCCCCAAAATTGATGAGCATATATTGTTATCCAATGTGTAAGTTCCAATCCCTCCATAATTTTGTGTTGAGTAATTCTAGTTGTGATTTATGAAGGATGGTGGTGCTCATCATTTAATCTTTTCTTTGCACAGCTATTTGAAGAAATAAATTGATGGCGACAGACTAAATAAGCTGGTTACGAAGAGGAATAAACTACCCCATAAAGCAGTAGATATGTGTACATATAATAGGATGCACCAAAAGGACATCTTCTCTGGACCTTTGGTACACGGTAAGAAACCATGTCATGCCATGCTTCCAGTCTCGCTCTTTTAGAGGAACGTTTATTTTTGTTCTTAAAAGAAACCATGTCATGCCCCCAATGCCCGCTCTTTTATAGGAATGTGTACTGACCTACACAATATCTACGACAAAAAATTTCCCCCGGACAAGTGACTCTGATGCTCAAGAAGCTGAGATTCCTCAAGAAGAACAAGCTGAGATTCCTCCATAAGAACAAGTTGGTATCGATTTTAATGTGATTGCTCCAAAAGAAGAAGTTGGTATAAATTTGAATGTAATTGCTTCAGAACAAGAAGATGGTCTCGGTTTGAATGTGATTGCTCTAGAAGAACAAGATGGTCTCAATTTGAATGTGATTGCTCTAGAAGAAGAAGCTGGCGTCGCTTTGAATGTGATTGCACCAGAAGAGGAAGTTGGTTTCGCTTTTAATGTGATTGCTCTAGAAGAACAAGCTGGTCTCGATCTGAATGTGATTGCTCCAGCTGAAGAAGATGCTCCAGATTTGGATGCTCGAGAAGGAGAAGATGCTCCAGATTTGGATGATATAGAAGAAGAAGCTCCAGATTTGGATTTTTTGAACCACTTTACCGTAGGGGAAGCCCCTATGGTGTAATTTTTATATTAAGACGGAAAGATAATGTACATTAACAAAAAATAAGACCAAAAATTACATCAAGAAGGGAGAAAAGGAAGAGCATAAAAAATTAAGTTACAAAAATGTGAAGGAGCCAATCAATGAGAGGTTGAACTAAGGCAACCTTAACCCTATGCTGATGAAGTAAGAGGTCACTTTGAAACCTGACACGCCAACGCCCATGTGAAGGTTGTTGTTCCTGGAAAATAAGATCGATTGAGATGATATAGAAGAAGAAGGTAATACTTCATATGGAAAATACTCCTAAATCATCTACTCCTTTGCTTGCAATGTTTCTAACTTTCATTTGCTCCTTTTTGCAGGTGTTCACCATCCAAAAGCAGAACTAACAAATGAGCAGAGGTTTGGTGTCCAGTTTGCTTTGGCAGTAATCAAGTGCAAAGATGGAGCGATACAACCAGAGGACAAGCAGATTACTGCATGCCTACTGGATACAAGTGTATGGACAGTTGAAAGAATATGGGGGAAAGCCCTATACCAGATTGAACGAAACAAAGAAGTAGATGTTTCAAATAAGAGGAAGGGTAATGTTGGACGAAAAAAGATAGACCTCGATCTGTCTAGGGTAGCTACAGTAGCACTGAATAAGTGGAAGACAATCCAAGGTCTAGCAATGTCATTGGGTGTAGACCAGTCAACCTTAGGTTTAAGATGGGTCTGCTGATGCGCCGCAGAAGCCGCTTGAAGCCTTCGCTGATGCCAACAAACAAAATTAAGAGACTGAAGTTTTCTGTCTCTATGATAGATTAGAAAGAGTTGGCATCTCCCCAGCATTTAATTTCTCCAAGAAATTTACAACATTGTCCACATTGACAAGAAGTTATTTGATATGAGAAGGAAGAATAACAATTAGTATTTACTTCACGAAGAATCCCTACCCTTGCACATAATGTGGAATAAGAACTGCATTGGGAAAGTCATGTTCCTGACTGCTATGGCGAAGCCAAGATATAGTGAAGGTGGCACAATCACATTCGATGGAAAGATTGGCACATGGGCCTTTGTCCAAGAGAAGCTGGCAATAAAAACGGTAAACACATAGATAAAGGGACACTCGAGTTGAAATCTGTGAAGGTTACCCGAGATGTTATGAGGGAGTACGTGTGCGAGAAACTAATTCTTGCTATCCAAGAATGGTGGCCTGGTGAAGATGAAAAAAGAGCAATCTTCATTCAACAAGATAACTCAAAACCACATGTCCTCCCTACTGACAAGGTTTTTCAACAGGTTGTAGCAAAGACTGACCTTGAGATTAGCTTGTTGCAGCAACCTCCTAACAGTCCGGACATGAATGTCCTTGACCTGTGCTTCTTTAGGTCTCTACAATCTCTCACCTATGCGGGATCACTGACAACTATCAAGGAATTGATAGATGGTGTACAGGAAGAAGTGGCATATTGACATGGGCTAATAGGATTGATATGGTAGTGTTGACAATAAAGTACAAATGGGCTTTGCGCAAGGACATCTTTGTGGAACAGAGAAGTTAAGTGTGCTGAAGGTGGAGTGGTGCTAGGATGGGTGACCGACCGAAAATTTTGACCACAAGTGTAATTTGACCTAAGATTAAATATAGTTAGTGTTAAAAATATTCCAAGTGAGAGGATTACGAGTCAAACAATTCAAAAGTTCAAAAAAATCGAAAATAAAATTTGAAAAATAAACTAAAAAAAATTGAAAAAAAATCTATAGTCCCGAGCCGTATTATGACCCGGGAATAAAGGTCCTTCGCCCGTCTCGCTGTAAAAACAGCCATGTGGTGGCCTCTAATTCCGGGTTGTAGCAAATCAGGACTAGAGGTAGGGGCCTTTAGTCCCGATTTTACAGTCCCGGGTGCAAAACGGCCGGTACTAAAGGCCCTTATAATTTCAAACTATATGTCTTTTTTTCCGCTAGTGATGGGTCCCTAAAAATCTTTCAATATTTTCTACTAGTATACAGAGTAGTTATTAAAGTCTACTACCACTAGTCCAAGGTTTGTGATAGCAGCTTTATCTATGATTTGGTTCATTGCACCCTGATGAAATGACATACTGGTCCACGAGATAAATTAAGTAACCGCTTTTGCGACGACCTCACACAAACATGCATGCATCTGCAAGCATGGGTTAGACAGCAGGACCCTATATGACTCGGTCCATAATTAACAAACACTTGCTAGGAGTAGCAAGCGTCGTATGTTACCGGGAGTTAGAACAAAGCACTGATGGCTTAGACGATAATCCACGTAAGCTGCACAGGAAATGCGCAAAGACAATAATCCCAGGGAGATCGGTCAAGTGAATGAATCTGGCTAATGTATACACCCAGTGGAAGGAAAACCTCCATAACTTAGCTTCAGCTTGCACATATTAGCCGGGACATTGGTGAAAAATCACGAAGAATCATCATGGGTCACTGGTAGAAAACGCCCCATGCGTCCCGGTTGGTAAGGGCCATTAGTCCCGGTTGCCCAACCGGGACGGGGCAATCGGGACTAAAGCTCCAACCATTAGTCCCGGTTGCCCACCAACCGGGACAAATGGGGGCACACGTGGCGGCATCAGAGCGCGAGGAGGGGGGGGGGGGGGGGGGGTGGAGCATTAGTCCCGGTTCGTAACACGAACCGGGACTAATAACCTGCTGCCGCGGCAGAGATTTAGCCCATTTCTCTGCCGCGGCAGAGAATTCATTTTGTCACATTTTGTTGCCGCGGCAGCATTTTCGTCACTTTTTGTGCCGCGGCAGAGAATTCATTTAAGTTGTTTTATTGTTTATTTAGTGTTTTGCACTTATCAATGAAGGAACCTTATATTACACAAGATCATCATGACAATATTACATTCAATACACAGATCGAGTTCATGCACTACATACAAAAGTTGCTATTCGATGCTACCGGCCAATTTCTTGAAAGTTGCTATTTTTACAATTCCTATTGCTATACACAGCCGAGTAGTATTCCCCTTGTGTGTTTAGGACTTCTGCATCCAAGAATCCCGCCAATTCCTCCTGTATTGCTCGTATGCGATCCTTTGGCAGAAGACCGTCCCGTAGACGTTCGATCTGATTTAAAAAAGGAGTCAGCCTATATGAATATGAAACTAAACACAATTTGATTGTAATTAAAAACTATAGAAATTGTTTACGTACGTGGAGTTGCTCTAAATTCCTGCCCTTCTCATCGCACGTCTGCCGGATGAACTCGCATACATAGTATCCACATAGATTGTTACCTGGTCCCTGCGTCAGACACTTTACGACAACAGAGTTCAATTAAAATAATAATCAAGCATGATAATAACTGTATCAAAACTAGAATCAAAGAGATGCGCGGATATAGCTAGTGGTGCTTACATCTAGTGGTTGAAATGTAAGCTCCTCTTTCCAAATACCCCTAACCTTCTTGGTGAACCGTTTCCAAGCGCTGCCCGGCGTAGAAAACGAATAAAATAAGTTATTAAGTACTTGATATCATAAAATTCACGAACGTTGCCGATATTAGTGTCGTAATGATTAGAATTACCGCTGGAGAAGTATCTGCATGTCCTTCCACGTCTCAAGGGGTTTATGTTTCGAGTCCATGACTAGTACACGCCCTTTGTCAAGTTGAATGATTAACAAAATATAGTGGTACCTGCGAATGCAGAACTAATCAATTATATACTTAACATCGAGTAAGCGAAATAGAAAGTGTATACAAGACAATAACACTCACTGGAAGTTGTAAGGAAATAGTATTTCCCTTTTGGTTTCTTGAAACCTTAACGCGTGTACTATATTATCCTCCGTATCCTGGGGGCTTATTTTGAGATTAGCTTCATGAACCCAATATGGGTCAATGAAGCCAATGTCATAGATTTGTCCTCTGCTGCATTCGAGAATCTTCATTCTGCATATTAAAGTATGATTATATACATGCAATAAACAAAATATTATAGATGGAGACTAAATTAATTACAGAATTAGTACTTACAGACAATAGGCACTCATGATCGATTTGTCCAAGGCGTCTTGATTGAATAATTGAAATAGTTCATCAAATTCAATGGATACCATGTCATCGTTTTCTTTCCCATGATGCTTTTTTGTAACCCTCAGCACTATCCAGTTAGCCCCGGCCCTTGTGGCATGCATGTACCAGTTATGCAATCTTCGCATTTTTGTTGGAAGATTGTTTACCTCCTCAGGTTTGACGAGAGGTTTTCCGTACTGGTATTGGTATGCTACTTCACTCACGGGGAAGAACTCTAACTGGGATAAGTACTGGGCAATACTCATACCTTGAGCAGCGGCAGCTTCTCCGTATTGTGCAACTACCTCTGGATCATACTGCTCTTCGGCCCCATATTTGCTCGACCCCACATTGGTTTGAGAAATCACCTTGAGAGGGGCGCAAGTCTGTTTTGCTTGTTCTCCGAGCTGGGCAACAGATTTCCCGCTTGCATCAGTACTGCTCTTCGAGGCTTTTTGTGCTGCATGTGACTTGAGAATAGAACGCTCATAGTCTGATGACAGCTTTGGCTCGGGTTGATGAAGAGTCTTTAGCATTTTCAACACTTTGTCTTTTTCTTCTTTGGTGCTGGGGAACTCTGGCTCTTTCGGCCGCCTCAGCTTAGCGAAAAACGCTGTCGTTTCCGCATCAACGATCGCCGCAGTCTCCTCTTCAGTACAGTCATAAGCTCTCTTGGGAGGAACCGTTGGTACTTTTGGAAGAGGCTCTTGTTTACGTTTCGGCGATCGCTTACGATGCACAGTAGCGGTACGCTTACGCTTTTTATCCTGAGGCGCCGGCGATGGCTCCCGCGGCGATGGCTGCACCGGAGATTGGTGAGGCGACGGAGCCGGGTGAGGCGACGGAGCCGGGTGAGGCGACGAAGACGGCTGCCGCGGCGGCGACGACCTCGCTGGAGACGGGTGAGGCGGCGGCGAAGATGGCCTTGGCGTGTGATTTCGAAGCACGATACAATCCTTCGGCCATAGAATGGTGACGTTTTTTGTGTCACCCAGCACAGTCACATCCCCTTCACCAGCAGGGTAGTGAAGATCCAAAACCTCAAAGGTGGGCATGATTTCATCCACGCCGACAACAGCGTAGCCCTCTGGAACCGGACGACTGTGGTAAGTTGGTGTGGGTCCAATTGGTAAGGCATAGCCGACCGCCACCTTCATTGATATGTTCACAACTTTGACATGTAGCTCGCAGTGTGTCATCTCTGTGATATCATCCACTGGGTAGCCAACAGGAGCCATCGTCGGTGCATCATCGGCATCGCCATTGTCATCACCCGGGACCTCGGTGGAAGCCACACTGCTTTTTTGATTATTCGATAGGCCGGTAGCATCGAATGCAGTGTGCTGCTAAGATGGGGCGCCGGTAGTACTTTGCTCTTTAAGTGAGTTAATTTCATCTTGTTGTTGCTTTAATCGTTCTTCAATTAAACGCATTCGCTCTTTCTGACTTTCTGCTTCAACTGTCGCCCTGTCCTTACTCCTCTGACGGCTTCTATCAGGATATTTCTTCCTCTCTTCGGGAAACCCAGTCCTCCATGATTGGGAGCCTATTGTGCCTCGTGTTCGTCCATCATGTTCCTTATTTCCAAGGGCGAGTGTGAGATCATCATTCTCTCTATCGGGAATGAAGTCCCCATCTTTAACAGCCTTTACTGCTTTTCTCATCCTCTCGATTGGCAAGGGGTCTTCTTTATGTCGTATGGTATATATACACCTCCCTTCCGAGTCCAACGTGCCCCATGCCCGTAAAACCAATTCCTTGCACGTTCTACCCAATCGTTTGTCTCTGGGGTGATATTTTTATCATGCAGTTCCTGCTCAAGTTTCTCCCACTTAGGAATGCCAGCCCTGTAGCCACCTTGCCCCATAGTATGATGATACTTCTTGTTAGCAGCATTCAGCTTATTCGTTTCAGACATTTTCTTAGCTTTTTCTGATTTCTTGTATTCCACAAACTCATCCCAGAATGGTTTTATCTTCTCAAACTGAATATTCTTGAAATCGGGAGTCTTCTTTTTCACGACATAGTCAAGGTGCAATCTTTTCTTCTAGTTGGTGAAACACTGGGCCATCTTCTTCAAAGCCCACTCCCTGACCTTAGCCTCCATGGCTCTCCCATGTTGTAAGGCGTCCTCAACTGGATCCTCCGCATTTGGATCCAGCTCTATCTTCGGTAGTTTGAAATTAACCATGAGCCTCTTCCATAGTAAATCTTTGGCATGGTTAGGGACAAATAAACATGTTCCCTCTTCATCCGCATTAGCAGGCCTATTCCAATTTCTAATGGTGATCGGGATTAAGTCCCTAACGATTACTCCGCATTGTGCCACAAATTTGGTTGCGACAACTTCGGGAGCTGTCGGTCTGCCGTCTACAGCGAAATCTTCGATCCTGAACCTCTCATGGTCTTGCAACTTTTTGGTTGGGCCTCGTCTGCTCTTTTCAGTAGATTCCTTCGATCCGGAGGGCTAAAAGAAGAAAGATCGCCGTTACTATTTCTATATAGATAGCAGATGATTAATTAATGAATTGATTTATATTACATGCACCTTGCCGGAGCGGTCGTCTTCTCGATTACACAAGGCATCGCCTTCTCCCTCGCGGAAGGCAACACCTTCAACCTCAAACAAGTTGTCTACTCCGGTAAAAAGAGGATCACCCTCACCGGAGTTGTTCAGAAACGTTGATACGTCTAAATTATCTTCCCCACGGATCACACCTTGGATCAACTCTTCCTTTTCTTCGTCTTTGACGTGTGGGTCCATATTTTCTGCCTGGGTGGAAAAACGAATAAGTCAAAGCGGCTAAAGGAGAAAGTTAAGTACGGTGTTGAGAGATATAAACCCTAATTCAGAGAAACCCTAATATATACATACACAATAATAAAAATGAAGAGAAAGGGAAACCGTGTAGTAGATAGGCACATCGTCGAACCCACATGCACCTAAGTTGCTTGACAATGTGAATCGGGTCTGGGGCTACCCACATTGACTGACCAGTGGGGTCGAATACCAATAATACCAAACTAATTAATAAACCTAATAATACCTAACTAATAATAAACCTAATAATCGAAACACCGAAAAGAAAGGGAAACAATCAACACATGGCATCGATGCAATGCTCAAGGAAGTATGATGATATGACAAGTTAATTTGCATTGGAATGTAACCCTAAGACATGCTCGACGATTTAATCGGGGTTCCGACGGGTGAAAACCCTAACTCGGGGAAACTCCGGAACATATGAGAGGGGTGCATTTGTTCTTCTAATTATACTTGTCATTTAAATTGTTGAACTTGCATTTTGGTTTAATAAAGAAAGAACAAATCAAACCCTAAACCCTAACTTCCCCCTCCATTTGAAAACCATTCAAATGAGTTTTGTATTTAAACAACTAACTACATGAGTTGAGCCCAAAGTGTATAAAAGGGTCTCACACTATTTCATATACTTTATAAAAGTTTCTGTAAGTTGAAAAGATTCAAAACAGATTTGAAATTCAAATTACAAAAGGGAAATCAGAAATAGAAATAGAAAAAAATTTCTGGAAATAAAAAATGTATCCAACCTAGCTACTGGGCCGAGCCCATCTCTCCTTCTCTCTCTCTGGCGCTAGCAGGAAGCCCACCCGGGGCCCAAGAGCAGCCCAGCCAGGCCCGTACCCCTTCGGCCTTTCTGTTTCTGTCTTCTTCCTCCCCGACGCAAGCAGCTCGCGGTGGCTCGCCGCCGGCCACCCGATGCGCCGCCGCATGCCAAGATCATTGTCGCCGCCCCCGCGAGCCTATAAGAGCTCCAGCGCCGCCATCAACAACCCTAGCTTCTCTTCTTCCCCGTTTTCCCACTTTGCCCGAACCCTAGCTGCGTAGGTGTTGCGTCGCCCCGCCGTCTCTGGCCACCTCACGGCCAGTCGAGGCCGCCGTTGGAACCGCCTCATCGCGAAGATCATCTCCACCGGAGGAATCAGCCCCGCGTTCTTCGAATCGTCGCCATCTGTAACACCCTCAGAATCGGACCTATGCAAGTTTTAGCGAAACCCGCCAAACCCGCATAGAAACGATTCAAAGGTGCCCACCAGGCACTTTCGTGCGGGTGGAAAACAAAGTAATAACATTACACAACAGTCCTCGATGGGACCCACAGAACAGATATATACAACAGCGACTCAATGAGTCACAATACGAAGATCCAAATCACCTTGAAAATGACACAGCGTCCGACTACGAACAAGATGCAAATGGGGCTAAGAGCCCTGAAGAATAACCAATGGCGTCCATAACCCTGCCCAGGCCAAGCCGGAAGGGTAACCCTGCTAACGGCGTCGATCTCAAAACCTGCTTAAACAAAAGGGGTGCCGACAAAGGGCAAAGGAAAAAGAAGGAGCGTCAGTACTGAGGCCAGTACACGGCGAGGCTAGAATTCGGCGGTCCTCGCCTACATAGGTATGGTGGACTGAGCGGCAGCGGCAATATGCACTAAACAACCTATAGAGACTCGATACAACTGGCGGTTATCAGAGAGGGATAAGAATGACCTATCCGGATCCAACCTGAAGCTAACACCAAACAAACCCATCCTGGTGTTTCCCCCTCGAGACCATACGAGGAAGTCAACCGAGGAACTCACACAGTTGGCAGTTTTATTTATTCAGTTATCGTTGCAGTAATTACTAGTCAGGTAAAGATATTCATCCTGATAAAATAAGCAGTGGGCACTTTTAGTTAATCATTCCGTTGTAGTTGCAACAATTACTAATCAGATACCGATAGCATGAGATAAACCCAAAACCCAGCAGTTGTTGGTACTTTTATTAAGCCATTCCGTTGTAGTTGCAATATATACTAGTCAGGTACAATGGTCGCAAGCGACACTCCAACAAGCAATTGTGGGCAGTATTATTTAGCCATTCCGTTATAGTGAAACTGATTACTAGTCATTATAAAGTCAAATTTATAATACTACTTTAGTTATGCTTGTCTATGGTCGAGATACTGTGCTCCAAGTCGTCCATAACCGCGGACACGGCTTTCAGAAAGTTTTACCCGGCCGGGGTGCACCAATAGCAACACACGCTCGATCAACCTCGGAAAAACCAAATCAAAACCCAACGAGGCTTTCACGACTGAACAATCACAGGATTCAGAAATACTTCAGGGGGCCACCCCTTGGAGTACACCCGCAACGAAGTAAGCTAGCTTCGAGATGTACCCGAGGTTTGTGGAGCCGGCTGTAAGCGACTGGGAACCCAAAACTGGGCTTGTCGATACCGCGTAAACGGGTCACAATCCCTAAACAGTACAGTGTGCTCCTCGCACAATCGTAAATACATAAGTAGCATGGCATAAGTACGGGATGATAAATAAAACCTCAAACTAGTTTGTGGCCCCAAGAAATAAGACTAAATCAAGCTCTGGCTCAGGGGGGTCCCATATACCTCCCGGATGTGGATAGCGCGATAAATCAAGGAACAGGTATCAAGTACTCGGGGTCCTACGGGACACAAGTGGGCGTTCGGAAACCAAATATTATCTATCACCCACCGATGCCTCTACTTACTCCAATTTTAGTTATTAAAAAGGAATTAAAGTGAACGATAAGTAAAGCCATGATCATCTACAACATCCACATGCGGAAATATATCAACAACCGTGGCACTTGACGACACGCAACAACACTAGAGCAAGCGACTACGACGCGCAAGTCCAACTATCTACCAAACAACAGGTAATAGGGTGTGTCCAAGGCAATATAGGGCTGCACGGTATATCACAGGTACGAAAACTAGGGCATCGCAACACAGATAGCAATAGATCAACAGGAGGGAATAAATACTAGAAAAGTAAGATAGGTAGAAAGGGGGAAGATGCTCGCCTGAAAACATTGTCGAAGGTTCATCCGAAGATCGGGGCGAAGCTCACATCAACTCAACGGCCTTATCCGCGAAGAACCGAAACACTAGAAGAAACACCGGATGCAATATTTAATACAACGGCAGAAGATCGGCATGATGCAGGTATGATGTATGGCATGGCAAAGGTGCGGTGCAATTAGGTCATATTAAGCGGAATCGGGTCCAACAATTAGTTAGATGGTTCCAGTTGTTTATCTACCCCGCAAATTAAATGTGGTTTTAGCATGGCAAAAGATAACACCGGTTCGCTACACAAATTTAAATGAGGCCGATATGAGACTAGATTTGCCCGCATATGGGCCCCATATTTAATTATTAGGTGAATCGGCGTAAGGCCCCCAAACCACATGATAATATGCATGCGAGATGAAAGACAATTATTATGCGACAAGTTATACTATGTTATAAAATAGGGTTTTCGGGAAGGGATTCACACATTAGGGTTCGGCGATCTTGGGGATCCGGGGGGTTCGGGGTTCGACAGGGTCCAGGGTTCGACGGGTTCAGTCTCGGCGGGATCGTTCTCGGGTAGCGGGGTGGATCTTGGCGTTCCGTGGTCTTCGGGTCATGTCGACGGCCTTGGTGTCCTTGTTGGAGAACTCGAGGTCGATGGCGAACTTGTCCGGTACCGGGGTTTGGGGTCCGTGAAGGAGTACTCGTCGCGTCGGGGTCTCGGCCATCGGATCCTTGAAGGAGGTCATGGTGTCCGTGGCGACGATCTTCGGGGTTCATGTCTCCGAAAGTCTACGAACGATCTTGGTAGATGCTTCCCGGTTGACGGTCATGGCGCTTCCGGGAAGTAGGCTTGGCGTTCCCTGACGACAATCGTGGATCTTATTATCCGCCTCTGTGTCGGTGTTGAGCTTCACGGACCACCGCCAATTGGTTGTCGAGGTCGGTCTTGTCGGTACGAAGATCTTGGCGTTCCGGGAGGGAGGACTTGGTCCGGCGTCGGGACAGCGGATTCGCCCTGGGTCGGTGCCATTCTTGTCGTCGCGACGATCTTGTCGGGTTCGCGGGTCGGGTCGGACTTGGCGTCCGGGGTGCAGAACTTGGTGTCCGGGCGGAGTACTTGTCGCACCGGGGTCTCGGTGTCCCGTGGCGAAGGTCTTGAGGTACTACCGTACTCGCCGGTGGCGTACTTGGGGTCGGCGCCAAGGTTCGGGTTCGGTCTTGGATCCTGTGGGTTCATGCGGCTCCTCGAGGCGAGCTTGTCGATGTGGTCCTGATAAGTAGTCGCGGGCGTCTAGGTGGTACTCGGGTCTAATGACGGTCTCTGAGGTGCAAAACTTGTGTAGAACATGCTGCAGACGGGCACTGGGCGGCGGACCCACGCGCTGGAGGCGGGACGCGGGGCGGCGCAGGGACTTGGAGGCGAGCTCGGATGACGACGGCGGGGTGAACGGCGAGGGGAACCGCAGGAGCGAGCGACGGCGCAGAGGCGGGCTCCGGCGAGCGCGGAGGCGGGGATGCGGCCGCGGCGGTGGAGGAAGGCGAGGTGGTGGCGGCCTGCGAGCCGGCGCTCGGCGGCGCGGGGCACAGAGGGGGCGCGCGACGGCCTGGCGAGGGAGGATGCGGGAGGCGGTGCGGCGTCGGCGCGGCAGAGCGGAGGCGCGGGGAGGCTCGGGGTCAGACGGCGGCGCGCGCTGCGCGGAGGAGGGGTTGCCGGCGGCTGCAGGCGGAGGCGCACGGGGAGGCGCGCGGCGACGGAGGGCGGAACGGCGGCGGGGAAGGGACCGGAGCGGCGGCGGAGCTTGCGAGGGAGGGAGCGAGCGGCGTGCAGCGGGAGAGGAGGAAGGTCGGGCGGGGCGCGCGCGAGGCAGACGAGGGAGGGAGGCGTGAGCGGCGCGGGTGGTGGAGAAGAGGAACATGGGAGGCAGGTGGGGCACGCGGCAGGTGGTGGACCGGGGGTGGGGCCGGGGCTGGTGGGGCTGTGGGCTTGTGTGTGTGGTTGCGTGTGTTGCGTCGTGTGGGTGGGTGTGTGCTGGTTGGGGAGAGTGGGGAGAGAGAGAGAGGGGGGTTGGCTGGTGAGGTGGCAGCATCTGAGAGGTGGAGATTTGGGGAGAGGTGAGGTGGCGTTCAGGGATTGGGTGGGGTGATGTGGAGGGAGGGTGTGGGTAGAGTTTTAGGTGGTTTAGGATTGTGGGTGGGACTGGTTGGTTGGACCGATTTAGTCTGGGGGTGGTCGTTCGGGTCGGCCCGTTCGACTGCCCCCACTAAAATAATTAAATCTTTTATTTAATTTCGAATGCACCGTTTGCAAACCGATATCAGACAAACAAAAATATTCCGGCGACCCGGATTTGGCGTTTGAATAAAAGACGGGGCGTTTTAGAAAACAAAACAGGCTTTGCGAAAAAAATAGTTTTATGCGAGCAAATGCAAGATGATGACGATGCTCAAATGCAATGTGGCATGATGACATGAGCATGCGGTCATGATGATGCAATGCACAAAAACAACGCGATTTTCTAGTAGTGGTTTTGCGAGATGCCACACCATCGACCTCTTCTCGACGACGACGACGGTGAGCGGCGGTGGTGGCAGGGAGTCGACGGGGAGGATGAACCAGAGCGAGAGGGGGCGAGAGAGAGGGTCCACGAGGACCAGCAGCATACCAGGTGTGCGGTGGTGGTGTCGGGGAGGCGAGGCGAGGTCAGGAGCCGACGAATCGACGGCGGCGATCGTCGGGCTCGAGGGTCGTTGGCGACGATTGGGAGCGAGCGGGGCCGATTCCTTCAGGGAGAAGCCTCGGGGCGACGAGGCGAAGCTTCCTGCACGCTTGGCTGGGCGAGGGGCGGCCGGTAGGGCGTGCACGGCAGCGGGGCAGCCTGACGGCGTCGTGCGCGAGAAGAGAAGAGGAGGTGAGATGGGGGAAGAAGAAGAGGAGGGGCACCCAGTTATAACCAAAGGACCTTTAGTCCCGGTTGGTGGCTCCAACCGGGACTAAAGGGTTATACGTCCCGGTTGGAGCCACCAACCGGGACCTATACTCCAATATTTTCAGCAGCCCAAGCGTTGGCGCGCAGGGGGTCTTTAGTCCCGTTTGGTGGCTCCAACCGGGACATATTCCCCTGATTTCAAATTTTTTCAGGTATTTTCTCTCTCTTCCCGCCTTATTTTTTATTTTGGGGTTTAAATTTGTATTGTTTTTTAAATGATAATTAATTTGGAATTTAGAAAAACTTTAAACATAAGAAGTGTTTGGATTTGAATAAATAATTCAAAAACATTTTCTGTTTTAAAAAATAATTAATGTAACCATTTAAAATATGAACCATTTATAATTAAAAATGAATTAACTTATATTTTTTAATATCAATTTGGAATTTAGAAAAACTTTAAACATAAGAAGTGTTTGGATTTGAATAAATAATTCAAAAACATATTCTATTTTTAAAAAATAATTAATGTCACCTTTTAAAATGAATTAACTTATATTTTTGAATATTAATTTGGAATTTAGAAAAAATTTCAACATAAAAAGTGTTTGGATTTAAATAAATAATTCAAAAACATTTTCTGTTTTAAAAAATAATCAATGTAACCATTTTAAATATGAACCATTTACAATTAAAAATGAATTAACTTATATTTTTTTAATATCAATTTGGAATTTAGAAAAACTTTAAACATAAGAAGTGTATGGATTTGAATAAATAATTCAAAAACATATTCTATTTTTAAAAAATAATTAATGTAACCTTTTAAAATGAATTAACTTATATTTTTGAATATTAATTTGGAATTTAGAAAAAATTTAAACATAAAAAGTGTTTGGATTTAAATAAATAATTCAAAAACATTTTCTGTTTTAAAAAATAATTAATGTAACCATTTAAAATATGAACCATTTACAATTAAAAATGAATTAACTTATATTTTTTTAATATCAATTTGGAATTTAGAAAAAATTTAAACATAAAAAGTGTTTGGATTTAAATAAATAATTCAAAAACTTCACAAAACGACCCGTTTTTTGCGCTCGGAAAATGGAAAAGGGCTTTTCCGTGCGACAAAAAGAAAAACTTCCTCCTGCAACATTGTTCTCCATACCAATGTCCACACACATGCATAATATGGGCACAACATCACAAACTATGCCGTGATTCAGCACATAACATCGGTCATTTGGACCGAAAGCCATGAAACCTCGAACATGATAGGTCATTTTGTGAAGGTTTTTTCGAAACATGATCAATATACCAAGTCTGGTATTTTTCCTTTCAACTATGTAACATAATATGACACCACGCGAAGGATTTTCATTGTTCGGATTTTTTTTAATTTATTATGCCCGTTTTGAATTATCTGAATTTCTAACTATGGTCGAACCGGTGTGCATGAAGATAGGGGACGGGCATCGTTAGAACTTGCATTGGATCTCTGAAGAAACCACATATTGCGAGTCTAAAAATGATTTTTTCAAAAAATCACGGACGATAGATCATGTACCTGTAGTACAAACCGGACCCACTTCCTACCGATTCGGCAGACATTTGTCCTTTTTACCCGGGATGGACGAAAAGGGTTGAGATGTACCGGTTGGGAGATATTCCATGTAAGGTGGTCTAGTATTTTAGGAAAATGGGACGGTAGCATTGTGAAACGGCATTTTGGTGGTTACTTCACAAAACGACCCGTTTTTTGCGCTCAGAAAATGGAAAAGGGCTTTTCCGTGCGACAAAAAGGAAAACTTCCTCCTGCAACATTGTTCTCCATACCAATGTCCACACACATGCATAATATGGGCACAACATCACAAACTATGCCGTGATTCAGCACATAACATCGGTCATTTGGACCGAAAGCCATGAAACCTCGAACATGATAGGTCATTTTGTGAAGGTTTTTTCGAAACATGATCAATATACCAAGTCTGGTATTTTTCCTTTCAACTATGTAACATAATATGACACCACGCGAAGGATTTTCATTGTTCGAATTTTTTTTGAATTTATTATGCCTATTTTGAATTATCTGAATTTCTAACTATGGTCGAACCGGTGTGCATGAAGATAGGGGACGGGCATCGTTAGAAATTGCATTGGATCTCTGAAGAAACCACATATTGCGAGTCTAAAAATGATTTTTTCAAAAAATCACGGGCGGTAGATCATGTACCTGTAGTACAAACCGGACCCACTTCCTGCCGATTCGGCAGACATTTGTCCTTTTTACCCGGGATGGACGAAAAGGTTTGAGATGTACCGGTTGGGAGATAGTCCATGTAAGGTGGTCTAGTATTTTAGGAAAATGGGACGGTA
Source organism: Avena sativa (assembly GCA_916181665.1). Lineage (NCBI taxonomy): Eukaryota > Viridiplantae > Streptophyta > Magnoliopsida > Poales > Poaceae > Avena > Avena sativa. The sequence goes on along the minus strand of OV702282.1, from coordinate 444,842,720 downwards.
GCATTGTGAAACGTCATTTTGGTGGTTACTTCACAAAACGACCCGTTTTTGCGCTCGGAAAATGGAAAAGGGTTTTTTCGAAACATGATCATTGTTCGGCACAAATTTAGTCCCGGATGTATTCTGAAACCGGGACTAAAAATATTTTCCGCCATTTCCCACCTCTTCCCGCCAAGTTTTCCCGCCCTTTCCTTTCTACTAGAGCTTTTAGTCCCGGATGTAGTCACTAACCGGGACTAAAGATATTTCCCGCCATTTCCCAAAGCTTCACGCCAAGTTTTCCCGCCCTTTCCCTCTATATTTAGGGTGATCGTGTCATGGCTATCCACACATCCACACCTTCCTCTCTTAGAACAATGGACAACGCCTACTGGGCCATTCTGACCCTCGAGGAGACCGAGGCGTTGTGCGCCTCCAACTACCCTTGTCCACCGGGGTACTGCCCGCCCGCCGACTGGATGTTGAGCGCTGGAGGGGTTCCTGTACCTCCTGTCCCTCAAGGTTCCGCACGTCAGGCGGCCATCACAAACCACTTCTACCACGAGCTCACGCCGGAGCAGCGGATGGATCCCCAGTGGGATCCCGACAACTATGACACCTGGAATGCCTTCTTCGCTAATAGGCATGAAAGGGAGCTCGCCAGGTACGAGGGTGATGGCCCGCCACCGGTGAACCACAACGAAGTCGGCCGTCGTCTGTGGTGGGAGAACCGTACTATCATCGAAGTGATGCGCTACATCGCCGGGGGAGACCATCCTCGCCTACGGTGCCCACGAGTCCACCTGCCACAGGCCCCACACTGTCCTGGCGGTAGCGGCATCGTCTTCCAGGAGACCCCTCTCCCACCCGCCGTGAACCCGAGGCTGGAATGGCCCCTGGTATATGCCATGGATGGGCTGAGGATCCCCGGAGTGGCAGGTGACGATGACGATGATGATGACGACGACGATGAAGACCCTGAAGCTGCGTACTATAGGACTAGGCATGATTATGACTAAAGGGGGCGGCTTTAGGCCTGAGTGTTAGCTAGTCCCGATTTGTCCCGGTTTTTAATATTAATAGATGTCTTAAGTGTTACCTAATAAATAGAGGGAAATGCCTATATAAAGAGAGGGTTCATATTTAGTCTCGGTTGGAGAAACCAACCGCGACTAAAGGGATTGCGGCAGAGTGGGCCAGACAACACTAATAATAGGGGTGAGTGTCGACATTATGTCGTGCAGCTTGTACCTTGTCCCGGATGGTGTCACCAACCGGGACTAAAGATGAACCTTTAGTCCCGGTTGGAGACACCAACCAGGACTAAAGATGAGTCAGCACTAATAATAGGGGTGAGTGTCGACATTATGTCGTGAGTGTCGACATTATGCCGAGCTGCTTGTACTATAAATATGCATCCTTGTGAGTCCAGTCCTCCAGCCAGTTTGAGGCATCTCCAAGATGGTTTTCGAGAGCAGGGACACCACTACGGCCAGTTTCAGGGATATGCCGACGGAGCCCAGTCCTCCGGCATCTCCGAGAAACTGGTCATAGAGGCACTCCCTAATATGTGAAATTAGTTAGCTCCGAGGCGTATTGATCTAGTTAGTGAAGTTACAAGCTGCAAGATGGTTTTCAAGAGCAGGGACACCACTGCGGCCAGTTTCAGGGAGATGCCGACGGAGCCCAGTCCTCCGGCATCTCCGAGAAACTGGTCATAGAGGCACTCCCTAATATGTGAAATTAGTTAGCTCCGAGGCGTATTGATCTAGTTAGTGAAGTTACAAGCTGCAAGATGGTTTTCGAGAGCAGGGACACCACTGCGGCCAGTTTCAGGGAGATGCCGACGGAGCCCAGTCCTCCGGCATCTCCGAGAAACTGGTCATAGAGGCACTCCCTAATATGTGAAATTAGTTAGCTCCGAGGCGTATTGATCTAGTTAGTGAAGTTACAAGCTGCAAGATGGTTTTCGAGAGCAGGGACACCATTACGACCAGTTTCAGGGAGATGCCGACGGAGCCCAGTCCTCCGGCATCTCCAAGAAACTGGTCATAGAGGCACTCCCGGTCCAGCCACAAAACGGGACTAACACTCAAGACATTTATTAATATTAAAAACTAAGACTACAAAACCGGGACTAAAGGCCACAAACCGCGAAAGATATCCTTCGGTCAAGCCACAAACCACGAAAGACATGAAATAGAGTTACATAATATGAGCATGAACTTCTTGGCATATGTCATTCCTTATGACCGCTTCAGACGTAACCATGGAGCATCTTCTTTACTTAACGGAATGCTTGGGTCAGTTTTCACTGTGAAGGGCGGAATTTCATCAAACTTATTATAATCTTCGGACATGTCTGTCTTGTCCTCGGTTCCCACGATGTTTCTTTTCCCTGAAAGAACTATGTGACGCTTTGGCTCATCATATGATGTATTCGTTTGCATATTTTTTCTTTTTTTCGGTCTGGAGGACATGTCCTTCACATAGAAAACCTGAGACACATCATTGGCTAGGACGAATGGTTCATCTGTATAACCAAGATTGTTGAGATCCACTGTTGTCATTCCGTACAACTGGTCTATCTTTACCCCTTCCCCATTCAGGTTGACCCATTTGCAGCGAAACAAAGGGACCTTAAAAGAGACTCCATAGTCTAGTTCCCATATCTCCTCTATGTAACCATAATATGTGTCCTTTTGTCCATTCTCGTCTATTGCATCAAAGCGGACACCACTATTTTGGTTGGTGCTCTTTTTATCTTGGGCGATCGTGTAGAATGTATTCCCATTTATTTCGTACCCTTGGAAATTCAATACAGTAGAAGATGGTGACGCGGCCAACAAGTATAGCTGATCTCCAACAGTGGTGTCATTCAAGAGATGTGTCCGCATCCAACCACCGAAAGACTTCATGTGTTCATCTGTAATCCATGATTCAGGCTTCCCCGGGTTTTTGGAGCGTACAATATTCTTGTGTTCCTCCATATACGGAGCTGCCAAGGTGGAATTATGTAGAACTGTGTAGTGTGCTTTAGTGAAAGAATCCCCGTCCCTACATATCATTGCTTTCTTTCCCAGCGTGCCTTTTCCACTTAGTCTTCCCTCATGCCGCGAGTCAGAAACACCAATCGGCTTAAGGTCAGGAATAAAGTCAACACAAAACTCAATGACCTCCTCTGTTCCATATCCCTTGGAGATGCTTCCTTCTGGTCTAGCACGGTTATGAACATATTTCTTTAAGACTCCCATGAACCTCTCAAAGGGGAACATATTGTGCAGAAATACCGGACCGAGAATGGCAATCTCTTCCACTAGATGAACCAGGAGATGCGTCATAATATTGAAGAAGGATGGTGGGAACACCAATTCAAAACTAACAAGACATTGTACCACATCCTTCTGTAACCTTGGCAGAATATCTGGATTGATTACCTTCTGAGATATTGCATTGAGGAATGCACACAGCTTCACAATGGGTACTCGAACATTTTCCGGTAGAAGCCCCCTCAATGCAATCGGAAGCAACTGCGTCATAATCACGTGACAGTCATGAGACTTCAGGTTTTGGAACTTTTTCTCTGCCATATTTATTATCCCCTTTATATTAGATGAGAAGCCCGATGGCACCTTGATACTGTAAAGGACTTCAAAAAAGATTTCCTTCTCTGCTTTGGTAAGAGCATAGCTGGCACGACTTAAGTGACGCCCTTTATCCGTCTTGTTATCTGTATGCATGTTCTTTGGGTCTTTCATAATTTGTTGGTCCTCCCGTGCTTCAGGTGTATCTTTTGTCTTACCATACACGCCTAGGAATCCTAGCAGGTTCACGCAGAGATTCTTCGTCACGTGCATCACGTCGATTGAAGAGCGGACACGCAGGACTTTCCAATATGGCAGCTCCCAAAATATAGATTTCTTCTTCCACATGGGTGCGTGTCCTGTAGCGACGTCGTTCGGAAATGATTGACCACCGGGACCCTTTCCAAAGATTACTTCTATGTCCTTGACCATACCAAATACATCATCACCAGCAGGGAGTTCAGGCTTCTTCCGGTGATCTGCCTCACCTTTAAAATGCTTGCCTTTCTTTCTTACGGGATGATTGGTCGGAAGAAATCGTCGATTCGTTAGGTACACAACCTTCTTGCATTTATGCAAATATGTACCTTCGGTCTTATCTAAACAGTGGGTGCATGCCTTATATCCTTTGTTTGTCTGTCCTGAAAGGTTACTAAGAGCAGGCCAATCATTGATGGTTATGAATAACAACCCTCGTAGATTAAATGGCTCCTGTTTGTTCTCATCCCACGCACGTACACCTGGTTTGCCCCACAATTGTAAGAGTTCTTCAACTAATGGCCTAAGGTACACATCAATGTCGTTGCCCGGTTGCTTCGGGCCTTGGATGAGCACTGGCATCATAATGAACTTACGCTTCATGCACAACCAAGGAGGCAGGTTGTAGATACATAGAGTCACGGGCCAGGTGCTGTGACTGCAGCTCTGCTCCCCAAAAGGATTCATGCCATCCGTACTTAGACCAAACCATAAGTTCCTTGCGTCACCTGCAAAGTCTGGGAAGTCTCTCTCGATTTTTCTCCACTGTGACCCATCAGCAGGGTGTCTCAACTCCCCGTCTTTCTTACGGTCTTCTTTGTGCCATCGCAACAACCTGACATGCTCTTTGTTTCTGAACATGCGTTTCAACCTTGGTATTATAGGAGCATACCACATAACCTTAGCAGGAACCCTCTTCCGGAGGGGCTCTCCCTCAACATCACCAGGGTCATCTCGTCTGATCTTATACCGCAACGCGTTGCATACTGGGCATTTATCTAAATTCTCATACTCCTTACCGCGGTAGAGGATGTAGTCATTAATGCATGCATGTATCTTTTGCACATCTAATCCCAGAGGACAGAGAGTCTTCTTTGCTTCGTAGGTACTCTCGGGAAGTTCGTTATGTTTTGGAAACTTCGGCTTCATTATTTTCAGCATCTTTCCAAATGAAGAGTCAGTTAGACCACACTCTGCCTTCCATCGCAACAATTCCAGTGTGGTACCGAGCTTTGTGCTGCCATCTTCACAATTTGGGTACAACAATTTCTTGTGATCTTCTAACATGCCCTCTAACTTCAACTTCTCATTTTCTGTTTCACAGTCTCGCTTTGCATCAGAAATGACCCTACCAAGTTCATCAGCCGGCTCATCTGATGCCCGTTCTTCACCTTTTTCCTCTCCATTGTCTTCCATTGCAGTATCACCGTATTCAGGAAACATATGATGATAGTTGTTATCATCATCTTCTTCTTCACCATCTTCCATCATAACCCCTCTTTCCCCGTGCTTGGTCCAGCAATTATAGTTGGGCATGAAACCTTTCATAATCAGGTGGCCGCGAATGATTTTCGAGGAAGAGTACTCCTTGTTGTTCCGACATTGAACACATGGACAACATATAAATCCATTCTCTTTGTTTGCCGTAGCCACATCGATAAATTTATCCACGCCTTTGATATACCCGGCTACCCGCCGGTCACCGTACATCCATTCCCGACCGTTCATCTGCATCATATAAGTAAGTTTATCAAAAAACAGGACATCATAAATAGTGAAATAACCAATTCACACCGACACATGAATTGTATCAATGACCTAGAAAAGATAGGATTGCTAACCTCGATCGAGGGAAATAAAGAGGAGAAAGCTCAAGTGCGTCTCGGACACCTTCTATATTTTTGTTCTATGAGAAATTCAACTGGATTTTTCACTCAAACATTTCAACAAACACCTTCAATGCATACATGAGAAAAAACTAGCACACACCCTCACACCTTACACCATTCGAAAACACAGAGTGGAGGCAGAGGGGGCTGGGGCGTTGCATTTATAGAGGGCAAGGGGTCTTTAGTCCCGGTTGGAGCCAGCAACCGGGACTAAAGGTGCGTGCCACGCCACGTGGCTGTGGCCAAACCTTTAGTCCCGGTTCGTGGCTCCAACCGGGACGCATGCCCCCTTACCAATCGGGACCCATGCCCCCTGGCCCCATGCCCGCTCCAACCGGGATGCGTGCCAGAATTAGTCCCGGTTGGTGGCACAACCGGGACTAATGCTCCCAGGGGTGGCGAACGGATGGCCCTTTTTCCTCTAGTGGGTGGATGCGATTTCCTCCAACTATATTGATTCTAGAGAATCATACAACAAAATCCTATAACTGTCAACAAACATTTCTCTTGTATGATTGCCAAAACCTTTATAATGATTCCGATCCATATACCATGGCCATGGCAGAGTGTAACCCACTCACTTGGACTAAAACAATCATAGGGAACAATCTAAAAAGAAAATAGCCTCGCTCTTCGAACTAAATTCCGTACATGAGATTCAATATGTTTTCTTCTAGAAATAGAATGACAAGAAGGTGGTGAGAAAGCAAGGCTTGTAGCACAAGGTCGGGTTTCCGCAGAGATCCGAGACCTACTCTCCAAACATAATTGGAATCCTTATTCTCCGAAACCTATAACATTGGCAGTATAAAGTCATATATTTGTGCAGTTGATAGATGCAGTGACTACATAGCTATGTGGATCACTAGATTCGGACATGTATGGTTTCTAAACAAATCTCAATCCGAATTGAACTACAAATGCAACATGATTGTGTAAAATCAATCAGTCACTACATGGTTTATTGTTGTCGGCATATTTTGGTACAACCGGCGTAGTGAGTTCCTTATACACAAGGAATACTCCTACAATGATGATTAACCATGCATGTTTTTCATGCTCAAGGATTACTCCTACAATAACGAAGTTCGTGATCATCTAAAAGACGGAATTTGAGATGAAGAATTTCGATAAAACCAAATAGTTCTAGAGACGACAACTCGAACTCCTCCACTCAAGTATTATGGTACACCAAACTACCTATGTCAAAGAATATTGGATAAACTTAATACAGACAAGTCATATCCATCTCCCATGTCGGTTGTTCAATCTCGATGTAGAGAAAATTCACACTACCACGGGTAGATGTAGAATAGAAGTTGGGACTTAGAACTCCATATCTCAATGCTATTGGACCCACCAACACAACTGGTTGGAAATCAAGAATATCGTTAGATATCTCCAAGACACTAAATATCCTGACCTATTGTTTCAATTTCAGAAAAATTTGAACTCCAATATCATTAGGCACTGACAATGGCTACATGTATGAATTATCCCACAATGTGTACCTACATGGTAGAACTATCACTCCATTGACGTCTTCTAAACAGACTTTGAAGATTAAACCTACCGATCATTCTGAAATACAAGGTTTCATGTTAACATATGCGGCTTCAGAATGATAAACCTCATACATTAGTCATGTAGCATTGGTTCTCTTGAATCATAAACCATTATCTACACAAATAATGTTGCTTGTGTTGCATGGATGCAAACATGGTACATCAGGAGCAATATCACTAAGCATATTGCACTTCGATAGTTTTATTCTTATGAACTCTATCAGAGCCGGGGAATAAACTTCTTTCAAATACAAATCATGCAAAAATTTTGCTGGTTTGTTCATGAAGTCTCTACCAACTTTCATATTACTAAAATTTGTATTCAACGGCTTAAGGATATGCAAGAGTCAGAGGGAGTATCTTCTTAAACTAGTCATGTTCAAGGCATCATATTACACTCTTTTTTCTTTTATGAGTTTACTATCCAGGTTCTCATCAAGGTTTTTAATGAGGTAATATCAATGTAAGACCATATGTCATACTATCCATTTTCCCCACTGGGGGTTTTAGGAAAGTATACACAACGTATTTATTGACCTTTATATTCTATGAATTTACTTTATATTGAGTCAACAGAGGTAATAACCGTTCTGTAAATTCTATGGGTTTTTCCCTTTTACAAAGTTTTTCTCATATCGAGTTAAGAGGCAACGACAAGATATGTTGTATCATTTTGTCCTTATTTTTCCACTGGGTTTGAAGGAGTTTTAACATCATATCCAATCATTATATATTGCATCATTTTCTCCTTATTTTCCCACAGGGTTTAAAGAAGTTTTAGCAACATATCATATACACTACTCCCTCGCATTTTTCCTACAAGACTTTTGGAGGCGAGTATTCCAAGATGATGAAGATTCGCAAAGACAAGCATATAATAGGGAGTGTTAGGATTTAATTTTTATTAAATAGTAATTCATGCTTGTAACTACCACTTTGTGGGAACCGACATAGACCGTTATCCGTGAAACGTCGCTCCAGAAACCTCCTATATTTATATAAAATCTTCGTCAATCAATATAAGGATTTCTTTTCTCTCGCTTTATCTCTTCTCACTTTAACAAAATTAGAAGAAGTTAATTAACTAGAAGCACTAACTTAACCATGAAGGATCTTACGTGTCTTGTCATTAGAGGCCATGCATGCATGTAGGACAGCAGTACACAAGTGAGTAGGCATCGACGTGGAACTTTTGCATGCTAGCCAGATTGAAGACCAAACGATTTTGGCTCACTTCCACCGGATGTCGGCGGAAGATATTTCTTCAGATACAGTTCAAGCGGCAAGGCGGCAAGCGGCAGTGCGGCTGAGATATTTAAGCTAGCTCTCACACGTTGTTTGACGTTGGACCCTATAAATAGCTAGCTGCCCAAAGCTCAGTACTCGTCCAGCACTTTACACACACAATACCACGTCAACCATTCAGATTTATAGAGTAGACTGTAGAGTGAGAAAAGGAGCGTGAGGTAGGGAAGTACAAGCATAGCATAGGTGTTGTCCAGAGTGTGAGAGAAAGCATGCGACCATAGGTGCATGCATTGGAGGCGATGTAAGTAGAGAGGGGAAGGTGCTGCCAGGGAATCAAGTAGAAGCAAGATGCGCTGATAATATTCGAAGATTATTTTCTGGTGTTTACATGATTGCTGGTTTTCTATCGATGGGGTTTTACCTATAGATTATTATGTGAAGATACATATATATCTTTATTTTCAGGCAAGCTTTTCATACCTCTTTCATATACTTTGTAAAGTATGTTTTGGTTAAATTATGATGCATTATTTGATAGTATGAGATATGTGAATATTCCTTGAAATATTTGTGGGCTGATATGCCGGTATCGGTATACGGTGATGGATTCGCCGGAGTCACCAATACGAACCGGGTATTTGTCATGGATATGAAGTTGGAGAATGACACGCCAATTAATATGAATGTTTTCTGAAGTAAAATTTGGTGCTACGAAGGTAACCTTATTGTACCGGTTACGGTCCAGGTATGGAATGGCTGAGTTCTCCACTGAAACGGCCTTGAAATGGAACATGTCGGTGATGAATTCGTAGGAGTGATCGACATAAGTAAATTCAGGTGTCCAGGTTTTAGTGGGTCAAAGGGATCTGCTCTTCTAGCGCATGTGTGGTTCTAGTTGAGGCTGTCGGCACTAGAGTATCCCTCTGCAGAGTGTAAAAGCGTTAATATTAACCCATGTCACTTCCGAGTTTGGAAATGCTTACTTTCATGTGTGGCACCACGTGTTTTAATTTGCTTAATTACTTTAATCATCTATTTTCTGTAAAACAAGTCTATTTTACAATTTATATGACTGTTTGTATGATTAGTTTTCTGAGTAGATTTTATACTCACCTTTGCTCCTTTTTGTTTTTAGATGCAATTGAGGAGGAGAAGATGGGATCGATCGAGATTAGGCTGCACACGTGGGCGCAAGCGAATTAGAGAACCTAGTTGTATTATTTTGTAACTGTAAAATAAAGATCTTGTAATAAAATGTTAGTAGTTTGAGCTTCTCGATTTCCATTGTGCCGGCTTATGCCTGTCCTTTTAGCCTTGCGGGTGTATAGGCCTCCAGTCTATAGGCGCGTGGCGGCTATCATCCTCTCGGGGCCGGTCTCTGGGCATGACAATGCATGTCTCTCCCCACTCTATATTTATACATCTTACCACTTTTACCACTTTGTGAAACCGCTAGGTTATAATTAAACTCATCCAGGAAGCCTTGCGCTCTCATTTATATTTTTTTATTTTACTTATCTACTCTAGGTAGAATATGGAATACAAATGTGGTACAATTCGAAGTTGAGTTTTAACTTGATACCCGCTACATCAATTTTGTATCACCTTATACACATATTGCTTTATATTTTTTCGTCAAATTTAAATTTATTTCGAGAACGCTTATAATTATGGGTATTAGCTAGGAACATAATTAAGGGGATTAGGAGTGTCCGAGAGTGGGATCAAACAAGTTAATGAGTGGGCACATTAGTATGCATAGTGGGCAACGTGTCATTAATTAAGTGCATAAGCATTCTCTCGCAATTTCATTAGAATACTCCATAATAAAGTGAAAACCCTTTTTTAAACATTATCTAGGTAAAGTTATGGAGAAACATTGTACCAAGTTGCAATCCATTATAGAAAGTCGCTGGAGTTTGCCATCTAGGTGCATTAAACATTCATGCAGGCATTTTCCAGGAATGATATGTCACTATGTGTACGCATGCAGGCTAGACAATTCTAGGCATTTGTGTGTCACGGTTCAGCTCTTCCATTCGTGTATTTTACAGCTAGCATCTTCGGGGTGTCATAGCTAGCTAGTGAGGAAGGAGGAACATCAAAGAAAGCTTTGTGTGGGAGCCGCTTATCACGCCAAAGAAATCGCTGGAACATGCCGCTTATATATTTAGCTAGGATAGAGCACCGTTAGCTGGAGATATGGAAGGGAGCGTGGCGACGACGGTGCTGGTCGTGGCAGCGGTGGCGGTAGCGCTTCTTCTTCTGCCGCTGCTGCTGCCTCCTCTGCCGCCCCCGCCGTTGCTGCTGCTGTTCGTCCCTGCGGCGCTCATGATCGCACTGCTGTCCTTGGCGTTTGTCCCCAACTGCCACAAGCCGTCCGATCCCTTCCTGCTGTGAATCGGTCCATGCACGTGCCACCGTTCGTGGATCTAGACATGCGGCCCTGGATCGTCTAATAAGTCGTGTAAGCTCTCGCGACCTTCAGTTAGCTCTTGGGCATCCTGCCATTGATTATCCATGTTAATTCTTCCAAAACATAGTTTGAGGGGTCGATGAGCATATTGTATATGCGACTTCTGCAAAACATACAAGTGGATGTGCGAGATATATATTGTTCTTCATTCCATGATGAATGTTAAAATTTGCGCCACGAATCGATCACATCAATTTAGATGAACACGGACGAACACAAATCTTATGGCCTAGGCAATGTATTGTGCCCTCTATTTTTCTCTTTATTTCTTCTTCTCAACTCACACTAATCTATCTACTTACAAACCGACTAGAACACATCTCACCGTGCTACCTAGGGCTCACACCTGACTTTGGAAAACTAACCAAAATACTAATTAGGCAAGATTATGCTAACATTGAACACCAAGGTGTGGTGTATCAACTGAAGTGCGATCGATGATAAATGAAGAACTATAGTGTACGGGTTATGTCTCATGCAAATTATGCTCTATTTTCGTTGATAATAGTTAATTAGACAGCAAGTTTACTAAATAAGTGTATTAACCATATATTCTAGTGCTTGTATCGGACAATCTAAGAAAGGTTTTCTAATGTGATTCCAATGATTTCAATATTGTATGACCCACAAAATGTTGAACATTATTTTTCTCAAAGACAAATCTTCTTGAGACGGGGCTAAATTATTTTTGCAGACTAGAACGCGTGTGTGGTCAGCCTTATAACTCTATGTTTTTTGAACGGTGGAGTGCCCCGAAGGGGCTAGAACCATATATTGAAACAGCAGTGGAGGGGTACAAAGATTACAAAGGACCTCATAAAATAAGAAATAACACATAGGTCCTTAGCATATGTAGAAAGGACCTTGCTAAGAGATTGAGAATTACAATCTAGTCCTTCCTCTTCTCCACTGTGGAGCAGCGAGCTCAGCATGTTGCAGCCATGGTCAGGTGCGGGGACGCAACCACTTGCATCTGGCCCGGCGACTCCCTCAACAGCTGCGCCCGAAAAGGGCCTCTCGGTGGAGGTTGAAATCTTGCCGGAGCTCACCGGCGTAGCCATCTTGGCCGAGAATTTCTGCTTCTTCAAGAAGCAGAGGATATGCTCCGAATCAGGATGGTTCTCGAACTCCAGCACCGCTCCAGAACATCGCCCAATTCGACAGCTTCTTCATCCATCGCCGCCTTGGCGCTTGAAGAGAAGAAGGGAAGCGAATCTAGCAGAAGAACCAGAGCAGCAAAGACATACCCACATCGCATCAGGAAAACTGGCTCACCGTCAGATCCAAAGCTCCTGCCACGGGCTTGGAGAGGCAAGCGGAGATGGTAGCGAGGAAGGCACGCCGAGTAGAACCGCTTATTGAAGGGGGCTTCACCAGCTCCGCATCCTGCGCCTGGCCACCACCTCGATGGCGCAGCCCAGAGCGTTTCCGGCGACCGCCTGACACCGCGGCAAGGTGTCAGAACAGACGACCTCCAAGAAGAGGGGAAGACGGCCTTATCGGCGGAGATGCCACGCTCCGAGCTTCCACCGCGCCGCCGCTCTTGCCACCAGAGAAGCGTGCTGAGGAAGACGAAGCAGAGGACGCACCGGACCCGGCCGATGGAGCCCGGCGACCTACTCCCAGTCGGCACTACGGCACACAAACTACAACATCTACACCTACCATCTACTCTACTTAGTCCGGCTCCTCTCCTCCGCCTCCGCCGGCCGGCATCGCCGTCGACGGGAGCTTCAGATCGGGCCGGAAGGCTAGAGTCGACTCTCAAGGGGGCTGGTGGAAGAGGCAGGCAGGGTTGAGTATCCCTCTGCTTCTTTTGAAATCTGGTCCCTTATAATTCTATGTGGATGGTGGATTAGCTAGCTACGAGCATCAATGGGATTATAAGCTTTCAGATTCAGGTGGCCAAGTAGAGTGGAAGCAACAAAAAACAACCATTGTCTGACCACTTTATCAGATTATTCGTCTATAATAGTGCAAAAATACTCTTTGTTTCATGCCTACCACTCAGCATATTCTAGATTTCAAGCGTATTACTTCTCCAATATTTTCGTGATAGTTGTATCTACGGGCTTGGTTCATTGCACCCTGACGAAATGGCATAGCGCCGGTCCCACAACATAAATTAAGCAACAACTTTAATTTCGTAAGCATGCATAATACTCTACAAGTACAGTAGTAAGTGTCGTAGGTTGAGATGTGCCACTTGCAGCCATTTGGGCCGGCAATCATATCCATGCTTAGATGGCTAGCTGCTGAACACCTGCACCTGGTCGGTTAGGTGAAGTGAATCTGGCTCACTGCATCTTTCTTTTCATTTCTATGTTCATACACCACCTTGGGGAAATCGCAACGTTTTGGACCTATAATAGTCTAATAAGGAATCATAGATCTAGAAATGCAAGGCACACATTCCAATTTTTTAAATTTTGATCAGCGGTAAGTTCAAGTCTATGTAGGCAGATTATCTCTACTAGCATATCAAGAAACGTTTTTTAATGTGTGATTCCAATGATTTCGATTTTGTATCAGAATGGAAAGATTTTGAATTCAGTTAACGAGGAGATTTAATATTCTTTCTTGCATTTTCATAACTCTCAAATGCCGAGTAGGCACGAATAATTCCCCCAATTTGCGACCTACCATAGGATTTGTTATGTAAATAGGTATATGTTTCTTTCCATTATGAATCGCGATTGTATGGCCAACATCATCTAATTCACAAATCATTGAACAATATTTTGCCCAAAGACAAATCTTTTTGAGTCAAGGCTGAATTAATTTGTAAGACTAGCACGCATGCGCGATCAGCCTTATAATTCCATCTAAAGGGAGGATTAGCTAGCTATATATGAGCATCGGTGGGATTATAAGCTTTCAGATTCAGGTGGCCAAGTAGAGTGGAAGAAACAAAAACAAAAACACTTTGGGATAAGCATTGTCTGACCACTTAACCAGGTTCGTCTATAATAATACAAAAATACTCTTTGTTTAATCAACCTCTATGTAAACTTTTCGTGAAACGTTGTACCAAGTTGCATGCATCATAGAAAGTTAGATGAGCTGGGTTTCTCAGCTAGGTGCATTGAACATCCCTGCAGGCGCATGCTACGTATACGCAAGCTGGTTGGACGATTCATTTGTAAAATAAAAGGCCAGACATTTTCATCATACCAAGGCAAAGTCTGTACTGTTCAGATGTCTCATTCGGTTGTCTGAGTACGTACAATATAACATGTTTTAGTAGACTATTTTAGCCTAAGAAGACTTTTTATGTTTGGAAACGACAATATAATAATTTTATACGTTGTGCGGTATGGAGATCGAGTGTCATCATTCTTTTTGAAAAAGAATATGATGTGAAATCTTGAGAGGCTGCGATGGAGGACTGAGCCACGGAGCGCTGAGGAGAACACCAAATGGAGCTTGCACGTGTACTTTGTACCCCTCCTGCTGCACTCCATCTCAGAACACGCACCGAAAAACTCAGCAAGCTATGTGCCGCTCTAGGTAACTTTGTCAAGTTCACAAACAGATGTAGTTAGCCAGGAAGGATACAGAGTTCGAGTGGCTCGATCGAGATATGGAAGGGAGGTTGGTGACGACGATGCTGCTCATGGCTGTGGTGGCGGCGGCGCTCCTGCTGCTGTTGCCTCCTCTACCACCTCCGCCGTCGCTGCTTCTGCTGCTGCTCGTCCCCGTGTCGCTGTTGCTCGCGCTGCTGTCGCTCGCATTCCTCGTCCCCAACAACGCCGCCGCCGCCGCCTGGCGAGCGCCTTCCGATCACTTCCCGCCGTGAAGTCACTCTCCCTAGACCCAGACACCGGGCTCCGGGCATGCATGCCGATAGAAAGGAGGGGGGCGATGATGGATGCAAGAGATCGACGCATCCTGTGTAAGTTCTCGGGACCTTGAATTAGCTTGTATTAGTACTCCCTCCGATCCATATTACTTGTCGCGGAAGTGGATGTATCTAGACATGTTTTAGTGCTAGATACATCCAATCTAATGACAAGTAATATGGATCGGAGGGAGTACATCTGATCCTAGCTTACTCGCTGTTGACTATGGGCGTAAATTCACCCAAAAAATATTGGAGGGATGTGCGTGTGTGCACGGAACTGACAAAGGATTAATTTGCGCGAGACCTAGATCCACTTGTGTATATATTCGATTGTTCTTGCATGATAAACATCATGGGTTGGTGTTCGTACAAAATAACATAAATTCTCACCGGGGCTTCTTTGGGTTTTCCCTCGCCCAACAACGGATGTAAACTGCTTGTAATACAGGAATATCTGGACACGGTCAAGCTCGGTGCGAGCCGGCGAAAAGCTCGGTCTGAAAATGGCGAGCCCGAGCCAGCTCGACGACGTTGGCGAGCCGCATAAGTGAGCTCGGCCCGAGCTTCCCTCCAGCTCGATACAGCTCGCGAGCCTGTCGTACTCAGTCACTGATGACGGGTGGACCCTCTTTGATGGGGGCGGCGTGGCGGCGGCTGTTTACACATCGTTGGGGCAGCGAGGCACGGCGGCGGATGCTCAGGGCGACGCGGAGAGGGCGGCAGTGCTAGGCGGGGGCGGCACCTGTTCAAGGGCGATGTAGCAGCGGGGCGGGGCGGCGGTGGCGGCAACGGCGGCGGCGCAGGGTTCCTGAAGAAGACGAAGCACGAGCCAGTTCAGGGAGACACCGTGAGTGACTATGTACGAACTAAAACGGCCCAACTCGCTGCTCGGACCAGCCTGCCTCGGCCCAAGATCACTGCGGTCCAGGATGGCAGGCTCGGCTCAGTCCAGTGTCATCAGTGGGCGCTCGCTTCAAGCCCAGCCGAGCTTTCTGGCCCGAGTTTAGGGTCCAAGTACAGGATGCAACATGTGCGAAAAGGCTTTGCCAAAAGAAGACCTGTGTCGTTGACGCCACAAAATCCATGGGTAGGTCATAGACATAACGTATTTTTTGGACCATAACAAATACTCTCTTCGTTTAAAAATATAAAATGTTTTAGGTTTGTAAAGGAGATGTATCTAGACTTGTTCTAGTATGTAGGTTCACTCAACTTTGGAATGAATCTACATACTAAAAGAAGTCTAGATTTATTGTCTTCACAAACCTAAAACATCTTATATTTTGAAACGGAGGGAGTACATGGCATACTAGAAAAACATTCCTCATGATTCATCTATATAGGATCATGTGCTTCCTTTTTGCGATGTTTTGTCATGTTTTCGCTATTTCTTTTTCTGCGCCCTTTCTCAAACAGTGACTCATAAATCATAGTATGCTTTTCTCGAGCTCTATTCGACAAGTTCATAGCCCATTCTCCTTCCCCGCGTGCTATGTGTTAGGGACAATACAGCTTCCCGGAGGCGGGGCCATAAAGCCTATGTCGTCGTGTCCTCTTGGCATACATCATCTCTACAGCAGACATATTTTGATCGCTTTACGCCGCCGTGTTGAGCAGCCTCTCATGTGGTGAAGGAGGAGCAAGCCTCTCCAATTAGGGAGGAGGATCTCATGCTCTATACGCACCCCTCCGCTCCCGGCTTGCATCCGCGGAGCGAGCCCTGGTCAAGATGTGAAGGGAGCTCATGTCGGCTCTTGTCAGCAGTATGTAAGGGAGCTGGCGCCAGAGAGTGCAGTCATCCTGGTAGCGCAAATCCTCTGGGAAGAGGGGATTCAGACCAGAGGAGGCAAGCTACTCGCTTTAGTGCAGGATCAGCGCATGGAGCATCTTGCACTAGGCCCCGCAGCCATTACTAGAAGCACGAGAGGGACCTCCTAGCAGCGGGAATTCAGATCCGAGGAAGCATAATTGATATGAGATAGAGAGAGGAGAATTGGGATGACAAGTGGGGTCCATGGCCAAATCAGCACAATATCCAAACGTACTGCCTAATCATTGCTTACATGTGGGCTCAACCTATCAGGTATCCTGTGATGTCGGCTTGACCCCTTGGGAGGGCCCCTATCTTCATGGTTTGAACTTCGTTGGTGGAGGGGCGTGACAAACCCTAAACCCTAAACCCCAAGGGGGTTAGGAGATACAAACGCGCACACATGCATGCAAAACCTATTTTCCTGGTTCGCCTGAATCACGAACTCAATTAGAATCCTTGAGAAAAGAGACCTTGATAGGTAGAGTTTCAGGGATGAAAAGATTGCTAAGATAGAGTCACAAGGAAAAGTTCAAAGTACGTCAATGAACACGCTACCCAGCGAGCTAGCACTGCCTCGCAGAAGAGGGGTTCATCGTCGTCGGAGAGCTTATCATCGCTGTTGTCTGTGAGCTCGATGATGTATGACACGGGATGCAGCTCCACAACGGAATCAATTGAAGCGTTATGGCGATGTAGAGAAGCCGGAACTCGCACAGCTACCTGTGAGTTGCCGGCTTCAGTGTCTTACCGACCCTAGGCGAGCCCCATACCAACTCAGGTCTGAGAAAAAGCGTGGCACCGAGAGAAGGCCCCAGACCGACGTGCGTCCTCGGAAATTTCACGGCTGCGCTCTAGCGAGGATGGGTCATCACAGAGGCATGCGGCGGCTGCATGACGTGGGGAACTAGTGACGCGATGACCAAAATTGGTCGGCTATTGACCAACCATAGGGTTATCAGAGGTAGGACAGGAGATTGGTGGCGGCCGGAATCAGGCGCCACACGGCGAGGCAGAGCCACCTACTAGAGTTCTCTGCGTTGTGGAAAAAAATGGAAATGTGGATGCGGTGACCCACAAATACCCGTCCAAACCGCATATATACAGGTCGCTCGGTCGATTCGAGGGAAATCACATAAACTTTTGCGGGCTGGGCTCGGATGCGGTGTCCAGTCTAGCTTTTTTCCCACAAAAACCGCATATCACCTGAACTTCTTCGGGTCGGGCCCTTATGCGGTATCTGCTAGAGATGCTCTTACACCTTTAGTTAATATGGCATTGTCGAGATTAGATCACTATTAGCGAGTGTCAATATATTTCACTATGGTTACATTTTGCCGCAACTAGGGCAATAGGTGATTTTGTAACCATGGTATCATTAATGAAACTATTGGTTTAGAAGTTGGTATCATTAATTAAGAAGCTTCAAGGTACACCGATATTACCTAGGACAATATCGGTATACCTTGAAGTGATAAAGTCCATGTCATCATAAACTACTATTATAGCAATGTTGAATTATTAACTTTAGATATCAGTGAGTAGTTGGAGACAAATAAAATCTTTCATTATGTAAGAGATGAAGGCAACAACCAAGAGAATGTTATTAAAAAATAAAGTAGCACAAGATGATCTAGCATGCAAAAGACAATATATGAGCTTCAAACTTGGCTTGTGGGGTCAGCACTGGCTTTGGGCGACGTGGCAGGGATTGAATGGGGTGGAGGGTCCACACTAGCTTCTGACGACGATGCAGCAGGCGCCGAGGGAGGGGGAGGGTCAAGATTGACTTCTGACGATAGTACAGCAGGCGCGGAAGGATGGGCAGGGTCACCGCCGGCAGCTGCCTTCTGGTCAGCACTGTCCAGAGTAGTCTTTTCCGGCTGCCCACCAACAGCGATCCCCAACTCCTGCGCGAGCGCCTTCTCAGAGCCTCCGACTGCCGTCGCCTCCAAGAGGATGTACGAGGCGATCTGGAAGATCACCATTACGATGAACAAGATTGTGGCCGCCGCAAAAACCGCCGTGCCCGGTGGGACACATCTGTCGCCGTCGTCAACCGGCAGGTCTCCGCCCGTACTGACGATCGCGCCCACCATGAAGAGTATCACCACTGTAATGGAAAGGATCCTGCGAGTTCGATCGTGCGCGCATGTAACAATATACAGACTCTGCATCCAAACTTCAAAGTTCATATGTTTCAGGGAGCATTAATTGT
The DNA here is from genome assembly GCA_916181665.1 of Avena sativa. Classification (NCBI taxonomy): domain Eukaryota; kingdom Viridiplantae; phylum Streptophyta; class Magnoliopsida; order Poales; family Poaceae; genus Avena; species Avena sativa. The sequence goes on along the minus strand of OV702282.1, from coordinate 444,823,849 downwards.
ACGTGCACGTACCATGAGAAGGTGGACAAGACGACGGCGACGATGCGCTTGGCCTCGCTGGGGATGCCCCACGAACGGCAGCAGCCGCAGCAGCCGGTGGCGGCGCTGGCCACGATCTGCGTCGTCAGCGCCAGCAGCGCCGCCACGGCGCCGCAGCCCACCGCCGGCGAGGCCTCGTACTTGCACGACACTACTCCGTGGTTGTCCCTAACCAGCGACTGCATATATATGACGACCCATGCATACATGCACAGTTAGCAGCAAAGTAATTAAACCAAGATAAGTAGCCATGCAAATCAAGAAGCATGTTGTGTTGTTAACTAACTAACTAACCTGCGCCGCTGAGGCGGTGCCTGCGATGCCCAAGATGACCGTGAGTAGGCCGAGGGCGGCCACCACGACGCATGCCACCATCGTCCATATGTTCATCATCCCCATCAATCCGCCTTGATGCTGCGCTCTCAGGTTTAATAATCTCCTAATTAACGAGATTATTAAGCTAGAGGGTTGTTGTGCGGAGGACAGATACACATCAAGCTTAACTCGTATATATATATATATATAAATGAGCCTAACTAATAATGTATAGGGTTAATAATAACTCCACGACGGTCGAACACATGTTTGTTTTGTTGTTTCATTTCGTTCCGAGCAATAAAATTGTCCCCTCTCGAGACTAAGCTACCGATGTAAAGCTAGCTGGTACTTAAAACATGTATCTACGGTTAAGCATCATGCAACCTGTCATCAGCTGTCACCTGATATACGTCTGTGCGCGCGTACAATGGTTTTGCATTGCGTTCTCAGTTTGTTCCGTCTAGTTGTCGATTTGGTCCCGACAAACATGACCGGCAGCTAAATAGTTACTTATATTTCACTATATCTCTATTTAGGGCTTTTTGGACCCGTCTCTGTGAAATTATGACCGTGCAGTTGATACCGGCTTCTATTGAAAAAATATCACCAACTTCCGCTTGCTCGTTACAGGGTTAACAAAGTCTATCCTTGAGACTTTCCAAGCTTTGACGCGGCTGCTGTGAGCATGCCGATTGGCTACACACCCACGCCTACAATACGATTGATCTTCGAGCATCTCTAGCAGACCCTGTAAACGTCCGAACTAGAAAATGCGTTTACAGGTCATGTTTAATCTCGTTTTTTCTCGCAAAACACCGTGGGTAGAACAGAAACGAGATAATCAAACCATAAACACATGAATTTTAAACATTCGCGGAAGATTTCAAAGTGTTCATACATATGTCGTTGCGGTCATAGGTACAAAACGCAAAATTAAAACTAAATACTGGGGGACCTGCCGTTGCCGCTGCTAAACCCTAGCATGAACACAAAATCGGGATCACGGAGCTTCAGGGAGTGGCAGCGACGCTTCCGGCGGCGGCTTCAGAAGTTATCGCCGTCAGAGCCGAGGTTGAGGTTAGAGCTGTCCCAGACGAGATCGACGAACTTGCAGTCATGCATCACGCGCCCGAGCTCAATCTTCCCCTTCTTCATGCGTGCTTTACGGTCGTAGGCGAGCCCCTGCTCGAGGAAGATGGTGTCGATCTCATCGCCACGACGAGCGCGAGCCGCATCGTCCTGGGCATCGACGACGCTGCACTGCGAGATGACCTACATCCAGTGCTCCAAGGAGGCATCGTCGGCGTAGTCGGCGCTGGTGACGACGCGGCTGACCGACACCGGGATCTCCTCCTCCTCCCTCTTCGGCGGCGGCGGCAGACGAGGTCCGCGCGAGCCGCATCGTCCTGGGCATCGACGACGCTGCACTGCGAGATGACCTACATCCAGTGCTCCAAGGAGGCATCGTCGGCGTAGTCGGCGCTGGTGACGACGCGGCTGACCGACACCGGGATCTCCTCCTCCTCCCTCTTCGGCGGCGGCGGCAGACGAGGTCCGCGCGAGCTTCTCTCCCTCAACCTGCAGCGGTCGAACACCTCTGTCTCGCGGCGGAGGAGCTTGTGTGGTAACGGACTATTGTGGATGATGTAGTGGAGGGAGGCGCGCTTGTGCGTCCCGTCGGCGCGAATGCATCGACGACGCTCCTCCTATGAGTCGGAGCCGAGCTCACGGCCGCGTGATGAGGCCGTCGAACGACCAACTTGGCCGCCCCCACGCCATGGTGACCTCCTCGATGGTACATCGCGTACGTGCGGTGCCAAATCTAAAGATGGCGGCGACTAATTGCTCGCCAGAGGGCGGCGATTTAAGCGGCGGTGCGAGGAAAAGCGTGGCAGAGGAATGGAGGGAGCGGCGGCGAATAGCCAGGTCGAGACCCAACCCCAGTCTTTAAAGACCCGGAAAAGATGTCAAGTGAATATGAATACAACTATTTATGTGACTTTTTTGTTTTTTTTATACACGACACATAAAATATTCTTTCGTCCCGAAAACATGTGAACCAACATTAAATATTTGAATGTATATGTAATTTTTTTACTTTTTTGACACTTTAAAATATGTTTTCTCACAATGGGTACATTTGTACCTGCGAGCCGAAGTGAATACACAAGAATTGCTCCATTGAAGATTTTTTTTGGCAAGGGGCATGCCGATGTATCCTGACACAGCCTCTAAACAAACAATTTTTTTTTGAGCATGCTCGGACGTATTTTTACGGGACTCTACCAAAAAATTGGCATACTCGAACGTATATCCCCAAACACTGTTAATAAAGAGTCCTGGCCATATACGTGTATTTATCGGACATGGATATGGAAAGGAGAGCGTCGTTTTGGTGCTCGTCCACCATGGTAGACTTTAATGTTATTTTTTAAAAAATCAAATTTAAAGATTAAAAAAATCTATAAAAATACCGGAAGTATATAATGATTTATAATACAGGCGTGATAAACATCTTGTGAAAAAACTTGGTATTCTGATCTCTGTAAAAAGACAAAAATATAGATCTAAGCGTGAACAGTGGAATTTTGAATGGGCCTCCAATTTTTTCAAAATTTGTTATATTTATATTTGGGCTTATAGCTCCTATGCGACGTCTTTATATGGAATTGGAAGGAAAGCGACATCGTTGAAAAGAATAGCTCGCATGCGACGGTTGTGAGGCAGCTAATATCCCAGGGCCACACGGGCCTTAAAACGGTCGTAAGGACACATTTAACTTTGTTCCAATATTAGGGTTAAGCCAAACCGGTTGGTTGGGACAGCCAGTCAAACCAACCGCTTCCGACCGAGAGCGCGCGTAACACTGACTGTAGCTTCCCCGACGGTGGCGGCGGACCTCACCCATCGTTCTCAGCGCCGGCGGCGGCGGCACGGCAATTAATTTAGGCGGCGGCGCTTTCGTTCGACGACGAAGGTGGTGAGTGCCATTTGAAAGCTAATTCCTCTCCCATTCTTCTCAATTCGAGATCTGAGCGTGCCCATTGATGCTAGATTGTGGAGGCGAGGGTGTGCTGAACGGGGCGAGGGGGAATGATATGGAGCATGGAGAGGGGACTTCTAATCGGTATATCCCGTATCTCTGCACTTAATTTCTCTAAGGTTGAGCTCTCTGTTCGCTTCCGCTAGCTCACAGTGCCCGCCAAAAACAGGGGAGACGATGTTGCGCGCCAAACCTTCGAATTTCGCATCAATTTCTTTCCCTCTAGGGCTGTTTTAGTTGATGGCAGCACGCAGATCATTGAGAGAGACACGGTTGTTAAATGGGAGGTGGAATTAGAACATGTTGATCCCCAAGAGCTAATAAACATGGGAGAGGAGGCAGTAAGGAAAATGGTGGAAAAAATTGGGGATAGTGTGGTTTGGGGGCCAGAGCAAGAAGTTTCTTTGTTACGATTTGATAATTGCAAATGTGACTATGTTAGGGTTGAGACAGGGGAACATATAGTTGATGAAATCGATGAGAGAAACGGTTGGACAAGCAAAACTGTTCTGTTTTTAGCAGAGCTCATTGATCTAAAACCTGATTCGAGGGTTGGATATGTGGCCTCGAAGCTGGCTGCTCAGATGGTCGAGGATGATTGGGCTGCACAAATGCAAGTAATGCCTATACTTACTGAGTTGGAAGTGTTAACAGTGGAGGATGATGATGCTAATGCACAAGGGGAGGCTGCAGATGGTAATGCACAAAGGATTGTAACTGTTGATTGGAATTCAGTTGAGATACATGACCGCACTGATTTGGTCATTGCACCAATAGATGACATTGAAATGGCAAAGCTTTTTGGCATTCCTATAGATGACAGAGACAAGGAGAAGAAGAGGGATGAAGCTGCAAATGATGGTGACAACCATTTAAGAGATGAAGAGGCAGATATAGATCTAGAGTTGTTGGAAAATGCTGCAGTTCATCTAGATGATGCACATGATGATGAGCTAGTAACAGTTTATGACAAAGAGGACCCAGTTATTGAAGTTGGGAGATTGTTTCCAAGCATGGATGAATTCAGGATGTGTTTCAGGACATATGCAGTCAAACGTGAGTTTGCTACCAAGACTATGTGGACTGATAAAAAGAAGTTCTATGCAAAATGCATAGGTTATGATGGTGGTGCCAAGCCTTGCAAGTGGTATATATCTGCTAGACGCCAACCTGATGGAAGGACAATAAGAGTGAATCAAATTCCAAAACCTCATACTTGCATTACAAGTTCTCAAACAGTTACAAAGATGACATCACAATTATGGGTTGCAGAAAAGATAAAGCCCATTTTAGCCACAACACCAAACAACACTGCAAAGAGACTGAAAATAGACTTGGAAAAGCAGTACCCCATTAAGCTGAATTATACTACAGTGTGGAAGGCAAAGCAAAGGGCAATGAAAGAGCTATATGGTGATTGGGCAAATACCTTTCGAATGCTTTATAACTTCAAAGCAGAAGTAGAGAAGAGGTCACCTGGCAGTGTTGTGGAGATAGATACTGAGGTAACAGCTGATGGGAAAGTCTTCTTCTCTAAATTCTTCATGGCTTTAAAGCCTTGCATCGATGGCTTCAAAGCAGGTTGCCGTCCATATTTGAGTATAGACTCATCTTTCTTGACTGGAAAGTGGAATGGTCAACTAGCAGCATGCAATGCTTTAGATGGACACAATTGGATGTTCCCTGTAGCTATTGGCATGTTTCAGTCTGAGACAGAGGCATCATGGACATGGTTCATGATGCAGTTGAAAAGATGCATAGGGCCAGTCTCTCCATTGGCAGTGCACACAGATGCATGTAAAGGTTTAGAAAATGCAGTGAAGATTGTTTTCCCTCATGCTGAGCAGAGGGAGTGCTTCGGCCATATGTGGATGAATTTGATCAAAAAATTCAGAGGAGATGATTTTGGACGCATGTGGCCAGCAGCAAGATCTTACACCAGGCAGACACATTCATATCACCTTGAGAAGATTAAGGCGGCATGCTCTGAGGAGGATAGGGTCAAGTTTTGTACATGGTTGGAAACCTACCATTCTCTTTTATGGTACATGTCTGGTTTTAACACTGCCATCAAATGTGATCATATCAACAATAATTTGGCAGAAAGTTTCAACAACAAAGTGAAGGAGTTAAAATACTTGCCTGTCCATGACATGGTTGACCAGATCAGGATCATGATCATGAGGTTGTGGGAATTGAGAAGAAGGCTTGGTGATGTTCTTCAAGGAGATAAGCTTCCTGATGTTGTGCAGCAGGTGGTCAACAGGAGCAGAAATCTTGCACATTTGCGTGTTGAGAAATCCTCATTGTGGGGTGCTGAAGTCAGAGATACAAAGACTGGCAGGAGGCATGTTGTTGACACTCAATTGCATGAATGCACATGCCTTGAGTGGAAACACACTGGGAAGCCTTGTGAGCATGCCATACTTTTCTTGGCCTCCAAACACAAGCTAAATATGCACCCATATTTGCATGAGTATTATTCTGTAGCAAAATTCAAGGCTGCATATGGAACACCAATTCCAGCACTTACAGATCAGTCTCAGTGGCCTGAAGTGGACATTCAGTTCTCCTTGTGTCCTCCTTTGATGAAAAGAAAGGCTGGCAGGCCCAAGCAGAGTAGATTCAAGGCTTGGTTTGAGAAAGGTGGGAGCAGCAAGAAGGGAAAGAAAGATGAAAAGAAAGATGCCAAGCCAAAAAGGGCCCAAAAAGGTAACAAGAATAGATGCAAACTCTGTGAAGAACTTGGACACCGAGCTGGCTCTACCAAGTGCAGATACACTGCTGAAAAGCCAAAGTATGTTCATCCAAAATCTATCCCATTTCTTATTGATGATTTTTCTCCCCCAGCTAACTTGCTTGTTTTCAGGAGGAAGCGTGGAGAAAAAGGCCCACCTCTTGTTGTTGACGAATGCTGGCAAGTGAAAAGGGCAAGAATCAATGGCCAAAGAAAGAAGAGAACTAACCAGATCATGTTTGGTGCTGCCGAGGTGCAATCTGAACTTGTTTTGGAGGATGATGTGCAAACTGTTGAGGCTTTAGGGCACACCGTTTCTGATTTGGAAGCTCTGGTGCAAAATGAGGGGCAAAATGAGCCTGTTGTTGAGGCTCTAGTGAAAAATGAGCCTGTTGTTGAGGCTCTGGTGCAAAATGAGCCTGTTGTTGAGGCTCTGGTGCAAAATGAGCATGTTGTTGAGGCTCTGGTGCAAAATGAGCCTGTTGTTGAGGCTCTGGTGCAAACTGACCAAGTTGTTGAGGCTCTGGATCATGATCATGAGGTTGTTGAGGAGGTGCAGGAGGTGAAGGAGACTCTTGGACGTGCTGTGGGGAGGCCAGATGGTAATGGTAAGAAAAAGAAGAGCATAAACCTATTGTGTGGTGTGAAACTTGTGAAGGAGAAGAAAACGAGGGGTAAGAAGAGCCAAAAGAAATAGACATTTGTTATTGTAAACATTTGTTATTGTTGTAAACATTTGTTATTGGTGTAAACATTTGACACTTGTTGTTGTAATAATTTGGCACTTGTTGTTGTAAACATTTGTTATTATAATAATTTGTCACTTGTTGATAATTTGGACAAAATTCAAATATGATGGTAAATTTGAATTTCAACATATGTAGCTATGTCACTTTTCTATGTTTGTATGAGCTTCCAACGTTTTTCTCATATGTACAATACAACTCATCCTCACCCTGATCCCTTTTGTGAAGTACAACTCACCCTCACCCAAAATGGGGTAGAAATGGGCTCCAAAGCTAGGGTAAACCACCCCATTTCTAAGCAAGTTTTTTTTGGACCATTTCTAAAACCAAGTTAGATATTTTTCCTCAGAACTATGTCACATAACATGACACCATGCGAAGGTTTTGTATTTTTTTGAATTTTTTTGAATTAGTTATGCACATTTGAATGTCTGGTCAAACTTGAAGGGTTTTCATAAATATTCTTAGCTAGGGGCTGAGGCTCGCAAAACTACCATTGGATCTCTGATGAAATAGCATGTTGTGAACCTAAAAATTATTTTTACAAAAAATCATCAGCATGGAATCATGTACCTGTAGTTCATATCTTACCCACTTCCAGCCGATTCGGCAGGATTTGTCTTTTTCACCAGGGATGGAATAAAAGGTTTGAGATACTCAGGTTGGGAAATTGTACATTCTAGGTGGTCTAGTATTTTTGAAAAATAGGATGTTACCATTTTGAAACTTCAATTTGGTGGTTGCTTCACAAATCCCCCCCTCTTTCGGCACTCAGAAAATAGAAAATGATTTTTCTGTGCGTCGAAAAGGAAAACTTTGTGCTACAACATTGTTAGTCATCCCATTATAGACATGCATGCCAAATATGGGCACATTATCACAAACTATGCCTTGATTCTAGCCATATCATTGGTCATTTGACCCGAAAGCCAGAAAACCTCGGAGGAGATAGGTCATTTTGTGAAGGGTTTTTTGAAATATGATCAATAGACCAAGTTTTATATTTTTCCTCACAACTATGTGACATAACATGACACCATGTGAAGGTTTTGTATTTTTTTGATTTTTTTTGAATTAGTTATGCACATTTGAATGTTTGGTCAAACTTGTGAAACCCCGTTGACTGCATCCTAAACCCCGCTAACCCTAAGGCCGAATGAGGACCGTAGATCTAACCCTAGCGCGACACTGTGGCCGTCCGATCGCGTCTTCTAGAAGGATTCCGCGGGTGGCTCTGGGCGATCCGTGGAAGGGCTTGTTCTGCAACCTGATTGGTTGGCGTCTCTTAGAAGGATTTCGTGGCTAGCTCTTGGCGATCCGTGGGATGGATGATTCTGGAATCTGATTAGCTTCATCGTTTTTACGTGCAACAGCGTGGCATGCGAGCGTGGCATGCGAGGGCGCTGGGCGGGGCGGGCTGCACCATGCGGGCATGCAGCTGCCCCTAGCGTCGCAGTCTAGCTATTTTACGTCTAACAGCGCTGCAGCGTATTTACTCCCTCCGTCGCATTAAATAAGTTTACGTGTAATAACTTTCTCCAATCAAACTTACTCCCCTCAGGTTCATTGTAATAAATGAGACTTTGCATGATACCACATCTATGTTATTTTGGCTTGTGGATAGCCTTAGGCTAGTCATAGTGCTAAGTAACTAAGACTAGTAACTTGCACATGTTACTAGTTGATGTTACTACCTTCATAGTGGGTGATAACATATGTATGGTGTCATGCAAGAGCTAATTAATTAGGTTATAGACTCATATGATCTTGGTTATGTGTGATGTTATGGTAACTAGCTAAGTTACTACCTCTCTCTCTTTCTTCATTAATTGTCATGCCATGTCACCAATTTGCCTAATTGGCATTGCATGTACATGCATGTTACTACTAAGGGCATCCACTATGTGCAAAAAACCACACCTTAAGTCCTATGTGGCAATGCTTGTAGTCTACTTTATACATAGTGGAAGAAATAAGAGTTGTCCATAAGCTTGTAGGTGATCTTAAGCTTATGGGTTGTCCACAAGCAATATAAAATAATTTACTCTCTCTTCCCTCTCATGCATGAGTATGTAGGATGAGACATGTGGGTCCCAGCTTATAGCTAAATTTCACCTTATACATAGTGGAAGATTTTACAAGGAAGATGGGTCCCACCTTATGGCTAAAGTTTACCTTATACATAGGTGATGCCCTAAGTTACTCCCACTATGACTAGTCTTAGGGCAGTCTTATGGACTACTTTTTGGCTTGTGGATAGCCTTATGGACTACATAGTGGATGCCCAAGTGCATTGGAAAGGTAGAAGTACATTTTTTGTGGACAAATTTTGAAGCCAAACGTACACTTATTTGAGGACAGAGGGAGTATGCATGTCACTATGACCAGCAGAAAAAATATCAAAATCTAAAATATGTAATAAATATAACGTACAACGTTGGCACACTCGAGACCGTTGGACCGAGCGTGGCATGCGAGGGCGCTGGGCGGGGCGGGCTGCACCATGCATGCAGCATGCAGGGTCGGGGGCGGCGGTGCAGGGGTTACAGTACGTCGCATCTTAGCTATTTTTTTCTCTCTTTCGCATTGATCACGCCCGCTTCCCACACGCAACGCAGCGCACGCGTCTCGTCTCGGCGTCTGGACGGGCTGCACCATGCATGCAGCAGCTGCCCCTAGCGTCGCAGTCTAGCTATTTTGCGTGCAACAGCGCTGCCCCATTAAATAAGTGTACGTCGAACAACTTTCTTCAGTCAAATTTACTTCCATCTGGTTCATGCGCCATACAAAAAGTCAATATTACTCCCACCGATTTTTCTTGCGTGTGCCAATGAACAACTACCTTGGACGTTTTTTTCTCTCTTTCGCATTAATGCACATGCATGCATGCAGGGGCGGGGGCGTCGCATCCTAGCTATTTTTTTCTCTCTTTCGCATTGATCACGCCCGCTGCCCCGCTTCCCGTCTCTTTCGCATTGATCATGCATGCAGGGACGCGTCTCGTCTCGGCGTCTGCGCCAACGCGACGCTGGATTCCCACGCCGCCCTTCACGCTCCGCCCTCAATAAATAGGCAAAACGCCTTTGCCTCCTCATCTCATCTTGCCCCTCATCTCTTCAACCTCGAGCCCGTCCCTTTGCCTCCTCCCAGCCGCCCCCCAAACACTCCGACCATGGCGACCTCCCCCTTCCGCCTCCCTTCCGACGAAGAACTCAGCGACGAGGACAACCACCCGGACCACAAGCAGTGGTGGGAGCAGCCCACGCGCCGCCCCCGCCCCAAGCGTGGCAAGAAGGAGAAGTCCCCGCCCTGCCCCTGGAGAGACCAGGGCCCCATCGTCCACAACCCCGTCCCCAACCTCCCCGGCGGCGGCGACCTCCCCTCCGAAGCCTACTGGGCTAAGGCGGCGAAGGAGGAGGCAAGGGAGGAGGCTCGCATGGCCAAGTGGGAGGAGAAGGCGGCCCAGCGCGCCTTGAAGAAAAGGCGCAGACAGTGGGAGGAGGAGCAACGGGAGGCCAATGGACGGGCCTTCCGGGAGGAGCAATGGAAGCGGGACCAGCGGGAGAGGCGGGCGGCGTGGAATGCGGCCCGGAATGCGGCTGCACCGGCACCGCCTCCACCGCCGATGGAGTAGGGGGTTAGGGTTTAGGGGCTAGCCCAGGGTTTAGGCGGGGCGCCTATTCCGCCCCTTCCCCTATATTATTGTACTTTTTTATTTTTATTGTAATGTTATCTATCTAATATAAGTAATGTTATCCCAATATTATCGGCCCCCAATATTATCTATCCCTTGTTTCATTGCAATCTGTGTTTTATTTTTATTGTATTGTCATTTGTCAAAACACCCAAAACAACAAGTGTATAAAACAAAAGACACAAAAACAAGTTCATATAATACTCGTGCAATATTTATATATTTACAAGTGTATAAAACAAAAGACACAAAAACAAGTTCATATAATACTCGTGCAATATTTATATATTTACAAGTGTATAAAACAAAAGACACAAAAACAAGTTCATACAACACATGGTTCATTTTCAAATAAGACATTTACATATTTACATAAGTTAAAGGAGCGCCCAAGTTATGTTAGTTAAATGGATATCTTTGGACTTCATTTATATATGTACTTTTGCAAAAAAAAGATTGCAACCTGAGCACGAGTATCTGCAGATTCACACGTTCCTATTTAGATTGTAACGTGAGTACCATTTTTTTTTGCCCAATCAACATATAGTTACTATTGGGCCTGGATACGTCCATTTTGGCATGGCTAGGTTATATTTGGGCCTGGACTTTTTCAATCCTCGTCAATTTTTTTTTTACTTTTCAACCCCTCCCCCTCCCCTGCACACGGGCGCCCCCTGCACACTGATAAAAGGAACACTGACGAAACTGACGAAACTGAAGAAACACTGCTTTCGAAAACAGAGCAGCTCAAAATTAGCCCCAATTTGTGTTGCATTTTATTCAAGCCAAAGACATAGACCATTACATCCATTACAAAGCATCACTCGAACACTGACTGCGCTGTCTAATGACTAATGATGAGGAGATAAACTAATCCGAGAGAAATTACACAAAAATAAAAAAAACCGGCCATCAGATTGTCCTGCTTCTTCAATTCGATGATTTGTCTTAGCTGCTTGTTCATCTTCTTTAGCTCGGCCTTCACTTCCGCATCCACCGTAGTACCAGCGGAAATGGGGTTGCCACATCCCAATTGCTCCACCACGGACGGGTTTTCGAGCTCCCGGGATGCTACCTCCACCCCAATTCGCTCGATGTACTCATCAAGCCACTCAAAATGCCCACATTTTGGCAGTTCCTGAAATCGCAGAGATGAACCCTAAATCCCAAATTCGATGAAATGCATGAAATTTCGAAAGAAAAGCGAGAAATTGGCGCTCGGAACACTCAGATCTCACCTTTCCCGGCTCGGGCTTGCTCTCACACTTCACAAATTCCCGACCAATGTTGCCGTTCTTGTCGGTGGATGTGACAAGCCGCTTCAGGGGCGCGGTACGGGGGCAATCGGGGCACCTCCTCATCGGCACCGCACCATACCGAGGCCATGAGCGGTGGGAGGAAGCAGAGCTCGACATCCCTCGCCGGCGTTGCCGCACTTGCTCGCCGGAGAAGAAAACAGAAGGGGATGAGACGCTGGAACGGTGGCGGGAGTGCTCGGGTGCGGGGACGGATCGGGGCCAACGGCTCTCTTCAACCACAGGGTGGGTCCCACGATATGAGGTGGACATCAGGTGAGTTCCGCCGTGACGTGGAGAGGCTGTGGGTCCTACTGTGCTCAGCTGATTCGAACTCGTTGACGGTCTCGTGGGGTTAAGTGGAAGTGTCGCACGGGAACTATTTGCCGCTTCAGAAGTGTCGCGTGCGAGCTATTCTTTTCAACGATGTCGTGTTCCTTCCAATTCCATGTAAAGACGTCGCATAGGAGCTATAAGCCCATTTATATTTTTTGCTGTGCCCGCAATACATAATATTTTCTATTGAAAATTTGTACACTTGTATTTTGTAATGTGTATTGAGTAATATATTGTACTAGGTATAGGTTCCCGTGTTTTGTCACGGTTGTACCTGTAATTGTACATGTGTCCGTATATATATACATGAGCAGCCGGCCCAATTGGTGATGTGCATTCTCCAATTCCCTTCTACATGGTATCAGAGACCCTCTGGTCCCTAACCTAGCCATCGCCCTCTCCCTACCCCTGGGCGCCGCCGGCCCCTCTCCCTAGCCGCCGCCCTCTCCACAGCGCCGCAGCTCCTCTTCCCCCAACCCCAGCCGCCACCCACCGCTTCCGCCTCCCACCACCACCACCACCACCACCACTGCTTCCGCCATGGCCGGTTTCTCCTCCTCCGGCCCCTCCGACCCCTTCAACTCCTCTCGCTCCAGTAGCAGCAACCCCTTCGCCGGCCCCTCCGTCACCGTCTCCCTATCGCCGAGCGCGTGCCGGTGACGCTCTCCACCACCACTGCCAACTTCTTCCCGTGGAAGACGTACTTCGGGCCGCTCTTCCGTGAGTACGATCTCCTCGACCACATCGACGGCACCATCGACCTCCTTGCCATGCCGCACGACCCCGAGTGGCTCGCGATCGACGCCACCATCATCCGCTGGTCTTACCAGACCGTCTCCAACGACATCTTCTGCACCGTCGTCCGGGACGGCGACTCCGCGCACACGGTTTGGGATAAAATCACCGGCCTCTTCACCGACAACAAGATCCAGCGGGTCACCTTCCTCCAGCAGGAGTTCTTCGGCACCCACCAGAATGACCACTCTCTCGACGAGTACGTCCTCAAGCTGAAGAGCCTCTCCGACGAGCTTCGCGACTTGGAGTTTCCGATCGACGACAAGATCATGCTCTCCACCCTGTCGGCGGGTCTCGGCGAGGATCTCAGCAACGCTGCCTCCAACCTCACGCTCCTCACCACGCCTTCCTTCGAGCAGGCCGTTGCCTACCTGCGCCTCGAGGAGCGCCGCCTCAAGCATCTCCGGGCTCGGGCGACCCACACCTCCTTCGTCGCCGGCCTCTCACGCGTGTGTCCCGGAACCCGCGCCTCGCGCCCCCGCTCCCGCCTCCGCGCCTCGCCCCATGGGTCTGCCTCCGGGCTTCTACACCCAGCCGCCCCGCCCCCTACCCCCGCCACCAGCGGTGGTGGTAACGGCGGTGGTCGCCGCGAGCGTCGTCGCCTTGGCGGTGGTGGCAATGGTGGCGCCAACGCCACCGCCCCCGCGCCTCATCCACCTCAGCACACCGCCCCCACTCTGCCGTGGATCGCGGGTCACAATCCGTGGACCGGGGTCGTTCATGCCTACTCCATGCCCGTGCCGCGCGCTCCCTACCCGGGCATCATGGGGCCGCGTCCGGCCACCCACCAGGCCTTCTACGCGGCGCCCCAACCCGCAGTCACGCCGAGCTACGCCGCCGCCTCGGGCTACGGTGCCGCGGCCTACTCCGCCCCGGCCTACGCCGCCCCCCGAGATTGGCCTCGTGGGACCCCGCGCTCCTGACCACCCTCCAGAGCGCCCCCACCGCTGGGGCGTATGGTGGCGGTGGCGACTGGTTCATGGACACCGGTGCCTCCGCGCATATGGCCGCGCACCCCGGTAACCTCTCTTCTTATACACCCGCCTCCACCTCCTCTCGCATCATCGTTGGCAACGGTCATGCTCTCCCCATTACTCACACCGGTTCCGTCTCTTTTCCTTCCACTTCCACTCCTCTCTCTCTAAATAACGTTCTTGTTTCTCCTGCCTTGATTAAAAATCTTGTTTCCGTTAAATCTTTCTGTCGTGATAATCCTGTGACTGTGGAATTTGACGCCTTTGGTTTATCTGTCAAGGATGGTCGTACTCGGATGCTCCTCCACCGATGTGACAGCCCCGACGATCTATACCCTGTTGGTTTGGCCTCCACCACCGCCAGCAGCCTACTCGCCCTCTCCGCCGGTGTCGATCTCTGGCACGCTCGCCTCGGCCATCCTAGCTCCGCCGCTCTGCGTCAAATAATGCAAGGCTTTTCCTTTACTTGTAATAAAACGGATGCCCACTCCTGTGAAGCATGTCGTCTAGGCAAACATGTTCGCCTCCCGTTTAGTTCCTCCTCCACAGTCGCGTCTTTTCCATTTCAACGTATTCATAGTGATGTTTGGACCTCGCTTGTTCCAAGTAATTATGGTTATAATTATTATCTAGTGGTTTTGGATGATCACTCGCATTTTGTATGGACTTTTCCTCTTCGTCGTAAATCCAACGTTGCCGCCACCCTCACCGCGTTTTTCGCCTTCGTTTCCACTCAATTCGGTCGCCCCATTCACACCTTACAAACAGACAACGGCAAAGAGTTCGACAACATCACTATTCGCTCACTTCTCGCTGCCCATGGCGCCGTCTTCCGCCTCACGTGTCCCTACACTTCTCCACAGAACGGTCGTGCTGAACAGATGCTTCGTACTCTTAATGAATGCGTCCGCACCCTTCTGTTCCACGCACACATGCCCCCACGGTTCTGGACGGATGCTCTTTCCATGGCGACTCTCCTCGTCAACATCCGCCTGTGTCGTGTGCGTTGGTCTTACACGCAGCATCACCTACTTGACCTCCGCATCTTCGGCTGCAAGTGTTATCCTAACACTTCTTCCACCGCCGCGCACAAGCTTTCTCCCCGCTCTCTCCCTTATGTGTTTCTAGGCTACCCCGCCAACACCAAGGGCTACCGCTGCTATGACCCGGTCTCACATCGCGTCCTCACCTCCCGGCACGTGTACTTTGACGAGTTGGTTTTTCCGTTTCAGCAGGGACTCTTGGCGACGCCTCCGACGACGCCCCCGGCGCCCAATGGCCCCCTTGTGGCCGAACCCGCGCGCCGACGACTGACCGCGGCGGCCCCCTCTGTGCTGGCCCCGCCTGGTCCCTCGACGTCTCTGTCGCCCGCGGCGCCCCCGTCGCCCGCTCCTGCGACGCCTCTGGCACCGTCGACCAGCCCGACCGCCTCTTCGTCGCCCGCCTCGGCCCCCGCCTCGCCGCCCGTCGCTGCGGCTCCTGCGCCCATGCTCACCCGAGCACGTGCGGGAGTGCGGCGGCCGTGTACGCGCTACCCCGCCGACCAGTACGTCTGCACGGCGTCCCCGTCCGCCGCGTCTGCCTTATGGGCCAGCGAGAACAGTGTTCTGCCGCATGACGGCGGCGTGCCTTCGTCCAGCGAGGGGGAGGCGCCCTCCCTGCTGCCGAGTGCGCCGTCCACCTCCGCCCTCTCGCCGGTGCCCACCTCGGCTCGCGCCGCCTTGCGCGACCCGCATTGGCGCGCCGCCATGCAGGAGGAGTATGGTGCGCTGCAGCGTAACCGGACCTGGGAGCTGGTTCCCCGGCCCCCTCGTGCTAACATCATCACTAGCAAATGGGTCTTCAAGCACAAGCTCGGCTCCGATGGTACTCTCGAGCGCTGCAAGGCGCGTTGGGTCGTGCGCGGATTTCGGCAACACGCTGGTGTCGACTTCACGGATACGTTTGCCCAGGTTGTCAAACCGGGCACGATCCGCACGGTGTTGCACCTCGCCGCTTCTCGCGCGTGGCAGGTGCATCAGATGGACGTCTCCAACGCCTTCTTCCATGGCCATCTATCGGAACAGGTATACTGTCAGCAGCCCATCGGCTTCGTCAACACCGAGCGCCCCGATGACGTGTGCTTGCTCTGTCGGTCCTTGTAAGGACTGAAGCAAGCGCCCCGCGCCTGGTACCAGCGCATCCCCGCGTTTCTGCATCAGCTCGGCTTCCGCTCCACGCGTTTCGATGCGTCGTTGTTCGTCTACCAGACCGGCAACGACATGGCCTACCTGCTGCTGTACGTCGACGACATCATCTTGACGGCCTCTGCCGGTGGTCTTCTTCGACAGCTCACCGACAGTCTTGGCGCTGAGTTCGCGTCGAAGGACCTCGGCCCGCTCCACAACTTCGTCGGCATCGAGGTTGTCTGGCGTGTGGACGGGTTCTTCCTTCATCAGCAGAAGTATGCCCGCGAGCTTCTCGAGCGTGCAGGGATGCTTAACTGCAACCCTGCGCCTACTCCTGTCTACACGAAGGCCAAGCTTTCGGCCACTGATGGGTCGCTCGCCTTCGACGCGCCGTTCTACCGCTCCATCGTAGGCGCCCTCCAGTACTTGACGTTGACACGTCCGGAGCTCTAGTACGCTGTGCAGCAGGTGTGTTTGCATATGCATGCTCCTCGGGATGCCCATTGGGCCGCGGTGAAGCGGATTCTCCGCTACATCTGTGGCACCATGGGCTACGGCCTGTCGCTGCATGCCTCGCCCTCGACGTCGACCGACCTCGTCGCCTACTCAGACGTGGACTGGGCGGGCTGCCCGGACACGCGGCGCTCCACCAACGGCTATTGTATCTACCTCGGCTCGTCGCTCGTCTCTTGGTCCTCCAAGAGGCAGCCCACCGTGTCTCGCTCTAGTGCTGAGGCCGAGTACCGCGCCGTGGCTAACGCTGTGGCCGAGTGCACGTGGCTTCGCCAGCTTCTCTTCGAGCTCTCTTGTTCCGTTGACAAGGCTAGGGTGGTCTTCTGCGACAACGTGTCGGCTGTCTACCTCTCCGCCAACCCTGTTCATCATCGGCGCACCAAGCACATCGAGTTGGACATCCACTTTGTTCGTGAGCAAGTTTCCCTCGGTCACATTCGGGTTCTTCACGTACCGACGTCTCAGCAGTTTGCCGATATCATGACAAAGGGATTGCCGTCCACGACTTTTCCTGAGTTTCGCTCCAGTCTATGTGTCGGTGCCGACCCTTCGATTGTGGGGGGTATTGAGTAACATATTATACTAGGTATAGGTTCCCGTGTTTTGTCAGGGTTGTACCTGTAATTGTACATGTGTTCGTATATATATACATGAGCAGCCGACCCAATTGGTGATGTGCATTCTCCAATTCCCTTCTACAAGGTGGACTACCTGAACATATTTTTTCAAAAATATTTAACGCTTTTTCAATATTTTTAAAAAGTCCACCATGGTGGACGGGCTCCAAACCCATTTTTCGATATGGAAAGCCTCTTCAAATTATGATCGGTATAGGGGAGCATGCATTGGTCATTTTGACAAACTGTTACAGGTGGACATTTTCAAAGGAATTACACATAGACTTCTCCAACAGAATTACACACACACGTACCATGGCATGCAGATGCTAAACTACAAACCTAAATTGGATTATAGTGAAAATGAATGAACATGAACATGGAGTAGGGAAAAAATTCGAATTTGGACTATATTATCTTCTAGACTACGAGTAGTGAAATATTTTTGCAAAAGTAAAGTAGTTAATTAGATAAAGCATTTCCATAATTGTATTATTTTCATAAAATTCTCTCTTTAAGTGCGAATGCACATATTACTTTATTAACAATAATCTAACTTATTAATCTATTAAAAATCTTTAATAGATAAGAAAATGAAATGAAGGCGTACACAAAATTCCCAATAATAAAGCTTGGCCACGGTTCCTCGAAATCAAGAATACTTCCATCGCATCCTATTTTCCTCCATTTCAGCATGAAGCGAATACACAAGGAATAAAATCTCCAAGGATTAGACTAGCATTGTGAGTTTTCGAAGCCATTAGAGATACCCACCTAGAAATGGGACATTAAGATCTTTGAGTGTGCAATGTCCATAGCCACATCTTTGAAAAAATCATTAGGGCAAAGCTTATTTGATAGATAAAAAGATGAAAAAATATTCTGAATAAAAATTAAAGCTCCATCTTGACTCCTCGAATAGACGCATTATTAGATCTCTAAAGTTTAGAGTAACCTTGTGAGTCTTCCAAACTGTCAGAGATATCCACTTAGAAATGGTACCATAAGATCTTTGAGGGCAAAATTTCCATAGCCACATTTCTCACAAAGGCATTTGGGAGAAGCAAAATGTAGCTAGCTAGAAGGGTGCACATGCACTTAGGGTCGATTTTTTACCTTACAATTAGCCTGAAAGTTAGTATATTTCTCTCTCGCATAGAATTAGTGTATGGACTATATTTCTCCAGTATCCTACGTAGGCCGCAAGTAATGTTCACAGCTCAGTTTTAGTCCATCTCCTCCGGAAAGGTATGGCACCGTATTGTTGTCCATTCCAGAACAAACGCAGAAACAAAGGAAATAGAAGAGAACATGATCAATGAGAATCAATGGTTTAATGGAGAAAATCACAGCATCAATGTCACTATATCAAATTTGTGACAAATTAGTTATAAAACTATGAGGAATATGTGTTGGCATATTCATGTGACTGCACCCAACATATACATTGAGTAAGGTTGCAGATCCACTCAACTAAAGAGTGAGAAATAATAGGTAGAAAGTAAAAGTAAATAAAATCACCACCACTTTATGTTACAAAATGGTGACATGACATTTTTGAAAATATCGCAATTAATATTTTACAAAAAATTAAATTTCTTCTAAACATTTTTTCAATAGGTATTGTTTTACTTAATATAAGAAATTTTTGTGGTTATAGAACCATGTAATTTAGAATTCCAAACATTTAGTATCTATTCCATAGGCATATCCAATATGATAAAGATGTTGCCCCTATTGCTATTTTTGTAAACAATTATAGATAAAAGATAGGAAAATGATTCGTCGCCCGGGGGATCCATCGTCTAGGTAGACATCACGCTCTTTTCCACGCGACGCGCCATCCTATAGTCCCACAACACCGACCGTCCTCCTTATCACTTCCACTCCACTTGTTCTTCTCGTATTATCACCCGCACACGCCATGGAGAGCATAGAGCCTATGTCCGCCGCCACTTACCTGGCCGCACGTTGATTCAACCTCCCTATAATGTCACACTGGCATGATCTCACTCATCCCTGTCCTGCTCCCCTACCGATGCAGGCCACCCGGCCTTTATTCTTCAACCATAGGAGAGCCCTGCTGCCGCCACATAACCTGCAGGCCGTCATCGAGGACGATAGGCTTGCGCCCGGGCCAGTACCCTCTATCTCCCACCTCCTAGGCGAGACCGCCGATTCGAGGCGGCATATCCTATGCATTCTCCCTACGGCGGGCGAATCTGCTATCGATGTCTAGCGCCCTTGCTACTGATGGCCAACGTCGTTGCTACCAACGGCGGGTGGTTGTGCTACTGACGGCCGACGTATTTGCTGTAAGGTAGCACGATGCAGCTACCGCCGGTCGTAGCCGTGCTACTAACGTCAGGTGGATTTTTCCTACAAACGTCCGACGTCGTTGCTACCAATGACCGAAGCATTTTCTACCAACGTTTGTCACTGTTGCTACCAACGACGGTTGGATTATTGCTACAAACGGCCAGCAACGTTGCTATCCACAGCCGAAGGTTGAGAACGACGGCCGGAATATTTTATATTGGTAGCCAGGGCATTTGCTGCAAAGGTTTGAGGGCCATGCTGCCGGTGGTGCTCTAGCGGTGGACGGTGTTTGCTACAATGGTGGATGGTGTTTGTTGCGAAGGTACGAGTCCACCACTACAACGGGTTGTGGATGTCGACCTCACTAGAGATGAACACGACCTCGTTGGAGCCAGACGACGACCTAGCCAAAGATGGACCTGAAGGTAATATGCCCGAGAGGTAATAGTAAATTTGTTATTATCTTATTCCAAGTATATGATAGATGTTTATTCCGAGATGTCACTGGTACACACTGTCACTGGTACACATACTAGTGACAGGCAAGTGTCTGCCACTAGTAACCTTGTACCAGTGACTAGTTATTAGTGACAGGCGTTTTGTCTGTCACTAATGTGTGTTTTGAGCCTGTCACTGATAGACTATTCTGCAGATCATAACATTGGTGTGAATGATGTGATGAACATTCATCTGAAGTATATTAATACAATAAAATTCATTATGTTTATATTTCTATAACATCATACGAAGTAACCCTAATTCTTAGACCATGAGACCATGTTAATTGCTAACACTGGAAGAGTCTTTGATAATATCAAACGTCACAATGTAATAGGGTGACTATAAATGTGGGTTTGGATACTCTGGAAGTGTTATGTTGAGGCACATGGATCAAGAGTGAGATTTGTCCATCCTTATGACAGAGAGATATACTCTAGGCCCTCTCGGTGATATCACATTAACATAGCTTGCAAGCAAGTGATAAGATCACTAGAATGTTATATCACGGGAACAAGAAAAAAGTATATGTAGGTAACGAGATCAGACTAGGTATGGGGATACCAATGATCAAACCTCTAACATGTAATATATTGCGATACAAATGGATTTACTTCCAAGCGTTAAACGTTCACATGATCACTAGAGTCATCGTTGAACATATGGGAGTTAGTACAGATTCCCAGGTCCCGCTGCTGATTATTAAACAGAGAGAGGTCTCGATCATGTCTTCATTATTCGCGAACCGTAGGGTGACACACTTAAGGGAGACCGACACCATTTGGAGCAAATAATATGCCAGAGAAAGAATATGAAAGAGCTGGAATTATTTCAATGGACACCCGAATTATTTTGAAATTGCTGAAATTGGTTCTGCATGTGATATTGAAATGTTATAGGGGGTTTATTTGAATGTTTTTAAATTGAAGTAATTAACAAAATTCTGAATAAAATAAATAAAATGGTTTTATTAATTGAGAGATGCATTGATTTTGGTGAAAAATTAATGCATATGTGAGTGTAATTTTGAGTGGAGGGTTTTTATGTGAGTGGGTGCTCCACCCACATGAATGAGGGGAGAGGTGGGGGAACCATCTTGTCCGCCGGCCATGGGTGGGGCTGCCCCCCCTATAAAAGGCCCCCTCTCACTCCATCTCACTCACACCTCATATCTCTCTCCCCCTCTAGAATATTCCTCATGGTCTCGGCATAGAGAGATACATGTTTCTGGTGGCTTTTTCTGGAGCAAAGATTTGCTGCTTCCGCTGGATCGCTGGAGCGAGGAATCGGAGGTTGTCGGGTATCGAACGTGTGTGCGATCATGGATGTACAACTATTTTGCAGTGCTGGACTAGTGTTGTACTTTCTCACGATCTTGAGATCAGCAAGCGAACGACTACATCACCCACAAGTTCAATCTCGTAACACTTTGTCACTCTTCAATTCTAATTTCTGTATTGATGTATATCCCCCCGTTGATTGTATCTAGGTAGATAGATCTTGGTGCTTAGTTGTACCCATCGTAGGAAATTTTTTGTTTTTTATACTGCGAACCTAATAGTGGTATCAGAGCCGGGTCTATGCATAGATACTTTGCACGGGTAGAACACATATGGTTATGTGGGCGTTGATGGTCATGTTATTGCTTCTTATGTGTTTTTTGAATATTGATGGAATAGTGGAATGAACTGTACCGGACTAAATTTACATGTCCTCGCACATGAGACCTGTTCCACGTTTGATATGCAACTAGTTTTGCATAAGTGGCTGCGGGTGTCTGTCTCTTCTACTGTAGTTAATATCTGATTTACAATGAGTTGCCAATAATTTGATTATTATCGTTGTCGTTCCATTTTCATATGTAAGAACGGTTCTATCTCCGAAAGCCCTCAACCACATAAAAACATGCAAAGATAAATTAGAAGCGTCTAGTTTTTGGTTTTGCTGGGCAAAACTATGATATGATAGTATTATAATTTTTAGTATGGATTGATACTATTGGAAATTATAATATGCCAAAGTGTAAATTCCATAGACCTTGGCCTTACACATATAGTAATGATGAAGATCATGACACGATGCACAAGATATTGATCAAGTACAAGAACCATATGATATCACTTTTAACATATGATGTTTGTTTGCATCTTATATTGCTTGTCTGGCGTTTTAGTAGCATTATAAGATGATCCATCATTTAAATATCAAGATAAAATATGTTCTTTCTTTAGTATGCACCGTTAAGAAAGTTCATCGTTTCGAGACACCACATTATGATCGGTGTGATAGACTATATGTTCGCATACAATGGGTATACGGAAGTTTTACACACGCGGATACTAAGGTTCTTACTTGGCGATCCTAGCATGTACATACATGGCCTTGGAACCCAAACCAAAAGGTAAAGCATGAGTCATATGGTTGATATGATGACCATCTAGATGCTCGCCTTTGAAGCTACACTAATTCACGTGATGATCGGTCTTGTTGTAGTGGATCTGGTTCATGTAATCACAAAAAACACATGAGGGATATTTTTTTTGAGTGGTATTTCATTTATAATTTGGATTAGTTGAAATCAATCTATCATAAACTTAGTCTAAATAAACTTTGTGCATTCTGTTGTACATGGCACCAACTGCTTTTAATTTCAATGTGTTCATGAAGAAAGAGAAACTTACAACGAATGGTAGCAACTTTGCCAACTAGGCCCTGAACTTGAGGATTCTCCTCACTGCTGCACAAAATCAATAAGTGCTAGAAGCGCCACTAGGCCCCTACCACCTGATGATGCTCCCAACGAAGAGTAAAATGTTTACTTAAGTCATGAGGAAGACCACAACATGGTTCATTGCGGCATACTGTATGGGCTAGAGCCGAAACGCCGAAAGCATTTCGAGAATGGCAATGCCTTTGATACATGGGTGAACTGAAAATGATTTTCGATACCCATGCTGCTGTGGAGAGTTATGATGCTTCAGAAAATTTCTTTAGTTGCATGATGGAGGAGAATAACTCCGTTAGTGAGCACGTACTCAAAATGTCTAGATACGCTGATAAGCTTATATCCTTGGGAATAACGATTCACATTGAATTAGTCATACATCATGTTATCCAATATCTGCCACCAAGCTACAAGACCTTCATGATGAACTATAACATGCACGGCATGAAGAAGACTCTTACCGAGCTTCTGTCTATGCTTAAGGCTGTTGAAGTAGAGATTAGGAAAGAACATCAAGTTTTGATGATCAATAAGACCACTGGTTTTAAGAAGGACAAGAAGGGCAAACACAAGGGTAACTTCAATAAGGGCGGAAAAGATGTTCATGTGCCTGAGAAGAAGACCCGGGCTATCCCTAAGCCTGATACTGAGTGCTACTATTGTAAGCGGATTGGTCACTAGAATCGCAACTGTCCCAAGTATTTGGAAGACACGAAGGCCCACTAGATGAACAAAGGTATATTTGATATACATGTTATTGATATGTACTTGACTAGTACTCGCAGTAGAACCTGGGTATTTGATACTGGATCAGTTGCTAATATATGTAATTCAATTCAGGGGCTGCGGAACAGGCGACCGCAAGCAAGGGATGAGGTCACGATGTGTGTCGGCAATGGATCAAGAGTTGATGTGATCGCCGTGGAAGGATGCCTCTCCATCTACCGTCTAGACTAGTTTTAAACCTAAATAATTGTTATTTGGTGCCTGCGTTGAGCATGAAGATTGTATCTGGATCATTTTTATTGCAAGACGGTTATTCCTTTAAATCCGAAGACAATGGTTGTTCGATTTATATGAATAATATCTTTTATGGTCATGCACCTGTGATGAATGGTTTTTTCTTTTGAATCTCGATAGCAGTAAAACACATATTGATAATGTAGATGCCAAAAGGATTAAACTTGATGATGATATATATGCATATCTATGGCACTGTCGTCTAGGTCATATTGGCGTAAAACGCATGAAGAAACTCCATTTTGATGGACTTTTGGAATCACTTGATACATGTGGGCCATGCCTTATGGGCAGGATGACTATAACCCCGTTTTCCGGTACAATGGAGTGGTCGACAGATTTATTGAAAATCGTACATATCGATGTATGTGGTCCAATGAGTGTGTCGGAACAAGGTGGATATTGTTATTTTGTTAGTTTCAATGATGATTTGAGTAGATATGGGTATATCTATTTGATGAAACACAAGTCTAAAACCTTTGAAAATTTTAAGGAATTTCAGAGTGAAGTGGAAAATCATCATCATAAAAAGATTAAATTTATGCGATCTGATCATGGGGGTGAGTATCTGAGTTACGAGTTTGGCACACACATGAGAGAGTGTGGAATAGTTTCACAACTCACGCCTGTCAGAACACCACAGTGTAATGGTGTATCGAAGCATTGTAATCGTACCTTATTAGATATGGTCCGATCTATGATGTCTCTAACTGACTTGCCACTTTCATTTTGGGGTTATGTACTGGAAACCGTTGCATTCACTTTAATAGGGCACCATCTAAATCCGTTGAAACTGACACCGTATGAATTATGGTTTAGAAAAAAACCAAAGCTGTCATTTTTAAAAGTTTGGAGATGCGATGTTTATGTGAAGAAACTTCAGCCCAATAAACTCGAACCCAAAGCGGAAAAATGCTTCTTCATAGGATACCCTAAAGAAACAATTGGGTATTCCTTCTATCACAGATCTGAGGGCAAGGTTTTTGTTGCCAAGAATGGATCCTTTCTAGAGAAGGAATTTTCGCGAAAGGTGTGAGTAGTCGGAAGGTAGAACTCGAAGAGGTTATTGAACCTTCTCTTCATGAAACGGTGAGTGGCACAGCATCAGAAATAGTTCTGGAGTTGACTTCCTCGAATAAAGAGGGAACTAATGATAAAGATCATGCAACTCTGAAAGAGGACACTACCGAACCTCGCAGGTCAAGAAGGACACGTGCAACTCCTGAACTGTACGGAAATCTTGTCATGAATTTCATGGTAGATGGAAATGATGAACCTGCGACATATGAAGAAGCGATGATGAGCCTGTATTCCAACAAATGGCTAGAATCCATGCGATCCAAGATGGAATCCTTCTATGAAAACCAGGTTTGGACCATGGTGGACTTACCTCACGACGAAAAAATAAATGGATTTTCAAGAAGAAAACTGACGATGATGGTAATGTGACCATTTATAATGCTCGAATTTTCGCGAAGGGGTTTCGACAAATTCAAGCAGTTGACTATGATGAGACTTTTTCTCCCGTAGAGATGCTAAATTTGGTTAGGATTATGTTAGCAATTGTTGCAATTTTTATTATAAAATTTGGTAGATGGATGTCAAAACTACATTCCTCATTGGTAATATTGAAGAAGAGTTGTATATGGTACAACCAAAGGGTTTTGTCGATCCTAAGGATGGTGGCAAGGTATGCAAGCTTCAGTGATCCATCTATGAACTAAAGCAAGCACCCCGGAGTTGGAATCTCTGCTTTGATGAGGTCATCAAAGGGTTTGGATTTGTTGAAACTTACGGAGTAGCTTGTATTTACAAGAAAGTCAGTGGGAGCTCTGTGGCATTGATGGCTAACGTGAATCCTGTTGGGAACCCCAAGAGCAAGGGTGTGAGGCAGCACATCAGCATGTTTTTCCTCAGTAAGAAACCGAGGTTATCGAACCAGTAGGAGGAAGGAAACGTCACATAGGTGTGGCAAGCAACGCGGAGACCTGCACAACACAAACTCAAGACTTTGCCCCAACGAATGAGTGAGGTTGTCAAGTGCACCGGTTTGCTATAACAAAGGATTCAACATATGGTGTGGAAGGTAATGGTTTGCAACAAGTAAACAAGTAACAGTGGAAGATGTATCAATGGTAAAGATTGGACCGGGGTCCATAGTTCACTAGAGGTGCTCTCCTTAGATAAACAAAATGGCATGAAGGGTAAACAAATTACAGCAAGGAAATTGACAGGAACTGAGCAAGGCATAACAATGCAATACCAGACAAAAAGATCATATGAGATTCGATTGGGCAATACAACAATATACATAGACCGCCATCCAACTGCATCTATGACTAGAAGTCCACCTTCAGGTTATCATCCGAACCCCCTCCAGTATTAATTTGCAAGCAATAGAAAACTTCTTTAAGGAAAGTGTGTAAGGTAAACAATCCACTTGTTTCATGAACAAGAGACCATTGTTTTCTCCCTAGTAGCAACAGCACATCTACAACCGAAGAGATTTCTTTCACTTCCTTTGGAAACTAGAGGCATGAACCCACTATCGAGCATAAATACCCCCTCTTGTGAGTCACTAGCAACTACTTGGCCAAGATAGCTACTAACAACGGAGAGCATGCAAGATCACAAACAACACAGACATGATAGTATCAAATAGACAAAACCATTAATAAATCTGACATAGTAATCTCAATATCCATCGGATCCCCGCAAATACAACATGCATGATTATAAATATATTAGATCTTGATCATGAACGGAGCTCACAAGATCTATACATGAAAGCACAAAGGAGGAGATACAACCATCTTGCTACTACATGGACCCATAGTACAAGGTGGAACTACTCACACATCATACCGGAGATAAGACCTCAGGGATGATCTCCCCTCTGGCAGGGTGCCGGGAAGAACTTCAGATCCCCCTGATCTACGAACGACGGTGGCGGCGGCTGCAGAAGGTTTCGTGGAATATTGATCGAGTACTTAGGGTTTCTGCATCGGGGGCTTCTTATAGGCGAAGAGGCGAGGCCGGGAGGCGGCCAGGAGACCCACACCCTACCCAGGCGCGGGGCTGGGCCCACCCACACCTAGGGGGGTCTGGACGCCCTGGTTGGCTTCTCCGTCTCGTCTTCTGGATTTGTGTCCCTCACGGTAAAATATTGACTTTGCCTTTTGTCCCG
This sequence comes from Avena sativa, assembly GCA_916181665.1. NCBI lineage: Eukaryota > Viridiplantae > Streptophyta > Magnoliopsida > Poales > Poaceae > Avena > Avena sativa. The sequence goes on along the minus strand of OV702282.1, from coordinate 444,796,825 downwards.
TCCAATTCCGAGAATATTGATTTTCTGCCTTTCTAGAACCAAAAAGAGAAGAAAACAGGCAACTGGCACTGTGGCAACTTGTTAATAGGTTAGTTCCAGAAAAGATATAAAAACACCTCAAAGTGTAGACAAAGAAAAGCAAAGTAGATACTAAACAAGCATGGAGCATCAAAAATTATAGATACGTTTCCGACGTATCAGGCATTTCTAATATTATATGTGGATGACATATTATTGATTAAAAATGATATAGATCTTTTAAATGATGTTAAAAGTTATCTAAACAACAAATTTTCGATGAAGGACCTCGGTGAAGCATCATACATACTAGGCATCAAAATCTATAGAGATAGATCAAGATGCCTAATTGGGCTATCACAAAGTATATACCTTGACAAGATATTGAATAAGTTCAATATGGACGGAAGTAAGAAACGGTTCTTACCTATGTTATAAGGAAAGACATTTAGTAAGACCCAAAATCCGTCTACGACAGAAGAAAGAGAGATAATGGATAAGATCCCCTATGCCTCAGCCATAGGCTTTATAACATATGCCATGCTATGTACAAGACAGGATGTGACACATGCTATTAGTTTGACTAGCAGGTACCAATCTGATCCAGGTTTGGCACACTGGATAGCGGTCAAGAATATCCTTAAGTACTTAATAAGGACTAAGGACATGTTTCTTGTGTACGGATGTGAAAAAGAGCTTGTCGCTAAGTGTTATGTAGACACTAGTTTTGATACCGATCCGGATGAATCTAGGTCTCAGTCTAGATACATATTTCTCATGAATGCAACAGTATTTAGTTAGAGGAGCTCCAAACAACCTATGGTGGAGGGATCAATAAAGAAGGTGGAATATGTTGCTGCTTTAGAAGCGGCGTAGGAAACGGTTTGGATTGAGGAGTTTATAATGGAACTAAGTGTGGTTCCCAGTGCATTGGACCCAATGGTGATATATTGTGAGAATAATGGAGCCATATTCCAAGCATATCAAGCGTCGGTTTGATACGTCGGAAACGTATCTATAATTTTTGATGCTCCATGCTTGTTTTGTATCTACTTTGCTTTGCTTTGTCTACACTTTGAGGTGTTTTTATATATTTTCTGGAACTAACCTATTAGCAAGTTGCCATATTTCTAGTTGTCTGTTTTCTTCTGTTTTTGGTTGCAGAAGGCAGAAAATCAATATCTCGGAATTGGACGGGACAAAAGCCAAAGTCAATATTTTATCATGGGGGACATGAAGCCAGAAGACGAGACAGAGAAGCAAACCAGGGCGGCCAGACCCCCTAGGTGCGGGTGGGACCATCCCGTGCCTGGGTAGGGTGTGGGGACCTTGGACACCTCCCAGATTCGCCTCTTTGCCTATAAGAAGCCCCCGATGCAGAAACCCTAGGCACCCGATCAAAACTCCACGAAACCTTCTATAGCCGCCACCACCGTCGTCCCTAGATCGGCGGATCTGAAGTTCTTCCCGGCACCCTGCCGGAGGGGAGATCATCCTGGAGGCCTTCTATCCAGTATGAAGCGTGAGTAGTTCCACCTTGGACTATGGGTCCATGTAGTAGCTAGATGGTTGTATCTCCTCCTTGTGCTTTCATGTATAGATCTTGTGAGCTCCGTTCATGATCAAGATCTAATCTATTTGAAATCATGCATGTTGTGTTTGTGGGGATCTGATGGATATTGATATTACTATGTCAGATTGATTAATGGTTTTGTCTTAGTGATTCTATCATGTCTGTGTTGTTTGTGATCTTGCATGCTCTTCGTTGTTAGTAGCTATCTTGGCCAAGTAGTTGCTAGTGACTCCAAGAGAGGGTATTTATGCTCGATAGTGGGTTCATGCCTCTAGTTTCCAAGGGAAGTGACATAAATCTCTTTGGTTGTAGATGTGCTGTTGCTACTAGGGAGAAAACAACATACTCTTGTTCATGGAACAAGTGGATTGTTTACCTTACACACTTTGCTTAAAGCAGTTGTCTGTTGCTTGCAACTTAATACTGGAGGGGGTTCGGATGATAACCTGAAGGTGGACTTTTAGTCATAGATGCAGTTGGATGGCGGTCTATGTATATTGTTGTATTGCCCAATCGAATCTCATAGGATCTTTTTGTCTAGTATTGCATTGTTATGCCTTGCTCAGTTCCTGTCATTTGCCCTGCTGTAATTTGTTTACCATTCATGCCATGTTGTTTATCTAAGGAGAGCACCTCTAGTGAACTATGGATCTCTGTCCAATATTTACCATTGATACTTCTTCCACTGTTACTTATTTACTTGCTGCAAACCATTACCTTCCACACCATACGTTTAATCCTTTGTTACAGCAACCGGTGAGATTGATAACCTCACTGTTAGTTGGGGCAAAGTCTTGAGTTTGTGTTGTGCAGGTCTCCATGTTGCTTGCAGCACATTTGGGGCGTTTCCTTCCTCCTACTGGTTCGATAACCTTGGTTTCTTACTGAGGGAAACATGCCTGATGAACTGCATCATACCTTCCTCTTGGGGTCTCCCAACGAAGTGTTGCTGCACTCATCAAGCCTTTTTCTGGCGCCGTTGCCGGGGAGGCTAAGGACGTCTTCACAAGGGGAGTCCTTCTCAACCTTTCTCTTTACTTTGTTTTTAGTTTGCTTAGTTTATTTTGCTTGGTTTTGTTTGCCTCTTTTCAAAAACTTCAAAAAATGTTAGTCTAGTTTGGTTTGCTTTCTTTATTCAAAAACACAAAAAAATTAGTTCCTTTCTCTAGTTGTTGGTTTGTTGTTTCCTTGCTTGGTCATGCTTTCTATCAATGGATGGTTTCTTTGAAACTAGTTCTTATTGGCAAGGTGGGTTCACGGAAGAACAAAAGTATTATTATAAGGAACACCGTTTGTCACAAATAGGAAAACACTTATGGGAACAAATTGATAAGTTGAATACCTTTGCTAGAGACGTGTGCTCTACTTATAATGTTACTTATTGCTTTGACAAATCTTGTTGTTGTAGGAGGTATAAACACCTTCCTTTTCAATGTGAGTATAATGATAATGTTACCATATCTTCTTATGTTAAGGGAAATTATGACTTTTATGATGTGGAACAAATTGAAGAGTTTATTACCTTCAAGGGTGCATTTGAACTTGCCAGCTTGCTTGAAAATACTGGTGATGCACCTTATGAATGTGAGGTTTATGAGATACTTAAATTTTGCTTTGATAATTACAAGGAAGAAAATGACTATATTCTTGAATATCTTAATAGGCGTTTTCCACAAATGGAAGAGACTAATGCCTTGTAGGATCCTATGGAAGAATAAATTGTTGAAACTAGAAGCTCATTAGATGAAAAAGAGGGGGGAGTGATGAACAAAAGGAGGAAGAATGGATCTACCCATGCCTACCTTCTAATGAGAGTAACTCTTTATCCTTTACATTATTTAATTGTCCCCCATGCTTACCAAAGGAGGATGAATGTTATGTTCCTATGGATCCTTTTGAAATATCTACTTTGGATAAAACCTGTGGAGGTTTTAATCCCACTATTTTTGAGCTTGATAGAAATTATGTGTTTGTAGATCATGAAAAGCATGCTTTATGTGATAGCTATATTGCTGAGTTTATTCATGATGCTAATGAAAATTATTATGAGAGAGTAAAGTATGGTTGTAGAAGTTTTCATGGTACTAAAACACCTCTCTATGTGCTGAAAGTTTTGAAGTTGCTCTTGTTTTATCTTCCTATGCATGTCACTTTGTTCTTTGTGAATTTATTTTCATACAAGATTCCTATGAATAGGAAGTGGATTAGACTTAAATGTGTTTTGAATTTGCTTCTTGATGCTCTCTTTGACTTCAATTCCTAATTCTTATGTGAGCATCTTCTCAAGCTTTCAAGCCTAACTTAAAGGCGTTAAAGAAAAGTACTTGTTGGGAGATAACCCAAGAGTTTCCTTGAGTCTTGGAAGTTATTACTTAAGTAATGACCTCTCCTTATACTTTTTTTTATTTTTGTACCAAGAATGACCTCTAATGAGAGGGAAGTAAGATTTGGGGAGTTGCTGTCCCGAAACAGATTTCTGTCCTCCACCATAAATATTCGCTCGGAGTCTCTGTAACTCGGATGGAGCTGAAAATTTACTAATAAATCCCCCAGTATTTTAGATAACTTTTGTTAGTTCAACACTTGTTGATTTGACCAACAAAATATTTTCGAAAAAATCGGTTTCTACCTGCTGGTCTGTTTTGACAGATTTCTGCCATTATTTGCATTTGCTTCTTATTGATTCCTTTTTGAGTTCTCTTTAGGTGAATTGAGCTTTTTAAATGAGTTGCTACAGTAGCTTGTGTTTTTAGTGAAAGGTGTTGCTGTTCCAAAGCTATGCCTAAAGGTCTATTATCTTTTGAATACACTAATGTTGCTAATGAAGATTGTGTGAAGTTTTGTATAAAGGAAAAATTCCAGGTGTCGAGAGAGAATGATGTAATGAGATGAAGAATGGACAAAAGCTCAAGCTTTGGGATGCCACCCTGGTGTCACCCCAAGAAATATCCAAGTGGTAGAAGCGTCAAAGCTTGGGGATGCCTTGGGCATCCCCTTCTTCATCAATAAAAAGCTCAGGTCTATCTAGACACTTCGTTTTTATTGTTTCATGCACTATTGTGTTGTTCTTGGAGCATCTTAGTTTTTGTTTGGTTTTCTTAGTTTGCTTGAATAAAGTAGTTTGGACCCCCGTTCTTGCTGTGTTGTTTTCAAATAAGTTGCTTGGTGATGGAAAGGAGTAGAAAGTTCTTGCTTGTTAAGTTCAAGAGGAGCTTGCATTGACTGTGACTTAGACTTTAGCATGACATGCTAGATGTTGTTTTGACCTTATGCTTAGTGATTATTGTTGTAGCATGTCTTGTTCCAAACAATTGGGATTGCTTAGTGTGCCTTGAAGAAATTATGCGTTGTTTTAGCATGCATAAGCATAGTATTGTGGTTTTCTCCTTTGATGCTTTGCTTGGGTTGACTGGGCACATGCTCACACCATGTTATGACTATGAACAAGTCACCATAGCCTCTATGATCATTTAGTCCTTGACTTGCAGTACCACTTTAAGCTTTGATTAGTAATGTTTTGTTGCTCTGCATGATTTTGGCCATTATGCTCTCTTAGTTGGTTGCTCCCAGTCTTTTGCTAGCCTCCACTTGTATGAGTAAGATCTACTCATGCTTCTAACTCCCAAGAAACCAAGTTTTTCCAAAGTGTCCACTATAAACTCCTATGCATGGTGTGCTACACCATTCCAAGGATATTCTTGTTTTCAGCTATCTTCCAATTAAAAAATATTTTGTTATGTGAAAACTTAGTGATTAAAGCCCTCACAAACTTGATGGCACACTTTATATTCTTTGCCCCTAATAAACTTGAACTATTGTGTCTTCTATGTTGTATATGCTTGCACATATACGTTGGAATTAGCAGAACCGTGTTGTCACGGGGAATGTTTTCAACATTGCACTTGTACTTTGTACTCAGTTGATATCATGCTCTTTTGTCTATGGATATCACCGGTGTGAAATAAAGAGGGAACTTGTAAGTCCATGGAGTATGTATTTTGTGTTAGAGAAACTCCTGAGCCGCTAGCCTAAGCCATGCCTAATCATGGTGGAAACTTGCAGCATCACCATAGTGAGCTATCTTTGAAGCATCCTCAATAAAAAGCTATGCATATAGTAAATAAAAAGATCGCTGGGATGCTCATTGTCTGCTTGCCTTGTCATTTTGGTTATGGGATAGCTCCTGTACCATGTGCAAGGGGTACCCTGTTGGCGGTTCTCTATGATATGCATATACTTACAATGACAAGAACTTGCAGGTGACTGAAGTTGAGTAGCATAAGGTGTGGCCCTCATATTCAAGGGACTTGAGATTGCCAACTTATACTTTGTCAAGCATATACTCCATCTTTGTTCACTTTAACCTTAACCACTTCAAGATGCTTATGATAGGGGCAATGAGGGCTGAACGCTAACAAGTACCATAATTTTTGGAAGCTCTTTTTGAAACTTGAAATCCCTGCTTCCTTTATGAAAGGCCTTTCTTCCACTATTATTTGAGTCTCCACCATCTACTTTTAGGCACCATTAAGAGAGAATAGTTGTATTCTATGTGTAGTGTCCCAAAACTTATTGATTGATGCATATTGTGATATTACTTGTTCTTGTGCTACTTGTTTCTAGTCACCCTTGTGAACTTTGAAGGTGTTCCATGCATCCATTTGCTACTCTATGAGGGACAAGTTGATTGCCACTATGCCATGTTTTCTGTATGTGAAACAAACAAACATTTTTCAATGCATGTTATTCATGATCTTTTGTTTGTAGCCTTTCATGTTGCATGCATAGTTACTATGTTCTACTGTAAGAACTCCATCTTTCATGCACATGTTTAGAGTTCTTTGATCCCAGCGTCCAATGCTTGCAAATGGTTTGATCTTGGTTTTGATGGTGTGTGTCACCTCAAAAATTATTCTTTTTTATCACCTACCTAATCGAGGACGAGCAGGAGTTAAGCTTGGGGATGCTTGATACGTCGGAAACGTATCTATAATTTTTGATGCTCCATGCTTATTTTGTATGTACTTTTCTTTGCTTTGTCTACACTTTGAGGTGTTTTTATATCTTTTCTGGAACTAACCTATTAACAAGTTGCCACAGTGCCAGTTGCCTGTTTTATTATGTTTTTTTGGTTCCAGAAAGGTAGAAAATCAATATTCTCGGAATTGGACGGGACAAAAGCCAAAGTCAATATTTTACCGTGGGGGACACGAAGCCAGAAGACGAGACGGAGAAGCAAACCAGGGCGGCCAGACCCCCTAGGCGCGGGTGGGCCCACCCCGTGGCTGGGTAGGGTGTGGGGCCCCTGGCCGCCTCCCAGCCTCGCCTCTTCGCCTATAAGAAGCCCCCGATGCAGAAACCCTAAGTACTCGATCAATATTCCATGAAACCTTCTGCAGCCTCCGCCACCGTCGTCCGTAGATCAGGGGGATCTGAAGTTCTTCCCGGCACCCTGCCAGAGGGGAGATCATCCCTGAGGTCTTATCTCCGGTATGATGCGTGAGTAGTTCCACCTTGTACTATGGGTCCATGTAGTAGCAAGATGGTTGTATCTCCTCCTTTGTTCTTTCATGTATAGATCTTGTGAGCTCCGTTCATGATCATTATCTAATCTATTTATAATCATGCATGTTGTATTTGCGGGGATCCGATGGATATTGAGATTACTATGTCAGATTGATTAATGGTTTTGTCTATTTGATACTATCATGTCTGTGTTGTTTGTGATCTTGCATGCTCTCCGTTGTTAGTAGCTGTCTTGCCATGCTAGTGACTCCAAGAGAGGGTATTTATGCTCGATAGTGGGTTCATGCCTCTAGTTTCCAAGGGAAGTGATAGAAATCTCTTCAGTTGTAGATGTGGTGTTGCTACTATGGAGAAAACAACGGTCTCTTGTTCATGGAACAAGTGGATTATTTACCTTACACACTTTGCTTAAAGCAGTTGTCTGTTGCATACAACTTAATACTGGAGGGGGTTCGGATGATAACCTGAAGGTGGACTTCTAGTCATAGATGTAGTTGGATGGCGGTCTATGTATATTGTTGTATTGCCCAATCGAATCTCATTGGATATTTTTGTCTCGTATTGCATTGTTATGTCTTGCTCATTTCATGTCAATTGCCCTGCTGTAATTTGTTTACCATTCATGCCATGTTGCTTATCTAAGGAGAGCACCTCTAGTGAACTATGGACCCCGGTCCAATCTTTACCATTGATACATCTTCCACTATTACTTGTTTACTTGATGCAAACCATTACCTTCCACACCATACGTTTAATCCTTTGTTACAGCAACCGGTGAGATTGACAACCTCACTGTTAGTTGGGGCAAAGCCTTGAGTTTGTGTTGTGCAGGTCTCCACATTGCTTGCAGCACCTTTGGTTCGTTTCGTTCCTCCTACTGGTTCGATAACCTTGGTTTCTTACTGAGGGAAACTTGCTTGCTGAACTGCATCATACCTTCCGCTTGGGGTCTCCAAACGAAGTGCTGCTGCACTCATCACGGTTTCACCCCATCTACGAGCATGTCAAGGATGGAGATATAAAGATTTGTAAAATACATACGGATCTGAATGTAGTAGATTCATTGCCTAAAATTCTCCCTAGGGAGAAACATGATCAGCACCAGAACTCCATGGATGTTAGATTTATCACTATATAATCTATATTACTGTCTCTAGTGCAAGTGGGAGGAGACTGAAGGGAATATGCCAGAGAGGCAATAATAAAGTTGGTATTATCTTATTCCAAGTATATGATTGATTTTTATTTTGCATGATATAATTGTATTAATCAGAAACATTAATATATGTGTTTAATAAACAAATAAAGAGTTCCTAGTTATGCATGTCATATAAACTAGCTAATTGATTAACAATATGATCAAGGTTTCCTGATCATGGACACTGAATATGTTTAATAACGAGGTCATAGCATTGGTGGAATATATGATAAACATTCATCTGAAGTATAGTAATACAATCAAATCCATTATGTTTAAATTACGATAACATCATTACAAAGTAACTTTAGTCCTTAGACCATGAGATAATGTTAATTGCTAACACTGGAAGAGTACTTTGATAACATCAAACGTCACATCGTAACAGTGTGACTATAAAGGTGGGTTTGGGTACTTTGAAAGTGTTATGTTGAGGCGCATAGATCAAGAGTGGGATTTTTCCATCCTGATAATAGAGAGATATACTCCGAGCCCTCTCGATGATATCACATTAACATAGCTTGCAAGCAAGTGATAAGATCACTAGAATGTTATATCATAAGAAAGCGAAAAGAGTACATGTCGGTATCGAGATCAAACTAGGTATGGGGATACTCGTGATCAAATCTCGGACATATAATATATCGCGAGACAAAGGGATTTATTTACAAGCGTTAAAGGTTCACATGATCACTAGAGTCATCGTTAAATATGTGGGAGTCATTACGGATCTCTAGGTCCCATTGATAATTATTGATTGGAGAGGAGTATCGATCATGTCTGCGTTATTCGTGAACTGTAGGCTAACACACTTAAGGAATATCGACACCATTTGGAGAAAATAAAATTCCATAGAAAGAATATGAAAGCGATAGAATTATTTCAATGGACACCAGAATTGTTTTGGGTGAAATTGCTAAAATTGGTTCTGCATGTGATATTGAAATGTTGCAAGGGGTTTATGTGAATGTTTGTTAATTAAAGTAATTAACAAAATTCGGAATAAAATAAATAAAATGGTTTTATTAATTGAGAGATGCATTGATTTTGGTGGAAAATTAATGCATATGTGAGTGCAATTTTGAATGGAGGGTTTTTATGTGAGTGGGTGCTCCACCCACATGAATAAGGGAAGAGGTGGGGCACCACCTTGGCCGCCGACCATGGGGGCGGGGATGCCCCTTCTCCCTATAATAGGAACCCCTCTCACTTCATCTCACTCACACCTCCTCGCGAAGGATCTCTCTTCCTCTCTAGAATATTCCACATGGTCTCGGCATAGCGAGATACATGTTCACGGTGGCTAATCTGGAGCAAGGATTTGTTGCTTTCACTGCATCGCTAGATCTAGGACTTGGAGATTGTCAGGGTACCAAACGTGTGTGCGATCACGAATGCACCATTGCTTTGTGGTGCTAGACTAGTATTGGACTTCCTCAGGATCTTGAGATCGGCAAGCGAACGACTACATCATCCACGAGTTTAATCTCGTAACACTTTGTCGCTCTTCGAGGGTAAGTTCTGCATGGATGTATATCCACCTATTGGTTGTATCTAGGTAGATAGGTCTTAGTTCTTAGTTGTTCTCATCGTAGGAATTTTTTTTATCTATGATGTGAACCCAACAGGACCAGTTAGCGGTCAGCGGCCCCATGGACGGGGTCGGGGAAATGTGCGTCGAGTCGAGCGAGGGACATAGGGGTCGATGGTTGCTTTGTTCCATTTTGGGGAGCATGATAAGTTTTTCCGTGTATGACTAGGTCGAAGGATACATGTCAATCGCTGGATCCAGGGATCAAAACTCCTGATCCCCTGGGTGATGCTTAGCATGCTCATAAAAGATAAGGAGTAGAACACAATCAGCAAGGACTTCAATGCTTTTGTGCTTGTCCATATTTAAAATCTACCCCCGCTCGCTTGTGCTCCCGTGGTGTGGCGGTAGGAACTGTTTAAATATTTTGTGCGCTTATCTTTGATACTAATTGATAGCATGTGCCCGAATTCCCTAGCCACATGCTTGGCGACTCAACAAGCATGGTGACTCAACGCTTGAAAACGCTTCGCAATCCAGCAGGTATGTCGCGGATGATCTCGAGCTCGTACACCTTTGGAACGGTGCCATGTCCCCCAGTCATGCATTCACGTCGAATGATCGACTATTCTGATGCGACATCTCCACCACCTCACTGCCAATGCTTCCGATTATCTGGTTCAGCGTCTCTATCTTCCTGGATTCTATAGGAAAGCTGCCGAATATTAGTTTGCATGGCCTTAGTTTAACCTCGTCAATGGCGTGGACCTGTAGATCGTGGTACAGGCTTGGGTTGAGAACTTAAAAGGCCGGGTGTGGATGGTAGGTATTTTAAGGGAATATGCCCTAGAGGCAATAATAAATATTATTATTTGTTCACATGTTAAATATTACTGTTTAATATCTTTATGTTATAAATGTTGTGAATATTTAATATGAGATTCAATGGAGGACTCACAGGCATGTGTAAAGATATAAACACAAAGAGTTTCTAGTCCAACCTCTAGGACTAGCTCATGTGTTGTTTGATGATCATGTTTTCCATATCATGACGTAGTTATTATAACAAGGGTGTCAATGACAATGATAGCATTTTGTTAGAAGAAAAAATATGTTGAACAGATCCAAGCTCTTTGATAGACTATGAGATTACATCATTACATAGTTGTTGGTTTTATCGTAAGATTTATGCATATATTTTTTTATCCTAAGACAATTAGGATATATGTGGATTCAAAATAAAAGATTATTTTGATGATCATCAAAAAAATTCTATAAAAGGGAAAGCTATAAATGTGATCATTGAGGGATTAGAAACATGTGAACAAAAAAGATAGTCCAAGAATGGGAATTGCTCCTATGAAGATAGAGAGATACTCTCTAGGCCCTCTAGGTACTAAGACATCCATTATCGTCTAGCAAGACAGAGCGTAATATGAATCATAGGGATATCAAATATGGTAACGAGAGGAGAGATTAATCCGGCAACAACGAGAACAAGGTAACCATATGTAGTACACAAACCATACACGCATTCCACTTTGTAATATCCCACTGTCAAGGGCTTTTCCTAAACAATATAACAAGTAACCGATGACCTAAGAGGGGCAATTGTTCCACCTATATATATAATGATGGAAACCTAGGTCATCAACAATCCATACTGTGGCCGAAGTCACTGGAACCGGCCTCTCTATGCTCGTGAGAAGACATCCTTCTTAATGAATTTGGATCACAATATATCGTACTATAGTTAGTATATTTTTCTTCGAATCGAGGTGTACTCATTCTCTCTAGACCACTTAACACGTGAGGTAGCATGTTTGTACGAGTTTGGAGAAGCTTAGTTAAAAATAAGGTTTAGCAAACATTATGCCAACAAAGAACCTACGGATATTTATGTTGTGTTAATTATATTTTGTTTAGAGCCGTTAAAAAAGGGCATGGAAAGCAACAGCAAAATTGCTTTAACTAACAAATTAAGGGAATGACAATGCAAGGGACAGACAGCTAACTTCGGATAATAAAATGATACGTTAAACACTGGCACTTGAGCCAAGTACATTGCACCGAGTCTTATAGTACAATAAAATGATTTGAAAGCTGCATGGATCGGTACCCTTCATTTTAAAATCAAGCAAGTTGGGGCCTAATTAATCCGCAATCAGTCTATTCAGCTGGCACTATAGACGAACACCTGAGGTTACCTGAATCTGGATACAAATCCAGAACATGTAGGACCTTAATTTAGCTCCACAGTACAGTCACTTTGGCCAGCTAAAACAAGTTGCAACTGTCTCTCCTGGTATAATACACATAGCAACTAGCTTGGTGGAGGTGCAAATAAGCTTCCCGAAAGATCTAGATCGAGTTTAAGCTAGGTCCTCAAAAGGGCTAGATCTAACCACCATATTTTTCTTAATGTGTTAGATCATTAATATGTCATCTTGATATTGTCATTCTTCTATGTGATGTTATCAACTTTTGCAAAGATTTCTCTCAAAGATTATCTGGTTATACAAGCTTATCCAATTAGCTACCCCGGTCATTAGCACTATATAATTATATTGTAGTCAGTGGTATCATGGATGTGTCATGGTCGTACATATAGAAAACCTTGGATCTTCGACAGATATATCGTCGTTTGGCATCCAGGTATTCATTTTATTTAGTAGAAATAAAATGAATACGTGGATTCATTTCATTTATATTATGATTCTAAAAACACCCACATGTTTGGCTGTCACCGGAATTTGAAAATGACGGGTTAAGATAGGAACGAGGTTTACACATAGGGATATTATGATGGACTTGTCAAATGAAACGACGGCTCAATTCCGTGTCAACCAAACAGTATAAGGATGGAATTACAAATTAAATTTCAGAATTCCATGCCCAAATGATGGATAACAAACTTAGCACAACTGCGCCACAAGCCAGGTGGTGGATATGCTAGTTGCCTAGCTTCATGTGCTTCCAACTAAAAGAGAGGGGGAAGAGGCTGTTGATATAATAAGAGCTAGCAAGGTGGCTCAGAGAGTAAGAGGGAGGCCGGTGATCGATGGACTCTGCGACAGTGCTGCTGCTGGTTGCACTGGTCGCCGTCCTCCTCTGCTACCCTCTCATCCTGCCCCCGTTGCCGCCTTCCCCTCCGGCGCTGTTCGTATGGATCCCTGTGCTCATGCTGCTTATGCTCTTAGCCCTCGCTTTCTTCCCTTCCGGGTGATGAATGATGATCATCAACAGCCAGCTAGCTGAAAGTAGAGGTTATGTTTCTAGCTCTATTTCATCATGCACATGGGCATGGTTGCCTTACTACCTCGCCATTCAGATAATCCATCTTTGTGCATCCTCATGAATTTAGTTATCTTCCCCTACAGGTGGACTTCAGCTGCATTATGTCATACACAAAAATTACAAATTATTTGCACGGGCGATGAAGCTTCAACCGGGGAAAGACTGTAGGATCCAAGGCTTGCTAGAATGTCAGCTTGTTCGTTCAACTAATTTACTGATGCTGTATTATAGGATCATTTAGGCAGACCTTTTTCTGTCTCTTAATCATCCTGATCAAATAAAGATGCATTATGTGTTCCGTATCTCTTTGAAAGTCTCATAGAGTATACTATCTCTTGTTAACTGATGATTGATCAAGCCCTCCTTCATTTCGGAACCAGGTTAATATATCCGGTTGTTTACTAAGTTAATGCACCATAGATATGACACTATTAATAGCCTGATACACAAGATTGAAGTATCAAACATGGAGTAAATTACTGGAGCAAACATGGAGTAAACATGGTCACTATCTGTTCGTCCTGGTTGTGTAGTTGTGTCTCAATTTGCTGTTTCGCAAGCTCGTAATAAGCAGCTCAATTTATGATCTGCAAATACAGTATGTTTTTCCCCTGTATTGAATGTTTTGAGTACGACGGTTTTCCCATTAGTGCACGAACTCCCATTCTTTCCCGTCTCCCAAAACGGACTAGCCCGGCCGGGGAAAAAAATGGAAGTAACGGCCAGCCAAGGCAGGATCATCAAAATTTGCTATTCAACGGCAGATAAAAATGCCACCAATAAACAAATAAGCTCATCATATATAAATTGTAAAGGCAAAGCTATACCTAGCTTGATTGTAGATTTTGATGTCTTCTGAGTTTCTTATAGACGGTCGATACGAGATCTATGAGATCTTTCTTTTTGCAATAACAAATGAGCATGAGCAGACCAGCTCCAGCGCAAGGCCACAATCTATACATGTAAGGGTGTGTGTGGTTGGAGTGACATCAAGATCAAGGTAAGCATGATTCGCGAGACCTGCCACACACACCAGCTACCTGAAAGTATTACTTGTAGTTAGTAATTCGTTGCACTGGGCCTAGAATAAAGGGATCGAAACCTAGTTAATGTAATTATTTTATGCGCACGTACGCGTGCTGTTTGGAATAGAGACATGCTAGATCCACCGCAAAAGCAGTATATTGCGGGCGGAACCTTCAGATGATGGTGGCTACTCCATCACCTCGCGGGTGCAGTGAAGTACGTGGCAGTTGAAGTCGGAGGGGAACCTCCTGCCGCGGCTGAGAAACCTTCCATGATAAAATCCCAATATTTGTTACCAAAAGATCTTACGAGATCAGTGTATCTCTAACCGAAAGCCGGCCGAAGAGGCCTCTAATCGAAAGCCCAAAATCCTTCAGAGGAGGAAATTTAAAAAATTTGGCCTCCAAAAACTATCTCCTCTCCTATATTTGCTCGGTCGCGAGGTTGATGAGAAAAATCCTCTCCCCTCTGCCGCTCACTCCCCTGCCGGCCGTTCTTCTCCCCACCGCCCCTCCTTTCACTGATACCCGCCGGAGATGACCAGATCCCGCCGCAGGTCTCCGCCGCCTATCCGCATAGTCTTTTGGGGCCGTGGCGCGCCTCAAGGACGGAGATCTAGGTCATCCGACCTCCCACTTCCGCCGGCACCACAAGGCTAGTACCATGACGTGCGATACCGGCAGTGGGGGACGTGGGTGGCCGAGATGACTGACCGGAACACCGGCACCCGTCACTGGCTCGATACATTCCAATCGGCACGGCAGGCGGCGTGGGCGCACGATGTCGCCAATGTCTAGCTCCACAGCTCCAACTATGAGCAGCTCAACCTCCCACTCGGGCAGGCCGACACCCCGCTGGAGCTCTTCTCCCCTCCCAGCCATGGTCGTGCCGCGCACATCGCTTGGGAGGAACTCGAGGCTCGGGAGCAACTCGAGGCCGAGGCCGCCAGCGAGCGGTACATGGACGAGCTTCGTCGGCTCAATCCTGGCCACGTCGCGGCGGAGGCGCTGCTCTACGCGCACCACGGCCTTGCCTCTTCAGTGGAACCGACGGTATCTACGACCATGGTGGTGGGAGCGGGACCTTCTTCTTCGATTGCGGCCTCGTCTTCATCGGCGACGGTGGCTGCGTCTTCCTCCGCGTCGGTGCAGGAAGTTATCGATCTCTGCAAAAGCGACGCCGACTGCACCGACTCCTTCAACTCCTGGCTCGACAGCCTCGATAGCACCGGGCATCAGTTAGGGTTTCTTTGCCGTCCACCGACGGTGCCGAGCATATGTAGGCTATGTATGTATGAACTAGCAACAAAACAATGCAATGCGTTTTAATCCTATGTGTTTTTGTTTGAATTGTGTCTTTGTTGAAATGGCTAGTAGAAAATCCAAATATAGGAGCTTATATTTAGGGAATCGATTCTGACGGCCACCGTTTAGAGGAGCAAAAAATTTCACATTCATAAACAGTGTACACGTTGCAACCGAGGAACCGTCGAGGGCCAGATGCAACTTTATTGCAACCGAGGAACCCCATGGGCGGGCCGGTTGCAACTTGCTTATAATTGAGCCCCGAGAAGGGCCCAGTTGCAACCTTCTTGTAACTGAGCTCCACCGGCCGTTGAGGGCCAGTTGTCTAAGCCCCGGCAATGGGGGGGCATTTGCAACTTGCATGTAATTGGGGTCCCGTCGGGGGGAGGGGGAAGGTTTGCAACTTGCTTGTAACTGAGCCCCATCGAGGGGCCAGTTGCAACTTTCTTGTAACTGAGCTCCACTGGGGGAGCTCTGTTCAGGGCCAGTTGTCTAAGCCCCTGGCGAGGGGGGCAGTTGAAACTTGATTGTATTTAAGCCCCGTGCGAGAGGGGCAGTGGAAACTTGCATGTAATTGGGGCCCGCCAGAGGGTGGCAGGTTTTCAACTTGATTGCAACTGTGGGACCCCATCGGCGGACTAGTTTCAACTTGCTTATAACTAAGTCCCCGACAAGGGCCCAGTTGAAACTTGGTTGTAACTGAGCTCCACCAGGGGGAAGGGCATTGAGGGCCTGTCGTCTGAGCCCCTGGTAAGGGGGGCCAGTTGCAACTTGCATGTAATTGGGGCCACATCGCGTGGGGGGGGGCAAGTTTGCAATTTGCTTGTAACTGAGCCCTCATCGAGGGGCCAGTTGCAACTTGATTGCAACCAGGGGCCCAGTTGCAACTTGCTTGTATCTGAGCTCCACCGGGGGAGCCCCTTCGAGTACCAGTTGTCAGAGCCCCCGTCAAGGGGTGCAATACACGGGGGCTAGTTGCAAATTGCATGTAATTGGGGCTCTATCGGGAGGGGGAAGGTTTTCAACTTCGTTGCAACCGAGGGACCCCATTGACGGACCAACTGCAACTTGCCTATAACTAAGTCCCCGACAAGGGCCCAGTTTCAACTTGGTTGTAACTAAGCTCCGCCAAGGGAGCCCCGTTGAGGGCCTATAGTCTGAGCCCCCGACGAGGGAGTGTCAGTTGCAACTTGCTTGTAATTTGGCGCAGGTTTGCAACTTGCTTCTAATTGATCCACCGTCGAGGGACAGTTGCAACTTGATTGCAACCGAGGGACCCCATCGGCGGGCAGTTGCAACTTGCTTGTAACTGAGCAACTATTGGGAGAGGGAGGGTAGTTTTGCAATTTGCTTTTACTGAGCACCCGTCGGGGAGGGGTAGTTGCAACTTGCTTATAACAAAGGACCCGTAGAGGGAGCCAATTGCAACTTTATTGCAACCAGGGGGACCCCCGTTAGGGGGCACTTGCAACCGTCTTGTAACTGAGCACATGTCGGGGAGTAGGGGCAGTTTTGCAACTTGCTTGTAACTGAGAACCTATCGAGCAGGAGGGGCAGTTTTGCAACTTGCTTGTAACTGAGCACACCGGGGTCCAAGTTGCAACTTGCTTGTAACTAGGGACCCATACAGGGGGCCAATTGCAACTTGATTGCAACTGGCGGGACCTCATCGGCGGGCAGTTGCAACTTTCTTGTAATTGAGCACCTGTCGGGGGAGGAGGGGAAATTTTGCAATTTTCTTGTAAACTGAGCACCTGTCGGGGAGGGGGCAGTTGCAACTTACTTGTAACTGATCCTGCCAGGGGCACAATTGCAACTTTCTTGTAACTAGGGACCGGACGAGGGGGCCAATTGCAACTTGATTGCAACTGGGGGGACCCCGTCGGTGGGCAGTTGCAACTTTCTTGTAACTGAGCACCTGTCGGGGGAGGAGGGAAGTTTTGCAATCGGTTTTGCTAATTCTTAGGCGCCTGAGAATTAACTAAGTCTCAGTCACCTAATACACCGTCGGGTATTTTCTTACGATTTGTGCAAACCGTACTTTGGTTGTTTTGTCTAGGCTAAGCCCCCACGGTGTTGCCCGGGCCGTGTCTCTCTCTCTCGCGCTCTGGCTTCACTTTTGTTTTTTATGCACGCTTCGCTTCTCTGTTTTATCTACGGGCTTCCTTTTGTGTGGGTTGTCATCTATACTGGCATGAGTTTTTTTGCTGTATTTTTTTGTTTTATCTTTTTATGGTTGTTTCTTTTTTTGCTGGCAGTTATTTGGTTTTTTCTCTTTAGGTGAAATTGAGATTATCTTAAGTGTGTGAGTTGGTGGCTGAATCGAGTTTCAATTGAGTTTAGTTTTAAATTTTTTTCTTTTGCTAGTTTGTATTTCTTTATTGTTTCCTCTCGAAATTTTATAGTTGTGATTGTTTTTGTTGGAGATATGCCCAAGAGGCAATAATAAAGAGGTTATTATCATATCTTCATGCCTAAGATAAATGTTTACATACCATGCTATAATTGTATTAACCGGAAACATTAATACTTGTGTGATTTGTAAACATGTAAGAGTTGCTAGTAAAGCCTCTTGTTAAATTAGCTTGTTGGTTAATATATGATCATGGTTTCCTGATCATGAACATTGAGATGTTATTAACACCAAGGTCATATCATTAGAAGAATAATGTGATGGACATACTCCTATAGTTATGTGTAGCATAAAGATCAAGTCATTTAATATAGTTCAGTTGCTATAAGCTTTCAGATACATAGTAACCTAAATCCTTCGACCATAAGATCATGCTAATCACCATCGCCGTATGGATACTTTGATTACATCAAACACCATACCGTAATCGGGTGGCTATAAAGGTGGCACTGAGTGTTCGGAAAGTATGTGTTGAGGCACATGGATCAAGAGTGGGATTTATCCATCCATATGACGGATAGATATAGTCTGGGCCCTCTCGGTGGAATGTCATCCAATTGGCTTGCAATCATGTGCCTAGCTCACAAGGGATCACATATCACGGGAATGAGAAAAGAGTACTTATCGGTAACGAGGTTGAACTAGGTATGCAGAGATACCGACGATCATACCTCGGATAAGTAAACTATTGCGAGATAAAGGGAAATTGGTATCGTATGTAAGTGGTTCATTCGATCGCAAAGTAATCGTAGAAATATGTGGGAGCGATATGAATTTCTAGATTCCTCTAATGGTTATTGATTGGAGAAGTGTCTCGGTCATGTCCGCATAATTCACGAACCGTAGGGAGACATACTTAAGGATTCGATGATGTTTAGTTGATATAGAATGTAAGTAGGCAGACTGAATGTTGTTCAGAGTCTCAGATGGGATCTAGGATATCATGAGGATATCCATAATGGTCTAGAGAATAAGATTCATATAAGGAAAGTCCAATTCCGGAGTTCGGGAATGATTCCGGTGGTTTCACCGGAATGATCTAGAAGGGTCTAGAAGGTTCACCGGACCGGAAGGGGAAGGGTGCATGAATGTGTCATTAATAAGTGGAATGATTGCATCATGTACTAGGTCACTTTGTTGGTCATTTGTACGAAAGAAATTAAGCTCCAAATTGAAAGTCAATAGGCAAGTTTGAAAAGACAAACTGGGACAATTTATCCTGGTGGAGGAAGGAAAGAATCCTTATTTCCCTCCACTACAAGCCAACTAGGAGAGGGAGTTGGGGAAGGATTCAAACTCCCCTCTCCCAAGCTGCCCTCCGTGTCATAAATAGAGGGGAGGGGTGCCCCAAGAGAGGCAACACCATCACCCTCCAAACCGTCGCCGCCGCACCGCCGCCTCGTGCCGCCTCCGGTTCATCCCCTCCAAATCCACCTCCTCCTATCCGACTTCTAAACCCTAGATCGTCGGGGAAACCTTGATACTACACCATAACCCGTTCCGGCTTAGGCGAAGCCCTGCGGGATCTTCCCTCTACTTCCAACACCATGCTGTCGTGCTGCCATAATCGCGAGGTTGCTACCTGCTGGAACAAGGGAGAGGAATGTCTTCATCGAGTACCGAACGTGTGAGCGACTGCGGAAGCGCTGCCGAAACGCAGCGCCGGAAGGATCGTCTGCTCGATCTTGAGATCGGAAATGTACGACTACATCATCCACGAGAATCTGATCTCATTAATCGCTTTGGAATCTTCGAGGGTGAGTAATCTATCGACTCGTTGCTACAATCTAGTAGATAGATCTTGGCTTGTGTGTGTTCATGCGGTAGAATTTTTTTGTTTTCCATGATATGAACCCCTACAGTTTTACTGTTAGGACGACATAAGATTGCAATTATTTTACTAGATTGATCTAACTTATATTAATAAATGTATTTCCTCTACTTTTTCATAATATAATATGTTTTTAGCCTTTTAAAAGTGTAGATTCAAAGTGAACCTACATACTAAAAGGGGTCTAAACATAGTTTTTTAGAAGAAAATTGCCACTTCCTTGTAGCGAGCCTTTTTCTTAACTTTGTTGGGCTTTTTTCCTATTTGTCGAGACAGCTATATCTTGGTTGTTACTTTTTAAGCCAGATGCAAGATGGTTGAAAGAGAGTTGCCACTGAGCCCCTGCGAGGGCCACAGCCCAGTTGCAAGTTGATTGTAATTGAGCCCCCACGCAAGGGGGGACAATTGCAACTTGCATGTAATTGGGGCCCCGCCGGAGGGCCAGTTTCTCAACTTGCTTGTAATTAAGCCCCCGTTGGGGGGTAGTTGCAACTTGATTGAAATCGGGGGGACCCCATCGGCGGGGCAATTGCAAATTGCTTGTAACTGAGTCCCCGACAAGGGCCCATTTGAAACTTGCTTGTAAGTGAGCTCCGCCGGGTGCCAGCTATAACATGCTTGTAATTGAGCTCCACCGAGGGAGCCCCGTTGAGGTCCAGTTGTCTAAGCCCCCGGCGAGGGAGGCCAGTTGCGACCTTGTAACTGAGCACCCGTCAGGGGGGCATTTGAAACTTGATTGCAACAGAGGGACCTCATCGGCAGGCTAGTTGCAACTTTCTTGTAACTAAGCTCCGTCGGGGGACAATTGCGACATGCTTGTAACTGAGCTCCGCTGGGGAGCCCCGTCGAGGTCCAATTTTCTGAGCCCCTGGCGAGGGAGGTCGGTTGCGACTTGCTTGTAACTAAGCTCCCGGCGAGGGAATGGGGCATTTTACAACTTGCTTGTAATTGAGGCTCCGCCGAGGGCTGGTTAAGGGACCCGTCGGTAGGCCAGTTGCAACTTGCTTGTAACTGAGCTCCACCGGGGGCCAATTGCGACCTGCTTGTAATTGAGCTCCCAATGAGATGGATGGGGCATTTGCATCTTGCTTGTAATTGAGACACCGTCGAGGGCCAGTTGAAAGTTGATTGCAACCGAGGGACCCCGTCGGTGGGCTAGTTGCAACTGACTTGTAACTGACCTCTGTTGGGGGACAGTTGTAACATGCTTGTAACTTAGCTCCCTCGGGGGGAACCCTGTCGAGGTCCAGTTTGTCTGATCCCCTGGCGAGGGAGGACATTTGCGACTTGCTTCTAACTAATCTCTCGGTGAGGGGGGCATTTGCAACTTTCTTGTAATTGAGCGCCCCAGCCGAGGACTAGTTGAAACTTGATTGCAACCGAGGGACCCCGTCGGCGGGCTAGTTGCAACTTGCTTGTAACTAAGCTCCGCCAGGGGAGCCCCATCGAGGTCCAGTTTTTCTGAGCCCCTAGCGTGGGAGGCCTGATACGTTGGAAACGTGTCTATATTTTTTGATGCTCCATGCTTGTTTAGTTTCTAGTTTCCTTTACTTGTGTACACTTTGAGGTGCTTTTTACATGTTTTCTGGTACTAACCTATTAATAAGTTGCAACAGTGCCAGATGCATGTTTTCTGCTGTTTTCGGTTTTAGAAAAGTTATTAAAGAAATATTCTCGGAATTGGACGGGACGAAGGACAAAGTGAATAACTTTCTGTGGGGAACAAGAAGTCCAGAGGAGAGCCCGAGGGGCCGGCCAGAGGGACCAGACCCCCCAGGCGCGGGTGGGCCCTAGCCCGCGCCTAGCTAGGGTTTGGTCGCCCTGGTGGATGCCTCGGTCTCCCCCTTCGCCTAAAAGAAGCCCTCGATGCAGAAAATCTCAGTACCCGATCAGAAATCCACGAAACCGTCTGTAGCCGCCGCCACCATCGTCCCTAGATCGGTCGGGATCTGAAGATCTTCCCCGCACCCTGCCGGAGGGGAGATCATCCCGGACACCTTCTCTCCGGTATGATTCGTGAGTAGTTCCACCTTGGACTATGGGTCCATGTAGTAGGTAGATGGTTTTATCTCCTCCTTTGTGCTTTCATGTATAGATCTTGTGAACTTCGTTCATGATCAGGATCTAATCTATTTGTAATCATGCATGTTGTGTTTGCGGGGATCCGATGGATATTGAGATTATTATGTTGGTTTGATTAATGGTTTTGTCTTTATGATTCTATCATGTCTGTGTTGTTTGTGATCTTGCATGCTCTTTGTTGCTAGTGGTTATCTTGGCCAAGTAGTTGCTAGTGACTCCAAGAGGGGGTATTTATGCTCGATAGTGGGTTCATGCCTCTAGTTCCCAAGGGAAGTGACAATAATATCTTCGGTTGTAGATGTGTTGTTGCTACTAGGGAGAAAACAACGGTCTCTTATTCATGGAACATGTGGACTGTTTACCTTACACACTTTGCTTAAGCAGTTGTCTGTTACTTGCAACTTAATACTGGAGGGGGTTTGGATGATAACCTGAAGGTGGACTTCTAGTCATAGATGTAGTTGGATGATGGTCTATGTATCTTGTTGTATTGCCCAATCAACCTCATAGGATCTTTCTGACAAGTAATTGCATAGTTATTCCTTGCTTAGTTCGTGTCAATTGCCCTGATGTAATTTGTTTACCCTTCATGCCATGTTGTTTATCTAAGGAGAGCACCTCTAGTGAACTATGGACCCCGTTCCAATCTTTACCATTGATACATCTTCCATTGTTACTTGTTTACTTGCTGCAAACCATTACCTTCCATACCATACGTTTAATCCTTTGTTACATCAAACCGGTGAGCTTGACAACCTCACTGATTCGTTGGGACAAAGTCTTGATTTTGTGTTGTGAAGGTTTCCACGTTGCTTGCAACACCTTTGAGACGTTTCCTTCCTCCTTCTGGTTCGATAACCTCGGTCTCTACTGAGGGAAACTTGCTGTTGTGCTCCATCACACCTTGCTCTTGCGGTTTCCAACGAAGTGCTCCATGTTAGTCACCATCAACAAGTTTTCTGGTGCCGTTTACGGGGAACAAAGAAGAAGCTCCAACGTCAACACCGGACGCACGCATCAAGATTTCTGGCGCCGTTGATGGGGAGGCTAAGGACGTCTTCACTAGGGGAGTCCTTCACTTCCTTTCTCTTTACTTTGTTTTTAGTTTGCTTTGTTTTGTTTGACTCTTTCCAAAAAACCCAAAAAAATTAGTCTAGTTTGGTTTTCTTTATTTATTCAAAAAACACAAAAAAATTAGTCCTTGCTCTAGCTCACCATGTTGTTCCCCAAGTTCGCCCTGAAAGACCTTGCAATAGGTAGTGGCTCCATAATTGGGAAAGATAATATTAAAGAATTCTTTAATCATGTTAGCAAGCATGAGGATACTAAGGAAAAATCTATATCTGAACTTGCTCCTAATTGTGAGATTGCTGCAGCTTCTTTAGTTCATATGCTGGAGGCTAGGTTTGTTAGCCTTAACCCCTTCATGCAATTCTTGTTTCTAAAACTAAAAGAAGAAAAGAATGCTGAAAAGAGGGAATTCATCCTTGAAACTTTATTTAATGAACTCCATGATGTTCTTAGGGAAGCCATAAAGGTCTTTGAGCGTTTCAATATGCTAGGATCCGATGTAGATGTTGTGGGTATGTTTGATAAAACTAAGCCTAGAGAATAATTTAAGATACCCATACCCTTTAAGCTTGTTGGAATGCATGAAGCCTTTGAGAATAACTTTGATTGGATTGCCCCTAAAAATCTTTTTGATGAAAGTAGTAGACCAAAGAGAGATGAGAAGGGATCCTCCAAAACCCATTTGGATGAGATACCTTCCATAGTTGAAGATTTTGCAAGTATTAATGTTAATGCTTCCTCATTTGAAAATCTTGATTCTTTTTGCTTCTTGTGCCTAACTTAAAGGCGTTAAATAAAAGTACTTGTTGGGAGATAACCCAAGAGTTTACTTGAGTATTGGAAGTTATTACTTCATTAATGACCTCTCATTATCCTTTTTGTTTGCTTTTTGTGCCAAGAATGACCTCTAATGAGAGGGAAGTAAAATTTGGGGAGTTGCTGTCCCGAAACATATTTTTGTCCTCCACCAAAAAAATTCGTGAGGAGTCTCTATAACTCGTATTGAGCTCCACATTAACGAATAAATCCCCCAGTATGTTAGCTAACTTTCGTTAGTTCAACACTTTTTGATTTGAGCAACACAAGATGTTCAAAAAAAATCGTTTCTACCTGTTGGTCTGTTTTGACAGATTTCTGCCATTATTTGCATTTGCTTCTTATTGACTACTTTTTGAGCTCTCTTCAGGTAAATTGAGTTACTTTGAAGGAGTTACCACAGTAGCTTGTGTTTTTAGTGAAAAGCTTTGCTGTTCCAAAGCTTTGCCAGTGGTCTAATATCTTTTGAATAATCTAATGTTGCTAATGAAGATTGTGTGAAGTTTTGTATGAAGGAAAAATTTCAGGTATAAAGAGAGAATGATGCAATGAGATGAAGAATGGACAAAATCTCAAGCTTAGGGATGCCACCATGGTATCATCCCAAGAAATATCCAAGAGGTACAAGCATCAAAGCTTGGGGATGCCCAAGGAATCCCCTTCTTCATCAATAAAAAGCTCAGGTATGCCTAGAAACTTCACTTTTATTGTTTCATGCACAGTTGTGTTGTTCTTGGAGCGTCTTAGTTTTCGTTTGCTTTTATTAGGTTGTTTAGTTTTCTTGAATAAAGTAGTTTGGACCCCCGTTCTCGCTTTGTTGCTTTGCAAATAAGTTGCTTGGTGTTTGGAAAGGAGTAGTAAGTTCTTGCTTGAAGTGCAAGAGGAGCTTGCATTGACTGTGACTTAGACTTTAGCATGACATGCTAGGTGTTGTTTTAGCATTATGCTTAGTGATTATTGTTGTAGCATCTCTTGTTCCGAACAATTGGGATTGCTTAGTTTTCCTTGAAGAAATTATGTGTTGTTTTAGCATGCAAAAGCATAGTATTGTGGTATTCTCCTTTAATGCTTTGCTTGGGTTGACTTGGCACATGCTTACACCATGTTATGACTATGACAAGTCACCATTATCCTCTATGATCATTTAGTCCTTGACTTGTAGGACCACTCTTTTCTTTAATTAGTATGCTTTGTTGCATTGCATGATTATGGCCATTATGCTCTCTTAGTTGGTTGCTCCCAGTCTTTTGCTAGCCTCCACTTGTATTAGTAAGTTCTACTCATGCTTCCAACTCCCAAGAAACCAAGTTATTCCAAAGTGTCCACTATAAAATCCTATGCATGGTGTGTTACACCATTCCAAGTATATTCTTGTTTTCAACTATCTTCCAATTAAAAACTATTTTGTTATGTGAAAACTTAGTCATTAAAGCCCTCACAAACTTGATGACACATTTTATTCTTTTCCCCTAATAAACTTGAACCATTGAGACAACTTTGTTGTATATGCTTGCACTTATAAGTTGGAGTTAGCAGAACCGTGCTGTCACGAGGAACGTTTTCAACATTTCACTTGTACTTTTGTACTCCGTTGATATCATGTTCTTTTGTCTATGGATGTTACCGGTGTGAAATGAAGTGGGAACTTGTAAGTCCATGGAGTTTGTATTCTGTGTTAGAGAAACGCTTGGGCCGCTAGCCTAAGTCATGCCTAATCATGGTGGAAACTTGCAGCATCACCATAGTGAGCTATCTATGAAGCATCCTCAATAAAAAAGCTATGCATATGGTAAATAAAAAGATTGCTAAGATGCTCATTGTCTGCTTGCCTTGTCATTTTGGTTATGGGAAAGATCATGTACCATGTGCAAGGGGTACCCCATTGGAAGTTCTTAATGATATGCAAATACTTATAGTGACAAGAACTTTCCTGGGCCCTAAGTTGAGTATCCATGAGGTGTAGCCCTCATATTCAATGGACTTGAGATTGCCAACTTATACTTTGTCAAGCA
Source organism: Avena sativa (assembly GCA_916181665.1). Taxonomy (NCBI): domain Eukaryota; kingdom Viridiplantae; phylum Streptophyta; class Magnoliopsida; order Poales; family Poaceae; genus Avena; species Avena sativa. Next base: position 444,771,127 of record OV702282.1, on the reverse strand, counting down.
TAGACTCTAGCTTTGCCACTTTAACCTTAACCACTTCAAAATGCTTATGATAGGGGCAATGAGGGCTGAAAGCTAATAAATACTATAATTTTTGGAAGCTCTTTTTGAAACTTGTAATCCCTACTTCCTTTAAAGAAGGCCTTTCTTCCACCATTATTTGAGTCTCCACCTTCTACCTTAAGGCACCATTAAGAGAGCATAGTTGTCATTCTGTGTGCAGTGTTCCAAAGCTTATTAATTGATGCATATTGTGTTATTACTTGTTCTTGTGCTACTTGTTTCTAGTCACCCTTGTGAACTTTGAAGGTGTCCTATGCATCTATATTGCTACTCTATGAGGGACAAGCTGATTGCCACTATTCTATGTTTTCTGTATGTGAAACAAACAAATGTTTTTCAATGCATGTTATTCATGATCTTTGTTTGAAGCTTGCCATGTTGCATGCATAGTTACTATGTCCTTCTGTTAGAACTTCATTCTTTCATGCACATGTTTAGAGTTCTTTGATCCCAGCTTTCAATGCTTGCAAATGATTGGATATTTATTGTGAGGGTGCATGTTCACCTCAAAAATTATTTTGTTTATCACTTACCTACTTGAGGACGAGCAGGAGTTAAGCTTGGGGATGCTGATATGTTGGAAATGTATCTATAATTTTTGATGCTCCATGCTTGTTTAGTATCTACTTTTCTTTACTTCTCTACACTTTGAGGTACTTTTTACAAGTTTTATGGTACTAACCTATTAACAAGTTGCAACAGTGTCAGATGCCTGTTTTCTACTGTTTTTGGTTTCAGAAAAGTTAGTAAAGAAATATTCTCGGAATTGGACGGGACGAAGGACAAAGTCAATAACTTTCTGTGGGGAAAAAGAAGTCCATAGGAGAGCCAGAGGGGCCAGACCCCCCCCAGGCGCGGGTGGGCCCTAGCCCGCGCCTGGCTAGGGTTTGGTTGCCCTGGCGGCCGCCTCGGTATCCCCCTTCACCTATAAGAAGCCCCCGATGCCGAAACTCTCAGTACCCGATCAGAAATCCACGAAACCGTCTGTAGCCGCCTCCACCATCGTCCCAAGATCGGTGGGGATCTGAAGCTCTTCCCGGCACCCTGCCAGAGGGGAGATCATCCCAGAGGCCTTCTCTCCGGTATGATTCATGAGTAGTTCCACCTTGGACTATGGGTCCATGTAGTAGCTAGATGGTTCTATCTCTTCCTTTTTGCTTTCATGTATAGATCTTGTGAGCTCCGTTCATGATCAAGATCTAATCTATTTGTAATCATGCATGTTGTGTTTGCGGGGATCTGATGGATATTGAGATTATTATGTTGGTTTGATTAATGGTTTTGTATTTATGATTCTATCATGTCTGTGTTGTTTGTGATCTTGCATGCTCTCTGTTGCTAGTGGTTATCTTGGCCAAGTAGTTGCTAGTGACTCCAAGAGGGGGTATTTATGCTCGATAATGGGTTCATGCCTCTAGTTTCCAAGGGAAGTGATAATAATCTCTTCGGTTGTAGATGTGCTGTTGCTACTAGGGAGAAAACAACGGTCTCTTGTTCATGGAACATGTGGACTATTTACCTTACACACTTTGCTTAAAACAGTTGTCTGTTGCTTGCAACTTAATACTGGAGGGGGTTCGGATGATAACCTGAAGGTGGACTTCTAGTCATAGATGCAGTTGGATGATGGTCTATGTATTTTTTTGTATTGCCCAATCAACCTCATAGGATCTTTCTGACTAGTAATTGCATTGTTATGCCTTGCTCAGTTCCTGTCAATTGCCCTGCTGTAATTTATTTACCCTTCATGCCATGTTGTTTATCTAAGGAGAGCACCTCTAGTGAACTATGGACCCCGGTCCAGTATTTACCATTGATACATATTCCACTGATACGTGTTTACTTGCTGCAAACCTTTACCTTCCACACCATACGTTTAATCCTTTGTTACAGCAAACCGGTGAGCTTGACAACCTCACTGATTCATTGGGACAAAGTCTTGAGTTTGTGTTGTGCAGGTTTACACATTGCTTGCAACACCTTTGAGACGTTTCCTTCCTCCTTCTAGTTCGATAACCTTGGTCTCTACTGAGGGAAACTTGCTGCTGTGCTCCATCACACCTTGCTCTTGGGGTTTCCAACGAAGTGCTCCACGTCAGGCACGATCAACAAGTTTTCTGGTGCTGTTGCCGGGGAACAAAGAAGAAGCTCCCACGTCAACACCAGACGCACGCATCAAGGCCAGTTGCGACTTTCTTGTAACTGAGATCTCGGCGAGGGGGGGCATTCGCAACTTGCTTGTAATTGAGCCCCCCATAGAGGGTCAGTTGAAACTTGATTGCAACCGAGGGACCCAGTCAGCTGGACAGTTGCAACTTGCTTGTAACTGAGCTCCATCGGGGGCCAGTTGCAACATGCTTGTAATTGATCTCCGTCGGGGGAGCCCCGTCGAGGTCTAGTTTGACTTAGCATGTATCAAAAAGCTTATAGCAAATGAATTATTGAAATGACTTGATCTTTATGCTACGCTTATCTATAGGAGTATGTCCATCACACCATTCTCCTAATGATATGATCTTGTTGTTAATAACATATCAATGTTCATGATTGGGAAACCACGATCATCTAACAACCAACACGCTAGTATTACAAAGAGGCTTTACCAGGGACTCTAATTTAGTTTACAAATCACACAAGTATTAATGTTTCTAGTTAATACTATTATAGCATTAATGTAAACATTTATGATAAACACAAAGATATAATAATAACCACTTTTATTATTCCCTCTAGGGCATATCTCCAATAGTCTCCCACTTGCACTAGAGTCAACTAATCTAGATTACATGGTAATATACCGGACACCCATGGCGGTTTGGTGCTGGTCATGTTTTGCCCTCAGGAGAGGTTTAGTCAACGGATCCGCCACATTCAGATTTGTGTGTACTTTGCAAATCTTTATGTCACCATCTTGGACATGCTCTCGAATAGCGCGAAAACATAGATTGATGTGCTTCAACTTCTTGTGTGACCTTGGTTCTTGCGCATTGGCTATGGTGCCCATGTTATCACAGTAGATAGACATTGGGTCCAGCGCACTAGGAACCACACCGAGCTCTGTAATGAACTCCTTCATCCATATCGCCTCTTGTGAAGCCTCCAAAGCAGCTATGTATTCCGATTCAGTTGAAGATATCGCCACAATGCTTTGCTTTGCACTCCTCTAGCTAATTGCTGCACCATTCAAACAAATACGTATCCAGACTGAGATTTAGAATCATGTAGATCGGTGTTCCAACTAGCATCGGTGTAACTATTAACAACGAGATGTTCATCACCTCCATAAAAAAGAACCATATCCTTAGTTCTTCTCAAGTACTTAAGGATGTTTTGACCGCTGTCCAATGATCCACTCCTGGATCACTTTGATATCTACTATTCAAACTAACAGCATATGCAACGTCGGGTCTAGTACATAGCATGGCATACATGATAGATCATATGGCTGAGGCATAAGGAGTCTTACTCATCCTTTCTCTATCTTTTGTCGTAGCAGGACTTTGGGTTTTACTCAAGGTCGTATTGGGCAACATGGGCAAGAACCCTTTCTTGCTATCTTCCAATCCAAACCTCTTTAGAACTTTGTCCAAATATGTACTCTGTGACAATGATATTAGGCGGCTTGATCTATCTCTATAAATCTTTATGCCTAATATGTAAGCTGCTTCACCAAGATCTTTCATTGAAGAACTATTATTCAAATAATCCTTGACACTATTAAGAAGGTCTATATCATTCCCAATAAACAATATGTCGTCCACATATAGTACTAGGAATGGTACAGAGCTCTGATGGCGCCCAACACTTGTCGTGGGATGCTTCGTTGGAAACCCCAAGAGCAAGGTAGCAAGTTTCCCTCAGTAAGAAACCGAGGTTATCGAACCAGTAGGAGGAAGGAAACGTCACACAGAAGCTACGCGGAGACCTGCACAACACAAACTCAAGACTTTGCCCCAACGAATCAGTGAGGTTGTCAAGCTCATCCGTTTGCTGTAACAAAGGATTAAACGTATGGTGTGGAAGGTAATGGTTTGCAGCAAGTAAACAAGTAACAGTGGAAGATGTATCAATGGTAAAGATTGGACCGGGGTCCATAGTTCACTAGAGGTGCTCTCCTTAGATGAACAACATGGCATGAAGGGTAAACAAATTACAGCGAGACAATTGACAGGAACTAAGCAAGGCATAACAATGCAATTACTAGTCAGAAAGATCCTATGAGGTTGATTGGGCAATACAACAAGATACATAGACCATCATCCAACTGCATCTATGACTATAAGTCCACCTTCAGGTTATCATCCGAACCCCCTCCAGTATTAAGTTGCAAGCAACAGACAACTGCTTTAAGCAAAGTGTGTAAGGTAAATAGTCGACATGTTCCATGAACAAGAGACCGTTTTTTTCTCCCTAGTAGAAACATCACATCTACAACCGAAGAGATTATTGTCACTTCCCTTGGAAACTAGAGGCATGAACCCACTATCGAGCATAAATACCCCCTCTTGGAGTCACTAGCAACTACTTGGCCAAGATAGCTACTAACAACGGAGAGCATGCAAGATCACAAACAACACAGACATGATAGAATCATAAATACAAAACCATTAATCAAACCAACATAATAATATCAATATCCATCGGATATCCACAAACACAACATGCATAACTACAAATAGATTAGAAATTGATCATGAACGGAGCCCACAAGATCTATACATGAAAGCACAAAGGAGGAGATACAACCATCTAGCTACTACATGGACCCATAGTCCAAGGTGGAACTACTCACGCATCATACCGGAGAGAAGGCCTCCGGGATTATCTCCCCTCCGGAAGGGTGCCGGGAAGAACTTCAGATCCCCCTGATATAGGGACGATGGTGGCAACGGCTACAAACGGTTTCATGGATATTTGATCGGGTGCTTAGGGTTCTGCATCGGGGTCTTCTTATAGGTGAAGGGGGAGGCCGAGGAGGTGGACAAGGGGGTCAAACCCTACCCAGGCGCGGGCCCACCCCTGGTCGCGCCTAGGGGGGTTTGGCCGCCCTGGCACGCTTCCTCATCTCCCCTCCGGACTTCTTGTTCCCCACGGAAAGTAATTGACTTTGACGTTTGTTCCGTCCAATTCCGAGAATATTTCTTTACTAGCTTTTCTGGAACCAAAAATAGCAGAAAACAGGCAACTATCACTGTGGCAACTTGTTAATAGGTTAGTACCAGAAAACATGTAAAAATCATCTCAAAGTGTAGACAAGTAAGGCAAAGTAGATACTAAACAAGCATGGAGCATCAAAAATTATAGATACGTTTCCGACGTATCAAGCTCCCACTCACTTTCTTGTAAATACAAGATTCTCCATAAGTTTGTATAAAACCAAAACTTTTGATTACCTTATCAAAACATTGATTCCAACTTCAGGAGGCTTGCTTCAATCCATAAATGGACCGTTGAAGTTTGCATACGTTATTAACATCTTTAGGATCGACAAAACCTTTGGGTTGTACCATATACAACTCTTCATCAATGTCTCCATTGAGGAATGTCGTTTTTACATCCATCTGCCATTTCTCATAATCATAATATGCAACGATTACTAACAAAATCCTCACAGACTTTAGCTTCACTGCCGGTGAGAAAGTATCATCTTATTCAACTCCTTGAATTTGTCGGAACCCTTTCACGACAAGTCGAGCTTTATAGATAGTAACATTACCATCAACATCTATTTTCTTCTTGAAATCCATTTGTTCTCGACAGCCTTCTGGCCATCCATGATCAACATCATTAGCTTCCTCTCCTATTGGTGTAGGCGCCACATGAACTACTTCTGGTGCTGCGCTACTCTCAAATCCGAGAGAATTTTCAACAACCTCGTCGAGTTCTACCTTCCTTCTAGTCACTTCTTTCGAGAGAAACTCCTTCTCTAGAAAGGATCCATTCTTGGCAACGAAGATTTTGCCCTCGGATCTATGATAGAAGGTATACCCAACAGTTTCCTTCGGGTATCCTATAAAGACCCATTTTTCCGCTTTGGGTTCAAGCTTGTCAGGCTGTAACTTCTTTACATAAGCTTCGCAACCCCAAACTTTAAGGAACGACAATTTAGGTTTCTTGCCAAACCATAATTCATACGGTGTTGTTTCAACGGATTTAGATGGTGCCCTATTTAAAGTGAATGTTGTTGTTTCTAATGCATAACCCCAAAATGATAGTGGCAAATCTATAAGTGACATCATAGAACGAACCATATCTAAGAGACTTCGATTACGACGTTCGAACACACCATTTCGTTGTGGTGTTCTCAGCGGTGTCAATTGTGAAAGTATTCTGCATTTCTTCAAATGCTCGCCAAACTCGTAACTTAGATACTCACCTCCATGATCAGATCATAGAAACTTAATCTTCTTGTTATGTTGATTCTCTACTTCACTTTGAAATTCCTTCAACTTCTCGAAAGTTTCGGACTTATGTTTCATGAAATAGATATACCCATATCTACTCAAGTCATCCATGAAAGTAAGAACATAACGATAACCACCGCTTGATGCTACACTCATTGGGCCACACACATCGGTATGTATGATTTCCAATAAGTCTGTAGCTTGCTCCATCATACCAGAAAATGGAGTCTTAGTCATTTTACCCATCAGACATGCTTCACATCTTTCAAGTGATTCAAGAAGTCCATCAGAATGGAGTTTCTTCATATGCTTCACTCCAATGTGACTAAGACGACAGTGTCACATATAGGTTGAGTTATCGCTCAATTTCATACGTTTAGCTTCAATGTTATTAATATGTGCATTACTACAATCGAGATTCAACAAGAATAGACCATCTATCAAAGGTGCATGTGCATAAAACATATTACTCATATAAATCGAACAACCATTATTCTCGGACTTAAACAAGTAACCGTCTCGCAATAGACATGATCTGAATATAATGTTCATGCTCAACACAAGCACCAAATAACAATTATTTAAGTATAAAACTAATATCGATGGTAGATGAAGAGGTAGCGTGCCGACCGCGATCACATCAACCTTTGATCCATTTCCAACACGCATCGTCACCTTGTTCTTCGCTAGTTTCCGTCTATTCTGCAGCACCTGCTTCGAGTTACAAATATGAGCAACCGAACCAGTATCAAATACCCAGGCACTACTATGACTACTAGTGAGATACACATCAATAACATGTATATCGGATATACCTTTCTTCTTGATGTTGTCGTTCTTCAAATCCGCCAAGTACTTAGGGCAATTCCGCTACCAATGACCTTCTCCCTTGCAGTAAAAGCACTTAGTATCAGGCTTAGGCCCAGCCTTGGTTTTTTCCACCGGCGTGGTAACTTTCTTACCGCCCTTCTTGAAGTTTCCCTTTTTCTTAGACTTGCCTTGCCTCTTGAATTTGGTGGTCTTATTGACCATCAACACTTGGTGCTCTTTCTTGATCTCCACTTCTGCAGACTTTAACATGGAGAAGAGTTCGGGCAATGATGTGTCCATGTTTTCCATATTGTAGTTCATCACAAAGTTCTTGTAACTTGGTGGTAGTGATTGGAGGACACGGTGAATACCCAAAGCATTAGGAATCACTATACCCAAGCTTTGGAGCTTACTTGCATGCCCAGACATCTTAAGCACGTGCTCACTGACGGAGCTGCCCTCTTCCATCTTGTAGTTAAAGAACTTTTCAGAAGCCTCATAACTCTCAACTGCCGCGTGAGCCTCAAATATCATTTTGAGTTCACGGACAATATCATGTTGGTCATGGTTCTCAAACCTTTTCTGAAGCTCCGATTCCAACCCGTACAAGATAGCACACTGAACTGTGGAGTACGGATTCTTCCGAGTGAGAAAAACATTCTTCACCTCATCGGTAGCATCAGCTGCAGGTGGGTCATCCAGCGGTGCATCCAGCACATAGGTCAAATTACCAGCATTGAGGACAATCCTCAAATTGCGGAGCCAATCCGCGAAGTTGCTTCCATTGTTTTTCAACTTTTCTTTCTCTAGGAACGCATTAAAATTGATGGTAGGGGCCACATTGTTTTAGTGATCACACGAACCAAATCCGCCACATCAAAACCGATCATCACGAGAGATGATGTAGCTTTAATGGCGAACAATCAACATGTTCATCATATCTACTATATGACTCATGCTTTACCTTTCGGTGATCCGTGTTCCGAGACCATGTCTGTACATGCTAGGCTCGTCAAGATCAAACCTTAGCTTTTGCATGAGCAAATCTGGCTTGCTCATTTTGTATACACTCGCAGAATCTAACACACCCGATCATCACGTGGTGCTTCGAAACAACGAGCTTTTGCAATGGTGCCTACTAAGGATGAACACTTTATAACTTGATATTTTGTGAGAGGGATCATCTTATAATTCTATCGTCGCGAACTAAGCAATACACGATGCATAGAAGGATTAACATCACATGCAATTCATAATATGCGATATGATATGGCCTTTCTTCTTGTGCTTCCGATCTCCATCTTCAATCACGAACATGATCTCCATCATTACCGGTATGGCTTCAAGGTCAATGGCGCCGCTCCATGGTTGTCGTCCACCAGCATCATCTATTACAACTACTTTGAATAATAGACACCCCTGCAAAACAAAGTTAGACGCCTCTAATTTTCTTTGCATGTTTTACGTGGTTTGGAGCTTTCAATAAGTGTCATTCTAACTTACGAACAAGAACCACAACGTTGATACTAGTATTGTCAATCACCTGTTGTAAATTGAATCTTAACTATGTTGGGAGAAACAGGCACCCGTAAAGCCACTTATGCAATACGAGTTGCATGTCAAGTGTGGAGCAAGTCTCATGAATGATGTCATGTAAGGTTAGCCTGAGCTGCTTCATCCCACCATCCCGCAAGATGCAAAGTACACAAGAAGCAATTGACAAAAAAGTATTAATGCCCACAATGACCATTTTGTTCTACTCATGCAACAGATCTACATATAGACACGGCTCTGATACCACTATAGGGGTTCGTAGCATGGAAAACAAAAAAATTCTACCGCATGCACACAAACAAGACAAGATCTATCTACTACATTGTAGCAACGAGTCGATTAGAGTACTCACCCTAGAATATTCCAAAGCGGTTAACGGGAGCAGATTCTTGTGGGTGATGTAGTTGTACACTTGCCGATCTCAAGATCGTGTAGATGATCCTTCCAGCAACGCTTCCGCAGTCGGTCACACGTTCGGTACTCGATGAAGACCTTCCTCTACCTTATTCCAGCAGGCAGCGGAGGTTGTAGTTCTCCCCTCGCGATTCCGGCAGCACGACGGCATGGAGTCGGAAGTAGAGAGAAGATCCCGCAGGGCTTCGGCTAAGCCGGAGCAGGTTATGGTGGATCTAGGGTTTCCGGCGATCTAGGGTTTAGAGGCCCGGAGAGGAGGAGGCGTGGCCAGCGGAGGCTAGGGCGGCGGCGCTAGGGGGCGGTGGCGCGGCTAGGTGGGGAGGGGCTGGTGTTGTGTGGCCTTGGGGCATCCCCTCCCCTCTATTTATGAGAGGGAGGGCAGCTTGGGAGAGGGGAGTTTGAATCCTTCTCCAACTCCCTCTCCTTGTTGGCTTGTGCTGGAGGGAAAGAAGGATTCTTTCCTTCCTCAACCAGGATACATTGTCTCAGTTTGACTTTTCAAACATACCTTTTGACTTTCAGTTTGGAGCTTGATTTATTTCTTGCTAATGCCCAACCAAATGACCTAGGACATGATCTAATCATTCCACTTATCCATGACACATTCATGTACCCTTCCCCTTTCGGTCCGGTGAACCTGCTAGACCCTTCTAGAACCTCTCCGATGAAAACATCGGAATCATTCCCGAACTCCGGAATTAGACTTTCCTTATATGAATCTTATTCTGCGGACCATTACGGATCTCCTCATGATATCCCGGATCCCATCCGAGACTCCGAACAACATTCGGTCTCCCTACTTACATTCCATATCTACTACAGCGAATCCTTAAGTGTGTCTCCCTACGGTTCATGAATTACGCGGACATGACCGAGACACTTCTCCGATCAATAACCAATAGAGGAATTTGGAAATTCATATGGCTCCCACATATTTCTACGATTACTTTGTGATCAAATGAACCACTTTCATACGATACCAATTTCTGTTTGTCTGACGATACTTTACTTATCCGAGGTTTGATTGTCGGTATCTCTGCATACCAAGTTCAACCTCGTTACCAATAAGTACTCTTTTCTCATTCCCGCGATATGTGATCCCTTGTGAGCCAGTCACATGCTTGCAAGCTAATTGGATGACATTCTACCGAGAGGACCCAGAGTATATCTATATGTCATATGGATGAACAAATCCCACTCTTGATCCATGTGCCTCAACACATACTTTCCGAACACTCAATGCCACCTTTATAGCCACCCACTTATGGTGTGGTGTTTGATGTCATCAAAGCATCCTTCCAGTGATGGTGATTAGCATGATCTCATGGTCTAAGGAAATGGGTTACTATGTATCAAAAAGCTTATTGCAAACGAACTATTGAAATGACTTGATCTTTATGCTACGCTTATCTATAGGAGTATGTCCATCACACCATTCTCCTAATGATATGATCTTGTTGTTAATAACATCTCAATGTTCATGATCGGGAAAAAACAATCATCTATCAACCAACAAGCTAGTATTACAAAGAGGCTTTTCCAGGGACTCTAATTTAGTTTACAAATCACACAAGTATTAATGTTTCCGGTTAATACTATTATAGCATGAATGTAACATTTATCATAAACACAAAGATATAATAATAACCACTTTTATTATTGCCTCTAGGGCATATCTCAACAACGAGAACCTCTGCTGCTATACATCGCAGCTACACACCAGGTGGTAAGCACCATACTCGTGGTCGAACGACCCGAAGATTGCAAGATACACAGGGTCCAACGCCCAATCTACTACCTCAGCGAGGTACTGACTCCAACAAAGAAGAGGTACCCTCACTACCAAAATCTCTCCTACGGCGTATTCATGATGGCTCGCCGGCTGAGCCACTACTTCCAGGAGCATCAGATCATGGTCGTCAACGAGGCTCCACTGTCCAACATCCTGAATAACCCCGAAGCCACGGGATGCGTAGCCCTGTGGGGCATCAAGCTGTCCCTCTAGACATAGTCTATGAGCGACGCAAGGCCATTAAATCTCAGGTCCTCCCTGACTTCCTCGTCCACTGGATGGAACTCCAGCTACCGGACACTCCGGACATGACGCAATCATGGACGATGCACTTTGATGGCTCCAAGAGCGAGGCTGGAGTAGGAGATGGCATCATACTGACATCCCCTCAGGGCGACAAGATGAAATATGTCCTTCAGATGAAATTTCGCGCCTCCAACAACTAGGCCGAATACGAGGCCCTCATCCATGGCATGTCGATGGCCAAGATCTGTGGCGCAACGCGCCTAGTCATCTACGGTGACTCGAACCTTGTCATCCAGCAGACGATGAACGAGTGTGACGCTCACAGCGCCAACATGATCGCGTACCACGTGCTCTACAACTCACTCTAAGGGGACTTTGACGGCTGCGAGCTTCGGCACGCCGGAAGGGAAAGCAACGAAGAAGCCGATAGACTCGCCAACATCTGCTCCACCTGCGCACGGGTGCCACCGGGTGTGTTCCTCGAACAAATCTGTGTACCCTCTATCAAGAGGAAATTCCCCAAGGGATCAGCCAAAGAAGCAGAGCACTCGGGGGTTGCGCCACCTCAAGGACAGGAGGGACCCTAAAAGCTCGACACCGAGTCCGAGCTGGTCAGCCTGATGCAGGTCATGGCGGTTGAAGAGACATGTATGTATCCGTACCTTTGGTACATGATAAACAATGAACTGCAAGATGACCCGACAGATGCCCGACGCATATCTCGCCGGTCTAAGGCCTTCACCATCCACAATGGCAAGCTCTACAAGCGCAGCATTTCAGGTGTGCTCCAAAGGTGCGTCAGCATCGGTGACGGCAAAACCATCCTCCAAGACATCCATGAGGGCATCTTCGGCCATCATGCAGGCAGTCGCGCCCTAGTCACCAAAGCTCTACGAGTAGGATTCTACTGGCCAACAGCCATGAACAATGCCAAGGACATCGTCCAATGGTGCAACGCCTGTCAGAGGTACGCGGACAAGCCGCACACGCTAGGATCCGAGCTAAGGCCCATACCACTGGCCTGGCCCTTCGCCCAATGGGGCCTCGACATGATCGGCAAACTGCCCAAATCCTTGAAAGGAGGCCACATCTACCTCCTGGTAGAAGTCGACAAGTTCACCAAGTTGATCAAGGCAATGCCTGTCACCAACCAAAGTGGCAAAACTGCCGTCAAGTTCTTCGAGTCCATAGTCTACAGGTTCGGTGTGCCACATAGTATTATCATGGAGAACGGCTCGAACTTCATCTCAAGGGAATTCCAGACTTCTGCGTGGGCCTTGGCATCAACATATCATACACCTCAGTGGCGCACCCGCAGACCAATGGACATGTCGAAAAAGCCAACGGCCTCACAGGCAGCGGCATCAAGAAACGCCTACTATGCCCACTCGAAAGGCTTGCGGGATCCTAGGTAGAAGAACTACCATCCGTCCTCTAGAGCTTGCGTACAACACCAAACAACTCAACTGGCTTCACACCTTTCTTCATGGTGCATGGAGCCGAAGCAATACTACCTGCCGAGGTATGCCACAAGGCCCCATGGGTCGTCACCTACAGCGAAGCCGAATCATCGGCCGCACTCGAAAACACCGTCGATACACTCGATGAAGCATGCGACATTGCCGTGGCTCGCTCAGTGGTCTACCAGCAGAGTCTCCGCAACTATCATAGCCGTCGGTTGCGCCCAAGGTCCTTCGTCGAAGGAGACCTCGTCCTACGACTCAATCAAGAGCGGCCGAAGAAGCTCGACTCACCCTAGGAAGGACCCTACATCTTCACCGAAGTCATCCCAGGTGGCGCATATCGCCTCATGGACGTCGCATCAGGAGTCGAATACTCCAACCCCTGGAACGTTGCACAATTGTGACGCTTCTACCCCTAGCTACCTCTTTACTTTCAATAAGGCTATTTAGCCAAGGCTACTCACCCGAATAATGTACCTCCTCGTTACGAGATGAATAAAAGCTAAGTCCCTTGGCCAAATTTTCTTTTCTTTGCATTATTTTTCGCTACAACATTCTCGGGGGCTACGCCTCACCTCACGACCTCGTCGACTGAGAACAATGCATACAACCTGAGTAGGTGACCACGTCAGGCTAACGAAAAGGGTATGCACATAACAAAGCACTACGTGCTAAGTACTTATAAACTTTACAAAGAGCACAACAAGCCCACTAGAATACATACAAATTTTACATCAATATCTTTCTTTACAAGATCTACCTATTCGTGAGAATTACATTCGATCGTTGCTAAAAAATATCGACGATCTCTTTATCATACTGCCTCATGTCCCAAAGACTGCCATCCGGTCGAAGGGGTGGCCTAGTCGCCACCTCCGCGAGATTGACGTCACGGCGATGCAACCGAACAAGCAAAAGAGCAGCTTTCACCCCAGCAACCAGCTGGTGCCGCACCAACTCCCTAACGCGGCCCACATCTCAAAATTTTGCCAGAAGGCCCCAAAGGGTGGAAGGTGCCTCATCCAAGGGGAACATGACGAACAAAATAGATGCCAGAGAAGTCCTCGCCTGCTTCAGCATCCGAGAAACCTGGTGCACGCGATCTTGCACCGTCACAAGGATGATGGCCCAATCGCGGTCCATCCAGAAGAAGCCACCGGCCTCCAGGTCCTGTTGCGTTAAGCAATTCATCCGAACCGCAACACGCTCTTTCTCCTCCCTTGGAACGAGATTGACACCTGCACCAAGCATAGAATAAGATGACACACAAGCAAGGTGCATCCAAAAGAACAGCACTTCGTGAAGACTCACACTGCAACTGCTCGCTCATCTGCCGCAACTCCCCCATCAAGAACACCTTCCTGGCAGTGTCTCGCTCAGTCTTCGACTTCCACACATCTGCATGGCCTCGAATGCCAAGGATATCCTTCTCCAAGCTGCGGACATGGTCGCGAAGAAAATCCAGCTGCGACGCATTATCCAAGGATGGTCGCGGCTCAGGAGCATCCAGAGTGACAATGGGAACCGCACCCGAAGAACCCTAGAGGCAAACAAATCAAGACGTGAACATCACAAGTATCCCAGTAGCATCTCGAAAGACAAGCTTATATACATAAATAAGGCCACCGCGTGGCAAAGTTTGACTTGTTCATCAGCATGATGTTACAAAAGGAAACAAAAGATAAACTATCCTAGATACAACACATGGGCCTAGGCACCAGCATCTAGAGTGGCCTCGGAGCTAGACTGCCTGCTCTTGGCCTCCTCCTGCTGCTTCGCCGCATACTCCACCAGAAGATCAATAAGTTTTGGCCCATAAAGCTTACAACGAGAGGCAAAGAGGGCGAATGCTCCCTCCGTGCCATATGAAGCCGTTGGCATCTGAGACGTGATATGCGGCAGATCCAGCTCCGCTCCGGGCGCCATCACCATCGCCAACCCCATGGAGGCTTCGATGCCCTTCTGCTTGTGCTTATACGCCACCAGAGCGTCCTCCGATAGAGCATTCACAAGGGCGTCGACATCCTCAAGGGTAGCGCCCTTGGGGACGACCTCCTTGTAGACGCGCCTGAGCACTTCTTTGGCCTTCGCCAAGGAGCCAATAGCAATGCCACATCAATCTTCGACCGCCGCGGTGGCGTCGGCCAGAGCATCTCCATGCTCCAGCACACCATGCTCAAACATGATGCCTGAAGCATCTAAAACAAAGAAGAAAAGGTACTTGAATAAGAGTAGGACAAGGCGCAGTCGAAGGAAACCCACCAGAGAAGACCCAAACAAGTACAGGGAAACTCACCAGAGAAGACTTTGGCTGCAGCCATCAGCCTATCCTCCATCTCCTTCTCGCGAGCAGCCGCCGCAACATCAAGCTGCTCCTCACGATCAGCAGCCTCCTTTCGCAGGCGCTCCCTGGCTTCAGCAGCATTAGCAACCTCGTTCTGCAGGCGCTCCTTCGCCTGCGCAGCATTCATAGCCTTCTTCTCTGCTAGACCAAGGCTCTTCTCGAGAGTGTCCAGCCGTCGGAGAGCCGCATTGTTTTCATCTGCAACACCAAGAACCACCTGGTTAATACAAGCAAAACCCATGGGGCAGACAAACTACAAAAGGGTGAGCAAATTACGTACCTTGAAGCTGCTGCATTTTAGCCTCCAGCGCTAGGTGCTGCTGGACCAGGAGGTTGGCGCTATGCACAAAGGGCTGCACAAGAAACAGAGACAAAAGAAACCATCAGAAAGGGCTCGGGGTCTATGCCCCGCAAGAACAAAATGACCAACATGTCACCCGAAAAAGGCTCGGGGGCTCCCCCCCAAAGGATAAACGTACAAACACTTACGTGTTCAGGTGGGGACTCCGAAGTTTCGTGTACGGTCTTGTGAGCTACGACTGCCTGAGCTTCTTGCTTGGAGAGGTTCGGGTCATCATCCTGAGGGGGAGGAGCCGTCGGCTTCGACTCCCCTACAGCCTCATGAGTTCCCTCGCTGAGAGGCTCCTCCGAAGAATGGCTGCAAGAAAAAAGTTTGATCAGACAACAACCTACATTACCCAGACAGGTAACAGTAAACAATTCAGGTTACGTCACTTACGAATCAATATCCGACAAGTTGAAGATGGTGCCTTCTCCTTCTTCTTCTTCTTCTTGGCCGGCGGCTGCGGTGCCATCGCTCGAATGGGCACAGCAGGGATAGGTGCGGAAGAAGCACCACACTGGTGGAAAACAGGGCTATAGTCTCGGGCCGCAACGGGCTCTAGTCCCGGTTTTGGGTCTGGGACTGCGAAAACAGGACTAGAGCCCCCCCTCTAGTCCCGGCTCGCAACGGCCCGCGACTGATAACATCCACGTGGCTGTTTTAGCGCCACGGGGGGCGGAAACCCTCTAGTCCCGGGCTGTAACACCACCCGGGACTGAAAGGTTTCCTGCCGCGACAGAGAAACACCACATTTCTCTGCCGCGGCAGAGATTGTGTATTTCCTTTTTTTGCCATTTTGTTCCTTTTTCGTTTTGTGTTTCACTATAACAAACATATATTTTAGTATACATATTATACGCTACTACATACACACTACACGTCGATGCATTTATATAATTAATCGATCCCTTGCAAGCATACATATAATCAATCATATCAAAAGGAAGAAATATATTGAAATTACATGGTCATTGATGAATATATATATCATATGAGCTACATGGAGATGACTAAGGCAAATCGAGTTCCACGTCATCCGCATAATGCTCTCCATGTACATCAAGGACTTCCTTCATCATAAATCCTGCCAGCTCCTCTTGAATTGCTCTTATGCGTTGGTCTGGCTCTAGTTTCTCTCGCAAATCATAAATATAATGTGCGTCAACTTTCCGCTCACTGGTCAACTCGCGGATGTACTCGCAGACGTAGTATCCACATAAATGAGTTCCCGGTGGCTGCTGTAAACTCTTCGCCATTTTATAAGTTAGCTCCTCTTTGAATGGACCTGGTATTTTTTGTCTGAACCGTGTCCAACACCTGCTCGGCAAAGAAAATGAACAATGGAGTTATTAGTTACTTGATATCAGGAAATGAATGAAAGAGGACGATATAATGTGATAATGATTGAAATTACTTATGGAGCATTGCTTTCATGTCGCTCCACTGCTCTTGGTCCCAACTTAATGAGTCGTGGACTTCAACTAGGGAGTTGTCAACTTGAATGTTTAGCAAGATCCAGTGGAATCTACGAACATTTACATAAGCATACATGCATAGCTCATCCAGTAAGCAAAAATAAAATGTGTACAAGATATAAACACTCACTTGAAATTGTAAGGAAATAGTATTTTCTTAACAAAATTATGCTCGGTTAAGAACCTGGACAGGTCTTCCTCCACGTCTTTTGGGTGATTCTTTAACATATATTCATTAATGATATATGGTTCAATGAACCCAACGTCGTATCTTCTAGCTCTTTTGCATTCAAGCATCTTCATTCTGCGGAATATAATATCATCATACAAAAGGATATATAGTTAGGATAATATATTAAATGCAATGAACGAGCTAAAGCTACAAACTTAATTATAGAAATAAATAACTTACAGACAGTAGCAACCAATGATAGATTTGTCGAGGGCGCACTGGTTGTATAACTGAAACAGTTCGGTCATTTGAACCTGTATCGAGTATGGTTTGAAGTGATGCTCCTTTCTAATGTCCACCGGAAACCAATCTTTATGATGCTTTTTTTGCTTGCGACATGTACCATTCATGCAGATTTCGCATATGTGTGGATAGACGCGCGAGCTCCTCATTACTGACTAGAGGCTGCCCTTGGACATACTGCCGTACTATCTGACCCACTGGCATATCTTCATAGCCTAAATATTGACCAAGAGACATATTTGCTTCGTTAGCAAGTGCTTTGGCATGCGATATAGTGATTCCCATAAGTGCAGCATTATTACGGGCTCTAGGGTCCATTATTTGCATGTCCATATCCATTTCAGCTCTGAAGGCCTTGTCGATGTATGAAATGACTTTGAGCGGGGCGACCGATTGATTCTTCTGTGCTCCGAGCTGGGCAACTTGCTTCCCGCTTTTTGCACTTGTGATTTTTTCTTTTGTGCTTGCTTAATAATCTCCCCGTCATAGTCTGATTCCAGATTCATCGATATCTGGGATGGTTGCTCAAGAAAGGACTTAGCCCACTTTTTGGTTTTTTAGGTATATACCGGCTTTGGCTCAGGCTTTTTGGGTGCAAAATGCGCCTTAACTTGGGCAGCCACATCCGCGTTAGTTTCCTCATCGGTCTTGTCATAAGATCTCTTTGGAAGAGCCGACGGGCTATCGACTATCTTCGGCGTTTGACCTTTCTTCGATGTGGGGCGCGGGGGACCGTCGAACTTCCGTTTCTTCGACGAGGTAGTAGTATTGCACGGAGGTGGAGGCGGAGATCGAGTTGATGTACTCCTGCTGCGGCGATCGTTAGCGGGGCGGGGTGGACTTGGAGGTTGGCGATAATCGGGTTGGGGTGGACTTGGAGGTTAGCGATAATCGGGTTGGGGTGGACTTGGAGGTTGACGATATTCGATGCGGGGTGGATTTGGATTCCTTGGAGTCAGTGGCCTTGGCGCTGAGCCTAGAAACTTGATGTACTTCTTATTCCATAGAATGATGTTGAGCTTGACATCTCCTAGTTTTGTAAGGCCTTCAGGCGTAG
Organism: Avena sativa; assembly: GCA_916181665.1. Taxonomy (NCBI): domain Eukaryota; kingdom Viridiplantae; phylum Streptophyta; class Magnoliopsida; order Poales; family Poaceae; genus Avena; species Avena sativa. The sequence goes on along the minus strand of OV702282.1, from coordinate 444,752,690 downwards.
CGATTTCAATCTCTAGGTCCGCAAAATCCTCCACTATGTCATCCACCGTGACACGAGCATAGCCTGGTGGAATCGGAAGTGAATGGTGGAGTGCTCCAGGTAAACAAGGTAAATCAGTGCCGATCGCCACCTTGAAGGACATGTTGTTCATTGGCTGATGTAGCTCACATTGTGCCATCTCTCTGACATCATCCACGGGGTAGTGAGGAACCGGTGCATCATGCAGCAGTGCTTGATCATCAGCGCGGACCTCCGTGGAAGCCACGCTTCTTCTCCGTTGGCTAAGATCCAATGCAGGATCATCAGACCGCGGGTGAGTTGACGACGGCGGCCTTTGGATAATTTCATGCATGAGGTTCTTCAGATCAGCTAGGTCCTGCTCTACCCTGGAGATCCGGTCTGCCTCCCGGTCCTTCTTTCTCTGACGGCTTCTGTAACTGGCATCGTACTGAGGAAACCCTTTCTTCCACGAGGCACCGACGCCTTTGCCTCGTGTTCGTCCTCCCTTTTCAGGATTCCCTAGGGCGCGTGTCAGCTCGTCGTTCTCTCTCTCGGGACGGAACAATCCCAATTGAGCATCGTTCATTGCTTGAATAAGGTCTTTGGAGGGTTTTAGAATTTTATCATGAAATAATGTCTTCCCTGTTTCTGGGTCCAAGGATCCCCCGTGCCCGTACCACCAGTGCTTTGACCTCTCGGGCCATCCATCTGTACCAGGAGTGACGCCTCTAGCCCTCATATCCTTCTCCATAGTTTCCCACTTAGGGATGGCACTCTTGTAGCCACATGTACCCATTTTATGATGGTATTTCTTGTTGGCAGCATTTAACGCGTTCTTTGCCGACTTTGCCTTTGCTTTATCAGATTGCTTGTACTGTACAAAATCGGGCCACTGTTCTCTCAACTTCTCGTTTACTCCTTTGAAGTCTGGAGTTTTCTTTTTCGCGACATATTTCGCGTATAAACTTTTCTTGTGGTTCCGGTACAGTTCAGCCATCTTGCTTAGTGCCCACTCCTTGAGTTTCGCTCTTTTTTCAAGCCCACCTAGCCTTGGGGTAATACCATCTACCTCAAATTCCTCATACTCTGGAGGTAGTATGAAATGCGCTATGAGCTTCTGCCAAAGGTCTCTTTGGCATCATCGGTGACATAGCTGTTGGATTCTTCACCGGCTTTCTTTGACTTATTCCATTCTTGGATGGTGATCGGCAGGTTGTCCCTAAAAAGCACGCCGCATTTATTTATAAACATCCTCCGGTGCTTCTCTGGAGCAATCGGTTCACCATCATCATCTATTTCTTCGATGGTGAACCTTTGATTACCATCCAACTTTTTGTTCGGCCCTCGTTTCGTTCGAGTTGTCGATTTCTTCGATCCGGTGGGATACAAGAAGAAGAGAGAGTGATTAGTATATATCTAGATCACTTAATGAATAGAGGTAACACGAGAATTTATACATATATATATGGACCTCGCTGGATCCAGTCGAGGGGCCATCATTATTGTTGTTATTTGTTTGCCCTTCGTCCATCTGGTCTTCCCCTTGGTACATTAGGTTTTCCTCTAGTCCATCACCGTATGGATTCAGATATGAGGATATCTCTTCCTCGAGCAAAATATCTTCGGCGCCGGTAGTAATAAGAGGAATTTCACCTCTTATCATGCCCTGAAGAAAACCTTCACCGATGCGACCAGGATCTTCGGATGGATCCATAAATTAATTATTTTTAACAAAAAGAGAGTTAAACAGGTTAGAAAAAACAATAATCCTAATAACTAAAACAATATAATCCTAATTATAATAACTTAAACAAAAAAATAACCCTAATCCTAATTCTAATCTTAATAAATAAAACAAAAAATCACTAAAACAATAATCCTAATCCTAAAAAATTATATAAACAATTATATATTCCTAAAAACAACTAAAAACAATTATATAAACAATTATATATTCCTAAAAACAACTAAAAACAATTATATAAACAATTATATATTCCTAAAAAAAGAAACTAAAAACAATTATATATTCCTAAAAACAACTAAAAACAATTCTATAAACAATTATATATTCATAAAAAAAGAAACTAAAAACAATTATATATTCCTAAAAACAACTAAAAACAATTATATATTCCTAAAAAAAGAAACTAAAAACAATTATATATTCCTAAAAAAAGAAACTAAAAACAATTATATATTCCTAAAAACAACTAAAAACAATTATATAAACAAATATATATTCTAAAAAAAGAAACTAAAAGCAATTATATATTCCTAAAAAAAGAAACTAAATGCTAAGATACTAAAAATGCTACTAAGATATAAAAAAGAAACTAAAAATTCCTAGCTAAAAAACGCATGTCGAGGCGGTGGCGTTGCGGGCGGCGTGGGGACGGCGCGTGGTGGCACGGCGACGCGCGTTGCGGGGCTGCGGGACAGCGTGCGGCGGCGTGGCGGCGCGCGTTGCGGGGCGACAGGACAGCGCGTGGCGGCCTTGTGGCACGGCGGAGCACAGCACGGCGGAGCGGCGGAGCACGCATGGCCGGAGACGAGGGCGGCGGCGCGGTGGAATCGGCGTCTGGGCAGCACCTCCCCTGCGTCTTCGTTGCTTCGTCTTCGTCTGCTTTGTTCGTCGAGAAATGCTAAGTGTTGGGCAGCCCCCTGGCGCGCGGAATATATACAGTTAGTCGCGGGTTACGCCACGGCCCGGGACTAAAGGGTTTTTTTGGCGCTTCGTTTTCGTGCGCGCAGGAACCCTTTAGTCCCGGGTCCAGCCACGACCCGCGACTAATTTTTTTTTGTAAATTTTCTTTTTTTAATTCAAAAACTTTGGAAAATCATATCTTTTATTGTAATAATCCAAATAACACAAATAATATGTCTATTATTATCAGAAAAATATAAAGAATCTTAATATAATATCCATTTATCTGTTTGCATCATTTATAAATTATTTCATTTGTAAATTTTCTTTTTTAATTCAAATCAAATATAAAAACTTTGGAAAATCATATCTTTTATTGTAATAATCCAAATAACACAAATAATATGTCTATTATTATCAGAAAAATATAAAGAATCTTAATATAATATCCATTTATCTATTTGCATCATTTATAAATTATTTCATTTGTAAATTTTCTTTTTTAATTCAAATCAAATATAAAAACTTTGGAAAATCATATCTTTTATTATAATAATCCAAATAACACAAATAATATGTCTATTATTATCAGAAAATATAAAGAATCTTAATATAATATCCATTTATCTGTTTGCATCATTTATAAATTATTTCATTTGTAAATTTTCTTTTTTTAATTCAAATCAAATATAAAAACTTTGGAAAATCATATCTTTTATTGTAATAATCCAAATAACACAAATAATATGTCTATTATTATCAGAAAAATATAAAGAATCTTAATATAATATCCATTTATCTGTTTGCATCATTTATAAATTACTTCATTTGTAAATTTTCTTTTTTTAATTCATATCAAATATAAAAAAACTTTGGAAAATCATATCTTTTATTATAATAATCCAAATAACACAAATAATGTCTATTATTATCATAAAAATATAAAGAATCTTAATATAATATCCATTTAGTCCGGATTGTAGTCACAAACCGGGACTAAAGATATTTCCCGCCATTTCCCACCGCTTCCCGCCAAGTTTTCCCGCCCTTTCCTTTCTACAAGAGCTTTTAGTCCCGGATGTAGTCACTAACCCGGACTAAAGATATTTCCCTCCATTTCCCAAAGCTTCACGCCAAGTTTTCCCGCCCTTTCCCTCTATATTTAGGGCGATCGCGCCATGGCTATCCACACATCCACACCCTCCTCTCTTAGAACAATGGACAACACCTACTAGGCCATTCTGACCCTCGAGGAGACCGAGGCGCTGTGCGCCTCCAACTACCCTTGTCCGCCAGGCTACCGGCCGCCCGCCAGCTGGATGTTGAGCGCTGGAGGGGTTCCTGTCCCTCCCGTCCCTCAAGGTTTCGCACGCTAGGCGGCCATCACAAACCACTTCTACCACGAGCTCACGCCGGAGCAGCGGATGGATCCCCAGTGGGATCCCAACAACTACGACACCTGGAATGCCTTCTTCGCTAATAGGCGGGAAAGGGATCTCGCCAGGTACGAGGGTGATGGCCCGCCACCGGTGAACCACAATGAAGTCGGCCGTCATCTGTGGTGGGCGAACCGTACTATCATCGGAGTGATGCGCTACATCGCCGGGGGAGACCATCCTCGCGTGCGGTGCCCACGAGTCCACCTGCCACAGAGCTACAAAAAGGCCCCACATAGGCCCGGCGGTAGCGGCATCGTCTTCCAGGATACCATTCCCCCGCCCACCGTGAATCTGAGGCTGGAATGGCCCGTGGTATATGCCATGGATGGGCTGAGGATCCCCGGAGTGGCAGGTGACGATGACGATGATGATGACGATGACGATGACGAAGAAGACCTTGAAGCTGCGTACTATAGGACTAGGCATGATTATGACTAAAGGGGGCGGCTTTAGTCCTGAGTGTTATCTAGTCCCGGTTTGTCCCGGTTTTTAATATTAATAAATGTCTTGAGTGTTACCTAATAAATAGAGGGAAATGCCTATATAAAGAGTGGGTTCATCTTTAGTCCCGGTTGGAGAAACCAACCGCGACTGAAGGGATTGTGGCAGACTGGGCCAGGCAACACTAATAATAGGGGTGAGTGTCGACATTATGTCGTGCGGCTTGTACCTTGTCCCGGTTGGTGTCACCAACCGGGACTAAAGATGAACCTTTAGTCCCGGTTGGAGACACCAACCGGGACTAAACATGAGTCAGCACTAATAATAGGGGTGAGTGTCGACATTATGTCGTGAGTGTCGACATTATGTCGAGCTGCTTGTACTATAAATAGGCATCCTTGTGAGTCCAGTCCTCCAGCCAGTTTGAGGCATCTCCAAGATGGTTTTTGAGAGCAGGGACACCACTACGGCCAGTTTCAGGGAGATGCCGACGGAGCCCAGTCCTCCGGCATCTCCGAGAAACTGGTCATAGAGGCACTCCCTAATATGTGAAATTAGTTAGCTCCCAGGCGTATTGATCTAGTTAGAGAAGTTACAAGCTGCAAGATGGTTTTCGAGAGCAGGGACATCACTACGGCCAGTTTCAGGGAGATGCCGACAGAGTCCAGTCCTCTGGCATCTCCGAGAAACTGGTCATAGAGGCACTCCCTAATATGTGACATCACGCGTTTGGAGATCAGATCTGGTAAGTATGAATCGGTACTAAAGGCCCTCCTTTAGTCTCGGTCCATCCACAAAACGGAACTAACACACTCAAGATTGTTTGCAGACAACACTATAAAAATGGACACATGCATGGAGCATCTTCACTCATAAAATTTTACAATTATTACATATCATTTCTTCGCGTGTGTTCCTTTCTGATCCCGTCGTATACATGGAGCATCCTCATTCATTAACATGATGCTTGGGTCATCCTTCACCGCGAAGGGCGGAATTTCATGAAACTTATCACAATCTTCTGACATGTCTGTCTTGTCCTCCACTCCCACGATGTTTCTTTTTCCTGAAAGAACTATGTGGCGCTTTGGCTCATCGTCTGATGTATTTTTTTTCTTATTTTTTCTTTTTCTAGGTTTGGTAGACATGTCCTTCACATATAAAACCTGAGCCACATCATTGGCTAGGACGAATGGTTCGTCTAAGTACCCAAGATTGTTGAGATCCAACGATGTCATTCCGTATTTCTTGTCTACCTCAACCCCTCCTCCTGTCAGCTTGAACCATTTGCACCGAAACAAGGGGACCTTAAAAGTAGGTCCATAGTCAAGTTCCCATATCTCCTCTATGTAACCATAATATGTGGTCTTTGACCCATTGTTGTCCGTTGCATCAAAGCGGACACCACTGTTTTGGTTGGTGCTCTTTTTATCTTAGGCTATCTTATAAAATGTATACCCATTTATCTCGTACCCTTGGAAAGTCGATATAGTCGAAGATGGTGACCTAGACAACAAGTATAGCTAATCTCCAAGAGTGTTGTTTTTGATGAGATGTTGCAACCAACCGCCGAAACTCTTCATGTGTTCATCGCTAATCCAAGAGTCATGCTTTCCAGGGTTGTTGGAGCATAAGATTTTCTTGTGTTCCTCGATATACGGGGCTGCCAAGATAGAATTCTGTAGAACGGTGTAATGTGCTTTGGTGTAAGAATGTCCATCTCTACATATTAATGATTTCCTTCCTAGAGTACCCTTTCCACTCAGGCTCCCCTCATACCGCGATTGAGGAAGACCAATCGGCTTAAGGTCAGGAACAAAGTCAACACAAAATTCAATGACCTTCTCTGTTCCATAGCCCTTGGAGATGCTTCCTTCTAGCCTAGCACGGTTACGAACATATTTCTTTAAGATTCCCATGAACCTCTCAAAGGGAAACATATTGTGTAGGAATACAGGACCGAGAATGGAAATCTCTTCGACTAGGTGAACCAGCAGGTGCGTCATAATATTGAAGAAGGATGGTGGGAACACCAACTCAAAACTGACAAGACATTGGACCACATCATTCTGTAACCGTGGTAGATCTTTAGGATTGATTATCTTCTGAGAGATTGCATTGAGAAATGCACATAGCTTCACAATGGGTACTCGAACATTATCTGGTAGAAGCCCCCTCAATGCAATCGGAAGCATTTGCGTCATAATCACGTGGCAGTCATGAGACTTTAGGTTTTGGAACTTTTTTTCTGCCATATTTATTATCCCCTTTATATTCGACGAGAAGCCAGACGGGACCTTAATACTGCTTAGGCATTAAAAAAATATTTCCTTCTCTTGTTTGGTAAGAGCGTAGCTGGCATGACCTTGAAACCATTCTGGATGCAGGCCATCTGGGTCTTTCATACGTTGATGGTCCTTTCGTGTTTCCGGTGTATCTTTTGTCTTCCCATAAACGCCCAAGAAGCCTAGCAGGTTCACGCAAAGATTCTTCGTCACATGCATCACATCGATTGGAGAGCGGACCTCTAAGAATTTCCAATATGGTAACTCCCAAAATATAGATTTCTTCTTCCACATGGGTGCGTGTCCTTCAGCGTCTTTCGGAACAGATTTTCCTCCAGGACCCTTTCCAAAGATTACCAGTTGATCCAAATATTTGACCATATCAAATATATCAGCACTAGTACGCTCCTTAGGCTTCGTCTGGTGACATGCCAGACCGTTGAAATGCTTGCCTTTCTTTCTTAAGGGATGCTTGGCCAAAAGAAATCGACGATGCTCATTGTATACATTCTTCTTACAATGTTCCAAATATATACTTTCAGTCTCATCTAAATAGTGTGTGCATGCATTGTATCCCTTGTTTGACTGTCCTGAAAGGTTACTAAGAGCAGGCCAATCATTGATTGTTACGAAAAGCAATGCTCGAAGGTTAAATTCTTCCTGCTTGTGCTCATCCCACACGCGTATCCCGGGTTCGTGCCACAACTGTAAAACTTCTTCCACTAATGGCCTTAGGTACACATCAATGTCGTTGCCGGGTTGCTTCGGACCTTAGATCAACACTGGCATCATAATGAACTTCCGCTTCATGCACAACCAAGGAGGAAGGTTATAGATGCATAGAGTCACGGGCCAGGTGTTGTGACTGGAGCTCTGCTCCCCAAAGGGATTCATGCCATCTGTACTTAGACCAAACCTTAAACTCCTTGCGTCATCTGCAAAGTCCGGGTACTTTCTATCGATTTTTCTCCATTGCGACCCATCAGCGGGGTGTCTCAACATCCCATCTGACTTACATTCCTCTATATGCCATCACAACAACTTGGCGTGCTCTTTGTTTCTGAATAAGCGTTTCAACTGTGGTATTATAGGAGCATACCACATCACCTTCGCAGGAACCCTCTTCCGGGGGGATCGCCCTCAACGTCACCAGGGTCATCTCGTCTAATCTTATACCGAAGTGAAGTGCATACCGGGCATGCATCTAAATTCTCATACTCCTCACCGCGGTAGAGGATGCAGTCATTAGGGCATGCATGTATCTTCTGAACCTCTAAACCTAGAGGGCAGACAACCTTCTTTGCTTCGTACGTACTGGCGGGCAATACGTTATCTTTTGGAAGAATATTCTTCATCATTTTCAGCAACTTTTCAAATGAGGAGTCAGGTATAGCACACTCAGCCTTCCATCGCAGCAATTCCAGTGTGATGCCCAGCTTTTTCAGACCATTTTTGCAATTTGGGTACAACAACTTTTTGTGATCCTCTAGCATGTGGTTGAACTTCTCCCTATCCTTTTTAGTTTGACAATCTCTTCGTGCATCGGCAATGGTCCGACCAAGATCATCAGCGGGTTCATCATGCGTCTCTTCTTCATCCTCCCCTTCCGCATCCCCCATGGAAGTATCTCCGTACTCAGGGAAACCATGATAGTTGTCATCCTCCTCCTCTTCTTCATTGCCTTCTATTATAACCCCTCTCTCTCCGTGCTTGGTCCAACAATTATAACTGGGCATGAAGCCGGAATTCAACAGGTGGCTATGAAGGGTTTTTGAGTCAGAGTAATCCTTCTGATTCCTACATCCATTACATGGACAGAATACAAAACCATTGTGCTTGTTTGCATCAGCAACACAGATGAATTCATGCACGCCATTAATGAACTCGCCAGAGCGTCGGTCAGTATCGTACATCCATTCCCGGACCATCTGCATTATAGTAAAAGTATATCAAAAACCATTACACAACATGATAAAATTATTACAAGTTATATTGAGAGCTTCTAGAGCATTAATTTTGAATTTTGAAAAAATTACATGCACCAATTTGTGAATTGGAGAAAACAATCAACATGATAAATGTGGAGTTTTTTATTGTTGTTCTATCAGTGAAAACCTCATTCCATTCTAAGATCTGAAACTCTAAAATTACACATTTCAATTTTCAGTAACTATGTGCCTAATCAAAATTTGTTACACATATATATCAAAATCCTTCTAGCTACTTCTAGAGCATGCATGCATTTGATCCATATCTCTATACTTCTAGAGCATTATAGAGCTAAAGTAGCAATAAGAGATGAAAGAATGAAGTTCTAACCTTTTAAAGCTTTGGATTTAGGTGTTGCAAACTAAATCTTGACAAATCTTGAGAAAAAAATGACATGAACTCTCTTGCTTCTTTGAGAAAAATGGCCACCATATGCTTTAGGGCAGCTGGCCAGGGAGCTGAATATATAGTGATGGACAATTAGTCTCGGGCCGTGATACGACCCGGGACTAATAGTCCCCGAAAAGAGTTGTTGGCCTGCTCCAGATTATTAGTCCCGGGCCATATTACGGACCGGGACTAATGCTCTGGTCCGTCCCGGTACTAGTGCTTAATCCAATTTCTAGCCGTTGGAGGCCTCACGAACCGGGACTAGTGCTAGCACTAGTCGCAGTTCGTGACGGGCCGAGACTGGTGACGTTGCTCTGATCGAACCGAAGGCCTGTTTTCCAGTAGTTCCATCATCCTCTCCATGGCGCTCGAGGATGGACGGACCCCTTGGAGTTGGTGGATTAGACTCATCCAAAGACTCACTTCAGGAGCGCTTTCGGGTCTGCCCTTCACTCGCCTCAGGAGCATCCGAAGTAGGAGACTGAGTTGGACGAAGCTCAGACTCGGAGTCCACCTCCTCATTGTCTGGCGCCTCCCTAAACTTATCATGTAGAGGAGGCATAGACCCCGTAACCTGGAGGCGATGCAAGAAAAAAGAAAAAGAGAAACAAGATAAGTAACATCAGCAAACAGCACACACCCGCAAAAGCGCTACGTGCACGAACAGGCATCCCCTGAGAAACCCCTTTATTAGCGCTAAGAAGGGGGTCAACGATTTCCTCCGAAGGTCCTCACCGGCCTTGAACTTCAGCAGGGGACGAAGGACCTATCAAGGTGACCCGAAGATAACTCTTCGGATGAAACTCTCGTTGGATCACTAGAGTTAGAGTAGAGAAACATTGGGTGTGTTCTAGCCTGGAGAGATTGCACCCAGCGCTTGAGGAAGGTGCGGATGATATTGACACCGTTGACCTCTTTGACTAGCACCAGCTGAAGGGCCTCCACACGCTGGTAGAGTCTCTCCACTTCCGCAGCTTCACCCTCCAAGATGTAGTTTTTCCACGATCTCTTCGGGACGATATTCTGCTCAGAGTTGAAGGGGCAAGCCCATATTGCTGACCGTCCAGCTTAGCATCACGGATGTAGAACCACTTCCGGCGCCATTGCTGGACGGACTCGCCGATAGAAAAGTGAAGAATTGGACGAAAGGGCGGATGAAGATAATACAGCCGCCAAGCGGATAGACTCTACCGGTGTTGGACTGCCTCTTCACGGAATAGAGTTTCCGGAAGAAGCCAAAGTGTGGCTCGATACCGAGCCAGCACTTGCAAAGAGTTATGAAGCAGGCGACATGGAGAAGAGAATTTGGAGATAGATGATGTATCTGAATCCCATAGAAGAAAAGGAGTCCACAAAGAAAATCATGGACAGGAAGCGAAAGACCGCGAAGGACAAAGGCAATGAACATCACCCGAAACCCTACGGGTGGGTGGGGGATTCCCTTATCGCCAGGAAGCCTGACGTCCTCCTTGTTCTGCGGGATCAATCCCGCGTCGCGTAGCTTGCGTAGATCGGTATCGCACACCTCCGTGCGCCTCCACCTACAGTCGATGATACGAGCAGCAGCAGCAACCTTCTTGCCGCCGGTGACGGCGCTCGAGCGAGCTCTAGCAGTGGTCTTCTTTGACTTGCCCATGGTGCGGCGTCAAGAGCGGTGATGCGCGCGAAGAAAAGATGAGGGAAATGAACGGAGAACTTCCAGTGCGCGGGGGGGAGATAGGCAGTGCTCGTGAAAATGGAGGCAATGGCGAGAAGCAAATGGCAAAGGGTAAAACGAAAATCACTGTTTTACCCATGATATTAATAGACGAATATGATGAACACGAGCCGTTGATCCAGAAGCCCTAGCGCACACGCAAGATCCAACCCTACACATGTCAGCACAGCAATGAACCGTCGCCAGCACGCCATCCACTATGCACAGAAATCGAGGCGACGCCGTAATTTTCACCACGTTTACATGTGACTAGTCAACTTCAGGTCAGATGGTGGGACCCACGGTCATCCCGTCGCGTCATTTCTACCGCCGCAGACGGTTGAGATCACCAATCGTCACTACTGACGTCATCAAGACCAATTTAGCAACGGCTGGAAATCTTCGGCTGACAAATCAAGTACTTACCTAAATCTACGATTCGAGCAACTACTTGGGGACTACTCTTATCAGGAGCGCTGGCCGCACACCTGAGACATGATTAAGGTACTACGCCTCGCAGTTGTCTTTGAGTCCTACGCCGAGTCTGCGGCTCCACTACGGACTCAGGGGCTACTCCCATAGGGAGGATTGGTTCGGCATCCGATAGGGAGCGCTGGTCGCGCACCCTACGAATTCTTCGACTGCGATCCTTCGGATCAAATACGACAAAATATTTTGGCAACTTTGCCCAAACCAGCGCTAAGTAAGAAGCAGCCTCCTTGGCCACCCGAAACACCTCGACGGTGATACAACTTCGGATGTTGTGTCTGCGACACAAAGATAAGCCCTACAGATATCATCTGATGGCCTGTTAACACACCTGACTGCGCTCTGCCAATAAAATCCCGTGTCAACAGGCACGACGAAAAATCTTGACGGACGCGTTGGGTACATCACTTGAAAAATCATTGGGATTCGACTCCTATAAGACCTCAACGGAATGAGTTGAATTACGCCGGCATTCGTTTCGGATTGGAGTCTAGGGACTCGAGTCTGAAGAAGATCGTGTTGTTTTTTCCTATGATAGTTAACTGGCCCTGATCCGTCGGGAGAGTCATGCACACGCATCAACAATACCTACGAACTAAATAATTTTCTCTTAAAAACAGTTCCAACTGCACCCGAAAGATTGAAGAGTCCTCAGCTGAATCTACGATTCAACTGAATACTCGGGGGATACTAACATGGTTATACCCCATGGGTACACACCATTGGTATACCTGGTCCAGCCCAAGGGAAGGCCCACGCCAAGATACACAGCATGTGGAGATTTCGGGTGGCCCAAGCCCGTAATGCCTTCGGATCCTTGGAGAATAAGACTAGAATAGATAGAATCTCAAAGGGTACAAACCCTAATCTGTAACCGACTTGACTTGCGCCCGGGACCTGCCTATCTATATAAAGGCTAGGAGGGCACGGGGAGGAGGACAATACTCACCTCGTACGCACCTCATGCAATACTGCATCTGCGCACCCCTGTAATCCTCGGTTCCGCCGTAATCAAGAGCAGACAAGCAGGAGTAGGGTTTTCCCTCCGGGGGCCTGAACCTGGGTAAATCTCGTGTCCCCGAGATGCTCGTCTGTTAACCGTTCCGCGATCTCCAGCATCCCCATCTTCTCCAAAACCCAAGTCCATAACAATGGGCATTGATGAGATCGAACCTCGTCAACCATGCCACCATGTCTTGAAGAAAGCGTCAAGCGCACTACCAACTGCGCCGATCTTGGAGATGGCCGGATAGCTTACACTTACACCACTGTCACCATCGTCCTACAAGCCGGCGACCACATCACCTCCCTGCAGCTTCCTCGAGAGATGGACTTCACGCATGTGGCACCGCCAGCGCCTGGCGGCACAACGACAAAATCATACCTGGACGACTCCCCGTGCAAGTCCGTCCGATCTATTGTCGCCCAGGCCCATGCATGCCCCTACGTGCGGTCGCTGGAGATGTCCCTCTACGGCACCATCCACGCCTTCCACCTCAGGGTGCTCACAATGCTTCCCGCCCACGCCATGCGCCGCAATCTCTGCGGCATCCTCCTCGCCGACCACTTCTACGGCCCCATGGACCCTGTCTCCAACATCCTTCTGAGCGCCCTATGGTATGACATCAACTTCCCTCTCACACAGGCCAACCGCGGCACCCAGGTGCACGACATCCTCGAAACGCTCACCATGCTCCGAGCGGTATCCCGGTCCCCGGGTGGCCTCGTCGCCCTCCTCCATGCCACCTCCGAAAAGAAGCTGCCGCTGCACGAGCTCCTCAAGTACCTCTGCTATGCTCAGTGTCACCTTGTCGACATGTTGCAGCCACATTTGCACCGGCACGACAGATGCTCTCCCAACCTATTTATGATTGCCACCACCGCCGCTCGGCACCTGCAAGCGTCTTCCATGGCAACATTTTTCTCATCCTTGACACCGACAAAGCTTGACCATCTCTGGTCCTTGATGATAAGTGCCACCGCCGACAACACGCCAATGCAGCACGAGTCTCTGGCCCAGATTTGCAGCATCCTGCGAGAAGAAACCTCCACGAAGATGATCCCTTGGCGGCCACGTCCTTCCAAACTCTGCAACACCGTGTTGAGCATTCTCGCGAGAAACAGGGAAGCCTATGCTCAATAGCAAAGCTTCAACCGCGGTAGGATCCAACAGTTGCTGCAGGATTACTCTAGTCGCCATCCATCCGAGTGTTAAACATAGTATAGGCTTCTGTACTTTATGTGTATGTCTTGTGTGTATTCCCCTCATATACGAGGTGGACCCGTTGTATATCTCCTGTGATTATATAAAGCACACCAGCGGCCCGTGTTAGGGTTATGCTACCCATAATTCTGATATGGTATCAGAGCCACCTTCTTCTACCGATCACATCTAGAAAACAATCGTTGCCGCCGTGTCCTTCTCTCTCGGAGCGTCGTCCTCCTCTTGATCGGCTGCCAGTGGCTCTCTTAATGCCACCCTCACCGATAAGCTAATGAGGGATAACTTCCTCCTGTGGCACGCTCAGGTGATGCCTGACATCCGTGGCACCCAACTACTAGGGTTCCTGGACGGATTGATCAAGGCACCAGAGAAAGAGCTGAACTCCAAGGATAAAGGCACTGGGGTTGAGGTGAGTATTCCCAATCCCAAGTATGCACATTGGATCGCGCTAGATCAACATGTTCTGAGCTATCTGGTGCGGAACATGTCAAGAGAAGTGCTCACCTAGATGGTGGGAATCGCGAGTGCGGCTGAAGCCTGGAAGACAATCACAGAGATGTTTTCCTTGCAATCCAAGGCACGTGTCATGAACCTCCGCACGCAGCTGAATCAGTGCCACAAGGAGAACAAGATCGCCTCGGTTTACTTCAACCAGATCAAGAACTTAGCGGACGAGATGGCTATTCTAGCCAAGCCCATGGACAATGAAGATGTGATCTCTTATGTTCTGGCTGGCCTAAACGATGAAGCATACAATGGTTTTGTTGATGCGATTATAGCGCTGATTAAGGCCGAGGATTTCATTAGCCTGAGTGATTTGTATGCTCATCTTCTCTCCTACGAGGCTCGGCTCAAAAACCAGAACCCATCAGGTGACGCGTTGGTGAATGCTATGACCCGTAGTGGACACGAAAATTACGGCGGACGCGGTGGTGGACGTGTAGGCTATGGCGGCTACCAGGATTAGCGCAACCATTAGGACCAGCACGGCTACCAGGGATATCAAGACCAGTGTGGCTACCAGGGCAATGGTGGCTCTCAGCGTGGCGGTGGTGGAGGCCGTGGAGGCGGCAGTAACAACCGTCAGCAGTATGATCGACAGCAGTATGGCGATGGCCCAAGACCTATTTGTTAGCTATGTGGAAAAGAGGGGCATGTCGTGGCTGGATGCTGGAAGCAATTCTAGAAAAACTACCACTACAAGAAATGTGTTATCCTATGACCTTCTAATAGTGACCGTGAACAAAATCGTCATAGAGTTATGATGATTTTGCATGAGATGGTCGTAAGCAGTTCAAGAGGGCCTATACCCTGGAAAATTACGACGATTTTGCTAAAAATTGTCATAGTTACTTTAGATGAAATCGTCATATTCTGATGGAAGCAGCCTATGGTGTTACTTGTAGCTCACTATGACGATTTTACATCGTCATATTGTCCAAATTAGCATAACTTGACATGAGTAGTTTGCCACATCAGCAATTGCGTCTATGTGGCGTGTCTATGTGTCAGTTTTTTACTATGTGTCCTATCCATGTGTTAATATTGTCTTATATGTTAATATTTAGTAGGATCACCATTCACCACATCCCACCAACTCCGCAGTCCCCGTGCTCTCCCACAGCCGCATCGCCCTCTCCCGAAACCCTAGCAGCGCCCGAACCCTAGCGTGCGCCGAGCCAGATCCGCCGCCAGCCATGCCCCTCCCTCCCTTCTCCGCCATTCTTGGCCCCTCCCTAGTTCTCCGCCACTCTCGGCCATGTCCTGAAACACATTCCTTTGCGCTGCCTCCCCATCCCTCTCGAAATCGAACCAGGCGTCCCCTGCTCCCCTTCGCGTGATGGCTCCAAAGCGCTATGATCCAGGTAAACGCGTGCCCAATTCATGCCCTCTTCTATTCGATTCGATCTACTCCTTCGTGCCCCGTGACCAATTCAGTGGTTCTTTCGAGGGTCGCAGGAACGCGTCGACCTTCGATGAGATATAGCTGCAGATCGATCTGCACCCCGGCGCCAAGCCCCCTCGGTTCCGTTCAGCGTACCGCACCACCGACCCGCCATGCCCAAGACAGAGGAGGACGGGTCTCCTTCGCAGCATGACCTGCCGCCGCTGCCGAAGCAGGTTGGCTGGAGGAGCACCGCCTGTAGGCCATGCGCGACCTAGAGATCGAGCACACGCGGGTCCTCGTCGACGTCACCGGCTCCGCCCCCACATATGCCAAAACCCCATACGCCGCTCTCGTTGGTGAGTTATTTGCTGTTGCCTGAGCCCATGTGCAACGTGTCACGACCTCGTTATGCCACCATTGTCCATGTTTAATGATCGCAATTTCTATCAAGTAGTCGACCTCAATCTCGCTTACAGCAAGGTCGGGTGTTTCCTATTTTTGCTGCTTCATGCCAATTTTCCTTGATGCAGCTTATTTTCCCCTGTAATTTATCCTGCTAGCTCAATGCTAGATGTAACCTGCTAGCTCTATGTTGCTAGTTCTACATAGAAGGAAAAAGAAATAAACTTGAACTTTGTTTTCTAGAACCAGTTGTACTTACAGGTATCTGAAACTATGCTACTGGAGCATGTACTCAACTGCAACTAAAAACTTGTACATAGGCATAGATGTTACTCTCAGATTTGCCATAAGTAAGCTCACTGTTTGAGATAGAACTAGTATGGTTCAGCATGGTTAGCACCGACTCTCAGGTTTTTCCGTAGAGATGCTTGTTTTCTAGCACGAGCACGGTGAGTTGTGTCTCACCAAGCATACTTCCTTTTAGTTATCTTTTTCTATTGTGTATGGGGCATGTTTTGATTCTAAATATAATGGTGGTGATTTGTTAGATGTAAACAAATAACTTCGGTGGGATCTTCTAACACCATAATCTGCTGTAATATATGATGGGGATGCATTTTTTTACTATATCAATTTTTATACTGATTCTTTTTGGAATATACAATGCCCCTGCATAAGTTTTGTATCTACAAATGTTGTTATATTTTCCCAGTTTCTAATTTATATGTTTGCGGTTTCCTTATGGTGAGTAGATTTTATTCTCTAAGGAGGTGCAATTAAGACAGTAATATGATCTTTGTTGTTACATCCTCAACATGTACCATCCTCAGCAAGGTAGAACCTGCTATTTTTTAGCACCATCCTGGGCAACTATAGATGGAACAAAAGTAGTAGAAGATTTTTTCCTTTGTTACTGATATAAACGGGGTTTCGGTCTCTATGGTAACATCCTGAAACATGTACCATCCTGCGCAAGGAAGAAGCTTCTACTTTTTTATACCATCCTAAACAATTGTAGATGGAACATAGGTAGAAAACTTTTTCCTTGTTCAGTTTTGGATAACATCATCCTTTTAGCACCATCCATACCATGTAACTTTGTTTCTCAATTAGTTTTCTCTACTTCTAATGCAATAATAAATCTCTTTGATGAAACAATGTAACAAATTAAGATAAAAAACAAGGAAACTACTTTGGAACAAGCCAAGGTTTCAGAACGGGGGCCTCAAAACGGTTGTTGGTGAGATGGAACTTATATAGGGTAGTATCTCCTAAGATCCTAGAGATGTAACCGCTATTAACCTTTGAACTGGGATTGGATAGGTGCCTCTTGTTTGGATGGAAATTTCTCCTGTGATTTTTGGGTTCTTTTCCCTGGGAGAAGAAACTGGATAAGGGGATCTGATCGGGATGAGGCTACGCTCAGGGGCTAGGCAGGTCTGATCGTGATAGGTGCCTCTTGTTTGCATTTGCTGCTACATATTTCTATTCGTGCTACATATTAGAATTCTGAGCATTAATAGAATAGAAAAATAGAAGATTCACTAAGTAATTAATTTTGTACTTGCAGATCTATACTCTTCTTGACTAAAACGTTTTCTACAGAATATGGCAGATTGGCAGTACAGACGAGGAGCTCATCGCCTTCCTCTCCCTCCCAAGGCGGTGCAGCTGCGCATACAGGAGGAGCCGGACCGGCCGTTTCTTGGCACGTCCACTGGTCTCTAACCGATGATCTGGCCGCTTGTGACACGACATCGCTTCCTCTGCCGTTCCTCAGGTAATTTTCAACTTGCTCGATTAGTTGTGGTTGATAGCAATAGGACTTGTTCGGATTGGGAATCTTCTAGGAATACTAATCACTTGTTGTTCGGATCTCCCTTCGTTGACCTAGCCCTGATCCAATTGGTTCCTGGTAATACCTGCCGCTGTGTTGCGTCTGTGCTCTATTCTAGACAAGGAAAGGAAGTATGGCTTTATTGTTCTAACTCACCTGCTGGTAGTACCTGATGTTGTATCCAGTCACTCACGTGTGATCTGTTCTAGGCAAGGGTTGTTGTGTAAAATACTTTGGTTCACCGTTATAGAAAGCAGACAGTTCTTCTCATGTCCGCGCTTAGTTTTTCACTTTTCATGTTGAACTGTGCTGACACACACTTTTAAATTGCTCAGTGACTCAGCTAGTTTGGAAACATGGTATGGCTTCGCCATTCAGTGGTACATCCACAAGTGTCCTCTTACCTTCTCCATCACGTGTTACTAATACTTCTGTTAGCTAGTAAAGAACTGTTATGTTGACAAGACATGATTTTTTATGCTCTATCAGTGTTTAATTGTTGTTGTTTGATGCGATATGATATTTAGCTCCAGCGAATGGAAAATGAATAGCAATAGCTTGTGGTTTGAGTATGGTTTTGGAAGTTGCAATTATTCTTGGGAGTAACATGTGCCTCTTGCCTCCGCCTTTATGATGAACTTAGTTTGTTCCAGTGCATTATCTCGGTTCATATGTTGTCTTTACAAGAATTGACATACTCTAGTCTAGGTCCAGATTTGAATGTAGATACATCTCAAGCTCACTATATGTATTATGTTGCTCAAATGCAGATGTATCTCAAGCTGAAGTGTTGTTACCGCAATTGGCAGTGCTGGGACAACAGGATTGCCTACGTCTCGCCGACACCGAGGGCACAATCTGCACCGTCACACAAGAATTAGTCCTCAGTGGCTCCACCTGCCTGTCTCTCCCATTGTAAGTTCGGCTCTCCATTCCTCGAGACATTCCCTGCTTTTGCCAACTGCTAGTTATGTGACCAAAATGGCTGGCTCTTCATAGTTGTGCTTGGTTAGATCAACTGTTTTGTCTATTATTTTCATTGGATTAGCTCTGTCAATTGTTTATGAATGACCACTACTATTCCTGTTGAACATCAAATGCTATTAAATATCAATGAAATGTTCAATGGACAATTGCTCGTTCCGGTGAAGG
This sequence comes from Avena sativa, assembly GCA_916181665.1. Taxonomy (NCBI): domain Eukaryota; kingdom Viridiplantae; phylum Streptophyta; class Magnoliopsida; order Poales; family Poaceae; genus Avena; species Avena sativa. The sequence continues at coordinate 444,733,811 of OV702282.1, read as the reverse complement.
ATTCGGTATTGCTAAATTCTTGTGAGCACATAGGTCGTGAATGTATTCTAGATAGTATTTGTCAATTTAGGCTGAACATAAACTGAACCTTTTTTTAATTCTTTCTTACTCCTTTTTATTTTTGTGAATAATTTCATTGGCTAATATGGAGGCCTTTATTGAGATGATCAAGACAGCAGGTTCTGGATGATATCATTGAAGCTTAGATGGAAGAAGCGCCCTGTGTAACTCTGTTTTGTTAACTTAATTTTATTTTGATGTAAATAAGTGCACATAGTATCGCCATTCCAAAGTTTGGTTCATTTTGTATGATGTGATAAGAATATTTTTAGTAATATTGAGCATGACTCGATGACTGAATCTGCAATGTTCTGTATCAAATGCTGTAACAAGGCCATGGCCCATTCTTAGTGTTGAATCGGAAGGATATTTTGTTAGAAATTGAATAACAAAAAAGGCTGAAATCTGAAAAGAAAATTGTAGTTCCAAATAATAAAAGGATTATAAAAAATGCCATGGCCCAAATAATACTTTGAATAAAAAGGCTAAAAATTATAAAAAAGGATCGTACAAAGGTAAAGGCTGAATTATTGGGCTTGGCCCATATAAGTGATGAACTGGATTGGGCTGAATTCACACTACGACGATTTTATTTCGTCATAATTTTGCCCAGTAGGATCGACCACGTAGGATCTGAGCTGGCCTGGCTAGATGGGCCATGACGATATTGGATCGTCATAGATGTTATGACGATCCAATATCGTCATAGATGATTATGAAGATTTTACCAAAAACGTCGTTATAGTTCATTTGCGACGCCTAGCTTTCGACGATCTCAAAATCGTCATAGAATCGTCATAAATGAACTATTATGATGATTTTGTGACGAAAATGAAGGGTCATATATAGCCAGATTCCTTGTAGTGTACAATGGTCCGCGTGAGAGGACAGTAGGTGCAGCAGTTGGGTCATATGGTGCTGATTCCAACTGGACCTCCGAGTGCAACTAATCATGTCACAGGAGAATTGGAGAAGCTACATGTGAGGGATCGCTACAATGGCAATGAGTAGATTCACACGGCAGTGGTGCAGGTATGGATATACATCATGTTGGTCATTCTGTAATTCGTTCCCCTGTTCATTATTTGCATCTTAAAAATATCCTTCATGTTCCTAATGCCACAAAAAGTCTTGTTTCCACCAGTCGTCTAACCAAAGATAACAATGCCTTTGTTGAATATTGGCCTGACTCTTTTTTTGTCAAGGACCAGGCAACGAGGAAAGTACTTCTTCATGGTAGATGTGTGGATGGACTTTATCCCATGTCGTCGTCTACATCATCAGTTGGTCATCAGGCTCATGGAGTCGTCAAGTCTTCATCTTCGCTTTGTCATAGGCGTCTAGCGCATCCATCATCAGTGGTGGTTAGCCAAGTTCTTCGAGACAATAATATTTCATTTAGTGAGTCAAATAAAGAGTCTATGTGCGATGCTTGTCAAATGGCCAAGAGCCACAACTTCCTTATCCAAAGTCATCTAGTGTGTCTATTTTTCCTCTTGAACTTGTGTTTCCTGATGTTTGGGGTCCTGCCTCAAGCTCTTTTGGGCGATATCAATACTATGTCAGTTCCATTGATGATTATAGCAAGTTCACTTGGATCTATCTTTTGAAAAAAAAATCTGATGTGTTTCAGAAGTTTCATGACTTTCAGCATCTTGTTGAAAGACTTTTTTATAAGAAAATTATTGATGTGCAAACTGACTGGGGAGGAGAATATCAAAAACTCAATTCCTTATTCCAACGTGTAGGCATATCACATCTTGTATCATCTCCTCATGCTCACCAACAGAATGGCAATCTGAACGCAAACATAGACATATAGTAGATGTAGGCTTGTCTTTATTAGCCTATGCTTACATGCCACTTAAGTTTTGGGATGAAGCTTTCCTCACTGCTGTCTATCTTATTAATCATCTTCCTAGTAAGGTCATCAACTCTCAAACCCATGTTGAATGCTTGTTTGGCAATAAAGGTGATTATTCATTTTTGCGTATTTTTGGATGTGCTTGTTGGTCCAACCTTTGTCCATACAATAACCATAAAATCCAGTTTTGGTCGAAAAAATGTGCTTTCATTGGTTATAGTAGTCTTCATAAGGGTTACGAGTGTCTTGATGTTTCAACGAGGAGAGTCTACATATCTCGTGATATTGTCTTTGAAGAGACGGTATTTCCTTTTGCATCGCTTCATTCCAATGCGGGTGCTAGGCTTTGTACCGAGATTAATCTATTACCTCTTGGTCTACAACCTCTTAATTTGCATATTCATGAAGGGAACGATGAACATGATGATCATAATGATGTTAATACGGCTAATTCTGCTGATACTGTTTCTGTTGAGTCAGTTGCACAGGAATCAGAAGAAAATTCTGCTCCAGGTGATGAATTTGGAGATTTTTCGGGTCATGGCTCAAATACCAGAGATGATTCTTCTGTCAACAGCCCCCAATCATTGGGACAGCGATCCCCGTCGCAATCCTCCTTGGGATTGGAGGCCGCATCTCCCTCGTGAGCACGCCTGTTGGGGATAGACAATCCCGGCTCTCACGTGGCGCGCGGTGGTACGCCGACCACCTCCTCCACTTCTACCCGTGACGCGGTTTTGCCTGCGGAGACATGATGTTCTGCGGCTTCTTCCACTTTGTCTTCTCAGCACACCGAATTGACTATGGATGCAACAGCGGGCACAGGATCATCTGTGTCATCTGTGCCTGCTGCTTCAGATGTGCCTGCTCAGAATCGCCCGTGTACACGACTTCAGTCTGGTAAATCTCAGCCCAAAATTAATACTGACGGTTGCATCCGATATGATGGAATTCGTTATACCATCACTGGTGAATCTTCTTCTACCAGTGAAGCACTTTCTGATCCTAAGTGGAAGGCCGCTGTGGATGAGGAATTTTTGGCGTTGATGAATAACAAGACATGGCACTTGGTTCCATCGAGTCATGGCAGTAATGTTATTGATTGTAAATGGGTTTTTAAAGTAAAACATAAAGTTGATGGGTCTGTTGATCGTTACAAGGCTCTCTTGGTTGCTAAAGGATTTAAGCAACGATATGGTATTGATTATGAGGACACATTTAGTCCTATAGTCAAGGTGGCGACTATTCGGTTGGTATTGTCACTTGCTGTTTCTCGTGGCTGGCGGATGCGCCAACTGGATGTGAAGAACGCGTTTCTCCATGGTGTTCTAGAAGAAGAGGTCTATATGAGACAGCCTCCTGGTTATGAGGAGTCTTCTCGGCTGGGACATGTGTGCAAGCTAGATAAGGCGTTGTATGGACTCAAACTGGCGCCTCATGCTTGGTATTCTTGATTGGGCTCTAAACTTTAGTCTCTTGGATTTTCTGCTTCTAAGGCTGATACATCTATGTTCTTCTACAACAAAGGGGGAGTGACTATCTACATGCTTCTCTATGTAGATGATATTGTTTTGTTAGTTCTTCAGATAAGGTTGTTGATGCATTACTTCATGATCTTGGTCTTGATTTTGCCTTAAAGGATTTGGGTGTGTTGCACTATTTTCTTGGGATTGAGGTGAAGAGGACACATGATGGTATTATTCTCTCTCAGGAAAAATATGCTAATGATCTTCTTCATCGAGTAAATATGAAGTTGTGCAGGGAGGTCCCTACTCCCCTATCCGTGTCAAAGAAGTTGTCTTTGACTGATGGTACTCTTTTAAGTAGTGAAGATTCTTATGGTTATAGAAGTATTGTTGGAGCTTTACAGTATATTACATTGACAAGACCAGATATTGCCTTTTTTGTTAACAAGGTTTGTCAATTTCTTCATGCTCCCACTACAGTACATTGGACAGTTATCAAAAGAGTACTGAGATATTTGTGTGGTACACTGTCTCTTGGACTACGGCTTGGTAGATCCAAGTCAACTTTGGTTAGTGCTTTCTTGGATGCTGACTGGGCAGGTTTTCCAGATGATAGGAGATCAACAGGTGGGTTTGAAGGGTTTCGTGGCATAGTAAATCAAAATTTTCTACGGAGCGAACAGAGGGAAAGCCAAGATCTAATCTAGGAGATGCAAACAACGAGAGAGATTGGATTAGATCTTCATACCCTTGAAGATTCGCACAGCGGAACGTTCGTCGGAACGTGGGTGATGTAGTCGTACTCGCTTCTCCTCCTCGCGATCCGATCCGATCTAGCACCACAAGTGGCGGTGCCTCCGTGAGATGCACACGTGCAGCACCTCGACGTCTCCTCCTTCCTCGAACCAGCGAGTATGGTGGAGAGATATATTGGATCTACAACACGACGGCGTGGTGTATATGGTGGAGAATTTCTGCTGCAGGGCTTCGCCTACAAACAGTCAGGAGGGAGAGACGAAGGTAGCAAGGCTGCTAGGGCTTGGAGGAAGGTGTGTGTGTGGGTAAGGGGCGCACCACCCCTCTATATATAGAGGGGGGGCGGCCAGCCCTTGCCCCTCCTCCAAGCCTATCTCTAGTTTAAACAATTTAAACTCTCACTTATCTAGAAATCCTATCTCTAGTTTAAACGATTTAAACTCTCCCTTATCTAGAAATTCTATCCCGAGATTTAAACGAGTCAAATCTCTCTAGAATCGGCTGGTCCCTATGGGGCCTTGTGCCCCTGGCCCAATGCGGCCAGGACACTCCCTCATAGGCCCATGCCTCCTCCCGGAAGGTGGGGCCACGTTGCTCCCCTTCCGGAAGGTTCTAGAAGCTTCCGGTACAATATCGATTAACCCGGAACAATTCCGAACTCCAAAAACTGCACTGCCTTATATGAATCTTATTCTCCGGACCATTCCGGAACCTCTCGTGATATCCCGGATCCCATCCGAGACTCCGAACAAAAATTCATAAACCAATTATCCAATCTATCCTAGCGTCAAGATACGTTAAGTGTGTGACCCTGCGGGTTCGAGAATATGCAGACATGATCTTCTATCAATAATCAACAGCGGGGTCTGGGCACGCATATTGACTCCCACACATTCATCGATGATCATATCGGATGAACCACGATGCCAGGATTCAATCAAGCCCATATATATATTCCCTTCGTCTCGCGATATTTTACTTGCCCGAGATTCGATCGTCGGTACCGTCATACCTAGTTCAATCTCGTTCACAGCAAGTACTTTACTCGTTCCGTAATCCGATATCACTTTGTGATTAACTCCTTAACCACATGCTTGCAAGCGGTGTTGATATCGATTACCGAGTGGGCCCGAAGTATATCTCTCCGACTTGGGAGGGACAAATTCCATCTCGATACATACAACCCAACAGATACTTTCCGATCACCTGAGAGACACCTTTATGATCACCCTCTCATAGGATGACGTTTGATGACCTCAAAGCTTTCTTCCGATACCAGGGAGTTGCATTATCTCATGGTCTAAGGAATACAATATTTGACATAGGAAAAGCTTCGCAAAGACGAACACGATGACACGATCTAATTGCTCTGCTTTGTTTGGGTCTATCCACCATATCATTCTCCCAATGATATGATCTCATTATCAATTGACAACTCATGTCTATGGTTAGGAAACCTTAACCATCATTGATCAATGAGCTAGTCCATAGAGGCGTACTAGGGACACGGTGTTGTTCACAAACCACACAAGTATTAAAGTTTCCGCTTAATACAATTCTAGCATGGAATATAAACTTTATCATGAACAAGAATTATAATAATAACATCTTTATTATTGCCTCTAGGGCATAATTCCAACAGTCTCCCACTTGCACTAGAGTCAATAATCTAGTTTACATCTGGCAACAATCTCACACCCATGGCACTGAGGTGTTGATCATGTTTTACACGTGGAAGAGGTTTAGTCAATGGATCTGCGACATTCAGATCCGTATGTACTTTGCTAATCTTCAGATCTCCATCTGCTATATAATCTCGGATTATATGAAACTTGCGGTTGATATGCTTGGTCTTTGGATGATATCTTGGTTCCTTAGCGAGTGCTATGGCGCCAGTGTTGTCACACAATATCTCCAGTGGGTCCAATGCACTTGGAACCACGCCAAGCTCAGTGATGAAGTTTCTGATCCAAACTCCTTCACTTGACGCTTCTGCAGCAGCCATGTATTCCGCTTCTACTGTAGATCCCGCGATCACGCTTTGCTTGCAGCTTCTCCAGCTCACAGCTCCTCCATTCAAAATATAAACGTATCCTGTCTGAGATTTAGAATCATCCTTGTCGGTGTCGAAACTAGCATCGACGTAACCTTTTACGACAAGCTGTTCATCACCCCCATAGACTAAGAACATTTCTTTAGTTCTATTTAGGTACTTTAGGATGTTCTTCACGGCTGTCCAGTGTTCCACTCCTGGATCACTTTGATATCTGCTCGTCAAACTAAGAGCATTGGACACATCCGGTCTAGTACACAGCATGGCATACATGATGGAACCTATGGCCGAGGCATAAGGCACTTTGCTCATAGCTTCCCTATCATTTACCGTAGCTGGACACTGAGCCTTGCTCAATATCTTACCTGACAACATAGGCACTGAACCTTTCTTTGCCTTATCCATTCTGAACCTTTTCAGAACTTTGTCTAGGTATGTACTCTGGCTTAAAGCTATCAGGCGTCTTTGTCTATCTCTATAGATCTTGATGCCCAATATATAAGCAGCTTCACCTAGGTCTTTCATTGAAAAACACTTGTTCAAATAACTCTTCACATCGTTAAGCATGTTGATGTCATTTCCGATAATCAATATGTCATCCACATACAGTACCAGAAACGTCACCGAGCTCCCACTCACTTTCTTGTAGATGCAAGTTTCGTAGCAATTTGGAACAAATCCAAAGCTCTTGATCACTTGATCAAAACGAAGGTTCCAACTCCGAGATGCTTGCTTCAGTCCATAAATGGAACGCTGAAGTTTGCATACTTTACTAGCATCCTTAGGATCGACAAAACCCTCAGGTTGCATCATATACAACTCTTCATCAATGTTGCCATTGAGGAAAGCAGTCTTGACATCCATCTGCCATATTTCATAATCATGAAACGCAGCAATTGCTAATAAAATCCAAATGGACTTAAACATCGCTACGGGAGAGAAAGTCTCATCGTAGTCAACACCTTGAACTTGTCGAAAACCTTTTGCGACAAGCGGTGCTTTATAGACGGTAACATTACCATCCGCGTCCGTTTTCTTCTTGAAAATCCATTTGCACTCAACGGCCTTTCGGTCGCTAGGAGGATCCACCAAAGTCCATACTTGGTTTTCGCTCATGGATCCCAATTCGGATTTCATGGCTTCCAGCCATTTCTCAGAGTCTGGGCTCATCATCGCTTCCTCATAGTTCGTAGGTTCACTGTCTTGTACCAACAAGACAGTCAAGACAGGATTGCCGTACCACTCAGGAGGGGCACGCGACCTTGTCGACCTGCGATGTTCAGTAGCAGCATCGTCCGAAGCTTCATGATCCTTGTCATTAGCTTCCTCTATTGTTGGTGCAGGCGGCACTGGAACAATTTCAGGTGCTGCGCTACTCTCCAATTCAAGAGAAGGTTCAATAACCTCGTCTAGCTCTACTTTCCTCCCACTCACTTCTTTCGAGAGAAACTCCTTCTCAAGAAAGGAACCGTTCTTTGCGACAAACACTTTGCCTTCGGTTCTGTGATAGAAGGTATACCCAATAGTTTCCTTAGGGTATCCTATGACGACGCATTTCTCCGCTTTGGGTTCGAGCTTGTTCGGCATCAACTTCTTGACGTAAGCTTCGCATCCCCAAACTTTAAGAAACGACAACTTAGGTTTAGCACCAAACCACAGTTCATACGGTGTCGTCTCAACGGATTTAGATGGAGCCCTATTTAAAGTGAATGCAGCGGTTTCTAATGCATAACCCCAAAATGATAACGGCAAATCAGTAAGAGACATCATCGATCGGACCATATCTAATAGGGTTCGATTCCGGCGTTCAGACACACCATTGCGCTGTGGTGTTCCGGGTGGCGTGAGTTGCGAAACAATTCCGCTTGCTTTAAGATGCGTGAGAAAATCATAACTCAAATATTCGCCCCCACGATCGGATCGTAGAAACTTAATCTTTCTGTTACGATGGTTCTCCACTTCATTCTGAAATTCTTTGAACTTTTCAAACGTTTCAGATTTATGTTTCATTAAATAGATAGACCCATATCTACTTAAGTCATCGGTAAAAGTGAGGAAATAGCGATATCCACCGCGCGTCGAAACACTCATCGGTCCGCATACATCGGTATGTATGATTTCCAACAAGTCCGTTGCTCGCTCCATCATACCGGAGAACGGGGTTTTGATCATCTTGCCCATGAGGCATGGTTCGCATGTGTCAAATGATTCAAAATCAAGAGACTCCAAAACTCCATCAGAATGGAGTTTCTTCATGCGCTTTACTCCAATATGACCTAGACGACAGTGCCACAAATAAGTAGTATTATCACTATCTACTTTGCATCTCTTAGCCTCAATGTTATGGATGTGTGTTTCATCCCTTTCGAGATTTAGAAGAAATAAACCATTCACAAGAGGTGCATGACCATAAAAGATGTTACTCATATAAATAGAACAACCATTATTCTCCGATTTAAATGAATAACCGTCTTGCAATAAACACGATCCGGAAATGATGTTCATGCTCAACGCAGGCACATAATAACATTTATTAAGGTTTAAAACTAATCCCGAAGGTAAAACTAAGGAGAGCGTGCCGACGGCCATCACATCAACTCTTGATCCGTTGCCAACGCGCATCGTCACCTCATCCCTCGCAAGCCGCCGTCTATTCCGTAGCTCCTGTTTCGAGTTACAAATATTAGCAACTGAACCGGTATCAAATACCCAGGCACTACAACGAGGGCTAGTAAGGAAAACATCAATAACATGTATATCAAATATACCTTTGATGGTGCCAGCCTTCTTGTCCGCTAAGAACTTCGGACAGTTGCGCTTCCAGTGACCCTTGTCCTTGCAATAGAAGCACTCAGTGTCTGGCTTGGGACCAGACCTGAGCTTCTTCTCAGCAGGGGCATTGCGCTTGCCGCCGCCCTTCTTGAAGGGCTTCTTTGCTCCCTTACCTTTCTTAAAGGAGGGCTTGTTGACCATCAACACATGATTATCCTTCTTGATGTCCACTTCCGCAGCCTTCATCTTTGCGAAGAGCTCGGTGATCGTATCAGTGGAACCAATCTGATTATGAGTCACTACAAAACTTTTGTAGCTGGGAGGGAGTGATTGCAGAACCCTGTCAATCTTGAGCTCCTCTGGAATCGTGCATTCCAGTTGCTCAAGGCGTTGAGTGTAGCCCGACATCTTTATGGCGTGCTCACTAACGGAACTCCCTTCCTCCATCTTGCAGTTAAAGAACTTCTCAGAGATCTCATATCTCTCAGAACGGGCTTGAGTCTGAAACATGGTTTTCAGCTCCTCGAGAATCTCAAAGGGCCCGGGATAGGTTTCAAAACGATTTTGAAGCTCCGGTTCCATAGCAAACAACATGGTGCTCTTAATCACACCATAATCATCTTTGCGCGACTGATAGACAGCTTTCTCATCAGCCGGCGCAGTTGCAGCAGGGGGGTCACCTAACGCTTTACCAAGGACATAGTCCTTTTGTCCGCCAGACAGAATGATTCTTAGATTGCGAAACCAGTTGGTGAAGTTAGACCCATTGTTTCTAAGCTTTTCTTTCTCAGCAAAAACGTTGAAGTTGAAGTTGGACTTGGCCATTGGATCTACAGTATTTGCAAGTACAATTTAGACTATGTTCATGATAAATAGTTCAACTTAATCAAATTACTAGATGAACTCCCACTAAATTCAACATCCCTCAAGTTGTTTAGTGAACACGATCCAAATTCACCACACCTAATCCGATCATCACGAGAAGAGATGTGGTTTCAATGGTGGACAACGAAGTGTCGATCATATCATTCATATGACTCATGCTTAACCTTTCGGTTCTTGTGTTCCGAGGCCATGTCTGTACATGCTAGGCTCGTCAAGTTAGACCCAAGTATTTCCGCGTGTGCAAAAACTGGCTTGCGCCCGTTGTATGTGAGCGTAGAGTCTATAACACCCGATCATCACGTGATGCTTGGACACGACGAACTTTCGCAACGGTGCATACTTGGGGAGAACACAGTTTTTATCTTGATCTTTAAGTGAGGAATCATCTTATAATGCTACCGTCGCGATCTAAGCATGATAAGATACATAAAAGGATAAACATCACATGCATATAACTTTATGTGACATGGTATAGCCAATCTTCACGCAATGATCTCCATCTTGTGCGTTCCGGCATGATCTCCATCACTCCACCATGATTGCCTCCACCACGAATAGCAACTACAACTATTGCTAACTACTTGGCGATAAAGTAAAGCTATTACATGGCGTATAAGAAGTTGACTCGCAGGTCATACACAATTATAAAGACAACCATATGGCTCCTACCGGTTGTGTACTCATCGACATGCAAGTCGTGAAACATTACAAAACATGATCATCGCATACAATATACACATCACATCTTGGGCCATACCATATCACAGAAAAACACTCCCTGCAAAAACAAGTTAGACGCCTCTACTTTGTTGTTGCATGTTTTACGTGGCTTTATGGGAGTAGATGCTAAGAACGATTCTTACCTACGGAAAGCCACAACGGTGATATTATGGTTGCCAAACTCCGGTGTTAATCCCATGACAACTATAGTGAGAGAAACTGACATCCACCAGCCGCATGTGTGGAACAAGCCACACGTCAAGTGCGGAGCCGGTCTCGCGAACGACGTCGCGTAAGGTTGGCCTGGACCGCTTCAATCTCACTATCCCGCGTCATAAGAAGAACACAAACAAGAGGCTTGCAACAGAAAACATCAACGCCCGCAACAACCATGTTGCGTTCTACTCGTGAAACACATCTACGCATAGATCTAGCTCTGATACCACTGAAGGGTTTCGCGGCATAGTAAATCAAAATTTTCTACGGAGCGAACAGAGGGAAAGCCAAGATCTAATCTAGGAGATGCAAACAATGAGAGAGATTGGATTATATCTTCATACCCTTGAAGATTCGCACAGCGGAACGTTCGTCGGAACGTGGGTGATGTAGTCGTACTCGCTTCTCCTCCTCGCGATCCGATCCGATCTAGCACCACAAGTGGCGGTGCCTCCGTGAGATGCACACGTGCAGCACCTCGACGTCTCCTCCTTCCTCGGACCAGCGAGTATGGTGGAGAGATAGATTGGATCTACAACACGACGGCGTGGTGTATATGGTGGAGAATTTCTGCTGCAGGGCTTCGCCTACAAATAGTCGGGAGGGAGAGAGGAAGGTAGCAAGGCTGCTAGGGCTTGGAGGAAGGTGTGTGTGTGGGGAAGGGGCGCACCACCCCTCTATATATAGAGGGGGGGCGTCCAGCCCTTGCCCCTCCTCCAAGCCTATCTCTAGTTTAAACAATTTAAACTCTCCCTTATCTAGAAATCCTATCTCTAGTTTAAACGATTTAAACTCTCCCTTATCTAGAAATTCTATCCCGAGATTTAAACGAGTCAAATCTCTCTAGAATCGGCTGGGCCCTATGGGGCCTTGTGCCCCTGGCCCAATGCGGCCAGGACACTCCCTCATAGGCCCATGCCCCCTCCCGGAAGGTGGGGCCACGTTGGTACCCTTCCGGAAGGTTCTAGAAGCTTCCGGTACAATACCGATTAACCCGGAACAATTCCGAACTCCAAAAATTGCACTGCCTTATATGAATCTTATTCTCCGGACCATTCCGGAACCTCTCGTGATATCCCGGATCCCATCCGAGACTCCGAACAAAAATTCATAAACCAATTATCCAATCTATCCTAGCGTCGAGATACGTTAAGTGTGTGACCCTGCGGGTTCGAGAATATGCAGACATGATCTTCTATCAATAATCAACAGCGGGGTCTGGGCACGCATATTGACTCCCACACATTCATCGATGATCATATCGGATGAACCACGATGCCAGGATTCAATCAATCCCATATATATTCCCTTCGTCTCGCGATATTTTACTTGCCCGAGATTCGATCGTCGGTACCGTCATACCTAGTTCAATCTCGTTCACAGCAAGTACTTTACTCGTTCCGTAATCCGATATCACTTTGTGATTAACTCCTTAACCACATGCTTGCAAGCGGTGTTGATATCGATTACCGAGTGGGCCCGAAGTATATCTCTCCGACTTGGGAGGGACAAATTCCATCTCGATACATACAACCCAACAGATACTTTCCGATCACCTGAGAGACACCTTTATGATCACCCTCTCATAGGATGACGTTTGATGACCTCAAAGCTTTCTTCCGATACCAGGGAGTTGCATTATCTCATGGTCTAAGGAATACAATATTTGACATAGGAAAAGCTTCGCAAAGACGAACACGATGACACGATCTAATTGCTCTGCTTTGTTTGGGTCTATCCACCATATCATTCTCCCAATGATATGATCTCATTATCAATTGACAACTCATGTCTATGGTTAGGAAACCTTAACCATCATTGATCAATGAGCTAGTCCATAGAGGCGTACTAGGGACACGGTGTTGTTCACAAACCACACAAGTATTAAAGTTTCCGCTTAATACAATTCTAGCATGGAATATAAACTTTATCATGAACAAGAATTATAATAATAACATCTTTATTATTGCCTCTAGGGCATAATTCCAACAGGGTTTGCTATATTTTTGGGATCCAACCTGATTTCATGGAGTGCAAGGAAACAAGCCACAGTTTCGCACTCTAGTATAAAGGCTGAGTACAAGTCTTTAGCTAATGCCACGGCTGAAGTCATATGGGTGCAAAAGTTTCTTGATGAGTTGGGAGTGTTACAGCCTCGAGCACTATAACACCCCCGGTCACTCCGGACCGACGGCTATCACTTCTGGCAACTTAATAGGATCTCTAGACTAACCCCACAGACCAACACTAGTCTTTTCTGCGCACTTTGTCCTCACTCATGCGCACCCGGTTACCCACTTTCCGGTCGGTCACCCATCCTAAAATTGCTCTAGGCCAAGCACGCTTAACCTTAGAGTTCTTTTCGAATAAGCTTCCGAAAAAGAAGTTGCAACTTGTTGGTATGGGTTTCCTATCAATCGTATTGAGCGATGCGTCAGGGTCTCACAAGCACCATGTCTATGGTGTGATAATATAGGAGATACATATCTCTCTGCTAACTCAGTGTTTCATGCTAGGATGAAACATATTGAAGTGGATTATCACTTTGTTCGGGAGAGAGTTGCAAAGAAGCTTCTTGATATTCGTTTTATTCCTTCGGGAGATCAAGTGGCCGATGGTTTCACAAAGTAACTAACTACAAGACAGTTAGAAGCCTTTCATCGCAATTATAACTTAGATAAGTTATGATTGAGGGGGAGTGTTAAACGTAGTATGGGCTTCTATACTTTATGTATATGTCTTGTGTGTATTCCCCTCGTATACAAGGTGGACCCGTTGTATATCTCCTATGATTATGTAAAGCACACCAGCGGCCCGTGTTAGGGTTCCGCTACCCATAATTTTGATACCGAGCCAAAGTATGATCTGGATTTCATATGCGGCGTGGCCAAAACTCCTAGTCACGTGGATCCGTGCTACCATGTTAATTTCATGGCGGCTACCAAAATCAACGTTCAAAAATAGGCTCTTCTTTGCCCAATTTCAGGTGCCGTATCAAGGGTATCATGCTGAATCAAAACCATCCATCTGTTGCCCCTCTTCCCCCAACCATATGATATGGGTAAGCTACTCTTGCTAGATAATGCCTCTATTTTATAACATAAGATGTTTTAGCTTTGTGAAATGAGTGTATCAAGACCTTTTTTTACTGTGTAGATTCACTCTTTTTTTAGATGGTAATTTTTGAACATCTACTGAGCTGTACACCCTATCTACACCACCGATGGGATATGAGCTGCGTCTGACATAGTTTGAACCTATACACTAAAAAGGTCTATATACACTAATTTTAGAAAACTAAAACATCTTATATTATAAAATGGAGGGAGTAATTGGTTATGTCGTTGAGCCCTTCTTCCATCTACAAAAGCTTTGTATATATATTTTGGGGGTGCTAGCTAATAATTTTTTGGAAAAATGAACATGATGTGCTTTATGCTGATTAATTTTGCTCCATGAATATATAGGTCGTTGCTACTACGGCCTGGAGTCTGCACGTAAGATTGCATATCCGGATCATTCCATGGACTACTTTTCGAGCGACATTACTCATGGCGGACTCAATGACACGCACGACATACTAGACACTGATTTCATATACTTTGACTCTGAGAGGGACGTGGCGCTTGCGAGGGACTTGGAAAAAAGGTTGGAAAAAAGGGCAAAGCAGGAAGAGGTCATGCAAAGCACTACAGGAAAGAACTAAGGCGTTCGACGGCTGACAGGAGCCGGCGGCTAAATATCAGGCCGTCGGCCTAGCTGCTTTTCCTGGCCAGCCGACCAGCCCGGCCGTCGGCGTAGATGACGGTGCCGAGGGCAGCCCTCGGCGTAGCGTGGCCGTAGTAGCGATGGATGTGCCGACGGTGGCCCTCGGCGTAGATACAGCCCTCGGCGTAGCCCCAGTTCAGACACGGCGACGGAAACGGCGTTAGACAGCCAACCTGTGCCGACAGCTCTTTGGAAAATTTTGTTTGGCCTGTGCCGACGGCTAAGCCGTCGACATAGACCTCCAGATTTTTTTCCTTTTATATTTTTTTGAAAAATCATAACTAAATTATTCTAATTTAGAAAAATTCAAATAATATATCAAAATTTGCAGAAAAATAAGATCTCTCTATCTACACTCAAATATTACACATTTATAAAAAAAATTAAGTGAAATATAAAACATTATATATAGTTTAAAACGGGCATTATAAATTCAAAAACGATCCAAACAATGCGAAAACTTCGCGTGATGTCATATTATGTGACATAGTTAGATGGAAAAATATCAAACTTAGTATATTAATTATGTCTTAAAAAACCTTCACAAAATGATCTATCTTGTTCGAGGTTTCTTGGCTTTCGGATCAAATGACCAATGTTATGGCTAGAATAAAGGCATAGTTTATGATAATGTGTCCATATTGTGCATAAGTGTGCATCATGGAATGGCGAACAATGTTTCAGGAGGAAGTTTTCCTTTTTGTCGCACCAAAAAGCCGTTTTTTATTTTCCGAGTGCAAAAAGCGGACGGTTTTGTGAAGCAACCACCAAATGGCTAATTCAAAATGCTACCGTCACATTTTTCAAAAATACTAGACCACCTTACAAGGAGAATGTCATAACAGGGGGATTTCAAACATTTCCGTCTATCCCTAATGAAAAAGACAAATTCCTGCCGAATCGACATGAAGTGGGTCAGATATGAATTACAGGTACATGATCGGATGCTCATGATTTTTTACAAAAATCATTTTTAGATTCAAAATATGTTATTTTATCATAGATCCACTACAATTTTATCGAGTCTTAGCCCCGAGCTAAGAATCTTCATGCCCGCCCTTCGACAAAGTGTAACGATGGTTTAAAATGGGCATTATAAATTCAAAAACGATCCAAACAATGCAAAACCTTCGCGTGGTGTCATACTATGTGACATAGTTAGAAGGAAAAATATCAAACTTACTATATTGATTATGTCTTAAAAAATCTTCCCAAAATGACCTATCTTGTTCGAGATTTCTTGGCTTTCGGGTCAAATGACCAATGTTATGGCTAGAATAAAGACATAGTTTGTGATAATGTGTCCATATTGTATATAAGTGTGCATCATGGGATGGCGAACAATGTTTCAGGAGGAAGTTTTCCTTTTCGTTGCATCAAAAAGCCGTTTTCTATTTTTCGAGTGCAAAAAACGAACGGTTTTATGAAGCAACCACCAAATGGCTAATTAAAAATGCTACCGTCATATTTTTCAAAAATACTAGACCACCTTACATGGATAATGTCATAACAGAGGGATCTCAAACATTTCCATCTATCCCTGGTGAAAAAGACAAATTCCTGCCGAATCGGTCGGAAGTGGGTCAGATATGAAATACAGGTACATGACCGGATGCTCATGATTTTTTACAAAAATCATTTTTAGGTTTAAAATATGTTATTTCATTATAGATCCACTTCAAATTTAGCGATTCTTAGCCCTGAGCTAAAAATCTTCATGCCCGCCCTTCGACAAAGTTTAACGATGGTTTAAAACGGGCATTATAAATTCAAAAACGATCCAAACAATGTGAAACCTTCACGTTATGTAATATTATGTGACATAGTTAGAAGTAAAAATATCAAACTTAGTATATTGATTATGTCTCAAAAAAACCTTCAAAAAATGACCTATCTTGTTCGAGGTTTCTTGGCTTTCGGGTCAAATGACCAATGTTATGGATAGAATGAAAGCATAGTTTATGATAATGTGTCATGCATAAGTGTGCATCATGGGATGGCAAACAATGTTTCAGGAGGAAGTTTTCCTTTTCGTCGCCCCAAAAAGCCGTTTTCCATTTTCCGAGTGCAAAAAATGGACGACTTTGTGAAGCAACCACCAAATGGCTAATTCAAAATGCTACCATCAAATTTTTCAAAAATACTAGACCACCTTATATGGATAATGTCATACCAGGGGAATCTCAAATATTTCTGTCTATCCCGGGTGAAAAATACAAATTCCTGCCGAATCGGTAGGAAGTGGGTCAGATATGAACTAGAGGTACATGATCGGATGCTCATGATTTTTTACAAAAATCATTTTTAGATTCAAAATATGTTTTTTCATCATAGATCCACTTCAAGTTTAGCGAGTCTCAGCCCCGAGCTAAGAATCTCCATGCCCGCCCTTCAACAAAGTTTAACGATGGTTTAAAACGGGCATTATAAATTCAAAAACGGTCCAAACAATGCGAAACCTTCGCGTGGTGACATATTATGTGACATAGTTAGAAGGAAAAATATCAAACTTGGTATATTGATTATGTCTCAAAAAACCTTCACAAAAATGATCTATCTTGTTCGACGTTTCTTGGCTTTCGGGTCAAATGACCAATGTTATGGCTAGAATGAAGGCATAGTTTATGATAATGTGTCCAGATTGTGCATAAGTTTGCATCATGGGATGGCGAACAATGTTTCAGGAGGAAGTTTCCTTTTCGTCGCACCAAAAATTCGTTTTCCATTTTCCGAATGCAAAAAAATAGACGGTTTTGTGAAGCAACCACCAAATGGATAAATCAAAATGCTACTGTCACATTTTTCAAAAATACTAGACCACCTTACATGGATAATGTCATAACACAGGGATCTCAAACATTTCCGTCTATCCCTGGTGAAAAAGACAAATTCATGCCGAATCGGTTGGAAGTGGGTCAGATATGAACTACAGTACATGATCGGATGCTCATGATTTTTTACAAAAATCATTTTTAGGTTCGAAATATGTTGTTTCAGCATAGATCCACTTCAAGTTTAGCGAGTCTCAGCCCTGAGCTAAGAATCTTTATGCGTGCCGTTTTAAACGGGCAAATGAAATTATGATAAGAATCACGATATAGTTTGTGATAAGTTTATATTGATATCATATTTGGATTCCCCTCATTTTTATAATCAATTTAGACATATTATTTGCCGGATTTCGATTTATAGATTTAAAGATATTAATTATTCCATATTAAATAAAACTACAAAATAAAATAAAATTATTATATTTTTATTTGAATTCAATAATATTTTTACTTATTCATTGTTGTTTACTTAAATAATTGCTCGTAATTTCAAAAAATACAACCATGTGACATGATGATATAAGAGTTAATAGGATTGATATCATAGTAATGACAATAATGTGCAAATTGCTTTGGGGAAAGAGATTCCGAAGGAAGGAGAAAGTTAAGTGTGCTAGAGCTGTAGTAGCGCTAGGATGGGTGACCGATTGGAAACTTTGACTAAGACTACAATTTAATCAATTATTAACTATAAATAGTGTTAAAATGATCAAAGCAAGAGATTAACGAGTCAAACAATTCATAGACTAAAAATAAAATAAAAATATTTTAAGCTATGCCGACGGCCAGGCCGTAGGCATAGCTCCATTCCTGTGCCGACGGCCAGTAGCTCCAGGCTAGGCCGTTATTGTAGACGGCCGTTGTCTGGCACGCGGGGCCCGCTGGAAGATGCTATGCCAAGAGGGAGGGGTTGTGCCGACGGCCACAGAGCTGTGCCGACGAGGACATACACCGAGGGGGCTACGCCGCCGTTGGCACAGCCTATGCCGACGGCAATTTGACGCTATGCCGACGGCAGCCGGCCGCCGTCAACGTATCAATTCTTTCCTGTAGTGAAGGTCATTTACGGGTAGGCGTGCTGAATGGAACAGGAGGGCATGCTGAATGGGCCACTGGTTTTTGCTAATTTCTACTACCGCTTTAGCGAATCCAGTTAATGTACTCCCCCTTGCCATAATATACTGCTTTTTTAGAGATTTTTAAAATTCAAACTTCATCAATGTTGACTAAGTTTATTGGAAAAATTATCTATGTCCACTATACCAAATGTATATCATATGAAAATATACATCATGATGAATCTAATGACATTTGTTTGGTATTCTAGATACTGTATAATTGGTGAAATCGGACATCGTTTGACCTTTTCAAAATCTTATATGTACATTTTGGTACGAAGGGTTGAGAATAGTGTAATACAACGGTGAAAACCAGTAAATGTTCTCGCAAAAAAGAGAGTAAATGTTGGTTTTCCTATGTATAGATGGAGTTCATACACTTAATTATAGAAATCAAATAGAAAATTACGATAAGATGAGTAATTGGGGTTTTAGCCTAACTTAGGTTTTTCCAATATTAAATTAACATACAAATATTCCTAAGTAGAGTTTGGTTACACTTGCAGTTTCTCCTCATCTTTACCTACCTGGGTTGGGTTCCGAGTTAGGCCCTCGAACTCGACCACCGGTGGTGGAATGTTACGGGCTCAAAGTAGGCCCTCCA
Organism: Avena sativa; assembly: GCA_916181665.1. Lineage (NCBI taxonomy): Eukaryota > Viridiplantae > Streptophyta > Magnoliopsida > Poales > Poaceae > Avena > Avena sativa. Next base: position 444,714,698 of record OV702282.1, on the reverse strand, counting down.
ATCCACGTTGGGTCGGTCCATCCCCATCCCCGTTTCAGGCCCACCAACCCACACCTTTTTTTTGAAATTTCAATGATCTATTAATAATCATCAACTACAGTAGGAGCTCAAAAGTATTAAAAATTATAAATAAGTCACTGACCACCTAGCGAGGACTACATACACTAGCACGAGTTGGAGGCGTGCCGCCGTTCTCGCCCCTCCATCATGGAAGCCGGACAAATCTAACCATATGTAACACCCTCAGAATCGGACCTATGCAAGTTTGAGCGAAATTCATCAAACCCGCATAGAAACGATTCAAAGGTGCCCACCAGGCACTTTCGTGCGGGTGGAAAACGAAGTAATAACATTACACAACAGTCCTCGATGGGACCCACAGAACAGGTATATATACAGCAGCGACTCAAAGAGTCAAGAATACAAATATAATATACAAAGATCCAAATCACCTTAAAACGATATAGCGTCCGGCTACGGACAAGATGCAAATGGGGCTAAGAGCCCTGAAGAATAACCAATGGCGTCCATAACCCTGCCCAGGCCAAGCCGGAAGGGTAACCCTGCTAACGGCGTCGATCTCAAAACCTGCTTAACAAAAGGGGTGCCGACAAAGGGCAAAGCAGAAAAAGAAGGAGCGTCAGTACTGAGGCCAGTACACGGCGAGGCTAGAATTCGGCGGTCCTCGCCTACATAGGTATGGTGGACTGAGCGGCAGCGGCAGCATACACTGAACAACCTATAGAGACTCGATACAACTGGCGGCAATTAGAGAGGGGTAAGAATGACCTATTCGGATCCAACCTGAAGCTAACACCAAACAAACCCATCCTGGTATTTCCCCCCTCGATACCAAACGAGGAAGTCAACCGAGGAACTCACACAGTTGGCAGTTTTATTTATTCAATTTTCGTTGCAGTAATTACTAGTCAGATATAGATGATCATCCTGATAAAATAAGCAGTGGGTCCTTTTAGTTAATCATTCCGTTATAGTTGCATCAGTTACTATCAGATACAGATAGCATGAGATTAGCCCAAAACCCAGCAGTTATTGGTACTTTTATTCAGCCATTTCGTTGTAGTTGCAATACTTACTAGTCAGGTACAAGGTCGCAAGCGACACTCCAAACAAGCAGTTGTGGGCAGTATTAATTAGCCATTCCATTATAGTGAAGCTGATTACTAGTCATTATAAAGTCAGATTTATAGCAAGAAACTTTAGTTATGCTTGTCTATGATCGAGATACTGTGCTCCAAGTCGTCCATATCCGCGGACACGGCTTTCAGAAAGTTTTACCCGGCCGGGGTGCACCAATAGCAACACACGCTCGATCAACCTCGGAAAAACCAAATCAAAACCCAACGAGGCTTTCACGACTGAACAATCACAGGATTCAGAAATATTTCAGGGGGCCACCCCTTAAGTAGATTCCGCAACGAAGCTAGCTGACTCCGAGACGGCCTTAAGGTTTGTGGGGCCGGCGGTAAACGACTGGGAACCCGAAAGTGTGGCTGGGCTTGTCGATACCACGTAAACGGGTCACAATTCCTAAACAGTACAGTGTGCTCCTCGCACAATTTAAATACAGAAAGTAGCATGGCATAAGTACAGGATCGTAAATAAAACGTCAAACTAGTTTGTGGCCCCAAGAAATAAGACTGAATCATGCTCTGGCTCAGGGGGGTCCCATATACCTCCCGGATGTGGATAGCGCGATAAATCAAGGAACAGGTATCAAGTACTCGGGGTCTTACGGGACACGAGGGGGCGTTCGGAAACCAAAAATTCTCTATCACCCACCGATGCCTCTGCTTATTCAATTTCAGTTGTTAAACAGGAATTAAAGTGAGCGATAAGTAAAACTATGATCATCTCCAACAACAACATGCGGCAATACATCAGCAACTGTGGCATATGACGACACACAACAACACTTAAGCAAGCGACTACGACGCGCAAGTCCAACTAGCTACCAAACAACAGGTAATAGGATGTGTCCAAGGCGATATAGGGCTGCACGGTAGATCACGGGTACGGAAACTAAAGCATCGCAACACAGATAGCAATAGATCAACAGGAGGGAAGTAAATACTATAAAAGTAAGATAGGTAGAAAGGGGGAGATGCTCTCCTGAAAACATTGTTGAAGGGTTCATCCGAAGATCGGGGCGAAGCTCACATCAACTCAACGGCCTTATCCGCGAAGAAGCAAAACACTAGAAGAAACACCGGATGCAATATTTAATACACGGCAGAAGATCGGCATGATGGATGTATGATGTATGGCATGGCAAGGTGCGATGCAATTAGGTCAAGATTAAGCGGAACCGGGGTCCCGACAATTGATTATATTGTTCAAGTTATTTAATTACCCCGCAAATTAAATGTTGTTATAACAAGGCAAGATAAGATACCGGTTCGCTACACAAGTTTAAATGAGGCCGATATGAGACTAGATTTGCCAGCATATGGGCCCCATATTTAATTATTAGGTGATTCGGCATAAGGCCCCCAAACCACAGATATGCATGCGATGAACAAGGATGGCAATTTAATATGCAACCAGTAATATTATGTTATAAAATAGGGTTTCGGGAAGGGGTTCACACATTGATGGGGGTCTCGACGGACTTGGGGTTCCGGGGTTCGGGGCCGGTCTCAGGGTTCCGGGTTCGACGGATCGGTCTCGCGGGAACGTTCTCGGTAACGGGTAGATCTTGTCGCATCGGGGTCTCGGTGTCCGGGGCGCGACGGATTTCTTCCGGGCCGATGCCGTTCTTGTCGTCGTGCCGATCTTGTCGGGTCCCACGGGGTCGATCTTGTCTTCGGGGTGAAGCGCTTGTCGGTCTCGTGGCGATCTTTGCGTCCTTCCGGTTCGGGTTTTGGCGTCCGAGGGTAGATCTGGGCGTCCGAGGGTCACTCCGCGGCCGTGTTGCAGATCTTGTCGGTTCCACCTCGAAGACCTTGTTGTGCTGCAGCGGGGATCGTGGTGCATCGGGGTTCGGGTCTTTGGGGTTGTCCTTCTGCGCCATGTCGGAGATCTTGAGGGTTCGGCTCGATCGAGGTGCAAAGCTTGAGTGTTGACGCTGGCGATCTTCGGGAGGTACTCTGGGTTCCAACTAAGACGGTCGGTGAAGGACATGCAACGGAGTCGGTTCCACGAGTTCCGGGCAGCAGCTCTTGTCGTGCTTCACGCGATCTTGTTCCTTGTGCACTTGGCCTACTTGGCTTCGGCAGGTTACCTGGGGTCGCATGAGCCGTACTACGGCCGGAGGCGAGCGGCTGCGCCGACGCGGGCCCTTGCGGTCGGGGCAAGGCGCACGGAAGCAGGCCCTGGGCGGCGGACCCAGCACCTAGCGGAGGGGGACGTCGAGCTGGGCCGGCAGGGCCTGAAGCTAAGGAGGAGGGCTCGGCGACGAAGATGGCGGAGGCGACACGCGGCGCTCGACGTCGCGCGCGGTCCGGCGGCCGAGGCGGGCTGCAGGAGACGGAGACGGGAGGCCGGCGACGCGGGACAGAGGACGCGGCCGCGGCGCTGGCCGGAGGTCGCGTCGGCGGCGGAACACGCGGGAAGGGGGGAAACAGGAGGTTGGCGGCGGCGAGGCTAGCGCCGGCGACGGGGAAGCGGCGGTTGTCTCGGGCTTGGCGGAGCAGGCTCGGAGGCGACGCGAGCGAGGGCGGCCGGGGATGCGCTGAGGGGCGGCGAGGACGGGCCTGGAGGAGGAAGCCGCGGGCGGAGACGGAGGGCGCGGCGGCTGGGCGGGCCGCGGAACCGGCCGGAGCAGATGAAGGAGGGGAAGAGGCGGCGACTCCGGCGGCGTCGGTGGAGCACCGCGGGGGAGGAAGGAAGCGGAGGCCGGCGTCGGAGAGGAAGGACCCGGCGGCGTCGGTGACGGGGTGTGCGGGGGCGTCGGGGAGGTAGGTTGGAGAAACGAGGGAGGGGCTGCAGCGTGGGGAGCGTCGAGGTAGGGAGGTTGTCGGGGTAGGTAGACTGGAGGAAGAAGAGAAACAGGGGGGAGGGAGGAGGCGCGTGGGGCTGTGACGCGTGGGTGGGGCCCGGTGTGGGTCCCGCGGGACAGGGGCAGTGGGGAGTGGCCAGGGTGGCGTGCGTGTGTGGCTGCGTCGGTTTGGTGGGGTGGGGTGGGTGAGTGGGTGTGGGGCTGGGTTGAGAGGAGAGAGAGGGGGTGGAGGTGGTTAGACAAGTGGCAGGATAGGATTGGAGGGGGGAGAGGAGAGGGTGAGGTGGCACATGTTGATTGGCCAGGGTGAGGTGGAGGGGGAGAGAGGGTAGACTAACTGGTAGCTGTAGGAATAAGGGGTGGGACTGGTTGGACCGATTTAAAACAGGGGTGGTCGTTCGGGTCTACTCGGCACGTTCGACTGCCCCACTAAAACAATTAAACTTTTGATTTGTTTTAAACGGGCCGTAAGCAAACCGATAGCGGCCAAAACAAAATATTCCGGGGACCCGGTTTTGATGTTTGAATAAAGAGGGGCGTTTAGAAAACAACACGGGCTTTGCAAACATAATTTTAGACAAACAACATATGATGATGCCGATGCAATGCACAAATTCAACGCGATTTTCTAGTAGTGGTTTTGCGGGATGCCACACCATAGTAGAGCTTTTTATAGTAGACGGACATGAAATCGTGATGCTAAGTCCCCGAAGGACCCGCGCATCGAAGTATTAACCATCATCGAAGATGACAATCGTAAATCGAAAGACACAAATCTCAAACTACACCAAAACTACAAAAAAACGACTAGATTTTACAAGAGATTCGTCGGACACACAACTCCACGCGTCCTTTGTCAGCGCTACACGTACCACCAGAGCAAGGATAGGACGAAGAGTATCTTATTCTAAATTTTGAATGACGTCCTAAAGAAAACCCTCCTTGTTGACCGCTGAGCGATTCTTGGAGAGAAAAAAGTGGAGTCTAGTCCAACAAAAAAAATAAGTAAGAACAAATGTGAAAGGATAGAGATGTCGCCTAGAGGGGGGGTGAATAGGCAATCTCAAAACTATTACAATTTTGGCTTGATAGAATGCGGAATTAAACTAATATTTATTTTACAAGCACAAAACCTAAATACACTAGGCTCAACTAAGTGCACCAACAACAAATTAAGCTAAGCAAGATAGCACAAGATAAATATACCACAAGTGATAAGCAAGATATAAGTACTTCAAGATCGATGGCTATCACAAGGAAAATGAGCTCGGATATAGAGATAACCGAGACACGCGGAGACGAAGATGTATTCCCGTGTTCACCACCTTTAGGAAGGGGGCTACGTCACGTTGGAGAGGTGTGAGGTTCCACGAAGGATTCCTCACGCGCCACAAAGGCTCACCTTCTTCTCCGAGTCTATCCCACGAAGGAATAGGCCCTTTCCTTATGGCTAGATTTTCCTCCACTCCGAAGATGGCAAGCTCCACAACCACTTCACAAGCTCCACGAAGGAGAATCCCGGGTCTCTTCACAATCTTCCACGAAGAGAACACCGCGGTACCAATCGCCAAGCCAACTAGGAGGTCACCCTCCAAGAGTAACAAGCTCACGGTCTCTCACTCGAACAAATCGTAATGGAGAGCTCAACACTTATGCAAGAATGCAAAGCAAGACCACCACGGGTGCTCAAATCCTTCACTCTCAAATCCCACCAAAGCAACAAGTGCTAGGGAGGAATTAGAGAGGAAGAACAATGGTGGAAGTCAACCAATGACTCCAAGATCTAGATTCAATGGGTTCCCCTCACTTAGAGGAGGAATTGATTGGTGGGGATTGTAGATATAGATCTCCTCTTCCAAAGCCCTCAAAAAGATGCAAGAATCATAGGAGGGAAGGGGGAGGAAGCAAGCTCAAGAGGTTCAACAATGGAGGTCAATTTCGTGGTCAAGAACAAGCTAAAACGTTGGGGGAAGAACCCCCTTTTATAGTGGAAAGCAAATATGGCAGTTGGAAGAAATCTGTGCAAACTCGGTTGAAAGTTCGGTTGGACCGGCTCCAGAACCGGACGGTCCGGTTCCTGGACCGGAAAACCAAACTTAAAACCGGAATTAGGGTCAGTACACAGTCTCGGATAGACTCGGTATAGAAAAACCAAAAATCCCGGTTTCAGATCCGGTTTTCCGGTCCTGACACCGGACCACCCGGTCTGGGAGCCGGTTGAACCGAATCCACAATCGGGATGAACCAGGCTTCACGAAAAACGCAATAACTTTTGCATCCAGACTCCGATTTCGATGATCTTGGGCTTGTTTTGACGAGGACAACAAGATTTACAAGATTGTGCAGAGAAACATCATAGCCCAACAAAGGAGGATAGAACCAAATGAAGAAAGGTAAGAAGCCTCTCTAAATAAGAACCGATAAAAACTTCAAACTCGAAAACGCCATAGAAGATGCATACGAATTACGTTTTCGATGAACTTGGGCTTGTTGAAGAGCTAGCAACAAGCTCAAGAACCTCACATGGAGAAACACCAAGAAGCAACAAAATAGGAAGATGCAAAGTATGCAAAGGATTGAGCTCCCTATGACGATGTGATCATGTTACACAACCAAAAGCCCCTCTTGATAGTGCGGCTATCTATCCTATAACCCAGTCTCCCAACAACCACCTTGAGACCGGTAAAAGGAAAACCTAGCAAGGCCATACCTTTGCCTTGCGCATCCTGCTTGATCTTGATGACAACGCTTCAAGCTCCACCCAAGCCAGAATGCAACACTTGATCATTGTTGCTTCATGAAGACTCCTAATTTGCTCCCCATACACCACTATGGGCTAGCTTCATTAATACATGTCTTCACATGTCCATTATCACCAATATGGACGGCAAGTTTCAAGCAAATGATCTTCTCGAGATGCTTATCTTGAACTTGCCCTTCTCAACCTTGATGACGACCACCACTTGATGTCATCCTCTCATGGGCTATATAATATCTTCATTTTTGAAGCATGCCCATGGAAAGATACCTGTCCCATATAGAAAACGCAAAGGCAAATATATAATGGGTTAGTTCATGATGTATAATTGACAAGGCTTACCATACCACAAGAACATGTGGTACATTCTTTATGCTTTATGTGTTGACCAACTTGAAATCACTCTTCAACCTTTGTATTGGTCAACCAAGTATCTTCTCGCGCTCCATCTTAATATCTTGAGGTACATAAGGAACTCTTAATTTGATTACATGCTCTAAATCTTAGTCAACCATAGCTCAACTAATGAGGCTATCATGACACCGACTTAGAGCCATATCCTGAATTCTTCTATTGAGATCACACTCTCAAGATCTTGATCATATCATATTATTCTCTTAATATCGATGATTTTGATGCCAATACTCAAGGTATATCTTTATCTTCATGGCATCCATACTTGAATCCAACACATGGACTATAAGCATGACCTATGGAATATACCATATAAAACTCAGTAAAAACATTAGACCATAGGGATTGTCATTAATCACCAAAACCACACATAGGGGCAATTACCCTTTCAAAATGTAGTGTTCTAAAAAAAAAACAAATGTAGAGAATAATTAATCGATCGTAAGCTGACGTCATATTAATTAGGCATAACCACCTTGCGTGTACACAATAGGGACGCGTCTTTGGCTGCATCATATCGGATCCCTACTCTTCCCGGATTCATAATCGGTATTTCGAGAAAGTTAAATTTACACGCACAGATACACCGAAGAACCAGCGCATCAGAGTACTAACCATCGTCGAAGATAACAATCGTAGATCAAAAGACACAGACCTCAAACTACAACAAAGAATACGAAAAATGATCAGATTCCAACAGATCCGTCGGCCACACAACTTTATGCATCCTCCGTCAACGCTACGCACATCATCGGAGCGAGGATATAACAAAATGTACTTTCTGGATGTAGCCGTCGCTCGACATCCTGAAGAAAACCCTCCTTGTCGACCGCTGAGTGATGCTGGGAGAAACAAATTGTGGAGTCCAGTCCAACAATAGTACTCCCTCCGGCCCATATTAATTGACTTGGATTTGTCAAATTTTGAATGAATCTATTAATAAATAGATTCATCCAAAATTTGACAAATCTAAGTTAATTAATATGGGTCGGAGAGAGTACTAGTAAGTAAGAACAAATGTAGTGTTCTCAAAGAAAAAAAAGAATAAATGTTCAGAATAATTAATCGATCCTGAGCTGACGTCATATTAATTAGGCATAACCGCCTTACGTGTACACAATAGGGACGCGCCTTGGCTGCATCGGTTCCCTACTCTTCCCGGATCCATATAGTAATCGGTATTTTCGATGGGGCACCTCGTCTTCCGTCTCATCCTCGAATCGTGTTCTCGACCAAGAAAAAAGGAAGTTCAAGTTGGATCCGAGACCGAGATGCAGATGCCGCCTCCGCCGCCGATGCTCCAGCCCTACGATCCCAGAAGAGGCTTACTCTCGTGCTTCACTACGCAGGACGGCGCCCATGACCCTATCTCCGCCGCCACGGACGAGACCCTCCGCGATCTCCTCCTCGACCACTACGAGGGGGCGTTCCGGAGGCTGCCCGTCGACGACGTGCCGGCCGACGTCGACCTAGCCCAGGTCGTCGACCTTGGAGGGCTCTGCCTTGGCCTCCTCGACCCCGTCGCCAACATCGTCCTCAACACAGTCTCTCTTCTCCCGCACGGCTTCGGGACGACGAACACGACGCCGTGGCCGCGTCACCGCCACGAGAGGAGCAGGGACGAATGGCGCGCCGTCGCATGGAAATCCAGCCGGTGCCTCCTCGAGTTCATGCGGGCCTACTTCGGTCTGCTCACCCAGGAGCAGGCCGGGCGGTACCTCGTCTGGGCGCGTGCCGATCTCGCCATGGCCGTCGTGCTCGTCGAGCACGACCTCTACTCGCCACGGCCTGCGCCCCCCGACCCTCGATCCGGGAGGACGCGGAACTCCCTCAGGCTCGCCGCCACGCATGGGAGCCACCCTTCGCCGGACCACCTCGTCTCCCTCGCGACAGCGTGGCTCCCCCAGCACCGGCTCGAGATGCTCGCCCCCACTTTACAAGACGGCAGCGTGATGTCAGTATATCGGTACGGGGCGTACAGATGTCGTCATATATATTCCGGCTTGAATAATAGGCTCACTGTCCACGACCTCAAGATTTCCCTCCACGCTCTCCGCCACAAAGAGGATGCCTCCGAAATAATGTCGAGGACTGTAGTGGAGCGCACTACGAGCTGTGAGGACCTTGGAGAAGGCCGGATCACCATCACCACCATTGTCCAGCAAGCCGGCGACCACATTGCCTCCCTCCGGCATCATCAAGACATGCGGTCCATGTTATCCTCCTACTCCATGCACACCTGCAGCACGGTGACTGTACCGCCGGCATCAGGCACCACAGCGAGTACGCGCCTGCACGACTCCCCGTGCACGTCCGTCGTCGACGCCGATGCCAGCGCGTGCCCATACGTCAAATCGCTAGAGATGTCCCTTTACGGAAAAATCCATGGGTTCTACCTAAGGGCGCTCGCCATGCTGCCCAGCCACCACATCCGCGCCGTCCTCGTCGCCGGCAACTGCTACGGGCCAATGGATCCGGTCTCCAACATCGTACTTAGCGCCCTTTGGTTCGACGCCAACTTCCCACTCTCGGTGGCCGATCAACGGACGCAATCGCACGACATCCTGGACACGCTCACCATGCTCCGAGCCGTGTCCCGCTGCCTGCACGGCCTCGTCGTTCTCCTCTATGCCACCTCCGACCAGCAGCTGCCACTGCACGACATCCTCAAGTACCTTTGCTACGCGCAGGGCGACGTCTCTGCCATGCTACAGCCACATTTGCACCGGCACCGACTCGATGGAACATCTCCCAGCCCCTTTGTGGCTGCCGCCACCGCTGCTCAGCACCCGCAAGCCTCCGCCATGGCAGCATTTTTTGTTTCCCTAGCACCGACGAAGCTGGACCAGCTCCGGGTGATGACGATGAGTGCCACAGAAAACAGCATTCCCCTCTCACTGGAGTCCTTGACCAAGATAAATAGCATCATTAGAGAAGAAACCTCAGCCATGATCAAGCCCACGTTATTACAGCAGGCTCCCAAACTTTGTGCGATGGCGTCGAACATTCTCACCAGGAAGACGGAAGCCTATGCTCAACAGCAGAGCTTCATCCGTGGCAGGATCGACCAAGCGTTGCAGGAATACAACAACACTAGCCTCCATCCTTCGGAACCTGAATATGATCTGGATTTTGTATGTGGCGTGGCCATAGCTGGTAACGTGGATCGGTGGTGCTACCATGTCAACTTCATGGCAGCTGCCAAATCGAGCTTCAAGAGCACACTCTTCTTTGCCGAATTTTGGTTGGCCTATCAAGATCAGTCAAAACCATCCATATGTTGCCCTCTGCCCCAACCGTATGATATGGGTAAGCTATTCTTGCTAGTTAACATGTTATTATATTGAGCCTAGTTAACATGATATATTAAGCGCCTTTACGTGCCTTGCATAAATATTTATTATTGGTTGCAAATTTCTTCTTGAAATGAATGTCCATTTTATGCTAATTTGTTTTTTTTTTGCGAACAGGTCGTTGTTACTATGGCCAGGAGTCAGCACGTAAGATTGCGTATCCGGATCATTTAGCCGACTACTTCTGGAACGACATCACTCGAGGTGGTCTCAATGACATCGAAGGCATACTTGACACCGACTTTATATACTTTGACTCTCAGAGGGATGTAGAGTTCGCCAAGGTCTTGCAAAGGATGGCAAAGAAAGAAGAGGTCATGCAAAGGTCATCTACTGGATTTACTGATCAATGGTCGACCGCTGTTTTATGCTAATCTCAACCGCTTGAGCTAGTGCCTTTTGCTCAACTAGGCTAGTTGATTGATTTGTCGACTAGTTATTTAAGGTTAAATTCAATCAATGTAATTTTAGTGTTAATGTAATATTATGAACATTAGTTAATACAATTAAAATTTGGTTTTCATATGTATAGAGGGTATTCATATATACTACTCCCTCTGTCCAGAAATAACGAAAGAAGTCCATATCACCCCCCTAACTAACGAGTTTGGTCTACTACCCCCCCCCCCTAACTAATAATTGGGGAAAATTACCCCCCTAACTATACTAAACCAGGTAAATTACCCCCACAACGGTATCTGGCGGTGGTTTTGGCCAGGGTGGACACCGGTTTGGACACTAGATGCCACGTTGGGTGCAAATAACCCCCCCCCTCCCCCCCCAGGTTTGGGTATGTAGACGCTGGACCCGTTCGGTTGCACCTGGTCGATAATCAGGGCAGTTGCGGCGCTGATCGAGCTGATCCAGAATCATGGCAGTTGCGGCGTCGTGGGCTGCTATCTCGTGAGGGCGGCGATCAGGTGCTCCTCTCTTCGGCGATCTGGTGCTACTCTCTTTGGCGAGCAGGTGCTCCTCCCTCTGGTATGTCCCTCTGCTCTCCCTCTGGTATGTCCCTCTGATCTCCCTTTGCTCTATCCCTCCTGACATCCAGTTTTCTCAACTAGACTGCATGTGTGGAGTAGCCATGGAAACAGTTGGATCGGTGGCATCAACTGCTGAGGATCGATGGAATTTATTTGCGGTTGTAGTGCAGCGTCGAAGTGTAGGTTAGATGACTTCATCTTTCTCTGTATCAATCTGATCCAACCCAGGTGGTTTGGGCACTGTCAAAAAAAAGGTGTTAGAATTCAGAAAATGCAGCAGATGCAGTTTTGACATTCGGTTAGCTAGGTGAGATCTCCGACGAAATTCTCTGGGGAATTTGATGATAACCCCGTCCATTTTAGGCCCACATGTCAGAGACAGCGTAGAGAATTTATGATCAACATAATCACCAATTGGGGTTATCGTCAATTGTCCCCTGCATCCCGGGATAAAAAACGCAAATTCTCCGGAAACGCCTGATATTGTCTAAAATAAAATCCGACAGATTCCATGTTTATATCCGGTAAAAACAAACAAATTGTCGAGGTCCGTTTCTGAATCGAGCACGTGGCCGATTGAGCCGTGTCTCCGGCGCCGCCGCTTGTCCCGACCAGCGACCGCGATTGAGCAAGGTGCGGCGCCGTCGTCCACCGCCTCTGCTTCCACCGGCCGCGCCGAGGAAGGATCCGAGCGGCGGCGCCGTCTGCTGCTGCTGTCTCTCCTGGGTGCGCGTGAGACAGAGTCGGCGTCGCCGGCCGCCGCCGCTGCTCTCAACACGGATCGATCTCGTCCACAACACTTCAGCTACTTTGCTACCTTCCCCGATCTGTCCTGTCCTTCTTATATCAAGAATCTTGACTTCTTACTATGACATTTCGATGTGAATTTGTTCTACAACTAGTAGTACTAATTGTTTTGATACCAAATGCCTGCTATCCAAAAGGTGATTTTATACCTGAAACAGTTACCCTTGTATCCAGCAGTTTTTTTGAGATGTGCTATCTGATCCAAGGGTTTAATTTTTTCATACTCACGAACGCTTATACTAATTTTGAGATCTGCTATCTGATCCAAGGGTTACTCTTAAAATGTAGATTACGTTTATGCTAATTTTGTAATGCTACACCTACAGGTTGTTCTTACTATGGCCGGGAGTTGGCACCTAAGATGGCGTATCCGGATCGTTCCAATGACTTCTTCTCCAGCAACATTCCTCATGGCAAACTGAATGGACCACTGGTTACAGCTAATTAATTCAACCACTTAGGTAAGTACCTCTCAACTAGTTTATTTTGTATGTCTCCCTCTGTTTGGCTTATTTAGGCTTGAACTGATATACAAATATTAAGAGAAGGGCTATGCATCACTAAACCCCCTCTTGAAAACTTTGAAAACGGTAATTTTGCCAATAAAGGTGGTTTGGATGATTTGTTAGACTTCGCACCAATAATCTATTCCTTATTCACTAGGTGCAATCAAAATTCCACATGACTGCCAGAACGTCCAATATACATAACTATAATTTTGTAATGGTATACATAGCTGTTTTTTTTTTGCCGGAACAGGTATACAACGCTATATACCTAGTATCCACAATCTATTCCCTACCGCGTCGCTCTCTCGGTCTCTCTCTGTTGTATTTTGTATATTTCACTTACTATATATTATACACCAATCATATTTTTCAGACAACTTTTTGCACCAATGTCATTTAAAATGCATGTGGATGAATAAGTACCCTAAAGTAAACTTTCTAGCAGGATATAGATCCTAGTCTGTTAGTATATTTCTACCTCTGCCTGTTAATTTTGCATCGTCTCGGGTGTCTGATTTGACAGCAAACCGTGTCGGGCAGATCTAATGATTTGGACCTGTTTTTATGGGAACTAGGGATCCAGGCCTTAACAATTCAAATATGGTCAAGGTGCTAAGTAACTCCACCATCTTAAAGGACAATATTACCTTCTTAATGAATGGCGATTTCTCATCTCAACCATCAATCTACATCAAAAGTCGTAATCATTTTGATGGGGTGCCTACTGAAGCAAATACCTTATGAGAAAAGTAGTATGTACGAATCAGTAGTTAGAACATGTAGAGTCGTGTTTTGATTATTGTAAAACTCACAAGAGTCATTCATTAACAACTGAAACAAAGTGATCAACTATCTGCCATCTGGCTTTGCAGTGATGGTTACATCATTATAACTACATGGAACAACAACACTAAATGATTCATGTACCTTGGATACCCTTAAATTAAAGAACGCAGGATGATTAGGTTCTGGAAGAATAACACTCTCACTGTTTAACATTGCAACGACGTCTGACATGGTTGGTCGATCATCTGCATTCTCCTGGACGCACATTAGTGCGATATTAATATACCGCCTAGCCTCTGATGTATGGATCTCCTTGGCGATTGATGATTCTAGAAGCTCAAGCCATCTTCCTCCTATCCAGACCTGCCATGACTGCAAAAAGTAGGAATGCATCTCCATTAATTACAAAAATATTTCACTCTATAAAATAAAACACTCGTGTGCGGGAGTTAAGAAAATGCTCACGTACCCAAGGAGGTAAGGAAGTCTCCATACTGATGAAAACCAGAATTCCTTTTTCCGCTAAGGATCTCAAGAAGTAACACACCGAAGCTGAACACGTCAGATTTGGTTGAGTAAATGCCTTCAGATGCGTATTCCGGAGATATATAACCACTGAAATGAGCGAGAAGCACAAGGAAAATATTATGTCAAAACTTCCAATTTGACTGCTCAAATATAAATGATATTGTAGACATTATATTTGTTCTGATCTGTTAATGAGAAAGATATGCTTACTATGTTCCCACTACTCTCTTTGTACTTCCTTGGATATCATTAGAGCTGAAAATTTTGGCTAGGGCGAAGTCAGAAATTTTAGGGTTCATATCCTTGTCCAACAGAATGTTGCTTGCCTTAAGGTCTCTGTGTATAATGCGCAGCCGAGAGTGCTTGTGTAGATACAGAAGACCTTGGGCTATCCCTTCGATTATCACACATCTTTTAGTCCAATCAACCAAAGTTGTCCTGTTTACATCTGCACATTAGAGAGAGCATTTTATATTTTGGAAAAAAAACGCAATCTGAATATCGTTAAACAACATTATACATACCAAATATAAAGAAGTCCAAACTCTTATTTCGCAAATATTCGTACACCAAAATCTTTTCCTCCCACTGAATGCAACATCCCATCAGCTTAACCAGATTATTGTGTTGTAGTTCTGCAATAAGTTCAACTTCATTTTTGAATTCTGTGAACCCCTGTCCTGAATGTGAGGCAAGCCTTTTAACTGCAACATCCATTCCACATGGTAAGTGTCCCTGTAAGTATGTACAAAACAAAACTGGATGCATTATTTTGTAGTACTGAAAAGACAGAAGAATTACATACTATCCAGGGAAAAAAGAGTACTTTAGTGATATGCAACATCACATATCCAAGACGTTGCCTTCATATTCCCTTTCACTGCATTTAATCTATTGTTCTTAATTTCACTCTATTGTCCAATAGGACAAATTCAACAATTTTATGAAGAGTTTCTGAGACAAGAAGGATAGGATGGGCATAGCTCCGGTTTTCCCAAGAAACATGATAAAAGAATAGAACCACTTGTGAAAGAAAAAGAAAAGGTGATGTATCATGAATAAAGAAAGACACACCGTTAAGATTAAAGATTTACCGATACTAGAGTGGATGAATCTTTGTCTCGCTGGAAGAAAAGAGCTAGATTGGAGAGGTTTTGAACCACTATTACAATAGCATCGTATCTTCTCTCGAATTTGAGAAAAGAAGTTCGGAAACAATATTGCCTTCAAACAACAGAGTCCCTTGATAACAACAGAAAAATTTAGTTAGACATCGTCGGATTAGATTCTTGTTGGGCCGGTAAGAACCAAGGATCACGCAATTTAGGTGCGCAGATATAACTTCCAGAGATGGATGTGAAGCCAGATCATGGTGGAATCCCGAGAAGCAAAGAATATGGAGGATCTGGAGTTTATTGTAGAGATACTTATTGCTTTCTTTAGCCTTGAGGCTAACGCAATAGATTTGCGGCTGATGGCATCAACCATAATTGGCTTTACCATAGAAAAAGAATTGATGAAATAAAGAGAGAGATAGTTTCCTTTAATCTTGTTTGGGGATATCGAGCATCGGTAGAAAGACGAGGATAGAAAAAGGTTTGCGTTTGTTTCCACCAGATAATTGAGGATTTTGCTCCGTGCAGAAAGGGTGAGATCACCAACAAGAGATTATTGATTACTTTCTTCGAAAGAGCACTCCGGAAAAACAAGGACGGAAGTAAAAGTATCAAGGGATAAAGGCCACTTCTAACTTCTGTGGAATGAGTGAAATCACATTAATTCACCAATTCAATGTACAAGAGCGAATGATAAGAGTAGTGGTATGGTAGCTACTCCATCCCGCACTCAAAGCATTACTCCACACATGAATAAGAAAACCATGCAACCCAACTACCGAAACAGACTGAAGGTGTTGACAAAAACTCATGGAACTTCGTTAGAAAACAAGGATAGATGCAAACGATTTGCCGGGTTCACAGATAGATAAAGATGATGATGTTGTCGTCATGTCTGAAGTACCAAGCCCCCGGAAAGACATGAAGGAAGATTACGGAGACAACTGCAAGATTTCACAGATATAGAAAAAGATAGCACCACTTGAACAGAAGGAATACAAGATCTGGAAGGTCTTCATGGCCTCCGGTGGATTGAGCATAGATGATAGAACGAGAGGGTTTCAAGAGATTACTTAACGAGATGGAGGTGAAAGAACTCCATGTTCTTCTTGAAATGATTGAGAGAGATTTAGCAGCCTTGAGGAAATCTTCAGCGGAACGACGATGATAACTTGCCAACAAGGAACAACTCCGGATTGGTTGAAGATGGAGGATGGAATTAACAATGGACTTGCTGATTCCAGAGTTGAAGTAATGTATTTAGCAGAAGGACGTGGTCGAGATATGTGACTTCAAAAAGTCAGAATTCTCACTTTGAGACTTTGCACACAGGCAGTGCTCACGAAGCTTGAGAGAAAGAGACACATATGATCTTCCATGTCCTTCCATAGATATCGAATAGGCAAGCATATTATCAACATATACCACCATGGATTAACAAGATATTCCCAGAATACCAAGTTCAAGAGGCGGGAGAACGAACAAATGCTCGAAACACTTTCTGAGCTCAACGCTCTTTGAAAGATCAACGTTACGAGTAAGGATTCCTGTTGAAGAAGATGCGCTGACAGAATAGGTTAACTGGTCCTTCGGAAGAAAAAGAGATGTCACCTGGTTCACATTGTCGATCGGATCACCGGTTACAAAGATAAAGAGGTCTTGGATAAGAACCGATGATAGCTCATACCTTAAGCAAAGCTATCAGAGACGAAAAGATGCAATTCCCTCGTATCCAGGAGAATTGTGCAGATATGGGGTTCAAAAGGATGTGCAGCATGATGGACAGATGATAGACCGCCGTAGTGCTTGGAGAAACTCTGGATTGCCAAAGATGCTTGAATATGCATAGATATGATCGCGGTGTACTCAAAATCACAAGAGATAACCGTCACCATTTGGAGGATAGTGGTGATTGCATTTTCCATATTCCACTCAAGATAAGTGTCATATAGCTATGCCGAGAACCAAATTACAATCACCAGCATCGGATCGACACATGTTATGTAATTAGCCCAAGAGAATTGGAGATGAAATGAAACTCTAGGATTAAGCGCCGGTGACAAAAGAATGAGTTAGCATGGACATGCTGATAAAAGGGAGATAGATAATGTTTCACACACGACTGAAAAGGAGTGTGGAAGCACAGATGTATCAAAGAAATTTTTTCCGCATTTTTCGGCATTAAAATACCAATAGATGCGCAAAAACACTTATCAGGTAGCGATTAGCAACTGATGGTTTCACAGAATGTGGAGTTGCTAGAAGGAAGGACACCCTTAAGAAGATGGCACCGGTTAACAAGGAGTCAGATAGATCGCGCCGGTATTCAAAAGCCTGTCAGTATGGAATGTACCAACAGTTGATAACCAAAGGCAGATAAAGATAACATGTTGGATACAACAAATAGACAAGGAATTACACACACACCCTATGGTACTACGGAAACCCAGAACACGTGAATCCTAGTTTGAATTTAAGAAGAGGATAGAAAACGTTACACTTCCTTACCAGAAAAGGGTGGGTGGTTAAGAAGAAAAATGGAAGCAGTCCTACTCTCGTGTTTTGTTTTTTCCTAGTATACATAGCTACCAAAAATATTTGCTAGACTGACAACGACCATTTGGCTGAGACCCTGAAGGGCGGGATGGCTCTGATACCAATTGTAACTACCTCGGTGAATTACGCTCCTAGTTACAAGCCTGGATGAGCGGAAATGGTTAAAATAGTACGGTGGGGCCCAAATGCCACTCACAGGTAGACCTTTCGGCCGTCCTAACCATTTCCAAACATTAGGACAAGAACGGGCGGCGTAATCGGCAGGCGAAGGGATCAACTACATACACAAATGAGTATGTATGCAAGCCACCATACAACAGTCCTCAGAGCCATTCCATCTAAAAGAAATAGAAATATTGCAACGCCATACGGCAAGATCCAAATGTCCTAGATAGATATAATAGTTTAGGATATCTCCTCATACATCAAACATCAGAGTATCAGACGGAAGAGGCAAACAAGATCCGAGTACGGATAAGAAGCAAATCGGCATAAGATGCCCCATAATAAACACATCCCACCCACAGATCTCACGGATCCCCGTTCCCGGAATCTCTACACCGAATGATCGTTGTCCACATCGTCCGTCTCCTCCACCCAGTATCCATTTAGTGAGTGTACCTGCTCATCTGAATCAAATAATTTATCGTGTGAGACCCTAGGAGTACTCAGCAAGTCTTTATGCCTCTAAAGGGGACACAACCTGGGTGACGCAATTGCAGCAAAAGATAATACCTAACAATTCTATAGATACTCGCTAACCATCCGTCTAACCATAGATAGACGGATGTCCGTGAATTAATAACAACAGTTATAACAGTAATATTAACAGATCCATCCTCCTCCTCGCTTACCAACAAGGAAGCGGACGAACAACCCCCCCATCCGTTGGCAGTTTTATTAACCATTCCATGGGTGTTGCATTATTTACTAGTCAGGTACTTAGTCAAGTTAAAAGCGGTACTTTAGTTATACTTGTCTATGATCGAGAAACTGTGCTCCAAGTCGTCCATAACCGCGGACACGGCTTTCAGAAAGTTTTACCCTGCAGGGGTGCACAAATAGCAACACACACTCGATCAACCTCGGAAAAACCAAATCAAAACCCAACGAGGCATTCACGACAAAGCGATCACAGGATTCAGAAATATTTCAGGGGGCCACCCCATTAAGCTACCCGCAACGAAGTTAGCCGACTCCGAGACGGACTCAAGGTTTGCGTCAGTGGCTGTAAACGACTGGGAACCCGAAAATGTGACTGGGCTTGTCGATACCGCGAAAACACTCCGCTTCCAAAACAGTACAGGTGCTCCTCGCACAAACTTAAATAAAGCAGTAAAGCATGGCATAAGTACAAAAAGTAATAAAGCCCCAAACTACTTTGTGGCCCCAAGAAATAAGAATGAATCAAGCTCTGGCTCAGGGGGGGTCCATAAGCCTCCCGGATGTGGATAGCGCGAATATTCAAGGAACAGGAATCAAGTACTCGGGGTCCTACGGGACACAAGTGAGCATGAAAAACCAAATAGCAGATATTGCTCACCGATGCCACTTTTATTAGTTATCCCATACTACTCAGGTTAAGTTGTTTAGGTACCTCGTTATCCATCAGACACTCACATACCCTACACATGCTGTTCTACGACCCGCATGGCTCAAACAACTCCTGTAGTAATGGCTCATGGGATGGAGGAACAAGCTTCGGTGGGGTTTAAAAGTAAAGGTTATGCAGTACTTGGGATTCAGTTTAATGCGATTGCGACTCAATGATGCAAGAATAAGATAGAGGCAATAGGTACTATATGTATGCAAGCATGTGGTAGTGCTTGCCTGGCAGCTCAGTTGAAGCGAGAGAAGGATCTGGGTAGTGCTCCTGGGTTTCTTGATATATCCCATGCTCAGCGTCTATTCGAAGAAGAACCAAACAAACAAGGGCCAACATAAATAAAGTGCACAAGCATATGAATAAGATGCGACAAGCAAACAATCATGCCATGATGAATGATGCACAATTTGCATGGCAATAATGTAGCATGGCATGGGTGAGATGTGGAATACAAGAATAAAGCCTTTTATTGAGTTTGGTCACATTTTAACCTCATATAAGTTGCTGTATGCTTTATATTTATATGATGCATGCTGCAATTCAGAACATGGAATGCATAAACAGAAAGGTCTCGTCGAGATGATCGATTTAGACATATTATTTGTTAAATTTGGATTTATAAAACAAAAGTTATTAATTAATTAAGGCAAAAGGGCATTTTATTGTAATTTTAATACACTTGAAAAATCAAGTGTCCAAAATATATTTTGGAGGGCATATTTGAATTCCTCACATTTTTCTGATTTAAAAACATATATTATTTGTATTAATTGAATTTGAAAATTAAAAGTTACTTAAAAACAGATTTGAATTTGAATTTAAATAAATTTGAAAAGGTTTAAATTTAAACAGACAGACAGAAAGACTTTTGCTACTCACCCAGGTCTAGCCACAGCCACAGACGAGTGGGGCCAGGCTGACTGGGCGACACCGCGTCTAGGAAAATCTTTTCTCACCGCGGCGCTTCCCAGCCACTGCGACTGACGGGTGGGGCCACAGCAGCCTCAGGGCCACACGCGGGCGCGCCAGCGGGGACGTGCCACGTGGGGGAGCCCGGGAGCGCGGGTTAAGTGCTCAAAACTGCGGGGGTGTTTCTGCAAAACGGACAGAGAGGCTGACGGTGGGGCTCTGCGGACTGCGGGATGAGCGAAAACAAAAGGGAGGGCTAAACTGCAAAACATCGCCGCGGTACTGTGGATCTTCCTCGCGATCTGACGAGAGATCGGTGCCAGCAAGCGAGCGCGCGGCGCGGGGGATCGAACCTAGGACCTGGCGTGCGCGCGCGGAGGCGGCAGCCACTGCGGTAGGGAGGGGTAGCTGACAGGGAGTGGCTTAGGCGACCAGATCTTCCTCTGCAACGCCACGGCCTGGAAAACGACTGCGAACACCGGCGCAGCGAGCGTTCGACGGAGCGACCGACGCGGCCAGGACACGACTGCGACGGAGAGGATGTCTGGGAGGGTCGGACGCTCACCGCGGAGAGGTTGGTGCAGACGGCTCGGGCTGGGACGCGGTGGATCGACGGCGATGCAGACGCTCCCGCGGCTAGGGTTTCAGGCGGCGAGTCGATGTGCAGCTCGGCCTGGGGCTCCTCCTCCTCGCTGGCGGGTACGGGGCGACGCAGGGACATGTCTTCGTCTTCCTCGACACCCAGAGCACCTCGCCACCGGCTGCTAGAGGAGGGACGGTGGAGACCGACGGTGGCCGGCGAGAGAGGGTGGCCGGTGGTGGAGAGGAAGGAGAGGAGAGGGCAAGGCCCTGGGGTAGATCTGGGAGAGGCAGGAAGACGTGGGAAGGAGATAAAGCAGAGAGGGAGAGGGAGGTGCCGTGGGGGGAGTGGTTAGGGATAGAGGTGGCTTCGGCCACCTTTTTCCTCCTCCCTTCACGTGCTCGAGCTGGGAGGCCAGGGCAGGCACGAGTAGGCTGCCAGGTGGGACCAGGGAGCGTCCAAGGAGGTAGGCTCGGGCGGGGCACGCCAGGCAGAGAGAAGAGCAAGAGAGAGGAGAGGGGAGGCTCGGGCCAGGTTGGGTAGCCTCGGGTTAGGGTTTTAGGGTTGGGACAGGTTAGTCTAGGTGGGGCCAGCAAGGTAGAGAGAGGGGGTGAGAGAGGTGTGGTTAGCTAGGGTTAGCTTAGAGGGGGCTCGGGTTAGGTTAGAGAGGAAACTAGGGTTAGGAGGGAGGGTAAAGGGAGAGGGTGAGATGAGAGAGAGAGAAGAGAGATGATCCACTCAAAATGACCAAATAAAAACAAAGGAGGCAAAATATAGAGATGGTTGCATGGCCCATGCATAACAATTAATGCCATGCTTATTCTTGTGAAAACAATAATATTTACATGGCATTATTCCTATGCATTCCCAAAAGTGGAATTAAGCCAAGCAAAAGAATTTAAAGGAAAATTCCAGATGGAGTAGATGGAGATGATCACATTTGATTATAATTGGGACTTGCTAGTGTGTTTATTCCACTAGATGTTTAATAGTCCCATAAATATCCCAACATGAGCATAAATCCATGATAATCCATATGAAAGCTAGGAAAAAGGAGCACTACTCATAATGCATGCAAAGGTGGCTCCACATATCAATAATGTGAAAACAACATGATGCTAAGATGAGAGCATGTGGAAATAGAATTAGATCCATCCCAACCCACATGAGCTAGAGGTAAAACCCAATAGAGTGCAAAGCTCATATTTAGTTGGATGGTGGAATTATAAGGTGGTGACAGAGAAAGGTGATAGAGTTGAATAAAAGATATGCCCCCAACTCAACTTGGTATTAAACAATATATCAAAAACCAAATACAATATCAAAAGACAAATATAATTTACAATGCATATGAGAGAAGAACCAAAACAAAAGGATTTTATATGATGCTCAAATGCAAGGTGGCATGATGACATGAGCATGATATAATTATGATGCAATAATTATATATAGAAAGTAGCATTTATATAGACTAGGCTAGTAGCATTGCAATTGTTAGACAATTGAGATGCTACAACCAGGCCCATCATAGGACAGTTCCATACAGAGTCTAGGGTACTATAAATTAACAGGGCTATTGTAAATACATAAGAATGTGTTTTAGGATGGCACACACAAATGACCTGGTCAGCGGCCAGCTAAACCTCATATTTATTAAGCTAATTGTGATGAACATATGATTTAATCTTTTCAAGACAATGCATTCACCTTGTAGACAGGGCCAAAACCACCACGCCCAAGTAGGTTTTCTCTGGAGAAGTTGTGTGTAGCCTGCAATATTTCTGAGAAGTCATAGAGAGTGAACTCTGAACTATTCTCTTCCAATCTCCAAACCAGTGCGTCTTCTTCTAACCTATTCGTGGGAGCTTGATCATGCAAATCTATATTTCCTAAATTGAGCAAGGACACAGAAATATATAGCGTTAATTTGGTGCTCGAGCCTAATGGCAGACTACATAAATAAGTGGTAGTTTTATTTAGAGGAACCTTGTGGTGAATGAATCGCGATAAGAACACCTTTTCTTCGTCTTCTCAACCACACGACGGAACAGATAAAACACAGAAATATCAACAGTAATGGAGCGGCCACAGCAATAATCCACAGGGTCCTCTTGCTTGACTTGCGTCCTAAAAAAAATCACATACAGTTCCCATATTGAAATAAAGACAAATTTGTTCGGTGACAGAAAGAATGACAGATAGGTTGTTGGTTGTGGACCATCTCACTTGACCACACTTCACCATTTGAGCATTGGTCGTTCAACTATTTGACAAGGAAACTTCACCTATAATTCATGATTGACCTTTCTACCTAATTAATGAACCTTCTTTCCTTGTTGATTGACTTGACTTAGTTCTTTTACTTATTTATTTTATTCATCGATCTAGTCCCGAGCTCAGATCTACTAGTCTAAAAATTCATGATCCAGGTTCAGCGAAATTCAGTTAAACACAGTGAAATTTGGGCGAATATAGGCGGATTTCATTAAACTAGGGAAAGGACTTACATATTACATCGAATTTAATTAGGAAAAGGCCGTCGCCGCTATGGTCGACGCGGACACCGCTCTACAGGCTGAGGTGGGGGTGGTCGCCAGGCTAGATGTGCTCCATGACGACGGCGAGAGTTCGCCCTGGGACGCTTCACCAGCGGCGAGCCCGGCGGTCCATCGTGTCAGGCGAGATTCTGGAGGCGCCTGTCGGCGAAAAACTGCCTCCAGAAGACCAGGTTGCGAGGATCCTCGGCGAGACCCGGGTCTTGCATGGCGGCGATAGCCACCTGGATCTCTCCGGCGATGTCCTCGTCGGCTGGCACCGGCAGAATAGGTATCCCGCCAGCGCTGAGTTGCCAGGCGAAGGGGAGACGACAGTCCGGCGGCGCCGTATAGCCTGCCTTGTGGAGCAGTCGGGCTTCCCACGTCTGCAGCGTGCGTCGGCCGCTCGCAACCACGATGTCGTCGGGAAATCTCTCTGCCATGGCTTTTCGGCGGAGTTAAGGAGGTAGAAAGGTGCGAGCGTCTGCGGTTCGCCGGAGTTGGGAGCGGTGTGAGAGACTGTGAAGGGAGACGGCTAGATGTACGGCCTTTATAGGCCGAGTTCGGCAACAAGGGCGGGAGGGGTGTAGCGGCGAGGACGGGAAAAAGGAAACGGCGGGAAGGATGACGACGACTCGGCTTCTGTCGCTGACAGGCTGGTTCACTCGGCCAATTCTCTTCGTTCGGCGTTCCCAGGGCATACCCGGGATCCTGGGTATGGTCTTGGGAGTCCGAACCAAAGCTGGCTCAAATCCGAATGAAAACAGGTTCCTGAGTACGCGACTGGGCCGATTTTCGGCGTCCGAATCTAAATTCGACATCCTGCATAGGCGAGTAGAGATGCCCTTCCGGGACACGGTTAAATTGATGTGGAGAGGAAAAGTGCTGCTTTAATTACGGGAGAGGAACAAGAATTTTGGTGAGTATAATCCTAAAGCATTTTTTAAGTTTCACGATGAAAGTCTTCACATGAGATTTTACAATTTTGAAATTTCAAAAAAATCTATAGCTAATTGTTTTTGAAATTTAGATATCCTAAACGTTAATATTTTTGGAATTCTTAGAAATTCTTAACGTGCAGTGTGAATTTCCTGAAAATAGAATCCGGTATATGAAAGATCCTGCTATACTATTATTTTACCAATGAAAATAGTCCATGGGAGGTTCTCCCTTGTTGGAGTGATTTTAGACGGGTCTCTCCTGATCTATGGTTGTTTTTGGTCTATTATGGCCTTAGCTTGACGGTTTTGTGTCTATCTGATACAATAAACTCTAGTACGACAAGTTTTATCCGGACGATGGACAGGCAAAAACGGCGGCGCGCCTTCCACTACAGCTAGTGATTATATATAGTGGTCGCTAGGTGACCGGTGGAATTTCATAAAAAGAAAAAAAGACTCCTACAGTTCCGGGTAAAAAATAAAATAAAAGCAATTGCTACAAAGAGTCCATTATGTATACGGTACGGTATTAGCTGTCGCCTATCGGTGATTAAAAAAAAAGAAAAAGCTATCGCCGATCGGAACACGCTCCCTTCTCGCAAAGAAAAAAGACCTAGTAATTAAGATGGATCCGATGCCGCCGCCGATGCTCCAGCCCTACGACCCCACGAGGGGGATGATCTCCTGCTTCGCGGAGAACGACCACGCCGGTGACAATACTATCTGGACCGCCACTGCCGTGGCTCTCCGCGACCTACTCGTCGACCACTACGAGGAGGCGTTCCGGCGGCTTCCCGTCGACGAAGTGCCGGTCGAGGTCGATCTAGCCAAGCTCGTCGACTACGGCGGCCTCTCCCTTGGGCTCCTCGACCCCGTCACCAACATCGTCCTCAACACCATCTCCTTCCTCCCGAGCGGCTTCGAGAATAATCCTAGCAGCTTGACCGTGCCGTCGTCACACCGCCGCGGCGAGAGGAACAGGGATTCATGGCTCTCCATCGCGTGGACGTCCAGCCTGTGCCTCATAGAGTTCATGCACGCCTACTTCGGGCTCCTAACCCGGGAGCAGGCTGGACGGTACCTTGTCTGGGCGCGCGCCGATCTCGCTATGGCCGTCCTCCTCGTCGAGCACGAGCTCTACGCCGCCAGGACGGCGCCCCCCGACCCTCGCTCTGGGAGGACACGGAACTCCCTGCGGCTCGCTGCCAAGTACGTTAACCACCCTTCGCCAGACCACCTCGTCTCGCTCGCCACGGCATGGCTACCCCGGGAGCGTCTCAAGATGCTCGCCCCCGTTCTGCGACACCAAGGCGGCGGCACGAACAGGCTCACCGTGGACGCCGTCAAGACCATACTCCATGTGTTTCGCCAGCAAGATGACATCTCCGCCATGACTACCTTGTCGCCGAGCGTAGGACCTGTAATCGAGCGCACTACGAGCTGCGCCGACCTCGGAGATGGCCGGATTGCGTACGCCACCGTCACAATCATCCAACGAGCTGGCGACCACGTCGTGTCCCTGCGCCGTCCTCAAGACATAGACTCCACGCTATCCTCATACTCCACGCACGTCACACCGCCGGAGCAGGGCACAATGAAGTGGCCGCCCCAAGACTCCCCATGCGCGTCGGTCCGGTCTTTCTATGCAGATGCCGAGTCGTGCCCGTATGTCCGATCACTTGAGATGTCTCTACATGGCACCATCCATGGCTTCTACCTTAGGGCGCTGGCCATGCTACCCAGCCATGTCGCGCGCCACCACATCCGCGGCATCGTCCTCGCCGGCCACTGCTACGGGCCCATGGACCCCGTCTCCAACATCCTTCTCAGCGCCGCCTGGTACAACGCCAACTATCCGCTACCGGACTCCGACCGCGACACCCAGGTGTACGACATCCTCGACTCTCTCACTATTCTCAGAGCTGTGTCCCGCTCGCTTCGCGGCCTCGTCGCCCTCCTCCACGCCACCTCCGGCCAGCAGCTGCCGCTGCACGAGATCCTCAAGTACCTCTCCTACACGCAGTGCGACCTCTCGGTCATGCTCCAGCCACATTTACACCAAGATTGGAGCTCTCCCAACCCTTTCGCCGTTGCCGCCACTGTCGCTAAACACCCTCAAGCGTACCACATGGCAGCATTTTTCGCATCTTTGGCACCGACGAAGTTGGACCAGCTCCGGCCGTTGATGATGAGTGCCACCGCCAACAACGCTCCACTATCTCAGGAGTCTTTGACCAAGATATACAGCATCCCCACAGAGGAAACCTCCTCCTCGGCTACGATGAAGCCATGGCAGTCACCTCCTCCGCCGAGACTCTGCAACATGGCCTTGAGCATTCTCGCAAGTAAGAGGCAAGCCTATGATCACCGGCAGACCTTCATCCGCGGCAGAATCGAAAAGCTGCTAGAGGAATACGCCCGTGACCATCCCTCCGAACCGAAATATGATCTGGATTTCATATGCGGCGTGGCCCTAACTTCGGACAATCAATACTACCACGTCAATTTCATGGCGTCATCTACCGAATCAACAATCAAGAACACACTCTTCTTTGCCGAATTTTGGGGGGGGGTGTGTCTTACCCTTACCATGGGCATTCGTCAAAGACGTCCATGTGTTGCCCTCTGTCCCAACCGTATGATATGGGTAATAACCTGCCACTAGTGCTTAAGCGTTACATCATATATATGTTCTTAAAATGTGGATTCTGTTTATATGCTAATAATGTGGTTTTGCTAACAGGTCGTTGCTATTATGGCCGGGAGTCGGCACGTAAGATCGCGTATCCGGATCATTCCACCGACTACTTCTCGAGCGACATTACTCGCGGCGGATTGGATGCCACGGAAGTCACGCTAGAAACCGACTTTTTGTACTTCGACTCCGAGAGGGACGTGGAGCTCGCGAGGGACTTGCGGAGGATGGCAAAGCAGCAGGAGTCCCTGCAACAAAGCTCCTTTGCTGGACCGGTGGCTCAATGGGGAACTCATACTGCTGTATGTTAATTCTGCCAACCGCTTGAGTGGGTGCTTCTCAATTAGGTTATGTGTGCATCTATTTATTTATCTTACATTGAATTGAAATATTCTACTATATAAATATTACGAGAATATATAGTAGTATTTACTACTACTTTAGTTAAAACATGTGCAGTCTTCTTGCAGTTATTGTACAACTCACATGAGTCTGATTATTGCTAGTTCTTTCATTAACAACTGAAACGAGGTGATCAACTATCTACCATCTTGCTCCGCAGTGATGGTTACATCATTATTACTGCATGGAACAACAACACTAACCAATTCATGTACCTTAGACACCCTTAGATTGAAGTACGCAGGATGACTAGGCTCAGGAAGAACAACACTCTCACTGTTTAACATTGCAACGACATCTGACATGGTTGGTCGATCATCTGCACTCTCGTGAACACACATCAGTGCGATGTTAATGTACCTCCTAGCCTCGGTTGTATGAATCTCCTTAGCGATTGATGCTTCTAGAAGCTGAATCCATATTCCCTTTTCCCAGAGCTGCCATGACTACAGAAAGATAGAATGCATCTTCGTGACAAAATTGCTTCAGTCTATCTACAATATATTAAACTCGTATGCGAGAGTTCATAAAATGCTCACATATCCAAGGAGGTTAAGAAAGTCTCCATATTGATGGAAACCAGAATTCCTTTTTCCACTAAGAATCTCAAGAAGTAACACGCCGAAGCTAAAAACATCAGATTTGATTGAGTAGATGCCTTCAGATGCATATTCCGGGGACATATAACCACTGAAATGAGTTAGAAGCAAAAGAAAAATATTATATCAAACTCTAAAATTTGATTGTTCAACTAATAAATGGTATTGTAGGCACTATCTATATAGTGATCGTTTAAATAGAAATATGTACTTACTATGTTCCCACTACCCTCTTTGTGCTTCCTTGAGTATCATTTGAGCTGAAAATTTTTGCTAGGCCAAAATCAGAAATTTTTGGATTCATGTCCTGGTCTAGGAGAATGTTGCTAGCCTTAAGGTCTCTATGTATGATGCGCAGACGGGAGTGCTTGTGTAGATACAAAAGACCTTGTGCTATCCCCTCGATTATCACACGTCGTTTATTCCAATCAACTAAAGATGTTCGGTTTCCATCTGCACATTAGAGAGTGAAGTTTACAGGGTGTACGAAAGGCAATTCAAAATATGGTTAAACTACGATGTGTGTACCGAAGATAAAGAAGTCCAAGCTCTTGTTTGTCAAATATTCGTACACCAAAAGTTTTTCCTCTCCCTGAATGCAGCATCCCATGAGCTTGACCAAATTAGTGTGTTGTAATTTTGCAATAAGTTCAACTTCATTTTTGAATTCTGTGAAACCTTGTCCTGAATGTGAGGCCAGCCTTTTAACTGCAATTTCAATTCCATCTGGTAACTGGCCCTGGAAGTATGCACACAACAAAACTGGAGGAATTATTACTTTGCAGTTCTGAAAATCCAGAAAAAGGTTGCATGCTATCCATGGGTAAAAGTACTTTTGTAACGTACTGAGATATCCAAATTCATATATCCAAGATGTAGCCTTAATATTCCATTTCACTGCATTGCACTTATTTCTTTCAGAATTTCACTTAATTAGTTGTCGGATAGGACAAAATAATCAAGTTTATTTATGAAGAGTTTTCGGCGTTTTTTTCTAGTTTAAGGCTTCATATGCCATTGCTTATGCTAATCCATATGCCGTTGAGATACAATTATATAACTGAGTTTATAGCTACTTATCTGATTAGCAAGTTGATGTATGTCTACTCTAAACTCTGGAACATTGGTAATATAATGGAAAACTTTGCCTTTTTGTCCACAGTTTGCTGGTCAAGATGAATGATATGATGGCTACCATTGTAATATAATGGAAATTGTATAAATAATTTTTGAATGTGGCTTAAAAACCAGGGACATCATATATATACAGGACAATTCCTTACAGACTGCAGTTATAGTATATATAAATGTGTTTTAGATGTGCACAGGTCAATGTATTGTTACTCCTGCTAAACAACGGATTTATTTAAGCTAATCTTGATTCAACAAAATTTATGAATTAATATTTAAATCTATTTCAGACAATTCATCTAGTTATCGGTTGCGTTACCTTGTAGACAGGGCCAAAACCACCTTGCCCAAGTAGGTTTTCTTTGGAGAAGTTGCATGTAGCGTGCAATATGTCAGAGAAGTCAAAGAGAGTGAACTCTGAACTCTTCTCTTCTGATCTCCAAACCAGCGCGTCTTCCTCCGGCCTATTTGTGGCAGCTTGATTCTGTAAGGTTGCCTTTCCTAAATTGAGAGGATACACAAATATACAGAGTTAGTTTGGGACTAAAAGCACTTATGACATCTCCGGCCAGTAAAATTGGTTTTCATGGCAGCTCGAACGTCCAGGCACCATCCATTTTAAATCGTTGGGTTTGCCTCGTCTCGAGTATGTCGGCAGATAAGAGTTGTACCGATAGACATAAATACCTTTCCTTCGTCTTCTTATCCATACAACAGAGCAGATAAAGCACAGAAGTATTGACAAAATTGCAGCGGCAACAGCACTAATCCACAGCGCCCTCTTGTGTGAGTTGCGTCCTAAGGAGAAAAAAAAACAAATTCATATATCGTTCTCTTTTTTTAGCTGAATTCATATATCGATCGTTCTCATGTATAAATAAGAATGCATTCACTTGGTGATAGGGACAGTGAAAATTCAGCTTTTGGCTGTGTGGATCATCTCTCTCGGGTACAGCTCACCAATTGAAGGTCGGCAATATTCGACAATGAAGCTCCACCTATTACCTTTGGACCATTTCGTTCCTAACATCTTTCCCCACATCATTGATTGACTTGACTTAGTTCTCCGAGTTATTTATTTTACTCATCTATTCCTAAGCAGAGGTCTATGGAGTAGTCTAAAAGTGCTAGTAGCCGTAGACAGTAAGTACTGGGCGTAAACCCAGGCGTTGCGTTTCTAACATCTTTCAATTCCCCTTATGAATGAACCTTCTTTTCTTTTCGATTGACTTAGTTTAGTTCTTCTACTTATTTATTTTATTCATCTATTCCTGAGCTCAGATCTATTATTCTTAAAATATATACTGTGCTAAAATTAATAATGTAGTATTACGATCTACATGTGTTGCTTTTTCCTAGTAAGCGGAGATGACCGATGTGTAAGATGTGAAGTAGCATGGAGGATGAGAATTTACATACCGTGCTGGTTTTGCACCACCGGGTCCTGTGGTGGCGCTGCAGCTGGTGGCACTGGCGGTGAGCCATAGACAGTAACCGGCGTCGTCGTGTTGTTGATCACCGGAACTTCAGTGGCCAAGTTGATGATACGCAGAGTAGGATCCCCATAGAAGAATGGGTAAATCTCGTACCTCGAGTTACACCGTATCCCAAGGATTCGACCACCTTGCTTACCGTCCATGTAATCGAGCGTATACTGCAGGGTATCCTGGAAACATGACGCGCAGTGGGCGGCGGTCAGGTCAGGCGTGCACTGCATAAGGCAGTACAGCGTCGGGTAGGAGCTGACGTCTAAGCGCGAGGTGATAAACCTCCTCGTGCTGTCCACGGCCGATTGGGCCGTGCTGTTGAGAAGCGTGAACAACAGGCGCCTGGTGGAGTCCAAGCCTGTGGTGAAGTTTTGGGTGTTCATGAGGATGAGCGCGTTGTTATCAGTGGTGGCCAGAAAATTCTCGTTGGAGAACTTGAGCATGCAGGGATCGTCATATATGGCGACGTCCTTATTGTACGGACAGAGTTGATCACCGTACTGGAAGGCGGAAGCCACGCAGGCCTCACAGCTGGAGGCGTTAGTGTCCCCACGGCAGAGCGTGAGGGCATAGACGGTGTCCGGTGTGTCGCCTGCCGTGTCGGTGGTGAAGAGGGTGGCAATGGAGGCGGCCTTCTTGGGGAGGGTTGACGAGAGGAGTTGGAGGTTGGCTTGGTAGGTGCTGTTTGATGTGTAGTTGCCGCTATTGCCGCAGTCTTGCCATAGTGCAGCAGCGAAAGGTAAGAGAAGCAGCAGGAGGAGGAGGATAACCATGGCCATTCTTTTGGAAAAACGATAACAACCAGGGCCGTTAACTAACCTTGGGCACAAGGCCATACAGAATTTATATGCTAAACAGCCCATGCCGAGTTACTCCTATCAACATCATCAGTTAAGAAATTTGACCATCGATTGAGACTGATATGGTTGAACCGTTGAAAATAATAATGAGAAGTGTTAGACCAGCCACACTGTAGAAACAGCGATTCATAGCACTCTCTCCAGCCTTTGAATCGGTTCGATACACTATGGGGAACCGACGCATGCGATTGACAGAAAAAAGCGGTTCAACTTGTTGGTTTGACTCCTAGAATGGATGTGTGAGGAGCAAGCTGTATCGGCCCACATGGCTGTGAGAAAGAACAGAGGACCTGATCGATTAAAATAAGATTGCATGTATACCGAATCATCCTGCTCTCTTGAGACCAGCCACACTGTATAGAAAAAGCGATTCATAGAACTCTCTCTCCGGCCTTTGAATCGGTTCGATACACTATGGGGGAACTGACGCATGCATCTGACAAAAAGAAGCGATTCAACTTGTTGGTTCGACTTATAGAATGGATGTGTGAGGAGCAAGCTCTGTAGACCCACATGGCAGCGAGAAAGAAGAGAGGACCTGATTGATTAAAATAAGATTGCATGCGTACAAATCATTGTGCGCTCTCACATAATAAGCGATGCCAACAGTGTAGAGAATACGTAGCGATTCTATGAGCTGACACATTTTTTTTTGAACCGAACACACGGTGTGGCTGGTCTCACATGACAAGCGATGCCACCTCACGTGACAAGCGATGCCAACAGTGTAGAGAAAACATAGCGATTCTATGGGCCGACACATTTTTCTTTGAAACGAACACAAGTGGCTGGTCTTAGAGCATCACCCATCGGAGACCCCAAGTCGTGTTCGGCAATGCTCCGTCTGGATACGAGTTGGGAAGTGCTTGACAAGCTCTTGCATATGGTGGGAGGAGCTCCCCAGTTACACTTCCAATACAAAATATGATAAGAGCATGTGTATCCGGGGGCCTTAAAGGTTCCTCAAAGGGCTACCAGGGGTGTTGGCGCTGAAATTGACGTCCAGCCGACCCCTCTAATTTGGTTTTGGCGTCGGCGCGGCCCAACTAGTAATCCAGCGCCCCCAGGTCGTACCCGACCCACGGGAGGCTAACGGGGGCGTCGGGTGACTCGTTTTGGCGGCGGGCGGCGAGAAGGCACGTGCACGATTCAATCGCCGTGGGCCAGCTTTGTAAGCGGTTGTGGCTTGGTCGGTCCATCTTCCTTCTCGCCTACCGCGTCCTAAGATCTGCCGTAGTATTTTAAGTCGGAAGAATCAACGCGTACCGTCAATGGGGCACGCGGCGGGGTTTTAATTTCCTCCACCGCTCACCTCCCCTGCCCACTAAAACGGCCTCGTCGGCACCGTTCCTTCACACAACCATCCTCTCTGCCCGCAATCTTCCCGTCGAAACCCTAGCCGAATCCCTGCAGTCAAAGGAGCTTTTTCCAGGACATGGAGATGCCGTGAACGGGTTCGGGCGGCTGTGCATGCTCGTCAAGGAGGCGCATGCGCTCTGGGATGCCCAGTACCCAGTCCCTCTGGTATTTTGGTTGCCGAGGGGATGGGTGCTCAGCGCCGGCGGTCTGCCGGTGCCTCCGATGCCGGTCGACCGGGCCCGTTCCGCGACCATCTATGAGCACTTCTGGCTCGTCCTCACGGCAGAAGAGATGCACAACCCCTAGTGGGATCCCGACAACCACCACGGGTGGAAGATTGATACGTCGGAAACGTATCTATAATTTTTAATGTTCCATGCTTGTTAGTATCTACTTTGCTTTACCTTGTCTACAGTTTGAGGTGTTTTTTACATGTTTTCTGGTACTAACCTATTAACAAGTTGCCATAAGGCCAGTTGCCTGTTTTCTGCTGTTTTTGGTTTCAGAAAAGCTAGTAAAGAAATATTCTCGGAATTGGATGGGACAAACATCAAAGTCAATTACTTTCTGTGGGGAACAAGAAGTCCAGAGGGGAGACGGGGAAGCGTGCCAGGGCGGCCAAACCCTCCTAGGCGCGGCCAGGGGTGTCCCCGCGCCTAGGAAGGGTTTGACCCCCCTGGTCGCCTCCTCGGCCTCCCCTTCGCCTATAAGAAGCCCCCGATGCAGAAACCCTGAGCACCCGATCAAATCTCCATGAAACCGTCTGTATCCGCCGCCACTATCATCCCTAGATCGGGGGGATCTGAAGTTCTCCCCGGCACCCTACCGGAGGGGAGATCATCCCAGAGGCCTTCTCTCCGGTATGATGCATGAGTAGTTCCACCTTGGACTATGGGTCCATGTAGTAGCTAGATGGTTGTATCTCCTCCTTTGTGCTTTCATGTATAGATATTGTGAGCTCCGTTGATGATCAAGATCTAATCTATTTGTGATCATGCATGTTGTGTTTGCGATGGATATTGAGATTATTATGTTGGTTTGATTAATGGTTTTGTCTTTATGATTCTATCATGTCTGTCTTGTTTGTGATCTTGCATGCTCTCCGTTGTTAGTAGCTATCTTGGCCAATTAGTTGCTAGTGACTCCAGGAGGGGGTATTTATGCTCGATAGTGGGTTCATGCCTCTAGTTTCCAAGGGAAGTGACAATAATCTCTTCGGTTGTAGATGTGATATTGCTACTAGGGAGAAAACAACGGTCTCTTGTTCATGAAATATGTGGACTATTTACCTTACACACTTTGCTTAAAGCAGTTGTCTGTTGCTTGCAACTTAATACTAGAGGGGGTTCGGATGATAACCTGAAGGTGGACTTCTAGTCATAGATGCAGTTGGATGGCGGTCTATGTATCTTGTTGTATTGCCCAATTGAATCTCATAGGATCTTTCTGACTAGTAATTGCATTGTTATGCCTTGCTCAATTTCTGTCAATTGTCCTGTTGTAATTTGTTTACCCTTCATGCCATATTGTTTATCTAAGGAGAGCACCTCTAGTGAACTATGGACCCCGGTCCAATCCTTACCATTGATACATCTTCCATTTTTACTTGTTTACTTGTTACAAACCATTACCTTCCACACCATACATTTAATTCTTGGTTACAACAAACCGGTAAGCTTAACAACCTCACTGATTCGTTGGGGCAAAGTCTTGAGTTTGTGTTGTGCAGGTCTCCGCGTTGCTTGCAACACCTGTGTGACGTTTCCTTCCTCCTACTGGTTTGATAACCTCGATTTCTACTGAGGGAAACTGTTCTTGGGGTTGTGTTGCTTCATACCTTGCTCTTGGGGTTTCCAACAAAGCCTCCCACGACAAGTGTGGGGCGCCATCAGGCTATTTTCTGGCGCCGTTGCTGGGGAGGCTAAGGACGTCTTCACAAGGGGAGTCCTCCACTTCCTTTCTCTTTACTTTGTTTTTAGTTTGCTTTGTTTCATTTTCTTGGTTTTGTTTGTCTCTTTCCAAAAAACCCCAAAAAATAGTCTAGTTTGGTTTGCCTTCTTTATTAAAAAAACAAAAAATAAGTTCTTGCTCTAGTTGCCACCTTGCTCTAGCTCACCATGTTGGTCCCCAAATTCGCCCTGAAAGATCTTGCAATAGGTAGTGGCTCCATAATTGGGAAAAATAATATTGAAGAATTTTTTAATCATGTTAGCACGCATGAGGATATTGAGGATAAATCTATAGCAGAGCTTGCTCCTAATTATGAGATTGCTGCAGCTTCTTTAATTCATATTTTGGAGGCTAGGTTTGTTAGCCTTAACCCCTTCATACAATTCTTCTTCCTAAAACTAAAAGAAGAAAAGAATGCTGAAAAGAGGGAATTCATCCTTGAAACTTTATTAAATGAATTCTATGATGTGTCTAGGTAAGCCAAAAAGGTCTTTGAGCGTTTCAATATGCTAGGCTCAAGTGTAGATGTTGTGGGTATTTCTGATAAAACTAAGCCTAAAGAAGAATTTAAGATACCCATACCCTTTAAGCTTGTTGGAATGCATGAGGCCTTTGAAAAGAATTTTAATTGGATTGCTCCTGAAAATCTTTTTGATGAAAGTAGTAGACCAAAGAGGGATGAGAAGGGATCCTCCAAAACCCATTTGGATGAGATACCTTTCATAGTTGAAGATTTTGCAAGTATTGATGTTAATGCTTCTTCATTTGAAAATACTTGATTCTTTTTGCTTCTTGTGCCTAACTTAAAGGCGTTAAAGAAAAGTACTTGTTCGGAGATAACCCAAGAGTTTCCTTAAGTATTAGAAGTTATTACTTCTGTAATGACCTCTCCTTATATTTTTTTGCTTTTTGTGCCAAGAATAACCTCTAATAAGAGGGAAGTAAGATTTGGGGAGTTGCTGTCCCGAAATAGATTTTTGTCCTCCATCATAAAAATTCGTGAGGAGTCTCTGTAACTCGGATTGCTCTCAAAATTTACGAATAAATCCCCCAGTATGTTAGCCAACTTTCGTTGATTCAACACTTTTTGATTTGAGCAACATAAGATGTTCGAAAAAAATCGGTTTCTGCCTGCTGGTCTGTTTTGACAGATTTCTGCCATTATTTGCATTTGCTTCTTATTGATTCCTTTTTGAGTTCTTTTGGGAAATTGATATTGTTGAAGGCGTTGCTACAGTAGCTTGTGTTTTTAGTGAAAAGTCTTGCTGTTCCAAAGCTTTGCTAGAGGTCTAATATCTTTTGAATAAACTAATGTTGCTAATGAAGATTGTGTGAAGTTTTGTATGAAGGAAACATTTCACGTGTAGAGAAAGAATGATGCAATGAGATGAAGAATGGACAAAAGATCAAGCTTGGGGATGCCACCATGGTGTCACTATGCTATGTTTTTTGTATGTGAAACAAACATACGTTTTTTAATGCATGTTATTCATGATCTTTGTTTGTAGCCTTTCATGTTGCATGGATAGTTACTATGTCCTATTGTTAGAACTTCATTCTTTCATGCACATGTTTAGAGTTTTTTGATCCTAGTTTTCAATGTTGGAGATATGCCCTCGAGGCAATAATAAAAGTGGTTATTATTATATCTTTGTGTTTATGATAAATGTTTACATTCATGCTATAATAGTATTAAACCGGAAACATTAATACTTGTGTGATTCGTAAACTAAATTAGAGTCCCTAGTAAAGCCTATTTATAATACTAGCTTGTTGGTTAATAGATGGTCGTGGTTTCCCGATCATGAACATTGAGATGTTGTTAACAACAAGATCATATCATTAGGAGAATGGTATGATGGACATACTCCTATAGATAAGCGTAGCATTAAGATCATGTCATTTCAATAGTTCGTTTGCTATAAGCTTTCTAATACATAGTAACCTAATTCCTTCGACCATGAGATCATGCTAATCACCATTACCAAAAGGATACTTTGATGACATCAAACACCACACCATAACTGGGTGGCTATAAAGGTGGCATTGAGTGTTCGGAAAGTATGTGTTGAGGCACATGGATCAAGAGTGGGATTTGTCCATCCATATGACGGATAGATATACTCTGGGCCCTCTCGGTGGAATGTCATCCAATTAGCTTGCAAGCATGTGACTGGCTCACAAGGGATCACATATCACGGGAACGAGAAAAGAGTACTTATCGGTAACGAGGTTGAACTAGGTATGCCGAGATACCGACGATCAAAACCTCGGATAAGTAAACTATCATGAGACAAAGGGAAATTGGTATAGTATGTAAGTGATTCATTCGATCGCAAAGTAATCGTAGAAATATGTGGGAACCATATGAAATTCCAGATTCCTCTATTGGTTATTGATCGGAGAAGTGTCTCGATCATGTCCGCATAGTTCACGAACCGTAGGGAGACACACTTAAGGATTTGATGTTGTTTAGTAGATATGGAATGTTAATAGGGATACCAAATGCTGTTCAGAGACTCGGATGGGATCCGGGATATCACGAGGAGATCCGGAATGGTACGGAGAATAAGATTCATATAAGGAAAGTCTGATTCCGGAGTTCGGGAAAGTTTCTGATGTTTTCATCGGAGAGGTTCTAGAAGGTTCACCGGACCGGAAGGGGAATGGTCCATGAATGTGTCATGGATAAGTGGAATGATTAGATCATATCCTAGGTCACTTGGTGTGGGAATTTGCAAGAGAGAATTAAATCTCTAAATTGAAAGTCAAACGGGATGTTTGAAAAGTCAAACTGGAACAATGGTTTCCTAGTGGAAGAAGAAACAAGTCCTTCTCTCAATCCAACTTGGGTTTGGGTTTGGATTCAAACCCACCCCTCCCAAGGCTGCCCCTCCCTCTCATAAATAGAGGGGGAGGGCTTCCCCAACACCACAAGCCCTATCCCCTCTCCACCCGAGCCGCCACCGACCCGCCGCCGCGCCGTCGCCGTCGCCGCTCGCTGCCACCGCCGCCAGCTGCCGTCGCCATGCACCGCCGCCGGTTCGTCGCTGCCGATCTAGCCGCCGCCGACACCTCCTCCTTCTCCCGGTCTTCTAAACCCTAGATCTCCGGGAAACCCTAATCCACCATAACTCGCACCGGCTTAGGCGAAGCCCTGCGGGATCTTCCCTCTACTCCTGACACCACGCTGTCATGGTACCGG
This sequence comes from Avena sativa, assembly GCA_916181665.1. NCBI lineage: Eukaryota > Viridiplantae > Streptophyta > Magnoliopsida > Poales > Poaceae > Avena > Avena sativa. The sequence goes on along the minus strand of OV702282.1, from coordinate 444,676,670 downwards.
ATTCGTGAGGGAAGAACTACAACCTCCGCTGCCTACTGTAACAACGGAGAGGAAGATCTTCATCGAGTACGGAACGTGTGACCGACTGCGGGAGCGCTGCCGGAACGCAGCGCCGGAAGGATCGTCTACGTGATCTTGAGATCGGCAAGTGTACGACTACATCACCCACGAGAATCTGCTCTCGTTAACCGCTTTAGAATCTTCGAGGGTGAGTTCTTCTATCGACTTGTTGCTACAATCTAGTAGATAGATCTTGGCTTGTTTGTGTACATGCGATAGAAATTCTTTGTTTTCCATGGTACGAACCCCTACATTCAATGCTTGCAAATGGTTGGATCTTTATTGTGAGGGTACATGTTCACCTCAAAAATTATTCTTTTATCACTTACCTACTCGAGGACGAGTAGGAGTTAAGCTTGGGGATGTTGATACGTCAGAAACGTATATATAATTTTTGATGTTACATGCTTGTTAGTATCTACTTTACTTTACCTTGTCTACACTTTGAGGTGCTTTTTACATGTTTTCTGGTACTAACCTATTAACAAGTTGCCATCGTGCCAGTTGCCTGTTTCCTGCTGTTTTTGGTTTCAGAAAAGCTAGTAAAGAAATATTCTCGGAATTGGACAGGACAAACGTCAAAGTCGATTATTTTCCGTGGGGAACAAGAAGTCCAGAGGGGAGACAAGGAAGCATGCCAGAGCAGCCAAACCCCCCTAGGCGCGGCCAGGGGTGGGCCTGCGCCTAGGTAGGGTTTGACCCCCTGGTTTCCTCCTCGGCCTCCCCCTTCGCCTATAAGAATCCCCCGATGCAGAAACCCCGAGCACCCAATGAAATCTCCACAAAACCGTTTGTAGCCGCCGCCACCATCGTCCCTAGATCGGGGGGGGGGGGGGATCTGAAGTTCTTCCCGGCACCCTGCCGGAGGGGAGATCATCCCGGAGGCCTTCTCTCCGGTATGATGCGTGAGTAGTTTCACCTTGGACTATGGGTCCATGTAGTAGCTATATGGTTGTATCTCCTCCTTTGTGCTTTCATGTATAGATCTTGTGAGATCCTTTCATGATCAAGATCTAACCTATTTGTAATCATGAATGTTGTGTTTGCAGGGATCCGATGGATATTGAGATTATTAAGTTGGTTTGATTAATGGTTTTGTCTTTATGATTCTATCATGTCTGTGTTATTTGTGATCTTGCAAGCTCTCTGTTGTTAGTAGCTATTTTGGCCAAGTAGTTGCTAGTGACTCCTGTAGGGGTTCGTAGCATGGAAAACAAAAATTTTCTATCGCATACAAACAAACAAGCCAAGATCTATCTACTAGATTGTAGCAACGAGTCGATGGAATAACTTACCCTTGAAGATTCCAAAGTGTTTAACGAGAGCGGATTCTCGTGGGTGATGTAGTCGTACTCTTTCCGATCTCAAGATCGTGTGGACGATCCTTCCGGCGATGCGTTCCGGCAGCGCTTCCGCAGTCGGTCACATGTTCGGTACTCGACGAAGACCTTCCTCTCCCTTGTTCCAGCAGGCAGCGGAGGTTGTAGCACTCTCCTCGCGATTCCGGCAGCACAACGGCGTGGTACCGGAAGTAGAGGGGAGATCCCGCAGGGCTTCGCCTTAAGCCGGAGCGAGTATGGTGGATTATGAGAGAGGGATATTAGTGGTCTAGAGATTAGACACACCAATTAGAAGGCTCTAAACCGCAGGCTAAAGCAATTAGAAGCTCTAAACCAAACGGCTCTAAACCTGAGATTAGAGGTGCAAACTTGTGTGTCTCAAGGAGGAGCCCTGCCCCTCCTTTTATGGGTGGAGGGGCTAGGCGCGCCAGGGGAGGGAGGGATTCCCTCCCCAACTCGGCCTAGGGCTGGGCGCCGGCCTGGAGGAGTGGGACTCCTCCTCCAAGTTGGTTCCAACTCCTCTTGCTTGTTTCCCACAGTTTCCTGTTTCCCACAGTTTCCTGTTTTAGCCGTTTGACTTTCAAACTGGCAATTTGACTTTCATGTTTTTGGAACAGCAAGAACACTTAGTACATGATGCAATCATTCAATGACACACTCATGTACCCTCCCCCCCGGAGTGCCGGACAATCTGGAACCTTCTAGAACATTCCCGATGAAAAACACCGGAAACATTCCCGAACTCCGAAACGGGACTTTCCTTATATGAATCTTATTCTCCGGACCATTCCGGATCACCTCGTGACATCCCGGATCCCATCCGAGACTCCGAACAACATTCGGTCTCTTTCTCATAATACCATAACTACTCAAAACAACGTCGAATCCTTAAGTGTGTCTCCCTAAGGTTCGTGAATTATGCGGACATGATCGAGACACTTCTCCGAACAATAACCAATAGAGGAATCTGGAAATTCATATGGCTCCCACATATTTCTACGATTACTTTGCGATCGAATGAACCACTTACATACGATACCAATTTCCCTTTGTCTCACGATAGTTTACTTATCCGAGGTTATGATCGTCGGTATCTCTGCATACCTAGTTCAACCTCGTTACCGATAAGTACTCTTTTCTCGTTCCCGTGATATGTGATCCCTTGTGACCAAGTCACATGCTTGCAAGCTAATTGGATGACATTCCACCGAGAGGGCCCAGAGTATATCTATCCGTCATGTGGATGGACAAATCCCATTCTTGATCCATGTGTTTCAACCAATACTTTCCGAACACTTAATGCCACCTTTATAGCCACCTAGTTACGGTGTGGTGTTTGATGTCATCAAAGCATCCATCCGGTAAAGGTGATATGCATGATCTCATGGTCGAAGGAATTAGGTTACTATGTATCAGAAAGCATATAGCAATTGAACTATTGAAATGACTTGATCTTTATGCTACGCTTATCAATAGGAGTATGTCCACCATATCATTCTCCTAATGATATGATCTTGTTGTTGATAACATCTCAATGTTCATGATATGGAAACCACAATCATTTAATCAACCAACAAGCTAGTGAAGTATAGAGGCTATACTAGGGACTTCAAATTAAGTTTACAAATCACACAAGTATTAATGTTTCCTTGTTAATACTATTATAGCATGAATATAAACATTTATCATAAACACAAAGATATAATAATAACTACATTTATTATTGCCTCTAGGGCATATCTCCAACAGTCTCCCACTTGTACTAGAGTCATCTAATCTAGATTACATGGTAATATACCGAACACCCATGGCAGTTTGGTGTTGGTCATGTTTTGCCCTCGGGAGAGGTTTAGTCAACGGATCCGCCACATTCAGATCTGTGTGTACTTTGCAAATCTTTATATCCCCATCCTGGATATGTTCTCGAATAGCGTGAAAACACAGCTTGATATGCTTCAGCTTCTTGTGTGACCTTGGTTCTTGCGCATTGGCTATGGCGCCCATGTTATCACAGTAGATAGACATTGGGTCCAGCGCACTTGGAACCACACCCAGCTCTGTAATGAACTCTTTCATCCATATCGCTTCTTGTGAAGCCTCCGAAGCAGCCATGTATTCCGATTCAGTTGAAGATCTCGCCACAACGCTTTGCTTTGCACTCCTCCAGCTAACTGCTGCACCATTCAAAATAAATACGTATCCAGATTGTGATTTAGAATCATCCGGATCGGTGTTCCAACTAGCATCGGTGTAACCATTAACAACGAGCTGTTCATCACCTCCATAAGAAAGAACCATATCCTTAGTTCTTCTCAAGTACTTAAGGATGTTTTTGACCGCTGTCCAATGATCCACTCCTGGATCACTTTGATATCTGCTAGTTAAACTAACAGCATATGCAATGTCGGGTCTAGTACATAGCATGGCATACATTAGAGATCCTATGGCTGAGGCATAGGGAGTCTTACTCATCCTTTCTCTATCTTCTGCCGATGTTGGACTTTGAGTTTTACTCAAGGTCGTATTGGGCAACATGGGCAAGAACCCTTTCTTGCTTTCTTCCATTCCAAACTTCTTTAGAACTTTGTCCAAATATGTACTCTATGACAATGATATTTGGCGTTTCGATCTATCTCTATAAATATTTATGCCTAATATGTAAGCTGCTTCGCCAAGATCCTTCATTGAAAAACTATTATTCAAATATTCCTTGACACTATTAAGAAGGTCTACATCATTCCCAATCAACAATATGTCATCCACATATAGTATTAAGAATGCTACAGAGCTCCCACTCACTTTCTTGTAAATACAAGCTTCTCCATAATTTTGTATAAAACCAAAACTTTTGATTACCTTATCAAAACGTTGATTCCAACTTCGGGATGCTTGCTTCAATCCATAGATGGACCGTTGAAGTTTGCATACCTTGTTAGCATCTTTAGGATCGACAAAACCTTTTGGTTGCATCATATACAACTCTTCATCAATATCTCCATTGAGGAATGCTGTTTTGACATCCATCTGCCATATCTCATAATCATAATATGCAGCGATTGCTAACATAATCCTCACAGACTTTAGCTTCGCACTGGTGAGAAAGTCTCATCGTAGACAACTCCTTGAATTTGTCGAAACCCTTTTGCGACAAGTCGAGCTTTAGAGACAGTAACATTACCATCAACATCTGTTTTCTTCTTGAAAATCCATTTGTTCTCGAAAGCCTTCCGGCCATCCGGTAAGTCCACCAAAGTCCATACTTGGTTTTCGTACATGAATCCAATCTCGGATTTCATGGCTTCTTGCCATTTATTGGAATCTGGGCTCATCATTGCTTCCTCATATGTCTCGGGGTCATCGGTGTTGTCCACCAACATGACACTCATAACGGAATCATACCAATCTGGAGTGGTACGAGTTCTCGTTGACCTCTGAGGCTCTGTAGCAACTTCAACCGAAGTTTCATGATCATTATCATTAGCTTCCTCTCTAATTGGTGCAGACACCACAGGAACTTCTTCCGGTGCTGCACTACTCGCAATTTCGAGAGAAGGTTCGACAACCTCGTCGAGTTCTACTTTCCTTCCAGTCACTTCTTTCGAGAGAAATTCCTTCTCTAGAAAGGATCCATTCTTGGCAACGAAGATTTTGCCTTCAGATCTATGATAGAAGGTATACAAAATAGTTTCCTTCGGGTATCCTATGAAGACGCATTTTTCCGCTTTGGGTTCAAGCTTGTCCGGCTGTAACTTCTTTACATAGGCTTCGCATCCCCAAACTTTAAGGAACGACAATTTAGGTTTCTTCCCAAACCATAATTCATACGGTGTCGTTTCAACGGATTTAGACGGTGCCCTATTTAAAGTGAATGCGGCTGTTTCTAATGCATAACCCCAAAATGATAGCGGTAAATCTGTAAGTGACATCATAGAACGAACCATATCTAAGAGAGTTCGATTACGACGTTCGGACACACCATTACGCTGTGGTGTTCCCGGCGGTGTCAACTGTGAAAGTATTCCGCATTTCTTCAAATGCTCGCCAAACTCGTAACTTAGATATTCACCTCCACGATCAGAACGTAGAAATTTAATCTTCTTGTTACGTTGATTCTCTACCTCACTTTGAAACTCCTTAAACTTCTCGAAAGTTTCGGATTTATGTTTCATGAAATAGATATACCCATATCTACTCAAGTCATCCGTGAAGGTAAGAACATAACGATAACCACCGCGCGATGCTACACTCATTGAACCACACACATCGGTATGTATGATTTCCAATAAGTCCGTAGCTCGCTCCATCAGACCAGAAAATGGAGTCTTAGTCATTTTTCCCATCAGACATGCTTCGCATCTTTCAAGTGATTCAAAATCAAGTGATTCAAGAAGTCCATCGGAATGGAGTTTCTTCATACGCTTCACTCCAATGTGACCAAGACGACAGTGCCACATATAGGTCGAATTATCGCTTGATTTCAAACGTTTAGCCTCAATGTTGTTGATATGTGTATTTCCACTATCGAGATTCAATAAGAATAGACCATCTATCAAAGGTGCATGTGCGTAAAACATATTACTCATATAAATCGAACAACCATTATTCTCTGACTTAAACAAGTAACCGTCTCGCAATAAACAAGATCCCGATATAATGTTCATGCTCAACGAAGGCACTAAATAACAATTATTTAAGTATAAAACTAATCCCGATGGTAGATGAAGAGGTAGCGTGCCGACCGCGATCACATCAACCTTTGATCCGTTTCCCATGCGCATCGTCACCTCGTTCTTCGCTAGCTTCCGTTTATTCTGCAGCACCTGTTTTGAGTTACAAATATGAGCAACCGAACCAGTATCAAATACCCAGGCACTACTACGAGTACTAGTGAGATACACATCAATAACATGTATATCAGATATACCTTTCTTCTTGATGTTGCCGTTCTTCAGATCCGCCAAGTACTTTGGGCAATTCCGCTTCCAGTGACCTTCTCCCTTGCAGTAAAAGCACTCAGTTTCAGGCTTTGGTCCAGCCTTGATTTTCTTCGTCGGCGTGGTAACTTTCTTACCACCCTTCTTGAAGTGTCCCTTTTGCTTAGACTTGCCTTTCTTGAGTTTGGTGGTCTTATTGACCATCAACACTTGGTGCTCTTTCTTGATCTCCACTTCTGCAGACTTTAACATAGCAAACAGTTCTGGCAACTCTTTGTTCATGTTCTGCATGTTGTAGTTCATCACAAAGTTCCTGTAACTTGGTGGCAGTGACTGGAGGACGCGGTAAATCCCCAAAGCATTAGGAATCACTATACCCAAGCTTTGAAGTTTGTTTGCGTGCCCAGACATCTTAAGCACATGCTCACTGACGGAGCTGCCCTCTTCCATCTTGCAGTTAAAGAACTTTTCAGAAGCCTCATAGCTTTCAATTGCTGCATGAGTCTAAAAGATCAATTTGAGATCCTCGACAAAATCATATGGGTCTGACTCTTCAAACCTTTTCTGAAGCTCGGATTCTAAACCATACAAGATAGCACACTGAACTATGGAGTACTGATTCTTCCGAGCGAGGTAAACATTTTTTACTTCATCGGAAGCATCAGCTGCAGGTGGGTCACCCAGCGGTGCATCCAGCACTGTAGAGGTCCCTACCCAATATGGTAGAACCCTCCTGTGTTTTGCAATGCTAGTCCCTGGATCAATAGCTAGCATCCACAGTAAGATGTAATATCAAGAAACAAGGTCAAAATATAACTTTATAACCAGGAATAATATAATTTTATTACATCATACATAGCTCATATGGCTATTACAATACATTGCAGCGGAATAAATATAGTCTTGGGTCCTTCATATTCATAGTGCCACAGGCAGATGTTGGTTGTAGACTTTGTAGTCCTAGTCAATCAAACAATCTTCATTTAATAAAACAATCAACCTGCAACATTACAAGTTACAGCCACATGGGTCAATACATTTTGAATTGTATTGGCAAGTTTCACTTTTATGTATAATATGAGTGGGTCCTATCCATACATGCATATTTGGCTAAGTAGAGTTTAAGGCTTTTTGCATAAAGCAACATTTATCCTATCTTTTGAAAATGGTTTTGTCCTTTGTCAAATCTTCTTTCCAAGTTCTTGAACTCCTTGGTAGAAACACAAGTGTTCAAGTCCTTGTCAAAATTCCTTTGAGCTACTTGGTAACCCCAAGTGCATCAAGTTTTTACCAAACTCTCATGAGTCCCTTGGTAACCCCAAGTACATCATGCTCTTGAGCACCTTGGTAAACCCCAAGTGCAACAAGCTTAACAAAATCTCTTTGAATTCCTTGGTACCCCCAAGTGCATCAAGTTTTTATATTAGAAGTTGGAATGTCGAGATCTCCCATAGTTCAAACTTTAGTTGCTCAGTATTGTCCATAACCGGGGACACGGCTAAGCACTTAGATTTTTATTAACTTCTGCAGAAGGAGTACACTTTACCCACATGACACAATCCCATCCTGTTGCCACCAGTGGCCTACTGGATTAGTGCTCACCAAGATGGAGTACTGGCAGACTGAGAATGTGACGAAGTCTTTCCAAAAGGTCCTCCCATACATCATTGCTAGCTTGTCTTCAGCCCCCATGAAGCATTCCAGATCCCCATGTCCGGTAACTAAAGACAATTTATGGGTCTTCCTCATGTAGTTGACTAAGCCAGAGCCATAATAGCATGTGGTTGTACACGAAAGCCACAATTGGAGAAACATGTTCAATCTCTAAGTTTCCTAGGTGGTTTTCATTTGGAGCACAACACAAAGTGATTGCCATAGACATGGTTCCTTTTGTTGCCACCTTCTCCAAAAACATAAAGTGTCCACCACCTAGGTGGTTCATTGAGTCCTTGTTTTATTATGTAAAACACAAGTCCTTTACTCAACCTTTGTAAACTCTCAACATGTATCTCTTTTCAAAACATAGCAGGGCTAAGCATGTACAACTTCATTATTTTTACTAAGGAGTGTATAGGGTATCCTATTAGGATTTAGCATAACATAAGTATAGAAATTCTTTTCATGCATGTTTTCAAAAATCCACTAAGTATAATGAAAATAGTAGGATTTTTGTATGATAGTGTAACTTGCCTTTTGTTTAGGGAATGATAGTCACTCCTTGATCTTGTTAGTCTCACACTTTTCTAATTTCACTACAATCAAACAAGCATAGTATCAAGTAGCATTCCAACATTCCATCAATAGTTCACATACACAAAAACAATGGTTCCTAAGTCTTGCAAAAGAGAGTTCTATGGCAAGGTTGATCTCTACTAGGTTTATAACTTGTAAGGTCCTCTTTGGTCATTTACCAAAATGGCAAGGTCATTTGTTAGAGGGTTTTGTTCAAAGTCTATTTTAAAATCCCTTCAACATTTTATGTGGTGACAATTATTCCTTTCAAAACAAAACTTTATGTTTTTCACCAAGTGAGTTGCCCTTGGCAAGTCTTGGTGTTTTGGATCAGTAAGCTTGGTCCATAACATTTTCCCAAAGTTTTACTTGCAAAAACTTTTCCATAATACAATTTTAATGAGTTTATTTGGCTAGAAAATGTCTAAGTTAACTAATTCAACTTAATTTCACAAAAATTATTTTTAACACTATGGGTTGGTTCCTAGGGTCAGTAGGGTCACACAAATCCATTTTACTAAAGATTTAATCCTAAAATCAATTTTAAACAATTTTCATACTCTAAACAATTACACAAATGTTTTTGTAAATTCAAACAAGCTAACGGATACTATTTTCAAAACTAAGGCCATGGTTGTTTAGGGCTTGTTCTCCTAATTTCATTGATATAAAATTTGTCAAATTTGGACGTGTGGATTAAAAGTTACAAAGGTTTGAAAAATCCTATCTATATCAGTTTTCAAATCTGTTTTTAAATCGAACAGGTGACACGCGGCGTGTTTTTACTGGCCGATACCGGTTCGGCCGGATCGGGCGACGCTGGCCGTTAGATCTAATTATCACCGCACGGCTCAGATCCTTTGATACCCCTTCGCTCACTTTCTTTCATAGCCGCTGGATCAAGATCGGACGGTGCTCAGGAGGTTGACCAAAAGTTGGCGGCGCCGACGGCGACGACTGGCGGCGCACGCTCTGTCCGCGGTGGTCTGGCCGTTCCAGGAAGCGAGAGAAGAGGAGAAGAGGCTCACCGTGATCGCAGGGTCATGGTGATGCTCGACGTGCTGTTGGCTTGACAAGGGGCGCTCGGGGTCGGGCAGAATTCCTCGCCGGAGTTGGTTCTGGCGACGGATGTGCTCGGTCGAGGTCGAAGACGGCTCTGTGGTTCGCGAGAAGGCAAACGGGGGGGTTGGGTTAGCTGCGTAGGATCATGGAAAAGATGTGTGCGTGATCCGGAGGGTACGGGGCGGTCGGAATTAACCTGTGGGCGTCGTCGGAGTTGAAGCGGACGACGGTGGCGGTAGGAGTCGTCGCTGCAGATCGCCCTAAGGAAAAACAGGAGCATATTTAGATGCGCAAGAGCAAGGCGGTGCTGGGTGTGTGAATGAGAAGCAAAGGAGCGACCGGATTTTACCTGGGAAGCTCGCCGGAGAAGAAGACAGACGCGGCGGCGCTCAGAGCTAGTCCAAGCCAGGGTTCTGGGGCATCCGTGGTCGAGTGAAGGATACGGGGAGGAGCGTCTGGGAGTGGGGAATGTGTGTGCTTGGTCAAAGAGGCAAGGGGAGGTCTGGTTTCGTCGGAATCGTCACCGGAACATCGTCGGAGCAGAAGCGTTCCAGGTCGAAATTTGCTCGGCCTGGGGGCAGAGAGAGGGAGTGGTCTGGGGAAAATGGAGGAGAAGTCGCTGGCGTTTTAAGTAGGCGTCGTCGCAGGGGGAGTAAATGCTGTGGTTAACGCGAATTCAAGCCACAGCTTCAACGGCAGAAACGGCCGCGCGGTGAGGGGAGAAGGAGTCGCGGGGAGAACGATGAACAGGGCAGAGTGGGGTCCAGCGTCAGTGAGAAAAGAAGAGGGGAAAGAGGGGCCACTGGTCAGTCTCTGTCTGAGTAGGTTTTTGAGTAAGAAAAGAAACGCTTCGGGGGAGGGGAGAAGTCTGGGCTGGATTGGCTTAGTGGGCTGGGCCTTTGCACTATTTTTTTTTCTGTGTTCTTTTCTTTTTCTGTTACTATTTACTGATTTGAATTTCAAACAATTCTCAGGCATTCAAATCAATTCAAATTTTCACCAAACATTGTGACCAAGAATTTGGTTCCGTTTATCCACCTAATCCAATTATTAATTAAAATAGTATTTTTATACCCTTTTATTAATTAAATAAAATGGACTATGGTTTATTACTAAATTAGGATCTGGTTTAATTAATAAAATCTTTATTTAAATATTTTTAAACCAAATCAGTAAGTTTTATTTGAGAATATAAGATACTTGAAATACTTGTTAAAATAAATTAATATTTTATTATAGGATCCATTAATAATTAAATATAATAGACTTTCCTTATTAATACAAGTAGAATTCATTTTATTTGAGATATTTATTTTGAATCTAAAATAAAGTCAAAACACTTTAGTAGGGTTTAATTAAGAGAATAAAATACTTAGAAACTTATTTAAAATAATTTAATAAGTTTTGATGTTTTAATTAAGAATGGTTAAAACCTTTTATTTGAATAAAATTTGATATTAACTAACCTTTGTTAGTTTTATTCAAAACTAAATGTTTTAATTCATAAGCTTGGCCAAGGTTTTGATTTAGTTTTATAAAACATTCTTTATTTATAAACTTCTATTTCATTTGAAAACAAATCTTTTCATTTGATTGTTTTAAAATAACATTTCCAATTGTTTCCTTTTATGGAATGCTTATCTCTTTAAATCCTTTTAGGATTTTGATTAATTCAAATGGGTTTGAGTTTCTATTTTAAATTCAAAAAGTTTCTTTTGGCTCTGAAAATCATACCAAGTTTTATTTTATTCTTTTATTTTCACATTTCAAGATTTGGAAAGTCTTGGGATGTGACAGGCTACCACCCTTAAAATAAATCTCGTCCCGAGATTTGGGAAGGTTAGGGTTACAAGCAAGTTCAAAGCAACTAGGGTACTACCACCCTTAAAAAAAAATTTAAACAAATATTACATATTGGCCTTCTTGGGTCCTGGGAATTTCTCTAAGTTAAACTTTTGCTTTATTCTTATGCTTGACTCATGGACCAAGGTTGAGTTTCTCCATAGGCTTGTTCAACTTGTTCTTCATCCTTTCTGGACAGTTGCTTGCATAGTGTCCCGGATTCTTGCAGTTGAAGCAATGAATGTCATTGAGTTCTTTACGTGGCTCTTGAGGGCAAGTTGCTACAAAGTGACCTGGTTCATTACAGTTGTTACACCACACTTGGTCAATTCCTTTATTCCTTATGTTCCCTGGACATGCACTGGAGTAGTGTCCCATTTCCTTACATTTACGACATTGCACAAGGCTCATGTCTTGCTTGGGCTTCTTGATTTTCCTAGATCCTTTGAATTGGGTTGTCTTGTTAGGAGGTAGAAGTGGTCCTTTTCCTTTGGTAGACTTGGATCCTTCTTGTTTCCTTTGTTCCACCATGGCATAGATAGGACATAGGCCAGGAGTATGATCACTTCCTTCACAAAGGTAGCAAGTAGCTTGGGAGGTAGGGCATTCTCCAACAGAATGGTCTTCATCACAATTGGGGCATTGTCCTTCATGCTCCTTGGAAGTATGTTCCTTGTCTCCACAAATAATGCAAGCTGGGGCTCCATCTAGAACAACATTCTTGTCATCTTTGCTATCATACTTTCTTCTAGGAAAATTTTCTTCCATGCTAATCATTTGATTAGTCACCTTAAGCATTAGTTGAGATTGTTCCTCCAAAAACTTTTGCAGTGCTGGATCTTCATTACTATTGTTGGCTAGAAACTGAGCTGTCAATTGGTTCAACTGATGTTGGGTTGCTATGAGCTCTCCCAAGCTGTCAGCTTGGTTGATGTTGGTGTCATCAACCTTGGAGTCCTTTGGAGTAGTCATCTGTTTGGGTTGAAGGAAGATTAGAATGGGCAAGACATTTCTAAGAAAATATTTCTAATCACACACATCACAATTCTCACAAGCAATGTGCATGCAATCATCAATCAACATTCACAACAACTCTGCACTCAACCCACAATGTTCAAGCACATACTTAGGTAACAAAATATTTTTGCTACACCACTCAGGTGGGTGTGTTTTTGACTTAACTATATTATGGTGGTCCATCTATATGGTTCACTTTTGATCTTTACATCCTTCTTGGTTACTCCTTACTACATGAGATCATGGCTTTCTTAGGATAATTTCTTGGTCAAAACTTCAAGGGATGTAGGCTCTTTCTAACTTTTGCATTCCCTCAGTCTCTAACTCTTGAGCACGATTTCCTTGTTTCACTTGTGGTCCTTAATAGTTTTCAAGTTGGGAATCCTTGGAGAATATGCTGAAGATGTTGAAGTCATTAGAGTTGAAGATGTTGAAGAAGTTCTTTGCACATGGTGTAGTCCTCGGTCAAGGGTAGGTTTTTCCATCAAGTTGAAGCAGAAGAGATGTAGAGTTGAAACCAAAATGGTTAAGGAAAGAGTTTACAAGTGTTTTTGTAAATAAGTTTTGGATCAAAATATAACTCCTATTTTTCTAAGGGTTTCTGTCCAATCCTAGGTTTACAAATCCTACAGGCAACACAATGCTCTGATACCATCTGTAGAGGTCCCTACCCAATATGGTAGAACCCTCCTGTGTTTTGCAATGCTAGTCCCTGGATCAATAGCTAGCATCCACAGTAAGATGTAATATCAAGAAACAAGGTCAAAATATAACTTTATAACCAGGAATAATATAATTTTATTACATCATACATAGCTCATATGGCTATTACAATACATTGCAGCGGAATAAATATAGTCATGGGTCCTTCATCTTCATAGTGCCACAGGCAGATGTTGGTTGTAGACTTTGTAGTCCTAGTCAATCAAACAATCTTCATTTAATAAAACAATCAACCTGCAACATTACAAGTTACAGCCACATGGGTCAATACATTTTGAATTGTATTGGCAAGTTTCACTTTTATGTATAATATGAGTGGGTCCTATCCATACATGCATATTTGGCTAAGTAGAGTTTAAGGCTTTTTGCATAAAGCAACATTTATCCTATCTTTTGAAAATGGTTTTGTCCTTTGTCAAATCTTCTTTCCAAGTTCTTGAACTCCTTGGTAGAAACACAAGTGTTCAAGTCCTTGTCAAAATTCCTTTGAGCTACTTGGTAACCCCAAGTGCATCAAGTTTTTACCAAACTCTCATGAGTCCCTTGGTAACCCCAAGTACATCATGCTCTTGAGCACCTTGGTAAACCCCAAGTGCAACAAGCTTAACAAAATCTCTTTGAATTCCTTGGTACCCCCAAGTGCATCAAGTTTTTATATTAGAAGTTGGAATGTCGAGATCTCCCATGGTTCAAACTTTAGTTGCTCAGTATTGTCCATAACCGGGGACACGGCTAAGCACTTAGATTTTTATTAACTTCTGCAGAAGGAGTACACTTTACCCACATGACACAATCCCATCCTGTTGCCACCAGTGGCCTACTGGATTAGTGCTCACCAAGATGGAGTACTGGCAGACTGAGAATGTGACGAAGTCTTTCCAAAAGGTCCTCCCATACATCATTGCTAGCTTGTCTTCAGCCCCCATGAAGCATTCCAGATCCCCATGTCCGGTAACTAAAGACAATTTATGGGTCTTCCTCATGTAGTTGACTAAGCCAGAGCCATAATAGCATGTGGTTGTACACGAAAGCCACAATTGGAGAAACATGTTCAATCTCTAAGTTTCCTAGGTGGTTTTCATTTGGAGCACAACACAAAGTGATTGCCATAGACATGGTTCCTTTTGTTGCCACCTTCTCCAAAAACATAAAGTGTCCACCACCTAGGTGGTTCATTGAGTCCTTGTTTTATTATGTAAAACACAAGTCCTTTACTCAACCTTTGTAAACTCTCAACATGTATCTCTTTTCAAAACATAGCAGGGCTAAGCATGTACAACTTCATTATTTTTACTAAGGAGTGTATAGGGTATCCTATTAGGATTTAGCATAACATAAGTATAGAAATTCTTTTCATGCATGTTTTCAAAAATCCACTAAGTATAATGAAAATAGTAGGATTTTTGTATGATAGTGTAACTTGCCTTTTGTTTAGGGAATGATAGTCACTCCTTGATCTTGTTAGTCTCACACTTTTCTAATTTCACTACAATCAAACAAGCATAGTATCAAGTAGCATTCCAACATTCCATCAATAGTTCACATACACAAAAACAATGGTTCCTAAGTCTTGCAAAAGAGAGTTCTATGGCAAGGTTGATCTCTACTAGGTTTATAACTTGTAAGGTCCTCTTTGGTCATTTACCAAAATGGCAAGGTCATTTGTTAGAGGGTTTTGTTCAAAGTCTATTTTAAAATCCCTTCAACATTTTATGTGGTGACAATTATTCCTTTCAAAACAAAACTTTATGTTTTTCACCAAGTGAGTTGCCCTTGGCAAGTCTTGGTGTTTTGGATCAGTAAGCTTGGTCCATAACATTTTCCCAAAGTTTTACTTGCAAAAACTTTTCCATAATACAATTTTAATGAGTTTATTTGGCTAGAAAATGTCTAAGTTAACTAATTCAACTTAATTTCACAAAAATTATTTTTAACACTATGGGTTGGTTCCTAGGGTCAGTAGGGTCACACAAATCCATTTTACTAAAGATTTAATCCTAAAATCAATTTTAAACAATTTTCATACTCTAAACAATTACACAAATGTTTTTGTAAATTCAAACAAGCTAACGGATACTATTTTCAAAACTAAGGCCATGGTTGTTTAGGGCTTGTTCTCCTAATTTCATTGATATAAAATTTGTCAAATTTGGACGTGTGGATTAAAAGTTACAAAGGTTTGAAAAATCCTATCTATATCAGTTTTCAAATCTGTTTTTAAATCGAACAGGTGACACGCGGCGTGTTTTTACTGGCCGATACCGGTTCGGCCGGATCGGGCGACGCTGGCCGTTAGATCTAATTATCACCGCACGGCTCAGATCCTTTGATACCCCTTCGCTCACTTTCTTTCATAGCCGCTGGATCAAGATCGGACGGTGCTCAGGAGGTTGACCAAAAGTTGGCGGCGCCGACGGCGACGACTGGCGGCGCACGCTCTGTCCGCGGTGGTCTGGCCGTTCCAGGAAGCGAGAGAAGAGGAGAAGAGGCTCACCGTGATCGCAGGGTCGTGGTGATGCTCGACGTGCTGTTGGCTTGACAAGGGGCGCTCGGGGTCGGGCAGAATTCCTCGCCGGAGTTGGTTCTGGCGACGGATGTGCTCGGTCGAGGTCGAAGACGGCTCTGTGGTTCGCGAGAAGGCAAACAGGGGGGTTGGGTTAGCTGCGTAGGATCATGGCAAAGATGTGTGCGTGATCCGGAGGGTACGGGGCGGTCGGAATTAACCTGTGGGCGTCGTCGGAGTTGAAGCGGACGACGGTGGCGGTAGGAGTCGTCGCTGCAGATCGCCCTAAGGAAAAACAGGAGCATATTTAGATGCGCAAGAGCAAGGCGGTGCTGGGTGTGTGAATGAGAAGCAAAGGGGCGACCGGATTTTACCTGGGAAGCTCGCCGGAGAAGAAGACAGACGCGGCGGCGCTCAGAGCTAGTCCAAGCCAGGGTTCTGGGGCATCCGTGGTCGAGTGAAGGATACGGGGAGGAGCGTCTGGGAGTGGGGAATGTGTGTGCTTGGTCAAAGAGGCAAGGGGAGGTCTGGTTTCGTCGGAATCGTCACCGGAACATCGTCGGAGCAGAAGCGTTCCAGGTCGAAATTTGCTCGGCCTGGGGGCAGAGAGAGGGAGTGGTCTGGGGAAAATGGAGGAGAAGTCGCTGGCGTTTTAAGTAGGCGTCGTCGCAGGGGGAGTAAATGCTGTGGTTAACGCGAATTCAAGCCGCAGCTTCAACGGCAGAAACGGCCGCGCGGTGAGGGGAGAAGGAGTCGCGGGGAGAACGATGAACAGGGCAGAGTGGGGTCCAGCGTCAGTGAGAAAAGAAGAGGGGAAAGAGGGGCCACTGGTCAGTCTCTGTCTGAGTAGGTTTTTGAGTAAGAAAAGAAACGCTTCGGGGGAGGGGAGAAGTCTGGGCTGGATTGGCTTAGTGGGCTGGGCCTTTGCACTATTTTTTTTCTGTGTTCTTTTCTTTTTCTATTACTATTTACTGATTTGAATTTCAAACAATTCTCAAGCATTCAAATCAATTCAAATTTTCACCAAACATTGTGACCAAGAATTTGGTTCCGTTTATCCACCTAATCCAATTATTAATTAAAATAGTATTTTTATACCCTTTTATTAATTAAATAAAATGGACTATGGTTTATTACTAAATTAGGATCTGGTTTAATTAATAAAATCTTTATTTAAATATTTTTAAACCAAATCAGTAAGTTTTATTTGAGAATATAAGATACTTGAAATACTTGTTAAAATAAATTAATATTTTATTATAGGATCCATTAATAATTAAATATAATAGACTTTCCTTATTAATTCAAGTAGAATTCATTTTATTTGAGATATTTATTTTGAATCTAAAATAAAGTCAAAACAATTTAGTAGGGTTTAATTAAGAGAATAAAATACTTAGAAACTTATTTAAAATAATTTAATAAGTTTTGATGTTTTAATTAAGAATGGTTAAAACCTTTTATTTGAATAAAATTTGATATTAATTCCTTATCATTTTATTTTAACTAACCTTTGTTAGTTTTATTCAAAACTAAATGTTTTAATTCATAAGCTTGGCCAAGGTTTTGATTTAGTTTTATAAAACATTCTTTATTTATAAACTTCTATTTCATTTGAAAACAAATCTTTTCATTTGATTGTTTTAAAATAACATTTCCAATTGTTTCCTTTTATGGAATGCTTATCTCTTTAAATCCTTTTAGGATTTTGATTAAAATTCAAATGGGTTTGAGTTTCTATTTTAAATTCAAAAAGTTTCTTTTGGCTCTGAAAATCATACCAAGTTTTATTTTATTCTTTTATTTTCACATTTCAAGATTTGGAAAGTCTTGGGATGTGACAAGCACATAGGTCAAATTACCAGCTGTGAGGACAATCCTCAAATTGCGGAACCAATCCGCGAAGTTGCTTCCATTGTTTTTCAACTTTTCTTTCTCTAGGAACGCATTAAAATTGATGGTAGGGGCTGCCATTGATCTACAACATATTTTCAATAGTTTAGACTAAGTTTATGACAAATTGAGTTCAAATTAATTAATGAAATTAAACTAGGTGAACTCCCACTCAAAACAACATCCCTCACATTGTTTTAGTGATCACACGAACCAAATCCACTACATCAACACCGATCATCACGAGAGTTGATATAGTTTCAATGGCGAACAATCATCATGTTCATCATATCTACTATACGATTCATGCTTTACCTTTCGGTAATCCGTGTTCCGAGACCATGTCTGTACATGCTAGGCTCGTCAAGATCAAACCTTAGTTTCTGCATGAGCAAATCTGGCTTGCTCATGTTGTATACACTTGCAGAATCTAACACACCCGATCATCACGTGGTGCTTCGAAACAACAAGCTTTAGCAACGGTGCTAACTAAGGGCGAACACTTTATGATTTGAAATTCATGTGCATGAGGGATCATCTTATAATGCTACCGTCGTCTACTAAGCAATACAAGATGCATAAAGGATTAACATCACATGCAATTCAATATATATGTGATATGATATGGCCTTTCTTCTTTGTGCTTCCGATCTCCATCTTCAAACACGAACATGATCTCCATCATCACCGGCATTGCATCAAGGTCAATGACGCTTCACCATGGTTGTCGTCCACCGGCTTCAACTATTACAACTACTTTGAATAGACATGCGGGTCTTAACATAAATTAAAGACAACCATATGGCTCCTGCCGGTTGCCAACTTACAATAAGGAACATTGCATACATCAAATATAATCACAATCATGGCCATATCACATCACTGCACACCCCTGCAAAACAAAGTTAGACGCTTCTACTTTCTTTGCATATTTTACGTGGTTTGGGGCTTTCAATAAGTGTCGTTCTAACTTACGAACAAGAACCACAACATTGATACTAGCATTGTTGATTACCCGTTGTAAATTGGATCTTAACTATGCTAGGAGAAATAGGCACCCGCAAAGCCACTTATGCAATACAAGTTGCATGTCAAGCGTGGAGCAAGTCTCATGAACGATGTCATGTAAGGTTAGCCCGGGCCGCTTCATCCCAACATACCGCAAGATGCAAAGTACACAAAAAGCAATCGACAATAAAAGCATCAACGCCCACAATGACCATTGTGTTCTACTCGTGCAACAGATCTACATATAGACACGGCTCTGATACCACTGTAGGGGTTCGTAGCATGGAAAACAAAAATTTTCTATCGCATACAAACAAACAAGCCAAGATCTATCTACTAGATTGTAGCAACGAGTCGATGGAATAACTTACCCTCGAAGATTCCAAAGTGTTTAACAAGAGCGGATTCTCGTGGGTGATGTAGTTGTACTCTTTCCGATCTCAAGATCGTGTGGACGATCCTTCTGGGGCTGCGTTCCGGCAGCGCTTCCGCAGTCGGTCACACGTTCGGTACTCGACGAAGACCTTCCTCTCCCTTGTTCCAGCAGGCAGCGGAGGTTGTAGCACTCTCCTCGCGATTCCGGCAGCACAACGGCGTGGTACCGGAAGTAGAGGGGAGATCCCGCAGGGCTTCGCCTTAAGCCGGAGCGAGTATGGTGGATTATGAGAGAGGGCTATTAGTGGTCTAGAGATTAGACACACTAATTAGAAGGCTCTAAACCGCAGGCTAAAGCAATTAGAAGCTCTAAACCAAACGGCTCTAAACCTGAGATTAGAGGTGGAAACTTGTGTGTCTCAAGGAGGAGCCCTGCCCCTCCTTTTATGGGTGGAGGGGCTAGGCGCGCCAGGGGAGGGAGGGAGTCCCTCCCCAACTCGGCCTAGGGCTGGGCGCCGGCCTGGAGGAGTGGGACTCCTCCTCCAAGTTGGTTCCAACTCCTCTTGCTTGTTTCCCACAGTTTCCTGTTTCCCACAGTTTCCTGTTTTAGCCGTTTGACTTTCAAACTGGCAATTTGACTTTCATGTTTTTGGAACAGCAAGAACACTTAGTACATGATGCAATCATTCAATGACACACTCATGTACCCTCCCCCCCCCGGAGTGCCGGACAATCCGGAACCTTCTAGAACATTCCCGATGAAAAACACCGGAAACATTCCCGAACTCCGAAACGGGACTTTCCTTATATGAATCTTATTCTCCGGACCATTCCGGATCACCTCGTGACATCCCGGATCCCATCCGAGACTCCGAACAACATTCGGTCTCTTTCTCATAATACCATAACTACTCAAAACAACGTCGAATCCTTAAGTGTGTCTCCCTACGGTTCGTGAATTATGCGGACATGATCGAGACACTTCTCCGAACAATAACCAATAGAGGAATCTGGAAATTCATATGGCTCCCACATATTTCTACGATTACTTTGCGATCGAATGAACCACTTACATACGATACCAATTTCCCTTTGTCTCACGATAGTTTACTTATCCGAGGTTATGATCGTCGGTATCTCTGCATACCTAGTTCAACCTCGTTACCGATAAGTACTCTTTTCTCGTTCCCGTGATATGTGATCCCTTGTGACCAAGTCACATGCTTGCAAGCTAATTGGATGACATTCCACCGAGAGGGCCCAGAGTATATCTATCCGTCATGTGGATGGACAAATCCCATTCTTGATCCATGTGTTTCAACCAATACTTTCCGAACACTTAATGCCACCTTTATAGCCACCCAGTTACGGTGTGGTGTTTGATGTCATCAAAGCATCCATCCGGTAAAGGTGATATGCATGATCTCATGGTCGAAGGAATTAGGTTACTATGTATCAGAAAGCATATAGCAATTGAACTATTGAAATGACTTGATCTTTATGCTACGCTTATCAATAGGAGTATGTCCACCATATCATTCTCCTAACGATATGATCTTGTTGTTGATAACATCTCAATGTTCATGATATGGAAACCACAATCATTTAATCAACCAACAAGCTAGTGAAGTATAGAGGCTATACTAGGGACTTCAAATTAAGTTTACAAATCACACAAGTATTAATGTTTCCTTGTTAATACTATTATAGCATGAATATAAACATTTATCATAAACACAAAGATATAATAATAACTACATTTATTATTGCCTCTAGGGCATATCTCCAACAACTCCAAGAGGGGGTATTTATGCTCGATAGTGGGTTCATGCCTCTAGTTTCCAAGGGAAGTGACAATAATATCTTCGGTTGTAGATGTGCTGTTGCTACTAGGGCTAAAACAACGGTCTCTTATTCATGGAACAAGTGGATTGTTAACCTTACAAACTTTGCTTAAAGCAGTTGTCTGTTGCTTGCAACTTAATACTGGAGGGGGTTCGGATGATAACTTGAAGGTGGGACTTCTAGTCATAGATGCAGTTGGATAGCGGTATATGTATCTTGTTGTATTGCCCAATCGAATCCCATAGGATCTTTCTGACTAGTAATTGCATTGTTATGTCTTGCTCAGTTCCTGTCAATTGCCCTGCAGTAATTTGTTTACCCTTCATGCCATGTTGTTTATCTTTGGAGAGCACCTCTAGTGAACTATGGACCCCGGTCCAATCCTTACCATTGATACATCTTCCACAGTTCCTTGTTTATTTTCTGCAAACCATTATCTTCCACACCATATGTTTAATCTTTTGTTACAGCAAATCTATGAGCTTGACAACCTCACTGATTTGTTGGGGCGAATTCTTGAGTTTGTGTTGTGCAGGTCTCTGCGTTGCTTGCAACACCTGTGTGACATTTCCTTCCTCCTACTGGTACGATAACTTCGGTTTCTTCTGAGAGAAACTTGCTGTTGTGCTGCTTCATACCTTGCTCTTGGGGTTTCCAATGAAGCGTCACATGACAAGTGCGGGGCACCATCAAAGAGCTTCTTCAAAGATCAGCCTGAGGGCAGCATCTCTTCCTACGATGGCAATGGCCTGCTCCCGGTGAACAACAACGGCAGAGGCCGATGGCATTGGTGGAGCGCGCCAGGGTGCATGCTCGCCTGGGTGCTTGACTACATCGTCGTCGGGAACCACCCGCGGCTGACGATGCCACCACCGCAACCGCATTAGCCCCGTTACAGGCTCTAGGCTCGGCTCCTCCCCTCGCTACAACGCTCAGCTAGCACCCGTGAAGGACGCCCCGGAGGAGTACCCTCAGCCAGTTCGTCGGCGATGTACCGTTAATTTCGTACTTTTCCTTGTTTATTTAAATTTTGTATAAACATGTTTGAACTTCCTATAATACAACCGTTAATTTCATATTTTTACGAATTTGCCAATTATTTAGAATATTTGAATTTTTTGTATGGGGCACGGCTGGGAGCCGAAGCCCCCCATTACTGTGATCTATCAGGCATTCCCATACGGGCCAAAAAATGGCCACACCGAACACCGTATCGGGAGCACGAGTGGACATGCTCTAACTATGTATGTGCCCCACTAGAGCATGTACAACTTAGTTTTAACTTTTTCCCACCTCGTTGTAGACCAACCTCGCGAGTATTCAAATAGTGCATTTTTGTCGAGTCAAGACCCTTTGACCGTTACTTCGGTGGCATACATAGATTAATGAGACCGGAAAGCGCTTATAGTGGGATCAGGACTCACGGACATGGGAAAATAGAAAATATATGATAGTGGGACCAACTAACACTTACATGTGGGACCAAATAACACTTACATGTAGAACTGATTTTTTTGACCGTTTTTACGTGCGCACTACTAGGAAAAAGGCAATTCGTGGCGCACCTGAAAAGGCCATCCGTGGCGCACTAGCAGTGCGCTAGTGCGCCACTATCCTCGCGCTACGGCTAAAAGTTAGCCGTGGCTCATTAGGTGGTGCGCCACGCCGATGAAAATATAACTGTGGCGCACTATGTGTTGTGCGCCACGCGTATGAAACGATAACCGTGGCGCACTATGTGTTGTGCGCCACAGATACGAATTTCAAAATTCAAAAAAAGCAGCAGATCTGGATCTCGCCGTCAGTGCCGTCCATCGTCGGTGCAGGTCATCGTTGTCGCCTCTTCGTCGTCACCTCGTCGGAGAGGCCTCGCCGTCGTCGTCGGAACTGCAAGGAGGAGGAGGAGGAGGAGGAGAAGAAGAGGAGGCCTCGTCGTCGTCGGAACTGCAAAGAGGAGGAGGAAGAGTAGGATAATAAGAAGGATCCCGCCATCGTCGTCATCACCGCAAGGAGGAGGCCGCCGTCACCATCTTCACTGCAAGGAGGAGGAAGAGGAGGAGAAGGAGAAGGAGAAAGAGAAGGAGGAGGAGGAGGAAAATGAGAACGAGAAGGAGGATGAGGAGGGAGGAAAAGGAAAAGGGAGGAAAAGGAAAAGGAGAGAAGGGGAGGGAAAAGAAAAGGGGTAGGTGGGCTGGGTGGGGATTCAAATTTTGAATCCCGCCCAACTTACTCGTAGCGCACTAGGTAGCGATGCGCTACGGGTAAGTTGCCATCTTTTTTTTCTGCAGGAAAAAACAATCTTTTGACTATAACTTTTTACTCTTTTCGAATTTTCAAAATCTAAATAATTGCTAAACGACCGTAGGTGGTTGCGAGCGGATGCGGAATCTCATTCTCATCATTTTGGTATATTATACGATTTTTTTCGATATCATATGCAAATGTTACGGCCATTTTACCATGGCATGACTATTTTACAGATAAAGTCGAAATTATTGTTTTTTAATTTTCCTACAAACTATACCACATTACCTACCTAAATATGAAAGGATTATATTTTTGGTAGTATTTATCATTTTCTTTTATTTTTTGCAAAACCTAAAAAGGCGATCCACAAGGGCGGTGGAGTTGGTGCAGGCCACTTAGCCGTAGGGCACTAGGGCACTAGTGCAAACCACTTAGCCGTTGAGCAACTATCTGGACTTAAAATTAACTTCCATAAGAGTGATTTTTATTGTTTTGGCGAGGCCCACCTATATGATGAATTTTTCGGCTGTGGTCAGGGACAATTTCTAATCAACTATTTGGGAATAGACATTCATTATCGGTGTCTCACAATTGCTGAATGGAAACTTGTTGAGGAAAGGCTACAAAAACATCTTAATAGTTGGAAAGGCAAATTGTTTTTCCTTGGTGGAAGATTAGTACTCGTAAATTCAGTACTTACTAACATGGTACTGTATATGATCTCGTTTTTCCAATTACCAAAAGGTGTCTTGATCAAAGTCAATTATTTCCTTTCAAGATTCTTTTGGCAAGGGGATAGTGAGAAAAAGAAGTATCGACTGGCTAGATGGAATGTGGTTTGCCGCCGGAAGGAGTATGGTGGATTGGGCATACACGATTTGCAAGTCAAATACACCGCGCTTCTGGGCAAGTGCCTTTTTAAACTACTTACAGAAGATGGAGTTTGGCAAACCATGTTATGGAGGAAATTGAAGGGTTTCGCGGCATAGTAAATCAAAATTTTCTACGGATGCGAACAGAGGGAAAGCCAAGATCTAATCTAGGAGATGCAAACAACGAGAGAGATTGGATTAGATCTTCATACCCTTGAAGATTCGCACAGCGGAACGTTCGTCGGAACGTGGGTGATGTAGTCGTACTCGCTTCTCCTCCTCGCGATCCGATCCGATCTAGCACCACAAGTGGCGGTGCCTCAGTGAGATGCACACGTGCAGCACCTCGACGTCTCCTCCTTCCTCGGACCAGCGAGTATGGTGGATAGATAGATTGGATCTACAACACGACGGCGTGGTGTATATGGTGGAGAATTTCTGCTGCAGGGCTTCGCCTACAAACAGTCGGGAGGGAGAGAGGAAGGTAGCAAAGCTGCTAGTGCTTGGAGGAAGGTGTGTGGTGGGGGAAGGGGGCGCACCACCCCTCTATATATAGAGGGGGGCCGGCCAGCCCTTGCCCCTCCTCCAAGCCTATCTCTAGTTTAAACAATTTAAACTCTCCCTTATCTAGAAATCCTATCTCTAGTTTAAACGATTTAAACTCTCCCTTATCTAGAAATCCTATCTCTAGTTTAAACGATTTAAACTCTCCCTTATCTAGAAATCCTATCTCTAGTTTAAACGAGTTTAAACTTATCTAGGATCGGCTGGGCCCTATGGGGCCTTGTGCCCCTGGCCCAATGCGGCCAGGACACTCCCTCATAGGCCCATGCCCCCTCCCGGAAGGTGGGGCCACGTTGGTCCCCTTCCGGAAGGTTCTAGAAGCTTCCGGTACAATACCGATTAACCCGGAACAATTCCGAACTCCAAAAACTGCACTGCCTTATATGAATCTTATTCTCCGGACCATTCCGGAACCTCTCGTGATGTCCCGGATCCCATCCTAGACTCCGAACAAAAATTCATAAACCAATTATCCAATCTATCCTAGCGTCGAGACACGTTAAGTGTGTGACCCTGCGGGTTCGAGAATATGCAGACATGATCTTCTATCAATAATCAACAGCGGGGTCTGGGCACCCATATTGAATCCCACACATTCATCGATGATCATATCGGATGAACCACGATGCTAGGATTCAATCAATCCCATATATATATTCCCTTCGTCTCGCGATATTTTACTTGCCCGAGATTCGATCGTCGGTACCGTCATACCTAGTTCAATCTCGTTCACAGCAAGTACTTTACTCGTTCCGTAATCCGATATCACTTTGTGATTAACTCCTTAACCACATGCTTGCAAGCGGTGTTGATATCGATTACCGAGTGGGCCCGAAGTATATCTCTCCGACTTGGGAGGGACAAATTCCATCTCGATACATACAACCCAACAGATACTTTCCGATTACCTGAGAGACACCTTTATGATCACCCTCTCATAGGATGACGTTTGATGACCTCAAAGCTTTCTTCCGGTACCAGGGAGTTGCATTATCTCATGGTCTAAGGAATACAATATTTGACATAGGAAAAGCTTCGCAAAGATGAACACGATGAAACGATCTAATTGCTTCGCTTAGTTTGGGTCTGTCCATCATATCATTCTCCCAATGATATGATCTCATTATCAATTGACAACTCATGTCTATGGTTAGGAAACCTTAACCATCATTGATCAATGAGCTAGTCCATAGAGGCGTACTAGGGACACGGTGTTGTTTACAAACCACACAAGTATTAAAGTTTCCGCTTAATACAATTCTAGCATGGAATATAAACTTTATCATGAACAAGAATTATAATAATAACATCTTTATTATTGCCTCTAGGGCATAATTCCAACAGTCTCCCACTTGCACTAGAGTCAATAATATAGTTTACATCTGGTAACAATCTCACACCCATGGCACTGAGGTGTTGATCATGTTTTACACGTGGAAGAGGTTTAGTCAATGGATCTGCGACATTCAGATCCGTATGTACTTTGCTAATCTTCAGATCTCCATCTGCTATATAATCTCGGATTATATGAAACTTGCGGTTGATATGCTTGGTCTTTGGATGATATCTTGGTTCCTTAGCGAGTGCTATGGCGCCAGTGTTGTCACACAATATCTCCAGTGAGTCCAATGCACTTGGAACCACGCCAAGCTCAGTGATGAAGTTTCTGATCCAAACTCCTTCACTTGACGCTTCTGCAGCAGCCATGTATTCCGCTTCTACTGTAGATCCCGCGATCACGCTTTGCTTGCAGCTTCTCCAGCTCACAGCTCCTCCATTCAAAATATACACGTATCCTGTCTGAGATTTAGAATCATCCTTGTCGGTGTCAAAACTAGCGTCGACGTAACCTTTTACGACAAGCTGTTCATCACCCCCATAGACTAAGAACATTTCTTTAGTCCTATTTAGGTACTTTAGGATGTTCTTCACGGCTGTCCAGTGTTCCACTCCTGGATCACTTTGATATCTGCTCGTCAAACTAAGAGCATTGGACACATCCGGTCTAGTACACAGCATGGCATACATGATGGAACCTATGGCCGAGGCATAAGGCACTTTGCTCATAGCTTCCCTATCATTTACCGTAGCTGGACACTGAGCCTTGCTCAATATCTTACCTGACAACATAGGCACTGAACCTTTCTTTGCCTTATCCATTCTGAACCTTTTCAGAACTTTGTCTAGGTATGTACTCTGGCTTAAAGCTATCAGGCGTCTTTGTCTATCTCTATAGATTTTGATGCCCAATATATAAGCAGCTTCACCTAGGTCTTTCATTGAAAAACACTTGTTCAAATAACTCTTCACATCGTTAAGCATGTTGATGTCATTTCCGATAATCAATATGTCATCCACATACAGTACCAGAAACGTCACCGAGCTCCCACTCACTTTCTTGTAGATGCAAGCTTCGTAGCAATTTGGAACAAATCCAAAGCTCTTGATCACTTGATCAAAACGAAGGTTCCAACTCCGAGATGCTTGCTTCAGTCCATAAATGGAACGCTGAAGTTTGCATACTTTACTAGCATCCTTAGGATCGACAAAACCTTCGGGTTGCATCATATACAACTCTTCATCAATGTTGCCATTGAGGAAAGCAGTCTTGACATCCATCTGACATATTTCATAATCATGAAACGCAGCAATTGCTAATAAAATCCGAATGGACTTAAACATCGCTACGGGAGAGAAAGTCTCATCGTAGTCAACACCTTGAACTTGTCGAAAACCTTTTGCGACAAGCTGTGCTTTATAGACGGTAACATTACCATCCGCGTCCGTTTTCTTCTTGAAAATCCATTTGCACTCAACGGCCTTTCGGTCGCTAGGAGGGTCCACCAAAGTCCATACTTGGTTTTCGCTCATGGATCCCAATTCGGATTTCATGGCTTCCAGCCATTTCTCAGAGTTTGGGCTCATCATCGCTTCCTCATAGTTCGTAGGTTCACTGTCTTCTACCAACAAGATAGTCAAGACAGGGTTGCCGTACCACTCAGGAGGGGCACGCGACCTTTTCGACCTGCGACGTCCAGTAGCAGCATCGTCCGAAGCTTCATGATCCTTGTCATTAGCTTCCTCTATTGTTGGTGCAGGCGGCACTGGAACAATTTCAGGTGCTGCGCTACTCTCCAATTCAAGAGAAGGTTCAATAACCTCGTCTAGCTCTACTTTCCTCCCACTCACTTCTTTCGAGAGAAACTCCTTTTCAAGAAAGGAACCGTTCTTTGCGACAAATACTTTGCCTTCGGTTCTGTGATAGAAGGTATACCCAATAGTTTCCTTAGGGTATCCTATGAAGACGCATTTCTCCGCTTTGGGTTCGAGCTTGTCCGGCATCAACTTCTTGACGTAAGCTTCGCATCCCCAAACTTTAAGAAACGACAACTTAGGTTTAGCACCAAACCACAGTTCATACGGTGTCGTCTCAACGGATTTAGATGGAGCCCTATTTAAAGTGAATGCAGCGGTTTCTAATGCATAACCCCAAAATGATAACGGCAAATCAGTAAGAGACATCATTGATCGGACCATATCTAATAGGGTTCGATTCCGGCGTTCAGACACACCATTGCGCTGTGGTGTTCCGGGTGGCGTGAGTTGTGAAACGATTCCACTTGCTTTAAGATGCGTGAGAAAATCATAACTCAAATATTCACCTCCACGATCGGATCGTAGAAACTTAATCTTTCTGTTACGATGGTTCTCCACTTCATTCTGAAATTCCTTGAACTTTTCAAATGTTTCAGATTTATGTTTCATTAAATAGATATACCCATATCTACTTAAGTCATCGGTAAAAGTGAGGAAATAGCGATATCCACCGCGCGTCGAAACACTCATCGGTCCGCATACATCGGTATGTATGATTTCCAACAAGTCCGTTGCTCGCTCTATCATACCGGAGAACGGGGTTTTGATCATCTTGCCCATGAGGCATGGTTCGCATGTGTCAAATGATTCGAAATCAAGAGACTCCAAAAGTCCATCAGAATGGAGTTTCTTCATGCGCTTTACACCAATATGACCTAGACGACAGTGCCACAAATAAGTAGCATTATCACTATCTACTTTGCATCTCTTATCCTCAATGTTATGGATGTGTGTTTCATCCCTTTCGAGATTTAGAAGAAATAAACCATTCACAAGAGGTGCATGACCATAAAAGATGTTACTCATATAAATAGAACAACCATTATTCTCCGATTTAAATGAATAACCGTCTTGCAATAAACACGATCCGGAAATGATGTTCATGCTCAACGCAGGCACATAATAACATTTATTAAGGTTTAAAACTAATCCCGAAGGTAAAACTAAGGAGAGCGTGCCGACGGCCATCACATCAACTCTTGATCCGTTGCCAACGCGCATCGTCACCTCATCCCTCGCAAGCCGCCGTCTATTCCGTAGCTCCTGTTTCGAGTTACAAATATTAGCAACTGAACCGGTATCAAATACCCAGGCACTACAATGAGGGCTAGTAAGGAAAACATCAATAACATGTATATCAAATATACCTTTGATGGTGCCAGCCTTCTTGTCCGCTAAGTACTTCGGACAGTTGCGCTTCCAGTGACCCTTGTCCTTGCAATAGAAGCACTCAGTGTCCGGCTTTGGACCAGACCTGAGCTTCTTCTCAGCAGGGGCAACGCGCTTGCCGCTGCCTTTCTTGAAGGGCTTCCTTGCACCCTTACCTTTTTAAAGGTGGGGGGCTTGTTGACCATCAACATATGATTATTCTTTTTGATGTTCACCTCCGCTACTTTCATCTTAGCAAAGAGCTCAGTGATCATATCAGTGGAACCAATCTGATTGTGATCAACTACAAAACTTTTGTAGCTAGGAGTGTCAATCTTGAGCTCCTCTGGAATCTTGCAGTCCAGTTGCTCAAGGCGTTGAGTGTAGCCCGACATCTTAATGGCGTGCTCACTAACGGACCTCCCTTCCTCCATCTTGTAGTTAAAGAATTTCTTAGAGATCTCATATCTCTCAGAACGGGCTTGAGTCTGAAACATGTTTTTCAGCTCCTCGAGAATCTCAAAGGGCCCGGCGAACTCCTCAAAACGATTTTGAAGATCCGATTCCATAACATACAACATGACGATATTAATCAAATCATAATCATCCTTGCGTGACTGATAAACAGCTTTTTCATCAGCCGGCGCATCTATAGCAGGGGTGTCACCTAACGCTTTCCCAAGGACATAGTCCTTTCGTCCGCCAGACAGAATGATTCTTAGATTGCGGAACCAATTGGTGAAGTTAGACCCATTGTTTCTAAGCTTTTCCTTCTCAGCAAAAACGTTGAAGTTGAAGTTGGACTTGGCCATGTGATCTACAGTATTTGCAAGTACAACTTAGACTATGTTCATGATAAATAGTTCAACTTAATCAAATTACTAGATGAACTCCCACTAAATTCAACATCCCTCAAGTTGTTTAGTGAACACGATCCAAATTCACCACACCTAATCCGATCATCACGAGAAGAGATGTGGTTTCAATGGTGGACAACAAAGTGTCGATCATATCATTCATATGACTCATGCTTAACCTTTCGGTTCTTGTGTTCCGAGGCCATGTCTGTACATGCTAGGCTCGTCAAGTTAGACCCAAGTATTTCTGCGTGTGCAAAAACTGGCTTGCACCCGTTGTATGTGAGCGTAGACTCTATAGCACCCGATCATCACCTGATGCTTGGACACGACGAACTTTCGCAACGGTGCATACTTGGGGAGAACACAGTTTTTATCTTGATCTTTAAGTGAGGAATCATCTTATAATGCTACCGTCGCGATCTAAGCATGATAAGATACATAAAAGGATAAACATCACATGCATATAACTTTATGTGACATGGTATAGCCAATCTTCGCGCAATGATCTCCATCTTGTGCGTTCCGGCATGATCTCCATCACTCCACCATGATTGCCTCCACCACGAATAGCAACTACAACTATTGCTAACTACTTAGCGATAAAGTAAAGCTATTACATGGCGTATAAGAAGTTGACTCGCAGGTCATACACAATTATAAAGACAACCATATGGCTCCTGCCGGTTGTGTACTCATCGACATGCAAGTCGTGAAACATTACAAAACATGATCATCGCATACAATATACACATCACATCTTGGGCCATACCATATCACAGAAAACACTCCCTGCAAAAACAAGTTAGACGCCTCTACTTTGTTGTTGCATGTTTTACGTGGCTTATGGGAGTAGATGCTAAGAACGATTCTTACCTACGGAAACCCACAACGGTGATATTATGGTTGCCAAACTCCGGTGTTAATCCCATGACAACTATAGTGAGAGAAACTGACATCCACCAGCCGCATGTGTGGTACAAGCCACACGTCAAGTGCGAAGCCGGTCTCGCGAACGACGTCGCGTAAGGTTGGCCTGGACCGCTTCAATCTCACTATCCCGCGTCATAAGAAGAACACAAACAAGAGGCTTGCAACAGAAAACATCAACGCCCGCAACAACCATGTTGCGTTCTACTCGTGAAACACATCTACGCATAGATCTAGCTCTGATACCACTGAAGGGTTTCGCGGCATAGTAAATCAAAATTTTCTACGGATGCGAACAGAGGGAAAGCCAAGATCTAATCTAGGAGATGCAAACAACGAGAGAGATTGGATTAGATCTTCATACCCTTGAAGATTCGCACAGCGGAACGTTCGTCGGAACGTGGGTGATGTAGTCGTACTCGCTTCTCCTCCTCGCGATCCGATCCTATCTAGCACCACAAGTGGCGGTGCCTCAGTGAGATGCACACGTGCAGCACCTAGACGTCTCCTCCTTCCTCGGACCAGCGAGTATGGTGGAGAGATAGATTGGATCTACAACACGACGGCGTGGTGTATATGGTGGAGAATTTCTGCTGCAGGGCTTCGCCTACAAACAGTCGGGAGGGAGAGAGGAAGGTAGCAAAGCTGCTAGGGCTTGGAGGAAGGTGTGTGGTGGGGGAAGGGGGTGCACCACCCCTCTATATATAGAGGGGGGGGCGGCCAGCCCTTGCCCCTCCTCCAAGCCTATCTCTAGTTTAAACAATTTAAACTCTCCCTTATCTAGAAATCCTATCTCTAGTTTAAACGATTTAAACTCTCCCTTCTCTAGAAATCCTATCTCTAGTTTAAACGATTTAAACTCTCCCTTATCTAGAAATCCTATCTCTAGTTTAAACGATTTAAACTCTCCCTTATCTAGAAATCCTATCTCTAGTTTAAACGATTTAAACTCTCCCTTATCTAGAAATCCTTTCTCTAGTTTAAACGAGTTTAAACTTATCTAGGATCGGCTGGGCCCTATGGGGCCTTGTGCCCCTGGCCCAATGCGGCCAGGACACTCCCTCATAGGCCCATGCCCCCTCCCGGAAGGTGGGGCCACGTTGGTCCCCTTCCGGAAGGTTCTAGAAGCTTCCGGTACAATACCGATTAACCCGGAACAATTCCGAACTCCAAAAACTGCACTGCCTTATATGAATCTTATTCTCCGGACCATTCCGGAACCTCTCGTGATGTCCCGGATCCCATCCGAGACTCCGAACAAAAATTCATAAACCAATTATCCAATCTATCCTAGCGTCGAGACACGTTAAGTGTGTGACCCTGCGGGTTCGAGAATATGCAGACATGATCTTCTATCAATAATCAACAGCGGGGTCTGGGCACCCATATTGACTCCCACACATTCATCGATGATCATATCGGATGAACCACGATGCCAGGATTCAATCAATCCCATATATATATTCCCTTCGTCTCGCGATATTTTACTTGCCCGAGATTCGATCGTCGGTACCGTCATACCTAGTTCAATCTCGTTCACAGCAAGTACTTTACTCGTTCCGTAATCCGATATCACTTTGTGATTAACTCCTTAACCACATGCTTGCAAGCGGTGTTGATATCGATTACCGAGTGGGCCCGAAGTATATCTCTCCGACTTGGGAGGGACAAATTCCATCTCGATACATACAACCCAACAGATACTTTCCGATTACCTGAGAGACACCTTTATGATCACCCTCTCATAGGATGACGTTTGATGACCTCAAAGCTTTCTTCCGGTACCAGGGAGTTGCATTATCTCATGGTCTAAGGAATACAATATTTGACATAGGAAAAGCTTCGCAAAGATGAACACGATGAAACGATCTAATTGCTTCGCTTAGTTTGGGTCTGTCCATCATATCATTCTCCCAATGATATGATCTCATTATCAATTGACAACTCATGTCTATGGTTAGGAAACCTTAACCATCATTGATCAATGAGCTAGTCCATAGAGGCGTACTAGGGACACGGTGTTGTTTACAAACCACACAAGTATTAAAGTTTCCGCTTAATACAATTCTAGCATGGAATATAAACTTTATCATGAACAAGAATTATAATAATAACATCTTTATTATTGCCTCTAGCGCATAATTCCAACAGTCTCCCACTTGCACTAGAGTCAATAATCTAGTTTACATCTGGTAACAATCTCACACCCATGGCACTGAGGTGTTGATCATGTTTTACACGTGGAAGAGGTTTAGTCAATGGATCTGCGACATTCAGATCCGTATGTACTTTGCTAATCTTCAGATCTCCATCTGCTATATAATCTCGGATTATATGAAACTTGCGGTTGATATGCTTGGTCTTTGGATGATATCTTGGTTCCTTAGCGAGTGCTATGGCGCCAGTGTTGTCACACAATATCTCCAGTGGGTCCAATGCACTTGGAACCACGCCAAGCTCAGTGATGAAGTTTCTGATCCAAACTCCTTCACTTGACGCTTCTGCAGCAGCCATGTATTCCGCTTCTACTGTAGATCCCGCGATCACGCTTTGCTTGCAGCTTCTCCAGCTCACAGCTCCTCCATTCAAAATATACACGTATCCTGTCTGAGATTTAGAATCATCCTTGTCGGTGTCAAAACTAGCGTCGACGTAACCTTTTACGACAAGCTGTTCATCACCCCCATAGACTAAGAACATTTCTTTAGTCCTATTTAGGTACTTTAGGATGTTCTTCACGGCTGTCCAGTGTTCCACTCCTGGATCACTTTGATATCTGCTCGTCAAACTAAGAGCATTGGACACATCCGGTCTAGTACACAGCATGGCATACATGATGGAACCTATGGCCGAGGCATAAGGCACTTTGCTCATAGCTTCCCTATCATTTACCGTAGCTGGACACTGAGCCTTGCTCAATATCTTACCTGACAACATAGGCACTGAACCTTTCTTTGCCTTATCCATTCTGAACCTTTTCAGAACTTTGTCTAGGTATGTACTCTGGCTTAAAGCTATCAGGCGTCTTTGTCTATCTCTATAGATTTTGATGCCCAATATATAAGCAGCTTCACCTAGGTCTTTCATTGAAAAACACTTGTTCAAATAACTCTTCACATCGTTAAGCATGTTGATGTCATTTCCGATAATCAATATGTCATCCACATACAGTACCAAAAACGTCAGCGAGCTCCCACTCACTTTCTTGTAGATGCAAGCTTCGTAGCAATTTGGAACAAATCCAAAGCTCTTGATCACTTGATCAAAACGAAGGTTCCAACTCCGAGATGCTTGCTTCAGTCCATAAATGGAACGCTGAAGTTTGCATACTTTACTAGCATCCTTAGGATCGACAAAACCTTCGGGTTGCATCATATACAACTCTTCATCAATGTTGCCATTGAGGAAAGCAGTCTTGACATCCATCTGCCATATTTCATAATCATGAAACGCAGCAATTGCTAATAAAATCCGAATGGACTTAAACATCGCTACGGGAGAGAAAGTCTCATCGTAGTCAACACCTTGAACTTGTCGAAAACCTTTTGCGACAAGCTGTGCTTTATAGACGGTAACATTACCATCCGCGTCCGTTTTCTTCTTGAAAATCCATTTGCACTCAACGGCCTTTCGGTCGCTAGGAGGGTCCACCAAAGTCCATACTTGGTTTTCGCTCATGGATCCCAATTCGGATTTCATGGCTTCTAGCCATTTCTCAGAGTCTGGGCTCATCATCGCTTCCTCATAGTTCGTAGGTTCACTGTCTTCTAACAACAAGACAGTCAAGACAGGGTTGCCGTACCACTCAGGAGGGGCACGCGACCTTGTCGACCTGCGACGTCCAGTAGCAGCATCGTCCGAAGCTTCATGATCCTTGTCATTAGCTTCCTCTATTGTTGGTGCAGGCGGCACTGGAACAATTTCAGGTGCTGCGCTACTCTCCAATTCAAGAGAAGGTTCAATAACCTCGTCTAGCTCTACTTTCCTCCCACTCACTTCTTTCGAGAGAAACTCCTTCTCAAGAAAGGAACCGTTCTTTGCGACAAACACTTTGCCTTCGGTTCTGTGATAGAAGGTATACCCAATAGTTTCCTTAGGGTATCCTATGAAGACGCATTTCTCCGCTTTGGGTTCGAGCTTGTCCGGCATCAACTTCTTGACGTAAGCTTCGCATCCCCAAACTTTAAGAAACGACAACTTAGGTTTAGCACCAAACCACAGTTCATACGGTGTCGTCTCAACGGATTTAGATGGAGCCCTATTTAAAGTGAATGCAGCGGTTTCTAATGCATAACCCCAAAATGATAACGGCAAATCAGTAAGAGACATCATTGATCGGACCATATCTAATAGGGTTCGATTCCGGCGTTCAGACACACCATTGCGCTGTGGTGTTCCGGGTGGCGTGAGTTGTGAAACGATTCCACTTGCTTTAAGATGCGTGAGAAAATCATAACTCAAATATTCACCTCCACGATCGGATCGTAGAAACTTAATCTTTCTGTTACGATGGTTCTCCACTTCATTCTGAAATTCCTTGAACTTTTCAAATGTTTCAGATTTATGTTTCATTAAATAGATATACCCATATCTACTTAAGTCATCGGTAAAAGTGAGGAAATAGCGATATCCACCGCGCGTCGAAACACTCATCGGTCCGCATACATCGGTATGTATGATTTCCAACAAGTCCGTTGCTCGCTCTATCATACCGGAGAACGGGGTTTTGATCATCTTGCCCATGAGGCATGGTTCGCATGTGTCAAATGATTCGAAATCAAGAGACTCCAAAAGTCCATCAGAATGGAGTTTCTTCATGCGCTTTACACCAATATGACCTAGACGACAGTGCCACAAATAAGTAGTATTATCACTATCTACTTTGCATCTCTTAGCCTCAATGTTATGGATGTGTGTTTCATCCCTTTAGAGATTTAGAAGAAATAAACCATTCACAAGAGGTGCATGACCATAAAAGATGTTACTCATATAAATAGAACAACCATTATTCTCCGATTTAAATGAATAACCGTCTTGCAATAAACACGATCCGGAAATGATGTTCATGCTCAACGCAGGCACATAATAACATTTATTAAGGTTTAAAACTAATCCCGAAGGTAAAACTAAGGAGAGCGTGCCGACGGCCATCACATCAACTCTTGATCTGTTGCCAACGCGCATCGTCACCTCATCCCTCGCAAGCCGCCGTCTATTCCGTAGCTCCTGTTTCGAGTTACAAATATTAGCAACTGAACCGGTATCAAATACCCAGGCACTACAATGAGGGCTAGTAAGGAAAACATCAATAACATGTATATCAAATATACCTTTGATGGTGCCAGCCTTCTTGTCCGCTAAGTACTTCGGACAGTTGCGCTTCCAGTGACCCTTGTCCTTGCAATAGAAGCACTCAGTGTCCGGCTTTGGACCAGACCTGAGCTTCTTCTCAGCAGGGGCAACGCGCTTGCCGCTGCCTTTCTTGAAGGGCTTCCTTGCACCCTTACCTTTTTAAAGGTGGGGGGCTTGTTGACCATCAACATATGATTATTCTTTTTGATGTTCACCTCCGCTACTTTCATCTTAGCAAAGAGCTCAGTGATCATATCAGTGGAACCAATATGATTGTGATCAACTACAAAACTTTTGTAGCTAGGAGTGTCAATCTTGAGCTCCTCTGGAATCTTGCAGTCCAGTTGCTCAAGGCGTTGAGTGTAGCCCGACATCTTAATGGCGTGCTCACTAACGGACCTCCCTTCCTCCATCTTGTAGTTAAAGAATTTCTTAGAGATCTCATATCTCTCAGAACGGGCTTGAGTCTGAAACATGTTTTTCAGCTCCTCGAGAATCTCAAAGGGCCCGGCGAACTCCTCAAAATGATTTTGAAGATCCGATTCCATAACATACAACATGACGATCTTAATCAAATCATAATCATCCTTGCGTGACTGATAAACAGCTTTTTCATCAGCCGGCGCATCTATAGCAGGGGTGTCACCTAACGCTTTCCCAAGGACATAGTCCTTTCGTCCGCCAGACAGAATGATTCTTAGATTGCGGAACCAATTGGTGAAGTTAGACCCATTGTTTCTAAGCTTTTCCTTCTCAGCAAAAACGTTGAAGTTGAAGTTGGACTTGGCCATGTGATCTACAGTATTTGCAAGTACAACTTAGACTATGTTCATGATAAATAGTTCAACTTAATCAAATTACTAGATGAACTCCCACTAAATTCAACATCCCTCAAGTTGTTTAGTGAACACGATCCAAATTCACCACACCTAATCCGATCATCACGAGAA
Source organism: Avena sativa (assembly GCA_916181665.1). Classification (NCBI taxonomy): domain Eukaryota; kingdom Viridiplantae; phylum Streptophyta; class Magnoliopsida; order Poales; family Poaceae; genus Avena; species Avena sativa. The sequence goes on along the minus strand of OV702282.1, from coordinate 444,639,540 downwards.
GAGATGTGGTTTCAATGGTGGACAACGAAGTGTCGATCATATTATTCATATGACTCATGCTTAACCTTTCGGTTCTTGTGTTCCGAGGCCATGTCTGTACATGCTAGGCTCGTCAAGTTAGACCCAAGTATTTCCGCGTGTGCAAAAACTGGCTTGCACCCGTTGTATGTGAGCGTAGAGTCTATAGCACCCGATCATCACCTGATGCTTGGACACGACGAACTTTCGCAAGGGTGCATACTTGGGGAGAACACAGTTTTTATCTTGATCTTTAAGTGAGGAATCATCTTATAATGCTACCGTCGCGATCTAAGCATGATAAGATACATAAAAGGATAAACATCACATGCATATAACTTTATGTGACATGGTATAGCCAATATTCGCGCAATGATCTCCATCTTGTGCGTTCCGGCATGATCTCCATCACTCCACCATGATTGCCTCCACCACAAATAGCAACTACAACTATTGCTAACTACTTAGCGATAAAGTAAAGCTATTACATGGCGTATAAGAAGTTGACTCGCAGGTCATGCACAATTATAAAGACAACCATATGGCTCCTGCCGGTTGTGTACTCATCGACATGCAAGTCGTGAAACATTACAAAACATGATCATCGCATACAATATACACATCACATCTTGGGCCATACCATATCACAGAAAACACTCCCTGCAAAAACAAGTTAGACGCCTCTACTTTGTTGTTGCATGTTTTACGTGGCTTATGAGAGTAGATGCTAAGAACGATTCTTACCTACGGAAAGCCACAACGGTGATATTATGGTTGCCAAACTCCGGTGTTAATCCCATGACAACTATAGTGAGAGAAACTGACATCCACCAGCCGCATGTGTGGTACAAGCCACACGTCAAGTGCGGAGCCGGTCTCGCGAACGACGTCGCGTAAGGTTGGCCTGGACCGCTTCAATCTCACTATCCCGCGTCATAAGAAGAACACAAACAAGAGGCTTGCAACAGAAAACATCAACGCCCGCAACAACCATGTTGCGTTCTACTCGTGAAACACATCTACGCATAGATCTAGCTCTGATACCACTGAAGGGTTTCGCGGCATAGTAAATCAAAATTTTCTACGGATGCGAACAGAGGGAAAGCCAAGATCTAATCTAGGAGATGCAAACAACGAGAGAGATTGGAATAGATCTTCATACCCTTGAAGATTCGCACAGCGGAACGTTCGTCGGAACGTGGGTGATGTAGTCGTACTCGCTTCTCCTTCTCGCGATCCGATCCGATCTAGCACCACAAGTGGCGGTGCCTCCGTGAGATGCACACGTGCAGCACCTCGACGTCTCCTCCTTCCTCGGACCAGCGAGTATGGTGGAGAGATAGATTGGATCTACAACACGACGGCGTGGTGTATATGGTGGAGAATTTCTGCTGTAGGGCTTCGCCTACAAACAGTCGGGAGGGAGAGAGGAAGGTAGCAAAGCTGCTAGGGCTTGGAGGAAGGTGTGTGGTGGGGGAAGCGGGCGCACCACCCCTCTATATATAGAGGGGGGGCGGCCAGCCCTTGCCCCTCCTCCAAGCCTATCTCTAGTTTAAACAATTTAAACTCTCCCTTATCTAGAAATCCTATCTCTAGTTTAAACGATTTAAACTCTCCCTTATCTAGAAATCATATCTCTAGTTTAAACGATTTAAACTCTCCCTTATCTAGAAATCCTATCTCTAGTTTAAACGAGTTTAAACTTATCTAGGATCGGCTGGGCCCTATGGGGCCTTGTGCCCCTGGCCCAATGCGGCCAGGACACTCCCTCATAGGCCCATGCCCCCTCCCGGAAGGTGGGGCCACGTTGGTCCCCTTCCGGAAGGTTCTAGAAGCTTCCGGTACAATACCGATTAACCCGGAACAATTCCGAACTCCAAAAACTGCACTGCCTTATATGAATCTTATTCTCCGGACCATTCCGGAACCTCTCGTGATGTCCCGGATCCCATCCGAGACTCCGAACAAAAATTCATAAACCAATTATCCAATCTATCCTAGCGTCGAGACACGTTAAGTGTGTGACCCTGCGGGTTCGAGAATATGCAGACATGATCTTCTATCAATAATCAACAGCGGGGTCTGGGCACCCATATTGACTCCCACACATTCATCGATGATCATATCGGATGAACCACGATGCCAGGATTCAATCAATCCCATATATATATTCCCTTCGTCTCGCGATATTTTACTTGCCCGAGATTCGATCGTCGGTACCGTCATACCTAGTTCAATCTCGTTCACAGCAAGTACTTTACTCGTTCCGTAATCCGATATCACTTTGTGATTAACTCCTTAACCACATGCTTGCAAGCGGTGTTGATATCGATTACCGAGTGGGCCCGAAGTATATCTCTCCGACTTGGGAGGGACAAATTCCATCTCGATACATACAACCCAACAGATACTTTCCGATTACCTGAGAGACACCTTTATGATCACCCTCTCATAGGATGACGTTTGATGACCTCAAAGCTTTCTTCCGGTACCAGGGAGTTGCATTATCTCATGGTCTAAGGAATACAATATTTGACATAGGAAAAGCTTCGCAAAGATGAACACGATGAAACGATCTAATTGCTTCACTTAGTTTGGGTCTGTCCATCATATCATTCTCCCAATGATATGATCTCATTATCAATTGACAACTCATGTCTATGGTTAGGAAACCTTAACCATCATTGATCAATGAGCTAGTCCATAGAGGCGTACTAGGGACACGGTGTTGTTTACAAACCACACAAGTATTAAAGTTTCCGTTTAATACAATTCTAGCATGGAATATAAACTTTATCATGAACAAGAATTATAATAATAACATCTTTATTATTGCCTCTAGGGCATAATTCCAACAGTCTCCCACTTGCACTAGAGTCAATAATATAGTTTACATCTGGTAACAATCTCACACCCATGGCACTGAGGTGTTGATCATGTTTTACACGTGGAAGAGGTTTAGTCAATGGATCTGCGACATTCAGATCCGTATGTACTTTGCTAATCTTCAGATCTCCATCTGCTATATAATCTCGGATTATATGAAACTTGCGGTTGATATGCTTGGTCTTTGGATGATATCTTGGTTCCTTAGCGAGTGCTATGGCGCCAGTGTTGTCACACAATATCTCCAGTGGGTCCAATGCACTTGGAACCACGCCAAGCTCAGTGATGAAGTTTCTGATCCAAACTCCTTCACTTGACGCTTCTGCAGCAGCCATGTATTCCACTTCTACTGTAGATCCCGCGATCACGCTTTGCTTGCAGCTTCTCCAGCTCACAGCTCCTCCATTCAAAATATACACGTATCCTGTCTGAGATTTAGAATCATCCTTGTCGGTGTCAAAACTAGCGTCGACGTAACCTTTTACGACAAGCTGTTCATCACCCCCATAGACTAAGAACATTTCTTTAGTCCTATTTAGGTACTTTAGGATGTTCTTCACGGCTGTCCAGTGTTCCACTCCTGGATCACTTTGATATCTGCTCGTCAAACTAAGAGCATTGGACACATCCGGTCTAGTACACAGCATGACATACATGATGGAACCTATGGCCGAGGCATAAGGCACTTTGCTCATAGCTTCCCTATCATTTACCGTAGCTGGACACTGAGCCTTGCTCAATATCTTACCTGACAACATAGGCACTGAACCTTTCTTTGCCTTATCCATTCTGAACCTTTTCAGAACTTTGTCTAGGTATGTACTCTGGCTTAAAGCTATCAGGCGTCTTTGTCTATCTCTATAGATTTTGATGCCCAATATATAAGCAGCTTCACCTAGGTCTTTCATTGAAAAACACTTGTTCAAATAACTCTTCACATCGTTAAGCATGTTGATGTCATTTCCGATAATCAATATGTCATCCACATACAGTACCAAAAACGTCAGCGAGCTCCCACTCACTTTCTTGTAGATGCAAGCTTCGTAGCAATTTGGAACAAATCCAAAGCTCTTGATCACTTGATCAAAACGAAGGTTCCAACTCCGAGATGCTTGCTTCAGTCCATAAATGGAACGCTGAAGTTTGCATACTTTACTAGCATCCTTAGGATCGACAAAACCTTCGGGTTGCATCATATACAACTCTTCATCAATGTTGCCATTGAGGAAAGCAGTCTTGACATCCATCTGCCATATTTCATAATCATGAAACGCAGCAATTGCTAATAAAATCCGAATGGACTTAAACATCGCTACGGGAGAGAAAGTCTCATCGTAGTCAACACCTTGAACTTGTCGAAAACCTTTTGCGACAAGCTGTGCTTTATAGACGGTAACATTACCATCCGCGTCCGTTTTCTTCTTGAAAATCCATTTGCACTCAACGGCCTTTCGGTCGCTAGGAGGGTCCACCAAAGTCCATACTTGGTTTTCGCTCATGGATCCCAATTCGGATTTCATGGCTTCTAGCCATTTCTCAGAGTCTGGGCTCATCATCGCTTCCTCATAGTTCGTAGGTTCACTGTCTTCTAACAACAAGACAGTCAAGACAGGGTTGCCGTACCACTCAGGAGGGGCACGCGACCTTGTCGACCTGCGACGTCCAGTAGCAGCATCGTCCGAAGCTTCATGATCCTTGTCATTAGCTTCCTCTATTGTTGGTGCAGGCGGCACTGGAACAATTTCAGGTGCTGCGCTACTCTCCAATTCAAGAGAAGGTTCAATAACCTCGTCTAGCTCTACTTTCCTCCGACTCACTTCTTTCGAGAGAAACTCCTTTTCAAGAAAGGAACCGTTCTTTGCGACAAATACTTTGCCTTCGGTTCTGTGATAGAAGGTATACCCAATAGTTTCCTTAGGGTATCCTATGAAGACGCATTTCTCCGCTTTGGGTTCGAGCTTGTCCGGCATCAACTTCTTGACGTAAGCTTCGCATCCCCAAACTTTAAGAAACGACAACTTAGGTTTAGCACCAAACCACAGTTCATACGGTGTCGTCTCAACGGATTTAGATGGAGCCCTATTTAAAGTGAATGCAGCGGTTTCTAATGCATAACCCCAAAATGATAACGACAAATCAGTAAGAGACATCATTGATCGGACCATATCTAATAGGGTTCGATTCCGGCATTCAGACACACCATTGCGCTGTGGTGTTCCGGGTGGCGTGAGTTGTGAAACGATTCCACTTGCTTTAAGATGCGTGAGAAAATCATAACTCAAATATTCACCTCCACGATCGGATCGTAGAAACTTAATCTTTCTGTTACGATGGTTCTCCACTTCATTCTGAAATTCCTTGAACTTTTCAAATGTTTCAGATTTATGTTTCATTAAATAGATATACCCATATCTACTTAAGTCATCGGTAAAAGTGAGGAAATAGCGATATCCACCGCGCGTCGAAACACTCATCGGTCCGCATACATCGGTATGTATGATTTCCAACAAGTCCGTTGCTCGCTCTATCATACCGGAGAACGGGGTTTTGATCATCTTGCCCATGAGGCATGGTTCGCATGTGTCAAATGATTCGAAATCAAGAGACTCCAAAAGTCCATCAGAATGGAGTTTCTTCATGCGCTTTACACCAATATGACCTAGACGACAGTGCCACAAATAAGTAGTATTATCACTATCTACTTTGCATCTCTTAGCCTCAATGTTATGGATGTGTGTTTCATCCCTTTCGAGATTTAGAAGAAATAAACCATTCACAAGAGGTGCATGACCATAAAAGATGTTACTCATATAAATAGAACAACCATTATTCTCCGATTTAAATGAATAACCGTCTTGCAATAAACACGATCCGGAAATGATGTTCATGCTCAACGCAGGCACATAATAACATTTATTAAGGTTTAAAACTAATCCCGAAGGTAAAACTAAGGAGAGCGTGCCGACGGCCATCACATCAACTCTTGATCCGTTGCCAACGTGCATCGTCACCTCATCCCTCGCAAGCCGCCATCTATTCCGTAGCTCCTGTTTCGAGTTACAAATATTAGCAACTGAACTGGTATCAAATACCCAGGCACTACAATGAGGGCTAGTAAGGAAAACATCAATAACATGTATATCAAATATACCTTTGATGGTGCCAGCCTTCTTGTCCGCTAAGTACTTCGGACAGTTGCGCTTCCAGTGACCCTTGTCCTTGCAATAGAAGCACTCAGTGTCCGTCTTTGGACCAGACCTGAGCTTCTTCTCAGCAGGGGCAACGCGCTTGCCGCTGCCTTTCTTGAAGGGCTTCCTTGCACCCTTACCTTTTTAAAGGTGGGGGGCTTGTTGACCATCAACATATGATTATTCTTTTTGATGTTCACCTCCGCTACTTTCATCTTAGCAAAGAGCTCAGTGATCATATCAGTGGAACCAATCTGATTGTGATCAACTACAAAACTTTTGTAGCTAGGAGTGTCAATCTTGAGCTCCTCTGGAATCTTGCAGTCCAGTTGCTCAAGGCGTTGAGTGTAGCCCGACATCTTAATGGCGTGCTCACTAACGGACCTCCCTTCCTCCATCTTGTAGTTAAAGAATTTCTTAGAGATCTCATATTTCTCAGAACGGGCTTGAGTCTGAAACATGTTTTTCAGCTCCTCGAGAATCTCAAAGGGCCCGGCGAACTCCTCAAAACGATTTTGAAGATCCGATTCCATAACATACAACATGACGATCTTAATCAAATCATAATCATCCTTGCGTGACTGATAAACAGCTTTTTCATCAGCCGGCGCATCTATAGCAGGGGTGTCACCTAACGCTTTCCCAAGGACATAGTCCTTTCGTCCTCCAGACAGAATGATTCTTAGATTGCGGAACCAATTGGTGAAGTTCGACCCATTGTTTCTAAGCTTTTCCTTCTCAGCAAAAACGTTGAAGTTGAAGTTGGACTTGGCCATGTGATCTACAGTATTTGCAAGTACAACTTAGACTATGTTCATGATAAATAGTTCAACTTAATCAAATTACTAGATGAACTCCCACTAAATTCAACATCCCTCAAGTTGTTTAGTGAACACGATCCAAATTCACCACACCTAATCCGATCATCACGAGAAGAGATGTGGTTTCAATGGTGGACAACGAAGTGTCGATCATATCATTCATATGACTCATGCTTAACCTTTCGGTTCTTGTGTTCCGAGGCCATGTCTGTACATGCTAGGCTCGTCAAGTTAGACCCAAGTATTTCCGCGTGTGCAAAATCTGGCTTGCACCCGTTGTATGTGAGCGTAGAGTCTATAGCACCCGATCATCACGTGATGCTTGGACACGACGAACTTTCGCAACGGTGCATACTTGGGGATAACACAGTTTTTATCTTGATCTTTAAGTGAGGAATCATCTTATAATGCTACCGTCGCGATCTAAGCATGATAAGATACATAAAAGGATAAACATCACATGCATATAACTTTATGTGACATGGTATAGCCAATCTTCGCGCAATGATCTCCATCTTGTGCATTCCGGCATGATCTCCATCACTCCACCATGATTGCCTCCACCACGAATAGCAACTACAACTATTGCTAACTACTTAGCGATAAAGTAAAGCTATTACATGGCGTATAAGAAGTTGACTCGCAGGTCATACACAATTATAAAGACAACCATATGGCTCCTGCCGGTTGTGTACTCATCGACATGCAAGTCGTGAAACATTACAAAACATGATCATCGCATACAATATACACATCACATCTTGGGCCATACCATATCACAGAAAACACTCCCTGCAAAAACAAGTTAGACGCCTCTACTTTGTTGTTGCATGTTTTACGTGGCTTATGGGAGTAGATGCTAACAACGATTCTTACCTACGGAAAGCCACAACGGTGATATTATGGTTGCCAAACTCCGGTGTTAATCCCACGACAACTATAGTGAGAGAAACTGACATCCACCAGCCGCATGTGTGGTACAAGCCACACGTCAAGTGCGGAGCCGGTCTCGCGAACGACGTCGCGTAAGGTTGGCCTGGACCGCTTCAATCTCACTATCCCGCGTCATAAGAAGAACACAAACAAGAGGCTTGCAACAGAAAACATCAACGCCCGCAACAACCATGTTGCGTTCTACTCGTGAAACACATATACGCATAGATCTAGCTCTGATACCACTGAAGGGTTTCGCGGCATAGTAAATCAAAATTTTCTACGGATGCGAACAGAGGGAAAGCCAAGATCTAATCTAGGAGATGCAAACAACGAGAGAGATTGGATTAGATCTTCATACCCTTGAAGATTCGCACAGCGGAACGTTCGTCGGAACGTGGGTGATGTAGTCGTACTCGCTTCTCCTCCTCGCGATCCGATCCGATCTAGCACCACAAGTGGCGGTGCCTCCGTGAGATGCACACGTGCAGCACCTCGATGTCTCCTCCTTCCTCGGACCAACGAGTATGGTGGAGAGATAGATTGGATCTACAACACGACGGCGTGGTGTATATGGTGGAGAATTTCTGCTGCAGGGCTTCGCCTACAAACAGTCGGGAGGGAGAGAGGAAGGTAGCAAAGCTGCTAGGGCTTGGAGGAAGGTGTGTGGTGGGGGAAGGGGGCGCACCACCCCTCTATATATAGAGGGGGGGCGGCCAGCCCTTGCCCCTCCTCCAAGCCTATCTCTAGTTTAAACAATTTAAACTCTCCCTTATCTAGAAATCCTATCTCTAGTTTAAACGATTTAAACTCTCCCTTATCTAGAAATCCTATCTCTAGTTTAAACGATTTAAACTCTCCCTTATCTAGAAATCCTTTCTCTAGTTTAAACGAGTTTAAACTTATCTAGGATCGGCTGGGCCCTATGGGGCCTTGTGCCCCTGGCCCAATGCGGCCAGGACACTCCCTCATAGGCCCATGCCCCCTCCCGGAAGGTGGGGCCACGTTGGTCCCCTTCCGGAAGGTTCTAGAATCTTCCGGTACAATACCGATTAACCCGGAACAATTCCGAACTCCAAAAACTGCACTGCCTTATATGAATCTTATTCTCCGGACCATTCCGGAACCTCTCGTGATGTCCCGGATCCCATCCGAGACTCCGAACAAAAATTCATAAACCAATTATCCAATCTATCCTAGCGTCGAGACACGTTAAGTGTGTGACCCTGCGGGTTCGAGAATATGCACACATGATCTTCTATCAATAATCAACAGCGGGGTCTGGGCACCCATATTGACTCCCACACATTCATCGATGATCATATCGGATGAACCACGATGCCAGGATTCAATCAATCCCATATATATATTCCCTTCGTCTCGCGATATTTTACTTGCCCGAGATTCGATCGTCGGTACCGTCATACCTAGTTCAATCTCGTTCACAGCAAGTACTTTACTCGTTCCGTAATCCGATATCACTTTGTGATTAACTCCTTAACCACATGCTTGCAAGCGGTGTTGATATCGATTACCGAGTGGGCCCGAAGTATATCTCTCCGACTTGGGAGGGACAAATTCCATCTCGATACATACAACCCAACAGATACTTTCCGATTACCTGAGAGACACCTTTATGATCACCCTCTCATAGGATGACGTTTGATGACCTCAAAGCTTTCTTCCGGTACCAGGGAGTTGCATTATCTCATGGTCTAAGGAATACAATATTTGACATAGGAAAAGCTTCGCAAAGATGAACACGATGAAACGATCTAATTGCTTCGCTTAGTTTGGGTCTGTCCATCATATCATTCTCCCAATGATATGATCTCATTATCAATTGACAACTCATGTCTATGGTTAGGAAACCTTAACCATCATTGATCAATGAGCTAGTCCATAGAGGCGTACTAGGGACACGGTGTTGTTTACAAACCACACAAGTATTAAAGTTTCCGCTTAATACAATTCTAGCATGGAATATAAACTTTATCATGAACAAGAATTATAATAATAACATCTTTATTATTGCCTCTAGGGCATAATTCCAACAGAAATATGTAGGGTCCAAAGCTGTGTCTCAAGTGGTTTGGAAATCCGGTGATTCACACTTTTGGGCGGGCCATTTTGACTAGGTTCGATCTCGTCAATGCCCATTGTTATGGACTTGGGTTTTGGAGAATATGGGGATGCTGGAAGTCGCGGAACGGTTAACACACAAGCAACACAGGGACACGATATTTACCCAGGTTCAGGCCCTCGGAGGGAAAAACCCTACTCCTGCTTGACTGCTCTTGATTACGGCAGAACCGAAAGTTACAGGGGTGCGCAGATGCAATCTGGCATGGAGGTGTGTATGTGGTGAGTTGAGAGATCCTTCTCGCCGTACCCTCCTGGCCTTTATATAGATAGGCAGGTCCCGGGTTAGGTCGAGTCGGTTATAAATTAGGGTTGGTACCCTTTGAAATTCTATCTAATCTAAACTTGTCCTCCAAGGAGTCCAAAACGCCACGTGCTTGGGCCACCTGAAGTCTTCATGGGTTGCGTGTCCTACGTGGGCCTTCCATGGGCTGGACCGGGTATACCAATGTCATGTACCCGTGGGATATATCCATGTCAGTAGCCCCGGAGTGTTCAGTCGAATCGTTGATTCAGCTGGAGACTCTTCAATCTTTCGGGTGCAATTATGTCTGCTATTTCAAGGGGAAATATTTTAGTTCATAGGGATTATTGATGCGTGTGCCTGGCTCACCCGACGGATCAGGGCCAGTTAACTGTCATAGGACAAAACAACATGATCTTCATCAAATTCGAGTCCCCGGACTCGAATTCGGAACGATTGTGGTGTGATTTGACTTAGGCCGCTGTGGTCTTATAGGAGTCGAATCCAAGTAATTTTCAAGTGATGTACCCAACGCGTCCGTCGGGATTTTCATTGTGTCTGTTGACACGGAAGTATACTGGCAGAGCGCAGTCGGGTGCCTTACCAGGCCATCGGATAATATCTGTAGGGTGTATCTTTGTGTCGCAGACACAACATCTGAAGATTTATCACCGCGGAGGTGGTTTGGGCAAAGTTGCCAAAAAGATTTTGTCGTATTTGACCCGAAGGATCTCTGTCAAAGAATTCATAGGGTGTGTGGCCAGCGCTCCCTATGGGAGTAGCCCCCGAGTGTCTATTCGATTTGTAGACTCGATCAGAGACTTTAGTTCAGTTGTTTTCAGTATAAGTCCGAAGGACACAATTTTTTGGATGCTCAACCAACGCTCCCTATGGGAGTAGCGCCCGAGTCCGTAGTGGAGTCACAGACTCGACGTAGGACTCGAAGATAATGTCGAAGTGATGTTACCTTAGTAATTTCTCAGGTGCGCGGCAGACGCTCCTGATAGGAGTAGCCCCCGAGTAGTTTCTCAAACCGTAGATTCCTGTAAGTACCTGAATAATCAGTCGAAATAGTCGGGCCGTTGTTGGCTTTGCTTTGATGATGTCAGTGCTGACGATTGGTGATCCCAACCGTCTGTGGCCGTAGAGATGATGCGACGAGACGATCATGGGTCCCACCGCATGACTTGACGTTGACTAGTCATGCGTAAACGTGGCGAAAATTATGGCGTCTCCTCGGTTTCCGTGCGTAGTGGAAAACGTGTTGGCGATGGTTCGGTGTAATGCTGACACATGTACGGTGAGATCTGAGTGGCACGCTAGGGCTTCTCAATCGACGACTCGTGTGCGTCGTCTTCATCCTTTTATACCGCAAGGAAACAGTGATTTATTTTTACCCTACATCATTCTCTCATCTCCTTTGCCTTCATTTTCGCGAGCTTTGCTGCCCTCCGTTGCGCACTCGACATTCTCCATACTTTTCCTTTCTCTTTCTTGCGTTCTCGCTGCCGCACTCGCCGCTGCAAGATGGGCAAGCCGAAGAAGACCACTGCTGTAGCTGGTTCGAGCACCGCCGGTGGCGGCAAGAAGGTCGCCGCCACGGCCCGTGCCACTGACGGCGGGTGGAAGCGCATGGACATGCGCGATGGGGATCTGCGCAAGCTGTGCACTGATGGGTTGATCTGCAAGGACAAGGAGGACGCCATCCTCCCCGGCGACGGGGTAATCCCACGACCACCCAAAGGGTTTCAGGTGATGTTCTATGCCTTTGTTGTCCGTGGTCTTTCTCTTCCTGTCCACAATTTCCTTCGTGGACTCCTCTTTTTCTACGGGATTCAGTTGCATCATCTGTCTCCCAATTCTCTTCTCCATATTGCTTGTTTCATCACACTTTGAGAGTTCTGGCTCAGTATCGAGCCGCACTGTGGCCTCTTCCGGAAGCTCTATTCCGTGAAGAGGCAGTCCGACACCGGCGATGTTTATCCGCTCGGTGGCTGCATCATCTCCATTCGCTCTTCTATCTTATTCTTCACCGTTTCCATGTGCGAGTTCATCCAATATTGGCGTAAGAAGTGGTTCTATATTCGCGATGCCAAATTGGACGGACAATAATATGGTCTCGCCCCTTTCGACTCCACCCAAACGATCATCCTGAAGTGGTCGTGGAAGAACCACGTCTTGTAGGGTGAAACGACGGAGGTGGAGGATCTCTAACTCATGTGGAGGCACTCCAGCTGGTGGTCGACAATGAGGTCAATGGTGTCGATATCATTTGCACCTTCCTCAATCGCCGGGTGCATCCGCTCCAAGCGAGGGCGCACCCAACGTTTCTGTATGATGGCCGCAGCGATCCGACGAGGGTCTCACCTGAGGAGCTGTCTTCGGGTGACCTTGATAGAGCTCTTCGGCCCCTGCTGAAGTTCAAGGCCGATGAGGACCTCCTGGGGAAATCCTTGACCTCCCCATTCAGCGCCAAGAATGCGGTTCTGCAGGTGGAAACTTTTAGTTTGCGCGTTGCACTTCTTCGAGTACTTTGTTTGTTAGCATTACTAATCCTGTTTTCTTGTGTATTTTATTTGCAGGACCTCAAGGTATCTAGTATGATGCCCCCTCTACCTGAGAAATTTTCGGTTGCATCGGACAATGAAGTTGTGGAACCTGAATCCGAACTTACCCCGGCGCAATCTCCTACCGCGGAAGCCCGCGAGAAGAGCAAAGGGCGGACCCGAAAGTGCTCCCGAAGCGAATCTTCGGATGGGTCTACACCACCCACTCCAAGGGGTCCGTCGTTCCTCGAGCAGCACGGCGAGGAAGAAGGTGCGTCATCTGCGCCTTACCCTGTCGTGCCCATTCGAAGAAGAAGGAGAAGGCAGCTCCTATCTTCAGTTTGTCGGACATCGAGTCGTAAGTCGTTCTGCTTGAGTCTTTTTTCTATTGTTTGTCTGCTTAGTGTTAGTTGTTGTTGATCTGATAGTTGCTTGCAGCAATCCTTTGGAGGAGTCCCTTGATTGGGACACTCAAGAAGTTATGGCGGAGTCGAAGCTGGCGGCTTCTATTCCCCAGGTGGTGGCCAACTCCGAGGACGATGACCCGAACTCCGCTAGGCGAGAAGCTTGGGAAGTCGTAACTCGAAAGGCAGTATGCAAACCTTCGGAGTCCACCCCTGAGCATGTAAGTGTTGTCTTTTTTTTGCTCCGTGGGAGGAGGCCCTGAGTCCTTTTTGTTTTACATGTTGGTCTTTCACTTTGTGGGGGGAGCCCCCGAGCCCTTTATTCTTCGGCTTTGTTTTTATATCTTCTTTAGCCTTTTGTGCACAGCGCCAACCTTCTCATCCAGCAGCATATGGCGCTGGAGGGTGAGCTGAAGCAGCTCCAAGGTGCGTAGTTGTTTTCTTGGTTGTTGTTTGAGTTCACCAACTGTGTTACTTGTGTTCACCCGAAACTTCTTCATGCTGCAGATGATCACAATACTGCGCTTCGAAGGCTGAACGCTCCCGAAAAGAGCCTCGGCCAGGCAAAGAAGAAGGCAGTGGATTCTGTGGAAGCCAAGGAGCGCTTGGAGAAGGAGGCTGAAGATCACGAGCAACAGCTCGCGGCCGTTGCAGCCATGCGGGAGAAGGCAATGGCCGACAAGCTCTTGGATGCTACCAAGGCTATTTCTGGTAAGTTGCTATTGTATCCTTTCGATGTTCTAGTTTTTGAGTCCGTTTTATCCCTTCTCATTCGAATGTTCTTTTCTTCTTCCTGTTAGATGCTTCTGGCATCACATTGGATCGTGGTGCTTTGGAGCATGGATATGTCTTGGTTGATGTTGCTGTTGTGATCGAGGATCGCCGCTCTCTTGTCGTTGGCTCCCTGGAGAAAGCCAAGAAGGTGCTCACGCGCTTCTACAAGGAGGTCGTCCCCAAGGGCGTTGCCCTTGACGATGTCGACTCCCTTGCAGATGCATTGTTAGAGGAGGCTCCGGTGGAGTATAAACTCAAGCAAAAGAGCATCGGCGCTTCCATGGGGTTGGCCATGGCGATGGCGTCCGGAGCCGAGCTGGACCTGCCTTAAGTCATGTCCAGTATGCCGTCGGCGGCGGATGGCTTCGAGGTAGCTTTTGCCCTCTTTGCTTCTCTCTGTAAGCATTATGGGCCTAAGCTCATCGACCTCCTGGCCAATTATGCGGTGAAGCAGCAGAAGGAGGCCAAGAGCAGGCAGTCTGGCTCCGAGGCTGCTCTGGATGCGGGTGCTTAGGCCTTTGTACTGTATCTAGTGTAGCTTTTCTTTTGCTGCTTTTTGTAACATCTTGCGGATGAACAAGTCCTAGTTTGCCACGAGGTGGCTTTATTTATGTATATAAGTCTATCTTTGAGCTGCTGCCAAAAGTACTTGTGATGTTCATACTTGCTTATTTTCCTTTAGGGTCCTTCGGGTGAGACTCTAGTGGTCACTCCTACTGCTCCTGAGCCGCGACCATCTTTGGATGATGCGTCACAATTGACCTTTCTATGTGATCACGTCCACAACCTAGAAAAGGATATCCCTAGCATTCGAGGCCATGCAGATGTGTGGAAGTCTAAGGCTAAGCGAGCCACTGCTAGGGAGGAGTTCTTGCTTGGGGAATTGCGGCAGATGGGTGAGCAAATCAATGTGAGTCTTTGTGAAGCGATGTTCTTTCGGGTGCACCTTATTTGTATGTTATCTCATTCCGTGCTTTGTGCAGGTGTGAATCTCATTCCGAGGGAAGAGAAGGAGCGTGTTGCAATTCGGATGAACTGCCTTACACAACAAGATCTGGAAGCTGGTGGCTTCTTCTGGATGGACCGCGATCGGACCATCGTCCTTGCGACGATGCAAGATCACGCACACCAGGTTCTTCTGGTGCTGAGGCAGACGAGGTCATCTCTAGCGGCCATTTGGTCCGTCATGTTCCCTTTGGAAGCTGCGCCTTCTACTTTTTTGGGTCTTCTTGGCAAATTTTGGAATGTAGGCCACGTCGAGTTGGTGCGTCATCAGCTGATTGTCGGGGTCAAGGCTGCCTTGTCTCTCGTTCGATTGCATTGTCGTGATGTCAATCTTGTAGAGGTAGCGACTGGACCGCCTCTTCGACGAGATGGCAGTTTATGGGACATGCGCCCTCATTACGCAGTTGTGGCGCAACACGCCAAAGAAATTGTAGATTTATTTGAGCAGCGAGCGAATGTTATGCTCCAGAATAATTAGGTCATGTAAAGAAAATGAGATGTTGTAAAATTTGTATTTATTCGAGTGGGCTTGTAATGCCCTTTGTAAAGTTTATATGAATTAGCACGTGGTGCATTGTAATGTGCATGTCTTTTTCATTAGCCTGACGAGGTCAGCTACTCAGGTTGTATGCATTGTTTTCAGTCGACGAAGTCGTGAGATGAGGCGTAGCCCCCGAGCTTATTTAGCGAGAAGTAATGTAAGAAAAAACATATTTTGGCCAGGGAACTTAGCTTTTATTCATAGGAAATGAGGAGGTACATTGTTCGGCCGAGTAGCCTTGGCTGAATAGCTTTATTGAAAGTAAATGGTAACTAGGGGTAGAAGCGTCGCAGTCGTGCAACATTCTAGGGGTTGGAGTATTCGACGCCTGATGCGATGTCCATGAGGCGGTAGGAGCCACCTGGGATGACTTTGGTGACGATGTAGGGTCCTTCCCAGGGTGACTCGAACTTCTTGTGCCCTTCTTCCTTGCGTCACAGGACGAGGTCTCCTTTGACGAAGGACCTTGGGAGTAGCCGGTGGCTGTGGTAGTTGTGGAGGCTCTGCTGATAGACCGCTGAGCGAACCGCGGCGATGTCGCGTGCCTCGTCAAGTGTGTCGACGGCATCTTCGAGAGCTGCCGATGGTTCGGCTTCGCTGTAAGCAACGACCCGTGGGGCTTTGTGGCATACTTCAGTGGGTAGCACGGCTTCGGCTCCGTGCACCATGAAGAAGGGCGTGTAGCCAGTTGAGCTATTTGGCGTTGTACGCAGGCTCCAGAGGACGGAGGGTAGCTCATCTTCCTAGGCTCCCGCAAGCCTTTCGAGTGGGAATAGTAGGCGCTTCTTGATGTCGTTGTCTATGAGGCCGTTGGCCTTTTCGACCTGTACGTTGGTCTGCGGGTGCGTCACGGAGGCGTATGATATGTTGATGCCGAGGTTCCCGCAGAAGGCTCAAAATTCCTTCGAGATGAAGTTTGAACCGTTGTCCGTTATGATGCTATGATGCACGCCGAACCTGTAGACAATGGACTCAAAAAACTTGACGGCAGTTTTGCCGCTTTGGTTGGTGACGGGTATGGCCTCTATCCACTTGATGAATTTGTCGACTGCTACCAGGAGGAAGACGTGGCCTCCTGGCGAGGACTTTGATAGCTTGTCGATCATGTCGAGGCCCCATTTGGCAAAGGTCCAGGCCAGCGGTATGGGCCTCAGCTCGGATCCTGGAGCGTGTGGCTTGACCGGGTATCTCTGATAGGCGTTGCACCTCTAGACGATGTCCTTGGCGTCTTTCATGGCGGTTGGCCAGTAGAACCCAGCTCGTAGAGCTTTGGCGACTAGGGCGCGGCTGCCTGCATGATGGCTGCAGATACCCTCATGGATGTCTTGGAGGATGATTTTGCTGTCTCCGATGGTGACGCACCATTGGAGCACACCCGTAATGTTGCGCTTCTACAGCTCGCCATTGATGATGGTGAAAGCTTTTGACCGGCAGGATATGCGTCGGGCATCTGTCGGGTATCGGGCAGCTGATTGTTTATTAGGTAACGAAGGTACGGCTGTGTCCACGTTTCTTCAACCTCCATGACCTGCATCAGGTTGACCAGCGCGACCTCTGTGTCCGGTTTTTCGGGTCCTTCGGGTAGCGCAGCCCCTGATACGTCGGAAACGTATCTATAATTTTTGATGTTCCATGCTTATTTAGTCTCTACTTTGCTTTGCTTTGTCTATACTTTGAGGTATTTTTATATCTTTTATGGAACTAACCTATTAACAAGTTGCCACAGTGCCAGTTGCCTGGTTTCTTCTTTTTTTGTTTCCAGAAAGGCAGAAAATCAATATTCTCGGAATGTGACGGGACAAAAGCCAAAGTCAATATTTTAATGTGGGCGACACGAAGTCCAGAGGAGAGACGGAGAGGCAGGCCAGGGCGTCCAGACCCCCCTAGGCGTGGCCAAGCCTGGCCCGCACCTGGGGAGGGTGTGGGCCCCTCGGGCACCCCCTGCCTCGCCTCCTCGCCTATAAGAAGCCCCCGATGTATAAACCCTAGGCAACCGATCAAAACTCCACTAAACCGTCTGTAGCCGCCGCCACCATTGTCCCTAGATCGGGGGAGATCTAAAGTTCTTCTCGGCACCCTGCCGAAGGGGAGATCATCTCGGAGGCCTTCTTCTCCGGTATGATGCGTGAGTAGTTCCACCTTGTACTATGGGTCCATGCAGTAGCTAGATGGTTGTATCTCCTCCTTGTGCTTTCATGTATAGATCTTGTGAGCTCCGTTTATGATCAAGATCTAATCTATTTGTAATCATGCATGTTGTGTTTGCGGGGATCCGATGGTTATTGAGATTACTATGTCAGATTGATTAATGGTTTTGTATTTATGATTCTATCATGTCTATGTTGTTTGTGATCTTGCATGCTCTCTGTTGTTAGTAGCTATCTTGGCCAAGTAGTTGCTAGTGACTCCAAGAGGGGGTATTTATGCTCGATAGTGGGTTCATGCCTCTAGTTTCCAAGGGAAGTGACAGAAATATCTCCGGTTGTAGATGTGATGTTGCCACTAGGGAGAAAACAACGGTCTCTTGTTCATGGAACAAGTGGATTGTTGACCTTACACACTTTGCTTAAAGCGGTTGTCTGTTGCTTACAACTTAATACTGGAGGGGGTTCGGATGATAACCCAAAGGTGGACTACTAGTCATAGATGTAGTTGGATGGAGGTCTATGTATCTTTTTGTATTGCCCAATCAAATCTCATAGGATCTTTTTGTCTTGTATTGCATTATTATGCCTTGCTCAGTTCCTGTCAATTGCCCTGATGTAATTTGTTTACCCTTCATGCCATGTTGTTTATCTAAGGAGTGCACCTCTAGTGAACTATGGACCCCGGTTCAATTTTTACCATTGATACATCTTCCACTGTTAATGTTTACTTGCTGCAAACCATCATCACCATCCACCATACGTTTAATCCTTTGTTACAGCAAACCGGTGAGCTTGACAACCTCACTGATTCGTTGGGGCAAAGTTTAAGTTTGTGTTGTGCAGGTTTCCGTGTTGCTTGCAACACCTGTGTGACGTTTCCTTCCTCCTACTGGTTCGATAACCTCGGTTTCTTACTGAGGGAAGGCTTGTTATTGTACTGCTTCACACCTTTCTCTTGGGGTTCCCAACAAGCGCTCAGGTGTCATCAGCCCCCGAGTGCTCTGCTTCTTTGGATGAGATTATTGGGAATTTTCTCTTGATAGAGGGTACGCAGATTTGTTCGAGGAACACGCCTGGCAGAACCCGTGCACAGGTGGAGCCGATGTTGGCAAGCATGTCAGCCTCTTCGTTGCTTTCCCTGCCGACGTTCCGAAGCGTGCAACCATCAAAGTCCCCTTCAAGTGAGTTGTCGAGCGTGCGGTATGCGATCATGTTGGCGCTATGGGCGTCACACTCATTCATTGTTTGCTGCACGACAAGGTTTGAGTCGCCGTAGATGACTAGTCGTGTTGCGACGCACACCTTGGCCATCCTCATGCCGTGGATGAGGGCCTCGTATTCGGCCTCGTTGTTGGAGGCATGAAATTTCATCTGAAGGACGTACGTCATCTTTTCGCCTTGAGGGGACGTCAGTCTGACGCCAGCTCCGGCTCCGGCCTCGCGCTTGGAGCCGTCGAAGTGCATCGTCCAGGACCGCGACATGTCCAGAGTATCCGGCATCTGGAGTTCCATCTAGTGGATGAGGAAGTCAGGTAGGACTTGAGACTCGATGGCGGTGCGTCGCTCGTAGATTATGTCTAGAGGGGACAGTTCGATGCCCCTTAAGGCTACGCGCCCCATGGCTTCGTGGTTGTTCAGGATGTTTGATAGCGGGGCGTCGTTGACGACCATGATCTGATGCTCCTGGAAGTAGTGGCTCAGCCAACGAGCCATCATGAATACGCCATAGGCGAGCTTCTGGTAGTGAGGGTACCTCTGCTTTGTCGCGGTCAGTACCTCTCGAAGTTAGTAGATTGGGCGTTGGACCCCGTACGTCTTGCCATCTTCAGGTTGTTCGACCACGAGTACTGTGCTAACCACCTGATGTGTGGCTGCAATGTATAGCAGCAAAGGCTCTTGATCCTTTGGCGTGACTAGAACAGGTGATGTGGAGAGTAGCCGCTTGAGGTTTTCGGACGCATCGTCCTCTTCGGGTGTCCACTCGAACTTGTCCGTCTTGCGCAGCAACTGATAGAAAGGTAGGGCCTTTTCGCCCATTCGTCTGATGAATCTGCTTAGCACTGCGATCCGCCCAGCTAGCTGTTGGACGCCTTTGAGATTCTTCGGCTTCTCCATGGCCAGTATGGCCCTGATTTTCTTCGGATTCGCCTTGATCCCCCGTTGGGACATGAATTAGCCGAGTAACTAGCCAGACGGGACGCCGAGGGCACACTTGTCTAGGTTTATCTTGATCTTGTAGCGATCAAGGTTATCAAACGTCTCGCGGAGATCGTCGATCAGCGTCTCGGCCTCCCTGGTCTTGATTACTATGTCGTCAACATAGACTTGGATGTTGTGACCGATCTGGTTTTTTAGGCACGCCTACATGCACCTCTGGTATGTGGCACCTGTGTTCTTCAATCCGAAGGGCATGGTGTTGTATCAAAACACTCCAAATGGTGTGATGAATGATGTTTTCTCCTGATCTTTGACCTTCAGCCGAATCTGGTTGTAGACTGAGTAGGCATCAAGGAAGGAGAGTTTCTCGCATCCTGCAGTCGAATCAATGATTTGATCGATCCACGGTAGAGGGAAGTGGTCCTTGGGATAGTGCTTGTTGAGCGATGTGAAGTCCACACACATCCGCAGGATGTCCGTGTCATTTTTGGGGACCAACACGGTGTTTGCCAGCCACCCGCTCTCCTTGATTTCCCTGATGAAGTTGGCATCGAGCAGTCTGTTGACTTCGATTCCAACGGCTTCGACTCTTGGTTCGGACAGTCATCGGATCGACTGCTTGACTGGCTTCACGTTCGGAAACACATTGAGTGCGTGCTCGGCGAATTCCCTCGAAACTCCTGGCGTGTCCATAGGACACCAGGGGAAAATTTTCGAGCGCTCACGAAGGAATTCGATGAGCGCGCTTTCCTATGCAGGACTGAGGTCATTGGCGATCAATGTCGTCTTGGAGGCGTCCTTCGGGTGGACCTGCACCTTCTTCGTGTTGATAGTGGAGTCGAACGAAATATCAGGTGAGTTTTGTCTGGCAACTAGGGGTGCCCCGTTGTCTGTCACCTCTCTAAGCCTCGTGAGTTCCTCCTGCATGCCGAACGACTGGGAGATTCTGTTGAAGTCTCTATCGCAGTGGTCGGATCGGGTGAAGCTTCCTTGTACGGTGATGACTCCCCTGGGTTCTGGCATCTTTAGTAGCAGGTACGCATAGTGCGGTACTTCCAAGAATCTTGAGAATGCCACGCGCCCGAGGATGACGTGGTACTGTGATGGCCAGTCCACCACTTCAAACTCTAGCCGTTCACGCATGAAGTTTTCGGTCTAGCCGAAGATGACATCGAGCCATATCTTACCCAAGGGGTATATGCCCTTCCCTAGGACTATGCCGTGGAACGTCATGTCTGATTTCTCCAGGCTGCACAGCGGGATCCGCATCGCTACGAGTGTGCTGGCGAACATCAAATTGATGCCGCTGCTGCCGTCCATGAAGACGCGGCTCATCTCGAATCCATCGATCTGTGCCTCGAGCACCAGGGCAGCATGACCTGGGCGAGAGATCTAGAGTGGGTGATCCGAACAATCGAACGTGATGCAGGACTCCAAGCAGCTGAGGTACTCAGGTATGGCTGGTGGAGAGGTCATGGCCAGGCTGACTTGGCGGGTGATCTTCTTCTGCACTCTATTGGTTGGGCGCCCCTTCTGGATCATCAAGTTCCCTTTTGGCGGCGGGTATCCTCCTGCACCGTTATTTGGCGCTGGTGCGATCAGTGTCTATGATGGTCCGACGGGTGGTGGTGGAGGAGCTCTGTGGGCGATGTCACCTGGTGCGGGTGCAAGCCCGAATCCAGGGTTCACAGTCTGACGCCGCATTTTGGTGAAGCCCTCATTGAGCTTCTGGAACTCTCGGTAGTCCTTTAGCATGTGGCTGGCCTTTTTCTTACCATTTTGTTTGTCGATGTAGAAGTGGATGGTGCAGGGACCAGACATCTTATAATATGCCGAAGGCTCGTTGTCGCGGTTGCGACATTGCCACGTTTGCGTGGGTCGCCCACCGTCGCGGTAGTTGTTTCCGCGGTATCCGCTGTTGCGATTGCCGTCATCGCGTCGATCGGCGTATCTAGCCGCAACCATGTCGATTCCATCGCGATCGTCGTAGATGCTTGCTGCAGCGTTCGCACCTGCGGCCGTAATCATCTTCGTCATTCGAATGCGCTCAGTTGACGGAATCCTCGCCATCTGCCCATCGGTTGGGGATGTCCATGAGGTAGTTGAGCGTCTTGGGCTTGACGCGCCCAACCTCCTCCTTAAAATCTGGGTGCCTGGCACCGTCCTTGAAGGCGTCGATTTCTCTTTCTTCGGAGATGTGCGTGGCGGAGTTCTTGATGTGGGACCAGCGGAGTATGTACGAGCAGATGGACTCATTGGACCATTGGGTGCATGCCCGCAGCTCTTCGATTGAAGCTAGCCTCTTGCTGGTGCCCTTGAAGGTGTGGATGAACCTGTATGCCAGCTCTTCCCAGCTTCTAATGGAGCCGGAGGATAGGCTGCTGAGCCAGACCCTGGCCACGCGTGTCAGCTGCAGCTGAAGGTATTGTAAGGTGGTGTTCTTGTTTCCGCTGTGGAGCTTGGTGGAAAGGCAAATTGTTATCCCTTGGTGGAAGACTAGTACTCATAAATTCAGTACTTACTGACATGGTACTGTATATGATCTTATTTTTCCAATTACCGAAAGGTGTCTTGATCAAAGTGGATTATTTTCGTTCAAGATTCTTTTGGCAAGGGGATAGTGAGAAAAAGAAGTAACGACTGGCTAGATGGAATGTGGTTTGCCGCCGGAAGGAGTATGGTGGACTGGGCATACACGATTTGCAAGTCAAATACACCGCGCTTCTAGGCAAGTGGCTTTTTAAACTACTTACAGAAGATGACGTTTGGCAACCCATGTTATGGAGGAAATATGTGGGATCCAAAGCTGTGTCTCAAGTGGTTTGGAAACCCGGTGATTCACACTTTTGGGTGGGCCTTATTGCTTGTCTGCTCTTGATTACGGCGGAACCGAAAGTTACAGGGGTGCGTAGATACAATCTAGCGTGGAGGTGTATATGAGGTGAGTTGAGAGATCCTTCTCACCGTACCTCCTGACCTTTATATAGATAGGCATGTCCCGGGTTAGGTCGAGTCGGTTACAAATTAGGGTTGATACCCTTTGAAATTCTATCTAATCTAAACTTGTCCTCCAAGGAGTCCAAAAAGCCACGTGCTTGGGCCACCCGAAGTCTTCATGGGCTGCGTGTCCTTACGTGGGCCTTCTTTGGGCTGGACCAGGTATACCAATGTCATGTGCCCGTCGAGTATATCCATGTCAATTATGGCCACCAAAAAACATTTCTTTCATTTTGGTGCTTTTGAGATTAAGGATGAATCACATATTAGGTTTTAGAAAGATAAGTGGCTTGGCCAAACTACTCTTCGCGAACAATATCCAGCTCTATATTTGATTCTTAGACACAAAGGGATACAATTTCCACAGTGATTGAAGACAATCCTCCTAATGTGTCTTTTAGAAGAAGTTTCATTGGTCCTCGACTGGTATCTTAGAATAATCTACTATTACGATTATCCACGATATAATTGTCGGACGGCGTTGACGTGTTCAAATGAAAATTACTAAAAAATGGTAAATTTTCTGTTGACTCACTATATAGAGCTTTGGTCCAAACTGATATCTCGGTCGATGATAATAGTAAAATTTGGAAAATGAAAATACTCTTTAAGACGAAGATATTTGCATGGTATCTACGTAAAGATGCAATTCTCACAAAAGATAAACTTGCAAAGAGGAATTAGCATGTAAGTACACAATACGTTTTTTATCATCACGATTTGACATTTCTATTGCAAATTTGCTCGTTCTATATGGTCATTCATCCGAATAGCTTCTGCTTTATCTCCTCCACGTCCAGTAACCAATATTTTTGGCTATTGGTTGCATGAAATAGTTGATAAATACAGAACTTTGTTTAGGACGGGAGCGCTTGTCATTAGGGCATCTATAGTGGAGGCTATCCATAAGACTATCCATAAGCTCAAAACCTTAAGGGTGACCTACAAGCTTGTGGGTTGTTCATAAGTAATAGAATATTATTTTAGCTTCTCCCCTCTCTCTTGCATGTGTGTAACTTTATCTGACACGTGGGGCCAGCTTATAGATAAGTTCAACTAAATACATTGTGATATAATCAATAAGCTTGTGGTGTGGTATGTGGGTTCCATCTTATGGACAAGTTCTTTCACATATATAGGTGATGCCCTTATATGGTCGCTGTGGCTTTGTAGTAATAACAAGATTTTTAATAATATTGCGTCTTCTCCTCTGCAGGTTATTTATCGAGCCACGGATATCCTCCGATCATGGACTATTCTCCAACGCATAGAGTTTCGCGACTTATTTGTAAAGGAATGTACGCGATTGGAGGACACGGCTAAGGATATTTTCTCTCGACATGGATGGCCGCGTGATTTGAGAATTGATCTACCTTAAATCTAAGATATTTTTTTCGATAGTGACTTTTTAATGTTTGTCTCTTTTTATTCCTTAGTTTTTCGTTTGTGTGCCTGTGTACATCCTAGTTATACAGATGCCAGGTATAAACATTTAACTATGTTAATAAATACGCTCATTTTTTAAAAAAAATTAGACCGCCATCCAACACTGAGTAGCGCTAGAATTAAATCTGGAAACGGCGGAACGAGTGCGCGAAGATGCTCTAACGGCATAGTTGCCCACGCCGTACAACCTAATGAAAAGCGGGCAGTAAACAAAATTGACAACACCTGCCACGCCTCGTTTTCCTGTGCTTGCCGGCACCGAACCCAAATTATCTGCCGGCGACCAAACGGGTCCTAAATGTTAGGCTTGAGCATCTTCGCTCGTCTATCCAGAAGGTTGATCTAGACGCCGAAAACTGGTCCACTCGCGTATCCAAGAACATGTTTTTGGCCGGATTTCGGTCATTTTTGGTCCGGGCTATCCAGGCCGAACCAAGGTTTTCGGGTACGCCCTGGGAACGCCGGACTCAGCGATTTCGGTGAAAAAAACAAAGCGGCGCGTGGACCCGCCGAGTCAGTGACGGAAGCCGAGTTGTCGTCATCCTCGGACGCAGCGACCGCCGGGCAATAACTGCCCGTCGCGTCGGCCACGCATCGCCGATTTATGGCGCCACCGTCGCCGCCTCGGCTCCCGCGACGGACCGGCGGTCACTAACTTCTCGCCGTTTTCACTTTTCCCGTCCTCGCCGCTACACCCCTCCCGCCCTCGCCGCGCACCTCGTCCTTTATAAGCCATACTCCTCACCGGAGATCTTCGCACTCTCTCACAGCTTCCCCCATCCACTCCGGCGAGCTCTCACCTTCCCCCTTCTCTCACCATGGGCGAACGCTACCCCGGCGACGGCGCTGCGCCGAACGGCTTCGGCCGGCGCACCCTCCAAACTTGGGAGGCGCGCATGTTGTACGAGGCAGGGTACATGGCGCCGCCGGACACGCGGATGCCGTCGGGGTGGACGCTGAGCGCCGGCGGCATCCCAATCCCGCCGGGGCCGACGCCGGAGGAGCTGCCGTACGATGTACAGGAGTACATCGCCTGCATGGACAACCCCGGCGAAGCCGTGAGCGCCGACGACCTCGGCTACTGGGCGCACTTCTTCGAGGAGCGGCGCCAGCAAGAGCTCGCCCGCCACGAGGGCGCGGCGAGCGAGTCCCCGTCGGCGCGCAAGAACTCAGCGGGGCGCCGGCGTTGATGGAGCGCACCGGGGCAGACGCTCGCCGCCGTGCTGGAGCACATCAACCGTGGGAACACGCCACGGCTCGGCTTCCCGCGCAACCCGAAGCCGGCGGCCAGGACGGGAAGACGTGCTTCTTTGGCGAACTGGGCGCCGAGGAGGATGGCGAGCATGAGCTCGTCCTCCTCCGCTTCGGCGTCGCACTCATCCGGCAGCGCGCCGCTGCGCACGCCGACGACGGTAAAGTGCGAAGCTGTCTCGCCGGTGCGCTCACCGCCGCGGACACGCGCGCGCGGTATCGTCATCCGCGAGCCGGCTGCGCCCACGCCGCCAACAGGCCACCTGCGCCTACGCCGCCCCAAGACGGAAGGGTCGGCGCCGGCCGAGGACGCTGCCCTGAAGATGGCGCTGGAGCAATCGCTCCGCGAAGCGCCGCCGCTGTCGCCGACGCTGCCGCCCTCGAGCCCTCCTCGTCGGACATCCTGGAATGGTCCAGGAGGGACTGGGAGAAGGCGGAGCATCAGCGGCAGGCCGAGGAGCAGGCCGCACGGCGTCGGGCGCTGGCTGGGCGTCAACTCGCCTACCAGGGTGCCTGTTGTACGTCCTGGACGACGACGACGAGGCCGCAGGCCCCTCCTACCAGCCATGGAGATGCGGCGACCCTGGCCAGGGCAGCTCCCGCCAGAACAAGCCGCCGAGCGACGACGACGGCGGCGAGGATGACGGCCGGGCCGACCCGGACTACACGTCGTTCTACGATAACTTTGGCATGTAGGACGGCAAAGGGACCGGCGGCGGCCTTTTTAAGTTTAGTTATGTACTAGTTTTGTTTAATTTTGATGTAATCCGCCTATATTTCGCCCAATTTAATAAAAATCGCCTTAGTTTGATGAATTTTAGCCGAACTTGGGGACTCGGCCTGGGTACGCGGATGGGTGAATGGGAGTACCCAGGCTGAAAACAAGTTTAGTCCGACCGAAAAACGGACCAAATTTCGCCCTGAATTCGGCCAACGAGTGGAGATGCTCTTAGCTAGAGAGATCCGGTAGATCACACGACAACTTGGAAAATGCTGGGTCAACAAGGTCTTGTGCGGTGTATGATCGTTGATCGATCACTGTCACGAGAAAATTGTTTGTATGGTCCTGGGCGTACCCCGCGGTACACGCTAAAAGAAATCTTGATTAATTGATCACTAACTTCAATGGAAAATCGTGGAGGGAGCCCGGGCAGCTGTCCGGGCATGCCGGGCCCTAGCTACGCCACTGGCAGTGGATATGTGGACTTTTGGTGGATGCACCCGGTCACCGCGGGCGTCGTGTGAAAACTTGGGCCCAGATTTTGACGTGAGCTCTCATTTCAGCTACTACTAGTCTACTAACTCCTTTCAGCTAGTACTATCTCCTTTCCCAATTAATTGACGCAGCTATACCTGTATAATTATTTTGAAAGGAACACGTCCGTATTTAGATAAAATTACGTTAATTAATTTGAAAGGGTGAAGCCGCGTCAATTAATTTTGAACAGAGGAATAGCATCCATGTGGGTAAACCCTATTTGAGCCTGTAGCGTCCTTTAATGAAGCTACGGCGTATCCTCCTAGTATTCCTAAAGGCGACCTCAATGTATGTCATGTGCCGACTCGTGAAGATTCGTCTGTTGCTTTTTTTAAGCGTTTCACATCACGTACAGAAAATGTCCGCTGAGCCTGTTTTGTTCAGAAGTCGTCTTTCCTGCGATCAAGTTGTCCCACCAATCAGAAATGAAGGGAAAAGATTGGCCGTCACTTCCTGTAGTGTCGTTGTCCCACAATTGTGATGTGTTCCAAACTGCTGTTGTGAACAATCGGTCTGATTATATGCATTCATTCTTCATCGTGCTGATGTGCTCATCTATCTTCTACTATATGTGAATGACATAATTGTCCTGAGTTCCTCATGGTCTACATAAGACTTGGTGATTTAGGTTCTTCCCTCTGAGTTTGCTCTGAAGGATCTTGGTGTACTTCAATTTCCTAGATTCCTTGGACTTGAGGTACTTCGTTATCCTGATGGTATGATCATGTTGTCTCAGAAGAAATATGACTTATAGTTACATCAATGATCTGCATGCTGAAATGCAGTTTGTTCATGTGTCCACCTCGGATAAACTGGCATCGCTGGATGCTGACCTTCTTTTCTCTGAGGATACTACATCATACCATAGCATTGTTGGAGGCTTACAATACGTGACTATCACTAGACTTTTCCGCAAAAAAAAGACTATCACTAGACTTGATTTGTCGGTATCTTTAGGCTCCTCGCACTAGTCAGTCGTATTGTGGTCAAGCGCGTTCTTCCCTACATTTAGTCCACTCTTAGTCATGGACTTTATATTCGGCTTGCTCCTAGTTGTTTATTGGTAGCATTTTCTGACGCTGATTAGGCTGGTGATGTGGATAGTCGGTGACCAACGAGAGGCTATGCCATCTTCTATGGTGGTATCATAGAGTGCGAGGTAATAGGCTACAGTATCTCAGTCAAGCATCGAGTCCGAGTACAAGGCAATGGCGAATGTCACTTCCGAAATGATATGGTGTTGTCGTTGCTTTGAGAGCTTGGTGTTGCCTCTGGTTCTGTGGTGTGACAATCTAAGTGCTACCTACTTGTCTTCTAATATAAGTTTTCCATGCACGGAAGGACCAAGTTGTAGACACCTTCAGAAAACCTCTGCCAACCTTGATATTTCGGTCATGTAAAAATTTCAATCTGCATGTAACAATGGAGATTGAGAGAGGGTGATAGAATATCTAGGACCTTGCCTATCACGTTAGCTTCATGATAGTTAGTTTGGCTAACACGTGTACTCCATAGTATTAGTTAGAATCTGATTCAGCAATAATATCTATGTTGGACGGGAGCCGACACTGCAGAGCTGAGCCGTTCCAAACAATCTCTACTCTCTCTGTCTCTCTCTTTTTCACGCTGCGTCGTCGGAGACAGACAGGACACGGCAGCCGTCAGCAGAGCACGCACCGGTACTGAACAGAGCACTCTGCACCGCCGGTTGCGAGCCCCTCCTGCCTTAGTGTTGCCGGTGCCCCGTGGCTTTCGGCCAGGTGCGCCGCATCTCGCGAGCACTCCCGGTGACCTCAATTAGTGTTGGCCGGTGACGAGTTGTCTGGCACTCCATGCCAATCTCCATCAGCGCACCAGGACGTTTGCTGCTTCGCCGGGGAAAACGCCACGATTAGCCGCTCCGCGTTGCATGCACGAGACTGCTGCTGTACGAGGTGCTGTACGAGGTGAGGCGAACGCCACAATTAGTCCTTCGTTTTTCAAGGAACCAAACCAAGCAAAAAGATAAACATCTACTCCCTCCTTTTCAAAATATAAAGATGTTTTAGTTTTATAAAACAAATATATCTAAATATCTTAATGTGTAGGTTCACTCTAAATCACACACTAAAAAGAGTCTAGATACATTCGTTCCACAAAGCTAAAACATCTTATATTAAAACAAAAAGAGTATACTAGGGACACAACCCCGATGAACAGGGGCGTCCTCCTGATGATGTTGCTGGCCGCGGCGGCGGTGCTCCCTGTGGCTGCCATTGGTGCTTCCCCTGCTATCTCTGACACCCAGAACTCCTCCGGCATGCACCTCTCGCAGGCCAAGCGCGCGGTGGAGATTCTAGACAATGCCGGCATGACTTCCTACCAGTCTGCCACATAACTGGTCGACATGTCGCCGAAGCTCTCCGCCTCCACCGGCCCTCCCGTGACTGACCCGACTGAGTATCGAAGTCCTGCCGGGGCTCTCCAGTACCTCACCTTCACGCGCCCTGACATCACCTACGCCGTTTAGCATGTGTATCTTCGCATGCACGATTCGTGCGAGCAACACTTGGCGGCCATTAAGTGCATCTTGTGCTACGTCAAGGGCATGATGTCTCATGGACTCCAGCTTCATTCGTCTTCACCAGATTCCATGGTCACCTACACCGATGCCGACTAGGTGGGCTACCCCGACACTCGACGTTCCACGCTGAGTTTCTGCGTCTACCACGGTGACAACCTCATCTCATGGTCTTCGAAGCGGCAACACACGGTCTCTCGTTCCAACGCTTAGGCTGAGTACATGATGTGGCTAACGCCGTTGCCAAGACTAATTGGATTCGCCAACTCCTCCATGAGTTTCATCGACCATCTCCTCCAGCTATGGTTGTGTTCTGCGACAATGTTAGCGTGTCATGCAACGAACCCCGTCTAGCACCAAGCACATCGAGATCGATCTTCACTTTGTTCGGGATCGTGTTACCATGGGTCAGGTTCACGTGTTGCATGTTCCTTCATCTCCACAGTTCGCCGACATCTTAACGAAGAGTCTTCCATCACCGTTGTTTCTGGATTTTTGGCCTAGTCTCAACGTCCCTATTCCTCCCATTGTGACCGCGGAGGAGTGTTAGAGATATGTCACATTATGTGAGATGATTGCCAGAGATATGTCCCATTATGTGACATAACTCCCTGATCCTCCTCTGAATCGTGGAGTGCTTTTATTATTATAATCTCTCATTTATAATTAGGACTATAATTCTTGTTTAAATACACATGCAATGAAAAGGTCCAGGTGTGGTCAATTCTCTCACAATTTCTATTCTTTGTCCCTGTGGTGATGATGCTCCTCCTCTTCTCCCTGGTTTTCTTCCCGTCTGAATACTGCGAGTATCCTATGTCTCTCTCGAAATAGGCTTTCGCCCAGCTTTATAGATAAAGCATACAGGTGAGACCGCTGCTGGGCCAGACAGCACAATGCCCAAAGGACCAACATGATACACGGACCGAACAGGCAGGTCCAAACCGAAAACAAGAAAGAAAAGGAAACAAAGACGACAATGGCGGAGCGACAAAACAGAGAAGATTCGCAACTGTTGCGCCCACCGGAGAAGTACCACCACACCGCTAGCAATCCAATGCGCCGCGTACCAAAGCAGCACCTCCAAGAAGGGGAGTGACGATGACGACACTGCTGCCCGAACTAGTCCTAGGGTTTCCCCCGGTACGCCATGGGAGACGCGGAGGAGATGCCCCAGCGCCCTTCAGGAAGGAAGGCGATACCCAAAGGCGTCACCGCACCGGTGTCAAAGCGACAAAGATTTCTCCCGATCCCTCCAACAACCCTCCCAGCCGCTTTGAATTGCTCCGCCAAGCTTGCCGCCCACCTGCAGGCGCCCACACGGTCTTGAAGACATCACCACCGTCACACCGTGGGACTCAGACCGAGGCTGGTAGGAACGAGAGAGTGGGGCCATCGATGAGGATAGGCATGGCATCAGCACGCGGGAGAGGACAGTCTCCATCGCCCGAAGGCGATAGACGACCGGATGCAGCAGCAGGCCATACCAGGCCTTCTTGGCCCGGTCGAGCCCGTCAAGGCTCGTGAAGTCCCGCCGCCGCACTTTAGCAAGGGTGCCTTCGCAAACGCCCCCCCTAGCACCAGGCTCCACTCCTCCCTCCACCAGAAAATCCGCCACCTTGACGAATCCCCGCCGCCAAGCAGCAGCACCATCGCCACCGAGACCACCCGGGCGAGCCAGGCCATTGGCAGTCTGAGGGACAGGGACTGAACCTCGCCACCCCATGGCCTGAGGACCGGCCGCGCAAGACACCTTCCGGGGCCGCCGCCCCGGCTTCCACACGCTCGAGCCAAGGCTCCGGCCACCGTCACACCGCACAGCCGCCGAGGGTTCCGACGAAGGGCAGGACTCGAATTCACAGTCATTGAGCACACGGGAAACCTAGGGGAGGAGATCATCCCTCCATCACCTTGCGGTGGGTGCTGTCCGGACGGGCAGCGACATTCGTAGGGCCAAGATCAGGCCCAGCTAGCCCGGCCAGGCCCGGATCAGGCTAGATCTGGCGCACGGAGCCGCTCCCCGCTGCTGCAACCAGGTCTCACCGCCGCCGTCGAGCTGCTCCGCGAGGCGCCCCCCACCGGCTCCACTGCAGAAGCCGCGTCGCCATGACCCACCACCGGCCGCCCTAAGTCGCGCCACCACGGCAGATCGCATCCGCTAGCAGCGCTGGCCGAGCCGCGCGCGACCAGCAGGAGAGCTCCACCGCTGTGGCCCCCAGAGGCACGGCACGTCGACGCCGCAGACGCATTGCCGCCGAAGCCCTGCCGCCGGACGAGCACGACGCCGCCCCCGGATCCCTACCGAAGCCGTCAGGGCCGGGCCGCCGCCACCAAGCCGCACGGTCCTCCGCGCCATCGCGCCGCACCTCCGCCGCCGCCGAAGCCGCCGCCAAGCCACCACACCGCGCGGCGCCGCGCCCGCGCCATGCGCCGCCGCCACTCTGGACGCCCAGCCCGTGCCAGCCGACCGAGAGAAGGAGGAGAGGGAGGCCCCGCCGCCACCGACGCCGAGCGGCTTTGCCGCCGGTGCTACCCGGTGGCGGCGAGGGGGAGGCCGAAGAGGGGAGAGGAGGCCAGAGAGGGGGGGGGGAGGGGGGTGGCGGCGGGGAGCCCTCGGTCGCTCGCGGGAGCTGACTGGGGGTCTAGGATTTTTTTCGTATCCTCTATCTCTGACCTTTGCTTAGAAAGAACAGAGAGAGCCATACCGACAGGTATATTTCCTTCTCTTGACATTTATTCTGTATCCATGTAGCATTTCTTCACTACAATAGTACAACAGTGGCTGTCACGAGAACTTCTGCCTCTACCGCATGATATGGGGAAGCTACAACTTTAGCGTTAGATAATATGTTCTTAACACTTAGGTTTTGTTTATATGCTAATTTGGTTCTGCCAATAGGTCACTGAAATTATGGACGGAAGTCGGCACGTAACATCGCGTTTTTTGATCGTTCTGTCGACTAATTCTTGAGAAACACTACTCATGCACTAGTAGAAAAACGACCTTTCGTTTTTTGCTGCTCCGGCCTCTAGTTCCGGCCATGTCTGAAACCGGGACTAGTGTTAGCACTAGTCCCGGTCCGTGGGCAACCAACACAAACCAGGACTAGAGCACATGTAGGACCTATGGCTATATTTAGTCTGGGGTCTTGTTACCACCCGAGATTAGAGATCAACCTCTATTCTAGGTTCGTTTTACCACCCGGGACAATTTATTAGCACTATATATGCCTCTTCAACCCAGCACAAAAGCATGGCCATTTCCTTCAAGGAACAGCTCAAGTCCATCCTCATTTTTGTCCAACTTGGTGGCAACTTTTAATCCAAGCTTTGTCAAGATTTGGTGGCATCATCTATCAATCCAAGCTTCTAAAATGGTTAGCAATTTCAATCATTCATCTCTTATTGTTATAGTTTAGCTAATGCTCTAGAACTAGAATGAGAGATTTCATGGTTAGAAGTGTAGAGGGAATTTTAGATGTGTAATTTTAAGCATAGTTTGATTATACAAAAAGCTACTGAAAGTTGAGATGTGTATTTTAAGAGTTTTGGATCTCAGAATTGAATAAGGTTTTCACTGCTAGAGCAATAATTAAATAGTCAACATTTTTATGTTAACAGTTTTGTCCAATTCAAAAATTAGTGCATGTAAAATTTTAATATGATAGAAAATCTTAATTTAAAAATTTGTGCATGTAAAAGTAATTGTAGTAAAAAATGATCCAAACTTTCTATATGATAGAAAATTTTAATTATACTACAGATGAACCGAGAATTGATGTACGATGCTCCCCGAATGTCTGACGCGTTCATTAAAGGCGTGCATTCTTTCCTTGATTTGGCTGAGGCAAACAAGCGGAATGGTTTTATGTGTTGTCCGTGTCATGTCTGTCGGAATGAGAAGGATTACTCTTCATACAAATCCATTCACATCCACCTGATTCAATCAGGTTTCATGTTCGGCTATATTTATTGGAGAAAGCATGGAGAAAGCGGGTTTATGATGGAAGACAACGAAGAAAAAGAAGAGAACGATGACAACTATCCAATGTTTCCTGAATACGGTGGTACTACACTAGAAGACAGTGAACAAGAAGAAGATGAAGAACGGGCATTAGATGAGACTGCTGATGACCTTTGTCAGGCCATTCTTGATGCACGGAGCGAATGCGAAAATGAAAACAAGAAGAAGAAGTTGGAGCAGCATGTTAGAGGATCACAAAAAATTGTTATACCCAAATTGCGAAGATGGCAACACAAAGCTCGGTACCACAATGGAATTACGGCAATGGAAAGCAAAGAATGGTTTGTCTGACAAGGCATTTGAGAAGCTACTGAAAATTTGGAAGAAGAAACTTCCAAAGGATAATGAATTGCCTGTCAGTATATATGAGGCAAAGAAGGTCGTCTGCCCTCTAGGACTAGAGGTGCAGAAGATACATGCATGTATTAATGACTGCATACTATATCGCGGTGAGGAGTACGAGAATTTGGATGCATGCCCAGTATGCGGTGCATTGCGTTATAAGATCAGACGAGATGACCCTGGTGATGTTTAGGGCAAGCAGCGCCCTAGGAAGAGGGTTCCTACAAAGGTTATGTGGTATGCTCCTATAATACCACGGTTGAAACGTTTGTTTAGAAACAAAGAGCATGCCAAGTTGTTGCGATGGCACAAAGAAGAGCACAGGACAGACTCGATGTTCAGACACCCTGCTGATGGGTTGCAATGGAGAAAAATTGATAGAGAGTACCCGAGCTTTGCAGATGACGCAAGGAACTTAAGGTTTGGTCTAAGTACAGATGGCATGAATCCTTTTAGAGAGCTCTGCTGTAGTCATAGCACCTGGCCTGTAAATCTATGTATATATAACCTACCTCCTTGGTTGTGCATGAAAAGGAAGTTCATTATGATGCCAGTGCTCATCCAAGGCCCGAAGCAACCCGGCAATGACATTGATGTCTATTTAAGGCCATTAGTTGAAGAACTACTACAGTTGTGACGCGATGAAGGTGTTCATATGTGGGATGAGCACAAACAGGAGCCATTTGACCTATGGGCGTTGTTGTTCATAACCATAAATGATTGGCCTGCTCTTAGTAACCTTTCAGGACAGTGAAATAAGGGATAAAATGCATGCTCGCATTGTTTAGATGATACTGAAAGTATATATTTGGATAAAGGTAAGAAGAATGTGTACCTGGGGAATCATCGATTTCTTTCGGGCAGGCATCCCGCAAGAAAGAAAGGCAAACATTTCAATGGTAAGGTTGATCACCGGAAGAAGCCTATCCGCCATACTGGTGATGATATATTTGGTATGTTCAAGGATCTAGAAGTAATCTTTGAAAAGGGCCCTGGCGGTCAATCTGTTCCAAATGACGCTGACGGACATGTGCCCATGTGGAAGAAGAAATCTATATTTTGGGAGCTACCCTATTGGAAAGTTCTAGAGGTCCGCTCTGCAATCGACGTGATGCACGTGACGAAGAATCTTTGCGTGAACCTGCTAGGCTTTATGGGCGTATATGCAAAGACAAAAGATACGCCAAAAGCACGGAAGTACCAGCAAGGTATGGAAGACCGAGACGGTGTGCATCCAATAAATACAGATAAAGGACGTCTAAGTGCTGCCAGCTATGCTCTTACCAAAGAAGAGAAGGAATTTTTTTTGAAGTCCTAAGAAGTATGAAGGTCCCCTCTGGCTTCTCGTCGAAAATAAAGGGAATAATAAATATGGTAGAGAAAAAATTCCAGAACCTAAAGTCTCATGATTGCCACGTGCTTATGACACAATTGCTTCCGGTTGCATTGAGGGGGATTCTACCGGAAAATGTTCGACTGCCCATTGTGAAGCTATGTGCATTCCTCAATGCTATTTCTTAGAAGGTAGTCGATCCAGAAATTCTACCGAGGTTACAAAATGATGTGGTCCAGTGTCTCGTTAGTTTTGAGTTGGTTTTCCCACCGTCCTTCTTCAATATTATGACGCATCTGTTGGTACACCTAGTTGACGAGATTACCATTTTAGGTCCTGTATTTCTACATAATATGTTCCCCTTTGAGAGGTTCATGGGAGTCTTGATGAAATATGTCCATAACCGTGCTAGCCCAGAAGGAAGCATCTCGAAGGGCTATGGAATAGAGGAGGTCACTGAGTTTTGTGTTGACTTTATTCCTGACATTAAGTCGATTGGTGTTCCTGAATCACGGCATGAGGGGAGTCTGAGTGGAAAATGCACACTACGAAGGAAATCAATAATATGCAGGGATGGACATTCTTTCACTCAAGCACACTACACGGTTCTGCATAATTCCACCTTGGCAGCTCCGTATATAAAGGAACACAAGAATATTGTACACTCAAACAACCCGGGAAAGCATGACTCCTTGATTAGAGATGAACACATGAAGACTTCTGGCGGTTGGTTGCAAATACATCTCATGAATAATAACACTGTTTGTGATTAGTTGTACTTGTTGGCCAGCTCACCATCTTCGACTATATGGACTTACCAAGGGTACGAGATAAATGGAAATACATTTTACATGATCGCCCAAGATAAAAAGAGCACCAACCAAAACAGTGGTGTCCGCTTTGATGCAACGAACGACAATGGGTCAAAGGACACATATTATGGTTACATAGAGGAGATATGGGAACTTGACTATGGACCTACTTTGAAGGTCCCTTTGTTTCGGTGCAAATGGGTCAAGCTAACAGGAGGCGGGGTTTAGGTAGACAAAAAATACGGAATGCCAACAGTTGATCTCAACAATATTGCATACATGAGCGAACCATTCGTCCTAGCCAACGATGTGTCTCGGGTTTTCTATGTAAAGGACATGTCTACCAAACCAAGAAAAATAAAATTTAAGCAAATGAACACATCATAAAACGATGAGCCAAAGCGCCACATAGTTCTTTCAGGGAAAAGAAACATTGTAGGAGTGGAGGACAAGACAAAGATGTCAGAAGATTATGACAAGTTTCATAAAATTCCGCCGTTTGTAGTGAAGGATGACCCAAGCATTATGTTACTTGATGAAGATGCTCCATGGTTAAGGCCACACAGTCATAAGAAAGTCATATGATGTATTCTGAATTTTGCCTTCGACCATTTTTTAGATGCAATCAATACGTACATATATATATATATCATTTTGTGAAGCTTTTACCAAGTTTGTTATTTTTTCTGTTTTATAAAAATAATTATACTAACTTTCCCTTTGACCGAATCTTTTAGTCCCGGTTGTAGCCACTAACCGGGACTAAAGGTATTTCCCGCCATTTCCCACCGCTTCCCGCCATGTTTTCCCGCCCTTTACCTCTGAATGAAGCTTTTAGTCCCGGTTGTAGCCACTAACCGAGACTAAAGACATTTCCCGCCATTTCTCACCGCTTCCCGCAATGTTTTCCCGCCCTTTTCCTCTATATCTAGGACGACCGCGCCATCGCTATCCACACATCCACACCTTCCTCTCTCACAACAATGGACAACGCCTACTGGGCCATTCTGACCCTCGAGGAGACCGAGGCGCTGTGCGCCTCCAGCTACCCTTGCCCTCCGGGCTACCGGCCCGCCCGCTGGCTGGATGCTGAGCGTTGGAGAGGTTCCTGTCCCTCCCGTCCCTCAAGGTTCCGCACGCCAAGCGGCCATCACGAACCACTTCTACCACGAGCTCACGCCGGAGAAGTGGATGGATCCCTAGTGGGATCCCGACAACTATGACACCTGGAATGCCTTTTTTGCTAATCGGCGAGAAAGAGAGCTCTCCAGGTATGAGGGTGAAGGCCCTCCCCGATGAACCACAACGAAGCCGGACGCCGCCTGTGGTGGGCGAACCGGACTATCATCGGCGTGATGCGCTACATCGCCGGGGGAGACCATCCTCGCCTGCGGTGCCCACAAGGCCACCCCCACAGATCTAGAAGAAGGCCCCTCCCCCGCCCGGCGGTAGCAGCATCGTCTTCCAGGATACCCCTCCCCCGCCCGCCGCGAATCCGAGACCGGAGTAGCAGGTGCCCCGGTATATGCCATGGTTGGGCTGAGGATCCCCGGAGTGGCAGGTGATGATGACGATGACGATGACGAAGAAGACCCTAAAGCTGCATAGTATAGGACTACTCATGATTATGACTAAAGGGGATGAATTAAGTCCTAAGTGTTAACTAGTCTCGGTTTGTCTCGGTTTTTAATATTAAGAAATGTATTGAGTGTTAGTCCCGGTTTGTGGCTGGACCGGGACTAAAGGGGGCCTTTAGTTCTGATTCGTACTACGACTTTCCCAAACTATGAAGATATTGTACCGATTCGTACTTACCATGAAGATTTGATATCCAAACACGTCTGGTTACATATTAGGGAGTGCCTCTAAGACCAGTTTCTTGTAGATGCCGGAGAACTGGGCTCCGGCGGCATCTCCCTGAAACTGGCCGTAGTGGTGTCCCTACTCTCGAAGACCATCTTGCAACTTATAACTTCTCTAACTAGATCAATACGCCTGGGAGCTAACTAGTTTCACATATTAGGGAGTGCCTCTATGGCCAGCTTGTTAGAGATGCCGGAGGACTAAGCTCCGACGGCATCTCCCTCAAGCTGGCAGTAGTGGTGTCCCTGCTCTCGCAAACCATCTTGGAGATGCCTCAAACTGGTTGGAGGACTGGACTCACAAGGATGCATATTTATAGTACAAGCAGCTCGGCATAGTGTCGACACTCACGACACCCTATTATTAGTGCTGACTCATGTTTTGTCCCGGTTGGTGTCTCCAACCGGGACTAAAGATTCAGGCTAGTACCGGTTGGCGACACCATCCGGGACAAGGTAAAATCCGCACGACATAATGTCGACACTCCCTCCTATATATCATTAGTGTTGCCTGCCCTAGTCCTGCCTGCCCTAGCATGCCGCAAGTTTAGTCTCGGTCCATATTTAGTATGCTAATAGATTTATGTTATAGATCTTTTTTCCTGCAAATTTTTATATATGATACATATTTTTCATCATTACATAATAAAAGATATTGAAATAATAATTTTAATAAATTCAAACTCTAGTATACAAAAGATATTTTTTAATTCAACAAAATATTAGTTTTATAACAGAATATGCTAATAGATTTACATTAGAAATCTTTTTTTCTACAAAATTTGATGTATAATACATATTTTTCATCATCACAGAACAAAAGATATAAAAATAATAAAATAAACAAAAATCAACCTCTAGTCCCAGCCCCAGCCACGAGCCGGGACTAGAGGTTTTTGCGCGCGAGAATGAAACGGCGCGCCGAAAAAACCTTTAGTCCCGGCTCGTGGATGGGCCGGGACTAGAGGCCCCCCCTCTAGTCTCGGCTGGAGGCTGGAGCCGTGACTAGAGATGGTGCGTATAAATACCCACCGTCCTCCTCCCGGCCCGAGCCACGCACGGGGACGCCCTCCTTCTCTAAATCGCCGTCAGGACGCCGCCGTCGCCCACACCCCGTGAAGCCTGTCGCCGTCGAGCCGCGCCCGTCGCCCCGTCGCCGTCGCCTGCGCCCCGTGAAGCTTGTCGCCGTCGAGCCGCGTCGCCCGTCAAAGTTGAGCCCGCCGCCCGTCACCTGTCGTCGTCGAGCCGCGCCGCCCGTCGACCGTCGTCCGCGCTGCCGTAAGTTTTATTTCCTCTTTTTTTCATAAATGTATATTGTTAGTATATAGTATTATTTAGATAATTTATTTAGATATAATTGTTAGTATATAGTATTCTTTAGATAATTTAGTTTGATATAATATTGTTAGTATATAGTATTGTTTAGATAATTTAGTTAGATATAATATTGTTAGTATATTGTATAAATGTAGTTAGATATTTAGAGATTTGTATATAATAATTGTTAGTATTTAGGATATTTAGAGATTTATATATAAATATTTGTTAGTATTTAGGATATTATTGCTAATATTTAGGAAATTATTAATATTATTAGAATATAATTATTTCCTTAACATTATTTCGGTCAAATCCATACTTGCTTTAGGATATGCCCATACCGCATCCTCGTAGTGGATACGGCCAGAGCGAGGGAGTACTACGCTATAGCGGTTGTACGAGACTGGGCTCCGCCAGGCTGGCACTAGGAGGTGCTACCGCCAGGGACGTGTAGCTTGGTGAGGAATCCGGGTGTCGTCGTCGACCTGGATCTTCTTTGGTGGTCACGTGGTCCAGACAGTGTACAGAGGAAGCCGGCATGTCAAAGAGGAGGACGAGCACGTCCGTCGCTATATGGTGATGTTAGAAGCCAGGGTGGCCCCTCATACCTGGCATGTTATTCAGGGATCTCACCCTAGTTATACTCCAGTGATGGTTCCGACTATTTGGTTGGTCACATCCCGCGGCTCAGGAGCCGGGAGTCGATGTTGAGTTTGAGCGATGTTATCAGACAAGATGTTGTTCTTTATATGATATTACTATTTTGTCGTTATTCGAGATGTATTATGACTACTTTGTTGTTTTCTGAGATGTTATTCGATATGTTTTATGATATTAATACTTTTGTTGTCATTCGAGATGTTATATAATTTTATTACTCATACATGCGCATTATGTCATAGCAGTTATTATATGGACTTCAACAAGAGAAGGTGAAGAGCCTTTATTCGATATGATACTAGGTGATGGACCGCTCCCCTATCAGGATGGAGAGCTCCCTTATCATGAAGGAGCGCTTGTCGATCAGGGTGGAGAAGAAGAATATGGAGCAGAAGATGGCTCACAGTTTCTGAATGAGTCCGGTGAGGAAATAGAGATAGAAACTCAAGTCGAAGCGCATACTAGTTTTAATTTCGATGATGGCTTGGAAAATGATGGACCAGCCTTGACAAAGTCTAGCGAGGTATATTATTAAGCCTCTTGATCACTAGATAGATGCGTTAATTGATTTGTGTGTGTATATAAATATTAACGAATGTTGTTTGTTATTTTCAACCTCCACATCGACCAAGTCAGTTAAAAATAGTAAACGAGGACCGGCCAAAGGGATTCCCGAAGATGCGCATCTCACAATTGTTGAGGTCTCTCCAGTGGGCGTCCCGTTGCATCCCATAAAGAACGCAAACACACTTATTCATCAATGTGGATTTGTTGTTAGGGACAACGTCCCGATCAGCATTATCAACTGGAATAAGCCAGCAAAGGGTGATGAAAATTCTATGAGTTATGTCGAGAACAGATACAAAGAGGAGAAGCTCATTCGCCATTTCACCCTACCGGTCTTAGAGTCTAAGGAGGCCAGAGATGATATGAGGTCCAAACTTAAGCGTTTCGCTCTTCAGAAGATGACCCAACAGTTCAATAACTATAAGAAAAGATTGTACAATGAATATCTCGAGGAAGGAAAAGTTCCAGAATTCGCTGACTCACTAGAGAAGCAGCGGCCTCACTAGGAAAGATTTCTAGACTACAAGAAATTAGCAATAGAAAAAAAGGTCCGCAAAGAATAAAGAAAATGCTGCAAAAAAGAAATATCATCATACGATGGGGACAGGTGGCTACAGGACTTCCGTTCCTAAGTGGGAGGAAGCCTAGAAAGCCTTGCGTGTCCAAGGGCTCACTCCAGCTACAGAGGACTGGCCCATCAGAGTAAGGAATTGGTTATTTGCCCATGGGGCAAAGTATGACATGGAAACAGGGGAGTTAATATTCGATGAAAAGTCCAATGTTGCTACACCCCATGAAGAAATTATTAAAACATTTGAGGAGGTTAAAAAGGGCAACTTCAACCCCGACAGAGAGAACGCCGAGCTGAAAAAGGCCCTTGGGAATCCTAATAACCAGGACGAACACGAGGCTTTGGACCTTTTTTGTCGTGGAAGACTGGGTTTCCTGAGGACACTGAATCCTATAGAAGCCGAGCGAGGGCAAAGAAGCGGAAGGAGATAAAGGAGGCAGACCGGTTGCGTAGCGTGGAAAGAAAGAACGAGGAAATATATGCCATGCTAAAGGAGCAACAGAAGCAACTAGACGAAATGCGCCAGCAAGGGCCAACTCATCAGCGGCTAGAAGAAAGTGTCGGTGTCCCATCTCAACGGAGAAGGAGTGTCGCTTCCAGGGCGGCCGATCCCATAGATCGCTATCCCATGGACAATATCACTGAGAAGACAAGCTGCGAGCTGCATGTGGGAGTGATGAACTTATCCTTCAAGGCGGCTCTCGGCTATGCTTTATCATTGTGAACCTGAAGCACGCTGGCATTGCAAAGAGATTCCAGATGGCTATGCTCGTGTCGGGGTGGATGAGGTTCTACCTCAATATGAACCACTACAACTTGACATCCCTGGACCTGAAGATGAGAGCACGCTATGATAAGTCAGGGGCTCTATCATTCTATGGCACAAGAAATACATCGTGTTTTCAGGCTCTGCACCCAAGCCACCACCGTCTCCTCCGCATCAGCCGAGTCTGCCACCTCCAGCAAGTCCACATGAGGAGTGGGACGACCACCATAGCGCGAGTCCACCGCTAGACCAGCCCACTCCCCCTCCGTGTCAGCCCACTCCGCCGCTCCGAGTCAAACGAAGAAGGCAGTCTCTCAGTCAACTAGTAAAAATACAAGTCAGAAGAAATCCAAAGGTAAAAAGGTGAAGAAAATCCCGCCGCCTCCTCCCAAGTTACCTTACGAGATGACTGATGAGGAAACCAAAGCGATCAGCGATGTCTTTGCACCCAAAGCTCCCGAGCCAAAGCAAATATTTGATCCGAAAGCCAAAAAGTGGGCTAAGGGGTTTCTTGAGCAACCATCGCAATATGAGATAAATAAGGCTGATGACTACAAACGTTGTCTGCTGAGAATTGGCAGGAAGAATCCAGGAAATACTACTACAAGCAGCGGGAATACTCCTGGAAGTACTACTGCAAGCAGCGGGAAAAGAGATATTGTG
The DNA here is from genome assembly GCA_916181665.1 of Avena sativa. Classification (NCBI taxonomy): domain Eukaryota; kingdom Viridiplantae; phylum Streptophyta; class Magnoliopsida; order Poales; family Poaceae; genus Avena; species Avena sativa. Next base: position 444,597,302 of record OV702282.1, on the reverse strand, counting down.
AAACTCGGAATGCAGGCAAATAAATCGATCGCCCCACTCAAGGTGTTATCCAATGTTGATCATCAAAATATTATATTAATGTAATTTGCCAAAGGTGCTAGTATTACAGTTGATCAAGTGCTAGGAGGGCATATCCCCATACAAGAGGAATTTGCATGGTGATATGAATATGGGAAGACTCTGGTCAGACCTGATGAGGTTAAACTTCTACCAACTCAAATGCGAAGACTGCATGAGTGGTACAATAAAGTCTCTACATGCGATGAAGAAGATCGATTGTCAGCGCTGCTTGTGAGAACTACAAGTGAGCATTTTAATGGTGAAGATCAATTGCAAATTTATTTTGAGAAATTCTATATGTTATTCAAACAAGATGCCCTTGACTTGAGTCTCCTTGCTACCTATTGTCTGTAAGTGGTTCATTTATTTTTATGATAAAGTCTCTAACTCAGCTCTTTCATTGCATGTAATTATCTTCACTATATGCTATTATGCAGAATGAAGAGCGATAAATGTGACCGGAAGAAAATCATTGACACTGGGTTCATCGACCCACACCGATTTAATCAAGCATTGCTAATGGAATACCCCAAGGACACGAAGCGTAACTTGCTAAGGGTCTTATTGAGGCAACATTACAAACAAAGAATATTGTTTCCCTACAACTACAAGTAAGAGTGTTACTCCCTTGTACACATTCATTTGATTCTGCTAAGTGTAATTGATGAGTTACTGACGTATATAAACATGCAAAGCTATCACTGGATTCTTCTAATCATTGAAGTTGACGCTGGAAGAGTTGAAATCAAGGACTCTAATGAGAGACGAATCAGAGTACGCATTCATTAAAGGTGTGCTCCAGAGGTAATTTCAGTCATTACGGCACTATATCGGTCTCTTTAGTTCATATATTTCCGAGATATCAAGTAACTAATAACTCATATATTCTTTATTTTTTGCCGGGCAGGGTTTGGAAAGCTTTCACCAATGCTACGGTTGGTGAATTTAAATACGAGCTTAGTTTTCATCGGATCAATGTAAGTAGTACGAGCTAGATCCGCGTATCTCTTCAATTCTAGTTTTAATACCATTATGACATGCTTGATTATTATTTGATTGAATTCTATTCTCGTAAAGTGCGAGAGGCAGCCAGTAGGTACTAATCTATGTGGATACTTCGTGTGCGAGTACATTCGCTCCGAGGTTAGTCTGCGGGACGGAGGGACATTATAAAAGTACGTGAACAATATATTCACAATTTTTGTTGAGTGTCATTCATAATATTAGTTATGACTATTGATATTCATATTGACATCCTTCTTTTATATATAGTTGGAAATATTGCGGAAGTATCTCGAACCAAGGAAGCGTCTGGTAGCAATTCAAGAGGAATTGGCGGGATTTCTTGTTGACCATGTCATAAATCTAGAAGGAAAATACCATACCTCCGGCTACTAGTGATTTACTGAACTTGTAACCGAATAGACGGGTTGTGATCTCCATTTATGTATATATATATGTAATGTAGAATTATATGTAATGAAGAATTATATCTATATAATTATGACGATGTTGTGTGTAATGGGTTTTTATGTTGCATGTCACTTTACGCCAAACGCAATCCTTCTCTATCTATCCTCCTGCCACGGTAGAACTCCGCATTCGGCTACCGCCGCAGAAATCGGCCCCAAAATTCTGCCGCGGCAGAAAATGGCCACAAAACTCTGCCGCGGCAGAAACCCCTATCGGCTGCCGTGGCAGAAAATGGCCCCAAAACTCTGCCGCGGCAGAAACCCCCATCGGCTGCCGCGGCAGCTGAATTTGGAAAATGCTGCCGCGGCAGAAAGAAACTAGTCCCGACCCGTAATACAGACCGGGACTAAAGACCACCCCCCTCCCCCACGCACTGCTACGCTGCCACGTGCAGAGCCTTTAGTCCCGGCCCGTAACTGACCCAGGACTAAAGTCTGGAACCTCTAGTCCCGTTTCCGTAGTTCCAGCTGCCTTCCGGGACTAGAGGCCCTCTAGGGCCGGGACTAATGCCCCGTTCTCCACTAGTGATGATGGACTGAATGACACAAAAGTTAGGCTAGAAACCGAGTTTTTTTTACTTCGACTCCAAGAGAGAGGGACCTAGGTGGAGCTTGCGAAGAACTTGCAAAGGATGGCAAATCAGCATGGGTTCATGCAACAAAGGTCGTCTAGTGGAACAATGGCTCGATGGAAAATACCTCATCCATCCTAACTGTGTCAACCGCCAGCTTGAGTGGGTGTGTCTCAACTAAGTTACTTGGTACGTGTGCATCTATTTGTCTTACTTTGAATTGAAATAATGTACAAGTATTATTACGAGAATACTAGTGTTAACGGAAATTTTGCTACCAGAAGTTTTCTGGTGTTCGCCGAAACAATTAAAATTTTGTGGCACATTTGCTGGAACACACCCACTAATAGAAAACATGACTCTAGTCCCGGTTTGTAAGAGGCTTTAGTTCCGGATTGCAATCCGGCATTAACGTATCAGGACTAAAAACGAACACTTACCGGGACTAAAGTTTTTCTGCCGCGGCAGCGTTTTGCACCAACCTGCTGCCGGAGGTGGGGTTTTATGGTTTTTTTTGTGTTCGATTATTTTTTATTTTGTGTTTTCATTTTAAACAATTGTGTTTTTGTATACATATTATTCTACGGTACTACATGTTGTATACATTGATGCATATATAATATAATTTCTCTCACGATTACATAAAGACATATAAATATATACACAGCCGAGACTAGAGCTCATCTATTTGATTTACACGAAGATCATTACATTACACGGATACTGTCCTTTTGTGTCTATCCATGATTACACGAAGGTCTATCCGCATTGTACTCTTCTTTTGTGTTTATGACGTCCCTAAGCAAAAATCCCGACAACTCATCTTGAATTGCTAGTAGGCGTTCATGTGGTAGGAGCTTATCCCGCATCGTATCCAACTATATATAAAGAAGTAGATCATTATGAATGGAACTCAACAAAAATTATGGTATAAAATAAATTGTGAATATATTGTTTACGTTCTCGAAGAAATTATGTGCCCTGCTCCATACACCCACGAATGAACTCGCATACGTAAGATCCACATAAATTAGACCCCTATGGCTGCGTCGCACACTTTTTGATCGAGAATATAATTCAATCAAATAGTAATCAAGCATGATAACTATATGGAGACTAGAATTGAAGAGATGCGAGGACCTAGCTCCCGTACTACTTACCGGGACTGTACGAAAAGTCAGCTCCTTACGCCATTCACCCTGAACCTTCTTCGTGAACCTTTTCCAAACCCTGTCCGGCAAAAAAGAAATGAATGAGTTATTAATTACTTGACATCTCAGAAAATGAATGAAAGAGACTGATATAGTGTGATAATGATTGAAATTACTTTTGGATGCAATCAAGTATGCTGCGGTAATCTTTCATCGGCTTCTTTAACGAGTCCGAGATTTCAACTTTTGCATGGTCAACGTCAATGTTTAGAAGAATCCAGTGAAAGCTGCGCACGTTTATATACACTTAACATCGAGTAAACAAAAATTGAATGTGTACAAGACAGTAAGACTCTCACCCATAGTTGTAAGGAAATAGTATTTGCGTCTTATAATGTTGCTCCATTAAGAACATTAGAAAGTTATCCTCCGTTCCTCGAGGTTATTTATTAGCGTATATCCATTAACTCTGTTTGGGTCAACAAACCCAATGCCGTAGATTGACTTTATTCTACACTCCTGAATCTTCATTTTGCATATATAATAGCACACAGAAGGAGATATAGTGAGGATAACGACAGGAAATGAATTGAACGAGCTGAGTTGGTGACTTAATTACTTACAAACAATAGCAGCTGAGGAGGGACTTGTCGAGGGCGTCTAGGTTGAATAACTGAAATAGTTCACAAAGTTCAATAGAGATCATGTCTGGATGGAAGTACTCCCCTCCAACTTTACATAGGAGAAATTGTCGCCCTTCCTTTGTGACTTTCAAGTACCAGATATGCAACAGTCGCATATGTGTTGGTAGATCATCGAATACCTCATCGCTGACCAGAGGCTCCCTGTAGACAAATTTCCGTGCTATTGGTCCCTTAGAGACATCAACTCCGCTGGCTAGAATTTCTTCGACCGACGTGTTACACTCCTTGGCTAATTTAATAGATAATTCCATATCTATTCCACCTTGAGTGGGTTGGGATAACACCTTGAGCGGGGCGATGGATTGTTTTGCCTGTTTGCTAAGCTAGGCAACTTCTTTTGATTTTCTCCCGCTTGCACTACTGCTTGATGACTTATTTTTTAGTGTGTTTGTAAGACATCGTGTATAGTCATCTTTCCTATTTAACACATGTTAGGGTGGTTGCTCAAGGAATGCCTTGAAGTGCTTCTTGACTTTTGGATCAATTTGCACTTGTGCCTCAGGTTGTTTTGGTGCAAAATGGGCCTTCACTTCGGCTTGGGAGATCACCGCGCTTTCCTCATCAGTCCGGTGATAAGCTAACTTGGGAGGAGACGGCGGTACTCTTGGGAGGGGCTCTTGTCGTTTTCGGCGTCGGGTATTCCTCGACGTAGCGGTGTTATTCTTCCGCTTTCTTCCCTTTGATTCAGTGGGCGGAGGCGCCGGGATGGAGATGCACTCGCGCTGCGGTCCCTCTCAGGGAGGGGTGGACTATTGTTTCTCGGTGGAGACAGTGGACTCGGAGGTGATGGTGGCCTCCGAGGTGATGGATTGATTCTCTGAGGAGAAGATTGCCTTGGCGCCCAGCCTGGAAACATGATGTGTTGTTTTTGTCCAAAGAATGATCCCACCCTCCACTTCTCCCAGTGTTTTCTCCCCTTCGCCTGCAGGGATGTCAAGGTCAAGTGATCGACATGTCGGTTCAACTTCATCCACACCAAAACGAGCATAGCCAGTTGGAATCTGACTTCCATGGTAGGTCGCTTTCGGTGGACAAGGTAAAGCAAAGCCGAGCGCCACCTTCATAGAAATGTTCTTCACCGTGACATGTAGCTCAAAAGATGTCCTTGCCTCGACTTCATCCACGGGGTAGCGAACCATCGTTGCACCGGGTGTATCATCTATCATCGATGCATTATTGTCCATTAGCAGTAGATTATTAGCTTGTACCTCCGTGGATGCCACACTGCTTCTCCGCTAAGATGGGCCCACCGGACTGTCTAATGCAGGATCTTGCTGTCGGGCCAGTACTCTAAGTTCATTAATCTGCTCCTGCTGCAGCTTGAACATGGCTTGAAATTCCTCGTTCCTTTTTTCAACCGCCTCCAACCGCGTTGCCTCCTCCGCCTTCTGCCGGTTCGTTTTTCTCGATCGGTTTCTATAAGTGTCGATGTCCTAGGGAAACCCTGTCTTCCATGGAACAGATGGGCCCAATCCTCATGTTCGTCCGACTTTTTCAGGATTCCCGAGGGCATATGTCAGATCATCGTTCTCTCTGTCGGGAACAAACTTTCCATGTTTTCTCAGTTGTATCACTTTAACAAGTTCATCTTTGGTCCCCGGTTTCAGTGTCATATGACCCCCCATGCCTAAGGAACCAATTTTTTGACCTCATGGGCCACTGATTTGTAGTTGGCATGACCCCTTTATCACGCATTTCTTTCTCGGTTTTTTCCCACTTAGGCATGGCCGTCTTGTAGCCACTTGTCCCCATAGTATGGTGATATTTATTTTTGGCCGCATTTAACTTATTCTTTTCCGACTTGGCCGTAGTTGCTTATGATTCCTTGTATGTCACAAATGGACCCAGTTATCTCGCTGCTTCTCCAGCGGGCCAGTGAATGGCGGAGTCAGCCCCTTCTTGACATAGTTGTGGTACAATATTTTCTTCCGGTCCTTGAACTATGCGCCCATCTTCTTAAGGGCCCACTTTTTGACTGTCATCCTCAATGCCTCATTGAGTTCACGTGTGTCCAATTCAGGCAGAGAGAAGTGTGTCATGAGTGAATTCCAAAGACCCTCTTTGGCTCTATCATCGACAAAAGTTTATCCAACTCAATCGTTTTTCTTTCCTAGCTTATTCCACTTCTAAGTGGTGATCGGGATGGTGTCCCTGACTATCACTCCGCATTGATATACAAATACACTTGCGGCCTCTTTCGGCTCCAAAGGTTCGCCCAACTCAGAAACTACATCAATAGTGAAACGCGCACCATCAGCCAACTTTTTGGTTGGGCCTCATTTCCTTGCAGAAGATTGGCACAATGCGGAGGTCTAAGAGAAGAAACAGTCGTTAGTACATATATATATATATATATATATGAATCAACTAATGCATCTACTAGCTCGTGATCAGCAGAGGCTTTATATACCTCGCCGGACTTTTCTATGGTGTCTCCACCGTCATCTCCACCGTCAGCTCCACCGTCGTCTCCACCAAATAATTCATCATAGTTGTCTCTTCCATCGGCTTCAGCCAAGTTAAGGTATTGGGAGCCATCATCATCTCCATCGTCGTCTGCTCCATCGTAATGGTAACCTCCTGTACCCTCATCTATCATGTTGTACATGTGCTCTTTGTTGTCTCTACCGTCCATAACTTAATTAATACAGAAGAAAGATAAAACCATTTTTCTTAATGCGATAAATAAAGGAAGATAAAGGAATTCAGCTTAATATACCATATTAAACATTAAAGTACCAATTAAACAATGATATGAAGAAAGATAAAGTACCAATTAAACAAAAATACATCTTGAATAATCCAGCTAGTACAACAATAATAAAAGATAGTACCCTATTACACATCTAGCTCAACGAAGACGTCGAGCCCCAGCTACTGAGCAACGGGAGGTGTGCACCCAAAGAGTAGGAACCATCACCGGAGAATATCTCGGGTAAGGTGCCTGAAGAAGCTGCCAGGTATTGGCGACCCGGACTTCCAAAATATACATGTAACGTCCGACGTGCTCGTCCTCCTCCCTGACACGACGCTGCACCACTTCGTCGAGGGCCGGCTCCCTCTGCACCGCGCCTGGACCACTCGGCCACCACCGCCGAAGATCTGGGTCGACGACGACACCCGGATTCCTCACCAGACCACGTCTCCTGGCTGGTAGCACCTCCCAGTGCTAGTCTGGCAGAGCCCAGTCCCGTGGATGCCCGGAGACAGAGTCTAGTAGTGCTCTGTTGTTCCCGCCGATTGAACGAGGATGAGGACGTGGCATAATCCTAAACACTAAATTAAACCTATATACTTTAAACATGACGAAAGTAAATAGTATCAACTAAAATAAACTATATTAAACACTAACTAAATTCAACTAAAATCAACTAATTAACTACATTAAACACTAACTAAAATCTCTAAACAAAATTACACTAAACTTCAAACTAATTAAATTAAAACTAATTAACTAACTACATTAACCCTAAACTTCGAACTAACTACCTAATTAACCCTAAATCCTAACATAACCCTAAAATTACTAACTAATTAACCCTAAAATACACTAACAAAATTACACTAACTAATTAACACTAACAAAATTAACACTAATTAACAAGAGCTCATCGGGAGGGGCGGCTCCGGTGGTGGTGGACATCGTGGCGACATGGTAGGCTCTATCGCGAGGAGGAAGACGGCGCGTCGGGGAGGGGCGGCGCGGAGCGGGACGGCACGGGCGCGGGCGGCGCCAGGGAGGGGTGGCTTGGGCGTGGGCGGCACGGGCGCGGGTGACGCAGGGAGGGGAGGCATGTGCGCGGGCACGTCGCGGTGGTGGACGGCGCGGCGGCGCGGTGGGCACTCTGTCGCGAGGAGGAAGACGACGTGGTGGGCGATCTGTGTGCTCCGGTTCGGTTGTGCATGCATCTGGGTGTGGCCCTGCGCACGAAACGCGGCACGCCGAAAACACTTTAGCCCCGGTTGGTAATACAAACCGAGACTAAAGGTCCTTTTTGCGCTCGGAAAATGGAAAATGGATTTTCCGTGCGATGAAATGGAAAACTTCCTGATGCAACATTGTTAGCCATCCCAATATCCACATGCATGCATAATATGGGCACAGTATCACAAACTATGCCGCGACTCAGCATATAACATCGGTCTCTTAGACCAAAAGCCATGACACCTCGAACATGATAGGTCATTTTGTGAAGGTTTTTTCGAGACATAATCAATATACCAAGTTTGATATTTTCCCTTGCAACTATGTCACATAATATCACACCACGCAAAGGATTTACATTGTTCAGACCTTTTTTGAATTTTTTATGCCTGTTTCAAAGTTTTCTCATTTCGAAGTTCGGTCAAAACGGCGTGTGTGAAGATAGGGGATGAGAATATTAGAACTTGCATTGGATCTCTGAATAAACAACATATTGTGAGTCTAAAAATGATTTTTTTCAAAAAATCATGGGCTTTAGATCATGTACCTGTAGTTCAAACCGGACCCAGTTCCTACCGATTCGGCAGACATTTGTCTTTTTCACCCGGAAAAGAACAAAAAGGTTTGAGATCCCCGATTGGGAGTTCATGTAAGGTGGTCTAGTATTTTAGAAAAATGGGATGGTAGCATTCTGGAACTGCATTTTGGTGGCTGCTTCACAAAACGACCCGTCTTTTTGCACTCGGAAAATGGAAAATGGCTTTGTCGTGCGACGAAAAGGAAAACTTCCTCTTGCAACATTGTTCGCCATCCCAATATCCATATACATGGACAATATGGGCACAGTATCACAAACTATGCCGCGATTCAGCACATAACATCGGTCTCTTGGAACGAAAGCCATGAAACCTTGAACATGATAGGTCATTTTGTGAAGGTTTTTTCGAGACATAATCAATATACCAAGTTTGATATTTTTACTCAACTATGTCACATAATATCGCCGGGGGAGATCATCCTCACCTGATATGCCCACAAGTCCACCCGCCACAGAGCCACAATAAGGCCCATCCCCGCCCTGCGGTAGCGACATCGTCTTCGAGGAGACCCCTCCCCCGCCCGCCGTGAATCCGAGGCCGGAGTGGCAGGTGCCCCCGGTATATGCCATGGCTGGGCTAAGGATCGAGCCGCGTGCGCCTAGCCATGATGACGATGACGATGATGATGACGATGACGAAGAAGACCCTCAAGTTGCGTACTATAGGACTAGGCATGATTATGACTAAATGAGGCAGCTTTAGTCCTGAGTGTTAGCTAGCCCCGGTTTGTCTCGGTTTTTAATATTAATAAATGTCTTGAGTGTTACCTAGTCCCGGGACTAAATATGAAGATGTTGTTGTATTCTTGTGAGTTTGCTCAGGTGATCAAATGCTGTTTTTCCTACCTGCCTAAAACAATCTCAGGAATTCTAAAAAAATAGAATTAATTCATAAAAGGTTTAATACATTATTACATCACCAACATCCACATTTAGTGTTTTGGTTCTCTTCTAGTCCGTAACCATGGAGCATCTTCCTTATTTAGCGGTATGCTTGGGTCAGTTTTCACTTTGAATGGCGGAATTTCATAAAATTTGTTATAATCTTCTGACATGGCTGTCCTGTCCTCAATGCCCACCATGTTTCTTTTTCCTGAAAGAACTATGTGGAGCTTTGGCTCATCGTATGATATTGTATTCTTTTGCTTATCTTTCCTTTTTCTCGGTCTAGTAGACATGTCCTTCACATAGAAAACTTGAGCCACATCATTGGCAAGGACGAATGGTTCATCTCCGTACGCAATATTATTGAGATCCACTGTTGTCATTCCATACTGCTGGTGTACCGTTACCCCACCTCCTGTCATCTTGACCCATTTGCATCGAAACAATGGGACCTTGAAATTTGGACTATAGTCAAGTTCGCATATGTCCTTTATGTAATCATAATATGTTTCCTTTTTCCCATTCTCGTTTGTTGCATCAAATCGGACACCACTATTTTGGTTGGTGCTCTTTTTTATCTTGGGGATGCATATAAAATATATTCCTATTTATCTCGTACCCTTGGAAAGTCAATATAGTTGAAGATGGAGACCTGGCCAACAAGTACAACTAATCTCCAACAGTGGTGTCATTCATGAGATGTGTCTGCAACCAACTGTCGAAATTCTTTATGTGTTCATTTCTAATCAACCTGTCAGACTATCCTAGGTAGTTCGAGCGTACAATATTCTTGTGTACCTCGATATATGGAGCCACCAAGGTGGAACTTTGCAGAATTGTATAGTGTGCTTTAGTGAAAGAATGTCCGTCCATACATATCTTTGCTTTCTTTCCTAGCGTACCTTTTCCACTAAGTCTCCCCTCATGTAGTCATTCAGGTACACCGATCGGCTTAAGGTCAGGAATAAAGTCAACACAAAAATCAATGATCTCCTCTGTTCCATAGCCCTTGGAGATGCTTCCTTCTGGCCTAGCATGGTTATGGACATATTTCTTTAAGACTCCCATGAGTCTCTCAAAGGGGAACATATTATATAGAAATACAGGACCGAGAATGGTAATCTCTTTGACTAGGTAAACTAGAAGGTGCATCATTATGTTGAAGAAGGATGGTGGGAACACCAACTCAAAGCTGACAAGACACTAGACCACATCTTTCTATAACCCTGGTAGACTTTTTGGATCGATTACCTTCTGAGAAAATGCATTGAGGAACGAACATAGCTTCACAATGGGTACTCTAACATTTTCCGGCAGAAGCCCCCTTAAAGCAACCGGAAGCAACTGCGTTATAAGCACGTGGCAGTCATGAGACTTCAGGTTCTGGAAATTTTCTCTACCATATTTATTATTCCCTTTATATTGGACGAGAAGCCAGAGGGGACCTTGATACTACTCATGCATTCAAAAAAGATTTCCTTCTCTTCTTTGGTAAGAGCGTAGCTGGCAGTACCTTGAAACAGCTCTGGGTGCCTGTCTTCTCGGTCTTTCATACGTTGTTGGTCCTGCCGTGCTTCTGGTGTATCTTTATTCTTTACATACATTCCCAAGAAGCCTAGCAGTATCACGCAAAAATTCTTCGTTAGGTGCATCACATCGATTGCAGAGCGGACCTCTAAAACTTTCCAATAGGGTAGCTCCCAAAATATAGATTTCTTCTTCCACATGGGTGTGTGTCCGCCAGCGTCCTTCGGAACGGACTGTCCGCCAGGACCCTTTTCAAAGATTACTTTTAAATCCTTCACCATATCAAATACATCATCACCAGTATGATAGACAGGCTCACTTCGGTATCTACTTCACCATTGAAATGCTTGCCTTTCCTTCTTAGGGAATGCGTGGGCAGAAGAAAACAACGATTCCCTAGGTACACATTCTTCTTACACTTATCCAAATAAATACTTTCAGTATCATCTAAACACTGTGTGCATGCACTATATGCCTTGTTTATCTGTCCTGAAATGTTACTAAGAGCATGCCAATCATTGATGGTTATGAACAACAATGCTCGGAGGTTAAATTCCTCATGTTTGTGCTCATCCCACACATGTACACCTTGTCCGTGCCACATTGGTAAAAGTTCTTCAACTAATGGCCTTAGATACACATCAATGTCGTTGTCGGGTTTCTTCGGGCCTTGGATGAGCACTGGCAAAATAATGAACTTCTGCTTCATGCACAACCAAGGAGGAAGGTTATAGATACACGAAGTCACAGGCCATGTTCTATGACTGCAGCTCTGCTCCCCAAAAGGATTCATGCCATCTGAACTTAGACCAAACTATAAGTTCCTCACATCACGTGCAAAGTCCGGGTAGTTTCTCTCAATTTTTCTCCACTGCGACCCATCAGCGGGGTGTCTCAACATCTCGTCTTTCTTAAGGTCTTCTTTGTGCCATCGCAACAACTTCGCATGCTCTTCCTTTCTGAAAAAACGTTTTAGCCGTGGTATTATAGGAGCATACCACATCACCTTGGCGGGAACCCTCTTCTTGGGGCGCTCCCCCTCAACATCACCAGGGTCATCTCGTAGGATCTTATACTGCAATGCAGTGAATACCGGGAATGCATCCAAATTCTCGTACTGCTCATCACGGTAGAGGATGCAGTCATTAATGCATGCATGTATCTTTTGTACCTCTAATCCTAGAGGGCATTCAACCTTCTGTGCTTCGTAAGTACTGGCGGGCAGTTCGTTATCCTTTGGAAGCAGCTTCATCATTATCTTCAACAACTTTTCAAATCCCTTGTCAGGCACACCGACCTCTTCCTTCCATTGCAGGAATTCCAGTGTGCTACCTAGCTTTTTGTGGACATCTTTCACAATTCGGGTACAACAATTTGTTGTGATCCTCTAACATCTGCTCAAATTTCAACCTCTCCCTTTTGCTATCACATTCTCCCTTTGCATCAGCAATGGCCCGACCAAGATCATCATCTGTCTCTTATGATGCACGTTCTTCTGCTTCTTCTTCATCATTGTCTTCCATTGTAGTACCATCGTATTCAGGGTACATAGGATAGCTGTCATCATTCTCTTCATCTTCGTTGTCTTCCATCATAACCCCTCTTTCTCCGTGCTTGGTCCAACAATTATAGCCAGACATGAAACCGGACTGAAACAGATGGCCTTAAAGGACTCTTGAGGAAAAGTATTCCTTCTGATTCTGACACTCACCACATGGACAACACATAAAACCATTCCGCTTGTTTGCCTCTGCCACAATGAGAAAATAGCACACGCCTTTAATGAACTCGTCAGAGATTCGTTCAGCATACATCCATTGCCGTCTCATCTGCATTATATAAGTTCATCAAACAAAATCACGATGCTAATTGTAGTACTAGTCCAAAAATAAAAGAACACATCGTATATATCAAACAACTCTGCACTGATTTAAAAACTTTTACTACATCTTTAGTCCCAGTTGGACACACCAACTGGGACTAAAGGGGTTGCGCAGGCTGGGGCTGATGTGAGCCCGTTTAGTCCCGGATGGTGTCTCCAACCGGGACTAAAGGACACTCCAACCGGGACTAAAAGTGGGTGACGACACTATATGTCGTGAGTGGAGACACTATGTCAATGAGTGGCGACACTGTTTCAGTGGGTGGAGACACTATGACAGGGGTGACTGTCGACATTATATCGCGAGTGTCGACATTATGTTGTGCTGATTACTCTATAAATAGGCTTCCTTGTAAACTATCAACTGCAAGGAAGATCGTGTGCGAGACCAGGGACACCACTACGGTGGAGCTTCTCGAAGATGTCTTAGGACCTCGTCCTCAGACATCTTCGAGGAGCTCGCCGTAGAGGCACTCCCTAATATGTGAAATTAGTTAGCTCCACCAGCATACTGATTTATCTAGAGAAGATATAAACTAAAAGATTGTGTGCGAGAGCAGAGACACCACTATGGCAGAGCTTCTCGAAGATGTCTTAGGATGTCGCATCCTCAGACATCTTTGAGGAGCTCGCCATAGAGGCACTCCCTAATTTAATTTGATATAGCTCCTCGACGTGTTCATGTTTTTGTTCTTACTTGCTTAAACGGCCGATGATTAATTAAAATGCTAGGGTGCCACTATATATGTGAGCCTTCATAGTTTTGGTTCTTATTTTTGTTGCAATGGATTTTGTGATGGTAGGTAGAAGAAAGAAGGATATTTTGTTGCTCAATGGTGGCATGATGCACTGTGAACCGTCTGAATTTCGAGACTACGTGCCAAACCAAGATATATAGATAGGATGAACTCATGTATCTATGTGTTTCGATGAATCAAATGAAATTCGAGACTATATGTGCCAAATTAACCAGATATATAGAGATAGAATCCACACAAATTTGTCCATTTCTAGAGCATGAAATGAGCTAAAACATGCAATGAAAAATGAAATGATGAAGTTGCTAACCTCTTAGGACCCTTAGATAGATGTGGAGGCAAAAAATCTTCACAAATCTTGAGAAAAATTGGCAAGAACTCGAGCTTGAGGGGAGAAATATGAGGGAGATGCTTGTGTGAGCTTGAAATGGCTCGGGCTGGGAGGGGAAGAATATATAGTCGAGCCCTTTAGTCCCGGTTTGTTAAACGAACCGGGACTAAAGGTCCACGCATCCGCTTCTTTCCAGCGCCAGACCCTTTAGTCCTGGTTTGTGAAACGAACCAGGACTAAAGGTCTTCTATGAACCGAGACTAATGTCTTCTAGGGCCCGCGGCCGTTTCTAGCCGTTGGGACCAGGGCATTAGTTCCGGTTTATACCAGAACCGGGAATAATGCTCTGGACCAAAGGTCCGTTTCTACTAGTGACCGCACAAACGAAAAAGAAAAACAATAATTAAAACATGTAGTCTTGTTTCAGTCATTTACAAATAAGTCTGATTTTGCTAGCTCTTTGAAGTATCTGCCATCTGTTTTTTTGAGGTACAACTATCTTCCATCTAGCTCTGCAGTGATGGTCACATCATTATTACTACAGGGAACAGCAACACTATTTGTTCCATGTACCTTAGACACCCTTAGGTTGAAGTATGCTGGATGACTAGGCTTAGGAAGCACAACACTCTCGCTGTTTAACATCGCAACCACATCTGACATGGTGGGTCGGTCATCTGCACACTCCTGCACGCACATCAGTGCGATGTTAATGTACCTCCTAGCCTCGGTTGTATGGATCTCCTCGGCAATTGATGATTCTAGAAGCTCAAGACATCTTCCTCCTTCCCAAAGCTGCCATGACTGCAAAAAGCAGGAATGCATCTTATGACACAAATTACTCCAGTCTACAAAATAATGCACTTGTAAGTGAGAGTTCAGAAAATGCTCACGTATCCAAGGAGGTTAAGGAAATCTCCATACTGATAGAAACCAGAATTCCTTTTCCCGCTAAGAATCTCAAGAAGTAACACACCAAAGCTGAACACGTCAGATTTGATTGAGTAAATGCCTTCAGACGCATACTCCGGAGACATATAACCACTGAAATAAGTTAGAAGCATAATAAAAATATTATACCAAACCCATAGTTTGATTGACCGACTTAAAAATGGTATTATAGGAACTATCAATATTGTTATTTATTAATTAAAAAGATATGCTTACTATGTTCCAACTACCCTCCTTGTGCTTCCTTGGGTATCATTAGAGCTGAAAATTTTTGCAAGGCCAAAATCAGAAATTTTAGGATTCATATCTTGGTCCAGGAGAATGTTGCTAGCCTTAAGGTCTCTATGTATGATGCGCAACCGAGAGTGCTTGTGCAGATATAGAAGACCTTGGGCTATCCCTTCAATTATCACACGACTTCTATTCCAATCAATCAAATTTGTTCTATTTCCATCTGCACACCAAAGATGCATTTTATGGTATGGAATAAACAAATCATAAATATGGTTTGAAATATTATTCATACCAAAGATAAAGTAGTCCAAACTTTTATTTGGCAAATATTCATACACCAAAAGTTTCTCCTCTCCCTGAATACAACATCCCATCAGCTTGACCAGATTATTGTGTTGTAATTTTGCAATAAGTTCAACTTCATTTTTAAATTCTGTGAAACCCTGTCCAGAATGTGAGGCAAGTCTTTTAACTGCAATTTCCATTCCATCAGGTAGTTGGCCCTGGAAGCATGTACAAAAAAAATCTCAAGGCATTATTTTGGAGTACTAAAAAAATATAGAAAAGAATCAAATGCTAAAAAAATAGTTTAGATATACAACATCAATATCAAAGACATATCCTTAATATTACATCTTACTTGTTTCCTTCTATATTCTAGTTTGTTATAAAATAGGACAAAATAAACAAGTATGCGAAGAAGTTTTTAGATTTTTTTTATTCTTTATAGTTTAAGGTTCCATATGTAGTTTCTTATGCTTATCCTATTTGGTTATAATTGTATCTTACCTACATGTGTTTATCAAGTTGATGTATTCATTATTTTAAAAAGTTTGGGACATTATTGATAAAGTGATAGAATTTGTTTTGTCTTTCTTCCCATAGGTTGCTAGCATGCTAACTTCGTCGTAGAATATAAATAATTTCCATGTTAGATAAAAAAACTAGGCACTTAATAGGACAATTCCTTACAGAGAGACGGCAATTGGTAGAGCTATTGTAAATATAAAAGAATGTGTTTTAGGCCAGCACACATGCATGAATGTATTGTTCAGTGGCCAGCTAAACCCTAGATTTATTTGAGTTAATCGTGATGAACATATGATTGAATCTTTCAAAACAATGTATTCACCTTGTAGACAGGGCCAAAACCCCCTTGCCCAAGCAGGTTTTCTTTGGAGAAGTTGCTTGTTGCCTGCAATATTTCTGAAAAGTCAAAGAGTCTGAACTCTGAACTCTTCTCTTCCAATCTCCAAACCAGCGCGTCTTCTTCTGGCCTATTTGTGGCAGCTTCATCATGCAAGTTATCTTTCGAAAATTGGAAGTGGACACACAAATATACAACGTTAATTTGGGTCATGAACCTAATGGTGGACTACATAATAAGGGAATGGTTCGTGATAACAACACCTTTTCTTCTTCCTCTTCTCAGCCACACCGCGGAACAGATAAAACACACAAGTATTGACACTAAAGGAGCGGCCACAGCAATAATCAACAGCGCCGTCTTTCTTGAGTCGCCTCCTAATTAATGAAAAAAATACACTCTTGTATGTTTATCACATAGAAATAAAGACCAACTTATTAGGTGACAGAGACAACGAAACAGCTCCGTTGTTTCTGAAGGAATTTTCTCCAGCTGTACTTATTTGACAAGGAAACGTCTTCACCTATTTGTTTGTTTCCTTTACCCCCCCTTCCACTTCTAATTAACATATTTTTCCATTATCAGTAATCCTTATTTTATTTTTGATTGACCTGATTTGGTGCTTCTACTTATTTATCTTCATCTATTACTGAGCTCAGGTCTACTAGTCTAAAAATCCTACCGCGTTAAAATTAAGAAGCTAATTGTTAGTATATTGGTTAAAAGATCTACATGCATGTAACTTTGTCGAAAAGAGTAGGCCAAGTTAACCTTTGTCGGATCATCCATGGAAAAGAATTACAGTACATGATGTGAGGTACCATGAAGGATGAGAATTTTACATACCGTGTTGTTCAATGCTCGTTTGTACCACCGGCACCGGAGGTGGCGCAGCAGCCGCTGGTGGCACTGGCGAGTCGTACACAATAACTGGCGTCGACCCTGGGGTAGTGTTGTTGGTCGCCGGAACTTCAGAGACCAAGTTGGTTATACGCAGCATAGGGTCCCCTAAGAAGAATGGCAACTTCTCGTACCTCATGGTACACCGTGTCCCGAGAACTCGGCCACCTACCGGTCCGTCGAAGTAGTTCAACGAAACCAGCAAGATATCCTGGAAACAAGCGGCGCACTCTTCGGTGGTCAGGTCGGGGGTGCACTGCATAAGGCAGTACAGCGTCGGCAAAGAGCTGACGTCTATGCTCGAGGTCCTGAATCTCGTCGTGCTATTCGCAGCCGATTGGGCCGTGCTGCTCAGAAGCGTGAACACCAAGAGATTCATGGACTCGGCGTTTGTGGTGAAGTTCTTGGTGTTCACGACGATAAGTGGACTGTCCTCCACGGTGGTGGCGAGAAAATTCTTGTCAGAGAACCTGAGCAAGCACTGATCGTCGTACACGGTGACGTCCTTATTGTACGGGCAGAGTTTCGACCCATCCTGGAAGGCGGAAGCCACGCAGGCCTCACAGTCGGAGGCGTTGGTTGTGTCCCCGCGGCAGAGAGTGAGGGCGTAGACGGTGTCTGGAGCATGGCCTACGGCGTCGGTGGCAAAGAGCTGGGTGGCGTTGGAGGCGGCCTTCTTGGGGAGGGTGGACGAGAGGAGCTGGAGGTTGGCTAGGTAGGTGCTGTTCGATGTGTAGTTGCCGCTATTGCCGCACACCGGCAATTGAGCAGCAGCAACGAAGGGGGAGAGAAGCAGCAGGAGGGGAAAGATAACCATGGCCATCGACTAAATTACGCTCAGCACAACTTCCTCTGGAGGATTTTATGATACTAATAAAGAGTCATACCGAGTCACTCCTATCAACGTCGCATGCATGGAAATCTGTTGGGACGTTGAGACTTAATTGGCAGTGCATGTTTGAACCGGAATAATCTCTGTGGAAAAAAATGAGAATGCAGAAGAGGGGAGTTCTGAGCTAGTTAGAGCAACTCTAACAGATCCGTATAATGTTCAAGACCATACAATAACCTTCTTTTTTATGGGTCGGCATGTCGACGTTTATGACCCGAGGCGGTGCTTTGCTGATCGATTGCGTGGCCCGGGTCGGAGTCTTGCTAGCCACCGAACGGCTCGGCGGTGTGCATGGAAGCTGAATTCCATATGCTTCCTGCGTTCCCGCTTCGTCTAAGTATGTAGATCTTTAAACCCAAGCATCATACGCCGGGTCGGTGGGACTCGGGGTAGCTCCGCTGAGCAAAGTTCTAGTAGCTGCGAGATTTTCCTGCGCCGTGGAAAAGTCTTGATGCCCGATCTTGGTGAAGGCATAAGGCCTTTCACAATGTGGTCGATGTCCAAAGAGTAAAAAGTTTGCCACCTAATCATCGGTGCCCAGGAAAATTATTTGGGATCCGGTCTCACAGCGTGTGGAGAAAACTGTCGAATGCCTGAAAACAAATTGCAGGGCCTACCTTTCCGTGCATGCGTCCTTTTCTTCTCTTGCAGGGCCTACCTCTCCATGCATGTGTCTTTTTCTTCTCTAGTTCTCTGCATTGCAAGCTCAATATAGTAGTATTTTATACCCTGCTGTCTTTGGGCATCGGAGCAACTAGCTGCTACAATTCCTTGAAAAATATTTGGGGCACCTCTGCCCTTGATGCCTGAAAAACGAGTTTTGGCACCGATTTGCTACACGCCGTGGAAGGCCTAATGAGTTGCTCTTTTCCGCGTGGGACCGTCGCATCTCATGAAATTTTCCTTGATCCTTTTCAAGTATTCTATAGGAGAGTTGTACCGCTTGAGCACAGGATGTGATCTGTGCGGCCACTTCCTGTACTTCTTCAGTGAGGTTGACGAAGTTAGTTCCGCCCACCTAGCGGGCGGGATTGGCCACATCTCACGCGATCGCGTCCACATATGGCGATTACGGGCGGCAACACGCGACCATCTCACCATTTGTTGCTTCGGCCTTATCGGCCGGGGTGTCATTGACGAAGAGAACCTCCTTCCGTGGTTGGGAGCTTCCCATGCTGTATTCGCTCCCTGAATCTCGATCGGGGGAACCGAACGAATTTCCGAGGCTGGCCACCAAGTGCCAACTGGGTTCATAGATTCCTTCTGACCCTAGGTCTGGATCGCATCCTGAGCCGCCTGCTGGGAGATCTAGACCCAGGTTATCATCCGAACGATTTTGGGATTTGTTTGCAGCAGTGGTATTGGCCCCCTTGTCCTTAGGGGAGCCGTCGACGACGGTGATGGATCATGCCATCCTAATCTGAGATCTAAAACACGCAACTCCTACCTGGCGCGCCAACTGTCGAGGAATTTTATGATAGTAGATTTATGTTTGAAGGGGTCACACTCGGAGATCGGAATGGTAGCAAACCGAGACAACGATTTATACAGGTTTAGGCCACGAACAAACAGTGTCAGGCAAAAACCCTATTTCCTGTTTGTGGAGGATGGAATTATCGTAGCGTCCTCTGGTGAGATCGAGATATGGCTCGATAACATCTATGTTGGTTGGAGGTAGAAGATGGTCAGAGGGATTCTCAGATCAAAGATTCCCCCTCCCTTTTTCGGCGTCCCTACCCTTCCTTATATACTCGATTGGGGTTAGGGTTACAAGATGCCGAGACGGGTTACAAGTGGATGCGCCTATACAGAGATTCTAATAGAAATATCAGATCTAATCTTCGTAGAGTAACTGTGATATCCTAGAGAATTCATTCGGCATTGATATCTTCACTTTGCCGCCAAGATACCCTCACTCGGTCCTTCTCCTAAGACTCGATCCTTCGAAGGCCGCAACGGTTCTGGTTGGGCCCTATCTCCTGATGGGGGCTCACCTGGTACCTGTGACCTCGACACAATGCAATGAACGTTACCCATGTGTTTGGGTCTCGTTGATTGGAACAACTGGATGTAAAAACTACTGTGGTTGCATCTATTTGTCTATCTATTGCCTATCCATTGTCAAAATTGTTGAAAAGGCTAAAAATCGATAAATTTAGGGTGTGGCCCGGGTTCCACACGGAACATATCTCGCAAATGAAAACCACAAAAATGACTATTCGGATTTGCGGTTTCCATCTAGGAGATCCGTTCGGCGTGGGCCCATGCGACACCGCAAACGTGTTTTTTAGAGCCCGCTTTTTTTTTGCGGGTAAGCACTGTGTTTTTTAGGGGTCTAATATATGAGATCTGTTAGAGTTGCTCTTATGCCAGAGAGTGGTACCCGATTCGCCTCTTCATAGTCAAAATTCGTTATGCTTCCCCCGGAAAAAAAAAAACCCAGTAGGCTTGTTATAGCTTCTTTTAACAAATTAGTCTAGTTTAAACTAACCTTTTATTTTTTTCACGGGCAGTTGCCCGCTTGCAACCCCTAGAGCTCGTGACAGTAGTATATTTTGGATTAAATAAGTGCTTCATAGGTTTCTATTCAAAAAAGTCTAATGTACATAGTTTCCATGCGTAAAGTTTAGTACCGCCAACAAAAAATAATAAAGGTTATATGCATCAGCCGATACAGAGGCCGGGATTCTCCCATTTCAAAAAAAAATCCCACCAACAAAAAAAAATGACAAGATACAGGCACGGAGGATGGCGTTGGTCACATATGACGGCTTGGAAAATGCTAGGTTAACCAGGTTCTGTAGTCTGTACGGTCCATAATAATAATTTTCATGAAAACTGTTTGTACGGTCAGAAAAGAACCCCGCAGTACACGCAGTCAGCAGTCAGCAGTCAGCAGGGGTTGTCCGGATGCACCGGGTCGCTGCGGCGTCGTGTCAACCATAGACTAAATTTTTTTTTGAATGACAGCAGGAGAGCTGCTATATTCATTGCAATAGAGGGTGACATTTTACAGGATTAAGGCAGGCGAAAAGAAAGAGATCGTCTGCCTGTAAAAGGGCGGGTAACAGGGAAAAATCAACCTGGGTCAAAAGGTGCCCCTCCGGATTGATCTACAAGAGAGACAGGGGCGCCGGCTAATTTCCAAAGGGAGGCTTCTTCCCTGATCTTGTTCATGAGTCCGGTGACCGACAGCTCTTCTTTTTGAAAAATTCGTCTATTGCGTTCTTTCCATAGCTCCCAACATATGAGCTGTGCTGAGGTGAAGGCCCTCTTTTTTATTGCCTTGGGTTTCTTGCAAATTAACTGAGAAAACCATTGTCGAATGGTAAGTTCCTTGTTGGCCCAAGTAATTGGTTGTAGGAGATTAAGCTGTAGAAGTTCAGCACATGCCGTCCAAATTTTTATACTGTAGATGCATTCAGTGAATAGATGGCTGGCTGTTTCGAGATTCCTTCGGCACAGAGGGCAAAAATAGTCGTTCTCCCATTGCCGCAAGAGAAGTTTGTCAGCTGTCAGGACTCGACCAATCATTAATGTCCAGATGAAGAACTTGCACCTAGCCGGCGCCCACCCGTTCCATATAAGCTGTTTAAACACAGTCCTTGTGGACCCAAGGAATTGAAGTTGGTATGCAGATTTTGCCGTGTAGAAGTCATCCTTGCCGACACACCAAGATATGCTGTCTGGAACGCTGGAAAGCTGCACTTCGTCTAACAGCTCGACTAGGCCAATTAGTTGTACGAGGTGGTCGTCAGTCCAACGGATGCGCAAATCCTGCATCCATTTCCCGTTGGCCAAGGCGTCCTGTACACACCGGTTTTTCCTAGCCGAAATTTTATAAATATCCGGGGCTATCTCACATGGCGCTTTACCCCCAAGCCATCTGTCGGTCCAGAAACATGCCGTTTGACCGTTCCCGATAGTGATTCGGGTAGCCGCGGAGAATAGCTGATGATCAGTTTTATTGCATGGAATTGGCATATTAACCCATGGCTTTTGCGGACTCTTCCATTGCTGCCAGAGCCATCGGAGTCTTAGGGCTCTGCCAAAGGAGACAATGCAGTGCACCCCGAGGCCACCTAGGCTTTTTGGTCTGCAAACCTGCTTCCAGCTCACTCTACATTTCCCACCATTGCAGGACGCTTCCCCAGCCCAGAGCCACGCACGCCGACGCCTATCAAATTCTTTTCGGACCCAGGCTGGCATCTCGTTGATTGTCATTAGATATACTGCCAGAGATGTTAGAACGGAGTTCAGCATTTCTAGCCGCCCGGCCTTGCTCATCAGCCTTGCTTTCCAGGTGGCGAGATGCCTATCAACCTTGTCCAGTAGTAGCTGCCAGTCACCTTTTTTAAGCTTCTTTATAGATAGAGGTAACCCCAGATAGGTCAATGGAAATTGAACAATTTGTACTCCCATTCTTTGCATCATATCCTCAATTGGCAGGCCGTGACATCTAATCGGAGTGACCGAGCTTTTGGTCAGGTTTGTTATCAAACCGGTCGCTTGGCCGAAGTCTCTTAAAATGCTGCAAATGCCAGAGATATCATTCTCTAGAGGGTTGATGAAAAGAGCCACATCGTCGGCGTAGAGAGAAGCTCTGAATGTGCCGTACTTTCCTTTTAGCGCGCTTAGGATCCCAGATTCCGTGGCTAGCTCAAGGAGGCGGTGAAGCGGCTCCATGGCAAGGTCAAAGAGGAATGGGGAAAGGGAGTCTCCTTGCCTGAGGCCCCGACGGTGCAAGATTGTTCGTCCAGGAACCCCATTGATTAAGGGTTTGGAGGTTGCTGATCGGAAGAGCATTGCAATCCAGTCACGAAATCTAACTGGGAATCCGCGAGCCTGCAGCATATCAAGGATGTAAGTCCAGGACACTGTGTCGAAGGCCTTGGCAATGTCAAGCTTTAGAAGAAGCATAGGGGTTTTGGTTTTGTGAAATTGTTTTGCCAGGCTTTGGACAAAGAGGAAGTTGTCCTGGATGTTTCTCCCAGCAATGAATGCGCTTTGGCAAGGCGAGATTAGGGCATCCAGCTTTGGTTGCAACCTGAGCGCAAGAATCTTGGAGACTAGTTTAGCGAAAGCATGGATTAGACTGATTGGCCTGTAGCGTGGCAGCGGGACATGGCCCTGGAGGTGGGCTCCCTGTCGCTAAAGCACGGCACCATGGCACTCACGACTTGGAGTCCGACCGCTCGCGGGAGGCCACACACGTGGCGCTTCTACTGCCGGGTCGCCATCGAGAACATGCCCCTCAATGCGTGGGATGACATGCCCATGATCCAAGCGGTCCTCGGCGGCGCGTGCGAGTTGGACTCGATCGAGCGACGCTCGGTGC
The DNA here is from genome assembly GCA_916181665.1 of Avena sativa. NCBI lineage: Eukaryota > Viridiplantae > Streptophyta > Magnoliopsida > Poales > Poaceae > Avena > Avena sativa. Next base: position 444,573,975 of record OV702282.1, on the reverse strand, counting down.
TTCGAGACAACACAGCCGCCCTCTTCGCCTGGGTGTGGTGCCTCGACCCCGACCTCATCCCGCGCTGCACGTCCCACTCCATCCTCGACAGGCCGGCGACGCGTCGTGAGGCCTTGCCTGAGGGGACGCCGGCGGAAGATGGGAGAGATGGCCCCCTCTTCAGGATCTTCATCCATCTGGACAGGGTGATTGACTACACCCCTCTCTCCGAGAACCAGAGACGCCGCGGGCTCTTGTGGCCGCAGGACCATCGCCGCATCTGGGAGTTCGGCGTCAAGGACGGGGAAGCCGGAGGGCGCCGCCGCCCGGCTCGTGATCGATTGGGACCCTCCGGCCACCGTGACGGTGACCGTGATGACCGCCGTGATGACCGTGATCGTGACCGCGATCGGGAGGGGCGTCGTGGTGATCGCAGGAGCGGCGGGCGGCGTGGCGATGCCGGGGACGATACCGAAGGCAGGTACCGCTCTGACTCAGGCCGCAACCAGCAGCGGCATGATCGATATGAGCGCCGCGCAAGCCGTTCCCCTGGTCGGCGCCATCGGGGGGATGCATCGTGGCACCGGTCTAGAAGTCCAAGACTGGAGCGTGATGGATCCTGCCTGCGAACTGCTGAGCCAATTTTTCTGATGCAAACGCATCTGCCTGAGATTGCAACATCGAGGCAGCCGGCAAGATCATGCAGCTTCAGAAGCCGGTCATGTACTCCAACAGGTTCCCAGGCCATGGGCGCAACACCCTCACCGCCTCCTGACCAAGACCTCCAGCTTCTTGCCGGGAGCCCAATGCAGTCTTCTCCACCGCTGCAGCTCCAGCAGTATGGTGATCTTTCTGGTGAAGTGCAGTACAGACTCTGCTCCCCTAGCCTGGACGACCTCGGACTGGCCGCAGCTGACACGCCAGCGCCTCCCTCTCCGCCACTTCCCTGGGCGGATTTTCAGTCCGGCTTCGCTGATTGCTGGTCGGCAAACATGATGCCAACCATGGGCGACGATGGGCAGCTCGACGCCTCCCCCCCTCATCTGCGTTCTCCCTTGCACAAGTCTGCAGAGCTGGCTGATGTTGATCAATGGAGGGGCTGCTTCGAGGAACAGTCTGCTGAGTACGTTCCAAGCCAGGAGTCCTTGAGCGATTGGAATGGCGTCTGGATGATTGACCCAGCGCCGGGGCCGTATCTGGGTGGCCACGAAGTCTGCTTCGGGCCGGGCGTCCAACAGTCACATCAAAGTCACTATGTCCCTCAGAAAATGCTATTTGAGGTTCACGACTCCTTTGAATAGGACAGGCCTACCTCACCGGGATGGCAGCTGCAGGACATCTTCGCGACGCCGACGGTGCCAACTGCGACGGCAGCAACTTCTTCCTCTGCGTCCTCCTCAGGCGAGCTGGATGGTGTGGCTCTGGCAGAGATCACCCTCAAATCTAATGCACTCCGTGCACTCCGGGACGCCAATCTCTGCCCCCAGGATGGAGTGGAAGAGGTGACTGGCAGATTAGGCCTCATGCACGTTGACCCCAAGACATCTCTCATGAGCAGATTCTTGGGGATGCTCTCGCCATCCATTCTTGGGTTCCCTACCAATGCCAAGCAAAAGAGGAAGAAGAATGGTCCAAGGAAACTATTCTGCGGGGACACGGCAGTTCGAAGAAGCGCGCGCACAGCAACCAGAAGCTCCTCCCTCTTGACATTGCGTCGTGTTCAAGCCAGTGCTTTCAAGCAGTTGGGACTAATCCAACATGAAGATGAGTTCTCGGATGCTGTGCTCGATCAGTACTTGCGCATGTTTCAGGAACCGCTGTCCGACAGAAGCCTCCAGGGCCTTGCGGTACTTGCGGACGTTGCCAACAAGCCCAAGTTTGTCCTGCCTGAAGAGGACATGCATGACCTGCTGCTTGAGGCGCATCCTGCGGCCTAGGTTTCAGTGCGCCCAATGTGTCGATCTGTATCAATGGATAGTGCATCCTCAGTTTTAGTTGTCTCTTGGGGTTGTGGCCATGCCTTTACCGGTAGCTGGCAGGGCGACGCCCGTATGAAGTTTGTTTGTAGCTGCTTCTGTTATTTTTTCATGCTTCATCTAGCTCTGATGGGAAGAAGACTTGCCCTTACCTGTCGTCGGCAAGCCAAGATTCCTCCTCAGTCTCGCCTAGTACCACTCTGGCTGTACTCTCAGTTATGTTCAAGAAAATGTCGATTAGCTAGTAATGTCGCAACGCCTTAAAATTCTGAGCTGGAATGTGAGAGGCCAAAATGACAAGGCTCGACGAGCGGTTGTCCGGGACCTCGCCATTAGTACTGGATGTTCCATACTATGCATTCAAGAATCCAAAGTAGGGCCTCTCTCAGATGCCGATAGAGTTGAGATTGCGGGGCACATGCTGCCCGGCCATGCAGAGCTTCCTGTGACGGGCACTAGGGGAGGTGTCCTGCTTTTCTGGAAGGATGAACTGCTAGTTACCAACATTGTCATTGGTCTATTCTCCATCACTGCCTCGTTCTGGGACCAGAGCGCTAGCCAGGCCTGGACCTTAACCACTGTCTACGGACCATCCGATGATGAGCGTAAACAAAGCTTCCTAAATGAAATCATTAATACTCAAACGAGCATCAACGGTCCTTGGATGATCATTGGAGATTTTAATCTGATCTTGCATGCTCAGGACAAAAATAAACCACGAGTAAATAGGAGATGGATGTCCAAGTTCAAAGCTGCGCTTGACTTGAGCTCACTAAAGGAAATTAAACTGGTAGGGCGTCGTTTCACCTGGAGCAATGAACAAGACGATCCTACCCTTGTGCGCCTTGATCGTGCCTTCTGCAACTCTGAGTGGGAGGACCTTTTCCCAGCCGCAAAACTTCTGCCCCAGGCATCGTCCATGTCTGACCATTGCCCTTTGTTTCTGGTGCAAGACCTGGTATTCCGTTCAAATCCTCGGTTCAGATTCGAAAGTTTCTGGCCCCTCCTGCAAGGATACCGAGAGGTTGTCGAACAGTCTTGGAACGAGGCTTGTCTCCTAACGAACCCCTTTGCGATCCTTGACTACAAATTGCGAAGATTAGCAAAGCACTTGTCCTCTTGGGCAAAAAATTATGTGGGAGATATCAAGAAGCAGATGTTCGTGGGCCAGGAGATTGTTCTTAGGCTTGACACGGCACAAGAAAGCAGGCGGCTCACTGTGGGTGAGCGAGAGCTGAGGACAAGTCTTAAGGCTCGCTCTCTCGGTCTCTCAGTGATTAACAAGATTAAAGCTAGACAACGTGCAAGGATCAATTGGCTTAAGCTTGGTGACGCAAACACAAAAAATTTCCACAGTCGTGCGGCTCACCGCAAGCTCAAGAACAGGATTCATTTACTTGAGTCCGACTCAGGAACCGCAACAGCTCCCAACGAGATTGATCTGGTGGTGAACAACCACCTCACCTCTGTGGTAGGATCGTCCATCAATTGTAACAAGCGTTTCAACTGGGCGGAACTGAACCTCACCTCTCCCGACTTGTCAGATCTTGATGCCCCCTTCACCATGGAGGAAATCAAGCACGCTGTTTTTGCATCGGCCTCGGACAAGGCCCCTGGTCCAGATGGGTTCTCAGGCGGCTTCTTCAAAATTTCATGGGAAGTGATTAAAGAAGACCTGACGAGAGCAATGCGTCAGTTCCACGATATCAATGAGCCATCCTTTAAAAACCTGAACACTGCTTTCTACTCTCTGTTGCCAAAGCACGACCAGCCCAACCATAGACTAAAATGGGACGGGGCCTCGCAGTTGGGCACCAAAGGACGATTTGGTAGCCTGGAGAAGGTCAGGATAATCTCCATCAAGCCGATCCATTTTAGATATGAGATATGTCTTAATCGGTTAATTTAGGTCGGTCTGTGGACATAAAACAAGTCCTTTTTCGCCTGATCCGTTTGGGATGCTGAGTGTCCCAACGAGCCAACCCATTTGACCAGGCCTTACCCGCACCATCATCGTTATTATCTTATCTGTGGTAATAACGATCAACGTCTTGTCAACCGCCACCGGTTTGGCTTTCTGCCCGGCCGGTGGGAAAACTCATTCCCGCCGAGGTTTTCCCAAGAGCGGCAAAGTCAGGCGCGCTTGCGGGGCAACGTTTCAGTTTCCGCCCCGCCATGGGCCTATATAGATAGTCGGCGCGGTGAGGGGGGTGGCCAACCCCAAAGCCGCCCATATACCAACAATGTCTCGCCGCAAGATCACCACCTAGGCAAGGATCGGCCAGCTGGCCCGCAGCCGCTACCCCGAGAAGGACGAGGCGGCCTTCGTCGACTCGATGGAGCGGGAGGAGGAGCTGCAATTGCGGAAGAGGTGGAACGCGACGCGGAGGTTGAGCGCGAGGTCGACGTCACGCTGAACACGACACGTGTCACCGTCGACACTTGTCACGGGATGGCCACAGAGATTTTAGTGGCAGCGCGGGCGTCGCAAGAGGAGGTGGCCATGGTGGATGATGTGATGTCCTTGGAGGCGTCGGACGTCGACACGGTCATCGTGAATGATGAAGACGATTCCTGGTTGGAGGACCTCGATGACAAGGTCACCGTGCCAGATGTCAGTGACGAGCAGTAGGTTCTGCTCGCCTCCTTTTGCCACCGCCAAGGGCGACGTCGAGGACCGCACGTTCATGGAGGCCGAGAGGGAGGTCCTGGAGGTCATCCTCAAGCCCAGGTCGGCCAGACGCGCCGCCGTTACCCACGTGGACAAGGCCACAGAGTAGGTCATGGTGGAGGAGAAGGAGAAGCGGTCGCGAGAGGAGGATTCACCGACGAAGGAGGAGGTGACAGAGGAGGGCGACCCACTGGTGGAAATCGCTTTGGCCCTGGCCGAGGCAGATGCAGCGGAGGCAAAGGCTAAGGTCAGCACACAATGGAATGCTGAGATGGAGCCGGTGCTCGCGCAACACCGCTTGAAGGAGGAGGCAGAAATGAGGAGATGGTCACAACGCGTCGCTTCGTCGCGCATCTGTGAGAGGAGCCGGTGCCGCACGGCCATCAAGAGGTTGGCCTTGCAGGCCGAGATTGACATGGCGGAGGCCTTCATCCAGAGGGAACGCTACACCGGCGCCGGTCCATCACGCCAAGCCGGGCAAGGCAGCAATGATACCTTCGACCGGATGTAGTATAGCTCTTTTTCCCTAGTAGACCTAGGTTTATCGAATCCTTGGGAAGCAGAAAGCAAAATGAGATTACTTAAACGGACCTTCAAGATTTTTAGAATTCCTTTTGTATTTTCACCAGATCAAGAGTTTGCGATATTTTTGTTGTTGTTGACGATGGAGAGAAAGAGGGCCTAGGGTCTTTGGTTTTCACCAGTAGCTGTGCAAAACAGCTGATGGGAATAATAGATAATAATAAAGTATGCATATAATTGTTAGAGCAAGATAATTACATGTGGGCAGTGCATCCATAATTTCTATCGCCTCCACAACCGCTTATAGCAATAGCCTACTAGTCTCATTCATAGAATAAAGAGAACTAATGATATGCATAGTGATGTCACAGTTAATTCCAAGTAAATCCCTCACATACAGCCGTACTACCCCTTCTGTCACTGGGGTTTCTATCTTGCAGATCAGTCATTACTCACACTCCCTTTACCTGGATCAATCCTTGGGGTCTTGGGTACCTGACAAGTCCTTAGATTGAGGCAAGAGAGGATACTACAATTATCATATCATACAAACTAATACATTATTCCATCTATGATAAATAACATGAATAAAAAGATACATGGCTAGGCCGAAGCCCTTAGCCCAAGGAGAATTACTCAAACATAGAGATGAAATTAACAATCATAAACATTGCAATAGAGATCATAAGGTTGATAGCAAATAGTCTTACCAGATCGTCAATTGGAGAAGAGATCTACTAGTACAAGTAGTGGAATATGGCTATGGTCATGGAAAAGGGTTTAAAGGTTTAGATCTAGATCTATTCCTCCGGCATGGCGGCTTATGGTGGTAGGGAGAGTTGAGGTCAAAAAGAAGCGATGTTTCCCGTCATCCGAAGACTCTTTATATAGGGGTCTCTTCACGAAAGTTGTTCTGTTTGACCTAATGAAGTCGATGGCAACTATATGGCCGAAACTATAATGCTGAAATAAATTTCCCACAGTATAGTTGGTCGTTCAGGCTTCTGCCTCCATTTCACGGCTCCTGGTTTCTTTAACGTGTTGGAAATCTCGTATCTTTAGCATTTATGTAGTGATTCCCATCATCATACGTCATTATCTGCGTAGGAAAAAATAGGAAGAAAGGATTGCATACTCCTTTGATCATTAGGCATTAGTGGCAGGGTTTAGAGAGATATTTTATCAAATATATAAATAATATCTAGTTTAAATACGGACGTGGATGGATATATTTCACAGCCATCAAGTGACAGCGAGGGGCCCGCTGATGCCGAGTAGTAGATGGTGGCGCTGCTAGAGTAGGGCATGACGACAAGCAACTTTTTAGATCGCCACCATCGTAGGTAGTAGGGCAGGACGAGATGCAGGTTTTGGATTGCCACCGTCCTAGTTTGTGTCATTGTAATCATAGGCCAGTTAATTAACAAACTAGTCTTTGTTAGCAATTAATGTACCACTACCATGTGGGGCCGCTCAGCCAACACGCGGACGGAATTGGACATGCGCGGCATCCTCGACTCGTCCATGGCGATGCATTCCCAAGCAATTTTTGGGCGAGACATGGGTCGGCCCGGACAAGCGTGGTCGAATGGGTCGCGCCGCTGGAGCCAGTTTTCCCCTACCGCCTGTCTGCACGGGCCGATTTGGACAGCTTGTGGTCTAATGGGTCGGCCCGGTGGATATGCCCATAGATACTCACATTCGAGTCTAGGATGCGTCATCGAGAACTATAAAGAAACCCAAAACCAGGCCCAGTGACAATGTTTGATCTGAGCATTTCTAGTGAGTCAGCCTCGCTGTGCGCTCATCTGATGCAAAAACAGGGCTCTCCCCGCATGAGTGCGGCCTATGGCGGCACATGTTGGAGTTTTTTTGCTCTAGTAGACAAGTGGCGAGAGATATTCACTCACCTCCCGCTGAAACACTCCATCCCCACTCACCGCAAAAACCAAAACCACTATTACCCCCATCGAGATCTCTTTCGTGGTCGGTTAGTAGCAGGCACCTCCCTCATCTCTAGTCACCGGCGTTTGCAGCAACAGTGTTCCCGTGAATACTACTACCTCCCCTTCGTAGAGTCATGTCTTTGGTCGTCATGCCAGACTAGAAAGACGGTGAAATTCTCAAGCCAATCGAGTCTAGGGGTAAGTTAAATTCCCCAATTCATCCTTAGGGTTAGGATTTGCTATCGATTTGGAAATTTACGATTTGGCCTCGGATGAAATCGATTTCGCCTGTGGGACCTCACGGACATGAACTATGCTCCTGACTACAACGAAGACTCCACCTTCTGTGGCATAGCATAAGATTGTCCCGAGGGTACCATGTACACAAGTTTGAGCATGTGAAGCGTGTTGCATTTGAGGGAAGCAACAAAGGACGCCTCTGCCAGGTGTTGCAGAGTGTAAGTCGTTCTGATTTCTCACTACTAGATAATCCATTAGTTGTGACCGTGAAGTTCTGATTATATTCCTCCCTTATTAGGTCATCCACTAGATGTGACCATGAACTCCAGATTTGCAGGAAGTCGCAAACCGTGGGTTTGTGGTTGGCCAGAGACAACAAAAAATGTCTTAGGAAGACTTTTGGGGAATGTATCGTGACAAAAACAATGCAAGAATCTACGAGAGGATTGAGAATGCGAAGTTGGTGAAGGAGTTAGCTGATGAGAAGAACAAGATTAAGAAGAAATATTGAAGTCTGTTACTTGATGTGAGCAAATTCATGGATAAAACTAAGAAAAGGATGATAGAGGAGAACTTTTCCAGGATGAAGAACAACACTCCGAAATCTTAGGAGAAGTCAGTGGAGTAGTAAAAGGATATGAATTTGCAGATGACTGAAGTGTAAAAGAATGAAATGGATATCACAAAGCGGGTGTAGAAATTAGTGATAATGAAGGTAAGGGAAAATAAATTGGATGATGAAAGGGAGGGGAGAGTACATGTTGTTTGATATGCTCAATGCTAGTGAGGCTAATAAGGATAAGCTAAAAAATATCAAGCAAATTTGTGATGACTGACTACTAATTTGAGTGATGTTCCACCTATGGCCTAAAAAAATTATGCGGTGACCCAGCATACCACTGCATGATGTAGTACACTATAGTCGTTGACATAACACCAATGAAACACCCTTCACTAGTATTACATCCCTCAGAGTGGTACAACAAAAACACAGCGGGTCCCAATACATGGCTAAAGGTTACAACTCACTCTATACACAAGATCCAGAGAACACTCTAGGTTAAAAAGAGAGAAAGAACTTCTTACAAAGAAAAAATCAAAGATAAATAATGCACCAACTATTATACTTTTAAGACTAGTATTTCTAACTAAGGGGTTGGCATTGCTGCCATTGCAACGCACTACAGAAATAGGTTCTTTGGCTAGAGAGTATATTCCTATTTAATCAGTATCTTCGTCTTCACTTGAGTTAATGTATATGTTGACTTCCTTGTCTTCGTTGAAGACTCTTAGCTTTGGATGATGAATCCTGGAGCATAACTTGATGTAGATGTTGTCTGCACTGGCTTCAGAATCTAGCGAGGGTTAATAAGATACGTTGAGTACGAGCGTACTCAGCAAGTTCACTAGAAAAGGAGTGTTTGATGCACTATATCTACAGCCACAGACCATAGGTTGTCGGCAATGCAAGTTTTCGTAAACATTTCTTCAAAGGTTGCTTTTATTCTGAAAAGCTATGTCCGTCAGCCTCCACAGGTTTACCAGAACTTTCATGGAGTTTCTTTTCCGCCGCGTTCGCGGCTCCTTCCCGGAACAGGGAGTAACAAGTTACAGTTCTTACACTCTGCAGAGATGCGTTAATTTTCCCATGAGAGATCAACTCCTTGTTGCACAACTAGGCAGCTTACCCATCCACAATTCCATGTTGTGGGGCCCAGTACATGATCCAAGCCAATCACTGCCCTCTCCGTGACCTCATATGTTTGCATGATCCTTCGGGTTGGCTCATCTTCGTTAAGCCCCCTTTCGGGCAGGCTAAAACCCTGATGAGTTCCCTGAAGACTCTATGACTTGGTGTTGCCCTGGAAAGTGCCATAGTAAATGGTCCATCCACTAAACACCATCCATAGATAATATAGACACCAAAAGTGTGGGGCGTAAGGGTTCCCACCCATATGTTTGATCCGCACAAGGAATCACAACGTCACGTTAAGGTCGTCTTGCCTCCATACAAGAGGAAAAGGATACAACTGACTTCTCCGTCCCATTCCAAATCTCATGGTTAACGCGTAATATACGATGCAAGAATCACTGGCGACATTGGTTGTTAAGTCCTAGATAATATGTTCCTTTACCACCGGAACTTTCATAGTAGGTTATTAACTCATGGTAAATAACCTATAATCATATTATTATGAAAATAGTGTTTTCTAACCTTTTTCAAATGCAGGTGATGAAAACACTGGATTTGCAAAATACTTTACAGAAAATAATCAAAGGACATGAGCAAGTGTGAACTTGCCTTTTGTGATTGCAAGATTATGCACTCACGGTCTTCAAGGCAATATAAGATCCAATATCTGAAATCAGCATCATTGGTCCGGTAAGGACTAATGTTTAAAGAAGCAATATGCTCTTATGCATAAGTAATGTGATGCACTTTATAAACGTGAATCCCGGGAATAACGTTTTTCTAGGGTTTGGAAACTGGAGATGGTTTCTTTAGAATGTGTTGTCTTATTAGATAGGTTTCACACTTGTGTTTTTATTAGACCTTGTGAGTGTGTGTGAACAACACATATTTATACAATAATAAAATATATACATATAGAATGCTATTCAAGATTGGTTACACTTAAATTGTTTATCTTTAAACTTTACTTCACAAGTAAGGTCACTTATAAAGAACTTAAGTGTTATCGATCCTAAGTATACAAGTAAAGTATAAAGTAATGTGATTGCGATTAATGTCATCAAATGATTATGATGAGAGTCCTTGAATTTAATTCGTTAAGAGTTGGGAAATATTATTATAATGTTTGTTGATTGAAGTGGCAAAACGAATAACTTTTGAAGAAAAGATTCCTTTTCTACGGTCTAAACAACTCTTTGTGGTTAGTTGAGTCTGGTCGATATTATTTGTGCTTGCTTGAATAGTTTGGACTTGTGAGGCTTTATGAATTATGACTTAACTATAATAGAACAAAGTTAACTATAAAACATATAACAATGTCTTTAGTATTATATTTAGAGTCTTGTAGACCGAAGTTTAACTTTAAAGCATAGATGGTTTGAAAATGTAATGCTTATAACATTTGTAATTTGTGTGTACTTGCTAATGTTTCCTTAAGGTTACTTAAGAATGGTCATATTTTTACTTGGTGTAGTGGTTTCTTGATTTTATAATGGAATAGTATCCTTTACCTTTTTATAGCTGAGTGGTTATAGTTTATAAACAAAGGAATAATATTACTTAACTATTTAAGGATTCACTATAGTATTTTGATTTTTTATAAACTTGTGTTTCAAGTAATGGAAAAGATTTTATTTAATCACAATTTATTCTTGAAGAGTTTATATTGGACAAGAATCTTTTTAGAAAATAAACTACATATATGGTTGGAATGGTAATTCAATGTAATTGTATTTATAATGTGTTGCACCAATTAGACCTTACATTATAATATTTAAGGCTAATATTGCTTATTAGACCTAAATTGACAATTTTAGAAATATTAACAAATTTTATTTACCCTTGTATGAATTTTAAACTAAGGAAATAAGTTTAAATTCAAATTAGTAGAGTATTAAGTTTTTTATTTACTTTAAAAGTGGAATATTATATTTTTAACAAGTAGATATTATTTTGGTGATCATTTTGATATATTACATTTATTTTTGTGATTTATAAATAATAAGATATGTTTTTTATCAGATTTATTACTTTCTAAATTCTTAATAAATAATAAATACTTATTTAAGTGAAATAATAATGCATGATTATAGTTTCAAATTATAGTTCTTATCTTTCTAAGATTTTTGGTATTTTATTTATATTTTTAATATTTACCATTATTAAAATAGGAATTATCAAAGTTTTATTAGCTTTAGAATCTTTATTAAATAATAATTATTTAAATTGTTAACATAATAATTTTTTATAATGGATTAATGTTATAGTCTTTATTTTTTAAACAGTTTCATATATAATACATATTTTTCTGAATTATAAATTAAAAGTTATTGATTTAACAAGATTTAATCATTTTATTTCATTTCTGGAATATGTATATTTGGATTTATATCTTTTATTCTTTCTTAAGCAGGAAATAACTTTTTACACCACGCCCACACCTAGCCCTAGTCACTGACTAGTGGGCCAGTGGCCACCTCAGCTCTCAGATTAGTAAATGTATTTGTTACCGACCCTATTTCTATTCCCAGACAATGACATATGGGCCCTAGGCCATGTCATCTGCCACGCGAGACAAAGACTGGGTCAAACTGGCTGACTAGGCTGAGGGTGACATTGGCATGACGCCATTGGAACTTGATCCTCTCAGATCGATGACGGATAAGGTGATTTGGTACGTGCGCGGGGCTACGGTTAGGCTCGTTGGAAAGAGGGTATCCCGAGGGACCTATTGGTGGTGGCGCCGTCCTATTTTGGTCACCGGAGGACGACCAACGACGAGCTCATGTGGCGGTGCTTGCGGGTGATCATGGTGGCGTGGATTTAGGAAGCAAACAAAGCATTTACGCGTACGAGGAGACTCAGTGACTCACCAGGAACACGATGGTGTGGTCGATAGGGCGAGGCGAGGTCGGAGACGATGGTGAGGTCGACAAACAGCGCCGGGAACGGAGGGTGCGATTGGGTTGATTCACGCCTCCTCCGCTAGTGCGAGTTGGGGCAAACGAACGAGAGGAGAACTGCGGTCTCCACCGTAGTCTTATCTGGTCGAAGCGAGCACGAAATCGCCGGCACTGGCTCACCTCCGAGCTAGGGTTCTCGGTGAAGAAGAAGAACCCGAGAGAGAGAGAAGATTTCAGAGGGAGAAATGGGGATGAGGATGAACGGGGATGTCGCCGTGGCCTCCTTATCCTCTCCTGGCGACGGCGGCGTGCATCTTGATGCACTGACAGCGGCGGACGGCCTCAGAATCGCCACCGAGCTGCTTCCAGCTGGAGGAAGACGACGATGACGGTTTTGCAGAAACCCCCTGGCACTTCTTTCCTCGCAGCCCGTGATCCTTCTTTGGTCCCACCCGTCAGTCATAGAATGTAACACCCTCAGAATCGACCCTATGCAAGTTTCAGCGATTCCCGCCAAACCCGCATAGAAACGATTCAAAGGTGCCCACCAGGCACTTTCGTGCGGGTGGAAAACGAAGTAATAACATTACACAACAGTCCTCGATGGGACCCACAGAACAGATATATATACAACACGACTCCATGAGTCAAAAATACAGATATACAATACAAAGATCCAAATCACCTTGAAGACGAGTCAGCGTCCGACTACGGACAAGATGCAAATGGGGCTAAGAGCCCTGAAGAATAACCAATGGCGTCCATAACCCTGCCCAGGCCAAGCCGGAAGGGTAACCCTGCTAACGACGTCGATCTCAAAACCTGCTTAAACAGAAGGGGTGCCGACAAGGGGCAAAGGAAAAAGAGGAGCGTCAGTACTGAGGCCAGTACACGGCGAGACTAGAATTCGGCGGTCCTCGCCTACACAGGTATGGTGGACTGAAGCGGCAGCGGCAGCATGCACCAAACAACCTATAGAGACTCGATACAACTGGCGGCTATCAGAGAGGGGTAAGAAAGACCTATTCGGAACCAACCTGATACTACCATCAAGCAAACCCATCCTGATGTCTCCCCTCGAGACCAAATGAGGAAGTCAACCGAGGAACGCACACAGTTGGCAGTTTTATTTATTCGGTTATCGTTGCAGAAATTACTAGTCAAGTATTGATAGTCATCCTGATAAAATAAGAAGTGGGCACTTTTAGTTAACCATTCCGTTGTAGTTGCAACACTTACTAGTCAGATACAATTAGCATGAGATAACCCAAAACCCAACAGTTGTTGGTACTTTTATTTAGCCATTCCGTTGTAGTTGCAATACTTACTAGTCAGGTACAATGGTCGCAAGCGCCCCAAACAAGCAATTGTTGGCAGTATTATTTAGCCATTCCATTATAGTGAAGCTGATTACTAGTCATTATAAAGTCAAATTTATAGCACTACTTTAGTTATAGTTGTCTATGATCGAGATACTGTGCTCCAAGTCGTCCATAACCGCGGACACGGCTTTCAGAAAGTTTTACCCGGCCGGGGTGCACAAATAGCAACACACACTCGATGAACCTCGGAAAAACCAAATCAAAACCCAACGAGGCCTTCACGACAAAGCAATCACAGGATTCAGAAATATTTCAGGGGGCCACCCCTTAAAGTAGACCCGCAACGAAGCCGGCCGGCTCCGAGACGGACTCAAGGTTGTGGGGACGGCTGTAAACGACTGGGAACCCAAAACTGGGCTTGTCGATACCGCGGAATCGTGCCACGATCCTAAACAGTACAGGTGCTATCCATCGCACAATTTAAATAAAGCAGTAAAGCATGGCATAAGTACAGGATAGTAAATAAAACCTCAAGCTAGTTTGTGGCCCCAAGAAATAAGAATGAATCAAGCTCTGGCTCAGGGGGGGTCCCATAATCCTCCCGGATGTGGATAGCGCGATAAATCAAGGAACAGGTATCAAGCACTCGGGGTCCTACGGGACACAAGTGGACGGTTAACAACCAAATAACATATATTGCCCACCTGTGCCTCTGCTTACTTACTTCAATTTTAGTTGTTAAACAGTAAATAAAGTGAACGATAAGTAAAGCCATGATCATCTCCAACATCAAACATACGGCAATACTCCAACAACTGTGGCACTTGACGACACGCAACAGCACTTGAGCAAGCGACTACGACGCGCAAGTCCAACTATCTACCAAACAACAGGTAATAGGAGGTGTCCAGGGCAATATAAGGCTGCAAGGGATATCACGGGTACGAAAACTAGAGCATCGCAACACAGATAGCAAGAGATCAACAGGAGGGAATAAATACTATAAAAGTAAGATAGGTAGAAAGGGGGAGATGCTCGCCTGAAAACATTGTCGAAGGTTCATCCGGAGATCGGGGCGAAGATCACATCAACTCAACGGCCTTATCCGCGAAGAAGCAAAACACTAGAATAAACACCGGATGCAATGTTTAAGATTACGGCAGAAGACCGGGCATGATGCATGTATGATGTATGGCATGGCAAAGATGCGATGCAATTAGGTCATATTAAGCGGAACCGGGGTCCCGACAATATTTAGGTGGTTCATGTTGTTTAGCTAACCCACAATTTAAATGTTGTTTAACAAGGCAGAATATATCACCGGTTCGCTACACAAGTTTAAATGAGGCCGATATGAGACTGGATTTGCCCGCATATGGGCCCCATATTTAATTATGAGGTGAATCGGCATAAGGCCCCCAAACCACACAAATATGCATGCAAGTATGACAATTTAATATGCATCAATTTATCTAGTTGGCAATTTATAAAATAGGGTTCTCGGGTAAGGGTCACACATTAGGGGGTCTCGACGAACTTGGGGTTCCGGGGGGTTCGGGGTTCGACAGGGTTCAGGGTTCGACGGATCGGTCTTCGAAGGTCGGATACGAGATGAAGAGCTTGGCGTTCCGGGAAGAAGGACTCGGTGTGGCGTCGGGGGCGCATCGGACTCGCCCTGGTCGGTGTCGATCTTGTCGTCGCGAAGATCTTGTCGGTCCGCGTACCGGGAAGTAGTACTTGTCTCATCCGGGGTGAAGTACTTGGCATGTACTTGGCGTGCTGCATCGGCGACCTTGGCGTCTTCGGGTTCATGAGGCGAACTTGGCGTTTTGAGGGGTCCGGAAAGGGGAGCTTCGTGTCATCGGGTCCGGGAAGGCGTACTCGAGCGGCATTGCCTTCACGTTCCAAGAAGGAGATGCCTTCGGGGCCTCGGTCATCGGACTCGGGTACGGTGCCGTTGTTTCATCGGGCTTGGCCGGGTCGGTGTTGATCTTGTGTTGTCTCCCTACGAATGTTCACAGGAGCTCGTAGAGGATGCGCGGTACTTGACAGAGGCGACGCAGGGTCACGTCGACGGCACGGGGACGGGGATGGGGACGTGCTTGAGCAGGAGGAAACTCGGGCCGGAGGAGGACGGTCTCGAGCGGCGGGCTCGCTGCCGGCATCGATGGCATGAGGGCGGGGCCGACAGGGCCCGCTACTGCGGTGCCTTCGGCCTGAGGCGACGGCGGGGCAGACCGCGGCGAAGGAGCAGAGCGGAGGGGACGCGGCGCTGGTGGCGAAGGGAGATCGCCGGAGGGAGGGGGCGACGGCGAGCCAGCGGCGGCTCCGGCGAGACGCTCGGGCCGGAGGCGATGGGGAGGGTCGGAGGCGGCGACGCGGCCGAGGCCGGCGCCGGGCGGCAGAGCACGGCGACGAGGCGAGGCCGACGGAGGCGAGGCGCGGGGCCGCGGCGAGGAGGGCGGGGTGGAGGCCGGAGGTGAGGGCGCGGGTCGCGGGCGGCACGGCGAGGTGGAGGTAGGTGGGGGAGACGCGGGCGGCGGGAGGCTGCGAGCTCGCCGGCGGCACGGAGGAGCGGAGCCCGGCGAGGTGGTGGCCGCGGGCTCGAGCGGGGCCGATGGAGGGGGCGGCCGCG
The DNA here is from genome assembly GCA_916181665.1 of Avena sativa. Classification (NCBI taxonomy): domain Eukaryota; kingdom Viridiplantae; phylum Streptophyta; class Magnoliopsida; order Poales; family Poaceae; genus Avena; species Avena sativa. Next base: position 444,558,088 of record OV702282.1, on the reverse strand, counting down.
GCGGCCGGAGGAGGCGAGGCGGTCGGCGGTGAAGAGGGGGCGCGCCGGCGGCCGAAGGAGGGAGGAGGCTCGGGGCGGCGCACGGGAGCGAGCGGGGAGGGAGGAGAGAGGAGAAGGAGAGAGAGCGGGGTTGCGGGGCAGGGGCTGTCGGGTGGGACCCAGGGCGTGGGGTCGGCTGGGGGAGAGGTGGACCGGGTCCAGGGTGGGGTCGGCTGGAGAGAGGGTGGGGAGTGGGGGCTGCGGGGCCAGGGGTGGGAGGCCGACAGGTGGGGTCTGGGGTGGACCCGCGGGGTAAGTGAGGGGGGTAGGAGTGGGCAGTGTGAGAAAGAGAGAGAGGGGGGAAAGAGGAGGATTGATGAGGTGGCGGGGTGGGTAGGAATTGGGGGAGAGGGTGAGGTGGCGAGCTGCGGTTGGTGGGTAGGATAGGTTTGGGTAGTTTTAGGAATTAGAGGGGGCTGGTTTAGGTGGACCGATTAATACCGGGGATGGTCGACTGGGTCGAATCGGCCCGTTCGACTGCCCCACTAAAAATAATTAAATATTTTATTTGTTTCAAACAGACTTTTGCAAACCGATAGCAGACAAAACAAAATAATCCGGAACCCCGGGTTTTGCGTTTGGAACATAGACGGGGCGTTTAGAAAACAAGAACAGGTTTTTCCGCAAAAAGTTTTATGCAAGCAAATGCAAGATGATGACGATGCTCAAATGCAATGTGGCATGATGACATGAGCATGCGGTCATGATGATGCAATGCACAAAAACAACGCGATTTTCTAGTAGTGGTTTTGCGGGATGCCACAATTCGACACCACTAACAATGGATCTCGCCCTCGAGATCCGCCTCATGGTACCGGAAGGAAGATCGGCGATCTGAATCTTCTCGCATCGTGTAGATAATCGCGACACCACTAACGAGGGTTCCTTCTTCATCTTGAAATTGGAGACACCACCAACAATGGTCGGGTCTCACGTCCATTGAGAGAACACTCCGGAGAAACAAAGGACGGGGGTAGAGGTATCAAAAGATAAAGGCCACTTCTAATCTTCCGTGGAATGAGTGAAATCACATTAATTCACCAATTCAATGTACAAGGGCGAATGATAAGAGTAGTGGTATGGTAGCTACTCCATCCCGCACTCAAACCATTACTCTGCACACGAATAGGCGGATTATGCAACAAACTCTCGGAATTCAGACTGAAGATCTCGACAAATGAGGTTCAGAACAAGGAGTGACGCAGACTCTGCATCGGATCTGGCGTAGATGATGTCGTCGCGTCAGATAGCACCGGAAGGCACAAGCAAGGAACAAAGAATGGTACCACAGTAGACGGATTCCTCAGGCAGCATGAACACCGGATGGTAGAACACCGTTATCAGAGGAGGAAGCGAAACCCTGAAGGTACGACGTAAACCCAACCACGAGAATTCCTGGACTCGAAGAAAGAGAAGAGAGTGGATTCAAAACGCGTAGAGATAAGAGGAGAATAGCAGAGGGGTAAGGAGTAAAAGCAGACCTAACCAGAACTATCCAACCGATTTTGCAAAAATAGTTTTGACACTCTACTTCGGCCGTTAGCTAGGTTATCCTACAGGCTGGACTTGTCGGGTATCGCAACTGCTGAGCTCTGATACCACTCTGTAACACCCTCAGAATCGACCCTATGCAAGTTTCAGCGATTCCCGCCAAACCCGCATAGAAACGATTCAAAGGTGCCCACCAGGCACTTTCGTGCGGGTGGAAAACGAAGTAATAACATTACACAACAGTCCTCGATGGGACCCACAGAACAGATATATATACAACACGACTCCATGAGTCAAAAATACAGATATACAATACAAAGATCCAAATCACCTTGAAGACGAGTCAGCGTCCGACTACGGACAAGATGCAAATGGGGCTAAGATCCCTGAAGAATAACCAATGGCGTCCATAACCCTGCCCAGGCCAAGCCGGAAGGGTAACCCTGCTAACGATGTCGATCTCAAAACCTGCTTAAACAAAAGGGGTGCCGACAAGGGGCAAAGGAAAAAGAGGAGCGTCAGTACTGAGGCCAGTACACGGCGAGACTAGAATTCGGCGGTCCTCGCCTACACAGGTATGGTGGACTGAAGCGGCAGCGGCAGCATGCACCAAACAACCTATAGAGACTCGATACAACTGGCGGCTATCAGAGAGGGGTAAGAAAGACCTATTCGGAACCAACCTGATACTACCATCAAGCAAACCCATCCCGATGTCTCCCCTCGAGACCAAACGAGGAAGTCAACCGAGGAACGCACACAGTTGGTAGTTTTATTTATTCGGTTATCGTTGCAGAAATTACTAGTCAAGTATTGATAGTCATCCTGATAAAATAAGCAGTGGGCACTTTTAGTTAACCATTCCGTTGTAGTTGCAACACTTACTAGTCAGATGCAATTAGCATGAGATAACCCAAAACCCAACAGTTGTTGGTACTTTTATTTAGCCATTCCGTTGTAGTTGCAATACTTACTAGTCAGGTACAATGGTCGCAAGCGACCCCAAACAAGCAATTGTTGGCAGTATTATTTAGCCATTCCATTATAGTGAAGCTGATTACTAGTAATTATAAAGTCAAATTTATAGCACTACTTTAGTTATAGTTGTCTATGATCGAGATACTGTGCTCCAAGTCGTCCATAACCGCGGACACGGCTTTCAGAAAGTTTTACCCGGCCGGGGTGCACAAATAGCAACACACACTCGATCAACCTCGGAAAAACCAAATCAAAACCCAACGAGGCCTTCACGACAAAGAAATCACAGGATTCAGAAATATTTCAGGGGGCCACCCCTTAAAGTAGACCCGCAACGAAGCTGGCCGGCTCCGAGACGGACTCAAGGTTGTGGGGACGGCTGTAAACGACTAGGAACCCAAAACTGGGCTTATCGATACCGCGGAATCGTGCCACGATCCTAAACAGTACAGGTGCTATCCATCGCACAATTTAAATAAAGCAGTAAAGCATGGCATAAGTACAGGATAGTAAATAAAACCTCAAGCTAGTTTGTGGCCCCAAGAAATAAGAATGAATCAAGCTCTGGCTCAGGGGGGTCCCATAATCCTCCCGGATGTGGATAGCGCGATAAATCAAGGAACAGGTATCAAGCACTCGGGGTCCTACGGGACACAAGTGGACGGTTAACAACCAAATAACATCTATTGCCCACCTGTGCCTCTGCTTACTTACTTCAATTTTAGTTGTTAAACAGTAAATAAAGTGAACGATAAGTAAAGCCATGATCATCTCCAACATCAAACATACGGCAATACTCCAACAACTGTGGCACTTGACGACACGCAACAGCACTTGAGCAAGCGACTACGACGCGCAAGTCCAACTATCTACCAAACAACAGGTAATAGGAGGTGTCCAGGGCAATATAAGGCTGCAAGGGATATCACGGGTACGAAAACTAGAGCATCGCAACACAGATAGCAAGAGATCAACAGGAGGGAATAAATACTATAAAAGTAAGATAGGTAGAAAGGGGGAGATGCTCGCCTGAAAACATTGTCGAAGGTTCATCCGGAGATCGGGGCGAAGCTCACATCAACTCAACGGCCTTATCCGCGAAGAAGCAAAACACTAGAATAAACACCGGATGCAATGTTTAAGATTACGGCAGAAGACCGGGCATGATGCATGTATGATGTATGGCATGGCAAAGATGCGATGCAATTAGGTCATATTAAGCGGAACCGGGGTCCCGACAATATTTAGGTGGTTCATGTTGTTTAGCTAACCCGCAATTTAAATGTTGTTTAACAAGGCAGAATATATCACCGGTTCGCTACACAAGTTTAAATGAGGCCGATATGAGACTGGATTTGCCCGCATATGGGCCCCATATTTAATTATGAGGTGAATCGGCATAAGGCCCCCAAACCACACAAATATGCATGCAAGTATGACAATTAAATATGCATCAATTTATCTAGTTGGCAATTTATAAAATAGGGTTCTCGGGTAAGGGTCACACATTAGGGGGTCTCGACGAACTTGGGGTTCCGGGGGGTTCGGGGTTCGACAGGGTTCAGGGTTCGACGGATCGGTCTTCGAAGGTCGGATACGAGATGAAGAGCTTGGCGTTCCGGGAAGAAGGACTCGGTGTGGCGTCGGGGGCGCATCGGACTCGCCCTGGTCGGTGTCGATCTTGTCGTCGCGAAGATCTTGTCGGTCCGCGTACCGGGAAGTAGTACTTGTCTCATCCGGGGTGAAGTACTTGGCATGTACTTGGCGTGCTGCGTCGGCGACCTTGGCGTCTTCGGGTTCATGAGGCGAACTTGGCGTTTCGAGGGGTCCGGAAAGGGGAGCTTCGTGTCATCGGGTCCGGGAAGGCGTACTCGAGCGGCATTGCCTTCACGTTCCAAGAAGGAGATGCCTTCGGGGCCTCGGTCATCGGACTCGGTTACGGTGCCGTTGTTTCATCGGGCTTGGCCGGGTCGGTGTTGATCTTGTGTTGTCTCCCTACGAATGTTCACAGGAGTTCGTAGAGGATGCGCGGTACTTGACAGAGGCGACGCAGGGTCACGTCGACGGCACGGGGACGTGCTTGAGCAGGAGGAAACTCGGGCCGGAGGAGGACGGTCTCGGGTGGCGGGCTCGCTGCCGGCATCGACGGCGTGAGGGCGGGGCCGACAGGGCCCGCTATTGCGGTGCCTTCGGCCTGAGGCGATGGCGGGGCAGACCGCTGCGAAGGAGCGGAGCGGAGGGGACGCGGTGCTGGTGGCGAAGGGAGCTCGCCGGAGGGAGGGGCGACGGCGAGCCAGCGGCGGCTCCGGCGAGACGCGCGGGCCGGAGGCGATGGGGAGGGTCGGAGGCGGCGACGCGGCCGAGGCCGGCGCCGGGCGGCAGAGCACGGCGACGAGGCGAGGCCGACGGAGGCGAGGCGCGGGGCCGCGGCGAGGAGGGCGGGGTGGAGGCCGGAGGTGAGGGCGCGGGTCGCGGGCGGCGCGGCGAGGTGGAGGTAGGTGGGGGAGACGCGGGCGGCGGGAGGCTGCGAGCTCGCCGGCGGCGCGGAGGAGCGGAGCCCGGCGAGGTGGTGGCCGCGGGCTCGAGCGGGGCCGATGGAGGGGGCGGCCGCGGCGGCCGGAGGAGGCGAGGCGGTCGGCGGTGAAGAGGGGGCGCGCCGGCGGCCGAAGGAGGGAGTAGGCTCGGGGCGGCGCACGGGAGCGAGCGGGGAGGGAGGAGAGAGGAGAAGGAGAGAGAGCGGGGTTGCGGGGCAGGGGCTGTCGGGTGGGACCCAGGGCGTGGGGTCGGCTGGGGGAGAGGTGTACCGGGTCCAGGGTGGGGTCGGCTGGAGAGAGGGTGGGGAGTGGGGGCTGCGGGGCCAGGGGTGGGAGGCCGACAGGTGGGGTCTGGGGTGGACCCGCGGGGTAAGTGAGGGGGGTAGGAGTGGGGAGTGTGAGAAAGAGAGAGAGGGGGGAAAAGAGGAGGATTGATGAGGTGGCGGGGTGGGTAGGAATTGGGGGAGAGGGTGAGGTGGCGAGCTGCGGTTGGTGGGTAGGATAGGTTTGGGTAGTTTTAGGAATTAGAGGGGGCTGGTTTAGGTTGACCGATTAATACCGGGGGTGGTCGACTGGGTCGAATCGACCCGTTCGACTGCCCCACTAAAAATAATTAAATATTTTATTTGTTTCAAACAGACTTTTGCAAACCGATAGCAGACAAAACAAAATAATCCGGAGCCCCGGGTTTTGCGTTTGGAACATAGACGGGGCGTTTAGAAAACAAGAACAGGTTTTTCCGCAAATAGTTTTATGCAAGAAAATGCAAGATGATGACGATGCTCAAATGCAATGTGGCATGATGACATGAGCATGCGGTCATGATGATGCAATGCACAAAAACAACGCGATTTTCTAGTAGTGGTTTTGCGGGATGCCACAATTCGACACCACTAACAATGGATCTCGCCCTCGAGATCCGCCTCATGGTACCGGAAGGAAGATCGGCGATCTGAATCTTCTCGCATCTTGTAGATAATCGCGACACCACTAACGAGGGTTCCTTCTTCATCTTGAAATTGGCGACACCACCAACAATGGTCGGGTCTCACGTCCATTGAGAGAACACTCCGGAGAAACAAAGGACGGGGGTAGAGGTATCAAAAGATAAAGGCCACTTCTAATCTTCCGTGGAATGATTGAAATCACATTAATTCACCAATTCAATGTACAAGGGCGAATGATAAGAGTAGTGGTATGGTAGCTACTCCATCCCACACTCAAACCATTACTCTGCACATGAATAGGCGGATTATGCAACCAACTCTCGGAATTCAGACTGAAGATCTCGACAAACGAGGTTCAGAACAAGGAGTGACGCAGACTCTGCATCGGATCTGGCGTAGATGATGTCGTCGCGTCAGATAGCACCGGAAGGCACAAGCAAGGAACAAAGAATGGTACCACAGTAGACGGATTCCTCAGGCAGCATGAACACCGGATGGTAGAACACCGTTATCAGAGGAGGAAGCGAAACCCTGAAGGTACGACGGAAACCCAACCACGAGAATTCCTGGACTCTAAGAAAGAGAAGAGAGCGGATTCAAAACGCGTAGAGATAAGAGGAGAATAGCAGAGGGGTAAGGAGTAAAAGCAGACCTAACCAGAACTATCCAACCGATTTTGCAAAAATAGTTTTGACACTCTACTTCGGCCGTTAGCTAGGTTATCCTACAGGCTGGACTTGTGGGGTATCGCAACTGCTGAGCTCTGATACCACTCTGTAACACCCTCAGAATCGACCCTATGCAAGTTTCAGCGATTCCCGCCAAACCCGCATAAAAACGATTCAAAGGTGCCCACCAGGCACTTTCGTGCGGGTGGAAAACAAAGTAATAACATTACACAACAGTCCTCAATGGGACCCATAGAACAGATATATATACAACACGACTCCATGAGTCAAAAATACAGATATACAATACAAAGATCCAAATCACCTTGAAGACGAGTCAGCGTCCGACTACGGACAAGATGCAAATGGGGCTAAGAGCCCTGAAGAATAACCAATGGCGTCCATAACCCTGCCCAGGCCAAGCCGGAAGGGTAACCCTGCTAACGACGTCGATCTCAAAACCTGCTTAAACAAAAGGGGTGCCGACAAGGGGCAAAGGAAAAAGAGGAGCGTCAGTACTGAGGCCAGTACACGGCGAGACTAGAATCCAGCGGTCCTCGCCTACACAGGTATGGTGGACTGAAGCGGCAGCGGCAGCATGCACCAAACAACCTATAGAGACTCGATACAACTGGCGGCTATCAGAGAGGGGTAAGAAAGACCTATTCGGAACCAACCTGATACTACCATCAAGCAAACCCATCCTGATGTCTCCCCTCGAGACCAAACGAGGAAGTCAACCGAGGAACGCACACAGTTGGCAGTTTTATTTATTCGGTTATCGTTGCAGAAATTACTAGTCAAGTATTGATAGTCATCCTGATAAAATAAGCAGTGGGCACTTTTAGTTAACCATTCCGTTGTAGTTGCAACACTTACTAGTCAGATATAATTAGCATGAGATAACCCAAAACCCAACAGTTGTTGGTACTTTTATTTAGCCATTCCGTTGTAGTTGCAATACTTACTAGTCAGGTACAATGGTCGCAAGCGACCCCAAACAAGCAATTGTTGGCAGTATTATTTAGCCATTCCATTATAGTGAAGCTGATTACTAGTCATTATAAAGTCAAATTTATAGCACTACTTTAGTTATAGTTGTCTGTGATCGAGATACTGTGCTCCAAGTCGTCCATAACCGCGGACACGGCTTTCAGAAAGTTTTACCCGGCCGGGGTGCACAAATAGCAATACACACTCGATCAACCTCGGAAAAACCAAATCAAAACCCAACGAGGCCTTCACGACAAAGCAATCACAGGATTCAGAAATATTTCAGGGGGCCACCCCTTAAAGTAGACCCGCAACGAAGCCGGCCGGCTCCGAGACGGACTCAAGGTTGTGGGGACGGCTGTAAACGACTGGGAACCCAAAACTGGGCTTGTCGATATCGCGGAATCGTGCCACGATCCTAAACAGTACAGGTGCTATCCATCGCATAATTTAAATAAAGCAGTAAAGCATGGCATAAGTACAGGATAGTAAATAAAACCTCAAACTAGTTTGTGGCCCCAAGAAATAAGAATGAATCAAGCTCTGGCTCAGGGGGGTCCCATAATCCTCCCGGATGTGGATAGCGCGATAAATCAAGGAACAGGTATCAAGCACTCGGGGTCCTACGGGACACAAGTGGACGGTTAACAACCAAATAACATCTATTGCCCACCTGTGCCTCTGCTTACTTACTTCAATTTTAGTTGTTAAACAGTAAATAAAGTGAACGATAAGTAAAGCCATGATCATCTCCAACATCAAACATACGGCAATACTCCAACAACTGTGGCACTTGACGACACGCAACAGCACTTGAGCAAGCGACTACGACGCGCAAGTCCAACTATCTACCAAACAACAGGTAATAGGAGGTGTCCAGGGCAATATAAGGCTGCAAGGGATATCACGGGTACGAAAACTAGAGCATCGCAACACAGATAGCAAGAGATCAACAGGAGGGAATAAATACTATAAAAGTAAGATAGGTAGAAAGGGGGAGATGCTCGCCTGAAAACATTGTCGAAGGTTCATCCGGAGATCGGGGCGAAGCTCACATCAACTCAACGGCCTTATCCGCGAAGAAGCAAAACACTAGAATAAACACCGGATGCAATGTTTAAGATTACGGCAGAAGACCGGGCATGATGCATGTATGATGTATGGCATGGAAAAGATGCGATGCAATTAGGTCATATTAAGCGGAACCGGGGTCCCGACAATATTTAGGTGGTTCATGTTGTTTAGCTAACCCGCAATTTAAATGTTGTTTAACAAGGCAGAATATATCACCGGTTCGCTACACAAGTTTAAATGAGGCCGATATGAGACTGGATTTGCCCGCATATGGGCCCCATATTTAATTATGAGGTGAATCGGCATAAGGCCCCCAAACCACAAAAATATGCATGCAAGTATGACAATTAAATATGCATCAATTTATCTAGTTGGCAATTTATAAAATAGGGTTCTCGGGTAAGGGTCACACATTAGGGGGTCTCGACGAACTTGGGGTTCCGGGGGCTTCGGGGTTCGACAGGGTTCAGGGTTCGACGGATCGGTCTTCGAAGGTCGGATACGAGATGAAGAGCTTGGCGTTCCGGGAAGAAGGACTCGGTGTGGCGTCGGGGGCGCATCGGACTCGCCCTGGTCGGTGTCGATCTTGTCGTCGCGAAGATCTTGTCGGTCCGCGTACCGGGAAGTAGTACTTGTCTCATCCGGGGTGAAGTACTTGGCATGTACTTGGCGTGCTGCGTCGGCGACCTTGGCGTCTTCGGGTTCATGAGGCGAACTTGGCGTTTCGAGGGGTCCGGAAAGGGGAGCTTCGTGTCATCGGGTCCGGGAAGGCGTACTCGAGCGGCATTGCCTTCACGTTCCAAGAAGGAGATGCCTTCGGGGCCTCGGTCATCGGACTCGGTTACGGTGCCGTTGTTTCATCGGGCTTGGCCGGGTCGGTGTTGATCTTGTGTTGTCTCCCTACGAATGTTCACAGGAGTTCGTAGAGGATGCGCGGTACTTGACAGAGGCGACGCAGGGTCACGTCGACGGCACGGGGACAGGGACGGGGACGTGCTTGAGCAGGAGGAAACTCGGGCCGGAGGAGGACGGTCTCGGGTGGCGGGCTCGCTGCCGGCATCGACGGCGTGAGGGCGGGGCCGACAGGGCCCGCTACTGCGGTGCCTTCGGCCTGAGGCGATGGCGGGGCAGACCGCGGCGAAGGAGCGGAGCGGAGGGGACGCGGCGCTGGTGGCGAAGGGAGCTCGCCGGAGGGAGGGGCGACGGCGAGCCAGCGGCGGCTCCGGCGAGACGCGCGGGCCGGAGGCGATGGGGAGGGTCGGAGGCGGAGACGCGGCCGAGGCCGGCGCCGGGCGGCAGAGCACGGCGACGAGGCAAGGCCGACGGAGGCGAGGCGCGGGGCCGCGGCGAGGAGGGCGGGGTGGAGGCCGGAGGTGAGGGCGCGGGTCGCGGGCGGCGCGTCGAGGTGGAGGTAGGTGGGGGAGACGCGGGCGGCGGGAGGCTGCGAGCTCGTCGGCGGCACGGAGGAGCGGAGCCCGGCGAGGTGGTGGCCGCGGGCTCGAGCGGGGCCGATGGAGGGGGCGGCCGCGGTGGCCGGAGGAGGCGAGGCGGTCGGCGGTGAAGAGGGGGCGCGCCGGCGGCCGAAGGAGGGAGGAGGCTCGGGGCGGCGCACGGGAGCGAGCGGGGAGGGAGGAGAGAGGAGAAGGAGAGAGAGCGGGGTTGCGGGGCAGGGGCTGTCGGGTGGGACCCAGGGCGTGGGGTCGGCTGGGGGAGAGGTGGACCGGGTCCAGGGTGGGGTCGGCTGGAGAGAGGGTGGGGAGTGGGGGCTGTGGGGCCAGGGGTGGGAGGCCGACAGGTGGGGTCTGGGGTGGACCCGCGGGGTAAGTGAGGGGGGTAGGAGTGGGGAGTGTGAGAAAGAGAGAGAGGGGGGGAAAAGAGGAGGATTGATGAGGTGGCGGGGTGGGTAGGAATTGGGGGAGAGGGTGAGGTGGCGAGCTGCGGTTGGTAGGTAGGATAGGTTTGGGTAGTTTTAGGAATTAGAGGGGGCTGGTTTAGGTGGACCGATTAATACCGGGGGTGGTCGACTGGGTCGAATCGACCCGTTCGACTGCCCCACTAAAAATAATTAAATATTTTATTTGTTTCAAACAGACTTTTGCAAACCGATAGCAGACAAAACAAAATAATCCGGAGCCCCGGGTTTTGCGTTTGGAACATAGACGGGGCGTTTAGAAAACAAGAACATGTTTTTCCGCAAATAGTTTTATGCAAGCAAATGCAAGATGATGACGATGCTCAAATGCAATGTGGCATGATGACATGAGCATGCGGTCATGATGATGCAATGCACAAAAACAACGCGATTTTCTAGTAGTGGTTTTGCGGGATGCCACATAGAAGAGGACGAACTGGGCTGGCTGTTGGGCCTATGTGGGCTTCACATGGGTGACAGATAAGAAGAGGGGAGTTGCGCCACAACCAGGTAATGTTTTTTATTTGTTTTCAATTTGAAATTTTCTAACAAAGTTTATTTGCTGAACACTTGCAGCAATAATTAGTATTAATTGAGATTTATTTTGTAAATCTTTATGATAAATATTTCCTTTATAGATATTTCTTTATTTTCTTTATAAAAATCCCCTTTGAATATTATGTAGAAGCCTTTATTATTAATTTTCTTTCTATAATAAACTTAAACCATGGCTTTATTATATGATATTTTCTTATTTGTTTATACAACTTAACTCTAGTTAACTATTGGTTTGGAGGAAAATTCTTATATTATGGTTCTATATGATTATTTATTGTATAAGATACAAAGGAATTTAATATGGTTAACATTACTCCCACTAATTTAGAAAATGGCAATGTATATATTCTATTATGATAAACATAAAAGTTTAGGGTTTGAATTGTAAATGTTTACCCTAGGGTTTAGGGTTTTTAATATGCTTATATTCTTTTGTTGATGTGAATAAATTTTAATAGCTAACCATATGGTATTTATGTTTGTGATCTTTAATATATCACCCTTTAGAATAGAAAGTTAAAAATGTCTTATGGAAAAGAATTGATAAAAATATCTCTTCATCACCTATGATTAAGATAATTAGAAATGATAAAGATGTGCTATGTGATTGGCTATAGGAAAAATATTCCTATAAAGTGATATGGAGACAAGATAATGGATCAATAACATGAAATGGATATTATGTTTGGTTTGAGATTTAGAATTGGGTGTTTACCAAGAATGTCTATTTTCCATAATTCACAATCCTGGACTTCTAATTAAGGAATTCCTTTCCTAGATATACTATTTCTTCCAATCCAACATCATGGTTAATATGATGAGCTTTACTTCATAAAAAATATCCTTATCCACCTATTATTATCTAAACTCATGGATAAATCCAATGGGTTTGATACTAAAGCATTTCATGATCTTCACCTATCCAGACTTGGCTATATCAACTACTCTTCTGCTGATAATCTTCAATCCAATAAGTAGTTCTTTCAAACTCCACTCATAATCTTCCTTAATCATCCATCACTAATATTTCGCCATTAGATGTATACATCCAACTACCTTTCTTTAAAGCTTACTATCATTTAAGATGAATAACACCACTTCCATAACTTTATGCTATACTAGCTTTAATTTAATCAAACTATCCTACATTTACTTTACTCTAATACTCCTACTTCAACCTCACATTATTTTAATGTGACATGTAATATCTACTTTAGGATAACTTACCTATACTAAGGTTTCAATCATGTTCTACCCATCAATGTCACTTATACTTAATATAAGTATATAGTCCTGGTGAGCAAGGCATGATCATTATAATCCTTTAATCATTTATAACTTAGGTTTCCAATTGGCTAATCAAAGCTTTACCCATACAACCTTATAATTGTATTAGAATTCTCTTCTTACTATCTCTAATTGGATTAAGGCTGTTATTCATGGACTATGCCCCCTTGATCCAATAGAATTACTACTGGTAACTATCTTCAGGATTTATCCTTGTAATCTTCTTTACTACCATATAATTAGATATGCCACTAACTCTTCTATCATTTTAGGAGTGAATTGGACTCCATCAATTATCACATTGATTTATTCTTCTTCAATCACTCCCATCATATAGATGATATCTAAAATTAGCATTACTATTTACCTCTACTTAGTTGCTTCTTTATAGACACTTAAATGTATGCTTTGGTATGGTCAGGAGTTGATAGATTAAGAGTTGGTGAATCAATAGTTGATTAGTCAACATTGATGAACAACAAATATTGAGATAGGATTTCATAAGGATTGTTATGGTAAGAAAAGTATATGGTGAATGATCTAGACTTAGTTTCTTTCCTTCCCAATCTCACTAAAGATTTTAAGTTAGGTATTACCATGCTACTCATGGTATAATGGAATAAGAAATAAATAAGTCAAGAGTAAATTATTACATTCTTAACTTGGTATTCACGGGTTGTTGTGATGAATAGTATGATATGATCCCTTAAGGATCAGATATTAGTCATTTAAGCAATGCATTATGATTTAATTATTATTATATTTGATCTACCCTTAGATCAAATTACGGTTACCCAATAAGATTTTAGCAAAGTCATATTGAAACTTATCACAGTCAACTTGATGATCTACCTCAATTCCATCAAGTTGAGAGAAGCTTCAATCATTTTAACATTTTTTGTTCAAAAGCGCGAAAATTATTCGGATTTTCTATGCATGAATGCAATGCACACATCTGGGTTCAGCTTAGTTCTAGGCTCCAATCCTAGGATGTTACAAATGATGATCGAATTTTCTCGTGAGATGGTATATAGTAACCTCTCTTATGATTTTGAACTGATGGTGTTATAAGATCACACCCACTTTTTGATGTGATGGTAGGTTAACACGACGGTAATACAAAAAACTGTGATCTTCTTTTGGTAACAATCATGCATGCACATGGTAGTGTAATTTGATGCTTGTTTCGATTAGTAGATGCTAAGTATGATAATTGTATGATTATGTTGTTCATGATGCTATGGAGCTATGCCATACTCTATCCATGGTAAGCTCACCACATGGTAGAGAAAGGTTATCATAATGGATCTCATGTGGGCAACAAACAAGAGTGGTTTGTATATGATGGGCACAATGAGTAATATGCATAGGCAGGAGGCAGCCAAACAATATGTGTATAGTAGCCTACCCCATGCATACATCTCTTATGGAGGCTACCAAACGGGTTGTATATTTTGGCACAAAGCTTGTAACCCCCAACTTCATCACTGTCCGTTTGGCCTGAAAAAGTCATGCATGCTACCAAAAGCACCCTAACAGTGCATTGCTGAGTGCTGACTTATTTGACTGGTCCTAAGTGCTAAAATTAGTCAGACTCGGGCCCGTTTGATTTGCAGGATTCTTAAAATATAGGGATAAAAAACATAGGATTGGAGTGGCATGGCCTCCTACATGAACAGAAAAACTACGGGAGTTTGCTTCAAGTATGTGTTTCAATCACATGAAAAGCAAACGAATTCCAACATAAGCTTGGAGTGGATAAAAATTTCACTACAAAATAGAGCGCAAATGAATCCTTTGAAGGATTTTTTAGAATTGTAAGAGCATCTCCACTCGCCTACCCAGGACGCCGATCCGGACGCCGAAAATCGGCCCAGTCGTGTACCCAGGGACCTATTTTCGTCCGGATTTCGGCGTGTTTTGGTCCGGCCTATCCAGGTCATACCCAGGATCCCGGATACGCCCTGGGAATGCCGGAATCAGCAAAAACGGGCATGGGCCAGCTCTGTTGGCGAGAGAAGGCGCCACTCCCGCCACTTCGCGGAGCTCCCGCCCTTTTATTCCCCCCTCCCGCCTTTCTTCCCCATTCCCCCACCCCCGCCACTCCACCGAGCTCCCTGCCCGACATGCCGTCCAAGAATTTCGTCCAACCCAGATCGACCCTCGGCGAGGGTCCGGCGGAGAAGAAGGCGAGGAAGCTGAGAGCGCCGCCGGCCAAGCCGGAGGGCATGTGCTCGTCCGAGTGGGAGAAGAAGTAGCATGCCAGGCAGATCTCGTTGGCCGAGCGGAAGGACAGGAAGGAGAGGGCGAAGCTCCAGCAAAAGCAAGCGGAGGAGGAGAAGGCGATGGTGAAGGCGGCGGCAGAAGAGCAGGCGATGGTGAAGGCGAAGCAGGCGCCGGCGACGCGTTCGGCGTTAATGGCGGCGCCGTACCCACCAAACTGGGGAAGCCAGGTGAGCATCGGCTCACCCGTCGGATTCTTGCCGATCTCTCCGGCCGGCTTCCAGGAGAGCCAGGCGACTGCTTGGCAGAGGTACTCCTCGTCACCGAGTTTGACAGCGGCTTCAACCCCAACGTGATCTTCCCCTGCCCGGCACCGTGCCCTCCTTTGGCCTTCGGCGTGGACATCAACCTTCCCTACTCCGCGTCTCCGACGTATGAAAGCCCCGCTCTGTGTCGCGGGCCGCTGCCTTTCGGCGGAAGCTCGGCACCCTTCGGCGAGGCCGACGCACGCAACCTGTTCGGCGGAATGTCGAGCGCCCTTCTTGGCGGCATGACGGCCGATGCGTACATGGAGGACCTGATCGCAAAAGGCTCGGCGACAAACCACCCCTCCTTCACGGAAGAGCAGAGCCTGGCCGACGTCGAGCACGGCATCGAGTCCCTGGACCTTGCCGACACCGACGCCGAGGATATGCAGGCCGAGCAGACGCAGCCAGAGGACGCCGAGGCTGAGGAGAAAGGCAAGAAGGGGAAGAAGAAGCCGGGCACTTCGGCGGACGCTCGGATCAAGTGGATCGTGGCCGAGGAGACCTGCCTCGCTGAAGCTTGGAAAACAGTGAGCATGGATCCGATCACCGGTGCTAACCAAAATTCAGACAATTATTGGCGGCGTGTGAAGGTAGCGTTCGACAAGCGTAGCATGTGCGACCCAAAGTATTGTTGGAGATATGCCCTAGAGGCAGTAACAAATATAGTTATTATTATATCTTTGTGTTTATGATAAATGTTTACATTCATGCTATAACAGTATTAACAAGGAAACATTAATACTTGTGTGATTTGTAAACTAAATTAGAGTCCCTAGTAAAGCCTCTTCATAATACTAGCTTGTTGGTTAATAGATGATTGTGGTTTCCCTATCATGAACATTGAGATGTTATTAACAACAAGATCATATAATTAGGAGAATGGTATGATGGACATACTCCTATAGATAAGCGTAGCATAAAGATCAAGTCACTTTAATAGTTCAATTGCTATATGCTTTCTGATACATAGTAACCTAATTGCTTCGACCATGAGATCAAAGTCCAACAACGGCAAAAGATAGAGAAAGGATGAGTAAGACTCCCTATGCCTCAGCCATAGGATCTCTAATGTATGCCATGCTATGTACTAGACCCGACATTGCATATGCTGTTAGTTTAACTAGCAGATATCAAAGTGATCCAGGAGTGGATCATTGGACACCGGTCAAAAACATCCTTAAGTACTTGGGAAGAACTAAGGATATGGTTCTTTCTTATGAAGGTGATGAACAGCTCGTTGTTAATGGTTACACCGATGCTAGTTGGAACACCGATCCGGATGATTCTAAATCACAATCTGGATACGTATTTATTTTGAATGGTGCAGCAGTTAGCTGCAGGAGTGCAAAGCAAAGCGTTGTGGTGAGATCTTCAACTGAATCGGAATACATAGCTGCTTCGGAGGCTTCACAAGAAGCGATATGGATGAAGGAGTTCATTATAGATCTCGGTGTGGTTCCAAGTGCGCTGGACCCAATGTCTATCTACTGTGATAACATGGGCGCCATAGCCAATGCGCAAGAACCAAGGTCACACAAGAAGCTGAATCACGTCAAGCTACGTTTTCACGCTATTCGAGAACATGTCCAAGATGGAGACATAAAGATTTGCAAAGTACACACAGATCTGAATGTGGCGGATCCGTTGACTAAACCTCTCCCGAGGGCAAAACATTACCAACACCAAACTGCCATGGGTGTTCGGTATATTACCATGTAATCTAGATTAGTTGACTCTAGTGCAAGTGGGAGACTATTGGAGATATGCCCTAGAGGCAGTAATAAATATAGTTATTATTATATATTTGTGTTTATGATAAATGTTTACATTCATGCTATAACAGTATTAACAAGGAAACATTAATACTTGTGTGATTTGTAAACTAAATTAGAGTCCCTAGTAAAGCCTCTTCATAATACTAGCTTGTTGGTTAATAGATGATTGTGGTTTCCCTATCATGAAAGTTGAGATGTTATTAACAACAAGATCATATCATTAGGAGAATGGTATGATGGACATACCCCTATAGATAAGCGTAGCATAACGATCAAGTCATTTTAATAGTTCAATTGCTATATGTTTTCTGATACATAGTAACCTAATTCCTTCGACCATGAGATCATGTTTATCACCATCACTGGAAGGATGCTTTGATGACATCAAACACCACACCATAACTGGGTGGCTATAAAGGTGGCATTGAGTGTTTGGAAAGTATGGGTTGAGACACATGAATCAAGAGTGGGATTTGTCCATCCATATGACGGAATGATATACTCTGGGCCCTCTCGGTGGAATGTCATCCAATTAGCTTGCAATCATGTGACTGGCTCACAAGGGATCACATACCACGGGAACGAGAAAAGAGTACTTATCAGTAACGAGGTTGAACTAGGTATGCAGAGATACCGACGATCAAAACCTCGGATAAGTAAACTATCGTGAGACAAAGGGAAATTGGTATCATATGTAAGTGGTTCATTCGATCGCAAAGTAATCGTAGAAATATGTGGTAGCCATATGAATTTCCAGATTCCTCTATTGGTTATTGTTCGGAGAAGTGTCTCGATCATGTCCGCATAATTCACGAACCGTAGGGAGACACACTTAAGGATTCGATGTTGTTTGAGTAGTTATGGAATGATGAGTAAGAGACCGAATGTTGTTCGGAGTCTCGGATAGGATCCGGGATATCATGAGGAGATCCGGAATGGTCCGGAGAATAAGATTCATATAAGGAAAGTCCTGTTTCGTGGTTGGAGAATGTTTCCGGTGTTTTCATCGAGAATGTTCTAGAAGGTTCCGGAATGTCCGGCACTCCGGAGGGGAAGGGTACATGAATGTGTCATTACAATTTGGAATGGTTGCATCATGTACTAGGTTTCATCGCTGAACAAAATAAAGGGATAAATCAAATCCGAGTTTGAAAAGTCAAACGCCAATTTGAAAAGTCAAACGGCTATTTTGTTTGGTGGAGGGAGAGTAGGAAACCTACTTGGGGAGGAAGTCCCTCTCCCTCCATCGCGGGCCCATGGAGATCGAGTTGGGGAGGGACTCCCCTCCCCTTGGCGCGCCCCCTCCACCTATATAAGGAGGGGCAGGGCTGCCCCTCCAAGCACACAACTTGCACCCCGCAAACCCTAGCTCCAAGCCACCGGCGCCGCCACCTCCTGCTGCTGTCGCCGACGCCTAGGGCAAACCCTAGCCACCGACTTGGGCTTCCCCAAGCCCTAGCCGTCGGCCTAGCCCTCTCTCCTTGGTGCGTCTAAACCCTATATCACCGAGGCCTCTCTCATAGTCCACCATACTCGCTCCGGCTTAAGGCGAAGCCCTGCGAGATCTCCCCTCTACTTCCGTTACCACGCCGCCATGCTGCCGGAATCGCGAGGAGAGTGCTACAACCTCCGCTGCCTGCTGGAACAAGGGAGAGGAAGGTCTTCATCGAGTACCGAACATGTGACTGACTGCGGGAGAGCTGCCGGAACGCGGCGCCAGAAGGATCGTCTACACGATCTTGAGATCAGGAAGAGTACGACTACATCACCCACGAGAATCCGATCTCGTTAACCGCTTTGGAATCTTCGAGGGTGAGTTTCACTATCGACTCGTTGCTACAATCTAGTAGTTAGATCTTAGCTTGTTTGTTTGCATGCGGTAGAAATTTTTTGTTTTCCATGCTACGAACCCCTACAGTGGTATCAGAGCCGTGTCTATATGTAGATCTGTTGCACGAGTAGAACACAATGGTCATTATGGGCGGTGGTGCTTTTATTATCAATTGCTTCTTGTGTACTTTGCATCTTGCGGTATGATGGGATGAAGCGGCCCGGGCTAACCTTACATGACATCGTTCATGAGACTTGCTCCACGCTGAACATGCAACTTGTATTGCATAAGTGGCTTTGCGCGTGTCTGTCTCTCCCATTATAGTAAAGATCCAATTTACAACGGGCACTTGATAGTTCTAGCATCAACGTTGTGGTTCTTGTTCGTAAGTTAGAGCGACACTTATTGAAAGCCCCAAACCACGTAAAATATGTAAAGAAAATTAGAGGCGTCTAACTTTGTTTTGCAGGGGTGTGTTGTGATGTGATATGGCCATGATTGTGATTATATTTGATGTATGCAATATTCCTTATTGTAAGTTGGCAACCGGCAGGAGCCATATGGTTGTCTTTAAATTCTGTTAAGACCTGCGTGTCTATTCAAAGTAGTTGTAATAGTTGAAGTTGGTGGACGACAACCATGAAGCAGTGTCAGTGACCTTGATGCAATGCCGGTGATGATGGAGATCATGTTCGTGCTTGAAGATGGAGATCGGAAGCACAAGAAGAAAGGCCATATCATATCACATATTATGAATTGCATGTGATGTTAATCCTTTATACATCTTGTATTGCTTAGTTAACGACGGTAGCATTATAAGATGATCCCTCAAGCACACAAATTTCAAGTTTTAAAGTGTTCGTCCTTAGTTAGCACCGTTGCTAAAGCTTGTTGTTTCGAAGCACCACGTGATGATCGGTGTGTTAGATTCTGCAAGTGTATACAACGTGAGCAAGCCAGTTTTTTCTCATGTGGAAGCTAAGGTTTGATCTTGACGAGCCTAGCATGTACAGACATGGTCTCAGAACACGGATCACCAAAAGGTAAAGCATGAATCAAATAGTAGATATGATGAACATGTCGATTGTTCGCCATTGAAGCTCATCAACTCTCGTGATGATCGGTTTTGATGTGGTTGATTTGGTTCGTGTGATCACTAAAACAATGTGAGGGATATTGTTTTGAGTGGGAGTTCACCTAAATTAATTTAACTATTAATTAGAACTCAATTTTTCATAAACTTAGTCTAACTATTGCAAATATGTTGTAGATCAATGGCGGCCCCTACCATCAATTTTAATGCGTTCCTAGAGAAAGAAAAGTTGAAAAACAATGGAAACAACTTCGCGGATTGGTTCCACAATTTGAGGATTGTCCTCAATGCTGGTAATTTGACCTATGTGCTAGATGCACCGCTAGGTGACCCGCCTGCAGCTGATGCTACCGATGAGGTAAAGAATGTTTTCCTCGCTCGGAAGAATCAGTACTCCACAGTTCAGTGTGCTATCTTGTATGGTTTGGAATCGGAGCTTCAGAAAAGGTTTGAGAATTCAGACCCACATGATATTGTCCGTGAACTCAAAATGATATTTGAGGCTCACGTGGCAGTTGAAAGTTATGAGGCTGCTGAAAAGTTCTTTAACTGCAAGATGGAAGAGGGCAGCTCCGTCAGTGAGCATGTGCTTAAGATGTCTGGGCACGCAAACAAACTCCAAAGTTTGCGTATAGTGATTCCTAATTCTTAGGGGATACATCGTGTCCTCCAATCACTACCACCAAGTTACAAGAACTTTGTGATGAACTACAATATGCAAAACATGGACAAGACGTTGCCAGAACTCTTCTCCATGTTGAAATCTGCAGAAGTGGAGATCAAGAAAGAGCATCAAGTGTTGTTGGTCAATAATACCACCAAATTCAAGAAAGGCAAGTCTAAGCAAAAGGGACACTTCAAGAAGGGTGGTAAGAAAGTTACTGCACCGACGAAGAAGAGCAAGGCTGGACCTAAGCCTGATACTGAGTGCTTTTACTACAAGCAAGAGGATCACTGGAAGCGGAATTGCCCAAAGTACTTGGCGGATTTGAAGAACGACAACATCAAGAAGAAAGGTATATCCGATATACATGTTGTTGATGTGTATCTCACTAGTACTCGTAGTAGTGCCTGGGTATTTGATACTGGTTCGGTTGCTCATATTTGTAACTCGAAACAGGTGCTGCAGAATAAACGAAAGCTAGCGAAGAACGAGGTGACGATGCGCGTTGGAAACGGATCAAAGGTTGATGTGATTGCGGTCGGCACGCTACCTCTTCATATACCATCGGGATTAGTTTTGTACTTAAATAATTGTTATTTGGTGCCTGCGTTGAGCATGAACATTATATCGGGATCTTGTTTATTGGGAGACGGTTACTTGTTTAAGTCCGAGAATAATGGTTGTTCGATTTATATGAGTAATATGTTTTATGCACATGCACATTTGATAGATGGTCTATTCTTATTGAATCTCGATAGTGAAAATACACATATTAATAACATTGAGGCTAAACGTTTGAAATTGAGCGATAACTGGACCTATATGTGGCACTGTCGTCTTGGTCATATCGGAGTGAAGCGTATGAAGAAACTCCATTCCGATGGACTTCTTGAATCACTTGATTTTGAATCACTTGAAAGATGCGAAGCATGTCTGATGGGTAAAATGACTAAGACTCCATTTTCTGGTATGATGGAGCGAGCTACAGACTTATTGGAAATCATACATACCGATGTGTGTGGACCAATGAGTGTAGCATCGCGCGGTGGTTATCGTTATGTTCTTACCTTCACGGATGACTTGAGTAGATATGGGTATATCTATTTCATGAAACATAAGTCCGAAACTTTCGAGAAGTTTAAGGAATTTCAAAGTGAGGTAGAGAATCAACGTAACAAGAAGATTAAATTTCTACGTTCTGATCATGGAGGTGAATATCTAAGTTACGAGTTTGGCGAGCATTTGAAGAAATGCGGAATACTTTCATAATTGACACCGCCGGGAACACCACAGCGTAATGGTGTGTCCGAACGCCGTAATTGAACTCTCTTAGATATGGTTCGTTCTATGATGTCACTTACAGATTTACCGCTATAATTTTGGGGTTATGCATTAGAAACATCCGCATTCACTTTAAATAGGGCACCATCTAAATCCGTTGAAATGACACCGTATGAATTATGGTTTGGAAACAAACCTAAATTGTCGTTCCTTAAAGTTTGGGGTTGCGAAGCCTATGTAAAGAAGTTACAGCCGGACAAGCTTGAACCCAAAGCGGAAAAATGCGTCTTCATAGGATACCCAAAGGAAACTATTGAGTATACCTTCTATCATAGATCCGAAGGCAAAATCTTTGTTGCCAAGAATGGATCCTTTCTAGAGAAGGAATTTCTCTCGAAAGAAGTGACTGGAAGGAAAGTAGAACTCGACGAGGTTGTTGAACCTTCTCTTGAACTTGCGAGTAGCGCAGCACCGGAAGAAGTTCTTGTGGTGCCTACACCAATAAGAGAGGAAGCTAATGATGATGATCATGAAACTTCGGTTGAAGTTGCTACAGAGCCTCGCAGGTCAACGAGAACTCGTACCACTCCTGATTGGTATGATCCCGTTATGAGTGTCATGTTGGTGTACAACACCGATGACCCTGAGACATATGAAGAAGCGATGATGAGCCCAGATTCCAATAAATGGCAAGAAGCCATGAAATCCGAGATTGGATCCATGTACGAAAACCAAGTATGGACTTTGGTGGACTTACCAGATGGCTGGAAGGCTGTCGAAAACAAATGGATTTTCAAGATGAAAACAGATGCTGATGGTAATGTAACTGTCTATAAAGCTCCACTTGTCACAAAAGGGTTTCGACAAATTCAAGGAGTTGACTACGATGAGACTTTCTCACCAGTAGCGAAGCTAAAGTCTGTGAGGATTTTGTTAGCAATCATTGCATATTACGATTATGAAATATGGCAGATGGATGTCAAAACAGCGTTCCTCAATGGAGACATTGATGAAGAGTTGTATATGATGCAACCCAAAGGTTTTATCGATCCTAAAGATGCTAACAAGGTATGCAAACTTCAAAGGTCCATATATGGATTGAAGCAAGCGTCCCGAAGTTGTAATCAACGTT
Organism: Avena sativa; assembly: GCA_916181665.1. NCBI lineage: Eukaryota > Viridiplantae > Streptophyta > Magnoliopsida > Poales > Poaceae > Avena > Avena sativa. Next base: position 444,535,300 of record OV702282.1, on the reverse strand, counting down.
TTGATAAGGTAATCAAAAGTTTTGGTTTTATACAAACTTATGGAGAAGCTTGTATTTACAAGAAAGTGAGTGGGAGATCTGTAGCATTCTTAATACTATATGTAGATGACATATTGTTGATTGGGAATGATGTAGACCTTCTTAATAGTGTCAAGGAATATTTGAATAATAGTTTTTCAATGAAAGATCTTGGTGAAGCAGCTTACATATTAGGCATAAAGATTTATAGAGATAGATCGAGTCATTGTCACAAAGTACATATTTGGACAAAGTTCTAAAGAGGTTTGGAATGGAAGATAGCAAGAAAGGGTTCTTGCCCATGTTGCCCAATACGACCTTGAGTAAAACTCAAAGTCCAGCAACGGCAGAAGATAGAGAAAGGATGAGTAAGACTCCCTATGCCTCAGCCATAGGATCTCTAATGTATGCCATGCTATGTACTAGACCCGACATTGCATATGTTGTTAGTTTAACTAGCAGATATCAAAGTGATCCAGGAGTGGATCATTGGACAGCGGTCAAAAACATCCTTAAGTACTTGGAAGAACTAAGGATATGGTTCTTTCTTATGAAGGTGATGAACAACTCGTTGTTAATGGTTACACCGATGCTAGTTGGAACACCGATCCGGATGATTCTAAATCACAATCTGGATACGTATTTATTTTGAATGGTGCAGCAGTTAGCTGCAGGAGTGCAAAGCAAAGCGTTGTGGCGAGATCTTCAACTGAATCGGAATACATAGCTGCTTCGGAGGCTTCACAAGAAGCGATATGGATGAAGGAGTTCATTATAGAGCTCGGTGTGGTTCCAAGTGCGCTGGACCCAATGTCTATCTACTGTGATAACATGGGCGCCATAGCCAATGCGCAAGAACCAATGTCACACAAGAAGCTGAAGCACATCAAGCTACGTTTTCACGCTATTCAGGAACATGTCCAAGATGGAGACATAAAGATTTGCAAAGTACACACAGATCTGAATGTGGCGGATCTGTTGACTAAACCTCTCCCGAGGGCAAAACATGACCAACACCAAACTGCCATGGGTGTTCGGTATATTATCATGTAATCTAGATTAGTTGAATCTAGTGCAAGTGGGAGACTGTTGGAGATATGCCCTAGAGGCAGTAATAAATATAGTTATTATTATATCTTTGTGTTTATGATAAATGTTTACATTCATGCTATAACAGTATTAACAAGCAAACATTAATACTTGTGTGATTTGTAAACTAAATTAGAGTCCCTAGTAAAGCCTCTTCATAATACTAGCTTGTTGGTTAATAGATGATTGTGGTTTCCCTATCATGAACATTGAGATGTTATTAACAACAAGATCATATCATTAGGAGAATGGTATGATGGACATACTCCTATAGATAAGCATAGCATAAAGATCAAGTCATTTTAATAGTTCAATTGCTATATGCTTTCTGATACATAGTAACCTAATTCCTTCGACCATGAGATCATGTTTGTAGGGGTTCATAGCATGGAAAACAAAAAATTTCTATCGCATACAAACAAACAAGCCAAGATCTATCTACTAGATTGTAGCAACGAGTCGATGGAATAACTTACCCTCGAAGATTCCAAAGTGTTTAACGAGAGCAGATTCTCGTGGGTGATGTAGTCGTACTCTTTCCGATCTCAAGATCGCATAGACGATCCTTCCGGCGCTGCGTTCCGGCAGAGCTTCCGCAGTCGGTCACACGTTCGGTACTCGACAAAGACCTTCCTCTCCCTTGTTCCAGCAGACAGCGGAGGTTGTAGCACTCTCCTCGCGATTCCGGCAGCACAACGGCGTGGTACCGGAAGTAGAGGGGAGATCCCGCAGGGCTTCGCCTTAAGACGGAGCGAGTATGGTGGAGTATGAGAGAGAGCTATTAGTGGTCTAGGTATTAGACACACCAATTATAAGGCTCTAAACCGCAGGCTAGAGCAATTAGAAGCTCTAAACCAAAACGGCTCTAAACCGGAGATTAGAGGATAGGAACTTGTGTGTCTAGAGGAGGAGGCCCTGCCCCTCCTTTTATAGGTGGGAGGGGCGGCCAAGGGGAGGGGAGTCCCTCCCCAAGTCGGCCTTGGTTGGCGCGCCGGCTTGGAGGGACTCCTCCCCCAAGTCGGTTCCAACCACCTCTTGCTTGTTTCCCACAGTTTCCTGTTTCGCACAGTTTCCTGTTTTCCACAGTTTCCTGTTTTAGCCGTTTGACTTTCAAACTGGCAGTTTGACTTTTCAGTTTTGGAACAGCAAGAACACTTAGTACATGATGCAATCATTCCAATATGTAATGACACATTCATGTACCCCTTCCCCCCCGGAGTGCCGGACATTCCGGAACCTTCTAGAACATTCCCGATGAAAACACCGGAATCATTCCCGAACTCCGAAACAGGACTTTCCTTATATGAATCTTATTCTCCGGACCATTCTGGATCACCTCGTGATATCCCGGATCCCATCCGAGACTCCGAACAACATTCGGTCTCTTTCTCATAATACCATAACTACTCAAACAACGTCGAATCCTTAAGTGTGTCTCCCTACGGTTCGTGAATTATGCGGACATGATCGAGACACTTCTCCGAACAATAACCAAGAGAGGAATCTGGAAATTCATATGGCTCCCACATATTTCTACGATTACTTTGCGATCGAATGAACCACTTACATACGATACCAATTTCCCTTTGTCTCACGATAGTTTACTTATCCGAGGTTATGATCGTCGGTATCTCTGCATACCTAGTTCAACCTCGTTACCGATAAGTACTCTTTTCTCGTTCCCGTGATATGTGATCCCTTGTGAGCCAGTCACATGCTTGCAAGCTAATTGGATGACATTCCACCGAGAGGGCCCAGAGTATATCTATCCGTCATATGGATGGACAAATCCCACTCTTGATCCATGTGTTTCAACCAATACTTTCCGAACACTCAATGCCACCTTTATAGCCACCCAGTTACGGTGTGGTGTTTGATGTCATCAAAGCATCCATCCGGTAAAGGTGATATGCATGATCTCATGGTCGAAGGAATTAGGTTACTATGTATCAGAAAGCATATAGAAATTGAACTATTTAAATGACTTGATCTTTATGCTATGCTTATCTATAGGAGTATGTCCATCACATCATTCTCCTAATGATATGATCCTGTTTTTAATAACATCTCTATGTTCATGATCAGGAAACCATGATCATATATTAACCAACCAGCTAGTTTAACAAGAGGCTTTACTAGGGACTCTTATTTTAGTTTACAAATCACACAAGTATTAATGTTTCCGGTTAATACAATTATAGCATGGTATGTAAACATTTATCATAAGTGTGAAGATATGATAATAACCACTTTATTATTGCCTCTTGGGCATATCTCCAACAGTCTCCCACTTGCACTAGAGTCAATAATCTAGTTTCAAACCTTTGTGTATTCAACACCTATGGCTTTCCGGTGATGTATGTACACGATTGCTAGTGGTCAACTGATCTCCGGATCTGACACTTCCAGGTCCGTGTGTAATTGCATGTCTTTGCGTCTCTACGCATCACTCATTCTCTAATGAGATGGCTTTGTATAAATTTGGTCTTTTGGTGTGACCTTTAGTTCTTTGGGGTTAAAACATGTTGATAATATTGTCGCACAATATATCTTCATAGTATTATCCCACTGTGAACTACACCTAGTTTGATAACAAACTATTTGACACAAATGCCCTCTTTTGCTGCTAAAATAGCAGTCATATACTTAGCCTTTTGTTGTAGTATCTGTCACAATGTCTTAACTTTGGAACTCATCCAAATCCATTATGGAACTTACTTTCCATTATATTGTGCCACCCTTAGTTTAGATTGAGATAAACTTAATTTGTATTTTGTGACAAAACTAGTATCAATGTAGTACTTTTACAATGAACTAATCATCTATTTGTCACTTCTATAAATAATATACTCTTAGTTCTTCCAAAAGATCATAAGAATATCCTTACTATTGTCCAATGATCATCTTATGAATTATTCTGGTATATGCTCAAAACATTTAGAGCATAGGACATATCTGGATTTGTACATATCACAGTATGATTGATATAAATATTCTTTGTGATTTCATACATCAAGTATCAATCTATACTTGAATCTTTGTTTCACTTATCAAATGTCAATACACTTGAATATATCATCAACATTGAACTCATTCAATCCTTTCTGTACGACAAGAACCTTTCTTGTAGTTTATATATTGAACTCATTCAATATCTCGTCTATGTACTTCTGGCACAACCATATTAGCATCTATTGATGCCAAATATTTGGGTTTTGCCTAAGTCTTTCATCGGGATGAAATTCTTAATATGTGTTAATAAAAGATACATTATTTCCAATCAACAATATGTCTTCCACATAATGTATTAGAAACATGTCTTAGCGCTCCCACTTAATTTCTTGCAAATGCAAGCATCTTCATTGTCTCTAATGAACTTTTAAACTCCTTTAACAGTTTCATCATAGTGAAGATTCCAACTCCGCGATGCTCACTTCAACCATTGAAGTTTGCATATGCTTTTAGCATCCTTTGAATTAACAAAACCCTATGGACCGTGTCATGCACATGTCCTAGGTAACGATTCTATTAGAAGAACTTGTTTTGTTTATTCAACTACCATATAACAAATTATATGTAGTGGTTGCTACATTAATCCGTCTAGACTAAATATCACTATGAAAGATCAAATCTTGTCATAGTCAACCTTTGAACATTTTGTGAACTCTTTCCCAACATGTCGACTATTTCATATATGTAAAACATCCATGTCTATTTCTTTATAGATCCAAACACAACTGTAAGGTCTTACACCTTTCTCGAGGGTCCTTCAAGTTCAAAACTTGATTTCTCATGTATGGAACTATCACGGATTTTATGGCTTCAAGCCATTTGACGGAGTCAGGGCTCATCATCGCTTCTTTGCACGTAGTCAGTTCATTATTCTCAAATAATGATTCAACCCTCAAATCTTGGTATTTGATTGTTTACCCGATCTACTTGTTTCAATAGGAACTTAGATCTCCGTGACCACAACCTATGAGGCACGTGAGCCATGAGCATTGTTGCTGCCTCCGGAACACTTTTCGGCGCTGCGCAACTCTGCACACATATAGATAAGGTTCTTTTAACCTTATCAAAGTTCTATTGTCCTCCCACTTTACTTTTCACGAAAAATTCCTTCCAAAAGAAATTTGACGTTCTAAGCGACAAACACTTTTGTCTCTGGTGTTATGGAGGAATACTTAACAGTTATTTGAAATAACATACAAAGACAGGTTCATCCGACTTTGGTTGCAAACATCTTTCTTATGCAAAGCATACCAATGTTTAAGAAAGGACAACTTGGGTTTTATCCCAAACCATAACTTTATATGGTGTCATTTCAACGGATTATGATGGAGCTCTTTTCAGTGGAAAAACGGTAATCTCTAAAGCTTTTAATCTTTAAAATATAATGGCAGTTTTATGAATTATACCTTTGATCTTACCATGTCAAACAAGGTTTAATTACATATCTCGAACGCTCCATACTCTTATGGTGTTTCGGGAAATGCAAATCCACGGAACGATTCCTTAAATCTTAGGTATTATGCTAAACTTGTAACTCAAATATCTTCCTTTATGATCCTATCATAAACTATTTATATTCTTGTTACAATGATTTTTCACTTCATCTTGAAAATCCTTGAACTTTTCAAATATTTCACACTTCATCCTTATTAAGTAAATATTCATATATTCACTCAAATTTTCAGAGAAAGCATATGAAGTTGAAATCCATCGCTCTTGACTACACATAATGGATTTCGTACAACAATATGTACAAGTTCCAACAAGCTAGTCATTCGTTCCCTTTTGGCCTATGAACGAAGTTTTAATTATCTCTAGGAAAGTTTCTCAAGCGTCATTTGATCAAAATCAAATAGACTCCAAAATTCCATCCATATGGATTTTCTTCATGTTTTCTTTCCAATATAATTTAAACGGCGATGTCACTTCCTAAGTGATCTTTTAATCAATTTGTCTTTCGACATTTTTAGCACTAGTTTTATGGATGTGATTTCTCCAACGAGATTTGTGAATCATCCATCTTTTATGGATTACGGAAATTATTTGAACAACCCTTTTGTTCTCATAATACCTGATAAAACAAATCCTGAAGGCAAGCTTTGATGTTTAACGAGCAACACAATAACCCTTTATTTGTTCTCGATAAACATCATCACATATTCTTTTGCCAGTTACTTAGGCCATTGTAGTTCATGAATTGTGTTGTTTCGTATGACGATTCATACCAACAAATTCAGTATCAAATACTTAGAAGCAAAGAATATAGCCATAACCCGTATATCATCTATATACTCAAGCTGAACAATTCTAGTCTTTTCTTTTCTGCCATATACTTATGAGATTTTCTTTCAATATTTCCTTTTCTGTTTGAAAGAATCTATCAACATCAATAGTGGAGTCATACATATGACATATAGTCCAAAGCGTGTATAGTTAAATACCAATGTCTTTGGACTTGCACTTTTGAAGTAGATCACCTATCATCAAATGTTTGGTGTTCTTTCAAATTCCTTTCTTTAGTAATCTCTTGATGTAGTAAACATCTTACCTACATCAAATATTTACCCTCATCATGGATTTATCCATGATCAAGCTACTTTTAGCTTGTAAAGGTGAATCGCAAGTATAATGTTGCTCTCCAAAACCTTTTGGAGGATTAGGACAACTAGTGTCTCCAACCTTTTGCAAATTCTCATCAAATATGAGAACATGACTTTTGCCATATTATACTCTATCACGTTGTAACCAATACTTCGTTTCAGATATCACAATATCTTCCACAAATCATGGTTTCTGAAACAACTCTTTCAGATCCTTAGATAACCTTGATATTAGGAGAATCCTTTGAATATCAAGAATCATGGAGACAAACATGATACTTATATACTAACACTTGGAATTGTTACTCTTGATTTAATACTAATTATTAAACTTCATGGAGTAACCGGAACTTACTGAAAGTTTGCAATAGGACTTTTAAACTTTAGATTAACACTTCAAAACAATACGATACCAGTTCGTAAAGTAACTAACCAGAATTCTATAGTTCTATCATCTCAATTATAACTAAGCGCAAGGTGGTAAACGGATGCCAATTGTCACATCCCAAGATTTTCCAAATCTTGTAATGTGAAAATAAATGAATAAAATAAAACTTTGTTTGATTTCAGAGCCAGAAGAAACTTTTTGAATTTAAATGGAACCTCAAACCCATTGAATTAAATAAAATCCTAAAAGGATTTAACAAGTTAAACATTTCATAAAAGGAAACAATTGGAAATTATTTTGAAACAATCAAATGAAAAGATTTGTTTTCAAATGAAATAAATAAAGATTATGTTATAAAGCCAAATTAATCCTTGGCCAAGCTTTGGAAATTAAAAACATTTTATTTTTAAATAAGTTAGCAAGGGTTTGTTTAAAAATAATAAAAGATTGTTTAAATAAAATAATAAAGATTTACTATCCTATTTATTTAAATAAAAGGTTTTACTATTCTCATTAAAATATCAAAACTTAATAAATTATTTTAAATAAGTTTTTCTAAGAAAATTATATTCTCAACTAAAACTTACTGAAATGTTTTGGGTTATTTTAGATTTCAAAATAAATATTCTAACAAAACAAATCCTTTGGGAATTAAAATGAATAAGGTATATTCATTTAATTATTAATGGACCCTATATAACAAAATGTTATTTTTATTTTTAAACAAGTTTCAAGTATTCTTTATTTCCAAATAAAACCTACTGATTAGATTAAGAAAGTGTTTAGAATTCAAATAAAGAGTTTATTAAATGAATCAAATCATATTAAATAATAAAGGATCCTCTTATTTAATTAATAAAAGGTTATAAAAATATTATTTTAATTAATAATTGGTTTATGTTGATAAACAGCACCAAAAACCCATTACAAATGTTTGAAATTGTTTGAATCATTTGAATGTATGAATGTTTGTTTGAACATCAAAACAGAAAATAGTTTCAGAAAAAGAAAAGACTATAGAATAAAAAAAAATGGAATCAGACTCGACCCACTAAAACAGGCCCAACAACCCAACCCAGGCAGCCCACTAAGCCACCAACCAGCCCAGCTTTTTTTTCCCAGAGAAAACGATTCACACCGCTGAAACAACCCGCAAAGCCCCCGACAAGTGGACCCCTCCCCTTCTTCTTTTCTTTCACTGCCAACGGACCCCACACTGCCTCCTTCTTCTTCTTCCTCGCGCGAACCACGCCTCTTCCCCCTCGCTGCCGTTGCAGGCCTTGATTCCGCGCGTTTAATTCGCCTTAACGCCGCGTTAATTCCTCGTCGCAACCACGCCCTTATAATCGCGTCGCTCTCTCCGCCGTTTTGCCCCAGACTCCTCCCCAAAGCTCGCCCCCAGGCCGCTGCATTTCCTCACCGAACGTCCTCTGCTCCGACGAGCTGTCGCAGCAATTCCGGCCAACTCCGACCTCCCCTCTGCCTCTACTTCACGCGAGTGGACTCCTCTCGACCTCACGCATCTCCTAGTACTCCTGGTTCGCCCGCGGGTGCACCAGAACCCCGACTACGACAAACTCCCGACGCCGCCACGTCTGCCTTCTTCTCCGGCGACGTCTCCCAGGTGAACCAGACCGCCCCGCGCCTTCTCGTTCACGCACACACCTTCGCTGTGTCCTTGCGCTCCTGACTATGTGTTTTGTTTACCTCCTGCAGATCTGCAGCATCGTCCTCGACAGCAACCCGAGAGCACCGCCGCCCGAAGCAACTCCGGCGAGCAATCCTGCCAAGACCAGTGCGCCCCTTGCCATCTCTAGAGAACCTTGAGCTTCGCCGTGTTCTCCTGAGCCTGGTGAGCATTTTCCCTTTCTCCCTAACCTCCTGTAGCATCGGCACCGTCATCGACCGACAGCTCCGCCGCCGCTAGCCACCGCAGCGCCGCCCACTTTAGGTCGAGCCTGCCGCAACCGTTCGATCTAGATCGGGCGGGCACGATAGAATCATTTAAACGCCGAAGGGGTACGCCTCCAGAGCCGCACGATTAGACTTAATCCAACGCACCGGAGCGGGATCCGCAGCGAACCGGTACCGTCCAACAGAATCTCGACGCGTGTCACCTGTCTGTTTAAAAACAGAAATTGAAATCAGAATTTGATGCCATTTTCAAACCCTTATATCTTTTGATCCACACGTCCAAATTTGACAAATTTTATATCAATGGATTCAGGAGAACAAACCCTAACTAACCATGGCCTTAGTTTTGAAAATAGTATCTGTTAGCTTGATTAAATTTGCAGAAACATTTGTGTACTTGTTTAGAGTATGAAAATTGTTTAAATTTGATTTAATCATTAAATCTTTTGCAAAATGGTTTTTAGTGACCATACTGACCCTAGGAACCAACCCTTGGTGTTAAAAATAATTTTGGTAGAATATAGGTTGAATTATTTAACTTAGCCATTTTCTAAACCAAATAAACTCCTTGATTTTATCATGGAAATGTTTTTGCAAGGATAACTTTGGAAAAATATTTTGGACCAAAACTTACTGACCCAAAACATCAAACCTTGCCTAGGGCAACTCACTTGGTGAAAAACCTAAAGTTTTGCTTTGATAAGAATAATTTTCACCACATAAAAGGATGAATGAATTTTAAATGGTCTTAAGATAAAACCCAATTGCAAATGACTTTGCCATTTTGGTAAATGACCAATTTGTACCTTACAAAGTTTATAAACCTAGTAGAGACCAACCTTGCAAAAAGAACCCACCTTTGCATGACTTAGAATCCCTACTTTGAGTATGTGAAATGTTGTTTGTATATTGATTTGGAATGTTACTTGATACTATGCTTGTTTGAATGATTGTAGTGGATTTAGCAAGTGTGAGACTAGCAAGATCAAGGAGTAAAATCCTTATTCCCTACCAAAAAGGCAAGTTACACTATCATACAAAAATCCTACTATTTTCATTATACTTAGTGGATTTTGTAAACATGCATGAAAATGTTTTATACTTATGCTATGCTAATCCTAATAGGATTCCCTATACACTCCTTAGTAAAAATATTGAAGTTGTACATGCTTAGCCATGCTACGTTTTGAAAAGAGATACATGTTGAGATTTTACAAAAGTTGAGAAAAGGACTTGTGTTTTTACATAATAAAACAAGGACTCAATGAACCACCTAGGTGGTGGACACTTTATGTTTTTGGAGAAGGTGGCAACAAAAGGGAACCATGTCTATGGCAATCACTTTGTGTTGTGCTCCAATGAAAACCACCTAGGAAACTTAGAGATTGAACATGTTTCTCCAATTGTGGCTTTCGTGTGCAACCACATGCTATTATGGCTCTGGCTTAGTCAACTACATTAGGAAGACCCATACATTGTCTTTAGTTACCGGACATGGGGATCTGGAATGCTTCATGGGGGCTGAAGACAAGCTAGCAATGATGTATGGGAGGACCTTTTGGAAAGACTTCGTCACATTCTCAGTCTGCCGGTACTCCATCTTGGTGAGCACTAATCCAGTAGGCCACTGGTGGCAACAAGATGGGATTGTGTCATGTGGGTAAAGTGTACTCCTTCTGCAGAAGATAATAAAATCTAAGTACTTAGCCGTGTCCCCGGTTATGGACAATACTGAGCAACTAAAGTTTGAACCATGGGAGATCTCGACATTCCAACTTCTAATATAAAAACTTGATGCACTTGGGGGTACCAAGGAATTCAAAGAGATTTGATAAAGCTTGTTGCACTTGGGGGTTACCAAGGTGCTCAAGAGCATGATGTACTTGGGGTTACCAAGGAACTCATGAGATTTCATAAAACTTGTTGAACTTGGGGTTACCAAGTAGCTCAAGGGATTTTGACAAGGACTTGAACACTTGAGTTTCTACCAAGGAGTTCAAGGATCTTGGAAACAGGATTTGACAAAGGACCTAAACCATTGTGAAAAGATAGGATAAATATTGCTTTATGCAAATAAGCCTTAAACTCTACTTAGCCAAATATGCATATATTGATAGGATCCACTCATATTTACATAAAAGTGAAGCTTGCCAATACAATTCAAAATGTATTGACCCTTGTGGCTGTAACTTGTAATGTTGCAGGTTGATTGTTTATTTATATGAAGATTGTTTGATTGACTAGGACTACAAAGACTACAACCAACATCTGCCTGTGGCACTTTGAAGATGAAGGACCCCATGATTATAGTTATTCCGCTGCAATGTAATGTAATAGCCAAATGAGCTATGTATGATGTAATAAAATTATGTTATTCCTGGTTATAAATTTATATTATGACCTTTGTATCTTGATATTACATCTTAACTGTGGATGCTAGCTATTGATCCAGGGACTAGCATTGTAAAACACAAGAGGGATCTACCTCTACAGGTTGGGACCTCTACACCAATGACTACAACAACTATGCAAATTCACTTTGATTTAATTTATGATAAATTGAGTTCTAATTAATAATTAAATTAATCTAGGTGAACTCCCACTCAAAACAATATCCCTCACATTGTTTTAGTGATCACACGAACCAAATCCACCACATCAAAACCGATCATCACGAGAGTTGATATAGCTTCAATGGCGAACAATCAACATGTTCATCATATCTACTATATGACTCATGCTCTACCTTTCGGTAATCCGTGTTCCTGAGGCCATGTCTGTACATGCTAGGCTCGTCAAGATCAAACCTTAGTTTCTGCATGAGCAAATCTGGCTTGCTCACGTTGTATACACTTGCAGAATCTAACACACCCGATCATCACGTGGTGCTTCGAAACAACAAGCTTTAGCAACGGTGCTAACTAAGGGTGAACACTTTATGACTTGAAATTCATGTGCATGAGGGATCATCTTATAATGCTACCGTCGTCTACTAAGCAATACAAGATGCATAAAGGATTAACATCACATGCAATTCAATAATATGTGATATGATATGGCCTTTCTGCTTTGTGCTTCCGATCTCCATCTTCAAGCACGAACATGATCTCCATCATCATCGGCATTGCATCAAGGTCAATGACGCTTCTCCATGGTTGTCGTCCACCGGCTTCAACTATTACAACTACTTTGAATAGACACGCGGGTCTTAACATAAATTAAAGACAACCATATGGCTCCTGCCGGTTGCCAACTTACAATAAGGAACATTGCATACATCATATATAATCACAATCATGGCCATATCACATCACAGCACACCCCTGCAAAACAAAGTTAGACGCCTCTACTTTCTTTGCATATTTTACGTGGTTTGGGGCTTTCAATAAGTGTCGTTCTAACTTACGAACAAGAACCACAACGTTGATACTAGCATTGTTAATCACCCGTTATAAATTGGATCTTAACTATGCTAGGAGAAACAGGCACCCGCAAAGCCACTTATGAAATACAAGTTGCATGTCAAGCGTGGAGCAAGTCTCATGAACGATGTCATGTAAGGTTAGCCCGGGCCGCTTCATCCCAACATACCGCAAGATGCAAAGTACACAAGAAGAAATCGACAATAAAAGCATCAACACCCACAATGACCATTGTGTTCTACTCGTGCAACAGATCTACATATAGACACGGCTCTGATACCACTGTAGGGGTTCGTAGCATGGAAAACAAAAATTTTCTATCGCATACAAACAAACAAGCCAAGATCTATCTACTAGATTGTAGCAACGAGTCGATGGAATAACTTACCCTCGAAGATTCCAAAGTGTTTAACGAGAGCAGATTCTCGTGGGTGATGTAGTCGTACTCTTTCCGATCTCAAGATCGCATAGACGATCCTTCCGGCGCTGCGTTCCGGCAGAGCTTCCGCAGTCGGTCACACGTTCAGTACTCGACAAAGACCTTCCTCTCCCTTGTTCCAGCAGACAACGGAGGTTGTAGCACTCTCCTCGCGATTCCGGCAGCACAACGGCGTGGTACCGGAAGTAGAGGGGAGATCCCGCAGGGCTTCGCCTTAAGACGGAGCGAGTATGGTGGAGTATGAGAGAGAGCTATTAGTGGTCTAGGTATTAGACACACCAATTATAAGGCTCTAAACCGCAGGCTAGAGCAATTAGAATCTCTAAGCCAAAACGGCTCTAAACCGGAGATTAGAGGATAGGAACTTGTGTGTCTAGAGGAGGAGGCCCTGCCCCTCCTTTTATAGGTGGGAGGGGCGGCCAAGGGGAGGGGAGTCCCTCCCCAAGTCGGCCTTGGTTGGCGCGCCGGCTTGGAGGGACTCCTCCCCCAAGTCGGTTCCAACCACCTCTTGCTTGTTTCCCACAGTTTCCTGTTTCGCACAGTTTCCTGTTTTCCACAGTTTCCTGTTTTAGCCGTTTGACTTTCAAACTGGCAGTTTGACTTTTCAGTTTTGGAACAGCAAGAACACTTAGTACATGACGCAATCATTCCAATATGTAATGACACATTCATGTACCCCTTCCCCCCCGGAGTGCCGGACATTCCGGAACCTTCTAGAACATTCCCGATGAAAACACCGGAATCATTCCCGAACTCCGAAACAGGACTTTCCTTATATGAATCTTATTCTCCGGACCATTCTGGATCACCTCGTGATATCCCGGATCCCATCCGAGACTCCGAACAACATTCGGTCTCTTTCTCATAATACCATAACTACTCAAACAACGTCGAATCCTTAAGTGTGTCTCCCTACGGTTCGTGAATTATGCGGACATGATCGAGACACTTCTCCGAACAATAACCAATAGAGGAATCTGGAAATTCATATGGCTCCCACATATTTCTACGATTACTTTGCGATCGAATGAACCACTTACATACGATACCAATTTCCCTTTGTCTCACGATAGTTTACTTATCCGAGGTTATGATCGTCGGTATCTCTGCATACCTAGTTCAACCTCGTTACCGATAAGTACTCTTTTCTCGTTCCCGTGATATGTGATCCCTTGTGAGTCAGTCACATGCTTGCAAGCTAATTGGATGACATTCCACCGAGAGGGCCCAGAGTATATCTATCCGTCATATGGATGGACAAATCCCACTCTTGATCCATGTGTTTCAACCAATACTTTTCGAACACTCAATGCCACCTTTATAGCCACCCAGTTACGGTGTGGTGTTTGATGTCATCAAAGCATCCATCCGGTAAAGGTGATATGCATGATCTCATGGTCGAAGGAATTAGGTTACTATGTATCAGAAAGCATATAGAAATTGAACTATTTAAATGACTTGATCTTTATGCTATGCTTATCTATAGGAGTATGTCCATCACATCATTCTCCTAATGATATGATCCTGTTGTTAATAACATCTCTATGTTCATGATCAGGAAACCATGATCATATATTAACCAACAAGCTAGTTTAACAAGAGGCTTTACTAGGGACTCTTATTTTAGTTTACAAATCACACAAGTATTAATGTTTCCGGTTAATACAATTATAGCATGGTATGTAAACATTTATCATAAGTGTGAAGATATGATAATAACCACTTTATTATTGCCTCTTGGGCATATCTCCAACAATGTTTATCACCATCACTGGAAGGATGCTTTGATGACATCAAACACCACACCGTAACTGGGTGGATATAAAGGTGGCATTGAGTGTTTGGAAAGTATGGGTTGAGACACATGAATCAAGAGTGGGATTTGTCCATCCATATGACAGATAGATATACTCTGGGCCCTCTCGGTGGAATGTCATTCAATTAGCTTGCAAGCATGTGACTGGCTCACAAGGGATCACATACCACGGGAACGAGAAAAGAGTACTTATCAGTAACGAGGTTGAACTAGGTATGCAAAGATACCGACGATCAAAACCTCGGATAAGTAAACTATCGTGAGAAAGGGAAATTGGTATCGTATGTAAGTGGTTTATTCGATCGCAAAGTAATCATAGAAATATGTGGGAGCCATATGAATTTCCAGAATCCTCTATTGGTTATTGTTCGGAGAAGTGTCTTGATCATGTCCGCATAATTCACGAACCGTTGGGAGACGCACTTAAGGATTTGATGTTGTTTGAGTAGTTATGTAATGATGAGTAAGAGACCAAATGTTGTTCGGAGTCTCGGATAGGATCCGGGATATCATGAGGAGATCTGAAATGGTCCGGAGAATAAGATTCATATAAGGAAAGCCATGTTTCGGGATTGGAGAATGGTTCCGGTGTTTTCATCGGGAATGTTCTAGAAGGTTCCGGAATGTCCGGCACTCCGGAGGGGAGGTACATGAATGTGTCATTACAAGTTGGAATGGTTGCATCATGTACTAGGTGTCATCTCTGAACAAAATAAAGGGATAAATCAAATCCTAGTTTGAAAAGTCAAACGCCAATTTGAAAAGTCAAACGGCTATTTTGTTTGGTGGAGGGAGAGTAGGAAACCTACTTGGGGAGGAAGTCCCTCTCCCTCCACCGCCGGCCCATGGATACCGAGTTGGGGAGGGACTCCCCTCCCCTTGGCGCGCCCCCTCCACCTATATAAGGAGGGGCAGGGCTGCCCCTCCAAGCACACAACTTGCACCCCGCAAACCCTAGCTCCAAGCCGCCGGCGCCGCCACCTCCTGCTGCCGTCGCCGACGCCTAGGGAAAACCCTAGCCGCCGACTTGGGCTTCCCCAAGCCCTAGCCGTCGGCCTAGCCCTCTCTCCTTGGTGCGTCTAAACCCTAGATCACCGAGGCCTCTCTCATAGTCCACCATACTCGCTCCGGCTTAAGGCGAAGCCCTGCGAGATCTCCCCTCTACTTCCGGTACCACGCCGTCGTGCTGCCGGAATCGCGAGGAGAGTGCTACAACCTCCGCTGCCTGCTGGAACAAGGGAGAGGAAGGTCTTCATCGAGTACCGAACGTGTGACCGACTGTAGGAGCGCTGGCGGAACGCGGCGCCGGAAGGATCATCTACACGATCTTGAGATCGGGAAGAGTACGACTACATCACCCACGAGAATACGATCTCGTTAACCGCTTTGGAATCTTCGAGGGTGAGTTTCACTATCGACTCGTTGCTACAATCTAGTAGATAGATCTTGGCTTGTTTGTTTGCATGCGGTAGAAATTTTTTGTTTTCCATGCTACGAACCCCTACAAGTATCGTAAAATCCACATGAAGCGAGGGGAAAAGGCTATTACCAATCATTGGGCGATCATCCAGACTGCCTGTAGCAAGTGGCACAGCTGCGTGGAAGAGGTCGACCGCACACAAGCCAGTGGGGAAAACATGGACAACAAGGTACCCGCGAACAGTCGCTTTGTCATGCACTCTCTTCCATTTTGACAAACTTGACACACTTTCATTTTGCAGCTGCGTCGTGCACTTGCTCTGTTTCGAGAGGACATGAAGATGGAGTTCAAGTTCCATCATGTCTTCGAGCAAAGCGAGCATTGCGAGAAGTGGCGGGACACTCGCCTGAGTCTCTCCAAGAGCAAGGACGGCGTCTACAACCCTGAGGCCCCGGTCGCTGCTGCCAGCGAAGGAAGACCTGAGATCGGCCAGAAGAAGGCGAAGATGCTCAAGGCCGCCGGACCTCCCGCCGAGCGTCTCCAGGCTTCGATCGAGATGTGTCTCGCCGACACGAGGGCGTAGACCGAGAAGAGGGCTGAGAAGAGCGAGGAGCGCTGGAAGAAGCTGATCGAGACACAATGGGAAAAAGTGGCCCTCATCAAGGCCAACCTCACCAAGAAGAAAGCCAACCTCGCTGAGAAGAAGGCCAACTACGCCGCCAAGAAACGCAACATGGACCTCAAGTTCCTGATGGGCGGCGAGGACACGTCGAAGATGAGCTCGCCGGTCAAGGCCTGGTACATGGCGCAACGTCAGGCATCCTGGAGGGCGTGATCACGGCTTCCCCTTCCTCTGCGTCGAACGCTCCCACGCCGAGCTCTGCTTCGACTTCCTCCGACCCGGCGGCCTTCACCGGCGAGACGGACGACAACGCCGCGTCGGCCACGCCGCAGGAGCCCATCCCCATCGACGACTGAGTTATTTCCCCTGTTATGTAATAAAAATCTGTCGCCGAACTTGTGGGCGTATCTGTCGAACACCTTGTGGCCGAGCACTCGCCGGCAGGAACGATAAAGATTCAAATATATCGTCGTTTTGTGTTCGCATGGGTACTCGGCCTGGGTACGCGAGTGGGAAACTGAGCGTCCAGGCCAAAAACTTGCGCCGTCTGGCCAGAAAAAGTCCGGATTTTGACCTGAGTTCGCCCAACGAGTGGAAATGCTCAAATCATTTGAACCAAAACGACCAAAATAGAAATATTCCCTAAGAGACAAAATCATTTACAAATCCTTTGAAATTTCCTTGAATCAGACGAGCCCTCGGTGCGCTGCCCTTCCAGCCATCTCTCTTCAGGTTCCCACAACACCGATCACTGTGCTACTCCAAAGTACGTACAAAGCTGCTGGCTGGCGTGCGATGATGCCGCCGCATCGTGCCGATCGTGTATGTCGACCAGCCAGAGGAACCGCCGCGCGTGCACCGGCCTGCTGCGCTCCGCGTCGTCAGAGACAGACAGACAGACAGACGTGACGTACGCAGCGGCACTCGGCAGAGCGCTCTGGCACGGCCAGTTCCTCCGAGCCCCTGGTTTTCGGAACGTGTCCCGTGGCTTTCGGCCAGGTGCGCCGCATCTCGCGAGCACTCCGGTGACCTCAATTAGTGTGCTGCCGGTGGCGACGTAAGCCGGTCCGTGGCAATCTCCATCGACGGGCCAAGATGTTGCTGCTTTTGCATCGCAGAGGGGTGCGCCGCGCGCATGCTCTGGCTGGCTGGCCTGGTTGACTGACGGGCACCAACAGCCACCCCAGAGGGGCCTGCCTGTCCTACGTGGCTGTATCCACTCCACTCCGTGTTGCATTGCACGCACGAGAGCTTGTTGTACGAGGTGAGGCGAACGTGCGCGGCTACCCGGCCAGGTTCGGCGCACTGCACGGTGCACGCCCTTGGGTTGGGTTGGGTTGGGTAGTCCGATCAATCATATACGCGAGCCTCCATCCTGGCCTTCAGTCGCTGTTGGATGGCGTTAACACGGTTTACAGTCCATGTACTACCATGTGTGATGTGCGATCCGCAAGTTCTGGGTTGGGTCACCGACAGCCAACAAGGAACGGAATCTTGGAACCGGTAGTACTTAGCATTCTGGGATAAGAAAAGATACGGTGGATGTTTAAGTGCTACTATTAAGAAATTAGTAAGATACATACAATGCAGGAACACAATATTTTAAGAGATGATGAAACCAAGGGTGGAAAAGAGACTGCAATTGGCTGAGGCCAAGTACTCCTTTCGTCTCGGTTTAAGGGACACGTATAGTAAAACTTTAGATCCTAGATTTTTTTCTTATTGGGGCTAATTTAACTCTCACTAATTCTTTTATTGGCTCTTTCTATATGAAACTAATCTTCTGATTGCATGATTTCTAATATGTGTTCTTTAAATCAGGACGAAGAAAGTACTACTATCATCTAACAGTATTATAATATCATCATATTTAATTATTTATAGAATCTCTATGCAATTATACGAGATATTCAACTTTAAATTATCTACTAGTTTTATTATACAGTATCATATTAAAATACCACTACCATCTCTTTTTATTAATTATGATTTCATATCAGATTTTTGCCAAGATGTCATACATGATAGTAGCATTATGACTAAACAGTGCGGCGTTTCTAAATAAAATTTTAATCATCCAGCTAATTAAACTGGCATCCAGGAGACCGGATTAAACTCTTGTGTTGGAAATAAAACAAGCAGCACGCACTGCCGGGCTGCCGGCCCACCGCATGTCCTCTCGAACTCCGATCGCTCGATGCCTGTCGGCTGTCGCGGTCGGCGCCCCCGGCCTGATTCCTTGACTTCCCAGAAACAGGGCCCCCCCACGATCACACCAAGTGCACTATATATACACCGCAAAGAATCAAAGATGCAGCACCACTCTCACACAAAAAACAATTCCTCAAACACAAGATTCTTTCTCCTCTCAAGTCTCAAGGAACCCAAGCAAACACAGTCACATAGATCATGAACATCTACTAGGGACGGCCCAGATGGGCAAAGCCGTCTTGGTGATGTTGCTGGTGGCGGCGGCGATGCTCCTCTGGCTGCCACTGGTGCTGCCGCCGCTGCCGCCGCCACCAGCCTTCTTGCTCTTCGTCCCTGTGGTGATGATGCTCCTGCTCTTCTCCCTGATCCTCTGCCCGTCCGAAAACTGCGAGTGCCCTCCATCTCAGGGCTTCTCTCAGTAAGAACTTAGAGAGAGCCTTACTGTCAGGTATACATATTTCCTGCTCCCCAGCTTTATTCTATCTAGTATATCCATTGCGGCACTTCCCCGCTTTTATTGGATATATGACACACTACCATACAGCATACAACAGACAGACAGGCAAGGGGGCATCAGGAGAACTTCTGCTCTACCTTTCAAGCCCCAGCGAAGAGCCATGGTTATGAAGAAGGGGGGAGATAAAGCAAACAAAGAAATGGATATTAGCTAGTCATTCCTGTCGTCCAAGGTTTTCCCACAATTTTGTGGCTGTGGGAGGCTGTACAGTATTAAGCCGGCAATAAGAACCACTGCGCCGGCAACAAAGCCAGGAGGGAGGGTCGACGCCACGCCGATGTACGGCAGCGGCAGGGTGAAAGCGTAGATCGACAGCGGAACTGCATCAAGAAAGGCCATTGTTAGTGAACTGTTCGTTCCCCAGTGTGCAGGCTACAATCTACTGCAGATCTCATTGTACCACAATATAAGAACGAGTAATGAGAAAAGAAATGCTTCTTCTGCCCTCCTTTGGCCTGCCAGAGACTTGAGAAGGATTTTAGCTATATTTTCCCTGAACTTTATAGTTCAGCTGTAACTGCTAGTGAGATTAACCAAAGATACCCAAAAGCGGGAAGCTAAGCTAGTCTTTATCATCTGACTGGCAGGGAAGAAAAACAAGCTCAATTTTGTCTATATATGGTATTCCCTTGCCAAAGGAGCACACAGGTTTAGGAAACCTATGCACATGTAAAAACCTGGATATCCCCTTAGACACCTGAATGTGAAAACAGGAACCGGCCAGGTGAAGGACAGTGGATAAGGCTTGTGCAGTTGTTATGTAGAGAGCAAAATAAAACATGCAAATGATGGTGATGAAAGATGGTTACAGCTGGACATTTGTGTTTGTGTAGCGTGACTATCACTAACAATATTCATAAGCTTAGTTGTGAAGTGACATGGTGCAACTCTATTATGTGGGATCATGGTCAACCAACACAGCCAAGATTCTATCCACATCCCAAACGTGAGTTTCTTTTCTCTTGTCCTAGGCTTATGTATAGATTCTATGAGGGTCGAACATACATCGACCGCTTGATAAAGAAATATTTGTTGGACACTTTAACAAGCATTACTTCCTGGCCAAATGTCAATCTTTCTCCATAACTCATCGTTCCAATTTTCACGACTAACCAGCCTACACCTCAAAAGTTCGAAGTTACAGAATGCAAGCAAGTCAGATTTGAAATTCCAAGCATCCTATTATCCTTCTCTCTGTTTCTAACTGATAAAGTGGTCCCCAACACCACTGTCATCAGACTGAAACCAACGAACATGGGCCTCTTCCTCTACGAAATCATCACAACTCTAACTTATTGACATCCAGTATGATATATTTAAACGTGGCTAATTGCTATACTTCACTGAGCCGAACCTAGAAACACAAAGATTAATGTTGAAACCCTACTGAAGTAGTGATTTGTGTGTTGAGACTCTGGAAGCAGGGTGTGGATACAACATGCCAGCTGGTGTATGATCACAATAAGGTTTTCAGATTTGAAAGCTGGGTGACACACAATAAACTGTATAGGACAGTTTTAACCGGTTGTTTAACCATACCAAATAGTAGCATGTGTTTTGTTGATACGTAATGTTCCCACAACTAACATTAGGCAAACTGTGGTTGCCACAAGAAGTGTGACAGACATGGCCACCACAAGTGTGTCAAGAAATTGTGTCCATGACATGCATACCATATATATCTGACAAAGTGTGGTAATCCACTACTGTGGCATGAACCAAACACATGCTTAAGGAATTGTGGCATGACTAAGACTAGGTCTGGCAACCTTGCGCTACAAAACAACCTTTTCTTGTGAGATCAATTTTAGCTGAATTCCACACATTTCTTCAAAACTAGTTCAGTGTGGCACATTGCCACCCAAAAATGGCACATGCGTATAAATAAAATGAAAAACTTCGACATGCTAATTATACGTGGAGCATGGTGCAAAGAAAGAATATCTGAACCTGAAAATGTAGAGGCTAGACAAGATACAACAGCAGAAGATATCTTCAGTAGATGTAGCAAAGATATATTGAATCCCATATTAACCAACACAAATAGTAGAGGGAGAAGTGGCGCCCCTTCGCAACCTGCACAAGTCAAAAAGTTAATAAGATGCTTGTGCAACATGTAAAATGCTTACATGGTTTTATTATTTATACAAGAATAAATGGGACCATAGCAGGAAAAAAATCGAACAACTAAACAACGAATAATCATTGCGGTGATTAAGAAGTTCATGGAATCAACTATGGGCAGATAAAATCCAAAGTAGTCCAGCTTTGAATTCACAAACGCAAATGATACTGGTTATTAAGTGATAATACAATGATAAGAACTTCAGATATTCAATGTTCTATGGTTGGCTGTTAATCATGAGTGATCAATTTTTTTATTAAGAGAGATACGTTAATGTTTTAGATATGCATTTATCCCTCTAATAAGTAATAAGACCACAGATGGATTCAGGTGATCAAAGAGATCCAATCAGAAAACTATTGCATGCACCAGAAAGATCAAGAGAGATACCCAGAATAAAATTTAAGATGTTGAACTTAGTAATAAATGAGGTTGTGTGCATCAATTGATGCAGGACCCTATTTCGAAAATACGAAGAATTAAGAGACAGACAAGATGCCCCAAAAAATTGAGGGAAATTACCAGAAGATAATGATGCCATATTCAGAAAGCAGGCTGCACCATCTCTGATGTATGTTGGCAGTAGATGGAATGGAATACCCCATAACTTTGACAAGAATGGCAACAAGAGACACATAAAAATAGCCTGAAATGATAGGTTGATTGGTTATAATAGATGGCTTCTTTATAGTTATAAAGCAAAGTAGTAGACATCAGGACCATACTTGATAAGCAGAACCATACGAGTTGACGACAAAAAGATCAACTGAGCCACCCTAGAAACAAAACAAAGAAGATCGGAATAAGAAAAGCATCTCACAAACCAATGATTAGATAGCAGTTACCAGTAAGCATGCTTGTAAACAGTAAAGTCAATATCTAAAAAAAAGATTTATTGGATCCATGGGAGAAGCGCAGTACCTTCAAATTCTTGGAAGCATCTATAAATATTATCTCCTGCAAAAGTTAGGATTTAGTTGTATCAAATAAAATTGGTATGTAAAGCACAGCAAATGGTTAATAGACAGATTAAGAGCCTTGCTACCTTTAATACTGTATCAGCAGCTTGCAAAAAGAATGATATTATCATCAACACTGGCCACAAAATTCCAGTACTTTGTAATGAAGCACCAGCACCAGATCCACTATACACACCAAAGTAAGGTTCATATCAGATCTTATTGACAGTAAGATACTGAATATTAAGTTTTCATTTTCTTTGTTTCCTGGTATTTTACATATCTTCTCTTCTAGATTTAACCGTAAGATTTATTCAAGGATAATTGACTGGGTTACAAACTTAATATTGGGTGTTTGTAAACATTGAGTGGAATTATTAGAAAGGATCATACCTTGCTACAGTTATCACCACACCAACTGTCACTAGAAAGCATCCTGTTATCTCATTAACTCTATATCGCCTCTTTAGAAAAATAGCAGACAAAAGAAGCTGCCATACAAGATAGGTCTGCAGGAAAGTAATAAGACAATTTTATAGATGTGATTGCAAGTTAAAATATGAAGACCGTCAAATATTTATACTGATGACTCACCAACCTGTGACAATATTGGTATTGAAGCCCCAGAAAGAACAGCTATCCAACAAAAAGCAAGAAAACAATACTGTGAGTGTGAGTTTCTTATGTCACGATATCTAGTACATTTTTTGCAGTGAAAATCTATGATAAACTACTGTGATTGAATTTCGAGAGAAAAAAGTTACCTCCAGCAGCCATCCCTGATGCTGCTGCTAGAGCCTCTAAGATGCCCACAAGTATAAAAGGTTTCTGTGGTAGAGAAAGCATCTCATCTGTAACAGTGCCAGCTTGATATCGAAAATACAGGATTGAGAAATAGACAACCACATATCTGCAAAAGTCAAGAGATCCATACCGTGTTATCAGCGTCCAATTAATGTTCAATGGGAAGAAGTCATGTCTTTCAGAAGAGGATGCAACCGGGCGAAACAAGCTCAAGAACCAGTCAAAAAAGAATCAGGTAAATTTTTTTTTTTTGAGGTAGAATCAGGTAAAATTACTCCCTCCATTCCCAAGATTTGGCTTTGACCAAATATTACTCCATGTGCGAAACAATGCCGCAAATCCCCTCTGGGTAATGTGCAATCCGTTGCCAACTGAATGCTAGCCTCGAGCTCAGAGACCAACTGCAAGCCGCCAAGTTTTCGGACCCTAGGCCCTGTCCATGGAGAAGCAGCAGAAGGCTTGCATTTCGACTCCATGCATCTTCTCAAATCTTGGTGGCTAGGAAACCCGGTATCTTTTTTTCCGAAAAGGAGGGAAACCCGCCATCTAAACTACAGAGATTAAATTTTATCCAAATGAAAATAATAAGACACTTTATTTGGTTTTGTTTTGTTTTGTTTTGTTTTGTTTGCAGGCTGTTCTTAGTTTTGGGTTGGTTGTCGGCTTGTCCCCACCTTATCGGCATTCTTCTTCTAATACGCGCATTCGAGGAAATGAGTATTTGATATTCACTACCTAGTTGCATAGCATGTGCGAGCGAGTACTTATGTTATTACTATGGCATTGCAACATTTTGGAGCATAACAGGGACAAGAGATGGCATTTACCTATAACGAATTGACAAGAATTTGCACGCGGAAAACAGTTCGCGTGGAGTCATTTTCGGTGTACTATTTGACTATCAGGGTGCAGGAAGGGGCAGGTCATGTGGCCACTAGCACCAAGAAAAGAAAGGAACACATAACCGTACAGCAACCAGGGCCAGATATATAATAGTGTCTCCTGTGCAACAATAACAACCAAAAAATCTCGCCCCGGTGTTCTCTCAGACACGTGGGAC
This sequence comes from Avena sativa, assembly GCA_916181665.1. Lineage (NCBI taxonomy): Eukaryota > Viridiplantae > Streptophyta > Magnoliopsida > Poales > Poaceae > Avena > Avena sativa. The sequence continues at coordinate 444,510,884 of OV702282.1, read as the reverse complement.
CCCCACGGGAGGCACGCGCCGCGACGGCCGAAGAGGAAAAAACAATTGATTCGCGACAGAGAATCTCCGCTGCTCGAACAGGAACCGGGTCCCCCTCGATTGGATCAGCGACGGCGGCACGAAGCAGAGCGAGGATCGGCTCTGATCAATCAATCAATCAATGGTGAACGGGGACGCAGAGAGAGAGAGGAGTATGAGGGGAGAGGAGGTGTACCCGAACGTGGCGAACTGGGCGAGGAAGAAGGGGTACTGGCGGAGCGGCACGAGGGCGAGCTTGTAGAGCACGCGGTTCCCGGTGCCCATGGCGACGACCGCCGCCGTGGCGAGGGCCACCTCCATCCCGGCGTTCCTACCAATCCCGGCACCGGCGGCGCTCCTTCCCGCCACCTGCCCCGCCGCCGCGCACACCGCCGCCTCGGCCCTCCTGCCGCTGCTCCTGCTCCTGAAGGCATCGGCCCACGCCGCGGCCTCGATCCGCCGCGCGTGCGCCCGCAGCGCGACCCGCGCCTCCCTCCTCGGCAGCCCCAACGCCGCCGCCGCGGCTCCATTGGCGCGCTCCGCGGGGAGGCGGAGCTGCCGCAGCGGCTGCCGCGCCGTGGACACGTGCGACGCCGACGAGGACGCCATCGACGGAAATCAGGGAACCAGTGCTCTGCTCTGCAGAGTAGTTGGTGGGGTTGTGAGGAGGAAAGATTCGTGCAGGCGGTAGCGCAGTTCCGCTTGGTGTCTGCTAGCTTTTGCTTTGCTTCGGCGTTTCCTGCCTGTGTATCGGTGGCTGGCGGGGGCGGGGCGGCGGCGGGTCCACGGCTCCACCCCTCGCAGTCCCAGAGGTTATTGGAGGGGGGGAAGGGAGGAGGTTGAAAAGTGCCAATAGTTTTTGCCGTGTGTTTTTCTTGTCGTTTTGGATTTTCTTCGGTACTGTATTTGCGTACAAGTCCTGCTTTATTCCGCACGTGAGGATGTGGTAGGACGCGTCTAATTTTCCTCGTAGGTGCAAACAAGCACGTGATTCAAATGAGGTTGCGTGGAAAATCCTATGAAAACCAAAATCCTCACGAAAATTTGCATAGGTTATAAGAATCTTTTCTTCTCACAGACGTAAATATATTATTCTCTAACTCATATTAGTTGACTTTCATATCTATTCAAATTTTAGTGCTAGATACATCTGCATCTACACAAATTTAAATCAACTAATATGGATCAGAGGGGATACGTTTTTATGAGTTATAAAAGCCGGCGCTAGAATTTCTCAATGTTTTTTAGGATAGATTGTGAATGCGGCAAGATTTCTGGAACTTTACTGAATATTATATAAAATATTATATACATAGTAGAAGATTTTGCTAGGTGTGTTTTGTGACAATCCCTTAAAACTACTTCGGTTAAAACATGCAACTAAAGTTTTTTATTTGGAAATCCATTTTAGTCCGAGGTAGGGTAAATGCTTGGAACGAGTTTGAGCTATGGTGACTATCTGTAATAAATCATGAGGACATGTTGCTAGCTTAAGAAACTTTCTGAGTGTTACTTATTAAGTTCATCATCTTCCCCTCGTGTCCAATGGGGACTCTTCTCCTTGTGATCCCCTCTCTTCCCCTTGATGAAACAATCAATCGCTCTCTTTCACATGTTCATTCCATCTCATGCATCCTCCCCTATCTAAAGTTGGTTGTTGTATCCTCCTCGTGGAAGCGTGATGATACCTAATCATGGTATTGTATCCTTGTCATTGTCAACTCAATAAACAACATCATCATAGCCTTTCTGATATCTCTCTTCTCTCTGTCTCTCTCCTCAAGACCTCATGTGAGCTATCATCGCCCTACCATCATTCAGATGGTGGTCTACTTAGTATCATCACTCATATTGTTAGGGTCGTTGTAGCTTCTTGGGAACCCCTTTTTAGGTTTTGGGGATGCAATATACATGTCTAGGTTGAGATAGAGAAATAAAAGGAACTCATTGTTATCGGAGTTCGCATCTCGACGGTTTACATTTGTCTAGCAAAGATATCATGATGCACAATAGCACACTAGAAATTTCATAGATCTCGTTGATACTGACCTCATGTAAAAATAAAACACATGTCATTACCATGTCCTTATTTTTATATATCATCTTAGGGATAAAGTGAACCACATATTGCACAACTGCACTATTAATTATCAAAAGGTTCATTACATCATCAATGACCAGATTCGCTACATATCCATCATGACCTTTGAACTCATCGAACTTGAACACGTCGTCTCAAATTTGGGTATCATGGTATGGCACTCCCTGTCGTTACAGACACTTTGCCCTTATTTGCATAGTTAAATTGTTTACAATTCTATAGAAGTTCAACTTACTTCAAAATAGTAGAAGATATGAATTGACCTGTGTTGTTAACTAAAATCACTCTGCCATGTGTTTCTCTTGTCGTATTGGATTTTCTTTGGTATTTGCGTACAAGTCCTTGTTTTTATTCCGCACGTGAGGATGTGGTAGGACGCGTCTAATTTTCCTCATAGGTGCAAACAAGCACGTGATTCGAATGAGGTTGCGTGGAAAATCCTATAAAAACCAAAATCCTCACGGAAATTTGCATAGATTACAAGAATCTTTTATGAGTTAAAAGTCGGCGCTAGAATTTCTCAATATTTTCTATGGATAGATTGTGAATGCGGGAAGATTTCTAGAACTTCACCGAATACTATGTACATAATAGAAGATTTTACTAGTTGTGTCAAAAAATTTGTGACAATCCCTTGAAATTACTTCAGTTGCAACTGAACTTTTTTATTTGGAAGCCCCTTTTAGTAAGAGGTAGGGTGAATGCTTGGAACGAGTTTGAGCTATGGTGACTATCTATAATAAATTACGCGGAAATGTTGCTAGCTTAAGAAACTTTCCGAGCTAGTATTACATATTAGTTTGTCATCTTTCCCCTTTTGTCAGACGGGACTCTTCTCCATGTGATCTCCTCTCTTCCCCTTGATGAAACAATCAATCACTCGCTTTCACATGTTCATTTGATACGACGGAAACGTATCTATAATTTTTAATGTTTCATGCTTGTTTAGTATCTACTTTACTTTGCTTTGTCTACATTTTGATGTGTTTTTATATCTTTTCTGAAACTAATCTATTAACAAGTTGTCACAGTGCCAGTTGCCTGTTTCTTCTGTTTTTTGGTTTCAGAAATACAGAAAATCAATATTCTCGAAATTGGACGGGACAAAAGCCAAAGTCAATATTTTACCGTGGTCAACACGAAGCCAGAAGACGAGACGGAGAAGGCTCACCAGGGGGGCACACCCCTGGCCGCGCGGGTGGGCCCACCCCGCGCCTGGGGGGGTGCAGCCGCCCTGGTGCCCCCCCTGGCTCGCCCTTCGCCTATAAGAAGCCCCGGATGCAGAAACCCTAGGCACCCGATCAAAACTCCACGAAACCTTCTATAGCTGTCGTCACCGTTGTTCCTAGATCGGGGGGATCTGAAGTTCTTCCCGGCACCCTGCCGGAGGGGAGATCATCCCGGAGGCCTTCTTCTTTATCATGCCAGCCTCCGGTATGAAGCGTGAGTAGTTCCACCTTGGACTACGGGTCCATGTAGTAGCTAGATGGTTGTATCTTCTCCTTGTGCTTTCATGTATAGATCTTGTAAGGTTCGTTCATGATCAAGATCTAATCTATTTGCAATCATGCATGTTGTGTTTGCGGGGATCCGATGGATATTGAGATTACTATGTCAGATTGATTAATGGTTTTGTCTATTTGATTCTATCATGTCTGTGTTGTTTGTGATCTTGCATGTTCTCTGTTGTTAGTAGATATCTTGGCCAAGTAGTTGCTAGTGACTCCAAGAGGGGGTATTTATGCTCGACAGTGGGTTTATGCCTCTAGTTTCCAAGGAAAGTGACAAAAATCTCTTCGGTTGTAGATGTGATGTTGCCACTAGGGAGAAAACAACGGTCTCTTGTTCATGAAATAAGTGGATTGTTTACCTTACACACTTTGCTTAAAGCAGCTGTCTGTTGTTTGCAACTTAATACTGGAGGAGGTTCGGATGATAACCTGAAGGTGGACTTATAGTCATAGATGTAGTTGGACGGAGGTCTATGTATATTGTTGTATTGTCCAATCGAATCTCATAGAATCTTTTTGTCTAGTATTGCATTGTTATGCCTTGCTCAGTTCATGTCAATTGTCCTACTGTAATTTTTTTACCTTTCATGACATGTTGTTTATCTAAGGAGAGCACCTCTAGTGAACTATGGACCCCGGTCCAATCTTTACCATTGATACATCTTCCACTGTTTACTTGCTGCAAACCATCATCACCTTCCACACCATACAGTTAATCCTTTGTTACAACAACCGGTGAGATTGACAACCTCACTGTTCGTTGGGGCAAAGTCTTGAGTTTGTATTGTGCAGGTTTCGACGTTGCTTGCAACACTTGTGTGATGTTTTCTTACTCCTACTAGTTCGATAACCTCGGTTTCTTACTGAGGGAAGACTTGCTGCTATGCTGCATCACACCTTGCTTTTGGGGTTTCCCGACGAAGCGCACCTACATCAACTAGGCGCATCATCATTCCATCTCATGCATCCCCGCAAAGTACGGTGTCGCTCTCTTTCACATGTTTCTCCTTGTAGCGCCCTACCATCATTTAGATGGTGGTCTACTCAGTATCATCACTCATATTGTTAGGGTTGTTGTAGCTTCTTGGGCATCCCTTTTAGGTTTAGTGGGTGCAATATACATGTCTAATTTGAGATAGAGAAATAAAAGGAACTCGTTCTTTTCAGAGCTCGCATCTCGACGACTTAGATTTGTCTAGGAAAGATATCATCATGCACAATAGCACATTAGAAATTTCATAGATCTCATTGATACTGACCTCATGTAATAATAAAAGACATGTCATTAGCATTTCCTTATTTTCTATATCATCTTAGGGATAAAGTGAACCACATATTGCACAACTGCACTGTTAATTACCAAAAGGTTCATTACATCATCAATGACTAGATTTTCTACATATCCATGATGACCTTAAACTCATCGAACTTGACCACATTGTCTCAAATTTCAGCATCATGGTGTGGCACTCCCTATCATTTAACTTACTTCAAGCGAGAGAGAAACAAAGTGTTTTTATTAACATTTAATGACCACTTTGATCCTTGAGTTAAATATAGGTGGATTGATTACAACATGCACTCATAATTGAGAAATATTATTTGCACATGATGAACACTACATCACAAGTTACACATTTTAACGTGATTATAACAATACTCATTTATTTGTATCTACGAGTTGGTCTTTATCTTTTCGACGTGGATGAGCTATGCTTCAGAGTAGAGAGCTATTAAGAGGTTGCCCAACATCCAATCCATCCCATACACAAGACTAATCCTATATAACTAAGAAGATCACCCCCACTAACCTATTTCTCTCAACATGCAGCCTATACACATCAGCAAAGTGCCACATCAACTATTTTTGTTAAGGTTTCATTTCCGTTTCTTTCTCTCAAAAATCACTGTCATTCCCGTTGTCGAACCAGTCCACACAATCTTTAGCCCATTCTCCAGCCCATTTGTAATAGAAGCCAGCCCAACAATGTTTCTCTTCTCCCACCAAAATTAATCTACATCGCACGACCACTTGACCAGCGCCTCCTCCCTCGGTTAATGTCCACGGCAACGCTCTTTATTCCTTCCCATCTTCGTCTCCCCGTAAATCATGCAAGAAACTGTTGTACGAGAAATTGATGAAGGCATACAAGAAGGTCGTGCTAAATTTCTTGTTTAAATTCCATGATGTGCCTTATCCATTCGCGTTACAATTCCCCGTCACTCACCACCCACCCATGTTCTTCCATCGCACCCTCCTACTCCATATCAATGTTTCTTTGTTCCGAGGAAATTAGAGGAGCTGCTACCGTCCTCCAGGCCGGTCCCTTCATGCTCCAGCCCTGCATGCATTGGCTTCACTCTTCTTTATGTGTCCCTTCCTCTGATCCGTTGAAGTGGTACTATACTTTATTTATATGAGTTGTTCAGGAAAATATTTATTTAAAAATTGGTGAGAGAGCGATTTGAGAATATGAGGGTGAGATTGGTTCTTCAACTAGCACTGGATTTAGGTTCATCATGGTACCTCGATAATTTGTGGTGGAATTTCTTAGAACTGGATTGAAGGTGAGTACCCAGTTTTAAGGTGCATTGCTTTTTGGGATTATCCTTTTGTTTTCTCATTGTCTTTCCTGAATTTGTAAGGCTTCCTTGCAGATTTCTGTTAGTGACATGGGCTCAGTCATGTTTGTTTTCCATTGCAGATTCCTTCAACAACTATAGTAACTTGCACTTGAATTACTAATTAACTTTTATTCCACCATTGCAGATTCGCTTCAAACACTATTTTCTTCAGATGTAGTATTGAATAAAATTTGAATCTCACCTTGCGAGATTTCCAATTTGAGTGCAGCCTTCCCACATAAAGTTTACAAATTAGTGAAAAATACAGGTTCATTTCTATTCAGTCAAAGGTGGGAGCATCTGAACTTACATTATTATCATGTAAGTAACAAGACCGAGTGGCGTCAATATTGTGATGTACAGATTTCTACAACAACTCACAGGCGATTCTTCTGAAATTAGAAATAAGTTTTTTTTGAAACAAGATTCTATTGAAATTAGCATGCCTCTTATTCTCATTTTTAAACGATTTGATCTAAGAGGTAATGACTAATCTGTAGGTAGTGGCTAATACTACTTCATTCAAGTCATTGGATGAAGAGTGTTAAGACATCATTGATAGGAAAAAGAACTTCCACGGATTCCTCCCTGGAAACATTCTTGATGTTATATATGTGTTAAATAATTGCTTCATCGAATTTTTGACATAAAATATAGAGTAGGTGTTCCTTAATTTCAATCAAGTTGTATGCACTCCCTTTTTTAAACTCTTCATACTTTCATTGGCCAAAAGAAAATTTGAATTCCATGCGTTGCTGCTGACCTAACACTAGAATGACGATTTACTCATTTTAGACACAAAATAAGGTATCTTGTGTCTATGGTAGCAAGTTGCTAGATGAAAATATGAATCTGGTACTATAGACCTTTTTATTATTATATACTTTCTTGAAATCATGTAGATAAAGAAAATATTTTATGTATTTGTAAACTTGATTTGTTTGTTTATGGTCAGTATTCTCAAATGTATATGCCAAGTGAAGCAACATATGTGGTTCCTGGCGTTTCCAGAACCTATAACTGCTGCCTCAGGTCTGCTGCGAGTTGTGTCCAACAAAACAGACAAATCCTTTGTTCTCAAGATTTGTATTTTTTTTGGTTAAGAATCATCTCTGATATATTTTGGTTTCTTACTATGATTTGCTGTTGATGATGTTGTTGTATTCTCATACATTGTTCATCATATCCTTAGTAACTAAATGGGTGTTTTTTCTTTTATTTCTACTGTTATTTTATTTTAGATATATCAAATATTTTCGCAGCACCGCGCGGGATATCATCTAGTATAGACAAGAAAAGAGAACATGTTGCCAACAAAGAGTACGAGTTGCTTCGTGGCCGCTTAGCTAGAATTTTTGTTGTCTTCGCATTTGATTCACTCTACTGATGCGCTTAAACTGTTCAATCTTTAATTTAATTTTTCTACTCGCATAATTGCTCAAAATGGCAAAAGTTATGAATTGATGTTTGTTGTTAACTAAAATCACTTTGGCATATGTAATTAGAAAATATAAGATAAATTATTTTCTAGACTTACTGGTTTGTAGACCAACATATTAAAATTGACCATTATTGGTTATTTATAATAAGCATTTTTACTTCATCATAATAGAGCGTGTCACTAAATGTATGTCATGTTTTTTTGATATCCATATATGTTACACTAATTACTATTAGTATTTAAGTATAACTAACCTAACAAAAAATAATCACACATGTGCATAATAAGGTACATATTCGTCATGTTGTTAGTATTTACGTTACAAATCATCTCTTGTTTTAGACTAGAATTGTATTTAGTCATAAAGTTTTGTATTCTAAATTTAGGTTGGATATTTAAGGCATTCCTTCTTTACAATAAGGCTTCCTCTAAATCTAAACAAAGAAAAGGTGTATTTATGTTGTAGTTGTGCATTATATCTACAATGTAGAGTGTTTTGGAAAAGCATATATAAATGATAATTGTTTTGGCGGAGGTTTCTAGAGTATAAAACTATCAAGTTGAGGGAGAACAAACTAAATGATGAATACTAAAGTGTATCAGGTCGAACCATCTTCGGTTTGTTCCTTTTCTTGAGAGGGAGACAGAAACAAGTGTTTAGCATGCGGCCATGTTACCGGGAAGGAGGTGAAAATAAGTACTCATTACGTAATTCTTATTGTATTTTTTAAATCTGTTTCATAATTTATGTTGTGGTTTTTAGTTTAAATTTGAATCAAAACCACGATAAAAATTATGAAACTAAGGTAGTACTAAGTTTGTGACAACGGGACAGTGTGTGCTTAGATTTTTGAAGAAAAAAATAGCTCCTCCATGATTCCAATATGATACTTGACTTGTATGCGACAGTATCACCGTAGACGGGGGACACACGCCTTAGGTCATCTCCACTTGTTGGCTGTTTTTAGACCGAATTCTGGATTTAAATTTGATCGGACGAAACAAGTTTTCGGCGGCTTGGGAACGCCGAATTTCACTCGCGTTCCTAGGCCAAGTTTCTAGTTAGGTAGGCTTTTTTCGACACAAATTTGGCTCAAATTCGACCAGTTTTTGGCATAGTTCGGCATAGTATAAATAAAGATCAATGTTCGGCCTAGTTCGGTTCGATGTAAAATGAAACATAGTTCGGCATACAACAACAATACAACATATTTTGGCCTAGTTCGGTCAGTTCATGATCGGCATCTACATGTTGTCCCTGCATATCCATAGGTGCTCAACCTGAAACGGAGGCATGCACAATCTCGAGGAAGAGCTTCCGAACAACGCCGAAACACGGCTTCTCCGTGCAGCGGCTCGTCGACAAAGTAGTCGGCGTACAACATGCAGTAGCCCTCCATCCTATGTCTTTCTTTGCACTTCCAGCGACCCTTCGCCGAACCTCCATGCTTCGGTGTTGCCGTCTGTACGTATAGCCGGGCGAGGGAGGCGAGGATCTGCATGTGCTCTACATCTTCGGTGGCGGCGGCGTTCTCCTCCTCCAGCAACACAGCGAACATCTCCTCGTTGTCGGAGTCCATGGACGAATCAACAAAACCCCGAACACTTGGCGGACAAGGTAGTGGAAGCTCGCAGCAAAGCCGAGCTACGACGAAGTTTGGGCGACGAAAGATGTCCTAGGCCGAGGGAAAAGGGGCGGCGACGGGGGCGAGCCTATCTAGAGGTGTGGATACGGCTTAACGTGGTGGAGCTTCACCGGCGAAGCCATGGCGACACGAGCAGCTCGGGTAGCTCTTCGGCCCAGGGTGGGAAAATGGGATTGTCTCGCCGACAGGGTTGGCCCACGCCCGTTTTCGTTTCGTCCGGCGTTTCCAAGGCGTTCCCCGTGTTTCGGGATCGGCCTGGAACCCCGGACCAAAGTTGACATAAATCCGGATAAAATCGGAATTCTAAGAACACGATGGACCAATTTTCAATGTCCAAAAAAAAAAATCATCCTGGGATCGGCGTCTTTGGAACCAGAGTGAAATGCTCTTATAAACTTGTACTGGTGATACTCGGTAGACCAGGTGCATGGGCTAAGTTATGATTGGCCTCCATCCATCTCCATGGAAAGAAAATGATTGAGCTCACTTCTGAAAAAAGAAATTCCCTGTGTGGTATCCGAGAAATCTGTTAAAAGGATTTTCAGATCGTTCCTTCCTCGAATAGAATGAACCTAGACGCAGCCTAGCGCGTACCGTCCCTACGATGAGCCTGGTCCAGGCAGACGGAGCCGCCGGGTCCCTGCATCTTTTCATCGAAAGGGACACGCACGAGCACGAGGGAGGGGATTCGATTGGAGAGGCGGCACCGCGACGCCACACCGCAGGGTCAGCTGCTGCTGCTGTTCCGTGGACTCCGGCGTCCACCGTGTCCCTGTTCCCGTGGGTCCCGCGACGGTAGCAGCCGTATCCTCGAAATGATAGCGGAACGGAGTCATCGCTTACGTCCGGCGGCACTCCAGTGACAGGTGGGCCACCAGATGTGAGCCTGTGCCGCGCAGAATCGAAAGAATCTCACCTGTCCTTCGTGTAGGATGTAGATGGAGGAGATGACAAATGGGACGGGAGGGGTCAGGTCACCGCCGAGATAGAGAGGGAGAGAGAGAGAGAGCGGCGCGCACGGCAGGCAAAGGCCGATTCGGGAGGCGGGACGAGGCAGCGCGCCACCTCCCTCCCTGCCTACCCTGTCGGGTAGTATTGGGTGGTGTGCCTCTTTTTTCCAATTCGTCTCTTTTCTGCTCGCGCCGCGCGACACGCCTCCCTTCGTGGGTCCCAATTTTGATTGTGCTCTACCCTTTTGGCCCATTCAGTTATTGTACCACTCCACCTACTTTCGTGAGTACGTATTTGTTTAGTCACTGTTTGGCTGAAAATACCAACAAAAAAATAGTGAATAAAAATACTAGTATTCTTTTTTGATTACTAGCGGTAGTCATTGTGGTAATTCAGAGTTTGCATCTGCTCCTCGGTAAAGAGAAAAAGAAAGGTGCATGCTCAAGTCCAAGTTCCATGTGTATATGTAAATTTGGTTAAAACAGAATGGTGCTACAGTATGTGTTAACAAACATACGTTTGGTGGCCTACGTTACAGAACTAACCTAGTATCCTACTAAGATTGCATTTAGAGACGATCTGTTTTTTGTTTGCCTAGCGTACGTACGTGCGCGATTTGTCTTCTCATCATTGTCAAACTTCCTAGGCATATAAAACACACAATGATGTAGTAAGCTTTGAAATAAATCAGCTTTTGTGGAATGCTTTAAACGTTTTAAGTGCTTATACTGCTGCTTATTATTCGGAATCAAACGCGTCATGGAGCTACAAACGACAATCCACATTTCCATTTCAATACTGTCGAGTAGCTGAATAGCCCAAAATAATAAGCAAAGTGTTCTTGGTCAAAGTCATAACTTATTGGTTTCTATTTTTTCATGTAAGAACCCTTGTACTCCCTCCGTCTTAAAATAGAAGTCGAAAACTTGTTAAAATTTGAACGTATCTATATAGTAAATAGTGTCCAGATTCATCCAAAAATATATAGCATATCTACGACATCTATTTTAAGATGGAGGGAGTAGTATATGATTGGCCATGGCATTCTACATGTTTTTCTCCTTTGAATTGCGTGCAGAGCTTCTTGGTGTGGACAAGATAGATCACAGAGTCGCCGGTGGCAAGTGGTCGGGATCAGGCGCGCCATCATACATACATCCAGTCCGGTACAACACTCTTTGCCACTAGTGTGCAAGACAAGGTGCCCAAAAGGAATATTGGGAGCTAGTATCTGATGTATTGAAGTTGAAGTTGTCTATCCTAATCACCTCCTTCCTGATTTTAACACACTCCTCTTACGATCATTTGAACCGTCGTCTTTTCAATTTTTCTTACGGCGGTTGTTTGATTTGCATGATTGAATCCAGCATGACAGGGAGAAGCAGGGAAGTAGGGGGCGGGAAGGAGGAGGGAGGTGCCGGCGACCCGTCACCCGCACGGGGGCGAGCGAGTCGTGACAGGGGAGGTCCTGCCCCTGTGAAGAATGAAAGAACACTAGTTTTTTTATCATAAAAAACAACACCTCGTGCGCTTATATATAACATTTGCAATTTATAAGGTTACATCCTTCCATAGGACGATTCCTTTGCAAATATACAATTGCAGAGATTTTAATTTACATGGTAACTTCAGTTCCATATTTTCTTGTGTATGTTGAATGGCAAATATGCGTGTACTAGCACATGGAATCGACCGATAGTTTTTCATTAACGTGTACATCCTGTATATAGGTTGTTCCTTTGCGACAATTGGATCATGGCCAGCTGCAAGTCAAGGATATTCCATGCCGCAAGGCGATATGTGTCTTGTCATGCATTGTTTAGCTAGGTATCGTAGGAGTTATCTTTTGTATGGCTGATTATTCGTATTATTCACGTATACATCATGCATTCTCAAAGCCAGATTGGTGCATTCTAGTATTGTTCACGTGTCCACGAGCGTACGTCCGGGCGTCCAGCTTTTCTCCCTCTCACAATTTCGTTCAGAGCTTCTTGGTGTGGACGAGATAGGCGACGGAGCCGGAGGTGGCGAGCGGGATGACGATGTCGTCGGACAACCCGCCGAGCCCCGGCACGACCCTCTTCAGGACCAGAGCGCAGAACGGGGCGCCGAAGAGGAGCAGCAGGAACTCCGTGGCCGCCTTGCCGAAGCTGAAGCTGTCCATCCCGACCATCTCCCTGCTGATCTTGATGAACTCGTCCCGCTTCAGTTCCCCCGCTGACGTGTGGTGCTTCTGCAGAGTCCGAACAAGATCGAGCCAAAGTGAACCGTGTCGTTGATGCAAGGAATACAGAATTGGAATGAAAAATGATTGTTGCTTGTGACTCACTTTGTATGCCTGTTCGAGTTTTCCTTTCTCCGGAATCCTGTACTGCACCTGCCCACGTTCCTCGCAGAACAGCCTGAACAAGAAATTTTTTAGTTAGATGCCTATGTTGCTTTCAGCGAAGACAAGGAATTTATGCTGCGTTCTTTCTTGCGAAGTTGGGAACTAGCCGAACAGTTTGAAATATTCTGTACGTAGTATTGTAGTTACCGAACGAACGGAGTTGGAATGCTGCAGGGCGGAAATCGGAGCAGGTTCAGAAACTTACTCCATGAGCTCAAAGATGGCGTGGTAGAACTCGTCGAAGGTCTGAACCTTGGCGACACGCTCCTCGTACTTCTTCTCCATGAACTCGATGAGCTTCTTCGCCTCGTTGGGTTTCAGCTCTGCCTTCTTCGTCTCGCTCTTCTTTGCGGCCTGGCTCTGATCCCCAACCACTAATTGACAAAAGAAACATCGTTACTTACATTCGCGAAACCAAGTCTGAATGTACACTTTTCACATCCTTTTATGCAGTAATCGACGGAAGTATCAGGAAGAACATCAACCCAAAATGGTTCAGCATATATACCTTGATTAGGTGTCTGCTTCACCTCGGCAGCATTCTGCTCCATCCTTGTCGCTGAAATGCAGGAAGCTGCTGGTTGGTCTCATTGTCGTTGCAAGCTATTGGTGCATATATATGGCAGCAGACAGCTGCCCATGTTCCTTGTGTAGGACAGTGACAATGGCATTGCCTCTACAGGAAGCAATGCAGGACACGAGAAAGAAGCGAAAGAAGAGAGCCCAAGGACAGAATCAGGTGGCCATCGTTTCACGGTATTCTGGAGCTGTAAACTGCAGCTGCAAGCATTTGGGAGCAGAGAAAGCAACGCTCCGAGGTTTTCTTTCTGTAATACTATGATGCTTTGCTCTGACTTCTGAGGCAAGAAATAGAATACGTAAACATGCATATAGCTTGAAAGAAATGTAGCTAAATACAGAGTGTATTAAATTGCATGCACTAGCCAACTCAACCAAAAGTTCAAACCGATGAAAAGAGCTACGCAATATATTCCAATACTCATCATACGTCTTTGACTTTTGCTCTATTGTGACGCATGTTTCGTGAGCCGCAATATTCTTGTTTAATTCTTGACATGTACTAGTCAACTCAACTAAAAATTCGAACAAATGAAAATGGCTAGACAATTTATTTCAACATTCACCTACGTCTGGCCTATTGTGACCATGTTTGGGTACTTGCGTCGGTCAGAATTTGATCCTAATACTTCGTACTCTGGTATCATATTGAATTGCATACACTAACTAACATAACCAACAGTCTGAATTAATAGAAAAAGCTAGAAAATTTATTTCAACATAGTGAACCAAGTCTGATTCCTACCTTGCAATATTACGGACATGTGCACGCAAACACTGAACCGAACACACTCAGGTACATGTTGGCGGAGGCGTTTTTTCTCTCTATTTGTGGCCATGTTCTAGTACAAGTCAACACAAGCCCACCACGTTAAAGTTCTTTTTATAAAAGATGCAATATTAAAATCATAGGATAGCCTCACATTGGTACAATTCATAAAAGTTTACACCCAGTATTTCCATAACTAGGATGCACACACACACCCAAACCTAACTTACCTTAGAGACGAGTAGAGTTTTCGGCTCGTCAAGCCATTTTGCATCTTCTCGTCTCCTAGGCAACGAGGCGGCGACCCACTCCCTCCAGATCTCGACCAGCAAGGCCGCTGGTCCCCTCTCCATCCACTTGATGATCTGCGGGTGGGAGTGAGGGAGTACCTCGTTTCTCCGTTCTGGTCTAGTAAATAGGGTTAGGACTTGTCTGTTGTGGTGCGCCGTTGAGGTTGTGGGAGCAATGTCCGGAAAAATAAATCTGTCTCAACTCTACTCCCACACCGTTGGCATCTCGGAGGTGATTGCAATGTGTGCTTGTCGGTCCTTTAGGCTTGCTCTTCTCGTTGTTATTCATATCTGGCGAGTTTAGTTTGTCGGTGTGTCACCGGCATTGTTGTCCGCGAGGACACGGACGGCTACAGCGAGGTGGTTTCTCTAGATCGATGATGTTGGTCTGAAGGTGGTGGATATGTCGTTCTTCTCCAACTTCAATTCGTCGATGGGAGGAAGCGGATTATAGTCCAAGAAAGCATGGTGAGGTTCTCTGGTCGATGCACCACAACGATGCTTTGCTACGTCTAGTAGGCCTATTCACCGACTAACAAAGCCTCATTGTGATGGAGCTTTTTTATATCTTGCAATGATGGAGGCTCAGCGTCTTTTCCGATGTCCATCTCGGCGACGCATAGTTGCATGGTAGCCACTGACTTCTTTGGTTGTAGAAAATCCTAGGGATCGTTTTGTATTCCTCGATCTTTTAGGATTTTAACTACAAAGTGTTCAGGATAATTATTTTATCACGGTCTGTCTTTTAGTGTCCACATGTGTCGCTTCTTGCAACTTGTTTTTTGATTAATGAAATATATGATTGCTCTAAAAAAAATATAAACACAACCACAAGCAACAACAATAAAAATTACATACTTCAAAAGCATGTAGAACTCATAGAATGCCTAATAGAGTGGAGGGTCAATCCCTAGGCTACACCGTCATCCATGTGAGATAAAAATATCCCTCAAGACACTTTCCACCTGCATACACACCTTTATAAACATGTGTCTAATATCAATATGTGTTAGAGAGGTCTATACACGAAACAAATGTGTACATGGGTAAATATCGCGCAAAGGTGAAGAATTCTTGGGGCATGTACAATGATAGAGAAATTAATAAAATAAGTCGTTAAATGCGTTATCTCTGATGTCATCCCTTGCAATTAATCAAAAATGATTAAACTTTAATAGAAAATTGTGTTAATAAGTGAAGATATCTGGTACAATCTTCTCTTATTTTTAAAGGGATCGCGTCTTAACTCAGGAAAGACAATCTTCTATTTTTTTATTCTCTCTCCTCCAACTAATTAAAAATCCGATGTGTCAACTCTAAGGGAAAGCTGATATCATCTCACCCTACATGTTGTTACGATTAAACCACATCATTTATACATAGCAGAAATTTTCTTAATCCGACCCCTTTGGTTGTCATTATGTTCTAGCAAGGATATAGACATTCTTTCATTCCGAGCATTTGATGTTGTAGATAAAATAAATACCTTCATAATCTTTCTATAATTGGTTGAATGGCTCGGTTGAGCGAGATATTATACCCCTATATCCCATAAATACACACGAGAGAGCAAAACAACAATCATACAAAAATAGGTTGATCCAAACTCTACAAATAGAGGAGAAACTAATGATAATGATCATAAAGTTTCAGCAAATACTTTTACGAAAGAAAGTAGGACTCAATAATATATATTCTACAAGTTTGCGAAATTATATATTGATTCACTTTTCATATTATTTGAACAAGAAATACCTACGAAATACAAAGAAGCGTGATGGACCTAAGTGCGAGAAATGACTAGGAGTCATGAAATCCCGTATTAAGTTACATTCAAGATTGAAAAGTAATGTGTTACTTAATCTTATTAAGTAAAGAGGTTTACTTAATATTTATAGATGACTTCAAAGGTCATGAGAAAGAAATGAATGAAAGACATAAAGCTCTATTTGTCGCAAAGCATGTTTGGAAAAATTCAAGGAGTTGACTATTGATGTAGCGGTGGTTGAGTCTATTGGATTTACCCCAACAATATATGGATATTGAGAACTCGCAGTTGGAATTCTCAATTTGATGATGATCAAAGAATTTTGAGAAGTCCAAGATTTTTTAGAGGATTTTCATTTGAGTGGAATCTTAATGGCTTGGCTAAAACTCAATATGTATGAGACATATTTTGAGTGGGTGCTAAGTGAAATCCCTGGATCTCATATGGATGCCATTTTGAGTGGGAGCTAGTCCCTGGATCTCATATATGGATGCCATATTTGAGTGGGTTATCATTCTGAAATATATGGATGACATATATGAATGATGTGATTGGTATTAACAATATTTAAGTTAGTAAATATGGATGAAGTTGAAGAATTTATTAAACAATGGAATCTATCGAGATAGATTGGTAAGTTTAATATTGTCGAATGTTTTCTGGACTTGATTCTGAAGATGTTCAGAATGGCTTAGGTAAGATTCTGAAGGAGTTCAGAATGGAACAAGATAAAAAATAGGTTCTTACTTGTATAAAGCATTGAGTCAGACTCAGTATTACAACTATGGTTAAAAGAAAGAAAGAGATGTGTTGCATCTCGTATGCCTCAATCATAGGTTCTTGTATACAACCATATTGTATACTCGACATAATATGACTCAAAAGGATGTGGTTGGAAGAACATGTCTTGAAGTGATTCCGGAGTTAATCACTAAACCAAAGTTAAAATTCGTTCTTGAAAGGCAAGAAGCGAAATAAGGAACATAGTTGCATGCTATGCACTAGGATCTACATAGATAAAAGTATATTTTGGCTAAAGAAGTTCGACTTCTCTAAGTGTGTTTCTGGAGTTTACATGACAACAGTGAAGGTTAAATTGACTCAATGACCGTCATTGTAAACGAATAGAAACATAGTCTCACTTGCCAAAACGAATACTTCAACCCATTATGAGATAATGGAGGGAATGTCAAATTAGGAAGACATTAATGATTTGCAAAAGACATACTGATGTGGTAAAACAGAACAGGGACATGACGTTCTCATGAGCAGCATGATCAATAAACACATATGGGGATTTGGTTTATGATTAGTAAATGCCATATAGATTATTTTTACTTTAGTGTAAGTAGGAGACTAAAGGGAATATGCCCTAGAGGAAAATAATAAAAAGGTTTATTATTGGCATATCCCAATAAGTTCGTAATAGTTTCATGTTGTGCTATAACTATATTAAATGGAAACATTGATGCAGGTGTGATATGAAACATAAGTCTCTAGTAGGCTCTATTAATACTAGTTCGTTGGGCAATAGATGATCAAGGTTTCCTGATCATAAGTGATAGGGCCGATTGACAACGAGATCATATTATTGGTGAATGATGTGATGGACATTTCTCAAAGATTGCGACATGATCAAGTCAGAAAGTTCATTGTTGCAATAGTCAGAAACGAAGTTTCCTTCTCCTTAGACCATGAGACCATATCATAATCATTTTCTCCCAAGGCTGCTTTGACTGCATCAAACGTCACTCGGTGAAATGGTGATTATAAAGGTGTATGTTGGGTATCCGGAGGAACAGGTCGAGGAGACTGCGTCAAGAGCGGTATTTGTTCACCCAGTGACAGGTAGCATACAGTTAGGCCGACTTGGTGAGATTACATCCACAAATGTTGCAACATGTGACTATGTCACGGTAACAAGTAAACAATACTTATCGGTAACGATATTGAACAAGGTATAGAGATACCTAACGATCGGATCTCAGACAAGAAGTAGAAGAAACAAAGGGAATTGGACTCGATGTTTATGGTTCAAAATACATCTTCAATATGGAATGCACAGGGATCATTATGGACATCACGGTCCCGATGTTGATCATTGACGCGAGAGGAGTCTTGGTCATGTCTATGCCGTTCCCGAGCCATGAGGGGATACACTTAAGGGTGCGATGAGCTTGAGGTTATCCGTAAGTTGGAATAATAGTAGAGAAAGAGAAAGTCAGAATTGTGCCATGGAGAGAGATCCGAAGTTGTTCGGAGAAAGTAAGGAAACCGAAAAAGTTCCGGTGAGAGGACCGAAATTGTTCCGAGAAGTTCCGGAGTTGTTCGGAGGATATAGAAGGGGAACCAAAAGGTGTTTCAAGTCAAATCGGATTTTGTAATATGTATTTACATATTAATTAATGTAATTAATATTAAATATAATATTAAAATATAATTTGAAGGGTTATTCCACTAATGGGCCAACTTCCCTATGGAAAAAGGACCCATGAGGGAAACCGGAAGGGAGAAGGGCCTTGGCGCCTAGGGTTTAGCGCCTAGGGCTTCCCCCTTCCTGGCCGACGGCTAGGGTTAGGGTTTGGGGATCCCTAGGGATGCCCCCCTTGGCCGCCGCCTCCTCCCCCCTTTGGCCACCGCCTAGATGGCTTGGGGGAGGGGCAAGGCTGCCCCCTCCCCCTATATAAAAGGCCCTCCTCTCTCCTTTGGAGGACACACTAATACAATAGATGCCATGAGTTGGGAGTTCTCTTCCTCCTCCTCTCCAATCTCTCTCTCTAGTTGTCTCCACAATTTGGCACGACCTAGAGCTGTTCGCGCAAGAGACAACACATCTGCAGCATGCCGTTGGGCTGCAAGGATTCCATAGCCGGAGATCTACTTCCACAACGTACTCCCGGCGTGAATGGGGAGACGGAGGTTCTTGTCATATACCGTATATATACGAAGCCATGAGGTGCAACACTTGGGGCACTTTGGATGTCGTGAGCCAGACTGCTCCACGGTGTTGGAGCAAGGGGTGACCTACGAGAAGATTCAGTATCTTGAGGTCGGCTATGAGCACGACTACATCAACCATGTTTCCCTCAAAACGTTAACCGCTTTTAGACTATAAGGGTATGTATCCGAAACCTCTCGGCCATTACTACATTACTATTAGATAGATCTTGGGCATCAGGATGATCAGTCGTAGTAAATTTTTTGATTTTCTGCCTGAAATCCCAACAAGCCTAGCAGCCACGCCGTCTGGATATCTTCGGCATGGTAGTTATCCTGTTGTGGATCTAAGTCCACAACAACTTGTCATAATAAATCCATAGGATGTCGAACAATGATTCAATCTTACTTCAATAACAACATATATCCAGAGTTCTAGACTATTTGTGACGAGGGGTAACCTCGACAGTGCCCATTGTTATTGACTTGAGTTTTAGGGAAAGAAGAGCGCTGGTGATTTCGTCGGCTTAATAGATAAACAAGGGAGGTCATTTAACCAGGTTCAGACCCTCGTAGAGGAAACCCTACTACTTGCTTGTCTGCTCGTATTATCAATGGAGAGTACAAACTCGTTGAGTTGACTAGATGCGATCTCGCCGAGAGAGAGTGACATGTGTATCTGATGTCTGTTGTATAGGTCTATTGTGGGTTGACCTCCTCGATAGACCGTCCCAGCCTTTATATATATGGGGAGGCTAGGTCTCAGTACCAATACGAGTTGGTTACAAGTTAGAGTTTGTACATAGTCTAGTCTTAGACTTTCCTTGTCTTGTATGCTTGGAGTTGGTGTCCTTGTAGGCTTTGTATCAGCCAAGCTGTCATGAACTTCATGGATCTTCGCATATCTTCGAGTGAGTCTTCCGTTGGGCCGCATCATATATACCATTAATAGGCACCCGGAGGGTCACGACCATGTCAATTTGTGATCAAATCTTAACCACAAACTCTTTTGTACTAAATTTTTTACTTCATCGTCATAAATCTTGTCATTAAATATATGAATAATTCTATAGAATATCTTAAGTACCTTTTTGTAGATAAATAAAAAATTAACAATGTAATCATGGTTGTTCATATTAAGGTACAATTTTTGTAGTATTATAATCACAAATACTTTCTCTTCTACTAAAGTTAAACTATATTTTCTCTTCCAAAAATATCTTATTTTATGTTGGGGCGTTCAAGGAAATCCACATTTCAACTAAATGTAAGGAAACCAAGAATATCATATTACTCCAAAAGGTAAGTTATGCCCTAATTATATTAAGATGCATTTATACATGTGCTTGTCCATAATATCTTAATTATCTGCACAAATTTTTAAATCATTTTAGAGTGTTTGAATTTAATAGGTACTTTAGAACAAGTTTCTAGAATATAAAACTAGTAAGAATGAGAGTAAGGAAATGTAGAATCCTAATGTATGAGGAGTAAACAAGTAGTTTGCTCTAAAATCCTATTGTGCGCTCTCGCTCGTTACCAATTGGATCTTGGTTAAATTACTTCCTTTTGTCCTTGACAGAGAGTCTATGGTTAGTAGTTAGCATGCATTCTTGGTTCTTGGTACCAAGATGAGAAGAACACATATTTTGTAACATGCATGAGTATTTGAATACAACTTATGTTTGTTATATTGTTCATTTGATTTGTTTTATTAGTGAAAGCATTGTATTTTAAGCAAACAGTCCCACTTTCTCAATTAAATAATGAGATACATCAATGACACCAGAACACACATGACCACCAAAGATCACTGATATAACTAAAAGTAATATGAAAGACTGTGAAAATCGTTATCTCTCTCTCTCCACTTACATCGTGTGTTTCTCTGATACTGAAAAAACCATAAAACACTGGCATCGGGTAAACAAAAAAAGATACTACTAACCGAGGAATTGACCTTTTAATCAACTCGAAACCCGAAACCAACCTGATCCCACAAATTTGGGGTTTCAAAAATTGGTGAGCTAGACCTGCTATTACGATGGGATTCTATGAAATCAATTTGAATACCTGTTATCGTTAATGAAACCAATGCATTACGAAATGTGGACAGAAAGTACAACTACCACAATTGCTGAACAACTGAACTTCTATTTCGCAAAAATGAAAAATATTAAACTTCCACAGTTGCATCCCATTCCAATCAAGACATTTGTTACACATCCATCATGACCTTGAACTCTTCAAAGCAAACCACTCCATCCCCACATTCAGATCAAACCTTTGGATCATGGCGCGGCACTCGTCTATGCCCTGGTGCGAGCCCAACCTGTTGAGCATCAGCATCAGGCTCGCCGGCGTGATGCACCCTTCGCCCTCCACCTCGTACATCCCAAACGCTTCCCTCAGCTCCTCATCTGTCTTGTGCCCCTCCATGGTATCATTCTTCGTCTGCACCAGCGTTAGGAACTCGTCCTCGTCCAGCAGCCGGTGCCACAAGCGCCTCGGCGTCCTCCACCGACACGTCCTCGCCCAACGCCGCCTTCATGCACAGCCGCAGCTCCGCCGCCGAAATCTTGCCGTCGGCGTCCCTGTCGAAGGCGGCGAACACGCTGCTGAAGTGTCCGGGTGTGGCGGCGTGCACCATCTTTAATTTGCTTGTTTCGGTGTTCCTGAGATTCGTCCCTGTTAAGCGTATTGGCGTAATACTAGGAATATTAGTTGGGTTGTTCAAATTTGTACTAGGCTACTAGTTGGTTTTCTTGACGCTTGATGTTAGGTGTTTGATACGGAGTAGTAGTATATATACAGGTACGTTGCAGATGTGCAACCAGCTTTGTGTGTTGACGTGTTCAAGGCCCCAATTATTGATTAAGCCGAGGAATTGGTCGGCTGATTGTGTCAATTTGTTTTCAGCTGTCGTCGGAAGTGGAAAGTCCAAATTAGAACGAGTACGATCGGAGTATCATACTCCACAAGCACCATGCATGGGTCTTTTTTTTTTCTGACTGAACAATATTAGAAGGCCGGCCGATTCAAGGGACAATATTCTGACTGAACAATATTATACCTCGTCAGTTGCCTGATGATATGTTTATTTGACGTACACTCCCAGAGCTTTCTCCACTCTTTGTGTGTATGTTGCATGTATACAATAGACTTATCCCATGGCTGGCTACGACGAAGTCATGTTCGGGTACAGGAAAGATGACGCCGACGGCCGGCTGCCGTCGGCACAACTTTAAATTGCCGTCGGCACAGGCTGTGCTGACGGTGGCCGTCGGCGTAGCCTCCTCGGCGTACGTCCTCGTCCGCACAGCTCTGTGGCCGTCGGCACAGCCCCTCCTCCTAGGCACAGCGTCTTTCAGCGGGCCCCGCGTGTCAGTCAACGGCCAGCCTGGAGCTTGGCCGTCCGCACAGTAATGGAGCTACGCCGACGGCCAGGCCGTCGACATAGCCTAAAATATTTTTTTATTTTTTTATTCTTTAAATTATTTGACTCCTTAGTCTCCCGCTTTAATCATTTTAACACTATTTATAGTTAATAATTTATTAAATTGCAGTCTTAGTCAAAGTTCCCGTCCGGTCACCCATCCTAGCACTACTCCAGCTCTAGCATGCTTAACTTCCTCGGTCCTTCAGAATCTCTTCCCGCAAAGCAATTTACTCATTGTTGTCAATACTATGATATCATTCCTATTAACTCTTATATCATCATGTCATATGGTTGTATTTTTTGAAATTACAAGCAATTATTTAAGTAAACAACAATGAATAAGTAAAAATATTATTGAATTCAAATAAAAATATAATGATTTTATTTTTTTATATTTTTTATTTAATATGGAATAATTAATATCTTTAAATCTGTAAATTGGAATTCGGCAAATAATATGTCTAAATTGATTAGAAAAATGAGAGGAATCCAAATATAATATCAATATCAACTTATCACAAACTATGCCGTGATTCTTATCATAATTTCATTTGCCCGTTTAAAACGACACGCATAAATATTCTTAGCTCGGGACTGAGACTCGCTAAACTTGAAGTGGATCTATGATGAAACAACATATTTTGAACCTAAAAATGATTTTTATAAAAAATCATGAGCATCCGATCATGTACCTGTAGTTCATATCTGACCTACTTCCTGCCGATTCGGCAGGAATTGTCTTTTTCACCAGGGATAGACGGAAATGTTTGAGATCCCCCTGTTATGATATTATCCATGTAAGGTGGTCTAGTATTTTTGAAAAATATGACGGTAGCATTTTGAATTAGCCATTTGGTGGTTGCTTCACAAAACCGTCCGTTTTTTGCACTCGGTAAATGAAAAACGGCTTTTTGGTGCGACGAAAAGGAAAACTTCCTCCTGAAACATTGTTCGCCATCCCATGATGCATACTCATGCACAATATGGACACATTATCACAAACTATGCCTTCATTCTAGCCATAACATTGGTCATTTGACCCAAAAGCCAAGAAACCTCGAACGAGATAGGTCATTTCGTGAAGGTTTTTTTGAGACATAATCAATATACCAAGTTTGATATTTTTACTTCTAACTATGTCACATAATATGACACCACACGAAGGTTTCACGTTGTTTGGATCGTTTTTGAAGTTATAATGCCCGTTTTAAACCATCGTTATACTTTGTCGAAGGGTGGGCATGAAGATTCTTAGCTCGGGGCTGAGACTCGCTAAACTTGAAGTGGATCTATGATGAAACAACATATTTGAAACGTAAAAATGATTTTTGTAAAAAATCATGAGCATCCGATCATGTACCTGTAGTTCCTATCTGACTCACTTCCTGCCGATTCGGCAGGAATTTGTCTTTTTCACCAGGGATAGACGGAAATGTTTGAGATCCCCCTGTTATGACATTATCCATGTAAGGTGATATAGTATTTTTGAAAAATGTGACGGTAGCATTTTGAATTAGCCATTTGGTGGTTGCTTCACAAAACCGTCCGTTTTTTGCACTCGGTAAATGGAAAACGGCTTTTTGGTGCGACGAAAAGGAAAACTTCCTCCTGAAACATTGTTCGCCATCCCATGATGCATACTTATGCACAATATGGACACATTATCACAAACTATGCCTTTATTTTAGCCAAAACATTGGTCATTTGACCCGAAAGCCAAGAAACCTCGAACAAGATAGGTCATTTCGTGAAGGTTTTTTGAGACATAATCAATATACCAAGTTTGATATTTTTCCTTCTAACTATGTCACATAATATGACACCACGCGAAGGTTTCATGTTGTTTGGATCGTTTTTAAATTTATAATGCCCGTTTTAAACCATCGTTATACTTTGTCGAAGGGCGGGCATGAAGATTCTTAGATCGGGGCTGAGACTCGCTAAACTTGAAGTAGATCTATGATGAAACAACATATTTTGAACCTAAAAATGATTTTTGTAAAAAATCATGAGCATCCGACCATGTACCTGTAGTTCATATCTGACCCACTTCCTGTCGATTCGGCAGGAATTTATCTTTTTCACCAGGGATAGACGGAAATATTTGAGATCCCCCTGTTATGATATTATCCATGTAAGGTGGTCTAGTATTTTTGAAAAATGTGACGGTAGCATTTTTAATTAGCCATTTGGTGGTTGCTTCACAAAACCGTCCGTTTTTTGCACTCGGTAAATGGAAAACGGCTTTTTGGTGCGACGAAAAAGAAAACTTCCTCCTGAAACATTGTTCGCCATCCCATGATGCATACTTATGCACAATATGGACACATTATCACAAACTATGCCTTCATTTTAGCCAAAACATTGGTCATTTGACCCGAAAGCCAAGAAACCTCGAACAAGATATGTCATTTCGTGAAGGTTTTTTTGAGACATAATCAATATACCAAGTTTGATTTTTTTTCCTTCTAAGTATGTCACATAATATGACACCACGCGAAGGTTTCATGTTGTTTGGATCGTTTTTGAATTTATAATGCCCGTTTTAAACCATCGTTATACTTTGTCGAAGGGCGGGCATGAAGATTCTTAGATCGGGGCTGAGACTCGCTAAACTTGAAGTAGATCTATGATGAAACAACATATTTTGAACCTAAAAATGATTTTTTTTTAAAAACATGAGCATCCAACCATGTACCTGTAGTTCATATCTGACCCACTTCCTACCGATTCGGCAGGAATTTATCTTTTTCACCAGGGATAGATGTAAATGTTTGAGATCCCCCTGTTATGATATTATCTATGTAAGGTGATATAGTATTTTTGAAAAATGTGACGGTAGCATTTTGAATTAGCCATTTGGTGGTTGCTTCACAAAACCGTCCGTTTTTTGCACTCGGTAAATGGAAAACGGCTTTTTGGTGCGACGAAAAGGAAAACTTCCTCATGAAACATTGTTCGCCATCCCATGATGCATACTTATGCATAATATGGACATATTATCACAAACTATGCCTTCATTCTAGCCATAACATTGGTCATTTGACCCAAAAGTCAAGAAACCTCGAACGAGATAGGTCATTACGTGAAGCTTTTTTTGAGACATAATCAATATACCAAGTTTGATATTTTTCCTTCTAACTATTTAACATAATATGACACCACGCGAAGGTTTCATGTTGTTTGGATCGTTTTTGAATTTATAATGCCCGTTTTAAACTATATATAATGTTTTATATTTTACTTAATTTTTGTTTATAAATGTGTAATATTTGAGTGTAGATAGATAGATTTTTTTTTCTGCAAATTTTGATATATTATTTGTATTTTTCTAAATTAGAATGATTTAGTTATGATTTTTCAAAAAATAATAAAAAAGGAAAAAAATCTGGAGGCCTATGCCGACGGCCAAGCCGTCGGCACAGACCAAACAAAAATTTTCAAAGAGCTGTGCCGACAGGCCGTCGGCACAGTTTGGCTGCCTAACGCGTTTCCGTCATCGTGTTTGAACTAGGGCTACGCCGAGGGTAGCGCCGAGGGCTATCCTCGGCGTAGTCATCTACGCCGACGGCCGGGCTGGTCGGCTGGCCAGGGAAGGCAGCTACGCCGACGGCCCCGACCTTTGGCCGTCGGCGTAGCCGGCCGGCCGTCGGCGTTTTCGTTCTTTCCTGTAGTGGCGGTTCCATCATGTTTGGTCTTTCTTCATGAGTAGGTAGCTAGAGAATGACCCAATTATCAGTATGCAATTATGCATATGTTTATACTTTGTACCATGCATCTTCTTCTTCCAGTATGTTTCAAGTATTCGATAAGTGACAAGAGGAAAGGGAACAAGGTAACATCACATTTTCAGACTATCACCACTGCTAATGCATGTACTCTAGGCCGGTGATCGAAGAGGAGCTCCAACGGAAGGGGACTTAGACCCAACAAAGTTGGAGACCACGTAAACAAACGGCACGCATGGACTTGAAAGTCTTGGATGGTCTGGGTCCTATTCAACATTCGTGTGCAATTGTTTTTGGTGGTAAACTCTGTACAGTTTAAAACCTCCGCCCTTGATATTTTCTAATTATTGGTCAAACAAAGTTGCTTAGCTACATGCTGAACTTACTCCTGAAGTTTATGGGCCTAATAAGTGTTGGAGGCAAGAGAAGGATTTCTTGTGGAAGGTGTGCACCGGCATTCACCACACCACGTTCGTATATAGGAGGCACTTGAAAGTGCCAAAAAAAGTAGCGGAAATATCTGAAAACCTATTTAAAGGAGAAAATCAGCAAGGATATTCGGCTAGGGAAATGTGTTCTGTAGCACTCTAGACCCTCTTTTTTCAAAAACTGAGAAAAAAGAAAAACTGAAGTATTGGTTTGCCAAGCACTAAAATACTATGGTATTGATATACTTTTGTTTTAAAAAAACTTTGTTACCAAACTAGGCCTCAGTTTTTAGGCCATACCATATACATCATATTTGAATAGGAAGCAAAGAACTAGGGATGGATTTTAATCCATCCACATGATCAATATATTTACGAAGCAGGGAAAGAGATCATGTAATATATCTCCAAATTACTTTGTTTTTCTTTTGCATGAAATGTACATTCATGTTGAAGTGTAAGAAACAGACCTTCAAGACTCCGTACACCATATATAACTTGGATTCGTACAATTTTACATGTTAGTTGTTATCATGTGTAAAGACTTTGATATAGTCAGTTCTAGAATTCTTTGTGTGAACATTTTAATAGATTACCTACTCATGCCTAGACATGTGTGAGCCTCGGATGAAAGATCTGCTTCCTGTGTGGCATGGAAAGTTTTTGTTACACCATAAAGGTTGATAGCATTTTTAATTTTGAGATATTTACATGTCCAATTTTTTTCGTCATCCCAAATAAGTTTGTTTTCCACTTCAAATGTATATTGTTGTGGACTGCAAACTAAATAATTATGTCTGCCTTGAAACTTTATATTTATGTCTCCCAATGCATCATACTTGCACATGATTTTCATTTGGAGGTGCTAATTGATCTGACATGTATAAATGAGAAGCATCTTTAGTAGTAATATCCATCCTGGTATGTTTTTTGAGAAAGATGAATGATAATGAGTGTTGCTGTTTGTAGATAGTTTTTTTTCCAGGTTTCCAACACGTGTCTCTATCTGGTTGATGTTATTATGCCCACCGATCGATTTAATTCATTTTGTGCTAAATGATTATGTGACAAAAGATGAATGTGTAGTACAATAGGGTGATAGAGCCAAAACAAGAGTCAAGAGAAGCACCTGTTGAAGATAAAGGTAAAAATTATACACATTTGTTGTTGAAAAGATAACAAAATGAGAGAAATGCATTATACATGAAAATTCATAACGACGTCACACCCACCATAAACATTTACTGAACATAAAATTGTAGCATTTTTTGACTCTCTAGCCCGTAGCAGCGCATGGACACTTTACTAGTATTAGTAAAATGAGAATAAGGAAATGTAGAATCCTAATGTATGAGGAGTAAAGAAGTAGTTTGCTCTGAAATCCTATCGCACTCATTACCATTTGGCTCTTGGTTAATTTACCTCCTTTTTTCCTTGAGTGAGAGGCTACGGTTAGTAGTTAGCATGCATTCTCAGTTTTTGGTATCAAGATGAGAAGAAAACATGTTTTGTAACAGGCATGAGTATTTAAATACAATTTCTATTTGTTATATTGTTCATTTATCTTAGTTTTATTAGTAAATGTATTGTATTTTGCAAACAATCACATTTTATCGATTAAATAATGAGAGTACATCAATGACACAAAAATACACGCGACCACGAAAGATCACCGGTATAACTAAAACTTATATGTAAGACCTTCAAATCGTTATCTCCTTCATCTTGCGTTTGTCCGAAACTCAAAAAACCATAAAACACACACAATCTTCAGGTAACCAACTAGAGATATGAACGAATTGACCTCTTAACCAGCTCGAAGCCCAAAACCAACCCAATCCTGCAGGATTTGGGGTTCCAAAAATTGATGAGTTGGACCTGCTATTATGGTGGGATTTTATGAAATCGAGTTGAATCCCTGCTATCATTAACGAAACCAAGTCATCACGAAATGAGGATAGAAAGAACTAGTACCACAAATGCTGAAAAACTGAACACTTCTATTTCTCAAAAAACAAAAACATTAAACTTCCACAGTTGCATCCCATTCCAATCAATACATTTGCTACACATCCATCATGACCTTGAACTCGTCGAAGCAAACCACTCCATCCCCATTCAGATCAAACCTTTGGATCATCGCACGACACTCGTCGATGCCCTGGTGCGAGCCCAACCTGTTGAGCATGAGCATCAGGCTCGCAGGCGTGATGCACCCTTCGCCCTCCACTTCGTACATCCCAAACGCTTCCCTCAGCTCCTCCTGTGAATCGTGCCCCTCCGTGGTCTCATTCTTCGTCTGCACCAGCGTTAGGAACTCGTCCTCATCCAGCAGCCGGTCGCCGTTGGCGTCGGCCGACGCCACAAGCGCCTCGGCGTCCTCCACCGACACGTCCTCGCCCAACGCCGCCTTCATGCACAGCCGCAGCTCCGCTGCCGAGATCTTGCCGTCGGCGTCCCTGTCGAAGGAGGCGAACACGCTGCTGAAGTGTCCGGGTGTGGCGGCGTGCACCATCTTTGCTGCTTGCTTCGGTGCTCCTGAGATTCGTCCCTGTTAGGCCTTGTTTACTTCTCCGGTATTTTTATCCCGAAAAGACGCGGGGATACGCGGGGATTTGGTGTTCGCCCAATACTCCCAAATCCCCTCAAATACCCTTCCCCAAAAATACTCTACCATGATGTAGAGTTTTTAATTTAGTCAAAAATACACTAGTGTGGAGGGGATTTGTGGGGATAATCCGGGAATATCCCCTCAAAACCCGGCCTAGTAAACGACCTATCGGGGAAATTCCGGGATACAAAATAATCCCCTCTCATCTCCCGAAATACCCTAGAAGTAAACAAGGCCTTAAGCGTATTGGCGCAATACCAGTAGGCTAATATAGTTGGTTTCTTGACGCTTGATCTTAGATGTTTGATACGGAGTAGTGTATATATACAGGTACGTTGCAGATATGCGACCAGCTTATTAGTGTGTTGACGTGTTCAAGGCCCAATTATTGAGTTAATTGATTAGGCCGAGGAATTGGTCGGCTGATTGTGTCAATTTGTTTTCCGCTGTCGTCGGAAGTGGAAAGTCCAAATTAGAACGAGTAGGATCGGAGTATCATACTCCACCATGCATGGGTCTTTTTCTGACTGAACATTATTATAAGGCCGGCTGATTCCACGGACATTACCTCGTCAGTTGCCTGCTGATATGTTTATTTGACGTACACTCCCAGAGCTTTCTCCACTCTTTGTTTGTATGGTGCATGTATACAATAAACTTGTCCCGTGGCCGGCGACGACGAAGTCATGTTCAGGCTGTTCCCTCATGTTTGGTCTTTCCACATTAGTAGCTAGAGAATGACCCAATTATCAGTATGCAGGTATGTTTGTACTATGTAGCATCTTCTTCTTCCAGTATGTTACCGTTGCAAAGTAACGCCAAGTGAAGATCATATCGTATTCGATAAGTGACAAGAGGAAAAGGAACAAGGTAACATCACATTTTCAGACTATCACCACTGCTAATGCATGTACTCTAGGCCGGTGATAGAAGAGGAGCTCCAACGGAAGGGGACTTAGACCCAACAAAGTTGGAGACCACGTAAACAAACGGCACGCATGGACTTGAAAGTCTTGGATGGTCTGGGTCCTATTCAACATTCGTGTGCAATTGTTTTTGATGGTAAACTCTGTACAGTTTAAAACCTCCGCCCTTGATATTTTCTAATTATTGGTCAAACAAAGTTGCTTAGCTACATGCTGAACTTACTCCTGAAGTTTATGGGCCTAATAAGTGTTGGAGGCAAGAGAAGGATTTCTTGTGGAAGGTGTGCACCGGCATTCACCACACCACGTTCGTATATAGGAGGCACTTGAAAGTGCCAAAAAAAAGTAGCGAAAATATCTCAAAACCTATTTAAAGGAGAAAATCAGCAAGGATATTCGGCTAGGGAAATCTGTTTTGTAGCACTCTAGACCCTCTTTTTTCAAGAACCGAGAAAAAAGAAAAACTGAAGTATTGGTTTGCCAAGCACTAAAATACTATGGTATTGACATACTTCTTTTAAAAAAACTTTGTTACCAAACTAGGCATTAGTTTTTATCTTTTCTCGGTTTTAGAAAAAATAGGGTCTAACCTCTTTCTCAAATACTTAAAAAACCATAGTTTTGAAGGATACTTCAGTTTTAAACCATATTATTTGTTGGATCCAAACACCTCAAAGTATTTAATACTTCAGTTTTTTCAAAAACCAAAGCATTCTCTTAATACTTTAAAAATACTTTGATACCAAATGAGGCCCTAACCTCTTTCTCAAATACTTAAGAAACAATAGTTTTGGAGGATACTTTAGTTTTAAAACCATGTTATTTGTTGGATCCAAACACCTCATAGAATTTAATACTTTAGTTTTTTTTTTCAGAAACCAAAGTATTCTCTTAATACTTATATTTTGATACCAAATGGGGCCTAATAAAGTGTCTTAAAAGGTTTGTCTTGTGATAGAGCTTAAGACATATATTCCATGTAAAACTGTAAAAACTAGATAGCATATCTAGATACTTGTACTTAGGATATATATTAGAAACAACATACTATATCATAAAGATTCAGAAATAATGAAATATATTACAAACATCACAAACTAGTTGTTCATCAGTACTACATAGATTCAGAAATATAGTAAACAGATCTTCAATACCACATATTGCTACTTCGTTGTTGTTTAGTACAAACAACAAACTACTACATACAACTTTCATTAGCAAACTGCCCCCCTAACAACATTCCCTCTATCTTTGGATGTTCCAGTTGCAAAACCAGTTGACGATCTCAGCAAATTTGAGACCAATGTAGTGCCCCATTCGCTCTACCTTCACCGCAATAATTAATTATTGCGAATGTTCGCAGCATCCGTCAAATGAGTCCACGCTTCAGAAATTATACGTGTTCATCACCATCAATATGGTTCTCACTATAAATGTAGGAGAGTTCTACTTGGATGCGCTGCACCAGTCCCTCGAATTTCCATATAGGAATCTTCCATAGCATGCAAGTACCAGCCATAGCATGGTGACAACATTGTATTTATTGCTAAATTAAAAAAATTAAAATTTTTATCTCTTAAACCATTATTCTGATTAACAATCCTTTTACACCGTCCAGTTCATCTCGACGAGATCTTCGAAGTTGGTCCCCAGTTGATATCTTTCGATGATTTTTTTGTCGCACCAACTTCTAGACTATGTTACCATAGTTTCCACTTCATAGGTATATGGAACATTTTACATGTTTTGGACATTGCAATGATTGGCATAGATATAGTGTGGACTTTCAAGTGTGTCGAACAACTAAGAGGTGGTATCTTCAATAAAAAATAGTAGCATGCAACATTTTCATCGATCTAGAATGATATACATGAAACTAATGGACAATTCATTTTTTTAATCTGGAAATTTAATAGAGCTCAATCTTGCAAGTCTGTGAAAACAATCTAGCAAGTACTGCCAAACATGTCATTTTAATCTAGCAACTTAGTACATGATCCAACAAATATGTGACACCATCTGTCACATACTGACAAGAAGGTATTTTTTAATCCGGTAACCAAATACTGCATAACTTGGCAATCATGTGATAATATTATAGAAATTATTGAAGAAGAAAATTTATTGGAACACACCAACATAGATTTTATTTTCCAAGATCTCTCCATGAGGAAGCTAATGGTGAAAGCGGATCATGAACCGGGTTACTGATTTGAGAGATAAAACTTCTTAAAATTTTGAATTGGAGAGAATCTTTGGCTGGTGTTGTCCGTGTTGCATGCAAGAGAGAGGGAGAGAGAGGTAGTGAGCTGTGACATGTAGAAACCGCTCTTGCCGAGCTATCGGGTAGCACAACCCATCAATGTATTCTTCTCCTTTAATGACAAGTCAATCCTTATAGAGAAGTGGAGTGCCATTCATTGGGAACCTGTAGTCATGCACCGCCTTAGGAGACATGTACTAACCTAAAGAATTTTAGAGTCAGAATTTTGCACTAAACAATAAACAACAAAAACTTGAGAAAAAGTAGAAACAATTGAGAAACTAACCGGTGCCTCATAAAGTGGTCATTATTGTCATCCATCTTGCACACAAGGAATGACTTCGGGTCCTTTGGCTCATAGGAATCACCTTTTCCTGTATGAACATATTTGTAGATGCGAAATGTAATTGCATCCATGTTATCCATAGCCAAGGATTGTATGTTTGAGAAAATGATCAGCTGAAGAACTCTTGTAATAGTAGAAGGCATATCTCCCAACATCGACCATAGAGCGAAAACAGAGTTGAATAGTATAATAAATTGAATACTTTCAGCTAGGATGTACCAGTAACTTTGGTAGTGCTATATTTCTCATCATCAACATTGTCATAAGAAATAACCTAGACTAAGTTGTCTATAGAAAGTAGGATACATATTTGATTGTTATTTATTCCTTGTTCTGTAGCAACAAGACAAAGATAAGATATCATGTGTTCTTGGCAACTAGCCAATTCTTAGAAAATGTTTAACCATTATTTTAAATATTATAATTAACAACCTGGTGGCGCCCATTTAATTTGTACTGAACTTTTTCACCTCATCATCACTAATCTTTTTTACTTAATGTACGTCATGTATGTCTTATGCCATTATGTATATTAACTTAAAATTTTAAGGTATAAATAACATAATTAATTAAATAATTGTGGTTTTGAATAGTAACATACATATTTTTCATGTTTTCCTAATATTATCTTCACAATTATATTCTCTTTTGCTAAGGTGGAACTTTTTTGCCTACAAAACCATTTTATTTGTAAAACTTAGGTCTGAGTCTCCAAGAAAATCTTGTGTGACAATGGATTTCACTCTTGACATAACGAAATAAAATGTATCACATAACTTCAAAGAGTAAAATTTTCCCCTTATCACATTGAAGTACATTTATACGTGTACCTGTCCATGATATCCTTAAACATCTACACTATTTGATTGTGTTTTAGAGTGTATGAATCAATAAGTAATTTGAAGAGGTCTCTAGAGTATAAATCTATTGAGTGTGGGATTAACCAAATGTATAATTATAAAATGTATTAGGTGTAACCAAGTAGTTTTCTCTAGAATCTCCTCTTGCATTCTCGCTCATTAGTGGATGTCATTTTTGGATAAATTAGCATTTCGTGTTCGTGATCTGGAGAGAAAGAGAGTGGGGGGGGGGGGGGTGAGGGAGAGAGATAACAATATCACATTGTTTGTAACATAAATGCACATATTTAATATAACTTCAATTTTGGTGGAAATCACTTAGTTAGTAAGATTGCTGATTTTTCACTTGCTAGAAGTCCTAGGTTCGAACCCCATTTCCCCCACCCAATGTTTCAATCTTCCTGAGATCATACCACCGCCACTTTCCCCTAGTTTCACTAAAGCATATAACCACATTTGGCTATGAGGAGCAAACAATGTGGGGAACCTCGAGTAATATGTTTTTTTTTTCATTTTTTTACCTAAAAAATATTGTCTTTCAAGCAAACAATTTGAATTTAGTTCTTAAATAATGATAGTATATTGAACCAAAGACACCGAAACACACCCGATAACAAAATATTCCTAACAAAACTAAAGTTATACATCGACGATCTACGAACTACAAAGCGACAAGCTCCGTCGGCAAACTCAAAACGATCTTCGAACTCATCATCTCTAGCTATACCTTTTGCATCTCGATGTTTTATCCAAATTCAAAAAGCAACGGATCAAACAATTGGCAGGTAATCAACCAGGAGATTCCAACGAACTCCCCTCTCTAAGCCAGCTCGAAACCTAAACCCAACCCAATCCCACGAGATTTTGGGTTTCAAAGATTTAATAATCGACATGTTATTGATGCATGATATGATGACAAGTCATTACGAAATGAAGACATAAAACAAAACCACTGTCAGAATAACTCAGTTGAAGTGCCATTTCTCATTTGACGACTCTGTCATCCATAATTGCTCGTCGCTGCTAGGTCCTAGAAGCGGCGGCACTACCGTTCCACTCCTAATCGACTTGTTGTCAACATCCTCGCCTCTTCTCTCCTGATCGATGTCATACCTCCTCTTTGATCCGGAGTACCTCTGGTGCCTGCCAATGAGGGCGAGGGACGAGGAGCTTGTGTCAGCCAACACCGTCGAGGGCACCCTACCTTTCATCCCCTACGATGAAGGGGGCAGCACGACCATGGACACGATTTACTGAGGGTATGATGCATATATATTTAGTTAGTCTCTAACTTAATAATTTGCTAATGACCATCATATTCTTAATTATGAAGGGGTTGAGAGTAATCTTAGCCGTTCATGTGAGTTTGGAAAGAGTTTTAAAGAGGGGGTTTGTATCGTAGCAAACCTCATACCTTTTGCATCTTGACATTTTCTCCAAATTCAAAGAGCGACAAAGCAAACAATTGGTAGGCAATCAACCTGGAGATTTCAACGAATTCCCCTCTCCAGACCAGCTTGAAAACTGAATCCAACCCAATCCCACTAGATTTTGGGATTCAAAGATTTAATAATGGACCTATTATTGATGTAGGATATGATGACCAAGTCATTACGAAATGAAGACATAAAGCAAAACTGTTGGGGACTCAGCTGAAGTGCCACTTCTCACTTGAAAAACCAAACTAGAAATAGTGCATCACATTCAAATGAATCTAAGTGCTACCCATCCATCACGGTCTTGAACTCGTCGAAGCACACAATTCCATCTCCGTTCAGATCAAACCTTTGGATCATGGCCAGACACCCGTCCATGCCCTGGTGTGCACCTAGCCTGCCAAGCATTGAGCATCAGGCTCGCTGGAGTGATCCACCCTTCGCTCTTCACCTCATACACCCGAATGCCTCCATTAGTCCCCTAGGGGAAATAAATCTTATGAGACCCGGTCATCTCAGTCTCCGCCCACCAGCCCGAGGAAATCCTCATCCTCCAGCAGTGGTACGAGGGCGTGCAGCTAGATAGTTTGTGTTGATGCGTTCAAGGCATACAATTATTGAGAGAATTTTTTTTTGAAATGGGGAAAAGCCCTGGCATCTGCATCCTAGGATGCACACGGCCTTTTATTGTGAAGTTTAAAAATCAAAGTATTACTGTTTAAGGATCATATAGGGTACAAACACCAACCATATGAAAATAACAAATAAACCAAAAACGGGAGCATATAGTAGCTAAAAATCTCTTAATCTACTAGTATGCCCCCACGAAACTTGACCGAAAATATCTGTAGTGACCGTCACGAGACGGTTGCATCCAGACACCATAGGTTCTCACTGATGCTCTGGGAGGATAAAAGCCCATAGCTGAATACAGTGTGACGCCATGTGGATAACCTGCAAAACAAATTAAACTCTACCCTTGTTAAAAATAATATTGTTGTGACACCTCCAAATGGACCAACATAAAGCCGAAACGCCTATACGAATTCTAGCTTTATTCGCCCTACTCATTCCGTTAAG
Source organism: Avena sativa (assembly GCA_916181665.1). NCBI lineage: Eukaryota > Viridiplantae > Streptophyta > Magnoliopsida > Poales > Poaceae > Avena > Avena sativa. The sequence goes on along the minus strand of OV702282.1, from coordinate 444,474,742 downwards.
ACAATTCCTAAACATATTAGTTATATTGGTTGGTGGTGAAATATTTTAAGTGGAAAACACAATGTGTCAAATAATCTTAGCGAAAGGGCATCATAAAAATAAATGTTCAATCGTTTCATTCTCATCACAAAAGCAGCATTTTTGACATCCATTTCAATTTCTCTTTGCTAGATTATTCTTTGTTAGCAAAATTTGACTATTAAGAAACCACATAAAAATCTTTATCTTTAGTGGGATTTTTAACTTTCATATATATCTTCTGGGAAATCGTAGATGTCCATTCATAAGATCTTCATACATAGATTTGACATCATCGGATATGGCCTCCCCCACCCCTCTCCCATAACCCCAACGCCTCTCCCGTAACCCCAACGCCTGCGATCTCACATCTCCGGCCAAAAAACAATTGATCCAATCCTATCATCCTACTCCCCACATTCCAAAACCCCACCACCTCATAACATGGATCTGCCGTCTATGATCCACTCACTGGATCGATCACATGGTCAGGCCTTTGCGACCAAGGTTAGTAACATGTTCTCTACCCCTGTTCACCCGATCTCCCCCACGTCTGGTTTCTCCCTGGTGATCTCATTTGGGCGATCAAAATTTGAAATCTCCACGGTCAATGTGTGCCATGCTATCTCGGCATGCTTGGGTCCGACTAGGACAAGATCAGAGTGTCTCCTCTACGTGATCATACCTACATTTTTGATGTTTGATCCAAAGCGATTGGGCTCCTTATAGTTAAGATGAGATCTTACAAGTCTGAAAACTTCATATGTTATTTTGATCTATGGAGCAATGGAGGACCCAACTGGCAACGAAAAGAAAATATCTGGTACGCTGAACAAGACAATGCTTGGACTGTGGTTAGATCTAGAAAGCACCGAAAGTCGACTGATCAAGGTATATACCCCACTCGATTTTACTCTACCAAGAATAATCATGTCCTATCTGGTGCAAATTCGATCCATGTTCGACCTAAGAGATCAGTCACAAAATCTGTTGCACATTCCTCTCATCATGCATCATCTAGATTTAATTCAGATGATCACCAAATTCGGTTTGAGCCTGCATCTCCATGGGCAGAGAGAAACGGTCAGGAGACATGTCGTTTTTCAAATATTCATATCCCTAATATCTCGCCTGCCGTTTCGAATTCTGACAGCATCAATGGGTCAGTATCCCATCAATTTAAATGCACTAGATGCCTGGTGGACAATGCGCACCTGAGCCAGGCCTGCACCAACCCTGTTCGATGACGAAAGTGCTATAATTACGGTCACATTGCCCGATATTGTCTCGCATTGAAAACAAAAACGCTGATTTATCAGCGTAAAACAAACCCTGGTCGACTACCACCCAGATAACACCTCCTTCATTGTCATCACCATCTACGCCTCCCATGTTTCCCCTGTCTCCCCCAACAGAAACCCTACCACCACTGCATCCCCAAGCCCCACTGCGCACCCCGAGCACCACAATGGCGAACTACCCTGTCGATCCTATACCTCACGTGCCAACGGGTATGCATGCTCCTCCTCCTGGTCCATTGCGCACTTAGAGAGGCTATGTGTTTTTGGGAGGTGACGCCCCTCTATATGCGGACGAATGGGCGATTGTGACCCTGACACCTGAACCTGAGGCTGCAGATTTCATCGGCACGGTGGCCATTATTGGCGAGTTCCTCCATGGTCTTGGTCTGCAAGTTAGGAGCACATCTAGATGCGCCATGGGACCATCGCTCTTCGTTTTTGCTACAGTCACTGATAGAGATGCTGCAGTTGGAGGTAGTCCCTACCACATAGGAGACAGTGTGCTTAGGATTGTGAATGAGGATAGTGGCATCAATCGATGTTCTACTATTTTTACACACGATGTCTGGTGCATGTTACTCAACTATCCCCAGCAGCTTTGGGATCCTGACACTGTGATGCGCACCTTCACCCCATATGGACGATTCCTTGTATGGAACAAAGATCTGTCCAATAGAGCTAGGATCCTGGTCAAATTGCGTGCTCACAATGTCGACACCTTACCTCTGAGTATTGTGGTTGGAAGAAATGTTGCAGATGATGGCAGTGGTGACACTTGGACATGCCCTATGGTGATACTGTCCACTACTATGTTAGGAGGCAATGCAGGTGATGAAGACCCCCTGCCACCAAATGGTGGAAACCCACATCCCCTACCTCTGGTGCACCATGGATTCTGGCATGATAACCAGTTTAACCAAGACTTTAGAGGAAATTTTGCACCTGCACAGATGAATGTTGCAACCATGGATGTTGCTATGGATAATGCTGCACATGCTGCACCTGCACATGAGGTTCCTGTTGCTGCTATTATTGAGCCTCACCCCCCCCATGTAACCTGATATGCCTGTGCCACATAACAACAATGTAGCACCTGACCCTGTCAGTAATCTGGCACTGCTACTCACCAGTCTCATGGGTGAGGACCATATTCAGATCCCCAGTCTTGCTGGCAGTAGCATCACTGGTGCCACTTTGAAGATTACTGAAGCTGATGACATGGACAATGCTGTTAAATACATACTTGAGATCTCAACTGTCAACCCCAACTATCAGTCTGCCACACCTCTTAACATGTCATCAAGCAAGAGTTTCATCCCCCTCCCTACACAATCTGAGAGGTCTGACAGTGAGATTGCTGTGATCCCCAAGCCTGCAAACTTTCCTAGCTCCAAGCGCAAGAATCCCGAAACCAACACGGTTAAATATGTGAGGAGAAGCTACAGGATTGCCAGCCTTAATGCTGGCTTCAAGAATCAGAAGGCTGTTGGTGACTATGCTGAGAGCTCCAAGATGGATGTACAGAACCTGTCTGGGAACTTTGAATCCATTGTGGTGGAAAATGACAAAGCCACTCCACCTACTCTACCAGTGGACACCATCCAAGCAATTGGGACTGAATTTTGTCAGATACCTCCTAGGGAGGTGTTAGAAGACAACCTGAACAGGGACAGTTCAAATGATAATGTGTAATCACACTCCTAAGATGCCCAAGTGCAGGGCAGATGCTGCATTGTTATCTATCTTAGATACTTTTCCTATTTGAACTATCTCAAGTATTATTGTATCAGACTTATATGTTATCTAGACACACTTTATATTTGGCATGGCAGACTTATATCTATCCTTGGTTGTAATGATCTTGTGGACCTGTGCTTGAGAAAACTTATCTGTCAGCATCTAACCTCTCTGTTATTTGGCTTCCTCATTTCCATATATACTCCTCCAGTTATCTGGTCCCTAATCTCATGGCCTTTAGCACCTGCAATTTATCTGAATATGGCTGCCAGTACCTGGAACCCAGGCAATATTTCTCAAAATGGTAAACATGAACATATCAATATATATCATGGACTGGAACATTAGAGGCCTTAACTCACACGAAAGGTGTGATGACCTGGCAGATAAGATCAACCAAAGTAATTGTAACATCATCTGTTTACAAGAAACAAAGAGGGAACATTTTGATAGTAGCTACATCAAAAGATTCTGCCCTAGACAACCAAAGTAATTGTAACATCATCTGTTTACAAGAAACAAAGAGGGAACATTTTGATAGTAGCTACATCAAAAGATTCTGCCCTAGACGACTTAACCAATTTGCATACCAACCATCTTTGGGTAACTCTGGTGGACATATTATTATCTGGAATGGTGCACAATTTAATGGTCAGATTATTAGCCAATCACAATTCCAGATGACTATCAAATTTGATTGCTACCTTACATCACAAACTTGGTATCTCTCCAACATATATGCCCCATGCACTAGTGAAGGAAGACAACAGTTCAATGACTAGTTTATGCAACTGGATTCATCTGCATTTGAACTTTGGATTGTTATGGGTGATTTTAATATGATTAGAAGTACTGAAGACAGGAACAGACCCGGGGGCAACATTACCAACATCCATAACTTCAATGCTATCATCCAGGAACATGATCTTGAGGAAATTCCACTAAAAGGGAGAGCTTTCACCTGGTCTAACATGCAATCAGAACCCCTACTTGAGAAACTAGATTGGATATTCACATCACACAAATGGACCACTGAATATCCCAATACAATTCCCACTCCCATGGCCAGACTAGGATCTGATCACATACCCATAATCATCAGTGTTGGTACTGACATCCCAAGATCCAACATTTTTAGATTTGAGGAGTATTGGATGGAATTTGATGGTCTTGCTGAAATTGTGAACAACTATTGGATCAACAAAGGAGCATACAAAAATGTAGCACAGCACCTTGCTGTCAGATTCAAAAGCCTCAGACATGGCATCAAAAAATGGAGCAAAAATCTATCCAACCTCTCAAAAATCATTGATAACTCCAATTTTGTCCTCTCTTTGCTTGATGGACTTGAGGAACAGAGACTACTTACAGTCCAGGAGAAAAACTTCAGAAATATTGTTAAAAATCATCTATATAAGATGCTTGAAGCCAAAAGATTGTATTGGAGGAAAAGAGCTGATATTAGATGGGCCAAGCTGGGTAATGAAAACACCAAGTTCTTCCACTCTATAGCCACCAGAAGCTATAGACATAATTTTATTTCTGTTTTAATCAATGATCAAGATGTAACTTTGGTTGAGCATGAACAAAAAGCTGTCCTACTATGGAGCTCATTTAAAGAGAGATTAGGTATATCCATTGACACCCACATGTAGTTTGAGCTTGATGATATGATCACCCCACATGACCTATCTGAAGTTGATGTTGTTTTTACCCATGAGGAAATTGATGATATCATAAAATATATGCCCCCCTGATAAATCTCTAGGACCAGATGGATTTAATGGCATGTTTATGAAAAAATACTGGCACATTATCAAACACCAGTTCTACAATCTATGTGAACAATTCTACAGTGGCTCACTAGACATACATAGCATCAACACTGCTTACATCACTCTCATACTCAAGATACTAAATCCCTGCAAACCCTCTGATTTCAGACCCATTTCACTGGTCAGTATGGCACTCAAAATCATCACTAAACTGATTGCCAACAGAGTCCAGAAAGTTATCATCCCCGTTGTGAGTAGAAATCAATATGGGTTCATTAAACTAGAATTATACAAGACTGCCTTGCTTGGGCATTTGAGTATCTACATATATGTCACAAGTCAAAGAAAGAGATCATAATCCTGAAACTTGACTTTGAAAAGGCATTTGACATGGTTGAATACAAAGCCATCCTCACCATGCTCAAGAAATTTGGATTCAGTGACAAATTCATATCCTGGATAAGGAATATTTTGCATAGTGCTTCCACATATGTTATTCCGAATGGTGTACCTGGGAAGACCATTGCCTGCAAAAGAGGAGTCAGACAAGGAGACCCTCTTTCACCTCTTCTATTTGTGGCCACTGCTAAACTGCTACAGATCATTGTGAATCATGCCTGGCAAAATGAAGAGCTTTCACTCCCCATAGATAACTCATATGGACAAAACTATGCAATACTCCAATATGTTGATGACACCCTTTTGATTATGCCCGCTGATGCAGAATAGTTATGCAAACTAAGAGACCTGCTAAAAAATTTCACTGAAGCCACTGGATTAAGGATCAATTATCACAAGTCATCCATGATTACCATCAACACTTCACCTGAAAAGATGGACAGTTTGGCCGATTTATTAGGTTGCAAAGTGGAAGCTTTACCATTCACATATCTGAGCCTACCCATGGGCACCACAAAACCCGTGTTGAGGACCTATCTCCTATGATCAGCAAAGTTGATAAAAGACTGGCTGGAATATCTAACCTACTATCACATTGCTCCAGAATAATTGTTATCAAGTCTGTCATATCTGCTATGCCAAATCACATTATGTGTGCAATGAAAATGCACTACACTCACATTGATCATGTGGACAAAACTGCCAGAACCTTCCTATGGCAGGGTTTATATTGAGAAGAGAGGAAAATATTTGGTCCAATGGGATAAAGTCTGCTTAAGTAAGAGATCTGGGGGGCTTGGCATACTTAATCTCAGAGAACACAATAAGGATATGATAATGAAAAACTTGTTCAAATTCTATAATGGCAAGGATATACCATGGGTTAATCTGATCTGGCAGAAATACTACAACAATGGTGCACTACCTGATACAAAATCCAACAAAGGCTCCTTTTGGTGGAGAAACTGCTTATCATTTCTACCAGAATTCAGAGACATGACCACAATTGTAGCTGGAAATGGCACTAGTACACTACTCTGGTATGATAAATGGACCGACTCAACCCCACTCAGAATAATCCTGAACTCTTCTCATTTGTCAAAAATGGTAGAATCAGTCTTAACAGAGCAGCCAGCACCATTGCTGAAAATGGTTACAACTCTTCCAACTACCACTGTCCATTACTGCTGATGAGAAACTTGAGGAGCTTAAGTCCATGGTCAACAACAACATGAATACAAACACACCTGACATGTGGTGCTTCCCATGGGGAGGCAGTAACTACTCTACCAAAAAGGTCTATGACCACATCATCAAAGCACCTAGATGCACCCACCCCATATAAATTGCTATGGAAAACACCATGTCTACCAAAGCACAAATTTTTCTTTTGGCTGTTGATGCATGATAGACTAAACACCAGAGACCTTCTCCAAAGAAAGAATTTCCACCTTGAGAATTACACATGTGTCCTATGTGAGGACAACATCAGGGAGACTGTAGACCATCTCTTCTTTGAATGTGATTTCAGCAGGAACTTCTGGTGGACCCTGGGAGAGGAATGGAACCTGGATCTGGGGCTTATTGACAAAATCATTGATACGAGAGAAAGGTCCACAAACCACTACTTCAAAATATCTATGATTGCAAGATGTTGGAGCATTTGGTCGCAGAGAAATCATATTATATTTGATCATGTACAAAGGAGTAGTGAGCAATGCTATGCTATTTATAAACTATCTGTACAAGACATTAGACATAGGGTTAAACCCAGTCTAGTTCAGGATATGACTGCGTGGCTGAACACTTTGTAATTTGTAGATTTTATCAGAACATGGAGCAGCCCAATGCTCGCCAACTTGTAAGTGTTTAAAATATATGAAAATGACACGGTGGGGGTCTTCCCCACCGTATTTGTGTCAAAAAAAATACATAGATTTGACAGTAACCACCCCATTATCAGTTAACCTCAACTTAAATAAATACCCCATTAACAATTACCATTTGAAAATAATAAATACCGATAAAAATTGATTAGGCCGAGAAATTGGTCAGCTGACAGTGTCAATTCGTTTTCATCTGTTGAAGTCCAAATTTGAACGAGTACGATCCGAGTATCATACTGCACCATGCATGGGTCTTTTTTCCTAACCGAACAATATCATAACGCCGGCTGATTCCATGGATGCTACCTCCACTACAGGAATGGGAAGCTACGCCGACGGCCAGTCGCTACACCGACGGCCAAACATCGGGGCCGTCGGCGTAGCCATCGTCTAGGCCAGCTTCGCCAAGCAGCCGTCGGCGTAGAATTGCCCTCGGCATATCCTATGCTACGCCGACGGCTGCCCTCGGCGTAGCATACGCCGACGGCTGCCCTCGGCGTAGCTATTTTTTATTTTATCTCATTAAACTTTGAAAAATCATAACTAAATCATTCTAATTCGGAAAAATACAAATAATATATCAAAATTTGCAGAAAAATAAGACCTATCTATCTACACTCAAATATTACACATTTATAAATAAAAATTAAGTAAAACATAAGACATTATATATAGTTTAAAACGGGCATAAAAAATTCAAAAATGATCGAAACAATGCGAAACCTTCGCGTGGTGTTATATTATGTGACATAGTTAGAAGTAAAAATATCAAACTTGGTATATTGATTATGTCTCAAAGAAACCTTCACAAAATGACCTATCTCATTCGAGGTTTCTTGGCTTTCGGGTCAAATGACCAATGTTATGGCTAGAATCAAGGCATAGTTTATGATAATGTGCCCATATTATGCATACACATGCATCATGGGATGGCGAACAATGTTGCAGGAGAAAGTTTTCCTTTTCGTCGCACCAAAAAGCCATTTCCCATTTTCTGAGCACAAAACACGGACGATTTTGTAAAGCAACCACCAAATGGCTAATTCAAAATGGTACCACAATATTTTACAAAAATACTATACCACCTTATATAGACAATGTCCCAATAGGGGAATCCGAAACCTTTCCGTGCACCTCTGGTGAAAAAGACAAATTCCTGCCGAATCGGTAGGAAGTGGGTCAGATATGAACTACAGGTACATGATCCGATGCTCATGTTTTTTTATAAAAATCATTTTTAGGTTCACAATATGCTATTTTATCAAAGATCCAATGCAAGTTTAGCGAGGCTCGGCCCCGAGCTAAGAATCTTCATGCCCGCCGTTCGACAAAGTTTGACGATAGTTTAAAACGGGCATAAAAAATTCAAAAACGATCGAAACAATGCGAAAACTTCGCGTGGTGTCATATTATGTGACATAGTTATAAGTAAAAATATTAAACTTGATATATTGATTATGTCTCAAAAAAACCTTCACAAAATGACCTATCTCATTCGAGGTTTCTTGGCTTTCGGGTCAAATGACCAATGTTATGGCTAGAATCAAGTCATAGTTTGTGATAATGTGTCCATATTGTGCATATACATGCATCATGGGATGGCGAACAATGTTGCAAGAGGAAGTTTTCCTTTTCGTCGCACCAAAAAGCCATTTCCCATTTTCTGAGCACAAAAAACGGACGATTTTGTGAAGCAACCACCAAATGGCTAATTCAAAATGGTACCACCACATTTTACAAAAATACTATACCACCTTATATAGACAATGCCCCAACAGGGGAATCCGAAACCTTTCCGTCCACCTCTGATAAAAAAGACAAATTCCTGCCGAATCGGCAGGAAGTGGGTCAGATATGAACTACAGGTACATGATCCGATGCTCATGTTTTTTTACAAAAATCATTTTTAGGTTCACAATATGCTATTTTATCAAAGATCCAATGCAAGTTTAGCGAGGCTCGGCCCCGAGCTAAGAATCTTCATGCCCGCCGTTCGACAAAGTTTGACGATAGTTTAAAACGGGCATAAAAAATTCAAAAACGATCAAAACAATGCGAAACCTTCGCGTGGTGTCATATTATGTGACATAGTTATAAGTAAAAATATTAAACTTGATATATTTATTATGTCTCAAAAAAACCTTCACAAAATGACCTATCTCATTCGAGGTTTCTTGGCTTTCGGGTCAAATGACCAATGTTATGGCTAGAATCAAGGCATAGTTTGTGATAATGTGTCCATATTGTGCATACACATGCATCATGGGATGGCGAACAATGTTGCAGGAGGAAGTTTTCCTTTTCGTCGCACCAAAAAGCCATTTCCTATTTTCTGAGCACAAAAAACAGACGATTTTGTGAAGCAACCACTAAATGGCTAATTCAAAATGGTACCACTACATTTTACAAAAATATTATACCACTTTATATAGACAATGCCCCAACAGGGGAATCCAAAACCTTTCCGTCCACCTATGATAAAAAAGACAAATTCCTGCCGAATCGGCAGGAAGTGGGTCAGATATGAACTACAGGTACATGATCCGATGCTCATGTTTTTTTACAAAAATCATTTTTAGGTTCACAATATTCTATTTTATCAAAGATCCAATTCAAGTTTTCCTTTTCATCGCACCAAAAAGCCATTTTTCATTATCCGAGCGCAAAAAGGGAATTTTCTAAAGCAACCACCAAATAGATAATTCAAAAACGTAGGGTTTGTGATTAGTTGATATGGATATCATATTTGGATTCCTCTCATTTTTCTGATCAATTTAGACATATTATTTGTTAAATTCCGATTTATAGATTTAAAGATATTAATTATTCCATATTAAATAGAAAAATACAAAAAAGTAAAATTATTATATTTTTATTTGAATTCAATAATATTTTTACTTATTCATTAATGTTTATTTAAATAATTGTTTGTAATTTCAAAAAATATCAACATGTGACATGTTGATATAAGGGTTAATAGGATTGATATCATAATATTGACAACAATGTATCAATTACTTTGCGGAAACAGATTCTGAAGGAACGAGGAAGTTAAGCGTGCTGGAGCTGGAGTAGTATTAGGATGGGTGACCTTCCGGGAAGTTCGATCAAGACTGCAATTTAATTAAATATTAAGTGTAATTAGTGTTAAAAATGTTCAAAGTGAGAGATTAACGAGTCAAACAATTCAAATATTCAAAAATTAAGAAAAAAAATAAAATAAAAAAAATATTTTTTTTAAAAAAAATATTTTTGCAACCTGTCGACAAACTATGCCGACGGCCGCTACGCCGACGGCATTGCCCTCGGCGTAGCATACGCCGACGACATTTTGATACGCCGACGGCCTCTATGTGCTCCGCCGAGGGAGCCCTTTGCCGAGGAGGCTACGCCGAGGACAGCCGTCGGCGTAGCATACGCCGAGGGCATTTTAGGCTACGCCGACGGCTTTTTGCCCTCGGCGTAGCGCGCGCGTCCTGTAGTGCTCGTCAGTAGCTTCCCGATATGTTTATTTGGCGTACACTCCTAGAGCTGCTTTGACGTGTCGTTCTCCACTCTCCCAGTCCCAGTACGTGTGTCGCGCATGTACTTATTAAACGGGAAATGATAGGATGCCCCCCGGGGATTGCATCCTCCTATCCCCGGGTACGCGTGAGTTGTGACGTGTGGTGGAGTTCACCTTATTTCTTTCCTGCGCTAGACCACAACCTCACGCATCTTGCTAATCGCGACCTGCTGTATGCATGCATCGCGTCCGTCTGCACTCGCGCTTGCTGTGCCGTCGCACCACCGGGCCGCCGCGCCGCCGCACCATCGGGCCACTGTCTCCACACGCCGTGCCACCGGGTCTTCGTCTCCGCACACGCGCCATCGTAGCTCACCCCCCGTGCTGCAGCTAGTCGCCGCACACCGTCAGGCCACCGTCGCACGCGTCCCCCGCCGAGGCCAGCGGCGCTCCCTGCGTCTACCCGCCCAACGCCTATCCCGCCTTGCGTCTGTGGCGCCAGCCATGGAAGTTTCTCGACCTCTCCCGTGTCTGCAGGGAACGGCTCACCGCCTGCTCGATCTACCTCGACTCGCCGTCGAATCCACTGGGGGGAGATTCAAGAGAGTGGGGCGGAGGTCCTGCTGGTGCTGCTCGCCTGCCGTCGAGGCACCATACGCGCAGGCAGTGGCGTTGCCCAGGCAGTGGTGGTTTTGTTGTGCTGGCAGTGGAGCTGCCCAGGCACCTTGCATCTCCTTTCCCTTCTGCTTCATGGCCGATGGAGGCTGTCATCGCGGAGTTCATCGGAGGGCAGCCCTGCTAGCCTCGATTTCTGCTACATGTGACTGGCGGTGCTGCTACGTCCGGTGTTAATTTTTGCTACATGTGGCCAGTGGTGGTGCTACTGTGACCGGGCAGCAGTGCTATAAACGACCACTGGGTTTGCTACATGCGCCGGGCGGTGCTACAAACGGTCACGGGTTTTGCTACACGCGGCGGTGCTGCAAGCGAAGTTGGTTTTGCTATAATAGATTTTTTTGCTACAAGGTCTCCGACGAGGTCTTCGATGAGATCGAATTTGCTACAATCGAACAATTTATTTGCTACATACGTTCTGTTGTTTTGCTACAATAGTGTAAAAAATTTGCTACACGATCTCCGGCGAAAGTCTCCGGCGAGGTCGGATCTGCTACATTACCACAACTTTTTTGCTACAGAGTCTCCGGCGAGGTCTCCGACCAGACAGTCTTTTTTATTCTATTTTTTAAGGCAAACAGTTTTTTCTACATGTAGCAAAAGTGAAATATTTTATAGCAAAACCGAATGATTTGTAGCAAAAGCGAAATAAGGTACCAATTTGGGGACACGTGGCGTGCTGTCCACCCGGGGGATCGGGGCAAATATCCCCCGGGGGACGCGTAGTGCTCCTCTTATTAAACTTGTCCCGCGCGGCCAGTCACGACGAAGTCCTTCTGCGGCTTTTCCATCATCAGTTTCAGTTGGTACATAGAGAATGACTCTATCATCTTTATCATTATAGGGAGTGACCCAATTATGAGTAATTCAGTATGCATACAAAGTGTGTTCTTCATCCAGTGTGTAATCGTTGCAAACTAACTTCACGCAGAGGTCATGACGGAGAAAAGAAACAAGGTAAATGCAGTTTTAGACCATCGACATTGCTAATGCACGTACTCGAGGTAGGAGCTCCAACGGGACAAGACCCAAATCCAACGAAGTTGATACTATTATAAACGCAACAAGCAAAACGAAGAACGAAAAATGAAACCACACATAGGGGACACGGGATTTTAGCGTGAAAAACCTCTCAAATAGAAAGTGGAGAAACCTGGACACCACCCAACAAAACTTCACTATATGTGGAGCACTTGCACAACGCTGGTGATTTACATCGATTCAACTTCTCCTATTCAGCGGATCACAAGAGGTATATATAGGGGTAGAATCCTAGGTCACCAACGACCCGCCGCAACAGGCTTCCTCCACCCCAGGCATCCCCACAAGGGACGACGTTATGGTCCAAGCCCGACTACATGCCTCATTTCGCTCATCAGAAGTTAGTCTCTTTAATGAATTTGGATCAGAGCATAACAAATTTCACCTTGAGATAAATTTCATCTAGTAACATGAACAACAACAATCTCCCTAAACGACAAAGAAAACAGTTCGGTGCCAATAGCCACTTGGGGTAAATAGTTATACAACCAAACTCGAAAAAAACTCAAATTTGGTTATAGGACTGGCTTTGTCATCATATCAATAGGATTATCATGAGTGCCAATCTTGCATACCTTCAGTTTACCTTGTGCAACATTGTCGTGAATATAATGTTCCTTGACATTAATGTGCTTTATTCTCTCATGAAACATTTGATCCTTAGTAAGGTAGATGACACTTTGACTGTCACGGAATAGATTAATGCAAGAATTATATTCATAACACTCATCATACAAACCATTCAACCAATTATATTCTTTGTGAGTTTCAGAAATAACCATTATTCTACCTTGGTCATAGATTGAGAAACAACTGGTTGCAGCGTTGTCTTCAAACTTATAGCACATCCACCAACAGTGAACATATAGCACCTCCTCTTATCCAAGTTGGCAGCAAAATCCAAATCCACATAGCCTGTCAGTCCCTCATCGGTCTTGCTAAACTTCAAGCAAGCATTGGATGTGCCACGAAGATACCTAGAAATCTAGTAAACAACTTTCGAATGTTCTATATACCAGGATTAGCCATGTATTGACTGGCCAAACTCATAGAATATGAAAAATCATGACAAGAACAAACCATGGCATACATCAAAGAACAAACAACACTAGAAAATGGAACCTTTGACATGTACTCAAACTCTTTATCAGTAGTATGACATTAAGAAGCTGGCAATTTGAAAGGAGCAGAAACATCATCTGACTGTGCATCATGCATATTAAAACGATGAAGAACTTTCGTAATATAACTTTGACCAAGAAATAACACACTATAATTTCAGCCCCTTGTAATTTTCATACCTAGTATTTTTCTTAGCAACTCAATGAACCTTCATCTCAAACTCACTAGTTAATTTGACCTTTAAATTAGTGATCTCATTCTTGCTCTTGGTAGCAACTAATATATTATCAACATATAATGACAACTATATATAAGTGATCTATTAAGAAACTTAATATAAACACAACTATCATATTTAGATCTCTTAAAACCATGTGCAAGCATAAATGAATCAAACCATTTATGCCATTGTATTTGAGACCATCTCAGACCATAGAGTGAATTTTTTTATTTTGCAAACAAGATCCTCCTTACTAGGCATCACAAAACCTTTAGGTTGGTCCATATATATCTCCTCTTCAAGTTCTCCATGCAGAAAAATAGCCTTTACACCTAGTTGTTCAAGATCAAGATCATGGATAGCCGCAATACCAAAAAATACACGAATGAAATTATGCTTCACAAACCGAGAGAATACATCATTATAATCAATATCCGCAATCTGGCAAAAATCTTTTTCTACTAACCTTGTCTTAAACCTTTGATCCTCATTAGGAGATAAAATTGCCTTTCTTTTAAAGAACCACTTGCAGCGGACGACCCTTTTTTGTTTACGAAAGCCCACAATATCCCATGTACCATTTTTCTCAAACGATCGCATGTCCTCTTGCATAGAAGAAATTCACTTCTCATAGTTTGCGGATGCAACAACTTCAGTATATGTAGTAGGCTCAGGATAAAAATCATTTTTCACCTATTTAGCACAACTCAAAGCATAATGAACAAAATTACACTCTTTAATTAAACAAAGGCATGGACCTTTATTTTGCCTAGGTTTATCAGCTGCAATGCATTGTTTGTTTGCTGCAAAATAGTAGGTGAGTGTTCCGTATAGGTGCTCCACTGCACACTAACATTCTCCTCTCCAATAGGAGAGGCATCTATGTAGGGGTTCGTAGCATGGAAAACAAAAAAATTCTACCGCATGCACACAAACAAGCCAAGATCTATCTACTAGATTGTAGCAACGAGTCGATAGAGGAACTCACCCTCGAAGATTCCAAAGCGGTTAACGAGAGAAGATTCTTGTGGGTGATGTAGTCGTACACTTGCCGATCTCAAGATCGCGTAGACGATCCTTCCGGCGCTGCGTTCCGGCAGCGCTCCCGCAGTCGGTCACACGTTCGGTACTCGATGAAGACCTTCCTCTCCCTTGTTCCAGCAGGCAGCGGAGGTTGTAGCATTCTCCTCGTGATTCTGGCAGCACGACGACGTGGTACCGGAAGTAGAGGGGAGATCTCGCAGGGCTTCGCCTTAAGCCGAAGCAAGTATGGTGGACTATGAGAGAGGGCCTTGGCGATCTAGGGTTTAGAGGCTGAAGGGAATATGCCCTGAGAGGCAATAATAAAGTGGTTATTATGTGTATTCCAAGTATATGATAGATGTTTATTTTGCATGCTATAATTGTATTAATACGGAAACGTTAATACATGTGTGTTTAATAAACAAACAGAAAGTTCCTAGTTAAGCCTCTCTCATAAACTAGCTCGTTGATTAACAAGATGATCAAGGTTTCCTGATCATGGACATTGGATGTTGTTAATAACGGGATCACAACATTAGTGTAATGATGTGATGAACATTCATCCGAAGTATAGCATTACGATCAAAGTCATTGAGTTTATATTGCTATAACAACTTACGAAGTGATCCTTATCCTTAGACCATGAGATCATGTCAATCACTAACACCGGAAGAGTTTCTTGATAACATCAAACGTCACACCGTAACAGGGTGATTATAAAGGTGGGTTCAGAACTAATAAAGTGTTATGTTGAGGCTCATGGATCAAGAGTGGAATTTGTTCATCCCGATGACGGATAGATATACTCTGGGCCCTCTCGGTGATATCACATTGATTAGCTTGCAAGCAAGTGATTTGATCACTAGAATGTTATATCACAGGAACGAGAAAAGAGTGCATGTCGGTAACGAGATTAAACTAGGTATGTAGATACCGATGATCGAATCTCGGACATGTAATATATCGTGAAACAAAGGGATTAAGATACTAACGTAAAAGGTTCCGACGATCACAAGAAAGTCATCGTTGAATGTGTGGGAGTCAGTATGGGTCTCCAGATCCCGCTTCTGATTATTGATCTGAGAGGGGTCTCGATCATGTCCGCATTATTCACGAACCGTAGGGTGACACACTTAAGAGACACCGGCATCCAATTGGAGCAAAGGTTTCATGCCGAAAGAATGAACAAGCGCAGGAATTTATTTCACTAGATACCGAAACTGTTTCGGTTGAAATTGCTGAAACTGGTTCTGCATGTGAAATGGAATACTAGCAAGGGGTTTTATGTGAATGTTTGTTAATTAAAGTAATTAACAAAATTCTGAATAAATAAATAAAAGATTTTTATTTAAATGAGAGCTTGCATTAAATTTGGTGGAAATTTAATGCATGTGAGTGGATTTTTGAGTGGAGGCTTTTTAATGGGAGTGGAGGTTTTTCATTTTGAGTGGGAGCTCCACCCACATGAATGTGGAAGAGGTGGGGGCAGCCCCATGGCTGGGCGCCATGCCCCTTGGGTGCCCCCCCTCTCCCCTATAAAAGGCCCCCCTCTCCTCCTCTCACATCACACCTCCTCGTGAAGGATCTCTCTCCCCCTCTAGAATTTATCCCCCATGGTCTCGGACTAGCGAGATACATGTTCCCGGTGGCTTTCGGCAAGAAAGAGTTGTGCTTCCGCTGCATCGCTGGAGCGAGGAGGCGGAGGTTGCTCGGTGCCTCGAACGTGTGTGCGAGCACGGATGCGCTGCTGTTTTGCGGCGCTAGGACTTCCTCTCGATCTTGAGATCGGCAAGAGATCGTCTACATCAACCACGAGTTGAACTCGTTAAGCTTTGTCGGTCTTCAAGGGTATGTTCTCTACGGATATACATCCGCCCATTGTTTGTATCTAGTATAAATAGATCTTGGTATATAGTTCACATCGTAGGAAAATTTTTGTTTTCTATGCTGCGAACCCTACAGTGGTATCAGAGCCGGATCTATGCGTAGATACTTTACACGGGTAGTACACATATGAGTATGTGGGCGATGATGATCATGTTGTTGCTCCTTTGTTGTGATTTTGGATATTGGTGGCATAGTGGGATGAAGCGGCCCGGACAAACTTTACATGTCCTCGCACATGAGACCTGTTCCACGCTTGACATGCAACTAGTTTGCATAAGTGGCTAGCGGGTGTCTGTCTCTCCTACTATAGTCAATATCTATTTTGCAAGCGAGTTGTCAACAATTTGATTATCCTCGTTGTGGTTGATGTTCGTAGGTAAGAACGGTTCTATCTCGAAAGCCCTAAGCCACGTAAAACTTGCAATGGATAAATTAGAGGCGTCTAGTTTAGATTGTTGTTGGGCTAGTGTTATTATATGGTAGTGTTGTAAGTAGAAGTATGAGATGATACTCTTACAACACACATAGCGTGTAAAATCCATAGACCTTGGATTTACACATATAGGTATGATAGTGATCATACCACGATGCACATGATAGAGATCATCTGCGGGAACCATATAATTTCACTAATAAACATATGATGTTTGGTTGCATCTTATATTGCTTATTTAGCGCTTTGTTAAGCATAATAAGATGATCCCTCATTTAAATATCAAGATAAAAATGTGTTCTTCCTTTAGTATGCACCGATTATGTTTTCGTCGCTCCAAGACATCACGTGATGATCGGGTGTTCTTGGATCCTCGACCATATTTCGGGTGTAAAACAGTTACACACGCAGAATACTAAGGTTCTAACTTGGCGAGCCTAGCATGTACAGACATGGCCTCGGAACATAGACCGAAAGGTTAAGCATGAGTCATATAGTTGATATGATGTCCATTTGATGCTCGCCTTTGAAGCTATACCGACTCACGTGATGATCGGACTTGGTGTAGTGGATTTGGTTCATGTAATCACCAAAAGGACACGAGGGATGTCGCTTTTGAGTGGGAGTTCATTCGTAATACAGATTAGTTGAACTCAATCTATCATACACTTAGTCTAAACTTTACAAATTCTGTTGTAGATGGCACCACCTGCTTTTAATTTCAATGCGTTCATGGAGAAAGAGAAACTAACAACGAACGGTAGCAACTTTACTGAATGGGCCATGAATTTGAGGATTCTCCTCTCTGCTGCACAAAAGCAATATGTGCTAGAAGCGCCGTTAGGCCCCCCACCTTTTGATGATGCCCCTGACGAGGAGAAGAATGTCTATCAGACTCGTCAGGAGGACCACAACTTAGTTCATTGCGGCATATTGTATGGGCTAGAGCCAGAACTTCGAAAACGTTTCGAAAACGGCAATGCTTTTGATACAATGGGTGAGTTGAAAATGATTTTCGACACACATGCTGCTGTAGAGAGCTACAATGCTTCAGAAAAGTTCTTTAGCTGCATGATGGAAGAGCACAGCTCCGTTAGTGAGCATGTACTCAAGATGTCGGGTTACGCCGATAAGCTTGTGTCCTTGGGAATAACGATTCCCATTGACTTAGGCATCCATCGTGTTCTGCAGTCTCTGCCACCTAGCTATAAGAGCTTCGTGATGAATTATAATATGCAAGGCATGAAGAAGTCTCTCCCCGAGCTTCTGTCAATGCTTAAAACTGCAGAAGTGGAGATCAAAAAGGAACATCAAGTGTTGATGATCAATAGGAATACTGGTTTCAAGAAAGACAAGAAGGGAAAACGGAAGGGAAGTAAGGGCGGCAAGCCTGTTGCCGCACCTGAAAAGAAACCCCGAGTTGGAACTAAGTCTGATTCCGAGTGCTACTATTGTAAGGGGACTGGCCACTGGAAGCGCAACTGCCCCAAGTATTTGGCAGACAAGAAGGCCGGCAAGGCAAACAAAGGTATATATGATATACATGTTATTGATGTGTACTTGACTAGTGCTCGCAGTAGCACCTGGGTATTTGATACCGGTTCAGTTGCTAATATTTGTAACTCGAATCAGGGGCTGCGGAACCAGCGACCGCTAGCAAGGGGTGAGGTCAAGATGCGTGTCGGCAATGGATCAAACGTTGATGTAATCGCCGTCGGAACGCTGCCTCTCCACTTACCGTCGGGATTAGTTGTAAACTTGAATAAATGTTATCTGGTGCCTGCACTGAGCATGAACATTGTATCTGGATCGTGTTTGATGCGAAGTGGTTATTCATTTAAATCTGAGAACAATGGTTGTTCCATTTATATGAATGAAATCTTTTATGGTCATGCACCGATGATGAATGGTTTATTTCTGTTAGATCTCGATGATAATGTTACACATATTCATAATGTTGATGCTAAAAGGATTAAACTTAATGATGATATATCCGCATATATGTGGCACTGCCGTCTAGGTCATATTGGCGTTAAACGCATGAAGAAGCTCCATTCGGATGGACTTTTGGAATCACTTGATTATGAATCATTTGATACATGTGAGCCATGCCTTATCGGCAAGATGACTAGAACGCCGTTTTCCGGTTCAATGGAACGGGCGACTGATTTACTGGAAATCATACATTCTGATGTATGTGGTCCAATGAGTGTGTCGGCGCGAGGTGAATATCGTTATTTTGTTACTTTCACGGATGATTTAAGTAGATACGGTTATATCTACTTGATGAAACACAAGTCTGAAACCTTTGAAAAGTTCAAGGAATTTCAGAATGAAGTGGAAAATCATCGTAATAGAAAGATCAAATTTCTACGGTCCGACCGTGGAGGTGAGTATCTAAGTTACGAGTTTAGCACTCACATGAAAGAGTGTGGAATTGTTTCACAGCTCACACCTGCCGGAACACCACAGCGAAATGGTGTGTCGGAACGTCGTAATCGTACTTTATTAGATATGGTTCGATCTATGATGTCTCTGACGGACTTGCCGTTGTCATTTTGGGGTTATGCACTAGAAACTGCTGCATTCACTTTAAATCGGGCACCATCTAAATCCGTTGAAAAGACACCGTATGAATTATGGTTTGGAAACAAACCTAAGCTGTCATTTCTTAAAGTTTGGGGTTGCGATGTTTATGTGAAGAAACTTCAACCGGATAAACTCGAACCCAAAGCGGAAAAATGCGTCTTCATAGGATACCCTAAAGAAACTATTGGGTATTCCTTCTATCACAGATCCGAGGGCAAGGTTTTTGTTGCCAAGAATGGATCCTTTCTAGAGAAAGAGTTTCTCGCGAAAGGTGTGAGTAGTCGGAAGGTAGAACTCGAAGAGGTTGTGGAACCTTCTCTTCAAAGTATGGCGAGTAGCGCAGCGCCGGAAGTTGTTCCGGAGTTGGCTCCACCTGTTGAAGAGGGAACTAATGATAATGATCATGAAACTCCGAAAGAGAGTACTACCGAACCTCGCAGGTCAAACAGGACGCGTGCAGCTCCCGAGCTATACGGAAATCCTGTCATAAATTTCATGGTTGATGAAAATAATGACCCTGCGACGTATGAAGAAGCGATGATGAGCCCGGATTCCAACAAATGGTTAGAAGCCATGAAATCCGAGATGGAATCCATGTATGAAAATCAAGTTTGGAACTTGGTCGAATTACCTCACGACCGAAAGGCCGTGGAGAACAAATGGATTTTCAAAAGGAAAACTGATGCTGATGGTAATGTGACCATCTATAAAGCTCGACTTGTCGCAAAGGGGTTTCGACAAATTCAAGGAGTTGACTACGATGAGACTTTCTCTCCCGTAGCGATGCTAAAGTCAGTTAGGATTATGTTAGCAATTGCTGCATATTTCGATTATGAAATATGGCAGATGGATGTCAAAACCGCGTTTCTCAATGGTAATATTGAAGAAGAGTTGTATATGATACAACCAAAGGGTTTTGTCGATCCTAAGGATGCTAACAAGGTGTGCAAGCTTCAGCGATCCATCTATGGATTGAAGCAAGCATCACGAAGTTGGAATCTCCGCTTTGATGAGGTGATCAAAGAGTTTGGATTTGTCCAAACTTATGGAGAAGCTTGTATTTACAAGAAAGTGAGTGGGAGCAATGTGGCATTTCTGATATTATATGTGGATGACATATTATTGATCGGAAATGATATAGAACTTTTAAACAGTGTTAAAAGTTATCTAAACAGCAAATTTTCAATGAAGGACCTAGGTGAAGCGTCATACATATTAGGCATAAAGATCTATAGAGATAGATCTAGGCGCCTAATAGGGCTATCGCAAAGTACATACCTTGATAAGATTTTAAAGAAGTTTAAAATGGACGGAAGTAAGAAGGGGTTCTTACCTATGTTGCAAGGCAAGACATTGAGTAAGACTCAAAGTCCGGCTTCGGCGGAAGAAAGAGAGATAATGGACAAAGTCCCCTATGCTTCAGCCATAGGCTCTATAATGTACGCCATGCTATGTACAAGACCGGATGTGGCACACGCTATTAGTTTGACTAGTAGGTACCAATCGGATCCAGGTTCGGAACACTGGATAGCGGTCAAGAATATCCTTAAGTACTTACGAAGAACTAAGGATATGTTTCTTGTATACGGAGGTGAAGAAGAGCTCGTCGCTAAGTGTTATGTCGACGCTAGCTTTGACACCGATCCGGATGACTCTAAGTCCCAATCCGGATACGTATTTCTCATGAATGGCGGAGCGGTTAGTTGGAGGAGCTCCAAACAACCTGTGGTAGCGGGATCAACAACGGAGGCCGAATATGTTGCTGCTTCAGAAGCAGCTCAGGAAGCAGTTTGGATGAAGGAGTTCATATCCGAACTAGGAGTTGTGGCAAACGCGTTGGACCCAATGGTGATCTATTGTGACAACAATGGTGCCATTGCCAATGCCAAAGAGCCAAGGTCTCACAAGCATTCCAAGCATATTAAGCGCCGGTTTCACTCCATCCGCGAGCATGTCAAGGATGGATATATAAAGATTTGTAAAGTACATACGGATCTCAATGTAGCAGATCCGTTGACTAAAACTCTCCCTAAAGCAAAACATGATCAACACCAGAACTCAATGGGTGTTAGATTTATCACTATGTAACTAGATTATTGTCTCTAGTGCAAGTGGGAGACTGAAGGGAATATGCCCTGAGAGGCAATAATAAAGTGGTTATTATGTGTATTCCAAGTATATGATAGATGTTTATTTTGCATGCTATAATTGTATTAATACGGAAACGTTAATACATGTGTGTTTAATAAACAAACAGAAAGTTCCTAGTTAAGCCTCTCTCATAAACTAGCTCGTTGATTAACAAGATGATCAAGGTTTCCTGATCATGGACATTGGATGTTGTTAATAACGGGATCACAACATTAGTGTAATGATGTGATGAACATTCATCCGAAGTATAGCATTACGATCAAAGTCATTGAGTTTATATTGCTATAACAACTTACGAAGTGATCCTTATCCTTAGACCATGAGATCATGTCAATCACTAACACCGGAAGAGTTTCTTGATAACATCAAACGTCACACCGTAACAGGGTGATTATAAAGGTGGGTTCAGAACTAATAAAGTGTTATGTTGAGGCTCATGGATCAAGAGTGGAATTTGTTCATCCCGATGACGGATAGATATACTCTGGGCCCTCTCGGTGATATCACATTGATTAGCTTGCAAGCAAGTGATTTGATCACTAGAATGTTATATCACAGGAACGAGAAAAGAGTGCATGTCGGTAACGAGATTAAACTAGGTATGTAGATACTGATGATCGAATCTCGGACATGTAATATATCGTGAAACAAAGGGATTAAGATACTAACGTAAAAGGTTCCGACGATCACAAGAAAGTCATCGTTGAATGTGTGGGAGTCAGTATGGGTCTCCAGATCCCGCTTCTGATTATTGATCTGAGAGGGGTCTCGATCATGTCCGCATTATTCACGAACCGTAGGGTGACACACTTAAGAGACACCGGCATCCAATTGGAGCAAAGGTTTCATGCCGAAAGAATGAACAAGCGCAGGAATTTATTTCACTAGATACCGAAACTGTTTCGGTTGAAATTGCTGAAACTGGTTCTGCATGTGAAATGGAATACTAGCAAGGGGTTTTATGTGAATGTTTGTTAATTAAAGTAATTAACAAAATTCTGAATAAATAAATAAAAGATTTTTATTTAAATGAGAGCTTGCATTAAATTTGGTGGAAATTTAATGCATGTGAGTGGATTTTTGAGTGGAGGCTTTTTAATGGGAGTGGAGGTTTTTCATTTTGAGTGGGAGCTCCACCCACATGAATGTGGAAGAGGTGGGGGCAGCCCCATGGCTGGGCGCCATGCCCCTTGGGTGCCCCCCCTCTCCCCTATAAAAGGCCCCCCTCTCCTCCTCTCACATCACACCTCCTCGTGAAGGATCTCTCTCCCCCTCTAGAATTTATCCCCCATGGTCTCGGACTAGCGAGATACATGTTCCCGGTGGCTTTCGGCAAGAAAGAGTTGTGCTTCCGCTGCATCGCTGGAGCGAGGAGGCGGAGGTTGCTCGGTGCCTCGAACGTGTGTGCGAGCACGGATGCGCTGCTGTTTTGCGGCGCTAGGACTTCCTCTCGATCTTGAGATCGGCAAGAGATCGTCTACATCAACCACGAGTTGAACTCGTTAAGCTTTGTCGGTCTTCAAGGGTATGTTCTCTACGGATATACATCCGCCCGTTGTTTGTATCTAGTATAAATAGATCTTGGTATATAGTTCACATCGTAGGAAAATTTTTGTTTTCTATGCTGCGAACCCTACAGAGGCACCAAGGGGAGAGCTTGGCCGGCGGATAGGGTTTGGGGAAACCCTAACTCGGCGACTTAGAGGATGCCCTAGGCGGCGGCTGCACTGGAGGTGGCCGGCGACTTGGGTCTAGGGTTTGGGGTGTGAGAGGTGTAGGTAGAGGGGGCACCCCTGCCCCTTCTTTTATAGGTGGGAGGGAGGCGCCTAGGAGGAGGGAGTCCTCCTCCAACTCCTCCTCCTTGGACGGCGGGTGGAGGGAGTGGGACTTCCTCCCCAAGTAGGTTTCCTACTCTCCCTCCACCAAGCAAACTTGCCGTTTGACTTTTCAAATTGGCGTTTGACTTTTCAAACTAGGATTTGATTTATCCCTTTATTTTGCTCAGCGATGACACCTAGTACATGATGCAACCATTCCAACTTGTTATGACACATTCATGCACCCTTCCCCTCCGGAGTGCCGGACCTTCCGGACCCTTCTAGAACATTCTCGATGAAAACACCGGAATCATTCTCCAACTCCGAAACAAGACTTTACTTATATGAATCTTATTTTCCGGACCATTCCGGATCTCCTCATGATATCCGGATCCCATCCGAGACTCCGAACAACATTCGGTCTCTTACTCATCATTCCATAACTACTCAACAACATCGAATCCTTAAGTGTGTCTCCCTACGGTTCGTGAATTATGCGGACATGATCGAGACACTTCTCCGATCAATAACCAATAGAGGAATCTGGAAATTCATATGGCTCCCATATATTTCTACGATTACTTTGCGATCGAATGAACCACTTACATACGATACCAATTTCCCTTTGTCTCACGATAGTTTACTTATCCGAGGTTTTGATCGTCGGTATCTCTACATACCTAGTTCAACCTCGTTACCGATAAGTACTCTTTTCTCGTTCCCGTGGTATGTGATCCCTTGTGAACTAGTCACATGCTTGCAAGATAATTGGATGACATTCCACCGAGAGGGACTAGAGTATATCTATCCGTCATATGGATGGACAAATCCCACTCTTGATCCATGTGCCTCAACCCATACTTTCCGAACACTCAATGCCACCTTTATAGCCACCCAGTTACGGTGTGGTGTTTGATGTCATCAAAGCATCCTTCCGGTGATGGTGATTAACATGATCTCATGGTTGAAGAAATTAGGTTACTATGTATCAGAAAGCTTATAGCAAATGAACTATATTAAATGACTTGATCTTTATGCTACGCTTAACTATAGGAGTATGTCCATCACATCATTCTCCTAATGATATGACCCTGTTGTTAATAACATCTCTATGTTCATGATCAGGAAACCATGATCATATATTAACCAACAAGCTAGTTTAACAAGAGGCTTTACTAGGGACTCTTTTATGTTTACAAATCACACAAGTATTAATGTTTCTTGTTAATACAATTATAGCATGGTATGTAAAAATTTATCATAAATATGAAGATATGATAATAACCACTTTATTATTGCCTCTTGGGCATATCTCCAACAATCTATGGGCAAGATGGCATGATACATAATTCATTGAAAACAACATTCCTACTCAAAATATTTTAGTTTTAGGATTCCATAATCTATATGCTTTAACTCCTAAACTATAACCAATGAATATACACTTAACTGCTCTATGCTCTAGCTTTCCATTATCAGTATGAGCATATATGTAGTGCGGTCAAAAACTCTCAACTGTGAATAATCAGCAGGCGAACCATATCATACCATAGTGAGAGTTTTCGTACTAAGTGGAATAGAATATGAAATGTTGATGAGGTAGCAAGAGGTCGAGTCTACTTCAGCCAAAACATGGCTGCCCATACCAGCCTTGGACATAATGCAACGAGCTCTCAAGACGATGATTCTATTCATGCGCTCAACCTCACCATTCTGTTGGGTAGTGTATGGGATGGCGTGGTGCCTGATCACGCCATCGTCTCTGAAATAATCCTAAAAAATTTTGAACAATATTCCATACCATTTTTAGTATGTAATACTTTTACCCTCCTCTTAGTTTTTTACCATAACTTTATACTTCTTAAAAGCATCAAAACACATCAGATTTATGTTTTAGAAAACAAGGTAACACTATTCTCGAGTAATTATCACTAATTATAAGCATATAATTAGCACAACCTACTGAAGATTTATGGGAATCCATCGGCGTGAACATAATATAATATGTCTTCAATGGTATGAATGGAAGCATTAAATTTTACCCTCTTATTCTTACCAAAATGCCTCATAGAACTTCAACTTACTCATGTTGCAGCCATCTGTAAAGTCTATCTTGATTAACTCTACTATGCCATGTTCACTCATATGCCCAAGACGCATATGCTATAGATTAGTTTTACTAGGATCATAATTAGTGATAACAATGACAATATTGCACATGACAGTACTTCCTCTAAGAATATATAACTTATAACAATTCAAATCACCTATCATGTAGACGAGAGAACTTTTTGATACCTTTAGAACTCCGCTTCACTGGAGTGTTTGTACGCTTCAACATCAAGAGTACTAAGAGAGAGAGAGCGAGAGAGAGAGAGAGAGAGACGATATCTCCGGTCATGCCTGGTATGTGCCTGACTTCTATCAATGTGTGTATCATGCCATCATGCATCCTGATCTGAATAGAACCAACACCCATGATCTCATGTGGGTTGTTGTTGTCTATCATATGCTCCCCATGTACATTCTGCACAAACTCATAAGAACTGAACCATTCTTTGTTACATCAAATATGATACGAGCAAGAAGAATCAAGAACCCATTCATCATTAGCAGTAACACAACCAGAAAGAACAAAAAGAGCCTCACCATCATAGAATTATCACCGAGAACAATAGAAATCTTACCATCACCATCCGATTTGTTTTTGGTTGGTAAGTAGCGTTCCTTTTCTCCTTGTTCTCTAGCTTCTAACAATCATTAATCATATGATTGTTCTTCTTACAGTACTTGCAAAACTTGTCCTTTCTTTTGGTTTTGAATGACTTTTGTCATCCTTGCTCTTATCTATGTTCTCATAATTGTTATTTTTCTGCTCGGTCTTTTCATGAACCTTCAGAGCTTCTCTCTTGGATGACGACTCATCTTCCTGTACCATAGTTTTCATATTTTCCCTCTGTTTGAGGGCCCCTTGTACTTTGACAAGGGTTAGTTCATCATCACTTAATAATTTTGTATCTCGAAAAACTGCAAAGGAACTAGGCAACGAGCATAAGTGTAGAAGAGTTAAATCCTCATCATCATGTTTTACCTCCATGAACTGCAAATTGGAAACGATCTCTCTAAAAATTGAAAGGTGATTCATCACAAACCCCCCTTCTTATGGGGAGAGGGAAAAAGGCCTGATATAAGTCCATGGTAGGTAGAAACGCTCGTGAAGCGCGCCCACAACGATAATAATTAGGCTGATGAATTAGTGAGTAAATTGTAAAAAAACCACCACAATTGGGACAAAGTCATCAAAGACCCAACAAAATGAATGTTTTCTAGTGGTTTTTTCAAGGATTGATAACTTCGGCCCAATTGTGGTGGTTTTTTGCAATTTACTCGTGTGTCAATTCCCTTTCAGCTATCATTGACAAAAGGTTGAAACTTGAATGAGTAAAAGCTGTGTATAATTCTCCAGCATGCATGAGTCTTTTTGCTAGATTTCACCAGTGAGAAATCACGGGGTCTTTCAGCATAATGTGTTGTATACTGCCTTGCAACCGTTTACCGAGCTATATCTTTGGTAATACAGTGGAAACTGTCAGGAATATGCAACTTGTATTCCTCTGGGGCCAAAGGCCACAATATATAGTACAGGTACAGGTGCAAATATGCAGGAAGCCCCCTAACATATGGGGAAAATACAATGTACAAATATATACATCTAACACCCCCCTCAAACTCATGGTGGATCCACAACACTGAGTTTGGAGAGTAAGAAATCATGCTGCGCTCTGGTCTGTGCCTTCGTAAAGAAATCCGCCAACTGTAAATCTGAAGGCACATACTGAAGCGCAACAACCCGAGCCTGCACCTGAGCACGTGTATAGAAAGCATCAACACCAATATGCTTGGTAAGCTCATGCTTGACCGGATCACATGCAACACTAATAGCACCTGTACTGTCAGACAAAACCAGAGTGGGTGTGGTAATAGAGACCCCAAAATCCGCAAGTAACCACTGTAACCAGGTCACCTCAGCAGTCAACAAGACCATAGCACGCAACTCAGCCTCAACACTCGAATGGGAAACCGCTGTCTGTTTCTTCGTCTTCCAAGCAATGAGCGAACCACCAAGAAACACACAGTAAGCAGAAAGTGAACGGCGATCCGAAGGATCACTCGCCCACGTAGCATCCGAATAGCACTGAAGCTGGAGAGAGCTGGAACAAGGAAAGAAAAGGCGACGAGTGATCGTACCCCGAAGATAACGAAGAACACGAAGAAGATGACTATAGTGAACGGTGGTGGGAGCAGAAACAATCTGGCTCAGAATATGAACAGGATAAGAGATGTCAGGACGAGTGACAACAAGATAAACAATACTCCCAACAAGATGACGATAACGCGTCGGATCATGAAGAGGATCACCATCAGTAGGTTGAAGCTTAACATTAAGCTCCATAGGGGTCTCAACAGTGCGCTCATCCCCAAGCGCAGCACGAGCAAGAAGATCCTGAATATACTTTTCCTGGGAGATGTAAAAGCCATGAGAAGTGGAGGAGACCTCAATCCCAAGAAAGTATCGAAGAGGAACAATATCAGTCATAAGAAACTGATCACGAAGACGAGCCTTAACGAAGGCGATATACTCGGAATCATCACCAGTAATGATCATATCATCAACATAGAGAAGAAGAAGAGTGCGTCCACGAGGAGAAGTATGAACAAACAGCGCTGGATCATGAGAACTAGGGGAGAAACCAGCAGCAGTCACTATAGAAGTGAAACGCTCAAACCAGGCACGGGGGGGCTGTTTGAGGCCATAAAGAGAACGTCAAAGACGACAAACCATCCCCTCGGGAACAGAATACCCAGGAGGAGGCTGCATATAAACCTCCTCACTCAACTCACCATTGAGAAAGGCGTTCTGAACATCAAGCTGGGACACAGACCAGTGACGAACAGAAGCAACAGCAAGAAGTGTACGCACAGTGGTCATATGATCCACAGGAGCAAAGGTCTCATCATAGTCACGACCATGCTCCTGCTGAAAACCACGAGCCACAAGACACGCTTTATAGCGCTCAAGAGATCCATCAGAGTGGGTCTTAATCTTATAGACCCACTTACACGTGATATGACGAACACCGGGAGGGGGAGAAAAAAGATCCCAGGTGCCAGTGCGCTCAAGCGCAGCAATCTCCTCAGCCATGGCCAGCTGCCATTCAGGATGATGCTCAGCATCCCGATAAGAAGTCGGCTCGAAGGCAACAGAAAGACCATACTGACTAGGAGAGTAACGGTTGGGGGCACGACGCTGACGAACAGGACGAGTACAGGGAAGCTCATCAGAGGAAGACGACGCAAGAGACGACGATGAAGAAGAAGGAATGGGAGAGGAAGACGACGTAGGAGACGACGATGAAGAAGAAGGAATGGGAGAGGAAGACTCCGGAGAACGAGAAGAACTAGGAGAACTAGACGGAACAGAGGAGGATGGTGTCAAAGAAGGTGCATTAGGGGGAGGAGATCCGGAAGAAGACACAACAGGAGTAGAAGGAGGCGTGTCAGGAAAGAGAAAAAAAGTGATATCTTCCACCGGGTAGGTACCAGCGGTTGGACAAGGATAGAAAAGACGCGTCTCATCAAAAGTAACATCACGAGAGATACGCATCCGACGACCAACGGGGTTCCAACAGTGATAGACCTTATGCTCATCACTGTATCCAAGGAAGACACACTCAACAGACTGAGCGGTCAGTTTGGTGCGTTCGCGAGGAGCAAGGAGAACATAGCAAACACAATCAAACAAGCGAAGCATGGAGTAGTGTGGAGACTGTCCAGATAGGCGCTCAAGAGGGATACAACCCTGTAGAGCGGTAGAAGGCTGAATATTGATGAGGTAAGCCGACGTAGCGACAGCCTCAGCCCAGAAATGCGGCGGAAGAGAAGAAGCAATCATCATGGCACGAGTGGTCTCAAGAATATGGCGATGCTTACGCTCAGCAACGCCATTTTGGGCATGTGCACCAGGACAGGAGAACTGAGCAAGAGTGCCCTACTCAGCAAGAACACCTCGCAACATCTGGGAGATATACTCACCAGCAGAATCAGCATGAAACACACGAATGGGGGTAGAATACTGAGTATGGACCATGGCCGCAGAACGCTGATATATGGAGAGCACTTCACTGCGAGAGCGCATAAAATACAACCAAGTGTACCTTGAAAAATCATCGATGAATAAAATATAGTAGCGATGGCCCCCTTTTGAAGCGAAAGGACCGGACCCCAAACATCAGAATGAACTAAATCAAAAGGTCGCTGAGATACATATGCGCTAGTAGGATAGGGAAGCTGAATCTGTTTACACAACCTATAGCCCTGACAATGTAAAGACCCATATCGTGAGACAGACCCCAGAAGACCACGATGAACTAATGACGACAGGCGGGAGTCACAAAGGTGACCAAGATGATGATGCCACTGCTGAAAGGAGCTGGTAGCATAGGCGACGACCGGAGAAGAACTGGCAGATGAAGTGACAGCGGAAGGAACACGAAGCCAGTCTAACTCCCAAAGTCCTGAAGAGTCACGGCTGCGAGGGCCATCTCCAACCAGGGCCTGTGTGCGATGGTCCTGGACAACACAAGAATCAGCATCAAGAATGACGCGACAACCAGAGTCAGTAAGCTGGCTAGCAGAGAACAGATTCATCTTAAGAAGAGGGACATGAGAAATATCAGGAACAGAAAAACAATAAGTAGAAAGGGTGCTCCGACTAGAAACAGGAAGAGAGGTACCATCAGCCGTAAAAACACGGACAGGAAAAGGAAGAGAACGAAGAGCAGAGAGAAAAGAAGACTCAGAGGTCATATGAAAGGAAGCTCTAGAATCCAGATACCACGGAGACGTACCTGACTGTGTAGAAGGTGGTGGTCACGCAGTGCCTGAAGAGTCAGTCACAGAACCAGCAGTGCCCGTCGAAGAAGAGCCTGTAGCAGCAAGCAGACCGCGAAGACTCCTGATAATGTCCTGATCAGAGAGAGCAACTGCTGAAGACCCGGAAGGAGCCGACGGCCCACGAGCCTGGTGCTGCTGACGCAGACTGGGGTCCCGTGTATAACAGGTGGCCCAAGTGTGGCCATCCCTGTTGCAGTAAGAGCAGTGCCGAAGAGAACCATGACGACCCTGACCACGAGCCTGCTGGTGCTGACTCTGACCCTGAGGCTGCTGATGCTGGCTCAGACCCGGAGACTGCTGGTGCTGAAGCTGACCCTGACCCTGACCTGGAGGAGTGGGTAGTATCGGCGGCGGCGGCACAGGTGACCGCGGCTGAGTCGAGGGAGCAGACGGCAAAGGAGCACCACGAGTAGCAAGCACAGATGGAACCGCAAGAAGACCAGCACCACGGAGACGGGTCTCCTCAGCCCGAAGCTCAGACAACACCTCAGAGAGCGGAGCACGACCACGAGCATTCAGCTGAGCACGCCAGGGCTCAAACTCCTGGCGAAGCCGAGACAGAAACTCATAGATGCGGTGAAACTCCAAATCCGAGCGCACAATCTGGCAACACGAGCATGTGCCACAAACTGCAGTACGAAGAGAATCAAGCTGACGCCAGATAGCAGCACTCTAAGTATAGAACTCATCAATAGTGGAATCACCCTGCTGAAGAGCATGCTCCTGGCGGACCACAGATAGGTAAATAGCATCCCCAGACGGCTGATAGCGCTGACGAAGATGTGCCCACTGAGCGGCAACAGTAGGGAGACTCATGAACTCAGCAGCATACTGGGGCAGAACACTGGAGGTGAGAACAGCAGCAGCACGAGCATCCTCATCGACCCACTGAGTGTAGGCAGTCAGAGCGTGGCGATAGGTCTCGAGATCAGCAGAGTACTGTTTGAACTTCAGGTCATAAGCAACAACAACACTATCATCGGCACTCTGAGCAGCATCCTTGGCCTCGTGAGAAGCATTAGCACCGAGAACAATCGGCGTCGGCGGAAGAGGAGCCACAGGAGCAGGGGCACGGCGGACAGGAGACCTCGCCTGAGAGCACACCCCAAACACGGAGACCGCGCATGTGAACGCGCATGAAGGCATCGAAATCAGGATAATTCGCGCCATCGAAGATCACCGGACAGCGAGGAATCGCAACATAGCCTGATGCAGAAGACATCTCTCTCTCTTTTTTTATCAACTCTCAGCAGATCCAATCGGAAACTGACGAAAACCAACTGTCAGATTCGATTGGAACCGAAGAAAACCAACTGTGCCAGGAGATAGAGCAGACAAGGCGACGGTGGGCCAAGACGCAGACGGGGCGGGGGCGCTGGCGTGCGCTCGTCGGATCCCGCGCGGGGGGGGGGGGGGGGGGCAGACAGGACGGGACAGTGGGGGGCACTGGCGTGCGTCCGTCGGGTCCCGCGCGTGGGGCAGACAGGGCGGGGCGGTTGCAACACCGATCGGTCCAGGGGGCAGACATGACAGGCGGTGGTGCAGATCCCGTGCAGGCCCTGCGCGTGGGGGTTGGAGGCGTCCAGGGAACCGTCCAGGAGGTTGGAGGCGTGGGAACCGATGAGTCCAGGAACGGGGCAGCTGCAGCACCAATCGATCCAGGGGACAGCTCGAGACAGCTCAAGGAGAATCGATCAGGCGGCCTGGTCAGGGAGCAGATCGAGGCGGCACAGAGGACAGATCGAGGCAGAGACCGACTAGAGACCGTCTGGCCTGTGTGTGGATGCAGAGATCAAGACGAAACACGCAGACGGAACGAGCGGCGACTGGCGGCGGTGACGACGGCAAGGCTGTCGGCGACAGGGACGGTGGCGGCTGACGAAGTTGCAAGAAGGAAGAGGCTAACCTAGTTCTGATACCATGTCAGGAATATGCAAGTTGTATTCCTCTGGGGGCCAAAGGCCACAATATATAGTACAGATACAGGTGCAAATATGCATGAAGCCCCATAATATATGGGGAAAATACAAATATATACATCTAACAGAAACCTCTGGTCGGGCGTAAGCATCTTGCTACAACGGAAAAGGTTGTGTTCCGGATCAACGGGAAGCTAGGAAATATAGGATCTGGGAGGACAGCCAATCGAGTGGGCGTTGGCTGAAGGAGCCGTTTTAAAATATAAGATGTTTTAGGTTTGTAAAGAAAATGTATCTAGACTTCTTTTTGTGTCTAGGTTCATTGAGGTTTGGAGTGAACTTACACACTAAAAGAAGTCTAGATATATTCTCTTTACAAACCTAAGACATCTTATATTTTGAAACAAGGGAGTAGTTATCTGTTTTGTTTCAGTTTAGGGCTGCGTTCCCTCGTAATCAGGTTGTTGCTTAGTGCGCAGCTGATGTTCAGCTTTCCTTATAAGCTGGGCCGTTCAGGCCTTGTTGAAAAAAATTAATCAATGACGAAGACAGCAGAGTTGAACGGGAATCGACTGAACAACTGAAGACCATTTCTCCACAAAAACAAATATTGAACTACCAAAATAATGTGCATCACATTCAAATCACTCCATCTGCTACGCCTCCATCATGACCTTGAACTCATCGAAGCACACTACTCCGTCCCCATTCAGATCAAACCTTTGGATCATGGCCCGGCACTCCTCGATGCCCTGGTGCGAGCCGAGCTTGCTGAGCATCAGCATCAGACTCGCCGGCGTGATGCACCCTTCGCCCTTCACCTCGTACATCCCGAACGCCTCCCTCAGCCCCCTGCACCGCTCCAGCTCGTCCTCTTCCGTCTGGGTGCCCACCAGCCTAAGGAACTCTTCCTCGTCCAGCAGTCGGTCGCCGTTGGTGTCGGCCGACGCGACGAGGGCATCAGCCTCCTCGGCCGAGACGTCCTCGCCCAGCGCCGCCTTCATGCACAACCGCAGCTCCGCCGCCGAGATCTTGCCGTCGGCGTCCTTGTCGAAAGAGGCGAACACGCTGCTGAAGCGGCTGGATGTCGCGGCGTGCACCATCTTTACTTTGCTCCGGCGGTGTTCAGCTGAGAAGGCTGAGATCCTTTAGCTGTTCAGTACCCAGTGTGTGTAATAATGTGTTTGGGTTTTGCCTTTGTGTTGCTGCAGTGCTTGGCTAATTAGCTTCTGGTCTCATTCGAGTTTATGATAGAGTGTGTATATATAGTGGTTAAAGGTATGTACAAACGCGTGCAGCTAGCCAGTTGTGTTGATGGTTTCAAGGCACAGCTATTCAGCTAATTTATTAGGATGAGGAATTGGTTGGTTGACAGTGTCAATTCCTTTTCAGCTGTCGTCGACGACGGAAAGTGTCCAAAACTTGAACGAGATCTGCCTACAATACTCCAGCATGCATGGGTTCCTACTCTATATCGGGCAGTATGGCGCGCCTACATAACTAACCCTGTTCTTTGGCCGGCGACGACGAAGTCATGAACTCATGCTCGTTCAAGCTGTTCCATCGTGCTTATTTTTGGTCTTTTCTCATGACTATGTAGCTAGAGAATGATCCGGTCATCCTTATGCACGTATAGTAGTATGTTCTTCTTCCAGCATGTCATCTTTGTAAAGTAACGCCAAGTGGAGGGGTTATACTCTAATTCGACAAGTGACAAAGGAAACGGTAAATTTCATGGACATGAAAGTCTTCAATGGTCGAATATATTCAACATTCCTGTCCAATTCTTTTTTGGATGGTGAAATATGTATACATTTAAAACCCCCTTCATGGTTTATACTAGTTCTAAGTTAGTCAAATAAAGCTGCTTATTCCTATTGTTTTCTTCGAAATTCTTTTTTTGGTGGTGAAATTTGTATGCATTTAAAATCACGGTCAAGTTTTCTACCAGTTCTAAGTTAGTCAAACAAAGTTGCTTATTCCTGTTATTTCCTTTGAACTTAATCTAATTGCATTCAATACTAGCACATACCCGAATCTGTGTTGGACTATCCATACATAGGTAAAGGTACACCAGCCAACACAATGAAAAGTCCGAACTGATGGAGTCTAGGCGATATATTTCAACGCTCCCCTCACGTCTAGTCTATTTTAGTCCATACACGTGGGTCATCGCATAACATTTTTTAATACATGGGTCTTGAAATCGAGATTTCTTGGCTTTGAAACCATATTGAATTGACGCATTAGCAAAGGCAATGAAAAGTTCAAATTGATAAAAAGAGGCTAGACAATATATTTCAACAATACAAATGGATACGAACCTCTCAACACAACAACAAGACTAGTTAAGATTCTCAAATTTATGCAGCCCCTAGAGCACCAAAAGAATCCCCCCCCACCACACACACACACACACACACACACACACACACACACACAACCCTTCAGTTCTAGATAGCCTTAGCCCTCTACGTGGAAGGTAAACATTGTTATCTTGGTTGAGTAAAGCCATGTGTGCTTCGATTCAACCACGATACTTCCCTCGGAAAAGGCATAGCCGTGAGAACTTAGATGTTTCAATGGGATCATTATACACCCATGATGTAGAGATTATTGTCGAGGGAGGATACATGAGATTGGGCAGGAAATTGATGATGCCCTAGTCAGAAGTGGGGGGGGGGGGGGGTCAACACGGCCGACACTGTAGGGCGGCGGTCATGGACCTTAGTTGACTTGACTAATGCAACTGAATAACTTAGTACATGGGTTTATCTCTGTCCTAAGGGCACGGCCAATGCTTCACATTGGATAACTGCCTTGAAGTTCCACATCAGAGGCGAGATGTCATGGAGGAGAGAAGTTGAATAGGACTGGTGTGCTGAGCAGGTGTCTAGCGTGCATAGGTGCTGACGGACCAATGGAAGAATGTGGTCCATTGACATAAGGAAGCATGCAACCTACGTAGAATGGGAACGCATGGAAATGGTCGATAGAGGCTGGCTAGAGAAAATGAATCCCAAGTGTGTAAGATCCAGCGGTGCACCGTCTAAACCAAGAAGGGACGACCCCCAACGACATCATGTCGCA
Source organism: Avena sativa (assembly GCA_916181665.1). NCBI lineage: Eukaryota > Viridiplantae > Streptophyta > Magnoliopsida > Poales > Poaceae > Avena > Avena sativa. The sequence goes on along the minus strand of OV702282.1, from coordinate 444,439,200 downwards.
TCTTCCACCGCATCGGACATGGCAAACTCGGTGGCACACCCTCTAGGTTAGTAGCACCTCCATCGGGATGCATCCCATCCTTCTCCAAGACGCATTTTTCTTAAGCGATATGGTGATTCACATTGTCCATGTGTGCATGGACGTATTTGAAAGTGTTAGTCCTTTCACAATGGGTGTTTCTTAGCGTAGTATCCTGTGTGCTTTGCCTATGTGGCATGTCATTTAATGAAAAAAGAGGGTGTTGTTATATCTTAGCTAAGGCCTTTCATAATGGAAGTCTCTTAGCGTTTTATCCTAGGTAAATGCTTATGTGGCACCCTATTTAATGATGAAAGAGAAGGGTGTTGTAGATACACCACTTGCACGCTATCGTAGGCAAAAAACTTGGTTAGACCAATCACACACATGCATGAGCATAAAATCATCAAATACAACATCTCTAAGAAACACCATCTAAGATACACCCCATTGTAATAGTTGTTTCTTAAGTTTTAATAGCTCCTATGAAAACGTGCTAAGATACACCCCATTGGAAACGTCCTAAGCTACACCCCTTCCACGGTATCATAGGCAAAAAAAACTTGGCTAGGCCAATCACACACATGCACGAGACTAAAATCATTGAATGCAACACCACTAAGAAACACCATCTAAGAAACAATGCATTTTCATTGTTGTGTCTTAAATCTTAACTACTTATATGAAAACGTGCTAAGAAACATCCCATTGTGAAAGGCCTTAGGACAAGCATGGATATTGGAGGAGAGGAGGAATTTTTGGGTGGGAAGCCACTGTGGTGGTGGTAGCTACAATGGTGGCGTGATGAGATTGGGAGAGACATGTATTGAATTGCACGAGAACTATAGGTTTTTTGAGAAGAGGAAGGTTGTAGATGTATTTTGATTTCCTCTTATAGATTCTAATTATTTACGTGTTGGCATTTGTATAAATTATGGGACTATAATGGGTGAACTAAAATATTACGAGAGTTGAAATACAAATCATCGAGACCACCAGCTGTGATCATTATGACTCCTTAAAGATAACGACTCATATTTGCTAGTTTAAGCTTATGTGGCAATTAAGGTAGCACGTGATTGATTTTCGTTGGCTTGCGCGCCTAGATAGTTTGTTGACCATATCAAATTAAAATTCTCCTCTTCTCGAAGTTTGTACTACTAAACTATTTCACTTAGTAATCATTGATATTGATCACCAAATGTTTGACATGTTTTTGTATCGCCATATGACATATTATCATAAATATTATTTGAGGTATAACCACCAAAATTAACAATGTAATCATGTTTGTGCATATTATGTACATATTTGTCATACTATTCTAGTATTTATGTTCAAAATACACTCTTCTCTTACAAAACAATATTTGTCTCCAAAATATTTTTTTTATTTTTAAGATATAGACTAGGATGTTTAAGTAAATTCTATATTTTAGAGTTTTCCCTCTAAATATAAAAACTAATTGTGTTACTTCAAAAATTATGTTATGCCCCTTATTATATTGAAGTGAATTTATTCATATATCTAGAAATTAGTACGTTTAAATTGTTTGAATTTAACAACTGCTCCATCCATTCTATAATATGATCCTTTTTAGAGGGAGTAGTATTTCGAAAGATGTTTCTATAGTAGACTTTACAAACTATTGCAACAATGCAACATGACATGGAATGAAGGTGTTGATGAGATGACATGTCAGTTGGCGCCTGGTCCAATGGAAAATGGTTTCTTTGTTGACAATTTTATAAATTATGAAACTAGAATGGATGAACTAAAATATTATGAGGAATGAAATACAAATCCATGAGAGCAACAAGGGAGATTTTTTTCGACTCTTTAAATATACCCATCTACTGTAGTTTAAATTTCTGTGGCAATAAAATGGCAGATATTGACAATTTTTTGTTCGCTTATGCCTAACTAGTTTGATGACCCATATCAGATAAAAATTCTCACTTCTTGCCAATTTGTACTGAACTATTTTACTTAATCCGTATTGATCTTTATCACCAAGAGTCTGCCATGTTTTTTTATCGCCATAGGACATATTATCATATATATTACTTGTGGGTATAACCACCAAAATTAAAATTGTAATCAAGCCTGTGCATATTAAGTTACATATTTTTCATAATGTTCTAGTATTAAGGTATCCGCTTTTGTTAAAAAACTACCCCCCCCCCCCCATTCACTAATGTAATACCTTCTACAAGACTAGATTCGAACTAAAATGGATGAACTTAAACAGTAGACGATAAACGTGTCTAGATACATGCATTTCCAAGACAAAGCTACAAGATCTTACATTAGTGAACGGAGGGAGTATATTTTTATCCCAAATTTTATTTTATTTTTAAGTTATAGACTAGGTTATTTAAGGAAATTCTATATTTTCAGAGGATTTCTCTCTAAATATAAAAAACAAAAAGTTTTATATTACTGCAAAAACTATGGTATGCCCCTTATTATATTAAGGTGAATTTATTCATATATCTAGAAAATGGTACGATGTTTTGAGTGTTTGAACTTAACAAGTAGTAGTATTTTGGAAGATGTTTCTGGACTAAACTTTACACATTATGGCAACAATGGTACGTGATGACACAACATAAATAATCATATCTTTCGACAAATTTTTTAGAGCTACCATTTCATAGCTCTTTATACACAACATACACTAGAAGCATGATAGTCAAAACCACGAATTAGTACTAGAGAAGCGGTGTCCTTCTCGAACAAAAAATAATTTTTTTATGCGAATGAAAAAATTAATTCAAAAACCTTGATACGTAGCGATGACACACAACATGCATGACAGAAATGTATATACGTGGATCGATGTGTTCTGCCCGGGGCTGCTGGAAGCCTGGAATCCACGGCAACCCGATCGAGTTTCCAGCACGGTCCAAACCGATGCCAAGTCGGTCCGCACGGCACGCGCCAACAACATCGAACCTCTTTTCCGTTTCCCGTCTTCCCGGAACACGACAGCCAATTTCCCGGTCTCTTCCCGCGCTCCCGCTTTTCTCCGGCACGTACCACGACCATCTCGACGCCGTCTCGCCAAGTCGTCCTCTCACACACGGACGCCACGCGGCACGCGTGTAGTAGCTTCCAACTTGGCATTCATTTCCCGACGAAAAAACTGTCATGGTTGACTTCTAGTACATGGAAATCGCCGCCACAGCGACGCGGCATCTCTTTCCCGCCTTACCGTGAAGCTTCGAAAAATCGCGTGAAACCGGAGTACATATACACGAAGGAGATGATCCTTCACCAGCAAACCACCACCAACATACAGCTTAATCTACGTAGCTACAACTACAAAGCCAAGGAGGAAGCATTACTACAGGCCGGATCGACTAGATCAGGAGCCTCAAGTTCATCCATCCAATCGATCGTTTGCCGAGAATGGTTGCGTCGTCAACGAGCGAGCTGAGGACGCTGTTTTCGTCGCTAGACAAGGACGGGGACGGGCGGATCTCGGCGGCGGAGCTGCAGGTGTGCATGCGGGCGACGCTGGGGGAGCACGTGCCGGCGGAGGAGGCCGAGGCGCTGGTGGCGTCGGTGGACGCGGACGGCGACGGGCTGCTGTGCGAGGCCGAGTTCCTCAAGCTGGCGCTGTACTGCGACGCCGAGGAGGAGGAGGAGAGGACCAGGGGGCTGAGGGAGGCGTTCGCGATGTACGAGATGGAGGGGGAGGGGTGCATCACGCCGGCGAGCCTGGGGCGTATGCTCGGAAGGCTCGGGAACGAGCGGGGCGTCGGCGAGTGCCGCGCCATGATCTGCAGGTTCGACCTCGACGGCGATGGCGTGCTCAGCTTCGACGAGTTCAAGATCATGATGAGCGCCTGAAGATTGGATACATTTTTGGTGTAGCGTGTTTACACATGTACATAGCTCGTGTTCTTCCGTCTGTCCATTCATTCATTCATTCGTTCGATTGTTATTCGGCAGTTGTGTGCATTCATCATGTAGTTCAGTAATTGATATCTCTATAGTTTTATACCCTTGATTGATTTCCATTGTCGGTACTCCCGGTATCAGATTTTGCATCCTGCTTTGACGAAATTAAAATGTCCGACGGAGGGAAAATTAGGATCTCAATCGAGTACCGCACGACTGAAAAAAAACCTTCTCGCTCCCCCCGCGGGCGAACAGGAGCATCCCTGACCGTCTCGTCCCCGCCCCCTTTCTCCCCTCCTCCCAGCCGCCGCCAGCACACGCCGCCAGGCAAACCCGTGCGGTGCCGGCGGCAGCGGAGTTCCATGGTTCCTGTTTGTAAGAAGGGTTGCGCGGGGCGACTCCGAGCGTCGGCGGCGAACTGCAGCGGTGGCCCAGTGTTCCCCAGCGCGATGGGCCGACGGTCTGCGGCTGTGGAGGGTCGACAAGGTGCAGGCAGTGGCTTCCAGGCAGGGCCTAGGGTGGCGTCCTCCACCGAAGCCAGGAGAGGAGTTCCGGGCCGGCCGGCAGCCAGGCAAAGCTGGCCTGGCTGGTGAGCCTACCTCGGCCAAGATCTAGGTCCATTCAGGCCCGATATGGGTTGGCGGCCCTAGCGGCCTACAAAGGTTTCAGGGCCATGGAGTGACTGGGTAACGGATCCAGGGCCGGAGGCCTAGATCTGGTGTCCGCCTAGCAGCCCTGCCCCTCGGGTGCTGCAAGTTTAACCGGCGGGTGTGTTTGGCTAGTTGAACCGCCATTGTCCGAGCGCTAGCTAGTTGTCTAGGACCTATCGCCCCCCCTCCCCCCTCCCCCCACACACACACCCAATGGACGTGCCATTGTGGCACGCTGCGTCGTAGGCGAGATCTTGGATATTAGGGTGGCGGCCCCGGAAGGTGGACTGCATGGGCAGCTCAATGGCAGGCGATGTGGCGGTGGTGATGGACTTCTCCTGGGGCCATGAGGGTGGCCAGGAATGGACATCAAGGGCTCCTGGAGTTGGCGGCGCCTTGGCATGGTCAGTGCCCAGATCGTGTGTTGGAAGCTCGGCTCAGGGACGGTTAGTAGTATGAGGTACCAGGTGATGTTGCGAGCGTTTTTTCCAGGGGAAAATCACAGCGCTCTGGCGCCGACAACGGCGACGAGTACAGGTGTCATGACCCTCTTGAGGGCGTCGTTTTGGCTACCCTCTCCGCATTAGAGCTCTGGGTGAAAACCCTAGCCACTGTGGTCTCGCTGATGATGGAGCTTGTTGCGTCGTCACCTCCTTGGGGTGTTATTGTGGAGCTCGGTCCTGTTAGTCTCAGCACGTCTTCGGTGCCAAGTTCGATGCTTCTAAGTTTTTGTTGTTTATCTTTGATCTGTTTGTAAGAGGATTTTTTTCATTATAATATATTAGTTCGGCTGTTTGCCTTTATCTATAAAGCACGAAGAAAACGTGTTTCGAGGAGGAATTGAGTATCACACGCGACATAGACAACTCCAGTCATAAGCTTGGACTGCTGAGGCTGATGGGGGTGCACGGCCGGTTAGTTTCGCGTGTGATACTCAATTCCTGCACTTGGGGGACAAGCTATCAGATACTTCCTGCACTTGACAGAATTTATTACAGCGAACTTTCAGGGGATGAGGTGGAGAAAGCCAGACTCGTGCAAATATTTTTCCTCCGGTGATTTCACAATCATGATTACGGTTGCAAGTGGGATCCCATGGAAGTCCCGCTTCTAATTCCCGTTAAAAATTTATAGTTCAAATTTTGATACTAGAAAAAATTGAATTAGAAATCATCAAATGAATTAGAAGTGATACTTTCACAGGATCCGCTTGCAACCCTAATCGTGATCCCCAATATCAGCTTGTAACTCAGTTTCCGTAGAAACCAGTTCGTAACTGCAGCATTATTGAGATACTTCAAACTACCGGACTCCGGATCTCAGCCGTAATCGCCTTGTCAAAATCTCACCTCGTGGGCCATTTCATGAAAACTATTCATATTTAAAAAGTTTACATTTGAAATTATTCATATTATAAAAAAGAAGAAACAGAAAAGAAAAGGAGGAAAAGGCTGAAAACAAAATCGGGCAAAAAACAATCCAGAACCTAGAAAAAATCAGCGAAAAAACCCAAATAAAAAACCCCCAAGGAGTTCCCTGCCCCTAGAACCTACAAAATGTACTCTGAGATATAATTGGGCAAGATTTCCATTATATCTAAGATATAACAATACTCTTTGTTATTATTAACTAGGTACCATATCAACATTTTGTACATAATATCATGCTGAGATACAAGCAGTACGGAAGGCCTAAACTTGACCCGGGGAGTATAATCTGGAAACATAGTAAATCCTGATGGTTCGAATCCCTCTATCTCCGCTCCTTTGGATCATTTGGGGCTTCTGAATTGGAAGGAATTCTGAACCCTGAATTTTTCTCATAGATAAATGTGCGAAACAAATCCAATTTGTAAGAAAAAAATCAAAAAATGAAATCTTTACTCCTTCGTATAGATGTTGAGGCGGAGGGTGAAATAAACCTGCTAATATACCACTGTATATTTTGGAACCATGCCAATTTTGGAGCGGCTTTGTGACAATGGAACCAACTAGCAAAATACATTAACTCTGCAAAAATCATTGCACCAATTACGGGAGTATTAATTGATGAAGACGATTTTAGAATTAAACAAGAAGTAAAGATCCCATTCAAAGAGAAGATAGCTAGTACTATTTATATGGGGCACCACTAGGAATCGGAAGCTGATTTTTTGCTTCCTATCGGACCCCTTCTTAACCGTTGGATTGGAAGCAGCCAGGACAATAGGATTTTTGTGCAACCCGTGTGTGTAATTCCATTAATTGGGTACCTACCGATTGTATGCTTTACTCTTAAATAATTCCATAACGCACGTCCATCCTACCCGGGAGTTTCTTAACATGGGTTTAACTTCCTCCGGTAACCACTCCTAAATTGCTGAAATTTAGGAAACTAATTCTAGATTTTAAGAAAATTAACTATATTCTTTAGCGTTATTAACTTATGAAGCACGGGGTTTAGTTTCCAAGGTTATTTTACTATGCATCCTATCGAACTGAAGTTTTTTTTCATGCACAACATGATTTTGTTTCTCCAGCTTCACAAAAATATTCAAATATTTTGCTTCTGTACTAAGAGGTCAACTTTGCTTCTTATGCAACAAAAATATGATTCAAACACATTAAAGTCTTATTTCCGTACACACGAGGATTTGCTTCCATGTGAAGAAATTTACATGAGTGCTTCAAACAAATTGGGTAATGTTTCGAAACAATTACAAATTTGCTCTTATCGAATCGAGGAGGTGCTTCCATGAACAATCTGGCAACATGGATTTTCCATTGTTTCTGTTATTTGCTTCATACATAGAAGATTACAATTGCAGTATGTTGTCATAGAAACCGATTGTCATCCTCGCTACAGTCGAACAACCAAGCAACAACACACAAGCTCAGTGCAGTTTGATTTGCTAATGCCCTCAACCAGAAAGGCATGCACGTATTGTAGCACGGGACAACATGTATTGTTTTAGCTCCATGTCATGCTTTCGCCATGCAGCCGACGATCATGCATGACTGGAAAAGTCTGGTATACAATAGAAACATATGTGTGAAACAAAGAATCATGGTCCGCATCATACGAAGCAAAACTTAAATACAATAGAAGCATACTAGGGACTTAGGTAGTAAGTTACAAAATCATGCTTCACAAACTGAGGTAGTGAAAAAACATTATTATGGTGTAGGCATGGAAAATGAAGGTTGAAAAACTGTTGTATTATAGAAGTAATGGAGTATCAATTACAAGGAAGAAACACCCGTATGAAACCAAGATCGATAAGATTTCGAAACCACGTTTCAGATCAACGATTTTATACCAGTTTCCATGTATATGAGAGATGTAGGAAGCACAAGGCAGTGCTTATAAATTGAAAAATGAAATTGACAGTGGAAATAAAAACACAAAGTCTAGAAGCATGCTTGAACTGATGCTGCTATGAAGCAAATTTCGTGATATCTCAACAAAACTCATGCTGGGTGAAAGCAGCCGAAGAACAAGATTGGGGTGGTGACATGCATCCGTTCCATGTATATGGGAAATATAGGAAGCATGAGGCAGTGTTTAAATTGGAAAAGTTACTAATGGAAAATATAAATACATAGGAAGCACGGATCGTGTGAAGCAGACATATCATGCTATCTCATCATAAACCGTTCTATGGAAAGCATATAAAAATACCGTTTATGCATAGATCAAGAGACAACAAAATAGACAGAAAAGGGGATGTGGATTAGAACCTAGATCAGAGGAGAAGCATCGATCAGATTCCTGCACTTGGATGCACGTATTGTTGTAGAGCAGACCCAGTGCTAAGAATATAATTGTGCATACAGTGAGAAGACACAAATAACTTTCATATGAAAGTGCAAACTTTCGGCTGATAAGAATATGAAAACATGAACCAGGGTTGACATGATTACAACTCTACGCAGAGAAGAAGCGGGATGGGAGGGTGCAGCATGGTGTGGGGAGCAGGGTCGCCGGGCGTCAGGTGAGAGCTCCGGCGCGGCGGAGACGGGAGGCTAGTGGCAGCGCGGTGGGAGCAGATTGTTGGAGATATGCCCTAGAGGCAATAATAAATATAGTTATTATTATATCTTTGTGTTTATGATAAATGTTTACATTCATGCTATAATAGTATTAACAAGGAAACATTAATACTTGTGTGATTTGTAAACTTAATTTGAAGTCCCTAGTATAGCCTCTATACTTCACTAGCTTGTTGGTTGATTAATGATTGTGGTTTCCCTATCATGAACATTGAGATGTTATCAACAACAAGATCATATCGTTAGGATAATGATATGGTGGACATACTCCTATAGATAAGCATAGCATAAAGATCAAGTCATTTCAATAGTTCAATTGCTATATGCTTTCTGATACATAGTAACCTAATTCCTTCGACCATGAGATCATGCATATCACCTTTACCGGATGGATGCTTTGATGACATCAAACACCACACCGTAACTGGGTGGCTATAAAGGTGCCATTGAGTGTTCGGAAAGTATTGGTTGAAACACATGGATCAAGAGTGGGATTTATCCATCCATATGACGGATAGATATACTCTGGGCCCTCTCGGTGGAATGTCATCCAATTAGCTTGCAAGCATGTGACTGGATCACAAGGGATCACATATCACGGGAACGAGAAAAGAGTACTTATCGGTAACGAGGTTGAACTAGGTATGCAGAGATACCGACGATCATAACCTCAGATAAGTAAACTATCGTGAGACAAAGGGAAATTGGTATCGTATGTAAGTGGTTCATTCGATCGCAAAGTAATCGTAGAAATATGTGGGAGCCATATGAATTTCCATATTCCTCTATTGGTTATTGTTCGGAGAAGTGTCTCGATCATGTCCGCATAATTCACGAACCGTAGGGAGACACACTTAAGGATTCGACGTTGTTTGAGTAGTTATGGTATTATGAGAAAGAGACCAAATGTTGTTCGGAGTCTCGGATGGGATCCGGGATTTCACGAGGTGATCCGGAATGGTCCGGAGAATAAGATTCATATAAGGAAAGTCCCGTTTCGGAGTTCGGGAATGATTCCGGTGTTTTCATCGGGAATGTTCTAGAAGGTTCCGGATTGTCCGGCACTCCGGGGGGGGGGGGGGGGGGAGGGTACATGAATGTGTCATTACATATTGAATGATTGCATCATGTACTAAGTGTTCTTGCTGTTCCAAAACTGAAAAGTCAAACTGCCTGTTTGAAAGTCAAACGGCTAAAACAGGAAACTGTGGAAAACAGGAAACTGTGGGAAACAGGAAACTGTGGGAAACAAGCAAGAGGTGGTTGGAACCGACTTGGGGGAGGAGTCCCTCCAAGCCGGCGCGCCAACCAAGGCCGACTTGGGGAGGGACTCCTCTCCCCTTGGCCGCCCCTCCCACCTATAAAAGGAGGGGCAGGGCCTCCTCCTCTAGACACACAAGTTCCTATCCTCTAATCTCCGGTTTAGAGCCGTTTTGGTTTAGAGCTTCTAATTGCTCTAGCCTGTGGTTTAGAGCCTTCTAATTGGTGTGTCTAATCCCTAGACCACTAATAGCTCTCTCTCATACTCCATCATACTCGCTCCGGCTTAAGGCGAAGCCCTGCGGGATCTCCCCTCTACTTCCGGTACCACGCCGTTGTGCTGCCGAAATCGCGAGGAGAGTGCTACAACCTCCGCTGCCTGCTGGAACAAGGGAGAGGAAGGTCTTCGTCGAGTACCGAACGTGTGACCGACTGCGGAAGCGCTGCCGGAACGCAGCGCCGGAAGGATCGTCTACACGATCTTGAGATCGGAAAGAGTATGACTACATCACCCACGAGAATCCGCTCTCATTAAACACTTTGGAATCTTCGAGGGTAATTATTCCATCGACTCGTTGCTACAATCTAGTAGATAGATCTTGGCTTGTTTGTTTGTATGCGATAGAAATTTTTTGTTTTCCATGCTACGAACCCCTACAGTGATATCAGAGTCGTGTCTATATGTAGATCTGTTGCATGAGTAGAACACAATGGTCATTGTGGGAGTTGATGCTTTTATTGTCAATTGCTTCTTGTGTACTTTGCATCTTGCGGTATGTTGGGATGAAGCGGCCCGGGCTAACCTTACATGACATCGTTCATGAGACTTGCTCCACGCTTGACATGCAACTTGTATTGCATAAGTGGCTTTTCGGGTGCCTGTTTCTCCTAGCATAGTTAAGATTCAATTTACAACGGGTGATCAACAATGCTAGTATCAATGTTGTGGTTCTTGTTCGTAAGTTAGAACGACACTTATTGAAGCCCCAAACCACGTAAAATATGCAAAGAAAGTAGAGGCGTCTAACTTTGTTTTGCAGGGGTGTGCAGTGATGTGATATGGCCATGATTGTGATTATATTTGATGTATGAAATGTTCCTTATTGTAAGTTGGCAACCAGCAGGAGCCATATGGTTGTCTTTAATTTATGTTAACACCCGCTTGTCTATTCAAAGTAGTTGTAATAGTTGAAGCCGGTGGACGACAACCATGGAGAAGCGTCATTGACCTTGATGCAATGCCGGTGACGATGGAGATCATGTTCGTGCTTGAAGATGGAGATCGGAAGCACAAAGAAGAAAGGCCATATCATATCACATATTATTGAATTGCATGTGATGTTAATCCTTTATGCATCTTGTATTGCTTGGTAGACGACGGTAGCATTATAAGATGATCCCTCATGCACATCAATTTCAAGTCATAAAGTGTTCGCCCTTAGTTAGCACCGTTGCTAAAGCTTGTTGTTTCGAAGCACCACGTGATGATCGGGTGTGTTAGATTCTGCAAGTGTATACAACGTGAGCAAGCCAGATTTGCTCATGCAGAAACTAAGGTTTGATCTTGACGAGCCTAGCATGTACAGACATGGTCTCGGAACACGTATCACCGAAAGGTAAAGCATGAATCGTATAGTAGATATGATGAACATGACGATTGTTCGCCATTGAAACTATATCAACTCTCATGATGATCGGTGTTGATGTAGTGGATTTGGTTCGTGTGATCACTAAAACAATGTGAGGGATGTTGTTTTGAGTGGGAGTTCACCTAGTTTAATTTCATTAATTAATTTGAACTCAATTTGTCATAAACTTAGTCTAAACTATTGCAAATATGTTGTAGATCAATGGCAGCCCCTACCATCAATTTTAATGCGTTCCTAGAGAAAGAAAAGTTGAAAAACAATGGAAGCAACTTCGCGGATTGGTTCCGCAATTTGAGGATTGTCCTCACAGCTGGTAATTTGACCTATGTGCTGGATGCACCGCTGGGTGACCCACCTACAGCTGATGCTCCCGATGAAGTAAAGAATGTTTACCTCGCTCGGAAGAATCAGTACTCCATAGTTCAGTGTGCTATCTTGTATGGTTTAGAATCGGAGCTTCAGAAAAGGTTTGAAGAGTCAGACCCATATGATATTGTCGAGGATCTCAAATTGATTTTTGAGACTCATGCGGCAATTGAAAGCTATGAGGCTTCTGAAAAGTTCTTTAACTGCAAGATGGAAGAGGGCAGCTCCGTCAGTGAGCATGTGCTTAAGATGTCTGGGCACGCAAACAAACTTCAAAGCTTGGGTATAGTGATTCCTAATGCTTTGGGGATTTACCGTGTCCTCCAGTCACTACCACCAATTTACAGGAACTTTGTGATGAACTACAACATGCAGAACATGAACAAAGAGTTGCCAGAACTGTTTGCTATGTTAAAATCTGCAGAAGTGGAGATCAAGAAAGAGAACCAAGTGTTGTTGGTCAATAAGTGAAGGGAATATGCCCTGAGAGGCAATAATAAAGTGTTTATTATGTGTATTCCAAGTATATGATAGATGTTTATTTTGCATGCTATAATTGTATTAATACGGAAACGTTAATACATGTGTGTTTAATAAACAAACAGAAAGTTCCTAGTTATGCCTCTCTCATAAACTAGCTCGTTGATTAACAAGATGATCAAGGTTTCCTGATCATGGACATTGGATGTTGTTAATAACGGGATCACAACATTAGTGTAATGATGTGATGAACACTCATCCGAAGTATAGCCTTACGATCAAAGTCATTGAGTTTATATTGCTATAACAACTTACGAAGTGATCCTAATCCTTAGACCATGAGATCATGTCAATCACTAACACCGGAAGAGTTTCTTGATAACATCAAACGTCACACCGTAACAGGGTGATTATAAAGATGGATTCAGAACTAATAAAGTGTTATGTTGAGGCTCATGGATCAAGAGTGGAATTTGTTCATCCCGATGACGGATAGATATACTCTGGGCCCTCTCGGTGATATCACATTGATTAGCTTGCAAGCAAGTGATTTGATCACTAGAATGTTATATCACGGGAACGAGAAAAGAGTGCATGTCGGTAACGAGATCAAACTAGGTATGGAGATACCGATGATCGAATCTCGGACATGTAATATATCGTGAAACAAAGGGATTAAGATACTAGCGTAAAAGGTTCCGACGATCACAAGAAAGTCATCGTTGAATGTGTGGGAGTCAGTATGGGTCTCCAGATCCCGCTTCTGATTATTGATCCGAGAGGGGTCTCGATCATGTCCGCATTATTCACGAACCGTAGGGTGACACACTTAAGAGACACCGACATCCAATTGGAGCAAAAGTTTCATGCCGAAAAGAAAAGGAAAGCGCAGGAATTTATTTCACTAGACACCGAAACTGTTTCGGTTGAAATTGCTGAAACTGGTTCTGCATGTGAAATGGAATACTAGCAAGGGGTTTTATGTGAATGTTTGTTAATTAAAGTAATTAACAAAATTCTGAATAAATAAATAAAAGAGTTTTATTTAAATGAGAGCTTGCATTAAATTTGGTGGAAATTTAATGCATGTGAGTGGATTTTTGAGTGGAGGCTTTTTAATGGGAGTGGAGGCTTTTCATTTTGAGTGGGAGCTCCACCCACATGAATGTGGAAGAGGTGGGGGCAGCCCCATGGCTGGGCGCCATGCCCCTTGGGTGCCCCCCCTCTCCCCTATAAAAGGCCCCCCTCTCCTCCTCTCACACCACACCTCCTCGTGAAGGATCTCTCTCCCCCTCTAGAATTTATCCCCCATGGTCTCGGACTAGCGAGATACATGTTCCCGGTGGCTATTCGGCAAGAAAGAGTTGTGCTTCCGCTGCATCGCTGGAGCGAGGAGGCGGAGGTTGCTCGGTGCCTCGAACGTGTGTGCGAGCACGGATGCGCTGCTGATTTGCGGCGCTAGGACTTCCTCTCGATCTTGAGATCGGCAAGAGATCGTCTACATCAACCACGAGTTGAACTCGTTAAGCTTTGTCGGTATTCAAGGGTATGTTCTCTACGGATATACATCCGCCCGTTGTTTGTATCTAGTAGATGGATCTTGGTATATAGTTCACATCGTAGGAAATTTTTTGTTTTCTATGCTGCGAACCCTACAGTGGTATCAGAGCCGGATCTATGCGTAGATACTTTACACGGGTAGTACACATATGAGTATGTGGGCGATGATGATCATGTTGTTGCTCCTTTGTTGTAATTTTGGATATTGGTGGCATAGTGGGATGAAGCGGCCCGGACAAACTTTACATGTCCTCGCACATGAGACCTGTTCCACGCTTGACATGCAACTAGTTTGCATAAGTGGCTAGCGGGTGTCTGTCTCTCCTACTATAGTCAATATCTATTTTGCAAGCGAGTTGTCAACAATTTGATTATCCTCGTTGTGGTTCATGTTCGTAGGTAAGAACGGTTCTATCTCGAAAGCCCTAAGCCACGTAAAACTTGCAATGGATAAATTAGAGGCGTCTAGTTTAGATTGTTGCTGGGCTAGTGTTATGATATGGTAGTGTTGTAAGTAGAAGTATGAGATGATACTCTTACAACACACATAGCGTGTAAAATCCATAGACCTTGGATTTACACATATAGGTATGATAGTGATCATACCACGATGCACATGATAGAGATCATCTGCGGGAACCATATAATTTCACTAATAAACATATGATGTTTGATTACATCTTATATTGCTTGTTTAGCGCTTTGTTAAGCATAATAAGATGATCCCTCATTTAAATATCAAGATAAGAATGTGTTCTTCCTTTAGTATGCACCGATTATGTTTTCGTCGCTCCAAGACATCACGTGATGATCGGGTGTTCTTGGATCCACGACCATATTTCGGGTGTAAAACAGTTACACACGCAAATACTAAGGTTCTAACTTGGCGAGCCTAGCATGTACAGACATGGCCTCGGAACACAGACCGAAAGGTTAAGCATGAGTCATATAGTTGATATGATGCCCATTTGATGCTCGCCTTTGAAGCTATACCGACTCACGTGATGATCGGACTTGGTGTAGTGGATTTGGTTCATGTAATCACCAAAAGGACACGAGGGATGTCGCTTTTGAGTGGGAGTTCATTCGTAATATAGATTAGTTGAACTCGATCTATCACACACTTAGTCTAAACTTTACAAATTCTGTTGTAGATGGCACCACCTGCTTTTAATTTCAATGCGTTCATGGAGAAAGAGAAACTAGCAACGAACGGTAGCAACTTTACTGAATGGGCCATGAATTTGAGGATTCTCCTCTCTGCTGCACAAAAGCAATATGTGCTAGAAGCGCCGTTAGGCCCCCCACCTTTTGATGATGCCCCTGACGAGGAGAAGAATGTCTATCAGACTCGTCAGGAGGACCACAACTTAGTTCATTGCGGCATATTGTATGGGCTAGAGCCGGAACTTCGAAAGCGTTTCGAAAACGGCAATGCATTTGATACAATGGGTGAGTTGAAAATGATTTTCGACACACATGCTGCTGTAGAGAGCTACGATGCTTCAGAAAAGTTCTTTAGCTGCATGATGGAAGAGCACAGCTCCGTTAGTGAGCATGTACTCAAGATGTCGGGTTACGCCGATAAGCTTGTGTCCTTGGGAATATCGATTCCCATTGACTTAGGCATCCATCGTGTTCTACAGTCTCTGCCACCTAGCTATAAGAGCTTTGTGATGAACTATAATATGCAAGGCATGAAGAAGTCTCTCCCCGAGCTTCTGTCAATGCTTAAAACTGCAGAAGTGGAGATCAAAAAGGAACATCAAGTGTTGATGATCAATAGGAACACTGGTTTCAAGAAAGACAAGAAGGGAAAACGGAAGGGAAGTAAGGGCGGCAAGCCGGTTGCCGCGCCTGAAAAGAAACCCCGAGTTGGACCTAAGTCTGATTCCGAGTGCTACTATTGTAAGGGGACTGACCATTGGAAGCGCAACTGCCCCAAGTATCTGGCAGACAAGAAGGCCGGCAAGGCAAACAAAGGTATATATGATATACATGTTATTGATGTGTACTTGACTAGTGCTCGCAGTAGCACCTGGGTATTTGATACCGGTTCAGTTGCTAATATTTGTAACTCGAATCAGGGGCTGCGGAACAAGCGACCGCTAGCAAGGGGTGAGGTCAAGATGCGTGTCGGCAATGGATCAAGTGTTGATGTGATCGCCGTCGGAACGCTGCCTCTCCACTTACCGTCGGGATTAGTTATAAACTTGAATAAATGTTATCTGGTGCCTGCACTGAGCATGAACATTGTATCTGGATCGTGTTTGATGCGAAGTGGTTATTCATTTAAATCCGAGAACAATGGTTGTTCCATTTATATGAATGAAATCTTTTATGGTCATGCACCGATGATGAATGGTTTATTTCTATTAGATCTCGATGATAATGTTACACATATTCATAATGTTGATGCTAAAAGGATTAAACTTAATGATGATATATCCGCATATATGTGGCACTGCCGTCTAGGTCATATTGGCATTAAACGCATGAAGAAGCTCCATTCGGATGGACTTTTGGAATCACTTGATTATGAATCATTTGATACATGTGAGCCATGCCTTATGGGCAAGATGACTAGAACGCCGTTTTCCGGTTCAATGGAACGGGCGACAGATTTATTGGAAATCATACATTCTGATGTATGTGGTCCAATGAGTGTGTCGGCGCGAGTTGGATATCGTTATTTTGTTACTTTCACGGATGATTTGAGTAGATACGGTTATATCTACTTGATGAAACACAAGTCTGAAACCTTTGAAAAGTTCAAGGAATTTCAGAATGAAGTGGAAAATCATCGTAATAGAAAGATCAAATTTCTACGGTCCGACCGTGGAGGTGAGTATCTAAGTTACGAGTTTAGCACTCACATGAAAGAGTGTGGAATTGTTTCACAACTCACACCTGCCGGAACACCACAGCGAAATGGTGTGTCGGAACGTCGTAATCGTACTTTATTAGATATGGTTCGATCTATGATGTCTCTGACAGACTTGCCGTTGTCATTTTGGGGTTATGCACTAGAAACTGCTGCATTCACTTTAAATCGGGCACCATCTAAATCCGTTGAAAAGACACCGTATGAATTGTGGTTTGGAAACAAACCTAAGCTGTCATTTCTTAAAGTTTGGGGTTGCGATGTTTATGTGAAGAAACTTCAACCGGATAAACTCGAACCCAAAGCGGAAAAATGCGTCTTCATAGGATACCCTAAAGAAACTATTGGGTATTCCTTCTATCACAGATCCGAGGGCAAGGTTTTTGTTGCCAAGAATGGATCCTTTCTAGAGAAAGAGTTTCTCGCGAAAGGTGTGAGTAGTCGGAAGGTAGAACTCGAAGAGGTTGTGGAACCTTCTCTTCAAAGTATGGCGAGTAGCGCAGCGCCGGAAGTTGTTCCGGAGTTGGCTCCACCTGTTGAAGAGGGAACTAATGATAATGATCATGAAACTCCAAAAGAGAGTACTACCGAACCTCGCAGGTCAAACAGGACGCGTGCAGCTCCCGAGCTGTACGGAAATCCTGTCATGAATTTCATGGTTGATGAAAATGATGACCCTGTGACGTATGAAGAAGCGATGATGAGCCCAGATTCCAACAAATGGTTAGAAGCCATGAAATCCGAGATGGAATCCATGTATGAAAATCAAGTTTGGAACTTGGTGGAATTACCTCACGACCGAAAGGCCGTGGAGAACAAATGGATTTTCAAAAGGAAAACTGATGCTGATGGTAATGTGACCATCTATAAAGCTCGACTTGTCGCAAAGGGGTTTCGACAAATTCAAGGAGTTGACTACGATGAGACTTTCTCTCCCGTAGCGATGCTAAAGTCAGTTAGGATTATGTTAGCAATTGCTGCATATTTCGATTATAAAATATGGCAGATGGATGTCAAAACCGCGTTTCTCAATGGTAATATTGAAGAAGAGTTGTATATGATACAACCAAAGGGTTTTGTCGATCCTAAGGATGCTAACAAGGTGTGCAAGCTTCAGCGATCCATCTATGGATTGAAGCAAGCATCACGAAGTTGGAATCTCCGCTTTGATGAGGTGATCAAAGAGTTTGGATTTGTCCAAACTTATGGAGAAGCTTGTATTTACAATAAAGTGAGTGGGAGCAATGTGGCATTTCTGATATTATATGTGGATGACATATTATTGATCGGAAATGATAAAGAACTTTTAAACAGTGTTAAAAGTTATCTAAACAGCAAATTTTCAATGAAGGACCTAGGTGAAGCGTCATACATATTAGGCATAAAGATCTATAGAGATAGATCTAGGCGCCTAATAGGGCTATCGCAAAGTACATACCTTGATAAGATTTTAAAGAAGTTTAAAATGGACGGAAGTAAGAAGGGGTTCTTACCTATGTTGCAAGGAAAGACATTGAGTAAGACTCAAAGTCCGGCTTCGGCGGAAGAAAGAGAGATAATGGACAAAGTCCCCTATGCTTCAGCCATAGGCTCTATAATGTACGCCATGCTATGTACAAGACCGGATGTGGCACATGCTATTAGTTTGACTAGTAGGTACCAATCGGATCCAGGTTCGGAACACTGGATAGCGGTCAAGAATATCCTTAAGTACTTACGAAGAACTAAGGATATGTTTCTTGTATACGGAGGTGAAGAAGAGCTCGTCGCTAAGTGTTATGTCGATGCTAGCTTTGACACCGATCCGGATGACTCTAAGTCTCAATCCGGATACGTATTTCTCATGAATGGCGGAGCGGTTAGTTGGAGGAGTTCCAAACAACCTGTGGTAGCGGGATCAACAACGGAGGCCGAATATGTTGCTGCTTCAGAAGCGGCTCAGGAAGCAGTTTGGATGAAGGAGTTCATATCCGAACTAGGAGTTGTGGCAAACGCGTTGGACCCAATGGTGATCTATTGTGACAACAATGGTGCCATTGCCAATGCCAAAGAGCCAAGGTCTCACAAGCATTCCAAGCATATTAAGCGCCGGTTTCACTCCATCCGCGAGCATGTCAAGGATGGAGATATAAAGATTTGTAAAGTACATACGGATCTCAATGTAGCAGATCCGTTGACTAAAACTCTCCCTAGAGCAAAACATGATCAACACCAGAACTCAATGGGTGTTAGATTTATCACTATGTAACTAGATTATTGTCTCTAGTGCAAGTGGGAGACTGAAGGGAATATGCCCTGAGAGGCAATAATAAAGTGTTTATTATGTGTATTCCAAGTATATGATAGATGTTTATTTTGCATGCTATAATTGTATTAATACGGAAACGTTAATACATGTGTGTTTAATAAACAAACAGAAAGTTCCTAGTTATGCCTCTCTCATAAACTAGCTCGTTGATTAACAAGATGATCAAGGTTTCCTGATCATGGACATTGGATGTTGTTAATAACGGGATCACAACATTAGTGTAATGATGTGATGAACACTCATCCGAAGTATAGCATTACGATCAAAGTCATTGAGCTTATATTGCTATAACAACTTACGAAGTGATCCTAATCCTTAGACCATGAGATCATGTCAATCACTAACACCGGAAGAGTTTCTTGATAACATCAAACGTCACACCGTAACAGGGTGATTATAAAGATGGATTCAGAACTAATAAAGTGTTATGTTGAGGCTCATGGATCAAGAGTGGAATTTGTTCATCCCGATGACGGATAGATATACTCTGGGCCCTCTCGGTGATATCACATTGATTAGCTTGCAAGCAAGTGATTTGATCACTAGAATGTTATATCACGGGAACGAGAAAAGAGTGCATGTCGGTAACGAGATCAAACTAGGTATGGAGATACCGATGATCGAATCTCGGACATGTAATATATCGTGAAACAAAGGGATTAAGATACTAGCGTAAAAGGTTCCGACGATCACAAGAAAGTCATCGTTGAATGTGTGGGAGTCAGTATGGGTCTCCAGATCCCGCTTCTGATTATTGATCTGAGAGGGGTCTCGATCATGTCCGCATTATTCACGAACCGTAGGGTGACACACTTAAGAGACACCGACATCCAATTGGAGCAAAAGTTTCATGCCGAAAAGAAAAGGAAAGCGCAGGAATTTATTTCACTAGACACCGAAACTGTTTCGGTTGAAATTGCTGAAACTGGTTCTGCATGTGAAATGGAATACTAGCAAGGGGTTTTATGTGAATGTTTGTTAATTAAAGTAATTAACAAAATTCTGAATAAATAAATAAAAGAGTTTTATTTAAATGAGAGCTTGCATTAAATTTGGTGGAAATTTAATGCATGTGAGTGGATTTTTGAGTGGAGGCTTTTTAATGGGAGTGGAGGCTTTTCATTTTGAGTGGGAGCTCCACCCACATGAATGTGGAAGAGGTGGGGGCAGCCCCATGGCTGGGCGCCATGCCCCTTGGGTGCCCCCCCTCTCCCCTATAAAAGGCCCCCCTCTCCTCCTCTCACACCACACCTCCTCGTGAAGGATCTCTCTCCCCCTCTAGAATTTATCCCCCATGGTCTCGGACTAGCGAGATACATGTTCCCGGTGGCTATTCGGCAAGAAAGAGTTGTGCTTCCACTGCATCGCTGGAGCGAGGAGGCGGAGGTTGCTCGGTGCCTCGAACGTGTGTGCGAGCACGGATGCGCTGCTGATTTGCGGCGCTAGGACTTCCTCTCGATCTTGAGATCGGCAAGAGATCGTCTACATCAACCACGAGTTGAACTCGTTAAGCTTTGTCGGTCTTCAAGGGTATGTTCTCTACGGATATACATCCGCCCGTTGTTTGTATCTAGTAGATGGATCTTGGTATATAGTTCACATCGTAGGAAAATTTTTGTTTTCTATGCTGCGAACCCTACAATAAGACCACCAAATTCAAGAAAGGCAAGTCTAAGCAAAAGGGACACTTCAAGAAGGGTGGTAAGAAAGTTACCACGCCGGCGAAGAAGACCAAGGCTGGACCCAAGCCTGATACTGAGTGCTTTTACTGCAAGGGAGAAGGTCACTGGAAGCGGAATTGCCCAAAGTACTTGGCGGATCTGAAGAACGGCAACATCAAGAAGAAAGGTATATCTGATATACATGTTATTGATGTGTACCTCACTAGTACTCGTAGTAGTGCCTGGGTATTTGATACTGGTTCGGTTGCTCATATTTGTAACTCGAAACTGGTGCTGCAGAATAAACGGAAGCTAGCAAAGAACGAGGTGACGATGCGCGTGGGAAACGGATCAAAGGTTGATGTGATCGCGGTCGGCACGCTACCCCTTCATCTACCATCGGGATTAGTTTTATACTTAAATAATTGTTATTTAGTGCCTATGTTGAGCATGAACATTATATCAGGATCTTGTTTATTGCGAGACGGTTACTTGTTTAAATCAGAGAATAATGGTTGTTCGATTTATATGAGTAATATGTTTTATGCACATGCACCTTTGATAGATGGTCTATTCTTATAGAATCTCGATAGTGTAAATACACATATCAACAACATTGAGGCTAAACGTTTGAAATCAAGTGATAATTCGACCTATATGTGGCACTGTCGTCTTGGTCACATTGGAGTGAAGCGTATGAAGAAACTCCATTCCGATGGACTTCTTGAATCACTTGATTTTGAATCACTTGAAAGATGCGAAGCATGTATGATGGGAAAAATGACTAAGACTCCATTTTCTGGTATGATGGAGCGAGCTACGGACTTATTGGAAATCATACATGCCGATGTGTGTGGTCCAATGAGTGTAGCATCGCGCGGTGGTTATCGTTATGTTCTTACCTTCACGGGTGACTTGAGTAGATATGGGTATATCTATTTCATGAAACATAAGTACGAAACTTTCGAGAAGTTTAAGGAGTTTCAAAGTGAGGTAGAGAATCAACGTAACAAGAAGATTAAATTTCTACGTTCTGATCGTGGAGGTGAATATCTAAGTTACGAGTTTGGCGAGCATTTGAAGAAATGCGGAATACTTTCACAGTTGACACCGCCGGGAACACCACAGCGTAATGGTGTGTCCGAACGTCGTAATCAAACTCTCTTAAATATGGTTCGTTCTATGATGTCACTTACAGATTTACCGCTATCATTTTGGGGTTATGCATTAGAAACAGCCGCATTCACTTTAAATAGGGCACCGTCTAAATCCGTTGAAACAACACCGTATGAATTATGGTTTGGGAAGAAACCTAAATTGTCATTCCTTAAAGTTTGGGGATGCGAAGCCTATGTAAAGAAGTTACAGCCGGACAAGCTTGAACCCAAAGCGGAAAAATGCGTCTTCATAGGATATCCGAAGGAAACTATTGGGTATACCTTCTATCATAGATCCGAAGGCAAAATCTTCGTTGCCAAGAATGGATCCTTTCTAGAGAAGGAATTTCTCTCGAAAGAAGTGACTGGAAGGAAAGTAGAACTCAAAGAGGTTGTCGAACCTTCTCTCGAAATTGCGAGTAGCGCAGCACCGCAAGAAGTTCCTGTGGTGCCTGCACCAATAAGAGAGGAAGCTAATGATGGTGATCATGAAACTTCGGTTGAAGTAGCTACAGAGCCTCGGAGGTCAACGAGAACTCGTACCACTCCAGATTGGTATGATCCCATTATGAGTGTCATGTTGGTGGACAACATCGATGACCCCGAGACATATGAGGAAGCGATGATGAGCCCAGATTCCAATAAATGGCAAGAAGCCATGAAATCCGAAATTGGATCCATGTACGAAAACCAAGTATGGACTTTGGTGGACTTACTGGATGGCCGGAAGGCTGTCGAGAATAAATGGATTTTCAAGAAGAAAACAGATGCTGATGGTAATGTTACTGTCTATAAAGCTCGACTTGTCGCAAAAGGGTTTCGACAAATTCAAGGTGTTGACTTCGATGAGACTTTCTCACCAGTAGCAAAGCTAAAGTCTGTGAGGATTATGTTAGCAATCGCTGCATATTATGATTATGGGATTTGGCAGATGGATGTCAAAACAGCATTCCTCAATGGAGATATTGATGAAGAGTTGTATATGATGCAACCCAAAGGTTTTGTCGATCCTAAAGATGCTAACAAGGTATGCAAACTTCAACGGTCCATCTATGGATTGAAGCAAGCATCCCGAAGTTGGAATCAACGTTTTGATAAGGTGATCAAAAGTTTTGGTTTTATACAAACTTATGGAGAAGCTTGTATTTACAAGAAAGTGAGTGGGAGCTCTGTAGCATTCTTAATACTATATGTGGATGACATATTGTTGATTGGGAATGATGTAGACCTTCTTAATAGTGTCAAAGAATATTTGAATAATAGTTTTTCAATGAAGGATCTTGGCGAAGCAGCTTACATATTAGGCATAAAGATTTATAGAGATAGATCGAAACGCCAAATATCATTGTCACAGAGTACATATTTGGACAAAGTTCTAAAGAGGTTTGGAATGGAAGAAAGCAAGAAAGGGTTCTTGCCCATGTTGCCCCAAACGACCTTGAGTAAAACTCAAAGTCCGACATCGGCAGAAGATAGAGAAAGGATGAGTAAGACTCCCTATGCCTCAGCCATAGGATCTCTAATGTATGCCATGCTATGTACTAGACCCGACATTGCATATGCTGTTAGTTTAACTAGCAGATATCAAAGTGATCCAGGAGTGGATCATTGGACATCGGTCAAAAACATCCTTAAGTACTTGAGAAGAACTAAGGATATGGTTCTTTCTTATGGAGGTGATGAACAACTCGTTGTTAATGGTTACACCGATGCTAGTTGGAACACCGATCCGGATGATTCTAAATCACAATCTGGATACGTATTTATTTTGAATGGTGCAGCAGTTAGCTGGAGGAGTGCAAAGCAAAGCGTTGTGGCGAGATCTTCAACTGAATCGGAATACATGGCTACTTCGGAGGCTTCACAAGAAGCGATATGGATGAAAGAGTTCATTACAGAGCTGGGTGTGGTTCCTAGTGCGCTGGACCCAATGTCTATCTACTGTGATAACATGGGAGCCATAGCCAATGCGCAAGAACCAAGGTCACACAAGAAGCTGAAGCATATCAAGCTGCGTTTTCACGCTATTCGAGAACATATCCAGGATGGGGATATAAAGATTTGCAAAGTACACATAGATCTGAATGTGGCGGATCCGTTGACTAAACATCTCCCGAGGGCAAAACATGACCAACACCAAACTGCCATGGGAGTTCGGTATATTACCATGTAATCTAGATTAGATGACTCTAGTGCAAGTGGGAGACTGTTGGAGATATGCCCTAGAGGCAATAATAAATATAGTTATTATTATATCTTTGTGTTTATGATAAATGTTTACATTCATGCTATAATAGTATTAACAACGAAACATTAATACTTGTGTGATTTGTAAACTTAATTTGAAGTCCCTAGTATAGCCTATATACTTCACTAGCTTGTTGGTTGATTAATGATTGTGGTTTCCCTATCATGAACATTGAGATGTTATCAACAACAAGATCATATCGTTAGGAGAATGATATGGTGGACATACTCCTATAGATAAGCATAGCGTAAAGATCAAGTCATTTCAATAGTTCAATTGCTATATGCTTTCTGATACATAGTAACCTAATTCCTTCGACCATGAGATCATGCATATCACCTTTACCAGATGGATGCTTTGATGACATCAAACACCACATCGTAACTGGGTGGCTATAAAGGTGCCATTGAGTGTTCGGAAAGTATTGGTTGAAACACATGGATCAAGAGTGGGATTTGTCCATCCATATGACAGATAGATATACTCTGGGCCCTCTCGGTGGAATGTCATCCAATTAGCTTGCAAGCATGTGACTGGCTCACAAGGGATCACATATCACGGGAACGAGAAAAGAGTACTTATCGGTAACGAGGTTGAACTAGGTATGCAGAGATATCGACGATCATAACCTCGGATAAGTAAACTATCGTGAGACAAAGGGAAATTGGTATCGTATGTAAGTGGTTCATTCGATCGCAAAGTAATCGTAGAAATACGTGGGAGCCATATGAATTTCCAGATTCCTCTATTGGTTATTGTTCGGAGAAGTGTCTCGATCATGTCCGCATAATTCACGAACCGTAGGGAGACACACTTAAGGATTCGACGTTGTTTGAGTAGTTATGGTATTATGAGAAAGAGACCGAATGTTGTTCGGAGTCTCGGATGGGATCCGGGATATCATGAGGTGATCCGGAATGGTCCGGAGAATAAGATTCATATAAGGAAAGTCCCGTTTCGGAGTTCGGGAATGATTCCGGTGTTTTCATCGGGAATGTTCTAGAAGGTTCCGGATTGTCCGGCACTCCGGGGGGGGGGGGAGGGGGAGGGTACATGAATGTGTCATTACATATTGAATGATTGCATCATGTACTAAGTGTTCTTGCTGTTCCAAAACTGAAAAGTCAAACTGCCAGTTTGAAAGTCAAACGGCTAAAACAGGAAACTGTGGGAAACAGGAAACTGTGGGAAACAAGCAAGAGGTGGTTGGAACCGACTTGGGGGAGGAGTCCCTCCAAGCCGGCGCGCCAACCAAGGCCGACTTGGGGAGGGACTCCCCTCCCCTTGGCCGCCCCTCCCACCTATAAAAGGAGGGGCAGGGCCTCCTCCTCTAGACACACAAGTTCCTATCCTCTAATCTCCGGTTTAGAGCCGTTTTGGTTTAGAGCTTCTA
This sequence comes from Avena sativa, assembly GCA_916181665.1. NCBI lineage: Eukaryota > Viridiplantae > Streptophyta > Magnoliopsida > Poales > Poaceae > Avena > Avena sativa. The sequence continues at coordinate 444,413,626 of OV702282.1, read as the reverse complement.
ATTGCTCTAGCCTGCGGTTTAGAGCCTTCTAATTGGTGTGTCTAATCCCTAGACCACTAATAGCTCTCTCTCATACTCCACCATACTCGCTCCGGCTTAAGGCGAAGCCCTGCGGGATCTCCCCTCTACTTCCGGTACCACGCCGTTGTGCTGCCGAAATCGCGAGGAGAGTGCTACAACCTCCGCTGCCTGCTGGAACAAGGGAGAGGAAGGTCTTCGTCGAGTACCGAACGTGTGACCGACTGCGGAAGCGCTGCCGGAACGCAGCGCCGGAAGGATCGTCTACACGATCTTGAGATCGGAAAGAGTACGACTACATCACCCACGAGAATCCGCTCTCGTTAAACACTTTGAAATCTTCGAGGGTAATTATTCCATCGACTCGTTGCTACAATCTAGTAGATAGATCTTGGCTTGTTTGTTTGTATGCGATAGAAATTTTTTGTTTTCCATGCTACGAACCCCTACACAGATCGATAACGGGGAGGTGATTTGGGGGAGGAGACGCGGACGATCGTAACCGGCCGAAAATTTTGTCGAGTCACGTGCGTAGTCAACTGGGCCTAGGGACGAGTCGTTCGATGGAGGCTAGATGGACGGCGTCGGATCGGTCCAAGGATTGGTTCCGCATCGGCCTACGATAAGTAGTGTTTACCATTTATATGAGAGGATATCTTGATTCGTTAGAGATTGAATAGGTAAATACATTCCTGGATGAGTTGTGTAATAAACACCTAAAATATACTAAACCTCAATTCCAAGAGAATTCTGTCTTCTAGCAAAATATTTTTTGACTTTTCCTGATCATAATTATGGTTAGAAAAGAAAAAAGAAAATAAGGGTTATGTTAAATTTCAAGTATTTAGTTTCACTAGTAAGATACGGAGACTTGCTTCATATTTGGGAAAAGATTTTTATCTGAAATAGTTCTACGCATACTTTGGAAAAAACTTCGACGTTTGCTAGCTTATTTGGCAAATAAAAGTATAGTACTCTTTTTGTTTCTACCTGCTTAAGGTATTCATAGTTTCAGTACAACTGTTGCAGTAGGATTCCAAATTATTGCTTCATCTTTTCTGCCGAGGAGCGGGATGCGCCGGATCCCCCTCTCAATCCCCTTAGTCATTCAAAATTATTGCCTAATCTTTTCTATAATCTAGAAAGATATTAAATCTTTTTTGAGGCAAGAACACAATTTATTGCCTGATCTTTTCTTTAGTGTGCAGTAGGAGTACTCCTACCAATCTAAATAAATATCGTTCATTTAGTGCAAGGGTTGTATTAATTCAGCGACACTTAGTATTATGGATGTGAGAGGGTAGTAAATGATTCGAATTTATTGCCCGATATTTTTTGCGTCGGAGAGGGCTGCGCGATCTCCTTCTCTCAATCCTTCAATATATATTTATATATATGAGTCATGTGTTGACAGGCATCAATCTCGTCTCAGAACACATATTTTTGCCTTGGCGGTCGAATCATCCGTTGTGATCCTAGTGTTGCAACGGGAGGATGGACAAGAACTCAATTCGCATACCTGCACTAGCCCTACTGTCTCTATATCTCGTATCCTCTGCTACTCTTGCCCAATGTAAGCATACAGGGAAGTTACTTGTCCTTCAACATCAATAAGTTAGTCCACGGGTTATTGACGTGCAATAATTTGTCTAGTTCTCCCGGAAGCATGTGTTCCCAGTGAATGCGTTTCATATATTCTGTTTGTCTTAGTGTTAATCAATCTAAAAATATTTGCATAACAAAGGTTTATTTGTTATAACACAGGCCGAAGCATCACCGCCGTGGAAAATGAGAAGATCAATCTTCCATTCGGGTTGGTGTGTCCATGAGATCGGGTGCACGGACATTTGCTTCTGTTGTCGAGTCAATAACATTTGCTACTATACCATGGACTTGTGCATGGAAAGATGTGCAAAATTATCTACTTTAGGCACAGCAGCGAGGGCAAGCCCTTTTCCTGTCTAGTCAATTTGACTTAATATACCGTACGTCCAAGGGCATAAGGCTAGCCGTAGTGCTAGCACCATAAAAGGTGTCATACATGCTATCTTGAAAAAAATGGTCTAAATCTCTGTCGTCGCCCCGTTTTGGACGGATTTCTGCGGTGGCGGGGACGGGGGGACGGGAGGGGGGGGGGGGGGTCGATCGGGAGAGGTATATACATACATCGTTAGTATATACGTACATCAATAATTAAGCAACTATTATTATACACAAATATCGTTATTGTGGTATTCTCCGTACACGTTCAAGCATCAAGTACAAGACAAACACGTTCAAGCATATATACAATATAACATATCCGTACACGTTCATTTTGGATATCTATAGAGTTCTTCGCCAGGCGTGACGACCTCATCAAGTATGAACCCGTCAATTCCTCTTGAATGGCTCGTACGCGGTCAAATGGTAGGAGTTTGTCCCGCATCCGTTCGACCTAAATATATATGAAGAATTGGGTCAATATATATATATATATATATATATATATATATATATATATATGAAAGAATGAAACTCAACACAACTGATGGTAATAAAATAATATTGGTACTTTGTTTACGTACTCTAAGTTGTTCTAGTGCGGCTTGGCCCGTCGCATATATCGTGTTGCGAATGAACTCGCAAATGTAGTATCCACATAAGTTATTGCCGGCTCCCTGCTGCGCGTACTTTATGAGAATAGAGAGTTCAATCAAAATAATAATCAATAAAGCATGATATAATGGAATTGAAAGCAGAATCAAAGAGATACGCAGACCTAGCTGGTAGTATTACTTACATTTTGATCTACAGATTCTATTTCTTCTCACCATTCACCCACGGCCCTGCCCGTGAACCTTTTCCAAACCCTGTCCGCCAAAGAAAATGAATAAAGGAGTAATTAATTACTTGTTGTCACGAAAGTTGCTGATCCAGTACGATAATATGATTGAAATTACCTCTGGAGCTCGCTTTAAAGTCTGCTCATAGCTCTTTGTCTTTTCGTGCCGAGTCCATGACAAAGACTTTTCCTGCGTCAACTTGAATGACTAGCAGAATAAAGTGAAATCTGCGTACGCATAACTCATCATCAGTTACACTTAACATCGAGTAAGCCGAAACAGAATGTGTACAAGAGAGGGTAACACTCACAAGAAGTTGTAAGGCAATAGTATTTCTCTTTTGGTTTGTTGTCTCAGTAAAGACCTTAGCAAGAAATCTTCTGTTTGCCCGGGTTTGTGTTGTACCACTTGTTCATGAACTCTATTTGGGTCAACGAACCCAATGTCATAAGGGCCTCCTTTCATGCATTCCATAACATTTTTCCTGCATAATAGTATATACATATATGGTGAGCATATGTAACATCCCAGCATTTAGGAACTAACGAAGGGTAGATTTAGGAATCTGTGCAATTGCATGCATTCATCTGTAAAAATGTGGGTAAATTTTTCGCCAAATAAAAACTTAAAGTGATCAAAGTTTCTTTCACTCTTTAAGTTTAGGAATAGCCTTGGAGAATGATCGTTATAAACTTTGACATGATCTTTATGGATTAGTGTGTTTTGGGGAAAGAAATTTGAATTCAAACTTGAGATTTGGATTTATATTTTTAAAAAGATTGGAATTATGTTTGAGTAATCTTATTTAATCAAGAAATAATATTTAATAACAAAAACTTTAAATAACATAACACAAACAAGAAAATGAATATTTATTTCATATATTTATTCAATGAATAAGTTACAAAATGTAACTTATGAAGTTAATAAAGAATCTTTACAATACTAAATTATAAAAGGAGGAATATTTACATATTGAGAATTATTACAGTATTTCTTACAAAATAATAAAATAAAGATTACAAAAGAATAAAATAAAGATTACAAGGGAACTATTCTATCTAAAAGTACAACTATAATATCTTGAATCTTCAAGTCTTGTACCTGCAAAAGAAAGAACAAACAAAAAGAAAGAAAATAAAGGTTAAGTTATTTTTACTCTTAGTAGTGAACAGTGAGATACACTGTTCCATTTTACATCATTGAGTAAATCTTTAGGGGCAAGTTTCCCCAATATGAAAGAATTAAATCTTTCATAATTAATAAGCCACAAGTCAAATGATTCCAATCAGTAAGAGGGGCAAGTTTCACCAGGAAAATAAATGGTAATCAGATAAAAAGGTAGATCAGCTCCCTGAGCATATCCACAATGGTGCAGCAAACACACAAGCAGCTCACACAACTAAATGCATGGGTGTGCTGTCGACACAGCCACAGCTGCCTGCACACGCAAAAGAGCTCAACACAGCCGTGGGAAAGCACCACAACATCATTCTTTTGCTCATACACACCAAGCATCAGCAGTCTAGCCACAACAAAGCCAAACCAAACCAAACCAACCACATACAGATCATCCCAGTACTCACCAAGATGGTGCCATAAGGAGGGGGTGGATCAGGTGGATAGCAAGTACAAGGCCAAGCTATCAGGAACCAGAAGGTGGATAGCAAGATCAAGGACAAGCTTCCAGGAGCTGGAAGTAGTAGGAGAAGCATCAGGAGAAGAACAAGATCAGGCCAGCAACACAAGATAGAAAGATCAAGTCACCTACTCAATCAACAACCACAACAATAACCAACTGTTGTGGTGAGTTATATAAAACCCTCACATGATCTGTCTATCATATCTAAATAGATATTTATGTGTTGTTTCATATTTAAATTCTCAGTATTCACCCAAGTGAGGTGAATCCATCATAGAAGAATTTGAATACAAAAGCCATAAGGAAACTATACAGATCAAACCAGAATCTCAGAACAACCTCATTGATCCTGGCTATAAAGCTATATCGTATACTCCAAGAATAAATATAGCCAAGATTTGAAATTTTAGGCACATCTCTTAAAAAGGAGTAGCACCTTAGAATCCCTAGATCTTATGGATCCATATAATTTAGGAAGCACACCAATCATTTTACCAACTAGGACTCAATAATGAGTAACTAGTATTAGTACTAGAGCATTTCTATTATGGACAACAAAATAGGAAACTAGTTCCTATGCCTCAGACCAACATCATAGGCAGAAGTTGAAGATTTGAACTTATCTTTGGTATTTACCAATTTCAAGCATTGTCAGAATTAAGCTCAGTAATAGAACCCAACCACTTGTGTGCCATTCTATGATGGTGTCACAAGAACAAGTTCTAAAAGCCAAGCAAAATCATTACTTAGCTTTCACAAATAACAAGGCAAGCCACTAAATATCATTTTTTTGGAATCAAAGGCCAGAAAGCAGCATTAAGCTTATCTATACATCTTCAGAACATCACTAGATTATAATGATTAATCTCAGTCTGTATATAACCATGCAAGCCAGCAATTATAGATGCAGTGAACAACCACTGACAGAACTACTGTCAGTACTAACATTTTGACAGTAGAAAGTTCCCAAATCAATAGAATCCACAAGTAATAGTCTCACAATAGCAGTATCAACTAAATCATATCCAATTATCAATTGGAATCAGACCAATAAAGCCACTAGCATCATAAAAATTAACTATGGACAGTGATCAACATAATCACCATACTCGAAGATCATCACTACTAGTTCCAATTCATCACATATAACCACAACAAAGGACATGAACCCTAATTAGGACATGAACCCTAATCAGGATATGTACCCTAAATAGGGATAGCCACTAGAAGCACACAGGGTAGGGAGGCATAGTACAGAGAGCACGAGAGGTAAGAAAGAACAACTTACTAGAGGTTCTAGCTGTAGTCTAGAAGAAGAATCAGAGGGGTCGACGAGCGCGGCAGCACGGGGAGCACCCAAGGAGCGCTGCAACCTGCATCGAGCCGAGGCGGCGACCATAGCAGCGCTTGAGGGAGAGCAACACCACCACAACAACATAGGAACACCCACATCACCAATGGCGCAGCGATTGCGGCATCACCAGCACCATCCCAAACCCTAGGGTTCGGGACGGAGTTGGTCTGGCCACACGAGAGCCCCAAAGCCAAATCGAAATGGACTAGATGAAGGAGCAGGGTCAAAAACCACGCCATGCACCACGATGGCGGCCGGAGAGGACCACGACAGCGTGAATCGCCCGGCGGTGGTATCGGCGACCACAGGGTCGAGGAAGAAGAGAAGATGAGGACGAGAGAGAAGGATAGGGAGAGTGGGCTGAGAGGGCCAACCCTTCGAGGAGCCTTTCTGGTCTTGATCACTTGGGCCAAAATGGCCCAATAAGCCCAACAACCTAAAGAAAGTTTTAATAATTAAGAAAAGACCAAAATACCCCTAAATTCAAATAAATTCTAAAAAATAAAATAAAAATTTAAAAATTATAAATAAATTATATTTGGATTCATAATAATCTAATCTACCTAAATCAATTAAGAAATGATTTTTTATGCATATAATTTTTGATCAAGAATTTTATAATATATGTATTCATTATGGAATTTTATAAAATTAAATAAAGAAGATAAAAATAAATAAAAATCACTTTTATTATATATTAATATTGTAGTATTTTATAAAAATACTAAATAAATGTTTTATATCATAAAAAGAAATTCTTGATTTAAATGATAATTCTTAAAAGAATTATTAAATAAATAAAAATCAAATAAAATAAAAAATACAATATTCAATAAATATTAATAATTAATATTTATAAATCTTTTAATACTTAAAGGAATGTTTTTAACTAAAATAATGGGTAGAAAACACAAAAATAAATAATGCATTACATTACTTTGCATAATCATTTTGCCTCTTTAAATATTGTCCTTACTGGGCAATAATGATATTTTATAGACATAGAAGATCAAGGTCCAGTGCAAGCATCCGACTTCACTACCTTGCAATCACAAGGCAAGTTCATCACTTGCTCATGTCCTTTGAAGAGTCTTTATCAAAGTATTTGCAAATTGTGTGTTATCATCTATGTCCAGAGAAAGAAAATATTAGTTTCTCAAACAAATAAATCATAGGTATCATCCTAAGTGATGATATAATGGAACAATAGAACTTAGGTTTCTATTTGCAACAATGATGATCAATTAGGAACATAATAAACCATGACATTGGTGATTCTAGCGCTGTATATCACGCGTTAACCATGAGATTTGGAATGGGACGGAGAAGTCAGCTGTATCTTCTTCCTCTCGCATGTAGCCGGATGTACAGGTCATGGATGTTATCACTCGTAGCGTGCATATTAATTGGTAATTCGTAGAGGATATGTAGCATATGGGTGGGAACCCTCATCGTCCCACGATAGTTCTGGCATCTAACGGTCTGTACAAACCATTGTCGTAATTCAATGGGTGGGCATTGTGTCCACCAAGGAGGCATGCGAGGTCACGAAGGGGGCAGTGATTGGCTTGGATCACCTACTGGGCCCCACATCATGGAATTGTGGATGGGAAAGTATGCCTGGTTGTGCAACAAGGAGTTGATCTCTCATGGGTAAAGTAACTCACCTCTGTAGAGTGTAAGAACTGTAACTTATTACTCCCTATTCTGGGAAGAATCTACGAACGCGGCAGGAAATGAACTCCATGAAAGTTCTGGTCAACCTATGAAGGTTGATGGTCATAGATTTTCATAATAAAATCAACCTTTGAAGAAAGATTTACAAAACTGCATAGTACCAAGGACTTATAGTCCAAGGTGGTAGATAGAGCATCAAACTTCCACCTTGCATATAATGAACCTGCTGGGTAACGCTGTTACTCACCCTTTCCTTTGATCCCTTGCTTAGACTCTGAAGATACCGAAGATACTCCAATGTATGCAGCAGAATGCCAAGAAGATGTATTCTACAAGGAGCCTGACCTGTCAAGGGGCGTTGAGGGAGTGGATTACGAAATCCGCTATGGAGTAGATGGTAACGAGTCAACCTAGTTGCTCTAGTTAATAGTAACCGACGGAGCCGAGCAACACGAACTATATAGAATAAGTTGCTGAGCTCAACCCTTAGTTGGAGTTGTTACTTTGAAATTCCACTGAAACACTTTATATTTTGGTTCGTAAGTTGAATATTTTCGAAGTCTTGAACTTCTGGTGTTGTAATAATAATATGTGTGTATGTTTGTAATATGGACCCGCAATGTTTCTGTTGTACCACTCTGAGGGATGTGATATTTACGGAACGGTGTTCTATGGATGTCATGTCAACGACTATAGTGTACTACACATGCAGTGGTATGCTGGGTCACCGCAGCATATATATACATGCAATTAATGAATTGAATGAGCTGAGATAGAAATTACAGAAATAGTACTTACACACAATAAAGGCTGTGGGAAGCTTTGTCGAGTTCCTTATGATTGAATAAATAATGCAAGTCTTGAATGTTGAAGGTGATCTGGTCGTCTCCGCACAAGAAAATCTCATCTCTTATATGCGCAGTGATCCATTCTTCATTTGTCGTCTTGCAGAAATTAAGGTACCACTTATGCAATCTTCGCATCTTTGTTGGTAGATTCTTGAGCTCCTCTTTCATGACGAGATTATTCCCGTACTTCCATGTTGTATGGGGTTGACATCGCCTTTGGGCAATTGGTATCACATGATGTTAAAGTATGCAATGTAAGTCATCTCCATCTCATTGGCCTTTCTTTGTAGCTCTTGCTCATAATCAGTTATAGAAGGAGCTATCCGTTGAAAGGGCATGTATGCCCCCATGTGTGGTTTTGGTAATTAATGACAATCTCTATGGACTAATGTGTAAATTGAGTTTCACTTGTAGGTTTGTCCATTGGAATTGCTTGGGCCATGTGTTGGTCTCAAGGTTGGAAGATGAAGAAATGTCCAAGGGCTTTGTGCCCATTGGAATCATGAAGAAAGAAGGAGCTTGAAGGTTCATCAAGGCATGTGCAAAGAGTTGCATCAAGATGGATCAACCTCAAGTAGGGATGAAGAAGGGCGAGCTCAAGATGCGCCATCTCTAGAAGATATCATGCTTGAAGCTTGCCATACTCATGATCATGGGGTGATGAACAAGTTCAACGAAGAGGTTTCCCCATGGAGTATGGGGGAGCAATTCGCAAGTCTTCATCTTCATCAAGCAAGAGCTATCAAGAAAGGTGTTCCCACTATATAAGAACAAGACGGTCTACATCAAGTTCAAGTGGGTTGCTTAAGTAAAAGGTATTTTATTGATAGGGATTCTCTTTTTCCGGTCTCGTGTTGTTAGTTGGGAGACCGGGTTTAGGATAGATAGTCTTACTATCAAGAGGGGCTCTCAAGCGGGTGTCTTGATTGCATCGTTCGGAGAGAGCTCAAACCTTTGCATTCATAGCATCATATTTCTTGGTTGTTATTTGGTTCTTGTCCATGAGAGGATCTAGAGCTTGTGGTCATCATCATAACAATCTCTAGTTCATCGTCCAAGGATTTCCCTTGCATATCTTATTGCGGTTTTTTTATCTTGCGAGTTTTCCGGCTCCACACCTTGGGGGATACTTCACATATATATACTTGATATTTTCTCCCTTGGTGGTATCAAATATTTAACATTTTGTTGGGTTCTATTGGTTGTATATTCCCAACAAAATTGGTTTCATCCCAATCAGAGTTTCCAAGCTCATCTTCTTGTGTTTTGGGTTTTGGAGGTTTTACCGGTTCATCGCTTCTAGAGAGGTCATAACTTTCTCAATTTTGTTTTATCCTTCCATGATGGACTATGATGTTTATTTGCATAATCTTATATAGCTTTTCTTTCTCTTCAAAACGAGCCCAAGATCGTAAAAAACGGAGTCCGGAATCAAAAGTTATTGAAGTTTTCGTGCAATGCTATCCTGCGTTTTTGCTTGAGCGGAAGTTCCGGCCCAAGTTTGACCCAAGTTCCGGTCAGGATCAGTAACTTGTGTTTCTATTTGCTGGAAGTTCCGATGGGGCGCGAATCTGGCCCAAACGGTCAGTTTTTCCTTGTCCTATTTAAGGGGGGCTTCTTCCCCAATGGTTTCCCATATTTTGAGCTCGTTTTTGCCCACCATTGTTGACTTATTTTGAGCTTTCTTACTCCCTCTCCCTCCCATGATTGTTACCTCTTTTTTGAGGGAAAAGTGAGAGGAGATCTAGATCTACAATCCCCCAAGTCAAATCCCTTCTTTGTGAAGGAATCATTGGAATCTAGATCTTGGAGAGTTTTGAGTTCTCCTGTTGTGTTCTTCCTCCCTTATTCCCCCAATAGCTTTTGTAGCTTTGTTGGAATTTGGGAGAGAAGGACTTGCCATTGCATTTGGTGCATAGGTTTGAGTTCTCCTCTTGTGTTCTTCCTCCCTTATTTCCCCAATAGCTTTTGTAGCTTTGTTAGAATTTGGGAGAGAAGGACTTTCCCTTGCATTTGGTTCATAGGTTTGAGTTCTCCTCGGAGATTCGGCGAGTATAAGCTTGTGGGATTGTTACTCTTGGGTTCTTGGAACCCTAGACGGTTGTGTGGTTGGATTGTTGACCTTTTGTGGTCTTGTTGACCTTTTGTGGTCTTATAGCCTCTTGTGGCTTTGTTGGCCTTTTGTGGCATTGTAGCCTTGTGTGGCTTTGTTGTTGGGAGCCTCCAACTGAGTTGTGGAGTTAGCCCCAATCTTGTACGGGTTCGGTGACCGCCCTCAAGCGTCCCATAGTGGAGCGAGTGCCCGCCTTTTGTGGTGCGCACTCGGGAGAATAGGGTGAGCCTTTTGTGGCATTAGTGAGTTGCGTGCTTCCGCATCCGGGGTGAGGCCTTGTGTGGCGTTGGGTGAGCATCGAGCCACCACACCTCGAGGTGAGCCATTTGTGGCGTTCGGAGAGCATTGCGCCATCGCCCCTCTCCAACGGAGACGTAGCTTCTTTGGAAGTGAACTTCGGGAAACAAATCTTCGTCTCCATGTGCATCGGTTATCTCTCAACCGAGCCCTTTATTTATGCACTTTACATTGTGATATCCATCGTGCTTGAAGTATTTATACCTTGCTATCACCTTGTTGCTTGTATTGCTTAGCATAGGTTGTTGGTGCACCTAGGTGAACTTAGTGGCTAGGTTTTTTGCTCAAGAAATTAAACATTAGTTTTATTCTGCATTTACTTGAGCCTATACCGTAATAATTTTAAAAAGCCTATTCACCCCCCCTCTAGGCGACATCCATTGCACTTTCAATTGGTATCAGAGCCAGGTCTCTCGCTTTTAGGCTTCACCGCCTCGAGAGTAAAGATGTCTCCTAGGGGTTTAGTGCACTCTCACACATTTACATTTGATGGCACACATTATGATGTTTGGCGTACTCGCATGCTTAGTCATTTCCGGGCCATTGACCAAAACATTGAGGAGAACTCAAACTCTTCTTCTAAGGTCCCCAAAATCTAGATATGGGCTTGTCTCCTGCTAAGGTCCCCAAAATCTATCTTTGGAGGAGAAAACAAACTCTTATATCGAAGCTCAAGCATCTAATGTGCTTGTTAATGTTGTGAGCTTTGTAGTTCTTTCCTCAATCATGCCTTTCCGGAATGCTCATGATATTTGGACCAAGCTTCAAGCAAAATATGATGTGTCCAAGCTTAATGAGGATTATTGTGTTCCCTCCACCTCCGGCCGCGATGAGTTCTCATCTTCTTCCACTACACCAACATGTGAGTTGTCACAAGGTAATGATATGGTGAGTGGTGATAGAACTTGCAATGTATATAGTGAGATTTCCATTCATGATTATTTGTCTCTATCTCATTGCAATGTTGTATCTTTGGGCATGAACACTTGTAGGACCATATGTGATTTACATCCTAGTGTTGATTGCCCTTGCATATCATGTAGAAATGGATTGAATATATCTCATGATGATATGCTTGCTTTGCCTTGTTTCCATGATAAATGTGCTTCCATTTCCTCTAGTACTTGTATTGCTAACCATGTAGAGGAAATCGGAGAATGTGTGGGCCAAGGCAAGGTTGCGATTGGAGCTTCATGTGTTCCCCCATCATCATCTTATCCCAATGTTCACTTGTGCCTCATGGCTAAGGGTTCAAAGGTAACCTCTCCTTTGGATCCCAATATATCTCATGATGATGTGAATGTTGATCACGATGAAGTAAATTATGATGTTGCTTCTTTAAAATAGAAGGGGGGCTAGTCCTTCGTGCTCTTCATCCAAATAAAAATGCTTGCTCTACTTTCATTGAAATATTAACCTTTGCTATAGAAAGTAGGCAACTTATTGATGAACACGAGGATACTATTGACAAAATGGGTAGTCTTGAGCGTGAGTATGCTAATGACATTGCCAACCTAAATGAAGCTCTTGAAGAGGAACAAACCACTAAGGAATATCTTGAGGAGACATTTGCTCTAGAGCTATCTATAGTGAAGAAATCTCATGATAGAGATCTTGAAGTGGCACGTTCCCTTCAAATTAAAAATGATAAACTTGAAGTTGCTTATGCCAAACTCCTTGAGGATTTTGAGCACCTCAACAATGGCTCTAGGGTCATCAAGGGTGAGCTCATCAAACTCACCGAGTTACATGAGAAACTTAAAGCTTCTTATTCTAAAGAGCTTTCCAAGTTGACCTCACCTCTTGCATTAAATGATGATGCTTGTGATACTAACTCTATTTCTTGTGAAGCATCTATCTTGAAGGAGAATGTTGAGCTAAAGGCTCAACTTGCTTTGCTAACTAGCAACTATGGGAAATTAGAAGAAAGTCATGCCAAGCTCTCGAGCTCGCATGAGGATCTTATAATCTCCCATGGTAGGCTTGTTGGAGATATGCCCAAGAGGCAATAATAAAGTGGTTATTATCATATCTTCACACTTATGATAAATGTTTACATACCATGCTATAATTGTATTAACCGAAAACATTAATACTTGTGTGATTTGTAAACATAAAAGAGTCCCTAGTAAAGCCTCTTGTTAAACTAGCTTGTTGGTTAATATATGATCATGGTTTCCTGATCATGAACATAGAGATGTTATTAACAACAGGGTCATATCATTAGGAGAATGATGTGATGGACATACTCCTATAGTTAAGCGTAGCATAAAGATCAAGTCATTTAATATAGTTCATTTGCTATAAGCTTTCTGATACATAGTAACCTAATTCCTTCGACCATGAGATCATGCTAATCACCATCACCGGAAGGATGCTTTGATGACATTAAACACCACACCGTAACTGGGTGGCTATAAAGGTGGCATTGAGTATTTGGAAAGTATGTGTTGAGGCACATGGATCAAGAGTGGGATTTGTCCATCCATATGACGGATAGATATACTCTGGGCCCTCTCGGTGGAATGTCATCCAATTAGCTTGCAAGCATGTGACTGGCTCACAAGGGATCACATATCACAGGAACGAGAAAAGAGTACTTATTGGTAACGAGGTTGAAGTAGGTATGCAGAGATACCGACGATCATAACCTCGGATAAGTAAACTATCGTGAGACAAAGGGAAATTGGTATCGTATGTAAGTGGTTCATTCGATCGCAAAGCAATCGTAGAAATATGTGGGAGCCATATGAATTTCCAGATTCCTCTATTAGTTATTGATCGGAGAAGTGTCTCGATCATGTCCGCATAATTCACGAACCGTAGGGAGACACACTTAAGTATTCGACGTTGTTTGAGTAGTTATGGTATTATGAGAAAGAGACCGAATGTTGTTCGGAGTCTCGGATGGGATCCGGGATATCACGAGGTGATCCGGAATGGTCCGGAGAGTAAGATTCATATAAGGAAAGTCCCGTTTCGGAGTTCGGGAATAATTCCGGTGTTTTCATCGGGAACATTCTAGAAGGTTCCGGAATGTCCGGCACTCCGGGGGGAAGGGGTACATGAATATGTTATATCAAGTTGGTATGATTGCATCATGTACTAAGTGTCATTGTTGTACCAAATAGAGGATTTAATCAAATCCTAGTTTGAAAAGTCAAACGGCTAGTTTGAAAAGTCAAACGGCTATTTTGGGAAGTGGGAAAGAGGAGAAGGAAGTTTGAAGCCGACTTGGGGGAGGAGTTCCTCCTCCCACCGCCGGCCCTCCTTGAGGTCGAGTTGGGGAGGGACTCCCCTCCCCAGGCGCGCCTCCCTCCACCTATAAAAGGAGGGGCAGGGCTCCCCTCCTAGACACATAAGTTCCTATCCTCTAAATCTAAACCCTAGCCACAGCCTCCGGTTTAGAGCCGTTTTGGTTTAGAGCTTCTAATTTCCCTAGCCTTCGATTTAGAGCCTTCTAATTGGTGTGTATAATCCCTAGACCACTAAAGCCTCTCTCATACTCCACCATACTCGCTCCGGCTTAAGGCGAAGCCCTGCGAGATCTCCCCTCTACTTTCGGTACCACGCCGTTGTGCTGCCGGAATCGCGAGGAGAGTGCTACAACCTCCGCTGCCTGCTGGAACAAGGGAGAGGAAGGTCTTCGTCGAGTACCGAACGTGTGACCGACTACGGAAGCGCTGCCGGAACGCAGCGCCGGAAGGATCGTCTACGCGATCTTGAGATCGGCAAGTGTACGACTACATCACCCACGAGAATCTGCTCTCGTTAACCGCTTTGGAATCTTCGAGGGTGAGTTCCTCCATCGACTCGTTGCTACAATCTAGTAGATAGATCTTGGCTTGTTTGTGTGCATGCGGTAGAAATTTTTTGTTTTCCATGCTACGAACCCCTACAGTGGTATCAGAGCCGTGTCTATATGTAGATATGTTGCACGAGTAGAACACAATGGTCATTGTGGGCATTGATGCTTTTATTGTCGATTGCTTCTTGTGTACTTTGCATCTTGCGGTATGTTGGGATGAAGCGGCCCGGGCTAACCTTACATGACATCGTTCATGAGACTTGCTACACGCTTGACATGCAACTTGTATTGCATAAGTGGCTTTGCGGGTGCCTGTTTCTCCTAGCATAGTTAAGATCCAATTTACAACGGGTGATTAACAATACTAGTATCAATGTTGTGGTTCTTGTTCGTAAGTTAGATCGACACTTATTGAAAGCCCCAAACCACGTAAAATATGCAAAGAAAGTAGAGGCGTCTAACTTTGTTTTGCAGGGGTGTGCAGTGATGTGATATGGCCATGATTGTGATTATATATGATGTATGAAATGTTCCTTATTGTAAGTCGGCAACCGGCAGGAGCCATATGGTTGTCTTTAATTTCTGTTAAGACCCGCGTGTCTATTCAAAGTAGTTGTAATAGTTGAAGCCGGTGGACGACAACCATGGAGAAGCATCATTGACCTTGATGCAATGTCGATGATGATGGAGATCATGTTCGTGCTAGAATATGGAGATCGGAAGCACAAAGAAGAAAGGCCATATCATATCACATATTATGAATTGCATGTGATGTTAATCCTTTATGCATCTTGTATTGCTTAGTAGACGATGGTAGCATTATAAGATGATCCCTCATGCACATGAATTTCAAGTCATAAAGTGTTCACCCTTAGTTAGCACCGTTGCTAAAAGCTTGTTGTTTCGAAGCACCACGTGATGATCGGGTGTGTTAGATTCTGTGAGTTTATACAACGTAAGCAAGCCAGATTTGCTTATGCGGAAGCTAAGGTTGATCTTGACGAGCCTAGCATGTACAGACATGGTCTCAGAACACGGATCACCGAAAGGTAAAGCATGAGTCATATAGTAGATATGATGAACATGTTGATTGTTCGCCATTGAAGTTGCATCAACTCTCGTGATGATCGGTTTTGATGTGGTGGATTTGGTTCGTGTGATCACTAAAACAATGTGAGGGATATTGTTTTGAGTGGGAGTTCACCTAGATTAATTTAATTATTAATTAGAACTCAATTTATCATAAACTAAATCAAAGTGAATTTGCATAGTTGTTGTAGTCATTGGCATCCGTTTACCACCTTGTGCTTAGTTATAATTGAGATGATAGAACTATAGAATTCTGGTTAGTTACTTTACGAACTGGTATCGTATTGTTTTGAAGTGTTAATCTAAAGTTTAAAAGTCCTATTGCAAACTTTCAGTAAGTTCCTGTTACTCCATGAAGTTTAATAATTAGTATTAAATCAAGAGTAACAATTCCAAGTGTTAGTATATAAGTATCTTGTTTGTCTCCATGATTCTTGATATTCAAAGGATTCTCTTAATATCAAGGTTATCTAGGATTTGAAAGAGTTGTTTCAGAAACCATGATGTGTGGAAGATATTGTGATATCTGAAACGAAGTTTTGGTTACAACATGATAGAGTATAATATGGCAAAAGTCATGTTCTCATATTTGATGAGAATTTGCAAAAGGTTGGAGACACTAGTTGTCCTAAACCTCCAAAAGTTTTTGGGAGAGCAACATTATACTCACGATTCACCGTTACAAGCTAAAAGTAGCTTGATCATGGATAATTCCATGATAAGGGTGAATATTTGATGTAGGTAAAATATTTACTACACCAAGAGATTACTAAAGAAAGGAATTTGAAAGAACACCAAACATTTGATGATAGGTGATCTACTTCAAAGTGCAAGTCCAAAGACATTGGTATTTAATTATACACGCTTTGGATTATGTGTCATATGTATGACTCCACTATTGATGTTGATAGATTCTTTCAAACAGAAAAGGAAATACTGAAAGAGAATCTCATAAATATATGGCAGAAAAGAAAAGACTAGAATTGTTCAGTTTAAGTATATAGATGATATACATGTTATGGCTATATTCTTTGCTTATTAAACAATGTGGTTCTTAAGTATTTGATACTGAATTTGTTGGTGTGAATCGTCATACGAAATAACATAATTCATGTGCTACAATGGCCTAAGTAACTAGCAAAAGAATATGTGATGATATTCATCGAGAACAAATAAAGGGTTATTGTGTTGCTCGTTAAACATCGAAGCTTGCCTTCAAGATTTGTTTTATCAGGTATTATGAGAACAAAAGGGTTGCTCAAATAATTGCCGTAATCCATAAAAGATGGATGATTTACAAATCTCGTTGGATAAATCACATCCATAAAACTAGTGCTAAAAATGTCGAAAGACAAATTGATTGAAAGATCACTTAGGAAGTGACATCGCAGTTTAAATTATATTGGAAAGAAAACATGAAGAAACTCCATGTGGATGGAATTTTGGAGTCTTTTGATTTTTGATCACATGACACTTGTGAAACTTTCCCAGAGATAATTAAAACTTCGTTCGTAGGCGAAAAGGGAACGAATGACTAGCTTATTGGAACTTGTACATATTGTTGTACGAAGTCCATTATGTGTAGTCAAGAGCGATGGATTTCAACTTCATATGCTTTCTCCGAAAATTTGAGTGAATATATGAATATTTACTTAATAAGGATGAAGTGTGAAATATTTGAAAAGTTCAAAGACTTTCAAGATGAAGTGCAAAATCATTGTAACAAGAATATAAATAGTTTATGATAAGATCATAAAGAAAGATATTTGAGTTACAAGTTTAGCATAATACCTAAGATTTAAGGAATCGTTCCGTGGATTTGCATTTTCCCGAAACACCATAAGAGTATGGACCGTTCGAGATATGTAATTAAACCTTGTTTTACATGGTAAGATCAAAGGTATAATTCATAAAACTGCCATTGTATTTTAAAGATTAAAAGCTTTAGAGATTACCGTTTTCCACTGAAAAGAGCTCCATCATAATCCGCTGAAATGACACCATATAAAGTTATGGTTTGGGATTAAACCCAAGTAGTCCTTTCTTAAACATTGGTATGTTATGCATAAGAAAGATGTTTTGCAACCAAAGTCGGATGAACCTGTCTTTGTATAACTGTTAAGTATTCCTCCATAACACCGGAGACAAAAGTGTTTGTTGCTTAGAACGTCAAGTTTCTTTGAGAAGGAATTTTTCGTGAAAAGTTAAGTGGGAGGACAATAGAACTTTGATAAGGTTAAAAGAACCTTAGCTGTATGTGCAAAGTTGCGCAGCGCCGAAAAATGTTCCGGAGGTAGCAACAATGCTCATGGCTCACGTACCTCAAAGGTTGTGGTCACGGAGATCCAAGTTCCTATTGAAACAAGTAAGTCGGATAAACAATCGAATACCAAGATTTGAGAGTTAAATCATTATTTGACAATAATGATCCGACTACATGCAAAGAAGCGATGATGAGCCCTGACTCCTTCAAATGGCTTGAAGCCATAAAATCCGTGATAGTTCCATACACGAGAAATCAAGTTTTGAACTTGAAGGACCCTCAAAAAAGGTGTAAGACCTTACAGTTGTGTTTGGATCTATAAAGAAATAGACATGGATGTTTTGCATCTATGAAATAGTCGACATGTTGAGAAAAAAAAAGGTCACAACAATGTTCAAAGGTTGACTATGATAAGATTTGATCTTTCATAGTGATATTTAGTCTAGACGGATTAATGTAGCAGCCACTACATATAATTTTGTTATGTGGTAGTTGAATAAACAAAACAAGTTCTTCTAATAGGATTGTTACCTAGGACGTGTGCATGACACGGTCCATAGGGCTTTGTTAATTCAAAGGATGCTAAATGCATATGCAAACTTCAATGGTTGAAGTAAGCATAGCGGAGTTGGAATCTTCACTATGATGAAATTGTTAAAAGAGTTTTAATTCATCAGAGACAATGAAGATGCTTGCGTTTGCAAGAAATTAAGTGGGAGCGCTAAGACATGTTTCTAATACATTATGTGGAAGACATATTGTTGATTGGAAATGATGTATCTTTTATTAACACATATTAAGAATTTCATCTCGATGAAAGACTTAGGCAAAACCCAAATAATTGGCATCAATAGACGCCAATATGGTTGTGCCTGAAGTACATAGATGAGATATTGAATGAGTTCAATATAGAAACTACAAGAAAGGTTCTTGTCGCACAGAAGGATTGAATGAGTTCAATATTGATGATATATTCAAGTGTATTCACACAGGGTAAGTGAAACAAAAATTCAAGTATAGATTGATACTTGATGTATGAAATCACAAAGAATATTTATATCAATCATACTATGATATGTACAAATCTAGATATGTCCTATGCTCTAAATGTTATGAGCATATACCAGAATAATTCATAAGATGATCATTGGACAATAGTAAGGATATTCTTATGATCTTTTGGAAGAACTAAGAGTATATTATTTGTAGAAGTGACAAATAGATGGTTAGTTCATTGTAAAAGTACTACATTGATACTAGTTTTGTCACAAAATACAAATTAAGTTTATCTCAATCTAAACTAAGGGTGGCACAATATAATGGAAAGTAAGTTCCATAATGGATTTGGATGAGTTCCAAAGTGAAGACATTGTGACAGATACTACAACAAAAGGCTAAGTATATGACTGCTATAATAGCAGCTAAAGAGGGCATTTGTGTCAAGTAGTTTGTTATCAAACTAGGTGTAGTTCACAGCGGGATAATACTATGAAGATATATTGTACGACAATATTATCAACATGTTTTAACCCCAAAGAACTAAAGGTCACACCAAAGGACCAAATTTGTACGAAGCCATCTTATTAGAGAATGAGTGATGCGTAGGGACGCAAAGACATGCAATTACACACGGACCTGGAAGTGTCAGATCCGGAGATCAGTTGACCGCTAGCAATCGTGTACATACAACACCGGAAAGACATAGGTGTTGAAAACACAAAAGATTTGAAACTAGATTATTGACTCTAGTGCAAGTGGGAGACTGTTGGAGATATGCCCAAGAGGCAATAATAAAGTGGTTATTATCATATCTTCACACTTATGATAAATGTTTACATACCATGCTATAATTGTATTAACCGGAAACATTAATACTTGTGTGATTTGTAAACATAAAAGAGTCCCTAGTAAAGCCTCTTGTTAAACTAGCTTGTTGGTTAATATATGATCATGGTTTCCTGATCATGAACATAGAGATGTTATTAACAACATGGTCATATCATTAGGAGAATGATGTGATGGACATACTCCTATAGTTAAGCGTAGCATAAAGATCAAGTCATTTAATATAGTTCATTTGCTATAAGCTTTCTGATACATAGTAACCTAATTCCTTCGACCATGAGATCATGCTAATCACCATCACCGGAAGGATGCTTTGATGACATCAAACACCACACCGTAACTGGGTGGCTATAAAGGTGGCATTGAGTATTCGGAAAGTATGTGTTGAGGCACATGGATCAAGAGTGGGATTTGTCCATCCATATGACGGATAGATATACTCTGGGCCCTCTCGGTGGAATGTCATCCAATTAGCTTGCAAGCATGTGACTGGCTCACAAGGGATCACATATCACAGGAATGAGAAAAGAGTACTTATCGGTAACGAGGTTGAACTAGGTATGCAGAGATACCGACGATCATAACCTCGGATAAGTAAACTATCGTGAGACAAAGGGAAATTGGTATCGTATGTAAGTGGTTCATTCGATCGCAAAGCAATCGTAGAAATATGTGGTAGCCATATGAATTTCCAGATTCCTCTATTGGTTATTGATCGGAGAAGTGTCTCGATCATGTCCGCATAATTCACGAACCGTAGGGAGACACACTTAAGGATTCGACGTTGTTTGAGTAGTTATGGTATTATGAGAAAGAGACCGAATGTTGTTCGGAGTCTCGGATGGGATCCGGGATATCACGAGGTGATCCGGAATGGTCCGGAGAGTAAGATTCATATAAGGAAAGTCCCGTTTCGGAGTTCGGGAATAATTCCGGTGTTTTCATCGGGAACATTCTAGAAGGTTCCGGAATGTCCGGCACTCCGGGGGGAAGGGGTACATGAATATGTTATATCAAGTTGGTATGATTGCATCATGTACTAAGTGTCATTGTTGTACCAAATAGAGGATTTAATCAAATCCTAGTTTGAAAAGTCAAACGGCTAGTTTGAAAAGTCAAAAGGCTATTTTGGGAAGTGGGAAAGAGGAGAAGGAAGTTTGAAGCTGACTTGGGGGAGGAGTTCCTCCTCCCACCGCCGGCACTCCTTGAGGCCAAGTTGGGGAGGGACTCCCCTCCCCAGGCGCGCCTCCCTCCACCTATAAAAGGAGGGGCAGGGCTCCCCTCCTAGACACATAAGTTCCTATCCTCTAAATCTAAACCCTAGCCACAGCCTCCGGTTTAGAGCCGTTTTGGTTTAGAGCTTCCAATTGCCCTAGCCTTCGGTTTAGAGCCTTATAATTGGTGTGTATAATCTCTAGACCACTAAAGCCTCTCTCATACTCCACCATACTCGCTCCGTCTTAAGGCGAAGCCCTGCGAGATCTCCCCTCTACTTCCGGTACCACGTCGTTGTGCTGCCGGAATCGCGAGGAGAGTGCTACAACCTCCGCTGCCTGCTGGAACAAGGGAGAGGAAGGTCTTCGTCGAGTACCGAACGTGTGACCGACTACGGAAGCGCTGCCGGAACGCAGCGCCGGAAGGATCGTCTACGCGATCTTGAGATCGGCAAGTGTACGACTACATCACCCACGAGAATCTGCTCTCGTTAACCGCTTTGGAATCTTCGAGGGTGAGTTCCTCTATCGACTCGTTGCTACAATCTAGTAGATAGATCTTGGCTTGTTTGTGTGCATGCGGTAGAATTTTTTTGTTTTCCATGCTACGAACCCCTACAAGGCTAAGGTTAGCTCATGAGGCCATTGTGTCAAAGGTAACATCTAGTGGGCCTCATGTGGACATTAGCACTAAATCTACTCCTAATGTTATATTGCCATGTGCTAGTCCTTGTAATTCATCCACTCATAACCATGTTATATCTAGTGATTAATTGCATTTATTGCCTTGTTTCTCTAACAATGAAGCTTCTACTTCCTCTAGTATTGTTGTTGGTACTAACCATGTAGAGGAAGTCAAAGAGCTCAAGGCTCAAGTCACTTCTGACGAGGTTTAATCTCGTCAATGCCCATTGTTATGGACTTGGGTTTTGGATAAGATGGGGATGCTGGAGATCGTGGCACGGTTAACAGACAAGCAACCAGGGGACACGAGATTTACCCAGGTTCAGGCCCCCGGAGGGAAAACCCTACTCCTACTTGTCTGCTCTTTGATTACGGCGGAACCGAAGGTTACAGGGTGCGCAGATTCGATCTGGCGTGGATGCGTGTGCGAAATTATGAGTCGAGTTTCCCTAGGACGTGCCTTGCTGGCCTTTATATAGACTTAGGCAGGTCTCGGGCGTAGTCCTAGTCGGTTACAAGTTCTAGGGTTTTACCCCTTTGAATTTCCTATCTCCTCTAGTCTTGCTCTCCAAGGATCCGAAGACGTCATGGGCCTTGGCCACCCGAAAATCTTCATGGGCCAGCGTATGTCTGCCGTGGGCCTTCCTTGGGCTGGACTAGGTATGCTGAAGTTACGTACCCGTAGGGTATAACCATGTCAGTAGACCCCGAGTGATCAGTCGAATTGTAGATTCGGCTGAGGACTCTTCCATCCTTCAGGAGCAGCTATATGTTAATAGTATATGTGTGTAGGGATTGTTGATGCGTGTGCCTGACTCACCCGACGGATCAGGGTCAGTTAACTGTCTTAGGACGAAACAACACGATCTTCTTCAGGTTCAGGTCCCTTAACCCGGGCCTGGAACATATGCTGGCGTAATTCAACTCAGGCCGCGGAGGACTTATAGGAGTGGAATTCCAGTGATTTTAATTGGTGTACCCAACGCGTCCGTCGGGATTTTTCATCGTACCTGTTGGTACGGATTCATACTAGCAGAGCGCAGTCAGGTGCATTGCCAGGCCATCAGATGATATCTGTAGGTCTTATCTTTGCGTCGCAGACGCACCATCCGAACATTTATCACCTCGGAGGTGCTTCGGGTGGCCAAGGAGATTGTCGCTCACTCAGCGTTTTGTTGGGGAAGAGTTGCCAAAAAGTTTTTGCGTGCTGATCCGAAAGATCGCAGTCGAAGATTTCATAGGGTGCGCAACCAGCGCTCCCTATGGGAGTAGCCCCCAAGTGTCTGTTCGAGTCGTAGACTCGAACTGAGACTTTTAGTTCAAGCATTGTTTCAATCATTAGGTCCGCAGGACTCGAAAATTTTCGGATGCTTAAATCCATCCTCCCTATGGGAGTAGCCCCCGAGTCCGTAGTGGAGTCTAGGACTCAGAGAAATAATTTTGTCCTCATTTGTCTGTCGGGTGCGTGACCAGCGCTCCTGATAGGAGTAGCCCCCAAGTATTTAGTCGAATCATAGATTCGAGTGAGTACTTTTAGCTGTGGAGCCGAAGTGGTGCTAGTATAGCTTTTGATGACGTCAGTGCTTACGATCGATGACCTCAAGCGTCTGCTACGCCAGAGATGACTTGACTGGACGAAGCGTGGGTCCCACTTGCTGACTTTGAATTGACCGGTCACGCGCGGCGTGGAGATGATTACGGCGTCTCCTCGATTTCCGCACGTATTGGACGGCGTGGTATCGACGGTTCATTTTGGTGCTGACACGTGTACGGCTAGATCTACCGTTGGCGTTAGGTCTTCTCGATGGACGGCCAGCGTGCGTCGTCTTCGCTGTTATAATCCCTGGTGAAAATCATGGTTTGTTTTTCACCGCAGCAGTTCATCTATTCACCGCCCCCTCGTTCTTGAGCTATTCTTGCTGCGCGCTGAGAGTTTCCTCCACATTTCCTTTGTCTTTCTTCGTTGGCAACGCCACCACCGCCGTAGCACCATGGGGAAAACAAAGAAGTCCTCATCTGCAGTTGGGACCAGCGCCGCCAGAGGCAAGAAGGGCACTGCCACTGCTCGCGTCACCGACGGTGGCTGGCGGCGATCAGAAACGCGGGAGAGCGATCTCCGCAAACTGCGCGAGCGGAGCCTGATCCCGCAAGACACGACGGCCGTGAGACTCCCCGGCAATGAGGTAATCCCCCGTCCCCCATCTGGGTATCGGGTTATGTTTGTTGCCTTCATGATTCGCGGGTTTTCTTTTTCGGTCCATGACTTCCTTCATGGACTGCTCTTTTTCTATGGGGTTCAACTCCATCATCTGTCTCCCAACTCCCTTCTCCACATTGCGTGTTTTATCACGCTTTGCGAGTGTTGGCTTGGCATTGAGCCGCACTTTGGCCTCTTCCGGAAGCTTTATTCCGTGAAGAGGCAGTCTGGTTCGGATGGTGTGTATCCCATTAGGGGTTTCATCATCTCCCTTAGTCCCAATGTGCAATTCTTTTCCTTTTCCATGTCCGAATCTGTCTAGTACTGGCGGAGGAAATGGTTTTACATCCGTGACTCCGTACTGCCTAGGCAAGATTTTGGTCTCGTTCCTTTTGACCCCTCCCAATTGATTGAGAAGAAAAAATCCTGGAAAAACCAAATCTTAGACGGTGAGGTGGCGGAGATAGAGGCCCTGTACCGTCGGGTGGAGGATCTCCAATTGATTCCTGAGAAGGAGGTGAACGGTGTCGACATCATCCGGACGTTTCTTGAGCGTCGGGTGCAGCCCCTCCAAGCGAGGGCGCACCCAATGTTTCTTTACTCTGGGCGCCGTGATCCGACGAGGGTTTCGAGTGAGAAAATCTCCGAGGTGGAACTTGACAAGGCTCTTCGCGCGCTGTTGAAGTTCAAGGCCGACGAAGAAATCCCGGGGAAGTCGCGGACTTCTCCCTTTTCTTCGACGTTAGTCGTACCGAAGGTGTAGATTTGCGCACGTAGTGCTCCCCTTTTGTTTTTGTCAGCTGTGTACTTTTTCCTTTGTTTGCTAACAAAGTTCCTTTTCCTTTTGCAGAGCTTCAAAGTGCCGGGCATGGCACCACCATTGCCCGAAAGGTATCCGAATGCCCCGGATAATGAAGTGGTGGATTCCGTGTCCGAGCTACCATCAGCGCGATCCCCAGCGGAGGATGCCGACGAATCGAGTGAGGACCATTCGCGCAAGCGATCACGGAGCTCTAGCGAGTCGTCAGATGCCTCGACTCCTCCGACTCACAGAAATCCTCTGGGCCTTGAGCGTCATGATGATGTTCATGGGGGTTCTTCCTCTCCCCTCCCTGCCATTCCTGTGCGGGCTGTTGCTCCGCACCTGCCAGCAAAGCGGAAGAAGGAAGAAAAGAAGGAGGAGAAGAAGGAAGAAAAGAAGGAGGAGAAGAGGGCCCGAAGGGCTTCTCCTATCTTCGACCTGAGCGCGTTGGGCTCGTAAGTTTTCTTGTTTCCACTGTTGTCCTTTGTTCCCTTGTTATTTTTGCACCTGTGTTGATTGGTTCGTATGCAGGCAATCCTCCGACGGCTCTAGTGATGGTGCGCGTGAGATGATGGGGGAGTCGAACATTGCGTCGCCTCCTCCTTAGACGGTGGAGACTTCTGGTGACGCTGCGCCAGTTCCTCCTGTGCAGGAGAGGCTGGTGGTTGCGCCTCAGAATTTCGCAGGCGGGCCTGCGGGTTCGCCTTCGGAGCACGTAAGTTTTTCTGCTTGATGTTACGGGGGGAGCTCCCGAGTGTCTTCGTATGCTGATGTTGTTTATGCTTCTTTGTGTTGGGCGTAGCCCCCAAGTCCTGCTCTTACTACTATTGCCTGTTGCTGCAGCATTTGTCCAAGAGGCCAAGTGGCTGGTGGAGGAACGCCTGACGCTGGAGGCGAAACTGCGGCAACTTCAAGGTATTCGTCTGCCTTGTAGTACTTCTCTTGCTTATCCTGGTCCTGTTCTTTGACACTTGCTTGTTGTAAATGCAGAGGAGCATAACGACTCTCTCCGTGAGGTCGATGCTCTGAAGAAGAGCCTTGGCCAATCGGAGCAGAAGGCCGAAGCTGTCGCTGGTGCGAGAGAGCGCCTTGAGCTGGAGCTGGCGAAGGCAGCCGAAGCGAAAGAGCGTCTGCAGCAGGAGGCCGCAGATCGTGAGGAGCAGCTGGCCACCGTTGTGGCTGCTCGTGAAAAAGGGGTGGCGGATAAGCTCATGGCTGCTGCCAAGGCTATTTCGGGTGAGTACAAGCTTTTGGACTTGTTTCTTTTTCTACGGATCTTCTTCTATGCTGACTTTCTTCATATTTTTCTTCGTTTTTGTCTCAGATGCCGCAGGCATCGAGTTCGACCGCGGTGCTCTGGAGCACGGGAGTGCTCTAGATGATGCCACTGTGGCGGTCGAAGACCGCTGCAGCACCGTCGTCAACTCTCTTGCCAAGGCGAAAAAGGTCCTTGGTCGCTTCTACCAGGAGCTTCTCCCGAAGGGCGCATCCCTTGAAGATGTGGATGCCCTGGCAGAGGCTCTATCAGCCGAAACGCCTGCAGCATACAAGCGCAAGCAGAAGGGCATCGGCGCGTCCGTCGGGCTGGCGATGGCCATGGCGGCTGGGGCAGAGCTGGACCTGCCCCAGATTACTTCTCGGATGCCGACGGCTGCAGATGGATCCGAGGTAGCCTTCGCCACCTACTCCGCTCACTGCAGACGATATGGGCCCAAGCTCATTGACTTGTTGTCTGAGTACGCATTGCAGCAGCAGGGCGAGGCCAAAGCTAGGCAGTCTGGTTCTAAGGCGACTCAGTGCCCTCCGCCTTAGGCATAGTAGACGTAGGGTAGTTTGTAGTCTATTTTTGTTGTAAATATCTTTTGTAGTACCATCCTTGCGCCACATAGTGTCCTTATATATTTTAATGAATTCCTCCGAGTTGTGCTCTATCCTTGGCTGAATGTCTGTGTGCCTTCTTTTTTCTGCTGCTATAGGTTCCTTCGGGTGCTGACCCAGTTGACACTTCATCCGAAAGGCCCTTGCGAGCATTATTGGATGATTCCTCGCAGCTCGCTTTTCTTCGAGATCGCGTGCGCAGCTTGGAGAGAGATTTGCTTGGGTTACGCGGTCGCGCTGACGTTTGGAAATCCAAAGCAGACCGTGGTGCAGCCAGAGAGGAGTATTTGATGGCGGAGCTGGGTCGGCTGTCCGAGCAGCTGCAATGTAAGTTGATCCTTCTTTCGGGCTGTAGCTCAGTTCTTCGGGTGAGCCTGCTGGCCTTACTCTTGTTTTGTGCGGTTGTCGCAGGTGCCAATCTTGCTCCGAGGGAATAAAAGGAGCGTATTGCTCTTCGAGTCAATTGCTTGACTCAACAGGACATGGAGGCCGGCGGCTTCTTCTGGATGGATCGTGATCGCGCCATAGTTCTGGCGACGGTGCAGGATCGTGTCTACCAGGTTTCGCGGGTGCTCCGCCAGGTGCAGACATCACTTTCCTCGGTGCTGCACGTAATGTTTCCGTTGGATGCCGTGCCAACGACCCTTGCAGGTCTTCTGACGAAGTTTCGGAGTGCCAGCAATGTCAAGGAGCTGGTGCGGCAGCAGCTCGTCGCAGGGGTGAAGGCTGCCTTGTCTCTTGTGAGGGTGCACCGCCCTGACGTAGATTTGGCTGCTGTGGCGACTGGGCCACCTCCTCGATCAGATGGTGGCGAGTGGAATATGCGTCCGCATTACGCGGCTATAAGGCAGTATGCCGAACAGATTGTAGATTTGTTTGAGCAGCGTGCTCAGGTTATTCTTCAGAATAGGTAGGACCTGAAAATAAACAGATAGATGTAAAATTTGTATATTGCGGCTAGGCATGTATGTGCCCTTTGTTGTAAAGGTTTGCTTGTTTGCGAGCACGCAGTGCTTTGATTTAGTACGTGCCCTTTTCGTTTGCCTGACGTGGTCAGCTACTCAGGTGTACACGTTTTGTCCTCAGTCGATGAAATCGTGAGGTGGGGGGAGCCCCCGAGTGCGTATGTAGCATGTAGTAAAGTTGCAGAAAATAGTCAACCGAGGGTTGGGGGCGAGGTACTTAGCTTTATTTATATCGTAATGGAGGAGGTACATGGTTCGGCTGAGTAGCCTTGGCTGAAAGCCTTATTGAAAGTAAAAAGGGGTAGGTTGCTACAGGTAGAATCGTCGCAGGTGCGAGACGTTCCACGGGTTGGAGTATGCGACTCCAGACTCCACGTGCTTGAGGCGATAGGCGCCACCTAGGATGACCTCGGTGATGGCGTAGGGTCCTTCCCATGGTGAATCGAGTTTGTTCGGTCGTTTTTGCTTGAGTCGCAAGACGAGGTCTCCTTCGACGAAGGACCTTGGGCGCAGCCGGCGGCTGTGATAGTTGCGGAGACTCTGCTGGTACACCGCTGATCGAGCTGCTGCTATATCCCGTGCTTCGTCGAGTGTGTCGACGGCGTCTTCGAGTGCAGCCGTGGACTCGGCTTCGCTGTAAGCGACGACTCGTGGAGCCTGGTGGCGTACTTCGGCTGGTAGCACGGCCTCAGATCCGTGCACCATGAAGAACGGTGTGTAGCCGGTGGAGCTGTTTGGCATAGTACGTAAGCTCCACAGGACAGACGGTAGCTCTTTCGTCCAGTTTCCAGCTTTGTGCTCGAGTGAGCTCATGAGGCGCTTCTTGATGCCAGCGCCGATTAGGCCGTTGGAATTTTCCACTTGCCCGTTTGTTTGCGGGTGTGCCACTGAGGCATACATGATATTGATACCGAGGCCTTCGCAGAAGTCCTGGAATTCTTCGGAGATGAAGTTCGATCCGTTGTCGGTGATGATGCTGTGCGGTACGCCAAACCTGTAGACAATGGATTCGAAGAACTTGACGGTGGTTTTGCCCTTCTGGTTGGTGACTGGCATGGCTTCGATCCACTTGGTGAATTTGTCGACTGCGACCAGGAGGAAGACGTGTCCTCCCTTCGAGGATTTTGGCAGTTTGCCGATCATGTCAAGGCCCCATTGGGCAAAAGGCCAGGCTATGGATATGGGTCGAAGTTCGGACCCAGGTGCGTGCGGTTTGTCGGCGAACCGTTGGCACCCGTTGCATCTTCGGACGATGTCCTTCGCGTCGCTCATGGCCGTTGGCCAGTAGAATCCTGCTCGCAGAGCTTTGGCGACGAGGGAGCGACTGCCTGCATGGTGGCCTCAGATGCCTTCATGGATATCTTGGAGTATGGCCTTGCCGTCATTGATGGTGACGCACCGTTGCAATACACCCGTAATGCTACGTTTGTACAGCTCGCCGTTGATGATGGTGGAGGCTTTCGATCGACGAGATATGCGCCGGGCATCTGTCGGGCTGTCAGGCAATTCTCCGTTTGTCAGGAACTGGAGGTATGGACGTTTCCAAGTTTCTTCAACTGCCATGACCTGCATCAGGTTGACCATGGCAACTTCGGTATCCAACTTTTCGGGTCCTTCATGACCTTCGGGTAGCGTAGCCCCCGAGTGTTTTGCTTCTTCGGGTGATCCTTTGGGAAATTTTCGCTTGATGGATGGCACGCAGATCTGTTCGAGGAACACACCTGGTGGCACCTTTGCACAAGTGGAGCCAATGTTGGCGAGTCTATCGGCCTCCTCGTTGCTCTCTCTTCCAACGTGCCGAAGTTCGCAGCCGTCGAATTCTCCTTCGAGTGTGTTGTATAGCGCGCGGTACGCGATCATGTTTTCGGCGTGTGCGTCGCACTCATTCATCGTCTGTTGTAGGACAAGGTTGGAGTCACCGTAGATGACCAGGCGCGTTGCGCCACATATTTTTGCCATCTTCATGCCATGGATGAGGGCTTCGTATTCGGCCTCGTTGTTGGAGGCTCTGAATTTCATCCGAAGAATGTACTTCATTTTGTCACCTTGCGGGGAGGTCAGTATGACTCCTGCCCCTGCTCCTGCTTCGCGCTTGGAGCCGTCGAAATGCATTGTCCAGGACTGTGACATATCTGGGGTGTCAGGCAGCTGCAGCTCCATCCAGTGTACCAGGAAGTCTGGAAGGACTTGAGATTTGATTGCGTGTCGCTTCTCGTAGATGATGTCCAGGGGTGATAGTTCAATGCCCCACAGGGCCACGCGTCCTGTGGCCTCTGGGTTATTCAGGATGATGTTTAGGGGTGCCTCATTGACGACCATCACCTGATGCTCCTGGAAGTAGTGGCTCAGTCGTCGAGCCGTCATGAACACGCCGTAGGCTAGCTTCTGATAGTGCGGGTACCGCTGTTTTGTTGGAGTGAGAACCTCGCTGAGGTAGTAAATTGGGCGTTGTACCCCGTGGGTCTTGCCTTCTTCGGGTCGTTCGACCACGAGTACTGTGCTGACCATCTGGTGTGTGGCTGCTATGTACAGCAACAGGGGCTCGCGCTCTTTTGGCGTGACCAAAACGGGCGAGGTGGAGAGGAGCCGCTTGAGGCTTTCGAATGCGTCGTTGGCTTCTGGTGTCCACTCGAACTTGTCTGCCTTGAACAGCAACTGGTAAAATGGTAGGGCCTTCTCGCCCATGCGGCTGATGAACCTGCTTAGTGCCGCTACTCGCCCTGCGAGCTGCTGAACGCCCTTGAGGTTTTTCGGCTTCTCCATTGTCATGATATCTTTGATTTTCTTCGGGTTCGCTTCGATCCCTCGTTGAGAGATGAAGTACCCGAGCAGCTGACCCGAGGGGACGCCGAAGGCGCACTTTTCTGGATTGAGCTTGATCCTGTAGCGATCAAGGTTGTCGAACGTCTCGCGGAGATCGTCGATAAGTGTTCTTGCCTCCTTGGTTTTTATGACTATGTTGTCGACATAGACTTGGACGTTGCGACCGATCTGGTCCTTGAGGCAGGCATGCATGCATCGCTGGTACGTGGCACCCGTGTTCTTTAGCCCGAAGGGCATTGTGTTGTAGCAGAATACTCCGAACGGTGTGATGAACGCCGTTTTCTCTTGATCTTCGACCTTGAGTCGAATCTGGTTATAGCCTGAGTAGGCGTCGAGGAAGGAGAGCTTCTCACAACCTGCAGTCGAATCGATGATCTGGTCGATCCGAGGTAGAGGGAAGTGGTCCTTTGGGCAGTGTTTATTTAGTGACGTGAAGTCCACGCACATCCACAGGATGTCCGTGTCCTTCTTCGGGACTATCACCGTATTTGCCAGCCACTCGCTTTCCTTGATTTCCCGGATGAAGTCTGCTGCGAGTAATTTGTTGATCTCCTTGTCGATAGCTTCGGCTCGTGGCTCCGACAGTCTTCGGATAGACTTCTTGACTGGCTTGGTGTCTGGGAATACATTGAGTGCGTGCTCGGCGAATTCCATGGGAACTCCTGGCATGTCCGCAGGACACCAGGCGAATATTTCCCAGCGCTCATAGAGGAATTCGACGAGCGCGCCTTCCTATGCGGTGCTAAGGTCGTTGGCGATCAGCGCCGTCTTGGAGGCGTCTGTCGGATGGACCTGCACTTTCTTGGTGTTGATGGTGGAGTCGAAGGACATGTCGGGTGTGTTCTGCCTTGTGACTGGGGGTAGCCCATTGTCCGTCACCTCGCGGAGCCTTACGAGCTCGTCTTGCATGCCGAAGGACTGGGAGATTTTGTTGAAATCCCTGTCGCATTGGTCCGATCGGGTGAAGCTCCCGTGGACTGTGATGACGCCCCTTGGTCCTGGCATCTTGAGTAGTAGGTATGCGTAGTGTGGGACGGCCAGGAACCTTGCGAATGCTACACGTCCCAGGATGGCATGGTATTGCGACGGCCAGTCCACCACTTCGAATTCTAGGCGCTCCTGCCGAAAGTTGTCCGGCTTCCCGAAGATGACGTCGAGCCCTATTTTGCCCAGGGGGAAGATGCCCTTCCCTGGGACAATGCCGTGGAACGTTGTGTCTGATTGTTCCAGGCTGCATTGCGGGATCCGCATAGCTGCTAGAGTGCTTGCGAACATTAGGTTGATGCCGCTGCCGCCGTCCATGAAGACGCGACTCATCTCGAAGCCTCCGATCTGCGCCTCCAGCACCAGGGCAGCATGACCTGGGCGAGGGATCTGGCAAGGGTGATCCGCGCGAGTGAATGTGATGCAGGACTCCGATCCGCTGAGGTACTCAGGGATTGCAGGCGGAGTTTCCACGGCCAAGTTGATTTGTCGGGTGATTTTCTTCTGCACCCTATTTGTGGGGCGTCCCTTCTGTATCATATTGAGTGCTCCTTTTGGTGGGGGGTATGCGACCCCGGCATTGTTTTGCGCTGGTGCGACTGGTTGATTTGGGCCTCCAATAGGCGGCGGTGGAGGAGCTCCGTGTGCTATTTCACCTGGCGCATGTGTGTTTCCGAACGCAGGGATTGGAGCTTGTTGCCTCATCTGCACCATGCCTTCGCTGAGTTTCTGGAACTCGCGGCAGTCCTTGAGCATGTGGCTAGCTTTCTTTTTGCCATCTTGTTTGTCAATGTAGAAGTGGATGGTGCATGGACCCGAAAGTTTGTCGAATGTTGAGGGTCTGTTCTCGCGGTCGCGGCGTTGCCACGACTGCATTGGTCATCCGTTGTCGTGGAAGTTTCCGCTGCGGTATCCTCCGCTGTTGCGGCTGTTGTCATTATGGCGGTCGGCGTAGCCGGCTGCGACCATGCCGGGTCCGTCGCGGTCCTCGTAGACGCGCGATCTCCTCTTGCCGCGGCGTTCACGTCTTAGGCCGTAGTCGTCCTCTTCATCTGATTGCGCCCGCTGGATGCAATCTTCGCCGTCTGCCCAACTGTTGGCGATTTCCATGAGCTGGTCGAGTGTCTTGGGCTTTACACGTCCAAGTTTCTCCTTGAAGTCTGGGCGTTTGACGCCGTCCCTGAAGGCGTCGATGGCCCGCTCTTCGGAGATGTGTGCTGTGGAGTTCTTGATTGTAGACCAGCGTAGTATGTACGAGCGAATAGATTCACTCGTTCTCTGAGTGCAGGCTCGCAATTCTTCAATTGAGGTGGGCCTCTTGCTGGTGCCTTTGAAGTTTCGGATGAAGCTGTAAGCGAGCTCCTCCCAGCTTCGGATGGATCCTGATGATAGGCTGCTAAGCCAGACCCGCGCTGCGCCTGTTAGCTGCAGCTGAAGGCATTGCATGGCGGTTTCTTTGTTGCCTCCGTGAAGCTTGATGGATGACAGATGTTCACTGAGCCAGGACTTTGGATCTCGCGTGCCGTTGAACTTCGGAGTATCCGAAGGAAGCTTGAAGTTGCGTGGCATCTGTGTTCGCCAGACGGATCTGCTGAAGCATCGAGCCCCGCAGAGTTCTCCTTCGTCTTCATCCATCTCAGATTCAGACGAGCATGCGCGTTTAGCGCGTGCTTTATCGATCTTGCGCTGTGTAAGCTTGTCTCTGGCATCGTAGTCGCTTTTATGGCGGTGCGAGCTCTTCTTCCTTCGAGGAAGATCGTGCTCCTCTTCCTCTTCGGATGAGGGGGTGGGACTCCGGTCGCGCCTGGCCGGAGCTTTCTTCTTCGGTTCCGCAGGAGCGTCTTCGTGGAGCGCAACTCCAATTAGTCCTAGTCCGGTGAGTGCGGACCTATGCATGGCCCTTTTCGGGTCCCCCTCCGGAGGTGGGTGAGCCGCGAGATACGCAGTGGCTGCCATGATCGCAGCTTGTGGCGTCTTCGGGATGATGTTGCCGTCAGCGTCCATATCCATGAACGATGTATGGAGAGTTCGGGTCACGTCACGCCGCTCCTTGGGGTCCATGTTTTCCACCCGAGATCAGTGCTTGTTTCCCTGATTTCCGTTTGTGCTAGAGCCGGGTCCCATGGCGGAGAGCACAGCTCGTCACGCACTGGACTCAGAGGCTGCTTGCTTGCGTTTGTCGAGCGTCTCCTGCATCTTGACTTGCTTCTTGTGCTCCTCGATGAGGAGGTAGTGGTATGCCCTCAGCAGATCACGTGGGGAGTCCAGAGGTAGGACTATTTCGCCTGCGACGGCGCGGCGTGCTTCGACCCATCCTTCTTTCCTAAGTTGGATGAGGTGGCCACTGTTTTCCCCGTTTTCGCCGTTTCCACCATTTTCGCCGTTTCTGTCCTGCGGGTTGGGGTTGGGCGGCGGGTTAGGCGTTTCCTCGTCGGTTTGGATGACTGCGGCGCACAGATAGCGCCTGCAGATTGGTTGGCTGCTGCCGCAGCTTTCGGATCCGGAACCGTAGGTCCCTTCATCCGAAGGTGGATCGCACAAATCGGAGTTGCAGCTGCTGCTGCTGTAGAACTCATCTGTTGATGGTGACGTGCGTAGCATGGGGTGTGGAGCCCACGAAGCGGGCCTGATTGACGGCACGGGCACCCGCTCAGGGAGGCGGAGGGTGCCAGTTTGTCCCACCTGGAAGCAGAAGCTCCCGAACAAGATTTCGAGTCCGTCGCCTATGGGCTCGAAATCCTTCATGGTATCCGGCGAGTGGGCGGTGAAGTCGAAAGCGCCGAAGAGGAGGTGATTCTCCGTCACCGCGGAGTTGTAGATCGATCGGGTCGGAACCGTCACGACCGCACAATCAGCAGACCCAATTCCCACAGACGGCGCCAATTAACGAGGTTTAATCTCGTCAATGCCCATTGTTATGGACTTGGGTTTTGGAGAAGATGGGGATGCTGGATATCGTGGCACGGTTAACAGACAAGCAACCAGGGGACGCGAGATTTACCCAGGTTCAGGCCCCCGGAGGGAAAACCCTACTCCTGCTTGTCTGCTCTTTGATTACGGTGGAACCGAAGGTTACAGGGTGCCGCAGATTCGATCTGGCGTGGATGCGTGTGCGAAAGTATGAGTCGAGTTGCCCTAGGACATGCCCTCCTGGCCTTTATATAGACTTAGGCAGGTCCCGGGCGTAGTCCTAGTCGGTTACAAGTTCTAGGGTTTTACCCCTTTGAATTTCCTATCTCCTCTAGTCTTGCTCTCCAAGGATCCGAAGACGTCATGGGCCTTGGCCACCCGAAAATCTTCATGGGCCAGCGTATGTCTGTCGTGGGCCTTCCTTGGGCTGGACTAGGTATGCTGAAGTTACGTACCCGTAGGGTATAACCATGTCAACTTCTTTGAAGAATGACTTGAAAAGGTGTCATGAAGGGAATACCACACTCAAGAAGATGTTGAGTGTGCGACGACCCCCAAGTGACAAGAGTGGGCTTGGATTCAACTCCAACACCAAGAGTAAGCCCAATAACTTGTTGAAGCACAAGGGCAACAAGCATAAGGGCCAAGGACAAGTGAAGAATCAGGCCAACATTGTGTGCTTCAAGTGTAAGGAAGAAGGGCATCATGTGAGAGATTGCCCATTGAAGAAAGAGCTTCTTAGTGAGAAGCAACGAGGGAAGCAGCCTCAAGATCCTCCACAAGATCGTTATGGGACACTTCCCAAGAAGCCTCAAGCTCTTCTTCATGGCGCAACTCCTCCCAAGAAGAAATATGGCAAGAGAAGAACTTGCTACATTTGCCGTGAGAAGGGGCACCTTTCTTCCTCGTGCACCATGAGTAACTCCTCATCCCATCATATCTTGATTGATGATGCTTATTCTCTTCATAAGGATGAGGGTGGCAATGTGTTTGCCAAATTTGTTGGTGCCCAAAGTGGTGTCAAGAGAAGAACCATTTTGGTGGCCAAACCTATTGTGACTAACTTCTTAGGACCCAACTTGGTTGGGGACCAACAAGCTAAAACTTGATCAATAGGTGTTTTTGGAGGGCTTTGGAGACTTGACAACCTTATGAAGAATTGAGGGATCTTCATCAATGCCTTTTATCAAAGTCAAGTCATTTGGGTTTTCATGCTTCTATCATATATCCAATGTTCCTCCTTGCGGTAACTTGTGCTTAACTCATTTACATTGCTAGTTACTTGCTCCCTTGTGCATGTATGCGTTGGTTTTGTTCCTTGCATATGTGTGTACATGTTGTGCTTCCCACTTACTTATATTTACATATGATGTATATTTGTGTATGTTGGTTGGCACACCATGTATTTGTGTTTCTTGGTTTGGAGCCTTTATTGTTTCTAGTAGGTATCTTATTTGGCTCTTGTGAGGGATTAATGGACTATTCCGTTTTGGGGGAGTGTCATTCTTGGGCATTCCACAATCCTAAAATGTGTGTACATGAGGAAAACCACTTAGTAGTTATATTTTTTGGTTATCTAGTCTCTATGTGGTATGTCTTTCTCATGATAAAATCATTTCCATAATGTCCATTAATACCTCTATTTTGATATTTTTGCCTCTTGTTGAGATTTCTTGGTTTATCACATTATGGGGGAGTCATATGCTTTGTTCATATTACAAACCTAGAAAATGTGAACATTTGAGGTAGTGCCACTTAGAATTGGTATTGAAAATTATCTAGCTCTTATGTGGCACATTTGCTCATACAAGTTCCATTATTCGTGGATGTTTTATTGCTCATCTCTTGGATCTTGTGTGTGAGAGTGATTCTTGGTATGTGTTTCCTCATATTTGGATCTATATCCTCATAGGAACCACTTGCTTCTATTTAATCTAATCACTAGTGATTGTGTGATTATTTGAAGCAATCAAGAATTTCTCTTGAAGCATCAAGCTTATTTCTCATGCTTTGTTATATGCTTCTTGTTGTGAATATGATCATGATATCCTTGCAAACTACCTAGGGAAAATTTCCCTTATATTTATTGTCTTTGGACAATTGGTACTCCATATATGGTAGATTTGATTGATCATATTCACTTTGGCCTTTTCTTATTTGCCTTATCTTTGGCCAAGATAATGTTTTTCTATTTGCTCCCTAGCTTTCCTTACCTCTTGTGGATCATCTTATTTTATTTGTATCCCCTTGTGTTTTATTTAGTGTAGGTACTAGTGATGATCTCATTTGTGGGCATTTTGCATTCAAAGGAAAAAGTATATATAATGCTCTACTTATGGGGGAGCTCTCCTATATTATCTAGAACATTGTTTTATGCTTCTTGATTTGATCCATTTTTTGCTTGGAAGCTCGATCCTTTTTGTGTTGATACTTTGTGTGCCATCATGAAAAGTGTGAAGAGCTTGTTTTGGTTGTTGTTTCCTCGCTCTCATTGGGAGTTGGCTTTATATCATTCTTTTTCACTTGTTTTGTTCTTTGAGGATGAGATAAATCCTTGAGCCTTGGTATTTTCTTATCCTTTTTCTTTGGCTCTTTCTAGTTCATTTGTTGAACTTGTGTTCTTTCATGTGTTGATTTGGCTCTTCGATACAATCTGGACACCTTTTGTTGAGTCACACTTTATGGCATGCTTGCTTTCTTTGATCCAATATATAAGGGAAACTCCACCAAATCCTAATGGGATAATATGTGCATGAAATTCAATTTCATATCAATATGCACATATTTGTGTGGGGGCTCTCCTATGTATTGTTGTTTCACTAACTACTTTGGACCGAATTTGTTTGGGGACCGTAGTGTACTTATTTGTGTTTTAAGTACATTGGGATATATATTGGGTGCTTGTATCTTAAACAAGGAAGAAGTGGCGTCGACATGTCAATTGGATGCAAGCTAGGATGATCAATGATTCCATATCTTCTTCATCCTACCAATTATATCTCGGTAACAAGTATCTCTCTCATGCATACATATCTTGTTCCCAACCTTGTGTAGGTTGCTTGTTGGCATGAATTTGTGTTCTTCGATATGTTGGATTTCTTGATTTGGCTTTGAAGAGGTCTCTCTATTGCAAATATGTGTATGTTGAGATGAGTGGATATAAGGGGGACTATACTAAATCATGCTCATGATTCACTAATCCCAAATATGTCAGTCTAGCAATTTTGTTGCATATCGTTTCCTCAATATCTCTCATGTGCAATAGTGAGTATTTTTGCCAAGTTGATTTCTATCTTGTGATACTTGTTGCCTTTCTCCATATATTCCTTCTATCCCTTTCTTCATTTGGTAATAGTTGTTATGTATGAAGTTTGTTGGTGTTTGAATCTCATCGATGTACGATAAGATATATTTGAGCCCTTGGGCATGCTTTCAAGCAAAACATCTTATTGGTATATTCTATGACTTCCTCTTTGCCTTTCTTGTGCTTTCTTGAGTATCTATCTTGTTTGTGCATATTTCTTTGTGGACATTTGTCTTTGTGATATTTTCCACCTAGAAATTTACACACACAAAAGAGAAGATCATCCTTTGGTTGTTTTTGCATTTCTTGGAACCACCTCCTTTTCTTTTTGATTCTTCGGTGGCTTCCAAATTTTTGACCTTTGATTGCATTGTTAAATGAGTTTGGAGAAGTGAGGAGTACATGGTTGTGCACGTTGTTTCCAAATACAATTACTATAATTGGTGCACAATCTTTGGGGAGCTTCTCTAATTCATTTAATAGTGCACAATTTCCTTCTTTCTCATTTCTTGTGGTTTAAATGCTTATGGGGGATCAAGGATTCCATATTTGTGCATATTGTATTCCATACAAGTATTTTAATCTTTGCACAAAGTTTGGGGAGCTTCTCTATTTTCATTTAAACACTCTTTTTGTTGATTGTTTCCATTTGACATCATTTGTTGGTGTTCCAATTATTTCGTTTGGATCTTTTGATTGCTCGCTTCATTTGTTGAAGCTTATTTCTCTTTCTTTTCTTTTTTCTTTCTTTGGGTCCTCAATATATTTTTACTTCCTCCCAAGTTCTCATCATTTGACTTGTGCATATGCACACCTTTGGAGGAATTCTCACTATATTGGTCATCTAGAAGTTTTCACCCATTTTGGCAATCCATGCCAATGGGGGAGAAGTTTTGGAGGGTTTAAGGGAAGTCGGCCTTTGCTTTGGGTGTGTTCTTAAGCATTTGCCTCTCATGCTCTTGCATCTTTGTGGTTGCTTTGCATGTTGAATATATATAGAGGAAACTCAACCAACGGTAACGGTTGGCAATCTATGCAATGAAATTCTAGTTCATCACACATGCATATAGATTGTGGGGGAGTTTGCTCTATATATTGTGGTTGTACCAACATCACATACTTGTGTAGTATTTGATGTTGGGGCAACCTCTTTGGTCATTAATTGTCATATTTAAACCCTTGTAAAGGGATTGTCATCAATTACCAAAATGGGGGAGAATGAAAGGGCATGTATGCCCCCATGTGTGGTTTTGGTAATTAATGACAATCTCTATGGACTAATGTGTAAATTGAGTTTCACTTGTAGGTTTGTCCATTGGCATCGCTTGGGCCATGTGTTGGTCTCAAGTTTGGAAGATGAAGAAATGTCCAAGGGCTTTGTGCCCATTGGAATCATGAAGAAAGAAGGAGCTTGAAGGTTGATCAAGACATGTGCAAAGAGTTGCATCAAGATGGATCAACCTCAAGAAGATATGATGAAGGGCGAGCTCAAGATGCGCCATCACTAGAAGATCTCATGCTTGAAGCTTGCCATCCTCATGATCATGGGGTGATGAACACAAGTTCAAAGAAGAGGTTTCCCCATGGAGTATGGGGGAGCAATTCGCAAGTCTTCATCTTCATCAAGCAAGAGCTATCAAGAAAGGTCTTCCCACTATAGAAGAACACGACGGTCTACATCAAGTTCAAGTGGGTTGCTCAAGGCAAAGGTATGTTATTGATAGGGTTTCTCTTTTGTCGGTCTCGTGTTGTTAGTTGGGAGACCGGGTTTAGGATAGATAGTCGTACTATCAAGAGGGGCTCTCAAGCGGGTGTCTTGACTGCATCGTTTGGAGAGAGCTCAAACCTTTGCATTCATAGCATCATCTTTCTTGGTTGTTATTTGGTTCTTGTCCATGAGAGGATCTAGAGCTTGTGGTCATCATCATAACAAGCTCTAGTTCATCGTCCAAGGATTTCCCTTGCATATCTTATTGCGGTTTTTTTTATGTTGCGAGTTTTCCGTCTCCACACCTTGGGGGATACTTCACATATATATACTTGATATTTTCTCCCTCTTTGGTACCAAATATTTAACATTTTGTTGGGTTCTCTTGGTTGTATCTTCCCAACAAAATTGGTTTCATCCCAATCGGAGTTTCCAAGCTCATCTTCTTGTGTTTTGGGTTTTGGAGGTTTTACCGGTTCATCGCTTCTAGATAGGTCATAACTTTCTCAATTTTGTTTTATCATTACATGATGGACTATGATTTTTCTTTGCATAATCTTATAGAGATTTTCGTTCTCTTCAAAACGATCCCAAGATCATCAAAAACGGTCTCCGGAATCAAAAGTTATTGAAGTTTACGTGCAATGCTATCCTACGTTTTTGCTTGAGCGGAAGTTCCGGCCCAAGTTCCGACCCAAGTTCCGGTCAGGATCAGTAACTTGTGTTTCTATTTGCCGAAAGTTCCGGTGGGGGGGCGGAAGTTCCGGTGGGTCACGAATCTGGCCCAAACGGTCAGTTTTTCCTTGTCCTATTTAAGGGGGGCTTCTTCCCCAATGGTTCCCCATCTTTTGAGCTCGTTTTTGCCCACCATTGTTGACCTATTTTGAGCTTTCTTACATCTTTTTGAGGGAAAAGTGAGAGGAGATCTAGATCTATAATCCCCCCAAGTCAAATCCCTTCTTTGTGAAGGAATCATTGGGATCTAGATCTTGGAGAATTTTGAGTTCTCCTGTTGTGTTCTTCCTCCCTTATTCCCCCAATAGCTTTTGTAGCTTTGTTGGAATTTGGGAGAGAAGGAATTGCCATTGCATTTGGTGCATAGGTTTGAGTTCTCCTCTTGTGTTCTTCCTCCCTTATTTCCCCAATAGCTTTTGTAGCTTTGTTGGAATTTGGGAGAGAAGGACTTTCCCTTGCATTTGGTGCATAGGTTTGAGTTCTCCTCGGAGATTTGACGAGTACAAGCTTGTGGGATTGTTACTCTTGGGTTCTTGGAACCCTAGACGGTTGTGTGGTTGGATTGTTGATCTTTTGTGGTCTTGTTGAACTTTTGTGGTCTTGTAACCTCTTGTGGCTTTGTTGGCCTTTTGTGGCATTGTAGCCTTTTGTGGCTTTGTTGTTGGGAGCCTCCAATTGAGTTGTGGAGTTAGCCCCAATCTTGTACGGGTTCGGTGACCGCCCTCAAGCATCCCATAGTGGAGAGAGTGCCCGCCTTTTGTGGTGCGCACTCGGGAGAATAGGGTGAGCCTTTTGTGGCATCGGTGAGTTGCGTGCTTCCGCATCCGGGGTGAGGCCTTGTGTGGCGTTGGGTGAGCATCGATCCACCACACCTCGAGGTGAGCCATTTGTGGTGTTCGGAGAGCATTGCGCCATCTCCCCTCTCCAACGGAGACGTATCTTCTTTGGAAGTGAACTTTGGGAAACAAATATTCGTCTCCGCGTCCATCAGTTATCTCTCAACCGATCCCTTTACTTATGCAGTTTACATTGTGGTAGCCATCGTGCTTGAAGTATTTATACCTTGCTATCACCTTGTTGCTTGTATTGCTTAGCATAGGTTGTTGGTGCACCTAGGTGAACTTAGTGGCTAGGTTTTGTGCTCAATAAATTAAAAGTTAGTTTTATTCTGCATTTACTTGAGCCTATACCGTAATAATTTTAAAAAGCCTAATCACCCCCCCCCCTCTAGGCGACATCGATTGCACTTTCATCCGTGTATCCAACACTTGGAGCGGGGCACGCGATTGGTTTTCCTGCTCTCCGAGCTGGGGAACTATTTTTTGGGGTTCATGACTACTACTTTCAGACTCCCTCCACCTTGCAACCCCTTTATAATATAGCGTTCGCAGTCCGGCACAAGTGGGGGTTCAGGTTTAAAAAGATTATTGTAAAACTTCTCCACCACCACCGATCTAGTTTCTCCTTTGGCTCGGTCGTTTAGGTGCAAAGAATTTCTTAATCTCGTCTTCCGAGATCCTCTTGTTGTCCTTGTCGCTGCGATTCCATGGTGATACCGGCAATGGCTAGGCGGAAGCCTGCGGGACGTAGTTCCTTGAACTCTTCGGCGTACGGTTTCCTACAGATTTCTTCGTGGTAGTAGTACTAGTACTCTTCGTGGCAGTGCTCTTCTGCTTACGCTGATGCTCAGGAGATGGCTAACGCGCCTGAGATGGCTGACGCGCAGGAGATGGCTAAAGCAGCGGAGACGGCTGACACGGCGGAAACGGCAGGGGAGTATTCTGATGAACCGGAGACGGCTGAGGCATCTTAAATTGCTGACGCTGCGGAGACAACGGGGGAGCTAGTGGCCTCCAATTTGGAAGCACGATGTGTTCCTTCTTCCAGAGAATGGTTGTTTTCACTGCAAATTTCATTTGAGTTTTCCCCTCACCTTTAACTTGGTCAAACTGTGCTTTCTCATATTCCTTCACAACCTCATCCACCCCGAAAATAGCATAGCCATCTGGAATCAGTTGGGAGTGGTAAGTTCCACCAGGTACATGAAGTAAGGCATAGCCGACCGCCACCATAATGGATAAGCCCATTAATTTCACATGTAGCTCAACGTATTCGCTCTCCGTGATCTCATCCACGGGGTATCGAGGACCTGCCATTTTAAGTGTGGGCTACACGTTCTCCGTGGAAGCCACGTTGCTTTTCCGCGCAGAGTCTGGGCAGCCGGCAGCTTCCAATGCAGGCTCTTCATGCCGCTGAGATGGGCCGGTTGCTTGCTGGCTATTTTGTGCGTTCACTTGCGCCTGCAGCGCCATACGTGTTTGTTCTATCTGTGTCATCCGGTCTGTACGCTCTTTTTCTTTTCTGTCGCACCATTTGTAAGAATCGCCTCATGCGGCAAACTCATCCTTCCACGTCATACCCCCTGTTCCTCGTGCTAGTCCACGGTGTTCTTTTTTACCGATGGAGCGTGTCAGCTGGTCATTCTCTCCGTCGGGATGGAAGGTCCCGGTGGCTGTTTCCTCGAATGTCGTGATGATTTCATTGACGGGTTTGACAAGAATTTTTGGGAAGATACACATTCTCGTTTCTGGATCCACCTTTTACCTCATTCCGTATAACCAAGTCTTTGCACGTAGATCCCACCCCTCTGTCTAGGGTCTAATCCCTCTATCGTGCAGGTCCTTCTCAGCTTCCTCCCACTTAGGCCTCTGAGATATGTAGCCACCTAAGCCCTTCCTCTGGTGATATTCCTTCTTATTGGCATTTAGCCTATTGGTTTCTGACCTCTTTGCAGATTTAGGACCTTCCTTGTACGCCACAAATTTGGGCCAGTGAGGTCTTATCTTCGCATAATATGCATCTTCGAAATCTGGAGTCTCGCCAGCTTTGACAAATTTGTTCAATTTTGTCTTCCGGTTGCGGAAAGCTTCGGCCATCTTCTTTAGAGTCCACTCTTTGACATTTTCCTTTATAACCGGTTTATTTTCATCCTCCTCTGGCGGTAGGTTGAAATTTAACAACAGCGAAGTTCAAAGCGTTTCTTTGGATCTTTTATCGACAAAGGTAGCGTTACCCTTCTTTGGCTTATTCCATTCTTCAATTGTGATTGGGATTTGGTCCCTAACAAGAACTCCAGCCTGACGTATATATTTGCCTGCGGCCTTCTTGGGCTCCATCGGAATGTCATCAACACGGACCGCTTCGATCGTGAACTTTGCACGATATTTCAACCGATGGCTCGCACCTCGCTTGCTATTTTTCGTAGAAGAAGAGATCCGGAGGGCTAAAAGAAGAAAGAGGTGTTAATTAATACATGTACATATATACAAATCAATCGATGCAAGTCAGCAGAGGCTTAATCTATGCATATACCTCGCCGGACTTTGTAATCACTAAAGTGCGTTCACCGGAGTCGTCATCTTCTCC
The DNA here is from genome assembly GCA_916181665.1 of Avena sativa. NCBI lineage: Eukaryota > Viridiplantae > Streptophyta > Magnoliopsida > Poales > Poaceae > Avena > Avena sativa. The sequence continues at coordinate 444,370,217 of OV702282.1, read as the reverse complement.
ATGACTACTTGAGCTGTCGTCAGGTCCCTCCAAGTTCAGATATTGTGAGGTGTCCTCATGGATCATGTTCTCCATTATTTGTTCCTCTTCAAGGTTTCTACTGAGTGGATCCATAGTTTCTAAAACAATAATATTATCACACAAATATCAGTAATACATCTCGAATAAAACCAGTTGATACAAATAATACATCTATCCAGTTGATAAAATAATGCATCTCGAATAATCCTGATACAATAATATTATGAAATGGATATAGCTAATACGTCTCGAATAATCTGGAAAACAATATTATTATGACATCATATAGCTAGTACATCTCGAATAATAATACTGATCCAATTAATATCCATATCCATAATACTTAATTATTAATATCACAAAATATCCATATATACAATTAATATCCTAAAATCAATTCCCTAACACTAAATTCCTAAAACAAAATATCCTATGATTATGATTATTCTCTAAACTTAATTATGATTATTCTCTAAACTTAATTATGATTATGACACAAAATATCCTAACATTAAATTCCTAACCAAAATATTCTCTAAACTTAATTATGATTATGATTATGACACAAAATATCCTAACAAAATTTCCTAAAAAATCCTAACAAAAAATTTCTAGTGCACATGTATCCTAATTAAAAAATATCACCTAGGGCACGGCGGCATACGAGGGTGAGGCGGGGCGGCCGACGACGGCGAGGCGCGCGCGGTGTGGAGACGGCGAGGCGCGCGGTGGCGGACGGCGCTGGCGCAGCGACGACGAGGGCGGACGGCGACGACACGGTCAAGCAGCCTGCCAGCGTTGTCGATGTTCTCCGCCGCGCGCTAGCTCCTCTGCTCGATCCCAAAATCTGGCTGGGGAAGAGGAAGTGTGTGCGTTGCTGCTTTATACCCCCCCCCTTAACACCGCTTACATCCACGAACCGGTGTTAAATGGGAATTTTTTTCGCGCGTGCACCCCCCCCCCCTTTAACACCAGTTCGTTGCTGGAACCGGTGTTAAGGGGGGGCATTTTAATTCCCAAAAATAGGATAGAATTTAGAAAATTCATATCTTTTTCATTTCAACTCATAACAATATGAATAATATATCATAATTTTCATAAAAATAAGATCTATCCATTCATATAAAACATTTTATAGTTATTGTAGATGAAAATTTTCAAAATTATTAAAACACTTACATACGAATTTTGATTATTCAATTAAGACAAAAATAAAATAGTCAAACCCTAAAACTTGGAACTTAAGAAATATTAAGCATCTAAAAAGGAATCTAACGCTAGTTTTAGAAAATGAAAAATAATTAAAGAAAATCATATTTTATTTTCTATTAACATTTTTGAATTGTTTGGATATTTAAATTTACCATCTTTTGTATACTTTGTAATCTGACAAAACTTTCAACATAAAAAGTGTTTGCATTTGAATAAATAATCCAGAAACATTTTTTGTTTTCAAACAATAAAATTCTAATGGGAGGGCAGAATGTGCGGGAGGAAAAGGACGGGAAGAAAAGGACGGGAAATAATGGGCGGGAAGAAAATTTTATGACGATAGAACTGGAATTAAAGTACATAACACAACTAACACTAAGTTACATAAAGCATGACTGAAAATTAAGATACATAGAAGAACTGAAAATTAAGATACCTGACCAGATTAAGTCACAATCGACCGAACATGTTTTGGAATGTTGGAGTGATTCAGTCATGCTCTTGCCTACACCTGTAATACTCGCCACTGTAGTCGTCGTACTCGCCGCAGCCGTCGTTGCTGTTGTCGTCGGGGTCGTCGTAGTTGAACCTTGAAGGTTGAGTACGCGTGGGCTGGACTTGAGGGTAGCGCAGGTGGGGGTTAGAGTCGGCCGTGTTGTAGGCCATGACGCTCTAGAGAGTCCGGCCGTGCCACCACATCCGACGATCGTCCTAGTTAAAGTTCGGAGGAGGTGGGCCGTCCTCCTCATGCCTGGCGAGCGACCTCTCACGCCGATCCATGAAGAAGGCTTCCCAAGCCGGAAAATAGTCGGGATGCCAGTTGGGATTCCTTCGCTGCTCCGGTGTGAGCTCGAAGTAGTAGTGGTTCGTCATGGCCATCCAGCGCGCCACACCTAGAGGGACAGGAGGGACCGGCACGCCTCCGGCGCTCAGCATCCAGCCGGCAGGGACACAGTAGCCCGGCGGACAGAGGTAGTTCGAGGCGCAAAGCGCCTCCGCCTCTCTAGGGTTAGTGGTACGGTGGAAGCCATGGGAAAGAGTGATGAGGTTGTAGATATGAGTGTAGAGATGTACCATGACAATGGAGGCCAATCCTACATATATATAGTGAGAAATGGCAGGAAGAAAACTGGCGGGAAAAAATGGCGGGAAGTAAAATGGCGGGAAGAAAAATGACCGGAAGACAGAGGCGCGAATTTTTTACCAACCGGTACTAAAGGGGCTTATTTTTTGTAATAAAGATTAAAAAATGCATTTCTTTTGAACCAAGTGTTAACGTAAGAAATATGACATTGATTTCCATGTTGAGATACATATGTGTGCCAAAAAAATGGCTCATTTAATACATATAGTCAATCTTATGATCGCGTCGGCCGTAACCATGGAGTATCAGCACCGTTTAACAGGATAGTTGGGCCAGTCTTCACTTTGAAGGGCGGAATTTCATCAAACTTATTATAATCTTCTGACATATCTGTCTTGTCCTCCACTCCCACGATGTTTCTTTTCCCTGAAAGAACTATGTGACGCTTTGGCTCATCGTGTGATGTATCTGTTTGCTTATTTTTTCTTTTTTTCGGTTTGGTAGACATGTCCTTCACATAGAAAACCTGAGCCACATTATTGGCTAAGACGAATGGTTCGTCTAAGTACCCAAGATTGTTGAGATCCACTATTGTCATTCCGTACTTCTTGTCTACCTCAACCCCTCCTCCTGTCATCTTGACCCATTTGCACCGAAACAAGGGGACCTTAAAAGTAGGTCCATAGTCAAGTTCCCATATCTCCTCTATGAACCCATAATACGTGGTATTTTTTCCATTGTCTTCTGCTGCATCGAAGCGGGCACCACTGTTTTGGTTGGTGCTCTTTTTATCTTGGCCTATCGTGTAAAATGTATTCCCATTTATCTCGTAACCTTGGAAGTACATACAGTCGAAGATGGTGTCCTGGCCAACAAGTACAGCTGATCTCCAACAGGGGTGTTATTCGTGAGAAGTCTTTGCAGCCAGCCGCCAAAACTCACCATGTGTTCACTTCTAATCCGTTCATCAGACTGTCCCGGGTGTTTGAGGCATATAAAATTCTTGTGTTAATTGATATACGGGGCACCCAAGATAGATCTTTGTAAAACCATGTAGTGTGCTTGATTGAGAGAATGTCCATCCCTACATATCATTGCTTTACATCCTAGGGTGCCCTTTCCACGCAGTCTCCCCTCATGTCGTTACTGTGGAACACCAATCGCCTTAAGGTCAGGAATAAAGTCAACACAGAACTCAATGACCTCCTCTGTTACATAGCCCTTGGAGATGCTTCCTTCTGGCCTAGCACGATTATGAACATATTTCTTTAGGACTCCCATGTACCTCTCAAAGGGGGACATATTGTGTAGAAATACAGGATCGAGAATGGCAATATCTTCTACTAGGTGAACCAGGAGATGCGTCATAATATTGAATAAGGATGGTGGGGACACCAACTCGAAGCTGACAAGACATTGGGCCACATCTGTCTGTAACTCTGGTAGGCTTTCTGGATCGATTACCTTCTGAGATATTGCATTGAGAAATTCACAAAGCTTCACAATGGGTACTCAAACATTATCACGTAGAAGCCCCCTCAATGCAATCGGAAGCAATTGCGTCATAATCACATGGTAGTCATGAGACTTCAGGTTTTAGAATTTTTTTCTCTGCCATATTTATTATTCTCTTTATATTCGACGAGACGCCAGACGGGACCTTGATACTACTCGGGCATTCAAAAAATATTTCCTTCTCTACTTTGGTAAGAGCATAGCTGGCAGGAGTTAAGTGGCGTCCTTTACCATTCTCGTTCTCAGGATGCATATGCTTTTCAGGTTCTTTCATATGTTGCTGGTCATGTCGTGCTTCCGGTGTATCTTTTGTCTTCCCATACACTCCCAGGAAGCCTAGCGGGTTCACGCGACGATTCTTCGTCACGTGCATCACGTCGATTGAAGAGTGGACCTCTAGGACTTTCCAATAGGGTAGGTCCCAAAATATAGATTGCTTCTTCCACATGAGCGCGTGTCCGGCAGCATCATTCGGAACAGATTGACTGCCAGGATCTTTTCCAAAGATTACTTCTAGGTTCTTGACCATACCAAATACTTCCTCACCAGTACGGAGGACAGGCTTCCTCCGGGGTTATGCCTGGCGTTTGAAATTCTTGCCTTTCTTTCTTACGGGATGCAGGTTCGGAAGAAATTGACGATGCCCTAGGTACACAACCTTCTTACATTTATCCAAATATACACTTTCAGTCTCATCTAAACAGTGTGTGCATGCTTTGAATCCCTTGTTTGTCTGCCCTGAAATGTTACTAAGAGCAGGCCAATCATTGATGGTTACAAAAAGCAACGCTCGTAGGTTAAATGGCTCCCCTTTGTGCTCATCCCACATATGTACACCTGGTTTGGCCCACAGCTGTAAAAGTTCTTCAACTAATGGCCTTAGATACACATCAATGTCATTGCTGGGTTGCCTCGGGCCTTGGATGAGCACTGGCATCAGAATGAACTTCCGCTTCATGCACAACCAAGGAGGAAGGTTATAGATACATAGAGTCACATGCCGGGTGCTGTGACTGCAGCTCTGCTTCCCAAAAGGATTCATGCCATCTGTACTTAGACCAATTTGCATCAGTAATGGCCCGACTAAGATCGTCATCAGCGGGCCCATCTGCTGTCTCTTGATCTTCATCTACCCCCGTTGCAATATCATCGTATTTAGGATACATATTATGATAGTTGTCATCATCCTCTTCTTCTTCGTTGTCTTCCATCATAACCTCTCTTTCTCCGTGATTGGTCCAACAATTATAGCTGGGCATGAAACCGGACCGAAGCAGGTGGACGTGAATGGTTTTGGTATTTGAGTAGTCTTTCTTGTTCTGACAGTCAACACATGGACAGCACATAAAACCATTGTGACCACGGTTTGCCTTAGCCACAACGATGAAATTTTGGAGGCCCGTAATGTACTCGGAAGTGCGCCGGTCACCGTACATCCATTGTTAGTTCATTTTCAATATATAATTAATTACGTATATCAAAAATCATTACAGTACATCATGAATTAATAGGGAGATGACCACTTTTATGGTACATCAATGACACATGAAAGGATAAAGTTGCCGACCTTGACCGAGAAGTAAAGAGCACGAGAATACTTAATTCGATCTCTCAGGCATTTCACCGAACACCTCTTGTGCATAGGAAGAAAACACAAACTAGCACACCTCTCACCCTCTTTGCTAAGCTCCAAAATGAGAGAGTGAAAAAATGAGAGAGAGGGGTGTGGGTTGCGGTGTATTATATAAGCGCACCCCCTTTAACACCGGTCTAAGCCACGAACCGATGTTAAAGGGGGGGTGTTGCGCGACTCGGTGGTGCAGGGTCTTTAACACCGGTTCGTGGCTCGAACCGGTGTTAAAGGGGGTGCGCCTTTTTGCTGCACGGGTCACGCTGGCACGGGCACCCCTTTAACACCATTCGTAGGAAAACCGATGTTAAATCCCAATTTCGACCTCAACTAAAGGCCTCGTTTCCACTAGTGTACATGACATTATGATAATACTAAATGATACTAAGCACTAAAGGACAATGCTATCATATGCATGATACCTGTGTATATCATATCATAGCAGTGTATATGATACTTCCCATAGTATGATCAGATTAAGGACTTTTACAATGCATAGTTTCTTAGACATTTTTATGAGTATCACAATACATTGTTTCTTAGGAATATTGCATTAATAATTTTAGATTCATGCATGTGCGTGACTTGTCTAGCCAAATTTTTTCCTATGATTGTGTGCAAATGTTGTATATTAACTCTCTCTCTCTCTCTCTCTCTCTCTCTCTCTCTCTCAAGTGACATGCCACCTAGGCTATCACACTATGAAACCCCATTGTGAAAGGTTTAACAATTGATGTGCGAAAATAGTTTTAATTAAAGCAATGTCCGAGTTGTTGTAGTTTGATTTTTTATATATATTTACCTTTTTTGGGTCAATTATTCTGGATACTAAGTTCTACATGTAAATAAGTAATGTGAGGCCAGAACGAGAAACTTCCTAATTAGACCTGGTATCTTATTAGGTCAGTGTAGACCCATTCAACTAATTGACACGACGTGTTGCATCAATCTTGAAGTTTATCATTTCCAAATGTCTTTCCTCTACTAGTAGAGTTTAACGCGTACGAAAAAGAAGATCAAGCAATTAGGCATGGCCATAGGACTGCAGATTTGAAGGTGGAACTATACTAGATTCGTATTTATTTTCCCTTTTTTTCTCCGGCCCATGTTCTTCTCCTCTATCTTGGTGCCGTCATGCCAAGTCATACTCTGCCACACTGATGCCATGACATTGCTACAATATAAGCTTTGCATTCATTTTCAGAAGAAAAAAACAATGCCACATAAGTCGCCACCCCTCTTTTGGGACTTTTGGGCTGGTCCAAACCGCACGGAAAGTTGCTCTACGAGCTGATTGTGTGCGAAGTCTGAATATTGTCCACTCATTTTGGTGGACGCCGGACCCTCCAGCCCTGTCCACCCTATGGCTAGATTCCTTTTTTTATTTGTACTACAAATTGAAAACATTGTGTAATTTTTACAAAATAAATGCAAATTAAATTTTGTATGCATACTTGACTTCCTCAAGAGCTCTTTAAAATGAGTCTAATTTTTAATATATTAATTTTTTTACGGACTGGATATATTATTTTTTCGTTGTATGTTGATAAGTCCGATAGAAGATTCAATAGAGTACTTCTTTCTAGTAGTTTCAAAGAGTATATACGTCATGTCAAAAAAAAGTACATATACGCCCTATATAAATTACTTCTATTTTATGAGAATCTAAACTAAAGGGTGGGCAGGCTGATGGGCACGGACCCATTAAGAATAAGTGGACAGCATATTAACTGCGGCGCCGAATCCGCTGTGCCAAACCGCAACACGGCATGCATGTCCACGACGACCAGAGCCTCCTGGCATTTTTGTCGCCTTGCTATGAAGCTTGAAAAAAACGCATGGCGCCGGAGTATATGCCCAGACACGCGCACGGCGATCCTACAAAACAGCAACGATCATGTAGCTAGCTTCAGCAAGCGAAAGAGAGGAAGCCCTACAGGATCAACCAGATAAAGAGCCTCTAGTTCACAGACCCGATCGACTCTGCACCAAGAATGGCTTCGTCGCCGAGCGAGCTGAGGACGCTGTTCGCGTCACTCGATGGCGACGCGGATGGCAGGATCTCAGCGGCGGAGCTGCTGGTCTGCATGCGGGCGACGCTGGGCGAGGATGTGCCGGTGGAGGAGGCGACGAGCTGATGTGCGAGGGCGAGTTGCATTTTCTTTGGGTACGCTGCCATTTGATTACCTCCGTCCCTTCCACGTTATGGCCCACGCACGTTTTAAAGTAGGCCGGAGCCAGACCTAGGGATAACGCTTGAATCGATCTTTTTCTAGGGCCTGACTCGGACTAGCGAAAAAGAGCCGAAGTGGTGCACTGGTTGGAGACGGAAAGGGAGACGACGTGTCGCTTCTCGCCCACCGCCATAAATCCCCTCACCGCCCATCCTTCTCACTCACTCCCCTCTGTGTGCGCTGCGGTGACTCTCCCCCTCCCCCCCCCCCCCCCCCCCCAACTCTACGGTGTAGTTCCCAGAGGCGGCGGTGAAGGGCTTAGAGGGAGGAGACTTCGATGGTGAAGGGCTTGCAGGGAGGAGACTCCGGCGTCGAGGTTGTCGCTCACCATCGGAGGTGGCGGTCTTTGTACGAGAAACATCGGCGAATCCGAACCATAGCAGTAAGCTTTTCCACTCTTTTTCTCTGAGGCATCTAGATGGTAGATCTGCTCGTAGAAGGTCATGGTTAGGGTTCTAGATGGCATGCGTTGTAGATATGCCCGGATATGCCTTGCTCAAGGTTTTTTTTCAACTTTAGGGGTTTACTGTTTACCATTACCAGGACTAGTTCGTTCTATTTGTGCTACATTTCTTGAACCAGGATTGTCTGGAGACCATTTGCCAATGATTACAATGGCTAAGGGCATTTCTAGGACGAGGTGATTGAACCAGGATGAGTGTTCAATGGTTTGTGCATTCCTCCAGGTTCACTCATCACGTCCCTGAAAATGGTGTTCGTCCGTTGCCACATGCAGCAGTACTGGTAACTGCAAGTCGCTTCCTATATAAGGCAATGTTTCCACCTTCACGAATTGTCAATGATTAGGATAGTTCCACATGCAAAAACTTTCTATAGATGAGCTTTAGTACCTAGTATTTTTTGCCCAGAGAGGAAATTTGTGAAGGATCCTAGGTACTAAGGGGTCATCTATGGAGACATGTTAGATTATTGTGATGTTTATGTCCCTGCTATTTGTGCTACGCTGATGATTATATTTGTCACACAATGTAACTTCAGGGATGTATGATCTAACCTTGTTGTATGTATGGACCCTGTATTTGTGCATATGATTTGGTTCGCTTAGCCATCCCTCAAGGTGACATGCAATTTCCACATTATGTGTGATCAACATTGGCAAATATGAGGCACCAAAATTTTAACTCATTGCTTTGCATTGTGTTCATTGATTTGTATTGTGTTCATTGCAGGCTTTGAACATCGGTGGCTAGGGAAAGGAGCCCACAGATGTCTCGAGCAAGAGGGTCAAGAAATCAGGGATGCCTCCCAATGTTGGCAACTGGGATGAGGCAGTGATCCCTACCCAGTTATACAAGGTGTTGGTAGCACCTGCACTAGAATTGCTTCCTATACCAGACGCATTTAGGTCATACTTGGACAGTGTCCCTGACACGGTCAGACTGAACTGACGACTGAATGCCAATGGGACATCATGATCTCTGATGTCAACGGTAAAGCTTGCTTCAATCAAGGTTGGACAGCTTTTATAGTAGCTCATGACCTGAAGATCGGTTACCTGCTGACCTTTAAGAATATCTACCCAAAGGTTTACAAGGTGGTTATCTATGACTACAGTCAAGCCGAAGTTGTCAAGAGGTGCCCTGAGCTCCCTGAATCTTTCAGGAGGATCGTGGAGCAGTGGTGACTTCTGTCTACATGAAAATTAGTTCTAGTTTTTGTGTATGGCCGATGAACTAGACCTTTTTCGTGCGCTGTTGTGAACTGTCGTTGATCAACATTTGTGTTTGTGTTTATGTGATATTCTCACCTATCTCCAAAAAAGGTGACCCTATCAGCAACGCTGCAGGCAACCAAATGCATGGCTTGCTTGTGTTCATAGATGCATGCAGGCAACCAAACAGGCACATTTCTGTTTTTCGTCGATGAAAAAAAAGATATACAGGCTATCAAACGGGCTGTCATTCATGGCCGATGCCTATATGAGGATGACAGTGCTAGCCTCAGCATTGTCGGACTGGGCCAAAAAATGGATGCAAGCTACCAAACACGCTCTAAGCTGACGCTACAGTGCGACACGGAGGAGGAGGCCAGGATCAGGGGGCTCAGGGAGGCGTTCGGGACGTATGAGATGGAAGGTGAAGGGTGCATCATGCCGGCGAGCCTAGGATGGATGCTCGGCTGGCTCGGGAATACACGGGGCATCGGTGAGTGCCACGCCATGATCTGCCCGTTTGATCTGGACGGGGACAACATGCTCAACTTGGATGAGTTTAAGATCATGATGAGCGCTTGAAGATTGGATTCATATCTATCCTTGATTGGTGTAGGTTGTTCATACTTTTTTTTCCGAAATGGAGACTTAGCCCGGATTCTGGATTCTGCATCAGTAGATGCATGCAGTCCTTTGTTACTTTATACGCAGTTCAAGGTTTACAAAAGATTACATTATGCGCCACATATGATTGAAACATGTATCGACTATCTAAACAGTAAGGAAAAATGAAATGACTTTGTATCTGTATGATATCCTATGATCAAAACGCCAGCTGCACTAGGCATAAAAATACTGCGCCACCAACTCTAGCCGGCTGCACCCAATATCCATAGTGGACAGCATATCAGCCATGGCTACCTGTTTTGTTAATTATATATTCATTTTGTATGTTCCACAATGCCCATAATAAAGCACATACACCCACTCTGATTTGTACTTTATTTTCTTTTGAAACACTCATTAGTCAATTACCAAAAATATTATTAATACTAGTAGGAGAAGGAATATAAAAGCCATATGCATAATGCGCCACACTACTTTTGCAAGGGGGCCCGATATAAACAAATGTTGAATTGGTTCATCTTGAGAACAAAAAAAACATTTCTTACAACCTTGCCAGTTTCTTTTTGTCAGATTTTCTTTGGTGAGTAACACTTTACGGTATAAGAACCACATTTTATTTTTATTTTTAGTGGTATTTTTATTTTCCAGATATACTTACACAAACATCTTGTATGGTCATTAAGATGATCAAGAATCTAGTAGGTTGTTCAAACATGTATAGCATATTTCTCCGTTCCATTGTTTGTTCATTAATAGTATAGTTCTTAATTATTAGCTGACTAGTGTACCGTGTAGGCGTGTACATCGCTGGATTGGTGTAGTGGCTCGTTCATTCGATTATTCATGCGTTCCCTTGGTGTGTAGGCATCATAAAATTCAATCAGGAATTGATGGACTACTATTTGATTTCAATTGCTTGTACTCTTGATTACTATTATCATATTGATTTCAACTCTTGCTACCACTCCTATTACATCGTGCATCCTGCCTTGAGGTATTCAGATGTCTGAATGAAGGAAAAATATAGGCATTTCAATCGAGTACTACGCGCCTCCCAGACAACTGCAGCAACAGCAATCTCGATCGAAGATCAACTCTGGATTGCTCTAGCTTGGATAGGTGACAGTACAATTTACAATACTCCTATAATACAACTACAACTAAATCTCAATTGTATTACAAATACGAGTACAACTTTGCTTCTGATCATAAATATTTTACAGCTAGATGCAAATACAACTTTAATTCTAGTGTCCTACAAAATGTGACATCTAGACGTGTGACAAGGAGAGCTCCATCGTATCAGCCTTCTACAGAATATATGCGACTGTCATCACCACCCATAATGTTCTGAAGTGAAGTTGGAACGGGAGGTAAATCAATGTCGACAACACCCTCGAGCATGCGAACGACTTGCCCCATTGACGGTCTATGGATCTCGTCATCCTGCATGCACCAACAAGCAACCCTACAGGCAGCATCGAGCTCCTTTACATTGCAATCTCCTCCAAGCCGATCATCGAGCAAGCACAAAACATCTCCTTCATTCACTCTATATGCAGCATAAAGGGGGAAGTACCGATGATTTCCAACTCTCGTGTTCCCACTAGTCCTCCTCCCGGAGATCAATTCAAAGAGCACAACACCAAAGCTGTAGACATCTGCCTTGTGAGTAATCGCCTCACCGTACACCCACTCCGGTGCGAGATAGCCGATGGTTCCACGGAGAGTGGTCAGGGCCGCTTTGATGTCCCGTCCGAGAAGCTTCGCCGTGCCGAAATCGGCGATTTTGGGGGACAATTCAGCATCCAGTAGTATGTTCTCAGGCTTGATGTCGCAGTGTATGATGCAGTCCCTGCATTCCTCGTGCAGATAGGCCAAACCTTTAGCGATACCAATGGCGATGCGACGGCGAATACACCAACTCAATACACTAGTAGTTTCTTTTGAAAAGAGATGAGAAGCCAAAGAACCATTCGGCATATACTCATAGACCAGCAGCCTCTTGGTCCCTTGGGTGCATAATCCTAGAAGGCGCACAAGGTTGGTGTGTTGGATCATCCCAAGAGTCTGTACTTCTGCTCGGAATTGCTTCTCGGCTTGCCCGACGACTTTGAGATTCTTCACAGCGATGACAGCTGATCCTGGCATTGTTCCCCTGAAGACACTCCCGAATCCTCCCTCGCCGATTTTATCGGAGAAACCCCGTGTGGCTTTCTTGAGCTGTGTATAAGAGTAGACCACAAGAGGGCCTTCTGCCTCAAACTTCCTGAATGCAAACGAATCCCTCCTGAATCTCCATAGCAGCCACAATAGCAGAATTACCAAAGAAGAAATGGCTATGGATCCAGCGACCAATAACGCGATTCCTCTTGTTTGTAAGCCTTTATTCTTCCTGAGCTTGGAGCCCAAACGGAGGTAGATTTTGGAGTATGGAGGACTAGCAGCGAAGCTCAGATTGTACAGATCGTGGTACCAGAGCTTGCATCCATGGCCGTAGGAATAGGCGACGCAGTAGCATTTGCTCCGGCAAGCCGCTCTGCAGTCTTGCTCGTTTCCGGCCACCTCCTCCTGGGAGTTGTAAGGAAGTCCTTGCAGCTTGTCCAGCGGGGCGAAGGAGTCGTCGTGCTCTGTCTGGCCGTTGGACTCGCAGCTCAGCGGGAGAGACCTCGAGCAGCCGGTGACGAAGTACCCGAGTCCCCACTCGACCGGGTGCGACGGCGCGAATCCGTCGACGCAGCCGCACTTCCCGCCACTGGAGCAGGCGCCGAAATCACCACAGAAGAACCCGTCGGACTTGCAGTCGGAGGGGAACATCCAGCGAGCGACCCAACCGGCGGTAGCTGCGCTGCTGTTTGCGGCGGGATTCGATTCAGACCACCGCATCAGGCTGACCACCCCCAGATGGAACTCCAGGACCTCGGGGTGGTTCGGGCTCTCCGGGCGGTTCAGCAGCAGCGAGCTGCCATTGTCCTGAGAGGACACCATCCAGTCCGGGAAGGTGCCGCGGATAACGTGCCCGTCGGTGGCGAGCACGAACCCGTTCCTCCGGGTCGCGTCGACGCTGAGGCTGCCGTTGTGTGAGAAATCCTTGAATGTGAGCGAGATGTTCTTCTTCCCGGTGTCCCTGTCGCGCCCGAGCCTCGCGCCGGGGAGCAGCTTGTCGCCGGGGTAGTCGAAGCTCTGCCACAGCACCAGGGAGGAGTTCCCCTGGTCCCTGACCACCAGATTGCCGTCGTCGAGAAGGACCGCGACAGCGGCGGAGGACCCATTGCCAGCCGGCGACCACCAGAGGCTGGCCCCGCTCTGCTTGATGTACAGGCTGCCGGCGAACATCTCCAGCGACGCGGTCGGCAGGTCGGTGACGACTACCCTGTCCCCGATCCAGAAGTGGGGGCTGTTCCCGGCCATGTTCCTCAGGCGGACGCCCAGGTAGTAGTGGATGGCGGAGCCCAAGGAGAAGAAGCCGAGCTCGAACGCGCCGGTCTTGGACACGAGCGTCTGGTTCCCGGAGATACTCTCGCCGGGGAGGATGGTGTCCGTGGAAGCAGACGCGGCCGAGAAGGCGCCACCACCGAGCAGGATGAAGAAGAGGAAGGCCTGCGCCGCCGATTTGGGCGAGGAAAGGCCGAGGTTGAGCGGACGCGCTGCGCCCCCGCCGTTCGTGGGCATAACTTTGAGAGGAACGAACAGGGCATGTGGAAGAGATCGAAGCACCGCTAACCTTCCCCAAATCCTCCTGCTCGACAAATGGTGGTGGCAAACGCACCTCTCCGCCACCGCTGGGGCGCCGCCGGCTCGTCCTGCTCCCAAGTTCAGCCAGGCTTCACGGTACAGCAAGATCATTGGTGTGCATAAGCCGCAAAAATGTTCAGCCAAGCTTTAGAGTTCAGACTAGTTCGCCCATCTGGTTGGCTGTTGCCTGTTTGCGCCATCAGCTCCTTCCTTCTTTAATCCTGTCGCAATCAGAGCGAGTATTCATGCACAACCATCTTGCTTTGTTGACAAATCAATTCGTGTTCTTCGTACTGTCGTAATGTATCGATGGATATATCACTACAGTGTAGGAAGCTGTATGACTTTGACTCTCGTTAGTAGGACTTGTCTTCGCCCTCATAGGGACACATCAACTCACTTTTTTTTTAGAGGAACTTGCTGCGTTTATTAAAACTGTTCGAATAAATTCATAGCGAGGTAGCTCACGATACACTTAGGTGGAACCTGAAACCAAACATTACATAACTTAAATCCACAGCCATCCTTAGCTAAAATATGAGCAGCGCCATTAGCAGTACGCCTTACACATTTGATCACATGATCATCAAAAGATCGAAGCAGCACCTTCCCTTCTTCAATCAGAGGACTCACAACCGATATATCTCGATCTTTACTTGCCAGTTTGGACACTATACCTTTGCAATCTGTTTCCAAAATGATTCTCGACAGGTTAAGCTCCTGAGCCAACTCCAACGTCCTCCTGCATGCCCTAACTTCGGCCTCCTTCGGACTTGACAGTGAGGGGAAAAATGGCAGGTTCTTGCAATGAAACCCCCATTGTGACCGTGAACGACCGCGCCCCCTCCGCCAGTGCCACCCTCCTTCGCCACCGCCCCGCCAGCATTGACTTTGTGCCACCCCATCTCAGGCGGGAGCCAGTGCTCCTTAGGTTTCGCCAGAGCCCGTGGTGCTACATCTTGTAATGCTCGCCATTCCTCTATAAGGCAGCGAGCCCGATTAGCCACTAGCTTCGGGTCCTCTATCACCTGCATGTCCTTCGCCGCATTCCGAGCTAACCAAATGTGATACATGGTCATCAACGTGATGTCCAGCACCCTTTCCTTTACATTCCCTAGCCACTCAAGGAGCCATTGAGTCAATTCCCAGTGGGTGCCGACATTCTCTGGTAATGTCGCAGGCTTAAACTGTTCCCCATCCGAAACATACTGCCAGATACATTGGGAATGTGGACAGGTCCAGAATCTATGAACGATCGTCTCGTCCCTGTTGCAAGCTATACATCCGATCCCATCCTTTATGTGCCCCCTGGCCAACTCTACCCCCACTGCTATTCCGTTTTTCCACATTATCCAGACGTGGATTTTTACCTTGCCAGGAACCGGTGCCCCCACAGTGCAAGCCAACCCTTATGGGCAGCACCCGACGTCGAGGAGCTGCAACTGCTAGCCTGCCCCTCCTGATCTGCATACGTACCCAAGTGGTACAATTTCAACTCACTTTTTCTATTGGTCTACTCGTTCGATTTGGATTGTACATTTTTATTAAGTTTTTGAAAAAGAATGAAAGAGAAACTAATAAAGAGTCTAAAGTCCCAACATGCAAATCTTCGAGAATTATATGGTTGACCGATGTGTTTCTAGTCTCCCTGCGTGATGTGATCCAGACCGTGAAATCCTGGAGTGGATTGTGTTTTTAGAACCCGATGTCACCTTCTCGAAGCTTTTGCCCGGCTTCCCACGTCCATACAAAGTTTGAGACTCGGTCAAAGGAATTGAAGTCTTGTTAGAACAACAACACAAACATGCCCAAACCGAAAGAAAAAAATAAATGAATGCCTCTAGGGAGTGAGGTGCTCAGCGACTGGACGAGACGGAGAGCCGACGCACCTCCTCGAGCAAGTCTCAAGCATGTCATCTCGCCGCTCTCTATCTTGTTGTCTACACACCTTGGCATAACCAGCGGCATATATATCATGTGGAATGACGGACCTTCACATTGTCTTTCTGGCCATATCCAGTTTTCGACAAGTTTTGAGTTAATTGCATTGGGTCCGTGCTGCACAATAAAGATTCTAGGAAAGCCTGTAGACAAGGGTGATGCTAGCTACTTTTTTTGATGGGTCATCTTCCTCTATCACATTGTTTTGAAAATAAGGCAAAAGTTTTTCCACATCCGTGAACTAAGAAGAGTTTATAGTTATAAACGTAACATGGTCAACCAGAATGATGCAAGAGCCTACTCCAGCATCATAGTATCACTCCCTTCGCCAAACAACGGCGTTCTTTTCGACAATCGATGAAATTTCGAAAGGCGGCGAAGAGATGTTGAGGGGAGATCCTCGCCATTCCAAAGCTCCCACGAGGGTTGCAAGATGATGGATGAGAGAAACCTACGCCGTTGACCGAGTCAAAGCCCACCAGCCCCAATGAGTCTTCGATCCCCTCTCACATCTTGCAACCCTCGTGGGAGCTTGCTTATTTCATTGACATATGTGAAGCGAGAACCTGCACCTTAAAAGAGGGTATGTGGCCCGTCTCTTACTTATTTCATTGACATTGCCTACAACTGGGCCAGCATGCTTGATGGAACATTCGATTTTGGAGGATTAATAACCACATAAAAAACTTATATTTAGGGGATGCCCAATTTTTTGTAGACTGCCGGAATCATGAAGGAAGTCCTTGCCGTTCAAACTGCGCCATGTATTTTAATTTTTTTAAACCAAAAGAAATCATTGGGGTCAGCTTTTTTTCTTAGAACAATTCATTTGGGTCAGCCGTCGAGAAGTAGCAGCCCTGGCCCATAAACAGCCCACTGACCCACTCTGATTCTCCTCGTGCGTCAGGGCTGCAGCTCCGGGCCAGCTGATAACGGGCCCTCCTACATATCTCCATTCTATTCATCACCTGGCCTGTTCGTTTTCACGGTCGATGGACCTACACGTGGGGCGTCGCACGCCACAAGGTGCCATCACCAGTCCACCGACCAGCCACTGAGACTGAGCCCTAGCGTGGAAACATGTCAGTCTCGATGGAAATTACAAATGCTGACCTTACTTGTCAAAACGAAGATAATCAAGTACAGTATGTAAATAGCTACTGATTAAGTCCACTGACTGCTGTCTGACGTATTGCATGCATGCACGCACGCACGGTAGTCGTCGATCGTGCTCATCCTCACTTGTGCACGTACGTAAGGTAGCTTACCATCCCGACCGTGCGAAAAAGCGCACGCTCGCGCTAAGACAAGTGTCATGTTTCGCTGTGCATGGAGGTCGACTTCCCACCTGCCACAGAATACATCGTGCCCCACGCGATCAACAACCAGTTTTAGAGTTAGGCAGCTCCTTTTTTACTGCTCCCTCTGTCCTAAAATAATGCGTGACCGTGTCTAGATCCGAATATATCTAAACGTGTTTTAGTGTCTTGTATCTAGGGGCAGACCATAAATGGGCTAAGTCCCGAACTAGCCCTTATGATTAGGCATTTAGGTATTATTTTACACATTTTTTTTAATTTTTAAAAAAATCCTAGTGTAGTTTTAGCCCTAAGATCAGGCTGCAGCACAGGCTGCCCTAGATACAGATCCACACCTGTTTGTATCTGGATAAAAGTCACGTCAGTTATTTTAGGTCGAAGAGAGAGTAGTTTTTATTTATGCAAAGATGTACACACGTGCGCCGACCGGCACGTACACCGCGAGAATGCGCAGCTCACTTGCTACTTCTCCGACTGGTCGATACACCGTGCTTTCAGCATTTCAATATTGATTAACTAGTCTAGCTAATTAACGGGAAACACCGGCGGGACTCTCTCTGCCGGCGCGCCGCGTACGCACACGCGTACCTTTGGGTCGATCGCTATCGCCCACCGTCTGTCCGCATGCAGTTATTTGCGTCACAAGTCGATACACATGCATAAAATTATTCTGAAAAAAGGGTCGTTATATATAGAGAATTGACTAGAATTCTGCAAATGCATGCAGTTCGATCGATGGTTCACCACGCAACTGCAATTCTGCGTCTCGAGTCGATAGGTACAGAATAATAGGTACTGACGTGCATGCATCGCCGGACCGTGCACGCCAAAACCACGAGCTAGTAGGAGAGTAAGGGTGACTTCTTTTAGGTTTCTGTTTATGCATAAGTATGTTTATAGACTCCTGCGGGAGAAATTGTGGTGGGTAGAAACTTGTAGAAACTCTCAAGAAACTTATTTTGACCTTATGCTGTTTTGACTTATTTGCTGCAATGGATTATGAGATGTCTGTTATGTCTCTGGATTTGATCTGAACACTTAATAAAACCATATGTAGTATACATACGCTAGTTATAAGTAGAAAAAGAGCTAAAAATAAATTTAAAAACTTGGTGTTGTAGTATAATTTAGGACATGCCAAAATAATAGAAAATGTCACATGATTTTGAAATTACAATAAAAATAACAGCAATGTGTGTTCTCAATGCCGAGCCTGTACTAGCATCCAACACCAAGCTTGTACTAGCATCAACAACTAGCATCCAACACCGAGCCTGTACTAGCATCTGACCACATGTATCTCACAAAAAAATTGGAGAAATCACATCAGAAGTGGACATGGTGCAGCGGATATACGACCTTGGAGCTGACGGTCGGGCCAGACTTGGGAGTGCGGCGTTCAGGTCGGGCCAGGCATGGGAGGGCGGTGGTGGTCGAGCGGCTGGGCTGCCTGGGAGTTCCGCGAGGAGAGGAACATGGGAGATCGGCCGCGCAGGTTGGGATCCAGCCGAGGGCTGTCGGGATCCGAAGGTGGGCGACGCATGGAGCGCGCTCGGCGGCGGCTGCACGCATGTCCACTTCTGCACGTCGACGGTAGAAGGCCAAAAGAAGTCACCCTAAGTTGGTTACAACTTAACCGGCAGGCGGCAGCCAGCAGAGACTGCGTGCACGGCACAGCGGGATGGGTGCTGAGAGGTAGCTACACGTACGGGCATGCACGAAAAGGAGTGGCGACGTACCGTGATCACATGCATGGCATGGTCACGCGCGAAAGGGAGAGGATGACCGTGAACGAGTGGGCTCGCCGCTCACGTACGTACGTACCACCGCCGCTCATCCAGCGAGGAAGCATCATCCATCGCGCACGCATGCAAGGGGTCGATCCTAGCTAGCTTAGCGTGTCGCTGGAAACTCATTCCATCTGTGCATGGGCCCCTTGACGATCGGACGACCAGCGGATGTCACACTTGCAGTTGCATATTCCCTCCGTTTTTAAAGTATAAGATATATTTTAGTTTTATGAAGTTAATGTATCTAGATCTTTTTTAATATATAGATTTAGAGAGATTTAAAGTTAACCTACACATTAAAAGTGGTCTTGATTTATTAGCTTTACAAAACTAAAACATTTTAAAATGGAGGGAATACATGCATGGTTGCATGCATGGGCACATGTGCAGAGCTTGTTTTGTTTGTACTGTGTGCGGCAAGAAAGCGGCGAGTACATGTTCACACTTCCCCGAGGAGCAGTCAAGAGTATCTCGATCGCGTTAAGTATGCGCCACACCAACCGGCAAGAAAGATGGCAACCGTTCTTCCTAGGTACGATAGATCGTCGTTCCCACCGCGCGCCCTCCTGACACCTTGCCAAACATGCATCAATTCATGACGACGATTCGATCTATCCCGCGACCGCCACAGAGGAAATTGATCCCCACGAGAGAATATATATCGGCTCGATCGTAAGAGACTTCCGATCTGGAATAGTAAAGAAAAAAAGAACTTCCGATCTAGAAGCGGTGGATAGCACAGGAGTGAGTTTTGCCTTTCGCTAATTATCCGATTTAGATATATTTTAGAGGTATATACACATTTAGTCTCATATTTTTTATCACAGGAGCGTTTTAGTCCTATATTTTGCAAAGTGAGCAAAACTAGTTTTACAACTTGCATCCTTATAATATTTTAGTTCAATTTAATTAAATTTCAGCAAGTTTGACTAAATTCATTCATATATTTTTCAAAATAATCCTTATATTTTTTCCTGACATTTATATTCTTGGCGCGGATAGACAGACCCGTCATTACAGATACAAATAAAATAGTTTAAACTTCAGGCATAAGAGGGCCTTGAACTCAAAACCTTTATGTAGCTAGACACCAACACAATCCAAAAACAGATGCTATTAGTTAAATAGGAGAACGTAATTTTTTATATAACATGAAAGTACACACAGACAGTAAAAAATGCAACTGAAAGTATGGAAAACAGCTTCAAAAATATATATATACATGTGGGCAAAGATGTACGGATTTTCATTATGCAAAATTTCAATCCAACTAATTTGTATTAGGCTACACAGAAAAAAAGACAATTCTAACATGATTTGAAGGTGCGGAGTTTGCAAACCTAACTCTAATTTTTTTCTTTTCTATGTAACCGAGAATACAAATCATTTTGGATTGAAAATTTGCGTCTCCTTTTTTTAGATTTTTCACAACTTTAGAACAATATTTTTGAGAATATCCATTTTGACATGCCGCTGGAGGAACTCGGTCGCGCCGCCGCAGCCGCACTCTCCTTAGCATGTCGACGGCCAAGGCCTGAGCATCCCTGCTAGAAGCAGCCGCACCGCCCTAAGACCACGTGCCTGTCGCACCGACGCAGCCGCACTCTCCCTAGCAGGTCGCCGGCCAAGGCCTGAGCGTCCCCGCCAGAAGCAGCCCCTCCGCCGCACCGCCCTGGGACCACGTGCCTATCGCAACGCCGCCAGATGAGTCCATCGTCAACTCCATGCCGCACCGCCGCCAGCAGCGCCACCCCGCGATGGCTCTCCAGCACCGGGTAGAGGAAGTTCTGCCACCTCCGGACAGCTCGGACTTTGCCAGGCGGCGGCAGGGTAGGAGGGGAGGAGGAGGTCCGGGGCGGCGGGATCTAGGGTTAGCGTCTCCTCCGCCCTCACGGGGGACGACACGAGACGCGGCGGGGAATCCCTCCGTCGTCAGGCAACAGCTAGCTCAACAGACATGAAACAAGGAAGTTATGTATAATAAGTGCGTGTGTGCGCATATATGACTGAAGTGAATCTTGATTAAGTGAGTGTATACGTCCGGGCTACATGTAATTTTTTATTTTGGATATTTAAAAAAATTGTTCTAAAGTTGTGAATATTTTTAAAAAATATGCAAATTTTCAATCCGAAATAATTTATATTCTGGGCTAGATAGAAAAAACAAAACTAGAGATCTAGGTTTGCAAACTGTGCGCCCTTCAGATCATGTTAGAATTGTCTTTTTTTGTGTAGGCCAATACAAATCAGTTGGGTTGAAATTTTGCGTAATAAAAATTCTTACATCATTATCCACATGTATATATATTTTTAAGGTGTTTTAGATACTTTCAATTGCATTTTTACAGTACGTGTGTGCTTTCTTGTTATATACTCCGTAAAAGAATTATGTCCTCCTATTTAAGCAATAGCATTTGTTGTTGAAGTGGCTTGTGTTGGCGTCTAGCTATACACATGTTTTGAGTTCGAGTCCCATGATGTCTGGAGTTTTAACTATTTTATTTGTGTCTGTACTGATAGGTGGACTCGTCTGTCTGTTCGTGCCGAGGACACAAATGTCAGAGAAAAATATATAGGGATCATTTTGAAAAATTATGGACGAATTTAGTCAAACTTGCTGAAATTTAATCAAATTGAACTAAAATGTTCTAAGAATACAAGTTATACTACTAGTTTCGCTCACTTTGCAAGATGTGAAACGCTCCTACAATACTAGATGTGAGACTTAAAGTATATATACCTCTATATTTTAGTGTTAAATACATCAATTCAGCGAGAGTAATATAAATCGGAGGGAGTACTCTTCTTTAATTGTAAACCAAAAAAAAACACCTAAACGTAGGCTTAGCCACAAACTTCAGTTGCAGGTTTAGTAGTGGACGTCCGTGAGTTACTGAGTTTGTCTACTTTTAAGGAGTTAATTGCAAAAAACGCAACAATTGTACAAGAAGTCCAAAAATCCACCACATTTGAGCAAATGCGTAAAAATCCACATATATTGAGTCTCTGACTTGGAATATGCATTGATGCTTGATTTTAGCCACGCTAACCACTATTGTGACAGTGGGAGCCAGTGTCAGGGGTGACGTGGCACACTGATTATGGTTGGGTAACAAAATCAAATTACATATTTTATTTAATTTAGTAATTTTTTCTTGTGTTTTTTTTTCACCATCCCAACAACCACCACTGGCCTGGTCGTCGCTGCCCCTCCCCACCAACACCACCACCACCACCATCCCTAACAAGCACCCCGCATTGATTAATAAACATCCTCCGGTGCTTCTCTGGGGCAATCGGTTCACCATCATCATCTATTTCTTCGATGGTGAACCTCTGATTACCATCCAACTTTTTGTTCGGCCCTCGTTTCGTTGTCGATTGCTTCGATCCGGTGGGCTAAAAGAAGAAGAGAGAGTGATTAATATATCTAGATCAGTTAATGAATAGAGGTAACACGAGACTTTATATATATATATATGTACCTCGCCGGATCCTGTCGAGGGGCCATCATTATTGTTGTTATTTGTTTGCCCTTCGTCCATCTCGTCTTCCCCTTGGTACATTAGGTTTTCCTCTAGTCCATCACCGGATGGAATCAGATATGAGGATATCTCTTTCTCGAGCAAAATATCTTCGTCGGTAGTAATATTAACAGGAATTTCACCTCTTATCATGCCCTGAAGAAAACCTTCACCGATGCAACCAGGATCTTCGGATGGATCCATGACTTAATTATCTATAACAAAAAGAGAGTTAAACAGGTTAGAAAAAACAATAATCCTAATAAACAAAACAATATAATCCTAATTATAATAAACCTAATATTATTTTTGCTAAAACAATAATCATAATAACGAAAACAAAAAAAATAACCCTAATAAAACAATAATCCTAATATTATTTGTGGTAAAACAAAAAATAACTAAAACAATATAATCCTAATAAATAAAACAAAAAAATAACTAAAACAATAATCCTAATCCTAATTATAATATTTTAATTAAAATAATAATCCTAATACTAATCCTAATAACTAAAACAATATAATACTAATTATAATAATCCTAATATTATTTGTGCTAAAACAATAATCATAATAACTAAAACAAAAAAAATAACCCTAATAAAACAATAATCCTAATATTATTTGTGGTAAAACATAAAAATAACTAAAACAATATAATCCTAATAAATAAAACAAAAAAGTAACTAAAACAATAATCCTAATCCTAATTCTAATATTTTAATTAAAACAATAATCCTAATACTAACCCTAATAACTAAAACAATAATTCTAATCCTAATAACTAAAACAATATAATCCTAATACTAATCCTAATAACTAAAACAATAATTATAATCCTAACAATCCTAATAACAAAAAAAATAACTAAAACAACATAATCCTCATAAATAAAACAAAAAAATAACTAAAACAATCATCCTAATCCTAATCCTAATTCTAATATTTTAATTAAAACAACAATAACTAAAACAATAATTCTAATACTAATCCTAATAATTAACTAAAACAATAATAATCCTAATCCTAACTAAAATAAAAAAACCACCCCGGTCTCGATCGAGCGCTCACCGACGCCGGCGTGCAATAGCACGTGACGGCGACACAGTGAGGCGGCGCATAGCGGTGGCGCGCGGCACGGCGAGGCGGCGAAACGGCGGCGCGCGGAGCGCGGCATGGCGGAGCGCAGAGCGGCGGAGCACGGCACGGCGGAGCGCGACACAGCGGAGCACGGCACGGCGGCGCGGTGGAATCGGCGGCCGGACAACACCTCCCCTGCGTTATGTCTCTGCGTTCGTCTGCTTCGTCTTCATCGAGGAATGCCAAGTGCTGGGCAGGGGCGGTGGCGCTCCGAATATATAGGGTCACACCCTTTAGTCCCGGGCTAAGCCACGAGATGGGACTAAAGGGTCTTTAGTCCCGGGTCGTGGCTTAACCCGCGACTAAAGACCCCCCTTTAGTCGCGGGTTAAGCCACGACCCGGGACTAAAGGGTTTTTTCGGCCGCTCTGTTTTCGCGCGCGCATGCACCCTTTAGTCCCGGGTCCAGCCACGACCAGCGACTAATTGTTTTTTTGTAAATTTTCTTTTTTAATTCAAAACAAATATAAAAACTTTGGAAATCATATCTTTTATTGTAATAATCCAAATAAAACAAATAATATGTCTATTATTATCATAAAATATAAAGAATCTTAATATAATATCCATTTATCTGTTTGCATCATTTATAAATTATTTCATTTGTAAATTTTCTTTTTTTAATTCAAAAAAATATAAAAACTTTGGAAAATCATATCTTTTATTGTAATAATCCAAAAAAATAATATGTCTATTATTATCAGAAAAATATAAAGAATCTTAATATAATATCCATTTATCTGTTTGCATCATTTATAAATTATTTCATTTGTAAATTTTCTTTTTTGAATTCAAAACAAATATAAAAACTTTGGAAAATTATATCTTTTATTGTAATAATCCAAATAAAAATAATAATATGTCTATTATTATCAGAAAAATATAAAGAATCTTAATATAATATCCATTTATCTGTTTGCATCATTTATAAATTATTTCATTTGTAAATTTTCTTTTTTTAATTCAAAACAAATATAAAAACTTTGGAAAATCGTATCTTTTAGAGATAAGTGCACCAGCGGTTCTAATTCTTTGTCGGTACCTTCAGTTTGGTCCTAAATCTTTGAAATTGCACATCTAAGTCCTAAATCTTTCCTAAATGATTCATCCGATGTCCTATTTTCCGCTGACTGCTTTGACCTGTCTAGGTGGCACATTGACCACTTCCACGTCAGCAGTATAGGCCCAGCAGAGGTCCTCGTTGGACATAAAAATTTCTAAAAAGGCCCCGAGGTTCTATTTATGCTTTCTTTAGGCGTAAATTTTGCAGCGCGTCGATTAAAGAGAGATTTGGAGCGAAAAAACTTCCTAACTTGACCGGCATGCACGTAGTTAACTAGCATTTTAATATCTATCATTAGTGGTTATCGGCTTCTCGCTCCCATCCCCTAGCACGATATCTCTAGGGCGTTTCCCACTACCTTCACGCGGACGCCCATGCGGTCTTGGTTGGTTGTTCCAGTAGTGAACTCGATCTGCGCCTTAACCCTCAGTTAGCAACATGTAATTGTGAACTAGTACATGCTAACTCAACACCAAGGCAGCTCGATCCAAATCCCCTCAAAAGACAAAATCTTTCGAGAATTGATCTGAATTGATTATTAATTAACCTAGCTCCAAATTGGACATCGAGACAGAATATGTCACGCAAGATCAGTATTTAGGTCATGTACATACAATCCTCCTCTCGCAGCTGCATGCATATGTGAGATCGATTGGCCAATTACTCTCTTTCTTTTCTGCATGCGAGGAACGATGAATTTGTCAATTAATCTTACGGGGATGAATTTGTGTTATGCTTTGGTACCATTTCGAAGCCAGTATTCAACAGCCAGTACCCAATATATATACAATATCGATATGCACAGCCTCCGATCTGCCAGCAATTTCAAACGGCAACCACTGTTAATTAGTTAAGAAAGATTAGTTAGCTAATCGAGGACAACTCGACATGGTGCAAGTGCATGCGAGCAATACAGTATGGCCTCACCTGCGTGACAGTGCGATGGCGATGTCGACGCGGCTAGGGGCGAGCTCCTTGGCAGCGGCGGTGCGCATCGGCTTGGTCCTCCTTCGCGCTACGCACGTGGATGGCGGCAGCAAAGTGGAGGTGTCCCGCGAGATGGAGCGCGAGTGTCGATCTCGGGTGGTCGATAGCTAGTGCACCGGCCCGCACTAATGACATGGCAAAGGGCCATGTTTTAGAAGAAACACAAGCGTGGGGGTCTAACCATAAATATGTGCGCTGACAGGTTTGTCTCCTGATCCTTACTGCTGACATGGCAACAGTTAATACGGGTCAAACCAATTTAGGACCTCGCGTGAATTATTTATCAAATATTTAGGATCTACACGTGTAATTTTAAAGAACTAGGACCAAAGTAAAGGTTAGGTGAAAAAATTAGGACCGCCCATTGAGTTTACTCTATCTTTTATTGTAATATTCCAAATAAAACAAATAATATGTCTATTATTATCAAAAAAATATAAAGAATTTTAATATAATATCCATTTATCTGTTTGCATCATTTATAAATTATTTCATTTGTAAATTTTATTTTTTTAATTCAAAACAAATATAAAAACTTTGAAAAATCATATCTTTTATTGTAATCATCCAAATAAAAAAAATATGTCTATTATTATCAGAAAAATATAAAGAATCTTAATATAATATCCATTTATCTGTTTGCATCATTTATAAATTATTTCATTTGTAATTTTTATTTTTTAATTCAAATCAAATATAAAAACTTTGGAAAATCATATCTTTTATTGTAATAATCCAAATAAAAAAATAATATGTCTATTATTATCAGAAAAATATAACGAATCTTAATATAATATCCATTTATCTGTTTGCATCATTTATAAATTATTTCATTTGTAAATTTTCTTTTTTTAATTCAAATCAAATATAAAAACTTTGGAAAATCATCTTTTATTGTAATAATCCAAATAAAACAAATAATATGTCTATTATTATCAGAAAAATATAAAGAATCTTAATATAATATCCATTTAGTCCCGATTGTAGACACAAACCGGGACTAAAGATATTTCCCGCCATTTCCCACCGCTTCCCGCCAAGTTTTCCCGCCCTTTCCTTTCTACGAGAGCTTTTAGTCCTGGATGTAGTCACTAACCGGGACTAAAGATATTTCCCGCCATTTCCCAAAGCTTCACGCCAAGTTTTACCGCCCTTTCCCTCTATATTTAGGGCGATCGCGCCATGGCTATCCACACATCCACACCTTCCTCTCTTAGAACAATGGACAACGCCTACTGGGCCATTCTGACCCTCGAGGAGACCGAGGCGCTGTGTGCCTCCAACTACCCTTGTCCGCCGAGCTACCGGCCGCCCGCTGGCTGGATGCTGAGCGCTGGAGGGGTTCATGTCCCTCCTGTCCCTCAAGGTTCCGCATGCCAGGCGGCCATCACAAACCACTTCTACCACGAGCTCACGCCGGAGCAACGGATGGATCCCCAGTGGGATCCCGACAACTACGAAATCTGGAATGCCTTCTTCGCTAATAGGCAGTAAAGGGAGCTCGCCATGTATGAGGGTGATGGCCCGCCCCCGGTGAACCACAACTAAGCCGGCCGTCGTCTGTGGTGGGCGAATCGTACTATCATCGGAGTGATGCGCTACATTGCCGGGGGGAGACCATCCTCGCCCGCGGTGCCCACGAGTCCACCCGCCACCGAGCCACAAAAAGGCCCCACACCGGACCGGCGGTAGCGGCATCGTCTTCCAGGAGACCCCTCCCCCGCCCGTCGTGAATCCGAGGCTGGAATGGCCCCTGGTATATGCCATGTATGGGCTGAGGATCCCCGGAGTGGCAGGTGATGATGACGATGATGATGACGATGACGAAGAAGACCCTGAAGCTGCGTACTATAGGACTAGGCATGATTATGACTAAAGGGGGCGGCTTTAGTCCTGAGTGTTAGCTAGTCCCGGTTTGTCCCGGTTTTTAATATTAATAAATGTCTTGAGTGTTACCTAATAAATATAGGGAAATGCCTATAAAGAGAGGGTTCATCTTTAGTCCCGGTTAGAGAAACCAACCGCGACTGAAGGGATTGCGGCAGACTAGGCCAGGCAACACTAATAATAGGGGTGAGTGTCAACATTATGTCGTGCGGCTTGTACCTTGTCCCGTATGGTGTCACCAACCGGGACTAAAGATGAGCCTTTAGTCCCGGTTGGAGACACCAACCGGGACAAAAGATGAGTCAGCACTAATAATAGGGGTGAGTGTCGACATTATGCCGAGCTGCTTGTTCTATAAATAGGCATCCTTGTGAGTCCAGTCCTCCAGCCAGTTTGAGGCATCTCCAAGATGGTTTTCGAGAGCAGGGACACCACTACGGCCAGTTCAGGGAGATGCCGCCGGAGCCCAGTCCTCCGGCATCTCCGAGAAACTGGTCATAGAGGCACTCCCTAATATGTGAAATTAGTTAGCTCCCGGGCGTATTGATCTAGTTAGAGAAGTTACAAGCTGCAAGATGGTTTTCGAGAGCAGGGACACCACAACGGCCAGTTTCAGGGAGATGCCGCCGGAGCCCAGTCCTCCGGCATCTCCGAGAAACTGGTCATAGAGGCACTCCCTAATATGTGACCTCACGCGTTTGGAGATCAGATCTTAATGGTAAGTATGAATCGGGACTAAAGGCCCTCCTTTAGTCCCGGTACAGCCACAAAACGGGACTAACATAGTCAAGATTGTTTGCAGACAACACTATAAAAATGGACACATGGAGCATCTTCACTCATAAAATGTTACAATTATTACATATCATTTCTTCGCGTGTGTTCCTTTCTGATCCCGTCGTATCCATGGAGCATCTTCATTCATTAACATGATGCTTGGGTCATCCTTCACCACGAAGGGAGGAATTTCATGAAACTTATCACAATCTTCTGACATGTCTGTCTTGTCCTCCACTCCCACGATGTTTCTTTTTCCTAAAAGAACTATGTGGCGCTTTGGCTCATCGTTTGATGTATTCTTTTTCTTATTTTTTGTTTTTCTAGGTTTGGTAGACATGTCCTTCACATAGAAAACCTGAGCCACATCATTGGCTAGGACGAATGGTTCGTCTAAGTACCCAAGATTGTTGAGATCCAACGATGTCATTCCGTATTTCTTGTCTACCTCAACCCCTCCTCCTGTCAGCTTGAACCATTTGCACCGAAACAAGGGTACCTTAAAAGTAGGTCCATAGTCAAGTTCTCATATCTCCTCTATGTAACTATAATATGTGGTCTTTGACCCATTGTTGTCTGTTGCATCAAAGCGGACACCACTGTTTTAGTTGGTGCTCTTTTTATCTTGGGCTATCGTGTAAAATGTATACCCATTTATCTCGTACCCTTGGAAAGTCGATATAGTCGAAGATGGTGACCTAGACAACAAGTATAGCTGATCTCCAAGAGTGTTGTTTTTTATGAGATGTTGCAACCAACCGCTGAAATTCTTCATGTGTTCATCTCTAATCCAAGAGTCATGCTTTCCAGGGTTATTGGAGCATAACATTTTCTTGTGTTCCTCGATATATGGGGATTCCAAGATAGAATTCTATAGAACAGTGTAATGTGCTTCGGTGTAAGAATGTCCGTACCTACATATTATTGATTTCCTTCCTAGAGTACCCTTTCCACTCAGTCTCACCTCATACCGCGATTGAGGAAGACCAATCGGCTTAAGGTCAGGAACGAAGTCAAAACAAAATTCAATGACCTCCTCTGTTCCATAGCCCTTGGAGATGCTTCCTTCTGGCCTATCACGGTTACGAACATATTTCTTTAAGATTCCCATGAACCTCTCAAAGAAAAACATATTGTGTAGAAATACAGGACCGAGAATGGAAATCTCTTTGACTAGGTGAACCAGCAGGTGCGTCATAATATTGAAGAAGGATGGTGGGAACACCAACTCAAAACTGACAAGACATTGGACCACATCATTCTGTAAC
Source organism: Avena sativa (assembly GCA_916181665.1). NCBI lineage: Eukaryota > Viridiplantae > Streptophyta > Magnoliopsida > Poales > Poaceae > Avena > Avena sativa. The sequence continues at coordinate 444,340,790 of OV702282.1, read as the reverse complement.
CGTGGTACATCCTCAGGATTGATTATCTTCTGAGAGATTGCATTGAGAAATGCACATAGCTTCACAATGGGTACTCGAACATTATCTGGAATAAGCCCCCTCAATGCAAACGGAAGCATTTGCGTCATAATCACGTGGCAGTCATGAGACTTTAGGTTTTGGAACTTTTTTCTGCCATATTTATTATTCCCTTTATATTCGACGAGAAGCCAGACGGGACCTTAATACTGCTTAGGCATTCAAAAAATATTTCCTTCTCTTGTTTGGTAAGAGCTGTTGGAGATATGCCCAAGAGGCAATAATAAAGTGGGTTATTATCATATCTTCATACTTATGATAAATGTTTACATACCATGCTATAATTGTATTAACAGGAAACATTAATACTTGTGTGATTTGTAAACATAAAAGAGTCCCTAGTAAAGCCTCTTGTTAAACTAGCTTGTTGGTTAATATATGATCATGGTTTCCTGATCATGAACATAGAGATGTTATTGACAATAGGGTCATATCATTAGGAGAATGATGTGATGGACATACTCCTATAGTTAAGCGTAGCATAAAGATCAAGTCATTTAATATAGTTCATTTGCTATAAGCTTTCTGATACATAGTAACCTAATTCCTTCGACCATGAGATCATGCTAATCACCATCACCGGAAGGATGCTTTGATGACATCAAACACCACACCGTAACTGGGTGGCTATAAAGGTGGCATTGAGTGTTCGGAAAGTATGTGTTGAGGCACATGGATCAAGAGTGGGATTTGTCCATCCATATGACGGATAGATATACTCTGGGCCCTCTCGGTGGAATGTCATCCAATTAGCTTGCAAGCATGTGACTGGCTCAAAAGGGATCACATACCATGGGAACGAGAAAAGATTACTTATCGGTAACGAGGTTGAACTAGGTATGCAGAGATACCGACGAGCAAAACCTCGGATAAGTAAACTATCGTGAGACAAAGGGAAATTGGTATCGTATGTAAGTGGTTCATTCGATCGCAAAGTAATCGTAGAAATATGTGGGAGCCATATGAATTTCCAGATTCCTCTATTGGTTATTGTTCGGAGAAGTGTCTCGATCATGTCCGCATAATTCACGAACCGTAGGGAGACACACTTAAGGATTCGACGATGTTTGAGTAGTTATGGAATGATGAGTAAGAGACCGAATGTTGTTCGGAGTCTTGGATGGAATCCGGGATATCACGAGGAGATCCGGAATGGTCCGGAGAATAAGATTCATATAAGGAAAGTCCTGTTTCGGAGTTGGAGAATGGTTCCGGTGTTTTCATCGGGAATGTTCTAGAAGGTTCCGGAATGTCCGGCACTCTAGAGGGGAAAGGGTACATGAATGTGTTATATCAAGTTGATATGATTGCATCATGTACTAGGTGTCATCGCTGTACCAAAATAGAGGGTTTATTCAAATCCTAGTTTGAAAAGTCAAACGACTAGTTTGAAAGTCAAACGGCTAGTTTTGGGAAAGAGGAGGTTTGAAACCGACTTGGGGGAGGAGTTCCTCCTCCCACCGCCGGCCCACCTTGGGTTCGAGTTGGGGAGGGACTCCCCTCCCCAGGCGCGCCTCCCTCCACCTATAAGAGGAGGGGCAGGGCTCCCCTCCTAGACACACAAGTTGCCTCCCTCTAAACCTAAACCCTAGCCACAGCCTAGGGATTTCTCCCAAGCCGCCGAGTTAGAGCTTCTAATTGCCCTAGCCGCTGGTTTAGACCCTTCTAATTGGTGTGTCTAAACCCTAGATCACCAAGGCTCTCTCATAGTCCACCATACTCGCTCCGGCTTAAGGCGAAGCCCTGCGAGATCTCCCCTCTACTTCCGGTACCACGCCGTCGTGCTGCCGGAATCGCGAGGAGAGTGCTACAACCTCCGCTGCCTGCTGGAACAAGGGAGAGGAAGGTCTTCGTCGAGTACCGAACGTGTGACCGACTGCGGGAGCGCTGCCGGAACGCAGCGCCGGAAGGATCGTCTACGCGATCTTGAGATCGGCAATTGTACGACTACATCACCCATGAGAATCTGCTCTCGTTAACCGCTTTGGAATCTTCGAGGGTAAGTTCCTCTATCGACTCGTTGCTACAATCTAGTAGATATATCTTGGCTTGTTTGTGTGCATGCGGTAGAAATTTTTTGTTTTCCATGCTACGAACCCCTATAGTGGTATCAGAGCCGTGTCTATATGTAGATCTGTTGCACGAGTAGAACACAATGGTCATTGTGGGCGTTGATGCTTTTATTGTCGATTGCTTCTTGTGTACTTTGCATCTTGCGGTATGTTGGGATGAAGCGGCCCGGGCTAACCTTACATGACATCGTTCATGAGACTTGCTCCACGCTTGACATGCAACTTGTATTGCATAAGTGGCTTTGCGGGTGCCTGTTTCTCCTAGCATAGTTAAGATCCAATTTACAATGGGTGATTAACAATACTAGTATCAATGTTGTGGTTCATGTTCGTAAGTTAGAACGACACTTATTGAAAGCCCCAAACCACGTAAAACATGCAAAGAAAGTAGAGGCGTCTAACTTTGTTTTGCAGGGGTGTGCTGTGATGTGATATGGCCATGATTGTGATTATATTTGATGTATGCAATGTTCCTTATTGTAAGTTGGCAACCGGCAGGAGCCATATGGTTATCTTTAAATTCTGTTAAGACCCGCGTGTCTATTCAAAGTAGTTGTAATAGTTGAAGCTGGTGGACGACAACCATGGAGCGACGTCATTGACCTTGATGCAATGCCGGGGATGATGGAGATCATGTTCGTGCTTGAAGATGGAGATCGGAAGCACAAGAAGAAAGGCCATATCATATCACATATTATGAATTGCATGTGATGTTAATCCTTTTATGCATCTTGTATTGCTTAGTAGACGACGGTAGCATTATAAGATGATCCCTCATGCACATGAATTTCAAGTCATAAAGTGTTCACCCTTAGTTAGCACCGTTGCTAAAGCTTGTAGTTTCGAAGCACCACGTGATGATCGGGTGTGTTAGATTCCGCAAGTGTATACAACGTGGGCAAGCCAGATTTGCTCATGCGGAAGCTAAGGTTTGATCTTGATGAGCCTAGCATGTACAGACATGGTCTCAGGAACACGGATTACCGAAAGGTAAAGCATGAGTCATATAGTAGATATGATGAACATGTTGATTGTTCACCATTGAAGCTATATCAACTCTCGTGATGATCGGTTTTGATGTGGTGGATTTGGTTCGTGTGATCACTAAAACAATGTGAGGGATATTGTTTTGAGTGGGAGTTCAACAGCAATATGATTAAAAGTTGAACACTATTTATCATAAATTAAATCAAAGTGAATTTGCATAGTTGTTGTAGTCATTGGCATCCGTTTACCACCTTGCGCTTAGTTATAATTGAGATGATAGAACTATAGAATTCTGGTTAGTTACTTTACGAACTGGTATCGTATTGTTTTGAAGTGTTAATCTAAAGTTTAAAATTCCTATTGCAAACTTTCAGTAAAGTTCCGGTTACTCCATGAAGTTAAATAATTGGTATTAAAACAAGAGTGACAATTCCAAGTATTAGTGTATAAGTATCATGTTTGTCTCCATGATTCTTGATATTCAAATGATTGTCTTAATATCAAGGTTATCTAGGATCTGAAAGAGTTGTTTCAGAAACCATGATGTGTGGAAGATATTGTGATATCTGAAACGAAGTTTTGGTTGCAACATGACAGAGTATAATATGGCAAAAGTCATGTTCTCATATTTGATGAGAATTTGCAAAGGGTTGGAGACACTAGTTGTCCTAATCCACCAAAAGGTTTTGGATAGCAACATTATACTCACGATTCATCTTTATAAGCTAAAAGTAGCTTGATCATGGATAATTCCATGATAAGGGTGAATATTTGATGTAGGTAAAATATTTACTACACCAAGAGATTACTGAAGAAAGGAATTTGAAAGAACACCAAACATTTGATGATGGTGATCTACTTCAAAGTGCAAGTCCAAAGACATTGGTATTTAATTATACACGCTTTGGATTATGTGTCATATGTATGACTCCACTATTGATGTTGATAGATTCTTTCAAACAGAAAAGGAAATACTGAAAGAGAATCTCATAAATATATGGCAGAAAAGAAAAGACTAGAATTGTTCAGTTTAAGTATATAGATGATATACATGTTATGGCTATATTCTTTGCTTATTAAACAATGTCGTTCTTAAATATTTGATACTGAATTTGTTGGTGTGAATCGTCATACGAAACAACACAATTCATGAACTACAATGGCCTAAGTAACTAGCAAAAGAATATGTGATGATGTTCATCAAGAACAAATAAAGGGTTATTGTGTTGCTCGTTAAACATCAAAGTTTGCCTTCAAGATTTGTTTTATCAGGTATTATGAGAACAAAAGGGTTGTTCAAATAATTTCCGTAATCCATAAAAGATGGATTCGCAAATCTCGTTGGAGAAATCACATCCATAAAACTAGTGCTAAAAATGTCGAAAGACAAATTGATTGATAGATCACTTAGGAAGTGACATCGCTGTTTAAATTATATTTGAAAGAAAACATGAAGAAACTCCATGTGGATGGAATTTTGGAGTCTTTTGATTTTGATCACATGACGCTTGTGAAACTTTCCTAGAGATAATTAAAACTTCGTTCATAGGCCAAAAGGGAACGAATGACTAGCCTATTGGAACTTGTACATATTGTTGTACGAAGCCCATTATGTGTAGTCAAGAGCGATGGATTTCAACTTCATATGCTTTCTCCGAAAATTTGAGTGAATATATGAATATTTACTTAATAAGGATGAAGTATGAAACATTTGAAAAGTTCATAGACTTTCAAGATGAAGTGCAAGATCATTGTAACAAGAATATAAATAGTTTATGATAAAATCATAAAGGAAGATATTTGAGTTACAAATTTAGCATAATACCTAAGATTTAAGGAATCGTTCCGTGGATTTGCATTTCCCGAAACACCATAAGAGTATGGAGCGTTCGAGATATGTAATTAAACCTTGTTTGACATGGTAAGATCAAAGGTATAATTCATAAAACTGCCATTATATTTTAAAGATTAAAAGCTTTAGAGACTACCGTTTTTCCACTGAAAAGAGCTTCATCATAATCCGTTGAAATGACACCATATAAAGTTATGGTTTGGGATAAAACCCAAGTTGTCCTTTCTTAAAACATTGGTATGCTTTGCATAAGAAAGATGTTTGCAACCAAAGTCGGATGAACCTGTCTTTGTATGTTATTTCGAATAACTGTTAAGTATTCCTCAATAACACTAGAGACAAAAGTGTTTGTCGCTTAGAATGTCAAGTTTCCTTGAGAAGGAATTTTTCGTGAAAAGTAAAGTGGGAGGACAATAGAACTTTGATAAGGTTAAAAGAACCTTAGCTATATGTGCAGAGTTGCGCAGAGCCGAAAAGTGTTCCGGAGGCAGCAACAATGCTCATGGCTCACGTGCCTCAAAGGTTGTGGTCACGGAGATCTAAGTTCCTATTGAAACAAGTAGGTCGGGTAAACAATCAAATACCAAGATTTGAGGGTTGAATCATTATTTGAGAATAATGAACCAACTACATGCAAAGAAGTGATGCTGGGCCCTGACTCCGTCAAATGGCTTGAAGCCATAAAATCCGTGATAGTTCCATACATGAGAAATCAAGTTTTGAACTTGAAGGACCCTCGAGAAAGGTGTAAGACCTTACAGTTGTGTTTGGATCTATAAAGAAATAGACATGAATATGGTCGACATGTTAGGAAAGGGTTCACAACAATGTTCAAGGGTTGACTATGACAAGATTTGATCTTTTATAGCGATATTTAGTCTAGACGGATTAATGTAGCAACCACGACATATAATTTTGTTATGTGTTGGATAAACAAAACAAATTCTTCTAATAGAAGGGTTACCTAGGATGTGTGCATGACACAGTCCAAAGGGTTTTGTTAGTTCAAAGGATACTAAATGCATATGCAAACTTCAATGGTTGAAGTAAGCATTACGGAGTTGGAATCTTCACTATGATGAAACTGTTAAAGGAGTTTAAATTCGTCGGAGATAATGAAGATGCTTGCATTTGCAAGAAATTAAGTGGGAGCGCTAAGACATGTTTCTAATACATTATGTGGAAGACATATTGTTGATTGGAAATGATGTATCTTTTATTAACACAAGATAAGAATTTCATCTCGATGAAAGGCTTAGGCAAAACCCAAATATTTAGCATCAATAGACGCTAATATGGTTGTGCCGAAAGTACATAGATGATGTATTGAATGAGTTCAATACAGAAACTACAAGAAAGGTTCTTGTCGCACAGAAAGGATTGAATGAGTTCAATATTAATGATATATTCAAGTGTATTGACACTTGGTAAGTGAAACAAAGATTCAAGTATAGATTGATACTTGATGTAAGAAATCACAAAGAGTATTTATATCAATTATGCTATGATATGTACAAATCCAGATATGTCCTATGCTCTAAATGATGTGAGCATATACCAGAATGATTCATATGATGATCATTGGACAATAATAAGGATATTCTTATGATCTTTTGGAAGAACTAAGAATATATTGTTTGTAGAAGTGACAAATAGATGGTTAGTTCATTGTAAAAGTACTACATTGATACTAGTTTTGTCACAAAGTACAAATTAAGTTTATCTCAATCCAAACTAAGGGTGGCACAATATAATGGAAAGTAAGTTCCATAATGGATTTGGATGAGTTCCAAAATTAAGACATTGTGACAGATACTACAACAAAAGGCTAAGTATATGACTGCTATTATAGCAGCTAAAGAGGGCATTTGGGTCAAGTAGTTTGTTACCAAACTAGGTGTAGTTCATAGCGGGGTAATACTATGAAGATATATTGTACGACAATATTATCAACATGTTTTAACCCCAAAGAACTAAAGGTCTCACCAAAGGACCAAATTTATACAAAGCCATCTCATTAGAGAATGAGTGATGCGTAGAGACGCAAATACATGCAATTACACACGGACCTGGAAGTGTCAGATCCGGAGATCAGTTGACCACTAGCGAACGTGTACTTACAACACCAGAAAGCCATAGGTGTTGAATACACAAATGTTTGAAACTAGATTATTGACTCTAGTGCAAGTAGAAGACTGTTGGAGATATGCCCAAGAGGCAATAATAAAGTGGGTTATTATCATATCTTCATACTTATGATAAATGTTTACATACCATGCTATAATTGTATTAACAGGAAACATTAATACTTGTGTGATTTGTAAATATAAAAGAGTCCCTAGTAAAGCCTCTTGTTAAACTAGCTTGTTGGTTAATATATGATCATGGTTTCCTGATCATGAACATAGAGATGTTATTGACAACAGGGTCATATCATTAGGAGAATGATGTGATGGACATACTCCTATAGTTAAGCGTAGCATAAAGATCAAGTCATTTAATATAGTTCATTTGCTATAAGCTTTCTGATACATAGTAACCTAATTCCTTCGACCATGAGATCATGCTAATCACCATCACCGGAAGGATGCTTTGATGACATCAAACACCACACCGTAACTGGGTGGCTATAAAGGTGGCATTGAGTGTTCGGAAAGTATGTGTTGAGGCACATGGATCAAGAGTGGGATTTGTCCATCCATATAACGGATAGATATACTCTGGGCCCTCTCGGTGGAATGTCATCCAATTAGCTTGCAAGCATGTGACTGGCTCACAAGGGATCACATACCATGGGAACAAGAAAAGAGTACTTATCGGTAACGAGGTTGAACTAGGTATGCAGAGATACCGACGATCAAAACCTCGGATAAGTAAACTATCGTGAGACAAAGGGAAATTGGTATCGTATGTAAGTGGTTCATTCGATCGCAAAGTAATCGTAGAAATATGTGGGAGCCATATGAATTTCCAGATTCCTCTATTGGTTATTGTTCGGAGAAGTGTCTCAATCATGTCCGCATAATTCACGAACCGTAGGGAGACACACTTAAGGATTCGACGTTGTTTGAGTAGTTATGGAATGATGAGTAAGAGACCGAATGTTGTTCGGAGTCTCGGATGGAATCCGGGATATCACGAGGAGATCCGGAATGGTCCAGAGAATAAGATTCATATAAGGAAAGTCCTGTTTCGGAGTTGGAGAATGGTTCCGGTGTTTTCATCGGGAATGTTCTAGAAGGTTCCGGAATGTCCGGCACTCCGGAGGGGAAAGGGTACATGAATGTGTTATATCAAGTTGATATGATTGCATCATGTACTAGGTGTCATCGCTGTACCAAAATAGAGGGTTTATTCAAATCCTAGTTTGAAAAGTCAAACGGCTAGTTTGAAAGTCAAACGACTAGTTTTGGGAAAGAGGAGAAGGAGGTTTGAAACCGACTTGGGGGAGGAGTTCCTCCTCCCACCGCCGGCCCACCTTGGGTCCGAGTTGGGGAGGGACTCCCCTCCCCAGGCGCGCCTCCCTCCACCTATAAGAGGAGGGGCAGGGCTCCCCTCCTAGACACACAAGTTGCCTCCCTCTAAACCTAAACCCTAGCCACAACCTAGGGATTTCTCCCAAGCCGCCGAGTTAGAGCTTCTAATTGCCCTAGCCGCTGGTTTAGACCCTTCTAATTGGTGTGTCTAAACCCTAGATCACCAAGGCTCTCTCATAGTCCACCATACTCTCTCCGGCTTAAGGCGAAGCCCTGCGAGATCTCCCCTCTACTTCCGGTACCACGCCGTCGTGCTGCCGGAATCGGGAGGAGAGTACTACAACCTCCGCTGCCTGCTGGAACAAGGGAGAGGAAGGTCTTCGTCGAGTACCGAACGTGTGACCGACTGCGGGAGCGCTGCCGGAACGCAGCGCCGGAAGGATCGTCTACGCGATCTTGAGATCGGCAATTGTACGACTACATCACCCACGAGAATCTGCTCTCGTTAACCGCTTTGGAATCTTCGAGGGTAAGTTCCTATATCGACTCGTTGCTACAATCTAGTAGATAGATCTTGGCTTGTTTGTGTGCATGCGGTAGAAAATTTTTGTTTTCCATGCTACGAACCCATACAAGAGCGTAGCTGGCATGGCCTTGAAACCATTCTGGATGCAGGCCATCTGGGTCTTTCATACGTTGATGGTCCTATCGTGCTTCCGGTGTATCTTTTGTCTTCCCATACACGCCCAAGAAGCCTAGCAGGTTCACGCAAAGATTTTTCTTCACATGCATCACATCGATTGCAGAGCGGACCTCTAAGAATTTCCAATATGGTAGCTCCCAAAATATAGATTTCTTCTTCCACATGGGTTCGTGTCCTTCAGCGTCCTTCGGAACAGATTTTCCTCCAGGACCCTTTCCAAAGGTTACCATTTGATCCAAATCTTTGACCATGTCAAATATATCAGCACCAGTACGCTCCTTAGGCTTCGTCTGGTGACATGCCAGTGTAGGGTTTCGTAGCATGGAAAACAAAAAAATTCTACCGCATACAAACAAACAAGCCAAGATCTATCTACTAGATTGTAGCAACGAGTCGATGGAATAACTCATCCTCGAAGATTCCAAAGTGGTTAACGAGAGCAGATTCTCGTGGGTGATGTAGTCGTACTCTTCCCGATCTCAAGATCGCGTAGACGATCCTTCCGGCGCTGCGTTCCGGCAGCGCTTCCACAGTCGGTCACACGTTCGGTACTCGACGAAGACCTTCCTCTCCCTTGTTCCAGCAGGCAGCGGAGGTTGTAGCACTCTCCTCGCGATTCCGGCAGCACGACGGCGTGGTACCGGAAGTAGAGGGGAGATCTCGCAGGGCTTCGCCTTAAGCCGGAGCGAGTATGGTGGACTATGAGAGAGCCTCAGTGATCTAGGGTTTAGACGCACCAAGGAGAGGGAGCTAGGCCGGCGGCTAGGGCAAGGGTATTGCCCCAACTCGGCGACTTGGCAAACCCTAGGGGGCGGCGGCGACAATGGTGGAGGCCGGCGGCTAGGGTTTTTGGTTTAGAGGAGAGAGGTGTTGTGTACTTGGAGGGGAGCCCTGCCCCTCCTCTTATAGTAGGGAGGCGCCGGCCAAGGGGAGGGGAATCCCTCCCCAACTCGGATCCCAAGTGGGCCGGCGGTGGAGGAGGGACTCCTCCCCAACTCGGTTTCCACCTCCCTCTCCACTTCCCAAAAATAGCCGTTTGACTTTCAAATTGGCGTTTGACTTTTCAAACAACGATTTGATTTAACCCTCTATTTTGTTCAGCGATGACACTTAATACATGATGCAATCATTCCAACTTGGTATGACACACTCATGTACCCTTCCCCTTCGGAGTGTCGGACATTCCGGAACCTTCTAGAACATTCCCGATGAAAACACCGGTACCATTCCCGAACTCCGAAACAGGACTTTCCTTATATGAATCTTATTCTCCGGACCATTCCGGATATCCTCGTGATATCCCGGATCCCATCCGAGACTCCGAACAACATTCAGTCTATTACTCATCATTCCATAACTACTCTAACAACATTGAATCCTTAAGTGTGTCTCCCTACGGTTCGTGAATTATGCGGACATGATCGAGACACTTCTCTGATCAATAACCAATAGAGGAATCTGGAAATTCATATGGCTCCCACATATTTCTATGATTACTTTGCGATCGAATGAACCACTTACATATGATACCAATTTCCCTTTGTCTCACGATAGTTTACTTATCCAAGGTTTTGATCGTCGGTATCTCTGCATACCTAGTTCAACCTCGTTACCGATAAGTACTCTTTTCTCGTTCCCGTGGTATGTGATCCCTTGTGAGCCAGTCACATGCTTGCAAGCTAATTGGATGACATTCCACCGAGAGGGCCCAGAGTATATCTATCCGTCATATGGATGGACAAATCCCACTCTTGATCCATGTGTTTCAACCCATACTTTCCGAACACTCAATGCCACCTTTATAGCCACCCAGTTACGGTGTGGTGTTTGATGTCATCAAAGCATCCTTCCGGTGATGGTGATAAGCATGATCTCATGGTCGAAGGAATTAGATTACTATGTATCAGAAAGCTTATAGCAAATGAACTATATTAAATGACTTGATCTTTATGCTACACTTTAACTATAGGAGTATGTCCATCACATCATTCTCCTAATGATATGACCCTGTTGTTAATAACATCTCTATGTTGATGATCAGGAAACTATGATCATATATTAACCAACAAGCTAGTTTAACAAGAGCCTTTACTAGGGACTCTTTTATGTTTACAAATCACACAAGTATTAATGTTTCCTATTAATACAATTATAGCATGGTATGTAAACATTTATCATAAGTATGAAGATATGATAATAAACACTTTATTATTGCCTCTTGGGCATATCTCCAATAGTATCCCACTTGCACTAGAGTCAATAATCTAGTTTCAAACCTTTGTGTATTCAACACCTATGGCTTTCCGGTGTTGTATGTACACGATTGCCAGTGGTCAACTGATCTCCGGATCTGACACTTCCAGGTCCGTGTGTAATTGCATGTCTTTGCGTCTCTATGCATCACTCATTCTCTAATGAGATGGCTTTGTATAATTTTGGTCCTTTGGTGAGACCTTTAGTTCTTTGGGGTTAAAACATGTTGATAATATTGTCGTACAATATATCTTCATAGTATTATCCCGCTGTGAACTACACCTAGTTTGATAACAAACTACTTAAGACAAATGCCCTCTTTAGCTGCTATTATAGCAGTCATATACTTAGCCTTTTGTTGTAGTATCTGTCACAATGTCTTAACTATGAAACTCATCCAAATCCATTATGGAACTTACTTTCCATTATATTGTGCCACCCTTAGTTTAGATTGAGATAAACTTAATTTGTACTTTGTGACAAAACTAGTATCAATGTAGTACTTTTACAATGAACTAACCATCTATTTGTCACTTCTACAAATAATATAGTCTTAGTTCTTCCAAAAGATCATAAGAATATCCTTACTATCGTCCAATGATCATCTTATGAATCATTCTGGTATATGCTCATAACATTTAGAGCATAGGACATATCTGGATTTGTACATATCACAGTATGATTGATATAAATACTCTTTGTGATTTCATACATCAAGTACCAATCTATACTTGAATCTTTGTTTCACTTACCAAATGTCAATACACTTGAATATATCATCAATATTGAACTCATTCAATCCTTTCTGTGCGACAAGAACCTTTCTTGTAGTTTCTATATTGAACTCATTCAATATATCATCTATGTACTTTTGGCACAACCATATTAGCGTCTATTGATGCCAAATATTTGGGTTTTGCCTAAGCCTTTCATCGAGATGAAATTCTTATCTTGTGTCAATAAAAGATACATCATTTCCAATCAACAATATGTCTTCCACATAATGTATTAGAAACATGTCTTAGCGCTCCCACTTAATTTCTTGCAAATGCAAGCATCTTCATTGTCTCCGACGAATTTAAACTTCTTTAACAGTTTCATCATAGTGAAGATTCCAACTCCGTAATACTTACTTCAACCATTGAAGTTTCCATATGCATTTAGCATCCTTTGTATTAACAAAACCCTTTGGACCGTGTCATGCACACGTCCTAGGTAACCCTTCTATTAGAAGAACTTGTTTTGTTTATTCAACACATAACAAAATTACATGTCGTGGTTGCTACATTAATCCGTCTAGACTAAATATCGCTATGAAAGATTAGATTTTGTCATAGTCAACCTTTGAACATTGTTGTGAACTCTTTCCCAACATGTCGACTATTTCATAGATGTGAAACATCCATGTCTATTTCTTTACAGATCCAAACACAACAGTAAGGTCTTACACCTTTCTCGAGGGTCGTTCAAGTTCAAAACTTGATTTCTCGTGTATGGAACTATCACGGATTTTATGGCTTCAAGCCATTTGACGGAGTCAGGGCCCATCATCGCTTCTTTGCATGTAGTCCGTTTATTATTCTCAAATAATGATTCAACCCTCAAATCTTGGTATTTGATTGTTTAATCGACCTACTTGGTTCAATAGAAACTTTGACCTCCATAACCACAACCTTTGAGGTACATGAGCCATGAGCATTGTTGCTGCCTCCGGAACACTTTTCGGTGCTGCGCAACTTTGCACATATAGCTAAGGTTCTTTTAACCTTATCCAAGTTCTATTGTCCTCCCACTTATCTTTTCACGAAAAAATTCCTTCTCAAAGAAACTTGATGTTCTAAGCGATAAACACTTTTGTCTCCGGTGTTTATGGAGGAATACTTAACAGTTATACAAAGACAAGTTCATCCGACTTTGGTTGCAAACATCTTTCTTATGCATAGCATACCAATGTTTAAGAAAGGACTACTTGGGTTTTATCCCAAACCATAACTTTATATGGTGTCATTTCAGCGGATTATGATGGAGCTCTTTTCAGTGGAAAAACGGTAGTCTCTAAAGCTTTTAATTTTTAAAATATAATGGCAGTTTCATGAATTACACCTTTGATCTTACCATGTCAAACAAGGTTTAATTACATATCTCGAACGCTCCATACTCTTATGGTGTTTCGAAAAATGCAAATCCATGGAACGATTCCTTAAATCTTAGGAATTATGCTAAACTTGTAACTCAAATATCTTCCTTTATGATCTTATCATAAACTATTTATATTCTTGTTACAATGATTTTGCACTACATCTTGAAAGTCTTTGAACTTTTCAAATGTTTCATACTTCATCCTTATTAAGTAAATATTCATATATTCACTCAAATTTTCGGAGAAAGCATATGAAGTTTAAATCCATCGCTTTTGACTACACATAATGGACTTCGTACAACAATATGTACAAGTTCCAATAAGCTAGTCATTCGTTCCTTTTTGGCCTATGAATGAAGTTTTAATTATCTCTAGGAAAGTTTCACAAGCGTCATGTGATCAAAAATCAAAAGACTCCAAAATTCCATCCACATGGAGTTTCTTCATGTTTTCTTTCCAATATAATTTAAACGGCGATATCACTTCCTAAGTGATCTTTCAATCAATTTATCTTTCTACATTTTTAGCACTAGTTTTATGGATGTGATTTCTCCAATGAGATTTGTGAATCATCCATCTTTTATGGTTTACGGCAATTATTTGAACAACCCTTTTGTTCTCAGAATGCCTGATAAAACAAATCTTGAAGGCAAGCTTTGATGTTTAACAAGCAGCACAATAACCCTTTATTTGTTCTCGATGAACATCATCACATATTCTTTTGCTAGTTACTTAGGCCATTGTAGTTCATGAATTGTGTTGTTTCGTATGACGATTCACACCAAAAAATTCAGTATCAAATACTTAAGAACCACATTGTTTAATAACCAAAGAATATATCCATAACATGTATATCATCTATATACTTAAGCTGAACAATTCTAGTCTTTTCTTTTCTGCCATATACTTATGAGATTCTCTTTCAGTATTTCCTTTTCTGTTTGAAAGAATCTATCAACATCAATAGTGGAGCCATATACATGACACATAGTCCAAAGCATATATAGTTAAATACCAATGTCTTTGGACTTGCACTTTGAAGTAGATCACCATCATCAAATGTTTGGTGTTCTTTCAAATTCTTTTCTTTAGTAATCTTTTGGTGTAGTAAATATTTTACCTACATCAAATATTCACCCTTATCATCGAATTATCCATGATCAAGCTACTTTTAGCTTTTAACGGTGAACTGTGAGTATAATGTTGCTCTCCAAAACATTTTGGAGGATTAGGACAACTAGTGTCTCCAACCTTTTGCAAATTCTCATCAAATATGAGAACATGACTTTTGCCATATTATACTCTGTCATGTTGCAACCAAAACTTCGATATCACAATATCTTCCACACATCATGGTTTCTGAAACAACTCTTTTAGATCCTAGATAACCTTGATATTAATACAATCCTTTGAATATCAAGAATCATGGAGACAAACATGATACTCATACACTAACACTTGGAATTGTCACTCTTGATTTAATACTAATTATTAAACTTTATGGAGTAACCAGAACTTACTAAAAGTTTGCAATAGGACTTTTAAACTTTAGATTAACACTTTTAAAACAATACGATACCAGTTTGTAAAGTAACTAACCAGAATTCTATAGTTCTATCATCTCAATTAAAACTAAGCGCAAGGTGGTAAACGGATGCCAATGACTATAACAACTATGCAAATTCACTTTGATTTAATTTATGATAAATAGTGTTCAACTTTTAATCATATTGCCGTTGAATTCCCACTCAAAACAATATCCCTCACATTGTTTTAGTGATAACACGAACCAAATCCACCACATCAAAACCGATCATCACGAGAGTTGATGTAGCTTCAATGGCGAACAATCAACATGTTCATCATATCTACTATATGACTCATGCTTTACCTTTCGGTGATCCGTGTTTCGAGACCATGTCTGTACATGCTAGGCTCGTCAAGATCAAACCTTAGCTTCCGCATGAGCAAATCTGGCTTGCTCACGTTGTATACACTCGTAGAATCTAACACACCCGATCATCACGTGGTGCTTCGAAACAACGAGTTTTAGCAACGGTGCTTACTAAGGATGAACACTTTAAAACTTGAAATTGGGTGCTTGAGGGATCATCTTATAATTCTACCGTCGTAAACTAAGCAATACAAGATGCATAAAAGGATTAACATCACATGCAATTCATAATATGTGATATGATATGGCCTTTCTTCTTTGTGCTTCCGATCTCCATCTTCAAGCATGAACATGATCTCCATCATCACTGGCATTGCATCAAGGTCAATGATGCTGCTCCATGGTTGTCTTCACCAGCTTCAACTATTACAACTACTTTGAATAGACACGCGGGTCTTAACAGAATTTAAAGACAACCATATGGCTCCTGCCGGTTTCCAACTTACAATAAGGAACATTGCATACATCAAATATAATCACAATCATGGCCATATCACATCACAGCACACCCCTGCAAAACAAAGTTAGACGCCTCTAATTTTCTTTGCATATTTTACGTGGTTTGGGGCTTTCAATAAGTGTCGTTCTAAATTACGAACAAGAACCACAACATTGATACTAGTATTGTCAATCACCCGTTGTAAATTGAAACTTAACTATGTTGGGAGAAACAGGAACCCGCAAAGCCACTTATGCAATACAAGTTGCATGTTAAGCGTGGAGCAAGTCTCATGAACGTTGTCATGTAAGGTTAGCCCGGGCCGCTTCATCCCACCATCCCGCAAGATGCAAAGTACACAAGAAGCAATCAACAACAAAAGCATCAACGCCCACAATGACCATTGTGTTCTACTCGTGCAACAGATCTACATATAGACACGGCTCTAATACCACTGTAGGGTTTCGTAGCATGGAAAACAAAAAATTTCTACAGCATACAAATAAACAAGCCAAGGTCTATCTACTAGATTGTAGCAATGAGTCGATGGAATAACTCACCCTCGAAGATTCCAAAGTGTTTAACGAGAGCAGATTCTCGTGGGTGATGTAGTCGTACTCTTCCCGATCTCAAGATCGCGTAGACGATCCTTCCGGCGCTGCGTTCCGGCAGCGCTTCCGCAGTCGGTCACACGTTCGGTACTCGACGAAGACCTTACTCTCCCTTGTTCCAGCAGGCAGCAGAGGTTTTAGCACTCTCCTCGCGATTCCGGCAGCACGACGGCGTGGTACCGGAAGTAGAGGGGAGATCTCGCAGGGCTTCGCCTTAAGCCGGAGCGAGTATGGTGGACTATGAGAGAGCCTCGGTGATCTAGGGTTTAGACTCACCAAGGAGAGGGAGCTAGGCCGGCGGCTAGGGCAAGGGGATTGCCCCAACTCGGCGACTTGGCAAACCCTAGGAGGCGGCGGCGACAATGGTGGAGGCCGGCGGCTAGGGTTTTTGGTTTAGAGGAGAGAGGTGTTGTGTACTTGGAGGGGATCCCTGCCCCTCCTATTATAGGAGGGAAGCACCGGCCAAGGGGAGGGGAATGCCTCCCCAACTCGGATCCCAAGTGGGCCGGTGGTGGAGGAGGGACTCCTCCCCAACTCGGTTTCCACCTCCCTCTCCACTTCCCAAAAATAGTCGTTTGACTTTCAAATTGGCGTTTGACTTTTCAAACAAGGATTTGATTAAACCCTCTATTTTGTTCAGCGATGACACTTAGTACATGATGCAATCATTCCAACTTGGTATGACACACTCATGTACCCTTCCCCTTCGGAGTGTCGGACATTCCGGAACCTTCTAGAACATTCCCGATGAAAACACCGGTACCATTCCCGAACTCCGAAATAGGGCTTTCCTTATATGAATCTTATTCTCCGGACCATTCCGGATCTCCTCGTGATATCCCGGATCCCATCCGAGACTCCGAACAACATTCGGTCTCTTACTCATCATTCCATAACTACTCAAACAACATCGAATCCTTAAGTGTGTCTCCCTACGGTTCGTGAATTATACGGACATGATCGAGACACTTCTCTGATCAATAACTAATAGAGGAATCTGGAAATTCATATGGCTCCCACATATTTCTATGATTACTTTGCGATCGAATGAACCACTTACATACGATACCAATTTCCCTTTGTCTCACGATAGTTTACTTATCCGAGGTTTTGATCGTAAGTATCTCTGCATACCTAGTTCAACCTCGTTACCGATAAGTACTCTTTTCTCGTTCCCGTGGTATGTAATCCCTTGTGAGCCAGTCATATGCTTGCAAGCTAATTGGATGACATTCCACCGAGAGGGCCCAGAGTATATCTATCCGTCATATGGATGTACAAATCCCACTCTTGATCCATGTGTTTCAACCCATACTTTCTGAACACTCAATGCCACCTTTATAGCCACCCAGTTACGGTGTGGTGTTTGATGTCATCGAAGCATCCTTCCGGTGATGGTGATAAGCATGATCTCATGGTCGAAGGAATTAGATTACTATGTATCAGAAAGCTTATAGCAAATGAACTATATTAAATGACTTGATCTTTATGCTACGCTTTAACTATAGGAGTATGTCCATCACATCATTCTCCTAATGATATGACCCTGTTGTTAATAACATCTCTATGTTCATGATCTGGAAACTATGATCACATATTAACCAACAAGCTAGTTTAACAAGAGGATTTACTAGGGACTCTTTTATGTTTACAAATCACACAAGTATTAATGTTTCCTATTAATACAATTATAGTATGGTATGTAAACATTTATCATAAGTATGAAGATATGATAATAACCACTTTATTATTGCCTCTTGGGCATATCTCCAACAGCCAGACCGTTGAAATGCTTGCCTTTCTTTCTTAAGGGATGCTTGGCCAAAAGAAATCGACGATGCTCATTGTATACATTATTCTTACAATGTTCCAAATATATACTTTCAGTCTCATCTAAACAGTGTGTGCATGCATTGTATCCCTTGTTTGACTGTCCTGAAAGGTTACTAAGAGCAGGCCAATCATTGATTGTTACGAAAAGCAATGCCCGGAGGTTAAATTCTTCCTGCTTGTGCTCATCCCACACGCGTATCCCGGGTTCGTGCCACAACTGTAAAAGTTCTTCCACTAATGTCCTTAGGTACACATCAATGTCGTTGTCGGGTTGCTTCGGACCTTGGATCAACACTGGCATCATAATGAACTTCTGCTTCATGCACAACCAAGGAGGAAGGTTATAGATGCATAGAGTCACGGGCCAGGTGCTGTGACTGGAGCTCTGCTCCCCAAAGGGATTCATGCCATCTGTACTTATACCAAACCTTAAACTCCTTGCGTCATATGCAAAGTCCGGGTATTTTCTATCGATTTTTCTCTATTGCGACCCATCAGCGGGGTGTCTCAACATCCCGTCTGACTTACGTTCCTCTTTATGCCATCGCAACAACTTGGCGTGCTCTTTGTTTCTGAATAAGCGTTTCAACCGTGGTATTATATGAGCATACCACATCACCTTGGCAGGAACCCTCTTCCGGGGGGGGCTCGCCCTTAACGTCATCAGGGTCATCTCGTCTAATCTTATACCAAAGTGAAGTGCATACCGGGCATGCATCCAAATTCTCATACTCCTCACCGCGGTAGAGGATGCAGTCATTAGGGCATGCATGTATCTTCTGAACCTCTAAACCTAGAGGGCAGACAACCTTCTTTGCTTCGTACGTACTGGCGGGCAATACGTTATCTTTTGGAAGCATATTCTTTATCATTTTAAGCAACTTTTCAAATGAGGAGTCAGGTATAGCACACTCAGCCTTCCATCGCAGCGATTCCAGTGTGCTGCCCACCTTTTTCAGACCATTTTCGCAATTTGGGTACAACAACTTTTTGTGATCCTCTAACATGTGATTGAACTTCTCCCTATCCTTTTCAATTTCACAATCTCTTCGTGCATCGGCAATGGTCCGACCAAGATCATCAGCGGGTTCATCATGTGTCTCTTCTTCATCCTCCCCTTCAGCATCCCCCATGGAAGTATCTCCGTACTCAGGGAAACCATGATAGTTGTCATCCTCCTCCTCTTCTTCATTGTCTTCCATTATAACCCCTCTCTCTCCGTGCTTGGTCCAACAATTATAACTGGGCATGAAGCCGGACTTCAACAGGTGGCTGCGAAGGGTTTTTGAGTCAGAGTAATCTTTCTGATTCCTACATCCATTACATGGACAGAATACAAAATCATTGCGCTTGTTTGCATCAGCAACACGGATGAATTCATGCACGCCATTAATGAACTCGCTAGAGCGTCGGTCAGTACCGTACATCCATTTCCGGACCATCTGCATTATAGTAAAAGTATATCAAAAACCATTACACAACATGATAAAATTATTACAAGTTATATTGAGAGCTTCTAGAGCATTAATTTTGAATTTTGAAAAATTTACATGCACCAATTTTTGAATTGGAGAAAACAACCAATATGATAAATGTGGAGTTTTTTATTATTGTTCTATCAGTGAAAACCTCATTTCATTCTAAGCTCTGAAACTCTAAAATTACACATTTCAATTTTCAGTAACTATGTGCCTACAAAATTTGTTACACATATATATCAAAATCCTTCTAGCTACTTCTAGAGCACGCATGCATTTGATCCATATCTCTATACTTCTAAAGTATTATAGAGCTAAAGTAGCAATAAGAGATGAAAGAATGGAGTTCTAACCTTTTAAAGCTTTGGATTTAGGTGTTGCAAACTAAATCTTGACAAATCTTGAGAGAAAAAATGGCATAAACTCTCTTGCTTCTTTGAGAAAAATGGCCACCATATGCTTTAGGGCAGCAGGACAGGAGGCAAAATATATAGTGGTGGACAACTAGTTCCGGGCCGTGATACGATCCGGGACTAATAATCCACGAAAGGACCAGCTGGCATGCTCCAGGTTATTAGTCATGGGCCGTATTACGGAACGGGACTAATGACCTGGTCCGACCCGGAACTAGTGACTACGGCCGTTTCTAGCCGTTAGAGGCCTCACGGCCCGGGACTAATGCTCTCACTAGTCACAGGCTATGCCAGGTCGGGACTGCTGGCCTTATTCACATCGAACCGAAAATGGTTTTTTCAGTAGTGATCGATGGCCTTGGACATAACCTTCAATTCTTCAAACGTTCACGGCTTCACCGCGCGCGCGTGCAACTACAATTCTGCTGAATCTCAAGTCGATAGATAGAGAGTAGCTAGCTACTACTGACGTTCATCGCCGGACCGTGTACGCTAAAACTACGAGCTAGCTAGTAGCGTTAACTAGTTATTATTATTGCTTTACCGGCCGGCGGCATCAGTCGTGCACGGCACAGCGGGATGGGTGCGAGCGTGCATGCATGCATGCCATCGACGTGACGTTGCTACTGAGAGAGATACTCACGCACGCATGCATGGTCACGTGAAAAGGATAGACCGCATAGTGACCGCGATCGAGGTCCGGAGGAGGCATGTCAAAGTCCCAGGGAACAGCTGATATCTCAACTCGCGCACACGCACGCTAGGAATCATCTATGCGTATCCTGACTCATTTAACATGTACACATTGTCCGCCTACGGTTGGATTGGCCAAGCGACATCGTGTCGTGAACCAACATATACGCATGCATCTTGGCATGCAGGTCGCCTGGTCGATATATACAGATTTGCTAGTTCTCATTCTCATCATATCGGACCACAACTATACTCTGAGAATGCACTGTCCTTCAACGTATGGAGTTATCCGACTTATTTATGAAGGAATGTACGCGATTGAAGAACACAACAAGAGATATTTTCTTCCCACATGGGTGCTCACATGATTTGCGGATTGATCTGACATAGGTTGAGTCCATTTATTTTGATTGCGATATTTGTAATTTTAATATATTTTTTATCTCTAATTATGTGATTTGTGCGGCTATGTATCTTAATTATGCAGTCGCCCGTTAAAAAAACGAATTTGCTCCAGAGGATGTAACCTCAGTGCACAGTACTGCAGACTTGCAGAGTACAGACTGCATGCCTGCACCGCATGAGTGCATGGGCACATGTGCATGCCTCGTTTCGTTTTGTCTGTCCTGTCCGGCTGGCACATGTTCACACTCGCCCCAAGGAGGAGGAAACCTCGCACTACTCACGAGCGTCGATCACGTTATAAGTAGAGCTACAGCGTCGTCGTCCGTATGCGCCACCGTTCTTCCTAGGTACGATAGATCGTCGTTCCTACCGCCGCCCGCCTGACACCTTACCAAACATGAATCAATTCATGACGACGATTCAATCTATCCCCACTAGGATATCGACTCGATCGTAAGAGTTCAAATATGTAAGCGGTGGTTCAAACTAGCGATGTGCTACTACGGTGGTTAATTCGTAATGTGTGTTTCGCGAAAAATAATTAATAGTGTGTTGAAAAAGGTGTACAAACATATACGCATTTTGCATTTTTTTTAACTCAAACTGTGTAAAGTTTGACCAAACTTATAGAATAAACTAACAATATTTACAAATAATAGGCATGATATCAAACTGTGTATCTTTCCATATTTTTTATTTACTTGTTGAATTATCTAGCTAATACCTTCAACTACTCATGCCTTCGACAACCTTTTCTATTCGAAAGGTACTACAATTGATCCCCTACACTTGTGGGTTATCAGATCTTCGCATCCTCTCAGCGCATGTATGTCAAGAATTCTCTGTGGGGGTGGGTGGTGGTGGTGGCGGTGGTGGTGGGGGGGGGGGGGGAGGGGATAGAGAGATAGAAGGTTCTATGTTATGGAGAGGAAAACTTGTGTGTTTAGGTGCAACCCATTGGGGGTCTTTATATAGGTGGAGGAAGGAGACCAACTTAGGAAAGGGGCAAAGGTGGTAGCCATCGCCTCTCTTTGGACGTCGCCAACCCTATGGCGACAGCCTCCCCCCACAAGGAAGGTGTGGGAAGCCCAAGGCCATCCCCTTATTATACATATGATTTCCTCCCTTTATTCCATTACATAATTGATCTCCTTCCATAACTTTGTACATAGCAAAAGTGGAATATCTCATATATATAGAAAGTTTCGATCAATGCAATTAAGAAAGATATACATGCATATAATAAATGAAAAGATTTCAGACGTTACCAAATCAATTACGGCTATTATTAAGAAGGTTTGGCCAGCCCTTGGAGTCTCATGCGCCACACATATGTGAGCATAGAGACAACTTTGGTGACCGGGATTAACCTCAATGCAAGGGTCTTTTGCACCACATGGAGTGCTAGACTTGGCCAATACACAAGTGTCAAAAGAAATCCAACATACACATGTCCAACACAACCATGTTCATTGCAAAACGAATGATAAATTTGGCAATAATCTAAGAAAGAGTCTGCATGCAAATTCATCATAGAAGGGGCTAATTTGGAAGCATTTACAATGCAAAACCAAGAAAATGTCACAAAGCTAGAGGAAAATATATCAGTCAAATAGATTGGATTTTAGAATGTAACTGGACTTGTTCTAAATATCATAGCAATATCAATTCGATAGCCCCGCTCTGTTGGTATCCTCTACATTCTAAAGTTTATGAGTAAGATGGATCTTGAAAGTCTGGTTTTTGATTATATAGTGATCTCGGGCACAAAGTGGTTGATCTTCGTGTGTCGTGAATGGCCATGGCTGATGTCAATATGTTCGATCGAGAAGATTGGACGATGAAAGATGGATCCTTTACCTATTTTTAAAACACCTAGTTACTTAAAAAAAGTGGGAGTGCCACAACTAAGTTTGGAACTCTATACTTTTATGAAATTTAGTAGCTTGTAATATTATCTACAGAATTAACATATGCCGGTTTCAGCGCCATATATATTTGCCGATATTTTCAGAGTTTTGCAAACCTTGGAAATACATTTTTTTGTAAGTTCTAAAAATGGTACATTAGTTTGCTCTAATACTGCCCTTGTTACAAAATAAGTGACTTGGTTTTTTTAGATTCATATGTATGTAGATGCGTTTCACTGTTTGGATTAATGTAAATATATACAAAGCTGACGGATGAGTATTTATATTTTTTGGATCAATCTCCATAATTGATGAACTAGCTGTCCAGATTTTGGTCGTAGGTCACGCTGGGTCCACAAGGGTATTTTGGCACAGTGAGGATAAATCTGAAGTCATTAGTTGCCTAAATATAATCATTTAATTGCACGATATTTATATATCCACATGCTGTCGAAGATATATCACAATGATTACATTTGACCCGTTGCGAGGGAAATCAATTAAAGAAGATTAATTGTGGTATCATCATCACCGCTGCCGTGCGGTCATGGCCGTAGCAAACTGCCTATAGTATGGTCTGCCTAAATTAATGAATATTAGATTTAAGGAGATTTGGATGTATCTAATCATATTTAAGTGTCAAATATATCTGAATCTATACAAATCTAAGTCATTAATTTGGATAGTAAGGAGTATATTTTTCGTATGAGTCTTCAAAATTTGTTTTTTTAGGTAGAATCTTCAAAATTTGTTAAACTAACCGTCTAGATTTTGGTCATATAGGTCAGGCTGGGTCCACGAGGGTATTGTCGCAGGGTGAGGATAAAGCTGAATTCATTAGTTTCCTAAATATAATCATTTAATTGCACGATATTTATAAATCCACAGGCTGCCGAAGATATACCACAATGATAAAATTTGACCTGTTGCTAGATAGGAGGGAAATCAATTAAAGAAAATTAATTGTGCTATCATCATCACCGCTGCCGAAGAAAATTAGATATATCTGCTGGCTGCGGAAGATATGACACCTTGCAAGATACTAAGACAGAAATCAATTAAAGAAAATTATTAATTGCGCTATCATCATCACCGCTGCCGTGCGGTCATGGCCGTAGCAAACTGCCCATAGTATGGTGTGGCACGTAGTCGTAGTCGACCCCGTCCACCACCGTCGTCCACGATAAAAAGGACAAAGAGCCACCACCCCCCACAACGGAGCCTGCCTGCCTGCCTGCCTTGCCGGGGTCCCATCTCACTCACGAGCTCCCCCAAAATTTGATAGATTTACCATTCCCTACCTGCCATTTATAACCTACTTCCACAGCTCTAGAAGCCCACATCACACCTTTCCAAAAAATAGAAGGGTGAATATCATGGCAACAAAGAACATTAGGATTTTTAGTTCTATACTTAGCATCTATAATTCTTTTCCATAATTTTTCCTCACCCTGAATATACCTTTTAATCCAAGATCCTAGCAAACACAAATTAAGGTCTAACAAATTTGGAATTCCCAGACCTCCAAACTCTCTTTTCATACAGACTGAGGGCCAGTTAGCAAGATGAATTTAATGTCTATCTTCTTCATCATTCCAGAAGAAGTTAGCCATATGAGAATACAGGAGCTTAATGGCCCATTTGGGGAATTTAAAGAAAGAAAGGAGGTAAATAGGGATGCTTGATAGGCAAGCCTGAATCAACACTCTTTTAGCAGCATAGGAAAGGAGTTTACCTCTCCAGCCAGTAATCCTTTTAAGAAGGTTTTCTATAAGAGGTTGGAGATCCTCTCGCCTCAGTTTATCAAAGTGCAAGGGGATCCCCAAATATTTAACAGGAAAACTACCCCCAACACATTCAAAAATATCTAGAAAAGGTCTAAACTCATCATCATCTAAATTAATTGGAATGAGCTCACTTTTATGATAGTTGACTCTCATTCTAGAAATTTGTTCAAAACAAGTGAGGATCCATTTGAGATTGATGGCCCCAGAAATATCAGGTTTCAAGAAAAATAAAGTATCATCAGCATACTGTAAGCAACTAACACCCCCAGACACAAAATTAGGACAAAGACCCACTATGGCTCCACAGACAGAGCTTTTAGACAACATTCTAGAAAAAACATCAATCATAATGTTAAAGAGCAGGGGTGCAATGGGATCACCTTGTCTAAGACCTTTCCCAGTCAGGAAAAAGTCACTCTCTAAATCATTAACCCTGACCCCTATGGACCCCCCAGAGTGATTTGTTTAATAAACCTAATGAAAATAGGACAAAAACCTCTAAGCTCTAGAATCTCAACCAAAAAATCTAAATTGACTCTATCATAAGCTTTTTCATAATCTATTTTAAAAACCAGCCCTTGACTCTTGCTACTATGCACCTCATGAATAATCTCATGAGCTGTCACTACACTTTCTAAAATAAACCTACCTCTAATAAAAGCAGATTAATAAGGAGTATATTTTTCGTATGAGTCTTGAAAATTTGTTTTTTTAGGTAGAATCGTCAAAATTTGTTAAACTAACCGTCTAGATTTTGGTCATATAGGTCAGGCTGGGTCCACAAGGGTATTTTCGCAGGGTGAGGATAAAGCTGGATTCATTAGTTTCCTAAATATAATCATTTAATTGCACGATATTTATATATCCACAGGCTGCCGAAGATATACCACAATGATAAAATTTGACCTGTTGCTAGATAGGATGGAAATCAATTAAAGAAAATTAATTGTGCTATCATCATCACCGCTGCCGAAGAAAATTAGATATATCTGCTGGCTGCGGAAGATATGACACCTTGCAAGATACTAAGACCGAAATCAATTAAAGAAAATTATTAATTGCGCTATCATCATCACCGCTGCCGTGCGGTCATGGCCGTAGCAAACTGCCCATAGTATGGTCTGGCACGTAGTCGTAGTCTACCCCGTCCACCACCGTCGTCCACGATAAAAAGGACAAAGAGCCACCACCCCCCACAACGGAGCCTGCCTGCCTGCCTTGCCGGGGTCCCATCTCACTCACGAGCTCCCCCAAAATCCTCCACCACTGCCCTGCCCACACACACACAGACCAATCAATCAACACAATGGCGGTTCGCACGCGCGGCCACCACCGCCGGCTTCTGGCCGCCGCGACGTTGGCCCTGCTCCTCCTCTTGGCGTCCGGCGGCGTGGCGCGTGCGGGGATGAGCGGTCCGATCAAGACGGTGGTGGTGGTGGTGATGGAGAACCGGTCCTTCGACCACATGCTGGGTTGGATGAAGCGGCTGAACCCGGCGATCGACGGCGTGACGGGGGCGGAGTGGAACCCGGCGAACACGTCGGACCCGTCCTCCGGGCGCGTCTACTTCGGGGACGGCGCGCAGTTCGTGGACCCGGACCCGGGCCACTCGTACCAGGAGATCCGGCAGCAGATCTTCGGGTCCGACGACGCGTCGGGCCCGGCGAAGATGAACGGGTTCGCGCAGCAGGCCACCTCCATCGGCGGCGGGAACATGACGGACGCCGTGATGAACGGGTTCGCGCCCGACAGCGTGGCCGTGTACCGGGAGCTGGTGTCGCAGTTCGCGGTGTGCGACCGGTGGTTCGCGTCCGTGCCGTCGTCCACGCAGCCCAACCGCCTCTTCGTCCACTCCGGCACATCCGGCGGCGCCACCAGCAACAACCCAGAGTACGTATATCCACCATCGTGCATTGCTGTTGTACTGATTAACCAAACAAACGCGCCCTTTAATCCCGCCGCGGATTTAATTACTGATGATGATGATCCGTTTCATTCGTACCCAAATGCGTCTTGATTCTTTGCGTGGTGGATGCGATTCCGCCGCGAAAAAAGCCAGTCTGCATTGCGTTGCGTTTGAGAGAGAGAGGGGTGGGTTGGTCGCCAAGATTTATTGAGGGTGGGTTGTTGGGGATTTTGCCTTGCGCTACTCCAGATGCGAACAAGAATGTCGTGATCATGCTAATGGTATCTTAGGAGTGTACTTAGTAGCGTATTAGCAGGAGCGAATACGGACACCCAGACCTACTCATTTCCAAGATTCATTTGGATTGCACTTCGGTCGTCAAATTGACCAGACGTTTAAAGACGTACAGTACGCTGATAGTACTTTTTTCTGGGCGAAAACTAGGTAGTACATCTATACCTACTCTGTTGCCGAGAGGCAGCCAGATTCTGGCGACGCTAGTGTAGAGCCTGGTCTTTAATCACACCCTACAACAATTATACTACGTAGTATCTGGAATGTAGTTAAGTCGACAAACTGACCAGCCGTTTTACATCAGTAGAGGAGTACCCAAAAATATTTGGTCAAAATTACGTGGGAACATGCACACCCAGAGGTACTCTGCTGTCGGAACAAGGTTAGATTATGCTGACTCTAGTGTAGAGCAGAGTGGCCGCCTGGCCGGGTTTTTCCTAGCGGGGACAGAGAACAGAGTATTCAGTGCACGCAGGGTACACTGCCCTTTTCGGCTGTTCTCTCCTGTGTCCGGACTCTGAAAGACAAGTACTCATACTAGTACTAGCAAACTGATCAGCCATCCTGCATGTGTACTCATACTAGGAGTACTAGCAAACATTTAATTGGTATATAGTCACACGGCCGTTCAACGAACTTCCTAAGTTTAACTAGCCGCACAAAGATGACGAAATTCAGGCAAAGCTACTCCACTCTTCAGACCTGCATTCTATATGGCTCTCTGTCCATACCAGAATTTCATACTCCTTTCTCTTTCATCATTTTGTCTGTTGAGTAGCAGCACTAGCACTTGTTGCAAAAAGAGCTTTACCTTGACATTTCGGTGTCTACTAATAATGTGATAATAAAGTACATCATCACTGTGGGAGAACACTGCCACACTAGCTAGTACTAGTACTACTCCAAGAAGAAGAAACGAAAATGACATTGATTCGTCAGGAGGAGTACAAGAGAGAGACACGTGTCTGGCCGCGATTAGCCGACAAAGCAAACACAAAGGCCGTCTTTTGCTATCGCGAAATCTATATGGGCCATGCGCTGCTCTTTTTTTTTTTTCGCTCACCCTCCGGATGAGCATGGTTGGATGCTTCGCATGTGCCTAACCTTAAAGGAGTATTTGATTAGATTAGTGCAAGTACGATTAGTTAACTAATCGCCGAGAGGTGGGCACCATCAATCATCCATGTGAACTGATGCGATGCGAGGTCGCTGCACGCACGGCAACCTCGAGGGGTGGCCCGCCTCGCTGAACTGTTGGACCATGGATTTGACTGGTATCACTGTCAGTGGAACCTCGAGCCGGAGAGTGGAAACCGTGTCAGGACAGGGATATGGTCACTCTGTTCATGACAGATTGACAGGAACCGGGTGACATTTATTCGGCCATGCGACCTCCCATGAATCGTGTCGCTATATTTAACGCGTCTCAGGATAAAAAATAGAGGCACAGTCTCGATATCCACGCCATGTTGCAAAGCGGAGCAGTTTTTCTTAGCAGGTGGCCCAGAGCAGCGGAGTACGTGCTCTATCCAGCCCAAACAAAACCAGTCGGCAATTCTATTGGGCCCTATTAAACCCCAGTATGGTCATCTAGACTCAGTCCATATAGGAAAACTGCAATTTCTCCTGAAAAAAAAAATCCTGCAATTATAGCAAAATAAAGTCCAGCAACCGTCTGAAACCTAAGAATTCAGTGGGTAAATGTTCATTTCTGACGATCTACGGCACTAAAAATACTTTTTTTTTGACAGAGCACTGAAAATACTTCTGATTGTGCAATGCAGGTTGCTTGCTATGGGATATCCACAAAGGACGATCTTCGACAACATCCACGACGCGGGCCTCTCCTTCGGCGTCTACTTCCAGGACGTGCCGGCCGTGCTCTTCTACCGCAACCTGCGCAAGCTCAAGTACCTGCTGGACTTCCACCCCTTCCACAACACGTTCCGGGACCACGCCAGCCGCGGCTCCCTCCCCAACTACGCCGTCATCGAGCAGCACTACATGGACTCCAAGAGCCATCCGGCCAACGACGACCACCCTTCGCACGACGTCTACCAGGGCCAGATGTTCATCAAGGAGATCTACGAGACGCTCCGCGCCAGCCCCCAGTGGAACGAGACGCTCTTGATCATCACCTACGACGAGCACGGTGGGTTCTTCGACCATGTGCCCACGCCCGTCGACGGTGTGCCGAGCCCCGACGACATTGTTGGCCCGGCGCCGTATAACTTCACGTTCAACAGGTTGGGCGTGCGCGTCCCGGCCATCATGATCTCCCCGTGGATTGAGAAGGGGACAGGTTAGTGAGCACGTGCTTCTTGGTTAACATCAGCGAAACAGGTATATTATTTTCCTGATCACCGATGACATTTTGGTCTTTTTTTTTATGTCGTTTCAGTTGTGCATGGTGCAAATGGTCCAACCCCGACGTCGCAGTACGAGCATTCGTCGATCCCTGCGACCGTGAAAAAGGTGTTCAATCTGCCACAGGATTTCCTGACCAAAAGAGACGCATGGGCTGGGACATTTGAAGGCGTCGTGCAAACAAGAACTGAACCAAGGACAGATTGCCCTGGTACGTGTAATTGCCCATGTCTCCATCTTAACCTGTCAAGTTACATTGTATTGCTAGTTTTCTACCTTCTTACTGCTCTGAGTATTTACGATCATGATGAGCAGAGCAACTCCCGATGCCAACGAGGATCCGGCAGACGGAGGCGAACGAGGAGGCGAAGCTGAGCTCGTTCCAGCAGGAGATCGTGCAGCTGGCGTCGGTGCTGAACGGCGACCACCAGCTGAGCAGCCTGCAGGAGAGGATCAGGGACAAGATGAACGTCCGGGAAGGCACCGCCTACATGAGGAACGCGGTGCGGCGCTTCTTCGAGGCCGGCATGTCAGCCAAGCGGATGGGCGTGTCCGACGACGAGCAGATCGTCAAGATGAGGCCCTCCCTCACCACCAGGACATCCTCCTCCTCCCCCGCCGTCGAAGACGACAATCGTCCGTAAAAAAGAGGCATACATACATACATAGAAAATTGATTGATGTTGGGATGTTACTGCATATATAGAAGATAATCAGCCAGCGTAGCCTAGCCTAGCCAGTACGATGTGCTCGCTCGTACAAGAAGTGCTCTAGGATGGATTCGGTGTGCACGGGCTGTAAGACGGAACATTGGTCTCTCTCTCTCTCTGGTATACAAAGCAAGATGCGTTGTTCCTTGTCAAACCGTCAGAATTCAGCAGTGTTCATATATAGTAGCTCTGCTGATGGGCACTAAATTTGTTTGAGCAATTGACACGCAGCTCCATCAGAATACCTTCTGCAGCTCAGCTCAAATAAGAAGGTAATAAGTTGACTTCACCCAACGCGTGTACAGTGTACTGCCCTGGTGCTCTGCCATGGCAGAGCACGGCAACGGCAGGCCATAGCTAGCGAGCACACGCTAAGGGCGGAGCTGGATCATCATCGATCTCGTTTCGGTGGCCGCACTACAGCCTGCCTCCCGCAAACCCACACTTCCCTCCAGGACAGATGGTGCTATTGAGCCAGTTTGAGCTCGAGCTTCATGATCATGTTCCATCCGAACCACCAACACGCACTATACCTAGAGTGTGGATTACAGTCTGCGTGTGCACTAACGTCGAGCACCGACGCGGCTTACCCGGAAACCTGTACGTGCACTATGTTCTTCAGGCCACATGATGCAGAAACGCGAATGGAGGAAAAATCCGCAGCAGCTCCCGAGCGGCCGGTGCTTTCTGTAATTCAAATTTTGCAAAATCACATTTCCGCAACTATAAAATATCTGCAAACAAATACGTCCATACATATACACATTCGGAAGGCATGGTAGAAATTTCGGGAGAAAATACGTTGTATTCGGAAGGAATGGAGGGAGTAAATCTCCAAAGCCATGACAAGTCACGAGGCTAGGATCCTAGCTCGGTTGGTACTTAGTAGTGTGGTACACACTACACAGACTTAGAAATACAGAACCCTTTGGTGCCTTGGCCACATGGGCAGGAAAACCCCTTTCTTTCAGCGCGTGCCAGAGTAAAGGATTGTATATACGCATCAGACCACCTTTTATTCATTTGAATTGGCGGTAGAAATTCTGCCTTACTTTGTACTTAAACAAAACGAGCTTTCAAAGTTCACACGGTATATAATGGAGAAGATGAAAAAATACAGTCTACCGCCTGTGGTATACGCGATTTCTTGACGACGCCTTGGCCGCTGGCACCACTTCAGTGTCGCTGATAAATTCACCTAGCAACCCTAACAAGTAACAAATCAGTGGTATCCATCTACCATGGGTGGTGGTTGCGGTCGACCGATGGCTCGACCTCAATGGAACCATGAATTTGGTGGTTAAGCCCGGTATGCCGAGACTTGGTATCTAGGTTGACCGAACAACATCAAGTTATCCAAAATTAGTCAAGTGACCAAACAAAGTCAACTGTTGAAGGTATTGAACACAGAACAGTAACAATTCTTCCTATGTATAGGTCATTTTGATAAATCTGACATTTCATTAAAACTTTAACACAAAATGAACTCTATAGGGTATCGGGCATTGGTACCGCCTAGTGTTTTGTACCGCCAACGAGACCGGCCCATGGGCAGACGTAGCGTCCCTAAAGCCTGGGCGCGTGCCCGGGCTTCGCTGCCTCTCGGCTCGTTGAATCGATCGTAAAACAACTAGGAAATCGCGACTGGTTTGGGAAAAAATGGTTGTGCACGTGGTGGGTTGACCTGTTGGGCTGGGAATTGGGACGTGGCCAGGCAGCGACCGAGCAATAGAGAAGCAGAGCGACACCCAGCATGCCTATTGTTGAGTCATGGGTTCGTTCGTTTCCCTTCCCATCCACGCCTCTATTCCTATCCCTGACCCCGACCACGCAACCAGTAGACGGGAGAAACCCTCGCCGCCGCATCCCACACAGCAGCAGGGGCCAAGCCCAACTGCATCTAGCGCCGGCGGCCGCAAGCGTCGGCGAGGCGATGTGCCGACGGCCCGGACTCCAGCAGCCTCGACTTCAACAAGAAAAAGACAAATAGGTGAGAATCTACCATGTTTTTCAATTCAATTTAGAAGCATTCAATCATGAATTTGTTCAATTTGAGTTAAATTATATTTGTTCATAAGTTCCTAAATAGCTAAGGTGCCACAGTTTGAATTAAACTAAAGAAATCATACGAAATTTCAGGGATTGGGAGATTTTTGGTTGATAGAAGAACCTTGCCGCAATCACCGCCGCAACCAAATGTGGCAAATGAGCATGAAGTGGAGTAAGTGTTTAATCTGTATGAAATAGTGTATGATCCTGCCCTTAGGAAACAAATCAATGAATATCATCCAGATTTAAAAGACCAAGTGAAAAGAGCATACCTTTTAAAAGGTCCAACTCAACCAATTGTGAACTTTCCTAAGACAATGGGAAGCAGACCTAGGTTTTTTTGAAAAGCATGGTATGATAAGTATGATTGGATATAATATATTGAGTCTCATGATAGGGCTCATTGTTTATATTGCTTTCTCTTTAATCCACTTGGAAGTGTACACCGTTTTGGTAATGAAGTATTCACCAAAACCGGGTTTAGCCACTTACAAAGCTTTACCCGAGAATATTGGTGGTGTAAATAGTAACCACAATAGGGAAAGGGTGCATTGTGATGATTTTCGCAATCAAGGCAAAGTGTGTCTAGTAACTTGGCTCGTGCATCCAAGGAATCCTATATAAGATCCGTTTGACTTCTTCCTTGAATTGTGCAAGATTTCTCATTGGTCAAGTTTGACATTTCGTGACCATAATAAATCTCTTAGTTCATTAAACAAGGGAAAGTTTCGTGAGATGGTTGATTGGTATAAATAAAAGGATGAAAAAGTGGAGAATGATTATGAGCATGGTGGAAATTCCAAGATGATATCTCACAAAATCCAAAAGGATATTTCCAAGTGTTGTGCAAAAGAAGTCGCCAAGGTGATTATGGGAGAAATTGGTGACAAGAACTTCTCCGTTCTTATTTATGAATCATGTACTATATCCATAAAAGAGAAAATGGCGGTTATGTTGAGGTTAGTACTTAGTAGTGTTGTCTTGCTATTAAATTTATCTATTGTTCCATACTTTTATGTAACCTTCTTGCAATTGTTTTGGTGTAGGTATGTGAATAATGAAGGCAAGGTTGTGGAGAGATTTCTTTCCCTATACCATGTCCATGAGACTACATCAGAGGCACTAAAGGAGGCTCTTCTTTGCATTGTAGATCGTTACAAGCTATGTATCCATAGGCTATGAGGGAAAGGATATGATGGGGCTTTCAATATGAGAGGTGAATTTAATGGCTTGCAAAAAAAGATCTTAGATGAAAATCCTTATGCCTTTTATGTTCATTGTTTTGCCCATCGTTTGCTATTGGTATTTGTCTCCATTGCTAGTTCTTGTTCATCCATTAATGATTTCTTTGAGTACATCTCCGGGATTGTGAACACATCAAGTTCATCTTGCAAAAGAAGAGATGTGCTTAGGTAACAACATCATCAACATATTGTGGATATGCTTGAGAGGGGTGAGTTTCTAGTGGAATAGGCTTGAATCAAGAAACAAGTCTAACTAGGCCCGAGGATACTAAATGGGGTTCACATTATACAACTTTGCTTCATGTTCACCAAATGTGGTTTGGAACATTGTTTATTCCCTGTGAATTCAATGATGAGAGTCATGGCCTGACCCAAGCGGCAGGTTTGATAGAGAAAATGGAGAACTACAATTTTTTTCATTTTAATGCTTATGATAACGTTTCTTGCCATTGTGGATGAGCTCTCACATGTTTTGCAAAAGAAAGATCTAAATATTGGGCATGCAATGGAATTAGTTAGTAATGTGAAAGATCGGTTGGCCTCTAGTTTGATGAGGTTCAACACTTCTACATGGCGAAGGGTATACCAATTCCGCATATCAATGAACAAATACTGGTCCGGGGTCGTTCAAGGCTTGATGGGTGACTTACACTAAGCGTCATTTCTACAAAGTTGAGATCTTCTATGTTGTCGTTGACAAAATATGTGTTGAGATGGATCATCGCTTTTGTGAAGCTTATATGGAGGTATTAGAGAGTTTCTCATGCCTTAGTCCGAAGAACTCTTTCTCCTTGTTTGGTGTGGACAAGGTTGCTCGCTTATCTTCAATTTATCATACGTATTTTTCCTAATGGTGACCGTGCAACCATAAGAGGACAACTTGAGAATTACATTCACCATGTGAGAATCCATGCATCTTTTTCTACTTGCACAAACCTTGAAAGTTTGGCTACAAAGATGGTTGAAACGGAAAGGTATTTGGTCTTTCCATTGATGTACAAGCTTATTGAGTTGGTCTTCCCATTGATGTACAAAGAAGGATTTTTCGGCAACGAAGATTATCAAGTCCAAATTGCATAACAAACTCAAGAATGAATAGTTCAATAACTTGATGATATGTTACACCGAGCGGGAGATATTTAGACAACTTGATAGTGGTGTTATTGCTCAACGGTTTTTAGCCATGAAGAAGAGGACGAAACATTTACCTCATAGGACTAGGGATAATTAGCACATCCTTGGTAATATCTTGGTATATTTCTTTGTCTCATGAATCAAGATAAATATATTTTGAAGGCATGTTCGTATGATTTACTAACCCATCTTTCTTCTTTTGTGATGTAGATCTTGTTGTGTGTGCTTTTGGACTCTTGTCATCGATCATCGGAGTTTTATTAGTCTTTTGGGAGTTCTTTCCAAGTCCTATCATATCTAATATTACGTATATGTGTAGTTGAATGTGTTATAAACTTGTGGACATTCGAATGTGTTGTGAACATTGGAATATGTTGTGAAAGTCTAATGTAATGTATTTGTGTTTCCGCACTAAAACTATTGTAAAAAAATATTTACTCCGTATGATGTTTATTTTGTCCAAAAAAAAAAGAGATGGCCGAGATTTTTTTTAGTTTCCTTAAGAATTTTGTGCCAAGTTTCCTCCAAAGGTTAGATTAGTAGCTCCGGCCCTTTATATACACCTCCACGCCAACTCTACCATCTCACTTCATGCCATCCTTCCTCGCGCTAGGAACGAGCCAGTGATCGCGCAACAACGAGTGGACAACCATGTCCATTCTAAGACTATGCGTCCTCGTCATCCTCTTCGCAATGTTCTGGACGCCCTCAACAGCCGTGCGCAGCTCGACGCTGCTCCTTGCACGCTCCCGTTCGCTGTCGCCACCCAACGCCGGCGCACCGCTCACCTCGTGGGCTGCCTCCCTAGACGCTCAGTCGGCGGCCGACGAGGCACGCTTGGCCACGCTGGTCGCGGTGTCCGTTCCCGACGCTAAACCCAACAGCAACGGCCGGCACGGCCGCTCGTTTGTGCCGATCGCGCCGGGCCGGCAAATCCTCAGCATCCCGAACTACGTCGCCCGCGCGCGGCTCGGCACGCCGCCGCAGACGCTCCTCGTCGCCATCGACCCCAGCAACGACGCCGCCTGGATACCGTGCAGCGCCTGCGTCGGCTGCGCGCCCGCGGCGTCGTCGCCGTCCTTCTCCCCGACGCAGTCGTCCACGTACCGGCCCGTGCGGTGCGGCTGGCCGCAGTGCGCGCAGGTGCCGGGCACACCCTCGTGTCCCGGCGGCGTGGGCGCGTCGTGCGCGTTCAACCTCACATACGGGTCTTCCACGTTCCAGGCCGTGCTCGGGCAGGATGCTTTCTCCCTCGAGAACGACGCCGGCGCTGCCGCGTCGTCCTACACGTTCGGGTGTCTCCGTGTCGTCACCGGCAGCTCCGTGCCGCCGCAGGGGCTCGTTGGCTTCGGGCGCGGGCCGCTGTCCTTCTTGTCACAGACCAAGGACACGTACGGATCCGTCTTCTCCTACTGCCTGCCGAGCTACAAGTCATCCAACTTCTCCGGAACACTGAGGCTCGGCCCCGTCGGGCAGCCGAAGAGGATCAAGACGACGCCGCTGCTCTACAACCCTCACCGCCCCACCCTGTACTATGTCGACATGACCGGCATCCGCGTGGGCGGCAAGGCCGTGCCCATCGCGGCGTCGGCGCTCGCGTTCGACCCGGCCATCGGCACAGGCGGCACGATCGTCGACGCGGGCACCATGTTCACGCGCCTGTCGGGCCCCGTGTACGCCGCAGTCCGCGACGCGTTCCGGCGCAGGGTGCGGGCGCCAGTGTCCGCGCCGCTCGGCGGGTTCGACACGTGCTACAACGTGACCGTGCGGGTGCCGAGCGTCGCGTTCGCGTTCGCCGGCGGGGCGGCCGTGACGCTTCCCGAGGAAAACGTGATGATCCACAGCTCGCGGGGCGGCGTCGCGTGCCTGGCGATGGCGGCGGGCCCGTCGGCGGGGGTGAACGCGGGGCTGAACGTGCTGGCGAGCATGCAGCAGCAGAACCACCGCGTGCTGTTCGACGTCGCCAATGGACGCGTCGGGTTCTCCCGCGAGCTCTGCACCGCCTGATGCCCTGATATGCTGTCTGTCCAAGTGTAGTCGTGGCTACTGTGCTTCATCACGGCTTTAATTTACACTTTTGACCTCTGGTTCGTGTGTTCACCGCATGTTTATTCATGCACGTTCTTTCTCTCCCTCCGTTTTCAAATATAAGACAGTTTTGCAAGTTCAATTAAACTTACAACACATTATATATTTATCGAATAGAGGTAGTACATTTCTTTTACTACGAGTGAGCCCTCGCCCTTCAGCAGTCGCAAGAACTTTGTGAGTTCGGTAGCTTAACGATGAAGAAAATTAAGATAAGGTCAGATGGCTAGGACCATTGACGCTACTTTGCTGCCGTTAAGAACATTATTGTGAGCAACTTTATCAAATTTGGACAAAAATTACTCAAACTAGTTTTCTTTCCTGCAATTGGCACTCAGGAGTGTCATGTTTTGCATCGTTCTCTCTCCGCTGAGAGCACACTGCCAGTCTGCCACAGAGCTAACGGTTGGGTTATTCTCATAACTAGAATGGGGGCCCTCGCAAATGCGAGGGCAATATCTAAAAGTATGCGGAAAAAATCTTCGCTGTGTCTAATTATTTTTTCTAAACATCATCAATTTCCTTTTTCTAAATTAATGTTATGTTTCCACAAGAGAAGACAAAGGCACTATGTAAGAATAGAAAATCATTTAATATTATTCTCTTCAACATACTATATCCATGTTGGCAAGAAGATCGTAAAATATATAATTCCTTAGAAGTACAACAATGGACACAATTTACATAGAGCTCATAAGCTTTTGAAAAGGTATAATTTGGAAGTCTTTGTTTCTTTGGAAGTCATCATGTTTGTTTTAACCATTTTCTAACTTCCACCATTGTATTGGCTTCTAGAAAGTGTTCTTTCTCTATTGTTAAACTATGTTTGTATTAGAAAACATGAACCAACATATTTCTATGAAGTGCTTCATATAGAAATGTGTTAGGACAAGAAAGTACAAATTAGTTTAGATTTTATTGCATATTTGTTTATAAGGAATGAAGAAAAAAATTGAAAGAGAATATACAGTTCGTCTTAACCACAAACTTACTAAATTTGTATCATCTATTAACTATTGTGTAAAAAAGGTACATCACATATATTTCTTAAATAAGTTTCACTCTATGGAAAATATACAACATGAGGGAATTTTCTTATAAAAATGTATGTCGGCTGAAAGTATGCGACATGACCGACCATGCTCACCAAAGATTGGACCATATAAGAAAATAGTAAACACCTATAGTGAAGCCACATAATTTCCAGCTATTGAGTTGCTTAATACAGAATTTTTCAGTCCAGATAAAAAAATTGAAAATACCAGCACAGACAACTTTCGAGATGATCAGCATAGCCATGAAAAAGGCTCCATGTAGCAAGAGCAGATAAAAATTAGATCATGCTTTTTTGATCTTATTACTCCTGGTAACTGACGCCCTCCCTCCATTGAGTTTGTGTGTATTCATGGTTAGCCCTGACACTTGATTGTGTCCTAATCGCATGCATAATGTGTTGACTCCCGGCTCATGCATAGCATGCTATTGCGTCGTTTTTCCAGATGCTTGAAGCCGGCGGCGGGCTTGTACCTGTAGGAAAAACTCGCGTGCTAGGCTTGGATGCAGCACATCGGCGATCTCAAGTATGCCATTGCTGCATCGCATCTCGGTGGTACTTTACCTCTTCCTCTTTTTTTTTTTGGGCAAACACACACCTCACGATTTCCGCCGGCACCGTTACTGGTCGATTCCGGCCCTTTGCGTTTTGAGCACTCATGAGCCCGGGTAGTTGTAGATCATAACAAATTTTGGGTGTTCTTTCTGGTCTAGGGCTGCCGTGAATATATGGATTCCTAACAGCCGACGTCTAGGAAAGCTGCCCACGCGAGGCTACGTGATAAGGACATATTTTGTAACTGTTAAGTCCGATGTTTTTTACGCGTTAACTTTAAATCTAAACCATCAAAATCAGAACATCAATGGTCAGTTTATTTTAGTTTATGTGGATCAACCTAGTGCCTCGAAAAACACCCTTATATTGCTTTTAGTATATAATAGATACTCTCAGTAACATATTACTCGGCATATTAGATTTGATTAAAGTCAAACTTGATGATGTTTGACTTTTTTTGTTTGATAATGTTTGACTAAGTATACATGATATAAATATTACTAAGATTTATACTAGAAATAGCACGCGAATGTATGCGCTCAGGCTCCCGCACATGATGAGATCGTAGCCCCGCATCAAAGCAGCGACGACCTGCAATCTCTACTATTCCTTAAAGGCAAACACTACAATATGGTGGTACGTCGGCGACCCCCTCCCCTCCTTCTCGCGGAAAAAAACCGGTACATAAAAGGGCAACGCATATACAAAACGCTAGGAAAAAAACGGCTAAAAAAAACCCCACGTTGACCACCTCCTGGACTCTCAACCTTTCCTCTCGCAACAGCCGCCGATTCCTTCCCCTCCCGTTGCCGATTCCTTGTCGCGCCACCGCTGCTCCATCCTGGCTTCCGTCCCCGCCTCTCTATCCTGTGCGCCGCGCTGCCGATGCCTCCCATTTCCGTTCCCCATGTCTCACGGCCGATCTTCACCCATGCTGCCTCCCAATCTGACAACCTCAGATGGAAACCGCCGGTCAGCTCGTTCAATGGCAACCGCCGTTGCCAATCGTGGAGCTCGCCGATCGTGGAGGTTGTGCTGGTTACCTCATCTCCCAATAAAAAAGGTCCGAGCCCACCTATTCTCGTACAGCTGCACATCAGACGCCCGCCGACGCTCCTTGCCGCGCATCCGACGCTCTACCCGGTTCCCGATCCCGCCTCGCTGTTTCGACGGTCCCGCGTGTCGCGCCGTGGACGTGGCCGTGCTCCACTACGCCGTGGCTGTGGCCGTGGCCGTGCTCCACTACGGCGGCTGCAGGAGACGACTGACGGCGCACGTCCTCACCACTGCCAACACCTTCAGCGGCTCAGATAAACGAGCTCTCTTGCATTGTTGTTCTTTTTCTCCAAATGCCATGGACAACGCCTTCTTTATGTACTTGATTTAGAAATTTTTAGTCCTGACATGCTTGTTTACAACAGCGAGAACATAAAAGTGGAGTTATTGAAACAAATGTTTCTAAAAGAAATCCATGCATATCTCCTAGAATCCGGTAAAGGCTCACAAAACCTGGTTTATGTTTCTCAAATTTCTTAAGGTTCAGTGTAACAAACCAAGCAAACTCTGGCAATACTTGCATGAGAGCTCGTTTATGTTCACACAAATTCAATAATCCTATATGGGTATAATTCTACGGTTTCATGAGAGCAAAGAGAATAATCCTATATGGGTAGAATTATACCAATAGAGTGCGTAGATACGGTTTGCAAGCAAACTCTGGCCATAATTTCTATTTGTGCTCTGGCAACACTTGCATGAGAGCAAAGAATTGGAGATACCACTGCACCGGAGTACCCCATACATAAAAATCGATCATGTTTTAAGTTTCCTCATTGTTTCTTGTTCATTCTATATGGGTGGCTAGCAGAAATATTTTCTATTCCAACTTTCAGAAGGTAAGAACATGCTATTTAATGATAATTGTTTGCACTTATCTGATATAGTTTAGTGAAACAAGGTGACTTGTAATATTGGCTTCTTTAAGCTCAAAAGATTACTCATTTGATTGCTTTGACCACTTTTTGTATCTTTTGAAAATAAGTATGAGAATCAGCATTTGCAACAAAGGTGAAGGCCACGGGTAGTAGTAGTAACCATAACCCAGCGATTTAGATTTTGTTTAAATCTACTTGTTTGTCATTTCTCTTGATTCTGTTTGTTTCCTGAGATTAAATGATTATGGTGGCTTACACTAGCTTGCTGCGACTCAACAGTGCAAGGTGGATCTGATTATGTCAAACTCTGTTCAGAATTCCTGGCAGACATAAGGTCATCTATTAAAAAAATGCAGGTACAACGATTCCTGAGGAATTCTTCATTTCCTTTGTCCTAGAATTACAGAGAGAATCGTAACATTTTCTTATAGAAAAATGATTTAATTGTTACTTAAGTAGTACTCCCTCCGATCTTAAATAAGTGTCTCCATTTTGAACTAGAGTTAGTTCAAAACTGCGACACTTATTTAGGATCGGAGGTAGTACATTACTTGTGCGAGCAAGCTAGAGTATTGAGTTGTACTGGAAACACGGATTATATTGATCCATTCAGTTATTACTGAAGTACAACACCTATGCAGGCGAGCTTTGACAGTTTAAGGAGATTG
This sequence comes from Avena sativa, assembly GCA_916181665.1. Taxonomy (NCBI): domain Eukaryota; kingdom Viridiplantae; phylum Streptophyta; class Magnoliopsida; order Poales; family Poaceae; genus Avena; species Avena sativa. Next base: position 444,299,703 of record OV702282.1, on the reverse strand, counting down.
TGTTGAAGTGAGATTCTATGTTTCGCTTTGTCATCTTCTGATGTGCTCACTTGAAGTAGATTTTCCCCTTAGAAGTAGATTTTGCTAACGGGCGTAGAAGGTCCTCTAATTCCCTGATGTGCTCGCTTTTTTTCGAAATGGAGGCCTCGCCCGGCCTCTGCATCAAAGTGATGCATACAGCCCCTTATTTTATTGCAAAATCTTATGGCGGTTGCTACGGTTTCTATTTTTATACCCGTGCATTGTCCATGTTAAACAAATCTTCCCTACTAGATTTTATTCATTTATTTGTTAGCAAAAAGTTCAATTTGCATACAGACAGCATAGGACAAAAATAAATATAAGAGGAAATAGACTGTGTGCGCTCATAATAACATATTTGAGAAACATATTTGTTTCTCAATAGACAGATTACAATTTTATCAGGAGAAAATAAGGATGATTTTGGGGGGCCAAGTATCAGGAGTTGGTGTAGTGGGATCAGGCCAATCACAGATTTGACGAGTGCCAGTCTTCCTATCCTGTTCATGAGCCTCACTTTCTAGGTAGGTAGCCCAGCTGCCGCCCTCTCGATGAGAGGCTGCATCTATGCAGCTGTCGGCCGCCTTAGCATCAGAGGTATCCCTTGGTAGCCGATAGGCAGGTCGACGATGGGGCTGCCCAGGCTCTACTTTACTAGATGATATTTATGGTCCTTTTAAATATTTTTTCTCATACTTTTGTATTGAATCGTCATTTGCATAGCACTAGGTTGTGTTGTCCTGATATCGATCATTAGTCGGAAGATTTTTCTCTGTTTTACTATGTACAGTTTTTTCCTATAGGTTTAGACATGACGAAGAGTAAGTAAAAATATTGAAAACAAGAAAAGATTGCTCTTAAACTAATTGGTCTGCACCTTTTTTCTGGCTTTAAAGTAACGTTGAAGTTTAGACAACGGTGTGTGCTACATTTTGCTAAGCATGTTCTCTCTCTCTTCAATGTTGTAAAAATCATGTGTGCTGCTATGTGGTTTTCCTTATGCCAAGCACGTTCTTAAAATTAGCCATGATGCTCACATACAAAGAAAACACTAAGACGACGCACTCTATTGTAGTCTGATAATTTGATTTAGCTATCGATCCATATAATTGGTTGGCAAAATTTTGTTAGTCTGGTTTTGGGTGAGCTTATCTTGTTTCGTTGCAAGACATGGTTCTCATCTTTATGCATCTGTAAATGCTTCTCAACTTAACACCTGGATTAGCACGAAAAAAGATTACCATTAAGGGATGGGCTAGCAGTGGATGCCTTTCGACATGTGATATTTACTTTACCCATATGTATTGAATGCCTTAGTATGTTGTATTATGGGGAGACCTGTAATAGTTACCCTTTATTTTTGATCATTTTCTTTGTGTAATAGCAAAGGTGGCACCTTCTGTCTATGTGTATATATGGACTGCCTTTTGTTTGCATTTTGCCGATCTATTATTTTTTTTATTTTTCGGTAGAGATAAAGACACGTTACTTGTTCCATTCTCCAAATGGTCATAAAACATATATAATGCAATTTCCGTTATTCCTGCTTGCTAGCATGCTATTTTTTCTCAGTCAACTGCTATTTTATTTGTACCTATTTTATTTGTTTTCAGCTATTTTTAACCACATACTGGAATTTTGAGGACAAATAAAGACAACCTTTGCCCCCACAAGAAGTACAGAACATAGATTAGTTGTTATTTGTTTATCATAGAATTAGTAAATAATGCAGCTGAAGAGGCAACGATAGTATGTCTTTCTTGCTCAAATTTTCTGCGGTCATTCTAAATAGGTACTATTATCGTTGTACTTGTCTGAATTATGATGGAAGTGTGTCTATTGCATGCTTGCAGGGACATACAAGCTATTTTAGTGTCATCTTTCTCCCAATTATAACAAATCAGGTGGCTCATAAGAATAAACTGAAGATGCAAACTCACTCTTTTCTGTTGGAGTAAGGAGCAAAAGATTCACGTTATATCATCCCCTAAGAGTTTTTCTTTTCTTTACAACTTTATAAGTCATCTGTTTTCTTCAGTTGTCTTTCATTTTTCTGATATAGTTCTACCTGAATACTTTGCATTGTGGTGAAGCTGATGATTTCTGTTTTCGGTTAGGTAGAAATTTTCTGCAGTCATTCTAAATAGGTATAATTATTGTTGTACTTGACTGAATTATGATGGAAGTGTGTCTTTTGCATGCTTGCAGGAACATACAAGCTGTTTTAGTGTCATCTTTCTCCCAATTATAACAAATCAGGTGGCTCCTAAGAATAAAACTCACTCTTTTTTGTTGGAGTAAGGAGCAAAAGATTCACGTCATATCATCCCGTGAGAGTTTTTCTTTTCTTTACAACTTTGTAAGTCATCTGTTTTCTTAGTTGTCTTTCATTTTGCTGATATAGTTCTACCTGAATACTTTGCATTGTGATGAAGCTGATGAATTCTGTTTTCAGTTAGATAGATACAAGGGAAGCTATTGTTACATGAATATATCCCTATTTCCAGAAAAATGAATTGTGTGCTATATGTTAAACATTGTTTCATGGGCCATATATCAATTAGAAAAAACAGTTGAATCAATTGATACTTGTACGGAAGTAGGTTTCCTTGTAGCTAGCTACAGAGTTATGGGCTAGCAACATTTTGTCATGTGAAGCTTGCAAGTCTTTTACATTCTTCCAAATATGAGACGAGTCTCATACTTTGCCACCATTAGTAATTTGTTTTGCAATAGTAATGGACTATTACAGTGTAGTTTCCAGTATCCTGATTGTTTATTACTAATTCATCAAGCATATTTGACTTTTAATCCCTGAATCAATACATACCACAAATTGGTTAGTGTTCGGAGTCCTGTCTTCGTGCGAGAAGTGGTGAACAGAGAGATTCTTAATCCAAATATAGCTGGTCTTTCAGTTATTTTTTTTTGCGTTAGCATGACCATTTTATTCTACGGCCCAAGAGATCTTTCTGATTGTAATGGACTTGGGTAGCCAATGTCTGACTCCTACTTGGGTATTGTACTATTGCTCTTCCGCGTCCTCTTTTTTAATCTAACTTTGGTAGTTGAAGGAGAAAAAATAGTTTTTCGATCAATAAGTTGCGGTAATGTTGGCTTAGAAGATACTATTTTCTTCCTCCGCTTTCATGCAGATTTTAGTAGGATATCGCATCTCGCACTTCATAGCAGTGATGTTTCTTTTATTTATGTAGACACTGCAGGCTCATATTTTAGTAGGCTACCAATTCCACAGGATTGGTGGATTTCTACCTGCGGATTTTAAGAAACCTGAGTTGCCAATAGAAGTCGAGATGATTAATTATTTCATGCTTTGCTTTGCGGCGTTAGTTTCCTGTAGCATATTCTGCACCTGGGCTGATTATGCTCATTTTGATATGTATCAATTGTGTGTCTTCTTCTGCACCCATTCTTATTAATCTATAAAGGCCCAATTTGATTGCACCTGGGCTGAATTATGATGGAAGTGTGTCTTTTGCATGCTTGCAGGGACAAATGCAAATATCAGTAGAAGTAATATGATGAAACTTTATGCTCTACATACATAAAATGGCTTCAATTCTTGAGTTAACAATTTTGTAGAGTAAAAAAATGAATGTGGTCCTTTCTTTTGTGAACATAATTGATTTTTTTAACTTATAAGACCACATAGTTCTTGCAGTAGCTTGGCAGCCTTTTGTTGGTCTCTCTTACAGCCATGATGTTAGCAACTTTTGTTTTCCAGTAAAAAAATTGTTGCAGTAACTTTTGTTTTGCAGCTATGTTCTGTTCTATGTTTAGATGCAGCCATGTTTAGATGCATATTGTTATTTTATTAATCCATGAACTTTTAGTCTAATATTTATCAGCCTTCAGCAAAACAATAAGCCTCTTTTTTCCAGAAGACCTTTGAACTTTGACAACATTTTTGGATCCTAACCAGGAAAATAAAGTTGGCCAAACTTATTACCGACATAAAGCTACAGGTCCGCACACTTGCCAACAATATGCTCTATACCTACAATTTTTGCATCGTCTTTCCCATATATAGTTTTGTGATTTTTTTTCTGGTGATTCTACAGTGGTAATCTTGCTCCTACACATGCTCTCTACCTACCATTATTGTAGATGTGCCTCCCACACCATTTATGAACTTCTTCTTAGATGAATATTTTGGGTTGCTATACACATTTTATGTACTATGGTGGTTTCCAATTTTCATGCATTTCTTGGGATGTGAATGTTCTCCATGGAAGTGTGCAGCCATATAAAACCTTTAATATATTTTTTATGTAGATGGCACCTATTAATGTTACAAGTAAGCAGACGTATGCGGAAATGTCAGAAACCCCGACAACTCCTAGGTTAGTTTAACTTAACTTCACATCATTCAAAAAAGTACTATTTATCTTACACTGTTGACTATAGATTTAAGGATTTCGACGACATCGAGTATGTCGATACCATTTTATTCTCAAAGTGGAGCATTTCTGTGCGGGTGGAAGTCAAATTTCCACCTAATTCATATGCTGACAACATTCGCTTCATTCTCATGGATAGGAATGTGAGTAACAAACACTTCAGATAAATTATTAAATCTAAACATGTGTTTACCACAGTCTTATCTTTTCTTCTCAAACACATTCAAGGGGTCAAAAATCGAAGCTAGCATTTGGGGACATGCTGAAGTGGAGTGATTCAACCGCATCCTGCAACCTGGTTGCAAGTATGTTATACATAGGGTCAAAATTAATCATAACGCTGAATCAGTGGAGTTTAGAGCGATTGGGCACATCTTTGAATTATCATTTGATCGAACGACAATAGTTGAACCTTGTCTATCTATTGAGTTCCCAATACTCCCTAAGCATTTGATGCCATTCTTGGAAGTTCCTGCGCGTCCAAATAAAACATTTGTAGGTATGTATCTCATATATTTCAACTATAAACCTCACAGTGTCCAATACAAATTCAGTATTCAGAATGGACTAATGACATTCATCATTACACAGACATAGTTGGCATACTTGTTCACTGTTGTGAACTTGAATGCATTGGGATGTTCACCAAGTATAAACAGGCCATCTTCATGGATGTGTGGTATGTGTATTTAGTATACAAATGCCCCTAATTGTATTCTAACAGAATTAGTTACTAATCAGAGTTATTTGCTGAATGATACATTTTAAAATTTCCAAACTATAGGGGAAATTTTATTCCTGTTGACATTTGGGGTTCCAAATTAACTCAGAATTCATACCGGTGGTCAACAGCTGAAAATGGCAGACCTATTGCCATTGCAACTATGTTGCAAAAAGACAAGGGATTTGGTAACTGATTTAACTGCATCCACATATATTGTCAACTTAATCAAACTTTCTTGAGATGTCTGAGATAAACATATTTTTTTCCATCTTCAATAGGTGGTCTAAATACTTCAGAGCACACAAACTTCAAATTCAATCCAGATCATCCTGCGGCACGACCACTTCAGGGTGAGTGATTTTAGCATAACGCAAAATAACAAATCTATACAAATGACAACACTTGTTTAATATGTCCTGATCAAGTTGAAAGGCAAATATGCAGACATCCGTCAGAATTTAATTAGTGGAGCGATTGACACGAGGTTCTTGCAAAAGTTTCTAGAGAAGAGGTGGGCTTTTTTGGCGATTGTGTAGGCTAAGAAGGATGCTCGATTCATGAAGTACAACAGGAGATATCTTATGTCTATCCAACTTGGTTGGATCCTGTATCCGTTGTTTCCATTGTTGTAACTTTAAGTGACTAGTAAGCTTGCACGTGCACGCACGCCATCTACTATCTATCAATATATTTAAGGTGTATGAAGAACAAAAATACAATATATTTAATTATAAAATATTATTTGACAATACTCTAGACTGAAAATATAATTTCACCTAGATCAGAAATCCCCATCTTTATTTTAGACAGGGCAAATGGAATGCCCAAAACTTTTAAATACAAACAATCTAGTAAAGCATGCCTTGTATAACAGTTATTGGATGAGAGCCACCCTACATGAGAACCAATGCCCTTATCTCAATGCCTTGATGTATCAAAATTATGCATTGCTCTCTAGTGAAGAAACTCAAGAAAAAAATTGAAAAAGTCAAGAAGAGAGAATCATGGAAAAGCTTTCACATCAAGCCAATATGCATGATACTTGTTTTCTAATGAAGAAAGCATGTCAGTAATACTTCTTGTGCACATACATGTGAAACAAAAGTAGCTCGTCCAACATAGCTAAACCCAAAAGAAAAGAAAAACACTTTGCTAGTATCCACCAGTTCTCTTTGGGAACAAAGATCAAATTTTTTCCGATAAGCAACTGAGCAGACCATTGGAATCGATCTCCGAGAATAATTTCTGGAGGCTCCTGATCAACTACCATTGGTCAATTGAGGCACCGCTGGGTAGGCTTGTGTCCCCATTGTCTTCTATCTCTTCCACCATATACAGCATATAGAAATTCTTGTACTTCTTCAAAAAAAAATACTACAAAGCAGAGAGCGTGTAGTTTATGCAATAGCAAACAATTGAGAATCAAAGAACCATATAGGTGTATTTTAAGGCAAATAGTTACCTTGGATATATGCACAAACAATTCAAAATAGTATTTATATATGGACACAAGTATTATAAGGCAAATAGTTACCTTGGATGTAAGTGGTGGCTTTCTGGTAATTATAAATTGTCTCTCCCTGGATTTTCTGTATCGAAGCTTCATGCAAATAATTACTTAAGCCTCATTGTGCTTACGGATACAATTCGCTGTTTACTCACTGGAATCATCTCATCAAGCCTCACTTGACCAACATTGTTATTTATCTATTCTGGCAAAGCACCAGAATGACTATAATAGTAGGATCCATTGGCAATCTCCCAAGTGTACATGTGCTGTGTGAGTTACTCAGTAGGACATCATAGAAGATGGCTGTAACTAAAAAATTTGAACACTTGGCATGACATCTGCAGATGATGCTCTGAGAAAAATCCAACCAAAGGAAATCATCGCATGCTATGTTGCCAGTAAACATCAGTCCTCTACAATATCGAATTGCCCCCACAAAGAATGATCATTGGTACCAGCAGACGGTAAGAAAATATTTGAACGACTTGACATGACATCTGCAGATGATGCTCTGAGAAAATTCCAATAGCAAAAGGAAATCATCACATGCTATGTTGCCAGATAAACATCAGTCCTCTGCAATATCGAATTGCTTCACAAAGAATGATCATTGTTACCAGCTTACTGTAAGAAAATATTTGAACAACTAACTCACAGTATGTTAGGATCATCATCTCTACTACTGCAGGTGTAAATCAGAGGCACCTACATTGTAAAATATATTCACCACCAGGTATGAAATCTGCTATGTTTAACAAACATGAAAAGCTATACAATAAAGCATAGAGTATCTTATATGAGCCTGGTTGAAAGATCCATACTGCATAAACCCATGAAATTGGATTTACCTTGTCGTCAAGATCACTTATATGATCCTGGTTGAAATATTCACATCCACTATGGAGTCAAATAATAGCATTAGATTTGCACAACTTTCCGACAAAGAAAAAAGAGAAACACCATGACGAAGCAAAGATTCAATGAAAGCTAGCAGCCTTTCTCTGTCTAATTGCCTCTTCTTATGTAAACCTACAACTAAAAGGAGGAGATCGGTCAACCAATTTTTTTGAAATAGTTTCTTCAATCACTTAGCTGAGAGTGTGTTGCGTGTGCAGGAATAGGTAGCTAGTTCAACATGGAGGTTAGCTAGGGAAATATCTTAACTCATTCTCAGAATTTTTTAGTTGGCTTTGTCCAGAAATTTTACTACAAATGTTGTAGAAACATGAATGATCACAACAAGAAAAAATCACAATGAAATTGTTTGACATTGAAGATGGCGTTACCTTTTCCTAGGATCCAGTACAATGCTTCGGCTAGATTGCCTTTTTCTTATGTTTGCTATGGCGCAAAAGGTACATTACATATACATATACATTTGCTCCATCAGTTTAAAAGTCGTAGCTGAAGACAATGTTGAATTGTTTTTACTTTTTAAGCAAGGAAGACATTTGATCGTGAAACCACATTAAATTAGTACTGAACAAAAATGCTGAAACAGAGAGGCTCATCCATACCCTTCCATACCTTTCAGGATACACAGATGCTGTTGCGTCCTCTTTCGCCCTTAGTGAGTCGTGTTCATCCGTGGCACTCATCATCGATTCAGATTCCGACGCGCGCGGCCTCAAGACTCAAGCCATCACAAGATATGTTGGCGAGGCTCCGGCGCCGCTGTTGATGCGATGCACGAAGCGATGGAGGGGCTGGCACCTCTGCCTCAGCGGCGGTGGCTGGTGCGTTGACCATACTCATCCTTGGCAATGGCTCTAGGATCAGCAGTGGAGATCGGCCAGAGGGGTGCGATTGAAGAGGGCGCGTGGCCGGCATGGATGGGGCACCAGACCCGGAGGTTGTGGCCAGCGTGGATGAAGCAGTGTCATGAGGACGTTGTGGCGGCGGGGCCGATGGAAGGGATGAAGCACAAGAATACGTCTTCCGGAACACGTATTGGCAGACGAAATATTTGGTGGAGTGCGTGGTGCGGTAGGCGTTATTGCTAAGTGCACTCTGCCTAGACCATTAGGTTAATCAGATGGGTAGATCTCTCTGACGTGAATAATCCAACGATCCTGATTGTTCTGAGTACACTTCACCGGGTGCCTCTAGGAAAGAAAAGGTTTACGCTTTTAATAGTAGTGGAGATACGGATGTTTCGTATATTATCATGTATAAGATTGTGTTGGGATCAAGTTTGTCTATGTGTATGGATGTTTTGTTTTCAAGGATGCTTGTAAACAATGTTCAAGGATATTTTAGGTGACACCTAATAAATATATTTATTCGTCAAATTTCTGTTTATATGTTGCTTATGTGTGGGAAAAATGTGTGATGAGCTAACTTTCTTAAAGATAAATTTATTTGAGAATTTTTTCCATATCTGCTACAGTAATAGTAGCTTAGGCTATAGATGCAAATAAATTGTCTCAAATGGTACTTTTTACTACTTGTCCTATGTTTAAAGTTAAGCAGCATTGAACTATCTGGAAGTTCATTTATCTGAAACTCGGTTACTTCTATTTGAAACTTGGTTACTTTGATGTAACAGGAAAAATAAGACATAAGGTTATTGGGATCTGAAGTGAAAAGAGGAAGAATAAGGAGGCCAACATTGCCTTAAAGTAAAGATATCGTTGCCTTTAGATTATGTATAATAGGTGTTGTGAGGAGTAGATTACACAAGTGTTGCAAAGATGTCGCATCCGAACCAACCATCGCGGAAAGGAAAAGAAGGTTACAATATGATATCCCTTTAATATTAAGTAGACCAAAAATTCCCATCTTCATATCGGAGATACTAATTGGCATTAATGTGGGATGTGTTTTTTTGAATTATTGATTGACCAGTTGTTCATGAGCATCGGGCTTCCAAACAATCCCGCACCAGCTATGTGCCCCGTCCTCCTACTGGGTTTTCCATACATGAGCCTTCAAGCACTCCAGTTATTTCATCATCTGATGAAGCAGAGGGAGATACAGAATTCTGTAATCCATACACAACTGAATTTCATAGCAACCATACCAACACCGTGGTACTACGGGTGAAGGTTCAAATGGTATACACTTTGACTGGTAGCACAATATAATGTTGCCATATGGTTTCATGCCTAATTATTTATCTTTGTAAATGTGGTACACCATAGGTAGTAAACATGTCGATGATGTCATGGGAAGTTCAGTTACGATGATGACCGACCAAAGGCAACATGTTGCAAACATTTTAGAAGAAAGAAATCGAGCAAGACGTGAACGAGATAGAGCTCGAAGAAATAGTTTGACAACCGAGCAAAAAGAGGAGATTAATGCACGTAGAAGAGCAGCCCGTCAAAACAAAGATGTTGACAAAAAGGAGGAGATTAATGCAAGTAGAAGAAGAACCCGACAAAATAAAGCTCTGGATGATAGGAATGCACGACAAAGGGAAAACTTGGAAAATATGTCCGTCAAAGAGAGACAAGAGATGAATGCCAACATAAGAGGACGCATGCAGAGCTTACCTCACCATAAGAGGGAGGAGTTGCTAGCTAAGCGCAAGGCAAATGACGTGGCTAGGCGGAACACCCCATGCGCTGACTCCATCGCAATGCCATGCCTAAATACAACTCCTTTGGCAACAGTAAACCTAGCCAAAAAGTAAGATGCTTTACCTCCTACCTCCCCTTCACAGAGCACGTTAGACTACACCATTGGAAGCAACGGTGATTCTTCCATCTTTACTCTTCTTCTTATGTTAATATAATCAGTGGACCATTACTTATGGGCTCGAAAATTGTTATAGATGACATGGAGGCCTTCCTTAGAAGACTCATGGACGAGAATGCCATCCCCGATGACCTCATGGACGAGAAGTACTACCTATATGCTACTGAAGGTATGCCCACTCGGCTTTCCACATGCCAACTCTGGTACGGAGAAATAATGTGAACATTCTTTGTGAGACGCTTATGCCTATAGGTTCTGATGCTGATGACATGGAACTAGATGAAACGTCAGACTTGTTCGGGACGAGCTCTGCTGATCCGTTTGAATTTGTGTATATGAATCTCCCAGAAAGCACGAACATTTTGGAGAAAGTCCCAAATTGCAATTTCTGTAATGCCAAGAGGTTCGAGCGTGAGCCCCCTGGTTTCTGTTGTCTCAAAGGGGATATCAAGTTATCTGAACAAGAACCTATCCCGGAGCTGATGAGGTTATGGTCGAGCACATATGCGGATTGTCGGCATTTTCGAGACAACATCCGATTCTTCAACGGCCACTTCTCCTTCACAATGCTTGGCGTAACCCTTGATAACTGTTGCACCAATATGAGGTCCGAGGTTTATACATTTCGAGCGAGTGGCTCGGTGTACCATAATGTCCATTCGTTTGGGCCAGGCTCTCGTCCCGATCATCTACAGCTGTACTTCTACGATGATGATCCTAGCCTGATCCATTGCAAGGAAGCCACCAAGCAACTCGACCAGGATGTCGTCCGAACTTTGACGAACATCATGAGAGAAAACCCTTACTCCCAGCAATTAAGGAGTTTGGGTGCCCATAGGGACAACCTCCATGATTATCGGATAGAACTAAACACCGACCAGAAGCTAGACCAACGGACATACAATCTACCAATCTCATCTGAGGTGGCTGCCATCTGGGTCGAGGGGAGCGACCTGGAGAATAGGTTCAAACGTAGCATTACCCTCCACGGGAACAACAACGAGAGGTACAGCATACAAGCCACACAGGGGTGCTATGACCCTCTCTCATACCCTCTCTTCTTCCCGAAGGGGGAGCACGGTTGGCATCCGAATATTCCCAAAGATAAGGTGTCCTGGGACGTTGCACAACTACCAAGAGCGGGTCGTAATGACAATCAAGGTTCGCCTGTTTCATATGCTTGTGCATTTATTTAGAGAACATATCGTTGTCTCATGTTATCTAACTTTCATTTTTTCATCCTTCTCACAGAGGGAGGTGGCCGTTTATGTGTCTCCGTCAGGGACTACTACTGTTATAGGCTACAAATGAGTCCTGGAATATTCAACCCCATACTGCATGGAGGGCGCCTATTCCAACAGTGGGGTGTCAACATGTACATCAAGATAGAGGGTTGCAGATTAAAATGGTCCAGGGACCACCAGCCGGAGATACGTGCGGACATATATAAAGGCATTGTTGATAGCATCACGGTCGGGGAGACACGAGCGAGCGGTGTTGGCACAAGGACTATTCTCCCGCACACGTTCTAGGGGGCTTCCGAGACATGAAGCGGAGGCATATGGACGCCATGGCACTGGTCCACACATATGGCAAGCCTGACATATTCCTAACAATGACCTACAACCCAAACTGGCAGGAGATACAAGATGAGTTGTTTCCTGGCCAGACCCCACAGGATCGGCCCGATCTTGTGGCCCGAGTGTTTAGAGCCAAGCTAGAGAAGATGAAAGACATGCTGACGAAGGAACATATCTTAGGTGTTGTGAAGGCGTACGTCTACGTGGTAGAGTTCCAGAAGAGAGGTCTGCCGCATGCCCATTTCATGTTGATCATGGATTCGAGTTATAAGCTTGTTGTGCCAGAACAGTATGACCGTGTAATATCCGCTGAGCTCCCGGACAAGCATAAGTATCCAGAGCTATACGCCATGGTCGTTAAGCATATGATGCATGGACCATGTGGCGTCCTGATGCCCAACAATGTGTGCATGCAAGAGGGATCATGCAAGTGCAGGTATCCCCGAGAGTTCAACGAGACCACCATACAGGGAAAGGACTCCTACCCTGTTTATCGTAGACGAAAAGACGGTCGTTCAACAAAGATCCGCGGACAGATGCTGGACAATAGATGGGTTGTCCCGTATAACCCTTACCTCCTTCGTATGTTCAACTGCCACATCAACGTGGAGGTGTGCTCCAGCATAAAGGCCATCAAGTACCTATACAAGTACATATACAAGGGCCACGATCAGACTTCTTTCAACATCGACCAACCTGATGACAAAGGTAACATAGATGAGATCAAGAGATTCATTGATGCGAGGTGGGTTACTCCTCTAGAAGCGATGTGGAGGATATTTGGCTTCACCCTCTTTGAGAACTACCCTCCGGTCCTACAACTTCCGCTACATCTCCCGAACAAGCATAGAGTCACCTTCAAAGCGGGAGATAACCTGAACGACGTTCTTGCAAGGGAGAACGCATCAAAGTCTATGCTAACGGAGTACTTTGTGGCTAATCAGGAGCACGTATGGTCTCGAGATATTCTGTACAAGGACTTTCCAGGAAGTTTCACATGGCAAAGAACAGATTTCTGGCAGAAAAGGAAAAACCGCTGCTTCCAAGTAGGCAGAATCGTGTCAGCCAATCCTGCCGAGGGGGAACGGTACTTCCTAAGGGTGCTTCTAAACCATGTAGCAGAACCACAGTCCTTTGAAGACCTGAGAACTGTGGATGGTGTGCTATGTGATAACTTTCGAGAGGCTGCCGAGAGGAGGGGTTTCATTGAGGCTGACAACACACTCGACGAGTGTCTTATGGAGTCAGCACAGTGGGCCATGCCAGCCTCGCTTAGGAGGCTCTTTGCAACGATCTTGGTATTTTGCGAGCCTGGCGATGTGCGCGGTCTATGGGATAGGCACATTGAAGAAATGTCAGATGACTTCAGGCGACGTCACACGTGCCCAATCGCGGTGGAGCAGAAGGTGTTGCTTGACATCAGGGGCATGTTGCAGTCCATGTGCAAAGACATAAAGTTGTTCCCTCTTTCGGACATCGACGAGACTTATGACAACACAGAAGGCGAGGCGAGGGAGGTCATCGAGGAAACCAATATCAATGTTGATGACAACGACAAGTCTCTATATGAATCACTAAACCTTAAGAAGAGGCTAGCATACGACGAGATACTGTAAGCACTCGACAACGACGATGGGGGTGTATTCTTTGTCGATGGCCCAGGAGGCACTGGGAAGACCTTCCTATACAGGGCATTGCTCGCTACAGTTCGAGGTGAGAGAAAGATCGCGGTGGCCACGACAACTTCCGGTGTCGCTGCTTCCATCATGCCCGGTGGCAGGACTGCCCACTCTAGATTCAAGATCCCACTAAGCATTCAAGAAGGGTCATCATGCAACTTCACCAAGCAAAGTGGGATAGCCAAGCTCTTGAGGATGGCTTCGCTCATCCTGTGGGACGAGGCCACCATGACAAAGCGGCAGGCGGGTGAGGCACTAGACAACAGCATGCGCGACATCACGGGCCGACGGGACCGACCTTTTGGAGGGAAGACTGTCGTGTTCGGTGGGGACTTTAGGCAGGTGCTTCCAGTAGTCAGGAAAGGGTCACAAGGTCAGATAGTCGATGCTACCCTACGGAGTTCGTACCTCTGGCAGGGCATGCGCTAGCTAAAGCTTGTGGAGAACATGAGGGCGCATAATGACCAGTGGTTTGCGGATTACCTTCTGAGGGTAGGTAATGGCACCGAGGACACTGATGAGCAAGGCAACATCCAGCTCCCTGAAGATATCTGCATTCCATCTATAGACAAGGTCGCCGACATAGAGAAGCTAATCGACCATGTGTTTCCTGGCCTAGACCACAACATGACCGATCCAGGTTACATGACATCTCGAGCAATCCTCTCCACGAAGAACGACAATGTCGATGTAATAAACATGCGTATGATAGAGCGTTTTCAGGGAGAGGAGAAGGTCTACCATAGTTTTGACAGCGCAGAAGACGATCCACATGGCCACTATGCACCCGAGTTCCTGAATGATCTGAATCCTATTGGCCTGTCCCCACACACACTTAAGATGAAGATAAACTGTCCCATTATACTGCCGAGGAACATCAACCCAGCTAACGGGCTGTGTAATGGCACAAGGCTTGTGGTCCGTGGGTTCTAGAGGAATGCTATCGACGCGGAGATTGTGCTGGGACAACACGCCGGACGAAGGGTGTTTCTTCCTCGAATACCACTCTTCCCCTCTGATGATGAATTGTTCCCATTCAGATTCAAGAGGAAGCAGTTCCCAATCAGACTCGGTTTTGCCATGACAATCAACAAGGCCCAAGGGCAGACCATCCCGGTTGTCGGCGTGTACCTACCGGAAGCGGTATTCTCCCATGGTCAACTCTATGTGGCGTTGTCCAGAGCCACCGCGAAGAGTAACAGTAAGATCCTTGCCAGTCATAACAAGAGAAAGGACGATACAAAGAATTCCGAGAAGAGGAAAAGATCTGATTCCTTATTACCGACCACACAAAACATAGTATACAAGGAAGTCCTTAGCACTTGACGTCATTGGGAAAATTTGAGCGGATTATATGACTATCATTATTGTTGTCCTCTTAGTGGCATCTTTATAAAAACGTAGTGGTTGCAAACATATTTGATATATGTGCATTTGGAGTATGTCATTTATTTAGTGTTAATTTATTTTCGTGGTAAATGCTTGTATTCAGTTGGAAAAAGTTCAAATCTTGACTTCTATGCTCTAAGAAATGCAATACTTTGTGATAAAAGATAGTTGACAATAAGTACACATATGCAGTTAAGTTCCCCAACCAGAAGAATCTCCTTGTCCGTGTTACAAAGAATATTTTAGAAGCAAAAGATAATCAGGATCGGATCATCAAATTGTGGTTTTCTGAAAACCATGCCCCACTATACTTGGTCCGAGAATTTGAGTAGAAACCTGGGGTTGCATACTTGCCTACTTTAGGAATTGTATACTCTTAATTGTTTCACCAATTTGTACCAAAGGCGAGTAAAAGCATCAACCAGATGTCTTTTCTTATCTCTCTCACAAGGAGGATATCTGTCCCTGCACTTCGCTTTGTTCCTTCACTACTTCCTTGTGCTCATTCAGTTGTTGTTATAAGATATAGTGACTTTTTTTTCATTTCTCATATGTGTCTTTTCGATGAATCATATGTAGGCAGATCATAAGGTGTACCTCTTGTCAAGGTATGGACACACTACTAAGTCCCTCTTTTTTTCTTGTTATGCAGTGAAAATATATAATCAATCATTTCCTGAGTTGTCCGATAATCATATGCCTTTTGTCTTGCTATTGCGTCCAGATGATAATCGAGTTTTTGATGTGTCCATAGATTGTATACTTGAGCGGCTAAATTTCTCTCACAGCTAGAAATATTGAACTTACAGCAAAAGTGCGTAGGGAGGATTATTTTTGTGAAAAAACATGTTTTCTGTGAACAGATTTATGGTATCCTTTACTATGCCTGAAATGTTGGACTTGTGATTTGCGTACATTCTAAAATTACTTGGTATGGGGTATAAGTACCACTACTTCAATTTTAATCCGACTAGCTGTTTGCGCTATGCTGTTTGCCTCCTCTATATTTGCGATTCAGTCAGTTTTTATGTATGCAAATTCAACTTGAAAAGTCAAGATAGACATAAAAATGCACAACTGAATTGACCCGATTAGCATTATAGAGTACATAAACTGTCCAGGAACATGCCAATCACCACTTTTCGTATCATTAGTAAGGAAAAACAGTATAGCTTGGTTCTTACGGATAGTGTGCATACGCCTACTTCCCTATTAAGGTATATAATTGTTTTGGGTCAGGTATAGAATTGAACATAAACTTTCGAGCATAAACTTCCACTTTACACAATCAGATACTCCTTTATTCACTTTCTAGATGGTGAAGAGATCATGTTATTCCTTCTCTTGTTTTTATTCAATAAAATATATTTGGGTAATAAATATTGTTAATCATGTGATCTCAGCAAATTAACATTTTAGACTGCTTGATGGATAGCTGCAACCATACAAGTGCATCAAAAATTGGCTGTTGTTAAATCTTCTAGAACATGCCCATTTCTAATTTATGCATTCCTATTTCTTTTACATTGGGGGATTTTGAAGAAAAAAAATTGATATTTTGTATACCATGGAGTTCTAGAAAGCCTCTTATTATTGGATTCCATTTCAGTATTCATCATTTTAGTATTCATCATGCCTTGCAGTCTGAATGGTTCCAATATAATATCGTTGACCTTGTAGGCACGGTATTATAAGAATACGTATAGTACTGTACTTGTAGTAGTCTGAAAGTTATATATGGGTTTTCTTATTTATTTCTAGAAAAGTGATTTAAAATGGTGTAAAACTCACATATGTCCCCCATCTAGCACAACCAGGATAAGTCTTGGATCAGTTAAAGTGAGCAAATCCTCTGGACGGATACATGTTTGTGATGGTATGATGGGGGTGGTACATCTACAACAGATGGAAATCAGATGATTTATTTCCTTAGTAGTTTCAAAAGATAAATAGATGATGATACATATATTGGTGCTTGGTCGTGGCAGGGATATTCTTAGTGTCATTTTATTGTACTTATATGAAGTTTTTACTTGCTTTCCTATTTTACCGCCGACAAGAATATAATTGGGCAATGTCACTCCAGCTTTGAGTTGCTTCAGCAAGATCTCAACATAATCCCTCCATCTTGAAACAAGTGACTTCGGTTTGTCTAGACTGAAATGTTCTAGACATATTTGATATATCATTCAGGACGTATTCTTCAGACTTTTCTGAGTTTTTTCAAATTTGATTTTTGTGTTTGAAATGAAGCATGTGCACGTGCACCTTTACTTTAACTACAAATTAGAAGCACTGATACAAGGTGAAGAACATATCAAATCAATACTTTCTAAAATTGGGATAATGTTTATGCGTGCTTCTTATGCATGGCTATGTATACTGCCTTTTATTCCCAGTTTTGGTTATCCATAAGAAGGAAAAGGGGCTTAAGTAGTAGCCAATACAAATACCAGTTTCAACACACTTTTTTTTCTCGTAACTTCTCATTTTCAATATCTCACTCTTCTCTATTTCAAAATGTAGATGGGAGACTTTGGAGAGTTCACTGTGATGTCAACCCTCGAGAAAGATGATGACAGTCTTTTCGGTGACCAACTGGCGACCTTGACGTCTTTGCTTGGACTTCCACCACCAGAGTTCAGGGGCAAGCAACTCCCACCCACATCACCTGGAGATCATCGTTGGCTTATTGAGGGCAATGTGAGGGGACGAGGTGTGAAGCCATAAACACAAGACATAGTTTTCTACAAGGAGAGCCCCAACTGGGAGATTTGTAGGGGTTCGTAGCATGGAAAACAAAAAAATTTCTATCGCATACAAACAAACAAGCCAAGATCTATCTACTAGATTGTAGCAACGAGTCGATGGAATAACTCACCCTCGAAGATTCCAAAGTGTTTAACGAGAGCAGATTCTCGTGGGTGATGTAGTCGTACTCTTTCCGATCTCAAGATCGCGTAGACGATCCTTCCGGCGCCGCGTTCCCGCAGCGCTCCCGCAGTCGGTCACACGTTCGGTACTCGACGAAGACCTTCCTCTCCCTTGTTCCAGCAGGCAGCGGAGGTTGTAGCACTCTCCTCGCGATTCCGGCAGCACAACGGCGTGGTACCGGAGGTAGAGGGGAAATCCCGCAGGGCTTCGCCTTAAGCCGGTGCGAGTATGGTGGAGCTTATGAGAGAGGCTATTAGTGGTCTAGTAATTAGACACACCAATTAGAGGGCTCTAAACCAATTAGAAGGCTCTAAACCGAATAGCTCTAAACCGGGGTCTAGATCTAGGGTTTAGTTTAGAGGATAGGAAACTTGTGTGTAGGAGGGGAGCCCTGCCCCTCCTTATATAGGTGGGAGGGGGTGGGCGCGCCAGGGGAGGGAGGGAGTCCCTCCCCAACTCGGCCTAGGGCTGGGCGCCGGCCTGGAGGAGTCCAACTCCTCCTCCAGGTTGGTTCCAACTCCTCTTGCTTGTTTCCCACAGTTTCTTGTTTTGGCAGTTTGACTTTCAAACTGGACATTTGACTTTTCTGTTTTAGGATTCAATTTAATCCTATATTTGGGACAGCAAGAACACTTAGTACATGATGCAATCATTCCAATATGTAATGACACATTCATGTACCCCTTCCCCCCCCCGGAGTGCCGGACAATCCGGAACCTTCTAGAATATCCCCGATGAAAACACCGGAATCATTCCCGAACTCCGAAACGGGACTTTCCTTATATGAATCTTATTCTCCGGACCATTCCGGATCACCTCGTGATATCCCGGATCCCATCCGAGACTCCGAACAACATTCGGTCTCTTTCTCATAATACCATAACTACTCAAACAACGTCGAATCCTTAAGTGTGTCTCCCTACGGTTCGTGAATTATGCGGACATGATCGAGACACTTCTCCGAATAATAACCAATAGAGGAATCTGGAAATTCATATGGCTCCCACATATTTCTACGATTACTTTGCGATCGAATGAACCACTTACATACGATACCAATTTCCCTTTGTCTCACGATATGTTACTTATCCGAGGTTATGATCGTCGGTATCTCTGCATACCTAGTTCATCCTCGTTACCGATAAGTACTCTTTTCTCGTTCCCGTGATATGTGATCCCTTGTGACCATGTCACATGCTTGCAAGCTAATTGGATGACATTCCACCGAGAGGGCCCAGAGTATATCTATCCGTCATGTGGATGGACAAATCCCACTCTTGATCCATGTGTTTCAACCAATACTTTCCGAACACTCAATGCCACCTTTATAGCCACCCTGTTACGGTGTGGTGTTTGATGACATCAAAGCATCCATCCAGTAAAGGTGATATGCATGATCTCATGGTCGAAGGAATTAGGTTACTATGTATCAGAAAGCATATAGCAATTGAACTATTGAAATGACTTGATCTTTATGCTACGCTTGTCTATAGGAGTATGTCCACCATATCATTCTCCTAACGATATGATCTTGTTGTTGATAACATCTCAATGTTCATGACAAAGAAACCACATCATCAATCAACCAACAAGCTAGTGAAGTATAGAGGCTATACTAGGGACTTCAAATTAAGTTTACAAATCACACAAGTATTAATGGTTTCCTTGTTAATACTATTATAGCATGAATGCAAACATTTATCATAAACACAAAGATATATAATAATAACTATATTTATTATTGCCTCTAGGGCATATCTCCAACAGTCTCCCACTTGCACTAGAGTCATCTAATCTAGATTACATGGTAATATACCGAACACCCATGGCAGTTTGGTGTTGGTCATGTTTTGCCCTCGGGAGAGGTTTAGTCAACGGATCCGCCACATTCAGATCTGTGTGTACTTTGCAAATCTTTATATCCCCATCCTGGATATGTTCTCGAATAGCGTGAAAACGTAGCTTGATATGCTTCAGCTTCTTGTGTGACCTTGGTTCTTGCGCATTGGCTATGGCGCCCATGTTATCACAGTAGATAGACATTGGGTCCAGCGCACTAGGAACCACACCCAGCTCTGTAATGAACTCTTTCATCCATATCGCTTCTTGTGAAGCCTCCGAAGCAGCCATGTATTCCGATTCAGTTGAAGATCTCGCCACAACGCTTTGCTTTGCACTCCTCCAGCTAACTGCTGCACCATTCAAAATAAATACGTATCCAGATTGTGATTTAGAATCATCTGGATCGGTGTTCCAACTAGCATCGGTGTAACCATTAACAACGAGCTGTTCATCACCTCCATAAGAAAGAACCATATCCTTAGTTCTTCTCAAGTACTTAAGGATGTTTTTGACCGCTGTCCAATGATCCACTCCTGGATCACTTTGATATCTGCTAGTTAAACTAACAGCATATGCGATGTCGGGTCTAGTACATAGCATGGCATACATTAGAGATCCTATGGCTGAGGCATAGGGAGTCTTACTCATCCTTTCTCTATCTTCTGCCGATGTCGGACTTTGAGTTTTACTCAAGGTCGTATTGGGCAACATGGGCAAGAACCCTTTCTTGCTATCTTCCATTCCAAACCTCTTTAGAACTTTGTCCAAATATGTACTTTGTGACAATGATATTTGGCGTTTCGATCTATCTCTATAAATCTTTATGCCTAATATGTAAGCTGCTTCGCCAAGATCCTTCATTGAAAAACTATTATTCAAATATTCCTTGACACTATTAAGAAGGTCTACATCATTCCCAATCAACAATATGTCATCCACATACAGTATTAAGAATGCTACAGAGCTCCCACTCACTTTCTTGTAAATACAAGCTTCTCCATAAGTTTGTATAAAACCAAAACTTTTGATTACCTTATCAAAACGTTGATTCCAACTTCGGGATGCTTGCTTCAATCCATAGATGGACCGTTGAAGCTTGCATACCTTGTTAGCATCTTTAGGATCGACAAAACCTTTGGGTTGTATCATATACAACTCTTCATCAATGTCTCCATTGAGGAATGCTGTTTTGACATCCATCTGCCATATCTCATAATCATAATATGCAGCGATTGCTAACATAATCCTCACAGACTTTAGCTTCGCTACCGGTGAGAAAGTCTCATCGTAGTCAACTCCTTGAATTTGTCGAAACCCTTTTGCGACAAGTCGAGCTTTATAGACAGTAACATTACCATCAGCATCTGTTTTCTTCTTGAAAATCCATTTGTTCTCGACAGCCTTCCGGCCATCCGGTAAGTCCACCAAAGTCCATACTTGGTTTTCGTACATGGATCCAATCTCGGATTTCATGGCTTCTTGCCATTTATTGGAATCTGGGCTCATCATCGCTTCCTCATATGTCTCGGGGTCATCGGTGTTGTCCACCAACATGACATTCATAACGGAATCATACCAATCTGGAGTGGTACGAGTTCTCGTTGACCTCCGAGGCCCTGTAGCAACTTCAACCGAAGTTTCATGATCACTATCATTAGCTTCCTCTCTTATTGGTGCAGGCACCACAGGAACTTCTTCCGGTGCTGCGCTACTCGCAATTTCGAGAGAAGGTTCGACAACCTCGTCGAGTTCTACTTTCCTTCCAGTCACTTCTTTCGAGAGAAATTCCTTCTCTAGAAAGGATCCATTCTTGGCAACAAAGATTTTGCCTTCGGATCTATGATAGAAGGTATACCCAATAGTTTCCTTCGGGTATCCTATGAAGACGCATTTTTCCGCTTTGGGTTCAAGCTTGTCCGGCTGTAACTTCTTTACATAGGCTTCGCATCCCCAAACTTTAAGGAACGACAATTTAGGTTTCTTCCCAAACCATAATTCATACGGTGTCGTTTCAACGGATTTAGATGGTGCCCTATTTAAAGTGAATGCGGCTGTTTCTAATGCATAACCCCAAAATGATAGCGGTAAATCTGTAAGTGACATCATAGAACGAACCATATCTAAGAGAGTTCGATTACGACGTTCAGACACACCATTACGCTGTGGTGTTCCCGGCGGTGTCAATTGTGAAAGTATTCCGCACTTCTTTAAATGCTCGCCAAACTCGTAACTTAGATATTCACCTCCACGATCAGAACGTAGAAATTTAATCTTCTTGTTACGTTGATTCTCTACCTCACTTTGAAACTCCTTAAACTTCTCGAAAGTTTCGGACTTATGTTTCATAAAATAGATATACCCATATCTACTCAAGTCATCCGTGAAGGTAAGAACATAACGATAACCACTGCGCGATGCTACACTCATTGGACCACACACATCGGTATGTATGATTTCCAGTAAGTCCGTAGCTCGCTCCATTATACCAGAAAATGGAGTCTTAGTCATTTTACCCATCAGACATGCTTCGCATCTTTCAAGTGATTCAAAATCAAGTGATTCAAGAAGTCCATCGGAATGGAGTTTCTTCATACGCTTCACTCCAATGTGACCAAGACGACAGTGCCACATATAGGTCAAACTATCGCTTGATTTCAAACGTTTAGCCTCAATGTTATTAATATGTGTATTTCTACTATCGAGATTCAATATGAATAGACCATCTATCAAAGGTGCATGTGCATAAAACACATTACTCATATAAATCGAACAACCATTATTCTCGGATTTAAACAAGTAACTGTCTCGCAATAAACAAGATCCTGATATAATGTTCATGCTTAATGCAGGCACCAAATAACAATTATTTAAGTATAAAACTAATCCCGATGGTAGATGAAGAGGTAGCGTGCCGACCGCGATCACATCAACCTTTGATCCGTTTCCTACGCGCATCGTCACCTCGTTCTTCACTAGCTTCCGTTTATTCTGCAGCTCCTGTTTCGAGTTACAAATATGAGCAACCGAACCAGTATCAAATACCCAGGCACTACTACGAGTACTAGTGAGATACACGTCAATAACATGTATATCAGATATACCTTTCTTCTTGATGTTGCCGTTCTTCAAATCCGCCAAGTACCTTGGGCAATTCCGCTTCCAGTGACCTTCTCCCTTGCAGTAAAAGCACTCAGTTTCAGGTTTAGGTCCAGCCTTGGTCTTCTTCGTCGGCGTGGTAACTTTCTTACCACCCTTCTTGAAGTGTCCCTTTTGCTTAGACTTGCCTTTCTTGAATTTGGTGGTCTTATTGACCATCAACACTTGGTGCTCTTTCTTGATCTCCACTTCTGCAGATTTTAACATAGCAAATAGTTCTGGCAACTCTTTGTTCATGTTCTGCATGTTGTAGTTCATCACAAAGTTCTTGTAACTTGGTGGTAGTGATTGGAGGATGCGGTAAACTCCCAAAGTATTAGGAATTACTATACCCAAACTTTGAAGTTTATTTGCGTGCCCAGACATCTTAAGCACATGCTCACTGACGGAGCTACCCTCTTCCATCTTGCAGTTAAAGAACTTTTCAGAAGCTTCATAACTTTCAATTGCCGCATGAGTCTCAAAGATTAATTTGAGATCCTCGACAATATCATATGGATCTGACTCTTCAAACCTTTTCTGAAGCTCCGATTCTAAACCATACAAGATAGCACACTGAACTATGGAGTACTGATTCTTCCGAGCAAGGTAAACATTCTTTACTTCATCGGTAGCATCAGCTGCAGGTGGGTCACCTAGCGGTGCATCCAGCACATAGGTCAAATTACCAGCTGTGAGGACAATCCTCAAATTGCGGAACCAATCCGCGAAGTTGCTTCCATTGTTTTTCAACTTTTCTTTCTCTAGGAACGCATTAAAATTGATGGTAGGGGCTGCCATTGATCTACAACATATTTGCAATAGTTTAGACTAAGTTTATGACAAATTGAGTTCAAATTAATTAATGAAATTAAACTAGGTGAACTCCCACTTAAAACAACATCCCTCACATTGTTTTAGTGATCACACGAACCAAATACACTACATCAACACCGATCATCACGAGAGCTGATATAGTTTTAATGGCGAACAATCATCATGTTCATCATATCTACTATATGATTCATGCTTTGCCTTTCGGCGATCCGTGTTCCTGAGGCCATGTCTGTACATGCTAGGCTCGTCAAGATCAAACCTTAGCTTCCGCATAAGCAAATCTGGCTTGCTTACGTTGTATTCACCCGCGGAATCAAAGACACCCGATCATCACGTGGTGCTTCGAAGCAGCAAGCTTTGGCAACGGTGCATACTAAGGGTGAACACTCTAGAACTTGAAATTTATGTGCATGAGGGATCATCTTATAATGCTACCGTCGTCTACTAAGCAATACAAGATGCATAAAGGATTAACATCACATGCAATTCATAATATGTGATATGATATGGCCTTTCTTCTTTGTGCTTCCGATCTCCATCTTCAAGCACGAATATGATCTCCATCATCACCGGCATAGCATCAAGGTCAATGACGCTTCTCCATGGTTGTCGTCTACCAGTTTCAATTATTACAACTATTTTGAATAGACACGCAGGTCTTAACAGAAATTAAAGACAACCATATGGCTCCTGCCGGTTGCCAACTTACAATAAGGAACATTGCATACATCAAATATAATCACAATCATGGCCATATCACATCACTGCACACCCCTGCAAAACAAAGTTAGACGCTTCTACTTTCTTTGCATATTTTACGTGGTTTGGGGCTTTCCATAAGTGTCGTTCTAACTTACGAACAAGAACCACAACATTGATACTAGCATTGTTGATCACCCGTTGTAAATTGGATCTTTACTATGCTAGGAGAAACAGGCACCCGCAAAGCCACTTATGCAAAACGAGTTGCATGTCAAGCGTGGAGCAAGTCTCATGAACGATGTCATGTAAGGTTAGCCCGGGCCGCTTCATCCCAACATACCGCAAGATGCAAAGTACACAAAAAGCAATCTACAATAAAAGCATCAACGCCCACAATGACCATTGTGTTCTACTCGTGCAACAGATCTACATATAGACACGGCTCTGATACCACTGTAGGGGTTCGTAGCATGGAAAACAAAAATTTTCTATCGCATACAAACAAACAAGCCAAGATCTATCTACTAGATTGTAGCAACGAGTCGATGGAATAACTCACCCTCGAAGATTCCAAAGTGTTTAACGAGAGCAGATTCTCGTGGGTGATGTAGTCGTACTCTTTCCGATCTCAAGATCGCGTAGACGATCCTTCCGGCGCCGCGTTCCCGCAGTGCTCCCGCAGTCGGTCACACGTTCGGTACTCGACGAAGACCTTCCTCTCCCTTGTTCCAGCAGGCAGCGGAGGTTGTAGCACTCTCCTCGCGATTCCGGCAGCACAACGGCGTGGTACCGGAGGTAGAGGGGAAATCCCGCAGGGCTTCGCCTTAAGCCGGTGCGAGTATGGTGGAGCTTATGAGAGAGGCTATTAGTGGTCTAGTAATTAGACACACCAATTAGAGGGCTCTAAACCAATTAGAAGGCTCTAAACCGAATAGCTCTAAACCGGGGTCTAGATCTAGGGTTTAGTTTAGAGGATAGGAAACTTGTGTGTAGGAGGGGAGCCCTGCCCCTCCTTATATAGGTGGGAGGGGGTGGGCGCGCCAGGGGAGGGAGGGAGTCCCTCCCCAACTCGGCCTAGGGCTGGGCGCCGGCCTGGAGGAGTCCAACTCCTCCTCCAGGTTGGTTCCAACTCCTCTTGCTTGTTTCCCACAGTTTCTTGTTTTGGCAGTTTGACTTTCAAACTGGACATTTGACTTTTCTGTTTTAGGATTCAATTTAATCCTATATTTGGGACAGCAAGAACACTTAGTACATGATGCAATCATTCCAATATGTAATGACACATTCATGTACCCCTTCCCCCCCCGGAGTGCCGGACAATCCGGAACCTTCTAGAATATCCCCGATGAAAACACCGGAATCATTCCCGAACTCCGAAACGGGACTTTCCTTATATGAATCTTATTCTCCGGACCATTCCGGATCACCTCGTGATATCCCGGATCCCATCCGAGACTCCGAACAACATTCGGTCTCTTTCTCATAATACCATAACTACTCAAACAACGTCGAATCCTTAAGTGTGTCTCCCTACGGTTCGTGAATTATGCGGACATGATCGAGACACTTCTCCGAACAATAACCAATAGAGGAATCTGGAAATTCATATGGCTCCCACATATTTCTACGATTACTTTGCGATCGAATGAACCACTTACATACGATACCAATTTCCCTTTGTCTCACGATATGTTACTTATCCGAGGTTATGATCGTCGGTATCTCTGCATACCTAGTTCATCCTCGTTACCGATAAGTACTCTTTTCTCGTTCCCGTGATATGTGATCCCTTGTGACCATGTCACATGCTTGCAAGCTAATTGGATGACATTCCACCGAGAGGGCCCAGAGTATATCTATCCGTCATGTGGATGGACAAATCCCACTCTTGATCCATGTGTTTCAACCAATACTTTCCGAACACTCAATGCCACCTTTATAGCCACCCTGTTACGGTGTGGTGTTTGATGACATCAAAGCATCCATCCAGTAAAGGTGATATGCATGATCTCATGGTCGAAGGAATTAGGTTACTATGTATCAGAAAGCATATAGCATTTGAACTATTGAAATGACTTGATCTTTATGCTACGCTTGTCTATAGGAGTATGTCCACCATATCATTCTCCTAACGATATGATCTTGTTGTTGATAACATCTCAATGTTCATGACAAAGAAACCACATCATCAATCAACCAACAAGCTAGTGAAGTATAGAGGCTATACTAGGGACTTCAAATTAAGTTTACAAATCACACAAGTATTAATGGTTTCCTTGTTAATACTATTATAGCATGAATGCAAACATTTATCATAAACACAAAGATATATAATAATAACTATATTTATTATTGCCTCTAGGGCATATCTCCAACAAGATTGGCGTAGAGATGGCCATGCAGGATGCACTAGCCCGCATTGTGCAGACTTACCACCAGGAGATATCTCAAGATTCTGCTTTTTATGCCATAGGAAGGCGCTTTGAGGATGGGACAGCCAACAGGACTGCTGGAGATCGTGGAGGGATGGATTACGAGGTTATCCAGATGGAGGACTTGGAATGCCACATAGTCAACTTAGAGAATAACCTTAGTACTGCTGAGATGAGAAGGAATGAGAAATTGAGGGTTACCGTGGAAAAACTGAAGCATGTTAACACGAAGTTGACCATGGTGCTCTATGATACGGATGACAAGGTTCTTGCAAGAGATATCGAGATTGCCCAAGTAAAGAAGGCATTGATGCCTAAGGAGACCTCAGCAGTCCCACAATACCAGGAGATGCAGAATGAGGAAGAAGATCCAGAGGAGCTCATTGCTTTAATGCCAAATGGAGAGGAGTTATGGATCATCCCCGACGAAGAGGATGCTCCCCCAAGTAATGCACGATCCCATCCACTTGGGACCATCAGCGCCAGAGCCTACCGTGCGCAATTATATAGTAGAGATTAGACCGACCACCATTTACCTCTTCGTTAGATATCACCATTGTGTTAGTGTATTGGCCATACCATCGTGTTAGTCTATTTCTTAGGCCCATTTGCTTATGGTAAAATGCAATAGTTCCAAATAGATCCGACATGTGTGTGTTTCAAAGTGACATTTCTTCTAGCTACTGTTGTTTTTCAGGCATACAAGTTTGTTTAGTTTTAATTTATTTTTCCATGCTTATATTAGTGTCTCCTTGAGGTTTTATTTTTTTTCCATGGGCAACTTTTATTGTTGTACCACGATGCCTCCTGAAAAAAAAAGATGTATTTCTCTATATTTCATTTGTAAATAAACATGTCAAAGGCAAATAAATATTGTTTTGTACATGCTACTACTTTGATGTTAGACTGTATTTACATTAGATACATCATTTAAAAGAAATTGCAAAACCGAGTCATAGCTCTGTAGTAGTTTCTCAAAGACTCTTTCGCGTGTCGCAAAACCAAGTTGCAGCTCTTTAGTAGTCTCATATGTTCTATGGAACAATGATGATGTATGTTCCCAGAAAATTGCCCTTTTTAAGGGAGTTCATACTACTTTCACATCTAAAACTTGATGTACCTATACTACAACAAACTTACATCTTTTCCACAAATTTAATGAAGCCGTTTAGCATGTCATTCAGTCACATAAAAAGACACTGATGAGACCCACGCCATGTCGTGCCAGGCAACAACATAGCCTCAACACTTATGTTTCACTTTTGCAGATTACAAACGGAAACCTGATGGATTCTATTGATGATCCACATAAATCAACAGATAAAAGGCCCTGATGCCATGATGTTGGGACTGATAGACGATTCGTCGAGTTCTACACAACCAATGAAGGTGTGCACGTGTAATTGGTTTCTTTTTGGTTACCAGGCATGTCGCACGTTACCATGTACTAATTTTAATGCAATTATATTATGTCTCACTGTTTTAGATCATGGAAACCCACATGAATTCTATCGATGTTCTGAATGCCCCTACTGACTCTACACCACCAAATGAGGTTGCATACAAATAGATGTTTTCTCTATGCATGTATCATATACCCATATTTGAATTTTATTTCGATAAATATTGTTTCACTTTTACAGATCGCTAGCAGGAAATTTAAGGATTCTATTGATGTTATGAAAGTACCCATGGACATATGCCCCGAGGAGATGTTGGAACAAACTGAAAATTTGTCCGATCTTACACCACTGAAGGAGGACTAGAGGTGGATGACCAATTCACAACATAAGAAACCGAAAAAAGCAGACAAAATGGTTAACCCACAAGGTTCGTACTCCAGCTGTGGATATTACATTCTTGCTTGTGCTCCATTATTTTATTACCTAACTATTTTTTGGTGCACTACCATATTATGCCAGATTATGTCTGCACTTCCGAAGATATAGAAGTTATCAAATTAATCATGTCGCACCAAAAATACGAAGTTTGTAGACATTGGTGATGCGTTCTTATCAAACGATGACTTATAGTGTCTGACACGTGGCGATGGTTTCTTTCCAGATGGTGTAAGTCAATAGCAGAGAGACCACTACTTACTAATTTAAAGTTTACAATTGTCTTAAACTTAAATGTATTTTTATGTGTCCAATTATAGGTTTTAAATGCTTATATTTACTGTATAAGTGCATGTGATCATCTGCGGGATAGAGCGGGTGAAAAGGTGTATCTGTACACTACATTTCCATCTGCTGTATTGAAACAATCAGAATGTCACCGCATCCTAAAACGGGTGCATCTTTATGTAAAGCATGACATGGTTAGAATTCACTCACTACCTATGGGTCTTATTCAATATGTTTTAAACATGTGTATTTCTTAGTCTTATACAATATTTACTTCAAGTCTTATTTCCAATAAACATTAGCAAGACCCATTGGTATTTAGCTGTCATCAATGCGAAAAACGCATGATTCAAGTATTGGACTCACTTGGTGCTGGAATGGATCGGAGTGATCTTACTCTTATGGTAAGTAACTGTGTACTGAATTTGATTTCCTCTTAACATTGTGTTTGCCTCAATATATAATACCTCTTTCTCGTATAAAAGTTACAGGGACTTGAGAAGCATCTAAAAATTGCATCCGAGATGAAGAACTTTAACATAGGTGATAAGTGGAAGGATCTCGATGTCACAAAATGGCCAGTAGTAGAACATTTTCAAGAACCAACACAAACTGATGGATATGTTGGACACTTCTTAAAATCTCAAATTGTTATTTTTAAAACTTGTGTATTCATACACGTCCAACTGATTTATTTATGTTGATTTGTCTATATGAGAGACTAAATCAGTGTCTGGTAATCTTGTAGCGCATCATGCGGGTTATTCATGCTTAATTATATGGAATATTGGACAAGTGATATGTTGTCTAATCATGTCACTCAGGTAATTATTTTTGTTTAGGATAACATTAATACTCGCTTACATCTTAAATAATTGTTTTAAAGAAATGTTTTTGAATACTATTTTGCAGGAAGATATGAAAGAATTTCGTCTAAAATTAGTTGTTATATTGATAGATTCGGAATTGAATAAGATAAAAGGAAATCCAATATACTATCAACCTAGCAATGAAGAAAATATGTCTAATTCTGATTGTATGATTATGGATGGTCCGGAGCGACTTGCCTTGACTAATGAAGCTGAAAACAGACTCCCAATTTCGATCCACATGATGCCCATGGATCCACATAACTTAGTTGCCGAGCTTTGCAAACATATCATGTCGATTCAAGACGCCAAATTATTAGAGCAATAAACATGTTAAAAGGATTACTTGTGATAATATGCATTGCTAAAATTTTGTCATTCTTAACATTTGTATCACAGGCAGGAATGGGTGCGGAGCTCCAAACCATATCCTATACGTCCGAGTCTTAAGAAAATTCAGGATATACTTAGGAACGAGAAGCCTATGGACAATGACTATTTCAACTTGGGCATACGCATAGTGGCATGCGACGAGATCTTGCAGATGGTAGAGACTGATGTGCACTATATGGATCTACGTTTTTGTGTAAGTTATTGCAATCTCGTATTTTCATTGTTATAACTATATTTCTAAACAAAATAATTTTTCAGACGGCGATGGTTGATTCCACACGGGTCCAAAGTGGTGAGTAAAGCCAAATAGTCACACACTGGTTATTCAATAGTTGGCATGGGATAGACTACAAAATCTCTTCACGCAAATTGGTAGAGATAATTCACTTGTCCAACATTGTCATGTTATATGTGTTTCTGATGGTTGTTACTTTGAAGGTTTTGCTTCCTTATGCTTCTGCGGGGGACTTTAACTTGTTCTCCATCGATAAACATGCCTCTTCTGTCTATTCTGGATCCTCTTTCTGTGTTGCCATCGTCGGAGGGTAAACTGCTTCGATCTCACAACTTGCAATTGAAGTTACAAAGAATTACATTCTACCTAAGCGATGCACTAGCATTAGCACAACCCGACTGGGATGCCGATATATTTCTCTGGTCACGTAGATTACCAGTTGATATTCCAAAAAGTTCAGATAGGTGACTATCTCTAAACATAAATTCAAAGAGATTACTCATTTTCTTTACTATTCAACATATTGACATTCATACACATGAATGCGTCTGGCTATTTTGTTTTTTACATTATGATCTCATGGAATGGCAAAGAATTGGTTTATCCAATATGTGCGGTGGGTATTTTACGTTGTACTTATTTATTGTTCACAAATGAAATATACATGCTACTAAGAAATATTGTTGTGCAGAATGGTAACGAGTTGCGGAAGAAGTTTTTGGTACACTTGCTCAAGTATGGTGAGAATGAAGCCAAAGACAATATCCCTAGCATTGTACGGCAATATCTAAGGAACATCAAGGAGTAGACATTAGTTGATAAAAAAAATAGTCGAGTGTCTTATTTTATATTCAAACGATGTCAATTATATGGGTTGTTGAAATATACTTCAAACGAGGTAGGATCTTATGAGTTCATAGAATATCTTGCGGTTGTATTCAGTCCGATAAATTTTTATATGTATTGTATTGACAAATTACAACAGAAATAGAAACCGTAGCAACGTACACGTACGGGCATTCCACTAGTATTTTATAAAAACAAGACCAAAGTTGTAGTCCCACATAGCTTTTACCATGGAAACTTTAGAGTCGCGTTGAAGGTCTTGCACGTGAACGTGACCTCTCCATAAATTCCGCATTTAGGATATTTTAATACGAAAGTATTTTGCATTATGTTTTTAAAAATATAGATTTGATATTGTAGATGTTGATTTTTTTTTTGTCTATAATTAGTCAAAATCTGTAGTGTGTAACTTTAACAAAATCTAATTTACAGAGGGGAGTAGCACACCAAGCCTATTTGACCTTCTTTGAAATATAAGTTCATCTTTTGAATATTTGTAACCGATAATAACTTCTAGGGGGTTACCAATCGCTTAGTGGAAAAGCAGTACACGGGAAGTAGCCAGGCTTTACCTCTTTGACCGGGATGAAATGTATGTTGACCTCACCGTCTACGTCAGCAGCCCGATCCACAACAAAGGCATCCCACCACGCGTACCTCTTCTCAGCCCAACACGATCCACGATCCACGCAAGCGACAGAGGAAAAAACGGACATGGCCTGGTCTGCTGTGCTGGGCTTTGCACCTTCCGTTGAGTCCGGCCGTGGGCATTGACCACCGACGAAGCGTGGCGCCCAAGCCGAGCCCGGTCGCGCCGCACCCGGACCCGGTGCGGTGCGGTGCGGCGAATAAACGGAGGGCATCTCCCCCAGCCGATTCCCTTCTCGCGTCTTCGGGACGGCCTCCCTCTCCCACCCTTTCCCCCTCTCTCCTCCACATCATCCCCTCTCCGAACAACCAGGGGAAAAAAACCTACGTCGCCCCTCCCCGACCACCGACCGACATGGCCGCCGCCGCCGCCGCCGGGTCCTCCGCCGCCTCCCTCCCCGCGCCCATCTCCCTCGGCGACAAGGTGTGTGCTCCCCGGATCTGCTCCTCCCGTCCGGTCCGTCGTTGATCCAATCTAATCGCGTTTGCCATCCTCTTTATTTCTCTCTCTGCCAGGCGGCGGCGGCCGTGGTCGGCGGCGACGGGGCAGGGGACTGCGGGGTCTGCGCGATCTGCCTCGACAAGATCGCCCTCCAGGAGACGGCGCTCGTCAAGGGATGCGACCACGCCTACTGGTTCGTCCCTTTCTCATTCCCCTCCCCCGCCGATCCAGCCCCGCTCCATTTTCCCACTGGATTCTGTACCGCCTTTGTCTGTTAGCAGATTGTGTAACGCTAACAACATGGTTGATAAGAGTCATGCGGGTAATTTAGATCAAATCCTTGCATATTTGGTCTGTGCTTGTGGCTGGTTGGTATACGATTCCCACTCATGAGCAGTTGATTTAGATAGGAGCATCACAGCCCCTAGGATATGCGCGTTAATTGCTAGTCCTAATTTATCCAATTTGCGTGCACTTTCCCCATTATTGTCCACAAAAAATTGGGGAGGGGGCTATTTTGCTACTAACAACTGGATTTAGCGTGGCCATCCCCACCTCCCCTATTTAAAGTAACAACAGGCTTTTCTGTTCATTTTGAAATGGATTGTAATATGCATTATTTAGTTGCTTAATATGTACTGTAACATGATCTTCGCCTTGGTATCATCCATGTGCAGCTGCTTGTTTTGCCCCCACCAAACCATGTTTCGTATTTATTGTCAGCATCTCTGATGGCTTCGAAGGCTTGATCTGATATGATATGCTAGAATATTGTTTCACTTCATGTGAGACGGGTATGGGGTTGTTGGTTGTATGCATCGTCATTGACCTGGAGAAATTTCCTTATGTTATTGGTATTTGCTATGCACTTTATGTTGGAACCTTAGTAGATAACAAATCAAAATGTTTTGGGCAATGCCCACTGACCTTGACAGATCTTTGGCAGCATCTCCTTTCCATCTGCTATGTTATTATTTATAAATTGCAAATGACCTGGTACCTTATTCTGTTTAAATCCATTCTGTACATGCAGCGTGACATGCATTCTGAGGTGGGCATCCTACAAGCAGTCACCGTCATGCCCCCAATGCAAGCACCCGTTTGAGTTCCTCAGTGTGCACCGCTCTCTTGATGGCTGGTAACCCCTTGTTTCTCCAATACATGGGATCGCAGTTATTCAGGTTGACTGTTAGCCTGATGTGTGTCTCTTATCTTCAGCATTCACGACTACCTGTTCGACGCGAGTGTTTGCCTTCTCCTGAGGGCCACTTGGTTTGAGCCTCTGATCGTAGCGCCTCACGAGGAGGTTTTGGAGGAAGAAGAAATTTACCGCAGCTACCAATACCAATATGATGATGGCGATGAGGATGACCTGTACGAGGAAACTTATTACATGAACAGGTCACCGAGCATTCGGATTGGCAACAGGAGGTGGGGTGACAATGGGTACGTGCGAGGAGGCAGGAGAGAGGCCAGGCCAGTGGTGATTCCTCCGCCTGATGCTCCTGTTCAGAACAGGACTCCTGTTCCAACCAGGACTCCTAAGAAGAAAGAGACGTCAGCATCAGGCTCGGGATCAGGATCAGTGTCCAAGGATGTTGCAGGGAGGCGGGCAAGGAGGGCTCAGAAGCGAGAAGCTGCTGACAAGGCAGCTGCAGAGAAACATCTCAAGCACCTGCAGAGGTTGGGCCGTGGGAAAATACCTGAAGCACTGCCTGAGGCTGAGGCGCTGCCTGAAGCACTCGAGGAAGCACCACTCGAGCCCAAGGCACTGCCAGAAGCGCTCGAGGTTGGTCCTCAGGCAATCGAATGATTCACCAGCCTCTGTAGATAACGGTGCTGCGACTAACACTGCAGCCCTTGGGAGGGCCACCAATAATCTTCCGGTCTGAAGACTTGGAAGGGGGACCTTTGTATCCTGGCAGCTTCGCCGCGTTTGTACAGTAATTTTAGTTCATTCACAGTTTAGAACCGTCTTCCGAATGGACAGTAGTCCTGCTCCGGATGCAGCTTGGATAGCTGTTCACTTTCTAAGTTGTATTATTAGGGGCATGCAGATTGCTTTGCCGTGCTGATTTTCTTGGCAATGTGCAATCATCCTAATGAAATGATATCTTACACTGAACTGTTACTGACATTTGGTGTGTCCTATGTGTTCATCCTTTTGCTGTGCCTCGGTCTTATATACAGTAGTTATCTCTAATTGTCGTTGTCCTGTAAATACGTGGATAGTGAATCGCTGTTGGTGGTTCTTGGATGGCTTGCTCAGAAGTGCTTTGGGGGCTTGGGTTGTCGCTAGAGAAGCAGCAGGGTTTTCATGGAATTTCCTATTTTTCTCAAGTAAATAACTGCGGCTACCATGTTAACGCGGTACCGTGTTCGTCCGTGGCCCAGGCCCAGCCAGGCCGGTGGCTGGCTATAGTTGGGCTTAACTCAGAACACTACCTATTGTTCTCACTGCTACGCCTAGTGACCCAGACTGTAAACTAATCTGCTTATTTATGTGATGGCGCGTAGTTAGTTCACTTATTTTGGTGGTGGTGTTGACGTT
Organism: Avena sativa; assembly: GCA_916181665.1. NCBI lineage: Eukaryota > Viridiplantae > Streptophyta > Magnoliopsida > Poales > Poaceae > Avena > Avena sativa. Next base: position 444,264,685 of record OV702282.1, on the reverse strand, counting down.
GGAGATAACATCGTGTCTGGGCCACCATTGGAGGTAGCAAGCGATTGTCTAATAGACATTGCCTAATATTTGACTAATAGACATTGCCTTGATTGGAGGTGATGTCCCCATCACTTAGTCATTTGGCAAATACTTATGTCAAATAATATGGTAAAATCCTTGGTATTGAACATTCATGGACCATTCCCTATCCTGGTGTCCTCCCATAAGCTTATTTGCAAACTATTTTTAATGTTGAAGGTTCAAAACTTGAAAAAGGCTGCTTCACTTTCATTAAACTGGCCAAAAAAGAGGACTCTTGGGTTTCCACTAGAACTATGAGAGGGACTTACAAGTAACAACTTATTTACGGAGCACGTCCTGCCACACACTCCGTCCTTAGCAAGACACAACCATTTACTGAGCAAAGCAGTGCTCTGACCCTCCTAATCACAGATGTCAAATCCACCTTGATCTTTTGGACGACATAGGGCGCTCATTTGGTGAGAGGCTATTCCTTTTTCACTATCACACACCGCCAACAAAATCAGGACCGGAAGTAGTCCGGTCTTCGTAAAATCCCTTTTTGCACAAAGAAAAAAAGACAGCAAGTCTAATATTCCTTGCTAGCTACCGAGCGTTTTGTCGGTTCTTTCTCGTGTGTGCTTCTGTTTCACAATCACAAGTCTGCAGTAATGTAACATAATCCCAAATAAAACAGATAAGAAACTAGACCCTCTCATATCCAAATTGTTACGAATAGACAAGTTGTATTCCTCTGGAGGCCAAATGTCACAATATATAGTACAGGTACAGGTGTAAATATGCAAGAAACCCCCTAACATATGGGGAAAATACAATATACAAATATATACATCTAACACCCCCCCCCCTCAAACTCATGGTGGATCCACAACACTGAGTTTGGAGAGTAAGAAATCATGCTGCGCTCTGGTCTGTGCCTTCGTAAAGAAATCCGCCAACTGTAAATCTGAAGGCACATACTGAAGCGCAACAACCTGAGCCTGTACCTGGGCACGTGTATAGAAAGCATCAACACCAATATGCTTGGTAAACTCATGCTTGACCGGATCACGTGCAACACTAATAGCACATGTACTGTCAGACAAAACCAGACTGGGTGTGGTAATAGAGACCCCAAAATCCGCAAGTAACCACCGTAACCAGGTCACCTCAGCAGTCAACAAGGCCATAGCACGCAACTCAGCCTCAACACTCGAACGGGAAACCGCTGTCTGTTTCTTCATCTTCCAAGCAATGAGCGAACCACCAAGAAACACACAGTAAGCAGAAAGTGAACGGCGATCCGAAGGATCACTCGCCCACGTAGCGTCCGAATAGCATTGGAGCTGGAGGGAGCTGGAACGAGGAAAGAAAAGGCGACGAGTGATCGTACCACGAAGATAACGAACAACACGGAGAAGATGACTATAGTGAACAGTGGTAGGAGCATAAACAAACTGACTCAGAATATGAACAGGATAAGAGATGTCAGGACGAGTGACAACAAGATAAACAAGACTTCCAACAAGATGACGATAACGCGTCGGATCAGAAAGAGGATCACCATCAGTAAGTTGAAGCTTAACATTAAGCTCCATAGGGGTCTCAACAGTGCGCTCATCCCCAAGAGCAGCACGAGGAAGAAGATCCTGAATATACTTTTCCTGAGAGATGTAAAAGCCATCAGAAGTGGAGGAAACCTCAATCCCAAGAAAGTATCGAAGAGGACCAAGATCAGTCATAAGAAACTGATCACGAAGACGAGCCTTAACAAAGGCGATATACTCAGGATCATCACCAGTAATGATCATATCATCAACATAGAGAAGAAGAAGAGTGCGTCCACGAGGAGAAGTGTGAACAAACAACGCTGGATCATGAGCACGCGCAGACACGGGCACGTGCAGACGCGGGCAGGGGATCGGCGGGTGCGACGAGGTGGCAGGGTCCAATCGGGTGGCGGGGTCCAATCGGTGGTGGCGGGGGCCGATCGGCAGTGAGGTTGCAGGAGGGTGTGTAGATCCGATCGACAGTGTGTAGATCCGATCGGCAATAAGGGCGGAACGAATCTGGGAAGCAGAGGACAAGAACGAAAAGAAAAGACCTCACGCAGGCGGTCAGAACGGGAACCGGCGGATGGCCGGGGCGAGCTGACGGCGGCGATCACAAGCAGAGGACCGGTGGGCACGGAAAGCCTAAAACCGGCTCTGATACCATGTGAGGAATAGACAAGTTGTATTCCTCTGGGGGCCAAAGGCCACAATATATAGTACAGGTACAGGTGTAAATATGCAGGAAACCCCCTAACATATGGGAAAAATACAATATACAAATATATACATCTAACACAAATATGTTGGTATATTGAAAGTTAGCTTATGAGCTTCACACATCATAATAATTATTGGTGTCCTTGTGATATTAATATATACTCTTTTCTATAAAAAAACATCAGAATAATTCACTCTCATGAAAATGACGCGTTGATTGTTCTTTGGAAAATCTGGGATGCTAGAAATGCTATGATCTTTAGGGCGATCAGCCAGGACACCTCCTCAACCATTAGGAATATGATATATGTTCTTAACCTTTCGTCACACCGTTTTAAAACATTGGAGACACGCATGCCGCCGACATGTGGCGAGACCACCTCTCTCTTTATACTCTGTAAACTTAACATTTGAAGCAATATATTCAGGTGAGAATTCCCCCCCCCCCCCCCGGTGAAAGCCTAAAAAAAAAATCGGAAAGCTCCTCAAAAGCATGAAGAACCAGTTTTATCTTGCTGTCTTCTCTAAATGATGATCCATAAGATGAATAGCGCCATCCTTGTATTGTGGAATGGATAGACCCTTCATCTACAAGGTGGGGCACAACACCGGTGATCTAACCATAGGCTCTTCTCTCTCTCTCTCTCTCTCTCTCTCTCTCTGCATGGAAATTGCAAGCACACCCACCACAATGTTGAATAACATCGGAGAAACTGGATCGCTTGGCGAAGACCCTTCTTCCTTTGGAAGAAAAAACAGCATGCATCCTCAATTTACTTGTATGGCTACCCTACCTCTCCAAACACACATAATAATTTGGCCTGCTTCTTCCAAATAAGAGAGGATCCTTCGTTTGAAGGGTTTGTTGAAGACAATGTCATTTAGCTTTATCACATGCCGTCTCAAAAATCTATTGCAATTATCACACCACTTTGCTACTTTAGGTGCATCTTGTGTAGTGCCACTGATTTTGTGTAAAATAATGATCCTATCGTTGATGCTACTACCTTGCATCTAGGGTTGTAAGCGGGATCCCACGACATTTCTAATTTGTTTGGGGTTTTTTTAGTTCACTTTTGTCAACAAATTTGTACCAGAATTTTTTTAAGTGAACCCGAAACGGGGCTTACGTGGATCCTGCTTGCGACCCTATTTGCATCAAAGCCGTCTCTAAAATGGAGATGCTCCTTTATTGATTTTCTTTCTAGTTTCTTCAATCTGTTTTAATGTCACTCTGAAAAAAGAAATATCAGATCGTGCTCAGCTGAGATAGTTCCACCCATCGTAATACGACATGTCGGCACGGCACAATTTAGTATGGCTACCTTGCTCGCCGGCGCCGTCGCCAAGCGGCCGGCATGAAAGACCCGTGCACGACCTCACGGGACCCTCGAGCGTACGTTACCGCACAGCGGAGAGACGCGGTAGTACTGCTGTCCATTGCTGGCTGCATGCATGCTGCTACGGCGGCCGAACGTGGGTGGCCAAAAAGGTGACCCCTCATGGCGATCGACGTGACCCGTCTCCGTCCGGCGCCACACGCAATCACGCCAAGTTTGTCTTGCAAAAGTAGCTCGCCCCTACCGCCCTAGTTAGGGCTCCCATAGGCCATAGCACGTACCGGCCTTCGATCTCCTCCTAGCTTTTTTTTTTTAAATAAGGATTTTAGATCTATTCCATGAGTTCATAAGAATTATAAAGCACACCAAACATGATAAAAATGACAACTAGATCTTTGGACTGCCTAACGATCGGTATGAGCAAGCCGTCGACATGTCGCTGTCGTCGTGCCGTTGTTGATGACAGTCGAGAAGTCTTTGTGTCATCGTCGTTAAACCCTTGGATTAATCCGAAACTTCAAATGCCATACCTATAACACACACACGTAGACCGGACAAGATTGACTATTCCATGGAAACATTGATCGGACAAATCCCCGCCCTCCTCAGCGCCACCGGCGAGATCTAAGTCGACGAGGTGGACGATGAGGCGGGTGGGTATACCTTATTCTTGTATTGCACAATGCTGCCATAGCCACCATAGGTATGATGCCGATTGACTAAACTCTAACTTTAGCTACTCTTCTATAGCACCGAGCGCAGGTCGAGGTCCCCACCCCCTTCCAACGCTGGATTGGCAAGTAGAGGAGGCGGGGACCCGTCGATTTCTGATCATAGACGGCGAAGACGAGGCACAGATGATAGCGACACCCTAGCCGTTGTCTCTTTTTTCTTTGCGGGAGTAGATGGGTGTGTCCCCTTTCCTCCTAACTTGTTGATGGCACCTAAAATGCCTCCAGTCACCACAAATATATTTCGCCATTACTCCTTACGTTCCTAAATAAGATGTTTTCGTCTTTTTCAGAAATACATGTATCTAGATGTTTTTTAGTATGTATATTCACTTATTTTGTTTTGAATCTACATATTAAAAGACTTCTAGATACATACATATCTAAAAAACCTACAACATCTTATAATTTGAAAAAGAGGGACTATAAAATATCTTACTTCTGATCTGTAGGATACCATCCAGGTCACAAGTGGGTTCAGATGCATATAAATAGCATGAAAGGAAACACTCTGCTGTCCATCATGGAACACAACTGAGGTTCATCGACAAAAATAAGGTACCGTATAATAATCATAATCATTTAGCGTGCTCAGGGGTCATGTCAATCAGGGCCGGGTTATTCGCAGCAACTAGCAAAAGCGAGATGACAAATTAGACGTGCCGAGATTATTCGGATGGTTCCTTAAAAGTTGAGGCACTTCAGCCGGACATGCTCCTCATCATTCATTTACGCAAGCAAATGGTGGAACTTTAACCAACAAAGTTACGGCACTGCATCATTTGCGTGAGCGGCAGTGCCTCACGAATCATTGCTACATCATGTCGCACTGCCTCTGCCCGGATGATCCCATGAATCAAGGGACTGATCGCGCGGCGCCAACACGCACACTGGCAGTAAATGGTACTCCCGTGTCCCACGCTGGAAAACCCTTTTCATGTGTGGTGCGAAAAAGCGTCTGGGTCCAAAATAATAAAATCAACCGTCTCCTCGTGGGTTCGGGCAGGCTCTTTCATGGAAAAATCACACATGGAAAACACAAAATGATCATCCCCAATATTCGCACGCCGCTGGCCAATGAAGAACCGCCCGAATACATCAAAACCATCACACACATTTTCTTTCTGTTTAACCATGTCAAGATTGTTAGCCACGGTTCGCAAATTTCATTCGTTTTGGTTTCTAGCGACATCTTGGACCAATGCGGAAACATTACTTGTATGTATTGTGTTGCCGCCAAGTTGTCTACTTGGTTACCATTCGACGCGTGTAGCATGTTCGCCTCCTCTAGAATGCCACGTGTTGGCGATGACGAAGCTTCCTCGGACGCGTCTCCCACCGCAATATAAAGGGGTTCGCCTCGCTCCATTGCTTCACAACTCAAAAAGTGCGAGAAACGGATGCTCATGCGGATATGTAGAAATCACTCATCAATTAAGACTAATTTCATAGGGAATCAAGAGTAAGCTTTGGGTATGAACACAGTTTGCTTGTGGAGAACCTGAGAACCTTCCCGACCTCCTCCATCTCCTTATCTTTTTCTATTTTCTCATTTTAAACTTAAGTCCCCCTAAACTTTACAGTTTATATCATAGTACACAACGGTCTCAAATACAAACTCAACATTAAGTGTAAAATGAGAAAATAGAAAAAGATAAGGAGATGGAGGAGGTCGGGAAGGTTCTCAGGTTCTCCACAAGCAAACTGTGTTCATACCCAAAGCTTACTCTTGATTCCCTATGAAATTAGTCTTAATTGATGAGTGATTTCTACATGGTATCAGAGCAATCGGTCCGTGGGTGTGCCGCTGACTCGGATTTTGTCTGATTTGTGCTATTTCCTGATTTGGTGGTCGTGAGGCTGCCTTTGTGCGCCGCCACCGTCTTCGTCAAGGTCGCCGCCATCGTCGCCACATCGTCGTCGCGTCGCAGTTGTCCTGTGCTGCGCTCATATCAACCCCGTCCTGGTGCTTTGCCTTGTTGCCATCATCCTGGTGCTGCGCCTCGTTGATGTTCTGCCGCTGCCTGTGTCTTTGTGCTGGAATATTTCTCAATCAGCAGTGACTATCTCAGGTACACGTATTATTGTTCAGTCTGAGATCTCTTGTGGTGGATTTAAAAATTCTTTGTCCGTGGAAGTCTCTTGAAGTGGTACTGGAGTTGTTGGTGCCTTGGTGGATATATCAATTGGAGTCTTGCTGATCTCTAAATACTATTGCTAGCAATCATGGGAGACAACGATGGAGGTGTGGCAAAGCTGTGTGAAACCATGCAGCAAATGTTGACACAGTTGATGGAACAGTCTCAGGCTAAAGCTAGTGGTTCAGAGACTCTCAAGATACTGGAACCAAATCCAGTCAAGTTAACAGGCCCCGGTGATTTTTTCAGCTGGTCCCGAAATGCTCTGTTGATTTTAGAATCCCACGGTTTGCAGAAATTCTTGAAGGAAGATGAGAAGAAACCAGGAAACGTCACTCAAGAGCAATGGGAACAGAACACTAAGCGTGTTATGGTGTGGCTGTTGAGCTCAATGGAAAAATCAGTCAGGGAACAAGTCGAGGGATTCCAAACTGCAGCTGAAGTTTGGGTAAGTATTGAAAAACAATTTTCTGGAAAGTCGAATAAGATGCAGGTCAGTAGGATACTTCATGAACTAAGACATATCAAGCAAGAGCAAAAGAGGGTGACTGAATATGCAGGGGAGATCAAGAAGCTCTATCGAGACTTGGAGTACTTTCGACCATTCAAGGCATATGATCCCAGGGATGTACCACTCCTTCGAGAGTGGTTTGAGCCATTGTTGGTTCAGGCCTTCCTTGAAGGCTTGAACCCAGAATTTAATTTTCGGTCTCAACTAATATTAGCTACACCTGACTGGCCTACATTGGATCAGACCATCGCCAGTATACTTGAGGAAGAAACACGGTTGGCTAATCAGATCACAACTCCACTTGCAAATGTTGAGAGCCGAGCTGCGCTATCTTTAGTTAACCAAGTTCAACCTATTGGTAATGGAAAGACCAATCAAGCAAATACTCCCAGATTTGACTGCACATGTCCACATGCAAATGCTGATAGCCGGGCTGCACTATCTTTAGTTAACCAAGCTCAGTCTATTGGTGCTGCAAATAATTGTCAAGCAAATGCTACTAGATATGACTACATAAGGAAGAACAAGACGGTGTGTGACTACTGTAAAAAACCAGGTCATTTGAAGAAGGATTGCTTTGACCTAATTGGTTACCCTCCTGGATGGCAACCAAAACAGTTCAGCAGATTCAGGAGTGGCAGTAGTAATACAAAAAGGCCAAATCAAGCACATCTTACACAATCTGGGATAGAACAATCTGCTGTTACAGCCCAAGCACTTGAAGAATTTAAGACTAAACTTATGGCGACTACTGTAGAAGGTCCTGCTAAAACTACCTCTGATGCTCATTTTGGGAAAGGTACGAATGATTTGTTAACATCTTGGATAATTGATTCAGGAGCTACAAACCACATGACAGGCTCATCTAATCTTTTCTCATCATATACTCCTCGTTCTGGAAAGGATAGAGTACGCATAGCTGATGGATCCTCAGCTCCAATAATGGGTTGTGGAACTATTAATTGTACTCCATCTCTATCCTTGAGCTCAGTCTTACATGTCCCTAATTTTCTAGTCGACCTCCTGTCAGTTAGTTCAATTACAAAGTCACTTCAGTGCATGGCCTGTTTCTACCCTGACTCATGTATATTTCAGGATCTGAAGACGGGAAAAAATCTTGGGACTGGGATTGAGCACAATGGCCTCTATTACCTCACCAATGCATCAGCTCCTACTCCATACGCGCTCAGTATGAAGCATATTTTATCTACTGATGAATTACTACTAATGCATTACAGACTTGGGCACTTGTCGTTTCAATCCTTGAGTCATATGTTCCCATTCCAGTTGAAAGGTTTCTGTAAGGAGAAGCTTAATTGTGATGTGTGTGAATTGGCTAAACACACAAGAACAAATTATCCAAGTAGTAGTGAGAGGAGTAAGTTACCTTTTGATGTGGTGCATTCAGATGTATGGGGTCCTTCTGTTGTAACCTCTCTTCTTGGAGAGAGATATTATGTGACTTTTATCGATGGTTTCAGTAGGTGCACATGGTTGTATCTCTTAAAGCATAAATATGAGGTTATATCTGCTTTCAAAGACTTTCATAGTATGGTACGTAATCAATATGGTGTTGGTGTAAAAATACTACGATCGGATAATGGCACCGAATATATTAATAATGAGTTTTCTGTTTACTTGTCCAATCATGGCATTATACATCAAACTACATGTGTAAACACTGCTGAACAGAATGGGGTGGCAGAGAGAAAAAATAGGCATTTACTAGAGGTTGCTCGCTCTCTTATGTTTATGATGAATGTGCCAAAGTTTCTGTGGGGTGAAGCTGTTAAGACTGCGGCCTATCTAATAAACCGTATGCCTTCTAGAATCTTGGGGCACAAAACTCCAATCGAGTGTTTACATGGCTCTAATTCATTTGTTGTGCCACCAAAAATATTTGGATGCACCTGCTTTGTTCATGACTACAGGAGTTCTGCAGGAAAACTTGATCCAAGGGCCATCAAATGCATCTTCGTGGGATATTATCCTACAAAGAAGGGTTACAAGTGTTGGTGTCCTACTGAACGGAAGTTTTTTGTAAGCATGGATGTCACTTTCCATGAAAAAGAGCCATTTTATTCTCTAAAAATCAATGATAATGGTACAGGTCGTAAGGGGGAGAGGCTTAGAGATGAAGATGCTAAAGGATCTGTGCTGCTTCCTATGGTGGACATCATTCAGTCAGAGGATGAAACACAAGGGGAGAGAGTTGTTGATATGAATGATGAAGATGATACACTGCATCATGAGGTATATGAAAATTCTCCAAATCAACACGATGTAGATACTGATGGTGGTGAATATGTGCAACCTGAAGCCAATGGAGAGACTTTTAATCAACCATCGATACTACAAGAAGCATCATCACATGAAGAAATTGCTCATGATGAGGATGAAGCGGAAGGTACTGAAATTCCCACATCCTCTATTGTCCCTTTTAGTGACGAACCAATTGCTTTGCGAAAACCAAAGAGACGTGTAGACACACCTGCACGCCTTAAAGACTGTGTAGGATATAAACATGACCTTGCAAAATTTGTTTCATATGAAAGATGCAGTTCTCACTTTAGAAATTTCATTGCCTCTTTGGACTCCTCGTCAGTACCTAAAGACTGGAAGGATGCAATGAATGATCCTAAATGGAAGGCAGCAATGCTAGAGGAAATGAGGGCTCTTGAGAAAAACAACACATGGGAGTTAGCACAATGGCCAAATGGCAAGGATCCAGTTGGATGCAAATGGGTATATACTATTAAATATAACACCGAAGGTAAAGTAGAAAGATATAAAGCTCGTTTAGTAGCAAAGGGTTATACACAAACCTATGGAGTGGATTATGAGGAAACATTTGCACCAGTAGCTAAGATGAATACCATCAGGACCTTAGTATCATGTGCTGCTAATCTTGGCTGGAATTTATTCCAGTTGGATGTTAAAAATGCATTTCTTCATGGAGATCTCGAGGAAGAAATATATATGCATATACCACCTGGTTTTAGGACATCGCAAACTGAAAATAAGGTCTTGAGACTTCATCGGTCATTATATGGCTTGAAACAATCTCCCCGTGCATGGTTTGATCGGTTTAGAAGAGCTATGATGCAATTGGTTTACATCCAGAGCAATGCTGACCACAGTTTGTTTTATAAGAAAAATGTCAGGAAATTGACCGTATTAATTGTTTATGTTGATGATATTGTTATCACAGGAGATGATTACCAGGGAATTGAAAGCTTGAAGCAACATCTAACAAAGGAGTTTGAAGTTAAAGATCTAGGACAACTAAGATACTTTCTTGGGATTGAGGTTTCTCAGAGCTCTAAAGGTATCTATTTATCTCAAAGAAAGTATGTGTTGGATTTGTTGTCAGAAACCGGTATGTTAGGATGTCGTCCGGCACTAACACCAATTGAGCAAAACCATAGATTAACTAGTGCCTCAGGGCAGCCAGTAGACCGAGAGCAATACCAAAGATTAGTTGGACGATTGATCTATTTATCGCATACTCGTCCTGATATTGCTTTTGCAGTTAGTGTGGTTAGTCAATTTATGCATGACCCTAAGACTCACCACATGGATGCAGTAAACAGAATCATTCGTTATTTAAAAGGTTGTCCTGGTCGTGGTTTACTATATAGATCAAATGGCAATCTGCAAGTAGAATGTTACACTGATGCAGATTGGGCTGGATCACTTGATGATAGACGGTCCACATCGGGTTATTGTACATTTGTTGGAGGGAACCTAGTTACTTGGCGTAGTAAGAAACAAAATGTTGTCGCCAGGTCAACTGCTGAAGCGGAATTTAGAGCCATGGCCCATGGAATATGTGAAGTTTTATGGTTGAAAATTATATTATTGGAGCTGGGTTTATTTCATGGAAAACCATTGATGGTGTACTGTGATAATAAGGCTGCCCTAGATATTGCAAATAACCCAGTTCAACATAGTAGAACAAAGCATATAGAAATCGATCGGCACTTTATCAAAGAGAAGCTGGACCAAGGAATAATCTGCATGCCTTATGTCAGCTCTTCAAACCAAATAGCAGATATTTTAACCAAAGGCCTAGCTGAAAAAGTATTTACTAGCTTATGCGGCAAGATGGGGTTGTACGATGCATTTGCCCCATCTTGAGGGGGAGTGTTGAGTTTGTATTTGAGACCGTTGTGTACTATGATATAAACTGTAAAGTTTAGAGGGACTTAAGTGTAAAATGAGAAAATAGAAAAAGATAAGGAGATGGAGGAGGTCGGGAAGGTTCTCAGGTTCTCCACAAGCAAACTGTGTTCATACCCAAAGCTTACTCTTGATTCCCTATGAAATTAGTCTTAATTGATGAGTGATTTCTACAGGATACAACTGAAGAAGGATGACGGTGTTGTCATGGATTTAGAGGTGACCTTGGCGAGATGGCCCATAAAAAACAAGAGAGCCAATGCATCACTTGTTGAGGTGGCATCCTCGAAGTGGGTGCAAGCCTCAATCGACAAGTGTCTCTACTATGGCCTCATGAAACTTGATCATTTATTCCCAGAATATTGATGAAAGGTGGGCCTCCTTGCTGGCGAAGCGAGACAAGAAAATCAAGCTCGAGACTACAAAAGTCATGGTGAAAGAGAACTACGTGATCTTGACGGTAGACACATCAAACATGGATTAGGGGGTGAATGCGACTCATATGTTCTTCCGTGATAGGCTTCTTGCAAGAAATGGGCAATCGCAGGGTGGCAATAACATCAACAACTTCGGTGACAGGCGAGCAAGAAACGTCGATGCCCGAGGAGCAAGAGGCGACAAGCGAGCAAGAGGTGACAGACAAGCCACCGTCAATGGCAACAACCTCGATTTCATTTTTATTTTTTTGCTGTGGTGTTGTAATATTGTGGCCGTACTTCGCGGGTAGTTCGAATTTATGGCCAAGAATTTTTGTGTTTTGATATTTCCAAAAATCCAAAAAGAAATCAGTTGAAAATGATAATGAAAAGACCCAATGGAGGACTCGGTTAAGACAGCATATGTCCCTTAGGTACTGGCATAAAAACAACCCATCATTGTCCTCACCAGCAATGAGAGCAAATTGTGACATGTCCGGACCCTCATGTCTGTACCTCGTACAGCTTAACCAGCAGGCGGAAAAGCTGCCAATGTCATCCCAAATATACATATTCTCCAGTAAAAACAACCATGGTGTGACCCAAATCACTGCACAAAAGGCACCCAATGTGGAAAAGATCTGACAGACCTGCAGTAGCGGCAGGAGGAAGATACTTGGAAGAGATGCTAATTACTGAAAATAGATCCAACAACGAAACAAAACCAGAAGTCAGGAGACAAATGGATACGCTGGATAGGCATGCATGATTCACCAAAAAGGTTACAGAGTGAATTAGCCCATTATTCTAAGACAGTGTTTAAGCAGTCTTCAGACACAGTTGAGCCCAAACAAGAATGAGGATATCTAGCGCTCTAAAACCAAATGAGAGAGAACACTGAACTCTGTAATAAAAAATTGTACGAGGCAGAAAGATAAACTGGGCTCCAGGTTCCACTCCTGTACTATTATAAGCGCTTGCTGTGTTACCCAAGATCAGGAACTACCAATACCAATAGAGAAACAACATGCTATGATTTCCTGTCAAGATGCAATTTACTCTTGCTTGAGAATTCGTTGTTCTGATGCGAACTTGCATCCGTCAACCTTTAAAAGAAAATCAGTAAAAATACAAAAGTAAATACATACAATGCTGAAATTATACATACAAAAGTATTGCTAAACTGTGACGTTGTGAGTGTTTTATACACACAAAAGATGCCACTGGCAAAGCATACCATGCTGCAATTATACATACATTGAAACATCAAAAAACAAAATTTATGTCGAATCGTAGTTCACCATCCCTGATTGTAATAGTAAACAGCCAGGAAAGTTCAGAACCATAATCATGTAGGTTTCCAAGTTTATATTACCACTTTTCTTACATTCCAGCAAACAGATTATAGCCTCCATAGGAGTACTTTTATATCCCATGGAACAAAAACAAATCCACAATAGAAACATAATTTATTAACTGAGTGTTAAATTATACGGACAATGGAATATCAAAACCACAAATTTACGTCGAATTTTAGTTCACCATCCCAGATTGTAAATAATGTCAACCATAAACAGCCAGGCAATGTTCAGAATTCTAATCACATCCAGGTTACCAGGCATGCCAGACCATTTTTCTTACATTCTAGTAATAAACAGATTACAACGTCAGTAGGACCGTAGGAGTACTAATAATCTAATATGTATCCCATGGTAAAAAAAATGTTGTAATAGCAAAATATTTTTTTTAACTGCATGTGAGGTTAAAATACTCTTTTCACTGACAGCAATTAGAAAACGTTTGGCTACTTTGGAATCCTAAATTAGGGTCCTAGGTAACAATAAGGATCAGCAGGAATACATGGTGGACAAAAATGGTTGGAGCATACCAACTGGAGATTAACAAATGTCACCATGTGAGAGTTGGACGAGTCAATTGGATCACCATCACCATAAAAAGACAAGAAGCTCATGTCCACATTACTAGGTGCGTTGAATTTGTTGTCCATAGAAAAGAGACGTGACAAAAGATAGCAAAAGGCTTCATAAAAACATGTGATGAATGTGCAGTTCGCAGATGGATATCTAGGACACCAAATCAAACGCTTGTCCCAATCATATACCTCAACACAGCTTGTCAATTGCCACACGGCTTTGTCCACAGCCCAAATAACTTGTTTGTGTGCATTTCAGTACTGCTTATATGAGCATGAAAATTCCCAGAACAGTAATCTGAAATTGTGGAATTATGTCCTCTTATGTGGCACAGGTTCAAAGTAAAATACACTTAACAAATAAACAGTACCTTATCTAGCAGTATGTAGCTAATTATGAAGTGAACCCATCAGAAAGCAAAGAAGGTCCAACAGTAAGATCTAAGCAAATGTTCAGTTGGTCAAGCTAGCAGTAGCACAATTCATGGAGTCAAGGCCTACAGCAAGTCTAGGATCTACTAATTAACGAAAATAAAGAAGCAATCTGAACAGTAACCGTGCTCCCCAAAGGATGGCAACAGTGGACAAGGCGACATGGAGGAATTCAATCATCACACACATGAGATAATAGCAGCTTTGATGATGACAAGATAGCCCAGCGACTAACACCAATCCCACAAATTTTAAAAGTTCTTCACGGCTCATGACTGCCTATACGACACCCATGTGCACATGATGCCGCTAGCTAGTAGAGTAACTTGTTACAGTGGCTTAAGCAAGCTAGCCTAGCCGACCAAAAAATTCACCAAGGAAGCAAAGGAGAAAGATGGCAGTACTGTGAGCCAAAATCAATCAAAACTTGCATGGGTTTCGCTTTTCACACGCCTTTCTTTCCTCTCACATCTTGTCAATCCTTGATGGGATCCGGCACGGGAATAAATATGGGGGCTAGCACAAAAAACCATGGGAGGAGGATGGAGCAGGAAACCACCATGATCCTGCCTCCTCCTCCTCATGCATCCTCTCTCTACTATACAAAACCAGTCACATTAGAAAGAAGAAGATGCGCCGATCGGGCTAGCATAGTTTAGTTTGACAAGTTACTTATAATAGGCATAAGAATTCTCTGATCACATGCATTACACATTGGCATCTAGGACACAAGTTCCAATGCAATTAGTAGAAGATGCTCCCCCAAAAGCACAAAGGTATGCCAAAGAATGCATATGCCTTCCGTTCTTACCTACCCGTGGAAAAAAGAAGGGAAAAACAAAGATAGAAAAGTGTGCATTTGCATTGCACTGGAGGAGGAGGAGGAGGTAAGCAAGATGTGCATGGCATGCATTGGATGCCAAACCAGGCACGCAAAGAGTGGAAGCCAAGCAAGTGTCACACAAGAGTCAAACTTTTCAGCTCACCCTCTCATTATCTATGGGGAGAATGAACAGTGCACGCCTCTGCCTGCCTGCTCGAAATGATACCCACGGCCTTACATGGTTTGCACCCTGAACACATCCCCAAATATGGAAAGGCAGGCAAGGCAGGCATTGGGAACATGATAAGAATGAACCACAGGGCATAAACCAGCAGTCAATACATTATGCTTAGTAGTACTGTAGTATTGATTTGATCTTGCATTATGTTGTTTCACATTCCTAATTGACAATTATTGTACTACTACTCTACCAGTTGAAAATTAAGGAACTACAGCTACTACTAGGACTGCACTAAGAACCGATTGATTCTTCAGGTTACTTATACAGCATGAACAAATGAACAGCAAACACCATGCTCCCTGGCCGTGAAAGGGTTGACAGATTTGTACTAGCAATGAAGAGAGGAAGAAAAAGAAAGAATGGTAATGATCTATGTGACCTTACTCTTCTAGCTGTAGAGCTCAGTTCATGGTGTTACCATAGCCCGGGCCGCCAAGTATGTGCTGCCCTCCCCCTCCGCCAGAGCCGCTGGCGCCGTACATGTCAGTGGGCACCATCGAGGAGGACCCTCCGGCGCCCCTCCCGGCATTGCCACCGCCGAGGTGGAGGTCGGACATGCTGGGCACGCCACCGGCGGTGGAGTCGACGTCATTGCTTGCGCGGCCGTCGTCGACGCCCTGGTCGTAGAGGAAGCCCTTGAAGACGTGGCCGTTGATGGTCACCGTGGCCTGGTAGGCGTACTCGTCCTCGCCGTCGTCGATGGACGTGACGCGCACGCACCTGAACACCGCCGGCGCGCGCACCTGCCGCGGCAGGTTCCCCCTGAACGACGCGTCTGCATATATATATATATATATATATATAGGGGGGTGTTCAGCGAACTGCATCGAATTGCGCATGCGGCGGGCATACGTGACATGGGGGCGCGGCGTGGCTGTGTTACCTTGATGGCTGGAGGTGGTGTCGTAGCTGCGTGGCGTGGTGGCGTTGGAGGTGGAGGTGTGCGAGGTGGCTGCCTGGGAGGCATGGAGGCGAGGCTTCTTCGAACCGGCGGCGGTGGAGGCTGTCGCGGGAGAGGATTCGGAGCCGCCGAGGTGCTGTCGCTCGCGGCGGCGGGCCGCGGGCACCCAGGTGCTCTTGACGTGGGTGGAGCAGTCGAAGCCGCGGCTCTTGCAGCAGGTGCGGCACCGGCTGTGGGTGCAATCCTTCTTCGCCTGGTTGCCGCAGTCCTGGCACGTGGTGGTGCCGGATCCCGACGACCCGCCGGCGCCAGTGTCCAGCATCGGGAGCGGCTTCTTCAGGTAGAAGGCGCCGAGGCTAGGGTTAGGGTTGTTGGCACCGCCGCCCGGCCCCGACGACGGCGACTGCGGCGGCCCCTGCTGCTGCTGCGAGGACTGCCAGAACTGGATGCCGCTGCTCGCCGCGGCCTTTGCCGCTTCGGGATCGAGCACGCAGGGACCAGCGGAGAGGAGCGGGAAGATGGGGTCGGTGTTGGCGGCGGCGTCGTGGTGGTGGTGATGGTGGTGCGTGTGGTGGAAGGAGGCCGCGGGCGCGACGACCACCATCCCGACGTCCCCCGCCGCCATCCCGTAGTTCAGCGCGGCGGCCTGGTGTCGCGACGTGGCGGGCCCCCAGAGCCCGGCTCCCAGCGAGGCGCCGGAGGCGGCCGCGGCCGCAGCCGCGGCGGCGGCGCTCGCATTGAAGCCGAGCGAGAGGTCGTCCCCGCGGCCTCCTCCTCCCCCGGCGGCGGCGGCGGCCGCGGCGGAGGACGCGACCCAGTCCGCGAAGGCGCCGGTGTCGGATGGGAAGCGCCGTCCCGAAGCCACACTTATACCCAGCGGATTCCACTGCCGCGCGCGGCGAGGGAGGGAGATTAAAAATGAATTCCCCGGCTAAAAAATCGCCGGCTATTGGTAGATTTTGGCTAGCCAAGCTACCACTAGCAGTACTCGAGCTCCTCCTACGGCCGGCGATCCGGGGGAAGAAGAATAAAAATTCTCCACCACGAGTCGCCTGTCGCGCACGCGGCCGGGCCGAGCCGAGAGAGACTGAGAGGGAGAGGATTTTCTCTGCTTCCGGCCGTAGAAATCGGAAGAGAATCGATGGGCGGATGGATAGCGAGTGCACTGCACTGGGGCTGGGCTGCGGCGTCTCTATCGCCCCAATTACTCCCCCCTCTCGCTGTCTCGAGCGCTTCCAAGCGCCTATAGCTAGCTCCCCTACCTCTAGCTCTAGCTGCCTATATAGTACCTTGCCTGGCTGGGCCTATCAATCTAGGAGCAGCAGCAGCTACCTAGCTTCTCTGTCTCTTTCCCCCTTCGCCTTTATGCCCCCACTTTTATCTTTCTTTTCCTTTGCGATTTTTTTTCCGGATACTACGACTATGCCGATGATGCAGCAAGAGGGAATAGAATGAATGATGATGGTGCCGAAGCACCAGGTCTAGAGCATCTCTAACACTAACTGCAAATAGCAAATCTTCAATTTCAACATAATTACATACTAATTCTAAACAAAAGCATAAGACGCGCTGATGCTTGACGGGGAGGTTGACGGGGAGGAAGAAGTTTGATGTCCCTTTATTCCCCGGCAACGGCGCCAGAAAGTCTTGATAATGCTCGACGTGGCACTTCGTTGGTTACCCCAAACGCAGGGTGTAAAGAGCAAGCAGCAAGTTTTTTCTCAGTTAAGACCGAGGTTATTGAACCAGAAGGAGGAAGTAAACGTCACACAGGTGTTGCAAACAATGTGGAGACCTGCATAACATAAACTCAAGACTTGCCCAACGAATCAGTGAGGTTGTCAAGCTCACCGGTTTGCTGTAACAAAAGATTAAACGTATGGTGTGAAAGATAATTGTTTTCAGCAAGTAAACAAGTAACAGTGGAATAATCAATGATAAAGATTGGACCGGGGTCCATAGTTCACTAGAGGTGCTCTCCTTAGATAAACAACATGGCATGAAGGGTAAACAAATTACAGTGAAGCAATTGACAGAAACTGAGCAAGGCATAACAATGCAATTACTAGACAGAAAGATCTTATGAGGTTGATTGGGCAATACAACAATATACATAGACCGTCATCCAACTGCATCTATGACTAGAAGTCCACCTTCAGGTTATCATCCAAACCCCCTCCAATATTAAGTTGCAAGCAACAGACAACTGTTTTAAGCAAAGTGTGTAAGGTAAACAGTCCACATGTTCCATAAACAAGAGACCGTTGTTTTCTCCCTAGTAGCAACAGCACATCTACAACCGAAGATATTTCTGTCACTTCCCTTGGAAACTAGAGGCATGAACCCACTATCGAACATAAATACTTCCTCTTGGAGTCACTAGCAACTACTTGGCCAAAATAACCACTAGCAACGGAGAGCATGCAAGATCACAAACAACACACACATGATATAATCATAAAGATAAAACCATTAATCAAACCAACATAATAATCTCAATATCCATCGGATCCCCACAAACACAACATGCATGATTACAAATAGATTAGATCTTGATCATGAACGGAGCTCACAAGATCTATACATGAAAGCACAAAGGAAGAGATACAACCATCTAGCTACTATATGGACCCATAGTCCAAGGTGGAACTACTCACGAATCATACCGGAGAGAAGGCCTCCGGGATGATTTCCCCTCCGGCAGGGTGCCGGGAAGAACTTCAGATCCCCCCAGATCTAGGGACGATGGTGGCGGCGGCTATAGACGGTTTCGTGGATTTCTGATCGGGTACTCAGGGTTTCTATATCAGGGCTTCTTATAGGCTAAGGGGCGAGACCGGGAGGCGGACAGGGTGCCCAAACCCTAGCCAGGCGCGGGGCTGGGCCACCCGCGCCTAGGGTGGGTCTAGCCCCCCTGGCTGGCCTTCCAGGCTCCCCTATAGACTTCTTGTTCCCCATGAAAAGTTATTGACTTTGTCCTTCGTCCCGTCCAATTCCGAGAATATTTCTTTACTAACTTTTCTGAAACCAAAAATAGTAGAAAACAGGCATCTGACACTGTTGTAACTTGTTAATAGGTTAGTACCAGAAAACATGTAAAAAGTACCTCAAAGTGAGGACAAGTAAAGCAAAGTAGATACAAAACAAGCATATAACATCAAAAATTATAGATACGTTTCCAACGTATCAACATCCCCAAGCTTAACTTCTGCTCGTCCTCGAGTAGGTAAGTGATAAAAGAATAATTCTTGAGGTGACATGCACCCTCACAATAAAGATCCAACCATTTGAAAGCATTGAAAGCTGGGATCAAAGAACTCTAAACATGTGCATGAAAGATGGAGTTCTAACAATAAGACATAGTAATTATGCATGCAACATAGCAAGCTGCAAACAAAGATCATGAAAAAAATGCATTGAAAAACGTTTGTTTGTTGCACATGCAGAAAAACATAACATAGTGGTAATCAGCTTGTCCCTCATAGAGTAGCAATAAAATGCATAGGACACCTTCAAAGTTCACAAGAGTGACTAGAAACAGATAGCACATGAACAAGTAATAACACAATATGCATCAATTAATAAGCTTTGGAACATTGCACACAGAATGACAACTATGCTCTCTTAATGGTGCCCAAAGGTAGAAAGTGGAGACTCAAATAACGGTAGAGGAAAGACCTTTTTGTAAAGGAAGGAGGGATTACAAGTTTCAAAAATAGCTTCCAAAAATTATGGTACTAGCTAGCTTTCAGTCCTCATTGCCCCTATCATAAGCATCTTGAAGTGGTTAAGGTTAAAGTGGCAAAGCTGGAGTATATGCTTGACAAAGTATAAGTTGGCAATCTCATGCCCCTTGAATACGAGGGCCACACCTCATGCATACTCAACTTTGGGTCCAGGTAAGTTTTTATCACTGTAAGTATCTGCATATCATTGAGAACCGCCAACGGGGTACCCCTTGCACATGACACATGAGCTTTCCCATAACCAAAATGACAAGGCAAGCAGACAATGAGCATCTCAACGATTCTTCTTATGTATCATGGGAATATGGTGCTTTTTCTCTTTTTCCTCTTTTCTCAACGTGTATCATAAGAAGAATGCTTCATAGATGTTACTATGGTGATGCTGCAAGTTTCCACCATGATTAGGCATGGCTTAGGCTAGCGGCCCAGGCATTTCTCTAACACAGGATACAAACTCCATGGACTTACAAGTTCCCTCTTTATTTCACACCGGTGACATCCATAGACAAAAGAACATGATATCAACTGAGTACAACAAGGTACAAGTGCAATGTTAAAAACGTTCCCCGTGACAGCACGGTTCTGCTAATTCCAACTTATAAGTGCAAGCATATACAACAAAGTTGTCACAATGGTTCAAGTTTATTAGGGGCAAAGAATAAAGTGTGCCATCAAGTTCGTGAGGGCTTTAATCACTAAGTTTTCACATAAAAATAGTTTTTTAATTGGAAGATAAATGAAAACAAGAATATACTTTGGAGTGGTGTAACACACCATGCATAGGAGTTTATAGTGGACACTTTGGAATAACTTGGTTTCTTGGGAGTTGGAAGCATGAGTAGAATTTACTCATACAAGTGGAGGCTAGCAAAAGACCGGGAGCAACTAACTAAGAGAGCAATAATGGCCATAATTATGCAATGCAACAAAGCAAACTAATCAAAGCAAAAAGTGGTACTACAAGTCAAGTAGTAAATGATCATAGAGGCTACTGGTGACTTGTCATAGTCATAACATGGTGTGAGCATGTGCCAAGTCAACCCAAGCAAAACATCAAAGAAGAATACCACAATACTATGCTTTTGCATGCTAAAACAACGCATAATTTCTTCAAGACACACTAAGCAATGTCAATTGTTTGGAACAAGACATGATACAGCAATAATCACTAAGCATAATGCTAAAAAAACACCTAGCATGTCATGCTAAAGTCTAAGTCACAGTCAATGCAAGCTCCTGTTGCACTTCAAGCAAGAACTTACTACTCCTTTCCAAACACCAAGCAAACCTATTTGCAAAACAACACGGCGAGAACGGGGGTCCAAACTACTAAAGCAAACTAAACAAACTAAGCATAGCAAATGAAAACTAAGACTCTCCAAGAACAACACAAATATGCATGAAACAATAAAAATAAAGTGTCTAGACAGACCTGAGGTTTTTATTGATGAAGAAGAGGATGCCTCTGGCATCACCAAGCTTTGACGCTTGTACTTCTTGGATATTTATTGGGGTGACACCATGGTGGAATCCCCAAGCTTGAGCTTTTGTCCATTCTTCATCTCATTGCATCATTCTCTCTCTACACCTGAAATTTTTCCTTCATACAAAACTTCACACAATCTTCATTAGCAACATTAGCTTATTCAAAAGATATTAGACCACTGGCAAAGCTTTGGAACAGCAAGGATTTTCTCTAAAAACACAAGCTACTGTAGTAACCCCTTCAAAGAAACTCAATTTACCTGAAGAGAGCTCAAAAAGGAATGGTTGCTCAAATGCAAATAATGGCAGAAATCTGTCAAAACATACCAGCAGGTAGAAACGTTTTTTTTGAACATCTTATGTTGCTCAAATCAAAAAGTGTTGAACTAACGAAAGTTAGCCAACATACTAGAGGATTTATTCGTAAATTTTGAGCTCATTCCGAGTTATAGAGCCTCCTCACGATTTTTTTTGGTGGAGGATAGAAATCTGTTTCGGGACAGCAAGTCCCCAAATCTTACTTCCCTCTCATTAGAGGTCATTCTTGGCACAAAAAGCAATCAAAAAGGATAATGAGAGATCATTACAGTAATAATAACTTTCAAGACTCAAGGAAACTCTTGGGTTATCTCCCAACAAGTATTTTTCTTTAACGCCTTTAAGTTAGGCACAAGAAGCAAGAAGAATCAAGTATTTTCAAATGAAGAAGCATTAACATCAAATCTTTCTTTTAAAGGAGGAGCAAAAAGAAACCTCTCTCTTCTCATAGGGAAGTGTTCAATACCTTTCTTGAATGGAAAATGATATTTGATGGTGCCTTCTTTCATATCAATGATGGCACCAACTGTTCTAAGAAAAGGTCTTCCCAAAGTAATAGGACAAGAAGCATTGTATTCAACATCTAAAACATAGAAATCAACTGGGGCATAAGCATTGTTAACCATAATGAGAACATCATTAATACTCCTCATGAGTTTCTTCTTAGCATTATCATTGAGTGGGACATCCAAATAACAATCTTCTAATGGTGGCAAATCAAGCATTTCATAAATCTTCCTAGGCATAATAGAGACACTAGAACCAAGATCACATGAAGCTTTGAGATCAAAGTCATTCACTTGCATATTAATAATGGGTTCCCAACTATCTTCTATTTTCCTAGGAATAGAAGCTTTGTGTTTTAGCTTCTTTTCCTTAATCTTAACAAGAGCATCTGTAATGTGTTTGGTAAAGGCAACATGCATATCACTAGCATTAGGACTTTTAGCAAGCTTCTGCAGGAACATAATCACTTTAGAAATATTGCAACCATCAATATCAAAGTCAAACTTAGCATCACTAGTAGTAGGTTCACTAGGATTAGGCATAGTAGGAGGAGGAATAGGGGCTACTTATGGTTTAGTGGTGATAGTGCACATATTATTGTTTCTATCAATTTCAGCTTCCCTTTCCCACCTAGCATGAAGTTGAGCTAACAGCCTAACATTTTTATCAATAGTAACTTGTATGGCATGAGCAGTAGCAAAGGTGTTTTCCATAGTTTCAGGTTTAGTATCCATTTTATTAACCAAGGAAGTTTGAGCTTCAGACAAAGAGGATATATTTTCTCAACAGTTAAAAGCGTTTCCTCTATAGTCTTATTGAAAGTGGTTTGTTTACTAATAAAGTCCTTGAGCATTACTTCAAGTTCAGAGGGGGGGACTTGTAACATTATTGTAAGAGCTTCCATATGAATTGCCATTATTAGGAGGATAAGGCCAATAATTGTTGTTGCTACCAAAATTATTCCTGTAGGCATTGTTGTTGAAATTATTGTTTCTAATGAAGTTCACATCAACTTGCTCTTCTGGAGCAACTAGAGAGGCTAAGGGGACACTATTAGGATCTAGAGGAGCTTTCCCATTAACAAGCATAGCCATAATAACATCAATCTTTTCACTCAAAAAGGAAGTTTCCTTAACAGAATTTACCTTCTTACCATGTGGAGCTCTCTCAACATGCCATTCAGAGTAGTTAATCATCATATTATCAAGGAGCCTTGTTGCAGCCCCCAAGGTGAGTCCCATAAAAGTACCTCCAGTAGCAGAATCCAACAGGTTTCTTGAGGAGAAGTTCAAACCTGCATAAAAAGTCTAGATAATCATCCAAGCAGTGAGTCCATGAGTAGGGCAATTTTTAACCAAATATTCCATTCTTTCCAAAGCAGGAGCAACATGTTCACTATCAAGTTGTTTAAATTTCATTATGCCACTTCTCATAGCAATAATCATAGCAGGAGGATAGTATTTTCTAATAAAAGCATCTTTGCACTTAGTCCAAGAATCAATACTATTTTTAGGCAAAGATAGCAACCATTCTTTAGCCTTTCCCCTCAAGGATAAAGGAAAAATCCTGAGCTTAATAATATCTCCATATACATCCTTATACTTTTGCATCTCACAAAGTTTAACAAAGCTATTAAGATGGACAGCAGGATCATCAGAACCAGAACCAGAAAATTGCTCTCTTATCACAAGATTCAACAAAGCAGGCTTAATTTCATAAAAGATAGCATCAGGAGCAGGTGGAGCAATAGGAGTTCTTAGGAAATCATTGTTGTTGGTTCTAGTGAAGTCACACAACTTGGTGTTCTCAGCAGAGTTCATTTTGGCAGAGGTGGGCAAGCCAAAAACAGCAGCAGCTAGAGTAGGAACTAATTTTTTTGTGTTTTTGAATAAGGCAAGCAAACCAAACTAGACTAATTTTTTTGGATTTTTTTGGAAAGAGGCAAACAAAACCAGGCAAAAGAAACAAAGCAAACTAAAAACAAAATAAAGAGAAAGTAAGTGAAGGACTCCCCTAGTGAAGACGTCCTTAGCCTCCCCGGCAACGGCGCCAGGAAGTCTTGATGCTTGACGGGGAGGAAGAAGTTTGATGTCCCTTTATTCCCCGGCAACGGCGCCAGAAAGTCTTGATGATGCTCGACGTGGCACTTCGTTGGTAACCCCAAGCGCAGGGTGTGTGAAGAGCAAGCAACAAGTTTTCCCTCAGTTGAGACCGAGGTTATTAAACTAGAAGGAGGAAGGAAACATCACACAGGTCTAACACAGGATTAAACGTATGGTTTGGAAGGCAATGGTTTGTAGCAAGTAAACAAATAACAGTGGAAGATGTATCAATGGTAAAGATTGGACCGGGGTCCATAGTTCACTAGAGGTGCTCTCCTTAGATAAAAAACATGGCATGAAGGGTAAACAAATTACAGCGGGGCAATTGACAGGAACTGAGCAAGGCATAACAATACAATTACTAGCCAAAAAGATCCTATGAGGTTGATTGGGCAATACAACAATATACATAGACCGTCATCCAACTGCACCTATGACTAGAAGTCCACCTTCAGGTTATCATCCGAACCACCTCTAGTATTAAGTTGAAAGCAACAGACAACTGTTTTAAGTAAAGTGTGTAAGGTAAATAGTCCACATGTTCCATGAACAAGAGACCGTTGTTTTCTCCCTAGTAGCAACAACACATCTACAACCGAAGAGATTTCTGTCACTTCCCTTGGAAACTAGAGGCATGAACCCACTATCGAGCATAAATACTCCCTCTTGGAGTCACTAGCAACTACTTGGCCAAGATAACCACTAGCAACGGAGAGCATGCAAGATCACAAACAACACGGACATGATAGAATCATAAAGATAAAACCATTAATCAAACCAACATAATAATCTCAATATCCATCGGATCCCCGCAAACACAACATGCATGATTACAAATAGATTAGATATTCATCATGAATGGAGCTCACAAGATCTATACATGAAAGCACAAAGGAGGAGATACAACCATCTAGCTACTACATGGACCCATAGTCCAAGGTGGAACTACTCACGAATAATACCGAAGAGAAGGCCTTCGGGATGATCTCCCCTCCGGCAGGGTGCCGGGAAGAACTTCAGACCCCCCGGTCTAGGGACGATGGTGGCGGCGGCTACAGTCGGTTTCGTGGATTTCTGTATCGGGGGCGTCTTATAGGCGAAGGGGCGAGACCGGTAGGCGGCCAGGGTGCCCAAACCCTAACCAGGTGCAGGGATGGGCCCACCCGCGCCTAGGGTTGGTCTGGCCCTACTGGCTGGCCTTCCGGGCTCCCCTCTAGACTTCTTGTTCCCCACGGAAAGTTATTGACTTTGTCTTTCGTCCTGTCCAATTCCGAGAATATTTCTTTACTAACTTTTCTAAAACCAAGAATAGCAGAAAACAGGCATCTGGCACTGTTGCAACTTGTTAATAGGTTAGTACCCGAAAACATGTAAAAAGTACCTCAAAGTGTGGACAAGTAAAGCAAAGTAGATACAAAACAAGCATGGAGCATCAAAAATTATAGATACATTTTCAACGTATCAGACGCACACTTTCTACACAAAATGTGGCTCCCCGAGCCTTGCGCGTCGTCGGATGGTGGCGGAGACGGCGTCGCTGCTCTAGTAGAGGTGGATCACTAGAGGCTCCACCTCTCCTTGGCCTTCTCTGCCTCATAGCGCCGGAGGCGTTCCACCGCGCACTCCTTCGCATCCTGGCGCTCGATGAGCCGAAGCGCTTTGGCGAGCTCCCTCTCCTTCGCGGTGACCTCACGCATGTGCGCGCGCTCCGAGGCAACGGGCATGGCCGCGACGTGCCCGCATCCGAGGCGGTTCACCTTTACCACGCGGGGGCGTAGGGGAGGAGCGACGTCGGCATGTGCGGCGAATGCACCTACCGGAGCGCGGCGCGCTTCTTGGCGCCGACGGAGTGGCTACGGGCGAGCTCCTCCTTGGTTTTGAGGAGATGGTCACGCGAGCTGATGCGCCGCTTCCTAGACGAGCTCTCGGGATTCATGGCAGCGAGGCAGAGCGTTTGGTGGCGGTGGCGAGCTGGATTTGATGGCTGGAGAGTTGCCAGTGGCGGCGGAGAGGGATAGTGTGCGCGACGGAGGGGATGATGTAGCTCGGATCACTGTAGATCTTCATTGGGAAACCCCAAGAGAAAGGTATGATGAGCATAAGAGCAAGTTTTCCCTCAGAAAGAAACCAAGGTTATCGAACCAGTAGGAGGAAGGAAACAACCCAAAGGTGTTGCTAGCAACTTGGAAACCTGCATAACACAAACTCAAGACTTTGCCCCAACGAATATTGAGGTTGTCAATCTCACCGGTTTGGTAAAAATAAAGGATTAAATATATAGTATGGAAGGTAATGGTGGTTTGCAGAAAGTAAACAGGAACAGTGGAAGGTGTATCAATTGGACCGGGGTCCATAGTTTACCAGAGGTGTTCTTCTTAAGGTAAACAACATAACATGCTGGATAAACAAATTACAGTAGGGCAGTTGACAGGACAGAGCAAGGCATAACAATGTAATACTAGACATTCATGATCCTATGAGATTTGATTGGGCAATACAATAATATACATAGACAGCCATTCAAGTGCATCTATGACTAGTAATCCACACCTTCAGGTTATCATCTGACCCCCCTCCAGTATTAAGTTGCAAGCAACAAATAACTGCTTTAAGCAAAGTGTGTTATATAATCCACTTGTTCCATGAACAAGAAATCATTGTTTTCTCCCTAGTAGCAATATCACATCTATAACCTTAGATATTTCTGTCACTTCCCCAGATTAAATAGAGGCATGAACCCACTATCGAGCATAAATACTCCCTCTTAGAGTCACTAGCATCTACTTGGCCAAGATAGCTACTAGAAACGAAGAGCATGCAAGATCTCAAACAACACAGACATGATAGAATCATTAACCAATCTGACATAGTAATCTCAATATCCATCGGATCCCCCAAACACAACATGCTTGATTACAAATAGATGATCTTGATCATGAACGGAGCTCACAAGGTCTAAACATGTTAGCACAAAGGAGGAGAAACAACCATCTAGCTACTACATAGACCCGTAGTCTAAGGTGGAACTACTCACGCTTCATACCGAAGGCTGACATGGTAATGAAGAAGGCCTTCAGGATGATCTCTCCCCTTCGGCAGGGTGCCGGGAAGAGCTTCAGATCCCCCCGATCTAGGGACGATGGTGGCGGCGGCTACAGACTGTTTTGTGGAAGATTGATCGGGTACTTACAGTTTAGGTATCGGGGGCTTCTTATTGGCGAAGAGGGAGGCCGAGGGGATGCCCGAGGCGACTGCATCCCCCAGGCGCGGGCCAGGCCTGGCCGTGCGGCCAGGGGTGTGGCCCCCTCGAGGCCCTCCTCCGTCTCGTCTTCTGGCTCCGTGTTTCCCACGGTAAAATATTGACTTTGGCTTTTGTCCCATCCAATTCCGAGAATATTCATTTTCTGCCTTTTCTGGAACGAAAAACAGAAAAAAACATAAAACTGGCACTATGGCATCTTATTAATAGGTTAGTATCAGAAAACATATAAAAATACCTCAAAGTGTAGACAAAGCAAAGCAAAGTAGATACTAAATAAGCATGGAACATCAAAAATTATAGATACGTTCACGACGTATCAAGGGAGAGGGTTTCTCTCAGGTCGCCCTCTTCGACCGCTAGATATGTTGGTCGCAGCATGCATTTAACGAGCTACCAAAAAACATTTACGGGCCGGGTGATGTATACGGGCTCTGATCTACACCAAAACCGAGTGTGGCTCGTATTTCACCGGAAAAGTTCAGTTTTGGACCTTTTTAGGTAACTTCTAGAGATGCTTTTAGGAGGAGGAACCTTTCCTGCTTAGATCATCTCCACAGGCATCCCTAAACCGGTGTTCGGCAACAACATCGACATGTTATTTAGGGGGCGTTTGCTCAAACTACCGGTGGTTTGTGATGGCCGTCTCACACCGGCGTCCACCAACGATTGCTCCAACGATCATAATTTCAGAGGTTGAAATATTTTAAGCACAATAACATTTATTTGAAGTATAATATGTTTAAGTAAATCTAAATTTATTACAATGATATTAAATATAACAGTTCACCCGATAAATTTAAATAATTTGAATTTAAAAATAGATCAAGCCGAGGGACCAAGAGCATTTCCTCTAAGAACCCACAAATGCTCCACATGATCTTCTTGCAGCTATGCACACACCTGTTCTTCACGGATTTATTGATGCATGCTATGGAAAACAACAAACTCACATGGCACCTCGTCATCAACAACGGATAAATGACCCTGGTGCTCGAATGGTTGATCATCGATGATTGGAGTGTCACGACTCACTCCTTGATGATAACATAGAGTGTGGGTCAAATTTATGAGTTTATTTTACTCAATCCATTATTGTGAGATAATTTATGAGTTTATTTTACTCATTTTATCTTTGGCCTTTGTACATACCTTGCTATGAGAATGGACAATTTTTTCATCCCAATGCATGCCATGAAACTTCCAAGCATTCTAGAAATCCCCTTGTTCTGTTTTCCGTCAATATTCAGGATGTGTTTTTTGCATGGTGCTCTCAGATAAATTGTCTCAAAGAATTCCACCACATCGCACCACAAATTTGTTGGAGATATGCCCAAGAGGCAATAATAAAGTGGTTATTATCATATCTTCATACTTATGATAAATGTTTACATACCATGCTATAATTGTATTAACCGGAAACATTAATACTTGTGTGATTTGTAAACATAAAAGAGTCCCTAGTAAAGCCTCTTGTTAAACTAGCTTGTTGGTTAATATATGATCATGGTTTCCTGATCATGAACATAGAGATGTTATTAACAACAGGGTCATATCATTAGGAGAATGATGTGATGGACATACTCCTATAGTTAAGCGTAGCATAAAGATCAAGTCATTTAATATAGTTCATTTGCTATAAGCTTTCTGATACATAGTAACCTAATTCCTTCGACCATGAGATCATGTTAATCACCATCACCGGAAGGATGCTTTGATGACATCAAACACCACACCGTAACTGGGTGGCTATAAAGGTGGCATTGAGTGTTCGGAAAGTATGTGTTGAGGCACATGGATCAAGAGTGGGATTTGTCCATCCATATGACGGATAGATATACTCTGGGCCCTCTCGGTGGAATGTCATCCAATTAGCTTGCAAGCATGTGACTGGCTCACAAGGGATCACATACCACGGGAACGAGAAAAGAGTACTTATCGGTAACGAGGTTGAACTAGGTATGCAGAGATACCGACGATCAAAACCTCGGATAAGTAAACTATCATGAGACAAAGGGAAATTGGTATCGTATGTAAGTGGTTCATTCGATCGCAAAGTAATCGTAGAAATATGTGGGAGCCATATGAATTTCCAGATTCCTCTATTGGTTATTGTTCGGAGAAGTGTCTCGATCATGTCCGCATAATTCACGAACCGTAGGGAGACACACTTAAGGATTCGACGTTGTTTGAGTAGTTATGGTATGATGAGAAAGAGACCGAATGTTGTTCGGAGTCTCAGATGGGATCCGGGATATCACGAGGAGATCCGGAATGGTCCGGAGAATAAGATTCGTATAAGGAAAGTCCCGTTTCGGAGTTCAGGAATGATTCCGGTGTTTTCATCGGGAATGTTCTAGAAGGTTCCGGAATGTCAGGCACTCTGGAGGGGAAGGGGTACATGAATGTGTCATTGCAAGTTGGAATGATTGCATCATGTACTAAGTGTCATCGCTGTTCCAAATAAAGGATTAATTCAAATCCTAGTTTGAAAAGTCAAATAGCTAAATTGAAAAGTCAAACGGCTAAATTTGGAAAGAGGAAAAGAGGAGGAAGGTGAAACCGAGTTGGGGAGGGAGTCCCTCCTCCCCAAGCCGGCGCACCACCCAAGCCGAGTTGGGGAGGGACTCCACTCCCTCCCCTTGGCCGGCCGGCCCCTCCACCTATATAAGGAGGGGCAGGGCTCCCTCCTAGTATACACAAGTACCTCTCCTCCAAACCCTAGCTTGGCGCCACCACCTCCTGCAGCTGCCGCCGCCTCCTAGGGTTGCCCTAGACGCCGACTTGGGGTGCCCCAAACCCTAGCCGCCGGCTCTAGCACCTCCTCCTTGGTGTGTCTAAAACCTAGATCGCCGAGGAGCTCTCTCATACTCCACCATACTCGCTCCGGCTTAAGGCGAAGCCCTGCGAGATCTCCCCTCTACTTCCGGTACCACGCCGTTGTGCTGCCGGAATCACGAGGAGAGTGCTACAACCTCCGCTGCCTGCTGGAACAAGGGAGAGGAAGGTCTTCGTCGAGTACCGAACGTGTGACCGACTGCGGGAGCGCTGCCGGAACGCAGCGCCGGAAGGATCGTCTACGCGATCTTGAGATCGGCAAGTGTACGACTACATCACCCACGAGAACCTGCTCTCGTTAACCGCTTTGGAATCTTCGAGGGTAAGTTCCTCTATCGACTCGTTGCTACAATCTAGTAGATAGATCTTGGCTTGTTTGTGTGCATGCGGTAGAAATTTTTTGTTTTCCATGCTACGAACCCCTACAGTGGTATCAGAGCCGTGTCTATATGTAGATCTGTTTGCACGAGTAGAACACAATGGTCATTGTGGGCGTTGATGCTTTTATTGTCGATTGCTTCTTGTGTACTTTGCATCTTGCGGTATGTTGGGATGAAGCGGCCCGGGCTAACCTTACATGACATCGTTCATGAGACTTGCTCCACGCTTGACATGCAACTTGTATTGCATAAGTGGCTTTGCGGGTGCCTGTTTCTCCTAGCATAGTTAAGATCCAATTTACAACGGGTGATTGACAATACTAGTATCAATGTTGTGGTTCTTGTTCGTAAGTTAGAACGACACTTATTGAAAGCCCCAAACCACGTAAAACATGCAAAGAAAATTAGAGGCGTCTAACTTTGTTTTGCAGGGGTGTTATGTGATGTGATATGGCCATGATTGTGATTATATATGATGTATGCAATGTTCCTTATTGTAAGTCGGCAACCGGCAGGAGCCATATGGTTGTCTTTAATTTCTGTTAAGACCCGCGTGTCTATTCAAAGTAGTTGTAATAGTTGAAGCCAGTGGACGACAACCATGGAGAAGCATCATTGACCTTGATGCAATGTCGGTGATGATGGAGATCATGTCCGTGCTTGAAGATAGAGATCGGAAGCACAAAGAAGAAAGGCCATATCATATCACATATTATGAATTGCATGTGATGTTAATCCTTTATGCATCTTGTATTGCTTAGTAGACGACGGTAGCATTATAAGATGATCCCTCATGCACATGAATTTCAAGTCATAAAGTGTTCACTCTTAGTTAGCACCGTTGCTAAAGCTTGTTGTTTCGAAGCACCACGTGATGATCGGGTGTGTTAGATTCCGCAAGTGTATACAACGTGGGCAAGCCAGGTTTGCTCATGCGGAAGCTAAGGTTTGATCTTGACGAGCCTAGCATGTACAGACATGGTCTCAGGAACACGGATCACCGAAAGGTAAAGCATGAGTCATATAGTAGATATGATGAACATGTTGATTGTTCGCCATTGAAGCAATATCAACTCTCGTGATGATCGGTTTTGATATGGTGGATTTGGTTCGTGTGATCACTAAAAAAATGTGAGGGATATTGTTTTGAGTGGGAGTTCAACAGCAATATGATTAAAAGTTGAACACTATTTATCATAAATTAAATCAAAGTGAATTTGCATAGTTGTTGTAGTCATTGGCATCCGTTTACCACCTTGCGCTTAGTTATAATTGAGATGATAGAACTATAGAATTCTGGTTAGTTACTTTACGAACTGGTGTCGTATTGTTTTGAAGTGTTAATCTAAAGTTTAAGAGTCCCATTGCAAACTTTCAGTAAGTTTTGATTACTCCATGAAGTTTAATAGTTGGTATTAAATCAAGAGTAACAATTCCAATGTTAGTATATAAGTATCATGTTTGTCTCCATGATTCTTGATATTCAAAGGATTGTCTTAATATCAAGGTTATCTAGGATCTGAAAGAGTTGTTTCAGAAACCATGATGTGTGGAAGATATTGTGATATCTGAAACGAAGTTTTGGTTGCAACATGATAGAGTATAATATGGCAAAAGTCATGTTCTCATATTTGATGAGAATTTGCAAAAGGTTGGAGACACTAGTTGTCCTAAACCTCCAAAAGGTTTTGGAGAGCAACATTATACTCGCGATTCACTGGTACAAGCTAAAAGTAGCTTGATCATGGATAATTCCATGATGAGGGTGAATATTTGATGTAGGTAAAATGTTTACTACACCAAGAGATTACTAAAGAAAGGAATTTGAAAGAACACCAAACATTTGATAATGGTGATCTACTTCAAAGTGCAAGTCCAAAGACATTGGTATTTAACTATACACGCTTTGGACTATGTGTCATATGTATGACTCCACTATTGATGTTGATAGATTCTTTCAAACAGAAAAATAAATACTGAAAGAGAATCTCATAAATATATGGCAGAAAAGAAAAGACTAAGAATTGTTCAGTTTAAGTATATTGATGATATACATGTTATGGCTATATTCTTTGCTTATTAAACAATGTGGTTCTTAAGTATTTGATACTGAATTTGTTGGTGTGAATCGTCATACGAAACAACACAATTCATGAACTACAATGGCCTAAGTAACTAGCAAAAGAATATGTGATGGTGTTCATCGAGAACAAATAAAGGGTTATTGTGTTGCTCGTTAAACATCAAAGCTTGCCTTCAAGATTAGTTTTATCAGGTATTATGAGAACAAAAGGGTTGTTCAATTAATTGCCGTAATCCATAAAAGATGGATGATTCACAAAATCTCGTTGGAGAAATCACATCCATAAAACTAGTGCTAAAAATATCGAAAGACAAATTGATTGAAAGATCACTTAGGAAGTGACATCGCAGTTTAAATTATATTGGAAAGAAAACATAAAGAAACTCCATATGGATGGAATTTTGGAGTCTATTCGATTTTGATCAAATGACGCTTGTGAAACTTTCCTAGAGATAATTAAAATTTCGTTCATAGGCCAAAAGGGAACGAATGACTAGCTTATTGGAAATTGTACATATTTTTGTACAAAGTCCATCATGTGTAGTCAAAAGCGATGGATTTCAACTTCATATGCTTTCTCCGAGAATTTGAGTGAATATATGAATATTTACTTAATAAGGATGAAGTATGAAATATTTGAAAAGTTCAAAGACTTTCAAGATGAAGTGCAAGATCATTGTAACAAGAATATAAATAGTTTATGATAAGACCATAAAGGAAGATATTTTGAGTTACAAGTTTAGCATAATACCTAAGATTTAAGGAATCGTTCCGTAGATTTACATGTCCCGAAATACCATAAGAGTATAGAGCATTCGAGATATGTAATTAAACCTTGTTTGACATGGTAAGATCAAAGGTATAATTCATAAAACTGCCATTATATTTTAAAGATTAAAAGCTTTAGAGACTACCATTTTTCCACTGAAAAGAGCTCCATCATAATCCGTTGAAATGACACCATATAAAGTTATGGTTTGGGATAAAACCCAAGTTGTCCTTTCTTAAACATTGGTATGCTATGCATAAGAAAGATGTTTGCAACCAAAGTCAGATGAACCTATCTTTGTTAAAGTATTCGTCCATAACGCCGGAGACAAGAGTGTTTGTCGCTTAGAACGTCAAGTTTCTTTGAGAAGGAATTTTTCGTGGAAAGTTAAGTGGGAGGACAATGGAACTTGGATAAGGTTAAAAGAACCTTAGCTATATGTGCAGAGTTGCGCGGCACCGAAAAGTGTTCCGGAGGCAGCAACAATGCTCATGGCTCACGTGCCTCAAAGGTTGTGGTTACGAAGGTCAAAGTTTTCTATTGAACCAAGTAGGTCGAGTAAACAATCAAATACCAAGATTTGAGGGTTGAATCATTATTTGAGAATAATGAACGTACTACATGCAAAGAAGCGATGATGGGCCCTGACTCCGTAAAATGGCCTGAAGCCATAAAATCCGTGATAGTTCCATACACGAGAAATCAAGTTTTTAACTTGAAGGACCCTCGAGAAAGGTGTAAGACCTTACAGTTGTGTTTGGATCTATAAAGAAATAGACATGGATGTTTCACATCTATGAAATTATCGACATGTTGGGAAAGAGTTCACAACAATGTTCAAAGGGTTGACTATGACAAGATTTGATCTTTCATAGCGATATTTAGTCTAGACGGATTAATGTAGCAACCACGACATATAATTTTGTTATGTGTTGGATAAACAAAACAAGTTCTTCTAATAGAAGGATTACCTAGGACGTGTGCATGACACGGTCCAAAGGGTTTTGTTAATTCAAAGGATGCTAAATGCATATGCAAACTTCAATGGTTGAAGTAAGCATTGCGGAGTTGGAATCTTCACTATGATGAAACTGTTAAAGGAGTTTAAATTCGTCGGAGATGATGAAGATGCTTGCATTTGCAAGAAATTAAGTGGGAGCGCTAAGACATGTTTCCAATACATTATGTGGAAGACATATTGTTGATTGGAAATGATGTATCTTTTATTAACACAAGATAAGAATTTCATCTCGATGAAAGGCTTAGGCGAAACCCAAATATTTGGCATCAATAGACGCTAATATGGTTGTGCCGAAAGTACATAGATGATGTATTGGATGAGTTCAATATAGAAACTACAAGAAAGGTTCTTGTCGCACAGAAAGGATTGAATGAGTTCAATATTGATGATATATTCAAGTGTATTGACACTTGGTAAGTGAAACAAAGATTCAAGTATAGATTGATACTTGATGTATGAAATCACAAAGAATATTTATATCAATCATACTGTGATATGTACAAATCCAGATATGTCCTATGCTCTAAATGTTATGAGCATATACCAGAATGATTCATAAGATGATCATTGGACAATAGTAAGGATATTCTTATGATCTTTGGGAAGAACTAAGAGTATATTATTTGTAGAAGTGACAAGTAGATGGTTAGTTCATTGTAAAAGTACTACATTGATACTAGTTTTGTCACAAAGTACAAATTAAGTTTATCTCAATCTAAACTAAGGGTGGCACAATATAATGGAAAGTAAGTTCCATAGTGGATTTGGATGAGTTCCAAAGTTAAGACATTGTGACAGATACTACAACAAAAGGCTAAGTATATGACTGCAATTATAGCAGCAAAAGAGGGCATTTGTGTCAAGTAGTTTGTTATCAAACTAGGTGTAGTTCACAGTGGGATAGTACTATGAAGATATATTGTACGACAATATTATCAACATGTTTTAACCCCAAAGAACTAAAGGTCACACCAAAGGACCAAATTAGTACGAAGCCATCTCATTAGAGAATGAGTGATGCGTAGAGACGCAAAGACATGCAATTACACACGGACCTGGAAGTGTCAGATCCGGAGATCAGTTGACCACTAGCAATCGTGTACATACAACACCGAAAAGCCATAGGTGTTGAATACACAAAGGTTTGAAACTAGATTATTGACTCTAGTGCAAGTGGGAGACTGTTGGAGATATGCCCAAGAGGCAATAATAAAGTGGTTATTATCATATCTTCATACTTATGATAAATGTTTACATACCATGCTATAATTGTATTAACCGGAAACATTAATACTTGTGTGATTTGTAAACATAAAAGAGTCCCTAGTAAAGCCTCTTGTTAAACTAGCTTGTTGGTTAATATATGATCATGGTTTCCTGATCATGAACATAGAGATGTTATTAACAACAGGGTCATATCATTAGGAGAATGATGTGATGGACATACTCCTATAGTTAAGCGTAGCATAAAGATCAAGTCATTTAATATAGTTCATTTGCTATAAGCTTTCTGATACATAGTAACCTAATTCCTTCGACCATGAGATCATGTTAATCACCATCACCGGAAGGATGCTTTGATGACATCAAACACCACACCGTAACTGGGTGGCTATAAAGGTGGCATTGAGTGTTCGGAAAGTATGTGTTGAGGCACATGGATCAAGAGTGGGATTTGTCCATCCATATGACGGATAGATATACTCTGGGCCCTCTCGGTGGAATGTCATCCAATTAGCTTGCAAGCATGTGACTGGCTCACAAGGGATCACATACCACGGGAACGAGAAAAGAGTACTTATCGGTAACGAGGTTGAACTAGGTATGCAGAGATACCGACGATCAAAACCTCGGATAAGTAAACTATCATGAGACAAAGGGAAATTGGTATCGTATGTAAGTGGTTCATTCGATCGCAAAGTAATCGTAGAAATATGTGGGAGCCATATGAATTTCCAGATTCCTCTATTGGTTATTGTTCGGAGAAGTGTCTCGATCATGTCCGCATAATTCACGAACCGTAGGGAGACACACTTAAGGATTCGACGTTGTTTGAGTAGTTATGGTATGATGAGAAAGAGACCGAATGTTGTTCGGAGTCTCAGATGGGATCCGGGATATCACGAGGAGATCCGGAATGGTCCGGAGAATAAGATTCGTATAAGGAAAGTCCCGTTTCGGAGTTCAGGAATGATTCCGGTGTTTTCATCGGGAATGTTCTAGAAGGTTCCGGAATGTCAGGCACTCTGGAGGGGAAGGGGTACATGAATGTGTCATTGCAAGTTGGAATGATTGCATCATGTACTAAGTGTCATCGCTGTTCCAAATAAAGGATTAATTCAAATCCTAGTTTGAAAAGTCAAATAGCTAAATTGAAAAGTCAAACGGCTAAATTTGGAAAGAGGAAAAGAGGAGGAAGGTGAAACCGAGTTGGGGAGGGAGTCCCTCCTCCCCAAGCCGGCGCACCACCCAAGCCGAGTTGGGGAGGGACTCCACTCCCTCCCCTTGGCCGGCCGGCCCCTCCACCTATATAAGGAGGGGCAGGGCTCCCTCCTAGTATACACAAGTACCTCTCCTCCAAACCCTAGCTTGGCGCCACCACCTCCTGCAGCTGCCGCCGCCTCCTAGGGTTGCCCTAGACACCGACTTGGGGTGCCCCAAACCCTAGCCGCCGGCTCTAGCACCTCCTCCTTGGTGTGTCTAAAACCTAGATCGCCGAGGAGCTCTCTCATACTCCACCATACTCGCTCCGGCTTAAGGCGAAGCCCTGCGAGATCTCCCCTCTACTTCCGGTACCACGCCGTTGTGCTGCCGAAATCGCGAGGAGAGTGCTACAACCTCCGCTGCCTGCTGGAACAAGGGAGAGGAAGGTCTTCGTCGAGTACCGAACGTGTGACCGACTGCGGGAGCGCTGCCGGAACGCAGCGCCGGAAGGATCGTCTACGCGATCTTGAGATCGGCAAGTGTACGACTACATCACCCACGAGAATCTGCTCTCGTTAACCGCTTTGGAATCTTCGAGGGTAAGTTCCTCTATCGACTCGTTGCTACAATCTAGTAGATAGATCTTGGCTTGTTTGTGTGCATGCGGTAGAAATTTTTTGTTTTCCATGCTACGAACCCCTACAAAATTTCTACACACACTCGAAATATGTGGACTCGGCGAGGAGCTCGCACGCGCATGTAGGCAAAGAAGACCGC
Source organism: Avena sativa (assembly GCA_916181665.1). Taxonomy (NCBI): domain Eukaryota; kingdom Viridiplantae; phylum Streptophyta; class Magnoliopsida; order Poales; family Poaceae; genus Avena; species Avena sativa. The sequence goes on along the minus strand of OV702282.1, from coordinate 444,227,055 downwards.
CGATGACAATGGCGAGCACGTGCTATTTGCAATAGGTATTCAGAGTAAAAAAATTCGATGCAAAACCTTAAGGCTGAAAAATTGTTCAATACAGCAGTAGAGACATAAAGATTCGCAAACTGTCAAATATAAATAGAAGGATTCGCGAATTTTCCGTAACGGCGTCATATCAAAATAGTAGAGAAGTTACATGAAAATTTGTGCAATAGTAAACAGATGGTTTAAGAATTTTCCATTACAACGACATCATATCCGAACATTAGAGAAATAAAACAATAGATAAACTAATAACACAACCATTGGGTCCATGAGCAACCAATTAAATAAAAAGCTAATCTAAATTGGAGGAGCAATTTTTGATTTACTAGTTTAGAAATTGGAAAAAATCAGCGAGTATTTAGAATCATAACATGCAGAGAACTTTCGGAGCGTGTTTGCTTGCTCGGGATAGAATTTCTTGTTTTTGCTACTTGACTCGAGGGAAGCTGCATGTGGGGAGATTGGGCTTGATACGTCAAAAACGTATCTACTTTCTCGAGCACTTTGCTATTGGTTCTCCTCTAAACTTGTGTGATTTGGATACAACTAACACGGACTGACGCTGTTTTCAGCAGAATTACCTTGGTGTCTTGTTTTTGTGCAAAAAATGAACTATCAGGAAAAATCCCGGAAAATATGCCAAAAACTATTTCTCACCAGGAGATCCACGGAGCCAGAAGGGGAAATAGAGGGGAGTCCTGGGGGTCCAGACCCACCCTAGGCGCGGGCCCACTAACCCCGCGCCTGGGGGAGGTTTGGCCACCCCAGGCGGCTCCTCGGCCTCCCTTCGCGCCTATAAGTTGCTTTCTGACCTAAAAACAGAGGGGGTTCGATAGTTTTCCAGAAGAGTTCCGCTCCGCCGCCGCCACGATAAATCAAGATTCGGATCCAGAAACTCCGTTCTGGCACCCTGCCGGGACGGGGAGTTTGGAGAGGATCATCGCCATCGTCATCACCAACGCATCTCCATCAACCACCGATGTTTCCCTCATCCATGAGTGAGTAATCCCCCGCTCTAGGCTTGGAGATGATAGGGATTGGATGAGTTCTATCATGTAATCGAATAAGATCTGTTAGGGGCATAGTGCCTAGTATCTCTATTAGTGCTATTTGACTTTGTTGCAACTTGTTGTGCTTAATGCTTGTCACTAGGGCCCGAGTGCCATGCAGATCTGAACTTATTATTGAATCATTATGATAGTATTGTTTATGATCTTATCTGCAAGTTGTATACACATATCATTATTCGGATCCAAAGGCCCCAAAGTGACAATAATTGGGACAATCGGAGGGGATGGCTGTGGTGTGAGGATCACATGTGTTCACAGAGTGTTAATGCTTTGCTCTGGTGCTCTATTAAAAGGAGCACCTTAATTGCCAGTAGTTCCCTATAGGCCCCGCTGCCACGGGCTGGCTGGACAGAACATGTTGTGCAAGTTCTCATTGCGAGCACGTATGACTATATTTGGAGCACATGCCTAAGATTGTTTAGTACTTGGATGTTATTATTTATTTGTAATGCCCTAGTTCTTTGAAGTTACATGTTTAGACTCGTCCATACAACGTCCTTCCATCCATCCCTATGCCTACCGCACTCGAATCCCACTGTTTACCGTTACTGTTACTATTGCTCTTGTTTTACTGTTGTTGTTACTGCTGCTGTTGTTTTGCTGTTGCTACTACAAACTATTGCTACTGATAAACTTCTATGAGTAAGAACTATTTTCAGGTGCAGCTGAACTGAGAACTCAGTTGTTAAGGCTTGCAAGTATTCTTTGGCTCCCCTTGTGTCGAATCAATAAATTAGGTAATACTACCCGCCGAAGACTGTTGCGACCCCCTACACTTGTGGGTCATCAGGGCTCGGGCCAAGATTATTTATTTATTTTGTAGCCCTTATTTTGGTTTCCCGATGTGGGGAGCATATATGGCGCCCTTGTTTGGTTTCCCATATTAAGCTAGGCTGATGCAAAGTTGCACACTTGAGAGCTGCATAAGGCCCGATATGGTTATCTCGCACGGCAAAATGGTGAGTTTACCGGCTACTACTCATGAGGGTTTAAGGGTTCAAGGTCTTACATGATCGATCACACGCATCCGAACAAGTGGTAGTACACAATCCACATGACCAGACCGACGATGATGAGGTCTTTGATCATACTTTCACCTTTTGAAGTGCAACATGTTGTTTAGGAAGAACCAGCTGAGCTGCAGGTTGCGAAGGCACATTGTTGTCCATGGCCTATGGTGGCAGGCAAATCAAGTTCACAAACACAAGGAAATAAACATAAGCTAGTTAAGAATGCATGATAATATGGGCAAAAGCATCAACTGTTCCAGTCTACCAATTTAGTGTGATCCTACCGAAGTACCAATCGCCACCAATTTCTATGGTGTCATCCTACCACCACATAAAAAGGGGTGTAATCCTACAACCATATAAGTTATCCATCATGTGAGGGGTTAGTATATACCACCTCACAATAAACAGACATAATTTTTCATCAAGTCCCTAGCTACTTGAAAATATACGACTTCTTCTTCATCATGCATGCACCACCGCCACAATCTCCATGCTCAGGGAGCAAGCACTACACATAGTAGTTCTTGGCCAAGAAGGTCCTGAGCTAGAGCAGCTTGTGGTCCTCCTCCATCTGAACAAAGCCGTTTCCATGGGCCCTGTTGTCGAAGAGGTGGCTGAGCACCACCATCAGTGCCTCAGCGCTGAAGCGAGAGGTGCCCATGACGGCGTCGAAGAGGGCTGGGTGCACATATGGAGGGGAAGCACTGTTGACGGTGTTCGCCACCACTTTCACGACCTCGGTCATGCATGTGATGGAGACGACGTCCTCCTCTCCTAGGAGCGACATCTTCCTCTTATTGGAAGGATCGAAACCTCTAGCAACATAGGCATTTGTGATGCCGCCAGGACAAATGTCTAGAGCAGGAGAACCAGCGGCAACATCGGTCCCGCCCTCGTCATCAAGTACCACTTCTTCGACTCTTGTGTATGCATGTATTCAGGACTTGGTGCGCCAAGAGGCTAACTCGTGCCCATGGCAAACCTGCTAGTGGCAAGGCCATAGGAGAAGATGGTCCACATCTGGACATAGTTGGTGAATGGTTTGTTCAGATAATCGGCATCCTTGTGGTAATCCTAAGACATGGAATTGCAGCGAGGTTAGTGGTAATTAGCGAGGTTACAAAAGGGAATTGTAGGGATGTTAGTGCAAGAACTGAAATTAGGTAGTACCGATATGTGTCCCCTGTAGTGGACGCCTGATAACCCCCAAGTGCAGGGGATCATCGTAGTACAGTTCCATAAGTATTTGAGTGTCGAACCCACGAGGATCTGAAGGTAAACTATCTATTCTCTAAAGCCCTATAATCCACTTATATGGCCTTCTATGCAAAGCTAGGATCTAAAGTGTGTGTGTGTGTGTGGTTGTTTTTGGTATTAACTAGAAAACAATAAAGTAGTTGAAATAAATACTATAAGTAAAATAATGCAAATGAAGTGGAGCTAGTGAAGTGGATGTGGATAATCTATGGGAGCAAATGTTTAGGAAAATTGCTATTTCATTCATTTGGTTGTCAAAATTAGTGAAGCACATATATAGTATTTTTATTGTTTCTTCTAGGAGGAGCCGTAACTAGGTGTGACCTTAGATATGAGAAAATACACCACTAGTGATTAATCCCAAGGACAATTAAGAACAAGGGAATAATAAGACATAAAGTCTAACCACCGCATTTAGATCTAACGTCTCCATGATAATACCCCCTTGATTAACCATGAATTAATGCTACATATATTTCTAAGACTTGGGATTCGGCTTCTATCAAACTCCGTCTATCCCTCATCCTATCAACATGCAACGGTGACAACCTTGTGCATCCCCCAACATATGTGTGCACTCCTATGTTAGTGCATCAAAATCATCATAGAATAAACATATACTTATATGCAACCAAAACAAACTAGATCACAATTGAATATCAACATAGTCATACAGTAGATCATGGGAAATTAATATATTGCATCATACGTCATGTTTTCCAAGAGATTACAGAGGGGCTAATGGGATCTTGCAATAGATGGTGATGGAGATGATCCTTGCCATGGGGGAGAGGAGGCCATGGCGTGGTGGAGAGGCGTCAACCCGGCGGCTCCTAGGGCGGCACCGACCCTAGGGCATGGAGGCCCCTTGCCCCTTCTTCTTCCTTGGACATGGTGAAGGTGTGTAGGAGCTTCTCCCCTTGCCAAGGAGGGGGATTTTCGTGGCTATGGTGGATGCCTCCAAAAATAGGGTTTACCCTCAATATATAGTGGTGGAGATGCAATCTTGGCCATGGAATTGATGCCCCTTTGATCCAAGGGCTCTTGGGCATCTATAGATCCTTCCTAAGAGTTCCCTCGATCTTTCCTTAATGAGTCCATCAAGTTGTGGTTGGACCGAAATCCTCAAATATGGAATGAGTTTGATACAATGACGTCATATATTTTCAGAGTCCCAAAACTGCTTCTGTCCTCCGCAGTAATATGACTATAAAAAATCCATTCGAACTCCGATTGTGGCGAATTTTATGTCTAACTTGTTGCACATAAAATTCCCACAACTTTCCTTTTTACACTTTTCCATTGGGCGCCATCTTAGGGTCGTTTCTGGCAATCTTTGAAAAGAGTTCGGCTGGGACAGATTTCAAAAATTTCCAGATTTCACCATAATGAGTGGTTTCCTTCCATATTTGCGTGTTTGCTACACCACAAAGTGTAAATCAATAACTTGTGTACTTTTGCAACTATTAGTAGGTTAGTACCAATAAATATAATAATGTTACAAAATAATAATGATTTCAAAGCAATAAATGATAAATTTCATGGATGCATTTTACATGCATGAGCGCCCTCCAAGATGATGGTGCCGGTCTCTTTATCCCATCTAGCTCTTCTAAGGTCCCTAAGCTTGGACACATGGATTCACCTGGTCCTCCACTTACGCAGGTGGTTGTACACCTGCTGTGAGGACACCTCGATGCCACAAAACTCAAACACCTTCTGGGCAACAATGTTCGGGTGCACCTCCTTGAACTCCTTCTCCATCTCGACGCCACTCTTGATGATCTCACACATCTTGTTGATCACGAACGGGAATAGGAACAGTTCCCACTTCATGGTACCCTTCACCGCATTGTCGGGGCATGTGCTATGGGATATTCCAGCCTTTACGACCTTCTTGTTGGCCATGATCTTGGCAAATTCCTCTGCAATATGTTCCATCGTGTACCCGGTCATCGGAGGCGCAGACAAGATCTCCGAGCGCTAAGGATAGGAGAGCCTCAAAGGCGGGAGATGCGGTTGGGTCTCAGTGACGAAAGGTCTCCTGGGGGTCCATGAGGGCCTGCCTAAACTCACCAGGGATCATGTCCTACACGAATCACGATCGCACATATGAGGACTTAGACTACACCAAGCAGTTTATTGGCATACTACCATAGATCTACCACAAACTACAATCATATATAGGAGGTGCTAACAGATCGAAACTACTAAACTTGGGGTTTGATGAAACTCACCGGCATAGGAGGAGCGGAGCACGTCGCCTCCGAAGATCTTGGAGATAAACACCTGCACAGTCGATCTACAACCACCACTGTTGCTACCGCCGCTTACATGCTGGCCGATGAAGATATTCGTGGGCTTGAGAGCTCGAAAGCGGGGCAAATGGTGCTGGATCTCGGCGTCGAGCAACTGCGCTTTCCGGTGGCACGGCGACACCGACACCCTAATCCTATTAAGGTTCTAGTCACTCGGGAGGTCGATGTCGTGGTAGTCGCAGGGTTTTCCATGTTCCTACGGCCAGCGCGCCTCCTCTGATGATGCGCTCGTGGTGGCACCTCAGTGCATCGTGCCGGCACAACATAATTGTGTGTGCGTGGATGCAGTCACAGCTATAGAAGTGGAGAATGCGAGGCGGTGGCAGTGGTGTCGGTGATCAGCGATGGTGTCGCCCCGAAGATGATCCGGCCTTGTGGTCGTTCTTTGTCGGCTTCTTGCACCAAGAAGGTATGGGTGTGTGCACTGAGGGAGTAAACTTATCTCTACTCTAAGTGGCAATGGCACAGGTGGTGGGGGAAGACTAGGGTGCCCATAGTTTTTCTTAAGAAGCCCTGGTCATCAATGCCGCAACAAGTGTGTCAACGATGGCACATAGGATCCCACAGGCCAACATTCATGCTGACACTGAAGGGTTTCGCAACATAGTAAATCAAAAAAATTCTACGGATGCGAACGGGAAAGCTAAGATCTAATCTAGGAGATGCGAACAACGAGGGGGGGTAGATGAGATCTTCATACCCTTGAAGATTCGCACAGCGAAACGTTCAACGGAACGTGGTTGATCTAGTCGTACTAGCTTCTCCTCCTCGAGATCCGATCCGATCCAACACCGCAAGTGGTGATGCCTCCGAGAGATGCACACGTACGGCACCTCGACATCTCCTCCTTCCTCGGTCCAGCAAGTGGGGTGGAGAGATAGATTGGATCTACAAGACGACGGTGTGGTGCAAAGGTGGAGAGTTTCTGCGGCAGGGCTTCGCCTACGCGCAGTCGAGAGAGAGAGAGAGAGAGAGAGAGAGAGAGAGAGAGAGAGAGAGAGAGAGAGAGAGAGAGAGAGAGAGAGAGAGAGAGAGAGAGATCTGGAGGGCAGCAGTATGGCGGCTAGGGTTGAAGGAGTGGGGAAGGAGGGCTGCGCCCCTGCCCTCTATATATAGGGGGATGGCCGGCCCCTTGGCCCCTCCTCCAAGCCCTAGGGCGGCGGCCCCAAGGGTTGGAGTGGGGGGCAAGTTTTCCCCCTCCTTCTAAAAGGTTTCCCTAGGGTTTCCCTAGGGTTTTGGCCGGCTGGGCCTATGGGGCCTTAAGCCCCTGGCCCAATGCGGCCAGGGCACTCCCTCGTAGGCCCACACCCCCTCGTACAATACCGAACAATCCGAAACAATTCCGAAATCCAAAAACTGCTTTCCCTTATATGAATCTTATTCTCCGGACCATTTTAGAACCTCTCGTGACGTCCTGGATCTCATCCGAGACTCCGAACAAAAACTCATAAACCAATTATCCATTCTATCCTAGCGTCGAGGCACGTTAAGTGTGTGACCCTACGGGTTTGAGAATATGCAGACATGATCTTCTATCAATAATCAACAGCGGGGTCTGGAAACCCATATTGATGCCATATACTCATCGATGATCATATCGGATGAACCACGATGCCATGATTCAACTAATCTCATATATATTCCCTTCGCCACGCGATATTTTACTTGCCCGAGATTCGATCGTCGGTATCGGCATACCTAGTTCAATCTCGTTCACAACTAGTACTTTACTCGTTTCGTAATCCGATATCACTTTATGATAAACTCCTTAACCACGTGCTTGTAAGCGGTGTTGATATCGATTACCGAGTGGGCCCGAAGTATATCTCTCCGACTTGGAAGGGACAAATCCCATCTCGATACATACAACCCAACAAGTACTTTCCGATCACCTGAGAGACACCTTTATGATCACCCTCTCATAGGATGACGTTTGATGACCTCAAAGCTTTCTTCCTATACCAGGGAGTTGCATTATCTCATGGTCTAAGGAATACAATATTTGACATAAGAAAAAGCTTCGCAAAGACGAACACGATGACACGATCTAATTGCTCTGCTTGATTTGGGTCTGTCCATATCATTCTCCCAATGATATGATCTCATTATTAATCGACAACTCATGTCTATGGTTAGGAAACCTTAACCATCATTAATCAATGAGCTAGTCCATAGAGGCATACTAGGAACACGGTGTTGTTCATAAACCACATAAGTATCAAAGTTTCCGCTTAATACAATTCTAGCATGGAATATAAACTTTATCATGAACAAGAATTATAATAATAACATCTTTATTATTGCCTCTAGGGCATAATTCCAACAGACATAGGGGTCCAAGTTGTCGTTGTCATGGTCAAATAACGACATTGGTGGGCAAGGCAAAAGCCAGCAGGCTAGGTCACCGTCAGGCGAGCACCAGATCCAACAAGACAGACACATTCCTAGCCCAATTTTGGGCCATGAATGGGTTGATCCGTGGCTGGGTTTTGGGGTGTTCTCTTATCAGATCAGACACGTTCGCATACATGGTATAGTTTCGGTCCATTTTCATAGGTGGACTTAGCCGTCCCTAGGCCCGGGCACGCGTCCAGACTTCCGGCCGGCCGACAAACATAATTTTATAGCAATTTGATAAAAAATAATATCATTAGACTTAAAACACACTTTTTGCCCAGGCTTTAAATAATTTATGAGTCCGCCGGTGCATTTGTGCTTGCATAATCTGGATGGAAGAGAGAGAGACAAGATACTCGTTGAAGGGAGTGGAGGGTCCAAGAAAGTGATTTCAAGTGTGGTGTGGGGGCTCTGAAATTCCTCTGAGACAGTGAGAGAGGATCCATGTTGTGTATCGATGATGATCACTCGCTATCCGTCCTTGCGTCTTTTGGCGGTACGGTGGAAGGGGCTTTATTGGCTTCCCTTGTCGACCGACCTGCCACTGCCTCAGCGAGTCAGCGTTCAGAACCCTGCGCTGCGCTGCGCACTGACGAGCTTCTTCCTCTGCTGCCAGCTTCTGCGGCCGCAGCTGCTAATGCTGCCGCCGCGTTAAACAGCCCAAGCAGGCTCCGTCCCCTGGCCGCCATCGGTTCGCCGGTTGGTAGGTCGGTACCGATCCCCTCTCATACGCCCTTATCAATCACAAGTACGTACGTGACGAGCAAAGACACACTACTCGATAGTGATGTTTTTCTGCATCTACGATAAAACTTCGCCGTATCCGGCGTCGCTCGCTAGTAGTAGAAGGAAACAGTGGGGGATGCGACGGCACGACGTAGTACGTCCCGCCGGAGTAAACGCTACTGCAGCACCCACCCTGCACGGCGCGGCGCCATTCGCCGGGCGGAAGTGACCAGTAGGAATAACTGTGCTTAACAGCGGCGCAGGGAGGAGGGAGCGATTCATGATTGGCCGCTGCGCAATGAACCACTCTTTTCACTGCTCCCGCCTGCTCCCTTCCCACCTCCTCCTCATGATTAATCACCAATAAAACGAGGCCTCTTTGGATCGTAGAACAGTACCCCAGATTTAGGGGACTTCTAAAATATTTTTATATGGAATTCATTTTGGCCCTAGTTTCAAGTGAAACCCTACATGGGCCCAAACATGGCTTATTCTTATATTACTCCTAAGAACCCAAATGCATCACCATATTCATGTGTTCATTTTATATCGAAAATGCAAAGAAAACCATAATATACATAACATCTCCATCGTGTTGTTTTTCATTCGCATTTCTAAAAGTTACATGATCCAAAAGAAATGAACACATGTGCGGTACTATTAGTATCTACTTACCTTGCCAAATTAGTTTTCTGAATCATTGTCGAATCAAATTTCAAGCAGGCCGGTCCATAGATTTTGGGGCACTAGTGCAACATGACACCAAAGACTCCTCATTACAGTGAAAAAGTTTCGCTGAGTCAGTTGGATGATAGGAACAAGTAGACCCGCTGGGAATTGGAGAAGAGCTATTTGCGAAATGATATAGTTATGTGCTTGCGCCGTTATTCTAAGAATGAATATTAACAACTTTGTAGAGACACCAAAATGGTATTGTTCTGCACATTTGGAGAGGCCACCAAAATGGTGTCATCGAGAAAAAATATTCATAAATGTTAGAATATTTGCTGGGAACGATGTTGCTATTGTTTCCCGCGATCAAAACTAAATGATGTATCTCTATGGATTTTTTAAATGGAACTTGTGCTTTCCTCTTTACTATACAAAATTCCAGAGCATTTTCGGGGGAAAGAGAAGTCAGAGTAGAGACATAGTAGCCTCTAGCTTAGGTAATCTGTACTTTTTTAGAATTATTTCTATGTTGGATCTCAAGAGTAGAAATAAATATAGGTACACATACATGTCTTGGACCGAGGCCCCAAGCCCCTTCGCCCTGCCCTATGGGCCGGCCCTGACCATTAGTAAGTGAAGATATTTGTGCATATGCCATATAAACTTTGCAGAGAAGTGATATATATACACGACAAATACCGCCCGACCCTTGTACAATGCACTAGATGGGCCGTCCGAAACAAATTAAGGGTGCGTCTAAAGCTCATTCATCAGAGAATTAGCCTGATTTGTACTCAAGGTGCCGTCATCTCACCATTTTGTACAATGTGAAATTCCCTCCTTTTGTTTTTCATGTCACGGTAGGGAAGTGACAATGCGGTCTCGTTTACCGTATACGACACCCGAAGGCGGCAGGCCGCACAAGTACCTAACCTAGCAGCCCAGCTGGGCGCATGCATGCACGTACAATGTGAACGGGCATGTAAAATTAAGGGGCAAGCCGCAAAGGCGAGCTGTGTTCACGACTTCACGTCCATCCATGTGCCCACACGCCGCGGGCACACCCACAGCTACACGACAGGACCATGTACCCCCGTTTTCGGCCCCCGTGATGATTGATCCGACGGCGCCACTACTTTGGACTCGAATCACGCTCACGCGAGAGAGAAGTACTCCTACGTCACGCCGCCAGAGTTTGAGAAAAATAGCCAAAAAACGCGGCGGAAATGCTAGCACGCGTTCGAGACGCCAAAGCAAACGTAACATGCATGCATGCCACCGTAGCCAAAGGCACTAGGCAAAGCGTCCGAAGAAAAGAGCCCGCCTGGAACGCGTCTACTAGCGCTGTAAAGTTGCATTGTCAACAGCGGGGATCACGCATGCATCGAGCTCTGCGAAACGTGATAGATTGACAGGTCAGGCTTGGCCGGGGCCCGGCTGGGGTGGGGTGGGGTGGGGTCCCAACATACGTGACGCAAAAGAAATACTACTAGCTTTTCGATGCTTGCCGGTCTGTGTTGGAGCCTGCCCTTGAAGCAGGGCGATCGATCCTCCTGCCTCGCTCGGCTGCTGGCTTTTGTTGGCCTCTGAACCAACACAGGCAGGCCGGCCCGGTCTGTTCTTTCCAATCCATCCAGTACTGCTGCTGTGCGTGTGTGGTGACCCGCTCATGAGCCACGGCGTCATGCACACCACTTTGCAGTTCGCAGCCAGTTTACAGGTAATCGGCGTGGCGGGTTTACGTGGATGAAGCATCCTGCCTGCCTTCGGCGTGGGGAAAAGCCAAGCCAAGCGAGATTCCCCGTGCATGCGGCCGCTCTCGTCAGAGAATCGATTATAGCTAAACTAGTAAACCAGGGTTCCGTCCTTTTCTGCCCTCCCGGACGTCGCGATAAAGTAGAATATAGAATATATCGTGGGGTGGGGGCACGGGCACGAATGATCGGCACGCTTCGTAGCTCCGGAAGCTCAGAGCGGGGATCGGAACCTAAAATGCTCTTGCCATGGCCGGGATTAAACAAATGGGCAATCTTGTTTGTGTCCTAGTACACTGGGTGTGAAAAAGAAAGGGAGTATAATATCTCTGATCTGCATCTAACCCTCACCTCCTCTCCCCCCTCCCCCCTCCGACCCTGTGGAGCACCGCCGCCGTCGTACTAGCTCGTCGCTCTCGCCCCAGCCAACCACCCCATTCCACATGTCTCACTCCTCTTCGTCGCCGCTAGATCTGTCACTGAACTAAGTTCTAGCGGCACGACGACGGCGAGGCCCCAGCTCTCACACACGCCCCTTCCATTACGGCAGGCGATGGCGGTAAAAACCGAGCCATTGGCAGGCGATGGCGGTGTTACCACGTTGTTACCTTGATGAAGGCATCGTCGTGCACCTTGTGTCGACCTTACTCGTGCTACTCCGGGGGGAAAACCCTAAGATCTCCGGGTCGGGCGATGGCGGTGCCGCGGTGTCGTAATCGCGTTCTTTCCTGGGAGCATCGCCTATGGAGCAGCGTTGGATGGAAGTGGCAGGAGAGGTGGAGAGGCTAGCGTGTGGAGGGTGCTGCTTGGCACCGCGGTGGTGTCGGTGGCTACTAGGGCGAGAGTCTGCGCATCGATCTACATGTTGACGACATGTCGACATAAGATAATGAAGGCGACGACATCCAGAGCGTGTGTGTGGACGCCGCTCCATGGATATGTTGTGCGTATCTAGGGCTTCTTTTGCTTGAGTTCGAGTCGCCGTGTCCAGACATAGAGATACAAGCCAGGTGCTATGACTGTAACTCTGCTCCCCAAACCAAAACTTAAGTTCCTTGCATCATCTGCAAAGCACGGGTACTCTATCGATTTTACTTCACTGTGTCCTATTAGCAAGGTGTATCAACATCGAGTATTTATTGCGGTCTTCTTTGTGTCATCGCAACAACTTAGCATGATCTTTGTTTCTGAACAAACATTTCAACCATGGTATTATAGGAGCATACCACATCACCTTTGCAGAACCCTCTTCCTGGGGCGCTTCTCGCCCTCAACATCACCAGGATCATCTCGTCTGATCTTATGACGCAATGCATCACATACCGGGCATGCATCCAAATTCTCGTACTTCTCACCGCGGTAGAGGATGCAGTTATTAATGCATGTATGTATCTTCTGTACCTCTAGTTCTAGAGGGCAGACAACCTTCTTTGCCTCGTATGTACTGACAGGCAATTCATTATCCTTTGGAAGGTTCTTTTTCATTATTTTCAGTAACTTCTCAAATCCCTTCTTAGATAAACCATTCTCTGCCTTTCATTGCAGCAATTCCAGTGTGCTACCGAGTTTTGTGTTGTTGCCATCTTCGCAAGTTGGGTACAACATTTTTTGTGATCCTCTAACATGCGCTTCAACTTCTTTTTCTCGTTTTCATTTTCACATTCACTCTCTGCATCAAGAATGGTCTGACGAAGATCATCAGCGGTATCATCTGATGCCTCTTCCTCACCTTCTTCGTGTTCATTGTCTTCCATTGCAGTACCACCGTATTCAGGAACATTGGATAGTTGTCATCATTCTTTTCTTCTTCGTTGCCTTCCATCATAACCCCTCTTTATTCGTGTTTTGTTCAACAATTATAGCCGTGCATGAAACCAGACTGAATCAGGTGTATGTGAATGTTTTTTGAGGAAGAGTAATCCTTCTCATTTCGACAGACATGGCACGGACAACACATAAAACCATTCCGCTTGTTTGCCTCAGCCACATCGAGAAAAGACTGCACGTCTTTAATGAATGCGTCAGACATTCAGGGAGCATCGTACATCCATTGCCGGTTCATCTGCATTATAATTAAAAGCTTGCATCATTTTCATTATAATCTAAAATTTTAGTGTGTACTAACAACATATATATACATAATTTTACACGCACCAATTTTTGAATTGGACAAAACTATTAACATAAAAATGTTGAATTTTTAATTATTGATCTAGTAGTGAAAACCTTATTCAATTCGGAGCTTCGAAACTCTAAAATTACACAACTCAACTTTCAGTATTTTTTTTTGCATAATCAAAATTTACATAAAATAACACATCTAAAATTCCCTCTGCTTCTAAAGCATAAAATCTCTCTCTACTTCTAGAGCATTGAGGTAAACTAACAATGAGAGATGAAAGAATGAAGTTGCAAACCTTTTATAACCTTGGATTGATGGGTGCCACCAAATGTTGACAGATCTTGACAAAAATTGAAAAAAAATAAGGATGAACTTGAGCTAGCTCGGACTCAACAATGGCCATGGGCTGAACGAAGCAGTGAATATATAAAGAGAACTTTAGTCCCGGCATGTACTACAAGCTGGGACTATTTAGTGGACTATAGTCCCGATTTGTAAAACAGGTCGTAACTAGAGGTCCCCTGAATTCTAGCCGTTGGGAGGCACCCCACGAACGGGACTAGGCGGGTGCTGCCTCCTAGCCGTTGCTACAAGGACGAACCAGGACTGGTGTGTAACATCCCAGCATTTAGGAACTAACGAAGGGTAGATTTAGGAATTTGTGCATATGCATGCATTCATCTGCAAAATGTGGGTAAATTTTTCGCCAAATAAAAACTTAAAGTGATCAGAGTTTCTTTCACTCTCTAAGTGTAGGAAGTGATTGTTATAAATTTTGACATGATCTTTATGAATTAGTGTGTTTTGGGGAAAAGAATTTGAATTCAAACTTGAAATTTGAGTTTATATTTTAAAATCTAAGAATTATGATTTAGTAATATTATTTAATCAAGACATAATATATAGTAATAGAAACTCTAAATAAGAAATAGAATTAAGCAAATGAATATTTATTCCATATCTTTATTCCATAAATAAATTACAAAAAGTAATCCATTAAGACAATAAATAATCTTTACAGAAGTTAAATTACAAAAAGAGAAATATATATCTGTTAATAAACTATTACACATTTCTTACAAAAGAATAAAATAAAAATTACAAAGGATTTATTTGTCTAAAAGAAAACTTATACTAATCTTGAATCTTCAAATCTTGTACCTGGAAAACAAAGAACAAACCAAAAAGGAAAATGAAAGTTAAGTTATTAATTTTACTCTTAGTAGAGAGGAGTGAGTTGCACTGCTCAACTTTACATCATTGAGTAAATCTTTTAGGGGCAAGTTTCACCAATATGAAAGAATTTAATCTTTTATAATAAATAAGCCATAAGTCAAATGATAACAGCAAGTAAAGGGGCAAGTTTCACCAGGCAGGTTAATAGTAACAAGATCAAAAGGTAGAACACCTTATTGAGCATATCCACAACCATGCAGCAGACACACAAGTAGCTCAATCACCAAACTGCATGGGTATGCTGTCGACATAGCCACAGTTGCTCAAACAAGTAAAAGGATCAAGCACAGCCGTGGACAAACACTAGTGCATCTCTCCATTGCTCACAGCACACAAGAACAACCAGCTTAGCCAAAGCCAAGCAAACCAGCCAACAAAACCTCATACCAGATCAATCCAAGTATCACCAGATGGTGACATAAGGAGGGGGGGGGGGAATTAGGTGGATAGCAAGGTCAAGCTCACACGAGCTAGGAGGAGCAGGGTTAATCAAGGCCAAGTACAAGAACCAGGGGAAACAAGAGCAACATCAGGAGGTGAAGTATTGGATCAGGCCAACAACACCACCAGCACATCAAGCCACCACAATCATCAATTTTGTGGTGAGTGTCATAAACATCTACATGATCTGTCCATCTTATCCAAACAAAAAATATGTGTTGTTCATAAGACAACCTCTCAGTGATCACCCAAGTGGGGTGAACCTGTCCTAGAGGATTTCAAATACAAAGACCAAAACAAAACTCTAACAAACATACCAAAATCTCAGACCAGCCTCATAGATTTGGTGATACCAAAAAGGCAACTTGTATGTTCCATCATTTGTTCTTATCACGAGACTATCATTTTAAATATCACGAGACTATAGCACAAAACATAATTTTAGGATAAACATATTGCCAACAAGGGTAACGTAGGTTCATTCATGAAGAAACCAGGATATTGCCAACAAGGGACGTTTTTTCATGAAAGCTCGTAGATTTCGCCTATTCTCTCGTTTTCAAGAATGTTGAATTGTTTCTCTTTCCAGGTTCATCTTTTCCGACTTACTATTTCTTTATAGAAATTCTTATTGATTCTTAAATTTTATAGGTTTGCAAAACATATTTTTCCTCCATGATGTTCGATTGATTTTTTTTTAACTTGGTTGCCTCCTGCGGCGATGTGCTCCTTCACAGCCCAAGAATGTGCAGCCCGGCACACCCCATCATCATGTGGCTGGCCGCGTTCTTGTTGGCCGGCTGGAGATGCTCTGACTACGTTTCCGGAGGTTTCCTTCGATTTGCTTAATTAGTGTTTGCGGTACTACGAAAATTCAGCTGGAACGTGCAAGAACACACGCCGATGATTCAGAGAATCTGCTACTAGTTCGACCCCGCACGAGAATGGGCGTGACACGAGTGTTTTGCCGACGACATGCTCCGCCGTCCCGCGCGTGCGGTCGTGTCCACGTTCGTTCGTCGCCTCTACCTACCATCCACCGCAAACTGCAAGGTGTTCGCAAGGAGACGATTCCATTTATGGGACGTGAGAGGCCGGCCGGCGGGCCGCTGCACACAGTGCGGCTACGCACGCCACGACTGGACAAGAGAGGAAGATATTATTGGCCAGTACGATACGGCGCGCCGGCCCCGTACGTAGAGTAGAGGTGTTCACTCGCTCTCGACCGGGACGTCTCGGGTCCTGTTTGGAGGCTAGCGCGCACGTACTCTGTCCGGCCATCGAACGGCGTCACATCGTGCCGGTTCTCCGGCCCGGAGAGGAAAGGAAGGCAAGCCATGCGTGGCCCGGGCATGCACACACAGCCCCAAGACGACTCGCTCGCTCGCCGCGGCCGGGCGGCGCACGACATGGATATCGCCAAGGAATTTAATGTGGGCAGGCGACGCATGAGATCGATGCCGAGAGGGGAAAGCCGGCCGCGCAGGATCGGAGGAGCGCTGCGCCGCGCCGCGCGCGAGGACACTGCACGGCGTCGCAGAGACGACGGTACAGTTCACCGTTGGCGTTGGCTGGCAGGCCGTGCTGGGTACTACCGTCGTACGTGTGGGCAATAGATGCGGGCTGTGGTTTCTAGCTACAGAAGCGCGCGCATGCAACAGTAATGCGCCATTGCTTACTCCGCTCCGCTACAAGACAGCGCCTCGGCGACAGCGGGACGGTACTACGTGCCGTCCGACTTGCCACGACGAGGTCCCGACCCTAGCTACGCCTAGCATGTAGGAGTACTACCCTCTACGTGCTGGTTATTGCATTGCATTGCATTGCATTGATCGCGTGATCGGTACTACTACCAGGGCCGGGGAGTTCAGCGGCGGAATATTCTCGTGCCGCCTGATTAGCCTAGCGAGAGTTCGTTAGTACTATCTACTAAGTGTAGTAGTACACCAGCCTTTTTGTTTGCGGGAAAAACAAGTAATCCTACAGTATGATGGACAGCCCAGCAGCAGTGTGCCAGTGTCACAGAGGGGTAGTAGCAAGCGAGAATCACAGAGATAAGCAGCATGCCAAAGAGGGCATGGAAGCCGCCGCGTTTGCAACGTGCTGCTCCTTCCTTTCCGGTCGGTCGCTTTTTTTTTTATGGGACGAATTATTGGTGTACCGAGGCGTACCGCGTACATATATATGTAGAGGTATATACACTTTGGACATGTTTGGTTGGCCGTTTGAGGTCCGGCCAGGCACGGGAAGATGAAAATGGCCGATTGGTTGCATGTCTGCCCTCCATGTTGCGCCTCGCGCACGAATCTCAAAGCACCCACGGTGCATGTCTGCTAGAAACTAGCGATTCGACCATTTCCAGCAAGCCACCCTCGTCGCGCGTCCTAAATGCCAAAAAAAAGAAGATTTGTTGCACGAGCGCGGCCATGCATCATGCATGGAGACAAGGAGCAGGCACGCGAACTTGCGAAAAGGGAAAAAGGGACACGACAAAGAATCCGTCGCCTCCTACCGGAACCCTTCCTCTATTACCACCCCACACTCTCACGTCAATTTGGAAATCCACGATTTCCCCTCCCCTTCGACCTCCATTGTTTAGTCAAAGAGCGGGTAAGCAACGCACTGATCTCTGGTCAAGGGGGCGACGGCGACAAAAGTACTATTTCCTCCGAGTCGAGTTCTCCTCCACCTCCAATGATGAATGTAAGTAATCACTCCTCGCCGTCTAGTTCATTTCTGAGTAGAATTAGATATAGGGCTCGTGTTAGAACATCGGTAGGTACTGCCATGTCAGATCTATACCTTATATTAGGTCATTGGTCAGTATTACCATTGTAGATCAAGATCTTGTATTAGATCATCTCTATAGACTGCCATGTTACTTCAATAGTTCATGCTAGATCATGTTTGTGTATGATTTTTCCTCATTGGTTTGTATATATATTTATTGTTACATTGAGCTAGCTCTCATCCGTGTCAATTGTAGGACTCCTTGTGTGACGATTTTAACCATGCTTTGGTCCCCTTAAGAGAGTCCTAGATCCCTTCGTAGGGTTTCGTAGCATAGAAAACAAAAATTTTCTATCGCATGAACATACACAAGCCAAGATCTATCTACTAGATTGTAGCAACGAGTCGATAGAGTACTAACCCTCAAAGATCCAAAGCAGTTAACGAGAGCAGATTTTCATGGATGATGTAGTCGTTCACTTGCCGATCTCAAGATCGCGTATGTCGTGAGAATGGCCACAACAGATGTTGCAATCGACAACGAGTAGTAGAACAAAGGGCAAGGGCGGCCAGCCATCTACGGTGTGAGATAAGGGCGGAGGCACAAGGATTTACCCAGGTTCGGACCCCCGGAGGGTAAAGACCTACTCCTGCTAGGTTGTATTATGGAGAGAGTACAAGGGCGAGCTCGACGACTAGGCGGCGAGTCGCTGGGGTGTATGATGGAACATGTCCTCTATGCGTACCCTAGGGAGGTTTATATAGGCTCACCTCGCTAGGGTTTACAGATCTCCAACCGAATTAGTTAAGGACTCGGAGGGTTATGTAGGGGTTCGTAGCATGGAAAAACAAAAAAATTCTACCGCATGCAAACAAACAAGCCAAGATCTATCTACTAGATTGTAGCAACGAGTCGATAGAGGAACTCACCCTCGAAGATTATAAAGCGGTTAACGAGAGCAGATCCTCGTGGGTGATGTAGTCGTACTCTTGCCGATCTCAAGATCGTGTAGACGAGACTTCCGGCGCTGCGTTCTGGCAGCGCTTCCGCAGTCAGTCACATGTTCGGTACTCGATGAAGACCTTCCTTTCCCTTGTTTCAGCAGGCAGCGGAGGTTGTAGCACTCTCCTCGCGATTCCGGCAGCACGATGGCGTGGTACCGGAAGTAGAGGGGAGATCTCCTCGTGATATCCCGGATCTCATCCGAGACTCCGAACAACATTCGGTCTCTTTACTCACATTCCATATCTACTAAACAACATCGAATCCTTAAGTGTGTCTCCCTACGGTTTGTGAATTATGCAGACATGATCGAGACACTTCTCCGAACAATAACCAATAGAGGAATCTGGAAATTCATATGGCTCCCACATATTTCTATGATTACTTTGCGATCGAATGAACCACTTACATACGATACCAATTTCCCTTTGTCTCACGATAGTTTACTTATCCGAGGTTTTGATCGTCGGTATCTCTGCATACCTAGTTCAACCTCGTTAACGATAAGTACTCTTTTCTCGTTCCCGTGGTATGTGATCCCTTGTGATCCAGTCACATGCTTGCAAGCTAATTGGATGACATTCCACCGAGAGGGCCCAGAGTATATCTATCCGTCATATGGATGGACAAATCCCACTCTTGATTCATGTGTCTCAACCCATACTTTCCGAACACTCGATGTCACCTTTATAGCCACCCAGTTACGGTGTGGTGTTTGATGTCATCAAAGCATCCTTCCGGTGATGGTGATAAGCATGATCTCATGGTCGAAGGAATTAGGTTACTATGTATCAGAAAGCTTATAGCAATTGAACTATTTAAATTGACTTGATCTTTATGCTACGCTTATATATAGGAGTGTGTCCATCATACCATTCTCCTAATGATATGATCTGTTTATTAACAACATCTCAAATGTTCATGATCAAGAAACTATGATCATCTATTAATCAACAAGCTAGTATTATAAAGAGGCTTTACCAGGGACTCTAATTTAGTTTACAAATCACACAAGTATTAATGTTTCTGGTTAATACTGTTATGGCATGAGTGCAAACATTTATCATAAACACAAAGATATAGTAATAACTACATTTATTATTGCCTCTAGGGCATATCTCCAACAGTCTCCCACTTGCACTAGAGCCAACTAATCTGGATTACATGGTGATATACCGAACACCCATGGCAGTTTGGTGTTGGTCATGTTTTGCCCTCGAGAGAGGTTTGGTCAACGGATCCGCCACATTCAGATCTGTGTGTACTTTGCAAATCTTTATGTCACCATCTTGGACATGTTCTCGAATAGCGTGAAAATGCAACTTGGTGTGCTTCAGCTTCTTGTGTGACCTTGGTTCTTGCGCATTGGATATGGCGCCCATGTTATCACAGTAGATAGACATTGGGTCCAGCGCACTTGGAACCACACCGAGCTCTGTAATGAACTCCTTCATCCATATCGCTTCTTGTGAAGCCTCCGAAGCAGCTATGTATTCCGATTCAGTTGAAGATCTCGCCACAACGCTTTGCTTTGCACTCCTCCAGCTAACTGCTGCACCATTCAAAGTAAATACGCATCCAAATTGAGATTTAGAATCATCCGGATCGGTGCTCCAACTAGCATCGGTG
The DNA here is from genome assembly GCA_916181665.1 of Avena sativa. Classification (NCBI taxonomy): domain Eukaryota; kingdom Viridiplantae; phylum Streptophyta; class Magnoliopsida; order Poales; family Poaceae; genus Avena; species Avena sativa. Next base: position 444,206,648 of record OV702282.1, on the reverse strand, counting down.
TAACCATTAACAACGAGCTGTTCATCACCTCCATAAGAAAGAACCATATCCTTAGTTCTTCTCAAGTACTTAAGGATGTTTTTGACCGCTGTCCAATGATCCACTCCTGGATCACTTTGATATCTGCTAGTCAAACTAACAGCATATGCAATGTCGGGTCTAGTACATAGCATGTCATACATTAGAGATCCTATGGCTGAGGCATAGGGAGTCTTACTCATCCTTTCTCTATCTTCTGCCGTTGCTGGACTTTGAGTTTTACTCAAGGTCGTATTGGGCAACATGGGCAAGAACCCTTCCTTGCTATATTCCATTCCAAACCTCTTTAGAACTTTGTCCAAATATGTACTTTGTGACAATGATATTAGGCGTCTCGATCTATCTCTATAAATATTTATGCCTAATATATAAGCTGCTTCGCCAAGATCTTTCATTGAAAAACTATTATTCAAATATTCCTTGACACTATTAAGAAGGTCTACATCATTCCCAATCAACAATATGTCATGTACATATAGTATTAAGAATGCTACAGAGCTCCCACTCACTTTCTTGTAAATACAAGCTTATCCATAAGTTTGTATAAAACCAAAACTTTTGATTACCTTATCAAAACATTCATTCCAACTTCGGGACGCTTGCTTCAACCCATATATGGACCGTTGAAGTTTGCATACCTTGTTAGCATCTTTAGGATCGACAAAACCTTTGGGTTGCATCATATACAACTCTTCATCAATGTCTCCATTGAGGAACGCCGTTTTGACATCCATCTGCCATATCTCATAATCGTAATATGCAGCGATTGCTAACAAAATCCTCACAGACTTTAGCTTCGCTACTGGTGAGAAAGTCTCATCGTAGTCAACTCCTTGAATTTGTCGAAACCCTTTTGCGATAAGTCGAGCTTTATAGACAGTAACATTACCATCAGCATCTGTTTTCTTCTTGAAAATCCATTTGTTCTCGACAGCCTTCCGGCCATCCGGTAAGTCCACCAAAGTCCATACTTGGTTTTCGTACATGGAGCCAATTTCGGATTTCATGGCATCTTGCCATTTATTGGAATCTGGGCTCATCATCGCTTCCTCATATGTCGCAGGGTCATCGGTGTTGTCCACCAACATGAAACTCATAACGGGATCATACCAATCTGGAGTGGTACGAGTTCTCGTTGACCTGCGAGGTTCTGTAGCAACTTCAACCGAAGTTTCATGATCATCATCATTAGCTTCCTCTCTTATTGGTGTAGGCGCCACTGGAACTACTTCCGGTGCTACGCTACTCGGAAGTTCGAGAGAAGGTTCAACAACCTCGTCAAGTTTTACTTTCCTTCCAGTCACTTCTTTCGAGAGAAATTCCTTCTCTAGAAAGGATCCATTCTTAGCAACAAAGATTTTGCCCTCGGATCTATGGTAGAAGGTATACCCAATAGTTTCCTTCGGGTATCCTATGAAGACGCATTTTTCCGCTTTGGGTTCAAGCTTGTACGGCTGTAACTTCTTTACATAGGCTTCGCAACCCCAAACTTTAAGGAACGACAATCTAGGTTTCTTCCCAGACCATAATTCATACGGTGTCGTTTCAACGAATTTAGATGGTGCCCTATTTAAAGTGAATGCGGTTGTTTCTAATGCATAACCCCAAAACGATAGCGGCAAATCTGTACGTGACATCATAGAACGAACCATATCTAAGAAAGTTCGATTATGAAGTTCGGACACACCATTACACTATGGTGTTCCCGGCAGTGTCAATTGTGAAAGTATTCCGCATTTATTTAAATTCTCGCCAAACTCGTAACTTATATATTCACCTCCACGATCAGAACGTAGAAATTTAATCTTCTTGTTACGTTGATTCTCTACCTCACTTTGAAATCCCTTAAACTTCTTGAAAGTTTCGGACTTATGTTTCATGAAATAGATATACCCATATCTACTCAAGTCATCTGTGAAGGTAAGAACATAATGATAACCACCGCGCGATGCTACACTCATTGGGCCACACACATCGGTATCTATGGTTTCCAACAAGTCCATAGCTCGCTCCATCATACCAGAAAATGGAGTCTTAGTCATTTTACCCATCAGACATGCTTCGCATCTTTCAAGTGATTCGAAATCAAGTGATTCAAGAAGTCCATCGGAATGGAGTTTCTTCATATGCTTCACTCCAATGTGGCCAAGACGATAGTGCCACATATAGGTCGAGTTATCGCTCAATTTCAAACGTTTAGCTTCAATGTTATTTATGTGTGTATTTCCACTATCGAGATTCAATAAGAATAGACCATCTATCAAAGGTGCATGTGCATAAAACATATTACTCATATAAATCGAACAACCATTATTCTCGGACTTAAACAAGTAACCGTCTCGCAACAAACATGATCCAGATATAATGTTCATGCTCAACGCAGGCACCAAATAACAATTATTTAAGTATAAAACAAATCCCGATAGTATATGAAGAGGTAGCGTGCCGACCACGATCACATCAACCTTTGATCCATTTCCAACGCGCATGGTCACCTCGTTCTTCGCTAGCTTTCGTTTATTCTGCATCACCTGTTTTTGAGTTACAAATATGAGCAACCGAACCAGTATCAAATACCCAGGCACTACTACGAGTACTAGTGAGATACACATCAATAACATGTATATCGGATATACCTTTCTTCTTGATGTTGCCGTTCTTCAAATCCGCCAAGTACTTTGGGAAATTACGCTTCCAGTGACCCTCTTGCTTGCAGTAAAAGCACTCAGTACCAGGCTTAGGTCCATCCTTGGTCTTCTTCGCTGGTGTGGCAACTTTCTTACCGCCCTTCTTGAAGTTTACCTTTTGCTTAGACTTGCCTTTCTTGAATTTGGTGGTCTTATTGACCAACAACACTTGATGCTCTTTCTTGATCTCCACTTCTGTAGATTTCAACATGGAGAAGAGTTCTGGCAACGTCTTGTTCATGTTTTGCATATTGTAGTTCATCACAAAGTTCTTGTAACTTGGTGGCAGTGATTGGAGGACACGGTAAATCCCCAAAGCATTAGGAATCACTATACCCAAGCTTTGGAGTTTGTTTGCGTGCCTAGACATCTTAAGCACATGCTCACTGACGGAGCTGCCCTCTTCCATCTTGTAGTTAAAGAACTTTTCAGAAGCCTCATAACTCTCAACTGCCGCGTGAGCCTCAAATATCATTTTGATTTCACAGACAATATCATGTGGGTCATGGTTCTCAAACCTTTTCTGAAGCTCCGATTCCAAACCATACAAGATAGCACACTGAACTGTGGAGTACTGATTCTTCCGAGTGAGGTAAACATTCTTTACTTCATCGGTAGCATCAGCTGCAGGCGGGTCACCCAGCGGTGCATCCAACACATAGGTCAAATTACCAGCATTGAGGACAATCCTCAAATTGCGGAACCAGTCCGCGAAGTTGCTTCCATTGTTTTTCAACTTTTGTTTCTCTAGGAATGCATTAAAATTGATGGTAGGGGCCGCCATTGATCTACAACATATTTGCAATAGTTTAGACTTAGTTTATGACAAATTGAGTTCTAATTAATAGTTAAATTAATCTAGGTGAACTCCCACTCAAAACAATATCCGTCACATTGTTTTAGTGATCACACGAACCAAATCCACCACATCAAAACCGATCATCACGAGAGTTGATGTAACTTCAATGGCGAACAATCGACATGTTCATCATATCTACTATATGACTCATGCTTTACCTTTCGATGATCCGTGTTCCGAGACCATGTCTATACATGCTAGGCTCATCAAGATCAAACCTTAGCTTCCGCATGAGCAAATCTGGCTTGCTCACGTTGTATACACTTGCAGAATCTAACACAGCCGATCATCACGTGGTGCTTTGAAACAACAAGCTTTAGCAACGGTGCTTACTAAGGATGAACACTTTAAAACTTGAAATTTATGTGCTTGAGGGATCATCTTATAAAGCTACCGTCGTTAACTAAGCAATACAAGATGTATAAAGGATTAACATCACATGCAATTCATAATATGTGATATGATATGGCCTTTCTTCTTGTGCTTCCGATCTCCATCTTCAAGCACGAACATGATCTCCATCATCACCTGAAGGGAATATGCCCTGAGAGGCAATAATAAAGTGTTTATTATGTGTATTCCAAGTATATGATAGATGTTTATTTTGCATGCTATAATTGTATTAATACGGAAACGATAATACATGTGTGTTTAATAAACAAACAGAAAGTTCCTAGTTATGCCTCTCTCATAAACTAGCTCGTTGATTAACAAGATGATCAAGGTTTCCTGATCATGGACATTGGATGTTGTTAATAACGGGATCACAACATTAGTGTAATGGTGTGATGAACATTCATCCGAAGTATAGCATTACGATCAAAGTCATTGAGTTTATATTGCTATAACAACTTACGAAGTGATCCTAATCCTTAGACCATGAGATCATGTCAATAACTAACACCGGAAGAGTTTCTTGATAACATCAAACGTCACACCGTAACAGGGTGATTATAAAGATGGATTCAGAACTAATAAAGTGTTATGTTGAGGCTCATGGATTGAGAGTGGAATTTGTTCATCCCGATGACGGATAGATATACTCTGGGCCCTCTCAGTGATATCACATTGATTAGCTTGCAAGCAAGTGATTTGATCACTAGAATGTTATATCACAGGAACGAGAAAAGAGTGCATGTCGGTAACGAGATCAAACTAGGTATGGAGATACCGATGATCGAATCTCGGACATGTAATATATCGTGAAACAAAGGGATTAAGATATACTAGCGTAAAAGGTTCCGACGATCACAAGAAAGTCATCGTTGAATGTGTGGGAGTCAGTATGGGTCTCCAGATCCCGCTTCTGATTATTGATCCGAGAGGGGTCTTGATCATGTCCGCATTATTCACGAACCGTAGGGTGACACACTTAAGAGACACCGACATCCAATTGGAGCAAATGTTTCATGCCGAAAGAATGAACAAGCGCAGGAATTTATTTCACTAGATACCGAAACAGGTTTTCGGGTGAAATTGCATAAAGTGGTTATGCATGTGAAATAGAATTCTAGCAAGGGGTTATTTGTGAATGTTTGTCATTAAAGTAATTGACAAAATTCTGAATAAAATAAAAGATTTTTATTTAATGAGAGTTTGCATTAAATTTGGTGGAAATTTAATGGGATTTTGAGTGGACTTTTGAGTGGAGAGAATTTAAAGGAGATTTGTGAGTGGAGTGTCCACCCACATGAAGAGGGGAGGGCAAGGGGGCAGCCCCCATGCGCCGGACACCCCCTTGGGGTTCCCCCCCTCCTCCTATAAAAGGAGCCCCCCTCCTCACTTGTCTCTCACACCTCCTCGTGAAGGATCTCTCTCCCCCTCTAGAATTTATCCCCCATGGTCTCGGACTAGCGAGATACATGTTACCGGTGGCTATTCGGCAAGAAAGAGTTGTGCTTCCGCTGCATCGCTGGAGCGAGGAGGCGGAGGTTGCTCGGTGCCTCGAACGTGTGTGCGAGCACGGATGCGCTGCTGATTTGCGGCGCTAGGACTTCCTCTCGATCTTGAGATCGGCAAGAGATCGTCTACATCAACCACGAGTTGAACTCGTTAAGCTTTGTCGGTCTTCAAGGGTATGTTCTCTACGGATATACATCCGCCCGTTGTTTGTATCTAGTAGATAGATCTTGGTATATAGTTCACATCGTAGGAAATTTTTTGTTTTCTATGCTGTGAACCCTACAGTGGTATCAGAGCCAGATCTATGCGTAGATACTTTACACGGGTAGTACACATATGAGTATGTGGGCGATGATGATCATGTTGTTGCTCCTTTGTTGTAATTTTGGATATTGGTGGCATAGTGGGATGAAGCGGCCCGGATAAACTTTACATGTCCTCGCACATGAGACCTGTTCCACGCTTGACATGCAACTAGTTTGCATAAGTGGCTAGCGGGTGTCTGTCTCTCCTACTATAGTCAATATCTATTTTGCAAGCGAGTTGTCAACAATTTTATTATCCTCGTTGTGGTTCATGTTCGTAGGTAAGAACGGTTCTATCTCGAAAGCCCTAAGCCACGTAAAACTTGCAATGGATAAATTAGAGGCGTCTAGTTTAGATTGTTGCTGGGCTAGTGTTATGATATGGTAGTGTTGTAAGTAGAAGTATGAGATGATACTCTTACAACACACATAGTGTGTAAAATCCATAGACCTTGGATTTACACATATAGGTATGATAGTGATCATACCATGATGCACATGATAGAGATCATCTGCGGGAACCATATAATTTCACTAATAAACATATGATGTTTGATAGCATCTTATATTGCTTGTTTAGCGCTTTGTTAGCATAATAAGATGATCCCTCATTTAAATATCAAGATAAGAATGTGTTCTTCCTTTAGTATGCACCGATTATGTTTTCGTCGCTCCAAGACATCACGTGATGATCGGGTGTTCTTGGATCCACGACCATATTTCGGGTGTAAAACAGTTACACATGCGAATACTAAGGTTCTAACTTGGCGAGCCTAGCATGTACAGACATGGCCTCGGAACACGGACCGAAAGGTTAAGCATGAGTCATATAGTTGATATGATGCCCATTTGATGCTCGCCTTTGAAGCTATACCGACTCACGTGATGATCGGACTTGGTGTAGTGGATTTGGTTCATGTAATCACCAAAAAGGCACGAGGGATGTCGTTTTTGAGTGGGAGTTCATTCGTAATAAAGATTAGTTGAACTCAATCTATCATACACTTAGTCTAAACTTTACAAATTCTGTTGTAGATGGCACCACCTGCTTTTAATTTCAATGTGTTCATGGAGAAAGAGAAACTAGCAACGAATGGTAGCAACTTTATCGAATGGGCCATGAATTTGAGGATTCTCCTCTCTGCTGCACAAAAGCAATATGTGCTAGAAGCGCCGTTAGGCCCCCCACCTTTTGATGATGCCCCTGACGAGGAGAAGAATGTCTATCAGACTCGTCAGGAGGACCACAACTTAGTTCATTGCGGCATATTGTATGGGCTAGAGCCGGAACTTCGAAAGCGTTTCGAAAACGGCAATGCATTTGATACAATGGGTGAGTTGAAAATGATTTTCGACACACATGCTGCTGTAGAGAGCTACAACGCTTCAGAAAAGTTCTTTAGCTGCATGATGGAAGAGCACAGCTCCGTTAGTGAGCATGTACTCAAGATGTCGGGTTACGCCGATAAGCTTGTGTCCTTGGGAATATCGATTCCCATTGACTTAGGCATCCATCGTGTTCTGCAGTCTCTGCCACCTAGCTATAAGAGCTTCGTGATGAACTATAATATGCAAGGCATGAAGAAGTCTCTCCCCGAGCTTCTGTCAATGCTTAAAACTGCAGAAGTGGAGATCAAAAAGGAACATCAAGTGTTGATGATCAATAGGAACACTGGTTTCAAGAAAGACAAGAAGGGAAAACGGAAGGGAAGTAAGGGCGGCAAGCCGGTTGCCGCGCCTGAAAAGAAACCCCGAGTTGGACCTAAGTCTGATTCCGAGTGCTACTATTGTAAGGGGACTGGCCACTGGAAGCGCAACTGCCCCAAGTATCTGGCAGACAAGAAGGCCGGCAAGGCAAACAAAGGTATATATGATATACATGTTATTGATGTGTACTTGACTAGTGCTCGCAGTAGCACCTGGGTATTTGATACCGGTTCAGTTGCTAATATTTGTAACTCGAATCAGGGGTTGCGGAACAAGCGACCGCTAGCAAGGGGTGAGGTCAAGATGCGTGTCGGCAATGGATCAAGCGTTGATGTGATCGCCGTCGGAACGCTGCCTCTCCACTTGCTGTCGGGATTAGTTATAAACTTAAATAAATGTTATCTGGTGCCTGCACTGAGCATGAACATTGTATCTGGATCGTGTTTGATGCGAAGTGGTTATTCATTTAAATCCGAGAACAATGGTTGTTCCATTTATATGAATGAAATCTTTTATGGTCATGCACCGATGATGAATGGTTTATTTCTATTAGATCTCGATGATAATGTTACACATATTCATAATGTTGATGCTAAAAGGATTAAACTTAATGATGATATATCCGCATATATGTGGCACTGCCGTCTAGGTCATATTGGTGTTAAACGCATGAAGAAGCTCCATTCGGATGGACTTTTGGAATCACTTGATTATGAATCATTTGATACATGTGAGCCATGCCTTATGGGCAAGATGACTAGAACGCCGTTTTCCGGTTCAATGGAACGGGCGACAGATTTATTGGAAATCATACATTCTGATGTATGTGGTCCAATGAGTGTGTCGGCGCGAGGTGGATATCGTTATTTTGTTACTTTCACGGATGATTTGAGTAGATACGGTTATATCTACTTGATGAAACACAAGTCTGAAACCTTTGAAAAGTTCAAGGAATTTCAGAATGAAGTGGAAAATCATCGTAATAGAAAGATCAAATTTCTACGGTCCGACCGTGGAGGTGAGTATCTAAGTTACGAGTTTAGCACTCACATGAAAGAGTGTGGAATTGTTTCACAACTCACACCTGGCGGAACACCACAGCGAAATGGTGTGTCGGAACGTCGTAATCGTACTTTATTAGATATGGTTCGATCTATGATGTCTCTGACGGACTTGCCGTTGTCATTTTGGGGTTATGCACTAGAAACTGCTGCATTCACTTTAAATCGGGCACCATCTAAATCCGTTGAAAAGACACCGTATGAATTATGGTTTGGAAACAAACCTAAGCTGTCATTTCTTAAAGTTTGGGGATGCGATGTTTATGTGAAGAAACTTCAACCGGATAAACTCGAACCCAAAGCGGAAAAATGCGTCTTCATAGGATACCCTAAAGAAACTATTGGGTATTCCTTCTATCACAGATCCGAGGGCAAGGTTTTTGTTGCCAAGAATGGATCCTTTCTAGAGAAAGAGTTTCTCGCGAAAGGTGTGAGTAGTCGGAAGGTAGAACTCGAAGAGGTTGTGGAACCTTCTCTTCAAAGTATGGCGAGTAGCGCAGCGCCGGAAGTTGTTTCGGAGTTGGCTCCACCTGTTGAAGAGGGAACTAATGATAATGATCATGAAACTCCGAAAGAGAGTACTACCGAACCTCGCAGGTCAAACAGGACGCGTGCAGCTCCCGAGCTGTACGGAAATCCTGTCATGAATTTCATGGTTGATGAAAATGATGACCCTGTGACGTATGAAGAAGCGATGATGAGCCCGGATTCCAACAAATGGTTAGAAGCCATGAAATCCGAGATGGAATCCATGTATGAAAATCAAGTTTGGAACTTGGTGGAACTACCTCACGACCGAAAGGCCGTGGAGAACAAATGGATTTTCAAAAGGAAAACTGATGCTGATGGTAATGTGACCATCTATAAAGCTCGACTTGTCGCAAAGGGGTTTCGACAAATTCAAGGAGTTGACTACGATGAGACTTTCTCTCCCGTAGCGATGCTAAAGTCAGTTAGGATTATGTTAGTAATTGCTGCATATTTCGATTATGAGATATGGCAGATGGATGTCAAAACCGCGTTTCTCAATGGGAATATTGAAGAAGAGTTGTATATGATACAACCAAAGGGTTTTGTCGATCCTAAGGATGCTAACAAGGTGTTCAAGCTTCAGCGATCCATCTATGGATTGAAGCAAGCATCACGAAGTTGGAATCTCCGCTTTGATGAGGTGATCAAAGAGTTTGGATTTGTCCAAACTTATGGAGAAGCTTGTATTTACAAGAAAGTGAGTGGGAGCAATGTGGCATTTCTGATATTATATGTGGATGACATATTATTGATCGGAAATGATATAGATCTTTTAAACAGTGTTAAAAGTTATCTAAACAGCAAATTTTCAATGAAGGACCTAGGTGAAGCGTCATACATATTAGGCATAAAGATCTATAGAGATAGATCTAGGCGCCTAATAGGGCTATCGCAAAGTACATACCTTGATAAGATTTTAAAGAAGTTTAAAATGGACGGAAGTAAGAAGGGGTTCTTACCTATGTTGCAAGGCAAGACATTGAGTAAGACTCAAAGTCCGGCTTCGGCGGAAGAAAGAGAGATAATGGACAAAGTCCCCTATGCTTCAGCCATAGGCTCTATAATGTACGCCATGCTATGTACAAGACCGGATGTGGCACATGCTATTAGTTTGACTAGTAGGTACCAATCGGATCCAGGTTCGGAACACTGGATAGCGGTCAAGAATATCCTTAAGTACTTATGAAGAACTAAGGATATGTTTCTTGTATACGGAGGTGAAGAAGAGCTCGTCGCTAAATGTTATGTCGACGCTAGCTTTGACACCGATCCGGATGACTCTAAGTCTCAATCCGGATACGTATTTCTCATGAATGGCGGAGCGGTTAGTTGGAGGAGCTCCAAACAACCTGTGGTAGCGGGATCAACAACGGAGGCCGAATATGTTGCTGCTTCAGAAGCGGCTCAGGAAGCAGTTTGGATGAAGGAGTTCATATCCGAACTAGGAGTGGTGGCAAACGCGTTGGACCCAATGGTGATCTATTGTGACAACAATGGTGCCATTGCCAATGCCAAAGAGCCAAGGTCTCACAAGCATTCCAAGCATATTAAGCGCCGGTTTCACTCCATTCGCGAGCATGTCAAGGATGGAGATATAAAGATTTGTAAAGTACATACGGATCTCAATGTAGCAGATCCGTTGACTAAAACTCTCCCTAGAGCAAAACATGATCAACACCAGAACTCAATGGGTGTTAGATTTATCACTATGTAACTAGATTATTGTCTCTAGTGCAAGTGGGAGACTGAAGGGAATATGCCCTGAGAGGCAATAATAAAGTGTTTATTATGTGTATTCCAAGTATATGATAGATGTTTATTTTGCATGCTATAATTGTATTAATACGGAAACGATAATACATGTGTGTTTAATAAACAAACAGAAAGTTCCTAGTTATGCCTCTCTCATAAACTAGCTCGTTGATTAACAAGATGATCAAGGTTTCCTGATCATGGACATTGGATGTTGTTAATAACGGGATCACAACATTAGTGTAATGGTGTGATGAACATTCATCCGAAGTATAGCATTACGATCAAAGTCATTGAGTTTATATTGCTATAACAACTTACGAAGTGATCCTAATCCTTAGACCATGAGATCATGTCAATAACTAACACCGGAAGAGTTTCTTGATAACATCAAACGTCACACCGTAACAGGGTGATTATAAAGATGGATTCAGAACTAATAAAGTGTTATGTTGAGGCTCATGGATTGAGAGTGGAATTTGTTCATCCCGATGACGGATAGATATACTCTGGGCCCTCTCAGTGATATCACATTGATTAGCTTGCAAGCAAGTGATTTGATCACTAGAATGTTATATCACAGGAACGAGAAAAGAGTGCATGTCGGTAACGAGATCAAACTAGGTATGGAGATACCGATGATCGAATCTCGGACATGTAATATATCGTGAAACAAAGGGATTAAGATATACTAGCGTAAAAGGTTCCGACGATCACAAGAAAGTCATCGTTGAATGTGTGGGAGTCAGTATGGGTCTCCAGATCCCGCTTCTGATTATTGATCCGAGAGGGGTCTCGATCATGTCCGCATTATTCACGAACCGTAGGGTGACACACTTAAGAGACACCGACATCCAATTGGAGCAAATGTTTCATGCCGAAAGAATGAACAAGCGCAGGAATTTATTTCACTAGATACCGAAACAGGTTTTCGGGTGAAATTGCATAAAGTGGTTATGCATGTGAAATAGAATTCTAGCAAGGGGTTATTTGTGAATGTTTGTCATTAAAGTAATTGACAAAATTCTGAATAAAATAAAATATTTTTATTTAATGAGAGTTTGCATTAAATTTGGTGGAAATTTAATGGGATTTTGAGTGGACTTTTGAGTGGAGAGAATTTAAAGGAGATTTGTGAGTGGAGTGTCCACCCACATGAAGAGGGGAGGGCAAGGGGGCAGCCCCCATGCGCCGGACACCCCCTTGGGGTTCCCCCCCTCCTCCTATAAAAGGAGCCCCCCTCCTCACTTGTCTCTCACACCTCCTCGTGAAGGATCTCTCTCCCCCTCTAGAATTTATCCCCCATGGTCTCGGACTAGCGAGATACATGTTACCGGTGGCTATTCGGCAAGAAAGAGTTGTGCTTCCGCTGCATCGCTGGAGCGAGGAGGCGGAGGTTGCTCGGTGCCTCGAACGTGTGTGCGAGCACGGATGCGCTGCTGATTTGCGGCGCTAGGACTTCCTCTCGATCTTGAGATCGGCAAGAGATCGTCTACATCAACCACGAGTTGAACTCGTTAAGCTTTGTCGGTCTTCAAGGGTATGTTCTCTACGGATATACATCCGCCCATTGTTTGTATCTAGTAGATAGATCTTGGTATATAGTTCACATCGTAGGAAATTTTTTGTTTTCTATGCTGTGAACCCTACAGTGGTATCAGAGCCAGATCTATGCGTAGATACTTTACACGGGTAGTACACATATGAGTATGTGGGCGATGATGATCATGTTGTTGCTCCTTTGTTGTAATTTTGGATATTGGTGGCATAGTGGGATGAAGCGGCCCGGATAAACTTTACATGTCCTCGCACATGAGACCTGTTCCACGCTTGACATGCAACTAGTTTGCATAAGTGGCTAGCGGGTGTCTGTCTCTCCTACTATAGTCAATATCTATTTTGCAAGCGAGTTGTCAACAATTTTATTATCCTCGTTGTGGTTCATGTTCGTAGGTAAGAACGGTTCTATCTCGAAAGCCCTAAGCCACGTAAAACTTGCAATGGATAAATTAGAGGCGTCTAGTTTAGATTGTTGCTGGGCTAGTGTTATGATATGGTAGTGTTGTAAGTAGAAGTATGAGATGATACTCTTACAACACACATAGTGTGTAAAATCCATAGACCTTGGATTTACACATATAGGTATGATAGTGATCATACCATGATGCACATGATAGAGATCATCTGCGGGAACCATATAATTTCACTAATAAACATATGATGTTTGATAGCATCTTATATTGCTTGTTTAGCGCTTTGTTAGCATAATAAGATGATCCCTCATTTAAATATCAAGATAAGAATGTGTTCTTCCTTTAGTATGCACCGATTATGTTTTCGTCGCTCCAAGACATCACGTGATGATCGGGTGTTCTTGGATCCACGACCATATTTCGGGTGTAAAACAGTTACACATGCGAATACTAAGGTTCTAACTTGGCGAGCCTAGCATGTACAGACATGGCCTCGGAACACGGACCGAAAGGTTAAGCATGAGTCATATAGTTGATATGATGCCCATTTGATGCTCGCCTTTGAAGCTATACCGACTCACGTGATGATCGGACTTGGTGTAGTGGATTTGGTTCATGTAATCACCAAAAAGGCACGAGGGATGTCGTTTTTGAGTGGGAGTTCATTCGTAATAAAGATTAGTTGAACTCAATCTATCATACACTTAGTCTAAACTTTACAAATTCTGTTGTAGATGGCACCACCTGCTTTTAATTTCAATGTGTTCATGGAGAAAGAGAAACTAGCAACGAACGGTAGCAACTTTATCGAATGGGCCATGAATTTGAGGATTCTCCTCTCTGCTGCACAAAAGCAATATGTGCTAGAAGCGCCGTTAGGCCCCCCACCTTTTGATGATGCCCCTGACGAGGAGAAGAATGTCTATCAGACTCGTCAGGAGGACCACAACTTAGTTCATTGCGGCATATTGTATGGGCTAGAGCCGGAACTTCGAAAGCGTTTCGAAAACGGCAATGCATTTGATACAATGGGTGAGTTGAAAATGATTTTCGACACACATGCTGCTGTAGAGAGCTACAACGCTTCAGAAAAGTTCTTTAGCTGCATGATGGAAGAGCACAGCTCCGTTAGTGAGCATGTACTCAAGATGTCGGGTTACGCCGATAAGCTTGTGTCCTTGGGAATATCGATTCCCATTGACTTAGGCATCCATCGTGTTCTGCAGTCTCTGCCACCTAGCTATAAGAGCTTCGTGATGAACTATAATATGCAAGGCATGAAGAAGTCTCTCCCCGAGCTTCTGTCAATGCTTAAAACTGCAGAAGTGGAGATCAAAAAGGAACATCAAGTGTTGATGATCAATAGGAACACTGGTTTCAAGAAAGACAAGAAGGGAAAACGGAAGGGAAGTAAGGGCGGCAAGCCGGTTGCCGCGCCTGAAAAGAAACCCCGAGTTGGACCTAAGTCTGATTCCGAGTGCTACTATTGTAAGGGGACTGGCCACTGGAAGCGCAACTGCCCCAAGTATCTGGCAGACAAGAAGGCCGGCAAGGCAAACAAAGGTATATATGATGTACATGTTATTGATGTGTACTTGACTAGTGCTCGCAGTAGCACCTGGGTATTTGATACCGGTTCAGTTGCTAATATTTGTAACTCGAATCAGGGGTTGCGGAACAAGCGACCGCTAGCAAGGGGTGAGGTCAAGATGCGTGTCGGCAATGGATCAAGCGTTGATGTGATCGCCGTCGGAACGCTGCCTCTCCACTTGCTGTCGGGATTAGTTATAAACTTAAATAAATGTTATCTGGTGCCTGCACTGAGCATGAACATTGTATCTGGATCGTGTTTGATGCGAAGTGGTTATTCATTTAAATCCGAGAACAATGGTTGTTCCATTTATATGAATGAAATCTTTTATGGTCATGCACCGATGATGAATGGTTTATTTCTATTAGATCTCGATGATAATGTTACACATATTCATAATGTTGATGCTAAAAGGATTAAACTTAATGATGATATATCCGCATATATGTGGCACTGCCGTCTAGGTCATATTGGTGTTAAACGCATGAAGAAGCTCCATTCGGATGGACTTTTGGAATCACTTGATTATGAATCATTTGATACATGTGAGCCATGCCTTATGGGCAAGATGACTAGAACGCCGTTTTCCGGTTCAATGGAACGGGCGACAGATTTATTGGAAATCATACATTCTGATGTATGTGGTCCAATGAGTGTGTCGGCGCGAGGTGGATATCGTTATTTTGTTACTTTCACGGATGATTTGAGTAGATACGGTTATATCTACTTGATGAAACACAAGTCTGAAACCTTTGAAAAGTTCAAGGAATTTCAGAATGAAGTGGAAAATCATCGTAATAGAAAGATCAAATTTCTACGGTCCGACCGTGGAGGTGAGTATCTAAGTTACGAGTTTAGCACTCACATGAAAGAGTGTGGAATTGTTTCACAACTCACACCTGGCGGAACACCACAGCGAAATGGTGTGTCGGAACGTCGTAATCGTACTTTATTAGATATGGTTCGATCTATGATGTCTCTGACGGACTTGCCGTTGTCATTTTGGGGTTATGCACTAGAAACTTCTGCATTCACTTTAAATCGGGCACCATCTAAATCCGTTGAAAAGACACCGTATGAATTATGGTTTGGAAACAAACCTAAGCTGTCATTTCTTAAAGTTTGGGGATGCGATGTTTATGTGAAGAAACTTCAACCGGATAAACTCGAACCCAAAGCGGAAAAATGCGTCTTCATAGGATACCCTAAAGAAACTATTGGGTATTCCTTCTATCACAGATCCGAGGGCAAGGTTTTTGTTGCCAAGAATGGATCCTTTCTAGAGAAAGAGTTTCTCGCGAAAGGTGTGAGTAGTCGGAAGGTAGAACTCGAAGAGGTTGTGGAACCTTCTCTTCAAAGTATGGCGAGTAGCGCAGCGCCGGAAGTTGTTTCGGAGTTGGCTCCACCTGTTGAAGAGGGAACTAATGATAATGATCA
The DNA here is from genome assembly GCA_916181665.1 of Avena sativa. NCBI lineage: Eukaryota > Viridiplantae > Streptophyta > Magnoliopsida > Poales > Poaceae > Avena > Avena sativa. The sequence continues at coordinate 444,190,804 of OV702282.1, read as the reverse complement.
TGAAACTCCGAAAGAGAGTACTACCGAACCTCGCAGGTCAAACAGGACGCGTGCAGCTCCCGAGCTGTACGGAAATCCTGTCATGAATTTCATGGTTGATGAAAATGATGACCCTGTGACGTATGAAGAAGCGATGATGAGCCCGGATTCCAACAAATGGTTAGAAGCCATGAAATCCGAGATGGAATCCATGTATGAAAATCAAGTTTGGAACTTGGTGGAACTACCTCACGACCGAAAGGCCGTGGAGAACAAATGGATTTTCAAAAGGAAAACTGATGCTGATGGTAATGTGACCATCTATAAAGCTCGACTTGTCGCAAAGGGGTTTCGACAAATTCAAGGAGTTGACTACGATGAGACTTTCTCTCCCGTAGCGATGCTAAAGTCAGTTAGGATTATGTTAGTAATTGCTGCATATTTCGATTATGAGATATGGCAGATGGATGTCAAAACCGCGTTTCTCAATGGGAATATTGAAGAAGAGTTGTATATGATACAACCAAAGGGTTTTGTCGATCCTAAGGATGCTAACAAGGTGTTCAAGCTTCAGCGATCCATCTATGGATTGAAGCAAGCATCACGAAGTTGGAATCTCCGCTTTGATGAGGTGATCAAAGAGTTTGGATTTGTCCAAACTTATGGAGAAGCTTGTATTTACAAGAAAGTGAGTGGGAGCAATGTGGCATTTCTGATATTATATGTGGATGACATATTATTGATCGGAAATGATATAGATCTTTTAAACAGTGTTAAAAGTTATCTAAACAGCAAATTTTCAATGAAGGACCTAGGTGAAGCGTCATACATATTAGGCATAAAGATCTATAGAGATAGATCTAGGCGCCTAATAGGGCTATCGCAAAGTACATACCTTGATAAGATTTTAAAGAAGTTTAAAATGGACGGAAGTAAGAAGGGGTTCTTACCTATGTTGCAAGGCAAGACATTGAGTAAGACTCAAAGTCCGGCTTCGGCGGAAGAAAGAGAGATAATGGACAAAGTCCCCTATGCTTCAGCCATAGGCTCTATAATGTACGCCATGCTATGTACAAGACCGGATGTGGCACATGCTATTAGTTTGACTAGTAGGTACCAATCGGATCCAGGTTCGGAACACTGGATAGCGGTCAAGAATATCCTTAAGTACTTATGAAGAACTAAGGATATGTTTCTTGTATACGGAGGTGAAGAAGAGCTCGTCGCTAAATGTTATGTCGACGCTAGCTTTGACACCGATCCGGATGACTCTAAGTCTCAATCCGGATACGTATTTCTCATGAATGGCGGAGCGGTTAGTTGGAGGAGCTCCAAACAACCTGTGGTAGCGGGATCAACAACGGAGGCCGAATATGTTGCTGCTTCAGAAGCGGCTCAGGAAGCAGTTTGGATGAAGGAGTTCATATCCGAACTAGGAGTGGTGGCAAACGCGTTGGACCCAATGGTGATCTATTGTGACAACAATGGTGCCATTGCCAATGCCAAAGAGCCAAGGTCTCACAAGCATTCCAAGCATATTAAGCGCCGGTTTCACTCCATTCGCGAGCATGTCAAGGATGGAGATATAAAGATTTGTAAAGTACATACGGATCTCAATGTAGCAGATCCGTTGACTAAAACTCTCCCTAGAGCAAAACATGATCAACACCAGAACTCAATGGGTGTTAGATTTATCACTATGTAACTAGATTATTGTCTCTAGTGCAAGTGGGAGACTGAAGGGAATATGCCCTGAGAGGCAATAATAAAGTGTTTATTATGTGTATTCCAAGTATATGATAGATGTTTATTTTGCATGCTATAATTGTATTAATACGGAAACGATAATACATGTGTGTTTAATAAACAAACAGAAAGTTCCTAGTTATGCCTCTCTCATAAACTAGCTCGTTGATTAACAAGATGATCAAGGTTTCCTGATCATGGACATTGGATGTTGTTAATAACGGGATCACAACATTAGTGTAATGGTGTGATGAACATTCATCCGAAGTATAGCATTACGATCAAAGTCATTGAGTTTATATTGCTATAACAACTTACGAAGTGATCCTAATCCTTAGACCATGAGATCATGTCAATCACTAACACCGGAAGAGTTTCTTGATAACATCAAACGTCACACCGTAACAGGGTGATTATAAAGATGGATTCAGAACTAATAAAGTGTTATGTTGAGGCTCATGGATTGAGAGTGGAATTTGTTCATCCCGATGACGGATAGATATACTCTGGGCCCTCTCGGTGATATCACATTGATTAGCTTGCAAGCAAGTGATTTGATCACTAGAATGTTATATCACAGGAACGAGAAAAGAGTGCATGTCGGTAACGAGATCAAACTAGGTATGGAGATACCGATGATCGAATCTCGGACATGTAATATATCGTGAAACAAAGGGATTAAGATATACTAGCGTAAAAGGTTCCGACGATCACAAGAAAGTCATCGTTGAATGTGTGGGAGTCAGTATGGGTCTCCAGATCCCGCTTCTGATTATTGATCCGAGAGGGGTCTCGATCATGTCCGCATTATTCACGAACCGTAGGGTGACACACTTAAGAGACACCGACATCCAATTGGAGCAAATGTTTCATGCCGAAAGAATGAACAAGCGCAGGAATTTATTTCACTAGATACCGAAACAGGTTTTCGGGTGAAATTGCATAAAGTGGTTATGCATGTGAAATAGAATTCTAGCAAGGGGTTATTTGTGAATGTTTTGTCATTAAAGTAATTGACAAAATTCTGAATAAAATAAAAGAGTTTTATTTAATGAGAGTTTGCATTAAATTTGGTGGAAATTTAATGGGATTTTGAGTGGACTTTTGAGTGGAGGGAATTTAAAGGAGATTTGTGAGTGGAGTGTCCACCCACATGAAGAGGGGAGGGCAAGGGGGCAGCCCCCATGCGCCGGCCACCCCCTTGGGGTTCCCCCCCTCCTCCTATAAAAGGAGCCCCCCTCCTCACTTGTCTCTCACACCTCCTCGTGAAGGATCTCTCTCCCCCTCTAGAATTTATCCCCCATGGTCTCGGACTAGCGAGATACATGTTCCCGGTGGCTATTCGGCAAGAAAGAGTTGTGCTTCCGCTGCATCGCTGGAGCGAGGAGGCGGAGGTTGCTCGGTGCCTCGAACGTGTGTGCGAGCACGGATGCGCTGCTGATTTGCGGCGCTAGGACTTCCTCTCGATCTTGAGATCGGCAAGAGATCGTCTACATCAACCACGAGTTGAACTCGTTAAGCTTTGTCGGTCTTCAAGGGTATGTTCTCTACGGTTATACATCCGCCCGTTGTTTGTATCTAGTAGATAGATCTTGGTATATAGTTCACATCGTAGGAAATTTTTTGTTTTCTATGCTACGAACCCTACATCACCGGCATAGCGTCAAGGTCAATGGTGTTGTTTCATGGTTGTCGTCCACCAGCTCCAACTATTACAACTACTTTGAATAGACACGCGGGTCTTAACAGAATTTAAAGACAACCATATGGCTCCTGCATGTTGCCAACTTACAATAAGGAACATTGCATACATCAAATATAATCAATATCATGGCCATATCACATCACAACACACACCTGCAAAACAAAGTTAGACGCCTCTAATTTTCTTTGCATATTTTACGTGGTTTGGAGCTGTCAATAAGTGTCGATCTAACTTACAAACAAGAACCACAACGTTGATGTTTGAACTATCAAGTGCCCGTTGTAAATTGGATCTATACTATAATGGGAGAGACAGACACCCGCAAAGCCACTTATGCAATACAAGTTGCATGTCGAGCGTGGAGCAAGTCTCATGAACGATGTCATGTAAGGTTAGCCCGGGCCGCTTCATCCCATCATACCGCAAGATGCAAACTACACAAGAAGCAATTGATAATAAATGCACCACCGCCCACAATGACCATTGTGTTCTACTCGTGCAACAGATCTACATATAGACACGACTCTGATACCACTTTAGGGGTTCGTAGCATGGAAAAACAAAAAAATTCTACCGCATGCAAACAAACAAGCCAAGATCTATCTACTAGATTGTAGCAACGTGTCGATAGAGGAACTCACCCTCGAAGATTCCAAAGCGGTTAACGAGAGCAGATTCTCGTGGGTGATGTAGTCGTACTCTTGCCGATCTCAAGATCGTGTAGACGATCCTTTCGGCGCTGCGTTTCGGCAGCGCTTCCGCAGTCGATCACACGTTCGGTACTCGATGAAGACCTTCCTCTCCCTTGTTCCAGTAGGCAGCGGAGGTTGTAGCACTCTCCTCGCGATTCCGGCAGCATGACGGCATGGTACCGGAAGTAGAGGGGAGATCTCGCAGGGCTTTGCCTTAAGCCGGAGCGAGTATGGTGGACTATGAGAGAGGCCTTGGCGCTCTAGGGTTTAGAGGCACCAAGGGAGGAAGCTTTGCCGGCGGCTAGGGCTTGGGGAGAGCCCCAACTCGGCGGCTAGGAGAAACCCTAGGGCGGCGGCGACTTGCAGTAGGCCGGCGGCTAGGGTTAGGGTTTTGGTGGTGTTGGGTGTAGGGAAGAGGGGCAGCCCTGCCCCTCCTTTTATAGGTGAGAGGGCGTGGCCAAGGGGGAGGGAGTCCTCCCCCAAGTCGGCCTCCTTGGCCGGCGGGTGGAGGGAGACGAACTCCTCCCCAAGAAGGTTTCCTACTCTCCCTCCACCAAGCAAAACTGTCGTTTGACTTCTCAAATTGGCGTTTGACTTTTCAAACTAGGATTTGATTTCTCCCTTTATTTTGCCCAGCCATGATACCTAGTATATGATGCAACCATTCTACATTGTCATGACACATTCATGTACCCTTCCCCTCCGGAGTGTCGGACCTTCCGGAACCTTCTAGAACATTCCTGATGAAAACACCAGAATCATTCCCCAACTCCGAAACAGGACTTTCCTTATATGAATCTTATTCTCCGGACCATTCCGGATCTCCTCGTGATATCCCAGATCCCATCCGAGACTCTGAACAACATTCGGTCTCTTACTCATCATTCCATAACTACTCAACAACATCGAATCCTTAAGTGTGTCTCCCTACGGTTCGTGAATTATGCGGACATGATCGAGACACTTCTCCGAACAATAACCAATAGAGGAATCTGGAAATTCATATGGATCCCACATATTTCTACGATTACTTTGCAATCGAATGAACCACTTACATACGATACCAATTTCCCTTTGTCTCACGATAGTTTACTTATCCGAGGTTTTGATCGTCGGTATCTCTGCATACCTAGTTCAACCTCGTTACCGATAAGTACTCTTTTCTCGTTCCCGTGGTATGTGATCCCTTGTGAGCCAGTCACATGCTTGCAAGCTAATTGGATGTCATTCCACCGAGAGGGCCCAGAGTATATCTATCCGTCATATGGATGGACAAATCCCACTCTTGATTCATGTGTCTCAACCCATACTTTCTGAACACTCAATGCCACCTTTATAGCCACCCAGTTACGGTGTGGTGTTTGATGTCATCAAAGCATCCTTCCGGTGATGGTGATAAGCATGATCTCATGGTCGAAGGAATTAGGTTACTATGTATCAGAAAGCTTATAGCAATTGAACTATTTAAAATGACTTGATCTTTATGCTACGCTTATCTATAGGAGTGTGTCCATCATACCATTCTCCTAATGATATGATCTTGTTATTAACAACATCTCAAATGTTCATGATCAAGAAATATGATCATCTATTAATCAACAAGCTAGTATTATAAAGAGACTTTACCAAGGACTCTAATTTAGTTTACAAATCACACAAGTATTAATGTTTCTGGTTAATACTGTTATAGCATGAATGCAAACATTTATCATAAACACAAAGATATAATAATAACTACATTTATTATTGCCTCTATGGCATATCTCCAACAGGTTATTGACCTAATCCGACTGGGCCTAGCTACGCTTCTGGGCCTCTAGATTCCATTCGCCTAGGTCCTTGCCAAGTCTCGATCCAGTCGTCGTCCTGCAGGCCCACTCGCTGGAAGCTTGGGCCAGTAGGAAACGTCCTGCTGGGTATACACCGGTCGGCATATCCCCATCAGTAGTCCCCGAGGTCATCGTTGGTTCGTCGCAGGTGTTCGTTGGCAGTCGGAGTATGCGGGTCCAATTCGGACGCCCAGTCGAATCGGCGGTGGACTCCTGAATAAAGTAAAGAACTAGTCATTTTAGTCGCAACAACGGCGACTAGTCGAATCGCAGCTTGGCGAATAGGTCGGCGAGTAATTGAGTCACTGTTATAGTGATCAGGTCGGCGAATCATCAAGTCACTAAAAACAACGAGTCGAGTGGATGAAGTTGGACCGTCAGCGCTGGTCAAAGTAGCCATTGGGTAACCCAACGGTAATATCGGCGTAATTACTGCGCGATAACGGCTCCCCGAAGATGTCGGGTAGCAACCGCTATATAAGGAGAGTGATAGGTGAGGGAAGAACATTCCCACACTTCCTCCGATCTCGCGCATTCCCAATCCTCCATTCCACGCAGCGACCAGAGCGACCCAGAGCAGCTCATAGCCCCCAGATCCCTCAATCGATGGCGCCTCCGGCGGAACCATGGGGCAGATCCAAGTGCACGAAGGTGTTGTTGAAGTCATTCGAGGAGGAAGGGATCCTCCGCACCGGGAGATGGAGCATCCCCGCGACTGGAGAGGTGATTCCAGATCCGCGCGAGGGGGAGTTCATCTGCTTCACAAGCCATCTAGAGCGGGGGCTCAGATTCCCCACTTCCCTCTTCTTCCGCCGCTTTTGAGCCTATTACAACATCCAACCGTCGGACCTAGGGGCGCATAGGATCGAGCAACTCGCCATCTTCGTGGCATTTTGCGAGTGCTACCTGGGTTGCCGACCGTATTTCCCCCTATGGCAAGAACTGTTCCACGGGAGGATCGGCCGTGGAGAAGCAGGTGGCCCGATGTTGGCCGCGGGCGGCCTGACCTTTCAGCTGAAGTCAAAGGCGTCCTTCTTCGATCTGATGCTGCCAAAGAAGGCGACAAACTAATGGAAGAAGAGTTGGTTCTACGTGACCGAGTCGCCTACGGCCGACGAGGTGGCGCTTCCGTTGTAATCCGTCGACCGACCCGAGCCACGTCGGCTCCAAGCACCAAGCTCCCATTGGACCAGCAGATGGTCGTTGACGAGATGTTCAGACGATCCGCAACCTGGAGAAGAAGGGCCTCCAGACCATCAATTTGTACAATTGCTGGTTTGGGCGGCGGCTGGTGCCTCTGGCCAGTCGCGCCCATTATAATGCACGACGAGTGGAGGCTCCAGGACTACACCTTAGCCTTGAATAAGATCACCGAGGCAGAGTACCTTGACGCGAAGGCCGGTGTCGCCCCTTACACGCGAAACGCCAAGCTCCAACGGTGAGTCCTTTTACTCTTTTGCGCACTTCGTAGTCACAGTTTTGCACTCACGGTCGTACTAACTTCATTTTGTTGTCGCAGTTGTTCCAGGTGGTGGAAAGTTGGCTTCCACCCGCAGACGACGAGAATTCGAACTCGTCTGGCGAGGATGAAAGCGAGTCTTCGCCCGACAAGGGCGATGTCAGGAGTGACGGGGGAGGTGATGACGACGATGATGACGTCGGTGGCGATGAGGCCGTGGAGGTCGCCGCACCCACGGTTCACAATGTTCGGATTCTTATTGTTTTTCGAGTCCAGTGCTCGAGTGGCTGGTCGCTGAATTTCAGCGGCTAGGCACTTAGGATTTTCGTTGCCTAGTCCCCGAGTGGCTAGTCGCTGAATTTCAGCGGCTAAGCACTTAGGATTTTCGTTGCTTAGTTCCCGAGTGGCTAGGCGCTGAACTTCGGCGGCTAGGCACTTAGGAATTTTTCGCTGCCCAGTCCCCGAGTGGTTAGTCGCTGAATTTCAGCGGCTAGCCACTTAGGATTTTTTCGCTGCCCAGTCCCCGAGTGGCTAGTCGCTGAATTTCAGTGGCTAGGCACTTAGGATTTTCATTGCTGACGTTTCCATGGATGCACAGGGTCTGTAGCGCGATTCGGCAGAGCGGCTTGCCACAAAGGAGTGTGTGGAGAGGGAGCTCCTCATTGTCCGGGACACGAACAAGCAGCTTCGAGCGACTGCGGGTGAGTGGCCGTCGTGCTTGATGCTGGTCGTAAACCGTGTTCTTCTCATAATCATGGTGTTGTTTATGTAGAGGATAGCACAACCGTGATGGAGAAGGCTCGTCAGGATCTGGTTCCGGCGAGTGAACTGACGGGTGCACAGTCATCCTTGAGCGCCGCGGAGAAGCGAATCGCCGACCTGGAGCGCGAGCTCAAGGAGGCGAAGGCGGATGCGACCTCGGCGGATGGGCAGGCCAAGGCTGCCGTTGCTTCTGCTGCTGAGGAGCGGAAGTTGTCAGACGCGCTCGTCGCCGGGCTGCAGGATGACCTCTCCGGTCTTTAGGATTTCATCACGGAGCGCTGTCGCCCGTTGATTGGTGAGTTTTTCTTTGGCGAGTCCCCGAGCGTGTGGGTCGCGTTATTTTGCTGCAGCCTACCTTATTATTTTCTTGTGTGTTGCAGGCCTGATTACTGATAATGCCGAAGAAGCTCAGTCGTATGACGCACGGCAATGCGTCACCACTCTGGTTGATTCTGCCGCGCTGTCAGCAACCTGCATCCGGGCGTATCTTCGGGTTGATTCCGGCCGCGTTGTACAATAGGTATTGCCACCATTGGACCCAGCTACGGGTCGACTCGCGGGGTCCCTGGACGCATCACTCTGGGTCCTCGATGGTGGTGGCGCGGGTGTAGGAGCCCTCGAAGTGCGTGACGAAGGCGTCGCACATTTCCTCCTAGGAGTCGATCCTGTCTGCGGGAAGGGTGTTGATCCATTGCCGGCACACTCCCTCCATCATCAGGGGGAGGTAGCGAGTGGCGAGCAGGTCGGTGTGGTTGGCGATTCCCATCGCCATGAGGTACGTGTCCAGCCACACGGACGGGTCGTACGAGGGGTCGTACTTCTCAATCTCCTTCGACGCCTTGAAGTTCACCGGGTATTTTTCACCTCGGATCATCGGTCCGAAGCACTGGGGTCCGACTCGGCTCAGCGATCCCCTTGGTTCGCCGTCGTGGCGGTTGGTGAGGGTATGCCTCAAGTCGTCTGGGTGGCGTGCGCGCCAGCTATGGTTGTTGATGATGTGCGTTCGCGCGTCAACTGGCTGCCCGTTGGCGGCGACAAAGTTGTTCGCCGGTCACGGGTGGTTGGTGGAGAGTGCCGCGTGTGCGGGTCGGTGTTGGAGCTGCAGGGGCTCGGGTGGTGGGCAGTTGAGGGTGTTTGCCACCATCATACGGCCGCTCGAAGCCGCCCTGCTGCCTGACGAACGCGAGTACTTGCGACCCTGTGAGTCGGCTCCCGCTTTTTGTTGCTCGACGGCCTTGGTGAGTAGAGCCTTGGCGTACTGGATCTGCAGGGCGCCTTCCCCTGTCTCATTGATGTTGTCGACCGCGGCTCAGCTCGCAACGATGTTGTCCATTGGGGTGGAGAATAGCGGGAGGCCGTTTGCGGAGACCAGGATTCTTGGCTGATCCCGGGGAGGGGGGGTGCGGCCGAGTGGTGGTGGGGCGCTGTTGACCGTCGCACCTGGTGGCGGCAGGGAGCTTCCTCCTAGCGGCGCGTTCTCGCAGATCGCGCGCTCGGTTATGCGGTCCGGGTCGTTTTCATCGTCGAAGTTCAGGGTGCGGCCCTGAACGGTGGGGTTCATGCGCGACCTGATGCAGATTTGGTGGTAGCGCGAAAGCTCCTGCGCCGTCACCTGCTCGAGGCGAAATTTTTCGCGCTCGGCTTGTTCCTTGCGGACCGCCACCTCCAACCGTAGGCGGAGTTCCTCGATCTCCATCGCCGTCGCAGGCAGCGGGATCGGCATGGAGAAGGGGTCTGGCGGGGCGTCCGCGCCATTCGCCATGTAGGCCACGACATTGCGACTATCGTGGTATTGCCGACGAGTACGCCATGGAGGGGTCCTCACAGTGCGTGTTTAGAGACGTGGGGTAAGGCGGACGGTTGACGGGTACGAGGTAACACAGCTTACCCAGGTTCAGATCCCACAACGGTGGCAGAATCCTACTCCTGCTATAAATCACTATAATGGCAATACGCCGAGTTACAGAGATAGGTTCGCTGTGCGAGGTGACTAGAAAGTCTAAGCTATCGCTTGAAGTTGTGCCCTAAAGGCTCCCATAGGCCCGACTTATATAGTCGCCAGGTCCTAGGGTTACAGGGAAAAGTCCTAGCCGGACAGGTTATAGAGTTCTACACCGTCTATTACTAGTCTTGTGTATCTTGCACTCCAAGGCTCCGGATATGCTGGTGACTCCACCGTAGCCTTCCTTTATCCGGCATGGGCCTCCCTTCTGGATCCACCTAACTGGGCCGCCCAGCAGGCCATATGCCATGCTACCGACTATGGGCCACCCGGTTTAGTCGGATAAGAGACATGCTATGAGGATACCCATATAGCATATCCCCAATAGTAGCCCCCGGAGAACTCCGAGATCTTGCGTCGTCTTGCTTTTTCCTGTGGAATGCTCCGTCTAGATGGATGTCGGCAAATCGTCAAGCAACATCTTGTAGTCCTCCCAAAGAACCCTGCAAAAGTTTTCTCCGTCTTCTATAAGTAAGTCGGAGAAACGCTGAATCTTCCACCGTACGCTCCCGTTGTCGGATTAAATCCGTCCATGCCGGAATCTTCGATGGGACGGCTCATCTACCATGTCAGTTATAACGACGTAGGCTGTAGGTCAGCGACGCCTCGTAACTCACACATGTAGAGAACGTAATCATATCCGTTTTTCCTGCGCGAGCGATACGAACTGTTGGCGGCGGCGGTTGGAGACGTGGCAAAATTACCGCGCACGTTAACGAACACGTCGTCTACGCGGCAACCGTCCGATTAGCTGCACGAATCTTGACGCAGAGTAGGATAAATAGTAACCGTGGGACACTTGCCACTTTTTCACCCCATTCTCTCGCGTCATCATCTTCTTCCTCTAGCCGCGCGCCTCCTCAAGCTCTCCGCGAAAACCTCGAGAAACCCTAGCCTCTTGCTTGCACCAGTCGTGTTCTTTCCTTCCTCCATGGCCAGCAGCAGCTCATCCCCGTCAATGGCGGCGTCGAGCGAAGCCGCGACGAAGCCGGCGAGATCCGTCGTCGTGCCCCCAGAGGGTCTGGTCATCCCCGCATCGGCGGTGATAGAAACCACCGGCGGCGACCACAATCTGGCGGCGCTGGAGCCCTTGGAAGAGGAGCCAGACTCGCACAAAGGCAACTGGCGCGGCTCGGACATCACCGGCTACGACATCCAAGAGATGGTTGCTGAGGGTTACCTCCCCGCGACGGAGGGGCTCGCTTGGCGGGCGGCGCCGGCCGACGAGGTGACCCCTTCTCCCCAAGCCGGAGAGAAAGTATACCTCAAGGCGCAATTGGTATGCGGCGTTTCTCAGCCCATCTCTCACTTCTTCCTGTCCGTCTTGAATCACTTCAAGGTCCAACCCCATAACCTCTCCCCCAATAATATCCTAGTGCTTAGCAACTTCGCGGCACTTTGCGAGCGTTACCTAGAGATTAGGCCTAGGTTAGACTTGTTTGTCTACTTCTTCACCGTCAAACGTGAAGCCGGACACAGTAGGGAGGAGCTTAGAAACTGCGGCACCATAAGCTTCAAGGTCCGACCTGGCCGGCGGTTCCCCGACATCGTCGGCCACGAGTCGTGCAAAAATTGGCAGCGGACGTACTTCTACGGCCCCGACATTCCTTTGACGGGCCGAGAAGTAACATACCCGGACATCGTGGATGGAGCCGCCGCCGAAGTTCCCACATGGCGGTCTCATGCCTCTCTTCCCTCCGACCTCAACGCTTCTCGCGCAATAAGGCGGATCGAGTGGTTCGTAGAGACGGGTCTGACCGGCTTGGACCTAGCAATGTGCTGGTTCATCAGGCGGATCCAACCTCTGTAGCACCGTACGAAGCTTATGCACGAGTACACCGGCGACCGAAGGGATATCCTCCGTATCTCCGAGGACAACTTATCGAGCGACTCCATCAAGTTCCGCCTTAAGGACATTGTCAAAGTGAAGGACAAGAAGCGTGGCTTCACCCTCACCTACGACATGTTCGTAGACGGAAAGTGCCAAAAGGTAGGTATTTATTTTCCGTGTATGACATTGCTCCAGTTTTTCCGTCTTGCAAATATCATCTTGTCTAACACGATGATTTCTCACTTAACAGCTTAGCGATCTAGAGGAGGGTAACCTGGCCGCCCAGATCTATGATCCCAAGATGAAGGAAGTCACGGTCGTGTCCGACGATGATGCCCTGTTGGCACGAAAGCGGAAGAGCTCCACCTCTGACGTTACCGACGGAGGCAAGAAGAAGAAGACGGAGGGTGGAGCCTCCAAAAAGAGTACTGCCGCCCTGGAAGCGGAAAAGAAGAAAGACACCGGGATGTTTGCCAAAGCGCCCCCCTCCTAGTGTAAGCTTATTATTCTCCAACATTGTCTTATTTGTCTGTCTTATTCCTGTACTTATGCGTTTTGCACGTTTTAGGAAGAAAGCCACAACCAGTCTCAAGAAGTCCTCCAAGACTCTTGGGGCTTCTAGAAATATTAAAGATATGCTGCATCGTGACTCTTCCCCCGCCATCGCCCCTGCTACTCCTGCCGTCAAGCCCTCCTCCGCTCCGACAAGCTCCCAAGTCCAGGAGGCACCAGGCCCTTGTAGGGTTCGCAGCATAGAAAACAAAAATTTTCCTACGATGTGAACTATATACCAAGATCTATCTACTAGATACAAACAACGGGCGGATGTATATCCGTAGAGAACATACCCTTGAAGACCGACAAAGCTTAACGAGTTCAACTCGTGGTTGATGTAGACGATCTCTTGCCGATCTCAAGATCGAGAGGAAGTCCTAGCGCCGCAAATCAGCAGCGCATCCGTGCTCGCACACACGTTCGAGGCACCGAGCAACCTCCGCCTCCTCGCTCCAGCGATGCAGCGGAAGCACAACTCTTTCTTGCCGAATAGCCACCGGGAACATGTATCTCGCTAGTCCGAGACCATGGGGGATAAATTCTAGAGGGGGAGAGAGATCCTTCACGAGGAGGTGTGTGAGACAAGTGAGGAGGGGGGCTCCTTTTATAGGAGGAGGGGGGCACCCAAGGGGGTGGCCGCCGGCCATGGGGGCTGCCCCTTCCCCTCCTTCATTCATGTGGGTGGACACTCCACTCACAAAATGCCCTTTAAATTCCCTCCACTCAAAAGTCCACTCAAATTCCCATTAAATTTCCACCAAATTTAATGCAAACTCTCATTAAATAAAACTCTTTTATTTTATTCAGAATTTTGTCAATTACTTTAATGACAAACATTCACAAATAACCCCTTGCTAGAATTCTATTTCACATGCATAACCACTTTATGCAATTTCACCCGAAAACCTGTTTCGGTATCTAGTGAAATAAATTCCTGCGCTTGTTCATTCTTTCGGCATGAAACATTTGCTCCAATTGGATGTCGGTGTCTCTTAAGTGTGTCACCCTACGGTTCGTGAATAATGCAGACATGATCGAGACCCCTCTCGGATCAATAATCAGAAGCGGGATCTGGAGACCCATACTGACTCCCACACATTCAACGATGACTTTCTTGTGATCGTCGGAACCTTTTACGCTAGTATATCTTAATCCCTTTGTTTCACGATATATTACATGTCCGAGATTCGATCATCGGTATCTCCATACCTAGTTTGATCTCGTTACCGACATGCACTCTTTTCTCATTCCTGTGATATAACATTCTAGTGATCAAATCACTTGCTTGCAAGCTAATCAATGTGATATCACCGAGAGGGCCCAGAGTATATCTATCCGTCATCGGGATGAACAAATTCCACTCTCGATCCATGAGCCTCAACATAACACTTTATTAGTTCTGAATCCATCTTTATAATCACCCTGTTACGGTGTGACGTTTGATGTTATCAAGAAACTCTTCCGGTGTTAGTGATTGACATGATCTCATGGTCTAAGGATTAGGATCACTTCGTAAGTTGTTATAGCAATATAAACTCAATGACTTTGATCGTAATGCTATACTTCGGATGAATGTTCGTCACACCATTACACTAATGTTGTGATCCCGTTATTAACAACATCCAATGTCCATGATCAGGAAACCTTGATCATCTTGTTAATCAACGAGCTAGTTTATGAGAGAGGCATAACTAGGAACTTTCTGTTTGTTTATTAAACACACATGTATTAACGTTTCCGTATTAATACAATTATAGCATGCAAAATAAAAATCTATCATATACTTGGAATACACATAATAAACACTTTATTATTGCCTCTCAGGGCATATTCCCTTCAGTCTCCCACTTGCACTAGAGACAATAATCTAGTTACATAGTGATAAATCTAACACCCATTGAGTTCTGGTGTTGATCATGTTTTGCTCTAGGGAGAGTTTTAGTCAACGGATCTGCTACATTGAGATCCGTATGTACTTTACAAATCTTTATATCTCCATCCTTGACATGCTCGCGGATGGAGTGAAACCGGCGCTTAATATGTTTGGAATGCTTGTGAGACCTTGGCTCTTTGGCATTGGCAATGGCACCATTGTTGTCACAATAGATCACCATTGGGTCCAACGCGTTTGCCACCACTCCTAGTTCGGATATGAACTCCTTCATCCAAACTGCTTCCTGAGCCGCTTCTGAAGCAGCAACATATTCGGCCTCCGTTGTTGATCCCGCTACCACAGGTTGTTTGGAGCTCCTCCAACTAACCGCTCCGCCATTCATGAGAAATACGTATCCGGATTGAGACTTAGAGTCATCCGGATCGGTGTCAAAGCTAGCGTCGACATAACACTTAGCGACGAGCTCTTCTTCACCTCCGTATACAAGAAACATATCCTTAGTTCTTCGTAAGTACTTAAGGATATTCTTGACCGCTATCCAGTGTTCCGAACCTGGATCCGATTGGTACCTACTAGTCAAACTAATAGCATGTGCCACATCCGGTCTTGTACATAGCATGGCGTACATTATAGAGCCTATGGATGAAGCATAGGGGACTTTGTCCATTATCTCTCTTTCTTCCGCCGAAGCCGGACTTTGAGTCTTACTCAATGTCTTGCCTTGCAACATAGGTAAGAACCCCTTCTTACTTCCGTCCATTTTAAACTTCTTTAAAATCTTATCAAGGTATGTACTTTGCGATAGCCCTATTAGGCGCCTAGATCTATCTCTATAGATCTTTATGCCTAATATGTATGACGCTTCACCTAGGTCCTTCATTGAAAATTTGCTGTTTAGATAACTTTTAACACTGTTTAAAAGATCTATATCATTTCCGATCAATAATATGTCATCCACATATAATATCAGAAATGCCACATTGCTCCCACTCACTTTCTTGTAAATACAAGCTTCTCCATAAGTTTGGACAAATCCAAACTCTTTGATCACCTCATCAAAGCGGAGATTCCAACTTCGTGATGCTTGCTTCAATCCATAGATGGATCGCTGAAGCTTGCACACCTTGTTAGCATCCTTAGGATCGACAAAACCCTTTGGTTGTATCATATACAACTTTTCTTCAATATTCCCATTGAGAAACGCGATTTTGACATCCATCTGCCATATCTCATAATCGAAATATGCAGCAATTGCTAACATAATCCTAACTGACTTTAGCATCGCTACGGGAGAGAAAGTCTCATCGTAGTCAACTCCTTGAATTTGTCGAAACCCCTTTGCGACAAGTCGAGCTTTATAGACGGTCACATTACCATCAGCATCAGTTTTCCTTTTGAAAATCCATTTGTTCTCCACGGCCTTTCGGTCGTGAGGTAGTTCCACCAAGTTCCAAACTTGATTTTCATACATGGATTCCATCTCGGATTTCATGGCTTCTAACCATTTGTTGGAATCCGGGCTCA
The DNA here is from genome assembly GCA_916181665.1 of Avena sativa. Classification (NCBI taxonomy): domain Eukaryota; kingdom Viridiplantae; phylum Streptophyta; class Magnoliopsida; order Poales; family Poaceae; genus Avena; species Avena sativa. The sequence goes on along the minus strand of OV702282.1, from coordinate 444,174,826 downwards.
TCATCGCTTCTTCATACGTCACAGGGTCATCATTTTCATCAACCATGAAATTCATGACAGGATTTCCGTATAGCTCGGGAGCTGCACGCGTCCTGTTTGACCTGCGAGGTTCGGTAGTACTCTCTTTCGGAGTTTCATGATCATTATCATTAGTTCCCTCTTCAACAGGTGGAGCCAACTCCGGAACAACTTCCGGCGCTGCGCTACTCGCCATACTTTGAAGAGAAGGTTCCACAACCTCTTCGAGTTCTACCTTCCGACTACTCACACCTTTCGCGAGAAACTCTTTCTCTAGAAAGGATCCATTCTTGGCAACAAAAACCTTGCCCTCGGATCTGTGATAGAAGGAATACCCAATAGTTTCTTTAGGGTATCCTATGAAGACGCATTTTTCCGCTTTGGGTTCGAGTTTATCCGGTTGAAGTTTCTTCACATAAACATCGCATCCCCAAACTTTAAGAAATGACAGCTTAGGTTTGTTTCCAAACCACAATTCATACGGTGTCTTTTCAACGGATTTAGATGGTGCCCGATTTAAAGTGAATGCAGCAGTTTCTAGTGCATAACCCCAAAATGACAACGGCAAGTCCGTCAGAGACATCATAGATCGAACCATATCTAATAAAGTACGATTACGACGTTCCGACACACCATTTCGCTGTGGTGTTCCGGCAGGTGTGAGTTGTGAAACAATTCCACACTCTTTCATGTGAGTGCTAAACTCGTAACTTAGATACTCACCTCCACGGTCGGACCGTAGAAATTTGATCTTTCTATTACGATGATTTTCCACTTCATTCTGAAATTCCTTGAACTTTTCAAAGGTTTCAGACTTGTGTTTCATCAAGTAGATATAACCGTATCTACTCAAATCATCCGTGAAAGTAACAAAATAACGATATCCACCTCGCGCCGACACACTCATTGGACCACATACATCAGAATGTATGATTTCCAATAAATCTGTCGCCCGTTCCATTGAACCGGAAAACGGCGTTCTAGTCATCTTGCCCATAAGGCATGGCTCACATGTATCAAATGATTCATAATCAAGTGATTCCAAAAGTCCATCCGAATGGAGCTTCTTCATGCGTTTAACGCCAATATGACCTAGACGGCAGTGCCACATATATGCGGATATATCATCATTAAGTTTAATCCTTTTAGCATCAACATTATGAATATGTGTAACATTATCATCGAGATCTAATAGAAATAAACCATTCATCATCGGTGCATGACCATAAAAGATTTCATTCATATAAATGGAACAACCATTGTTCTCGGATTTAAATGAATAACCACTTCGCATCAAACACGATCCAGATACAATGTTCATGCTCAGTGCAGGCACCAGATAACATTTATTTAAGTTTATAACTAATCCCGACAGCAAGTGGAGAGGCAGCGTTCCGACGGCGATCACATCAACGCTTGATCCATTGCCGACACGCATCTTGACCTCACCCCTTGCTAGCGGTCGCTTGTTCCGCAACCCCTGATTCGAGTTACAAATATTAGCAACTGAACCGGTATCAAATACCCAGGTGCTACTGCGAGCACTAGTCAAGTACACATCAATAACATGTATATCATATATACCTTTGTTTGCCTTGCCGGCCTTCTTGTCTGCCAGATACTTGGGGCAGTTGCGCTTCCAGTGGCCAGTCCCCTTACAATAGTAGCACTCGGAATCAGACTTAGGTCCAACTCGGGGTTTCTTTTCAGGCGCGGCAACCGGCTTGCCGCCCTTACTTCCCTTCCGTTTTCCCTTCTTGTCTTTCTTGAAACCAGTGTTCCTATTGATCATCAACACTTGATGTTCCTTTTTGATCTCCACTTCTGCAGTTTTAAGCATTGACAGAAGCTCGGGGAGAGACTTCTTCATGCCTTGCATATTATAGTTCATCACGAAGCTCTTATAGCTAGGTGGCAGAGACTGCAGAACACGATGGATGCCTAAGTCAATGGGAATCGATATTCCCAAGGACACAAGCTTATCGGCGTAACCCGACATCTTGAGTACATGCTCACTAACGGAGCTGTGCTCTTCCATCATGCAGCTAAAGAACTTTTCTGAAGCGTTGTAGCTCTCTACAGCAGCATGTGTGTCGAAAATCATTTTCAACTCACCCATTGTATCAAATGCATTGCCGTTTTCGAAACGCTTTCGAAGTTCCGGCTCTAGCCCATACAATATGCCGCAATGAACTAAGTTGTGGTCCTCCTGACGAGTCTGATAGACATTCTTCTCCTCGTCAGGGGCATCATCAAAAGGTGGGGGGCCTAACGGCGCTTCTAGCACATATTGCTTTTGTGCAGCAGAGAGGAGAATCCTCAAATTCATGGCCCATTCGGTAAAGTTGCTACCGTTCGTTGCTAGTTTCTCTTTCTCCATGAACACATTGAAATTAAAAGCAGGTGGTGCCATCTACAACAGAATTTGTAAAGTTTAGACTAAGTGTATGATAGATTGAGTTCAACTAATCTTTATTACGAATGAACTCCCACTCAAAAACGACATCCCTCGTGCCTTTTTGGTGATTACATGAACCAAATCCACTACACCAAGTCCGATCATCACGTGAGTCGGTATAGCTTCAAAGGCGAGCATCAAATGGGCATCATATCAACTATATGACTCATGCTTAACCTTTCGGTCCGTGTTCCGAGGCCATGTCTGTACATGCTAGGCTCGCCAAGTTAGAACCTTAGTATTCGCATGTGTAACTGTTTTACACCCGAAATATGGTCGTGGATCCAAGAACACCCGATCATCACGTGATGTCTTGGAGCGACGAAAACATAATCGGTGCATACTAAAGGAAGAACACATTCTTATCTTGATATTTAAATGAGGGATCATCTTATTATGCTAACAAAGCACTAAACAAGCAATATAAGATGCTATCAAACATCATATGTTTATTAGTGAAATTATATGGTTCCCGCAGATGATCTCTATCATGTGCATCGTGGTATGATCACTATCATAACTATATGTGTAAATCCAAGGTCTATGGATTTTACACGCTATGTGTGTTGTAAGAGTATCATCTCATACTTCTACTTACAACACTACCATATCATAACACTAGCCCAGCAACAATCTAAACTAGACGCCTCTAATTTATCCATTGCAAGTTTTACGTGGCTTAGGGCTTTCGAGATAGAACCGTTCTTACCTACGAACATGAACCACAACGAGGATAATCAAATTGTTGACAACTCGCTTGCAAAATAGATATTGACTATAGTAGGAGAGACAGACACCCGCTAGCCACTTATGCAAACTAGTTGCATGTCAAGCGTGGAACAGGTCTCATGTGCGAGGACATGTAAAGTTTGTCCGGGCCGCTTCATCCCACTATGCCACCAATATCCAAAATTACAACAAAGGAGCAACAACATGATCATCATCGCCCACATACTCATATGTGTACTACCCGTGTAAAGTATCTACGCATAGATCCGGCTCTGATACCACTGTAGGGTTCGCAGCATAGAAAACAAAAAATTTCCTACGATGTGAACTATATACCAAGATCTATCTACTAGATACAAACAACGGGCGGATGTATATCCGTAGAGAACATACCCTTGAAGACCGACAAAGCTTAACGAGTTCAACTCGTGGTTGATGTAGACGATCTCTTGCCGATCTCAAGATCGAGAGGAAGTCCTAGCGCCGCAAATCAGCAGCGCATCCGTGCTCGCACACACGTTCGAGGCACCGAGCAACCTCCGCCTCCTCGCTCCAGCGATGCAGCGGAAGCACAACTCTTTCGTGCCGAATAGCCATCGGGAACATGTATCTCGCTAGTCCGAGACCATGGGGGATAAATTCTAGAGGGGGAGAGAGATCCTTCACGAGGAGGTGTGTGAGACAAGTGAGGAGGGGGGCTCCTTTTATAGGAGGAGGGGGGCACCCAAGGGGGTGGCCGCCGGCCATGGGGGCTGCCCCCTCCCCTCCTTCATTCATGTGGGTGGACACTCCACTCACAAAATGCCCTTTAAATTCCCTCCACTCAAAAGTCCACTCAAATTCCCATTAAATTTCCACCAAATTTAATGCAAACTCTCATTAAATAAAACTCTTTTATTTTATTCAGAATTTTGTCAATTACTTTAATGACAAACATTCACAAATAACCCCTTGCTAGAATTCTATTTCACATGCATAACCACTTTATGCAATTTCACCCGAAAACCTGTTTCGGTATCTAGTGAAATAAATTCCTGCGCTTGTTCATTCTTTCGGCATGAAACATTTGCTCCAATTGGATGTCGGTGTCTCTTAAGTGTGTCACCCTACGGTTCGTGAATAATGCAGACATGATCGAGACCCCTCTCGGATCAATAATCAGAAGCGGGATCTGGAGACCCATACTGACTCCCACACATTCAACGATGACTTTCTTATGATCGTCGGAACCTTTTACGCTAGTATATCTTAATCCTTTTGTTTCACGATATATTACATGTCCGAGATTCGATCATCGGTATCTCCATACCTAGTTTGATCTCGTTACCGACATGCACTCTTTTCTCATTCCTGTGATATAACATTCTAGTGATCAAATCACTTGCTTGCAAGCTAATCAATGTGATATCACCGAGAGGGCCCAGAGTATATCTATCCGTCATTGGGATGAACAAATTCCACTCTCGATCCATGAGCCTCAACATAACACTTTATTAGTTCTGAATCCATCTTTATAATCACCCTGTTACGGTGTGACGTTTGATGTTATCAAGAAACTCTTCCGGTGTTAGTTATTGACATGATCTCATGGTCTAAGGATTAGGATCACTTCGTAAGTTGTTATAGCAATATAAACTCAATGACTTTGATCGTAATGCTATACTTCGGATGAATGTTCATCACACCATTACACTAATGTTGTGATCCCGTTATTAACAACATCCAATGTCCATGATCAGGAAACCTTGATCATCTTGTTAATCAACGAGCTAGTTTATGAGAGAGGCATAACTAGGAACTTTCTGTTTGTTTATTAAACACACATGTATTAACGTTTCCGTATTAATACAATTATAGCATGCAAAATAAAAATCTATCATATACTTGGAATACACATAATAAACACTTTATTATTGCCTCTCAGGGCATATTCCCTTCAGCCCTTCCGCCATGGAAGTGGATTCTGGCGCCTCTACCAAACTCGCAATTGTCGGCGAGCAAGCGACGCAGGAGAGCGCTGCTCTTCAAATGGCTGAAACTCCGGCTAAGGATGCCATCGGTAGCATCAAGGCGGTGGTGGGTGCTGGTACCTCTGCCGAAGGCGGCGCCTCTACTCCCCAGAAACCCTTCGAGCTGCCAAAGATTATTTTCCCGGTGCTTACGCCGGGTAGCACAACTATGGTTCCTGGAGGAGTGTCGTCATCTCCGACGTGCGGTCTTGAGGAGCTACTCTGTCAAGCAGACATCTTGCAAAGTAACAGCGTTTCTTTTGGCAAGCTGCTGGCCGAGAGTGCTACAAACCTCAAGATCATCGCACTTGTAAGTTTTACTTTACCTTTTGCGATTCATATGAGTATCCCACTGTAGCCCCCGAGGATGTAGACGGAAAACCATTGGTTTTACATCTATATGCTCTAAGAGTGACTAAGTTAGAAAAAACTCTCACTATATCCCCCAAGCATTTAGATGGAATGAATTATTCCGACTAGATGCTTTAAGAGTAGCATACACAGTTTTCATAATTTTAAGTGCTGTAGCCCCCAAGCCTATAGTTGTAACTTAATTAGTTCTGACTAGATACTTAAAGAAAAGCTAAGCATTTTCCGAGTTAAAACTTTATACTATATCCCCCAAGCTTCTAGTTGAGAACTGAATTAGCTCCGACTAGATGCTTAAAGAAAAGCTAAGCATATTGCTAAGTTAAAAACTCTCGCTGTAGCCCCCGAGCATCTAAGTGGGAAATTTCCGACTAGAGGCTCTAAGCGGACTAAACAACGGCTTGACTTTGTGTTTGTTTCCACAAAACGAGAATGCTTGGAGGGGCATGGCCAACGATAAGTACCAGAAGATGCGCGCGGACCTTGAAGCTGAAAAGGGTAAAATCGCCATCTTGAAGGAACAGATCATCAAAAACAAGAGTCTACTTTCTTTTTGCGCACTTCCGTCTTACTTTTGTGCCTTCCTTCTTCGAGTACTCACTGTGTACTTTGTTTTCTCCGACTTGCAGAGCATGTCGCCAAGGCCAAGGATATTGTCGAGCAGTCCAAGCACATCCAACAGCTGGACATCGAGAACAAGATCCTTAAGAAGGAGAGGGAAGAAATGCTGAAGATGCACGAGGATTCCATGAAAGCCCTGCAGGACTCCGCCTTCGCGGAGATCAATCGCTTGAAGGAGGAACTTGCGATCCTAAAGGATCAAAAGCAAGCTGCCGATGAGCAAAACCTTCGCCATAGCAAGGCGTTTAAGCTCCTCCAACAAGAGAAGGAATCTTTGGCGGACGTCGTCTGGCAGGCTAAGGCCAACATCTTCAGTAAGTTTCCTCCGCCTTGTAGCTCTGTATTCTGGATACTTAGAATTTATTGAACTCATGCAATTCTTGTCGGAATTTTCAGCGCCTATGGGCTTAACCCGCTCGCCTCCTTCGGACAAGGAATGTATGATTCTTGCCGGCAACTTCATCAATACCGCCATCACCGAAGCCAAGGAGATTGCCAAGCCCCTCCAAATTTATATCAAGTCCTCTGACTCCATGGTGAAGTACTCGGAGATTCTGCGCCGAGCCCCCGAGCGTGTCGCGAGCTGGAAAGCTTCATGTGCACGGGCTGGCGCTAGGATGGCGTTGTCCATGGTGAAGGCTCACTATGAAGGTGCCGACGTTGCAACGGTGACATCTGGTATCCCCGACGTGGATGATGATGGCAAGGAGATCGATCACGAAGCCATCCTGTCATCACTCGCGGGCTATGACACCAGGGTTGCCGAGTTGGTGGACGTCGATGTCTTCGTGCCCAGGAACTTTCTTGACAACGCCGACCCTGAATCCTCCGAGTCTCCTCACAGTGGTGACGTTGAAGGTGAATCTTCGGCTGGTGATGATGCGGCGTCCAAGTCCCCTGCACCCAAGGAGTGAAAAACACTTTGTAATTCTTGTTTCACCTCTGGAGTGTGCATTGAAAAAACTTGGTGATGTAATCTTAAGGCGGAAAACAATGGTTGTCGTATCCTGCTACTTAAGAATTAATGCCAGTATGTATATATTGTTTAAGCAAGTGCTGGCTTATCCGTTACTCTGGTTCTTATGCTTGACTTTTCGTGAGTTGGAAGACTCGTTGTCAGAACCATGCGCTTAGGTGATGATTCCCAATGGCACCGTCAATAACCTGAGCACAAAATCGCCGACAATAAGTGCCGAAAGTCACTACTCCAGAATCCACATAAAAACAACAAAGAACGTGTAGACCAGAAAACTTAAGCTAACGCCCGTAGGCGGAATTTTCACAAGTGCAATTGCAAAGCTTGTGCATAAAGGTTTATATGATCCAAAAATGAACACTAAAGGAGGTAAAAGACTCAGCAATATGAGTGAACCAAAGAGCTTTATTTCATTGATCATATAAGAGGTACACGATTAGATAAAAATGCTAAGTGTAGAAAGGACGTAGCTGTGCTATGTTCCATGGCCGATCAAGCTCCGGGTAGTCATCATCCGGGTCACGCCGCTTACGCTTATGATCCTCGTTGGGTCTATCCTTGAGCTCACGATTGTCGACAAGGTAGTAAGACCCATTGAGCAGCGCCTTGCTTATGATGAACGGTCCTTCCCATGGCAGGGATAATTTGTGTGACTTCTTCTGCTTAAGTCGGAGTACTAAATCCCCCTCTTTAAACGAGTGATGCCGTACGCGGCGACTATGGTAGCTGCGTAGCTTCTGCTGGTAGATGGCGGATCTTTGGCATGCCAAAACGCGCTCCTCCTCGAGAAGGTCCACATCAAGGCGTCTGGATTCTTCAGAGTCATCTTCTTCATAGGCGGCAACTCTTGGTGCATCGTGGAGGATGTCGGAGGGTAGGATGGCTTCTGATCCATATACCATGAAGTAAGGGGTGTAGCCGGTGGATCTGTTAGGTGTAGTTCGTAAACTCCACAGCACTGATGGCAATTCTTCCGCCCAGGCTCCAGCTGCCCTATGTAGCGGTCCCTCAAGACGTGGCTCGATTCCCTGCAGAATTAATCCATTGGCTCGCTCAACTTGACCATTAGATTGTGGGTGTGCCACAGACGCAAGGTCAAGTCGGATGCCTTTGTCCCAGCAGTAGGCCTCCACTTCTCCGAGTGACAAGTTGCTTCCATTGTCGGTGATGATGCTATGTGGAAGACCAAATCTCACCACTAGATCCCGGACAAACCTGAGGGCAGTTGCCCCATCGAGCTTTCTAATGGGTTTAGCTTCTATCCATTTGGTGAATTTGTCAACTGCTACAAGCAGATGCGTAAATCCACACGGTGCCGTTTGTAACGGTCCCACCATGTCTAGCCCCCAGACTGCAAATGGCCAAGTTATTGGTATTGTTCGCAATTCTTCAGCAGGGACATGTGGTTGTCGGGCATAATACTGGCATCCTGTGCATGTTTCAACCAGCTTGTCGGCGTCCGCATTCGCGGTCAGCCAGTAGAATCCTTGCCGGAAGGCTTTCACGACCAACGATCGAGGAGTGGCGTGATGCCCGTAATCTCCGAGATGGATTTCGCGTAGGATTTCCATACCTTCTAGTTGGGAAACACACTTTAGGTATACACCAGTATTTCTCCTTTTGTAGAGTTGCCCATTGATTATGGTATAACCCTTTGCTCGTCATACTATCTGCCGTCTTTCGACCTCATCGTCGGGCAAAGTTCCGTGTTCGAGATATTCCATGAACGGTTTTGTCCAAGCCGGAGGGGTCTTTGTCACCATGTTGACGAAAGAATCAGCTCTATCCGGGTTGTCGATGTCGGCGCCCTTCACGGATGGTGTGCGTAGATGCTCTAGGAAAACTCCTCGTGGAATTTGCTTGCGCCCTGATCCAAGTTTAGACAATATATCAGCCGCCTCGTTTTGCTCCCTAGGCACATACTTGACTTCGTAGCCCAAGAAGCTCTTGGCTATCTCGTCCACTTCGTCGCGATATGCCGCCATCATAGGGTTCCGCACATTCCAGGTGCCAGCCACCTGCTGGGCAACCAAGTCGGAATCTCCACAGCAAACTATGCGCTTGATGCCAATATCCTTGGCTACACGCAGTCCGTGAATGAGTGCTTCATACTCCGCCATGTTGTTTGTAGCCTCGAAGTGGATCTGCAGAACGTAGTGTAACTTGTCTCCTTTTGGTGACTGTAGCAATACACCAGCCCCCGAGCCATTGAGCAGCTTTGATCCGTCAAAGTGCATCACCCAGTACTCTGGTTCCGGCAACGGAGTTGCATCCGACATCTCCGTCCAATCTACAATAAAATCCGACAAGGCTTGTGACTTGATGGCGTCGCGTCTTTTGTAGGTGATCTCGAAGGCGACAAGTTCAATGCCCCACTTCGCGACCCTTCATGTAGCGTCGTTGTTGTTGATAATGTCGGACAGTGGAGTCTTGCTCACTACTGTGATTGGGTGCTCCTGAAAGTAATGCCTCAGCTTCCGTGAAGCAAGGAATACTCCATAAGCTATCTTTTGGTAGCGTGGGTAACGCTGCTTGGACTCCATCAAGACCTCGCTTACATAGTAAACTGGTCATTGAACTCCGTGCTCATGGCCTGGTTCCTTCCGTTCTACCACGACGACGATGCTGATAACCCGGTTGGTTGCCGCCATGTAAATTAACAGGGGCTCACCAGGCTCGGGTGCTGCAAGGATGGGCGCTGAGGAAATAATCTCCTTGAGCTGCTTCAATGCTGCATCTGCCTCGTCCGTCCACGTGAATTTGTCCGCCTTCATCAGCAACTTGTACAACGGCAGAGCCTTCTCTCCAAGTCGGCTGATGAACCGACTAACTGCTGCAACACAACTTGTTAGTCGTTGGATGTAATTTAGGCATGTCGGACGGTTTATGTTTAAGATGGCCTTGATTTTCTCCGGGTTGACCTCGATTCCGCGCTGGGAAACGATGAAGCCCAACAGTTTTCCGGCTGGAACCCCGAAGACGCACTTCTTAGGGTTGAGCATCATGTTGTATTTCCGGAGATTATCAAAGGATTCTTTTAAGTCGGAGATTAAGTCATTTGACTTTTTAGACATCACTGCGATATCGTCCACATAGGCGTGAACGTTCCGACCAATTTGGTCGTGAAGGCAACGTTGCATTGTCCGCTGGTAGGTAGCACCTGCGTTTTTCAACCCAAAGGGCATCGTGACATAGCAAAACGTGTCGTACGGGGTAGTGAATGAAGTGGCCAATTGGTCCGACTTCCTCATCTTGATCTGGTGGCATCCTGAGTATGCATCAAGAAAACACAAAAGTTTTGAGCCAGCCGTCGAGTCAATGACTTGGTCAATGCGAGGCAAAGCAAACGGATCTTTGGGACATGCTTTGTTCAAGCCGGTGTAATCAACGCACATTCTTAATTCATTGGTTCCCTTTTTGGGGACAAGTACAAGATTGGCCACCCATCGGGTGTGAAGGACTTCTCGGATAAACTCAGCTAACCTAGCTATCTCTTTGCCAATGGCACGTCTCTTCTCATCTCCGAAGCGTCGTAGAGGTTGTTTCACTGGTTTACATTTTGGATCTATGTTTAAGCTGTGGTCGGCAAGTTCCCTAGGTACACCTTTCATGTCGGCAGGTTGCCAGGCAAAGATGTCCCTATTCTCACGGAGGAACTCGACGAGCGCGCTTTCCTATTTGGGATCCTGGTTCGTCCCAATGGCGACGGTCTTGGAGGCATCGCCTACCACAAGTTCCACCGGCTTGGTCTCGATGGCGGCCTTGAACGCAGGAGCGGAGTCGGAGATCTGCTTCTTCGACGTGGGAATCTCTGAGTCATTGACCTTGCTTTGGATCTCCTTGAATTCTTCGCTGTAGAGGACAGCTTCTGCAACGGCTGCTTCATTGATCTCGCAGTCCCTTGCCTTGGTAAAGCTTCCGGATACGGTGATGACACCGTTTGGTCCGGGTATCTTGAGTTTGTTGTAGACGAAGCATGGCTTGGCCATGAACGTGTGGAATATGTCACGGACGAATATGACGTGGTACACGCTCTTGAAGGGGACCACCTCAAAGGTCATGCGCTCTTGGCGGTAATTATTAACGTCGCCAAAGGCTACCTGAAATGTGATGCACCCAAGGGACCGAGCCTCCCGTCCAGGAACTACGCCATGGAACACGGTGTTGGTCCGCCTTAGGTTTGCCTCCGTCAAGTTCATCTTCTGCAGTGTATCCAGGTACATGATGTTGATGCTGCTTCCACTATCCACCATGCACTTGGTGAACTCCACGCCATCAATCAATGGGTTGATGACCATGGCGTATTGGTTCTCCGTGGGCATAAGGTCCGGGTGATCCGTCCTGTCCCAAGTGATTGGAACCTCCGACCAGCGCAGGTATTGGGGGACTGGGGGGAGAGTGGCCATCAGGATCCTTAGAGAGGTCTTCTGTTGTCGGACGGTGGGGGTGCCAAGGAAAGTGTGGTAGACTGGGGCCTTCTTTGAGAAGGGGTTCTTGCCCTTGTCGTCGCTCTTGGCGGCGTGCTTGGGGTCAACGTCCTCGTCCATGTCACTTGAATCCTTGGACTCCTCCTCCTTCTTCTTCCCCTTGCCCTTGCCTCGCGGTCTGTTCTTCCGACTTCGCTTGTAGCCGGACTCCGGGTCTTCCTTGAGGTCGTTGACGAACTTGCAGTGTCGATTGGTATGGGTGGCCTTGCCGTTGACATCGAGGTGTACGAGGCACGACATATCGCGGTACTCTTCGTACGTTTGGGGGATGCGGAGCGGCGCCGAGTTGGTTTCACTTCATCGTTGCTGCCCACGGCCTACTCCCCTTCCTCGGCCACGTTGTCCGCCTTCTCCTCGTCCTGCAAAATTCATGGCGACCATGTCGGTAGATTGCTTTTCTTCTGGAGCGGTTTTCCGCTTTGTACTGCTGTTCCTCCGAGCTTGGGTTGGAACGGCCGTTGCCGGCAAAGAGCCACGAGCATCGTCATCGGCAGCTGCGAACTCACTAGCTAACTGAATCATCTGATTCAAGTCAAGCTGATGATTGTCTTGCAAACGCTTTAGCTTATGTCGGAGTAACGTTCCCCTTTCCAATCCATCGATGAAGGCGGCCATGGCAGTCTGGGCGTGCACCCCTGTGCAGGAATTCTTCATATCCAGCCAGCGGGAGAGGTAGGCGCGAGATGTCTCGTCTTTCTCTTGCATGCACCGCTGTAGATCGCCCACAGTGCAGGGACGCTTGTATGTACCCTCAAAGTTTTTGGTGAATGCTTCTTGCATGTCCAACCAGTTGTAGATAGATTTCTCCGGCAAGTCATCGATCCATTGACGGGCCGTACCCGCCAACATTAGCGGGAGCTACTTGACGGCAACGTTGGGGTTGCCTCCAGCAATATCCACTGCGTTGCCATAGTCCTGCAACCATGTGGCGGGCTTGGCGGTACCGTCATAGGGCTTGATGGTCTTGTCAATCCGGAAACCTTTGGGGTAAGTTGTGGACCGTATTGCAGGTCCAAATCAACGTGGTCCCAGGTATGGTCCTTCCCGGGCCTCGTGGATCTTATCGATCCATGAACGTGCATCGTATGGCTCCGGGTTCTTCTTCTTGTTGTCAACAGGGGATGGGCTGCGTGAACGACGCGGGCCTCTTCCGTCATGGTGAATGCTTGGCGGTGACGGAGGCGGAGGTGGCGGTGGGTTAGCCTTCTTGTTGTTACCCTCCTGCAACGCCCCACGCCTGTCACGGTTGCTTGCCGGACGCAGAGGGTCATGGTGTGACCTACTCTTATGTCCTTGGTGGCGCTCTCCATCATGACGGGTCTGTGCCGCGTTGTCGAGGATCACGATGCCGCACTGCTTTGGAGGGGGCATATTCGTACGATGGTGAGTCTTGTAATCTTCCTGACGTCGGGGGGATCGGGGCGGTGGCGATGGGCGGTGAGGTTGGGATCTTTCTCCGTGGTCGGAGGATATGGGGATAGCATCCTTCCTGCTGCGAGCATCCCTCCGTCTTCGTTCTGATGAACCCGTCTGTGATCCGACATCCTGAGGAGATCCGTCCCTTGGCGGTTTGTACTGGCTAGATCGACAGAGCGCTGGGTCAGACTCAAGCCTCTGAGAGGTGGCCTTTTCCTGCAGCTTTACCGCCTTGGCCACTAGGTCATAGACCTGTTCTACTGCCTCAGGCGATCTATCCTGCTCCAGAAGGGTCTTGGCGACGGCGAGGTTAAGGAGTGGGGTGGGCATCACCTGCTTGCCTTCACTATTGATGTATGGCTTGGCCTGTGCCGGCTTCGAGGGAGCCCATCCTAGGTTGCGCCGTACACCAGGATCGTTGATGACGCGAGCCGGAGCTTTCTTAGCCTTCTGCTGCTGCAGCAGAGTCTTGTACTCAGCCTCCATTGCTCTTGCTTTCTCTATGGACTTCTGCGCGTTGACCAGATCTCGATCTAGTTTAGCGCCTTGCTCCGCGATGGCTTGCGCCTCCTCCAGCAGCTGCTGGCGCTTCTCGTCAAGCTGAGTCGCGTTCCGGATATGATCAACAGTTAGAGGCTCAACGAGGAGATTGCCGTACATCACTCTATCAGCTGGAGTAACATGGGCTGCTGCCGACGTGGATGCTGGAGGCGGCAGGTTCGCGGTGTTGTTGTTGCTCGGACCGGTGCCGAGTTCCTGCGGCTGCTGCACTGGGTTAGGCGGAGGCGGCATGACCTTTGCGCGATCAATGTCGTCAGCAATTAGTGGCCCCTTCCCCTTATCCAGTGCTGTAGGCGGAGCTTGCTGGGTTGGTCTTCGTCCATCGCTGTCCCGATGGTGATGAACGCCCCTCGAGACATGACGGTGTTATTAGCTTGCTCGTCGCGCGAGTACTCCTCCTCCATCTCCTGCATAGCGGAGTCTAGCTCTTCTGGACTGAAGTCTATTTCCTCTGAATCTGCACTGAAATCAGCATAAAGCGCGTCAATGACAGACTCGGAGGGTGCCAGGACTTCCTCGATGACGGGCGGTGGAGGTGCAAAAGCCTCGACGATGACTGGAAGTGGTGGTGCTGCTGCGACGATGGCGGCCAGAGGCGGTGGTGGAGGTGGCTGAATCGGAGGGGCTCCGTCGATGAGCGCAAGCGCTGTCTGAGCTGCCGCTTCAGCCTCCGCGTAGTTGTTGACGGTGGTCACCATGCCTTCGAAGGTGAGGCGTCCTGACGCTTGTTGCCGTCTTAGAGAATTTCGGAGAAGCATGCCATGGTCCAGTCCTTCCACAAAGTGATAGATGGCATCATCATTGGGGTAATTGGCCAGATCGGCTCGTATACGGAGCCACCTGGCCAAGTAATCGCGGGGGTTTTCGCCCTCTCTCTGAACGCAGCGCGCCAGATCGAAGATGGTAACCACGCCGACGAACTTGGATCTCTGCTGTCCAGACACACGGACAAAGCCGGCGGATTTGCAGTGATCTTCCACCTTTATATCCTGCACAGTGGCGGTTTGGGTGGGTCTTGAATTTTTCTGATCTTTGCCGGCAAACTCCGAGGAGAGATCCGACATCGATCCTTCAGTGAACGTATCCTGCCCGTAGGCGGTCCGTGCGGGTCTTGATGCTCCTCCGACTCCCAGGGAACTAGTGCCCGAGTCGGTTTCGCCAATGAAGAGGTGGATGTCTCCGATAGGAACGATCGAACACCGCGTAGGGTTCGTCTTCGCCGGGATCCAGAACTCGTCGGGGGGGGGGGGACGATAGGAACGTTGCTGGAGAAGAGAACGCGACCGATGGCTACGGTTTCGCTGATTCCTGTCCTCGCCCGCTGAAGAGCCTGAAGCGCCTCTTGCCCCACGGTGGGCGCCAACTGTCGTGGTATTGCTGACGAGTACGCCATGGAGGGGTCCTCACAGTGCGTGTTTAGAGACATGGGGTAAGGCGGACGGTTGACGGGTACGAGGTAACACAACTTACCCAGGTTCAGATCCCACAACGGTGGCAGAATCCTACTCCTGCTATAAATCACTATAATGGCAATACGCCGAGTTACAGAGATAGGTTCGTTGTGCGAGGTGACTAGAAAGTCTAAGCTATCGCTTAAAGTTGTGCCCTAAAGGCTCCCATAGGCCCGACTTATATAGTCGCCAGGTCCTAGGGTTACAGGGAAAAGTCCTAGCCGGACAGGTTACAGAGTTCTACACCGTCTATTACTAGTCTTGTGTATCTTGCACTCCAAGGCTCCGGGTACGCTGGTGACTCCACCGTAGCCTTCCTTTATCCGGCATGGGCCTCCCTTCTGGATCCACCTAACTGGGCCGCCCAGCAGGCCATAGGCCATGCTACCGACTATGGGCCACCCGGGTTAGTCGGATAAGAGACATGCTATGAGGATACCCATATAGCATATCCCCAACAGCGACCAGATCCGACGTGGAGGTCGCCGGAGTTCTCCGACCCGGAGTCGAAGTCGAAGATCCCAAGAATGGAGGGGTCCTCGAAGTCTCCCATGTTGGATACCTGGGTGATGGAGCCTGCGGATGACGCGGTGACGATGGATCCGGTGGCCGACGCCGGGGTCGTCGAGTCGGCGTCGTTGTTGAGGGCCGCGTCGTTCGCGACCACGATGGTTTCGGCCAAGTTTCTGTTGGCCGAGTCGTACTTGGAGGCGAGGCAGTGGATGGTGCGGACCTGACTCTCAGATAGCCGGTCGCGTGGCGGTGACTCATGGATGCGAGCCGAGTCCTTTGAGACGATGACGTCGGTGAAGCCAACGAAGAGGCTAATCGTGCCGACCGGCATGATCACGCTGTGCGTGACGGGTCGCGCCGCCAGGTCGTAGCTGCTCGGCAAGATCTAGAGGATCTTGCCGATCGCGATCAAGTGGCCGGTGGTGATTGTCTCGTTGATGGGCATATTGGATCTCGCTGCAGAACACCGGCCTAACCGGACAGGCCCCACGGTGGGCGCCACTGTCGTGGGAATGGCCACGACAGATGCTGCAATCGGCAGCGAGTAGTAGAACAAAGGGAAAGGGCAGCCAACCATCTGTGGTGCGAGATGAGGGCGGAGGCACAAGGATTTACCCAGGTTCGCCCCCGGAGGGTAAAGACACTCCTGCTAGATTGTATTATGGAGAGAGAGTACAAGGGAAAGCTCGACGACTAGGCGGCGAGTCGCTGGGGTGTATGATGGAACGTGTCCTCTATGCGTACCCTAGGGAGGTTTATATAGGCTCACCTCGCTAGGGTTTACAAATCTCCAACCGAATTAGTTAAGGACTCGGAGGGTTCTTGACCTAATCCGACTGGTCCTAGCTACGCTTCTGGGCCTCCACCTTCCAGTCGCCTAGGTCCTTGCCAAGTCTCGATCCAGTCGCCGTCCTGCAGGCCCACTCGCTGGCAGCTTGGGCCAGTAGGAGACGTCTTGTTGGGTATACCTCGGTCGGCATATCCCCATCAGCGTAGGCGATCCTTCCGGCGCCGCATTCCGGCAGCGCTCCCGTAGTCAGTCACACGTACGGTATTCGATGAAGACCTTCCTCTCCCTTGTTCCAGCACGCAGCGGAGGTTATAGCTCCTTCCTCGCGATTCCGGCAGCACGACGGCGTGGTGTCGGAAGTAGAGGGGAGATCCCGCAGGGCTTCGCCTAAGCAGGAGCGAGTGTGGTGAAGTAGAGGGAGCCCCGGCATATCTAGTCGGTAGCGGTTTAGAGGAGATCTAGATTGGTCGCAACTAGAGAGGGGGCGGCGGCCAACCTAGGGTTTCTTGGGCGCCTAGGGCAAGATGGATACCTTGGGGTGCGCCCCCACCCCTCCTTGTATAGGTGGGGGGCGTCCAAGGGTGTTCCCAACCCAGGTGGAAACCCTCCCTAACTTAGAAACTCTCCCTAACTCGGAAACCATGTTGGGATTTGACTTTTTCAAACTGCCTTTTTGACTTTCAAATTAGAGTTTGATTTCTCACTTCCAAGTGTCCAGCCAAGTGACCTAGGACATGATGCAACCATTACAGTTTGTCATGACACATCCATGTACACTTCCCCTTCCGGATCGGTGAACCTTCTAGACCCTTCTAGAAAATTCTGGTGAAAACACCGGAATCATTCCCGAACTTCGAAATTGGACTTTCCTTATATGAATCTTATTCTACGGACCATTCCGGATCTCCTCGTTATATCCGGATCCCATCCGAGACTCCGAACAACATTCGGTCTCTTTACTCACATTCCATATCTACTAAACAACATTGAATCCTTAAGTGTGTCTCCCTACGGTTCGTGAATTATGCAGACATGATCGAGACTCTTCTCCGTTCAATAACCAATAGAAGAATCTGGAAATTCATATGGCTCCCACATATTTCTACGATTACTTTGCGATCGAATGAACCATTTACATATGGAACCAATTTCCCTTTGTCTCGCGATATTTTACTTATCCGAGGTTTGATCATCGGTATCTCTGCTACCTAGTTCAACCTCGTTACCGATAAGTATTCTTTTCTAGTTCCTGTAATATGTGATACCTTGTGAGCCATTCACATGCTTGCAAGCTAATTGGATGACATTCCACCGAGAGGGCCCAGAATATATCTATCCGTCATATGGATGGACAAATCCCACTCTTGATCCATGTGCCTCAACACATACTTTCCGAACACTCAATGCCACCTTTATAGCCACCCGTTATGGTGTGGTGTTTGATGTCATCAAAGCATCCTTCCAGTGATGGTGATTAGCATGATCTCATGGTCGAAGGAATTAGGTTACTATGTATTAGAAAACTTATAGCAAGTGAACTATTTGAATGACTTGATCTTATGCTACGCTTAACTATAGGAGTATGTCCATCACACTATTCTCCTAATGATGTGATCTTGTTGTTAATAACATCTCAATGTTCATGATCAGGAAAAAGCTTGATCATATATTAAACAACAAGCTAGTTTAACAAGAGGCTTTACTAGGGACTCTTTTATGTTTATAAACCACACACGTATTAATGTTTCCGGTTAATACAATTATAGCATGGTATGTAAACATTTATCATAAGTACGAAGATATGATAATAGCCACTTTATTATTGCCTCTTGGGCATATCTCCAACACCCTTCCATTGTGGATAATTCTTAGACCGAGCCTGAGAGTGATGTGCATGTCTCGCAATGTGTTGCATCTGAATCCACTGACACGGTGCAATCCCTAGTGAGGAAGGTTGTTGCACAGGTAGCTCCAAAGCTTTCACCGGACAAGAAGGCCGAGAAGGCGCACAAGGCCGAAAATTCCGAGAAGGCTGGAACGAAGGGTACCATGAAATGGTTATCCTTTATGTCCAACATTGTTCTTGAGAAGATGTGCCAGATCATCAAGAGCAGCGTGCAAACTGACAAGAACTTCAAGGAGGTCCATCTGACTGCCTGTGCAAAGGCTCTGATCGAGCACTATGGAGTTGACTACAACCACAAACAGGTGTACAATCACCTGAGGAACTATAGGGTGAGGTGACTTACCACTAGCATAATGAGGGATTAGAGCGGCACTCAATTGTGTCTAGACACCAACACTAGCATCTTGGAGTGTCACTCTGTATTGATGTATTGGTCATTAAATAAGAATTTGAGCCTTTTGAACTTAAATTTTTTATACATGGTTAAAATGTTTGCTGATGTATGTATGCACGGATGTGTATTACAGGAATGTACTTATGAAATATTGCTTGGAAATTCACCATAAAAGGCGATACCAACAACTACATGGAAAATGAAGTTCACAACAACAATGACCTTGGTTTACCGATGTATTTTAATTTTATCAGTGAAATAAGACTGGAGATGTATTGGTATAAGAGTGGAAGATGTATTCAACCAATATGTAGCAACACTTTCAAAATAGCAATATCTTTCAAACAAAAGCAAATTGTCATAACACAAGCATTGTGACAACATCCATGATATTACACATCAGCAACAACATGTCTTCGGGTGGTGGTGCATTCTGACTAAGAGGAACCTCTTATGCACCATGATCTTGTAATGTTTCAACATTTAATTCTTGGAGCTTACTAGATCTTCTTTGTTCTTCATCACAAGAAGTAAGTGATGAGCACTGTTATGACCTGTCTGATATGATCCTCTCTTTACTCTTGTTTCTCTCCCAGTATATTGAGCATCATGAACATTGTTGGTACATTGCTCTACTATTGTGTTGTTGGTGCCTTTCCTTTTCTTCCCCTTTCCTCCGCATCTCTTGTTGCTTCCTTTCCTTGCTACTATTGTGCAAGTCCTTCCTCTACCTCTACCTCTTCTCAAACTTACTATTGTAGCTATCCTTACTCTAGCAAGTGGAATACTGTCTCTAGAAGGTGCTACAATGGTATTTTTTGGCAATGGGGAAAGTAACCTGCTGATTGGTTCATGCTCTCTCTCTCTCTCTCTCTCTCTCTCTCTCTCTCTCTCTCTCCATTGAGTCGGAAACGACGACATAGACGACCTCACTGTCGCCTCCAACTTCTCCACGCCTGTCACAATAACTAGCGTGGTTCTATTCTTGGAGAGAAGGTAAGGAAACAAAGCGATGTCCATTTTGTAAAATGTTCACCATGCCCGCGCATAGGATTTGAAAAAACACAAAAATGCTGATAAATATACTACTACATGATATTATTTTGGCGGTTGATTCTCCGGTCTAGCTCTTCGTATGTATGAATTGGAAAAGGAAGTACAAAACAATTGTAAAACTCCTACTACAAGTGAGGGTTGCAGGCACAGAATCGCTAAACCATAGTTGCCCTATTTCCCATGGAGTTCTTTCATTAACCATCACACGCAATTGGGTTTTCCATAAATCATCATAGAACATTTCTATCGAAATGTTTTGAGTCTGTAGGTATTTCTGGATCCCGAGCTCAGTGATCCTTTCATATATTTCTAATCTCAATAATCATGTTTACAAGTTCAAGACATATAAAAGAAAATGAATGTAGTTAGTGTTGTACTTTGCAATCGTGCCATATCTCAATATGAAATACTTCTGAATGCGAGAGAAGATGAGGACAATACCAAAGAATGCAAATTTTCAAAACTTAAAAATTTATTAGAGTTACTCATTTATGCACAATCAAAAGTCAAATTATTTTTACACGCTTTCATTGACTGCATCGTATTTTTCTTTTCTTTTAGGAAGTTCTAGTACGATTTCTTACTATTTTGTTGAAAATGGAGGGATCTGTTCGCAAAAAAAAATGGAGGGATCAGCCAAAGAGCGAGAGTTTTCGCATTTTGTATACCTCTCTGTTTCTTCCGTAAGATTTAGATTTAGCAGAGCCCCCACCATCCACAGCAGCTGCCTGCAGCGATGATGACGAGCGAGCCTTTCTACCCGGTTAATCCGATCATTCTGCTGCTCATTGGTCCCTGACCCGGATCAGTGTCGGGCTCATCAGTGTCGGGCTCAGACGCAGGCCCATTCTACTCTGATACTCTAAAAATTAAACTTGCGA
This sequence comes from Avena sativa, assembly GCA_916181665.1. Lineage (NCBI taxonomy): Eukaryota > Viridiplantae > Streptophyta > Magnoliopsida > Poales > Poaceae > Avena > Avena sativa. The sequence goes on along the minus strand of OV702282.1, from coordinate 444,154,191 downwards.
CACTAAAAAACACAGTGAGCAGCGCCGGACAGAACCACGTAAGTCAACTTTATTAATCCCCACCTCGTTGTTTTACTACTTTACCGCATGCTTGTCATGATAGCTTGTCGATCGCGTAGTAGGAGTAGCTCGACCATAGATTTGGAGTTACAAGAATGGCGTACAAGTGTCGGTCGTTCAGAGCTAGGGCCAACGGAATTAAAATCTTCTCGAGACGGGTGCGACACTTGTGTGCGTCTCAAGGCAAGCAAGTGGTACGTACTCCTTTTGCTTGGCCGACGTGCATGTGCATCATCGATCGCCCGCCGTCGTCAGTCGGTCTGCTCTTTCGGCTGGACGCCGCAGCGCTTGCATCATTCATTCAACTGCGTAATCGAATCCTGGTACACGTAGTACTCCTACCAGGATTAATGTGAGTTGTAAATTAATGTCGTCGTTTTCATATTTTTTGCACACGATCGGAGGTTGCCGTGTCGTAGAAGCGTCTCGCCGGCCGGACTCCCTCCCAAGTCCCAAGTGGATCGCAACGAAGTGACAACTGAGACGAAGGGGCAAAGTAGGCGTGGAGAAAGGGTATACTCCTACTCCATATTGTAGTGGTATCTTTTTCCCCATCGGATCAAGCAGGATGATTTCGCCATGCCATGCATCACCGCGCGCACCACGGAACCAGCTCAAACCAATAATAACAGGCTAATTAATTTCGTGGCGTGCATAGTCGTTCCGGCCTGGCGCGCGCGAGAAGCTTTCGGCGCAGCAGCGACCACGTACGGGGCAGCGCAGGTTTGTGCGCAGCGAGCCGAGAGAGAGGACAGATCGAGGAGGAGAAGAGACCCTTCCCTTCCTCCGGGTCGCCGATCGATTCGGGGAGCGCCGCGCGGTTTCCGAGGAAGGAAAATGCGTGGCGTGGCGTGGCAGGCGCCTCCCCTCGAGCCCCGCGCTGGCAGCCCGCAGAGGGGACCGGCCGGCCGGCCGGCTTGCCTCTTTTTGTCCTCTTCTTTCTTTCCCAAATCCCACGCGCCACGCCACGCCACCCAGCGGGTGCTGACAACGACCACAATAACTAAACCCTGCCGCGGGCCCACGCCACGCCAGTGGACGCAGCCCAGCCGGGCTTCCTGCCCTGCCTCGGCCGTGACGAGATTGAACCGGCGAGCCAGTTCATTAGCCCATTAATTAATTAAAGCCTGCGCTGCGTCGCCCACATCCAGGGCCAGAGCCAGGCCCAGGCTCGGATCGATCGCATGCAGATACAGGACTCTCCGTCGCCGACACGTCCGTCCCCCACTCGCCACTCGATCACGTGGCTCCTGTGAGCCGAAAGTAGTAAATCGCCGAAAGTAGTAGTAGAACCAAGTGCCACGTTTAACCTGCGGTGAGCCGAAAGTATACCGCCCGTGATTAAACTAGTTCTTCAAGGGTACGGGTGAACCGCACCCAATCCGATCCAATCCGGCATCATCGCCATGCATCACGCGCGCGTGAGTTGATGCTGCTCGAGTGGTAAAAAGTTGGGAAGCGGTTCAGGGAAGTCAGCCAGCCTGTGGCCTGTGGGCGAGGCCTGCTGGATGGGCAGGCCTGGTTGACACCTGTGTCTGCTGGGCGGAAGAAGAATGGGCCTGAACCTACCGCCGCGCCGCAGAACCCTAGATCCTCTGCCCCTGCTTGCCTGCCACGCCTGCGTCGTCTCCTAGGGTGGGTCTTCTCTTGTGCTCTGCTCTGCCCTGCCCCCTCGATCGCCCCATCGGCTCGGCCTGCCTTGCTTTTGCTCTGCTCCCTGCATCGGCGTCAGCGAGACCGTACGGTACGGCCCACCATCATAGCCCCTGCATCGGCGCCTGTCCCCTCTCACGTGCCAACCACGGACCACGCTGCTGCGCTCGCTGGGTTTGCACTTTTGCAGCAACGATCTAGCGAGACGGAGTTGGTTGTCAAGTGCGATCCCGGCTAAATTCCATTTCTAATTCATTTCTTAAAATCGAGTGCAAATTTTTATTAAAATTTTCATTAGAATTTGAAAAATAAATTACAGGTGGGATCCCACTTGACACCCTAGTTGGATCAGATATCGGGGCTACGATGGTTCGGGACTTTCTACTACTACGTACTCCCTCCGTTTTAAAATATAAGATGTTTTAGTTTTGTTAAGCAAATGTATCTAGACTTGTTTACTATGTAGGTTCACTAAGGTTTAAAATAATCTATACACTAAAAATAAGTCTAGAGACATTTTCTTCACAAAGCTAAAACATCTTGTATTTTAAAACGGAGGGAGTACTAGTTTATTACTACCAAAGAGGCTGTGGCGCACAGCTGAACTACTGTAGAAACTTATGCTATACGACTTTAAATTATGTGATACATATAGTTTTAAATTATGCGACTCTTTTGTACCGGACTGAATAATTACAACACGCTACAAGAACTCTATGCTAGGAACACTCTTCGGTGAAAAACAAATGAATAACAAAATTCGCAGAGCAATGGTAGAAGCAGCCCAACTTGTGAGTGAGCCCGCCAAAGAAGCAACGGCCTAGCCTGCAAGCCATGTGTTGGGCCCAAGCGTTTGCTGGACAGATGCCCCATAGTAGCGCCGCCTCCACCACACCTTCAGTGGACCCACCAATTAGACAGGCTTCGTTAGTTTCTTCGCTCTTTTTTTTCGGATGCTCGACATTTGTTTAGTTCTCACATGGCTCTCTATTGCGTTTTTTTTTCACTTTTTCCTTTTTATACTCCCTTCGTCTTGAAATAGATGTCTCAGACTTTTCAAATTTTTAATAAATCTATATACTAAATAGTGTCTACATTCATTTAGATTTTGACAAATCTAAAACATCTATTTTAATACGGAGGAAGTATTTTTTTTTCTGTTTTTAGCAGACCCACCACATTTTTTGAAAGCTGAATACATTTCGAAAAAATTCAACATTTTCAAAATCTGAATAATATTTTAAATGTTAACAATTTCCATAATCTGAATTTTTAAAATTAAACATTTTCAAAATATAAGCATTAGAAGATGGTGTATAGGATTTCACATAATATAATCATTAGACGAGGTGCAAGTACACAGAAGACGAGGTACACGCTACATAGAAGATGGTGCACGACAATATAGAAGACCAAGTACAAGTACACATACCACAAAGTATAAGTAACTAGAAGCGCAAGTGCAAGTATAAAGAAGACAGAATACAAGTACATAAAAGACAAAGTAGAAGAACACGGAAAACCGAGTTCAAGTACAAGGGAGACGGAGTACAAACATACAGAAGACATGGTAATACTACAATGCAAACCGAAGTATAAAAGATATTGAAAAACAAATACAATGAGTTATAGCCTAAAAAACAAAGTACAAGTATAAAGTCTCAAAAGCTAGCATGGCCTTCGAAGCTATAGCCTAAAAGGAGAAAACAATCAAGATTTATCTCATGATAAATATACAAGTGGTGTTCCTCCATGGTTTTATGAATCAATTTGTTGACTTTTTTTTAGATGGATGTAAATCATTAGACGATGGTGATCAACTGGATGATCTATTTACTATTTCTGAATTATGTTTCTAATGGAATACCATAGTCACGTGCCACCTTGAAATTTGTCTTCATGTTAGAAAACAATGATATTTAGAATGATGTGATAATACAACTTACGGATTGGTTAAAACTTACGATGTGATACATATAGTTTTAAATTATGTATATGTATTCCAGGATTGAATAATTCTTAGGTAAATTTGATCTCGTGCATCTGTTGGTGTTTATATTACCTCTATTATTATGTTGAAGAATTTTACTATATTTGGGATTTTGGGGTATTTTGTTTCCTTGTCTCTAAATGAATTTTGGGACGTTTTATTTAGTTCCCTCAAAATTTGGTTATGTTGCATTTTATGCAGTTGCCCCTAATTCGGTTTTGGGCCCCCTAAATACATTTTGAAATATATTTTGGGGGTAATTCTAAAAGTGTCTTAAATTGGACGTAAAAAATAATAAGCATGCATGTCCGGGTGTTAAATACATGCATGTTTAGCTCCAACTCCTTTTCGCTGTTCTGATATGAATTTATCTCCTTCAAAGCTACATAATGTGTGCATGTGATATATATCCTCATTTTGGTCTCATCATCATCTTTGTTGAATTGGCATGTACATCAAATTTACTCGCAGTAAATTCGCGCCGGCAACATCAACATCGATACCATACATGGTCGCATCATCAACCGATTTACAATGTTCTTCACAACTCGCCGCTACTACATGTACAAACACGTCACTTTTTTGGTCACCCATAGTACATTACTCACATGCAGATAAAATTTCAAGACATGGTTGTTTATTATTTTGGTCAAGAGCCAAGCCACGTGAACCACTTACTAGAATGTTAACTTTATTATATGCTGGTCCACCATTTGCAAACACATTTTGATCATTGATCACCGAGGCAGTGAAAGACTTTACCAAGTCTTCAATCATGGCCAAAATTCTTGATCTCCATCTTGTTCAGTATTAACCCTTTCCTTCACAACTTGTCGCTACTTTAGACATATAAAAACACTTAGAGGAAATTTGTATTCATCCATAACACATACCTCACATGTAAGTAAAACTTCTTGATATTGTTTCTTATTTAGCTCAAGAGCCAAGCCACATGAAAACACTTTCTATGATGTGATCTTCATTTTCCCCGGCTCCTCCATTTTCAAACACATTTCCATTATCGATCACTGGGAAGAAGTCGAAGACCTTAGAGCCTTCATCAAACTTTACTTAAAACCGACAACGAAATATTATAACAGGACAATTGCCCCTCTCCCTCGTGTTTATTGAGAAGTTCACCACATAGAGATTCAGTCTTTTCCAAAAGAAAACAAGAGTATCCCTCGAAAAAAAATATAAGTATTAAGGCGAACACAGTGTATACCATGTTTTCATGAGTTATGGCTCATGATGCTATTACTTCATATGAAGAAACCATGTGTCAATGCTAGAACTCATAGAAACATTGTTGCAACTTGCAGGGAGTATTGCCCTGAAAAAGGAACATGCACAAAATCTAATTCTATCTTGTGCTTTTGAGTGTTTCATTCTCATGTTCGTTAAGTAATTGGATTAGTTAAATACAAAAAAGCTAAGTCCAGGAATGTGAGGAAACTATAGGGGCAGATCTAGGCCCAGGGCAAGAGGGGCCATGGCCCAGGGGTAGAATTTTTTTTTAGCTTATAGTAAGTAGAAAAATCTATTTTGGCCTGGGACGCAGCCCACGTATGGCCATCTCGCACAACTTGTTGTTGAGTCGTTTGACAGAACCTAGTGGAACGAACGGGAGAAACTCTGCTATGGCTCCCCTCGCCCGCTTCCTCTCTGGGGGCGCCGCCATAGCTAGCTTGCCGCCCCGGCCTCACCAGAGACCCAGACCGTCGGACCCTGTCCTTGCCCTACCAGGTTGCCGCCTCCTCCAGTCTTTGGCGTCGCACGATCGGCGGCCGGTGGCTGTGCCTCATCTGCTTGTGCTCGGCCAACCTCTGTCCCTGGCTACGGCTCTTCCTCTTCTCATAACTTTAGGAGTCCAAGTGTCCAACAGCAAAACACATGTTTGATTGCTCTTTGCCTTGGCTGCGACTCCCCCTCAAATAGGTAAATTCCCGATTTCTTCAATACTTCAATTGGTAGCGGCCGTCTCTCAAAATATGAAGCGGTTTTATTCATTGATCACAAAACTTAACAAATCAATAAATATAAGTCCACAAACCAAAGAACCTCCTCAAGTGGAAGAATCAACCCCACAGGTGGACCTTCAAAATGCACCATGAAGAATGGATTTAATATATATTTGCATCGTTGCTAATGTACCATTTTTTGTGATATTACATGAGTTTTTTAGCAGTTTCTTTCCTCTTAGTTTTTGGCCCGGGATTTGTTCCAATCCTAGATCCGCCTCAACGCTATGTGAGAACTCGTGGAAACATTGTTGCAACTTGCAAGGAGTATTGCTCTGAATAGGAACATGCACAAAAAAAGCTAAGCCCGTCTTGTGCTTTTGAGAGATTCATTCTCGTATTTGCTAATTGCTAAGAACTTAAATTGGTGAAATACCAAAAGAGCTAAATCTAGGAACCATAAAAAATATCATATATACTTGAAAAAGGAATACAAATCGCCCACTTTGGGGCTCGAACCCAAGACCACAAGGTTAAGAGCCTTGCGCTCTACCAACTGAGCTAGACGGGCTTTGTGTTAATAAAGTAAATATTTATCTATACTAATATATATAATCTATGCATCTTTACCTATTTTCCCCTTTTTGAATACCACCGCTAGTTCAGAGCATCGTCTGGATGCGTCGCAGTCCATATGCATGGGGTCGACGATATCCGGACGAAAACGTACGGAGGTGCTGCGTCCGTCGATGCTGCCCGTCTGCCGCGCGACAAGTCACACCAAATTATTATTGGTCCCATGCATGTAATATCCATGCAACGCGGCCAAAACCCCCTGCCGAACCCACCCAATCATGGCGTCGAAACGACCATGCACATGATGCTTGCCACGATGGAGAGAGGCCCTATCCACCACATGTTTTCCTTGCATGCATAGTGGTGCCGAGAGACGATGATGAGCTGATTGACATCTGTGTTGGTAATAAAGCTCTCAGCTACCCGACTGTTTTGGATCGTCACGGACTTGGCCTCTCGATCTTGGGAGCTAGCTTACGCGCGAGAATCTGTGGGAAAATAGTATGGAAGTGTTCACGGACAAGAGAGGGTTTGGCCACAGGTTCTGTTTCATGATGATCCTCGAAATAGACTTTCAGCCCCACTATATTAATATAATAATTACCCGATACAATGATATAACCGCTAAGCCTCAACACAAGCAAGCCTAAATGGAAAGAAAGAAAAACAAAAAAAGAAAAAAAATGCTAAAAACGACAAAGCGACTAAACGCAAATGACTCACAACCGCTGCGCCCTCCAAGATGACCCGCCATACACCTACAGCTACGGAACGTCGCGTAACAAGCAACACCTTCAAGAAGGTAAGCGACAATGGCAACGCTATCGCCCGGACTGACCTAGGGTTTCCCTAGTACGCGGAGGTAAGAGGGAAAGCGATATACCCGACGTCCGTCAAGAAGGAATGACAACACCCGTAGGTGTCATCCTGTCGGTGTCGGAAGATCGACAGGGATTTCTTCCGACCCCCAAAGAACCACTACCTCGAACGCTCCATAGTCTTCCACCCCATCGACACCGCCCGCTAGCACGCACCATCACGGTCTTGATGCCATATTCGTCATCTCACTATGAACCGAAGCGAGACCTAGATGACGGCAAACGGAGAGCACTAGTTCGTGCCTTCGGGAATTGGCAGAGTTGCGGATGTGCGGAAGAGAACTACCTCCATCAGTTCTGTTCATTGATGAGCTCTACGTTTTACCAATTTGCATGGAGGAGTTCCAAGCACATGCATGCATTCAAGTTTCAGCGAGTGACAGTATATCAGTGCGTGCGTGCATTGTCGATTCAGAAGTGATCTCTCGTCACGCTGCATGCCGGTGAATGATTGAAGTACACATGTTCCGTACGAGCATCATTATGCGTTGGACGAGTCACACTCAGCTGGACCAGCTGGAAGCAAGAAGTTCAATAGCAGCATTTGTCGTGCACGATGGATCGCTTCGCTTTGCTAGCTTACTTCCCCACTCATCACTCTGCCAATGTGGCGCGCGGCACGCAGTGAGCGAGCGAGCGGAGCCGCACGTCGGTCGGTCGGCATGCGTGCCCGTACGTGCGTCCATGACGCGCGAGTTCTATAAAGGCCAAGACTTTCGCCCAGTCTCCAGCAGTCCACCGAGCGGCCACCTTGCGATCCAGTTGTGTGCGCGCGGCAGCATTGCCGCTTGTCTATCTATCAAGCTAGCTAGCCATGACGTCGCGCCATAGGCGGCAGCCCTCGCGCGCCCTCCCTCTCGACTTCAACGTGGCCGACGTCGGCGACGACGAGCCGGTGGCGGCAGCCAAAGGCGCGGCGTCCACGCACGGCCCTGCCCGCGGCCAGAACGATGCAGCCGGGGCATCCAAAGCAGGGCAGGAAGGCCATGGTAAGACGAAGAAGCTGCCACCGGCCACTGGCGGCCGCCAGAAATCGGCGCCGGAAGGGACCGAGAAGGCGCCGTGCGACGGCAACGGTACTGGCCGCTAGCCATGTGTACCGTGATGCCGTGAAATGCACGCAGCAGCTAGCCCACGTCGTTCGATCTTCGTCACATGTACCGTGATTGCTAGCTGCCTAGGCCCGGCCGTGTTTTCGTTTCTTGTCCGATCTACATTTCCTGTCTCGAATCTTCTATAGTGTATTTATACTCCGTATATGTTTTGCATTTCCGGTATATATGTCTCCGTTATTATGTGTGTCCGTTCATGGGCCGGGACCTTTTGTCCAATACGTACATTTCCCTGCTGGGTATTGTACGAGTGCACAAACGTACTAATTCCGTGATGCAAGGAACTCTACAAACTAGTCTTCCATGCCAATCGCCCATTCAATGATCAAGTAAGATCCGCATGCACTTCTTCCGCTCTGAAGGTTTACACACTTTCTTTTACCTGCACTTAGCCTAATTGAGGACGACACGCTAAAAAAAGTCAATTTGTTAAAGGGTTTGTCTATGTCATAGTCGATTGAGATTTTCTTAAGTCTCGATCACCTGAGAAAAGTGCGACCATAGTTAAAAGAAATGTGCAACTCGTTCCAGTTGCAAAAAAAAAATGCAATTCTGTCAGAAAAGTGCAACTGAAACCAGTTGCACTTTTTTTTGATCAGGTGGTTGCTTTTTTAGGTGACTAAGGAATTCTCGGTCGACTGAAAAATATCTAAACCGTTAGTTAAACGTTGTTGTAAGCCAGTCAATCAGTAGAACCATGACCCTCGCGGGGCTAGGTTACCATCCGAAACTGCGCTAAAACTTGCATGTACGTAGCCATAATATATATACTCCAAAGTGTGATTACCTTCACAGACATGCTATGTCACTTAAGAAGATTTTGGATTTATAAGGGGCACTCCTACTATGGTCTATGGGTGAACCCGAGGGAATCTTGTGAGAATTTGTGCTCAACCTTGGTTTTCAGTGTTACAATGACTAAAAAAACATAAACAAGAGAAAATTCTATTGGTCCACTGATGGAGGGGTTAACCTCTTGGGTGCCCGATCTTCACGGATCTCGTGGTCAAATCGATTGGAAAGCGAGGGAAAAGGGAGAAGGTAGCGGAAGCGAACACACACCTCGCGAAGAACACGATGAACACACGCAAAACTCACACGGTACAAGACCGATTGCTCCCGAACGGCGGCCACCGGTCCGATAGAATCCTCACAAGGAAAGATCGGTCAACGTGCTCCCTCAAATCCACATCGGAGAGGGAAGAACACCTTGGGAAGGGTCTTGACAACTTGGAGACGAGACATCGAACTCCAAGGCCTTGTTCAACGATGGATGCGTGATGCAAAGTCCAATCGAGGTTGGTGACGATAGTCGGTCCCCTTGGTAAAGGGGATGAGGCAAAACTAGAGATTCCACAATGGGGGTTGTCTTTAGTCTATCATCTATGCCTAAGGGATACATGAGGAGTGGAGGCTCTATTTATAGGCCAACCACATAAACAAGGGTAGTTTAGGGATAAACTAGGAATAGATAAGTAAAGGGGGATACATGTGTTGTGGCCCAACTAGTGCGCACAGGCACTGCCAGGAGCGGTAGTACCGGACTTGGGACCGGTAGTACCGCTTGGTCCGGTAGTGCCGCTCCGGGACCGGTAGTACCGCTTGTGGTCCTGGGGCGTCAGCTGGAGCCGTCTGTAGCGAGCGGTATCAGGGGACGGTAGTACCGCTGACCGGTAGTACCGGGTCTAGATCCAGTAGTACCGCCGGAGACAGAGAGTATTTGGCTTCTGTTGGCGTCGTCTGTTGGTGGCGGTAGCAGGGGGCGGTAGTACCGGTCGCCAGGTCCGGTAGTACCGTTGGCGACAGAGAGCATTTGGCGATCTGTCTTCTTCCGCCTCCTCTTCCAAGCCTCCGTCTTGTCGGGCTTGATGCTCCGGGCTTCCTCCCTTGCCTCCGTACTTGTCAATGTGAACGTATCATGCATATATGACGGAGTATGAAGTAGCATACCATTCAATAGGGTAGGCAGGGGGCTCGCATAGAGGAACGGAATCTTTGGAGTCCATGACGACTTGGCGTAAGTTGGAGACCAAGATGTAGTAACGACCGTAGGTCGGGCTACATCATCCACCATCATTCGGAGAATTTCAGAAGGGTAGAACGTGCGAGGTCCACATGCTAGGGTTTCCCCGAAACTATGTATAGAGCTTTGAAATCCCTCTAAAACTTGTATGTGTCTTTAAAATATATTTAAAATTATGGTGCGATGTCAAAAGATCTAAAAAAAAGCTCCCTAATGTCACTAGTGTGATCGTCTTCACAAGCATGCGTTGTCCTTAGGAACATTCTAGAAATATATGAGGAAACTACCTTTACGGGTCAATCCGAGGAAATCTTGTGAGAAGTTGGGCTCAATCTTGATTTTCCATGTTTCTAAGAACTAGCCAACCTCAAACCACGGGAAACCTCTATTGGTTAACCATTGTTCGGACTATTTCATAAGAGTAATCTGCTCGCGTCCTGTTAGTCTTTTACTAAACTTCTCAATCACTGGTTATCGTTTTCTGTACACATGGATCCGCTCATTCCAATATTTTTTTTCGGTGGTGCTACTAGTGGTGGCAGTCGCTCCATTCTTGGTTCTCGGTATCCCCAGTTTGGAACTGTGGTGCTCGTGGTGCTATTATTCCTACGTCGCCTCGTGAGTCACCGATTTTGGTTAGTTTCATGCAAACTCTTGCATCAAAATTTCCCCTCATCGCATGGATCTCCCTAAGACCATCAATACCGACGGGTAGGCCCTCAGCATTTCACCATGCATGGATCTCCCTAAGACCATCGCGCCGTTTGCTAACAACCTGGTCGTCGGCATACCTCCTCACGCCGTCCCAACGGCCGGCGTCAATACTTATTTTTGTCAACGGTCATAAAAAACACTTGACATATTTTTTTTTGCTGACGGACATTTGTTATCTATCGACAAATATTACACCGTAGGTGATATGCCAAAGACAAAACCGTCGGCATAGCTATACGCCAAGGATATTTTGCGTGTTGCGGAACGGCTTTGAGGCCCCCGACATAGAACCTTCATCATGTTGCCCAAATTGTCGAATTGTGGGCAATCATCACATGCGCCATCGCATCGCATGATAAGCCTGACGCGAACGTGCATGGATGAGCAACAGTAGTATGGATCGAGTTTGTTGTGATTCAAGGACCATGGAGAAATCGATTTGATTGGAGAGATCTCGACTAATCAGTCGGACGACGCCGGATAGCCACATGTCTAAACAACGACGCGTACACGTACGCCATGCATGGTAGCAAAGAGCACCCTGAAGTGGCGTGTCTGATACACGTACAGGGAAAAAAACTGTGTCGGTCGATTATAACGATCTGGTGTGTACAGAATACAGATGCTGACCTTTTTGTTTTTGGATGGTGACTTCATCGTACGATGGGTGTGTCTCAAATCCACGACTTATATAAGAGCGAAATTCGGATATTACAGGAATGGATGGATACGTCGACGCCGGGCGCTACGCCGACGCCAAACGTTCTAGACATATAGTGAGGAACTCCCTTTGCAGGTCAATCGGAGAAAATCTTGTGAGAAGTTGGGCTCATTGGTTTTCCGTGTTTCTAAGAACTATCCAAACTCAAACCATGGGAATACTCTATTGGTTAACCATTGTTCAGACTATTTCATAGGAGTAATCTGCTAGGGCCCTGTTAGTCCTTTACTAAACTTCTCAATGATCACTGGTTATCGTTTTCTGTACACAGGTGGCAGTCGCTCTATTCCTGGTTAAGAGAGCTCGGTATCCCCAGTTAGGAACTGTGGTGCTCGTGGTGCTACTATTCCTATAATCCTACCTCGCCTCGTGAATCACCAATTTTTGTTAGTTCCATGCAAACTCTTGCATCAAATTTTTACATATAGCTCCATCAATACCGACGGGTAGGCCCTCAGCATTTCACCGTGCCTGGAATCTCCCTAAGACCAACACATCGCGCGCTTTGCTAACAGCCTGGTTGTGAGCATACCTATCAGTACTTATTTTTGTCAACGGTCACGAAAAACACTCACATATATATTTATGCTGACGGACATTTGTTATCTACCGATGAAGATTACGCCGACGGTTATATGCCGAAGGCTTTTGCGTGTTGCGAACGGCTTTGAGGCCCTCGACATAAAACCTTCATCATGTTGCCCAAATTGTGCAATTGTGGGCAATCATCAAATGCGCCATCGCATCGCATGATAAGCCTGACGCGAACGTGGATGAGCAACAGTAGTACGGATCGAATTTGTTGTGATCCAAGGACCATGGAGGAATCAATTTGATTGGAGAGATCTCGACTAATCAGTCGGGCTACGCTGGACAGCCAGATGGCTGAACAACGTATACGATGGCATGCATGGTCACCGGATTCTGATGTCTATGATACACGTACAGGGAAAGAAACCGTGTCGACCAATTATAATGATCCGGTATATGTATAGACGGTGACTTCATTGTACGATGGGTATCTCAGATCCACGGCTTATTTATAAGATACGTGGCTAGATTATGGACACAACCATATATACTACGTACAGCTGTTACCGACGGTACCGCGGAATTATTATGTCCGACATTTTGTGGTAAGAACACGTGATCGCACACCCGTACAAGATGGTACCCACAACGGCACCCGGTCTAGGGTTTTTACTCGAAACGGTACCCACAACGACACCCGATCTAGGGTACCTCCCGCATGATGGCTCCGAGTGAAAACCCTAGATCGTTTCGGTTTCGCCGACGACGATGTCTTGCGTAGTTACCATCTTGGGACCGTTGGCATGGAGTTTCTTTCCCCTAGGTCTAGGTGTTGTCTCCAGTGGCGAGTCTTGTGTTACTGTACTTTGTTGTTTATCTTGCATATGCTTTGTAAGAGGGTTTCGTCGTTACCTTGTATCAGTTCGGTCATGTGGCATTATTTATAAAAAGAGGTGAATGCCCATTTCAAGGAGACTTCTTCGAAACAGGCTTTAGGCCCAGCTCTATAAATAAAGCAACCACCATCCGGAGTACAATACAGTCACTGACGCCTAGGCGTCACAAGAAAATAAAAAGGTCCGCTGGGGACACAGCACAATATGCCCAAAAAAGGAGGAAAAGAGGGAGAGGGGGGGGGCGAAGAAGAGCCTACGAAGCCCCGGACGAACTAGCAGGAGCCGCAAAGCGTTGCGCCGACGCCCGAAGAGCCTGCAAGATGTCGTCCACCCGCTCCCGGTCACGCTGTCTAGAGAGAGGGTACCGCTGCTGGAGGTGGGCAAGCAAAGAAAAAACAGAGTCAGAAGCCCGGCGGGGAAAGATCCGCTCAATCACCATCTTATTTCTAATCTTCTAAAGGGTCCAGGTTAAGGCCGCAAACACCAGCCAGAAGAGGTGGTGGCTTCCTCCGGTGCGGTTAGCCTCCGTCTCTAGGAATTCGCCGAGGTCCTGGGCCTGCCAGGCAGGCCCTAGAGCTTCCCGGATGAAGTTCCACAGAAACCGAGCGGCAGGGCACGTGAACATTATGTGGGTGCACGATTCAGGGACCCCACATAACGGACACAACCCATTGCCTGGACCGCAACGCTTCGAGACCTCCGTCCCCGAGGGAAGGCGGTCCCGAAGCAATTGCCAAAGGAAGATACAGATACTCAGAGGGAGAGGGGACTTCCACAAGTGGGATGTCCAAGGGAGCTCCGGGTCCTGGAAGAGGGACCGGTATGCCGAACCAACCGTGAACGCTCCCGAGGGAGACTAGACCCAAGCCACCTTATCCCTCTCGGCAGATAGGGATAGGGGCAGGGATCCCCGCATCCTCACAAAGTCAGCCGCCTCCGCGTCGTTAAAGGTCCTCTGGAACGGGATGTTCCATTGGTCCTCCCGGAATGCGTCGGCGAGTAACATCGTGGGGACGGCGCAGATAGCAAATAACACCGGGAACTCCTGAGACAGGGGGCCCCCAGAGTCCAGGGGTCCAGCCAGAACAGGACTCCCTGCCCATCGCCAACCTCAAAACGAGAACCACGTCGAATAAGGTGTTTGATGTCTTGAATGGCCCGTCAAAACTGGGAACCCTCCCGGCGGTCACACGCCAGCAGGGGGCGACCCCGGAGGTACTTGGCCTTGACTAATTGGAGCCATAGGCCCCCCTCGTCGCGAAGCACCCGCCAGACCCACTTAAGGAGCAGGGCGATATTGAAGCGGCGCGAATCAAGAACCCCGAGGCCCCCAAGAATTTTGGGGGCGCAAATATCTGCCTATTTCACCATATGGTACTTCTGGTGCCCATCTCCAGCGACCCAAAAGAATCTAGACAGCTCATTCGCCAAGTCTGCATGGATTCCTTCAGGAAGCAGATATAGGCCCATCTGGTATGTGGTGAGGCTGGACAGGCAGGAGTTAATCAGAATTGTCTTGGAACCCTTGGTCATGAGACGAGCATGCCATGGCTCGGCTTTCGACCGAACCTTCGAGACCATGGGGGCGAGGTCCCTGATCAGCACCCGAGAGTCCCTCATGGGAAAGCCCAGGTAGGTGATGGGGAAATCCGCCAACCGACAATTAAGGCGGTCCGCGATCAGCTGCTTCTCCTCCTTGAGGATCATAACTTTGCTCTTGTCAAAGTTGATCTTGAGTCCACACATGGACTCAAAGCACATGAGCAGGAACTTGAGTTTAATAATGTCAAGTTCCGACCCCTGGACCATGATCATAGTATCATCCGCATACTGGAGGTGGGTGACGCCACATCCGGGGATTAGATGCCCTACCACCCCAGAAAGGTGGCCAGCAACATTGGCCTTGTCCAAGATCTCTGTGAGGGCATCCACTGCGGAGTTGAAGAGAAGGGGCGACAACGGGTCCCCTTGCCTCACTCCACAGGAGGGTCTGAAATAGGGACCCACCTCCCATTGATATTGATAGCCGTGCTACCGCTCATAACGAACTGCATGATCCACGAGACCACCCTCTCCTCAAAACCCCTCCGCTCTAGGACTTGCCTCAAGAATGACCAATCCAGCTTATCATAAGCCTTCTGGAAGTCAATCTTGAGGAACACCCCTTTCTGATCGCGTACCTTAACCTCATGAATAATCTCATGGAGGGCAAGTACTCCATCATGAATCAGGCGGCCCTTGAGGAAGGCAAACTGAAGTGGGTGGGTCAAGCGTTCCATGACCGGAGCGAGGCGGATAGCGTAGACCTTGGCAAAAATCCTCTGGATGATATTGATCACCGTGATGGGACGAAATTGGCGAATATCCGTGGCCCCCACTATCTTGGGGATCAGGGTAATCACGCCAAAATTCAGCCGCGACATGACAAGAGTCCCCGTGTAGAACTCCTGAAACATGCGCATAATCACGGGGCACAGCTGGTCCCAAAAGGACTGGAAGAACACCACCGGGAGCCCATCTGGCCCTGGCACCGAGTTGGAATTCATAGCTTTGATAGCCGCGGAGACCTCAGACTAGAGAAAAGGGAGGTTCAGCTCCAGATTCTCCTCCGCGGTCACCCTGGCATCCTCAGACCAGAAGTCCGCCTCCAGCGCCAGTCCCGAGGAGGGGGAAGCCAAGAAAAGTTCCCGATATAACGCATAAATATGGGCCACGATATCTCTTTGGTCCTCCAGAAGAGAGTCTGCGGCCCAGAGGCAGGGGATAGAACACTTCCTACGCCTCCCATTCGCGATGGCATGGAAATAGGCCGTGTTGGATTCCCCCTGGATAGTCCAGTTCTGGCGGCTCCGCTGCCGCCAGAACGCCTCCTCCCCCTTATAGATCTCCATAATGGAGGTCTCAAGAGAGTACCTACGGGACCATCGTCCGCCGAGAGCCCCACCCGGTCAGCCTCCCGGTCGAGAGCCTAGATCTCCCGAAGAATGGCATCCTTCTGGCCTCGGATGGCCGCACCCAGGTTCGCCCCCCCCCTCCCCCAGCCTCGCATCAATTGAAGTGACATCAAGGCACAATGATGCCAGACATCAACCGCACAGAAGACACGGGGCAGAGAGGCGCAGCCTCCCCCCACCTCGACTGAACTGCCTCCACAAAACCTCGCTGCTGTAGCCATAGGTTTTCGAAGTGGAAGCGGTTAGATCTTGGCGGGGGGCCCTCCTCCTGAGGAAAGGAGGAGGGGGGTATGGTCCGAGCCTACCCTGGTGACCGCCCGGAGCAAACACAGGGGAAAGTCCAGCTCCTAGTCCACGGATACAAAGACCCTATCAAGGACGCACCGCACCGAATCTAGGAGATTATTGATCCAGGTGAATCTCGCACCAACCCGAGAGATCTCCCTAAGAGCCAGATATGCGATGCAATCATTGAACATACGAATCCTATGGAGATCCACGTTCGCCGAGGTCTTGTCCGTGGCAGAGCGAATCAAGTTGAAGTCCCCTGCCACAATGACGGGGGTCTCCGTTCGCTCCACCTTGGCCTCGAGCTCGAGCAGAAACTCCTGGGACCTCCTATGGTCCGCGGGGCCATAAACAATGATGACCTCCCATTTGAGGCGAGATTGTTTATGGGTGAGTGCCATGATGACAAAGAAATCCCCGCGATCCATATCCTCAACCTCGAAGGTCTCCTCCTTAACCCCAAGGAGGATACTGCCCGAGTGGACAGAGGCCGGGAGCCAAGTCCAGGAAAACTTATGCCTAGACAAAGCCTCCAGCTCCAGCAGAGAGAAATCCTGGCGAATGGTCTCCTGAAGGCCCACAATATCCACATCTTCTTGGCGCAGGTATTCCCTGATTTGGCGGCGGCGGCCGTCCTGGCTGAACCCCCGGATGTTCCAAATGAATACCCGGAACGCCCAGAGAAGGTCCATATGGACGATCACTCGGGGGCGGCCCCCTTACTGGGGGCGGAACGGGAGCGGCTAGAAGAACCGAAGCGAGACGGGACCTTAGGAGGCCGCCCCCGAGGTCTCCCAGGAGCGGGGGTCCTCAGGGGTGGCTGGCTGTCATCAGGGCCAAGAGGTGGCACCGAGCTGGACCCGGGCTCCGAGGAGCCAGGTCCTGCCAGTATGAGAGCCCGTTCCCGCTCCCGTGCGTCGCGCGCACGGGCAGCGGCAATCTGGCCCTCATACACCTCTCGAGCCTTGATGGCCGCGACCTGCTCCAACCGAGGCCCCTTCTCGCTGCGGAACACTATGCCACAGTCAGCGGCCACTGTCGCCAGGTGATCCAAAGCAACCTCCTCCAGAGCCGAGAACCTAGAACCTGAAGACAAACCAGAGCAGGGAGGGGGAGGGGGAGGGGGCGGGCGGTGCATACCAAGAAACTCATCGCGCGCAGTCACCCTCAGGGTCGCACGCTCCGCGATCATCGGCTCCGGGCCCACGCCCCCACAGCGAGCCCCGGCAAGGCGCACACTGTGTCGAGACGGGGGAGGAGGGTCTGACGGGGGCCTCTGGCCCGACGAGCCCTGGCACCCGGACCGGGAGTGGCGAGATCGCCCATGTCTGGGTCACCAGCGGCAAGGTCCGACGTGTCCGGCGCGAGGGAGTAGCACACCAACCCCGGGAAGCGGGGGGACGACCATCCCCACACTACCCGAGGTGACCTTCGGCGAGGAGGCGAGGGTGGTGGGCGGCGGGGAACCCTCTTTTCTCCCCCCGGGACCCCCTCCAGAGAACAACTGGGACTGGCCAATGTTGGAGCCGTACTGGGCGATGTCAAAGGCGAGAGGCTCCAGTAGGGGCGGGCGGGAACATCGCGGGAGGTCAGCTCCCATGAGCTTTGCCGGGGCACTCCGAGAAAGCGGCTGGCGATCCGGGAAGAATGGTGCCATCCCGCCAGCCGTGCGGCTCGGCACCTCCCCACCCGCCTGAGGACGCGAGGGAGGGGGAGCTGGGACCATCGAGGCCGGCGACATGGGACCGCCCGGAGAGTCCTCCCTAAGCGATTCCTCGTCAGACACCCCCATCCCCTCGGCCCGCCCCCAGGTCATCATCCTGAGGTGGGGACTGATAAGGGGAGTCCGGGCCAGCCGACGCGGGGGGCCGTCGAGCTCCATCAGCAGGTCCCGTCCCGCCCTGTCGAAGAAGACGCGCTCGATGGTCACCGGGAACACCGCGGGGTCAGGGCATAGGATGCGAATGCGGATCGCCCCGTGGCCGGTGAGGGAGTGCGGGTCCACCTCCAGGCATTTGCCCACGGTCTGGGCAACGAGGGAGACCACGTCAGCCCGGCGAGCCTCTGGGGGGACACCGGACAGGCAGATCCACACCTCCGACAGCATGGCAGACACTCCCTGGTCCGCGAACGATGGCCTAATCAGCACCTGCAGCTGGTGGATCGGCAGGGTGAAGGAGGCGCCGATGGCACACATCCGCAGGGTCGCCACTGAGGGGAACGACACAACAAACTCAGTAGGAGAGATCCTCCGTACCGGCCACCCGTGCCCCGGGAGGAACTCACCGAACTCCTGGTGGATCAGCTCCTCCGTCACCTCGATCGGAACTGGGGGATCCTGCTCGAGAAGCGTCACGGTCGCCAGGCTCTCGGGAACGACCATTTGTACCCCACCCAGATCGATGTAGTAGAAGCCGCCGTTGACCCCATGACCGTAGTATTCGAGACATTATCGAGCCAGGCGGGGAGGAAGGGAGGAGGACCCCCCCACCGGAGCAGCGGACGTTGGCAGAGCAGAGGAGGGCTTCTTCTTCTTCAGCGCAATCACCGGGAGAGCGGCCGCCCCGGAGCGCGTCGGGGATGGATGACCAACGCGGGGCGTAGGGGCCTCGCACCAGTTTGCCACGTCCACGCGGCCAGGGGCCCCTCGGGGACCCAGCGCCTCCCTCCTCTCGGATAGGGCCTGCTGTCGCAGGTGCCCCTCGCGCCGAACCGCCTCCGACGAGGGACCCCGGTCAGGGCGAGGCAGGAGCGGCCCCTGGGCCCAGCGCTGCTGCCTGGGGGGCGAGCGCGATGGCCTGCGAGCTCCCTGGCCCCGCGCCCGAGGAGAGGACCTCGGCAGATGGTGGTCAGCAGGGTCCCTGTGCCCCCTGGCCAGAGCCTGGCGAGGCGGGGAGGGGGGATGGGGGCCACTCCGACCGCGGGCTGGGGAAGGCCGGCGAGGGGGAGGCGAGGGGCGGTGGTGAGGGGAGGACTCGCGGCGGGGAGAAGCACCGCCGCGGCGGGGGGAAGGGCTGGGCGGCCGCTTTGAGGCCATGAGCGCCTCCTTGAAGGAGCGGCCGAGCACTGGGGGGGCGCAGCTGGCGGGGGCGACGGAGGAAGCCAGTGGGGGAGGGGCGGCGGCGTCGGGAGAAAACCAGAGGAGGAGGCGGCGCGGGGGGTGGGAGACGAGGTCGACCCCTGGGGGTAGGGCTGGGAGGTATCAAGGGTCGGCCAGGCCGTGGGCCGCTGGGCAGGTCTAGGGCCAGCCCGATCCCGGGGGCCGTAGGCAGGCCGAGGCCCGCCAGCCTCTAGCCGGGAGGCCCACCCGTAGACACCCCCTCGCCCCACGCTCCCGCAAGGGCAGGCTAGTGCCAGCGCGCGGCCCCGGAGCACCGCCGCCGCCGCCGCCGGCAACGCCGCAGCTCGGCCGCTTCCCGTTCCCCGCGTGGCGGGCCTGGGAGAGGAATTCCCCCAGCACCGGCCGACGCAGGACAGAGATGCATCGGGGGGTGCCCCCCTTGCCGGCGCGGCGGCGTCCCACTCCGC
Source organism: Avena sativa (assembly GCA_916181665.1). Classification (NCBI taxonomy): domain Eukaryota; kingdom Viridiplantae; phylum Streptophyta; class Magnoliopsida; order Poales; family Poaceae; genus Avena; species Avena sativa. Next base: position 444,134,306 of record OV702282.1, on the reverse strand, counting down.
AGGGACCGGCGATGATGGCGGCTCCCACGACGGAGCGTCTCGCATGCCACCTCCACGGCCTCCTCTACATCCCCCCAGCTCGCGCCGTGAAGCTCGCCCAGCGCCGCTATCTCCTCCTCCGAGAGAGGAGGAAGCTCCAGTGATGGCTCCTCCGCAAAAGGCCGCGGCTTGGCTGATCTGCGACCACACACAGGGAGGTTAGGACATACCTGGGCACCGACGCGGACACGGTGGGCCGGGAAGAGGACGACGCCGCCGGGGCGGACGAACTCGCCCCTCGCGAGGGGGCGCGCGTCGATCACCACCTCGCCGGCGTTGAGGAGGACGAGTCTCCTGTCCGGTCGGCGGAGGAGGACAACAACGGGCTCCGGCGATTGGTGGCAGCCAGGGAAGAGGGACCTGGCCGACGCACGCCACCGGAGCGGGACGAGCGAGACCCGCAGCGACGGAGCCTCCATCTCAGGGGAGGACGGGACAGGCCGCGCGGGGGGGGGGGGGGGGGACCGGGCGCAGGAAGACGGGGAAGGGGGCGGAAGAAGCTAGAGGCGACCCGGGGCCTGGGCCGGCCGGCCGGCGGCGGCCGGCGTGGGGGAGGCGGGGAGGGAGTTCAAAATCGCCATCTCTCCACCTGCCACACCAGGTCTAAATTTTCGCCTCTCTCAAATTTTCGCCTGGAACAAGAAACCTTGGATTCTCATCTGAATCATATGGCAAAAGGAATTTTCTTTAATTGTGATTAAGGAATTTTTCATGTGGTCCAACATGTTGTTCTTTCCATGTAAAATTTACACTACTCCTCCATGATTTCTACAGGAATATTTTCTATGGGATATAATATTTTTTTGGCACCGTAATAGTCCTTAAGGATCTGGAATCTGCATTAAGGCGGTGAGTACAATTTAATAGAAAGGGCCTGAGCGACCGCTCCACAATGTACACACATACACTTAGATTTTGCATATTGCACCCTAGAAGATATCGCGTTGACTCAGAAAAAGCGAGCGAGTCCTTGAGAATCGCCACCTAGCCACCAGATGGAACCATTTCCATCGCTGCCAGGGACGAGACCACTTGGGGCGCCAAAAACCACTTCGGACTTAGCCGCATCGGGAACGAAGATTCTCCAGTGAAGGAGGAAGAAGCTCGAGCGACAAAGATAGTAGTAGTTGAGCTATGTCGTCACTTGGATGTTGTGTCGAGGTCGCGGACTCCAGATACTCCCTCCACCTCCCAACTGCACAAATCGACACACATAGCCTCCGCCCCTCGCCTCCACGACCAGACATAAGAGGCACCATGCAGCAACTCTGCAGCCAAAGGTGGCCGCAAGCCTGAACTTTATTTGAGGAGCTTTGGGGGAGTCCATCTCTAGGCACCGCCCACCATGGATGCCTGAAGAGCTGAATCCCCCCAATCTCTGCGCTGGTTGCATTCATAGAGAAGAAGGTTCAAGGCAGCCATAAGCGACCTCCCCGCCAAGCTCCAAATTGGAAGAGGACGACACCGCTCTCCTATTTCCCCTCATCGCCCCGATCGGCCAGAAGAGCCACATCACCGCATCTCAACAGCAGGATTTGACCAATGCCCTTATTAGAGGGGCCTCCAACCTTGGCCACCAAACCCCCAAACTCGCACCTTAGGAGCCCAAAGGAAGGCGTCAAGGAAGAACCACCAGCGCCAGGCGGCAGCGCTGGACGGACAAGCCCCATCGGCATCTCTCCATTCACGGACACACCTAACCCTAGCCCTACACCTAAGGCGAGAAGCATCAACTTACCTACTAGAAGGGGGCACAGGCGCGCAGCCACCAACTCCATCTCCCACCCGACCGGCCAGCCGGCGGAGGAGGTGGGGAGCGGCGCCGACCAAACACAAGAGACTCCCAAGCCGGGGCGGCGCGTAGTGGAGGCCATACTTGGCCATGGCCCACCCTTATCTCTCAATTTTCTTTAGGATTTGATAATAAATCGGGCCCACTAATATCAATTGGTCCAGCCTATATTGAGTTGGCCCATCCTTTATTTGGTGTCACGATCTGGCACTGCCCTGTGGGATATGCTCAAACGGCTACTGAAGAAGGATTTTCATAGGACTTCAATCCTACACAAATTATCTGAAAATTCTATAAATCAAAGGAGCCCTAGAACAAGTATTAGCTCTAGCATACTACCTCCATTTAAAAATCCGGCACCACACGTTTTACTTGCACTTGCATGCAATTAATGCATAGTGGGTTGCCGAGAAACGATGATGAGCTTGTCCTATTTGTAAAGGTCCCTGCCGACTGTTTTGGATCGTCACGGGCCACTTTGGGAGCTAGCTAGCTTAAGCGCGTGGATCTATGGAAATAGCATCGAAGTGTTCATGGACGACGGCAAGAAAGAAAGGGTTTTGGCACGAGGCTCTACACATTGGACTTTTCAAAGCCCTGGCCACGCGCGCGAGCGCGTGCCACTTTGCCACACGCTCGATTGAACACTTTGCCTAGCTACGTTTTACAGTGTCCCTTTGGCACATCCGCAGATGCACTCAGATTTACTGGTAGCACTACCCATGCACAGTGGACTCAGAGGTGATCTCTCGTCACGCCGTGCCGGGCGAATGATTGGAGCACAAGTTCTCGTACGGGCGTCATTTTGCGTCGGACTAGTTGGATCGTAAAATTTGGTACCGTCGACGATCGCACGGCGCACACCACGCTCTGCCCCATGTGGCGCGGCACACGCAGCGAGCGAGCGAGCGAGCGGAGCCACACGTCGGCACGCGTACCCCCTGCCGCGAGTTCTGTGCGTCAAAACCACATGCGCGCGTGGTCTTCTATAAAACGGCCAAGCCCTTCACTCACTCATTCCACTGCAGATCAACAAGGTGGCCAGTAGCTAGCGAGCGAGTGGTGTTTATTTGGCGCACGTGTGTCTCGATCTCTAGCCATGGCGTCGCGCCATCGTCGGCAGCCGTCGCGCGCGCTCCCTCTCGACATCAACTTGGTCGATGTCGTCGGCGGCGGCGATGAGACGGTGGCGGCAGCGTTAGGCAAGGGCACGGCGGCGTCCGCCCACGGCCTCACTGGCAGCGATGCGGCGGCGACAGCCAAAGCAGGGCAGGACGGTCAGGGCAAGAAGCTGCCGCCGCCGGCCAGCGTTGGCGGCCGGATTTCGCCGCCCGAGGGGAGCGTGAAGAGGTCGTGCGACGGCAACGGTGGCCGCTAGCCACGTACGTGTTGCCCTCAAATGCACGTGTCCCGCACGCACGCTCATCTTCGTGCTCGCACGCCCAGCTCATGGCTGGGTTAAGAGGCTCTGCTCCTGCCCAAATCTACATCGCTCGTCTCAAATATACTTCCTATATGTATGTTTTGCGTTTCCCAGTAGTATATACGTACGTCGCACTTGCTTGCGCACAATGTAATAATGTAAGATCTGCGTGCAGTTACTCTACTCTGAAGTTTGACAAATTCTGCTCTTGTTTTTTTATTACTGCTCGTGACAATTATTGGCGTAGTACGTATGGCACGGTACCAAACCAAACTGGATCTGGAGCGACAATGAATTATACTGTCATGATGAACTAGACGCACGTTATGGCTCTCGCGGTCGGTCGGTCTCCCAATCATCACGTGCGTGCCCTCCTCGCACGATAAACCTGACGGACGCAGACGTGGATGGATGAGCAACAGTACGGTTCCTTTTTTATTTGTCGTGACCCAAGGACTATGATGGAGGAAGGTGCAGGGGAGAGATGCCGATCGATCGACTCATCAATCGGACGCCGGACAGCCACGTGTCTCAAGTCTGAACAACGACGTGCGTACGGCATGGTTTGTGAGTAGAGCCCGAATGTTGTGTAGTATGATAAAAAGAAATTACTGAGTCCCAACTAACGGCAGCTGGAGGCATATCTTAGTTCCGGCAGTCGGAGGATTTCATCCACAAATACAGTAGTACGTTTATCGTGACCGTCTACTCTTAAAGGTTATAGCCTTGTTGTCGGCACCTCGATGGTGATCTTAGTTTGATCGTACATGGTAAATTCTTTTGTTTTCTACTATCAGGTTCCCCAACGTACCTTACCATATGTTTTCTATCTTCCCTAATTTAGATCAAAGTTGCCATCCGGACAACTCCCATAGCCAAGCATGGATCTAAGGGAACGAATCTACAACAACGACAACATAACCATTCACATTTGTATATGTGGCAATTTAGACCAACATTGCATAAGATGGAATTGGATAACATGACGTCAAGAGTCTTCAGATCGGAACCTGGATGAGACAGTAAGGTTGTCCTAGAAATGCAGAACATTAGGGCATCTTCACCGGGCGACCCAAAACGTCTGCGCGTGTCCGAAACTGTCCGCGCGGACACGCGGTCTGTGCGCGGCGCCCAGCGAGGCGACCCATCCGGCGAAATGCGTTCGACCCGATCCATCCATACATCTAATCTGGGGCTCGGTTGCGTCGGCCCGGATGCGCGCGGACAGTGCGGACGTCATTCCCGCGCGTGCTACTGGCCCACCCGTCGGCCACCTTGACCCACGACATTGATTTCAGACGAGGTCAGCGGCACCGATTCAGACGCACACAGCGGCACCGATTCAGAGGCGGAAGGCTGACCGGCGGCAGCCTGCGCCATCAATGGCGATGCGACGACACGCTGGCTGACAGGACGACACGCTCTCTACCGCCGCTGCAGGCGCCGCCCAACGCCTGCCCTACTAACTGGACACTTCAATGCCCCTCTTCGGCCTCCGCGCCGACATCCGATGTCGGCCCTTTTTAACCAGCCACCCACGGCCATCTTCTCCTGCACAGAACACCATACCTCTCCGCCTTCCCCTTTTCCTTCTCCACTGCTTGTAGCTCGCCATGGTCGGCGGCGCTGGGTCGTGGGGAGGCCGTGGACGCCGAGGGAGGCGTGGAGGACGCGGCCAACTCACCGCGCCACCACGCTCTCCCTCAACGCCGTCGTCGCCCGAAGATTTTGACCCAGACACCCAGTTCGCCATTGTGATCCACCACGGCATGCCGCGTGACAGGTTGCTCTTGCCCCGTGCGGTCGTGACGCTGATCGGCGACGAGCCGCCCCTGCTCGCCATGCTGCGGGCAAACGGCTTCAGGACTGGCAGGTACCCAGTTGACCTGCAGTCCGACCACCTCGGCCAGATGTACCTCGGCAACGGCTGGGAGCGCTTTGCCCGCTCGCACCAGATCAAAGCGCGCAATATCATCGTCTTCAAGTATGACGGCGAAGGAAAGTTCGGCGTCAGTGTCTTGGACCACACCATGTGTCGCTGCTGCTACCACTCCTCTTCCTCCTCCGACTCCGACGAGTAGGCTAGGCTGTGCGCGCGCCATGTATGATGTATGAATGTAGGCATTGGCCATTCGAAATAAAAATCTTTATTCAAGCCTTAAAACTTCGTTACACTCACGCCACACAACCTAAGACTATGCGCGGCCGCCGGTGCTGGGCGGCGGCTGCAGCGGGTTAGATACACAATTCGCTATTGAGAGAATTGATGAGCGCTCCTTGGGTCTGCACCTCCTCTTCAGCTCGGGCGAGGCGGGCACGCAGAGAAGCATTGTCAGGATTGGCCCGCACCGCTTCCCGGAGGCTGCCACGCACCAATCCGAGCTGGTCCAATCACCGGGATTCTGACATAAAGACGCGTTCCGCCACCGCCGTTGTGAAAGGATCACTGGTGGTCACGTGATAGCTGTAGAATGGGCGAACCGGCGGTGTGCCCATCCTGTATATCCGCGGGCGCCCCGGAATCGGAGGAGACAGCACGTCCGGCAACTTTGGTGGAATCGGCCACCACGACGGCAGCGGTCGCTCGGGCACCCTTTCTCTGCCGGCAACAGGGTTGCCACGGAGCTCGCCGTGTCGACACCGGCGGCCAGGCATGGTGGTTTTTTGTGTTGTGGGTTGCGCATGAATGGTCGAAGATAGCTCGGCGACCTCCCTCTTTTATGACCGCGCCTAGACACGACGGGAAACGCCGAGAACTCGCGGAAAGCGGCAGGAAAGAAAGGAGGGAGACGACGTGGCGGCGGGAAGACGTTGAAAATACGCCGACGTTGCCGATGGCCCAGCGCAAACAAATGGGTCGCGCCGCTGTACGCGGTTGGCCGGACAGGCCGGACCCCCTACACATACTCACCGCGGTCCGACCTAAACGGACACAAACAGACCATTATGCTGACCGTATGGATCGGCCCGGTGGAGATGCCCTTAGGAAACCCAGCGGGACCATTGTATCCCTCAAATCAACACACATTGAAGCATATCCAATAGGTGTATGTTTTACGCAAATCCATTTTGTAGCTATAAAGAAACTATTTGTACTGGTGGTGGAGAGCAAGGGACAATGAAGGAGATAAAGAGAAGCCAAGATGGCTGATGTGCGCAATGTAGCTTTGAGAAAGAAAAACAGAATTGATAAGAAAAATGACGAGGTTATGACATGAGAGGCTTGCATGACGTGGCAGGATAGGATTGTCCATGGATGGTCGACGAAGTTTGTGGTTTATATATTGAGAGAAATAAAGTTAAAGTGGATGACCTATTAAGTTGTATTTTTTCTTAACAACATGCAATAAATGTTGTATGTATATTCACTTTTTTTGTCTGATAATTTATATGTTGTGTTTCACTATACCACAGTTGCATTTTTTTTATTTCCATATAGTTAAACAACAACAAAAGTAAAATGAAACATTAAAAAAATTCAAAGACACAGACATAGCGGCCCAAAATAAAAGGAAACAACAACAAGGCCGATTAAGAGGTGCAACTAGCTTATCTTTGAGATAATTGACTATAAACTCTTTTTGGCGCTCGTTGTGTGTATCCTCTCCATCACTAACTCTATTGATCCGGTCGGCCCAGTAGGATCTCTGGTCTCTTGTTTTATTTTTTATTTTTCCTGTTTTGGTTTTCTTTTCTGTATTTTCTTCTATTTTTCTGTTTGTATATTTTTTAAATGAACATTGTAGATTTGAACAATGTTTATATCTGAACCTTTTTATCAAAATATCAACATTTTTTAAGATCTGAATATTTTCTAAAATCTGAACTTTTATTAAATCTGTTTCTAATGTAAAAAAATAGTTCATCAAATATTATAAAATTAACAGAAAAAACGAATTTATGCGACCAGCAAGTTTAGCGGATGAAAAATGAGCGGGGAATTGGACCGGGGCAGCCGGGATCCCCTCATGCGTGAAACTAGAGATGACTAGGGTACCCAGATCAATCGATGGGTGCCTTTTTCGACTGATGTCTAGACGGTCTCTTTTAGTTTACATTTCATCCAAAAATGTTTGCAAGCAGAAAACGAGCCGGCTTTTACCACAGGTTCTTTGTGTGATTAGCAAACTGAAAACGAGGCCTTAGCTCGAGCCAAAGGGCGTGAAAATTACCTTACGCCAAGCTTATTTTGACTAGCGTGTATGGGGCCACGACGGCCAAGTCATCCGTATCGTGTTGTACCATTGAGACATTTTTTCTTTCGAAATAGGTAGTTGAGCCCCGGCGTCTGCATCAACAGATGTACATAGACGTTTTATTGCATCGTTTAAAAATGGTCACAGTCTTATAATCATGGATTAGAGAGAGGTTAATATATGTATCAACCATTGAAAAATACGAAACAACCAAAAACTATCCATTCTAAAGCCGGCTGGCAAACCCGGAAATAGAGTGACCGTCGGAAGTTTTTTTTTTAATATTAAGTGACTGTCAGAAACTGGTTGCATCCAGAAACCATGTCTTTTCGCTGGTCACTCGCTCCAAGGAGGACAAACCATGGTTGAATCCAGTGCGCCGCGAGCAGAATAACATGCAAGAAATTTGTAACCGCTTGTTTTTTAAACACAATATTATTTCTGGACGTTGAAATGGGCCAACATAAAGCAAAAACAGCTATACGTATTCTAGATTCCGTAATCTTATAAATCCCATTTAGCCAATAACCAAACATATTTGTAATATTGGACGGTAGAGAAATGCTAAGAACAAAGCAAACAATGCGCCAAATAATACATGCAAAAGGGTGTAACAGAAAATAATAATACTTGGCAGCATACTAGACGACTACATAATGTTTAGTTGTTATATGTTTACCTTATTCCGCTGGTTGATCTTTGTGGCAACTTTGGCCAACACTTGAGTTGTAAACTTCATAATGCACGTATATCTTTAATAAAGGTTGTGTGCATCGATTGATTCAAAGGCCGGGGCGTATTACCCCCATTTAAAAAAAAACAGAAAAATATGATCTATGGACTCTTCAGAATCAAGAAAACACATTTTTCACATCCATGCCAAATCCGTTTGGCCAGGTTATCATTTGTTAATAAAACTTTATTTTTTAGAAACAACATGAATATTTTGATCTTAAGTGGGACTTTTAATTTTCATAGGTACTTATGCAGAAATCTTGTATGGCCACTCATTTGGTCTAGATACAAATATTTAACTGTGAATATACCCGTTTTTGTGAGATTCCAAATAAATCGATCAGGAGTATCATTAAATTGAACCATCACTAGTCGCCGACACAAATTTAACCAACGTATCCATTTGTTGCCTGTCAAACTTCTTCTGAAACCAACATTCAGAGGATTTTGTGATAAAACATATCAGCTACCAAGACATTCTTCCTATTAATAATATTATATAAGGACGAATACTGATGTGCTAATGAAGTATCATCTAACCAAACATCTTCCGAAAAGTGTATATTTTCAACGTCACCCCGACTTTAAAAAAAATATAACTTTTACTTGCATAGGACCCTTTCAAAAAGGTGAATTGGTAGGTTTAGCATCCACTTGAGATAATCGTTTATCCTGAAGATATTTATTTTAATAAATTACTGCCGCATTCCTTCCTCTTTTTAAGAGTTTAAATAGTCATTTGCTAAGTAAACACCTTTTATACCTCAAGGACTTCAATACTAAGGCCTCCCTAACCGTTAGGACGGCAAACTATATTTCACTTAGATAAGCTATACTTTTTCTTGGTATCATCACTGTGCCAGAAGAATTTGGAACGAAAGAAATCCATTCTCTTCCGAACCCCCTTAGAAATTTCTAAGAACGATAACATGAACATGGGTAAGCTAGTCAAAACTTAATCGATTAAGACAAGACAATCTCCGTAGGATAGCCGTTTCCCTTGCCAACAAGCTAGCTTAGATACAAAACACCCTTCTACAGGGTTCCATTCAAAGTTTCTCAATCTTCTATAATGGATGGTACTCCAAGATACCGAAAGGGAAGAGAACTCGACTCCCAGCCAAAATATGCTTATATTCATGTTCCAACTATTTGCTTTTTCAAAGCAGAAAAATTCACTCTTATGGAAGTCGATTTCTAAACCCGACAATTGTTCAAAGGTACAAAGTATTAGCTTCATATTAATAGCCTTCTAAATAATGCTCCATATTAATATGGTATCATCTGCATACTGGAGAGAATGGAGACGCCTCCCTCTACCAAATGAGATACTAGGCTGCCTACCTTACCATCCTCCTTTGCACAGGCAATAAGAATAGCCATCATATTAGCGATAATGTTGAAAAGCATTGGAGACAAGGGATCTACTTGTCTCAAACCTTTTCTGGCTTGGTAAAAGTGTCCAATGTCATCATTGACTCTTATTTCAACACTTTCACCTTCTAGAAAACGTTGATCCACTCACACCATTGAGGGTCAATAAATTAGTCTACATTGCTGAATTTGTACCGCATTCTCTTTTTGGGCAGGAGAGTAATCATCCCAAAGTTCTACTTAAAAGTGGTAATTCTCCAGAATGCAATTGCATAAAAAGAGCCATGAGGTCATTTTTAATAATATCCCAAATTTTTTGATGAAACTCCGCGGGAAAGCCATCGGGGCCCGATCCATTTGAGAAATAGCACACAAAACTTATTCTCAGAGAACTCAGCCGTAAGACATCCATTTTCATTTTCTTTAGTTGACAGTTGGGGATATCATTAATACGTTCCTCCGATAAGGAGAAGCTACTTTTATTCGGTTCACCGGAAAGCGTTTTATAGTATTCACTAATATAGGCATTCAAGTTGTCTTTGCCTAGTTGGAAAATTTTTTCTTCATGTGTTTACCATTTGCAATAAGTTAAAAATATTTAGTATTATTGCCACCCTCTTAAACATGTTTTACCTTAGCACAGTTGAGCCTAATTAAAGTCTCCTCATCACGTCTAAGATTACATACACGCTCATTGGCCTCTCTTAGCTTATCCTTTTGTAACCCAGTCTACCACCGGGACATAGGACTGCTACAGCTCAAAAGGCAGCAATGATGGACATTTTGTTCAAGTCCAGAACTATGACGACCCACAAAACACAAAACCTGAACAGTGAACAACACTCTGCTCATTTCCTCACCCGTGCGTTGCTTGAGCAAGCTGCCAAATTTTGATACGCCCGTGGCGTGAGCAACCTCTCGGTGCCAAAATGATTTTTTGATTTTAAGCAAGAACAAGAAATAAGCGTCATGTTACCCGTACGGACCAAAAGAAAAATGCACGTTGTTGCTGGCACAGAAGAAAACAAGAGCCTCCCAGCCACAAGCGCCGGCCGGCGTGGGGCTGCCGGCGCACTAGCTCCCTCGCTCCAGTCCCGTGAACCTGATCCCAAGTGGGTGCGCTAGCATGCCAACAAGAGACCTTCACGGGCTGGTTAGTGAACCACCAACGTATACATCCTAAATTTCAAAAAAAAAAAAAAAAAACCGTACTACATCCTCATGTTTTGCACCAAGCACCTGTGTTGTTGGAAAATTGCACATCACTACTCGTGTTTTTTTTTTTGAACGTGGTAGGCCCCGGAGGACCAAAGCTCTGCATTAATCGGCAAGGGTGGGGGTTACAACATACAAAGGAGACCCAAAATAAAAGAAAATTACACCTGGGTCCAAGACTTTTACACCAAACACCCCAGAAAGAAACACAGAAACGCAATCAGGTCCTTCCTTGTCGTCGATAGCTCGCCTCAGATTCTGACCACCACCGCAGGCGCCGGGGACGACACCACTTGGGCTTGCAGCGGCGAAACTTGCCGGACTGAGGGAGAGAGAGGGCCTCCCATGATGGAGGTTGAAGATGCTCTGGCCATCTTGGCCAACGAGCTCGGCGCGGCCTAGATCAAGGCCAAGGATAGCGGTTACCGACCTTGGGCTCCGCTTGGGAAACGCCGGAGGAGACGCAGAGCCGCCCGGGAACACCGGGCCACCATCTTCGCCGCCCAGCAGATCTTCCACAGCACCATCCTTCCGCTCGCCCCCGCCACCACGGCCGGCCACAAGACGAAGAAGGACATCGTAGAAGAAGGCCCGACGATGAAGCAAGAGCAGATCTCCCGAGCCGTAGACACCCTCCCATCTGTTGTCCTCTCCCACCGGAGGAGCACCGAACAAAGGGAGACGCCACGACCTCCTGGCGCTGCTCCAGCACGCCCAGGAGTAGCTCGGCGACAGCAGGCTTGTTCGCCGCACATCGGCATCATCTCTTCGCCCCCCGCCGCCACGGCCGGCCAGCAGAAAAGAGGACACCGAGGGCCACGAACAAACCCCACCATCCGTCACAGCTTTATTTGCAGAAGCAGTGGTCTCCTTCTCCGCCGTCTGCTCGCCACCGAGCAAGCAAAGGAAGAGAAAGAAGAGCCCTAAGGCGCTCCAGATCTGGCTGCACAGATCCAAAGCTCTGCTTCGATCTACGGGCAAAGAGCCCAATCCCGGCAACCAGCCGCAAACCCTATCTACAAGCCAGGCTCCTCCCTCCCTCCTCTCCGGACGGCCAGGCCGTCGGAGAGAGAGGGAGGAAGAAGCCGGACAGCACCGAAAAAATCTAGGAGACTTGCCTCTCGTTTCGTGCAAGGAGAAGAGGGGGGTTCAGTGTGCAGGAGTCATACTACTCGTGTTCTCTGCATCGTTTACGCCACACGATCGCTCAGCTCACCCATCACACGGATGATCGATCCAACCCAACAGATAATTATGTTGCGCAGCCACATATATAGCTTAGAGCATCTCCACTCGTTGGTCATTATCAGGCCAAAATTCAAACCTAAATTTTGCCGGATGAAGCAAGTTTTCGGTATGAAAACGCCGAGTTTTGCACTCGCGTTTCCAAGCCGAGTTCCCAGGTCAGTTTTTTTCCGTCCAAATTTGGTTCGAATTCAACCAGTTTTCAGCATTGTTCGGCATAATATAAATACAGAGCAATGTTCGGCCTAATTCGGCATAAATTTAAACATAGTACAACGTAAAATGAAACATAGTTCGGCATACTACAACAATACAACATATTTCGGCCAGTCCGATGCGACAGAAATGGGTGCATCGGCGGCGTGGCCGGCCGACTAGTTGGAGGAGGTGGAAGCAGAGCTCGGCGAAGCCGTGGCGACGGTCGCGGTCGGCAAAGACGTTGGTGTGTTGGCGGCGTGGTCCTCCTGGAGGATGGCGTGCAGCGTGGGGAGAGAGACGAGGAGAGAGATGGACGTGGGCAGGGACACGTGGGCGTCAGGATTGACGAATTGTTACATCCGGCATTTTCAAGGCATTCCCAGGATCCCGGGATCGTCCTGGGAACACCAGATCAAAGTTGGCCCAGACGAAACCAGGGTCCTGGAAACACGACTAGCCAATTTTCGACGTCCAGGCGAAAAATCGTCTTGGAAACGCTCTTAGCAACCGAGCTGTTCCGTTCACGGCAAAAAAAAAAAAACCACCGGTCTGTTTTTACCGTATAATAAAATCTTGTTGCTGCGACTTAAACAACCGAAATTCAGTTTGCAACCCACCCAACGGCAAGGCCCTCTTTCTGAAAACCACAAACTTGCAACACCCAACAGCCAAAACCATCCCACCCCTCACGATATAAGTACCCCGCCATGCGCAACCAAGGTCAGAACAACCCACCACTATCATTCTAGTAGCTACCACCAAGCTGATCGAGCTCTCCAGACCTTATCGATCCGAGAGCAAATTAAGCAGCATTTCCACTTTGCCGCCGTGTGCCATGGCCATCAACAGGAAGGCGCTGGCGCTAGCGGCGCTCCTCGTCCTCGTCCTCGTCCTCGCGGCGGCGCCCTGGGCCGCGCACGCGGTGTGCGACATGAGCAACGACGACTTCATGGCGTGCCAGCCCGCGGCGGCGGCCACGACGGACCCGACGCCCGACCCGTCGCCGGAGTGCTGCGCGACGCTGGGGAAGGCGGACCTCAAGTGCCTCTGCGCCTACAAGAACTCCCCCTGGCTCAACCTCTACAACATCGACCCCAAGCGAGCCATGGAGCTGCCCGGCAAATGCGGCCTCGCCACGCCACCAGACTGCTAGATCCACCACGATGCGGTATACTAGATGGATGGAGCCTGGACTCTGGAGGTACTACATACGATCTACTACTACCGAGCCGTGTATGTATATGCATGCTCTCATATTGTGGTATTCTGTGTTGGTGTGTCAAAGAACTCTGTTGCGATGTAAGCGTGGACAGGTCTTGACTTCTATAACACTGTATGCATATGCGCATGTACCCAGTCAGCAGTGACTGTCCGCAACATTGCTGGTGCCTATTTTCATTCCCTTCACTGTAGCAAATACTCCTTATCATTGCATACTATAAAGAGTCAAAATTGTGATGTTGTTTGTGTGACCGTGTCATCTGAACAATTTCCCTAACATAATGTGGTGCCAGGGGTGTTGGGTTGGTACGTAGTGTAGCTAGAAAGTAAAATCTTGGAACACAAATGTTATGCCGAAGCCGGGTAATTAGATCACAAGTAGTAGAAAATGAAGCAGTTAGAAAAAGAAAAAAAGATGCGGTTCCTAGGGAGAACGGGCCTCGTTTTATTTTTCTGGCTACATCATCACGACAATAACAGTAATCGATCGAATCCTGTGACGGTCAGTTGGTCACACTAGATTATTCATTTCAATCAAGAACACTGTCTGTCGACGTGCAACCAGACGACATCTTTTATTAGACGGAGAACGTTCAGACATCTGGACGGATGACGAGTTCCATTCATTCATTCAGCAGTCTGAACGGCAGTGCTGGCGAAACACATCTCTGTAAATTAGAACAGCGTAGAACTGGTAGGTCCCATGCATCACGCGTGAATCGTAAGATAATGAAAGCACACACACACACCGTATTGTCCCATGGAATCTGGTCACACTAGATTACTGAAGCAACTATCGAATGTGCATTCAGACATCACTTGGACGGATAAACATTCAGAAATCCAGCGACCGCAGCGTCCGTCATCCAGCACCGCCTAGCTCCCCTGCCCAGACTCTGCAGCAGATTTACCCAAGATGAGCCTGAGCGCGAACGCCTGCAGAGCCAGGAGGATCTTCCTCAGCTGCTCCTCCGTCTCCGGATCGACCAGGTTGCCGTCGCCGTCGAACTTGCTGGCCGGATAGTGCGCCTGCACGAACCCCTCGGGCTTGTTGACGAAGTGCATGTCCAGGAACACCCCGACCTGTCGGACGTGGTACACCATCCGCTTCCCGCCGGACTTCCCCGACGCGCTCACCACGGCGGCGGCCCTGTCCGCCCACACGTTCGGCGGCCGCGATCCCCAGTCCAGCGCGTTCTTCAGCGGACCTTTTCACAAGGGAAAGTCTCGACTCTCGTGGGTTTCAGAAAGAATTAAGTACAGGAAGAAGCACCAACTGAAAGGAGTACCTGAGATGGAGTAGTTGTACTCGGGGGAGGCGAACAGGAAGCAGTCGGCGCCGCGGACCCTGTCCCGGAACGCCTCGACTGCCGGCGGGAAGGGGTTGCCGCCGGTGTTCTCGAGGTCGGTGTTGAGGAGCGGAAGGCCGGAGATGTCGACGTGGTCGATCTGCAGCCCCGGGATGGACTCCTCTCACATCTTCGCGGCTTTTCGCACCCACAGATACACCAGAAGTTACTTCTCAGTTTCAGAGTCGCGTAGGTAATCTCGAAATTCGAAACGGTACCGATCGAGAGGAGCATGCTTACCGGCGCGGATGAGGCCAGTGTTGGCCGAGCCCCGGCGGAGAGAACCAGAGATCGCCGCCACTCTCAACGTTCGCCTCGCCTTCTTTGCCGGCGTCGCCGGCGTTGTCGGGTCTTCCATGTCTGCTCAGGGCTGGAATTCCTAGCTACTACTGCAGTTCGACCACAAATCGAGTTGGAATTTGTATGTAGCTGTCTTGACCATACAATAGAGAGAAGGGAATGGTTGCTGGTGCGGATAGAGTTATGGCGCGAACCTTCTCCCTGGTCGTTGCCAGCTTTGAATTATGCAGGATTGGAGAGGCCCATCTTGTGGCTTTGGGGCCACATCCTGGGATGGATAATCTTCTAGAAGGTGGTCGTGTCTCTATCTGCCACGATATGAGTTCGACTTTTTTTTGTGTGGTGGGGAGTGGGGGAGCAAAACGACGCACACATCATATGGAAGATCCGTGTTTGGGCCTATGGGCTGAAAACTAACCGCAAGCTCCTGGAAACGGTTCCACTGCCAGTTCGCGTGAGATCATGTCTCCCGCGCGTACCCATCATCACGGGCTGACGACCACTGCCCGAATCTGCTCGTCTTAGACGTCGACAAGCAGGCTGTTTCATACTGTATTTTATTATGCTCAACCCATGCGCTATTAGCGCACGCCCGAAGCTTTTCCGCGGCTGGGCTGGCCCATTTATGCTCTAAAGTATCTCCATTTTTCTTTTTTGAAGGACATTATTGCTCTATTCTTTTCAAAGTTTTCTCTATTTTTTTTGGGCTCGGTTACCTTGGTTTTACTTGGTATTTTTTTAGGCTCGGTTTCCTTGGACTCCAAATGCATTCCCCGGTCCATCAATGTCGCTGATTTAGTTAAAAGCTGTACTAAATTAGTGATACTTATTACTGATCAGAGGAAGTAATATTTTTTAAAAATATGAATAAATTTGTAATTTAAATATTTTTATAACATGAACATTTTCCAATTTGAATAAATTTGGAGTCGAAACATTTTTTCTAATATAGGCATTTTAAAATATAAACAAAAGAATAAAATGGGAACAGAAACAGTTCCTCTTATTGGGCCGATTCAGAGCAGCCTATGAAAAAACCTTTCGGACATACTAGTGAAATCTAAGCGTGACATACGAGCGCCCACTAACATGTACTACACGTAGTAGTATGGAGCAGCAGCTGTAGCAAAAATAATCTATGGCGTAGTGTGCATATGCATTTCAGCTAGTAGATGACAAGAAGCAACTCGAAAGGAAAAAGTACTTCTTTCGTCTAGAAATAGATATCGCAGATTTATCTATATTTATAGACAAATATCTATTATAACATACTCTACTACGACAAGTTGTGTCCAGTTCCAGTGCTAGAGAGGCAAAGATGGCGGCACGTCTTCAACTCATGTTAGTATCTGTAGTCGTCGCTAGGTGGTCCATGGACCTAATTGTAATTTTTATTTGTTTTAAGTCTTTTTATACTACCATTGATAATTATTAATAGAAATGAGAAATTTTCGTAAAAAAAAAACTTTGACATCTGTTTGGAGAGAGAGAGAGAGAGAGAGAGAGAGAGAGTATAGATGAAGGTTAAAGGTCAGAGCAAACCTATCGGTATGCATGCACATCTAGGGCACGGCCGCCAGCCCCGTTCACATCTCGGACTTCGAAATTGTTCGTTTTGATCTGTTCAAATCACGGTTCGGCTATATAGTCCACTGTTTCATAGTTTTTCTCAAGTAGGACCAAATAGAAGGGCACATCCATATAAATAAAATAGCACACATGGTTCAATAGGACCAACACACATATAGTTCAACATATAAATAGTTTAACACACACTAAGGACCAGGGGCGGAGCTACAGTGTAAAGGCCCATACTCTTGTCTATATAGCCCAGTGCAACAAAATAAACCCATTAAAAATTATATTTGACCCCAGTTAATCAGACTCCATTCACGTAAAATCTCTTGTGTTACCACAAAAAACACTGGTGCGTCCAGACCAGGCCCAAAACATGTAGTAGTCAGCCCATACTTAGCTCAATCGATCTATGAAGGAAAAGTATCGCTCGGTTAGCTCCCGATCGCCTCAGATTCCGTTTTTTATGGCGATCTCGCTCGCTCGTTGTCCGTTGTTCGCCTCTTGCTGTCTCCTCCCGTGGATTGCCGGCAGTCCCTCGACTCAAGAAAACCGACTATTTCTTCTACACGATCTGTAAGTACGACTAAAACCGGTATATACACCTAATTGATATGAAGGATTATCAGTTCCCAATTCTCGAATCATCTTAGGGTTTCTAGTTTCCTGATCGGTTGATATTTTGTCGTTTGAAGGTTTGGGTTGATTTTGTGGTATTGGGTAATCAGTGAGACGCTGATAACGTGGATTAGAGAATACAGATTACGCCTCAAATCGCCTAGCATAATGTCAGGTAATCAAATAATAAATCAAGAACGACATTCTATAGTATTTATTTATCATGTATATATAATTTATGCATTTTGTTATAATGGTCTCTTGCTAATTTTACAGGTAGTAGATTTTTTATGTAGAATTTTTTGGATTTGAAAAGAAAATCGCCACCATCCACAACCAATAATCTTTATCACGAAGGTCCATCCAACACTAGTCGTAGTACACGTCCTTGCCCTTTGCCGGTCCCTCCAACTTTAAGAGAGGTAACAGTTAATTTGATGAGCTTCCTTATGACCCGATAGATAGGGAGAGGATAACCGAATATATAGGGCCGAAGCTATAAGATTAGTTGAGACAGAAATATTTAGAGGTCCATTTAGGCCACAACCTGGTTTTAATTATCCACAGAGAAGCATAGGAGATGTCCAACGCTGATTTACTAAGTGGTATAGAAAATAGGACCGGATAGAGTAGCTGTGTGAAAAAGAATGCTACATTTTGCTTATATTGCTACTTGTAATTCGACTATATTTTGAGTTTGCTACAATATACACTATAAAATTTCTAATTAATATACTAGTTGTGGATCTAGCCATATGAGATATGCGTATATATATTAGTGGTATGTTTTATGGACATACATTTTTCATATTTGTTTGTGTTGACCCCGGCCGCCCTTTTTCCTGGCTTCGCCCCTGCTAAGGACGCATATAGCCGGAGATCCATGCAACATTTCCTTTGAAGTACATTTCCTCCCTCTATCGGTGAAACAACAAAACAGAGTCGACTTTCAACCCCTTGAAGACAAGATGGCCGGAAAGCTTGTTACTTGGGATGGGAAAAATATTAATGTGGTCGACCGAGGGGCTCTCATCAAATCCGTCCTGACCTCGCAAGCCATCTTCCACCTCACGTCGCTCTCCATCCCTCGGGGTTGCGCCAACTCCTTGAAGAAAATCAAAAGGGCTTTTTGTGGGCAGGTACCAACAAAATCTCCGGTGGCAAATGCAATATTAATTGGGAGGTGGTTTGTCGGCCTATAAATATGGTGACCCAGTATACCACTGCATTTGTACGATACTATAGTCTTTGACATAACATTCACAAAACACCGTTCCGCTAACATCATATCGCTCAGAGTGGTACAACAAAACATTGCAGGTCCATATTACAAACATACACATATTATTATTATATCAGAAGTTCAGTACTTTAAGTGATTCAAACTTACAAACCAAACTTAATTAGTTTCAGCGAAAGATTAAATTTTTAAACTCATAACCAGAATTAAGCTCAACAACTTATTCTATAAAATTTGTGTTGCTCTGCTCGATTGGTTTACTGAGAGGTGAAGACAATTTAGATCGTCCCGCTGTGTGCTGCTGTCGGACAGACCGGACTCCAAATATTGTCCGAAACAGGACACAAACAAAAAAAAAGACCCGTTTAATGGGGGGTGTGTGTGTGTGAGTCTCTCCGAATGCTCCACGACCATTTGAGTTGGTGGAGATTCATATAGTACACAGTACTGCCCGGTAGGCTGGTACACTAAGGGTGTGTTTGGTAGGTCGGGTCACCCCAACAAGCGTTTCTCACCTGAGACAAGCTAAGTTGAGATACGTTGAGTTGAGATTTTGTGTTTGTTTGGTATCCTGTATCTGTTAAGAAAGTTTGGGTCCAGATGTTGTTTGGTTCAGAAATCTGCGTTGAGATATGTTGAGCCCTAATTTTTACACAAAAGTCCTCAAAGAGCAAAAGAAAAAGCAATCAGGTCCTTGTACAATGTTGGAGGCGGCGCATCCTATCGGTGCTCGCCGAGGAGAGCAGGGAGACGCCGGCGTCGAGGAGGTGTGCAACTCGTCGAGGGCGGCCAGGTCCGGAGCTTGTCGAGGAGGGTCGGGCAGCACCGACGTCGATGAGGTGTGGCGATCAGGTCCGGAGCTCGTCGAGGAGCGGCCAGGATCGGAGCTTGTCGAGGAGGTCCGGGTATCATCGACGTCGATGAGGTGTGGCGGTCAGGTCCGGAGCTCGTCGAGGGGCGGTCAGGATCAGAGCTTGTCGAGGAGGGTTGAGGTGGCGCCGGTCGAGGAGGTTTGGATCTTGTCGAGGGGCGGCCAGGTCCAGAGCTTGTCGAGGCACCGGGGGGAGGGTCGTCCTAGGCTCTGCGACGGTGCATCTCATCGGTGGTGGTTGGCCGGAGGGGCGCAGGCGCCTGGGCGGGTCGGTGGGACGCTGGCGGCGGTGCTCCTGCTCGGGTCTGGGATGGAGAAAATGAGGAAAGAATGGGCTGCGGGTGGGGGTCTAGGGGGAGGAGGTGGGCGCGGGCTGCATCTACAATGTTTTGCGGGATGGATTCAACCGAGCTCATCTCAGAAGCTCGATTTGAGCTTCGCATTGTTTTCGTTGAGGTCGGCACTGCCGCGTTAAGCCGAGCCGAGCTAACAAACAACAAATACTCCCTTCGTCCCAGCGCTTACGGCGCAAAAAAATTCGGAATTTTACTCAGCGCTTAAGGCGCAGGACGTGGGGCATCGCTAGCTTTCCAGTTTTACCCCTGCTCGCACGCTCGCCCCCTCGCCATCATCGACTCCTGCGCCCACGCTCGCCCCATCGCCTGGATACCAGCGCCGCAATTCACCACCGCCGCCACCCCTCGATACCAGAGCTACAATTCACCACCGCCTCCACCCATTCCCTATAGATGATGGTGCCCCGGTGGGGGAAGATCTTCCCCTTTACTCCCGCACCCCATCTCCCCCCGTTCTTCTTCGTGAGGCATCCATGGCGACCAGGGCGGCGACGTTGAGGGCTCTGGCGGCGGCGTTCATGGTGCTGGCGGGGCTGTTGATCTGCGCAGGCGGCGACGTTCATGGCGCTGGCGACTTTGGTGGATCGCTTGGGCAGCTAGTTTTACCATGGATGGATCTCTCCATCAATGGACGTACGCGCGAGGGAGAGAGAGTCTGTACGGGAGAATGAGAGGGTGCACGCGAGGTAGAAACTGAGGAGTCCGGAATTTCTACGAGAGGCGATTAAGGAGGAAAGATCCGGTGCATGCAAGGGCATAAAAGAAAACCTTCCTACTTTTTTTCTCCTGCCTAGCGGTGTCTCAGCTCTCCTTAATAAGCGTGCAGAATTTTTTGCGCCGTAGGCGCTGGGACGGAGGCAGTAGTTCATATATACTATGGGTTGAGACGAGAATATCTGGGTTGTCTCGTACACCAAACGCACCCTAAATACGGCGTTGCGTTGGACAAAACTATGCCTTGGGCCTTGCATGCATGGACTAGAGGAGACTACATCGGAAACTTCACAATGTCGCGCCTTCCCGAGGGAAACATGTACAGACGTCAGACACATGCAGCATCTTCTCTTTTTCATCGTGGTTCGCAGCTGGTCGTACGCCCCAGCAGCTAGTGCTGCATGACTAGCGAGGTTCCAGGCATGGTAGGAGTTTGCAGCCTTGCACAAGCAAGGCTAGACGCTGCCACGCCATAAGTGCAGGTCAGGATCGAGAGCTCTATCCCAGTGCAGTACTTGCTTTTACATTCGGAGGTGATGGCGTACTTACAATCGAGGTGAAAGTGTTCAATCGTTAAGTGCAACGAAGCCTGTGCAAAAACCGAAACCTTTTTAACCGCTCAAACCAGCCAAAAAATCCCTAGTGTTATCTTATTCACAAATCTAATCTAAACTTTAGAGCTAGTACAACATTTTGAACTAGCCTAAACCGGTTAAACCGACCAAACCGTATTTGCACAGGCTTAAGTGCAACTCAACAATGATTCAACAAAGAACACCACGCATTCTATGATCATAGTAATCGGTTCTCATAATCTCATCCATGTTCACGTTACATCATGTATGACTTATGCCTCTGCTGGTATTAATACTAAACAAGACGGTGCAAATTTTGTCCAAAGGGATATGTAGTTTACCAAAGTTACCCATAATTATCAATAACGGTGATACTATATAAATACACTTTAAAAATATAATACTCCCTCCGATCCTAAATAAAAATTTAAAACCGCAACATTTATTTAGGATCAGATGGAGTAACATAATATATAAAGGCATATAATTTTTGTCAAAGTCAAATAATGTAAAAAATTGACCAAGTTTCTATATATTGTCGGCGGCGGCCACTCCTTTCCCGTCGGGTGTACCGCTTCCCTACTCATCTACCGGAGCAAGAAACCCTAGGACCTGTCCAGGCTACAGCGCCGTCATCACATTCCTTTTTTAAGGTGTTACTTGGTATATGTAGTTTTGGAGTGCTAGGAACGTGGTGGGATAACTCCGAAGGGTGCAACGATTGAGGGTCATCTTCGTTTCTTCGATCTGCCGTTGTTAGCATTAGTTTTTGCTCTGGCTTGATTGTGCTGATGCCTAGCAAATGAAAGTCATGTTTCAAAGAGGAAAACACTAAAACGTTCTTTAATTGTGATGAGAAGGATTACGTTAGTAAAACTATAATCTTGGTCAAAACATTATACTTCCTCTATTTCTAATGATAAGCAAAGGCATTTGTTTCTCATGAGTCAAATTTGATAACTTTAACCAAGTTCTAGAAAAACTCTGGCATTTACAGTACCAAATCAAAATCATTGGATTCAACATGAGATATTTTTCATATTCTGTATTTCAAAACCTGTTCCGATATACTACTAGTCAACTTTGACTTTTCATCAGAATACTTATAAACCTTATAAAAAGCTGATGAATCATGACTTTAGTAATTCAGAAACGGAGGAATTATCACGATAATCAAATGCTAGTTTGGCCGATCGACGTGCATGCTAATGAACATAAGAACACGATAAATCTCAAGATAAGTCATGCCGATTTTACTAGCTGTTGAACTACTTATCATGCGACCGACTAAGAAACATGCTAGTCCCAAAAGGTCAACGTAATAAACCCCAAACCCGTTCAAAAAAAAAATCGACCCCAAAAGTTAGCAGTTCATGGAATGAACAAATTACACCATCCACATCAGGAGAGAGCAAAAACGATCTAGTTTCTCCGTAGCAGGAATCGTGCCCGGCATGGAGAGTGAACACGCTAACGCTAATACTACAGGTAATTATAGTTGGAAGGATGGCTCGGAGCGCCCAAGTCTGGTGGAAACTGATGGCCCCAGGGGATCATCTGCTCGTGCTCGGCATGCTGCTGCTGGTAATGGCCCACCTGACCCGGATACCCGCCACCCCACCCGGAAGCCCCGCCGTGTGCAGCGACATAGCCCACGTCGGCGGCGGCGCTCGTTCCCACCATCGCCTGATTCTGCTTCGCCTGCAGCTGCGGTAGCGGTGGAGGTGGGGGCACCTCCTCCTGACGACCACCGCGGCCATCATTGTCCATGCCTTCGCCCGCGTCCTGCGCGGGAAGCCGGTGCACCTCGGCGTTCCCGAACGTGGCGGCGACCACCACCATCCCGCCCTCCGCCGCCGTCATCACTCCCGCGAGCGTGCCGCCGATCACCTGCCCGCCCCCACCGGCCAGCGCCACCGAGAACGGCGGTGGCGGAACATCGCCCTCCACGCCGGCATTGGACGACGGCAGCACCGTCCCGGACAGCGACAGCACGTCGAGCCGTCCCTCCAGCGTCACCGCGGACGAGGCCGCCGGGGATGTGGACAGGCGCAGCGTGATGGCGGAGACCGCGCCGCGGCCGCAGAGCACGGTCACGCCGACGCCGCGGCGGCGCCCGAAATCGGCCAGCGCGCCAGCCACGTCGCAGCCCGCGGCGAGCTCCAGCAGCACGGGCCGCATCGCCGCCTGGCTCTCCCGCACGATGACCACCGGCGGCTTCGGCCTGTTCCTCGACCCCAGCGGCCGGCCGCGCCGCTTCCCGTCGCCGCCTGGAGTGGCCGGCGGCAGTTGCTGCGGCAGGAGCGCCAGCTCGGGAGCCGCCGCGGGTTCGCTGATCAGCTCGGCCAGCGTCGCCCCCTCGTTGCTCGCCATAGAACCGGAGGTCGGAGGCTCGGAGCCCGGCAGCGCGCAAGGTTTATATACGTCGACCTAGTTGCACTTGAGCGACTATAGTAGCTAGGAGGATTAGTTAAAAGAGCTTAAAAAATGGGAACAAGAAGGTGGGAACGGACGGACCTCGATCGTACCAGGAAACAAATGGTCTCGGTAGATTTATTTATAGCTGGGTAGAGGAAGACGACGCATCTGGCCGAGGTGAGACTTGAATCGACGCCGTTGAATTGCCTAGCGCACGGCTATCGGCGCAGCACACAGCAGCGGCAAGACAGACGCGGAGTACGAGGGCGCGCACGTCCACGAGACGTCCAATCGGAGGCGTTGGGCATTGGTTAGGGGCCGGGCCCCGCGTCTCTGCCGCTTTTCGACTTGGGTGTCACCGGTCACATCAACTCCTCATCAAGTCAGGTGGGAGGAAGAGGGAACATGACTGTGTAGCCGTCTACTCCCAACAAGTGTACCGCTACTTGTCTGAAGTCAAATTATTTTAACTTTGACTAACTTTGTTTAAAAATGTAGGAACAGTACGTACACAACATCAAATTGGTACTTTTGTATCCTCGAATCATGAGAATATATCAAACCTCCCCTCTCTCTTTTCTCTCCACTAAAAAGGCGAACACGGGAGAAGACCGCCGTTTTGGTGGCGGCTTCGGCGCCACCTCTCTCCCATTGTCCTCGTGCTCATCGGCAGGTGGAAATTCGCCGGATCCGCTGCCTCGGAGATGTTTAGTTGTAGACTAGGGGTAGTCTTTGTAGCTAGGTTTAGCCCGGCTCTCGTTTCGTTTCCGGCGACGACGGTGGCGGTGTTTAATAAATTGGCTCTAGATCCTGATCGATCGCGACGCTCTGGGTTCTGCTCGGGGTCGGATCTTTGGTCTAGGCTTCCGAGTGGATTCGTCGTGGCGGCGATCGCGAGTCTACTGCGTCTTTTGTCCTCCGGCTTTGTCGTTGTAGCCATGCTCGTTCCCGTGGTTCTACGGAGTCTAGGAGGAATTATACAGGAGCGGTGCTGGTGGTCGGCGTCCTTTCTGGCGTCACCGTCGGCTGACTCGAGGAGATGGTATATCCGGTGTTGGGTTCGTGGTCGAAGGTGGGTGGTGAAGTCTGCCTCAGTCGACTGTTCTAGGAGGAGCTATGATCCGGACAAGCTCGGGGTTTTCCCCGACCGAAGTTCTCCAGTGTTAGTGATCTCGACGTTCGTGGCGGGTCCCAAATAGAGGTCCACAAAGCAGCTTGTCTACAAGGAAGCTTCTCTGGGTTTCGGTTCAGTGGAACCTCGTCTCTGTCTTCAGGGCCGTCTTCGACGGCGGTGGATCCTAGAGTCATATGATGGTGCTCTAAACAAAGGATCCTAGTGTGATGTTTGTAATTTCTTGTTTTCTAGGGTTCGTTTGTGTAAAATGTCATGTTGTGCAGGCGGTTCCCGAGTGTCCGATGCGTTGCGACGTGTCAGTAATCTCTTGTTTGTTTCTCTTATGACACCCCTTCAAGATCTAGGGTTTTGATAGAGTTTGAATGCAACGATGTAAAACTCACCTCTACAACGTTTTGGTTTCTCTCCAGAAAATTTTCAATAGAGTTTGAAAACATGGAGAATTCAAATGGTTTCAAATTTCAGTTTCATAAATATTAAGACCCCACCCATAACCGAATTCAGCGAATTTATGTCATTTTACTTTTCATTTCGGCCAATGGAGCAAAATTTCCTCTCAAAATTTGTCAAAATGTTAAAATACTGATATTTTTATTGCTTTGGATCCATGTATATTACTGAAATGACACAAATATTTTGACCAGGAGGTAATATTAAGTGTATTTTTTTTGGAAAATAGTATATATATTAATATCACAAAGATATAAATTATATCCAGCCTTTGCAACAACGCATTCCTTAGCGGCCTTACGGATTCACACAGTCCAAAAAAAAGAAATAAGAATTACAAAATGAAAAGTTTCGCTAGAGAGAACTCCTCAAAACAACGACACTGACACCATCAGAACAACACCTGTAGTCATCCACTCTAATAACAACGCCTTTAAAATGGAAACAGTGCCCAGGCGTCATCGTTGACAGATCAAAGATCGTAGGTTTTTACCCTGGAGAAAGTCCTTCGTCACAAAACAATGTCTTCAACAATGTCATTATGAGACACAACCAGTTAAGGCTAGACCTTGGATTTTCACCATGCAAGGTAAGACTGGAAACTCTTTCTGTGTTGTCTTCCCGCACAAACAGTCGCTGCTACGAGTCCCAGATCACGCAGCCAGTTCTTCGTCGCCACAAAAACTGAAATCACCATCGCTACCCCCATATTTCTGCTTTCCTGACATTCTCCGCATCTGACTTCACCATGGCTCGATGAATGACACTTGGTGGGAAGAAACAACAGAGCTTCGCAACGCTCCCGCTGAAACCAAACGGCCAGAAAAACAAGGAACGCACGACCAAATATCTTCCTATCCAGCAATCTCCAGGCATGATACGTCCATGGGAGTTCGCCGACGGAGCCTTCCGAAACTCGCCTCTCCAGTACAGATCAACGAGGACAGACATCAAGCAGATCTTCGTCTTTGTACGAAGAAACCAAAGAACCACCTCCTTTATTAGAGCCGACACAACGATCCCCACACTGCCGCCCTGTTTCCGGTGAACGGATCGAGCAGGCCGACCTTCGGCGCCGATGAACCCGTAGGCTGAGCACCGCCGCTAAGGACGCCGCGTTCGCCGTTTCCCCCAGATCCCTGCCAACGCCGGCCACGGCCCTCGCCGCCCCGGCCCAGCAGCCTCCGACCCCGAGCACGAAAACCACCACTCCACGCAGCCCTTCCCGCCACAGCTGAGCTGAGCCGCGCACCAAGCCGGACGCCTAGATTTGTTTATCTGCAAAATCACCTAAATTCAGTGAATTTTCGCAAAACAAAATCAGTGAATTACAATGAAAATTTACTGGTTGTCGACGACAATCTCAGGAAATGGACCGGTTGGCCATGCGCACACACAAAGAAACGCGGCGTCCGAGGAGTATCGAGGCGAATCTCATGGCATGGCCCCGTGAATGGAACAGACTGCTCGGAGATTGTCTCGGGAACCAGAACGAGGTAAGCAGCGCAGGCACCTTCCACGCGCGCAGGATCATTCATGGCGCCGCACTACAGTCACCCATCTTCCTGCTGCCTGCCTGCCTGCCTCGCTGCCGTGCCGCAGTCCACTACAGCTCGACGAGGACGCATGCAGGCCGCACACCGGCCGGCCGGTCACCCTGCCACCGCTAGGGTCAAAAGGCGGCAGGATCAGAGCTGCAAAAGCTGATGGTCTGCTGCTCGTGGCCCGAGTTTCCTCCATTTCCAGGCTATCTCTCTCGCGTGCTCCGTTTCTGCAGAGCCCACTCTGCCACTTCCATCAGCTTGCCAGCAGCAGCAGGTACCACGGCCCTATTTTTGCCACTAGCTCGTTCGCTGCGGCTTGACTGTTTTGGCTACCCTACAAAGCCTCATCAAGGTTTTACTGCCAGCACAGTAGTTTCGTCAAAATGGAACCCAATACTACTCATACTATGTCTTTTCTTCACAAGTACTACAAGGTACAGTAATTCTTATGAGTTTTAAACCATTTGTGTGAGTCACTGTTCACCCCGGAGGCTTATTATACTCACATAAGCCAAAATACGATCCCCCGTTCACATTAGCAAGGGCGGAGTTAGAATCCAATCAAATCCGGGCCAACTTTATGTTAATCATTGTAATTAGCCTAAACCATCCGACAACAACTAGTTCTAATAGTACTTCCTCCAATCCATAATAAATATCGCTGATATATAGATTGGATGATACATAGTTTAAAAAAATCTAGAAGGGCATGTTCGGTTTGCATTGGATCGAGGTGGATTGACATGGTTTGAGAGGGATTAAATTTCATCTAAGTCAAAATCCAAACAAATCTCATTCATTTCATTCCAATCCACCTGTGGAATGGATTAACCGAACAGGCCCTAACCTAGGTTGCCTGGGATGTTCTTATCAATTCTTAATTGCATGGATCTAAGTTTCCATGTTGCTGCTCTGAACTTCAATTATGCATGAGAAGCAGCATAGAGGTTCTTGAAGAAAATTTAGATGAATCTTGATGGAGTCAAACGACATCTCACAGAAAATAAGAACGTTTCTCATGTGACAGTTATTGATGGAATTGTGGGAAATCCCTTTAGCTCACGGGTGCATTTGTACCCATTGTGAGAAAACATATTTCAAAATATCAAAAATTTAAAAACAATGTATACATGTATATTCGAACAATTTATATTTATTCGCAAATTTTTAGGATGAAAAAACATTTTATATGTCATGTATAAAAAAGACAAAAATGTTACGTGAGTACTACTATTCACATAATATTTTTTGTCTTTTTTTATACGGGACACGTAGAATGTTATTTTATCCCAAAAACTTATGAATGGACATAAAATGTTCATATGTATATGTAGACAATTGTTTTTGAATTTTTTGACATTTCAAAATATGTTTTCTTATAATAGATGCAAATGCACCCGCGAGCCGAATAGCCACCTCTATAAAATTGTTAAGGAATTTGGAATTTCCCTAGCATTAGGACAACTCCAAGAAACCCGTATCTAGGTCGTCCAAACCGTCTAATCAAACAGGGGCAAGGACCAACATTATTCTGCAAACTTGCCATGCTCCGTGGATCGGTCAGTTTTGCCGTATTCCTAGACTAAATTTGGGTCAGCTTTGCAGTGACGTGAGCAATGTACACATCTTGGATGTGGCTACTTCTGTCCATCTCGGGTCGTCCTCCACTTGCCACCCACGTGCCGCTCTGCCCAACTCTCATCCAGGAGCCCCCGTTGCCGTCCTAGATCTATGGACGCCACGTCGACCCCCACCATGGCCCACGTCGATAGACCACCACTGGCCCTCGCCGACGAGCCCCCCGTCGGCCCCGAAGCCGCTCACACAACATGGTGGCTAGAGCCCCCCCCCCCCCGTCCCGGCATGGAAGTAAGGACTCGTCTCCCGGACCACCGGCCGCCCATTCGGTCGGGAAGTCCTCGATGAATTCTTCCTACTGGTGATGAAGCGCATGCAATCCCTGACATGGCTCATTTGGAGCGCCTCTGCGAGTTGCGCACGAACCCCACCGACAAGGCCACTTGCGTCCGCTTCGAGGAAGCTCAGGAGGAGATCGACGGACAGAAGGCGACTATGCGCTCGTTCGAGGAGGCGTTGGGCTCGTTCGACCGCGACACACACTTTACAAGGCAGCCTTCCGCTCCCTCAACATGTGAGGGCCTGCGCCGTGACGACAATGAATAGTGTCGCCTTCAGCTACCTCGGCAATTGAGGGATTGCGCTTCAACGGCGAAGAATGGCGTAGGGTCGAGGTAGCTTTAGTAGAATTAGTAGAACTAGTTGTATTATTACTTTAATATGCTATAAAAAGTACTATTCTCAACAAAATAAAAAAAAGGAAAAATATGTCCGGCCACGGACAAATGGAGGGCAGCGATTCGAACGAAATCCGTGTATAAAATGGGGGCGCCCTTAGGTGCAATATAATCTCAAACCTCGTGAAACTCATGTGCATATGTATAGCTCCACTGGCATTACATTTTTCCAAATAATAATATTATGCATGTGTAGCACGCATTGTACCGTCAAATATACTTGACAATTCAATCTTTGATGATTTAAAGTCGGTACCCTACTCCCTGATCTATAGTTTCCTCAACCCCTGTTCATTTTAGACCAGGCTGAAGGCCGATTGGTTTTCTGAAATACTCTCGGACAGACTGATCCTTGAACGGTTAGCAACCGCCTAGGAGCAGTTCTATGCAGGACACTGCATAAGCTGACGGACTGGAATTCAGATTAGAGTGTCGGGTTAAGCGATCCTTCCTTCCTTCGAGTTATAAAGAGTGTCCATATTCGCTAACTCCACGATCCTTCCTTCACAGAAAAAGCCCAATCTGTCAGCCCACACTGCCTCGGCATCCTACTGCAATCGAAAGCCCATCCGGCAGTAATTCAGTCGTTCTAGAAAAAGCAATTCCATTCATGAAAACAAAACTAACATCCTAATAAGGACGGACATGGATTCCCTGACATAGCCAATTCTGTCTTTGAGTCACTGACATGTGGGCCCCACCTGTCAGCGACCCAAAGTCAGTGAACGGCAGAGGATCTCATTCCAATAAGCACTAGTTTTGTTTTCTACGGATTAGTTAGGAAAATATCTACTAATCTCCTCGCCAATTCCTTCCAATATTCACTCCCCTAATATTCACTCCCCTCGCCTAATCCCCTCAAAATCTCCTCGCCAATTCCTTCCAATTCGTATCTTCAAAAACACGGTTGAGGCGAGCTCGCTGTTCCTGTAGCAGGTTCAAAGCGCGAGGAGGGGTCTATGGGTGTTTTGGGAGGAGCACGGTTTTGGCAAGATTTTGCAACATACTCCCTCTGTTTCAAATTACTCCGCCGGCGTGTTTACGTAGGTGAACTAGTACTCCCTCATTTTTCATTCAAAAAAATCCTCGAATTTTTGAAATAGATAGTATGAAATATGTACTACGTATACCAAAAATTCTAAGAATTTTTTGATGAAAAATGAGAGAATACTAGGACACCTAGGTAAGCGTGCGCGCGGAGTAATTTGAAATAGAGGGAGTATATGACAGAAAATAGATATAAAAATTTAACAAAAATACTAGAAATTACTACTACTAGAATCTAGTCCGAGTTGTAGTCATCATCGAACGAGGCCGATGTCGCGTCGGACACCGGCGTCAACGACAGACAATCCATCCAACGAGGATCGCTGTCGCAGATAGTCATCGGCCCGGCCATCTGCACCTCGATGAAGGCACGCCTCTGTGCCTTGTCCATTCGGCGCTCGAGGTGGTTCTGTTACTTCGCCGCCCTCACCGCCGCCTTGGTCGCGACCTGCTCGGCGTCGTGCCTGCACTGCGCTTCGATGTCTCCGGGAAAACGCGCACGCCACTCCTGCCGCAGATGCTCATCGCGCTCGGCGACGAGCAGGCGACGCTCCGTGTCGTGCCTGTGACGGCGCTCCTCCTCCGTCACGAGGCGAGGCGGCGGCGCGAGCGCCTCGGCCTGCTCGCCCGTCCAGGCGTCCTGTAAATTCATGGATGCGCGAAGGCGCCCGAGCAGCCACGCCACGATGTCGTAGGCGTGTGGCCTCATGCGCGGTGTCGAAGGTGTCGAGACAGATGCGGTCGTCATCGAACCGGATCTTGGTGTAGAAGTTGTCGGTCGGGCGCGAGCGTACGCCACGATACCCGGAGCTTCGCCGGCGCAGCGGCATGGCGGCGGTGGCGCAGGCATGACGCGTTGGCCGAGAAGCGGTGGGGAAGGTAAGACGAGTCTCCGCGCGCGCTTAAGTGCCGACGGTTTGGTTTCACGCACGACACGACATTTAACGAGCGCGCGCTGAGCGGTGCGTCAAAAGAAGCGCGCGGGACAAAGTATTTTCGCGCGGAAAGATAGCGCGACTGTTGGACAGGACGGCGGGGCTCTCGCCCCTCCCCCCCCCAATCGGTTTTAACACACGAACATGGTTTTACATTGACTGTTAGAGTTGCTCTGATATAATGGCACTACAGGACGCGCGCGCTACACCGAGGGCAAAAAACCGTCGGCGTAGGCCAAAATGCCCTCGGCGTATGGTACGCCGACGGTTGTCCTCGGCGTACCCTCCTCGGCAAAGGTCTTTCTCAGCGGAGCACACACAAGCCGTCGGCGTACGCTACGTCGATGGCTTTGCCCTTGGCATAGCGGCCGTCGGCATAGCCTATCGACCAGTTGCAAAAACATTTTTTTAAAAAAAATTATTAATTTTTTTATTTGTTTCTCAAATTTTTTATTCTTTGAATTGTTTGACTCGTTAATCTATCACTTTGAACATTTTTAACACTAATTACATTTAATATTTGATTAAATTTCAATCTTGGTCAAACTTTCTGACCGGTCACCCATACTAATACTACTCCAGCTCCAGCACACTAAACTTTCTCGTTCCTAGAATCTGTTTACGCAAAATAATTCATACATTGTTGTCAATAATATGATTTCAATCCTATTAACTCTTATATCATCATGTCACATGTTTGTATTTTTTGAAATTACAAACAACTATTTAAGTAAATATTAATGAATAAGTAAAAATATTATTCATTTCAAATAAAAATACTCCCTCCGACTCATATTAGTTGACTCAAGTTTGTCTCGATTTGAATGAATCTAGACACTATTTAGTATATAGGTTCATCCAAATTTTTACAAATTCAAGTCAACTAATATGGGTCGAAGGGAGTATAATAATTTTATTTTTTTGAATTTTACTATTTAATATGGAATAATTAATATCTTTAAATCCGTAAATCGGAATTCGAAAAATAATATGTCTAAATTGATAAAAATGAGAGGAATCCAAATATGATATCCGTATCAACTAATCACAAACCCTCCGTTTTTGAATTACCTATTTGGTGGTTGCTTCAGAAAATATCCTTTTTACGCTCGGATAATAAAAATAGTTTTTTGGTGCAATGAAAAGGAAAACATGCATTGGATATTTGATAAGATAGAATATTGTGAACCTAAAAATGATTTTCGTAAAAAACATGAGCATCAGATCATGTACCTATAGTTCATATCTGACCTACTTCCTACCGATTCGGCAGAATTTGTCTTTTTCACCAAAGGTGGACGGAAAGGTTTCGGACCCCCCTGTTGGGACATTATCCATATAAGGTGGTATAGTATTTTTTTAAAATGTGGTGGTAGCATTTCGAATTAGCGATTTGGTGGTTGCTTCACAAAACCATTCGTTTTTTGTGCTCGAAAAATGGGAAACGGCTTTTTGGTGCGTCGAAAAGAAAACTTCCTCCTGCAACATTGTTCGCCATCTCATGATGCATGCGTATGTACAATATGGGCACATTATCACAAACTATGCCTTGATTCTATCCATAACATTGGTCATTTGACCCGAAAGCCAAGAAACCTCGAATGAGATAAGTCATTTTATGAAGGTTTTTTTGAGACATAATCAATATACCAAGTTTGATATTTTTCTTTATAACTATGTCACATAATATGACACCACGCGAAGGTTTCGCATTGTTTCGATCGTCCTTGAATTTTTTATGTCCGTTTTAAACTATCGTCAAACTTTGTTGAACGACGGACATGAGCATATTGTGAACCTAAAAATGATTTTTGTAAAAAAACATGAGCATCGGATCATGTACCTGTAGTTCATATCTGACCCACTTCCTGCCGATTCAGCAGAAATTTGTTTTTTTTTGCCAGAGGTGGACGGAAAGGTTTTGGATCCCCTCTTGGGACATTGTCTATATAAGGTGGTATAGTATTTTTTTTAAATGTGGTGGTAGCATTTTGAATTATCTATTTGGTGGTTTCTTCATAAAACCGTCCGCTTTTTGTGCTCGGAAAATGGGAAATGGGTTTTTGGTGCGACGAAAAGGAAAACTTCCTCCTGCAACACTTTTCGCCATCCCATGATGCATGTGTACGCATAATATGGGAACACTATCACAAACTATGTCTTGATTCTAGCCATAACATTGGTTATTTGACCCGAAAGCCAAGAAACCTCAAATGAGATATGTCATTTTACGAAGGTTTTTTGAGACATAATCAATATACCAAGTTTGGTATTTTTCCTTATAACTATGTCACATACTATGACACAACGCGTTTCGCATTTTTTCGATCGTTTTTGAATTTTTTATGCACGTTTTAAACTATTGTCAAACTTTTTCGAACGGCGGGCACGAAGATTCTTAGCTTGGGGCCGAGTTTCGCTAAACTTGTATTGGATCTTTGATAAAATAGCATATTGTGAACCTAAAAATGATTTTTGGAAAAAAAATATGAGCATCGGATCGTGTACATGTAGTTCATATCTGACCCACTTCCTACCGATTCGGCAGAAATTTGTCTTTTTTACCAGAGGTGGACGGAAAGGTTTCGGATCCCCTGTTGGGACATTATCCGTATAAAGTGGTCTAGTATTTTTGTAAAATGTGATGGCAGCATTTTGAATTAGCCATTTGGTGGTTGGTTCACAAAACCGTTTGTTTATTGTGCTCGGAAAATGGAAAATGGAAAATGGTTTTTTGGTGTGATGAAAAGGAAAACTTCCTCTTGCAACATTGTTCGCCATTCCATGATATATGTGTATGCACAATATAGACACATTATCACGAACTATGCCTTGGTTCTAGCTATAACATTGGTCATTTGACCCGAAATTCAAAAAACCTTGAATGAGATAGGTCATTTTGTGAAGGTTTTTCTAAGACATAATAAATATACCAAATTTGATATTTTTCCTTATAACTATGTCACATAACACCACGTGAAGGTTTCGCATTGTTTCGATCGTTTTTAAATTTTTTATGTCCGTTTTAAACTATATATAATGTTTTATGTTTCACTTAATTTTTATTTACAAATGTGTAATATTTGAGTGTAGATAGATATGTCTTATTTTTCTGCAATTTTTGATATATTATTTGTATTTTTCTAAATTAGAATAATTTAGTTATGATTTTTCAAAGTTTAATGAGATAAAATAAAAAATAGATACGCTGAGGGCAGCCGTTGGCGTATGCTACACCGACGGCTGCATATGCCGAAGGCAATTCTACAGACTGCTTGGTGGGACAAGTCTGGATGATGGCGGCCCCGACGGCCCCGACTTTTGACCGTCGGCATAGCTTTCTATTCATGTAGGGAGTCTTCGCCATTATCACAAATAACCCCGAAATGACGTGTAGTCGCACCGCGTCCGTTCGATAGAAGGGCGCTAGAAGACTGTGCTTTTTCGCGTCATGCGCGGTGCGCATAGATAGCACCGCCCCATGTTGCCGCTACGTTTTAACAGTAGCGTGACAGATTTGGGCACACGGCCGATGAAATCCAAAACGGTGGAAAATTCGGGGACGTAGCCCACCAAAATGATGGTGATGGTGTAACAGTGACACGGTACCAATGCACAAATGATGACGGCGTACCTTATATTTACGGTTTTGCTATTTCTCAGGCGCCTGTTCACCGTTGGATTTTGGTTCTAAGATTCGATTGAGCCATCTGGTTGCAGTTTTTTATTTTTAAACCATGCATGTTTTCATTCGATTAAGCCAGCCACGTCAGCCGACCGAGAAATAGTTATTTCTCAGTCGCCTGAGACGTAGGCTTCTCTTATATTTACACACTCCAAAAGGAAAAATTATACATAGCCAGGGCGTGCAATCTACCGTGGCGAGTTGGCCTCTATGTAAGGATTTCTCTGATAGTGGTTTGAACTTTGAAGTGGATAGGCCGCTGGCATTGACAACGATTAGAAGAAACTCCAGCAGCCGGCTGTATGCGACGGCGACGCCATCGATGACTTTCTTCTGGCCGCCGGCTGCTGAAATTTGCACAACCCTGACGTCCTTTTTCTTGAAATTGGCTTATACAACACTATATTAATATAACAACCACATGATACAAGAGTCTGAATAAATGTAAGATGTTGGGTAGCAATACAAACATGTCTTAAAAAAAGAAATAAAAACAAAGACGAATCGACGAAACTAGGATAATCCGCAATCGTTGCACCCTCCTACTCTGTCCTACCACACTCATAGCTCAGAAGCACCCAACACCAAGCAACACCTCAAAAATGGAATACCACGTCAACACGACGCTTGCTGCCTGGACCTACCGGTCGTAGCGTTTCCCCTAACACATAGAGGAAGTGAATCAAGAGTACCCACGGCGTCTTTCAAAAGAAATTGTGACACCCGTAGATGGCACCGTGTCCGTGTCAGAAGTTTCGACAAGGATCTATCCCTAAGAATCCCATCCACAAACCCCGCCACTCCATTGCATAATAGCCCTGCAAGGTCCCGCCACGGAGGCCTCACCCACCAGGCTCGCCGCCCACCAGCACGTGTCACCATAGTTTTGGAGTCACCGTCGGCGTCTCAAGTGTTTATTTTGGCGTAGTACTGTCTTGATAGTGTCTAAAAATAGAAGCAAAGGCATCTGAATCGAAAAGCACAGAACAAGTGTTTATTTTGCCCATCAGCATGCTTGGTTATTATACTACTGATGCCGTGATAAAATTAGGCAGCTAATCATCAGGAATATTACGCCATCGATGACGATCTCGCTGCCACAGGGAGCACGCGACCCGCGTGTGCAAAACACGGAATAATTCACAGAAAGGAAGATATTTTCTGCAATAAAGATTGATAGGTGTGCATCGGGGCCCTCTTTCGTTTTCAGGTCCGCGATGAGGTGGCCGACGAAATCCAGCCGTACCCCTACTTATAACCGGAAGGAAGGCAGCTGAGCTGGGACGAGATAAGGAATCATGGAGGCCATGGCGGCGTCGTCGGCGGTGGCGAGGCCTACGCTACGCGTGGCCGCCTTCTGCGGCTCCCTCCGCAAGGGATCGTGGCACAGCGGCCTCGTCCGCGCCGGTACGTACGCACTGATGATGCACCATTCTTCGTATGCCGCGTATCGCTTTTGCACTGACTGCGTACGAGCTGTTTGTTCCTGGTCATCTGAACCGAAGCCGAGAAGCTGTGCCAGGAGTCCATCCCGGGGCTGCAGATCGACCACGTCGACATCTCCAGCCTGCCCATGTTCAACCAGGACCTGGAGACCGGCGACGGCGAGGGATTCCCGCCGGACGTCGAGGCGTTCCGTGACAGGGTCCGCGCCGCCGACTGCTTCCTCTTCGCCTCGCCCGAGTACAACTACTCCATCACCGGTACTACGCTTTCTATTCGGTTCTACCCCATTTGCCGGTCCATCTCCTCAGTCGTTCTTCATGTGCCTCATCACGTGTTCCAATCGTGGCAGCCACGCTGAAGAACGCGCTGGACTGGGGGTCGCGGGGCAAGAAGAGCTGCTGGGCGGACAGGGCGGCGGCGATCGTGTGCGCGGGAGGCACCTTCGGCGGGGGCAGGGCGTCGCTCCACCTCCGCCAGGTCGGGGTGTTCCTGGACCTGCACTTCATCAACAAGCCGGAGCTCCACATAAGGGGGTACGAGGACCCGCCCAAGTTCGACGCCGAAGGGAACCTCATCCACGCCGAGACCAGGGAGCGGCTCAGGCAGGTGCTCCTGTCGCTCCAGGCCTTCTCGCTCAAGCTCCAACCCAAGGAGAAATGAAGAAGAAGAAGAAAGATCGAGCACTTGGCAGTTGGCACCGGACGTGCGTGCTAATTAGTCCATTTCTATGGTATAATTTATTATGTCCATCAATCCGCTATTTCCATGGCTATTCGACATTTCTACTTAGTGCTACTATGCGCTACTACGGACAAGATGCCCCAGTCGCATCATTCCATCGTTTTCGTTATCCCTTCCTTCTTTCGCTTTCTTTGGTGCCCCGTGCCTATCATGCTGCCGCGCTGGCCTCATGTCTTCTACATCTAACAAAAACTTACTTTTTTTTTGCGAATGAGAAAGACATACGAATTGTAAAAGAAAGAAAAGCTAATTAAAAGAGAAAAGCCCAATTTGCTCTATGATCTCGTCACAATCCAGAGCATTGATCAAGAACTTGCCAATCACGAACTGCGGGGCACAAATTTGCCCAGATCAAACTTTTTGGCCAATCTGTCACGGTGACCATCTATTTGTTGATGTTGCTGGCTGAATTTTTGTGAATATTCTCATAAACGCTTTATCCATTTCACTTTTCACGGGTGTACCATCTAATTTTCATTTTTTTTGCCAATTTTCAATATTTTTCACTATTCGAAAATTCTTCCTCATTACATGAAATTTTTGTTCATGAAATTGAAAAAAATTCATGTAATTTTAGGTTAGTTAATTACTTCTACAAAAACTATTCATGTTTTTTAGAAAATTTCATAATGTTTTTAAAATTGTTCATGGTTATGAAAAAATATTAATTATTTGTATTTTTCATGAATTTTAGAAAATTGACAAGTTTTAAAAGGTTCAAATTTTAGAAAATATAATGATTTGAAAATCTTCATATTTATAACAAGAAGAAATAATCAATAAAAATGGAAAAATAAAATATAAATAAAACAAAAATGAT
Source organism: Avena sativa (assembly GCA_916181665.1). Lineage (NCBI taxonomy): Eukaryota > Viridiplantae > Streptophyta > Magnoliopsida > Poales > Poaceae > Avena > Avena sativa. Next base: position 444,096,734 of record OV702282.1, on the reverse strand, counting down.
TTTTTAGCGAGTACACAAATCGTTGCTTTTCTATTTTTAAGCGCGTAGAGGAAAGTTTTCTCATATCGCCATACTGCTATGGCCAATTTCTTTCTTCTATGCCGAAGCATTCCGCATAACTAGACTGGCCCGTCCGAAGTTAGCTCCAGGTGACACGATCACCCCTTGCCGCAGGGCCGGTGCATACGGGCTCCTAAACGCCGCTTTACGCGGCGCCATGCGGGATGCCAAATAGCCGCTCGCTGTGGGCTGTGGTCTATTGGGCCACGCCCCATCAGACGTTTCCTTTTCTTTTATTTATTTATTTTATTTTATTTTTTGTTATTCTTTTATTTTTTTCAAAATCGGATCAAAGTGTCTCAATATTATTCAAATTTCGAACATATTTAAAATTTGAATATTTTTTATATTATCTATTTGAAATCTAAAAATAATGATTTTTAAAATTTGAAGAGTAATCTAAAATCATTATTTTAGATTTCAAATCATATTTTTTTGGATTACTAACAATATTATTTTGATTAATTTTAGAAATTAATAATTTTTTAGATTAATTTTAGAATATTTTATAAATATTACCAATTTATTTCATGATTTTTCACTAATAATTTATAATCTGTTCAAAATTTTCCAAACATCAACATAATTTTTTAGATTACTAACAATATTATTTAGATTAACAATTATCCAACATAGAAAAATTTACTAACAAACATCAACAATTTTTCAAATTTATAAATTTTATAAACATCAACAATTTTTCAAATTTATAAATTTTATAAACATCAACAAAATTTTTCATTAATTTTACAAATATTACTAACAAATTTCAAATTTTAGAATAATTTTTTAGATTAATAATTTAAAATCAAGAAAAATTTACTAACAAACATCAACAATTTTAAAAATATGAACAAAATTTCCAAATAATTCCAAACCATGAAATTTGAAATCTAAAAATTGGTGAACATTTTCACAAATTACATAAAAATTTGTTCATGACTTTTTTAAAATAGGTTGATGATATTGATAAATTATTCATCTATTTATAGATTTAGTTCATTATTTTTTGAAAAATTGTTGATCTTTGTTAGTAAATTTTTCTTGATTTTTCAAAAAAATGTTCTTGGTTTGGAAAATATATTATTTATTTGAATTTCCATGGATTTTTTAGAAAGCACAATTTTTAAAAGGTTCAATTTTTTTTTAAAATCATGTTATTTGATAATCAAGAATAAGGAAAATAGAAAAACATAAATAAAACAAAAAACAATTTTAAGGAATCTTTTTATTTTCTTAGCGATTGTGCGAGGAAATTTCTCACGTCGCTACTATGGCAAATGCTATTTCCCATCCAACACGCGTTTTAATAGGCTCCGCACGCGTTGGGCCAGCCCATATAGCATTTATTTTTTCTCATTATTTTTCCCATGTCTCTTTTCTTTTTTTATTTTCTATTTTCTTTTTTCTCTTTTCTTTTCTAAAAACTTTTCGAATTTGAACAATTTTCAAATGTGAACAATTTTTGAATTTGAACATATTTTAATATGAACAATTTTTGAATTTGAATAATATTCGAATGTGAACATTTTTGAATTTAAACATTTTTTGAATTTTTAACAATTTCTGAATATGACCAGGTTTTAATATAAACAATTTTCAAATTTGGACAGTTTTATATATGAACAATTTTCGATTTCAACCAATTTTCGAATTTAAATATTTGTCAAATTTGATCAATTTTTAAATCTGAACATTTTGGAATTTTAAATTATTTTCGATTTTAAATATTTACAAATTTTTGGACAGAACTGAACCTCTATACCTACGACCTAACCAGCTGACACCATTAAAGTGAGAACGTGCTTAACACACGAAATGAAAAACCATAGAACATCACCCACGTACTCCGGACATTGAATTTAGGTCCGAACGTCAAAAATCCGCTCACTCGCGTATCCAGGAATCTGTTTTCGTCCGGATTTAGGCAAACTTTGGTCCGGACTACCAAGACCATACCCAGGATCCCGGATATGCCCTGGGAACGCCGGACGTAGTGGATTGGCCGAGTGGACCAGCCTGTCAGCGACAGACACCGAGTCTTCGTCGTCCTTCCCGCCTTTTCCCTTTTTCCGCCCTTGCCGCCGAACTCGGTTTCCTACCCTCGGCGCTACACCCCTCATGTCGAACTCGGCCTATAAAAGGCGTACATCTCATCGTCTCCCTTCACAGTCTCTCACACCCCTCCCAACTTCGGCGAACTCCAGGGGCTCGCACCTTTCTACCTCCTCAACTGCACCGAAAAACCATGGCCAAGGGATTTTCTGGCCGACGCATGCTGCGGACGTGGGAAGCCCGGCTGCTCCACGAGACGAGCTATACGACGCCGTCAGACTGTCGTCTCCCCTTCGCCTGGCAACTCAGCGTCGGTGGGATCCCTATTCTGCCGATGCCAGCCGACGAGGACATCGCTGGAGAGATCCAGGCGACTATTGACGCCATGCAAGACCCGGAACTCGCCGAGGATCCTGGCAACCTGGTCTTCTGGAGGGAGTTCTTCGCCGACAGGCGCCTCCAAGATCTCGTCCGACACGAGGGTCCGCCGGGCTCGCCGCCGCAGTGTCACAATATGAGTTTTCGCCGCCGCTGGTGGAGCGTTCCAGGGCGAACTCTCGCCGTTGTCATGGAGCATATCCAGGCCGGCAACCATCCCCGCCTCGGCCTGTAGAAGCGGCGTCCGCCGTAGACCACGGCGGCGGCGTCCTTTTCCTAGTTAAATTCGATGTAATATGTGCGTCCCTGTGATAGTTAATGGAATCCGTGTTATTCGTCCAAATTTAGCCGAGTTTAACTGAATTTTGCCAAACCTGGGAACTCGTCCTTGGAACGCGAGTGGGAAACTCGGCGTACCCAGTCGACCGGCTAAAATAAGATCCGAATTACGGCCTGTGTTCGCTCAACGAGTGGGAATGCTCTTAGAGTAGCGCTTAAGGGGTGTTGTGCGGGGCGCCACATAGCCGCTCACCACGTTTTAGTGGTCTATTGGGCCAAGACCCTGAGACATTTTTTTAGTTTTTTCTCCGTTTTTCCATTTTTGCTATGTTTTCTATTTTTTTTGCAAAATCGGATAGAAGTTTCCTAATATTATTCAAATTTTAAAGAGATTTAAAATCTGAAAACTTTTCAAAAAATCTAAACAATTTTCAATTTGAGTATTTTAAATTTAAACTTTTAAAAATTGGAACAATTTTAAATTTTGAACTTCTTTAAATCTAAATAGTTTCAACTTTTAACAATTTTTAGATCCGAAACATTTTTAAATTTGAATATTTTTCAAATCTAAATATTTTTAAATTTAAAAATGTGAATAAGTTTGAAGATCTAAACAATAATGAAAAAGAAAAATAGAAAAAAGAAACAAAAACAGATAAAACCCATGATTTGGGCTGGCGCATACCACGCTCGAGGGGTTTGCGGAAATGGTAATGCCTGACCTTGGCTCGGATGATGACCTGAGTAAATTAGAGTGTGAAAATAGCGTTTGAAGTGGACGCCCAACAGGTAAGCGGGATGATGCCATCGATGACGCTAATCCAATAACCCCCTCACTGCGGCGTCTGAACTTTACACAGGCGTGGTGTCCTTTTAGGCAATCCTAAAGTAGAAAATACTTTTTTAGTTTGCCCATCTAGAGGCATGACTGTTACTGACTATATTATGAGATTCGGGAGCCAATGTTCGAGACTATGATATGAGGCCATCGATGACGTACAAATCTCTCACAGGACCACCACTGCCGCAGCCAGATGAAAGAAACATCCGTTCGTGCAGATTGCAGAACAAAGCTATGTTGATTTCCACACAAGTAGGAAAGCATACGTTTTCGGTTCAAGAAAACGACACTCTCGTTCCTTGAATTGGTTTGATCATCTAGACTGACAGTCAGGTCAGCGAGAATGACGTTCACGATGACCTGGACGATGAAATCCGGTCATCTATTTATTCCGTCACCTCCCCGGAGCAGATATCAGACAAGTTGCCTCTGTAACCCCAAGCTACTCACAGTCGCAGCAACCGGTCAAGTCCGACACGAGATCGGCAAGCGAGAAGGATGGGAACCCTGGCAGCTCCAGCGTCGGCGAAACCCACCACCATCCTCCGCGTGGCCGCCTTCAGCGGCTCCGTCCGCAAGGACTCCTGGCACGCCGGCCTCATCCGTGCCGGTAAACTCCTCATTCAGATCACAGCTTCCCATGCACCGGTGCAGCACACCATTCCTCATGGATCCGTCGCTTGTCTCACTCTCGTGATCGTTTCCTTTTTTTCCCCAAAATGTAGCCGAGGAGCTGTGCGAGGAATGCATGCCGGGCCTGCAGATCGACCACGTCGACATCTCCGACCTACCCATGGCGAACCCAGACCTGGAGACGGACAACGGAGACGGCTTCCCGCCGGAGGTCGAGGCGTTCCGCGATAGGGTTCTCGCCGCCGACTGCTTCCTCTTCGCCTCGCCCGAGTACAACTACTCCGTGACGGGCTCGCTGAAGAACGAGCTGGACTGGGCGTCCAGGGGCAGCGTCAAATGCTGGGCGGACAAGGCGGCGGCGATCGTCTGCGCGGGCGGCGACTTCGGGGGCGGGAGAGGGTCACTCCACCTCCGCCAGATTGGGATCTACCTGGACATCCACTTCATCAACAAGCCGGAGCTCCATGTCAGGGCGTTCGACGACCCGCCAAAGTTTGACGCCGACGGGAACCTCACCGACGCCGAGACCAGGGAGCGGCTCAAGAAGGTGCTTCTGTCGCTTCAGGCCTTCGCACTCAGGCTCCAACGCAATGAGTAACTGATGAAAAAGAAACTTGATACTACTCGTATGTATGCGCGGCTGGTTACTTTGCATTTTCACTCAGGTGTTAGGTGTTGTCAGTGGCGGAGCCAGGAATGAAGCAAGTCTAGGGCGAAAAACTAAGCGTATAAAAAATTAGTAATTTTTTCTTGTAATAACATAGAAAATTTGATATGATAATAAACATGAGCATATATTTTTAAATCTGTCATACGAAGAGACAAGTACAAACTAGAAATAGTAGTACGAAATACAAAAAAAAATACCAAATCACTTGATTAGTCATCTGAGCCTCTCATAACCTTATCAGTTGATTTGTTTAGTTTCGAGATGGATGGATAAAATCTATTCATCTTATATTCCTGCAACATTAAATGAATTACAACAAAGTACAAACAAATCCAACCCCTGAATCCAGTGGCGGAGCCAGGAATGAAGCAAGCCCCGGGTGAAAAACTAAGCGTACAAAAAATTAGTAATTTTTTCTTGTAATAACATAGAAAATTTGATATGATAATAAACATGAGCATATATTTTTAAATCTGTCATACGAAGAGACAAGTACAAACTAGAAATAGTAGTACCGAAATACAAAAAAAAATACCAAATCACTTGATTAGTCATCCGAGCCTCTCATAACCTTATCAGTTGATTTGTTTAGTTTCGAGATGGATGGATAAAATCTATTCATCTTATATTCCTGCAACATTAAATGAATTACAACAAAGTACAAACAAATCCAACCCCTGAATCCGACTATCCAAATGAGTCAATTCCGATTGTTTATCGACTTATCAGTACCCAATTCAATACTGAAATTACCTGGAAGGCTAGCAGAATCAGCTGTCTGGCTAGCAGAGCCGTAGAGTAGAGGCAGGAGCAGTCAGGCAAGGGCAAGCAGCTCTGCAGCTGGGACTGACGGCGCCGCGGCCGCCTGCGGCGGACATGGGGAGGCCGGACAAGGGGCAGCGAACAGGGGGAGGCCGGCGGCTGACAGTCGGTCGGCGGCCGGTTGGGGCAGGACTGGATCGGGGCTGCCGGGATGGGACTGGGTCGGGGAGACCAGAGACGGTCCGGCGAGTGGAGGTCGCCGACGGCGTGGCTCCTGCCCTCGCTGGCTGCTGGCGGCGCCGACGCGCAGTGCCGAGCGCTGGGAACGAACGGGGGCCAGAGGTCATGGCGTAGTGCGATGTGCGTGGTATTTCGTGGGATTTCTCTGTGTCTAGCGAGCAAGGTGAGGCCACATGGGCTAGACTTGGGTTGTGCCCCGGGCCAATTTTGTTTTTTCGCTGATGGTAAGAAGAATTTCTCGCTGCGCCCCGGGCCATGGCCCAGGTTGCCCTGGGCCTGGCTTCGCCCCTGCCTGAATCCAACTATCCAAATGAGTCAATTCTGATCGTTTATCGACTTATCAGTACCCAATTCATTACTGAAATTACCTGGAAGGCTAGCAGAATCAGCTGACTGGCTAGCAGAGCCGTAGAGTAGAGGCAGGAGCAGTCAGGCAAGGGCAAGCAGCTCTGCAGCTGGGACTGATGGCGTCACGACCGCCTGCGGCGGACAGGGGGAGGCCAGACAAGGGGCAGCGAACAGGGGGAGGCCGGCGGCTGACAGGCGGTCATCGGCCGGTTGGGGCAGGACTGGATCGGGGCTGCCGGGATGGGACTGGGCCGGGGAGACCAGAGACGGTCCGGCGAGTGGAGGTCGCCGACGGCGTGGCTCCTCCGAGCGCTGGGAACGAACGGGGGCCAGAGGTCATGGCGTAGTGCGATGTGCGTGGTATTTCCTGGGATTTCTCTGTGTCTAGCGAGCAAGGTGAGGCCACATGGGCTAGACTTGGTTTGTGCCCCGGGCCAATTTTGTTTTTTCGCTGATAGAAGAATTTCTCGCTGCGCCCCGGGCCATGGCCCAGGTTGCCCTAGGCCTGGCTCCGCCCCGTGTCGTATTGGTTACATCGACAGTCAATTCATTGACAGCTTGACCTACCTACCCATCTACTAGTATTTTCTTGTTTCGCGAGAGGTGTAATGTATTTTCCGCTAAAAACAGGTTAAGCCACTGTTAGCATAGTTTGCTTGTAATAAATCTCGTCTATAATTGAGTTACTTGTTCTTCATAAATCAAGCATTTCCATGCTTATTCAACTAGTGCGAAACTATGATCTGGATAAGAAATGCTAATCACATGATTTTATATCATTCCTCATAATCAATTTCTCATGCTCCGTGCTGCGTCCTCGGTGTCTGTCTTTCTAGGAAAGCGGTTCTGACGGCAACCTGGAATCGGTTATTATATTTTTAAGGGGGAACAACCAATCAAATCTTTGTGTCAGATTATCCGACGATAACTTGATTTGACTGTTGGAATTATGCCCTAGAGGCAATAATAAAGATGTTATTGTTATAATTCTGGTTCATGATAAAGTTTATATTCCATGCTAGAATTGTATTAAGCGGAAACTTTGATACTTGTGTGGTTTATGAACAACACCGTGTCCCTAGTATACCTCTATGGACTAGCTCATTGATTAATGATGGTTAAGGTTTCCTAACCATAGACATGAGTTGTCGATTAATAATGAGATCATGTCATTGGCAGAATGATATGATGGACATACCTAAATCAAGCAGAGCAATTAGATCGTGTCATCGTGTTCATCTTTGCGAAGCTTTTTCTATGTCAAATATTGTATTCCTTAGACCATGAGATAATGCAACTCCCTAGTATCGGAAGAAAGCTTTGAGGTCATCAAACGTCATCCTATGAGAGGGTGATCATAAAGGTGTCTCTCAGGTGATCGGAAAGTACTTGTTGGGTTGTATGTATCGAGATGGGATTTGTCCCTCCCGAGTCGGAGAGATATACTTCGGGCCCACTCGGTAATCGATATCAACACCGCTTGCAAGCACGTGGTTAAGGAGTTAATCACAAAGTGATATCGGATTACAGAACGAGTAAAGTACTTGCTGTGAACGAGATTGAACTAGGTATGCAGATACCAACGATCGAATCTCGGGCAAGTAAAATATCGCGTGGCGAAGGGAATATAAATATGGGATTAATTGAATCCTGGAATCATGGTTCATCCGATATGATCATCGATGAATATGTGGGAGTCAATATGGGTTTCCAGATCCCGCTGTTGATTATTGATAAAAGACCATGTCTGCATATTCTCGAACCCGTAGGGTCACACACTTAACGTGCCTCGACGCTAGGATAGAATGGATAATTGGTTTATGAATTTTGTTCGGAGTCTCTGATAATATCCATGACATCACGAGAGGTTCTGGAATGGTCCGGAGAATAAGATTCATATAAAGGAAAGCAGATTTTGGATTTCGGAATCGTTTCGGAGTATTCGGTATTGTACCAGAAGGTTCTAGAAGCTTCCGGAGTGTGACCAACGTGGCCCCACTTGTTGGAGGCCTACGTGGGACTAAGGGGAGTGCCCTGGCCGCATTGGGCCAGGGGCACAAGGCCCCATAGGCCCAGCCGGACAAAACCCTAGGGGAAACCCTATGAACCCTTCTAGAAGGAGGGGGGAAACTTGCCCCCCACTCCAACCCTTGGGGCCGCCGCCCTAGGGCTTGGAGGAGGGACCAAGGGGGACATCCAGACCCCTATATAAGGTGGGCAGGGGAGCACCCCTCCCCCCACTCCTTCAACCCTAGCCGCCGACCTGCTACCCTCCACATCTCTCTCTCCCGACTGCGCGTAGGCGTAGCCCTGCCGCAGAAACTCTCCACCATAGCACCACGCCGTCGTGCTGTAGATCCAATCTATCTCTCCACCCCACTTTCTGGATCAAGGAAGGAGGAGACGTCGCTGCGCCATACGTGTGCATCTCTCGGAGGCACCGCCACTTGCGGCGTTGGATCGAATCGGATCGTGAGGAGGAGAAGGCTAGTTCGACTACATCACCCACGTTCTGTTGAACGTTTCCGCTGTGCAATTTCTTCAAGGGTATGAAGATCTCATCTATCCCTCTCGTTATTTGCATCTCCTAGATTAGATCTTGGCTTTCCCGTTTGCATCCGTAGAAAATTTTGATTTACTATGCCGCGAAACCCTTTAGTGGTATCAGAGCTAGATCTATGCGTAGATGTGTTTCACGAGTAGAACGCAACATGCTTGTTGCGGGCGTTGATGTTTTCTGTTGTAAGCCTCTTGTTGTGTACTTCTTATGACACGGGATAGTGAGATCGAAGCAGTCCAGGCCAACTTTACGCGACCTCGTTCGCGAGACCGGCCCCGCACTTGACGTGTGGCTTGTTCCACACAGGCTGGTGGATGCCAGTTTCTCTCACTATAGTAGTTATGGGATTTACACCGGATGTTGGCAACCATAATATCATCGTTGTGGATTTCCGTAGGTAAGAATCGTTCTTAGCTTGTTACTCCCATAAGCCACATAAAACATGCAACAACAAAGTAGAGGCGTCTAACTTGTGTTTGCAGGGAGTGTTTTGTGATATGGTATGGCCCAAGACATGATGTGTATGATGTATGCGATGATCATGTTTTGTAATATTTCACGACTTGCATGTCGATGAGTACACAACCGGCAGGAGCCATATGGTTGTCTTTATAATTGTTATGACCTGTGTGTCAACTTCTTATACGCCATGTAATAGCTTTACTTTATCGCTAAGTAGTTAGCAATAGTTATAGTTGCTATTCGTGGTGGAGGCAATCATGGTGGAGTGATGGAGATCATGCTAGTGCGCACAAGATGGAGATCATTGTGCGGAGATTGGCTATACCATGTCACATAAAATAATATGCATGTGATGTTTATCCTTTTATGTATCTTATTATGCTTAGATCGCGACGGTAGTATTATAAGATGATTCCTCACTTAAAGATCAAGATAAAATTGTGTTCTCCCCATGTATGCACCATTGCGAAAGTTCGTCGTGTTCAAGCACCTCGTGATGATCGGGTGCTATAAACTCTACGTTCACATACAACGGGTGCAAGCCAGTTTTGCACACGCGTAAATACTTGGGTTTGACTTGACGAGCCTAGCATGTACAGACATGTCCTCGGAACACACGAACCGAAACTTTAAGCATGAGTCATATGAATGATATGATCGACGCTTGGTGTCCACCATTGAAACCACATCTCTTCTCGTGAAGATCGGATTAGGTGTGGTGAATTTGGATCGTGTTCACTAAACAACTTGAGGGATGTTGAATTTAGTGGGAGTTCATCTAGTAATTTGATTAAGTTGAACTAGTTATCATGAATATAGTCTAAATTGTACTTGCAAATTTTGTAGATCAAATGGCTAAGTCCAACTTCAACTTCAACATTTTTGCTGAGAAAGAAAAGCTTAAGAACAATGGGTCTAACTTCACCAACTGGTTCCGCAATCTGAGAATCATTCTCGCTAGCAGACAAAAGGACTATGTCCTTGAGAAAACGCTAGGTGACGCCCCTGCTATTGATGCGCCGACTGATGAAAAAGCTGTTTATTAGTCACGCAAAGATGATTATGGAGTGATTAAGAGTACCATGTTGTTTGCTATGGAATCGGACCTTCAAAATCGCTTTTGAGGAGTTCGCCGGGCCCTTTGAGATACTTGAGGAACTAAAAACCATGTTTCAGACTCAGGCCCGTTCTGAGAGATATGAGATCTCTGAGAAGTTCTTTAATTGCAAGATGGAGGAAGGGAGCTCCGTTAGTGAGAACGCCATTAAGATGTCGGGCTACACTCAACGTCTTGAGCAACTGGACTACAAGATTTCAGAAGAGCTCATGGTTGACAGAGTTCTGCAATCACTCCCTCCTAGATACAAAGGTTTTGTAGTTACTCACAATCAGATTGGTTCCACTGATACGATCACTGAGCTCTTCGCTAAGCTGAAAGCTGCGGAGGTGGATATCAAGAAAGATAATCATGTGTTGATGGTCAACAAGACCCCTAGATTCAAGAAAGGTAAGGGTGCAAAGAAGTCCTTCAAGAAAGGTAGCGGCAAGCGCGTTGCCCCTGCTGAGAAGAAGCTCAAGTCTGGACCTAAGCCGGACACTGAGTGCTTCTATTGCAAGGAAAAGGGTCACTGGAAGCGCAACTGTCCGAAGTACTTAGCGGACAAGAAGGATGGCGCCATTAAAGGTATATTTGATATACATGTTATTGATGTTTACCTTACTAGCGCTCGTTGTAGTGCCTGGGTATTTGATACTGGTTCAGTTGCTAATATTTGTAACTCGAAACAGGAGCTACGGAATAGATGGCGGCTAGCAAGGGATGAGGTGACAATGCGCGTTGGAAACGGATCAAGAGTTGATGTGATGGCCATCGACACGCTCTCCTTAGTTTTACCTTCGAGATTAGTTTTAAACCTTAATAAATGTTATTATGTGCCTGCGTTGAGCATGAACATTATATCTGGATCGTGTTTATTGCAAGACGGTTATTCATTTAAATCGGAGAATAATGGTTGTTCTATTTATATGAGTAACATCTTGTATGGCCATGCACCTGCTGTGAATGGTTTATTTCTTCTGAATCTCGAAAGCAATGAAACACACATCCATAACATTGAGGCTAAGAGATGCAAAGTAGATAGTGATAATTCAACTTATTTGTGGCACTGCCGTCTAGGTCATATTGGTGTAAAACACATGAAGAAACTCCATTCTGATGGACTTTTGGAGTATCTTGATTTTGAATCATTCGACACGTGCGAGCCGTGCCTCATGGGCAAGATGATCAAAACCCCGTTCTCCGGAATAATGGAGCGAGCAACGGACTTGTTGGAAATCATACATACTGACGTATGCGGACCAATGAGTGTTTCGACGCGCGGTGGATATCGCTATTTTCTCACTTTTACCGATGACTTAAGTAGATATGAGTATATCTATTTAATGAAACATAAATCTGAAATGTTTGAAAAGTTCAAAGAATTTCAGAACAAAGTGGAAAACCATCGTAACCAGAAAATTAAATTTCTACGATCCGATCGTGGAGGTAAATATTTGAGTTATGATTTTCTCATGCATCTTAAAGCAAGCGGAATCGTTTCGCAACTCACGCCACCCGGGACACCACAGCGCAATGGTGTGTCTGAACGCCGGAATCGGACTCTATTAGATATGGTGCGATCAATGATGTCTCTCACAGATTTGCCGTTATCATTTTGGGGTTATGCATTAGAAACCGCTGCATTCACTTTAAATAGGGCACCATCTAAATCCGTTTAGACGACACCGTATGAACTATGGTTTGGTGCTAAACCTAAGTTGTCGTTTCTTAAAGTTTGGGGATGCGAAGCTTACGTCAAGAAGTTGATGCCGGACAAGCTCGAACCCAAAGAGGAAAATGCGTCTTCATAGGATACCCTAAGGAAACGATTGGGTATACCTTCTACCACAGATCCGAAGGCAAAGTGTTTGTTGCAAAGAACGGATCCTTTCTTGAGAAGGAGTTTCTCTCGAAAGAAGTGAGTGGGAGGAAGGTAGAGCTAGACGAGGTTATTGAACCTTCTCTCGAGTTGGAGAGTAGCGCAGCACCTGAAATTGTTCCAGTGCCGTCTGCACCAACAAGAGAGGAAGCTAATGATGAGGATCATGAAACTTCGAACGATGCTGCTGTTGAACGTCGCAGGTCGACAAGGTCACGTGCCCCTCCTGAATGGTACGGCAACCCTGTCTTCACTGTCTTGTTGGTAGACAACAGTGAACCTGTGAACTATGAGGAAGGAATGATGAGCCCAGACTCTGAGAAATGGCTAGAGGCCATGAAATCCGAATTGGGATCCATGAGCGAAAACCAAGTATGGACTTTGGTGGACCCTCCTAGCGACCGTAAGGCCGTTGAGTGCAAATAGATTTTTAAGAAGAAAACGAATGCGGATGGTAATATTACTGTCTATAAAGCTCGACTTGTCGCGAAAGGTTTTCGACAAGTTCAAGGTGTTGACTACGATGAGACTTTCTCTCCCGTAGCAATGTTTAAGTCCATTTGGATATTATTAGCAATTGCTGCGTTTCATGATTATGAAATATGGCAGATGGATGTAAAGAATGCGTTCCTCAATGGCAACATTGATGAAGAGTTGTATATGATGCAGCCCGAAGGTTTTGTCGATCCTAAGGATGCTGATAAGGTGTGCAAACTTCAGCGTTCCATTTATGGACTGAAGCAAGCATCTCGGAGTTGGAACCTTCGTTTTGATCAAGTGATCAAGAGCTTTGGATTTGTTCCAAATTGCTATGAAGCTTGTATCTACAAGAAAGTGAGTGGGAGCTCAGTGACATTTCTAGTACTATATGTGGATGACATATTGATTATTGGAAATGACATTGGTATGCTTAGCGATGTGAAGAGTTATTTGAATAAATGTTTTTCAATGAAAGACCTAGGAGAAGCTGCTTATATATTAGGCATCAAAATCTATAGAGATAGACAAAGACGCCTAATAGCTTTAAGCCAAAGTACATACCTAGACAAAGTTCTGAAAAGGTTCAGAATGGATAAAGCAAAGAAAGGTTCATTGCCCATGTTGTCAGGTAAGATATTGAGCAAGGCTCAGTGTCCGGCTACGGTAAACGATAGAGAAACTATGAGCAAAGTGCCATATGCCTCGGCCATAGGTTCTATCATGTATGCCATGCTGTGTACTAGACCAGATGTGTCCAATGCTCTTAGTTTGACGAGCAGATACCAAAGTGATCCAGGAGTGGAACACTGGACAGCCGTAAAGAACATCCTAAAGTATTTAAATAGGACTAAAGAAATGTTCTTGGTCTATGGAGGTGATGAGCAGCTCGTCGTAAAAGGTTACGTCGACGCTAGTTTTGACACCGACCCAGATGATTCTAAATCTCAGAGAGGATACGTTTATATTTTGAATGGAGGAGCTGTGAGCTGGAGAAGCTGGAAGCAAAGCGTGATCGCGGTATCTATAGTAGAATTGGAATACATGGCTGCTGCAGAAGCGTCAAGTGAAGGAGTTTGGATCAGGAACTTCATCACTGAGCTTGGTGTGGTTCCAAGTGCCTTGGACCCACTGGAGATATTGTGTGACAACACTGGCGCCATAGCACTGGCTAAGGAACCAAGATATCATCCAAAGACCAAGCACATCAACCGCCGGTTTCATATAATTCGAGACTATATAACAGATGGAGATCTAAAGATTAGCAAAGTACATACGGATCTGAATGTCGCAGATCCGTTGACTAAACCTCTTCCACGAGCAAAACATGATCAGCACCTTAATGCCATGGATGTTAGATTGTTGCCAGATGTAAACTAGATTATTGACTCTAGTGCAAGTGAGAGACTGTTGGAATTATGCCCTAGAGGCAATAATAAAGATGTTATTGTTATAATTCTTGTTCATGATAAAGTTTATATTCCATGCTAGAATTGTATTAAGCGGAAACTTTGATACTTGTGTGGTTTATGAACAACACCGTGTCCCTAGTATGCCTCTATGGACTAGCTCATTGATTAATGATGGTTAAGGTTTCCTAACCATAGACATGAGTTGTCGATTAATAATGAGATCATGTCATTGGGAGAATGATATGATGGACATACCTAAATCAAGCAGAGCAATTAGATCGTGTCATCGTGTTCATCTTTGCGAAGCTTTTTCTATGTCAAATATTGTATTCCTTAGACCATGAGATAATGCAACTCCCTAGTATCGGAAGAAATCTTTGAGGTCATCAAACGTCATCCTATGAGAGGGTGATCATAAAGGTGTCTCTCAGGTGATCGGAAAGGACTTGTTGGGTTGTATGTATCGAGATGGGATTTGTCCCTCCTGAGTCGGAGAGATATACTTCGGGCCCACTCCGTAATCGATATCAACACCGCTTGCAAGCACGTGGCTAAGGAGTTAATCACAAAGTGATATCGGATTACAGAACGAGTAAAGTACTTGCTGTGAACGAGATTGAACTAGGTATGCAGATACCAACGATCGAATCTCGGGCAAGTAAAATATCGCGTGACGAAGGGAATATAAATATGGGATTAATTGAATCATGATATCATGTTTCATCCGATATGATCATCGATGAATATGTGGGAGTCAATATGGGTTTCCAGATCCCGCTGTTGATTATTGATAAAAGATCATGTCTGCATATTCTCGAACCCATAGGGTCACACACTTAACGTGCCTTGACGCTAGGATAGAATGGATAATTGGTTTATGAGTTTTGTTCGGAGTCTCGGATGAGATCCAGGACATCACGAGAGGTTCCGGAATGGTCCGGAGAATAAGATTCATATAAAGGAAAGCATATTTTGGATTTCGGAATCGTTTCGGAGTATTCGGTATTGTACCAGAAGGTTCTAGAAGCTTCCTGAGTGGGACCAACGTGGCCCCACTTGTCGGAGGCCTACGTGGGACTAAGGGGAGTGCCCTGGCCGCATTGGGCAAGGGGCACAAGGCCCCATAGGCCCAGTCGGCCAAAACCCTAGGGGAAACCCTATGAACCCTTCTAGAAGGAGGGGGGAAACTTGCCCCCCACTCCAACCCTTGGGGCCGTCATCCTAGGACTTGGAGGAGGGGCCAAGGGGGACACCAGCCCCCTATATAAGGTGGGCAGGGGCGCACCCCTCCCCCCACTCCTTCAAACCTAGCCGTCGACCTGCTGCCCTCCACATCTCTCTCTCCCGACTGCGCGTAGGCGTAGCCCTGCCACAGAAACTCTCCACCATAGCACCACGCCGTCGTGCTGCAGATCCAATCTATCTCTCCACCTTCCTTGCTGGACCAAGGAAGGAGGAGACGTCGCTGCACCGTACGTGTGCATATTTCGGAGGCGCCGCCACTTGCGGCGTTGGATCGAATCGGATCGCGAGGAGGAGAAGGCTAGTTCGACTACATCACCCACGTTCTGTTGAACGTTTCCGCTGTGCGATTTCTTCAAGGGTATGAAGATCTCATCTATTCCTCTCGTTGTTTGCATCTCCTAGATTAGATCTTGGCTTTCCCGTTGGCATCCATAGAAAATTTTGATTTACTATGCTACGAAACCCTTTATTGACATATTTTGTATGAAGTGCAGAATTTATCACATGACGCTCGACTATAATGTATTGTCATACTAGCATAAGAGTAACCCATATACCAAGCCATTCAAGTGATATTGGATTCGCTATCAGCCTAGTCCAACTATCGGCTTTACTCACCTCGGATGATAGCGAGCTAGCACAACCTTCCAAATGGCAACCATGCATGTAGGTCCGTGTCGATGGAAAATCTCGGAAATCCGTATATCGCGCCCTAAGCAGGATGCAATGCACACCTTTTGGGACGGTCCATATGGACACTCTTTTAGAATTATTTTCTTTCTTTTTATTTTTCTGTTTCTTTTCTTTTTTCCTTAAATCTGGATAATTTATAAATTTGAGCATTTATTAATCCAAATAATCTTCAAATTTGAGCAGTTTTAAATCATTTTTTCAAATTTTCCAAGTTTGAATATTATAAAATATGACCAATTTTTAATTTGGAACATTTTCTAAATCTGGATGATTTTAAAATTTGATTTTCTTAAATCTTAACCATATTTTTTCAAAATCAAAGTTTTCTAAATCCGATCAACTTTCTAATTTGAACTTTTCTTTGAAATCTCAAAATTTCTAATCAGAACATTTTTTCAAATCTAGACAAAAGTGTTCAAATTTATTCTACTATTTCCTCTCGCAAATAGTACCTGATATTTTGGAGCAACGAACACTCACACTTAGGAGTTCTTAATAAATGCTCAAAGATATATGAATATGGAGTATGTTGCTCGGTTAATGAAGTAGGTCATATATGTATTGGGAAAAGTGTGTACAAACTTTAGGTGAAGCTATATTGTGTTTAAAATTATCTTGTGTGTTGGTTACAAACCATTTGGTTTTGATACAAAGTACACAAATATTTAAGTACAAATAAATTTAAGGATAAGACCTCAAGTATCTTGTGCGCTTGTTAGAAACCATTCTATTTTGTTACCAAGTGTGAAGGATGAAGGAATGAGCAATGCCAATAATATCAGGACACTTATAGATACTTCATTCATGCATGACTTTATGTTAATGTTATTGGTATTAATGGTAGATGACTATACATTCTAGAAACCTCTACCAAAAAGTTTGTTAGACATAATGCTAACCCTCAACACCAAGATATTTAAGGATAAACTAGATGCAAATTTATAGAAACACAATACATCAAAATATAAATGTTAGTCCATAGATGAAAAATATTTTTTATTTTTTATTTTCTTATATATCATGGAGATACTCTTTAGGGAAAGGTCTTCTAAGAATTGCCTCCAGCAAGGTTGTAATAAAAAAATGAACAAACTATTGCCAAAAAAGCGGCCTAGACTTAGTGCAAATGTATCTTGAAACGAAGCACGTGAGAACTCTAACATAGAACATTGTAACTTAGAAGTTAGCGGCATCATTATGTTGATACAATAAATTATAAATAAATACAAAAGTTTGGTATAAATAAATAAAAACTACAGGACTATAGAGAGACGCTATTAATGTTAGGAATTGTAATCACTCTAGATGACGGCCGGATGTCATGTCGGAACTTTGTCGTCGGTGTCGTCGGAAAGTAGTCGACGACAGGGGCTGTGTTAACAATTAACATGGTCAAAACTCCATCGGCAATATAAAAATGATATGTTATATAGGACTTGTCACGGATGTGAAGACCTGAGTATACGCGGAGGCAATAATTGTCACCGGTGACCCCCACTTTTGGAAAACAATCTTTGGTTGGTTATTTTGTATCCACAAGTTTTATTGAGCAAATTTCCCTATTTGTACAATATGTAAGTTGTGGCGCATTCAAATGTCACATGGCAGACACACTTAAACAGTAACATATTTTCGTCACATCACAAAAAAATATTACTATTATATTTTAATTATATTATGACAAAGTACACTATTATGTTAAAAAAAATCTCTTACTAGGTTTTTGTTTATTCTTTTTTTGAGTAATTGTGTAGTGTGCATTCTTGATGTTTCGAGTTGCTCGTGAGTTGTTACATAGGCCTAGTATATTTAACATTGACTTGATATCAATACATTTCCCTTATTAAGAAAAAGTAATAAGATGTGTAACTACCTAGAAATACAATTAATTTCGAATGCAAGAGAAAATCAATGGTGTGTCCGAACAAAGCACTCGATCGATGTTTTCTCGAGCCAATTCTTAAGCCCCTTTTCGTAGCTTACACGATTCTTAGCCTCATGTAAATTTTGTACTCCCTCCCTGCGACTCGTACCAAACAAAGGATTTTTAATTCGGAGTACATTGGATTTTTAATGCAAGAATAAATATAGTTATGGACCAAACAAAGGGAGCACACAATTAATATGTTTGAAAAAGCAAGTTGAAAACATTCAACGACTCCCTCTCTGCGACTCGTACCATAGTCGGTACTCCCCCCGTCCCGGTTTAAAGGACACAATTTACAAACCATGCAATCCCAAAATACTTAGACACAAAAGCATTTAATCTCTGTAATTACTTCTGTGCGAAAGCAATAAAATGCTTGCATGCACATATGTGAACAAATGTGAACACTTTCCTAACTCTTTTTCTTCTTATGCATGTTCTACTCCATACTATTAAATGGACCAATTAGATGACACCTAGGGCCCAGAGAATTGCAAATTGTGTCCTTTAAACCGGGACGGAGGGAGTAGAACAGAAAACGTGCATGATGTATGCACGATCTGTGCAGCCAAGGTGAGTACCATTGGTAAAAAAAATGGCGTTTTCAAGTGGAAGGGACCGCCCAGAGGACCCTTTCACCATGGCGGCTGCACCGGAGGGTGCGTTTCAACGTGCGCGCCCCCTGCATTCAAGACGAAGAGGCCCACTCCCCGACGCTTCGCCCCATCACTTCGGTTCTCGCTCCCCCGCATATTCCGGTGACGGCGGGCCCGGGTTTCTCTCCCGCCGAGGAGGCGGGTTAGACTATTGTGACGTCGCGCCGCGCGCGTCGCGAAGCCCGTAAGGTCGCGGCCTTCCAGCTGGGCCGCCGTCGCTCCACCTTCTCCAATCGGACCTGCGCCTCCCCACCTCCTTCGACTACAAGAAGGAGCCCGCGACCCTGCTTCCGGTGCAGTTCTCCGGAGCACCTCGTCGCCTCTTGTCCACGGCCACGCCGCCGCAGTCATCCATCGAGCCTCATGCTCCCACGCCGCGTTTCCGAACCAAGTGTGTCTCTCGCCCGTCCTCAGAAGCCATGTCGTTCCTCGGCCACCCTTCCACGCGCACGGAGGAAGACACCTGCTTCATCGCCACTTCCTACGACCTCGACCGCGAGTGCCTCGACGGGGAAAACTCAGCCCTGGTGGCCTGGGTCCTCTCCGCTCCATCGGGGATGGACCGCTCTGACGTCGAGGACGTGTTCCGCCGCAAGTTTCGCCTTCGCGCGTCAGACCTGATGGTGAACTCCCACTTCCCGCAACAATACCTCGTCAAGTTCTCCTCCGCCGAGCGGCGCAACGAGGTGATGTGCACCGAGCGTTGCAGCTTCAAGCTTGATGGTCTCGACGTCCACTTCCGGCCATGGCGTGTCGTCTCTCAGGCCTACAACACCGACCTCCACTACCGTGTCCATGTGGTCGTCGACAGGCTCCCCCTTTCGCTTGGAGGCCTGAGGTTGTGGACTAGCTGGTCAGACGGAAATGCGCGGTGCAGCGCCTCGACCATGGCTTCACCACCATGGAGGACACTTCCTCCTTCAGGATGTGGGCTTGGACGACTTCGCCGCACCGCATCCCCAAGGTTCTTTGCTGCACCCTCGTCAACAAGGCGCCCGGGGGTCTCTCCTCCAAGGTCCGCATCGAGGAGGACAGACCTGATCAATGGAAAAGGGGCATCACTTTCAGGATCCTGCTGCACGTGGATTGTGTTGAAGACTTCACGGGTGCTCCGGTGCTTGATGGAGGGGAGCCTATCACTGACTTCCGGTCGGCATCACACTCCCTCCCTCAGTGCCACCTGGGCACCATCAATGGCATGCCGGTGGACGTGGACTCTGGGTCTATTCTGTCGACACCCATCCCCGCCCTCGGCACGCTGGCTCGGCCCAAAATGCTCACCGTGAAGAGGAAGACGACCGTGGTCGTGAGCGTGCGGCTCACCGCGAAGAGCGCAACAGCGGGCGCCGTTCAGGCTCCAGACCTAACAGGCATGGCGATTCGCACCGTTCTCGATCAGTCGGCCAGGCGGAGCGCTGCCGCTCGCGTTCCAGGGCGCATGAAGACCGCCACCGCAGTCGCTCCCGCTATGGTGCTCGCTGCGACGACCGTGATCCTCACAGTTTCCATCGACATGAAGACGACGACAAGGAGGATCATCACAAGTCTCGGCACGGGCTGTCGAAGCGTGACTCCTCACGTTCCTATCGCGACATGCGTCGGTCCCGGGTGAGCAATCAACGTGGTGTTCGCGTTTCTGGCCGCTCCTCGGGTGCTTGTGAGGGATCCCGCCGCTCTACCGCCATGCGGTTGGATTCCGTCGTCGTGGACGCGGCTGGGCCTCAGTCCCAGGTCGGTACCCCCTTACTCCTTGAAACTTGCCGGGACTGGACTGCCTCCATCAAGGATGTTCCGAGCTCGCTCATGCTGGGCTCGTCGCACCTCGCTTCACCTCCTCCCAGTACGGTCGTTGAGTCGCCTTTGCAGGTTACCGAGCCGTTGCTGCCTAGTTCGTGGGACGAAAACGTGTTGCAGACCGAATCACCGTCAGCTCTCTCTCCAACGACCAAAGCTGTGAACACTGTTGCTGTTGAATCTCCACTTCTCATGCAGACGTGCGTGCCTGAGGACTGGGACGTTCCTGATGAAGAGCAGGTTGTTGCTGCTAGCTCTTGTGTTTTGCTTGATAAGGACGTCACAGTTCAGGTGGTCTACGATCAGGCTCCTGCCTCCGCTGATAGCAACTAGATCGCCACTTTAACTGCTCGCTCGGGACTTCCGCTGAGCTCAATTGAGGATCTTTTTTACCGCCCTCAAGAGCCGCTCCTGCCATTCCCTCCGCTGGCGACGCCATGCTCCGTGAAGGACCGCACCCAACCTTCCGCCGAAGTCAAGCGCAGCGCACGCCTGAGTACCAACACCAAGCCAAAGATGCATGCAATGGACAATTAAAGCTATCCAGGTTCTGAGCTCCAAGATGGGAGTCGCCGCTGAGGGAGTGCCTCTGCTGGAGGCTAGGGAAGCGTACATCAACAAGTTCAAGACCCAGTTACCTAACGGGGCGATCGAGGCATTGTCCAATCTCTTCAAGCTTAACATTCGCAGCATGATCGATAGAGGTAGATGAAGCCCTTTCTGCCATGGGTGGGCCGAGCGGCTCTGATCCAGATGCCCAGGAAGTGGTCGTTTAGTTGGGGATTGTCATTCTATACACCCTCCTTGCGGACACACCTTGCCACATGGCATGTATTCAAGAAACCAAGCTTGACTTTATCGACCATCAAACTGCGGCTTACATCGGCGGCTTCAGGCTTTGTTCCTCCACGCATCGTCCGGCTATTGGCACTCGCGGGGGCATTATCTTGCTTTGGGACAATGCCCATGCGGACATCTCCAATATCTACATCGGCACTTATCTAATCTCGGCTTCTGTCATCGTCCGTACTTGCGGCACCTCATTCAAACTCACCACGGTTTATGGTCCCAGCGTTGATACTGAAAAGGAGGCTTTTCTTGCAGAAGCTATCGCCATGAAGCCTGACGATGATACAAAATGGCTCGTCATTGGAGATTTCAACCTAATTTATCAAGCAGAGGACAAGAGCAACGCCAATTTAAATTTTTGCCTGATGGGGCTTTTCAGACGGACACTCTCCACTTGCCAACTGAAAGAAATTAAGCTTCAGAACAGAAAGTTACACGTGGAGCAATGAGAGGGAATCGCCGACGCTCGTGAGGTTGGATCGAGCCTTCTGCAACTCAAGCTGGGACTTAACGTTTGATCACGTGTTGCACGCTCTTTCTTCCTCCCTCTCGGACCATTGTCCCCTCCTGCTCTCCAATCAAAGCGGCCCCCGGAGGCCTCCATCCTTCCGCTTCGAGAATTTTTGGACTAGGATGCCGGGGTACCAGGAGGCGGTTCAGTGTGCGTGGTCTGCGCCATCAACCCACACCCAACCTATTCATGTCATCAACCACAAGTTGAAAACCACTGTGAGGGTTTTGAGATATTGGAGTAAAAGCCTCTTTTCTGATTGTAAGCTTCAGCTTCTTATGGCTCTTGAGGTCATTCTCCAGCTGGATGTGGCACATGAATCCTGGACCCTTTCTCAAGACGAGAGGGATCTTCACGCAAATCTTAAGCGCCGTATTAAAGGCCTGGCTGCCCTGGAAAGATCGTGGAAACGACAAGCCTCCAGAATCACTTACCTTCGTGAGGGAGATGCTAACACAAATTTTTTCCACCTATGGGTAAATGCGAGGAAACACAAGAATTACATTACGAGGCTCAAGCATCTCAATGGTTGGTCTACTACTCACGTGGACAAGGAGAAACTCATTTTCGACCACTTCTCCCAAGCTTTAGGCCCCCCTCCACCTCGCCAGTTGGATTTTAACTGGGACGTGTTAAACCCCTCTGTACATTCTTTGGAGGATCTTGGATTGCCTTTCTCCGAACTTGAGATCAAGGAGGCTATCGATGACATGCCTGCGGATAAGGCCCCGGGCCCTGACGGTTTCTCCATCTCTTTTGTCCGGTCTTGCTAGGAGACCATCAAGGACGATCTTACGAGGGTTGTCAACGTGTTCTCTGATCTTTCGGCGTCCAATTTCCACGTGGTCAACACCGCCAACATTGTGCTACTGCCAAAGAAGGACGGCGCAGAGTCCATCACTGATTCCAGGCCCATTAGCCTCATCCATGTGGTCCCAAAGATCATTGCAAAAGCTATGGCCCGCCGGCTCAGTCCTAAGATGAATGATATCGTTTCTCGCAGCCAGAGTGCTTTCATCAAATCCAGAACCTTCCACATCAATTTCATGTATGTCAGGGATACCGCCCGCCATCTCCATCGCAGCAAGACTCCGGCCCTCCTCATAAAGCTTGATATCGCCAAGGCTTTTGACACGGTTCGCTGGGATTATATGTTGGACCTCATGCAATGTCTCGGTTTTCCCCAAAGATGGCGTTCTTTGATGTCGACTTTGTTCTCCACGGCCTCCTCCCGCGTCATCCTAAACGGGACCCCAGGAAAAAACATCACTCACGACCTCGGTCTCAGATAGGGAGACCCCCTTTTGCCGCTCTTTTTTAACATCGCCATCGACCCCCTTCAGGGTATCCTGGAGAAGGATACTGCCTCCGGGCTGTTGCACGAGATGCCTGGTGGTTTGCAAGAACCCCGTGTCTCCCTTTATGCGGACGACGCTGCCATTTTTTTGACACCCATAGAGCACGATGTTTCGGCCTTGGCCAGTATCCTCCAGAGTTTTGGGGAGATTTCCGGCCTGGTGACAAATGTGGCAAAAAGCTCCATTGCTCCAATTAAATGCTCTGGAATTGACCTTACGTTGGCTCTCTGACGGACTTCCCGGCGACTACTGTCAATTTTCCCCTCAAGTACCTTGGTCTGCCCCTTTTGCTTGGCATACTTCGAAGGGCGGACCTCCAACCTTTCATCGATAAGGCTGTGGAGCGGCTAAACCCCTGGAAAGGCAAGTTTCTAAATCGAGCGGGCTATACCGCTCTGGTGAAGTCAGTGCTCTCCTCCATGCCTATCTTCTTGCTTACAGCTTTAAAGGCGGATAAGGGAATTCTCAAGGCCTTCACCAAGATCAGCCGGGGAATGCTATGGGCTTGTAAGGAAGTGGTCAGTGGGGGGAAATGCAAGGTCAACTGGCAGAAGGTCTGTCGTCCTAAGGAGCTCGGCGGCCTTGGGATCTTGGACTTGGAAAAGTTCTCTCGCGCGCTCAGGCTTCGCTGGTTGTGGTACGAGTGGACGTCATCGGAAAAGCCTTGGGTTGGATCCGAAACTCCCAACGATGCCTCCGACAGAGACCTCTTCAACGCTGCCACTCGGGTCACCATTGGAGATGGCGCTAAGGCTTCTTTCTGGTTTTCTTCCTGGCTTGATGGTTCTCCTCCAAAAAACGTCGCCCCCCCTGATTTTTAAAGCCTCCAGAAGAAATAATCGAACGGTATGAGATGCGCTTGAGGGACTGAACTGGGTCGCCGACATTAATGTGGGATATTTTATGCCAGATCACATGGAACAATACGTCCGCCTATGGAATCTCCTTTCTGAGGTCCATCTATCCCCTGGCACCTCGGACTCCATTATTTGGACCATGTCTCCAAATGGTTGCTACTCGGCCAGCTTCGCCTACAAGGCCCAGTTCCTTACAGCGCTGCCTTGCTCTTTTGAGCACTTGGTTTGGAAAGCCTGGGCTCCCCATAAATATTGTTTCTTCGCTTGGCTCGCTGTTCAAAATCGTCTCTGGACCGCTGATCGTCTTGCGAAACGCGGATGGCCACACCAGGCCTCTTGCCAGCTGTGTAGGTGTGCCCCCGAGACAACGCGTCATATCTTTTTGAGTGCCGCTTCTCTAGAAGAATATGGTCGGCTGCGACGTCTTGGATGTCCTGCCCGGATCTGGTCCTTTGCCTTGGTTCGGGGAGACCTAAGGTGCTGGAATACTGGCATGCTATCGCCAGGACCCACACCTCTTCTCCTAAAGGTCTTCGGTCTGCCATCAGACTCATCACTTGGGAGATCTGGAAGGAAAGAAACACGAGAGTTTTCAATAACAAATCCTCCTTGCCTTCGGTCGTCATGCATAAGATCAGGGAGGAATTAGATTCTGGCCTGTGCAAAGAACCTGGTGGAGCTTGTTTTCTGAGTTTTTTTTTTGGGATTGCTATCCCTTTGTTTTTTTTATGGCTTAGGCCAAACCCTTGTTTGCTCCTTCTATATCAATATAAGGCAAAAACTTTTTTGCCTCGTTTCAAAAAATAAAATTGGAAGGGAAACCATCCAAAGTCGGGCAGTAGGGAAAATAACGTTGACGCCATCGATGACGTTAATTCGATTACTCGTCGTGGCGGCAGCTGAACTTTATACAGCCGTGGTGTCCTTTTAGGCAACGCTATAAAGCAGAAAACACTTGTTTATTTTACCCATCTACAGGCCTGATTGCTACTGATAATATTAAGAGATTCGGGTTCCAATGATCGGGAACATGATATGAGGCCATCGATGACGTACAAATCCCTCACAGTATTTCCACTGGCACAGCCCATCCAGATCAAGGAAATAACATCCGCTCGTGCAGATTTGCAGAACAAAGCTAGTGTTTTCGGTTCAAGAAAACGTCACTCAGGCTGCTTGATTTGATTAGTTTAAACTGTCAGCCGTCGGTCACGTCCGCGAGAATGACGTTCACGATGACCTGGCCGGTGAAATGCAGTCGTCTATTTATTCCGTCTCCTCCCCGACACCAGAAATCAGACAAGTGAACTCAAGCTACTCGCAGAGTGACAGTCACAGCAGCCGGTCAAGTCGGGCAGGAGCCAGGAGGTCGACAAGGAAGGAAGAAGCATGGGAACCGTGGTGGCACCAGCGTCGGCGAAGCCCACCGTCCTCCGCGTGGCCGCCATCTCAGGCTCCCTCCGCAAGGACTCCTGGAACCACGGCCTCATCCGCGCCGGTAAACTCCCATGCACCGGTGCACTTGCACACCGTGGATGCTGCAAGCCTGCAACTATCACTTGAATGATTGCGCATTACGCGCCCTTTTTTGTTCTTCTTCTTCCAAATGTAGCCGAGGAGCTGTGCGAGGAGTTCATCCCGGGCCTGCAGATCGACCACGTCGACATCTCCAACCTGCCAAATGCCAACCCGGACCTCGAGACCGACGGCGGCGACGGCTTCCCGCCGGAGGTCGAGGCGTTCCGTGCCAGGGTCCTCGCCGCCGACTGCTTCCTCTTCGCCTCGCCCGAGTACAACTACTCCGTGACGGGTTCCCTGAAGAACGCGCTGGACTGGGCGTCCAGGGGCAGCGTCAAATGCTGGGCGGACAAGGCTGCGGCGATCGTCTGCGCGGGCGCCGACTTCGGGGGCGGGAGGGGGTCGCTCCACCTCCGCCAGATCGGGATCTACCTCGACATCCACTTCATCAACAAGCCGGAGCTCCACGTCAGGGCGTTCGACGACCCTCCAAAGTTCGACGCCGAGGGGAACCTCACCGATGCCAAGACCAGGGAACGGCTCAAGAGGGTGCTCCTCTCGCTCCAGGCCTTCGCGCTCAGGCTCCAACGCAAGGAGTGACCGATGAAGAAGAAACTTGATACTCGTATGCGCGGCTGATTACTCTGCATTTTCACTCAGGTGTTGTGTGTTATTGGCTACATCGAAAGTTTTTTCATTGCCAACTTGACTTACCTATCCGTCTACTAGTATTGTTTCGCGAGAGGTGTAATGTATTTTCCACTAAAAACAGGCTATGCCATTGTTAGCATAGTTGCTTGTAATAAATCTCGGCTATAATTGAGTTATTTTTCTTCATAAATCAAGCATTTCTATATTTATTCTGTTAGAAATATTGTACATCTATATGGAGTAGTACTCCAATGGGTCTTCTTTCTTTCTTTTGGTTTTGAGCCCACACGTTGAGTACGATTGGATTGTAACAAACTTCTGTTTTGGTTTGACATATAAGCAACACGTAACCGATGCCAGCTCCACGCATCGTTCTCCCAACAATTCTCGACAACCAACATGGTATCAAGAGCTATCCTCTTCCCATCTAGCTCTCGCCGCCGGTGCTGATCCCCACCGCCGCCGGCCCTCTTCTTCTCCACAAAAATACCCAAAACCATCCCCTACCCATAGATCAAGATCCCCTCTCTCAATTCCCCAAGGTTTCTTCCCCTACAACAAGCTACAACTCCCTCCCTCCCAAAACCCTTCTTTCTGACGAACATGTCGACCTCCAACACCCCGTCGACCACCATCGGTACTCCACCAGCCA
The DNA here is from genome assembly GCA_916181665.1 of Avena sativa. NCBI lineage: Eukaryota > Viridiplantae > Streptophyta > Magnoliopsida > Poales > Poaceae > Avena > Avena sativa. The sequence continues at coordinate 444,069,868 of OV702282.1, read as the reverse complement.
CGAAGCTCAACCGCGAGAATTTCCTCTCATGGCAGACGCAGGTCATGCCCTCCCTGCGTGGTGCCCGGGTCCTCGGCTATCTGGATGGCACTGAGAAGGAGCCGCCCCACACCATTGAAGCTGAAGATGCCGATCACAAGAAGATCACCATCCCCAATCCGGATTATGATGTCTGGATCACCAAGGATCAAGCAGTGGTGAGCTTCCTCGTCAACTCCCTTGGCGACCATCTGCTGTCTCATGTGTATGGACTTGTCACTGCAAAGGACGTGTGGGGTGCTATTCTTGATCTTTTCTCCACCCAATCCAAGTCTCGGGTTTCTACCCTTCGTGGAAATCTCACCAACAGCAAGAAACTTGACAAGACTGCCTCTCAATACCTCTCCATGATGAAAGGTTTCGCATCCGAACTTGCTGTTGCGGGGAAGAAGGTCGATGATGACGAGCTCAAGGACTATATCCTCAATGGCCTTGATGGTTCTTACACCCCTCTTGTTGCCTCCATCGGAGCAAATCCCTCCACTACAGTCAGTGATATGTGCTCCCAGCTTCTTTCCTATGAATCCCGTGAAAATATGCTTGTTGCTACTAGTCAAAACACTGGCACCTTCACCTCCTCCATCAATGCTGCGCCACGCCTCCCTTACAACCCATCCCTCAAACCACCGATTTTTCCCATGCCCCCACCATATCATGCCGCCCCACCCCCACCGCCCTTTGCTCCTGCACCCTTTGCCCACCCTACACCCCAGCTATACATACAGCCTCCCTACGCCCCTTCCTTCTACCCACAACCCCCTCCGCAGCCCACCTATCCTCCTATCCAGCAGCGCCCCCCACAACCCCCTCCACAGTCACATGGACAGACAACCCACTGGCAACATGATCGCCATCCCAAAGGAGGGCGTGGCAAGGGGCGCGGTCGTTCTGACCGTGTGGCCAGCCCATGGCAGCCCGGTGTCTACTGCCAAATCTGCAAGAAGGAAGGACACCCCGCAAATGAATGTTGGTGGCGCTATGGCGATGATTCTGAAGCCGCTACACCTCATGACAACAAGGGCGCCTATGGTGCCTATGGTGTTAACACCAACTGGGTGCTCGACACAGGGCCTACCAACCATGTTGCTGGCCAGCTGAACAAGCTTCAGATAAACGAACAATATCAAGGTCATGATCAAATCCACAATGCTAGTGGACAAGGTATGGAAATTGCTAATATTGGTTATTCCGTTTTGCACACCCCCAATTCCTCTCTACAAGTCCGTAATATTCTACATGTTCCTAGTTCTTCCATGAATTTACTTTCTGCTCATAAAATCACTCTAGACAACAATGCCTTTATTGAGATAAGATCATAAAGGAAGATATTTGAGTTACAAGTTTAGCATAATACCTAAGATTTAAGGAATCGTTCCATGGATTTGCATTTCCCGAAATACCATAAGAGTATGGAGCGGGTTCGAGATATGTAATTAAACCTTGTTTGACATGGTAAGATCAAAGGTGTAATTCATAGAACTGTCAATATATTTTAAAGATTAAAAGTTTTAGAGACTACCGTTTTTCCACAGAAAAGAGCTCCATCATAATCCGTTGAAATGACACCATATAAAGTTATGGTTTGGGATAAAACTCAAGTTGTCCTTTCTTAAACATTGGCATGCTATGCATAAAAAGGATGTTTGCAACCAAAGTCGGATGAACCTGTCTTTGTATGTTATTTCGAATAACTGTTAAGTATTCCTCCATAAACACCGGAGACAAAAGTGTTTGTCGCTTAGAAACGTCAAGTTTCTTTGAGAAAGAATTTTTCGTGAAAAGATAAGTGGGAGGACAATAGAACTTTGATAAGGTTAAAGGAACCTTAGCTATATGTGCAAAGTTGCGCAGCGCCGAAAAGTGTTCCGGAGGCAGCAACAATGCTCATGGCTCACGTGCCTCAAAGGTTGTGGTTACGAAGGTCAAAGTTTCTATTGAAACAAGTAGGTCGGGTAAACAATCAAATACCAAGATTTGAGAGTTAAATCATTATTTGACAATAATTACCTGACTACATACAAAGAAGCGATGATGGGCCCTGACTCCGTCAAATGGCTTGAAGCCATAAAATCCGTGATAGTTCCATATACGAGAGATCAAGCTTTGAACTTGAAAGACCCTCTGAAAAGGTACAAGACCTTACAGTCGTATTCGGATCTATAAAAGAAATAAGACATGGATGTTTCACATCTATGAAATAGTCGACATGTTGGGAAAGTATTCACAACAATGTTCAAAGGTTGTATATGACAAGATTTGATCTTTCATAGCGATATTTAGTCTAGACGGATTAATATAGCAACCACTACATATAATTTTGTTATATGGTAGTTGAATAAACAAAACAAGTTCTTCTAATAGAATTGTTACCTAGGACGTGTGCATGACATGGTCCAAAGGGTTTTGTTAATTCAAGGGATGCTAAATGCATATGCAAACTTCAATGGTTGAAGTAAGCATTGCGGAGTTAGAATCTTCACTATGATGAAACTGTTAAAAGAGTTTAATTTCATCAGAGACAATGAAGATGCTTGCATTTGCAAGAAATTAAGTGGGAGCGCTAAGACATATTTCTAATACATTATGTGGAGGACATATTGTTGATTGGAAAAGATGTATATTTTATTAACACATATTAAGAATTTCATCCTGATGAAAGACTTAGGCAAAACCCAAATATTTGGCATCAATAGACGCCAATATGGTTGTGCCAGAAGTACATAGATGAGATATTGAATGAGTTCAATATAGAAACTACAAGAAAGGTTCTTGTCACACAGAAAGGATTGAATGAGTTCAATATTGATGATATATTCAAGTGTATTGACACTTGGTAAGTGAAACAAAGATTCAAGTATAGATTGATACTTGATGTATGAAATCACAAAGAGTATTTATATCAATCATACTGTGATATGTACAAATCCAGATATGTCCTATGCTCTAAATGTTATGAGCGTATACCAGAATGATTCATAAGATGATCATTGGACAATAGTAAGGATATTCTTATGATATTTTGGAAGAACTAAGAGTATATTATTTGTAGAAGTGACAAATAGATGGTTAGTTCATTGTAAAAGTACTACATTGATACTAGTTTTGTCACAAAGTACAAATTAAGTTTATCTCAATCTGAACTAAGGGTGGCACAATGTAATGGAAAGTAGGTTCCATAATGGATTTGGATGAGTTCCAAAGTTAAGACATTGTGACAGATACTACAACAAAAGGCTGAGTATATGACTGCTATTATAGTAGCAAAAGAGGGCATTTGTGTCAAGTAGTTTGTTATCAAACTAGGTGTAGTTTACAGCGGGATAATACTATGAAGATATATTGTACGACAATATTATCAACATGTTTTAACCCCAAAGAACTAAAGGTCTCACCAAAGGACCAAAATTATACAAAGCCATCTCATTAGAGAATGAGTGATGCGTAGAGACGCAAAGACATGCAATTACACACGGACCTAGAAGTGTCAGATCCGGAGATCAGTTGACCACTAGCAATCGTGTACATACAACACCGGAAAGCCATAGGTGTTGAATACACAAAGGTTTGAAACTAGATTATTGACTCTAGTGCAAGTGGGAGACTGTTGGAGATATGCCCAAGAGGCAATAATAAAGTGGTTATTATCATATCTTCATACTTATGATAAATGTTTACATACCATGCTATAATTGTATTAACAGGAAACATTAATACTTGTGTGATTTGTAAACATAAAAGAGTCCCTAGTAAAGCCTCTTGTTAAACTAGCTTGTTGGTTAATATATGATCATGGTTTCCTGATCATGAGAGATGTTATTGACAACAGGGTCATATCATTAGGAGAATGATGTGATGGACATACTCCTATAGTTAAGCGTAGCATAAAGATCAAGTCATTTAATATAGTTCATTTGCTATAAGCTTTCTGATACATAGTAACCTAATTCCTTCGACCATGAGATCATGCATATCACCTTTACCGAAAGGATGCTTTGATGACATCAAACACCACACCATAACAGGGTGGCTATAAAGGTGGCATTGAGTGTTCGGAAAGTATTGGTTAAGACACATGGATCAAGAGTGGGATTTGTCCATCCATATGACGGATAGATATACTCTGGGCCCTCTCGGTGGAATGTCATCCAATTAGCTTGCAAGCATGTGACTGGCTCACAAGGGATCACATACCACGGGAACGAGAAAAGAGTACTTATCAGTAACGAGGTTGAACTAGGTATGCAGAGATACCGATGATCATAACCTCGGATAAGTAAACTATCGTGAGACAAAGGGAAATTGGTATCGTATGTAAGTGGTTCATTCGATCGCAAAGTAATCGTAGAAATATGTGGGAGCCATATGAATTTCCAGATTCCTCTATTGGTTATTGTTCGGAGAAGTGTCTCGATCATGTCCGCATAATTCACGAACCGTAGGGAGACACACTTAAGGATTCGACGTTGTTTGATTAGTTTTGGAATGATGAGTAAGAGACCGAATGTTGTTCGGAGTCTCGGATGGAATCCGGGATATCACGAGGAGATCCGGAATGGTCCGGAGAATAAGATTCATATAAGGAAAGTCCTGTTTCGGAGTTGGGGAATGATTCCGGTGTTTTCATCGGGAATGTTCTAGAAGGTTCCGGAATGTCCGGCACTCCGGAGGGGAAGGGTACATAAATGTGTTATATCAAGTTGGTATGATTGCATTATGTACTTGGTGTCATCGCTGTACCAAATAGAGGGTTTATTCAAATCCTAGTTTGAAAAGTCAAACGGCTAGTTTGAAAGTCAAACGGCTAGTTTTGGGAAAGAGGAGAAGGAGGTTTGAAACCAACTTGGGGGAGGAGTTCTTCCTCCCACCGCCGGCCCACCTTGGGTCCGAGTTGGGGAGGGACTAACCTCCCCAGGCGCGCCTCCCTCCACCTATAAGAGGAGGGGCAGGGCTCCCCTCCTAGACACACAAGTTGCCTCCCTCTAAACCTAAACCCTAGCCACAGCCTAGGGATTTCTCCCAAGCCGCCGAGTTAGAGCTTCTAATTGCCCTAGCCGCTGGTTTAGCCCCTTCTAATTGGTGTGTCTAAACCCTAGATCACCAAGGCTCTCTCATAGTCCACCATACTCGCTCCGGCTTAAGGCGAAGCCCTGCAAGATCTCCCCTCTACTTCCGGTACCACGCCGTCGTGCTGCTGGAATCGCGAGGAGAGTGCTACAACCTCCGCTGCCTGCTGGAACAAGGGAGAGGAAGGTCTTCGTCGAGTACCGAACGTGTGACCGACTATGGAAGCGCTGCCGGAACGCAGCGCCGGAAGGATCGTCTACGCGATCTTGAGATCGGCAAGTGTACGACTACACCACCCACGAGAATCTGCTCTCGTTAACCGCTTTGGAATCTTCGAGGGTGAGTTCCTCTATCGACTCGTTGCTACAATCTAGTAGATAGATCTTGGCTTGTTTGTTTGCATGCGGTAGAAATTTTTTGTTTTCCATGCTACGAACCCCTACAGTGGTATCAGAGCCGTGTCTATATGTAGATCTGTTTGCACGAGTAGAACACAATGGTCATTGTGGGCGTTGATGCTTTTATTGTCGATTGCTTCTTGTGTACTTTGCATCTTGCGGTATGTTGGTATGGAGCGGCCCGGGCTAACCTTACATGACATCGTTCATGAGACTTGCTCCATGCTTGACATGCAACTTGTATTGCATAAGTGGCTTTGCGGGTGCCTGTTTCTCCTAGCATAGTTAAGATCCAATTTACAACGGGTGATTAACAATACTAGTATCAATGTTGTGGTTCTTGTTCGTAAGTTAGAATGACACTTATTGAAAGCCCCAAACCACGTAAAATATGCAAAGAAAGTAGAGGCGTCTAACTTTGTTTTGCAGGGGTGTGCAGTGATGTGATATGGCCATGATTGTGATTATATATGATGTATGCAATGTTCCTTATTGTAAGTTGGCAACCGGCAGGAGCCACATGGTTGTCTTTAAATTCTGTTAAGACCCGTTTGTCTGTTCAAAGTAGTTGTAATAGTTAAAGCTGGTGGACGACAACCATGGAGCGGCGTCATTGACCTTGATGCAATGCCGGTGATGATGGAGATCATGTTCGTGCTTGAAGATGGAGATCGGAAGCACAAGAATAAAGGCCATATCATATCACATATTATGAATTGCATGTGATGTTAATCCTTTTATGCATCTTGTATTGCTTAGTTCACGACGGTAGCATTATAAGATGATCCCTCAAGCACACAATTTCAAGTTTTAAAGTGTTCATCCTTAGTAAGCACCGTTGCTAAAGATCGTTGTTTTGAAGCACCACGTGATGATCGGGTGTGTTAGATTCTGCGAGTGTATACAACGTGAGCAAGCCAGATTTACTCATGCGGAAGCTAAGGTTGATCTTGACGAGCCTAGCATGTACAGACATGGTCTCGGAACACGGATCACCGAAAGGTAAAGCATGAGTCATATAGTAGATGTGATGAACATGTTGATTGTTCGCCATTGAAGCTACATCAACTCTCGTGATGATCGGTTTTTGATGTGGTGGATTTGGTTCGTGTGATCACTAAAACAATGTGAGGGATATTGTTTTGAGTGGGAGTTCAACAGCAATATAATTAAAAGTTGAACACTATTTATCATAAATTAAATCAAAGTGAATTGCATAGTTGTTGTAGTCATTGGCATCCGTTTACCACCTTGCGCTTAGTTATAATTGAGATGATATAACTATAGAATTCTGGTTAGTTACTTTACGAACTGGTATCGTATTTTTTTGAAGTGTTAATCTAAAGTTTTAAAAGTCCTATTGCAAACTTTCAGTAAGTTCCGGTTACTCCATGAAGTTTAATAATTGGTATTAAAACAAAAGTGACAATTCCAAGAGTTAGTGTATGAGTATCATGTTTGTCTCCATGATTCTTGATATTCAAAGGATTGTCTTAATATCAAGGTTATCTAGGATCTGAAAGAGTTGTTTTAGAAACCATGATGTGTGGAAGATATTGTGATATCTGAAACGAAGTTTTGGTTACAACATGATAGAGTATAATATGGCAAAAGTCATATTCTCATATTTGATGAGAATTTGCAAAAGGTTGGAGACACTAGTTGTCCTAATCCACCAAAAGGTTTTGGATAGCAACATTATACTCGTAATTCATCGTTATAAGCTAAAAGTAGCTTGGTCATGGACGATTCCATGATAAGGGTGAATATTTGATGTAGGTAAAATGTTTACTACACCAAGAGATTACTAAAGAAAGGAATTTGAAAGAACACCAAACATTTGATGATGGTGATATACTTCAAAGTGCAAGTCCAAAGACATTGGTATTTAACTATACACGCTTTGGACTATGTGTCATATGTATGACTCCACTATTGATGTTGATAGATTCTTTCAAACTGAAAAGGAAATACTGAAAGAGAATCTCATAAGTATGTGGCAGAAAAGAAAAGACTAGAATTGTTCAGCTTAAGTATATAGATGATATACGTGTTATGGCTATATTCTTTGCTTATTAAACAATGTGGTTCCTAAGTATTTGATACTGAATTTGTTGGTATGAATCGTCATACGAAACAACACAATTCTTGAACTACAATGGCCTAAGTAACTAGCAAAAGAATATGTGATGATGTTCATCGAGAACAAATAAAGGGTTATTGTGTTGCTCGTTAAACATCAAAGCTTGCCTTCAGGATTTGTTTTATCAGGTATTATGAGAACAAAAGGGTTGTTCAAATAATTTCCGTAATCCATAAAAAATGGATGATTCACAAATCTCATTGGAGAAATCACATCCATAAAACTAGTGCTAAAAATGTCGAAAGACAAATTGATTGAAAGATCACTTCGGAAGTGACATCGCCGTTTAAATTATATTGGAAAGAAAACATGAAGAAACTCCATGTGGATGGAATTTTGGAGTCTTTTGATTTTTGATCAAATGACGCTTATGAAACTTTCCTAGAGATAATTGAAACTTTGTTCATAGGCCAAAAAGGAACGAATGACTAGCTTATTGGAACTTATACATATTGTTGTACGAAGTCCATTATGTGTAGTCAAGAGCGATGGATTTCAACTTCATATGCTTTCTCCGAAAATTTGAGTGAATATATGAATATTTACTTAATAAGGATAAAGTATGAAACATTTGAAAAGTTCAAAGGCTTTCAAGATGAAGTGCAAAATCATTGTAACAAGAATATGAATAGTTTATGATAAGATCATAAAGGAAGATATTTGAGTTACAAGTTTAGCATAATACCTAAGATTTAAGGAATCGTTCCGAGGATTTGCATTTCCCGAAACACCATAAGAGTATGGAGCGTTCGAGATATGTAATTAAACCTTGTTTGACATGGTAAGATCAAAGGTGTAATTCATAGAACTGTCAATATATTTTAAAGATTAAAAGTTTTAGAGACTACCGTTTTTCCACAGAAAAGAGCTCCATCATAATCCGTTGAAATGACACCATATAAAGTTATGGTTTGGGATAAAACCCAGGTTGTCCTTTCTTAAACATTGGCATGCTATGCATAAAAAGGATGTTTGCAACCAAAGTCGGATGAACCTGTCTTTGTATGTTATTTCGAATAACTGTTAAGTATTCCTCCATAAACACCGGAGACAAAAGTGTTTGTCGCTTAGAAACGTCAAGTTTCTTTGAGAAAGAATTTTTTGTGAAAAGATAAGTGGGAGGACAATAGAACTTTGATAAGGTTAAAGGAACCTTAGCTATATGTGCAAAGTTGCGCAACGCCGAAAAGTGTTCCGGAGGCAGCAACAATGCTCATGGCTCACGTGCCTCAAAGGTTGTGGTTACGAAGGTCAAAGTTTCTATTGAAACAAGTAGGTCGGGTAAACAATCAAATACCAAGATTTGAGAGTTAAATCATTATTTGACAATAATGACCTGACTACATACAAAGAAGCGATGATGGGCCCTGACTCCGTCAAATGGCTTGAAGCCATAAAATCCGTGATAGTTCCATATACGAGAGATCAAGCTTTGAACTTGAAAGACCCTCTGAAAAGGTACAAGACCTTACAGTCGTATTCGGATCTATAAAAGAAATAAGACATGGATGTTTCACATCTATGAAATAGTCGACATGTTGGGAAAGTATTCACAACAATGTTCAAAGGTTGTATATGACAAGATTTGATCTTTCATAGCGATATTTAGTCTAGACGGATTAATATAGCAACCACTACATATAATTTTGTTATATGGTAGTTGAATAAACAAAACAAGTTCTTCTAATAGAATTGTTACCTAGGACGTGTGCATGACACGGTCCAAAGGGTTTTGTTAATTCAAGGGATGCTAAATGCATATGCAAACTTCAATGGTTGAAGTAAGCATTGCGGAGTTAGAATCTTCACTATGATGAAACTGTTAAAAGAGTTTAATTTCATCAGAGACAATGAAGATGCTTGCATTTGCAAGAAATTAAGTGGGAGCGCTAAGACATATTTCTAATACATTATATGGAGGACATATTGTTGATTGGAAAAGATGTATATTTTATTAACACATATTAAGAATTTCATCCTGATGAAAGACTTAGGCAAAACCCAAATATTTGGCATCAATAGACGCCAATATGGTTGTGCCAGAAGTACATAGATGAGATATTGAATGAGTTCAATATAGAAACTACAAGAAAGGTTCTTGTCACACAGAAAGGATTGAATGAGTTCAATATTGATGATATATTCAAGTGTATTGACACTTGGTAAGTGAAACAAAGATTCAAGTATAGATTGATACTTGATGTATGAAATCACAAAGAGTATTTATATCAATCATACTGTGATATGTACAAATCCAGATATGTCCTATGCTCTAAATGTTATGAGCGTATACCAGAATGATTCATAAGATGATCATTGGACAATAGTAAGGATATTCTTATGATATTTTGGAAGAACTAAGAGTATATTATTTGTAGAAGTGACAAATAGATGGTTAGTTCATTGTAAAAGTACTACATTGATACTAGTTTTGTCACAAAGTACAAATTAAGTTTATCTCAATCTGAACTAAGGGTGGCACAATGTAATGGAAAGTAGGTTCCATAATGGATTTGGATGAGTTCCAAAGTTAAGACATTGTGACAGATACTACAACAAAAGGCTGAGTATATGACTGCTATTATAGTAGCAAAAGAGGGCATTTGTGTCAAGTAGTTTGTTATCAAACTAGGTGTAGTTTACAGCGGGATAATACTATGAAGATATATTGTACGACAATATTATCAACATGTTTTAACCCCAAAGAACTAAAGGTCTCACCAAAGGACCAAAATTATACAAAGCCATCTCATTAGAGAATGAGTGATGCGTAGAGACGCAAAGACATGCAATTACACACGGACCTGGAAGTGTCAGATCCGGAGATCAGTTGACCACTAGCAATCGTGTACATACAACACCGGAAAGCCATAGGTGTTGAATACACAAAGGTTTGAAACTAGATTATTGACTCTAGTGCAAGTGGGAGACTGTTGGAGATATGCCCAAGAGGCAATAATAAAGTGGTTATTATCATATCTTCATACTTATGATAAATGTTTACATACCATGCTATAATTGTATTAACAGGAAACATTAATACTTGTGTGATTTGTAAACATAAAAGAGTCCCTAGTAAAGCCTCTTGTTAAACTAGCTTGTTGGTTAATATATGATCATGGTTTCCTGATCATGAGAGATGTTATTGACAACAGGGTCATATCATTAGGAGAATGATGTGATGGACATACTCCTATAGTTAAGCGTAGCATAAAGATCAAGTCATTTAATATAGTTCATTTGCTATAAGCTTTCTGATACATAGTAACCTAATTCCTTCGACCATGAGATCATGCATATCACCTTTACCGAAAGGATGCTTTGATGACATCAAACACCACACCGTAACAGGGTGGCTATAAAGGTGGCATTGAGTGTTCGGAAAGTATTGGTTGAGACACATGGATCAAGAGTGGGATTTGTCCATCCATATGACGGATAGATATACTCTGGGCCCTCTCGGTGAAATGTCATCCAATTAGCTTGCAAGCATGTGACTGGCTCACAAGGGATCACATACCACGGGAACGAGAAAAGAGTACTTATCAGTAACGAGGTTGAACTAGGTATGCAGAGATACCGACGATCATAACCTCAGATAAGTAAACTATCGTGAGACAAAGGGAAATTGGTATCGTATGTAAGTGGTTCATTCGATCGCAAAGTAATCGTAGAAATATGTGGGAGCCATATGAATTTCCAGATTCCTCTATTGGTTATTGTTCGGAGAAGTGTCTCGATCATGTCCGCATAATTCACGAACCGTAGGGAGACACACTTAAGGATTCGACGTTGTTTGAGTAGTTTTGGAATGATGAGTAAGAGACCGAATGTTGTTCGGAGTCTCGGATGGAATCCGGGATATCACGAGGAGATCCGGAATGGTCCGGAGAATAAGATTCATATAAGTAAAGTCCTGTTTCGGAGTTGGGGAATGATTCCGGTGTTTTCATCGGGAATGTTCTAGAAGGTTCCGGAATGTCCGGCACTCCGGATGGGAAGGGTACATAAATGTGTTATATCAAGTTGGTATGATTGCATTATGTACTTGGTGTCATCGCTGTACCAAATAGAGGGTTTATTCAAATCCTAGTTTGAAAAGTCAAACGGCTAGTTTGAAAGTCAAACGGCTAGTTTTGGGAAAGAGGAGAAGGAGGTTTGAAACCGACTTGGGGGAGGAGTTCCTCCTCCCACCGCCGGCCCACCTTGGGTCCGAGTTGGGGAGGGACTCCCCTCCCCAGGCGCGCCTCCCTCCACCTATAAGAGGAGGGGCAGGGCTCCCCTCCTAGACACACAAGTTGCCTCCCTCTAAACCTAAACCCTAGCCACAACCTAGGGATTTCTCCCAAGCCGCCGAGTTAGAGCTTCTAATTGCCCTAGCCGCTGGTTTAGCCCCTTCTAATTGGTGTGTCTAAACCCTAGATCACCAAGGCTCTCTCATAGTCCACCATACTCGCTCCGGCTTAAGGCGAAGCCCTGCGAGATCTCCCCTCTACTTCCGGTACCACGCTGTCGTGCTGCCGGAATCGCGAGGAGAGTGCTACAACCTCCGCTGCCTGCTGGAACAAGGGAGAGGAAGGTCTTCGTCGAGTACCGAACGTGTGACCGACTACGGAAGCGCTGCCGGAACGCAGCGCCGGAAGGATCGTCTACGCGATCTTGAGATCGGCAAGTGTACGACTACACCACCCACGAGAATCTGCTCTCGTTAACCGCTTTGGAATCTTCGAGGGTGAGTTCCTCTATCGACTCGTTGCTACAATCTAGTAGATAGATCTTGGCTTGTTTGTTTGCATGCGGTAGAAAATTTTTGTTTTCCATGCTACGAACCCCTACACCTATGTCTTTAGGCAAACATGCATACTATGTAAGCTTCATTGATGATTTCAGTAAATTTACTTGGATATATCTTCTCAAAAATCGTTCTGAGGTGTATCAAGTGTTCCTCATTTTCCAGCAATATGTTGAGCGCAAGTTTGATAGGAAAATTATTACTATGAAAACTGATTGGGGGTGAGTATGAAAAACTTAATGGTTTCTTTCAAAAAGTGGGCATTACTCATCATGTTTCTTGTCCTCATGTCCACCAACAAAATGGCTCTGCTGAACGCAAACATCGCCACATAGTTGAGGTTGGTCTTGCCTTACTTGCCAATGCCTCTATGCCACTAAAATATTGGGATGATGCTTTTCTTGCAGCTACCTTTCTTATTAACCTTGTTCCATCAAAGGTTCTCAATTTTGAAACACCTACGGAGAGACTTCTACACACCAAACCAAACTATGAGTCTCTTCGTGTGTTTGGTTGTGCTTGTTGGCCTAACCTACGTCCCTACAACAAACACAAACTTTCTTTTCGCTCCAAACGATGTGTTTTTCTTGGATACATTCCCCTACATAAAGGTGTCAAGTGCCTAGATGTTTCCACTGGTCGTGTGTACATCTCCAGAGATGTTGTGTTTGATGAAAATGTTTTTCCTTTTGCTGAGCTTCATCCCAACGCTGGTCGTCGTCTTCGTGAAGAACTCCTTCTACTACCTCCAGAAAATTCCTCCTCGGTAGACACAAATAGGGGTGTGCATGCTAATGATCAATACTTTACAGTTGTGCCTGTTGTTGATTCATCTCAGGTACACGTACCACCGGCCTCTCCGAGTTCTTCCACAACAACTACATCCAATTCTGAGGGCAGCAGTGATTTTTCCACATCAAATAACGATTCTGCTGCTGAAATTGCTAGAGGACAAAATATTTCCCGATCCGATGTTGATCTGCCGCCAGAAAACGCGTCGCCAGACGCGTCAGCTCCTTCTGACGCCGACCCGTACCAGGCAGAGTACGGCGCATCCACGCCCACGTCCGGTTCCCCGCCTCCCTCCCCGCGCCAAGGAGAGCCCGCCACGTCGTCGCCCGTGTGGTCCACACCAGGCGCGTCCTCGCCCCTGTCCCCGACACGGACTGGTGGGACGTCGCTGTATGGGCGGTCCCCTCCTGTGCCATCGCCCACGACTCCCACGCCGGGCGCGTCCTCACGTCTGTCCTCGACAAGGATTGGCGGGACAAATTATGACGCCGCGTCCTAGGAGGGGTCTACGTCCGTGTCAGTCGAGGCGTCGGCGTCCCAGGAGGGATCTGCTGATCCTGTGGCATCTTGTTCCACCTGGCTCAAAAAGGAATATCATTGATTGCAAATGGGTTTATCGTATCAAGAAAAATGTTGATGGTACAATTGACAGATATAAAGCTCGTCTTGTTGCAAAAGGCTTCAAGCAAAGGTATGGAATAGATTATGAGGATACCTTTAGTCCTGTTGTTAAAATTGCTATAATCAGGCTTGTTCTATCCATATCTGTTTCAAAAGGTTGGATTTTAAGGCAGCTAGATGTCAAGAACGCGTTCTTACATGGTGTTCTGGAAGAGGAGGTTTACATAAGACAACCACCTGGTTTTGAGTCTTCCGCTACTCCAAATTTTGTTTGCAAACTTGATAAAGCTCTTTATGGACTAAAACAGGCACCAAGGGCATGGTACTCTCGGTTTAGTGCTAAGCTCCATACTCTTGGTTTTATACCCTCCAAGGGAGATACATCTCTGTTTCTATTCAATCATTCAGGCATTCAGATTTTTCTGCTTATTTATGTTGATGATATCATTGTTACCAGTTCTTCTGATGCTGCAATAACATCTCTTCTCAAGAATCTGAATCATGAGTTTGCTCTTAAGAATCTTGGAGATCTTCATTATTTTCTGGGCCTTGAAGTTCACAGACAGCAAAATGGGATACTATTGAATCAAGAAAAATATGCCACAGATCTTCTAAAACATGTTGGCATGAAGGACTGTACAACATGTCCAACACCTTTATCCACATCTGACACTCTATCACTGACTGATGGTGTTCCACTTGGTCCAGAAGATAGCACACATTATAGGAGCATTGTAGGAGCACTTCAGTATTTGACATTGACAAGACCTGATTTGTGTTTTTCAGTCAGTAAGGTATGCCAGTTTCTTCATGCTCCAACTACCACTCACTGGACAATTGTAAAAATGATATTGAGGTATATTCACGGTACACGCACAGTGGGACTTACATTTTGTCGATCTTCTTCTACACTTCTTAGTGCTTATTCAGATGCTGACTGGGCTGGAGATTTGGATGATAGACGCTCTACAGAAGGTTTTGCTATTTTCTTTGGTTCTAATCTTATATCATGGAGTGCCAGGAAACAACCTACTGTCTCTCGTTCTAGCACCGAGGCTGAGTATAAATCTCTAGCAAATGCTACAGCTGAGCTGATCTGGGTTGAAGCTCTTGTCAGAGAGTTGGGTATTACACTTCAGGAAAAACCCACTCTTTGGTGTGATAATCTTGGTGCTACTTTTCTGTCAGCAAATCCAGTATTTCATGCTCGGACTAAACACATTGAGATTGATTTCTATTTTGTTCGAGAACGAGTTGCTAGAAAACAACTTGATGTCAGGTTCATCTCCAGCAAGTACCAGATTGCTGATGGTTTTACTAAACCGTTATGTTCCAAAAACCTAAATGATTTCATGCTTAATCTAAATCTTTCCAAGCTTTAGATTAAGGGGGAGTGTTAGAAATATTGTACATCTATATGGAGTAGTACTCCAATAGGTCTTCTTTCTTTCTTTTGGTTTTGAGCCCACACGTTGGGTACGTTGGATTGTAACAAACGTTTGTTTTGGTTTGACATATAAGCAACACGTAACCGATGCCAGCTCTCCGCATCGTTCTCCCAACAATTCTCGACAACCAACGTATACAACTAGTGTGAAACTATGATCTGGATAAGATGTGCTAATCGCATGATTGTATATCATTCTTATAATCATTTTTTCAAGCTCCGTGGTGCTCGCCCGCTCGGTCATCATCGGTGTTTATAGGACAGCGGTACTGACGGCAACCTGGAATCTGTTCTTATATTTTCAACGGGAAACAACCAATCAAATCTTTGTGTTAGATTATCCGATGATAACTCGATTTGACATATTTTGTATGAAGTGCTGAATTTATCACTGTAATGTATTGTCGTACTAGCATAAGAGTAACCCATATACCAAGCCATTCAAGTGATATTGGATCCGCTATCAGCCTAGTCCAACTATTAGCTTTACCCACCTCGGATGATGGCTAGCTAGCACAACCTACCAAAATGGCAACCATGCATGTCGGTCCGTGACGAGGGAAAATCTCAGGAATCCGTATACCGCGTCCTAAGCAGGATGCAATGCACACCTTTTGGGACGGTCCACATGAACCCTCTTTTAGAATTATTTTATTTCTTTTTATTTTTATGTTTCTTTTCTTTTTTCCTTAAATCTGGATAATTTATAAATTTGAGCATTTATTAATCCGAATAATCTTCAAATTTGAGCATTTTTTTCAATCTTTTCAAGTTTGAATATTATAAAATATGAACAATTTTAATTTTGAAAATTTTCTAAATCTGCATGATTTTAAAATTTGATTTTCTTAAATCTTAACCATTTTCATTTTTTTTTCAAAATCAAAGTTTTCTGTATCCGAACAACTTTCTAATTTGACCTTTTTTAAAATCTCAAAAATTCTAATCAGAACATTTTTTCAAATCTAGACAAAAGTGTTCAAATTTATTCTACTACTCCCTCTCGCAAATAGTACCTGATATTTTGGAGCAACAAACACTCACACTTAGGAGTTCTTAATAAATGCGGAAAGATATATGAATATGGAGTATGTTGCTCGGTTAATGAAGTAGGTCATATATGTATCGGTCAAAGTGTGTACAAACTAGGTGAAAACTATATTGTGTTTAAAATTATCTTGTGTGTTGGTTACAAACCATTTGGTTTTGATACAAAGTACAAATATATTTAAGGATAAGATCTCAAGTATCTTGTGCGCTTGTTAGAAACCATTCTATTTTGATACCAAGTGTGAAGGGTGAAGGAATGAGCAATGCCAATAATATCAGGACACTTATAGATATTTCATTCATGCATGACTTTATGTTAATGTTATTTGCATTAATGGTAGATGACCATACATTCTAGAAACCTCTACCAAAAAGTTTGTTAGACATAATGCTAACCCTCAACACCAAGATATTTAAGGATAAACTAGATGCAAATTTATAGAAACACAATACATCAAAAGATAAATGTTAGTTCATAGATGTAAAATATTTTTTATTTTTATTTTCTTATATATCATGGTGATCCTCTTTAGGGAAAGGTCTTCTAAGAATTGCCTCCAGCAAGGTTGTAAGAAAAAATGATCAAACTATTGCCAGAAAAGCGGCCTGGACTTAGTGCAAATGTATCTTGAAACGAAACACGTGAGAACTCTAACATAGAACATTGTAACTTAGAAGTTAGCAGCATCATTATGTTGATACAATAAATTATAAATAAATACAAAAGTTTGGTATAAATAAATAAAAACTATATGACTATAGAGAAACTCTATTAACATGGGTAAAAAATGATATATTACATAGGACTTTTCTCAGATGTGAAGAACTCTGAGTATACGGAGGCAATAATTATCACCGGTGGACCCCACTTTTAGAAAACAGTCTTTGGTTGGTTATAGTGCATCCACACCTTAGTTAGCCCACACCGAACCTTGATGACCAGGGGGAGGCCTCGCCGCCGCTACCGAACCGACCGTCTTTGCCCCCAGCGAGCCCTAGCGACGACGAGGGGAGGTGGGGCTTAGGGACTCGCAGGCGGTGGTAGGGTTTCCTCCCTGTCACTCGCGGGAGGTTCGGGAGTGGATATCACTTCTGTTCCCAGAAATATAGTTGTGTAACTCTGCTACTATATACAATGAATTTTTAATGTAAGAATAAATATAGTTATGGACCAAACAAAGGGAGCACACAATTAATATGTTTAAAAAAGCAAGTTGAAAACATTCAACGACTCTGCTGCGACTCGTATCGTAGTCCGTAGAATAGAAAATGTGCATGATGTATGCACGGACGTTTTGAAGTGAAAGGGAGACCACCCAAATTAGTCGGCCTGCGGGGGAAATGACGTTGACGCCATTAATGACATTAATTCGATTTACTCGCCGTGGCGGCGGCTGAAGTTTATATAGCCGTGGTGGCCTTTTAGGCAAAGCTAAAGCAGAAAACACTTGTTTTATTTTTCCCATCTACAAGCGTGATTGCTACTTATAATAATCCGTATTAAGATATTTGAGAGCCAATGATAGGGAACATGATATGAGGCCATCGATGACGTACAAATCCCTCACAGTATTTCCACTAGCACAGCCCATACAGATCAACGAAACATCCGCTCGTGCATATTTGCAGAATAAAGCTAGTAGATTGATTTCCACGCAAGTAGGACAGTATATATGTTTTGGGTTCAAGAAAACGACACTCACGCTGATTGATTTGGTTACTTTAGACTGCTAGCCGTCGGTCACGTCAGCGAGAATGACGTTCACGCTGACCTGGCCGATGAAATCCAGTCGTCTATTTATTCCGACTCCAGAAATATATCAGACAAGTGAACTCAAGCTACTCATCACAGAGTGACAGTCACAGCAACCGGTCAAGTCGGGCACGAGGTCGATCGACAAGGAAGCAAGAAGAATGGGAACCGTGGTGGCCCCAGCGTCGGCGAAACCCACCGTCCTCCGCGTGGCCGCCATCTCAGGCTCCCTCCGCAAGGACTCCTGGAACCACGGCCTCATCCGCGCCGGTAAACTCTCAATCTGCCATGCACCGGTGCACCTGCACACCGCGGATGCTGCAACTGTCACTTGAATGACTGCGCATTGCGCGCCCTTTTTCTTCTTCTTGCAAATGTAGCCGAGGAGCTGTGTGAGGAGTTCATCCCGGGCCTGCAGATCGACCACGTCGACATCTCCAACCTGCCGAATGCCAACCCGGACCTGGAGACCGACGGCGGCGACGGCTTCCCGCCGGAGGTCGAGGCGTTCCGCGCCAGGGTCCTCGCCGCCGACTGCTTCCTCTTCGCGTCCCCCGAGTACAACTACTCCGTTTCGGGCTCCATGAAGAACGCGCTGGACTGGGCGTCCAGGGGCAGCGTCAAATGCTGGGCGGACAAGGCGGCGGCAATCGTCTGCGCGGGCGCCGACTTCGGGGGCGGGAGGGGGTCGATCCACCTCCGCCAGATCGGGATCTACCTGGACATCCACTTCATCAACAAGCCGGAGCTCCACGTCAGGGCGTTCGACGACCCGCCCAAGTTCGACGCCCAGGGGAACCTCACCGATGCCAAGACCAGGGAGCGGCTCAAGAGGGTCCTCCTCTCGCTCCAGGCCTTCGCGCTCAGGCTCCAACGCAGGGAGGAGTGATCTACTGGTGAAGAAACGTCGCGCTGGTTACTCTGCAATCTGCATTACTATCCTGTTCCGTGTTCGTCGTTGTGCTTTGTGGTTGTACACTGTTTTGTTTTCGTGCACTTGTGGCTTCCGTAAAGAAAAAGGGCAATGCTAATGTAATAAGCGTGTGCTAGTAATAAATGGGCAGAGAGTGGTAAAACATATAATAAATGCTACAATAGTGTTCGTGGTTCCCTCTGTTTTGCATCTTCCAGGACGGCTCTCGTGAACCCCCTCCCCCGTTGTCCCTCTCGACCCCCCCCCCCCCCCCCCCCGTGGGCGATGTGGACTCCTCCCTCGCACCCCGTCCAACCTCCCCTCCATCCAGCTCTCTTTCCCTCCCCGAGTTGGTGGAGGAGGGATCGGGGTCCCATCCTCCCCGCCGACGGTGCTCTTCGGGCGGCGGTGGTTCGGCGATGGGTGGGAGATGGCGGCACGGCGGCGCGACTCTGGGGGGCGGGGCAGCGCTGCAGGTAGCTGGCGGCGGCGAGGCTGTGCTGGCCAACCCCAATCGGCCTAGATCTAGGGCCCCTAGGGCTCCAGATGGGTTTGGGACGGGCTGGCGGGCCCTGTCCTCTGCTTGATCTGCGGGCAGCAGCAGGGTAGCTCGTGCAGGGATCCAGCGGCCGCCGCTCAGACTTGTTGCAGCGTGGCGGTGGACTTTACGGGCTCGTCTGCGCCCAGCCGGACCCTCTTGGGAATGGTGTGCCCCCACAGGGGCTTCACGGGCTGGACCCGGCCAGATCAAACTGGGACTGGGGTGTCTGTGGTCGCGTCTGGCCGACTACCGCCCAGGCAGTGTAGATAGTTCCCTCCCGCGTGAACGTGTTTTTGCTAGCCCGATTCTAGGTACTTTTCTCCGCTGCTTTGCAGACCTCGCGATGGATATCTCGGTGAGATGGCGATGGTTTCTTCACGGCTGTGGTGGCGCATGCTCGTGGAAGGCAAGTTTTGGTGGTGGTGAGGCCTCGTCCTCACGGGGCTTCGGTGCAACAGATCGTCCGAGAGTTGCGGATAGGGTTTTCGGGAGAAATCCTTGTCGGCGTGCCTGGCACCAACGTGGTTCCACCCGTGAGTGGCATCTTTCCTTACTGAAGGGTGTCGTGGCTACCCTTCTTCCACCTCCCTATGTGTGACGGGGGAAACCCTAGGACCATCTCGGGTCCATGCAGCAGCGGTTGCTTTCCCTCCTGAGGGTGTTGCTTGGTGCTCGACGAGTTGGGGCTCGAGACTATCTTGATTGTATTGTGTGGTTGCTATATTAATATAGCGGGGTGAAAGCCTATTTTGAGAATACTCTGTTTGTTTAGCTCCATAAATTCAGCATTTGCATAGGTATTCGACATGTCAATTAGTATGTGGGTCCTCGCATAATTTCATCATTTTCTATAGGCTCGATCCATTCTGTTTACCTTGTAGGCGAACCATGTTCTTGTACATGATTATTCGATGATTTGATTCAATTATAAATTTGGTGATTTAGATGCAGAGTTTATACCTTTTTAGGGGGGGTGCAGAATTTATATCCGGTAGACCAATTTGTTAGGTTGATCTCCCGCGTCCGGCCAAACGGCCCGAACGCCTTGGTCTCGCGCCATGATCGGGGCGCCCAACGTCGCAATCGTTGGTGGGCCCCTGTCGCGCAGCGCAATATAAAGAGGTGGGGGCCGGGGGCACGAACGCCAAGGTTCGTCATGCCCACTCTCCCCACCGAAAACCCTAAACCCATAGCCACCGATCTGGCTTGCGTTGTAGCGGCGGGAATCACCCCTCACCGCCGCCACCACTCCGACGAGCTCAATGGCGAGCTCTTCGTCGACCCCAAAACTGGCAAGGGGGGTAGGGGCACGCCGCCGTCCGCCACCGTATCCTTCTCTGCACCGCTGCTTGCAGGGTGGGGGGTGGTGGAAGGGCGATCCACCTCCGCCAGATCGTCTGCGCGGGCGCCGACTTCAGGGGCGGGAGGGGCTCCAGGCCTTCGCGCTCAGGCTCTAACGCAAGGAGTGATCTAGCGGTGAACAAATGTCGCGCTGATTACTCTGCAATCTGCATTACTATCATGTTCCGTGTTCGTCGTTGTGCTTTGTGGTTGTACACTGTTCTGTTTTCGTGCACTAAATCATTGCCAGCATCTTCTTTCGAGAGATGTGTCCGTGGGATCGGCATGATGAGACTTAGGGAGATGCAAGGTTCAGGGGAAGAATCTTCACAAACTCATCGCTGAAATCTTGATCCCGATGATTGAGTGCTTAACATTATAGTTAAGTGAATTGTACTCTTTTTCCCTTAGTGAGTTTTTATGAAGTTTCTCACATGAGGTTTTTAATGAGGCAATTCGTGCAACATAGCAAGAAGTATACCATGTGCATTTCTCCATATTTTTTCCACTGGGTTTTCGGAGTTTTAAGCCATGGTTATACAGATAAGATACCCAGAGGGAGTGTTGGGAAACTGGGCCGGTAGAGGCCCATTCGGTGTGGCCTCTACCAGGCTAGGGTTAGCCCATGTGGGTATCATATCCTCTTAGTCTATAAATAGAGGAGCAATCATTGTACGTGACTTTACCGAGAGACGGATCAATAAAGCTTCTCATGTTCCCTGTGTCATTTTCTTGTGTAATCTTGTGTGCCTTCGATTTTAGTCTTCTTCCTCGGGTGTGGAGCAGCCTCGGGACCGACCAGCCGGCTGGGGTTGTTCAACAACGTTGACGCCATCGATGACGTTAATTCGATTACTTGTCGTGGCGGCGGCTGAAGTTTATATAGCCATGGTGGCCTTTTAGGCAAAGCTAAAGCAGAAAACACTTGTTTATTTTACCGATCTACAGGCCTGATTGCTACTGATAATATTATTCGGGAACATGATATGAGGCCATCGATGACGTACAAATCCCATCCAGATAAAAGGAAGCATCCGCTCGTGCAGATTTGATTTCCACGCAAGTGGGACAATATATGTTTTGGGTTCAAGAAAACGACACTCACGCTAATTTATGCGGTTACTTTAGACTGCTAGCCGTCGGTCACGTCAGCGAGAATGACGTTCACGCTGACCTGGCCGATGAAATCCAGTCGTCTATTTATTCCGACTCCAGAAATATATCAGACAAGTGAACTCAAGCTACTCATCACAGAGTGACAGTCACAGCAACCGGTCAAGTCGGGCACGAGGTCGATCGACAAGGAAGCAAGAAGAATGGGAACCGTGGTGGCCCCAGCGTCGGCGAAACCCACCGTCCTCCGCGTGGCCGCCATCTCAGGCTCCCTCCGCAAGGACTCCTGGAACCACGGCCTCATCCGCGCCGGTAAACTCTCAATCTGCCATGCACCGGTGCACCTGCACACCGCGGATGCTGCAACTGTCACTTGAATGACTGCGCATTGCGCGCCCTTTTTCTTCTTCTTGCAAATGTAGCCGAGGAGCTGTGTGAGGAGTTCATCCCGGGCCTGCAGATCGACCACGTCGACATCTCCAACCTGCCGAATGCCAACCCGGACCTGGAGACCGACGGCGGCGACGGCTTCCCGCCGGAGGTCGAGGCGTTCCGCGCCAGGGTCCTCGCCGCCGACTGCTTCCTCTTCGCGTCCCCCGAGTACAACTACTCCGTTTCGGGCTCCATGAAGAACGCGCTGGACTGGGCGTCCAGGGGCAGCGTCAAATGCTGGGCGGACAAGGCGGCGGCAATCGTCTGCGCGGGCGCCGACTTCGGGGGCGGGAGGGGGTCGATCCACCTCCGCCAGATCGGGATCTACCTGGACATCCACTTCATCAACAAGCCGGAGCTCCACGTCAGGGCGTTCGACGACCCGCCCAAGTTCGACGCCCAGGGGAACCTCACCGATGCCAAGACCAGGGAGCGGCTCAAGAGGGTCCTCCTCTCGCTCCAGGCCTTCGCGCTCAGGCTCCAACGCAGGGAGGAGTGATCTACTGGTGAAGAAACGTCGCGCTGGTTACTCTGCAATCTGCATTACTATCCTGTTCCGTGTTCGTCGTTGTGCTTTGTGGTTGTACACTGTTTTGTTTTTCGTACACTAGTGTTCGTGCTTCCGTAAGAAAAAAGGCAATGCTAATGTAAGCGTACGCTAGTAATAAATCGTGAGAGAGTTGCAAAACCTATAATGCATGGAGTACTCTCTTTTGTTTAGCTCTATAAATTCAGCATTTGCACAGGTATTCGACATGTCAATCAGTATGTGGGTCCTCACATGGAGTATCTTCTAGGCGAATCATATGTCCTTGTATATGATTATTCGGTGATTTGATTCAATTATAAATGTGGTGATTTCGATGCAGAGTTTATACCTGTGTGTGTGTAGAGGGGGGGGGGGGGGGGGGGAGGGGTTGACCTGACGTCCCAAACTATCAAACTACTAGAGGTAACTGATCAGTCGAGCACGCGGGCTTTCTACGCATAATTTTCATGCCAAAAAGATGCCTATGTAAAAATATGAGCCTGAGAGGCTTTTATATCCTAGAGCACCATACTGTAGCTCGTGGCGTACGGCTTGGTCATGTCATTCACCACGTTTAGAGAGTTTGTCACCACCGTTATCCGGTGAAGATGTAGGTCTTGTGCTAGTGCTAGCGCCTCCCTGCATGCAAGTGCCTTCAGTACCGACGGGTTTGTAATGCCCTGTGACGAGGTTTAATCTCGTCAATGTCCATTGTTATGAGCTTGAGTTTTGAAGAAGATAGGGATACTGGATATCGCGAAACGGTTCACAGACAAGCAACGCGGGGACACGAGATTTACCCAGGTTCAGGCCCCCGGAGAGAAAACCCTATTCCTGCTTGTCTGCTTTTGATTACGGCAGAACCGAAAAGTACGGCGTGGAGGTGTGTATGCGGTGAAAAGGTGCCCTCCTCGCCATGCCCTCCTAGCCTTTATATAGATAGGCAGGTCCCGGGCGTAGGCCGAGTCGGTTACAACATAAATTTCATCAATTCAGCATTTGCACAGGTATTCGACATGTCAATTAGTATGTGGGTCCTCGCATAAATTTCATCATTTTCAGTAGGCTCGATCCATTTCCTTTACCTTCTAGGGGAACCATGTCCTTGTATATGATTATTCAGTGATTGGATTCAATTATAAATGTGGTGATTTTGATGCAGAGTTTATACCTTTTTCGGGAGAGGGGGGGGGGGTGCAGAATTTGTATCCGGTAGACCAATTTGCCCTGTCATTCGAAGCAGCGAGCCAAACCTAACGTCCCAAACTATCAAACTACCAGAAGTCACTGATCAGTCGAGCACGTGGGCTTTCTACGCACAATTTTCATGCCAAAAAGATGCCTATGTAAAAAATCAGCTTGCGAGGCTTTTATATCCTGGAGCACCATACTGTAGCTCGTGGCGTACGGCCTAGCCATGTCATTCACCATGTTTAGACGGTCTGTCACCACCGTGATCTAGTGAAGATGTAGGTCTCGAGCTAGTGGTAGCGCCTCCCTGCATGCAAGTGCCTCCAGCACTGACGGGTTTGTAATGCCCTGGAAGGTCAGTCTGGAGGCTCCCAAGAAAGAACCACTCACTATTGCACACAACTCCCACCACCGTGTCAAGGTTATGTTTCGCGCACCCCATCACAGGGAAGTTCCATTTAGGATGGCTTGTATGGGGTACTCCTAGCTCCCACATGCCCGCTCGAGCTCACCACGAGAGATCACAAAGATAGCTCTTAACGAACATATGCATCGACAGCTGGTCAAGAACTCCTCTTCATCGATGATCTTTATCCATGTGAACCAGACGGCCCAAAGTGTCACATGGCAGACACCCTTAAACAGTAACATATTTTTGTCACATCACAAACCAATGTTTTGCTAGTTTTTGTTTATCATTTTTTTGAGTAATTGTGCATTGTGCATTCTTGATGTTTTGAGTTGCTCGTGAGTTGTTGCAGAGACCGGGTATATTTAACATCAACTTGATATCAATATATTTCCCTTATTAAAAAAAGTAAGTTTTGTAACTACCTAGAAATACAATTACTTTCAAATGAAAGAATGCGCTCGATGAAGAACGTGCCGGACTGGGCGTCCAGGGGCAGCGTCAAATGCTGGACGAACAAGGCTGCCGCGATTGTCTGCACGGGTGTAGACTTCGGCGGCGGGAGGGGGTCCCTGCAACTCCGCCAGATCGGGATCTACCTGGACATCCACTTCATCAACAAGCCGGAGCTCCACGTCAGGGTGTTCGACGACCCACCCAAGTTCGATGCCGAGTAAAACCTCACCGATGCCTAGACCAGGGAGCGCCTCAAGAAGGTGGTCCTCTCGCTCCAGGCCTTCGCCCTCAGGCTCCAACGCAAGTACGAGTGATCTAGTGGTGAAGAAACGTCGCGCTGATTACTGTGCAATCTCTATTACTATCGTGTTCCGTGTTTGTTGTGGTGCTTTGTGGTTGTACTCTGTTCTGTTTTCGTGCACTAGTGTTCGTGGTTCTGTAAATAAAAAGGGCAATGCAAATGTGAGCGTGTGCTAGTAATAAATCGCCGGAGAGTTGTAATAAAACCTACTAGGCGAACCATGTCCTTGTATATGAATAAGCATTTGCATAGGTATTCGACATAAATTAAGTCGCCGGAGAGTATAATGCATGGAGTGCTCTGTTTTGTTTAGCTCCATAAATTAAGCATTTGCATAGGTATTCGACATGTCAATAAGTATGTGGGTCCTCGCATAATTTCATCATTTTCGGTAGGCTTGATTGATTATCTTTACCTTCTAGGCGAACCATGTCCTTGTATATGATTATTCGTTGATTTGATTCAATTTTAAATGTGGTGCTTTCGATGCAGAGTTTATACCTTATTTAGGGGGTGCAGATTTTATATCTGGTAAACCTATTTGCCCAATCATTCGAAGCTGCGAGCCAAACCTAATGTCCCAAACTACCAGAAGTTACTGATCTATCTAGCACGTGGGCTTTCTATGCACAATTTCATGCCTAAAAGATGCCTCTAAAAATATCAGCTTGCGAGGCTTTTATATCCTGGAGCACCATGCTGCAGCTCGTGGTGTACGGCTTGGCCATGTCATTGACCACGCCTATCTAGACAGTTTGTCACCACCGTGATCCGGTGAAGATGTAGGTCTTGAGCTAGTGCTAGCGCCTCCCTGCATGCAAGGGCCTCCAGCAAATCTGATCGCCACATAGGACTTGTAGCATCGATGAAAGATACCACCATTAATGGTGGATCAACCTTCAAATTCCTGAAGTGGCTCAACATGAAGTCACGCGGAAGCCAAATTTGATTCCATGCGTGCGTGTTCTCCCTTTTACCAGTGCACCGAATAAGGCCATGTTTGGTCGCATCACGACCTTCCATAATGGCCCTCCAAACTTGTGATGGTGACGAGCCAAGAGAACCATGTCGAATCTTGTGGGTTAAGTCAACATAGTGGTGGCGTCCATAATATTTTGGACGCCACCACTATCTTTTTATTTCTTTTTTAGTAATACTATTTTTATTTTAAATGAGAAATATTTTATTTATGTTTTTAACCTTGCAACAAGTTGGTGGCCGCAGGAAAGTTTTGGAGAGATTTTTACGCTTCAAAGCACCGTCTCCTCCATGAAACCCTAACCAATGGGCTCTGGGTCGTCTACCCTTTCAAATCACCTAAACGACGGTTCACCAATTGAATTTCTCTTGGTTTGTGTTTGTTTAGGCCACAATACATGGAAAGCCAAATTTCGGCCTAGGTTCTAACTAGCTAGACTCCTTCCGGTGGACTCGAAGTGGGAGTTTCGCACTCCAGTCAGCATGGAACTAGGTGATAATGCATGTTTTGTGAATAGATTCACGACTAGGAGTTGGGTATTGGCTATTTCAACCTTTCCAATTCCATACAACACGCATACTAGGGACACACACAAGTTTTGAATGGATTCTGATGCTCCGATGCGCCGTCTCCCACGAAACGCTAACCAGTGGGCCTCGGATTTTCTAACCCTTCGAATGGCTTCTAACAACTCACCAATGTCTTTTCTCTTGGTTTGTGTTTTTAGGACATAGGAGCATGAAAAACCAAATTTTACCGTTGTTTCCCACGAAAACCCTAATCAGTGAGCCCAGATCGTCTACCCCTTTTGGATCGCTTTGAACCGCGGTTCACCAATGAAATTTTCTCTTGGTTTGCATTTGTTTAGGCCATAGGAACATTAAAAACCAAATTTTGGTTAACTAAGGGGCACTCTTGGACTGCTAATTGTTTCTATGTGGTGCCGACATAGCTGTGGCATCTCAGAAAGCTACTGAATTTACCGGTGGTGTTCACTTTGTGCCGAATGCTATGTGGGACCAAAAAAACTAGCTCGCAGACATTTAATGGTAGCTTTGGGTTTTTCCCCACCGCCAGTAGTATTTAAACCAACAGTGGCGTTGGATTCTCCTGAATTCCACAACTAAGTTTGACCCGGTAGGATTTGCGGGCTTGAAGTACTAGAGGCGTCTCACCTTCCTTGACGCCACCAGTAGTGTTTTGGTGGTGGTGTTGCCATTTCTGAGACACCACCTGTATTCTGCATCATAGTGGTTGCATGTGGAAAATGCGGCGCTCCACTACCAGAATTTCTTGCCATAAGGGTTTTTCTACTAGTGTATAAGACTTAAAACATATGTTTTATTGTTGACTATCTGTGGCTAGATAAACAAACACACTAGAAGAGTAATATTATTAAAAATATATGCTTTATTGTAGGCTGCGAGAAGTGCGTTGCACATGCACGCTAAATAGTATCTTCAAAGATAAAAAAACCAACCAGATCTTTAAGTAAAATTATCTGATGATTCGGTTCATATTTTTTCTATGAAGTGCATAATTTATCCAGGGCTGCTCAGCTTTAATGTATTTTTGGACCAGGATAAGACCAACTCATATACCAAGCCATTCAAGTGATATTGGACCTGCTATTAGCTTAGTGCAACTATTGGCTTTATCTACCTCGGATCATAGCGAGCTAAGCGAACCTTCCAAGTGGCAACCATGCATGTCCCTATGTGTCGAGGCCACTGTTGTGATGTGGAAGTATTTTATCAAAAATCATAGTTTTGCAGCTCTCAAATGAAAAAAACAGAGCTTCAATATCATGAATGGAAATCTAAAATACTCCGCTACGGGTGGGTGGAGAGAAATGAAAGTGGGTGGACTATAGTCCAAGGAAATCACTACTCACACCTAGGATTTCTTAGTAAATGGTGAAATATATATGGATATGTAGTATGTGGCCCAATTAATGAAGTAGGTCATATATGTATAGGACGAAGTTTGTACAAACTTTAGGTGAAGATATATTGTGTTCAAAATTATCTTGTGTGTTGGTTACAAACCAACATTTTATTTCGATAAAAAGTACAAAACTTACATGTTTCGGCATCTAGATGCATGTCAAAACATGAATACATATCTTGTGCGCTTGTTAGAACCATTCTATTTTAATACCAATGTGAAGGATGAAGAAAATCTCAATGTTAATAATCTCAGGACAATTGCCTTAATGGTGACGACCATACACTCCAGAAAACTCTACCAACATGTTTGTTAGACACAATGGGGACCCTCTCCACCAATTTATAGAAAAAAAATAATGGATTTAAAGATAAATATTTGTCCACCAAGGAAAAAAATTATTTCTTTGCTATTTTCTTATATCCTAGGGAGATACACTATAGGGAAAGGTTTTCCAAGCAATGCCTCTAGGGTTTTAAGAAAAAAATGAACACAATATGGCCGGATAAAGCGGCTTGGACTTGGCGCAAAACATTTCCTGAAAAAACACGTGAGAACTCCAACATAGAGCATTGTAACTTAGATTAGCAACATCATTATATTGATAAAAAAATTTATGAATAAATAAAAAAGTTTGATATAAAATAGATTAAAACTATATTTTAGTTTGCTATGTTTTCACTAAAAATTTAGAATAACAAAAATATACAAAAACGATAGAATTAAATCAACAAGCTACATGTCAGGGCCCATGAGCGATATCAATGACAATCTTATCCTTACCGAGACCAGAGAACTGCTCAAAAGATGTTTCTCTTTCTCTAGACATTCCATTCAAATATTCAATGTTCTTGGCATTTACGTCCATTTAGATATTGAATGTTCTATGCTACATGGTTGTAATAAATTTTGTCTTTTGTTGATAAATCAGATTATGCTTATAGTAACATGGTTTTGTGAGAGGTGCTATATCCGCCACACCATCGCCATCGATCTCACCGGTAACCGAAGGCCCCACATCACACCCTCTCTTCCTTACTTCTTCATTAGGTCTTGTGCACCTCCTAACAGCATCCATTGTCCAAAATCACAACAGAGCAACAATGCCATCAACAACCAATGCCAACGCCTATGCTTCGAGGTCCAGTCGACTGTCACAGTCATCAGAGGAGGCAATCAAGCGTTCGCTTCACCTCGTCCACGTATCGCCGGATATTTCTGACCACTATAACGTCGTTAACGTCACCGTGGGTGAGCTTGTTTTCCTCCTTTCTCTCTCGTCCATTAGATCTAGATCTAATGCTCTGTGTTAGATAACTTAAATGAACAGGTACCAAGCAATGATGTCGTGACATGTGATTGTCTTGTTAGCATGCACGTCAGCGTACAAATAGCTTCCCGAGTTATCAAATCCAGTCAGCGCGTCCGTTTGATTAAATTTTTTTCAAATAGACAAAAAATATGTAACCTCAAAAAAGTCATAGAAAAAGACATAAATATTAGAAAATATAAATAATATACCGTTGGATTCACAAACAAATGTGCAGAATATGATTGTGTAATAATATTGCAAGTTTTCCGAGGCTAAAATTTAATAAATTAAACTCTATAATATAGTATTTAATTCGTAACTTTTTAATCCATGAATCCAAATGAGTTGAAACTTTTTGCATCTGGATCTAAATTAAATTATGCATCTAGAGAACTTATAAACTAAAATATTTGGCACTATCAGATTTTTTGCAAAAATATTTAAACCGTCTAATTCACATGTTTTTAGTTCAAAATAGCTCTGCGTTAATTATTTTGGTCATGTATCATCTATAGGTTTAATAATAACTAGAGAACTAATTCTTCCTTCCACTATTAAATTTCCATGCTTGTATTTGTTGCATATGTTGGTGTTGCATTGTCTTTACGTTTATTATGAATTGTTTTGATTGTATATAGATAGTCCAGAGTGTAACCATTGTTGTTGTGTGAAGTGTGTGATCACCAACCAGCGTTGAGGTATGTTCATTTTGTTCATAATTCTACGACTTTGCTACTCATATCGTAGTCCATAGAACAGAAAACGTTCATGATGTATGCACGATCTGTGCAGCCAAGGTGAGTACCACTGGCAAAAAATAATGGCGTTTTGAAGTGGAAGGGAGACCACCCAAAGTCGGGCAACAAGTGCTCAAGGGCAGATACTTCCTTGATCGAGGGTATATGGAGGCAACTTCTCCTAGAGCAGTGTCGACGTGGCGAGCAATCCTTGCATGAACGAAAGATCTCGAGTTGGGCCTGATTAAAAGAATCAGAATAGGTGACACGGTATTAATTTGGAATGACAGTTGGATTCCAAAACTGAGATATATGCGCCATATGGGACGCTTAATTGATACTGATGTGGAGATGGTGGGCGAATTGATCACAACTGACCATAGTTGGGAGGCTACAAAAATCCGATGCATTTTTTTTTGCGCCGAACGCAGAAGTAATCCTGCAAATTCCGCTGGGAGTGCGTGCTGGGGATGACAGAATTGCTTGGACTAAGAAAAAATCTGGGGAATATTCAGTTCGCTCGGCCTACAGAGCACTAGTCCTGTCTTATGAGGACGAGGTGGCTGCAGTTTCGAATGTGTCGTCGGACTCGTCTTTAGGTAAAACGCAGATGTGGAAGAAACTATAGAATATCAGAGTGGTTCCCAAGGTGCGTACATTTTGATGGAGGGTTATCAAAGGTTTTATGTCTGATTATATGACTCTTTCCCGGCGCCATATCGGAGACGATAACATATGTGGGATTTGTATAACTATTGTTGAAAATCTTAAGCATGCACTGATTGAGTGCCCTCATGCCCAACTGTTTTGGGAGGCGGCAAAGGAGATTCTACACCTGAAACTCCCACCTCTCCATCCAAATACATGGGGAAAAGATATTATTTGCGGGCCCTTTGTTCTAGAGGAGGACAATCCACGGATCTTGACAATCATGTACTCAATTTGGGATTCAAGAAACAAATGGACTCATGGTGAGAACGGTTACAATCAGGCGATATCCATGGAATTTGTGAGGGACACTATTTTGTCCCTCGAGCTTCCACCGGTACAGGGAGGTACAGAACCAAGTAGGTCGGTGTGCAAGTGGCAAAGGCCTCCAGATGGTTTTATCAAGATCAATTCTGACGGAGCGCTTGCTGCAAATGATGGTGTCGCGGGAGGAGGGGGTGTTGCTCGAGATTGCAATGCCTTTAGGGGTGCATGGTGTACCCTTTATCCAGGACTCTTGGACCCCTGACGATTGAGGCTCTGTCACTTGGGGATGATGTGGTGTTCGCGGAGGAAGAGAGATTCACTTGGGGTAGTGTTTGAGGTGGACTGCTCCGAGCTGGTTCGTATCTAGAACTTGGGTCCGAGTGACTGTTCGGTGATCTCTCCAATTTTAGATGATATCCATGAACTTAGTTTGACTTTTCAGTCTTTTAATTTGTGTTGGGTTCGCCGTTCTGCCAACAATATGGCCCACAGTTGTGCCAAGTTTGCTTGCACAAATGGTGTGTCAGGAGATGGCCGACGGCTTGCCTTCCGTTCTTAGTTCACGGCCTACCGGCTAATCGTTACTCTGTGTTTTCTGATTAATAAAGCTCACGATATCCTTCAAAAAAAAAGTCAGGCAGCAGGGAAAATGACGTTGACGCCATCGATGACGTTAAATTGATTACTCGTCCTGGCGGCAGCTGAACTTTATACAGCCGTGGTGACCTTTTAGTAGGCAATGCTAAAGTAGAAAACACTTGTTTATTTTGCCGATCTAGAGGCCTGATTGCTACTGATAATATTAAGAGATTCGGGAGCCAATGATCGGGAACATGATATGAGGCCATCGATGACGTACAAATCCCTCACAGTATTTCCACTGGCACAGCCCATCCAGATCAACGAAACATCCGCTCGTGCAGATTTGCAGAATAAAGCTAGTAGTAGATTGATTTCCACGCAAGTAGGACAGTATATATGTTTTTTCGGTTCAAGAAAACGACACTCACGCTGATTGATTTGGTTAGTTTAGAGCCCCAGCCGTCGGTCACGTCAGCGAGAATGACGTTCACGATGACCTGGCCGACGAAATCCAGTCGTCTATTTATTCCGTCTCCTCCCCGACACCAGAAATCAGACAAGTGAGCTCGAGCTACTCGTAGAGTGACAGTCACAGCAACCGGTCAAGTCGTGGGCACGAGGTCGACAAGGAAGCATGGGAACCGTGGTGGCACCAGCGCCGGCGAAGCCCACCGTCCTCCGTGTGGCCGCCATTTCAGGCTCCCTCCGCAAGGACTCGTGGAACCACGGCCTCATCCGCGCCGGTAAACTCCCAACCAATCTCCCATGCACCGGTGCACCTGCACACCGCGGATGCTGCGACTATCACTTGAATGACTGCGCATTGCGCGCCCTTTTTCTTCTTCTTCCAAATGTAGCCGAGGAGCTGTGCGAGGAGTCCATCCCGGGCCTGCAGATCGACCACGTCGACATCTCCAACCTGCCCAATGCCAACCCGGACCTGGAGACCGACGGCGGCGACGGCTTCCCACCGGAGGTCGAGGCGTTCCGCGCCAGGGTCCTTGCCGCCGACTGCTTCCTCTTCGCCTCCCCCGAGTACAACTACTCCGTTTCGGGCTCGATGAAGAACGCGCTGGACTGGGCTTCGAGGGGCAGCGTCAAATGCTGGGCGGACAAGGCGGCGGCGATCGTCTGCGCGGGCGCTGACTTCGGCGGCGGGAGGGGGTCGCTCCACCTCCGGCAGATCGGGATCTACCTTGACATCCACTTCATCAACAAGCCGGAGCTCCACGTCAGGGCGTTCGACGACCCGCCCAAGTTCGACGCCCAGGGGAACCTCACCGATGCCAAGACCAGGGAACGGCTCAAGAGGGTGCTCCTCTCGCTCCAGGCATTCGCACTCAGGCTCCAACGCAAGGACGAGTGATCTAGTGGTGAAGAAACGTCGCGCTGATTACTCTGCAATCTGCATTACTACCATGTTTCGTGTTTGTTGTTGTGCTTTGTGGTTGTACACTGTTCTATCTTCGTGCACTAATGTTCGTGGTTCCGTAAAGGAAAAGGGCAATGCTAATGTAAGCATGTGCTAGTAATAAATCGCAAGAGAGTTGAGTACTCAGTTTTGTTTAGAGCACCTCCACTTCACTTGTTCGGCGTTTCCAAGTCCGAAATCCGGCGCTAAATAGCATTGAATGGATGTAACTTTCGGTCTAAAAACGGTCAATTTCTCATTCGCGTTCCCAGGTCGAGTTTTCGGGTTTGCCAAATTTTATTCAAACTCGACGAATTTTGAACTAAATATAGACGAATTCATTAATACTGGACGAGTTCATACATAATACATCAAATTTGGGCGAGCACCCGAATTTTGACTTTATTAGGCTAAAAAAAACTTAAAAAAAAAACTTAAAAAAGGCCAAGGCCGACACTACAGGAAAATGTGTAGGCGTCGACGGCCGGTATGCTACGCCGACGACCAAATGTCGGGGCCGTCGGCGTAGCTGCCTCCCCAGGCCAGCCCCCACGCCAGGCCGTCGGCGTAGAAGCATATGCCGACAGTGGCCCTCGGCACAGCCAAGCCGTCGGTGTAGTCAAGAAAGATATGTTGATGGTGACCCTCGGCGCACTTGTGTCCCTCGGCGTAGACCAGACTCAGACACGGCGACACAAACGCCATTTGGTAGCGAAGCTGTGCCGACGGCCATGCCGTCGGCGTAGCCCTATACGCCACATGCCCCTCCCCCACACGCCTGAATTAGCCATACCGTTTTTTTTGCTACGCCGTATATTGTTTGTACACTACAGGGTTTGGTTGGGCTTATCCCTTCAAATTTATATTTCCATTTAATCTTAGACATATATTTTATACTAACTTATTAATTACTCCCAATAATTTAATGTTGATATATTTTATTTGTACTCCGATTCTAGTTGTTTGTACCGCCCGTATAGCAGTCTCCATCTCTTTCCCCGGGTACATCTATCCCCCTTCATATGGTTTTACATCATCATATGACCTAAACAAACACAAAACAAGAGAGTGCTACTCCGGGCTACCCCCTGTTAGAGGATCGTATAGGGGGTAGACGATCCGATGCCCACAGATCAGAGTTCCGCAGCAGACCACGCTCCGGGGCATCGGAATACCTCAAGGACTTGCATGTGGCCCTAGCACATACATGAAAGTGTGGTGCTATGTTGAAACATGCAAAACCTAGTCCCCGGGTGCATGTGTCCCCCTTCGCATGCGTGCGCTGTAACCTAAAGCTAATGTTCTGGACTTATATAAGGGGGAAACTCCCCGTTCCGGTAAAACCGGGTAGGATAGTTCCCTCCCCTTGTGAAGAACCATGGTTTTACATCATCATATGACCTAAACAAACACAAAACAAGAGAGTGCTACTCTGGGCTACCCCTGTTAGAGGATCGTCTAGGGGGTAGACGATCCGATGCCCATAGATCAGGGTTCCGCAACAGACCACGCTCCGGAGCGTCAGAATACCTCAAGGACTTGCATGTGGCCCTAGCACATGTATGGAAGTGTGGTGCTATGTTGAAACATGCAAAACCTAGTCCCCGGGTGCATGTGCCCCCCTTCGCATGCGTGCGCTGTAACCTAAAGCTAAGGTTCTTGACTTATATAAGGGGGAAACTCCCTGTTCCGGTGAAACCGGTTAGGATAGTGCCCTCCCCTTGTGAAGCACCATGGTTTTACATTATCATATGACCTAAACAAACACAAAACAAGAGAGTGCTACTCCGGGCTACCCCTGTCAGCGGATCGTCTAGGGGGGTAGACGATCCGATGTCCATAGATCAGGGTTCCAGAGCATACCACGCTCCGGGGCGTCGGAATACCTCAAGGACTTGCATGTGGCCCTAGAACATGCATGGAAGTGTGGTGCTATGTTGAAACATGCAAATTTCCCTATCTGTACAATCTGTAAGTTGTGGCGATGTCACATGGCAGACACACTTAAACAGTAACGTATTTTCGTCACATCACAAACCAATGTTACTATTATATTTTAATCACATTATGACCAACTACACGGTTATGTTGAAAAAAAATATCTCTTGCAAGGTTTTGTTTACCATTTTTTTGAGTAATTGTGTAGTGTGCATTCTTGATGTTTTGACTTGCTCGTGAGTTGTTAGAGAGGCCTGGTATATTTAACATTGACTTGATATCAATATATTTCCCTTATTAAGAAAAAGTAAGTTGTGTAACTACCTAGAAATACAATTACAATTAATTTCGAATGCAAGAGAAAATCAATGGTGTGTCCCAACAAAGCACTCGATCGATGTTTTCTCGAGCCAATTCTTAAGCCCCTTTTCGTAGCCTACACGATTCTTAGCCTCATGTAAATTGTGTAACTCTGCTATGTATATACAGTGGATTTTTAATGCAAGAATAAATGTAGTTATGGACCAAACAAAGGGAGCACACAATTAATATGTTTGAAAAAGCAAGTTGAAAACACTATCTTTTTTTTGCGGGGAAGTTGAAAACACTCAACGACTCCGCTGCTACTCGTACCGTAGTCCGTAAAACAGAAACCGTGCATGATGTATGCACAAGCCGATCAAGCAAGTGGGCAAGACAAGCGGAACCTTATCCTCTCGCTCGACCCCCTTCCCCCCGCCCCGTTGAGAGTCCCCCGTCGAGTACCGGGCCGATCCACCGCCCTCCCCACCGGAGTAGCCGGCTGGGGTAGGGTCTGGAGAGGCGCCGGAGGTAGTTTTAGGTTCCTTAGGCTTTGGAATTGGCGCATTTCCACCGTGTCTTGGCGTTATGCCGTGTGGAGGTGTGGACTGAATCTCGCGGCCGGGGTCCACCCATGGCTGGCGGCCCTGCCCTCCCCGGTGCTGCTCTGGTGGCCGGAGTTGCAGGTGGAGGTCGAAGCCGGCGACTCCCTGAATAATCGGCCCGAGGAGCCCCTTCTCCCGATGAGGATGACGGTGGCTACCATGTCTCGCCCGGCTGGACATGGTGGCAGGGGGGTGAGGTGTGGTGGCATGAAGAGGTGGTCTGCTCGTCTTCTCCTGGCCGGCGGTGGTGGCGGGGAGGGGAAGACGATTGTGGCAGTTTCTTCTCTGTTTTCCTCTAGGTGCACTTGCGCTGGAGACATTGGAAGGAGAGTTGCTCCGTTTTGCAGCTGTACCTGGCCGGCCGTGGTGGCGAGGAGGAAGGCTGCGATGCTGCTTCTTCACTTTCCTTTAGTCTCTGCCGTTTTTTGCACAATATGGAGTGGATCCTTTGCAGCTACCCCAACGGCAATGCGGGCTTGCCGCTGGAGTGGTCGTTCGCGCCGAATTTTGAGGCTCCGTGGGGGCTCCTATTTGGCGTTCTACGACCGCTGCTTGTCTAATAAGCCTGTTCCCTGGGTTCATCGCGATGGCATCTTCTACGGTTTCTTCAACTCATCTCGGGTAGGAGCTCTGAGGAGAGAGCTCGATTTCTTCGCATCGCGTCGACAGAAGGGTCTGTGGGTTCCGCACCAACCTGATCTTCTTCGCTGTCTGTCTCCCACCCATGGCAGGTGTGGTGAGTCGGTCGGCCGGGTTTCTCCGATGGGCTTGGTAAGGAACCCTCTGTTGCTCGCATTTTCTGCAAGTTCCTGTGCCAGACCACAGTGGAGTTGGGAGGCTATCTTCTTGAGCATCACCTTGGCGTCGGGTTTCTCCGTTGGGCTTGGTAAGGGTTTCGGCATTTTTATAACCTCATTCGTGAGGCCCTTGAAGTCAGCCGCTGCATTGTTCGTCGACTCGGGAGCAAGTGGTTTTGTCCCCGTTTCTGTGCTTGATGGTAGCGTGCCTGTCTTCTAGCTCGGTGGTGGAGAAGAGGAAGGACCGGTTTGACTTTTGTTTTTTGTTTGTGAGGTCTTTTCTACTTATATCAGGGACCTATGTGAGTCTTCGAATCTTATGGGGTCCTTTGTAATCTTTATATCTTCCGTCACTTGAAATATATGTGAAGCCTCCAGCCCCTTTGGGGGCACTCCTTGTTCAAACACAAATGTATGCACGATCTGTGCAGCCAAGGTGAGTACCACTGCAAAAAAAAAGCGTATTGAAGTGGAAGGGAGACCACCCAAAGTCGGGCAGCAGGGGAAACGTTTGTTGGGAAACTGGGCCGGTAGAGGCCCATTCGGTGTGGCCTCTACCAGGCTAGGGTTAGCCCATGTGGTTATCCTATCCCCTTAGTCTATAAATAGAGGAGCAATCATTGTACGTGACTTTACCGAGAAATAGATCCATAAAGCTTCTCCCTGTTCCCTGTGTCATTTTCTTGTCTAATCTTGTATGCCTTCGACTCTAGTCTTCTTCCTCGGGTGTGGAGCAGCCTCGGGACCGGCCAGTCGGCAGGTGTTGTTCAACACGTTATCAGCACGTGTCTCTCCGTCGAGCCTCCGTCAAGACACCGTCGAGCCTGCATCACGCAGGCTTTCGTTGAAGGTAACCCGAAATTGACCGCAAAAATGGATTCTTTAGGCGATTTCCTTTCAATTTTTGCGTTTAGTTCATAGATCAGACCCCATCTATGGTACGGATTTTCCTCCTGGGAGTCGAGCTGACCTGCTGTCGCCGACCAATGTCGATCTAATCACTCTCGGCTTAGGATCTTGTTGACTGTATCGTGCACCTGTTGTGCCGATCTAGTTTTTATTTAGTAGATCGAACTGATCTTGAATGTTTTATTCAGTAGATCGGATCGATCTATAGTTTTTTATGAACTTTTTGCAACCGTACGCACGCCATGGCCACTGAGCAGGCCCAGCTCGCCGCCCGCGCACGCCCGCGTACGCCTCGCTGGCCACACACTCCGCGCCGCCGGCCGCTGCCGCGCCGCGCCGAGCCGAGCCGCCGCTGGCCCACTGCGCGCCCACGCCCGCTGCGTGCGCCTGCCGCTGCGCCGCCGGCCGCTGCCGCGCCGCGCCAAGTCGCCGCTGGCCCGCTGCACGCCCGCGCACGCTGTGTGCGCCTGCCGCTGCGCGCTGGCCACCGCGCCAAGCCGCCGCTGGCCCGCTGCGCGCCCGAGCCCGCTGCGTGCGCCTGCCGTTGCGCGCCGGCCGCCGCTCCGCGCCTTGCTGACCGCCGCCGCCGCGCCGCGCCAAGCCGCCGCTAGCCCGCTGCGCGCCCGCGCCTGCTGCGTGCGCCTGCCACTGTGCGTTGGAAGCCGCGCCGCGCCTCGCTGGCCGCCGCCGCCGCGCCGCGCCTGCTGCGTGAGCCTGCTGCTGCGCGCGCTGGCCGTCGCGCCGCACCCAGCCGCCACAGCTCCGCTGGCTTGCTGGCCGCGCGCGGGCCGCCGCCCCGTGGCCTCGCTGCCGCTGCCGCGCTCGCCGCGCCACCACGAGATGCTCGCCGCACCGCCAATGCCGCTGCGCGCGCTTGCTGCTGCAGCTGGCCGCACGCCCGCGTGCACTCGCCAGGGCCCTGCTGGCCGCTGCCGCTGCCACCTGCGCGTGCCCCGCAAAACGCCACCCCCACCTCGCAGCCGGTCCGGCCTGCTGCCGGCGCCGCCGCCCTAGTCGGGAGCTAGCTCTGTGTTCCCCCGTTTAGCGGGCCGGGACGGTCTGGAGCGGGCCGGCCGCGTAGAAGCCAAAGTGGCTGGGCCGTTTTCAGGCCTGCGAAAAAAAAGTGGGGCGTGGGAGCACGCGATTGCTGGGCTGATTGGCCCATTTTTGGTCCGTTTTCCGGCCCTTTTTTACACAAGCTTTTGTACTATGTTTTACTAGAGTTATTAATTATCGCATGATTTTAATACTTTGTACCTCATAGTTAGCTTGTACCGTTTTTACTTTAAATTTTGGAACGCCGTCATATTTGAATTATTGTATCGATTATCGCATTTCTGAAACCGATTACCTGCTGTAATCTTACACACTTTGCATAAATTGCAGATGACCGAAATCGTCAACCGCGAGTTCCCGGAGTTAACCCAGGATGTGCTTAACTACCTGACTTGGGCCTCGGACGTTGAGATCGTCCTCGAGGGCCGATGCATCAAGGATGCGCTGATTGCGGGGACCCCGACGGCCCCCAGCACGACCATCCCGGCGGACAACGCCAAAGCCCTGCATTTCCTCCGCCATCACATGTGTGAGACTCTCAAGAACGAGTACATGGCAGAACGGAGTGCTTCTGCCCTTTGGACCACCCTCAACAAGCGGTTCTCTAGGCTGAAGTACACCATTCAGTCACATGCGGAGGCAGATTGGATTCGTCTGAGGTTTGCAGACTTCAAGACCGTGGGAGAGTACAACTCCAGGTTGCACCGGATTTGTACGATTCTTCAGCTATGTGGGACCAGTACCACAGATCAGCAGAAGATAGACAAAACTCTCTCCACATTCCATCCGGACAACAACCAGTCCTCGCGAAACTTTCGCCAGGAAGGATTCACAGAATATGCAGCGCTTATTGATGCTCTCCAGGTGGCCGAGGCGCAGGATAATGTTCTGAAAAAGAACTTCTTCGCGCAACCCTTCACGGGGGGGCCAAGTCATGAGGCTAATGCCGGTGCCTACAAGGTGCGCAAGCCCATCCATAAGAAGAGAGGCAAGAAGGGTAAGAAGGGCCCCAAATCCTCCAACCCGGCCAAGCAACGCAAGGCGGGCAAGAGGGAGGCAACGCCCTAGGACTGCTTCCGCTGTGGCTCCAAGACTCACTTCTCCAGGTAGTGTTTGGCCCCTAAACACGTCGTGGATGCGTTCAAGGCCAACAAGAAGGCGTGCGAGGCGCACCTCGTCCAGGTTGAGGCACCACTGGCGCCCGGAGCGACGCCCGTGCAGAACGTCGCGCCCGTAGTGGCGCAGGACGTAGCTCAAGTGACAGCACCTTCGGCGGTTCCCACGAACGCCGTTGTGCCCATGGAGGTTGAGCACGTCGTGCCCCCCCCCCTCCCCCCCGCCCCAGCTAGACATTTCTGTTGCCTCGATGATGATAGCCAACGAAGAGAAGCTCAACGATCTTGAGATATAGGCTGAGATTGATGGTTTCTTTGCAGAATCCACCTGAGCTCCTTTTTGTTATGACGATTTCTTTTCCGCAAATAATCTGATACAATTTTTCGATATGGTTGTAAGCTCTATGAGAGCATAACATTTATTTGTTTTCGGCGATTGGATGACATTTATTTCATTCATTTATTCCATTATTTGGTTGTGTGATGTTCTGAAATGTTTATGTGTTTTACTTACTTGATGTAGCATCTTCCTCGCTCCATTATATTAATTAGGCACTATATTTTAGAACGCCTGTGGCGCCCAAATGGAGGAAACGTGCCTTGCTGATAGTGGCACCACAAATACCATCTTGAGAGAAACAAAGTATTTTGAGTCTATTACCAAAAAACCCGGTAACATAATGACGATCGCCGGCTGCGGTCCGAATGTAGTTGGCTCTGGAAGAGCAACTATCATAATCCCAAATGGAACAACTCTGATCATTGAAGAGGCATTGTTGTATTCGGAGTCGACTCGTACTCTCTTGAGTTTTAGAGACATCCGCGCAAATGGTTTCCATGTAGAAACCGATGATGATGAGAATGGAAAGGAGTTCCTACTCATTACCAAGCGCGACGAAAATGGTAAACATGTTGTCGAAAGACTCCCTTCATTAGCTACTGGGCTGTACTACACTAAGATAGTAGCACCACCTATTTACACTACCCTTAAGACTGTCTTTAGAAGCTCAGAACTATTCCGCCTTTGGCATGATAGGTTAGGCCACCCCGGTCTTAGGATGATGAGAAATATAATTAACAACTCGAATGGTCATAATGTTAATGTGAAAAATTTCCTGAATTCCGATGATTTCGTGTGCTCCGCATGCGCTATGGGGAAATTGATCATTAGACCATCCCCCCTAAAGGTGAAGGATGAACTCCCCGCGTTCTTGGAACGTATACAAGGGGATATATGTGGTCCAATTCAGCCCCTCTCAGGGCCGTTTCGGTACTTCATGGTGCTCATCGATGCTTCCTTTAAATGGTCCAATGTTTTGCCTGATGTCAACAAGGAACCATGCTTTTGAAAAGTTTATCTCTCAGATCATACAAATAAGGAATAAATTATCTGATTACCATTTAAAGTCTATTTGAATGGACAATGCCAGAGAATTTACTTCAAAGGCATTCAATGATTATTGCATGGCAACAGGAATCAAACTTGAGCACTCTGTACCGCATGCCCATACTCAAAATGGACTTGCGGAGGCATTGATTAAAAGGATTAAATTCATTACTAGACCACTCCTTCAGGGTTTTAATTTACCAACTACATGTTGGGGACACGCGGTGTTACACGCCGCTAATCTCATCAACTTTAGACCATCGGCCTACAACATCCACTCTCCTATCCAACTTGCGCAAGGGTCGGCACCGAAAATTTCCCACCTACGTAGGTTTGGCTGCCAGGTATATGTACCTATACCACCACCCCAGCGATCAGCCATGGGACCGCTCCGTAAGTCGGGGATATACGTTGGTTATGAGACCGTGTCCATAATCAGGTTCTTGGACCCCTTGACAGGTGACTGTCACACGGCCCGTTTTGTTGACTGCATTTTTGACGAGGATCTTTTTACGACTTTGGGGGGAGGTAACCAACCCCTGGATGACAAAAGTCGAGAAATCACGTGGAAAGCCACGGGGATCCACGCTCATGACCCGCGTACTGTTGAGACTAATAGAGAGGTCCAAAAGATACTAGATTTGCACTCCCTAGCGAATCAACTGCCTGATTATTTTAGTGATTTAAAGACTGTGACAAAGTCGCATGTGCATGCACGCAATGCACCGGAAAGGGTTGAAATACCGAAGAAAAATGATGGTATACCCGCTCCCGTTCCAAGGCCTAAGAGGACGCAGAATCCGGTTTCTCAAATCCAAGTACCCGGGGACGCCCGAAGAAAAAGGATAAGAGAGATATATTACAGCCTGCCCCTGTTGAGGGGAGCCAGTTGAGACCTGGCACAAGTACGGATATTTCAGTGCACGAAATGCCGGACTTAAATTTTCCTATATCGAAAATACCCAACGAATTTGTGTACGCACACATCGGAGCGGGAAAGCTAAAGGAGCTAGCTCCTGGATTAGGAAATCCGGTGGAGCAAGAGGATGTGTCGGATGCACTCCATGACGAAATTGCCATTAACTATGTTAATTCGGGCGAGTCATACAACCGAGCCATGGCAAATGTCGACGTTAATTTTGCCAAGAAAATTGCCTTAATCATAGATATTGACCCTGCGCCTAACACGCTCGCTGATTGCAAGAAAAGGTCGGATTGGAAAGATTGGCAGAAGGCAATCACTGCTAAATTATTATCGTTAAACAAAAGAGAGGTATTTGGATCTGTTTGTCTAAGTACTCCTCCCCACATTCGCCCCATTAGCCATAAGTGGGTTTTTGTTCGAAAGAGAAACGAGAATAATGAAGTAGTAAGGTACAAAGCAAGGCTCATTGCTCAAGGTTTCACTCAGCAACCAGGTGTCGACTTTGAGGAAACTTACGCCCCGGTCATGGATGGAATTACCTTTAGATACTTGATCTCAATGGCAGTAAACATGGACTTAAAAATGAAACTGATGGATGTTGTCACCGCTTACCTATATGGTAACTTGGATTTAGACATATACATGAAAGTACCAGAAGGTATCCCTGTCCCAAACCAGGATAGAGCAAACAAGAGCTTATACAGTGTTCAACTCAAGAAGTTATTGTATGGACTAAAACAGTCAGGTAGGATGTGGTATAATCGTTTAAGCAATTTCCTTCATCAGAAGGGCTACACGAGCAATGAAGATTGCCCATGTGTTTTTATACGGAGATCCCAGGATGGTTTCTGTATTATCTCGGTGTACGTGGACGATTTGAATATAATCGGTACACCTGACGATATTGAGGAAGCGAGTTCCTACCTGATGTCGGAATTCGAGATGAAAGACTTAGGCAAAACCAAGTTCTGCCTGGGTCTGCCTAGAAGGTGTTGGAACGATTTGGGTTTGAAAAGGCATATCCTTCTAAGAACCCGATGGTCGGAAGATCTTTGCAGCAAGACAAGGACCTGTTCAGGCCTAAAGAAGAGGGGGAGGAAATTCTGGGACCGGAATTCCCCTACTTAAGTGCGGTTAGCGCACTTATGTACCTCGCAAATTGTACACGGCCGGATATTGCATCCGCCGTCAATTTGCTTGCAAGGTATAGTTCTGAGCCTACCAAGAGGCATTGGAAAGGCGTTCAGGACATCTTTAGGTACATACAAGGGAC
Organism: Avena sativa; assembly: GCA_916181665.1. Taxonomy (NCBI): domain Eukaryota; kingdom Viridiplantae; phylum Streptophyta; class Magnoliopsida; order Poales; family Poaceae; genus Avena; species Avena sativa. The sequence continues at coordinate 444,026,295 of OV702282.1, read as the reverse complement.
CAAGGACCTTGGCTTGTTTTACCAAAATAACCAAGACCTATCTGTTATAGGCTATGCAGATGCTGGGTACCTTTCGGACCCGCACACATCCAAGTCGCAGACTGGATATGTTTTCCTTTGTGGTGGAACAGCGATTTCCTGAAATCGTCTAAGCAAACTCTTATGTCAACTTCGACGGACCACTCGGAAATCATAGCATTATATGAAGCATCACGAGAATGTTTATGGCTTCGACGAGTAGTCAGCCACATCCAGATGTCATGTGGACTGAACACCGTACAAACCCCAACAATTATCTATGAAGATAATGCCGCTTGTGTTGCACAAGTCCAGACAGGTTACGTGAAGAGTAATCTCACAAAGCATATAAACCCCAAGTTCTTCTATGCACATGAACTGCAAAAGTTGAACGAAGTTCACTAAATCATTGCCAGCATCTTCTTTCGAGAGATGTGTCCGTGGGATCGGCATGATGAGACTTAGGGAGATGCAAGGTTCAGGGGAAGAATCTTCACAAACTCATCGCTGAAATCTTGATCCCGATGATTGAGTGCTTAACATTATAGTTAAGTGAATTGTACTCTTTTTCCCTTAGTGAGTTTTTATGAAGTTTCTCACATGAGGTTTTTAATGAGGCAATTCGTGCAACATAGCAAGAAGTATACCATGTGCATTTCTCCATATTTTTTCCACTGGGTTTTCGGAGTTTTAAGCCATGGTTATACAGATAAGATACCCAGAGGGAGTGTTGGGAAACTGGGCCGGTAGAGGCCCATTCGGTGTGGCCTCTACCAGGCTAGGGTTAGCCCATGTGGGTATCATATCCTCTTAGTCTATAAATAGAGGAGCAATCATTGTACGTGACTTTACCGAGAGACGGATCAATAAAGCTTCTCATGTTCCCTGTGTCATTTTCTTGTGTAATCTTGTGTGCCTTCGATTTTAGTCTTCTTCCTCGGGTGTGGAGCAGCCTCGGGACCGACCAGCCGGCTGGGGTTGTTCAACAACGTTGACGCCATCGATGACGTTAATTCGATTACTTGTCGTGGCGGCGGCTGAAGTTTATATAGCCATGGTGGCCTTTTAGGCAAAGCTAAAGCAGAAAACACTTGTTTATTTTACCGATCTACAGGCCTGATTGCTACTGATAATATTATTCGGGAACATGATATGAGGCCATCGATGACGTACAAATCCCATCCAGATAAAAGGAAGCATCCGCTCGTGCAGATTTGATTTCCACGCAAGTGGGACAATATATGTTTTGGGTTCAAGAAAACGACACTCACGCTAATTTATGCGGTTACTTTAGACTGCTAGCCGTCGGTCACGTCAGCGAGAATGACGTTCACGCTGACCTGGCCGATGAAATCCAGTCGTCTATTTATTCCGACTCCAGAAATATATCAGACAAGTGAACTCAAGCTACTCATCACAGAGTGACAGTCACAGCAACCGGTCAAGTCGGGCACGAGGTCGATCGACAAGGAAGCAAGAAGAATGGGAACCGTGGTGGCCCCAGCGTCGGCGAAACCCACCGTCCTCCGCGTGGCCGCCATCTCAGGCTCCCTCCGCAAGGACTCCTGGAACCACGGCCTCATCCGCGCCGGTAAACTCTCAATCTGCCATGCACCGGTGCACCTGCACACCGCGGATGCTGCAACTGTCACTTGAATGACTGCGCATTGCGCGCCCTTTTTCTTCTTCTTGCAAATGTAGCCGAGGAGCTGTGTGAGGAGTTCATCCCGGGCCTGCAGATCGACCACGTCGACATCTCCAACCTGCCGAATGCCAACCCGGACCTGGAGACCGACGGCGGCGACGGCTTCCCGCCGGAGGTCGAGGCGTTCCGCGCCAGGGTCCTCGCCGCCGACTGCTTCCTCTTCGCGTCCCCCGAGTACAACTACTCCGTTTCGGGCTCCATGAAGAACGCGCTGGACTGGGCGTCCAGGGGCAGCGTCAAATGCTGGGCGGACAAGGCGGCGGCAATCGTCTGCGCGGGCGCCGACTTCGGGGGCGGGAGGGGGTCGATCCACCTCCGCCAGATCGGGATCTACCTGGACATCCACTTCATCAACAAGCCGGAGCTCCACGTCAGGGCGTTCGACGACCCGCCCAAGTTCGACGCCCAGGGGAACCTCACCGATGCCAAGACCAGGGAGCGGCTCAAGAGGGTCCTCCTCTCGCTCCAGGCCTTCGCGCTCAGGCTCCAACGCAGGGAGGAGTGATCTACTGGTGAAGAAACGTCGCGCTGGTTACTCTGCAATCTGCATTACTATCCTGTTCCGTGTTCGTCGTTGTGCTTTGTGGTTGTACACTGTTTTGTTTTCGTGCACTTGTGGCTTCCGTAAAGAAAAAGGGCAATGCTAATGTAATAAGCGTGTGCTAGTAATAAATGGGCAGAGAGTGGTAAAACATATAATAAATGCTACAATAGTGTTCGTGGTTCCCTCTGTTTTGCATCTTCCAGGACGGCTCTCGTGAACCCCCTCCCCCGTTGTCCCTCTCGACCCCCCCCCCCCCCCCCGTGGGCGATGTGGACTCCTCCCTCGCACCCCGTCCAACCTCCCCTCCATCCAGCTCTCTTTCCCTCCCCGAGTTGGTGGAGGAGGGATCGGGGTCCCATCCTCCCCGCCGACGGTGCTCTTCGGGCGGCGGTGGTTCGGCGATGGGTGGGAGATGGCGGCACGGCGGCGCGACTCTGGGGGGCGGGGCAGCGCTGCAGGTAGCTGGCGGCGGCGAGGCTGTGCTGGCCAACCCCAATCGGCCTAGATCTAGGGCCCCTAGGGCTCCAGATGGGTTTGGGACGGGCTGGCGGGCCCTGTCCTCTGCTTGATCTGCGGGCAGCAGCAGGGTAGCTCGTGCAGGGATCCAGCGGCCGCCGCTCAGACTTGTTGCAGCGTGGCGGTGGACTTTACGGGCTCGTCTGCGCCCAGCCGGACCCTCTTGGGAATGGTGTGCCCCCACAGGGGCTTCACGGGCTGGACCCGGCCAGATCAAACTGGGACTGGGGTGTCTGTGGTCGCGTCTGGCCGACTACCGCCCAGGCAGTGTAGATAGTTCCCTCCCGCGTGAACGTGTTTTTGCTAGCCCGATTCTAGGTACTTTTCTCCGCTGCTTTGCAGACCTCGCGATGGATATCTCGGTGAGATGGCGATGGTTTCTTCACGGCTGTGGTGGCGCATGCTCGTGGAAGGCAAGTTTTGGTGGTGGTGAGGCCTCGTCCTCACGGGGCTTCGGTGCAACAGATCGTCCGAGAGTTGCGGATAGGGTTTTCGGGAGAAATCCTTGTCGGCGTGCCTGGCACCAACGTGGTTCCACCCGTGAGTGGCATCTTTCCTTACTGAAGGGTGTCGTGGCTACCCTTCTTCCACCTCCCTATGTGTGACGGGGGAAACCCTAGGACCATCTCGGGTCCATGCAGCAGCGGTTGCTTTCCCTCCTGAGGGTGTTGCTTGGTGCTCGACGAGTTGGGGCTCGAGACTATCTTGATTGTATTGTGTGGTTGCTATATTAATATAGCGGGGTGAAAGCCTATTTTGAGAATACTCTGTTTGTTTAGCTCCATAAATTCAGCATTTGCATAGGTATTCGACATGTCAATTAGTATGTGGGTCCTCGCATAATTTCATCATTTTCTATAGGCTCGATCCATTCTGTTTACCTTGTAGGCGAACCATGTTCTTGTACATGATTATTCGATGATTTGATTCAATTATAAATTTGGTGATTTAGATGCAGAGTTTATACCTTTTTAGGGGGGGTGCAGAATTTATATCCGGTAGACCAATTTGTTAGGTTGATCTCCCGCGTCCGGCCAAACGGCCCGAACGCCTTGGTCTCGCGCCATGATCGGGGCGCCCAACGTCGCAATCGTTGGTGGGCCCCTGTCGCGCAGCGCAATATAAAGAGGTGGGGGCCGGGGGCACGAACGCCAAGGTTCGTCATGCCCACTCTCCCCACCGAAAACCCTAAACCCATAGCCACCGATCTGGCTTGCGTTGTAGCGGCGGGAATCACCCCTCACCGCCGCCACCACTCCGACGAGCTCAATGGCGAGCTCTTCGTCGACCCCAAAACTGGCAAGGGGGGTAGGGGCACGCCGCCGTCCGCCACCGTATCCTTCTCTGCACCGCTGCTTGCAGGGTGGGGGGTGGTGGAAGGGCGATCCACCTCCGCCAGATCGTCTGCGCGGGCGCCGACTTCAGGGGCGGGAGGGGCTCCAGGCCTTCGCGCTCAGGCTCTAACGCAAGGAGTGATCTAGCGGTGAACAAATGTCGCGCTGATTACTCTGCAATCTGCATTACTATCATGTTCCGTGTTCGTCGTTGTGCTTTGTGGTTGTACACTGTTCTGTTTTCGTGCACTAGTGTTCGTGCTTTCGTAAAGAAAAAGGGCAATGCTGCCAATGTAAGCGTGTGCTAGTAATAAATCGCCGGAGAGTTGTAATAAAACCTATAATGCATGGAGTGCTCTGTTTTGTTTAGCTCCATAAATTCAGCATTTGCATAGGTATTCGACATGTCAACCAGTATGTGGATCGAGCCTACTCTCTGGCTTGACATGCTGAGATGGCAGGAGGCGGTAAACTGCTCGCAGGGTCTCTCTTATCGTAGTGCCAAGCCCATAAATCGTCCAACTTATAAGTGCTCGGTGGGATGGAGCAAATGGGGTCAACATCCTTCGGAAAAAATGTTCCTCCCAGCAAATCTGATCGCCACATAGTACTTGTAGCATCGATGAAAGATTCCACCATTAAGGGTGGATCAACCTTCAAATTCCTCAAGTGGCACAACATGAAATCACGCGGAAGCCAAATTTGATTCCATGCATGGGTGTTCTCCCTTGTACCAGTGCACCGAATAAGGCCCTGTTTCGTCACATCACGACCATCCATAATGGCCCTCCAAACTTGTGATGGTGACGAGCCAAGAGAAGCATGTCGAATCTACTGGTGGGTTAAGTTAAAATAGTGGTGGCATCCGCAATTTTTTGGATGCCGCCACTATCTTTTTATTTCTATTTTTATTTTTAGTGAAAAATGTTTTATTTATGTTTTTAACCTTGCAACAAGCGGTGGCGGCACGAAAGTTTTGGAGAGATTTTAAAGCTTCAAAGCACCGTTTTCGGTGAAACCCTAACCAATGGGCTTGGGGTCGTCTACCCTTTCGAATCGCTTGAACGGCGTTCACCAATTGAATTTCTCTTGGTTTGTGTTTTTTTAGGCCTCAAGACATGAAAAGCCAAATTTTGTCTTAGGTTCTAACTAGATACCTTCCGGTGGACTCAAAGTGGGAGTTTCGCACTCCAGTCAGCACATAACTAGGTGATAACGCATGTTTGTGAACAGAGTCACAACTAGGAGTTGGGTATTGGATATTTCAACCTTTCCAATTCCATACACACATACTAGGGACACACACACAAGTTTTGAACGGATTTCGATGCTCCGAAGCGCCGTATCCAACGAAACGCTAAGCAGTGGGCCTAGGATTGTTTACCCCTTCAAATGCTTCTAACGGCTCACCAATAGATTTTTCTCTTGGTTTGTATTTTTAGGACATAGAAGCATGAAAAACCAAATATTAGCGTTGTTTCCCGCGAAACCCTAACCAGTGAGCCCAGATCGTCTACCCCTTCGAATATCTTTGAACTACAATTCACCAATGGAATTTTCTCTTGGTTTGTGTTTATTTAGGCCATAGGAACATGGAAAACCAAATTTTCTCTAATTTAGGGGCACTCTTAGACTGCTAATTTTTTTTATGTGGTGCCCACATAGCGGTGGCATTTCAGAAAGATGGAAAGATTTTAGTAGTTCATTTATTGGTGGCGTTCACTATGTGCCGAATGCCACTACGATGTGGGACCAAAAAAACTACTCCCTCTGTCATGAAATACCCTGCATTTTGGGTTTAGTTAAGGTCAAACTTTATAAAGTTTGACCAAACATATTGAAAAATTTATGTACACCTATAATACAACATAAGTACCATTAGAATCATCATAAAATATATTTTCATAATATATACATTCGGTGCTATAGGTTCTTATAGTTTTTTCTATATATTCTACCAAACTTTATAAAGTTTGACTTTGACTAAACTCAGAATGCAGAGTATTTTAGGACAGAGGGAGTAGCTCGCAGACATTTAATGGTGGCTTTGATTTTTCCCGAACGCCACTAGTATTTAAACCATCAGTGGTGTTGGATTCTCCCAAATTCCACGAATAAGTTTGACCTGGTAGGATCTGTGGGCTTGACGTACTGTGGAGTTTCACATTTCCTTGACGCCACCAGTAGTGATTTGGTGTTGGCGTTGCCATTTTCTGAGACACCACGGGTATTGTGCATCATAGTCGTTGCATGTGGAAAATGTGGCGCTCCACTAACAGAATTTCTTGCAATAAGGGTTTTCCTACCCGTGTAAGACTCAAAATAGATGTTTTATTGTAGACTATGTGTGGCTAGATAAAAAACTCGCTAGAAGAGAAATAAGATTCAAAATATATGATTTGTTGTAGATTGCGAGAAATGTGTTGCACATGCATGCTTACTAGTATCTTCAAAGAGAAACAACCAACTAGATCTTTAAGTAAGATTATCCGACGACTTGATTTGACTTTTTTGTATGAAGTGCATAATGGATCCTAGGTCTGCTCTGTTTTAATGTATTGCCGGGCAAGGATAAGTGCAACCGATATGCCAGGCCATTCGAGTGATATTGGACATGCTATTAGCTTGGTGCAGCTATTGGATTTATGTAACTCGAATGATAGTGAGCTAAGCGAACTTTCCAAGTGCCAACCACTCGTGGAAGAGACTACTTTTGTCAAAAATTATAGTTTCGCAGCTCTCAAAAGAAAAAGAAACAGAGCTTCAAGATCATGAATGGAAATCTAGAATACTCTGCTAGGAGTGGGCGGAGAGAAATGGAAGTGGGTCAACCATAGTCCAAGGAAATAAACACTCACACCTAGGACTTCTTAGTAAATGGTGAAAGATATATGAATATGTAGTATATGCCCCGATTAATGAAGTATGCCATCTATGTATAGGTCAAAGTTTGTACAAACTTCATGTGAAGATATATCATGTTCAAAATTATCTTATTTGTTGGTTACAAACCAACATTCAATTTCGATACAAAGTACAAAACATACATGTTTCGGCATCTACATGTCAAAACATGGATGTGATCTTAGATATCTTGTGCGCTTGTTAGAAACCATTCTATTTTGATACCAAATGTGAAGGATGAAGAAATTAGCAATGTCAATAATCTCATGATACTTGTGTTAATGGTGACGACCATAGACTCCAGGAACCTCTACCAACATGTTTGTTGGACACAATGGTAACTCCCGCCACCAAGATATTTTAGGATATGGAACTAGATGCAAATTTATAGAAAACAATAATAGATCTAAAGAGAAATATTAGTCCACCAAGAAAAACAAATTATTTCTTTATTATTTTCTTATATCTCATGGAGATACACTTTAAGGAAAGGTTTTCTAAGAAATGCCTCTAGCAAGGTTTTAAGAAAAAAATGAACACAATTTGGCCGGAAAAGGCGGCTTGGACTTGGCACAAAAAATTCCTAAAATGAAACACATGAGAAACCTAATTTAGAACATTCTAACTTAGATTACCAACATAATTCTATTGATAAAACAATTTATGAATAGATAAAAAAGTTTGATATAAATAAATTAAAACTACATTTCTCATGACAGCATGCACGTCAACGCCCAATTAGCTTCCCGAGTCAACAAATCCACTTAGTGTGTCCGTTTGATTAAAAATAAATTCAAATAGATAGAAAATATGTAACCTCATAAAATTTATACAAAAATACACATATCAGAAAATACAAATAATATATCGTTGGATTTACAAACAAATGTGGAGAATATGACTGTGTAATAATATTGCAAGTTTTCTGAGGCTAAAATTTTATAAATTAAACTCTATGATATAGTATTTAAATCATAACTTTTAATTCGTGAACCCAAATGAGTTGAAACCTTTTCCATCTGGATCTAAATTAAATTGTGCATCTAGAGAACTTGTAAACTAAAATATTTAGCACTATCAGAATTTTTTGCAAAAAGATTTAAACCCTATTATTCACATGTTTTCTATTTAAAAGTAGCTTTGCATTAATTATTTTGGTCATGTTTAATCTATAGGTTTAATAACCAGAGAAATAATTCTTTCAAACACTATTAAATCCATGCTTGCATTTGTTGCATATGTTGGTGTTGCATTGTCTTCTTGTTTATTATGAATTGTTTTGATTGTATAAAGATTGTCTGGAGTGTAACCATTGTTGTTGTGCAAAGTGTGTGATCACCAACCACCGTTGAGGTATGTTCAATTTGTTCATAATTTCAAAGGTTTATTGCATTTTTATATCGATGTTTTTGATATAAGTTGTGTATACAAATAATTGTGTTAAGTCCGGATATGAAACCAGGATAGGATAGTGTTTCTATGACTTGATTTCTCTATTATGAATGTTTTGTTGTATGTTTATATTTGATAAATATATTCTTGAGAGGAAATTCATTCTCTTAAGAGTAGAGGAGTGTGTAGAGTCCACAAAGACATGGAATAGAGACTACATAGTAGAGACAATGGAAACATGGTGTAGATACCATGGAGACATGGTTTGTAGACCACATCGGCATGGTGTGGTAACCTCAATCATGGTATAGGAATCATGAAGTCATGGTGTAGGAACCACATACTCATAGTGTAGGAATCTCGAAGTAATGGTGTAGGAACCAGGGGTGGAGCTAAGCGGGGGCTAGAAGGAGCTAGACACCCCCCAACCATTCACCCCCCTCAACCATTAGGCTGGAACAAGTATCTAAAATATACACATATTGATGGACGCATATAATTTCTTGATTAGTATTAAACCTAGATTTATTCGGTAGCTACGAACTTGTGTGTGATGATATTTGGAAGCCTAACTAAATAGATGGCTCATTTGCCCAAGTTAAGGTCATCATGTCCTAGAAGTTGTATACATTATTTTGCTTGCACCAGCAGTCCATTTGGCCATTGTCTCACAATATATCGGATTAATCGAAATCAGCATACCGCTTCTAGGGCATCTTCCAGATCTCGCCATCCGCCGGCACTACTGTGGTGCTATTCGCTTTGGCACCCTGTTGATAATGAGATATTTCATATCGTTGTCCCCTGGCCGTGGTATGGGGTTGTGCAATTGAGTGCAACTAACCACACATTCATGTACATATATCTTTCATGGATTTTTTGATAAACACTTAGTTCTAAAGCTACATCACACACAAGTTACCACTGCATATAATTAAACAATCCGTGTTTTTTATATGAAAACTAGTGCGGATTACAACCTACTAATCTGGTTAGTTATTATTATTTTATTTTTATGAGTCAATTGATTTTCCAGGTTTCATAACACATTATCTTGACTTCCCAAGTCTTATCCCTGAATCCGCCACACTATAAAGATGTTCTTAATTTTTCAGTAACTAAATCTATCTTTATTTAACTTTTAAGCCCAAGGTAAACAATGCCAACAAAAAACTTTTTACAGACCATTGTTTTATCTTTCGTGTGATCGATATTTTCTTCGCCCCCCTCAAGGTAAAATCCTGGCTCCGCCCTGGTAGGAACCTTGAAGTCAGGGTGTAGAGACCAAGAATTTGGAACACTTTGGGTTTTATATGATTGTCTAGAAATCTATGGGTTTTATATGATTGTCTAGAAAGCTATCATAGATGATTAAAACTCGTATGAAATGATAACACTGTTTTAACTACTTAGTGATTCTTGGCAATACATTCAATGTATTGACCAAATTATTTTGGATGCAACGTGTAATGTTGTAGGTTACTCCTAAGATTAGTGAGGTATGATGTTAGAGTCGCAAGTCTCCACTCAGCATGTTTCTCTTGTGGCATTGAATGGAGATCCTCATCGTTTGTTTGAATTCCACTGCTTAACTTTGTTTATGTTGAACTAGCCCTTCGGATATGCAAGTTGTATGAGACTAAGTTAATTTTTTGGATAATTTGATGTAATAGAATTGTGACCTTTGTTTCGTGATATTACATTTTAAACCGTGTGTGATAGCGAGTCAAACCAGTGACTAGCATTGTAAAGCACAGGGCTTACCCCCTACCGGGCCAGGTCACTTCAATTTCCTCCACCACTTAGACATTGGAATAATAGTGCATTTTCCCAGATCCTTGATTACCATGATACCCTTGTTTTTAGGTTTGCATATCAATTTCCATTTCACTAAATAGTATCTTTTTTAGTGGCTCATCATTACCGCAAGAATGATCTTTTTATTTTTTTCCATCTCTCAGGAGTTGTCTTCTACATCATAAACATGGACATTTCTAAAAAATAATGAAAATCTAGTAGCATAAAGGAAAATCAATCATTAATGCAATTACTCTTCCTCCAATGAGTAAAGAGCTACCAACCTATCCAATCTAATTTTGAATTATCCCTTTGTAAAATCCCGTTTGTCGGAAAAATTCTCTTCATACTCACTAGCACAAACATATATTTAACTCTCCAGGTCTCCTCTTGACAATTAAACAAAGCGATATATTCTTATAACTTTGATTAATCTTCTAATATTATCATAATCTCTCTTTTATGGTAAATTAATCTTGAAGCCATACATAAGTCTAGCACGAGCTTTATGTTCCTAGAATTCTCCATATTATCTTGTATGCATATGGTGTCAATAGAATAGTGAAGCACAGGCACTTTTTCATGAAGTTTTTTCCCCAAACCAATTTTCTGGAAATTATGTATCATTGTTAACATACATTCATATGCTAAACCGAAAAAGGGGAGCAACTGATCACCTTGTCTCACACCATTGAATCTTCCAAAGGTCGCATAACATCAATCCTCTTGACACTCAAGTTCTCCGTGTTACTGCATCTTCACCCCCTGCTGCTATTTTTTACCCAAATCTCTCTTTTTTGTAAGGAATTGAAAAGGAACTGTCAATTTAATCGTATACTCCCTCCATTCTAATGAATAAGACAGACATGTTTTTAATTTTTTATTTGACCAACAATTAATCCATGCACATGAGAAGTATTTTCTATAGAATTAATATCATTATAAAGTTTTTTCACTACGAATCTAAGAATATCAACAATGTACAATATAATCAAGATATTGTTTCTTAGTTATTTTGATTAAAGTTCCTCATGAAATGCGCATGCGCCTTATTCATATTATGAACCTATTTGTTTCCCTATAAATTTAGTTCTCCAAGAATTACATGTAGTAGCATAACACCATTCATAAAATTTCCGCCTTCTACATAGGCCAATGGTCCTCGATGTCTCTAAGTAATTTGTAACCCTTTTTTAGCTTAAGAGAATCTCAACCCCAATGTTAGTGTAACTACCCAAATAGATTTACTTTCGAATGCAAGAAAAATAAATCATATCCCTCCATTTTAATATAAACCTTTTTAGGTTGCTGTTTAGGAGTATATGTCTGAAGAAAGTCAGGAATGTGTTTTCCGAGTCTATTCTTAAGCCCTTTTTTTTTAGCTTAAGCGACTCTTAACATCATGTAAGTTGTGTAACTCTGCTAAATATAATTAATTTTGAATGCGAGAAAGAATGCGAGAAAGAATGCAGTCACATGTCCAAACAAAAGGGGCACACAATATGTTTCAAAAACCGAGTAGAAAAGATTCAATGACTCTGTGCTACTCGTACCGTAGTCCGTAGTCTGTAGAACACGAAACATGCATGATGTATGGATGATATGTGCAACCAAGGTGAGTAAGAATGTCAAAAAATGGCATTTTCAAGTGGAAGGAATGTTCAAAGTATCGTGCCGGCCTTGTTTATCTTACTACTCATTTATGCATGGCAAAAGGTTGGAGTAAATGTTAGTCTCACATGGCTAGTTGAGTGAGAATTGAAACTCATTATAAGGGAGATTTTTCTTTTAGATATATAAACATCAGAATAAGAGACCTACACACGAGCGCTTCTCTTATGCCCCCTGCAACAACACGACAATGCCTCGTGTACGACTTGTCTTCTTTTTTCCACGCATGGCTGAAATATAAACTAGAACTTGAGATGTTTCTGCTACCATGGACAATGAATACGGATGGTTGGTTGTTAGGCTTCTGCAGTGGCGAAGCATGAAAAAAATTAAGGTCAGGCGAACTCTCAAGTATTAAAAAACATGATTTCTCCAATTGACCAAACGAGTTCGCACATCCGTAACCATAAAATCTAATTAACCACAAAATCGATAAATTATACATAGCACAAAATTCACAAATATGTGTTTCCCTATTTTACCTAGCGCAATATTAACAAATTCTAATTTCATCCAATTGACCATAAATCACCCCCTTTGCAGCATTCCTTCCTCTTCCTGTCCATCTTGATCTTAGTTCTTGACTTCTTGAGTCTTGACCAAGAGAGAGTAGAGACATTTGCGGGATAAAGCCCCAAAGAGTAGAGACCGCTGCGGGCTACCTAGTGCTAGTTCCTAGACCCTGCCGGTGCCCGGTATGTTGGAGGACCAGGGGCTGGACGAGTGGTGGCCGGCGGGGGGAGTCGCCGTGGATCCCTATCAGGGGCGGCGCCGGCGGAACCGCGGAACGGCGCCGGTGGTGCATCTCTGTGAGTCCATCGCGCTAGACTCTTGGTCCTTCTTGATCGATCTAAGGCCAAGGGGCACCGGGCACAGTCGCATGAACGACAACAAGGGCATTCCCTCCCATCACGCGCGGCCCTGCTAGGAGGAAGGCCCAGGTCGGCAGGAAATTAGACCATTTAATCATTTTCTTACGTTCTTTTGTTCAGATTTCAGAACGCACACAAACTGCCAGAACATGTTTGTATATCGACAAATGAGTACATATATACGATTTTTTGCCAAAATTGAAGGTAGGACAGGCGCCATACCTTGCCAAAAGGGGAGCTTCGCCCTGGCCCTCTGCTGTTTATTCATCTCCTGGCTGTTTCAGCCTCCGTCGCTGCCTATTCGACTCTGCCCCTTGCCTATAAAGAGAGGTTGATCACCACAACACATCGTCCATCCAGTTCAAAGCACTGTGCAATCATCATGTCTTCCTCATCCCGTGACGTGCACCATAGATCAGAACAATAGACCTCTGGAATCCCAACTCTTGGGATCATGTATGGAAGAAGGGTGGTAGTTTTTGATAGCACTGACGCACAACTATTGGCTTCATCATAGATGTTGTCATGGACATCGACGAATTTTTCCCTAATGACGACACTACTTCCTCGATATCGACAACCTCTTCGACGACATGTCTGACGTCAATGCCACGCCAACAACACCAATGTCTTGCAAAGGCCGGGGCTTTTTTTCCCTTTTCACAAAAAAAACTACAGCAATGTCAATATCAACACATGTAGTTGTTCCTCTGCACCGTATTAATTAGTTCTACCCCCACCTTCTCAAATTACATATTAATAGATTTGTCTAGATACATGTATCTAAACACGTTTTAGCTTATAGTACATGTGAATTTAGAAAAATCCGCAATACTATTTACTCATATTGTATGTCTGTATTTATAGATTAAATTATATGATAAATTATTCCTATTTCCAACGGGGGAGACTACCAAAAGTAAGGTAGCAGGAGAGACGTTGACGCCATCGATAATGTTAATTTGACTCCTCATAGCAACTCCAACAGATCCCTTTTATTTTAAAAGACTTTCGGCCGGACTAAAGATTAAAATCCTATATTTAATCCTCTAAATTTAGCGCCACAGATTCGATCCCCAATAATTTAGAGGACTTAAATTTTGTATTTTGCAAATCAACCTATTTGAACCAAAATATCAATATTAAAAACCATATAAAATGTAAATAAGTCTAATTATTCATTATTATACACCGAATTAATGAATTTTTTTTGTTTCTAATCAAACAATTGAAGGCGGTTGCCAACAAACCAAAAAGAAAACTCGTGGTGCAATATCGTCGAATACCTTGAGCGCGGCAGAGGTGGAGGCCACGACCGGGACGATTGAGCCGGGCAGGGCTGAGGACGATGTCGAGGCTCTGCGACAACCTTGCTACCATGCGGTGGTCTTATAAATCCCTCCGCCGGTGCAACGCGATGACCGGACTCCGACGAAGCTCGAGGCCACCGCCGGTTGAAAATCTCGTCGCAATGAACCTCGTCGGCCGGTGCTAGTCCACAGCGTTCCGATCTACAAGCCCCCATGCTCCGACGTCCCTTTTACTGAAAGAAACGTCCTCGCCGGGGCCTAAATCTACCTTGAATCGGCGGCGGGCTTCCGGCTTGATGCGGCGGCTATCGGGGGCAATTCCGGCGATAGCTAGCACCGACGAGTAGGGGAATGGAGGGGAAACGAGCGGCGAGTGTTCGCGGCTACGGGCGGAGGCAGCTGGTGGTCGCCGGTGTGAATACCGGCGAGAATATGATGGCGGGACAGCGAGGCTCAGGCGGCGAGGTGGAGGAGTATAAATATACTCCAGCACCTGCGGTCGGCCATATTTAGGGGCCACAGAGGGGCTAGACTAAAAAAATCTGCGCTAACAGCCACTTGGGGATCGGTTTGGTGCGTCCCAGCCGTTAGCGGGCGAAAAAAGTTATCTAAAGGTCGAAAGGGGATCAGTTAGAGTTGCTCTCATGTCGTCGTGGCCTTTTTTGGCATACTTGGTTGGTTGCTTGTCATGCAGAAAAAAGATAGACAATGCTAAGACTAGTCATAGTAGGAATAATATAAGTAGTAACATGAAACTATATGTATTGTCAAGTAAGCATTTTGATGATATGATATGATATTACAAGAGAAGAGAAACGGTTATGATAACTAGCTATATTACTATCACATTATTATTTTTAGACAAAATGAATCTATAAGACAATTAATATAATCATAACGCAGTGTTTCTACATAGTCATGGGGTGCCGGGCTTATCTCCAATGTCCATTGCCTATTTGAGGGTCGTGATGAACATTTCACACAAACATCCCTTACTTGTACAGCTTCTTCACCATATAGGATCCAAAGTGGACATGGACATCTCCTTCGCACCTCCCCGTGGTTCTGTGCTTATCCATTCTTATGTCCATCGTTCTTCCCGTCAACCTTGTGCGGCACTGACCATGGCCTCGCTGCCGTCCACCGTTGTTGCCGTCCAATCCATAGCCCTCCGTCGCCGGATCGAGTCTTCACGAGTCAAGCCATCGTCGGATTCTATCGTCTCCAAGCTCGGAGCGCCGCGTATAGCAGGCCGTCTCACCGGATCTTGCATCTCCCCAGCGTCATCCACGCCCGCCAGGCTACTCCTCCATGTCAGATTCGTGCTCATGTCCATCCTGAGCACGCACGTAATCGCCCGACGTTGGAGCCCGCGCATGAAAGTCACGATCCGGGCAGAGTTGAGTTGGCAGTGGCGTTGCCATCTTGGTGTCGTTCTCCTGATTTTTTTTTTAAATCTGGATCATAACTCTTCCCCTTTTCCACATGTTGGAGATGATCTGGGATTCTAGTCTTTGTGTTTGTGCATTTCCTCTTGTCTTTGTAATAGATCTAACTGGAACGGGATTAAAATCCTTTTTTGCAACATTTCCTCTATGATTCTTGATTGATGCAATTTTCCCCCTAGATCCGTTTTGCCCTCATTTTTCTACCATGGCTGAGTAATTCTGTACTAACTCCCCAGATGCAGTTTTGTAAGTATAGTTTCTCTTAAAAAAGTGGTTATGTATAGTGAACAGAAATAACTTATGTGGCTGGCTAATTCTGTACTAATTCTCTAGTTAATACTTTAGTATGTACTAATTCTTTACTAACTCAAATATAAACACGACTCGATTCCTATGATCCAGATCCATTGTGCAAATGAAAGATCATTATAACTCCAAGGTTCTCTGTGAAAAAACGTGCATGAATCTCAAAGAAATGAATAGCAGCGATAAGCCCGGGACACCCTTGTATATGTAGAGTTGCATTTTTAGTGTAATCATCACTTGACACTAGTTCAAGTTATTTCCCTCTATGACAAGTCTAAAGCAGAAAACACTTATTTATTTTGCCCATTTACAGACCTGATTTGCTACTGATAATATTATGAAATTCGGGAACCAATGATCGGGAATATGCTATGAGGTCATCGATGACGTAGGATCTCTCGCAGATTGATTTCCTGCAGATTGCAGAACAATGCTAGATTGATTTCCGTACAAGTAGGACAGGATATGTTTTCGGCTCAAGAAAACGATAGAGTATTGTTGCCTGTGTAGTCTAGACTTCAGATCGACAGCCGTCGGCCACGTCAGCGAGGCTGACGTTCACGATGACCTGTCCGGCGAAATTCAGTCGTCTATTTAATCCGTGTCCTCCCCGACACCAGAAATCAGACAAGTGACCTTTGCATCGTTAGGAGTGACCCAGCTACTCTACTCAGTCACAAAGGAGATCGATCGGGAAAGAAGAATCATGGGAACCGTGGCAGCGCCAGCGCCGGCGAAGCCCGCCGCCGTCCTCCGCATGGCCGCCTTCTCAGGCTCCCTCCGCAAGGACTCGTGGCACCACGGCCTCATCCGCGCCGGTAAACTCACACTCTTTCGTCTTCGCAGCCATACTCCCATGCACCGGTGCACTCGCACACCATGAATCCCGAAACTGCCACAGTGTCGTCACTTGCATGACTGCGCATATATTGTGTTTTTTTTTTCTCCACAAATGTAGCCGAGGAGCTGTGCGAGGAGTTCATCCCGGGTCTGGAGATCGACCACGTCGACATCTCCGACCTGCCGAATGCCAACCCGGACCTGGAGACGGACAACGGGGACGGGTTCCCGCCGGAGATCCAGGCGTTCCGCGACAGGGTCCTCGCCGCCGACTGCTTCCTCTTCGCGTCCCCCGAGTACAACTACTCCGTCACGGGCGCGCTGAAGAACGCGCTGGACTGGGCGTGGAGGGGCAGCGTCAAATGCTGGGCGGACAAGGCGGCGGCCATCGTCTGCGCAGGTGCAGACTTCGGGGGCGGGAGGGGGTCCCTCCACCTCCGGCAGATCGGGATCGATCTCGACATCCACTTCATCAACAAGCCGGAGCTCCATGTCAGGGCATTCGACGACCCTCCAAAGTTCGACGCCGAGGGGAACCTCACCGATGCCAAGACCAGGGAACGGCTCAAGAGGGTGCTCATCTCGCTCCAGGCCTTCGCGCTCAGGCTCCAACGCTAGGAGGAGTGATCTAGTGGAGAAGAAACGTGGCATTCTCGTATGTTTGTGCTGATTACTCTGCAATCTGCATTTCTACCCTTGTTTCGTGTTCGTTGATGTGGTATTGGTGGTATCCTGTTCTGTATTCATGCACTAGTGTTTGTGGTGCTGTAAAAGAAGGCAATGCTAATGTAAGTGTGTGCTAGTAATAAATCGCCGGAGAGTTTGCAGAACCTATAATGCATGGAGTACTCTGTTTTGTTTACCTCCCTAAATTCAGCATTTGCATAGGTATTCTGTTATCCTAAGCAAACATGCTGATCATTTACGTTGCTAATAAGCACTAGTACGTGCATGTGCTACTCTAGCAAGTGGAGTGGTGCATGTGCATGTGCTAGTATATGAATGTGAAGTGTTCACACTAGCTAGAGAGGGCAAGGTGGAGTCTGAACATGAGAGGATAGCTAGTGGTCTGGATACAACGTCAGAGGATAGCTAGAGGCAGTACTAGTAGTCAATAGTCAGGATAGAATGCAAGGAGATAAGGCGGCTTTGACTCCCACTACAGGAAACGCGAGGAGATAAGGGCATCTCCACGCGCTGACCCACCCGGTCAATTTTGCTGTTTGTTTGGGTCGGGTTGCGATTGATATGAGGAGGGGTCCGGCTGTCCGGTCAGTCCAGCGACGTGACTCATTTTCCGCGCAAGCGGTCGTTGACGGTATCGCTGGACAAGTGATACAAATTAGTTGAAAATGTCAAATTGTCAGGCTAAAGACATGCAGATTAACTAGTAAATAACATGGCAGACTTGCGCCATCGCCTTCTGGCATCGCCAACAAGTGACCACTGGTTTTGAAATTTACAAAAGGGGATTTTCATACACAAATGTTTCTAAAATGGCAGCTTCCCTGCCTAAAAAGTTGCATCTGCCGTCGCCATTGTCTTTCAGGCATCGCAAGCCCTAATGGCCTGCTGCCTCTTCGCAGCCCAAGCCCTACGATCGGGGTCGGCAATGCCATCCAGGTCGGTGAGCATGATGGTGTTCTCCTCGGCCATGATCTTGGCTTTAGCCTCCAACACCCTAGACCTGACTTCGGACTCCTTGGCATTGGCTTCGGCCTCCTTCTCCTTGGCCTTGGCCTCGATCTCCATTAGCCTAGCCTTGGCGTTGGCCTCCTCCACCTCGATGGACCTCGTCTGCAGCTCAACAAATGTCGTGGCGGCGGCCTCTTTCTGTTTGCGCCGCATGTCCTCTCTCTCGGCGACAGCCTCTTCCTTCTTCTCCAGGATCTTCTTCAACGTCTCCTAGAACGCCAAGGAACCATCCTGGTGGGCGAGGTCAGCCTTCATGGCCTTGTGGCCACCAGGGCTGTGGGCACGGCCGGCAGTCCCGTCGCTTGCAGAGGTGACAAAGCCTTCTTCATTGTCGTCGTCTAGGTCGACGATGTCGCCCGTAGAAGAATTGCTCTTTCCATTCTTTTTATTCATTTTTCTCCAAAGGGCAAAGCTAATTTCCCATTTTTTGGTGTCCTTGATCAACAACCAACAATGGGACAAGGTGAATGCCTTGTTATCATTCACTGTCTTGAAGTGCTCCATTGCCTTCAAGACCTACACATATGAATTCCAACAATGGCTTAATGTAAATGCAAGACATTGGCAAAAGAGAGGAAAAGATTGTACCATGTCAACAAGCTGCAAGCCGCTTATTCTCCTTTTCGTCACCATCTCGTAGGAGCCTTGAAACTTGCTTCACTTGGCATGGATGGTGCCCCATCGCTTGGAGAGGGAGAGATTGTTCCTCGCGCTAAAGAAGGAGTTCTTCCCAAATTTACTATGCTCATGGAAGAACATGCCCACCTTTGTCCAATAGGCAAAGCCCTTTTGCTCGGCGCCACATAGTGGATCTTGTGAAATCTCTATCCATGCCTTGCATAGGAGCTTGTCCTCGTCGGGGGTGTAGCTCGTGGTTTGTTGGCCCAAATTCTTGCCGTCGGCAAGTGAGGCCGCGAGTGAAGCGGCCAACGACGCGGTCGTGGCTCCCCCGCCCATGGAAGTGCCATCGTTTCCAAACAATGCCTCGTCCGCAATATTCTAGGCATCTTGCTGCGTCTCCGGCTTGGCCTCGACGTCGGCGGCATAACCGCCGCCACCACCATTGTTGATCATCTCGTGGAGGACGCCCTCTCCGTCGTTGCCCACGAAATCCTACACCCCAAATTGGCCATCATCGACGAGAGAAGTATAATGGCAACGGCGAAGAAATGTAGCGACCATACCGTGTCGACGGCGGCCGGCGGCACGGCGAGCATTTCGTCGAACAGGTTGACTGGAATCGGTATGTTTGCGGCAGAGATGGCGCGCCGCTTCGTCGACGCCACTGGGGTTGCGTCCGCGGTGGTTGGAGTGCGGTTCAGGTCGATGGCGGGCTCTCCCGCCTCCGACGAGGCCGTGCGGGGATGGTTGAACCGGGACAGCTGGTGGCCTCCAAGCGAGGGCGTGTGCGGACCTGTCATCCTGGGCAGAGCTAGTGGCCGACCGGTAGGCGTGGAAGTGACGGAGCTGGTAGAGGACGTGCCGGCCGTGGCTAGGCCGGGAAGAGAGACGACACCGTCAAAAAAGGCGGTCATCGCCTACTGCTTGATCATGTTGAGGGCTTGCTTGGCGGCATTCGCTGCCAGCTCGTTGGCGTCGACCCTGTTCTGGGTGGCGAGGAGGCGCTCCTTCTCCTCCCGATGCTCCGCCTCGAGATTAGCAGCGACGCATCGATTTCTCGCTGCTTCCTGTCTGCCAGTGCTTGTCCGACTCGATTTTCCGCTCCTCCGACGTCTGGTCCTTTGCGAGCTTCTTCGGCCGGCCACACTTCTTGGCGGAGGGAACGCCGGAGGGTGCAACATCGACCATGGCCGCGGTATCCATCGTCTTCCCTCCTGTTCCCGCCAGTGGAAATTTGGGAGAGATATTTTTGAAGGAGAAGCGGTGTGGTTTCTGTGCCACTGGCAGGAGGGACCGCCAAATATAAAGAGAGGACATGCTCGGAAAAGCGCGCTGTCCAGACCGACGCAACCGAGGCCCAAATTAGATGCACGGATGAATCGAGCCGGACGCATTTGTCCGGATGGGTCGGGCCACTAGGGCGCCGCGCACGCCCCACACCTCCGTGCGGACAAGATCGGACACGCTTAGACAAGATGGGTTGGCTCGGTGAAGATGCCCTAAGGCGTCTTGACTGTCTTGACTCACTACAGGAAACGAGGCAGGCGCTGTTGTCAGTGTAGCATGTGATTACTTTGGCCTAGACTGCGCGTGATTACCGTCGGTCTAGGCTACGCCGATGGGTGTAGTTGGTCTCTTGCCTCGTAGGCATAGCCCTTTTAGTCGTTGGCATAGCGTCTGTGGGGTCCATATCGACGGTTGGCGGTTGTTTAATCTAGCGGTAGCTATGCTAACGGTATTGTTGTTGGCCAGTTTTTTTTAAAAAAAATTAATTGTTTGACTTGTTAATCTCACAAGCGTGTTTTTTTTTTGAATTGTTTGACTCTTAATCTCATAATCGTCTTTTTTAACTTTAAGTACGTTTAATCTTCGATCAAACTTCCTGATTGGTAGCCCAGCACATTTAATTTTTTTGTTTCTTCCGATGATAAAGAAATTATACCTTATTGCATGGTGTCACACGCTTTTATTTTTAAATTTTTAAGCCATTATTTAAGTAAACAAAAAATGAATAAGTAATAATAATCTTGAATTGAAATATCAATAAAATGAATATTTTTCTATTTAATTATGTAATAATTCATATCTTTAAATCCATAAATCAGAATTCGACAAAAAATAAATCAATCGGAAAAATGAGAAGAATTCAAACATGACACTCGTATCATATTTTTAATCATGCATCATGTCTTTTTAATACTGTACTACGAGGTTTTCTAAATAAAATTCATTTAATAGTGTTCAAATCTTCAAAAAATCATATCATAATTTCCTTTTGAATTTGATGATACTCAAACTAGGGGGCACGACGATGACGCTTGGCCGTGAGTCATGTCATGATGCAAACGGTCCGGTCCGGTCCGACCTGGTTATTGGACCACCGGACCTGTGTGAAAAATGGCAGGTTCAGGTTCGACCCTCACCTCTTGTCATAAGTGCACGGGTACCCTATAGGTTCTAGGTTTGGACCTCTTCTCTCTGTATAGTCTATACAGTACAAGCCACTGAACCTAACGTAGCAGCAATCCAAGCAGCGCAGCAGTGTATGGACACAACTGAAACTGGCTTCGTTAGAGATGCTCTCAGCGAAGCTGAACATCAAGAAACTAGGCACAGCTGAAACAAGCGAGCTCTAGGCCCTCCCGGTAGCTTCGCGAATATTTTGGTTGGCGGATATAAATTGGAGACAAGAAGCACAGGACGATGGACGTGCCGGCGGGGGTCGGCCGGTTTACCCTATTGGTAACAAAGTCGAGGTGCGGTCCAGCGGGTCACAGGGTCGAACCGGACCACCAGCATCTTGAGCTGTGAGGAAGGGTGCCGGGTGAGAAAGAAATAATGGACGGGTGGAGATTTTTTAGATTATACATATTTTTTAATCGGGCGACGGCGACATGTGGTTCCTAATTCACATTAGCAAGTTATCTATGATTATGCAGCGTTAGCTCGACAAATGGGTTCCACCTATCAGATTCGGTGTCAGTTCGAGTTTAATTTAAATTTAGTTTTTTTTATAAAAAAGATACTGTATTAAAATATGGTGGGATTTTGTCTCAAAACCCATTATAAAAGTGGTGGTTTTATGCTTTTAACTCGGCGTCATGGTTCGTCTCTTGTTTGCCGAGGTTACCATTACGCAGTGGAAGAGATACACTTTCTCCATGGAAAAGCTACGACGAGAAATCTAGAATAGTACAGATGGGCGGCTAACCCCAGAGCAGTATTTTACATGTCCTGCTCGTCGGCTGCATCCCTCCTACGGCGGTTGGTGTAGAACGGTAGACACCTCCCTTGTACTGTTTGTTTGTGGCAGAGCCATGGAATCGAACTGGTGGATGCCATTGGTCTTCGCGGAGCAAAGAAAATTTAACAACTGCTAATAACAAACAAAAGGATCGGATGGTGCTTTTTTTTTAAAAAAAAAGGATGGTTGTACTAAACCACCAGGCGGCTAGGCGCCGGCGGAAAGCCCGCCCCAACATGCTGAAATGGAGTTGATGACCGCTGTACGCACCATAGGATTGGAATCATCGGCGCACGCGGGAGGGGTAGTGCCACGGAAGTCCTTAATAAAATGATACTAGCTGAATGACCGTGCGTTGCTACGGGATGATAAAAAATGATATGAAAAATAAGAAAAAAATTCTAATTTCGAACAAGATGTTAGACGACATATGGTCTATAGTGATACATAGAAAAATACTAATTCTTTCTCCAACCTCTTTCGTCTTTCGCATTGTTTTTATATTTTAGTATACCTACTAACACTCCTTGCATAAAACCGCTGCAAGCTAGCTAGTTAGAAAAGTTTACAAGTTGATGTAGTTATAATCATCTGAAGGATTTCTTTTGAATTCGTCGGGAGCCGCGCCCGCCGGCCATATACCACGGCGGGGGACAGCGTGATGTTGTCTTCCACAATGATCAACACCAAGTCGGGACTTCCCGGTTGCTGGCGCCGGTGCACGACAAAGATGCGAGCCCGACGACGCTACGGGCAACGCCACAGCCGGGACAAGGCGGACGCGGGTGTTGCGGTGATTCTCGAAGGATCGAACACCGCAGATATGCTTCTGGCCACCGTCGCCATACCGTGTGGTCGCACCTTTGGGAATCTGCCCATAAACGAGGTATCCACCAGGGGACGACGTGGATGCCGACGCCCCTGCTTCTCTTTCCCGGTCCTGAACCTCGACTGCAAGAGATCGGGTCAGAATGCGCGCACCAGATATGCCCAATGTAATGCCCGGAAAATATTACGTCGCCGGAGGAGGAGGAGGAGGAGGAGATCAACGAATGTTACCTCGCCGAAGAAGGAGGAGGCGGTTACCGGCGGCGGCGAAGACTTTGTAAAAGAATCGTAGGGTTTTTTCCTACGGTGGCAGGGCAGGTAATTCGGTCAAACAGGCAGGGGCAAAACCAGAAAAATAATATCGGACGGAAAGGGTTGAAAACGTATTTTTGGCGGATGCCTCACCGTGCGCCGCCATCGCTTACGTCTCCTGGCACGCTGCTCTCTCTCTCAGCTCACTTCCATGAGCAGCTAGTCCGGCTCCGTCCATGTTATCAGTGCCACCGTCTTCGACCACGTCGGCTTCGCCTGCCGAACTGCAAGTCGCCGCCGGCCATGTCTCCTTGTGGCGGTCTTCCTCACTGGCGCTCGTGCTCTACCTTCGCCGCCAGCTCTACGTCGACAGACTCCACTAACGAACAAAATCTCCTAGCCTATCGCCTGTAGCGCCTCATCTTGTCGATATTGGACCGACGGCGAACAGGAGGAAGGACGTGGGCAGGCCGTCGAGGTCACCGGAGCGCGGCCGTAGCACGCACGCGTCCAGGAGGTGCGTGGCCGGCCACTGTATTGCAGCGTCCAGGAGTTGTGGCAGGAGGCAGCGAGCAGGGAACGGCGGGGGCGGGTTTCCTCGATCCCTCGGGCAGGTCGTGGGCAAGTAGGAGGAGAGCAACAAATGTTACCTCGCCGGAGGAGGAAGAGGAGGCGGTTACCGGCGGCGGCGAAGACTTTGTAAACGAATCATAGGGTTTTTTTTCATGCGGTGGCAGGGCAGGTAATTCGGTTAAACAGACAGGGACAAAACCGAAAAAATAATATCGAACACAAAAGGATTGAAAACGTATTTTTGACGGATGAAAACGTATTTGACATGGACCGACGAGTCCGGGTTATTTCCTTTTCGAAATAATGAACCCACCAAATCATAATCTTGGTGATCCAAATTGTACATCACGCATTGTCAGCGTCACGTACGTTGTATACAATGTTGTGCGCCTACGTAGGTTGTATCCTCTGTGTTTGAATATTAAACATTGACGCCGCCGTGAGACTGCGATAATCCGCATCTACATATTCGGGTCCCAGACCCAGCCAGCACTCATTCACGGGCAGAGCGGTGAGCAAAGCAGAGCAAAACCCACCCGAATCCCGAAAGCAGAGCACACGACGCGCCCGCCACGACTGGCATCCCCTCCCAAACCCAAAGCCGCCGGCACAGCAAGCATGGCCGCCGTGGTGTCGTCGGCGAAGCCCGTCCTCCGCGTGGCCGCCGTCTGCGGATCCCTCCGGAAGGCCTCATACAACGGCGGCCTACTCCGAGCCGGTACGCACGCTCTCCCCCACCTCTCCTCTTCCCTGCCAATTGCCACCACCCGCACCCGCCGACCCGCTCGCTCGCTGACCTTCGCGTCGATTCCTCTTCTTCTCTGCTGAATTGACCAGCGGCGGAGGTGTGCGAGGAGTCCATCCCGGGGCTGCGCGTGGAGCACATGGACATCTCCGCGCTGCCGCTGCTCAACACCGACCTCGAGACCGCCGACGGGGGCTTCCCGCCCGCCGTCGAGGCCTTCCGCGACCAGGTCCGCAGCGCCGACTGCTTCCTCTTCGGCTCGCCCGAGTACAACTACTCCATCGCAAGTACGTGCTCCCCCTTCCTTTCCTTAATTTTGGTCGTCGCCCAAATTGGCAGCTGCTTGCTGCTGCCCGAATTGCCATGGATAGAGTTTGACTTATAATGGTCACTTGGTCAGTCACTGTGACTCCGTGTAATTTTGGGCATTTTGTTTGTCTGAATGACGTGTAATGTCGCGTACACGTGTTCCATCTCAATCTGACGAATGATGTTTTTTTTTGGAAAACTGTCGGTAATGGAGACTACCAGCTGTGGCAGTGTAATTTTACAAGGTGGATTTGCATTTGATTGTAATGGTTTAGAATTCGTGGGCTCCCATTTTATTCCCATGATGGGCAGTTAGTGGAGTTGATTTCCATCCCATTGTCATGATGCTCAGTTAGTGGAGTTGGTCCTATCGGGCATGCTCAGATGGTAGATTATAGTAAACTGCTAAAGTAGTGATCACCGGATATGAAGCTTCTTGAACCGATTGAAAAAGAAGGAGTATTTTGAAGCACGACATCATGAAGTAGTGGAACTTCCTGTATTCCTTCCTTGCAAGTTTTATCAAGAAAAAAAAATCAACATTTATCCTGTATTCCTTTCTTTCAGCTCAAATTTATGTAGTTCACTGACAACTGGTAATGCTAAGAATTTCCCTTTCTACGGCACCAAATAACCAGCTGATATTCCCTCACCCTTTTTGAGAAGAAATCTTACAATATTAATTGTTACTCTGTTATTAAGTTCACTTCACATGATTGCCCATCCAGTAAGTATTAGTTCCAGATCTTGCTCTTTCAGTATATACTATAAGCTAATCAAGTAGCCTGACTATGATGACAACTACACTGTTTCACTTATACGATTTGTCCAAAGAGTCTAGATATTACTAACCATCTACTCATAGTGGCCACCTTTAGTAGTGTATCTCAGCATTGTTAAATATATCTGTCTGTGTTGCTGCGAACTACCCACATTAAATGTTAATATTTGTTCGATGTCTTGATATTAATTGATAAGATTTTCCCCTGTTTCCTATGGATTAGCGTGACGACTCTCTTCGATTTTAATTTGTTTTCCAATTTTGCACAGCCTGTTTCTTGCATTTGGTCAAGTGCAACATCGTTGAATGTTCAATTTGGCCAGTAATATTTGAGCAATATTAATCTTCTTTCTTTTCTTCCTTGAGTAATATTTGGTCAAGTGCAACATCGTTGAATGACAATGGCCTGCAGTTGAGCAAAACTAGAAATTCCATGCCTCCAAGGGGAAATGGATGGCCTATTTAAGTGTTATACGGAGTAGTTTGTCTTTCCGATATGTGCTTCCTGACATGCTTTGCGCTTCAATTGCAGCCCCACTGAAGAATGCACTTGATTGGGCTTCTAGAGGAAAGAACTGCTGGGCCGATAAACCTGCAGCGATTGTCAGCGCAGGAGGTGGCTTTGGTGGTGGTAGATCGCAGTACCATCTCCGTCAGGTTGGGGTGTTCTTAGATCTTCATTTCATCAACAAGCCTGAGCTATTCGTCCAAGCATTTCAGCAGCCACCAAAGTTTGACAGCGATGGAAATCTGGTTGACGCTGAAATCAGAGAGCGGATCAAGCAAGTGCTCCTATCCCTCCAGGCCTTCACACTCAGGATCCAGAAGGATTGAAGAAACACAGGACCTTATTAATCTGCATTTCTTGTTTGGTGTTTTACACGCTGTGGGTATTGTATAATAATATGCCTTATTTGATGAAAATTTTACTTGATATTCAGGTCATGTATTGTCAGCAAATTGAAAAGTGATATCTGTAATAAATCCCTTGCTCTCCCGTTTATAGATGATTTAATGATTTGGTAACGTCGATTGAAAATAATTTTATTTTTTATTTCTCGTGTAATGATGACTTGACACATTACCTTCTGTAAAGCATTCCTTGGGTTTATCAAACACCTTCTGCATTTGACTCCCATCTAACGTAAGTTTGACATTCTCTGACTGTGTGAACACCCACTATACATATGGAAAACCAAACTTTACATGTTTTGTTATCTTCTTTATTTATCATATATCATACTATAATCGACCAAGTAACCTGGTTGAGGAAACGGAAGCCACTCACTCAAACGCATGAAATTAGAAGAAACGCGTGGGACGGTTCATTCAGCACCGGGGCAATTCTTAGAGTCGAAGTAGATGAAGTCAATGTCTAGTTGGTCTTGTGTGTCATCGCCCACCAAATTGTGACGTCGCTGGAGAAGTAGTCGATGGAACGATCTGGATTCACGATGTTACGTGCGGACTCATGGCCATAGCTGCATCGACCTGTTCGAGTATCAGCACGAGAGAAATACTTGGTTATGCCTTCCGCTATAGTAGTATGACTTTTGCGTGACATTCTCCTTCTTTGCCATCCTCCGCAAGACCTTGGCAAGCTGCACATCCCTCTTAGAGTCGAAGTACATGAAGTCAATGTCTAGTTCGTCTTGTGTGTCATCGAGCCCACCATCGGTGATGTCGCCGGCGATGGAATGATCCGGATACACGATGCTACGTGCTGACTCATGGCCATAGTAGCATCGACCTGTTGTAGTAACCAAATAAGCACAAAAGGATCACCGAAATGTTCATTTTTCGAAGATATTTGCATAGCTTACCCATATGGTACGGGTGGGGCAGAGGGCAACAAATGGGTGGTTTTGACTCGTCTTCATGCTCCCACCCGAATTCGGCAAAGAAGAGCGTGTTTTTGAAGGTCGATTTGGTAGCTGCCATGAAATTGACATGGTATGTGGGCTCATGCGTGTGATAAGTTGCTGTTGCGGCGCCACATACGAAATCTAGAATGTATTCCGGCTCGGAAGGATGGCCTACGGCGTAATCCTGCAGCAGCTGCTGGATCCTGCCGCGGATGAAGCTCTGTTGCTGAGCATAGTCCTCTCTTTTCCTAGTGAGAATGCTCAGTGCCGTGTTGCAGAGTTTGGGAGGAGGTGGCCGCCACGGGATCGTCGTCGCCGGCGAGCTTTCTTGTCTGAGGACGTTATATATCTGGCTCAGAGAATGGTGCGTCAGCGGACCGTTGTTGGCGGTGGCACTCATCATCAACGACCGGAGCCGGTCCAGCTTCATCGGTGCAAGCGACGTGAGAAACCCTGACATGGCCGACGCTTGCGGGTGCTCAGCCGCCGTTGCAGCAGCAGCCAAGGGGCTGGGATTGGTAGAGCTTCCGTCGAGATGTCGCCCGTGTAAATGTTGCGGCTGTGACATGGCGGAGAGGTCGCACTGCGTGTGGCAGAGGTACTTGAGGATCTCGTGCAGCGGCATCTGCTGGCCGGAGGTGGCGTGGAGGAGGGCGATGAGGCCGCGAAGCGAGCGGGACACAGCTCTGAGAATAGTGAACGGGTCGAGGATGTCGTGCGCCTGGGTATGGCGGTCGGCGAGTGGGAAATTGGTGTCGTACCAGACGGCGTTGAGAACGATGTTGGAGACGGGATCCATGGGCCCGTAGCAGTGGCCGGCGAGGAAGATGCCACGGACGTGGTGTCGCGCAGCCTGGGTGGGTAGCATGGCAAGCGCCCTGAGGTAGAAGCCGTGGATGATGCCGTAGAGAGACATCTCTAGAGAACGCACGTACGGGCACGCGTCGGCGTCGGCGTCGAGAGACCGGACGGACGCGCACGGGGAGTCGCGCGGGTGCGGCTTCGTCGTCACTGTGCCCGGCGGCAGCGGTGCAGCGTGCGTGGAGTAAGACGCCAGGGCGGAGTCCATGTCTCGAGGACTCCGCAGGGACGCGATGTGGTCGCCGGCTCGCTGCATGATGGTTATGGTGGTGCAGGCGATCCGGCCCTCTCCGAGGTCGGCGCATGTCGTAGTGCGCTCGACTACAGGCCCTGCGTCGTCTTGAAGCGTCGTGGCGGAGATGTCGTCTTGGTGGCGAAGCACGTGGAGGACGGTCTTGACGTCGTGGACGGTGAGCCGATTGTTGCTGCCGCCTTCGCGTCGCAGAACGGGGGCGAGCATCTCGAGGCGGTCTCGGGGTAGCCATGCCGTAGCGAGCGAGACGAGCTGGTCCGGGAAAGGGTGGTTAGCGTGCGTGGCAGCAAAGCGGAGGGAGTTGCGCGTCCTCCCGGAGCAAGAATTGGGTGGCGCGGGGTGGGCGGCGTAGAGCTCGTGCTCGACGAGCAAGACGGCCACGGCTAGGTCGGCGCGCGCCCAGACGAGATACCGGCCGGCCTGCTCCTCCGTGAGCAAGCCGAAGTAGGCGCGCATGAAGTCGAGGAGGCACCGGCTAGACCTCCACGCCATGGCTTCCCATTCATCCCTTCTCCTCTCGCGGCGGCGCGAGCGTGACGAGCCACCCGGAGGGTCCAGGTTGGTCTCGAAGCCGTCCGGGAGGAGGGAGACGGTGTTGAGGATGATGTTGGTGACAGGGTCGAGGAGGCCGAGGCAGAGGCCGCCGCGGTCGATGAGATCTGGCAGGTTGACATCGTCCAGCAAGTCCTCGACGGGCAGCCGCCGGAACGCCTCCTGGTAGAGGTCGACGAGGAGGCCTCGGAGAGTGTCGGCCGTGGCGGCTGAGATGTTTTCATCGGCGAGGCCATGGTCGGTGAAGCAGGAGATGAGCCCTCTCGTCGGATCGTAGGTCTGCAGGAGCGGCGGCGGCTGCATTGTGGGAGTTTTTCCTTTCTCGAGAAGGATCGGTTTGATTTATTTTTTTCAATTTAAATGCTCAGCAGGGTTACGTACCGACTATGAATCCGGAAGTCCCAAGAATTGTAATCACGATCCGATCCGGCGTCGTGTGCGTTTAAGGTTTGTATGTACAGTAATACAGTATACGAATATGTTCGATCGGGTAGTACGTCTCCGAGTAGGACTTACAAGTCGTCATGGATAAATTGATATTTCGATGCAAAAAAAATGGATAAATTGATATTTTTAAAAGCAAATTCTTTAATGAACTTCCTGCTGCAATGCGCGCAAGGTATATCTTCTAGTAAGATAAGTTTTTTTCGTTTCAATCAAAGGAGCACAGGCCAGCTCCCCAACCCCATTCAAACTTTCTTACATTCCAGGAAACGACAGAAATTACGAGTAAGTAGCAGGCAGAAATACAGATTCACACAGAGTAATATAGGTCTGGATGGAGTTGCAATGCCAAAACTGTTAATGTCTCTGCGCCACGGATAGATGGAGCGACGGTGCGCTAAACCTTTTATTTATAATAAAAAGGGGCAAAAGCCTATTTCTAAAGTAAAATAGATGGGGCTATCCCCCGGCGTTGGAGCCTATTTAGGCGTGGCGCACCCTCATACCCGTGGAGCACCTTAGTGCTAGTATTCTCCAAATATTTCAAGATTAGTTTGATGCAAACGGCACTTGAGTTGTATGCTAGGAGAAACCAAACTTTACATTTAATCAACAAATGTTGTGATACTATACTATTTATATTTTTTTGCCAATTAAACATGGAAAAAAAACTAATGTAGGAAACCAGACCATTACTCATCAATATTTCTTTGTTATTTATTAGTTATTTTTTGAACAAAAGCGCTGATATATTAACAGAGATGGGGTACAACACAACTCTTACATCCTGAACTCTGAAGATCATATTTGACCCTACAGCCGATGCTGACATAAAAGAGTAAAAACTAAAAATCCAAGTTGTCTAAGCAGAAGAGCTCTATTGGAGCCTGTCAGGGCGTCCATCGAGAATATGGACTCATCAATTCTGCAATTGTGTTCTTTAGGGCCTCACATAGCTTGTTCAATCATAGAACCAACGAATGAAAGGAATCGGTGGATGATGTCACGACACATTCCTTTCGTGTGCTCCACGCACCGGAGCTACGCTCCTGTTCATGGCGGGGATGCCTCGATCTCCCCCCATGGCTGGCCCCGGAGAAGCGCAGGTAGCCACGCGTCATCGGACATCTCCCCCCACCTACTCCACCCTTCTCTCACTCACTTCAGGTTCAGACATCGCCGACTCCTCCACCTCTGCTGAGATTTGCACCTTGATCTGGACTTCCCCGTCGTCTAATGCTGTCAAGCGATGATGATGGTAAATCGGAGAAGGAGAGGGAAGGGTCGAGGCAGGGTGCTGGCCCGGAAGACGGTGGAGATGAAGATCAGCTCGGAGGCAACTGGCAGTATCCTCTCCATCGACATGATTTGGGGGTTGCAGAAGGTCCGCTCTGTAAGGCCCCTTCTCCCTGTCTGTATGAAGATGGTTTCAGTCTCTGCATTGGATCGTTCGGCCCGATCTATTTTGGGACAGAAATCTCGTCGGCTCGACGACCTGAACTCGATTCCGCGGGCGAAGCGGAGATTGGGGTCACTGGAGAAGATCCTGTTGGGTCAGCAGACACGCGTGGATGCGACACTGCTCAAGAGAAGATCCTACAAGCGAGGGAGGCCTCACAGAGCTTCATCCCCCATGTCGAGGCTAGTACAGGTTCTACGGAGTCCTCTGCTCAAACAGCGTCCTACGGTTCAGATGGTACATGGGTTCTCGAGGAAGGAAATGGGGGCAGCAGTTGGCTTGTTGGATCTCCAGGTTCAAGCAACTCTGCTCTGCAATGTACTATGTTCGTTTCGGAATCGAGGAACCCAGTAGGGTCTCAGAGGAAGCAGTGGCGGGAGCTGGCAGGTTTGGATGCTTGCTGCCAGAAGAAGAGGAAATTCAAGCTTGTCAAAAGTTCAGAGTTGGAGTTGGATGGGCTTGGAATGGGTGCCTCTGAGGACTTGGATGCTTTTTTCCTGCAGCTGTGGTGTTGTCCTTTGCAGCCCATGTAGGGGTTCGTAGCATGGAAAACAAAAATTTTCTATCGCATACAAACAAACAAGCCAAGATCTATCTACTAGATTGTAGCAACGAGTCGATGGAATAACTTACCCTCGAAGATTCCAAAGTGTTTAACGAGAGCGGATTCTCGTTGGTGATGTAGTCGTACTCTTTCCGATCTCAAGATCGTGTAGACGATCCTTCCGGCGCTGCGTTCCGGCAGCGCTTCCGCAGTCGGTCACACGTTCGGTACTCGATGAAGACCTTCCTCTTCCTTGTTCCAGCAGGCAGCGGAGGTTGTAGCACTCTCCTCGCGATTCCGGCAGCACAACGGCGTGGTACCGGAAGTAGAGGGGAAATCCCGCAGGGCTTCGCCTTAAGCCGGAGCGAGTATGGTGGATTATGAGAGAGGGCTATTAGTGGTCTAGAGATTAGACACACCAATTAGAAGGCTCTAAACCGCAGGCTAAAGCAATTAGAAGCTCTAAACCAAAACGGCTCTAAATCGGAGATTAGAGGTAGAAACTTGTGTGTCTCAAGGAGGAGGCCCTGCCCCTCCTTTTATAGGTGGAGGGGCTAGGCGCGCCAGGGAGGGAGGGGAGTCCCTCCCCAAATCGGCCTAGGGCTGGCCGCCGGCTTGGAGGAGAGGAACTCCTCCTCCAAGTTGGTTTCAACCTCCTCTTGCTTGTTTCCCACAGTTTCCTGTTTTCCACAGTTTCCTGTTTTAGCCGTTTGACTTTCAAACTGGCAGTTTGACTTTCAAGTTTTGGAACAGCAAGAACACTTAGTACATGATGCAATAATTCAATGACACATTCATGTACCCTACCCCCCCCCCGGAGTGCCGGACAATCCGGAACCTTCTAGAACATTCCCGATGAAAACACCGGAATCATTCCCGAACTCCGAAACGGGACTTTCCTTATATGAATCTTATTCTCCGGACCATTCCGGATCACCTCGTGATATCCCGGATCCCATCCGAGACTCCTAACAACATTCGGTCTCTTTCTCATAATACCATAACTACTCAAACAACGTCGAATCCTTAAGTGTGTCTCCCTACGGTTCGTGAATTATGCGGACATGATCGAGACACTTCTCCGAACAATAACCAATAGAGGAATCTGGAAATTCATATGGCTCCCACATATTTCTACGATTACTTTGCGATCGAATGAACCACTTACATACGATACCAATTTCCCTTTGTCTCACGATAGTTTACTTATCCGAAGTTATGATCGTCGGTATCTCTGCATACCTAGTTCAACTTCGTTACCGATAAGTACTCTTTTCTCGTTCCCGTGATATGTGATCCCTTGTGAGCCAGTCACATGCTTGCAAGCTAATTGGATGACATTCCACCGAGAGGGCCCAGAGTATTGTTGGAGATATGCCCTAGAGGCAATAATAAATATAGTTATTATTATATCTTTGTGTTTATGATAAATGTTTATATTCATGCTATAATAGTATTAACAAGGAAACATTAATACTTGTGTGAATTGTAAACTTAAATTGAAGTCCCTAGTATAGCCTCTATACTTCACTAGCTTGTTGGTTGATTAAATGATTGTGGTTTCCATATCATGAACATTGAGATGTTATCAAACAACAAGATCATATCGTTAGGAGAATGATATGGTGGACATACTCCTATTGATAAGCGTAGCATAAAGATCAAGTCATTTCAATAGTTCAATTGCTATATGCTTTCTGATACATAGTAACCTAATTCCTTCGACCATGAGATCATGCATATCACCTTTACCGAATGGATGCTTTGATGACATCAAACACCACACCGTAACTGGGTGGCTATAAAGGTGACATTAAGTGTTCGGAAAGTATTGGTTGAAACACATGGATCAAGAGTGGGATTTGTCCATCCACATGACGGATAGATATACTCTGGGCCCTCTCGGTGGAATGTCATCCAATTGGCTTGCAAGCATGTGACTTGGTCACAAGGGATCACATATCACGGGAACGAGAAAAGAGTACTTATCGGTAACGAGGTTGAACTAGGTATGCAGAGATACCGACGATCATAACCTCGGATAAGTAAACTATCGTGAGACAAAGGGAAATTGGTATCGTATGTAAGTGGTTCATTCGATCGCAAAGTAATCGTAGAAATATGTGGGAGCCATACGAATTTCCAGATTCCTCTATTGGTTATTGTTCAGAGAAGTGTCTCGATCATGTCCGCATAATTCACGAACCGTAGGGAGACACACTTAAGGATTCGACGTTGTTTTGAGTAGTTATGGTATTATGAGAAAGAGACCGAATGTTGTTCGGAGTCTCGGATGGGATCCGGGATATCACGAGGTGATCCGGAATGGTCCGGAGAATAAGATTCATATAAGGAAAGTCCCGTTTCGGAGTTCGGGAATGATTCCGGTGTTTTCATCGGGAATGTTCTAGAAGGTTCCGGATTGTCCGGCACTCCGGGGGGAGGGTACATGAGTGTGTCATTGAATGATTGCATCATGTACTAAGTGTTCTTGCTGTTCCAAAAAGATGAAAGTCAAATTGCCAGTTTGAAAGTCAAACGGCTAAAACAGGAAACTGTGGGAAACAGGAAACTGTGGGAAACAAGCAAGAGGAGTTGGAACCAACTTGGAGGAGGAGTCCAGCTCCTCCAGGCCGGCGCCCAGCCCTAGGCCGAGTTGGGGAGGGACTCCCTCCCTCCCCTGGCGCGCCAAGGACCCTCCACCCATAAAAGGAGGGGCAGGGCTCCTCCTTGAGACACACAAGTTTCCACCTCTAATCTCAGGTTTAGAGCCGTTTGGTTTAGAGCTTCTAATTGCTTTAGCCTGCGGTTTAGAGCCTTCTAATTGGTGAGTCTAATCTCTAGACCACTAATAGCCCTCTCTCATAATCCACCATACTCGCTCCGGCTTAAGGCGAAGCCCTGCGGGATCTCCCCTCTACTTCTGGTACCACGCCGTTGTGCTGCCGGAATCGCGAGGAGAGTGCTACAACCTCCGCTGCCTGCTGGAACAAGGGAGAGGAAGGTCTTCGTCGAGTACCGAACGTGTGACCGACTGCGGGAGCGCTGCCGGAACGCAGCGCCGGAAGGATTGTCTACACGATCTTGAGATCGGAAAGAGTACGACTACATCACCCACGAGAATCAGCTCTCGTTAAACACTTTGGAATCTTCGAGGGTAAGTTATTCCATCGACTCGTTGCTACAATCTAGAAGATAGATCTTGGCTTGTTTGTTTGTATGCGATAGAAATTTTTTGTTTTCCATGCTACGAACCCCTACAGTGGTATCAGAGCCGTGTCTATATGTAGATCTGTTGCACGAGTAGAACACAATGGTCATTGTGGGCGTTGATGCTTCTATTGTAGATTGCTTTTTGTGTACTTTGCATCTTGCGGTATGTTGGGATGAAGCGGCCCGGGCTAACCTTACATGACATCGTTCATGAGACTTGCTCCACGCTTGACATGCAACTTGTATTGCATAAGTGGCTTTGCGGGTGCCTGTTTCTCCTAGCATAGTTAAGATCCAATTTACCACGGGTAATCAACAATGCTAGTATCAATGTTGTGGTTCTTGTTCGTAAGTTAGAACGACACTTATTGAAAGCCCCAAACCACGTAAAATATGCAAAGAAAGTAGAGGCGTCTAACTTTGTTTTGCAGGGGTGTGCAGTGATGTGATATGGCCATGATTGTGATTATATTTGATGTATGCAATGTTCCTTATTGTAAGTTGGCAACCGGCAGGAGCCATATGGTTGTCTTTAATTTATGTTAAGACCCGCGTGTCTATTCAAAGTAGTTGTAATAGTTGAAGCCGGTGGACGACAACCATGGTGAAGCGTCATTGACCTTGATGCAATGCCGGAGATGATGGAGATCATGTTCGTGTTTGAAGATGGAGATCGGAAGCACAAAGAAGAAAGGCCATATCATATCACATATTATGAATTGCATGTGATGTTAATCCTTTATGCATCTTGTATTGCTTAGTAGACGACGGTAGCATTATAAGATGATCCCTCATGCACATGAATTTCAAATCAAAAAGTGTTCGCCCTTAGTTAGCACCGTTGCTAAAGCTTGTTGTTTCGAAGCACCACGTGATGATCGGGTGTGTTAGATTCCGCAAGTGTATACAACGTAAGAAAGCCAGATTTGCTTATGCGGTGGCTAAGGTTTGATCTTGACGAGCCTAGCATGTACAGACATGGTCTCAGGAACACGGATTACCGAAAGGTAAAGCATGAATCATATAGTAGATATGATGAACATGATGATTGTTCGCCATTGAAACTATATCAACTCTCGTGATGATCGGTGTTGATGTAGTGGATTTGGTTCGTGTGATCACTAAAACAATGTGAGGGATATTGTTCTGAGTGGGAGTTCACCTATTTTAATTTCATTAATTAATTTGAACTCAATTTGTCATAAACTTAGTCTAAACTATTGCAAATATGTTGTAGATCAATGGCAGCCCCTACCATCAATTTTAATGCGTTCCTAGAGAAAGAAAAGTTGAAAAACAATGGAAGCAACTTCGCGGTTTGGTTCCGCAATTTGAGGATTTTCCTCATAGCTGGTAATTTGACCTATGTGCTGGATGCACCGCTGGGTGACCCACCTGCAGCTGATGCTCCCGATGAAGTAAAGAATGTTTACCTCGCTCGGAAGAATCAGTACTCCATAGTTCAGTGTGCTATCTTGTATGGTTTAGAATCGGAGCTTCAAAAAAGGTTTGAAGAGTCAGACCCATATGATATTGTCGAGGATCTCAAATTGATTTTTGAGACTCATGCGGCAATTGAAAGCTATGAGGCTTCTGAAAAGTTCTTTAACTGCAAGATGGAAGAGGGCAGCTCCGTCAGTGAGCATGTGCTTAAGATGTCTGGGCACGCAAACAAACTTCAAAGCTTGGGTATAGTGATTCCTAATGCTTTGGGGGTTTACCGCGTCCTCCAGTCATTGCCACCAAGTTACAGGAACTTTGTGATGAACTACAACATGCAGAACATGAACAAAGAGTTGCCAGAACTATTTGCTATGTTAAAATCTGCAGAAGTGGAGATCAAGAAAGAGCACCAAGTGTTGATGGTCAATAAGACCACCAAATTCAAGAAAGGCAAGTCTAAGCAAAAGGGACACTTCAAGAAGGGTGGTAAGAAAGTTGCCACGCCGACGAAGAAAACCAAGGCTGGACCAAAGCCTGAAACTGAGTGTTTTTACTGCAAGGGAGAAGGTCACTGGAAGCGGAATTGCCCAAAGTACTTGGCGGATTTGAAGAACGGCAACATCAAGAAGAAAGGTATATCTGATATACATGTTATTGATGTGTATCTCACTAGTATTCGTAGTAGTGCCTGGGTATTTGATACTGGTTCGGTTGCTCATATTTGTAACTCGAAACAGGTGCTGCAGAATAAACGGAAGCTAGCGAAGAACGAGGTGACGATGCGCGTGGGAAACGGATCAAAGGTTGATGTGATCGCGGTCGGCACGCTACCTCTTCATCTACCATCGGGATTAGTTTTATACTTAAATAATTGTTATTTAGTGCCTGCGTTGAGCATGAACATTATATCAGGATCTTGTTTATTGCGAGACGGTTACTTGTTTAAGTCAGAGAATAATGGTTGTTCGATTTATATGAGTAATATGTTTTACGCACATGCACCTTTGATATATGGTCTATTCTTATTGAATCTCGATAGTGGAAATACACATATCAACAATATTGAAGCTAAACGTTTGAAATCAAGCGATAATTCGACCTATATGTGGCACTGTCGTCTTGGTCACATTGGAGTGAAGCGTATGAAGAAACTCCATTCTGATGGACTTCTTGAATCACTTGATTTTGAATCACTTGATAGATGCGAAGCATGTCTGATGGGCAAAATGACTAAGACTCCATTTTCTGGTATGATGGAGCGAGCTACGGACTTATTGTAAATCATACATACCGATGTATGTGGTCAAATGAGTGTAGCATCGCGTGGTGGTTATCGTTATGTTCTTACCTTCACAGATGACTTGAGTAGATATGGGTATATCTATTTCATGAAACATAAGTCCGAAACTTTCGAGAAGTTTAAGGAGTTTCAAAGTGAGGTA
Source organism: Avena sativa (assembly GCA_916181665.1). Lineage (NCBI taxonomy): Eukaryota > Viridiplantae > Streptophyta > Magnoliopsida > Poales > Poaceae > Avena > Avena sativa. Next base: position 443,988,514 of record OV702282.1, on the reverse strand, counting down.
GAGAATCAACGTAACAAGAAGATTAAGATTCTACGTTCTGATCGTGGAGGTGAATATCTAAGTTACGAGTTTGGCGAGCATTTAAAGAAGTGCGGAATACTTTCACAATTGACACCGCCGGGAACACCACAGCGTAATGGTGTGTCCGAACGTCGTAATCGAACTCTCTTAGATATGGTTCGTTCTATGATGTCACTTACAGATTTACCGCTATCATTTTGGGGTTATGCATTAGAAACAGCCGCATTCACTTTAAATAGGGCACCGTCTAAATCCGTTGAAACGACACCGTATGAATTATGGTTTGGGAAGAAACCTAAATTGTCGTTCCTTAAAGTTTGGGGATGCGAAGCCTATGTAAAGAAGTTACAGCCGGACAAGCTTGAACCCAAAGCGGAAAAATGCGTCTTCATAGGATACCCGAAGGAAACTATTGGGTATACCTTCTATCATAGATCCGAAGGCAAAATCTTCGTTGCCAAGAATGGATCCTTTCTAGAGAAGGAATTTCTCTCGAAAGGAGTGACTGGAAGGAAAGTAGAACTCGACGAGGTTGTCGAACCTTCTCTCGAAATTGCGAGTAGCGCAGCACCGGAAGAAGTTCCTGTGGTGCCTGCACCAATTAGAGAGGGAGCTAATGATGGTGATCATGAAACTTCGGTTGAAGTTGCTACAGAGCCTCGGAGCTCAACGAGAACTCGTACCACTCCAGATTGGTATGATTCCGTTATGAGTGTCATGTTGGTGGACAATGCCGATGACCCCGAGACATATGAGGAAGCGATGATGAGCCCAGATTCCAATAAATGGCAAGAAGCCATGAAATCCGAGATTGGATCCATGTACGAAAACCAAGTATGGACTTTGGTGGACTTACCGGATGGCCGGAAGGCTGTCGAGAACAAATGGATTTTCAAGAAGAAAACAGATGCTGATGGTAATATTACTGTCTATAAAGCTCGACTTGTCGCAAAAGGGAGTAGCGCAGCACCGGAAGAAGTTCCTGTGGTGCCTGCACCAATTAGAGAGGGAGCTAATGATGGTGATCATGAAACTTCGGTTGAAGTTGCTACAGAGCCTCGGAGCTCAACGAGAACTCGTACCACTCCAGATTGGTATGATTCCGTTATGAGTGTCATGTTGGTGGACAATGCCGATGACCCCGAGACATATGAGGAAGCGATGATGAGCCCAGATTCCAATAAATGGCAAGAAGCCATGAAATCCGAGATTGGATCCATGTACGAAAACCAAGTATGGACTTTGGTGGACTTACCGGATGGCCGGAAGGCTGTCGAGAACAAATGGATTTTCAAGAAGAAAACAGATGCTGATGGTAATATTACTGTCTATAAAGCTCGACTTGTCGCAAAAGGGTTTCGACAAATTCAAGGAGTTGACTACGATGAGACTTTCTCACCGGTAGCAAAGCTAAAGTCTGTGAGGATTATGTTAGCAATCGCTGCATATTATGATTATGAGATATGGCAGATGGATGTCAAAACAGCATTCCTCAATGGAGACATTGATGAAGAGTTGTATATGATGCAACCCAAAGGTTTTGTCGATCCTAAAGATGCTAACAAGGTATGCAAGCTTCAACGGTCCATCTATGGATTGAAGCAAGCATCCCGAAGTTGGAATCAACGTTTTGATAAGGTAATCAAAAGTTTTGATTTTATACAAACTTATGGAGAAGCTTGTATTTACAAGAAAGTGAGTGGGAGCTCTGTAGCATTCTTAATACTGTATGTGGATGACATATTGTTGATTGGGAATGATGTAGACCTTCTTAATAGTGTCAAGGAATATTTGAATAATAGTTTTTCAATGAAGGATCTTGGCGAAGCAGCTTACATATTAGGCATAAAGATTTATAGAGATAGATCGAAACGCCAAATATCATTGTCACAGAGTACATATTTGGACAAAGTTCTAAAGAAGTTTGGAATGGAAGAAAGCAAGAAAGGGTTCTTGCCCATGTTGCCCAATACGACCTTGAGTAAAACTCAAAGTCCAACATCGGCAGAAGATAGAGAAAGGATGAGTAAGACTCCCTATGCCTCAGCCATAGGATCTCTAATGTATGCCATGCTATGTACTAGACCCGACATTGCATATGTTGTTAGTTTAACTAGCAGATATCAAAGTGATCCAGGAGTGGATCATTGGACAGCGGTCAAAAACATCCTTAAGTACTTGAGAAGAACTAAGGATATGGTTCTTTCTTATGGAGGTGATGAACAACTCGTTGTTAATGGTTACACCGATGCTAGTTGGAACACCGATCCAGATGATTCTAAATCACAATCTGGGTACGTATTTATTTTGAATGGTGCAGCAGTTAGCTGGAGGAGTGCAAAGCAAAGCGTTGTGGCGAGATCTTCAACTGAATCGGAATACATGGCTGCTTCGGAGGCTTCACAAGAAGCGATATGGATGAAAGAGTTCATTACAGAGCTGGGTGTGGTTCCAAGTGCGCTGGACCCAATGTCTATCTACTGTGATAACATGGGCGCCATAGCCAATGCGCAAGAACCAAGGTCACACAAGAAGCTGAAGCATATCAAACTGCGTTTTCACGCTATTCGAGAACATATCCAGGATGGGGATATAAAGATTTGCAAAGTACACACAGATCTGAATGTGGCGGATCCATTGACTAAACCTCTCCCGAGGGCAAAACATGACCAACACCAAACTGCCATGGGTGTTCGGTATATTACCATGTAATCTAGATTAGATGACTCTAGTGCAAGTGGGAGACTGTTGGAGATATGCCCTAGAGGCAATAATAAATATAGTTATTATTATATCTTTGTGTTTATGATAAATGTTTATATTCATGCTATAATAGTATTAACAAGGAAACATTAATACTTGTGTGAATTGTAAACTTAAATTGAAGTCCCTAGTATAGCCTCTATACTTCACTAGCTTGTTGGTTGATTAAATGATTGTGGTTTCCATATCATGAACATTGAGATGTTATCAAACAACAAGATCATATCGTTAGGAGAATGATATGGTGGACATACTCCTATTGATAAGCGTAGCATAAAGATCAAGTCATTTAAATAGTTCAATTGCTATATGCTTTCTGATACATAGTAACCTAATTCCTTCGACCATGAGATCATGCATATCACCTTTACCGGATGGATGCTTTGATGACATCAAACACCACACCGTAACTGGGTGGCTATAAAGGTGACATTAAGTGTTCGGAAAGTATTGGTTGAAACACATGGATCAAGAGTGGGATTTGTCCATCCACATGACGGATAGATATACTCTGGGCCCTCTCGGTGGAATGTCATCCAATTGGCTTGCAAGCATGTGACTTGGTCACAAGGGATCACATATCACGGGAACGAGAAAAGAGTACTTATCGGTAACGAGGTTGAACTAGGTATGCAGAGATACCGACGATCATAACCTCGGATAAGTAAACTATCGTGAGACAAAGGGAAATTGGTATCGTATGTAAGTGGTTCATTCGATCGCAAAGTAATCGTAGAAATATGTGGGAGCCATATGAATTTCCAGATTCCTCTATTGGTTATTGTTCAGAGAAGTGTCTTGATCATGTCCGCATAATTCACGAACCGTAGGGAGACACACTTAAGGATTCGACGTTGTTTTGAGTAGTTATGGTATTATGAGAAAGAGACCGAATGTTGTTCGGAGTCTCGGATGGGATCCGGGATATCACGAGGTGATCCGGAATGGTCCGGAGAATAAGATTCATATAAGGAAAGTCCCGTTTCGGAGTTCGGGAATGATTCCGGTGTTTTCATCGGGAATGTTCTAGAAGGTTCCGGATTGTCCGGCACTCCGGGGGGGAGGGTACATGAGTGTGTCATTGAATGATTGCATCATGTACTAAGTGTTCTTGCTGTTCCAAAAAGATGAAAGTCAAATTGCCAGTTTGAAAGTCAAACGGCTAAAACAGGAAACTGTGGGAAACAGGAAACTGTGGGAAACAAGCAAGAGGAGTTGAAACCAACTTGGAGGAGGAGTCCAGCTCCTCCAGGCCGGCGCCCAGCCCTAGGCCGAGTTGGGGAGGGACTCCCTCCCTCCCCTGGCGCGCCAAGGACCCTCCACCCATAAAAGGAGGGGCAGGGCTCCTCCTTGAGACACACAAGTTTCCACCTCTAATCTCAGGTTTAGAGCCGTTTGGTTTAGAGCTTCTAATTGCTTTAGCCTGCGGTTTAGAGCCTTCTAATTGGTGAGTCTAATCTCTAGACCACTAATAGCCCTCTCTCATAATCCACCATACTCGCTCCGGCTTAAGGCGAAGCCCTGCGGGATCTCCCCTCTACTTCCGGTACCACGCCGTTGTGCTGCCGGAATCGCGAGGAGAGTGCTACAACCTCCGCTGCCTGCTGGAACAAGGGAGAGGAAGGTCTTCGTCGAGTACCGAACGTGTGACCGACTGCGGGAGCGCTGCCGGAACGCAGCGCCGGAAGGATTGTCTACACGATCTTGAGATCGGAAAGAGTACGACTACATCACCCACGAGAATCAGCTCTCGTTAAACACTTTGGAATCTTCGAGGGTAAGTTATTCCATCGACTCGTTGCTACAATCTAGAAGATAGATCTTGGCTTGTTTGTTTGTATGCGATAGAAATTTTTTTTTTTCCATGCTACGAACCCCTACAAGTATATCTATCCGTCATATGGATGGACAAATCCCACTCTTGATCCATGTGTTTCAACCAATACTTTCCGAACACTCAATGCCACCTTTATAGCCACCCAGTTACGGTGTGGTGTTTGATGTCATCAAAGCATCCATCTGGTAAAGGTGATATGCATGATCTCATGGTCGAAGGAATTAGGTTACTATGTATCAGAAAGCATATAGCAATTGAACTATTGAAATGACTTGATCTTTATGATACGCTTATCTATAGGAGTATGTCCATCACATCATTCTCCTAATGATATGATCCTGTTGTTAATAACATCTCTATGTTCATGATCAGGAAACCATGATCATATATTAACCAACAAGCTAGTTTAACAAGAGGCTTTACTAGGGACTCTTATTTTAGTTTACAAATCACACAAGTATTAATGTTTCCGGTTAATACAATTATAGCATGGTATGTAAACATTTATCATAAGTGTGAAGATATGATAATAACCACTTTATTATTGCCTCTTGGGCATATCTCCAACAGCCCATGTGATGTCCACCACCACCACAGCCACCACAACCACCACCCCCACCATATCATATCCCCAATAAGACACCTGTCCCTTCCTTTTTAACCAAGGCTGCTTCTGGTCCTAGGGTTTATTCTTCCCCCCTCCTGGTGGCGGCGGTAGTTGAGCTTACCTCTGGTTTGCAGTGTTTGGGGCTTGAAGAATTGCTTCCTGACAAGTCCAGGGAAGGGAACATGGGAGATCGTGGCAGGGGAAACCAAGGGAGAGGTAGAGGGAGAGGCAAGGAACAAGAGGGTTGGTCTCAGCAGGGAGGGCAGCAGCAGTATCAGCAGAATCCTTTTGAGATGGGACAGTTCAATCCTCAGTTCTACCCCAACCAGCCTCCTTATGGTTTCATCCTAGGTATGCAGCCACCTTGGGGTTTCAACACTCCTTTCCCTGCTTTCCCAGGTCAGCAGCCTTTCAGTATGCCTTCAAACCAGTGGGTTGCTCCACAACAACAATAAGTTCCCCAGAGGCCTGAGATGAATGAGAAAAGTAAAGTTCAACAGAAGGCTAAGAAGAAACAAGGGCCTAATCAGAAAGATACTACTGCTCCTATGATCACTAACAATCAGTGGAACTATGTGGATGCAATCTGCATGTGTTGTGGTGAACCAGGTCGCCTGCAGAGTAGCTGTGAGAAAAATTCCCCTTTGTTTAATCTGCAAAAGCTCCTCACATGTTGTGGAGAAGTGTCCTGTGAGAAAAAGGCCTCACCAGATGGCTAGGTATGTTGGTAGTGGAGCTCCTGGTCTGGGTTTCTACCGCATTGAGGTGCCTGAGGTGGTTATGCATCCTATTGCTTCCTCAAAAAATTGTGGGATTGTCTTAATTGAGGAGGGTTCTCTGTCTGCTACTGAACTGGCTCAAGAGTTCTCCAAGATCTACAAGACAGATTGGCCATGGAAAATTAGAGAGTTAGGGGTTGAAAACATTTTTCTGGTTAAGTTCCCTCCACACATTGGAGTGGAACATGTCATTGGTTATCCCAAGTTTGGTGTGTCAGAGCCAGGTGTTTGGGTCAAAGTTGAGGCTTGGAATGATGACCCAGAGCCAGTTGATTCATGCAGACTAAGTGGTGTGAATGGAGTACATTAGACCAAGCTATCTCCACTTGTGGCATTCTTGAAGATGTAGATTGGCAGAGAATCTTCAGAAATAATGCTAAGGATGTCAGGGTTCGCGAAAATCTAATCTTTTTATATTTTTGATGTTTTTAATACATAAGGAAGACTACAAGACGGAACAGAGGAGGAACCGGAGTCCGGGGTGAACAGAAGGTGACAACTATAGGAGGAACTAATTTTTGTGTGTTTTTTATAAGAGAAAGCGAACCAAACGAAACTATTTTTTTTGGAATTTTTGATAAAAAGAAGCAAGCAAAATAAAACAAAATAAACTAAGCAAAACAAAAACAAAGTAAAGAGAAAGGTTGTGAAGGACTCCCCTTGTGAAGTCATCCTTAACTCCCCGGCAACGACGCGAGAAAACGTCTTGATGCGGCTCAGATCACTGTAGAGCTTCGTTGGGAAACCCCAAGAGGAAGGTATGATGAGTACATCAATAAGTATTCCCTCGGTATGAAACCAAGGTTATCAAACCAGTAGGAGGAAGGAAACGACTCAAAGGTGTTGCTAGCAACTTGGAATCCTGCATAACACAAACTCAATACTTTGCCCCAACGAATAGCGAGGTTGTCAATCTCACCGGTTTGCTAAAAACAAAGGATTAAATATATGGTGTGGAAGGTAATGATTGCTTTCAGAAAGTAAACAGTAATACTGGAAGATGTATCAATGGTAAAGATTGGACCGGGGTCCACAGTTCACCAGAGGTGTTCTCCTTAAGATAAACAACATAACATGCTGGGTAAACAAATTACAGTGGTGCAATTGACAGGACTGAGCAAGGCATAACAATGCAATACTAGACATTCATGATACTATGAGATTCGATTGGGCATTAAAACAATATACATAGACCACCATCCAACTACATCTATGACTAGTAATCCACCTTCAGGTTATCATCCGAACCCCCTCCAGTATTAAGTTACAAGCAACGGATAACTGTTTTAAGCAAGGTGTGTAAAGTAAACAATACAATTGTTCCATGAACAAGAGATTGTTGTTTTCTCCCTAGTAGCAATAGCACATCTACATCCTTAGAGATTTCTGTCACTTCCCTAGATTCAATAGAGGCATGAACCCACTATCGAGCATAAATACTCCCTCTTGGAGTCACTAACATCTACTTGTCCAAGATAGCTACTAGAAACGGAGAGCATGCAAGATCTCAAACAACACAGACATGATAGAATCAATAAGACAAAACCATTAACCAATCTGACATAGTAATCTCAATATCCATCGAATTCCCGCAAACACAACATGCATGATTACAAATAGATGATCTTGATCATGAACGGAGCTCACAAGATCTAAAAACGGTAGCACAAAGGAGGAGAAACAACCATATAGCTACTGTATGAACCCATAGTCCAAGGTGGAACTACTCACGCATCATACCAGAGGCTGGAATGGTGATGAAGAAGGCCTCCGGGATGATCTCTCCCCTCCGGTAGGGTGCCGGGAAGAGCTTCAGATCCCCCCGATCTAGGGACGATGGTGGCGGCGGCCACGGACTATTTCGTGGAGATCTGGTGGGGTACTTAGGGTTTAGGTATCGGGGGCTTCTTATAGGCGAAGGGGGAGACCGAGGGGGTGCCTGTGGCGACCGCAGCCCTCCAGTTGCGGGCTAGGACTGTTCGTGCGGCCAGGGGGTGTGGGCCCCTCACGGCCCTCCTCCGTCTCGTCTTCTGGCTCCATGTTCTCCTCGGTGAAATATTGACTTTGGCTTTTGTCCCGTCCAATTCTGAGAATATTCATTTTCTGGCTTTTCTGGAACCAAAAACAATAGAAAATAGGCAACTGGCACTGTGGCATCTTGTTAATAGGTTAGTCCCAGAAAATGTATAAAAATACCTCAAAGTATAGACAAAACAAAATAAAGTGGATACTAAACAAGCATGGAACATAAAAAATTATAAATACGTTTACGTCGTATCAGTCAACATGTAGAGGGTGATGCTACTCAAGCAGGCATTGACAAAATTCACTCCGTCACCAATGGAAAGCATTCTCCCTTCCAGCCAACAAGCTTCTTCTCACATATTCCATCAACTAGATTCCACTGTGATGGGGCTAGCCTTTTCTCATCAATGGGCATACCCAACTATTTCATAGGAAGTTCAGAAGTGGGGCATGTAAAGATTTCACTATCTGGAGTTATCTATCTTTGGAAGCTCCAAGATAGTAAATCTCACTTTTATGAAACTTGATCTTTAGCCCTAAGATTTGCTCAAACATGCGTAAGATAAATTTCATGTTTCTAGCATTTTCCAAGTCATCATCAAGCAGCAAGATTGTGTCATCTGCACACTGAAGGACTACTAAGACACCCTCAAGCAGATGAGGTACCAAACCAATGATAATCCCTTCTTCTTGAGCTTTTTTTATCATCATAGCCAGCCCATCAGCAACAATATCAAACAACAAAGGAGCTAATTGGGTATCCTAACTCTAGGATAAGTAGGAAAATAGGGTCCAATATGGTCAGTAACCTTAAGTGCAACCCTACCTCCTCTAGCAGTTTTCATGATCTAGTCAGAAAAAGGTCTCCAAACCATTTGGCCTGCATTATTTGATAAAGGAAGGTCTAATTTACTTTATCATATGCCTTATCAAAATCAATTCCGAGAAGGACTCCAGGGAGCTTTTTATGGTGTATCTCATGTACTATTTCATGGAGAATAACAATCCCTTTGATGATAAATATGTCTTTAATGAACAAAGTTTCGATATCTGCAGTCACTTTATGAATCAACAAACCTAGTCTATTTGCTAGAAGCTTAGTCAGTATCTTGTAGCTGACATTCAGCAGAAAGATTGGCCTAACATTTTGGATAATCATAGCATCGGGTTCTTTTGGGATCAAAGAAATGACACCATGATTTAACCTTTGTATATCTAAGTCCCCTTTGTGAAAGGAATCAAGCATTTCTTTGAGATCATGCTTAATGTCTTTCTAGAAAATATGGTAGAATTCTGCTGGAAAGCAATCAGGGCCAAAAACTTTGTTATTCTTCATGCCAAATACCACTTTTTTGATTTACTCCATTTCAAAAGGTCTTGTCATGAAAGTTCTATCCTCTTCACTAAGTTGGGAACAAGTAATCCCATAAATTATCAAATTAGTCACAGTGGAGGGACCAAACAGTTTTTATAGAAATCAGTAACATGTTCAATAAGATCAGCATCTACTAAAACTTCTTCTCCATTATTGAGAAGAATTGATATGTGGTTCTTTTTCTTCCTTCCACTAGCTTTTGATGGGCCATAAACACTAACCAGAAACCACTTCATCTTGGAATGTTTATCTAAGATCAGCATTCTCATAAAATGTTTGCCCATATCACATTCCAGAACCTCATTTAGATCAGTATCTACCTCAAAAAGGAGGCCACCTGACCTACCAATAGGATCAACACTTTTCCAAAAGAAGTTTCTATCGAGTAATATTATGAAACCAATTGGTAGAGTAATTTCTTTTTATGGTCTCACTAAAACCAATGAAGAAACCACCTTAGTTTGTCAGGGTTATCCACTCCTCTGATATTTACAAAGCAACTTGTCATTGGGAAATAATAGATTTTGGGGGCCTTCCCCTTTTTTTTGGCTAGCTCGACCCTAAAAAAAGGAGAGCACATGAGTGATCCTTGTAGAAACGACATCAAACCTATAATACCTCCGTCCCAAGGCTTAAGGCCTATAACTTTTTCCAGAAGTAAAACTACCTAAAGTTTGACCAAGTTTTTAGAGAAAAATATTAATAATTATAATACGTAATTCATACCATTTCATACATCATGAAACATATTTTCACATGGTATATATATAATAAAATAGTTCTTGATAGTTTTTTCTAAAGGTTTGGTCAACCTTTACATGGCTTGAATTTTCAAAAAAGTTATAGACCTTAAGCCTTGGTATGGAGGAATTATTTTAAATTTATTTATACCTAAAAAATGACATGCCTACGTTCTATAAACCTCTATTAAAATATTTTAGTACTGCATTTATACCAAAAGTAGGCACAAACATATATATATATACACTCTAACACATGTAATGATGCATATTAATCACGTCGAAGTGCTACTTTGTCTTTGTTATTTTTCCATCGCTCAAAGGGAGACTCAATTCAAAGTAGCATCTTTTTATAAATGCCCCAAACATCATTTTTTAAACAAAGGCACATAACTTTTGTTGAGAAATACAATTTCATTTAGCAATGATAGGTGACAAAATTCAACATAACATATCTTTATATTTAGTAAATGTCATTTTTGACTCAAATTGTACACTGAATATATGAATTAAGATTTTATGTTAAGAGTAATTCAAAAATAAGTAAGAAAATTTGGTATAAAGAAATTAAAATTGTTTGTTTACCCGCTTTGTCTAAAACAAGTTCTAGCTTACCATGTGAGAAAATCCCCTGATATTTAAAGTATAAATTTATTTCCCATATTGATATGCTCATTTGGCTTTGTTTGGGTCACATGTATAAAAACTACGAATCTTAACACCTAAAAACCTTAAGCGCAAATCTTCATTATATTGCACCTTTCTGCTATATCAAAAAAATAACATAACACTTTAAGTTTCATGATTTTGTAATATAATTCAAATAACTCCATCACTTGGTTCGCAACAAAATTATTTGGGATGGTGCTTCGAAATGTCAATGGAACTATGAGACTAAAAAAAGAGGTATATACACTTTCAGTCCCACGTATTGTATCTTAGGAGCGTTTTAGTCCCACATCTTGCAAAGTGAGCAAAACTAGTCCCATAACTTGTATCATTAGATTATTTAGTCCAATTTGATTAAATTTCAGCAAGTTTGACTAAATTTGTCCCATAATCAGGGCCAACAACTTCGTTATTCTTCATGCCAAAGACCACTTTTTTTGATTTACTCCATTTCAAAAGGTCTTGTCATGAAAGTTCTATCCTCTTCACTAAGTTGGGAACAAGTAATCCCATAAATTCTCAAATTAGTCACAGTGGAGGGACCAAACAGTTTTTATAGAAATCAGTAACATGTTCAATAAGATCAGCATCTACTAAAACTTCTTCTCCATTATTGAGAAGAATTGATATGTGGTTCTTTTTCTTCCTTCCACTAGCTTTTGCTGGGCCATAAACACTAACCAGAAACCACTTCATCTTGGAATGTTTATCTAAGAATAGCATTCTCATAAAATGTTTGCCCATATCACATTCCAGAACCTCATTTAGATTAGTATCTACCTCAAAAAGGAGGCCACCTGACCTACCAATAGGATCAACACTTCTCCAAAAGAAGTTTCTATCCAGTAATATCATGAAACCAACTGGGAGAGTAATTTCTTTTTATGGTCTCACTAAAACCAATGAAGAAACCACCTTAGTTTGTCAGGGTTATCCACTCCCCTGATATTTACAAAGCAACTTGTCATTGGGAAATAATAGATTTTGGGGGCCTTCCCCTTTTTTTGGCTAGCTAGACCCTAAAAATAGGAGAGCACATGAGTGATCCTTGTAGAAACACCATCAAATCTATAATACCTCCGTCCCAAGGCTTAAGGCCTATAACTTTTTCCAGAAGTAAAACTACCTAAAGTTTGACCAAGTTTTTAGAGAAAAATATTAATATTTATAATATGTAATCCATACCATTTCATACATCATGAAACATATTTTCACATGGTATCTATATAATAAAATAGTTCTTGATAGTTTTTTCTAAAGGTTTGGTCAACCTTTACATGGCTTGAATTTTCAAAAAAGTTATAGGCCTTAAGCCTTGGTATGGAGGAATTATTTTAAATTTATTTATACCTAAAAAATGACATGCCTACGTTCTATAAACCTCTATTAAAATATTTTAGTACTGCATTTATACCAAAAGTAGGCACAAACATATATATATACACTCTAACACATGTAATGATGCATATTAATGAAGGGAATATGCCCGAGAGGCAATAATAAAGTGGTTATTATCGTATTCCTTATTTATGATAAATGTTTATTTTGCATGCTATAATTGTATTAATACGGAAACGTTAATACATGTGTGTTTAATAAACAAAAGGTAGTTCCTAGTTATGCCTCTCTCATAAACTAGCTCGTTGATTAACAAGATGATCAAGGTTTCCTGATCATGGACATTGGATGTTGTTAATAACGGGGTCACAACATTAGTGTAATGGTGTGATGATCATTCATCCGAAGTATAGCATTACGATCAAAGTCATTGAGTTTATATTGCTATAACAACTTACGAAGTGATCCTAATCCTTAGACCATGAGATCATGTCAATCACTAACACCGGAAGAGTTTCTTGATAACATCAAACGTCACACCGTAACAGGGTGATTATAAAGATGGATTCAGAACTAATGAAGTGTTATGTTGAGGCTCATGGATCGAGAGTGGAATTTGTTCATCCCGATGACGGATAGATATACTCTGGGCCCTCTCGGTGATATCACATTGATTAGCTTGCAAGCAAGTGATTTGATCACTAGAATGTTATATCACGGGAACGAGAAAAGAGTGCATGTCAGTAACGAGATCAAACTAGGTATGGAGATACCGATGATCGAATCTCGGACATGTAATATATCGCGAAACAAAGGGATTAAGATACGAGCGTAAAAGGTTCCGACGATCACAAGAAAGTCATCGTTGAATGTGTGGGAGTCAGTATGGGTCTCCAGATCCCGCTTCTGATTATTGATCCGAGAGGGGTCTCGATCATGTCCGCATTATTCACGAACCGTAGGGTGACACACTTAAGATACACCGACATCCAATTGGAGCAAAAGTTTCATGCCGAAAGAATGAACAAGCGCAGGAATTTATTTCACTAGATACCGAAACAGGTTTTCGGGTGAAATTGCATAAAGTGGTTATGCATGTGAAATGGAATTCTAGCAAGGGGTTATTTGTGAATGTTTGTCATTAAAGTAATTGACAAAATTCTGAATAAAATAAAATAGTTTTATTTAATGAGAGTTTGCATTAAATTTGGTGGAAATTTAATGGGAATTTGAGTGGGTTTTTGAGTGGAGAAAATTGAAGGGCCATTTTGTGAGTGGAGTGTCCACCCACATGAATGAGGGAGAGGTGGGGGCACCCTCCATGGCCGGCGGCCATGCCCCCTTGGGCTGCCCCCCCTCCCCTATATAAGGAGCCCCTCCTCTCACTTCTCACTCACACCTCCTCGTGAAGGATCTCTCTCCCCCTCTAGAATTTATTCCCCATGGTCTCGGACTAGCGAGATACATGTTCCCGGTGGCTATTCGGCAAGAAAGAGTTGTGCTTCCGCTGCATCGCTGGAGCGAGGAGGTGGAGGTTGCTCGGTGCCTCGAACGTGTGTGCGAGCACGGATGCGCTGCTGTTTTGCGACGCTAGGACTTCCTCTCGATCTTGAGATCGGCAAGAGATCGTCTACATCAACCACGAGTTTGGACTCGTTAAGCTTTGTCGGTCTTCAAGGGTATGTTCTTTACGGATATACATCCGCCCGTTGTTTGTATCTAGTAGATAGATCTTGGTACATAGTTGTTCCCATCGTAGGAAAATTTTTGTTTTCTATGCTGCGAACCCTACAGTGGTATCAGAGCCGGATCTATGCGTAGATACTTTGCACGGGTAGTACACATATGATTATGTGGGCGATGATGATAATTTTATTGCTTCTTAGTTGTACTTTGGATATTGGTGGCATAGTGGGATGAAGCGGCCCGGACAAACTTTACATGTCCTCGCACATGAGACCTGTTCCACGCTTGACATGCAACTAGTTTTGCATAAGTGGCTAGCGGGTGTCTGTCTCTCCTACTATAGTCAATATCTAATTTGCAACGAGTTGTCAACAATTTGGTTATCCTCGTTGTGGTTCATGTTCGTAGGTAAGAACGGTTCTATCTTCGAAAGCCCTAAGCCACGTAAAATTTGCAATGGATAAATTAGAGGCGTCTAGTTTAGATTGTTGCTGGGCTAGTGTTATGATATGGTGATGTTGTAAGTAGAAGTATGAGATGATACTCTTACAACATACATAACGTGTAAACTCCATAGACCTTGGATTTACACATAAAGGTATGATAGTGATCATACCACGGTGCACATGATAGAGATCATATGCGAGAACCATATCATTCCACTAATAAACATGTGATGTTTGATAGCATCTTATATTGCTTGTTTGGCGTTTTATTAGCATAATAAGATGATCCCTCATTTAGATATCAAGATAAAAATGTGTTCTTCCTTAAGTATGCACCGACAATGTTTCGTCGCTTCAAGACATCACGTGATGATCGGGTGTACTTGAATCCACGAGCATATCTCGGGTGTAAGACAGTTACACTCGCGAATACTAAGGTTCTTACTTGGCGAGCCTAGCATGTACAGACATGGCCTCGGAACACGGACCGAAAGGTTAAGCATGAGTCATATGTTTTGATATGATGACCATATGGATGCTCGCCTTTGAAGCTACGCCGACTCACGTGATGATCGGACTTGGTGTAGTGGATTTGGTTCATGTAATCACCAAAAGGACACGAGGGATGTCGTTTTTGAGTGGGAGTTCATTTCTAATTTGGATTAGTAGAACTCAATTTATCATAAATTAAATCAAAGTGAATTTGCATAATTTGTTGTAGTCATTGGCATTCGTTTACCACCTTATGCATAGTTGTAATTGAGATAATAGAACTATAGAATTCTGGATATTTACTTTACGAACTGGTATCGTATTGTGTTGAGTGTCAATCAAAGTTTAAAGTCCTATTGCAAACTTTCAGCAAACTCTATTTACTCCGTGAAATTTAATAATTGGTATTAAATCGAGAGTAACAATTCCAGTGTTAGTATCTTAAGTATCATGTTTGCCTCCATGATTCTTGATTGTTTTAATATCAAGTTTATCTAGGAGCTGAAAGAATTGTTTCAGAAACCATCATGTGTGGCAGATATAACGATATCTGAAACAATGTTTTGGTTGCAATATGATAGAGTATAATATATGTTCTCATATTGGATGAGAATTTACGAAGGTTGGAGATGCTAGACATCTTAATCATCCAAAAGTGTTTTGGAAAGTAATGTTATACTCACGATTCTTCTTTATAAGCTAAATTGGCTTGATCATGAAAGTCGTCATGATAAGGATGAATAGAAGATGTATGTAAAGTGTTTACTACACTAAAAGATTACTAAAGAATGGATTTTGAAAGAATACCGATCATTTTGATGATGGTGATCTACTTCAAAGTGCAAGTCCAAAGGTATTATTATTTGAATATACACGCTTTGGACTATGTGTCAAGTTTTTGGCGCCACTTTTGATGTTGATAAATTCTTTTAAAAGGAAAAAGGAAATGCTGAAAGAGAATCTATAAAATATATTTGGCAGAAAAGAGAAGACTGGAAATATCCAGTTTAGGTATATAGATGATATACATGTTATGGTTGTATTCTTTGCTTGTTAAACAATGTGGTTCTTGGGTATTGGATACCGAATTGGTTGGTATGAAATTTCATACGGAACAACACAATTCATAAACCACAATGGCCTAAGTAACTAGCAAAAGAATATGTGATGATGTTAATCGAAAACAAACAAACCGTTGTTTGTATTCCTCATTGACATCAAAGCTTGACTTCAAGATTTGTTTTAATAATTGTTATTTAAATCAGGTATTATGAGAACAAAGGTTGTTCAAATAATTACCGTATTCCATATAAGATGGATGATTTACAAATCTAGTTGGAGAAATCACATCCATAAAACCTAATGCTAAAATGTCGCAAGACAAATGATTGAAAAATCACTTATGAAGTGACATCGTTGTTTAAATTATATTGGAAAGGAAACATGAAGAATCTCCATATTCATGGATTTTTGGAGTCTTTGATTTGATCAAGTGACGCTTGTGAGACTTTCCTCGGGATAATTAAAACTTCGTTCAAAGGCCAAAGAAGAACGAACGACTAAATTATTGGAATTTATACATATCGATGTATGTAGTCCATTATGTATAGTCGTAAGCGATGGGTTTCAACTTCATATGCTTTCTCCGGAATTTTGAGTGAATGTTCACTTAATGAGAAAGAAGTATGAAATATTTGAAAATGTTTCAAAGACTTTCAAGATGAAGTGGAAAATCATTGTAACAAGAAAAATAAATGAATTATGATTTGATCATAAAGGGATTTATTTGAGTTACAAGTGTAACAAGAAAATAAATGAATTATGATTTTATCATAAAGGGATTTATTTGAGTTGCAAGTTTAGCAAAACACCTAGATTTACATCTCCCGAAACACCATAGGAGTATGGAGTGTTTGAGATTTGTAATGAAACCTTGTGAGACATGGTTGGATCAAAGGTGTTATTTATAAAACTGCCATTATGTTTTAAAAGATTAAACCTTTAGAGACTACCGCTTTTACACTGAAAAGAGCTCCATCTAGATCCGTTGAAATGACACCATGGAAGTTATGGTTTGGGATAAAACCCAAGTTGTCATTTCTTAAATTTTGGTATGCTAAACATAAGTAAGATGTTTACAACCGAATTCGGATGAGCATGTCTTTGTAGGTTATTCCGAATAACAATTGGTTATTCCTCCATAACACCGAGGACAAAAGGGTTTGTCGCTTGAAATGTGAAGTTTCTTGAAAAAGGAATTTTTCGCAAAAGTTAAGTGGGAGGACAATAGAACTTTGATAAGGTTAACGAACCTTAGCTAAATGTGCTGAGTTGCGCAGCGCCGGAAATCGTTCTGGAGGCTGCCATAATGCTCATAGCTTATGTGCCTCAAAGGTTGTGGTCACGGAGGTCTAAAGTTCCTATTGAACCAAGAAGGTCGGTTAAACAATCAAATGCTAAGATTTGAGAGTAAATCATTATTGTTTGACAATGATGAACCGAATACATACAAAGAAGCGATGATGGGCCCTGACTCCGTCAAATGGCTTGAAGCCATAAAATCTGTGATAGTTCCATATACGAGAAATCAAGTTTTGAACTTGGAAGACCCTCCGGAAAGGTGTAAAAACCTATCGGTCGTATTTGGATCTATAAAGAAACAGACATGGATGTTTCACATCTATGAAATAGTCGACATGTCGTAAAGTATTTTACGACAATGTTCAAGGAGTTGACTATGACAAGATTTGATCTTTCATAGCGATATTTAGTCTGGACGGATTAAAGTAGCAACCACTACATATAATTTGGTATATGGTAGATGAATAAACAAAACAAAATTCTTCTAATAGAATGGTAAACTAGGACGTGTACATGACACGATCCAAAGGGTTTTGTTAATTCAAAGGATGCTAAAAAGGGCATGCAAACTTCAATGGTTGAAGTAAGTATCGCGGAGTTGGAATCTTCACCGTGATGAAAAAGAGTTTTCATCAGGAGACGATGAAGATGCTTGCATTTGCAAGAAATTAAGTGGGAGCGCTAAGACATATTTCTAATACATTATGTGGAGGACATCTTGTTGATTAGAAATGATGTATCTTTTATTGACAAAGGTTAAGAATTTCATTTCGATGAAATACTTAGGCAAAACCCGAATATTTAGTGTGAATGTCTATAGTGGATAGACTGTAACGCCAATATGGTTGTGCCAAACGTACATATATGAGATATTGAAGGAGTTCAATATAGAATCAACAAGAAACGGTTCTTGTCGCATGGAAAGGAATTGAATCAAGATTCAAGTGTATCGACACTTGATAAGTGAAACAAGATTCAAGTACTTTGACACTTGATGAGTAAAATCACAAGAATGTCTTGATCAATCATACCATGATATGTACACATCCAGATATGTCCTATGCTCTAAGTGTTATGAGCATATACCAGAATGAATCATAAAATGATCATTGGACGATAGTGAGGATATTCTTATGATCTTTTGGAAGAACTAAGAATATATTTGTGTAGAGGTGACAAACAATTACAAATAGTTCATTGTAAAGCGTTACATTGATACTAGTTTTGTCACAAGATACAAATTAAGTTTATCTCAATTTAAACTATGGGTGGCACAATGTAATGGAAAGAAAGTTTCCATGATGGATTTGGAAGAGTTCCAAAGTTAAGACATTGTGACGAATACTACAACAAAAGGCTAAGTATATGACTGCTATAGTAGCAGCAAAGGAGGGAATTTGTGTCAAGTAGTTTGTTATCAAACTAAGGTGTGGTTCGCAACGGGCTAACACTAAAGATATATTGTATGACAATAGTATCGACGTGTTTTAACCCCAAGGAACTAAAGGTCTCACCGAAAGACCAAATTTATACAATGCCATCTCATTGGAGAATGATTGATGCGTGGAGACGCAAAGACATGCAAATACACACGGACCTGAAGCGTCAGCTCCGTAGATTATGTCAACCACTTGCAATTGCGTATTTGGAACACCAGAAAGCCATAGGTGTTCAATACACAAAGTTTTCAAACTATATTATTGTCTCTAGTGCAAGTGGGAGACTGAAGGGAATATGCCTGAGAGGCAATAATAAAGTGGTTATTATCGTATTCCTTATTTATGATAAATGTTTATTTTGCATGCTATAATTGTATTAATACGGAAACGTTAATACATGTGTGTTTAATAAACAAAAGGTAGTTCCTAGTTATGCCTCTCTCATAAACTAGCTCGTTGATTAACAAGATGATCAAGGTTTCCTGATCATGGACATTGGATGTTGTTAATAACGGGGTCACAACATTAGTGTAATGGTGTGATGAACATTCATCCGAAGTATAGCATTACGATCAAAGTCATTGAGTTTATATTGCTATAACAACTTACGAAGTGATCCTAATCCTTAGACCATGAGATCATGTCAATCACTAACACCGGAAGAGTTTCTTGATAACATCAAACGTCACACCGTAACAGGGTGATTATAAAGGTGGATTCAGAACTACTAAAGTGTTATGTTGAGGCCCATGGATCGAGAGTGGAATTTGTTCATCCCGATGACGGATAGATATACTCTGGGCCCTCTCGGTGATATCACATTGATTAGCTTGCAAGCAAGTGATTTGATCACTAGAATGTTATATCACGGGAACGAGAAAAGAGTGCATGTCAGTAACGAGATCAAACTAGGTATGGAGATACCGATGATCGAATCTCGGACATGTAATATATCGCGAAACAAAGGGATTAAGATACGAGCGTAAAAGGTTCCGTCGATCACAAGAAAGTCATCGTTGAATGTGTGGGAGTCAGTATGGGTCTCCAGATCCCGCTTCTGATTATTGATCCGAGAGGGGTCTTGATCATGTCCGCATTATTCACGAACCGTAGGGTGACACACTTAAGAGACACCGACATCCAATTGGAGCAAAAGTTTCATGCCGAAAGAATGAACAAGCGCAGGAATTTATTTCACTAGATACCGAAACAGGTTTTCGGGTGAAATTGCATAAAGTGGTTATGCATGTGAAATGGAATTCTAGCAAGGGGTTATTTGTGAATGTTTGTCATTAAAGTAATTGACAAAATTCTGAATAAAATAAAAGAGTTTTATTTAATGAGAGTTTGCATTAAATTTGGTGGAAATTTAATGGGAATTTGAGTGGGTTTTTGAGTGGAGAAAATTGAAGGGCCATTTTGTGAGTGGAGTGTCCACCCACATGAATGAGGGAGAGGTGGGGGCACCCTCCATGGCCGGCGGCCATGCCCCCTTGGGCTGCCCCCCCTCCCCTATATAAGGAGCCCCTCCTCTCACTTCTCACTCACACCTCCTCGTGAAGGATCTCTCTCCCCCTCTAGAATTTATTCCCCATGGTCTCGGACTAGCGAGATACATGTTCCCGGTGGCTATTCGGCAAGAAAGAGTTGTGCTTCCGCTGCATCGCTAGAGCGAGGAGGCGGAGGTTGCTCGGTGCCTCGAACGTGTGTGCGAGCACGGATGCGCTGCTGTTTTGCGGCGCTAGGACTTCCTCTCGATCTTGAGATCGGCAAGAGATCGTCTACATCAACCACGAGTTTGGACTCGTTAAGCTTTGTCGGTATTCAAGGGTATGTTCTCTACGGATATACATCCGCCCGTTGTTTGTATCTAGTAGATAGATCTTGGTACATAGTTGTTCCCATCGTAGGAAAATTTTTGTTTTCTATGCTGCGAACCCTACAATTAATCACGTCGAAGTGCTACTTTGTCTTTGTTATTTTTCCATCGCTCAAAGGGAGACTCAATTCAAAGTAGCATCTTTTTATAAATGCCCCAAACATCATTTTTTAAACAAAGGCACATAACATTTGTTGAGAAATACAATTTCATTTAGCAATGATAGGTGACAAAATGCAACATAACATATCTTTATATTTAGTAAATGTCATTTTTGACTCAAATTGTACACTGAATATATGAATTAAGATTTTATGTTAAGAGTAATTCAAAAATAAGTAAGAAAATTTGGTATAAAGAAATTAAAATTGTTTGTTTACCCGTTTTGTCTAAAACAAGTTCTAGCTTACCATGTGAGAAAATCCCCTGATATTTAAAGTATAAATTTATTTCCCATATTGATATGCTCATTTGGCTTTGTTTGGGTCACATGTATAAAAACTACGAATCTTAACACCTAAAAACCTTAAGCGCAAATCTTCGTTATATTGCACCTTTCTGCTATATCAAAAAAATAACATAACACTTTAAGTTTCATGATTTTGTAATATAATTCAAATAACTCCATCACTTGGTTCGCAAGAAAATTATTTGGGATGGTGCTTCGAAATGTCAATGGAACTATGAGACTAAAAAAGAGGTATATACACTTTCAGTCCCACATCTTGTATCATAGGAGCGTTTTAGTCCCACGTCTTGTAAAGTGAGCAAAACTAGTCCCATAACTTGTATCATTAGAATATTTTAGTCCAATTTGATTAAATTTCAGCAAGTTTGACTAAATTTGTCCCATAATCAGGGCCAACAACTTCGTTATTCTTCATGCCAAAGACCACTTTTTTTGATTTAATCCATTTCAAAAGGTCTTGTCATGAAAGTTCTATCCTCTTCACTAAGTTGGGAACAAGTAATCCATAAATTCTCAAATTAGTCACAGTGGAGGGACCAAACAGTTTTTATAGAAATCAGTAACATGTTCAATAAGATCAGCATCTACTAAAACTTCTTCTCCATTATTGAGAAGAATTGATATGTGGTTCTTTTTCTTCCTTCCACTAGCTTTTGATGGGCCATAAACACTAACCAGAAACCACTTCATCTTGGAATGTTTATCTAAGAGGAGCATTCTCATAAAATGTTTGCCCATATCACATTCCAGAACCTCATTTAGATCAGTATCTACCTCAAAAAGGAGGCCACCTGACCTACCAATAGGATCAACACTTTTCCAAAAGAAGTTTCTATCCAGTAATATTATGAAACCAATTGGGAGAGTAATTTCTTTTTATGGTCTCACTAAAACCAATGAAGAAACCACCTTAGTTTGTCAGGGTTATCCACTCCCCTGATATTTACAAAGCAACTTGTCATTGGGAAATAATAGATTTTGGGGGCCTTCCCATTTTTTTGGCTAGCTCGACCCTAAAAATAGGAGAGCACATGAGTGATCCTTGTAGAAACACCATCAAATCTGTACTACCTCCGTCCCAAGGCTTAAGGCCTATAACATTTTCCAGAAGTAAAACTACCTAAAGTTTGACCAAGTTTTTAGAGAAAAATATTAATATTTATAATATGTAATCCATACCATTTCATACATCATGAAACATATTTTCACATGGTATCTATATAATAAAATAGTTCTTGATAGTTTTTTCTAAAGGTTTGGTCAACCTTTACATGGCTTGAATTTTCAAAAAAGTTATAGGCCTTAAGCCTTGGTATGGAGGAATTATTTTAAATTTATTTATACCTAAAAAATGACATGCCTACGTTCTATAAACCTCTATTAAAATATTTTAGTACTGCATTTATACCAAAAGTAGGCACAAACATATATATATATACACTCTAACACATGTAATGATGCATATTAATCACGTCGAAGTGCTACTTTGTCTCTGTTATTTTTCCATCGCTCAAAGGGAGACTCAATTCAAAGTAGCATATTTCTATAAATGCCCCAAACATCATTTTTTAAACAAAGGGACATAACTTTTGTTGAGAAATACAATTTCATTTAGCAATGATAGGTGACAAAATGCAACATAATATATCTTTATATTTAGTAAATGTCATTTTTGACTCAAATTGTACACTCATTATATGAATTAAGATTTTAAGTTAAGAATAATTCAAAAATAAGTAAGAAAATTTGGTATAAAGAAATTAAAATTGTTTGTTTACCCGCTTTGTCTAAAACAAGTTCTAGCTTACCATGTGAGTAAATCCCCTGATATTTAAATTATAAATTTATTTCCCATATTGATATGCTCATTTGTCTTTGTTTGGGTCACATGTAGAAAAACTACGAATCTTAACACCTAAAAACCTTAAGCGCAAATCTTCGTTATATTGCACCTTTCTGCTATATCAAAAAAATAACATAACACTTTAAGTTTCATGATTTTGCAAAATAATTCAAATAACTCCATCACTTGGTTCACAACAAAATTATTTGGGATGGTGCTTCGAAATGTCAATGGAACTATGAGACTAAAAAAGAGGTATATACACTTTCAGTCCCACATCTTGTATCTTAGGAGCGTTTTAGTCCCACATCTTGTAAAATAAGCAAAACTAGTCCCATAACTTGTATCATTAGAATATTTTAGTCCAATTTGATTAAATTTCAGAAAGTTTGACTAAATTTGTCCCATAATCAGGGCCAACAACTTCGTTATTCTTCATGCCAAAGACCACTTTTTTTGATTTAATCCATTTCAAAAGGTCTTGTCATGAAAGTTCTATCCTCTTCACTAAGTTGGGAACAAGTAATCCCATAAATTCTCAAATTATTCACAGTGGAGGGACCAAACAGTTTTTATAGAAATCAGTAACATGTTCAATAAGATCAGCATCTACTAAAACTTCTTCTCCATTATTGAGAAGAATTGATATGTGGTTCTTTTTCTTCCTTCCACTAGCTTTTGCTGGGCCATAAACACTAACCAGAAACCACTTCATCTTGGAATGTTTATCTAAGAGGAGCATTCTCATAAAATGTTTGCCCATATCACATTCCAGAACCTCATTTAGATCAGTATCTACCTCAAAAAGGAGGCCACCTGACCTACCAATAGGATCAACACTTTTCCAAAAGAAGTTTCTATCCAGTAATATTATGAAACCAATTGGGAGAGTAATTTCTTTTTATGGTCTCACTAAAACCAATGAAGAAACCACCTTAGTTTGTCAGGGTTATCCACTCCCCTGATATTTACAAAGCAACTTGTCATTGGGAAATAATAGATTTTGGGGGCCTTCCCCTTTTTTTGGCTAGCTCGACCCTAAAAATAGGAGAGCACATGAGTGATCCTTGTAGAAACACCATCAAATCTGTACTACCTCCGTCCCAAGGCTTAAGGCCTATAACATTTTCCAGAAGTAAAACTACCTAAAGTTTGACCAAGTTTTTAGAGAAAAATATTAATATTTATAATACGTAATCCATACCATTTCATACATCATGAAACATATTTTCACATGGTATCTATATAATAAAATAGTTCTTGATAGTTTTTTCTAAAGGTTTGGTCAACCTTTACATGGCTTGAATTTTCAAAAAAGTTATAGGCCTTAAGCCTTGGTATGGAGGAATTATTTTAAATTTATTTATACCTAAAAAATGACATGCCTACGTTCTATAAACCTCTATTAAAATATTTTAGTACTGCATTTATACCAAAAGTAGGCACAAACATATATATATACACTCTAACACATGTAATGATGCATATTAATCACGTCGAAGTGCTACTTTGTCTCTGTTATTTTTCCATCGCTCAAAGGGAGACTCAATTCAAAGTAGCATATTTTTATAAATGCCCCAAACATCATTTTTTAAACAAAGGGACATAACTTTTGTTGAGAAATACAATTTCATTTAGCAATGATAGGTGACAAAATGCAACATAACATATCTTTATATTTAGTAAATGTCATTTTTGACTCAAATTGTACACTGATTATATGAATTAATATTTTATGTTACGAATAATTCAAAAATAAGTAAGAAAATTTGGTATAAAGAAATTAAAATTGTTTGTTTACCCGCTTTGTCTAAAACAAGTTCTAGCTTACCATGTGAGAAAATCCCCTGATATTTAAAGTATAAATTTATTTCCCATATTGATATGCTCATTTGGCTTTGTTTGGGTCACATGTATAAAAACTACGAATCTTAACACCTAAAAACCTTAAGCGCAAATTTTCGTTTTATTGCACCTTTCTGCTATATCAAAAAAATAACATAACACTTTAAGTTTCATGATTTTGTAATATAATTCAAATAACTCCATCACTTGGTTCGCAACAAAATTATTTGGGATGGTGCTTCGAAATGTCAATGGAACTATGAGACTAAAAAAGAGGTATATACACTTTCAGTCCCACATCTTGTATCTTAGGAGCGTTTTAGTCCCACATCTTGTAAAATGAGCAAAACTAGTCCCATAACTTGTATCATTAGAATATTTTAGTCCAATTTGATTAAATTTCAGAAAGTTTGACTAAATTTGTCCCATAATCAGGGCCAACAACTTCGTTATTCTTCATGCCAAAGACCACTTTTTTTGATTTAATCCATTTCAAAAGGTCTTGTCATGAAAGTTCTATCCTCTTCACTAAGTTGGGAACAAGTAATCCCATAAATTCTCAAATTAGTCACAGTGGAGGGACCAAACAGTTTTTATAGAAATCAGTAACATGTTCAATAAGATCAGCATCTACTAAAACTTCTTCTCCATTATTGAGAAGAATTGATTTGTGGTTGTTTTTCTTCCTTCCACTAGCTTTTGATGGGCCATAAACACTAACCAGAAACCACTTCATCTTGGAATGTTTATCTAAGAGGAGCATTATCATAAAATGTTTGCCCATATCACATTCCAGAACCTCATTTAGATCAGTATCTACCTCAAAAAGGAGGCCACCTGACCTACCAATAGGATCAACACTTTTCCAAAAGAAGTTTCTATCCAGTAATATTATGAAACCAATTGGGAGAGTAATTTATTTTTATGGTCTCACTAAAACCAATGAAGAAACCACCTTAGTTTGTCAGGGTTATCCACTCCCCTGATATTTACAAAGCAACTTGTCATTGGGAAATAATAGATTTTGGGGGCCTTCCCCTTTTTTTTGGCTTGATCGACCCTAAAAATAGGAGAGCACATGAGTGATCCTTGTAGAAACACCATCAAATCTATACTACCTCCGTCCCAAGGCTTAAGGCCTTATAACTTTTTCCAGAAGTAAAACTACCTAAAGTTTGACCAAGTTTTTAGAAAAAAATATTAATATTTATAATACGTAATCCATACCATTTCATACATCATGAAACATATTTTCACATGGTATATATATAATAAAATAGTTCTTGATAGTTTTTTCTAAAGGTTTGGTCAACCTTTACATGGCTTGAATTTTCAAAAAAGTTATAGGCCTTAAGCCTTGGTATGGAGGAATTATTTTAAATTTCTTTATACCTAAAAAATGACATGCCTACGTTCTATAAACCTCTATTAAAATATTTTAGTACTGCATTTCTACCAAAAGTAGGCACAAACATATATATATATATATATATATATATATATATACAGTCTAACACATGTAATGATGCATATTAATCACGTCGAAGTGCTACTTTGTCTTTGTTATTTTTCCATCGCTCAAAGGGAGACTCAATTCAAAGTAGCATCTTTTTATAAATGCCCCAAACATCATTTTTTAAACAAAGACAGATAACTTTTTTTGAGAAATACAATTTCATTTAGCAATGATAGGTGACAAAATGCAACATAACATATCTTTATATTTAGTAAATGTCATTTTTGACTCAAATTGTACACTGAATATATGAATTAAGATTTTATGTTAAAAGTAATTCAAAAATAAGTAAGAAAATTTGGTATAAAGAAATTAAAATTGTTTGTTTACCCGCTTTGTCTAAAACAAGTTCTAGCTTACCATGTGAGTAAATCCCCTGATATTTAAAGTATAAATTTATTTCCCATATTGATATGCTCATTTGGCTTTGTTTGGGTCACATGTATAAAAACTACGAATCTTAACACCTAAAAACCTTAAGCGCAAATCTTCGTTATATTGCACCTTTCTGCTATATCAAAAAAATAACATAACACTTTAAGTTTCATGATTTTGTAATATAATTCAAATAACTCCATCACTTGGTTCGCAACAAAATTATTTGGGATGGTGCTTCGAAATGTCAATGGAACTATGAGACTAAAAAAGAGGTATATACACTTTCAGTCACACATCTTGTATCTTAGGAGCGTTTTAGTCCCACATCTTGTAAAATGAGCAAAACTAGTCCCATAACTTGTATCATTAGAATATTTTAGTCCAATTTGATTAAATTTCAGAAAGTTTGACTAAATTTGTCCCATAATCAGGGCCAACAACTTCGTTATTCTTTATGCCAAAGACCACTTTTTTTGATTTAATCCATTTCAAAAGGTCTTGTCATGAAAGTTCTATCCTCTTCACTAAGTTGGGAACAAGTAATCCCATAAATTCTCAAATTAGTCACAGTGGAGGGACCAAACAGTTTTTATAGAAATCAGTAACATGTTCAATAAGATCAGCATCTACTAAAACTTCTTCTCCATTATTGAGAAGAATTGATATGTGGTTCTTTTTCTTCCTTCCACTAGCTTTTGCTGGGCCATAAACACTAACCAGAAACCACTTCATCTTGGAATGTTTATCTAAGAGGAGCATTCTCATAAAATGTTTGCCCATATCACATTCCAGAACCTCATTTAGATCAGTATCTACCTCAAAAAGGAGGCCACCTGACCTACCAATAGGATCAACACTTTTCCAAAAGAAGTTTCTATCCAGTAATATTATGAAACCAATTGGGAGAGTAATTTCTTTTTATGGTCTCACTAAAACCAATGAAGAAACCACCTTAGTTTGTCAGGGTTATCCACTCCCCTGATATTTACAAAGCAACTTGTCATTGGGAAATAATAGATTTTGGGGGCCTTCCCCTTTTTTTGGCTAGCTCGACCCTAAAAATAGGAGAGCACATGAGTGATCCTTGTAGAAACACCATCAAATCTGTACTACCTCCGTCCCAAGGC
This sequence comes from Avena sativa, assembly GCA_916181665.1. Classification (NCBI taxonomy): domain Eukaryota; kingdom Viridiplantae; phylum Streptophyta; class Magnoliopsida; order Poales; family Poaceae; genus Avena; species Avena sativa. The sequence continues at coordinate 443,960,879 of OV702282.1, read as the reverse complement.
TTAAGGCCTATAACATTTTCCAGAAGTAAAACTACCTAAAGTTTGACCAAGTTTTTAGAGAAAAATATTAATATTTATAATACGTAATCCATACCATTTCATACATCATGAAACATATTTTCACATGGTATCTATATAATAAAATAGTTCCTGATAGTTTTTTCTAAAGGTTTGGTCAACCTTTACATGGCTTGAATTTTCAAAAAAGTTATAGGCCTTAAGCCTTGGTATGGAGGAATTATTTTAAATTTCTTTATACCTAAAAAATGACATGCCTACGTTCTATAAACCTCTATTAAAATATTTTAGTACTGCATTTCTACCAAAAGTAGGCACAAACATATATATATATATAGAACACATGTAATGATGCATATTAATCACGTCGAAGTGCTACTTTGTCTTTGTTATTTTTCCATCGCTCAAAGGGAGACTCAATTCAAAGTAGCATCTTTTTATAAATGCCCCAAACATCATTTTTTAAACAAAGGCACATAACTTTTGTTGAGAAATACAATTTCATTTAGCAATGATAGGTGACAAAATGCAACATAACGTATCTTTATATTTAGTAAATGTCATTTTTGACTCAAATTGTACACTGAATATATGAATTAAGATTTTATGTTAAGAGTAATTAAAAAATAAGTAAGAAAATTTGGTATAAAGAAATTAAAATTGTTTGTTTACCCGCTTTGTCTAAAACAAGTTCTAGCTTACATGTGAGAAAATCCCCTGATATTTAAAGTATAAATTTATTTCCCATATTGATATGCTCATTTGGCTTTGTTTGGGTCACATGTATAAAAACTACGAATCTTAACACCTAAACCTTAAGCGCAAATCTTCGTTATATTGCACCTTTCTGCTATATCAAAAAAATAACATAACACTTTAAGTTTCATGATTTTGTAATATAATTCAAATAACTCCATCATTTGGTTTGCAACAAAATTATTTGGGATGGTGCTTCGAAATGGCAATGGAACTATGAGACTAAAAAAGAGGTATATACACTTTCAGTCCCACATCTTGTATCTTAGGAGCGTTTTAGTTCCACATCTTGCAAAGTGGGCAAAACTAGTCCTATAACTTGTATCATTAGAATATTTTAGTCCAATTTGATTAAATTTCAGCAAGTTTGACTAAATTTGTCCATAATTTTTTAAAATGATTCCTATATATTTTTCTATGACATTTGTGTCCTTACGCGAACAGACAGACGAGTCCACCTGTCAGTACAGATACAAATAAAATAGTTAAAACTCCAAACGCTATGAGACTTGAACTCAAAACCTATTTATAGCTTGACAACAACATAAGCCACTACGGCAAAAGATGCTATTGCTAAAATAGGAGCACATAATTCTTTTATATAATATAAAAGCACATACGTACGGTAAAAATGCAACTGAAAGTATCGAGAACACCTTAAAATATATATACATGTGGGTAATGATGTATGAATTTTTATTGTGCAAAATTTCAACCCCACTGATTTGTATTAGGCTACACACAAAAAAAGACAATTCTAACATGATTTGAAGGTGCATAGTTTGTAAACTTAGATCTTTAGTTTTATTTATTTTTTTCTATCTAGCCTAGAATACAAATTATTTCGTATTGAAAATTTGCATCTTTTTTACAATTTTTCATAACTTTAGAACAATATTTTTGAATATCTAAAATAAAGAATTACATGTAGTCCGGGCGTATATACTCACTCAACCAAGATTCACTTCACTTGTGTGTGCGCACACGCTTAGATACATAACTTTATTGTTTCATGTCCACTGAGCTAGCTAGCGTGCTGTCTGACGATGGAGGGATTCCCCGCCGCGTCTCATGTCGCTCCCCGCGAGGGCTGCGGAGACGCTAACCCTAGCTCCCGCCGCCCCGTCCCTCCTCCTCCCCTCCTACCCCGCGCCGCTCGGCAAAGTCCGAGCGGTCCAGAGGCGGCGGAACTTCCTCTACTCGATGCTGGAGAGCCATCGCGGGGTGGCGCTACTCGAGGCGGTGCAGCATGGAGTTGACAATGGACTCGTCTTGGGACGTCGCGACATGCACATGGTCCCAGGGCGATGCAGCGGAGGGGCTGCTTCTTGCGGGGACGCTTAGTCCTTGGTCGGCAACCTGCTAGGGAGAGTGCGACTACGGCGACGCGACATGCACATGCTCCCAGTGCGGTGCGGCTGCTTCTGGCGGGGCCGCTCACGCCTTGGCCGGCGATATGCTAAGGAGAGTGCGGCTGCGGCGGTGCGACCGAGGGCCTCTGGCGGCGTGGAAAAATGAAAATTCTCAAAAGTAATTTTCTAAAGTTGTGAAAAATTCTAAAAAAAGAGATGCAAATTTTAAATCCTAAATGATTTGTATTCTCGGTTACATAGAAAAGAAAAAATTAGAGCTAGGTATGCAAATTGTGCACCTTTAAATCATGTTAGAATTGTTTTTTTTTGTGTGTAGCCCAATACAAATCAGTTCGGTTAAAAAATTTCATAATGAAAATCTGTACATCTTTTCCCAAATGTATAGATATTTTTTGATACTTTCAGTTGCATTTTTTTACCATCCGCATGTGCATTCATATTATATAAAAAATTATGTCCTCCTATTTAGCCAATAACATATGTTGTTGTGGTGGATTGTGTTGGTGTCTACCTACACAAAGGTTTTGAGTTCAAGTCCCACCTAGACCTGGAGTTTTAACTATTTTACTTTTATATGTACTGACATGTGGGTCTGTCTGTTCTGTTCCAAGGACAAAAATGTCAGAGAAAAATATATAGGAATTATTTTGAAAAAATTATAGACGAATTTTGTCAAACTTGCTGAAATTTAATCAAATTGGACTGAAATGTTCTAAGGATGCAAGTTGTAGGACTAGTTTTGCTCACTCTGCAAGATGTGGGACAAAAAAAGATGTGGAACTAAAATGCTCTTATGATACAAGATGTGGGACTAAATGTGTATATACCTCACTAAAAAATAATACTCCCTCCGTCCCAAAATAGATGTCTTAAATTTTTCAAAATTTGGATGAATCTAGACACTATTTAGTATATAGATTCATCCAAAATTTGAAAAACCTAAGATATCTATTCTTGGACGGAGGGAGTAACATGTTAGTTTTCTTATGTTGTCTTTTTTAATCCTCGAAAAGATTTTTTTTGCATTATGAACGGTTCATCACTTAAGAAAGATAAACATCATCAATATGTTTAACACTTCGATGCTAACATGACCATCATATTGATAATGAGGCACACTAATAACATCCCAAACTTTCCAAATTTTGGAATGTTTATTTAATAGTGTTTGATTTTGCTAACTTTGTTAAAAAAATCCAAAAGAAAATAAACTTTTCAAGGTTTGTTAAAAGAATAAAAAATTGTTTCGAAATAAAATGCACTTGGTTTCAAAAAGTAGGAAAACTATATCCTAGAACTTAATATAGTAGTTATTTGTTTTATGGAAACCAAAAATTACTTAAATCTGGGTTTTATAAAGATACCAAAATCATTTTTGAAATAGATTTCTCTAAAGGACCCTTTTCCATAAAACAAGCTTTAAGAAAAATATTTTATCATGAAAATAGTTTTCAAACATTCTTGGTTGAACATTTTTTTTCACTTAAAAAAGTGATTTGTGTTGAGCAAAACATTAAAAAAATTACAATGAATACCTAGCAACTAGAACCTGGGGCCGCCACTTTGTTGAACTCTTCGAAGATGCTGCTTTCAATTACTCACCGTAGCCTATCGGAGTATTCTCTCGGAGAAAAAGAAGTGTAGTATATAATTATGAGACGACTCGTTCATCTCATACTCTCTTTCGAAATATAACATGTTTTAGGTTTGTGAAGAAAATGTATCTAGATTTTTTTTTAATGTCTAGATTTACTTTGAACTTGAGTGAACCTACATATTAAAAATAGTCTACATACATTTGCTTCACAAAGCTAAAGCATCTTATAATTTAAAACGGAGGGAGGGAGTATATCTTTGTGCCTTGTTCCCTCACTCCTTGGTGGTCGCTCATCAACCACTGACATTGGGCCTGTTCAGCCGGTGCCCATCTCTGTCGGGCGACAGTGTATTAGTCCAAACTTCCAACCAAATTCAGCCGACTCATAAAAAAAGGAGCCCGTGTCTGAACAAATGGAGCCACTCTGCCATACCCTCGACCTTTTTCTTCCACAGGAATCTGCACAACGCCCATGTATGTTACGGAGAGGAAGAATGATTTTGAAGTTGACAAGACTGGGCGATGGAGCTTCGAGAACGCAATGTAATGTTTGTACCTACATGTGCCACTCAGATGCCGAACTACCGAGACGATGTGTCATGATTCTCAACCGATCTCCATCCTTTTCCAGAAAGTAAACTTCAGTGCCAATGCTTTCTGTTTTTCTGGCTGGCGTACGTCCATGCATATTGCTTCCTGCACCGGCAATCTTCAGACCACCTTGACTTATTCCGCAACGATAAAATACCATGGAAGCTAGCCTTGTAATCATGGTTCACACTGAGGAACATAGTTATTCTATCGCAAATTTAACAGTTAACAAATTCTTGAGAAATGAAATGCTGGCTGTCAAATCATGCTCATCAATGTGTAGACGGACCAGGCTACTACTTTTCTGAGTTTCTTGAGCTAATCATGTCGTGTTCTCATCGAGACCTGATAAACAAGTGCAACAACTACTAGACGGCGGGTGGTGGCCGGTACGGTGGTGTCATGGTGTGAGGCCGATGCGTAGCTAACCCGGCCAAGGAATTGCGGTGCAAGGGTGTGGACAAGAAGCAACGCCGGAAAGTGGAGACGGGTTCATGATGCACGCGCTCTGCAGTGTGCACTCGCCTCAGTTTTTCTTGCCCACCACCGCACCTACACCTACTCTCTCCCCCAAAGTCCTATCAAACAAACAATTCCAACACCGAGACTTCAAGCACCACTGCAAGCGAGAATCGTTCAAACACACTGAAAATTCTAAGCTCCGTATGGTCGTCTAGTACGTTCTCGGTTGATCGGCGACGGGTTGACCGATGGAGCCGGCGAGGTTCCGGTACGTGCCGGACCATGGCGACGGCGGCGGGTTGGAGGAGGAGGAGGAGGACGGGGAGAGTAGCGGTGGCTGTTTCTTGGACGTGTACGTGCATGGCGCGCGGGGCATCCACAACATCTGCATCTACGCGGACCAGGACGTGTACGCCCGGTTCTCGCTGACTTCCAGCCCAGGCCACGCGCCGGCGCTCTCCACGCGCGTTGCGGCCGGCGGGGGCGCCAGCCCGCGCTTCGACGAACGCCTCCCGCCGCTGCGCGTCTGGCGGGGGCGGATCGGCACCGACGCGCTCAAGTGCGAGGTGTGGATGCGCAGCTGCGCCAAGAGCGTCCTCGAGGACCAGCTGCTCGGGTTCGCGCTCGTGCCGCTCGCCACCGTAGCGGCAGCCGACTGCGCGCGGTTGGAGCTCAAGGAATTTTCCCTCTCGTCCACCGACCTGTTCCACTCGCCCGCCGGCACCGTGCGGCTCTCCCTCGCGCTCCGCACCGGCGGCGGCGACGCGTGCAGCGCGGCGCCGCCGGAGCGCGCGTCGATCGCGTCGGAGGTGGTCATCCTCGACCTCGAGCCGCCGCCCGTGGAGTGCTACTCGAGGGTGGAGTTCCCTGACCTCAACGTGGCGAGAGAGAACGAGGACATGGCCGTGCAGTGTCTGCCGTTCTTACACCTCGGTGATCCGCCGGCGCCGGAGGGGGCCATGGAAGTGGGCACGAGACCACGCGTCGAGACGTCGAAACCGGTGTCATCAGACGGGGGCAAGAACGCGTCGACGACCACCACGGCGAGCGACGACATGGCCATCGATGTCTGCTCTTCGAAGCCGACAACGAAGCAGCCGACCGATGCCGCCTCGCCGGAGACGCCGACTTCCAACGAAGGGAACGCAGCGGGCAAGGAGCAGGGAGACGTGTTCAAGTCCCCCATGGGCGACATCGACATGGAGGCGGAGCAGAGCGCGATGCAGCGGCAGATCATGGAGATGTACGTGAAGAGCATGCAGCAGTTCACCGAGTCGCTCGGCAGGATGAAGCTGCCGATACAGCTCGACGGCGGCGACAACGGCGCGGGGGCCGTCGTCCAGATGGAGCAGAGGAAGCCGGAGGCAGAGGGGAAGAAGGACGGGGCGAGGGTGTTCTATGGAAGCAGAGCTTTCTTCTGAAGAAAATTACTGTTATTCAGAGTCTTCAGAAGAAAACTAGTACAGTACTAGTACAATTATTCAGAGTGAAGAAAATTTTATCTCTGCTTGCAAAGGTATTGATGACAGTGCGGTTTGATCACTAGTTTTTGATTGTTAATTGTCATCGTTGACTTAATTTGTTCATATGGAATGGAACACAGCTTTTGTGTGTGGGTACCAGTTATCACTGTCAGGCAAGGTTGCTTTGCGAGATTACCTCTTGAGCACCTTCGGGAATGTGGAATCATTAGGGGAAGACAGTAGAAGTCCGTGAAAAAATCTACTCCGTCCTTCACTAATGTATTTTTTTTTAGATATTTAAAAAAGATAAGGTACACTCTAAAATGAGTGAACATATACAACATACCTTTGGTTTAGAAAAAGCTAGAATGTTTTACGTTTGTGAATGGAGGGATTAGATCTTTTATGAACTTTTTAGATCGCTGCATTTGGAAGAATGATTTGATTTTGCTAATTACTGCTATTATTGCATTTCAGTTGAGCTGTGTACATTATTTGCTTGTTGTCATTTTCCAGGTATGCACTTTTTTTGCACTTTTTTGGATGAGGGTATTCTACCAATATTTTTTTTACAAACCCCACAATGTCCCATTTATTGCAAAGAGAGGTCAAGAAGACCGAGGTCACAAGCAAAACATGGAAGGGAAACAGTGGAGTTGGTTCAAAATTTTAGTATGGCTAGAGCTTATAATACTCCCTCCGACTCATATTACTTGACTTGGATTTGTCAAAATTTGGATAAGCCTATATACTAAATAGTGTCTAGATTCATTCAAATCTAGAAAAATTCGAGTCAACTAATATGGATCGGAGGGAGTACAATAGTTAGAGAGGATCCATAAGGGGTTTCTCTTAGGGAGAGAGATAGAGAGAATGAGACTTAAGGCGGAAGGAAGTCCGGACGGTAATGACACGAGTTACCTAGATTCAGATTATGCGATGGTCGCCGTATTCTACTGCTGCCATAAGTCTGCACCAGGTGTACAAGTTACAGAGATTGTAGTGCATGCCCTAAAGGATGATGAAAATGTGTTCAACTCGTAAAAACAAATCATGAATATATATATGTGGATTTGCTTGAAATTCTACGAAAAATTGATATTACTTGTGTATTATGTGTCCTTCGGCGTCGATGAAATTCTACAAATCATGCCCTTCGGCGTCGATGCAATAGATGATGTAGCTCCGGTTATCAAATCAAAACTACGAAGACGAAAGTTGTGCAGAAAGACTAGACCAATCTGCGCTTAAAGTTAATTTAAAATCGAATAAAGGAGAATTATGAATTAGTCCGGCGAGTATATAGAAAGTACTACAGAAAAGAAAAAAAACGAGAGCAATGATCTACAAATCAAGAATATTACAGATAAAATTGATTCATAATATCAAATATACTAAGAATGGTATTGTACGAAAATACAAACTAAGAATGGAAAAGAAATATTGGTGTGATGTACCTTAGTAGTGAGAGAAGACTCGCCGAAAAATAGACTGTTGAGAAATTTGACCAAATATATGAATATAGGTTAACCAAAATAAATGGTTCAATTCGATTTGAATGGGTTTGTCCACCCCTACATTGTTTTATAGTATTATAGGCTATAGGTCGATGGTGATCTAATTAGTTTGGTAATATGCCATTGAGTATAGTGTATGTGAGCGTCCTCTATGTATGTGTTTATCAGAAAAAAGTACATGATTTAGGCTACTGGTCTTTTTGTTTGAAACGCTGTTCAGCTACACAATTTAGGCTCGCTCCGCCGGAAGATATGCGGCCCATAATAAAAAAAATTATAAAAGTAATACGAAACGTAAATAGGGGAAAATAGAAGGAGGAGAGAGTCTATGGCTTGGCTGCACGTGGGCTGTCCGAATGGGTGCGGCCCAGTTACGTCGGTCTCTTTTGTTTTATTGTTTCCTTTTTTACATTTTGTTTTCTTACTTTTGATTTAGGTCTCCAAATTAATCCAAACATATTTGTAAAAAACGAAATAATCTCATAGGAAAATATGAAATCTATTTCATGTCCAACTTGAAAATTTAAAAGTAATCTTATGCACTTTTTCCTATATATGGCTACTTATGAAATTTTCCAAAAAATATGTATTGGTTTATTTAAATTCACCAAATTCAATTCAAACATGCAAAAAATGCACAAAATAATATTTTCAAATTAAAGGACAAATAATAACCATTTTTAGCATGCAAATAAAAATGAAGAAGTCATGTTATGTTCTCTCTTTTAAAACAAGGTTTAGAAAACATTTAGAAACACTCATAAATTCAAATAATGACTTTGAGAGTCAAATGGATATATCAAAATATTAATCCACTATAATTGAAAATTTCATTTTATTCCTCCTCTTTATTTGTTTAAGCATGGTTGGAGAACATTTTAAATGCCACTTAAGAATCCAAATGGTTTAAAAAACACAATCAAGTTGGATAGTCATGTTAATCCTCTTGCATAAAACTGTTTTAACTTTAAGGTTGAAAATTTCAAACAAGTTCTTAAAAGTTCTTTGCCTTGTTTCTGTTCATAAAATGAAGTCACTCGTAAGCTGTAATAATATTGTTTGTAATAAATCTCCCTAGCACAAAGGAGATTGTTCCAGCGATATAAGTTTCAGCAATATATTTTTGAATATGTTAGATAGAACCATGGAAGAAAATTTTCTTAAGACATTGCACAAACTAATGGGATGAAACTGACCTAGTTCTTTTGGACTTGCCTCCTTTGGACTAAGAACAATGGACGTGTCATTAACTTCCTCCGGGCTCTCAACTCCCTGGAGTATACGAACAACCGCATCCGTTACCTTAAACTCACATAGTTCGTAGTTGCGCTGAAACAAATGTGTTGGGAAACTGTTTGGCCTTGATGCTTTGGTAGGAAACATTTGTTATAGTGATGACTTCAATTCCTCCTCAATGTATGTCGCTCTCAGATGTTCATTCATTAGTCCCATAACCGAGTTAGGTACCGAGCTATCCAACTAGGGGAGGCCAATGCACGATCTAGCCGCAATATGTCCCCTACCACTTTCTTCTTGAAAGTCCATGCCAAACCTGTATAACCCAGGCCGGCGAGGCCACGGATATCGACAATGTCGTGAAATGCTACAATTTCGGTGCGTCATCTCTCATTCATGCTAACATGTTCCTATTTGTAGAATTTGATGAACTTGAACATGTCCCACGTTTTGTAATGTTCACGAACTTGAGCTTCCCCGTACACACATGTCAAACGCCATGGTTTCATATCAACATAAGAAACTATAGCATCAAGTGGTATTGAGAATGGTAGAATCTCAATATTTATTGCACTATTCCAAAATATTCCAATTCCGCCGTTACAACAGGAACTACTAATAGCAAAAGCGCGATCATAACCTAGCATAGCTGCTAGTCTTTCCACTCTCCACTACACACATCACCGAGGGGTCATACTTCTGTGCAAAGTCACGGAGTTTGTGAATTGTCGCGGCCATGCCAAGCCACGACAATTCCAACAATATATACTAATTGCTCCCAACGGTTATCCCATTCGGAGGCAGCCAATCCTTGTATTTCAGCATTCTTCTTCTCTACTTTTTTTCGAGGATAACTTGCTCACTTTATTAATTGAAGGCCAAAATTATAGGAATTAATAAAGTATCAGGGGGTTCAACAAGCCACACATGGTGCCCCTGGCCTAGTGATAGAGCAAAACGAGCTAAGTTATGAGCATCAACATTTGACTTTCTTCCTTCATGGACATCAGCAAAACTTGAACAGTATATATCCCTCCTATACCTTCAACCAAATCCGTAAATTACTTGTTTGCAGTCACTAGCAATAACAAGGCTTGGTAGTGACAAATCCATAGCCAGAGCGAGAGCTTCCCGAGAGGCAAGGGCTTCAAGCGTCGAGGGATCTGATACTCCTGGGAAGACAACTTCCGAGGAACTCAGATAAAGGCCATTACCATCACGGAAATTGCTGAAACTGCACCCAAATCATTGTTTCTGGAGACTGCCCCATCTACATTGCCCTTCATCCGGTATTCCGGTCTGGTGGTGGAGGGATCCATCTAGGAACAGGGGTCTGTGGTGCAGAATTCACACGCACATGCTAGGAGAGTTTTGCAACCAAACTCAACTCTGCAAGGTAGGGTTTTGCACAAATCCATAAGTTGAGAGTGGACTTTGGAATTCATGCTCAATGCTTTGAGAGTGCCCCTGCTACCTTCTTGGCCTTCTTTTTGGGTGCAAAGAACTACTGTGCTATTCTTAAAAAAAAAAAAACTACTGTGCTAACACACTCACGCATGGAACAAATGCATGGGCCACTCCCGTGGCTTGAACTGCGGATGATGACGCCCATTTAGCTACGGAATAGCTAAAGTTGTGACCCAAATACGACGACTCCAAATCCAACGTCCAGCACTTCATCACGGGCTCGTTAGAGTTTGAGCCCACGACCAACACTCGAATCAGAATGACCTGTACTTTCCGGCGGTGGTGTACTGTTGTACACTTGTACTTGCGGATTGGTACTGTACGTCGTCTTACCCTAAACACGATAATGCACACTAATATTTCCCTAATCCATCCATGCGTCATGGAAGAGTATACTATCATTCTGTACGATTCAGCTCATATCAGCGCGCGTATACATTTTATAAAATCAGCTCGACCACCGTCAGCGCTTTTTTGTTGACGTGACGTCTCGCTTTTAATTAATATCGATATATACATGATCTCCATGTTGATACCCATGGCTGGATTTGACCATATTGCATATTAACTATTAATATACCGGTATTTGGTTTTTAATTGCCCCGGTAGGATTTAATGTGCATTCCAAGGTGCTAAGCACGCCCTAAGCACATGCCATAAACAAATTTCGTTCAATTTTACCTCCTCCGTTCGAAATTAAATGTTACAAAAATTTGTCTGGATCCTAAACGAGGTCTTGTGAGAGTACTTCCTTTGTCCCAAAGCTTATGGCATATTTTTTTTTGAAAAGTCAAAATATAAAAAGTTTGACCAAACTTTTAGAAAAAAGTATCAAGAACTATGATATTATATAGATACCATGTGAATATATGTTTCATGATGTATCAAAGTGTATGTAATTCATATTGTAAATATTAAAATATTTTTCTACAAACTTGGTCAAACTTTACATAGTTTGAGTTTATTTTTAAAATATAAGCCTTAAGCCATGGAACGAAGGTAGTAGTAGTATTTAGCGGAACTTATTTCCATATGAATGTAATAGTATTTATCGTTTGCTTAACGCTTCAGACATAGATGCCCCCAAGATTAAAAAATATCTTAGGATCATTCTCAAGCTTAGCAACTCAATGCCTAATTAAGATGGATATTGTGAGGATGTAAATACCAATTTTGCATGAAATTAAAAATCGAACACAGTTTCTTGGCCGTTAGAGTGGTTGAATGATTAGCCAATGAAAGTGATGTTAAAAGCTGATTATCTCACCGTTGCTGATTATCTCTAGAGAGTGATGTTAAAATCTGATGGGCAAAAGGTCGAGATGCTAATAAAGAGGGAAAGGGAAGAGGATCAGGATCGATACGAAAGATAGCGCCATACGTACAGATGCTCCGATCGAGCTAGTAGCATAAGGCATATATACCCAGTCGAGCGGCGCCTGTGCGCGTACGTGCTGGACGAGGGGAAACCCGTCCGCGACACGGGCGCACACGCGCCGGCTCGGATCATCTCACCTTCGTCCCGTACGTCGGTACGATTCAGCTCACATCAGCGACGGAGATCACGTACGCGTCCATATTTATCTATAAAATCCCAGCCAATCTGCCAGTGCCACAAGGCCTCCTCGATCGTCCTCTACTTAATCCCCTCCTAATTTTGTACCGTTGCCCGATGGCCACATTCTAGTCAATGCATAACAGCCACACAAACACACATGTAGTAGTACGAGTTTATTAACTATGCTTGCCCGGATCAAGGGTTTATAATTAGTTAAGTACAGCTTCGCTCAGCGTTAGGCGCCAGCTTTGCACGAGAGGGAACCCAGCTCGATTCATGGCACGGGCGGGCACGCGCCGGGCGCGCTCCGGCACGGGCACCGCGCATGGCGCGACGTGGGGAGCGAATCCGTCCTTGGCATCTGTCGCCGATTGGTCAAGTACTACTATAACATAAGGAAGGCCGGTGATTAGGATAAGCCGTAGCCCTCACTCGTAGATCCCCGGCCCCTGGGAGCGAGTACACATGTAAAATCATTCGCGGGTCATTGAGTTTGTTGTAGTAGCCAAAGGTGATTCAATTTATAGAATTTTGATACAACCTGTTATTACCGTCGATAATAATAGCAAAATTTGGCAAAAGAAGATACCACTAAAACCGAATATTTTTTCGCATGGTATCTTCGTAAAGGGGTTATTTTTATAAAAGATAATCTTATAAAAAGAAATTGGCATTGAAATACACAATACGTTTTTCGCATGGTATCTTCGTAAAGGAGTTCTCAGGTACCTCTTCCGACTCTATCGTACCCTCCTCTGCCCCGGGCCCCTCGGGTTTGTCTGGTTCTCCGTTCTTTGTTCTTTCAGAGGTCTCGCTCGCTCACCTGGGCGAGGTAGCTGATGACTGTGTGATTGTATTTCGGGGCGAGAAGGGCCTCCCATGTGGGGGCGATCGCCGCTGCCCGGGCGCGTGACGCCCGGGAGAGGGAACGCTCCCGGATCCTTATGGAGGACAGGCTCGTTGGGCCTGACCCCAGTAGGGATACCCCTCCTGCCCCTGATGCGCTGGAGGTCACCCAGGTGCCCACCCCCTCGGGTAGGCAACGTGGGAGACCTCCCAAGGCTGCTGCGTCCCGCCCTCCTCCCCCCGTGCCCGCTCGGTCCCCACTAAGGGGACCGCCCCGGCCTGAGGGTCCTGATGGATTTTCCTTAGGCCTTCCGGATGTTCATTTGGAACATCCGGGGGTTCGGACACGAGGGCCGGCGTCGCCAGATCAAGGACTACATCCACCAGAAGCTGCCAGACATTGTTGGCTTTCAGGAGACGATTCGCCAAGATTTCTCCATCGCGGAGTTGGAGGCCCTCAGCCGCTGCAAGTTCTCCTGGTCCTGGCTCCCTGCATCTGGCCACTCTGGGGGGATCCTCCTGGGAGTGAAGGAGGATACCTTTGAGATAGATGATATGGATCGCGGAGACTTCTTCGTGAGCATGGCCCTCACGCATAGACAAACTCGCTTCAAATGGGAGGTGATTATTGTCTATGGCCCCGCGGACCATCGGAGGTCTACTGAGTTTTTGCTTGAGCTCAAGTCGAAGGTGGAACGGACTGAAATCCCGGTGGTTATAGCTGGTGATTTCAATCTGATCCGCTCTGTTGAGGACAAGAGTTCGGCAAATATGGACCTCCCTAGGATGCGTATGTTCAACGACTGCATCGCTGGTCTTGCTCTCCGCGAGATTACGCGGGTGGGCGCTAGATATACGTGGACAAATAAGCAGCTTCATCCCATCCGCAGCGTCCTCGACCGTGTCTTTGTTTCTGTTGAATGGGAAGTAGCATTCCCTCTGTGTGCGCTGAAGGCGGTCACTAGGATTGGGTCCGATCATACCCCGCTTCTCTTCTCTTCCGGAGGGGGTCGCCCACCTCGTCTGAACCGCTTCCACTTTGAATCCTTCTGGCTTCAGAAGCGAGGCTTTGTGGAGGCGGTTCGTGCGAGGTGGCTTTCGGCGGCCGCCTCGACCCCTCGGGTTTACTGTGCTGTGGACATCTGGCACCACTGTGCCAGGTTATCTCGCCCGTTCATGAGGGGTTGGGGGGCGAACCTAGGGGCGGACCTGCGCGCCTAGAAGGCGTCTCTTCTGGAGGCTATTCAGACCTTGGATCGGGAGGCTGACCGCCACGGCCTCTCGGCCGAGGAGTGGTCCCATAGGTACTCCCTTGAGTCCTCCATTATGGAGATCTACAAGGGAGAAAAGGCGTTCTGGCGGCAGCGGAGCCGCCAGAACTGGACTGTCCAAGGGGAGTCGAACACGGCCTACTTCCATGCCGTTGCGAACGGTAGGAGGAGGAAGTGCTCGATCCCCTGCTTCTGGGCGGGTGAGGACCTGTTGGAATCCCCATAGGCCCTGTCCGCCCATATTTACGCCTTCTACCGGGATCTTTTCTTGGCGTCACCTCCCTCGGGCCTCTCGCTTGCTCCGGACTTCTGGTCGGCTGGAGCGATGGTCTCTCCTGTGGAGAATGAGGACCTTACTCGTCCTTTTCTCCCGGAGGAGGTGTCAGCAGCCCTTAAAACCATGAAGGCTAGTTCGGCTCCGGGTCCTGATGGGTTGCCCGTGGGCTTCTTCCAGTCTTTTTGGCCCCAGCTCCAGCCAGTGGTTCTCCAGATGTTCCAGGAATTCTATGTAGGGACCCTGGTGATGTCTCGCCTGAACCTTGGCGTGATTACCCTGATCCCCAAAGTAGTAGGGGCCACGGACATTCGCCAATTCCGCCCGATTACCATGATTAACGTCATCCAGCGTCTATTTGCCAAGGTCTGTGCTCTCCGTCTCGCTCCGATATTGGAGCGGCTTACCCACCCTCTCCAGTTCACCTTCTTGAAGGGACGCCTCATTCACGACGATGTTCTGGCCTTCCATGAAATTATTCATGAGGTCAAGACTCAACGTCAACGAGGGGTGTTTCTCAAGTTAGACTTCCAGAAGGCCTATGACCGCTTGGACTGGGCCTTCTTGAGGTTGGTGCTGGAGAGGCGGGGTTTTGATGACCGCATGATCCGCTGGATTATGCAGTTCGTGATGAGCGGGCATACGGCGATCAACATTAATGGGGAGATTGGCCCATACTATCGTCCATCATGCGTGGTTAGGCAAGGGGATCCTATATCCCCTCTCCTGTTGAACGCGGCTGTGGATGCCCTGGCTGAGATCTTGGATAGGGCCAGAGTAGCTGGCCACATCTCGGGGGTGGTGGGCCATCTGATCCCCGGTGGCGGGATCTCCCACCTCCAATACGCGGATGATACCATGATCATGGTTCAGGGCTTGGACCTTGACATCATTAACTTGAAGTTCCTGCTCCTTTGCTTCGAATCCCTGTCCGGTTTGATAATCAAATTCGACAAGAGTGAGGTGATGGTTCTGGGGTACTCTGAGGAGGAGCGGCAGAGGATTGCTGATAACCTGAATTGTAAGCTGGCTGACTTCCCCATTACGTATCTGGGGATGCCTGTCCGGGAGACTAGAGTTTTGATCAAGGACTTGACCCCCTTGGTCTCGAGGGTACGCTCGCGAGCGGAGCCCTGGAGAGCACGCCTTACGTCCAAGGGGAGCAAGTCCATACTGATCAACTCATGTCTCTCGAGCCTGCCCATGTATCAGATGGGCCTATACCTTCTGCCGGAAGGGACCCATGCCGACTTCGCTAAGGAGTCATCTAGGTTCTTTTGGGCGGCAAGGGATGGCCACCAGAGATATCATATGGTCAAATGGGCAGATATCTGTTCTCCCAAGTGTCTTGGGGGATTGGAGATCCTCGATTCTCGGCGCTTTAATGTGGCGCTGATGCTGAAGTGGGTCTGGCGCATCCTCAGAGATGATGGTGGGCTCTGGCTGCAGCTTATCAAGGCCAAGTACCTTCGGGGTCGTCCCCTGTTGGCTTGTGAGCGGCGGTAGGGCTCTCAGTTCTGGAGAGCCATTCAGGAGATTAAGCACTTCATTGGCCTGGGTATCTCCTTTGCGGTGGGGGGTGGCCAGGGGGTACGGTTCTGGCTGGACCCGTGGCTACTCCCTATCCCGTTGGGGGTCCAGTTCCCCGGCCTTTTCGCCATTTCTTCCTCCCCCGCGGCGCTTGTGGCGGAAGTCTTTGATAACGGCCACCGGAACATCCTGTTCCGTCGCTACCTCAGTGTTGCTGAAGCCGCGGACCTTCTGCATCTCCGGGGCTCCCTCCCGGGGAACTTAGCTTCTTCCCCGGATTTGGCCTCGTGGCAGCTGATGGCCTCGGGGGAGTTCTCGGTTAGCTCAGCCTACCGGGCCCTGTTCCAGGGCCCGGAGCTGACCTGGACCTCCCCCTTGTGGAAGGCCCCCCTTCCGCTTAGTATTCGGATTTTCGTGTGGCAGCTGCTGTGGGACAGACTCCCCTCGGGTGTCGAGGTGTCTAAGCGGCAGGGCCCGGGCAACGGCCTGTGTCCCCTATGTGGGACTCCGGAATCCTGTGCCCATATTATGTTCTCTTGTTCGGCTGCGCGGGCGCTGTGGTCCTTCGTCCAGGAGGCGCTGGGGCTTGCTTGGCAGGCGCAGGAGCTCGGGGAGTTCTTGCAAACCCAGGCATACAGGGCCGGAGGAGGGCGCCGCCTCTCCTGGCTCGTGTTTGCGGGCATCTCTTGGACCTTGAGGAATGTGCGTAACAAGATGGTGATTGAGAAGGTCTTCCCTTCCCGCGTGACTGACCCAGTTTTTTCTTTTCTGGCCTTCCTATAGCAGTGGTCTCCCCTGGTGAGCCAGCGTGACCGGACGACCTTCGACGACTCTATTCGGTCCTTGAGGGAAGCGGCGCTCCCCCTCTCGGCCCCTGCCCGGTCGGCCTCCTCGGTGGCATGAGGTCCTCCAGTCGCCACGTCATGCCTTTTTCTTTTCTTGTTTGGGCTTGCCTGTGCTGTGGCCCTAGCGATCTGTCGTACCTTTTGTTCTTTTTGCTTGGCTACGTCCAGTTCGGATGTTATGTGAACCTTGTATGTGGATGCTGCTTTATTTATAAAGCTGGGCGAAAGCCTATTTCGAGGGGAGACGATTCTGCATTTATGCTTTCATTATAAAATTTGCTTGTTTTATATGGTCAATCATCCAAATAACCTATGGCCGTTCAGTAGCGAATGTATTTGGGTAATTGTTTGCATGAGATTGATGATAAATTCATGACTTTGTTTAGGATGTGAGCGCTTTCTTTTATTTGGTCACTATAGCTATGTAAAAATGACAAGATTTTTAATAATAAATTGTATTCTAACTCAGGTTATTTATCGTGCCACGCCTACTCTTCATTTATGGAATCATCTACAACAAGTGGAGTTCTGATACTTGTTTGCGGAGGGGTGTACGCGATTGAAGGATACGGCGAGGGATATTTTTTCCAGACATGGATGGTCGCGTAATCTGCAGATTGATCTTCCATAGCTCTAGGACACAATGCTTGTTATAATGTTGGCCTAGTTTCTTTGTTGTTTAATTTTGTTGTTGATCAGCTGTGTGCATTCTAGTTATGTATAGGTCATGTGTAATCATTACTATTAATTAATAAAACGCCCATTTTCAAAAAAAGTGGCCAAACATGAATTCGTTGTGCTAAGACCCCAGACAACCAGCACAACCCCAAATAACCAGTGCACTCGAGCATCAACCATCACCAATGATGACATCCGTAGGTCAAAAGATACTGACATAAAAACATACCAACGAACACAAAAACGGACAAAGATCCCATGAGATTTGCCATCCACGCGACTCCACGAGCCCTTTGCCGGTGCTAGAGGCATCACCGGAGCTAGGATAGGGTGGGGAGGACCTTATTCTGATTACAAGATGTAGCCGTCGCCTCACCATCCTGAAGAAGACACAGAAAACTAGTCTAATAAAGAATGAAAACCCTTGCCAGTGAGAGGACATGGTCTGCCTCACCTTCAAGATCCCAAGACCACCGAAGGAGGAGCGGACCAGCAATGTCACCAGCAAGGGAAATGGAAACCTAGATGATGGGGTTTTCAGCCTCCTCCTCAATCTCCTCCTGCCTCGAAGTCGCGTACCAAGACGAATACCGTTGTAGGCTTCTTTTAGTTTAATCATCAAATAATCCGCTACAAAGTTTAATTTGTACTCCCGAAGGTTCACAAATATGATGTTTTAGACAATAAAACGGCCTTTAGGATGCCACGTTTTTTTTTGTGAAATTCCATCGATCTATTAATAATCATCAATACAAGTACATATCACATTAGCTAATGGTTTTTACTTGTTGCTATACCTACATGTAAAACTTTCACACAAAAAAAGATGGCGAGATGTCAATATTTTCGATAAAGAGAATACACTAATATCAATAATTATGATACTAAATTCATCCACCAACATAATGTCAATAACTACTATACACATCAAGAATGCACATATCGAAAAAATAATTCGAGACACAAGGGGTACATTCTATGTTTTCCGTTTGCAAGAGGGTCACTAATTATTTGAGCCAAAAGAGAATCTAGCCCCAGCAAGCTCGCGAACCCGAATCGGAATATTGCACCCATATGAGGCCAACAAAGAGAGCGTTGTGATGCTTGACACGTACGTGCGCTTCTTTTTTTCTTTCCCGAAAGGGCAATGGTTTTTATTAATACTAGCAAAAATGCTCGTGCGTTGCACCGGAATAAAAATACTATTGCACCGGAATAAAAATACTAAATAGTTACATGAACAATGATTTTACATGTACAAATAAAGTAAATAAGTCACAAACCAGAGTAGACACGGATGTATATATGTATGTACAGGATTGGTCACTCACTTTGTTAGATAAGCCAAGTGAGATATCACAAAACATATGTGTGCATCAGCAAACATTACCGACTACACAACTATCAACATTGCCCTGTAAACTTTCCATATAACACGCGCTAAATTGAGAATCACTAAATTTGGATAGAAGAAACCATATTGAAATGGGTGCAACTGGTTCTGCAACTTAGGCCCCAAGTCCATAGGAAGCTGCCTTACTGTACGTAGTTTGTGCCCACCTTGTTCGAGTACCATCATACAATACAGCTGGAAATCATCGGTTTGTGCTCACCTTGTTCGAGTACCACCATACAATACAAGTTGGTAATCCTCCTCCTTTGACACGTACCATACAATGCAGCTGGAAATCGAGTAGCATCCTCATGAACGACGCAAAGAGCTTGCCCACATACCGCGACAACCTTCTCATCATCCCTGGTGCAAAGCTCCAGTGCCTCGGCAAGCATAACAAAAAATCAACATGTAGATGCCGTGTGCCATTCTCCAATATGGGGTCATCGGCGATCTGCAATTTGGAAGCGATCCTTCGGCCATTAGGCATCTAACGGCAGCGAAACTGTAGGTCCGCATCGGCGAGCGCAATCATCATCTGGCTGACTCGTACACAAATCGATCCAATTACTTTCTCTATTCTTCTTCTGGTATGCGGGCCGATTGCAAACCGGGTTTCTTAGCGAGCCTTTTTTTTCACTTGTCGCCGTAACCTTAGCGCTTAGATCCCACAGGGCGATCGAGCATTAGAGTTGGGGAAGCAGACTCGCAGCGCCGTGGACACCGTGTTCCTTCGGTATGTTCAACCATGCCCAGCAGTCTCAAATTTGAGATGGTTGACCTGACTGATGAATAGGAGGATATGCAGAGTGCTGGTCGATTCCGTCCATAATCCCTGAGATGTAAAGAACCTGAGCCAAACCCTAGGAAGTGGCCGATCCCGTCCAGCCGTGCGATTGAGCTATGGCAGTCAGGCCGGCACCCGTCCATCGCTCGGTGGATGGAAGCAGACAGGCGGTAGTCCGCGAGCGACGACGAACATGCCACGACTCTCGTCTAGCGCGTGGGCATGTGGCGGTGGATAGGTATGATTCCGTGAGCGGCGGCGGATGCGCTAATCGATTTGGTCGATGGACATCTCGATGGGGGCGGTCACAATCGCGCGTGCATGTCTTGCGAACGAGCTCGGAAGACCAAACCGGATGCGTGCATGGATCGATCTCGCCGGTCTTTGTTGGTCCTCTCGCCTTGTATACAAAGCTAAATACAACGTACGAATGGTGGATAGGTGATTTTGCACGGAAAACAGCCGATCTAAAGTTGTTTTCCTCCACGAGAGGTTAAACTAACGGGACACGTATACATATCCAGGGAAACGAACAGCAAAGGGGCAAATAGTTTTGCCGGTCTTTGTTGGTCCTCTCGCCTTGTATACAAAGCTAAATATAACGTACGAATGGTGGATAGGTGATTTTGCACGGAAAACAGCCGATCTAAAGTTGTTTTCCTCCACGAGATGTTAAACTAACGGGACACGTATACATATCAAGGGAAACGAACAGCGAAGGGACAAATAGTTTTTTGAACAGTTTTTCTACAACGGGCGAATAGTTTTTTTAATTTAGTTACCGGTGGTTTGGTAGTAATATAAGATTTGGTGGAAGGGTAAATCTGTCCAAAAAAGTGTAGGTACTATAAGAAACGCTCATTCCTTTATTATTAGGTATAGATATAGATATAGATTGCTCGTTTCAATAATAACATGAAAGGCGAAATGGTAGGTCGATCAGTCCAATATTCTGTATCTGGTACTGGATACACTGCTCCAGATCCTCAACATTATTTTAAGCGATGATAACTATCAGCGGATAATTTTCAGCAAGTAGATAGTGTCCATAGCAGTTCAAGGTAAAACAAATCACTCATATTTTTTCCTAGACATAGACATCCAGAATTAGTTAGCCAGCTGCTAAAAATTCGTTATCTGGAAAGTCGTATATGTATGTGACACTGACGCCACCCTCGTCACTGGCCCCTATATAAATGGGAGGTCACCACTCCGGAGCTGGCTCAAACCAGACCTGCCATTGCTAGTAGTAGTTAATGCAAATCACATCTCTGTTTAAAACTCCATTAGCTATGGTCATAGCAGAGCCTCACACAGAATAATGCCATTAATTATCTGGATTAGCGTCGTGGTTAGGTAGCTAGTAGCTTAGCTAGGTTCCCTGTCTCTCGTCCATCATCAATCCCTAATCAACAACCTCTCCACCTCCACGCGAGCAAGACCGAGCAGCAAGCAGAAGCTCCGAGCTATCTCCCGGACGGCAATGGGGCACCAGCACCAGCTCTTCGACGACCCTTTCGCCAGCAGCATCTCCTCGCTTGATGCGGACATCTTGTCCGGCTCCGGCGTGGGGGGCCACCAGCAGTGGCCGGAACTCGACATCGACCTCGAAGGTATCCCGGTGGCCCTGCCGGCGAACAACAACAACAGCACTTCCTCCGGCGGCGACGGCTCGGGCACCCACCGCAAGATCAACCACAACGCTTACGAGCGGGACCGCCGCAAGCAGCTCAACGGGCTCTACTCCTCCCTCCGCTCCCTCCTCCCCGACACCGATCACAGCGTACGTGAATAAAACAGTTTCTCAAACCTAACAAGCTCATTGATCGATGAATTCCCTTCCAAAGAATCAAAACCCCTGATGGATCCATGGGTGTTCGATTTGCAGAAGAAGCTGAGCATCCCCATCACTGTGACGCGGGTGCTCAAGTACATCCCGGAGCTGCAGAAGCAGGTGGACACGCTGGAGAAGAAGAAGGAAGAGCTGACCCAGGCGAACTGCAAACCAGGAGTTGTGGCCATGAAGGAGAACACGGCTCCGATCGTGTCCGCCACCTGCCTCGATGACAGGGACATCATGGTCCAGGTCAGCTTGCTAAGCAACATGGCCGGAGCGCTGCCCGTGTCCAAGTGCATCAAAGTGCTGGAGAACGAAGGGCTTCGCCTCGTCAGCTCGTCCACCTCAGCGTTTCAGAATAAGACCTTCTATAGCCTCCATGTTCAGGTTGGTACATTCGGTCGTTTCGCTTGCTTGCTGTTATATCCATGTTTTGTTTTTGAGAAAAACGGAGGGGAAATCCTCTTTGTAAAAAAATGGTGGGCCCAGATATTTATAGGCAAACATGCACCATGATTAGGTCCAAAATTGCACCGAATAATGAAGGACAGGACAATTTAGCAACCATGCTGAAACTGTGTCAAAATTCTAAATATAAGCTAGGCCATGTCTTATAAAAATCCAGCTTACATTATTAGTTTCATACAAAATAAATTACAATTTGATTCATTTTTGTGTTGAAACAGAGAACTCAACGAACGATAAGCAAGGTGTGCCCTGCTTTCTGTGACGAACTGGAAAATGCTATAAAAAGGGCAGGAATGCGTCTACAACAGTAGTGGATTATAGCAGACCAATAGCCGATATTATTTTGTTTAACTTCGTCCGTGTATCAAACGCATGCCATGGATATAGAATAAAGATAATTAATACTAGTAATTATGCATGTGTATGTAGCGTTTTCCATGTTATAGCTGGTACTGTATATACAGGTTCAGGTTCGAATTGTGTGTCCATGCATCTTCAACCACGCACTCATAACTCTCTGGTGCTTCGTGGTTTCATGTATTTTGAACACGTTGTTCTATTTCTTCATATTTCTTATTGTGGAGCCTGGCCATTATAAGTTCGTAGGGAAAATAAAAGGTAGAATGTTGGCCAGGGAGCAATTGCATTAATTCAGATAAAAGACAGACCATGTCCATGTCTATACTCTGATCCACATGCGGAGCTCGGAGGAAAGATAATATAAGGCAGGGCAAGTCGCTAATAAGCCATTTAACATAGTCTGCACTATATTAGACCTGCATCCTCTCTAAGAAAATCTAGCTGCCGCCTTCACCTCCGCCTACTACATACGTCGCTTCCCCTCCTCCGACCAGCCTTGCCAGTGATGGAAGGGCGGGGAACCCATTCCATGAGTGGAGTTTTTAATAAAAATAATGTTTACAATAGATTAGATTAGAGTTTTATTACATGTCTCCATGTCAATGAAGATGACATCGTCACAAGTGATCTTCAGTCGTTTCTTCAATGATGAGATCTCTCTCCTGACATCAATGGTGGTGTTGGAAGATTTAAATTTTCTAGGTATGAGACTTTAGATCTTGCTTTGGCCAATCGATTTTATATATTTTTTCTCATGGTTTTCACGAGGAGGATTGTCCTCGCAATATTTGTCCCGACTATTCACGTTCTCGAATGGTGATTTGTACTCTCACTACGGGAATAACCAAATAGGCCGACGACATTTTTATACGCCGACGGCAAAATGTTGGGGCCGTCGGCCCAGTTTTGCCGTCAACGTAGAATAAATAGGCCGATGGCCGCCGTCGGCGTAAACAGGACCGTCGGCGTAGCCTATTGGGATAACGGCAGAGCAACGGCGTCAAGTCTACGCCGACGGAAATTCAGACCTATGCCGACGGCAAAGCCGTCGGCGTAGCTATTTTTCTTTTTTTGCCACATTAATCTTAGAAAAATCATAACTAAATCATTTAAATTTAGAAAAATACATATAATATATCAAAATTTGCAGAAAAATAAGATCTATCTATATAAACTGAAATATTATATATTTTTATTCAAAAAATACATAAAAATTACAAATACTTTGGTATAACATATTTTTCATTTTCCGAGTGCAAAAAACGGGGTGTTTTGTGAAGCAACCACCAAAAGAAAGTTTTAAAATGATAATACCACATTTTAAAAAATACTAGACCATATTGAATGGACAATTTTCCAACCTAGGAATCTCAAACCTTTTCATTCACCTCTCGTGAAAAAGACAAATTCCTGCCGAATCGGTAGGAAATGAGTTAGATTTGAGCTACAGGTACATGATATGTTGCTCGTGATTTTTTGCAAAAATCATTTTTAGGTTCACAATATGCTATTTCATCAGAGATCTAATGCAAGTTTAGTGAGGCTCAGCCCCGATATAAGAATCTTCATGCCCCTTGATTTAGAAAGTTTGACGATAGTTTGAAATGGGCATAAAAAATTCAAAAACGATCGAAACAATACAAAACCTTCGCGTGGTGTCATATTATATGACATAGTTGCATGGAAAAATACCAGACTTGGTATATTTATTGAGTCTAAAAAAAACCTTCACAAAATGACCTATCTCAATCGAGGTTTTCTGGATTTTAGGTTAAATGACCAATGTTATTGATGGAATCGCGGTATAGTTTGCGATAATGTGTCCATATTGTGCACGCATGTGTATCATGGGATGGTGAACAATGTTGCAGGAGGAACTTTTCCTTGTCATCGTACCGAAAAGTCATTTTTCATTTTCCAAGTGCAAAAAAGGGGTGTTTTTGTGAAGCAACCACCAAATGCAAGTTTCAAAATGATAATATCACATTTTTTAAAAATACTAGACCAAATTGAATGGACAATTTCCCAACCTGGATATCTCAAACCTTTCAGTTCACCTCTCGTGAAAAGACAAATTCCTGCCTAATCGGCAGGAAATGAGTTAGATTTGAACTACAGGTACATGATATATTGCTCATGATTTCATGTTTTATCTGGCACTGTATATACAGGTTCTGCAGGTTCGAATTGTGTCTCTATGCATCCTCAACCACACACTCATATCTGGTGCTTCGTGGTTTCATGTATTTTGAACTTTGTTCTATTTCTTCATCTTTGTTATTGTGGAACCTGGCCATTATAAGGTCGTAGGGAAAATAAAAGGTAGAATGTTGGCCAGGGAGCAATTGCATTAGTTCAGATAAAAGACAGACCATGTCCATGTCCGTACTCTGATCCACAGGCGGAGCTCGGAGAAAAGATAAGGCGGGGCGAGTCGCTAATAAGCCATTTCACATAGTCTGCTATATATTACGATTTCTAGACCTCCATCGTCTCTAAGAAAATCTAGCTGCCGCCTTCACCTCCGCCTACTACATACGTCGTTTCCCCTCCTCTAGCCAGCCTTGCCAGCGACAGAAGGGTGGGAAACCCAATCCATGAGTGGAGTTTTTAATAAAAATAATGTTTACAATAGATTAGGTTAGAGTTTTATTACCTATCTCCATGTCAATGGAGATGGCATCGTCATAAGTGATCTTCGGCCATTTGTTCAATGATGAGATCTCTCTTCCGATAACAATGGTGATGTTGGAAGATTAAAATTCTCTAGATATGGGCCTTTAAACCTTGCTCTGGCTGATTGATTTTATATTTTTTATCATGGTTTTCACGAGGAGGATTGTCCTCGTAATATTTGTCCCGACTACCACATTATCGACAACGGTGATTCGTATTCTCGGCTCCCATCGATATCGATCAGACTATTTGGTTCCATTTTTCTGAAATACAGGTGTTGGTACTCTTGCCGATGTTGGTTGATTACTTTAATGGCTGCACGACGTGGATGTAACCTTCATATTGCGGCTAAAATTAAAATTATGGGAGAAACATCTTTAATATTTATAGGTCTATGGATTGGTATGTATGTCATTTTATTTTGGCTGCTTGTAGAAAAGTATATAATTATGTCATGAAAGAAGGATTTTGAATACCATGTAGATTTGCTCGTTTGTTTTAGACTTTATTTTGTAGCCGCTGAGGCAGCTTATATATATCTACCACATACTATTCGCTACTATAAATATATCATGGTATTGATTATTAAAAGGATTACTCTACTATTATAGTGTTTTATTAATCCTTACTAGTTTGATAATCTTAGTACTCAACTTAGCAAAATTATACAAATATTAGGGGACCATGTCCCAGGCCTCCATGAAGCTCCACTACTGCTCTGATCCAAAACAATGGGAATTAATTTCATTAATGAGGAGTGTGTAATAATCTTAGCATGTATTCTGAAATCAGGACCGATCGATTTGCCGCATGTATGTACTACCAATACTACTACCATGTTTTTACATAAACTATCCAGGTTACATGCATATGCAAATGTCGACATAATAAGCTAACTAAAGAACTAACCTACTACTTGTATTTCATAATTGTTGTTGGAGCACATAGGTATTATTAGTTAATTAGTTAAATAAGTAGTATGATATCATGTTGTGTCATTATGTGGACATCCTCTAACTTCTTTATTTTATTTGATGGAAAAGGACTCATCGTGTAGTGTAGTATGCTATGCTGCAAACCGAGCACATGGCAATGTGTATCCTTCAATTAGCACAACATTGCGTTTGACCCGGAGTTGATTGTACTTGCTTAGTTGCTTGCATTGTAGAGTTGCGGTACGATTCTATCGTACTGTACTTCTTGCTAGTTCAGGTGGAGGGTTTGTTATTGGAAAGGTTACAGGTTCCTTTTGCATTTTTTTAGACAGGTTCCATTGAGAAAAAATATGGTGAATTTCCTTTAGCAATTTTTTGTATAGTATAAAGAACCGATTTATTCATTGACTAAAAAACTTATGCCAGGTTGAAAAATTGAACGAACAGCAGAGATCTCTTGTACAACCTAAATTACATGAAGTCCTTTAAAGTCATTGCTTCTAGATCTAGCAATTTTTTTTGCATTGCGAGTCTTCCGAAGCAGCGAGCGAAGAAACTGCAGCAACCCCTAAACCAGCACAAGCTAGATAACCTCAAGTATTAAAAAGTCACATCTTTTTCATGTTCACCCTGATAAGTGAGAACACAAGCTAGGTTGTTGAACCCACTCTGGTTGGCATCACTCCCTTGCAAGGCAGGGTTCGGAATCGTAGCATTATTGTTATTGTCGTATTGGCAGTGATGAAAATTTTGAGCACAAGAATAAAAGATGAGAACTACATGTTAGAAAATAAGTCTATTTCATCATCGAGGTATGTGTAATAATTTGAGCATATATTCTACAATAAGGACAGATCGATTTACCGCCACATGTACGTTTGTACTACCATATTTTCACATAAACTATCCAGGTTACATGCATATGAAAATGTCGACATAAGCTAACTGAAGAACTAACCTATTACTACTACTTAATTGTTGTCGGAGCGCATTGCCTACAGGCAAGCGAGCAGTACTACTATATGTTTTGAATAATTACTAATATAATAATTAATAAACAATATATATTAGCTAAATAGGTATTAGTATACTTACATTTTGTGTCATTATGTGGACATCCTCTAGCGTCTTTTTCTTTTGGAAAAGGACTCTTCTTGTAGTCTAGCGTGTGCTGCAAACTGAGCACATGGCAAATTGTATCCTTCAATTAGTGTTTGTGCTTCCAAGACCACAAGTTGACCGTACTTGCTTAGTTACTTGTAGTTGTAGAGTTGCGGTACGATTCTGTCGTACTAGTGTACTAGTTGTACTTCTTGGTCGTTCGGGTGGAGAGGAGAGTTTGTTATTGGACATCTTGTTATTGGATAGCTGGTACAGGTTCTTTTGGCATTTTTAGACAGGTTCCATTGAGAAAGAGTTCGCTTTTGATTTTTTTTTTGTATAAATAACTGATTTATTCACTAAACTTACGTCGGATTGAAAAATTAAATGAACAACAAAGATCTGTCATACAGCCGAAGTTAAATAAAGTCCATTAGAGTCATTGCTTCTAGCTCTAGCAACATATTTTGCATCTCTGACTCTTCCCCAAGCAACATATTTTGCATCTTGACTCTAGCAACATATACAAATGACATCTCATTAAAAATGAGTGATGCGTGAAGATGCAAAGACATGCAAATACACACGGAGATCCGTTGAGAAAGTTTACCAAATGCAAAGCATGAAAGACACCGGTATGCCATAGGTGTTAAGTGCTGAAGTAATTGACTAGATGACTGACTCTAGTGCAAGTGGGAGACTGATGAAAATATGCCCTAGAGACAATAATAAATTGTATTATTCTATATTTCTTGTTCATGATTAAGTTTATTATTCCGTTCTATAATTGTATTAGTTCCGGATAATGAGTATTTGGAGGAAAAATCTAATACATGTGTGGAATCAAAAACACGATTTAAATATCCCTAGTCTCGCCTCTAAGACTAGTTCATGTATCATTGATAGTATCGGTTTCCTGAATATGGGCAAAACGACTGTGTTGTGGAGTTTCTGGTGATAAATGAGATCGGAGTTGTTGGGAGAACAACAACGATAGATAGACCAACATGATATACCGTGAAACACATCGTCAATATTGTTATCGGTAGTTTCTCATAAACAATGTATTGCCTTTACTAAAGATCGTTTGACTGGGAGACACATGTGAACTTGGGTACAATATGGACGTGGCAAGATTCTTAAAACGTTGCTCTTAACGGAGTAATCATAAAGTTGATACTTTCTCTTACCGGATGGTACGCCAATAATTCACATGAGGTGCTTGCAGGAATTGCTACTCCTGACGATGGAGAGATACACTCTGGGCTCACTCATGCACTATGATGTTCGTCATCGTTTGGCCTGACACTTGATCAAGTTGTTGAACACATGGACATCGATAGTGCGATATGATTAAAAAGTACATGCCGGGTAACGAGAATAACCTAGTGTTTCATCTCGGGCAATGTAAAGTATCGATGGAGCAATACGATATGTATTGGACATAATACAACACTTCACATGATAAAGATCTTCGTGTTATTTGCGGGGATTACTACGTGTATCAAGACGCCAATAGTAATCATTGTCGCAGAATGAGTTCCAGACATGTCTACAAATATCCAAACCCATAGGGTCACACACTTAAGAGTTCAATGACATTTAGAATATTGGTGCGAATGAAGATTTAGTAGAGAAGTAATTCCGAAGGTGTTCGGAGTGTCTCGGAATATATCGGAGGTGTCCGGAATATTGCCGAGAGTGTTCGAAATAAGTTTTGAGCAATATAATGAGATGAAAGAAGGGTTCCGAGAGTGTCTCAGGTAATCTCAGAATGGTTCCAAGAGGTCCCAGATCATCCTAGAAGTGTCCGGGATGGTCCCGAGAGTGTCTGGAATGATTCTAGACATAAATGTAAGGTTTTGGAAGGAGCGGAAGATTCCAAAAGGTTATGGAGTGTTCCGGAAGGTACTAGGGTGACCCGGGTCATCTTAGGATGTCCGGAAGGTTCCATAATAGGTGCATCCATGTTGCCATAAAGGGCAAGAAAAGATACACTAGTCGTGGCCTTAGCCTCCCTAAGCCGCTGCACCTCCGCCGCCCCAAAACCCTAGCCGCCGCCATGCGCCCTCTGCCGCTGCTCGCCCTATCCGCGCTGCCACCTCCCTGCTCTCTTCTCCACCTCCATGGTGTGGTGCTAAAACCTAGGGCGGGTGTGCCCTAGGTACTTCTTTTTCTACTATGACGTCGGAGCACTGCCCGAGTTCTACCTCCACTTGGATCTAATTTAGACGGGATCTGCGGAAGCGTTGCCGGATCTTCATCGACATGTTCCCGCTTTGACCGTGTATTCTTGATCACACCTTGATGCTGTGTCGCTGATCTTGTATGTGTGGATACCGGTGTAGGCGCGACAGTTGGAACACTTGATCGTGCAGATCTTCATAAGGAGAAATCTTCTCACAGTAAATCGACTAGCTGCGGGAATTGATGTACCGACTAATTCGATAACGATGTCTTCATCGGTGCATGTTCATGGGAGCCGTCCATGGGATAATACATCTCCTCGCGACTCACTAAAACTTGTTGCGGGTATCGACGCATGATCAACCTCATCATTGACAAACTTCCGCTATATCGATCTTCGAGGGTATGATTCGTTGTCTCTCCCCTTGTATATGATCCTGGTTATGCGCTAGAATTTTTGTATTTTGTGTAGTGCGTTTCCCAACAATATTGTCTTTAACAACCACTAGTAGAAAACAGGCCTTTCGTCCAGGCCATTAGTCCCGGCTGTGGCTGGGGCCGGGACTAATGGCCCTCGCCAGACGGCCCAAGCCACCCAGAACCATAGGTCCCGGCCCGTTAGACCCCATTAGTCTCGGTCTGAGACACAAACCGAGATTAAAGGGCCCTGGCCCTGCCGCTCGCTGGGGGCACCCCCTTTAGTCCCGGTTTGTATTTCCAACCGGGAGTAGTGGTCTAGCCCTATATATATGCACAACCCCTCCTCCTCTCAACTGTTTTTTTCCTGGTGGGAGAGAGTGTTGTTGTGCTATTTTTTTTTCTTGTTCGTACATATGCACTAGAGGTGTTCGGTGAAATGTACATTAGAGCGATGCGATTTTAGGTCACACTAGACAGACATGATATGAGGTGCCCGAGCCACACTTAAGTTTTATCATCTTTGTTTCCAAGTGTAATAAAATGTTAACAACTATTTTCTCGTTTAGACCGTGCAGTACTAATTTTAGCATAGTGATTGCATTTGATATATATTTGTATGATACAGATGATCCATCCATGGATATACGGTGACCGACGCTCTGCCGCTTTCAGAGAAGGCGTGCATTCTTTTCGAGTTGTGGCCAAGGAGAACAAGCGGCGGGATGGTTTTATGTGTTGTCCATGTGTTGACTGTAGGAATGAGAAGGCTCACACTTCCGCAAGAGTCATTCAGATCCACCTGCTTCGGTCTGGTTTTATGTTCGTCTATAATGTTTGGACCAAACACGGAGAAAGAGGGGTTGTGATGGAATACGGCGATGAAGAAGACAACGATTATGACAACTACCGATCTATGTTCCTTGAATACACTGATAACGCAATGGAAGACAATGAAGAAGAAGGAGGTGAAGAATGGGAACCAGACCGACCCACTGATGATCTTGGTCGGGTCATTTCTGATGCAAACCGAGACAGCGACATAGAAAAGGAGAGGTTGCAGTTTGAGCAGATGTTACAGGACCATGATGACCCACAAGTATAGGGGATCACAACAGTCTTCGCGGGTAGTATTACCCAATTTATTGATTCGACACAAGGGGAGGCAAAGAATACTTGCAAGCCTTAACAACTGAGTTGTCAGTTCAGCTGCACCTGGAAATAGTTCTTGCTCACAAAAGTTTATTACTAGCAACAGTTTGTAGTAGCAACAGCAAAGCAACAACAACAACAACAATAGAAACAGTGGAACAAGAGCAATAGTACCAGTAACGGTAACAATAGGATTCGAGTGCGGTAGGCATAGGGATGGATGGACGGACGTTGCATGGACTAGTCTAAACATGTAACTTCAAGATCCAGGGCATTGCAGATAAATAATAACAAGCATCCAAGTACTAAATAACCCTAGGCATGTGCTCCAAATATTGTCATACGTGCTCGCAATGAGAACTTGCACAACATCTTCTGTCCAGCCAGCCCGTGGCAGCGGGGCCTCTAGGGAACTACTGGCAATTAAGGTGCTCCTTCTAATAGAGCACCGGAGCAGAGCATTAACACTCCCCGAACACATGTGATCCTCACACCATATCCATCGCCTCCGGTTGTCCCAATTATTGTCACTTTGGGGCCTTTGGATCCGGACAATGATATGTATACACAACTTGCAGATAAGATCACAAACAATACTATCATAATGATTCAATAATAAGTTCAGATCTAAGATCATGGCACTCCGGCCCTAGTGACAAGCATTAAGCACAACAAGTTGCAACAAGGTCAAATAGCACTAATAGAGATACTAGGCACTATTCCCTAACAGATCTTATTCGATTACATGATAGAACTCATCCAATCCCTACCATCCCCAAGACTACAGCGGGGGATTACTCACTCATGGATGAGGGAAACATCGGTCGTTGATGGAGATGTGTTGGTGATGACGATGGCGATGATCCTCTCCAAATTCCCCATCCCGGCAGGGTGCCAGAACGGAGTTTCTGGATCCGAATCTTGGTTTCTGGTGGTGGCGGCGGAGCGGAACTCTTTATGGAAAACTATCGAACCCCCTGAGTTTTTAGGTCAGAAGGCAACTTATAGGTGCGGAGGGAGGCCGAGGAGCTGCCTAGGGTGGCAGCACCCCCTCCAGGCGCGGGGTCAAGTGGGCCCGCACCTGGGGTTGGTCTGGGGCCCCCAGGCCTCCTCTCTGTCTCCCCTTCTGGCTCCGAGGATCTTCTGGTGAAAAATATTTTTTGGCATATTTTCCGGGATTTTTCCTGATAGTTCATTTTCTGCACAAAAACAAGACACCAAGGTAATTCTGCTGAAAACTGCGTTAGTCCGTGTTAGTTGTATCCAAATCACACAAGTTTAGAGAAGAAACAATAGCAAAGTGTTCGAGAAAGTAGATACATTTTGGACATATCAACTCCCCCCAAGCTTAGCTTATTGCTTGTCCTCAAACAATTCAGTTGAAAACTGAGTGCGATAAAAGAACTTTCACGAACACTTTGCTTCATATGATGTAAATATTCTTAGCACATGAGTAGATGCTTAGACAATTCATAATAAAGAGTATGCAACTAAGTCTACTCAATAGTCATTGCAAGCTATGGAGAGAAACCAACTCAATAATAATAAGTAGCATGAAACATAAACATAAGCAACATTGCAATGCTCATAATAAGGTATGATAGAGTGGTATATCGCTTGCCTTTGTTTGAAGATCACAATATAAATGCCAAGGCACCTCTGAAGTTCAAGTGAAGACTAGAGGTAAAGATACCAGAGATACAAGCATCAAAGTCATGACATAATTAACCAAGTTTTGGAACAAACACAAGAATGACAACTATGCTCTCAAGAAGGTGCTCATAGAATAAGTGGTGACTCAACAAGGTTTTGAAAACAGTTTTGTGAAGGTTTGAAAGGCTTCCCAATGCTGAAAGGAAGGTACTCATTAGCTTTGATCTCTCATTGCCCCTATCATAGGCATCTTTATGTAGTTAAGGTGAAAGTGAGGTCCACTCTGAATCATATGCTTGACAGACAATAGACTAGAAACCCCAAGTCCCTTGGGTATGAGGGTCGCTTCGCATGCTACTCAACTTTGGTCACCTGAAAGTTCTTGTCATTGTAAATACATGCATATCATCGAGATCCGCTAATGGGGTATCCCTTGCACATGGTACATGAGCTTTCCCATAACCAAAATGACAAGGCAAGCGGACAATGATCATCTCAGTAATCTTCTTATTTACCATATGCATAGCTTTTTATTGAGGACGCTTCATAGATTCTCATTATGGTGATGCTGCAAGTTTCCACCATGATTAGGCATGGCTTACGCTAGCGGCCCATGCATCTCTCTAACACAATGTATAAACTCCATGAACTCACAACCTCCCATTTTATTTCACATCGTCGACATCCGTAAAAAAAAGGGCAAAGAATCAACTGGATGATATATCCAACAGGTGTTGAAAGAGTTCCCCATGACAGCACGGTTCTGCTGACTCCCAGTATATAATAAGCAAGCATATAACTTTCATGGACTAGTCACAATGGTTCATAATTATTAAGTGCAAGGAGTAAAGTGTGGCATCAAGTTCATGAGAGCTTTACTAACTAACTTATTTTGGAAGAAAATATTTTATTTTGGAAGAAAACACGGCATATGGAATGTGCACTGGAGTAGCAAATGATGCTAATAGGTAGGTATGGTGGACACAATTGGCAATATTGGTTTTGGGGAGTTGGAAACACAGGTAGAGCACATACTCAGTGTAAGCGAAGGCTAGCAATAGAGAGGGAGCGACAAACGAGAGAGCAATAGCTGTCATAATCATGCTTGCAACAAAACAGGACTAATTATGGCATGAAAATGATACAAGAACTCGGAGGCAAAATAAATCATCGAGGCTTACTGACTATTGGTTAGTCATATGTGCGGTGACCCAGCATACCACTGCATGATGTAGTATACTATAGTCATTGACATAACACCAATGAAACACTGTTCACCAGTATTACATCCCTTAGAGTGGTACAACAGAAACACAGCAGGTCCAAGACATGACTATAGGTTACAACTCAACTCTTTACACAAGATCCAGAGAACACTCTAGGTTAAAGAGAGAGAAATAAACTTCTTACAAAGAAGAATCAGAAATAAACAACTCAAAAACTATCATACTAATAAGACTAGTATCTGAACTATTGGTCTGGCATTGCTGCTATTGCAATACACTTTATAAATAGGTTCTATGGCTACAAATTATATTTATATCATTATTAACTTCGTCTTCACTTGAGTTGATGTATATGTTGACTTTCTTGACTTCATTGAAGAACTTTAGCTTTTGGTGATGATTACTGGAGCATAACTTGATGTAGACATCGTCTATACTGGATTTAGAACCTAGCAATGGTTACGAAGATACGTTGAGTACGAGCGTACTCAACAAGTTCACTATAAAAGGAGTGTTTTATGCACTATATCTACAGCCACAGACCGGAGGTCGTAGGCAACGCAAGTTTTCATAAACATTTCTTCAAAGGTTGCTTTTATTCTAAAAAGCTATGTCCGTCAGCCTTCATGGTTTACCAGAACCTTCATGGAGTTCCTTTCCCGCCGCGTTCGTAGCTCCTTCCCGGAACAGGGAGTAACAAGTTATAGTTCTTACACTCTACAGAGGTGTGTCACTTTACCCATGATAGATCTTAGCTTTGTTGCACAACCGAGTTGCATTCTCGTCCACACTTCCTTGGTGTGGGGCCCAGACTAAGATACAAGGCAATCACTGCCCCCTTCGCGACCCTGCATGCCTTCTTGGTGTAAACCATGCCCACCCATTGAATTACGACAATGGTTTGTATATACCGTTAGATGCCAGAACTAATCGTGGGACGTTGAGGGTTCCTGTAAGGTTCCCAACCTTTAATAAGGTAGAGATCCATGTGTTTACAATGCTAGTCCCTGGATCAATAGCTAGCATCCACAGTTAAGGTGTAATATCAAGAAACATAGGTCATAATACAACTTTATAACCAGGAATAAAATAATTTATAATATCTTACATAGCTCATTTGGCTATCTCATTACAATGCAGCAGAATATAACAATAGCATGGGGTCCTTCATCTTCAAAGTGCCACATGCAGACATGTTGGTTGTAGACTTGTAATCCTAATCATTAAACTTCACTAATATCAAACAAACCTGCAACATAACAAGTTACAGCCACAAGGGTCAATACATTTGAATTGTATTGGCAAGTGATACTATGGTAGTATAGTGGAGTCTATCATCTATATGCATTTGGCTAAGTGGAGCTTAGGCTTGCTTTGCTCAAAATAGATTTTCCTTATCATTTGAAAACACTAAGTTTTTGTTTGACTAAAACACCCAAGGCATCTCCCAATAGAAATTGGTGATCCTTCAACCCTTGTTCAACCACAAGTTTTTAACTTAGAAATTGGGATGAGGAGATTCTTGATAGCTTCCATGTCTTGATGCTCAAATTGTCCTTTGCCAGGGACATGGCTAAGTACTTAGGTTTTACACTCTGCAGAGGTGGTGCACTTTCCCCACAAGACTTGGTTTCACCAAGACAAGATCTTTCAGAAGCCTTCCCTTAGACCAAAATGGACGCGTTCCAACCTATCATTCCCCTACCACCAACTGTCCATTTGGCTAAGTTATTACAACCTATATGATCCAGGCAGAGCCCATAATGCCAAGTGGCTGCACTTGAAGCTTCTCAACATTTGACATCTCAAATCTCTTTGTTCATGGGTGGCCATCCACAAGTGAGATACCAAGTTTTCCCCAGTATACTGGACTTGGTGATGCCCAAGTTTTCCCCAGCATACTGGACTTGCATAACCACTCAACACAAACCATTCCTTCCATTCCACCCAGGTGATTCATTCACTTAGTTGTTTTATTAATTCAAAACACAAGTCCTTAGACTTAGAAATATTTCCATAGTATGAATATATATTCCACCCTTGTTTTCTACTAGCTAAGCTAAGCATGGTAGTAGTAGGAATCTTAACTTAGGAAATTCTACTAAGGATTCATCTACTAGGATTTCCCATAGCATAGTTTATACTTAGCAAAATTCCATGCAAGTCCTACTTAGAAATATCACTAATGCATAGTGAAAATAATGGGACAAAAGTATGAAGCATCACTTGCCTTTTTGGTAGAGAGTATAAGTTCACTCCTTGATCCTTGCAATGTTCACTCACTTCAAATCACTACATTTCAATCAAGCAAACAATATTTCAATCTACCATTCAAGCAATTCATCACATAAAATCATAGTAACAAAACAATGCATGCAAGCATGCTAAAGATTTTTTTATTTGGAGAAGTGGTTTCTAATAGGTTATAAACATTTGAAAACACCTAGTTGTCATTTTATAAAGTGGCAAAACCATTTGCTAAAGGTTTTACTTCATAAACCATTTTTAAACCAAATCATTATTTTATGTGGTGAAGAAATGCTTTTAATAAGGCATCATTCTATTGAGTTCACAAAATATGTTATCAAACCATAAAACCTTGTGTTTAGGGTCAGGGAGTTTATTTCCAAAACATTTCTCAAAGGTTTTCTTCCAAAACCATTTTTAATAATTAAACCATATTTTTATTTGACTAGAAATGGTTTAAATCAAAGATTTATTCTTTTGCTTCACCAAATACATTTTTGAAACCACAATTTGTTTCCTATGGTCAGTAGGTTCAAAACACACCATTTGCCAAAGATTTTATCCTCAAAATCATTTTGGAATAAATTTTATAACCTAAACATGCATACACAAGTTTCTGCAAAAACAATCAATTTAACAGAAGCTTTTTACTAAACAAAGTGCATGGTTGGCTAGGGCTTGTTTTTCTGAATCCATTGATATAAAATTTGCAAAATTTGGACGTGTTGATTAAAAGTTATAGATTTTACAAAATGGAACATCTAATAGAACTATTCTGTTTATAACAAACCAGCAGGGACACGTGGCTGCTTCTCATTTGTCTATACCGCTTCGGTTGGATCGGCAGACAGCAGCCGTTAGATCTAAAGTGGATCGTGCAACACAGATCGATCAAAAACGGTTCGTTAAGTTATCTATCGTATCCCTTCGATCTGTATCCAACAGCTGGAGACGATCTGACCAAACTCTGGCGGCGCTCAGTGGCTGCACGCGGCGGCGACGCTCGGGCAGCGGCGCTCTGGCTATTCCAGGAAGCTAGGGGAGGGGAGGGTATGCTCACCGTGTTCGCCGTGGCGTGCTGGAGCTCAACGTGCCCGTGGTTGGCGAAGGGGCGCACATAGGTGATCGGAATCGCTCACCGGAGTTCTCGCTGGCCCCGAGTGCGCACAGTCGTGGTCAAAGACGAGCGCCTGGGATGCAAGCAAGCGAGGAAAAGTGTCAGGAGGATGCGCACGGTCTCTGTGGTTGTAGGGGTACTCACCAGCACACTAGGGGCGCACGGGTTTGGCGTCAGTAGCTCGCCGGAGTTGCGGGGTCATCGGCGGCGCACTGGTGAAGACGTTGCCGACGCTCTGGCACGCGCGCGAGCGAGCTGTTGCTACGGGAAGGTCCGCCAGGAGGTGGGGATCATGTGAGCATGGTCGAGGAGGCAAGGGGCGGCGAGGGGCTGCCGGAATCGGCCGGGAAAGTCGTCGGAGACAGAGGTGATGTCGCAAGAAATTAGCGCAGCCTGGGGGCTCCGGTGGGGTGTGGTCTGGAGGAGAAGGGAGAGGGAAGCCTGGCGTTTATTACTGCGTGGTCACGGCGAGGTATTAACGCGGCATTAAGGCGAATTCAAGCGAGGAATTAAACGGCAGGAACGACGAGGTTTGGGGGAAGAAGGGGTCGTCGCGGGGAAGAAGATGCTGACGTGGGCGTGGGGTTCGTCTGTCAGTGAGAGAGGAAGAGAGGGGATGGGGTCCATGTTGGAATTATGCCCTAGAGGCAATAATAAAGATGTTATTATTATAATTCTTGTTCATGATAATGTTTATATTCCATGCTAGAATTGTATTAAGCGGAAACTTTAATACTTGTGTGGTTTGTGAACAACACCGTGTCCCTAGTACGCCTCTATGGACTAGCTCATTGATTAATGATGGTTAAGGTTTCCTGACCATGGACATGAGTTGTCGATTAATAATGAGATCATATCATTGGGAGAATGATATGATGGACAGACCCAACCTAAGAGAAGCAATTAGATCGTGCCATCGTGTTCATCTTTGCAAAGCTTTTCTTATGTCAAATATTGTATTCCTTAGACCATGAGATAATACAACTCCCTGGTATCGTAAGAAAGCTTTGAGGTCATCAAACGTCATCCTATGAGAGGGTGATCATAAAGGTGTCTCTCAGGTGATCGGAAAGTATCTGTTGGGTTGTATGTATCGAGATGGGATTTGTCCCTCCCAAGTTGGAGAGATATACTTCGGGCCCACTCGGTAATCGATATCAACACCGTTTGCAAGCATGTGGTTAAGGAGTTAATCACAAAGTGATATCGGATTACAGAACGAGTAAAGTACTTGCTGTGAACGAGATTGAACTAGGTATGACGGTACCGACGATCAAATCTCGGGCAAGTAAAATATCGCGAGACGAAGGGAATATATATATGGGATTGATTGAATCCTGGCATCGTGGTTCATCCGATATGATCATCGATGAATGTGTGGGAGTCAATATGGGTTTCCAGACCCCGCTGTTGATTATTGATAGAAGATCATGTCTGCATATTCTCGAACCCACAGGGTCACACACTTAACGTGTCTCGACGCTAGGATAGATTGGATGATTGGTTTATGAGTTTTTGTTCGGAGTCTTGGATGGGATCCGGGACATAACGAGAGGTTCTGGAGTGGTCCGGAGAATAAGATTCATATAAGGCAGTGCAGTTTTTGGAGTTCGGAATTGTTCCGGGTTAATCGGTATTGTACCGGAAGCTTCTAGAACCTTCCGGAAGGGGATCAACGTGGCCCCACCTTCCGGGAGGGGGCATGGGCCTATGAGGGAGTGCCCTGGCCGCATTGGTCCAGGGGCACAAGGCCCCATAGGGCCCAACCGGCCAGCTAGGGTAAAACCCTAACTAGACCTTCTAGAAGGGGGGGGGGGTTTCCTTGCCCCCCACTCCTCCTCCTTTGGCCGCCGGTTTGGGCTTGGGGGAGGGGCTAGGGCAGCCGCCCACCCCTCTATATAAAGAGGGCTGGGGGCGCACCACCCCCCCACACCTTCCTTCAAGCCCAGTCGCCCTGCTGCCCTCCTCTCTCTCTCCCTCCCGACTGCGTGTAGGCGAAGCCCTGCTGCAGAAACTCTCCACCAATTGCACCACGCCGTCGTGTTGTAGATCCAACCCATCTCTCCACCATACTTGCTGGTCCAAGGAAGGAGGAGACGTCGAGGTGCTGCACGTGTGCATCTCACGGAGGCACCGCCACTTGTGGTGCTAGATCGGATCGGATCGCGAGGAGGAGAAGCGAGTACGACTACATCACCCACGTTCCGACGAACGTTCCGCTGTGCGAATCTTCAAGGGTATGAAGATCTAATACAATCTCTCTCGTTGTTTGCATCTCCTAGATTAGATCTTGGCTTCCCTTCTGTTCGCATCCGTAGAAAATTTTGATTTACTATGCCGCGAAACCCTTTAGTGGTATCAGAGCTAGATCTATGCGTAGATGTGTTTCACAAGTAGAACGCAACATGGTTGTTGCGGGCGTTGATGTTTTTTGTTGCAAGACTCTTGTTTGCGTTCTTCTTATGACGCGGGATAGTGAGATTGAAGCGGTCCAGGCCAACCTTACGCGACGTCGTTCGCGAGACCGGCTCCGCACTTGACGTGTGGCTTGTTCCACACATGCGGCTGGTGGATGCCAGTTTCTCTCACTATAGTTGTCATGGGATTAACACCGGAGTTTGGCAACCATAATATCACCGTTGTGGCTTTCCGTAGGTAAGAATCGTTCTTAGCATCTACTCCCATAAGCCACGTAAAACATGCAACAACAAAGTAGAGGCGTCTAACTTGTTTTTGCAGGGAGTGTTTTCTGTGATATGGTATGGCCCAAGATGTAATGTGTATAATGTATGCGATGATCATGTTTTGTAATGTTTCACGACTTGCATGTCGATGAGTACACAACCGACAGGAGCCATATGGTTGTCTTTATAATTGTGTATGACCTGTGTGTCAACTTCTTATACGCCATGTAATAGTTTCACTTTATCGCTAAGTAGTTAGCAATAGTTGTAGTTGCTATTCGTGGTGGAGGCAATCATGGTGGAGTGATGGAGATCATGCCGGCACGCACAAGATGGAGATCATTGCGCGAAGATTGGCTATACCATGTCACATAAAGTTATATGCATGTGATGTTTATCCTTTTATGTATCTTATTATGCTTAGATCGCGACGGTAGCATTATAAGATGATTCCTCACTTAAAGATCAAGATAAAACTGTGTTCTCCCCAAGTATGCACCGTTGCGAAAGTTCGTCGTGTCCAAGCATCACGTGATGATCGGGTGCTATAGACTCTACGCTCACATACAACGGGTGCAAGCCAGTTTTGCACACGCGGAAATACTTGGGTCTAACTTGACGAGCCTAGCATGTACAGACATGGCCTCGGAACACATGAACCGAAAGGTTAAGCATGAGTCATATGAATGATATGATCGACACTTCGTTGTCCACCATTGAAACCACATCTCTTCTCGTGAAGACCGGATTAGGTGTGGTGAATTTGGATCATGTTCACTAAACAACTTGAGGGATGTTGAATTTAGTGGGAGTTCATCTAGTAATTTGATTAAAATTTGAACTAGTTATCATGAACATAGTCTAATTTGTACTTGCAAATATTGTAGATCGAA
The DNA here is from genome assembly GCA_916181665.1 of Avena sativa. Lineage (NCBI taxonomy): Eukaryota > Viridiplantae > Streptophyta > Magnoliopsida > Poales > Poaceae > Avena > Avena sativa. Next base: position 443,920,264 of record OV702282.1, on the reverse strand, counting down.
TGGCTAAGTCCAACTTCAACTTCAGCATTTTTGCTGAGAAGGAAAAGCTTAAAAACAATGGGTCTAAATTCACCAACTGGTTTCGCAATATGAGAATCATTCTCTCTGGCGGTCAAAAGGACTATGTCCTTGAAAGTGCGTTAGGTGACGCCCCTGCTGCTACTGCGCCGGCTGATGAGAAAGCTGTCTATCAGTCACGCAAAGATGATTATGGTGTGATTAAGAGCACCATGTTGTTTGCTATGGAATCGGACCTTCAAAATCGTTTTGAAGACTATCCCGTGCCCTTTGAGATTCTCGAGGAGCTTAAAACCATGTTTCAGACTCAAGCCCGTTCTGAGAGATATGAGATCTCTGAGAAATTCTTTAACTGCAAGATGGAGGAAGGGAGTTCCGTTAGTGAGCACGCCATTAAGATGTCGGGCTACACTCAACGCCTTGAGCAACTGGACTGCAAGATTCTAGAGGAGCTCAAGATTGACAGGGTTCTGCAATCACTCCCTCCCAGCTACAAAAGTTTTGTAGTGACTCACAATCAGATTGGTTCCACTGATACGATCACCGAGCTCTTCGCAAAGTTGAAGGCTGCGGAAGTGGACATCAAAAAGGATAATCATGTGTTGATGGTCAACAAGCCCCCCACCTTCAAGAAAGGTAAGGGTGCAAAGAAGCCCTTCAAGAAGGGCGGCGGCAAGCGCACTGCCCCTGCTGAGAAGAAGCTCAAGTCTGGTCCTAAGCCGGACACTGAGTGCTTCTATTGCAAGGACAAGGGTCACTGGAAGCGCAACTGTCCGAAGTACTTAGCGGACAAGAAGGCTGGCACCATCAAAGGTATATTTGATATACATGTTATTGATGTTTTCCTTACTAGCCCTTGTTGTAGTGCCTGGGTATTTGATACTGGTTCAGTTGCTAATATTTGTAACTCAAAACAGGAGCTACGGAATAGACGGCGGCTTGCGAGGGATGAGGTGACAATGCGCGTTGGCAACGGATCAAGAGTTGATGTGATGGCCGTCGGCACGCTCTCCTTAGTTTTACCTTCAGGATTAGTTTTAAACCTTAATAAATGTTATTATGTGCCTGCCTTGAGCATGAACATTATTTCTGGATCTTGTTTATTGCAAGACGGTTATTCATTTAAATCGGAGAATAATGGTTGTTCTATTTATATGAGTAACATCTTTTATGGTCATGCACCTATTGTGAATGGTTTATTTCTTCTAAATCTCGAAAGGGATGAAACACACATCCATAACATTGAGGCTAAGAGATGCAAAGTAGATAGTGATAATACTACTTATTTGTGGCACTGTCGTCTAGGTCATATTGGTGTAAAACGCATGAAGAAACTCCATTCTGACGGACTTTTGGAGTCTCTTGATTTTGAATCATTTGACACATGCGAACCATGCCTCATGGGCAAGATGATCAAAACCCCGTTCTCCGGTATGATGGAGCGAGCAACGGACTTGTTGGAAATCATACATACCGATGTATGCGGACCGATGAGTGTTTCGACGCGCGGTGGATATCGCTATTTTCTCACTTTTACCGATGACTTAAGTAGATATGGGTATATCTATTTAATGAAACATAAATCTGAAACGTTTGAAAAGTTCAAAGAATTTCAGAATGAAGTGGAGAACAATCGTAACAGAAAGATTAAGTTTCTACGATCCGATCATGGAGGTGAATATTTGAGTTATGATTTTCTCACGCATCTTAAAGCAAGTGGAATCGTTTCACAACTCACGCCACCCGGAACACCAAAGCGCAATGGTGTGTCTGAACGCCGGAACCGAACCCTATTAGAGATGGTCCGATCAATGATGTCCCTTACTGATTTGCCGTTATCATTTTGGGGTTATGCATTAGAAACCGCTGCATTCACTTTAAATAGGGCACCATCTAAATCAGTTGAGACGACACCGTATGAACTATGGTTTGGTGCTAAACCTAAGTTGTCGTTTCTTAAAGTTTGGGGATGCGAAGCTTACATCAAGAACTTGATGCCGGACAAGATCGAACCCAAAGCGGAGAAATGCGTCTTCATAGGATACCCTAAGGAAACTATTGGGTATAACTTCTATCACAGAACTGAAGGCAAAGTGTTTGTCGCAAAGAACGGTTCCTTTCTTGAGAAGGAGTTTCTCTCGAAAGAAGTGAGTGGGAGGAAAGTAGAGCTAGACGAGGTTGTTGAACCTTCTCTTGAATTGGAGAGTAGCGCAGCACCTGAAATTGTTCCAGTGCCGTCTGCACCAACGATAGAGGAAGCTAATGACAAGGATCATGAAGCTTCGGACGATGCTGCTACTGAACGTCGCAGGTCGACAAGGTCGTGTGCCCCTACTGAGTGGTACGGCAACCCTGTCTTGACTGTCTTGTTGGTAGAAGACAGTGAAACTACGAACTATGAGGAAGCGATGATGAGCCCAGACTCTGAGAAATGGCTAGAAGCCATGAAATCCGAACTGGGATCCATGAGCGAAAACCAAGTATGGACTTTGGTGGACCCTCCCAGCAACCGAAAGGCCGTTGAGTGCAAATGGATCTTCAAGAAGAAAACGGACGCGGATGGTAATGTTACCGTCCATAAAGCACGACTTGTCGCGAAAGGTTTTCGACAAGTTCAAGGTGTTGACTACGATGAGACTTTCTCTCCCGTAGCGATGTTTAAGTCCATTTGGATTTTATTAGCAATTGCTGCATTTCATGATTATGAAATATGGCAGATGGATGTCAAGACTGCTTTCCTCAATGGCAACATTGATGAAGAGTTGTATATGATGCAACCCGAAGGTTTTGTCAATCCTAAGGATGCTGATAAAGTATGCAAACTTCAGCGTTCCATTTATGGACTGAAGCAAGCGTCTCGGAGTTGGAACCTTCGTTTTGATCAAGTGATCAAGAGATTTCGATTTGTTCCAAATTGCTACGAAGCTTGTATCTACAAGAAAGTGAGTGGGAGCTCGGTTACATTTCTGGTACTATATGTGGATGACATATTGATTATTGGAAATGACATTAACATGCTTAACGATGTGAAGAGTTATTTGAACAAGTGTTTTTCAATGAAAGACCTAGGTGAAGCTGCTTATATATTGGGCATCAAAATCTATAGAGATAGACAAAGACGCCTGATAGCTTTAAGCCAGAGTACATACCTAGACAAAGTTCTGAAAAGGTTCAGAATGTATAAGGCAAAGAAAGGTTCAGTGCCTATGTTGTCAGGTAAGATATTGAGCAAGGCTCAGTGTCCAGCTACGGTAAATGATAGGGAAGCTATGAGCAAAGTGCCTTATGCCTCGGCCATAGGTTCTATCATGTATGCCATGCTGTGTACTAGACCGGATGTGTCCAATGCTCTTAGTTTGACGAGCAGGTATCAAAGTGATCCAGGAGTGGAACACTGGACAGGCGTGAAGAACATCCTAAAGTACCTAAATAGGACTAAAGAAATGTTCTTAGTCTATGGGGGTGATGAACAGCTCGTCGTAAAAGGTTACGTCGACGCTAGTTTCGACATCGACAAGGATGATTCCAAATCTCAGACAGGATACGTCTATATTTTGAATGGAGGAGCTGTGAGCTGGAGAAGCTGCAAGCAAAGCGTGATCGCGGGATCTACAGTGGAAGCGGAATACATGGCTGCTGCAGAAGCGTCAAGTGAAGGAGTTTGGATCAGGAACTTCATCACTGAGCTTGGCGTGGTTCCAAGTGCATTGGACCCACTGGAGATATTGTGTGACAACACTGGCGCCATAGCACTCGCTAAGGAACCAAGATATCATCCAAAGACCAAGCATATCAACCGCAAGTTTCATATAATCCGAGATTATATTGCAGATGGAGATCTGAAGATTAGCAAAGTACATACAGATCTGAATGTCGCAGATCCATTGACTAAACCTCTTCCACGTGTAAAACATGATTAGCACCTCAGTGCCTTGGGTGTGAGATTGTTGCCAAATGTAAACTAGATTATTGACTCTAGTGCAAGTTGGAGACTGTTGGAATTATGCCCTAGAGGCAATAATAAAGATGTTATTATTATAATTCTTGTTCATGATAATGTTTATATTCCATGCTAGAATTGTATTAAGCGGAAACTTTAATACTTGTGTGGTTTGTGAACAACACCGTGTCCCTAGTACGCCTCTATGGACCTGCTCATTGATTAATGATGGTTAAGGTTTCCTGACCATGGACATGAGTTGTCGATTAATAATGAGATCATATCATTGGGAGAATGATATGATGGACAAACCCAAACTAAGCGAATCAATTATATCGTGTCATCGTGTTCATCTTTGCGAAGCTTTTCTTATGTCAAATATTGTATTCCTTAGACCATGAGATAATACAACTCCCTGGTATCGGAAGAAAGCTTTGAGGTCATCAAACGTCATCCTATGAGAGGGTGATCATAAAGGTGTCTCTCAGGTGATCGGAAAGTATCTGTTGGGTTGTATGTATCGAGATGGGATTTGTCCCTCCCAAGTCGGACAGATATACTTCGGGCCCACTCGGTAATCGATATCAACTCCGCTTGCAAGCATGTGGTTAAGGAGTTAATCACAAAGTGATATCGTATTACGGAACGAGTAAAGTACTTGCTGTGAACGAGATTTAACTAGGTATGACGGTACCGACGATCAAATCTCGGGCAAGTAAAATATCGCGAGAATATATATATGGGATTGATTGAATCCTGGCATCGTGGTTCATCCGATATGATCATCGATGAATGTGTGGGAGTCAATATGGGTTTCCAGACCCCGCTGTTGATTGTTGATAGAAGATCATGTCTGCATATTCTCGAACCCGCAGGGTCACACACTTAACGTGTCTCGACGCTAGGATAGATTGTATGATTGGTTTATGAGTTTTTGTTCGGAGTCTCGGATGGGATTCGGGACATCATGAGAGGTTCCGGAGTGGTCCGGAGAATAAGATTCATATAAGGCAGTGCAGTTTTTGGAGTTCGGAATTGTTCCGGGTTAATCGATATTGTACCAGAAGCTTCTAGAACCTTCCGGAAGGGGACCAACGTGGCCCCACCTTCCGGGAGGGGGCATGGGCCTATGAGGGAGTGCCCTGGCCGTATTGGGCCAGGGGCACAAGGCCCCATAGGGCCCAACCGGCCAGCTAGGGTAAAACCCTAACTAGACCTTCTAGAAGGGGGGGGGGGTTTCCTTGCCCCCCACTCCTCCTCCTTTGGCCGCCGGTTTGGGCTTGGGGGAGGGGCTAGGGCAGCCGCCCACCCCTCTATATAAAGAGGGCTGGGGGCGCACCACCCCCCACACCTTCCTTCAAGCCCAGTCGCCCTGCTGCCCTCCTCTCTCTCTCCCTCCCGACTGCGTGTAGGCGAAGCCCTGCTGCAGAAACTCTCCACCAATTGCACCGCGCCGTCGCGTTGTAGATCCAACCCATCTCTCCACCATACTTGCTGGTCCAAGGAAGGAGGAGATGTCGAGGTGCTGCACGTGTGCATCTCACGGAGGCACCGCCACTTGTGGTGCTAGATCGGATCGGATTGGATCGCGAGGAGGAGAAGCGATTACGACTACATCACCCACGTTCCGACGAACGTTCCGCTGTGCGAATCTTCAAGGGTTTGAAGATCTAATCCAATCTCTCTCGTTTTTTGCATCTACTAGATTAGATCTTGGCTTCCCTTCTGTTTGCATCCGTAGAAAATTTTGATTTACTATGCCGCGAAACCCTTCAGTCCATCTGTCAGTGACCTTGCGGGTGAGTTCACTGGTTCGAATCGTTTTCTGCGGGGAGGAGAGGAACTGGGCTGGACTGGGCCAGGTGGGCTTAGCTAGGCTGGTTCGACTTTGTTCTCTTTTTTTATACTGTTTCTGTTTTTCTTTTTCCTTTCTTAATAATCTGTTTTGATTTCATTTAATCAATTCAAGCATCCATTTGAATTCAAACTTTTGTCAAATTTTGTGTAGCTTTAAACACTGATTAGCAAAACATTCTGGAATCATTTTAAGAATAATTTATTTATGCTTTTTAAGGCCTTTTAATTATTCATAGTAGGCTCTAGTTTTAAATCAAATAAGATTTAATAATATTTTCAAACACCTTTTAAATTCTTTAAACTTTCCAAATCCTTTCAGTAGGTTTTTATTTGATTAATATAGTGTCAAAATAATTCATCTTGAATTATTTAGAAAGTACTTAACATGATTCATAAATCATTTGAGTTGGGTTTTTGTTTAATTCCAATTGAATTAAATATAGTTTTGAATCCATAAATTTTATTTTGAAGATTTCTTTAATCTTATTTAAGTTGAATTAAACCACCTTTATTTCACTTGGGTAAATTCCAAAATATTATTTTCTCATGAATTATATATTTATTCTTATTAGAGATTTGTCTTTATTAAGATAGGGATAGCATGGTTAATGCCATTTTATTTTATTTTGGAAATTCTTTATCCTTTTATTTTATTTGATTTGGTTTATATTCATTCCATTTGCTTAATGGATTAGGCCAAGATTTATTTGGTCTTTCAATTATTCTTTATTTTAATATTTCTTTCTTCATCTTATAAAATCCATATCTTTTTATTTAGAGATCCAAACTTGGTGATTTCCAATTTGGTAAAATCTTGTTTAATATTTGTTTATCCTTTTAAATCCCTTTAGGATTATTTGCTCACCAATTGGTTTGGATTTTAGATAGGTTCTTTATTAGCTTTGGAAATTCAATTCCTTATCTTTTTATATTCATAAGATTTTATTTATGGCTCCAAATTAAGTGAAACCAATTTCTATGGTCTTATAATATTTTTATTTGTCATTCTTGATCATTTGTAAATGTTTGTTGACAAGATTTTATATGGATCAAATCCATAGGCTTGGAGATAACTTGGAAATGATTTTTATTCCATTAGGGTTTAGGGTTTGGATTTGTTTTCCAAGTGTTTATGTTTCAAGATACATTCATTGATGAATTCATTTCTCTTGATTTGGATTTTTGTTGAATTCAAACTTTTACCAAAGTTTGTTCAAGATGGGATTTTAAGTTTCCATTTAGAAACAAAAGTTTCTTTTCACCCTGTTTTTCAACAATAATTTATTTTATTTATTTATTTTTCACATTACAAGATTTGGAAAATCTTGGGATGTGACAGGCTACCACCGTTAAAATAAATCTCGTCCCGAGATTTGGGGAGGCTAGGGTTACAAGTTGGCTCAAAACAACTGGGGTACTACCACCCTTAAAATTTTCCAACTAAATTACATCTTGGCTTGCTTGGGATCCTGTTGAAATCTCTCTGGACAAACATCTGCATAGTGTCCTTTGTTTCCACACTTGAAACATGTGACAAGGCTGAGATCCTTCATAGGCTTGTTTATCTTGTGCTTCATCTTTTCTGGACAGTTGCTTGCACAATGTCCTTGGTTACCACAATTGTAACATGTGATAAGATTGAGTTCATCACGTATCTTCTATGGGCAAGTTGCTACATAATGGCCTAGCTCTTTGTAGTTGTTGCACCACACTTGGCTGATCTCCTTATACTTCTGCTTCTCTGGACATTCACTGGCATAGTGTCCCATTTCTTTGCAATGACCACATTGCACATGGCTTTTGTCCTTCTTTTTCTTGGGTTTCTCCAAAGCTAAGAGTGCTTCTAGTTCATGTTCTTCATATGTTATCTCAAAGGTAGGAACAGTTCCTGGTCTCCTTGACCTTTTATTACTCCTTGGATAATACATATGTCTCCTCTTTGGTCCTTTAAATTGAGTCATGTTGCTGGGAGGTACAAGCTGAGATTTTCCTTTTTCTTCATCCTTCTTGGTAGACTTGGCTCTCTCATGGTAGTCTGCAATCAGTTGTTGCACTCCACCTTGTTTCCTTTGTTGAACTATGGAATAGATGGGGCATTGGATAGGGACATGATTATTTCATTCACATAGGAAACAAGTAGCTTGGGATGTGGGGCATTGGTTAGCTGGATGTTTCTCTTCACAGTTGGGGCATTGATCTTCATGCTCCTTGGAAGTGTGATCCTTGTCTCCATAAATATTGCAAGCTTGGGTTCCTTCTAGAATAACATCTTTGTCATCCTTGTTGTCATAAGCTCCTTGGGAAGAGTTTTCTCCCATGTTGATCATTTGGGTAGCCAACCCTTGCAACAATTGGGATTGAGTTTTCAAAACTTCTTGCATGGTTGGGTCTAACTCATTGTTGTTGGCTATAAATTGAGCTGTCACTTGGTTGGGTTTGTCTTGCAAGTAGTTGGTCTCTCATGTTGACCTCTTGGTTGTTGTTGTTGTTGTCATCCTTGATGTTGGAGTCTCTTGGAGAAGTCATCTGTTTGGGTTGGATTGGGATTAGAATAGGCAAAAATATTTCTAAGGGAATAATTCTAATCACACACATCACAATTCACACAAGCAATGTGCAAGCAATCACAAACAAACATTCCACTCAAACAACAAGTTTCAAGCATATTTTTAGGCAACCAAAAATATTGTTGTTACACCACATAAGTTGGTGGGTTTGTCTTAAACTAAATATGGTGATCCATCTATATGGTTCACTTGAAATTTTTCCATCCTTCTTGGTTGATTCTTCTTGAACAAGATCTTTGTATCCTTGGAGAAAATTTCTTGTGTCTTGGTCACAAAACTTCAAAGGTGATGATGGTTCCTTCTAAGTTGTGTTTCCTTAGTCTTCAAGTCTTGAGTAACATTTCTTGTCACACTTGTAGTCCTTAGTGATATCTAACATTGAAGTCCTTGATGATAATGTTGAAGTCATTAGAGTTGAAGATGTTGAAGTTATTAAGGTTGAAGATGTTGAATTCATTAGAGTTGATGAAGTCCTTTGCACATGGTGAAGTCTTTGGCCATGGGGTAGGTCTTATCCATCAAGTTGAAATAGAAGAGATGTAGAGTCAAAACCAAAATGGTTGAGGAAAGGGTTTACAAGATTGTTTGTAAATAAGTTTTTGGAACAAATACAACTCCTTATTTTCTAAGGTTTTTTTTCCAATCCTAGGGTTACAAATCCTACAGGCAACACAATGCTCTGATACCATCTGTAAGGTTCCCAACCTTTAATAAGGTAGAGATCCCTGTGTTTACAATGCTAGTCCCTGGATCAATAGCTAGCATCCACAGTTAAGATGTAATATCAAGAAACATAGGTCATAATACAACTTTATAACCAGGAATAAAATAATTTATAACATCTTACATAGCTCATTTGGCTATCTCATTACAATGCAGCAGAATATAACAATAGCATGGGGTCCTTCATCTTCAAAGTGCCACAGGCAGACATGTTGGTTGTAGACTTGTAATCCTAATCATTAAACTTCACTAATATCAAAGAAATCTGCAACATAACAAGTTACAGCCACAAGGGTCAATACATTTGAATTGTATTAGCAAGTGATACTATGGTAGTATAGTGGAGTCTATCATCTATATGCATTTGGCTAAGTGGAGCTTAGGCTTGCTTTGCTCAAAATAGATTTTCCTTATCATTTGAAAACACTAAGTTATTGTTTGACAAAAACACCCAAGGCATCTCCCAATAGAAATTGATGATCCTTCAACCCTTGTTCAACCACAAGTTTTTAACTTAGAAATTGGGATGAGGAGATTCTTGATAACTTCCATGTCTTGATGCTCAAATTGTCCTTTGCCAGGGACATGGCTAAGTACTTAGGTTTTACACTCTGCAGAGGTGGTGCACTTTCCCCACAAGACTTCTCCGTCCCATTCCAAATCTCATGGTTAACGCGTGATATACAGCGCAAGAATCACTGGCGACATTGGTTGTTAAGTCCTAGATATTATGTTCCTTTACCACCGAAACTTTTATAGTAGGTTATTACCTCATGGTAAATAACCTATAATCATATTATTATGAAAATAGTGTTTTCATACCTTTTTCAAATGCAGGTGATGACAACACTAGATTTGTAAAATACTTTACAGAAAATAATCAAAGGACATGAGCAAGTGTGAACTTTCCTTCTGTGGTTGCAAAATTATGCACTCATGGTCTTCGAGACAATATAAGACCCAATATCTGAAATTAGCATCATTGGTCCAGTAAGGAATAATGTTTAAAGAAGCAGGATGCTATTATGCATAAGTAATGTTATGCATTTTGTAAAAATCCCAAAGTGAATCCCCAATACTTTGAGTGAAGTGAGTTTAGGTAATTCTTCTAAGAGTTGGTTTATCTTCAAATTTTAATTTATTAGTAATGACCTTTATAAAGGAGCTTAAGTGTTAACAATTCAAAATATACAAGTAAAGTATAAAATAATGTGATTTATGGTTAATTGTCATTTGGTGACTATTGATAAACATCCTTGGGATGGAGTTGTTAAGAATTGAAGAACTTACTATAAGATTATTGTTTGAAGTGGCAAAAAGAATTACATTTGAAGAAAGATTTCTTTTCTAAGGTTTAAATAATATTTATTGGTAATAGAACGTGATCAATGTCCTTTGGTGTTTGATTGATTAGTATGGACTTGAGATGCTTTATGTCTTAATTTAAATAGACCAAAGTTAACTATAAAAACATAAGTAGTTTATTAGAAATGATGTTTATAAGCTTTTGAGACTAAAGTTAACTCTAAAAGGGTAAATAAACTTAAGGTGGAATTGGTTTTAATTATTCTCCAGTTTTGGATTTATGATAAGTATGACTAAGGTGTGAAATCATTCGCTTTATAAGTGAATGATTACATTAAATTTGTTTTGCTATTATGAAAATAATATGCAACTATTAAATGAAAGTATAATTTGGATGATATTATTAAGGTGTTAGATTTAAATTCATGTTGATTATTATTTAGATATTAAGATCCTTCCCTCCTAATATCAGTGCATGATGTATAAAATTATCTTAAAGGGTGTGGTTTTGAATTTTTTAGTTAAGGTTTCAAAAGAATATTATAAAGTTAATGACTTATGCTTAAGTTTTATTACAAATTTTAGTTATGGTTTAGAACTTTGGTAATTAGATTTTTAGGTTTTAATATTTCTAAAGAAATATAATTATTTCTTACTTAAGAAATGTTTTTAAACAATTTTAAAATAGGTAATAGATAAGGATTTATTACTTTAAAATATTCAAATCCTTTCTCATAGTATTTTTAATATTTTTCTAGTGTAATATATTTATTCAAGATCTTAAAAATTATTTTTAATTATTTTTAAGTATTTTTATTATGTTTATAAAATTCCATCAAGGATTAAATGTCTTTAAATATTTACTGCATATTTTAATTATAAAAAAATCAGGCTAGTATTTTTATAAAATTGTGTATTTATTTTGATACAAAAAATGATTTTGTTTTCCTGATTTTATGAAATTTCACTTAGGATTTAGTGGTGTTAATATTTATTTGCTTTATATTTTTCTTTAACAAGTAAATTTATATTTTTATTAAGTAGAACTTATTTTTATTATGATTTAAATATATTATTTTTATTCTGTTAAGTTTTTTTTGATAATTTTCTAGAGCTCAAAATGTTTAGATGATATTTTGGTAATTTTCCATTTACCTCTTATTATTTATTAGCAAGATTTGTTTTATTTCATAAATCTGGGCCTATTAGGCAGCCCAGCCCACTAGGTTGGGCTAGACCACTTGGTCTGGTCCTCTGGGTTGGTTAACCCCGACCCTATCTTCTCCCTTGCCGCTCGTCCTCTCCCTGGTGATGCAGATGTTGCCGCTCCTCTCTGGCTCGATTCTGGCGAATGCCGGCCATTTCAGCTGCTGCTGCCGGCTAATGAAGCTCCGTCGCCACCTGGCCAATCTGGTCCTCCAATTTGATTTGGCCTCAAGGCCTTATCGAGCTCGCCCTCTTTCATCTCCTGGCACTAGGGTTTGGTATTGGGGTCACCGTGTGCCGGTGGTCCTGTGGTGCTCTTTGTCAGCCTGGACCTCCTCTTCCTCAGCTCGACGCCAGCGGGAAGGTGTGCAGGCGCAACCCTGGCATCTCCTTCTCCTGATGCATGCGTAAGGGCGCTGCCAGCGTAACCCCGACATCCAATGCTTCCTTTAATTCGGTGATGGTATTGGACATGAGTTGTTCCCTGGCTTCATCAAGCTTACGCTCCAGGTGCTCGGCACCCTCGGTGAGTTTTGATTCCATGTGACCAGCCTTAGTGCTGATGGATCTGATCCATGGTGCTGCTATGTTTGTTTTGTTGATGATCTATTGCTTTCCAAAATCCTTGGATTTGGATGAGCAAGTGATCTAGTGGTACTGATTTAGGTTAGTGGTTCTGGGGTTGTGAAGCTATGAGTATAGGAATATCCTGCTTGTGATCTCGAGATTATTGATTCAGGATATGTGCTTGAATATTGGTGGCTTGGTTTAGTTGGGGATGAATTAATTTCTGCTTCTAGGTTGGTAGATAATATTCATTGGATGGCTTTAACTGAATCTTGGTTTTGCTGTAAAAACCCTCAAAGTGTTAGGATGCTTCTTAATTGGCTTGCTAAGAAACTGATCTGGGAACCACTCCTAGATGGTTACATGAGATAAGAAAATTCAAACCATTGGTTTGGATTTTATCTTGCTGGAATACTTATTGAACTATATGAGTTCTAGTTGTCTATCTAGAACAATGATCTGAATTCATCTGGTCTGCTTAGTTTGCTCTGTCAACATGATAGAATATATTGGGATGATTTATTAGATCCTTTTTATAGTGGCTCCTGCCATCTGGAGATTATTACTGTGGTGCCTCTTTTTTTAGAGTGTGCACAACAATCCTTCTTGTAGCATGATGCGTTGGTGTAGTAGCTGATTAAAAATTAGTACTTGAATGCCAATGATGCAAAGGCTAAAGTATTTCTTGATCTATTTAACGATAAGGTGATCTAACAATTGATTCCTACATTCTTTGTCTGGGAAAATGATTTGTGGGTTTAAAAAAAATGATCTTGAGCTTGTACTCAAGAAACTATGAATCTGCTAGGTACAGAAGTGCTACCCTCTGGGGATGTGCCCTGTAACCTAGCAGTTGTGGTTATGTTTGTCTAGTAAAAACTAGATAATAGGCTCATGATGTTGGTTTGAAGCCAAATATCTCAGGGATGATACTTACATAATTTTCTATGTGGATCTGAGAGTTTTATCCTTCCTAAATCTCCTCCTAGATATATGATTGAGATCAGATACTATGATTGACTCTTGAGGAGGAAGTTCTTAACCCAGCCTATGATGCAAAGGCTGAGGCACTATTGGATAATAAGAAAAACATATTTAATTTTGGTGGCTTTCATTCTCTGTGATGAGCTTGCATAGCATCCTTATGCAAACTGAGAGAAGTCTCCTTCTAATCCTCCTAGACAACCTCTAGTTGAAGGGTAGTTGGATTTGGATGATTTGTAACATATCCATTATTTCTTTTGAATCTGATGATGCAAGCTAATATGAACAAGTGCTGCATGATCTAATTTATATTTTGGACTTGTACCTGTTGTTGGTGGCCTATTGGGGATCATGGTCTACTACTACTTGTGATGCTGCTGATCTTGATCTACTCCTTGTGATGCTATTGATCTTGATCTACTCCTCCTTGTGCTCACTTGATCTTTTCTTGGATGGCTTAAGTAAGCAACCAGATACTGATTAGGTGGTGGATTTGGTGGGATGATCTAAGTATTCTTGGTTTTATGATAAGATGATAACATGGGGAATGTGCTCTGAAGTGTGAAATGGTAGCTTGTTGCTACGGCTGGCTCACCCCTTTGTGTACATAAATTTGCTTTCTTGTCTCCTTCCTGGGGCTGCTGCTGTATTGACAGCACACCCATATGCATGGTTGTGTGAGCAGCTTGCTTGTTTACTATGAGTCATGGATCAGATCGAGTACTTCCTTGATATTTCTGGATGGATTTTTTACTTCTTATCTGTTTACTATTTAAAACCAAGGTGAAACTTGCCCCTGGCTTATGATGCTAAGCCTAAAGCCATTTTTTTATGGTAAGATCATATACACACATTGGTGAAACTTGCCCCTTCAATTAAAAGCTCAATGATGTGTCCAAATAGTGCATTTCACTGTCAGACTGAGACCAAAGGTTTAACCACTAATCCATTTCTTATTTTTCTTTTTGTTATTCTTTTTATTTTTTATTTCTTTAATTGTAGGTGTAAGATCAGAAATATAAAGGAAAGATTTAGAAGATGGGGAAAGTGAAGATTAATTTAGTTTTAGATTTTACTTACTTCTTTTGTAATTTACTTTATCATTTGTAAAGGACATTGTATATATATTTTCTTGTAATAAATATTATTTCACTTATGAAATTCCTGTTTCTTTTGTAGACTGTAAAATATTGTACCCTTAATAAACTTCAAATTTTCTTCCTTTCTAAAACTTGAATCCTGTAATATTTATATCTTATTTATAAATATGAATTACATTCTTATATATTGTTGTAATTCATTTACCATTGTATTTCAATTTCAAGTTTCTTTATCTCATATTATTCTTATTGTAATATTCTCTTCTATTTGTATAAATGTAATTATTTTGTAACACTTGTATTAATGTAATAAAGTATTCATATATTCTTTCATTTACTTTTTTTTATTTTGTAGTTATTATAAAATCATATTACTTTATTCAAGAATTTCTATTCTATTTCTCCTAAGTATTTTGTTATTCCATAATATTTATTGAATTTTTTTTTTAGTGTGCTCCATTTGTATCTGTAATATTTAATATTTGGTACAGTGTATTCTTTGAAAATACACTTACTTGTATTATTAAATAATTTATGTTGTAATCTTCTTTGATTGCTCTATTAGTTTATACAATTAATTGTTGTAAATCTGTTATATTTGTAAAACTTCATTCTTGTATATTATTTCTTTGTTGGAATACTATATTTGCAGGTAAATCTTTGTAAAGACAATGTCGTACTATTATAAAATTAAATTTCTTTCCTTTTGGGATTGAAATATACTAAACATTTATATCTTATTTGTAAATAAAAACTCAATTTCAATTTGTTATTGTGATTCATTTATTCATTTATAATTAAATTTTAAATTTCTCTTGAATTCAAATATATGATTTGAATCTTCAAATTCGAATTGCTTCCACCCTAATGCAAAGGATTCAACAAAGGTTATGTCAAAATCCAGAGCACTAGCCCTAACCTTTCCCTCATAACAATAGAGATCTCGATCCCTCTAGCTCTTTTAGTTTTGCGCGAAAATTCCCCGGATTTTCTTATGCATGAATGCAATGCACAAACATGTGTCCTGTCTATTTCTAGGTGCTAATCCTCGGATGTTACAGACTCCCCCCCTTAAAATAAACTTCGTCCTCAAAGTTCGTATACTCTCACGTTTCGGAACGAGCAATTGTCTTGTATTGATTACGGAATTTCTCAACTCCATGGTAACCACAAATGGCAATAATTGTAGTATTCCATATCCAGATCTTTTTCTTGAACTCTCAACATTCTTGACCATCTTCAACTTGTTGTCTCCAATACTCCAAAGTTACTTTTACTATTCCCCCTCTAGGGATATGTCCTTATTATAGAATCCTTAATTTGTGGTCTCTTCTTTAGTTCCTTATCCTAATTCGGTATCCTAACCCAACTCCTTTTATTTAATCATCGAATTTACTTACAATATTATATGGGGTCTAGGAAGTCTCACTAAAATAGGTTTTAAATTTCTATTAGTCAATAGTTGTGGCCAAAAGACTAATATTTGATTTATTATTGTATGAGTTGTACTGGTAGTCCTTTTGAAGATTGGTATTGAAAAAATTTAGTCCATACCCATCAGAATATCTTGTTTCTCTATACATGTCAAATGGGATGTGATTATTCACTCTTAAGGATTACTTAAGAATTGTTTCTTCTAGAATTAGGCTATTAGGATTAATCTATTTTATTACCTTCAAGCTTTTACTTTAGCAAGCTTTTGCTAATCGTTTATGATTACCTTAAATACTTCTTAAACTTCCTTCTATAATTACCTTTAAGGTTTGAATCCTACTATCTTGAAGTAAACTTCGATCTTTCATCCCGATATACTTCGATCTTTTAACCTTATGAAAATAAGGCTTAATGTTGTCATAGGTTACTATTTCTTCTCCAACCTTTACTTTGGAATTCAGATAATAGTACTTCCGTTTACTGTTTACTCTCCCCCTTAGAGTTTACTAATGGTCTCTAGCCTACGTATATAGCAACCATTGGCTCTGCAACTAGAATATTGGTCTCTATCCAGCTTATACTATACCTCTTTAAGTTCTCACGAAAGAACTTACGGTATACCCACACAATCGTGGATCTCCGACATAGATCTTCCAAGATTATTTGTCTTACTAACTATTTGGACATTTTCGCTTTGATAGACCTGACATTGCGAAGCGCCTCGAAAGACGGTCGCTTTAATTTTTATACTCCTTTATCTATTACTTAGTGAAAGAGCATTTTCCTATCCCTCTGATTTTGATGTTTGATAACAATACACTTATCGATTTAACTGTGTACTAAGTTTATCACAGGATTGATAAAAGGAGGCACAATTTATGGCATATCAATTCCCCTTGCAAAAACCTCTGTGTCAACCGGTAGTACCGGACCTACAACCGGTACTACCGCTTGACACCGGTACTACCGGTTCCAGTACCGGTTGGCACTAATCAAAAGTGATAAGGGTGCGTGCTAGTCAGTACCCACCGGTACCACGAAGCGGCACTACCGGCCCAACCGGTAGTACCACTTGGTACAAGCGGTACTACCGCTTGAGGCGGTCGTACCGCTCGTCAGTACCGTGGCATACTGACTAGCACCCACCCCTCTCCATTTTGGTCAGTACCAAGCGGTACTTGGGACCGGTACTACCGCCCGAACCGGTAGTACCGCTTCCTACCTCCGGTACTACCGCTTGGGCGTAGTACCGCAAGGGCGATACCGCCCAAAGCTGAAGAACACTGAAGAACTGAGGCGCCTCCGGTACCTGGTCTGGTACTGGACCGGTACTACCGCTTGCCAGCGGTACTACCGCTTGGGTACCGGTACTACCGGTACATTAAATGCTCCAACGGCCATATATTTCGTGGAGGGGTATAAATACCCCTCCACCTACATTGGGACAAATAGCTCAGCACATTAAAGTCATTGCCCACCATTGGAGTCCATTGGATCCACTAAAATCTTCAAGATCTCCTCATCCAACCACCCAAATTCCTTGATCTTTGGGGAATCGAAGGAGGAGGCCCCGATCCACTACTTCACCAAAAGAGATCTTCAATTCCCCCTCATTTCATTGAGGGCCCCTTTGCTCTAGTGTTTTCTTGGAAACCCTAGTTCTTGTTTTGGTTCTTACAAGCTTGTCTTTGATTGCTTTGACAACTTGCTTGTATTTGGGAGCCTCCGATTCAGTTGTGGATGTGTGCCCCAAACTTGTAACGGTGCCGGCTTCCACCTTGAAGGTTGCCGATATAGTGGAAGGTGAATCGATCCCGTTGGGGTGAGATTCATCGGAGAACAAGGGAGGCCTTTCGTGGCGTTGGTGGTTTGAAACCACCCCCTCTCCAAACGTAGACGTACTTCCCCTCAAAAGGAAGGAACTACAGGAAACAAATCCTTGTGTCTCCGCGTCCACTTTTCGGTTACTTCTATCCTTTACCGCACCTTACTTATTTACTACTACTTTGTGTTGTGTTAGCTCTTGCATAATTGTCATATAGGTAAATTCACCATAGTTGCATTATCTAGAGAATTTACCTTATTGTCAAACCTAAATTTGAAAAAGAAGAAAATTTGAAGTAGCACCTATTCACCCCCCCTCTAGGTGCCCATACGATCCTTTCAATTCGTATCAGAGCCTCGGCTCTTTATTCGGGCTTTACCGCCTAAGAGAACATGGGTAGCCAAGAAGGGGATGGTGGTAGTGAGTCGACCCCGGTGACCATGGAAGATCTCAGAAACTTGGAAACAAGATTGAGCTCTTCCTTGGTCAACGAAGTCAAGAAGATGCTTGAGCAACTTCTTAAAGACAAAGATGGCTCATCACCCCCATCTCCTCAAGAGGAACTACCATCCGTTGTACCCAAAGGGAATACTCCGGTATCCCCCGAGGGTATGGTGGTAGGGGACAAACTAGACAATGCTAATTCCTCTACACGACTTGATGGGGGGAAGGGTGAGCACCGTGATTCTTGGTACTCTCTGATCCTCCCATCCCTCACCCTCATGTGTACAATAGAGGTGACCCACCTAAGCTAGAAGAGTCTGCTACTTTTGCTCAATGGCAATCACTAATGAGAACTCATATGCACAGCTCTTGCATTGAACTATGGAACATCATCGAGCATGGACTCTTTATTGGGGATCCAAACAACTTGACAAGAAGAGAGGTTGTCAATAGTCAACTCAATGCCACTGCTTTGCATATGATTCAACAAGGATTGGGAACAAAGGATTACCCACACATTGAGCACTTTAGCATTGCCAAGGAAGCTTGGGATGCTCTCACTGTGTTGTTTGTTGGAAATGAGAGTATGAGGAGGAACAGATATGATGCTCTAAGCAATGAAGCCGAAGGTTTCTACATGAAAGAAGGTGAAGATCACGAAGACATGTATCGAAGGCTCAAGACCACCGCCACCGCTTTTAGAAATGTGGTTGCCTCACATGTGGATGATGCATGGCTAAAAAGGAAATATGTGAGTGCACTCATGCCTTTTGAGCCCACCGACTTGAAGAGCTTATAGGGAAGACACAACTATCATCTCATGACCTCAAATGAAGTTGTGCAAGAGATGGCCACTTTCAAGGGCGCCGCCAAGAATGCCAAAGATGCTCGTGCTCGTGCCCTTGGTATGAGCAATGTGGTCAATGTTGCTTTGAAGGCTAAAGTTGTGGACTTTGAATATGAAGATGATAGTGATGAAGGCCTCTCCTTGGACCATCCCGATGACGTCAAGATTGCTCATAGTCAATATATGGCTTTCTATGCAAAGAACTTTTGGAAGAACCGCGCGAAGGCCAAGATGGAAATGCAACGAAGAAGCAATCCAAATGGGAAAAGAGAGAATACCACTAGGCTGAGAACTTGCTTCAATTGTGGTAACCGCTATCACTTTGTGGCAAGCTGCCCCTATGAGAAGAGAGAAGATAACGGTGGTAAGCTTGTGTTGAAGAAGGCTCTCAAGGCACCTTACAAGAAACCCTTCATCGAGAGGAATCCCGTCAACAAGAAGTCGGGAGAAATTGTCTTGATCACTCATGAAGAATACTCCTCCGACAATGAAGATGATGAAGATGAAACTTCGCATGGTGTGGCTGCTCTAGCTACCACATCTACTCCGACAGTCTCACTCTTCGATTCTCCAAATGAGAACTCTTCCACCAAGAACGTCACTTGCCTTATGGCAAGAGGAACGGAGGTATCCTCATCATCCCACTCTACTCAATTAGATAATGATGAATTTGATGATGAAATGTCTCTTGATGTTAAAAAGGAATTAATTGCCTTTGATGAGTTCATGACTAACCTAGAAGGTGATGCTAAACTACATTTTGGGAACATCTTAGATCAACTCTCCCATACTCAAGAGCTTCTAGATGTTAGATGTAAACTTGGACATGAACATATGATTGAACTAGAGGCTTTAAGCAATGCTCTAGAAGAAGAACAAGAGACTAGGTTGTCCCTTGAGTCAAAACTTGAAGGGCTTGATGAGGCCAATGACATCATTGTTAACAAACTCATCAAAGAGCGTGATCATGGTATTGCTAAATACAAACGGGCTAAAAAGGGCAAGATTGAGTTTGGTGTGGTTCATGAAAAACTTGCCGAGGACTTTAGCTTGCTCAACAAGGCCCACAAGGCCTTGGAGAGTGAACTCTTGTCACTCACAAAGTCCCATGAAACACTTCAAACTCAATTGGCCAATATTCCTTCACCTAGTAACTTCATTCCATCTAGTAGCACAACTATTCTTGAAGAGAATGCTAGGTTGAAGGGGGAGCTTGCTAAGGCCACATTTCCACAAGGCAACAAGTCTACTGATGATATTTTGAGAAAGCAAAGGCGTAGTGGTGATAAAGGGGGCATTGGTTTTGTCTCTAAAACAAAGAAGAAGAACAACAAGAAGAAGAAGGACATGCCCACACAAGAGACCAACAAGACCTTTGTGGAGAGTAAGACCACAAGTGGTAAAACCATGTCTCATGATGACTTTGCGGGTAGTGCTAACCCTCACTATGTTCTAATGCGTGATCATTATGGTGGTGTGTATGCACAATACATTGGCCCTTATGATGGTTATATTGCTTGGTCTATTTGAGTTCCCAAGACCCTTGTTGCTACCAAAAGAGGACCCATTGAAAAATGGGTACCTAAAAACTAGCTTGATCTTTTGTAGACTTATGCTTCCGGAGGGTCAAAATGGGTGATCGATAGTGGTTGCACAAATCATATGACCGGAAGCTCTTCTATGGTCAAGGACTTGGTGTCAAATGAAGATCAAATCACCGTCACATATGACTACAAGTCAAAATCTACGGTAATGGGTTTCGGCAAGGTAGTGGTGGCTCACGACATTACACTCGTGAACGTCATGGTTGTTGAAACCCTTGGATACAATTTACTTTCTGTCCGTGCTCTTGGAAAGATGGGCTTTGCCGTCTTTATTGATAATGATATTGTGGTCCTCATGTGGAGCAAGTCTCTCAAGGTCGCTTTCGTTGGGTACGTCGAAAATGACTTGTATGTGGTGGACTTTTCGGGGCAAGCCACTGCAGGTCCGATGTGCTTATACGGGAAGGCCGATGTGGGTTGGCTATGGCACCGCCGACTAGCCCATGTCAATATGAGAACTTTGCAAAGTCTCCATAAAGAGGGCCATATTGTTGGACTAAAATAAAATGTTTCCTTTGCCAAAGATCGTGTTTTTAGGGCATGTGTTCTAGGGTAGATGCATGACGCTCCTCATAAGCCCACGAACCAAATCAAGTCTAACAAGATCTTGGAACTCCTCCATGTGGACCTATTTGGTCCTCCATCTCATGCAAGTCTTGGTGGGAAGAAATATTGTTTGGTGATTGTTGACGACTTTTCAAGATACTCTTGGGTTTATTTCTTCAAGTTGAAGAGTGAAACTCAAAGGACTTTTATCGACTTCATCAACATGGTTCAACGGCAACAACATGTTCCCGTGTTGATTATAAGAAGTGACAACGGCACCGAGTTCAAGAACTACACCTTGAATGATTTTCTTAGTGATGAGGGGATTAAACAGCAATATTCCGCTGCATACACCCCTCAACAAAATGGTGTGGCCGAAAGGAAGAACCGGACTCTTATTGAGATGGCTAGGACCATGTTGGCGGATTTTAAATCTCCATACAACTTCTGGGCCGAAGCCGTCTCCACCGCTTGCCATGCTTCAAACCGGCTCTACCTCCGCAAGAAAATCAACAAGACTCCATATGAGATACTTACCGGTAACAAGCCCAACATATCTTATTTCCGGGTGTTCGGTTGTAAGTGTTTCTATCTCATCAAAGGTGTTCGTTTGTCTAAATTCGAGTCTAAAGCATTAGAGGGTATTTTTGTTGGCTATGGTCTCGAATCTCACACTTATAGAATCTATGACAAGCTCTCCGGAGCCGTCATAGAATCTTGTAGTGTGACCTTCGAAGAATATGATGGTCCCCAAGGGGGGCGTGTTGATGCTTGTGATGCAGATGATGAAATGCCTCAGGATGCCATAGGAAGAATGGGTGTGGGTTATATCCGCCCCGTTGAGGAACCCCTTATGGCGGATCGAGAAGAACTATGCTCCACTCGAGTGGAGCCCTCATCTACACAACCTCAACATGCTCCATCTACCGATGAGGACATTGACTAAAGAAAAAGACAAGATGTGGACCCTCAACATAGTGATCAATGTGTGAACTTTAATCAAAGGGATCTTGGTCCATTCGATGGGTTGTCAAGTGGTGCCAAGTGAATTTGTCAAGGAAGATCCATCCAAACTGTTTTGAGACGAGCTCAAATTGAGGCTAGAAGAGCACTTCATCAAGACCAAGGTCAATCCGTGCCTCCCAATGCAGAGGAAGACTCCAATGATGATCAAGGTCAAGTTTATGGTCAAGACGAGGATCAAAATTATGAAGAGGTTCCCCCAAGAAACAATGAGGAGATCCACGCTCGTCGCGAAGCTAGAAAAGAAAGAATGTTGGAATTAAGAGACCACACCCTCCAAAATGTTGTTGGATATCTAAGGAAAGGAATTTCCACAAGAGCACAATTGAAGAGGTTTAGTGAACACCAAGCACACATCTCCATGATTGAACCAAAGAAAGTGTGGGAAGCCCTTGAAGATTCGGATTGGTTAGAAGCTATGCACAAAGAGCTCAACAACTTTGAGAGAAACAAAGTGTGGAAGTTAGTTGAGAAGCCAAAGGATTGCCGCAATGTTATTGGAACAAAGTGGATATTCAAGAACAAGCAAGATGAGCACGGGATTATAGTAAGGAACAAGGCTAGATTGGTTGCACAAGGTTATTCTCAAATTGAAGGCATTGATTATGGAGAGACTTATGCACCCGTGGCTCGCCTTGAGTCCATCCGTATCCTTCTTGCTTATGCGGCACATCATAACTTTAAGTTGCAACAAATGGATGTTGAAAGTGCATTCCTTTATGGTCCCTTAAATGAATTGGTATATGTTAAGCAACCCCCGGGATTTGAGGATCCCAACTTCCCAAACCATGTCTACAAACTTGATAAGGCGCTCTATGGGCTCAAGCAAGCCCCACGCACGTGGTATGAGCACCTTAGAGAGTTATTGTTTGACCGTGGCTTTGAGGTTGGGAAAATCGATCCCACTCTTTTTACTAAGAGGGTTAATGGGGAGCTTTTTGTATGCCAAATATATGTTGATGATATTATCTTTGGCTCATCTAACAAAGCTTTCAATGATGAATTCTCAAAGCTTATGACTAGTAGGTTCCGGATGTCCTTGATGGGGGAGTTGAAAGTATTACTTGGCTTTGAGATCAAGCAAGTTAGAGGAGGAACATTCTTCAATCAAGCCAAGTATACTCAAGATATGCTCAAGAGATTCAAAATGCAATATTTGAATGGAGCCCCAACTCCCATGGCAACAAAGACTCATCTAGAACAAAATCCAAATGGTAAAGATGTGGATCAAAAGGTATACCGATATATGATTGGTTCTTTTCTTTACCTTTGTGCATCTAGACCCGATATTGTGTTGAGTGTAGGTGTGTGTGCAAGATATCAAGCGGCCCCTAAGGAAATCCATTTAATGGCGGTCAAGAGAATCTTTCGATATTTAGTTCATACCCCATTTTATGGTCTTTGGTATCCTCAAGGCTCAACATTCGCTCTTTGTGGTTACACGGATTCGGATTGGGCGGGAGAAAAGGATGATAGAAAATCAACATCCGGGGCTTGCCAATTCCTTGGTAGGTCCTTGGTATGTTGGTCTTCTAAGAAGCAAAATTGTATATCTCTCTCCACCGCCGAAGCCGAGTAGGTTGCTCCTGCTAGTGCTTGCACCCAATTGCTATGGATGAGGCAAACTTTAAAGGAATACGGTGTCCATTGTGACAAAGTGCCTCTTCTATGTGAAAATGGAAGTGCCATCAAGATTGCATACAACCCGGTGGATCACACGAGGACTAAGCATATTGAGATTCGACATCACTTCATTAGAGATCATGTTGCTAGAGGTGATATTGATCTATCCTATGTATCAACCAAAGATCAACTTGCAGATATCTTCACGAAGCCACTTGATGAAGCAAGGTTTTGCTACTTGAGGAATGAACTAAATATCGTAGATTCAAGGAGTTTGACTTGATTATCTTGCACTCTCACCTAATTCTCGACCCATGTTAGGTTTAGGTGTAGGCATGGACATAAGGGGAGTGCGGTCCTAATTGATTGGACTATCCCTCCCCCCATTATGCGCAAAGTAAACAAAATCATTCCTCTTAATATCATTTTGTGATATGTGAGCTCAATGATGAGTTTCGGTAATGGACCCAAGATATATCTTCGTGGTGCCAAGCCGAGTATACTCAAATATGGTGGCCTAGGCCACCGCCCCTCTCAATAGATAGGTTGATGTGCTTACTCGTGTTTATCACCTAGTTGAATTGGTTTTCACTCATGATTGTCATCTATTTGAATTGTCATCATTATTCTTAGTCTCATGCACTCTAGTTTGGCATTTATTTGTTTCTTCAATTGTTTTTAGAGTGAATGTGCTTCCTAGCTCACTTGTCTTAACCCAAGCCTCCGTACTCCCTCACGAAAACCCTCTATCTATCCGCACAAGAATCATCCTTGATCCCTGGCTTTGGACTCAGATGGGACCGGTACTACCGGATGTGCGAGAGGTACTACCGGACCTGGGAAGTTCCCAGATCGTCTCCTGGAATAACTGCTCCAGGAACGGTACTACCGCCCACATGTCCGGTCCTACCGGTCACCGGTACTACCGGTCGTGGAACCGGTACTACCGCTTACAAGCGGTAGTACGGATCCAACAACCGGTACTACCGGTTGACGGTTTCCAGGTATATATTGGATGCGTGGGGAGAGGCACCCCTCAGTGCTTCATTATTTCCCACGTCCTCCACTCAGACCTGCGCCGCCACCGGAGATCTTGCAGCCACTGGAGCCCTGCCGCGCCCTCCTCTCTCCGGATTCTCCCTGGATTTGGCCTCTTGGCGGGCTCCCACTCCTTTCCACCGCCATGGATCCCGGTACAACCGCCCCTTCTCTTCTTGTTTGATTTCCCCATTAGATCTAGGTTTTGGCTTAGATTTGTGGAGAAATTGACTACTTGAAAGGTTGTTGTAGAGGGAGTGTCCCAACCTTTATACAACATAAGGTGGAGTCCCCTGTGTTTACAATGCTAGTCCCTGGATCAATAGCTAGCATCCACAGTTAAGATGTAATATCAAGAAACAAAGGTCATGATATAACTTTATAACCAGGAATAACATAATTTTATTACATCTTAGCTCATTTGGCTAATACATTACATTGCAGCGGAATAACTATAGACATGGGGTCCTTCTTCTTCAAAGTGCCACAGGCAGATGTTGGTTGTAGACTTTGTAATCCTAAACAATCAATCTTCACTAAAATCAATCAAACCTGCAACATACAAGTTACAGCCACAAGGGTCAATACATTTGAATTGTATTGGCAAGTGATACTATGATAATATAGTGGAGTCTATCATCTATATGCATTTGGCTAAGTGGAGTTTGAGGCTTGCATTGCTCAAAATAGATTTTTCCTTAACATTTTGAAAACACTAAGTTTTGACAAAATCTTTTCCAAAGCTTCTCTCAATCAAAGATTGAAGATATAAAACAACCCTTGTTCAAACCACAAGATTTTAACTTAGAAATTTGAATGATGAGATTCTTGATTGCTTCCATGTCTTGATGCTCAAATTGTCCTTTACCAGGGACATGGCTAAGTACTTAGATTTTACACTCTGCAGAGGTGGTGCACTTTCCCCACAAGACTTGGTTTCCCAAGACAAGATCTTTCAGAAGCCTTCCCTTAGACCAAAATGGACGCGCTCCAACCTATCAAACACTACCACCCACTGTCCATATGGCTAAGTTCTTGCAACCTATATGATCATGGCAGAGCCCATATTGCCAAGTGGTTGCACTTGAAGCTTCTCAACATTTGACATCTCAAATCTCTTTGTTCCTGGGTGGCCATCCACAAGTGAGATACACAAGATCAACCATAGACATGGGCCTTGTGAACCACTCAACCAAACTCCACCAAGCAATTATCATTCCACCCAGGTGATTCATTAACTTAGTTTTTTTTAAACAAAACACAAGTCCTCAGACTTAGAAATTTTTCCATAGTATGAATATATATTCCACCCTTGTTTTCTATTATCTAGGCTAAGCTTGATAGTAATAGTAATCTTAACTTAGGAATATTTCTACTAAGGTTTCATCTACTAGGTTTTACTATAGCAAGGTTTATACTTAGCAAAAATTCCATGCAAGCTTTACTTAGAAGAAATCACTAATGCATAGTGAAAGTAATAGGACAAAAGTATGAAGCATCACTTGCCTTTTTGGTAGAGGGTATAGGTTCACTCCTTGTCCTTGCTACAATCACACTCTTCAAGTCACTACAATTTAATCAAGCAAGGCACAAGTTCAATCTACCAACCAAGCAAATCAACACATAAAATAACAAAGTCAAAGTAATACATGTAAGCATGCCAAGCTTTGTTTTGTTTGAAAAAGTGGTTCCTAATGGGTCATGAACATTTGAAAACACCTAATGGTCATTTTGTAGAGTGGCAAAGTCATTTGCAAAAGGTCTCACTTTATAAACCATTTTCAAAACAAAGTATCATTTTATGTGGTGTAGAAATATTTTTACTAAGGCATTAATCTATAGGGTTCACCAAATATGTTTTCAAACCATAAAACTTGGTGTTTGGGGTCAGAGAGTTTAAAACAAAACATTTTCAAAAGGTTTTCTTCCAAAATCATTTTTAATAAATAAACCACATTTCTATTTGACTAGAAATGGTTTTAAATCAAGAATCATTCTTTTCCTTCACCAAATACATTTTGGCATCCACAAAGTGTTTCCTAGGGTCAGTAGGTTCAAAATACACCAATTGCCAAAGATTTTAACCCCAAATTCATTTTTAAACAATTTTTACATCCTTAACAAGCATACAAAAGTTTCTGCAAAAACCAACAAGCTAACAGATACTATTTGCTAAACTAAAGGCATGGTTGGCTAGGGTTTGTTCCACTGATTCCAATGATATAAAGTTTGCAAAATTTGGACGTGTGGATCAAAAGTTACAATGGTTTCAAAATGGCACTTAAATCTGATTTCATAATCTGTTTTAAACAGAACAGGGGACACGCGGCGCATCGCTATTCGCGGGTACCAGTTCAGTGTGGATCACGCTGCAGACCGTTGGATTAAAAGGGATCTGTGCGGCTCTGATCAACGCATACCCTTTCGCTTACTTTCTATCCTATCCGCCAGATCGAGATCTAACGGCTCTCAGTGCCCCGACCAGAAGCTGGCGGCGCTGGACTCTGACGCGCGGCGGCGGTGATTGTCAGTGGCATCGCCGGCGTTACAGGAAGCGAGAAGGAGGGAGAGGGTGCTCACCTGGTTCGCTGAATGTTGCTGATGCTCAACGTGCTCTTGGGGAAGCAGGGGGCGTACGAGGGTGGCGTTAATTTCTCGCCGGAGTTGCTATCTGGCACGGGTACGCACGGGCGTCGTTGGAGGCGAGGCTGTGGTCCTCGAGGAGACAAATGGAAAGCACTTTAAGACGAGCAAAGGTACAGCGGTGATGCGAGCGTGAAGGAGGAGGAGAGGCGCGGTCGGAATCTACCTGTGGGGCTCGTCGGAGTTGGAGCGGACGGCGGCTTCGTTCAGTTGAAGACGAGGTCGATGCTGTGGAGCAGGCGCGGTTGTGGGGGTTGGTGCTAGGAGATGTAGGAGACGATGGGGATCACACCCGTGTGCTCTGGGGGCAGTGGGGCGATTCGTGCTCGCCGGAATCGGTCGAGAACCTCGTCGGAGTCGGCGAGACGTTGAGCTTGAATTCGAGGTGCTCAGTGGCTCATTAGCGGTGGTTGTTGAGGGGAAATGAGAAGGAGTCAGAGGGGATTAAGAGGGTCTTGATGGTTTTGGTGATTAAGATCGCATTAGAGCGAATTTAAGCCGAGAATCAATCTCTGGCAACGGGCGCGCGAGCTTGATGACGACGTGGTGGCTAGGTGGGTCCTGGCTGTCTGTGAGAGAGAGTGCGTGAGTGTGGGGTCCAGTTGTCACTCTCTGTGCGGGTAAGTTTCTGTGTGAGAAAAGAATGCTTCGGGGGAGAGAGGTGGGCTGTTGCTGGGTTAGTTGGGCCGGCTGGGCTGTGATGGGGTAATACCAATCGGGGTATACCCACGAAGCGGATTTTCCAGCTGGATCGAGCCGACTGAAGCCAAGCCCAGCGCGGGTCGACTCGCCCAATACGGCGACTGGCGCATGCTGGACCCAGACGAGTGGCGCCGACTGGAGGCCCAAGACGGCGAATCCAATAGAAAGCCCACTAAAGAACTTGTAAACCCTAACTGGCTGCATATATAAAGCCACCAAGGGTACCCCCAAGGGGTACGTCATATTAGATCTAGTCTCTCCCACCGCCTCCGGCGGCTCCATTGTAAACCAATCTATGATCATATACTGGATTGATAGCAGGACGTAGCGATCCTCCATCGAGGGGACGTGAACCTGGGTACATCGTGTGCCAATCTCGCTCCCGGTCCTACGTCGCCTTGCTCCCTCTACGTAAGCTACCCCCAGTAGCATCTGCCGTGCAATACCACGACAGTTGGCGCCCACCGTGGGGCAAGCGGTGCTTGGAGGGTGATAATCCGGGTGAGATCCCTCGCCATCAACGCCGACCGGATCGCAGCGAGCCGATTCCTTCCGATCACTGCCAAACAGAACACCCGCAGACGGACGATCGGCTGCGCGTACATCAGCTAAGTTCTCAAATCTTATTATTCTCTCTCGTTGGCTACCTTGGAGAATTGATTATTTAATTCTAATCTAATCCTCATGCAAACTATCGAGTGTCGAGTCATAGGAATCAAGATTGAATCTTGTCTGTGCTGCTGCACAGTAGCAGATTGATCCAGACGATTTACCACGCACGCATGGCTGTGTGATTCTTTGGGCTCCGCAAGACGGGAGAGATCCAATCGGATCAAGAGCCGGCTGCCACCACGCGATCTTTCTTTAATAGAGAAGAAGCTCAATTAGGCAAACGTGTGAGCTTGATCGCATGTGTACATGACGAATAGGATTTTCCGATCCGATTCCTGTCTTCCTTTACACCAATTGCAATGCAAGTCAGTTTCCTTTTTATTTAAATATAATTCTTTGCATGTCTTTTTTCTTACACATGCGCTGCCTCACGATCGAGTCGCTGGATCGCATGTGTCGACGGGCAGCGTTTTCCTCCGCTCAAGCCCCCAACCACGACCGGATGAGGATTGGCCGGTGCACAGTTCACCCAGGAGCATGCGATCAACCGGGACAACCGATGCGACACAGGTCAATTTAATTGGATCAGAATAATTCACGCCACTGCGGCCAGGTCGGCGGCGGTCACGGGCTGCCCTGCGCAGCTACATCAAACCTATTCCTGGTCTGAAACAATGGAGCCGCAAAGAAACCAACCGAGTCGCTCGGCTGCCACGGACTCCTCCCGCCTCCGTGGACTCGCCGCCGCGAACTCGCCATCGTGGATCTCTCAACGCTTGGGGACTCGCCATCGCGAGGTCGCCCTCGCGTAATCGCCTATCGCGAACTCACCTAGCGCGGACTCGCCTGCCACGGGGTCGCCGTAGCGACCTCGTCCTCGCGGCCCCGCCATCTACGACTTCGCCATAACGTGACGCCCGTCCGCCGCGTCGACTTCGTGTCCGCCGCGTCGACTTTTTCTCGGCTCAACGTCGTGCGACCCCGTTCGCTACATCAAATGCGTACGCCGCACCTAGTAAGGGACATTCATCGTCCGAGTCGCCAGAGAGGGTCACATGCCACGCTGCATGGACTCACCACTGGGTGTCTCTTCCCCCCGGGAAAAATCTATTCGCCTTTGTCAACCTTTGAAAGAGCGACTCGTAATGGCCAAGTAGTGCGGACGAGAACTCGCAAACCGAGCCTCGGATCGTCCACGAAAAACGCTAACCGAGAGCCATCATTGGAGTCGCCTTGCTCGACTGGCCTTTCGGGCCAAGACAAATGGTAGTGCTACACAAACAGCACCATGTCCTCCTCAACCTTAGACAGTGCGACTCGCACGGCCAAGTACTGCGGACGAGGACTCGCAAACCGAGCCTCGGATCATCCAGGAAGAACGCCAAGTCGAGAGCCATCTTTGGAGTCGCCATGCGACTGGCCCCCCGGGCCAAGACGAGAGACTCGCTAACAAAACAGCGCAATCAACATCATCGCGGACTCGCAATCTTCGCGGACTCGCCACGCTCGGGGACTCTCCCCTCGCGGACTCGCAATCATCGCGGACTCGCCACGCTCGGGGACTCTCCCCTCGCGGACTCGCAATTATCGCGGACTCTCCACGCTCGGG
This sequence comes from Avena sativa, assembly GCA_916181665.1. Classification (NCBI taxonomy): domain Eukaryota; kingdom Viridiplantae; phylum Streptophyta; class Magnoliopsida; order Poales; family Poaceae; genus Avena; species Avena sativa. The sequence continues at coordinate 443,890,047 of OV702282.1, read as the reverse complement.
GACTCTCCCCTCGCGGACTCGCAATCATCGCGGACTCGCCACGCTCGGGGACTCTCCCCTCGCGGACTCGCAATCATCGCGGACTCGCCACGCTCGGGGACTCTCCTCTCGCGGACTCGCAATCATCGCGGACTCGCCGCGCTTGGGGACTCTGCGCCCGACGGTCGCTCGACCTCACCACTCGACACGCTCGGCAACAACCACTACTATTTTCAAAATATGAGCCTCAAGTCGCCTCTACGAGCCAACTCGAGCCTCGGGGACTACTCCTAGGCATGCTGCGTGTACGCGTGGTTCCGTGACCGCGGCTCGCCCTCGTCGAATCACCACCACGGACTCGGCATGCTCGAGGACTCTCCGCCGCGGACTCGCCCTCGTCGACTCGCCACCGCGGACTCAGCATGCTCGAGGACTCTCCACCTCGGACTCGTCCTCGCGTACTCAACACGCTCGGGGCCTCGCCACCGCAGACTCGTCCTCGCGTACTCAACACGCTCGGGGCCTCGCCACCGCGGACTCGCCCTCGTCGACTCGCCACCGCGGACTCGGCATGCTCGAGGACTCGCCACCGCGGACTCGCCCTCGCGTACTCAACACGCTCGGGGACTCGCCACCGTGGACTCGCCCTCGCGTATTCGACACGCTCGGGGCCTCGCCACCGCAGAATCGTCCTCGCGTACTCAACACGCTCGGGGCCTCGCCACCGCGGACTCACCCTCGTCGACTCGCCACCGCGGACTCGGCATGCTCGAGGACTCGCCACCGCGGACTCGCCCTCGCCTACTCAACACGCTCGGGGACTCGCCACCGTGGACTCGCGCTCGCGTATTCGACACGCTCGGGGACTCGCCACCGCGGACTCGCCCTCGTTGACTCGCCACCGCGGACTCGGCATGCTCGAGGACACGCCACCGCGGACTCGCCCTCGCGTACTCAACACGCTCGGGGACTCGCCACCGTGGACTCGCCCTCGCGTATTCGACACGCTCGGGGACTCGCCACCGCGGACTCGCCCTCGCGTACTCAAAACGCTCGGGGACTCGCCACCGCGGACTCGCCCTCGCGTACTCTCCACGCTCGGGAACTCGCCACCGCAGACTCGCCCTCGCGTACTTAACACGCTCGGGGACTCGCCACCGCGGACTCGCCCTCACGTACTCTCCATGCTCGGGGACTCGGCGCGCTACAGACAGCGCCACTCGCCGGTCGCTTGACCTCGCCACTCGCCGCGCTCGGGGGCTCGGCACGCTCCACGTTCTGGGACTCGCCGTAACTGGCGGCTTCATCGACACCCCGCGTCTATCGCCAACTGGCCATCACCGACTGGCTTACGCCGACCGCCTCCCGCTTCACGGTTCTTTTCTCTGTTCAGGAGCTCGTCGCCGATTCGCCATGACCCATCGTCAAGACTCTACGCGCCCTGCCTCAAGCACGCGTCGAATCAACAACGCGCTCGGGGACTAATGATGGGGGAATACCAATCGGGGTATACCCACGAAGCGGATTTTCCAGCTGGATCGAGCCGACTGAAGCCAAGCCCAGTGCGGGTCGACTCGCCCAATACGGCGACTGGCGCATGCTGGACCCAGACGAGTGGCGCCGACTGGAGGCCCAAGACGGCGACTCCAATAGAAAGCCCACTAAAGCACTTGTAAACCCTAACTGGCTGCATATATAAAGCCACCAAGGGCACCCCCAAGGGGTACGTCATATTAGATCTAGTCTCTCCCACCGCCTCCGGCGGCTCCATTGTAAACCAATCTATGATCATATACTAGATTGATAGCAGGACGTAGAGATCCTCCACCGAGGGGACGTGAACCTGGGTACATCGTGTGCCAATCTCGCTCCCGGATTCTCCTACGTCGCCTTGCTCCCTCTACGTAAGCTACCCCCAGTAGCATCTGCCGTGCAATACCACGACAGGCTGGGTCGACCTTGTGCAATTTTTTTTATTCAGAAAGATTTTCTCTTTTTCCAAATCAATTTCTGTTTTGAATTTCAATCAACTATTCAAACATTCAAACAATTTCAAACAATCACTAAACTTTGCACTTGAATTTGGTTCTGTTTATCAACATAAACCAAATCCCAAATTAAAATAATATTTTTATTATTTTTAGGTTCCATTCATTAATTAAATAAAATGGATCTTTAGTTATTTAATCAAATAGGGTTTGATTTATTTAATAAAATCTCCATTTGAAATCCAAATACTTTCAAAACCAAATCAGTAGGTTTTATTTGAAGGTAAAGAATACTTGGAAAGCTTGTTTAAAATAAAATAACATTTTTATTTTAGGTTCCATTAATAATTAAATAGAATGGACCTTAGTTATTAAATCAAATAGGATTTGTTTTATTAAAAACTTTATTTTGAAATCTAAATAAAACTAAAACTAAAACACTTCAGTAGGTTTTATTGGACAATATAAAATACTTTAGAAAACTTATTTAAAATAAATAAATAAGTTTTAGTGTTTTATTTAAAATGGGAAAAGCCTTTACTTTAATAAAATTTGGATATTAAATCCTTATTATTTTATTTAAATAAACCTTTGCTATTTTTATTCAAAACAAAATGTTTTAATTCAAAAGCTTGGCCAAGGTTTAATTTGGCTTTATAAAATAATATTCATTTATAAAACTTCTATTTCCTTTGAAAACCAAATCCTTTTATTTAAAAGATTCAAAATAGTAATTTTAAATATTTTGAAGTTTATTGTTTATTTAACTTTTCAAATCCCTTTGGGATTTTATTTGATCCAAATAGGTTTTGAAAGTTCCCAATTGGATTCAAAAAGTTTCTTCTCACCCTGAAAATCAACAAAGTTTTATTTTTATTCATTTATTTTTCACATTACAAGATTTGGAAAATCTTGGGATGTGACAGGCTACCACCCTTAAAATAAATCTCGTCCCGAGATTTGGGGAGGCTAGGGGTTACAAGTAGGCTCAAAAGCATCTAGGGTACTACCACCCTTAAAAAGTTTCAAACAAAAATTACATATTGTCCTTCTTGGGATCCTGGGGAAATTTCTCTAAGCAAACATTTGCATAGTGTCCTTTGTTTCCATACTTGACTCATGGGCCAAGGTTGAGATCCTTCAGACTTGTTTAACTTGTTCTTCATCTTTTCTGGACAATTTTTTACATAGTGGCCTAGTTCCTTGCATTTGAAACACATCACTTGGCTGATATCTTTCTTTTCCTTTGGTATCATTACCTCTTGTTTGTTTCCTTGGTTCTTCTTCTTTTCTGGGCATTCATTGGCATAGTGTCCCATCTCTTTGCAATTGTAACATTGCAACTGGCTTTTGTCTTTTTTCTTCTTTTTGGGTCTCTCCAAAGCTAAGAGTTCTTCTAGTTCATGCTCTTCATAGGTGGGAGATCTTTCTCTCCTCTTGGGGCATTGGTCTTCATGTTCCTTGGATGTATGCTCTTTGTCTCCACAAGTATTGCTAGCTTGGGTTCCTTCTAGATTAGCATCTTTGTCATCCTTGTTGTCATTAGCTCTTTGGGAAAAGTTTTCTCCCATGTTGATCATTTGAGTAACCAATCCTTGCATCAATTGGGATTGAAGTTTCAAAATCCTTTGTATGGCTGGGTCTAGTCCATTGTTGTTGGCTAAAAGCTGAGTTGTCTCTTGGTTCAACTGGTTTTGGGTTGCTATAAGTTCTCTCATGTTGTCCTCTTGGTTGGTGTTGGTGTCATCAACCTTGATGTTGGAGTCTCTTGGAGTAGTCATCTGTTTGGGTTGAAGGGAGATTAGAATAGGCAAGATATTTCTAAGGAGTCAATTCTAATCACACACATCACAATTTACACAAACAATGTGCATGCAATCAAACATTTCACTCAAACAACAAAGTTCAAGCACATACTTAGGCAACAAAATATTTTTGTTACACCACATAAGTTGGTGTGTTTTGACTTATCTAAAATATGGTGGTCCATCTATATGGCTTACTTGTGATCTTTCCATCCTTCTTGGTTGGTTCTTCTTGCATGAGATCATGGTTTCCTTGGGAAAAACTCTTGGTCACAAATACTTCAAAGGTGTTTATGGCTCCTTCTAAGTTGTGTTTCCTTAGTCTCCAAATCTTGAAGAAGATTTCTTGTCTCACTTGTCCTTAGTGAAAACCATGGTTGAAGTTCCTTGATGAATATGCTGAAGATGTTGAAGTCATTAGAGTTGAAGAAGTTGAAGTCATTAGAGTTGATGAAGTCCTTTGCACATGGTGAAGTCTTTGGTCATGGGGTAGGTTTTTCCATCAAGTGGAAGTAGAAGAGATGTAGAGTTGAAACCAAAGTGGTTGAGGAAAGAGTTTTACAAGTATATTTGTAAATAAGTTTTTGGAACAAGTACAACTCCTATTCTTCTAAGGGTTTTTGTCCAATCCTAGGTTTACAAATCCTACAAGCAACACAATGCTCTGATACCATATGTAGAGGGAGTGTCCCAACCTTTATACAACATAAGGTGGAGTCCCTTGTGTTTACAATGCTAGTCCCTGGATCATTAGCTAGCATCCACAGTTAAGATGTAATATCAAGAAACAAAGGTCATGATATAACTTTATAACCAGGAATAACATAATTTTATTACATCTTACATAGCTCATTTGGCTAATACATTACATTGCAGCGGAATAACTATAGACATGGGGTCCTTCTTCTTCAAAGTGCCACAGGCAGATGTTAGTTGTAGACTTTGTAATCCTAAACAATCAATCTTCACTAAAATCAATCAAACCTGCAACATACAAGTTACAGCCACAAGGGTCAATACATTTGAATTGTATTGGCAAGTGATACTATGGTAATATAGTGGAGTCTATCATCTATATGCATTTGGCTAAGTGGAGTTTGAGGCTTGCATTGCTCAAAATAGATTTTTCCTTAACATTTTGAAAACACTAAGTTTTGACAAAATCTTTTCCAAAGCTTCTCTCAATCAAAGATTGAAGATATCAAACAACCCTTGTTCAAACCACAAGATTTTAACTTAGAAATTTGAATGATGAGATTCTTGATTGCTTCCATGTCTTGATGCTCAAATTGTCCTTTACCAGGGACATGGCTAAGTACTTAGATTTTACACTCTGCAGAGGTGGTGCACTTTCCCCACAAGACTTGGTTTCCCAAGACAAGATCTTTCAGAAGCCTTCCCTTAGACCAAAATGGACGCGCTCCAACCTATCAAACACTACCACCCACTGTCCATATGGCTAAGTTCTTGCAACCTATATGATCATGGCAGAGCCCATATTGCCAAGTGGTTGCACTTGAAGCTTCTCAACATTTGACATCTCAAATCTCTTTGTTCCTGGGTGGCCATCCACAAGTGAGATACACAAGATCAACCATAGACATGGGCCTTGTGAACCACTCAACCAAAATCCACCAAGCAATTACCATTCCACCCAGGTGATTCATTAACTTAGTTGTTTTTTTTAAACAAAACACAAGTCCTCAGACTTAGAAATTTTTCCATAGTATGAATATATATTCCACCCTTGTTTTCTATTAGCTAGGCTAAGCTTGATAGTAATAGTAATCTTAACTTAGGAATATTTCTACTAAGGTTTCATCTACTAGGTTTTACTATAGCAAGGTTTATACTTAGCAAAAATTCCATGCAAGCTTTACTTAGAAGAAATCACTAATGCATAGTGAAAGTAATAGGACAAAAGTATGAAGCATCACTTGCCTTTTTGGTAGAGGGTATAGGTTCACTCCTTGTCCTTGCTACAATCACACTCTTCAAGTCACTACAATTTAATCAAGCAACGCACAAGTTCAATCTACCAATCAATCAAATCAACACATAAAATAACAAAGTCAAAGTAATACATGTAAGCATGCCAAGCTTTGTTTTGTTTGAAAAAGTGGTTCTTAATGGGTCATAAACATTTGAAAACACCTAATGGTCATTTTGTAGAGTGGCAAAGTAATTTGCAAAAGGTCTCACTTTATAAACCATTTTCAAAACAAAGTATCATTTTATGTGGTGTAGAAATATTTTTACTAAGGCATTAATCTATAGGGTTCACCAAATATGTTTTCAAACCATAAAACTTGGTGTTTGGGGTCAGAGAGTTTAAAACAAAACATTTTCAAAAGGTTTTCTTCCAAAATCATTTTTAATAAATAAACCACATTTCTATTTGACTAGAAATGGTTTTAAATCAAGAATCATTCTTTTCCTTCACCAAATACATTTTGGGATCCACAAAGTGTTTCCTAGGGTCAGTAGGTTCAAAATACACCAATTGCCAAAGATTTTAACCCCAAATTCATTTTTAAACAATTTTTACATCCTTAACAAGCATACAAAAGTTTCTGCAAAAACCAACAAGCTAACAGATACTATTTGCTAAACTAAAGGCATGGTTGGCTAGGGTTTGTTCCACTGATTCCAATGTAAAGTTTGCAAAATTTGGACGTGTGGATCAAAAGTTACAATGGTTTCAAAATGGCACTTAAATCTGATTTCATAATCTGTTTTAAACAGAACAGGGGACACGCGGCGCATCACTATTCGCGGGTACCGGTTCAGTGTGGATCACGCTGCAGACCGTTGGATTAAAAGGGATCTGTGCGGCTCTGATCAACGCATACCCTTTCGCTTACTTTCTATCCTATCCGCCAGATCTAGATCTAACGGCTCTCAGTGCCCCGACCAGAAGCTGGCGGCGCTGGACTCTGACGCGCGGCGGCGGTGGCTTGTCAGTGGCATCGCCGGCATTACAGGAAGCGAGAAGGAGGGAGAGGGTGCTCACCTGGTTCGCTGAATGTTGCTGATGCTCAACGTGCTCTCGGGGAAGCAGGGGGCATACGAGGGTGGCGTTAATTTCTCGCCGGAGTTGCTGTCTGGCATGGGTACGCACGGGCGTCGTTGGAGGCGAGGCTGTGGTCCTCGAGGAGACAAACGGAAAGCACTGTAAGACGAGCAAAGGTACAGCGGTGATGCGAGCGTGAAGGAGGAGGAGAGGCGCGGTCGGAATCTACCTGTGGGGCTCGTCGGAGTTGGAGCGGACGGCGGCGTCGTTCAGTTGAAGACGAGGTCGATGCTGTGGAGCAGGCGCGGTTGTGGGGGTTGGTGCTAGGAGATGTAGGAGACGATGGGGATCACACCCGTGTGCTCTGGGGGCAGTGGGGCGATTCGTGCTCGCCGGAATCGGTCGAGAACCTCGTCGGAGTCGGCGAGACGTTGAGCTTGAATTCGAGGTGCTCAGTGGCTCATTAGCGGTGGTTGTTGAGGGGAAATGAGAAGGAGTCAGAGGGGATTAAGAGGGTCTTGATGGTTTTGGTGATTAAGATCGCATTAGAGCGAATTTAAGCCGAGAATCAATCTCTGGCAACGGGCGCGCGAGCTTGATGACGACGTGGTGGCTAGGTGGGTCCTGGCTGTCTGTGAGAGAGAGTGCGTGAGTGTGGGGTCTAGTTGTCACTCTCTGTGCGGGTAAGTTTCTGAGTGAGAAAAGAATGCTTAGGGGGAGAGAGGTGGGCTGTTGCTGGGTTAGTTGGGCCGGCTGGGCTGGGTCGACCTTGTGCAATTTGTTTTATTCAGAAAGATTTTCTCTTTTTCCAAATCAATTTCTGTTTTGAATTTCAATCAACTATTCAAACATTCAAACAATTTCAAACAATCACTAAACTTTGCACTTGAATTTGGTTCTGTTTATCAACATAAACCAAATCCCAAATTAAAATAATATTTTTATTCTTTTTAGGTTCCATTCCTTAATTAAATAAAAAGGATCTTTAGTTATTTAATCAAATAGGGTTTGATTTATTTAATAAAATCTCCATTTGAAATCCAAATACTTTCAAAACCAAATCAGTAGGTTTTATTTGAAGGTAAAAAATACTTGGAAAGCTTGTTTAAAATAAAATAACATTTTTATTTTAGGTTCCATTAATAATTAAATAGAATGGACCTTAGTTATTAAATCAAATAGGATTTGTTTTATTAAAAACTTTATTTTGAAATCTAAATAAAACTAAAACACTTCAGTAGGTTTTATTGGAGAATATAAAATACTTTAGAAAACTTATTTAAAATAAATAAATAAGTTTTAGTGTTTTATTTAAAATGGGAAAAGCCTTTACTTTAATAAAATTTGGATATTAAATCCTTATTATTTTATTTAAATAAACCTTTGCTAGTTTTATTCAAAACAAAATGTTTTAATTCAAAAGCTTGGCCAAGGTTTAATTTGGCTTTATAAAATAATATTCATTTATAAAACTTCTATTTCCTTTGAAAACCAAATCCTTTTATTTAAAAGATTCAAAATAGTAATTTTAAATATTTTGAAGTTTATTGTTTATTTAACTTTTCAAATCCCTTTGGGATTTTATTTGATCCAAATAGGTTTTGAAAGTTCCCAATTGGATTCAAAAAGTTTCTTCTCACCCTGAAAATCAACAAAGTTTTATTTTTATTCATTTATTTTTCACATTACAAGATTTGGAAAATCTTGGGATGTGACAGTTGTACTGCCATATTATTCCTTGTTACCGAGTAGAATCTTCTATTTAGCAGTTTTATGCCGTCAATTTGGGCCGTTCCCATCAGATCTGACACTTGTGTGCCGCTCAACCGGTAGTACTGGAACATTTTCCGGTACTACCGCTTGCAAGCGGTACTACCGGTCGTCAGGTCCGGTAGTACCAGCCCACTCTGACCACATTGTTCTGCCCAAATTGTAGATTCTCTCGTTTTTGCCTTATTGATTCTTGTGCCCTTATCTCCTTGCTATCCTCCCTCATGATTTCATAGATGCAGGTGGTTCTCGGGGTGCACGCAAGCACTCCAAGTCTGACCGTGAGATTGTTGAGGAAGAGACTGAGTCTGAGGAAGAAGTTATGCCACAGCCAAGACACCGTTCCAAGCTGCCTGCCAATCGAGGTGGTCGTGGGGGTCGTGAAGGGGTTACCAAGCGCTCAGCTGGGCGTGGCAGCGCCCCTCCCTCTCGCCCCCCTTCCACTGGGCGTACCAAGAGTCTCAGCTCTGGGCCATCTAGGCCAAAGAAACTTTCAGACATCTCTGAGTCAGACTTTAGGGCTCTCCGAATGGACAATGCATACTCCCCCAACCAGAGCGAGTCAAGGGAAGACAGTCTTTTCTATGATGATTTCCAAGAGCGTGTGTATCATGAGGTTCTTTTGACCAACATCCAGATGGTGGTGCCTCAGTAGTGGATTGACATGGGACACATTGACAAGCACCCTGACTACTTTGCTGAAGCTAAGGAAATCTGCTCAAACCTTGGCTTGTTCCCCATTATGGAGTTTCAGTATGACTATGATCCCCTCCTTATCTGCCAGTTTTATGCCACTGCACATTTCCACAATGGCCGCAATCGCAAGATTACCTGGATGACTCAAGGTGCTGTCAAGGAAGCTACACTTGCGGAGTTTGCTGCCATCTTGGGGTATGAAGACCGCGGCCGGGACGTTCCTTGTGGTTTTCGCTGTCACATGCGGGAGCATCCCTCCAAAAAGGATGTTCTTACACCTTTGTATATTCGTGTCCGTGGGGTTGCTGGCAAGGTCAAGGATCTTCTCCCCACATATGACATTCTCCATCGCATTTTCCGTGAGACTGTTGCTCCTCGTGCGGGCAACAAGGACGAGATACATGGTTTCTACGTTGACTTGCTGTTCAACACCTTCCTCAACCGACAATCAGGCCAACCTCTTGATGTGACAGACTTCATTTGGAATGAAATGGTTGCTGCTGCACACACTCGGAGGGTTCCACCATTTGCTCCTTACATTATGGCCCTCATTGTGTCCAAGTGCCCTGTCATTGCTAGGACTCTCTCCACTCGCTCTCTCATTGTGCACCGGCCAAAGGCACTCAAGATCAAGAAACATGCTAAACCTCGCGTTGAGGCAGGTGAGGAGGATGAGGATGACTCTGAGGATGCTGACAGTGGTCATGACACTGACTATGTTGTCTCTCGCCGCAAGAATGCCAAGCCCTCTTGGGCCAAAAGGATGGAGGTCAAGCTCAAGAAGATCTTCTGCTTCCAGGTTGACAACCAGAAGCGCATGTATGAGGCGCACGTGTATGCAAAGAAAGCCTATGCTCGGCAGAAGGAAATGATGTCTGCTCAAGGTTTGACCATCTCCGAGGGATCCGAGACCAACATCACTCCAGAAGATCAGTGGATTTCTCAGCACAGCCGTTGGGACTATGATGTCTCTTCCTCGCACCGCGCCCCACCCACGTATGAGGATGAGGAGGACCTTGAGGATGAGGAGGAGGAGGAGGAGGATTGACCTTTGGGACGGTAGCGTTGCCCTTGTCCCTTTTTGGCGTCTTGATGCCAAAGGGGGAGAAGTTGCACTTTAGGCACGGGTGTTGCATGGGAAGTCACAAGCTCGTTCTTCTCTTTGATCCTTTTATTTCTTGTGAGCTGCGATTTCTCTCTATTTTATGTGTGAGACTATGTGTTTATGTCGTGTGAGACTATGTGGTTTATGTCGTGTGAGACTATGTGGTTGGATCCATCTTATGAGACTATGTGGTTTATTTCATTGGATCCATCTTGTGATGTTATGCTGTATCTATTGTCTATATATTCCTCATCACATGTTTTGTGCAAAGGTATGTTTTCAAACGCTAGTATCCATACTTGTGTACCCATGTTGGGTTTGTAAAATAGAGGGGGAGGTTTGTTTCTACACATCTAGGGGGAGTCTCTTCTCTATTTTACAAATATCATATGCTTATTGTTAAAATCATCCTGCAAAAGTGTATTGTCATCAAACACCAAAAAGGGGGAGATTGAAAGAGCATTTTCCTATCCCTCTGATTTTGATGTTTGATAACAATACACTTATCGATTTAACTGTGTACTAAGTTTATCACAGGATTGGTAAAAGGAGGCACAATTTATGGCATATCAATTCCCCTTGCAAAAACCTCTGTGTCAACCGGTAGTACCGGACCTACAACCGGTACTACCGCTTGACACCGGTACTACCGGTTCCAGTACCGGTTGGCACTGATCAAAAGTGATAAGGGTGGGTGCTAGTCAGTACCCACCGGTACCACGAAGCGGCACTACCGGCCCAACCGGTAGTACCGCTTGGTACAAGCGGTACTACCTCTTGAGGCGGTCGTACCGCTCGTCAGTACTGTGGCATACTGACTAGCACCCACCCCTCTCCATTTTGGTCAGTACCAAGCGGTACTTGGGACCGGTACTACCGCCCGAACCGGTAGTACCGCTTCCTACCTCCGGTACTACCGCTTGGGGGTAGTACCGCAAGGGCGATACCGCCCAAAGCTGAAGAACACTGAAGAACTGAGGCGCCTCCGGTACCTGGTCCGGTACTGGACCGGTACTACCGCTTGGGTACCGGTACTACCGGTACATTAAATGCTCCAACGGCCATATATTTCGTGGAGGGGTATAAATACCCCTCCACCTACCTTGGGACAAATAGCTCAGCACATTAAAGTCATTGCCCACCATTGGAGTCCATTGGAGCCACTCAAATCTTCAAGATCTCCTCATCCAACCACCCAAAGTCCTTGATCTTTGGGGAATCGAAGGAGGAGGCCCCGATCCACTACTTCACCAAAGAGATATTCAATTCCCCCTCATTTCATTGAGGGCCCCTTTGCTCTAGTGTTTTCTTGGAAACCGCAGTTCTTGTTTTGGTTCTTACAAGCTTGTCTTTGATTGCTTTGACAGCTTGCTTGTATTTGGGAGCCTCCGATTCAGTTGTGGATGTGTGCCCCAAACTTGTAACGGTGCCGGCTTCCACCTTGAAGGTTGCCGATATAGTGGAAGGTGAATCGATCATGTTGGGTTGAGATTCATCGGAGAACAAGGGAGGCCTTTCGTGGCGTTGGTGGTTTGAAACCACCCCCTCTCCAAACATAGACGAACTTCCCCTCAAAAGGAAGGAACTACAGGAAACAAATCCTTGTGTCTCCACGTCCACTTTTCGGTTACTTCTATCCTTTACCGCACCTTACTTATTTACTACTACTTTGTGTTGTGTTAGCTCTTGCATAATTGTCATATAGGTAAATTCACCATAGTTGCATTATCTAGAGAATTTACCTTATTGTCAAACCTAAATTTGAAAAAGAAGAAAATTTGAAGTAGCACCTATTCACCCCCCCTCTAGGTGCCCATACGATCCTTTCACTTAGCTTAGGCCAAGTTTTATGCTCTTTATGGAACACTTAAGATGATTTGGTTAATTAAGTCAACCAAATACCAGTTGCGGACAAGATACTAGCTGCGAACCATCCTAGGGTGTATGAATTACCCTACGGTTTCCGACATATTTCTGGCATTCTCTCTGAATTGTCAGAGATTGAATACCATTCTGGTTCCAAATCTTCTTCTTTACACTAATTCATGATACTTCCATGAACTTGGTACAACTACTTCATTAACTTCTTAGCAACATTACCTACTTTGAATGAACTTTAATTTTATTACTTCTTGTTGCTCCATGTATTTTCTATATTAGACTTTCTTCTCATTACTGTTTAGTAATGATCTGAACTTGATCCATCCTTCAAATTGCGCTGATAGTCCTTATACTCTGCTTCATTCTTCAAGTAAGTCTTATCTTGGTCTTTAAAAATCGTCACTCCCTTACATGACTTCCCATTCCTATCTAGATCTATAACATCAAGTAATAACTCAATGTTGCAACATGCATTTGCACACCAAGTCAAACTTCATGTACAGATCTAGTCAATCAAGAAGATCTAAGAAAAACCAACAAATTCAAATATGGTACATATAACACACAATATTCTAAGCCCGTAATATAGTAGTTGAGTATAATATCTCTAGAATTCAGGTTTAGTTGTGTAGTATATGACACCTCCTCATAAAGGTTTACCTCGTGATACTTAACAATTAAATGGTTTAACTATTCTTTGTCTCGACATTTACCCAAATTTCCCAATTGCAATAGGATAATCTTAAACAAAGTGGTTTCAATTTGGTTTTGACCAACCTTTAGTCTAACTTTTGGAATGGCTAGTATAACCAACCTTACTTTATTTTAATAAACTAACCTCACAGGATCACTCCGAATGACTAATCAGATTCTATTTGCTAACTTAAACTAAAGATTATTGGAAATTTCTAGCATCTATGACTTCTATCCTAGTTCTACAATGTTATTTTCTTACTTTTACTTCAAGATACTTTACTAATTACTTGTCATATTTACACTTATATCATGGTTTCAGAGCTAATCTCACCATGATCTTGTTATGTTTTACCACTTTATCATGATTCAAGAGCTAATCTAACCATGGTGACTTTGTTTCACACTACGCTATTATTAAATCTTAACATAATTTCACTTCATCAGTAGAATTATCATGTGAATCCCACATGATTACTACTCATTACATCAACATTTATCCTGATGATATTCATCATGTTGTCTTTGGTTATCAACTAACAATAAAATTCCACTGTGCTACTTGAATTCTAGAGTTAGGCTACACCATTAAGACTACTTCCATATGATGTCTTACACTTTCCTACAGTATCTTGGTGGTTTATGTCTCCGTCGGAAGACACTAAATAGCACTATACTGAGAAAAGATAAAATAATTACTCCTAAGAAAGAATGACTTAAGCATCTGACTTAGGTGTGACAAGGTTATCCTCAAGTGGATACTCATCACAAGTCATAAGAATATTTGGTTTAGATAAGATGGCTCCTATAGTCACTATCCAACCTATAGATCTTCCTAAAAGGGTTTCAATCCTAAGGTCAAAGCATATGCTCTGATACCAACTAGGGTGACCCAGCATACCACTGCATGATGTAGTACACTATAGTCGTTGGCATAACACCAATGAAACACTGTTCACTAGTATTACATCCCTCAGAGTGGGACACAAAAACACAATAGTTCTAAGACATGACTATAGGTTACAACTCAACTCTTTACACAAGATCCAGAGAACACTCTATGTTAAAGAGAGAGAAATAAACTTCTTACAAAGAAGAATCAGAAATAAACAACTCAAAAACTATCATACCAATAAGACTAGTATCTGAACTATTGGTCTGGCATTGCTGCTATTGCAATACACTATAGAAATAGGTTCTATGGCTAGAGATTATATTTCTATATAATCAGTAACTTCGTCTTCACTTGATTTGATGTATATGTTGACTTTTTTGACTTCATTGAAGAACTTTAGCTTTTGGTGATGATTCCTATAGCATAACTTGATGTAGACATCGTCTGTACTGGATTTAGAACCTAGCAAGGGTTACGAAGATACGTTGAGTACGAGCGTACTCAGCAAGTTCACTAGAAAAGGAGTGTTTTATGCACTATATCTACAGCCACAGACCGGAGGTCGAAGGCAATGCAAGTTTTTGTAAACATTTCTTCAAAGGTTGCTTTTATTCTGAAAAGCTACGTCCGTCAGCCTTCACGGGTTTACAATAACTTTCATGGAGTTCCTTTCCCGTCGGTTCGTAGCTTCTTCCCGGAACAGGGAGTAACAAGTTATAGTTCTTACACTCTCGTGAGTCACTTTACCCATGATAGATCTTATCTTTGTTGCACAACCGAGTTGCATTCTCGTCCACACTTCCTTGGTGTGGGGCCTAGACTAAGATCCAAGGCAATCACTGCCCCTTCGCGACCCCGCATGCCTCCTTGGTGTACACCATGCCCACCCATTGAATTACGGCAATGGTTTGTACAGGCCGTTAGATGCCAGAACTATCGTGGGACATTGAGGGTTCCCACCCATATGCTGCATATCCTCTACGAATTACCAATTAATATGCACGCTACGAGTGATAACAGCCACGACCTGCACATTTGGCTACATGCGAGAGGAAGAAGATACAACTGACTTCTCCGTCCCATTCCAAATCTCATGGTTAACGTGTGATATATGATGCAAGAATCACTGGCGACATTGGTTGTTAAGTCCTAGATAATATGTTCCTTTACCACCGGAACTTTTATAGTAGGTTATTACCTCATGGTAAATAACCTATAATCATATTATTATGAAAATAGTGTTTTCGTACCTTATTCAAATGCAGGTGATGACAACATTGGATTTGTAAAATACTTTATAGAAAATAATCAAAGGACATGAGCAAGTGTGAACTTGCCTTTTGTGATTGCAAGATTATGCACTCACGGTCTTCGAGACAATATAAGACCCAATATCTTAAATTAGCATCATTGGTCCGGTAAGGACTAATGTTTAAAGAAGCAGGATGCTATTATGCATAAGTAATGCTATGCATTTCGTAAAACTCCCAAAGTGAATCCCCAATACTTTGAGTGAAGTGAGTTTAGGTAATTCTTTTAAGAGTTGGTTTATCTTCAAATTTTACTTTATCAGTAATGACCTTTATAAAGGAGCTTAAGTGTTAACAATTCAAAATATACAAGTAAAGTATAAAACAATGCGGTTTATGGTTAATTGTCATTTGGTGACTATTGATAAACATCCTTGGGATGGAGTTGTTAAGAATTGAAGAACTTATTATAAGATTATAGTTTGAAGTGGCAAAAAGAATAACATTTGAAGAAAGATTTCTTTTCTAAGGTTTAATTGATCAATGTATTTTGGTGTTTGATTGATTAGTATAGACTTGAGATGCTTTATGTCTTAATTTAAATAGACCAAAGTTAACTATAAAAACATAAGTAGTTTATTAGACATGATCTTTATAAGCTTTTGAGACTAAAGTTAACTTTAAAAGGGTAAATAAACTTAAGGTGGAATTGGTTTTAATTATTCTCCAGTTTTGGATTTATGATAAGTATGACTAAGGTGTGAAATCATTCGCTTTATAAGTGAATGATTAGATTAAATTTGTTTTGCTATTATGAAAATAATATGCAACTATTAAATGAAAGTATAATTTGGATGATATTATTAAGGTGTTAGATTTAAAGTCATGTTCATTATTATTTAGATATTAAGATCCTTCCCTCCTAATATGAGTGAATGATGCATAAAATTATCTTAAAGGGTGTGGTTTTGAATTTTTTAGTTAAGGTTTCAAAAGAATATTATAAAGTTAATGAATTATGCTTAAGTTTTATTATAAATTTTAGTTATCGTTTAGAACTTTGGTAATTAGATTTTTAGGTTTTAATATTTCTAAAGAAATATAATTATTTATTACTTAAGAAATATTTTTAAAGAATTTTAAAATAGCTAATAGATAAGGATTTATTACTTTAAAATAGTAAAATCCTTTCTCATAGTATTTTTAATATTTTTCTTGTGTAATATATTGATTCAAGATCTTAAAAAATATTTTTATTTATTTTTAAGTATTTTTCTTATGTTTATAAAATTCCATCAAGGATATATTTACTTCATATTTTATTTATAAAAAAATTAGGCTAGTATTTCTATAAAATAGTGTATTTATTTTGATACAAAAAATGATTTTTATTCATTTTTCCTTATTTTATGAAATTTCACTTAAGATTTAATGGTGTTAATATTTATTTGATTTATATTTTTCTTTAACAAGTAAATTTATATTTTTATTAAGTAGATCTTATTTTTATGATTATTTAAATATATTATTTATATACTGTTAGGTTGCTTTTATAATTTTCTAGAGCTCAAAATTTTTAGATGATATTTTGGTAATTTTCCATTTACCTCTTATTATTTATTAGCAAGATTTGTTTTATTTCATAAATCTGGGCCTATTAGGCAGCCCAGCCCACTAGGTTGGGCTAGACCACTTGGTCTGGTCCTCTGGGTTGGTTAACCCCGACCCTATCTTCTCCCTTGCCGCTCGTCCTCTCCCTGGCGATGCAGATGTTGCCGCTCCTCTCTGGCTCGATTCCGGCGAACGGCGGCCATTTCGCCTGCCGCTATCGGCTAATGAAGCTTCGTCGCCGCCTGGCCAATCTGGTCCTCCGATTTGATTTGGCCTCGAGGCCTTATCGAGCTCGCCCTCTTTCATCTCCTGGCGCCAGGGTTCGGTTTTGGGGTCGCCGTGTGCTGGTGGTCCTATGGTGCTCTTTGTCGGCCTGGACCTCCTCTTCCTCAGCTCGACGCTAGCAAGAAGGTGCGCAGGTGCAACCCTGGCGTATCCTTTTCCTGATGCATGCGGAAGGGCGCTGCCAGCGTAACCTCGGCATCCGATGCTTCCTTTAATTCAGTGATGGTATTGGACATGAGCTGTTCCCTGGCTTCATCAAGCCTACGCTCTAGGTGCTCGGCACCCTCGTTGAGGTTTGATTCCATGTGACCAGCCTTAGTGCTGATGGCTCTGGTCCATGGTGCTGCTATGTTTGTTTTATTGATGATATATTGCTTTCCAAAATCCTTGGATTTGTCTGAGCAAGTGATCTAGTGGTATTGATTTAGGTTAGTGGTTCTGGGGTTGTGAAGCTATGAGAATAGGAATATCCTGCTTGTGAGCTCAAGATTATTGATTCAGGATATGTGCTTGAATATTGGTGGCTTGGTTTAGTTGGGGATGAATTAATTTCTGCTTCTGGGTTGGTAGATAATATTCATTCGATGGCTTTAACTGAATCTTGGTTTTGCTAGTAAAAACCCTCAGAGTATTAGGATGCTTCTTAATTGGCTTGCTAAGAAACTGATCTGGGAACCACTCCTGGATGATTACATGAGATATGAAAATTCAAACAATTGGTTTGGATTTTATCTTGCTCGAATACTTATTGAACTATATGAGTTCTAGTTGTCTATCTAGAACAATGATATGAATTCATCTGGTCTGCTTAGTTTGCTCTGTCAAATTGACAGAATATATTGGGATGATTTATTAGATCCTTTTTATAGTGTCTCCTACCATCTGGAGATTGTTGTTGTGGTGCCTTTTTTTAGAGTGTGCACAACAATCCTTCTTGTAGCATGATTTGTTGGTGTAGTAGCTGATTAACAATTAGTACTTGAATGCCAATGATGCAAAGGCGGAAGTATTTCTTGATCTGTTTAATGATAAGGTGATCTAACAAATGATTCCTAGATTCCATGTCTGGGAAAATTATTTGTGGGTTAAAAAAAAGATCTTGAGCTTGTACTCAAGAAACTATGAATCTGCTAGGTACAAAGGTGCTTCCCTCTAGGGGTGTGCCCTGTAACCTAGAAGCTGTGGTTATGTTTGTCTAGTAAAAACTAGATAATAGGCTCATGATGTTGGTCTAAAGCCAAATATATCAGGGATGATACTTACATAATTTTCTATGTGGATCTGAGAGTTTTCTCCTTCCTAAATCTCCTCCTAGATACATGATTGAGATCAGATACTATAATTGACTCTTGAGGTAGAACTTCTTGACCCAGCCTATGATGCAAAGGCTGAGGCACTATTGGATAATAAGAAAAAATACTTAATTTTGGTGGCTTTGATTCTCTGTGATGAGCTTGCATAGCATCCCTATGCAAACTGTGAGAAGTGTCCTTCTAATCCTCCTAGACAACCTCTAGTTGAAGGATAGTTGGATTTGGATGATTTGTAACATATGCATTATTTCTTTTGAATCTAATGATGCAAGCTAATAAGAACAAGTGCTGCATGATATAATTTATATTTTGGACTTGTACCTGTTGTTGGTGGCCTATTGGGGATCATGGTCTACTACTACTTGTGATGCTGCTGATCTTGATCTACTCCTCCTTGTGATGTTGTTGATCTTAATCTACTCCTCCTTGTGCTCAGTTGATCTTTTCTTGGATGGCTTAAGTAAGCAACCAGATACTGATTAGGTGGTGGATTTGGTGGGATGATCTAAGTATTCTTGGTTTGATGATAAGATGATAAGATGGGGAATGTGCTCTGAAGTGTGAAGGTGAAATGGTAGCTTGTTGCTACGGCTGGCTCACCCCTTTGTGTACATAAATTTGCTTTCTTGTCTCCTTCCTGGGGCTGCTGCTGTGTTGACAGCACACCCATATGCATGGTTGCGTGAGCAACTTGCTTGCTTGCTGTGACTCATGTATCAGATCGAGTACTTCCTTGATATTTCTGGATGGTTTTTTACTTCTTATCTATTTACTATTTAAAACCAAGATGAAACTTGCCCCTAGCTTATAATGCTAAGCCCGAGGCCATTTTTTATGATAAGATCAGATACACACATTGGTGAAACTTGCCCCTTCAATTAAAAGCTCAATGATGTGTCCAAAGAGTGCATTTCACTGTCAGACTGAGAGCAAAGGTTTAACCACTAATCCATTTCTTATTTTTCTTTTTGTTATTCCTTTTGTTTTTTATTTCTTTAATTGTAGGTGTAAGATCAGAAATATAAAGGAAATATTTAGAAGATGGGGAAAGTGAATATTAATTTAGTTTTAGATTTTACTTACTTCTTTTGTAATTTACTTTATCATTTGTAAAGGACATTGTATATATATTTTCTTGTAATAAAAATTATTTCACTTATGAAATTCCTGTTTCTTTTGTAGACTATAAAATATTGTACCCTTAATAGAGTTCAAAGTTTCTTCGTTTCAAAAACTTGAATCCTATAATATTTATATCTTATTTATAATTATGAATTACATTCTTATATATTGTTGTAATTCATTTACCATTGTATTTCAATTTCAAGTTTCTTTATCTCATATTATTCTTATTGTAATATTCTCTTCTATTTGTATAAATGTAATTATTTTGTAACACTTGTATTAATGTAATAAAGTATTCATATATTCTTTTATTTAATTTTTTTATTATGTAGTTATTATAAAATCATATTAGTTTATTCAAGAATTTCTATTCTATTTCTCCTAAGTATTTACTTATTCCATAATATTTATTGAATTGTTTTCTTTCTTTCTTTTTTTAGTGTGCTCCATTTGTATCTGTAATATTTAATATTTGGTACAATGTATTCTTTGAAAATACAATTACTTGTATTATTAAATAATTTATGTTGTAATCTTCTTTGATTGCTCTATTAGTTTGTATAGTTTAATAATTGTTGTAAATCTTTTATATTTGTAAAACTTCATTCTTGTATATTATTTGTTTATTGGAATACTATATTTGCATGTAAATCTTTGTAAAGACAATGTAGTACTATTATAAAATTAAATTTCCTTCCTTTTGGGATTGAAATATACTAAACATTTATATCTTATTTGTAAATAAAAAGTCAATTTCAATTTTTTATTGTGATTCATTTATAATTAAATTTTAAATTTCTCTTAAATTCAAATATATGATTTGAATCTTCAAATTCGAATTGCTTCCACCCTAATGCAAAGGATTCAACCAAGGTCATGTCAAAATCCAGAGCACTAGCCCTAACCTTTCCCTCATAACAATAGAGATCTCGATCCCTCTATAGCTCTTTTAGTTTTGCGCAAAAATTTCCCGGATTTTCTTATGCATGAATGCAATGCATAAACATGTGTCCTGTATATTTCTAGGTGCTAATCCTGGGATGTTACAATATGCATGCGTGAGCATGTACCAAGTCGATTCACATGAATAGTCAGAGGAGGATACCACAATATCATACCAAAGTATGAATAAAACAATGCAAGCAAACATTCATATGACATGCTACAAACTATTAGCAAGCTGGAGCTAATCATAGACAAGCAAGAACTATTAAGCATCCATAATGACATACACCTTACACAAACAGGCTAAACATGCTCACAATGATGAGTATATGTACAAAAATGAAACAAATAGAGTTCGTTACCAGCCTCTTACCACACCTCAAGTTATCTTAATCTTCATTGTTGCCCTTCACTTGTGTGACTTGAATAATTAACATGAAACCAAAATCCACAGAGGATGGCTGAACCCTGCAAAGAACTCACAAAACCAAAGAAGAACAATAAATATTTTTGGTGTTTTTGTTTTTTAGAAACAAGCAAACAAAGAAAAACCAAACAAAACAAAGCAAACCAAACAAAGCAAAATATTTTTGGGTTTTTCTTTAAGGCAAACCAAAGCAAAGAAACAAACCAAGCGAAACAACGAAAATATTTTTGGTATTTTTGTGTTTTTGATAAAGAAGCAACAAAAACCAAAAAGAAAGCAAAAAAAAATGGATATACAAAGAACCGACCAGACATGATATATATGAGTGTGACGTCGGTATACCTCCCCCCAAGCTTAGGATTTTGGCCTAAGTGCGGCTCAATCCCATGGTACCCAAGTAGGTGCACCTCCGTAGTATGTCGAGGAAGCTCCCTCGTCCTGGTACGAGTTCGAGGACTCCCCTGTGTAATGTATCGCTGGGTCATATGAGGGCGCTTCCTCCTAATAGCGCCCATGGAAGTTCAGAGAGCGCAACTCGTCATCCATCTCCGCCTTCGAGCGTGACCAAGGTCCCTGAGAAATACTGAGCAAAGTGATTTGGGGTAGAGGGATCTCTCTATCTTCCCCGTCAATAAACATCATTCTATGAACCAAGTTATCAAGAGTAGAGCTAGTGGTGACAACATGGGGCGCCTTCATGGAAGCAAGATCAAGCCTCTGAGGGGCCAAAACTGTATCATGTGGATCAACAACAATGTCCAAGGCAGCAGCAACACGAGAAGCAATAATTCCCCCATAAATGGGTCCCTTAGCAGCTAAATGATGAGCAATGAGAGAACCAAGATTATACTTGTCCTTATTGTTGAGTGCAGCAACTAAGAAGGCCAATTGATAGTTGGAAATATTACTAGTGTTCTCCCTACCAAGAACACTGGTGGCAAGATAGTAGGCAAAATACCTGATGGATGGAAGTAGTATTCTTTATCTTCCCTGGCTGAGCCCTACGGTCATCATCATTGGTTATTCCTCGGTAAAGCTCTAACAAATCAGCGGGTAGAGCTTGAATCTTATTTGATGACCCAGCTATAACAAGTCCCAGGGCCTTGCAAAATTTCTTCAAAGTCATAGAATGAGCCCTGCCATAAATTTTGAAAGACACAGAAGGCTTGAACATACTGTTAGTAAAGGAGAAACTCTCCACAAATGTTTTAATAAGCAAAGCATATTGTGCACTCTCATGCTGCATGTAACTTGTTAGTCCATCCCTCTACACCAAAGTCATAAAATCATTAAGAATCCCAGCAGCTCGCAAGAAAGTTTGGCAAGGAAAGGTGGATGGGTGCGCATCCCCTTCATCTCCCTCGTCACCAAATCACGGAGTGATGAGATCCTCATTGTATGAGGGTCTAGAGCTGGTGGATTACCTTGGAAGCCTTGCCCTTCTAGGTGCATCACTCTCAAATATGTCACCAAAAGTGTGGTGGTCCATGACTTCCCTATTCTGAAATTTTTAAACAACCATCAAACCAAGTGATTTCTAAGTTGATAAATGATGAGCAACTACTATAGGAACTTGCTAGAGGACTACACATGCATCAAAACAAAGTTTCTAAGCATAGAACAAGCATGCAAGCTCAAACAACCTATCACCTATAGCAGCAAAATACTCAAGATACAATCTACCAATCACAAATCTAATTGGACAAGTGGAGGAGGCATATACCAAGGAGCAAACCCTCCAAAAATCATCACTTGAGATGGGATGAACAAGGAGATCGAAAATAGCGAGCAAGAACAGCAAGAACTCGAGATTGAGCAAGTTTTCTGGTGTTTTTCGGGAGAGAGAAAGAAGGTGGCTTTGAGGAGGCAGCCTGGAGGGGCCCAGGTGGGCCAAACCCCCCCTAGGCACCACTAGTGGTGGGCCCGCGCCTACCACAGGTGTGGTGGCCTGGGGTGGCCCCCTGGGTCACCTATGGTACCTCTCTGCCCCTTTTTTCGAGGAAAAATTTATTTTGAATTTTCTGGGATTTTTCGAGAAACTTTATTTTTGGCCAATTTTCAGGGTATGAAAATTGATTTTCTTGCAGAAATAGTTTTTCCAGAAAAAGCAAACCAAAAGTCAAACTACATGATCTCTAAGAAACTCAAACAAGCAAACAACTAGCAAAACTAAATCTAAAGCAAAGACTAGGAAGGAGAAAGGAAAAAGAAAGAAAGTATAACCACAGTGGAAACATTATTTTTTTTCATTAAAATCCTTTTGTTAACAAGGTTGATCAAGTCTTGTTACCAAAACAATATTATATGAAGCAAAACTTTGCATTCCACAAGGTGATTATGTTACCTCATACTTGATAGCAATGGTCCCAATCATAATAGTTTCAAAAATTTCTTGTGGAATGGGACAATATATTTATCCAACCTTGATGCTCTCAATATTTTCAATGGAATTCAGGGAATAGCTCTTAAAAACCTTCTTGGGGAAATAGACAATGTGCTCTTTGTCATTAATATTGAATGTTACTTTTCCTTGATTGCAATTGATGACAACACCTGCAGTATTAAGAAAAGGTCTCCCAAGAATAATAGACATATTATCATCTTTAGGCATTTCAAGCACAACAAAATCAGTTAAAACCATGCAATTATGAGCAACTTGAATAGGAACATCCTCACATATACCAACAGGAATAGCAGTTGACTTATCAGCCATTTGTAAAGAAATATCAGTTGGTATCAACTTTTCTAGCTGGAGTCTCTTATAGAGAGAAAAAGGCATAACACTAACTCCAGCTACCAAATCACATAAAGAAGTTCTAACATAATTATTCTTAATGGAGCAAGGAATAGTTGGTATACCCGGATCACCAAGTTTCTTTGGAACCTTACCATTGAAGGAGTAATTAGCAAGCAAAGTAGAAATCTGCTCATTAGGAATCTTCCTTTTATTAGAGACAATATCCTTCATATACTTTGAATAAGGAGGCAACTTAATAGCATCAGTCAAAGGAATTAGCAAGAATAAAGGCTTCATCCACTCACAAAACTTGCTGTAGTGTTCTTCCTCCTTTGACTTGTGTTGCTTACTTGGAAAAGGCATAGGTTTCTGCACCCAAGGTTCTCTCTACCATGTTTATTAGGAATAAAATCTTCCTTTGTTTACCTAGTGTTCTTAGTGTGTTTATCAGGTTCTTCCTCACCTTCCTCCTTATCAGGAGCATCATTATTATTACCACTTTCAGTTTCAGCATCAGAGACAGATATACTATTAGGATCTATAGCAGGTTCAAGTGGTTCCTCAACTATCTTATGTTTCTTTTTCTTTCTCTTACGAGGACTACCAATATCTTCACCTTGTTGGGAATCCTGCTCTATTCTTTTAGGGTGTCCTTCAGGATATAAAGGGTCTTGAGTAGCTATACCACTTCTAGTTCTAATTACATAAGCATGTTTATCTCCTGAAGCATTAACTAGCATATCCTTTTGTACCTTAGCAAGTTGATCAAGTTGGACTTGAAGCATTTGAAAGTGTGTACAAAGCATTTTAATATCATTAGAAGGTCTTTCCACAATATCTTTCAACTCATGGATAGCTCTAGAGTTTTACAATAAATGATTCTGAACTTGTTTATTAAAATACCCTTGTTAAACAATAAAAGTATCAAGTTCCTCTAAACATTGATCAGGAGGCTTACTGGTACGTTGGAAATGTATCTATAATTTTTGATGCTCCGTGCATGTTTTGTATCAACTTTGCTTTACTTGTCCACACTTTGAGGTGCTTTTTTCATGTTTTCTGGTACTAACCTATTAACAAGTTGCAATAGTGCCTGATGCCTGTTTTCCGTTGTTTCTCATTTCAGAAAAGTTAGTAAAGAAATATTCTCGGAATTGGACGAGACAAAGGACAAAGTCAGTTACTTTCCATGGGGAACAAGAAGTCCAGAGGAGAGCCGGAGGGGCCAGCCAGGGGGGCTAGACCCACCCTAGGCGGGGGGCAGGTGGGCCCGTGCCTGGCTAGGGTTTGTTGGCCCTCGCCGCCTCCCGGTCTCGCCCCTTCGCCTATAATAAGCCCCCGATGCAGAAACCCTGAGTACCCGATCAGAAATCCATGAAACCGTCTGTAGCCGCCGCCACCATCGTCCCTAGTTCGGGGGGATCTGAAGTTCTTCCCGGCACCCTGACGGAGGGGAGATCATCCCGGAGGCCTTGTCTCCTGTATGATGTGTGAGTAGTTCCACCTTGGACTATGGGTCCATGTAGTAGCTAGATGGTTGTATCTCCTCCTTTGTGCTTTCATGTATTGATCTTCTGAGCTCCGTTCATGATCAAGATCTAATCTATTTGTAATCATGCATGTTGTGTTTGCGGGGATCTGTTGGATATTGAGATTTAATGTTGGTTTGATTAATGGTTTTATCTTTATGATTCTATCATGTATGTGTTGTTTGTGATCTTGCATGCTCTCCGTTGTTAGTAGCTATCTTGGCCAAGTAGTTGCTAGTGACTCCAAGAGGGGGTATTTATGCTCGATAGTGGGTTCATGCCTCTAGTTTCCAAGGGAAGTGACAGAAATCTCTTCGGTTGTAGATGTGTTGTTGCTACTAGGGAGAAAACAACGGTCTCTTGTTCATGGAACATGTGGACTGTTTACCTTACACACTTTTCTTAAAGTAGTTGTCTGTTGCTTGCAACTTAATACTAGAGGGGGTTCGGATGATAACCTGAAGGTGGACTTCTAGTCATAGATGCAGTTGGATGATAGTCTATGTATATTGTTGTATTGCCCAATCAGCCTCATAGGATCTTTCTGACTAGTAATTGCATTGTTATGCCTTGCTCAGTTCCTGTCAATTGCCCTGCTGTAATTTGTTTACCCTTCATGCCATGTTTTTTATCTAAGGAGAGCATCTCTAGTGAACTATGTACCCCGGTCCAATCTTTACCATTGATACATCTTCCACTGTTACCTGTTTACTTGCTGCAAACCACCATTATCTTCCACACCATACGTTTAATCCTTTGTTATAGCAAACCGGTGAGCTTGACAACCTCACTGATTCGTTGGGGCAGTCTTGAGTTTGTGTTGTGCAGGTCTCCGTGTTGCTTGCAACATCTGTGTGATGTTTCCTTCCTCCTACTGGTTCGATAACCTCGGTTTCTTACTTAGGGAAACTTTTTGTTGTGCTGCTTCATACCTTGCTCTTGGGGTTTCCAACGAAGCATCCCACCACAAGTACTGGCCGCCATCAAGCTATTTTCTAGATCCGTTGCCGGGGAGGCTAAGGACATCTTCACAAGGGGAGTTCTTCACTTCCTTTCTCTTTACTTTGTTTTTAGTTTGCTTTGTTTCTTTTGCTTGGTTTTGTTTGCCTCTTTTCAAAAAACCCAAAATATTAGTCTAGTTTGGTTTGCTTGCCTTATTCAAAAACACAAAAAATTAGTTCCTTCTCTAGTTGCCACCTTGCTCTAGCTCACCATGTTGCTCCCCCAGTTCGCTCTAAAATATCTTGCAATAGGTAGTGGCTCCATAATTGGGAAAGATAGTATTGAAGAATTCTTTAATTATGTTAGCAAGCATGAGGATATTGAGGATAAATCTATAGCAGAGCTTGCTCCTAATTATGAGATTGCTGCAGCTTGTTTAGTTCATATGTTGGAGGCTAGGTTTTTTTAGCCTTAACCCCTTCATACAATTCTTGTTCCTAAAACTAAAAGAAGAGAAGAATATTGAAAAAAGGGAATTCATCCTTGAAACTTTATCAAAAGAATTTCTGAAGGGAATATGCCCTGAGAGGCAATAATAAAGTGTTTATTATGTGTATTCCAAGTATATGATAGATGTTTATTTTGCATGCTATAATTGTATTAATACGGAAACGTTAATACATGTGTGTTTAATAAACAAACAGAAAGTTCCTAGTTATGCCTCTCTCATAAACTAGCTCGTTGATTAACAAGATGATCAAGGTTTCCTGATCATGGACATTGGATGTTGTTAATAACGGGATCACAACATTAGTGTAATGGTGTGATGAACATTCATCCGAAGTATAGCATTACGATCAAAGTCATTGAGTTTATATTGCTATAACAACTTACGAAGTGATCCTAATCCATAGACCATGAGATCATGTCAATCACTAACACCGGAAGAGTTTCTTGATAACATCAAACATCACACCGTAACAGGGTGATTATAAAGATGGATTCAGAACTAATAAAGTGTTATGTTGAGGCTCATGGATCGAGAGTGGAATTTGTTCATCCCGATGACGGATAGATATACTCTGGGCCCTCTCGGTGATATCACATTGATTAGCTTGCAAGCAAGTGATTTGATCACTAGAATGTTATATCACGGGAACAAGAAAAGAGTGCATGTCGGTAACGAGATCAAACTAGGTATGGAGATACCAATGATCGAATCTCGGACATGTAATATATCGTGAAACAAAGGGATTAAGATACTAGCATAAAAGGTTCCGACGATCACAAGAAAGTCATCGTTGAATGTGTGGGAGTCAGTATGGGTCTACAGATCCCGCTTCTGATTATTGATCCGAGAGGGGTCTCGATCATGTCCGCATTATTCACGAACCGTAGGGTGACACAATTAAGAGACACCGACATCCAATTGGAGCAAATGTTTCATGCCGAAAGAATGAACAAGCGCAGGAATTTATTTCACTAGATACCGAAACAGGTTTTCGGGTGAAATTGCATAAAGTGGTTATACATGTGAAATAGAATTCTAGCAAGGGGTTATTTGTGAATGTTTGTCATTAAAGTAATTGACAAAATTCTGAATAAAATAAAAGAGTTTTATTTAATGAGAGTTTGCATTAAATTTGGTGGAAATTTAATGGGAATTTGAGTGGACTTTTGAGTGGAGGGAATTTAAAGGAGATTTGTGAGTGGAGTGTCCACCCACATGAAGAGGGGAGGGCAAGGGGGCAGCCCCCATGCGCCGGCCACCCCCTTGGGGTCCCCCCCCCTCCTCCTATAAAAGGAGCCCTCCTCCTCACTTGTCTCTCACACCTCCTCGTGAAGGATCTCTCTCCCCCTCTAGAATTTATCCCCCATGGTCTCGGACTAGCGAGATACATGTTCCCGGTGGCTATTCGGCAAGAAAGAGTTGTGCTTCCGCTGCATCGCTGGAGCGAGGAGGCGGAGGTTGCTCGGTGCCTCGAACGTGTGTGCGAGCACGGATGCGCTGCTGTTTTGCGGCGCTAGGACTTCCTCTCGATCTTGAGATCGGCAAGAGATCGTCTACATCAACCACGAGTTGAACTCGTTAAGCTTTGTCGGTCTTCAAGGGTATGTTCTCTACGGATATACATCCGCCCGTTGTTTGTATCTAGTAGATAGATCTTGGTATATAGTTCACATCGTAGGAAAATTTTTGTTTTCTATGCTGCGAACCCTACAGTGGTATCAGAGCCGGATCTATGCGTAGATACTTTACACGGGTAGTACACATATGAGTATGTGGGCGATGATGATCATGTTGTTGCTCCTTTGTTGTAATTTTGGATATTGGTGGCATAGTAGGATGAAGCGGCCCAGACAAACTTTACATGTCCTCGCACATGAGACCTGTTCCACGCTTGACATGCAACTAGTTTGCATAAGTGGCTAGCGGGTGTCTGTCTCTCCTACTATAGTCAATATCTATTTTGCAAGCGAGTTGTCAACAATTTGATTATCCTCGTTGTGGTTCATGTTCGTAGGTAAGAACGGTTCTATCTCGAAAGCCCTAAGCCACGTAAAACTTGCAATGGATAAATTAGAGGCGTCTAGTTTAGATTGTTGCTGGGCTACTGTTATGATATGGTAGTGTTGTAAGTAGAAGTATGAGATGATACTCTTACAACACACATAGCGTCTAAAATCCATAGACCTTGGATTTACACATATAGGTATGATAGTGATCATACCACGATGCACATGATAGAGATCATCTGCGGGAACCATATAATTTCACTAATAAACATATGATGTTTGATAGCATCTTATATTGCTTGTTTAGCGCTTTGTTAGCATAATAAGATGATCCCTCATTTAAATATCAAGATAAGAATGTGTTCTTCCTTTAGTATGCACCGATTATGTTTTCGTCGCTCCAAGACATCACGTGATGATCGGGTGTTCTTGGATCCACGACCATATTTCGGGTGTAAAACAGTTACACACGCGAATACTAAGGTTCTAACTTGGCGAGCCTAGCATGTACAGACATGGCCTCGGAACACGGACCGAAAGGTTAAGCATGAGTCATATAGTTGATATGATGCCCATTTGATGCTCGCCTTTGAAGCTATACCGACTCACGTGATGATCGGACTTGGTGTAGTGGATTTGGTTCATGTAATCACCAAAAAGGCACGAGGGATGTCGTTTTTGAGTGGGAGTTCATTCGTAATATAGATTAGTTGAACTCAATCTATCATACACTTAGTCTAAACTTTACAAATTCTGTTGTAGATGGCACCACCTGCTTTTAATTTCAATGTGTTCATGGAGAAAGAGAAACTAGCAACGAACGGTAGCAACTTTACCGAATGGGCCATGAATTTGAGGATTCTCCTCTCTGCTGCACAAAAGCAATATGTGCTAGAAGCGCCGTTAGGCCCCCCACCTTTTGATGATGCCCCTGACGAGGAGAAGAATGTCTATCAGACTCGTCAGGAGGACCACAACTTAGTTCATTGCGGCATATTGTATGGGCTAGAGCCGGAACTTCGAAAGCGTTTCGAAAAAGGCAATGCATTTGATACAATGGGTGAGTTGAAAATAATTTTCGACACACATGCTGCTGTAGAGAGCTACAACGCTTCAGAAAAGTTCTTTAGCTGCATGATGGAAGAGCACAGCTCCGTTAGTGAGCATGTACTCAAGATGTCGGGTTACGCCGATAAGCTTGTGTCCTTGGGAATATCGATTCCCGTTGACTTAGGCATCCATCGTGTTCTGCAGTCTCTGCCACCTAGCTATAAGAGCTTCGTGATGAACTATAATATGCAAGGCATGAAGAAGTCTCTCCCCGAGCTTCTGTCAATGCTTAAAACTGCAGAAGTGGAGATCAAAAAGGAACATCAAGTGTTGATGATCAATAGGAACACTGGTTTCAAGAAAGACAAGAAGGGAAAACGGAAGGGAAGTAAGGGCGGCAAGCCTGTTTCCGCGCCTGAAAAGAAACCCCGAGTTGAACCTAAGTCTGATTCCGAGTGCTACTATTGTAAGGGGACTGGCCACTGGAAGCGCAACTGCCCCAAGTATCTGGCAGACAAGAAGGCCGGCAAGGCAAACAAAGGTATATATGATATACATGTTATTAATGTGTACTTGACTAGTGCTCGTAGTAGCACCTGGGTATTTGATACCGGTTCAGTTGCTAATATTTGTAACTCGAATCAGGGGCTGCGGAACAAGCGACCGCTAGCAAGGGGTGAGGTCAAGATGCGTGTCGGCAATGGATCAAGCGTTGATGTGATCGCCGTCGGAACGCTGCCTCTCCACTTGCCGTCGGGATTAGTTATAAACTTGAATAAATGTTATCTGGTGCCTGCACTGAGCATTAACATTGTATCTGGATCGTGTTTGATGCGAAGTGGTTATTCATTTAAATCCGAGAACAATGGTTGTTCCATTTATATGAATGAAATCTTTTATGGTCATGCACCGATGAAGAATGGTTTATTTCTATTAGATCTCGATGATAATGTTACACATATTCATAATGTTGATGCTAAAAGGATTAAACTTAATGATGATATATCCGCATATATGTGGCACTGCCGTCTAGGTCATATTGGCGTTAAACGCATGAAGAAGCTCCATTCGGATGGACTTTTGGAATCACTTGATTATGAATCATTTGATACATGTGAGCCATGCATTATGGGCAAGATGACTAGAACGCCGTTTTCCGGTTCAATGAAACGGGCGACAAATTTATTGGAAATCATACATTCTGATGTATGTGGTCCAATGAGTGTGTCGGCGCGAGGTGGATATCGTTATTTTGTTACTTTCACGGATGATTTGAGTAGATACGGTTATATCTACTTGATGAAACACAAGTCTGAAACCTTTGAAAAGTTCAAGGAATTTCAGAATGAAGTGGAAAATCATCGTAATAGAAAGATCAAATTTCTACGGTCCGACCGTGGAGGTGAGTATCTAAGTTACGAGTTTAGCACTCACATGAAAGAGTGTGGAATTGTTTCACAACTCACACCTGCCGGAACACCACAGCGAAATGGTGTGTCGGAACGTTGTAATCGTACTTTATTAGATATGGTTCGATCTATGATGTCTCTGACGGACTTGCCGTTGTCATTTTGGGGTTATGCACTAGAAACTGCTGCATTCACTTTAAATCAGGCACCATCTAAATCTGTTGAAAAGACACCGTATGAATTGTGGTTTGGAAACAAACCTAAGCTGTCATTTCTTAAAGTTTGGGGATGCGATGTTTATGTGAAGAAACTTCAACCGGATAACTCGAACCCAAAGCGGAAAAATGCGTCTTCATAGGATACCCTAAAGAAACTATTGGGTATTCCTTCTATCACAGATCCGAGGGCAAGGTTTTTGTTGCCAAGAATGGATCCTTTCTAGAGAAAGAGTTTCTCGCGAAAGGTGTGAGTAGTCGGAAGGTAGAACTCGAAGAGGTTGTGGAACCTTCTCTTCAAAGTATGGCGAGTAGCGCAGCGCCGGAAGTTGTTCCGGAGTTGGCTCCACCTGTTGAAGAGGGAACTAATGATAATGATCATGAAACTCCGAAAGAGAGTACTACCGAACCTCGCAGGTCAAACAGGACGCGTGCAGCTCCCGAGCTGTACGGAAATCCTGTCATGAATTTCATGGTTGATGAAAATGATGACCCTGCGACGTATGAAGAAGCGATGATGAGCCCGGATTCCAACAAATGGTTAGAAGCCATGAAATCCCAGATGGAATCCATGTATGAAAATCAAGTTTGGAACTTGGTGGAATTACCTCACGACCGAAAGGCCGTGGAGAACAAATGGATTTTCAAAAGGAAAACTGATGCTGATGGTAATGTGACCATCTATAAAGCTCGACTTGTCGCAAAGGGGTTTCGACAAATTCTAGGAGTTGACTACGATGAGACTTTCTCTCCCGTAGAGATGCTAAAGTCAGTTAGGATTATGTTAGCAATTGCTGCATATTTCGATTATGATATATGGCAGATGGATGTCAAAACCGCGTTTCTCAATGGTAATATTGAAGAAGAGTTGTATATGATACAACCAAAGGGTTTTGTCGATCCTAAGGATGCTAACAAGGTGTGCAAGCTTCAGCGATCCATCTATGGATTGAAGCAAGCATCACGAAGTTGGAATCTCCGCTTTGATGAGGTGATCAAAGAGTTTGGATTTGTCCAAACTTATGGAGAAGCTTGTATTTACAAGAAAGTGAGTGGGAGCAATGTGGCATTTCTGATATTATATGTGGATGACATATTATTGATCGGAAATGATATAGATCTTTTAAACAGTGTTAAAAGTTATCTAAACAGCAAATTTTCAATGAAGGACCTAGGTGAAGCGTCATACATATTAGGCATAAAGATCTATAGAGATAGATCTAGGCGCCTAATAGGGCTATCGCAAAGTACATACCTTGATAAGATTTTTAAAGAAGTTTAAAATGGACGGAAGTAAGAAGGGGTTCTTACCTATGTTGCAAGGCAAGACAGACTCAAAGTCCGGCTTCGGCGGAAGAAAGAGAGATAATGGACAAAGTCCCCTATGCTTCAGCCATAGGCTCTATAATGTACGCCATGCTATGTACAAGACCGGATGTGGCACATGATATTAGTTTGACTAGTAGGTACCAATCGGATCCAGGTTCGGAACACTGGATAGCGGTCAAGAATATCCTTAAGTACTTACGAAGAACTAAGGATATGTTTCTTGTATACGGAGGTGAAGAAGAGCTCGTCGCTAAGTGTTATGTCGACGCTAGCTTTGACACCGATCCGGATGACTCTAAGTCTCAATCCGGATACGTATTTCTCATGAATGGCGGAGCGGTTAGTTGGAGGAGCTCCAAACAACCTGTGGTAGCGGGATCAACAACGGAGGCCGAATATGTTGCTGCTTCAGAAGCGGCTCAGGAAGCAGTTTGGATGAAGGAGTTCATATCCGAACTAGGAGTGGTGGCAAACGCGTTGGACCCAATGGTGATCTATTGTGACAACAATGGTGCCATTGCCAATGCCAAAGAGCCAAGGTCTCACAAGAATTCCAAGCATATTAAGCGCCGGTTTCACTCCATCCGCGAGCATGTCAAGGATGGAGATATAAAGATTTGTAAAGTACATACAGATCTCAATGTAGCAGATCCGTTGACTAAAACTCTCCCTAGAGCAAAACATGATCAACACCAGAACTCAATGGGTGTTAGATTTATCACTATGTAACTAGATTATTGTCTCTAGTGCAAGTGGGAGACTGAAGGGAATATGCCCTGAGAGGCAATAATAAAGTGTTTATTATGTGTATTCCAAGTATATGATAGATGTTTATTTTGCATGCTATAATTGTATTAATACGGAAACGTTAATACATGTGTGTTTAATAAACAAACAGAAAGTTCCTAGTTATGCCTCTCTCATAAACTAGCTCGTTGATTAACAAGATGATCAAGGTTTCCTGATCATGGACATTGGATGTTGTTAATAACGGGATCACAACATTAGTGTAATGGTGTGATAAACATTCATCCGAAGTATAGCATTACGATCAAAGTCATTGAGTTTATATTGCTATAACAACTTACGAAGTGATCCTAATCCTTAGACCTTGAGATCATGTCAATCACTAACACCGGAAGAGTTTCTTGATAACATCAAACGTCACACCGTAACAGGGTGATTATAAAGATGGATTCAGAACTAATAAAGTGTTATGTTGAGGCTCATGGATCGAGAGTGGAATTTGTTCATCCCGATGACGGATAGATATACTCTGGGCCCTCTCGGTGATATCACATTGATTAGCTTGCAAGCAAGTGATTTGATCACTAGAATGTTATATCACGGGAACGAGAAAAGAGTGCATGTCGGTAACGAGATCAAACTAGGTATGGAGATACCGATGATCGAATCTCGGACATGTAATATATCGTGAAACAAAGGGATTAAGATACTAGCGTAAAAGGTTCCGACGATCACAAGAAAGTCATCGTTGAATGTGTGGGAGTCAGTATGGGTCTCCAGATCCCGCTTCTGATTATTGATCCGAGAGGGGTCTCGATCATGTCCGCATTATTCACGAACCGTAGGGTGACACACTTAAGAGACACCGACATCCAATTGGAGCAAATGTTTCATGCCGAAAGAATGAACAAGCGCAGGAATTTATTTCACTAGATACCGAAACAGGTTTTCGGGTGAAATTGCATAAAGTGGTTATGCATGTGAAATAGAATTCTAGCAAGGGGTTATTTGTGAATGTTTGTCATTAAAGTAATTGACAAAATTCTGAATAAAATAAAAGAGTTTTATTTAATGAGAGTTTGCATTAAATTTGGTGGAAATTTAATGGGAATTTGAGTGGACTTTTGAGTGGAGGGAATTTAAAGGACATTTGTGAGTGGAGTGTCCACCCACATGAAGAGGGGAGGGCAAGGGGGCAGCCCCCATGCGCCGGCCACCCCCTTGGGGTCCCCCCTCCTGCTATAAAAGGAGCCCCCCTCCTCACTTGTCTCTCACACCTCCTCGTGAAGGATCTCTCTCCCCGTCTAGAATTTATCCCCCATGGTCTCGGACTAGCGAGATACATGTTCCCGGTGGCTATTCGGCAAGAAAGAGTTGTGCTTCCGCTGCATCTCTGGAGCGAGGAGGCGGAGGTTGCTCGGTGCCTCGAACGTGTGTGCGAGCACGGATGCGCTGCTGTTTTGCGGCGCTAGGACTTCCTCTCGATCTTGAGATCGGCAAGAGATCGTCTACATCAACCACGAGTTGAACTCGTTAAGCTTTGTCGGTCTTCAAGGGTATGTTCTCTACGGATATACATCCGCCCGTTGTTTGTATCTAGTAGATAGATCTTGGTATATAGTTCACATCGTAGGAAATTTTTTGTTTTCTATGCTGCGAACCCTACAATTTCATGATGTTACTAGGGAGGCCAAAAAGGTTTTTGAACGTTTCAATATGCTAGGTTCAAGTGTAGATGTTGTGGGTATTTCTGATAAAACTAAGCCTAGAGAGGAATTCAATATACCCATACCCTTTAAGCTTGTTGGAATGCATGAAGCCTTTAAAAAGAAATTTGATTGGATTGCTCCTTAAAATATTTTTGATGAAGGTATTAGACCGAAGAGAGATGAGAAAGGATCCTCCAAAACCCATTTGGTTGAGATACCTTTCATAGTTGAAGATTTTGCAAGTATGAATGCTAATGCTTCCTCATTTGAAAATACTTGATTCTTCTTGCTTCTTGTGCCTAACTTAAAGGCGTTAAAGAAAAGTACTTGTTGGGAGATAATCCAAGAGTTTCCTTGAGTCTTGGAAGTTATTACTTCTGTAATAACCTCTCCTTATCCTTTTTGTTTGCTTTTTGTGCCAGGAATGACCTCTAATGAGAGGGAAGTAAGATTTGGGGAGTTGCTGTCCCGAAACAGATTTCTGTCCTCACCAAAAAAAATTCGTGAGGAAGTTCTGTAACTCGGATTGAGCTCAAAATTTACAAATAAATCCCCCAGTATGTTAACTAACTTTCGTTAGTTCAACACTTGTTTATTTGAGCAACAGAAGATGTTCTAAAAAAATCGTTTCTACCTAATGGTCTGTTTTGACAGATTTCTGCCATTATTTGCATTTGCTTCTTATTGATTTCTTTTTGAGTTCTATTCAGGTAAATTGAGATTTTTTAAGGAGTTACTACAGTAGCTTGTGTTTTTAGTGAAAAGCCTTGTTGTTCCAAAGCTTTGCATGTGGTCTAATATCTTTTGAATAAGATAATGTTGCTAATGAAGATTGTGTGAAGTTTTGTATGAAGGAAATATTTCACGTGTGGAGAGAGAATGATGCAATGAGATGAAGAATGGACAAAAGCTCAAGCTTGGGGATTCCACCATGGTGTCACCCCAAGAAATATCCAAGAGGTACAAGCGTCAAAGCTTGGGGATGCCCAAGGCATCCCCTTCTTCATCAATAAAAAGCTCGGGTCTGTCTAGACACTTCGTTTTTATTGTTTCATGCACAGTTGTGTTGCTCTTGGAGCGTCTTGGTTTTGTTTGCTTTGCTTAGGTTGTTTAGTTTGCTTGAATAAAGTAGTTTGTACCCTCGTTCTCGCTGTGTTGTTTTGCAAATAAGTTTGCTTGGTGTTTGGAAAGGAGTAGTAAGTTCTTGCTTAAAGTGCAAGAGGAGCTTGCATTGACTGTGACTTAGACTTTAGCATGACATGCTAGGTGTTGACTTAGCATTATGCTTAGTGATTATTGCTGTAGTATGTATTGTTCCAAACAATTGGGATTGCTTAGTGTGCCTTGAATAAATTATGCGTTGTTTTAGCATGCAAAAACATAGTATTGTGGTATTCTCCTTTGATGCTTTGCTTGGGTTGACTTGGCACATGCTCACACCATGTTATGACTATGACAAGTCACCATTAGCCTCTATGATCATTTATTCCTTGACTTGTAGTACCACTCTTTGCTTTTATTAGTTTGCTTTGTTGCATTGCATGATTATGGCCATTATTGCTCTCTTAGTTGGTTGCTCCCAGTCTTTTGCTAGCCTCCACTTGTATGATTAAGTTCTACTCATGCCTCCAACTCCCAAGAAACCAAGTTATTCCAAAGTGTCCACTATAAACTCCTATGCATGGTGTGTTACACCATTCCAAAGTATATTCTTGTTTTCAACTATCTTCAATTAAAAACTATTTTGTTATGTGAAAAGTTAGTGATTAAAGCCCTCACAAACTTGATGGCACACTTTATTCTTTGCCCCTAATAAAATTGAACCATTGTGACAACTGTGTTGTATATGCTTGCACTTATAAGTTGGAATTAGCAGAACCGTGCTATCACAGGGAATGTTTTCAACATTGCACTTGTACCTTGTTGTACTTAGTTGATATCATATTATTTTGTCTATGGATGTCACCGGTGTGAAATAAAGAGGGAACTTGTAAGTCCGTGGAGTTTGTATCCTGTGTTAGAGAAATGCCTAGGCCGCTAGCCTAAGACATGCCTAATCATGGTGGAAACTTGCAGCATCACCATAATGAGCCATCTATGAAGCATCCTTAATAAAAAGCTATGCATATGGTAAATAAAAAGATTGCTGAGATTCTCATTGTCTGCTTGCCTTGTCATTTTGGTTATGAGAAAGCTCCTATACCATGTGCAAGGGGTACCCCGTTGGCGGTTCTCAATGATATGCAAATATTTATAGTGACAAGAACTTACCTGGACCCAAAGTTGAGTTTGCATGAGGTGTGGCCCTCGTATTCAAGGGGCATGAGATTGCCAACATATCCTTTGTCAAGCATATACTCCAGCTTTGCCACTTTAACCTTAAACACTTCAAGATGCTTATGATAGGGGCAATGAGGGCTGAAAGCTAACAAGTACCATAATTTTTGGAAGCTCTTTTTAAAACTTCTAATCCCTGCTTCCTTTACAAAAAGGCCTTTCTTCCACCATTACTTGAGTGTCCACCTTCTACCTTTAGGCACCATTAAGAGAGCATAGTTGTCATTCTGTGTGCAGTGTTCCAAAGCTTATTAATTGATGCATATTGTGATATTACTTGATCTTGTGCTACTTGTTTCTAGTCACCCTTGTGAACTTTGCAGGTGTCCTATGCATCTATTTGCTACTCTATGAGGGACAATCTCATTACCACTATGCTATGTTTTCTGTATGTGAAACAAACAAACATTTTTCAATGCATGTTATTCATGATCTTTGTTTGTAGCTAGTCATGTTGCATGCATAGTTACTATGTCCTATTGTTAGAACTCCATCTTTCATGCACATGTTTAGAGTTCTTTGATCCCAGCTTTCAATGCTTGCAAATGGTTGGATCTTTATTGTGAGGGTGCATGTCACCTCAAAAATCATTCTTTTTATCACTTACCTACTCGAGGACGAGCAGGAGTTAAGCTTGGGGATGTTGATACGTTGGAAACGTATCTATAATTTTTTATGCTCCATGCTTGTTTTGTATCTACTTTGCTTTACTTGTCCACACTTTGAGGTGATTTTACATGTTTTCTGGTACTAACCTATTAACAAGTTGCAACAGTGCGAGATGCCTGTTTTCTGCTGTTTTTGGTTTCAAAAAAGTTAGTAAAGAAATATTCTCGGAATTGGACGGGACAAAGGACAAAGTCAATTACTTTCCGTGGGGAACAAGAAGTCTAGAGGAGAGCCGGAGGGGCCAGCCAGAGGGGGCCAGACCCACCCCAGGCGCGGGGGAAGGTGGGCCCGCGCCTAGCTAGGGTTTAGTGGCCCTGGCCGCCTCCCGGTCTCGCCCCTTCGCCTATAATAAGCCCCCGATGCAGAAACCCTAAGTACCCGAACAGAAATCCACGAAACCGCCTGTAGCCGCCGCCACCTTCGTCCCTAGATCGGGGGGGATCTGAAGTTCTTCCCGGCACCCCGCCGAAGGGGAGATCATACCGGAGGCCTTCTCTCCAGTATGATGCGTGAGTAGTTCCACCTTAGACTATGGGTCCATGTAGTAGCTAGATGGTTGAATCTCCTCCTTTGTGCTTTCATGTATAGATCTTGTGAGCTCCGTTCATGATCAAGATCTAATCTATTTGTAATCATGCATGTTATGTTTGCGGGGATCCGATGGATATTGAGATTATTATGTTGGTTTGATTAATGATTTTATCTTTATGATTATATCATGTCTGTGTTGTTTGTGATCTTGCATGCTCTCCATTGTTAGTAGCTATATTGGCCAAGTAGTTGTTAGTTACTCCAAGAGGGGGTATTTATGCTCGATAGTGGGTTCATGCCTCTAGTTTCCAAGGGAAGTGACAGAAATCTCTTCGGTTGTAGGTGTGTTGTTGCTACTAGGGAGAAAACAACGGTCTCTTGTTCATGGAATATGTGGACTCTTTACCTTACACACTTTGCTTAAAGAAGTTGTCTTTTGCTTGCAACTTAATAAT
Source organism: Avena sativa (assembly GCA_916181665.1). NCBI lineage: Eukaryota > Viridiplantae > Streptophyta > Magnoliopsida > Poales > Poaceae > Avena > Avena sativa. Next base: position 443,851,090 of record OV702282.1, on the reverse strand, counting down.
AGGTTCGAATGATAACGTGAAGGTGGACTTCTAGTCATAGATGTAGTTGGATGATGGTCTATCTATATTGTTGTATTGCCCAATCAGCCTCATAGGATCTTTCTAACTAGTAATTGCATTGTTATGCCTTGCTCAGTTCCTGTCAATTGCCCAGCTGTAATTTGTTTACCCTTCATGCCATGTTGTTTATCTAAGGAGAGCACCTCTAGTGAACTATGGACCCCGGTCCAATATTTACCATTGATACATCTTCCACTGTTACCTGTTTACTTGCTGCAAACCACCATTATCTTCCACACCATACCTTTAATCCTTTGTTACAGAAAACCAGTGAGCTTGACTACCTCACTGATTTGTTGGGGCCAAGTCTTGATTTTGTGTTGTGTAGGTCTCCATGTTGCTTGCAACACCTGTGTGATGTTTCCTTCCTCCTACTGGTTTGATAACCTTGGTTTCTTACTGAGGGAAACTTGCTACTGTGCTGCTTCATACCTTGCTCTTGGGGTTTCCAACGAAGCGTCCCACGACAAGTACTGGGCGCCATCACTTACCATAAGGAATATCACCTTCATCAAAGTGTTGGAGAGAGTGTACCTCAATAGTATATGAGTGGGGAATTGGCTTACATAATTCTTCTATAGGAGGTAGATTCTTCACATCGTCAGCTCTAATACCTTTCTCCTTTAGACACTTCTTAGCTTCCTTCATTACTTCATCATTTAATGCAATAAATCCCCTCTTATTTGTTTTTGGTGTTGGAACTGGTTCATGAATTGCTGGTTCAGGAGTAATGGGCTCAGGTACATTCAGCTCAGTAGAAGTCCAATCATCATAATTCTTGCTTATTTTAGTCATTATTTCTTCAGCATCTTTAAGAGTCCTTTTTTGAAAACACAATCAGCAAAGCTATCTAGGTAGGTCCTAGAATCATCAGTTAGTCCATTATAATGAATATCAAGAAGCTCATTCTTAGGTAATGGATATCCATGATGTGCATGAATCAAAGCACATAATCTTTTCCATGACTCAGGCAATTTCTGTTATTCTCCCTGTTTAAAATCAAAAAGTCTCTACAAAGCAGCATGTCTAGCACTAGGAGGAAAATATTTCTGGAAGAAAGAAGCAATCAGGTCTATCAATGGAACCATGAGGTAATCTATTAGAAGATCTTAGTACCAAAGTACTTGCGCATCTTAAAATCATCAGAGAATAAAGCACTCATAGTAGAAAGCTCATTCATATGAGCCACAACACTCTCATTTTCAGTCCCACAAAAAGGTTCTTTCTCAACAATATCTAAATAAGATAAATCAAGAGAGAAATCATAATCTTCATCTTTAATATCTATGGGAGAGGTGGAAAACTTAGGATCAGAGGAAATCTTAGGCATAATAGTACGTCTAGCAAGGAGACTCTTAATAGCACTAGTATCATGTGTGTTTCGGCACTCTTCAACAAAATCATGAGTGAACTCAATGTAACCATCATTAATATCATAACTCTCACCAGCCTCAGGTGAGCTAACAGGTGTAACACTGTCTTCACTAGGAGTTTCGGTATTTTCTAGACCAGCCATAGTAGCATCTAGAAAAGGACCTAATGAACCTCTCGCATCAAGCACATTAGAAGTAACATCATGAGTATCAAAAGCAGTTTCAGACTCAGCAGTAGTAGCAGGTGTGTAGAATGTGTATGTGGTGGTGGTGTGACAAGCTTACTTATAACAGGCGGTGAATCAAGAGCAACATAGGTGTTTAGGACTGTACCTCTTCTTGTAGTGGATGGTAAAATAGGGAACTTTCCATCACGAGACTTCCCCATGATGAAAGGAGTAGCAGTGAACAATAATAGATCCAAGTGAACTTACAAATAAAGCTATGCTCCCCGACAACAGCGCCACAAAATAGTCTTGATGACACACAAGTATAGGGGATCTCAACAGTCTTCGCGGGTAGTATTACCCAATTTATTGATCCGACACAAGGGGAGCCAAAGAATACTTGCAAGCCTTAACAACTGAGTTGTCAGTTCAGCTGCACCTGGAAATAGTTCTTGATCATAGAAGTTTATCCGTAGCAACAGTTTGTAGTAGCAATAGCAAAGCAACAACAACAGCAATAGCAACAGTGGAACAAAAGAAATAGTAACAGTAACGGTAACAATAGGATTCGAGTGCGGTAGGCATAGGGATGGCTGGACGGGCATTGCATGGACGAGTCTAAACATGTAACTTCAAGATCTAGGGCATTGTAGATAAATAATAACAAGCATCCAAGTACTAAACAATCATAGGCATGTGCTCCAAATATAGTCATACGTGTTCGTAATGAGAACTTGCACAACATATTCTGTCCAGACAGCCCGTGGCAGCGGGGCCTCTAGGGAACTACTGGGAATTAAGGTTCTCCTTTTAATAGAGCATCGGAGCAAAGCATTAACACTCCTTGAACACATGTGATCCTCACACCACATCCATCCCCTCCGGTTGTCCCAATTATTGTCACTTTGGGGCCTTTAGATCCGGACAATGATATGTGTACACAACTTTCAGATAAGATCACAAACAATACTATCATAATGATTCAATAATAAGTTTAGATCCGAGATCATGGCACTCGGGCCCCAGTGACAAGCATTAAGCACAACAAGTTGCAACAAAGTCAAATAGCACTAATAGAGATACTAGGCACTATGCCCTAACAGATCTTATTCGATTACATGATAGAACTCATCCAATCCCTACCATCCCCAAACCTACAGCGGGGGATTACTCACTCATGGATGTGGGAAACATCGGTGGTTGATGGAGATGCGTTGGTGATGACGATGGTGATGATCCTCTCCAAATTCCCCGTCCTGGCAGGGTTTCCAGAATGGAGTTTTTGGATCCGAATCTTGGTTTCTGGTGGCGACGGCGGAGCAAAACTCTTTCTGGAAAACTATCGAACCCCCCAGAGTTTTTAGGTCAGAAGGCAACTTATAGGCACGGAGGGAGGCGGAGGAGCTGCCTGGGGTGGCAGCACCCCCTCCAGGCGCGGGGTCAGGTGGGCCCGTGCCTAGGGTGGGTCTAGGCCCCCCAAGCCTCCTCTCTGTCTCCCCTTCTGGCTCCGTGGATCTTCTGCTGAAAAATAGTTTTTGACATATTTTCCAGGATTTTTTCTGATAGTTCATTTTCTGCACAAAAACAAAACACCAAGGTAATTCTGCTGAAAACAGTGTTAGTCTTTGTTAGTTGTATCCAAATCACACAAGTTTAGAGAAGAAACAATAGCAAAGTGTTCAAGAAAGTAGATACGTTTTGGACGTATCAGACCACAACAAATTGTTGTACCCAACTTGTGAAGATGGCTAGAAGAAGCTGTGTAGCACACTGGAATTGCTAAAGTGGAAGGCAGAGACCGGTGTGACTGACTCGGGATTTGAGAAGTTGCTGGTACTCATGAAGAGGTTGCTTCCAAGAAATAACGAATTGCCCGCCAGTACATACGAAGCAAAGAAGCTCGTCTGCCCTCTAGGATTAGATGTGCAGAAGATACATCCATGCCCTAATGACTGCATCCTCTACCGTGGTAAGAAGTACGAGAATTTGGATAAATGCCCGGTATGCACTGCATTACGGTATAAGATCAGAAAAGATGACCCTGGTGATGTGGATGGCGAGCCACCCAGGAAGAAGGTTCCTGCCAAGGTGATGTGGTATGCTCCTACAATACCACGATTGAAACGTTTGTTCAGAAACAAAGAGCATGCCAAGTTGTTGCGATGGAAGATGGAACAACATAAGAAAGACGGGATGTTGAGGCACCCTGCTGATGGTCGACAGTGGAGAAAAATCGAGAGAGACTTCCCGGACTTTGCTGGTGACACAAGAAACTTATGGTTTGGTCTAAGTACAGATGGCATGAATCCTTTTGGGGAGAAGAGCTGCAGTCACAGCACCTGGCCCGCCACTCTATGTATCTACAACCTTCCTCCTTGGTTGTGCATGAAGCGGAAGTTCATTATGATGCCAGTGCTCATCCAAAGCCCAAAGCAACCCGGCAACAACATTGATGTGTAGCCAAGGCCATTAGTTGATGAACTTTTACAGTTTTGGGCCGAACCAGGTTTACGTGTGTGGGATGAGCACAAACAGGAGTCATTCGACCTACGAGCGTTACTGTTCGTAACCATCAATGATTGGCCTACTCTTAGTAACATCTCAGGACATATGAACAAGGGATATAATGCATGCACGCACTGTTTAGATGAGACTGAAAGTATATATCTGGATAAATCTAGGAAGAATGTGTACCCGTACAATCGTTGTTTTCTTCCGCCCAGACATCCTTTAAGGAAAAAAAGGCAAGCATTTCGATGGCGAGGCAGATCACCGGAAGAAGCCTGCCCCCGTACTGGTGCTGATGTATTTGGTATGTTCAAGGATTTAAATGTAATATTTGGAAAGGGTCCCGGAGGACAACCTATTCCGAAAGACACCGACGGACACGCACCCATGTGGAAGAAGAAATCTATATTTTGGGAGCTACTCTATTGGGAAGTCCATGAGGTCCACTCTGCAATCGACGTGATGCACCTGACGAAGAATCTTTGTGTGAATATTCTAGGCTTCTTGGGCTTGTATGGGAAGTCAAAAGATACACCGGAAACACGGGAGGACCAGCAACGTCATAAAGGACGAGATGGCAAGCATCCAGGGCAGTTTCAAGGGCCTAACAACGACGCTCTTACCAAGGAAGAGAAGGAAATCTTTTTTGAAGTCCTTTTTAGTTTCAAGGTCCCGTCTGGCTTCTCGTCTAACATAAAGGGAATAGTAAATATGAAAGAGAAAAAATTCCAAAACCTAAAGTCCCATGACTGCCACGTGCTTATGACACAATTGCTTCCGGTTGCATTGAGGGGGATTCTACCAGAAAATGTTCGACTGGCCATTGTGAAGGTATGTTCATTCCTCAATGCAATTTGTCAGAAGGTAATCGATCCAGAAAGTCTATCAGGGTTACAGATTGATGTGGTCCAATGTTTGGTCAGCTTCGAGTTGTTGTACCCTCCATCTTTCTTCAATATTATGATGCACCTCCGAGTTCACCTAGTCGAAGAGATTAGAATTCTCGGTCCTGTGTTTCTACACAATATGTTCCCCTTCGAAAGGTTCATGGGAGTCTTAAAGAAATATGTTCATAACCGTGCTAGGCTAGAAGGAAGCATCTCCAAGGGCTATGGAATAGAGGAGGTCATTGGGTTTTGTGTTGACTTTCTTCCTGACCTTAAGCCGATTGGTGTTCCTGAATCTCGGTATGAGGGGAGGCTGACTGGAAAAGGCACACTAGGAAGGAAAAAAATGGTATGTATGGACAGGGATTCTTTCAATAAAGCACACTACACAGTTCTACACAATTCCACCTTGGTGGCTCTGTATATCGAGAAACACAAGATTATTGTACGCTCGGAAAACCCGGGGAAGCCTGACTCCTCGATTAAATTCGAACACGAGGACACTTTCGGCAGTTGGTTGCAGAAACATCTCATGAATAACAACACTGTTGAAGATAAGTTGTACTTGTTGGCATGGTTACCATCTTCGACTATATGTACTTTCCAAGGGTACGAGATAAATGGTAATACATTTTACACGATTGCCCAAGATAAAAAGAGCACCAACCAAAACAGTGGTGTCCGCTTTGATGCAGCAGATGACAATGGGAAGAAGGACACATATTATGGGTACATAGAGGAGATATGGGAACTTGAGTATGGATCTACTTTTAAGGTCCCTTTGTTTCGGTGCAAATGGGTCAAGATGAAAGGATGCGGCGTACATGTAGACGAAAAGTATGGCATGACAACAGTGGATCTCAACAATCTTGCGTACATGGACGAAACATTCGTCCTAGACAATGATGTGGCTCAGGTTTCTATGTGAAGGACATGTCTATGAAACCGAGAAAAATAAATCAGCAAAATACTACATCGTCCGATGAGCCAAAGCGCCACATAGTTCTTTCAGGGAAAAGAAACATCGTGGGAGTGGATGAGAAGACAGATATGTCAAAAGATTATAATAAGTTTCATGAAATCCCGCCCTTCAAAGTGAAAACTGACCCAAGCCTCTTGTTAAATGATGAAGATTCTCCATGGCTACGGCGCAGAAGAAAACAACAACACTAGATAGGGATGTTGGTGATCTATGTAATATATTAAACCTTTCATGTAATCATATTGTGAATCATATTGTGAGTCAAACATTTTACCCAGATCCACATGCATCCACCATTGGTCATCTTGCTCAATCAAACTGGACGACGACTCCCAGTGCCTAAGCCGCGGGAGGTGAAAACCCAAAGAGACGGAACCATCACACGAGCATAGCTTGGGTGAGATCACTAAAGAATCTGCCAGGTATCATCGACCCTGGTGTCCAACGCAGCCATATAGCGACGGACGTGCTCGTCCTCCTCCCTGACACGACGATGTACCACCTCCTCGGTGGCCGGCTCCCTCTGCACCCTTCCTGGACTAGGCGACCTCCACCAAAGCAGCTCCGGGTCGACGACGACACCCGAATTCCTCACCAAGCTACGCGTCCCGGAAGGTAGCACCATCCAGTGCCAGCCTGGCGGAGCCCAATCTCGGACATGTCCGGCGGAGCCCAGTACTCCATCGTTGCCGCCGAGTCGACTACGAGGATGCGGGATGGGCATCCTAAAGTAGGCGGCGAGGAATGTGTGTATGTGTGGGTGGCCATGAGGGTCACACTATAAATAGAGGGAAAGGGCGGGACAGGCTGGGCCAGGCAGCACTAATAATAGGGGTTGAACCTTTAGTCCCGGTTGGAGAAACCAACCGCGACTGAAGGGATTGTGGCAGGCTGGGCCAGGCAGCACTAATAATAGGGGTTGAACCTTTAGTCCCGGTTGGAGAAACCAACCGCGACTAAAGTCGTTTTGGCAGGCAGGGCCAGGCAACACTAATAAAAGGGGTTGAACCTTTAGTCCCGGTTGGAGAAACCAACCGCGACTGAAGTCCTTTTGGCAGGCTGGGCCAGGCAGCACTAATAATAGGGGTTGAACCTTTAGTCCCGGTTGGATGAACCTTTAGTCCCGGTCGGAGACACCAACCGGTACAAAACACGAGTGAGCACTAATAATAGGGGTGAGTGTCGACATTATGTCGTGAGTGCCGACACTATAAATAGGCATCCTTGTGAGTCCAGTCCTCCAGCCAGTTTGAGGCATCTCCAAGATGTTCTTCAAGATCAGGGACACCACTACGGCTAGATTCATAGAGATGCCGCCGGAGCCCAGTCCTTCGGCATCTCCAAGACACTGGTCATAGAGGCACTCCCTAATATGTGAAATTAGGTTAGCTCCCAGGCATATTGATCTAGTTAGATAAGTTACAAGCTGCAAGATGGTCTTCCAAAGCAGGGACACCACTATGGCCAGTTTCAGGGAGATGCCGCCGGAGCCCAGTCCTCCGGCATCTCCAAGAAACTGGTCATAGAGGCACTCCCTAATATGTGAAATTAGGTTAGCTCCTAGGCATATTGATCTAGTTAGAGAAGTTACAAGCTGCAAGATGGTCTTCGAGAGAAGGGACACCACTATGGCCAGTTTCAGGGAGATGCTGCCAGAGCCTAGTCATCCGGCATCTCCAAGAAACTGGTCATAGAGGCACTCCCTAATATATGACTGCACGTGTTTGGAGATTAGATCTTCATGGTAAGTACGAATCGGGACAACATCTTCATAGTTTGGGAAAGTCGTAGTACGAATCGGAACTAAAGGACCCTTTAGTCCCAGTCCAACCACAAAACGGGACTAACACTCAAGACATTTATTAATATTTAAAAACTGAGACTACGGTCGGGACTAAAAGCCCCCTTTAGTTCCGGTCCAGCCACAAACCGGGACTAACACTCAATACATTTATTAATATTAAAAACCGGGACTAGCTAACACTCAGGACTAAAGCCGCCCCTTTTAGTCATAATCATGCCTAGTCCTATAATACACAACTTTGATACGTTGGAAACGTATCTATAATTTTTGATGCTCCATGCTTGTTTTGTATCTACTTTGCTTTTCTTTTCTACACTTTGAGGTGCTTTTTACATGTTTTCTGGTAATAACCTAGTAACAAGTTGCAATAGTGCCAAATGCATGTTTTCTGCTGTTTTTGGTTTCAGAAAAGTTAGTAAAGAAATATTCTCGGAATTCGACGGGACAAACGTCAAAGTCAATTACTTTCCGTGAGGAACAAGAAGTCTAGAGGAGAGCCGTAGGGTCCAGCCAAGGGGGCCAGACCCACCCCAGGCGTGGGGGTAGGTGGGCCCGCGCCTGGCTAGGGTTTGGTGGCACTGGCCGCCTCCCGGTCTCGGCCCTTCACCTATAAGAAGCCCTCGATGCAGAAATCCTGAGTACCCGATCAAATCTCCACGAAACCGTCTGAAGCCGCCTCCACCATCGTCCCTAGATCGGGGGGGATATAAAGTTCTTCCCGGCACCCTGCCGAAGGGGATATCATCCCGGAGGCCTTCTCTCTGGTATGATGCGTGAGTAGTTCCACCTTGGACTATGGGTCCATGTAGTAGCTAGATGGTTGTATCTCCTCCTTTGTGCTTTCATGTATAGATCTTGTGAGCTCCGTTCATGATCAAGATCTAATGTATTTGTAATCATGCATGTTGTGTTTGTGGTGATCCGATGAATATTGAGTTATTATGTTAGTTTGATTAATGTTTTTGTCTTTATGACTCTATCATGTCTGTGTTGTTTTTGATTTTGCATGCTCTCCGTTGCTAGTGGTTATCTTGGCCAAGTAGTTGCTAGTGACTCCAAGAGGGGGTATTTATGCTCAATAGTGGGTTCATGCCTCTAGTTTCTAAGGGAAGTGACAATAATCTCTTCGATTGTACATGTGTTGTTGCTACTAGGGAGAAAACAACGGTCTCTTTTTCATGGAACATGTGCACTCTTTACCTTACAAACTTTGATTAAAGCAGTTGTCTGTTGCTTGCAACTTAATAATGGAGGGGGTTCGGATGATAACCTGAAGGTGGACTTCTAGTCATAGATGCAGCTAGATGGCGGTCTATGTATATTTTTGTATTGACCAATCAACCTCATATAATCTTTCTGGCTAGTAATTGCATTGTTATGCCTTGCTCAGTTCCTGTCAATTGCCCCGCTGTAATTTGTTTACCCTTCATGCCATGTTGTTTATCTAAGGAGAGCACCTCTAGTGAACTATGGACCCCGGTCCAATCTTTACCATTGGTACATCCTCCACTGTTACTTGTTTACTTGCTGCAAACCATTATCTTCCACACCATACGTTTAATCCTTTTTTATAGCAAACCAGTGAGATTGACAACCTCACTCATTCGTTGGGGTAAAGTCTTGAGTTTGTGTTGTGCAGGTCTCGGTGTTGCTTGCAACATCTGTGTGACGTTTCCTTCCTCCTTCTGGTTCGATAACCTCGGTCTCAACTGAGGGAAGACTTGCTGCTGTGCTCTTCACACCTTGCTCTTGGGGTTCCCAACAAGACTCCACATCAAGCACCAAGTTCACTGGCACCATCAAGGAGTGATCAAGCTTCAGGGTCTTCTTCGTCATCGTCATTGTCACCTACCACTCCGGGGATTCTTAGCCCAGCCATGGCATATACCGGGGGCACCTACCACTCCGGCCTCAGATTCACGGCGGGGAGGGGAGGGGTCTCCTAGAAGACGATGCCGCTACCGCTGGGAGGGGGAGGGGCCTTCTTGTGGCGCTGTGGCGGGTGGACTTGTGGGCACCGCAGGCGAGGATGGTCTCTCTCGGCGATGTAGCGCATCACGCCGATGATAGTACGGTTCACCCACCACAGACGGCGGCCGGCTTCGTTGTGGTTCACCGGGGGCGGTCCATCACCATCGTACCTGGAGAGATCCCTTTCCTACCGGTTAGTGAAGAAGGCATTCCAGGTGTTGTAGTTGTCGGGATCCTTCTGGGGATCCATCCGCTGCTCCGGCGTGAGCTAATGGTAGAAGTGGTACGTGATGGCTGCCTATCGGGCGGAGCCTTGAGGCACAGGAGGGACAGGAACCCCTCTAGCGCTCAACATCCAGCCGGCAGGCGGCCGGTAGCCTGGTGGGCAAGGGTAGCTTGAGGCGCACAGCGCCTCAGTCTCCTCGAGGGTCAGAATAGCCCAGTAGGCGCTATCCATTTTTGTGAGAGAGGAAGGTGTGGATGTGTGCATAACCATGGCGAGGTCGGCCTATATATAGATGGAAAGGGCGGGGAAACATGGCGGGAGGCGGTGGGAAATGGCGGGAAATATGTTTAGTCCCAGTTAGTGGCTACAATCGGGACTAAAAGCTCGGTTCAGAGGAAAGGGTGGAAAAACTTGGCGGGAAGCGGTGAGAAATGGCGGGAAATATCTTTAGTCCCTGTTAGTGGATACAACCGTGACTAAAGTTTATTCAGAAAATGGATTTGGATTAATTATTCAAATTAAAGAACTTCTCATGTTGAAAGTTTAGTGAGATTCAAGAATATGCAAAAAAATAATAGTTAATGCATTTTTAAATTGATAATGGCAGAATGGTTAATAATTTTACTATTTAAAATAATTATTTTATAAAACAGAAAATGGATTTGGATTAATTATTCAAATTAAAGGACTTTTCATGTTGAAAGTTTAGTGAGATTCAAAAATATGCAAAAAATAATAGTTAATTCATTTTTAAATTGATAATGGAAAAATGGTTAATAATTTGACTATTTAAAATAATTATTTTATAAAACATAAAATGGATTTGGATTAATTATTCAAATTCAAGAACTTTTCATGTTGAAAGTTTAGTGAGATTCAAAAATATGCAAAAAATAATAGTTAATGCATTTTTAAATTGTTAATGGCAAAATGGTTAATAATTTGACTATTTAAAATAATTATTTTATAAAACAAAAAATGGATTGGGATTAATTATTCAAATTCAAGAACTTTTCATGTTGAAAGTTTTGTCAAATTCATAAGTATGCAAAAAATTATAATTTAAATGTTTTAAATGATATATTCGAAAATTTGAAAAAAAAAGCACAACGCGCGCTGGGGGTTTTGGCCCAGCGCGCGCAAATTTGGGCCTTTAGTCCTGGCCCAGGTTACCAGCCGGGACTAAAGGTCTGGCCCCAGCGCGTGAAAATGAAACGCCGCCCCCCACCCCTCTAGTCCCGCCTCTAGTCCCGGCTCGTGCCACGCACTAAGACTAGAAGGGGGGGTATAAATGGGGGCTTCTCCCCAGGTGTGTTCCATGCATCGGGAGAATTGGAGGCCAGCAGACGCCGCTAGGCTGCCCAACTCCGACGCCGACGAGCACATACGCCCAACTCCGACCACGCCCAACTCCGGCGCCGACGAGCACGTACGCCCGCGCCTGCGCTGCCCCTGTGCCCCCGCCGGTCCGCGCGCGCCCTTCCTGCCGGCGCCGCACCTCGCCGCAGCACCTCCGGCCACGCCAGCACTTCCGGCCTCCGGCCACCCCTGCCGGCAGCACCAGGTAAGATTAATTTGTTAGTGCTTAATTAGGATTTGTTTAGGTTAATTTTTTAATAGGATTTGTTAGTGCTTAATTAGGATTTGTTTAGGAGTTGTTTAGGTTAATTTGTTTATAGGATTTGTTAGTGCTTAATTAGGATTTGTTTAGGATTTGTTTCGGTTAATTTGTTTATAGGATTTGTTAGTGCTTAATTAGGATTTGTTTAGGTTAATTTTGTTTATAGGATTTGTTAGTGCTTAATTAGAATTTGTTTAGGTTAATTTTGTCTATAGGATTATTAGTTTGTTTAGGATTTTTTAGTGCTTAATTAGGATTTGTTTAGGTTAATTTTGTGTTAGTGTTTAATAATAGGGGTGATTATTATTATTAGTGTAGGATTTTGTTAGTGTAGGATTATTTTTTTATATAGTGTAGGATTATTATTTTTAGGGTATGAGATATATTATTATTTTTATATAGTGTAACCGGAGTTATGGTTAGGGTGTTGGTGCTCGGTGGTGACCGGAGTTAGGGTTAGGGTGGTGGTTCTCGCGGGAAGCCGTAGTCGCCCGCCTCTCCCGCGGCCACCATCACCGGCACCGGTCACCGCCACCGCACCTCCGGGTTTAGGGTTTATTTGTTATGTTCAAATAAATATTGTGTGCATTTTGCAGGAACTATGGATCCACCTAGTACAATCCACAGAGACCTAGATTCAGAACACTTTCTCGAGGATATGAATCACGACGCCGATGAGGGATCTCCCTCAAGGTATCTGAACTCATCCGGTGAGGGAGAGGAGACCAACAGACAAGAGGAAGAAGCCCATGGATATGTAACGCAGACCGACGAGGTATATATATATGATGTCCGATGATCATGACTAGATGTACCTAGTTGTATATATATTATGTTGACGAATGTTTCTTCTCTTAGGCCTCTACATCGAGCAAGAAAACCAAGCGCGGCCCAGCCAAAAAGTGGCCCCAGGGTACTGTTTATGAAATTACAGAGGTTTCAGGAGACGGCGAACCATTGGAACCAAAGAAAACAAAAAAAATATGTGTACAACAATGCGGAGTTGTTGCTAGAGATCGCACCCCGATCACTGTTCGAGAGTGGAATAAGCCCAAAGAGGCAGAATGGACTGATGTGTATATCCGCATATTCATAATGTTGATGCTAAAAGGATTAAACTTAATGATGATATATCCGCATATATGTGGCACTGCCGTCTAGGTCATATTGGCGTTAAACGCATGAAGAAGCTCCATTCGGATGGACTTTTGGAATCACTTTATTATGAATCATTTGATACATGTGAGCCATGCCTTATGGGCAAGATGACTAGAACGCCATTTTCCGGTTCAATGGAACGGGCAACAGATTTATTGGAAATCATACATTCTGATGTATGTGGTCCAATGAGTGTGTCGGCGCGAGGTGGATATCGTTATTTTGTTACTTTCACGGATGATTTGAGTAGATACGGTTATATCTACTTGATGAAACACAAGTCTGAAACCTTTGAAAAGTTCAAGGAATTTCAGAATGAAGTGGAAAATCATCGTAATAGAAAGATCAAATTTCTACGGTCCGACCGTGGAGGTGAGTATCTAAGTTACGAGTTTAGCACTCACATGAAAGAGTGTGGAATTGTTTCACAACTCACACCTGCCGGAACACCACAGCGAAATGGTGTGTCGGAACGTCGTAATCGTACTTTATTAGATATGGTTCGATCTATGATGTCTCTGACGGACTTGCCGTTGTCATTTTGGGGTTATGCACTAGAAACTGCTGCATTCACTTTAAATCGGGCACCATCTAAATCCGTTGAAAAGACACCGTATGAATTGTGGTTTGGAAACAAACCTAAGCTGTCATTTCTTAAAGTTTGGGGATGCGATGTTTATGTGAAGAAACTTCAACCGGATAAACTCGAACCAAAAGCGGAAAAATGCGTCTTCATAGGATACCCTAAAGAAACTATTGGGTATTCCTTCTATCACAGATCCGAGGGCAAGGTTTTTGTTGCCAAGAATGGATCCTTTCTAGAGAAAGAGTTTCTTGCGAAAGGTGTGAGTAGTCGGAAGGTAGAACTCGAAGAGGTTGTGGAACCTTCTCTTCAAAGTATGGCGAGTAGCGCAACGCCGGAAGTTGTTCCGGAGTTGGCTCCACCTGTTGAAGAGGGAACTAATGATAATGATCATGAAACTCCGAAAGAGAGTACTACCGAACCTCGCAGGTCAAACAGGACGCGTGCAGCTCCCGAGCTGTACGGAAATCCTGTCATGAATTTCATGGTTGATGAAAATGATGACCCTGCGACGTATGAAGAAGCGATGATGAGCCTGGATTCCAACAAATGGTTAGAAGCCATGAAATCCGAGATGGAATCCATGTATGAAAATCAAGTTTGGAACTTGGTAGAATTACCTCACGACCGGAAGGCCGTGGAGAACAAATGGATTTTCAAAAGGAAAACTGATGCTGATGGTAATGTGACCGTCTATAAAGCTCGACTTGTCGCAAAGGGGTTTCGACAAATTCAAGGAGTTGACTACGATGAGACTTTCTCTCCCGTAGCGATGCTAAAGTCAGTTAGGATTATGTTAGCAATTGCTGCATATTTCGATTATGAGATATGGCAGATGGATGTCAAAACCGCATTTCTCAATGGTAATATTGAAGAAGAGTTGTATATGATACAACCAAAGGGTTTTGTCGATCCTAAGGATGCTAACAAGGTGTGCAAGCTTCAGCGATCCATCTATGGATTGAAGCAAGCATCACGAAGTTGGAATCTCCGCTTTGATGAGGTGATCAAAGAGTTTGGATTTGTCCAAACTTATGGAGAAGCTTGCATTTACAAGAAAGTGAGTGGGAGCAATGTGGCATTTCTGATATTATATGTGGATGACATATTATTGATCGGAAATGATATAGATCTTTTAAACAGTGTTAAAAGTTATCTAAACAGCAAATTTTGAATGAAGGACCTAGGTGAAGCGTCATACATATTAGGCATAAAGATCTATAGAGATAGATCTAGGCGCCTAATAGGGCTATCGCAAAGTACATACCTTGATAAGATTTTAAAGAAGTTTAAAATGGACGGAAGTAAGAAGGGGTTCTTACCTATGTTCCAAGGCAAGACATTGAGTAAGACTCAAAGTCCGGCTTCGGCGGAAGAAAGAGAGATAATGGACAAAGTCCCCTATGCTTCAACCATAGGCTCTATAATGTACGCCATGCTATGTACAAGAGCGGATGTGGCACATGCTATTAGTTTGACTAGTAGGTACCAATCGGATCCAGGTTCGGAACACTGGATAGCGGTCAAGAATATCCTTAAGTACTTACGAAGAACTAAGGATATGTTTCTTGTATACGGAGGTGAAGAAGAGCTCGTCGCTAAGTGTTATGTCGACGCTAGCTTTGACACCGATCCGGATGACTCTAAGTCTCAATCCGGATACGTATTTCTCATGAATGGCGGAGCGGTTAGTTGGAGGAGCTGCAAACAACATGTGGTAGCGGGATCAACAACGGAGGCCGAATATGTTGCTGCTTCAGAAGCGGCTCAGGAAGCAGTTTGGATGAAGGAGTTCATATCCGAACTAGGAGTGGTGGCAAACGCGTTGGACCCAATGGTGATCTATTGTGACAACAATAGTGCCATTGCCAATGCCAAAGAGCCAAGGTCTCACAAGCATTCCAAGCATATTAAGCGCCGGTTTCACTCCATCCGCGAGCATGTCAAGAATGGAGATATAAAGATTTGTAAAGTACATACGGATCTCAATGTAGCAGATCCGTTGACTAAAACTCTCCCTAGATCAAAACATGATCAACACCAGAACTCAATGGGTGTTAGATTTATCACTATGTAACTAGATTATTGTCTCTAGTGCAAGTGGGAGACTGAAGGGAATATGCCCTGAGAGGCAATAATAAAGTGTTTATTATGTGTATTCCAAGTATATGATAGATGTTTATTTTGCATGCTATAATTGTATTAATACGGAAACGTTAATACATGTGTGTTTAATAAACAAACAGAAAGTTCCTAGTTATGCCTCTCTCATAAACTAGCTCGTTGATTAACAAGATGATCAAGGTTTCCTGATCATGGACATTGGATGTTTTTAATAACGGGATCACAACATTAGTGTAATGGTGTGATGAACATTCATCCGAAGTATAGCATTACGATCAAAGTCATTGAGTTTATATTGCTATAACAACTTACAAAGTGATCCTAATCCTTAGACCATGAGATCATGTCAATCACTAACACCGGAAGAGTTTCTTGATAACATCAAACGTCACACCGTAACAGGGTGATTATAAAGATGGATTCAAAACTAATAAAGTTTTATGTTGAGGCTCATGGATCGAGAGTGGAATTTGTTCATCCCGATGACGGATAGATATACTCTGGGCCCTCTCGGTGATATCACATTGATTAGCTTGCAAGCAAGTGATTTGATCACTAGAATGTTATATCACGGGAACGAGAAAAGAGTGCATGTCGGTAACGAGATCAAACTAGGTTTGGAGATACCGATGATCGAATCTCGGACATGTAATATATCGTGAAACAAAGGGATTAAGATACTAGCGTAAAAGGTTCCGACGATCACAAGAAAGTTATCATTGAATGTGTGGGAGTCAGTATGGGTCTCCAGATCCCGCTTCTGATTATTGATCCGAGAGGGGTCTCGATCATGTCCGCATTATTCACGAACCGTAGGGTGACACACTTAAGAGACACCGACATACAATTGGAGCAAATGTTTCATGCCGAAAGAATGAACAAGCGCAGGAATTTATTTCACTAGATACCGAAACAGGTTTTCGGGTGAAATTGCATAAAGTGGTTATGCATGTGAAATAGAATTCCATCAAGGGGTTATTTGTGAATGTTTGTCATTAAAGTAATTGACAAAATTCTGAATAAAATAAAAGAGTTTTATTTAATGAGAGTTTGCATTAAATTGGTGGAAATTTAATGGGAATTTGAGTGGACTTTTGAGTGGAGGGAATTTAAAGGAGATTTGTGAGTGGAGTGTCCACCCACATGAAGTGGGGAGGGCAAGGGGGCAGCCCCCATGCGCCGGCCACCCCCTTGGGGTCCCCCCCCCTCCTCCTATAAAAGGAGCCCCCCTCCTCACTTGTCTCTTACACCTCCTCGTGAAGGATCTCTCTCCCCCTCTAGAATTTATCCCCCATGGTCTCGGACTAGCGAGATACATGTTCCCGGTGGCTATTCGGCAAGAAAGAGTTGTGCTTCCGCTGCATCGCTGGAGCGAGGAGGCGGAGGTTGCTCGGTGCCTCGAACGTGTGTGCGAGCACGGATGCGCCGCTGTTTTGCGGCGCTAGGACTTCCTCTCGATCTTGAGATCGGCAAGAGATCGTCTACATCAACCACGAGTTGAACTCGTTAAGCTTTGTCGGTCTTCAAGGGTATGTTCTCTACGGATATACATCCGCCCGTTGTTTGTATCTAGTTGATAGATCTTGGTATATAGTTCACATCGTAGGAAATTTTTTGTTTTCTATGCTGCGAACCCTACAGTGGTATCAGAGACGGATCTATGCGTAGATACTTTACACGGGTAGTACACATATGAGTATGTGGGCGATGATGATCATGTTGTTGCTCCTTTGTTGTAATTTTGGATATTGGTGGCATAGTGGGATGAAGTGGCCCGGACAAACTTTACATGTCCTCGCACATGAGACCTGTTCCACGCTTGACATGCAACTAGTTTGCATCAGTGGCTAGCGGGTGTCTGTCTCTCCTACTATAGTCAATATCTATTTTGCAAGCGAGTTGTCAACAATTTGATTATCCTCGTTGTGGTTCATGTTCATAGGTAAGAACGGTTCTATCTCGAAAGCCCTAAGCCACGTAAAACTTGCAATGGATAAATTAGAGGCGTCTAGTTTAGATTGTTGCTGGGCTAGTGTTATGATATGGTAGTGTTGTAAGTAGAAGTATGAGATGATACTCTTACAACACACATAGCGTGTAAAATCCATAGACCTTGGATTTACACATATAGGTATGATAGTGATCATACCACGATGCACATGATAGAGATCATCTGCGGGAACCATATAATTTCACTAATAAACATATGATGTTTGATAGCATCTTATATTGCTTGTTTAGCGCTTTGTTAGCATAATAAGATGATCCCTCATTTAAATATCAAGATAATAATGTGTTCTTCCTTTAGTATGCACCGATTATGTTTTCGTCGCTCCAAGACATCACGTGATGATCGGGTGTTCTTGGATCCACGACCATATTTCGGGTGTAAAACAGTTACACACGCGAATACTAAGGTTCTAACTTGGCGAGCCTAGCATGTACAGACATGGCCTCGGAACACGGACCGAAAGGTTAAGCATGAGTCATATAGTTAATATGATGCCCATTTGATGCTCGCCTTTGAAGCTATACCGACTCACGTGATGATCGGACTTGGTGTAGTGGATTTGGTTCATGTAATCACCAAAAAGGCACGAGGGATGTCGTTTTTGAGTGGGAGTTCATTCGTAATATAGATTAGTTGAACTCAATCTATCATACACTTAGTCTAAACTTTACAAATTCTGTTGTAGATGGCACCACCTGCTTTTAATTTCAATGTGTTCATGGAGAAAGAGAAACTAGCAACGAACGGTAGCAACTTTACCGAATGGGCCATGAATTTGAGGATTCTCCTCTCTGCTGCACAAAAGCAATATGTGCTAGAAGCGCCGTTAGGCCCCCCACCTTTAGATGATGCCCCTGACGAGGAAAAGAATGTCTATCAGACTCGTCAGGAGGACCACAACTTAGTTCATTGCGGCATATTGTATGGCTAGAGCCGGAACTTCGAAAGCGTTTCGAAAACGGCAATGCATTTGATACAATGGGTGAGTTGAAAATGATTTTCGACACACATGCTGATGTAGAGAGCTACAATGCTTCAGAAAAGTTCTTTAGCCGCATGATGGAAGAGCACAACTCCGTTAGTGAGCATGTACTCAAGATGTCGGGTTACGCCGATAAGCTTGTGTCCTTGGGAATATCGATTCCCATTGACTTAGGCATCCATCGTGTTCTGCAGTCTCTGCCACCTAGCTATAAGAGCTTCGTGATGAACTATAATATGCAAGGCATGAAGAAGTCTCTCCCCGAGCTTCTGTCAATGCTTAAAACTGCAGAAGTGGAGATCAAAAAGGAACATCAAGTGTTGATGATAAATAGGAACACTGGTTTCAAGAAAGACAAGAAGGGAAAACGGAAGGGAAGTAAGGGCGGCAAGCCTGTTGCCGCGCCTGAAAAGAAACCCCGAGTTGGACCTAAGTCTGATTCCGAGTGCTACTATTGTAAGGGGACTGGCCACTGGAAGCGCAACTGCCCCAAGTATCTGGCAGACAAGAAGGCCGGCAAGGAAAACAAAGGTATATATGATATACATGTTATTGATGTGTACTTGACTAGTGCTCGCAGTAGCACCTGGGTATTTGATACCGGTTCAGTTGCTAATATTTGTAACTCGAATCAGGGGCTGCGAAACAAGCGACCGCTAGCAAGGGGTGAGGTCAAGATGCATGTCGGCAATGGATCAAGCGTTGATGTGATCGCCGTCGGAACGCTGCCTCTCCACTTGCCGTCGGGATTAGTTATAAACTTGAATAAATGTTATCTGGTGCCTGCACTGAGCATGAACATTGTATCTGGATCGTGTTTGATGCTAAGTGGTTATTCATTTAAATCCGAGAACAATGGTTGTTCCATTTATATGAATGAAATCTTTTATGGTCATGCACCGATGATGAATGGTTTATTTCTATTAGATCTCGATGATAATGTTACACATATTCATAATGTTGATGCTAAAAGGATTAAACTTAATGATGATATATCCGCATATATGTGGCACTGCCGTCTAGGTCATATTGGCGTTAAACGCATGAAGAAGCTCCATTCGGATGGACTTTTGGAATCACTTGATTATGAATCATTTGATACATGTGAGCCATGCCTTATGGGCAAGATGTCTAGAACGCCGTTTTCCAGTTCAATGGAACGGGCGACAGATTTATTGGAAATCATACATTCTGATGTATGTGGTCCAATGAGTGTGTCGGCGCGAGGTGGATATCATTATTTTGTTACTTTCACGGATGATTTGAGTAGATACGGTTATATCTACTTGATGAAACACAAGTCTGAAACCTTTGAAAAGTTCAAGGAATTTCAGAATGAAGTGGAAAATCATCGTAATAGAAAGATCAAATTTTTACGGTCCGACCGTGGAGGTGAGTATCTAAGTTACGAGTTTAGCACTCACATGAAAGAGTGTGGAATTGTTTCACAACTCACACCTGCCGGAACACCATAGCGAAATGGTGTGTCGGAACGTCGTAATCGTACTTTATTAGATATGGTTCGATCTATGATGTCTCTAACGGACTTGCCGTTGTCATTTTGGGGTTATGCACTAGAAACTTATGCATTCACTTTAAATCGGGCACCATCTAAATCTGTTGAAAAGACACCGTATGAATTGTGGTTTGGAAACAAACCTAAGCTATCATTTCTTAAAGTTTGGGGATGCGATGTTTATGTGAAGAAACTTCAACCGGATAACTCGAACCCAAAGCGGAAAAATGCGTCTTCATAGGATACCCTAAAGAAACTATTGGGTATTCCTTCTATCACAGATCCGAGGGCAAGGTTTTTGTTGCCAAGAATGGATCCTTTCTAGAGAAAGAGTTTCTCGCGAAAGGTGTGAGTAGTCGGAAGGTAGAACTCGAAGAGGTTGTGGAACCTTCTCTTCAAAGTATGGCGAGTAGCGCAACGCCGGAAGTTGTTCCGGAGTTGGCTCCACCTGTTGAAGAGGGAACTAATGATAATGATCATGAAACTCCGAAAGAGAGTACTACCGAACCTCGCAGGTCAAACAGGACGCGTGCAGCTCCCGAGCTGTACGGAAATCCTGTCATGAATTTCATGGTTGATGAAAATGATGACCCTGCGACGTATGAAGAAGCGATGATGAGCCCGGATTCCAACAGATGGTTAGAAGCCATGAAATCCGAGATGGAATCCATGTATGAAAATCAAGTTTGGAACTTGGTAGAATTACCTCACGACCGGAAGGCCGTGGAGAACAAATGGATTTTCAAAAGGAAAACTGATGCTGATGGTAATGTGACCGTCTATAAAGCTCGACTTGTCGCAAAGGGGTTTCGACAAATTCAAGGAGTTGACTATGATGAGACTTTCTCTCCCGTAGCGATGCTAAAGTCAGTTAGGATTATGTTAGCAATTGCTACATATTTCGATTATGAGATATGGCAGATGGATGTCAAAACCGCGTTTCTCAATGGTAATATTGAAGAAGAGTTGTATATGATACAACCAAAGGGTTTTGTCGATCCTAAGGATGCTAACAAGGTGTGCAAGCTTCAGCGATCCATCTATGGATTGAAGCAAGCATCACGAAGTTGGAATCTCCGCTTTGATGAGGTGATCAAAGAGTTTGGATTTGTCCAAACTTATGGAGAAGCTTGCATTTACAAGAAAGTGAGTGGGAGCAATGTGGCATTTCTGATATTATATGTGGATGACATATTATTGATCGGAAATGATATAGACCTTTTAAACAGTGTTAAAAGTTATCTAAACAGCAAATTTTCAATGAAGGACCTAGGTGAAGCGTCATACATATTAGGCATAAAGATCTATAGAGATAGATCTAGGCGCCTAATAGGGCTATCGCAAAGTACATACCTTGATAAGATTTTAAAGAAGTTTAAAATGGACGGAAGTAAGAAGGGGTTCTTACCTATGTTCCAAGGCAAGACATTGAGTAAGACTCAAAGTCCGGCTTCGGCGGAAGAAAGAGAGATAATGGACAAAGTCCCCTATGCTTCAGCCATAGGCTCTATAATGTACGACATGCTATGTACAAGACCGGATGTGGCACATGCTATTAGTTTGACTAGTAGGTACCAATCGGATCCAGGTTCGGAACACTGGATAGCGGTCAAGAATATCCTTAAGTACTTACGAAGAACTAAGGATATGTTTCTTGTATACGGAGGTGAAGAAGAGCTCGTCGCTAAGTGTTATGTCGACGCTAGCTTTGACACCGATCCGGATGACTCTAAGTCTCAATCCGGATACGTATTTCTCATGAATGGCGGAGCGGTTAGTTGGAGGAGCTCCAAACAACATGTGGTAGCGGGATCAACAACGGAGGCCGAATATGTTGCTGCTTCAGAAGCGGCTCAGGAAGCAGTTTGGATGAAGGAGTTCATATCCGAACTAGGAGTGGTGGCAAACGCGTTGGACCCAATGGTGATCTATTGTGACAACAATGGTGCCATTGCCAATGCCAAAGAGCCAAGGTCTCACCAGCATTCCAAGCATATTAAGCGCCGGTTTCACTCCATCCGCGAGCATGTCAAGGATGGAGATATAAAGATTTGTAAAGTACATACGGATCTCAATGTAGCAGATCCGTTGACTAAAACTCTCAATAGAGCAAAACATGATCAACACCAGAACTCAATGGGTGTTAGATTTATCACTATGTAACTAGATTATTGTCTCTAGTGCAAGTGGGAGACTGAAGGGAATATGCCCTGAGAGGCAATAATAAAGTGTTTATTATGTGTATTCCAAGTATATGATAGATGTTTATTTTGCATGCTATAATTGTATTAATACGGAAACGTTAATACATGTGTGTTTAATAAACAAACAGAAAGTTCCTAGTTATGCCTCTCTCATAAACTAGCTCGTTGATTAACAAGATGATCAAGGTTTCCTGATCATGGACATTGGATGTTGTTAATAACGGGATCACAACATTAGTGTAATGGTGTGATGAACATTCATCCGAAGTATAGCATTACGATCAAAGTCATTGAGTTTATATTGCTATAACAACTTACGAAGTGATCCTAATCCTTAGACCATGAGATCATGTCAATCACTAACACCGGAAGAGTTTCTTGATAACATCAAATGTCACACCGTAACAGAGTGATTATAAAGATGGATTCAGAACTAATAAAGTGTTATGTTGAGGCTCATGGATCGAGAGTGGAATTTGTTCATCCCGATGACGGATAGATATACTCTGGGCCCTCTCGGTGATATCACATTGATTAGCTTGTAAGCAAGTGATTTGATCACTAGAATGTTATATCACGGGAACGAAAAAAGAGTGCATGTCGGTAACGAGATCAAACTAGGTATGGAGATACCGATGATCAAATCTCGGACATGTAATATATCGTGAAACAAAGGGATTAAGATACTAGCGTAAAAGGTTCCGACGATCACAAGCAAGTCATCGTTGAATGTGTGGGAGTCAGTATGGGTCTCCAGATCCCGCTTCTGATTATTGATCCGAGAGGGGTCTCGATCATGTCCGCATTATTCACGAACCGTAGGGTGACACACTTAAGAGACACCGACATCCAATTGGAGCAAATGTTTCATGCCGAAAGAATGAACAAGCGCAGGAATTTATTTCACTAGATACCGAAACAGGTTTTCGGGTGAAATTGCATAAAGTGGTTATGCATGTGAAATAGAATTCTAGCAAGGGGTTATTTGTGAATGTTTGTCATTAAAGTAATTGACAAAATTCTGAATAAAATAAAAGAGTTTTATTTAATGAGAGTTTGAATTAAATTTGGTGGAAATTTAATGGGAATTTGAGTGGACTTTTGAGTGGAGGGAATTTAAAGGAGATTTGTGAGTGGAGTGTCCACCCACATGAAGAGGGGAGGGCAAGGGGGCAGCCCACATGCGCCGGCCACCCCCTTGGGGTTCCCCCCTCCTCCTATAAAAGGAGCCCCCCTCCTCACTTGTCTCTTACACCTCCTCGTGAAGGATCTCTCTCCCCCTCTAGAATTTATCCCCCATGGTCTCGGACTAGCGAGATACATGTTCCCGGTGGCTATTCGGCAAGAAAGAGTTGTGCTTCCGCTGCATCGCTGGAGCGAGGAGGCGGAGGTTGCTCGGTGCCTCGAACGTGTGTGCGAGCACGGATGCGCTGCTGTTTTGCGGCGCTAGGACTTCCTCTCGATCTTGAGATCGGCAAGAGATCGTCTACATCAACCACGAGTTGAACTCGTTAAGCTTTGTCGGTCTTCAAGGGTATGTTCTCTACGGATATACATCCGCCCGTTGTTTGTATCTAGTAGATAGATCTTGGTATATAGTTCACATCGTAGGAAATTTTTTGTTTTCTATGCTACGAACCCTACATAACGATGCATCCTATACAGATGGCGGTCCCGGCTACCCCATGGATGGAATTAGGGAGCAGATACCTTGTGAGCTCCATATTAAATTGAAGAATGTATCTGTGAAGGTGGCAGTCGAATCGGCTTTACCTTGTCCGCCTGACGCACGTTGGCATGGCCGTGAGATTCCACCTGGCTATGCTAAAGTCAGGGTGGATCAAATCGTAAAGGAGTGGGAGTCGATGGAGCTTAACATCCCTGGACCTGAAGGTGAGATCACACACGGAGAAGTACTTGGTGGGATCATTCTCTGGAACAAGAACAACATACGGTTTCCAGGATCGGCCCCAAGGATAACACTATCGCCGTCGAGTCGTTGTAGGTATCCTTCATCTCCACCTCCACCTCCATCACCTCCAAGAAGCCCAACCCATGATGACTACGACCAACACATCCCGAGTCCTTCTCGATCTCCGTCGCAGGCTCAGCAGTCTTCGTCGCCCCCTAGGGACAATAAGCGGAAGCGTGCTTCGTCAGTGAGTACTAAAGGACACGGCAGCCCAAAACGGAAAATGTTGCCCCTCCCAATAGTGCCTCATCAGAATCTTCCCATCAGATCTTACGATCGTACTGATGCGGAAACTGCAGCGATAGCAAAGGCCGAAGTGGCGGTGCATTTTGAGAAGAAGAAACCCGAGCCCGCTCTGGTATACACCGAGAAGCAAAATGCATATGCAATTGATTTTCTGAACACAAAATCGCAATATGAGTTGCACCATAAGCCAGATGACTATCTACGCATACTTCAGAAAGAAGTGGCGAAGAGCAAATCAAGCAAATCAAGTGCAAGCGGTAAAAAAATCAGCAAGCACAGGTGCAAGCGGGACCAAAACTGCAATCAGTAAAAAATCAGACGTTCCCCTTCTCGGACAGCAGGTCAAACAAACGATCGCACCCCTCAAGGTGTTTTCAGATAACGTTCTCTTCTCGCACAACAACCACTAGATATGTCAGTAGCTGCGGAGTTGGCGGCCAGCATGGAAATTAGTCTTGATGAACTGTTAGGACCCCAACTCGACCATCTATCCAAGATGCCAATAGCCCGTAGATATGTCACAGGTGAGGATTTTGTCATCAAAGAAAAGGTGAAAGAACTGCCAACACAACTGCGGAATCTCCATGAGTGGTACTTGACAGCTACAAAGGAAGGGAGAATATTTATCATAGCGAAATTCCCACGTGAGTACTACTTCAGAAAAGGCGAAGAGGTCCATGTTGAGTGTCCAGAACTGTTCCAGTTATACAATCTCGACGCCCTCGACAAATTTATCCTCAGCTGCTATTGTCTTTAAGTTGTTGAATTCATTGTCTACATGTTTAGTTCATTGCATTTAATTATCCTTATTATACCCTTTGTACTATATTATTATGCAGAATGAAGATCCAGGAATGTAAAATAAGAAGAATCTATAGTGTTGGGTTCATTGACCCAGATAAAGTACATATAAAGACGCTAACAACAAACCCCGAGGAGACGGAGGAAAACATTTTGAGGTTTTTAAAGGAGCAAAATTTCTGTGACCACATACTATTTCCTTACAATTTCGAGTAAGCGTCTTACTCTGTTGTACACACATTCACTTTTGATTACTCGACGCTAAGTGTAACTGATGAGTTACTGATGTATATATATAAACGTTTGCCGCTTCCACTGGATTCTGCTAGACATTCAACTTGATAAGGACAGAGTTGAAGTCATGGACCCATCAAAGAGAAACCTGGAAGCGTTCCACAGCATGCAGGGCATGCTCCAGAAGTAATTTTCTTGCTATATCGATCTCTTTCGTTGATTTCCTGAGATATCAGGTAAAGAATAACTCATTCATTCATTTTCTTTACCGGGCAGGGTTTGGATCCGGTTCAAGCGCGAGGTTAAGGGTTCCTTTAGCCAGCAGCTGACGTTTAAGGCGGTCTCGGTAAGTAGCACGTGATATGTCCGCGCGTATCTTTACTTCTAGTTTCAATACAATAATGATGCTAGATTATTATTTTGATTAAATTCTATTCTCGTAAAGTGCGCGAGGCAGCCACAGGGGCCAAATTTATGTGGATTCCACGTTTGCGAGTTCATTCGCACGTTTACCATCAAGCACAAAGATTATAGAGTCGAGGCAAGCAATACATTCACACCATCATTTTATTACCGTCACTTTTTGTTATCATGATTAATATTCATATTGATCTCCTTTTCTTATATAGTTCGAGAGAATGCGAGATCAACTCCTACCACATCAACGTGTACTAGCAATTACAGAGGAGCTGGCGGATTTTATTTTCAAAGAGATGGTACACGATGTCGGAGAATTTAGTGTGAATAGGCGCTAATGATCTCCATGTAATTGACTAGACGGGCTGTAGTTCCGATAATTGTGATCTCCCTGTAACTACGTAAATTTTATATATTTGTATGCTCGATTTCGTAATACAAGTTAACTTGTATATATGCCCGAACGTGTACGATATGTTGTGGCGTACAAATATTCAAAAACCATTTTGAGATGAAAAATAAATAAAAAAAACAATACAAAATGAATTCTCTGCCATGGCAGAGAAAAGGCACAAAATACTGCGGTGGCAGAGAAATCACTAGTCCAAGATAGTGCTCTACCGTGGCAGAGAAAAAACGCAAAATGCTGCCGCGGCAGAGACCCACTAGTCCCGGTCCATATCACCAACCGGGACTAGTGAGGGTGCAACCTGAGCGCGCAGGGGCATCCACGTGGACACCCACTAGTACCGGCTGGTAACTGGACCGGGACTAGTGTTGGGCCTCTAGTCCCGCTTGATTAGTCCCGGTTCAAAAACCGAGACTAAAGGCCCTTACGCCCCGGGACTAAAGGCCCTGTTTCCACTAGTGAACACTGGATCTACTCATATCTTACAGGTTAGCCACAAATCCGCGCATTGGATTCATTCATTTTGGCTCCACCAATTTATGTGTCATTTATATTGCTCGCTGATTCTTGTGTCTACTCTAGTATATATGTGAAATGAACTGAAGTGCTTTATAGAATGCATCGACTGGTACAGAGCAAGGTAATAACCCCTTCCAGAAACGTCACATGTCAATTATTAGATGAGAATTGATAGGGATGGATCAGAGAGAGAGAATTTAGGATTGATAGAGAGGACCGAGGATATATCCATGGTCCATGCATACAGATGCTCGAGCAAGAACCGTGTGCGTATACCCAGCTAGGCGCTTGCGCGTGTACGTGTTGGACGATATCGATGGGTAACCCCGTCGGAAGCACGGGCGGGCACGCGCGCGCTGCTCGCGCGCGTCCTCCCTTCGGCTATACTACGGTTGATGCATAATAGTCATGCATACATATTACCCGGATCAAGGGCTTAGCCCCCCTGTGCCCCTGCGCTAAGCGAAGCTCGATCGTTAGGCGCGTGCGTGGTGGACGAGAGAGGGGGAACCCGGCCGCTCTAGGGCAGGGCCGGCACGGGCAAGCACGCGCCAGGCGCGCTCCGGCACGCACGGGCGCAGGTAGACGCGAATCCTTCCCGGGCATCCTGTCGCCGACGCCGATCGATTAACATAAGCCCAGTTGGCCAGCGATTAGGATAAGCCGTAGCTCCCCCCTGAGACTGCACTTTGTAGTACCGTACCGTAATTCTGCGAGTGATCACACAATTATGTCCCAACTAACTAAAATACTACGCCCCAACTGGAATCGTACCAATACTAGACCAACAGCGAGGTGAGATGCCCTGACATATACGTGGGCCCTACTTTTGTCGTTTCCAGAAAGAGGAAATGAATCTTATAATTTCCAATAGATATTTCAAATACGAAATGGTTTAATTTGGTCGACAGACCTAATTAACCACTATACTGGACTCGCCATAAATAAAACTGCTACACGGTAACATAAACAATCAATCTTATTGAAAAAAGTAACAACATATATGACATCAAATCGTCATACTATATTTTTTTTGCGAATAGAATTTGTATTAATTACTTAAACACCAGAATTACAGTCCACGTTACAGAGTCTAGGTATCAAGCTTGGTCCCGAAGGTAACCAAACAGCAGTCGTGCAGTCCGTTCGAGCCATTTTGGCTAGACCATCGCTCACAGAGTTTTGCTCTCTCCTAATACCAACCACCTTAGACTCTAATCTCTCACGCAGGAGACAGCGAATCTCCCTCACCATAAAGGTTTGCACAAATAGTGGTGGTGGTCCTAGGGTTCTTTCAGCGCGAAGACGGAGATCTTTTTGTTTCCTTCCCTCGTTGATCTGGCCTAGAGACGCGAGTTCCTGAAGGCTCCTCCCGCGAACTCCCATAGGCGTATTATGCCTAGAGATTGCTGGATCAGAAGGTATTCGGTCATGTGTACCCATGTTTTTTCTGAACATTTGGTTTCAGCGGAAGCGTTGCGAAGCGCTGTTATTTTTTACCATCATGTGTCATGTCTTCGTCGATCCATGGTGAAGTCAGATGCGAAAAATGTCTGAAAAGCAGGAACATGAGGGCAACAATGGCGATTTAAGTCTTTATGGCGACAAGGAACTAACTGCGTGATCTATGACTCGCAGCAGCGGCTGTTTGTGGGGGCGACAACATAGGAGAAGTTCCCAGTCTTACCTTGCAGGATAAAAATCCAAGATTTGACCTTGATTGGTTCTGCCTAGCAATGGCCTTGTTGAAGTCATTGTTTGGCGAGCAAGGACTTTCTCCAGGGTGAAAACTTATGATCTTTGATCGGACAATGGCGACGCTTGTCCACAATTTCCTTCTTGCAGGCATTTCTATTGAAGTGGTTGGAATACTGGTGTTGTTCTGGTGGTGTTAGTCTTGTTACTTTGAGGAATCGATCTCTATAGCAAAACTTTTCCTTTTTGTAATTCTTATTTTTTTAGGCTATGTGCATTTGTAAGGCCGCTAAGGCATGGGTAATAACTATTTATAAGTCGACAATGCTAAAAGAACATCTCTAGAAGATCGTTCAAAAATGCCAAAATTGCAGAATAACTACTTTTTACAGGTTCAGGTAAATCAACCCCACCACTTGTTCCCAGTTCCAGGGGGAGGTTTTTCATTAACTGCAATTGCTCGAGGTTTCGTGGGGGAAATTTCAGTACCGAATCGCTCCCTCTGGTGCAGCCGCTGCTTCCCAAGATTGATTCCATGACAAGGAGGCTCGGTTCCGACATGAATTGTTGACTTCCAAAGAGGAGGTTCAATTCCTGGTATCAGTACTAAGGACACTAAGGACACCCCTATAGCAATGTAAGCCATTCGACCAACAGTTAGATAAATTCACCCGTGGCAATAGGAGGTAACAGTACTAGGCCGCTAACGGCCCATACTCATTGGCAACGGCCAAAATAATGGATCGTTGCCATTGCTTGCAGTAACTGGTCACATTTCAACCCCTTTCCAATCTACTCTCATTGCAAATAGACAAATGGCTTTCTCTGTTTCCAAGTTTAGTATCCCACCAGGAAGATGTTATAAAAAATTTCCACTCCTATCGCTCTCAATCTCACTCTCTTCAACCCTATCCGCACACGCCCATCGATCACCACGACCTTCAGTACCTAAGCTCTGACTTCTCGTTCCCGTGCTTGTCGATGGCGAACCCATATCCTCATCTGCCAACCAAGCTGGTGCACAGCGTGGTGACATTAGCTGCTCCGCAACCGGTCACCGTAGCTCCCCAGGTGGGGAGTGCATCCTACAATGTCGGAGCACCCCCGTGCAGACCCTATCGCTAGTTACCCCAATCTCCTCATCTAGCTCGTCCTTGTAGGATTCAGATCTGGAGGTTGCATGCCTTATATTTATCGCGCCAACTTCGACTACGAGCGTGTTGACGGCCAGATCCAGGAGGCAGCGATGGCGAGGGACATCCTCATCAACACTGTCGACCACCAGATTTAGCAGGTCGAAGAGGCAGTGTTCCAGACATAGCTCCGGGTTGCCACAACCATGTATCCAGTCCTTCACGGGGCGGCAATAGAGGAGGAGCACGAGTCAGAGGAGGAGGATGCATCAGAGGAAGAGGAAGAGGTGGAAGATGAGGAGGATGATGACAAGGAGGCGGAAGAGAATGGTGCAAAAGAGCAGGAGGATGAGTCCGACTCCTCTAACGACAGCTCCAGTGCCAGCGCGTCGGCCGGCTACGCTAAGCGAGCCCACCTCTCTAAGGTAAAAACCCTAACCCTATATCTATACTTAAAGTATCATAATTAGATTACCCCTGCAATAAGTTTAAGTACTTCATTTAATTAGTTCACTAATCGAATTGGATTTAGTTCTTCACGGCACTGAATGACTCTGTTTTCTGTCACAACTAAAAGAGTAAGTTCTTCATGACACTGAATGACTCTATTTCTATCACAGAACTAAACGTCTTCTTTTCTATCACAAAACTGACTGACTTCTATTCTGACAAATAAAATATTTAGTTCTCCATAGAACTGAATTGTTAGTTCAATGTACTGAATGTATACATGTTTTGGATCATTTAGGCCGATAAGAACGCCTAGATGAGATGCGACGGTCATGAAGACATTGGAGCGGGGCTCCGTCAGCGGTTCGGTGAAGCCAATGTTTGCGAGGATAGTGAGACTTTTATGCAGTAACGTAGGAGTTGAAGGAGAAGAGGATGGCATGATGTTGGTGACGAACCAAGGGCCGTCAGGTCGCAGGATGGACCAAGATTTTTAATCCCCTACAATCCTTATTAAAAATGGTCATTAGCAGTCCCCTTAACTAATGTAAGTACATGAGGAAACAATTATATCTTATTGTTGCCAATATATTATAGACAATGGATAGAATCTCCTATATGTTGACATCAGACATGAGGATATGGCAACATAGCATTTATCCGTTGCCGATGGGGGTCTTGACTCATGTCCATAGGGTCGCTCTGTAGTAGTGTATCTACCACCATTTTACGAGG
Organism: Avena sativa; assembly: GCA_916181665.1. Taxonomy (NCBI): domain Eukaryota; kingdom Viridiplantae; phylum Streptophyta; class Magnoliopsida; order Poales; family Poaceae; genus Avena; species Avena sativa. The sequence continues at coordinate 443,820,302 of OV702282.1, read as the reverse complement.
TTGAATCTCTTATTTCCCGACGATTTTGGCCACCATGGTCGAGGAGGACGAGGTTGTAACCTAGGGCCAGAGCTATAGGGTGGAGGAAAGATATTGAGCGGCACCAAGATCTAGGGATGATGGCCGGAGGGCCTCTAGGACCTCGGGTGGTGGAGGGGAATCACGAATAGTGATGGAGGACGAGGAGTTGAAAAGCTTGGGGATGGAGGCAACCGGGCGTGGGGACCTTGCAACGCATGGGAAGGCGGCAACCGAGACTCTGGAGGGCAGCAACTGACTAAGGGGAGGTAGCTTCCGGGGACTAGAGGTGGGAGTTGGCGCCTAGTCAATCTCGAGGGGAGGGTGGTTTCGGGTCACACAGGACCTCGTGCCGCACGCGAAGGAAGGGACCAGCACCCTGGATGGCGGTGGCCATGATTGGAGGTGAGAGCGGCTAGGGTTGGAGAGGTTGTGGGCAACGTTGGGATGACATGGGAAGATGATGGAAGCTAGGAAAAATAAGAAAAATAATATATATATATATATATATATTTGTACTATTCACTTCGATCCATAATAAGTGTCTGTGTTGTTGATTTAGTTCAATTTTCTATTAAATCACCGATACTTATTATGGATCGGAGAGAGTAAGATTTTTGTTTATAATGTTTGGAGGGACACATCTCACATACGGTAGAAATGGTTTGCCACGGTTTGCAGTTTACCTCAAACCGTGTTTGTGGATCTACTATAGATGCTATAATACTTCACGTCTTCTATAGATTGTATTTTAGAAATCCTCTAAATCAAATAGATCATAATTAGCTTGGTCTACGCGGTCTCTCTATCTCTCGCCCTCCATAATTTTTCTTGCTCCTATAATCAAAGAGACCCTTCTTAATTTGCATGTACTCTTAAACACTACAAATGCACTAGGTTTAAAAACCATGTGTGTCAAGGTTGTTGTTCATACCCTGGTGGCTTAATTAGACACATCCAGTATTATTTGATAGCTAGCTACATTAGTTATCCGGAAAGTCGTATGTGACAGACACCCAAGGCATCACCGGCCCTATATAAATGGGAGGTCACTACTACACGGAACTGGCTCAAGCTGACTCCACATACTCCAGGAGAAGTACTAGTAGTTCGCATCTCTTGAAAAAAAATCATTAGCAACGGGCTTTTCCATACTAATAGCAGGTCGGATACTTCTAGCTAGCGTCTCACAAATAATAATACCGTTAATTAGCTAGATTAGCTCGGTGGTTAGCTAGCTAGCTAGGTTCCCTCTCCGATCCATCAATCCGTAATCAACATCCGAGCTCCCGTGCAGCAATGGGGCACCAGCACCAACTCTTCGACGACCCCTTCGCCAGCAGTATCTCTTCGCTGGAGGCCGACTTCTTCTCCGGCGCCGGCGGCAGCCAGCAGTGGCCAAGTCTCGACCTCGAGAACGAGGGCATCCCTTTGGCCCCGGCGGCGAATAAAGTCGGTAACTCCTCGGGCAGCTACGGCTCCGCCGGCGGCAGAGAGGGATCCAACCGCAAGATCAGCCACAACGCGTACGAGCGCGACCGCCGTAAGGAGCTCAACGGGCTCTACTCCTCCCTCCGCTCCGTCCTCCCCGACACCGACCACACCGTACGTGAACAGCAATTTCTAAAAACCCAACACGCCCATTGATGATTGATCAATTCTCCTCCAAACCTTTGGATCGATCCTGATCGATGGATGCTTCTCCGTTTCGCAGAAGAAGATGAGCATTCCGACCACGGTGACGAAGGCGCTCAAGTACATCCCGGAGCTGCAGAAGGAGGTGGGTACTCTGGAGAAGAAGAAGGAGGAGCTGACCCGGGCGAGCTGCAAACCAGGAGTTGTTAGCATGGCCGAGCACACGGCTCCGATCGTCTCCGCCACTTGCGTCGACGAAAGGGACATCATGGTTCAGGTCAGCCTTCTGAGCAACATGGCCGGGGCGCTGCCCATGTCCAAGTGTATCAAAGTGCTGGAGAAGGAAGGGCTTCGCCTCGTCAGTTCGTCCACCTCCGCATTTCAGAACAGGACGTTCTATAGCCTCCATCTCCAGGTAACTCGATCTTCCTTTTCGTTTTGCTTCCTGTCATCCATGTGTAGACGGAGTATTTACTTGCTGGTTTCTGATAAAATAAACCGGAAAACCCGCTCTTCGGAAAAAAAAAAGGATAGTGAGTCCAGATAAAATCATAGGGATTTGTCTAAAGAATATACGAATTTGGGTATGTTTGGTGGTTACATTTACAACTGAATCATGTTTTGATAGTTGCCAATCATAAAATTATGTTTGTAGGAACCGCAAATATATTCCATACAAGGATAAACTATTTTGCTATATGAATTAAGTACTTCATTACAATGACAGAGTGAGTTTTGCTTCCATTATTCACACCTCCCCGCACAGATTGAAACCTACCTCTCTCTAGCTGAAGACTGTATACGACAGTAGAGTAGAGTGCAAAGATTTGGGTACCGGTAGAGGGGGTCGGGTTTCCGGTAACCCATAGTTAGTGTTACCGGTCATACCGGACAAAATTCTCAAACAAAATTTAAATTTCAAACTCAATAATATCCAAATATTTTGAATATAATGTTTAAATGAGGAGGAAACGAAAGTTTCGGACAAATAAGTTGGGCCATGGGGTTAGAATGGATGGGGAGCATGGTATTTAGGTTGGACTGACCAAACAACGCAAATTCAAACAAAATTTAAACAGACTAGGATTTTTTTACCGTAAATTCATTTTTCAGAGGGGACTGGGACTTCCTGTTACCGGACGGTAACCGGAAGTACTTCACTCGGTAACCAAATCCTTGGTGGAGTGTAGATTTGAGAAGTTTGATACAAGAATCGGAAGCATGGAATCTGCACAAGGGATCTTCTCTACTACTATGGCGGACTTGCACCCTGACAGCCCAAGCTTTAGCCTAGTTCTTAGGCACAAAATGGCAGTAATTATACCTTAAAAATGGGGAAACTATAGAAATTAGGGAGTGCCTAGATCTCAGGCGCCTGAAAACTTCTTATGTCTAAGTCGCTGACATCATCCTACTATTTGTGCTAGTTACAACCTAGTTATAACTTATATAATTTATACTAATTCTCAGTTGCAACCTAGTTGCAACTCATTAAAATCCTAGTTACAACCTAGTTGCAACTTATGTGAAAGTCTCATGTTGCACGAATCGCGAGGTAAATCTAATGGTGAGAGAGGTGACTGAGAACTAAGAAGTTCTCAAGCACCTGAGAACTAGCAAATACCTAGAAATTAATAGCTCAAATCTCACACATGTGGATTAGACCAGGGCATGGCCTAATTTTGAGTCTACCCCTGGGTTCCTGTTTATAGTGTACTACTTGGGGGTTGAGTGAGAGCTTCCATTTATATTCTGCCCATAGTGCACATTTGGGAAACCATATTCAACCTATATTGACCAGGGTTCCATCTTCCCGGCTTGTGAGGGTTTGGTCTAGAGAGAGATATACATGTTTTCATGATCAATCGTCATGCCCCGGGGCTTATGACGGTTTGGGCTACAGAGATATACATGTTTTTAGGATCAAGAGTGTTGGTTACATCGTTTCTTTTTGTGGACGTACATAGCCATCACAAGCACTCAGATGAATGAGTTTTCTTCCTTCTCCCATGAATACTGGTTAAGTTTAGCCAACACAAAGCTAAATCTAGGTTGGGTATTGGGCCAATATAACAACAACACTACCCTCCCCCACCCCACATTCGGAATATCGATATGTCTAGGTTTTCTCCTAGCTTCTTGCAATCTCAACTTCAAGACGTGCATCCCTCTAGTACAACTAATGCATGGTGCATGTGAAGGCCTAACAAATATATTGGGGCATACTAATTTGATGAATACCAAAATTCTTAAGTTAGCACTATGATTATCTATGACTCGATTAAGCATGGAACTCTTGTTCCAACATAGTTAACCTGACAGGTCTAAGTACATCAAATAGAAAAATGATCATTCCCATCACTCGGACAACCATGTCTAACTTCATAAATGCGAAAACTCCTTCTCCTACACTACTAGGAAAAAACCTATCATTTGGCACACCATTTTGACCTATCAGTAGCGCATAGGAGAATAATATTTATTAGTGTGCATGTGGGGATGCGTCCCGGATATGCCAAATTATCTGTGGTGCATGGGGTTTGGTATGCCATTGATAACCTTTTCAAATTTCAAAAAAGAGCAGTATCTGGCGCCACCGGCGTTGCCGTTGCCTTGTCGGAGCTCGGGCACGGAGGCCATGGCCGTGTTGGTCCTCATCGACGTTGAGCGGGTGCGGGACAGAGCACGATGTTGAGATGGTGGAGGAGAGGGTGTGGGCCTCCTCACGGGGCGAAGGTGGTGCCCGAGGCTGCTAGAGGAGGGAGCGGACGGAGGAGGCGCGGTCGGAGGAGGGTGGCACGATCGAGGCGACAGGGACGATGTGAGGTCGCAGGGTTGGAGAAGGATAAGGGGAAGGTGGAGGAGAAGGAGAAGGGAAAGGTGGAGGATAAGGAGAAGGGGAAAGAGAGTAGAAGGAGGAGAATGAGAAGGGGAAGGGATAGGTTGAGGAGGAGAAGGGGAAGGGGAAGGGGAAGGTGGAGGAGAAGGAGAGTAGGAGAGGTGGTAGGTGGCCAGTTTAAATTTAATTCCATCCTAGGTTATCCGTGACGCACCACTATGGGGTACGCTATGGGTAAGTGAACTCCAATTTTTTTTAGGAAAAAACTAATTTTTGACATAACTTTTTTCTTTTTGAATTTGTACATTCTAAAAAATTGGTGAACCATCAAAGATCGTTGCAATCGGATGTAGAATTTCCCAAAGATGAATTTTCATAAAAAAACATTTTGATCCGAGATCGTATGCAAAAGTTATAAACGATTTTACCTGGACATAAAGTTTTTTTGCAAAAAAAGTCAAATTTAATGTTTGTTAATTTTCCTAAAAACAACTAGATCACCTAACATAACTACATATCAAAGTATTTTAAATTTGTAACTTTTTACCATTTTGTTTTTTTCCTTAAACTAAAAAAGGCGATGGAGGGAGGGGGTAGGGAGGGGTTGAGACCACAGTTACCAGTGGCGCACCCCATAGTGGCGATGCGTCACAGATAAACGGACTACCATTGCCCATCTTTTGGTGGTGCACCACGTGTATTTATATGTGGCACATCACCTAGCTAATGTGCCACTGGTTGTTCGACCCATGGATAATTGTTTTCCTAATAGTGCCACTCTTTTCGACTTCCCTATAGAAGGTATATCAATAGTTTGGTAAGGAAATAGAGTGGATAACCATTTTTTGTGGATCAATATGCAAATTTCTAGGTGTTGTCTTGTTTATTTGATAAGTTCAGCTATCACACTTTAAAAAGGTGTGATGAAGTAATCAAACTAAGTGCTCATAAATGCATGCATTAAAATTTAAATTGCACACATTAGAGTGGTGATACAGTTTATGCAAAAGAACTTACAATTCCATCCTATTTTTGTTGAAACAGAGAACACAACGAACGATGAGCAAGGAGTGTCCAACATTTTGTGAAGAACTGGAGAACGCCATCAAGAAAAGAGCGGGAATATATCAACAATATTAGATTATAGCATAGTACTGATTTATACTATTGTGTTTATAACTATAATGAATCAAAACAAATGTCATAGATATCTTACGATAAAATTGAACTGATGCAAGCATGATATAATGTTGCTTGTTCCATGCAACTCTTATTGTATACATACATGTTTAGGTTATATATATTATTTGAAATAAGGAAAATTTGCCTCCACATTTTCCACCATGTTTTTACATAAACTATCCACATACATGCATATGCAAATATCAAGATAAGGTAAACTACAAAACTAATCACTTGGTGTCAGTGAGCGCGCTATCATCGAGCCCATTCAGCACTATTTTTTTATTGTAACAAGGGTTAGTAGTACACGTTACATACTAATTATTAATAGCTAGTATATATCTTTTTGTGTCACTGTCTGCTGATCCTACTTGCATCAAACAGAACACATGGCAAGTTGAATCAGTGAATCAGTACAAAATCGTGTTTGTGTCTCCAAGACCAGGAGTTGATCGTACTTTCTTGTAGAGATGTAGTACAATCTGTCGTATTAGTGTACTAGTGTTGCCTACCAAAACTGTCACCGGCGAGCAGCGACGGGCAACACAGAAGAGCCGGGAGGCTCCCAGAACTGCTGGTGGGCCCTGGTCCCTCGGGCAACGGCCCGCAAAGCTCCGGCACACGTCCTGGCTTGGTTCGAGGGCGTGCCACCTGACCTATACCTGGTCAGGAAGGTGAAGGATTGCTTCGATTGGTTTCCTGCATGGTAAACAAGTATACGTAAAATTCGAGCCGTGACCGGCTCCCAGGTTTCCCTGTGAATCGGCTCCCAGAGCCGATTAACCCATGGTTCTGCATTAGATCTTATTGTAACATGGGGTTTTGCTTCATCAATACAAGTTAAATCAATCTACGATAGTTTAACGTTTTCACTACATGACTGGAACATCCTACACGTAATTGAGCCTGGTAAATACAAAAGATAATAGAAAACTAATCTTAGAGAAGGCCAAAAAACCAACGTAACGTCAATTCCCGGAACACCCCCTCTTGGATTGATAAACCATATCTTACATACTACTGGATCGTTCAACCCGTTTGCAAGGCCTGATCACGCAGATATCAAACTAAACCTTGGAGAACAAGGCACAACTATAACAGATCGAATCGACTTAAATAAAGATCAAGCAAGATGCCACCTTTGCACCCGGGAAAAGGTGCAACGGCGGCGAGATAGCTAGGGGTAGCATAATTAAATGATCATAACGAAAAGTACTGATGCTAACCCAAACAAATCTGTGATAATAGTATTACTCGCCATCAACAAGGCTTCAGTACGAGTAACACCAGATAACGCATAAGTAGATACTGCCTAGATCGCAAGATGCGATCTAGGCAGCATGGCACTTACCCGAGAAAAACCCTAGAAACAAGGGGTGGCGATGCGCCGAGATTGTGTTTGTTGTGAACGTGATTGTCCTCTTTTTCTCGATAACCTTAGGTACATATTTATAGTCCGGAGACTCTCTACTTTTGGAATAACTCTACAACTCTATCTTTACCTAAACTGAAACGAAACCTACTATGATACAAGATACACGGGCAATTTAGCCCAAATCTACGCACAAGGCCGCTTAACAACACGTTAAATATACATATCCTCTAAGCCCATCTTGATCACGGCCCAACTCCTCCTTTGGCCAAAATATGGCGATAACACATGCCCCCCTGGTTTTGGCAATAATAATTCCAAAACCATTCTGTGTGTTTTTTTCCTCTTCGCCTCCCCCCTTTTTTTGTATCGGGTTGCGCGTTGACAGAATGCGTGACCGAACAGCAGCGTCACGCTACCCCTTCATCATGACGCCCTGTCTTTTCACCTCCTTCGCACTGCATGATTTGACGATTTTGGCAGTGCAATCTTGGGAAACCGCTATGGCATTGAACCGTCTCTCCAATATTCCCCTTATTTAAATCCGTCTGAGCAGTTCGCAGTCCCCATCTTCCTCCAGTAGCCAGAAACCCTCTTCCTCCGCCGAAAAAACCCTCTTTCTCCGCCATGGCCTCCTCTGCTTCCTCTGGCTTGTCCTCCCACGCCTCCAACTCGATGAGTGACCGAGAGCCGACGCCAGAGCACCCGCCGACGGCGGCGTACAGCACCTTCGCCCCACGAAGGTGGGATGAAAGGGACTGGGATTTCACCGTCTGGTCGGAGGACGACGCGTCCATGACCGACGGCGAGGAGGACCTACAGTTCCTCGCCGATGGGGAACTGGAGGCGAAGAGCAGCGACGACGCCTGGTCTTGGGACGGCGTCGAGTCTTCCGACGAGGAGAAGGAATCGGAGGAGGACACCTCCTCCGACGAGTACCCGCCTACGAAGCGCTTCCGCGCCTGGCCAGACGAAGACACCGAAGATGACGACGAGGACGAGGAGGCCCCCGCTGGTTTCTTCAGCAGCAGCAGCGACGATGACGCCGGCAGCAGCGCTGAGGACAGCGAACAAGACGGCGGCGACGACCTCGGCCTAGATTAGGAACCAGTAGTAGTAGCCGTAGTAGTAGTAGGCTCCCTTTTGTAATCCATCAATCGCTTGTAAGCAACCCGCTTTTGAATGAATGAAAAATCCGTTTCTCGAAGATTGTCTTTTCGCCCCAATTTTGTCGATAACAAGAATAAGTCGATGTTCCAGGAGCCGATAGCAACGTATCGGCTTTCAACTTGTCACGTCCTCACAGTCAACCAAACTATAACTCAAAGAGCCGATGCACATCGGTTTTTCCAAAATCGTTGACAAGGTCCAACTCAGTCGCATACTTAGGGAAACCTAAACGTCCACCTCTTAGTTTCAAACGGTAACCTGCGACTGCCTTCAAAAAGGGCGACTTAGATCCCCAACTGCCCACCAAACAGATCGAGCTCACAGCAACAAGAATCCTCAATCCTCAATCTGCATCCATCTCCGCTGGCAAACCAGATGGCAGAATCACCCAGCACCAATCCAGATGTCTCCGGTCTGAAGGTATGCTTACCCCTCGCAGTCTGAACGCAATGTCAGAACTTAATGGTGAACACCTGAATTAATGCCTTTACTCCACCATTAATCTTTCTAGGTTTCAGACATTCTGCTGCCGCATCCTTCTCTCCCAAATTCTCTTTGTCTTGGCCCTCGTACAGATTCTAGTCCTACCCATCTGATTTCTTGCGAAGCAAATAGAATCCCTTTCGTAAGCCAAGATCTAGATCTGAATTCTTGGGCCGACTGCTTGCGAGCCTGACCTAATCCCCCTGAACACTGGATCTCTTGGTTTACCAGAGTAGCTAGAGCTTACCAACCCCAATGGGAAACTACAGGGATAGCCGATGCCTTGCACTTATCATTGTCTCCTCTTGAAAAACACGAGAACCTTCTGAAAACCATCGGCTACTTCTGGTCTGACGCTTTGAACTGTTTTATGTTCGGTCATGGCCCTATGTCACCAACCTTATTAGATGTAGTGATGATCACTGGCCTGGATGTTACATCACCCAGCCCCTCTGCCTTTAAACTGACCAAAGTCCCTTTCAAGCTATCTTCTAAAACAGATGACACAAACTGGGGTGCCTACCTCCAACGCCATATGAAAACAAAGGGCCCTGTTTCAGAGAAAGAACATACAGCCTTTCTCAACTTCTGGCTGGAGCATTTCATATTCTGTGGCCCTTCCCTTGCTCCAACCAAAAACTACCTTTCCTTGGCCCATGAACTGGCTAAAGGTACCCAACTTGGCCTTGGCAAACTGTTTCTGGGAGAAGTTTACCGATACCTCCAGTTGATGTCTGTCAAGCTGTTCTCAGGCATAGCAGTCAAAACAGGTGGTCCTTGGTGGTTCATCCAGTTATGGGCTCAGCTATATTTCCAAAATCACATCCCAGACTTCCCCCTTTTGGCGAGTTGCACCTTCCCAGACGTCAAAGGGAGACAGATCCGATGCACTAGTTACGGCCAAGCCTTGTATAGGCTGCCAGGTAGCAAGTTATCCCTCAATGAAACAGCCAAGTGGTTCAACACTTTCTTCCAGGGCCTGGACAACCCTACCTTTTCCCTTATATGGAGGAATCGGAACACTTTGAAAATCCACTCTCCTTCAGGTTGGACAATTTTGCCGATGACACTAGCACTCGGCAGCTCTTTTCCACTGTAATTCGTCCCTGTTTCCTTCCAGTTGGCATGAGTACGTCCAACAGAATAATAAAACCTGGGTATGAATTCTACCAGCCAGTCTTAGTGGCCCGCCAATTCGGCCTTGGACAAGTAGCTCCCCACTTCTTTCTCCATCATCTTACGGAGTGCAGAGCCGACCTGCCTGATCCTCTCACCAGTCAGAGGTGTTACTCCTTCTTTGACGCTCTGACCATCCCTATTCCAAATGACCTCACCTTCGCTTCATCAACTGATGGCTTCGAGGACTGGTGGATGATGTGGAAAACCCACGCTTTCAGGAAAGCTCTGGGACCGCTGTTGAAACAACTTGATCCTGATTATGACGTCCCCATGGAGCAGGTGCCACTACTTGTGAATTTTCTTGATGTAGCTCATAAATGACTTCTCCTACTAACTCACTTTCTCCCTTTGCAGCAACAAGACGGCCCTGAACCTACACATAGTGACGGTTCTCCTTTTGAGTTCTTTCCGCCAGCTCCTGTGGTTCTCTTCTGCAAAAACTCACCGCCCCTGAAAAAGGTCATAATGCAGAAGCAGCCGATAACTCCTCAATCGGCTTCTAAGAAACAAGGAACTTCAACACCAGCTGCCCCTCGAGTTCCAACTAAGACAAGAACGATGACGAGGAATGTAGCTGCCAGGAATACCTTGAGGCACCGGAGCCCTTCTCCAAAAAGCTCGCATGTAGGCTGACCCATGTCCTGGTCAATTCTTCCCATTCTTGCAGACGTGTTCGTGTCTAACAGCCTCCCTTATTTTGCAGGCTTCTGTTGAAGAAACATCCCACGAAGACACACAACCCATCGAGGGAGAATCGAGCCCGACGGATTCTGAGAAGACCGTTACTCCGAGCCAGCCAGATGTACCACCATCGGTTTCCAGAAAAAGGTCGGTTCCTGAACCTGCTGCCCCCCGAGCACTAGTCGAGGCCGGGCCAGCCGTAGGTCCCAAGAGAGCTCGTAAAGGACCACAAGCTTCTTCATCGAGCCAAGAGGTTCTGAAAACTCATCATCCTTCATGCTCTTGCCCCTTACTCCCTCTTATCTGTGATTCATCATCGCTTACATTGGTTAACCGCCTTTCATGCAGACAACTGAGGCTTCTAGTGGGAAGGTAGGGGCCGCGCCGACGCCTTTAGCCAAACCAGACCTGGCAATCCCCGAAAATGCAGATGAAACGGCTACCACCTTGGCAACGCCTCCAGCGCCTGCACACAAGCCGATTGCCTCGTCGTCTGCCATCCCCTCGATCGCAGGAGAGGTATGTTAACTTTTGTCGGCTTTATTCTTCCCTGTTAGACGCCTACTGACGTCTTCTCGGGCTGCCAGGGTCGTGACATTTCAGACTTGCTGACCTTTGATCCTGACTCCATCGATCCAACTCCCTCAATCGCCACTGGTGAACCACACGCCAAGGCTGTTTTACCTCAATTCCAACGACTCAGAGCCATACCGTCTTCCCCGATCGAGGAGCTGATCGAGGGTTCTGAAGAGGTGAAGGACGTTCTTGCTGAAATCAAGGACCAACTCCCAGTAGCGTTGCAGGTGAAGCTTTTGTCCGTCGTAACTTTGTCCTTCTTCGGGTCAAGGGTGAAGCTGGCCCGTGAAAGGATCAACCTGCGCCGTGCCCAACTCCCGCTGAAGGAGAATATTGCCGACAGATGTCGGCAGCTTAATGAGAAAAAGGCGTCCCTTGACGCCAAGACTGACACTTCTGTCAGTACCACCGAGCTTGCATCTTTGAAAAAGGAGCTGGAAGATCTCGAAGCCAAGGTCCGGGTGACCAAACAACTCATTCGTGACAAGGAAGCCTCCATCGCCCGCTCCCAAGATGAAGCAGAGAGCCTCAAAGCCGAACTGAAGACCGATCTGGCTGAAATACGCGTCCTAAACAAGCAGTTAGTGACGGGCAAAGATGAAGATGACGAAGCCGAGATCGCCGAGGTGGACCGTGTCCGTGCTGACGCCCTCCAAGCCTTCGAGGCATTTCTTCAGTAGCTTGTTTATGTAAACTGGTATCTGTTTGTAACGGTTTGGGACCTCTAAAGTCGATGACCGTGCATCGGCTATATATTTTTGCTTTTATTCGGCCGATTTTCGGTATCGGCCCCCACATTTTACTGTCCAACATCTTACGTGCTTTTTGCCTGGCCGATTTCATGTATCGGCCCCCATGTTTTACTGTCCATCATCCCACATGCTTGGGAAATATTTCTTGAGGTGTTGACCGTTGACAGCCACTGGGAATTTCACGCCATCCAGTTCTTCCAGCATGTACGCGTTCCCTCTTAAAACTTGATCTACCCTGTATGGCCCGTGCCAATTTGGAGACCATTTACCATATGCTGGATCCTTAGTCCCTAACGGGAGCACCGCTTCCCATACCAGATCGCCAACATGGAACTCCTTAGGTCTCACCTTCTTGTTGTATGCACGGGCTACTTTGGCCTTGTTCTCTTTGATTTTCTCAAGCGACCACAGCCTAAGCTCAGTCACATCTTCCACACTGTCACTCATCAAAGCTGCATATTCTTCAGTCGTTAGATCGTTCTGAAAAGTGACACGTCTCGATCCAGCCGTAATTTCCCAAGGCAAAACGGCTTCTTGTCCATAGACTAGATGGTACGGTGAGGTTTTTATCGCTCCATGACATGACATGCGGTAAGCCCATAAAGCTTCTGACAAAACCTCGTGCCAACGCTTAGGGTGTTCCTCGATTTTCCTCTTGATCAGCTTGATAAGGCTCTGGTTGGATGCTTCAGCTTGTCCGTTTGCTTGGGCATAGTACGGAGATGATCGCATCAGCTTGATTCCTGTGTCCTCGCAGAACTCTCTGAACTCATGAGAAGTGAAGACCGAACCTCCATCGGTCGTGATAGTCTGGGGAATCCCGAACCTATGAATGACGTGTTCTTTCACAAAATCGACGACGTCCTTTGAACTTACTGACTTCATGGGGATGGCTTCCACCCACTTGGTGCAATAATCCGTGATGGCCAAAATCCACATGTGGCCTTTGCTTGACGCAGGATTGATTTTGCCGATCATATCCATGCCCCAACCTCGGAATGGCCAAGGCTTGATGATGGGGTTCATTGCTGACGCGGGTACCATCTGGATTTTTCCAAATTTCTGACATGCTTGACACCCCTTGTAGTACTTAAAACAGTCCTCGAGCATGGTAGGCCAATAAAACCCCGACCGCCTGATCAACCACTTCATCTTATGAGCCGATTGGTGGGTTCCACAGGCGCCTTCGTGTACCTCATGTAGGAGCCGATTGGCCTCGGCTGCCCCTAAACATTTGAGCAATAACCCCTCAAGGGTCCTGTAAAACATGTCGTCCCCAATGAGCACGTACTTCATGGCCTTGTATCTTATCCGTTTAGGTGCCCCCCGAGCCGAATCCTTCAAGTAATTGAAGATATCGGCTCTCCAGTCGTCTGCGTCCAGGAATTGCACCTGCACATCGGCTCCCTCTGCCACGTCCTTGTAGCCTGAAGCCATTTGTGCAAGATCATTGGCCTCGGTATTTTGCGATCGTGGGATCCAGGTGAAGTTTATGTATCGGAACTGTGCCATCAGCTCGCGGCACTGCATCCATAATGGGAAGAGCGACTCGCTCTCACACTTGTAGTCTTCCGTGAGTTGAGAAATCACCAGCTTGGAGTCTCCAAAAATTTCCACTGCTTCCGCTCCAGCTTCGATGAGCAACTCCATTCCCTTGCGTATCGCCTCATACTCAGCGACGTTGTTGGTGCGAGGGGCTGATAACCTGATAGAGAAGGAAAACGTTGCCCCCCGGGGTGACACGAGTAGTACGCCGATGCCGCACCCATCGTCACAGACCGATCCGTCAAAGAACATAGCCCACGCTCGTATAGACAGAGCTGCTATATTGGTGTTGATCCTTTCAGCAATAAGATCGGCCAACGCCTGTCCCTTAACTGCTTTGGCGGGTTGATACCGGATGTCAAACTCCGATAATGCAAACATCCACTTTCCCAATCGGCCCTTCAACATAGGATCCGACAGCATGTGCTTTATGACGTCTGATTTGCATATGATGATGATCTCTGCTGATAGCAAAATATGGCGTAGCTTGGTGCAGGTGAAAAACAGGCAGAGGCACAACTTGTCGAGCTCAGAGTACCTTGTCTCTGCATCCAGCATTCTCCTGCTGATGTAAAATACCACTCGTTCCAGCCCATCATAAACTTGCACCACCACCGAGGCGATGGACGTGTCAGCTACTGACAGGTAAATGTAGAATGGTCTGTCCGGCTGGGGTAGAACCAACACTGGCGGCTTTGTCAGATATTCTTTGATTTCGTCGAAGGCTCGTTGTTGTTCTGCCCCCCAGCTGAATTCCTCATCAGATTTAATCTTTACAAGTCCCATGAACGGCTCTATCCTTCCTGACAGATTGGAGATGAATCTTCTGACGAAGTTGATCTTGCCGATGAGAGACTGCAGTTCTTTCTTCGTGGTAGGTGGCTTCATTATTCGCACTGCCTCCTGACTTTTCAGGCCGATCTCAATTCCTCGTTCATGGACTAAGAAGCCCAAGAACTGACCGGCCGTCACACCGAAGGCGCACTTCTTTGGGTTCATCCGTAGCCCGAATTTCCTTGTTCGGTCCAGGACGTGTCGCAGGTCATCCAAGTGTCCTTGTACTGACGTTGACTTGACCACCACGTCGTCGATATAAATTTCCACCAGCTTGCCGATCAGATCATGGAAGATGTAATTCATTGCTCGTTGGTACGTGGCGCCGGCATTCTTTAGTCCGAACGTCATGACTACATATTCAAATAATCCCACCGAACCTGGGACTCTGAATGCAGTCTTGTGTATATCTTCCGGAGCCATAAAAATTTGGTTGTAACCGGCATTGCCGTCCATGAAGCTCAAAATTTTATGACCAGCAGCTGCGTTGATTAACGTCTCTGCTACTGGCATCGGATATTCATCCTTCGGAGTGGCTCTGTTGAGATCCCGAAAATCTATGGCAACACGCCAGCGGCCATCCTTTTTCTCTACAGGTACGATGCTAGAAATCCACTCAGCATACCTGCATGGCCTGATTAAATCGGCTGCCAGCATTTTCTCGATTTCCTTCTTGACTTCTTTCAAAATTTCGGCCTTCATCTGTCGTGCTCGCTGCTGGAACGGCCGAAAACCCTTTTTAAGTGGGAGTCGATGCTCGATGATGCTCCTGTCTAGCCCGGGCATTTCTGTATAATCCCAGACAAAGAAATCTGGATATTCTTTCAACAGAGCTATCATCGGACCCCGCAGACTTGGATCCAACTTCTTGCTGATAAATGTTGGTTTTGTCTTATCCCCAGGACCGATGTCAATCTCTTCTAGTTCATCAGCAGATGTAAACCCATACCCTAGCTTCCCGTCACCTGTCAAATCGATGCTAAGCACAGGGCAAACAGTAGGTGAGGTTGACAAAAATAACTTGGGCCGATTGCCTGAATCGGCCCCCTTTTTGATTGTATTAGGCAAGGATGGTTTACACCTTATGGTTTTACAATGGCTGGGAATCTCCCTGTTATGACTGCACGATCTGCTTGTCGTAAGATTGATGCATTTTGTTTTTTGTGGCCGATCGCAGGGATCGGCCGTACCTCGTACCGTTGTGGACTTTGCTACTCTGTCAGGCCGGTGGATAAGACCAGCCTCACCCCGTTTTTTGTAGCCTCAATGCGTTCGCAGCCGTCTAGATTGATTCCAGAGATCGGCTCTTGGTGTTCTGCTTCCCAGACGTTCATGCCAGCAATGGAGACCTCGACAGAATCGTCTGCATGAATGACCTCCACCTCATCTCCATCCCACTGAATCAGGCACTGGTGCATCGTGGATGGGATGCAGCAGTTAGCATGGATCCAATCTCTCCCTAACAAGACAGCGTAGGTGCTTTTGCTGTCTACGATGAAGAATGACGTAGGGATGGTTTTCCTGCCCACGGTCAGGTCCACGTTCAGTACGCCTTGTGTTTCTGAAGTCTGGCCGTTGAAGTCGCTTAAAGTGACGTTGGTTTTGATCAGATCTGCAGTGGAGCGTCCCAATCGCCGTAGCATGGAGTATGGCATTATGTTGACTGCCGCTCCGGTGTCTACTAACATCTTGCTGACAGGTTGCCCATTGATGTAACCTCGTAGGTACAGTGCTTTCAGATGTTTGTAACCCTTTTCACGTGGCTTCTCAAAGATAACTGGCCGTGGGCCGCAGTCGAACTGTGCCACTGGTGACTCGTCGGCTCTCGGCGCGCAGAATTCTGACGGAAGTATGAATACCATGTTTGTGCCAGCCGATGTCTTTGCATCGGCTTTTACCGGCTTGGGGCGCCACTTTTTCCTTTTCGGGTGATCTTCCGTTTCCAAGGTCTGCCTGATTTTAACGGCCAGATCGGGCCGTGCTTTCTTTAGAGCGTGGAGATACTGTGCTTCGGCTTCCTCCAAGTTACGCAGCCGCTGTACTCTACGTTTTTGGGTGTGTCTGAGTCCGTCGGGACACCACCTTGGACGGTGGTACCTGTCTCTCTCTTTGTCATCCATTGGCTCCTTGAGACCTTGTGCTCGAGACGACTCCCTGCGTCGGCTCTGAGGTGGGAGAGGCCCTAGGCGCTTAAACACTGATGCCGGCTCCGTGTCCTCTTTCTGTTGTCCGCATTCTGGGCAGTTATCGATCGTAGGCAATCGGCTCATTCCCGTGTCCCAGCAATACTTGAAGAACGGACAATCCCAATGCTTGTCTGCGCCTTCCTTCTCTTTTGACGGTCCCCTAGCGAGGTGCTCATATCCTTCGTCGTTTCTGTCGCGCCTGGGGCGTTGGTCATACTGACGCTCATACTTATTAAGAAGATGCGTGGAATGTGGCCTCTGATATCGCACACTTTTCACTTGTTCCTCAGTTAAGTACCGCCTGTTGTCGTAGCTGGGCCGGTCACGTGGACCAGCCTCCTCTCTTACTCTGACGTGAGAGCGACCGCCGTCGTCCCTATACTTGTCATGGTGGTACCCTGGTCCTGCCATGTTGACGTCGAACGAGAAGTCCAACTGGCGCCTCGTGGAGTGGCTATGTTCTACCATGTTGACGCCGGGGAATGGGTTGGTATCCACTTTCATGGCGAATTGCCCCAGGATGAGACGGCCCTGCTCTATTGCCGTTTGGATCTGACGACGTAGCTCTTTGCAGTCATTGGTGGTGTGGGTGAACGAGTGGTGCCATTTGCAGTATGGTCTTCCGTTCATCTCTTGAGTTGTAGGGATCTTGTGGCCTTCGGGTAACTTCAGCTGCTTTTCTTTCAGCAGTAAATCGAATATTTGCTCGGCTTTGCTCACATCGAAGTCGAACCCTTTTGCAGGCCCTTGCTGTTGCACCCATCTGCAGGATACGGGATCCGCCCCCCGAGCCCATTCAGCCACGGCCACCTCCTGGTCTTGCGTGGGGTCTTCTTCTTCTGTATCGACCAGGCCTATTGGACGTTTGAATTTGTCTTGGTACAACTCAGGGTGGCGTTGTTCATACATCGTCAGTTTCTGGGCCATGTGCGCCAATGAGTTGTACTCCACTTGGAAAGCCAGATCCTTGATGGGTGCTAAGAGACCCAACACCGCTAGCTTGACCGCTTCCTTCTCAGTTAAACGAGCTGAGTAACATCGGTTCTTGACAGTCCTGAAGCGTTGGATGTATTCGGCTACAGTTTCTCCCCGCTTCTGCCGCACCTGTGCCAGGTCTGCAATGCCAGCCTCAGTAGCCTCTGAATGGTACTGGATGTGGAACTGTTCTTCCAGTTGCTTCCAGGTATGAATTGAGTTGGGTGGCAATGAGGTATACCACCCAAAGGCTGGTCCTGTCAGAGATTGCGCAAACAATCTTACGCGCATTTGATCAGATGCCGAAATCATGCCTAGCTGCGCTAGGTATCGGCTTACGTGCTCGATCGAGCTTGACCCTTCTGACCCGCTGAACCTTGAGAACTCAGGGAGCCGATACTTGGGTGGCAGCGGAATCAGATCAAACTCGTTGGGGTACGGCTTTGAATAGCCGATTGTCCTTCTCTTCGGTACGAAGCCGAACTGGTCTCTCAGGATGGTACCGATTTGCTCCACTGTTTGAGCTGTAGGGGCTAGATTCTCATGACTTGTTCCAGTGGCATACTTGGCTAGCCACGCCTGTTTATCGGCGTCCATCCCAGAGATTCCTGCTCCGGGGACACTTGCTCCTGAAGCCCCTACCCCAGCAATCCATGCTGTTGCAATTTGGTTTGTGCGCGTCAAGCTGTTGGAGTCTGGTACGTAGGTGCATATATACCCGTGTGGGATCTCCTTAGGAGGCTCAGACAGGAATTGGCAATCGCTTGGGTCGCCCCCTGCCTTGTAGACGACATAAACCGCTGCTCCTGGCGGTTCCGGAGCTGCCAGCGTGAATGGCAGCTGTGGCCGGGTCTGGAGCGGTCTTTCTCCCTGGTGAGTCCCCAGAGTGGGCCCCGTCGGGGAATACTGATGTTTCATGATCTCCTGAACTACACGAACTGCGACCCGCTCGAAAGCGTTTACCAGGCTCTCCGAGTGGCGGTGAAGAGAATGAGCGACCATGTAGTTGACTTCCTGTCGCAGAGCTCTGGTGCGCTCCTCTGAAGGAACAGAGAGATCCACCTCGTCAAGAACACCTTCAGGTGAGAACCCTTTCCATCTGATGCCGTGTTTACGGGTCCTCTCGAAAGAGCCGATGAGATCGGCTTCGAAGAGAGCTTTGACGTCATCATACTTCGCCTTGTGCTCCTCAGGCAGCTCATCGTACGTGACTGGTCTGTTGTCCATCGCAGCATCGGATGTTGATGAAGACGTTGTTGAATGTCCCACCGGGCGTGCCAGAATGTGTTGCCTACCAAAACTGTCACCGGCGAGCAGCGACGGGCAACACAGAAGAGCCGGGAGGCTCCCAGAACTGCTGGTGGGCCCTGGTCCCTCGGGCAACGGCCCGCAAAGCTCCGGCACACGTCCTGGCTTGGTTCGAGGGCGTGCCACCTGACCTATACCTGGTCAGGAAGGTGAAGGATTGCTTCGATTGGTTTCCTGCATGGTAAACAAGTATACGTAAAATTCGAGCCGTGACCGGCTCCCAGGTTTCCCTGTGAATCGGCTCCCAGAGCCGATTAACCCATGGTTCTGCATTAGATCTTATTGTAACATGGGGTTTTGCTTCATCAATACAAGTTAAATCAATCTACGATAGTTTAACGTTTTCACTACATGACTGGAACATCCTACACGTAATTGAGCCTGGTAAATACAAAAGATAATAGAAAACTAATCTTAGAGAAGGCCAAAAAACCAACGTAACGTCAATTCCCGGAACACCCCCTCTTGGATTGATAAACCATATCTTACATACTACTGGATCGTTCAACCCGTTTGCAAGGCCTGATCACGCAGATATCAAACTAAACCTTGGAGAACAAGGCAC
The DNA here is from genome assembly GCA_916181665.1 of Avena sativa. Lineage (NCBI taxonomy): Eukaryota > Viridiplantae > Streptophyta > Magnoliopsida > Poales > Poaceae > Avena > Avena sativa. The sequence continues at coordinate 443,801,002 of OV702282.1, read as the reverse complement.
AACTATAACAGATCGAATCGACTTAAATAAAGATCAAGCAAGATGCCACCTTTGCACCCGGGAAAAGGTGCAACGGCGGCGAGATAGCTAGGGGTAGCATAATTAAATGATCATAACGAAAAGTACTGATGCTAACCCAAACAAATCTGTGATAATAGTATTACTCGCCATCAACAAGGCTTCAGTACGAGTAACACCAGATAACGCATAAGTAGATACTGCCTAGATCGCAAGATGCGATCTAGGCAGCATGGCACTTACCCGAGAAAAACCCTAGAAACAAGGGGTGGCGATGCGCCGAGATTGTGTTTGTTGTGAACGTGATTGTCCTCTTTTTCTCGATAACCTTAGGTACATATTTATAGTCCGGAGACTCTCTACTTTTGGAATAACTCTACAACTCTATCTTTACCTAAACTGAAACAAAACCTACTATGATACAAGATACACGGGCAATTTAGCCCAAATCTACGCACAAGGCCGCTTAACAACACGTTAAATATACATATCCTCTAAGCCCATCTTGATCACGGCCCAACTCCTCCTTTGGCCAAAATATGGCGATAACAACTAGCATGTACTTCTAACTCATTTGGGGCTTAGGTTTTGTTTTTCTTATTTTGGACATTTTGTTCATAGGTTCCTATGGAATTTTTATTAGAGAGGTTCCTTTGGCAAAAACAACTTTGAGGAGGTTCTTTCAATATTTTTGTAAAATGAGCAATTTTATTCATCGATTAAATATAAATATTACATGAGATAAAATAAACTGAAATGCACACCACAAATAAAGATCGATCTATGACGCAACCAAATTCTGCATCAAACTCATTTGAAGCCATTGCTTTGAGCTCTAGCATTGGGAGTCTTCCTTGAGCTTCCGTTGAAGAAACTGCAAAAGACCCAAACTTTCATAAGTTAGACTAACCTCTTAGGTTTTGAAAAGATACAGGAGCTGTTCGTACTGATTTTTTTTGAACGGGAGCTGTCCGTACTGATGGATGAGTGTTCAGGAATTAAAACGAGAATCCTCGCAATCTTACCTCAAATTAAAGATCTTGTGCCCGAACAATGGACAAATAGAGATAAGTCTGGAATTCAGTTCGCATAATCAAGTATGCCTAACGTTCTTTAAGAAATGAAATTAGTACTTGACGGGCTGAATGTATCATTTGGTGAAAAAACTAGGTATACCAACCAATGTGGGCAATTAACAGTGGCTCTTTCAATTAGCTCAAGGATTGACCATGGAGTCTTGTGTGGATGTTTTATTGGACCTTGTAACAATAAAAACATACATACTTCCCTTAACAACCGGAAAATATTAATGGCGATAATACTTGTAGACATATCAGCTACTCCATAATATTCTACCTATTTACACATAAGATAGCAAGCATACATTTTAGATAATATCTGACACATGCAGTGCACTCTTCCAAAATATTCAAGGACACTAAAATACATACCAGTGGTTAATCACCAAACTATAAAACATGTAATGGTACATATTGATCCACTAATATTTCTGATTTTGTATCTTTTTTCTTATGATAATAAGGAGGATTATTCAAAAAAAATATTTTTTACCATTTTATCCAAACTAAATAAAAGATGAAAATATTTATAAAATACAATTTCACTACAAAATACCTCCGTGTCCGGCACTTTTTTGGACGGAACAATCGAAAAGTACCTTCGAAAGTTGGTTACCCGGTAAATGGGCATTCAGGGCATCATTTTATCGCGGTGGCCACTTATACGTCGTGGTAGTGTTGAAACCAGCACCTATTAGTGTCTTGTCACGTAGTACCCAAGGGTGTCGGTTTTTTATACCGTGCTTGGCCAACGGAGGCATTTCCCCGTTGTGCTGTTCATTGCAAGTGCCACTGAATTACGGCTTCAATTACGGCGAATTATCAAACACGTATCCACGAGTAGAAAAGGGTCTCTAGTCCCGGTTATCCAATTAGGACTATAAAATCGGGACTAAAGGTCTCCCTTTAGTACTGGTTGTGTCATAAACCGGGACTAAGAACACTCCACGTGGCTGCGGTCGCGTGGTGGGGCTGGAGGACCCTTTAGTCCCGGTTGGTAAAGGCCAAGTTGAAGTTTTTAATTTTTTTGAAAAAAAAATTGTTTATTGTTTTCAGAATTTTATTGAATTTCATAAAGTTTCAGCTTTTTGAATTGTTTGACTGTTTAATCTCTAATCACCTTTATTTTCATGTCAAAGTACATACTCGTGATCAAACTTTTTAGTCGATCACCCATCCTCACCCTGCTCCACACTCAGTACACTTAACTTTTGAGTCCCATCCAAATTAACTTACAAGACTACGCTCATAACTTCATGTTAATAGTATGCTATCAATTGTATTAACTCTTTATGCTTAATTTTGAAAATAAGCAAAATGTATTAAGTAATAATAAGCAACAATGGATTCCAAATAATCTTTATGCTTAATTCAATTATTAATTTTAAAACTCGAAATTTTCAAAAAAAAACTCTAAATAAACTAAAAAAAATCAAAAATTCGAAATTAATATAAAAACTTCAAAATTATTAAAAACTAAAATAAACAAAAAAATAATTTCAAAGATTTCAAAAAATATTATTTTTCTGGCAAAATATAAAATCTTCCTTCTTTCATATTTCCTTTTGGAATTTTGAAAATCTGTCATTTGTGCAAACAGTCTTAGGAACAAAAAAAATTCGAGTTCATACGTGAAAGTTATATCCATTTTAATTTGGAACAACCTTTATTTGCAAAAAAATCAAAATTAAAATTTTAAAATTTTCCCTAAAAGTTGGTCGCGTGAGTCAAAGGATTTTGAAATTTAAAGTTTTTATCAATTTTGTTTATTTGTTTTAGACTTCTTTTTTTGCGCGGGGGAGGCGTGAGAGGAAAAAAATGTGGGTTTAGCTTTAGTTCGGGTTGGTGTCTCCAACCGGGACTAAAGGTCTATCTTTTATCCTGGTTGGACACACCGACCGGGACTAAATGTCACTACCTTTTTAGGGACTAAAGGTCTCGTTTGAGCCAGGACTAAAACTGGCGGGCTTATATCTCCTATGCGACGTATTTACGTGGAATTGGAAGGAAAGCGACATCGTTGCAAAGAATAGCTCGCATGCGACACTTCTGAAGTGGCAAATAGCTCCCGTGTGACACTTCTACTTAACCCCACGAGACCGTCAACGAATTCGAATCAGCTGAGCACAGTAGGACCCACAACCTCTCCATGTCACGGCGGAACTCACCTGAAGTCCACCTCATATCGTGGGACCCACCCTGTGGTTGAAGAGAGACGTTGGCCCCGATCCGTCCCCGCACCCGAGCAGTCCCGCCACCGTTCCAGCATCTCATCCCCTTCCGTTTTCTTCTCCGGCGAGCAAGTGCGACAACGCCGGCGAGGGATGTCAAGCTCTGCTTCCTCCCACCTCTCATGGCCTCGGTATGGTGCGGTGCCGATGAGGAGGTGCCCCGATTGCCCCCGTACCGCGCCCCTGAAGGGGCTTGTCACATCCACCGACAAGAACGACAACATTGGCCGAGAATTTGTGAAGTGTGAGAGCAAGCCCGAGCAGGGAAAGGTGAGATCTGAGTGTTCCGAGCTCCAATTTCTCGCTTTTATTTCGAAATTTCATGCATTTCATCGAATTTGGGATTTATCTCTACGATTTCAGGAACTGCCAAAATGTGGGCATTTTGAGTGGCTTGATTAGTACATCGAGCGAATTGGGGTGGAGGTAGCATCCCGGGAGCTCGAAAACCCGTCCGTGGTGGAGCAATTGGGATGTGGCAATCCCATTTCCGCTGGTACTACAGTGGATGCGGAAGTGAAGGCCAAGCTGAAGAAGATGAACAAGCAGCTAAGGCAAATCATCGAATTGAAGAAGCAGGACAATCTGATGGCCGGTTTTTTTTATTTTTGTGTAATTTCTCTCGGATTAGTTTATCTCCTGATCGTTAGTCATTAGACAGCGTAGTCAGTGTTCGAGTGTTGCTTTGTAATGGATGTAATGGTCTATGTCTTTGGCTTGAATAAAATGCAACACAAATTCGGGCTAATTTTGAGTTGCTCTGTTTTCGAAATCAGTGTTCCTTCAGTTTTGTCAGTTTCGTTAGTGTTCCTTTTATCAGTGTGCAGGGGGCACCCGTGTGCAGGGGAGGGGGAGGGGTTGAAAAGTAAAAAAACAATTGACGAGGATTGAAAAAGGCCAGGCCTAAATAGAACTTAGCCATGCCAAAATGGACGTATCCAGGCCCAATAGTAACTATATGTTGATTGGGCAAAAAAAATGGTACTCACGTTACAATCTAAATAGGGACGTGTGGATCTGCAGATACTCATGCTCAGGTCGCAATATTTTTATTTTTGCGAAAGTAAATATATAAATAAAGTCCAAGGGCATCCATTTAACTAACATAACTTGGACGCTCCTTTAACTTATGTAAATATGTAAATGTCTTGTTTGAAAATGAACCATGTGTTGTTTGAAAATAATCAACCATCATTACGTTAACTTATTCTTCCTTTTGAGCTTTTCTAATTTCACTCATTTTATAAATATTGCACGAGTATTATATGAGAACTTGTTTTTGTGTCTTTTATTTTATACACTTGTTGTTTTGGGTGTTTTAACAAATGACAATACAATAAAACACAGATTACAATAAAACAAGGGGATAGATAATATTGGGATAACATTCCTTATATTAGATAGCCGGATCGATAACATTGGGATAACATTACAAAAAAAAGAAAAGAGTACAATAATATAGAAGGGAATAGGCGCCCCGCCTAAACCCTGGGCTAGCCCCTAAACCCTAACCCTAGCTACCCTACTCCATCGGCGGTGGAGGCTGTGCCGGTGCCGCCGCCCTCCGAGCCGCCGCGGCATTCCAGTTTACCAGCCTCTCCCAGTGCTCCCGCCGCCGCTGCTCCTCCTGGAAGGCCCAGCGATTGGCCTCCCGTCGTTCCTCATCCTCCCGTCTGAGCCTTTTCTTCAAGGCGCGCTTGGCCTGCTTCTCCTCCCACCTGGCGTAGGCAGCCTCCTCCTTTGCCTCCTTCTTCTCCTCCGTCTTCCAGTACTCTTCGGAGGGGCCGTCGTCGGGGAGGTTGCCGCCGCCGGGGACGGGGTTGTGGACGAAGGGGCCCTCCGCCCAGGGGCAGGGCGGGGCTTTGCTTCCCTTCTTGCCACGCTTGGGGCGCGTGGGCACCTCCTGCTCCCAGACCTGCTTGTGGTCCGGGTAGTTGTCCTCGTCGCTAACTTCGGTGTCGGAAGGGTAGCGGAGGGGGGAGGTCGCCATGGTCGCCGGAGTGTTTGGGGGCTGGGAGGAGGCAAAGGGACGGGCTCGAGGTTGATGATGAGGGGCAAGATAAGATGAGGAGGCAAATACGTTTTGCCTATTTATTGAGGGCAGGGCGTGAAGGGCGGCGTGGGAATCCAGCGTTGGCGCAGCCGCGTGCGATGCGTTGCGTGTGGGCAGCGAGCGTAGCCGCGTGCGTGATCAATGTGAAAGAGAGAAAAAATTGCTAGGATGCGACGTGACCCCTGCACCGTCGCCCCCGCCCTGCATGCATGCATGCATTAATGCGAAAGAGAGAGAAAAAACGTCCAAGGTAGTTGTTCTTTGGCAGTGAAAAATAAAAGAGAAAATAGAATTTGGCCTTGATTTACTCAGTAATAAATGCAGGAATCTAGTACCAAGGTACTCGTTTGTTTTTACACACTGCATGCAACAAACTCGTTCGTTTTTACACACGCAAGAAAAATCGGTGGGAAGTAATCAGAGGGATGTCAATTGGAGGGAATAGAGGGAGTATGAAACTAAGTTTATAATATTTTAGATTTTGGTTTTTTTCTTATATACGTAGTCAAAGTTGATATTTTAGATTTATAAATATTGACTTTTTGTATGGCGCATGAACCGGATGGAAATAAATTTGACTGAAGAAAGTTGTTCGACGTACACTTATTTAATGCGATGGAGGGAGTAAATACGCTGCAGCGCTGTTGCACGCAAAATAGCTAGACTGTGACGCGACAGATAGCTGCATAGCATGCATACATGGTGCAGCCCGCCCCGTCCAGCGCCCTCGCATGCCACGCTCGGTCCAGCGGTCAATGGAGTGTGCCACGCTGTACCTTATCTGTTCATGGAAAAACGATGAAGCCAATCAGATTCCAGAATCATCCAACCCACGGATCGCCAAGAGCTAGCCGCGAAATCCTTCTAAGAGACGCCAACCAATCAGGTTGCAGAACAAGCCCTTCCACGGATCGCCCAGAGTCACCCGCGGAATCCTTCTAGAAGACGCGATCGGACGGCCACAGTGTCGCGCTAGGGTTAGATCTACGTTCCTCATTAGGCCTTAGGGTTAGCTGGGTTTAGGATGCAGTCAACGGGGTTTCACAAGTTTGACCAGACATTCAAATGTGCATAACTAATTCAAAAAAATCAAAAAAATACAAAACCTTCGAATGGTGTCATGTTATGTGACATAGTTGTGAGGAAAAATATCAAACTTGGTCTATTGATCATATTTCAAAAAACCCTTCACAAAATGACCTATCTCCTACGAGGTTTTCTGGCTTTCGGGTCAAATGACCAATGATATGGCTAGAATCAAGACATAGTTTGTGATAATATGCCCATATTGGGCATGCATGTCTATAATGGGATGACTAACAATGTTGTAGCATAAAGTTTTCCTTTTCGACGCACAGAAAATCCATTTTCTATTTTCTGAGTGCCGAAAGAGGGGGGGGATTTGTGAAGCAACCACCAAATTGAAGTTTCAAAATGGTAACATCCTATTTTTCAAAAATACTAGACCACCTAGCATGTACAATTTCCCAACTTGAGTATCTCAAACCTTTCATTCCATCCCTGGTGAAAAAGACAAATCCTGCCGAATCGGTTGGAAGTGGGTAAGATATGAACTACAGGTACATGATTTCATGCTGATGATTTTTTGTAAAAATCATTTTTAGGTTCACAACATGTTATTTCATCAGAGATCCAATGCTAGTTTTGTGAGCCTCAGCCCCTAGCTAAGAATATTTATGAAAACCCTTCAAGTTTGACCTGACATTCAAATGTGCATAACTAATTCAAAAAAATTTAAAAAAATACAAAACCTTCGCATGGTGTCATGTTATGTGACATAGTTCTGAGGAAAAATATCAAACTTGGTTTTAGAAATGGTCGAAAAAAACTTTCTTAGAAATGGGGTGGTTTACCCTAGCTTTGGAGCCCATTTCTACCCCATTTTGGGTGAGGTGAGTTGTACTTCACAAAAGGGATCAGGGTGAGGATGAGTTCTATTGTACATTTGAGAAAAACGTTGGAAGCTCATACAAACATAGAAAAGTGACATAGCTACATTTGTTGAAATTCAAATTTACCATCATATTTGAATTTTGTCCAAATTATCAACAAGTGACAAATTATTATAATAACAAATGTTTACAACAACAACAACTGCCAAATTATTACAATAACAAATCTTTACAACTACAAGTGCCAAATTCAAAGTATATTTCTTTTGGCTCTTCTTACCCCTCGTTTTCTTCTCCTTCACAAGTTTCACACCACACAACAGGTTTATGCTCTTCTTTTTCTTACCATTGCCATTTGGCCTCCCCACAGCACGTCCAAGAGTCTCCTTCACCTTCTGCACCTCCTCAACAACCTCATGATCATGATCCAGAGCCTCATCAACATGGTTACTTTGCACCAGAGCCTCAACAACATGGTCAGTTTGCACCAGAGCCTCAACAACAGGCTCATTTTGCACCAGAGCCTCAACAACAGGCTCATTTTGCACTAGAGCCTCAACAACAGGCTCATTTTGCCCCTCATTTTGCACCAGAGCTTCCAAATCAGAAACGGTGTGCCCTAAAGCCTCAACAGTTTGCACATCATCCTCCAAAACAATTTCAGATTGCACCTCAGCAGCACCAAACATGATCTGGTTAGTTCTCTTCTTTCTTTGGCCATTGATTCTTGCCCTTTTCACTGGCCAGCATTCGTCAACAACAAGAGGTGGGCCTTTTTATCCACGCTTCCTCCTGAAAACAAGAAAGTTAGCTAGGGGAGAAAAATCATCAACAAGAAATGGGATAGATTTTGGATGAACATACTTTGTCTTTTCAGCAGTGTATCTGCACTTGGTAGAGCCAGCTCGGTGTCCAAGTTATTCACAGAGTTTGCATCTATTCTTGTTACCTTTTTGGGCCCTTTTTAGCTTGGCATCTTTCTTTTCATCTTTCTTTCCCTTCTTGCTGCTCCCACCTTTCTCAAACCAAGCCTTGAATCTACTCTGCTTGGGCCTGCCAGCCTTTCTTTTCATCAAAGGAGTACACAAGGAGAACTGAATGTCCACTTCAGGCCACTGACACTGATCTGTAAGTGCTGGAATTGGTGTCCCATATGCAGCCTTGAATTTTGCTACAGAATAATACTCATGCAAATATGGGTGCATATTTAGCTTGTGTTTGGAGGCCAAGAAAAGTATGGCATGCTCATAAGGCTTCCCAGTGTGTTGCCACTCAAGGCATGTGCATTCATGCAATTGAGTGTCAACAACATGCCTCCTGCCAGTCTTTGTATCTCTGACTTCAGCACCCCACAATGAGGATTTCTCAACACGCAAATGTGCAAGATTTCTGCTCCTGTTGACCACCTTCTGCACAACATCAGGAAGCTTATCTCCTTGAAGAACATCACCAAGCCTTCTTCTCAATTCCCACAACCTCATGATCATGATCCTGATCTGGTCAACCATGTCATGGACAGGCAATTCTTTTAACTCCTTCACTTTGTTGTTGAAACTTTCTGCCAAATTATTGTTGATATGATCACATTTGATGGCAGTGTTAAAACCAGACCTGTACCATAAAAGAGAATGGTAGGTTTCCAACCATGTACAAAACTTGACCCTATCCTCCTCAGAGCATGCCGCCTTAATCTTCTCGAGGTGATATGAATGTGTCTGCCTGGTGTAAGATCTTGTTGCTGGCCACATGCGTCCAAAATCATCTCCTCTGAATTTTTTGATCAAATTCATCCACATATGGCCGAAGCACTCCCTCTGCTCAGCATGAGGGAAAACAATCTTCACTGCATTTTCTAAACCTTTACATGAATCTGTGTGCACTGCCAATGGAGAGACTGGCCCTATGCATCTTTTCAACTGCATCATGAACCATGTCCATGATGCCTCTGTCTCAGACTGAAACATGCCAATAGCTACAGGGAACATCCAATTGTGTCCATCTAAAGCATTGCATGCTGCTAGTTGACCATTCCACTTTCCAGTCAAGAAAGATGAGTCTATACTCAAATATGGACAGCACCCTGCTTTGAAGCCATCGATGCAAGGCTTTAAAGCCATGAAGAATTTAGAGAAGAAGACTTTCCCATCAGTTGTTACCTCAGTATCTATCTCCACAACACTTCCAGGTGACCTCTTCTCTACTTCTGCTTTGAAGTTATAAAGCATTCGAAAGGTATTTGCCCAATCACCATATAGCTCTTTCATTGCTCTTTGCTTTGCCTTCCACACTGTAGTATAATTCAGCTTAATGGGGTACTGCTTTTCCAAGTCTATTTTCAGTCTCTTTGCAGTGTTGTTTGGTGTTGTGGCTAAAATGGGCTTGATCTTTTCTGCAACCCATAATTGTGATGTCATCTTTGTAACTGTTTGAGAACTTGTAATGCAAGTATGAGGTTTTGGAATTTGATTCACTCTTATTGTCCTTCCATCAGGTTGGCGTCTAGCAGATATATACCACTTACAAGGGTTGGCACCACCATCATAACCTATGCATTTTGCATAGAACTTCTTTTTATCAGTCCACATAGTCTTGGTAGCAAACTCACGTTTGACTGCATATGTCCTGAAACACATCCTGAATTCATCCATGCTTGGAAACAATCTCCCAACTTCAATAACTGGGTTCTCTTTGTCATAAACTGTTACTAGCTCATCATCATGTGCATCATCTACATGAACTGCAGCATTTTCCAACAACTCTAGATCTATATCTGCCTCTTCATCTCTTAAATGGTTGTCACCATCATTTGCAGCTTCATCCCTCTTCTTCTCCTTGTCTCTGTCATCTATAGGAATGCCAAAAAGCTTTGCCATTTCAATGTCATCTATTGGTGCAATGACCAAATCAGTCCGGTCATATATCTCAATTGAATTCCAATCAACAGTTACAATCCTTTGTGCATTACCATTTGCAGCCTCCCCTTGTGCATTAGCATCATCATCCTCCACTTTTAACACTTCCAACTCAGTAAGTATAGGCATTACTTGCCTTTGTGCAGCCCAATCATCCTCGACCATCTAAGCAGCCAGCTTCGAGGCCACATATCCAACCCTCGAATCAGGTTCGAGATCAATGAGTTGTGCTAAAAACACAACAGTTTTTCTTGTCCAACCGTTTCGCTCATCGATTTTATCAACTATATGTTCACCTGTCTCAACCCTAACATAGTCACATTTGTAATCATCAAATCGTAACAAAGAAACTTCTTGCTCTAGCCCCCAAACCACACCATCCCCAATTTTTTCCACCATTTTCCTCACCGCCTCCTCTCCCATGTTTATTAGATCTTGGGGATCAACATGTTCTAATTCCACCTCCCATTTAACAACCGTGTCTCTCTCAATGATCTGCGTACTGCCATCAACTAAAACAACCCTAGAGGGAAAGAAAATGATGCGAAATTCGAAGGTTTGGCGCGCAACATCGTATCCCCTGTTTTTGACGGGCACTGTGAGCTAGCGGAAGCGAACAAAGAGCTCAACCTTAGAGAAATTAAGTGCAGAGATACAGGATATACCGATTAGAAGTCCCCTCTCCATGCTCCATATCGTTCCCCCTCGCCCCGTTCAGCACACCCTCGCCTCCACAATCTAGCATTAATGGGCACGCTCAGATCTCGAATTGAGAAGAATGAGAAAGGAATTAGCTTTCAAATGGCACTCACCACCTTCGCTGTCGAACGAAAGCGCCGCCGCCTAAATTAATTGCCGTGCCGCCGCCGGCGCCGAGAACGATGGGTGAGGTCCGCCGCCGCCGTCGGGGAAGCTACAGTCAGTGTAGCGCGCGCTCTCGGTCGAAAGCGGTTGGTTTGACTGGCTTGACTGGCTATCCCAACCAACCGGTTTGGCTTAACCCTAATCTTGGAACAAAGTTAAATGTGTCCTTACGACCGTTTTAAGGCCCGTGTGGCTCTGGAATATTAGCTGCCTCACAACCGTCGCATGCAAGCTATTCTTTTCAACGATGTCGCTTTCCTTCCAATTCCACGTAAAGACGTCGCATAGGAGCTATAAGCCCAAAACTGGCTGGCCTTCGTAGTCGTTAAAATCGGAACTAATGCTAATATTAGTTTCGGACCTAAACACAACCGAGACTAAAACTCAAATTGGCTTGGAAAGGCTTATTTTCTACTAGTGACCATTGACTGGTGACAACGCATTAGGGATCCACCGGCTTGTACGGCTATAGTAGAAACTTGCCTCTCTTTTTTTGCTTTAAACAACAAAAGTCTAGAATATTTTGGCACCTACCAGTGGTGCCACGAGATCTCGGAAAGAAGTCTCAAATGCTAAAGCGGAGAGCGAGGGATGATATGAAAAAGTAGGATCGATACGAAGGATATCGCCATACCCAGATGCTAGTATAGCCAGATCATAGGCATATATACGTGCAGGCGCTTGTGTTTCGTACGTGCTAGACGATTGGAAAGCCCGTCCGCGGCACGGGCGGGCACGCGCGGCGCTCATAGCGATCATCATCATCCCCTGTACGTATGTCCAATTCAGCTCATATCAGCGATATATTCCATGAATTAGCTAGGGCTGTGCTAACCGAAGCTCAGCGTGGACGCCTGCACGTGCGTGCTACTGGAGGAGAGGGGAGGCGCCCCAGCGTCCAGCGCACGCGTAGGCACGCGCCGCGCGCGCTCCGGCACAGGCACCCCCCGTGTGGACGCGGTCGCGAATCGAGATCCTTCCCTGGCATCTGTATCCATCCTATCTTTCTCTCTATGTTGTATTTTCTGTAGTTTTTGTTTTCCTATCTTTTAAGTTAAAAATGATAGATTTGGGCCTCCTAAAGATGTCCATATTTCCTCAATAAAATCAACCTTCATTTCATGCATCATGTAACTCAAATGCTCGATCGGACGATTCTAAACGAATCATGCACGTGCACATGTTTTTAACAAAAAAAAATGTTGAAGTCAAATCAATCACTGTATAATCTCACTGAAATATAGTAAATTGTTTTCTGAATATTCACAGCGAATAACATATTTTTAAGATCAAACCCGATAAACTCTATGTATATAGTTCCATATGTACGGCTCAAGGATTAAAATCTTCGCCTATGTGACAAGAAGAACCACCATACGATCTCCGTGAAACAAGAAAATTCTACTCCCTCTGATTCATATTAAATGACTTGGATTTGTCTAGATTCGTATGTATCTATACATGTTTTAGTGCTATATAGATCCGAATGTAGCCAAATCCAAATCAAATAATATGGGTCGGAGGAAGTACCATAAGTTGCTAGATAAAAAGTGCTCCTGATGTTTAGCCAGTTCCAATACTGTAGTTATTCATGTCAATCCCAATCACTTGGGCCGAAGAGATGTAAGGAAGCTCGAAATTCTAAACCCAGTCATGATAGTGAATACGAAGAGAATAAGATATCAATGTTCACCCTCTGACCAGTACAGTGGCACATGTGGTCTACATATTGTTTAATTAAGATATCCTTAAAATTAACATCGCAATCTGATCACAATAAAACAATGCAAGACGACCGAGAAATAGTTCATGGTTGAACTGAAAGATGACAAAAAATGGAGTGTAAACTATAGTTTGTCCTTCTGATTGGTGGCTAATTGTTTCATTCATGACGGCCCTAACTGAAAAGGTGGATGATGATCGATTGAAAGATAAGATCATTTGTTTGGTATATAGAAAAAACACACAGAATGCTTATTTACCAAAATGTTTGAACCATCATTTTGATCATTGTTCCTTGTGTTGCTGACATGATTCTCGAAAATATAACAAACTTAAACTTCAAACAAAAAAGTTGCTTCAATGTTTTTTATAACCAAAGGCTACTTACCATACACAAACTATGATATTGGATGAGGAACCATACAATTAACTATATTGACATTTTCAACCAAAAGGATGTGCAATCGATGAATCCTAAGTGCCTATTAATCTAAATGAGAATGCACATGCAAAAGGAGGATTTCCACCACCAAACAAACTGCTTTGGTTTGGGATAAACCTAGTCTGCGACGAAGACCACCCGCGGTGTATTTCTATGGATGGTGTGATCGGGCCACGGGCTCCATGCCACATTGGCCCTGCAATTGAACTTGTGACACCGCGGTATCAACATGAATAGGCCCACATGGCCCACACAATTTTCACGGAATTTTGAAATACATCTCGTACCTGCTTGATATATGATGATCTTACCATGGTCCTCACCAGATATCAACCTCTAAGTCTATAGTTAAATGCTTGTGCGTTGCCACGGGTCTCAAATTTATTTTCTCACAAATATAATATAAATCAAATTTCATTGTACAAAAAAAAATATCGATACAATATTCCGAAAATGATACCCCTTCATCTCAAAAAGGTTGTCTCAAATTTATCTAAATTCATATGTATTTAGATATGTTTTAATATATAGATACAAGTGAATTTAGACTAATCTATGACATACTTTTTAGGATGGAGGGAGTAATATATTTAAGAAAAATACATAATTCGACCTATCTATACCAAGTCCCCTTGTGATGTACTCCCTATCTCCCATAATATAAGATGATATTACAACCAATAAACGAGTTAGTTAGTCATAATAACATCTACAACCAATACACAAGTTAGTCGTAATAACATATTTTATTACAGGATGATGGAGTACAAAATATCGCTTACTGATGTTATGCTTGTTATGTTTCACCTCGGTCGAACCGACTCTTAGTGCCTGGCCTCTACCTCTGCTTAGAGTACCAAAAAAAGTAGAAAGTTGTTGTCAAGAGGTTATTCAATTTTAACAACCCAAAATTAACAATCCGCACGACTATTATAGTTGAATTTGGCAACTCTTCTGTTTCCCTACCCATGGTGGGGGCATGTGGCGTTTTCTGTTCCACTTCCAACTTGCATTGACAACGGCGCATGATCTCATTGATTTTGCGCCAATTTGGCTATTATAAGTGGCAAAAAATATTTACAAAGTGATTAGAGGCAGTGAGAAGGACTCATTCCTAACATAAGAGTGACGCTTACACAGGAGCAAAAGCCCAATTCCAAATTAAAGCATTGTCAGATTAAGCAACAATTTTGCAAAACAATCACATAAAAGTTTTAAAACAGAACTGGAAATTAGATTCTACATACAAAGCAAGCAGTGCCATGAGAAATTTTTGCTTGCTAATAAATGAATAACTGCTAGTGCCTCTGGTGGTCTGGATAAAAGTACCCTCACAAGGATAAAATGGAGAATATGCTTTGACAAATACCATCAATCCATCATGTGGGCAGTATAAATAAAAGTATAATTTCATGCTGAAATGAAAATCAGTACCCCAAGAATCCAATTCCATCTCTGACACAACAGCCTTAGCTAGTACAAACGAGCAAGATCTACATATTATTTCCGAATGTGGGGATTGATAAGCCTAGAGATTTGAAGAAACCCAACACGTTTAGTCTATCATTGCAGATATCTTGTTCTCAGGATCATGATTGCAAAATCATAAAGAATAAAGATCAGCTACATAAATAATAAAAACCCAATATTGTTAATTTCAGAGCATGAAGATCCATAAAGGTTGTATCGTCTATATAGTAAAAAAAATCTGACAATACAAGGATTATGTCATCCCTTGAAGTGTCTACATGAGTATCTGACTGAATCAAGATGCTTACCACATCGTGTTTTGTGGGAGATAACTAACTGGACCACTACTGCAAAACTAAACTACAAAGTAACTTAGGGTGTGTTTGGTAGACTGTGTCACTTCGAATTCACTTTCCCACTCGAGATATCTAACCTCATACAAGCCGACATGAGATTTTGTGGTGTGTTTGTTAACTCGTATGTGTTGGGAGAATCTGAACCAATACTTTGTTTGGTAGCCTCGTATGTGTTGAGATTGGCCCAAAAGCTAAGAAATAACAAAGAGGTCCAAAATTTTACACACAGGTCCCTAGAAAAAACATAAAAAAGCAATCCGGCCCTTCTATCTATACACGCCATGCTAGGAACAGATCCTCGTCGCCGGCAGGACTTGGGGCACCGATGGTGCTCGCTGATGTTGAGAAGATGGGAGACGACGAGGGATTGGCGCGGAAGAGGGTCGGCCTGCGAGATTCCCGGTCGTCTGCAGCTGCCCTGTAAGATGGGTGTGCGGCAATGGTGGTGCTAGGTGACAGCAGCCATGGCGGTACCAATACCGCGTGATTCTCTGCGGAGACCGCCTTCGAGGAGGCGCGGAGGGCATCGGGGAGGCGTGGAGGCCGTCGTCGAGGAGGCACGGTCGGCGTCAAGGCGACGGCGACGATTCTGATCAAGGAGAGGCGCGTCCAGAGGTGGAGTGGGAGATCACCTGAGAGAGACGTTATTTGGGGGAGAATGAGGATGAGGGGCGCTGACCCTGTACGTTCGGGGCCAGGGGCAAGACGCGGCGGGGGATTTCGGAGCGAGCTCAGCCCTGCCGAGGAGCGAAGCTTGATTTCGGCTTCTCTATCGGGCAGGGCTAAGAGCTCTTTTTTGTACGAGGTGGGCAGTGTTGAGATGGCCCGACCCGGGCTAACATACAACAAAAGGGGCTCTTAGCTAGGTTGGGAAGAGAATACTTGGGCTCACCCGGTCTACCAAACACACCCTTACTATTTGCTCCACAAAAATATGAAAAAAATTCTATTGTGGTACCTTACAACAAACAAAGGGACTTGGTACTGTTATCTTTGATGATTAGTGCTTCTAGACTTAGGTCAACATATAAAAAACAATATAAAGAGAACATACCTCATCACAGATCATTATGATCAAGTGACTCAAAATGACCTCACAGATCTTATTCTGTGAGAGGACAATGAGTACAAAAGAGAGGGCACTTTCTCTACTCGTCAATGGTATCCCATGTCTTATTATTCTCATCCATGACATTCCACACTTGTCTCTGTTTGTCGACATCCTCCCAATGGTGCACATCATTGTATTTCTGACCCGAGTAGTGCACTTGCCCGTCGACGACATCTGAGACCTTCACTTTACCGTCGACGTCACCCAAGAGCTTCACTTGCACGTCAGCATCTCCTAAGTTTTCCCCGCTAGCGGCCACCACTTCTTGGAGTTGTGATATGGGTGTGCCAGCCATGCTCTGCAAAATAAATACATGTGACCATATTTAGAACTTATTTGCCTTATTTAGAAGGACTCAATAGATAAATGAAGAGGCAAGTAGGCAACCACAAGAACTCAGCAGATAAAATGAATCCAACAGACTGTCAGACTCTCTGTAACAGAAATCATGTACATAAAGATGAAAGTCGTCTTACATCTACATTCTATAAAGCTTCCCTCTAATTAGTGCTTGACATTTGTACAATTTAAATATCCATGGGGATTAATATTAGTACCACACCAAAATACGATCTTTAGTACCACACCAAAGGGCATGAATCACAAAATGATGAAGAAAATCTCAAGGAATACGAAGGACGTATAAAAACATAGTAGGGTAATTTAAACCACACAATCGCAAGAATCCAAATACTAACCTGAACCAGATAAATTTGACTTGCAGTGCCAAAATCATCTCCTTAGGTCCTGAAACAAAGCTCTTACAATTCAGAATACCAAACAAATACAAAAAAAGTACAAAAGACAACAAATTTCTGTTGCTCACACTTCCTTGGATGGTCAAATACATGTTCGAACTACCTGACACTTTTGGTTGATCAATTGTATTAGACAATGAGAGGCATTCAACATATAATATATTTTCTACCAACAGGGAAAGAAAAAAATAAACATATTGGTAGAACAATGAGTTGGATACTTGCGTGGACGAATTCCGCTAAACGTCAAGAGTGGGTTTTGTGTATACTTATAAAACTTATTATTTCAGAGCAATGCCTCTAAACATCCTGGTTTTACGAAAATTTGATCAGCTAAGTAAGTGCAAGCATAAAGGAACACTAACATACTGGAGCAACTAAGAGATGCTAGTAAGAAATCATCTGAAAGTTAAAATATCAAAGACCTAAATACACATCCTATTATCTGCAGGCATGAAAAAGAGCCTCTTAACGGCTTAGTTTTATGAAAATTTGATCAGCCAATTAACCAAACACAGCCCTCTTAAGTGCAGGCCCAAAGAAAACACTAACACACTGAATCTCTCGAATGGTAAGCCTTGGGTGCATGCATCATGTATGTACGACCTGATAATGATACACGAATCTTCCATGAAATCTTTAACTAACCATAGTTGCAGAGGCATAAAAACTGAAATCTAGCTCATGTATAGATGAAGTAAACACATCAGGAAATTCTTCTCCTTAGTTTTTCTAAGAAAATAAGTTTACCATGATATATTTCATGGAATGAATAAGACAGTAAAAACTTACATATCATGAAAATGATATCTACCTAGTGTAATGTTTAGCATATCAATGACTGGCCCCTTGGCCGGATTTCTCTTATATGGTAGCTGACCATGTCTTGCAATGCCTCACAAAAGCATGCAAATGATCTCAATTAAAACAACCGAGTTCATAAGAAAACAATGTCTTTCACGATTCAAGGCTGAATATACACAAACAATATCTTCGCCAAGGAACATATACAAACACGGTGCTTTAAGAAAAATGTAAATTGAGTAGGTAAATAATCCACCATCACTGCAGATTAATTACTATATAATAATTGGGACAACATGAGTGTTCCTTTTAAGAAAACAATTATGAAGTTACTTCTCTAGATTTTCCTTGCAGTCTCTTATGTTATGTTTCTTGAAAATCCTCTCAAACAATATACATGCGTTTATGGAGAAGTAGCTAACTAAACCAAGATGTGGAAGTCTTGAAGAACGTGATAACTTAATTCCAAATACGATGCAAAAGTCATTCTGCTAGTTCTGCTCTATACGTGAACTCCATCCTCAGCTTGTTTCCTGAACAATGCTTATGAGTTCCTTGATCTGAGCGAGTTGTGCAGGTGTCAGCTCTGATCCTATACCTCAAGCATGAAGAATAATCCAACTAATTTCCCTGGTATGAGCGAGTCAGACCCAACAAAGTGATCCTGTACCTAAATATCTAACCATTCACAAATTATACTGCATCTAGGTCTAGAGCACTACAAATTATGCAATAAATTCAAGTTAGGACAGTAGGTAGTTACCAGCTACTCATTATTCATGTAGTCATCACGCAAGGCCCAGTTATCGGAGGCGTGTGCCTCCTCTTTCCTTCAGGTCCGAGGACAGTGCAGCAGCTCGGGAGCAATGCAATGACAGAGCCTTTCCATCCTATTTCCTCTCTGTCGCCTAGGTCTTACATCAGATACACTGGAGACATATAAAATACCTCAGTGATATAGGCCTGCCATGGTGTTGATGCTGTCGGGACTGGCATAGAAGATGGGGCTCGCTGGTCAAATCGCTACCTTTTCTACAAAATTTAGAGTACAGAACAGATGGTAAAATTTCAGAAACCATGCTTCGAATCGTAACACATGGTAAATGACCTGATTTCTCCAGATTTTCTAAAGAACGAAATTGACCTTCAATATGAGAGAATATATTAGAGAGAGAGGGAAGAGGAGGGACGGGGAAGGTTGGATCCGGGTCTCCATGCCCAGATCGCATTCGTGCTGCTCCGCGTGGTCGCCATCTGTGGAGGGCGTGGGTCCTCCATGACCCTGAGAAGTGCGGTGGAGGTCAGGGACATTGGAGAGGGAGGCGGTTCTGACCGGATCCGCGCGGTGGAGGCTGGATCGCACGGTGGCGACGGTCACGAGGTGGCCGGATTCGGCGGCCGGAGTGAGGAGGCGCTTGTGGAGAAGGTGTGAGGGACGCCGGATGCAGGGAGAGGGTGGAGGCTGTGGTGCGGGACGGTAGGCGTAGGTGTGGGGCCAAATCGAAGAGTCGCGAGTACGAACGGGTGGAGCGTGAGTGCGCGACGAAGCGCGACGAAGGAGGAGCGAAACGCTGAGAGGCAGAAAACGGAACGCTTCGTCTTTTTAGATAGTATAGATATAGATAGAGATAGAGATTGACGAAACGTCCTTTTGTCGCAGTTTCTTCTCCATTGGATCATGGTCCACTCTTCCGCGTTGAAATCCTCAAGCATAAATGTTCACGGAGAGACGGGTGCTGTCACTGGGGTTTCTTCATCTTCAGCAGGTCTGCAACCACAGAAGACCTTAGCCCATGATGATCATCAACTATAAGCTCCGCCGCTAACACCCTCTGTCTTCTCTTCTCATTAGTAGAAAACAGGCCTTTCGTCGAGGCCATTAGTCTCTGCTGTGGCTGGGGCCGGGACTAATGGCCCTGATCAGACGGCCCGAGCCACCCAGAACCATATGTCCCGGCCCGTTAGACCCCATTAGTCCCGGTCTGAGGCTCAAACCGGGATAAAAGGGCCATGGCCCTGCCTCTCGCTGGGGGCACCCCCTTTAGTCCCGGTTTGTATCTCCAACCGGGACTAGTGGTCTGACCCTATATATACGCACAGCCCCCCTCCTCCTCTCAACTGTTTTTTTTCTGGTGGGAGAGAGTGTTGTTGTGCTATTTTTTTCTTGTTCATACATATGCACAAGAGGTGTTCGGTGAAATTTCCATTAGAGCGATGCAAGTTTAGGTCACACAAGACAGACATGATATGAGGTGCCCGAGCCACACTTAAGTTTTCTCATCTTTGTTTCCAAGTGTAATAAAACGTTAGCAACTATTTTCTCGTTAAGATCGACCGTCGTGCGGTACTAATTTTAGCATAGTGATTGCGTTTGACATATATTTGTATGATACATATGAGCCATCCATGGATGTACGGTGACCGACGCTCTGCCGCTTTCAGAGAAGGCGTGTGTTCTTTTTGAGTTATGGCCGAGGAGAACAAGCGATGGGATGGTTTTATGTGTTGTCCATGTGTTGACTGTAGGAATGAGAAGGCTCACACTTCCGCAAGAGTCATTCAGAGCCACCTACTTCGGTCTGGTTTTATGTTCGGCTATAATGTTTGGACCAAACACACGGAGAAAGAGGGGTTGTGATGGAAGACGGCGATGAAGAAGAGAACGATGATGACAACTACCGATCTATGTTCCCTGAATACGCTGATACCGCAATGGAAGACAATGAAGAAGAAGGAGGTGAAGAACGGGAACTAGACTGGCCCACTGATGATGCAAAGCGAGACTGCGACACACCAAAGGAGAGGTTGCATTTTGAGCAGATGTTACAGTACCACAACAAATTGTTGTACCCAACTTGTGAAGATGGCCAGAAAAAGCTAGGTAGCACACTGGAATTGCTGAAGTGGAAGGCAGAGACCGGTGTGACTGACTCGGGATTTGAGAAGTTGCTGATACTCATGAAGAGGTTGCTGCCAAGAAATAACGAATTGCCCGCCAGTACATACGAAGCAAAGAAGCTCGTCTGCCTTCTAGGATTAGATGTGCAGAATATACATGCGTGCCCTAATGACTGCATCCTCTACCGCAGTGAGAAGTACGAGAATTTGGATAAATGCCTGGTATGCACTGCATTGCGGTATAAGATCAGAAAAGATGACCCTAGTGATGTTGATGGCGAGCCACCCAGGAAGAGGGTTCCTGCCAAGGTGATGTGGTATGCTCCTATAATACGACGATTGAAACGCTTGTTCAGAAACAAAGAGCATGCCAAGTTGTTGCGATGGCACATGGAAGAACGTAAGAAAGACGGGATGTCGAGGCACCCCGCTGATGGTCGACAGTGGAGAAAAATCGAGAGAGACTTCCCGGACTTTGCTGGTGAAGCAAGAAACTTATGGTTTGGTCTAAGTACAGATGGCATGAATCCTTTTGGGGAGCAGAGCTGCAGTCACAGCACCTGGCCCGTCACTCTATGTATCTACAACCTTCCTCCTTGGTTGTGCATGAAGCGGAAGTTCATTATGATGCCAGTGCTTATCCAAGGTCCGAAGCAACCCGGCAACGACATTGATGTGTACCTAAGGCCATTAGTTGATGAACTTTTACAGTTGTGGACCGAACCAGGTTTACGTGTGTGGGATGAGCACAAACAGGAGCCATTCGACCTGCGAGCGTTGTTGTTCGTAACCATCAATGATTGACCTGCTCTTAGTAACATCTCAGGACAGATGAACAAGGGATATAATGCATGCACACACTGTTTAGATGAGACTGAAAGTATATATCTGGATAAATCTAGGAAGAATGTGTACCCGTACAATCGTCGTTTTCTTCCGCCCAGACACCCCTTAAGGAAAAAAGGCAAGCATTTCGATGGCGAGGCAGATCACCGGAAGAAGCCTGCCCCCCTTACTGGTGCTGATGTATTTGGTATGGTCAAGGATTTAAATGTAATATTTGGAAAGGGTCCCGGAGGACAACCTGTTCCGAAAGACGCCGACGGTCGCGCCCCCATGTGGAAGAAGAAATCTATATTTTGGGAGCTACCCTATTGGGAAGTCCATGAGGTCCGCTCTGCAATCGGCGTGATGCACCCGACGAAGAATCTTTGCGTGAATATTCTAGGCTTCTTGGGCTTGTATGGGAAGTCAAAAGATACACCGGAAGCACGGGAGGACCAGCAATGACATAAAGGACGAGACGACAAGCATCCAGGGCAGTTTCAAGGGCCTGCCAGCTACGCTCTTACCAAGGAAGAGAAGGAAATCGTTTTTGAAGTCCATTTCAGTATCAAGGTCCCGACTGGCTTCTCGTATAACATAAAGGGAATAGTAAATATGAAATAGAAAAAATTCCTAAACCTAAAGTCCCATGACTGCCACGTGCTTATGACGCAATTGCTTCTGGTTGCATTGAGAGGGATTCAACCGAAAAATGTTCGGCTGGCCATTGCGAAGGTATGTGCATTCCTCAATGCAATTTCTCAGAAGGTAATCGATCCAGAAAGTCTATCAGGGTTACAGATTGATGTGGTCCAATGTCTGGTCAGCTTCGAGTTGTTGTACCCTCCATATTTCTTCAATATTATGACACACCTCCTAGTTCACCTAGTCGAAGAGATTAGAATTCTTGGTCCTGTGTTTCTACACAATATGTTCCCCTTCGAAAGGTTTATGGGAGTCTTAAAGAAATATGTTCATAACCATGCTAGGCCAGAAGGAAGCATCTCCAAGGGCTATGGAACAGAGGAGGTCATTGAGTTTTGTGTTGACTTTCTTCCTGACCTTAAGCCGATTGGTGTTCCTGAATCTCAGTATGAGGGGAGGCTGACTGGAAAAGGCACACTAGGAAGGAAAACAATGGTATGTATGGACAGAGATTCTTTCAATAAAGCACACTACACAGTTCTACACAATTCCACCTTGGTGGCTCTGTATATCGAGAAACACAAGATTATTGTAGGCTCGGAAAACCCGGGGATGCGTGACTCCTCGATTAAAGTGGAACACGAGGACACTTTCGGCAGTTGGTTGCAGAGGCATCTCATGAATAACAACACTGTTGAAGATCAGCTGTACTTGTTGGCACGGTTACCATCTTTGACTATATGTACTTTCCAAGGGTACGAGATAAATGGTAATATATTTTACACGATAGCCCAAGATAAAAAGAGCACCAACCAAAATAGTGGTGTCCGCTTTGATGCAACAGATGACAATGGGCAGAAGGACACATATTATGGGTACATAGAGGAGATATGGGAACTTGAGTATGGACCTACTTTTAAGATCCCTTTGTTTTGGTGCAAATGGGTCAAGATGACAGGAGGAGGGGTACATGTAGACGAAAAGTATGGCATGACAACAGTGGATCTCAACAATCTTGCGTACATGGAAGAACCATTCGTCCTAGCCAACGATGTGGCTCAGGTTTTCTATGTGAAGGACATTTCTACAAAACCGAGAAAAATAAATCAGCAAAAGAATACATCGTCCGATGAGCCAAAGCGCCACATAGTTCTTCCAGGGAAAAGAAACATCGTGGGAGTGGATGACAAGACAGATATGTCAGAAGATTATAATAAGTTTCATGAAATCCCGCCCTTCAAAGTGAAAACTGACCCAAGCCTCCTGTTAAATGATGAAGATTCTCCATGGCTACGGCGCAGAAGAAAACAACACTAGATAGGGATGTTGGTGTAATATATTAAACCTTTTATGTAATCATATTGTTAAATGATGAAGATTCTCCATGGCCATGATGGTCGCACTATAAATAGAGGGAAAGGGCAGGGCAGGCTGGGCCAGGCAGCACCAATAATAGGGGTTGAACCTTTAGTCCTGGTTGGAGAAACCAACCGCAACTGAAGGGATTGTGGCAGGCTGGGCCAGGTAGCACTAATAATAGGGGTTAAACCTTTAGTACCGGTTGGATGAACCTTTAGTCCTGGTTGGAGACAACAACCGGGACAAAACACGGGTGAGCGCTAATAATATGGGTGAGTGTCGACATTATGTCGTGAGTTTCGACACTATGCCGAGCTGCTTGTACTATAAATAGGCCAGTCCTCCAGCCAGTTTGAGGCATCTCCAAGATCGATGGTTTTCGAGAGCAGGGACACCACTACGGCCAGTTTCAGGGAGATGCCGCCGGAGCCCGGTCCTCCGGCATCTCCAAGAAACTGGTCATATAGGCACTCCCTAATATGTGAAATTAGGTTAGCTCCCAGGCATATTGATCTAGTTAGAGAAGTTACAAGCTGCAAGATGGTCTTCGAGAGCAGGGACACCACTATGACCAGTTTCAGGGAGATGCCGCCGGAGCCCAATCCTCCGACATCTCAAAGAAACTGGTCATAGAGGCACTCCCTAATATGTGAAATTAGGTTAGCTCCCATGCGTATTGATCTAGTTAGAGAAGTTACAAGCTGCAAGATGGTCTTTGAGAGCAGGGACACCACTACAGCCAGTTTTAGGGAGATGCCGCCGGAGCCCAATCCTCCGGCATCTCCAAGAAACTAGTCATAGAGGCACTCCCTAATATGTGACCGCACGTGTTTGGAGATCAGATCTTCATGGTAAGTACGAATCGGAACAAAAGGTCCCCCTTTAGTCCCGGTCCAACCATAAAACGAGACTAACACTCAAGAAATTTATTAATATTTAAAAACCGAGACTACGGAATCGGGACTAAAGGCCCCCTTTAGTCCCAGTCCAGCCACAAACCGGACTAACACTCAATACATTTATTAATATTAAAAACCGGGACAAACCGGGACTAGCAAACACTCAGGACTAAAGCCGCCCCTTTAGTCATAATCATGCCTAGTCCTATAGTACACAGCTTCAGGGTCTTCTTCGTCATCGTCATCATCATTACCATCATCACCTGTCACTCCGGGGATCCTGAGCCCAGCCATGGCATATACCGGGGGCACCTGCCACTCCGGCCTCGGGTTCACGGCGGGTGGGTGGACTTGTGGGCACCGCAGGCGAGGATGGTCTCCCCCGGCGATGTAGCGCATCACGCCTATGATAGTACGGTTCGCCCACCACAAACGGCGGCCGACTTCATTGTGGTTCACTGGGGGCGGGCCATCACCATCGTACCTGGCGAGATCCCTTTCCCGCCGGTTAGCGAAGAAGGCATTCCATGTGTCGTAGTTGTCGGGATCCCACTAGGGATCCATCCACTGCTCCGGCGTGAGCTCGTGGTAGAAGTGGTTCGTGATGGCCGTCTGTCGGGCAAAGCCTTGAGGCATGGGAGGGACATGAACACCTCCAACACTCAGCATCCAGCCGGCGGGCGGCCGGTAGCCTGGTGGGCAAGGGTAGCTAGAGATCGCACCCCGATCACTGTTCGGGAGTGAATAAGCCAAAAGAGGCGGAATGGAGTGATGTGTATATCGATGATAGGTTCAAAGATGAACTTTTTATGACCTAATGGGACATTTCAAGCTGCCAGAATGTGACACTGAGGACAAGACTGCTAAAATGAGAAAGAAAGTCAAGCAGTTCGCACTAAAGAAGATGGCCGAACTATTCAAGAACTGGAAGAAGTCATTATGGCAACAATATCAGAAGGACAAGAAAACCCCATTATTCGAAGGCTATCTAGCGAAGAAGCAGCCTTACCGGGATGCATTTGTGGTGTATAGGAGGTCAGGAGTTGTAGAGGAGAAGTTAGAAAAAAACAAGATAAATGCTGCGAAGAAGAAATATCACCATAACTTGGGGCCAGGGGGCTACGCGGCTGCCATGCCTAAGTGGGATGCAAAAGAGAAAGAGATTCATAATAAAGAGATCATTCCAGAACCAATTCGCGAAGAATGGGATTTGAGGGCAAGAAATTGATTCCTTGAGCATGGGAGTACATATGACGAACTTACAGGGGACCTTGTTTGCAGTGACGGGATAAAGCTACCCAGGACTACATGGCTAAAAGTGGTCAAAGATATTAAAGATGGAATAAAACAGTTTCATTCTGATAGAGAGAATGACTTGCTGACCTTGGTCCTCAGGAATCGCGAACATACAGGACGAGTCCGAGGCCTTGACGGGAGTTTCACGTGGGAGACTGGGTTTCCTAAGGACCAAGGTACCTATAGAAGCCGAGCAAGAGCAAAGCAAAGACGGGAGGAGGAGGAGGCAGACAAGTTCAAGCAGCTGCTAGGAAGACTTGACAAGCAGCAACAGCAGATCGATGAACTTAGAGGAATAGCGCGCTTGTAGCAAGATCCTCCACTCGATATTACCGCCAACCCATCTCAGCGGAGAAGCAGCGTCGCTGAATCGGAGGTCCGGTCTAACGATGCATCCTATACTACAGATGGCGGTTCCGGCTACCCCGTGGATGGAATTAAGGAGCAGATACCTTGTGAGCTCCATAAAAAATTGAAGAACGTATCTGTGAAGGTGGCGGTCGGATCGGCTTTGCCTTGTCTGCCTAACGCACGTTGGCATGGCCGTGAGATTCCATCTGGCTATGCTAAAGTCGGGGTGGATCAAATCATAAAGGAGTGGGAGTCAATGGATCTTGACATCCCTGGACCTGAAGGTGACATCACACTGGGAGAAGTACTTGGTGGGATCATTCTCTGGGAAAAGAACAACATACGGTTTCCAGGCTCGGCTCCAAGGATAAACTACCGCCTCTGAGTCGTCGCAGGTGTCCTTCACCTCCACCTCCATCACCTCCAAGAAGCCCACCCCATGATGACTACGACCACCACATCCCGAGTCCATCTCGATCTCCGCCGTAGGCTTAGCAGTCTTCGCCGCCCGCTAAGGACAATAAGCGGAAGCATGCTCCGTCAGTGAGTACTAAAGGATGCGACAGCCCAAAACGGAAAATGTCGCCCCTCCCAACAGTGCCTCATCAGAATCTTCCCATCAGACCTTACGATCGTACTGATGCGGAATCTGCAGTGATATCAAAGGCCGAAGTGGCGGCGCATTTAGACAAGAAAAAACCCGAGCCCGATCCGGTATACAAAGAGAAGCAAAAGGCATATGCAATTGATTTTCTGAACACACCATCGCAATATGAGTTGCACCATAAGCCAGATGACTATCTACGCACACTTCAGAAAGAAGTGGCGAAGAGCAAATCAAGCAAATCAAGTGCAAGCAGTAAAAAATCAGCAAGCACAGGTGCAAGCGGGACCAAAAATGCAATCAGTAAAAAATCAGACGTTCCCCTTCTCGGAAAACAGGCCAAACAAACGATCACACCCCTCAAGGTAGTTTCACAAAACGTTCCACTCCTCGCATAACAGCCAGTAGATATGTCAATAGCTGCGGAGTTGGCGGCCAGCATGGAAATTATACTTGATGAACTGTTAGGCCCCCAACTCGACCATCTACCCAAGATGCCACTAGCCCCTAAATATGTCGCAGGTGAGGATTTGGTCAGCAAAGAGAGGCTGAGAGAACTGCCAACATAAATGCGGAATCTCCATCAATGGTACTCGGCAGTCATAAAGCAGGGGAGAATATTTATCATAGCGAAAGTCCCATGTGAGTACTACTTCAGACCCGAAGAGGTCCATATTGAGTTTCCAGATCTGTTCCAGTTATACCATCTCGACGCCCTGGACAAATCTATCCTTAGCTGCTATTGTCTACATGTTCGGTTTTTCAGTTGTTTAGTTCAGAACATGTAATTATCCTTATTATGCAGAATGAATATGCTGGAATGTAAAAAAAGAAGAATCTATAATATCGGATTCATTGACCCAGACAAAGTGCATATAAACACGCTAACGAAAAACCCCGAGGAGACGGAGGAAAACATTTTAAGGTTTCTACTGGAGCAAAATTTCTCTGACCACATACTGTTACCTTACAATTTCAGGTGAGGGTCTTACTCTGTTGTACACATTCACTTTTGATGAGTCGATGCTAATAAGTGTAACTGATGTATATATAAATGTTTGCAGCTTCCACTGGGTTCTGCTAGACATTCAACTTGATAAGGTAAGAGTTGATGTCATGGACCCATCAAAGAGAAACTTGGAAGATTTCTGCAGCATGCAGGACATGCTCTAGAAGTAAGTTTCGCGCTATATCGGTATCTTTCGTTGATTTCCCGAGATATCAGGTAATGAATAACTCATTCATTCATTTTCTTTGTCGGGCAGAGTTTGGATCCGGTTCAAGCGCGAGGTTACAGGTGTATTTAGTGAGAAGCTGACGTTTAAGGCGGTATCGGTAAGTAGCACGTGATATGTCCGCGCATCTCTTTACTTCTAGTTTCAATACAATAATGATGCTCTAGATTATTATTTTGATCGAATTCTATTCTCATAAAGTGCGCGAGGCAGCCACGGGGGTCGAATCTATGTGGATTCTACGTTTGCGAGTCATTCGCACGTTTACCACCGAACACAACGATTATAGAGTCGACGTAAGCAATGCATTCACACCATCATTTTATTGCCGTCACATTTTGTTATCATGATTGATATTCATATTGATCTCCTTTTTCTTATATATAGTTCGAGAGAATGCGGGATTAACTACTACCGGAGCAACGCGTACTAGCAATTGCGGAGGAGCTGGCGGGATTTATTTTCAAAGAGATCGTAGACGATGCCGGAGAATTTAGTGTGAATAGGCGCTACTGATCTCCATGTAATCGAACTATTTTGTGCTCTAGTCCCGGTATTCTGTGATCTCCATTTAACTATGTAAATTGTATATATTTGTATGATCGATTTCGTAATACAAGTTATCTTATATATATATGCAAGAACGTGTACGATATGTGGTGGCGTCAAATATTCAAAAACCATTTTGAAATGAAAAATAAATAAAATAAAATAATACAAAATGAATTCTCTACCGTGGCAGAGAAAGGACACAAAATGCTGCCGCGGCAGAGAAATCACTAGCCCAAGGTAATGCTCTGCCGCGGCAGATAAAAGGCGCAAAATGCTGCCGCTGCAGAGACCCACTAGTCCCGGTCCGTGGCATCAACCGGGACTAGTGGGGGTGCACCCTCAGTGCAGGGGCAGCCACGTGGGCACCTACTAGTGCCGGCTGGTAAATGGGCCGAGACTAGTGTTGGCCTCTAGTCCCGCTTAATTAGTCCCGGTTCAAAAATCGGGACTAGAGGCCCTTACGACCCGGGACTAGAGGCCCTGTCTCCACTAGCGTCTTTCTACCATATTTTTGATAAAAGGATCAGGCTGAGCGTGGACTTTTCTGGCATCAGTGCCCTACAGAGATAAGACAAGGACCTAGATCTAGCGCATCGCCGACCAGCCACCACCAGAGACAATGACAAATTGACTTCCTCCTCATAGGAGTCGAGCTCGGAGGCGATCGGCCAAAGTTGCCCTACCAGTCAACCCAACGTCCCTCCTGAAAGACCAGACATCCTAGGCACGTCTAGACGAGTGCAAATACAGTCATATCATAACATATATTATAGTGTGTCCATATATATTTATTGTTATTTCATAGCAACACACATCCATTGAACTAGTTTTTTTTTTGAGGGAACAGCCATTGAACTAGTTGGAATAACTGCGTTCCTAATGCACCGGCTCAATGTGACAGCGCTTCAATCTAGCTCTATTGACGGACGGTGTATTAGATGACGATTGGAGATGGTCTTATAAAACCCAAAAAGTCCGGTCCCCCCACGGGCTGATGGAGGCTGGATGGGGACGTTCCTCGAAGATGCCTAAGATATCATAGGAAAGGAGAGGCGAAAAAAGTCGAGGATGGAGGCGAAGGTCCGTCGCGGGAGCTAAGACGGCGGTGGTGCGCCACTACGGCGACGCGTGGGCCGATGTACGAGCAGTTATTGCCCGGCGGTCCGTCGCGGGGTTCGATGCCGGAGGATATAACGATGACTCGGCTTCAGTCGCTGACTGGGCGGGTCCATACGCCGTCTTTTTTTCGCCGAATTCGCTTCGTCCGTTGTTCCCAGAGCGTTTCCAGGATGTTGGGAATGGCCTGAAAAGTTCGGACCAAAGTTGTCCTAAATTCGGACAAAAACGGTGTTCTAGAAACGCGGCTGGACCAATTTTCGATGTTTAGACCTAAAATTCACCCTGAAATCGGTGTGCTCGAAATGTGAGTGGAGATGCTCTAAAACCTCAAAAGTCCGGTCCCCCCACAGGCTGATGGAGGCTGGATGGGGACCTACCTCGAAGATGCCTAAGATATCATAGGAAAGGAGAGGCGAAAAAAGTTGAGGATGGAGGCGAAGATACGTCTAGCCCTAGAGATGCTCCGGGCAAGCAAGTAGCTGGAACGCAGGCGCCTGTGTTGCGTACGTGCTGTAGGAGGGTAAGCCGTCCGCGGCACGGGCAGACACGCGCTGTCCATCCTCTCTTCGTCCGATTCAGCTCAGGTCAGGACGTATCGATTCAGCTCAGGTCAGCCAGCAATCTGCCGACGTCGCAAGGCCTTCTCGTTGGAGGAACAAAACTGACATTCTTCGGCACCGCCACGGCCATATTATAGTCAATGGGTAACAGC
Source organism: Avena sativa (assembly GCA_916181665.1). Classification (NCBI taxonomy): domain Eukaryota; kingdom Viridiplantae; phylum Streptophyta; class Magnoliopsida; order Poales; family Poaceae; genus Avena; species Avena sativa. The sequence continues at coordinate 443,770,774 of OV702282.1, read as the reverse complement.
CATCGATCAGCATATATAATTATCTGTTACCCAGATCACTAGATCAAGGGTTAGTATATAGCACTGCGGTCAGCGAAGCTGGCGTAAGCGCCAGCGGCGTGCTGCACGAGAGGGAACCCAAGCCGCTCCAGGAAGGGCACGGGCGGGCACACGCCGGGCGCGCTCCGGCACGGGCATACCGCGTGGCGCGGCGTGGACGCGAATCCGTCGCTCGCATCTGTCTCCGCGAAGGATTAACATAAGCCCCGGCCGGCCTGCGATCCATTAAGATAAGCCGTAGCTCCCCTCCTAGATCCCCCTGGGGAGGAGCTAGCACAGTTGCAGTCGTCATCTAACTTCTCTGCTAGCTGTAGTAACATGTCTACATCGATCCAGCTTCCACCTGCTACCAATGGTGAGCACGCTCTCAAGATATATATGCCATCCATTATTGTCCTCTTCAGGATTACTATAGTAGTCCTGTACCTCTCAAAAGCAAATTTACAATATATATGGACTCCCTTTGCGGTCGGCAAAGTACGACGTTTCGGACCACTAAACAGTCACTTAGCTGACGATAATATTGTCTACACGCATATATATAGTAGAATCTAATTAAGGAGACATTGCCATATCCTAGAAACTTTTCGAGACAACTATATCTCTTTATAGGATATATAGCAGTATACCTGTAGTATATGTTTTGCAACAGGTTCACTAATTAGTTGGTGTATGGTGTATCTCTTCCAACCAAAACAGCATCTAGATCCAGCGAGCCAGAGAACCTGAATTGGAATCTCTCGCCACTATTAGGCCAACACGACAGCGCAAACCCATCTTGATATTTTTCTTCCTCTAGGACATAGCTAGAAATGAAAGGCGAGATGGTGAACAATCCCCTACTCAAAATAAAACTTCAAACGGCGATTAATAATTTTTGTGGTATAGTATATATACTACCATACTACTCCCTCAAATTGCAAGTAGGCGTAGTTTTGGACACGGACGCACTCTTGAAGACTTATAATTTTATCATATTTTTTACTACTACTTCCTCCAATCCAAATTAATTGACTTGGAATTGTCTAGATTCAGGTGTATCTAGTATTAAAACAAGTCTAAATATATCCGAATCTAGACAAATTTAAGTCAATTAATTTGAACCGGAGGAAGTATAATATATGTAGATAAATATTGCTCCATCCGTTTCAAAATTCAAAGTGTATTTTGTCTGTCCAAAATCCATGCTTCTTTGTAAACTACTGATCATCCTATAGTTTGCGAACAGTTACAAAAAAACCATACTATCATATAGTACAATACAAGTTTTACTATGACATCGTACAAAAGTGTTTGATATATGAATTTGTATATGTTCCAAAGCCAATAGAAACCCTAACTGCAATGAGCTATTTGGGGCGAACCTGTCTTCTAGCCTTCACTACTTTGTGGTGGTGACGTTGATTTTATATTTGATGGTCGGTGCTTCTGCAGGGGTTATGCTATATGTAGTCTGAGTGGATAGTACAATGATAGGTAATCTTTACGCGAAAAGTTGTAGATGATGACCTTGGGGATTCCCCTTAATTTTTTGATAGAGTAGCTGGTAGGCTAGTACAAGGTAAAATCATTGGCTCTCATGAATTTGCTTTACAGACTTCAGCATCCACAATTAGTTATTACAATAGCTAAAGTCGGACCCGATCGTATATAAATGGGGGGTCACCCCACTCAGGAACTGACTCAAGCTTGACTCCATATATCAAACCATGCATAGTACCAGACCTGCCATGAGAAGCAGTAGTTAGTGCTGATCACATCTGTTTAAAACTCCATTAGCAAGGGACGCACTACCCTACTACTAGCGCGCAGACTACTTTAGCGCTTCAGAAAGAATAGTGCCATTACTTGGTTAGATTCGCTCGGTGGTTAGGAAGCTAGCTAGGTTCCCTCTCTTATCAATCATCAATCCCTAATTAGCCTATCCAGGAGAAAGTTCGATCAAGATTCAAGCAGAAGACCTCTTAAAAAAAGAAGATTCAAGCAGAAGAGCTCTCCCGGCCGGCAATGGGGCACCAGCACCAGCTCTTCGACGATCCCTTTGCCAGGAGCATCTCGTCGCTAGAGCCCGACATCTTCGCCGGCGCTGCCGGCCACCAGCAGTGGCCGGGCCTCGACTTCGACGAAGGCATGCCGGCCGCGGCGCCAGCCGCAAACAACGCCGGCACCTCCTCTGGGGGCTACGTTTCCGCCGGGGGCGATGGCTCGGGCTCCCACCGCAAGATCAACCACAACGCCTACGAGCGCGACCGCCGCAAGCAGCTCAACGGGCTCTACTCTTCCCTTCGCTCCCTCCTCCCCGGCACCGATCACACCGTGCGTGAAAATTTCTCAAACCAAATTAATACATCCCGATCGATTGATTCTCCTGCAAATCTCTCATTGATCCATGTGTCTTCGAGGTGCAGAAGAAGCTGAGCATACCGATCACCGTGACGAAGGTGCTCAAGTACATTCCGGAGCTGCAGAAGGAGGTGAACACTCTGGAGAAGAAGAAGGAGGAGCTGACCAGGGCAAGCTGCAAACCAGGAGTTGTCAGCATGAGGGAGAACACAGCGCCGATCGTGTCCGCCACCTGCATTGATGACAGGGACATCATGGTCCAGGTCAGCCTGCTGAGCAACATGGCCGGAGCGCTGCCCATGTCCAAGTGCGTCAAAGTGCTGGAGAATGAAGGGCTTCACCTGGTCAATTCATCCACCTCCGCGTTTCAGAACAGGACGTTCTATTGCCTCCATCTTCAGGTACACACATCGATCTGCCTTTCATGTTGGTTATGCATGCTCTTTCTTCCGTAGAAGTTACTCCCTTCGTTCAAAAATAATTGACTTGAATTTATCTAGATTCTCGTGTATATATATACTAACACGTCTAGATACATTCGAATCTAAACAAATCCAAGTCACTTACTTTGGGACTGATGCATACTCTTGGTTCAATATAGGAATCCTTTTGAGGGAAAACCCTCCTTATCAAACAAATTATGGGTCCAGATAAAATGGTAGAGATTCATCTACAGAATATGTGAACTTAACTAGATTCTGTGTAAACTTGAATCATGACAGGCCTATGATTGGGAGCTATCCACCATACAAATAAAACTAACTTTATAGAACCGCCAACATTCTGTATATGGATAAATCCTTTGGCTAGATCAGATGACTTCAATATTAATTAGAGTGAGTTTGCTGTAAAGCACATCTTCCCTTACCCCAGCTCCATTCCGATCTTTGTTGGCCTAGCACGCCAGCCCCTGCCATCGAGTCCCTTTCAATGACCGACAAGACAACAAAGTGATCCGGCAAGAGACAGCATACCAAACCAACTCTCTGAGTTCTAACGTGCAAGCAAACAGCTAGGCGGGTGAATCAATTCAGCTATCTTAAAACGACGCACGAACACAACACTACGGGACACGCGCGCTACGCCGAGGGCAAAAGGCCTTCGGCGTAGGCCAAAATGCCCTCGACGTATGGTACGCCGAGGGCTGTCCTCGGCGTAGCCTCCTCGGCAAAGATCTCCCTCGGCGGAGCACACTCAAGCCGTCGGCGTATCAAAATGCCGTCGGCGTATGCTACGCCGAGGGTTTTGCCGTCGGCGTAGCGGCCGTCGGCATAGCCTGTCGACCGGTTGCAAAAATATTTTTTTTTTGATTTTTTTTTGAAAAATAATATTTTTTTATTTTTTTTTCTCAATTTTTTTATTCTTTAAATTGTTTTACTTATTAATCTCCTACTTTGAACATTTTTAACACTAATTATACTTACTATTTGATTAAATTCCAGTCTTAGTCAAACTTCCCAGCAGGTCACCCATCCTAATACTACTCTAGCTTCAACACGCTTAACATCCTCGTTCCTTCAGAATCCGTTTTCGCAAAGTAATTCATACATTGGTGTCAATACTATGATATCAATCATATTAACTCTTATATCATCATGTCACATGTTTGTATTTTTTGAAATTACAAACAATTATTTAAGTAAATATTAATGAATAAGTAAAAATATTATTGAATTCAAATAAAAATATAATAATTTTATTTTTTTGTATTTTTCTATTTAATATAGAATAATTAATATCTTTAAATCTGTAAATCCAAATTCAACAAATAATATATTTAAATTGATAAGAAAAATGAGAGGAATCCAAATATGATATCCATATCAACTAATCACAAACCCTCCGTTTTTGAATTAGCTATTTGGTGGTTGCTTTAGAAAATTCCCTTTTTACGCTCGGATAATGAAAAATGCCTTTTTGGTGCGATGAAAAGGAAAACTTGCATTGGATCTTTGATAAAATAGCATATTGTGAACCTAAAAATGATTTTTGTAAAAAAACATGAGCATCGGATCATGTACCTGTAGTTCATATCTGACCCACTTCCTGCCGATTCGGCAGGAATTTGTCTTTTTCACCAAAGGTGGACGGAAAGGTTTCGGATCCCCCTGTTGGGACATTGTCCATATAAGGTGGTATAGTATTTTTGTAAAATGTGGTGGTAGTATTTTGAATTAGCCATTTTTGTAAAATGGTAAATGGCTTTTTGGTGCGACAAAAAGGAAAACTTCCTCCTGCAACATTGTTCGCCATCCCATGATGCATGTGTATGCACAATATGGGCACATTATCACAAACTATGCCTTGATTCTAGCCATAACATTGGTCATTTGACCCGAAAGCCAAGAAACCTCGAATGAGATAGGTCATTTTGTGAAGGGTTTTTTGAGACATAATCAATATATCAAGTTTGCTATTTTTCCTTATAAATATGTCACATAATATGACACCATGCGAAGGTTTCGCATTGTTTCGATCATTTTTCAATTTTTTATGCCCGTTTTAAACTATCGTTAAACTTTGTCGAACGACGGACATAAAGATTCTTAGCTCGGGGCCGAGCCTCGCTAAACTTTCATTAGATCTTTGATCAATAGCATATTGTGAACCTAAAAATGATTTTTGTAAAAAAACATGAGCATCGGATCATGTACCTGTAGTTCATATCTGACCCACTTCCTGCCGATTCGGCAGGAATTTGTCTTTTTCACCAAAGGTGGACGGAAAGGTTTCGGATCCCCCTGTTGGGACATCGTCCATATAAGGTGGTATAGTATTTTTGTAAAATGTGGTGGTAGTATTTTGAATTAGCCATTTGGTGGTTGCTTCACAAAACCGTCCGTTTTTTATGCTCGGAAAATGGGAAATGGCTTTTTGGTGCGACGAAAAGGAAAACTTCCTCCTGCAACATTGTTCGCCATCCCATGATGCATGTGTATGCACAATATGGGCACATTATCATAAACTATGCCTTGATTCTAGCCATAACAATGGTCATTTGACCCGAAAGCCAAGAAACCTCGAATGAGATAGGTCATTTTGTGAAGGGTTTTTTGAGACATAATCAATATATCAAGTTTGCTATTTTTCCTTATAAATATGTCACATAATATGACACCACGCGAAGGTTTCGCATTGTTTCGATCATTTTTCAATTTTTTATGCCCGTTTTAAACTATCGTTAAACTTTGTCGAACGGCGGACATAAAGATTCTTAGCTCGGGGCCGAGCCTCGCTAAACTTTCATTAGATCTTTGATCAATAGCATATTGTGAACCTAAAAATGATTTTTGTAAAAAAACATGATCATCGGATCATGTAGCTGTAGTTCATATCTGACCCACTTCCTGCCGATTCGGCAGAAATTTGTCTTTTTCACCAAAGGTGGACGGAAAGGTTTCGGATCCCCCTGTTGGGACATTTTCCATATAAGGTGGTATAGTATTTTTGTAAAATGTGGTGGTAGTATTTTGAATTAGCCATTTGGTGGTTGCTTCACAAAACCGTCCGTTTTTTATGCTCGGAAAATGGGAAATGGCTTTTTGGTGCGATGAAAAGGAAAACTTCCTCCTGCAACATTCTTCGCCATCCCATGATGCATGTGTATGCACAATATGGGCACATTATCACAAACTATGCCTTGATTCTAGCCATAACATTGGTCATTTGACCCGAAAGCCAAGAGACCTCGAATGAGATAGGTCATTTTGTGAAGGGTTTTTTGAGACATAATCAGTATATCAAGTTTTTTATTTTTCCTTATAAATATGTCACATAATATGACACCACGCGAAGGTTTCGCATTGTTTCGATTATTTTTCAATTTTTTATGCCCGTTTTAAACTATCGTTAAACTTTGTCGAACGGCGGACATAAAGATTCTTAGCTCGGGGCCGAGCCTCGCTAAACTTTTATTAGATCTTTGATCAATAGCATATTGTGAACCTAAAAATGATTTTTGTAAAAAAACATGATCATCGGATCATGTAGCTGTAATTCATATCTGACCCACTTCTTGTCTTTTTCACCAAAGGTGGACGGAAAGGTTTCGGATCCCCCTGTTGGGACATTGTCCATATAAGGTGGTATAGTATTTTTGTAAAATGTGGTTGTAGTATTTTGAATTAGCCATTTGGTGGTTGCTTCACAAAACCGTCCGTTTTTTATGCTCGGAAAATGGGAAATGGCTTTTTGGTGCGACGAAAAGAAAAACTTCCTCCTGCAACATTGTTCGCCATCCCATGATGCATGTGTATGCACAATATGGGCACATTATCACAAACTATATCTTGATTCTAGCCATAACATTGGTCATTTGACCCGAAAGCCAAGAAACCTCAAATGAGATAGTTCATTTTGTGAAGGTTTCTTTGAGACATAATTAATATACCAAGTTTGATATTTTCCCTTCTAACTATGTCACATAATATAACACCACGCGAAGGTTTCGTATTGTTTCGATCGTTTTTGAATTTTTTATGTCCGTTTTAAACTATATATAATGTTTTATATTTTACTTAATTTTTATTTATAAATGTGTAATATTTAAGTGTAGATAGATAGGTCTTATTTTTCTGCAAATTTTGATATATTATTTGTATTTTTCCGAATTAGAATGATTTAGTTATGATTTTTCAAAGTTTAATGAGATAAAATAAAAAATAGCTACGCCGAGGGCAGCCGTCGGCGTAGCATAGAATATGCCGAGGGCAATTTTACGCCGACGGCTGCTTGGCGGGGCTGGCCTGGACGATGGCTACGCCGACGGCCCCGACGTTTGGCCGTCGGCGTAGCGACCGGCCGTCGGCGTAGCTTCCCAGTCCTGTAGTGCAAGTATTTGATGGCAATAGACCCATGTTTGTATTGTCTTTGCCCGAGAAATATGCCACGTCTATGGTTGTCAACTAGTAGATGAACCCTTCCTTTACCTCGCTTATAGCATGCTCAATTGGGCTATTCTTGAATCCGGGAGAGATCAATGTACAATCAAGCTTGATGTTCCATGCCCGAGGGGCTTGCCATAGCTCGTACAATGCCTTGTGTAGTTTCAATACCTTGACTTCTTCTCCCTCTTTGATGTATCCCAGTGATTTTTTCATGTGCACTTCTTGTTCGAACTCCCCATTCAAAAACACGCATTTCACACCCATGTGATGCAATTTTCAAGATTCTTGAGTCGCGAAAGCAATAAGTAATCTCAGAATACATCCTTGCAATGGGAGCAAACACTTCTCCAAAATCCACACACACTTGCATGTATCCTTTGTCCACTAATCTTGTTTTCTGTTCCACCAATTTTCCTTCAGCATTATTCTTGATCTTCTACATGCCCTATGGCTTTATGATTATCGGGTAGATCAATAAGCTCCCATGTACTGTTGTCTTGAATCGACCCCAAATCCTCATCCATAGCACGGCGGCAACATTCCTCTGTATTAGCGTTCTAAAACTTCACCGGTTCCTCGGCGAGTAAACACCGACCTTGTCCTCCTCCTCATGGTTTCTTTGAGTAGGTGGCCGTCCCCTTGGTTCATGTACATTCGGATGAGACAATGTAGCTGACAAACTAGCGCTTTCTGTTCTAGGGCTGGGACGTAGTAGTACCATGTGAAATTGGCAATTGTTCCATCACGTGGCACTTGAAAGATCAATGGTGGTAACTAAAACCAAGCCCTCTAGTTGAAGATGTAAGTAGAAAAGATTGTTCATAGAATCAAAACATGTCATGGATGAATCGGATGCCAGGAAGCTTCTGAGGATTTTCAGCTACAAATAAAGGTGTCCACATTTGTTGGTGATCGATTAACATGACCCAGGGCTCGATGGAGAGGTCCATGAGCCATGGTTCACTTGTTTCCCTCTGTTGACATGGCAATGCGAGCACTCGGATGGAAGAGATTATTTTTTCCTCTCTTTTCGACCTATCCAGGTTCACTAGATACCAAATTAGATTGAGGTAAGGCCTTGAGACAATGTACCCAACCTAGTGATCCAATTTTTTATTTAAATTATCTGGACCAGGTCTAAAACTCAAGACCGATGGGTTCTGTTACCTTGTAGAATTGTTGCCCAGTCAGTTCACCCGAAAGCTCGAGTTAATAGAGATAAGTGGGCAACAGTAGTTTTGTCCCACCTCCTTTAATTTTCAACCCAACATCAAGGCGCATCATTATGCCAACGAAAGTAATGGATGGGTCTTAGGCTGTTCATAGTGGGGAGTAACTTAGAGTAGTAACATGCATATATATGTTACTAGTCTAAGTTAATACTCCTTCTGTTAGGGATTATAAGGCCTATGGATCACTTTGATAGGATTAAGAAAATCAATAACTCGCCCTCTTAATTACTACATGCACCAATAGTTACACATGCATGAGAGAAGATAGAGAAAAAGAAGAACATGCATTGGAGAAGAGAGACTAATAAATAAGAGAGGAATTACAATTCCTAACATTTTAAAAAAGCTCTTAGGCCTTATAATCCCTAACGGAGGGAGTATCTCCATAGTGGAAAATAACATAGATGTGGTATCATGCAAAGTCTCATTTATTGCAATGTAGACTCATTTTGTCTTGAAATGTGTGATGTTATGATAACATAGCTAGTTACCACAAACCTCTCTCTTATCATTTAATTTCATACCATGTCATTTAAATGCTTAGTTGGCAATACATTTAGAACTATGTTACTACCCAAGTTACTCCCACTATGACTAGCCTTACTAATGCGCAATCATCACACAGTAATCGAGATATTGAGCTTACTAGTAGCTTGATAAAATACAAGCACCCTTGATATCGCACCATGCTTGTGGATGATTCCATTAAGCACATGACTGTTTTTCCAAAGTGTTAATCGGGCAAGTCTTAGTCCATTAAAGAGTCAAAGGACCGTAACCGTCACTAGGGAAACCGTGTTGATTTGATGAATGGAATCAATCTTCTCCCCCTCTTCTTCCATGCAACTAGTCGCTCAATACTTTGGGTGGGGAAATGTTTATCTATATAACTACCTTATTTGAATCAGTGCTATCTTGTTTATTCTCCAAATTCAGCAACCATGATAAAAAAAATGTACAAATTATAATCCTACTTACATGATAGAGTACATGTGTAATAAAATCCAACATACATGCGTCTGAATGGTGATTTTATGCCAAACAACTTACACATTTATCCTATGTTATGCTGAACAGAGAACCCAACGGACGATGAGTAAGGAGTGTCCAGCATTCTGCGATGAACTGGAGAATGCCATCAAGAAAAAAGCATGAATACATCTACAAGAATAGTAGATTATAACATATAACTGATGTATCCTATTGTGTTTAACTATAATGAATCAAAACGCACGCTATATAGATATAGTACAAATTAAAAGATAATTAAATAGTACCGATTCACGCATGATACTATAATTTACTCGTGACCCGTGTAATGCAGCTATATTGTATATACATGTTCATGTTCTATATAGTACATTCTCTCTGCATCCAACTGCACATCCAATATACTCTGGTGTGTCACGGTTTGCAGTGCATTCAAGTTGGGGAAAAAAATGTCCATATCATTTTTGAGAATTTTGATTTCTGTGGAGTCTATCTCCATGTCTGATACTGTGACTCGTAAATCTCGGAAACGACTCAAACTTGAAAAGGCCGGACTAATGCCAATTGATATCGTCAGACACAAGAACAGATTTTACTCCATACAGACCACCGTGCATTTATATAAACTATCCAGACTCCAGGCATATATGCAAAATGCCAGGCATAAGGTAATCAAAATACTAACCTATAAAGTTAACAACAATATTTTATCAAATATGTAGATTGAGGTGTAGATGCAAGACACGTTGATTGTATTGATCAGGGGTATTTATAGTACATGATGTCTTGCTAAACAAACCGAGATATAAACCTATACCTACAATATCTCAACCTTCTATAGATGATGACATACATATTCAGTTAACAAAATAGATCGAATCAACTACTACTATACTTAGCTAGTATGATACTTAGTGTAGCATGCTGTGAACTGAGCACATGCATGGCAAGTTGAATCCTTGGACCAGCAAAGCCTGGCGCTAGCGTCTCTGTCTCCAAGATCAGGAGCTGATCGTACTTTTGCTTCAGTTGTATGTGCAATCTATCTATTATATACTTACTAAAAGCGAGTGTTTTTTGAAACGTTAGGTTAATCCACATTCACATCACCTAAATTATATTAACAGTTAGATCTATGACTTAAAGGCCACGATTTAATTAAGAGTACCCCACGTTTTGGTCTAGCCAGAAATTCGGTCGGTGCACCCATCGACTGCCATGGATGGATTAATAATCGGTAACTCTTCGTGAGAAAAAGAAATCCAAAAGAAAAACGCTTCAGAGGCTCCGTATTTACGAGCAAGACCGATATGCACCACATCGATTGGTCAATGCCGCCGGACTCTGGGAGGTGACCCATGACAACCACCGTTGAGGCATCGAGCGGAATAGCCAATTTTCAGGCGGCGCCGACCTTCAACTCAGAGCCATCAGGCAAGCACATCTTCTATACCAGGGGCAGCGGTGCTGGGGCGGCCTCTATCTGCTTAGTGCAATGGTCATGGATCTCGATACCGAGTACTTTGGTCTTGGGCAATCCAGCGTCAAGAGCCACAACTACACCGACGGCGTGGAGCAGTCTAATCCGGTACGCAAGTTCCCAGGTGATCACTGTATTACTTCTATACGTCTATAATCGTCTATAATCGGCTGATCAGTGAAATTTGAATAATCTTCCTACACTAGTGGAAACAGACCCATGTGTCCCGGGTGGTAAGCGCATTTAGTCCCTGTTACCCAACCGGAATGGGACAATCGGGACTAATTAAAGCTCCAACCTTTAGTTCCGGTTGCCCCACCAACCAGAACAAAAGGGCGTACACGTGGCCGCGGCAGAGGGCGAGGTGGGAGGAGAGAATTCATTTTGGCAACTTTTGTTGCCGCGGCAGCATTTTGGCCACTTTTTGTGCCGCGGCAGAGAATTCATTTATGTTGTTTTATTTTTTATTTAGTGCTTTGCACTCATCAATGAAGAAACCATTATATTACACAAGATCATCATGACAATATAGATCCAAGTGTCGAACATATTACATTCGATACACGGATCGAGTTCATGCACTACATACAAAATAAGCTCTTTGTACAATCTCTATTGTTTATACACACCCAAATAGTATTCTTCTTTTGGGTTTAGGACTTCTGCATCCAAGAATCTCGCCAATTCCTCCTGAATTGCTCGTACGCGATCCTTTGTCAGAAGACTGCCCCGTAGACATTCGATCTGATTTAAAAAAGGAGTCAACATATATGAATGAAACTAAACACAATTTGATGGTAATTAAAAACTAAAGAAATTGTTTACGTAGGTGGAGTTGCTCTAAATTTCTGCCCTTCTCACAGCACGTATGACGGATGAACTCGCAAACATAATGTCCACATAAATTGTTCCCTGGTCCCTGCGTCAGGCACTTTACGAGAACAGAGTTCAATAAAAAAAATCAAACATGATAATAACGGTATCAAAACTAGAATCAAAAAGATGCGCGGATATTGCTAGTGGTGCTTACATCTAGTGGTTGAAATGTAAGCCCCTCTTTCCAAACACCCCTAGCCTTGTTGGTGAACCGTTTCCAAGCGCTGCCCGACGAAGAAAACGAATAAAAGAAGTTATTAATTACTTGATATCATAAAATTCACGAACATTGCCGATATAGTGTCGTAATGATTAGAATTACCGCTGAAGAATCATCTGCATGTCCTTCCACTGCTCAAGGGGTTTATGTTTCGAGTCCATGACTAGTACACGCCCTTTGTCAAGTTGAATGATTAACAGAATATAGTGGAAGCTGCGCATGCATAACTAATCAATTATATACTTAACATCGAGTAAGCGAAATAGAAAGTGTATACAAGACAATAACACTCACTCGAAGTTGTAAGGAAATAGTATTTCACTTCTGGTTTCTTGAAACCTTAACGCCTGTACGATATTATCCTCCATATCCTGGGGGTTTGTTATGAGATTAACTTGATGAACCCAATATGGGTCAATGAACCCAATGTCATAGATTTGTCCTCTGCTGCATTCGAGAATCTTCATTCTGCATATTATAGTATGATTATATACATGCAATAAACGAGGTGAGATAGTTAGAGACTAAATTAATTACAGAATTAGTACTTCACTGGTAGAAAATGCCCTATAGGTCCCGGTTGGTAAGGGGCATTAGTCCCGGTTGCCCAACCGGGACGGGGCAATCGGTACTAAAGCCCGAACCTTTAGTCCCGGTTGCCCCACCAACCGGGACAAAAGGCCACACACGTGGCATCTGCTCCGTGCGAGGGGGGGGGGGCTTTAGTCCCGGTTCGTAACACGAACCGGGACTAATAACCTGCTGCCGCGGCAGAGATTTGGCCCATTTCTCTGCCGCGGCAGAGATTTGGCCCATTTCTCTGCCGCGGCAGAGAATTCATTTTGGCACATTTTGTTGCCGCGGCAGCATTTTCGCCACTTTTTGTGCCGTGGCAGAGAATTCATTTAGGTTGTTTTATTGTTTATTTAGTGTTTTGCACTTATCAATGAAGGAACCTTATATTACACAAGATCATCATGACAACATTTTACATTCAATACACGGATCGAGTTCATGCACTACATACAAAAGTTGCTATTCGATGCTACCGGCCAATTTCTTGAAAGTTGCTATTTTTACAATTCCTATTGTCTATACACAGCCGAGTAGTATTCCCCTTGTGTGTTTAGGACTTCTGCATCCAAGAATCCCGCCAATTCCTCCTGTATTGCTCGTATGCGATCCTTTGGCAGAAGACCGTCCCGTAGACGTTCGATCTGATTTAAAAAATGAGTCAGCCTATATGAATATGAAACTAAACACAATTTGATTGTAATTAAAAACTATAGAAATTGTTTACGTACGTGGAGTTGCTCTAAATTTCTGCCCTTCTCATCGCACGTCTGCCGGATGAACTCGCATACATAGTATCCACATAGATTGTTACCTGGTCCCTGCGTCAGGCACTTTACGACAACAGAGTTCAATCAAAATAATAATCAAGCATGATAATAACTGTATCAAAACTAGAATCAAAGAGATGCGCGGATATAGCTAGTGGTGCTTACATCTAGTGGTTGAAATGTAAGCTCCTCTTTCCAAACACCCCTAGCCTTCTTGGTGAACCGTTTCCAAGCGCTGCCCGGCGTAGAAAACGAATAAAATAAGTTATTAAGTACTTGATATCATAAAATTCACGAACGTTGCCGATATAGTGTCGTAATGATTAGAATTACCGCTGGAGAAGTATCTGCATGTCCTTCCACGTCTCAAGGGGTTTATGTTTCGAGTCCATGACTAGTACACGCCCTTTGTCAAGTTGAATGATTAACAGAATATAGTGGTACCTGCGAATGCAGAACTAATCAATTATATACTTAACATCGAGTAAGCGAAATAGAAAGTGTATACAAGACAATAACACTCACTGGAAGTTGTAAGGAAATAGTATTTCCCTTTTGGTTTCTTGAAACCTTAACGCGTGTACTATATTATCCTCCGTATCCTGGGGGCTTATTTTGAGATTAGCTTCATGAACCCAATATGGGTCAATGAAGCCAATGTCATATATTTGTCCTCTGCTGCATTCGAGAATCTTCATTCTGCATATTAAAGTATGATTATATACATGCAATAAACAAAATAATATAGATGGAGACTAAATTAATTACAGAATTAGTACTTACAGACAATAGGCACTCATGATCGATTTGTCCAAGGCGTCTTGATTGAATAATTGAAATAGTTCATCAAATTCAATGGATATCATGTCATCCCTTTCTTTCCCATGATGCTTTTTTTGTAACCCTCAGCACTATCCAGTTAGCCCCGGCCTTTGTGGCATGCAAGTACCAGTTATGCAATCTTCGCATTTTTGTTGGAAGATTGTTTACCTCCTCAGGTTTGACGAGAGGTTTTCCGTACTGGTATTGGTATGCTACTTCACTCACGGGGAAGAACTCTAACTGGGATAAGTACTGGGCAATACTCATACCTTGAGCAGCGGCAGCTTCTCCGTATTGTGCAACTACCTCTGGATCATACTGCTCTTCGGCCCCATATTTGCTCGACCCCACATTGGTTTGAGAAATCACCTTGAGAGGGGCGCAAGTCTGTTTTGCTTGTTCTCTGAGCTGGGCAACAGATTTCCCGCTTGCATCAGTACTGCTCTTCGAGGCTTTTTGTGTTGCATGTGACTTGAGAATAGAACGCTCATAGTCTGATGACAGCTTTGGCTCGGGTTGATGAAGAGTCTTTAGCATTTTCAACACTTTGGCTTTTTCTTCTTTGGTGCTGGGGAACTCTGGCTCTTTCGGCCGCCTCAGCTTAGCGAAAACGCTGTCGTTTCTGCATCAACGATCGCCGCAGTCTCCTCTTCAGTACAGTCATAAGCTCTCTTGGGAGGAACCGTTGGTACTTTTGGAAGAGGCTCTTGTTTACGTTTTGGCGATCGCTTACGACGCACAGTAGCGGTACGCTTACGCTTTTTATCCTGAGGCGCCGGCGATGGCTCCCACGGCGATGGCTGCACCGGAGATTGGTGAGGCGACGGAGCCGGGTGAGGCGACGGAGCCGGGTGAGGCGACGAAGACGGCTTCCGCGGCGGCGACGACCTCGCTGGAGACGGGTGAGGCGGCGGCGAAGATGGCCTTGGCGTGTGATTTCGAAGCACGATACAATCCTTCGGCCATAGAATGGTGACGTTTTTTGCGTCACCCAGCACAGTCACATCCCCTTCACCAGCAGGGTAGTGAAGATCCAAAACCTCAAAGGTGGGCATGATTTCATCCACGCCGACAAAAGCGTAGCCCTCTGGAACCGGACGACTGTGGTAAGTTGGTGTGGGTCCAATTGGTAAGGCATAGCCGACCGCCACCTTCATTGATATGTTCACAACTTTGACATGTAGCTCGCAGTGTGTCATCTCTGTGATATCATCCACTGGGTAGCCAACAGGAGCCATCGTCGGTGCATCATCGGCATCGCCCTTGTCATCACCCGGGACCTCGGTGGAAGCCACACTGCTTTTTCGATTATTCGATAGGCCGGTAGCATCGAATGCAGTGTGCTGCTGAGATGGGCCGGTAGTACTTTGCTCTTTAGGTGAGTTAATTTCATCTTGTTGTTGCTTTAATCGTTCTTCAATTAAACGCATTCCCTCTTTCTGAATTTCTGCTTCAACTGCCGCCCTGTCCTTACTCCTCTGACGGCTTCTATCAGGATATTTCTTCCTCTCTTCGGGAAACCCAGTCCTCCATGATTGGGAGCCTATTGTGCCTCGTGTTCGTCCATCATGTTCCTTATTTCCAAGGGCGAGTGTGAGCTCATCATTCTCTCTATCGGGAATGAAGTCCCCATCTTTAACAGCCTTTACTGCTTTTCTCATCCTCTCGATTGGCAAGGGGTCTTCTTTATGTCGTATGTTATATATACACCTCCCTTCCGAGTCCAACGTGCCCCCATGCCCGTAAAACCAATTCCTTGCACATTCTACCCAATCGTCTGTCTCTGGGGTGATATTTTTAGCACGCAGTTCTTCCTCAAGTTTCTCCCACTTAGGAATGCCAGCCCTGTAGCCACCTTGCCCCATAGTATGGTGATACTTCTTGTTAGCAGCATTCAGCTTATTCTTTGCAGACATTTCCTTAGCTTTTTCTGATTTCTTGTATTCGACAAACTCATCCCAGAATGGTTTTATCTTCTGAAACTGAGTCTTCTTGAAATCCGGAGTCTTCTTTTTCACGACATAGTCAAGGTGCAATCTTTTCTTCCAGTTGGTGAAACACTGGGCCATCTTCTTCAAAGCCCACTCCCTGACCTTAGCCTCCATGGCTCTCCCATGTTGTAAGGCGTCCTCAACTGGATCCTCCGCATTTGGATCCAGCTCTATCTTCGGTAGTTTGAAATTAACCATGAGCCTCTTCCACAGTAAATCTTTGGCGTGGTTAGGGACAAATAAACATGTTCCCTCTTCATCCGCTTTAGCAGGCCTATTCCAATTTCTAATGGTGATCGGGATTAAGTCCCTAACGATTACTCCGCATTGTGCCACAAATTTGGTTGCGACAACTTCGGGAGCTGTCGGTCTGCCGTCTTCAGCGACATCTTCGATCCTAAACCTCTCATGGTCTTGCAACTTTTTGGTTGGGCCTCGTGTGCTCTTTTCAGTAGATTCCTTCGATCCGGAGGGCTAAAAGAAGAAAGATCGTCGTTACTATTTCTATATAGATAGCAGATGATTAATTAATGAATTGATTTATATTACATGCACCTTGCCGGAGCGGTCGTCTTCTCGATTACACAAGGCATCGTCTTCTCCCTCTCGGAAGGCAACACCTTCAACCTCAAACAAGTTGTCTACTCCGGTAAAAAGAGGATCACCCTCACCGGAGTTGTTCAGAAACGTTGATACGTCTAAATTATCTTCCCCACGGATCACACCTTGGATCAACTCTTCCTTTTCTTTGTCTCTGACGTGTGGGTCCATATTTTCTGCATAGGTGGAAAAACGAATAAGTCAAAGCGGCTAAAGGAGAAAGTTAAGGAGAAACCCTAATATATACATACACAATAATAAAAATGAAGAGAAACCCTAAACCTAGCTACAAAAAGGAAACCGTGTAGTAGATAGGTAACTCTAGCTAAAATCAACTAAAATCAATATTCCGGAGTTCCGAGGGGTGTAACCTAGTTCGGAGAAACCTCCGATGCATATGAGAGGGGAACATGAGTATAAGGCTACAAAAGGGAAACTATCCAGCAGATAGGTAACACTAGATACTAACAAAATACCATATTGGAATCGATTTAAGAGGGTTCAGAATGCCCTGGCGAAGGCACATCGTCGAACCCACATGCACCTAAGGGGTATTAATGATTCCTTATCTAACCACAGTGACTGACAATGTGAATCGGGTCTGGGGCTACCCACATTGACTGACCAGTGGGGTCGAAGACCAATAATACCAAACTAATTAATAAACCTAATAATACCTAACTAATAATAAACCTAATAATCGAAACACCGAAAAGAAAGGGAAACAATCAACACATGGCATCGATGCAATGCTCAAGCAAGTATGATGATATGACAAGTTAATTTGCATTGGAATGTAACCCTAAGACATGCTCGACGATTTAATCGGGGTTCCGACGGGTGAAAACCCTAACTCGGGGAAACTCCGAAACATATGAGAGGGGTGCATTTGTTCTTCTAATTATACTTGTCATTTAAATTGTTGAACTTGCATTTTGGTTTAATAAAGAAAGAACAAATCAAACCCTAAACCCTAACTTCCCCCTCCATTTGAAAACCATTCAAATGAGTTTTGTATTTAAACAACTAACTACATGAGTTGAGCCCAAAGTGTATAAAAGGGTCTCACACTATTTCATATACTTTATAAAAGTTTCTGTAAGTTGAAAAGATTCAAAACAGATTTGAAATTCAAATTACAAAAGGGAAATCAGAAATAGAAATAGAAAAAAAATTCTGGAAATAAAAAATGTATCCAACCTAGCTACTGGGCCGAGCCCATCTCTCCTTCTCTCTCTCTGGCGCTAGCAGGAAGCCCACCCGGGGCCCAAGAGTAGCCCAGCCAGGCCCGTAC
Organism: Avena sativa; assembly: GCA_916181665.1. Classification (NCBI taxonomy): domain Eukaryota; kingdom Viridiplantae; phylum Streptophyta; class Magnoliopsida; order Poales; family Poaceae; genus Avena; species Avena sativa. The sequence goes on along the minus strand of OV702282.1, from coordinate 443,752,658 downwards.
CCCATCGGCCTTTCTGTTTCTGTCTTCTTCCTCCCCGACGCAAGCAGCTCGGTGGCTCGCCGCCGGCCACCCGTCGCTCCCCGACGACAATTCCGACGCTTCCCGACCGCGCCTCGCCTCGTCGATCCCTCCGCGCCGCCCGCGCCTACTCAAAATTGGCGGCGCCGCCCTCTGAAGGTGGTACAACGACGGCCTACGGCGGCGAATGCGGAATCTAACGGCGCAGGCATGAACTACAGTGAGAGGGGAAGGAAGGAAGCATCGAGAAGGTTCGCTTGCTCACCCTGAGCGCGTGAGGTTGGTCGGAGAGAGCGCGGGAGGTCGAGGTTGAGCGAATCGACGCCGGCGAGCACGGTCGGGGTCGAGGAAGATGGAGTCGTGGGCGACGACTGGTGCGCGCACGAACGGAGGCGGCGGTGCTGGCGGATGGAGCCTGACGGCGACGCGTGGGCTCGGGTAGCCTGACGGCGTCGGGGACGGCGAGCTCGGGCAGCCTGCCGGCGTCGGGGGCGGTTGTGCGCGCGTCGGTGAAGCAGAGAAGTGATGGGGAAGGGAAGAAGAAGAGGAAGGGCTAAAGGGTTATAACCAAAGGACCTTTAGTCCCGGTTGGTGGCTCCAACCGGGATTAAAGGGTTATACGTCCCGGTTGGAGCCACCAACCGGGACCTATACTCCAATATTTTCAGCAGACCAAGGGTTGGCGCGCAGGGGGTCTTTAGTCCCGGTTGGTGGCTCCAACCGGGACATATTCCCCTGTTTTCAAAAAATTTCAGGTATTTTCTCTCTGTTCCCGCCTTATTTTTTATTTTGGGGTTTAAATTTGTATTGTTTTTTAAATGATAATTAATTTGGAATTTAGAAAAACTTTAAACATAAAAAGTGTTTGGATTTGAATAAATAATGCAAAACCATTTTCTGTTTTAAAAAATAATTAATGTAACCATTTAAAATATGAACCATTTACAATTAAAAATAAATTAACTTATATTTTTTTAATATAAATTTGGAATTTAGAAAATCTTTAAACATAAGAAGTGTATGGATTTGAATAAATAATTCAAAAACAAATTCTATTTTTAAAAAATAATTAATGTAACCTTTTAAAATGAATTAACTTATATTTTTGAATATTAATTTGGAATTTAGAAAAATTTTAAACATAAAAAGTGTTTGGATTTAAATAAATAATTCAAAAACATTTTCTGTTTTAAAAAATAATTAATGTAACCATTTAAAATATGAACCATTTACAATTAAAAATGAATTAACTTATATTTTTTTAATATCAATTTGGAATTTAGAAAAACTTTAAACATAAGAAGTGTATGGATTTGAATAAATAATTCAAAAACATATTCTATTTTTAAAAAATAATTAATGTAACCTTTTAAAATGAATTAACTTATATGCCCGTTTTTTTTGAATTTATTATGCCCGTTTTGAATTATCTGAATTTCTAACTATGGTCGAACCGGTGTGCATGAAGATAGGGGACGGGCATCATTAGAACTTGCATTGGATCTCTGAAGAAACCACATATTGCGAGTCTAAAAATGATTTTTTCAAAAAATCACGGGCGATAGATCATGTACCTGTAGTACAAACGGGACCCACTTCCTACCGATTCGGCAGACATTTGTCCTTTTTACCCGGGATGGACGAAAAGGTTTGAGATGTACCGGTTGGGATATAGTCCATGTAAGGTGGTCTAGTATTTTAGGAAAATAGGACGGTAGCATTCTGAAACGGCATTTTGGTGGTTACTTCACAGAACGACCCGTTTTTTGCGCTCGGAAAATGGAAAAGGGATTTTCCGTGCGACAAAAAGGAAAACTTCCTCCTGCAACATTGTTCTACATACCAATGTCCACACACATACATAATATGGGCACAACATCACAAACTATGCCGTGATTCAGCACATAACATCGGTCATTTGGACCGAAAGCCATGAAACCTCGAACATGATAGGTCATTTTGTGAAGGTTTTTTCGAAACATGATCAATATACCAAGTCTGGTATTTTTCCTTTCAACTATGTAACATAATATGACACCACGCGAAGGATTTTCATTGTTCGGATTTTTTTTGAATTTATTATGCCCGTTTTGAATTATCTGAATTTCTAACTATGGTCGAACCAGTGTGCATGAAGATAGGGGACGGGCATCGTTAGAACTTGCATTGGATCTCTGAAGAAACCACATATTGCGAGTCTAAAAATGATTTTTTCAAAAAATCACGGGCGATAGATCATGTACCTGTAGTACAAACCGGACCCACTTCCTGCCGATTCGGCAGACATTTGTCCTTTTTACCCGGGATGGACGAAAAGGTTTGAGATGTACCGGTTGGGATATAGTCCATGTAAGGTGGTCTAGTATTTTAGGAAAATAGGACGGTAGCATTCTGAAACGGCATTTTGGTGGTTACTTCACAAAACGACCAGTTTTTTGCGCTCGGAAAATGGAAAAGGGATTTTTCGTGCGACAAAAAGGAAAACTTCCTCCTGCAACATTGTTCTACATACCAATGTCCACACACATGCATAATATGGGCACAACATCACAAACTATGCCGTGATTCAGCACATAACATCGGTCATTTGGACCGAAAGCCATGAAACCTCGAACATGATAGGTCATTTTGTGAAGGTTTTTTCGAAACATGATCAATATACCAAGTCTGGTATTTTTCCTTTCAACTATGTAACATAATATGACACCACGCGAAGGATTTTCATTGTTCGGATTTTTTTTGAATTTATTATGCCCGTTTTGAATTATCTGAATTTCTAACTATGGTCGAACCAGTGTGCATGAAGATAGGGGACGGGCATCGTTAGAACTTGCATTGGATCTCTGAAGAAACCACATATTGCGAGTCTAAAAATGATTTTTTCAAAAAATCACGGGCGATAGATCATGTACCTGTAGTACAAACCGGACCCACTTCCTGCCGATTCGGCACACATTTGTCCTTTTTACCCGGGATGGACGAAAAGGTTTGAGATGTACCGGTTGGGATATAGTCCATGTAAGGTGGTCTAGTACTTTAGGAAAATAGGACGGTAGCATTCTGAAACGGCATTTTGGTGGTTACTTCACAAAACGACCCGTTTTTTGCGCTCGGAAAATGGAAAAGGGATTTTCCGTGCGACAAAAAGGAAAACTTCCTCCTGCAACATTGTTCTACATACCAATGTCCACACACATGCATAATATGGGCACAACATCACAAACTATGCCGTGATTCAGCACATAACATCGGTCATTTGGACCGAAAGCCATGAAACCTCGAACATGATAGGTCATTTTGTGAAGGTTTTTTCGAAACATGATCATTGTTCGGCACACATTTAGTCCCGGATGGAGTCACAAACCGGGACTAAAGGGATTGCGGCAGAGTGGGCCAGACAACACTAATAATAGGGGTGAGTGTCGACATTATGTCGTGCGGCTTGTACCTTGTCCCGGATGGTGTCACCAACCGGGACTAAAGATGAACCTTTAGTCCCGGTTGGAGACACCATCCGGGACTAAAGATGAGTCAGCACTAATAATAGGGGTGAGTGTCGACATTATGTCGTGAGTGTCGACATTATGCCGAGCTGCTTGTACTATAAATATGCATCCTTGTGAGTCCAGTCGTCCAGCCAGTTTGAGGCATCTCCAAGATGGTTTTAGAGAGCAGGGACACCACTACGGCCAGTTTCAGGGAGATGCCGACGGAGCCCAGTCCTCCGGCATCTCCGAGAAACTGGTCATAGAGGCACTCCCTAATATGTGAAATTAGTTAGCTCCGAGGCGTATTGATCTAGTTAGTGAAGTTACAAGCTGCAAGATGGTTTTCGAGAGCAGGGACACCACTGCGGCCAGTTTCAGGGAGATGCCGACGGAGCCCAGTCCTCCGGCATCTCCGAGAAACTGGTCATAGAGGCACTCCCTAATATGTGAAATTAGTTAGCTCCGAGGCATATTGATCTAGTTAGTGAAGTTACAAGCTGCAAGATGGTTTTCGAGAGCAGGGACACCACTGCGGCCAGTTTCAGGGAGATGCCGACGGAGCCCAGTCCTCCGGCATCTCCGAGAAACTGGTCATAGAGGCACTCCCTAATATGTGAAATTAGTTAGCTCTGAGGCGTATTGATCTAGTTAGTGAAGTTACAAGCTGCAAGATGGTTTTCGAGAGCAGGGCCACCACTACGACCAGTTTCAGGGAGATGCCGACGGAGCCCAGTCCTCCGGCATCTCCAAGAAACTGGTCATAGAGGCACTCCCGGTCCAGCCACAAAATGGGACTAACACTCAAGACATTTATTAATATTAAAAACTGAGACTACAAAACCGGGACTAAAGGCCACAAACCGCGAAAGATATCCTTCGGTCAAGCCACAAACCGCGAAAGACATGAACTAGAGTTACATAATATGAGCATGAACTTCTTGGCATATGTCATTCCTTATGACCGCTTCAGACGTAACCATGGAGCATCTTCTTTACTTAACGGAATGCTTGGGTCAGTTTTCACTGTGAAGGGCGGAATTTCATCAAACTTATTATAATCTTCTGACATGTCTGTCTTGTCCTCGATTCCCACGATGTTTCTTTTCCCTGAAAGAACTATGTGACGCTTTGGCTCATCATATGATGTATTCGTTTGCATATTTTTTCTTTTTTTCGGTCTGGAGGACATGTCCTTCACATAGAAAACCTGAGACACATCATTGGCTAGGACGAATGGTTCATCTCTATAACCAAGATTGTTGAGATCCACTGTTGTCATTCCGTACAACTGGTCTATCTTTACCCCTTCCCCATTCAGGTTGACCCATTTGCAGCGAAACAAAGGGACCTTAAAAGAGACTCCATAGTCTAGTTCCCATATCTCCTCTATGTAACCATAATATGTGTCCTTTTGTCCATTCTCGTCTATTGCATCAAAGCGGACACCACTATTTTGGTTGGTGCTCTTTTTATCTTGGGCGATCGTGTAGAATGTATTCCCATTTATTTCGTACCCTTGGAAATTCAATACAGTAGAAGATGGTGACGCGGCCAACAAGTATAGCTGATCTCCAACAGTGGTGTCATTCAAGAGATGTGTCCGCATCCAACCACCGAAAGACTTCATGTGTTCATCTGTAATCCATGATTCAGGCTTCCCCGGGTTTTTGGAGCGTACAATATTCTTGTGTTCCTCCATATACGGAGCTGCCAAGGTGGAATTATGTAGAACTGTGTAGTGTGCTTTAGTGAAAGAATCCCCGTCCCTACATATCATTGCTTTCTTTCCCAGCGTGCCTTTTCCACTTAGTCTTCCCTCATGCCGCGAGTCAGAAACACCAATCGGCTTAAGGTCAGGAATAAAGTCAACACAAAACTCAATGACCTCCTCTGTTCCATATCCCTTGGAGATGCTTCCTTCTGGTCTAGCACGGTTATGAACATATTTCTTTAAGACTCCCATGAACCTCTCAAAGGGGAACATATTGTGCAGAAATACCGGACCGAGAATGGCAATCTCTTCCACTAGATGAACCAGGAGATGCGTCATAATATTGAAGAAGGATGGTGGGAACACCAATTCAAAACTAACAAGACATTGTACCACATCCTTCTGTAACCTTGGCAGAATATCTGGATTGATTACCTTCTGAGATATTGCATTGAGGAATGCACACAGCTTCACAATGGGTACTCGAACATTTTCCGGTAGAAGCCCCCTCAATGCAATCGGAAGCAACTACGTCATAATCACGTGACAGTCATGAGACTTCAGGTTTTGGAACTTTTTCTCTGCCATATTTATTATCCCCTTTATATTAGATGAGAAGCCCGACGGCACCTTGATACTGTAAAGGACTTCAAAAAAGATTTCCTTCTCTGCTTTGGTAAGAGCATAGCTGGCACGACTTAAGTGACGCCCTTTATCCGTCTTGTTATCTGTATGCATGTTCTTTGGGTCTTTCATAATTTGTTGGTCCTCCCGTGCTTCAGGTGTATATTTTGTCTTACCATACACGCCTAGGAATCCTAGCAGGTTCACGCAGAGATTCTTCGTCACGTGCATCACGTCGATTGAAGAGCGGACACGCAAGACTTTCCAATATGGCAGCTCCCAAAATATAGATTTCTTCTTCCACATGGGTGCGTGTCCTGTAGCGACGTCGTTCGGAACTGATTGACCGCCGGGACCCTTTCCAAAGATTACTTCTATGTCCTTGACCATACCAAATACATCATCACCAGCAGGGAGTTCAGGCTTCTTCCGGTGATCTGCCTCACCTTTAAAATGCTTGCCTTTCTTTCTTACGGGATGATTGGTCGGAAGAAATCGTCGATTCGCTAGGTACACAACCTTCTTGCATTTATGCAAATATGTACCTTCGGTCTTATCTAAACAGTGGGTGCATGCCTTATATCCTTTGTTTGTCTGTCCTGAAAGGTTACTAAGAGCAGGCCAATCATTGATGGTTACGAATAACAACCCTCGTAGATTAAATGGCTCCTGTTTGTTCTCATCCGACGCACGTACACCTGGTTTGCCCCACAACTGTAAGAGTTCTTCAACTAATAGCCTAAGGTACACATCAATGTCGTTGCCCGGTTGCTTCGGGCCTTGGATGAGCACTGGCATCATAATGAACTTACGCTTCATGCACAACCAAGGAGGCAGGTTGTAGATACATAGAGTCACGGGCCAGGTGCTGTGACTGCAGCTCTGCTCCCCAAAAGGATTCATGCCATCCGTACTTAGACCAAACCATAAGTTCCTTGCGTCACCTGCAAAGTCTGGGAAGTCTCTCTCGATTTTTCTCCACTGTGACCCATCAGCAGGGTGTCTCAACTCCCCGTCTTTCTTACGGTCTTCTTTGTGCCATCGCAACAACCTGGCATGCTCTTTGTTTCTGAACATGCGTTTCAACCTTGGTATTATAGGAGCATACCACATAACCTTAGCAGGAACCCTCTTCCGGAGGGGCTCTCCCTCAACATCACCAGGGTCATCTCGTCTGATCTTATACCGCAACGCGTTGCATACCGGGCATTTATCTAAATTCTCATACTCCTTACCGCGGTAGAGGATGCAGTCATTAATGCATGCATGTATCTTTTGCACATCTAATCCCAGAGGACAGAGAGTCTTCTTTGCTTCGTAGGTACTCTCGGGAAGTTCGTTATGTTTTGGAAACTTCGGCTTCATTATTTTCAGCATCTTTTCAAATGAGGAGTCAGTTAGACCACACTCTGCCTTCCATCGCAACAATTCCAGAGTGGTACCGAGCTTTGTGCTGCCATCTTCACAATTTGGGTACAACAATTTCTTGTGATCTTCTAACATGCCCTCTAACTTCAACTTCTCATTTTCTGTTTCACAGTCTCGCTTTGCATCAGAAATGACCCTACCAAGTTCATCAGCCGACTCATCTGATGCCCGTTCTTCACCTTTTTCCTCTCCATTGTCTTCCATTGCAGTATCACTGTATTCAGGAAACATATGATGATAGTTGTTATCATCATCTTCTTCTTCACCATCTTCCATCATAACCCCTCTTTCCCCGTGCTTGGTCCAGCAATTATAGTTGGGCATGAAACCTTTCATAATCAGGTGGCCGCGAATGATTTTCGAGGAAGAGTACTCCTTGTTGTTCCGACATTGAACACATGGACAACGTATAAATCCATTCTCTTTGTTTGCCGTAGCCACATCGATAAATTTATCCACGCCTTTGATATACCCGGCTACCCGCCGGTCACCGTACATCCATTCCCGACCGTTCATCTGCATCATATAAGTAAGTTTATCAAAAAACAGGACATCATAAATAGTGAAATAACCAATTCACACCGACACATGAATTGTATCAATGACCTAGAAAAGATAAGATTGCTAACCTCGATCGAGGGAAATAAAGAGGAGAAAGCTCAAGTGCGTCTCGGACACCTTCTATATTTTTGTTCTATGAGAAATTCAACTGGATTTTTCACTCAAACATTTCAACAAACACCTTCAATGCATGCATGAGAAAAAACTAGCACACACCCTCACACCTTACACCATTCGAAAAAACAGAGTGGAGGCAGAGGGGGCTGGGGCGTTGCATTTATAGAGGGCAAGGGGTCTTTAGTCCCGGTTGGAGCCAGCAACCGGGACTAAAGGTGCGTGCCACGCCACGTGGCTGTGGCCAAACCTTTAGTCCCGGTTGGTGGCTCCAACCGGGACGCATGCCCCCTTACCAACCGGGACCCATGCCCCCTGGCCCCGTGCCCGCTCCAACCGGGACGCGTGCCAGCATTAGTCCCGGTTGGTGGCGCAACCGGGACTAATGCTCCCAGGGGTCGCGAACGGATGGCCCTTTTTCCTCTAGTGCTTACAGGCAATAGGCACTGATGATCGATTTGTCCAAGGCGTCTTGATTGAATAATTGAAATAGTTCATCAAATTCAATGGCTATCATGTCATCTATTTCTTTCCCATAATGCTTTTTTGTAACCCTCAATATTATCCAGTTAGCCCCAGCATTTGTGGCATGCATGTACCAGTTATGCAATCTTCGCATTTTTGTTGGAAAATTATTTACCTCCCAGGTTTGACGAGAGGTTTGCCGTAATGGTATTTGTATGCTACTTCACACATGAGGAAGTACTCTAGCTGTGATAAGTATTGGGCAATACTCATATCTTGAGCAGCGGCAGCTTCTCCGTATTGTGCAACTACATCTGGATCATACTGCTCTTCGGCCGCATATTTGCTCGACCCCACATTGCTATGAGAAATCACCTTGAGAGGGGTGCATGACTGTTTTGCTTGCTCTTCGAGCTGGGCAACAGATTTCTCGCTTGCATCAGTACTGCTCTTCGAGAATTGTTGTGTCGCATGTGACTTAAGAATAGAACGCTCATAGTCTGAGGACAGCTTTGGCTCGGGTTGATGAAGAGTCTTTAGCATTTTGAACACTCGGGCTTTTTCTTCTTTGGTGCTGGGGAACTCTGGCTCTTTCGGCCGCCTCAGCTTAGCAAAAAACGTTGTCGTTTCCGTATAAATGATAGCCGTAGTCTCCTCTTCAGTACAGTCATAAGCTCTCTTGGGAGGAACCTTTGGTACTTTTGGAAGAGGTTCTTGTTTATGTTTCAGCGATCGCTTACCACGACGCAGAGTACCGGACCGTTTCAAAAAATAGCCCTAACGGCCAGATTTTTGGGGCCCTTATTTAAGTCTTCGCCCGTTTTGAGTTTAGTCAGCTCTTTTCTTATCTATTAGGCTAAACTTTGTCCACACTTGCTCTAGATCTTGAAGCTTGCCTAATCTTTTCCCTTCGATGATTCTTGCCCATATTTGAGTGGAAGAGAGAGGAGATCAAGACCCACATTTTGACCTAACCGATTCATCTCTTTGTGAGTGCATCTTTGGGGATCTAGATTTTGGGGGATTTTGTGTCTCTCTTTGATTCCTCCTCTCTTGTTCCCCCAACAACTTTAGTAGCTTTGTTGGAACTTTAGAGTGAGGGATTTGAGCATCTTTGTGGTGTTCTTGCCATTTGCATTTGGTGCATCGGTTTGAGTTCTCCTCGGAGGATTTGGTTTGAGTTGCTCATTGGAGCTTGTCCCTCTTGGGTTCTTGGAACCCTAGACGGTTTTGTGGCCTTGGTGGCATTGTGGCCTTGGTGGCATTTGTTGAGGCCTTTTGTGGCGTTTGTTGGGAGCCTCCAATTAAGTTGTGGAGAAGTGCCCCAACCTTGTGAGAGGTTTCGATTGCCACCGACAAGTGCATCGATAGTGGAAGCGTGGATCGATCCCGTTGGGGTGAGATTCACTGGAGAATAAGGGAGGCCTTTTGTGGCTTTGGTGGTTTGATACCACCCCCTCTCCAAACGAGACGTACTCCATGTTGGGAGGAACTCGGTAAAATATCGGTGTCCCCGCGTGCCTCGGTTATCTCTATACCCGAGCTCTTTACTTATGCACTTTACATTGTGATAGCCTTCGTGCTTTAAGTAATATATATCTTGCTATCACTTTGTTGCTTGTATTGCTTAGCATAAGTTGTTGGTGCACATAGGTGAACCTTAGTTGTTTCTAGGTTGTGCTTAACAAAGTAAACACTAGTTTTATTCTGCCTTTGTTGAGCCACTCTAGGAAAAGTTTTAATCGCCTATTCACCCCCCCTCTAGGCGACATCCGTATCCTTTCACATTCCTTTGGCCATAGAATGGTGACGTTTGTTGCTTCTCCCAGTTCAGTCATATCCCCTTCACCTGCAGGGTAGTCAAGCTTCAAAAATTCTAAGGTGGGCATGATTTCATCCACCCCGACAACAGCGTAGCCCTGTGGAACCGGACGATAGTGGTAAGTTGGTGTGGGTCCAATTGGTAAGGCATAGCCAACCGCCACCTTCATTGATATGTTCACAACTTTGACATGTAGCTCGTAGTGTGTCATCTGTGTGATATCATCCACTGGGTAGCCAACAGGAGCCATCGTCGGTGCACCATCGTCATCGTCATCACCCGGGACCTCCGTGGAAGCCACACTGCTTTTTTGATTATTCGATAGGCCGGTAGCATCGAATGCAGGTTCTACCACCATGTGCTGCTGAGATAGGCCGGTAGTACTTTGCTCTCTAAGTGCGTTAATTTGATCTTGTTGTTGCTTTATTCGTTCTTCAATTATACGCATTCGCTCTTTCTGAATATCTGCTTCAACTTCCGCCTTGTCCTTTCTCCTCTTACGGTTTCTATCAGGATATTTCTTCCTCTCTTCGGGAAATCCAGTGCTCCATGGTTTGGAGCCTATTGTGCCTTGTTTTGGTCCATCATGTTCCTTATTTCCAAGGGCGAGTGTGATCTCATCATTCTCTCTATCGGGAATGAAGTTCCCATCTTTAACAGCCTTTACTGCTTTTATCATCTTCTCGATTGGCAAGGGGTCTTCTTTATGTCGTATGTTAAATATACACTTCCCTTCTGAGTCCAACGTGCCCCCATGCCCGTAAAACCAATTCCTTGCACGTTCGATCCAATCGTCTGTCTCTGGGATGATCTTTTTAGCACGCAGTTCATCCTCAAGTTTCTTCCACTTAGGAATGCCAGCCCTGTAGCCACCTTGACCCATAGTATGGTGATACTTCTTGTTAGCAGCATTCAGCTTATTCGTTGCAGACATTTTCTTAGCTTTTTCTGATGTCTTGTAATTCACAAACTCAGCCAAGAATGGTTTTATCTTCTCAAACTGAATCTTCTTGAAATCCGGAGTCTTCTCTTTCACGACATAGTCAAGGTGCAAGCTTTTCTTCTAGTTGGTGAAACACTGGGCCATCTTCTTCATAGCCCACTCCCTGACCTTAGCCTCCATGGCTCGCGCATGTTCTAAGGCGTCCTCAACTGGATGCTCCGCATTTGGATCTAGCTCTATCTTCGGTAGTTTGAAATTAACCATGAGCCTCTTCCACAGTAAATCTTTGGCCACGGTAGGGAGAAATAAAGACGTTCACTCTTCTTCCGCATCAGCAGGCCTATTCCAATTTCGAATGGTGATCAGGATGAAGTCCCTAACGATTACTCCGCATTGTGCCACAAATTTGTTTGCGACAACTTCGGGAGCAATAGGTTTGCCGTCTTCACCGATATCTTCGATCCTGAACCTCTCATGGTCTTCCAACTTTTTGGTTGGGCCTCGTCCGCTCTTTTCAATAGATTTCTTCGATCCGGAGGGCTAAAAGAAGAAAGATCATCATTACTATTTCTATATAGATAACAAATGATTAATTAATTAATTATATTACATGCACCTCGCCGGAGCGGTCGTCTTCTCGATCACACAAGGCATCGCCTTCTCCCTCACGAAAGGCATCACCTTCAACCTCAAACAAGTCATCTCTTTCGGCAAAAAGAGGATCACCCTCACCGGAGTTGTTTAGAAACGTCGATACATCTAAATTTTCTTCCCCACGGATCACACCTTGGATCAACTCTTCCTTTTCTTCGTCTCTGTCGTGTGGGTCCATATTTTCTGCATAGGTGGAAAAATGGATAAGTCAAAGCGTCTAAGGGAGAATGTTAGGTACGGTGTTGAGAGATATAACCCTTCATTCGGAGAAACCCTAATATATACATACACAATAATAAAAATGAATTTACAATATCAGAAACCCTAATTCAGAGAAACCATCAGGCTCAGATCCTATCGCGAAGAACCAATACCGGAAAGAAAGGCGACAATCAATCAATCCTCGGGTTTGGGATGCCCTGGCGAGGACACACCGGCAAACCCTAGGTGCAACATCAAATCAACTGGGGGCTATGGCAACTAATATCATGCCTAAGCATCTACAATACAATGGCTATCAAGAAATCTTCGATCTTCGATTGTGTTGACCTCGGTCTTTGATCTCGATCTCGTATTCTACCGCGAAGAACCGAGCACCAAAATGAGAGGGGAACAATCAACACATGGCATCGATGCAATGATCAAACAAGGATGATGATATGACAAGTTAATTTGTATTGAAAAGTAATCCTAAGACATGCTCGACAATTTAAACGGGGTTCCGAGGGGTGAAAACCCTAACTCGGCGAAACTCCGGAGTATATGAGAGGGGTTGATTTTGTTCTCTAATTAAACTTGTATTGAAAGTTGTTGAACAATGCATGATTATAGGTTAAATAGTTATACCTCGTTTTTCTGAATATTTTGATATATTATTTTGATTTTTCTGAGTTATAAATAATTAATTATTGAATTTACAATATTATATCAATTTTTGGATTTAATTAAACCATTTCTGAATTTAAACAAAACAGAGAACATTTTTACACCGAGGCCACTGCTAGCCACAGTGGCTGACAGAGGGGCCCGTGGCCACCTCAGCCTCCACGCAGGCAGGTGGGACCTAGACCAGGGCTTGACGGGTGGACCTGGACCAGGCCACTGCTAACCTGCACCACAGAGGCAACTAGCCTTTGAGGCTGGCAGGTGCGACCGGGGCCACGCGGGCACCACGCAGTAGCCACGCGAGCACCACGACGGGCGGCGCGGCGGACGGTGGTCGATAGCGACCCTGGGGAGCGCGCGGGACTGTGGGGTTGTGCGTGTTCGAACCAGCGTAGCACAACGAATGATATAGAGGCGGCGCCGCTCCTATTTGGTAGCCGGAGCTACGTCTACGGCGAGGTCTGGCGGTGGCCCACGGCGGCGCTCGAGGCTAGAGCAAACAAGAGAGGGATGAAAGGAAGGGAAGGGTCCTAGAGGATCGGTGGCTCACCCTAAGTGCGGTGGTGGGGTCGAGGAAGCATGGCGAGGTCGGAATCGGGCTGATGGACGGCGGCGAACCTCGTCGGGGTTGGGGAAGAAACCGTCGAGGGGTTCGGGGCATGCTCGACCCCTCTGCTTGTGCGGACGGAGGCGGCCGGGGCGCGCGCAGACGGAGGCGATGGTGTGGCGACGGCGAGCTCGGGCAGCCTATCGGCATCGTTGGGGTTTCATGTGCGCGCGTCGGTGATAAGAAGAGAAGTGAGATGGGGAAGAAGAAGAGGAGGTGCGTCAGTTATAAACGAAGGGCCTTTTGCCCCGGTTGATGGCTCCAACCGGGACTAAAGGGTCATACGTCCCGGTTGGAGCCACCAACCGGGACGTATACTCCACCTTGTTTTCATCAGCCAAAGGGGCGCGCGTAGGGGTCTTTAGTCCCGGTTGGTGGCTCCAACCGGGACGTATGACCCTGATTTAAAAAAAATCAGGAATTTTCTCTCTGTTCCTGCCTTATTTTTTATTTTGGGGTTTAAATTTGTAATGTTTTTTAAATGATAATTACTTTGGAATTTAGAAAAACTTTAAACATAAAAAGTGTTTGAATTTGAATAAATAATTCAAAACCATTTTCTGTTTTTAAAAATAATTAATGTAACCATTTAAAACATGAACCATTAAAAATTCAAAATGAATTAACTTATATTTTTTGAATATTAATTTGGAATTTAGAAAAACTTTAAACATAAAAAGTGTTTGGATTTGAATAACTAATTCAAAACCATTTTCTGTTTTTAAAAATAACTAATGTAACCATTTAAAATTAAAAATGAATTAACTTATATTTTTTAAATATTAATTTGGAATTTAGAAAAACTTTAAACATAAAAAAGTGTTTGAATTTGAATAAATAATTCAAAACCATTTTCTGTTTTTAAAAATAATTAATGTAACCATTTAAAATTTAAAATGAATTAACTTATATTTTTTAAATATTAATTTCGAATTTAGAAAAACTTTAAACATAAAAAGTGTTTGGATTTGAATAACTAATTCAAAACCATTTTATGTTTTTAAAAATAATTAATGGAACAATTTAAAATTAAAAATGAATTAACTTATATTTTTTGAATATTAATTTGGAATTTAGAAAAACTTTAAACATAAAAGTGTTTGGATTTGAATAACTAATTCAAAACCATTTTATGTTTTTAAAAATAATTAATGTAACCATTTAAAATTAAAAATGAATTAACTTATATTTTTTGAATATTAATTTGGAATTTAGAAAAACTTTAAACATAAAAAGTGTTTGGATTTGAATAACTAATTCAAAACCATTTTCTGTTTTTAATTTTGGTTTTAATTAACTTATATTTTTTATATATTAATGGGCGGGAAAAAGGATGAGAAATAATGGGCGGGGAGAAAATTATATTAGGATAGAACTGAAATTAAAGTACATAACACAACTAACACTAAGTTACATAAAGCATGACTGAAGATTAAGATACATAGAAGAACTGAAAATTAAGATACATGACCAGATTAAGCCACAATCGACTGAACTTGTTTTGCAATGTTGGAGTGATTCAGTCATGCTCCTATCTACACCTGTAATACTCGCCACTATAGTCGTCGTACTCGCCGCGACCGTCGTCGCTGTCGTCTTCGGGGTCGCCATAGTTGAACCTTGAAGGCTGAGTACGAGTGTACTGGACATGAGGGTAGCGCAGGCGGGGGTTAGAGTCGGCGGCCGTGTCGTAGGCCATGACGCTCTGGAGAATCCTGTCGCGCCACCATAGCCGCCGGCCGGCCTCGTTGAAGTTCAAAGGAGGTGGGCCGTCCTCCTCGTGCCTGGCGAGCGCCCTCTCACACCGATCCCCGAAGAAGGCTTCCCAAGTCGGGAAATAGTCGGGATGCCAGTTGGGATTCCTCTGATGCTCCGGCGTGAGCTCGAAGTAGTAGTGGTTCGTGATGGCCATCCGGCGCGCCACACCTAGAGGGACAGGAGGAACCGGCACGCCTACGGCGCTCAGCATCCAGCCGACGGGGACACAGTAGCCCGGCGGGCAGGGGTAGTTCGTGGCGCAAAGCGCCTCTTCCTCCTTGGGGGTTAGTCGTATGGTGGAAGCCATGGGAAAGAGTGATGAGGTTGCAGATATGAGTCTAGACATGTGCAATGACAATGGAGGCCAATCCTACATATATGTACTAAGAAATGGCGGAAAGAAAACTGTGGGAAGAAATGGCGGGAAAAAAACAGCGGGAAGAAATCGCGGAAAGAAATGGCGGGAAGAAAAATGGCGGGAAGAAATGATGGGAAGAAACTTGGGTTTAGGGTTTAGGGTTTTGTGAAGGTTTTTTCGAGCATAGTAAGAACTTGCATTGGATCTCTGAAAAAACCACATATTGCGAGTCTAAAAATGATTTTTTCAAAAAATCATGGGCGTTAGATCATGTACCTGTAGTACAAACCGGACCCACTTCCTACCGATTCGGCAGACATTTGTCCTTTTTACCCGGGATGGACGAAAAGGTTTGAGATGTCCCGGTTGGGAGATAGTCCATGTAAGGTGGTCTAGTATTTTAGAAAAATGGGACGATAGCATTCTGAAACAGCATTTTGGTGGTTACATCACAAAACGACCCGTTTTTTGCGCTCGGAAAATGGAAAATGGCTTTTCCGTGCGACGAAAAGGAAAACTTTATCCTACAACATTGTTCTCCATACCAATGTCCACATGCATGCATAATATGGGCACAACATCACAAACTATGCCAGCACATAACATCGGTCATTTGGACCGAAAGCCATGAAACCTCGAACATGATAGGTCATTTTGTGAAGATTTTTTTGAGACATGATCAATATACCAAGTATGGTATTTTTCCTTGCAACTATGTCACATAATATGACACCACGCGAAGGATTTTCATTGTTCGGATTTTTTTTGAATTCTTATGCCCGTTTTGAATTTCTAACTATGGTCGAACCGGCGTGCATGAAGATAGGGGACGAGCATCGTTAGAACTTACATTGGATCTCTAAAAAAACCACATATTGCGAGTCTAAAAATGATTTTTTTCAAAAATCACGGGCGTTAGATCATGTACCTGTAGTACAAACCGGACCCACTTCCTACCGATTCGGCAGACATTTGTCCTTTTTACCCGGGATGGACGAAAAGGTTTGAGATGTCCCGGTTGGGAGATAGTCCATATAAGGTGGTCTAGTATTTTAGAAAAATGGGACGGTAGCATTCTGAAATAGCATTTTGGTGGTTACTTCACAAAACGACCCGTTTTTTGCGCTCGGAAAATGGAAAATGGCTTTTCCGTGCGACGAAAAGGAAAACTTCCTCCTGCAACATTGTTATCCATACCAATGTCCACATGCATGTATAATATAGGCACAACAACATTGATAGGTTCATCTTTAGTCTCGGTTGGAGGGATTTTGGCAGGCTAGGCCAGGCAGCACTAATGATAGGGTGAGTGTCGACATTATGTCGTGCGGCGTGTACCTTGTCCTGGATGGTGTCACCAACCGGGACTAAAGATGAACCTTTAGTCCCGGTTGGAGACACCAACCGGGACAAAACACGAGTCAGCACTAATAATAGGGGTGAGTGTCGACATTATGTCGTAAGTGTCGACACTATGCCGAGCTGCTTGTACTATAAATAGGCATCCTTGTGAGTCCAGTCCTCCAGCCAGATTGAGGCATCTCCAATATGGTTTTCGAGAGCAGGGACACCACTACGACCAGTTTCAGGGAGATGCCGCCGGATCCCAGTCCTCTGGCATGTCCAAGAAACTGGTCATAGAGGCACTCCCTAATATGTGAAATTAGTTAGCTCCCAGGTGTATTGATCTAGTTAGAGAAGTTACAAGCTGCAAGATGGTGTGCGAGAGCTGAGACACCACTACGACCAGTTTCAGGGAGATGCCGCCGAATCGCAGTCCTCCGGCATCTCCAAGAAACTGGTCATAGAGGTACTCCCTAATATGTGAAATTAGTTAGCTCCTAGGTGTATTTGATCTAGTTAGAGAAGTTACAATCCGCAAGATGGTGTGCGAGAGCAGGGACACCACTACGAACAGTTTCAGGGAGATGCCGCCGGATCCCAGTCCTCCGGCATCTCCAAGAAACTGGTCATAGAGGCACTCCCTAATATGTGACCACGTGCGTTTGGAGATCAGATCTTAATGGTAAGTACAAATCGGGACAACTTCTTTATAGTTCGGGAAAGTCGTTCTACAAATCGGGACTAAAGGCCCCCTTTAGTCCCAGTCCAGCCACAAAACAGGACTAACACTCAAGACATTTATTAATATTAAAAACCGAGACTACAAAACCGGGACTAAAGGCCCCCTATATATAGTCCCGGTCAAGCCACAAACCGGGACTAACACTCAATACATTTATTAAACTTGGAAAATTGCAAACATCATAAGATATCCCGGCCAGACATGAACTAGAGTTACACAATATGAGCATGAACTTCTTGGCATATGTCCTTCCTTATGATCGCTTCAGACATAACCATGGAGCATCTTCTTTACTTAACGGAATGCTTGGGTCAGTTTTCACTGTGAAGGGCAGAATTTCATCAAACTTATTATAATCTTGTCTTGTCCTCGATTCCCACGATGTTTCTTTTCACTAAAAGAACTATGTGATGCTTTGGCTCATCATATGATGTATTCGTTTGCATATTTTTTCTTTTTTCGGTCTGGAGGACATGTCCTTCACATAGAAAACCTGAGACGCATCATTGGCTAGGACGAATGGTTCATCTCTATAACCAAGATTGTTGAGATCCACTGTTGTCATTCCGTACAACTGGTCTATCTTTACCCCTTCCCCATTCAGGTTGACCCATTTGTAGCGAAACAAAGGGACCTTAAAAGAGAATCCATAGTCTAGTTCCCATATCTCCTCTATGTAACCATATTATGTGTCCTTTTGTCCATTCTCGTCTGTTGCATCAAAGCAGATACCACTATTTTGGTTGGTGCTCTTTTTATCTTGGCCGATCGTGTAGAATGTATTCCCATTTATTTCGTATCCTTGGAAATTCAATATAGTAGAAGATGGTGACGCGGCCAAAAAGTATAGCTGATATCCAATAGTGGTGTCATTCAAGAGATGTGTCAGCATCCAACCACCGAAAGAATTCATGTGTTCATGTGTAATCCATGATTCAGGCTTCCCCGGGTTTTTGGAGCGTACAATATTCTTGTGTTCCTTGATATACGAAGCTGCAAAGGTGGAATTATATAGAACTGTGTAGTGTGCTTTAGTGAAAGAATCTCCGTCCCTACATATCATTGCTTTCTTTCTCAGCGTGCCTTTTCCACTTAGTATTCCCTCATGCCGCGAGTCAGAAACACCAATCGGCTTAAGGTCAGGAATAAAGTGAACAGAAAACTCAATGACCTCCTCTGTTCCACTTCCTTCTGGTCTAGCACGGTTAAGAACATATTTCTTTAAGACTCCCATGAACCTCTCAAAGGGGAACATATTGTGCAGAAATACAGGACCGAGAATGGTAATCTCTTCCACTAGGTGAACCAGGAGATGCGTCATAATATTGAAGAAGGATGGTGGGAACACCAACTCAAAACTAACAAGACATTGTACCACATCCTTCTGTAACCTTGGCAGAATATCTGGATTGATTACCTTCTGAGATATTGCATTGAGAAATGCACACAGCTTCACAATGGGTACTTGAAAATTTTCCGGTAGAAGCCCCCTCAATGCAATCGGAAGCAACTGCGTCATAATCACGTGACAGTCATGAGACTTCAGGTTTTGGAACTTTTTCTCTGCCATATTTATTATCCCCTTTATATTAGATGAGAAGCCATACGGCACCTTGATACTGTAAAGGACTTCAAAAAAGATTTCCTTCTCGTAGGTCAAATCATTGAAAGGTTACTAAGAGCAGGCCAATCATTGATGGTTACGAAAAGCAACCCTCGTAGGTCAAATGGCTCCTGTTTGTTCTCATCCCACGCATGTACACCTGGTTTGCCGCACAGCTGTAAGAGTTCTTCAACTAATGGCCTAAGGTACACATCAATGTCGTTGCCCGGTTTCTTCGGGCCTTGGATGAGCACTGGCATCGTAATGAACTTACGCTTCATGCACAACCAAGGAGGAAGGTTGTAGATACATAGAGTCACGGTCCAGGTGCTGTGACTGCAGCTCTGCTCCCCAAAAGGATTCATGCCATCCGTACTTAGACCAAACCATAAGTTCCTTGCGTCACCTACAAATTCCGGGAAGTCTCTTCTCCACTGTGACTCATCAGCAGGGTGTCTCAATTTCCCGTATTTCTTACGGTCTTCTTTGTGCCATCACAACAACCTGGCATGCTCTTTGTTTCTGAACATGCGTTTCAACCTTGGTATTATAGGAGCATACCACATAACCTTAGCAGAAACCCTCTTCCGGAGGGGCTCTCCCTCAACATCACCAGGGTCATCTCGTCTGATTTTATATCGCAATGCATTGCATACCGGGCATTTATCTAAATTCTCATACTCCTTACCGCGGTAGAGGATGCAGTCATTAATGCATGCATGTATCTTTTGCACATCTAATCCTAGAGGACAGAGAGTCTTCTTTGCTTCGTAGGTACTCTCGGGAAGTTCGTTATGTTTTGGAAACTTCGTCTTTATTATTTTCACCATCTTTTCAAATGAGGAGTCAGTTAGACCACACTCTGCCTTCCATCGCAGCAATTTCAGTGTGGTACCGAGCTTTGTGCTGCCATCTTCACAATTTGGGTACAACAATTTCTTGTGATCTTCTAACATGCCCTCTAACTTCAACTTCTCATTTTCTGTTTCACAGTCTCGCTTTACACCAGAAATGACCCTACCAAGTTCATCAGCGGGCTCATCTGATGCCCGTTCTTCACCTCCTTCCTCTTCATTGTCTTCCATTGCAGTATCAGTATATTTAGGAAACATATGATGATAGTTGTTATCATCATCTTCTTCTTCACCGTCTTCCATCATAACCCCTCTTTCCCCGTGCTTGGTCCAGCAATTATAGTTGGGCATGAAACCTTTCATAACCAGGTGGCCGCGAATGATTTTCGAGGAAGAGTACTCCTTGTTGTTCTGACATTGAACACATGGACAACGTATAAAACCATTCTCTTTGTTTCTCGTAGCCACATCGATAAATTTATCCACGCCTTTAATGTACCCGGGTACACGCCGGTCACCGTACATCCATTCCCGACCGTTCATCTGCATCATATAAGTAAGTTTATCAAAAACAAGACATCATAAATAGTGAAATGACCAATTCACATCGATACATGCATTGTATCCATGACAGAGAAAAGATAAGATTGATAACCTCGATCGAGGGAAATAAAGAGGAGAAAGCTCAAGTGCGTCTCGGACACCTTCTATATTTTTGTTCTGTGAGAAATTGAACGGGATCATCACTCAAACATTTCATCAAACACCTTGAATGCATGCATAGGAAAAAAAAACTAGCTCACCTCCCACACCTTCCACCAAGAAAAAACAGAGGAAAGGCAGAGGGCTGGGGCGTCATATTTATAAAGGGCGGGATCATACGTCCGGGACTAAAGGTGTGTGCCACGCCACGTGGCTGACGCTCAACCTTTAGTCCCGGTTTGTGTTACAAACCGGAACGTATGATCCCTTACCAACCGGGACGCCTGCCTCCGGCTACCGTTACCGCTCGAACCGGGACGTGTGCCAGCATTAGTCCCGGTTTGTGGTGTAACCGGGACTAATGCTGTTAGGGTGCACGAACGGATAGCCTGTTTTCTACTATTGCTAGCTAACCGAACCGAATCGTGTGCCATGCAAACCCCTATCTAGATTCTAGAGTTGACAGTGAAGATCAAAACAATCTCAGAAGGGTACTGCTAAGCGTCCTACGGAGGATAAAACACCCCGATCCTCTGGACGGAGCACTTACACATGTCCCATGTGGAACCACTTCGTTTCCTTTTTCTTATTAGCCTCTGCGAGAGACCCGGCCTGATTTCCCCAGCGGCCCCCATTCCACATCTCCCCATCGCACCTCCCCACTCATCTCCACCTCCGCTGCAACCGCCATGCCAACGCCACCGAAAAATCCTCTGGTGAGGTCCTCCGCTGAGGATCCCATGGAAGCACCTCCAGTGAGAGCTTGCAGCACATCGACCCCTCTCATGGCAGCATTAACTCCCCCGTGTGGGAAGCACCTCGCTCAGAGCCACCATCCTCCCATGCTAGCACCGCCACCGTCGCCGGAGAAGAAGCCAACATAGTCGCTTGTACCTCTGGCGATAGCTGTTTGCAACACCTCCCAATCCTACGGAGGAACAAAAGCCCTTTCCATCTCAGAATATGGGTGTGGTCTTGACGAGATTGGAACTAATCAAGATAATATCTTGCTTATCTCAGATGCTAACACATCTGAGATTTAATTATGGCTATACTATGTTTTCATATGCGAGAATTTTTCGTATTATTTTAACTAGGAAATATGCCCGCGCGTTGCGGCGGGAAAAAATACTACTATCCACTAACACATAAATTCATAAAATCCACTAACAAGATTAATTGTGGTATGTGGATAGCAAAATCAATATATTTAGAACAAAAAACGTCTGAATTTATAGCTAGCAAAAAGGCATGCAATAATTCCGAAGATTGGATGATATTAATGTAGAAAGTGGAGTTCCAGTAGCAGACCGAACAATTCATGCACCCAGGAGAACCTAGCTAAGTCCAACTCCATGATACCACGACCAGCTTACCAAGCAGCTAGCATGATTGCACTTTTGCCGCCCGTGGGGTGGGTCACCCCACTCCGCTCTGCCTCCTGCATGGAGTCCTCTTTTCGTACTCAGAGCCATGTGACTCAGGCCATGGAGAGTCCGTATTTCTTGAGTTAATTGGATAAAACTACCACAATTAGGGCTGTCGGGACGGGTCAGTACCACTTTCGGTAATTTTGGCACGTCAGTACCAATTTTGGGGTACAAACGTTGCGAATCAGACTAATTCACGACTAAGAGCACTTTGACACGCTTTCTGACGGCTCGGGCCCAGCTGTAAGTGCTGAGTTGGCGACACTGTGTCTAGGAGAAGCTGAGGTGGAAGTGGGGCCCACCTGTCAGCCATATTTTTTATTTTTCTCTCCTATGTTACTATCTACCGCAGTGGGTTCCACCCGTCAGCCTGCCTATTTTCCACCACCCACCTTCTTCTTCCTCTGTCAGCCGGCAGGGAACTGTAGGCACGCGTCGCGGAGCTGGGGCGCAACAGGCGGCGCGACGTCGCTGTAGGCGCGGGGCAGGGCCGACAGCAGAGCGACAAGCACGGCGGCCCCCGACACCAGCTATCGCGCGATCCATAATCCCGTCGCGCCTTCCTCTGAGCGCCGCCACCGACCTCGACTGCCGTCGCCTCGCCTGCCGCCTGCAAGTTCCCCGCCGCCTTTGCAGCACGTGGCCGCCACCGCGCTTGCCGTTCTGTGACCTAGCCGCCACGGGCCCTCATCGCCCACCATGTCCTCGCCGGCCCCGCGCCCTCGCCGCCCCGGGCCCTCGCCGGCACCCTCGACGGCGCCGCGCCATCACCGGACACCGCGTCCTTGCCGGCCCACAGCGCCGCCGTGCTTGCCACTCTGCGCCCTCTCCAACGCCCACGGCCACGACGGGGGCGCCTCTGGCGCGCGGTACCCGACCGAGCTCGAGGACGACCCACTCAGCTGCGCTAGGCCGCAGTCCGCGAGACGCGCCTCGCCGGACCGGTCGAGCAGGATGTCGGTGCTCTTGATGTTGCCGTGCGCCAGCTTCGGCGTCCCGCTCCCGCCGCGCCGGCTCGTGTGGTGGATGAATACCAACCCGCGCGCGGTGCCCGCCGCGATGCGCATCCATGCCGCCCAGTCCAGCGGCGTGCGCCCCGGACCTCTGTTACCTGCATGCGACGACATACGTTTCCACATTCAATTCAGTTCAACAATCAAACGAAGGTGTTTGATAAAATTAATGGCACTTGACGTGGAGGGAGAAGAGGCTGCCGTTGGGCATGAAATTAATGGCTCCAGCTCGAACCGCCTCCCGCCGCCCAGATCCTCCATGATCACCATCTTGCCCAGCTCGAACGCGCCGTCGCCGGCCGCCGCGACTGTCCCCGTACGGGCTGGAGGAGTACAAGATCTTCTTGCCCTCGCGGTGGCGCCTATCGTTGCGCCGCCCGGAGAGGTGCGGCTAGAAGTAGCAGAAGAGCAGCCCCTCCACGAGGCCGACCACCACACAGTCCCCGGCCACAATCGCCACCACGGCGGCGACAATGAGGAAAAAGGGAGGCTGACGGGTGGAACCCACTTTGGTAAATAGTAAATAGGAGAGAAAAATAAAAAATGTGGCTGACAGGTGGGCCCCACTTCCACCTCAGCTTCTCCTAGACACAGTGCCGCCAACTCAGCACTTACGACTGGGCCCGAGCCGTCAGAAAGCGTGTCAAAGTGCTCTTAGTCGTGAATTAGTCTGATTCGCAACGCTTGTACCCCAAAATTGGTACTGACGTGCCAAAATTACCGAAAGTGATACTGATCCGTCCCGACAGCCCTAATTGTGGTAGTTTTATCCAATTAACTCGTATTTCTTAGAGCACAACCATGGAAGTCCTCTTTCTGTGTTTCTTAGAGCCATGTGACTCTGACCATGGAGAGTCCTCTCTTTCCGTATTTCTTAATAGCACAGCCATGGAGGTCCCTCTTTCTGTATTTGTTAGTAGCACTCGGCCATTCGGTTCTTTCATCTGCATACGGGGACTTCTATTCTTTCCTGATTCCAGGCATATTCTAGGAGACATTTAAGCGTATATAAATTGGTGGGACGCAGTATAAGAGAGTGAGGTGGGACTAATTAGAATTCAATCGAAAGTTAGCATCAGGCGGGGCATGGTGCGGATTCGGAAGAAATTGGGCCAGGCCCGTACATGTGTTGGATAAAAAATTGAGGAAGCAGAGATCTGGTGGAACATGGACGTGAGACGAAGACCGTGATTTCCATAGGAACCGGTACGTAGACAACACAACACGGTGGCAATGTACTAATATAGAATTTAGTGGAAGGGCAAACCTGTCCAGAAAAGAGTTGGACCGGAAGAAACACTTCGTCCTTTATTATTAGGTATAGATATAGATTAGATGTCTAAAGTGGAAACAAAACTATCTTGACGGAAAATAATGGGCTTATAGCTCATATGCGACGTCTTTACATGGAATTGGAAGGAACACGACATCGTTGAAAAGAATAGCTCGCACGCGACACTTCTGAAGCGGCAAATAGCTCCCGTGCGACACTTCCACTTCACCCCACGAGACCGTCAACGAGTTCGAATCAGCTGAGCACAGTAGGACCCACAGCCTCTCCACGTCACGGCGGAACTCACCTGATGTCCACCTCATATCGTGGGACCCACCCTGTGGTTGAAGAGAGCCGTTGGCCCCGATCCGTCCCCGCACCCGAGCACTCCCGCCACCGTTCCAGCATCTCATCCCCTTCTGTTTTCTTCTCCGGCGAGCAAGTGCGGCAACGCCGGCGAGGGATGTCGAGCTCTGCTTCCTCCCACCGCTCATGGCCTCGGTATGGTGCGGTGCCGATGAGGAGGTGCCCCGATTGCCCCCGTACCGCGCCCCTGAAGCGGCTTGTCACATCCACCGACAAGAACGGCAACATTGGTCGGGAATTTGTGAAGTGTGAGAGCAAGCCCGAGCCGGGAAAGGTGAGATCTGAGTGTTCCGAGCGCCAATTTCTCGCTTTTCTTTCGAAATTTCATGCATTTCATCGAATTTGGGATTTAGGGTTCATCTCTGCGATTTCAGGAACTGCCAAAATGTGGGCATTTTGAGTGGCTTGATGAGTACATCGAGCGAATTGGGGTGGAGGTAGCATCCCGGGAGCTCGAAAACCCGTCCGTGGTGGAGCAATTGGGATGTGGCAACCCCATTTCCGCTGGTACTACGGTGGATGCGGAAGTGAAGGCCGAGCTAAAGAAGATGAACAAGCAGCTAAGGCAAATCATCGAATTGAAGAAGCAGGACAATCTGATGGCCGGTTTTTTTTATTTTTGTGTAATTTCTCTCGGATTAGTTTATCTCCTCATCGTTAGTCATTAGACAGCGCAGTCAGTGTTCGAGTGATGCTTTGTAATGGATGTAATGGTCTATGTCTTTGGCTTGAATAAAATGCAACACAAATTCGGGCTAATTTTGAGCTGCTCTGTTTTCGAAATCAGTGTTTCTTCAGTTTCGTCAGTTTCGTCAGTGTTCCTTTTATCAGTGTGCAGGGGGCGCCCGTGTGCAGGGGAGGGGGAGGGGTTGAAAAGTAAAAAAACAATTGACGAGGATTGAAAAAGGCCAGGCCCAAATATAACTTAGCCATGCCAAAATGGACGTATCCAGGCCCAATAGTAACTATATGTTGATTGGGCAAAAAAAAATGGTACTCACGTTACAATCTAAATAGGAACGTGTGGATCTGCAGATACTCGTGCTCAGGTTGCAATCTTTTTTTTTTGCAAAAATAAATATATAAATGAAGTCCAAGGACATCCATTTAACTAACATAACTTGGGCGCTCCTTTAACTTATGTAAATATGTAAATGTCTTATTTGAAAATGAACCATGTGTTGTATGAACTTGTTTTTGTGTCTTTTGTTTTATACACTTGTAAATATATAAATATTGCACGAGTATTATATGAACTTGTTTTTGTGTCTTTTGTTTTATACACTTGTAAATATATAAATATTGCACGAGTATTATATGAACTTGTTTTTGTGTCTTTTGTTTTATACACTTGTTGTTTTGGGTGTTTTGACAAATGACAATACAATAAACACAGATTACAATGAAACAAGGGATGGAATAGGCGCAATAATATTACAATAAAACACAGATAACATTACTTATATTAGATAGGGGGGATCGATAACATTACAATAAAAATAAAAAGGTACAATAATATAAAAGGGGCGGAATAGGCGCCCCGCCTAAACCCTGGGCTAGCCCCTAAACCCTAACCCCCTACTCCATCGGCGGTGGAGGCGGTGCCGGTGCAGCCGCATTCCGGGCCGCTTTCCACGCCGCCAGCCTCTCCCGCTGGTCCCGCTTCCGTTGCTCCTCCCAGAAGGCCCGGCCATTGGCCTCCCGTTGCTCCTCCTCCCGCTGTCTGCGCCTTTTCTTCAAGGCGCGCTGGGCCGCCTTCTCCTCCCACTTGGCCATGCGAGCCTCCTCCCTTGCCTCCTCCTTCGCCGCCTTAGCCCAGTAGGCTTCGGAGGGGAGGTCGCCGCCGCCGGGGAGGTTGGGGACGGGGTTGTGGACGATGGGCCCCTGGTCTCCCCAGGGGCAGGGCGGGGACTTCTCCTTCTTGCCACGCTTGGGGCGGGGGCGGACCGTGGGCTGCTCCCACCACTGCTGGTGGTCCGGGTGGTTGTCCTCGTCGCTGAGTTCTTCGTCGGAAGGGAGGCGGAAGGGGGAGGTCGCCATGGTCGGAGTGTTTGGGGGGCGGCTGGGAGGAGGCAAAGGGACGGGATCGAGGTTGAAGAGATGAGGGGCAAGATGAGATGAGGAGGCAAAGGCGTTTTGCCTATTTATTGAGGGCGGAGCGTGAAGGGCGGCGTGGGAATCCAGCGTCGCGTTGGCGCAGACGCCGAGACGAGACGTGTGCGCCCGCGTTGCCCCTGCATGCATGATCAATGCGAAAGAGACGGGAAGCGGGGCAGCGGGCGTGATCAATGCGAAAGAGAGAGAAAAATAGCTAGGATGCGACGCCCCCGCCCCTGCATGCATGCATGTGCATTAATGCGAAAGAGAGAAAAAACGTCAAGGTAGTTGTTCATTGGCAGTGAAAAATAAAATATTGACTTTTTGTATGGCGCATGAACCAGATGGAAGTAAATTTGACTGAAGAAAGTTGTTCGACGTACACTTATTTAATGGGGCAGCGCTGTTGCACGCAAAATAGCTAGACTGCAACGCTAGGGGCAGCTGCTGCATGCATGGTGCAGCCCGCCCAGACGCCGAGACGAGACGCGTGCGTTGCGTTGCGTGTGGGAAGCGGGCGTGATCAATGCGAAAGAGAGAAAAAAAATAGCTAGGATGCGACGTACTGTAACCCCTGCACCGCCGCCCCCGACCCTGCATGCTGCATGCGGGCATGGTGCAGCCCGCCCCGCCCAGCGCCCTCGCATGCCACGCTCGGTCCAACGGTCTCGAGTGTGCCAACGCTGTACGTTATATTTATTACATATTTTAGATTTTGATATTTTTTCTGCTGGTCATAGTGACATGCATACTCCCTCTGTCCACAAATAAGTGTACGTTTGGCTTCAAAATTTGTCCACAAAAGATGTACTTCTACCTTTCCAATGCACTTGGGCATCCACTATGTAGTCCATAAGGCTATCCACAAGCCAACTTAGGTAGTAACATGCATGTACATGCAATGCCAATTAGGCAAATTGGTGACATGGCATGACAATTAATGAAGAAAGAGAGAGAGGTAGTAACTTAGCTAGTTACCATAACATCACACATACCAAGATCATATGAGTCTACAACCTAATTAATTAGCTCTTGCATGACACCATACATATGTTATCACCCACTATGAAGGTAGTAACATCAACTAGTAACATGTGCAAGTTACTAGTCTTAGTTACTTAGCACTATGACCAGCCTAAGGCTATCCACAAGCCAAAATAACATAGATGTGCTATCATGCAAAGTCTCGTTTATTACAATGAACCTGAGGGGAGTAAGTTTGATTGGAGAAAGTTGTTACACGTAAACTTATTTAATGCGACGGAGGGAGTAAATACGCTGCAGCGCTGTTGGACGTAAAATAGCTAGACTGCGACGCTAGGGGCAGCTGCATGCCCGCATGGTGCAGCCCGCCCCGCCCAGCGCCCTCGCATTCCACGCTGTTGCACGTAAAAACGATGAAGCCAATCAGATTCCAGAATCATCCATCCCACGGATCGCCAAGAGCTAGCCACGAAATCCTTCTAAGAGACGCCAACCAATCAGGTTGCAGAACAAGCCCTTCCACGGATCGCCCAGAGCCACCCGCGGAATCCTTCTAGAAGACGCGATCGGACGGCCACAGTGTCGCGCTAGGGTTAGATCTACGGTCCTCATTCGGCCTTAGGGTTAGCGGGGTTTAGGATGCAGTCAACGGGGTTTCACAAGTTTGACCAAACATTCAAATGTGCATAACTAATTCAAAAAAAATCAAAAAAATACAAAACCTTCGCATGGTGTCATGTTATGTCACATAGTTGTGAGGAAAAATATAAAACTTGGTCTATTGATCATATTTCAAAAAACCCTTCACAAAATGACCTATCTCCTCCGAGGTTTTCTGGCTTTCGGGTCAAATGACCAATGATATGGCTAGAATCAAGGCATAGTTTGTGATAATGTGCCCATATTTGGCATGCATGTCTATAATGGGATGACTAACAATGTTGTAGCACAAAGTTTTCCTTTTCGACGCACAGAAAAATCATTTTCTATTTTCTGAGTGCCGAAAGAGGGGGGGATTTGTGAAGCAACCACCAAATTGAAGTTTCAAAATGGTAACATCCTATTTTTCAAAAATACTAGACCACCTAGAATGTACAATTTCCCAACCTGAGTATCTCAAACCTTTTATTCCATCCCTGGTGAAAAAGACAAATCCTGCCGAATCGGCTGGAAGTGGGTAAGATACGAACTACAAGTACATGATTCCATGCTGATGATTTTTTGTAAAAATAATTTTTAGGTTCACAACATGCTATTTCATCAGAGATCCAATGGTAGTTTTGCGAGCCTCAGCCCCTAGCTAAGAATATTTATGAAAACCCTTCAAGTTTGACCAGACATTCAAATGTGCATAACTAATTCAAAAAAAATCAAAAAAATACAAAACCTTCGCATGGTGTCATGTTATGTGACATAGTTCTGAGGAAAAATATCTAACTTGGTTTTAGAAATGGTCGAAAAAAACTTGCTTAGAAATGGGGTGGTTTACCCTAGCTTTGGAGCCCATTTCTACCCCATTTTGGGTGAGGGTGAGTTGTACTTCACAAAAGGGATCAGGGTGAGGATGAGTTGTATTGTACATATGAGAAAAACGTTGGAAGGTCATACAAACATAGAAAAGTGACATAGCTACATATGTTGAAATTCAAATTTACCATCATATTTGAATTTTGTCCAAATTATCAACAAGTGACAAATTATTATAATAACAAATGTTTACAACAACAAGTGCCAAATTATTACAACAACAAGTGTCAAATGTTTACAACAATAACAAATGTTTACAACAATAACAAATGTTTACAATAACAAATGTCTATTTCTTTTGGCTCTTCTTACCCCTCGTTTTCTTCTCCTTCACAAGTTTCACACCACACAATAGGTTTATGCTCTTCTTTTTCTTACCATTACCATCTGGCCTCCCCACAGCACGTCCAAGAGTCTCCTTCACCTCCTGCACCTCCTCAACAACCTCATGATCATGATGCAGAGCCTCAACAACTTGGTCAGTTTGCACCAGAGCCTCAACAACAGGCTCATTTTGCACCAGAGCCTCAACAACAGGCTCATTTTGCACCAGAGCCTCAACAACAGGCTCATTTTGCACCAGAGCCTCAACAACAGGCTCATTTTGCACTAGAGCCTCAACAACAGGCTCATTTTGCCCCTCATTTTGCACCAGAGCTTCCAAATCAGAAACGGTGTGCCCTAAAGCCTCAACAGTTTGCACATCATCCTCCAAAACAAGTTCAGATTGCACCTCAGCAGCACCAAACATGATCTGGTTAGTTCTCTTCTTTCTTTGGCCATTGATTCTTGCCCTTTTCACTGGCCAGCATTCGTCAACAACAAGAGGTGGGCCTTTTTCTCCACGCTTCCTCCTGAAAACAAGCAAGTTAGCTGGGGGAGAAAAATCATCAACAAGAAATGGGATAGATTTTGGATGAACATACTTTGGCTTTTCAGCAGTGTATCTGCACTTGGTAGAGCCAGCTCGGTGTCCAAGTTCTTCACAGAGTTTGCATCTATTCTTGTTACCTTTTTGGGCCCTTTTTGGCTTGACATCTTTCTTTTCATCTTTCTTTCCCTTCTTGCTGCTCCCACCTTTCTCAAACCAAGCCTTGAATCTACTCTGCTTGGGCCTGCCAGCCTTTCTTTTCATCAAAGGAGGACACAAGGAGAACTGAATGTCCACTTCAGGCCACTGAGACTGATCTGTAAGTGCTGGAATTGGTGTTCCATATGCAGCCTTGAATTTTGCTACAGAATAATACTCATGCAAATATGGGTGCATATTTAGCTTGTGTTTGGAGGCCAAGAAAAGTATGGCATGCTCACAAGGCTTCCCAGTGTGTTGCCACTCAAGGCATGTGCATTCATGCAATTGAGTGTCAACAACATGCCTCCTGCCAGTCTTTGTATCTCTGACTTCAGCACCCCACAATGAGGATTTCTCAACACGCAAATGTGCAAGATTTCTGCTCCTGTTGACCACCTGCTGCACAACATCAGGAAGCTTATCTCCTTGAAGAACATCACCAAGCCTTCTTCTCAATTCCCACAACCTCATGATCATGATCCTGATCTGGTCAACCATGTCATGGACAGGCAAGTCTTTTAACTCCTTCACTTTGTTGTTGAAACTTTCTGCCAAATTATTGTTGATATGATCACATTTGATGGCAGTGTTAAAACCAGACCTGTACCATAAAAGAGAATGGTAGGTTTCCAACCATGTACAAAACTTGACCCTATCCTCCTCAGAGCATGCCGCCTTAATCTTCTCAAGGTGATATGAATGTGTCTGCCTGGTGTAAGATCTTGCTGCTGGCCACATGCGTCCAAAATCATCTCCTCTGAATTTTTTGATCAAATTCATCCACATATGGCCGAAGCACTCCCTCTGCTCAGCATGAGGGAAAACAATCTTCACTGCATTTTCTAAACCTTTACATGCATCTGTGTGCACTGCCAATGGAGAGACTGGCCCTATGCATCTTTTCAACTGCATCATGAACCATGCCCATGATGCCTCTGTCTCAGACTGAAACATGCCAATAGCTACAGGGAACATCCAATTGTGTCCATCTAAAGCATTGCATGCTGCTAGTTGACCATTCCACTTTCCAGTCAAGAAAGATGAGTCTATACTCAAATATGGACGGCAACCTGCTTTGAAGCCATCGATGCAAGGCTTTAAAGCCATGAAGAATTTAGAGAAGAAGACTTTCCCATCAGCTGTTACCTCAGTATCTATCTCCACAACACTGCCAGGTGACCTCTTCTCTACTTCTGCTTTGAAGTTATAAAGCATTCGAAAGGTATTTGCCCAATCACCATATAGCTCTTTCATTGCCCTTTGCTTTGCCTTCCACACTGTAGTATAATTCAGCTTAATGGGGTACTGCTTTTCCAAGTCTATTTTCAGTCTCTTTGCAGTGCTGTTTGGTGTTGTGGCTAAAATGGGCTTGATCTTTTCTGCAACCCATAATTGTGATGTCATCTTTGTAACTGTTTGAGAACTTGTAATGCAAGTATGAGGTTTTGGAATTTGATTCACTCTTATTATCCTTCCATCAGGTTGGCGTCTAGCAGATATATACCACTTGCAAGGCTTGGCACCACCATCATAACCTATGCATTTTGCATAGAACTTCTTTTTATCAGTCCACATAGTCTTGGTAGCAAACTCACGTTTGACTGCATATGTCCTGAAACACATCCTGAATTCATCCATGCTTGGAAACAATCTCCCAACTTCAATAACTGGGTCCTCTTTGTCATAAACTGTTACTAGCTCATCATCATGTGCATCATCTACATGAACTGCAGCATTTTCCAACAACTCTAGATCTATATCTGCCTCTTCATCTCTTAAATGGTTGTCACCATCATTTGCAGCTTCATCCCTCTTCTTCTCCTTGTCTCTGTCATCTATAGGAATGCCAAAAAGCTTTGCCATTTCAATGTCATCTATTGGTGCAATGACCAAATCAGTGCGGTCATGTATCTCAACTGAATTCCAATCAACA
Source organism: Avena sativa (assembly GCA_916181665.1). Lineage (NCBI taxonomy): Eukaryota > Viridiplantae > Streptophyta > Magnoliopsida > Poales > Poaceae > Avena > Avena sativa. Next base: position 443,720,282 of record OV702282.1, on the reverse strand, counting down.
GTTACAATCCTTTGTGCATTACCATCTGCAGCCTCCCCTTGTGCATTAGCATCATCATCCTCCACTGTTAACACTTCCAACTCAGTAAGTATAGGCATTACTTGCCTTTGTGCAGCCCAATCATCCTCGACCATCTGAGCAGCCAGCTTCGAGGCCACATATCCAACCCTCGAATCAGGTTTTAGATCAATGAGCTCTGCTAAAAACAGAACAGTTTTGCTTGTCCAACCGTTTCTCTCATCGATTTCATCAACTATATGTTCCCCTGTCTCAACCCTAACATAGTCACATTTGCAATCATCAAATCGTAACAAAGAAACCTCTTGCTCTGGCCCCCAAACCACACTATCCCCAATTTTTTCCACCATTTTCCTTACTGCCTCCTCTCCCATGTTTATTAGCTCTTGGGGATCAACATGTTCTAATTCCACCTCCCATTTAACAACCGTGTCTCTCTCAATGATCTGCGTGCTGCCATCAACTAAAACAGCCCTAGAGGGAAAGAAATTGATGCGAAATTCGAAGGTTTGGCGCGCAACATCGTCTCCCCTGTTTTTGGCGGGCACTGTGAGCTAGCGGAAGCGAACAGAGAGCTCAACCTTAGAGAAATTAAGTGCAGAGATACGGGATATACCGATTAGAAGTCCCCTCTCCATGCTCCATATCGTTCCCCCTCGCCCCGTTCAGCACACCCTCGCCTCCACAATCTAGCATCAATGGGCACGCTCAGATCTCGAATTGAGAAGAATGGGAGAGGAATTAGCTTTCAAATGGCACTCACCACCTTCGTCGTCGAACGAAAGCGCCGCCACCTAAATTAATTGCCGTGCCGCCGCCGCCGGCGCCGAGAACGATGGGTGAGGTCCGCCGCCACCGTCGGGGAAGCTACAGTCAGTGTTACGCGCGCTCTCGGTCGGAAGCGGTTGGTTTGACTGGCTGTCCCAACCAACCGGTTTGGCTTAACCCTAATATTGGAACAAAGTTAAATGTGTCCTTACGACCGATTTAAGGCCCGTGTGGCCCTGGGATATTAGTTGCCTCACATCCGTCGCATGCGAGCTATTCTTTTCAACGATGTCGCTTTCCTTCCAATTCCACGTAAAGACGTCGCATAGGAGCTATAAGCCCGAAAATAATATGCTAACTAATGCCCACTAGATAGGGCAAAACCACAAGTACTCCCTCTGTTGTATACACATAGATCGAAACCAATTATCAGTCCATTTTTTTATATTTTTGTCATTGTATATTTAAGAAATAAATATGTTCATTTGTCGCAAAATAACCGAGAAAGCTTTGTCTAGATACATACATATCTACACACTAAACCGTGTCAAAATATGTATGTATATAGACAAAGTTGCCTCACTTATTTTAGGATGGAATGAATAATATTTCTTTCTTGGGGTTCAACGTGTTTGCGAAGAGAAGGTGGTATATTATTAATTGCTTTCTTAATGTGATACAAATGCTAGAGTCCTATCGATTTCCCAAAGGTAAATCTGCTTCCAAAGTAATATTGGTATTAATTAGATACTTCGATATTGTTCAAATATAAAGCATTATATTTATCATGGAACCATTTTCATCATATAAATTCAAATTAAACCAGTAACATGTAGCTACAAAATGAGACGGCCAAGATACAAAATGTAGCGGTTTAGATAAATTAAATCATTACACTTATTAGATACTTTTTTCAATGTCTAGAACTTCTTCTATTTAAAAACAGATGGAGTTGTTGTTTATTCTCTTTCCATCCTTTTTATCATAAAACCCAAGTGGATATGTGTTGATATGGCTGTTGCAAAATTGCAGGATAGCCTCAACCCATTCTACTACGCTACATATTTCCTTTCCACATTATTAATGTTTTGATGGGAGTGCTGATTTTTCTATACCTCCAAACTAGAAATAATGAGCAAGAGTTGTGTTCTTAGTTAATAGCAAGAATATTAGTCATACGAAATAGCTGGTCAAGAAAACTATAGTGTAATGCAGACTCTCCCTTTATTCCCCTAATCCTATTATATTTAGTGGATAAAAAGAATGTTAGTTATACAAAGTGCTTTATATTTTTATGAATGGTTGTTTGATCTATTGTGTAGATATGAGCGAATTAATTGTTTATACTTTACAAATGCTTTTACTATGTGCACCCAAAAAGGCAACACGTAGACATTCAAAATAATAAGATCTCTTTACAAATGAGAGACATAATCCTACTTAATGGATGTTTCTGGCTAGCAATTTTTGTATATATGTAACCCTTAGTATAATATATGGTTCTTTGATATATAACATATAAATGATAACCAAACTGGTTATTATTCTCAAAAGCACTTATTTATCTAGAAAGATAGTGATGGTTGATTTTTTTATAAAGAGTTGATACAACTATCTACCTAGTGTTATACAATAGGAGTTTCTAACTTTCGCGATAAGAACATGCAATCCATGACATCTTTATTTTGGCTCACTGTGATCACATTAATTAAAATGCAATTATTATGAGCAAAAACTAAATTCTATAGAACGTTTATTTACTCAAACATATTGTCCTATTGAAAATCGAAAGTAACCAATGTTATATCATGGAGTACCAAAGAGCACAACGGTTCGACACATTATTTTAATATTAATTCTTTTCTGATGTGAGACTACAAAATCTTTACCCATGTTGTTTCTAGATAAAATGTGTACAATGGTTCTACATAATATTTTTTAAGACAAAGTGTGTACAATGGTAATGATAGTCAACCATTACGTGCATTATATTTCTCAAGATTTGGTTTGATCATTATTGGTTGTATACATATAGATCAAAACCAATTATCAGTCAAAAAAATTATATTTTTGTCATCGTGTATTTAAGAAGTAAATATGTGCATTTGTCCATCATTGTCAAACATAGCAATAGAAGAGAGAGAAATATGAGTGTGCAAAATAGAGATTCAAATTACATATCAATCAATGAGGGACCATGCAAGAAACGATTATAAGGTAGAAGGGTCATGGATAATAAAAATATATTATAATTAAGATTAGTGACGAAAAAATGTTTAAGAAAAAACTCAATTTATACTTATTGGTGGGCTTGCATATTATTGAAGTTGTTGTATCAAGTTAATTAACAAATGAAATGTTATTAACCAATTTGAGCCATAAACCTACAATATCGTTCCCACCTACATATTAGATGTAATACAATTCAAAATTTCAAATGTTTCTATGCTAGGCTCAAATAAAACGTATTTTTATTCTAATCAAATATAAGTTATAATACTTGGTGACAACAATTTTATTACTAAGATAAAATTTGAAGTTATATGAATAATATATATATAATAATTAATAACAAGAGCAACTATCGATGATGCCCTCGCATTTGCGAGGGCCACATGGCTAGTTTTACAAGTAGAGTCACACCAAATTAGAATAAGCAAACGATGCATTCACATAAAAACTGAGGCTATTACAATTTTGTTAAGACCTGCTAATAATAACGGAACAGTTGGACAAAATAAAAAACCATCACGTGCTACAGCTGTAGTGCTGCTCGATGTGAAACAGAGGAAATTCGGCAAAGGGTTCGACCAGCCTGAGCCCTGAGGCACTAACGCACACGGCCTCTTTGCCATGTGGGCATCCGCACGCGACAAAGGCTATTCGAAACATGACAAAGCCTTTGCTGTGTGCATACACACGGCAAATGCGACACGGCAGCGATCGCCACGGCAAAGGTCCTTTGTCGTGCGGTTTCCAAAAAAGACACGGCAAAGCCTTTGTCGTGTGTCTTACGCATAGACACGGCAAAAAGTGAGATGACGGTTCCCGTGGATATGATGGTGTTCATTATTTGCCGTGTGTCTCGTCGAAAAGTACATGGCAAAGAGGTTGTCTTTTCAAAAAATAAATTTGAAAAAAAATCAATTTTGTTTCGAACTATTTTGAATATTTTTGACTTGTTAATCTCATATAGGATATTTTTACCCTAAGTATGCTTAATATTAGGTCAAATTACACTCATAATCAAACTTCCCCTTTGGTCACCCATCCTAACACTACTCTATCTCTAGCACGCTTAACTTCTTCGTTCCTTCCGAGAAAAAAACCATACCTTATCAATAATACTTTCATATCAATCCTTTTAACTCTTGGACCATGATGTCACACATCTCAGTTTTAGATTCCAAACAATTATTTAAGTAGACAATAATGAATAAGTAATAATAATCCTGAATCCAAATAAAAAATAAAATGTTTTTATTTTATTGCATTTTTCTAATTAATATGGAATTCATATATTTAAATCCGTAAATCGGAATTTGACACAAAAAATGTCTAAATCGATCAAAAAATGAGAGGAATACAAATATGACATCCATATAATCTTTTGAAAAATCCCTATAATTAGCCATATAATTAGCCATTTGGTGGTTGCTTCACAAAATCCCCCATTTTATGCTCGGAAAATGGAAAATGGATTTTCGGTGCAATTAAAAGGAAAAAATTCTCCTGTAACATTGTTCTCCATCCCATAATGCACATCCATGTATCATATGTGCATATTATCACAAACTATGCCTTGATTCTAGCCATAACATTGGTTATTTAACTCGAAAGTCAAGAAACCTCAAATGAGATAGGTCATTTTGTGAAGTTTTTTTTAGACATATTCAATATACCAAGTTCGATATTTTTCCTCCAACTATTTCACATAATATGACACCATGCGAACGTTTCACATTGTTTCGATCTTTTTTGAATTTTTTATGCCTCTTTTAAACTATCGACAAACTTTGTCAAATGACAGGTACGAAGATTCTTAGCTCGAAGCTGAGCCTCTCTAAACTTGTATTGGATCTCTGATGAAATAGCACATTGTGAACCTAAAAATTATTTTAGTAAAAAATCATGACCATCAGATCATGTACCTGTAGTTCATATCTGACCCACTTCCTACCAATTCGGCAGGAATTTGTCCTTTTCACCTGGGGTGGAAGAAAAGGTTTGAGATCCCCCCGTTGGTACATTGCCCATTTAAGGTGGTCTACTATTTTTGAAAATAGGGTGGTAGCATTTTGAATTATCCATTTGGTGGTTGCTTCACAAAATCCCCTATTTTTTGTGGTCGGAAAATGGAAATTGGCTTTTTGGTGCAACGAAACGGAAAACTTCCTTCTGCAACATTTTTCGCCATCTGATGACCCACAAGTATAGGGGGTGTATCGCAGTACTTTCGATAAATAGGAGTGTCGATCCCAACGAGGAGCAGAAGGTGCTGGCTATTGGTATGGAGCGGGAAATCTCTGTAAATACTTAGCAAATGGATTTTTAGGAGTTTTCTGATAAAGACAACGAACAAACGCAGCCAGTGGCCCAATCCTTTCTTAGCAAAGGACAAGCCGGTGGAAATACTTATAAGGACCAAACGTTCTCGAGGACACATGAGAATTCTGTCAAGTGCTTTCGCTTCAAATAGCTGAGTACCTTTCTTTCGTGTTGTAAGTGTTGTGTGGGTGAACCTGTGCTAATGCACCGAGCTTACTTGCACTAATACATATTTGTGATTAAACCCCCTGCAAGCATCCACAACTACAGGAAAGCAATTAAGATATAAACCTAACCATAGCCTTAAACTCTGAGATCCTACGCTCCCTTGTGCAAAGGTGTCCTAATGGGGGTTCAGGTTTCTATCACTCCGGCAACCCCACAATTAGTAGCGAAATACACAATGTATTCCCCTGGGCCCATAAATAGTAAAGTATCATGTAGTCGACGTTCACATGACACCACTAGAAGAATAGCAGCACAACTTAAATACTAAACCATTGAATAATATCTCAACACAAATCCACTACTAACAACATGATTTCTCCCATGTCCTCAAGGACTAAACGAACTACTCATAAGACATCATATGGATCAAGATCAAAGATGATATGGTGATGGATAACAATCTGAACATAAACAATAATCCAATGGTTCCACTCACAAGCATCAACTACAATAGTAATCAACACCGGGAAAGTTTCCTCTAAGAACTATGCAAGTATTCAACACGATTGTTACAGCGGGATGGAGTGATGATGATGGTGCTGGTGGAGATGATGGTGTGGATGATGATGATGATACCGATGAAATCTAGCTTGACGATAGTGTTGATGGCGACGATCTCCCCTCTCTGGGAAGGAATTTCCTTGGCAGAAATCTGTCTGCCGGAGAGCTCTTTCTCTCTTAGTGTTTTCCTCCCCGCAGAGGCGGCGGAAATCTTTCTATTGTCGCTCCCCTGGTATTAGGGTTCCGATAGGAAGTTATAGGCAAGAGGGCGGACTCGGAGGCCGGCCAGGTGGGCCACACCTGCCCTAGGCGCGACCCATGGGGGACCCGCACCTAGGGGGTGTGGGCCCCTGTGGCCGAGCTGCCTCCCCTTCTGGCTTCCTTCGTCTTCTAGGAAAATATAATTTTCCAATATTTTTTTGGTATTTTTCTGATCTTCGCGAAATTGCATCAAAACACCTCTTTTTCCATCAGAGTCCTAACTCCGGCAGTTCATCCTCCAAGAATCATCCAACATGCAAAAAAAGATAAAAAATACATAAGTAACACCTCATAATATGAAATATATCAATGAATAGAGTCAAATTATGATATAAAATGGTGATGCAAATTTGACGTTTCAACTCCCCCCAAGCTTAGACCTTCGCTTGTCCCAAGCAAAAACTGAGCTCAGTAAACATGTCCACAAGTTTATGGATTGAAGTGTCAATAAAAGAATACGGACAAGAAGCATCACACTTACCATTACACGACTCAAAGAAGAAAGTAACTCGCCAGTATATAACTTTAGCTTGCAACAAGTACAGGAGTCACAATAGAGATGCATAAAGATAAATCAAAATTGGAATTGGCCAACTTTGTTCTTGGTCAGAGAACAGCTGGCAAACAGTTTCAGAAAAAGCTTGTGTAGAAGTCTTCAAAACAAGAGCACTCTTTGCTCAAACATAAAAGGTTTTTCACAATGATGGCTTTCGAAGTAATACTCAATAGATAAGAGTCTTGTGCAAACAAGGAAGATTAATAACATGATTGAATAAATCACCATATGAATGCTTGAAACACAACAACTCAAATTTTTGCTGGAGATAGAGAGTAAGTAGGTTTACTGACTCAACTTAGAAATAGAAGAAAGGTCCCTTCATAGAGGGAAGCAGGGATTTCAAGTCATAAAGAGCTTCCAAAAGATTATGGTACTTACTAGCTTTGAGCTCTCATTTCCCCTACCATAGGCATCTTGAAATGATTAAGGTTAAAGTGAACAAGGATGGAGTATATGCTTGACAATATATAAGTTGGCAATCTCATGTCCCTTGAATATGAGGGCCACACCTCATGCTACTCAACTTCAGTCACCTGTAAGTTCTTGTCATTGTAAGTACATGCGTATCATAGAGAACCGCCAATGGGGTACCCCTTGCACATGGTACAGGAGCTATCTCATAACCAAAATGACAAGGCAAGCAGACAGTGAGCATCTCAGCGATCTTTTTATTTACTATTTGCATAGATTTTTTTGAGGATGCTTCACATCTTGCTCACTATGGTGATGCTACAAGTTTCCACCATGATTAGGCATGGCTTAGGCTAGCGGCCCAGGTGTTTCTCTAATACAAAATACATAACTCCATGGACTTACAAGCTCCCTTTTTATTTCATACCGGCGACATCCATAGACAAAAGAGCACGATATCAACTGTGTACAAAGTACAAGTGCAATGTTGAAAACGTTCCCCGTGACAGCATAGTTCTACTAATTCCAACATATAGATGCAAGCATATACAACTTCGATGTCCTAATGGTTCAAGTTTACTAGGGGCAAGAAAATAAGGTGTGCCATCAAGTTCGTGAGATCTTTACTAACTAGTTTTCACATAACAAAATACTTTTTAATTCGAAAGATAGATGAAACTTGAGAATTTGCTTGGAATAGCAATAATGCCAATAGGTAGATATGGTGGACACAAAAGGCACATATTTTGGTTCAAAGGGATTGGAAGCATGAGAAGTATGCCTTCTCAAAACAGGTTTTTGGCTAGCAAGGCTGGGTAAAAAGCAAAAGAGTTGAAAGAAACAAGCAAACATACAAGTGATAAAGCCAAACATGAAGTCTTCCTTGAAGACACAAAAGATCTTAAATAAAGAATACTAAGCTTATGAGCCAATCAAGAAAGAAAATAAATGATACAAAACACCTGTAAGCTTTTTCTCTTTTCCTTTCAAACCTCAAAAAGTGTTGCTACTAACCAGAGCTTAGTTTGCCAAAACCAATTTAGATCTACTTGATGCTCCCAAAGTGATGCCAATACTGATCAACAAGATCAATCATATAATAGAGATTGCAAACTAAAATAAGAAGTGCAAAACGTAAAAGATGAGACTTCTCATTAATATTCCATAAAGGCACTCATACCAAGGGATACATAGATAACCAACTAAAGGAGAGATACTGCCACATGCAAACCAACCTATAAGATAACTTCTCTACCAAAGATATGAATCCACTAAAAAGGTAAAGATAATGATGTGATACCGCGACACTCCCCCAAGCTTGGACAAAGCCAAGGGGATGCCAAACCGGATGACGAATTACTCCTTCGGTGGTGGTGGTGTTCTCTTGATAAGATCTTCAATAAGTTTCCTCAAATCCTCAAACTCAAAAGTCAGAGCACAAATCAAATCCGAGTATTGCTCAATGCGGTTCATGATCATGTCAGACCGAGAATTCTAGTCCTTGTTATTCTTTCCCCACTCTTCCTTCTTAGTGTGTTTCTCCCCTGCATGGTTAGAACGAGGCATATCTCAAGCCGAGGGCAGGTTCCCTTGGGGTACCTGTTGGTATTGATGCTCATGTATAAGATTATGGAAGGGATTCTTGGTACGTGGAGGAGGTGACCATGGAGCGAGGATATGACGCGGAGTTTTCCCTCCTGTAGACATCCGTGCTGTCCTCCTAAGCCTGGTAGGGTTTTTCACCACTCCAATGCTTGCGATGGATGCTCGTCCTCCTCCATGTCTTCTTCATCCCCAACCAAGATCTCCTCCTCCTTGGGGTTTTGAGGATTGTCTTCCTCGGGCTTCTTGCCTTTATCGTTGGCGGAGACCATGGTGCTCTAAACTTGAGAAGATTTCCTGATAGAAACAGATCGAAACAAAAACACGACGAGAACACGATGCACGAACCTCGAGGGATCCGTGGGGGTTATATATTATGAAGTTTAAATGCATAAGGAAGGTACTGGTACAAAAACGATGCAGAGATGGAGCTCGGGAGGCTCACACCCCCTCCAGGAACGACCAGCTAGGGCCTGCACCTGGGGTGGGTTTGGCCACCCCGGCCTCTATTTCCTCCTCTGTTCCGTCTCGTAACCTTCCGTATGTATTAAAAACAGCAAAAATATAAAAATACTGGGTTTTCACGAACCCTCTGTTTTCACCACTTTTACCTATTCAAAGACGAACTCTGCAGATTCCTTTTCCCCTTGTCCTGGGAATTTCCTTCATACAAGACCTTACACAAACCTCAATGACAATTTTAGTATAGGAAAAAAAATAAACCTTTAGGTTCACACTTCAACTGAAAGCCATCAAAGCAAAAGCTATTGTCGCAACTCCTTTCCAAAAACCCAAAAGAATCTGGAAGGGAATCAATATAAGAGGCAAATGCAAAAGACGGCAGAAATCTGTCAAAACAGACCAGCAGATAAAGATTGATTTTTTTGAAAACCTTCTGTTGCTCAAATCAAAAAGTGCAAAACTAATGAAAGTTGGGTAACAACCTGGAGAACAAGCACATAAAAATACATTTCCATCCGAAGTACTGAGCTCCTTAACAAATTTTTACAATGCAGCACAAAAATCTATCCCAGGACAACCACTTTTCAGAACTCCTCTACTTCTCAAAATTAGTTCAACTTGACACAAAAACCAAAACAAAAAGGATAATGAGCGGTTATTACTGAGGTAATAACTTCCAAGACTCTATAATACTATTGGGTTATCTCCCAAGATGTACTTTTCTTTAATGCCTTTAAGTTAGGCTTGATAGTTTCAAAATGCTCACATAGGAGATAAGGATTTGAAGCGAAAGAGAGCATCAAAAAGCAAATAACCAACACATTTGAGTCTAACCCACTGATACGTCAGAAACGTATCTATAATTTTTGATGTTCCATGCTTGTTTAGTATCTACTTTGCTTTGCTTTGTCTACACTTTGAGGTGTTTTTATATCTTTTATGGAACTAACCTATTAACAAGTTGCCACAGTGCCAGTGTCGTGGTATTGCCGACGAGTACACCATGGAGGGGTCCTCATAGTGCGTGTTTAGAGACGTGGGGGAAAGCGGACGGTTGACGGGTACGAGGTAACATAGCTTACCTAGGTTCAGATCCCACGACGGTGGCGGAATCCTACTCCTGATAAAAATCACTATAAGGGCAATACGCCGAGTTTCAGGGATTGGTTCGCTGTGCGAGGTTGTATGAATCGATGCCCTAAAGGCTCCCATAGGCCCGACTTATATAGTCGCCAGGTCCTAGGGTTACATGGAAAAGTCCTAGCCGGACATGTTACAGATCAAGGTGGCAACGGGGACGGGGATGACCGGGGATGAGTCCACCGTACCCGCCCCACCCCCCGCCAGTCCACATACCCGCCATCCCCATGAAGCTTCGCGGGGATGAAATGGTCCCCATCCCCGACACTGGCGGGTACCCGCTCCCCGCCGGGGAATCCATGGGGATCTCGGCACAACTGCTCATCTTTGCCTCAATGCGACGATTCCTTGCCACCAGAGTTGCTCGCCGGCATTAGCTCGCATCCCTGCCCCTGGCCGGCGAGATTGAGGTCGATAGAATGTGAGGTGGCGACGAATTCGCTGGTACTCCTTCCTTGCTGACGAGCTCCCTCTCTAGCCGTCACCAACATCGTGTTTGGTGCGTACGAACTTGCAGGAAGGAGGGGCTGCCGGATGGAGGTACGCTGGCGGCTGCGTGCGACTGAGAAATGGGATTTGGGAAAGTGAGAGTGACGGCTGGTTGAGGGAAACGAGGGGTGGGGGTTATGGTTTTTTTCATAATATTGAATGTATGTTTGACTGACAAGTGGGATCTCGGGTATCCATGGAGTACCCATGGAGGGAATTTTTTCCCCATCCCCGCCCCGCCACACTATCGGGTACCCGCCCCACTAGCCCCATGGAGGCAATTTATCCCCATCCCCGGTTCTTAGCGGGTATATCCCCGCGGGTACCCGCCTCCATGGATAAAACTGCCATCTTGAGTTACAGAGTCCTACACCGTCTATTACTAGTCTTGTGTATCTTGCACTCCAAGGCTCCGGGTACGCTGGTGACTCCACCGTAGCCTTCCTTTATCCGGCATGGGCCTCCCTTCTGGATCCATCTAACTGGGCCGCCCAGCAGGCCATAGGCCATGCTACCAACTGTGGGCCACCCCGGTTATCCGGATAGGTGACATGCTATGAGGATACCCATATAGCATATCCCCAACAGTAGCCCCTGGAGAACTCCGAGATCTTGCGCCGTCTTGCCTTTTCAGATGAATACTCCATCTAGTTGGATGTAGGCAAATCGTCAAGAAATATCTTGTAGTCCTCCCAAAGAACCCTGGAAAGCTTTCTCCGTCTTCAATATGTAAGTTGGAGAAATGCTGAATCTTTCATCGTACTCTTCCGTAGCCAGACTGGATCCGTCCATGCCAGAATCTTCCGATGTGATGGCTCATCTGCCTGTGCCAGCTAGGACGACGTAGGCTTAGGTCAGCGACACCTCGTAACTCACACATGCAGAGAACGCAATCATGTCCGATTTTCCTGCGCGAGCGATACGAACCATTGGCGGCGACGGTTGGAGACATGGCGAAAATTCCGCACACGTTCGCAAACACGTCGTCTACGCGGCAACCGTCCGATCAAGCTGCACGAATCTTGATGCTTGGAGATGATAAATAGTAACCACGGTGGAATTTCCACTTTTTACCTCATTATCCTCGCATCGTCTTCTTCCTCCAGCGCGCGCCCCCTCGAGCTCTCCGCGCCTAACTCGCGAAAATATCCTAGCCTCCAATCCGCACCAGTCACACCCAACCTCACTCCATGGCCAGCAGCAGCACCTCTCCCTCCATGGCGGCGTCCAACGAAGCCGCGGCGAAGCCGGAGAGCTCCATTGTCGTGCCTCCAGAGGGCCTGGTCATCCCTGCATCGGCGGTGATCGAGTCCACCGACGGCGACCTTAATCTGGCGGTGCTGGAGCCGTTGGAGCGAGGAGGAGCTAGATTCACACAAGGGCGACTAGCGCGGCTCAGAAATCACAGACCGTAATATCCAAGAGCTGATCGCCGAGGATTACCTCAACGTGACGGAGGGGCTCGCCTGGCGGGTGGCGCCGGCTGGCGAGGTTACACCTTCTCCCCAAGCCGGAGAAAAGGTGTACCTCAAAGCCCAACTGGTACGCGGCGTCTCCATGCCTATATCCAGCTTCTTCCTCTCCGTCTTGAATCACTATAGAGTCCAGCCCCAGAACCTTTCCCCCAATAGTATCTTAGTTCTTAGCAACTACGCGGCTCTGCGAGGGATACTTAGGGATAAGGCCTAGGTTAGACCTCTTTGTTTAATTCTTCATCGTCAAATGTGAAGCCGGACATAGCAAGGAAGAACTTAGGAACTGCGGCACCATAAGCTTCAAGATTCGACCTGGCCGGCGGTTCCTCGACATCGTCGGCCACGATTCCTGCAAAAATTGGCAACGGACGTACTTCTACGGAACAGACATCCCTCTAGTTGGCCGACAAGTAACGTACCCAGACTTCGTTGACGGAGCCACCGCCGAAGCCTCGTCATGGAGATCCTAGGCCTCCCTTCCCTCCGACCTCGATGCTTCCCGCGCCATAAGGCGGATAGAATGGTTCGTAGAGACGGGTTTGACCGGCTTGGACCTATCCATGTGCTAGTTCATCAGGCGAATCCAACCTCTGCAGCACCGCGCGAAGCTCATGCACGAGTATACTAGCGACAGAAGGGATAGCCTCCGCATCTCCGTGGACAACTTCTCGAGCGACTCCGTCAAGCCCTGCCTTAAGGACATTGTTAAGGTGAAGGATAAGAAGCGTGGCTTCACCATCACCTACGACATGTTCGTAGACGGCAAGTGCCCAAAGGTAGGTATTTATTTTCCATGTATGACATATACTCCAGTTCTTCCATCTTGCAAGTGCCATCTTATCTAACACGGTGACTTCTCACTTAACAGCTTAGCGATCTAGAGGAGGGCAACCTGGCTGCCCAAATCTATGATCCAAAGATGAAGGAAGTCACGGTCGTGTCCGACGACGAGGCTCCGTTGGCGCGAAAGCGGAAGAGCTCCACCTCTGACGCTACCGACGGAAGCAAGAAGAAGAAGACGAAGGGTGGAGCCTCCAAGAAGACTACCGCCGCCCTGGAGGCGGAAAAGAGAAAAGTTATCGGGATCTCCTTTGCCAAAGCACCCTCACTTGTGTAAGCTTCTCTTCCTCCGACATTGTCTATTTATCTGTCTTTCTCCTGTACTTATGCATTTTGCATGTTTCAGGAAGAAAGCCACGACCAGCCTCAAGAAGACCTCCAAATTGGGGGCTTCTAGAACTATCAAGGACATGCTGCATCGCGATGCATCTCCCGCCATCGCCCCTACCACTCCCTCCGTCAAGCCTTCGTCTGCCCCGACAAGCTCACAAGCTAAGGAGGCGTCTGGCCCTTCCGCCATGGAAGTGGACTCAGGTGCTTCTACCAAGGTTGCAGTCGTCGGCGAGCAGGCGACGCAAGAGAGTGACGCCCACCAAATGGCTGAAGCTCCGGCTAAGGATGCCATCAGTAGCGGTAAGGCGGTGGTGGAAGCAGGTACTTCTACCGTAGGCGGTGCCCCCGCACCCACGAAAGCCATAACCTATCCGAAGATAGTCTATCTGGTACTTACGCCGGCTAGCACTTCTATGGTTCCTGGTGCGGCACTAACATCTCCGACGTGCGGTCTAGAGGAGCTTCTCCGTCAAGCAGAAATCTTGCAAGGAAACAGCGAATCCTTTGGCAAGATACTGGCCGAGAGTGCTACAAACCTCAAGATCATTGCACATGTAAGTTTTATTTTGCCTTTTTTTCATATGAGTATCCCACTGTAGCCCCCAAGGATGTAGACGGAAAAACCATAGGTTTTTGCATCTATATGCTCTAAGAGTGACTAAGTTAGAAAAACTATCACTGTAGCCCCCAAGCATGTAGATGGAATGAAACATTCTAACTAGATGCTTTAAGAGTAGCATACGTAGTGTTTATAAATTTCAATACTGTAGCCCCCAAGCCTCTAGTTGTAACTGAATTAGTTCCGACTAGATGCTTAAAGAAAAGCTAAGCATACATCCGAGTTAAAAACTTTATACTGTAGCCCCCAAGCTTCTAATCGAGGACTGAATTAGTTCTGACTAGATGCTTAAAGAAAAACTAAGTATATTACTAAGTCAAAAACTCTCGCTGTAGCCCCCGAGCGTCTAGGTGGAAAATTTCCGACTAGATGCTCCAAGAAGACTAAACAACGTTTAACGTTTTTCCTTTTTTCCACAGAATGAGAATGCTCGGAGGGGCATGGCCAACAACAAGTACCAGAAGATGCGCGCAGACCTGGAAGCTGAAAAGGGTAAAACTGCCTTCTTGAAGGAACAGATCACCAAGAGCAAGCGTTCGTTTTCTTTTTCGCATTCCGACTTGGTTTTGGTCCCATATTATCTGAGTACTCACTGTGTACTTTGCTTTCTCTGACTTGCAGAAACCATTGCCAAGGCCAAGAATATTGTCGAGCAATCCAAGCACATTCAAGAGCTGGATAGCGAGAACAAAATTCTTAAGCAGGAGAGGAAAGACATGCTGAAAATGCATGAGGAGTCGATGAAGGTCTTGTAGGACTCCGCCAATGAGGAAATCAATCGCTTGAAGGAGGAGATTGCGATCTTAAAAGATCAGAAGTGGGCTGCCGATGAGCAGAATCAACGCCATAGCGAGGCGTATAAGCTCCTCCAACAAGAGAAACAATCCTTGGTGGACACCCTCTGGCAAGCTGAGGCCAGCATCTTCAATAAGTTTTCTCCGTCTTGGATTTCTGTAGTCTGGATACTTTGAATTGTTGAACTCATGCGCTCCTTGTCGGAATTTGCAGCTCCTATGGGTTTAACCCGATCGCCTCCTCCAGCCAAGGAATGCATGGTTCTTGCCAGCAACTTCATCAACACCGCCATCACGCAAGACAAGGAGATCACCAAGCCCCTCCAGATAAACATCAAGGCATCGGACTCCATGGTGAAGTACTCGGAGATTCTGCGCCGAGCCACCGAACGTATCACAAGCTGGAAAGCTTCATGTGCACGGGCTGGCGCAAGGATGGCTCTGTCAATGGTGAAGGCACACTATGAAGATGCCGACATCGACACGGTGACCTCTGGCATCCCTGACGTCGACGATGATGGCAAAGAGATTAATCATGAAGCCATCTTGTCGTCACTCGCGGGTTAAGACACCAGAGTTGCCGAGTTGGTGGACATCGACGTCTTCGTGCCCATGAACATCATCGACAGCGGCAACCAAGGTTCCTCCGAGTCCCACCACAGCGCTGACTTCGAGGGTGGTTCCCCGATTGGTGATGATGCTGCTTCCAAGTCACCTGCGCCAAAGGAGTGAAGAACAACTTTGTAATATTTGTTTCACCTTTGGTGCATATGCGGAAAAAACTTGTTTATGTAACTTAAGGCGGAAAAGAATGGTTGTTATTTCCTGCTAGTTAAGAACTAGTTTTCAGCATGTATATATGTTTAAGCAAGTGTTGGCTTATCCATTACTTTGGTTCTTATGCTTGACTTTTCGTGAGTCGATAGACTCGTTGTCGGAACCATGCGCTTAGGTGATGATGCCGAATGGCACCGTCAATAACCTTAGCACAAAATCGCCGACAATAAGTGTTGAAAGTCACTACTCCACAATCCACATAAAAACGACAAAGAACGTGTAGACCAGAGAAGTTAAGCTAACGCCCGTAGGCGGAATTTTCACAAGTGCAATTGCAAAGCTTGTGCATAAAGGTTTTACATGATCCAAAAATGAACACTAAAGGAGGTAAAAGACTCAGAAATATGAGTGAACCAGAGAGCTTTATTTCATTGATCATATAAGAGGTACACAATTAGATAAAAAATGCTAAGTGTAAAAAGGACGTAGCTGTACTATGTTCCATGGTCGATCAAGCTCCGGGTAGTCATCATCCGGGTCAAGTCGCTTACGCTTATGATCCTCGTTGGGTATATCCTTCAGTTCACGATTGTCAACGAGGTAGTAAGACCCATTGAGTAGCGCCTTGCTTATGATGAACGGTCCTTCCCATGGCGGGGATAGTTTGTGTGACTTCTTCTGCTTAAGTCGGAGCACCAAATCCCCCTCTTTAAATGAGCGATGCCGAACGCGGCGACTATGGTAGCTACGTAGCTTCTGCTGGTAGATGGCGGATCTTTGGCATGCCAAAACGCGCTCCTCCTCGAGAAGGTCCACATCTAGGCGTCTGGATTCTTCAGTGTCATCTTTGTCGTAGGCGGCAACTCTTGGTGCATCGTGAAGGATGTCGGAAGGCAGGATGGCTTCTGCTCCATATACCATGAAATAAGGGGTGTAGCCGGTGGATCTGTTGGGTGTAGTTCGTAAACTCCACAACACAGATGGCAATTCTTCCGCCCAGGGTCCAGCTGCTCTATGTAGCGGTGCCTCAAGACGTGGCTTGATTCCCTGCAGAATTAATCCATTGGCTCGCTCAACCTGACCGTTGGACTGTGGGTGTGCCATAGATGCAAGGTCAAGTCGGATGCCTTTCTCCCAACAATAAGCCTCCACTTCTCCGAGTGACAAATTGCTGCCATTGTCGATGATAATGCTGTGTGGGAGACCAAATCTCACCACTAGATCCCGGACAAACCTGAGGGCAGTTGCCCCATCGAGCTTTCTAATGGGTTTAGCTTCTATCCATTTAGTGAATTTATCAACTGCTACAAGCATATGCATAAATCCACAAGGTGCCGTCTGTAACGGTCCGCCCCTAGACTGCAAACGGCCAAGTTATTGGTATTGTTCGGAATTCTTCAGCAGGAACATGTGGTTGTCGGGCATAATACTGGAAACCCATGCATGTCTCAACCAGCTTGTCGGCGTCCGCCTTCGCGGTCAGCCAGTAGAATCCTTGCCGGAAGGCTTTTGCGACCAACGATCGAGGAGCGGCGTGATGCCCGCAATCTCCGAGATGTATTTCGCGTAGGATTTCCATACCTTCTAGCTGGGAAACACACTTTAGGTATACACCAGTAGTGCTCCATTTGTAGAGTTGCCCATTGATTATGGTATAACCCTTTGCTCGTCGTACTATTTGCCGTCTTTCGACTTTGTCGTCGGGCAAAGTTCCGTGTTCGGGATATTCCATGAACGGTTTTGTCCAAGCTGGAGGGACCTTAGTCACCATGTTGACGAAAGAGTCAGCTCTATCCGGGTTGTCGATGTCGGCTCCCTTCACAGATGGTGTGCGCAGGTGCTCTAGGAAAACTCCTGGCGGAATTTGCTTGCGCCCTGATCCAAGCTTAGACAGCAGATTAGCCGCCTCGTTTTGCTCCCTAGGTACATACTTGACTTAGTAGCCCAAGAAGCTCTTGCCTATCTCGTCCACTTCGTCTCGATATGCCGCCATCATAGGGTTTCGCGCATTCCAGGTGCCAGCCACCTACTGGGCAACCAAGTCGGAATCTCCACAGCAAACTATGCACTTGATGCCAATATCCTTGGCTACACGCAATCCGTGAATGAGTGCTTCATACTCCGCCATGTTGTTTGTAGCCTCGAAGTGGATCTGCAGAATGTAGTGTAGCTTGTCTCCTGTTGGTGACTGTAGGAATACACCAGCCCCCGAGCCGTTGAGCAGCTTTGACCCGTCAAAGTGCATCACCCAGTACTCTGGTTCCGGCAACGGAGTAGCTTCTGGCATCTCCGTCCAATCTGTAACAAAATCCGCCAAGGCTTGTGACTTGATAGTGTCGCGTCTCTTGTAGGTGATCTCGAAGGCGGCAAGTTTAATGCCCCACTTCGCGACCCTTCCCATAGCGTCGCTGTTGTTGATAATGTCGGACAGTGGAGTCTTGCTCACCACTGTGATTGGGTGCTCCTGAAAGTAATGCCTCAGCTTCCGAGAAGCAAGGAATACTCCATAAGCTATCTTCTGGTAGTGCGGGTAACGCTGCTTGGACTCCGTCAAGACCTCGCTCACATAGTAAACTGGTCGTTGAACTCCGTGCTCATATCCTAGTTCCTTCCGCTCTACCACGACGACGATGTTGATTACCCGGTTGGTTGCCACCATGTAGATTAACAGGGGCTCTCCAGGCTCGGGCGCTGCAGGGATGGGCGCTGAGGAAAGAATCTCGTTGAGCTGCTTCAATGTTGCATCTGCTTCGTCTGTCCATGTGAATTTGTCCGCCTTCTTCAGCAACTTGTATAGCGGTAGAGCCTTCTCTCCAAGTCGGCTAACGAACCGACTAACTGCTGCAATGCAACCTGTTAGTCGTTGAATGTCCTTTAGGCATGTCGGACGATTTATGTTTAAGATGGCCTTGATTTTCTCCGGGTTGACCTCAATTCCGCATTGGGAAACGATGAAACCCAACAATTTGTCGGCTGGAACCCTGAAGACGCACTTCTTAGGGTTAAGCATCATGTTGTATTTCCGAAGATTATCAAAGGTTTCTTTTAAATCGGAGATTAAGTCATTTGACTTTTTATACATCACCGCGATATCGTCCATGTAGGCGTGAACGTTCCGACCAATTTGGTCGTGGAGGCAACATTGCATTGTCCGCTGGTAGGTAGCACTGGCGTTTTTCAGCCCAAAGGGCATCGTGACATGGCAAAATGTGTCGTATGGGGTAGTGAACGAAGTGGCCAATTGGTCTGACTTCCTCATCTTGATCTGGTGGTATCCTGAGTATGCATTGAGAAAACACAAAAGCTCCGAGCGAGCCGTCGAGTCAATGACTTGGTTAATGCGAGGCAAAGCAAACGGATCTTTGGGACATGCTTTGTTCAAGCCGGTGTAATCAACGCACATTCTTAATTCATTTGTTCCCTTTTTGAGGATAAGTACAGGATTGGCCACCCATCGGGTGTGAAGGACTTCTCGGATAAATCTAGCTTTGAGTAACCTAGCTATCTCTTTGCCAATGGCGCGTCTCTTCTCATCTCCGAAGCGTCGTAGAGGTTGTTTCACTGGTTTGAATTTTGGATCAATGTTTAAGCTGTGCTCGGCAAGTTCCCTAGGTACACCTTTCATGTCGGCAGGTTGCCAGGCAAAGATGTCCCTATTCTCACGGAGGAACTCGACAAGCGCGCTTTCCTATTTGGGGTCCAGGTTCGTCCCAATGGCGGTGACCTTGGAGGCATCGCATACCACAAGTTACACCGGCTTGGTCTCGATGGCGGCCTTGAACGCAAGAGCGGAGTCGGAGATCTGCTTCTTCGACGCGGGCATCTCTGAGTCATCGACCTTGCTCTGGATCTCTTTGAATTCTTCACTGTAGAGGACAGCTTCTGCAATGGCTGCTTCATTGATCTCGTAGTCCCTTGCCTTGGTAAAGCTTCCGGATACGATGATGACACCGTTTTCCGGGTATCTTGAGTTTGTTGTAGACGAAACATGGTTTGTCCATGAACGTGTGGAATATGTCGCGGCCGAATATGACGTGGTACACGCTCTTGAAGGGGACCACCTCAAAGTTCATGCGCTCTTGCCGATAATTGTTAACATCGCCACAGGCAACCTGAAGTGTAATGCACCCAAGGGACCGAGCCTCCCAACCAGGAACTACGCCGTGGAAGATGGTGTTGGTCCGCATTGGGTTTGCCTCCATCAAGTTCATCTTCTGCAGTGTATCTAGGTACATGATGTTGATGCTGCTTCCACTATCCACCATACACTTGGTGAACTCCACACCGTCAATCAAGGGGTTGATGACCATGGTGTACTGGTTCTCCGTAGGTATAAGGTCTGGGTGGTTCGTCATGTCCCAAGTGATTGGAACCTCCGAACAGCGCAGGTACTGGGGAACTAGGGGGAGAGTAGCCATCAGGATCTTCAGAGAGGTCTTCTGTTGTCGGACGGTGGGGGTGCCAAGGAATGTATGGTAGACTAAAGCCTTCTTTGCGAAGGGGTTCTTGCCCTTGTCGTCGCTCTTGGCGGCGTGCTTGGGGTCAACGTCTTCGTCCATATCACTTGAATCCTTGGACTCCTCCTCCTTCTTCTTCCCCTTGCCCTTGCCTCACGATCTGTTCTTCCGACTTCGCTTGTAGCCTGACTCCGGGTCTTCCTTGAGGTCATTGACGAATTTGCAGTGTCGATTGGTATGGGAGGCTTTGCCGTTGACGTCGAGGTGTACGAGGCACGGCATATCGCGGTACTCCTCGTATGTTTAGGGAACGCGGAGCGGCGCTGAGGTAGTTTCGCTTCCTCGTTGCTGCCCACGACCAGCTCCCCTTCCTCGGCCACGTTGTCCGCCATCACCTCGTCTTGCAAAAGTCATAGCGACCATGTCGGTAGATTGCTTTTCTTCTGGAACAGTTTTCCGCTTTGTACTGCTGTTCCTCCGAGCTTGAGTTGGAACGGCCGTTGCCGGCAAGGAGCCGCGAGCATCGTCGTCGGTAGCTGCGAACTCACTAGCCAACTGAATCATCTGGTTCAGGTCAAGCTGGTGATTGTCCTGCAAGCGCTTTAGCTTATGTCGGAGCAACGTGCCCCTTTCCAACCCGTCGATGAAGGCGGCCATGGCGGTCTGAGCGTGCACTCCTGCACAGGAATTCTTCATGTCCAGCCAGCGGGAGAGGTAAGCGCGAGATGTCTCGTCTTTCTCTTGCATGCACCGCTGTAGATCGCCCATAGTGCAGGGACGCTTGTATGTACCCTTAAAGTTCTTGGTGAACACTTCTTGCATGTCGATCCATTGACGGGCCGTGCCTGCCAACATTAGTGGGAGGTACTTGACGGCGACGTTGGGGTTGCCTCCGGCAATCTCCACCACGTTGCCGTAGTCCTGCAACCATGTGGCTGGCTTGGCAGTGCTGTCATAGGGCGTGATGGTCTTGTCAATACGGAAACCTTTGGGGTAAGTTGTGGACCGTATTGCGAGTCCAAAGCAACGTGGTCCCCGGTATGGTCCTTCCCGGGCCTCGTGGATCTTATCGATCAGTGAACGTGCATCGTACGGCTCCAGTTTCTTCTTCTTCTTGTCAACAGGGGATGGGCTGCGTGAATGACGTGGGCCTCCTCCGCCATGTTGACTGCTTGGTGGTGACGGAGGCGGAGGTGGCGGTGGGTTAGCCTTCTTGTTGTTACCCTCCTGCGACGCCTCACGCCTGTCACGGTTGCTTGTCGAAAGGTGGAGGGTCATGGTGTGACCTGCTCCTGTGCTCTTGGTTGCGCTCTCCGTCATGACGGGTCTGCTTCGTGTTGTCGCGGATGACAATGCCGCACTGCTTTGGTGGGGCATATCCGTGTGATGCTGAGCCTTGTAATCTTCGCGATGTCGGGGGGATCAGGGCGGTGGAGACGGGCTACGAGGTCAAGCCTTTTCTCCGTTGTCGAAGGATATAGGGATGGCATCCTTCCTGTTGCACGCATCCCTCCATCTTTGTTATGATGAACCCGTCTGGGACCCGACATCAAGAGGAGATCTGTCCCTTGGCGGCTTATACTGGCTAGACTGGCAAAGCGCTGGGTCGGACTCAAGCCTCTGAGAGGTGGCCTTTTCCTGCTGCTTCACCGCCTTGGCCACTAGGTCATAGACCTGTTCCACTGCCTCGGGCGATCTATCCTGATCTAGAAGGGTCTTGGCGACGGCGAGGTTAAGGAGTGGGGTGGGCATCACCTGCTTGCCTTCACTGTCAATGTATGGCTTGGCTTGTGCCGGCTTCGAGGGAGCCCATCCTAGGTAGCGCCGTACACCAGGATCGTTGATGACGCGAGCCGGAGCTTTCTTAGCCTTCTGCTGCTGCAGTAAAGTCTTGTACTCGGCCTCCATTGCTCTAGCCTTCTCTATGGATTTCTGCGCGTTGACCAGATCTCGATCTAGCTTAGCGCCTTGCTCCGCGATGTCCTGCGCTTCCTCCAGCAGCTGCTGGCGCTTCTCTTCAAGCTGGGTCACGTTCCGGATATGAGCAACGGTTAGTGGCTCAACGAGGATATTGTCGTACATCACTCTATCAGCTGGAGTAACTTGGGCTGCTGCAGACGTAGATGTTGGAGGCGGAAAGTTTGCGGTGTTGTTGTTGCTCGGGCCGGTGCCGAGTTCCTGCGGCTGCTACACTGGGTTAGGCGGAGGAGGCATGACCTTTGCGCGATCATCGTCAGCAGCAATAAGTGGCCCCTTCCCCTTTTCCAGCGCTGTAGGCGGAGCTCGTTCGGGTTGATCTTCATCCATCGCCGTCCCAATGGTGACGAACACCCCTCGAGACGTGACGGCATTGTTGGCTTGCTCGTCGCGCGAGTACTCCTCCTCCATCTCCTGCATAGCAGAGTCTAGCTCTTCTGGACTGGAATCTATCTCCTCTGAATCTGCACTGAAATCAGCATAAAGCGCATTAATGATAGAGTCGGAGGGTGCCAGGACTTCCTCGATGACGGGCGGTGGAGGTGCAACGGCAGCGACGATGACTTGAGGTGGTGGTGCCGCTGCAACGATGGCGGCCGGAGGCGGTGGTGGCGGCGGCTGAATCGGAGGTTCATCGTCGATGAGCGCAAGTGCTTTCTAGGCTTCCGTGTCAGCCTCCGCGTAGTTGTTGACGGTGCTCACCATCTATTCAAGGGTAAGGCCTCCTATTGCCTGCTGCAGTCTTAAAGAATGTCGGAGAAGCGTGCCACGGTCCAGTCCTTCCATGAAGTGATACAAAGCGTTATCATCGGGGTAGTGGGCCAGATCAGCTCTGATACGGAGCCACCTGGCCAGGTAATCGCGGGGGGTTTTGCCTTCTCTCGGAACGCAGCACGCCAAATCGAAGATGGTAACCACGCCGACGAACTTGGATATCTGCTGTCCAGACACGCGGGCGTAGCCGGCGAATTTGCAGTGATCTTCCACCTTTATATCCTGCACAGGGGCGGTTTGGGTGGGCCTTGAATTTTACCGATCTTTGCCGGCAAACTCCAAAGAGAGATCCGACATCGATCCTTCCGCGAACGTATCCTGCCCATAGGCGGTCCGTGCGGGCCTTGAATTTTTCCGATCTTTGCCGGCAAACTCCGAAGAGAGATCCGACATCGATCCTTCCGCGAACGTATCCTGCCCGTAGGCGGTCCGTGCGGGCCTTGATGCTCCTCCGACTCCCAGGGAACTAGTGCCCGAGTCGGTTTTGCCGATGAAGAGGTGGATGTCTCCGATAGGAACGATCGAACACCGTGTAGGGTTCATCTTCGCGGGGATCCAGAATTCGTCAGGAGGGATGATCGGAATGTTGTCGGAGAAGAGAACACGGCCGATGGCTACGGTTTTGCCGATTCCCGTGAAGATCTTGGTCCTCGCCCGCTGGAGAGCCTGAAGCACCTCTTGCCCCGCGGTGGGCGCCAACTGTCCTGGTATTGCCGACGAGTACGCCATGGAGGGCTCCTCACAGTGCGTGTTTAGAGACGTGGGGGAAGGTGGACGGTTGACGGGTACGAGGTAACACAGCTTACCCAGGTTCAGATCCCACGACGGTGGCGGAATCCTACTTCTGATATAAATCACTATAAGGGCAATACGCCGAGTTACAGGGATTGGTTCGCTGTGCGAGGTTGTATGAATCGATGCCCTAAAGGCTCCCATAGGCCCGACTTATGTAGTCGCCAGGTCCTAGGGTTACAGGGAAAAGTCCTAGCCGAACAGGTTACAGAGTCCTACACCGTCTATTACTAGTCTTGTGTATCTTGCACTCCAAGGCTCCGGGTACGCTGGTGACTCCACCGTAGCCTTCCTTTATCCGGCATGGGCCTCCCTTCTGGATCCATCTAACTGGGCCGCCCAGCAAGCCATAGGCCATGCTACCAACTATGGGCCACCCGGGTTATCCGGATAGGTGACATGCTATGAGGATACCCATATAGCATATCCCCAACAGTAGCCCCCGGAGAACTCCGAGATCTTGCGCCGTCTTGCCTTTTCAGATGAATGCTCCATCTAGTTGGATGTCGGCAAATCCTCAAGCAATATCTTGTAGTCCTCCCAAAGAACCCTGCAAAGATTTCTCCGTCTTTAATATGTAAGTCGGAGAAATGCTGAATCTTTCATCGTACTCTTCCATAGCCGGACTGGATTCGTCCATGCCGGAATCTTCCGATGTGACGGCTCATCTGCCTGTGCCAGCTAGGACGACGTAGGATTAGGTCAGCGACACCTCGTAACTCACACATGCAGAGAACGCAATCATGTCCAATTTTCCCGCGCGAGCGATACGAACCGTTGGCGGCGACGGTTGGAGACATGGCGAAAATTCCGCGCACGTTCGCAAACACGTCGTCTACGCGGCAACCGTCCGATCAAGCTGCACGAATCTTGATGCTTGGAGATGATAAATAGTAACCGCGGTGGAATTTCCACTTTTTACCTCATTCTCCTCGTATCGTCTTCTTCCTCCAGCGCGCGCCCCCTCAAGCTCTTCGCGCCTAACTCGCGAAAAAACCCTAGCCTCCAATCCGTACCAGTCACACCCAACCTCACTCCATGGCCAGCAGCAACACCTCTCCCTCCATGGCGGCGTCCAATGAAACCGCGGCGAAGCCGGAGAGCTCCATTGTCGTGCCTCCAGAGGGCCTGGTCATCCCTGCATCGGCGGTGATCGAGTCCACCGGCGGCGACCTTAATCTGGCATCGCTAGAGCCGTTGGAGCGAGGAGGAGCTAGATTCGCACAAGGGCGACTGGCGCGGCTCAGATATCACAGACCGTGATATCCAAGAGCTGATCGCCGAGGGATACCTCCCCGTGACGGAGGGGCTCGCCTGGCGGGTGGCGCCGGCTGGCGAGGTTACACCTTCTCCCCAAGCCGGAGAAAAGGTGTACCTCAAATCCCAACTGGTACGTGGCGTCTCCCTGCCTATCTCCAACTTCTTCCTCTCCGTCTTGAATCACTATAGAGTCCAGCCCCAGAACCTTTCCCCCAATAGTATCTTAGTGCTTAGCAACTACGCGGCGCTCTGCGAGGGATACTTAGGGATAAGGCCTAGGTTAGACCTCTTTGTGTAATTCTTCACCATCAAACGTGAAGCCGGACATAGCAAGGAAGAACTTAGGAACTGCGGCACCATAAGCTTCAAGATTCGACCTGACCGGCGGTTCCCCGACATCGTCGGCCACGAGTCCTGCAAAAATTGGCAACGGACGTACTTCTACGGCTCAGACATCCCTCTGGTTGGCCGACAAGTAATGTACCCGGACTTCGTTGACGGAGCCGCCGCCGAAGCCTCGCCGGTTGCCTGTTTTCTTCTGTTTTTGGTTCCAAAAAGGCAGAAAATCGATATTCTCGGAATTGGACGGGACAACAACCAAAGTCAATATTTTACCGTGGGCAACAAGGAGTCCAGATGAGAGACTGAGGAGGGCCTCGAGGGGGCCACACCCCCTGGCCACACGGGTGGTCCCACCCAGCTCCTGGGAGGGGGTGCATCCGCCTCGAGCACCCCCTCGGCCTCCCCCTTCGCCTATAAGAAGCCCCCGATGCCTAAACCGTAAGTACCCGATCAAAACTCCATGAAACCGTTTGTAGCCACCGCCACCATCGTCCCTAGATCGGGGGGTCTGAAGTTCTTCCCGGCACCCTGCCGGAGGGGAGATCATCTCGGAGGCCTTCTTCTCCGGTATGATGCGTGAGTAGTTCCACCTTGGACTATGGGTCCATGTAGTAGCTAGATGGTTGTATCTCCTCATTGTGTTTTCATGTATATATCTTGTGATCTCTGTTCATGATCAAGATCTAATCTATTTGTAATCATGCATGCTGTGTTTGTGGGGATCCGATGGATATTAAGATTATTATGTCAGTTTGATTAATGGTTTTGTCTTTATGATTCTATCATGTCTGTGTTGTTTGTGATCTTGCATGCTCTCCGTTGTTAGTAGCTATCTTGGACGAGTAGTTGCTAGTGACTCCAAGAGTGGGTATTTATGCTTGATAGTGTGTTCATGCCTCTAGTTTCCAAGGGAAGTGACAGAAATCTCTTCGGTTGTAGATGTGTTGTTGCCACTAGGAAGAAAACAACGGTCTCTTGTTCATGGAGCAAGTGGATTGCCTTACACACTTTGCTTAAAGCAGTTGTCTGTTGCTTGCAACTTAATACTAGAGGGGGTTCAGATGATAAACTGAAGGTGGACTTCTAGTCATAGATGCAGTTGGATGGCAGTCTATGTATCTTGTTGTATTGCCCAATCGAATCTCGTAGGATCTTTCTGACTAGTATTGTATTGTTATGCCTTTCTTAGTTCCTGTCAATTGCCCTGCTGTAATTTGTTTACCCTTCATGCCATGTTGTTTATCTAAGGAGAGCACCTCTAGTGAACTATGGACCCGGTCAAATCTTTACCATTGATACATCTTCCACTGTTACTATTTACTTGCTGCAAACCACCATTAACTTCCACACCATACAGTTAATCCTTTGTTACAGCAAACCGGTGAGCTTGACAACCTCGACGATTCGTTGGGACAAAGTCTTGAGTTTGTGTTGTGTAGGTCTCCATGTTGCTTGCAACAACTGTGTGATGTTTCCTTCCTCCTACTGGTTTGATAACCTCGGTCTCAACTGAGGGAAAACTTGATGTTGTGCTCTTCACACCTTGCTCTTGGGGTTACCAACGAAGTGCTCCACGTCAATACGTCAAGAACCATCAAGCTTTTTCTGGCGCTGTTACCGGTGAGGCTAAGGACGTCGTCACAAGGGGAGTCCTCCACTTCCTTTCTCTTTACTTTGTTTTTAGTTTGCTTTGTTTCTTTTGTTTGGTTTTGTTTGCCTCTTTTCAAAAAAAACACAAAAAAATAGTTCCTCCTCTGCTGTTGCTGCTGTTTTTGGCTTGCCCCACCTTTGCCAAAATGAACTCTTCTGAGAACACCAAGTTGTGTGACTTCACTAGCACCAACAAGAATGATTTCCTAAGCACTCCTATTGCTTCACCTGCTCCTGATGCTACCTTTTATGAAATTAAGCCTGCTTTGTTGAATCTTGTGATGAGAGAGCAATTTTCTGGTACTAGTTCTGATGATGCTGCTAACCATCTCAATAGCTTTGTTCAACTTTGTGAGATGCAGAAGTATAAGGATGTAGATGGAGATATTATTAAGCTCAAGCTATTTCCTTTCTCCTTGAGAGGAGAAGCTAAAGAATGGTTGCTATCCTTGCCTAGAAATAGTATTGATTCTTGGACTAAGTGCAAAGATGCTTTTACTGGAAAGTACTACCCTCCTGCTAACATTATATCTATGAGAAGTGACATTATGAAATTTAAACAACTTGATAATGAACATGTTGCTCAGGCTTGGGAAAGAATGAAATCTTTGGTTAAGAATTGTCCCAATCATGGACTCACTGCTTGGATAATTATCTAGACTTCTTATGCAGGTTTGAACTTCTCTTCAAGAAACCTGTTGGATTCAGCTGCTGGAGACACCTTTATGGGCATCACTTTGGGTGCTGCAACAAGACTCCTTCATAATATGATGGTTAACTACTCTAAACAGCACACTAAAAGGGCTCCACATGGTAAGAAGGTAAATTTTGTTGAAGAAACCTCCTCTTTCAGTGCTAAGATTGATGGTATTATGGTTATGCTTGTTAATGGGAAAACTCCTTTAGATCCTAATCATGTTCCCTTAGCCTCTTTGGTTTCTCAAGAAGAGCAAGTTGATGTGAACTTCATTAGAAACAACAATTTCAATAACAATTCTTATAGGAGTAATTTTGGTGGTAACAACTATAGGCCTTATCCTCCTAATAATGGCAATTCCTATGGAAACTCTTACAACAATGCTAGAAGTGCCCCTCTGAACTTGAGTTCATGCTCAAGGACTTTATTAGCAAACAAACCACTTTCAACAAGGCTATAGAGGAAAAACTTTTGAATGTTGAGAAAAATATATCCTCTTTGACTGAAGCCCAGTTCTCCTTGATTAATAAAATGGCTGCTAAACCTGAAACCATGGAGAGTACCTTTGCTTCTACTCATGACATACAAGTTACTATTAATGAAAATGTTAGACTATTATCCCAACTTCATGCTAAGTAGGAAAGGGAAGCTGAAATTGATAGAAACAATAGTGTGCGCACCATCACCACTAAACCACAAGTAGTCCCTATTCCTCCTAATGAGTCTACTACTAGTGATGCTAAGTTTGATTTTGATATAGATGGTTGCAATATTTCTAAAGTGATTATGTTCTTGCAAAAGCTTGCTAGAAGTCCTGATGCTAGTGATATGCATGTTGCTTTCACTAAACATATTACTGATGCTTGGTTAAGATTAAGGAAGAGAAGTTAAAACACAAAGCTTATATTCCTAGGAAAGTAAAAGATAGTTGGGAATCCATTATTAATATGCAATTGAATGACTTTGATCTCAAAGCTTCATGTGATCTTGGTTCTAGTGTCTCTATTATGCCTAGGAAGATTTATGAAATGCTTGATTTGCCACCTTTGGAAGATTGTTATTTGGATGTCCCACTTAATGATAATGCTAAGAAGAAACTCATGGGGATTGTTAATGATGTTCTCATTATGGTTAGTAATGCTTATGTCCCTATGGATTTCTATGTTTTGGATGTTGAATACAATGCTTCTTGTCCTATTACTTTGGGAAGACCTTTACTTAGAACTATTGGTGCCATCATTGATATGAAAGAAGGCACCATTAAATATCACTTTCCATTCAAGAAAGGTATTGAAAACTTGAGAGAGAAGTTGCTTTTTTCTCCCAATTTGAAAGCAAGGTTTGATGTTAATGCTTCTTCATTTGAAAATACTTGATTCTTCTTGCTTCTTGTGCCTAACTTAAAGGCGTTAAACAAAAGTACTTGTTGAGAGATAACCCAAGAGTTTCCTTGAGTCTTGGAAGTTATTACTTTAGTAATGACCTCTTCTTATCCTTTTGTTTGCTTTTTGTGCCAAGAATGACCTCTAATGAGAGGGAAGTAAGATTTGGGGAGTTGCTGTCCCGAAACAGATTTCTGTCCTCCACCATAAACATTCGTGAGGAGTCCCTGTAACTCGGATTGAGCTGATATTTTACGAATAAATTCCCAGTATGTTAGATAACTTTCGTTAGTTCAACACTTTTTTATTTGAGCAACAGAAGAGTTCCGAAAAAATCGGTTTCTACCTGCTGGTCTGTTTTGACAGATTTTTGCCATTATTTGCATTTGCTTCTTATTGATTCCTTTTTTAGTTCTCTTTTGGGGAATTGAGATTTTTTAAGAAGTTGCTACAGTAGCTTGTGTTTTTAGTGAAAAGTCTTGCTATTCCAAAGCTTTTCCTAAAGGTCTATTATGTTTTGAAAACACTAATATTGCTAATGAAGATTGTGTGAAGTTTTTTATGAAGGAAAAATTTCAGGTGTAGAGAGAGAATGATGTAATGAGATGAAGAATGGACAAAAGCTCAAGCTTGGGGATGCTATCATGGTGTTACCCCCAAGAAATATCGAAGAGGTACAAGCGTCAAAGCTTGGGGATGCCCAAGGCATACTCTTCTTCATCAATAAAAAGCTTAGGTCTGTCTAGACACTTCATTTTTATTGTTTCATGCACAGTTGTGTTGTTCTTGGAGCATCTTATTTTTCGTTTGCTTTGCTTAGTTTTCTTAGTTTGCTTGAGTAGTTTGGACCCCCGCTTTCGTTGTGTTTTATTTTAAATAAGTCGATTGGTGTTGGAAAGGAGTAGAAAGTTCTTGCTTGGAAGTGCAAGAGGAGCTTGCTTGGACTGTGACTTAGACTTTATCATGCCATGCTAGGTGTTGTTTTGACTTTATGCCTATTAATTATTGTTGTAGCATGGCTTGCTCCAAGTTATTGGGATTGCTTAGTGTGCCTTGAAGAAATCATGCGTTGCTTTAGCATACAAAAGCATAGTATTGTGGTTTTCTCCTTTGAGGTTTGTTTGGGTTGACTTGGCACATGCTCACACCATCTTATGACTATGAACAAGTCACCATAGCCTCTATGATCATTTAGTCCTTGACTTGTAGTACCACTCTATGCTTTTATTAGTATTGTTTTGTCGCTCTGCATGATTATGTCCATTATTGCTCTCTTAGTTGGTTGCTCCCAATCTGTTGCTAGCCTCCACTTGTATGGGTAAACTCAACTCATGCCTCCAACTCCCAAGAAACCAAGTTATTCCAAAGTGTCCACTATAAACTCCTATGCATGGTGTGTTACACCATTCCAAAGTATATTCTTGTTTTCAACTATCTTCAATTAAAACTATTCTGTTATGTGAAAACTTAGTGATTAAAGCCCTCACAAACTTGATGGCACACTTTATTCTTTGACCCTAATAAACTTGAACCATTGTGAAAACTGTGTTGTATATGCTTGCACTTATAAGTTGGAATTAGCAGAACCGTGCTATCACGGGGAATGTTTTCAACATTGCACTTGTACCTTGTTGTACTCAGTTGATATCATATTCTTTTGTCTATGGATGTCACCGGTGTGTAATAAAGAGGGAACTAGTAAGTCCATGGAGTTTGTATCCTGTGTTAGAGAAATGCCTGGGCCGCTAGCCTAAGACATGCCTAATCATGGTGGAAACTTGCAGCATCACCATAATGAGCCATCTATGAAGCATCCTCAATAAAAAATCTATGCATATAGTAAATAAAAAGATCGCTGAGATGCTCACTGTCTGCTTGCCTTGTCATTTTGGTTATAGGAAAGCTCCTGTACCATGTGCAAGGGGTACCCCGTTGGCGGTTCTCTATGATACGCATGTACTTACAATGACAAGAACTTACAAGTGACAGAAGTTGAGTAGCATGAGGTGTGGCCCTCATATTCAAGGGACTTGAGATTGCCAGCTTATACTTTGTCAAGCATATACTCCATAGTTTGTTCACTTTAACCTTAATCACTTCAAGATGCTTATGATAGGGGCAATGAGGGCTGAAAGCTAACAAGTACCATAATTTTTGGAAGCTTTTTTTGAAACTTAAAATCCCTGCTTCCCTTTATGAAGGGCCTTTCTCCCACTATTATGTTGAGTCTCCACCTTCTACCTTTAGGCACCATTGAGAGAGCATAGTGGCCATTCTTAGTTCTATGTGCAGTGTCCCAAAACTTATTGATTGATGCATATTGTGATATTGCTTGTTCTTGTGCTATTTGTATCTAGTCACCCTTGTGAACTTTGAAGGTGTCCTATGCATCTATTTGCTACTCTACGAGGGACAAGCTGTTTGCCACTATGCTATGTTTTCTGTATGTGAAAGAAACAAACGTTTTTCAATGCATGATATTCATGATCTTTGTTTGTATCTTGTCATGTTGCAACAATAGTTGCTTTGTCCTATTGTTAGAACTCCATCTTTCATGTTCATGTTTAGAGTTCTTTGATCCCAGCTTTCAATGCTTGCAAATGGTTAGATCTTCATTGTGAAGGTACATGTCACCTCAAAAATTATTCTTTTTATCACTTACCTACTCGGGGACGAGCAGGAGTTAAGCTTGGGGATGCTTGATACGTCGGAAACATATCTATAATTTTTGATGTTCCATGCTTGTTTAGTATCTACTTTGCTTTCCTTTGTCTACACTTTGAGGTGTTTTTATATCTTTTCTGGAACTAACCTATTAACAAGTTGCCATAGTTCCAGTTGCCTGTTTTCTTCTGTTTTTGGTTCCAGAAAGGCAGAAAATCAATGTTCTCGGAATTGGACGGGACAAAAGCCAAAGTCAATATTTTACCGTGGGCAACATGGAGTCTAGAAGAGATACGGAGGAGGGCCTCGAGGGGGACACACCCCCTGGTCGTATGGGTTGGCCCAACCCGCGCCTGGGGGGTGCATCTGCCTCGGGCACCCCCTCCTAGCCTCTCTCTTCGCCTATAAGAAGCCTCCGGTGCCTAAACCCTAAGTACCTGATCAAAACTCCACGAAACCGTCTGTAGTCGCCGCCACCATCGTCCCTAGATTGGGGGGATCTGAAGTTCTTCCTGGCACCCTGCCGGAGGGGAGATCATCACGGAGGCCTTCTTCTCTGGTATGATGCGTGAGTAGTTCCACCTTGGACTATGGGTCCATGTAGTAGCTAGATGGTTGTATCTCCTCATTGTGTTTTCATGTATATATCTTGTGATCTCTGTTCATGATCAAGATCTAATCTATTTGTAATCATGCATATTGTAT
This sequence comes from Avena sativa, assembly GCA_916181665.1. Taxonomy (NCBI): domain Eukaryota; kingdom Viridiplantae; phylum Streptophyta; class Magnoliopsida; order Poales; family Poaceae; genus Avena; species Avena sativa. The sequence goes on along the minus strand of OV702282.1, from coordinate 443,687,757 downwards.
TTTTTGGGATCCGATGGATATTGAGATTATTATGTTAGTTTGGTTAATGATTTTGTCTTTATGATTCTATCATGTCTGTGTTGTTTGTGATCTTGCATGCTCTCCGTTGTTAGTAGCTATCTTGGCCGAGTAGTTGCTAGTGACTCCAAGAGAGGGTATTTATGCTCGATAGTGGGTTCATGTCTCTAGTTTCCAAGGGAAGTGACAGAAATCTCTTCGGTTGTAGATGTGTTGTTGCCACTAGGGAGAAAACAACGGTCTCTTGTTCATGGAGCAAGTGGATTGTTTACCTTACACACTTTGCTTAAAGCAGTTGTCTATTGCTTGCAACTTAATACTAAAGGGGGTTCGGATGATAACATGATGGTGGACTTCTAGTCATAGATAAAGTTGGATGGCGGTCTATGTTTCTTGTTGTATTGCCCAATCGAATCTCATAGGACCTTTCTGACTAGTATTGCATTGTTATGCCTTGATCAGTTCCTGTTAATTGCCCTGTTGTAATTTTTTTACCCTTCATGCCATGTTGTTTATCTAAGGAGAGCACCTCTAGTGAACTATCACTACAGGAAATGTGTTGATTTATGACCTTTTGTTAGTGACCCTAGATGAAATCGTCATACATCTATGACGATTTTACACAAAATCGTCGTAAGCCATGTAGAGAGGCCAAAACCCTACATAATTATGACGATTAGGACAAAAATCGTCGTAATTTTCTTATACAAAATCGTCATAAGGCGGGCGAAAAACATAAGACCTTATTGTAAGGATCAAGACGATTTTATATCGTCGTAACTTTTAATTCATGAAATGTTTAAATTACGTGCCAGCCACATCACCTGTTACGCCTATGTGTCATCTTATGTGTCAATTATTCATCAATTATGTGTCAATTATTCATCAATTAAATATACCAAGTTTAATATTTTTCCTTGCAAATATGCCACATAATATGACGCCACGTACATTGTTCGGACCGCTTTTGAATTTCTTATGCCCATTTTAGACTATGGTCAAAACGGTGGGCTGAGCCTCGCCGAACTTGCATTGGATTTTTAAAGAAACAATATATTGTGAGTCTTAAAAAGATTTTTACCAAAAATCATGAGCATCATATCATGTACCTATAGTTCAAACCGGACCCACTCCTACCGATTAGGCAGGAATTTGCCTTTTTCACGAGGGATGGATGGAAATGTTTGAGATACCTCGGTTGGGACATTGCATATTAAAGGTTGTATAATATTTTTGAAAACTGGGGTGGTACCATTTTGAAACTGTCATTTGGTGGTTGCTTTATAAAACGCCCGTTTTTGGCGATCGGAAAATGGAAAATGGCTTTTCCGTGCAATGAAAAGGAAAAATTCCCCTGCAATATTGTTTGCCATACCAAGATGCATATGCATGCACAATATAGGCACATTATCACAAACAATGCCGTGATTCTGACCATAACATTGGTTGTTTGGCCTGAAAACCAAGAAACCTTGGACATGATAGGTCATTTCTGATAAGGTTTTTCCAAGATGCAATAAATATACCAAGTTTGATATTTTTCCTTGCAACTATCACATAATATGACGCCACGCGAAGTATTTACGTTGTTCGGACTGTTTTTGAATTTCTTATGCCCATTTTAAACTATGTTCAAAACGGCGGGCATGAAGGTTCTTAGCTCGGGGCTGAGTCTCGCTAAAATTGCATTGGATTTCTAAAGAAACAACATATTGTGGGTCCAAAAATGATTTTTGAAAAAAAACATGAGAATCAAATCATGTTCCTATAGTTCAAATCGAACCCACTTCCTACCGATTCGGCAGAATTTTTTTTTTACGAGGGATGGATGAAAAGGTTTGAGATCCCCTGGTTGGGACATTGTCCATTCAAGGTTGTATAGTATTTTTGAAAATAGGGTGGTACCATTTTGAAAAATTTATTTGGTGGTTGGTTCACAAAATACCCTGTTTTTTGCGCTCGAAAAATGGAAAATGACTTTTTTGTGTGGAACGAAAACAAAAACTATGTCATATAGAATGACGCAAAAACTATTTTTATAAAATAGTTTACCACATTTTAAAACTTATTAGTAAGGATTGTAATCCATTTTTGTTTTTGAAAAGTTAATTTGAAAATGTTTAAAATAAAATGAAAAAATAGATAAAATAATTGAGGAGGCAGTCGAACTGGGCCGGCCAAGGACAGCCACAGCCGTCCACTAAAGCCCAACCATAGCCAAACTTATCCCTAAAACCCTAATTCCCCACCCCTCTCCAGCTCTCCTTACCATATCGTTTCCTCAACCACAACATACCCAACCTCGCCGCCTCTCGTCTCCATCGCGAGCACAACATCCCCCCGCCGAACCCTAGCTACCGAGATGTCGCTGCCGCCTGCGTCTATGCCTCGACTGGCTCTGCCCCTAGTCCACTCCCGCATCCACATCCACCGGCTCTAGAAGCAAGTTGCCCCTGTCATCCGAGGTGAGACCATGACTGCGAGTTCATCACGGAGGAGACCACATGGCACTTTCAGCGGCACCGCCTCCACCGCACTTCCAGGTCGTTTCTCTCTCTTCACCCTACCACGCCCCTCTCTCTCGAGTCCTCTCTCGGCACCTCTATCTCTCACCGCAGATGCCGCCGCACTAGAGGTTGGAGCCTGCTTCTCCACCAAAGCATGGATGGGATGGAGGTCGAGCTTGGTCTAGCGTCTCCGGTCTTGGCCAAGGCGGGATGCTACAGATCAAGGACGACATAGGTTCGAGGAGCAGCGGCTGCTCTGGATCCCAACCATGCTGCGACACTTCTAGGTCGTGTCGCTCTCTTCGCCCTACCTCGCCCCTATCTCTCTCGGGTCCTCTCTCAGCACCTCTATCTGCGGTCCCCTGAAATACAAAATGATAAGAGATTTGCATCCCCTAAAATAGGTAATCGGTGCTAATTGAAAGATTCAGACTCTTTCACTTCTTGAAACCTACAGTTTTAAACATGTTATACATGATAAGACGTGACATGGGTTTCTAGGTTTTGTGTAAGTTACCTGTATGACATCTGTGTTATCTGCGGTCCGAGACATGTGTGATTGAAATCTAATTGAAATGCTGCAGGGCAACTCCAGTCAGGCATGCAGCAGCACAACTCTTACAATTTCCGAAGTAGTGCAATGTCTTATGTGGTAGCTCCTGGTTCCATATTGTACAATAGTATGCCATCTTTCTTTTCTTCAGCCATGCTTTGTTCTCATGTATTGTGTCTTGGGATCATTCTTTAATCCTATGTTGTATCATAATGAATCATCTTTTTTTCTCTAGACCATATTACTTCTTACCCCATACTAGGTGCGGCGTGTCGCCACACTAAATTCCCTAGTTAGAAATAAAATATCAACTTGTGAATACTCAAATCTAATCCTCATTTCACTTATGTCAAATTTCCAGTAAATAAATTATCAGTGGAAGATCATAGTCTTGGGATGATCTTTTTATTATCATACGAGTGATATGTAGATTTGATCTGTGTTATATTACACGATCTGTGTCATATAATTTGTCATTGTGTTGCTCACTGAGTCATGATTTCATTAAAGCCAATCCTTTACATAGGTACTCATACTGCTTTACCATATCTATCCCAGCCTTTTTTTTATTATGTTATTCTGTGGAATGCGCCGACGGGCGACGGTGGCGGATTGGTGGAAGAGACTTCAAGGAGACGACGTGATGTTGGTTGGGTTTTCGTCGGGCCTGTCTGTGTTGCTGCAGTAGAGCCCATAGGCCCCTGGTCGATTTGCAATTTCCCTTTCTATTTTTTTTTTTTGTGCATGCCTCTTTAAATATACAACCCAGCTCTAACTACAAACACATACTCCAAGCTAATTTAACGATACCAACGTTATCCATCGATGTATGGAAACACATATCATTTTTTGCCCTATGTGTTATCCTTTTGTTTCTCGTCATGAAATCAAGAAAAGAACAATTCATTCTATACAAAAATGAAATCAACAAACTCATAATTTGTTCCACTAACTTTTATTGAGAGCGCTGTCTCGTCTTCGTCACTAGCGAGTGGATCGCGTTTCTCCTGTCTTGGCTCTAAAGAGAGAGACTACGAGGAAGACGAACCCAACTCCATCACAGTCAAGGTGGCTATGGAGGCGCTTGACGGATCGGTCGATGTTGACGATTGGATGCCGATGGATCAGAGACCCAAGACAGGGGAGGAGATAGTTCATGAGTTCTGTAGTGACGTAGGATACACCAGCCGTCTCGTTTCTGGGAGGAGAGGACACCGGAGCCATCGACGGCTCGGCTGGTATTGTTTCATCTTTGTATTGCAGGTCCTCGACGCCGGAACATGCGGAGGGCAATGCTACGAAGATGACTCGTTCGATGTCGCGGTGATGACGCCGGTGGTGCAGCCAGTGAATTAAATTTCGTCGAAATTTCGATCGAAATTCGCGAAATTACCGGTTTTCGCTAGAGGGCGAGAAAAGCCTGGTATCGTCCGAATATTTTGGCCTGTTTTAAATTTTTCGGCCCATCCTGGCCCGCTTGGCCGCTTTTCCCTTTATCAGAGGCAGCAGCGTCGTCTTTATGTTTTCCCGTTTCCCCGTTTCCTGGAGCTGTTCGGCAGCGCCTTTTGTGAGCATGGCCGGCGGCGGAGGTGGAAGTATCAACGCCGGTGACAAGAGCAACCAGATTTCTGGGAAGGGAAAAGAAAATGAGCACGGTGATGCCATTGCTTCTAGTAGTCAGTGTCGGGACGACGACAACGGTGCGAGAGATGGTAGCGTCGCCGGCCGACGTGCTGGTCAGAACGCCGCGTCCGCCGACCGACGCGCTGTGGCCGCACCGACCGGCCGAGGTGCTGCAGAAGACGCTGCGCGACAGAACGATCCTCCAGGTAGTTCTCTAATATTTCTAACTCTGAACATGTGTGTTTTAAAATCTGAACATCGATCAGAGGTGAACGCATCCATCAAAGCAAATAAAAAAGTTGCCTGAATTTTTTTGCTTGACCCTTGCTCCCGATCTCCAACATGGTTCAAAGGTCGTTGCTCTTTTGCCCCCAAATTGTTTTCTTGCTGGCGATGGATACAGAGCATGGTCCCTGGCTGTTTTGGCGCGTCTTGCTCATTACTTATTTAATTTCTAGAGCATGCCTTTAACATCAGTGAAACTAAGTGTATTCTAAGATTGCTTGTTAATCCCTAGAGCCGTTCTGAACATCAGTAAACTATGATTAATTATTGCCTAATTCTATCTGAGCTTTAAACTGTTGGTGAATAATACTGCTTAGTACATTAATATGCATGTGACAAACATTAACTAGACTGACCATTACAAAAATAAAAAACTCTTTGTCATAGTGCAGAATATATATATTTATAATGAATTGGAAGTATACCATGGTGCATTATTTTAACGGCTAAGAACATCAGTATACTATCAGCAACAAATTTGCTCTCCCATTATTTCCTCTACTTTTTACTTTCTTCTTTGTTTGCGTCAAGAATAGATAAATAATTGCATCCTAAAGATCCACTCACGCCATGTTATGACATTTTCTTTATAAGGATGAAATATGTATGATTTGTTTCAGCATTATGTTATTAGTCAGTCTTTACACATGTAACATGTTCATATAGATAGTTGCTAATCATTTAATATTTAATATAACATTGGCCTATATTTGCATGATCAGCGGATGATGGAGTATCGTATGCATGGAGCTATGGAAGGGCTTATCACGGTGGTTTCAAATGTAATTACTGCGGCCTTGCAGTGAAGAGTGGAGGTGTCACAAGGCTTAAGGTACATTTAGCCGGGGTCAAAGGAGATGTGAGCCTCTAATTTCATAACTCAACCTTACATGCTTACACGTCTGATATCCATACAATCCTCCCTTGAAATAGGAAGTCTAATCAAACTCATACTTTTTTCGCAGATGTGAGCAGTATGATTTTCTGCTAAGGATTTCTTAATCGGAAGGCATTGTTCAGCCATTGGAACATTCTCAAACTTCTACAGGACACTTCACATTTCTTTTTCAGTTGTACCCTTGCAACTTATGTTTCCAGTGCCAAGTTAGTAATTTCCCTGTTAAATTTTATGTCAGTTAATTAACTGGTCCAGTCTATATGGAAATATTTAATTATTCTTTCAAGACTGTATGTGTATCATTCTGGAAACAAGCCACGCTCAAGTTGTTGCTGTTAGAAAAGTTTTCTTCCTTCTATGAATGTAACGTGAATCATAAACTTTTGTGTTCCTGATTGTTTGAAGCTGCAGCGAAGCGGCAAATTTAGCAAGGTGTTTCCTCCTGCTCGTCACCTACTGGGCTTCGGTTGTCCCGTGCACCACGGGTGGGAAGCTGGCGAGGCCCCCTGTCGCATCGATGTGTGACGCCACTGATATTCAACCAGTTCCTTTTGAGCAGACCAAGCTGAAGGATCGTCATCGCCGAGATCATCTTAGCCGGCGCGAGATCTCCTAGATTGCGGGGGTCATCGGTGGTTGAGGGAATGGCGCGATCTCTGGAGGTTCAAACTGGCGCAGTTTCGGGAGTAGGGACCCACGCTCATGCAGATCAAGCCGATTTCCTAGATCGTGACAGCTGAGGCCATCTGCGACATCAAATGAAGTGATTGCGCGACTGTGCATCCTAAAGGACCAGAACCATGCCACCATGATGCCTAATGACATAGTAGAACCATTATTCGAACATCAAGCGTGCCGCCGAACTTCAGAATCTCCGGTGTTCATCTCCGTGATTGACCATGCCTATAAATTAGAGCCATTGGAAACAAATCACCACAGTGGGATTAGTCATCGACAATGCGAGAGAGGGAAGTTAAGAACCTCGATAAGTACATACCAAGACCAATAAAATGGCGATGAACAGGACTCGCCGACGGCCAACTCCATGGTGTCACCATGCCTCGGTCCTTAACGTGTACTTCAATACATCAACATTAGTCCCAATACAGAAGACAGTATTACCCTCCAGACTGTTTTGAACACACTGGTTAACCTAGATTTTGATTTGCACTATTTTGCATTCAAATCGTTGTTTAAAACAGAACCTGGAGACTAGTGCAGTTAGCAAGGTGTTTCCTGACTAACGGAAATATCGAGGCAGGATCGATGGACCAACAACTTCTTTCCCTACATGTTTCTGGTTGCTTCAGTACTGACTTGTGTTGATTCAGCATCACTTCATAGCATCTTCTGTTCAAATAAAACTCGGCATAAAAGAGGCATTTATCTGCACGTTCTTTTTTCCTAAGTGGAGCTTGTCAGCGGATCATCAAAGTTCAGCACTGCCCCACGCTCGTTGCTGGGATTGGCCATGCGGAGCGAGTAAATGAGTTTCCATGGATTTTTTTTTGAGCGGCACAACGGGGGGCGAACTGCCCACCTGAATTATATTGATTGGATCGACGTATACAACGCCTTCGAGAAGTACAAATGGAGAGGAGGGTTACAGGGGGGGGGGGCACCCAAAGTCAACATGTCGGGGGAAGCGAACACGCCACAGTCGCAGGTGCTCGACGGTCAACTCGAGGATCGCCAGAGTCGAGAGTCGGACGGCGTCGAATACCATTCGGTTCCTGCTTTTCCACACCACCCAGAGAAGTCCGGAGAGGACAGTGCTGCAGACTCGCACGCCCCAAGAGGGGTAGCTGGTCTGGAGCGACGTCCAGGACTCCTCGGTGGTCGTGGGGAGGGCACACCTACGAGACCCCAGAGCGTGGCGCCAAAAGAGGCGAAGGCGGGGGCAGGTGAAGAAGAGGTGCTCGATCGTCTCGGCGCGGCGCGGGCAGAAAGGACATGCGCTGGTGCGCAAGCACCCAATGTGCTGTAGCAGGGCGCGGGTACGGGTCTTGCCATGTCGTAGGATCCAAACAAAGACCTTGACTTTCAGTGGCACAAACCCGCCCCAATTCAGATCGTGGAGGGGCACACCTACGTCCAGGACTCCTCGGTGGTCGTGGGGAGGGCACACCTACGAGACCCCAGAGCGTGGCGCCAAAAGAGGCGAAGGCGGGGGCAGGTGAAGAAGAGGTGCTCGATCGTCTCGGCGCGGCGCGGGCAGAAAGGACATGCGCTGGTGCGCAAGCACCCAATGTGCTGTAGCAGGGCGCGGGTACGGGTCTTGCCATGTCGTAGGATCCAAACAAAGACCTTGACTTTCAGTGGCACAAACCCGCCCCAATTCAGATCGTGGAGGGGCGTGATGCAACTGGAGCTCTTTAGCATCCGGTACACCGTGCCAGCACCGAATTTCCCATCTCCACCCCACGCCAAGGACCTCTCGTCGTCTGCGGTAGAACCAAGCGCAGCCAAGTGGTCGAGGGCGAGATGTAACAGGCGTAGCTCAGCAGACGCAGGGTTGGAGACCCTAGGCAGGGCTCATAGCACCGCGGCCCGTTTAGAGAGGGCATCAGCAACTGTCCCACTGGGGCAGACCATGTGGGAGTAAGCCGCTGGCAACGCAGCAGAGAGGGCGACGAGCGAGGTCCAGTTATCTGCCCATAGGTCAACTGACCTCCCATGTCCCACCCGGACAGAGGTGATGGAGCAATATAGGGGCAGCAACGACGCGAACACCTGCCATGTGGGAGTCGGCGCAGCGGGGGTAACGCACAGGTAGTTGGAGCGAACCCAGTCGGCCCACGGTGTGCGGTGTCCGGAGAGGACGGCATGGAGCTTCTTGAGGAGGAGGCAGGTGTTGTGTAGGGTGAGGTCGATGACCCCCAGCCCGCCCTCAGAAGGGAGGCGACACACGACCTCCCACGAAACCTGGCACGCACCACCCGAGCAGGAGGTCATCGCGCTCCACAGCATGCCACGGCGCGGGCGGTCCATCTTGGCAATGGTCCCCTTGGACAGTTGCATCGCCGACATTGCAAATGCCAGGAGGGCGGAAAGGACCGAGGTTGAGAGGGTTAACCGAGCCCCGAGGGAAGTGGGACGGACCTGCCATGGCGGGATACAACGCTCGATTTTCACAGCCAGGTAATCCGGCGCAGATGCAGGGAGTTTGCGATCCGACAGCGGCAGGCCCAGGTATGTCTAGGGGAACGTGGAGACAGGGCAGCCAAGGATGGCAGCCAGGAGGGCAGCATCTTCCTCTTGCACGTCGATGGGCACAAAAGCGCTCTTATGGAAGTTGATGGCGAGGCCGGTTGCATCGGAGAACTCACGGAGGATATCCCGCAGACGATAGAGTTGAGCGGGGTCAGCGCGAACGAGAAGTAGTGTGTCGTCCGTGTACTGGACCATGGGGCACGGCAGGTCGTCTGAAAGAGGGTGGAGCAGCCTATGTTCATCCACGTCTTTCAGGATCATCTGGCGCAAGAGCTCGGCAACAATCAGAAACAAGTATGGAGATAGAGGGTCGCCCTGCCGCAGCCCATTTTTACAGTTGATCCAACGCCCAGGGACGCCATTGAGCAGAACAGCAGCTTTTCCCGTCTCTAGAAGCGCGCGGATCCAGCCAGATCACCTGTCACCGAAGCCACGGGCACGGAGGATGGCATCTAGGGCGTCCCAGTTGATCGAGTCGAAGGCCTTGCGGAAGTCCAACTTGAGCGCCACAGTGGGGACGCCCCGCAGATGGCAGGACTGGACCAGGTCTGCGGCGTATAGGAATCCATCCTTGATGCATCTACCTTTGATGAACCCTGTCTGTTCATAAGCCACCAGTTCCTCGATGAACCGCTGGAGCCGCGAGGTTAGAATTTTTGTAAGCAGCTTCACCACACAGTTCTGAAGGGATATGGGGCGGAAACCATCAGCGGTGACCACAGTCTCGGTCTTGGGTATAAGGGCAATGTAGGCCCGGTTAAGGCCATCGAGCTGCACGCGGCAGTGGTAGAAGTCTTCCAGAAACGCCATCAGATCGGGGGACACCATGAACCAGAAGCATCGGTAGAAGGCAGGACCGAACCCATCTGGACCAGGGCTATAGTCTTGGCGCATTGTCCAAAGCGCACTTCGGAGCTCGTCAATCGTGAAGGTCTCTTCTAGTGCATCGAGCCCGGGTACCCGGTCGAGTAGCGATCTAGGGTGGCGGCACCAGGTGGGCGGCGAAGATTCACCCAACAGTCAGGTACAGAACTCGCTCAGGATGCGCTCTTTTCCCATATGGCAAGTCACAGGCACGCCATCTGCGTGCAGGACCTTGATCTAATTCCGGCGAAGCCGCGTCGACGCACCAGCATGGAAGAAGGCAGTGTTATCGTCCCCCAGTTTACAAAGTTTAAAGGAGAATCGCTGCTTCCAATAAACATCCAGCTGCTTATGGACACGGGTGAGCTGACGCTTGACCGAGGCACGGAGCAACAATTCGTGGGGGGGCAGCGCATGGAGTTCTTCGAGGCGGTCGAGGAGGTTGATCACGGCGCGACAGTTGGCCACAACGACGGGGGGTCGTTTATAGTCACGGGCCCATTTCTTTGAAACCACACGGGCCCACTTGAGTGATTTCGTGAGGCGGTGCGCATGCGAAGGGAGGTGGTTCCTTGGGTCGGCCCATGTCGTGCAAATCTCAGCCCGGTATGTGTCCGACAGGGCCCACCCCCGTTCAAACCGGAAGACGGAGCTGACCGGCGCGCGCGGGGTCGCCTCAAACCACCAGGGGCACGTGGTCCAAGGTCGTCCGCACCAGTGATCGGAGGCAAGTGTTAAACAACACTTGCTCCCAGCTGGGGTCAATGAAAGCTCGATCCAGGCGAACAAGGGTTGGCACGGCGCGGCCATTAGTCCAAGTGAACCGTCGGTCAAGCAACGGGAGCTCCTGCAGCAGCAGGTCGTCGAGCACCTCATTGAAGGCCGTTGTAGCGGAAGCGTCGAAGTTGTCGTTGTTCTTGTCCGCTGCACACCTGGTTAAGTTAAAGTCACCAAGAATCAACCACGGGACAGAGATTACCGATGCCACGGCGCGTAGCTCCTCGAGGAACGCGGCGCGCTGGTCAGGCAGGCAGGGGCCATAGACATTTGTGACCGCAAACTGCATCCCGTCAGCAGAGAATTCGAAGAGGGAGGTGAGCGAGAAGTCCCGAAGATCAACTCGGATGTGGGTGAAGGAGGACGCACGCCAAGCAGTTAGTAAGCCGCCGGATGCGCCGGACGACCCTTTGAATGAGAACGAGGCGAAGCCGGGAGGGAGGAAGGACGAAGCCTTGGAGGAAGGACGAAGCCTTGTTTCTTGTACGCATATCAGGTCGAGGGGCTGCGCCGAGAACCCTCTCTTGACGTCAATGCATTTGTCGCCGTCGTTGACGCCACGCACGTTCCAGGAGGCGATGGCAAGTTTCTTCGGTGGGACAGCATCCATAATTAAACAGAGATGACACCACTACAGAGCGCGCGCGGCGAGGCACAGCAGCACGCACAGTCGAGCCACATGGCCAAGCGCAAAATACAGCTAAAACTAGGAGGGGGAGGGCACGCACACGACACAGCGTGGCGAGCTATACAGTTGGGCCCTAGCCCCCAGGACAGACAGCAACAACAGTAAGCTGGAGTAGACGCACAGGTCACGACGAGGCTATATACACACCAGACAGCAACGTAGCTAGCCACGCAGAGCGAGTAGACGCTGGCTAGCTGCACCACATGCTTGTGACTCATGGGACACCAGAAATCACCGGGACAGCCGCGACAGCCTCCTCGACATCCACCGTGGGCAGCTGGCAGGCCTCTCCCACAGCACGAACCTCCAGAGCAGTGAAGGGTGGCGGCACGGTGCGCGGGACAACACCGTCCCCATCCTTCTCCGCGTGACGCTGGACGGACAAGGAGAGAACGGACTAGAAGACGGCTTTAGACTTGACCTTGAGTCGGTCGCTGACGCGCGGCCCCTTGCTCGGGCCAGCGGCAGAAGTTGAAGTGCTGTTTGGAGGGCGCCGCACGTTTGCGCCGTCGCGGGCGCCCCCCCCCCCCCCCCCCCCCCCCGGAGCATCGTCAACGCGGTCAGCAGCGTCAACGCAAGCGCGGACAGGGGGCGCAGCACTATGGGAGGCCGCATGCATCGGTTCCACCAGCTGAGGCGCGACAGCTTCATGCACATGGCCAGAGGCGCAGGCAGCCGGAAAGAAGGAGATGACGGCATCGGTAAGGAGGTTGACGGAGACAATCGTCGCGACGCCTTTCGCGAAGGAGATTTTGTCGATGACGCCAATGGCACCGGTAGCGAGGTTGACATGCGCCATACCGTGCGGCCCAGGCACGGAGGAGAAGGTGATCGATCGCGGGATGCGGAAGTAAGCCTCCCCCTTGCCGCTGCCACGCACAAGCACGTGCAGGTACGTGTCACACGCCGTAATCTGGAAGTCAGGCGCGCCGTGGACGCCACCCTCAGTGATGGCAGCGAAAGGGATGCCCGCGACTCCCGAGGCCGGTGGAACGTTGATCTTGCCGTCTGGCTCACCGCATGCGCCGGCCTCCGACCGCCGGCCGCTGCAGCCAGCGCCACGCGCGGGAAGAAGGAAGTCAGGCCAGTTAAGGTTGTTGGCGGCAGGCGAGCGGGCGCCGCGGCCGCCGGCATGGGGGCCGCCAGGGGGAGGACCACCAGGGGGGCCACCATGGGGGCCACCGGGAGGGCCACCAGGAGGACCACCAGGGGGGCCACCAGGTCCACCGGGAGCACAGTCGGCAAAGGTCCAACGGCGGACGCGCTTAACCTCAACCACCGTGTACAGGCCGTCAGAGTTGACGACGTCCAGGTCTTGGGGGATGCGGTTGAATCGGTCATACTTGCACACCACAAGGACGGAGATGAACTCATTGCCCGCCATGCACATCTCCGCGATCTCCATCGGGTTCTTGATGCCGCCAACTGAGTGGCGGATATGGGTGCGATTCCAGTGCTCTATCGGGTAGCCGACGAGGGAGAGCGCGAGGTAGCCCTGGTGCGTGAGGCGGAGACGGTTTGGCGCATCCTCATGACGTTCGAAGTAAACGTTGTGTTCCTGCACCTCATATGGGCCACCCACAGCCGCCTCCCGCGAAGCAGTAGTGACACCCACGACTATGTAGAAAAACCGCGTTCCGCAGCGGGCGGAGTTCTCACAACCTGCGCCCACGTACGGGCCGCACGATCAGCGACGGATGGTGGGGAGGAGGCGTGATTTGACTCGGTTCCTTGCGACGTGGCTGCGAGCGACCCACAGCGCGGGCCACGTATCCCGGACAGATGGTGGTTAGAGCCTGGGGTTGGCACGTCGCACCGCTGTGGGGTGGGGAAGGGGACACAGCGCTGAGCGGGGGGGGGGGGGGGGGGGGGGGGGGGGCACGATGGGGCTCACCACGGAAAGGGACAGCGAACGTTGGCGAAGGGAAGGGAAAGGTCAACGCTCCGAACATGCACGTACCAGCATCAACGGTTTGAATTCCGGACCGTTGCGCACCTGCCGACGGCGTGAGGTGGATCAGGAAGACTACGCCGGCGAAGACGAAGGCTGCGCGGCGGCGCAGAAGCCGGGCGACGGCGTCGCACGAGACAGACGAGGCGAAAACCCCAGGGCTTAGCTCTGAGACACGGAACCTGTCGCCGAAGGTGGAGAAAACATGGGTGAGCCCATTAGCAACGACGAAGGAGTTTACGTGCCGCTCGCCGGGGAGCAACGTCACCCATATGGTAGCGGGAGAGGCAGCGGCATCGGCGGAGGCGCAGACGGCGACACGGAGCTAGCGGCGAACTCGGCGGGAGAAGGCATATCCGGGTCGGTGCGAACGCAGGACGCGAAAAGAGCTGCTGCGGCTGCGCGCAGCGCAGGCAGGCTCGCCGCAAAAGGACGGCGGGGGGGACAGAGGGAGCAAGGTGGGTGGTAGGCGGCGTGGGGAGCGCGGGCGTGTAGCGGGCGGGAGAAGGGTGGGCGGCAGGCGCCGGGGAGTTTGCAGCGGCCTCGCCGCAGACGATGGTTGCAGGGGCGTGTACCTAGGCTCCGGGGGAGAGGAACTCGCTCGCAGCGTGGTGGTGGCGCCTCGGTCGCGGAGCGCGGAGGAGACGGGCAGCGTGGCGTCGGTGGCGCTTCGCCCGCGGAGTGAGGAGGAGGCATGGCGGCGGCTGCGGCGAGCCCCTGGCTCGCAGCGGGAGCGGGAGCGGGAGCGAGAGCGAGGCATCATTTCCTACGGATTCTCCCTCTTGAGAGCCTTGGAACGAAAGCAATGTTGTGTTTTCCGCTTTGTGTGGTCTCTCCCTTCTATCATCATTGCTAGAGTAAAAAATGAATCAGTTTCCATGGATTAAAGCATCTGTGTGGTCTCTCCCTTTGTGTAGCTTGCAGTCTTTCGAACACGAATCTCCTCGGATAAAAACAACATCTGGATACTAGTCAAGCCAGCAAGGTTGAACCAACAGCTTCTGACAAATTAAAGAGACTACAAGCATCTGAAGCATATCATCCAACCTAATTACAACTTACAGGTACCTTGGCCGTAAATAAAACATGATTCGACCCTTGTCATCTGGATACTATGGAATGTACTGCTGAAACAGCTTGTCATTTGGATACCCGAAAATAGAAGAGAATACCGGGTCAGGATGAACCAACAGCTTCTTTATCACTATGCTTCTAGTTGATTCAGTACTGACTTGTGCTGATTCAGCCTCTCTCACCTCCTCGTAGCATCTTCTGTTCAACTGAAACTCGTCCATGTTAGACCATGTACTACGTCGCGCCGATTCAATGGAAAACATTGTCAGGTTTGAGTCGATGGTCATTTTCCTACTACGTATAGAACCGCACCAAAGTTCACCAATGGGGCCCAACTCAGATGAAAGTATACTTCTTTACCCTCCTTCATGTCCTTGGTGAACAGACTGTCTCGAAGCTAGCTGGACCACATAGCCGATGTCCTGCTATGTATGGAGCCGGTTCAAAGACCTCTATGAACCGCTTTAAGCCTAGATAGTACATAGTCTTAGGCTTGTGGCATCAAAAAAGGGATCCATATAGTACTTGCGTTGTAGATTCCTGCTAATCATGAAGGAATGGGATTCCGACAGGGAGAGAAGGTCAGCAAGTGTATGTGGCTGTGGCACAACGCCGTCCAGGTTGAATTTGGCTGGTTCGATGCTCCTATCTGAGAGATGGTAGGCCTCGACCTCAGTCCACTCTTCGAGGTCAAACTTGAAGTAGATGGTGTCACTGCTAATGGAGCCAGAGGGGAAAACCCCGACAGGCACCGAGAGAGAGCAATCCATGCCGAGGAACAATGCACGCCCTCCACCAAAGCTGTTGACACGGACTAAAGTCCTGGTGCCCAAATCCACTCGGTACATGGCATACCTCCAGCTCCACCTTGTCTCACCCTCTTCTCTGGATGACACCCGATGCACCATCATCAACTCCCCTGCATTGTCCACCAGGTGTGATGTGCTGCTACTTGCCGACACTGCCATATGCCGCCTGGCAGCCTCCTCAATCCGCGGTGGACCTGGTGGACTCGTCTTCAGCACCATAAGCCCGTCTGTGGAGAAGTAGTAGAAGCGGCCAGCAAACATTAAGGGTGATGTTTGCAGCCGATTGTCGAACTCGACTAGTGTCCAGCACTCGTCGCCGGGCTTGGCCACGCCTAGCAAGCGGAGGGAGTAGAAGCAGAGTACCACCAAGGAATCATCGTAGGCGATGCCGGAACCCCACGCCTTGAAGTAACGGATATTACCATGGAAAAGCACATGATGTTTCTCCTGGGGCAGCAGACTGGTGAGTGGGGGGAGCTCTATGATGTGGCGGGTGAGCGGGTTGAGCAGGCGGACGTTTCCAAGCTGCGGCAGCTGCTGGAGCAGAACGAGGAGGCCCTCTGGGGTGTGCGCCAGCAGGTAGTGGTCACGGAGCTCCGGGAGATCCACCTGGATGCACTGCCCAGTAGTGGTGTTCAAGAAGCAGCGGCTGTTGGTTCCGCCAAGTCGTTCCTGGAGCAAGACCCACAGCCGAGGATGGAACCGGCGGTCGAGGCCGCCGTGCGCGCGAGGGTCCGCGGAGCACCGCCGCCAGGTGCGGCACATGGAGCGGAAGCGGAGGTAGTCGGCGACGTCGCGGGCGAGGAGGCGGTCGGCGATCAGCCCCGCCGGCCCATCTTCGAGCGCCGCCCAGTCCCTACTGCAGAGGGGGGGCGGGCACGAATCAGATCGGAATACCAGTAGGAGTACCAAAATGAATTTAGTGGCAGCAGACTCACCTATCGCTGGTCATTTGGTGACAGATCGGAGACCTCGCGGAGACGGCGAGCCTCACGGGTCGTTTGCTTCGCTGGGCGCAGAACCCTCCAGTGGTCCTCCGCCGCCGGTCCTCCCCGGAGCTCACGGTCGCCCCCGCTTCCGTTCTGCCTGAGTCGGAATCGAGTTGGTGAGGAAGGAAGGGACAGCGGTAGGTCAGGGTCAAAACATGTGTACACTAGTCAGGGACAGCGGTAGGTCAGGGACAGCGATTGGTAAGAAACAGTCGTCATTTCCTTTTAATAACATAGGGTTACAAACCAGTAGTCAATCTGAACCTAATAGTCTTTCTAAACAAAAGCTTTGCAGCTTGAGAAATACAATGAGATCTCATCGACCCACTTTCAGTGTCTCCACTAGACACGGGAACATTATTACCTTCCTGTCAAAATATTTTTGACATTTGAGCAATACGCATGAATTATAATCTATCTTGATTTATTAAATATATGTTGATTCTAAGCGAATATTTTGGTCTTTCAGCCAAAATGCAATCCGAAATAAAAATAAAATCAGTTGAATTTCAGTGACTTCAGTTGTGGCCGAAGTATTTCCGAAACCAAAATTCAAAACCACATGTTCCATCCAAACGAAATGTTTTGTTGCTTGCTGCGTGCGGATGTCCTTTGCTTTGCTTGGGGCAACATGGACGCACCTAACCTTGCAGCATATCATCACCCCAATGCACTTCTTAAAATCCACTATATTTCCAGTATTACAAAGATTACCGGGACAAAAGTAGTGCTAAGAAAAGAGACAAATAGCGTTGAGGATAATCCAAAAATCTCAACCACACCATTCCACGCTTTGAGCTTAAAGAAAGCATAAAAAATATCAAGCACCATCCTGGTTTCAGTCACAAAAATCACCATGACACCTTTGTAGTCATTGCCAAAAAGAACTCTATTTTTAACCGTGTCTTACAAAGTTTGCCAAAAGGATACGGCATTGCTCTTCCTCCCGCTTCACTTCAGGGTACTTCTTGCGAATTAAAATCTGCTGCGAAGAAATCCAAACATTTCTCAGTCCCACCAGAATAGATAAACGGTACAATCTCTTCTTAAGTTTATTTTCGATGGCTCACAATAGGATTTACATATCTTCTTCTTACAGCAAAATAAGAACCGGAGTTATAGTTTCTCCAAAGCAACTAGAGATAGCAGAGTTCACATTATTTTGATCTTTTTTGAATTTCTTATGCCCATTTTAAACTATGGTCGAAACAGTGTGCATTAGTTTCTTAGCTCGGTGCTAAACTTTGCTAAAATTGCACTCGATCTCTGGTGAAATAGCATATTGTGAACTTAAAAATGATTTTTAGATCATGTACCTGTAGTTCAAATCTGACCCAATTCTTATCGATTCGGCAGAAACTTGTCTTTTTTACGGAAAGGTTTAAGATTTCTCGGTTGGGACATTGTCCTTGCAAGATGTTCTAGTATTTTTAAAAAATGCGGTGGTACCACTTTGTATCTTTCATTTGGTGGTTGCTTCACAAAACATCCCGTTTTTTGGCACTCGGAAAATAAAAAATGACTTTTTGGTCTGAGAAAAAGGAAAACTTCCACTTGCAACATTGTTCGTCATCCCATGATACACATGTGTGCATAATATGTGCACATTATCACAAACTATACCGCGATTCTGACCATAACATTGGTCGTTTGAATTGAAAGCCATGAAACCTGAAACATGATAGCTTATTTCTGAGAAGGATTTTTTAAGATGCAATCAATATACCAAGTTTGATATTTTTATTTGCTACTATGTCACATAATATGACACCACACAAAAGTTTTACATTGTTTGGATCGTTTTTGAATTTCATATGCCCGTTTTAAACTATGGTCAAAACCGCGGGCATAAAGTTTCTTAGCTCGTGACTGAGCGTCGCTAAAATTGCAGTGGATCTCTAATAAAATAGCATATTTTGAACCTAAAAATGACTTTTCCAATAATTCATGAGTATCAGATCAGGTACATGTAGTTTAAATATGATCCACTTCCTACTGATTTCCTAGGAATTTGTCTTTTTCCCGAAGGGTGGACAGAAAGATTTAAGACATCCTGGTTGAGACATTTTTTCATGAAAGGTGTTATAGTATTTTCAAAAATTAGGGTGGCATCATTTTGAAATTTTATTTGGTGGTTGCTTCACAAAACACCCTTTTTTGCACTCAAAAACGGGAAATGTGTTATATGAAAGTATATGTAATATTTTTATATTTTATATTTTATTCAACAAAAATGTATAATATTTGAGTTTAGATAGATAGATATTATTTTTCTATAAATTTTCATATATTATTTATATTTTTCTAAATTAGAATAATTTAGTTATGATTTTTCTAAGATTAATGTGGCAAAAAAGGAAAATAGGTGTGAAACCTAGACCGACGGCTAAACCGTCGGCATAGCCTTGACAGTTGACACCGTCGCATCGCCGTCATGTCTAATCCCTACTATCATCGTCCTATCCCGTCCTACACTGACGACAAACCTCGGCCGACGACAGGTTTGCTCGGCTGTCCACCTTGGAGGCTACGCCGATGGTCACGACAAATAGCCGTCGACGTAGCCTTTGGTCGTCGGCGCCTTCCTGTTCTCCGCTAGAGTGCTTCGTCACTTGTCACACACGTCACCGGTCTCCTAACATTATCTACATATATAAATACGAGCAAGGCCTGCGTTGTGCATTCCCATCTCATCCATCCATCCCTCTATCGGGCAGCTCGCTTGGAGCTCATTCTTAGTTTGGGTAGCTCGCTAGGTGGCAAAGATATGGACATGGGCAGTGGGCAAGGTCGCTGCGTGGTGTCTCCTCGTCGGTCTTCTCCTCAACAGTGGCAGCGACAGCAGCGGCTCAGGAGGATCCCTGTCCGAAGTGCGGCTGACTAGTAGTACCTGCTGCATTCCGGCAGTTCTTTTTTCATGCCGAATAAGTCCATTAATTCCAAGTGTGCTTCAATGTCATCCTACCAAGTTAGTTGCTTACTTTCCAAACTGTACGTGTACGCGTTTGAGTTCGTCTTACCTGCTGAATGAGTTCATTACTTCCAAGACTTTATCAACCGTGTGTTCGTTCGAGTGTGAAGTATGTAGCTTCACTGCCTTCCTAAGTGTGTTTGAGCCCATATGTAATGTGTACTGTGATGTTGAACAAGTTTATCAATTCCAAGTGTGTTTGGGTTTGTATCATGATCTAGTTTCATCCTGCCCCCATACCGGATTTATTTGTTCACCGTTCCAATCTGCGTCGGATTTTCATTAGTTTATATACTCAGATATATATCAAGTATATCGAACCCTGGATAAAAACATGAATGACATGGCCATACACATGAAGAATGTGAATCTTACAAGTGTAAAGCATATTCAGTAGCTTTAGGTGGATAAAAATGTAGCTTACAAAATAATCATGACACTATTATACCGGGGTCATGGCGAATTCCTCGGAAACGTACCCATCCACCGCGACAAATCAAAGTCAACATGTCCGTCAGACAGATCTAGATCTAGTCATTAAACTAATACATTCACGTGTCCCGGGATTCTGTTACATACATATACACCCCCTGCAGCCAATTCATGCATGCACACTTGTTTTACTGGTGTCTTAACTTTGACCACAATTTTGGCCAATAATACATGTCTCACTTTGTTATCCAAAAATTATGCTATAATTGTTTATTGGAATATGTATTCAATGTTTAAATTTTGTGTCACATAGTTTAAGTTTCATTAAAAACCCATATGAGCACCAAATTTTGCCCAGAGATTCTGGCATGCTCTAGATCGGACTTCCCTCCTTCTACCTGAATCGCGGATGTTGCCTCCTTCCCCCTCCCCCTGACAGCCCCTGTCGTGACTGCTTCGACATTCAGGCTTATGTGCCTTTAGCACCTGTGGAAACACCGCAACGGGGTTGTCTCGACTTCTCTCGCTCATCCGCATGGCCTGCCGCGGAGATAGCTCTTTGGTGTGGCCGACTCCCCATGTCACAACGCGGCGAGTACTCATACTGCTAGAATGCACACTTTTCTATTGGATAACGACCGAGTTTTATTGTATACTGGTAGAATGATGATGGAAGTGATAGTATGGCAGTATAGCTTGTTGACGAGTCGCATTGGGATGATCTTGTTATTATCATAGCAGTGGTATGTCGACTTGATCTCTGTTATATAACACGATCTGGGTCATATAATTTGTCACTATTTTGCTCATTGAGTCATGATTTCATTAATGCCAATCCTTACCTGGGTACTCATACTGCTTTACCATATCTATCCCAACCTTTTTTTATCATGTTGCTTTATGGAATTGTCAGGTCAGTTCAAAGCAGAAGAAACCAGTCGCGCCAGCGGATGTGAGACACTGTTGAAACAAGCCCCCTCTCGTAGTACAGATCCCGTGACCACCTTGTCGAACTGGTGAGTTTCCCCACCATTCCCTCGGTGATTTGTGTGTATGCCTTAGCAGAGCGAGCCATGATCTGTTTGATTCGTCCGCTCGGTGTGGTCTTGATGAGATCTGAACGGTCATTGCCATGTGTGGCATTGTAACACCCTCGCCTGATAAGGCTGAGTTCATGTGTATAGTGCCAATCCCTGGATCGGTTCACTGGCACACACAGTACAAAATGATACCAAATATAACTGCGCATCATAAATACAACGAATATGATCCATAATTTACATTGTATTACAGCGGAAAGCAATTACAAGGTAGATCTCCATCCTTCAAATGTGCCACAGGCGAACAATTGTTGAGTGGAGTCTCGCGACCTATGAACGATCACTCAGATACGATATAACCTACAACATGAAACATTGGGATGTGACAGACTACCACCCTTAAAAGAAATGTCGTCCCGAGATTTGGAAAGGCTAGAAAGAAAGGTTCGGGATCCATTAGGGTGCTACCACCCTTAAAAGAAAATTAACTAGGTCACTTCTTGAGGGTTCACTTGGCTCCGGTAAATTCTCCTCTAGACATTTATTGACACAATGTCTCTTGCATATTCTAAACTTCATGATTGACAGATTCCAAGAAAACACTACTTGAACTAGCAGAACTCTCATGGTGGTCAATTAGGGGATGTTTACTTCACGGTACCCATTAATCATGGTTGAGATTCATTCTTACCGTATATTCCTACGCTAAGCACTGGGTGCTTTTATAAAGGGGAAATATAACATTCTAAGGTCTAGGCTTAACGCCGGCTCTTTGCTAAGGTTGAAAAGACACTCAAGATTCGCAAAGCCAACAGTACAAGAGCGAATAATAAGAGTAGTAGGAATGGTGATCAATCCATCCTGCACCCAAATCATTACCCTGTATGAGGATAGGTGAATCACGTTTTTCTATCACTCGGGCATTCTCACTTGCCTTGAAGAATGTTTCCATGGGCACGAACTAATGCTCTATGTATACTCCCATGTATTCAATCAACAAAGCTACTACTAAAACTAAACTATCGATACTTCAACTTTCAGGTTGCGTAATCTACTACATAACATCATTTCAACACTTTATACTCCCACATCTCTTTTTTTCCATTAGATAAAGCATTCTCCTTTCTAAATACATTGTGTTGTCAAACCTTCCACTTAACACATCATTATATCTCCTAGGGTTCAAGATAGGGAAGAATAGATTCTATAGGAAAGAAACTACTAAGAAAATAATCCTACCCATAACTATATAAAGCAATCAATGTCACAAACAAGGAAACAATCATAGGCAATCAACACACAATCAAATACTTTCATAATAACATTACAGGGGTCTAAATATAGCAGTATATAACCACAAAATAGTTTGAAAGCATTGGGAACAGTACTAGAGTAAAACATAGCAACATATAAGCACTAAACTAAATCTGTCAAAACGGTACAACAGACTTCATGAATTTTTCTGACCGACTTAAACTCGTCAGGAATTTTATCCATTTTTTGTGCGTATACTACAGGTAATTACGCTCTAGGTCCTATTTTTTTTTAGATTTTTCTGAGTTACCAATAAAATATGAAAAATCGCGTGGTACAACAGGTCAGACAGAAAACTGCAGCAGTAATCCCACGAATTTCAATCAATTCACACCATTAAAATAATTTTAAAACCACACGAAAACTCCAGCAACTTTAGAGTTTCAAAACAACAGATCCTAAACAAGACATCACACGATATGGGTTCAGTACAAACAAGCAAGCAACCTATATTGTCATACCACATAAGTTGGTAAGAACAATATGCTAACACGATAGCGATGATCTCCTAAAGAGATAAAATATGGTGGTCTAGACCTACCCAAATTTGGTGAGATGTTCATTTATGTCATGTTATTTGTTCTTTACTTGTAGTCCAACTCTCATATAGTGATTTTCTTTATAGAAAACTACTAATAACATTTTCCAATTCTTGTAGTTTTTATGGTAGATCACTTCTTCTACTATTCAAATGAATGGACATCTACAAGTTTGAACAAGGAGAGATGTTGGAAAATGATAGACAAGGAATATAAGAACTCTAATAAGTATAAAATATGGTAATTCTCCTAATAGAGGTATCTTATTGCTAATCCATTTCTAAGGTCACGATCCTACAGTCAACACACAGCTCTGATACCATCTTGTAATACCCTCGCCTAATAAAGCTGAGTTCATGTGTATAGTGCCAATCCCTGGATCGGTTCACTGGCACACACAGTACAAAATGATACCAAATATAACTGCGCATCATAAATACAACGAATATGATCCAGAATTTACATTATATTACAGCGGAAAGCAATTACAAGGTAGATCTCCATCATTCAAATGTGCCACATGCGAACAATTGTTGAGTGGAGTCTCGCGGCCTATGAACGATCACTCAGATACGATATAATCTGCAACATGAAACGTTGCAGCCACGAATGGTCAATACATTGATTGTATGTCAAGTAGGCTAAAGTGGTTAACAACAGATCTATCAACTACATGCTTATTTGGCCAAGTGGAGTTCAGGCTCATTTGTATAAAGCAATAGTTTTATCCTAACATTTGTAACAAAGTAGTTTTCCAATACGATAAATAGGACACTCTGGTTCACTCCCAGGTGCTCCTACCCAATTATGTTCACCCAACAAGTATTAAGCAATTAAGAAATAAGGATGAGTGAGAAATATCATAGCATCAGTATCAGGTCGGTCAAATTGTCCATAACCGGGGACACGGCTAAGCACTTAGTTTATACACCCTGCAGGGGTTAGTACACTTTACCCATGTGACTTGGCCAGCCCAGCTCGTACCACCACTCTCATATTGGGTGATGATAGGGAGAAGTCCAAGAAGGAACCGTTCGGGAAGTAGCTCCCCAAACCCGACATGCACCGGTCCAACCTACACTATTCTACATCTCTGGATATGTGGGTTCGAGTTACCACAACCTACTTAGTCCAACCAACCGCTCATTCCATTATTGGCACATGGTTGTACACGTAAGTTACCAAATAAAGAAACCAATCCTTTCTCAGTGTCCTAGGCGGCATTCCCCACCATAAATCCACACTCGATTACCCAATCAATGCCATTCCGCCCAGGTGGTTCATTAAAACATATTGGTTTGTCATTTAGCAAAACATAAGCCTTTCAAAACATATAACTTTTCATGATGTGATTCCCTTTCTCGTCTAAATAGCATAGCTAAGCAATCTACCAATACAATGGCTCATAAACAAGGAATACTAGGGAATAATATGGGATATAGCATAGCATATACACATCAATTCCTACGGATGCAATTCTACAAAAGCATCTACAATGCATAGGAAAACAATAGGACATTTATGACCAAGATAGCACCACTTGCCTTTGTTGTAGATGTAGTCGATTAGATAATCCTCACAATCCTCATAGATATAATGGTTGCACTCGTCATAACCACAATACTTGCAATCATAGTAGTTGCAATCACACACGTTGCACTCCTCGCAATCTATCGATCAAACAATTGCATACAACATAAACAATAGCACATAGAGATCAAACAAATGCAACAAATGCATGCATGGCAATTTAATAAGTCACAATGGTTGTTACTTTAGTTCTCTAAACAATATTGAAGTATATGATGCATGCAAGAGGCAAATTAATGCAATGGAGTACTTGTTATTAATAATTACTTGCCAATATAGAGTTTTTAATAGTTCTGTTGTAAACCTGTTCTAACTGTCGAATTAAATTTGTTTCTTTGGTTTACTGGATAGAGGACGTTAATACGAACCAGTAGGCGTTGGATTCACCCTAATCGGAGTTACAGATCTTTTTGTATGATTTAAATAGTGTTTAATGGGTTTTAAATGATTCATATAGTTTCTTTTTCCTAAAAATCAAACTAAAATTATATCTGTAATTTCCACGGAATTTTGATTCCAGGGACATATTATTTGTAATTTTCTGACCAGTATTCGAATTATTATGATTTTAATACTCTAAATAAGCCATTAATCTATTTATTTAATTGCTGCGAAACCTTACAGTATTTTCCTGAACCATTTGCATATTGATGATCTACATGGAACCAGCTTTCCATCGGTATATCATTTATATTTTTGTGACAAGCAATTAATTTACTATTAATTTAATGATTTATAAATCCATTAAAACTAATTAAATTGCTACGTGGTAAATAATCCGCAAAAGCTGGATCCAACCAGATATTATTAATCTACATTATAGTAGCTTCAATTTGATATATTGTTCATATTTTTCGGAGTTACAGATAATTTCCTATGAATTTATTAACCTAAAAGACCATTAAAACTAATTAAGTTACTGCAGTAAACGCATACTGTAAAGGTTGAAGCTAATGCCATATTAATATTCTACACATTTTTCTGAATCCATTGATATATTATTTGCTATTTTTGGATCTACAAATCTTTTTATATGATTTTTGTAAGTTTGTACAATTTTCTGCAAATTAAATTCAATTTCAAATCTACAGGGAATATTCCCTGGGAATATTCTATGCTGACTGGGACGCGGGCTGACCTGGCGTTGACACATGGTGAGATCCGGTTGGCTCGTACCCCTTCGCGGAATCGATCTAATCCTGGCCGTTGGGATGAGAGGAGATTGACCCGATTTTGACTCAGAATAGACAAGAAATAGATCTGTGTTAGAGAGACAAATCCATAGGTCAAATTGAAAAACTTAGAACATGAAAGTTGTGGGGAATCATTAGCCCTACCTTCTCACCAAAGGAATTTGTATTTGAAGAAACGAGCGCGAGTACATCTTGGATTTACACCGTCATATCTGAAATATTGCGGTGCGAAATTCTCCGGCTGTGGTGGATGAAAAGAGGTGAGGTTTGTCGAGATTGAAAGATTTCGACGAGATCTACAACTTTCATTTTTTGTCCGAAGGCAAAAAACGAAGTCTAAATAGGTTAAAAAGCGAAATAAGATTCGGGCATGTGTAGATTCGGGATTTCGAGAAGAGAAACTCGTACAGTTGAGGCTCCATGAGTTGGAGATTTAGGATGATCTAGAAATAGGTCTTGGAGTAGGGAACAAGTAGAAACAAACGGAAGTCGATTCGGAGTTATAGATAAAAAGATATAACAGTTTGAATAGAGATAGGTTTGACAAAAACTGTTTTGCACGCTTTTTAAAGTAGACTTGGGATAGGTATGTGCGTGCCTGGCTGCCTAGTCCGGTCGGCTGGCTAGCTGGGCCGCCGGCTGGTTGGCCGGCCCAGTTAGTTTTTTTTCTTTTTTTCTTTTTCTTTTTCTATTTACTTGTTTCCCTCATATCTTTTGCATACGAACTCCAAATGACACGATTCTTGTTTCTAAAATTTTCTAAAATTGAATAGATCATTGTAGGATCATATTTGTAATATTTTTACTAGTTTACAAGTAGTCGGTTTATAAATTCTATTTTATTTATATCTTTATTTGTTTGTATTTATTCCGTAACTTTTTCATAATAGCTCCAAATGAGCTCAATTTTGTTTCTAAAATTTTGTAATATTAAATGGATCTTTTTAGGCTATAATTTAGCAATAATTGCTGCCTTAGCAACAGTGGGTTTTATAAAGCCAATTTAATTTCCTTTAGGAACATTTGGGAAAATCAACTATAGGATTTGGATACCAGGATTTGGATTCAGTTTGTGAGAACTTTGCATGGATGTAATGAAATGCTTATGATTGCTTCATGATTTTCATTTTGAAATCTTGCACACCAATTCTACAATCCATAATCAATCCATGCCCTTTTGCCTATATGGTTACTTAGGTCATAACAAAAGAATATAAGATTTTGAATTCAAGGTTGAGAGGATTTTCTATTCAAAAAAGTTTCTTCTCTTTGAGAATTTTCAACATAGTCAAACAATCAATCAAACTTATTTATTTATTTCACATTCCAAAATTAGGAGAATTTTGGGATGTGACAGGCATGGACCCCGGTCCAATATTTACCATTGATACATCTTCGACTATTACTGTTTACTTGCTGCAAACCACCATTACCTTCCACACCATACAGTTAATCCTTTGTTATAGCAAACCAGTGAGCTTGACAACCTCACTGATTCGTTGGGACCCTCGGTCTCAACTGAGAGAAAACTTGCTGCCGTGCTCTTCACACCTTGCTCTTGGGGTTACCAACCAAGTGCTCCATGTCAACACTTAAAGCACCATCACCCACTTACTATGCATGGGGGTATCATGAGAAAACAAATTGTTGAAACCAAAAGCCACTAACATAGGAAAACAAAACGAATGCAATTTCAAAGCTTTCAACATAAAACGGGGAAACTTAACATTATTGAAATGCATAAAACCATGTTTCCCTCTCTCATAATAACTTTTAGTGGCACTTTGAATAAAGTTGAAAATATAACTGTCACATGAAACAACTCTATCATAAAAATGAGCATACTTACAGTCATCAGAAAGAGGTCCAAGGTCATAAACTGGATCAATAGAAGCAAGTTGTTCCATCCTAAAATCTTTATTAGGCAAGCTATTTTCACAAGGAGCTTTGGCAAATTTAGAAAAGTTAAACTCATAAGAATCTACATCAAACTTAGTTAAAACTTTTTCCTTCTTACAATATATAATAGCTCCATAAGTGTTCAAGAAAGGTCTACCAAAAATGATAGGACAAGTTTTGCTAGCTGCTGAATTAAGCACTAGAAAATCAGCAGGATACTTAATCTTACCACAGAGAACCTCCACATCTCTTACAATACTAATGGGGCAAATAGTTTCCTTATTAGCAAGGCGAATAACCACATCAATGTCCTCAACCTCACAAGGACCAATTTCATGCATAATTTCCCTGTAAAGCTCATAAGGAATAACACTAGAACTAGCACCGATATCACACAAACCATAATAGCAATGATCACCAATTTTAACAGAAAGCACAGGGACACTAGCTTTTCTAGCTTTACTAGTATGAGAGATAATATTAGAAGCGTCTTCTCAGAAGACAATGTGCTCATCCTCTATATTTATAGTGACAGGGTCTTTCACAATAGCCATCACAGGTTCATCATTCATTTGCTCATCAGGCTCCACAATTTTCTTAGTACCTTTGTTATTCGCACTAATCATCATAGAATACTCCTTTAGCTTAGCTGGGAAAGGTATTTTCTCAACATAAGGTTTATGTTGGAGATATGCCCTAGAGGCAATAATAAATGTAGTTATTATTATATCTTTGTGTTTATGATAAATGTTTACATTCATGCTATAATAGTATTAACAAGGAAACATTAATACTTGTGTGATCTGTAAACTAAAATAGAGTCCCTGGTAAAGCCTCTTTATAATACTAGCTTGTTGGTTAATAAATGATTATGGTTTCCCTATCATGAACATTGAGATGTTATTAACAACAAGATCATTTTAATAGTTCAATTGCTATATGCTTTCTGATACATAGTAACCTAATTCCTTCGACCATGAGATCATGCATATCACCTTTACCGGAAGGATGCTTTGATGACATCAAACACCACACCGTAACTGGGTGGCTATAAAGGTGGCATTGAGTGTTCGGAAAGTATTGGTTGAGACACATGGATCAAGAGTGGGATTTGTCCATCCATATGACGGATAGATATACTCTGGGCCCTCTCGGTGGAATGTCATCCAATTAGCTTGCAAGCATGTGACTGGCTCACAAGGGATCACATATCACGGGAACGAGAAAAGAGTACTTATCAGTAACGAGGTTGAACTAGGTATGCAGAGATACCGACGATCATAACCTCGGATAAGTAAACTATCGTGAGACAAAGGGAAATTGGTATCGTATGTAAGTGGTTCATTCGATCGCAAAGTAATCGTAGAAATATGTGGGAGCCATATGAATTTCCAGATTCCTCTATTGGTTATTCTTCGGAGAAGTGTCTCGATCATGTCCGCATAATTCACGAACCGTAGGGAGACACACTTAAGGATTCGACGTTGTTTGAGTAGTTATGGAATGATGAGTAAGAGACCGAATGTTGTTCGGAGTCTCGGATGGGATCCGGGATATCACGAGGAGATCCGGAGAATAAGATTCATATAAGGAAAGTCCTGTTTCGGGGTTGGAGAATGGTTTCGGTGTTTTCATCAGGAATGTTCTAGAAGGTTCCGGAATGTCTGGCACTCCGGAGGGGAAGGGTACATGAATGTGTCATATCAAGTTGGAATGATTGCATCATGTACTAGGTGTCATCGCTGAACAAAATAAAGGGTTTAATCAAATCCTAGTTTGAAAAGTCAAACGCCAATTTGAAAAGTCAAACGGCTATTTTGTGAGGTGGAAGGGAAGTAGGAAACCTACTTGGGGAGGAGTTCCTCCCCTCCACCGCCGGCCCACTTGGGATCCGAGTTGGGGAGGGACTCCCCTCCCCTTGGACGGCGCCTCCCACCTATATAAGGAGGGGCAGGGCTGCCCCTCCTAGCACACAACACCTCCACCCGCAAACCCTAGCCCCGGCGCCGCCACCTCCTGCTGCCGCCGCCACCTAGGCCAAACCCTAGCCGCCGGCCTTGCCCCCTCCTTGGTGTGTCTAAACCCTAGATCGCCGAGGATCTCTCTCAT
Source organism: Avena sativa (assembly GCA_916181665.1). NCBI lineage: Eukaryota > Viridiplantae > Streptophyta > Magnoliopsida > Poales > Poaceae > Avena > Avena sativa. Next base: position 443,658,421 of record OV702282.1, on the reverse strand, counting down.
AGTCCACCATACTCGCTCCGGCTTAAGGCGAAGCCCTGCGAGATCTCCCCTCTACTTCCGGTACCACCCCGTTGTGCTGCCGGAATCGCGAGGAGAGTGCTACAACCTCCGTTGCCTGCTGGAACAAGGGAGAGGAAGGTCTTCATCGAGTACCGAACGTGTGACCGACTACGGGAGCGCTGCTAGAACGCAGCGCCGGAAGGATCGTCTACGCGATCTTGAGTTCGGGAAGAGTACGACTACATCACCCACGAGAATCCGCTCTTGTTAAACACTTTGGAATCTTCAAGGGTGATTTATTCCATCGACTCGTTGCTACAATCTAGTAGATAGATCTTGGCTTGTTTGTTTGTATACGATAGAAATTTTTGTTTTCCATGCTACGAAACCCTAAAGTGGTATCAGAGCCGTGTCTATATGTAGATCTGTTGCACGAGTAGAACACAATGGTCATTGTGGGCGTTGATGTTTTTGTTGTCGATTTCTTCTTGTGTACTTTGCATCTTGCGGGATGGTGGGACGAAGCGGCCCGGGCTAACCTTACATGACATCGTTCATGAGACTTGCTCCACACTTGACATGCAACTTGTATTGCATAAGTGGCTTTGCGGGTGCCTGTTTCTCCCAACATAGTTAAGATTCAATTTACAACGGGTGATTGACAATGCTAGTATCAATGTTGTGGTTCTTGTTCGTAAGTTAGAACGACACTTATTGAAATCCCCAAACCACGTAAAACATGCAAAGAAAGTAGAGGCGTCTAACTTTGTTTTGCAGGGGTGTGTTGTGATGTGATATGGCCATGATTGTGATTATATTTGATGTATGCAATGTTCCTTATTGTAAGTTGGCAACCGGCAGGAGCCATATGGTTGCCTTTAATTTCTGTTAAGACCCGCATGTCTATTAAAAGTAGTTGTAATAGTTGAAGCTGGTGGACGACAACCATGGAGTAGCGTCATTGACCTTGATGCAATGCCGGTGATGATGGAGATCATGTTCGTGCTTGAAGATGGAGATCGGAAGCACAAAGAAGAAAGTCCATATCATATCACATATTATGAATTGCATGTGATGTTAATCCTTTATGCATCTTGTAGTGCTTAGTTAACGACGGTAGCATTATAAGATGATCCCTCATGCACATGAATTTCAAGTTCTAAAGTGTTCATCCTTAGTAAGCACCGTTGCTAAAGCTTGTTGTTTCGAAGCACCACGTGATGATCGGGTGTGTTAGATTCTGCAAGTGTATACAACGTGAGCAAGACAGATTTGCTCATGCGGAAGCTAAGGTTTGATCTTGACGAGCCTAGCATGTACAGACATGGTCTCGGAACACGGATCACCGAAAGGTAAAGCATGAAGCATATAGTAGATATGATGAACATGTCGATTGTTCGCCATTGAAGCTACATCAACTCTCGTGATGATCGGTGTTGATGTGGTGGATTTGGTTCGTGTGATCACTAAAACAATGTGAGGGATATTGTTTTGAGTGGGAGTTCACCTAGATTAATTTAACTATTAATTAGAACTCAATTTGTCATAAACTTAGTCTAAACTATTGCAAATATGTTGTAGATCAATGGCGGCCCCTACCATCAATTTTAATGCGTTCCTAGAGAAAGAAAAGTTGAAAAACAATGGAAGCAACTTCGCGGATTGGTTCCGCAATTTGAGATTGTCCTCACAGCTGGTAATTTGACCTATGTGCTGGATGCACCGCTGGGTGACCCACCTGCAGCTACTGCTACCGATGAAGTAAAGAATGTTTACCTCACTCGGAAGACTCAGTACTCCACAGTTCAGTGCTATCTTGTATGGTTTAGAATCGGAGCTTCAAAAAAGGTTTGAGAATTCAGACCCACATGATATTGTTCGTGATCTCAAACTGATCTTTGAGACTCACGCGGCAATTGAGAGCTATGAGGCTTCTAAAAAGTTCTTTAACTGCAAGATGGAAGAGGGCAGCTCCGTCAGTGAGCGTGTGCTTAAGATGTCTGGGCACGCAAACAAACTTCAAAGCTTGGGTATAGTGATTCCTAATGCTTTGGGGATTTATCGTGTCCTCCAATCACTACCACCAAGTTACAAGAACTTTGTGATGAACTACAATATGCAAAACATGAACAAGCAGTTGCCAGAACTCTTCGCCATGTTGAAATCTGCAAAAGTGGAGATCAAGAAAGAGCACCAAGTGTTGATGGTCAATAAGACCACCAAATTCAAGAAAGGCAAGTCTAAGCAAAAGGGACACTTCAAGAAGGGTGGTAAGAAAGTTACCGCGCCGACGAAGAAGACCAAGGCTGGACCTAAGCCTGATATTGAGTGCTTTTACTGCAAGGGAGAAGGTCACTGGAAGCGGAATTGCCCAAAGTACTTGGCGGATTTGAAGAACGGCAACATCAAGAAGAAAGGTATATCCGATATACATGTTATTGATGTGTACCTCACTAGTACTCGTAGTAGTGCCTGGGTATTTGATACTGGTTCGGTTGCTCATATTTGTAACTCGAAACAGGTGCTGCAGAATAAACGGAAGCTAGCGAAGAACGAGGTAACGATGCGCGTGGGAAATGGATAAAAAGTTGATGTGATCGCGGTCGGCACGCTACCTCTTCATCTACCATCGGGATTAGTTTTATACTTAAATAATTGTTATTTGGTGCCTGCGTTAAGCATGAACATTATATCGGGATCTTATTTATTGCGAGACGGTTACTTGTTTAAGTCCGAGAATAATGGTTGTTCGATTTATATGAGTAATATGTTTTATGCACATGCACCTTTGATAGATGGTCTATTCTTATTGAATCTCAATAGTGGAAATACACATATTAATAATATTGAGGCTAAACGTTTGAAATCGAGCGATAACTCGACCTATATGTGGCACTGTCGTCTTGGTCACATTGGAGTAAAACTGTAAGGTTCCCAACCTTTAATAAGGTAGAGATCCCTGTGTTTACAATGCTAGTCCCTGGATCAATAGCTAGCATCCACAGTTAAGATGTAATATCAAGAAACAAAGGTCATATTACAACTTTATAACCAGGAATAACATAGTTTTATTACATCTTACATAGCTCATTTGGCTATTACATTACATTGCAGCGGAATATCTATAAGCATGGGGTCCTTCATCTTCAAAGTGCCACAGGCAGACATGTTGGTTGTAGACTTTGTAATCAACTTCACTAATAGCATTCAAACCTGCAACATTACAAGTTACAGCCACAAGGGTCAATACATTTGAATTGTATTATCAAGTTTCACTACTAAGTAGAATATAAGTGGATCCTATCAATACATGCATATTTGGCTAAGTAGGGTTTAGGCTCATTTGCAGAAAGCAATAATTTATCCTATCTTTTCAAAAAGGTTTTGTTCTTTTGTCAACTCTCCCTGAACTCCTTGGTAAATCCCCAAGTGTTTCAAGTCTTTTGTCAAAACCTCTTGAGTTCCTTGGTACACCCCAAGTGCTTCAAGTTTTTATCAAAATCCCTTGAGCTCCTTGGTAAATCCCCAAGTGCTTCAAGTTTTTTATCAAAATCTCTTGAGCTCCTTGGTAAATCCCCAAGTGCTTCAAGTTTTTACCAAAGTCTCTTGAGCTCCTTGGTACACCCCAAGTGCTTCAAGCCTTTTGTTGTCACTTAAAAGTTTTCTTTTAGAAATTGGAATGTCGAGATTTCTCATAACTTCAGCCTTTAGTTGCTCAGTATTGTCCATAACCGGGGACACGGTTAAGTACTTAGAATTTTTATCTTCTGCAGAAGTTGTACACTTTACCCACATGACACACTCTCATCTTGTTGCCACCAGTGGCCGCTGGATAAGTACTCACCAAGATGGAGTACTGGCAGATTGAGAATGTGACGAAGTCTTTCCATAGGGTCCTCCCATACACCATTGCTAGCTTGTCTTCAGGCACCCATGTAGGGTTCCAAGTTCCCTCATTTTCAGTTAACCTGAAGATAATGCATGGGTCTTCCCAATGTAGTTGACTAAGCCAGAGCCATAATAGCATGTTGCTGTACACGAAAGCCACAGTTGGAGAAACATGTTCAATCTCTAAGTTCCTGGGTGGTTTTATTTTGGTGCACAACACAAAGAGATAGCCATAGACATGGTTCCTTTTGTTGCCACCTTATCCAAAACTCAAAGTATCCTTGTCCACCCAGGTGGTTCATTGATTACTTGTTTTATTATATAAAACATAAGTCCTTTCTCAACTTCATAAAATCTCAACATGTATCTCTTCTCAAAATATTTAACATGGCTAAGCATTTTACAACTACATTGTTTTCACTAAGGAATATATAAGGGTATCCTATTAGGATTTAGCATAGCATAAGTACAAAAATCCTTTTCATGCATGTTTCAAAATCCACTAAGTATAATGAAAATAGTAGGACTTTGGATGATAGTGTCACTTGCCTTTTTGGAAGGGAATGTTGGTTCACTTCTTGATCTTGATAATCTCACACTCTTCTAACTTCACTACGAGTCAATCAAGCAAACACAAATTCAACTAGCATTCCAACAATAATCAATCAAACAAATCATCACAAATAAAAATAAGAGAAACTAAGTCATGCATGCAAGCATGCAAAAGGTAGTTTTATTTGCAAAGGTGGTTTCTACTAGGCTCTAAACATTGTAAGGCTCAAGGTGGTCATTTTTCCAAAGTGGCAAAGTCATTTGCAAAAGGGTTTTATCTAGAGATCATTTTTAAATCAAATCTTTATTCCATGTGGTGGAAAATGTTTTAGCAAAGCAACAACTTTATATTGTTCACCAAATAAGTTGTTGATTCACTAAACTTGGTGTTTAGGGTCAGTAGGTTTGAATCAAAACATTTTCACAAAGTTTTTACTCAAAAATCATTTTCATAGCAAAATCATTATTTTTATTTGACTAGAAATAGGCTAATTCAATTATTCAATCCTATTCTTCACAAAATACATTTTTAAATCCATGAGCTGGTTCCTAGGGTCAGTAGGTTCACAAAAAACCAATTTGCAAAGATTTCATCCTCAAAATAAATTTGGAATAATTTTTATAACCTAAACAAGCATACAAATGTTTCTGCAAAAACAAACATTTTTCCAGAAGCTTTTTACTAAACAAATTGCATGGTTGGCTAGGGCTTGTTCCACTGATTCCATTGATATAAAGTTTGTAATTTTTGGACGTGTGGATCAAAAGTTACAAGGTTTTCAAATTTGCAAATCAATCTGATTTCAAATTCTGTTTTAAAACAAAGACTGGCCACGCGTCGCGTTTTTATTGGGCGGTACCGCTTCGTGCGGATTATCCTCTCTGGTGCGTTGGATCTTACTTAAATCGCACGGCTCAGGTCCACTCGTACCCCTTCGAGTTGATTCTATTCTTACGCGTCCGATTCAGATCTAACGGTTCTTACGCAATGACCCAAAAGCAGCGGCGCTGGCGGTGGCTGGCGGCGGCGCACGCTCTGTCTATGGCGGAGCCGGCGATGCAGGAAGCAAGGAGGCTAACGGAGATGCTTACCGTGTTCGCAGGGTACCTGGGAAGCTCAAGGTGGTGCTGTCTTGGCGAGGGGCGCACTGGAGCGGGAGTAATCGCTCGCCGGAGACGTCGTCGGTGTCAGATGGTTCTGTTCGTTGTTGGGGGCGACATTGCAGATCGTCCTAAGACAAGATAAGAGCATGGTCAGATGCAGGAGAGTGTGGCGAGTGCGGGGGTATCATCGAGGGAGTGCGGGGCGGTCTGGCTTAGCAGGGGGAGGTCGCCGGAGAAGTAGCAGACGCGGTGGCGCTCAGAAGTTTGTCGAAGTCGACGCTCTAGGGCGCCCGCAGGTGAATGGAAGGCACAGGGAGAAGCGCCAGAGGCTGGGGAGTGTGTGATCTTGGTTGATGAGGCGAGGGGCGATTCCTACTGGACAGAATTGGTTGCGGAGTTCGCCGGAGTAGTGAGAGCGCGGCTCGAAATTACGACGGCCTGGGGGCGGAGGAAGAGAGCTGTCTGGGAGGGAAAGTGAGGTAAGACGCGGGCGTTAAAAATAGCGTGGTCGCGGGGTGGAGTAATGGTCGTTAACAACGCGAATTGATCGCTGGAGTAAAGGACAGGAAACGGCGAGGAGGATTCAGCGCGGGTTTGAAGACGATGAGCAGTGGCGTGGGGTCCTATCGTCAGTGGGGGAGAGAGAGGGGAAGAGGGGCCACTGGTCAATGTCTGCGCGGGTGGATCTTTTGGTGAAAACGTTTCGCGAGAGAGAGAGTGGGGTGGGCTTGCTGTTGGGCTTGTTGGGATAGCCGGCTGGCTGCTGTCTTTTACACATTTTTTCTTACCAAATGCTTTTTCTTTTTCTATTTCTATTTTCTGTTTTGAAATTCAAACAACCAATCAAACATTCAAATCAATTCAAAACTTTCACCAAACTTTGCATTGAGTTTTGGTTCTGTTTAACAACACAAAACCAAATCCTAAAATAAAATAATTTTATTCTTTTTCGGACCCATTAATAATTAAATAAAATGGACCTTAGTTAATAAATCAAATGGGTTTTAATTTATTTAAATCTCCATTTGAAAACTAAATATTTTCAAAACCAAATCAGTAGGTTTTATTTGGAAATAAATAGCACTTGTAAAACTTGTTTAAAATAAATAAGTTTTGATGTTTTAATTAAAATAGTAAAACCGTTATTTCTAATAAACTTGGATATTAAATCCTTATTATTTTATTTAAATAAACCTTTACTATTTTTATCAAATAGAAATATTTTATTTCAAAGGCTTGGCCAAGTTTTAATTTGGCTATAAAATAATCCTTATTTATATTTCTACCTTTTCATTTGAAAACCAAATCTTTTTATTAAAAGATTCAAAAATAGTATTTCCAAATATTTTAACTTTATTGTTTATTTATCTTTTTAAATCCCTTTAGGATTTTATTTGATCCAAATAGGTTTTGAAAGTTTCCAATTGGATTTAAAAAGTTTCTTCTCACCCTGAAAAACAACAAAGTTTTATTTTATTCTAAAGGGAATATGCCCTGAGAGGCAATAATAAAGTGTTTATTATGTGTATTCCAAGTATATGATAGATGTTTATTTTGCATGCTATAATTGTATTAATACGGAAACGTTAATACATGTGTGTTTAATAAACAAACAGAAAGTTCCTAGTTATGCCTCTCTCATAAACTAGCTCGTTGATTAACAAGATGATCAAGGTTTCCTGATCATGGACATTGGATGTTGTTAATAACGGGATCACAACATTAGTGTAATGGTGTGATGAACATTCATCCGAAGTATAGCATTATGATCAAATTCATTGAGTTTATATTGCTATAACAACTTACGAAGTGATCCTAATCCTTAGACCATGAGATCATGTCAATCACTAACACCGGAAGAGTTTCTTGATAACATCAAACGTCACACCGTAACAGGGTGATTATAAAGATGGATTCAGAACTACTAAAGTGTTATGTTGAGGCTCATGGATCGAGAGTGGAAATTGTTCATCCCGATGACGGATAGATATACTCTGGGCCCTCTCGGTGATATCACATTGATTAGCTTGCAAGCAAGTGATTTGATCACTAGAATGTTATATCACGGGAACGAGAAAAGAGTGCATGTCGGTAACGAGATCAAACTAGGTATGGAGATACCGATGATCGAATCTCGGACATGTAATATATCGTGAAACAAAGGGATTAAGATACTAGCGTAAAAGGTTCCGACGATCACAAGAAAGTCATCGTTGAATGTGTGGGAGTCAGTATGGGTCTCCAGATCCCGCTTCTGATTATTGATCCGAGAGGGGTCTCGATCATGTCCGCATTATTCACGAACCGTAGGGTGACACACTTAAGATACACCGACATCCAATTGGAGCAAATGTTTCATGCCGAAAGAATGAACAAGCGCAGGAATTTATTTCACTAGATACCGAAACAGGTTTTCGGGTGAAATTGCATAAAGTGGTTATGCATGTGAAATAGAATTCTAGCAAGGGGTTATTTGTGAATGTTTGTCATTAAAGTAATTGACAAAATTCTGAATAAAATAAAAGAGTTTTATTTAATGAGAGTTTGCATTAAATTTGGTGGAAATTTAATGGGAATTTGAGTGGACTTTTGAGTGGAGGAAATTTAAAGGGCATTTTGTGAGTGGAGTGTCCACCCACATGAATGAAGGAGGGGAGGGGGCAGCCCCCATGGCCGGCGGCCAACCCCTTGGGTGCCCCCCTCCTCCTATAAAAGGAGCCCCCCTCCTCACTTGTCTCTCACACCTCCTCGTGAAGGATCTCTCTCCCCCTCTAGAATTTATCCCCCATGGTCTCGGACTAGCGAGATACATGTTCCCGGTGGCTATTCGGCAAGAAAGAGTTGTGCTTCCGCTGCATCGCTGGAGCGAGTAGGTGGAGGTTGCTCGGTGCCTCGAACGTGTGTGCGAGCACGGATGCGCTGCTGATTTGCGGCGCTAGGACTTCCTCTCGATCTTGAGATCGGCAAGAGATCGTCTACATCAACCACGAGTTGAACTCGTTAAGATTTGTCGGTCTTCAAGGGTATGTTCTCTACGGATATACATCCGCCCGTTGTTTGTATCTAGTAGATAGATCTTGGTATATAGTTCACATCATAGGAAATTTTTTGTTTTTTATGCTGCGAACCCTACAGTGGTATCAGAGCCGGATCTATGCGGAGATACTTTACACGGGTAGTACACATATGAGTATGTGGGCGATGATGATCATGTTGTTGCTCCTTTGTTGTAATTTTGGATATTGGTGGCATAGTGGGATGAAGCGGCCCGGACAACAAACTTTACATGTCCTCGCACATGAGACCTGTTCCACGCTTGACATGCAACTAGTTTGCATAAGTGGCTAGCGGGTGTCTGTCTCTCCTACTATAGTCAATATCTATTTTGCAAGCGAGTTTTCAACAATTTGATTATCCTCGTTGTGGTTCATTTTCGTAGGTAAGAACGGTTCTATCTCGAAAGCCCTAAGCCACGTAAAACTTGCAATGGATAAATTAGAGGCGTCTAGTTTAGATTGTTGCTGGGCTAGTGTTATGATATGGTAGTGTTGTAAGTAGAAGTATGAGATGATACTCTTACAACACACATAGTGTGTAAAATCGATAGACCTTGGATTTACACATATAGGTATGATAGTGATCATACCACGATGCACATGATAGAGATCATCTGCGGGAACCATATAATTTCACTAATAAACATATGATGTTTGATAGCATCTTATATTGCTTGTTTAGCGCTTTGTTAGCATAATAAGATGATCCCTCATTTAAATATCAAGATAAGAATGTGTTCTTCCTTTAGTATGCACCGATTATGTTCTCGTCGCTCCAAGACATCACGTGATGATCGGGTGTTCTTGGATCCACAACCATATTTCGGGTGTAAAACAGTTACACACGCGAATACTAAGGTTCTAACTTGGCGAGCCTAGCATGTACATACATGGCCTCGGAACACGGACCGAAAGGTTAAGCATGAGTCATATAGTTGATATGATGCCCATTTGATACTCGACTTTGAAGCTATACCGACTCACGTGATGATCGGACTTGGTGTAGTGGATTTGGTTCATGTAATCACCAAAAAGGCACGAGGGATGTCGTTTTTGAGTGGGAGTTCATTCGTCATATAGATTAGTTGAACTCAATCTATCATACACTTAGTCTAAACTTTACAAATTCTGTTGTAGATGGCACCACCTGCTTTTAATTTCAATGTGTTCATGGAGAAAGAGAAACTAGCAACGAACGGTAGCAACTTTACCGAATGGGCCATGAATTTGAGGATTCTCCTCTCTGCTGCACAAAAGCAATATGTGCTAGAAGCGCCGTTAGGCCCCCCACCTTTTGATGATGCCCCTGACGAGGAGAAGAATGTCTATCAGACTCGTCAGGAGGACCACAACTTAGTTCATTGCGGCATATTGTATGGGCTAGAGCCGGAACTTCGAAAGCGTTTCGAAAACGGCAATGCATTTGATACAATGGGTGAGTTGAAAATGATTTTCGACACACATGCTGCTGTAGAGAGCTACAACGCTTCAGAAAAGTTCTTTGGCTGCATGATGGAAGAGCACAGCTCCGTTAGTGAGCATGTACTCAAGATGTCGGGTTACGCCGATAAGCTTGTGTCCTTGGGAATATCGATTCCCATTGACTTAGGCATCCATCGTGTTCTGCAGTCTCTGCCACCTAGCTATAAGAGCTTCGTGATGAACTATAATATGCAAGGCATGAAGAAGTCTCTCCCTGAGCTTCTGTCAATGCTTAAAACTGCAGAAGTGGAGATCAAAAAGGAACATCAAGTGTTGATGATCAATAGGAACACTGGTTTCAAGAAAGACAAGAAGGTAAAACGGAAGGGAAGTAAGGGCGGCAAGCCGGTTGCCGCGCCTGAAAAGAAACCCCGAGTTGGACCTAAGTCTGATTCCGAGTGCTACTATTGTAAGGGGACTGGCCACTGGAAGCGCAACTGCCCCAAGTATCTGGCAGACAAGAAGGCCGGCAAGGCAAACAAAGGTATATATGATATACATGTTATTGATGTGTACTTGACTAGTGCTCGCAGTAGCACCTGGGTATTTGATACCGGTTCAGTTGCTAATATTTGTAACTCGAATCAGGGGCTGCGGAACAAGCGACCGCTAGCAAGGGGTGAGGTCAAGATGCGTGTCGGCAATGGATCAAGCGTTGATGTGATCGCCGTCGGAACGCTGCCTCTCCACTTGCCGTCGGGATTAGTTATAAACTTGAATAAATGTTATCTGGTGCCTGCACTGAGCATGAACATTGTATCTGGATCGTGTTTGATGCGAAGTGGTTATTCATTTAAATCCGAGAACAATGGTTGTTCCATTTATATGAATGAAATCTTTTATGGTCATGCACCGATGATGAATGGTTTATTTCTATTAGATCTCGATGATAATGTTACACATATTCATAATGTTGATGCTAAAAGGATTAAACTTAATGATGATATATCCGCATATATGTGGCACTGCCGTCTAGGTCATATTGGCGTTAAACGCATGAAGAAGCTCCATTCGGATGGACTTTTGGAATCACTTGATTATGAATCATTTGATACATGTGAGCCATGCCTTATGGGCAAGATGACTAGAACGCCGTTTTCCGCTTCAATGGAACGGGCGACAGATTTATTGGAAATCATACATTCTGATGTATGTGGTCCAATGAGTGTGTCGGCGCGAGGTGGATATCGTTATTTTGTTACTTTCACGGATGATTTGAGTAGATACGGTTATATCTACTTGATGAAACACAAGTCTGAAACCTTTGAAAAGTTCAAGGAATTTCAGAATGAAGTGGAAAATCATCGTAATAGAAAGATCAAATTTCTACGGTCCGACCGTGGAGGTGAGTATCTAAGTTACGAGTTTAGCACTCACATGAAAGAGTGTGGAATTGTTTCACAACTCACACCTGCCGGAACACCACAGCGAAATGGTGTGTCAGAACGTCGTAATCGTACTTTATTAGATATGGTTCGATCTATGATGTCTCTGACGGACTTGCCGTTGTCATTTTGGGGTTATGCACTAGAAACTGCTGCATTCACTTTAAATCGGGCACCATCGAAATCCGTTGAAAAGACACCGTATGAATTGTGGTTTGGAAACAAACCTAAGCTGTCATTTCTTAAAGTTTGGGGATGCGATGTTTATGTGAAGAAACTTCAACCGGATAAACTCGAACCCAAAGCGGAAAAATGCGTCTTCATAGGATACCCTAAAGAAACTATTGGGTATTCCTTCTATCACAGATCCGAGGGCAAGGTTTTTGTTGCCAAGAATGGATCCTTTCTAGAGAAAGAGTTTCTCGCTAAAGGTGTGAGTAGTCGGAAGGTAGAACTCGAAGAGGTTGTGGAACCTTCTCTTCAAAGTATGGCGAGTAGCGCAGCGCCGGAAGTTGTTCCGGAGTTGGCTCCACCTGTTGAAGAGGGAACTAATGATAATGATCATAAAACTCCGAAAGAGAGTACTACCGAACCTCGCAGGTCAAACAGGACGCGTGCAGCTCCCGAGCTGTACGGAAATCCTGTCATGAATTTCATGGTTGATGAAAATGATGACCCTGCGACGTATGAAGAAGCGATGATGAGCCCAGATTCCAACAAATGGTTAGAAGCCATGAAATCCGAGATGGAATCCATGTATGAAAATCAAGTTTGGAACTTGGTGGAATTACCTCACGACCAAAAGGCCGTGGAGAACAAATGGATTTTCAAAAGGAAAACTGATGCTGATGGTAATGTGACCATCTATAAAGCTCGACTTGTCGCAAAGGGGTTTCGACAAATTCAAGGAGTTGACTACGATGAGACTTTCTCTCCCGTAGCGATGCTAAAGTCAGTTAGGATTATGTTAGCAATTGCTGCATATGTCGATTATGAGATATGGCAGATGGATATCAAAACCGCGTTTCTCAATGGTAATATTGAATAAGAGTTGTATATGATACAACCAAAGGGTTTTGTCGATCCTAAGGATGCTAACAAGGTGTGCAAGCTTCAGCGATCCATCTATGGATTGAAGCAAGCATCACGAAGTTGGAATCTCCGCTTTGATGAGGTGATCAAAGAGTTTGGATTTGTCCAAACTTATGGAGAAGCTTGTATTTACAAGAAAGTGAGTGGGAGCAATGTGGCATTTCTGATATTATATGTGGATGACATATTATTGATCGGAAATGATATAGATCTTTTAAACAGTGTTAAAAGTTATCTAAACAGCAAATTTTCAATGAAGTACCTAGGTGAAGCGTCACACATATTAGGCATAAAGATCTATAGAGATAGATCTAGGCGCCTAATAGGGCTATCGCAAAGTACATACCTTGATAAGATTTTAAAGAAGTTTAAAATGGACGGAAGTAAGAAGGGGTTCTTACCTATGTTGCAAGGCAAGACATTGAGTAAGACTCAAAGTCCGGCTTCGGTGGAAGAAATAGAGATAATGGACAAAGTCCCCTATGCTTCAGCCATAGGCTCTATAATGTACGCCATGCTATGTACAAGACCGGATGTGGCACATGCTATTAGTTTGACTAGTAGGTACCAATCGGATCCAGGTTCGGAACACTGGATAGTGGTCAAGAATATCCTTAAGTACTTACGAAGAACTAAGGATATGTTTCTTGTATACAGAGGTGAAGAAGAGCTCGTCGCTAAGTGTTATGTCGACGCTAGCTTTGACACCGATCCAGATGACTCTAAGTCTCAATCCAGACACGTATTTCTCATGAATGGCGGAGCGGTTAGTTGGAGGAGCTCCAAACAACCTGTGGTAGCGGGATCAACAACGGAGGCCGAATATGTTGCTGCTTCAGAAGCGGCTCAGGAAGCAGTTTGGATGAAGGAGTTCATATCCGACCTAGGAGTGGTGGCAAACGCGTTGGACCCAATGGTGATCTATTGTGACAACAATGGTGCCATTGCCAATGCCAAAGAGCCAAGGTCTCACAAGCATTCCAAGCATATTAAGCGCCGGTTTCACTCCATCCGCGAGCATGTCAAGGATGGAGATATAAAGATTTGTAAAGTACATACAGATCTCAATGTAGCAGATCCGTTGACTAAAACTCTCCCTAGAGCAAAACATGATCAACACCAGAACTCAACGGGTGTTAGATTTATCACTATGTAACTAGATTATTGTCTCTAGTGCAAGTGGGAGACTGAAGGGAATATGCCCTGAGAGGCAATAATAAAGTGTTTATTATGTGTATTCCAAGTATACGATAGATGTTTATTTTGCATGCTATAATTGTATTAATACGGAAACGTTAATACATGTGTGTTTAATAAACAAACAGAAAGTTCCTAGTTATGCCTCTCTCATAAACTAGCTCGTTGATTAACAAGATGATCAAGGTTTCCTGATCATGGACATTGGATGTTGTTAATAACGGGATCACAACATTAGTGTAATGGTGTGATGAACATTCATCCGAAGTATAGCATTACGATCAAAGTCATTGAGTTTATATTGCTATAACAACTTACGAAGTGATCCTAATCCTTAGACCATGAGATCATGTCAATCACTAACACCGGAAGAGTTTCTTGATAACATCAAACGTCACACCGTAACAGGGTGATTATAAAGATGGATTCAGAACTACTAAAGTGTTATGTTGAGGCTCATGGATCGAGAGTGGAAATTGTTCATCCCGATGACGGATAGATATACTCTGGGCCCTCTCGGTGATATCACATTGATTAGCTTGCAAGCAAGTGATTTGATCACTAGAATGTTATATCACGGGAACGAGAAAAGAGTGCATGTCGGTAACGAGATCAAACTAGGTATGGAGATACCGATGATCGAATCTCGGACATGTAATATATCGTGAAACAAAGGGATTAAGATACTAGCGTAAAAGGTTCCGACGATCACAAGAAAGTCATCGTTGAATGTGTGGGAGTCAGTATGGGTCTCCAGATCCCGCTTCTGATTATTGATCCGAGAGGGGTCTCGATCATGTCCCCATTATTCACGAACCGTAGGGTGACACACTTAAGAGACACCGACATCCAATTGGAGCAAATGTTTCATGCCGAAAGAATGAACAAGCGCAGGAATTTATTTCACTAGATACCGAAACAGGTTTTCGGGTGAAATTGCATAAAGTGGTTATGCATGTGAAATAGAATTCTAGCAAGGGGTTATTTGTGAATGTTTGTCATTAAAGTAATTGACAAAATTCTGAATAAAATAAAAGAGTTTTATTTAATGAGAGTTTGCATTAAATTTGGTGGAAATTTAATGGGAATTTGAGTGGACTTTTGAGTGGAGGAAATTTAAAGGGCATTTTGTGAGTGGAGTGTCCACCCACATGAATGAAGGAGGGGAGGGGGCAGCCCCCATGGCCGGCGGCCAACCCCTTGGGTGCCCTCCCTCCTCCTATAAAAGGAGCCCCCCTCCTCACTTGTCTCTCACACCTCCTCGTGAAGGATCTCTCTCCCCCTCTAGAATTTATCCCCCATGGTCTCGGACTAGCGAGATACATGTTCCCGGTGGCTATTCGGCAAGAAAGAGTTGTGCTTCCGCTGCATCGCTGGAGCGAGGAGGCGGAGGTTGCTCGGTTCCTCGAACGTGTGTGCGAGCACGGATGCGCTGCTGATTTGCGGCGCTAGGACTTCCTCTCGATCTTGAGATCGGCAAGAGATCGTCTACATCAACCACGAGTTGAACTCGTTAAGCTTTGTCGGTCTTCAAGGGTATGTTCTCTACGGATATACATCCGCCCGTTGTTTGTATCTAGTAGATAGATCTTGGTATATAGTTCACATCGTAGGAAAATTTTTGTTTTCTATGCTGCGAACCCTACATATTCATTTATTTTTCACATTACAAGATTTGGAAAATCTTGGGATGTGGCAAAAGCGTATGAAGAAACTCCATTCCGATGGACTTCTTGAATCACTTGAAAGATGCGAAGCATGTCTGATGGGTAAAATGACTAAGACTCCATTTTCAGGTATGATGGAGCGAGCTACGGACTTATTGGAAATCATACATACCGATGTGTGTGGTCTAATGAGTGTAGCATCGCGCGGTGGTTATCATTATGTTCTTACCTTCACAGATGACTTAAGTAGATATGGGTATATGTATTTCATGAAACATAAGTCCGAAACTTTCGAGAAGTTTAAGGAATTTCAAAGTGAGGAGAATCAACGTAACAAGAAGATTAAATTTCTACGTTCTGATCGTGGAGGTGAATATCTAAGTTACGAGTTTGGCGAGCATTTGAAGAAATGCGGAATACTTTCACAATTGACACCGCCGGGAACACCATAGCGTAATGGTGTGTCCGAACGTCGTAATCGAACTCTCTTAGATATGGTTCGTTCTATGATGTCACTTACAGATTTACCGCTATCATTTTGGGGTTATGCATTAGAAACAGCCGCATTCACTTTAAATAGGGCACCATCTAAATCCGTTAAAACGACACCGTATGAATTATGGTTTGGGAAGAAACCTAAATTGTTGTTCCTTAAAGTTTGGGGTTGCGAAGCCTATGTAAAGAAGTTACAGCCGGACAAGCTTGAACCCAAAGCGGATAAATGCGTCTTCATAGGATACCCGAAGGAAACTATTGGGTATACCTTCTATCATAGATCTGAAGGCAAAATCTTCGTTGCCAAGAATGGATCCTTTCTAGAGAAGGAATTTCTCTCGAAAGAAGTGACTGGAAGGAAAGTAGAACTCGACGAGGTTGTCGAACCTTCTCTCGAAATTGCGAGTAGCGCAACACCGGAAGAAGTTCCTGTGGTGCCTGCACCAATAAGAGAGGAAGCTAATGATGATGATCATGACACTTCGGTTGTAGTTGCTACAGAGCCTCGCAGGTCAACGAGAACGCGTACCACTCCTGATTGGTATGATCCCGTTATGAGTGTCATGTTGGTGGACAACACCGATCACCCTACGACATATGAGGAAGCGATGATGAGCCCAGATTCCAATAAATGGCAAGAAGCCATGAAATCCGAGATTGGATCCATGTACGAAAACCAAGTATGGACTTTGGTGGACTTACCGGATGGCCGGAAGGCTGTCGAGAACAAATGGATTTTCAAGAAGAAAACAGATGCTGATGGTAATGTTACTGTCTATAAAGCTCGACTTCTCGCAAAAGGGTTTCGACAAATTCAAGGAGTTGACTACGATGAGACTTTCTCACCAGTAGCGAAGCTAAAGTCTGTGAGGATTATGTTAGCAATCGCTGCATATTATGATTATGAGATATGGTAGATGGATGTCAAAACAACATTCCTCAATGGAGACATTGATGAAGAGTTGTATATGATGCAACCCAAAGGTTTTGTCGATCCTAAAGATGCTAACAAGGTATGCAAACTTCAACGGTCCATCTATGGATTGAAGCAAGCATCCCGAAGTTGGAATCAACGTTTTGATAAGGTAATCAAAAGTTTTGGTTTTATACAAACTTATGGAGAAGCTTGTATTTACAAGAAAGTGAGTGGGAGCTCTGTAGCATTCTTAATACTATATGTAGATGACATATTGTTGATTGGGAATGATGTAGACCTTCTTAATAGTGTCAAGGAATATTTGAATAATAGTTTTTCAATGAAATATCTTGGCGAAGCAGCTTACACATTAGGCATAAAGATTTATAGAGATAGATCGAGACGCCTAATATCATTGTCACAAAGTACATATTTGGACAAAGTTCTAAAGAGGTTTGGAATGGAAGATATCAAGAAAGGGTTCTTGCCCATGTTGCCCAATACGACCTTGAGTAAAACTCAAAGTCCGACAACGGCAGAAGATAGAGAAATGATGAGTAAGACTCCCTATGCCTCAGACATAGGATCTCTAATGTATGCCATGCTATGTACTAGACCCGACATTGCATATGTTGTTAGTTTAACTAGCAGATATCAAAGTGATCCAGGAGTGGATCATTGGACAGCGGTCAAAAACATCCTTAAGTACTTGAGAAGAACTAAGGATATGGTTCTTTCTTATGGAGGTGATGAACAGCTTGCTGTTAATGGTTACACCGATGCTAGTTGGAACACCGATCCGGATGATTCTAAATCACAATCTGGATACCTGGAATACATGGCTGCTTCGGAGGCTTCACAAGAAGCGATATGGATGAAAGAGTTCATTACAGAGCTGGGTGTGGTTCCTAGTGCGCTGGACCCAATGTCTATCTATTGTGATAACATGGGCGCCATAGCCAATGCGCAAGAACCAAGGTCACACAAGAAGCTGAAGCACATCAAGCTACGTTTTCACGCTATTCGAGAACATGTCCAAGATGGGGACATAAAGATTTGCAAAGTACAGACAGATCTGAATGTGGCGGATCCGTTGACTAAACCTCTCCCGAGGGCAAAACATGACCAACACCAAACTGCCATGGGTGTTCGGTATATTACCATGTAATCTAGAGTGCAAGTGGGAGACTGTTGGAGATATTCCCTAGAGGCAATAATAAATGTAGTTATTATTATATCTTTGTGTTTATGATAAATGTTTACATTCATGCTATAATAGTATTAACAAGGAAACATTAATACTTATGTGATTTGTAAACTAAAATAGAGTCCTTGGTAAAGCCTCTTTATAATACTAGCTTGTTGGTTAATAAATGATTGTGGTTTCCCTATCATGAACATTGAGATGTTATTAACAAAAAGATCATATCTTTAGGAGAATGATATGGTGGACATACTCCTATAGATAAGCGTAGCATAAAGATCAAGTCATTTTAATAGTTCAATTGCTATATGCTTTCTGATACATAGTAACCTAATTCCTTCGACCATGAGATCATGCATATCACCTTTACCCGAAGGATGCTTTGATGACATCAAACACCACACCGTAACTGGGTGGCTATAAAGGTGGCATTGAGTGTTCAGAAAGTATTGGTTGAGACACATGGATCAAGAGTGGGATTTGTCCATCCATATGACGGATAGATATACTCTGGGCCCTCTCGGTGGAATGTCATCCAATTAGCTTGCAAGCATGTGACTGGCTCACAAGGGATCACATATCACGGGAACGAGAAAAGAGTACTTATCAGTAACGAGGTTGAACTAGGTATGCAGAGATATCGGCGATCATAACCTCGGATAAGTAAACTATCGTGAGACAAAGGGAAATTGGTATCGTATGTAAGTGGTTCATTCGATCGCAAAGTAATCATAGAAATATGTGGGAGCCATATGAATTTCCAGATTCCTCTATTGGTTATTCTTCGGAGAAGTGTCTTGATCATGTCCGCATAATTCACGAACCGTAGGGAGACACACTTAAGGATTCGACGTTGTTTGAGTAGTTATGGAATGATGAGTAAGAGACCGAATGTTGTTCGGAGTCTCGGATGGGATCCGGGATATCACGAGGAGATCCGGAGAATAAGATTCATATAAGGAAAGTCCTGTTTCGGGGTTGGAGAATGGTTTCGGTGTTTTCATCAGGAATGTTCTAGAAGGTTCCGGAATGTCCGGCACTCCGGAGGGGAAGGGTACATGAATGTGTCATATCAAGTTGGAATGATTGCATCATGTACTAGGTGTCATCGCTGAACAAAATAAAGGGTTTAATCAAATCCTAGTTTGAAAAGTCAAACGCCAATTTGAAAAGTCAAACGGCTATTTTGTGAGGTGGAGGGGAAGTAGGAAACCTACTTGGGGAGGAGTTCCTCCCCTCCACCGCCGGCCCACTTGGGATCCGAGTTGGGGAGGGACTCCCCTCCCCTTGGACGGCGCCTCCCACCTATATAAGGAGGGGCAGGGCTGCCCCTCCTAGCACACAACACCTCCACCCGCAAACCCTAGCCCCGGCGCCGCCACCTCCTGCCGCCGCCTAGGGCAAGCCGCCGCCACCGCCTAGGCCAAACCCTAGCCGCCGGCCTTGCCCCCTCCTTGGTGTGTCTAAACCCTAGATCGCCGAGGCTCTCTCTCATAGTCCACCATACTCGCTCCGGCTTAAGGCGAAGCCCTGCGAGATCTCCCCTCTACTTCCGGTACCATGCCGTTGTGCTGCTGGAATCGCGAGGAGAGTGCTACAACCTCCGCTGCCTGCTGGAACAAGGGAGAGGAAGCTCTTCGTCGAGTACCGAACGTGTGACCGACTGCAGGAGCGCTGCCGGAACGCAACGCCGGAAGGATCGTCTACGCGATCTTGAGATCGGGAAGAGTACGACTACATCACCCACGAGAATCCGCTCTCGTTAAACACTTTGGAATCTTCGAGGGTGAGTTATTCCATCGACTCGTTGCTACAGTCTACTAGATAGATCTTGGCTTGTTTGTTTGTATACGATAGAAATTTTTTGTTTTCCATGCTACGAAACCCTACAGTTTAGGCAAAATATGATCAATAGTACAAACTTCAGTACTTCTAACGGGAACATGACTAACAACATCTTTATAAGGTGCATGATACTTATTCCACTTATTTTTAGGAATTTCTATGTAAGAGGCAAAGGCCTTAAAATAGTTGGAAATACTTTGGGATTCAATACCAAACTCATTACTAATATCACGGAAGTCATCAGTTCCCATAAAGGATTTAATGCATTCATAATCATAGTTTATACCTGACTTTCTTCCTTTTTCATTCTCCCACGCTCCAGTGTTCTCTTGAATACAGTCTAGGGGATACCATTTAGCTACTTCCTTCATACATGTGAATGATCCAGCACAAGAAGCATCTAGTAAATCTTTATAATGAAGAGAAAGCCTAGCATAAAAGTTATTAATAATAATATTGTTAGGGAGTTCATGAATAGGACATTTAAGCATTAATAACTTCAATCTCCCCCAATCTTGAGCTGTACTCTCTCCATCGCGAGGCCAAAAGTTGTATATCAGATTTCTATCCTTATGAATTTCACTAGGACGATAGAATTTAGAATAAAAGAGAGGTACTATTTCCTCCCATTCCATGGATTGCCCATTTTCAGCAGCTTATACCATTCTTCGGCTCTCCCTTTCAAGGATATAGAGAGTAACTTCTTTTTAACTTGTTCAGTTGTGATACCTGCACACTTAAACAATCCGCATAATTCATGGATAAAAAGCAAATGATCACCAGGATGGACAGTTCCATCCCCTAAATAATAATTATCCATAACACGATCAACAATACTTGTAGGTATCTTAAAAGGATCTATCTCAACAGGTGGTGGTTCATCTACTACCCTTTCAGTGGTAGTAGTTTTCCCAAATAGAAAACCAAGTGGATTATCCATATTGGAAACAAAGCAACAAACAGAAATAAAAAGTAATAGTCATGGTAGAAGTTTCCTTTACCAGTTCCACTCTTCAATGGCGCTTCATTCTCTGGCAACGATGCCATAAAATAGTCTTGATGACCAACAAGTATATGGGGTGTATCACAGTACTTTCGATAAATAGGAGTGTCGATCCCAACGAGGAGCAGAAGGTGCTGACTAGTGGTATGGAGCAGGAAATCTCTGTAAATACTTAGCAAACGGATTTTTAGGAGTTTTCTGATAAAGCAAAGAAACAAAGTGCAAGTAATAAAGACAACGAACAAATGCAGCCAGTGTCCCAATCCTTTCTTAGCAAAGGACAAGCCGGTGAAAATATTTACAAGGACCAAACGTTCTCGAGGACACATGGGAATTCTGTCAAGTGCTTTCGCTTCAAATAGCTGAGTACCTTTCTTTGGTGTTGTAAGTGTTGTGTGGGTGAACCTGTGCTAATGCACCGACCTTAATAGGACTAATACATACTTGTGATTAAACCCCCTGCAAGCATCCACAACTATAGGAAAGTAATTAAGATATAAACCTAACCACAGCCTTAAACTCTGAGATCCTACGCTCCCTTGTGCAAAGGTGTCCTAACGGGGGTTCAGGTTCTATCACTCCGGCAACCCCACAATTTGTAGCCAAATACACAATGTATTCCCCTAGGCCCATAAATGGTGAAGTATCATGTAGTCAACGTTCACATGACACCACTAGAAGAATAGCACCACAACTTAAATACTAAACCATTGAATAATATCTCAACACAAATCCTCTACTAACAACATGACTTCTCCCATGTCCTCAAGGACTAAACGAACTACTCACAAGACATAATATGGATCAAGATCAAAGATGATATGGTGATGGATAACAATCTGAACATAAACAATAATCCAATGGTTCCACTCACAAGCATCACCTACAATAGTAATCAACACCGGGAAAGTTTCCCCTAAGAACTATGCAAGTATTCAACACGATTGTTACAGCGGAATGGAGTGGCGATGATGGTGCTGGTGGATATGATGGTGTGGATGATGATGATGATCCCGATGAATTATAGCTTGAAGATGGTGTTGATGGCGATGATCTCCCCTCTGGGAAGGAATTTCCCGTGCAGAAATATGTGTCTGCCGGAGAGGCGGCGGAAATATTTCTATGGTCGCTCCCCTGGTATTAGGGTTTCGAGAGGAAGTTATATAAGAGAGAGTGTAACATCCCAAAAATATTAAACTTGGATCATCAAACTCTAATCATCAAAATTAGGGTTAACAAAAACTTTTCCAACTGAAAATATGAAAGCATTCATATGTGTGTGTATTAAAAATTGGATTATTTTGAATTGCCATGGTTCTGTGTTCCTTTGCTTGTAAAATGATTCTTAGGTGAAATAAACATCATCTAAACAATCCCCAAACTTTTCCCAAAGACAAACAACTCAAAATGAATAAACTAAGTGAATGGTCACTTTGGCCAAATTAACTCCCGTGCCTACTTTGGCTATCTCTAATTTTCAAAACTCAACTGAAACATGTATGGATCTTTGCACCCCTTGATACTACTCATAATAAGGTACCAAGGCCTAATTTGTGATCATCCAAAAACAATCAAATGCTAAGTTTAAATGACAGTTTAAAATTGAATCTATCTCATATGGGAAGATCCCACTGTTTCAAAAACCACTCAAACAAGCTCAATTTTCAAAATCCAAGCACCCACAGAATCCTCAACACATGCCTACCACACCCACCAAAAATCTTTTCAAAATTCAAAAATAAATTTCTTGTGGCCATTTCATCAAACGGGTTGCAGATTCAAATCAAACAAATCACAAACACTATTTTGAGCAGTGTTTTGGCCAACCGTGTTCCCTCTCTAGCTCACAGCCAACATCTAGTAGGTCATCTAGCTTAGTTATTAACCTCTAGCATCACTGTGAGCTTGCCAATGCCATCAATGGTGAGTAGGCCAAGCCTCACCATATCATCCCAGTGTGGACAGCAAGCTAGGAGAAGAACTAGCCATGCCCACCTTGTCTAGCATGCAGCCCATGCCTCACCGCCTCCTCTCGACCAGCCCTAGCTCGAAGACAGAGACCAGAACCGCCAGGAACACCGCGCCCGCGCCGCTGTTGACCATGCCGAGGTGCACCCCAGTGCACGCACCGTTCCCACGCAACCTGACCACCTCGAGCCCTCGCTGCCCGCCAGCATGCACCCCACCGTCCCAGGAGACCACCAGACATGTTCGTTTCATCGCACGTATCCCGTAGCCACCGCTCGCTGCGGAGTTCGCCGCCTCTGCCTCGCAGAGCACCGCACGTTCTCGACCAATTGCCACCGCCCCTAAGCTCACATTCAAGTTCTAGAGCATCGCCAGGAGACCGCCCGTCGATCGCCAACCGCAGCCATGCCTCTAGCCGCCCGTAGCCATGTCACCACCGTCGCCTGCCCATCCCTCTCGGTTCACCGTCAAGCCTATAAAAGGAGGCGACCCCTGCTCGAATTCTTCACACTATCTCACTCCCCACCTCTCACTGAGACTTACAACTTCTTCCCGGAGCAAGGCGAGCAGCGCATCACCGGAATTTGGCCGGAGCCCGCCGCTGCTGGAGAAGAAGGGAGCCATCGATTGGAGCCACCCCAGGAGGAGCTGCCGGTGTCAGGAAAATCGTCGTCGTCGACTTCGTCATTTGCCACCATCGCCGACCCTCGCCTGAGCCCCGGTGAGCCTCCCACGACCCCCACTGAGCCGCTAGGGTTCGAGCTCGCCGGTGACATGTTCATCGTCGACGACGACCCTCAGCCGTTGATCGCCCCTCTAATCCAATGAACCACATCGCCCCGTACCGCTTTGCGTGTTATGAGCCACTGACTGGTGGAACCCCCCTGTCAGCTGAGCGCAGCGCTGCGGAGTGACACTGGGCCGGCCCATTAACCTTTCCCGCGCAGCCCAATCGTTTGAATTTAGACTTTTTCTTTTTAATTCAAAATTAGTTCTGTACCTAGTTTCAAAGATCAACCGAGCTCTATTTAATGAATCAAATTGCATGAAACCAATTTTGTTAGAAAGGTACTGAAATGATTAATCCAAGCCCGTTGGATTCAAATCATTTGGATCTGTAGATCAACCTTGGTAAAAATAACAAGTTAGAAGCTTTTCTGCATTCAAGCATTTTTCAAATTTCAATCATAATAGCTTTTGAGTTGATTCCAACTCTCAAAAATCACATTTGATTATACCTTTCAGAATATATAAAAACATTTGGGTTTACTTATAGAAATAATGTCCAAGTAATAAAAGAATGCCACATAGGCATTTCTAGTGTGACACCACTTTAAATCACATTCCCATATACTGAAATATGTGGTGATGACATGTGTCAACATGATCCCATGTTTGAGTTGGAGAATATTAAATCATAAGTAGTTTTTCAATGAGTAGAAATTACTTTTCTCAAATTAAAATAAATAAGACAAATGCTTTAAGCTTGTAATAATAGGTGATGATGCTAGATCATCTATAGAACTCCTTTGTGTGATGATTGAAAATAGTTAAGTATTGTTTGGTGATTGTGTACATCGTATTTATTTATAGATGCTAGTACCGACCAAGGATACGAGGAGGAAGGAGGATACTACGAAGAAGAAGCCGAGGAAAACTTCAACCACTGCTCTGCACACGGCAATCCTAATACTACTAGTTGATTTGGCAAGCTAACCCTTGCAAGATACCCTATTTATGCAAGTAATACTTGCTTGTTACCATGCCAACTATATGCCTTAAGCATATGTGATCCTACTCACTTGATAACCCAATCCTAGTTTTACTTGCAAGCTTTATACTTTATTTCTTATCAAAGCTTTCTCTTAGAGTTCACTTAAGTGAATTGTAGATACTAGAAAGATAAGGGAAGGTTGCATAAAGAGCATTAAATTTGGCCTAAGTTAGATACTCTTGATGTCATCATAAGGCATGAGATTGAACTTAATTGATCTCCACTTAATTACCACCCCTCATTAGTACTTACCCCACTTGTAGATGCTAGTGCTAAGCATAAAACTTGATCAACCCTAGATGGGAATACTTGGTGAAAATGGTTATGAAAACCTTAGAATGATGAGTCATTCTACTGAGATGTTTTGACATGTGTTTTCGAACACCAGATGATTTTGATGATGAAAATGTTGAGGCATGAGCCTTACCCCTTTATAAAACTGATGGTTGTCTGGATGTGATACCATTCCAATTTTATCGTACAACCACAATACCCAAAAATTGGGTTGGGCTTGACTGGAAACTTATATACCTTAGTATGGGTTCCCTCACGGCCAAGGTCTGAGCCGAGGCTACCTTGTGAAGATTGTCCACCTGTGCAGTACCCAAGATGACAGTTGGTCATGGTTGGGAGGCCAAACTCACAGGAG
This sequence comes from Avena sativa, assembly GCA_916181665.1. Lineage (NCBI taxonomy): Eukaryota > Viridiplantae > Streptophyta > Magnoliopsida > Poales > Poaceae > Avena > Avena sativa. The sequence continues at coordinate 443,633,144 of OV702282.1, read as the reverse complement.
AGGTGCCTATACTAGGGCGTGTAATCGAAAGGTTAGGATTGATTATCCGCTTACTGAGTATGGTGAATTCAGGATTTGTTCCTGACGGATGTATCGAATGTTGTGGTGAAAGTGTACAATCTCTGCAGAGTGTCAAACTATTCGAATAGCCACGTCCGCGGTTATGGACAGTTGGAGTGGTCATACTGTTCCCCCGTCAGATGTTTTCAAAATGACTTGTGAAATGAATTGAGATTTTGACTTGACCACAACAGAGTTGTGATATGAAATTCAAGTTACCACTTAGGTGTTATAAAAATTCAACTAGCTTTCTTTGCTTCTGAACTTAGTAGAGGTAAATCTAGATTTTTGCAAAATAACCCTAGAGCTTAGTGTCCTACTGCAAAACCCCCTTCACTTGTTAGTATTAGTTTGCGAGTACTTAAAGAGTACTCATGTCTTTGTCTCTACCTATTCCTGTGGCCAGACTATGAAGAGGAGTACCAGGAGGATGGACCCCAGGAAGGTTACGACAACTAGGATCATCTCCCATCGTCAGAATTGCCTGTGACCCGGAAGATGGAGCTTCGCCTACGCTACCTTTATTATTAAGTTATTCTGCTGCTTGATTTTTACTAAGAACTGGATCATGAGATCCTTATTTGTGTAAGACCTTATGTATGGTTTGTAATGGATGATGTACTGTTATATCCAAATCTGTTATGTCTCGCAAAAATGGTAATCCTGGGATTGCGATGTATGGCATAACAGGCATCTGGGATTAAAAAACCGGGTGTTGACAAGGTGGTATCAGAGCCATCCTGACCATAGGAGACCCTAGTTAGACTGGATGTTTGAATCACAAACTTAGTTTCAAAACCAAAGGAAGCAAATATTTACAAAAACTTATTCCCATTCTTATCACTTTGATTCTTTCATGAAAATTCATGTTCCTCAAAAACTCTTGCAAAAGACATTAAATTTGACACACTTGATGACTCTACTAACTTACTCATCCTATATTCTTATAGATGGACGTGAGGTACAACAAGTTTTATCAGTTGGGGAATGGAGGAGACCTCATATTTGAGCGGGATTTGGACCAGCTTTCGGAACTTTTGGAGCGTCCGCACCCCGAGTTCTTCGGAGCTCAGCTCAATGATCAGGAAGGAGAAGATCTTCATGGAGACCCCTACTCCTATCTCAGCGATGATGATGATTTTCTGGAAGATCAGGCCATGGACTTCTTCACCGATGAGGAGGATTTCGCCTTCATCGATGACGATGAGGATGATGAGGATGAAGATTACACCGACTCCGAGGAGTAGTAGCACTTGATCACTAGCGTAGTGAGTTGTATTTGGTCCCACTGTATCGTAGTTTCCAGAATGGTTCTTAAAACCATCTGCTTTCCTTTGTTGTGGTGTGTGTTTTTATCGTGTGCTATGAATGAATGAATGAAAAGCAAGTTGCTAGAAAATCTGATTCAAACTTTAAAAACTTTTCAAAGTCCCCGAACCTTAGAAATTTCCCTCTTTTCTCATGATCTATCTCAATCTTTAGATGCCTCACGGAGGAAGTGGTTCATCCTCGGACCCGATGTTGCAGATCCTGCAAATGTTGGTTTCTGACCGCGAAGCTGAAAGAGCCGAATGTCAAGCCAACTTAGCCACCCTTCAGCACATAGCTCAGATGGCCAACGACAATCAAGGCCAAGGAAATCAAGACAACCATGTATCTAAGCTCAAAAATTTCCAGAACACCAACCCACCTGTTTTCACCAAGTCGGAAGAGCCCCTAGATGCAGATGATTGGCTGCAAACCATGGAAAACAATCTGGAAGTAGCCAGAGTGGAAGATAACGAGAAAGTTCTGTTCGCCACCCACTATCTAGCCGGAGATGTCAGAGCATGGTGGAACAACGTTCGTGTAATGACCGGAGGATAGATGATGACCTGGGAGGAATTCAAGGTCAAGTTCAGCAGAACCCATGTGCCACCGGGTTTGATCAAGAGAATGAGAGATGAGTTTAGAGAACTGAAGCAAGTAAGAATGACCGGAGTGGAATACCGTGACAAATTCTTGTCATTAGCTAGGTATGCCCCGGGTGAGATCGACACTGAAGCCAAGAAGAAAGAAAAATTCTTGAATGGTCTGCACGATGAGATGCAGACGGTGTTAGTCAATATCCCTTTTGCTGATATTGAAGCCCTTGTCGACTCTGCCATCCAGATGGAAGGAAAGATCAACCAAGCCAATGAGAACCGCAAGCGTCGCATGATGCATCAGCCAGGAACCCATCATACCCCAAAGTATCGCCCTAACCCATCTCTAGGATTTGCCCCGAGAAACAACAGACCCCCGATTAACCGTCCGACCTATCCCAACCGTGGAAACCCAAGGCCCGGAGGAAATTACATCAACTCTAACAATTTCAACCGTGCACCACCCAAGTTCAACAACAACAATGCTGCCGCCAACACCAACACTGCCCCGAGGACTGGAAGCAATGTCGTGCCTATTGCATCAAAGGACAAGTCACAAGTGACTTGTTATGACTGTGGAAATAAGGGTCACTACTCCAATGAGTGCCTCAAGAAGAATGTCGCAGCCCCCAATGCAAATGCCCCAGCTCAGCAGTAGCGTCGTGTTCAGCCAGGAAGAAGGTTTTCCCCAGGGAATTCGCTCAACCGCAATGGTCGTCTTTTTCTCATGCATGCTGAAGAAGCTTAGGAAGCGCCAGACGTCATGTTGGGTATATTTTCTGTTAATTCAGTACTTGCTAGAGTGTTGTTTGATTCTGGTGCATCGCACTCATTTGTCACCGAAGAATTTGCATGCACTAGTAAGATTCAACCAACCAAACTGAAGCATGTTATGATTGTTCAAATTCCCGGTTCAACCACCAAATCTAGGCAAATTTGCAAAGCCGTCCCTATCTGAATCCATGGCATAGATTTTTATGCTAATCTGATAGTACTCGGAACTAAAGGTTTGGATGTAGTACTAGGAATGGACTGGATGTCCAAACATAAAGGATTAATTGACTGTGCCAAGAAAGCCATAACCATGACCAGTACAGCCGGAATATCAGTCGAGCATATATCTGAAACCTTACCTCGTCAATTCAAGTGCAACAAGAGTATAGCCCAACCTACCATTGACCAAGTCCGGATAGTCTGTGAATACCCCGATGTATTTCCAGATGTTTTGCCCGGTATGCCCCAGATCGGGATATCGAGTTTATCATTGAACTAATCCCCGGAACAGGACCCATAGCCCAGAGACCATATAGTATGAACCCGTCTGAACTCGCAGAACTGAAGAAGCAACTAGATGCCATGTTGGAAATTGGATTGATTCAACCAAGTGCGTCGCCATGGAGATCACCTGTCTTGTTTGTGGACAAGAAAGATGGAGGTAACCGTTTGTGTACGGATTATCTAAAGTTGAATGATGTCACTATCAAGAACAAGTACCCATTGCCCAAGATAAAATATTTGTTTGATCAGTTGACTGGTGCCAAAGTGTTTTCTAAGATTGATCTTAGAACTGGCTATCATCAACTCAAGATCCGCGCAGAGGATATTCCAAAGACTGCCTTTACCACCAGATATGTATTATACGAGTATACTGTCATGTGTTTTGGATTAAATAATGCCCCCGCTTATTTCATGAATCTCATGAATAAGATTTTTATGGACTTACTGGATAAGTTTGTCGTTGTTTTCATCGATGACATTCTGATTTGTTCCAAATCAGAAGAAGAACATGAGCTACACCTAAGGACCATTCTTGGAACCCTTAGAGAGCATCAGTTGTATGCCAAGTTTAGAAAATGTGAATTCTGGTTACAAGAGGTAGGATTCCTCGGCCACATTGTATCAGCCGGAGGAATTGCCATTGACCCTGCAAAGGTGAAAGATGTCGAAGATTGGCAAGCCCCAACCACTCAAAACCAAGTTCGTGCATTTCTCGGATTGGCGGGATACTACCGCAAGTTCGTAGAAGGATTCTCGAGTATCGCCAGACCCATGACCCAATTGCTGAAGAAGGACAAGAAGTTTGAATGGACGGACAAATGTGAAGCGAGTTTTCAAGAACTCAAGAGGAGATTGATTTCAGCCCCAATCTTAATCATGCCGGATATCACGAAGCCCTTTGACGTGTATTGTGACGCATCAAAAATCGGTCTCGGATGTGTGCTAATGCAAGAAGGCAAAGTTATATCTTATCTATCTCGACAACTGAAACAACATGAGCAGAACTACCCAACCCATGACCTCGAGCTCGCAGCCGTAGTTCTAGCCCTAAAAACATGGAGGCATTACCTAATGGGAAATCGTTGCGAGATTTATTCGGATCACAAGAGCCTGAAGTATATATTCACTCAGAAGGATCTAAATATGAGACAGAGAATATGGATTGAGCTAATCAAGGATTATGATCTGGACATTCACTATCACCCCGGTAAAGCCAACGTGGTAGCCGATGCCCTTAGCAGATTGCCGTGTCGCTTGAACTCCATGATTTTGAAGGAGCAACCAAGTGTGCACAAAGAGATGGAAGATTTCCGAATGGAATTAGTGAGTGAAAGATTTTTTGCTAGCATAGAACTTCAACCCACTTTGATCAGCCAGATCAAGGAGGCGCAGAAAGGAAATGCTTGTATCGACGGAATCAAGCGTCGTATTGGTACAGGCAAAGTACCCGGATTCACCGAAGACGAAGAAGGAGTTCTGTGGTACAAAGGACGCCTTTGTGTACCAGCAGATTCTGAGTTGAAAGAAGTGATTCTGAAGGAAGCTCGTGATACTCTTTATTCTATCCAACCGGAGGAACGAAGATGTATCAAGATTGAAAGAAAAATTTTGGTGGCATAAGATGAAGAGAGAAATCGGAAGCTATATCGACAAGTGTGATATATGTCAGCGAGTCAAGGCGGGACATCAAAGACCCGCTGGATTGTTGCAACCATTGCAGATTTCGGAATGGATATGGGATTCTGTTGGAATGGACTTTATCACTGGATTACCTACTTCTAGTAGGGGAAATGACTCTATATGGGTCATAGTGGACAGATTGTCCAAAGTTTCCCATTTCTTACCAGTCAAGACCACATATCAAAGTTCGAAGCTAGCGGAGTTATACATCGCTAGAATCGTCAGTTTGCACGGAGTCCCCAAGAACATCGTATTAGATCGAGGAACTCAGTTTACCTCGAGATTCTGGAAGAAAGTCCAAGAAGGTTTAGGAACCCGACTAGATTTCATCATATCTTATCACCCTCAGACCGACGGACAAACGGAGCGAGTAAATCAAATACTCGAAGACATGTTAAGAGCATGTGTGTTAGAGTATGGATCTAAATGGGAAGATTGTCTGCCGTTTTCAGAATTTTCATACAACAACAGTTACCAAGCTAGTTTGCAAATGGCCCCATTTGAATTCATGTACGTAAGGAAGTGTCGCACCCCTTTGAACTGGTCGGAAGTAGGAGAGAGTCAGATTTTCGGACCCGACATCCTACGAGAAGCAGAAGAGAAAGTTCACAAGATTCGTGAGCACCTCAAGACAGCTCAGTCAAGACAGAAGAGTTACGCCGACAAGAGACGTCGAGACCTTGCCTTCAACATAGGAGACTTTGTGTATCTGAAAGTGTCGCCATTGAAGGGAACACAGCGTTTCCAACTAAAAGGAAAGTTAGCCCCCAGATATATCGGCCCCTTCAAGATTCTGAACCGTCGAGGAGAAGTGTCGTATCAATTGGAACTACCCGAAGAGATGTCCGTCATGCACAATGTGTTCCATATCTCATTACTTCGCAAGTGCCTCGAAGTTCCGGAGAAGACTGAAGTGTTCAAGAACATTGATCATCGGACCATAGAGATCAACGATGACCTGACCTATCCCGAATTACCCATCCGTATTTTGGAAGAAGCTTTCAGAACTACCAGAACCCGGAGCATCAAGTTTCTAAAGATTCAATGGAGCAACCACACAGAAGAATAAGCTACCTGGGAGCGCGAAGATCACATCAGGACAAAGTTTTCCGATCTCTTCAAATCCTAGGTAATATTTTTCGTCCTTTTTCAAATCTCGGGACGAGATTTTGTTTAAGGGGGGAAGGTTTGTAACATCCCAAAAATATTAAACTTGGATCATCAAACTCTAATCATCAAAATTAGGGTTAACAAAAACTTTTCCAACTGAAAATATGAAAGCATTCATATGTGTGTGTATTAAAAAATGGATTCTTTTGAATTGCCATGGTTATGTGTTCCTTTGCTTGTAAAATGATCCTTAGGTGAAATAAACATCATCTAAACAATCCCCAAACTTTTCCCAAAGACAAACAACTCAAAATGAATAAATTAAGTGAATGGTCACTTTGGCCAAATTAACTCCCATGCCTACTTTGGCTATATCTCATTTTCAAAACTCAACAGAAACATGTATGGATCTTTGCACCCCTTGATAGTACTCATAATAAGGTACCAAGGCCCACTTTGTGATCATCCAAAAACATTCAAATGCTAAGTTTAAATGACAGTTTAAAATTGAATCTATCTCATATGGGAAGATCCCACTATTTCAAAAACCACTCAAAGAAGCTCAATTTTCAAAACCCAAGCACCCACAGAATCCTCAACACATGCCTAGCACACCCACCAAAAATCTTTTCAAAATTCAAAAATAAATTTCTTGCGGCCATTTCATCAAACAGGTTGCAGATTCAAATCAAACAAATCACAAACACTATTTTGAGCAGTGTTTTGGCCAACCTTGTTCCCTCTCTAGCTCACAGCCAACATCTAGTAGATCATCTAGCTTAGTTATTAACCTCTAGCATCACTGTGAGCTTGCCAATGCCATCAATGGTGAGCAGGCCGAGCCTCACCATGTCACCCCAATGTGGACATCAAGCTAGGAGAAGAACTAGCCATGCCCACCTTGTCTAGCATGCAGCCCATGCCTCACCGCCCCCTCTCGACCAGCCCTAGCTCGAAGACAGGGACCAGAACCGCCAGGAATGCCACGCCCGCGCCGCTGTCGACCATGCGGACGCGCACCCCAGTGCACGCACCGTTCCCACGCAACCCGACCACCTCGAGCCCTTGCCGCCCGCCAGCATGCACCCCACCGTCCCAGGAGACCACCAGACATGCTCGTTTCATCGCACGTATCCCGTAGCCACCGCTCGCTGCGGAGTTCGCCGCCTCTGCCTCGCAGAGCACCGCACGTTCTCGACCAATTGCCACCGCCCCTAAGCTCGCATTCAATGAATGATGTACTGTGATATACAAATCTGGTATCTCTCGCAAAAATGGTAATCCTGGGATTGCGATGTATGGCATAACATGCATCTGGGATTAAAAAACCGGGTGTTGACAGAGAGCGGAGTCGAAAGCCGGCCAGGTGGGCCACACCTTCCCTAGGTGCGACCTAGGGGGGACCCGCTCCTGTGGGGGGTGGGCCCCCTGTGGACCAGCTACGCCTCCCCTTCTGGCTTCCTTCGTCTTCTGGGAAAATATAATTTTCCAATATTTTTCTGGTATTTTTCTGATCTTCGCGAAATTGCATCAAAACACCTCTTTTTTCATCAGAATCCTGACTCCGGTGGTTCATTCTCCAAGAATCATCCAACATACAAAAATAGATGAGAAGAAATAAGTAACACCTCATAATATGAAATATATCAATGAATAGAGGCAAATTATGATATAGAATATGGTGATCCAAATTAGATGTATCATCATCCCATGATGCACATGCATGCACAATATGGACACATTATCACAAACTATGCCTTGATTCTAGGAATAACATTGACCATTTGACCCGAAAGCCAGGAAACCTCGAATGAGATAGTTCATTTTGTAAAAGTTTTTTTGAGACATATTCAATATACCAAGTTCGATATTTTTTCCTCCAACTATTTCACATAATATGACACCACACGAAGGTTTCGCATTGTTTCTATCGTTTTTGAATTTGTTATGCCTCTTTTAAACTATCGACAAATTTGTCGAATGATGGGTATGAAGATTCTTAGCTCGGAGCTGAGCCTCTCTAAACTTGTATTGGATCTCTAATGAAATAGCATATTGTGAACCTAAAAATGATTTTTGTAAAAAATCATGACCATCAGATCATGTATATGTAGTTCATATCTGATCCACTTCCTACCGATTCGGCAGGAATTTGTCTTTTTCGCTTGGGGTGGATAGAAAAGTTTGAGATCCTCCTGTTGGGACATTTTCCATATAAGGTGGTCTAGTATTTTTTTTAAAATGGGATGGTAGCATTTTGCATTAGCCATTTGGTGGTTGCTTCACAAAATCCCAGTTTTTTTGCGGTCAAAAAATGGAAATTGGCTTTTTGGTGCGACGAAACAATAAACTTCCTCCTGTAAAATTGTTCGCCATCCCATGGTGCACATGCATGTACAATATGGGCATATTATCACAAACTATGCCTCGATTCTAGGAATAATATTAAACATTTGACCCGAAAGCCAGGAAACCTCGAATCAGATAGGTCATTTTGTGAAGGTATTTTTGAGACATATTCAATATACCAAGTTTAATATTTGTTCCTCCAACTATTTCACATAATATGACACCACGTGAAGGTTTTGCATTGTTTTGATCGTTTTCGAATTTTTTTATGCCTCTTTTAAACTATCCACAAACTTTGTCGAACGACAGCTATGAAGATTCTTAGCTTGGAGCTGAGCCTCTCTAAACTTGCATTGGATCTCTGATGAAATAGCATATTGTGAACCTAAAAATAATTTTTGTAAAAAAACATGACCATCAGATCATGTACACGTAGTTCATATCTGATCCACTTCCTACAAATTCGGCAGGAATTTGTCTTTTTACCTGAGGTGGACGGTAAGGTTTGATATCCCCTTGTTGGGATATTGTCCATTTAAGGTGGTCTAGTATTTTAGGAAAATGGGGTGGTAGCATTTTGAGTTATCCATTTGGTGGTTGCTTCACAAAATCCCTCGTTTTTTGTGCTCGGATAATGGAACATGGCTTTTTGGTGCGACAAAACGGAAAACTTCCTCCTGCAACATTGTTCGCCATCCCATGATGCACATGCATGCACAATATGGGCTCATTATCACAAACTATGCCTAGATTCTAGCCATAACATTGGCCATTTGACACGAAAGACATGAAACCTCGAATGAGATAGGTCATTTTGTGAAGGTTATTTTAAGACATATTCAATATACCAAGTTTGATATTTTTCATTCAAACTATGTCACATAATATGACACAAGGTGAAGGTTTCACATTGTTTCAATCATTTTTAAATGTTCTATGTCTATTTTAAACTATGATCAAAACGGCGAGCATGAAGATTCTTATTCAGCATAAATATATAATATTTGAGTTTAGATAGATAGATCTTATTTTTTGGCAAATTATGATATATTATTTGTATTTTTCTGAATTAGAATGATTTCTTTATGATTTTCCTAAAATTAGTGTGATAAAATAGAAAAAAAAGAAGGACTTTGCCGTGTATACAGCAGAATACACACGGCAAAGGCTGTTTGTCGTGTATACTGCAGAATACACACAGAAAAGGGCCGGTGAGGGCACACGGCAAAGAGGCCACCGTCTGTAGCCGTTAGCTCCTCCCGTCAAGTGGACATGTGGGGTCGTGGGTCCCACCCCGTTGCCGTGACGACACCTATGTCGTGTGCCGTTGTCGACTTTGCCGAGTGTTTTTTCTTTGTCATGTTCCTTTGTGGGTCTTTGCCGTGTTCTTTTTAAAAAAAAATCGTGTTCATATACTTTGCCGTGTGTTTTTTAGATTACACACGACAAAGATAAACTTTTCCGTGTTCCTGTCTATTTGATACACGGCAATGACATATTTTCCCGTAGTGAGTTGAATGAAGGCACTAAGCCCCCGAGCGGGAGCAGCCTTATGGGCTGTTTGCACTAATGGGTTGGATTCAACTAGGCTTCTTTGTGGACTTCTTTTTCTATTTTAAGTGAAATTTCCTTTTTAGTGGTTGTTGGGTGACGGGCTCACTAATATCTGAACTAATATGATACACCCTCCGTTTCAAAATATAAAATATTTTAGCTTTATGAAAGGATTGTATCTAAAACCCTTTTAGTGTGTAGGTTCACTTCGAATCTAGACGAACCTACACACTAAAACATGTCTAGATACACCTTTTCCATAAAGCTAAAACATCTTGTATTTTAAAATGGAGGGAGTATTTTTTACGAAAGTTCGGGGTGAGCTGGGACACACCTGCCACCACTACAAGAGAATCCGAATACGCCGACGCCGGGTCTCGTCGGCGTAGTCCCTAAATCCCGTCGACATAGGCTTGGCCCGACGGTTGCCGTCGGTGTACAGCCCCGTAGGCGTAGCCCATCTTCTCCTCGGCATAGAAAAACTGTCGACGTATATAGCTACACCGACGGCAGACTGTAGGGGTCCCACCTAGATGACTAACGGCAGTTTGGCTACGCCGACGGCGTTGCCGTCGGACTATATTTTTCCAAAAAAAAATCAATTTTTTTATTTTTTTTTTCATTTTATTAATATTTTTGAATTGTTTAACTTGTTAATCTCACATGGACATTTTTTATTCTAATACACTTAATCTCAAGTCAAATTGCACAATTAATCAAACTTCCCAATCGATCGCCCATCCTAATACTACTTTAGGCCCAGCACGCTTAACTTTTTCATTCGTTCCACATGAGCTTCCGAAGAAGAAACTAGAACTTGTTGTGAATATTATCCTATTAACCATTAGACTATAATGTTAGACGTTTTTATTTTTTAAAATTTATACAATTATTTGAGTAAACAACAATGAATAAGTAATAATAATCTTGAATTCAAATAAAAATAAAATAAATTTTATTTATTTTGCCTTTTTTCAATTAAATTTGAATAATTCATATCTACAAATTCGTAAATCATAATTTGACAAATAATATACCCAAATCGATCAGAAAAATGAGAGGAATCCAAATATGACATCCATATCATCTATTTAATTATATATCGTAACTTTTAAACATCATACCAACCGAAACTATGCCAGGATTCATGAAACACCCTGTTTTTGGCACTTAGAAAATAGAAAATGGCTTGTTGGTGCAACAAAAAGGAAACCTTGCATTAGATCTATGAAATAGCATATTATGAATCTAAAAATTATTTTTTTCAGAAAAAAAACATGAGCATCATATCATGTACCTATATTTTAAATCTAACTCACTTCCTATCGATTTGGCAGGAATTTGTCTTTTTTCACGAGGGATGGACGGAAAGGTTTGAGATAACCCGGTTGAGAAATTATCCATTAAAAGTGGTCTAGTATTTTTGAAAAATGGGGTATTATTATTTTGAAACTTTCATTTGATGGTTGCTTCACAAACATCCCGTTTTTTGCACTCGAAAAATGAAAAATGGATTTTTGGTACGATGAAAAGGAAAACTTCCTCATGTAACATTGTTTGCCATCCCATGATATACATGAGTGCACAATATGGTCACATTAGCGCAAACTATACCATGATTCTAGCAATAACATTGGTCATTTGAACTGAAATCCAGAAAACCTCGATTGAGATAGGCCATTTTATGAAGTTTTTTTTTGAGACACAATTAATATACCAAGTTTGGTATTTTTCCATGCAACTATGTCACATAATATGACACTACGCGAAGGTTTTTCATTGTTTCGATCATTTTTAAATTTTTTATGCCGTTTCAAACTTTTGTCAAACTTTCTAAATCGACGGGATTGAGATTCTTAGCTCGAGGCTGAGCCTCACTAAACTTGCATTAGATCTCTGATGAAATGGCATATTGTGAACCTAAAAATGATTTTTGCAAAAAATCATGAGCATCATATCATATACCTGTAGTTCAAATCTAACTCATTTTCGACCGATTCGGCAGGATTTTATCTTTTTCACGAGGGGTGGACGAAAAGGTTTGAAATATCCAGGTTGAGAAATTGTGCATTCAATATGGTCTAATATTTTTGAAAATGTGGTATTATCATTTTGAAACTTTCATTTGGTGGTTGCTTCACAAAACACCCGTTTTTTTTTGCACTCGGAAAATGAAAAATATGTTATACGAAAGTATTTGTATTATATATATATTTTTGAAAACAAATATGTAATATTTGAGTTTATATAGATAGATCTTATTTTTTTTGCAAATTTTGATATATTATATGTATCTTTCTAAATTTAAATGATTTAGTTATGATTTTTCTAAGATTAATGGGGCAAAAAATAAAAATGGCTACGCCGACTGCTTTGTCGTCGGCGTAGGTCTGCCGTCGGCGTAGACTTGACGTCGTCGCTCTGCTGTTAGCCTAGTATGCTACACCGACGGTCCCGTTTATATCGACGGCTGCCGTCGGCGTAGACTTGACGTCGTCGCTCTGCCGTTAGCCTAATATGCTACACCGACGGTCCCGTTTATGCCGACGGCTGCCATCGTCCTATATTTTCTACGCCGACGGTAAAACTGGACCGACGATCCGTCAAGCTACATCGATGATCCCGATATTTTGCAGTCGGCGTATAAAAAGATTATCTGCCTCTAATGTTATTCCCGCAGTGCACACCTCCTGGCTCCACCCATGGCTACCAGTGGATATAGGCGACGTTGCTAGTGTAGGATGGTGGTGCCACTGGCCGGAGCAGTTGGCGTTGCTGCCATCCGTGGTCGGGCCTTGCTGGCCTTTTGCCTGAAGTCCAGGGGCACTGGTATCATGATGTACTCTCCCTCCGAGGCGCCGCTGCTGCTCACGAGAGGGGATGAGAAGCGGCGATGGTGGAGAGATGTGGTGGAGGAGTCCGGCCGGTTGGTGGCGCTGGCACTGCCAATGATCGCGGTGGCGCTGCTGCAGCTGGTGATGCAGCTCATCTCCACCGTCATGGTGGGGTACCTCGGCGAGGTCGCCCTCGTTGGTGCAGCCATGTCCAACTCCCTCACCATCGTCTCCGGCTTCAGCATCATCGTGAGCTCGCACCCAGCAATCCCTAATCTATGTTCTGCCCTTCCACGTTTTTCTTTACCTTTTTTGTGTTGTATCGTGAGATGCCGTTTACAACTGAAAACAGATGAATTACTTCGATTTTTGTTTTGCTTATATTGACAAAAAGCCTATGTCCGGCATATTTGAGAAGGGTGTACGATTCAAATAGGTACCCTCAAAAGAGTATATTTATGATGGTTATAAAAGGGTGCAGTGTAATATAGTTCATATCATTTTGAAAAAAAATATAGTTCATATGCATATGTTCCACTGAATTCTGCAAGTAGTTGTTACACAACAAATTGTTCCATGTGATCATCAGAGGCCTCACACAATTATGTCCCGGTCTATTTGCTTACAGCAGGTGAGCCCGTGAGATGAATGGTAGTTTGTGAAAATCCGTTACATCACAGTATATTTATATTTTCGCCTCTCTAGATCGGGTATTAATTACTATATGTACGTAACTAGAGGTATTATGTACCATGTGATCAGTGTGTATACAAATTCTGTTTATACATTTCACATGAGATTTCTCAGCATCCAATAATCTTTTTACAAGTAGGTGGTGGCAACACAATGCGTATTAGTCAGGAAAACAATCATTTCTTCCTAGTAAAAGTTGTGTAGCAATTTAAGTTTGTTTTAACATGTCTTCTGGGTATTACACTCTTGAATTCTTGTTATCCTTTTCAATATATAATGTGTTTACGTTTAGTATTTTTTGAGCTTCTGAATAGTTCTATATGCTAGCTGGACCACCTCATTGCCTATTTTTAATGACCTGCTTTGAAGATAAAGTCAACATGATGTTCTCATTACATCAAGTGATTATTGGATCCGAATTTTTATCCTCTTCACTATCCCAATTGTCCAGCTATTACAAATATATATAGATCAGAGATTAAGTTATAGGTGTTAGTTTAAACCACGTGGACCCTGGTATTCTATACGATAAACTTAATTAATTGGTGCCATTGCACATTCCATCATTGTTATTGTTGCATTATTTTAGCACTATCTCTGAACTTTATCCTACTTTAGCTTCCTTTAATTCCTCAAAGATATGTAGTATATGATTCATTACACTACAGGAATAACTAAATAGGCCGACGGCAAAATGTCGGGGCCGTCGGCGTAGCTTGACGGGCCGTCGGCCCAGTTTTGCCGTCGGCGTAGAATAAATAGGCCGACGGCCGTCGTCGGCGTAAACATGACCTTCGGCGTAGCCCATTGGGCTAACGGCAGAGCAACGGCGTCAAGTCTACGCGTAGGTTTCAGACCTATGCCGACGGCTTTGCCGTCGGCGTAGCTATTTTTCTTTTTTTGCCACATTAATATTAGAAAAATCATAACTAAATCATTTAAATTCAGAAAAATACATATAATATATCAAAATTTGCAGAAAAATAAGATATATCTATATAAACTCAAATATTATATATTTTTATTTTAAAAAATACATAAAAATACAAATACTTTCGTATAACATATTTTTTATTTTCCAAGTGCAAAAAAGGGGTGTTTTGTGAAACAACCACCAAAAGAAAGTTTCAAAATGATAATACCACATTTTTCAAAAATACTAGACCATATTGAATGGACAATTTCCCAACCTAGGAATCTCAAACCTTTTCGTTCACCTCTCGTGAAAAAGACAAATTCCTGCTGAATCGGTAGGAAATGAGTTAGATTTGAACTACAGGTACATGATATATTGCTCATGATTTTTTGTAAAAATCATTTTTAGGTTCACAATATGCTATTTCATCAGAGATCTAATGCAAGTTTACTGAGACTCGTCCCCGAGCTAAGAATCATCATGCCCCTCGATTTAGGAAGTTTGATCATAGTTTGAAATGGGCATAAAAAATTAAAAAACAATCGAAACAATGCAAAACCTCCGCGTGGTGTCATATTATATGACATAGTTCCATGAAAAAATACCAGACTTGGTATATTCATTGAGTCTTAAAAAAACCTTCACAAAATGGCCTATCTCAATCGAGGTTTTCTGGATTTCAGGTCAAATGACCAATGTTATTGCTAGAATCGCAGTATAGTTTGCGATAATGTGTCCATATTATGCATGCATGTGTATCGTGGGATGGTGAACAATGTTGCAGGAGGAAGTTTTCCTTTTCGTCGCACCAAAAAGCCATTTTTCATTTTCCGAGTGCAAAAAACGGGGTGTTTTTGTGAAGCAACCACCAAAAGAAAGTTTCAAAATGATAATACCACAATTTTAAAAAATACTAGACCATATTGAATGGACAATTTTCCAACCTAGTAATCTCAAACCTTTCCGTCCACCTCTCGTGAAAAAGACAAATTCCTGCTGAATCAGTAGGAAATGAGTTAGATTTGAACTACAGGTACATGATATATTGCTCATGGTTTTTTGTAAAAAACATTTTTAGGTTCACAATATGCTATTTCATTAGAGATCTAATGCAAGTTTAGTGAGACTCGTCCCCGAGCTAAGAATCATCATGCCCCTCGATTTAGGAAAATTAAAAAACGATCGAAACAATGCAAAACCTTTGCGTGATGTCATATTATATGACATAGTTACATGGAAAAATACCAGACTTGATATATTCATTGAGTCTTAAAAAAACCTTCACAAAATGGCCTATCTCAATCGAGGTTTTCTGGATTTCAGGTCAAATGACCAATGTTATTGCTATAATCGCGGTATAGTTTGCAATAATGTGTCCATATTGTGCACACATGTGTATCATGGGATGGTGAACAATGTTGCAGGAGGAAGTTTTCCTTTTCGTCGCACCGAAAAGCCATTTTTCATTTTCTGAGTGCAAAAAACGGGGTGTTTTTGTGAAGCAACCACCAAATGGAAGTTTCAAAATGATAATACCACATTTTTTTAAAAATACTAGACCATATTGAATGGACAATTTCTCAACCGGGGTATCTCAAACCTTTTCGTCCACCCCTCGTGAAAAAGACAAATTCCTGCCGAATAAGTAGGAAATGAGTTAGATTTGAACTACATGTACATGATATGATGCTCATGATTTTTTGCAAAAATCATTTTTAGGTTCACAATATGCTATTTCATCAGATATCTAATGCAAGTTTAGTAAGGCTCAGCCCCGAGCTAAGAATTTTCATGCCCCTCGATTTAGAAAGTTTGACGATAGTTTGAAACTGGCATAAAAAATTCAAAAACGATCGAAACAATGCAAAACCTTCGCGTGGTGTCATATTATGTGACATAGTTGCATGGAAAAATATAAAACTTGATATATTGATCGTGTCTCAAAAAAACCTTCACAAAATGACCTATCTCAATCGAGGTTTTCTGGATTTCAGGTCAAATGACCAATGTTATTGCTAGAATCGCAATATAGTTTGCCCTAATGTGCCCATATTATGCACTCGTGTATATCATGGGATGGCGAACAATGTTGCAGGAGGAAGTTTTCCTTTTCGTCGCACCAAAAAGCCATTTTTTATTTTTCGAGTGCCAAAAACGGGGTGTTTCATGAATCTTGACATAGTTTCAGTTGGTCTAATATTTAAAATTTATGATATATAATTAAATAGATGATAGGGATGTCATATTAGGATTCCTCTCATTTCTCTGATCGATTTGGATATATTATTTGTCGAATTGTGATTTACGGATTTGTAGATATGAATTATTCAAATTTAAATAAAAAAGCAAAATAAATAAAATTTATTTTATTTTTATTTGAATTCAAGATTATTATTACTTATTTATTGTTGTTTACTCAAAAAATTGTATGGAATGTAAAAAACAAATATGTCTAACATTATAGTGTAATGGTTAATAGGTTTGATATGATAATATTCACAATAAGTTCTAGTTTCTTTGTCGGAAGCTCATGTGGAAGGAACGAAGAAGTTAAGCATGCTGGGGCTGGAGTAGTATCAGGATGGGTGACCGGTTGGGAAGTTTGACTAATTGTGCAATTTGACTTAACACTAAGTATATTTAGAATTAAAAATGTCCATGTGAGATTAACAAGTTAAACAATACAAAAATGTTAAAAATTTGAAAAAAAAATTTAAAAAAAATTAAAAAAAATTGGAAAAAAAATTAAAAAAATCTAGGTCGACGGTAAAGCCGCCGGCGTAGCCAAACGGCCGTTAGTCATCTAGGTGGGCCCCATATGGTCTACGCCGACGGCTTTTCTACGCCGACGGGAGGAGAGGCTACGCCTACGGGGCTGTACGCCGACGGCCATACGCCGACGGCAGCCGTCGGGCCAGCCTACGCCGACGGCATTTAGGGCCTACGCCGACGGGACTCGGCCGTCGGCGTATTCAGCTTCTCCTGTAGTGTTAGTTCATTACAAATACCATTTTATTTTCAGGCAGGACTCGCATGTGGATTGGAAACTATTTGTGGGCAGGCATATGGAGCAGAACAGTATGATCAATTATCATTATACACCTACAGGTCCATCATAGTACTTTTTATGAGTGTGCCCATCGCCGTTCTATGGCTGTTCATTCCGGAATTTCTTCCTCTCATAGGCCAGGAACCACAAATAGCAAATGAGGCCGGGAAATGTGCATTGTGGCTTATCCCTGGTTTATTTGCCTTCAGCCTTTCTCAATGCTTTTCAAAATTTCTAAAGTGCCAAAGTTTAATATTTCCGATGGTTCTTACCTCCTTGATCACACTCTCCGTGTTTATTCCTTTGTGTTGGGTAATGGTTTATAAAATTGGCATGGGTACTACCGGAACTGCTTTATCCGTCACCATCTCTGATTGGGTTGAAGCGATTGTCCTTGGTCTTTACATTAAGTTCTCACCTTCTTGTGAGAAAACACGTGCTCCAATCTCGTCCGAAGCTTTTAGATCGATTGGCAGTTTGATGTGTTTTGGTATACCGTCAGCTTTTATGCTTTGGTAAGTAATTATTCCAAGTATTGTTGTATTTTTTTCACCTAAATGGCATCATATATAGCAGAATTCCATGCTTATGTACTCCATTCTTGTCCCTATGACATGGTCTCCACTACACACCTTTCAGGGTTACTTGTTTCTAATTATGTGCTAGCAAAGTTACTATTGCTATAATAAAGTGATGATTTATAACACTAATATTACCTTTCTGTCAAGTCTAAATATTTTATGTGTATTACTAGCAAAAGGTAGTAATTAAAAATTATAAATGCTCTGCAAAACCATTTTGCTAATCATGCCTGTGCACTTCATACGGTCCAGTAAGCACATTTCTTCTATTTGGCATATCATTCAACTTATGTTTGTTCACACCTACTGTTTTTCTTTTTCAAATCGTAATACCCCACCGAGCACTAGGTTTTTTTTCTTACGAAGAGCTATCTCCAAAATACATGATGTTGGACTATACAAAACCTAGTTAAAGCTCCATAAGTCATTGCTTGTAAAGCGAGTCTACAAATGATCTTATTTGTTTACTGTCATCTTTTTTTAGGAGATTTTAAAATTTTGATCTCACTCAACTGCGAACTCCTATGTGATGAACATGTACCGGGGAGGTCTCACTTGTGATGGGCCAAATAGAGTGGTGCATTTAACCGGTTCCTTGGTTTCATAGATATCCATTGTTAGGAATAGGCAACTTGTATTTCTCTGGGAGCCAAAGGCCATAATATATAGTACAGGTACATATGCAAATATGCAGGAAGTCCCCTAACATATGGGAAAAATACAATATACAAATATATACATCTAACACCCCCCCTCAAACTCAAGGTGGATCCACAACACTGAGTTTGGAGAGTAAGAAATCATGCTGCGCTCTGGTCTGTGCCTTCGTAAAGAAATCCGCCAACTATAAATCTGAAGGCACATACTGAAGCGCAACAACCCGAGCCTGCACCTGAGCACGTGTATAGAAAGTATCAACACCAATATGCTTGGTAAGCTCATACTTGACCGATCACCTGCAACACTAATAGCACCTGTACTATCAGACAAAACGAGAGTGGGTGTAGTAATAGAGACCCCAAAATCCGCAAGTAACCACCGTAACCAGGTCACCTCAGCAGTCAATAAGGCCATAACGCGCAACTCAACCTCAACACTCGAACGGGAGACCGCTGTCTGTTTCTTCGTCTTCCAAGCAATGAGCGAACCACCAAGAAACACACAGTAAGCAGAAAGTGCACGGCGATCCGAAGGATCACTCGCCCACGTAGCGTCCGAATAGCACTGGAGCTGGAGGGAGCTGGAACGAGGAAAGAAAAGGCGACGAGTGATCGTACCCCTAAGATAACGAAGAACACGGAGAAGATGACTATAGTGAACGGTGGTGGAAGCAGAAACAAACTGACTCAGAATATGAACAGGATAAGAGATGTCAGGATGAGTGACAGCAAGATATATAAGACTCCCAACAAGATGACGATAACGCGTCGGATCAGGAAGAGGATCACCATCAGTAGGTTGAAGCTTAACATTAAGCTCCATAGGGGTCTCAACAGTGCGCTCATCCCCAAGAGCAGCACGAGCAAGAAGATCCTGAATATACTTTTCCTGAGAGATAGAAAAGCCATCAGAAGTGGAGGAGACCTAATCCCAAGAAAGTATCGAAGAGGACCAAGATCAGTCATAAGAAACTGATCACGAAGACGAGCCTTAACAAAGGCGATATACTCAGAATCATCACTAGTAATGATCATATCATCAACATAGAGAAGAAGAAGAGTGCGTCCACGGGGAGAAGTGTAAACAAACAGCACTGGATCATGAGCACTAGGGGACAAACCCTAGTGTCACTGGCCGGAGCAACATGCTTCAAGTGGCGGTTGGCGATGCTGCCATTCGTGGACGGCCTTCGGGCCTTGCTACCAACGGGAGATGCTGTGCTGCAAGCGTTGGTCCACGGTGTTAGATGTATATTTGTATATGTGTATTTTCCCCACCTGTTAGGGGGTTTCCTGCATATTCTCGCATGTACATGTAACTATATGTTGTGGCCTTTGGCCCCCAGGGAATACAACTTGTCTATTCCTAACATGGTATCAGAGCCGGTTTTAGGGTTTTTGTGCCTACCGGTCCTCTGCATGTGATCGCCGCCGCCGTCAGCTCGCCCCGGCCACTGCCGGTTCCCGTTTTGACCGCTTGGTCTCGCCGCCGTGGTACTCTGCTTCCAATCCCCAGATCGATCTGCCGCCGTGGTCCTCTGATCGATCTGCCCGCCCCGTCAACGTCCAGACCCCGACGGGCCTCCCTGCATCGATTTGCTGCTGACGCGCCGGCCACCCGACGCCCTCTCCCTGATTCTTGCCACGCGCATGTCCTGTCCCATCAAGCTGTTTGGGTTGTCCTTCTTGCATCCACATCTACATACATACACTTGCCCTCTAAAAACCATCTACACCCAATTATGTCTTACCCTCCTGCATAACCGCTCACTTCCGCTCGGGCCCCGCCACTGCTACTCCCTGCCACGCCACACGTCATGTCCCCATCAAGTTGTTTGGGTTGTCCTTCTTGCATCCACATCTACATACATACACTTGCCCCCTAAAAAACCATCTACACCCAATTCTTCCTTACCCTCGTGCATAACCGCTCACTTCCGCTCGGGCCCCGCCACTGCTACTCCCTGCCACGCCCTCCTGCTATACTCCCTGCCCCGCGTACTTCTGGCCGGTGCCCCACTGTCTCCCTGCTGGCTCTTTCCCGTCTCTTTCGTCCGACCTGATCGTTGAAAAAAAAACGATGCTGTCTCCGTCTCTTGCTGTTGTTTCTTCCGATGCTCCCGTCATGCGCTCGGGTCTTCCTTCGTTACTTGGCCCTTGCCCGTCGACTTCATCTTTGTCGGCGCGCCACTCTACGTCGGTCCTCTCGGATTCTTCCTGTGGTTATCCGACCTCGTCTCCGCTGCCTTGTTGCTCTTCACCGACTCTGTCTATGTCGGCTCGCCGCTCTACATCGACTCTCACGGCTTCTTCACGCGGTTCTGTCCGCGTTTCGTCGACTTCGTCTTCGTCGGCCTGCCGCTCTACATCAACTCTTGCGGCCTCTTCACGTGGTTATGGCCGCGCTTCACCGACCTCGTCTATGTCGGCTCGCCGCTCGACATCGACCTTTGCGGCTTCTTTAGGCGGATATGGCCGCCCTTCGCCGACTTCGTCTACGTCGGTCTGCCGCTCTACATCGCTTTTCGCGGCCTCTTCACGTGGTTATGGCCGCGCTTCGCCGTCCCCGTCTATGTCGGCCCGCCGCTCGACATCGACTCTTGCGGTTTCTTCAGGCGGCTGTGACCGTCCTTCGTCGACTCCGTCTTCATCGGTGTATTGCTCTCCGTCGTCACCTTTGGCAGCCTCTGTGTGTGTTGGTGATAGATCCTCGTCGGCACCTGATTGTATCTCGACCTCTCCAGTCGTGCCCCTTTCTGCGCATGAGATAGCGCAGCTTCGATGCCTGCTTGATGCTTGGGATTCTTCACCGACAGGTTCTGCTGGTTCTACGACTGAGTTTTCTGGCATTGAGCGACCACCTCCTCCTTCTCCAGGTACATCCCCATGGCTTCTTGATACTGGAGCTTCTTTTCATATGACTCCTGATTCTTCCTCGTTGCATTCTGTTCGACCTGTCGACCCTCCTGTTCGTGTTCTTACTGCCGATGGTACCCCTCACCCAGTCATTAGTCGACGCATTCTTAGTACTTCCTCGTTTTATGTTCCTTCTGTTGCGCATGTTCCTCAACTTAACATGCAACTCTTTTCTGGTAGTCAGATCATTGACTCTCGTTGTAGCATCACTCTCGACTTTGATTCCTGTTCTGTTCAGGATCGTCGCACCGGCACTATGCTTGGTGCTGGGCCCCGCCGCCATGATGTCCTCTGGGAGCTTCACTGGCTCCGTCTTCCTTCTGATGCCACCGTTGCCAGTTCCTCGGCATCTATAGCTGTCGCTACTAGCTCTTTTCAGCAGTGGCATCATCGTCTTGGAAATTTATGTGGTTCTCGCCTCTCGTCTTTAGTTCATCGTGGTGTTCTGGGGTCTGTCTCCGGAAACGCTTCTTTGGATTGTCAGGGCTGTCACCTTGGTAAGCAGATTCAGCTACCGTATCCTCACAGTGAGTCTGTGTCCGAGCGTCCTTTTGATATTGTTCACTCTGATGTTTGGGGTCCAGCTCCTTTCCCCTCGAAAGGAGGTCATTGCTACTATGTTCTCTTTATCGATGATTTTTCTCGTCACACTTGGATATATTTCATGCGCTCTCGCAGTAAGGTGTTGTCCATTTATCGACGCTTTGTGGCTATGGTTTGCACTCAGTATTCCTCGCCCATTCATGTGTTTCGTGTTGATTCTGCTGGTGAGTATATCTCTCAGCACCTGCTTGGTGTTCTTGCTGAGCAGGGCACCCTTGCTCAGTTTTCTTGTCCCGGTGCACATGCTCAAAATGGTGTCGCTGAGCGTAAGCATCGTCATATTCTTGAGACCACCCGTGCTATGATGATTGCTTCTTCTCTTCCGCCGCATTTCTGGGCTGAGGCTGTCGCTACGTCGACTTATCTCATTAACATCCAGCCTTCTGCTGCCCTCCAAGGTGGCATCCCTCTCGAGCGTCTCTCTGGTGGTTCTCCAGACTACTCAGCTCTTCGTTCGTTTGGTTGCGTTTGTTATGTTCTTCTCCCTCCTCGTGAACTCACCAAACTGACCACTCAGTGTGTTGAGTGTGTATTTCTTGGCTACAGTGCTGAGCATAAGGGCTATCGCTGTTGGGACCCTGTTGGTCGTCGGATGCGCATCTCTCATGACGTCATGTTTGATGAGACGCGTCCCTTCTACCCTCGCCCCACCTCTGGTACGTACCCGGTGGATGATATCTCCTTTCTTCTGTTTCCTGATGCACCTCCTTCTGTTCCTATTGTCCCTCCTCCTGGACCTCGTTCTGATGCGCCCTCTTCATCCCCGGCACCATCCTCTTCGACTCTGTTGTCCTCCTCCCCACCTAGTTCTCCTTTTTCTTCTTCTGATCCTCCGCCCACCTCACCGTTGTCTCCTTTTCCCTTTCATTATTCTCGTCGCACTCATGTTCCAGATCCTCCTCATGATGTCCCTTCTTATTCTTCTTCTTCTTCTTCTTCTGATATGTCTTCTTCTTCTTCTTCTTCTTCTTCTTCTGGCGAGCTTCCCTCTCCTCTTCCGGCGACTCGTCGACGTCGTGCTCCAGACCGTTACTCTCCTAGTCAGTACGGTCTTTCTGTTGCCTCCGAGCCGACTTCTTATCGGGATGCTGAGCGTCATCCTGAATGGCAGCTTGCTATGGCTAAGGAGATTGCTGCGCTTGAGCGCACTGGCACCTGGGATCTTGTCTCTCCCTCTCCCGGTGTTCGTCCTATCACGTGTAAGTGGGTTTATAAAATTAAGACCCGCTCTGATGGATCTCTTGAGCGCTACAAAGCGCGTCTTGTAGCTCGTGGCTTTCAGCAGGAGCACGGCCGTGACTATGATGAGACTTTTGCCCCTGTGGCTCATATGACCACTGTGCGCACTCTTCTTGCTGTCGCTTATGTTCGACACTGGTCTATGTCTCCGCTTGATGTTCAGAACGCTTTTCTTAATGGCGAGTTGAGTGAGGAGGTTTACATGCAGCCTCCTCCCGGGTACTCTGTCCCTGATGGGATGGTCTGTCGCCTTCGGCGTTCTCTTTATGGCCTGAAACAGGCCCCTCGTGCCTAGTTTGAGCGTTTTGCCTCTCTGGTGACTGCTGCTGGTTTCTCTCCCAGCGCTCATGATCCAGCGCTGTTCGTCCACACTTCTCCTTGTGGACGCACTCTTCTCCTTCTCTATGTTGATGATATGATCATTACAGGTGATGATCCTGAGTATATTGCCTTTGTTAAGGCTCGTCTTCGTGAGCAGTTTCTTATGACCGATCTTGGTCCTCTCCGCTATTTCCTTGGGATCGAGGTTTCTTCCACTTCTGATGGCTTTTCTATCTCTCAGGAAAAGTATATTCAGGATCTTCTTGCTCGTGCTGCTCTTGGGGATGAGCGCACTGTTGAGACTCCTATAGAGCTTAATGTTAAGCTTTGTCCTACTGATGGTGATCCTCTTCCTGATCCGACGCGTTATCGCCATCTTGTTGGGAGTCTTGTTTATCTTGTTGTCACTCGTCTTGATATATCTTATCTTGTTCATATTGTGAGTCAGTTTGTCTCAGCTCCTACCACTGTCCACTATAGTCATCTCCTCCGTGTTCTTCGTTATCTTCATGGCACGATTACTCGTCGCCTTTTCTTTCCTCGTTCCAGCTCTCTCCAGCTCTAGTGCTACTCGGATGCTACTTGGGCGAGTGATCCTTTGGATCGTCGTTCACTTTCTGCTTACTGTGTGTTTCTTGGTGGTTCGCTTGTTGCTTGGAAGACGAAGAAACAGGTTGCAGTTTCCCGTTCGAGTGTAGAGGCTGAGTTGCGAGCTATGGCCTTGTTGATTGCTGAGGTGACATGGTTACGGTGTTCGCTTGCAGATTTTGGGGTCTCTGTTACGACACCCACTCCACTTTTGTCTGACAGTACAGGTGCTATCAGTATTGCACGTGATCCGGTCAAGCATAAGCTTACCAAGCATATTGGTGTTGATGCTTTTTATACACGTGCTCAGGTGCAGGCTCAGGTTGTTGCGCTTCAGTATGTGCCTTCAGATTTGCAGTTGGCGGATTTTTTTACAAAGCCACAAACTAGAGTGCAGCATGACTTCTTACTTTCCAAACTCAGTGTTATGGATCCACCATGAGTTTGAGGGGGGTGTTAGATGTATATTTGTATATGTGTATTTTTCCCACCTGTTAGGGGTTTCCTGCATATTCTCGCTTGTACATGTAACTATATGTTGTGGCCTTTGGCCCCCAGGAAATACAACTTGTCTATTCCTGACACACGGGGAGGTCTCTCGCCGGAGCTCTGAGCGACAGCGATGTGGCTGGTCGTTGGGATGTGGGAGTACAGAGAGCCGTAGAGTTAAGTCTTCTTCAACGACAGGTAGTTCATGTGCGACGAAGCACGGCGCGGACGACTCCAACCGGGCGAGTTTTTCTTCAATGTAGCAAAATCAGGGCATCACATGATTGATCAATCGATTGGACAGCTGCTAACCCGGGGGATCGGGATTCCCCAGGGGACGCTCAGCGCTGTCAAATCCCATATAAAAATGGTTGCTAACAGTGGGTAACTACTCCAATAATCTGCTGTCTGAACAAACAGTCAGAGGCCGCCCCATGTGGACACCCCATTGCTGGAAGTAGGCCGCAATTATCTGTTTTGTCATCAGTAGTACGCCTGACCGACGCTACGACTTTGCTTTTATGATGAGGCGAATCTTGGCAGGGTCCTCCATATCAAACCTGCCTCGATCGGTTTCCTTATTTTTCATCGTCTGGAACAAAGCCCCTTTTGCCTGAAGTCCAGGGGCACTGGTATCATGATGTACTCTCCCTCCGAGGTGCCGCTGCTGCTCACTAGAGGGGATGAGAAGCGGCGATGGTGGAGAGATGTGGTGGAGGAGTCCGGCCGGTTGGTGGCGCTGGCACTGCCGATGATCGCGGTGGCGCTGCTGCAGCTGGTGATGCAGCTCATCTCGACTGTCATGGTGGGGCACCTCGGCGAGGTCGCGCTCGCTGGTGCAGCCATGGCCAACTCCCTCACCATCGTCTCTGGCTTCAGCATCATAGTGAGCTCGCACCCAGCAACCCTACTCTATATGTTCTGCCCTTCCACACGTTTTTCTTACCTTTTTTTTTGTTGGATCGTTAGATGATGTTTACAACTGAGATATGAAAACGGAAGAATTACTTTGATTTTTGTTTTGCTTATATTGACAAAAAAGCCTATAATATCCGGCATATTTGAGAACGGTGTAGGATTCAAAGATTACATTTATGATGGTTATAAAAGAGCGTAATATATTTCATATTCATATGTTCCACCGAATTCTGCAAGTAATTCTTACACAACAAATTGTTCCATGTGATCACAATTATGTCCTGGTCGATTTGCTCACAGCAGATGAGACCGTGAGATGAACGGTTGTTTGTGATAATCCGTTACATCACAGTATATTTATATTTTCGTCTCTCTAGATCGGGTATTAATTGCTATATGTACGTAACTAGAGGTATTATGTACCATGTGATCAGTGTGTATACAAATTCTGTTTATACATTTCACATGAGATTTCTCAGCATCCAATAATCTTTTCACAAGTAGGTGGTGGCAAAATAATGCGTATTAGTCAGGAAAACAATCACTTCTTCCTAGTAAAAGTTGTGTAGGTGTGCTTCGGTCCCCCACCCTTAAACTTAAGCTGCATGGGCCATTTTATTTTTTTGACTCCTTGAAACCCATATTAAGTCCACATATATCTCCGTATATGTCTACTCGGCCAAACCGGATATAATTCATGTTCCGGTCGGCTGATGCCACCTCTCATTATCGCGATCTACGTTTTTGCACGTCATATTTTAAAAAAAAATTGTTGCTGTTACATAACTTCCGATTTTCGCTTCCGCGGGCACATAAGTTTACATATACGGTGAGTATACGTCTAAGAGGACCATACGAACTTCGGGTGGTTCGTACGGTCCTCTAAACAATCGGTATCGAGTTTTTGTTTATTAAAGTTTGAAAGAAGGGGTGGGGGACCGAAGCAAAAGTGGTGTAGCAATTTAAGTTTGTTTTAACATGTCTTCTGGGTATTAAACTGTTGAATTCTTGTTGTCGTTTTCAATATATAATGTGTTTATGTTTATTGTTTTTCGAGCTTCTGAATAGTTCTATATGCTGGACCACCTCATTGCCTATTTTTAATGACCTGCTTTGAAGATAAAGTCAACATGATGTTCTCATTACATCAGGTGATCATTGGATCCGAATTTCTATCCTCTTAACTATCCCAATTGTCCAGCTATTACAAATATATATAGATCAGAGATTAAGTTATAGGTGTTAGTTTAAACCACGTGGACCCTGGTATTCTGTACGATAAACTTAATTAATTGGTGCCATTGCACAATCCATCATTGTTATTGTTGCATCCTTTTAGCACTATCTATGCACTTTATCCTACTTTAGCTTCCTTTAATTCCTAAAATATATGTAGTATATGATTCATTAGTTCATTACAAATACCATTTTATTTTCAGGCGGGACTGGCATGTGGATTGGAAACTATTTGTGGGCAGGCCTATGGAGCAGAACAGTATGATCAATTATCATTATACACCTACAGGTCCATGATAGTACTTCTTTTTATGAGTGTGCCCATCGCCATTCTATGGCTGTTCATTCCGGAATTTCTTCCTCTCATAGGCCAGGAACCACAAATAGCAAATGAGGCTGGGAAATATGCATTGTGGCTTATCCCTGGTTTATTTGCCTTCAGCCTTTCTCAATGCTTTTCAAAATTTCTGCAGTGCCAAAGTTTAATATTTCCGATGGTTCTTACCTCCTTGATCACACTCTCCGTGTTTATTCCTTTGTGTTGGGTAATGGTTTATAAAGTTGGCATGGGTACTACCGGAGCTGCTTTATCCGTCACCATCTGTGATTGGGTTGAAGCGATTGTCCTTGGTCTTTACATTAAGTTCTCACCTTCTTGTGAGAAAACACGTGCTCCAATCTCGTCCGAAGCTTTTAGATCGATTGGCAGTTTGATGCGTTTGGGTATACCGTCAGCTTTTATGCTTTGGTAAGTAATTATTCCATTTTATTAAGTATTGTTGTATTTTTTTCACCTAAATGGCATCATATATAGCAGAATTCCATGCTTATGTACTCCATTCTTGTCCCTATGGACATTGACATGGTCTCCACTACACACCTTTCAGGGTTACTTGTTTCTAGTTATGTGCTAGCGAAGTTACTATTGCTATAATAAAGTGATGATTTATAACACTAATATTACCTTTCTGTCAAGTCTAAATATTTTATGTGTATTACTAGCAAAAGGTAGTAATGGAAAATTATAAATGCGCTGCAAAACCATTTTGCTAATCATGCATGTGCACTTCATACGGTCCAGCATGCACATTTCTTCTATTTTTTATATCATTCAACTTATGTTTGTTCACACCTACTATTTTTCTTTTTCAAATCGTAATACCCCACCGAGCACTAGGTTTTTTTTTCTTACAAAGAGCTATCTCCAAAATACATGATGTTGGACTATACAAAACCTAGTTAAAACTCCATAAGTCATTTCTTGTAAAGCGAGTCTACAAATGATCTTATTTGTTCACTGTCATCTTTTTTTAGGAGATTTTAAATTTTGATCTCACTCAACTACGAACTTTTATGTGATGAACATGTACTGGAGAGGTCTCACTTGTGATGGGGCGAATAGAGTGGTGCATTTAACCGGTTCCTTGGTTTCATAGATATCCATTAGGCCATGATGGTGTCATCTCTAGTATGTATGTTAGTAGGACAAGTCTGGATTGAGTGGCTGAGAGGTGTAGACTGGTCAGAGACAAACCAGAAATCTATGTTAAGAGCGAAAGAGAATTTTGCCAGATCATGGTCCTGGTTGACCAAGGTCCAACTATTTCCCTAGGTTTAGGTATCTTTCCCTTCACTTGGATGGGTTGATAGGGGATTCGATAGAGGCTGAAAAGTTCCTTTCCCATGTGCAAGAAGGGTTTACATAATAGGTCTGTCCAATTTCTGTCTGTATTACGACTAGCTCATGACATTATGTCGCTGCAAATGCCATGCGTAATTGATACTAGCCTGACATTACTTTTACCTTCATCAAAAACTTATCTGGCTGCACACACATTTCCTTTAAAAATGATCACATTTATGTGAATACAAAAATTGTTGTTCGAGAAGCACATTCCAACTTCAGATCCAACATACTTTGTAAGTTCCAAAAGAACACAAAATAATTTTTAAATCATAAAACTATGTTTTTGAATAGTTCATAGAGATTTTGTTTTCTTTGTCGCAAACAGAGTTGTACTTGAAGTTGAATAATATTCACTATTCCATAGAGGCACTATCTATTATTTAGCAAAATTTATAGTGTGACGTGTGCTTAATTTCAAATTGTGTTTTTAGAATTTCAAAGGATGTTTATTTCTGCTAAGCTTCCAGATATTAATTAATCTAATAACTTCCCTTGACCACAGCCTTGAGTGGTGGTCTTACGAGCTGATTGTTCTACTTTCTGGGATCTTACCAAATCCAGCACTTGAAACGTCTGTGCTTTCTATATGGTATGCATTAGTAGAACTTGTAAATAAGAGATTTTTTGCATCATGTTCTATGATGTTTACCAAGTAATGTCCCTTTCAACAGCATATCTACACTACTACTGTTGTACAATATTCCTTACGGTCTTGGAGCAGCTGCAAGGTAGGCTAGTGCACTTGCTGTTATCCTCATTTGATACCTGTTTTTATCGGATTTATTAGACTGACCATGTTAAAAATCCATGTCTTAGTGTGCGCGTCTCGAACGAACTAGGTGCTGGCAACCCAAAAGGCGCTTGCTTGGTCGTAGGTGTTGCATTGTCTTTTGTAGCTTGCTCAGCAGTCTTGGTGAGCACAACTCTTCTAGCATTGCGCCACTTCATTGGAATCGCATTCAGCAAAGAGGAGGAGGTTATAAATTATGTCACCAGAATGGTACCCCTAATCTCCATTACAGTAATTACAGACAGCTTCCAGGGAGTCCTTTCAGGTACACACCCATGCGCGTCTCAGGCATTATATATTTTCAATACCATCATAAAATTAAACTACTCCCTCTGTTTTTATTTACTTCACATTCTAGGTTTAGTCTAAGTCAAACTTTGTGAAATTTAACTAAATATTTAGAAAAAAGTATCAACATCTAAAATGTAAAATCTATAATAATAGGAGTATTAGAATTGGCTAAAAATATGTTTCATATTATATGCATTTGGTATTATGGATTTTGATTTTTTTCTATATTCTTAGTCAAGCTTGATAAATTTTGATTATAAATAAAACCAGAACGCGAATTAAATAAAATCGGAGGGACTACGTGAAGTGGCTGAATCAAATTGTCTAGTACTTGACTGCTTGTATTATTTAATACTTCTCTATGTCAGGTGTTGCTCGGGGCGGCGGATGGCAGCATTTAGGGGCGTATGTTAACCTCGGCGCATTTTATCTTGTCGGCATCCCTGTTGCACTCTATTTTGGTTTTGCGGTGCAACTGAGAGGGATGGGATTTGTGTTTGGCATGATAGCTGGTGGAGCCACACAGGTCATTCTCCTAGTTGTGATTACTGCTACTACAAAGTGGGATAAGATGGTAAGTTCTTTCTCTATTTTTAAACCCCATTTTTTCATTAGTTAAGCTAAGTGCATGCATACAAGTTCAATTTTTCGCCATAGAGATAAATGCATAGAAGGGTTAATTTTGGAAGATTAGGAGAGAATAACACCCACGCCTTATTCTATGGCGAAAAATTGAACTTTTTTTACACTTTAAGCATGGGAATAGAGGGAGTATTTCACAACATCTAGTGAATGTGGAAAAATAGTGTACGTTGGATTATCTCTTAGGTCATCCTTAACAAAAAATATCAATTAATGTGTGCATGTTCCTATAATTATGGTGTTATTAAAATTAAACAAGGCAACATGTGAGTAAAATAAGACATATGGTGCAACCAAGAAAATTAGTTACCTTTTCTTGTTAGCAATGAGAAGACAAATCTTCTTTTCTTATTCCTAACTCATCAATATCCTACGTGGCATTGTAAGAGCTCTCCATTGTCCATGCCCTCATGCTTCTTATAATAGTTCATTAGCCTAACTGACACTTTATCTAAATCCTCACCATGGGGATCTTAGGAAATCGGACCTTCTACATCGAAAGGTTGACGTGTTTGATTTTTTAGACAATTTAGACACCTGGTCAAACTTCGTACACCCAAAATGAAATTTGTGTCTTCCTGCCCATGTTATTGTTAGTTGCAGAGGTCGCTGGAGTTCAGAGGAGGTGCATGCAGAGGCAGAGCTAGACGCTAGCATCGTCGTAACATTATTGTTAGGATCAGTTTATGGGCGGGGTTCACGTGTTTTCTAGGGGATGACAGCAGAGGACTTTGGGCATGTTCTGGAACATGCTGCTCCTCCAAATCCGCAAAGAAAAATCTTGAGTAAGAAAGAATGGGATAGCATCTCAACAAAGGGGGATTGGCCACTGGTGCGAGGGAAACACATGCCGCAATCTAGAAGGTGGAAAGAAGCTCACCTCCATAGTGAGACTCAAACGTGTCGAGGTGGCACAATGTCACCTCGGACATCGATGAGTTGATGCGCGTGTGCTCATGGAGAGAACAACAAGAGGATTTAGCGTGGTAGTGGAGCTCCCGCTGGAGAACGACAGGAAGAGGTTGTTGTGGTTCTGGTCTAGGGGACAGATGGTGTGGTAAAGTTGGGGACAATAGGGAATTGTGGAGGGAGGATGCTAGATAGGGAGGCGACATGGAGGAAGGGCCAGCGGTAGAGACATTGTAGGCAACTCGGGTTACTTTCTTAGGTACACAATTGACCTACTGAGGACCAAGGCAATCACATCATGTTGATGACACCGAAATTTGTTGACGCGGTTTGGCGAACTCACCTACTCTCCGGAATTATTACATGCTTTCCTCCCCTCTAATACCACAACACCTGACCGCCCCTGCATGCCTTGTGCTCTAAACTTGTCATAGGTTACATTATGTGGCAATATTATATAGGAGACATAGGCTACAAGTGTCTAACACCAATACTACTCGTATCCAATCCACACTACAACACCAAGTCCAACCGTAACCCAACTCGTAAATAATATTCGACACAAACTCAACAACTCGCCAACCACTATTCACTTACAGTGACATTATAAACAACTCAAACTCTGGGTTTTCACCTCCTAGGATCCCTAAACACCTAGTTTCGAGAGTTGCATGTTCAACTTCCTCAGATATGTAGATCCAGCTCCATTGTCTAGTCCCATCGCTGGATTAGGTGAAGAGCGGAGTCGTCTAATGGTCAAAAATGACCTTACTAATTCTCATTACCTATTAGAGGACAGGAAAATGTACCCATAGTGAGAGAGAGGTGGTAGCGAGTAGGTAAGACAGTTGGTGGGATGGTGCCGATTAGCATGGAAATGATGTAGAGCTGCCACCCTGAGGCACTAGAGTTGGAAGACATGATGTGGTGGACGCGGACCCCATAGGGGAAATCTCGGGAGTGAGTAGGAGGGAAAATATTGGGGGTATTGAATGTGGTTGTGTGAGTGATATTGGACATGTTGGATCGGCATGATCTATGGTGGCTAGACGTTGCTATGATAGTGGTGGATCCAAGTCCAATGCAGGTGATGAACATTTTTTCCAAACTTGATGTAGAGGGTGAGTAGATATCACCACAAATTAGTCAACAATCATGTGGTTATCATTGGTGTGATTAATGTTATGCAAAGAAAATGGGTCATACTTCATAACTATGAGTGAAGTCTATGGTAAACCTTGAACTCATGGCAATGGGCAGGATCCAACCCTCAACTTCAAATCCTTGAAATCAACACCATGTAACTCTTAATCTATTAAGTATCGACCGACTTGTAGCGGATGTTGTCCGGGAAAAGGAATGTTCGAGGTGAAAAAATTTGGCACACCTGGAAAATAAAGATCCCAACCGACATCACTCGGTACTCTAACTTACAACACTGGCCCATCTGTTATATTCGTCAATATATCTCTCTCTCACACACACACACACAACACTCGGTTTAGAACATCTATATCCTTCCTAGTGGCATCAAAATTCCTACCCAAAGTGGCACATCTACTCATCCCCTCCTTTGCACCATCACCACCAAGATGCCCAATTCCGCCATGCTCCTCCTTGCACCGCTTAGTGTCATCCTGCGGCTACCTCATCTCCTAACCATTTACTTGAAAGAAAATAGGATTCCAATCCGCATATCTACAATTAAACACGATAGCAGAGTTAGGATGTTTTCACATCCACACTATCCCGTGTTGGATCTTGCAAATCTTTGGATATCGACATCGACAACCATGCGGTGCGTAGTGAGGATGAGGGATGTTAGGTGGTGCACACGGGTCTCACACACCTAGGGCAAGAACAAGCTCAATGAAAGCTCATGCATCACATGTGTCACTTCGATGGAGCGACAATGTAACAACAGCTACACCAAATAAGGGGTCTTGGCACAAGAAACAAAATTTAGAAAGGAGTAGAATAATCTAGATGGGGGATGGAGAAAGGAAGATTGGTATGACATGCACGTCACGCATTCAATGAGGGTAGCGATTGGTCTGAGATGGGATAATCATTTAACAATACCTCAAACAAGACTGCCTCTTATAAGGTCATGATTATATTGGCTGATACTTGGTCCATGAAAATATAGGGTGCA
Organism: Avena sativa; assembly: GCA_916181665.1. Classification (NCBI taxonomy): domain Eukaryota; kingdom Viridiplantae; phylum Streptophyta; class Magnoliopsida; order Poales; family Poaceae; genus Avena; species Avena sativa. The sequence goes on along the minus strand of OV702282.1, from coordinate 443,599,693 downwards.
GATTTTAAAGATTCAAAGCTGAGGTTTGATTATAACCAACACTATAAATTCTGGGTATAGAACCGACTTTACTCTAATTTGTTTTTTCTGGGATAAGACCCCGACCTCTGTATCGGTTGATGCACATGGAATTTTTTAAAGGTTCATCATCTATAGATATTACATAATCAAGGATCTCTTAAAGTTGAAACATGAATCAACCAGCGAAAAATAAATAGCATATGACTACTAAATACCTGGTAGTCGACTAATATGCTACTAGCCAGCCATGCCGAAGATATCTCGAGTGACCACCAAGAGACGGTTGCATCCAGTAACCATAGAATCCCGCTGGTTCTGTGGTAATATGAGCATCCATAGTTGTACCCGATACGGCACCATGTGGACAACCTGCAAAAAGTTAGAATTTTTTGTAACAATGTCATTCCGAACATCTACAAATAGACCAACATGAGGCGGAGACACCAATGCTAATTCTAGTGTTAGATACTTTGTCCACTCCATTCAAACAATTCGCAAACATATTGGTTATATTAGCCAAGAGAGGAAGATCATAAGTAAAATAAACAATACGACATAAAAGACATGCAAAAGGGCATGATACAAATAAATGTTCTATCGTTTCCTAGAATCTGCAGAAGCAACATTTAGTACATCCTACTAATTTCCTTTTTGCCAAGTTGTCTTTTGGGGAGTAAAACTTCAGTATTCACAAATCACATAAATTTTCTAATCTTAAGTGGTATTTTCAATTTCCATAAATACTTTTAGAGGAAAACGGTATGGTCATTCATAAGGTCTTCGTACATAGATTTTACTAAGAATACCCCCGTTGACGCTAAATTTCACATGAACTTATCTGACTCGTCTGAGAGCTGCACCGTCATAAGTCTTTGGCATAAATATAACCAAGAGTTCCACTTGTTGTTAGTATTTAATTAATCTACTTAATTAAAGTGATAATCCATGCTTTGTAAGACATTGCCACGACAATTCTCTTGTAACCATTTGTATTAATTCATAACCGGTAAAGAAAATTGTAGTTCAAAATGTTATCTATTTACATTTCCTTAGTTTGAACAAAAATGTATGTCATGCATGACTCTCTCTATCTCCCTAATTTCGAAAATGAGTTCACACATATGTTGATTTGCAGGCTGACAAGGCTAAGGAGAGAGTATTTGAAGAAAGACTCCCAACACAATAATCCTTGAAGATCTATCATGTCAAAAAATTAGGAGAAAAAGATAAATAATATCTTATAAGTTTAACTAGTTGGGTGACACCGTCATTTGCATGGTTAGATTTGTATGCTTGATATTTTCTATAATAGATAGATTTGTTTGGTAGTAGATTAAATAAGAGGAGCCAAATGTTCTAGGTCATTTTTCAATCCAAATCAACCCAAAAACAAATCGTTATCCAATAGTGATGGACACACAAAGCAATGGATAGTGTTGGCGCATCCTAAGACCGATTCCACCGCGTTTCTAGTCACCCTTCTATTGTACACACGCTCACCTTTCCATGCACCGCTGAACATTGCCCACCACCCGCGCTCGGGCTCCACGTCATCATCCATGGTTGATTCTTGTTAGGTAGAGGACTTTGGTGCCCGTGCAAACCCCGTTTTCCACATCGTGTGCGGCCTAGTGTGGACGGAAGACAGCTCTCCTATACATGGTTATACGTGGGTTCTCCTGTGGGTCCCGGTTTATACGTGAAAATGGTATTCTTGTTTGTGTGCCATACACTATGTTCAGGGACAGGCCACACACAACATGATATTACTCCACCCAGAACAAAGGCCCCTCTATTTTCTCATCATTGTGTCCATATCCACTTCCCCATCTTCTTCTTCAAACATTTTGACGCAATGCAAGGAGACAACTCTACTTTTCGGAACCTGCCACGCAAGCCTGAACTCAGCTTTCCATCACCATGCTTTCCTATGGTTCACGACCACCAACAAGCAAGAGCCGTAGGACATGACCATCATCAGTTCGCTAAGAGTCTTGCCAACTGTCGATCTCATCTTAAACCTAATTTGCAGGGCCAGACCCGTAGGAGTGCAGCCTGTGTGGCTACAAAGGGAATTAGGTCACGCGCGGTGCCATCATTGCACAACGAAAATTTTCTACCACGCAATACCAAGAATTATGATGAGGGATTAGGCACGAATTTACCACTAGATGTGCATATATGGAACTTGTTGAAGTGCGTCAGGGAAATGGAGTCCGATCCCATGAAATACTCCTGGGATTGATGAACTCCTTGGTCTTGATCGTCACACGTGCACCACCACTATGGTATCCACACTTTTGAGATGAACACCGAGCAAGGTACTATTGGATCTATTTTTCCCAATCTGGGAGTGCAGAGAGTTGATGACTACGGTTAAGACCTTCCAATATGTCCACATATATATAGCTATCATGGGTGGTCTCAACACTTGAGGCCCATCAAGACTATATCCTCAAAGTCCATATCGATCAAATCCATGTAGCATCCGTCTTTAAGTGTGTGAGCTTGTAGATTCACGATCACTTGTACATAGTTAGGTCTTGGATCTAAGTTTATCTATCCGCAACGGCTCCCAACAAAGCATGCTAACTCCCATGCATCATAAGAAATATGAACCTTTTCCAATATGACTTTCAGCCAAGTCGTTTTGCCTCACATCCCTTTTATAGCTTAAGCCTTTTCTCTGTTTGTGATATGAGATTCACTAGACTAATACTTAGTCTGAATCCATGGTTTAAATCTTAACTGATTCATACATGATCATGCTTCTGAATCATATCACTCAAGAATGACATGAGGACACCTCTCCAAGTTGGAGGGGAAAATCCCATCTTGCTTGTCCACTTCATTCAGCTTAATTCACAGTAGGCCTGAAATCTACCTTTATAATTACCCAGTTATGGAACAATGTTTGGTAGACTGGGAGGCTAGCAAAAGACTAGGAGCGACCAACTAACAGAGCAATAATAGCCTCTATTGTTACTTTGTTATGGACATATTTTAACAACATCCTAGTTACACTAGAGGCAATCACTCACACTTCACAAGTCACAACATCCTAGTTATGGAACAAGTGGAGGCTAGCAAAAGACTGGGAGCGACCAACTAAGAGAGCAATAATAGCCATAATAATGCAGAGCGACAAAACATTATCAATTAAAGCATAAAGTGGTATCACTAGTCAAAAACTAAATGATCATAGAGGCTAAGGTGACTGGTTCATAGTCATAACATGGTGTGAGCATGTGCCAAGTCAACCCAAACAAAGCATCAAAGGAGAATACCACAATATTATGCTTTTGTATGCTGAAATAACGCATGATTCTTTTAAGGAACATTAAGCAATCTTAATTGTTTGGAACAAGCTATGCTACAGCAATAATCACTATGCATAAGGTCAAAACAACATATAGCATGACATGATAAAGTCTAACCCACAGTCAAAACAAGCTCCCTTTTGTACCACATAGAGCATGAAACTCTCTACTCTTTTCCAACACCAATCAACTTATTTGAAACATCACAGCGAATATGGGAGTCCAACTAATTTATTCAAGCAACTAAGCAAACGAAAACTAAGACGCTCCAAGAACAACACAATGTTGGCACTCTAGCAATGTAGGAGCGCTTGGTCGGGAAACCCCAAGAGCAAGGTGTGAAGAGCACAACAGCAAGTTTTCCCTCAGTAAGAAACCGAGGTTATCGAACCAGTAGGAGGAAGGAAACGTCTCAAAGGTGTTGCAAGAAACTTGCAAACCTTCACAACACAAACTCAAGGCTTTTCCCCAACGAACAGTGAGGTTGTCAATCTCACCGGTTTGCTGTGACAAAGGATTAACTATATGGTGTGGAAGGTAATAGTGGTTTGCAGAAAGTAAATAGTAACAGTGGAAGATGTATCAATGGTAAAGATTGGACCGAGGTCCATAGTTCACTAGAGGTGTTCTCCTTAGATAAACAAACATGGCATGCTGGGTAAACAAATTACAGCAGGTCAATTGACAGGACCGGGCAAGGCATAACAATGCAATACTAGACATCAAGATCCTATGAGATTCGATTGGGCAATACAATAAGATACATAGACCGCCATCCAACTTCACCTATGACTAGAAGTCCACCTTTGGGTTATCATCCGAACCCCCTCCAGTATTAAGTTGCAAGCAACAGACAACTGCTTTAAGCAAAGTGTGTAAGGTAAACAATCCAGTTGTTCCATGAACAAGAGACTGTTGTTTTCTCCATAGTGGCAACAACACATCTACAACCTTAGAGATTTATGTCACTTCCCTTAGATTAAATAGAGGCATGAACCCACTATCGAGCATAAATACCCCCTCTTGGAGTCACTAGCAACTACTTGGCCAAGATAGCTACTAACAACGAAGAGCATGCAAGATCACAAACAACACGTACATGGTAGAATCAATAAGACAAAACCATTAATCAATATGACATAGTAATCTCAATATCCATCGGATCCCCGCAAACACAACATGCATGATTACAAATAGATGAGATCTTGATCATGAACGGAGCTCACAAGATCTATACATGAAAGCACAAAGGAGGAGATACAACCATCTAGCTACTATATGGACCCGTAGTCCAAGGTAGAACTACTCACGCTTCATACGAAGGTTGGAATGGTGAAGAAGAAGGTCTCTGGGATGATCTCCCCTCCGGCAGGGTGCCGGGAAGAGCTTCAGAACCCTCCCCCCTCCCCGATCTAGGGACGATGGTGGCGACGGCTACAGACGGTTTCGTGGAATATTGATCGGGTACTTAGAGTTTAGGCATCGGGGGCTTCTTATAGGCGAAGAGGCGAGGCAAGAGGGCGGCTAGGGGCCCACACCCTGCCCAGGAGTGGCCTAGGGTGGGCCCGCGCCTTGGGGGTGTGGCCGCCCTGTGGCTCCCCTCCGTCTCTCCTCTGGACTCCGTGTTCTCCTCGGTGAAATATTAATTTGGCTTTTGTCCCGTCCAATTCCGAGAATATTTCCTGACTAGCTTTTCTAGAACCAAAAACAGCAGAAAATAGGCAACTGGCACTGCGGCATCTTGTTAATAGGTTAGTACCAGAAAACATATAAAAAACACCTCAAAGTATAGACAAAGCAAAGAAAAGTAGATACTAAACAAGCATGGAACATCAAAAATTATAGATACGTTTCCGACGTATCAAGCATCCCCAAGCTTAACTCCTGCTCGTCCTCGAGTAGGTAAGTGATAAAAGAATAATTTTTTAGATGACATGCACCATGAAAATCAATATCAAACCATTTGCAAGAATTGAAAGCTGGAATCAAAGAACTCTAAACATGTGCATGAAAGATGGAGTTCTAACAATAAGACAAGTAATTATGCATGCAACATGAAAGGCTACAAACAAAGATCATGAATAACATGCATTGAAAAATGTTTGTTTGTTTCACATATAGAAAACATAGCATAGTGGCAATCAGCTTGTCCCTCATAGAGTAGCAAATAGATGCATAGGACACCTTAAGGTTCATAAGAGTGACTAGATACAAATAGGACAAGAACAAGTAATAACAACAATATGCATCAATCAATAAGTTTTGGGACAATGCACATAGAACTAAGAATGTCAACTATGCTCTCTTAACTGGTGCCTAAAGATAGAAGGTGGAGACTCAATATAATGGTGGAAGAAAGGCCCTTCATAAAGGGAAGCAGGGATTTCAAGTCTCAAAAAGAGCTTCCAAAAATCATGGTACTTGTTAGCTTTCAGCCCTCATTTCCCCTATCATAAGCATCTTGAAGTGATTAAGGTTAAAGTGAACAAACTATGGAGTATATGCTTGACAAAGTATAAGTTGGAAATCTCATGTCCCTTGAATACGAGGGCCGCTCCTCATGCTACTCAAGTTTAATTACTTGCAAGTTCTTGTCATAGTAAGTACACGTGTATCATAGAGAACCGCCAATGGGGTACCCCTTGCACATGGTACAGGATAACCAAAATGACAAGGCAAGCAGACAATGAACATCTCAGCATTCTTCTTATTTACCATGGGAATATGGTGCTTTTTTCTCTCTTTCCTCTTTTCTCAATATGTCTCCTTTTCTGAATCTATTTTTTATAATAATAATGCTTCATAGATGTCACTATGGTGATGCTGCAAGTTTCCACCATGATTAGTCATGGCTTAGCTAGCGGCCCAGGAGTTTCTCTAACACACATACATAACTCCATGGACTTATAAGCTTCCCTTTCATTTCACACCGACGACATCCATATACAAAAGAGCATGATATCAACTGTGTAAAAATTACAAACGCAATGTTGAAAGCGTGCCCCATGACAACATGGTTCTGCTAATTCGAACGTATAAGTGCAAGCATATACAACATAGATGACACAATGGTTCAAGTTTATTAGGGGCCAGAAATATAAAGTGTGCCATCAAGTTCGTGAGAGCTTTAATCACTAAGTTTTCACATAACAAAATACTTTTTAATTGAAAGATAGATGAAAACAAGAATATACTTGGAATAGTGTAACACACCATGCATAGGAATTTATAGTGGACACTTTGCAATAACTTGGTGTCTTGGGAGTTGGAAGCATGAGTAGAACTTACTCATATAAGTGGAGCGACCAACTAAGAGATCAATAATGGCCATAATTATGCAGAGCGACAAAACATTACTAATCAAAGCATACAGTGGTACTACAAGTCAAGGACTAAATGATCTTAGAGGCTATGGTGACTTTTTCATAGTCATAACATGGTGTGAGCATGTGCCAAGTCAACCCAAACAAAGCATCAAAGGAGAATACCACAATACTATGCTTTTGTATGGTAAAACAACGCATGATTCCTTCAAGGCACACTAAGCAATCCCAATTGTTTGGAACAAGTCATGCTACAGCAATAATCACTAAGCAAAAGGTCAAAACAACACCTAGCATGACATGCTAAAGTCTAAGTCACAGTCAAAGCAATATCCTCTTGCACCATTCAAGCAAGAACTTTCTGCTCCTTTCCAACACCAATCAACTTATTTGAAACAACACAGCAAGAAGGGGGGTCCAAACTACTTTATTCAAGCAAACTAAACAAACTAAGCAAAGCAAACAAAAACTAAGATGCTCAAAGAACAGCATAACAGTGCATGAAACAATAAAAATGAAGTGTCTAGAAAGACCTGAGCTTTTTATTGATGAAGAAGAGGATGCCTTGTGCATCCCCAAGATTTAATGCTTGTACCTCTTGAATATTTATTGGGGTGACACGGGGTGGCATCCCCAAGCTTGATCTTTTGTCCATTCTTCATATCATTACATCATTCTCTCTCTCCACCTGAAATTTTCCTTCATACAAAACTTCACACAATCTTCATTAGCAACATTAGTGTATTCAAAAGATAATAGACCTTTGGGTTTATCTTTAGAACAACAAAACGTTCACTAAAAACACAAGCTACTGTAGCAATTTCCTCAAAAAGCTCAATTTTCCAAAAAGAACCCAAAAAGGAATCAATAAGAAGCAAATGCAAATAATGGCAGAAATCTGTCAAAACATACTAGCAGGTAGAAACCGATTTTTTCGAAGACCTTCTATTGCTCAAATAAAAATGTATTGAACTAAGTAAAGTTATATAACATACTGGGGGATTTATTCGTAAATTATCAGCTCAATCGGACTTACATAGATTCCTCACGATTTTTTATGGTGGAGCATAAAAATCTGTTTCGGGACAGCAACTCCCCAAATCTTACTTCCCTCTCATTAGAGGTCATTCTTGGCACAGGAAGCAAACAAAAAGGATAAGGAAAGGTCATTACTGAATTAATAACTTATATGACTCAAGGAAACTTTTGGGTTATCTCCCAACAAGTACTTTTCTTTAATGCCTTTAAGTTAGACACAAGAAGCAACAAGAATCAAGTATTTTCAAATGAGGCATTAACCCTCTTGTTCTTTCCTTTCTTACCTTTCTTCTTCTCTTTAGGGAAAATATGGTTGCTTGCTGGAAGAGAAAAATGCATAATGCCTTTTCCCACATCTATTATTGCTCCAAGGTGTATCAGTAGGGATCTTCCAAGTGTAATTTGTCCTTTGCCTACACATTCAATAACAAGATAATTAGTAGACACCATTTTTCCTGAAATTTTTGTAAACACACCTTCAGCTATTCCAATGGGTAATAAAGTGGTATTATTAGTAAGAGAGATTTCCTCTCCTCCTTCAGAAAGCCCCCAAAGACTCAAAAAATCATAAATATCTTTAGGCATGAGGCAAAATTCAGACATGGTAGCAACTAGGGTAGGAACTAATTTTTTGTGTTTTTGAATAGGGAAAGCAAACCAAAATAAACTAATTTTTTTGGAGTTTTTGAAAAGAGGCAAACAAAACCAAGAAAAATAAACTAAGCAAACTAAAAACAAAGTAAAGAGAAAGGAAGTGGAGGACTCCCCTTGTGAAGACGTCCTTAGCCTCCTTGGCAATGGCGCCAGAAAACTTGTTGATGGCTCAGTTGATGTGGAGCCTGTTGGGAACCCTAAGAGCAAGGTGTGAAGAAGCACAACAGCAAGTCTTCCCTCAGTAAGAAACCGAGGTTATCGAACAAGTAGGAGGAAGGAAACGTCACACAGGTGTTGCAAGCAATGCGGAGACCTGCACAACACAAACTCAAGACTTTGCCCCAACTAACAGTGAGGTTGTCAATCTCATCGGTTGCTGTAACAAAGGATTAACTGTATGGTGTGGAAGGTGATGATGGTTTGCAGCAAGTAAATAGTAACAGTGGAAGATGTATCAATGGTAAAGATTGGATCGGGGTCCATAGTTCACTAGAGGTGCTCTCCTTAGATAAACAACATGGCATGAAGGGTAAACAAATTACAGCCGGGCAATTGACAGGAACTGAGCAAGGCATAACAATGCAATACCAGACAGAAAGATCCTATGAGATTCGATTGGGCAATACAACAAGATACATAGACCGCCATCCAACTGCATCTATGACTAGAAGTCCACCTTCAGGTTATCATCTGAACCCCCTCCAGTATTAAGTTGCAAGCAACAGACAGCTGCTTTAAGCAAAGTGTGTAAGGTAAACAATCCACTTGTTCTATGAACAAGAGACCATTGTTTTTTCCCTAGTGGCAACATCACATCTACAACCGAAGAGATTTATGTCACTTCCCTTGGAAACTAGAGGCATGAACCCACTATCGAGCATAAATACCCCCTCTTGGAGTCACTAGCAACTACTTGGCCAAGATAGCTACTAACAATGGAGAGCATGCAAGATCACAAACAACACAGACATGATAGAATCATAAAGACAAAACCAATAATCAATCTGGCATAGTAATCTCAATATCAATCGGATCCCCGCAAACACAACATGCATGATTACAAATAGATTATATCTTGATCATGAACGGAGCTCACAAGATCTATACATGAAAGCACAAGGAGGAGATACAACCAGCTAGCTACTACATGGACCCATAGTCCAAGGTGGAAATACTCATGCATCATACCGGAGAAGAAGGCCTCTGGGATGATTTCCCCTCCGACAGGGTGCCGTGAAGAACTTCAGATCCCCCCGATCTAGGGACGATGGTGGCAGCGGCTACAAACGGTTTCGTGGAGTTTTGATCGGGTGCCTAGGGTTTCTGCATCAGGGGCTTCTTATAGGCAAAGAGGCAAGGATGGGAGGCGACCAGGAGGGCCACACCCTGCCTAGGCATGGGCCCACCTTGGCCGCGCCTAGGGGGTCTGGCCACCCTGGCTTGCCTCTCCGTCTCGTCTTCTGGATTCGTGTCGCCCACGGTAAAATATTGACTTTGGCTTTTGTCCCGTCCAATTCCGAGAATATTGATTTTCTGCCTTTCTAGAACCAAAAATAGAAGAAAACAGGCAACTAGCACTGTGGCAACTTGTTAATAGGTTAGTTCCAGAAAAGATATAAAAACACCTCAAAGTGTAGACAAAGTAAAGCAAAGTAGATACTAAACAAGCATGGAGAAAGGATAAGCAGAGGTCATTACTGAAGTAATAACTTCCAAGACTCAAGAAAACTCTTGGGTTATCTCCCAACAAGTAGTTTTCTTTAACGCCTTTAAGTTAGGCACAAGAAGAAAGGATCAAGTATTTTCAAATGAAAAAGCATTAACATCAAACCTTACTTTCAAAGGAGGAGCAAAAAGCAACTTCTATCTCCTCATAGGGAAGTGTTCAATACCTTTCTTGATTGGAAATTTATATTTAATGGTGCCTTCTTTCATATTAATGATGGCACCAACAGTTCTAAGAAAAGGTCTTCCCAAAGTAATAGGACAAGAAGCATTGTATTCAACATCCAAAACATAGAAATAAACAGAGACATAAGCATTGTTAACCATAATGAGAACATCATTAACACTCCCCATGAGTTTATTCTTAGCATTATCATTAAGTGGGACATCCAAATAACAATCTTCCAAAGGTGCCAAATCAAGCATTTCATAAATCTTTCTAGGCATAATAGAGACACTAGAACCAAGGTCACATGAAGCTTTGAGATCAAAGTCATTCACTTGCATATTAATAATGGGTTCCCAACTTCTTCTACTTTCCTATGAATAGAAGATTTGTGTTTCAACTTCTCTTCCTTAATTTTAACAAGAGCATCTGTAATGTGTTTGGTGAAAGCTACATGCATATCACTAGCATCAGGACTTCTAGCAAGCTTTTATAGGAACATAATCACTTCAGAAATATTGCAACCATCAAGATCAAAATCAAACTTAGCACCAATAGTAGTAGACTCATTAGGCTTAGGCATTATAGGAGGAAGAATAGGGACTTCTTGTGGTTTAGTGGCATCCATATTGGTGGTGGTGATGATGCACACACTATTGTTTCTAGCAATTTCAGCTTCCCTTTCCCACTTAGCATGAAGTTGGGCTAACAGTCTAACATTTCATCAATAGTAACTTGTATGGCATGAGTAGTAGCAAAGGTACTTTCCATGGTTTCAGGTTTAGCAGCCATTTTATTAATCAAAGAGGACTATGCTTTAGACAAAGAGGAAATATTTTTCTCAACACTCAAAAATTTTGACTGTAAACTAGGAATTTCTCTATTCAAATTCTCAAGCTGATGACTAATATTTTTCAAGATAGCAGATTGTTCTGCCATAGTTTTAGTGAATATCTTGTTTTTCTCATATTGCATTTGCATAAAGTTTTTAGTTGATCTTTTAACTTCTAGAATCCTATCTTCACTAGGCATTCCAGATCTACCATGATAAGTATTTTCATTATTAGGAGGATAAGGCCTATAGTTATTACCATAAGCATTGTTGCCAAATTTATTATTCCTAATGAAGTTCACATCAACTTTCTCTTGTTGAGCAACCAAAGAGGCTAAGGGAACATTATTTGGATCTAAAGGAGATTTCCCATTAACAAGCATAGCCATGATAACATCAATCTTATCACTCAAAGAGGAGGTTTCTTCAACAGAATTAACCTTCTTACCATGTGGTGTTCTCTCAGTGTGACATTCAGAATAATTAACCATCATATTATCAAGGATTTTTGTTGCAGCACCCAAGGTGATGGTCATAAAGGTACCTCCAGCAGCTGAATCCAACAGGTTTCTTGAGGAGAAGTTCAAACTTGCATAAAAAGTCTGGATAATCATCCAAGCAGTAAGTCCATGAGTGGGACAATTCTTAACCAAAGATTTCATTCATTCCCAAGCTTGAGCAACATGTTCATTATCAAGTTGTTTAAATTTCATAATATCACTTCTCATAGAAATAATCTTAGCAGGAGGGTAGTACTTTCCAATAAAAGCATCTTTGCATTTAATCCAAGAATCAATACTATTTCTAGGCAAGGTAGCAACCATTCTCTAGCTTTTCCTCTCAAGGAGAAAGGAAAAAACTTGAGCTTAATAATATCCCCATCTACATCCTTATATTTTTTTCATCTCACAAAGTTTAACAAAGTTATTGATATGGGCAGCAGCATCATCAGAACTAGCACCAGAAAATTTCTCTCTCATCACAAGATTCAACAAAGCAGGCTTAATTTCATAAAAGGTAGCATCAGGAGCAGGTGGAGCAATAGGAGTGCTTAGGAAATCATTGTTGTTTGTGCTAGTGAAGTCACACAACTTTGGTGTTCTCATCAGAGTTCATTTTGGCAAAAGTGGAGCAAGCCAACAACAGCAGCAACTAGAGCAGGAACTAATTTTTTTTGTCTTTTTGATAAGAGAAAGCAAACCAAACTAAACTAATTTTTTTGGAGTTTTTGATAAAGAGGCAAACAAAACCAAACAAAATAAACTAAGCAAAACAAATACAAAGTAAAGAGAAAGGTTGAGGAGGACTCTCCTTGTGAAGACGTCCTTAGCCTCCCCGGCAACGGCGCCAAAACAAGCTTGTTAGCACTCTAGCAACGTGGGAGCGCTTCGTCGGGAAACCCCAAGAGCAAGGTGTGAAGAGCACAACAGCAAGTTTTCCCTCAGAAAGAAACCGAGGTTATCGAACCATTAGGAGAAAGGAAACGTCTCAAAGGTGTTCCAACCAACTTGGAAACCTGCACAACACAAACTCAAGACTTTGCCCCAACGAATAGTGAGGTTGTCAATCTCACCTGTTTGTTGTAACAAAGGATTAACTATATGGTGTGGAAGGTAATAGTGGTTTGCAGAAAGTAAACAGTAACAGTGGAAGATGTAATGGTAAAGATTGGACCGGGGTCCATAGTTCACTAGAGGTGTTCTCCTTAGATAAACAAACATGGCATGCTGGGTAAACAAATTATAGTAGGGCAATTGACAGGACTAAGCAAGGCATAACAATGCAATACTAGACATCAAGATCCTATGAGATTCGATTGGGCAATACAACAAGATACATAGACCGCCATCCAACTGCATCTATGACTAGAAGTCCACCTTTGGGTTATCATCCGAACCCACTCCAGTATTAAGTTGCAAGCAACAGACAATTGCTTTAAGCAAAGTGTGTAAGGTAAACAATCCACTTGTTCCATGAACAAGAGACCGTTGTTTTCTCCCTAGTGGCAACAACACATCTACAACCTTAGAGATTTCTGTCACTTCCCTTAGATTAAATAGAGGCATGAACCCACTATCGAGCATAAATACCCCCTCTTGAAGTCACTAGCAACTACTTGCCAAGATAGATACTAACAACAGAGACCATGCAAGATCACAAACAACACATACATGATAGAATCAATAAGACAAAACCATTAATCAATCTGACATAGTAATCTCAGTATCCATCATATCCCCGCAAACACAACATGCATGATTACAAATAGATGAGATCTTGATCATGAACGGATCTCACAAGATCTAGACATGAAAGAACAAAGGAGGAGATACAACCATCTAGCTACTACATGGACCCGTAGTCCAAGGTGAAACTACTCACGCTTCATACGGGAGGCTGGCATGATGAAGAAGCCTCCTGGATGATCTCCCCTCCGGCAGGGTGCCGAGAAGAGCTTTAGATCCCCCGATCTAGGGATGATGGTGGCGGCGACTACAGATGGTTTCGTGGAATATTGATTGGGTACTTAGGGTTTAGGCATTGTGGGCTTCTTATAGGCGAAGAGGAGAGGCAGGAGGGCGGCCAGGGGGACACACCCTGCCCAGGCGCGGCCTAGGGTGGGCGCGTGCCTGGGGGGTGCGGCCGCCCTGTGGTTCCCCTCCGTCTCTCTTCTGTACTCTGTGTTATCCTCGGTGAAATATTAACTTTGGCTTTTGTCCCGTCCAATTCTGAGCATATTTCCTTACTAGCTTTTCTGAAACCAAAAACAGCAGAAAACAGGCAACTGACACTGCAGCATATTGTTAATAGGTTAGTACCAGAAAACATATAAAAAACACCTCAAAGTGTAGACAAAGCAAAGCAAAGTGGATACTAAACAAGCATGGAATATCAAAAATTATAGATACGTTTCCAACGTATCACACAACAATGCATGAAACAATAAATACAAAGTGTCTAGAAAGAGACCTGAGATTTTTATTGATGAAGAAGGGGATGCCTTGGGCATCCCCAAGATTTGACGCTTGTACTTCTTGAATATTTCTTGGGGTGACACGGGGTGGAATCCCCAAGCTTGAGATTTTTTCCATTCTTCATCTCGTCACATTATTCTTCCCCTACACTTGAAAATTTCCTTCATACAAAACTTCACATAATCTTCATTAGCAACATTAGTGCATTCAAGATAATAAACCTTGGGTTTAGTTTCAACACAAGTAAAACTTTCATTAAAAACACAAGCTAATGTAGCAATTATTTTTAAAAAGCTCAAGTGATCAAGAAGAACTCAAAAAGAAACCGATAAAGAGGCAAATGCAAATAATGGAAGAAATCTATCAAAACAGACCAGCAGGTAAAAACCGATTTTTCCGAAGACCTTCTGTTGCTCAAATCGAAAAGTGTTGAACTAACTAAAGTTAGATAACAACCTGGGGCATTTACTCAGAAAATTACAGATATTTTTCACGAATGTTTACAGTGAAGCACATAAATCTGTTTCAGGACAACAACTTTCCCAAATCTTACTTCTCTCTCATTAGTGGTTATTCTTGGCACAACAATCAAATAAAAAGGATAAGGAGGTTATTACAGAAGTAATAACTTCCAAGACTTAATAAAAATATTGGGTTATCTCCCAAAAAGTACTTTTCTTTAACGCCTTTAAGTTAGGCATAAGAAGCAAGAATCAAGTATTTTCAAATGAAGAAGCATTAACATCAAATTTTGCTTTAAAAGGAGGAGCAAAGGGTAACTTATCTATACTTATAGGATATTGTTCTATACCTTTCTTGAATGGAAATTGATATTTATGGTGCCTTCTTTCATATCAATAATGGCACCAACAGTTCTAAGAAAAGGTCTTCCCAAAGTAATAGGACAAGAAGCATTGCATTCAATATCCAAAATATAGAAATCAACAGGGACATAGGTATTGTTAACCATAATAAGAACACCATTAACACTACCCATAAGTTTCTTTTTAACATTATCATCAAGTGGAACATCTAAATAGCAATCTTCCAAAGGTGGCAAATCAAGCATTTCATAAATCTTTCTAGGCATAATTGAGACACTAGAACCAAGGTCACATAAAGCTTTTAGATAAAAATCATTTACTTGCATATTAATGATGGGTTCCCAACCATATTCTAACTTCCTAGGAATAGAAGCTTTTTGTTTCAATTTTCTTCCTTAATTTTAATGAGAGCATCTGTAATGTGTTTTGTAAAAGTCATATTCATAACACTAGCATTAGGACTTCTAGCAAGCTTTTGTAGGAACATAATCACTTAGAAAAAATTGCAGCCATCAAGATCAAAATCAAACTTAGCATCACATGGAGTAGACTTATTGTTTCCCATAGTTCAAAAAATTTCAGCATTCTTATTGGGTTTAGGCATTGTTGTAGGAGGAATGGGGACTTCTTGTGGTTTGGTAGCATTAGCATTGGTGGTGGTAATAGTACAAATACTATTGTTTCTAGCAATTTCATCTTCTCTTTTCCACTTAGCATGCAATTTAGCTAATAGTCTAACATTTTCATCAATTGTAACTTCTATAGCATGAGCAACAACAAAGGTATTTTCCATAGTTTCAGGTTTAGCAGGCATTTTATTAATCAAAGAGGATTGTGCTTCAGATAGGGATGAAATATGTTTCTCAACATTCAAAGGCTTTTCCTCCACAATCTTGTTGAAAATATTTTGTTTACTAATAAAGTCTTTAAGAATGACTTCAAGTTCAGAGGGAGCACTTCTATTGTTGTAGGAGGAATTTTCAAAAGCATTACCATTATTGGGAGGATAGGGCCTATAATTATTATTACCAAAATTATTCCTATAGGCATTATTGTTGAAATTGTTATTTCTAATGAAGTTCACATCAACTTCCTCTTCTTGACAATATGAACTTTTCCATTAACAAGCATAGACATGGTAACATCAACTGTATCACTCAAGGAGGATGTTTATTCAACAAAATTTACCTTCTTACCATGTGGAGCTCTCTCAGTGTGCCATTCAGAATAATTAACCATCATATTATCAAGGAGTTTTGTTGCAGCACCCAAAGTAATGGTCATAAAGGTACCTCCAGCAGCAGAATCCAACAGATTTCTTGAAGAGAAATTCAATCCAGCATAATAAGTTTGGATAATCATCCAAGCAGTCAGTCCATGAGTGGGACAATTATTTACCAAAGATTTCATTCTTTCCCAAGCTTGAGCAACATGTTCATTATCAAGTTGTTTAAATTTAATTATTTCACTTCTCATTGATATAATCTTAGTAGGAGGATACTATTTTCCAATAAAATCATATTTGCATTTAATCCAAGAATCAATACTATTTCTAGGCAAGGATAGCAACCATTCTTTAGCTTTTCCTCTCAAAGAGAAAGGAAACAATTTGAGCTTAATAATATCTCCATCTACATCCTTATATTTTTGCATCTCACAAAGTTCAACTATGTTATTAAGGTGGGCAGCAGCATCATCAGAACTAGCACCATAATATTGCTCTTTCATAACAAGATTCAACAAATCAGGTTTAATTTCATAAAAGGTAGCATCAGGAGCAGGTGGAGCAATAGGTGTGCAAAGGAAATCATTGGTGTTTGTGCTAGTGAAGTCACACAACTTAGTGTTTTTAGCAGTATTCATTTTGCAAAGGTGAAGCAAACCAATAGCAGTAGCAACCAAAGCAGGAACTAATTTTTTGTGTTTTTGATAAGAAAAGCTAAACCAAACGAAACTATTTTTTTGTAGTTTTTTATAAAAAGAAGCAAGCAAATCAAAGCAAAAGAAACTAAGAAAAACAAAAACAAAGTAAAGAGAGTGGTTGTGAAAGACTCCCCTTGTGAAGTTGTCCTAAACTCTCCGGCAATGGCGCCAGAAAGTCTTGATGCGGCTCATGTACTTGTAGAGCCTCGTTGGGAAACCCCAAGAGCAAGGTATGATGAACACAACAGAAAGTTTTCCTCAGTTATGAAACCAAGGTTATCGAACCAGTAGGAGCAAGGAAACAACTCCAAGGTGTTGCTAACAACTTGGAATCCTGCAAACACAAACTCAAGACTTTGCCCCAACTTATAGTGAGGTTGTCCATCTCACTGGTTTGTTGAAAACAAAGGATTAAAAGTATAGTGTGGAAGATAGTAGTTGCTTGTAGATAGTAAACGGTAACAGTAGATGGAATAGCGATGGTAAAGATTGGACCAGGGTTCATAGTTCACTAGAGGTGTTCTCCTTAAGATAGATAACATGTTGGGTGAACAAATTACAGCGGGACAATTGACAGACTAAGCAAGTCATAACAATGCATATACTAGACATCATGATTCCTATGAGATTTGATTGGGCATTACAACAATATACATAGACCGTAATCCAACTTCATCTATCACTAATAATCCACCTTCAGGTTATCATCCGAACCCTTCCAGTATTAAGCTGCAAGCAACGGAAAATTGCATTAAGCAATGTGTGTAAAGTAAACAATACAATTGTTCCATGAACAAAATATTGTTGTTTTCTCCCTAGTAGCAACAGCACATCTATAAATTTAGAGATTTATGTCACTTCCCTAGATTTAATAGAGGCATGAACCCATTATCGATCATAAATACTCCCTCATGGAGTCACAAGCATCTACTTGGCCAAGATAGCTACTAGCAACAGAGAGCATGCAAGATCACAAACAACACATACATGATAGAATCAATAATCAATATGACATGATAAAATCAATAATAAATCTGACATAGTATCTCAATATACATTGGATCCCCGCAAACACAACATGTATGATTACAAATAGATGATCTTGATCATGAACGGAGCTCACAAGATCTAAACATGATAGCACAAAGAAGGAGAAATAACCATCTAGCTACTATATGGACCCATAGTCAAGAGTGAACTACTCACGCATCATACCGGAGGCTAGCATGGTGATGAAGAAGGTCTCCGGGATGATCCCTCCCCTCCGGAGGGTGCCGGGAAGAGCTTCAGATCCCCCCCCCCCGATCTAGGGACGATGGTGGAGGCGGTTATGTACTGTTTCGTGGAGATCTGATTGGGTGTTTAGGGTTTCTACATCGGGGGGCTTTTATAGGCGAAGAGGCAAGGCAGGAGGGTGTCCAGGGGGCGCACACTATATGGCGGCGCGCCCTAGGGTGGGCCCGCACGGCCCCCTCTTCGGCTGCCCTTCGGTCTCTTTGTTCGTTCCGGTAAAATATTAACTTTGGCTTTTGTCCCGTCCAATTCCGGGAATATTTCCTTGTTAGCTTTTCTGAAACCAAAAACAGCAGAAAACAGGCATCTGCCACTACGGCATCTTGTTAATAGGTTAGTTCCGAAAAATGTATAAAAATACCTCAAAGTATAGACAAAGTATAGCAAAGATGATAACATCAAAAATTATAGATATGTTTACGACGTATCATGCTCCTCCTCGCCATCCGATGGCACGAGCTCGATGTATCCGAGAGTGGATTCGCAGGGAGGCATGGTGTCGATGAGAGAGGCTGCCAGCATGAAAATTACGCGAGGCATTTATAAACGAGGGGAAATGGTGCGGGTAATTTGAGACTTCGCATTTCAAACGAAAACGATAAAGAGGAAAGAAATGGAACGGCCAAATTATTCGCAAATGATCGTAACAAAGAAAACGTTTGTGATATTCATCACAACCCGTGTGTGATGGAGAACATCCCAAACAATTTTCCATATATCACCGTCAAGGATAGAAAAACATCGCAAACGGTTTACTAACGTTGAACTATGCGCCGAATTATATATGAGAAGTAATCTACTTCTAATTCTTGCAGTTGGAGCCAAAGGCTTTGGATTCGCTGGCAGTGGCAATATTGGCGAAGTACTCTAGCAGGCCGAGCGGAAGGCCTCTCCTCCTCATCATCCTTCCCATCGGCCTTCTCCCACCATTCGAGCTGTGGAGAATCATCTTGGGAGTTGAAGTCGACGTGTCCTTGTCGTCCTCCAAATTGATTTCATAGTCATCGTCTGTAGAGGTTTAGCCATAATACGAGGGGAGGAGCCTCCGCCGTGGTCCGGCGGAGGGACAGGGTTCTCCTCCTCCCCAACCTCTGGAGCTTGCTCCTCCCTCACCTCAGGAGAGTATTGCTCATCACGGCGGCGCTTTGTTGGCGGGTCCTGCCAGATGCAAGAAAGGCGAGCGGTCTTCTTGCTGTGAGGCATATCGAACTGTCTAGCATAGAGTTGGTGTGTGTGCCAAGAGGCCGTGGCGGCACAACTCTTTATGGAGCTCGTCTGGGAAGCTGCATCATTCCCAATGCGGAGGAAGAAGAAGAGACTACACAATGCGTCTTATGGAATTCGAGAAAAGAAAACTAGGATTTATGAATCGTTGTGTGAGAAAGTGCATAGAAAAAGAAACACTTGCGATTCGATAAAACATAGCAAATAAGAGGCACAAGTTTTCCATGAAACAAATCATGGGGGAAACTTCTCACCTAAGCAAAAGGTTCCGGTCTTTCCCATAGTGTGCTTCACATTTGTTATGGTCCAGAAAAATGTTTCGTTTGCGGTACCGCGTGGTGGAGATTTCCTAGACCATGAGCAGACGATCGAAATTTTTCGGCGTCACTGATCTAGCGCACCACACACAAGATGAGCTTTCCGTGTGCGACCAAGGGCCTTAATAGGTCTGATCTGTACTAGTGTAACTTGAGGAAAACTGACTTGAGGCATAGTCTCTAATTCTCAATTTTTACTTAGTGTGCCCATGCTAGTTAGTAGTAGTTGATAGGATGTTATATCAAGTGGGATTAGTGTGTCAAGTGTGATTCCACCAAAGTCTCACCTTTAGTTCATCTGTCAAAATCTAGTTCAAATTTTGAGAAAAAATGTATACTAAATTTTAGAAAATGAACTAGAAGTGGGATTTTGGGGGTCCCACCTGACACACTAAGTGGGATCCTTCAAAGAACATAAGTAATTGTAGTGTTAACCACGGTTTACTATACAAGGAGCAACACTTTTTGGGCTTCGTTCCTTCCTTGCTCCAAGGTCATTGTACTCTTCGAGTTTGCAGTGGAATATGCCGCAGACACATTTATAGATTCAACACATGGATGTTGTTCATCTTGTAAGGGTTAATTAGATAGACGCCACTTCAATTTCCAGCTATTTGAGAAAACACCACGGCAAATTCCATCTTTAGAAAAATGCCACTACAATTTTGTGTATATTTGATAGATGTCATTACATGCATTTAAGCGCATATACTGGTCAATATACACTCGTATTTCTATCATATACACATATATATGTTGGGTCTACCAAAATTAGGCATAAACAGGAGAAATCATTGGATAAAATTATAACCAATTATAACTGTAGAAGTAAAAAATAAATCTTACATAACTCGAGCTAATTTGCCAATATATACGTGCACGTGACATGCATAAAGAAACACCAAATGGTCAAGACAAAATGATTTTCTAATCACACGCATATATTCATAAGTCTAATTACGGGAGAGAGGATGAAGAAAGGTGTTTATGTTTATCTAGTTTGGGCTAGTACTCTGGGAGCGAGGAAGAAATGATTGTTTTTGGATCGGTTGTGTTAGTCCAATACTCGCTTGATTATGTGGGCCGTGTCATCTAGATCGTACGTACCAAAACAAATACTTATGTATATTAGCCAGTATATGGGGTTAAATGCATGTAATGGCATCTATCAAATATACACAGAATTGCAATGGCATTTTTCTAAAAATAAATGTTAGAGTGGCGTTTCTCAAATAGCTTGAAATTGGAGTGGCATATCTAATTAACCCATCTTGTAAATCCATCCAGTTCGGCACTATGCTTAGAAAATCCAAAATAAAATTGGTGAGATCCAGAGACCCAGAATGGGATAACAAGAGAAAAATGACCCCAAATCAGAAAAGCCAAAATTCATAGTAACTTAGATGGAGCCGGCGGTCTGGGTGTCGCCATCCGCCCTTTGTCTAGACAATGGCCTTTGTCATCGATGCCTCAAGAGTCGCTGCCGCCAACCGCAAAGATTCATCGAGAGAGGTTGGGGAGAGATAGGTTGTGTGATTTGAAGGGACTACGAATGCAGGAGATGTGGAGCACGTGGGCCTGTTGTAAACGTCGGATAAAATCCATTGCACAATTATTTATGTCTTTGTTAGCAAACAATAGCATTACCATCCCCGTTTTTGCCTACCACCTACCACACCTCACTTTGGTGCCGCTATGAAATCTACCAAAACTCTCTGAATTCACTTTTGTAAGTGCCACACAAAATTGATTCACCAGGTAAAAAAAATTTGAGGTCACTTTTGAGATGTTGTGTCGCTCTACCTAAGCGCCCCCAAATAACATGTGTTCTTGTACTGCTCCCAACTCATCCACAAATTACAAGTTCCCATCTTACAAAATGAATTCCCAATCATGTTTGAACGTGACCTTCTTATTAAGTCAAAGTTATAACATTCATAATAGCGGAGCGTATAAAAACTCCATACATAATCTCACTGAAGCATACAAATTAAATGGACCCTAGGTGTACAATGTACAAAAATTAAGCATTAAGAGTCCATACAAATGGATGGAAATCAATTAAGAAATACAACTTGAGGTCTTTATTTTGCTTCAAGAAATCCAGTTGGTTTAGGTTGCGCCATGAAACTTACGTGCGAATGTTGCGGCGACAAGTAATGGAAAAGCTATTGTCGCATCGCAATGGACCTGCATTTTCAAAATCTGACACGTTAGATTACAATAACAATACTCACATGTCAAATACGATGTATGGTGTCATTGCACAACAATATTCTACAGTGCTACATTTATACATTGTAAATGATATATCGGTTTTGTTTAGAAATTAAAAGCCATCTCAAGTCACACGAGCATCTTTTTTCCTACAACCCAGTTGCAACACAAATCGTCATGTGCATTATGATCTATATACATATCGAACTTTTTACTTTTTAGTAAGTATAGTATAGTAGATGCATAATACAAAAAACAAAGCATCTGAAACTTATAGTGGTATATATATATATATATATATATATATATATATATACCTTTACTGGTTTTGCTGAACCATTGATCTTTCCCCATGAAACCGCTTCATCCGGATGTGCTCCTGAATCACTACCGTCAAACTCTTGAGCTGTGTTGATATAGACTGCATAATCAGCACCATTCCGGAGCATATTTGCATTGCATATATGATGCTTTGGAAGGCCTCCACCCAGAACTATGACCCCTGTCTTACTTTGGGTTGCGTGGATAGCTTCACAATCCATCAATCTTACATCTGCAAAAGTTTGAAGCGTTTGAAAATGCAAACATAGTAGGAAAGAAAGTGCAGGTTACCCTACCTTGTACGATATCAATAATAAGTCCAGGGTTGCGAACTGCATGGCAAAATAGCATGTCTCCAATTGATCCATCAGTCAATGCTGGGCAGTATACAGGAATATTGTTCTGGACAATTTGTATAAGTCAGGACAATGTGGCTCTAGTTTTTGCACAACAGCTCTTCAGAGGTAGAATTTAAAACAAAACACAAGAAATATTCCAGTGTCAAGCATATTCTCCACACAATAAAGTGAAATAGATAAAATTGTGGTAAAATCCCATCAACCTCTACTAGACCTACTTCGGACAATAAAAATCGTATGGGGTTGGCTACTACTATTTCTCTATAAAGTTAAATGATACAACCAATAAGAATGTTTGTGTCAAACAACACAATTAATAGACACAAACTCCATAAAAATCTCAAATCACTCAACATTGAGCTTTATATCAACCTCTGGTGTGGTTTGAGAAAGAAGTTGGCCGACATATATAAACTATCCATGTAGGCAATGTCCAAGAATCTTGTAGATGTTCTTTATTAGGTGCTAATTAAACACGGCCCCCTGTCTTTTTTGTGAGATCCGAATTGCCTATTTATGTCCAATTTTATACAATGAATGTCATGATAAAATGATAAAATGCTGATTTAGATAAATTTATGTGGTTTCATTGGATCTTGACATAACCAACATGTATTTTCTAGACGCTAACGAAGAAGTCAACAATTAATTGAAAAAAAATGACATCATGAGAAACTTGTATAGTATAAAACATAACCGATTGATCAATCCAAAAGATAATTTAAGGTAATCATAACTACATCCATTTCTCATATACAAGCACTACAATTATAGATGCGATTTAAGAATAGAATATAAACATCCATTTGATCCATATACCACATATACATGCATCCTAGAGATGAAGGAATTTCCGAAACTGAAACATACTCGGCGTACAAATAAAGAGAGCGGACGTCAAAAAATTGTATTTCCAAATTATAAAAGATTAATTACGAAATGAATACACATGTATATATGGTTGCAGATATATACCTTGTAGTTTAAAACTTTAAACTGATTATTTATTATTTGTACAAAATTATAAGGCTTAACATTGGTGTATGCTATTCATTTCATATTTGATATGATCAACGTTTACAAACTGATATAGAATTTTTGAATTGTGATAGTTTGTAATAAATAAAGGTTTAGTCCAAAAGCACGTTACCTTATGTGCCCAATAAAGGTAGGAGGTTTCATCATTTATTTCTTTGCCAAGACGAGCAATCACCTTTGATGGTGTCCAAACATTCTGCCGGAAAGAAAATAATCACGAAACAACAAAAACATAAACAGTCGTTATGATGCTATAGACCGGAGAATTATTGCTATTGACTAGAGAATTGCTTCAAAATGAAATGTGGTTGGTTTCAAATGAGTGGAATTTTCTTCTACTGAATGGAGAAGTTTTTTCATGGGGATTTTGAAAGAGCTCATCATGTATGTCCGTGACACAATTTGCAAGCTTGTGAGAAAATCTATAAGAAGAAATGTATAAACCTAAGATATTA
Source organism: Avena sativa (assembly GCA_916181665.1). NCBI lineage: Eukaryota > Viridiplantae > Streptophyta > Magnoliopsida > Poales > Poaceae > Avena > Avena sativa. The sequence continues at coordinate 443,575,668 of OV702282.1, read as the reverse complement.
TTTATCCACTATAGGTATATATATACCCCTGCACAACCACTGGTGCCATCTTGTGGTGCCGCTTTCGGTTATTCCATCCCGCTGGTTGCGTGGACATTCACTAAAAGAGTAGACCTATGTAACCCGGCATCTTGTGTTTCTAGACCGGAAGATGGGCGATTAGATCTTAAAAGGGTGTGTTAGCGTGACTGCTAACGTACGTTCACTTTCATCGACGATGTATGGGATACTGCTAACACTACTACTGCCGCCACCACCAAGACCGTGCCTCATGTGATATCATCATTGATCATACCATCACATCATTGAACAACATTTATGTAATTATTTACGTATTGTTACTTCTAGTTAATTATGATTACTGCACATGCAATTGACTAAGATGTCCTAAGTGTTGCCTGACTTGTTTGTCGCATGTCTAGTTTCTATATACTTGGAAATTTTCTTTCAGGATAGTTAATTGGATTAAATAAATATGAAAATTGCTAATTATTCTAGCAGTTTGTTTATCTATTGCATAGAAAATTTATTATATGTTCGCAGAGTTTAAAAAAGGCAACTTTGAAGGGCCATGAACATAGAATTGACATTTCTCGGTTTTACTCGGCGATTATAAGTTCCCATCGGGCTGGGAATTAGCAAAACCTTAATCCCCTCCTATTCATGCAGACTATGCATATACAATTTTTTCAGCTAATTTATGCATGAGAAGCTTCCATGTGATCAACTATAATAGGCACATGACACTAGATTAATACCTACATTATTGGGAGATTGTTGCTGCTTCATTATTGTTTCAATGATATGCAAATGCTTGTTTCCATTGTGATCAAGGAGGAATTAATACCTTAGTAGATTGCTCCAGTAGCATCTGGTCAAGGAGTGGCATGATCCATTTTTCAAACTTGCAGTAGTTATCGTTGGGCATCAAGAGATTTCCTATCCGGTTCAGTCCTTTTGACCTCAGCAGTGTTCCGGGTAGAGAAAAATCACCCCTGTAGGTCGGTGCGAGGCATTTTATGAGATCCTTCTCTATACCCCCGGCAGTCGTAACAATAACATCCACCTGAAGAACGCAATTTTGTGGAACTAATGGTTAGCCAGCATAGATCAGGACAACTTTTAGTAGGTAGCTAGCTGGTGCAAACAAAAAATATTTGTTGATTGCCACTTTAGTGATTCAGAGTTGGAGTGCTCACCATGTGGCATGTGATGCTGAACCAGTAGTTTAATTTTATTGTCTTAGTAATTAAAATGATTATAGCGGGGAACCCAGCCATTTTAGTGATTCGGAGTTGGAGTGCTCACCATGTGATGCTGAACCAGAAACCGGATTACATCCCTTATGCCAGAAGACACAAGGTTTGAAGTGAAACCAAGGAATATCTTGCACTTGGCAGTTCCTCCAGCTTCACCATGGCAGTCCTTACTTGGCCTCCCATCCAACTTATCAATGCAGCCAATAACACAGTGCAGAAAGTGTTAGTAAAATGTAACAACAATTACTACCTAGTCACATGCTCAGAAGGCAAACTAGCTGACATCCAACTTATCAATGCAGCCAAGAACACAGTGCAGACAATACCATCTGGTTCACGAGGTCGATGGCGTCGCCGAGGTGGGACGCCTGGAACCCCGTGGAGGCGAGCGAGCCGAGCAGCCCCGCGAGGCCGAGACCAGCGTCGTTGAAGTCGGGGCCGGCGATCCTCGTGGACCGCGACTCGTCCACGGGCTCGGACGGCTTGAACAGAATGGCGCGCACGCCCTCCAATGCCTCCGTGTCGTTGCGCCGCCCTCCACCGTCGCCGCCTCCTCCATCGCCGGCCATCCCTGGAGTCATTGGAGCTGCTGCTGCTGCTGCTGCGCGAGAGCTCAACGAAAATAGAAGCGAACCAGGTACGTACCGCGCGCTTGGCTGTGTACTCCCGATCCCCCATACTTGCTTTATTTATACTTCTGATCCATTGCAAAAAAGTTTTTGCAAAGACATAGAAGCTGGGGACGTTGCAGTCGCGCGTGTTTCGTGTGAGAACATGGGTGCGTGCCGGGTGGTTGTAGCATGTTGCTGCATGCATGTGCCACGGTGGTGGGGTCTTATGTAAAATAATACTTCGATTTATTAGGTGACTCGAATTTATTATCCTCCTATGTGTGTACTATGCACTAAAACGAGTCTGGTCCAAGTTATTAATAACTTCGGATGGAGGAGTATAAAAATTTGTGATTATTGAGTACAACTAATTTAGACTTAATTATATAATTATAGATAGATTTGGAGATCGAAATAATTGTAGTTGCCTAGCTGCCAACGATAATGTTATCTCCCACTAAAAAATCCGCCTTAATATGATATACATCGTGTTAAGCGTGAGATTTGATTCTTTTTTTTTTTGACAAGATGAGATTTGATTCTTGATAGGCCGAGGGCCGTAGAACCACACCACTAACCAACAAACTAATGGTTAGTTCATGACTAAACTTTTATTCTGACCATTGAGTGCCTGTTGTTTTTACTATTGTTTTCTTCATGTGTCCTTTCAGCTGAGGTGCTCAACAAATTATGATTTTACTGCTAATCAATCAATTTTATCGGAAACCAGATATTTTTACCATTAACTCACTCGACTCTAAATATTTACTTCCTCTGTTTTAAAATATAAGATGTTTTAGCTATGTGAATGAAATGTATCTTAACTTTTTTTTAGTGTATAGGTTCACTCAAGTTTGGAATAAACCTACTACTAAAAAAAGTCTAAATATATTTTATTCATAAATCTAAAACATCTTATATTTTGAAACAGAGGGAGTACTAGTCAACAAGTATGCCACTCCCTACGGTTGATATTACCACTCTTCACTATGCCACCACTTCTTCCTCTGAACACTTATCTTACCTGTCTACTAATCCTACGATTGCAGTTGATTTTTCACTGTCTCTGTCTCAGGATCCCGTCGCTACATGTGCAGGAGGCGCTACACCCTCCACCATGTCGCCAATCGACATGCATGGCACCCCGTCGTGCATGCATCGGGTGTGTCTCCCGGTGCGCACGACCCACACCCTCGCCTGGTCCGGCCTCGCCCCGATCGCCCGCTCCTGGCTCGGCGACACCGGGCGTGGCCTCCCCCGAGCCTGCTCGCTCGTCTCCTGTCATGGTCGGACCACCTCCGGCCTCTGTAGCTGGGTCGTCCATGGATTCGTCTCATCCTTCGCAGTAGTCCACGTCGCCTTCTGCTGGACCGTCTCTAGCCGCGATGTCCTTGACTGCTGCTATCGATGCAACCTGTCACGCCATGGTCACATGAAATCGTTACTCCACCCGACGGGAGAAGCGGCTATACCAATGGTACTGTTTTCTATGATCCAGGTCGTCGCTCCTACTTTGCTACACCAGTTTCTCATCGGGATGCTCTTCGGGGACCCGAGTGGTGTGCGGCTATGACCGATGAGTTCTCCGCTTTGTGTCGGACGCATGCCTGTATTTTGGTTCCTTGACCGTCGGGCGTCAATGTTGTTGGCAGTAAATGGGTCTTCAAAACCAAGCTTCGACCAAATGGTTCTGTTGACAAGCACACGGCTCTTCTCGTTGCTCGTGTCTTCACACACATCATCATGGTATCGACTACGGTGACACGTCCAGTCCACTGGTCAAGCCAGCTATAGTGTGTTTGGTTCTCTCTCTTGCAGTTTTTCATGGCTGGACTCTACGCCAGATTGATGTTAACAATGCTTTCCTGCATAGTTTCTTGTTTGAGGATATTTACATGCAAGCCACTTGGTTTTGAGGATACTCGGTACTTGTCTCACGTCTGTAAGCTGCAACGTGCTATTTATGGTCTAAAGCAGTCACCACAAGCCTGGTACGCTGGTATTCGTATTTATATGTTGGTCTATTTTGATGATATTGTCATAATTGGCTCTAGTCCTATTGATGTTGATCGTCTCATATGTGCTCTCTTTTGGAGACTTTTCCTATCAAGGATCTTAGTGTGCTTTTACCTATTTTCTCGGACTTGAAGCAGCATACACTTCCGGGGGCATGACACTGACTCAATGTAAGTATGCACTTGATCTTCTTCATCGTGTTAGCATGGAGAATTGCAAGCCAACTTCAACTCCTCTGGTTCCAACGGAACACTTGGCCCGATATACTGGTTCACCATTGGGTACTGATGATTCTTTCCGATGTTGTAGTATTGTTGGTGGTGTGCAGTATTTAACACTCACACGTCCAGATATTTCTCTTGTTGTCAACAAGGTGTGTCAGTTACTCTTAGCCTACAGAGGTACATTGGGAATATGTTACATTTATTTTGTGTTATGTTAAAGGAACTCTGAACAGCGGGTTGACTATCCACAAGTCACCTTCTGTGGGTATTAGCATTTTTACAGATGTAGACTAGGAAAGATGTGTTGACGATCGCCGCTCTACTAGAGGCTTTGTGGACTTTTGTTGGGTCTAATCTTGTGTCATGGAGTTCAAAAAAGAGTCTACTATCTCACAGTCAAGTATAGAGGCTGAATATAAGGCCTTGGCCAATGGCGTTGTTGAATCTATTTGGGTAGAGTCTTTTATCAAGGAACTTGGGGCTCCCCAATAGCATGCTCCCATTTTATGGTGTGATAATTTAGGGATTACTTACCTAATGCCGAGTCCAGTGTTTCATGCTCGCACAAAGCATATTGAGATATACTTCCACTTTGTGCGTGAACGAGTAGTTGATGGTGCCTTACAGGTGAGATTTATTTCTTCAGGTGATCAGTTGGCTGATATATTTACTAAACCATCAACATAGCAGATGTTAGACCAATTCAGAACCAATCTAACTCTTGTTTGTACTAGTTTAGATTGAGGGGGTGTGTTAGAATCAGATACAGTGCCTGTACTATAAACAACTGTATTGCAACCTGCCTTGTTGATGTATATATAAACTGGTCACCAGTGGGCACATGGCCACACTGAAACCCTAAACTTGACTGAGATCACGCAAGCAGGACATTATACTCTGCGAAAACGAAATCCCCATATCAACTAGAAATCAGGGACATCATGTTGGAGATATGCCAAAGAGGCAATAATAAAAGTGGTTATTATTGTATCTTTGTGTTTATGATAAATGTTGACATTCATGCTATAACAGTATTAACCAGAAACATTAATACTCGTGTGATTTGTAAACTAAATTAGAGTCCCTAGTAAAGCCTCTTTAATAATACTAGCTTGTTGGTTAATAGATGATCGTGGTTTCTCGATCATGAACATTGAGATGTTATTAACAACGAGATCATATCATTAGGAGAATGGTATGATGGACATACTCCTATAGATAAGCATAGCATAAAGATCAAGTCATTTTAATAGTTCAATTGCTATAAGATTTCTGATACATAGTAACCTAATTCCTTCGACCATGAGATCATGCTAATCACCATCACCGGAAGGATGCTTTGATGACATCAAACACCACACCGTAACTGGGTGGCTATAAAGGTGGCATTGAGTGTTCAGAAAGTATGGGTTGAGGCACATGGATCAAGAGTGAGATTTGTCCATCCATATGACGGATAGATATACTCTGGGCCCTCTCGATGGAATGTCATCCAATTAGCTTACAAGCATGTGACTGGCTCACAAGGGATCACATATCACGGGAACGAGAAAAAATTACTTATCAGTAACGAGGTTGAACTAGGTATGCAGAGATACCGATGATCAAAACCTCGGATAAGTAAATTATCGTGAGACAAAGGGAAATTGGTATCGTATGTAAGTGGTTCATTCGATCACAAAGTAATCGTAGAAATATGTGGGAGCCATATGAATTTCCAGATTCCTCTATTGGTTATTGATTGGAGAAGTGTCTCGGTCATGTCCGCATAATTCACGAACTGTAGGGAGACACACTTAAGGATTCGATGTTGTTGTGTAGTTATGGAATGATGAGTAAGAGACCGAATGTTGTTCGGAGTCTCGGACCGGGTTATCACGAGGAGATCTGGAATGGTCCGGAGAATAAGATTCATATAAGGAAAGTCTTGTTTCGAAGTTCGGAAATGATTTCGGTGTTTTCACCGAGAATGTTCTAGAAGGGTCTGGAAGGTCCGACACTCTGGAAGGGGAAGGGTACATGAATGTCATGACAATGTGGAACGGTTGCATCATGTACTAGGTCACTTGGCTGGGCAATATGAAGAGAGAAATCAAATTCAAGTTTGAAAGTCAAACGCCAATTTGAAAAGTCAAATCCGAACATTGCTTGGTGGAGGCAGAGTAGGAAACCTACCTAGGGTAGGAGTCCCACTCCCTCCACCCTCCGGCCATGAAGAGGAGTTGGGGGAGGACTCCCTTCTCCCCAAACCGCCTCCCCCCACCTATATAAGGAGGGGTAGGGCGCACCCCTACCCCTCACACCTCAAACCCTAGCTCTAGGCGCCACCACCCCAAGTGTTGCCGCCGCCTAGGGCTCCTCCAAGTCGCCGACTAGGGTTTCCCCAAACCCTAGCCGCCGGCCAAGCCACCCCCTTGGTGCCCTCTAATCCGTAGATCGCCAAGTCTCTCTCATACTCCACCATACTCGCTCCGGCTTAGGCGAAGCCCTGCGGGATCTTCCCTCTACTTCCGACACCACGCTGTCGTGCTGCCGGAATCACGAGGAGAGTGCTACAACCTCCGCTGCCTGCTGGAACAAGGGAGAGGAAGGTCTCCATCGAGTACCGAACGTGTGATCGACTGCGGAAGCGCTGCCGGAACGCAGCGCCGGAAGGATCGTCTACACGATCTTCAGATCGGCAAGTGGACGACTACATCACCCACGAGAATCTGCTCTCGTTAACCGCTTTGGAATCTTCGAGGGTGAGTGCTTCTATCGACTCATTGCTACAATCTAGTAGATAGGTCTTGGCTTGTTTGTGTGCATGCGGTAGAAAATTTTTGTTTTCCATGCTACGAATCCCTACACATCACATGCTACAGAAGATTCTAAGAAAGTATATCATTCACACGCTACAAAACCCATCATAGTCGTCGAACCGCCGACCAATCTTCAGGGTATCCTTGACAGAGTCCCTCCTAGTAAACTCAGGCTTCGAGTCAACAAAATCGCCCGCCAGATTGTCTTGTGTATCATACTCCACGCCGGCCTCCTTCAACGTGATTGTGTGGCATATTGCCCCCGGCGTCAAAGGTGCACGTGGATGTTCTAGTGTAAGGAGGATTTTTATGATATAGCCCTAGATGGTACATTTCAGGTCTAATAGTGGGCAGTTGCCCACCTTATTTCTTTTGGTCCTTATTGCCATCCTTGTTATGAGGCAAGTGAGTGCCCTTCCATATCCAGGGCTAGCAGGTTACCCAATAGGTCTATAACACAAGGTGACTGCAAACATCTTGATTTTATTTATGAAATTCAAGTGAACTCTGTAGTAAGCAATTTTAGAACACCACTACTATCAAATACAATTTATTCAAGATCAGCCTTTCAAAAAAATATTCTTTGTCTAGATCAGTCGTATGGTTTATTTTATGCCACCTGGATGAGAGGGAGTTGCACACGGTCCACATCATTCTAGAGGTCTTTGGTCACATGTTGCGCACCAACTTCATGAAAATGCTCGGTTTCCCCAATCGCCTACTCGGAGGCGGAAGCTAAGGGTACAGCGGCGGTAATGGAGTGAAACTTGGCACCTTACCCTGTGAAATTCCTAGAGATCCCCCTCGCAACTCGCCATCTTCTTGGGAAGGTGTTCCAACCGGTGATTGTTCGGATAGGGGATAAAAGTTGCCAACTTTGAAGGCATCTATGATGCCCAAGGAGGGACAACTTACTCTCATCAAATAGGTGTTCGTTGTGACCCTGGTCCACCAACATATGGTGCTAACTCTAAACAAGAAAGTTTAGAAGTAGGTGGTTAAGATCTTGCATAGTTTTTTAGGTGGGGGAGTACGCCAAGTGTGGCACTTCCACGTGAACTGGGCTAAGGTTTCCGGACCAATGTGCTATGGAGGGCTACGGATCCTAGAACTCGCACCCATGACTATTAGCCTGAGGACCTCTTGGCTTTGGAGGATACAAAACGATCCATGCGACCTTAGCGCGGGATCAATATGCATTTCACCAGAGAGGATCATCAGTTTCTCTCCACGTCTACCAAAATGTTGTTGGGTGATTATAACACCCCCGACCTGGGAATATGCAGATCTGATTATTCCCGCCAAAATCCGCATAAAACGATTCAAATATGCCCACTCAGCACTTGTGTGGGGTAGTAGAATGGCCTTCCAGCTGGGTTGGCCTTGGCACGAACGGATGGGAGGTCAGCCTCCCCTTTTAAAAAATAAAAAGGTTTCTTTTATAGTTCTCTGTTTGTTTTTTAATGATTTTAGAGAATTAAATAGCGGAAAATATATAGTTCTAGTTTGAATAAAAGATGAAGAAGTAATGTAGAAAAGAAAAATAAGGTTTTAGCAAAACAATTTTTAGAGGAAAAATATTTATGATGTCATGATGATGCGAAACAATAGGAAAATAATATTATGGAATATCTTTTCGGGATGTTAGAGATGGTTCCTCCACTCTATTCTGGGAGGACATATGGATGGATGGGAAGTCCAAGATGATGACTCAAAAAACATTGCACGGTGCAATAGGCGCTGGTCGAATGCAACGGGATACCCAACATGTCGGCGCCCCGAGCCCAATTTCCCTCAAGCAATATGTTCAGCTCTAGATCCAGCTGCGGGATGTGCATTTTGCGGATGAGCCAGACATTCTTGTTTGGCGGTGGACGACCGACGACCAGTATTCCTCCCAGTCCTACTACAATGCCCTCTATGTTGGTCTTAGGGTCGTGGGAGTTGAACTGGAGGTCAATGGCCCTACCAAGGCTGAAATTCTTCATCTACCTGTTAGGGCAGATGTTGGATGAGTGAAAGTCTTGTGCGTTGCAGTCTCCCACACCGGCCAAGATGTATTTTGTGTGACCAAGCGGTGGAGACTATGTCGGACATTCTTACTGGCCTCTCTTTCTTGAGGACGATCTGGTACGAGGTGATGTCATGAATTCGATCCACCACAGGACCTCTCGTTGTTGAGGGTGAATTTTCGGGGTGGTGTGATCCAACCCTCATGAGATGCGCAAAGAGACTTAGTCGCTAATCATGCTTACGGCGTGGTGTATATGGAAGCATCAGAACACGGTCGTCTTCGACAATGAGCACCCCTCGGTGGCCTCCCTCGCGGACATGATTAGAGCTGTGGCGGGATCGTGGGTAGATGCGGGGGCAGGAGACTACGCCAGCTACTCCCTTAAATTAGGTTTCTTGGGTCGATTTGTATGGTGAGGGTGTTGGTTCTTCTTTGGACTCATCTATCTATCTATCTACTAATTTAAGCTGAGGTAGGTTCGTCCTACATGATTTTCCGTCCGCTTTTTTTTGGACAGTTTTACCCCTGCTGTTTCGAAATAATTACTGTCCTGCCACCGCGTGTACCCGTCAAAAAGAAACACAGCCGCACGCTCGGGAGCTCCTGCCGACGGAGACATTGGCGGCCGGAGGAGCATAGTCGGAGCATGGAGTCGGTAGGTGCCCAGGGTCAGGGTCGAGGGCAGCGCCGGTGGGGGATCAACGGTGGTGACACGGAAAGATATGAGCAAGTGGCGGCGCTGGAGAGCTCGAGTCGGGACTGCGCAGAGGAATCTCATGCCCGATCCCCAATTTTTTTTTGACCGGGGACCCGATCTCCAATTGATGAGCTTGATCTAAAAAAATCAACTGATGGAACAGGATGATCGGTGGATTTGGACTTCCAACTTGAAGTTTCTGTTGATTTAATACAAAATTTGGTGTTCAATTTGAAATTTCGGGAGAGATTGTGAGACAGGGAAAAGAGAATTTGCGGGTGGAGCGGCGGCCGAGCGGAACAGCGCGTAGGCGGGGGAGACCACGCCATTGAACAGAACACATGGAACTTAGCAGAGCTAGCAGCAACAGCAGGTACGAGGTCAAGAAGAAGAAAATCGGGGCTGCTTTGGTTGAATTATAGATCAAACTGGAGCATGGGCAAAAATACAGAGAAAGGCTTCAGCTACCGCACGAATTCATTTTTCATGTTTGTTTACCACTCTATAATTTTACTGTTTTGGCTCGAAATCCATACTATTAAATCGTTTATTAAATATGTCTTTGTCCAACCCATAATATGTTTTAGCTCCCTTGTGTCCGTCCTTCGATCGCTGAAGAAAACTTTTCTGACATGCGTATGAACCTGAGCAGGATTCTATCAAACATGCATATCAGTACAAATCTTGTACGACACGGACTGCTGCTACTTAGCTCATTGGATTCCACCTGCCGAAGTCTGCTGATCTAACCTTCTGGATGCACACAAACGCTCATATCTGCAAGTAGAAGATTGCAGCATAGGGTGATGCTCGTACCAGTACCAGCGCTACCACAAAAAATTTCCCCAAAACGCGAATGAACTGCAGGTTCGCCGTTCTCATGTGTGGCCTCCTTTCCGTCAGCTGTGCCAAGAAGACCGATTCGAGTTGACATCTCGCTCAAGGACGTGCCACCGTGCAGATCGCTGGCCTATCTAATTATGCTCGATCCAGGTTTAATTAGGGTGTTCCATGATCACATTTTTTGTCCCGCGGCGGGTGGGTGCGCACACTTCTCAAGCAAAATGTCAAACAACACGCGACGAAGCTCTACGTTGGACTAAAATTGACGAACCTACAAGAATGATTAGATTTTTCTTGCACGGATGAGAATGATTAGATAGAGATGAGATTTAGAAAGAGAGAAGATAGAGATGAGATTGCCCCCACGTTGTTGCCTTTTCGTTTCTGGTCTTGCTCAATAGAACATGCTACACATCATCTGCCAGTCTAATTCATACGTCTAGGTAACATAACATGCATGTAATTTTGTTGTAAATTATTGCATACATACGCATAAATATCCGAATTTAATAAACATTTAAACATGTACAAAGTTAAAAGTGACTTTTGCTTTGTTTACAGCGAGTGAGGCAATGGACGAGTTGAGTCCGATGAGTCAGGATTACAGTCTCATTTAGGATTTATTTTGTGCAACTTTAAGTGATTTATTTTATAGCCCGTAGCATTGCACGGGCATTGTGCTAGTACATATATAAATTCTTTTTGGGTCAACGCACCCAGACGCAACACTTGCGTTTTTGTGAACAAAAAATTCTACCACGAGATTAGATGTGTAACGCGCAAAAAAATAGATCTAGGAATATCATCATCTATTCAACTAACTGACATCTGCGTTGGAAATTCAACCGCATCGTATTATTGCATGGTGAGGGCTGAGGGGTGTATGGTGAGGCTGTAGCATTGGAAATTCAACTGCATCATATATTATTACCATAACCTCAGTTTCAAAAACACTAGTGGAAACGAGGTCTTTTGTTGATCCCGAAAAGGGCCGGTGTTAAAGGGGGGGCGTACCAGCGTGGCCCCTGCGGCAAAAAAGGAGCCCCCCCTTTAACACCGGTTCGTGCCACGAACCGGTGTTAAAGGTTCCTGCAGCAGTGGCCCGCGCACCCCCCCTTTAACACCGGTTCGTGGCATGAACCGGTGTTAAAGGGGGGGCTATATAAGACACCACCCCAGCCCACGCACACCCCACTCTTCCATTCTTTCACATTTTGGAGCCTAGCAAGAGGGTGTAAAGAGTGCTAGTTTGTGTTTTTTTTTCATATGCACTAGAGGTGTTCGGTGAAATGCCCGAGAGCTCAAAATAAGCTTTCTTGTTGCTCTTTCCGTCTCGGTCGAGGTCGGCAACTATAGTTTCATGTGTCATTGATGTACTATATATATAAATGGTCATCTCCCTATTATTTTTTGATATATACTACATATTAATGCAGATGAATCGGCAATGGATGTACGGTGACCGCCGCACTTCCGAGTACATTACGGGCCTCCAAAATTTCATCGTTGTGGCTAATGCAAACCGTGGTCACAATGGTTTTATGTGTTGTCCGTGTGTTCACTGTCAGAACAAGAAAGACTACTCAAATACCAGAACCATTCACGCCCACCTGCTTCGATCCGGTTTCATGCCCAGCTATAATTGTTGGACCAAGCACGGAGAAAAAGGGGTTGTGATGGAAGACAACGAAGAAGAAGAGGATGATGAAAACTATCATAATATGTATCCTGAATATGATGATAATGCAACGGAGGTAGATAATGAAGATCAAGAGGGAGCAGATGGGCCCGCTGATGACGATCTTGGTTGGGCCATTACTGATGCAAAGGAAGAATGTGAAACTGAAAAGGAGAAGGAGAATCTGGAGCAGATGTTAAAGGATCACAAAACATTGTTGTATCCAACTTGCGAAGATGGCCACAAAAAGCTAGGTGCCACACTGGATTTGCTGCAATGGAAGGCAGAGAATGGTGTGACTGACAGCGCATTTTCAAAGTTGTTGGTAAAAATGAAGAATCTTCTTCCAAGAAATAATGAGTTGCCCGACAGTACATACCAAGCAAAGAAGGTTGTCTGCCCTCTAGGATTAGACGTGCAGAAGATACATGCCTGCATTAATGACTGCATCCTCTACCGCGGTGAGAAGTACGAGAATTTGGATGCATGCCCGATATGCACTGCACTGCGGTATAAGATCAGACGAGACGATCCTGGCGATGTTGAGGGCGAGGCCCCTAGGAAGAAGGTTCCCGCCAAGGTTATGTGGTATGCTCCTATAATACCACGGTTAAAACGTCTCTTCAGAAATAAAGAGCATGCCAAGTTGTTGCGATGGCACATGGAAGACCGTAAGAAAGACGCGATGTTGAGACACCCCGCTGATGGGTCACAGTGGAGAAAAGTCGAGCGAGAGTACCCGGACTTCGCACGTGACGCAAGGAACTTAAGGTTTGGTCTAAGTACAGACGGCATGAATCCTTTTGGTGAGCAGAGCTGCAGTCACAGCACCTGGCCTGTGACCCTATGTATTTATAACCTTCCTCCTTGGTTGTGTATGAAGAGGAAGTTCATTATGATGCCAGTGCTCATCCAAGGCCCGAGGCAACCCGGCAACGACATTGATGTGTACCTAAGGCCATTAGTTGAAGAACTTTTACAGCTGTGGGCCAAACCAGGTTTACGTATGTGGGATGAGCACAAAGGGGAGCCATTTGACCTACGAGCATTGCTTTTCGTAACCATCAATGATTGGCCTGCTCTTAGTAACATTTCAGGGCAGACAAACAAGGGATACAATGCATGCACACACTGTTTAGATGATACTGAAAGTGTATATTTGGATAAATGTAAGAAGGTTGTGTACCTAGGGTATCGCCAATTTCTTCCGAACCTGCATCCAGTAAGAAAGAAAGGCAAGCATTTCAAACGTCTGGCAGAACCCCGGAGGAAGCCTGTCCTCCGTACCGGTGAGGAGGTATTTGGTATGGTCAAGGACCTAGAAGTAATCTTTGGAAAAGGTCCTGGCAGTCTATCTGTTCCGAATGACGATGCCGGACACGCGCCCATGTGGAAGAAGCAATCTATATTTTGGGACCTACCATATTGGAAAGTCTTAGAGGTCCGCTCTTCAATCGACGTGATGCACGTGACGAAGAATGTTTGCGTGAACCTGCTAGGCTTTCTAGGAGTGTATGGGAAGACAAAAGATACACCGGAAGCACGACAGGACCAGCAACGTTTGAAGGCCCCTGAAGAGCCTATGCATCCTGAGAACGAGAAGGGTAAACGATGCCACTTAACTCCTGCCAGCTACGCTCTTACCAAAGCAGAGAAGGAAATCTTTTTTGAATGTCTAAGCAGTATCAAGGTCCCGTCTGGCTTCTCGTCGAATATAAAGGGAATAATAAATATGGCAGAGAAAAAATTCCAAAACCTGAAGTCTCATGACTGCCACGTGATTATGACACAATTGCTTCCGATTGCATTGAGGGGGATTCTACCTGAAAATGTTCGAGTACCCATTTGTGAAGCTATGTGCATTCCTCAATGCAATATCTCAGAAGGTAATCGATCCAGAAAGCCTACCAGGGTTACAAACAGATGTGGCCCAATGTCTTGTCAGCTTTGAGTTGGTGTTCCCACCATCCTTCTTCAATATTATGACGCATCTCCTGGTTCACCTAGTAGAAGAGATTGCCATTCTCGGTCCTGTATTTCTACACAATATGTTCCCCTTTGAGAGGTACATGGGAGTCTTAAAGAAATATGTTCATAACTGTGCTAGGCCAGAAGGAAGCATCTCCAAGGGCTATGTAACAGAGGAGGTCATTGAGTTCTGTGTTGATTTTATTCCTGATCTTAAGGCGATTGGTGTTCCAGAATCACGACATGAGGGGAGACTGCGTGGAAAAGGCACCCTAGGATGTAAAGCAATGATATGTAGGGACGGGCATTCTCTCAATCAAGCACACTACACGGTTTTACAAAGATCTATCTTGGTTGCCCCGTATATCAATGAACACAAGAATTTAATACGCCTCAAACACCCGGGGCAGTCTGATGAATGGATTATAAGTTAACACATGGCGAGTTTTGGCGGCTGGCTGCAAAGACTTCTCACGAATAACACCACTGTTGGGGATCAACTGTACTTGTTGGCCAGGACACCATCTTCGACTGTATGTACTTTCCAAGGGTACGAGATAAATGGGAATACATTTTACACGATAGGCCAAGATAAAAAGAGCACCAACCAAAACAGTGGTGTCCGCTTCGATGCAGCAGAAGACAATGGGCAAAAGACCACGTATTATGGGTTCATAGAGGAGATATGGGAACTTGACTATGGACCTAATTTTAAGGTCCCCTTGTTTCGATGCAAATGGGTCAAGCTAACAGGAGGAGGGGTTGAGGTAGACAAGAAGTACGGAATGACAACGGTGGATCTCAACAATCTTATGAAGAACTTAGACGAACCATTCGTCCTAGCCAATGATGTGGCTCAGGTTTTCTATGTGAAGGACATGTCCTCCAGACCAAAAAAAAGAAAAAATATGCAAACGAATACATCATATGATGAGCCAAAGCGTCACATTGTTCTTTCAGGGAAAAGAAACATCGTGGGAATCGAGGACAAGACAGACATGTCAGAAGATTATAATAAGTTTGATGAAATTT
This sequence comes from Avena sativa, assembly GCA_916181665.1. Classification (NCBI taxonomy): domain Eukaryota; kingdom Viridiplantae; phylum Streptophyta; class Magnoliopsida; order Poales; family Poaceae; genus Avena; species Avena sativa. Next base: position 443,560,525 of record OV702282.1, on the reverse strand, counting down.
CGCCCTTCACAGTGAAAACTGACCCAAGCATTCCGTTAAGTAAAGAAGATGCTCCATGGTTACGTCTGAAACGATCATAAGGAAGGACATATGCCAAGAAGTTCATGCTCATATTATGTAACTCTAGTTCATGTTTTTAATATTAATACATGTCTTGAGTGTTAGTCATGTTTTGTGGATGGACCGGGACTATGAGAAGAAGTTGTCCCGATTCGTACTTACCATTAAGATCTGATCTCCAAACGCGCGGGGTCACATATTAGGGAGTGCCTCTATGACCAGTTTCTTGGAGATGCCGGAGGACTAGGCTCCGTCGGCATCTCCCTGAAACTGGCCGTAGTGGTGTCCCTGCTCTCGAAAACCATCTTGCAGCTTTGTAACTTCTCTAACTAGATCAATACACCTGGGAGCTAACTAATTTCACATATTAGGGAGTGCCTCTATGACCAGTTTCTCGGAGATGCCGGAGGACTGGGCTCCGTCGGCATCTCCCTGAAACTGGCCGTAGTGGTGTCCCTGCCTCAAACTGGCTGGAGGACTGGACTCACAAGGATGCCTATTTATAGTACAAGCAGCTCGACATAGTGTTGACACTTACGAAATAATGTCGACACTCACCCCTATTATTAGTGTTGACTCGTGTTTTGTCCCGGATGGTGTCTCCAACCGGGACTAAAGGTTCATATTTAGTCCCGGTTGGTGTCTCCAACCGGGACTAAAGGTTCATCTTTAGTCCCGGTTGGTGACACCATCCGGGACAAGTTACACGCCGCACGACATAATGTCGACACTCACCCCTATTATTAGTGTTGACTCGTGTTTTGTCCCGGTTGGTGTCTTCAACCGGGACTAAAGGTTCATCCCGCCATTTTTTCCCGCCATTTTTCTTCCCGCCAGTTCTTCTTCCCGCCATTTTTCTTCCCGCCATTTTTCTTCCCGCCAGTTCTTCCCGCTAGTTCACTATATATATATATATGTAGGGGGTTGGCCTCCATTGTCATTGCACATCTCTAGACTCATATCTGCAACCTCATCATTCTTTCCCATGGCTTCCACCGTAGCACTAACCCCCAGGGAGGCAGAGGCGCTTTGCGCCTCGAACTACCCCTGCCCGCCGGGCTACTGTGTCCCCGTCGGCTGGATGCTGAGCGTTGGAGGCGTGCCGGTTCCTCCTGTCCCTCTAGGTGTGGCGCGCCGGATGGCCATCACGAACCACTACTACTTCGAGCTCACGCCGGAGCAGCGGAGGAATCCCAGATGGCATCCCGACTATTTCCCTACTTGGAAAGCCTTCTTCGTGGATCGGCATGAGAGGGCGCTCGCCAGGCACGAGGAGGACGGCCCACCTCCTCCTAACTTCAACGAGGCCGGCCGTCGGCTATGGTGGAGCGGTCGGACTCTCCAGAGCATCATGGCCTATGACACTGCCGCCGACTCTAACCCCCGTCTGCGCTACCCTCAAGTCCAGCCCACGCGCTACCCTCAAGTCCAGCCCACGCGTACTCTCCAGAGGTTCAATTACGGCGACCCCGACGACGACAGCGATGACGGCGGCGGCGAGTACGACGACTACAGTGGCGAGTATTACAGGTGTAGGCAGGAGCATGACTGAATCACTCCAACATTCCGAAACAAGTTCGGCCAATTGTTACTTAATCTGGCCATGTATCTTAATTTTCAGTTCTTTTATGTATCTTAATTTTCAGTTCCAGTTCGGCTTTATGTAACTGTCTTAAAATGACCTATCTCATTCGAGGTTTCTTGGCTTTCGGGTCAAATGACCAATGTTATGGCTAGAATCAAGGCATAGTTTGTGATAATATGGCCATATTGTTCATACATGTGCATCATGGCATGGCAAACAATGTTGCAAGAGAAAGTTTTCCTTTTTATCGCACCAAAAAGGCATTTTCCATTTTCCGAGCATAAAAAACGGACGGTTTTGTGAAGCAACCACCAAATGGCTAATTCAAAAAATCACCAACACATTTTACAAAAATACTAGACCACCTTATATGCACAATGTACCAACAGGGGGATCTGAAACCTTTCCGTCCACCTCTGGTGAAAAAGACAAATTCCTACCGAATCGGTAGGAAGTGGGTCAGATATGAACTACAAGTACATGATACGATGCTCATGATTTTTTATAAAAATCATTTTTAGGTTCACAATATGCTATTTTATCAAAAAACAATGCAAGTTGAGCGAGGCTTGGTGAGATTCAAGTATATACAAAAGATGCGACATTTAAATATCCAATCAATTCAAAAATGTTAATACAAAAGATGCGGCATTAAAATATGATTTGATCTAATAAAAATCATTTTTTAGATGCTTAATATTTCTTATGTTCAAAGTTTTAGGATTTAACAATTTATTTTGGTTTGAATTGAATAATCAAAATTTACATGTAAGTGTTTTAATTATTTTTAAAAATTTCATGTAAAGTAAATATAAAATGATTTACATGAATGGATAGAAATTATTTTTATGAAAATTATGATATATTATTCATATTTTTCTGAGTTGAAATGAAAAAGATATGAATTTTCTAAATTCATATCATATTTTTTGAATTAAAAATGCCCCTTTAATGCATGAAATAAATGCCCCCCCTTTAACACCGATTCCAGACAGGAACCGGTGTTAAAGGGGGGGGGCATTTATTTCGTTTCCCGCGCGCGCCACACCCCCTCCCCCTTTAACACCGGTTCCAGCCACGAACCGGTGTTAAAGGGGGGGGGTAATCAATGCGCGCGGGAAACTGATTCCCCCCCCCTTTAACACCGGCTCCAGCCACAAACCGGTGTTAAAGGGGGGTGTATTTATTTCACCTTCCCCTTCCTTTCTTCCCCCCCACTGAGCCAGATCGATCGAACACACCACCGCAGAGAGATCGAAGCGCCGCCACCGCCGCTCGAGGTCCTCCGTCTCGCCGCCCCCGACCCGCCGTCTCGCCGCCGCCGCTTCGGAGCTCGAGGTCCACCGCCCCCGACCCTCTCTTCCCCGCATCCTTCCCCTCCCTCTAACACGGTGGGGCTCCGCCGCTCCTTCGACGCCTAGACGCCCGCGCCTAGCCCTCCAACGCCTGCTCCGGCCGCGCCCGGCCCTCCCCCGCTCCTCCTGGACAAGGCCACCCGCGCCTGGCCCTCCTCCTCCTGCTGCTCCCGGTCACGTATGCCCGACCCTCCGCCGCTCCTTCCGGACGATGTCGGCCACGCCCGGCCCTCCGTCGCCCACTCCCGGCCGAGGTTGCCCGCATCAGGTCTTCCGCCAAGGTCGTGGATGAGGAGGCTATGGCTGACGTTGACGTCTGCGCACGCGAGCTGCTGCCGAGCCATGTAGTGGTAGGAATCGAGCTGCTACCGAACAACTATGGTGTTTTTCAGTCTATTTTTTTAGAAACTATACACGAGATTTAAAAAAGTTTACAAGGTTTTAGAAACTATACACGATGCCTATAATCATCGTATAGTTAGAAACAATCTTCATGTGAAACTAAAAATGATTGCACGGTTCAAAAGAATTATCCATGAGGTTTAAAAGAATTTGCAAGGTGAAAAAATATTGGCAAGGCTTTAAAATGTTCTTATAGGTTTAAAATTATGTTCATATTGACGGTGATGGGTGGATTTTGGCCACGCGCGTCTGATGGCCAGACTCTCGACAAGTTTAGAAACAGGGAATCCATCCAAACCCTCCGACACTGATAGGATATCGAGGGAAACCCTAGGACAAGTCCGGGCAACAGCGTCGTCGACGTCGCATTCCTTCTTGAAGGTGTTGCTTGAAACACGGTGCTTCGAAGTGCTAGGAGTGAGGTGGGACAACTCCGGAGGGCGCAGCGGTCACGGGTCGTTTTCATTCGTCGATCTGCTCGATGTCGGCATTTGTTTCTTTTATTTTTCTCTTTATTTTATTTTGGGTTAGATTGTGCTGTTGCTTTTCTGTTGCTCCAACATTGTCGTTGTATCTTGTGATTGCTATATTAATATAGCGGGGCGCAAGCCTATTTCGAGGAGCCCTGACAACCTCGCTCTCTTCCCCGTGCAGGAGCGTCTCGCCGCCGCCGCTTCGGAGCTCATAGGCCACGCCTAAACGCCGACGCCGCCCGCCGCCCGACGAGCCCGCCGCTAGCACCGCCGCCCGACGAGCACCGCCGCCCGACGAGACCAACGTCACCCCACCGGTGAGCGCCACGTGTCTGCCACGTGTATAATTGCTGACTCATCCTGATTAAAACTTGTTTGCTCGATAAATTTTACTACATGCATAGATTAAAACTTGTATACAAATTGGACCTCTGACTCATTTGTGTATTTATTTGTGTATTTTGGTATAAATAATATGTATATTTGTGTATGAATCCAAGTCCACTTGAATGTTTACACTCTTACTCTAGATAATATTATTGTTTTAGAAACTATGGATCCACTTAGTAGAAACCTTGAAGAAGAAGAAATAATGGAGAACATTATGGATGAGGACACCTCACAATATCTGAACTTGGAGGGACATGATGACGACAGCTCAAGTACTAGTCATGGAGAAGATGAAGACTCCGGTGAACGCAATTTAATGGTTACAAAGTCCGGCGAGGTATATGCATTGATTAAGCCTCTGTTGACTTCCGTGTATACAAATTAACGCTTCTTTCTTATTTTAGCCCTCTGGATCGACCAGCCAGCAACCATCTTCTTCTACGAAAAAGAGCAAGCGAGGCGCGAGCCAGCGGTTGAAAGATCGTGCAAAGTTCACGATCGAAGCAGTCCGTGTTGATGGCAGGCCGATGGAGCCCAAGAAGGCCGCAGACAAATTTGTACGTCAGGCTGGAGTTCTTGTTAGGGACCAAATCTCAATCATAATTGAAAATTGGAATAAGCCAAAGAAGGGCGACGGTACCTTTGTCGATGACAGATCCAAAGAAACGCTTTGGAATTCGTTGTTGGTAAATTTTACCCTTCCGCCAGAGGAGGATGAAAACAACCCGGTTATAAAGGAAAAGGTCAAAGAGTGGACTCTAAGGAAGATGGCTGACGCTTTCCGCAACTGGAAGACAAAATTGAACAAATTTGTCAAATCTGGCGAGACTCCAAATTTCGAAGACGCATATTATGCTAAGATAAGACCTCACTGGCCCGAATTTGAGACATATAAAAAAAGTGCTATAGCTCAAAAGAGGTCAGAAACCAATACGCTTAATGCCCTGAAGAAGGAATATCACCAGAGGACGGGGTCAGGTGGCTACATATCTCAGAGGCCTAAGTGGGAGGAAGCTGAGAAGGCCCTGCGCGAGAGAGGGATCACACCCCAAACAGATGGGTGGGACCTACGTGCAAAGACTTGGTTCTACGGAATCGGGGCAAGGTTGGACCCAGAAACAGGATTGTGTATCTTCCCAACCCTCCTTGCCAAACCCGTCACTGAACTCATCACGGCATACGAGGAAACAGCCGCCAGGACCTTCCATCCCGACAGAGAGAATGACCAGCTCACACGCGCCATCGGTAAAAAAGAACACCCTGGACATGCACGAGGCACAGGGGGTATGACGTGGAAGGATGGGTTTGCCGACTGGAGCGACTCTTACAGATGGCGCGGCAGAAAAGAAAAAGAGCGTACAGAGCGGATGACACAGATAGAACATGCACTTGCGGCGCTGCAGGCGCAAGTGAATGCACAACAGAGCCATCAAGCTACCGGCCCATCTCAGCGGCACGAAGAGCCTACATTGGAAGCTGCCCGCGGCCCAGACTCTGCGCGGAAAAGCAGTGTGGCTTCCACGGAGAACGTGCAGCCCACGCTTGAAATGACGGGTCCTCGATACCCCGTGGATGAGATCACAGAGAGCGAACACGCTGAGTTGCATGTGAGATTAATGGGCTTATCCATTAAGGTGGCTGTCGGCTATGCCTTACCTCCTGTAGCTGGTGGAACTTACCACTGCCGACCGATTCCAGATGGCTATGCTATTGTCGGGGTGGATGAGGTTGTGAAGGAATATGAGGAAGCACAGCTTGACCATGCTACAGGTAAAGGGGAAACTCAACTCAAATTTGCAGTGAAAACAACCATTCTTTGGAAGAAGGAACACATTGTGCTTCCAAATTGGAGGTCACTGGCATCCCCGCCGTCTCCGCAACGTCAGCAGTCTGAGCCGCTTCAGCTATCTCCTGCGCGGCAGCCATCTCCGGTGCGGCAGCCATCTCCTGTGCGGCAGCCATCTCCGGCCCATCAGCCATCTCCTGCGCGGCAGCCATCTCCGGCCCGTCAGCCATCTCCGGTGCTTCAGCCATCTCCTCAGCGTAAGCGGAAGAGCACTGCCACGAGGAGCATCAGTAGCACTGCCACAAAGAAATCCGCAGGAAACCGTACGCCAAAGAGTTCAAAAAACTACGTCCCGCAGCCTTCTGCCAAGCCATTGCCGGTTTTACCGTGGAATCGCAGCGACGAGGAGACCAATAGGATCTCGGAAGAATAGGTCAAGAAATTCTTTGCACCTAGACGGGCCGAGCCAAAGGAGAAAATATATCCGACGGTGGTGGAGAAGTTTTACAAAAATCTTTTGAAACCTGAAACCCCACTTGTGCCGGACTACGAGCGCCAGATTTTGAAGGCGGATGCAAGGCGCCGCAGGGAGACTGAAAGTACCAGTCGTGAGGCACCCCAGAAAACAGTTCCCATGCTCGGAGAGCAGGAAAACCAATCATGTGCCCCGCTCCAAATGTTCGACACACGGGACGCTCCTCCCGTAAATGATTATGAGGCAGAGCTACAAACAAAGGCCAATGAGATGGGGATGACTTACATTGCATACTTGAACGTCATGGGAGACAACTTGCCCAAATGCGATGCCAACCCCATACAGTCATGGAAGTATGGGAAGAATTTAGTCAAGAAAGAGGAGCTCAAGAATCTACCAACAAAGATGCGAAAATTGCACAAGTGGTACCTTGATTTCTGCAAGACGAGAAAAGAAGAATGGATCACAGCGCATATAAGAGATCAGATTTTCTTGTGCGGAGACGACGCGATCGACTTCAACATTCAAGACTTGCATTTTCTATTCAATCAGAAGGAACTCGACAAATCTGCCATCAGCCTTTATTGTGTGTAAGTACTATTTTCTGTAATTTTTATCTCATCTCATTCACTTCATTAATTGCATGTATATATATATATATGCTCACCATATATGTCTATACTATTATGCAGGAAAAAGGTTATGGAATGCATGAAAGGAGGCCCTTTTGACATTGGGTTCGTTGACCCAAATAGAGTTCATGAAGAAGTGGTAAAAACCAAACCCGGGCAAACAGAAGATTACTTGCTAACGTCTTTACTGAGACAACAAACCAAAAGGGAAATACTATTGCCTTACAACTTCTCGTGAGTACTGTTACCCTCTCTCTTGTACACATTCTGTTTCGGCTTACTCGATGTTAAGTGTAACTGATGATGAGTTATGCGTGCGTAGGTTCCACTTTATTCTGCTAGTCATTCAACCCGACTCAGGAAAAGTCCTTGTCATGGACTCGTTACGAAAAGAAAAAGAGATATGGGCAGACTTTAGAGAGATGCTCCAGAGGTAATTTCAATCATATTATCCCACTAGATCGGCAACTTTCGTGACAACAAGTAATTAATTACTCCTTTATCCATTTTCTTTGCCGGACAGGGTTTGGAAAAGGTTCACGGGCAGGGTCGTGGGTGAATGGTCAGAAGAACTAAAATTTGTAGACCAAAATGTAAGTAATACTAGCTAGCTTCCAATTCCATTATATCATGCTTTATTGATTATTATTTTGATTGAACTCTCTATTCTCGTAAAGTGCGCGCATCAGGGACACGGCAATAACTTATGTGGGTACTATGTTTGCGAGTTCATTCGCAACACGATATGTGCGACGGGCCAAGCCGCACTAGAACAACTTAGAGTAAGTAAACAAAGTCCACAACATTATTTTATTACCATCAATTGTGTTGAGTTTTATTCTTATATATATATTGACGGCTCATTCTTCATATTATTCAGATCGAACGGATGCGGGACCAACTACTACCATTTGAACGCATACGAGCCATTCAAGAGGAATTGGTGGGGTTCATACTTGATGAGGTCGTCACGCCTGGCGGAGAACTCTTTAGATATCCACCAAAATGAACGATGACGATGTATATGTGCCGATGACGATGTTTGTGTATAATAATAGTTGCTTAATTATTCATTTACTCGTATGTACAGATGACGATTTATGTGTATACCGCTCCCGATCGATTCCCCCTCGCTCCCCCCCCCCCTCCCGCAGAAATACGCCCAGAACGGGGCAGAACTCTGCCGCGGCAGGAAAACGGCCTAAATCTCTGCCGCGGCAGAAGAACCTTTAACACCGGTTCCAGATACGAACCGGTGTTAAAGGGGGGGGAAGGGGCTGAGGCCTGCGGCAGCCCCACGTGCGCCACCCTTTAACACCGGTTCGTATAAGAACCGGTGTTAAAGGGCCCCCCCTCTAACACCGAACCCTCAACAGCGGTTGGGGAACCGCTGTTAGAGGGCCCTCCCAACCGGAGTTAAAGGGGGGCTCTGCACTAGTGAAAATCTGTGTACATCTGCATTCTTCGTTTCATGTCCCTGATCCTGGCTAACTAATGATCGATCTCTGATCAGTTCCACCTACTATTATATACTAACTAATCTCTAAATCGATGGATGCACTTAACTTAATTAGTTGGTGAAGTATGCACCTAATTAGTCGGTTATAGACAAGAAGAGTAGTCTTGCCGAGGAGGGGAACACCCTCCACTTGCTGCGCTCGGATATTGTCTCCAGCCTCGGCGACCACGGCCGGCTCCTCGCCCCGACGAGCTGCGCGTAGTGCCTCTTAAGCTCCGGCGTGCTGCACAGATGATCCGTCGCAGATGCCACGGACGCGCCGTCACACGTGCTGCTTTTCCTGCGCCTGCCAGCAATAACAGCACCGCCATTGCCGCCGTCGCAGCTGATCACCTTCTCGATGAACTCGGGGAGCACCCTGATGAGCGGCGCGGCGCCGTCCTGGCCTCTCTTGACGTACTCGAACGGGCACGCGCCAGGGCCGGCGAGGGACACCCTCTTTTTTTTCCCCGCCGACAGCGACGCGAGCGTGGCGGCGGTGAACACCGGCGCCTTGCCGTCGGAGGCGGGCAAGCGCGCGACGGGGAGCACGAAGTAGGTCCGCCCCGGCAGGAGCCGCTCCTCCGGCTCCGTCACCGGGATGGGCAGGCCGACGTAGAAGCTGTCGGCGGGGCACACGACGTGGCCGCCGGCGGGGAGCAGCTCCGCCGTCACGTCCCTCGCCGTGGTGGAGACGCCGCACCGGCCCACGCTGTCCTCGTCGTCAAGGTCGTCGACCGGCAGCTCCCTCGTCCGCCCGCCCCAGTATACCAGCCTCGCCACTTCCGGCGCCGTGTCCAGCATGGTCACGCACGGGGAGAAGCCGTTGCCCATGGCGCTAGAGAAGAGAACTTCTCAAATTTCTTCCAGAAGCTTCTAGACGCGAGCACGGACGTGAAGACGAGGCCGACCGCGAATGGAGGAAGAGAGATCGGGGAGAGCAAGTCCGCACAAGAATTGCGGCATGTGGATCTTTGGAGGAAGGGTTAATATATGGGCAGAGGTGGACGGGAGTTTGACCCTGGAGGATTCAACGGAGCTGAACTGGCCAGCTGTGCGTTCCATGTGCACGTGTTTGTTTATCATTTTTACGGCGGGTCCTAGCTGGGTCAACGGTCAAAGGAGACGGCTTGTCGCGATGCAGATGGAAGTGAACACGTGGCCGGCTGTTATTGGGCAGAGGATGGCGGGAAGGTTGGAATTGTTCTCGTGGCCAACTCGGGGTCAGAGGGGCGGTGGTGCGCGTGCGGAACGTTTGGCGTTCTTGTTGTTGGGCTGGAGCCACCCAGATCGATCTGGCAACTATAAATTTTCTTCTTCCAGCTACGTACTGCTTCAGTCGACTGTGCTCCAGCACCGACGTGCCATGCGTGTTCATGACAACTGTTCTGTGTGGTTATCGTACGTAGCTTGATCATCCAAGGACAGAAACTATATATGACGTGTGGGCCAAAGAGGACTAGAAGAGGACGCTGGGCTAAGAGGTCGGGAGCTTCTGAAGAAGATGCATTATAAGAAAAGAATTTACCAGTTAATTAGAAGAATAAAAATCAAATTGCTCTTTCTGCTACAAGTCGATCTTAGAGATGAAAAATCTCCCAATCAGTTTGGAAGTTATGAAAGTTGTCGATCAAGACAAGCTTGGTGTCAAGGTAAATGGAGAGAGAGTGAGCTAGTTTATGTACCCACACGAATTTGGACAATGGGACTCACTATCTCCTCTTTTATTTGATTTAGTTACTCATGTGCTTTCAATCAAGATCGGTGAGGGCGTATGCATCGACGGCTACAGCCGGGATCTTTCCCTCCTTTTAAAAAAATAAGTCATGATCAGTAGAACTGCAGATGGAGGTTTGATCACTTGTTTGCTTTAGCTCCTCGCCTAGCATGTCTATCATCTATCTCGCACTTCCAATATTAAGATGATGCTATCCTACTTCCAGGGATGACCTAGAGTATAGAGCAAGCTGGAAATTTAAAATTTATAACTATATTTGAATAAATTTCTTTGTCTCAATACTAACTTCCACAAAAGTGAAGTCTAGTGTTTATTACATGCTAAGGAAAGAACTCACCATGTTGAAGAGAATTTACTTTCAAGAAGGGAGTCATCTATGAAATATCTTGGGAATACAATAGAGGGGTAAAGCATAAGAATATTGGAAGTGGGAAATCAATATCCATATTAGAACTTTATATGTTGTCAAGAGGATCAATCTCATTAATGGTTTCACTCGCTAGAACTTTCTACCAAACAAATTATGGATACAAACATCGACACGGATGGCCAATTAGTATATAGAATGGTAAATGTCAATATAGTTTTAAATGTGATCTTGTCTTTAATTTGTATCTTATAACTATGGATATTCAGTTCAACAAAGGTTTTCTTACAACTCTCTCTTTCTCATGAATAAAAATGGACATATTTTTGTACTATAATAAATTTAGTTTAGCACAGTATTCACAGAATGATTTGTGCCACAAGGACATAAATTTAGCAACACCATTGTTTGGGTAACTTGTGCTAAGTAAAAATGTTTGGTATAAATGTGCAAGAATGATTATATTACCTTGAAATGGTGGCCACAAATTGCTTGTACTTTCTCTATACAAAATAAGATCTACAATATTATCCGAGAAACTAAATAGGTTTGAAACAAAGTCTAGGTTTTGGAGGATATTTCTTCTTCTATTAAAAAAATGCATTACCTTAAGCTTCGGATTCAAGTATAGATTGGCACTTGATGCATGAAATCACAAAGAGTATTTTATCAATCATGTTGTGATGTGTACAAATCCAGATATATCATATGCTCTAAATGTTATGAGCATATACCAGAATGATTCATAAGATGATTATTGGACGATAGTAAAGATATTCTTATGATCTTGTAAAAGAACTAAGAATATATTATTTTGTAGAAGTGACAAATAGATGGTTAGTTCATTGTAAATGAATTACATTGATACTAGTTTTGTCACGAAGTACAAATTAAGTTTATCTCAATCTAAACTAAGGGTGGTACAATATGATGGAATGTGAGTTCCATAATGAATTTGGATGAGTTCCAAAGTTAAGACATTGTGACAGATACTACAACAAAAGGCTAAGTATATAACTGCTATTATAGCAGCAAAAGAGGGCATTTGTGTCAAGTAGTTTGTTATCAAACTAGGTGTAGTTCACAGCAGGGATAATACTATGAAGATATATTGTACGACAATATTATCAACATGTTTTAACCCCAAAGAACTAAAGGTCACACCAAAGGACAAAATTTGTACAAAGCCATCTCATTAAAGAATGGGTGATGCGTAGAGACGCAAAGACATGCAATTACACACGGACCTGAAAGTATCAGATCCGGAGATCAGTTGACCACTAGCAATCGTGTACATACGACACCAGAAAGCCATAGGTGTTGAATACACAAAGGTTTGAAACTAGATTATTGACTCTAGTGCAAGTGGGAGACTGTTGGAGATATGCCCAAGAGGCAATAATAAAGTGGTTATTATCATATCTTCATACTTATGATAAATGTTTACATACCATGCTATAATTGTATTAACCGGAAACATTAATACTTGTGTGATTTGTAAACATAAAAGAGTCCCTAGTAAAGCCTCTTGTTAAACTAGCTTGTTGGTTAATATATGATCATGGTTTCCTGATCATGAACATAGAGATGTTATTAACAACAGGGTCATATCATTAGGAGAATGATGTGATGGACATACTCCTATAGTTAAGCGTAGCATAAAGATCAAGTCATTTAATATAGTTCATTTGCTATAAGCTTTCTGATACATAGTAACCTAATTCCTTCGACCATGAGATCATGGTAATCACCATCACCGGAAGGATGCTTTGATGACATCAAACACCACATCGTAACTGGGTGGCTATAAAGGTGGCATTGAGTGTTTGGAAAGTATGGGTTGAGGCACATGGATCAAGAGTGGGATTTGTCCATCCATATGACGGATAGATATACTTTGGGCCCTCTCGGTGGAATGTAATCCAATTAGCTTGCAAGCATGTGACTGGCTCACAAGGAATCACATATCACGGGAACGAGAAAAGAGTACTTATCGGTAACGAGGTTGAACTAGGTATGCAGAGATACCGACGATCAAAACCTCGGATAAGTAAACTATCGTGAGACAAAGGGAAATTGGTATCGTATGTAAGTGGTTCATTCGATCGCAAAGTAATCGTAGAAATATGTGGGAGCCATATGAATTTCCAGATTCCTCTATTGGTTATTGATCGGAGAAGTGTCTCGTTCATGTCCGCATAATTCACGAACCGTAGGGAGACACACTTAAGGATTCGATGTTGTTGAGTAGTTATGGAATGATGAGTAAGAGACCGAATGTTGTTCGGATTCTCGTATGGGATCCGGGATATCACGAGGAGATCCGGAATGGTTCGGAAAATAAGATTCATATAAGGAAAGTCATGTTTCGGAGTTCGGGAATGATTCCAGTGTTTTCACCAGGAATGTTCTAGAAGGGTCTGGAAGGTCCGACACTCTGGAGGGGAAGGGTACATGGATGTGTCATGACAATGTGGAATGGTTGCATCATGTACTAGGTCACTTGGCTGGGAAAATAAAGAGAAGAAATCAAATCGAAGTTTGAAAGTCAAACGCCAATTTGAAAAAGTCAAATCTCAAGTTTGCTTGGTGGAGGGAGAGTAGGAAACCTACTTGGGGAGGAAGTCCCACTCCCTCCCACCCGCCGGCCATGAGGAGGAGTTGGAGGAGGACTCCCTCCTCCCCAAACCGCCTCTCCCCTCCTATATAAGGAGGGGTAGGGCGCCCCCTCTCCCTACACCCAAAAACCCTAGCTCCTGGCGCCTCCACCCAAGTGCAGCCGCCGCCTAGGGCTCCTCCAAGTCGCCGAGTTAGGGCTTCCCCAAGCCCTAGCCTCCGGCTACACCACCCCCCTTGGTGACCTCTATTCCGTAGATCACCAAGGCCCTCTCTTACTCCACCATACTCGCTCCGGCTTAAGGCGAAGCCCTGCGATATCTCCCCTCTACTTCCGACACCACGCCGTCGTGCTGCCGGAATCACGAGGAGAGTGCTACAACCTCCGCTGCCTGCTGGAACAAGGGAGAGGAAGGTCTTCATCGAGTACCGAACGTGTGACCGACTGCGAAAGCGCTGCCGGAACGCAGCACCGGAAGGATCGTCTACGCGATCTTGAGATCGGAAGTGTACGACTACATCACCCACGAGAATCTGCTCTCGTTAACCGCTTTGGATCTTCGAGGGTTAGTATTCTATCGACTCGTTGCTTACAATCTAGTAGATAGATCTTGACTTGATCATAGATTAGATCTTGATTGTGTGTTCATGCGGTAGAAAATTTTGTTTTTCCATGCTACGAACCCCTACATGTGCTACCATGTCTCCTAATTGTGCTTTGATTTCGTAATCATGTCTGCACCATATTCGGTTTGTTTATGTTTTTGATAAATACTATTTCCCTATCTGTTTCTGTATTTCAGTATTTGTTTCTGCTTCCGCAAATAAAGATGGAACAAATGTCGTAGTAGTCGGTTAAGTTCGTATCCACTCCATTTTCATCATTGTTCCCACGTATATGTTGTTATCTTTGTACATGATTCTTGTGGGAGTTTAGAAAGAAATATGACTGTATCAGGCCAAGGTTCTTTGGAGTGGAGATGAATATAAAAAGAAATATCACTTAGTTAACTGAAATCAAGTTTGTTTGCCAAAAGATCAAGGGGCTTGGGGATTTTGAACTTAGGAATCATGAAAATTGCTTTAATTCGGAAATGATTATGGAAGTTCTTCAATGAAAAAGAGGACTGGTGGACCCTACATACCAACAAATACTTAAAGATAAGCACTCTCACCCAAGTAATTCAGAAGAATGGGAACTCTCAGTCTCTCACTTGTTGCGGGGCTTGATGGAGACAAGAATATTCTCTTTTCTTGCTGTAAGTTTAGGGACGATTGCAAGGGTGGGTGCCAGATATACATGGACCAATAAGCAAGTAGACCGATCTGTAGCATGCTTGATTGTGTGTTCGTCTTAGTGGAATGGGAAGTGTCCTTCCTAATGTGCTCCCTCCACACGGTGACTAGAGTTGGCTCGGACCATACCCACTTCTCCTTTCGTCGGGAGGAGGCAATCCCCTAGATCAAACCGCTTCCACTTTGAGACCTTCTGGTTGAAGCAATCGGGTTTTGTGGATGCAGTTCAAACTAGGTGGGTGGAAGAAGCTGCTTCCTCCCCACGTGTATATTGTGCGGTGGATGTCTGGCACCACTGTTCCCAGGTATCACGCCAACTTATGTGATGGTGGGGGAAAACTTGGGGGCAGCGTTGCGGGAATAGAAGGAGTCACTATTATAGGAGATTTAGGTGATACATTAGGAGGCGGACTTGGTGGGACTATCGACTGAAGCCTGGTCCCATATATACTCCCTTGAGACCTCCATTATGGAGATTTATAAGGCAGAAGATTCATTCTAGCGCCAGTGGAGCCGCCAGAACTGGACCATCCAGGGGTAATCAAACACAGCCTACTTCCATGGCAGACGCGAGAAGTGTATGATAGTGAAGTCTAATTCTCAGGACATGCTAAGGAAAGATCTCATCAAGTTGAAGAGATTTTACTTTCAAGAAGAGGCTTTACCTATAAAATATATTGGCAATCCAATAGATGAGTATGAATAGTGAATGGATATGAGTGGAATAAAAAATATTAGACCGGTGGGAATAGTGATGGATCTTAAAGAAAATTGATGGGTGGGCCAGACAAGGAAAAAACAATATATTTTGTTCTGAATAGGTACTCAATTTGGTGCTTGGTCGCAAGATCGCAGCTCCTCGTGAGACTCTGTTGGGTGGCTAGTGCTCCATGCCCCTGGCTCCAACCATCCCTTGGCCCAACTGGTTGCTGGCGATGGCGTCTCCTATTGTGGCACTATATTTCCGCCGGTTCCCCCTATTCTTGAGGCCTAATTTTTAAATGTAGTGAGGAACGGCGCTCCGTGCATGAATTGGCAAGTGGCCATAGGAACACACAGGGATTGGAAGCCTTGGAGATAGCATATAGAGTTCAGCTGGCTACTAACACATAGGCATAAATATCATTTGGCAAAATTCCTGAACAAGCCACAACCCAGTTAGGCCCCAACATAGCTCCGCCAGTGGGTGGGAAAATAGAATTTTATCTATTGATGGGAGGGGCATTTTTATTAGCACTTCACTCGCTATAGCTTTCTATCAAAAATACTTATGGATACTAAAAATGACACAACTGAATAATTAGTGCACTATAGATACTTATCTATGGATATTTAGTTCAACAAAACATTTTCTTACAACTCTCTAATGGATTGCGAAATCAACATAACATTTTTGTATATTATAATTTTAGTTTAGTGCAATGATTTTCACATTATACAACAATTTGGAACACCATAAATTTAGCAAATCTATGGCTAAGTTGTGGCAAGTATAATAGATATATACTAATTAAGATCTAACTTCGACTCCATAATTTGTATATAAGTAAAAAAGGTTGATATAAATGAATGAGAACTATTATATTGAACTAAAATGGGGCCAAAGTTTACTTCTAGAAACTCTACACAAGATAACGTCTACATGTTGTGTAAGGGTGTATGTATGTAGAATGCCAAGAGTTGTAATAAGTTTGATCAATGCCATGAGTCACAATATGTTTGATCTACATGGTTGGGTAGAATAGTTAATATGAGCCATTTTATTGGGCATCATGGTTTTCTTCCATGAAACTATCTTGTTGAAGAAGCAAAGATTTAAATGGCAAAACAGGCGCCAAGCCAGCGGAATTCAATAAGGTAGAGATGTGGCAGCAAGGTCAAAGATGTGAGATAGAAAGCTTCAAAATAAAAAAGGCGTGAGCAAGGTCAATGTTGGATCGCGTGCCTTGTTTGTGGGACCTACCGTACTAAGCAAAATTTAATTCAAGGTAGAATATCGATGTAATGCACATCAATAAAAACATATATGACAATATGCTTACATATTTTAACATCAAAGGGAAGATAAAGAACATGGTCAATTCTAGGCTTTTTAAGGGAATTCTGGGCTTGATTTAGAAGACATGAGCATAAGAATATATTTGCATCTATAGCCTGATAAGATGGAGATTCTTTTGATTTCCCACCAGAATGTTATATAATGAGTAAGGATGAAAAGCTTGCATTGTGTGAATGTAAAAGAGCAGTGAGATTTCTAGATGGGTACGCCTCTAACCTAGAAAAATGTGTTTCTCTTGATGGATGCATGCTTCAAGGACTCAAAGCCTATAATTGTCACATCCTGGTCCAAAGGATATAGGCGGCGGGCCTCCGAGGAATTGTGCATAAGGATATATACGATGCGGTTGCTGAACTAAAAAATTGTATTAAAGAACTTTGCTAGACAACACTGAAATTATATGTTCTGGAAAGACTTGAAATGGAAATTCCAGTTATTCTTACAAGTTTGAGAAGATTTTCCCTTCCACTTTCTTTGATAGGATGGTTCATTTGGACACCATTTAACAGGAAATACAATCCTTAGAGGCAATATATTGGACGTTCCTAATCAAAAGAAGGGTTACCTGAATGATCGATTTCCGAAACATATGTTGTTGATGACTTCTTGAGGTACTTAGATCATGTGGAAATGATATCTAATCAGTAGGATAGAAATAGAGAGTAGGATGATTCATGAAGTGGTGATGTCTCAGTTCCAAGCATAGTGTGAACTTAGTTAGAGGGTCGGAATACTTAAGGATGGTGGGGATTGTGAACTGATAGTTTGGTATGTGCTTGGCAGTTGCCCTGAGGTTCAACCATATATCGAGCATGTCATCTCTTGTGCACATATAGTTTAATTGGATTGGAAGAAATCCATTTATTAGGCCTGATGTTTTAATTCACTAAGTTGATGCGGGAAGAGTTGTATCCATGTTGATAAAAGGCTTGCGAAAGGATACTCTAAATGGTTTAAGAATCATGTGAGATCTTCAGTCTTGGAATCAAATTGTCACATAATTTTCTATTTGAGTTATTCACCCTAGTTTTTTTTCATAGTGGAAATTTTCATGAAGAGAACAATGTCAATGATTATTTATTTGCTTTGGCATGAAAAACGGATAAGCACAAATTGTATTCACCATGTATCTTCAATGTTGATCAATGTTACAAATGGTAGATTGAAGAACTTTGGGATGAGGAAAATGGAACTAGTTCCAGTAGGTGTCGTTGGTGTTTGTGGGGGATTGGCAAAGTAGTAACCTTGCTTGTTTACAAAATAAGTTTCCATCTTAGGCAATTGAGTTTGTGTCCGAATTTGTATCTAAATTTTTTGGTGGAGTAAAATGCAGGTGAAGGAACTCGCAAGACTATATCCATAGAAAGTCACGAGGATACAACAGTAAGTCACAATTGAGGTGTTCCATGCAAGAGAAAGATATATATCATGGACTACAAGACAGAGGGGCGACCAGAGGTTTGTTGTCTCATCTTTTTATCTCCTGGCAAGATGAAGACTCTGCTTCTTTTGTGTTTCATGCACTCAAACTAGATCAATGCTTTTGTAGCTTGTTCTCATTAGCTTTTGTTTTTTGATGTGCTTTCATTAGATTAATTGTAATATTTATGGTGGTGGTGCGTTTGGTGGAACCTTTAGTCTTGCTTTGTATAATGGAAATCGGGTAGTACTTCCCTTCCATAGAAACAAGGAAAAGGGGATACAAATATATTTTGAAGAACAAACTCCCCACATATCGACTCAAAAGAACAAAACCAAAACAGCTAGGGTGGTAGCAAAATCCATTGAGAGCAAACCATATTCCAGAAGTAACAGGAAGACTCTTCACCGGAGCATAGATTGCATACACACGACCTTCTAGCATCACCAACGGTGTGCCGTCACCTATATGAGGAGGCGGCAATTCGGCTCATAGGTGCAAATGCACCTATTATGAGAAAACATATTTTGAAATATCAAAAAATTCGAAAAAAAATCTACATATGCATTCGAATATTTTATGTTGATTCACAATTTTTCAGGATGAAAGAACATTTTATGTATTGTGTATAAAAAGACAAAAAATAACATGCAAATAGCCGTATTCATGTGACACATTTTGTCTTTTATATACAGTATACATAAAATATTCTTCCATCCCAAAAACTTGTGAATCAACATAAAATGTTCTAATGTATATACAGATTTTTTTAAAAAAAAATTGACATTTCAAAATATGTTTTCTTATAATAGGTGCATTTGCACCTACGAGCCAGAGTGAATATTCATATGATGTAGGGACTTTGGTGATGTGGGTAAAGAGAAATGAGATGGAGCAAGAGCCTTTGTAGAATAAAAGGAGTAGGTAGGATTTACAAAAGGATCACACGTGCGTGTTGTGATTTTTCTATTGTACACCTCGAAACAGGCTTTCGCCTCGCTTTATAAATAAAGCACCGTTGCTAGTCCAGACAACACAACACCCAAAGACAGAAACATAACATGATGTTGGGGCAGCAACACACACACGCCCGAACTAAAACAAGAAAAAACAAAAAGAAATGAAGACCAAGATGGATCAACTAGACGAGGAAGACCACGACCGGTGCATCCTCCGAAGAATACCCACCACGCTCCTAGCCCCAACTGGTCAAGCACCAAGCAGCATCCTCAAGAGGGAACGCGACCGCTGCTGCCCGGACCAGAGACTGGCTCTAGAGTTTCCCCCAGCACACTAAGGGAAATGGGTGAAGGGAAGCCACAACGCCCTCTAGGAAGGAAGATGCCACCCACGGGCGACATCGCGTCGGTGTCGGTCAAGCCGACAAGGATTTCTCCCGCAAACCCTATCCACTACCCCCGGACGGGCCGTTGCACAGGAGCCCCGCGAGGGCGAGGCCTCACCACCACCAAAGCTTGCCGCCCACGAGCATGCGCCACTCCGGTCCCGACTTCGTCATCATCGTCTCACCGAGCAAGCCGCCGCGAGGTCTGCAACATCACGGCACAAGTAGAAATGAGACAGGTCCCGCGGAACCGCGACCGCGCGGGAGGGAACAACCTCCACCACCAGGGGGCGGTAGTCGACCGGACGCAGTCACAGACACACCAATCCTCCATAGGTCCGGCCAGGTCCAACGGACCCGTAAATCCTCCGCGGAGGCACACCAGTCCCATGGCGGTTCGGCCGGGCCTCGATAGACCCGTAAAGTCCGCGAACAAGCTGCAACAGGCCGGCCACAGTCATCGCAGGTCCCATCCAACCTACTCGCCACGCTTTTGCAGAGCAGACAGAGAGAACCAGCCAGCCCGCAGTACCCAAATCTGGGCCCAAACGGGCCTGATCTGGTTCGTGGCGCAGCAAGCTTTGTTCCGCCGGCCGCAGCTGAGCAGCGCTGCCCTGCCGCCCGCCGCTACACCATCACGCCGCCACGCCCCAACAGAGGCTGATCTCGACCCGCCTGCCCGACGTGGGGAAGAGAAAGCCGCCGCCGCCGGCGCCACACGGGCAGCGCCCGGCTGCCCTGGCCAGCGGCGGCGACGGGAGGAAGGATGGGAGGAGGGGGTTCTGCCGGGGAGGAGTGGTGGTGCCCCCGTCGCCCTCGGGTGTGTGGGGGAGGGGGGGGTGTGGGGGAGAGGAGCGTGTACCGTTTTGCGTTCTCTTTTTCTATTGTACACACTGTGTCTTTAATTTGTATACTGACATGCATGAACATCTTATGCCCTGTTTGTGACGATATTTATAAGATGCCATGTAGAGATATACTATGCACGCCTTCCAGCTGGACTATTATTGTACATATCCTAGGCCGTGCGTAATATGCGTGCCGCACACTGTTTAACACAGCCGATCATTGTTAACCACCACCATAGACTATTGTACAGTACGACCAACCACTCTGACCCATGTTTGTTTTTTCGCCACCGACTAGCCGCACGGTCACGAAACAAATCTCCTCGCCGACCCTTCTCTTTGAACCAACCAATTTTTCCCTGCTTGTTCCTCGGCACCGCGATCGTCAGCAGAGACTAACCCATGGACGTGCATATATATGCAGCCTCGTTCTTTGATTTGGGCGCCATTTGTCTTTACATGACCCTGACCACCGACCAAATTGATCCTGGCAAGAAACACGAAGCAGTGCAGACGTCTGAATTCTGAAACATCACTGAGAAAGAACACACCATAGATGGGTTTTTTTTTCCCACGAATCTGACCTTTTGGTGAAACTAAAATGCTCATCATATGACCCCCGGCTAAACTACTATTTAGAAATCCGACCCATATGGTTCGGCGCCAACCCGTACTAGTGCAGATCTGAGCCAATTGCAATCTTGAGCCGGACCACTTGGGCAATCTTCTCGTGTAAAATTTCCTTAGCGCCATAAACCATTTTCTGAGGGATGCTTGTCTAGGATACTATGCACAAACCATAAACCATAATGTACGCAATGCCCACACCACATGACATAACCGACATTATCCTTAACACCATCGATCGCATAGTGCCATATGGACTGGTCTAACTACCCTGACCCCATGTCCGCGTCCTCGTCAAATTAAACAATCTTGGCTCCGACTGCCTGCGCCCACAAAACAAAAGTTGCTGCTGACCGTTCTCTTTGAACCTATCCATTGATCCTTGGCACCAATAGTCAACACAGAGGTAAAACTATGGGCGTCCGTGCAGCCTCGTTCCTTGATTTGGGCGCCTACACCGATAATACATGACGTGGCCAGTGACCAAATTAGCTCACCACAAAGCCAAGCATGACTGACTAGCCCACCACATTTTTGCGGCGATGAAGCGTGACAGGTATTGGTATAACCTTACTAAAAAGTGGCCGCCTTGTCAAAAGGAAATGCTCACAAAGCGGCCGACCGTGACAGCAAAGTACTAAACGTCAGCGGGTACCTAAACCCTATGACATCAGGAGAAGCCAATGGTTATCCGTGCCGTGATGGCCTTGGCACGCAGCGCGCCGCCACCCCCAGCGCAGTGGGAGCGGTTTCACCGGCCGACCGGCCGGCGGGGCAGGTAGTTTCGGCTGCACGGGATCGGCGGTCGTGACTGACAGTCGACTCGATCGAGCGGAGTTCATCCAAAACTACCGTTCTACCGAGAGAACATTTCAAACGACGGCAAAAGGACTGGCTGAAACCAGCCCGAAAAAGTGTTCAAAGGCAGAGCAGAACTGGCCGTGGATCAGACCGTCCCACCAGCCTGCTAATGCTAGCCACAACTTTTCAGTTAATCATGCACAATTAATGACTATTCAATCCAATTCTTGCATGAAAATGACATCACTAGATATGAAGTACGGAGTACTACTATTCCAGAACAATATTCTTTCTACTACTTCTACATCTGCATCTGCTGACCTTTTCAACACTGCATCTGAATCTGGGGACCGAGCACCATCGTCTTCTTCAAACGGGATCACGGGTAGGCCTGCTTGCCGTTCACGTAGGTCGCCAGGACATGCCCCGGTATATCATCAGAGAACTCCTTCCACGAGGTCGACGGCAGCACCACGAAGTCCGCATACTTCCCTTCCGAGAGGCTGCCCACAACGGGGTCCAGGAAGCATGCGTCCGCGGCAGATATCGTATGCCTACATACATGGGCGACAGAGAACTCCATCATTTCTTAGTACTACTACTACAGAACTCCGGTTCAAAAACTAGTACAGAGAAAACATGGGAAAAAGGGGTAAATGTCTAGTTTAATCATGCAAAAAAATTCAAGAGCTCAATTTCTCAAGTCTGCAAATATAGAGATCTCGCCATCAGATGCGAGTTGGTGCTATGGCATATATATATCAGCGAACAGCATGCATCGAAATGTAACATGAGTGCGAAGAGACTCACGCTTTCAAGGAATCTTCTAGGGGCAAGCGTTCCGTCGGGATCCACGGTACCTCCCATCCAGGCGGCTTACGGGATATTGCAGTTTTAATGGCTTGTAATGGATTAATATCTGAAACCTGCAAAACAGTTCCACATATAGTTTACTGGCTATGTATTTTTTTTGCCGCAGAAGATGGCGTCATACTTGTAAAATGATTTTCAGGAAATACATACAGGCCAGTCGGAGCCAAAAGCCAGATGTGCGCCGCCAGATAATAGTGATTGAAACAAATACGAACTCCGCTCGGCTCGCTCTACCCCGATCTTCTTTCCTGCAGACTCCGCATCATCCAGCAAATGATCTGGCTGGCAAAAAGCAAGCATATCTTTCAGAAGATGGAGATACGATATTATGTTCAAGGGAAATGGAAGTGAATGATAGACCTGCACTGATGCAATGGTATTATGTTCTCCAAAGCGCTTTGCTGCACTTGGGGCCAGATGCTGAGCATGCTCAATCTGATTTCACACGCAACAACTTCAAATGTATTAGCTTATTAAATACTACAAAAATGACATGAGGGCAAAGTACTTCTGTGATATACTATCAGAAAACATACCCGGAACCTGCGGTCCTTCATTCCATTCAAATTAACAACCTCATCGAGCATATCCAGCAGCAAATCGTTAGCTTTATCTCCAATTGCATGTACGGCAACCTGAAAAGGAACGTTATATTTTTCACAAATTATTGTAACCTAAATTTAAGCACAAGCGTACAGATGGAACATGTGTACCTGAAGTCCTGATTTGTCTGATTCTAATGTTGCATTGAGCAGAACATCCATATCTATCAACTGGAGACCGAAACTGAGGGGATCATCCTCATAAGGCTGTAAACATTCATTAAACTCTTATAAACATAAAATATAGTGCACTACCAGTACGTACTATTTACATGATGAAACAGAGGAACCATACAGTTCTTCGAACAAAACACAGCACTGCCATGGGGAACATCAATGTCTTTCTACACTGTCAAATAATGAATGCGACTATGCGAGTACTCTTTCAATATTCATGACTATTTACCTCGTAGAATAATGCACTTGTGGAACCCAGGGAACCATCAAGAAAAGCTTTAACACCACCTACATGAATCCATTCGTTTAACAATCGACCTTTTTCATGAATAAGATCCTACAAAAGATAATATGTATATAAGCATAGCATATATTCACAGAATTCAAAGCAGCTAACACAGAAGAGCTTGGCCTACTTCATGAAACAGAACTTACAGAAACACGAGACCATGTCGGCAGTGGGAAGAATAAGCAAACTCTGATCATCATCTTTCCCATGGATTGAGCCCACTCATATATATCTATTGTCATATAAGCGCAGTACTTACGTCAGGAAACAAATAACGTTAAAGATGAAAAACTACAAAAGTAGATCCTTGATCCTTCAAAACAGAAGGCACAAAATATTCAAAATGGAACACCGACAATGATCTAAAAACAAGAAACTGTCCAGTTCTATATAGACTTTGATCATGACACGGGCAATATGGTTTCTTTTTTTTACTCGAATTGGCTGAGGTTAGTACCAGGAAAATAAATTTCACGTGGTCATATATGCTAGAGGATATTAGCTCTCTGTAGTTACGGAATTTTAAATTTTACGACTGGGTGCAAAATCCATTTTAACACAAAACGATATAAAAGTAAAAACATGGTTCTCTTGTTAAAACCAAGACATCAACAGCAGACATGCCCATATTAGTAGGAGTAATAAATTTTGAAAAGTACAATGAAGTGATATATCTGTTACTATAAACATGTTCTGTTGTTAACTGTAGATATGTGTAAGATACTTCATAACTGAGCTTCCACTTCTGGTAATAGCAATATCACAAGCAAAAGAGGAAGAAGGCACCTGAAAAATCTTGCCAAGGTTGTTTCTCTGACATTCCAGGGAAGTAACTACCAACATCAACAACAGTAGTCACCCCCCTCATTAGGGCATGTCTACTTGCTCTGAGGAGGGCCTCTCTTCTTTCATCTATAGAAACATCAGGAATCACATCTAATACAAGCTTCATAGCAGCATCAACTAGAAGACCATTGGGCTCTACAAACAATAACACAAGATATTCCTGTTACTCCGTTGCCTTAATATTGATGAAAACTACTTGCACTTCAAACTATAGAGTAGATTGTAGGAAAGAACAGTCCGTATTCGATAGTTGAAGGATGATCCATCATAAAATAGTATGATGCGGGACGATGAGATTATTGTGAATAAACATATACAGAAATTTCTTAAGAGGTAAACACTAGTATCATCATAATTACTCATAAACTGCCTTGACCATAACAGTTTTCTTCTATGTTTCCTTGGATGATAAGAAGTAAGAACAGATATATGTTCATATGAAGAAGTTTTTGAACAGGTACACACTATTATCATAAACAGCCTTGATCTTCACAGTTTTTTCTGGTGTTTTTTTGGCTGGTAAGAACATATATATGTTAAAACCAAGGCTTTTGGCATGCCTGCTAAAGAGGATTATTTTTCTTTTCGATCGAACAGGTCAGGCAAGTAAATGGGTGAAAGTACATTTGAGTGACTTCAGAGTTTAATGCAAAGGTTACCTCTTTCAGTTGTTCTTACAACAGTTCCACCAACTGGATCATTTGTGTTTTTGTCAATCCCAGCAATCTTCATAGCTAGTGAATTAGCTACTCCCATATGACCATCCATGCGTGAGAGCCAGACCTGAAATTGAAATGAGTCACTAGCTGATCCTGTGTAATGGATTCTCGAAAGAGGTCAAACTAGCGAGATTGAAAACACACAGGATTATCAGGACATATTTCGTCTAACCAAGCAGCAGTGGGGAAATCACCACCCCAAAAATCATTGTTCCAACCTCCTCCTCGAATCCACTGCCCAGGATGCTTATCTGTTCAGAAATGAGGTTTCAGAGATACTAATAATATTGCAGAGAGATGTGGTAATTGGTAACACCAGCTGATTTCATAGATAAAAACTAATCGAATATATTGAAATAAGGAGATCATATTGAGATGTACCAAACAGACTAGAATTTAAGATATTTGTAGAAGTAATAAGTAGACCTAAGAGGATCGAAATCATTAAAAATTCAAAACAACAGCAGTGTGAGATTCCGAGTGAGATCATTATACACTAACATTCATTGCGCAATACACTTTTACAGATGCACTATAAGGCAACCTTCTTTTATGCATATTGTGTTCACAAACCTCTGATTCCTGTTGCGTAAACCATGATATATAACAAAAAACAAAAATGGTGGAAGATCGTCATAAGCTCATAGCATCACATATCGCACTAAGCATCAAAATGATAAAAACCATCATGGCTAAACTGGGAATAGGAGGAGCAGCATAAGTTTATCCTCAAACCTCTGACAGCCTCCTTGACCCTGCTGATGAAGACATCTTTGCTCCTAACCCCTCGAAGTGGCACCCTGGCTAACTGCAGCAAAGTTCAGAAAGCAGTAACACACTGAAGACATGTCATGATGTCAATTGCAATGGGAGGTAGATAGCTAGGCTGCACTACCTGCAAGCCGCCATCGATTAGGTGCACATGAGAGTCGATAAATCCCGGGAGCACCACATTCCCGCTAAGATTCAACTCATAGGTGTGGCGGCCCTTGAATTCCTGCAATTTTCGCAGCCTGGAAATTTGAGCGAAACGCAGGACGCAGAAAAATGGGGAAAAATGTGCTTGCAGTTGCATTAACTGATGCAGCAAGAAGTTTGGAGGAATCAACTAAGCAGAAAAATATATAGCGAGTAGTTTCGTGGGGGAAAGGGGGCAGCAGGTCAAAGTAGAACCTTGACGGAATCGTAGGTGCCGACGCGAAGCAGGCGCCCGCTGCGGACGGCCATGGCGGCGGCGAAAGGGCGGGCGGGGTCGGCCGTGTAGATGGTGGCGTTGGCCAGTATCATGTCCGCGAAGCCGCCGCGCGGCGCCCCTGCGAGGGGGAGGAAACGAAGTGAGCTGAGCTTTCCCCCGCGGGGAAATGGCGCAGGGCCGAACATGATTAGCAGGAGGGGATGGGAGGAGCGCGCGTACATGGGAGGCGGGAAGCGGTACCGGGGAAGAGGAAGACGGCGGCGACGACGGCGAGCGCCGCGGCGCCGGCGGCGAGGAGAGCGCTGTGGGCGGGCATGGTGGGCTGGTTGGTGGGTGGTGCCGCCCCGCGCTCTCTCTCAGCTGGGTCGGGGCGGGTCAGGGGAATCTAAAACTGCCAAATCAAGTAACAGGGGATATTCAGAGCCTTTTTCGGATGGTACTAAATAGTAGTACTGTATATGTCCGATTTCTTCAGCAAGTCCCGATAATCTAAAGAAAAGAAAGAAAAGAGTGAATTCCAGTTTTTATCTCGTACTTGGCCATTTTGACAAAATTACTCCATTTATCCAGTTTTCATCATGATTACTTTGTTTAGCCGGTCTGGCACTATCTTGGTGGCACAAGCATTTCTCTCGAAACAGGCTTTCGTCCTGCTTTATAAATAAAGCACACAGGTGAGACCGCTGCTGGGTCAGACAACACATCGCCCAAAGGAACAAACACCACAGGATACACGGCGGGGGGAGACCCCAAGCCCAACACGAAAAGCAAGAAGAAATAAAAGAAGAAGAAAGCCGATAACGACGGTGTGCCGAAAACAGAAACAACTCGCAACCGGTGCGCCCTCCAGAGAAGTACCACCACAAAACCCGCAATCCAAAGCGCCTGCGTACCAAAACAGCACCTCCAAGAAGGGGAGTGACGACGACGACACTACTGTCCGGCCGGGACCTAGGGTTTCCCCCGATACGCAGCAGGGGGATGGGGGAGGGAAGGCCCCGACACCCTTCAAGAAGGAAGGTGACACCCTCGGGCGTCACCGTGCCAGTGTCAACAAACAAGGATTTCTCCCGACCCCTCCAGAACCATCCTCCCGAGCACTTTGAGTGGCACAAGCATTTCACCCTTTGCCAAACCATATTTTTTGACTGAACCGCACTTGGTTAATCCTTGATTCAGCTTAACCAGGGTTAGGGCGGACAATAACAGCTGCCCACATGCTATTCCCTCCAATCCATATTACTTGTCACTGAAATAGATGTATTTAAACATATTTTAATACTAGATACGTCCATTTTAATAGCAGGTAATATAGATCGAAGAAAGTATCATTTTGACATATTACGTATAAAATGCTTTCTCATCTATTGTACTACTACATCGGAAAAGTAGCATTGCTTGCAGCAGTCCATTAATACAAAGTTTTATACAAACTGAAGTGCCAACAAGTCTTACATACTGAATACCCAAAATATAGAGTTTAAAACACCGATGGCATTTGGTGGAGCAAAGTCATATCCACTACACTCTCGTCCTGTATCACTGTTGATCTCTACTCATCGATGTACGTTCTCCCGAATGTACTTGAAGTAGTAGTCAGTGTCGCCTTCATTCTTAGCTTGTCTCCACTATTCAACGACTTCTTCTCCGATCTCATCTTTTGTTCGTTGGCTCATAACATAAATAAGAAGTCTTACAACATTGAGATGAGTATACAAAGTATTCAAAAGGTTTAGAAAAAGAGTAAATTCCATATTTTACCCCCTAGTTTAACATTTGTGACACTAATTACCCAATTTAGCAGAAATTTATTCAGCTTACCCCATTTAGCAAAAATTTTGCCAATTTTTACCCCTTCTAGTTTTGTAACATATTCTGCTACGATTGACCCAATAACCAGGTCCATGTAGCGTGTCACAATGCAAGTGTGAACTTGCCACGTGATTTTTGTTTAGCGACTTCACATCAAGTTGATGGATTCCCTTCCCTACTAGACCTCATGACCTGTACAAAGCTAGCTAACTAGATAGTCTGATCAATTTTGTGGTGGAAATAAGCTCGCCCTGCAGAGCACACATACCGGTACTCGCTAATGTCGTCGCCCCCGTATCGACGTGTATGTTTGTTAGATTGACTGAAATGAAAGAATGAATGGCATGGATGCTAGCTAAATTGGGATGTAATGTGATTGATATACCACCAACAAAAGTATGTTGCTGCAATTCCCTCGCTGTCACTTGATCCAACGCCAAACATGTAGCTCTTGACGTCATTGCCGCTGGTCACTACATTGCAAGCACAGTACCAGCGCGCTCGCTCTGCCCGGCGGAAAGCCTAGAACCTTGCTGCCAGGCATTTCTCGACCGTGCAGCGTTGTCTTCCGCAAGAGGAACGGCCGCTACATTCTCACATGATACCTCAGTATCCAAAACCGATAAAACAGGAAAGTAGAACAATAAAAGGGGTAAAAACTGGCACAACTTTTGTTAAATGAGGTAAACGGATGAATAATTGATAAATAGGATAATTACTGTCAAAAATATCAAACTTGGGGCTAAAAAATAGAATATACTCTTAGAAAAAATATGAAAGGTATTTGATGCACTATCGTTACTGAGGATTACAGTGTTTACCGAAAGCAGTGCATTTTCTAAGGTAAGAGAAACAAAGTTATTGTTCAAACAACTATGATCCTTTTGTCTCACATGCTGCTAGAGTCCCCTCTGGACTCCTTTCTTGTCGTGTGTTTGTAGTTCGGACCAGGGATATGGACTAACAAGCCACACTTTTTAAACTATGTGGAGGTGCGTTGCTTTACAAAGAAATGCACACGACACGGCCGTACTTCAGCTAAACTACCGCTCCTGGAAACCAATAAACTCTAATAAGGACTTGCTCAATGATAATATGTTCATGATAAAGGATATTTGCATTTTTGACAACTTCAAGTGAATTCTGACTACGAGGATTTAGTTAAAGAACTTTTGTCAACGTCCAGTGAATTCTGACTACGCGGATTTAGTTAAAGAATGGCAATTGACTTTGAAGTGTAATTTTTCTAACTTCCACTATCCATGAAAAATATATTTAGACTGACCAAGTAAAAACTATAAGTTTATTCATCATTGATCTTTTTTAATACCATCACTTGCATTTTATATAAATGTATTCATATGAAAAAGATCATCTTGTGTGTCGAAAACTGTCAGAAATATACTCCATCCGTCCAGAAATAACTGACTTGGGTTTGTCTAGATTCGAATGTATCTATACATCAAAATGTGTTTAGATACATTCGAATCTAGACAAAACCAAGTCAGTTATTTCTGGATGGAGAAAGTAGCAAAAATCTAGGCGCGCAACGCAAATCACTGGCCTATGAAGTTAAAATGTTGCTCTAGGTACGTCACTAACAAGCATTGACATAGGACTACAAGAGTAAGTATATGTGGATTACTGACTCGTTGCAACTAGCTAGCCAAACCGATAATTTGGAAATGGTGATCAATTCAGCAATATTGATACAGACAGCTTTTTTTTAGTCGTTTTGTTAATTGATGACAAAACATTGTTCTAGCTTGGGTATATAAGCTTCCTCCCAGAACAAACAGAATAGACTAACTGATCCACATTGTCTTTCATTAAGAATTTGCAACTTGCAAGATAATCCAAGATAGTTGTGTCATGAGTATTGTAAAACATTCAATGGAAGTAGCCTGAAACATAACAATCAGAGGTGGCGTCTGCATGACTGATCCAATGGCGTCTCCGCCAGTCTATGCTTTACTGAAGCCGTATCCCTCCATGACGATCAATTAAATATTTTTGAAGAAATTGCACAAACCATTAACTCTTGGGGTCATTGTTGCATGGACCAGTGATTCAAAAAAATTGTTGCACAAACCAGTGACTCTAGTAGTGTTGGTTACGAAGAGCTCTAATGACCAGATTACACAATTAGACTACACACCTTACATCATGCCAGCCATGGAAGATTGTTTTG
Source organism: Avena sativa (assembly GCA_916181665.1). Taxonomy (NCBI): domain Eukaryota; kingdom Viridiplantae; phylum Streptophyta; class Magnoliopsida; order Poales; family Poaceae; genus Avena; species Avena sativa. The sequence goes on along the minus strand of OV702282.1, from coordinate 443,530,048 downwards.
TCCAGATTTATCACACCTATAACTGTAGCACAATACTACAACTGCACCAATGAATAAGAGTTATGTTTTTCTAAAAAGTTATACTGTGTAAAGTTTGGCCAATATTTTTAGAATAAATTATTAGCATATATATTACAAAATCAATATTGATAGATACATCATGAATTTTATTTTCATATGATATACACATAATATTATAATTGTTAACATTTTTTCTACAAGTTTGGTCGAGGTTTACTTAGCTTGATATTTCTGAAAAATATATAAGACTTATTCAGGGAGTATGACTTGATTGTATCACAAAATTAGAGCAATATAGCATATATATGAGAACAACAAATCACAAAAAGTATGACGTGAAGGAGACCGGGTCGTAGAATTATATTACATCGACGATGTCCTCGTCGCCGCCAGTAGCTTGCAGTCAGAAAAGTTCAAGTCCCGACATGGCCGGCCGAGACTCCATGCCGCCACTTCAAAGTAGCGTGTGGACAGCTCCGTCATGTCAAATGTGTTGACCCATAGCCACACATTGTCGTGCATGATTTCGGTGGCATAGTTGTTGGAGCTCCGCAACCGCACACCACAGAAGCCGGTGGAGTTGCAAACGAGGCGGGAAACGGTGGGGCCATGGACACAGAGGTGACCGCATGACGCATGAGAAAGTTTTAGGGGGGTTCGAGGCCGTGGGGGAGGGAGGATATGCGGCATCCTGCGCCCGTGCCGCATATTTGCAGCGTGACATCGTTTTTTTGGCCATGTCCAACTTTTTTATGTGCATGACATATGTTGGAGCCACTTATTTATGCATCTAGTGTCCTAAAAATTATTATTTTTGTCTCCTCTACTTTTTTTCATCTCTTGGAGATGCTCTAAGGTGGCCCCATTGTCATTTGTCTAGGCTGTTAAATGGTCTAAACAGATCATTATAGTTGCTTGCAAATAATTATGTCTAGAGTTAGAGGTTTGTGCAACAAAAAATTTGAGTTACTGGTTTGTGCAACAATGACCCCAAGAGTTACTTGTTTGTGCAATTTTCTCAATATTTTTACACTTTGTTCCCTCCAGAAATCTTCTTTTTTAGGTCACTGTCTCTCTGAACCTAAAAAACTAGCAAAACCACTCCTTTGGTACCTTCACGACGTATATGCCCGAAGGGGATAATGTGAAGGCCAAGAAGAGCATTCCTCTCCCTTATCACATGATTTCCCTTTTCCTTCATGTGCAACCAGAATATGGCAAATGTAACATTGCCCTTAAGTTAAAATTTCTAAAGATGGTATCTCCCTTCACGATGAGTATACCAATACAAGTGCACTAATTCCTACTCCCTCCGTTTTAAAATATAAGATGTTTTAGGTTTATGAAAAAAAAATATCTAGACTTGTTTTAGTGTCGACTTGTTTTAATATATGTTTAGTGTGAATCTAGACACTAAAACAAGTCTAGATACATTTGCTTCACAAAGCTAAAACATCTTATATTTTCAAACGGAGGGAGTATTTTGTAGCCACAGATGACCTGTTACGTCCGAGGAGGTAATAGGTCTTGGTGTTCAGTTCAGATCATTAGATCAAAATGAATGAACGGTTTAAAATAGTTGGAGCATTCATAAGGTAGTGCAGAAAATATTTATGGTCACATCCCTGGTTGCAGACATGCTAAATGTTTGAAGTAATTAATCATATGGTGTGCATATGTATAGTCAGCTTCGCCTAATCTGATACGACAAGTCAATTGCAACTATTTGAGAAATCAACAATTATTTGTGGTATGATGGAAGATCTTTAAAATCTCAAGGGAGATGAAAGAATCAACCATCGGGTTTAATCTCTAACCAGCAGTCCTTTGTATCATGTCAAATTCAAACAATAGCTCCCGGGAGACAATTGTTCATCTGCAGGCCCATTCAGTTAGACACATAAAGTGGGAAAAAGGGACTACAAGCATTTGTTGCCTCCGCTTCAGAAGTTGTCAAAGTGCAGGAAGAGAGGGAGCCCATTCTTGTCTTGCATATGTTGCAGGGTCTGAATTTCCCAGGGACGATGTGTGTATGGTAATTCACTCTATACTGCCACACAAACGACCAAACAGGCCCACAAGTGGACGTCGTTTTTATTGAAGAGCAGCATATCACACTCGCTTCTTTATTGACAGGTACCTGTACTCCAAATACAGTCTTACGTTTACACGAGCGAGAGCGACTCTGCATTATTGTTCAATCTCTCAAATCCTTTTCCCTCTCAGACGTGACGCGGCACATCAGATGGGAGACGATCAATGGGGGAGCTGGGAGCGGTAGATGTCGTGGCACGAAGACGACGGCAGCACGGGGCGCAGCCTCACCGAGAATGCGTAGCTCACTGGCGGTAGCAGGTACTGCTCGTGCACGCACGGCGTCCAGCTGTCGTCGCCGCCCACCCCCATGTGCCTGTGATCAAGATGCACCTGGGGAAGCAACACAACACAGCAAAAGTCATTTCAAACACCAGTGTTTTATATCTCAGTTTCAGCGGTTTCAGAGATCAGGTGGAGACAGACCTCTATGTCGTCTCCCTTGACCAGCTTGTGGTTGTGGGTCGCCCGGTCGAGCTCCGCAGTGCCGTAGTAGCTGGCGCTCACCTGCATCGGCGGGGACTCGCCATGGACCGACGCGAAGAGGCCATACCCATCAGCGTTCCGGAGCGCCACCCACCTGACGTCTGCACGACTGCCGCACTCGCCCGGGACGATGTAGGGCACGTGGAGGTCTTCCACGCTGCTCTCATACACACCGACGTGCGCGGCAGCCTTGCGGTCAGGGTAGCACTCGAACGGCCCCCTTCCATACCACGTGACGTGGTCCAGGGACTTCTCAGCATTGAACACGACGCCCACCCGTGGGAGTGGGGGAAGGTCGCTCTTGGGGTTTACCTCGTACCCAAGAACCAGGTCGCCTGAGTCGTAGATCCAGCAGCGCATATGGACCCGGAAGAGCGCGGACTCGTAAGCTTCTGAAAGAGCAGCAGCATCAGCGGGTTTTGCCAGGTGCCCAGGAAGACCATAATATATGGTGGAAACCTCCACGGTGTGGTCTGGCAGCTCTTTTACTGAGAATTGGCTGCTGCAGAAGGAGATATTGTCAAGGAAGGCTTCTCTCCACCTTTTAGCATAGCACTTGGTGTAGAAGCCTCCATTGTCATTGTCAGTTGGTGCACGCCAGAAGCAAGGAAGTATTCCCTTGCTCAGAAGCTCAACGTTGTTGATCTGTTCAGAAAAGTATCGTGAGTTTCAGGTTTTGGATAAACAAGTGTGAACCATATTCTAAGTTTCACAGACTAAGATAACTGTAGGAACTAATGATGGAAGAGGTCATCTGCAGTTATGCAGACCACGTGGAAACTGGTTCCCTTTAAGAGCTCTAGATAACTATAGGCATTGCATACTAAATCAAACAACCAAAGCATAAAGAGAAATACATTGAAAACAGATTGCTAAATTTAGAGGGCAAATAGCTAGTGCCATCTCATGGCAGCAGCTTATAGTGACAGATATTCACCAAAATATCAAAAACATGTGCAATCAGCTCAGTAACAAATCACGACTACCTATCTATACACTGTATTGTGCCCCTCATAAATTCTGGAGCATATTCATGAATGGTGTTCACAAATTGCAACTTGCACTGTGCAGAGTCAGACGCTATTCAGGACAACCCAGTTTTTGAAACCAACAGGAGCACATAGGCACAAGAAACTATATAGATGTGTGGAACCACATTCTAAGATACTGACAGCTGCAGCTATAACTGCAAAGAAAACGAGCCGCTTGACTTACTGTTATCTGTTTAGACTAAACCCCAAAAAACTCTCTTTCAGCCATCACTGGTTTGTACTTCTTATAAGTTTATCTCGTACTTGCCTCATGGATTTTAGGATGCAGACCCAAATATGCTAACCAAAACGATAAAGCAAATGAAACTTCCTTTTTGGTCGACCATAACATACCTTCCAGCTGTCAATTGTTCCCGATTGACTGTTTACTTTGATTTGCCATTCGTTGTTCTTGCTAATGATTACACTATCACCAACCCGTTCAGAGATCAGAGGGCTCTCGGACAATGCTATCACCTGAAGATGGTGGTGTCTAGTGAGAAGTAAGATAATTCAGAAGATACAGGAGTGAACAGGATCAGGCTGAGGAAACATACATGCGGAACAAAGCCCTTTTTCTGAGGTAAACAAAGTTGTTCTGAAGCCAAGACATGGCCATCTTTAGCCCATCGTGTTTGGTACCTCAGTTTCACATTTACAGACAAAAAGGTTTCTTTTGCCGCACAGGCGCTCCAAAGAGTAAACCAAGGTGATGATTCCATGTTGATAAGATGGCTACTTTGTGGAGCTATGTTTGGAACACTGAGTGAACCAGAGCCCAAAACGCAACCATCTCCATGAAGAATCCAACTAAAGTCCAAAGCCTCTGTTGTCACAGAAAATTGTACATTTTCAATCTGCATGGCGATGATAATGGATCTATTCAGTGCCTGGGTCTATTCTATTAGATTCATTAACCATATAACGGAACAGCTTGATGAATACTGATCAGAGGTTACCTTAAAAAAATTATCCACCAATGATATTTTGATAGACTGGTAAAGATATTTAACCTCTGCAAACAGAATTAATTTGATCGAGTAAGCTTAACATCTAGTGCTAGGGAGCCAAAGATCTTATGTGCAAGAACTTAGTGAGCAAAAAAGACTATCAGGATTTAAAGTACACATGGAACACCCAAAGTGGTTGACCGGTATTTCTGGTTACCATTAACAGCTGGGTGAATCGTCCGATCAGGCCACACAATGCCATTAATACAAAAATTTAAGTCATTTGGAGTATCACCAAAGTCACCACCATATGCCCAAGATTTAGATCCATCGGCATCCTCCTTTATTAAACCCTGGAAATTTTTTGAACAATGACGCAGTTGAGAAACAAAATCATGACATTACAACAATAAGAAATAATGTCGATGATCCATATCTGGCCTGTAATTTTTTAGTATTCTAGATTCTCCTGACATGGTTTTGTGAGTCAATATTATTTTCGATGAAAATGGACCAACAGTAATCTGATGTGTGTGCCATGGACACTAGAATCGTGTAAGAGTTCACATATAACCATGCAAACAGAATTTTGGCATAGCATGCTCAGCAAAAAGAATGTTTGTTTAGGGCAAGATGAGTAAATTGCTCGTAACCTGATCGACCCAGTCCCATATGAAACCTCCTTGGAGTCCCATGGTGCTGTCTATCGCCTTCCAGTACTCATCAATATTTCCATTACTGTTCCCCATAGCATGTGAATATCTTGAAAAAAGGGATATTGTTTATTTAGCCTTTCTGGTATTTGAATAAAGACAAAGAGAATCAAGTAAACATGTGGCACCACAGTTACCATACTCGCAAAGAATGAGGGGCCTGTTTTCAGATGGGTCATTTGCAATCTTTAGAATATCCCATACACGCATGTACATGGGGCATATAATATCTGTGGACGATGTTCTGGAGCCACCTCCTTCATAATGGATGGGCCTTGTCGGGTCTCTTCCACGAATCCACCCTACAAGATTGTGATCCACAACACCGTCAGAAATACCAAGAATTTAACCGTGATGGGAGAACATGTTTTACCGCTTACCAGACATAGCAGAGTGATTAGGTCCATATGATGATTCATTTCCCAAGGACCAAACAATAATGCATGCATGATTTTTGTCCCTCTCCACCATGCTAATGAAACGATCAAGCATACAATTTGCCCAGATGGGTTCTAGTGTAGGATGTTTGAAATGGCTAGATTCATCAAATCCATGTGTCTCGATATTGGCTTCATCAATTACATAAAGACCAAAAATGTCACATAACTCGTACCACCTAGGATGCTGGGGGTAATGGCAATTCCTAACGGCATTGATGTTGTTTTGTCTCATCAAAACCAGATCCTGTTAAAAAGTAGATAGTAAATACCTGAAGCCAATGACTAGAAACATCAAACTGAAGAGATGGTATGCTAAAAACAACATCAAATACAAAAAAAATTATAGAGAAAATGAGTGACCTTGATCATGCATGCTTCTATATTTGTCTTCCCGACACGTGGATGATGCTCATGTCTGTTGACACCTCTCATTACAACAGGACAACCATTGACAAGCATCTGCTTGTGGGCCAAGACTACGCTACGAATCCCTACTTGGCATGATTCACACTCAATAAGCTTCCCATTGGCATCTTTAAGGAGAACAACAAGAGTGTATAAGTTTGGCTGTTGGGAAAGGAAATATAGTTATAAGATATAGTAGTTCAATTGTAATAGTAACATTTTATGGAATTTCCGTATGATTTGATCTCTTACTTCTTCACTAGACCAAAGCTTTGGATTTTCCATTTTTCCACCAAGAACATAACCATGAAAACCAAGACAAGGACCTCCTTTAGATTTCGGCTTTGCCTTCAAATTGACCACGTTAGCAACTGACAAATCCGAATTTAAACCATCAGATGGTCCAGAATTCTCAAATAATGTTGCTTCAATAGAAAAGGTTGGGACATGCTCCCGGTCTTGCTTGTTTGAATCAATTTCCACCTCCACCTAACATATAGAACAACATTATAAGTGGGTTTAATTGCAGAACAGCGACAGAATAAGTGTTGCCTTGATTAATACATAAGTTCGAAGCTATAACATTTGGACTGTAGAAAATGGCTTGCCCTCTATGTGCTTAAAAGGGCAAAACTTATTAATCTAATTTGTGGGATCCAAGCAGAGTAAATGATAAACACATAATCTTTAGTCTGTTTGACCTTATAATATAGGATCAACTTTCAAATAAAATTACTGGGTTTAGTTCTACTATAATATGATCACGTGGTTGTGAATAATAGTTGCTACTGTGATGAATGATATCACGTTTGAAGCTTCCACAGCCATTAGCATTTCCATCCTAAAAAGTTGTATGCCACTGTTCGCTATTTTCTCGCAGCATTTACTCCATAATGTAGCATAAATTTTTAACATCAGTAGATGGCTAGCACAATTACCTCAATATCAGCTACACGAAAGTTCTCGTCCAAGGTTGCTTTGAAAAAGTAATCCGTGATAAAGATCTGCAAGGAAAAAATATACCACACACTAACCATGAATTTTCGCTGATCAAGGAGACAGATATGACAAATAAAATTGACAATGCAGTTTACATGAAAAAAGTTCAATACTAGGATAAAGTTCCAGGTTGAAAATATGGCATATTATTCTTATGGATCGGAGGGAGTATTTTTTTTCATCACATCCTCCAAAATTTGCTTTCGTGTAATCTGCCTATAGTGAAGAAAGTGCACAGGACAGTGGAGTTGTGCTTAGGTCCCCTAATATAGATAAGAAAAAAATACAGCTGACATTTTATCTGTGAGAGTAAAGAAATAAAGATTGAAAAAATTTGTACTCCTATATTGATTTTCTAGACATAACTGGCAGAAGAACCATTGCTAGCTAGCAAAGGAAAATTAATTCCTGCAACAAACTATTACTCGTTCATGAAATGATGTACTTTACTCAACTGTTAAATTCCTATAATGTCAAAAGTAACAGACATAATTCATTCAATATCACATGAGCAAAACTCAAGAAGTAACCTGTGGTTTTGACAGTAGTAGCACATCCCTGTGAATACCAGACAACCACCAATGATCCTGATCTTCAAGATAAGAACCATCACTCCACCTCATAACTTGAACAGCAAGAACATTTTCCTTGTCTGGATCAGAATGATGGCAACAATCTGTGATTTCAAACTCAGCGGGAAGCCTGCTGTCCTGGCTGCAAAACCACACAAAATCATGCGTTTTATTCTCTGGACAACGAAATAACAGACTCCAACAGAACAAACAAAATCTCCATGTGGAAATGATTACCTAGCTAGGTAGGATGCGCAATTCAAATACTGCAGGGAAATCTCGCAAGTCATAAGCAGTCTAATACATAGAACAATCCATTACCTTGATGATTAGCACTCCATAGTCTATATATAAGCTATCTTTGCAAAGTGATATAAATGCATGTATTGGTTCAACACAAAAGAAAAAACAATACAATCAAGCTAGCAGCAGCCAACTCACTTTAATCACAATTAACAGACGAGTCATTATAAAAAGTTTCACGGTGCCATTGTTGAACTCCTTGTTCACACTTCACGTAGCAAACAAATGTTTCATATATACATGAGCAATTAGATAACACTTAACAACAGGAATATACAATTAGATGAACGGGGGAAATCTAGACTAATTGCAAATAAAAATATCCGCTCATGTGAAAGATCATACGTAAAAGAAAATCATCCTTTGTGGATCCTACATGCAAGCAAGCAATGCTTCCATGAGCAAATCTGCGACACTTATTTCCAAACGGATGGAGTAGTAAGGAGTACATGCAGAACTTAGGAGTCAGATACTGAAGTAAAGTAACCATGCTTCAAAAAGATACTTGGCAGTAAATACATGAACAAGGAAGTCACCATAACTTTTTGGAGATTCAAGAAATTCAAGGAGTGGAACCATTTGTTTCATACCTATAACCAATTGGTACGCCATTTACCCAAGCAATAAATGCTGAATCAACGGCTTCGAAATGCAACAAGATCCTCCGACCTATCAAAATCAGCTCAGATTTGTTTAAACTGAACGGACATACTAGATAATAGCAATAAGTTGTGCATCCATGTAAAGATTAGGGACAGCAACATTATGCATGTGTAGAGAGAACAAACATATCATAATTACCATAATAGGAGACAGCGCAGGCATACGATAATAAGAGCAAAAAACCATGTAAACCATAAGCAAAATGGATTGTGTCATTGAGGAGAAAGGCGATAACTATAACCCAGACAAACTCTTGAAGAACTGGATAGTCAAATTAGGCAAATCCTAGACTATGTCAAAAACTTTGACAGCAACATTTGCCACAAGACTTTTGCGGTAGTTTAATAAGCCATCTACCAATTAAATCTTCTCCAGGTGTTGCTAGTTGTTGCACAAACAGATTTTCAATTCCATGAACCATGGAATTTCTCATCACAATTGGAACAATCAAACTAACTTCCTTGGATGTATGATCATTTTTTAACTAGAATTGTCCTTGGTATTAAGGCTATATATGCTATTAATTGCAACGCAATCAACAGATTTACATTGAAAAGGAAGATGTGATCCCAAAAATGCAGGATTTTGATTTCGTCGGAAAGAACAGATAGCATACCTTTCCACTCTTTTGGGATGTGAAAAACCTTCCTGTAACAGCCTGTGGGGTTATCAGAGGACACGAATGGCGGGTTCATCGGGAAAGGGTAAGTGACATTCGTGTAGATTGGGCGGTCATACCCGTGCATCTGCCAATTTGAGGGAACTGCAACCAGATTTATGTTCATAATATGAGAACAGAATTCCAACGATGTGAAAAGGCTAAACGGCAGCATCACGATCTGGATAATGCTAAAAGCACATTGGAGAAGCAAGTAGGTCCATGCCTGGCAGAGCCTCCCAGTCAGAGTCATTGAACTGCGCATCGTGGAACTTCTCTGGGACGCTCTCCGGCGACTGGGCCAGACAGAACTTCCAGTATCCGCTGAGCGACCGCGCGTACGGCAGCCCCTCGGACCAGAACGCCGCGCTCTCCAGCGCGCCACGGACGGCGTCGTCGTTCCAGACCGCGGACTCGGCGTCCAGGTAGCTCACGTTCCTCCGGTCACGCCAGTACTTCAGTGCCCCTGTTTTGACAGTTCAGAACACACAGAGAGCAGAGATTCAGTTCCCCTGTTGTCAGGGAGTCTCTAAATCATCAAAGGAAATATCCTCGCAAGGCATATGTATTCCCGGTCTCCTCCTACCGGCCCAGCGACTTTGATTTACCTACCTTCGAGCGTATCCTGGGAGCGGAGCGGCACGTGCGCGTCCCGCTTCCTCCACCGGAAGAAGGAGGGATCCTCCCACGGCTTATGCGGGGAGTTCGTGGGCGGGAACATCGAGCCGCTGGCGGAAGCCACCGCCATTACGCGGGTCCGGCGAACAAGGGTATCCCAATCAGTCGCTCTGTGTACTCAATTTGAACTGCTCATCGATCTCGCGCGCCGAGGAAGAAGAAGGAGAACCTGATCGAACCACGGGACGATCCGTCAGTTGAAGCTGTCGAGGGAGGAGGAGATCGAACCCGCCGGTGCCAGTAGGCCGCTCACCGTCGCCGCCGAGTGGGGAGTGACGAGTTTGGGGACAAAGTATTCTCGACAAGAAGAACAGAAAATAATTTGATAATTTACCACCACAGAGAGCTGTGCTTCAGCCTTCAGGATTTGCCTACGTGTAATGTCACTGACATGTGGACATGGACCACGCATCAGTGAGACGTTGAGTGGCATAACGTGGTCAATAGGGATGCGCGACAGCGCGAGAGAAGATTCTGATCCGGAATGGGAGATGCCGGCCCATCCACGAGAGGTCCTCGGATAGGTTCCGTTCCGGCCCAACAGAACTTCATCAGCACCTGGCCAACTGTTTTCTTTTCAGCAGCGGTAAATACCGCTCACTCTCGGCGCAGGCAGTTCGCGCCACACAGGGGCTACTCCTGTCAGACCGGCCCATTTACTCAGTGGTGATTATGCTTTTTTTTTCTTTTTTTTTCTGTTTTCCTTTTTGGTTTTCTATTCTGATTTTTCCTTCTTTTCTCCTTTTTTAAAAAAATCATTATTTTGGAAAAAAAATCGATGTTCAAATTTTTGGTTTACGGTTTTTAAATTTGGCTCATGATTTCTGAATTTTTTGTTCATTACATGAAAAATTGTTTATGGGTTTTTCAAAATTGGTTCATGACTTCCAAATTTTGTTCATGGAATTTTGAAATTTTGTTCATGATTATTAAAAATTGGTTTATGATTTTGAAAATTGTTCACGATATTGATAATTCATTCATGGTTTTAAAATTTTGGTTCATAGTTTTTAAAAATGGTTTACGATTTTGAAAAATATTCATGATTTTTTAAAAGGGTTCATGAATAAAAAATTCATTTTTGTAATGTAAATAAATCCAGAATGAAAAAAATAAAAACAAAAAAGATATAGAAGGATAAATGAAAAATCATAAAAGGGAAAAAGAGAAACTACCTTAATGGGTCGGGGCCCAAAATAGGCTGCGGGCATGCGGTTGCTTGGCGTGGGTGGGCATCTTTGTTTCCCTCTCCCAACTGCCCCTCAACTCTGGTGATACAAACCCGCTAGGATGTTGTTCCATGTGCCCTCGATAGATTCCACCAACTCCAAAAACAACAACTTGTGATGGCTTCTTCCATCTCCGTCGCGGTGCAATTCATTCTGGCTTCATCATGGTCGGCTTGTCATCCTCCCATGTCGTCCATCCAGACACTCGTCGATAGCGCTAGAGCGATGTAGCTTCATGGTGAACAAGCACACACACTACATCTTCACGTCGGCCTTCGGCACCCGAAGTGGGCGATGTTGTAGAGGATCAGGATGCCTGCCCAAGGCGACGACCTGGTTAAACATCTTGATCAAAACATCCCTCATCAAACAATCGTGTTAATGTGTTGCCAACCCTAGCCATGGGTAGTTCGGCCCAAACTAGACCAAGCTCAAGCCTTCTAAATTTTGAGTTGAACATTGGGCTAGGTCGGGCTCAGACTTAACGAACAAGCGATTTAGTTGGGAGGGGTCGGGCCATGCTCAGGCCTACTATGTTTTCGGTTTTTTGGGCCCAAGGTTTGGCCATGTTTATGGCCTGCTCAACGACAAACGTTGGGAGGTGGAACAAAACATGGTACGAGTTGGGATTATGCCTGCCTAGCTAGTTCATCTATCTAGCACTTAGGCCGATCCTGAACCTTTGTCTGAAACGACGTTCCTGCCATCAATTTGGTTTGGTTTGGTTGTATCATGTGCTAGTCCAGTTTGGGTTCGGTTTCAACCCACAGTTCGGTGAGTTTTAGTTCAATTTTGGTTTGTCTAAATTAGTCACGCGTACTCGGTTTGGATACACCCGGCCTACTCCATTGGTTTTGGCGATTGTTCACTCCACGTGTGGGAGGATGGACCATGGACGGATACGAATCTACTACTCCCTCTGTCTCGGTTTATAAGACCTACGCGTATTTCTAGGTTGACAAATTAACCAGCTTAGCATGAGGTACATAAGATAAAAACTATATTATTACAAACTTCAAATGTTATATTTTCTAATGATATAATTTTTATATTATATAATTTATATTATATAGCTTATGCGGACGACCTAGGTATACGCGTAAGTCTTATAAACTGGGATAGAGGGAGTAGTAGGATGCTTTGTGGATTCTTATCCACTGTGACTGTGCGGTTCATGAACATGTCGATTTCTTCACCGATCCTTATCCAAAGTTTCGAGTAGATTTAGTACAGTTACGTTTCACGGGGAAAGAGAGCAGGGTGCAACACTGCCATGTGAAGGAAAGCGAGGCTGTCGAGTCGCCAAGAGGCAGAGAGAACATACTCTTTACATTATTTCCCATCCTCGCCGCAGATTACAGTACTTGTCGATTACCCCGCCATGGCCAGCAGCAGAGTGTTCATCACTGACGAAGCAGCACGTACGGCGCTCCCTGTCAGACAGGTGACACCTCATCACGAAGAAAAGATGCTGTCACAAGAGGTGCCCTTTTGTGTGTGGTGACCTGTGAGCTTGTCGTTGGCGTGCCACGCCGCTGCCTCTCCGCTCCCCCGGCCATGTGTGGCGATCTCGCGGTCTCCTGCTTCCCCTACACCTCGATCCGTCCATCTCCTCCGGCCGGCCGGACGCGTCCGGCAATCCAGCTTTTCAGTTCCGTCCCGATGGATCTTTTTCATCGGAAGATCTCTCTCGAGCCCTGCTCGAACCCCCTACGGCGAATTCCTCACTGGTTGTAAATGAGGCAATAGATGTACAAATTATAATCTTGCACAGTTTTAGTATAAGAGCATCTCTAGTCATACAGTATATCAGGTCAAATCCGTAAAATTTGCAGTACCCGTCTAAAACGAATAAAAACCGGCCCGAACAGATTCCATAAAAATGATTAAAATCGTAAAAAACAAAATTACACCTTCCACAATATCAGTTCTCGTATACGGGATATATTTAGTTTGGGAGGCTGCGGTCATCGGCTCATCGCTCGCCGACAGAAATTTCACACCTAATGGCGATCAATTTCAAGGTACGTGAATTCTAACTCTACGACGACCTAGCTAATTGTTAGAGCGAGGTCGCGCGTCGGGACCATACGATCGTGGATGGACGGCGCGCGATGAGCGGTGCGTTGTCAGAACCCAAATAGACGTTGTGCCTGTAGCGTAGCACTGTCCCGTCGTTTCAAACAGGGCCGTTCCCCATTTTGGCTTCGTCGTTTCCTCCGCCTCCGTCGATTCCTCCCAGCGATTTCCCCTCCCGCTCCCTCGATTCCTCCACATACTTCATCCATGGGCGCGATTCGAGCGGCAGTGAAGTGATTTCGGACGGTGCCTCTCGATGTCATCCTCTGCATCCTTTCTGTCGGAGCTGGCTTGGTTCCCGCTGCATCCGTCCTTTCGATTCGAGCAGGGCTGAGGTGATTTCGGACGGCGTCGCTCGTCGTCGTCGTCTCCATCCTTTTTTTTGTCGGAGCCGGCTACATCCTAGTGAAGTGCGGTACTCCTTTCCGCTGGAGACTGTACATTCCGCTGGTAAAGGGCGGGAGTTGTACTGCTGCTTCTTCATCCCGTCGGCGGTTGGTTCGAGGAGCGGAGGGTTTGCTACTCCGCCGCGTTTGACCGGCTGCTTCCTGACGCCGGAGGTTACATCTACGAGCTGTTTGCACTTTCTGTCGTCACAGGCCATACTGGGCTCTATTCGGCTACATCGTCGTGCTCAGGTAATTTCGACAGATCCCCAGATTGTGCAGTAGATGTACCTTGCTTGATCTATTAGATTGAACCACCATGATGTAGTGATTTAGGGCCACCTCCTATTCCAGTAGATGTACCTTAGCAAGATCCATTTAGATGGTTCTCAGCACCAATCCAGTAGATGTATCCCCTTGAATGCAGCAGATGGACCTCTCCTTTTATTGATCCAGTAGATGTAGTTTTGTCCTTATTTTTAATACTAGATGTGTCTGAGTTGTTAAGTATATGTACCTCTATTATTAGTAGATACACCTAGTTTCTTCACTGGATGTACATGGGTTCTCAGTAGATGTACCTCATCACTTTTTGTTAGTAGATGTACCTGGTTTTAATACTATATGTACCTGATATATGTTTACACCCATCCTAGATGTACCTGGGTTCTCAGTAGATGTACCTGGGTTCTCGGTAGATGTACCTCATCACTTTTTGTTAGTAGATGTACCTGGTTTTAATACTAGATGTACCTGATATATGTTTACACCCATCCTAGATGTACCTGGGTTCTCAGTAGATGTACCTCATCACTTTTTGTTAGTAGATGTATCTGGTTTTAATACTAGATGTACCTGATATATGTTACACCCATCCTAGATGTACCTGGGTTCTCAGTAGATGTACCTCATCACTTTTTGCTATGGAAGTTGTACCTGGTATTAATACTAGATGTACATGATAGATGTGTCTGGTCATTTTTTATCCTGTAGATGTGCCTTTTTTCTTAGAAGATGTACCTAGAGTTTCAGGTGTATGTATCTGAGTAGATGTATATGTAGCTTTTGTTCTTATTTTTTAATACTAGATGTGTCTCATAACTTTTTGTGTTATTAGATGTACCTGGTTTTTTTTAATTTTTGATAATACCTGGTTTTAGATGTACCTTATCACTTTTTGCCCAGTAGTTATGCCTGTTTTCTTAGTAGGTTTTGTCCTTAGTTTTAATACTAGATGTGCATGTGTTCTAGATGTTCCTGGTTTAATTATTAGATGTGCCGGTTTTAGCTTTTGGTGTACATACTGGATGTACCTGGTTTTTTTAGGTGTACATGTATTTTGTTAGTAGATGTGCCTTGGTTTAATTACTAGATGTGCCAGTTTTAGCTTGGTTTACATATTGGATGTACCTGGGGTTTTTAGTTGTATATGTGTTTGTTAGTAGATTTGCTTTGGTTTAATTACTAGATGTGTCAGTTTTAGCTTGGTTTGCATACTAGATGTACCTGGGGTTTAGCTTGGTTTACATACTAGATGTACCTGGGTTTTTTAGGTGTAAATTTGTTTGTTAGTAGTTGTACATGTGTTTCTTAGTAGACAATATTTTCTTAGTAGATGTACACATGTCCCTGTTTTCTTACTAGACAATATTTTGTTTTACTGGATTTACCTACTTTCTTGCTAGATGTACCTTTGTTTTTTTTGTGGATGTACCTACCTTGTTGTATTGCGAGCCCTTATTATTTTCTGGTTGTACATCCAAGTTTTTTCCCCCTTTTTGGTACTGGATGTAAGTATCACTAATTCATGTTCTTTTTTTCCAATTGCTAGATGTACCTTTGTTTTATTTTAGTGGATGCACCTACCTTAGTTCCCCTTGTTGATATTCTGTTTGTTTTTAATTTCACTAATTCATGTTCTTTATTTTTCTTTTTCACAGTACAAATGACAATATTAGGGAGCAGCAGGAAGGTTAGATCAGGGAAGAAGCATTCAAAGCTAAGCATGATGCGTAAAAAGCTTACACCGCGGTCTAGAACATCACCAGCACATCTTCCTAAGGATGATACAGTTAAAGACATTCAAGTTGAGCAGCCCAACTCAGAATAGGAAACTGAGAATCACGTAGTGTTATCACAGGTTCGTATTGCTATCACAGCAGAACTTTTTTTACTACACAATATTTTTGTATATACTTGTGTCATAGACATGATTCATTAGCTTCTTCTTTTCTATTTTTTCACTAGGGTAAATCTAGAAAATGCTTTCAACGGGCGTCACCTATGAAGTTGGTCAGCCTCTACCCTAGTGTGTCAGAAGAGCAGAAATCAATGATAAGAAGAGCAAAATATGGAGGACTACTGGACATCAAGTGTTCGAAGCTCCGGCCTAAATTATGCAAGTTCCTCTTGGAAAGCTTTGATCCAACGTCATGTATGATGGTGTTTCCTGGGCGAGGTGCAATCCCTGTGGACGAAGCATCTGTTAAGAAAGTTCTCGGAGTACCTCGAGGCAAGTTGGAAATACGGTATGAGGTGGATGCTGATGCTACAACATTCATGAAAGATAAAATTGGAGCAGGAACCTGTAAGCAGCCAACGTAGCAATGTTAAAGAAGAAGCTATTGTCAATGAAAGATGCTGATAGCGACTACTTAAGGCTTTTTATAACATATGGAATGTGTTCTGTGCTCGCTCCAACCACAAGTGTGAGAATCAGCCCCAGTTTGTATCCATCACTGGTTAACATCAGCCAAGCGAAGAATCTGAATGTTTGCAAATTTGTGATAATGATGATCTGTGAAGCAAGCAAAACAGGTGCAGAAAAGGGGATCATGAAGTCCTCCATGTTGTACTTAATGGTATAACTTTGTTTTATATTCAAGACATTGTGTGTTTTTTTGCTTTCTATTTTTTCCTTAGCTTCTCTATGTAATTGAATCCATCCAATGTCTATTTTAATATAATTATTACTTCTTGTAGGTGAAATATCTAGACTCCTTACAACTAGAAGACATGGAGGTCAGCGCAGAAGGCACACGGGTATCAGTTTGGACCAATGCCATGGTTAAAAAAGCAATAGCACAGGATACACGAAGCGATGGTAGCTTTGGCATGGCTCCGGTAATGCACCTATCCACATTTAATATCCTAATATAAATGTTTTTGCACCATTTTGATGCAACCTCATAGCTTCTGAATGTAGTTTCTTAGGTACTTTTCTAGATGAACATGTAAATAAATTTTAGTTGAACGTGCCTGTACAACAACTAAACTTTTTATCCTTCTTTTTTCCCGGACAGCTAAAACCTGAATTCGCAACCACGGAAGCTCAATTTGAAGAAGAAAATGCTGAACCTGAAAACGAGACATGTGAACATGTAGCAGATGAAGATTCAGAGGGACAGAGTGAAGGGTTTCGCGGCATAGTAAATCAAAATTTCCTACGGATGCGAACAGAGGGAAGCCTAGATCTAATCTAGGAGATGCAAACAACGAGAGAGATTGGATTAGATCTTCATACCCTTGAAGATTCGCACAGCGGAACGTTCGTCGGAACATGGGTGATGTAGTCGTACTCGCTTCTCCTCCTCTCGATCCGATCCGATCTAGCACCACAAGTGGCGATGCCTCCGTGAGATGCACACGTGCAGCACCTCGACGTATCCTCCTTCCTCGGTCCAGCAAGTATGGTGGAGAGATGGGTTCGATCTAAAACGTGACGGCGCGGTGCAATTGGTGGAGAGTTTCTGCAGCAGGGCTTCGCCTACACGCAGTCGGGGGGGAGAGAGAGAGGAGGGCAGCAGGGCGACTGGCTTGAGGGGAAGGTGTGTGGGGGGGTGCGCCCCCAGCCCTCTTTATATAGAGGGGTGGGCGGAAGCCCTAGCCCCTCCCCCAAGCCAAGGCCGGCGGCCAAGGAGGAAGAGTGGGGGCCAAGTAACCCCCCCCCTTCCTAGAAGCTCCAACTAGGGTTTATCCCTAGTTTGGCCGGCTGGGCCCTAACAGGGCACTCCCTCATAGGCCCATTCCCCCTCCCGGAAGGTGGGGCCACGTTGGTCCCCTTCCGGAAGGTTCTAGAAGCTTCCGGTACAATACCGATTAACCCGGAATAATTCCGAACTCCAAAAATTGCACTGCCTTATATGAATCTTATTCTCCGGACCATTCCGGAACCTCTCGTGATGTCCCGGATCCCATCCGAGACTCCGAACAAAAACTCATAAACCAATTATCCAATCTATCCTAGCGTCGATACACGTTAAGTGTGTGACCCTTCGGGTTCGAGAATATGCAGACATGATCTTCTATCAATAATCAACAGCGGGGTCTGGAAACCCATATTGACTCCCACACATTCATCGATGATCATATCGGATGAACCACGATGCCAGGATTCAATCAATCCCATATATATATTCCCTTCGTCTCGCAATATTTTACTTGCCCGAGATTTGATCGTCGGTACCGTCATACCTAGTTCAATCTCGTTCATAGCAAGTACTTTACTCGTTCCGTAATCCGATATCACTTTGTGATTAACTCCTTAACCACATGCTTGCAAGCGGTGTTGATATCGATTACCGAGTGGGCCCGAAGTATATCTCTCCAACTTGGGAGGGACAAATCCCATCTCGATACATACAACCCAACAGATACTTTCCGATCACCTGAGAGACACCTTTATGATCACCCTCTCATAGGATGACGTTTGATGACCTCAAAGCTTTCTTCCGATACCAGGGAGTTGTATTATCTCATGGTCTAAGGAATACAATATTTGACATAAGAAAAGCTTCGCAAAGATGAACACGATGACACGATCTAATTGCTTCGCTTAGTTTGGGTCTGTCCATCATATCATTCTCCCAATGATATGATCTCATTATTAATCGACAACTCATGTCCATGGTTAGGAAACCTTAACCATCATTAATCAATGAGCTAGTCCATAGAGGCGTACTAGGGACACGGTGTTGTTCACAAACCACACAAGTATTAAAGTTTTCGCTTAATACAATTCTAGCATGGAATATAAACATTATCATGAACAAGAATTATAATAATAATAATATCTTTATTATTGCCTCTAGGGCATAATTCCAACAGTCTCCCACTTGCACTAGAGACAATAATCTAGTTTACATTTGGCAACAATCTCACACCCATGGCACTGAGGTGCTGATCATGTTTTACACGTGGAAGAGGTTTAGTCAATGGATCTGCGACATTCAGATCTGTATGTACTTTGCTAATCTTCAGATCTCCATCTGCTATATAATCTCGGATTATATGAAACTTGCGGTTGATATGCTTGGTCTTTGGATGATATCTTGGTTCCTTAGCGAGTGCTATGGCGACAGTGTTGTCACACAATATCTCTAGTGGGTCCAATGCACTTAGAACCACACCAAGCTCAGTGATGAAGTTTCTGATCCAAACTCCTTCACTTGACGCTTCTGCAGCAGCCATGTATTCCGCTTCTACTGTAGATCCCGCGATCACGCTTTGCTTGCAGCTTCTCCAGCTCACAGCTCCTCCATTCAAAATATACACGTATCCTGTCTAAGATTTAGAATCATCCTTGTCGGTGTCGAAACTAGCATCGACGTAACCTTTTACGACGAGTTGTTCATCACCCCCATAGACTAAGAACATTTCTTTAGTCCTATTTAGGTACTTTAGGATGTTCTTCACGGCTGTCCAGTGTTCCACTCCTGGATCACTTTGATATCTGCTCGTCAAACTAAGAGCATTGGACACATCCGGTCTAGTACACAGCATGGCATACATGATAGAACCTATGGCCGAGGCATAAGGCACTTTGCTCATAGCTTACCTATCATTTAACGTAGCTGGACACTGAGCCTTGATCAATATCTTACCTGACAACATAGGCACTGAACCTTTCTTTGCCTTATCCATTCTGAACCTTTTCATAACTTTGTCTAGGTATGTACTCTGGCTTAAAGCTATCAGGCGTCTTTGTCTATCTCTATAGATTTTGATGCCCAATATATAAGCAGCTTCTCCTAGGTCTTTCATTGAAAAACACTTGTTCAAATAACTCTTCACATCGTTAAGCATGTTAATGTCATTTCCAATAATCAATATGTCATCCACATATAGTACCAGAAATGTCACCGAGCTCCCACTCATTTTCTTGTAGATACAAGCTTCGTAGCAATTTGGAACAAATCCAAAGCTCTTGATCACTTGATCAAAACGAAGGTTCCAACTCCGAGATGCTTGCTTCAGTCCATAAATAGAACGCTAAAGTTTGCATACTTTATCAGCATCCTTAGGATCGACAAAACCTTCGGGTTGCATCATATACAACTCTTCATCAATGTTGCCATTGAGGAATGCAGTCTTGACATCCATCTGCCATATTTCATAATCATGAAACGCAGCAATTGCTAATAAAATCCGAATGGACTTAAACATCGCTACGGGAGAGAAAGTCTCATCGTAGTCAACACCTTGAACTTGTCGAAAACCTTTCGCGACAAGCCGTGCTTTGTAGATGGTCACATTACCATCCGCGTCCGTTTTCTTCTTGAAGATCCATTTGCACTCAACGGCCTTTCGGTCGCTAGGAGGGTCCACCAAAGTCCATACTTGGTTTTCACTCATGGATCCCAATTCGGATTTCATGGCTTCTAGCCATTTCTCAGAGTCTGGGCTCATCATCGCTTCCTCATAGTTCGTAGGTTCCCTGTCTTCTACCAACAAGACAGTCAAGACAGGGTTTCCGTACCACTCAGGAGGGGCACGCGACCTTGTCGACCTGCGACGTTCAGTAGCAGCATCGTCCGAAGCTTCATGATCCTTGTCATTAGCTTCCTCTATCGTTGGTGCAGGCGGCACTGGAACAATTTCAGGTGCTGCGCTACTCTCCAATTCAAGAGAAGGTTCAATAACCTCGTCTAGCTCTACTTTCCTCCCACTCACTTCTTTCGAGAGAAACTCCTTCTCAAGAAAGGAACCGTTCTTTGCGACAAACACTTTGCCTTCGGTTCTGTGATAGAAGGGATACCCAATAGTTTCCTTAGGGTATCCTATGAAGACACATTTCTCCGCTTTGGGTTCGAGCTTGTCCGGTATCAACTTCTTGACGTAAGCTTCGCATCCCCAAACCTTAAGAAACGACAACTTAGGTTTAGCACCAAACCATAGTTCATACGGTGTCGTCTCAATGGATTTAGATGGTGCCCTATTTAAAGTGAATGCAGCGGTTTCTAATGCATAACCCCAAAATGATAACGGCAAATCAGTAAGAGACATCATAGATCGGACCACTATCTAATAGGGTTCGATTCCGGCGTTCAGACACACCATTGCGCTGTGGTGTTCCGGGTGACGTGAGTTGCGAAACGATTCCGCTTGCTTTAAGATGCGTGAGAAAATCATAACTCAAATATTCACCTCCACGATCGGATCGTAGAAACTTAATCTTTCTGATACGATGGTTCTCCACTTCATTCTGAAATTCTTTGAACTTTTCAAATGTTTCAGATTTATGTTTCATTAAGTAGATATACCCATATCTACTTAAGTCATCGGTAAAAGTGAGAAAATAGCGATATCCACCGCGCGTCGAAACACTCATCGGTCCGCATACATCGGTATGTATGATTTCCAACAAGTCCGTTGCTCGCTCCATCATACCGGAGAACGGGGTTTTGATCATCTTGCCCATGAGACATGGTTCGCATGTGTCAAATGATTCAAAATCAAGAGACTCCAAAAGTCCATCAGAATGGAGTTTCTTCATGCGCTTTACACCAATATGACCTAGACGATAGTGCCACAAATAAGTAGTATTATCACTATCTACTTTGCATCTCTTAGCTTCAATGTTATGGATGTGTGTTTCATCCCTTTCGAGATTTAGAAGAAATAAACCATTCACAATAGGTGCATGACCATAAAAGATGTTACTCATATAAATAGAACGACCATTATTCTCCGATTTAAATGAATAACCGTCTTGCAATAAACAAGATCTAGAAATAATGTTCATGCTCAACGCAGGCACATAATAACACTTATTAAGGTTTAAAACTAATCCCGAAGGTAAAACTAAGGAGAGCGTGCCGACGGCCATCACATCAACTCTTGATCCGTTGCCAACGCGCATCGTCACCTCATCCCTCGCAAGCCGCCGTCTATTCCGTAGCTCCTGTTTCGAGTTACAAATATTAGCAACTGAACCAGTATCAAATACCCAGGCACTACAACGAGGGCTAGTAAGGAAAACATCAATAACATGTATATCAAATACACCTTTGATGGTGCCCGCCTTCTTGTCCGCTAAGTACTTCGGACAGTTGCGCTTCCAGTGACCCTTGTCCTTGCAATAGAAGCACTCAGTGTCCGGCTTAGGACCAGACCTGAGCTTCTTCTCAGCAGGGGCAACGCGCTTGCCGCCGCCTTTCTTGAAGGGCTTCTTTGCACCCTTACCTTTCTTGAAGGTGGGGGGCTTGTTGACCATCAATACACGATTATCCTTTTTGATGTCCACCTCCGCTACTTTCATCTTAGCAAAGAGCTCAGTGATCATATCAGTGGAACCAATCTGATTGTGATCAACTACAAAACTTTTGTAGCTAGGAGGGAGTGACTGCAGAACTCTGTCAATCTTGAGCTCCTCTGGAATCTTGCAGTCCAGTTGCTCAAGGCGTTGAGTGTAGCCCGACATCTTAATGGCGTGCTCACTAACGGAACTCCCTTCCTCCATCTTGCAGTTAAAGAATTTCTTAGAGATCTCATATCTCTCAGAACGGGCCTGAGTCTGAAACATGGTTTTCAGCTCCTCGAGAATCTCAAAGGGCCTGGCAAACTCCTCAAAACGATTTTGAAGATCCGATTCCATAGCAAACAACATGGCGATCTTAATCAAATCATAATCATCCTTGCGCGACTGATAAACAGCTTTCTCATCAGCCGACGCATCTACAGCAGGGGCGTCACCTAGCGCATTCTCAAGGACATAGTCCTTTTGTCCGCCAGCGAGAATGATTCTCACATTGCGGAACCATTTGGTGAAGTTAGACCCATTGTTTCTAAGCTTTTCCATCTCAGCAAAAACGTTGAAGTTGAAGTTGGACTTAGCCATTTGATCTACAGTATTTGCAAGTACAACTTAGACTATGTTCATGATAAATAGTTCAACTTAATCAAATTACTAGATGAACTCCCACTAAATTCAACATCCCTCAAGTTGTTTAGTGAACATGATCCAAATTCACCACACCTAATCCGATCATCACGAGAAGAGATGTGGCTTCAATGGTGGACAACGAAGTGTCGATCATATCATTCATATGACTCATGCTTAACCTTTCGGTTCATGTGTTCCGAGGCCATGTATGTACATGCTAGGCTCGTCAAGTTAGACCCAAGTATTTCCGCGTGTGCAAAACTGGCTTGCACCCGTTGTATGTGAGCGTAGAGTCTATAGCACCCGATCATCACGTGATGCTTGTACACGACGAACTTTCGCAACGGTGCATACATGGGGAGAACACAGTTTTTATCTTGATCTTTAAGTGAGGAATCATCTTATAATGCTACCGTCGCGATCTAAGCATAATAAGATACATAAAAGGATAAACATCACATGCATATAACTTTATGTGGCATGGTATAGCCAATCTTCGCGCAATGATCTCCATCTTGTGCGTGCCGGCATGATCTCCATCACTCCACCATGATTGCCTCCACCACGAATAGCAACTACAACTATTGCTAACTACTTAGCGATAAAGTGAAACTATTACATGGCGTATAAGAAGTTGACACACAGGTCATACACAATTATAAAGACAACCATATGGCTCCTGCCGGTTGTGTACTCATCGACATGCAAGTCGTGAAACATTACAAAACATGATCATCACATACATTATACACATCACATCTTGGGCCATACCATATCACAGAAAACACTCCCTGCAAAAACAAGTTAGACGCCTCTACTTTGTTGTTGCATGTTTTACGTGGCTTATGGGAGTAGATGCTAAGAACGATTCTTACCTACGGAAAACCACAACGGTGATATTATGGTTGCCAAACTCTGGTGTAAATCCCATGACAACTATAGTGAGAGAAACTGGCATCCACCAGCCGCATGTGTGGAACAAGCCACACGTCAAGTGCGGAGCCGGTCTCGCGAACGACGTCGCGTAAGGTTGGCCTGGACCGCTTCAATCTCACTATACCGCGTCATAAGAAGAACACAAACAAGAGGCTTGCAACAGAAAACATCAACGCCCGCAACAACCATGTTGCGTTTTACTCGTGAAACACATCTACGCATAGATCTAGCTCTGATACCACTGAAGGGTTTCGCGGCATAGTAAATCAAAATTTTCTACGGATGCGAACAGAGGGAAGCCAAGATCTAATCTAGGAGATGCAAACAACGAGAGAGATTGGATTAGATCTTCATACCCTTGAAGATTCGCACAGCGGAATGTTCGTCGGAACGTGGGTGATGTAGTCGTACTCGCTTCTCCTCCTCGCGATCCGATCCGATCTAGCACCACAAGTGGCGATGCCTCCGTGAGATGCACACGTGCAGCACCTCGACGTCTCCTCCTTCCTCGGTCCAGCAAGTATGGTGGAGAGATGGGTTGTATCTACAATGCGACGGCGTGGTGCAATTGGTGGAGAGTTTCTGCAGCAGGGCTTCGCCTACACGCAGTCGGGAGGGAGAGAGAGAGGAGGGCAGCAGGGCGACTGGCTTGAGGGGAAGGTGTGGGGGGGGTGGTGCGCCCCCAGCCCTCTTTATATAGAGGGGTGGGCGGCAGCCCTAGCCCCTCCCCCAAGCCAAGGCCGGCGGCCAAGTAGGAAGAGTGGGGGGCAAGTAATCCTCCCCCCCTTCTAGAAGCTCCAACTAGGGTTTATCCCTAGTTTGGCCGGCTGGGCCCTATGGGCCTTGTGCCCCTGGCCCAATGCGGCCAGGGCACTCCCTCATAGGCCCATGCCCCCTCCCGGAATGTGGGGCCACGTTGGTCCCCTTCCGGAAGGTTCTAGAAGCTTCCGGTACAATACCGATTAACCCGGAACAATTCCGAACTCCAAAAACTGCACTGCCTTATATGAATCTTATTCTCCGGACCATTCCGGAACCTCTCGTGATGTCCCGGATCCCATCCGAGACTCCGAACAAAAACTCATAAACCAATTATCCAATCTATCCTAGCGTCGAGACACGTTAAGTGTGTGACCCTTCGGGTTCGAGAATATGCAGACATGATCTTCTATCAATAATCAACAGCGGGGTCTGGAAACCCATATTGACTCCCACACATTCATCGATGATCATATCGGATGAACCACGATGCCAGGATTCAATCAATCCCATATATATATTCCCTTCGTCTCGCGATATTTTACTTGCCCGAGATTTGATCGTCGGTACCGTCATACCTAGTTCAATCTCGTTCACAGCAAGTACTTTACTCGTTCCGTAATCCGATATCACTTTGTGATTAACTCCTTAACCACATGCTTGCAAGCGGTGTTGATATCGATTACCGAGTGGGCCCGAAGTATATCTCTCCAACTTGGGAGGGACAAATCCCATCTCGATACATACAACCCAACAGATACTTTCCGATCACCTGAGAGACACCTTTATGATCACCCTCTCATAGGATGACGTTTGATGACCTCAAAGCTTTCTTCCGATACCAGGGAGTTGTATTATCTCATGGTCTAAGGAATACAATATTTGACATAAGAAAAGCTTCGCAAAGATGAACACGATGACACGATCTAATTGCTTCGCTTAGTTTGGGTCTGTCCATCATATCATTCTCCCAATGATATGATCTCATTATTAATCGACAACTCATGTCCATGGTTAGGAAACCTTAACCATCATTAATCAATGAGCTAGTCCATAGAGGCGTACTAGGGACACGGTGTTGTTCACAAACCACACAAGTATTAAAGTTTCCGCTTAATACAATTCTAGCATGGAATATAAACATTATCATGAACAAGAATTATAATAATAACATTTTTATTATTGCCTCTAGGTCATAATTCCAACACAGAGCATTCTATTTTCAGATCCAGAAAAGATCAACACATTCATTGACAAGAATACACCAGTAGGGCGTTCAGTAAAAGTAAGTGCATGATTTCTTTTTAAGAAATCGCGTCGATCATGTTCATAATATATCTACTTTCTTTTCGTTTCATAGAATTAGTTAATATATATCCGTGCCACTGACGATGATTATTGGTACCTTCTTTTGTTCATTTTATTTTTTAGGAGACAGCAAGATACAAGGAAGCAGTTGAGTTTGCATGCCACAACTTTGAAGCAGGATTGAAGATGCTACTGAAGAGTATTGCACCAAAAGCTCGCAAACGAAGAGTAAGATGTAACAAGAAATCCAATAAATCTTCTAATGAGGGATGCATGAACAGCGGAAGTGAAAAAGCATGTCCTATCGCTGCCAATACAGTTGAGGAACACATGCCCATCATAGTAAATGGATCTGATCAAGATGAGAACATCTGCCAGGACGGAGATACACACCAGTCAAGAACAGCCGATCCTCTGACTTTTGTGGACCATGCATGTGCCACATATGAAGTTCGGAAAGATGAGGTTGTTATGGAAGATGAAATGTCAGAGAGACACAGAAAAGTAGAAACTGCGGACTTAGTTCATGAGAACAGGGAGACCACAAAAGATGGAACATCAGATATGTTTGCTATGGAAGATAAAAGTTCAGAGTTTCAGAGAAAAGAAGAAAGTACAATCGTACAGATGGATACAACAGAGAGAAACCAAACTGCATTACATGTTGATGATGCCAAACAACAGTGTACTCTCAACAGTAGCAATGAGAATGAGAACACTACAGCAACAAACAGTAACAATGTTATGACAGCATCAACATCCTTAATCAGTGTGGTTGCTGAGATCCCAAGAAATTTTGATGATAAATTGAACGCTGCAACTGAAAAAGATACCATACCATCTCTGGTTGAGGACATGAAAGCCAAGGACAAGTGTGGAATCAACACCATAGCTGAACAATGTATCAACAAGGAATTGGTAGTCCCCGAGAAACCGGTGAAAATGGCATTCAAAGAAACTAGTTCTTCAGAAGTTTTTGATGAAAAAGTTCATCCCACAACAGAAATTGAGCAAGTTGGGGAAGATTTGTGG
This sequence comes from Avena sativa, assembly GCA_916181665.1. Taxonomy (NCBI): domain Eukaryota; kingdom Viridiplantae; phylum Streptophyta; class Magnoliopsida; order Poales; family Poaceae; genus Avena; species Avena sativa. The sequence goes on along the minus strand of OV702282.1, from coordinate 443,503,143 downwards.
CGTAAAAGAAATGAGAACTTACTTGAGTTGGTACGGAGTCCACCTCGTACTGATTTTCAAGATCATCTACAGTTAGAACTACCGGTGTTTCTTGACATAGAGACTGCATGTCCAACAAAGGATGATTTTGAAAGTATTCTTCAACATATGCCAAGGATGAATCTCGAGGAAGCACAAAAAGGACTACCAAATATGATTGATGGAAGTAAAAGGCCTGAGGTGGATAAACTGTTGGAAATTGAACCAAAGTTTGAACCTTTGAAGAGGAAATCTGTTTCATTTGCTCACTAGCAACCGAAGAGGATGAAAAGTATCGAGCCTACTATTTCTCCATCACCGACTAGGTACAGAACCAGAGCAGCTGCACGTCTAGAATCATTGGCCAGCCCAATTAAAGTGGAGGACACGACTAAAACCACATCTACACCAAGAAGTGCAATTAGGAAAATGTCTCCGGGAAAGGTCACTTGCCAACAGAGCCCTCATGATAGTACTGGTCGCAGATACACAAGGTCCACAAGCAGAACACCAATGGTTGGGGATGATTCTGCACCTAGGACAACAACTAGCAACATTCCAAGCTCATCTCAGTATGATTCGATGAATAGGAAACTTGATTTTGACAGCAATGAATCAGATAGGAGAAGAGAACTTGCGATACTAGCTGCAGATCCTCCATCTTTCGACCTCGACACACCACCAGATGTGGATGACAAAATTGAGCAAGTAGAAGAAGTAGCTGCTGGAAAAATAAGCAAACAACAAAGACAACAAACAGACCCTATGGGGCAAGCAGGACATAGTAAAGCAATTGTAGATCCATCAAGTACAAGCATTACACCAGTGCCATATTAATATGAAAAAAGAGTCGTAAAGGTTGGAAAGTTTGCAAAATCACCGTTTGTCGATTATGAAAATCAGAAGAACTATGATGTATCAAAGTCCGTGGAGGAGGTATACAGCATGGTCTGTGATCATGGGTGGAAGAGTAATTTAGCTACGAATACAGAAGTTGTCATGGATGTTGGGGTGCTTTATGTCAGCCTCGGAAACTTAGCAGAATCAGTAGCACCAGGGAAAAAACTGGTGAACATAGTAGCTGAGATGGGGATCCACATAATTAAGGAGGAGAACCAAAACATGAAAAAATACATAACGCCTCTGCGTATATATGTAAGTTTCCTTCTTGAATATTTAAAAAAAATCGACTTTGCCATTGTGAAACGATGTAATGTATCTTTTTTACCTAACTGTTTTTGTTGTTCCTTTTTTTTTGCAGAAGTACCTTATCAATTGTCGATTCGAACTCAAAGATGTCACAAGGTGTTTTGAGAACAGTCCAGCGAACAGGCTTGATCACAAAGATGTTGTGAGTAACTTTTTTTAAGTGCAATGAATGTTGTTTTTATTTTAATTTGTTTGTTCTTCTTTTCTGCATAAAAACATTGATACATCTTAAATAAAAATGCTGGCTCATATTCACTGTAGTACCGATGCCCATTACAGCATAAAAATAAATAGTACTACTATATGTTCATCAATTTGACCTTGAATTTTTTGTTATGAATGTAACACAGGTTTGCTTCCCAACACTAGAAACTTTTCCAGGATGTCCTCTTGATTCCTCTGGTCACTATTGGCTAGTTGTCCTTAGCATAAAAGCGGACATATTCGAGATCATAGATTCTCTTGCTAGTAAGGGTGAAGCTCTTTTGATGGAATCTTGCCATTTGCTAGTTGCATCCGTTAAAAAGATGTGGTCAAAGGAGTACAAGAATTCAAAAGTAAATATTGCAAACTGGCATATAGAAGTCATTGACAGCCCAAAACAACTAAATGGGTAAAACTCAACATTTGTCACATCATAGCACCCTGTTTTTTGCAGCACATAGCAAAGCACCATGTTCTCTTTTTAACCATTTTTGCTCTCTGCAAATGAGTTTTTCAGGTTTGATTGCGGATTCTTCACATTGAAAAACCTAGAAGAGAAGCATGGTCGAAAGGTGTCATCATTTACCCAGAAAGATCTCCCAAATATAAGGAAGCTATACACAGACAAATGGTTGCGGTGGCCAAAGAACAAAGCTCCATGGCACTTATACATATAGTTCATCAAAAGGGGTAATACACGGATCATAAACATTTTCTTTTTGTGCAAATTTGTGTGTTTATCCTAGGAAAAGCCTGTTTTTTGCAACTTTGTATATGAACATGTACTAATGCTTGTAGGAATGTTTGTTTGCAACAACATGGCACCAAAATAAAGAACCAAAAGCAAGTTGTTTGGTCTGTTTATTTTTTTCCTGAGCATACAAATGAGATAAACACACCAAACATCTTTATTTTTTCATAGATAGCACATGAAGTAAATGTAGCAGACAACTTTTTAGCCCAGAGCACATTACAAACAATATTTTCCTGAGCATACACTAATTGAATAGTGACAGTACTGGATATTTTTCCGGGTTTGCAAGCCTAACACGGCAGTTGCGCGCATCATGATTTGTCTCATTGCATATTCTGCAATTATTTGGATGAGGCTTCTTTAACTGTAGACCACTCTTCTTCCTCTTCTGGGGTGGTCTTCCTTTAGGGGTTGTGACGGGAGGATCTCTTGCTCTTCTATTTGCAGCAACTGTAGGATCTTGCTCCATATCCGGGTTGTCTGCTATATTAGTTTCAGGATTGATGCTCACTGGACTTTTCCCTTTCTTCTTCCTCTTTGAAGCATCTGCAGTAGCTTTCTTCAAGTCAGCCATCTCCTTTTCCATTGCTCGCATATGTCTTTCAGCAATTTCTTTTGTCTTCTCTGAAGAAGCTAAACCCACAGCAAGCTTAGAGAATTCATTACAGAGATTACCGTAGAGGAGTACCTCATATCTTTCCTAGAGAGCTTCTTCCCAGTAGGATTCTGTTGTGGTTCAGCATCAGGTACAACAATATCAGGAGGGGGCAACGACCACCTAGGCAGTATGTAGTGCTCAGGAATTTTCAGCACTGCACCTAGGCAAGACATAAATTTCATGACATGGCAGCATAGGATTCCATCTTTATTGAATTTACAACATTGACAATTGTAGATTTCATTGGAAAAATCCACATCAACCATGTAACTCCTAGCACCATAGCCAAACACAGATCCTTGAATTGGATAGACTTCATACATACCACCACCACAATCTCGAGCATTGTAGGACGTAATTTTGCGAAGCTCAACTTGGAAACGGCTGTAGATAGGCATAGTGTAAGTATGTAATATTTGCTGCTCCATTGGAAACTCTGACCACACTCTAACTGTCTTCTCTTCACCAACAAACTCATGAGCATCTTCAGCAATTTCAATTTTTTCTTGCAATTTCATGTATTGCTTAAAAAAACGCAGCAAGCTGTCATTCGGGCTGATGTATTGCTTAAGCACTGCATTGAATCCTTCACTTCTAAAAGTAGTTTGTAGGAATGGGAAGAATCGATGCCGAGAATAAGCTGGCACGAAGAATTCTCGCAGATCATAGAGGTCAAGGAAATGTGTGTTATCAGCGACATCATGCCTTTGCAGCATCTCTGCCCATCTCAGTTCAAACTCCTCAACACTCACGGAATAGTCAATTACGTCATTGAATTCTATTCGCAGAGTATCTCGAGTTGCAACAAATGGTCCAAGCTTCTCTTGTACTTTCTGCATTATATGCCATCTGCAATACCTATGCCATATACCAATGAACACTAATAGGATAGTAGATCTAATCGATTGGTCCTGGTCAGTAATGATGTTGACCGGATGTAATCCATCCATTGCTTCTAGGAAAACTTCGAACAACCATACAAAATTGGGTATCTTTTCATTCCTCAGAAAACCACAACCTAGTTGTATTGACTGGCCATACCGGTTGATTCCAATAAATGGTGCGCAAGGCATTTTGTACTTATTTGTCATGAATGTAGTATCGAATGAAATGCAATCATTGTACAACTTGTACGCTTCTCTTGCAGCGCCATCCATCCAAAATAGGTTTTCCACTTTATCATCGGCGTCTAGTCTGAATCGGTAGAAGAATCTTGGATCTTCTTTCTTGATCTGTTCAAAATATTCCAAGAGTTCAGGAATATCTCTTATTCTCTGAGTGTCATCTATAGTAGCCGTGTAGTTGCTAACAGTTTTACTATTGTATGGAATATTTTTCTTGCACCCATATATCTCACCCATTATTTGCATTATCCTGCCAGAACCGAGGTTTACCTGATGCAACAAGTCAATAAACTTCTTCTCCTCCTTAGGAATTTTATTGTGTGACCTCAAGTATTTTTTTCAAAGCAAATTTTTGAACCAAATCATGTGTGTGCTCTTCAACAAATTGAGTTACTGCCCACTTAGTGTCTGTCCTCTTGACACACATCTTTGCCTTGCAATCAGTCAACACTATGATAGTTCGATTTCTTTGCTTCACTTGAGTAGCCTCTGAAACATGATTTTTACCAGACTTGTTGTAAACAAATACATTTTTATCTCTCTCCCCATCTTTAGCAAACTTCCTGGAGGACTCAATCTTCACGGAAAACCCAATATGATGAGCATATCTGTTGTAATGAGCAAGTGCTGCATCACGCGAATCAAAGGGCATCCCAACAAACGGAGTCTTAGGAGTGAAACCTTCCGGCGTCGACTGAACCTCATCATCATCACTGTTGTCTTCGCTTGACAGTGTCACACCTGTTTGCGCACCTGTGGTCGATGGTCCGGCAGAAGTACCCGTTGCGTCTTGCGCCACATCTTGCGCCACATCTGCAGAAGTACCTGTTGTATCTTGCACCACATGCAGATTAGAACATGGACCTGAAGTTCCAACTCTATCAGCAAAATCAGACCCATCTTCTATCTTCTGCTGGCTGGTTAAGATCTAGCTCTCCAAACCCCACGCAAAATTCCTCGGCATCAAAGCAACTTATTCTGCCAAATAAAAATGAAACATAGTTTATCAATGAAAGAATAATGATTTCAGTAAAATGTTGTAAAAGAACAAAACCACTTTTGTTATTTTTCATACTAGCAACTTTTTTGTTTCTAATTTTTTTGTTTTTGTGAAATGCAGGTCATGAGTTTCTAATCTAAAATAGTTAAGGAAGCAAGCAAGTTATTATCTTTGGTACTAGTAACTGGAATTGACTCCCTGGTACATCTTTTGTGTTTTACTAGTATGTGTTGATGAAAAGTGGATGTTTTTGTACTACTACGTCTTGTAGTACTACATGTTCTACTGCTACATCTTCATGTTACTACACTTATATATCCCTGGTACATCCTGATGTGTCTACTGTTACATTGTGTGCTGATACATCTATCTACCAGCCATGATGACAATGGATGTATAACTATCTGCTACTATTATTTTCCTGCTGCGTATATCTATCTACCCTATATATCATGTGTGCTGATACATCTATCTATCCTATATGTCATGTTACCTTGATATGGAGATACATCTGTCTATCCTATATGTCATGTTTGCTTGCTATGGAGATGTAACCAGCTAGAAAAGATCCCAGGAAAACTTACAGATGGTAATTCAAGGAGATGTATCTGATGTCCAGGTACAGTGCAACTCTGGTCTGCCAATGTTCACAGTTACCCCTGTTCTCCAGATGTATCTCCAGATACACCAGGGATCTAGAGGAGGATGTATCAAGATCTAGAGGAAGATGTATCTTGCAGATCTAGAGGAGGATGTATCTTGCAGATGTAGAGGGGGATGTTCAGATCTAGGATGTTCTTGAGGAGGAAGAAAGGAAGAAAGGGATGGAACCGGAGACGAGAGAAGAAGATGCCGTCGAGGCAGTAGTTCCCGCGTTCGCGTGGAGGGGCGCGCGATAAGATCAGGAAAGATCCCGAGGGACCATAAAAGGAAAGTTCCGACCGACCTCGGTTTAGCTTAAATCAAAATCAACCTAGGTGTAGCCATGTCCTTCAAGGTAGCGGACTATTCTATCGCCGCTGGCCAGCCGGCCGGAGTTATGTACGGGGCAGCAGAGTGGCGGCCACGTACGCGTATGCAAAGCAGCGGCTGCAGCAAGTAGCGCTGGCCGCGTACGGGCAGAAAGCAGCGCCAGCAGCAAGCTCGCACATACACCGGCCGCGAACGGTGGAGCAAGCTCGCACGTACGCGGCAGCTCGCGATAGAGCAGCAGCACGTACGGGGCAGTTCGCATGCGGCAGCTCGCCGGTCGGCCGCGTGTACGAGGGGTCGGGCCGTGCGCGAGTGACGGCCCTGCTAAGAAGATGATAAAATATTTATAAAATATTCTATTTTTGGTATAGATATACGAAATCTGTCCTGTCAAAACAAATATTTTATCGCAAAACAGTTTTGTGGTATACCACAAACTACTTTTGCGATTTTGAGTTTTGCGGTATCTGCTAGATATGTTCTAATCTTCACGATGCAACATTGTCTCCTTATTCTGATTGAGTACTTCAGTAGTTATCAGCAAACAATTCTTTAACACTTTGCTTTGGTGTCTTCCTCTTTTTTAAACTTAGACAACAAAAACTTGATACCGTTTCGTTTTGAAAACCGTATAAATTCACCTGAACTCCGTATGGTCCTTTCAGATGTATACTTACCAATGTCATGTATGCTAACCCACGTTTACAACAATGAAAATCGTCAAAACCTTGTCTTAGCACTCTCTCATGTCCAAAGTTATTTTACTAAGTTTTAGAAATGGGTCCCGGTTTCAACAACTCGCTCTGAAAATCTGTTACATTAGTTGCACCACACTTCTCATGTGTTGTACTATATGAGATACACCCTCACGGATAAGAACATCCATGTCTTCAATTGCACGCGAGAGTCACTGGACGTGATCAAAACGCGAGATTCACTGGACCATCAAACCATGGTGGTTTGGTGGGCTTCGAGCGTCGGCGCGATGGCACAATATCGTTACGCGAAGTAGTGCTCGCCAATGCCCTAATTCAGTAATTCCATTCCATCCAACTCGTCCACCAAACCACCATCTAGCCAATGTAATGAGGTAGAACATGTTCATGGAATTCTACTGCCCCCAAAATAGCCACCCTAGGCACCGAGACAGCCGCGAAAAAAGAAATGCACCGAAGAATATAGTCAGGCTTAGGAGGCTGGTGGTGAAGAGACTGTTGGAGAACTCCAAAGTCATTACAGTAGCAAAAGTCAAGAGAATTCCCGTGATGAAACAAGTGGACATAAGATGCATGATCCAACAAATCGGAGGAGCCGAGTTTCATCGCGACGCCTTCAAGGGGGGAAAACGGTGGCCACGGGTGTCACCGTTGCGAGCAATGGTCAGAACCATGCTGACTCGAGGAGTTGACCTCAACAATTATTCCACATTAAAATCTTAGTAATTATTCTCAAGTGAGCGTCAAATCCAATAATTATCATTAAGTCTAATCTTGATCAGAACCTTCGTGTTCGGTAGACGCCAGAGGCGGATCTTAGTGGAGGCCAAAAGGGGCTATGGCCCCCCCAACTTAACTACAATTTGCACCATACTACTCAGTATTTACTTTTTTTAACCATACAAAACACAAAATAATTCAATCTAGCCCCCCCCCCCCCCCCCCCCCACACACACACACACACAACTGCTATTTCTTGTCTTTTGGCCCCTCCTACAACATTGTTCAAGGTCCGCCACTGGTAGACGCTCCAGCATTTGACCTACCCTATACAAGCTTGACAAGTCTAACATCTATATGACACTAGCAGTTTACATACTGAGAGCATGAAGAACTAATATTGTTCTCCAGAACATTAAGCAACACTCCTCTGAAGAAGTCCAAGAGTGGTATAGAAATATTTCGTCTTATAAATACTACCAGGTTGATGCCTGCACAAAAACTACGAGCAAGAGGTAATCAATATTTTATCTTTCTTGAAGAAATAGAGAAACCTAATACTCCTAGCGACGATACGTCATCTTTTCTGCTAAATAAAACACTACCACTTGATATATGTTTGACCTAGTATAGCTCGTGGGAATTTGTGTTTGAGAATATACAACCGGTGCGTCCCTGTCGTATCCAATTTTGCAATCCAAACGAATCTTTTGAGTCGAGCCCTAGTTCGACGTATCTTGGGAACAGCTTCACTCCACTACCATATATACGTACTCCGTACCATGTGAGGTGTATCTACCAAATCTACATACTGTGCATCGCAATCCACACGACCACTAGCTGGCAACCCTTCCCGATCACATGTACAATAAACTATCAACCTGTCCTTGGTACAGTACATGGTGAAGTCACTTCTTAAGAAATGGTGAAATCAATTTTGGTTACCCCAATTGCCCACTTGACTTGAATTCCCGAGGATGATATTACCATTACAAAATTATACCAGCGATCTCTTTTGTCAACAAAGACCCCAAGAGACGAAGACCTCACTTTCTAGGTCTCTTTTTCATTCTCATCGAAGAACTAGAGTATTAGAATCTTGCACTTGATTTGTAGAGTTGGATAATACTCCCTCCATCCCAACGCTTAAGACGTAAAACTTTTTGCACGGTTATTAAGAAGCGTTGCGCGCGGGAGGTGCTTTCCAAACTTGCCCCTAATAACTCTCCTCACATGCCGCTAGGCAGAGATGGAGTCCCCGTCTCTTCTTCCAGCTCGATGACGCTTCCATTCGACCTCCAAATCCCCGGTCGCCACAGAGCTCGACGACGCTTCATCTTTACCTCAAATCGCCTAAAAACTGACCCCCCAAATCGACCTCAAATTGAGCTCAGAGTCGCCGGAGACGAGGAAGGGGAACATGGAGGTTGGGTTGCCGGAGCCGAGGAGCACGCCGCTGTGCCGACAACGGCGCAGGTCAGGAATCGACGGACGAGGAGGCCGACGAGCTCTCTCAGGACTCCGCAGCAGCCATCGTTGACCGCGGGATACGCATCTAGGCGCGCCTCAGAGACGAGGAAGGGGAACAGGGAGTCCGGGTTGCCGGAGCAGAGGAGCACGCCGTTGTGCCGACGACGGCGTAGGTCGGGAATTGATGGGCGAGGAGGCCAGCGAGCTCTCTCAGGGCTCCGCAGCGGAAGCCATGGCCGTCATGCTCGCTCAGGACTCCGGTCGCACCGCCACCGCTCACCGGAACACCAACTGACAGCCCCGTGGCGGGTGGTGCGTCCTCGCCCAAGCGGCAACGGTGGTACGGGCGCTAGCTCAGGATGAATCCAGTGGAATCATTGTGAACTACGGGAGGAGGAAAAGGAAAGAATAAGAGAGGGAGGGAATTATGGGGAGGTTATGGATAATTTAGCATCCGGAAAAATCGGAATTTTTTCACGCCTTGAGCCCTAGGACGGAGGGAGTACAATTATGTTTTCTAGTGATTTTTTGTACTACAACGTTCCGTAGGAAAGTTGCTATTAGCTTGAACTAAGATCATTTTCCTATGTGCTAATCAAATAAACATCGGTGTAAAATTACATGGAGGGGTGGGTCAACTTAGAGGATATGCAGTTTGTTAGAAAAAAAAATAGCTCAATAGCATCGTGGAGAGGCCTTGGCACACACTAATGTCCAAGTCCCTATAAACATGTAAATTTTCATAAAGAACCACACCATGTTACCAAGAAGTCCGTTGATCAAATTGTTTTTTCTACTTGAAATGGTATTATTCAAATCAGAGTTAAATGCCTCTCTTAGTGTAGTACATATGTATCCCGCCTTTTTTTTGGCAATGTACTCTACCTTTCGATGTATACCATGGAGTATAGGCTGCAATTCTCTTTTTTGCTCCCGAGCTCTAGTGGTATTTTATTCAAAAAATATATATTAAAAAGGCCATATGGATGAGCGAGAGTCTCATGAAAAAAATGATTTTTTTTTTGAAACGAGTGGAACAAAAGCTTCATGAAATGTAGTGCCATTAGATGCACAAGAAAAGAAATTTTGACAATCTATTATGTATGCTGGATTTTATATATTAAGTCTTGTTTTTACCTTTATTTTTCTTTTTTTCTTACATGAATTACCCAATTTACCAGCTTTTCATTCATGTTATCCCATTTAACTATATATTTACTAGATTTTACTGCATATTAAGTGGACCTGGTCGGCTTTAGATGAGTGACCTTCGTTCTCATCGTACCGCCGATGTCAACTTTATTTTGTTTTATTTCTTCTTGTTTTTTATTGTTTAGGCTCGGCTTGTGCTGTTATGTTCCAGCTTTTGCTCAAAACGTTGTATCAGGTGGTTGCTATATTAATATAGCGGGCGTTCAAGGTGGAACCGGTCTATCGGTAGATCCTAGCTATTGGGCCATGTGGTGCGAGTGTGCGACATGTTCTCCATCGGCTCGGGTACGAGGAAAAAACGATGAGAAGAACCAGCCGACATGCCGTGCTATGTGGAAATGACGTCGACGACCCACATGTTAGATCGCGTCAATAATTTGAAAGGATGTAACTTCCACAAAATAGCGTAACTTGGATGAAAAGCCGGCAAACGAACTATTTTGTGTGAGAAAAAATAATTGTAAAATAGCGAATAAAGCCTTGATCCACTTTGAAAAAAACTGGTTGAGCCAAAAGATGTTTAGTGGGAGTTAAATGGGGTAAATTATTCCGATGAAGTCAAGTACTACCTTGGTGGCTCCGTCCACGATTCGTAGGCATGTCCCAAAACCCCACAAAAGATAGTACTACATCGGAATCCGATGGGACGTCGCAGCGAGTAACCCAGACACCCACCTCTTCCGATCTTCTCGTTTCCATGCACGATGCGCTGTATCTTCCGATCCCGTAAAATCTTGGCAAAATCGGCCGTACGAGATTGAGTAGGTGGAGCGAACGGTTCGATCGGTCCACGCATCCCACCAACGCCACTGTGGCTCTGTCGTCCCCAGTGGCCAGGCCCTGCCTGTCTGTCCCGTTGAATTGTTGTGCCTAAAATTCCATCCACCGCCGTACGAATACTACTACGGTCATAAATACGGTGCACTGGCGTCTTGACTACTACCAGATGATGATGGGTGCCGGAATTTTACTACGCAGTCCATCGGATGCATGGAAAGCAGATGCCAGATGGTGGTGGTGGAGTAGCTGATGGAGTCAACGATACACCATTTTTCAGTTCGACGAGACGAGACGGTGACTTGGTGCATATATGAATGAATGGACTGGTTTGAGCAACTGCTGACAAACATAATTACCGATAGCGAATATTCTTCGCTTGTCCCCCCCTTACACCGATTGCCCTAGGCGACCCTCCCTATCAAAGTGGGCATACAGCTCATCAATTGTCGGCAAATGAGGCGCAAACGATTGCTCGCCGAGTCCTTGACACCGTGCGTGAGATTGTCGCCTCCAGGAAGTCCCGGGAATGATCTTTGTGTGACGGCAAATTGAACGACTTATATAGTAGTAGATCGCATTTTCTTTTCCACAAAAAGGGAGAGGAAACTATGTAGCTAGCATATCGTGGCCGGCCGGTTTGGAAAGAGACTAGAGGGTAGTAAGAAAAACAATGACAACCCGTGTGGTCCTGCGCTGCGTTTAAACTTCATTGAGCAACAAAATCTTGATTATATTATACATAATTAGTACCGTTGGATTCGTATTGAAAAATACTTTCGAGTGATACTAATTTTATACCAAAACTCTTTACGTAGAAATTCTTGGTCAAAGAAAAAACATACAAAACGAGGACGCCTTCATCCCTGAAACGGAGGTCACGTGCGCATGTCGTGAGAACATACCGCATCGATCGGTCACGTGCAGAGTAAAGTTTGGGCACGCAGATCTGCCGGACTTGATTGACGAGAGGTCGAGAGCTACTCCGACCGTGGTGCAGTACTCCACCAGATCGTCAACACAATCAATTCCTCCTCTGTAATTTCAGAGCGAGATAAGATGAGATCGTATCGTCTCGTCGATCACCTTCTTTTCAGCGCACGGACGCAAGTCACAATGCATGGGCCGTCAAGTCGGGGAGATCTCTTCTTGGACAGTCTCAATGCTGTCTGTCCGCCGCTCGAGGCGCGTCTAGTAGTCTTCTACTAGTAGTTCGGATTGCGATTCGATGCGTGCGAGCATGTGCACGTATCTTCCATACTCTCGGGTTGAGTTGGCTCCGCTCCGTCAAGTTCGATCAATGAGGAGATCGCGAAAGGGGGGACGTTGCTAGAGCTGTTTGCTTCCACGCACACATGGGAGGACAGCTTGCAACCTATTCTTGAACCGAGTCGCCTCTAATTCCAAATAGGATTTTCGGAATATCACTCCGTCCAAAATCTATCCGGGGATTCTGTTTCCCTCGTCGGTGACACCGTCAGTCCGTGCCGTCTCCGATGGACTCGAAGCCTTGGAGGTCAGATGGACCATGGCGTCTGGCCAAGGGAAGTTTTCATTCAATGTTTAGGGTGTTTTTTCATGTCCTTTTCAAGATAGTAAAGCGTTGACTATATCATGAAGTAAGAATAAGGTCCTCCGGTTATAACCTCGCTCTGGTAGTACGTCAAACATCGACGAAGGTTATTGGAGTCGTGTGTCCGACGAATCTACTAGGATCTAGTTGTTTTTCATACTCGTTGTTGTGATTGCAGGACAGTGTCTTCTAATCTACATATGTCAGCAATCATAATTAGCTATGGTTGTTGCTCTAGTGTGCTGATTATTTTAGGTCTTAGTACAATGATTTCTTCTTTGACTACTAAAACAAGCTCTACTACGGCAAAGCTTTGTCCGGCTCCGACGATAGAGGTGCGAGGACGGTGGCGTTTATTTAGCTCGTGCTAGTGTTTGTAGTCGTCTCTAGGTGCTACAGTGATTATTTGCAATTTTTAATAGTTTTAGTGTTAATTATATGGCTGTTGATGATTATTAATAGATATGTGAGATTTTTACAAGAAAAAGTTAACGTCTACACAAAAACTGCAAGCAAAATGTAATCGATATTTTCTTTTCATGTAGAAACAGCAAAACCTAATACTCCTAGATGATAAATCACCTATTTGCTAAATAAAACACCAACACTTGATATATGTTTGAACTGGTTTAGCTCGTGGAAATTTGTGTTTGAGTGTATACAACGGGTACGTCCCTGTCATATCCAATTTTCCAATCCAAACGAATATTTTGAGTCGAGAGCTAGTTCGACGTATCTTGGGAGAGGGCTTCACTCCACTACCATAATCCATGAACCATGTGAGGTGTATCTACCAAATCTACATATTGTGCATTGCAATCCGCACGACCACTAGCTGGCAAACCCTTCCCGGTCACATGTAAAATAATCTATCAACCTGTTCTTGGTACATGGTGAAGTCCGCTTTTAAAGAAATGGTGAAATCAGTTTTGGTTACCCCAATTTCCCACTTGAATTCCCAACGATGATACTACCAACGGTAGCCCCTTGGAAAATACTAGAACCAGTGATCTCTTTTGTCAACAAAGAATGCAAGAGACGATGAACTCATTTTCTAGGTCTTATTTTCATTCTCGTAGAAAAATTAGAGTATTAGAATCTTGTGATTTTTTTGCATATATTATTAGATTTGTAGAGTTGAATAATATAGTTATGTTTTCTAAGGGTTTTTTGTAGTACGTGCTATTGGCCCTAACTAAGATATTTTTTCCTATATATGTGCTTATGAAAGAAACATCGGTGTAAAATTAATCTTTCAAGGATGTGAACCGGGGGTGAGGTGTGTGTGTGTGTGTGTGGTGGTTGGGGGATGTCGGGTTGGAGGAAATGCAGTTCTTTAGAAAAAATAGCTCAATAGTACAGAGAGGCCTTAACACACAAATGTCCAAGTCCCGTATAAACATGTAATTTTTCATAAAGAACCATGCCATGTCACCAACAAGGCCATTGATGAAATTGTTGTTCTTTGTATTTGAAATTTTATTGTTCTGTCAAAGTTAAATGCCTCTCTTAGTACATATGTAGCTCCCCTTTTTTTCTGGCAATGTACTCTACCTTTCGATGTATACCATGTAGTTTAGGCGGCAGTTATCCTTTTGCTCCGGAGCTCTAGTGGGATTTTATTTTTTTAAAAAATAAAACTTAATATGAATGAGCGAGTTTCATGAAAAAAATATGTTTTTTTAAAACACAGTATAATCATAGATGCTCGCAATACTACATGCATCCACCCCTATGAACGCACACATGCACCTACTCCTATGAGCACCTCCGAGTGACTAAGCCGGCGGATCGGGTCTTAAAATTGACGAAGTCACCACGGACGTATCGCAACGCCGTCTCTCGCTAAAAAAATATTCCGCATTTTTATGCAACACACGGTGTTAAACCTTTTGCTACTATTGGAAATAGTGGTACCACCTAGAATAGCAAAAGGTGGTACCACTATTCCCAATAGTAGCAAAAGGTTTAAAGGTTGAACAAGCTCTTCCTTATCCTTTCCCCTCCCGTGTGCTACAGTACCAGAAGCCGCCTCCACCCTGCGCCGCGCCGCCCTGAGGCCTTGCTCGCCGGCGAGTCCGGCCGAGCTGGGCTGAGGGGGGGCGGGGGGAAGTTGCTATGTACATAGTAGTGTTAGTCTGGGGTGGAATCCACGTGTCTAGTGGCCTTGTGCTGCCCGGAGCTCGCGCGTCTCCCAGGCCGAGATGTGGCGGTGACGCACTCCCCTCGCCCCCTTGTTTCGCCGGTGATGGAGGTGATGGTGGGGTATTGCCTCTCCCTCAATAAGGCCTGCTCGAGCTCGATTTCTGTTGGGCGTCTTCTGCTCCTCCCTTTGGCCGGCCATGGTGGCGGGGGAAGGTGGAGTTCCGAACTGCAGCAGCTTCGTCCTCGAACTTTGGGTGCTGCTTGGCGACATCGCAGTCTCGTTCGTGGGCTCTCCTCTCTGTTGGTCGACCATGGTGGCGTGAGGTAGAGGGAGGTTCTCAGTGAGGCTGACGGTGGCGTCATCCGGCGGGGGCTTTGTTCGGTTAAGGCGTTGTGGCGCGGCGCTTTCCGCTCAGCTCAGAGGTGCCTCGGCGTGATTCCATGGTGGAAGGCTCTGAAGTTTTCTCTGAAGCTGAAGGCCCCGAAGAATAAGTGCTTTTGTTGCTTTGCCGAAGGTAGCAGAAATGGAGTTGTGGTGGTGCTCCTGGCCGACCGTGGAGGCGAGAAGGAGCGACGCCATGTCCTTCTGGTGGTGCTTGCCGTTTCCCCCCTGGCCGGCCGTGGAGGCGAGGGAGGGGTGAGCGGCGACGCACTGGAGCTTGCTTCGGCTGAGCGGTTGGGGCTTTGGATTCTTCTCCAGGCCGTTCTTCTTCGCCTGCCTACACCCACCCGTGGCAGGAGTGGCGAAGCCCTTCTGCTCTTCACTTATATTTCTTCCTTCAACATACGCAGTGGTTGCGGAAAACGGAGGAGTCGATTGGGTGATTAGCAGTGTCAAGCAGCAATGGAGTTGGGAAGCAATTTTTTTGAGCACCACCTCGGCGGCGGGTGACAGCCGTCCGACATCCAAGGCCAGAACATGGCCTATCCAAAAGCCGGCGAAGGGTCCCGGCAATTGTTTAACCTCCTCGATGAGGCCCTTTCGAAGTTGGCGGCCGCATTCCTCGTCTATGCAAAAGCAAGCGGTTCCGTCCCCGCTTTCGAGTATGATGGCGGTATGTCTGACTTCCGGCTCGGCGGTGGAGAAAGAGAAGGATCGGTTTGTTGCCGTCCATCTTTCAGTGAGGTCTTTTTCTGCTTATATCAGGGACCTATGCATTTTATCCTTATCACATGGGGTCTTTTGTAACAATCTGTACATCCACTGCTTGATATTAATGTGATGCTTCCGGTCCCTTCAGGGACGCTCCTCGTTAAAAAAAAACATGACTAACATTTTTGTGTACACAAGAGAAAATGATGGCCCAAAGGAGATTAGGAGATGTATGTCAAAAAAAAAAAAACTGTGGCTCCGTCCACATCGTAGAGATGTCCCAAAGGTTGGGCAACCAGACTTGAGCTACGCATGACCAACCCAGTCCAACTCAGGATGCTGCATCCATCGGAATCCGATGAGACGTCACCACGACGACGAGTCCACGCAGCTCCTCTCGTCCCATGCACCGTATCTTCCGATGCCGTAAGTATATTGGTAAAATCGGCCGTACGAGATTCAGTGGGTGGATCCAAACGATTCGGTCCCATGCTCTCCATTTCAGATCCTCAAAGATAGTAGTGGCTGGTGCGCGTGTTGTGAAAACATACCGCATCGGTCGGTCACGTGCAGAGTAATGTAAGTATATCTACCGGGAATTGAAGGATGAGAGCTACCGCCGCGTCCAGATCATCAACACACCTCCTACTCCTCCGTTTCAGATCCTCGAGCGATCGGTCAGATCTCGTATCGCGATTGCATCAATTTTTTTTTATCGGATCATGCTGCTGCTGCTGCACGGAACCCGTGTGTTTTCTTCGCATGGGCGTCCACGTCGTGGCGATCTCCTCTCCTGTGTATGTACTGCAGACAGTTTCAGTGCAGTCCGCCGCTGGAGGCGGGAAGGATCGCGAGATTCGGTGCGTCTCTTCCATATCCGGAAGCGTACGTAGGCTTGCCTCGATCCGTCACTCAAATCGGGATAGGGAGATCGTCGATCAGGATAACACAAGGCGGCACATCATACGGACGGTCGCTCGAGCGAGCAGGGCGATGTCTGACGGTCTCCCCCACGCCGCCCTACCCCCACTCGCTGCTGGCTGGCTGCAGAGCGAGTTGTGCCAGGGAATCGCGGCAGGGACGGTGAGAAAGAAAGAAGAGACCGGTCGGTCGGTCGATCGATCGATCGATCGATGATGGGTCGCAGGGCGAGCGGCAGGCCCTACAGTGGGTCGCCGTGCAGATCCTGACCGGAACGCCACGCCGCGACCACGTCCTTTCCCATCGCCTCCGGCCCGCTGGCCCACCTGCCAGCCAGCAAGCCAGAAGAAGAACTGTACATGGTTTTCCACGCCAGACCCGACCGACCTTTTTCACCTCGAAGCGGTGATCGGAGACGGATCGGGCGAGTGCGACGGATCATCCTCGGGTAGTAGTAGGGCTAGGGCAGGCATGGGTGACGTCAGCGTATCTCGCCTAGGGATCCTGGTGGGGCCCGTACCACGATGGTGGACGGACGGAACGGGGTCGGGTCGGGTCAGGTCGGGTGGAGCGAGATCCGCTGTTCCTTCCATTGGCTCCTTCTACTAGTACACTCTGTATGTAAGTATTTCTCGATCAAGTTTTTCAAAAATGCGTGACCGTACTGACATTACCTACTTGAATCTCAAATGATGTTTTACACAATGTTTGAGTGGAAGCAAATTTTTACTCCAATTATGGTTGTAATTAACCCCCAAAGAGACTGAATCCTAGAAGATTTGGTGCTATAAATAAACATCTGTTGTAGGAAAGATACTATGGGTCGGGATTTATCTTCGGCGACCAAAAAAAAAGGATCCTTCCCCGACCCATCCCCTCTCGCCTCCCCCCTCTTCCGTGAGGGTGGCGGGGGGCTCCACCTCCCCTCACCCCTTCTCTCCCTCGTCGCCGCTGTCGGCAAGGTCCACCGGGCGCGACAAAATGGGAGTAACTTAGCTAAGTTGCAGTCATAGGCAAAATGAGAGTAACTTAGTAAGTCAGAGCGGGAGTAACTTAGCTAGTAACATGCATGTACTTGCAATGCCAACCAGACAAAATGGTGATATGGCATGATAATTAATAAAGAAAGAGAGGGACGGAGGGAGGGACGGAGGGACATGATAATTTGTACTTGCAAATTGTGTCCTTTAAACCGGGACGGAGGGAGTAGTAAACTTACTAGTTACCATAACATCACACATACCAAGACCATATGAACCTACAATCTAATTAATTAGGTCTTGCATGACACCATATATGTGTTATCACCCACTATAAAGGTAATAACATCAACTACTAACATGTGCAAGTTACTAACCTTAGTTATTTAGCACTATGACCGGCCTTAGATACTAGCAAACTAGAATAATTGCAAAATGGTTCATGTTATGTAATTTTTCTTGAGAACTTGTCAAAGCTATTCGACGCCCTTTGGACCATGTTTGATTCTGGGCTACTTCATGAGTCATATTCTTGAATCGGATATGCAAGTTGCAGTCAGAGTGATAAGCTCAATGAAAAGGAGGAAAACACGTATATAGATCCACAATTGGCCATACCAGATAACATAGAACAAAAATTGTGCTTCTTCCGCTTACTGCTTTGCAATGGACATAAACACCATTACCTCTCATTGCATTCCCTAGGAAAGAATAATAGATAAGATCAGTACAATATGAGTCATGCCTATCTTAAAAATAAAGATATTCTAATTGTCACATTGAATTTGTTTGCTGGATTCAACCTGGCTTAGAGGAAGTGAAACCGATGTCGTGTAATTGCATTATGTCGCCTCAATTCTCACATATTCATGTCCATGGCTTTGACAGGATGATTCAATAACAAACATCTACAACCCTTTACCTCGAGAATTTCCTTATAACTTGATAAATATCCAACCTATACTATCTATGAACATTCTCTAGCATCCTATATTTGATATTTCTTTGTGGCAGTTCATCGGGATTTGTGGATGCTATTCATGTGTTAGTTTTTTCTCCCAATTTACTTTTTGGCGTGATCATATTGCAGGGGCCTCCCTACTAAGATGGATTGGTGGAAATTGGAATTTCTAATTGTAGATAACATTTTCTACTTTACAATTTCATTTCTATGTACAACTCCGAGCATGTTTTGTTTGAGCATACAATTCCCATCTTGTACAATCCTCAGAACTCAATCAACTTATTTTGGCTTTACATCTTGGCGACTAAATTCTCTAGGCTAGCTTGAGAAGTGTCTTAAATTTGTACTATAATCACATTCTATTCTAGCTATTTTTTTGGATTTATTAATTCATGTTAAACTTGTATGTTATGTATTGACTGTTGTTCATTCCTATTATCACTCTTGTCCTTTTAGTCCTACAAGGAACCAGACATGTCCATTGATAATTTTTTGCGTTGTATAGTCGAGGGTAACTAATGTATGTTAGAAAATTATATCAAATGTTTAAATACAACTACCTTTCTTCATCGGTCCTAGGTATGTTTCCATACAATTTTGAGCCTTTCTTCTTAAAATGAATCAATTTTGTATATTGTTGTCATTAAACAAGAATTGTGCTTACTTCATGTATGTTCGAGTTGACACTTCATTTTACTGAAGATCATCCTAATGAGCCAATTACAATCTGACAAAAATTGTGCTTACTTCACGGGCGTCAAGCTAAGACTTGAGTTTACTTGCATAAACATGGAGATGAAGCAGACGAATCATGCACACATTCTTTTAGGTCAGCATGTTCCTTGGCTTGCTTATGCACCTCTTCCTTCCCAAACGTTTTGGATGGCACATCATCACGCTTACGACTACATCTAGCCCACCGAGACTATAAACATAGCAGATGTTGCCATAACACTCATCTTCTTTTGTTTACTTTGACATCTAACGCTATATATATCGCCTTGGCGCCTACTAACCTTGACACATTGACACATGATGCCATCACTGCCTCTTCAACCGAAAGTGTTTTCCAACCCTAATGCATCGCTACCACTACAGGTCTTTGCCTGCCTCGGCCTCTCTCTAAACCTAGGGAATACATAATCCTCCTAAAAATACCAAACTATAACTTTGATATGGTCCGCATATGATGTGTGTGGGAATCCTTCCACGAAATTATATTTGTAAAGAGCTCTTTAGAAGGCCAATAGAGCTTCTCACTATGTACCTAAGTTATAACCTCTCCATTCACTAATAAAAGAAGTTTTAGCAAACTAAATTTGCATTGTGACAATGTTTGTTTAAATAAAATAAGCTCAATATTTCTCCATAAACTTCATTAATATTTGTATTGTTTGACTTTGAACAAAATTTATACTCTTCGTAAAAACGAAGGTAGCAAGAGCATCTCCAAGAGAGGGACAATAACCGCATTTTTAGGTAAGATGGGGCAAAAAACACAACTCCAACAGCTTACCCAAAAGTGCCCCCACCCCACAAAGTTTTTCTGGGTGACCACCCATTTTTTGTTTGCTCCTACCCATTTTTGGGCAAGACTAGTTAAATTTTGGGTAAGCCGCCACGTCAGCAAACAGGGGCGCGAGAGCCCCAATAGCCATCATGTGTAAGCTTCCCGGCGCCTACCATCGTCTTCCAACACGTCTCTGATCACCGACGAGCCTCCCTAGCACGCCGCCTACCACCGAGACCCCCGCCTCACTCCTCTAGGCCAGAATCTCGTTGAAATCTCACAACTCGACCGGAATCTCGCCGGACCTGTGACTCCTGCCATGCTGCCGCTGCAAAAATCCTCTGCCAGTAGGTTTCGATACGCCGCCTCCCTCCTTGTCTGTGACCACCGCCACCCACCATGGCGAACCGTCGGGCTCGATTCGGCCGCACAAGGGACTATGTGGGGCTAGGCTTGGTTGGCCTAGGGCTGAGCGGAGCTAGGCGGGGTCGGCGGTGCTTGGTTGGGCGGGGGTTGGTCGGGACTGGCTGTGTTGGTTGAGATGGAGGCTGGGCTAGATGGTTGCGGGGCTACCCAGGTCGGGGAAGAAGTGAGCGAGGAAAAAAGAGAGAAAAAAGTACCCACTGATATGTGGGTCCCACCTCAAGATTTTTCTTGGAGCAAATTTTAGATAAGCTTATATGGGTAAGCTAGAAAAGCAAAACATACTCTACTTACCTATCACTCTTTTTTTTATCCAAACGATTTTTTCTTATTTATAAATGGGCAAGCTGTTGGAATTGCTCTAAGAGCATGGGTAAGTCTCGTAGCAACGTTTTCTGTCTACACCGAGGCATTATATATTTAAGATATCTATGATGAATTTATTTTGATAACTGAAACTGGATGTCATTTGCTGCTCCTTTTAATTGTTTTAATGGAATTTTGCACCTTTTTACACAACACGGTCAATTCATGACAACGCAATACAAAACGCGACCTGCAACGCAGCACGTATCTTAAAGCAAAGCAAACACCCGCCACGCCACCAATAAATGCCAGCAAGAAAGCAAATCGAACCGGCTGTAGTCCGTCCGGCAGTCCAAAGCCAAGCCAAGAGCTCTCAAACCCACCGGAGGAGAGAGAAGAAAAGGGGAGGGAGCAGAGACCACGAGATAAAGGAGAAATCATGGAGGCGATTTGCTGTGGAGATTCGGGTGCGTGATCTGGTCGGATCTTGCTTTCCTGGGAAGCAGAGGAGGAGGCCGCGCTGGTGGTGGTGGTGGTGGCGGTGCGTGCTGCTGCGTGCCATGGTGTGATGTCCTCCTAGCTTATATCGTCCTCCGTCCTCCCTCCCACCCCCGAGATGCCGCATTAGCCACCAAAAAGCCTCCCTCCTACCCCCCGCCGGCAAGGAAGAAACCACCAAGATTTCCCACCTCCTCCCCCCTCTTTCGTCCGAACGCGAGGAAGAGGCGCCGGCGACAGACAGAGGGGAGGGCTTCGTGGATTGGATTGGCTCGGTTTCCAGCCATGACGGTGGTCGGCGCCGAGTCCCGGTTCCATGTCCTGGCGGTGGACGACAGCGTGATCGACAGGAAGCTCATCGAGATGCTGCTCAAGACCTCCTCCTACCAAGGTGAGCCCAACCCGAGTACTGCCCTTGCCTCAATTGAAATTTCCCCCCTTTTCTTCTCTTTCTCAACCCTCACGTATTCTGTTCTTCGGCGCCGTGCAGTGACCACGGTTGATTCCGGGAGCAAGGCCTTGGAGGTACTAGGATTGAGAGACAACGGGGACGACTCATCGCCCTCTTCTTCCTCCTCCCCTGACCATCAGGTAGTAACCAGTTGACTCGATTTATTCTTGTTCTGTTCTGTTCCGATTGGTCTTTTAAGATCTCGATTCATATTCTTGAGCGCCGGAATGAAATCCAATCTCAAGTCTGAAGCCTGAACCAACCATGTGATTCTCTGAACCCTTTCTGCAGGAGGTTGGCGTGAATTTGATCATCACTGACTACTGCATGCCTGGCATGACAGGATACGATCTGCTGAGGAGGGTCAAGGTAAGAGATTTGCAGAGGCCTTTATTCTCTGTCTCTCTCTCTGCTAATTCCAGCATTCATTCACCCATCTTGGTCTCTGAAAATCTGTTGCTCTGCGTCTTAATTTTGGCGGTCCAGGGGTCATCTTCATTGAAGGACATTCCAGTGGTGATCATGTCTTCTGAGAATGTGCCTGCGAGGATCAACAGGTCAGCAGAAACTCCATTAATGCTCTCTTGTTTTACTGTATCCGTTTCCAGTCAAGTAGTAGCACGGTTGATTTGCTTCATGAAATCGGTATGTACTGCCGGACTGCAAAGCGAAAATGATTTGGTTTTCACTGTTTTCGTGTCTGCCTGCATCTGGTTTTAACAGTGCAGTAGTACATGGTCCTTGTAAGAGAGAGAATGAGAGGGGGGAGTGGTGGGGAGCAGAAGGAATATATTGCCATCATACTTCCAGTTTTGCTTAAAGGAGTAGTTGAATGCCCAAGGGATATTATTTGTTAGATTTGTGCAAAGGGCCTGTTCATGCTTTGGGATTGGTTTTTTAACTAATAAAAGATCTGCAACTTTTCCAGCTAAATTTTGGTGCCTTTGTTGTAGAGTGAGTAAAAGGCTACCCATTCATCTAGTAGAGAAAAGGCTGGCTTGTTTGTGTAGCTCTAGAACTTGCAAAGAAAGATGGCGTTTTAGAAAACGTTTCCGTTTGTTTTTTATTCTGTTAATGGCTGCTACCTAAAACAAATTCCGCAAGGCTCCAATGATCTTGTTAGATAATCGGTAGACTCCAAACGCTGAAGATCTGGGCCCTCGGGTATGAACAAAACAGGGGAAATTGCATTGTGATATGATGGGACAAGTGGGGAAAAGTCCAGGAATTCCTCCCCACAACAGTCCCCTTGATGTAATATTGGGGGGCCATGAATGCCGGGTGTTTTCATGCATAGATTGCATATCCTGGTGAGGGTGACCCAAAGCATAGAGAGAGCTGTCCCTGTCGACGCCCTTGTGGTGGTGGGTGGTCAAGATCTCGCAAAATCTTTTCAGACGCAGCCCAGAGATTTGTTATGGCAAAAAAAAAATACTCCATTATTCAGAGTTTTTTTGTGTGGCCACTTTCCAGTGGTCAAAAAGAAAAGGAAAAAAACCCTTGGGAGGCAAGAGGGCTGGTTTGCATTAAAGAAGGGGGTGTTGCGTTGCGTTGGGTGTGAGTCAAAAGGTCCTGAAACGCTCCAAAAGACCGTATCTTTTGCTTGTCCTGGCAAAGATCTCTGACATGGCCCCTTTGAGTGATGTGATCACGGAGGAGCAGGAACCGATGTGGGGAAAAGAAAAAAAAAAGAATCCTGTCGAAGCAAGCAATCTATTCTGCACTTCCCAATGCATCCATTCATTCTCGTATCTTGTTGTTTTCCTGTGCTGAAATAGCTGAAGGATTGTCTGAAAAATTTCAGGTGCTTGGAGGATGGCGCGGAGGAGTTCTTCCTGAAGCCCGTGAAGCTTGCTGACATGAAGAAGCTCAAGTCTCACCTGGTGAGGCGGAAGCAGCAGCCCCAGCTCCCCCAGCCACAGCCACAGCCACAGCAGGAGAAGCCACTGCCAGTGGCGCAGCAGCAGCAGCACAAGCCAGCAGAGCCAGTGACGCCGCAGCAGAAGCCAGAGCCAGCACCAGTCAAGCCGGCGGAGGAAGCGGCGGCCGCTGCTGAAGTTGTTGTGGGCTTGAGTGAGTGCAGCAAGAAGAGGAAGGTGGCAGCGATGGAGCAGGAGGCGCTGTCGTCGCCTGGGAGGACGAATCCCAGACTGTCCAGCAGCAGCGGCCTGGCAGTGGAGACCTGAAGAAAAAAGTTCTTTTGGCTCGGCCCTTAATGTGGTCGGAGTATTTTGGGGTTTTACTTCTGGAAAGGATCAGACCACTAGGCAGGCACTAGCTGCTGGGGCGGGTAAAAAACCTCGGTTCTAAGTGAACTGAAGAAGAAAGCTTTAATTTACTACTACATACTTTTTACACCATTAGCTCCACAAATTTTGCTGCGCTCAGCTCTCAGCATCCGGTGTCTGCTGGTAGAAAAGGGGAGCGTGGGGAGGATGAAATGGGAACCAAGCTGTAGATAATGGCGCCTGCCTTGGATGCTTCTAAGACTAATTAATCTATGGCTTATTTATTCTAACCAGTACTCTGTGGCACATCGACCAGTGAAAAGTACTCGTTTTCGGCTATTCACATTTTGCGGTGCCCCCATCTGTTCCATTCGTTTCGTGTAATCTTAGCTCATGTGTCCTGTCATAAACTTATAATAATCTGTTGATCGCACTCGATGTTCTCTACAATGAGAAATTAACACTAGTAGTAGTATGAATAATTTCGTTTCAGGAATCAAACGAAATACCTAGTTGTGTTGGCGTTGGGTGGCTGGGCACGTTGGATTATGCCTAGTTGCGGCGTGGAAGCAACTGGGAGCGAGCGGTGGTTGGGGGCAGGCAGGCAGGATCTGGCAGGATCGCCCCGATCGAGTTGCCTAATATTATCCCCGAGATACGCCCCGATCTCCTCCCGCGATAGAAAAAAGCTGCTCGCAGCAACCAGCCCGTCCGCCGACGCATGCACGCACACGCCTCGTCTCGTCGACAGGAGTTCCGATGCGGCAAAGGATATTGCTCCGATCAGAAGTAGGCGTCGTGGCAGCTTGCGGTGACAGCCTTGAGGCTGCCGCTTTGAGGGAGAAGGTGGCTGATTGATAATGGCGAGTAGTATAATAGTATACGGTGTGCCGCAGACATGGTGTAAGGGAGGCGTATGTACCCGTGGTCGAATTTCAAAACAAAAATATAGGGAGTATATCTCACGACACTATCGAGTGTACTGTACATCACATTAGCTCACCGTTGAGGTTCGTTCGCTACTCATCACGAGAACCCGCCTAAACTCAAGTAACACTACTAGTATCAAATTTCAAAACAAAATCGCATATCTGAAGACGACATAAATATCGGTATCGAGGATCACGGTGGTCCCATCTTTATGTTTATACATTCGCTTAATCGCTTTTGCATTTGTATTTCCACAGCGGTGAAATTGATGATTCATACTACTACAGGCAACAACATTGGCTTCCCACAATTCCTTCCAATTCTGTCTGTTTGGCCCATTTTCAGACAAAATTTGGGATGACTTTGCGGTGAATTAAGTGAGATGAACCATACTCTAGAAGATTCCATATATTTGTTAGAAAACCACACACCACATATCTAGTAAAAATATTTGTTAAGGTCAGTATGCACTCGAATCTCTACTATATTTAATAATATTTTAAAAAAATAGAAGAACATTCACACAATAATATATATGTGTATGCTACTTAATTCATCATTTCTAAAAACAAGTCAAGGTGGCTTGATTATTTGGTTTTCGATTTTCACGTTCAATGATGTACTTTGCCATTATATATGGGAAAACAATTGAGAAAAATTATTGCATGGTTAACAATGCTAACAAAGCAGTGTATAATATATTTCTTTGAACCTGAATGTTATAACATGTAAATAGGTATAAAATTTAGTATAAGTTAAGTTTACTTTAATTTTATGTACGTTTGAAATTTATTTGGAACTATCTATAAATGTGCCAATAGTTCACAAAAAAAAAAATCTATAAATGTGCCAATGAATAATTAAGTTTGTAGGAGTGTGATCTCTATGTGGCTCTGTCATGTATGATCCTCGGAGAGCCATACTCTAGAAGATTCCATATATCTATCTACTATTATATACTAAAAGCAATATAAGAGTATTTTTCGAGACACCAGATTGATCCACATCACCTAAATTATATTAACCATTAGATCTGATATTGACGATTATGATCTTTTGAGATGTAGTTGTACGCTATTTTTTTATTTTTAGTCTGACACGTAAAGGTCTAAGCATGTACATAAAAATCCAATGCCCCGTCCCTAAAAAAAGAGCCAATGCCACGTACCCGTATACTACAATAAAACAACCGACCTGAGTTTAATCACGTAGGATTTGTTTTGACCGGACCGCTTATCGATAGATTCCATGTAAACTCCGGTCTTTATTGGCAGATTCTAACTAAACTTTTATTCAAACGATCATCCAATTTTTTTAATACTATATATATCATAGTTGATGTAGCGCACACGTATATACGAGAGTACTACCGGCCTCCATGCAGTGTGTTGTGGCCATATGCCACACCGCTAGAACTAGCAATGAAAGTACTTGATTAATTATAGGCAGTTTCGTGCATTAGAGAGCATGCAGCTGTTTAGTACGAAATAGCTCTACGTTGCGGTTTCCAAAATCAAGATTTTCAAGTTTGACAAAATATATAGAATAAATATCAATGCAACTACAAAATCAATTAATATCATTGTTATTCTCATGAAATATATATACTGTATGATAAACATCAATTTTTTGTACATACTTGGTTAACCTATATAAAGTTATATTTTTATTAACCCATAAGACAGGGCAATTAAAAACGGAGGCCATGTGTAGGATACCGTTCTATAGATTTCTCTATATTTGCAAAAAAAATATAGATGCCCTCGGATATGAAATTGGAGGAATTATTACCTAAATTAGTCCCTCGGGTTATTATTAGTTTTGATATTGATTATGTATTAAAAAATATGATAGATTAAAACAAATTGGATAAAATATGAAGCTCCATAATGACATTTAAAATGAAGGTCTCTCTATAAACCATCTGTATCTTCATGGTCATTCAAGGTTCCAACCACAATATAGCAGAAAATAAAAGCTGACTTACCTAATAGATTTTAAAAAGAGTATACGAGCCACCCGTCGGGAAAAAAATCACGACCCTAGGATTGTGAACACCCCGCTAGATACACACAACTACAGAAAAATGGTCCATTGCTCGATAACGGACGAAGAAAAGTAAGCATGAAAAGATGAGTCATGCAAACCACTAACTCCATAGTGTTGCAATGGCCATGACATCATCGGCACAATCGGGATACCATCACTAAGAACACGTAAACCTAACAAAGGGGTATTGTAGATACAAAAATACAAGAACACATGTTGCAAGAAGTATTTTGGTGGCCATACAGAGGAGATATAAAGTCACGAGACCTTATTACTTGTGATGTCGCCTTAAACGTTAGGTTGCATAACATAGAGCTACAACCTAATCACACCAGAGGTTGATCTGGGGCTCCCTTGCCCTCATATGTGTGATCATCTATTGAAGGTCAAGAGAGTTAGCAAAGATTGGAAAGACATGTCCACATGTGTCATATTTTATCAGGGAAATGGAATTAAACCTACATACCTATGTACCTATTATATACTAAAAGATACACATCATGCACAAAAATATGGAGATAACTAAAAACTCCAAAAAATCAAAACACCAGTTGTCGATGTGGTGGTCAACTTCTTATTAGTATATCACAATTGTTCCATCAAAGTAACTACACCTAACAAGATCATAACCGTGAGATCTACATAGCCGTGCTCGAACATATAACATTCTTTAGATCAAAAAAATTATGCATAAATAAATGGCATCCAACAGAACTTCATAATTTGACCTAACCATGTCATGGCCATTGTATATATTTACATAATTATAAATAAGCATATCTCATTTGGAAGATCTTTGGAACTTTATCTCGAACTTTCGTAATCCGTTAGATCTATCCAAAGATACCACTTTTGTTTCTAAAAAAAATCTCATATGTTTGATTTTTATAACTTTACCGAAACAACTCATAAATGATGGATCTTTAACTAGAGCTATCTATTCGCAAAAAAACTTGAGCAATCTAACCATATAATAGCCATTAAGATCTATATAACCATTCGTCAACAAACAACATATGTTAAATATAAATAATCCTTTTTCCAAAAAAAATGTAGTTGTTATTTTTATTTCCGATTAGAAATATAACCATGTTCCAAATGTTATAAAGTTACACATTTATGAATATGTCCATGGTGAAGACATTGTGTATTTCTCAACGAAGGAGTTAAATAAGATGAAATTTTTTATAACATAAAAATAATTCCAATGATGCCCTCACAAATAAGATGGAAATAATTGAGGTGATGCCCTCGCATTTGTGAGGGCCACCATGCTAGTTTGTTAGAAAACCACACACCACATATCTATTAAAAATATTTGTTAAGCTCAGTATGCACTCGAATCTATACTATATTTAATAATATTTTAAAAAATAGAAGAACATTCACACAATAATATATATGTGTATGCTACTTAATTCATCATTTCTAAAAACAAGTCAAGGTGGCTTGATTATTTGGTTTTCGATTTTCACGTTCAATGATGTACTTTGCCATTATATATGGGAAAACAATTGAGAAAAATTATTGCATGGTTAACAATGCTAACAAAGCAGTGTATAATATATTTCTTTGAACCTGAATGTTAAAACATGTAAATAGGTATAAAATTTAGTATAAGTTAAGTTTAATTTAACTTTATGTACGTTTGAAATTTATTTGGAACTATCTATAAATGTGCCAATGAATAATTAAGTTTGTAGGAGTGTGATCTCTATGTGGCTCTGTCATGTATGATCCTCGGAGAGCGGTATTAGTATGGTTACACATATGGAGCACTGTTAATCGTGTGCAAAATTTAGACATACAGTTGGGAAAAGAGCGATGACCAGTAGCCGTTGAGCCGATGGTTTTAAAGAGGATACTAACTTGGAACTTAAATTTCAGCTCCATGTTGTTTAAGCCGCGCCACTTCACTCATTCACCGCGATGTGAGATGGGTCAGAGGAAAGGGTTTTTGTTTTTTGCGAATCTTATGTGTGCCAATGATAAATATACATTAAACAATCTGGTCAAATACAATTTCTAGCATGTCAGATTTACATATAATTACAAGAGAGAATTCTTCTAGGATGACTGGTAGTCACTTAGACGATGGTGTCGACGAGGATGATGAGTCAGAACTTCAATTTCAGCTCCATATTGTTTAAGCCATGCCACTGCACTCGCTCACTGCCGGGTGTGATCGGCGAGCGGAAAGGGTTTTTGTTGCTTCTGAATTTTATGTGTGCCAATTCTATATATATTAAACGATCCAGTGAAATACGATTTCTTGTGTGCCAGCTTCACGTACAATTATGAGAGGGAATTTTTCTAGGGCAATCGATTGGCAATCATACAAACACTAGGGTTTCCTTGTTGGTTGGTTTTTCTTTGGTTCCGCTGGGATTGCGGCAACGTGATCTCAACTGGAACCAATCTTCGAGTCCTTTGAAACTCTCCGCATTAAGGCAACATGGGGGATTTCAAGTTTTGTATGCTCACTTGCGTGACCATGTCGAAGATAGATGATAGTCTATAGAGTGTGGTGCGATCTCTGCCATGAAAGGGTGTGATGCTATGTAAGTAGGTTTGTCCTTGATCCTTGGGGATTTGGATCCGACAAACAAGGAGGTGCAAGGGATCATGATGAAGAACACCACACCGAGTTAAGTGCGAAAACCTAAGCGAACTAGCATGCCACTTGAGTTGATGGGTCAACTCCTAGATTATAGGGAAATCTAGCGGGGATCTTGTTTTATGGATGGTCACTACTAGGAAAATGGCTATAGGTAATCTGCACATCCGTGGCTCACATGGTTGAAGTGCCCCACGGGTAAAATAGGCGTGGCTCACCTGTGGATAGTGTCCTACTAGTAAGTAGAACAACCGTGGCGCACATGGGGTTGGGCCAGGGGCCTGCCAGCCGCATGCCACGTACCCGTAGCGCACATGGGGTAAGTGCGCTACGGTTGTGGCAAGTTCTGTGGCGCCACAGATGTATAAACTTAGTAGTAGGGCACCTTGCCCTAGTGCCCTACGCCTAACTATCCTGCACCAACTCCACCACCCCCTCCCCCCCCGGATCGCCTTTTTAGGCTTTGCAAAAAATAAAAGAAAATGATAAACACTTAAAAAAATTAAATCATTTCATATGTAGGTAGGTAATGTGGTATAGTTTCTAGGAAAATTAACAAACATGATTTTCCACTTTTTCTGCAAAAAAAAGTCATGCCACGATAAAATGGCTGTAACTTTTGCATACGATGTCGAAAAAAATCGTATAATATACCAAAATGATGAGAACGAGATTTCGCATCCGCTCGCAATGACCCTTGGTCGTTTAGCGATTTTTTAGATTTTCAAAATTCGAAAAGAGTAAAAAGTTACGGTCAAAAGACCATTTTTCCTGCAGAAAAAAAATAGAGGCAACTTACCCGTAGCGCACCACCACCTAGTGCGCTACGAGTAAGTTGGGCGGGATTCAAAATTTGAATCCCCACCCCGCCCACCTACCCCTATTCCCTCCATCTTCTCCTTTTCATTCTCCTCCCTCCTCCTTTTCCTTCTCTCTTCTCCTCCTCCTCCTTTCCTTCTCCTCCTTCCCTTGCACTGACGATGGCGACGGTGGCCTTCTCCTCCTCCTTGCTCCGGCATCCTCCTCTCCTTGCAGTGACGATGGAGATGGCGGCGGCGACCTTCTCCTCCTTCTTGCAGTCACGACGGCGACGACCTCCTTCCTTGCGGCCTCCTCCTCCTTGCAGTCACGAAGAGCGATGACGAGCTCCGACGACCGCCGACGACCTCCTTCTCCTTGCGGCGACCTCCTCCCTTCTCCAGCCACACCTCATTCTCCCTCTCTTCCTCGATGCCGGTGAGGAGTAGCACGGCCACGGCCTCCCGCACCTCCCTGCGGTGGTAGGTCGTGGCCACGGCCACCATGCTCCAGCGAGGCGACACGACGGCGGCAATGCGGACCCGATTGCTTTTGCAATTCAAAACGAGGGTGTTTTTTGCATTTTTTTATTTTTGAAAAAAACATCCATGGCGCACCTGTACCCCTACCCGTGGCGCACCTATCTCGATATAACCGTGGCGCACCATGCAGTGCGCCACAGCTACGAGATAGCCGTAGCGCGAGGCCCGTGGCGCACTGCTAGTGCGCCACAGAAGGCCTTTTCAGGTGCGCCACGAATAGGCGTTTTTCTAGTAGTGGGTGACGCATGTATACAATTCATTGCAAGGAAGGTAAATGGCGCTCTTGATTCAAATCATATAAAAGACCCGAAGGCCATCGCAAAGAAATTGCTAGATTGGTTAGAAGAGTCGCCCAACCAACAAAAAAGGCTCTGGAGTCTAGATGCACACACAGGGACACATGAGCATTGGTTCTCACTGTTAATGTTTAGGCGTGGAACATTAGTAGGCCTTATACTGGTTGCGTGTTAATATATAGGCATATGGAATACATGTGGAGGGGTGTACACAAACACAGGCGTATGTGTACACAAGAGAGAAGGGAAAACCATAATACAATATCTAACACACACCCTTAATCTAAACATTCGAAGAGGTTGAGATTACGCTTGAACTCATCTAGTTTCTTGATAGGAACAACCTTTGTAAAACCATATGCAATTTGATCTTTGCTTGAAATAAATTTGATTTCCAGTAAACCTTTGGCAACTCATTCTCTAACAAAATAAAAGTCAATTTTAATATGCTTAGTGCGAGCATGAAACACTGGATTTGCATATAAATAGGTAGCCCCTAAGTTATCACACCAAAGGCATGACTTTCCTTTTAGTTTTACTCCCAATTGTTTTAGGAAAGCTTCTATCCATATCAACTCACCTGTAGCATTTTCTAAGCCTTTATATTCAGCCCCAGTACTAGATCTAGAAACTGTATCTTGCTTTCTTGCACTCCATGAAACCAGATTCGGTCCAACAAACACAGCAGATCCACCAGTAGACCGCCTATCATCAAGTGATCTTGCCCAATCTGCATCTGAGAAGGCACTAAGGAGTGTAGAAGAAGATTTTGTAAAGGTAATACCTATTTTTGAAATATCCTTCACATATCTAAGAATTCGCTTTCCTGCTGACCAATGTTCTGTAGTTGGAGCATGAAGATACCGACAAACTTTATTAACTGAATATGAAAAATCTGGACGTGTCAATGTCAAGTACTGAAGTGCCCCAACAATGCTTCAATATTGAGTGCTATCATCAGAACCCAAAGGTGTACCAGTTTCAAGAGACAACTGTTCGGTGGAGGAGAGAGGAGTAGGCGCTGACTTGCAGTCACGCATACCAACTCTGTCAAGCAACTCATCAGCATATTTTTCTTGAGTCAACAGTAAACCATAATTTATATTCTTAACCTCAAGACCAAGGAAAAAGTGTAAGTTCCCAAAATCCTTGATTGCAAAGTTCTCATTAAGATCTTTCGGTAGCGCAGCAATAGCATTATCATAGAACTTGTTAGTATGATGTCATCAACATAAACCAACACAAACACAATGATACCTGACTTGTTGTAGAGGAACAAAGCAGTATCTGCCTTCGAGGGTATGAATCCAAGATTACACAACTTGGAACTCAGCCTAGAATACTAGGCTCGAGGTGCTTGCTTTAGACCATAAAGAGCTTTATCAAGTTTGCAAATATGATGTGGAGCATTTGGATTCTCAAAACCTGGAGGTTGTCTCATGTAATTTTCCTCTTTCAGAACACCATGTAAAAACGTGTTCTTGACATCTAGCTACCGAAGACTCCAATCCCGTGATACAGAGAGAGCCAAGACAATTCTGATAGTAGCAATTTTAATTACAGGACTAAAAGTGTCCTCATAATCGATGCCATACCTTTGCTTGAACCCCTTTGGAACTAAACGTGCCTTATATGTGTCAAGAGTGCCATCTGCCTTTCTTTTGATGCGATATACCCATTGGCAATAAATAATATTTTTGCTCTTATTCGCAGGAACGAGGTGCCAAGTCTTGTTCTCCATCAAAGCATTATATTCTTCTCTCATTGCATTGCGCTAGTTTGGATCATCAAGTGCGTCTGATAATGTGTTTGGATCACCTATAGAAGACATAGCCACCATACCATATCTAACGATGCCGTTAGTACAAATTTTTGGTTGCTTTATACCTCACTGCAGCCTTGTGCGGGGAGGAGACGGTGGTGCTTGAATCGGCGTCGGCGATGGAGGTTCTGAAGGCACATGCAATGACGACGCATGCGATGACGATGGTGTTGCGTGAGCTCCGCTAGAGAGCCGCCATCCGCAGACGATCCCTCAGAGCTAGTCGGCGCGCTGTCAGCCGACAACAGGGCGTGGACGTGGACGGGTTGTCAACCGACAGCAGGGGCGTGGACGTGGGCGTTGGTGCGCGCCCGCTCGCCGACGGACGCGTGTCGCTGAAGGACACGTCGCTGCCGCGACCAGGTGCTGCTCTGCGCGCGGGAGAATCGGCGTAGGGTGGCGTGCCCGGAACCGCCTCGGGATCGCGCGGAGGAGGGGAATGTTCTCCCTCGTGCTCCGCGTCCGTGTCGCCATCTTCTGAATTTTCTTCTTCAATATTTTCTGCATCATTTTCAGCCTGGTTTGCACCAGCTGCTTCTCCTCCCTGAAACACATCAGCAATAGGCACAACAGGCATAATAGGATCATCAACAATATGTGCACCCCCTTGGTGAGAAGATGGAAGAAGTAGAATATCTTGTTTGAGATGAGAACCGGCGTTTGGGTGTAGGGCTTCAAAAGGGAAATATTTTCATCAAAGACAACATCACGAGAGATATAGACACGACCGGTGGACACGTCAAGACACTTGACACCTTTGTGGAGAGGGTTGTACCCGATGAACTCACAACGTTTTGAGCGAAAAGATAATTTTTGTTTGTTGTAGGGACGAAGATTTGGCCAACACGCGCAGCCAAAAGTGCGTAGCGTATCATAGTTGGGTGTGACATTAAGGAGACGCTTAGTTGGTGTTTCAAAATTCAGAACCTTGCTGGGAAGAATATTAATGAGAAAGGTGACTGTGGGAAATGCTTCATTCCAAAATTTTAGAGACATAGATGAATTAGCAAGTAAGGCAAGGTCTATTTCTATAATATGACGATGTTTTCGTTTAGCGGAACCATTTTGTTGGTGAGCATGAGGACAAGATACATGATGAGATATGCTAAACTTTTAAAAGAAACCATTGAGCTTTTGATACTCACCATCCCAATCATTTTGCATAGTTATAATTTTCCTATCAATCTTCCGTTTAACATATTGCTGGAAATTAAGAAAAGCTTGGAACACTTCAGAACGCTTTTTCAACAAATAAATCCTAGTAAACTTGGTGAAATCATCAATAAAGCTTACATAGTACTCATGTTTTCCCACAGAAAGTGGAGCAGGACCCCATACATCAGAAAATATTTGCTCCAAAGGAGTAGTAGAAACACTAGTTGATATGGGATAGGTAAGTTGGTGACTCTTGGCAAGTTGACAAGAGTCATAAACATATGGTGTACTTTCTGTGGTAAAGTCTATTTTATTTCCTCTAAGCACTTGCTGAACCACAAAAGACGATGGGTGTCCTAGGCGACGATGTCATGTAGAGGATAACGGCTTTATTGTGATCTTGCGTCTCCTGCATGTTTCTATTTAA
Source organism: Avena sativa (assembly GCA_916181665.1). NCBI lineage: Eukaryota > Viridiplantae > Streptophyta > Magnoliopsida > Poales > Poaceae > Avena > Avena sativa. The sequence continues at coordinate 443,468,581 of OV702282.1, read as the reverse complement.
TTTTTCGTTATTTGTTTCTCTTGTTTATAATATTTTTCTTACAGAGGCAACAAAAATATCATCTGTCCATAAAATATACGTGTGGGAATAGGACATGGACTCTCAACTGTGTGTCTGTGTCCAAGAATTCCGAACTTTGTTTCACATTAGAAATGTTATACTTTTGCATTGTATTTTCCGGGGAGCTATCTTGAATTACCGTCCAAACGAACCAGCACAGATGTGAAGTTCGTGCTAGTATGCTCGTTATTCGCATTTGAGTGGTGGTCGTCTGGCTGTATAAAAATATGTACACCTCTGATGATCACCGAAGAAAGATAAGATACGCATGCACAAACACCGTATCCCACCAACCCGGGCCTCGAACGGCCTAGCGCATCGAAACCACCCACAATAGAGAAGATCACGCCAACAATGTGACCGGCGCCCATGCAAAAACCCTCGCTTGCGTGCTGCACGATCCGATGGCTTGATGCAGTGAAAAGAAAAGAATCGCGATACTATCTTTCTTCGTGATGGAAACTACGATACGCTCTGAAATGACCGATCGATCGATCGATTGATCAGATCATGCTCTGAAACGGAGGAGATCTGCTCATGAGTGACGACCTAGACGTCGCCACTCAGCCAGCCAGGTCTTTTCATTGGTAGTAATGGTGCACCACGTGCGGTACGAGTAGCTCTCGCCCTTCAATTCCTGCATGCAGATCTGCGTGCCATAATAATATAGTTACTCCGCATGTGACCGATGTGGTCGTATTTGACAACACGTGCACGAGCCACGAGTAGGATATTGAAGATCGACGCATGGCATATTGTGCTCTCTAACTACCGAATCTTGTCCACCCCCTCGCCCCCTTCTCCCCTTACCCGTCCTTATCCTTTTGGTTTGAGAGTCGACCGCCGTCCATCGGCCCTCTCCGTCGCCCCCATCGGAATAGCCAGTTGGAGTGGGGTCTGGAGGAGCGTCGGAGCTAGATGTAGGTTTGTTAGAAGTAGTTTGCGGTCTGGTGCCACGGTTTGGCGTTTTGCCAGGAGAGGGAGGAAATTGCTTTGGGCGGAGCTTATTTCATGCCCGCTGACCCTTCTCCTTGTGCTCCGGTGCTCGGATAAGCTACAGGCGGAGGCTGGCTATGGCGTCTCCATGAATAAAGCCTGGGTTGCTCCTCCTCTTGGTGTTCCCTGTTTGCTTCCTCTCCCCCTGTCGGCCGGCCGTGGCGGCGAGGGACTTGGGGATGGAAGAGGGATGGCGCATCGACGGAGTGGAGGTGGCATTTGGGGACTTTCCTCGCTGGTAGTGGTGCGTGCTACTGCGAGGTCGTCAGCATGTGTGCTTGGATGGCTTCCTAGGTGGAAGGTGGCGACGTGCTCGGGTTCGCCCCCCCTGAATAAGCGCGTGGCCCGGCGGGTCTACAATGCTCCGGCTTGGATCTCTCTCCTGGCCGGCTGTGGTGGCGAGGGGGAGTGGGGTCTTGGCGGTGCGTTGTTTGACTCTGGCCGGGATGAGGGCCTGCTGCTGCTGCCTCTTCGAGCATATCGCATGGTGCCCAGAGTTGCCACCATGATCTTCGCCCGACAAGGCGGACTTCTTCAACCTCTGTTTCGGAGGCCTTCTGCGAAGCTCTGCGTCGGAGCTCGACGGCTCGTTCTCGCCAAGTGGTTCGTTCCCGGAGAGGGCGAGATGGCCGACAACAGTGCTTCATCTCCGGCTTTGGGAGTGTCACGAGTAAGAATCCTCCACGATCTCGGCGTGTTCATCGCCTTGAGGTCGCCGACGATTGGTGGCGGAGGTGTCCAAGGACTTGATTGCTTTCTTTGTTTTTGTTCTAAGGTGCTTTTTGTAAATCGGAAGCCCTTATCTTTAAATACTAGATTTCTTAGTACGAGTGTTATAAAGGGCTTCTTTGTAAAATTGTACCGCCACGTGGTTTCTAATGCAGGCAAAGCGGATCTTCTAGACCCCTCTCCCGTTAAAAAAAAACCTACTTGTACTCCGTACGGCCGATCTTACAAAGATTATTACGGGATCGTATACAGTGTACTACTGCAAGATGGGTCTACGTCCTACGAGGCTACGATGTCTGGACTATTGTGACACCTCGTCTGATTCTGACAAATCCCGGACTCACCGGATTGGTTTTGGACCGATCACCGATGCGTCATAGGTCAGGTCTTGTAGGACGACCTCTGGGACATGTATGCGTACGATGGGCACAGAAGACAGAGCGGTGGAAATGTTGACTTACTATACTACTCCGTACAACGGATATTTATAAGTTATAGACAAAATTACCTCAAAAGCTAGCTTGTAGTACATGCTAGTAGTATATTTCACGAAAATTTATTTTTGAATGTTGGACTATTGCATTTTCTTCTTCCCTGAGCAACACTGATTTCAATTTTTTTAATGAATTTTTTTGCTTCATGTGTTGTATTTCATAATGCTTTTTAAGCAAACAGATCAATAGAGATCCAGCAACCACAAGCAATTCCTGCCTATACTCCATGTTAATTATACACCATAGTAGAGTATATTACTGAAAATGAGGTCGAAATTACATGAGCTAAGACTAGCTTTTCTTCTTCTCTCTACTCCCTCGGTTCAAATGATTAAGAGGCATTTTACTATGTTAAGAAAAGCCTTTAACCAATAATGGATCTTTTAATGTGTGATCTGTGTTAAAAAAAATTATAACTAATAACAAAGTACTTCTGAAAACTAATCCAGTGACACAAATTTTATGTTAGATAACCTTGTACGGATTGAGCAATTGCTGCTCAAATATTTGCCTTAACGAAACAAAATACACTTTAATTTTAGAAAATAAGGACTTCAATGATAAAACTTTAAAAAAGAATGAGAAATTTCATCTCTACCCCTATTTGTTCACATGGACATGGCGCTCTTTGTATAAAGTACAGATTTATATAGAACATGAACATTTGCACTTATCAACTTCTTTTTTTCAAAAACTTTTGACACGTGAAGTTTTCTTTTTTATAGGGTGCACCTTCACATTTATGTTATTCCTACGACAATATACAACGGAAACATACATTACTGCCTAGCATACCTCGGCGAACATTTCGCCTAACAAATACCATCCACCTCTCCATGGTGATATTGAGCTAAATATGAGAGGACGAGGAATGACCAGATCAAATTCAAATAATTCACGTGAGTTAAAATGCAGGATTAGCGTAAAAGCATGACTGTATTTTCATGACCTTTTCTACATTTTTTCATGCCCAACTTGATTCCTAAAGGATTAATTGCATGATTGCACCATGAGAAAACAAATAATATTTCCATAAATTTGGTAGCATAATTTCAATGAAATGTAGTGCAAAAATGTTTAGAGAAAACTCTACAACATTCAAACTATACCCATAGAAAAAATTCCAATGATTCTAACACACTAAGTTTTCTACGAGGATTTGAAAAGGCCTAGAAAATAAGCTCTTTGCCTTTGTGGTATATGTTGACAAAAAAGTCGTTGGTGGAATTATCAACAGGAAGGACAATTAGGGTAACCAAAGGCCGTTGCACCCTTTTTTTTGGAAAATACTTTGCTATGTACAGTAACAAGGACCGGTTGATGCTTTGCATTTTATACCATGTTTCTGGACTTACCCAATACCGGGGTAGAGAGCACTGGGAAGGGTTACAAGCTAGTGGTCATGTGGATTGTGATACACACAGGGCCCGGTCCTGAGAATTTAGAGGCCCGGGGCGAACATGGAACTCAGGGCCCCTTAAAAATAAACATATATAAAAATTGAAATATGCATATAAGATACATTATATGGTATCAAATAACACTTAAGCATCCAAAAGAGGTATTCATATAAGAAATATTTCCATACATATTAAGGTGATCACCATGATAAAGGTATTGCATCATCATGGCAAAATCATAGGGGAGAGACATGTTAAGTACATACCCTCTCTATATCTTCGGGTTGTCGCTTTCAGGTAGCATAGTCACTACTGACTTGGAGTGCATATTATGACGAACAGTGCAAATTCTAATTATACTGTAGCAAAGAGGTATTTGTTAATTTTCATCCTACCACTCAAGTTTATTAACAACCTTAGACCACCTCGGGTCCTAAGCTGTTCAAACTAGAAAAAGCTATAGAGTAATATGTGAGCATTTTGCTTAAACATCTCACATTGGTTCGAACCCACCTTGCCGAGGAAAAGGAAAAGGTTCACTGGTTTCTTCTTTCTTGTGAGGTTTTCTCTCCTTTCTCCAAACTCGACCAATTATTTCATCTAATCCATGTCAAAGAGACGCCTAATCTGGTGATTATTACCATAAATTAAAAATCTAAGCTAGCGGACGTCCATACCTCTCATCAGTCATCCCCTCCCCCCCCCCTACCCCCCCCCCCCCCCCCCCCCCTATTAAGTCCCAGGGTGTCCTAATTTTACATCTACATATTCTTATTTACCAACAATGGAGTAGGGAGAAGAGATTTTCTACCGAAGGAAGCAGCCGTACCTTGAGATTCTGGAGCTGGTATTTGCATTTTTTCCTATTCGATCGATTGGAACTGAGTCCAACATACACGAGACAAGACCGTCGCTCTCCACCGTTCAGCATGCAGCCGCCATGGTAATTCTCTCGTGAAAATGCGATCAGGATTTCGGAGGTCAATTGTCGCCAGTCTTCCCTAGTTTGTTCCTTGGCGCAAGTGACCAAACCCTCCCGTGCAGTGCAAGGTCTGTTCTAACTTGGACCGGGCCTTCACGTACGTACTAGTATAGGAGCTGCACATCTAGCAGGGCCCCATAGTTTCACGGGCCCGGGACGGCTGCCCCTCCCGCACTGCCCCAGGGCCGGCCCTGGATACACAGTACGTAGATTTGGTCGATACACCTCACATGATTTATGGTAGTGGAGTGAGGTTATTCCCAAAATACGATGAACTAGGTCTCGACTCAAAAGATTTGTCTGTCTTGGAAAACTGCATACGACAGGACGGACAGGTACGTACCAGTTGTATATATACAGTACAGGAGAGCCTAGCTACCCAAACATACATTTCCACGAGCTAAACCAGGTCAACGATATATATCAAGTACCAGCGTTTTGTTTAGCAAAAAAGTGGAGCATTATATAGGTACAGGTCAAATGTTAGAGCATGTACTGAACATGGAGGTTCTGATCGGGATAGACTTTCCAGACAATTATTGGATTTGACGCGAGCTTGAGAATAATTGCTGACGTTTTCATGTGGATTAGTATATAGCGTCATGGCCAGGCTCAACTCCACGAGTCAAGTGTTTGTAACGTACAGTCTTAGCAGGTCTGTCTAATCTTGCAGTCTCAAAATCGATAGCGTTATAAGAGTTGTTTAGACTCTGATTTTCTTTTTATATATATATATATATATATATATATACTAAATAGTGTCTAGATTCATATGTATTTTAATAAATTTGAGACATCTGTTTTGGAACGGAGGAAGTACATTTTTTCTCGGTTCATAAACTACACACTTTAAAGTTTAAGAGAATTAAATAGACATCTTGCAAAATGTACATGTTAGGATGCACTACATTTCATGATTTTGTTGTTGTGGGGCAAGGAAATGATAGATATGTTGTTGTGAAATAGCAAAATGGGTACCGCTACGGTATTTTCAAACTACAAATCCTTGAATCCTAATAACCTTCCTACCCCTCTGCTTAGCCCTTATTCACATTCTTGAGGAGTTTATTTTACACCGAGTTTTGTTTGATTACCCTATAGAAAGGAATTCCTAGTTTGAGCCAATAGCAAGTTTCCTATTAAATGTAATAAAAAATAGAAATATATCTATGTTATTATTATTTTTTGCAGGGAAAATATCTACGTTATTCAATTCTACAAATCAAACAATTTTAAATTTCCAATGAGAATCTCATAACCTATAATATGAGAACAGATCAGACACTTCTTATTTTTCAATGAGAAACTAATAAAGCGTATAACATGAGTTTCTTCTTTCATAATTTGTTGACAAAAGAGTTCATTGGTAATATGTTTCTAGGGGAGATTGTTGGTAGTATCATCATCGGGATTCATGTGGGCAATTGTGGTAACCAAAACTGATTTCACAATGTACCAAGGAGCAGTTGATACTTTGCATCTTAGAGCATCTTCACTCATGTTCCCGGAACGCCGATCCCAGGACGAAAATTAGGTCCGAACGCTTTTGGCCCAGCGCGTTTCGAGGAATCAGTTTTCGTTCGGATTTGGGCCAACTTTGTCCGGACTTTTCAGGTCATTCCCAGGATCCCGTGGACGCCCTGGAAACGCTGGACGAAGTGAATTCGCCGAGTGGACCAGCCATGTCAGCGATAGAAGTCGAGTCGTCGTCATCCTTCCCACCGTTTCCCCTTTTCTCGCCCTCGTCGCTACACCCCTCACGCCCTCGCCGCCGGCCTCGGCCTACAAAAGCCGTACATCTCGTTGTCTTCCTTCACACTCTCTCACACCGCTACCAACTCCAGCAAACTCCAAACGCTCACACCTTTCCACCTCCACAACTCCGCAAAAAGACATGGCAGAGAGATTCCTCGGCAACATCACGGCGGCGAACGGCCGCCGCACGCTGCAGCCGTGGGAGGCCCGACTGCTCCACGACGCGGGTTATACGGCGCCGCCGGACTTTCGCCTCCCCCTCGGCTGGAATCTTAGCGCCGGCGGGATCCCTATTCCGCCGTGCCGACCGACGAGGACATCGCCAGCGAGATCCAAGCGGGCTATTGCCGCCATGGAAGACCCGGATCTCGCCGAGGATCCTGGCAACCTGGTCTTCTGGGAGCAGTTCTTCGCCGACAGGCGCCTCCAGGAGCTCGCCCGACACGATGGACTGCAGGGCTCGCCGCCAACGCGTCACAATGCGGCGTTGCGTCGCCGCTGGTGGAGCGCTCCCGGGCGAACGCTCGCCACCGTGCTGGAGCACATCCAGTCCGGCAACCACCCCGCATCGGCATGTAGAAGTGGCGTCCGGCATCGGCGACGGCGACGGCTTTTTTCTAGTTTAAATTTAATGCTTTCCTAGTTTAAATTCGATGTAATATATGCGTCCTCGCCTAATTAATGAAATCCGCATATATTCGCTCAAATTTTACTGTGTTTAACTGAATTTAGCCGAACGTGAAAACTCGGTCTAGAAACGTAAGTGGAAATCTCTTCATTTTTAGGCCGAAAACGAATTTCGTCCGGCTTAAAATTGGTCCTCGTCCTATTTTTTTTTGACTGACCCGACACCGGACTAGTTTGTTTATTGTACATGTGACGGGAAGGGTTGCCAGCTATAGTGGTCATGTGGATTGCGATACAAGTACTCCCAAGATACGTAGATTTAGTAGATACACCTCACATGGTTTGATTTGGTAGATACACCTCACATGGTATATGGTAGTGGAGTGAAGTTATTCCCAAGATACGTCGAACTAGCTCTCGAGTCAAAAGATTCGTCTGGATTGGAAAATTGCATACGACAGGTACGTACCAGCGGTATATATACAGGAGAGCCTAGCTAGTAGCTACCCAAAGATACATTTCCGCAAATGGAATGTGTTCCGGGGTGTCAGTGTCAACGTGAGAGAACACCACACCCCCACCACCCCTGCCGACGGAGACGCTCCCAACTCCGGCAGCTCCTCTTTCCCCCTCCTCCTCTCCTCTACCTGCCGCCGCCGGCAAGGCCAGCACGCTCCGCTGGAAGCGGCAGGTCGATCTCTACTTGGCGTGTGTGGACCTCGCTGGGTGGCTCCATCGGGCGACGGTGCTCACAGAAGGTGGAGCTCGACGCGGGCGACATGAATGACAGGTTGGCGACGGTGGCCTGGCGGCGAATCCGGTGCGGTAGAAGTCATGGAGGGATGGCGGCGGCCTCATCTGGGCCGTCTGGGCCTAGGTCTGGGCCACAGCGGATGATGATGTCTACGCACTTCTATAATTGTAGACAGTTGTTGGGCCTCAAAGTGCACAGGTTTGTAGAATAGTAGCAAGTTTTCCTTAAGTGGATCACCCAAGATTTATCGAACTCATGGAGGAAGTGGTCAAAGCTATCCCTCTCAAGCAACCCTGTAATCAAGATATAGGAAGTCTCCTGTGTCCTCAACACACCTAATACACTTGTCACGTGTATAGGTGCACTAGTTCGGCGAAAAGATAGTGAAATACAGGTGGTAACAATGCCAGAAAAGAGCTTAACGATGAGGTAAAGACTAAAGGCAAAAAGATGGAAGCAGGCAAAGATGCAACTACCCTGAACTACCCTGAACTACTCTCCGGTTGAACACTACCCTGAATTACTCTCCGGTTGAACACTCTAATCCATGGTAGGTCTACAAAAGCACACCTCAAAGTCCGCCTTCCCCATCTAGATAACCCCACACTATCACCTTAAGCGCTAGATGGTTCCAACAAACACCACAATTTTATAAAGACATCCAACTCCAAATATAACTTATGAATATATATGTAATCTAGCTTAAGTGTCACACACGCGGCCCGCATGCTATCACTATCACACACGTGGGAAAAACATAGAACTATTAGAGCACGATGAGTATTTATGTAACCTCTAGCCTAAGTGCCACCACGGTATACACGTTGTCACTTACACACACGTGGGGAGAGCTAGAGATCTATTAAAGCGCTTGAGTAGCAAGATTGATCTACTTGATTACAAAGCTCATGACTACAACAAGATCATGCATAGAGAGAGAGAGAGAGATGAACACATAGCTACCGGTATATCCCTTAGCCTCAAATAAGAACTACTCCCTCCTTATCATGGGAATCAACAACGGCGATGGAGATAGTAGTGGAGATCGATGGAGATGGCTCCGAGGGCACTTCCCCATCCCGGCAGGGTGCCGAAACAGAGACTTTCGGTCCCCCGAATCTCTCCTTTGGTGGCGGCGACGCTGCGGAGATTTTTGTGGATTTCTTCTGGATGATTTAGGGTTTTCTCCCCGGGGGTTTCTTATAGGCGAAGGAGCCAAGGTCGATGGAGGGCCAAGGGCCCACACCCCCTGTAGGCGCCACCAGGGATGGCCCGCGCCTAGGACGGTGCGGCCACCGTGGTGTCCTCCTCCAACTCTCCTTTGTGGTTCCATGTTGCTCCGGGAAAATAATGACTTTGGATTTTGTCCCGTCCAATTCCGAGAATATTGATTTTCTGCCCTTCTAGAACCAAAAACAGAAGAAAACAGTCAACTGGCACTATGGCATCTTGTTAATAGGTTAGTACCAGAAAACATATAAAAACACCTCAAAGTGTAGACAAAGCAAAGCAAAGTAGATACTAAACAAGCATGGAACATCAAAAATTATAGATACGTTTACGACGTATCAAGCATCCCCAAGCTTAACTCCTGCTCGTCCTCGAGTAGGTAAGTGATAAAAAGAATAATGTTTGAGGTGACATGCACCATCAAAATCAAGATCAAACTATTTACAAGCATTGAAAGCTGGGATCAAATAAATCTAAACATGAGCATGAAAGATGTAGTTTCTAACAATACGACATAGTAACTATGTTGTAACAAGAAAGAATACAAACAAAGGTTTATGAATAACAATGCATCGAAAGACGTTTGTTTGTTTCACATACATAAAACAAAGCATAGTGGCATTCAGCTTGTCCCTCATGGAGTAGCAAATAAATGCATAGGACACCTTCAAAATTCATAAGGGTGACTAGATACAAATAGTTCAAGAACAAGCAATATCAACATTATGAATCAATCGATAAGTTTTGGGACAATGCACATAAAACTAAGAATGACAACTATGCTCTCTTAATTGGTGCCTAAGGGTACAATATGGAGACTCGATATAATGATAGAAGAAAGGCACTTCAAAGGGAAGCAGGGATTTCAAGTTTTATAAAGAGCTTCAAAAATTATGGTACTTATTAGCTTTCAGCTCTCATTGCCCCTATCATAAGCATCTTGAAGTGATTAAGGTTAAAGTGAACAAACTATGGAGTATATGCTTGACAAAGTATAAGTTGGCAATCTCATGTCCCTTGAATACGAGGGCCGCACCTCATGCTACTCAACTTTAGTCACTTGTAAGTTCTTGTCATAGTAAGTACATGTGTATCATAGAGAACCGCCAACGGGGTACCCCTTGCACATGGTACAGGAGCTTTTCCATAACCAAAATGACAAGGCAAGCAGACAATGAGCATCCCAGCAATCTTTTTATTTGCTATTTGCTTAGGTTTTTATTGAGGATGCTTCACAGATTGCTCATTATGGTGATGCTGCAAGTTTCAACCATGATTAGGCATGGCTTAGGCTAGCGGCCCAGGCATTTGCCTAACACAAAATACATAACTCCATGAACTTACAAGCTCCCTTTTTATTTCACACCGGCGACATCCATAGACAAAAGAGAATGATATCAACTGTGTACAAAGTACAAGTGCAATTTTGAAAACGTTACCTATGAAAACATGGTTCTGCTAATTCCAATGTATAAGTGAAAGCATATACAACATGGATGACATAATGGTTTAAGTTTATTATTGGCAAGGAATATAAAGTGTGCCATCAAGTTTATGAGAGCTTTAATCACTAAGTTTTCACATAACAAAATACTTTTTAATTGGAAGGTAGATGAAAACAAGAATATACCTTGAATGGTGTAACACACCATGCATAGGAATTTATAGTGGACACTTTGGAATAACTTGGTTTCTTAGGAGTTGTAAGCATGAGTAGATCTTACTCATACAAGTGGAGGCTATCAAAAGACTGGAAGCAACCAAATAAGAGAGCAATAATGACCATAATCATGTAGAGCGACAAAACATTACTAATCAAAGCATAGAGTGGTACTACAAGTCACGGACTAAATGATCATAGAGGATAAGGTGACTGGTTCATAGTCATAACATGGTGTGAGCATGTGCCAAGTCAACCTAAGCAAAGCATCAAAGGAGAATACCACAATACTATGCTTTTGTATGCTAAAACAACGCATGATTCTTTCAAGGCGCATTAAGCAATCCCAATTGTTTGAAACAAGTCATGCTACAACAATAATCACTAATCATAAGGTCAAAACAACACCTAGCATGACATGCTAAAGTCTAAGTCACACTCAATGCAAGCTCCTCTCGCACTTTCAAGCAAGAACTTTCTGCTCCTTTCCAACACCAATCGACTTATTTAAAACAACTCACAAAGATAATACTCAATAAAGACCAGTGAGCTTGTCTCACAAATCCACAAAGAAGAACTAAAAAATTCTAAGCTGAAAGCACAAGAAAACTAAGGCTAAACACAGTGCTAGAAAAAGTGAACACTCACAAAACAACAAGAGTGAAAACTAGAGTGTTCTAGGCAATGAAAAGAGAGTGTGTCTCTCTCCAAAACAAGTGTGTTGTAATCCAACCAACTTACTCAAGCAAACTAAGCAAAGAAAAACAAAAAACGAAAACTAAGACACAACACAACTGCGTATGAAACAATAAAAGCAAAGTGTCTAGAAAGACCTGAGATTTTTATTGATGAAGAAGGGGATGCCTTGGGAATCCCCAAGCTTTGACGCTTGTACCTCTTGAATATTTATTGGGGTGACACGGGGTCGCATCCCCAAGCTTGAGCTTTTGTCCATTCTTCATCTCATTACATCATTCTTTCTCTACACCTGAAAATTTTCCTTCATACAAAACTTCACACAATCTTCATTAGCAATATTAGTGTATTCAAAACATAATAGACCTTTGGATTTAGCTTTAGAAAAACAAAACTTTCACTAAAAACACAAGCTACTGTAGAAATTCCCTTGAAAAGCTCAATTTCCCAAAAAGAACCCAAAAAGGAATCAGTAAGAAGCAAATGCACATAATGGCAGAAATCTGTCAAAACAGACCAACAGGTAGAAACCGATTTTTTTGAAGACCTTCTGTTGCTCAAATAAAAAAGTGTTGAACTAACGAAAGTTAGATAACATACTGGGGGATTTATTCGTAAATTTTCAGCTCAATACTACTTATAGAGACTCCTCATTAATTTTTATGGTGGAGGACAGAAATCTGTTTCGGGACAGCACCTCCCCAAATCTTACTTCTCTCTCATTAGAGGTCATTCTTGGCACAAAAGGCAAATAAAAAGGATAAGGAGAGGTCATTACTGAAGTAATAACTTCCAAGACTTAAAAAAACTCTTGTATTATCTCCCAACAAGTACTTTTCTTTAACGCCTTTAAGTTAGTCTCGATAATTTGAGAAGATGCTCACATAAGAAATATGAATTGAAGTAAAAGGGAGCATCAAGAAGCAAATTCAAAACACGTTTAAGTCTAACCCACTTCATATGCATAGGAATCTTGTAAAGAAACAAGTCATGAAAGCACAAAGCAACAAGCATAGGAAATCAAAACAAATGCAACCTCAAAACTTTCAACATAAGGAGGGGAAACTTAATATTGTTGAGATACATAAGACCATGTTTCCATCTCTCATAATACTTTCAGTAGCATCATGAATAAAATTAACAATATAACTATCACATAAAACATTCTTATCATGAGCCACATGCATATAATAATTATTACTCTCCACATAAGCATAGTCATCCTTATTAATCATAGTGGGAGCAAATTGAACAAAATAGCTATCACTATTATTCTCATCACCATAATCATCAAATATAGGAGGCATATTGTAATCACAATAAATTTTCTCCTCAATAGTAGGTGGACTGAAAATATCATACTCATCATTGTAATCATCATATATTGGAGGTTTGGTATCATCATAAGCAATAGAATAGCTATCTTCCAAAGCTAGGGAACTAAAAAGATCATTTTCATCAAAACTAGCTTCCCCAAGATTAGATGTTTCCATAGCATTAGCAACAATGGTGTCCAAAGAATTCATACTAATAAAATTTCTATTAGCATGCAAATAAAGTTCCATAGGTTTTCTAATTTTCTCTTCAAACACTTCATGTCCTAACTCAAGATAAACACTATAGAGCTCACTAATATTTTTTTATTTTCCATTAAGCCTAACTAGTGAAAACAAGAAACAAAAATAAAAAATTACAGAATCTAAAGGAAATAACTTCGAGCACTCACACCGGAGGATGTGAGTACCTTTTACCTTACCTCCCTGGCAACGGTGCCAAAAAATAGCTTGATGTCTTCGCACTTCTATTATTGTAGACAGTTGTTGGGCCTCCAAGTGCAGAGGTTTGTAGAACAACAACAAGTTTCCCTTAAATGGATCACCCAAGGTTTATCGAACTCATGGAGGAAGTGGTCAAAGCTATCCCTCTCAAGCAACCCTGCAATCAAGATACAAGAAGTCTCTTGTGTCCCCAACACACCTAATACACTTCTCAGGTGTATAGGTGCACTAGTTCGGCAGAGAGATAGTAAAATACAAGTGGTAACGGTGCTAGAAAAGAGCTTGACGGTGAGGTAAATACTAAAGGCAAAAAGATGGAAGCAAGCAAACATGCAACAGATCTAGATGCAAACGGTGTTTCAATGTTTAGAAACAAGGCATAGGGATCATACTTTCACTAGTGAACACTCTCTCATATAAATATCTTCTCTTCATGATACTACCTTGAACTACTCTCCAGTTGAACACTCTAATCCATGGTAGGTCTACAAAAGCACACCTCAAAGTCTGCCTTCCCCATCTATATAATCCCACACTGTCACCTTGAGCGCTAGATGGTTCCAACAAACACCACAATTTCATAAAGACATCCAACTCCAAATATAACTCATGAATATATATGTAATCTAGCCTAAGTGCCACACACGACGCACACTGATACGTTGGAAACGTATCTATAATTTTTGATGCTCCATGCTTGTTTAGTATCTACTTTGCTTTGCTTTGTCTATACTTTGAGGTGTTTTTATATGTTTTCTGGTACTAACCTATTAACAGGTTGCCACAGTGCCAGTTGCCTGTTTTCTGTTGTTTTTGGTTCCAGAATAGCTAGTAAGGAAATATTCTCGGAATTGGACGGGACAAATGTCAAAGTCAATTATTTTTCGTGGGAAACAAGAAGTCCAGCGGGGAGCTAGAGAGGCGGGCCAGGGCGCCCAGACCCCCCTAGGCGCGGGTGGGCCCTGCCTCGCGCCTAGGCAGGGTGTGGGGCCCTGGCCAGCGCCTTGGCCTCCCCCTTCTCCTATAAGAAGCCCACGATGCAGAAACCCTAATACCCAATCAAATCTCCACGAAACCTTCTGTAGCCGCCGCCACCGTCGTCCCTAGATCGGGGGATCTGTAGTTCTTCCCGGCACCCTGCCGGAGGGGAGATCATCTCGAAGGCCTTCTCTCTGGTATGATGCGTGAGTAGTTCCACCTTGGACTATGGGTCCATGTAGTAGCTAGATGGTTGTATCTCCTCCTTTGTGCTTTCATGTATAGATCTTGTGAGCTCCGTTCAAGATCAAGATCTAATCTATTTGTAATCATGCATGTTGTGTTTGCGGGGATCCAATGGATATTGAGATTATTATGTTGGTTTGATTAATGGTTTTGTCTTTATGATTCTATCATGTATGTGTTGTTTGTGATCTTGCATGCTCTCCGTTGTTAGTAGCTATCTTGGCCAAGTAGTTGCCAGTGACTCCAAGCGGGGGTATTTATGCTCGATAATGGGTTCATGCCTCTAGTTTCCAAAGGAAGTGACAATAATCTCTTCGGTTGTAGATGTGTTGTTGCTACTAGGGAGAAAACAACGGTCTCTTGTTCATGGAACATGTGGACTGTTTACCTTACACACTTTGCTTAAAGTATTTGTCCGTTGCTTGCAACTTAATACTGGAGAGGGTTCGGATGATAACCTAAAGGTGGACTTCTAGTCATAGATGCAGTTGGATGACGGTCTATATATCTTGTTATATTGCCCAATTAAATCTCATAGGATATTTCTGACTAGTAATTGCATTGTTATGCCTTGATTAGTTCCTGTCAATTGCCCTGCTGTAATTTGTTTACCCTTCATGCCATGTTGTTTATCTAAGGAGAGAACCTCTAGTGAACTATGGACCCCGGTCCAATCTTTATCATGATACATCTTCCACTGTTACTTGTTTACTTGCTGCAAACCACCATTACCTTCCACACCATATGTTTAATCCTTTGTTACAGCAAATCGGTGAGCTTGACAACTTCACTGATTTGTTGGGGAAAAGTCTTGAGTTTATGTTGTGCAGCTCTCCGTGTTGCTTGCAACACCTGTGTGACGTTTCCTTCCTCCTACTGGTTCGATAACCTCGGTTTCTTATTGAGGGAAAACTTGCTGATGTGCTGCTTCACACCTTGCTCTTGCGGTTCCCAACGAAGCGGTCCTACATCAACTCAGTGATACGTCGGAAACGTATCTATAATTTTTTATGCTCCATGCTTGTTTAGTATCTACTTTGCTTTACTTGTGTAGACTTTGAGGTGCCTTTTTACATGTTTTCTGGTACTAACCTATTAACAAGTTGCAACAGTGCCAAATGCCTGTTTTCTGCTGTTTTTTGGTTTTAGAAAAGTTAGTAAAGAAATATTATCGGAATTGGACGGGACAAACGTCAAAGTCAATTACTTTCTGTGGGGAACAAGAAGTCTAGAGGGGAGCTGGAGGGGCCAGCTAGGGCGGCCAGACCAACCCCACGCACGGGTGGGACCCACTCCGCGCCTGGCTAGGGTTTGACCCCCCTGGTCGGCGCCTCGGCCTCCCCCTTCACCTATGAGAAGTCCCCGATGCAGAAACCCTAAGCACCCGATCAAATCTCCACGAAACCGTCTGTAGCCGCTGCCATCATCGTCCCTAGATCGGGGGGTGGGGGATATGAAGTTCTTCCCGGCACCCTGCCGGAGGGGAGATCATCCCGGAGGCCTTCTCTCCGGTATGATGCGTGAGTAGTTCCACCTTGGACTATGGGTCCATGTAGTAGCTAGATGGTTGTATCTCCTCCTTTGTGCTTTCATGTATAGATCTTGTGAGCTCCATTCATGATCAAGATCTAATCTATTTGTAAGCATGCATGTTGTGTTTGCGGGGATCCGATGGATATTGAAATTATAATGTTGGTTTGATTAATGGTTTTGTCTTTATGATTCTATCATGTATGTGTTGTTTGTGATCTTGCATGCTCTCCGTTGTTAGTAGCTATCTTGGCCAAGTAGTTTCCAGTGACTCCAAGCGGGGGTATTTATGCTCAATAATGGGTTCATGCCTCTAGTTTCCAAGGGAAGTGACAATAATATTTTCGGTTGTAGATGTGTTGCTACTAGGGAGAAAACAACGGTCTCTTATTCATGGAACATGTGGACTGTTTACCTTACACACTTTGCTTAAAGCAGTTGTCTGTTGCTTGCAACTTAATACTGGAGGGGGTTCGGATGATAACCTGAAGGTGGACTTCTAGTCATAAATGCAGTTGGATGGCGGTCTATGTTTCTTGTTGTATTGCCCAAACGAATCTCATAGGATCTTTCGGACTAGTAATTGCATTGTTATGCCTTGCTCAGTTCCTGTCAATTGCCCTGCTGTAATTTGTTTACCCTTCATGCCATGTTGTTTATCTAAGGAGAGCACCTCTAGTGAACTATGGACCCCCGCCCAATATTTATCATAATACATCTTCCATTGTTACTTGTTTACTTGCTTCAAACCACCATTACCTTCCACACCATACGTTTAATCCTTTGTTATAGTAAACCGGTGAGCTTGACAACCAGACTGATTCGTTGGGGCAAAGTCTTGAGTTTGTGTTATGCAGGTCTCCGTGTTGCTTGCCACACATGTGTGACGTTTCCTTCCTCCTACTGGTTCGATACCCTCGGTTTCTTACTGAGGGAAAACTTGCTGATATGCTGCTTCACACCTTGATCTTGGGGTTCCCAACAAAGCGCTCCTACATCAACTCAGTGATACGTCGGAAACGTATCTATAATTTTTGATGCTCCATGCTTGTTTAGTATCTACTTTGCTTTACTTGTCTACACTTTGAGGTGCCTTTTTACATGTTTTCTGGTACTAACCTATTGACAAGTTGCAACAATGCCATATGCCTGTTTCTGCTGTTTTTGCTTTCAAAAAAATTAGTAAAGAAATATTCTCGGAATTGGACGGGACAAACGTCAAAGTCAATTACTTTCCATGGGGAACAAGAAGTCCTGAGGGGAGACGGAGGGGCCAGCCAGGGCGGCCAGACCCACCCCAGGCATGGGTGGGCCCCACCCCGTGCCTGGCTAGGGTTTGATCCCCTGGTCGACGCCTCGGCCTTCCTCTTTTCCTATGAGAAGCCCCCAATGCAGAAACCCTAAGAACCCGATCAAATATCCACGAAACCGTCTATAGCCGCTGCCACCATCGTCCCTAGATCGGGGGGGATCTGAAGTTCTTCCCGGCACACTGCCAGAGGGGAGATCATCCCGGAGGCCTTCTCTCCGGTATGATGCGTGACTTCTCTCCGGTATGATGCGTGAGTAGTTCCACCTTGGACTATGGGTCCATGTAGTAGCTAGATGGTTGTATCTCCTCCTTTGTTCTTTCATGTTTAGATCTTGTGAGCTCCATTCATGATTAAGATCTAATCTATTTGTAATCATGCATGTTGTGTTTGCGGGGATCTGATGGATATTGAGATTATTATGTTGGTTTGATTAATGGTTTTGTATTTATGATTCTATCATGCTTGTGTTGTTTGTGATCTTGCATGCTCTCCGTTGTTAGTAGCTATCTTGGCCAAGTAGTTGCTAGTGACTCCAAGAGGGGGTATTTATGCTCGATAGTGGGTTCATGCCACTAGTTTCCAAGGGAAGTGGCAATAATCTCTTCGGTTGTAGATGTGTTGTTGCTACTAGGGATAAAACAACGGTCTCTTCTTCATGGAACATGTGGACTGTTTACCTTACACACTTTGCTTAAAGCAGTTGTCCGTTGCTTGCAACTTAATACTGTAGGGGGGTCGGATGATAACCTGAAGGTGGACTTCTAGTCCTAGATGCAGTTGGATGGCGGTCTATGTTTCTTGTTGTATTTCCCAAACGAATCTCATAGGATCTTTCTGACTAGTAATTGCATTGTTATGCCTTGCTCAGTTCCTGTCAATTGCCCTGCTGTAATTTGTTTACCCTTCATGCCATGTTGTTTATATAAGGAGAGCACCTCTAGTGAACTATGGACCCCGGTCCAATCTTTATCATGATACAT
Organism: Avena sativa; assembly: GCA_916181665.1. Taxonomy (NCBI): domain Eukaryota; kingdom Viridiplantae; phylum Streptophyta; class Magnoliopsida; order Poales; family Poaceae; genus Avena; species Avena sativa. The sequence goes on along the minus strand of OV702282.1, from coordinate 443,450,373 downwards.
CTTTCACTGTTACTTGTTTACTTGCTGCAAACCACCATTACCTTCCACACTATACGTTTAATCGTTTGTTACAGCAAACCGGTGAGCTTGACAACCTCACTGATTCGTTGGGGCAAAGTCTTGAGTTTGTGTTGTGCAGGTCTCCGTGTTGCTTGCAACACGTGTGTGACGTTTCCTTCCTCCTACTAGTTCGATAACCTCAGTTTCTTACTGAGGGAAAACTTGCTGATGTGCTGCTTCACACCTTGCTCTTGGGGTTCCCAATGAAGCGCTCCTACATCAACTCAGTGATACGTCGAAAACGTATATATAGTTTTTGATGCTCCATGCTTGTTTAGTATCTACTTTGCTTTACTTGTCTACACTTTGAGGTGCCTTTTTACATGTTTTCTGGTACTAACCTATTAACAAGTTGCAATAGTGCCAGATGCCTGTTTTCTGCTGTTTTTGGTTTCATAAAAGTTAGTAAAGAAATATTATCGGAATTGGACGGGACAAACGTCAAAATCAATTACTTTATGTGGGGAACAAGAAGTCTAGAGGGGAGACAGAGGGGCCATCCAGGGTGGTCAGACCCACCCCAGGCGCGGGTGGGCCCCACTCCGCGCCTGGATAGGGTTTGACCCCCCTGGTCGGCGCCTCGACCTCCCCCTTCGCCTATGAGAAGCCCCCGATGCAGAAACCCTAAGCACCCGATCAAATCTCCACGAAACCGTCTGTAGCCGCTGCCACCATCGTCCCTAGATCGGGGGGGATATGAAGTTCTTCCCGGCACCCTGCCGGAGGGGAGATCATCCCGGAGGCCTTCTCTCCGGTATGATGCGTGAGTAGTTCCACCTTGGACTATGGGTCCATGTAGTAGCTAGATGGTTGTATCTTCTCCTTTGTTCTTTCATGTTTAGATCTTGTGAGCTCCATTCATGATTAAGATCTAATCTATTTGTAATCATGCATGTTGTGTTTGCGGGGATCCGATGGATATTGAGATTATTATGTTGGTTTGATTAATGGTTTTGTATTTATGATTCTATCATGCTTGTGTTATTTGTGATCTTGCATGCTCTCCGTTGTTAGTAGCTATCTTGGCCAAGTAGTTGCTAGTGACTCCAAGAGGGGGTATTTATGCTCGATAGTGGGTTCATGCCACTAGTTTCCAAGGGAAGTGACAATAATCTCTTCGGTTGTAGATGTGCTGTTGCTACTAGGGATAAAACAACGGTCTCTTCTTCATGGAACATGTGGACTGTTTACCTTACACACTTTGCTTAAAGCAGTTGTCTGTTGCTTGCAACTTAATACTGTAGGGGGGTCGGATGATAACCTGAAGGTGGACTTCTAGTCCTAGATGCAGTTGGATGGCGGTCTATGTTTCTTGTTGTATTTCCCAAACGAATCTCATAGGATCTTTCTGACTAGTAATTACATTGTTATGCCTTGCTCAGTTCCTATCAATTGCCCTGCTATAATTTGTTTACCCTTCATGCCATGTTGTTTATCTAAGGAGAGCACCTCTAGACTATGGACCCCGGTCCAATCTTTATCATGATACATCTTCCACTGTTACTTATTTACTTGCTGCAAACCACCATTACTTGCCACACAGTATGTTTAATCCTTTGTTACAACAAACCGGTGAGCTTGACAACCTCAATGATTCGTCGAGGCAAAGTCTTGAGTTTGTGTTGTGTAGGTCTCCGTGTTGCTTGCAACACCTGTGTGACGTTTCCTTCCTCCTACTAGTTCGATAACCTCGATTTCTTACTGAGGGAAAACTTGCTGATGTGCTGCTTCACACCTTGCTCTTGGGGTTCCCAATGAAGCGCTCCTACATCAACTCAGTGATACGTCGGAAATGTGTCTATAATTTTTGATACTCCATGTTTGTTTAGTATCTACTTTGCTTTACTTGTCTACACTTTGAGGTGCCTTTTTACATGTTTTCTGGTACTAACCTATTAACAAGTTGCAACAGTGCCAGATGCCTGTTTTCTGCTATTTTGGTTTTAGAAAAGTTAGTAAAGAAATTCTCGGAATTGGACGGGACAAACGTCAAAGTAAATTACTTTCTGTGGGGAACAAGAAGTCAAGAGGGGAGCCGGAGGGGCCAGCCAGGGCGGCCAGACCCACCCTAGGCACTGGTGGGCCCCACCCCGTGCCTGGCTAGGGTTTGACCCCCCTGGTCGGCGCCTCGGCCTCCCTCATCGCCTATGAGAAGCCCCCGATGCAGAAACCCTAAGCACCTGATCAAATCTCCACGAAACCGCCTGTAGCCGCTGCCACCATCATCCCTAGATCGGGGGGATATGAAGTTCTTCCCGGCACCCTGCCGGAGGGGAGATCATCCCGGAGGCCTTCTCTCCGGTATGATGCGTGAGTAGTTCCACCTTGGACTATGGGTCCATGTAGTAGCTAGATGGTTGTATCTCCTCCTTTGTGCTTTCATGTATAGATCTTGTGAGCTCCGTTCATGATCAAGATCTAATCTATTTGTAATCATGCATGTTGTGTTTGCGGGGATCCGATGGATATTGAGATTATTATGTTGGTTTGATTAATGGTTTTGTCTTTATGATTCTATCATGTCTGTGTTGTTTGTGATCTTGCATGCTCTCCATTGTTAGTAGCTATCTTGGCCAAGTAGTTGCTAGTGACTCCAAGTGGGGGTGTTTATGCTCGATAGCGGGTTCATGCCTCTAGTTTCCAAGGGAAGTGACAATAATCTCTTCGGTTGAAGATGTGATGTTGCTACTAGGGAGAAAACAACGGTTTCTTGTTCATGGAACATGTGGACTTTTTACCTTATACACTTTGCTTAAAGAAGTTTTCTGTTGCTTGCAACTTAATACTGGAGGGGGTTCGGATGATAACCTGAAGGTGGACTTCTAGTCATAGATGCAGTTGGATGGCGGTCTATGTTTCTTGTTGTATTGCCCAAACGAATCTCATAGGATCTTTCTGACTAGCATTGTTATGCCTTGCTCAGTTCCCGTCAATTGCCTTGCTGTAATTTGTTTACCCTTCATGCCATGTTGTTTATCTAAGGAGAGCACCTCTAGTGAACTATGGACCCCGGTCCAATCTTTACCATTGATACATCTTCCTCTGTTACTATTACTTGCTGCAAACCACCATTACTTTCCACACGGTATGTTTAATCATTTGTTACAGCAAACCGGTGATCTTGACAACCTCACTGATTCGTGGGGGCAAAGTATTGAGTTTGTGTTGTGCAGGTCTCTGCGTTTCTAGCAAAACCTGTGTGACGTTTCCTTCCTCCTACTAGTTCGATAACCTCGGTTTCTTACTGAGGGAAAACTTGCTACTATGCTGCTTCACACCTTGCTCTTGGGGTTCCCAACGAAGCGCTCCTACATCAACTCAGTGTTGCATCAAGCTTTTCTAGTGCCGTTGCCGGGGAGGCTAAGGACGTCTTCACTAGGGGAGTCCTTCACTTCTTTCTCTTTACTTTGTTTTTAGTTTGCTTTGTTTCTTTTGCTTGGTTTTGGTTGCCTCTTTTCAAAAAAAAAAATTAGTCTTGTTTGGTTTGCTTTCTTTATTAAAAAACACAAAAAAATTAGTTCCTACACTAGTTGCCACCTTGCTCTAGCTCACCATGCTGCTCCCAAAGTTCGCCCTGAAAGATCTTGCAATAGGTAGTGGCTCCATAATTGGGAAAGATAATATTGAAGAATTCTTTAACTATGTTAGCAAGCATGAGGATATTGAGGAAAAATCTATAGCAGAGCTTGCTCCTAATTATGAGATTGCTGCAGCTTCTTTAGTTCATATGTTGGAGGCTAGGTTTGTTAGCCTTAACCCCTTCATACAATTCTTGTTCCTAAAACTAAAAGAAGAAAAGAATGTTGAAAAGAGAGAATTCATCTTTGAAACTTTATCAAAAGAATTTCATGATGTTGCTAGGGAGGCCAAAAAGGTTTTTGAGCGTTTCAATATGCTAGGCTCAAGTGTAGATGTTGTGGGTGTTTTTGATAAAACTAAGCATAGAGAAGAATTCAAAATACCCATACCCTTTAAGCTTGTTGGAATGCATGAAGCCTTTGAAAAGAATTTTGATTGGATTGCTCCTGAAAATCTTTTTGATGAAAGTAGTAGACCAAAGAGAGATGAGAAGGGATCCTCTAAAACCCATTTGGATGAGATACCTTTCATAGTTGAATACTTTGCAAGTATGGATGTTAATGCTTCTTCATTTGAATATACTTGATTCTTCTTGCTTCTTGTGCCTAACTTAAAGGCGTTAAAGAAAAAGTACTTGTTGGGAGATAACCCAAAAGTTTCCTTGAATCTTGGAAGTTATTACTTCAGTAATGACCTCTCCTTATCCTTTTTGTTTGCTTTTTGTGCCAACAATGACCTCTAATGAGAGGGAAGTAAGATTTGGGGAGTTGCTGTCCCAAAACAGATTTGTGTCCTCCACCAAAAAAATTCGTGAGGAGTCTCTGTAACTCAGATTGAGATGAAAATTTACAAATAAATGCCCCAGTATGTTAGATAACTTTCGTTAGTTCAACACGTTTTGATTTGAGCAACAGAAGATGTTCGAACAAATCGGTTTCTACCTGCTGGTCAGTTTTGACAGATTTCTGCCATTATTTGCATTTGCTTCTTATTGATTCCTTTTTGAGTTCTCTTTAGGTGAATTGAGATTTTTGAAAGAGTTACTACAGTAGCTTGTGTTTTTAATGAAAAGCCTTGTTTTTTCAATGCTTTGCCAGGGGTCTAATATCTTTTGAATAAGCTAATGTTGCTAATGAAGATTGTGTAAAGTTTTGTGTGAAGGAAAAATTTCAGGTATAAAGAGAGAATGATGCAATGAGATGAAGAATGGACAAAAGCTCAAGCTTGGGGATGCCACTATGGTGTAACCCCAAGAAATATCCAAGAAGTACAAGCGTCAAAGCTTGGGGATGCCCAAGGCATCCTCTTCTTCATCAATAAAAAGCTCAGGTCTGTCTAGACACTTCGTTTTTATTGTTTCATGCACACTTGTGTTGTTCTTGGAGCGTATTAGTTTTCGTTTGCTTTGCTTAGTTTGCTTAGTTTTCTTGAGTAGTTTGGACCCCCATTCTCGCTGTGTTGTTTTGCAAATAAGTTTGCTTGATGTTTGGAAGGAGTAGGAAGTTCTTGCTTGAAGTGCAAGAGGAGCTTGCATTGACTGTGACTTAGACTTTAACATGACATGCTAGGTGTTGTTTTGATCTTATGCTTAGTTATTATTTCTGTAGCATGTCTTGTTCCAAACAATTGGGATTGCTTAGTGTCCCTTGAAGAAATTATGCGTTGTTTTAGCATGCAAAAGCATAGTATTATGGTATTCTCCTTTGATGCTTTGCTTGGGTTGACTTGGCACATGCTCACACCATGTTATGACTATGACAAGTCACCATTAGCCTCTATGATCATTTAGTCCTTGACTTCTAGTCCACTCTTTGCTTTGATTAGTATGCTTTGTTGCATTGCATGATTATGGCCATTATGCTCTTTTATTTGGTTGCTCCCAGTCTTTTGCTAGCCTCCACTTGTATGAGTAAGCTCTACTCATGCTTCCATCTCCCAAGAAAACCAAGTTATTCCAAAGTGTCCACTATAAACTCCTATGCATGGTGTGTTACACCATTCCAAGTATATTCTTGTTTTCAACTATCTTCCAATTAAAAACTATTTTGTTATGTGAAAACTTAGTGATTAAAGCCCTCACGAACTTGATGGCACACTTTATATTCTTTTCCCCTAATTAACTTGAACCATTGTGACAACTTTGTTGTATATGCTTGCACTTATAAGTTGGAATTAGTAGAACCGTGCTTTCACGGGGAACGTTTTCAACATTGCACTTGTACTTTGTACTCAGTTGATATCATGTTCTTTTGTCTATGGATGTCACCGGTGTGAAATAAAGAGGGAACTTGTAAGTCCACGGGGTTTGTAACCTGTGTTAGAGAAAACGCCTAGGCCGCTAGCCTAAGCCATGCCTAATCATGGTGGAAACTTACATCATCACCATAGTGACATTTATGAAGCATTCTTCATATAAAAGAGACACATTGAGAAAAGATAGAAAAAAACACCATATTCCCATGGTAAATAAGAAGATTGCTGAGATGCCCATTTTCTGCTTGCCTTGTCATTTTGGTTATGGGAGAGCTCATGTACCATGTGCAAGGTGTACCCCATTGGCGGTTCTCAATGATATGCAAATACTTATAGTGACAAGAACTTACCTGGACCCAAAGTTGAGTATGCATTAGATGTGGCCCTTGTATTCAAGGGACTTGAGATTGCCAACTTATACTTCGTCAAGCATATACTCCATCTTTACCACTTAAACCTTAACCACTTCAAGATGCTTATGATAGGAGCAATGAGGGCTGAATGCTAACAAGTACCATAATTTTTGGAAGCTCTTTTTGAAACTTGTAATCCCTGCTTTATTTACAAAAAAAGATTTTCTTCCACCATTATTGAGTCTCCACCTTCTACCTTTAGGCACCATTAAGAGAGCATAGTTGTCATTATGTGTACAGTGTTCCAAAGCTTATTAATTGATGCATATTGTGATATTATTTGTTCTTGTGCTATTTGTTTCTAGTCACACTTGTGAACTTTGAAGGTGTCCTATGCATCTATATTGCTACTCTATGAGGAACAAGCTGATTGCCACTATTCCATGTTTTCTGTATGTGAAACAAACAAACATTTTTCAATGCATGTTATTCATGATTTTTGTTTGTAGCTTGCCATGTTGCATGCAAAGTTACTATGTCCTATTGTTGGAACTCCGTCTTTCATGCACATGTTTAGAGTTCTTTGATCCCAACTTTCAATGCTTGCAAATGGTTGGATCTTTGTTGTGAGTGTGCATGTCACCTCAAAAATTATTCTTTTATCACTTACCTACTCGAGGGCGAGCAGGAGTTAAGCTTGGGGATGTTGATACGTCGGAAACGTATCTATAATTTTTTATGCTCCATGCTGGTTTAGTATCTACTTTGCTTTACTTGTCTACACTTTGAGGTGCCTTTTTACATGTTTTTGGTACTAACCTATTAACTAGTTGCAACAGTGTCAGATGCCTGTTTTCTGCTGTTTTTGGTTTTAGAAAAGTTAGTAAATAAATATTCTCGGAATTGGACGGGACAAACGTCAAAGTCAATTACTTTCCGTGGGGAACAAGAAGTCCAGAGGGGAGACGGAGGGGCCAGCCAGGGCGGCCAGACCCACCCCAGACGTGGGTGGGCCCCACCCCGTGCCTAGCTAGGGTTTGAACCCCCTGGTCGGTGCCTCGGCCTCCCCCTTCGCCTATGATAAGACCCCGATGTAGAAACCCTAAGCACCCGATCAAATCTCCACGAAACCGTCTGTAGTCGCCGCCACCATCGTCCCTAGATCGGGGAGGGATCTGAAGTTCTTCCCGGAGGCCTTCTCTCCGGTATGATGCATGAGTAGTTCCACCTTGGACTATGGGTCCATGTAGTAGCTATATGGTTGTATCTCCTCCTTTGTGCTTTCATGTATAGATCTTGTGAGCTACGTTCATGATCACGTGTTTGCGGGGATCCGATGGATATTGAGATTATTATGTTGGTTTGATTAATGGTTTTGTATTTATGATTCTATCATGTCTGTGTTGTTTGTGATCTTGCAAGCTCTCTGTTGTTAGTAGCTAGCTTGGCCAAGTAGTTGCTAGTGACTCCAAGAGGGGGTATTTATGCTCGATAGTGGGTTCATGCCTCTAGTTTCCAAGGGAAGTGACAATAATATCTTCGGTTGTAGATGTGTTGTTGATACTAGGGAGAAAACAACGGTCTCTTGTTCATGGAACATGTGGAATGTTTACCTTACACACTTTGCTTAAATAATTTGTCTGTTGCTTGCAACTTAATATGGAGGGGGTTCGGATGATAACCTGAAGGTGGACTTCTAGTCATAGATGTAGTTGGATGGAGGTCTATGTATCTAGTTGTATTTCCCAACGAATCTCATGGGATCTTTCTGACTAGTAATCGCATTGTTATGCCTTGCTCATTTCCTGTCAATTGCCTTGCTGTAATTTGTTTACCCTTCATGCCATGTTTTTTATCTAAGGAGAGCACCTCTAGTGAACTATGGACCCCGGTCCAATCTTTACCATTGATACATCTTTCTCTGTTACTCGTTTACTTGCTGCAAAGCACCATTACTTTCCACACGGTATGTTTAATCCTTTGTTATAGCAAACCGGTGAGCTTGACAACCACACTGATTCGTTGGGACAAATTAAAGTCTTGAGTTTGTGTTGTGTAGGTCTCCGCGTTGGTTGAAACACCTGTGTGACGTTTCCTTCCTCCTACTGGTTCGATAACCTCGGTTTCTTACTGAGGGAAAACTTTGTAACATCCCAGCATTTACGAACTAACGAAGGGTAGATTTAGGAATATGGAATGTTGCATGCATTCATTTAGGAAAATGTGGGTAAAATTTTCGCCAAATAAAAACCTGGGTGATCAATGTTTCTTTCATACTTTAAGATTAGGTTTAGTATTAAAGGATGATTGTTATAAACTTTGATATGATCTTTAAGGAATTATGTGTTTCTAAAATGAATTTGAATTTTAAACTTGAGTATTAGAATTATAATTTCTATGAGTTAGGAATAAGTTTTGAATCTTAATTTAATTAAGAGATAAATATTATAACTTAAATTCTACCCAAAGAAAAACAATAATGAATATGAAACTTATTTCTTATCATCAATATGTATAATCAAGTTCTAAAACTATAACTTATTGTAATCATCCACACAATTCACAAAGGCAAATATACAAAGAATAAGAGAATATTCTTTGTTAATAATAATATAATCTTTATTACAAAGGAATAAAATGAAGATTACAAAAGAATAAGAAAATTACATTGGATTATTCTATAACTACTCTATAACTAAACCTAAACTAAATCTTCATCTTTATATTTGTACCTCCAAAACAAACAGAAAATATATAGAGAAGTAAAAGGTTTGAGTTAGTATTATTTTCTCTCAGATATGTCAGTGAAATGCACTTGAAAAATTCATCATTGAGAAATTTACAAAAGGGGCAAGTTTCACCAATATGAAAGAATCCACCTTTCATTAATTTAAACCAGAAGTCAAATGACAGCCAAGAGGGACAAATCCACCAGCCAGGTGAAAGTAACCAGGTAATAGTAAGTTTCAAAATTCTAAACATATCCACAAGTGCATAGCAGGCACATAGTCAGGACACACACCAACATGCATGTTGTGTGTTGTCGACGTCACAGCACAGTCCCAATCTCACAAAACCACAAACACAGCCGTGGAGAGGCACTAGTGCATCACTCCACTGTTTGCACACAAGAACAACCAGCCTAGACAGCAGCTTACCAAGCACATCAGCCAAACCAAACCACCAAGGATCAACCAAACATCACCAGGATGGTGACATAAGGAGGGGGAAGGATCAGGTGAACAACAAGGACAAGTACAAGAGCTAGGAGGAGCAGGCTAGCTCAAGGACAAATCCAGGAGCTAGGAGGAGCAGTCTAGCTCAAGATCAAGCACATGAGTCTAGCAAAACCAGATCAATATCATCACCAACTTACTCCATAATCATCAGATTTTGGTGAGTTTCATAAAACCTTCACATGATCAAATCATTTTATTTAGATAGGAGCATGTGTTGTTTTATAAAACAAACCCTCAGAAAGCACTCAAGTGGGGTGAATCCATCATAGGGATTTTTAAAACTCTAAAAGCAAACAACAAAGTAACTGGATCCAGCCAGAGCTCAGAGCAACATCATTGCTCTGGTCATTGGGCTATATCTTACAATTCAAGCATAAATACATCTATGATCTATTTCTAGGCACATCCCTAAAGAAAGGGTAGCACCTTAGAAACTAATCCTTGGATCCAGATCAGGATCAAGCTTACTATCATTTTTTCCAAGCTTTGATTCAAGAAAGAATAGTTGGTACCACTACCAGGACTATTTATATGAATCAACTAGATAAGATCTGAATCCCTAAGCCTCAGACCAACATCATTGGTCTTAGGGAATTCAGAAAAGAACATTTCCAGTTATCTTTTAAAACCAAGTTGATCATTAAGCATCAAACAACCCAATCAATGGATTTGAGTCAAACTTGTGTGCCATACCATGATGGTGTCACAAGAACAATCCATTATGAATCAGGATAGACACAAATTCAAACAATCAACTTAATTAATCATTTTCCTTTTAACACATGAATCATAACTAGGATATTCCTATGTTACACTTCACTGTTTGAGATCATGATGATCTCAAACCACACACTTGTTCTAAGACAACATCACTAGGACAGTGATTTCATTCTATCATAATCATGAACATGAATCAAATAACAGTGGAAAGTTATCAAGCCATTGGCTTTACCAAGCATGTTTCCCAAGCCACTACATCATCTGAATCAGATGCAATCCAAGCATAACATCATCTAATAAACCACCAGAAACAATATAGATCATCTTAAGCAACAATCCTCAGACCAATAACCACTTAGCAGGTTTACAATTCATCCAAACATGATCCAACTCATCCAGTATATGACCAACCCCAAGATAAGAACCCTAAATGGATATGTCATCCTAATCAGAATCAGAAAGTAGCAAGAGAGGACACTGCCAGCATCTAGTATCGGATCAACAAGCACAGAGAGCACCAGGGGAGATGAATCAAACTCACCGTAGGTCCTCGCTGAAGATTAGAAGAGGAAGCAGAGGGGCTGACGACCATGGCGGCACGGGGAGCACCCTAGAGGGGGCGCTGCAACCCGCACGGCGCCACGACAGCGACCCTGATCACGCCTGGAGGTGCAGAGCCTCACCTCAACACATGACGGCCATGACAGCATTTGAATCCATGCCAACCCCCAAACCCTAGGGTTCAGGACGACATCGAGCCATTAAAGGAGAGCCCCGGGCTCGAATCCAATTGGATAGAACGAATGAGCATCGTCGACAACCCCCTATTGCACCACGGCAGCGGCCAGAACGGTCTATGGCAGCGGGAATCGCCGGTGGCGGCATCGCCGGCCACAGGGTCGGGGTCAGAGGAGGAGAGGATAAGCTCGAGGGAAAGAGAGAGAGGCGGTGAGGAGTGGGCCGAGTTGGGCCAAACCCTTCGGGATGGTTCTTTTCTCTAGAACTAATGGGCCACTAGGGCCCAATAAGTACAACTAGCCCAGAAATCTTTCTAGGCCTGTTTGAATAAAAAGGAAAAGACCAAAATACCCCTAGACTTAACTAAATTCTAGAAAATAAAATAAAAGTCCAAAAAATATAAATAAAATATTTTTGGATTCACAATAATCCACTCTATCCAAATAAAAATATGATATAGAATTTTGGACATTTAAATTTTTGTAAGAATTTTGTAATTTACATATTCCTTATGGAATTTTACAAAATTATTGAAAGATGATAAAAATAAATAAAACTCACTTTCATTGTATATTAATATTATAGTATTTTTGAAAAATACTAAATAAATATTTAATAACAATTTTTAATGTATAAATGATAATTCCTAAAAGAATTATTAAATCAATAAAAGTCAAATAAAAGGAAATAAAATAATATATGCTATAAATATTAAAAAGTAATATTTATAAATGCTTAATCATCATTTAAAGGCACCTTATACAGGGAAAATGCATATAGAGTTAAATAATGCATTACATTACTTGCATAATCATTTTGCTTCTTTAAATATTGTTATTACCGGGCAATAATGATGTTTTTGTAGACTTAGAAGCTCAAGGTCCAGTGCAAGCATCAGACTTCACTACCTTGCCATCACAAGGCAAGTTCATCACTTGCTCATGTCCTTTGAAGAGTCTTTATAAAAGTATTTGCAAATTGTGTGTTATCATATATGCTATAAAAGAAAAAAAAATCACAAGTAAAGAAATCATAGATATCATCCTAAGTGATGATATAATGGAGCAATAGAACTTAGGGTTCTAGTTGCAAACAATTATGATCAAGTAGGGGCTTAATAACCCTTGACATCAGTGATTATAGCGCCGTATATTACGCGTTAGCCATGAGATTTGGAATGGGACAGAGAAGTCAGTTGTATCTTCTTCCTCTCGCATGAAGCCGGATGTGGAGGTCGTGGCTGTTATCCTCGTAGCATGCATATTAATTGGTAATTCGTAGAGGATATGCAACATATGGGTGGGAAGCCTCATCGTCCCACGATAGTTCTAGCATCTAACGGTTTGTACAAACCATTGCCGTAATTCATTATGTGGGCATGGTGTACACCAAGGAGGCATGTGGGGTCGCGAAGGGGGCAGTGATTGGCTTGGACCAACTACTGGGCCCCACATCATGGAATTGTGGATGGGAAAGTACGCCCGGTTGTGCAACAAGGAGTTGATCTCTCATGGGTAAAGTAATGCACCTCTGCAGAGTGTAAGAATTGTAACTTGTTACTCCCTGTTCCGGGAAGGAGCTACGAACGCGGAAGGAAAGGAACTCCATGAAAGTTCTGGTCAACCTGTGAAGGCTAATGGTCATATAATTTTATAATAAAATCAATCTTTGAAGAAAGATTTACAAAAAATGCATAGTACCAAGGATTTATAATCCGAGGTGGTAGTTAGAGCATGAAACTTCCCACCTTGCATATAATGAACTTGTTGGGTAACGTTGTTACTCATCCTTTCCTTTGATCCCTTGCTTAGACTCTGAGGATCCCGAAGACGTGCCAATGTATGCAGCCGAATGTCAAGAAGATGTGTTCTACGAGGAACCTAATCTGTTCGGGGGTGTTGAAGGAGTGGATTATGAAATCCGCTATGGTGTCGATGATAACGAGTCCAACTAAGTATCCCTAGTTAGTAGTAACCAACGGAGCCGAGCAGCATGAACTCTATAGAATAAGCTATTGAGCTCAACTCCTAGACGGAGCTGTTACTTTTAAATCCCGCTGAACACTTTATATTTTGGTTTGTAAGTTGGATCTTTTGGACGTCTTGAACTTCCAGTATTGTAATAATAATAATGTGTGTACTTTTGTAATATGGACCCGCAATGTTTCTGTTGTACCACTCTAAGGGATGTGATATTTATGGAACGGTGTTCTATGGATGTCATGTCAACGACTATAGTGTAATACACATGAAGTGGTATGCTGGGTCACCGCAGTTGGTATCAGAGCAAATTGCTTTGACCTGAGGTTGTAAACCTAGTAAAGGGTATTACCTGTAGGAAAATTTAGCAACGATAAAGAATTCTCTAAAAGTAATATAATGGGTATTCAAATGAGAATATTCCGTTATATAATTTAGTGCGATAATTCTTTGTTATGATGCAATATATTATTGGATACTAATCAAAATTATTTTTCTGATATACAGAGTTATGTCGCCAAAGTTTCCAAAAGAGACTTTGGTAAGGAAAGAGGAGACTCTTGATGATTATCAAGGATCATTCACAAACCAACTTCGTCAACTTTTAAAGCTCTTTAGTTGTCCAACTAGAATTCCAGTGAACACTATCACTTACCTTGATGGCCGGATGTTATCCAAGTATCGTGTGAGTATCCAACTTCCAGAGAAGCTTGATTATATCATGATCTACCTATAGGAGAAGGTAGGAGTCATTTAGCAGCATATCATGTTGCTGTTGTGGAGGCGATAGCTAATATCCGGGATCATAAAACCAAGGAGCTAGAAGGTAGCACATTCTCTGTGATACCTCATGATTCTATAGACTCGGAGCCTATACCGGATCATCTTACTTTGGTTAAGAAGCATCCTAAGTTAGCTTCCAAGTTTATGGATAGATACTGAATACTCGTTGCGTCTTTTTATAAGACACATCAAGTGATTGTTGAAGACAAAAATGACATGTTAGAGGATCTAACTGATCCGGAAAGGAGGAAGCAGTTAGCATTCCAGTTAGAGAAAGAAGCAAGTAGTAGTGTAACACCAATCTTTAAGGATATACCTATAGATCCTGAATCTTTTATACCATATCCTTATTCACCAAGACCTGAACCTATACATGATCCTACTATGGATATGCGGTATGCAGTACCACAGGGCTTAGAGGATGGTTCTGACTCAGAACTTCCTATTGAGAATTCAGATGGTTGGAGAATGGGATCATATAATGGATCTCATGAACACCAGATGTCCACAGATGGTTCCGACAGGAATGTTGGACAATCTAGTTGGATGGGTGCAACAATGAACCCTAATAATAGAAGTAGAAATACCATGTCAATAGATAATCAGGATGAAGAAGAAGATCCTGAGGAGAGAGTTTTTGAATCATCAACATCTTCTCAAAACCCAGGGAATATACATTATCAAGTGTTTAACTATCTTGCCCACGTGAGCACCTGGGAAGCAGCAGGATCTGCGTATCCTGCTGACAACTCAAGAAATGAAGCTCAGGAGATGCAGGCTGGAGATAATGTTGAATATGTTTCTAAAGACTTTTCAGCTGAGCTGGAGGGAGTCAATACGCTCAGGTTGAGTAATGACTCAAGTCCTGACACTTCAGATACAGACTATATTCCTTCTGGCAGGCCATATGTTCCACAAACTGTGCGACGAACAACACATCATCATGGTTGGACATCAGGCATTACGATGAGCGTAGTTACTACTAGAAGGAGACAATTAGTTAGTAGTATCAAGTACTGTGTATTGTACCCCAAGTAATAAGGTAGTTTTGTGATTATACCTATATGGTATATGTTGTAATGACTTTGTATCATTATGATACTCCCTCCGTTCCTTAATATAAGGTGTATAGTTTTCTTGTACGAATATAACGCATAGGCTAAATCGGAAAAAATCGATACTTCTAGATGTTAATACATGTAGGTGACCGATATGAGAATAGAGGAAAATAGAGAAATCTCGGTATCTCATCTCTCCAAATCAGTTTGACTCCTAAATTATGTAAAATAAATCCCACGATCCCACCATATACCTTATATTTTGGAAATTTTTACATAAAACTATACACCTTATATCAAGGAACGGAGGGAGTATTATATAAAATATTTGAAATGCATATTTGGATTTTCTTTGGATCTTCTTTGTGTGACTAGTTCTATGCATAAAGTCGAGCTCAGAACACATGTGCATGATGTAATTATGAGTATTCGCTTTATGTTGCAGGACTAGAGGGTCATGGATACGGGTGTAGAAATGGAAACTGAGTAGCAGCGGATGGAGCGAGAGGCCAAGGAGAAGGCCGATGCAGATGCAGCTAATCAAGGAACCTTACCACCACCACCACCAATGAGGCCTTTAATGGAGCAGAACTTTTTGCAATGCATGCAAATGATGCAAGAGACCCAGAACAAGTTCATGGAAGAGTTGCTGGGATGAGCAAATCAGAGGGCACCTGAAGGTGGAGGAGTGAGTCTATCTGATTTCCAGAATGCAAGACCGTTACCTTTTGCATCAGCTCCTGAACCAATGGATGCAGAAGACTGGCTAACAGATACTGAAAGGAAGCTGAAAACTGTAGGTTGCAATGATGAGGAGAAATTGAGGTATGCAACTCATATGCTGACTGGACCTGCAGCATCATGGTGGGAAAATCAGTTGGCCATTCAACAACCAGGAAGGAAGTTTACCTGGGAAGAGTTCAAGCAGAGATTCCGTGAATATCATGTTCCGGAAAGTGTTATGGAGTTGAAGCGGAGAGAATTTGAGGAGCTTCAGCAAGGATATACGAGTGTTATGAAGTACATCCGGGAGTTTAGTCAACTGTCTCGCTATGCTGAGGAGGATGTCAACACTGAACAAAAGCGGAAGAAGCGCTTCCTGCATGGATTAAACCCGTTTGTGAAGATGCAGCTAAGGTTAGCCAATAAGCAAACTTATCAGCAGTTGTTGGATGCATCCATTACTTTTGAAGATGATTATAAGAATGTCCAAGAGGATCGGAGGAAGAGAGCCAAGAAGGAAACTAAGAGGATTCAGGCAAGCAAACCTAAACCTAACCTAGAGTTCAAACCTCGGAACAGGAATTATGGCAACAATAACAATAACAACAACAATAACAGGGGCAATGGTGGAAATCAAACCAATCCGAGAAGGAATGTTATTTGTAACAATTGTGGAATTACAAGGCATTTCCAGATGGAATGCAAAAAGCCTGTAGTAATCTGTTACGGTTGTGGTCAGAAGGGGCATATCAAGCCAGATTGTCCGAGCAAACCACCTGGAGGATGGCCTACCAAGGGAGGAGGACAAGCCAGTGGAGGAAATGGACATCCCAATAAAGGAGGAAATAATGGCAAGAGGAACCGACCTACTGGGAAACTGAATTGTGCAACCCTCGCGGAGGTGGAAAATTCGAAGCATGCAGTGATAGGTACGCTCAATATCCTTAACAATCCCGGCAAAGTTCTATTTGATACTGGTGCAACTACTTCATTCATTTCTGAAGAATTTTGTGATAAATTCGGGATTAGAAGGGCAACGTTAGAAAGTCCTATGACCGTAACTATGGCAGGAGGGAATGTGATTGTACGCCACATAAAACAAGATCAGGTTATCTCGATCTGTGGTTGTACATATTTCGCAGACCTTTATGTGATTCCTTTGAAGGGAATTGTAGTAGTGCTGGGGATGGATTGGATGATGGAACACGGAGCTCAGATATATTGTGAGGAGAAAACTGTCTCAATCAAAACTCCAAGTGGCGCAAGGATAGTTTACCAAGCAGATAAGCACAGTCATATCATGGTGGATCTGTAGTTGAACTCAATGAAAGAAGTTCAATTGGAAGAGATTCCTATAGTTAATGAATTCCAAGATGTTTTTCCAACAGAGCTACCGGGAATGCCACCAGACTGGCAGATAGAGTTCACCATTGACCTAATTCCTGGTACAACACCAATAGCTCAAGCACCATATAAAATGGGACCAAAAGAGTTGAAAGAACTCAAAAGAGCAAATTGATGAGTTAGCTAGAAAAGAATTTATACAGGAAAGTGTATCTCCATGGGGAACACCAGTAGGATAAGAGAGATGATGGAAGACGGATGTGTGGTGATTATAGAAATCTGAACAACGTGACTATTAAGAATAAGTATCCTTTACCAAGAATTCAAGATTTATTTGATCAGGTGAAAGGGGCTGGAGTATTTTCAAAGATCGATTTAAGATCTGGATACCATCAAATAAAATCAAGCCGGAAGATGTTCCAAAAATAGCATTTGTCTCAAGATATGGACACCATGAGTATCTGGTAGTACCATTTGGTTTGACCAATGCACCAGCAATATTCATGAATCTGATGAACAAGATTTTCATGCCATATTTGGACAAGTTTTTCATAGTCTTTATTGATGATATTCTGATATATTCCAAGGATAAGGAAGAGCATGCTGATCATTTGAGAATAGCATTGCAGACTTTAAGAGAACATAAGCTTTATGCTAAGTTCAGTAAATGTGAATTTTGGCTTGATGAGGTAGAATTCCTCGATCATGTGATCAGTAAGGATGGAATTGCTGTGAATCCATCTAAAGTTCAATCAGTACTAGAGTGGACTGTACCCACCAATGTGAAGCAAATTCGAGGTTTCTTAAGAATGGATGGTTATTATCGGAGATTCATTGAAGGTTTCTCCAAAATAGCCGGACCAATGACCAAATTATTAAGGAAGAATACACCATTCAAGTGGGATGAGAAATGTGAAGCAAGTTTCCAAGAGTTGAAGACTATATTAACCACATCTCCAATCTTAGCGGTTCCTAAAAAAGGGAAGGAATTCACCGTATACTGTGATGCGTCTAAAGAAGGTTTGGTTTGTGTATTAATGCAAGATCGGAAAGTGATTTCTTACAGTTCAAGACAACTGAAACCACATGAAGTCAACTATCCAACTCATGATTTAGAGTTAGCAGCAGTAGTTTTTGCACTGAAAGGATGGAGGCATTTTCTTTATGGAGCCAGATGCGAGTTATACACAGACCATAAAAGTCTCAAATATTTCTTCACTCAAAAGGAATTGAATATGGGACAGAAGCGTTGGTTGGAACTAATCAAGGATTATGATTTAACAATCAACTACACCCTAGGGAAAGCAAATGTTGTAGCACATGCTCTAAGCAGAAAGAGTGCAGATATTCAGCCAAGCAATAGGGAGTTACCAAAAGAGTTACAAATGGACTTGGAAAGATTAGAACTTCAATTCATCAGAATAGAGGTTCTTGGAGGATTAGCTACTATGCAGGTAGTTACAGAGCAGGATAGTGATCTTAAGCAAGAAATTTTTAGACATCAACCAGAAGATCCTTTTATTGCTGAGGAAATTCGGAGGATATCTCAAGGGCAAAAATCAGTTTTTCGCCTTGGGGATTATGGGTATTTATGGTTTCAAGACCGTCTTTGTGTGCCAGATGTGACTGAAATTAGAAATGTCATACTCAAAGAAGCACATGATACACCATATTCTATACATCCAGGGAGTACTAAGATGTATATGGATTTGAAAGAACTGTTCTGGTGGAATAACATGAAAAGAGATATTGCTAAATATGTCTCTGAATGCCATACTTGTCAAAGGGTGAAAGCTGAACATCAAAGTCCAGCAGGACCATTACAACCCTTAGAAATTCCTGAATGGAAATGGGAGGAAATAGGTATGGACTTCATTACAGGATTTCCTATGACATCAAAAAGGAAGGATATGATATGGGTAATTGTGGACAGACTCACTAAGAGTGCACATTTTATTCCGGTGAATCAAAAGGATAATGCCGAGAAGTTAGTTGAAGTATATGTCAAAGAGATAGTAAGTAAGCATGGAGTACCCAAAAAGATCGTAACTGATAGGGGAACAATGTTTACTTCAGCATTTTGGAAGCAATTGCATGAAGCACTTGGTTCAAAGTTAGATTTCAACACGGCATATCATCCTGAGACATGAGGACAAACTGAAAGAACAAATCAAATACTAGAAGACATGTTGAGAGCTTGTGCACTAGATTTTGGAGGAACATGGGAAGCTCACCTACCATTGGCAGAATTTTCTTATAATAATAGCTATCAGAGTAGTCTGAAGGCAGCTCCATATGAGGTTCTGTATGGAAGTAAGTGTAGATCACCAATATGTTGGTATGAACCTGGAAGCAGCAAAGAATTTGCGCCAGATTATATCAAGGAAAGACAAGACATCATTGATAAGATCAGGGTTAGACTGAAAATAGCCCAAAGCAGGCAAAAAAGTTATGCAGATCAAAGTCGAAGATCATGGCATCCAGAAGTGG
Organism: Avena sativa; assembly: GCA_916181665.1. NCBI lineage: Eukaryota > Viridiplantae > Streptophyta > Magnoliopsida > Poales > Poaceae > Avena > Avena sativa. The sequence goes on along the minus strand of OV702282.1, from coordinate 443,431,054 downwards.
GAGATATGGTCTATTTGAAAGTAAGTCCAATGAAAGGGGTGAAAAGATTCGAAGTAAAAGGGAAATTGAGTCCAAGATACATCAGACCATTCAAGATACTGAGTCAAAACAGAACTATAGCTTATGCTTTAGAGTTACCATCAATATTGGCTCAAGTGCATAATGTTTTCCATGTGTCACAACTTCGTAAATGTTTAAAAGTTCCAGATGATACAATCACACATCAAGAGATAGAACTACAAGCATACCTGACTTATATTGAAAAGCCTTGTAAGATTCTGGAAGAAAACTGGAAAATATTAAGGAACAGAGCAATCAAATATTGCAAGGTACCATGGGAACATCACCCTGAAAGGGAAGCCACATGGGAGAAAGAAAAGGATTTAATAAAAGCCTATCCAGAACTATTCAGGTACATCTCCACAAACTTTGGGACAAAGTTTAATTTAAGGGGGAAATTCTGTAACATCCCAGCATTTAGGAACTAACGAAGGGTAGATTTAGGAATATGGAATGTTGCATGCATTCATTTGTGAAAATGTGGGTAAAATTTTCGCCAAATAAAAACCTAGGTGATCAATGTTTCTTTCATACTTGATTAGGTTTAGTCTTAAAGGATGATTGTTATAAACTTTGATATGATCTTTAAGGAATTATGTGTTTCTAAAATGAATTTGAATTTTAAACTTGAGTATTAGAATTATAATTTCTATGAGTTAGGAATAAGTTTTGAATCTTAATTTAATTAAGAGATAAATATTATAACTTAAATTCTACCCAAAGAAAAAATAATGAATATGAAACTTATTTCTTATCATCAATATATATAATCAAGTTCTAAAACTATAACTTATTGTAATCATCCACACAATTCACAAAGGAAAATATACAAAGAATAAGAGAATATTCTTTATTAATAATAATATAATTTTTATTACAAAGTAATAAAATGAAGATTACAAAAGAATAAGAAAATTACATTGGATTATTCTATAACTACTCTATAACTAAACCTAAACTAATTCTTCATCTTTATATCTGTACCTCCAAAACAAACAAAAAATATATAGAGAAGTAAAAGGTTAGAGTTAGTATTATTTTCTCTCAGACATGTCAGTGAAATGCACTTGACAAATTCATCATTGAGAAATTTATAAAAGGGGCAAGTTTCACCAATATGAAAGAATCCACCTTTCATAAATTTAAAGCCATAAGTCAAATGACAGCCAAGATGGACAAATCCACCAGCCAGGTGAAAGTAACCAGGTAATAGTAAGTTTCAAAATTCTGAACATATCCACAAGTGCATAGCAGGCACACAGGCAAGATACACACCAACATGCATGTGGTGTGTTGTCGACCTCACAACACACTCCCAATCTCACAGAACCACAAGCACAGCCGTGGAGAGGCACTAGTGCATCACTCCACTGTTTTCACACAAGAACAACCAACCTAGATAGCATCTTACCAAGCACATCAGCCAAACCAAACCACCAAGGATCAACCAAACATCACCAGGATGGTGACATAAGGAGGGGGAAGGATCAGGTGAATAGCAAGGACAAGTCCAGGAGATAGGAGGAGCAGTCTAGCTCAAGATCAAGCACAAGAGTCTAGCAAAATCAGATCAAGGTCATCACCAACTTACTCCATAGTCATCAGATTTTGGTGAGTTTCATAAAACCTTCACATGATCAAATAATCTTATTTAGAGAGAAGCATGTGTTGTTTTATAAAACAAACCCTCAGAAAGCACCCAAGTGGGGTGAATCCATCATAGGGATTTTTAAAATTCTAAAGGCAAACAACAAAGTACCTGGATCCAGCCAGAGCTTAGAGCAACATCATTGCTCTGGTCATTGGGCTATATCTTACAATTCAAGCAAAAATACATCTATGATCTATTTCTAGGCACATCCCTAAAGAAAGGGTAGCACCTTAGAAACTAATCCTTGGATCCAGATCAGCATCAAGCTTACTATCATTTTTTCCAAGATTTGATTCAAGAAAGAATAGTTGGGACCACTACCAGGACTATTTATATGAATCAACTAGATAAGATCTGAATCCCTAAGCCTCAGACCAACATCATTGGTCTTAGGGAATTCAGAAAAGAACATTTCGAGTTATCTTTTTAAACCAAGTTGATCATTAAGCATCAAACAACCCAATCAATGGATTTGAGTCAAACTTGTGTGCCATACCATGATGGTGTCACAAGAACAATCCATTATGAATCAGGATAGACATTTAATCATCACAAATTCAAACAATCAACTTAATTAATCATTTTCCTGTTAACACATGAATCATAACTTGGATATTCCTATGTTACACTTCACTGTTTGAGATCATGATTATCTCAAACCACACACTTGTTCTAAGCCAACATCACTAGGACAGTGATTTCATTCTATCATAATCATGACCATGAATCAAATAACAGTGGAAAGTTATCAAGCCATTGGCTTTACCAAGCATGTTTCCCAAGCCACTACATCATCTGAATCAGATGCAATCCAAGCATAACATCATCTAATAAACCACCAGAAACAATATAGATCATCTTAAGCAACAATCCTCAGACCAATAACCACTTAACAGGTTTACAATTCATCCAAAAATGATCCAAATCATCCAGTATATGATCAACCCCAAGATAAGAACCCTAAATGGATATGTCATCCTAATCAAAATCAGAAAGTAGCAAGAGAGGACACTGCCAGCATCTAGTATCGGATCAACAAGCACAGAGAGCACTAGGGGAGATGAATCAAACTCACCGTAGGTCCTCGCTGAAGATTAGAAGAGGAAGCAGAGGGGCCGACGACCATGGCGGCACGGGGAGCACCCCATAGGGGGCGCTGCAACCCGCACGACGCCACGGCAGCGACCCTGATCACGCCTGGAGGTGCAGAGCCTCACCTCGACACACGACGGCCATGGCAGAATTTGAATCCATGCCAACCCCCAAACCCTAGGGTTTGGGACGGCGTCGATCCATTGCAGGAGATCCCCAGGCTTGAATCCAATTAGATAGAACGAACGAGCGTCGTCGTCAACCCCCTATTGCACCACGACAGCAACTAGAACGGCCTACGGTGGCGGGAATCGCCGGTGGCAGCATCGCCGGCCACAGGGTCGGGGTCAGAGGAGGAGAGGATAAGCTCGAGGGAGAGAGAGAGGCGGTGAGGAGTGGGCCGAGTTGGGCCAAACCCTTCGGGGTGGTTCTTTTGTCTAGAACTAATGGGCCACTAGGGCCCAATAAGTACAACTAGCCCAGAAATCTTTCCAGGCCTGTTTGAATAAAAAGGAAAAGACCAAAATACCCCTGTACTTAATTAAATTCTAGAAATAAAAATATTTTTGGATTCACAATAATCCACTCTATCCAAATAAAAATAAGATATAAAATTTTGGACATTTAAATTTTTATAAGAATTTTGTAATTTATATATTCCTTATGGAATTTTACAAAATTATTGAAAGATGATAAAAATAAATAAAAATCACTTTCATTATATATTAATATTATATTATTTTTGAAAAATACTAAATAAATATTTAATAACAATTTTTAATGTATAATTGATAATTCCTAAAAGAATTATTAAATCAATAAAAGTCAAATAAAAGGAAATAAAATAAAATAATATATGCTATAAATATTAAAAAGTAATATTTATAAATGCTTAATCGTCATTTAAAGGCACCTTATATAGGGAAAATGCATATAGAGTTAAATAATGCATTACATTACTTGCATAATCATTTTGCTTCTTTAAATATTGTCCTTACCGGGCAATAATGATGTTTTTGTAGACTTAGAAGCTCAAGGTCCAGTGCAAGCATCAGACTTCACTACCTTGCCATCACAAGGCAAGTTCATCACTTGCTCATGTCCTTTGAAGAGTCTTTATCAAAGTATTTTCAAATTGTGTGTTATCATATATGCTATAAAAGAAAGAAAATATTATTTTCACAAGTAAAGAAATCATAGATATCATCCTAAGTGATGATATAATGGAGCAATAGAACTTAGGGTTCTAGTTGCAAACAATTATGATCAAGTAGGGACTAAATAACCCCTAACATCAGTGATTCTAGCGTTGTATATTACGCCTTAGCCATGAGATTTGGAATGGGACAGAGAAGTCAGCTGTATCTTCTTCCTCTCGCATGAAGCCGGATGTGCAGGTCGTGGCTGTTATCCTCGTAGTGTGCATATTAATTGGTAATTCGTAGAGGATATGCAGCATATGGGTGGGAACCCTCATCGTCCCACGATAGTTCTGGCATCTAACGGTTTGTACAAACCATTGCCGTAATTCATTATGTGGGCATGGTGTACACCAAGGAGGCATGCGGGGTCGCGAAGGAGGCAGTGATTGGCTTGGACCAACTACTAGGCCCCACATCATGGAATTGTGGATGGTAAAGTGCGCCCAGTTGTGCAACAAGGAGTTGATCTCTCATGGGTAAAGTAACGTACCTCTGCAGAGTGTAAGAATTGTAACTTGTTACTCTCTGTTCCGGAAAGGAGCTACGAACGCGACCGGAAAGGAACTCCATGAAAGTTCTGGTCAACCTGTGAAGGCTGATGGTCATAGATTTTTATAATAAAATCAATCTTTGAAGAAAGATTTACAAAAATTGCATAGTACCAAGGATTTATAATCCGAGCTGGTAGTTAGAGCATCAAACTTCCCACCTTGCATATAATGAATTTGTTGGATAACACTGTTACTCATCCTTTCCTTTGATCCCTTGCTTAGACTCTAAGGATCCTGAAGACGTGCCAATGTATGCAGCCGAATGTCAAGAAGATGTGTTCTACGAGGAACCTGATCTGTCCGGAGGTGTTGAAGGAGTGGATTACAAAATCCGCTACGGTGTCGATGATAACGAGTCCAACTAAGTATCCCTAGTTAGTAGTAACCAACGGAGCCGAGCAGCATGAACTCTATAGAATAAGCTGTTGAGCTCAACTCCAAGACGGAGCTGTTACTTTTAGATCCCGCTGAACACTTTATATTTTGGTTTGTAAGTTGGATCTTTTGGAAGTCTTGAACTTCCGGTATTGTAATAATAATAATGTGTACTTTTGTAATATGGACCCGCAATTTTTCTGTTGTACCACTCTGAGGGATGTGATATTTACGGAACGGTATTCTGTGGATGTCATGTCAAGGAGTATAGTGTACTACACATGTAGTGGTATGCTGGGTCACCGCAAACTTGCTGTTGTGCTGCTTCACACCTTGCTCTTGGGATTCCCAACGAAGCGCTCCTACATCCACTCAGCGCTGCATCACACACGATGTCACTATCACACACGTGGGAAAAAACATAGATCTATTAAAGCGCGATGAGTATTTATGTAACCTCTAGCCTAAGTGCCACCACGGTATGCATGCTGTCACTTACACACACGTGGGGAGAGCTAGAGATCTATTAAATCACTTGAGTAGCAATGTAGATCTACTTGATTACAAAGCTCATGACCACAACAAGATCATGCATAGAGAGAGATGAACACATAGCTACCGGTAGAGCCCTTAGCCTCGAGGAAGAACTACTCCCTCGTCATCATGGGAATCAGCAACGGCAATAGAGATGGTGGTGGAGATCGATGGAGATGGCTCCGGGGGCACTTCCCCGTCCCGGCAGGGTGTCGAAACAGAGACTTTTTGTCCCCCGAATCTCCCCTTTGGTGGCGGCGGTCCTGCGGAGGTTTTCGTGGATTTCTTCTGGAAGATTTAGGGTTTTCTCACTGGGGGCTTCTTATAGGCGAAGGAGGCAAGGTCAGTGGAGGGCCAGGGGGCCCACACCCTGTAGGCGCCACCAGGGCTGGCCCGCGCCTAGGGGGTGCGGCCACCCTGGTGTCCTCCTTCAACTCTGCTTCGTGGTTCCGTGTTGCTCCGGAAAAAATAATGACTTTGGCTTTTGTCCCGTCCAATTCCGAGAATATTGATTTGTTGCCTTACTAGAACCAAAAACAGAAGAAAACAGGAAACTGTCACCGTGGCATCTTGTTAATAGGTTAGTACCAGAAAACATATAAAAACACCTCAAAGTATAGACAAAGCAAAGCAAAGTAGATACTAAACAAGCATGGAACATCAAAAATTATAGATATGTCTATGACGTATCAGTGGGCTCGGTCCTGCGGGATGGTATGTGGACGACGCGGAGTGTTCACCGTCCTCTCCGCTGCATCTCCTCTCTGGTCTTCCTGCTCGTGGGTAGCTGCTGATGGCTTCCGGCGGCGGGATATGACTGCAGGGTTGGTGCAGTAGTGAGGTATAGATGGACGGCGACGGTTACCTGGACGCAGCAGCGCGACGGCGGAGCTGATAGGGCCTGATCCGGGCCTAATCATCACTGCTGCTGCATCCGGACAACGATCATCTCGGGTGATGGAGGGAAGTTCCTCTCCCCTAGGTTGTTGTGGCATGATGCCTGCAATCTTTGGTGTCATACTACCCTATCTCTATGGTGAGCGTCGTGGCACTGGTGGTGGTCTCTCTCCTTGGTCATGTGGTTGGCAAGGAGCAGTATCTAGGGAACCTTGGTGTTGAAGGCGCTTCGGTTTCGAAAACTCCCACATCGTGTGCCGGAGGCCTAACTCGGGGACTACGGGCGTCCTCAGACCGGAATGTGGTGAAGGTTTTCTCGGGCAAAATCCCGGTGCTTCGGCACCAACAACGGCGATGCCTGCGGTTGTCTTTACCCTCTTGGGGTTGTCGTTGTGGTTACCTTCTGCGCGGCAAAGCTTTGGGTAAAAACCCTTGACCGTCGGTCTCAACGATGGCGACGCATAGCGTCGCTACCCTCTTGGGGGTGTCGTCGTGGAGCCCCGGTTCTCGTCGGTGGTTCGGTGTCTCCGGTGGCAAGTTTTGGTCTCTCATGTTTTTCTCGTTTTATCTTAATCTGCTTTGTAAGGGGGTTCCTATCACGTTATATCGGTTCGGCCGTTGTGGTTTTATTTATAAAACGGGACGAAAGACTATTTCGATGAAACATACATTTCCAGGAGCTAAACCAGGTCAATGATATATATCAAGTACTAGCAGCGTCCTGTATAGCAAAAAAGTCAAATATCTTCTACTAATTAGTTTTTGCTACATCAAAGCAAAAAATAAATATCGATTACACATCTTGCCCGTAGTTTTCGTGCAGGCATCAACCTTGTATTTATAAGACAAATATTGCCACCAGCACGCTTGGACTTCATCAGAACAGCATTGGTTGTTCTTCTGAAGAACAATACAAGTGCGTCACGCTCTTAATATATAAACTAGTACTTCCTCCTTTCTATAATCTTTGTCTTGGTTTTAAATCATGAGCACCAAATGAATGTGAATACTTGTGGATATAGTATATCACACAAACGACGTGCATTATAAGCACAGGTCAAATGTTAGAGCATGTACTGTATTGAACATGGAGGTTCTGATCAGGATAGACTTTCCAGATGATTATTGGATTTGACGCGAGCTTGAGAATAATTGCTGAGGTTTCCATGTGGATTACTATTATACTAGATGAAAAGGCGGGCTTTGCCCCGCCGCCTGCATGGAATCTTGGGCCCAAGATATGGACGAGTGTCGGTGGTCTGGTGTGTCTAGATCGACTATGACTTACCTAGCTTGGTTCTCCGCTAAAAAAGAACCTGGTTTGGTTTAACGTGTCCAAATATGTCGGCTGATGCACAAATTTTTTGATGAACCTGGATATATTTGTGTTTGGTTTTTTAACCTGTCCTTGAGCTTTATTTAGAACGTAGATATGCAATTCTCAAAAAAGAAAGAACATAGATATGCAATTCTCAAAAAAGAAAGAACACATACATGAAGTGCTGATAATGATATCTAAGGACAGACCATGTTTTAGAACAAAATACGTCAGATTTTAGTGGTGGAGGATAGGGAGTAGAGATAGTGGGGGATCAATTGTTTTGATTCCATTTTTTTCCTATGGCCTATCAATGTGTACTTTGTCCATGTTTTTAAGTCATGTACAATGAAAATGCTGAAGGGATTATTATGCTTTAGTTTTTATTTTTGCGAAAATCGTGTTTTAGATTTCGTCCGACCTTAAAAAATCGTTGCTGTTCCGACCTCTCTGCTCACTGCACTACACTGTCCCTGTCCGTGAGGTGTCACCGGTCTCACTGTCTGACCGATAGATTTGTTTGCTTTCTTTTGATTGACAAGCAGCTTTGTGTCTGGCGCCGGCCGCTGTTGGTAATAAAGTTGCAGTAGTACTTGTCCTGCTCTCAGCCACTGCTGCTGCCCGGTAGTAATCGATAACCATCCTAGTCTGCGTGCGCCGAGGTGATCCATGGAGCAGTTCCCTTTGCCTCTCCGAGACTCGACAATTTCACTTTCCTTCACGTGCAAATCCTCCGGACCTGGCAGCCGTGGTGGTGTCCCCGCTGCTCGATCATAGGCTACTTCCTCCGAGGCTTAAAATAGATGTTTCAAATTTGTTAAAATTTAAATGAATCTAGACAACACGATAGGATTTCAACATGACCCTTGTTGATTCCTTTGACTTGGAGAAAATAATTCAATTTGCATGATAGGATGTTTTTTTGCTAGAAAAGTTCAAATAATTTGCATAATACGGGATTTTTTTTATTATAAAGTTATGTGATTTTGCATCATAATAAGGTCTCATATGCGGACTTCGCCGGATTTTTTTACTACGGTAGTATACGGTTTTTGCTGCAACCGTTATTTGGCTTTGCTACAATAGTTTAACATTTTTGTTACGAGATCTCCGCGAGAGTCTCTGAGGAAGTTAATTTTACTACAATAGCACAAATTTTTGCTTCGATGTCTCAAACGAGGTCTCTGGTACTCCGGCGAGGTCAGGTTTGCTATAATAGCACAATATTTTTGTTAATAGGTCTCCGACGAGATTATCTTTTTTTTATTTAAGGGTGAACCGTTTTTCTTTTTTTTACAATCAATACCACATATATTCATAGTAACAAATAGTACATAGTAGAGATACATAAACTCTCTTCGGCGACTATAAAAAAATCTAAAAGAAAATAAGCAAATCTCTAAGATCTTCAAAATTTTCTTCTTTCATGACACAATCTTGCACTTGTCTGAAGGCAACCTAATAAACATGACACATATGTTAAACCATAGACCTATAAATATCAATGATGGTTCTTCCATAATTTTAATTTGAGCCGCAATGCCAAGGGTACGTACACGCGTGCAGCCCTTAGAATAATCCATCAACATCGACAAGAGTACCACTACCAGTATTTCAGAGAAAAGAAACCGAACAGCCTGGTCGACATCACAAATATTGCGAGGATAATACTCCTCGTGGAAACCATGAGAAAAAAAATCCAAGATCGATCTGGCGAATCAAGATCTAAAAATCCAGACCTATAGAACTTTAATCTTATAACACCACCATTAATGCCAGGAAAATCTCGTTATCGAATGAAGGGCCGAAGATCTTGAGGATGATACCATCTCCATTGACGTAGACGCCAAGAAGAAGATGTCTACCAAAACTCTAATCTAATCTTGTGAAACACTACTTATCTTAAAAACTCCACCCATATATCGGGTTCCCTACCCCTTCCAAAGCCGGCGAGACCGGCCGAAGGAGGGGAAACCGGTCTATAGAGCAGGCGGAGGTGTTGGCGGCGGCTAGGTCAGAAGCGGCGGCTGGGGACTCAAACGTCTGTTGCAAAGTCGGGTGAACTGTTTTTGCTAGTAGAAGCAAAAGCAGATGTTTTTTACTACATAGAAGCAAAATCATGATTTTAATTGGCTAGGTGGACAGGTGTCGTTCTCTCCACCCTATGGAAAAATTCTAACCCAGGTATCATGCATATATTATCAAATATATATGTTATACAGTTTTTGTGATTCGAAATCATTATCCTAGATATCTACAATTTTATCATTTTGTGTATCTTAAAATACACATTATTTCGAATTGAGATTTTGGATGTTTGTGGTATAAATCATAGGCTACAACGTGACTATTATTTTTTGAAACTCAAAATTATGATTTTCGTTTTCTTAACCGGGACCACTAGTGCCCATGTGCACCAAATCTCCACTCTATAGATTTTTGGCTCACGAGCTCCAGTGCTCTTGTTATTTAAAAAAATCAAAATCATATTTGCGGGTTTTTTAAAATATTAAAAATATATCTAGATGTAGCCCATGATTTATCCCGCAAACGTGCAAAATATCAAATTCAAATATTTTGTATTCTAAGTTGTATAAAAATGGTTTTCAAACCACCAAATTTTATTACATTTGTCATTTTGGTGTAGGCCAAAATACAAAGAATTTCACATCACGGTTTTGCATGCTCATGGGATATAACATTGATTATGTCTGGATTTTTTTCCAGATGTTTTTAAAACGTGTAAAATATGGTTTTTTATTTTTTATACGAAGAGATCACTAGTGCTTAGGAGCCAAAGACAATTTCCGTGTTATAGAAAAATATCTACATTAGTTATAGACATGCATCTCTAGATCTCCTCAAAATAAAAGCGTTACCACAAGAACAAAATTGATACTCCCAAAGAAATTAATTAGAAAGAGATATATAATATAGTGTTGAGAATAATAAAATGATACAACATTACCGGTATAATCTTCTACTTCTGTTTAAAAATATAAGAAGTTTTGCCAGGCTACCAAAATTATATTTTGAAAGATAGGTAGGATAAGATATGGTAACAAAAGAATACTATAGATGTTGCTAAACAAGCTACTTCCTCTATTCTATTTTTCAATGTATATATCATCCAAAAAAAATCAAACATCATAGTTCACTAATAGATACTCAAATTATATGCATGTTTGGAATATGAAGGTCGTAGCAACTTCAAATTGATTGGATATGATATTGATCTTGTAACAGTTGACAATATATCCTAAAAGAAATTAAAGATCAAATCTTAATTGAAGATTTTCCTGCATCAAAATATGACTTACGAAGTACATGGTACATTTTTTGCTTGAATTTTTTATGCCATATCAAAGTGGGGCATCAGGGTCAACTTTTCTCTAGTTCCACCCCTGGTTCGCAGATGCTACCGAGTAGTGGAAAGTAGTGAATGTATTCGTCGAAATGGAACATTACTGAACACAAAGATGCAGATCTTGCAACCGGTCTACAAATTGACAGGTTCCTCATCTTGCAAAAGGAGGTGTTGCACCGTTCGCAGCAATGGACAGCTCGGATGCAGCCACGGAGGGTTCTGAAACAATCATTTTCTTAAAAGATGAACTGTGTTTGATAGTTGAATTTGATTGAACTGAATGGACTGTGCATTTGTCACTTATTGGTCCATCTGCTGCAACATATTTCACAGAAGAGTCAGATTCGCTGGGATCAATCCTTTTGAGAAACAGAACTTTTGGTCTCTTGGGATGCTTCTTCGCTGCTGTTTCCCACATTTCTGCTGTTTTTGTACTGACCATAGAATCAAGAGCAACCTCCTCGAGGCAATCATGGAACTCGATCTTCATGCCTGAAAGATTTACAAGATCTTTACAGAGCAGCTGAAGCGAGACAAGATATGGCAGAGCTCCATCTTTGATTGTAGGGAACTTGGGCATTTTCACCACAAGGCATAAGCGTCGCAAGCTTGGGAAATACCCAGTTTCTATGGTGAAGCTCTGAAGGTCAGCTTCAACCAGCTTGAGATACAGCAGGTAGCGCAGCATACGGAGGTTTGATAGATCATGCCCCATCAGATTAGTCGATGAAAGGGACAACTCCGTGAGGCCACACAGGGATGTAACAAACTGAGGCAATTGACTGAGCCGGCCGTGCAGTTTCAGCGAGCTAAGATAGCAATATTCTTGTACAGAACCCAGGAAGTCTCCCAAGGAATTTCCAAAATCAAGTGACAGAGAACGAACACCTGTTGTGTCCATACCATCCTGAGCAAACTTCTGAACTGCCCTTGAAATGTGAGGCAAGCTCTTGTTGTCTGCTCCAGTGGATTCACACCATATCTTAACCTTTTTCAGTTCTTTCATATGAGCCATCAGTTGTAGAAATCCAGGGTTTTCGCCTGCAACAAATCCTGCAAGAGTCTTCAACTTACTTTTTCTTTGAGAGAACTCCTCTAGTTCACTCTTTCTCAAGTCCTTTTTCCCAAACTTAAACTTTCCAAACAGGTGAGCTAGGTGCGGCAACCCAATGACTTCAAGTGGTAATATCTCTATCTTAGTCTTTCTCAGGTCCAGTGTCTCTAAACAGTGTAACTTCTCAATTTTCTTTGGAAGATTGCTGATAGTGCCCCCAAGGCTAAGATATTTTAAATGCCATAGCTTATGTATGTCCTTTAGATGATCATCCTCCAAATCATTGCATTCTTCAAGATCTAACACTCGCAGCAGCTCGCACCTGCAAAAATCGGAAGCAGCTTCTCCCGCATCCCCAAAGATTGTCAGAGACCGGGCACGGAATTTCTCACTGCCAGCAGCAGCATCGGTTGCTGGACTTGTACGCTGGCTCAGGCCCAAGGTGCTGCCACTTCCATGGTTCTGGATGAACAGGTGACGGAAATTACTTCGATTCTGATCACCAAGAGATGTGATGAAGTTATCACACATTGATTTGTGCAGCATGAACTCGTGCATGATACCATGAGCTCTGCACGTCTTCACCTTTGCATTGTTGCTAGCATCAATCGGCCGAATAATGTTCCGGTCAATAAGTTCCCGGAAGTTTTCATCTGCTACCTCCAGATCACTGCGTTTATACTGACATTGTACATATCCTTCGGCTAACCATCGCCTGATTAAAGTATTCTTCCTGATTGGACGACCATTTGGGAACACACTTGTGTATAGCAAGGAGGTCCTGAGAGGGTAGCCAGACAGGCTGCTGTAGTTATTCACAAGAACCTGTTGCAGTTTTGTGAAGTCCGCGTCATTCTCCATATGATGCCCGAGGCTGCGGCAAACTTGCGCACAGTGATTTCCTGTGAGCTCATTCTCGCCTAGCAAGAAATTGGCCACACAAACAAGAGCGAGTGGAAGGCCATCGCACTTCTCCACAATGGCTGTGGAACCCCGCTCCAATTCAGGTGAACACCCTCGAAAGAAAACTTTCTTCATTAGCAAAACCTTAGAGTGTTCTGCATTAAGAATGCTCATCTTGTAAACATAGCCATCACCGGAGCTGCAAGCATTAGCTACAGACTGGAGAGCCGTGGTTACTATAATCCTGACTTTTGTTTCCCTAGGGAAGATAGATTTTATGACATCCCAGTGTTGCTTATTGATGTCATCGATTACAATTAAACACCTGGCAGACAAATTGACAGACGAATAAGTTAGTATATATATGTCGTCTCGAAGCAATTGGTTGTCAATGGCTGATTTACTAAATGCAGATGAAACATAAATTAGGACTGACAGAATCTATTATTTACATGTGCAAGAATCTGAAAACTGTACAATGGCTTCGGTTTTGCTTTTGGAAACAGAGGGATGTGATAACGTTTTCTGACAGTTCTACTTGTGGGACAGTGAACATGTAACACAATTAGATTGTATACTAATGAATTACTAGTCAAAAGGTGAAGCAACAGTTTGCATGCAGGCAGAGGTTAGTGCGGAAGATCCTCACTCTGTATTGCGCAGAAAATCATGGATGGAGTTTTGGGGCTGTGGTGGCGCATCGGCAGCGTGGAATTGGCGGAGTATGGTGGTCAGGATCCCCTCAGCATCGTTGTGCTCCGAGGCCGCAGCCCAGGCACGGTAAGGGAATCGCCGGACGACTCCGGGGCAATCATACACAGCCCTGGCGAGAGTCGTCTTGCCGGAGCCGCCGAATCCGACGATGGATATCACGCTCAGCTTTCCCGGGTGGTGGCTGTGCAGCAAGAGGTCCACAAGCTCCTGCTTGGGCTTGTCGATGCCCACGGGGTCAGTCTCCGCTCCCGTATCCACGGTCGTCGCTGGAGAAGGTCCGGCGGAGGAGGATCTGTTGACGAGGTCGTAGTTGAGCCTCCGGTCGTGGGCGTCCTTGAGCCTCGTCCTGAGCTTGTGGATCTCCGCCGCGAACCGGGATCTGGTAGTGGTAACCGCCTTCTTGACGCGGTGGAGGACGGAGCCAGCTGCTGCTGCTGCTGCTGCCGCTTCCCCCTCGCAGGCGACGCAGGGCATGAAGCGATCGATGCAGTCTTCGATGTCATGCGCCAGATCGCGCATCTCCTCCATGGATACGCGCGAGGAGGAGGAGCTCCTCCCCGTACCCGGGCCCATGTGGCTGTCCCTGGCGCTGGAGATCATGTCGAGCTCGGTGCGGATGAAGCGGATGTCATCCTTGAGGCCCTTGGACAGCTTGTGCTTCTGGCTCAGCAGCGTGACGAGCTTCAGCACCACCTCCTTGGTCAGGGCGCTCGCCACAGCAGCCTCCATCCCCCTCCCCCACACTCCCAGGAGAGAGAGAGAGGATGGATGAACAGATTGGGCCTTGCGCGCCTATCAGGCTATCACCCGTCCTCTGCCGTCGTAGGTACGAAAAGGACGGCGAGAGGCAGTGCAATGTCACTAGTGGCTGCCGCCTCGCGGTGGCTATAGCACCGGTCCACCACGAGTCGCTGATTCAAGGACCAAATCTTTTTTTTCTGGTCATCCAAAAGGTCCGATTTGCGTCTGTTTGGGTTAGGTCAGGGTCGAGAGGGATCCGACCTGTCCGGCCAGCCGCGCGACCCATTTATTCGTGCTTGGCCAGAGCTACGAGTGCTGGCAAGGATTTCATATGTTACAAATTTTGTTATAAAATTAATTTTTATAAAGCAAATAAACTACATTAGGTAATCAAATTAAAATAGTACTTTACATATAATAGTTTAGGCTCATATGGTTCGATAGAAAACAACTAAACCGTTATTCAAATTACACAAAACGAATAAATGATTAAACATTGAGGTTTCCCGCACGAGCCCATATATGCTCAATCAAATCTAGTTGAAGTCGTTCATGTGTTTGCCTATGACGCAAATTTTTATGCACTTGCATGAAATCTTTCCAAGACGCTAGACCTGTCTTTGGCTCAACCAACTGATCCTGAAAGTCCCTGTCTTGATCCAAGATGCCGTCATCACGCTCGTCCTCGACGATCATGCTATGCATGATGATACAAGCAGTCATCACATCCCATATCCTCTCTATGCTCTAGGTTCTAGAAAGGTACCGAACAATAGCTCACCTTTACTAAAGCACACCAAATGCTCGCTTCACATCCTTTCTAGCGGCCTCTTGCTCTTTCGCAAACCTCTTGCGCTTCTCATCTCCAGGATTGCGGATTGTCTTCACAATGGTGGCCCATGAGGGGTAGATACCGTTAGCTAGATAGTATCTCATATCATATGGATTGCCATTGATCTGATAAGAAACCTATGGGGCATTGCCTTCTTCCAGCATAGCAAACATCGGAGACCGCTGCAGCATATTGATATCATTGTTTGATCTAGCCATGCCAAAAAAGAAGTGCCAAATCCAGAGATCTTGTGATGCAACAACCTCTAGTATGACGGTGCACCCATCTGCATGTCCTTTGAACTGCCCTTGCCAACCAAAGGGACAGTTCTTCCACTGCCAATGCATGCAGTCGATGTTGCCAAGCATACCAGAAAAACCCCTTCTCTCATTGATGGACAAAAGACGGGCAGTGTCTTCAGTGTTTCGCTCTATCAGGTAAACTTTGCCAAACACCGCAATAACCGCGCTGCAAACACCGGTACATAGCCCCATGGTATATGGACTCGCTCGTGCGCATGTAGTCGTCAAGGAGGTCACCGAGAACTCCATATACAAGCTGCCGAATGGCAGCAGAACATTTTTGATAAGAGGAGAAGCCAATCTTACCGGTGCAATCTTACTTGGCCTCGAAGTAGTTATCATACTCTGTCACCCTATTGAGAATTTGCGAATAGGTCCCTCGACATCCGATAGCGACGACAGAATGCCTACTCTTTAAAGACTGGATTAGTTGGATGGAAGTAGTCCTTGTAAAGACGTATGCGACCATCTTCTCAGTCGCGCTCCTGGTTGGCTTCGCACCCCTTGGACGAGCCACCTTTGCGCAGCAGCAGGATGTAGTGGTCGTGTACCATCTGTGCAGCTGCCAGCAAAATCTCGGTCTCACTGTCAGACTCTTCCTCAGACGATGACTCCACAAAATTCTTGTAGAAAAACTCCATTTCCCTTCTTCGGCTGCTTCCCATCTGCAAAGTATGCGACCGTCAATGGCGATGCCAACTACCGCAACGGACCGGATAACCTAGAAAGGACCGGAAAACGTACCTCAGGCAAATGATCGAGCAGGTTGTGCGCCACGCAGAGGGTGTCGTGCGTCCAGTCCAGAGGCGGTGGCCGAGGGCGGCGGAATTGCCTGCAGCGCGTCTAGACAACTCCGACAACACGTGTGGCCTACGGTGGTGCTCGATATCGCGGGGGAGTCGGCGGCAGCGAGCAGTGGCGACGACAAAGATTGCGCCTGCTGGTTTGGGGAAGGAGAGTGTTTGTTGTGCCACTGGCGAGAGGGCCCGGATGAATTATTGGGACGACATGACTTCTGTCCGCGTGCGTTCGGGCCGATGTAACCGAGGCCCAAATTAGGTGCACGGATGCGTCGAGCCGGACGCGTTTGTCCGGATGGGTTGGAACGCTGGGGCGCCACGCATGTCTCGCGCGTCCAAGCGGACGAGTTTGGACACGCTCAGACGTGATGCGTCGATCCGGTGAAGATGCCGTAACACCTTGGGACATGTTTGGTTGTCTGCTCTTCTTACATCCAGCGGGAAGATAAGACCGATTGGTTGCCCGGCTCATCTCAAATTCCTAGTTCGCACGCAGCACGCTCCTTAATGATTTTTTTTGCCTATATATGGGGAGTGCTAGAATTGACCGTTTTCACGGGGACAATCCCCGTGCGTGCAAATAGGGGAGTCAGTGCTCCGAGCGTGCAAGATCGGTGATGACACGAGATCCCTCTTTCCCCTAAAAATTGAGGGGAGAAATTCCATCACCCGACAAATAGTAGATCCTAATAGAGCATCGTAAACTAAGTCGCACTCAATCATCACTTAAGAGTAGATCCGCAGCAAGAGCCTTCCAGTAAATGATGTCATTGTTGTCATCGCTTTCTCCAAAGTCATCACTAAACCAGTCCTCCTCCTGGACATGTTGTTGGCACGCACCGGAGGATCCAACACTACTAGGAAAATGGCTATAGGTAATCAGCACATCCGTGGCTCACATGGTTGAAGTGCCCCACGACTAAAACAGGCGTGGCTCACCTATGGGCAGTGCCCTACTAGTAACTAGAACAACCGTGGCGCACATGACCATAGTGCGCCACAGATATGTGTGGCCAGGGCCCTGTTGACCGCACGCCAAACATCCGTAGCGCACATAGGGTAGATGCGCTACGGTTGTTAGTGTCAACCGTGGCGCACATGGAGGGGGTGCGCTACGCCTAAGCGCATGCCCCTCTCTGCTGTGAAACGGCCAAACACATCTGTGGCGCACTATGGCATGTGCGCCACGGATGTATAAACTTAGTAGTAGGGCACCTTGCCCTAGTGCCCTACGCCTAACTATCCTGCACCAACTTCACCCCCCTGGATCGCCTTTTTAGGCTTTGCAAAAAATAAAAGAAAATGATATACACTTCAAAAAATTAAATCCTTTCATATTTAGGTAGGTAATGTGGTATAGCTTCTAGTAAAATTAACAAACATGAGTTTCGACTTTATCTGCAAAAAAAAGTCATGCCACGGTAAAAAGGCCGTAACTTTTGCATACGATATCGAAAAAAAATCGTATAATATACCAAAATGACGGGAATGAGATTTCGCATCCGCTCGCAACCACCTACGGTCGTTTAGCGATATTTTAGATTTTCAAAATTCGAAAAGGGTAAAAAGTTACGGTCAAAAGACCGTTTTTTCCTGCAGAAAAAAAATAGAGGGCGACTTACCCGTAGCGCACCACCACCTAGTGCGCCACAGATAAGCTTGGGCGGGATTCAAATTTCGAATCCTCACCCCGCCCACCTACCCCTTTTCTTTTCCCTCCCCTTCTCTCCTTTTCCTTTTCCTCCCTTCTCATTTCCTTCTTCTTCTCCTCCTTCTCCTTCTCCTTCTCTTTCTCCTTCTCCTTCTCCTCCTCTTCCTCCTCCTCCTTGTAGTTCCGACGACGACGAGGCCTCCTCTCCTTCTTCTTCTCCTCCTCCTCTTCTTCTCCTCCTCTTCCTCCTCTTCTTCTCCTCCTCTTCTTCTCCTCCTCTTCCTCCTATTCTCCTCCTCCTCCTCCTTGCAGTTCCGACGACGACGAGGTGGCGACGAGGAGGCGACGACGGCGACCTGCACCGATGCGCGACGACACTAACGACGAGATCCAGATCTGCTGCTTTTTTTTGAATTTTGAAATTTATATCCGTGGCGCACAACACCTAGTGCGCCACGGTTATCGTTTCATATGCGTGGCGCACCTAGAATACTTTCCGTGGCGCACTAGCATGTGCGCCACGCCTATCTCGACACAACCGTGGGGCACCAGGTAGTGCGTCACGGCTAGGAGATAGCCGTAGCGCGAGGCCCGTGGCGCACTACTAGTGCGCCACGGATGGCCTTTTTAGGTGCACCACGAACAGGAGTTTTCCTAGTAGTGCAACCTTCTGGTCGTGTCACTGGCACGCCGGAGGGGACACCCTCCTAGGCGTGCTACTGACCCGCACCGAAAGATCCGCGCGGCCACCTCCAAACCAAGCGTACCGCTACGCCATCAGACGAGGATCCTAGCGGAGAGTCTCCAAAACACCTCCCCTCCTCCTTCTCCTGGTGGCGTTTGAGCGCCAGCGACCACTCGTCCTGGCGGTGCTCCCTCTCCTTGGTCGTCATGACGATCCACATGTCACTGGGCGCACGTTGTTGCGCGAAGGCTCGATACTAGGGGTTGAGCATCGCTCTCTCCCTATAGTGCACTATTAGTCATAGTCATGCGCTGTCGTCTCCTAGTCCCTCCACGTGTCAAGATGGTGCTTTATGTGATCGACTATGATGGCCGCTTCCTATGTGTGCACCTTCGTGGTCTTCTTGTAAATGCCACAATAACTGTGTCTCCATCTGTCATGTTAGACACATGAGATCTAACAATAAAAAGTAAAGACTAAATAATAGATAACATCTACCTAAATCATCTTAACTCATCTACCTAAATCATCTTAATACAAACTAAATCATCTAGATAATTAGTCTAAGTAAATTATCTAAATCATCTACACCCACTAAATCATGTACTAACGAACTGCAATTTTTTTACCTAAATTATCTAAATGCAAACTAAATAATCTACACCCTAAATCATCTACATCTAAATCATCTATACCTAAATCATTTACACCTAAATCAATTAAGGTGAGGAAGTGGAGGCCTCACCTTCGGTCGAGGCGTGGGATGGCAGGCGATGGTGGTCGGAGGTGCGGGTGGCAGCGGTCAGAGGCACGAAAGCAGTCAGATGTGTGGTGTGGTAGATGAAGGGTTTCGCGGCATAGTAAATCAAAATTTTCTACGGATGCGAACAGAGGGAAAGCCAAGATCTAATCTAGGAGATACAAACAACGAGAGAGATTGGATTAGATCTTCATACCCTTGAAGATTCGCACAGCGGAACATTCATCGGAACGTGGGTGATGTAGTCGTACTCGCTTCTCCTCCTCGCGATCCGATCCGATCTAGCACCACAAGTGGCGGTGCCTCCGTGAGATGCACACGTGCAGCACCTCGACATCTCCTCCTTCCTCGGACCAGCAAGTATGGTGGAGAGACAGATTGGATCTACAACACGACGGCGTGGTGTATATGGTGGAGAATTTCTGCAGCAGGGCTTCGCCTACAAGCAGTCGGGAGGGAGAGAGCAGGGCAGCATGGCAGCTAGGGTTGGAGGGGAAGGTGTGTGGTTGGTGCGCCCCCACCCCTCTTTATATAGAGGGGGCGCAACCCTAGCCCCTCCCCCAAGCCCAAACCGGCGGCCCCAAAGGATAAGGAGTGGGGGGCAAGGAACCCCCCTTCTAGAAGGTCTATCTCGAGTTTAAACCTCTCTTGGCCGGCTGGGCCCTATGGGGCCTTGTGCCCCTGGCCCAATGCGGCCAGGGTACTCCCTCATAGGCCCATGCCCCCTCCCGGAAGGTGGGGCCACGTTGGTCCCCTTCCGGAAGGTCCTAGAAGCTTCCGGTACAATACCGATTAACCCGAAACAATTCCGAACTCCAAAAACTGCACTGCCTTATATGAATCTTATTCTCCGGACCACTCCGGAACCTCTCGTGATTTCCCGGATCCCATCCGAGACTCCGAACAAAAACTCATAAACAAATTATCCAATCTATCCTAGCGTCAAGACACGTTAAGTGTGTGACCCTGCGGGTTCGAGAATATGCAGACATGATCTTCTATCAATAATCAACAGCGGGGTCTGGACACCCATATTGACTCCCACACATTCATCGATGATCATATCGGATGAACCACGATGCCAGGATTCAATCAATCCCATATATATATTCCCTTCGTCTCGCGATATTTTACTTGCCCGAGATTTGACCGTCGGTACCGTCATACCTAGTTCAATCTCGTTCACAGCAAGTACTTTACTCATTCCGTAATCCGATATCACTTTGTGATTAACTCCTTAACCACATGCTTGCAAGCGGTGTTTGATATCGATTACCGAGTGGGCCCGAAGTATATCTCTCCAACTTGGGAGGGACAAATCCCATCTCGATACATACAACCCAACAGATACTTTCCGATCACCTGAGAGACACCTTTATAATCACCCTCTCATAGGATGACGTTTGATGACCTCAAAGCTTTCTTCCGATACCATGGAGTTGTATTATCTCATGGTCTAAGGAATACAATATTTGACATAAGAAAAGCTTCGCAAAGACGAACACGATGACACGATCTAATTGCTTCGCTTAGTTTGGGTATGTCCATCATATCATTCTCCCAATGATATGATCTCATTATCAATTGACAACTCATGTCTATGGTTAGGAAACCTTAACCATCATTGATCAATGAGCTAGTCCATAGAGGCATAATAGGGACACGGTGTTGTTCACAAACCACACAAGTATTAAAGTTTCCGCTTAATACAATTCTAGCATGGAATATAAACATTATCATGAACAAGAATTATAATAATAACATCTTTATTATTGCCTCTAGGGCATAATTCCAACAGTCTCCCACTTGCACTAGAGTCAATAATCTAGTTTACATTTGGCAACAATCTCACACCCATGGCACTGAGGTGTTGATCATGTTTTACACGTGGAAGAGGTTTAGTCAATGGATCTGCGACATTCAGATCTGTATGTACTTTGCTAATCTTCAGATCTCCATCTGCTATATAATCTCGGATTATATGAAACTTGCGGTTGATATGCTTGGTCTTTGGATGATATCTTGGTTCCTTAGCGAGTGCTATGGCGCCAGTGTTGTCACACAATATCTCCAGTGGGTCCAATGCACTTGGAACCACGCCAAGCTCAGTGATGAAGTTTCTCATCCAAACTCCTTCACTTGACGCCTCTGCAGCAGCCATGTATTCCGCTTCTACTGTAGATCCCGCGATCACGCTTTGCTTGCAGCTTCTCCAGCTCACAGCTCCTCCATTCAAAATATACACGTATCCTGTCTGAGATTTAGAATCATCCTTGTCGGTGTCGAAACTAGCGTCGACGTAACCTTTTACGACGAGCTGTTCATCACCCCCATAGACTAAGAACATTTCTTTAGTCCTATTTAGGTACTTTAGGATGTTCTTCACGGCTGTCCAGTGTTCCACTCCTGGATCACTTTGATACCTGCTCGTCAAACTAAGAGCATTGGACACATCCGGTCTAGTACACAGCATGGCATACATGATGGAACCTATGGCCGAGGCATAAGGCACTTTGCTCATAGCTTCCCAATCATTTACCGTAGGTGGACACTGAGCCTTGCTCAACATATTACCTGACAACATAGGCACTGAACCTTTCTTTGCCTTATCCATTCTGAACCTTTTTAGAACTTTGTCTAGGTATGTACTCTGGCTTAAAGCTATCAGGCGTCTTTGTCTATCTCTATAGATTTTGATGCCCAATATATAAGCAGCTTCACCTAGGTATTTCATTGAAAAACACTTGTTCAAATAACTCTTCACATCGTTAAGCATGTTGATGTCATTTCCAATAATCAATATGTCATCCACATATAGTACCAGAAACGTCACCGAGCTCCCACTCACTTTCTTGTAGATACAAGCTTCGTAGCAATTTGGAACAAATCCAAAGCTCTTGATCACCTGATCAAAACGAAGGTTCCAACTCTGAGATGCTTGCTTCAGTCCATAAATGGAACGCTGAAGTTTGCACACTTTATCAGCATCCTTAGGATCCACAAAACCTTCGGGTTGCATCATATACAACTCTTCATCAATGTTGCCATTGAGGAAAGCAGTCTTGACATCCATCTGCCATATTTCATAATCATGAAACGCAACAATTGCTAATAAAATCCGAATGGACTTAAACATCGCTACGGGAGAGAAAGTATCATCGTAGTCAACACCTTGAACTTGTCGAAAACCTTTCGCGACAAGCCGTGCTTTATAGACGGTAACATTACCATCCGCGTCCGTTGTCTTCTTGAAGATCCATTTGCACTCAACGGCCTTACGGTCGCTAGGAGGGTCCACCAAAGTCCATACTTGGTTTTCGCTCATGGATCCCAATTCGGATTTCATGGCTTCTAGCCATTTCTCAGAGTCTGGGCTCATCATCGCTTCCTCATAGTTCGTAGGTTCACTGTCTTCTACCAACAAGAAAGTTAAGACAGGGTTGTCGTACCACTCAGGAGGGGCACGCGACCTTGTCGACCTGCGACGTTCAGTAGCAGCATCGTCCGAAGCTTCATGATCCTTGTCATTAGCTTCCTCTATCGTTGGTGCAGGAGGCACTGGAACAATTTCAGGTGCTGCGCTACTCTCCAACTCAAGAGAAGGTTCAACAACCTCGTTTAGCTCTACTTTCCTCCCACTCACTTCTTTCGAGAGAAACTCCTTCTCAAGAAAGGAACCGTTCTTTGTGACAAACACTTTGCCTTCGGTTCTGTGATAGAAGGTATACCCAATAGTTTCCTTAGGGTATCCTATGAAGACGCATTTCTCCGCTTTGGGTTCGAGCTTGTCCGGCATCAACTTCTTGACGTAAGCTTCGCATCCCCAAACTTTAAGAAACGACAACTTTGGTTTAGCACCAAACCACAGTTCATACGGTGTCGTCTCAACGGATTTAGATGGTGCCCTATTTAAAGTGAATGCAGCGGTTTCTAATGCATAACCCCAAAATGATAACGGCAAATCAGTAAGAGACATCATCGATCGGACCATATCTGATAGGGTTCGGTTTCGGCGTTCAGACACACCATTGCGCTGTGGTGTTCCGGGTGGCGTGAGTTGTGAAACGATTCCACTTGCTTTAAGATGCGTGAGAAAATCATAACTCAAATATTCACCTCCACGATCGGATCGTAGAAACTTAATCTTTCTGTTATGATGGTTCTCCACTTCTTTCTGAAATTCTTTGAACTTTTCAAACGTTTTCAGATTTATGTTTCATTAAATAGATATACCCATATCTACTCAAGTCATCGGTAAAAGTGAGAAAATAGCAATATCCACCGCGCGTTGAAACACTCATCGGTCCGCATACATCGGTATGTATGATTTCCAACAAGTCCGTTGCTCGCTCCATCATACCGGAGAATGGGGTTTTGATCATCTTGCCCATGAGGCATGGTTCGCATGTGTCAAACGATTCAAAATCAAGAGACTCCAAAAGTCCATCAGAATGGAGTTTCTTCATGCGCTTTACACCAATATGACCTAGACGACAGTGCCACATATAAGTAGTATTATCACTATCTACTTTGCATCTCTTAGCCTCAATGTTATGGATGTGTGTTTCATCCCTTTTGAGATTTAGAAGAAATAAACCATTCACAAGAGGTGCATGACCATAAAACATGTTACTCATATAAATAGAACAACCATTATTCTCCGATTTAAATGAATAACCGTCTTGCAATAAACACGATCCAGAAACAATGTTCATGCTCAACGCAGGCACATAATAACATTTATTAAGGTTTAAAACTAATCCCGAAGGTAAAACTAAGGAAAGCGTGCCGACGGCCATCACATACACTCTTGATCCGTTGCCAACGCGCATCGTCACCTCATCCCTCGCAAGCCGCCGTCTATTCCGTAGCTTCTGTTTCGAGTTACAAATATTAGCAACTGAACCGGTATCAAATACCCAGGCACTACAACGAGGGCTAGTAAGGAAAACATCAATAACATGTATATCAAATATACCTTTGATGGTGCCAGCCTTCTTGTCCGCTAAGTACTTCGGACAGTTGCGCTTCCAGTGACCCTTGTCCTTGCAATAGAAGCACTCAGTGTCTGGCTTAGGACCAGACTTGAGCTTCTTCTCAGCAGGGGCAGTGCGCTTGCCGCCGCCCTTCTTGAAGGGCTTCTTTGCTCCCTTACCTTTCTTGAAGGTGGGCTTGTTGACCATCAACACATGATTATCCTTTTTGATGTCCACTTCCGCGGCCTTCAGCTTTGCGAAGAGCTCGGTGATCGTATCAGTGGAACCAATCTGATTATGAGTCACTACAAAACTTTTGTAGCTGGGAGGGAGTGATTGCAGAACCCTGTCAATCTTGAGATCCTCTGAAATCGTGCATTCCAGTTGCTCAAGGCGTTGAGTGTAGCCCGTCATCTTAATGGCATGCTCACTAACGGAACTCCCTTCCTCCATCTTGTAGTTAAAGAACTTCTCAGAGATCTCATATCTCTCAGAACGGGCCTGAGTCTGAAACATGGTTTTCAGCTCCTCGAGAATCTCAAAGGGCCCGGGATAGTCTTCAAAACGATTTTGAAGTTCCGGTTCCATAGCAAACAACATGGTGCTCTTAATCACACCATAATCATCTTTGCGCGACTGATAGACAGCTTTCTCATCAGCCGGCGCAGTTGCAGCAGGGGGGTCACCTAACGCTTTCCCAAGGACATAGTCCTTTTGACCGCCAGAGAGAATGATTCTTAGATTGCGGAACCAATTGGTGAAGTTAGATCCATTGTTTCTAAGCTTTTCTTTCTCAGCAAAAACGTTGAAGTTGAAGTTGGACTTGGCCATGTGATCTACAGTATTTGCAAGTACAAATTAGACTATGTTCATGATAACTAGTTCAACTTTTAATCAAATTACTAGATGAACTCCCACTAAATTCAACATCCCTCAAGTTGTTTAGTGAACACGATCCAAATTCACCACACCTAATCCGATCTTCACGAGAAGAGATGTGGTTTCAATGGTGGACAACGAAGTGTCGATCATATCATTCATATGACTCATGCTTAACCTTTCGGTTCATGTGTTCCGAGGCCATGTTTGTACATGCTAGGCTCGTCAAGTTAGACCCAAGTATTTCCGCGTGTGCAAAACTGGCTTGCAGCCGTTGTATGTGAGCGTAGAGTCTATAGCACCGATCATCACGTGATGCTTGGACACGACGAACTTTCGCAACGGTGCATACTCGGGGAGAACACAGTTTTTATCTTGATCTTTAAGTGAGGAATCATCTTATAATGCTACCGTCGCGATCTAAGCATAATAAGATACATAAAAGGATAAACATCACATGCATATAACTTTATGTGACATGGTATAGCCAATCTTCGCGCAATGATCTCCATGTTGTGCGTTCCGGCATGATCTCCATCACTCCACCATGATTGCCTCCACCACGAATAGCAACCACAACTATTGCTAACTACTTAGCGATAAAGTAAAGCTATTACATAGCGTATAAGAAGTTGACTCGCATGTCATACACAATTATAGAGACAACCATATGGCTCTTGCCGGTTGTGTACTCATCGACATACAAGTCCGTTGCTCGCTCCATCATACCGGAGAACGGGGTTTTGATAATCTTGCCCATGAGGCATGGTTCGCATGTGTCAAATGATTCAAAATCAAGAGACTCCAAAAGTCCATCAGAATGGAGTTTCTTCATGCGCTTTACACCAATATGACCTAGACGACAGTGCCACAAATAAGTAGTATTATCACTATCTACTTTGCATCTCTTAGCCTCAATGTTATGGATGTGTGTTTCATCCCTTTCGAGATTTAGAAGAAATAAACCATTCACAAGAGGTGCATGACCATAAAAGATGTTACTCATATAAATAGAACAACCATTATTCTCCGATTTAAATGAATAACCGTCTTGCAATAAACAAGATCCAGAAATAATGTTCATGCTCAACGCAGGCACATAATAACATTTATTGAGGTTTAAAACTAATCCCGGAGGTAAAACTAAGGAGAACGTGCCGACGGCCATCATATCAACTCTTGATCCGTTGCCAACGCGCATCGTCACCTCATCCCTTGCAAGCCGCCGTCTATTCCGTAGCTCCTGTTTCGAGTTACAAATATTAGCAACTGAACCGGTATCAAATACCCAGGCACTACAACGAGGGCTAGTAAGGAAAACATCAATAACATGTATATCAAATATACCTTTGATGGTGCCAGCCTTCTTGTCCGCTAAGTACTTTGGACAGTTGCCCTTCCAGTGACCCTTGTCCTTGCAATAGAAGCACTCGGTGTCCGGCTTAGGACCAGACTTGAGATTCTTCTCAGCAGGGGCAACGCGCTTGCCGCCGCCTTTATTGAAGGGCTTCTTTGCACCCTTACCTTTCTTGAAGGTGGGGGGCTTGTTGACCATCAACATATGATTATTCTTTTTGATGTCCACCTCCGCTACTTTCATCTTAGCGAAGAGCTCAGCGATCATATCAGTGGAACCAATTTGATTGTGAGCAACTACAAAACTTCTGTAGCTAGGAGGGAGTGATTGCATAATTTTGTCAATCTTGAGCTCCTCTAGAATCGTGCATTCCAGTTGCTCAAGGCGTTGAGTGTAGCCCGTCATCTTAATGGCGTGCTCACTAACGGAACTCCCTTCCTCCATCTTGTAGTTAAAGAATTTCTTAGAGATCTCATATCTCTCAGAACGGGCCTGAGTCTGAAACATAGTTTTCAGCTCCTCAAGAATCTCAAAGGGCCCGGCGAACTCCTCAAAACGATTTTGAAGATCCGATTCCATAGCATACAACATGGCGATCTTAATCAAATCATAATCATCCTTGCGCGACTGATAAACAACTTTCTCATCAGTCGGCGCATCTACAGCAGGGGCGTCACCTAGCGCTTTCTCAAGGACATAGTCCTTTTGTCCGCCAGCGAGAATGATTCTTAGAATGCGGAACCATTTGGTGAAGTTAGACCCATTGTTTCTAAGCTTTTCTATCTCAGCAAAAACGTTGAAGTTGAAGTTGGACTTAGCCATGTGATCTACAGTATTTGCAAGTACAAATTAGACTATGTGAAGGGAATATGCCCTGCGAGGCAATAATAAAGTGTTTATTATGTGTATTCCAAGTATATGATAGATGTTTATTTTACATGCTATAATTGTATTAATACGGAAACGTTAATACATGTGTGTTTAATAAACAAACAGAAAGTTCCTAGTTATGCCTCTCTCATAAACTAGCTCGTTGATTAACAAGATGATCAAGGTTTCCTGATCATGGACACTGGATGTTGTTAATAACGGGATCACAACATTAGTGTAATGGTGTGATGAACATTCATCCTAAGTATAGCATTACGATCAAAGTCATTGAGTTTATATTGCTATAACAACTTACGAAGTGATCCTAATCCTTAGACCATGAGATCATGTCAATCACTAACACCGGAAGAGTTTCTTGATAACATCAAACGTCACACCGTAACAGGGTGATTATAAAGATGGATTCAGAACTAATAAAGTGTTATGTTGAGGCTCATGGATCGAGAATGGAATTTGTTCATCCCGATGACGGATAGATATACTCTGGGCCCTCTCGGTGATATCACATTGATTAGCTTGCAAGCAAGTGATTTGATCACTAGAATGTTATATCACAGGAACGAGAAAAGAGTGCATGTCGGTAACGAGATCAAACTAGGTATGGAGATACCGATGATCGAATCTCGGACATGTAATATATCGTGAAACAAAGGGATTAAGATACTAGCGTAAAAGGTTCCGACGATCACAAGAAAGTCATCGTTGAATGTGTGGGAGTCAGTATGGGTCTCCAGATCCCGCTTCTGATTATTGATCCGAGAGGGGTCTCGATCATGTCCGCATTATTCACGAACAGTAGGGTGACACACTTAAGAGACACCGACATCCAATTGGAGCAAATGTTTCATGCCGAAAGAATGAACAAGCGCAGGAATTTATTTCACTAGATACCAAAACAGGTTTTCGGGTGAAATTGCATAAAGTGGTTATGCATGTGAAATAGAATTCTAGCAAGGGTTTATTTGTGAATGTTTTTCATTAAAGTAATTGACAAAATTCTGAATAAAATAAAAGAGTTTTATTTAATGAGAGTTTGCATTAAATTTGGTGGAAATTTAATGGGAATTTGAGTGGACTTTTGAGTGGAGGGATTTTAAAGGAGATTTGTGAGTGGAGTGTCCACCCACATGAAGAGGGGAGGGCAAGGGGGCAGCCCCCATGCGCCGGCCACCCCCTTGGGGTTCCCCCCTCCTCCTATAAAAGGAGCCCCCCTCCTCACTTGTCTCTCACACCTCCTCGTGAAGGATCTCTCTCCCCCTCTAGAATTAATCCCCCATGGTCTCGGACTAGCGAGATACATGTTCCCGGTGGCTATTCGGCAAGAAAGAGTTGTGCTTCCGCTGCATCGCTGGAGCGAGGAGGCGGAGGGTGCTCGGTACCTCGAACGTGTGTGCGAGCACGGATGCGCTGCTGATTTGCGGCGCTAGGACTTCCTCTCGATCTTGAGATCGGCAAGAGATCGTCTACATCAACCACGAGTTGAACTCGTTAAGCTTTGTCGGTCTTCAAGGGTATGTTCTCTACGGATATACATCCGCCCGTTGTTTGTATCTAGTAGATAGATCTTGGTATATAGTTCACATCGTAGGAAATTTTTTGTTTTCTATGCTGCGAACCCTACAGTGGTATCAGAGCCGGATCTATGCGTAGATACTTTACACGGGTAGTACACATATGAGTATGTGGGCGATGATGATCATGTTGTTGCTCCTTTGTTGTAATTTTGGATATTGGTGGCATAGTGGGATGAAGCGGCCCGGACAAACTTTACATGTCCTCGCACATGAGACCTGTTCCACGCTTGACATGCAACTAGTTTGCATAAGTGGCTAGCGGGTGTCTGTCTCTCCTACTATAGTCAATATCTATTTTGCAAGCGAGTTGTCAACAATTTGATTATCCTCGTTGTGGTTCATGTTCGTAGGTAAGAACGGTTCTATCTCGAAAGCCCTAAGCCACGTAAAACTTGCAATGGATAAATTAGAGGCGTCTAGTTTAGATTGTTGCTCGGCTAGTGTTATGATATGGTAGTGTTGTAAGTAGAAGTATGAGATGATACTCTTACAACACACATAGCGTGTAAAATCCATAGACCTTGGATTTACACATATAGGTATGATAGTGATCATACCACGATGCACATGATAGAGATCATCTGCGGGAACCATATCATTTCACTAATAAACATATGATGTTTGATAGCATCTTATATTGCTTGTTTAGCGCTTTGTTAGCATAATAAGATGATCCATCATTTAAATATCAAGATAAGAATGTGTTCTTCCTTTAGTATGCACCGATTATGTTTTCGTCGCTCCAAGACATCACGTGATGATCGGGTGTTCTTGGATCCACGACCATATTTCGGGTGTAACAGTTACACACGCGAATACTAAGGTTCTAACTTGGCGAGCCTAGCATGTACAGACATGGCCTCGGAACACGGACCGAAAGGTTAAGCATGAGTCATATAGTTGATATGATGCCCATTTGATGCTCGCCTTTGAAGCTATACCAACTCACGTGATGATCGGACTTAATGTAGTGGATTTGGTTCATGTAATCAACAAAAAGGCACGAGGGATGTCGTTTTTGAGTGGGAGTTCATTCATAATATGGATTATTTGAACTCAATCTATCATACACTTAGTCTAAACTTTACAAATTCTGTTATAGATGGCACCACCTGCTTTTAATTTCAATGTGTTCATGGAGAAAGAGAAACTAGCAACGAACGGTAGCAACTTTACCGAATGGGCCATGAATTTGAGGATTCTCCTCTCTGCTGCACAAAAGCAATATGTGCTAGAAGCGCCGTTAGGCCCCCCACCTTTTGATGATGCCCCTGACGAGGAGAAGAATGTCTATCAGACTCGTCAGGAGGACCACAACTTAGTTCATTGCGGCATATTGTATGGGCTAGAGCCGGAACTTCGAAAGCGTTTCGAAAACGGCAATGCATTTGATACAATGGGTGAGTTGAAAATGATTTTCGACACACATGCTGCTGTAGAGAGCTACAACGCTTCAGAAAAGTTATTTAGCTTCATGATGGAAGAGCACAACTCCGTTAGTGAGCATGTACTCAAGATGTCGGGTTACGCCGATAAGCTTGTGTCCTTGGGAATATCGATTCCCATTGACTTAGGCATCCATCGTGTTCCGCAGTCTCTGCCACCTAGCTATAAGAGCTTCGTGATGAACTATAATATGCAAGGCATGAAGAAGTCTCTCCCCGAGCTTCTGTCAATGCTTAAAACTGCAGAAGTGGAGATCAAAAAGGAACATCAAGTGTTGATGATCAATCGGAACACTGGTTTCAAGAAAGACAAGAAGGGAAAACGGAAGGGAAGTAAGGGCGGCAAGCCTGTTGCCGCGCCTGAAAAGAAACCCCGAGTTGGACCTAAGTCTGATTCCGAGTGCTAGTATTGTAAGGGGACTAGCCACTGGAAGCGCAACTGCCCCAAGTATCTGGCAGACAAGAAGGCCGGCAAGGCAAACAAAGGTATATATGATATACATGTTATTGATGTGTACTTGACTAGTGCTCGCAGTAGCACCTGGGTATTTGATACCGGTTCAGTTGCTAATATTTGTAACTCGAATCAGGGGCTGCGGAACAAGCGACCGCTAGCAAGGGGTGAGGTCAAGATGCGTGTCGGCAATGGATCAAGCGTTGATGTGATCGCCGTCGGAACGCTGCCTCTCCACTTACCGTCGGGATTAGTTATAAACTTGAATAAATGTTATCTGGTGCCTGCACTGAGCATGAACATTGTATCTGGATCGTGTTTGATGCGAAGTGATTATTCATTTAAATCCGAGAACAATGGTTGTTCCATTTATATGAATGAAATCTTTTATGGTCATGCACCGATGATGAATGGTTTATTTCTATTAGATCTCGATGATAATGTTACACATATTCATAATGTTGATGCTAAAAGGATTAAACTTAATGATGATATATCCGCATATATGTGGCACTGTCGTCTAGGTCATATTGGCGTTAAACGCATGAAGAAGCTCCATTCGGATGGACTTTTGGAATCACTTGATTATGAATCATTTCATACATGTGAGCCATGCCTTATGGGCAAGATGACTAGAACGCCGTTTTTCGGTTCAATGGAACGGGCGACAGATTTATTGGAAATCATACATTCTGATGTATGTGGTCCAATGAGTGTGTCGGCGCGAGGTGGATATCGTTATTTTGTTACTTTCACGGATGATTTGAGTAGATACGGTTATATCTACTTGATGAAACACAAGTCTGAAACCTTTGAAAAGTTCAAGGAATTTCAGAATGAAGTGGAAAATCATCGTAATAGAAAGATCAAATTTCTACGGTCCGACCGTGGAGGTGAGTATCTAAGTTACGAGTTTAGCACTCACATGAAAGAGTGTGGAATTGTTTCACAACTCACACCTTCCGGAACACCACAGCGAAATGGTGTGTCGGAACGTCGTAATCGTACTTTATTATATATGGTTCGATCTATGATGTCTCTGACGGACTTGCCGTTGTCATTTTGGGGTTATGCACTAGAAACTGCTGCATTCACTTTAAATCGGGCACCATCTAAATCCGTTGAAAACACACCGGATGAATTGTGGTTTGGAAACAAACCTAAGCTGTCATTTCTTAAAGTTTGGGGATGCGATGTTTATGTGAAGAAACTTCAACCGGATAAACTCGAACCCAAAGCGGAAAAATGCGTCTTCATAGGATACCCTAAAGAAACTATTGGGTATTCCTTCTATCACAGATCCGAGGGCAAGGTTTTTGTTGCCAAGAATGGATCCTTTCTAGAGAAAGAGTTTCTCGTGAAAGGTGTGAGTAGTCGGAAGGTAGAACTCGAAGAGGTTGTGGAACCTTCTCTTCAAAGTATGGCGAGTAGTGCAGCGCCGGAAGTTGTTCCGGAGTTGGCTCCACCTCTTGAAGAGGGAACTAATGATAATGATCATGAAACTCCGAAAGAGAGTACTACCGAACCTCGCAGGTCAAACAGGACGCGTGCAGCTCCCGAGCTGTACGGAAATCCTGTCATGAATTTCATGGTTGATGAAAATGATGACCCTGCGACGTATGAAGAAGCGATGATGAGCCCGGATTCCAACAAATGGTTAGAAGCCATGAAATCCAAGATGGAATCCATGTATGAAAATCAAGTTTGGAACTTGGTGGAATTACCTCACGACCGAAAGGCCGTGGAGAACAAATGGATTTTCAAAAGGAAAACTGATGCTGATGGTAATGTGACCGTCTATAAAGCTCGACTTGTCGCAAAGGGGTTTCGACAAATTCAAGGAGTTGACTACGATGAGACTTTCTCCCCCGTAGCGATGCTAAAGTCAGTTAGGATTATGTTAGCAATTGCTGCATATTTCGATTATGAGATATGGCAGATGGATGTCAAAACCGCGTTTCTCAATGGTAATATTGAAGAAGAGTTGTATATGATACAACCAAAGGGTTTTGTCGATCCTAAGGATGCTAACAAGGTGTGCAAGCTTCAGCGATCCATCTATGGATTGAAGCAAGCATCACGAAGTTGGAATCTCCGCTTTGATGAGGTGATCAAAGAGTTTGGATTTGTCCAAACTTATGGAGAAGCTTGTATTTACAAGAAAGTGAGTGGGAGCAATGTGGCATTTCTGATATTATATGTGGATGACATATTATTGATCGGAAATGATATAGATCTTTTAAACAGTGTTAAAAGTTATCTAAACAGCAAATTTTCAATGAAGGACCTAGGTGAAGCGTCATACATATTAGGCATAAAGATCTATAGAGATAGATCTAGGCGCCTAATAGGGCTATCGCAAAGTACATACCTTGATAAGATTTTAAAGAAGTTTAAAATGGACGGAAGTAAGAAGGGGTTCTTACCTACGTTGCAAGGCAAGACATTGAGTAAGACTCAAAGTCCGGCTTCGGCGGAAGAAAGAGAGATAATGGACAAAGTCCCCTATGCTTCAGCCATAGGCTCTATAATGTACGCCATGCTATGTAGAAGACCAGATGTGGCACATGCTATTAGTTTGACTAGTAGGTACCAATCGGATCCAGGTTCGGAACACTGGATAGCGGTCAAGAATATCCTTAAGTACTTACGAAGAACTAAGGATATGTTTCTTGTATACGGAGGTGAAGAAGAGCTCGTCGCTAAGTGTTATGTCGACGCTAGCTTTGACACCGATCCGGATGACTCTAAGTCTCAATCCGGATACGTATTTCTCATGAATGGCGGAGCAGTTAGTTGGAGGAGCTCCAAACAACCTGTGGTAGCGGGATCAACAACGGAGGCCGAATATGTTGCTGCTTCAGAAGCGGCTCAGGAAGCAGTTTGGATGAAGGAGTTCATATCCGAACTAGGAGTGGTGGCAAACGCGTTGGACCCAATGGTGATCTATTGTGACAACAATGGTGCCATTGCCAATGCCAAAGATCCAAGGTCTCACAAGCATTCCAAGCATATTAAGCGTCGGTTTCACTCCATCCGCGAGCATGTCAAGGATGGAGATATAAAGATTTGTAAAGTACATATGGATCTCAATGTAGCAGATCCGTTGACTAAAACTCTCCCTAGAGCAAAACATGATCAACACCAGAACTCAATGGGTGTTAGATTTATCACTATGTAACTAGATTATTGTCTCTAGTGCAAGTGGGAGACTGAAGGGAATATGCCCTGAGAGGCAATAATAAAGTGTTTATTATGTGTATTCCAAGTATATGATAGATGTTTATTTTGCATGCTATAATTGTATTAATACGGAAACGTTAATACATGTGTGTTTAATAAACAAACAGAAAGTTCCTAGTTATGCCTCTCTCATAAACTAGCTCGTTGATTAACAAGATGATCAAGGTTCCTGATCATGGACATTGGATGTTGTTAATAACGGGATCACAACATTAGTGTAATGGTGTGATGAACATTCATCCGAAGTATAGTATTACGATCAAAGTCATTGAGTTTATATTGCTATAACAACTTACGAAGTGATCCTAATCCTTAGACCATGAGATCATGTCAATCACTAACACCGGAAGAGTTTCTTGATAACATCAAACGTCACACCGTAACAGGGTGATTATAAAGATGGATTCAGAACTAATAAAGTGTTATGTTGAGGCTCATGGATCGAGAATGGAATTTGTTCATCCCGATGACGGATAGATATACTCTGGGCCCTCTCGGTGATATCACATTGATTAGCTTGCAAGCAAGTGATTTGATCACTAGAATGTTATATCACAGGAACGAGAAAAGAGTGCATGTCGGTAACGAGATCAAACTAGGTATGGAGATACCGATGATCGAATCTCGGACATCTAATATATCGTGAAAAAAAGGGATTAATATACTAGCGTAAAAGGTTCCGACGATCACAAGAAAGTCATCGTTGAATGTGTGGGAGTCAGTATGGGTCTCCAGATCCCGCTTCTGATTATTGATCCGAGAGGGGTCTCGATCATGTCCGCATTATTCACGAACCGTAGGGTGACACACTTAAGAGACACCGACATCCAATTGGAGCAAATGTTTCATTCTGAAAGAATGAACAAGCGCAGGAATTTATTTCACTGGATACCGAAACAGGTTTTCGGGTGAAATTGCATAAAGTGGTTATGCATGTGAAATAGAATTCTAGCAAGGGGTTATTTGTGAATGTTTGTCATTAAAGTAATTGACAAAATTCTGAATAAAATAAAAGATTTTTATTTAATGAGAGTTTGCATTAAATGAGGTGGAAATTTAATGGGAATTTGAGTGGACTTTTGAGTGGAGGGATTTTAAAGGAGATTTGTGAGTGGAGTGTCCACCCACATGAAGAGGGGAGGGCAAGGGGGCAGCCCCCATGCGCCGGCCACCCCCTTGGGGTTCCCCCCTCCTCCTATAAAAGGAGCCCCCCTCCTCACTTGTCTCTCACACCTCCTCGTGAAGGATCTCTCTCCCCCTCTAGAATTTATCCCCCATGGTCTCGGACTAGCGAGATACATGTTCCCGATGGCTATTCGGCAAGAAAGAGTTGTGCTTCCGCTGCATCGCTGGAGTGAGGAGGCGGAGGTTGCTCGGTACCTCGAACGTGTGTGCGAGCACGGATGCGCTGCTGATTTGCGGCGCTAGGACTTCCTCTCGATCTTGAGATCGGCAAGAGATCGTCTACATCAACCACGAGTTGAACTCGTTAAGCTTTGTCGGTCTTCAAGGGTATGTTCTCTACGGATATACATCCGCCCGTTGTTTGTATCTAGTAGATAGATCTTGGTATATAGTTCACATCGTAGGAAAATTTTTGTTTTCTATGCTGCGAAGCCTACACTATGTTCATGATAACTAGTTCAACTTAATCAAATTACTAGATGAACTCCCACTAAATTCAACATCCCTCAAGTTGTTTAGTGAACATGATCCAAATTCACCACACCTAATCCGATCATCACGAGAAGAGATGTGGTTTCAATGGTGGACAACGAAGTGTCGATCATATCATTCATATGACTCATGCTTAACCTTTCGGTTCATGTGTTCCGAGGCCATGTCTGTACATGCTAGGCTCGTCAAGTTAGACCCAAGTATTTCCGCGTGTGCAAAACTGGCTTGCACCCGTTGTATGTGAGCGTAGAGTCTATAGCACCCGATCATCACGTGATGCTTGGACACGACGAACTTTCGCAACGGTGCATACTCGGGGAGAACACAGTTTTTATCTTGATCTTTAAGTGAGGAATTATCTTATAATGCTACCGTCGCGATCTAAGCATGATAAGATACATAAAAGGATAAACATCACATGCATATAACTTTAATGTGACATGGTATAGCCAATCTTCGCGCAATGATCTCCATCTTGTGCGCGCCGACATGATCTCCATCACTCCACCATGATTGTCTCCACCACGAATAGCAACTACAACTATTGCTAACTACTTAGCGATAAATTGAAACTATTACATGGCGCATAAGAAGTTGACACACAGGTCATACACAATTATAAAGACAACCATATGGCTCCTGCCGGTTGTGTACTCATCGACATGCAAGTCGTGAAACATTACAAAACATGATCATCGCATACAATATACACATCACATCTTGGGCCATACCATATCACAGAAAACACTCCCTGCAAAAACAAGTTAGACGCCTCTACTTTGTTGTTGCATGTTTTACGTGGCTTA
Organism: Avena sativa; assembly: GCA_916181665.1. NCBI lineage: Eukaryota > Viridiplantae > Streptophyta > Magnoliopsida > Poales > Poaceae > Avena > Avena sativa. The sequence goes on along the minus strand of OV702282.1, from coordinate 443,394,263 downwards.
TGGGAGTAGATGCTAAGAACGATTCTTACCTACGGAAAGCCACAACGGTGATATTATGGTTGCCAAACTCCGGTGTTAATCCCATGACAACTATAGTGAGGGAAACTGACATCCACCAGCCGCATGTGTGGAACAAGCCACACGTCAAGTGCGGAGCCGGTCTCGCGAACGACGTCGCGTAAGGTTGGCCTGGACCGCTTCAATCTCACTATCCCGCGTCATAAGAAGAACACAAACAAGAGGCTTGCAACAGAAAACATCAACGCCCGCAACAACCATGTTGCGTTCTACTCGTGAAACACATCTACGCATAAATCTAGCTCTAATACCACTGAAGGGTTTCGCGGCATAGTAAATCAAAATTTTCTACGGATGCGAACAGAGGGAAAGCCAAGATCTAATCTAGGAGATGCAAACAATGAGAGAGATTGGATTAGATCTTCATACCCTTGAAGATTCGCACAGCGGAACATTCGTCGGAACGTGGGCGATGTAGTCGTACTCGCTTCTCCTCCTCGCGATCCGATCCGATCTAGCACCACAAGTGGCGGTGCCTCCGTGAGATGCACACGTGCAGCACCTCGACGTCTCCTCCTTCCTGGGACCAGCAAGTATGGTGGAGAGACGGATTGGATCTACAACACGACGGCGTGGTGTATATGGTGGAGAATTTCTGCAGCAGGGCTTCGCCTACAAGCAGTCGGGAGGGAGAGAGGAGGGCAGCAGGGCAGCTAGGGTTGGAGGGGAAGGTGTGTGGTTGGTGCTCCCCCACCCCTCTTTATATAGAGGGGGGGCGCAGCCCTAGCCCCTCCCCCAAGCCCAAACCGTCGGCCCCAAAGGATAAGGAGTGGGGGGCAAGGAAACCCCCCCTTCTAGAAGGTCTATCTCGAGTTTAAACCTCTCTTGGCCGGCTAGGCCCTATGGGGCCTTGTGACCCTGGCCCAATGCGGCCAGGTCACTCCCTCATAGGCCCATGCCCCCTCCCGGAAGGTGGGGCCACGTTGGTCCCCTTTCGAAAGGTTCTAGAAGCTTCCGGTACAATACCGATTAACCCAGAACAATTCCGAACTCCAAAAACTGCACTGCCTTATATGAATCTTATTCTCCGGACCACTCTGGAACCTCTCGTGATGTCCCGGATCCCATCCGAGACTCCGAACAAAAACTCATAAACCAATTATCCAATCTATCCTAGCGTCGAGACATGTTAAGTGTGTGACCCTGCGGGTTCGAGAATATGCAGACATGATCTTCTATCAATAATCAACATCGGGGTCTGGACACCCATATTGACTCCCACACATTCATCGATGATCATATCGGATGAACCATGATGCCAGGATTCAATCAATCCCATATATATATTCCCTTCGTCTCGTGATATTTTACTTGCCCGAGATTTGATCGTCGGTACCGTCATACCTAGTTTAATCTCGTTCCAGCAAGTACTTTACTCGTTTCGTAATCCGATATCACTTTGTGATTAACTACTTAACCACATGCTTGCAAGCGGTGTTTGATATCGATTACCGAGTGGGCCCGAAGTATATCTCTCCAACTTGGGAGGGACAAATCCCATCTCGATACATACAACCCAACAGATACTTTCCGATCACCTGAGAGACACCTTTATAATCACCCTCTCATAGGATGACGTTTGATGACCTCAAAGCTTTCTTCCGATACCAGGGATTTGTATTATCTCATGGTCTAAGGAATACAATATTTGACATAAGAAAAGCTTCGCAAAGACGAACACGATGACACGATCTAATTGCTTCGCTTAGTTTGGGTCTGTCCATCATATCATTCTCCCAATGATATGATCTCATTATCAATTGACAACTCATGTCTATGGTTAGGAAACCTTAACCATCATTGATCAATGAGCTAGTCCATAGAGGCGTACTAGGGACACGGTGTTGTTCACAAACCACACAAGTATTAAAGTTTCCGCTTAATACAATTCTAGCATGGAATATAAACATTATCATGAACAAGAATTATAATAATAACATCTTTATTATTGCCTCTAGGGCATAATTCCAACAGTAGACACGTGGGGCGGTGTCCCCTTGTTGATGTTGCGCGATGGTCGGATGCAGATGGAAGTTGAGATTCGAGGTGAGTGGCGACGCGACATGGGTTGGAGAAGAGAAAAATAAAGCATGTTGTGAAGGGTTATATCGAGCTGCATGTGGCGTGGTTGGTCGGGGCAACCAACACAACAATTATTGGTAGCACGCCTTTATATGGCATGCTACGGGTAAGACTTACTATAGTAAACTGCACCTTTTCCTAATGCCACTAATGTTATTGGTAGGTGGCGCTTTTGGGGCGCATCACTAATAGGCTTGCGCCCATAGCCATTTTCCAACTAGTGTTCCTAGATGACATCAGCGAGATTCTCCCGCTGATCTTTGCTCACCTTGCATTTTTTAGGAGGAGTGGGGGAGCAGGTGCAAGCAACGAGCTAGGGACACCAGACGGGATCACGAGAAGGGGATAGGGGTGAGGGAGTTAGGGAGCAAGGAGAGGAGCCAAAGATGCGAGTCCTGCGGTCGTGGTGGTTGGGTCATGGTGTGAGGGAATAGGTGGGATCGTGGGACTGGGGAGGGTTCGTGGATGCGGGGATGCTCGAGTTCCTGGGTGCATATCACACTTACATGTGGGGTTTTGGGTTCCCATGGAGGATCTATGGTTTTTTCCCGTCCCTGTCCCGTTAGCTACCGGTACCACCCCACTATCCCTGTGGGGGTGAATTTGCCCCTATCCCCGATTCTTAGTGGGTAATTACCCTTGGGTACTTGTCCACACATGAAGAACTGCCATCTTAACTAGCAGCTAGCTTGGGGGAATTTGTACATTTGCCATACTTTTCTTTGCACTTTGCATATTTGCCATTTTCTGTGTCACTGGCATGTGGTGGTCATGTGGCAAATATGCAGAGGTTGTTTGGTTGCCAGCCAGAAATTGCCAAACCAAAATTAGGCTCGCCATAGCATATTTGGCAAACGTTTGGTTGAGCAAAAAAGTTAGGCTTGCCACAACCTTACAGCTCTCCCGCCACACATTTTCCTCAGAAAAGTTTGGCGGTCTTTGTCGCCGCCACACCGTCCGTGGCGCGCCAAAGCTGCCAAAATTAGCCGAGCTACCGCGATAAAAAATCCCCTTGTTCCTCTGCTTTTCACCTCTTTGGCGTGACCCCATCTCTCCACTCCATGGCGGCTCCCCTTCCCTGACGTCCCTGAGCTTGCCGCCCGCCACCCCTTCCACGTCAAAGCTACTAATGTGCTCGCCGTCCCCGCCCTCTCCCACCTCTTCCACTCCCATGTGCTATCTAGTTGACCTCTCGTTTCTTATCTGCGTGTAGATCTGAAGTGGAGGGAAGTTGAATTGGAAGCAGAGCAAGGAGCTGAATCGTAAGAAGGGCAAGCAGCTGAATCGGAAGCAGGTCAAGCAGCTGAATCGGAAGAAAAATCCAAAGCCGTGCGGCCGGAGAAATCAGTCTGTGCTTCAGTTCAAGGTAATCCTCCAACGATTTTTTCTAGGACTTGATGGATCCATGGTATGCATATGTTGCCTTCCTATCGGTCTACCTGCTACTCTGCTAGCCATTGATTTAGTTGGTCCTGGTATGGATAAGATTTGGGTAGACAAATATTCGTTTTACTAATACCATCGTATTCTTAAAATATGTTTAGATGTGTCGAAGAAACTTGTATTTGAAATATTACCTGGACTACTGCCATTACTTGTGGAAAAGAAGAATGATTGCTGGTATTCTTGTGTGTCTAGCCATGCATTGGTATAGGATTAATATAAGAAAAAGGAAAAGAATTACATATGCCCCCATGGTTGATAGAGATGTCGAAAGATTGCGACGTCTAAACCGCCTATACCATGGAACTGAGGCCCATTGCGTAAGTGAGCTGCGTATGAGCAAAATTGTCTTCCATAAGCAGTGTGCTGAACTTAGATCACGTGAACTGCTAGAGGAGACCTCGCATGTCACAATGGAGGAACAGGTCGCCATGTTTATTCATGTCGTGGGTTTAAACTGGACATTCAGATCAATTGCTTTTGAGTTCATCAGATCAATTGAGACTGTTAGTAGGTATTTCCATCTTCTTTTAGATGCCCTCTGTATCCTTGCCGGTGACCTCATATGCGTCAAATCAGTGTAGGGTTTCGTAGCATGGAAAACAAAAATTTTCTATCGCATACAAACAAATAAGCCAAGATCTATCTACTAGATTGTAGCATGGAGTCGATGGAATAACTCACCCTCGAAGATTCCAAAGTGTTTAACGAGAGCGGATTCTCGTGGGTGATGTAGTTGTACTCTTCCCGATCTCAAGATCGCGTAGACGATCCTTCCGGCGCTGCGTTCCAGCAGCGCTCCCGCAGTCGGTCACACGTTCGGTACTCGACGAAGACCTTCCTCTCCCTTGTTCCAGCAGGCAGCGGAGGTTGTAGCACTCTCCTCGCGATTCCGGCAGCACAACGGCGTGGTGCCGGAAGTAGAGGGGAGATCTCGCAGGGCTTCGCCTTAAGCCGGAGCGAGTATGGTGGACTATGAGAGAGCCCTCGGTGTTCTAGGGTTTAGACACACCGAGGAAGAGGTGCTAGGGCCGGCGGCTAGGGCTTGGATGTGCCCAAGTCGGCGGCTAGGGGAGAAACCCTAGGGGGCGGCGGCGGCTATGGAGGGCGGCGGCTGCTAGGGTTTAGAGGTGGGGATCTTGTGTACTAGGAGGGGCAGCCCTGCCCCTCCCTTTATAGGTGGGAGGCACGACCAAGGGGAGGGGAGTCCCTCCCCAACTCGACATCAAGGTGGGTCGGCGGTGGAGGGAGGAACTCCTCCCACAACTCGGTTTCCACCTCCCTCTCCACTTCCCAAAATAGCCGTTTGACTTTCAAATTGGCGTTTGACTTTTTCAAACTAGGATTTGATTAAACCCTTTATTTTGTTCAGCGATGACACCTAATACATGATGCAATCATACCAACTTGATATAACACATTCATGTACCCTTCCCCTTCGGAGTGCCGGACATTCCAGAACCTTCTAGAACATTCCCGATGAAAACACCAGAACCATTCCCCAACTCTGAAATAGGACTTTCCTTATATGAATCTTATTCTCCGGACCATTCCGGATCTCCCCGTGATATCCCGGATCCCATCCGAGACTCCGAACAACATTCGGTCCCTTTCTCATCATTCCATAACTACTCAAACAACGTCGAATCCTTAAGTGTGTCTCCCTACGGTTCGTGAATTATGCGGACATGATCGAGACACTTCTCCGAACAATAACTAATAGAGGAATCTGGAAATTCATATGGCTCCCACATATTTCTACGATTACTTTGCGATCGAATGAACCACTTACATACGATACCAATTTCCCTTTGTCTCACGATAGTTTACTTATTCGGGGTTATGATTGTCGGTATCTCTGCATACCTAGTTCAACCTCGTTACCGATAAGTACTCTTTTCTCGTTCCCGTGATATGTGATCCCTTGTGAGCTAGTCACATGCTTGCAAGCTAATTGGATGACATTTCACCGAGAGGGCCCAGAGTATATCTATCCGTCATATGGATGGACAAATCCCACTCTTGATCCATGTGTCTCAACCAATACTTTCCGAACACTCAATGCCACCTTTATAGCCACCCAGTTACGGTGTGGTGTTTGATGTCATCAAAGCATCCATCCGGTAAAGGTGATATGCATGATCTCATGGTCGAAGGAATTAGGTTACTATGTATCAGAAATCATATAGCAATTGAACTATTAAAATGACTTGATCTTTATGCTACGCTTATCTATAGGAGTATGTCCACCATATCATTCTCCTAACGATATGATGTTGTTGTTAATAACATCTCAATGTTCATGATAGGGAAACCACAATCATTTATTAACCAACAAGCTAGTATTATGAAGAGGCTTTACTAGGGACTTCAATTTAAGTTTACAAATCACACAAGTATTAATGTTTCCTTGTTAATACTATTATAGCATGCATGTAAACATTTATCATAAACACAAAGATATAATAATAACTACATTTATTATTGCCTCTAGGGCATATCTCCAACAGTCTCCCACTTGCACTAGAGTCAACTAATCTAGATTACATGGTAATATACCAAACACCCATGGCAGTTTGGTGCTGGTCATGTTTTGCCCTCGGGAGAGGTTTAGTCAACGGATCCGCCACATTCAGATCTGTGTGTACTTTGCAAATCTTTATGTCCCCATCTTGGACATGTTCTCGAATAACGTGAAAACGTAGTTTGATGTGCTTCAGCTTCTTGTGTGACCTTGGTTCTTGCGCATTGGCTATGGCGCCCATGTTATCACAGTAGATAGACATTGGGTCCAGCGCACTAGGAACCACACCGAGCTCTATAATGAACTCTTTCATCCATATCGCTTCTTGTGAAGCCTCCGAAGCAGCCATGTATTCTGATTCAGTTGAAGATCTCGCCACAACGCTTTGCTTTGCACTCCTCCAGCTAACTGCTGCACCATTCAAAGTAAATACGTATCCAGATTGTGACTTAGAATCATCCGGATCGGTGTTCCAACGAGCATCGGTGTAACCATTAACAACGAGTTGTTCATCACCTCCATAAGAAAGAACCATATCCTTAGTTCTTCTCAAGTACTTAAGAATGTTTTTGACCGCTGTTCAATGATCCACTCCTGGATCACTTTGATATCTGCTAGTTAAACTAACAACATATGCAATGTCGGGTCTAGTACATAGCATGGCATACATTAGAGATCCTATGGCTGAGGCATAGGGAGTCTTACTCATCCTTTCTCTATCTTCTGCCGTTGTCGGACTTTGAGTTTTACTCAAGGTCGTATTGGGCAACATGGGCAAGAACCCTTTCTTGCTATCTTCCATTCCAAACATCTTTAGAACTTTGTCCAAATATGTACTTTGTGACAATTATATTAGGCGTCTCGATCTATCTCTATAAATCTTTATGCCAAATATGTAAGCTGCTTCGCTAAGATCTTTCATTGAAAAACTATTATTCAAATATTCCTTGACACTATTAAGAAGGTCTACATCATTCCCAATCAACAATATGTCATATACATATAGTATTAAGAATGCTACAGAGCTCCCACTCACTTTCTTGTAAATACAAGCTTATCCATAAGTTTGTATAAAACCAAAACTTTTGATCACCTTATCAAAACGTTGATTCCAACTTCGGGATGCTTGCTTCAATCCATATATGGACCTTTGAAGTTTGCACACCTTGTTAGCATCTTTAGGATTGACAAAGCCTTTGGGTTGCATCATATACAACTCTTCATCAATGTCTCCATTGAGGAACGCTGTTTTGACATCCATCTGCCATATTTCATAATCGTAATATGCAGCGGTTGCTAATATAATCCTCACAGACTTTAGCTTCGCTACAGGTGAGAAAGTCTCATCGTAGTCAACTCCTTGAATTTGTCGAAACCCTTTTGCGACAAGTTGAGCTTTATAGACAGTAACATTACCATCAACATCTGTTTTCTTCTTGAAAATCCATTTGTTCTCGACAGCCTTCCGGCCATCCGGTAAGTCCACCAAAGTCCATACTTGGTTTTCATACATGGATCCAATCTCGGATTTCATGGCTTCTTGCCATTTATTGGAATCTGGGATCATCATTGCTTCCTCATATGTCGCAGGATCATCGGTGTTGTCCACCAACATGACACTCATAACGGGATCATACCAATCAGGAGTGGTACGAGTTCTCGTTGACCTGCGAGGTTTCATGGTAACTTCAACCAAAGTTTCATGATCATCATCATTAGCTTCCTCTCTTATTGGTGCAGGCACCACAGGAACTTCTTCCGGTGCTGCGCTACTCGCAATTTCGAGAGAAGGTTCGACAACCTCGTCGAGTTCTACTTTCCTTCCAGTCACTTCTTTCGAGAGAAATTCCTTCTCTAGAAAGATCCATTCTTGGCAACAAATATTTTGCCTTCGGATCTATGATAGAAGGTATACCCAATAGTTTCCTTTGGGTATCCTATGAAGACGCATTTTTCCGCTTTGGGTTCAAGCTTGTCCGGCTGTAACTTCTTTACATAGGCTTCGCAACCCCAAACTTTAAGGAACGACAATTTAGGTTTCTTCCCAAACCATAATTCATACGGTGTCGTTTCAGCGGATTTAGATGGTGCCCTATTTAAAGTGAATGCGGCTGTTTCTAATGCATAACCCCAAAATGATAGCGGTAAATCTGTAAGTGACATCATAGAACGAACCATATCTAAGAGAGTTCGATTACGACGTTCGGACACACCATTACGTTGTGGTGTTCCCGGCGGTGTCAATTGTGAAAGTATTCCGCATTTCTTCAAATGCTCGCCAAACTCGTAACTTAGATATTCACCTCCACGATCAGAACGTAGAAATTTAATCTTCTTGTTACGTTGATTCTCAACCTCACTTTGAAATTCCTTAAACTTCTCAAAAGTTTCGGACTTATGTTTCATGAAATAGATATACCCATATCTACTCAAGTCATCCGTGAAGGTAAGAACATAACGTTAACCACCGCGCGATGCTACACTCATTGGACCACACACATCGGTATGTATGATTTCCAATAAGTCTGTAGCTCGCTCCATCATACCTGAAAATGGAGTCTTAGTCATTTTACCCATCAGACATGCTTCGCATCTTTCAAGTGATTCGAAATCAAGTGATTCAAGAAGTCCATCGGAATGGAGTTCCTTCATACGCTTCACTCCAATGTGACCAAGATGACAGTGCCACATATAGGTCGAGTTATCGCTCGATTTCAAACGTTTAGCTTCAATGTTATTAATATGTGTATTTCCACTATCGAGATTCAATAAGAATAGACCATCTATCAAAGGTGCATGTGCATAAAACATATTACTCATATAAATCGAACAATCATTATTCTCGGACTTAAACAAGTAACCGTCTCGCAATAAACAAGATCCCGATATAATGTCCATGCTCAACGCAGGCACCAAATAACAATTATTTAAGTATAAAACTAATCCCGATGGTAGATGAAGAGGTAGCGTGCCGACCGCGATCACATCAACCTTTGATCCGTTTCCCACGCGCATCGTCACCTCGTTCTTCGCTAGCTTCCGTTTATTCTGCAGCACCTGTTTCGAGTTACAAATATGAGCAACCGAACCAGTATCAAATACCCAGGCACTACTACGAGTACTAGTGAGATACACATCAATAACATGTATATCGGATATACCTTTCTTCTTGATGTTGCCGTTCTTCAAATCCGCCAAGTACTTTGGGCAATTCCGCTTCGAGTGACCTTCTCCCTTGCAGTAAAAGCACTCTGTATCAGGCTTGGGTCCAGCTTTGGTCTTCTTCGTCGGTGCGGTAACTTTCTTACCACCCTTCTTGAAGTGTCCCTTTTGCTTAAACTTGCCTTTCTTGAATTTGGTGGTCTTATTGACCATCAACACTTGGTGCTCTTTCTTGATCTCCACTTCTGCAGATTTTAACATAGCAAACAGTTCTCGCAACTGCTTGCTCATGTTTTGCATATTGTAGTTCATCACAAAGTTCTTGTAACTTGGTGGTAGTGATTGGAGGACACGGTAAATCCCCAAAGCATTAGGAATCACTATACCCAAGCTTTGAAGTTTGTTTGCGTGCCCAGACATCTTAAGCACATGCTCACTGACGGAGCTACCCTCTTCCATCTTGCAATTAAAGAACTTTTCAGAAGCCTCATAGCTCTCAATTGCCGCATGAGTCTCAAAGATCAATTTGAGATCACGGACAATATCATGTGGGTCTGAATACTCAAACCTTTTCTGAAGCTCCGATTCTAAACCATACAAGATAGCACACTGAACTGTGGAGTACTGAGTCTTCCGAGCGAGGTAAACATTCTTTACTTCGTCGGCAGCATTAGCTGCAGGCGGGTCACCCAGCGGTGCATCCAGCACATAGGTCAAATTACCAGCTGTGAGGACAATCCTCAAATTGCGGAACCAATCCGTAAAGTTGCTTCCATTGTTTTTCAACTTTTCTTTCTCTAGGAACGCATTAAAATTGATGGTAGGGGCCGCCATTGATCTACAACATATTTGCAATAGTTTAGACTAAGTTTATGACAAATTGAGTTCTAATTAATAGTTAAATTAATCTAGGTGAACTCCCACTCAAAACAATATCCCTCACATTGTTTTAGTGATCACACGAACCAAATCCACCACATCAATACCGATCATCACGAGAGTTGATATAGTTTCAATGGCGAACAATCGACATGTTCATCATATCTTCTATACGATTCATGCTTTACCTTTCGGTGATCCGTGTTCCGAGACCATGTCTGTACATGCTAGGCTCGTCAAGATCAAACCTTAGCTTCCGCATGAGCAAATCTGGCTTGCTCACGTTGTATACACTTGCGGAATCTAACACACCCGATCATCACGTGGTGCTTCGAAACAACAAGCTTTAGCAACGGTGCTAACTAAGGGTGAACACTTTATGACTTGAAATTCATGTGCATGAGGGATCATCTTATAATTCTACCGTCGTCTACTAAGCAATACAAGATGCATAAAGGATTAACATCACATGCAATTCATAATATGTGATATGATATGGCCTTTCTTCTTTGTGCTTCCGATCTCCATCTTCAAGCACGGACATGATCTCCATCATCACCGGCATTGCATCAAGGTCAATGACGCTTCTCCATGGTTGTCGTCCACCGGCTTCAACTATTACAACTACTTTGAATAGACACGCGGGTCTTAACATAAATTAAAGACAACCATATGGCTCCTGCCGGTTGCCAACTTACAATAAGGAACATTGCATACATCAAATATAATCACAACCATGGCCATATCACATCACGGCACACCCCGGCAAAACAAAGTTAGACGCCTCTACTTTCTTTGCATGTTTTACGTGGTTTGGGGCTATCAACAAGTGTCGATCTAACTTACGAACATGAACGACAACATTGATACTAGTATTGTTAATCACCCGTTGTAAATTGGATCTTAACTATGCTAGGAGAAACAGGCACCCGCAAAGCCACTTATGCAATACAAGTTGCATGTCAAGCGTGGAGCAAGTCTCATGAACGATGTCATGTAAGGTTAGCCCGGGCCGCTTCATCCCAACATCCCGCAAGATGCAAAGTACACAAGAAGCAATCGACAATAAAAGCATCAATGCCCACAATGACCATTGTGTTCTACTCGTGCAACAGATCTACATATAGACACGGCTCTGATACCACTGTAGGGTTTCGTAGCATGGAAAACAAAAATTTTCTATCGCATACAAACAAATAAGCCAAGATCTATCTACTAGATTGTAGCAACGAGTCGATGGAATAACTCACCCTCGAAGATTCCAAAGTGTTTAATGAGAGCGGATTCTCGTGGGTGATGTAGTCGTACTCTTCCCGATCTCAAGATCGCGTAGACGATCCTTCCGGCGCTGCGTTCCGGCAGCGCTCCCGCAGTCGGTCACACGTTCGGTACTCGACGAAGACCTTCCTCTCCCTTGTTCCAGCAGGCAGTGGAGGTTGTAGCACTCTCCCCGCGATTCCGGCAGCATAACGGCGTGGTACCGGAAGTAGAGGGGAGATCTCGCAGGGCTTCGCCTTAAGCCGGAGCGAGTATGGTGGACTATGAGAGAGCCCTCGGTGTTCTAGGGTTTAGACACACCGAGTAAGAGGTGCTAGGGCCGGCGGCTAGGGCTTGGATGTGCCCAAGTCGGCGGCTAGGGGAGAAACCCTAGGGGGCGGCGGTGGCTATGGAGGGCGGTGGCTGCTAGGGTTTAGAGGTGGGGATCTTGTGTACTAGGAGGGGCAGCCCTGCCCCTCCCTTTATAGGTGGGAGGCGCAGCCAAGGGGAGGGGAGTCCCTCCCCAACTCGGCTTCAAGGTGGGCCGGCGGTGGAGGGAGGAACTCCTCCCCGAACTCGGTTTCCACCTCCCTCTCCAGTTCCCAAAATAGCCGTTTGACTTTCAAATTGGCGTTTGACTTTTTCAAACTAGGATTTGATTAAACCCTTTATTTTGTTCAGCGATGACACCTAGTACATGATGCAACCATACCAACTTGATATAACACATTCATGTACCCTTCCCCTTTGGAGTGCCGGACATTCCGAAACCTTCTAGAACATTGCCGATGAAAACACCGGAATCATTCCCCAACTCCGAAATAGGACTTTCCTTATATGAATCTTATTCTCCGGACCATTCCGGATCTCCTCGTGATATCCCGAATCCCATCCGAGACTCCGAACAACATTCGGTCTCTTTCTCATCATTCCATAACTACTCAAACAATGTCGAATCCTTAAGTGTGTCTCCCTACGGTTCGTGAATTATGCGGACATGATCGAGACACTTCTCCGAACAATAACCAATAGAGTAATCTGGAAATTCATATGGCTCCCACATATTTCTACGATTACTTTGCAATCGAATGAACCACTTACATACGATACCAATTTCCCTTTGTCTCACGATAGTTTACTTATCCGAGGTTATGATCGTCGGTATCTCTGCATACCTAGTTCAACCTCGTTACCGATAAGTACTCTTTTCTCGTTCCCGTGATATGTGATCCCTTGTGAGCCAGTCACATGCTTGCAAGCTAATTGGATGACATTTCACCGAGAGGGCCCAGAGTATATCTATCCGTCATATGGATGGACAAATCCCACTCTTGATCCATGTGTCTCAACCAATACTTTCCGAACACTCAATGCCACCTTTATAGCCACCCAGTTACGGTGTGGTGTTTGATGTCATCAAAGCATCCATCCGGTAAAGGTGATATGCATGATCTCATGGTCGAAGGAATTAGGTTACTATGTATCAGAAAGCATATAGCAATTGAACTATTAAAATGACTTGATCTTTATGCTACGCTTATCTATAGGAGTATGTCCACCATATCATTCTCCTAACGATATGATCTTGTTGTTAATAACATCTCAATGTTCATGATAGGAAAACCACAATCATTTATTAACCAACAAGCTAGTATTATAAAGAGGCTTTACTAGGGACTTCAAATTAAGTTTACAAATCACACAAGTATTAATGTTTCCTTGTTAATACTATTATAGCATGAATGTAAACATTTATCATAAACACAAAGATATAATAATAACTACATTTATTATTGACTCTAGGGCATATCTCCAATAATCAGTTGAGACACATCCAAAGATTACAACTTCCCCTGGCATATTTCACCCATATTTTGAGGTACATCAAAATTTTGTAGTCATTTTTTGAAGTATACTATGGATGCCCTCTTTATCTAATAAAAAAACATTGTCTATCTTCGTAGGGATGCATAGGTGCCCTTGATGGTACACATATACCAGCATGTGTACCTATCCACATGCAAGATCGGTTTAGGGGTAGAAAGTCCTTTACCACCCAAAATGTACTAGCAGCGGTTGATTTTAACCTAAGATTCATATACGTTCTTGCTGGATGGGAGGGTTCTGCACATGATTCCTATGTGCTTCAAGATGCTCTATCACGTCCGAATGGGCTTAAAATACCAGAAGGTAGGATTCTAAACCCATGGGCCCAAATCTAAAACTTCAGTTTAGTTCTTATCTAATTAATCTGCACAACATAATCATGTAGGTAAATATTTCCTTGCTGACGCTGGGTATGCAGCAAGACCTCGTGTATTACCCCCATTTCGTTCTACTCGGTATCACCTGAAAGAGTACAAGGGCAATAGAGAACCAGAGAACCCAAAGGAATTATTCAACCTTCGCCATTCACAACTCAGAACAACTATTGAACGAGCATTTGGTACCTTGAAGAATCGATTCAAAATATTTGCATGTCAGCCATTCTTCCATTTGAAAACACAAGTAAAAATTGTGATGGCGTGTTGTGCGCTTCATAACTGGATTTTAGAGGACGGTCCTGATGAGTATGTGTATGATGACCTTGCATGGTATGCAGCCTTGCCAAGGAGTATAAGAAACCGTACTGATCAGTACCAAGAGAATGTGGCATGGGCAAACAAAAGAGAAGAGATGGCAAGAAATATGTGGGAATATAAAGTAGGACCATCTGTGTGATGATTTATTCTTGTTTGTATGCAAAACATGTGGATGCTTTTATTATTTGTTTGCATGTAAAACATGTATGATGCTTCTGTTTGCTAATTGAAATGATTGACGTTTATGTTCATGTGTGATTATTTACTTTATGTTTATCTATTGTCATGAGAAATAGCAATGGCCAAGAGTAAGCTGAAAGTTGATGTTGCTGCATCCTCTCGTGAACGAACCGTGACTTGGGCTGATGATCAGTAGAAATACATGGTTGATTGGTACATTGACTACCTGAAAGATCAACACGCAGGATTTAAGTTCAAGAAGCAGCATCATATGTTGTGTGCTGATGCTTTAAACAAGAAGTTTGCAATGGGGGTGACCGTGGATCAAGTAGACCGTCAGTACAGGCACTACAAAGAAAATTGGAAGTTTGTTGCAGCAGCATTAAGCAAAAGTGGAAATTCATTTGACCATGCTAGGTGTATTGTGACCATTTCGGAATCTGAAAAGGCAACCCTATGTGTACGTTGTGTCCACCACATCCTAGTTAATTACCATTTCTCATGCTACTAGTTTCTGACCATATAATGTTTTTTCTCTAAACTGGATGCAGGTTAGAGCAAGGCGCTTACTCTCTAAACCCATCAAGTTCTTTGAGGAGATGCAAGAGCTATTCACTGGATCTAGTGCTAATGGTTCACTAGCTATGGATCAGAACACGTGCATGGATGTTAGCGATGAATCTGATAGTGATGATTCAAGGGAGTCGCTTGACCTTAATAGCTATACACCACCTGTAGATCCACTTGGTAATGATTCAGACACAATACCAAGTCAAACCTTGAATGCAGCTGATGATAAAAACTGTCGTTCCAACTATACTCGATCTGGTATTAAGAGTTCAAGAGCCAATCCTGTGTGTACTCTACCAACTAAGAAGGCATCAAAGTACAAGAGACGTCTTGTAGAGTCCAATGATGAAATCATAGCTACGATGAAATCACTTCGGGACACACTTGTTGCCACTGCTCCTCCCCAAATATCGCAACTCACTGATCCACACAGAACTTTGTGGCAGAGATTAGAGACTATCCCATTGACACATGATCAGAGAATTACTGTTGGTGAGCATTTGTCTACCAAGGAGAATGAAGCTAAGCGTGATTGGTTGTGCAATGCAAGTGATAGTACTTTGCATGCCTGGGTCTTCAAGTTCTTATGCGAGAAAGAAGGCTTAAATCAATGAATTCTACAAGTTGATTGCAGCTTATGTTGTCTATATGTGCTACAAACATAACTATTAGAACAACCTTTTGTTAGTCGTCTCGTCCATCGCCCACCTTTTGTCATGTGCTTGTAATGTGCTATGTACATTGAATGGTCTGTTCTGTAATGAAAATTAGACTGCTGATAATATTTTTAACATACTTTGATTCACCATATTTTCTCTAATAACTGTATACCTAATTCCTTTATTGATTGTGTGTAGATAACTTGTGGCGGCAATCCAAACAGCTACCACAAGTTTTTGTCAAACATTTGTGGCAGTAAACCAAACAGATGCCACTGTTTATTTGCCAAAGTTTAGTCATCAACCAAACAGAGTACTTTTGCCACAAAGTATGGCTCTCCACAAGTGTGGCAATTACCAAAGTTTAGCTTGGCAATTTCTGGCCGGGAACCAAACAGCCCCGCAAATTTCAGATAAAAAGTGTGGCAAATGTGAAAAAAATCTCTAGCTTGCACATGTAGGGAAACAAGGAAAATCATATCAAACCCCACCCACACCAACCGTTACCACCATCTCGCCTACTAGAAAATTGCTAGAGTTGGAGGGATGACCGCAATCGACCTCGGTCGATGGTGGCAGCAGCGAGGACGGAAGGTTTCGGAGCTAAAAAATTTCTTTTGCCAAGCATTTTGTTACTTTTGGTAAACTGGAAAGCCAACCCCTGACACCGGGAAGTTTTGAGGTTTACCGCACAACACATTACGGGTCGGCCAGAATGCAGAATTTGATGGGGGACATTTTTCATACAAAACCAAAAAAACATTAAATTTATGGTTTTAAAGCACCATAAAGAGCCTTTCAGTAAATGATGTCGTTGTTGTCATTGCTTCCTCCAAAGTCATCGCTAGACCAGTCCTCTTCCTGGACATGTTGTTGGCACGCACCGGAGGAGCCGGCCTTCTGGTCGTGTCACTGGCACGCCGGACGGGGCCACCCTCCTAGGCGTGCTACTGGCCCGCACCAAAAGAGCCGCGCGGCCACCTCCAAACCAAGCGTACTACTACGCCATCAACTGAGGATTCTAGCGGAGAGTCTCCAAAACACCTCCCCTCCTCCTTCTCCTGGTGGCGCTTGAGCACCAGTGACCACTCGTCTTGGCGATGCTCCCTCTCCTCAGTCATCATGATGATCCACATGTCACTGGGTGCGTGTTGCTGCATGGAGGCTCGATACTAGGGGTTAAGCATCGCCCTCTCCCTGTAGTGCACTATTACCATATAGTCATAGTCGTGCGCCGTCGTCTTCCCTCCATGTGTCAAGATGGTGCTTGATGTGATCGACTGTGATGCCCACTTCCTATGTGTGCACCTTCGTGGTCTTCTTGTAAATGCCACAATAACCGTGTGTCTCATCTGTCATGTTAGCCACATGAGAGCTAACAATAAAAAGTAAAGACTAATTAATAGACAACATCTACCTAAATCATCTAAATATAAACTAAATCATGTAGCTAATTAGTCTAAGTAAATTATCTAAATCATCTATACCCACTAAATCATGTACTAACAAACTACAATTTTTCACCTAAATTATCTAAATGCAAACTAAATAATCTACACCTAAATCGTCTACATCTAAATCATCTATACCTAAATCATTTACACCTAAATCAACTAAGGTGAGGAAGTGGAGGCCTCACCTTCGATCGAGGCGTGGGATGGCAGGCGATGGCGGTCGGAGGTGTGGGTCGCAGCGGTCGGAGGCACGAAAGCGGTTAGATGTGTGGTGTGGCAGACAAGTGGGGCGGTGTCCCCTTGTTGATGTTGCACGATGGTCGGGTGCATATGGAAGTGGAGGTTCGAGGTGAGTGGCGACGCGACATGGGTTAGGGAAGAGAAAAAGAAAGCGTGCTGGGTAGGGGCATATCGAGTTGCATGTGGCGTGGCTGGCCAGGGCAACCAACACAACAATTATTGGTAGCATGCACAGAACAATGAATACTATCAACATTGTTATACCAGCAGCATTCGGTGACGCCCACTCGCTACTAGTAAGTGGCTATAGTTCAGGCACCTGGGCCCTACTTACTGGTAGCGCGCCTTTATATGGCATGCTACCGGTAAGGCTTACTATAGTAGGATACACCTTTTACTAACGCCACTAATATTATTGGTAGCGTGGGGCTTTTGGGGCACACCACTAATAGGCTTGCACCTATAGGCATTTTCCAACTAGTGTTCCTAGATGACGTCGGCGAGCTTCCCCCGCTGATCTTCGCTCACCATGCATTTTCGAGGAGGAGCGGGGCAGCAGGTGCAGGTAACGAGCTGGGGACACCAGGCGGGATCAGGAGAAGGGGATAGGGTGAGAGAGTTAGGGAGCGAGGAGATGAGCCAAAGATGCGAGTGGTGTAGTCATGACAGTTGGGTCATGGAGTGAGGGAATAGGTGGGATCGTGGGACCGGGAATGGTTTATGGGTGCGGGGATGCTAGAGTTCCTAGGTGCATATCACAGTGACATGTGGGGTTTTGGATCCCCATGGAGGATCTATGGTTTTTTCCCGTCCCTCTCCCGTTAGCTGCCGGTACCCACCCCTATCCCCGTGGGGGTGAATTTGCCCCTATCCCCGATTCTTAGTGGGTAATTACCCTTGGGTACTTGTCCACACAGGAAAAACTACCATCTTGACTAGCAGCTAGCTTGCACATGTAGGGAAACAAGGAAAATCATATCAAACCCCACCTGAACCAACCGTCACCGCCATCTCGCCTACTAGAAAATGGCTAGAGTTGGAGCGGTGTCGACTATCCGCATAGAAACTAAAACGGTGATTCTGGCGTGCATGCTATATCGCGTGCATGTCCCCACCCTCTCTCTCCTCTGATGCATGCAACTCCCACCCTCTCTCTCCTCCGATGCATGCAACTTTTATATAGATTAGCCTATTTTCTTTCATATTGTTGTATAATTTAAAACGCTTATAGATTTTTAATTACAAGTTCACTTTAAAAACTGTTTGCATATCTGGGTTTTTAACGGTGAGAGCTTCAAAATAAGACTAATATTAACTATATTTTGACAATATTTAAAAATCAATTTTTGAAATTGATAAAACAAAAAAAAATTATATGAAACTCGGTGGTTTTTTATTGCTAAAATAGTCTCTTCCTTTATGTTTCAAACTTTTTCCATCATAATTAGAAAATAGCTGACAAAATTCTTCGAGTTGAAAAAATAAAATATATTAAAGAAAAACAAGAAACCAATAATACAATATGTTTCATTATGAATTATGATATTTCATTATGTTTCGAAATTTAAATTTTCAATTTTATTAATTTTGGGCTTGTTTAAAAGATTTAATAAAAATAAATACGCTGGTTCAAAAAGATTTTTAATCAGATAATTATTTTAAATTATATGACTCTTTTAAATCTAGTATTGAGAGTTAAAAAGAGTGGAAGAGAGAGTGTCATAGATTTATCAAATGTTGTACTATATGCATGCAAAAGATTTTTTTTTATGCAAATCTTAAAGTAAAAACAGCAGCTGAACGTCTCTAGCATGCACCGAGTTGCATTTGTGGCATAGAAACAATAGTAGGGATGACCGCAATCGACCTTAGTGGGTGGTGTCAGCAGCGAGGACGGAAGGTTCCAGAGCTAAATTTTTCTTTTCGCTAACCATTTTGTTACTTTTGGTAAACTGGAAAGCCAGCCGCTAACATCGGAAAGTTTTGAGGTTTACCGTACAACACATGCACAACACATTACGGGTCAGCCAGAATGCAGAATTTGACGAGGGGCATTTTTCATACAAAACCAAAAAACATTAAATTTATGATTTTATAGTAGAAAGAGAAAAAATTAAATAGAACAACCAAAGATTTTTTTAAGAGTTAAATCCATGGTTAGTCACTGAACTTGCTTAGCAAGTTTAATACGGTCATTGTACAATAAAAATACGAGTTTAAGGTCATCGAAGTTGTGTCGAAGCGTCGCTCGCGGTCACCATGGACATCGTAGGAACGTATTTGCTGACGTGGCGTCCACTATCAAATAACTGGACATATCGGTAAACAATAACAACATATACGAGGGCCTTTTTACAAAACCATGGTCTTCTACCTACTCCCGGTTTATTTCTTCAGTTTTTATTTTTCTATTCCTCTATTCCTATTTGTTCGTCGCCTTGAAAAAATCTGGCTGGGCTGTGCTGTGCCTGGCGCTCGCTGTCCCGCGTTCACGCTGTAGCTCATCGCCGTGCGCCAGCAGCTTGCTGCCCGCCGCTCGCCTCTCCGTCCCCGGAGATCGTCGCCCCGTGCTCGCCGTCCTCCGCACGCTCGCAGCTCGTCGCCACCGCTCGTCGCCACCGCTCGTCGTCCTGTGTCCGTCCGCAGCTTGCCAGCCGCCCGCAGCTCTCCGACCGCCGCTCACCTCCATGTGCCTGCAGCTCGCCGTATCGCACTCGCCAGCCACCGCACGCTGCATCTCGTCGCCCCACCGCCGTGGTCGCCTCCTCCTCCTCCGCCATGGAGCCCCGCATGGCCTCCATAGCGCGCGACCTCGCCTCCCTCCACCTAGCCCCGACCCGGCACTGCCGCAGCAACCTTGCCTCGCCGGATGCAGCACGAGCTCCACATGCAGTACACCACGGAGGATTCACACCGTCGTCAGAGAGGAGCAGCTGCCCGTCGCGTTGTGCTCCTCTGTTTTTCCTTCCGCCATGGCAGGGGCATGTAGGGCTCGTCCTTGTCGTCGCTCTGGTCCACACCGACGCGGTCCAAGGCCGGGAATCGTTTTGCAGAACCTGCTCACCGCGTTCTGTTCCATGCCTCTTTTTGGTTGTGCTGTGACATGAGCAAGCTGACCCATGAGCAAAATGAAGCTCGAATTTGTGTAGCGTCACGGCATCCGGGCCGCACAGAGGTGGGGGGCACAGCGTCAGGCGGCACAGCCGCGCAACGCCCTTTGGCGGGAGCGGCACACAGGAGCGGCATACGTCGTGTCGCGCGAGAGCAGCGCGCGGGAGCGGCGCAGGTCATCGGTGCGCGAGAGCGGCGTGGGGCAGGGCATCATCACAGGGCATGGCACGCAGTAGCGGCACAGGGCTTTGGCGCAGGAAGGAGCTCCGGCCTGGGAGGTGGCGGGCG
Source organism: Avena sativa (assembly GCA_916181665.1). NCBI lineage: Eukaryota > Viridiplantae > Streptophyta > Magnoliopsida > Poales > Poaceae > Avena > Avena sativa. The sequence continues at coordinate 443,373,754 of OV702282.1, read as the reverse complement.
AGGTGGCAGGAGGCGGGGGCGAGGCGGCGGGCGAGGTGGCGGGCGAGGTGGCGGGCGAGGCGGCGGGCGAGACGGTGGCCTGCGAAACGGCCGGCGAGGCGGCGGCGGCCACGAGCGTCCGACGACGAGGCTAGGGTGCAACAAGCGGCGGCGCGACACTGCACGACAATGGAAAGAGAGGATAGGCTGGAGCAGGGGAGGCCACTAGGGAGGGGCGTCGCTCGTCTGTCGGGGCGGCGGGGTAGGTTGGCTCAAGCGGATGAGGAGTTGGGCTTGGCCACGGTGAAGCAGGATTGAGGGGTCTTTTTGCAAAAAAAAAATACACGCTTGGACCAGTCAACATGTTGCCACGTGAAAATAAGACCTAAGGTTTTTTTTGTAAAATAAAACAGAATTAGAGGCTGACAGTAGGTCCCTAGTTCGCCACGAGTGACGCTTCGACACAACTTCGATGACCGTAAACTTGTATTTCTATTGTACAATGATTGTATTAAACTTGCTAAGCAAGTTCGGTGACTTACCATGGATTTTACTTTTTTTTAATATAGCAGACGCTAAATTTATTTATTGAATTGAATAGATAGAAGACCGGTCCGATTTGACTCGTAGACCCGTGAAAGTGACATTTGCCCTGGAGACCCGGACATTTCACCGTCTCATAGATAACTCTCGTCGTCATCCATCCACCTCGCATCCGCTAGGCCGAATAGTCTGACTTGTCCATCTTCCTTGTTTGATCTGCTTTGCTGCCGTCCTAATTCTATTTACTGCCCGTCGGCGGTGAGCGCCGGAGGAGGGGCGCTCGAGACTCGAGAGCCACCGGCCGCTCTGCGGAGGGGATTCGCCCCTGAGCCTTGCTGTAGCTCTCTCACCCAATCCTGTCTCCCCTCTTGGGTAGATTTCCTCTCTTTTATGTTTGCATCTTGTCCATTCTGCGCCTGTACAAATAAAGTGGTAGGCGACGCACTTGTCTTGTTTTTTTTGGTGGCAGGGTGAGCGAAATGGAGGCGAGTCCAATCAGTGCGTCGCTGGGTGCCATGGGCTCCATTCTGCGGAAGCTCGACGAGCTCCTGGCGACCGGACACCGGGCTCTGCGGGGGGCTGTGGTGGACGATATCGGGCAACTGACCACCGATCTTAACAATCTTCAGAACCTCCTGTTGAAACTCTCCAATGCGCAGGATCCTCCTATGGCGGCGGGGTACTGGATGAAGGAAGTGCGCGAACTGTCCTACGACATGGAGGACTGCGCAGACCAATTCATCAATGCCCATGCCCGTGCTAAGATCCGTAGAGCTACCCGTGGTAAGACTATTATTACTCGGTTGAAGATTAAGCGCCTTCCGGAGAGGCCCAAGGGGCTCCCATGGATCACCAGCAAGGTGTCAGAGTTCAGGACTCGAGCGCTGGAGGCGACCCAGCGGTACTGGAGGTATAAGTTTGATGATTGCAACTCCAATCCAGTGTGCTCTCATGTCTGCCGTGTCACGCACACGGAGGAGGCTGGTAGTAGTAGTCATGTTGGTATGGAAGGCCCTGTGGATGAGCTTGACCGGTGGTTGACTGATGGGGAAGAGCAGCTCAAGGTGGTCGCAATCGTCGGTGTTGCAGGAGTCGGCAAAACCACGCTTGCCCAAAAATTGTGGGGTAAGCTCCAAGGACAGTTCGAGTGTCACGCATTTGTGCGGACCGCCCAGAAGCCCAATATGAGGGGGATCATCAGCAGTATACTCTCGCAAGTTCGACCACACAAACCGCCGGATCCTGCGGACATGCACCACCTGATCTGTGATCTCAGGGAATATCTACAAGATAAGAAGTAAGCGTCCATATGTTCGTTTCTTCTGTTGGGTAATTCTCTATGAGTACTATTAGTGCCGTGACACAGATCCAGTTTCTTAGGATACTCCTTCACAATGCAAGTCCATAGAGAAAAATTGAGTGCAATTCACTTCGTCCACTTTGATAATTTAAGAGAGGTAGTTTCATAGAACATTACACTTTTATAGCACCATTTGGGAACCTGAGGTATGAATGCCCATTGTTAGCTTTAGGAGCACAAGTTGAAGCTGAAGCCCAAACATACAGCGCTTGACTTTGAAAGGAAAGCAACATAAAGTTAGCTTACTCTAAGACCTTGCCGCATTTGTCAGGCTCCACATGACGCGTGTACTGTCATTATATTGAAATCCCAGCAGTGATATTTCTATTCTATCATGGTGTCAGCTCTCTACTAGAACTACCTGAATTCCTTGTATGCCATTCTATACCATCTTTCTGTTTTGGCTGACGAATCATGTTTACTAAAACTATTTGCCAGGTACTTCGTTATAATTGACGACTTATGGGCTACATCAGTGTGGGATGTTCTTAGTCGTGCTTTTCCAGAGGGTAAATGTTGCAGTAGAATAATAACTACGACAGAAATTATGGAAGTAGCTCGGGCATGCTGTGGTTATTGCCCTGACTACATTTTTCAGATGGAGTTTCTTAGTGACGACGACTCACAAAAATTATTGCTCCAAAGAATTCTCTTGGGAAATCAAAGTCCTCAACGTTTTGATCATGTTTTACCTCATATCTTAAGAAAATGTGGCGGTTTGCCACTAGCAATCATCATGGCAGCCAGTCTTATAGCAAGCCGACCTGAAAAACTAGACCAGCTGGGCTTTGTGCAGAATTCTTTTGGTTCCAATTCGGGTGTGCGGGCGCATCCTACCATTGAAGGGTTTATGGGACAATTATTGAACATTAGCTTTGATACTCTTCCACATTATTTGAAGACATGTCTGCTTTATCTTAGTACATGTCCAGAGGGCTACATATTCTTGAAGGATGATTTGGTGAAACAATGGATAGCTGAGGATTTTATATGTGCACATTTAGGGGGAGACAAGGAGGAAGTTGCTAGAACCTATTTTGACGAGCTTGTCACTATGGGCCTGATCCAAGTTATGGGTACCAACTACAGTTATGAGCTATTGTCTTACTCAGTGCACCATATGATACTTGATCACATTACATACAAGGCTACTGAAGAGAACTTCGTTACTGTAATGGACTATTCTCAAACAGCAATGCTACTTCCTGATAAAGTTCGTCGATTGTCACTCCACTTCGGCAGTGCAACATATGCAGCTACACCAGCAAGTACCAGATTATCACAAGTTCGGTCACTGTTCTTTTTTGGACTATTTAACTGCATGCCTCCATTCAAGGGTTTTAAGCTTCTTCGAGTTTTAAACCTTCATCTTTGGGGTGATCTTGGAAACACGAGTTTTGATCTTACAGGAATTTGTGAACTGCTTCGGTTGAGGTATTTGCAGGTCACATGTAATGTCACTGTGAAGTTACCAGTTCAAATTGAAGCAATGAAACACTTGGAAACACTGGAAATAAATTCAAGAGTGTATGCTATTCCACCAGGCATTGTTCGCCTTCCGAGCTTGCTGCATCTCTGTCTTCGAGGTGGGACAAATCTACCCAATGGGATTGGCTGCATAAGATCTCTCCATACACTAACCCATTTTGACCGTGGCAATAACTCTAAATTCACTTTATCGGGCCTTGCGAAGCTGACAAACCTGCGTGATCTTCATTTCACCTATTCTGAATTAATGTCTAGTGAACATTTGAAGAGAAATCTGATAGCTCTGGCCTCTTCAATTGGGAAACTTTGTAACCTGAAATCTGTCACTCTGGCTCCTGGTACTGCACGTATGGTTGTTCTCTTTGATGGCTCGAGTGGCATGTCTTCTGCTCCAGTCTTCCTTGAGAGACTTGAGTTGTTGCCTCCCATATGCATATTTTCCAGACTTCCCAAGTGGATTGGACAACTCCGCAAACTCTGCATTGTGAAAGTTGCTGTTAAAGAACTGCTGACTGATGATATTGATATCCTTGCAGGATTACCTTTCCTTAAACTCCTCTCATTGTGTGTCCAGATATCTCCCGAGGGAAGGACCATATTCAACGAAGGGACATTCCTAGTTCTCAGGTATTTCGAGTTTAGGTGTGGTGTACTTTGCGTGGATTTCATGGTGGGAGCAATGCCCAATCTCCGGAGCCTCAAGCTAGCTTTCAATACCCATATCAGCGATAAGTACAACAATATGCTTGCTGGAATCGAGCACCTTTTAAACCTCCAGGACATCACTGGACGAATTGGGGCAGCTACGGAATCTGACAGAAGGGTTGCGGAATCAGTGTTCAAGGAAGCCATTAGCAAGCATCCAAAGTGCCCTATATCTAGCATACAATGGGTGGATCCAGTTGAGAAAGACTATCGTCCTTCAGAAAAACAACATGTGAGACAAGAAAAAGGCTCATCAGGTGAAAAACATGGGGTTCTAGAGAAAGCTGTAGATACGACCAAAGATGCTAAGCGCGGGTATGAATCTTCCTTACACTAGGAGTAATTCTATGCGACTTCGCCCTTTTCATTCATTTCTTGTCCTCTGGTATTACCATTAACTTCTAAACAATATTATTATCACCCAAAGACCCTACTGCTATAGCAAATCTTTGTTCGCAAAAAAGTTGCACCAAATCAAAGCTTAACATTACTTTATAGCACGTCTCTCTTCTTCTCTCATTGTGCTCTAACAGTAAATTATTTGTTATCATCAGTAAAACTTCTTTCGCTAGGCTGGACAAGTTCCGCACTGTTGAGGCCTACAGAAACTCTTGTTCAACTGTTTTTGTCCCTCAAAAGCGTGTCAGGACACGCTTCTTCTGTATTAGAATGGTCACCAAAATTTGGCAAAGCCTCACAACCACCAAGGGTGGTGCCGACCGAACTGAAAACAAGAAACAACAGCAAAAACTACGGACCCGGCTGAACTATGTACAAAGGAAAAACCAACAGCAAAGCTCTTATTCAAGTGATTCGGCCGGGAATAAGGCGGAGGATCCAAATTTCTTCAGTACTACTTCTCCACCAACTTCACAAATCACTCTAACTATTCATCAGAATTTAGCTTCTGAACGTGGAGAGCAGATGGTTCCGGACGCGATGAAACAAGAGTATCTGGATAGTAACCAGTCTAATGTTAACTTCAGAACAAAATCGGGTGAGAAGATTTCTGCTGAGACTGGTGTGCAATCTCAGATCTCTACTCAATCGTCTCCTTCCCTCTTGTCCGCTAGGTACCTCCACAAGTTAACATCGATGTTTGCCACCACTGTATGTTTGAAGTACTATGATACAGAAAAAAATGTATTTCCTTCCAGGCACCACAAAGAAGAAGTATATGATTCTACGCCCAACTTAGCTGGGCAAGCTATGGAGACGAGCCCAAACATCATCTGGAAGCAGGTATATATGATTGTCTTGGTCAGTACTGGCACATATAATCTGATGTCCTGATGAAGATAGTTCCTTTTACAGGATCTTCTTGCTAAGGTTAAAAAACATGAAGAGGAGATTGTAAATTTAAAACGGCATCTTGCTAACTACTCAGTGAAGGTGATTATGCATACAAAGAACCATTACCATTTTTTCCTTTCATTTCGTCTGTTTTTGGTATCTAATATAATATCCTGCTTTCTTGATAGGAAGCCCAAATACTTGATGACAAACTTGATTTGGAAAAACGCATTGCACATATGCGAAAGGCAAGTATCTTTATCTTATCAGGTCAAATTACGATCTTGGTGTACAACAGACTATTCTATAACTCACTGTTTTCAGGAATTCGATGAGAAGCAACTAGACATTGTTGATTCTGCATCAAAAGATTTATCCTACAGGCAAAAACAAATTGAAGAAAATATGAATCTGGCATTCGCATTACGGGTAACTTTGTTGTCATACTTTCTGTAAAGTTCAGAGTCAATTAATATTTTCGATGGTCAATTGATGATGTACTGATGTGCTTTGTTTAACCTTACCGTGCATTTGGATCCATCAGAGGAATTTTGTTTTGAATGTTCTAGTTTTATTAAGTTAACTGAAATAATTATGAAACTGCACTCCCTTTATTCTCCGGAAAGCATCAAAACAAGTGAAGGCGACTACATGTGACCTCTGTATGAACACAACAATATTGGAATCTATGTCGGAAATAGGAGAAGTGGTGCTTTATTTTCTTACTCTCTTAGTTATTTTCTAGAAGCCTATTCTATATGGTTCAGTGTGTTTACTTATCTTGCTTTGTTCTTTGTCAAGTTTTGGTGATGTAACACGGAATTTTACCTTTTGTACTCCATAGGAAGCACATGCAAGGAGATCAACTTTTATATGTTCTTTGCTACCTCTTCTATCAGAGCATAACCTTCAGCCTTCTGTTTTGGATGCTCATTCCATTGTTAGCAGTCTGAAGGTACATATTTTCATGTGTGTGAGAATATTAGGTGCTTGTTTGGACTTGATTAATCTGCAAGTTTTCACTAATTGTTAGAGGGATTGCAACTTGATCTATTCCGAAGGATTTAGGACCAACATGTACGAGATGGAGTAGGATTGAAAAATAGAAATGCAAAATACCCAGAGTCCTACTATAGTACAATTTTACCCTACCCCCAACTCATTTAACAAACACCTATGATTTCTAATGGAGGCTAATGACTTGGCTTAAGAAAAAATGTGGAGCTGCTCCAACTAAACGTAATGGAATATGAACTAAATTTCCTTTATGTTTCCTTCTCTTTATTGTCGGTATAATCGAATTGATTTACTTTTGCTCACTGTGTCATTGTCTTAGGAATAATCAATCAAAAGAAGCAGAAGCAGATTTACTTTTGCAAACAACTTCTTTAGCTCTTTTGTTCCTTGCTTGGTTGAGCTAACCCTATATATTACATAACTTTATATCGAGACTGTATTTTCTTTGTAGGTTTTGTTTACGCATTTGCAAACGAAACTCACTATTACTGAGGTGAGTCACATTAAGCTTTGGGTTGGAGTCCGATCAGGATAAAGTAACCATTCTTATGCTTTACAACTTAGTGCTTCTGCTTTCTCACATAACTTTGAATTTTCCTTGGATTGTGTAGGATAAACTGAAGGAATCACAGAACAAGATTACTCCTTGGAGTGTTAAATCTTCAACTAATACAAGTGGTCATGCACAGTCATCATCTCATCCTCCTGCAAATGCTTATGTTTCTTCATTTTCGCAAGGTGTTAGATATTGGGATTTATGCAATTTCCTTCTCCTTATTTCTTCAGTTCTGATGGAAACACCTTTTTTGATGAATATGCAGCTGCAAAGGATGACCCACTGCCAGCCATAGATGGGCTAAGAATCACAGGTGAAGCTTTTCCTGGAAGAGAACTTCGAGCAAGTGGGTATTCCATCAACGGGACCACAGGGTGTAATTTTGAGGTGGGGTTTATAATTGTGGTTCAACACGTTTCTGATATTCCATCAAAATCCTGTCTTTTTGAACTTATTCTCAGTTCACTACAATTTAAATGTTTGCACATCATTTTTACATGTTTGTAAAAATATTGTGCATGCAGTGGGTACGCCATCTGGAAGATGGATCAGTAAATTTCATAAAAGGTATTATTTTTTCACCTTCTTATATGAGGCTTTTATTGGATTTTATTTGGTGTACTATGAGAAAATAGAAATTAACACTGCCGTCGCCTGATGTAGGTGCGAACGAGCCCACATATTTGGTTACTGCTGATGATGTGGACTCTTTACTGGCCATAGAGGTCCAGCCTCAAGATGACCGAAAAAGAAAAGTAAATCCTCTCCTCTGATCATTCATAATAAGTGGAACTTTGTGTTCTTTTGCATACTGGAACCAATAGAATTAGGGAAGGGGCTGGGCGTCCCCGGGGACCCCACCCCCCATCCCCTGGGAAATACAGAGCGCAACATGTGTTCTAGTTAGCCTCCCTAATTCACCTTTTGCTTCCTAAAGCACAAATGATGCAAAACAAAAGTTTCGTTTGAAGCGATCGTAGCGAAAAAATGATACCCACATAAATCCCGCAAAACCCACTTTTACTTCTATGTAGCAAAAAAAATTCCTTTTGCTTCTATGTAGCAAAAAAAAATTTGCCCACAAAATAAAACAAAAGAAAGACATCACCGGAGACACTACCGAGATCTCGTAGCAAAAAACATCTTGTCAAAAACATCGCTGGAAACCTCAACAGTGACCTCAACGTAGACCTAATTGAGGCACAATCCTTCCATTGTTTCCACGAAATAAGAGTTACCAGGCACAATCCTTAAGATTTGTAAAGGTCCTTTCCAACTCGGTGACCATTTGCTGAACTTGCGACTTTGAGAGCCTATCAGCAGTATAACCTTCCAGACTAAGTCGCCGAATTGGAAATCCTTGAGTCGGACTTTCTTGTTGTAAGCTCTAGAAACCTGTAACTTTCGCTTCTCGATGTCCTTTAAAGCCACCGCAAGTTTGTCGGCCGCTTCATTGATGATGTCCATCATTAAATTCTAGTAATCATTGGCCGACAAAATATTTTGCTTAGAAAATCTTAAGGCAGCCAGATTTATCTCAACATGCAAGACGGATTTCTATCCACAAATCAACTCGAAAGGAGTAACCTTAGTAGCTCCATGCCTTGAGCTCCTATGAGCCCACAATGCTTTGGGCAGCACTTCACGCCATCTCCTAGGATGATCTTGTATCTTTTTCTTGATCAATTTAATTAAGATTTTGTTAGTCGATTCAGCTTGTCCAATGGTTTGAGCATAATAAGGAGAAAAATTAAGTATCTTGACCCCTCATGACTCCGCAAATTTCTTCACCTCCTCTGCTGATGTGCCTTGATAGGTGGTAAGACTTTATGGTATGCTGAATCGATGGACAATGTGCTGAGTAATGAATTGGATCACCACATTGTGGGTCATATTCTTGTGAGGTACTACTTCAGACCAGTTGGTGAAATAATCAGTAGCGACCAACACAAACCGATGCCGTTTTGATGAAGCCAAGTGTATCATGCCGACAAAGTCAAGCGCCCACCCCCAGAAAGACCACGATTTCATGATAGGATGTAGCATGGAAGCCAGAGCGAACTGAATATCTCCAAACTTCTGGCAGGCCTCACATCCCTTGTAGTACCTTACGCAGTCTTTGATCATTGTCGGCCAATAGAATTCGGCTCGCGGGAGCATCCATTTCATCATGTGAGACGATTGATGAGTTCCGCATAAGCTGTCATGCACCTCTCCCATGGGGACTTTGGCTTGGTATTTATTTAAGCACTTCAAAATAAGACCATCAACTATTTGGTGATATAGGTCATGGTCAACCAATGTGTACTTAAAAGCTAGTCGTCAAACCGTTTTATCCGATTTCTGACTTGAATACTGCAGATATGCGATGATAGGCTTTCTTTAGTCAGGTTCTTGATTGTCTCTAGACATGCTCTATTTCTCAATTTCCACAAAGCCCAACAAAGAGCAGCTACTCCTACCACATGCAGATTCTTTAACCCTCTAACATAACAAGCTATCCATCTAAAATACTGGTAAAATTACCCGGTCTATCAGGATCCCCAATTGTTTAATTTACTACACTCCACATGTATTTAGCTGCAGGGCATGCAAAAAATAGATGATTGATGATTTCATTCTCATCACAGAACCGACACTTGATATCTCCTCTCCAGCCTCTGCTATACATGTCTTTTGTGGCAATGGAATTATGCAAGATTAACCAAAGCCAAAATTTTATTTTAGGTGGAATCTTAGTCTGTTTTTCCTCCCCTTGCCAGCAGTCTAATTTCTTAGTCTGTTTTTCCTCAATGAATTGTAAGTCTTTGATCCTCATTTAGGATCTCACTCCTAAATATTTGATTGGCCAAAACCCCATTTGGCAACTAAAAATATCTGCATACAGTTCTAACTTTATACCATCTTCTAAAACTATTAGGATCTCACTCTTGTTGGCCTTTGGCCCCTGTGATTTTCAATATGCTCATTCCAACAATCTATACTATATGCATTCGGTTAGGTTTATCTCTATCCATTAACAAATTATTAAGTCGTTCAGATATAGTTCTTTGTTTGGAAGCTATATAAAAATGTTGATCATTGTAAGCTTTTCAGTAGGACACTCATGATATTTAACTCTATCTGAATCATTTTTTTTTCGTTTTGTAGGGGGAGATCGTGAAGGTTTATGCTAATGAACAGAGAAAAATTACTTGCGGTGAGTTTGATGAAAAGATATGTATCTTCGTAGTTAGCGTAAACTTTTGCATGCATGCTGTGTTTTAATTTATTAAGTACCAGAGCTCCACACCACACACCCCTAAGAATTCACAGAATGATGCTAGTTCTGTGCTTGTTCTTCTTAAGTACAATAACAGTAAAATATTAGAAGAACCATGTTACTGAGTACATAATCATTATCGGTATCCGTGCAGATCCTGAAACAAAGGAGCTTATCAAGAATACTCTTTCCATCGGGCATGTGTTGTGTGAAGTTCTACTACCGGTATGCTCTCTTTCTCTAGTGGCCTGCAAAAGGCTCAAAGCATCGTTGCTGCAATTTTAAAAGCTTATAACAACTGAAAAAATAATTTTGCAGGTTTTTATAGATCTGTGGGAACCTGCCCTATTGGCAATAAAGAGGGCAGGCTACATGATTAAGTATAAGGGAAAAGGTGGTGTTGTTATTGCAGAGAAATTCCAGCAATATACGGCTGTATGATTTCGAAAATCATTGTCCTCAAAATTACTTTGTTCTTGCTTTTGCTATACTCCAGGTCACAAAGAAGTGTGATTTGTGTGATGAAATCTCTTAAATATCATTACCAGTATCTCTGTAATTATCGAAGTAGACAGATTGGCTGCATGGACTTTATGTTTGCATATTTTCATAAAAATATACTTGTGTAATGGTATAATTTTAGACATTTAGTAGGTTTTGCAAATTTAATAAAATAACGGATTTAATTTACAGGACTAGAACAGCAAAACATAACAGTTGTTGTGGTCGGGATAGTAACGTCCGTGTTGGTTTTGCTTTATGCCTTTTGTTCTCAAACATTGAACTAAATTTTCATTGCATTCCTTGTTGAGCATTTATTAATTTACAGGCGACAACTAATCTTGTTCAATGTTTGCAGATCAATATCTCATATGACCGTCCTAATGAATTTTCAATCCAGTCTGCCGATGGTGCTGAGTATTATCTCAAGCCTGCAGAAAGCTCCCCGTGAGTTTCACTGCTTTGAATTCTGGTGCATTTCTGTAGATTGGTCCGTTGTACTATTACATTTAGTGGTTTTGCATCATGTAGACATGAAACCTTGGTATCAGAAGAATAACAGTGTCAGTTTGTTGTGGTTGTCTTTGCACAATTTTTTAAGAACAATGAACTAAGGGCTTCTTTGATTCAAAAGATCCTCATATGATTTTGGAGGATTCAAATCCCTAGAATATTTTCCTAAGGTGGATGCTTGATTTGTAGGATTAAATTCTATAGAAATTTTCCTAAGGAATCATTTGCACTACTTTTGTAGAAAATCTAACATCCACTCAGACGTCATCGTAAGAATCCTTTTGTTTTCTGTGATGAAATCAGACAAAGTTTTGTGCATATGAAATCATGTAGGAATGGAATAACCGTGACATTTCAATCCTGCATTTTTTCTGTTTCTGTTTTTTTAGAATCATGCGAGTCCTAAGAGTTTTGAGATGTAAAATTATGTTCGGTTTAGGTATTAAGTGATTGTTATTTTTGTTTTGCAGATCACGAGATAGCATTGTTCTGATACTGAGGCTGTTCCGAATGAAGGTATGGACATGGTTTGGTTTCTGTCTTCTATCTTAGATTAAGGAAGGCTCCCGGGAGCGACTGGGATCCCTCCTTCAGCCGCCGTCTCTTGCCACCTCCTCCCCCCCACCCCCTCCACCTCCTCCTTGCTGCCGCTGGAGGATGTCCGCGGGCGACGTCGACAGCGGCAGGGTCACCTCTCCTTCTCGGCCAGTGGGTGGCGACATGGGACGGGGCACATCTGCCGGTGAAGACGTGGCGCTTGGAGAGGGGCGCGGCCTCGCAACAGAGGCGCGGTGATGACCTTTCCTTGACAGCGTGCTCGAGGTGATTGCTTCCGGCGGCGCGGGCGGTTCTCCTCTGTCACCGAGCGAAGCCTGCCTGAGGGCTTCGGTTTTAGTGGAGGAGATCGGAGCGGCCTGGTCCATGGGGTGGAGGCATGGGGGCTGCTGGCCTGGGTCAACAAAGATGGCGGCCCTAGAGTTCTTCTGGCTGAAAGGTTGTCTATCTACCCATGGTAGGTCCTCCTCGATCCGGCAGCCAATGAGTGCCAGAATTCTTTGCCAAGGATCTACTCGGATTGGCATAGGATGCTCCTAGATCTCTGGGTCGGTTGGGATCTGATCGTGCGCGTCCTTACATCAGCCTGTGTGGTTTCAGAGGGCGCGGCGTGAAGCTTCGCTTTCTGTCAACACCACGAGACATGTCTACTTTTAGATTTTCATGGTTGTGATAGAGGCAGAGAATGTCATGGCGACTGCGACTAAAGGACCAGAATATGGTGGTGTGTGGCCTTGGATGCGATGAAGATATTGCTTGGTGTTCGGTGGCTTGTAGTAGCGGTCTCGGCAAGTGAGGGTGGTAGCACTGGAGGACTTCTTTGTTGATGGTGCTCTTTGAGTACCTAGACTCGATTTTTAAGGGCGAAATCCCAAAGGTCTGACCTTCATTGGTCGCACCTAGCAGTGACCTCGTTGAAGTCATTGTTCGAAAACTCTAGACTTTTTTCAGGGTGAAAACCTAAGTCATTGATCGGGCCATGACAATGCTTGTGTGCTATTCCCTTTTTTGGAGGCGTCGTCTTGGGGGAACCTCTTTTGTAGTCCGAATGATGTCTTTGGTGGTGGTTTGTGTGCCGTGGCTACAAGTGATTGATCACTATGGCGAGCCTTTTTCTTCTTTTCTTTCTGTGCCGTGTGCATCCTCAATGGCTATTTAAACTGTTGGTACAGAGGCTAGGTGTAATTAATATTATAATTGATGGCATGCTTTTTTCCGTACAGTCTCATGATGCTTTTTTTGCAGGCTGTTGAGAGGAGTAAAAGAAGGAAAGAGAGAATGTCAGTATAGTAGAGTAGAGTGAGTTCAAGACGTTGTACAGAATAATTCGCAAAATAAAAAAGACGTTGTACAGAATTTCCGTAGAAAAGAAGTCGTGGCACGAGAGAGAATTGCTAGGTAGAGCACTGCTAACGGTCGCATCTTCTTTCCCGAGAAGAAGGTCCCTCTCGTGTCTCCGATCCACGGAATTGAATAAGTCCCGCAGCAGCGCTGGTTGACATTAAACCTGCCGGCTGCCGACTGCCGACTGGTTTCTCTAATTCGTGTTTCTTTCTTCATGCTAGTCGTTCGTGTGTGCAGAGTATTCTATTTGTAATTTATCGTAGTATATCATTTTATTACTTCCGTATTGTATCTCCACGATCACTAAGTTGAGGAACGGTAAAAAGCTGGAAGAGAAAACTTCTATCGGTTGGTGGAAGACTAGTTCTGATTAACTCTGTCCTCACTAATATGATTTTGTACATGTTATCCTTCTTCAAAGTAACAAAAAGTGTACTCCAAGGAGGATTCTTTTTGGCAAGAAGATTAAAAAAAAGTATACTGACAAAATAGAATGTAGTTTGCCATTCAAAAGACCAAGGAGGCTTGGGATCCATGATCTTGAAACCTAAAATGCGGATATATTTAAGTCACTTATTTCTGGATGGAGAGAGTACTTCCTCCGATCCAAATTAATTGATTTAGTTTTGTCTAGATATAGATGCATCTAGTTACGCCTAGATACATATACATATCTAGTTACATTTTAGTACTGGATATATTCATATCTAGACAGATCCGAATCAATTAATTTGGATCGGAGGAAATACATTAGTTGAAAAGTGGCTTTTCAAGCTATTAATAAGGACAATATATAGCAAACCTTTTGATTGACTCGAAAGCACTATCCCAAAGGGAAATGATCTAGAACCCCTGGGGGATCGCGCCTGCCCATCTTCCGGGTCACGCACCTGCGGACACGTGAACATGGTGGGCCCCTCCGATGCAGTCTACTCTTATTTTCTTCCTTTCTCTGTCCAGACGGATCCCAAATATGTTGCAGTCCTTCACCGGCCTCCTCCCGCCACTACCGACCCTATCAGACCATCCACTATGTATACCTAAAGCGATTCAAAGTCACTTGGAACCGGTTCGATACAGAGTAGTGAATCGATTCATCTTTTTTTTAGAACCGGCGTCACATAGTGCATGGCCTCACTCGCCTACCAGCCGCCGCCCTTCCGTGTTAGTAGAATGGACATTTTTGCGGACTGGCTTACTTGTAAGTACACATGTACATTATGATCACCTAGTACAACTTGCATGAATGCCTTGGGCGTAGTCAAAGTGCCAACCATTTGAACTTCACTTCCCAGTCAAGCAGGTTCACGTGGATGCACCCGATGAGTCCGTGCAGGACCTTTTTGGCATTAACCTCGTTCTTAGCACGCATCACGCCTGCCCCTTCCAAGTTTTAGGTTGGATCCATGACCATCATCTGCTTAAGATCAAAGCTAAGGTCGACAAGACACAGTGCCCAACTATCCATGAATTCAAGTGGTATCATCAGCTGCATCACACATCAGACACATACACTACAGAAATAGGAAGCTACGCCGACGGCCGGTCGCTACACCGACGGCCAAACGTCGGGGCCGTCGGTGTAGCCATCGTCTAGGCTAGCCCCGCCAAACAGCCGTCGGCGTAGAATTGCCCTCGGCATATCCTATGCTACGCCGAGGGCTGTCCTCGGCGTAGATATTTTTTATTTTACCTCATTAAATTTGAAAAATCATAAATAAATCATTCTAATTCGAAAAAATATAAATAATATATCAAAATTTGCAGAAAAATAAGATCTATCTATCTACAATCAAATATTACACATTTGTAAATAAAAAATAAGTGAAACATAAAACATTATATATAGTTTAAAACGGGCATAAAAATTAAAGAACGATCAAAACAATGCAAAACCTTCACGTGCTGTCATATTATGTGACATAGTTATAAGGAAAAATATCAAACTTGGTATATTTATTATGTTTCAAAAAAACATTCACAAAATGACTTATCTCATTCGAGGTTTCTTGGTTTTCGGATCAAATGACCAATGTTATGGCTAGAATCAAGGCATAGTCTGTGATAATATATCCATATTGTACATACATGTGCATCATGGATGGCGAACAATGTTGCAAGAGGAAGTTTTTCTTTTCGTCGCACCAAAAAGTCATTTTTTTATTTTCCGAGCACAAAAAGTGGACGGTTTTGTGAAGCAACCACCAAATGGCTAATTCAAAATACTACCACCACATTTTACAAAAATACTAGACCACCTTATATGGACAATTGCCTAACAGGAGGATCTGAAACCTTTCCGTCTACCTCTGGTGAAAAAGACAAATTTCTGCCGAATCGGTAGGAAGTGAGTCAGATATGAACTACAGGTACATGATCCGGTGTCCATGTTTTTTTACAAAAATCATTTTTAGGTTCACCATATGCTATTTTATCAAAGATCCAATGCAAGTTTAGCAAGGATCGGCCCCGAGTTAAGAATCTTTATGCCCGTTGTTCGACAAAGTTTGACGATAGTTTAAAACTCGCATAAAAAATTCAAAAACGATCGAAATAATGTGAAACCTTCGTGTGGTATCATATTATGTGACATAGTTATAAGTAAAAATACCAAACTTGGTATATTGATTATGTCTCAAAAAAACCTTCACAAAATGACCTATCTCATCCGAGGTTTCTTGGTTTTCGGGTCAAATGACCAATGTTATGGCTAGAATCAAGGCATAGTTTGTGATAATGTGCCCATATGTGCATACATGTTCATCATGGGATGACGAATAATGTTGCAGGAGGAAGTTTTCCTTTTTGTCGCACCAAAAAGGCATTTTTCATTTTCTGAGCACAAAAACGAACGGTTTTGTGAAACAACCACCAAATGGCTAATTCAAAATACTACCACCATATTTTACAAAAATATTAGACCACCTTATATGGACAATGTCCCAACAGGGAGATCTGAAACCTTTCCGTCTACCTCTAGTGAAAAAGACAAATTGTTGTCGAATCGGTAGGAAGTGGGTCAGATATGAACTACAGGTACATGATCCGATGCCCATGTTTTTTTACAAAAATCATTTTTAGGTTCACAATATGCTATTTTATCAAAGATCCAATGCAAGTTTAGCAAGACTCGACCCCGATCTAAGAATCTTTATGCCAGTCGTTCGACAAAGTTTGTCGATAGTTTAAAACTGGCATAAAAATTCAAAAACGATCGAAACAATCCGAAACCTTCGCGTGGTGTCATATTATGTGACATAGTTATAAGGAAAAATATCAAACTTGGTATATTGATTATGTCTCAAAAAAACCTTCACGAAATGACCTATCTCATTCGAGGTTTCTTGGTTTTCGGGTTAAATGACCAATGGCTAGAATTAAGGCATAGTTTGTGATAATGTGCCCTTATTGTGCATACATGTGCATAGCCATTTTCCATTTTCCGAGCATAAAAAACGGACGGTTTTGTGAAGCAACCACCAAATGGCTAATTCAAAATGCTACCACCACATTTTATAAAAATACTAGACCACCTTATATGGACAATGTCCCAACAAGGGGATCTGAAACCTTTCCGTCTACCTCTGGTGAAAAAGATAAATTACTGCTGAATCGGTAGGAAGTGAGTTAGATATGAACTACAGGTACATGATCCGATGCTCATGTTTTTTTACAAAAATTATTTTTAGTTTCACAATATGCTATTTTATCAAAGATTCAATGCAATTTTTCCCTTTTCATCGCATACAAAAGCCATTTTTTATTTTCCGAGCGCAAAAAGGGGGATTTTCTGAAGCAACCACCAAATAGCTAATTCAAAAACAGAGGGTTTGTGATTAGTTGATATGGATATCATATTAAGATTTCTCTCATTTTTCTGATAAATTTAGACATATTATTTATCGAATTCCAATTTACGGATTTAAAGATATTAATTATTCCATATTAAATAGAAAAATATAAAAAAGTAAAATTATTATATTTTTATTTGAATTCAATAATATTTTTACTTATTCATTAATGTTTACTTAAATGATTGTTTGTAATTTAAAAAACTACAAACATGTGACTCGATGATATAAGAGTTAATAGGATTGATATCATAATATTGATAACAATGTATGAATTATTTTGCGGAAACAGATTACGAAGGAACGAGGAAGTTATTCGTGTCAAAGCTGGAGTAGTATTAGGATGGGTGACCGGCCGGAAAGTTTGACCAAGACTTCAATTTAATTAAATATTAAGTATAATTAGTGTTAAAAATATTCAAAGTGAGAGATTAACGAGTCAAACAATTCAAAGATTAAAAAAATGAGAAAAAAATAAAATAATTTTTTTAAAAAAATGTTTTTGCAACATATAGACAGGCTATGCCGACGGCCGCTACGCCGAGGGCACCCTCGGTATAGCATATGCCGACGGTATTTTGATACGTCGACAGCCTTTATGTGCTCCGCCGAGGGAGGCCTTTGCCGAGGAGCCTACGTCGAGGGAATTTTGGCCTACGCCGACGGCTTTTTGCCCTCGGCGTAGCGCGCGCGTCCTGTAGTGATATGTTTAGATATTGCATTTTATCTCAACAATTTATTGAAAACGCACAATGCTACTCAATGTTCCTTGGAGTTTTTTCTTACCTTCTTAAAAAATTCAAGCTTGTAGCCAAGATCCGCAAAAGACATCATTGTGTTCATATACCCGTAATAAATCCACCTAGGATTGGCATTCACCAAGTGTTGCTGCGTAGACGCCAAAGTGAAAAACATAAACAACCTTCTACTAGTAAGTACAAACTCAGTTACTAGTAAAGTTTTTCAATTTACCGCAAATCTGGGGTCGAAGATGTGGCGCCAACGCTCTGTAGAATACCTGTAGATTTTGAATTCAAGGAACTTCACCATTCTGTCCACCGCACCAAACTCTATTTTGAAGTCCCATCCGTTAAGCTGGATACTTGTTGGCCTTAGGTGTATGAACCATTTTCTGCACAAAGAGGAACGATTCAAATTCTCTCATATCTATTTCATCACAACAATTATTTGTTTAGCATGATCATTTTTTTTCCATAAATCAACGACATACACTGCACTTGGGCGTTAACACTAGTTTTCTAAAAATATCTAACCATTGTTCAATCTCTCGGACACAGGCATCTCAGACCGAACACCATCACTCAAACTGCCCTTAATCTCCCCACTTTCTGTAGCCGAGACGCTGCCAGGTGACATTTTAGCACTCACCCCGGCTCTTGCATGATGCATCTTTCTGAGTACCATCGGGCTCACCTGTAGAATGATACACAAGTTTTAGAATTCATCAGAAGCAACACCTGCATTTAGAATACAATCAAACTAAAAGCAATTTTCATACACCTAGTCAACCATTTTTTCACTAAAGCAAAATTAACATGAAGAAAACAGTGAACAAACGCCCGTCGTCGTCCGATCAAAGATCATAGTTTTTTATCCTAGAGAAAGTCCTCTCTCACAAAACAATACTTTCAACAAGACAATTGTCAGACACAACCAATTAAGGTCGGACCTTGGATTTTCACTCTGCAAGTTAGGACTATGAACTCCTTTTATGTTTTTACCCCCACAAACAGTCGTTGCTGCGAGTCACAGATCACGCAGCCAGTTCCTCAACGTCACAAAGATTCAAATTACAATCAATAGCCCTTATGTTTCTACTTTCATGACATTCTCGCATCTGACTTCACCATGGATTGTCTAAGACATGACACATGGCGTTAACAGATAGCAGAGCTTCGTAACGCTCCCTCTGAAACCAAAAGATCAGAAAAAACATGGATACGCATGATCGATATCTTCCGATCCAGCAATCTCTAGGCAATGGTACGTCCATGCGAGTTTGTCGACGGAGCCTTTCAGAACTCGCCTCTCCAGGCAAGAACAACGATGGCAGACATCAAGCATATCTTCATCTTCGTGCGGAAGAACCTTTAGGACCACCTCCTTTATTGATGCTGATGCAACGGTCCCCACACCGCCGGCCGACTTGCAGTGATTGGAACTAGTAGATCGAGCCCGAGTACGCAAGATCCCGAATAGCAGCGCCGCCTAGGGGTGGCCTAGCCTCCGCCATGGGCACGCCACCGCAACATGCATGCAGCCAGGTCCAATGCACCTGCCTCCTCGCCTCCCAGCCACGAGGAATCGAGCCCTCCCCCCTCCTCCCGCCCCCGCATCGGCGATCGCCGCCTCCCCGCGGTCCGCCCACCGTCCGTGTCGCCCCGGTCCCGGCCTCCCCGCGCGATGGAGGGCCGACAAGGTGCACGAAGGGGGGCCGCCCGCCGCCTTCGGAGGCGAGCCGTGACCACCACCGCTGGCACCGCGGCGGTAGCGGCCGGAAAGAACCGCCGAAGGGAGTTTTGTAGGTTAGGGCCAGCGTCTCCGGAGTCGCCCATGTGCGGACCCGGGAGGTGGAGGGGAGAGGGGTAGGGGAAGGAGGCGGCGTCAGGAGGTCCGGCCGGCGGTGGCCTCGTCTAAACTATATCTAGAGACATATCTTCTCCAAAGTTGCGCTATTATGTATTTATATCAACCAGTTCGGAAAAAAATTCTATCAACGCAAAATAGGTTGTGAAATTCAGGATACAAAGTGCAGTCAACGACACATCCGCGAATCCTATGGCAGTTGGACATGTCCTACTTGTTGTGCTTTCGCATTTTTGGCACTTGCGAATTCGCTTGGTTACTAAACATTCCAGTGTTACTACACGAATTGGTATACACTTGATTGTACGTACATGCACGCTGGCCCATGGTGGGCCGGCACACGAATCTCTGATTCAGAAGTTGATATTGGCAACAAAAAGAATCTTTTTCATAATATAGAATGATACATTTGGAGGGTAGCTGACAGCAGATGGATTACAACCCGGTGTATCAATACATCTCATATCTTCAAATGCAAATATAGCATATGTTTTATTACAGAGTGAAATGCCAAATCTGGAGATAAAAATAAAACATTTCCTAACTACCCATTGGAGTGAAAATGTTCTTGGTAGATTATGCATCGATCACCTCGAATGATCTGGTCCATCAAGAGAAATTCAGAATGCAATCGGTGCACATCTCCTCTCATGGGAGCCTCTTATGGTTGTTGTAGGCGTAGGAGCGGGCGAGGCAAAGGTAGAGCACGAGCTCGACGAGGCTGAGGCCGGCAAGTAGCCAGTAGAAATAGTCGAGGTGGGCATGGTTGAGATTATCGGCGAACCAACTATCACCCCCGTCTCGGCTAGTGATGTGGTCAATTACGGAAATGAGAGCGCCGCTGATGAAGCCACCGATGCCCATCACACTAAAGTAGAGCGCCAAGCCAAGGCTCCGGAGCTCGCCAGGCATCTGATCATAGAAGAACTCCTGCATCCCGACAACAGCTAACACGTCTGCTATCCCGAGGATCACGTATTGTGGCACGAGCCACACCCAGCTCATAGGAACCGTCGCACTGGCGTCGTCCACTAGGCCATGCTCCCGTGCTATCTCCAACCGGTGGGCCTCCACGAGCGCTGCAACTGAAACCGCAGCTAAGGATAGCGTCATACCCGTGCCCACACGTTGCAGTAGGGTCAATCCCAATGTGTTCCCCGTTGCGCGTCGCAGTGCCGGCACCACCACACGGTCGTAGATGGGCACAAACAACAAGATACTTATTGGACCGAATGTTTGAATTGCGGCCGACGGTAACTCCAAGCCACTGAAGATTCGGCGGTCTAAAGTCCGTCCCTGCTTATTAAAAAGCGTTGAGATCTGTGCAAACACCACACCGTATGCCAAGCATGTCGCCCAGATAGGTAACAACCGCAACACTGTCCACGCCTCTTCCGATTGCACCTTATCAATGGCATCTTCATCCTCGGGGTGATGTCTTTTCGTGTTATGTAAGAAGTTTGAGCTCCTACAAAGTGCAGAAAGGCCACGTGCCAGGCGCATGAAGGGGCTCTCAGAACCAGAGTTGGGCACATAGAGGCGATAGGTGGGGGTGCCTCCAAGGAAGATGGCAAAGGCGCAAATCATGACCACACATAGTGATCCAAAAGCGATTCCCCAGCCAACATTCTCCTGAACATAGCTCATGATAGGGATGGCAAGAGCGATTCCAATAGCCATAGAGAAGTACCACCAATTGAAGAGGGAACTTTGGGAGGCTCTCTCCTTGGGGTGGATGGGGTCAAATTGGTCGGCGGCAAAGGCCAGGCTGCATGGCTTGTCAGCACCTTGCGCGAGGGCGATGAGATATAGTGAGGCATAGAAAAGGACGACCTTCAACGATGAAGGACGAGACCACAAGTCATTGTCGTTGAGCAATTGCGTGGACACTAGAGTGATCATGCCATAACCCTGCAAGGATATACAAGTTTTTGACTTTTAGTTTTTGCTTGATATTTAATCGATATGAAAAATTAATTGAAAACTTTTCTAGGTCTTCAAATCTTTTTAAAACAAAATTATAACTAGCTAGATTAATAATTTTGAGGAACATGTAAAAAGAACCCTACACGTGTAGGAACTACAATCAAATTAAGATGCCCTAAAAAGTCAAATTAAGAATTCGGATGAGTACATCATGACCTCTTGCAATGGTATGGGGCACTTTGTGGCATATGCTACACTCTTGTTTCTGCCCCTCGTATGTAAAATTGACGGGTTGTTGGTAGGAAGTCCTTGAGTATCTCCTAGAGTTTCTCTAACAATTTCTCCTTTCTTTATGTGTGTAGCTAGTGAAATACTCAGATGGAGAAGAGTGAAGCATGAAAGGACAAAGATTACCTTTTCCCTTTTTTGCTTATAATTCTGAGAGATTGTGAATTAATTAAATCTTAATCTCATTTCTAAATAGTTGGATTGTGTCGTGATTAGTGTTGTTCTTTGAGTAGCACATGGATTGCTGCAACTCAGATTTCCTCACTTGCTCATGGGCTGCAAGCAGGATATTTTCAGTTGCACATTTGTAACATAGAAAAAATATCGAAAACCTTGATTTTCCTTCTTGATTCCTGTGAACATGCTAGATTTGGATGACGTCACCTTAAATATCACTGGACTGAGATCCAGATCACAGGCCTATTTTTTTCTTTTGAGAAGGGATTAAGTTTACTTCGTCCAAGGAGCCCATATATCAATCGACGATTAAGCGTCATTTAACATCGATCTATCGAATCTGCGATTCGTTGAGATGGGCCTATCACATATTGATGGACTGTACGCGTGCATTCAAGTCTTTCACCTACGGTGTTGAGAGATGCAGATGCAGATGCAAGAACAGTGAAACTGAAGATAAGATCTACTGAATTACTACGTACCAGGACGTAGAGGGTGCAGGCGAGGATGATTGATCGGTAGCGACCCAGCCACGAGTCGGCGACGAAGGCGCCCAGCAGCGGCATGAGGGTGGCTGTCCCCGACCAGGCGTTCACCGCGGCGGCGGCGGCGGCGGTGGAGTGGCCGAGCGGCCCCGTCAGGTAGGTGATGAGGTTCGCCGACACGCCGAACGCGGCGAAGTTGCCAGCGAGCTCCAGCACTGCGATAGGCCATTAATCCAGGAAGTGTGCTGATCAATGAACTATTGCTAGAGCTAGCAAGGGCGACTGTGAATGATATAGCTACCGGCGACGAAGAGGGCGGAGCGCCATCCGCCGGAGGTGCTACGGTAGACGGCGCGGCCGCGGTAGTCGGATACTCCGGCCAGAGGCGCCTCACTCGCGCCGTCCACGCTATCGGTGAGCAGGAAGGGGACCTCCGTGTCCATCTCAGCCTTTGTGTTTTGTCTGCCCGGGGGTCACCGGAGGGGAGGAAGGGTCGTTTATACAGTACTGCATTATAATCTGCCTGCTAGCTCTCAGCATAGTTTAAATTCTGAGCCACATGTTTCTATTCTACTCTTTGCTACCGGCCGTACTCTGATGTGATTTTTTGCATGTATAGTCTACTACGTACGGCATTTTACGTCCTTGACGTATCTTTGCTACTGATACGTGTATAGTCCTTGCCGTATTCTACTCTTAGTCGCGCGGCATGCTAGATCTAAAACTCGATGGCGTGTTCGGGATGTTGCCTGGTCTGTTCAACGGCAATGGTTTCATCTTGGGTGAGCCATCTTGGAGATCCGCAAAGCTGCATGTCACCGAAGGAGCCGCTTCGAACTCGGGTAAGGAGATCCGCCATTCTTTTCTTTAGTGGCTGCTGTGGTGGTGCCAGAGGCAGGTGACGGGTGTTGGGGTCAAGGTCAGAGGCTTTTTTGGCGTAGATTGTTTTCTTTCTTGGCTAGTGGTCCTTTGTGCAAAGACTTGCGTTATGCTGTCTTTTCAGTTTTGTTAGGTCGGTGTTTACGTGACTTGTACTACGATCTTTATAATATATAAATAAGACATATATTACCATGCAAAAAAAGTACAGGATTTCTACTAGACAAATTAATGAACAAGCTTTGTTTACTAGGATATCAACATTGAAGATGCACAAGATCTTTAATCTGCAGTTTTATTTTACTCCTATTTTTTTGATAAAGGGGAAAAGCCTACATACCAACCTCTACACCAATAAAACGTCTAACTAGACATTGAGCATGTACACAAAGAAAAAAAGAAGAAAAAGGAGAAAAAAAGGCCTGCCATAGTGATCAATCACTCGCAACAGCATAATAAACACCATGAAAGACAACACCGGACCCCAAAAAAATTCCTTTAAAGACGACGCCTGTAAAAAGGAAACTGAGCACAAGCATCGTCGTTGATCCTAGGTTTTTACCTTGAAAAAGGTTCTAGTTTTAAAAAACAATGCCTTTAACAACTCAATTGTCGATCATGGACAACCAATGAAGGTTAGACCTTAGGTTTTCACACCCAAAATCTAGCGGTGCTCGAGGAGCACCACCAAAACCTAAGTCTTCTGGTGTTTCCGCCCCCACTTGTAGACACAGCCGCTACTACAGGGCACCAAACACTAAGCTCAGTTTTCGTCGCATCCAAGACACCTTTCCGTCATTTCTTGAGATCCTCCAATCTACCATGATATTCTCCACATCTCCCAATACCGTGGAAATATAGAAGTAGTCATGTCCCATGATAACGACGAAAGGTAGAGCTTCGCGCTACATCGACTTGAACAGCACATGCAAATGCACGGGCGTGCCGCGCGCACAACCGAATTCCATCCGATCTAAAAACTAGGAGTGTCCTCTGCTATTTCATAGATCTTCAACGAGCATTCTGAAACTCATCATTACTTAGAGATAAAGGAGGATTGAAAACAGGTTGATTGATATTCTGGCGCTAGAAGACCACACACATGGATAATGACACATCCGAATCCAGGCCCATGGAGGGGCATCTATGCTCTTTGGCAGGGAGCGAGATATAGAACACGTGCTGCCTGCTAGTAGTCGGGGAGAGTGGACCTAAAACTGACCAAAATGCAGGTATTAGCCCTGAATCGTCCCTTAAATAAAGGACCATATTGGTCCCTTCATTTTAATGAATAAGACACATCTGAATTCTAAATTCCCTGTGATTAAAACTAATCTTAATATAAGAGATAATTTGCGGAAAAGGTAGGTATTATTAGATACAATAGTTTTGGGAATACTGAAGAATATTGAAACTGCACTTTTGTGTTGTAGACAAATATCTACTCCTGTAGTCATGTTGAGTATATATATTTTAAAAATATTTTGCTACCAAACCGACCCTTAAGAGCATCTCCATTCGTCTACCCAGGACGCCGGTCCGGACGCCGAATTTCGGTCCGATCGCCAAAAATCGGCCCAGTCGCGTACCCAGGGACCTGTTTTCGTTCGGATTTTGGCGTCTTTTGGTCCGGCCTACCCAGGCCGTACCCAGGATCCCGGGTATGTCCTGGGAACGCCGGACTCAGCGAAAACGGGCGTGGGACAGCTCTGTCGGCGAGAGAAGGCACCACTCCCGCCACTTCGCCGAGATCCCGCCCTTTTCTTCCCCCCTCCCCGCCTTTCTTCCCCATTCCCCCACCCCGCCGCTCCGCCGAGCTCCCCGCCCGACATGCCGCCCAAGAGATTCGTCCAACCCAGATCGACCCTCGGCGAGGGTCCGGCGGAGAAGAAGGCGAGGAAGCCGAGAGCGCCGCCGACCAAGTCGGAGGGCATGTCCTCCGCCGAATGGGAGAAGAAGGAGCAGGCCAGGCAGATCTTGTCGGCCGAGCGGAAGGACAGGAAGGAGAGGGTGAAGCTCCGGCAACAGCAAGCGGAGGAGGAGAAGACGATGGTGAAGGCGGCGTCGGAAGAGCAGGCGATGGTGAAGGCGAAGCAGGCGGCGGCGACGCGTTCGGCGTTGATGGCCGCGCCGTACCCACCACACTGGGGAAGCCAGGCGAGCGTCGGCTCATCCGCTGGATTCTCGCCGATCTCTCCGGCTGGCTTCAAGGAGAGCCAGGCGACCGCTCGGCAAAGGTACTCCTCGTCGCCGAAGTTCGACGACGGCTTCAACCCGAACGTGATCTTCCCCTGTCCGGCGCCGCGCCCTCCTTCGGCCTTCGTCGTGGACATCAACCTCCCCTACTCCACCTCTACGGCGTACGCAAACCCCGCTCTGCGTCGTGGACCGCTGCCTTTCGGCGGAAGCTCGGCGCCCTTCGGCGAGGCCGACGCGCGCAACCTGTTCGGCGGAATGCCGGGCGCCCTTCTGGCTGGCATGACGCCCGAGGCATACATGGAGGACTTGATCGCAACAGGCTCGGCCTCCAACCACCCTTCCTTCTTCACGGAAGAGCGGACCCGGGCCGACGCCGAGGGTGGCATCGAGTCCCAGGACCTCGCCGACATCGATGTTGAGGAGACACAGGCCGAGCAGATGCAACCAGAGGACGCCGAGACTGAGGCGAAAGGCAGGAAGAGGAAGAAGACGGCGAACACTCGGCTCAAATGGACCGTGGCCGAGGACACCTGCCTCGCCAAAGCTTGGAAGACGGTGAGCATGGATCCGATCACCGGTGCGAACCAAAATTCCGACAATTATTGGCGGCGCGTGAAGGCAGCATTCGACGAGCGAAGCATGTGCGACCCAAAGTATCGCAAGATCCACATGGATCGAGGGGAGAAGGCAATAACCAACCATTGGGCGATCATCCAGACTGCGTGCAGCAAGTGGCACAGTTGCGTGGAAGAGGTCGACCGCACACAAGCCAGTGGGGAAAACATGGACAACAAGGTACTCGCAAACACTATCTTTGTCGTGCACTCTCTTCCATTTTGACAAACTTGACACACTTTCATTTTGCAGCTGTGTCGTGCACTTGCTCTGTTTCCAGAGGACATGAAGATGGATTTCAAGTTCCATCATGTCTTCGAGCAAATCGAGCATTGCGAGAAGTGGCGGGACACTCGCTTGAGTCTCTCCAAGAGCAAGTACGACGTCTACAACCCCGAGGCCCCGGTAGCTGCTGCCAGCGAAGGAAGACCTGAGCTCGGCCAGAAGAAGGCGAAGATGCTCAAGGCCGTCAGACCTCCCGCCGAGCGTCTGCAGGCTTCGATCGAGAAATGCATCGCCGACATGAGGGCGCAGGCCGAGAAGAGGGCTAAGAAGAGCGAGGAGTGCTGGAAGAAGTTGATCGAGACACAAGGGGAAAAGGTGGCCCTCATCAAGGCCAACCTCGCCGAGAAGAAAGCCAACCTCGCCGAGAAGAAGGCCAACTACACCGCCAAGAAGCGCAACACGGACCTCAAGTTCCCCATGGGCGGCGAGGACACGTCGAAGATGAGCTCGCCGGTCAAGGCCTAGTACATGGCGCAACGTCAGGCCATCCCGCAGGGCATGATCACGGCTTCCCCTTCCTCTGCGTCGAACGTGTCTGCGCCGAACGCCCCCACGCCGAGCTCTGCTTCGAATTCCTCCAACCCGGCGGCCTTCGCCGGCGAGACGAATGACATCGGCCACGCCACAGGAGCCCATCACAATCGACGACTGAGAGGCGTTTTCCCTGTTATGTAATAAAAATCTGTCGCCGAACTTGTGGGCGTATCTATCGAACACCTTGTGGCCGAGCGCTCGCCGGCGGGAACGATAAAGATTCAAATATCTCGCCGTTTTGTGTTCGCCTGGATACTCGGCCTGGGTACGCGAGTGGAAAACTAGACATATGCAGGCCGAAAACTTGCACCGTCCAACCAGAAAAATGTCCGGATTTCGGTATGGGTTCGCCCATCGAGTGGAGATGCTCCGTTGAATAGGTTTTACCCGCCGGGAAAACTATTCCTCCTGAAGCGTCACCTTTAATATGACTGTGGCCCTTGCTGCGCGGTGGGCCCCCAGTCAGTCTCTCTTGCCTGTTCATCACACTTTCTTGCTTCTACAGTACCTCCACGCATGGGACTAGGGATGGCACCCGCCGGGTTCGGGGCCGGGTCCGGTCCCCCATACCCGCCCCGTTTAAGTTGTCGGGTCTCATTTCTTACCATACCCGCGACCCGGCCGGTTTCGGGGCCCCGGCGGGTACCGACCAGCACATGAGACGGGAGCGACGCCGACACATGCGGGAAGAAAACAATGGGATATTAGAATGGGTTTGGTGGAAATGGACGCGTATATGCGTGTCTGTCTTCAGGAATCCATATTCTAGCGTGTGCATGTGATGTATGTTGTCTGCGTGCATGGCCCGCGTGAACGTGTGGTTAGTTATATGATTATTAGGGATAGGATTAAGGCTTAGAGCGGGTCAGCGGGTCTACGGATACGGGTTTGCCACCCCCATACCCGCTCCATTAAACTTGGTGGGTCTAACTTTTTACCAAACCCTCCCCATTTAAGCCGGGTATCCATCGGGTTTGCGGGTTTCGGGGCCCATTGCCATCCCTACATGGGACACGCGGGTGGGGCCCGGGCTGGGCTGCCGCCGTCGGCTCACAGCGCGGGAAGGCTCGGCGACGACTGAGACGGAGCCGAGGTTCCACGCAAGGCTACGGGGAGGTGGAACTCCGCGCCATGGAGGCTGTGGGACGCGTCGCCCGAAGCTCCGATGTCCGGCAATGGAAGCTCCGCGTTGAGCTGCCGTTGCGCGATACTCGAGCTCCATCTGACCACCGGAATCGGATTCAAAGGTTTGTGTAGAAATGAATTGGGTGAGGGTGGCTTGGCTACGTGGTCTAGGGGGCCCCGTGCCGGGTAGATTTCAAACGCTCCTCCCATGGTGCACCATGGACGACGTCCATGGACGACTTGCGTGACGGGAGCTGCTGTGCTAAGTGCTTACGCACGACTGCTACAGTGGGTAGAGTACGTGCTAGCTGGCGAGTAATGGGTGGAGGAGTAACGGGATTTTCTCAGATATCTCCTCTGTTTTACTGTAAATTACTTCGCACATACTTTTACCAAGGTGAGCTAATACTTTCTCGTTTTTCATCTAAAAAAATTCTGAAATTTTTAAAATAGATAGTATAGAATGTGTACTATGTATTTTAAAAATCACAGAAATTTTTTGGATAAAAAAAAAGATTACTATCCCACCTAGAGTAAGCGTACGTATAGAGTAATTTGAAACAAAGGGAGTATACTCTCAAAGACACTATTTTGTGCGTATAGAATGAGTTTCGATGGGTGTCCTATATAAAGAAATATAGGTCAAAATGATCCCCTTTTTGGCAGGGATAGTAATCACTGTCTTAATTTATATTTATTGAGTGGACATAGGATTATGGATTTATTGGCCATATAATGGGAAAATGGAAATATTTCCAATTTGAAAATGTTGTATTGGACACGCGGACATTATTGTATGTATGTATGGAATATATATGTGTAAGGAATCTTTGGGTCTTTGGTGGAATTTTGCGGGGGATAAAAATGAGGCTCCTTTGTAAGGTTAATATCTGGACGTACTCTAGTGTCTAGCAAGATTGCATTAATGTTTTACAGAAAAAAGAGTGGACATAACATTTGCAGAATCTGGGGTTGGTATAGAAAGAACTCCACGAGGCCAACATCAATCACCAAAGATTCTAATAAACTTCAGTTAAACCAGAGAGATCCAGATAAAAAGATTTCACACAATTTAGTTCCCCCAAGTTCAGAAAAAGGTTGGTGAAATCAGGTCATTAGACGATTAGGTTCACCCAAGCGTGTGCGATAAAATTGCAACACACATAACGAAATATGATTCAGCATGTGTGATGGCACACATGATATTTTTCCGAGATAATTGTGTGCGATGATCTCCCGCATCGCACACACTTAGTTTTCTGGAATCGCATGTGAAGCCCCCTATTGCACACGGTTTGGAGAACGATAGCCGACCCTATCCGGAGCACCCATATATTGGGTGCAATGGGTGATTTTGATCACATGTGGTGACCTGGTTTGTTACTAGAGTGAAACAGAAAGTCTGCCGTCGTGGGAAGTCACCGTCTTCGTGTCGTCTTCAACGACATCACCATCTCTATCTCTGTTTACGACGTCTACCCCTCATAGTTGATCTAGACGAAACCTCGATCGTTACCTCCCCGAACTGATTGACACGCATTATTATTTCGTACCAGAACTGCCGTGTTTCAGAAGTTAGCAACTACTGCCGTTTTACTTCACTATCAACGCCTACAGGCTAGAGACTAGACTGCAGGACGACCATGACAAATGGAACTCGTTAAAAATCGATTCATGGATCGGAGCCCGGCCGTGGGAAACATGAGGCTACCGCGGATCTCCCGCTAACACTCGACTATAATCTTTTTTTTTTGGAGCTCCTTCCAGAAAAATAAAAAATCTAGAGGAGCTCCGAGTCTCCGGCCGGCCAGTCAATTTGGGAGGCAGAGTAAGATGGCGATAGTAGACTCCGAGGTCCCCTTCCTCGCTGCCGCCACAGACACGGCGCTCGCCGGCGTCTCCGACTTCCGCGGCCGCCTCGTCTACCGCAGCACCTCCGGCGGATGGCGCTCCGCCCTCTTCGTCATTGGTATGTCCCCCACCCCACTACGCGCTGTCCTAGCCCGCCTACCAACCGATTAGCTTGACTGAAACCTTTGTTGCAGTGGTGGAGATCGCCAGCACTTTCGCCTACTTCGGACTGTCGGCCAATCTGATCACCTACATGACGGGGCCGCTGGGCCATTCCAACGCCGCCGCCGCCGCTGCGGTGAACGTCTGGTCGGGGACGGCCAGCCTCATGCCCCTGCTGGGCGCCTTCGTCGCCGATTCTTGGCTGGGGCGCTACCGATCCATCATACTCGGTTGCATCCTCTACGTCATGGTAATTAAATCTTCCTATCATCTTTTTTCGCCGTTAGCTAGAAGATCGACCTTTACATGTAAAATAAAACTGGTTGCTTCAAAATATAATAATTGATCTAACTAAACAAGCCCCACATGGAACTGGAAGGGTAGTAGCATGCATGTGCTAGAACATATTGACGTGATATAATGGTAGGTTGAGCGTCACATCAAATGTAAGTCTGTTTTGTTCCGATACAAAAGTATCTCACAAATATATGTCAATTCCAAAAAAAAGTTGGTTTTGTTCAGATTTTATTTAGAATTATAATGTAATCTTATAAATATACTTATTGCCTTACAGGTCTAGTTATTAATTGGAAATTGTAGGAGACTCTAATATCATTACTGAATTCAATTTACTTATTTTTGTTTGTTCTTCTCCGTTCGATTGCTAATATTTCAATTTTGTAATTATATTGATGAGCTTTCCATGATATTTCTAGTTTAATTTCTATTCTAACCAAATGTTTTAATATTAAAAGTTAACGTTGGATTGTGCTCCCTACTTTCAATATCATATTCCTTTGCGCTCATGCATGTTACTCCACTGATCCCATGTCCCCAATTAGACGTGTCACAAAATTTTCTAGATTCACATTTATCTAGACGACTCTCCTAAAAAAAGTGAACCAGACAAATTTGCGACACATCTTGTTCGAGACGGAAGGAGTATATTCGGTTCAAAATAAATGTCATTTCATAGTTGCCCATAAAAGTTCAGAGTGATGGTGAAATTTCTAAATTATCCATCTCATTTTCCACTCTAGATGGTTGGATTACCTACTTAACCTTCTGGAAGGAGTAATTTTTTTTGTAGCATTGAGTAAGGTAAAAAGCATGAACAAGATGACTAACAAGTTTAAACCCCATTGTGTGTGCAGGGATATGGCATGATCACTATAGTATCCACGCTCCCGGCGCTGCATTTATCGCCACAGGACGACAACGGCTTACCGTCAATGCTGGTGGCCTTCTTCTACACCTCTCTCTACCTCATCGCAATCGCGCGGGGCATAGACAAGCCCTGCGGCGTAGCATTCGCCGCCGACCAGTTCGACCCTGACCATCCCAGAGAGCGCGTCACCCGCAGTTCCTTGTTTAACTGGTGGTACTTCTCCATAGCCATTGGCATGGCCGCTGCCATCGCCATGATCAGCTACATCCAGGAGAATGTAGGCTGGGGAATTGGGTTCGGCATGCTCTGTGGCATCATGCTCTGCTCCTTTTTTGTGTTCCTCTTGGGAAGCCCCACCTACCGCATATATGCACCCACCCCAGGCAATGAGAGCCCCTTCACCCGCCTTGGGTGCGGCCTTGTCGCGCTTGCTAAGAGCTCGAGCTTCCCGTTCGGGGCAAGAGAAGATGACCTGCGAGAAGAAGAAGACGAAGCTGCCGTTACGAGATCAGAGGAAGCGCGAACGGTGCTGAGGCTGCTGCTTATCTGGGCGGCGTGCCTGGCATACGGCGTGGTGTTCGCGCAAATCATGACGTTCTTCAACAAGCAGGGACGCACCTTGGACCGCCGCATCTTCGGCGGCCTCGTGCTGCCGCCGGCCTCGTGCTGCCGCCGGCCGCGCTGCAAACGTTCACGCCGGTGAGCATCCTTGTGTTCGTGCCCCTCTACGACCGTGTGCTAGTGCCGGCACTTCACCGCATGACGGGCAACCCGACAGGGTTGACTCTGCTGCAACGCGTGGGCACGGGCATGGCGGTGTCGCTGGCCGCCGTGTGCGTGGCCGCGCTGGTGGAGGGCAGGCGGCTGGAGACGGCGCGGGAGCACGGCCTGGTGGAGGACCCCGGCGCGACGGTGCCGATGAGCTGGGTGTGGCTGGTCCCGCAGTACGTGATGGTCGGGGTGGCGGACGTGTTCGCCATGATCGGGATGCAGGAGTTCTTCTACGACCAGATGCCCAGCGAGCTGCGCAGCCTTGGTTTGGGGCTCTACTACAGCGTGATAGGCATGGGCGGCTTCATCAGCGGCGGCCTTATCTCCCTCATTGACCGCATCACAACCAGCTACGGTGGCGACAGCTGGTTTGCAGACAACCTCAACCACGCCCACCTCGACTACTTCTACTGGCTTCTCGCCGCCATCAGTGCCGCCGAGCTAGCCCTCTTTATCCGCCTCGCCAGCTCTTACGCCTACAGGAACAAGATTGTAACCTGAGAGTGGATGACAACCAAAATTTTGTTGTATTCAGAAATTCTGATGAAGGATGCGGAAATGATTCATGATCTACTAAAAAAGAATATGTCATCACTTCAATACACCGATCGAACATAATTTGACTTACCTTTGAACGGTTCAATACATGAATCCCCTATAGAAAATGTCAACACAAGCATTTTCAAGCATAGTTTGTATAAACAAGATAGAACTCTTAGACGAGATTTATTCGATAATGGAGGACCGCATCCCCCACCACCAGGTCTCTCATATAAGTATGTTCACAGAGACCACCACGAGGAGCATGGACAGAAAACATGGCTCTTCTAAGCTTTCCATCTGAAATCAATAGTGGGGCTTCACAATTCCAGTCCTCGCTTCAGACAGAGCCTTTAAGGTTCTGAATTCTAGTCATGCCGCATGAGCTTTTGCAAATCCATAGCCTGCCCGAAACCAACAAGGCAATCCACAGTAGGAGCTTCAGACAGAATTGCGTTACAGATGTACAACCCAGGCTCCTCTGCATATCTTCGGACAAAAACAATGCTACCATGAATGCTGGAAAGGATGGTATTGAGCCCTTGTAGCTAGCATGCATACAGCGTCTGGAAATATGGAACGGAGGGACTGTTCACGGCATTTCTCTCTCGTAGCCAAATTTAAGAGAGGGTTGCAGGAAAGATTTGACCTCTTCTTCACATTCCAGTCTGTCCCAGCACTCAGCATTATCAAACCGTAACTCCTGCAGCTTTAGCGGCAGGCTGTGCGTCTGGAAAGGGAGCCTGATCAGCTCCGGAGACTTTGTAAGCACCAGCAGCTCTAGGGACGGGAACGTCACGTCGGGGTCGCAAATGGTGACCAACTTAGAGTTGTCTGAAAGGCGCAGATGTTTCAGGCAAGGAAATGTACCGTTTGATGCACTTGAACTCTCCTGATCCATGCTCACTATTTCACTGTGGTGCCCCGTTCTCGGAAACGCTTCCTTCATATTGTTGCAAAAACGAGCCTCAAGCTTTTCGAGGCAAGGCAAGTACATCACCCATGAGAGGTGCTTTAGGTTGGAGCAGCTATTCACATCCAAACAGGTTAGCCTTGGAAATACATACTCTGGAGGTATTCCCACCCACATGATCTCTTCCAAGTTTTTCAAAAACCACATGGAGAGCTTATTGAGAGTACCAAACTGGTAGTTTGGTCCTTGTCTTACTATTATCTGCTTCATGTTGCTCTGTATAATTTCCAGATCATACAAGGTCTGTCGCGCAAAGTCAATTGAAAGAATGTCAGAGAGGCAGAACGCTTGTGTTTCTTTGAGACTACCCAGAATTAAAGACCGGATAGGGAGGCCAGCGGCATATCTTAGTGATTCATACTCAGTAATACCGTCAGCCTCAATACTAGCTGCTTTCAACTGATTTAGGGTGCCCAACTCTTGGAATATTGTAGGGTCATAGTTCACAGATCCTCCACTGTATGCCCTCCAAGTCCTCAGGTCTATGACTTGCAATGCCTTAAGGTTAGATATGACCTCCTCCGGTATTATTCGTATGTCAGTGCACTGTAGGTACAAGAACATGAGCTTAATGAGGTTTCTGAAGCAGTACGGAAATTGGTATAAGTCAGGATTATGTGACAAATCGAGATATTCCAAGTTTACCAAGGAACATAATGCTTCAGGTATGTCCTTCAGAAGGTTCGTCCTCAAATCCAGATATGTCAGTGAAGTGAAGTTCTTGATTGTTTCAGCAATGTTTGCATCGAAATAATTATTTTGAAGGCATAGCATCCTCAGTTTCATGGGGTAATGATCAGAGGCAAAGGGGGGAAGTTTACTCATTTCATTCAACATCAATGAAATGTACTCAGCACTGCTCCAAGGGATGCTAAAATTTTGTTCTGTGCCAACATTTGCACGGACAAACCACTTGTTATTGTTTTCACCACAGCCACAAGAGATCCATAAAGCCATATCACGAATCACGTCATGCACTTTCACAAAACCATACCAATTTCCCCAGTTCTCCAATAGACATGCATCTCTAAGGTCGCCCATTAGACTATATGCTTTTGTGTAGGAACTTCGTATGTCACCATCCACTAGACCTAAGCCCATCCAGCATTGAGCAAGGTCAACTTTGATAATCTCCCAATCCTCTGGCCACAGTGCGCAAGTCAAGAAACAATGTCTTAAGGTGTCGTTTCGTAAACTGTCATAACTGAATTTGAGCTGTCTAAAGACATTTTCCATAGAGAGGGGATTATCTTTGTCACAGCATGACTGTTGCATATGCTGGATGGCATACTCCCATTCAATGGGATCAATTATTTTATACATTGCCCTTCCAACAACTACCAAAGCTAATGGCAAACCCTTCAGTTCATTCACAAGTTCCCTTGCAAGGGCTTCAATACGAGGATTAGAAAAAAGAGTTTCCTGGCTGACCTTTTCTTGGAATAACTGCCATGCCTCATCCTCCGGAAGACAAGTGACTTTTATCTCTTTCCTCACCTCCATTTTACCACAAACTTTTCTTGATCTTGTTGTGAGCACCACTTTTCTCTTGAGATGGTTTACAGTTCCAAGGGGATATGGCACGCCAACTGCTCGCAGGTCAAGTTGCTCCCAAATGTCATCCAACAGTATAAGAAAGTTTCTGTTTTTCAGGAAATTATAAATCTTTTGGCCTCGAGATTCCACATTACCATCCTTTTCCATTCCAAGCTTCGTTAGAAAATCTCCTTGGATCTTTTCGATTGAACACCCTCTGGAGGCTGTCACAAAGATAACATTAAAGGGCATGTCTTCAGCAACTGCTATTGAGTTATTAATACTATTCAGAAGATATGTTTTCCCAACTCCACCAGGACCCCATATTCCAATCGTCCCCACTGGATCATCCTCAATGAACTGGAGAGCCCTTTGAAGGTTACTGTTCTTGGAAGACATAGATGATCCAGGTATCTCTTGGGAAGGAGGTGGCACTGACTCGACTGCAACAATATCGGGACAAGCCCTGAGACATTCTTGGACCTCAGAAAGCTTCTCAGCTGCCTCCACTGTGATATCCTTATTCAACTCGTAGCCGCTATAGATTATATGAACACCAGATCTGATGGTAGCCACTTTTTCTAGCCATCCGTTCACCTCATTCGTGGGTGTCCAACCCTTCCGCTCAGCAGTCTCAATGCTACGATGGATGTCTTTGCTCCTGGCAAGCAAGTTGTTGGTGGCATCCTTGAGATCTTTCACAATCTTTCCTGTCTTCAAGGCATAAATTCCCATGTTAAATAATAGAAAATATTGGGATTTAAAAGCTATTATAAATTCTAAAAAATGAGTTTTGATGTAAAAACTTACCAAACATAATGGGTCATCCTTACGAAGGTTTGATTCCTTTACTGCATGAGTGATATTTTCCCACTGCCTTGCATCTTTTTTTCTTCGCATTATCTTCCCAATATGTATCAAGTCTAATGGTAGGTCTTTTAGTTCTTTTACAAGATCTGTTGCAAGGGCCCCGATGTGGGGATCCTCATAAAGATTATCCTGGCCAACATTTTGTTGAAATAGCTGGCGTGCTTCATCCTCTTCCAAACGAGGCACTTCTATAGGTACCTTCACATCCATTAGATTACATATGTTTTCTGACCGTGATGTGATTAC
The DNA here is from genome assembly GCA_916181665.1 of Avena sativa. Classification (NCBI taxonomy): domain Eukaryota; kingdom Viridiplantae; phylum Streptophyta; class Magnoliopsida; order Poales; family Poaceae; genus Avena; species Avena sativa. The sequence continues at coordinate 443,337,550 of OV702282.1, read as the reverse complement.
CACTTTCCTCTTGAACTGGCCCAGATTTCCAAGAGGATGTGGAATGCCAACTGCTGGAAGGTCTAGCTTCTCACAGAGGTCATCCACCAACATGACAAAACTTCTTGTCCCGAGTAGTTCAGATATCTTTGTGGTTCGAGTTGCCTGATCATCATCGTGTCTTACACCGAGCCGATGTATGATATGAGATTGAATCTTTTCTACCGAGCATTTTTGGGAGGCTGTAACAAAGATGACAAAATAGGAAGAGTCTCCAACAAATAAATTGTTGATCCTCTTTAGAAGATATGTGTTCTCATCTCTATCTGGACCACATAATCCAAACATTCCGACTGGGTCATCCTTAATGTGCTGCTGAGCATCCAGGGGAATATCCTCATGTCTTGGCAGTTGAGCAGACTGGACAGGGATATCAATGACAAAAAGAGGTGGCCGTTTGATGGTAGCATTACTGGGTACATTTCTGGCCCATTCATTCACATCAAGCAGCTCCTCAGCTGCTCTCTTACTAATTTTATAGTTTTCCAAGCAATTGAGGTAGCAACAAGCAAAAATACTGCTTCTATTGTAATATCGTTGATGGTTTTTCTCTTCATTAGATATAGCTTCATTTGCCCTTCCCAGCCAGGATTTTGCTTCGCTTGTTTCTATCAAGTCATTTGGGATGCCAGCATCAATCTCGTTTTGGACACCTTCTCGTTTGCCAATCAAAATCTTGGTAGCCCTCTGATGATCTCTCACGTATTTTCCCGTGTTGAAGCAATACAATGCATGTTTGAAGAAAATATCTTTGAGTGGATTTATGACTGTGCTAATAGCAGGACCGAACCAACTACCCAGGTTGTGCGGCATTGTTTGCACCAACTTACAGAAAAGCACAAGGACGATAAAGCAGACAATTGATGTGTCGATATACCAAGAAAAATGTCCTGCTGACAAGATATTCAGTAACAATGAAGTTTTGGTTATGACATTTCGAAGACTCATAAAATCAAGCACAATCATTAGATTTAGTTACAGGTGCTCAGAAGTTCAACGACAGTAAGAAAAAAAAGAGAATTACCTGCTGATATGACAGAAAATTAAATAGATTCCAAGCTGAGTGTGAAAGACATAGTAGTATATGATTTCAGCTATCACCAATTTGAATTCTGGAAAAAATTCAGAAAATTGAGAAATTAGAACTGGTACAGTATTAAATTATAACCACAGGAAAGTGGAAGCACAGATTATTACAGAAGTAATTAGTTATACTTACTGTGGATCTCCTGTTTCCAGAAGTTGCTTCTAGAAGATCAGGTTTTATCTCAAAACAATGCAATTTCCCCTTTCTAGAAGTTACTTCAAGAATATCAGGTTTTAATTTCTCGAGAGGAAATCAAAACAATTTCCTTATGTTCCCTTTGAGACTGGATCGAGGAAAGAGAAAGTGGAGAACATCAAGGTACCGAATGAAGATAACACGATCTTAGCTTCTCGTTCTCTATCTGACATAGCACAAGGAAGACGTTGCTTATTCAACCGTTCAATCAAGAATCATATTCTCGAATGAAAAAACACAGAAAACCTAGTCTAATATTATATAAACATGGAAGAAAAGTGCAACAGGGTTCACTATTTATTATCATTTGAATATACTTATAGGATCAGCAAGTTCAGCTAAAACAAGTAAAGAACAGATAGGTACTTTGTTATTTATCCAAGCAAAATACCTGTTAGAAAAATAAATTCTACTGTTTGCCGGCACAGAATAAAATCAACGTTTATACATAGAAGGAAATATGAACTGATACACAAGAGAATCCTTTGAGACGGAAAATGACTTAAAATGGATAATATAATCTCATGTGATGAAGGGATGGATACAGTGCACACGCGCACAAATGATTGGAAGCAAGCAAGTAGAAATCAATGAGCTCTAAAACTATTAGGAGAGCAAAGCACCAGAAACTCTAGGAGTAGTACATTTGACAGGATGCAGGAGTGTACCTGGATTGCAGCAGGTCAAACATGAGAGCTTTGAAAGTCACAGTAGGAAATGAAGCAAGTAGGATTGTCGGGATGAACTACGGAATTAGAAGGATGCAGCGAAGAGCTCTATCTTTTGCGGCCATAAAGTGATGCAGTGCAGAAGTAGATGTGAGATCCCTTGCAAGGGAGAGATTAGTCAACGGCCGAGCTTGCAAAGCAATAGAAAGAAAGGGTTTTAAGTATAGGCAACTAGCCAACAACTCCAAGTATTTGGAATATTCGCAATGATTGACCAATAATCTATAGCGGGCAAATTATGTATAGTGTGAAATATAGAATTCGGACGGCTAACAGCAAGCAAATCATATTCATTGGCGTGAATTTTTTTGTTCTATTCAATGTAAAATCTGCTGTCGAAGGTGTAAAAGTCACATCTTGCAAGGCTTAAGAAACACATACATGTCCCCTTCGGTTAGCTGCTACTCCTATTATTTGTGCAAACCCCAGTCGACCAGGTCCCCTACTCCCTTTCACATTTAGGGGACCCAAGGATTAGCAATTCCGGTATGCTTTCTGAGATCTGACTGTTCTTTAGATGTCCAGCTTGTTGGTAATTTTTTACACAAGTTGCCTGTATGTAAATTAGTGTGTGGTTGCAGCACCGGTTGTGCAGCCTTAGTTACGCTTCTCAAGGTCAACCAACCACGGGTTAGAATAGCGGATAATTAATGAGAATAGGAGAACATCAGGTTGCTTCAAGAGGCGGATGGATAACTTCACCTCAAGGTGTGAAAGTTGAAAACAGCTTGGTCGGAGGTAGAACCTTGTAAGTTGGAACTTGCTTAGTTTTTCTCAACCGTCCAACGTCTTCTGTTCACAGAGCCTGCAAAATACGGCCCTTGGACTCACAGAAACGCTCTGAATGAGTATGAGTAAATTCGTCGAACAGTTCACATGCATACGCGGTGCATGGTAGAGCAGCACTGACCGTTTTGCTTGGCGGAGGTCCAGCGCCGCCGCCCATTTCTCTTGGTGGAAGGAAGAGAAGAAATGGTGAGCGGCCGTCGCCCGTCGGCGGACGCGATTGGGGTGAAACATGAATGCCCTCCGCCCTCTAGCTCGTTCTAGCAGCCACCAATGCCGCCGCCGCTGAGTAATCTCCCCCTCCCTCCCCGCACCTTCCCCTCCTCTCTCCCGTGAGCGGAGCAGTCCGCAGCAGGTGGACATGGCATGGGACTGGGGCAAGGCAACTATGCCTGCGGCAGCGACGGCGACATGGCGCAATTAGCGCATGGACTCTCCGACTGTGACCTTCTTGTTTTCAACAGTACAGGAAGACTGAGCTTATTCAGTTGGTTCAGTTTGGCCCGGTAACGTCGTCCAGTATCATGTGAGACTGAGACTGCCACAATTGTCTCGCCAAAGAAATCACTCGCACGACTGCACTGATGAGAGTCTGCATTTAAGTACTCCCTCCGTCCGTAAATATAGATGTCTTCGATTTTTTTAAATTTGAATGAATTTATATGCTAAATAATGTCTAGGTTCATTTAAATTTTGATAAATTTGAGACATCTATTTTGAGACGAAGAAAGTATGAAAGTTCACCGATGAAAGGAGGGGAAAAACCATAAGAAAAGGAGTGATCTGTAAAGACACTTGAAGTATAAAAAAAGACTTGATAATTTTTTTTACATTATTAAGACTTGGTCATTTTTAGTTGCTCTCGAATGTATGCTTACTGATTTGCTGAATGACTCGTTGAAAGGGTAACAGTCGATCGGACCTAATAGATCATATGTACCGTATGTTTTGGCCTCAAGGTGAAAATATGACCTCTACAAATATATATGCCTATATATTAAAGGCGGCAGGATTACCGGTCTCTCCTTGCACGGCCACCGTTCACATGAACATTACAAGTGCCATGAACAGTTCACACAAATAGTTCGAAGTCGTAGATTTTCGTCCGACGGTTCACGTTTCGCACGTACTATTAATCATATCTAATTTTTTTTCAATCGCATGCGAAGTTACATAGACATAAGAGTTAAATCCATCAGAGGTCACTGTAGTTGCTTAGCAAGTTTAATACGGTAATTGTACAACGCTAATACGAGTTTACGGTGATCGAACTTGCGCGAGAGCTTCACACGCAGTCACCTCTCGATACAACGCGATGTATCGCACAACATGGCGGTTAGAGGGTCCCACTGGCAGATAAATAGACGGGAATGTATGGAGAAGGAAGTAGTTTGGAGGGTTTTTTGCAAAATCCCCTACCTGGTACTAACCCCCCTGGTCCGAGCGGACCCGTTCAGTCTCGTTCAGTCCGACCGTGCCCGCGTCATTCCCCTCTGCTTACCCTAAATCGGCGGCGCCGCCGCAGTGGAGTGACCGCCGCCGCAGGAAGGGACCACCGCCGACCAAGGGAGCTGCTCCGCCATGTCCAGCGCAAGCTCATCCTGTTGTGCGCTCCGCCGTGCTGCTCCTCCATTTCCTCTGATAGGTTGCCCTGATTGCGGCCTTAAGGTGAAGCAGGCGAGGTCGGGGACGTCAGATCACCCAGGATGGATGTACTACAAGTGCAAAAATCACGGGGTAAGCTTTTCCGCTCTTAGGATTTAGCTCGAGGTTCTGATTTAGCTCGCGGATGTCGGTTTAGTTCGAGGTTCTTATGATTCAGTCGTTTTTCTCTGTAGTCTGGTTGCAATTTTTGGCACTAGGAGCTCGAGTATGTCAACTATTTGATCGAGAAGAATCACATTCGAGGGGATGATTTCATTGAAGCTTATGGCTGGGCAGAAGAAAGAAGAGAAGAACTTGAGCTTAGGAAGCAGGAGGCAAAAGTTACACGTGTGCAAGGCCAAGAGAAGCAATTGATCATGATTTTGCTGGAACTTAGGAAATTCAATCTTTTTCTGAAGATTGCAGTTGGTGTCATCTGTCTGCTTTGTGCTATGTTGGCTGTTCTTCTGGTGAAGCAGTGAGGTCTGATGGTTATAGGCTAGTGGATGATGTACTAGTGTGTGGTATGATAGGCTAGTGTGATGTAGTGATTCTTTTGTTGATGTAGTACTCAGTGAACCCGATGAAATGGTGTAGTGTGATGATGGAGTGATGCTTTTGTTGATGTAGTACTCAGTGAACCTGATGAAATGGTGTAGTGTGATGATGGTGTGATGCTTTTGTTGATGTAGTACTCAGTGAACCTGATGAATGTGATGCATTTTGGCATGATGTAATGTGAGCCTGAAGTAATGGAGTTAAATGTACTGTGTTGTGCTCACATATCTTGAATATTATGGTTAATATTGGTAGATAAGATACTTGTAGCTGAATTAACATTGGTAGATAAGATACTCTGACAAGATACTTGCAGCTGAATTAACATTCGTAGATAAGACATAAGTTCCAGAACACATAATCAATGCCACTTAAGTGTGTTTGGATTACAAAAAGCATTCAGTAACCAAAATGGTTGCATATACTAGCTACTGGAAACACACTTGCTACTGGAAACATTAGCTACTGGAAACAATAGCAACTAGTACATAGTCTTGTGAATTGAAACACTAGAAACTAGGTTGCCCCTTCTCCACCCTTCTTCAAACCCAGATACCACTCCATCCTCCCAGACTTTGGCACTGGTTCTGTAACCACCTGGGACATGAGAATTGTCTCACTTCTTGTCTGAGAAACAAGAGGAACATCAGTATCTTGCAGTTCAGCTTGATCTGATGCATTTGCTGACAAAAGAGCTCTGTTAACTAGCAGTTCAGCTTGATGAGTTCCACTTTGTGCTGCCTCTGCTGCAACCTTTGCATCTCTCTTAGCCTTCTTCTTTTGTTCAGCTGCAAGTATCTTGTCAAGCTCCTTCTTCTCTGCAGCTTCTTTCTTTTTCTTTTGAGCCACCTCTTTCCTAACCTATGCTATGATTTGTTTGGTTTGTTGCTAAGCCAGCTTGGCAAGCTCTGCTTCTTGTCTTCTCTTCTCTCTATTCTCTGCAGCAAGTGCTGCCTTGGCTTCCATAAGTTCAGCCTTCTTATTTTCCTTCTCCAACTTCTTTCTACCTTTATCATCTATCTTCTTTAACTCAGCTTGATACTTGGCCTCAAGTACAGCCAGTTTTCTTTCTTCATTGGCCTTATTCTTCTCTTGATGCATCTGCAACAACTTCTCAGCAAGTTCACCTTGCCTAACAGTGCTAGTTCCAGCTGGTTGGTTCAGCAAGCTTTGTGCTTCTATGATGAATGTAGACTCTAGCACTAGCCCTGTCTCCAAATGTCTCTGTACTGTCATCTGTACATGCAAAAATTCATAAGTACAAAGGACTGGACCTGTTGTTTAATAGAAATTCATAAGTACAAAGGAGTAAGCTATACCTGCTCCATCAAGTGGTTCACAAGCATATCTTCATGGGTCTCACCAACAGGAATGGACCTATTGTTAACATCTATGTTCTGGTCCTATGATACAAATGCAAACACACCAAGTTATATACCACATCACCATACAAGATTCAGAGAAAATCAAAACAATGTTCCCATATGCCTTGTCATGCATTTCTACTGAGTAGCAAGGGTCAACAACAGTTACAGGATCAATGTCATCATGCCTTAAACAGGATATAACATGTGAACAAGGGATTCCAGTCTTCTGCCACCTCATGCAAGTGCATGTCTTATGCTTCAAGTCAACCACACAGTCAACAGGTTGAGAGGACACAAGTTCTCCCACTTTGAACAGTCCATCCCCTGCCCCTTCTGCAAACACATTGTTTGCAAACTCAATGTTCTTCTGTAGCTTCTTCATTATTTTGGGACATATAGGACCAGTCCAAGTACTTCTCTCTTGATTTTTGGTGTAGTGCCTACTCATAAGTTGACACTTTACTATTTCTAACATTGAAAGCACTGGTAGCTCTCTAGCTTCCAAGATGTACCTGCCAAGCATGTAACATAGATGAAAATAACCAAGATGAAAATAATCAGAGATGTACATAGACATGGACCATTTGAATTATGCATTTGGCAACTTACTTGTTGAAAACCTCACAGTTGTTGTTCAATAGAATATCACATTTTGGTAAGTCACTCTGGAAAGCTCTCACCCATGTTTTTGGATCCAAGTTCTGCAACCAGGCATGAGCATTTGAATTAAGCACTTCCATCTGTGCCATGTGCTTCTCATAGAGTGTAACTGTGTTGCTCCTAGCTATATTTCAAAGCTGGTTCTTCAGTACATCTCCCTTGAATAATTGTTGAAAATTCTACCACATGTGTCTTACACAAAACCTATGCTCTGAATCTGGGAACACAGCTTTGACAGCATTAATCAGTCCCTGCAACCAATGTGTAAGAAATGATTAGTACAATGATGGGAAGAACAGATGGTCCAATGGTTTCAGCATTAACAAGTTACAACTAGCAGTTACCTTTTGTTTGTCTGACATGATGGTCCAAGGTGTTGTGTTGATTATTTCCAAATCAGCTTTCAGAGTTTCTAGGAACCATGTCTAGGAAGTAGTATCTTCCACTTCTACAGCAGCCATAGCAATAGGAAAAATGCAATCATTAGGATCCATCCCAACAGCTGTGAGCAGCTGTCATCTATGCCTTGTTTTAATGTGGCATCCATCAATGAATATAACTGACCTGCAACCTTGTAGGAACCCCCTCTTGCATGCTGCAAGACTCATGTAGCATTTCTTGAATCTTGCATTCTCATCAACTGACAGATAGAAAGTACTGCATGGATTACTCCTCCTGATCTCATTAGCATAATCCCAGAGCATCTTGTATTGCTCTTCTTCATCTCCATATATCACAGTCATTGCAATCCTCTTGGCTCTTTGTAGCTTGCTCCTAGATGGTGTCATGTTCCACCCTTTCTGGACCACTCTTGAGAAATTTTGAAGACTCATTTGTTGATCATCTCTAAAGCTCTCCAAATACTTCTCTGCAATGAATTTTGCTATGAAAGCACTAACCTTCCACTTTCCTCTGCAGGTGTGATGAGGTGTGTACCTCTTTATCTGGAATGCTTTTGTTCTTGAGTCAACAGATGCCCATAGGTACCAACTGCAATTCTTCTCACATACTGCCCTTACCCTCTTCTTGTCATTTATAGGTAGGTTTATACCCTTTCTATGAATGCAACTATATGCCCTGATTACTTTCCTAAGCAACTCCACAGTAGCAAACACTTGACCAACAACAAATTTTGGATCATTCAAATCATCATCTCTGAATGTTCTGAATTGCATCCTCATTGTATCATCATCAGAGTCAGGTCCCCATAGATCATCTTCCTCAGAATCCTCCTCTTTGATTTCACAATTCTCTTTGCCTTTGTCTGTTGCATTTGGAAAGAATTTAGTTGATCTTTTCCTTCTCTTCTTTGCAGTGCTACTCTTGCCTTTGTCAGATCCTTCCTCACCAACTAGATCAGCATCATCTTCACTTAGAGCAAAATCAGAGTCCTGCAGCTCAAAGTCTGAATCTGAAACATCCTCACTGTCAGCCATTGCATCATTCTGTTCCCAATCACTTGCTTCTTCACTTTCATCACTTTCTTCATTATATGCAGCTGCAGTATTGCCTATATTCCTCTTCCTTGACCTTACTCTACCAGCAACAGTTCCTTCATCATGTTTCTCAACTGAATCTTGTACTGAACTTGTGGGATAGACAATTTGAATTGGTACTGGAGGTCCCTCTGCACTTGGATATTCAGGTTGGGTACTCTTTCCTGGCTTTACAGGGCTAATAACAGCAGGCAAAGGAGCAATTGGAAACTGTACTACATCATCATAAGCTTTAAAGATCAAGCTCTGGTCATGGTCCAAGTATATGCTGAAGAAATGATGCCCTCTGTCAACTAAATTAACCATAGCCATGAATGAATGGTCATCACATAGCTCCCTCAAACCATTACTGGCAATTGTAAGCATTGAAATACATTAGTGAATCTTCATTCTACCTGCCATCTCATAGCCAATTTCTTCAATATCCTTTCAAGCATCACTTCTGACCAACTTAGGGTAGCAACTTCATCATAATGAATGATGTGGCCATCAACATAACTTCTGTTCTTGCCAGTGCCCACAAAAAACCACCATGATTTATCTCCAATGTAAAGTATGCACTTCTTTCTCCTGCAAATGAACAATGACATGCTTAATTACCTACTGCAAGCTTCAATTTTGGCATGCACAATAAACAGGGCACATAATATTTCTAACCTTAAATGAAGCAGAAATATGGACATGCCATCCTCAACCTCAACACTGTAAACAATTTTTCTACCATAAAAATGACATTTTTCTTAAACCCTAAGCCCGAATTACACCAAAATCATCTATGAAAACCCTATCGAATGTAAATTGCAAAACAGAGACAGAGGATAGACAGAGTATAGTCAGAGCACCAACATCTAACATGCTGAGCCACAAATCTGCTCAAAATCAAAGTCGGCGGTTCAGGGATTACCGTAGACAGGAGGGGCAGCGCGTGCTATTCATCTTCTAATTTTGTTCAATCACATGCCACGTTATATAGACATAATACAACTTTTTGGTTCAATTTTTTTGTCCTAACCGATATTTTTTTGGGTACGTCGTTTGTAACTATTTGGCTTAAACTTTTTGTCCCACATTTTCAAGTTGTTCGATCCGACGGTACACGTCCGCGCGTGTACTATTTATCATCTAATTTTGTCCAATTGAGTGACACGTCACATAGATTTAATACAACTTTTTGGCTAATTTTTTTTGCCATAACCGATATTTTTGTGTGTACGTCTTTTATAACTATTTGGCTTGATTTTTTTGGCTCAACTTTTCAGGCCGTTCGATCCGACGGTCCGCGTCCGTACGTGCTATTCATTATCTAATTTTGTACAATCGTGTGTCATGCCACGTAGACACAACTTGGCAAATATTTTTTTTTGCCCTAACCAATATTTTTTGTGTACATCTTTTCTAATTATTCGACTTAAATTTTTTGGCCTACCTTTTCTGGCCATAATTTTCTACTTAATTTTCGAACACAACTTCTTGGCTTCATTTTTGTAGCGGTAGTTATTCTATGTCTACGATAATATTTTCTGGTTCTATTTTTTATTATTCAAATATACTTTTCCAAGATAACTTTATTAGTTAATCCAAGATAACTTCTCGCCGGTGTATAATTGTACAACCTTAGTTTTCCAGCAATATTTATTTTAGGGTTATTTCATATTCTTTAGTGAGGTGTTTCTTTTAGGTTATTTTATATTCACTAGCGGTATTTTTTCCTCGCACTTTCCTATCTGTAATTGTCATACAGTAGTTGCTTTTCGATACCTTTTCAGGGGTGGATAACTTTTTAGCTATAATTAACAAGCAGCGATTCAATTTTGTTATGCTTCTTCATTCTTCCACACTAATTGTACCATCCGTCACTTTTTTATTTGCAAATAGTACTTCTGTTTTCTTCTGCCACAACTTCGGATAACAATAATATACTACATAGGACCTATTCTCCAGCAACAATTTTAATTGATTAATTCACAATATTGCCCCTAATAGACGCGGCGTGACGCCGCGCCATGTTCCGTAGTAGCTGCTAATAGTGTTATCGCGTCTTGTTTTGGAAATTATAGTGGTTCTTTCGTCTTAAGAAAGGTGTCAATAGTGTTGAAATAAATTAACAAAAAAATATTACGGCTCCCCAAACACACGTCATAATAGGTTAAAGGGTAAAGACGTAGGGTGAGTGTTGAAATAAATTGTCTAGCCCTTTCCATCAGTTCGGACTTTTGATTGCGTTGGCTAGTGCATGCAATTCAATAAATAGTACTACCTCCGTTTTCACTTGTTTATGTAAGGAAAGCAACAGCTTCGTGCTTCATGGTAACATTTCATGGATAAGGGACACTTTGTTGTGAAACGTAGACCTATCGCTTGCATCACAGAGAACCACATACACATTACAGACAGCTGAAGATTTGTATGTACCGTCGCGGCTGTCGAGTGTGAGAGCTCGAACATTAGGGATGGGACGTCCCCCTTTAATGGTTCAATGGGGGTGCGAGGGTGGATATGGGTCAATCCGCCATACGGCGGTCGATGGGAAAGATGAAGAGAGTTACATAGGTTCAGGCTGCCCTTAGGCATAACACCCTACTCCTGTTCGTGTTTGATTATGGAGGAAAAATACAAAGTGTGATACATGAGGAACAAGCTAAACCTACTTACTATCATACACGGTTCCAACACTATTCACCTTGTATAAATTCCCCTTATTTATGTTTGGACAGTTGCCTTGGATGGGCATTTGTCGCGCACACGCGGCGTGTCGAAAAAAGGGAAAAGAGGGAAAAAACAGGGGCATCAGGCGTCTCCGACCCGGCCGTGGGATGACACTATCGGCCTAGGCGGGACTAAGAGCAAGTCCAGCAGCTCCCCTATATTTTCTCCCCTATATCTTCCTTTAGGGGCTTCCCCTAAAAAGATCCCTCCCCTATAATATGTCTATTTCCAGCAGCTCCCCTATATACTCTCCCCTATATCACATTTACATATATTTTATCAATATTTCATAACTAACTTCATGAATGATTATTTCTATAACCGCCATATTTCAAATGATTATCTGCAACGGCTACTTTTCGACAAGATTATTTCCAACGGCTAGTATTCCAACGGTGCTATTTCCAACGGCTAGTTTTCGAGGTCCATATATACAGGTCCATCCCTCTCAGATCTCTCACATATTCTTGGATATTCCATATATATTTCTCTGATTTTGTATCCTCGCCCACAACTAAATGAGTCGCCGCCGGAGCTTGGCCGTGCGAAGGTGCATGGAGGAGTCGTCCTCGTCGGATGACGAGGACCTCTATGTGATGGCGGCTGTCGTAGCTCAACAAGAAGAGGAGCGCTTGAATGCCCCACGCCATCGTGGTTCCGTACAAGGACGCCAAGTTATTCATCGCGAGAGAGCGGAGGGTTGTATTAGACTCCACCGAGACTACTTCACAGAGAATATGGGATACCCCGCAAGGCTATTTCGTCAAAGGTATGCGATTATCCGAAATGTTCAATTTTTACCTGTCTTGTTCATATCGTCTCATTCCTTTTATTTCTTTGTAGGTTTAGAATGCATCGACCTTTGTTTTTGCACATAGCGGGTGCTATTGAACACCATGATAGATGGTTTGAGCAGAAAAGAAATAATGCTGGTGTTCTTGGATTACATCCTTTGCAAAAGTCTTCAGTCTCACTTTTTCTTGTTCTAGTGCCAAGTGCTGCTCTTTTATTGCTAGTTTCTTCCTTTCCTCTTCCAACCTTTGTTCTTCCATCTCCTTTTCTATTGCAATGGATATATTAAACCGTTCTTGTCTCTTTGCCTCCCTCGAGAGTGCCTCCTCCCTCTTTGACGTAAACAAGCTGCCCAATGTCTCCATGATAGTACTATCACCTGTCGAGTTAGAACTGTTAGCTCGTAGTACTTTCGCAGCCTTCTTACCAATTGGTCTTGTCACAGAAGCTTCTTTGTTGGGAGATGTAGCTTCATCCTCCAACATGATTGTGTTGGTAGTAGGAGTAGATGAACTAGGAGTAGAATGATAAGTCTTTTTCTGCTTTTTGTTGGGCACTCTATTTTTCCACTTCTCTTCACCTTGTAGTTTCTCATAGCAATGCATCAATCCAAAAGCTTTATTACTCTCATCTTCACGGTACTTAATAAGTGCATTTTTCATCTACACAACAAATGAAAACAACCAATGAGCTCAACACAACATGGACATAACACATTAAGTGAGAATAATAAAAAGAATCTGTACCTTGTCAACTTGTGTACTTCCGCTTTGGTTTCTCCTCTCAATTTGAGCCATAGCAGCACAAAACTTGCCAACATGCTCATTGATATAAGCCCAACGATGTTGGAGAGAGTTTTGGCTACGATCCGACTTGCGTCCTATGTGCGTGTGGAAGAAATCATGGACCCTTTTCCAATAGGAGCTGCCCTTTTGTTCGGTCCCTATAATCGGATCTTGAGTAATCGTGAGGTACGCATCACACAACACCAAGTCCTCCTGTGAACTGAAATTTTTTCCTTTCTTTGAGTTTGATCTCACGGGAGGGACATGATCTTCATCTCCACCAAGATTATATGCATGCTGTGTCTCCCCCCAACTGAACTCAGCGTCGTTCAGGTTAACACCACCGTTCAAAATGCCCATAAATGATGAATCCTCCATCAAAAAATCTGCAACAATATGCTACTGTTTAGACAAGTTGTTTTGGTAGCAAAATTGCAGAACAACAAACAAGAATCTAGCTAAATTTTATAGAAACTAAACAACAAACAAGAATCTACTCCCTCCGATCCATATTAATTGACTTTGATTTGTCAAAATTTGGATGAACCTATATACTAAACAGTGTCTAGATTCATTCAAATCTAGACAAATTTGAGTCAATTAATATGAACCGGAGGGAGTAGCTAAATTTGACAGAAACTAATCAACAAACAAGAATCTAGCTAAATTTAGGAAACTAGATAAATTTTTGACAAAAACTGAACAACAATTTGAGAAAAATTGAACAACAGTTGACATAAAAACTATAGGAAACTAGCTCAATTGAGAGACAAACGAACAGAAACCAAACATCCCCTGGCTGGGTACGTCCGCCGCGTCGACCGGCCGCAGAACCTCACCTTCCTGGAACAGAACAAAAACTTGCCATGGCGGGGCTGCACCATCTCCTTCCTCTCCCAGGCACGCCTCCCTCCCCACCTATCTCCTTCCTCTCCCTGGCCCCATCTCCTTCCTCTCCCACGGCGAGGCTGCCCCTTCTCCATCCTCTCCCAGGCGTGCCCCTTCTTCCTCCCCAGGCCCCCCATGGCAGTATCGCTACATCCCCTCCCCTCTACTCTACTTGGCGCCGGAGGGAGGGAGTCTTCCAACGGCAGAGCCGCCCTGCCATGGCAGCCGCTCGATCCCCTCCCGTATGCCCTATTGCGAGCCCGATTTGGAGAAAAAAAGGGGAGGAGAGACGAACCTGATTTCGATCTCGCGTGGCCGGTGGCGGGAGGGAGTCTTCCAGGGCGAGCGGTTGCTCCCGTCGACGGATTGGGGACGCCTCCGTCGCCCCGATGCGTAGGGGTTGTGGGGGGGCTGGGTCGGGGAGGCGGATTCGTCGGGGAGGCTGTAGGGAAGCTGCTGGAGGGTTTTTTTTCGTTCTCTCTCCCCTATGTTCCGTACCAGGGAGGCTATCCGGGTCCTCCTAGACTTGCTCTAAGCCGGGGCTCATGGGGCAGGACTGCCTAGGAAAGGTCCCCAATTGAGGTCGTGCGCGCTCCAAGCGTGCGGCTGTGATGCTTTGCCTGTATGGGGCTTCTCGGGTTCTTGACATACGTCTAGTCCTTTCTTAAGCCTCGCCAATAGGTAGTTGTGATGCGTGCTCTCCCCTTTAGTCCGCTTTGCTAGGTGGGCCTCATGCTCGGGTGGGCCCGTGGAACCACTGGTCCCCATGGCCCCAACAGCGACATGGCTAGTTCATATAACACTTTATTTACCTTCATAGACAAAAAGCTACTCCCTCCGTTTGAAAATATAAGACGTTTTAGGTTTGTGAAGGAGATGTATCTAGACATCTTTTAGTGTATAGGTTCAAATGAATCTAGACACTAAAAGGTGTCTAGATACATTTCCTTCACAAACCTAAAACGAGTATTAATCAGCACAACCAATACACAATTACCGTAGAAGCAAACAAATCATCCACGTGTACAACACCATAATTTGGAGGACAGACAAACACTTGTACCGCAATAGGGGTAACACTCATTTTAGACCGCAGAAACATTAAGTTGGGGCAAAATTCAATTCTGGTTAACTAAACTAAAGAAAGCACATTAATACTAAAATCTTGCACTTGCAATAACTACATACCATTCATATAAGCAGAACACGTAACAGCAAAAGAATTCGTTAGAAACCATTCACGATATTTCTACTTTAGAGGCAAACATTTTTAATCTATTGATAGGAAAAACCCAAATGGTATGAATTCTTGGTGTTTTCAATGAACAATACATAGCATTTACACGGCTAGAATTCATAACTGCATGGACAATCACATTTAGGAGCATTCAGGTATCATTGTAAACTGACAAAAACATCACGTCTAGGTGCCAACATCTGATATAGTCAATACCAGAGTATTTGAGACCATTTCAAGAACATACTTAGTTGTGTACATTTCTAACCGCTTCTTGAGGGCTTGTACAAAAGAGAGGCTAAAAGTACCATACAACTTTCATCAAATTAGCATTATATCTAGATTATCGAGCGTATTGGGTTTTGGCAGAAGCGGTGATCTCGTTACACATCCCGTTTACGTATTATATAGGAAAGAAATAAAGACCCTTGCGGTGGCCAGTACAAGGGAGAATAATCGATCGTTTACAAGAGATAAAATATGATCGATCTCTCAAGTCATATCGTGTGCAATCGTAACAACCTTGGAGTACTACTCCATAGGATAGAAACAACACGTACAAGGAAAGTTACAATGAGACGTTACATATATATCTAATAGCCTCCCTTAATCACAACCTTTAGAAAGGTTAGGATTACGCTTAAATTCATTCAGATCTTTAATCGCTGGAGCTTTTGTAAAACCATATGCAACTTGATTTTTGCTTGATATGAACCTGATGTTAAGCATTTTGTTTGCAACTCTTTCTCGAACAAAGTGATAATCTATCTCAATATGTTTGGTTCTGACATGAAAAATAGGATTTGCAGACAAGTATATAGCTCCTAAATTATCACATCATAGACATGGCTTTACCTTTTGTTGAACACCAAGTTCAGCAAGCAACGCTTCAACCCATATCAGTTCAGCTGTAGCATTAGCTAAGGCTTTATATTCAGATTCAGTACTAGATCTTGAGACTATAGCATGTTTTCTTGCACTCTGTGAGATCAAAATTGGTCCAAGAAAGACATCAAATCCTCATGTAGATATTCTATCATCTAGGAAACCTGCCCAATCTGCATCTGAGAAAGCACCAAGCAAACTAGATGACGACTATTGAAAAGTTAACCCAACATGTATAGTCTCCTGAACATATCTTAAAATCCTCTTTGTAGCTGTCCAATGAGTAGTTGTTGGAGCATGTAGATATTGACATACTTTATTTACTAAGAAAGAAATGTCAAGCCTTGTAAGTGTTAATTATTGTAAGGCACCTACAATGCTTCTATATTGTGTACTATCATCAGGACTAAGAGGTGTTCCTTCAGTCAAGGATAATTTTTCAGTAGATGATAAGGGTATAGTGTACTTTGTCATACCAACTTTAGCTACTAAATCAGCAGCATATTTTTCTTAAGTAAGGAGCAACCCATTCTGAGTTCTCTTTACCTCAATACCCAAGAAGAAGTGCAAATCTCCCAAGCCTTGAGTGCAAAATCAGTGTTGAGATCATGAAGAAGAGCATAAATAGCCTAATTAGATGAACCGGTGACTATGATATCATCAACATATATTAGAACAAATATCATAACTTGTGCTTTATTATAGATAAAGAGTGAAGTATCTACTTTAGAAGGAGTTAAACCAAGTTGTTGCAACTTCGCACTAAGTCTTGAGTACCATGATCTGGGGGCTTGATTAAGTCCATAAAGGGCTTTATCAAGTTTGCAAATATAGTTTGGGGTAGCGGAAGACTCAAAACCTGGAGGTTGTTTCATATAAACTTCCTCTTCTAGAACACCATGCACTGCCAGTACAAGTCTGATAGTTGCTGCCTTGACAACAGGACTGAAGGTATCTTCATAATCTATGATATATCTTTGCTTAAATCCTTTTGCTACCAAGCGTGTCTTATACCTTTTAATTATACCATCTGCATGTTTCTTAACACGGTATACCCATTTGCAATCAATAAGATTCTTTGTGAAGTGCGAAGGAACAAGATGCCATGTTTCATTTTGCATCATGGCATTGTATTCTTCCTCCATCATCTTGCGCCAACGATCGTCCCCAAGAGGCTTTACGAGTGTTTGAGGTTGACCTGTAAACGTGAATATATTGATTTGGATTAAGTATACCTTTTTGGAGTCTCGGGCAAGGTTCAGCGAGTGGAGAAGGATTCGGTGGTACATGCAGTGGTGCAGTAGAGCCAGCCACAGAGGATCTCTATTACTGTTGACATTATCAGCAATGTCAGCAGTAGTATCCGGTGTAGCAGTATCCCTGGAGTCAGCAGGCAAGGCAGGGGACCTATAGCCGTACTGCGAGGGCGACCGCGCCTTGGAGCCGCGTGAAGGCGACGTGGAGTCAAGCGACCGTGCCCTGGGGCCATGTGCGGGCGACGCGGAGTCGTGACGCTGAGGGCGTCGAGCGGGAGATCGCGTGCGACGACCAGAGCATGGGCGCAACATGGTCCAGCCAGGAGACATCGGCTGTGGACCTGACCGCGCATGCGTGAGCGCGAACCGGGACCGGGGCGACGTGATGTGACACGCGGGTGAAGGAGTCCTTGAGCGTGACGTTGCGGTGCGAGGTGGGGACACGATCCCACGCGGCACCAACGGACGCACCGAATAGTTTGGCTGCCGTACAGAGGGATCCACCTCGGGATCAGTCTCCGCGCGATCCGAGGCAGAATCAGTAGGATCTTTTTCGGTACCGCTACTCACGCTGGATGTTTCTAGGATTGTTTTCTCCACCGTTTCTTCAAGAATTTGAGTGGGATTTCTTGCAGTTTCTTCCTAGTCATCAACAGTACCTACTGGAACATCATGATTTGCAACATCTTGGTGCTCATTAGTAACAACAAACACAACAGGCAAAGGCATATAATCATCAACAGTTGCAACCCCATTATTAGATGTGTCTTGCGGTAAAACAAGTTATATCATTCCAAAGACGTGAGCCAGCATTAGCATGCAACTCAGCAAAGGGAAAGATGTTTTCATCAAAAACAACATCTCTAGAGATATAAACACAAACAGTGGAAATCTCTAGAAAATTCCTTATTTGACACTATCTCCAAATATGATTTCTTATTTGACACTGAACTTTTTTCTCTTCCCTATATGACACTTGGTGTAATTTTTTGCCTTATATGACACTCTAGTTTATTTTAAGATCTAACGGTGTTAGTTGGGAACATAAAAAGGCGCTTCTGCCCTTAGTGCATAATGTGACTAAAAAAATGTTTGTCAGCATAAAGGTGGTTGTATTGTGATGTACTTGGTCATCGTTTGTTGGTTGCTCATGGTATATGCAAGAACGTGTGCATCTTCAACTTCAAGGGAAGTAGCGAATGTGCACAGTTACAGTTTTTTTGAGCTCTCATGTCTTAATTTCTTAGTAGTTCAGAACTTTAAATATGCCAATTTTGTAACAGAGTGTAGCTATCATGTCTTAATTTCTTAATTTCACCGATGGAGTATATATATCACATTTTTGCTAAGGAGTATACATAACCTGCAATATACACACTTGAAGTATATGAAAGAACTAAGAACTTGGAGTATCCAAAAAGAATCAACATATGTTGCCAGACAACCTATAAACAATGTGTATATACTGTTAGGAATAGACAAGTTATATCCCTCTGGGGCCAAAGGCCACAATATATAGTACAGGTGCCGGGCAAATATGTAGGAAGCCCCCTAACATATGGGGGAAATACAATATACAGATATATACATCTAACACCCCCCCTCTCAAACTCATGGTGGATCCACAACACTGAGTTTGGAGAGGAAGAAATCATGCTGCGCTCTGGTCTGTGCCTTCGTGAAGAAATCCGCCAACTGTAAATCTGAAGGCACATACTGAAGCGCAACAACCTGAGCCTACACCTGAGCACGTGTATAGAAAGCATCAACACCAATATGCTTGGTAAGCTCATGCTTGACCGGATCACGTGCAACACTAATATCTCATGTACTGTCAGACAAAACCAGACTGTGTGTGGTAATAGAGACCCCAAAATCCGCAAGTAACCACCGTAACCAGGTCACCTCAGCAGTCAACAAGGCCATAGCACGCAACTCAGCCTCAACACTCGAACGGGAAACTGCTGTCTGTTTCTTCGTCTTCCAAGCAATGAGCGAACCACCAAGAAACACACAGTAAGCAGAAAGTGAACGGCGATCCGAAGAATCACTCGCCCACGTAGCGTCCGAATAGCACTAGAGCTGGAGGGAGCTGGAACGAGGAAAGAAAAAGGCGACGAGTGATCGTACCACGAAGATAACGGAGAACACGGAGAATATGACTATAGTGAACAGTGGTAAGAGCAGAAACAAACTGACTCAGAATATGAACAGGATAAGAGATGTCAGGACGGGTGACAACAAGATAAACAAGACTCCCAACAAGATGACGATAACGCGTCGGATCAGAAAGAGGATCACCATCAGTAAGTTGAAGCTTAACATTAAGCTCCATAGGGGTCTCAACAGTGCGCTCATCCCCAAGAGCAGCACGAGTAAGAAGATCCTGAATATACTTCTCCTGAGAGATGTAAAAGCCATCAGAAGTGGAGGAAACCTCAATCCCAAGAAAGTATCGAAGAGGACCAAGATCAGTCATAAGAAACTGATCACGAAGACGAGCCTTAACAAAGGCGATATACTCAGGATCATCATCGGTAATGATCATATCATCAACATAGAGAAGAAGAAGAGTGCGTCCACGAGGAGAAGTGTGAACAAACAACGCTCGGTCATGAGCACTAGGGGAGAAACCAGCAGCAGTCACTACAGAAGCAAAGCGCTCAAACCAGGCACGAGGGGCCTGTTTGAGGCCATAAAGAGAACGCCGAAGACGACAAACCATCCCCTCGGGAACAGAATACCCAGGAGGAGGCTGCATATAAACCTCCTCACTCAACTCACCATTGAGAAAGGCGTTCTGAACATCAAGCTGGGACACAGACCAGTGACGAACAGACGCAACAGCAAGAAGAGTACGCACAGTGGTCATATGAGCCACAGGAGCAAAGGTCTCATCATAGTCACGACCATGCTCCTGCTGAAAACCACGAGCCACAAGACGCGCTTTATAGCGCTCAAGAGATCCATCAGAGCGAGTCTTAATCTTATAGACCCACTTACACGTGATAGGACGAACACCGGGAGGGGGAGAAACAAGATCCCAGGTGCCAGTGCGCTCAAGCGCAGCAATCTCCTCAGCCATGGCCAGCTGCCATTCAGGATGATGCACAGCATCCCGATAAGAAGTCGGCTCGGAGGCAACAGAAAGACCATACTAACTAGGAGAGTAACGGTTGGGGGCACAACGCTGACGAACAGGACAAGGAGAGGGAAGATCATCAGAGGAAGACGACGCAGGAGATGACGATGAAGAAGAGGGAATAGGAGAGGAGGACTCCGGAGAACGAGGAGAACTAGGAGAACTAGACGGAGCAAAGGGGGACGGTGGCGAAGAAGAGACATCAGGGGGAGGAGATCCTGAAGAAGACACAATAGGGGTAGAAGGAGGTGTGTCGGGAAAGAGAAGAAAAGAGATATCTTCCACCGGGTAAGTACCAGCAGTGGGACGAGGATAGAAAGGACGTGTCTCATCAAAAGTAACATCACGAGAGATACGCATCCTACGACCAACAGGGTCCCAACAACGATAGCCCTTATGCTCATCACTATATCCGTGGAAGACACACTCAACAGACTGAGCGGTCAGTTTGGTGCGTTCGCGAGGAGCAAGGAGAACATAGCAAACACAACCAAACAAGCGAAGCATGGAGTAGTCTGGAGACTATCCAGATAGGTGCTAAAGAGGGATACCACCCTGCAAGGCGGCAGAAGGCTGAATATTGATGAGGTAAGCCGACGTAGCAACAACCTCAGCCCAGAAATGCGGCGGGAGAGAGGAAACAATCATCATAGCACGAGCGGTCTCAAGAAGATGGCGATGCTTACGCTCAGCAACGCCATTCTGGGCATGTGCGCCAGGACAAGAGAACTGAGCAAGGGTTCCCTGCTTAGCAAGGACACCTCGCAACATCTGGGAGATATACTCACCATCAGAATCAGCACGAAAAACACGGATGTGGGTAGAATACTGAGTACGGACCATGGCCACAAAACGCTGATATATGGAAAGCACTTCACTGCGAGAGCACATAAAATACAACCAAGTGTACCGAGAAAATCATCGATAAATAAAATATAGTAGCGATGGCCCCCTTTCGAATCGAAAGGAGCCGGACCCCAAACATCATAATGAACGAAATCAAAAGGTCGTTGAGATACAGACGCGCTAGTAGGATAGGGAAGCTGAATCTGTTTACCCAACCTACAGCCCTGATAATGCAAAGACCCATCTCATGAGACAGACCCCAGAAGACCACGATAAACTAATGATGACAGGCGAGAGTCACAGAGGTGACCAAGACGATGATGCCACTGCTGAAAGGAGCTGGTAGTAGAGGCGACAACCGGAGAAGAACTGGCAGATGAAGTGGCAGTGGAAGGAACACGAAGCCAGTCTAACTCCCAAAGTCCTGAAGAGTCACGGCTGCGAGGGCCAGCTCCAACCAGGGCCTGTGTGCAACGGTCCTGGACAACACAAGAATCAGCATCAAGAATGACGCGGCAACCAGAGTCAGTAAGCTGGCTAGCAGAGAACATATTCATATTAAGAAGAGGGACATGAGAAATATCAGGAACAAAAAAAGAAGAAGTAGAAAGGGTGCCCCGACTAGAAACGGGAAGAGAGGTACCATCAGCCATAAAAACACGGAAAGTAGAAGGGAGAGAACGAAGAGCGGACAGAAAAGAAGACTCAGAGGTCATATGAAAAGAAGCTCCAGAATCCAGATACCACGGAGACGTACCTGACTGTGTAGAAGGTGGTGGTCGCACAGTGCCTGAAGAGTCAGTCACAGAACCAGCAGTGCCCGTCGAAGAAGAGCCTGTAGCAGCAAGCAGACCGCGAAGACTCCTGATAATGTCCTGATCAGAGAGAGCAGCTGCTGAAGACCCAGAAGGAGCTGACTGCCCACGAGCCTGGTGCTGCTGACGTAAACTAGGGTCCCGTGTATAACAGGTGGCCCAAGTGTGGCCATCCCTGTTGCAGTAAGAGCAGTGACGAAGAGAACCACGGCGACCCTGACCACGAGCCTGCTGGTGCTGACTCTGACCCTGAGGCTGCTAGTGCTAAAGCTGACCCTGACCCTGACCTGGAGGAGTGGGTAGAATCGGCGGCGGCGGCACAGGGGACCGCGGCTGAGTCGAGGGAGCAGACGACAAAGAAGCACCACGAGTAGCAAGAACAGACGGGACCGCAAGAAGACCAGCACTACGGAGACGGGTCTCCTCAGCCCGAAGCTCAGACAACACCTCAGAGAGTGGAACACGGCCACGAGCATTCAGCTGAGCACGCCGGAGCTCAAACTCCTGGCGAAGCCGAGACAGAAACTCATAGATGCGGTGAAACTCCAAATCCGAGCGCACAATCTGGCAGCACGAGCATGCGCCACAAACAGTAGTGCGGAGAGAATCAAGCTGACGCCATATATCAGCACTCTGAGTATAGAACTCATCAATAGTGGAATCACCTTGCTGAAGAGCATGCTCCTGGCGAACCACGGACAGGTAAAGAGCATCCCCAGACGGCTGATATCGCTGACGAAGATGTGCCCACTGAGCAGCAACAGTAGGGAGACTCATGAACTCGGCAGCATACTGGGGCAGAACACTAGAGGTGAGAACAGCAGTAGCACGAGCATCCTCATCGACCCACTGAGTGTAGGCAGTCAGAGCGTGGCGATAGGTCTCGAGATCAGCAGAGTACTGTTTGAACTTCAGGTCATAAGCAGCAACAACACTATCATCGGCACTCTGAGCAGCATCCTTGGCCTCCTGAGAAGCATCAGCACCGAAAACAATCGGCGTCGGCGGAAGGGGAGCCACAGGAGCAGGGGGACACGGCGGAAAGGAGACCTCGCCGGAGAGCACACCCCAAAGACGGAGATCGCGCATGTGAACACGCATGAAGGCAGCGAAATCAGGATAATTCGCGCCATCGAAGATCACCAGGCAGCGAGGAATCGCAACATAGCCCGATGCAGAAGACATCTCTCTTTTTTTATCTCTCAGATCCAAACGGGGACCGTCGAAGACCAACTGTCACATCCGACGAAAACTGGAGTCCGGCGGTCCGGCGGTCGGCAGGCTGGAGGTCCCTGGCAGGAGGTGGCGCAGGGCGTGACGCAGGCAGGCGTCAGGCAGGAGGCAGATGGCGGGGTCCCGCACGGTGGAGGCAGAGGGCGGGCCCACGCGCGCAGGCGGTAGAGGCAGAGCAAGCCAGCGGATCGGCGGGTGCGCGTAGGAAGTGGAGAGGCCAAGCGAAGCTGGTGGGGCCAATCGGTAGTGGGAGGTTGGGTGGATTGGTGTAGGGGTTCGTAGCATGGAAAACAAAAATTTTCTATCGCATACAAACAAACAAGCCAAGATCTATCTACTAGATTGTAGCAACGAGTCGATGGAATAACTTACCCTCGAAGATTCCAAAGCGTTTAACGAGAGCGGATTCTCGTGGGTGATGTAGTCGTACTCTTCCCGATCTCAAGATCGTGTAGACGATCCTTCCGGCGCTGCGTTCCGGCAGCGCTCCCGCAGTCGGTCACACGTTCGGTACTCGACGAAGACCTTCCTCTCCCTTGTTCCAGCAGGCAGCGGAGGTTGTAGCACTCTCCTCGCGATTCCGGCAGCACAACGGCATGGTACCGGAAGTAGAGGGGAAATCCCGCAGGGCTTCGCCTTAAGCCGGAGCGAGTATGGTGGATTATGAGAGAGGGCTATTAGTGGTCTACAGATTAGACACACCAATTAGAAGGCTCTAAACCGCAGGCTAAAGCAATTAGAAGCTCTAAACCAAAACGGCTCTAAACCGGAGATTAGAGGTAGAAACTTGTGTGTCTAGAGGAGGAGGCCCTGCCCCTCCTTTTATAGGTGGGAGGCGCGGCCAGGGGAGGGGAGTCCCTCCCCAAGTCGGCCTTGGGTGGCGCGCCGGCTTGGGGAGGAGACTCCTCCCTCAAGTCGGTTCCCAACTCCTCTTGCTTGTTTCCCACAGTTTCTTGTTTTAGCCGTTTGACTTTCAAACTGGACATTTGACTTTTCTGTTTTAGGATTCAATTTAATCCTTTATTTGGGACAGCAAGAACACTTAGTACGTGATGCAATCATTCCAATATGTAATGACACATTCATGTACCCCTCCCCCCTCCCGGAGTGCCGGACATTCCGGAACCTTCTAGAACATTCACCGGAATCATTTCCGAACTCCGAAACGGGACTTTCTTTATATGAATCTTATTCTCCGGACCATTCCGAATCACCTCGTGATATCCCGGATCCCATCCGAGACTCCGAACAACATTCGGTCTCTTTCTTATAATACCATAACTACTCAAAACAACGTCGAATCCTTAAGTGTGTCTCCCTACGGTTCGTGAATTATGCGGACATGATCGAGACACTTCTCCGAACAATAACCAATAGAGGAATCTGGAAATTCATATGGCTCCCACATATTTCTACGATTACTTTGCGATCGAATGAACCACTTACATACGATACCAATTTCCCTTTGTCTCACGATATGTTACTTATCCGAGGTTATGATCGTCGGTATCTCTGCATACCTAGTTCAACCTCGTTACTGATAAGTACTCTTTTCTCGTTCCCGTGATATGTGATCCCTTGTGAGCCAGTCACATGCTTGCAAGCTAATTGGATGACATTTCACCGAGAGGGCCCAGAGAATATCTATCCGTCATATGGATGGACAAATCCCACTCTTGATCCATGTGTCTCAACCAATACTTTCTGAACACTCAATGCCACCTTTATAGCCACCCAGTTACGGTGTGGTGTTTGATGTCATCAAAGCATCCATCCGGTAAAGGTGATATGCATGATCTCATGGTCAAAGGAATTAGGTTACTATGTATCAGAAAGCATATAGCAATTGAACTATTGAAATGACTTGATCTTTATGCTACGCTTATCTATAGGAGTATGTCCACCATATCATTCTCCTAACGATATGATCTTGTTGTTGATAACATCTCAATGTTCATGATAGGGAAACCACAATCATTTATCAACCAACAAGCTAGTGAAGTATAGATGCTATACTAGGGACTTCAAATTAAGTTTACAAATCACACAAGTATTAATGTTTCCCTGTTAATACTATTATAGCATGAATGTAAACATTTATCATAAACACAAAGATATAATAATAACTACATTTATTATTGCCTCTAGGGCATATCTCCAACAGTCTCCCACTTGCACTAGAGTCATCTAATCTAGATTACATGGTAATATACCGAACACCCATGGCAGTTTGGTGTTGGTCATGTTTTGCCCTCGGGAGAGGTTTAGTCAACGGATCCGCCACATTCAGATCTGTGTGTACTTTGCAAATCTTTATATCCCCATCCTGGATATGTTCTCGAATAGCGTGAAAACGTAGCTTGATATGCTTCAGCTTCTTGTGTGACCTTGGTTCTTGCGCATTGGCTATGGCGCCCATGTTATCACAGTAGATAGACATTGGGTCCAGCGCACTAGGAACCACACCCAGCTCTGTAATGAACTCTTTCATCCATATCGCTTCTTGTGAAGCCTCCGAAGCAGCCATGTATTCCGATTCAGTTGAAGATCTCGCCACAACGCTTTGCTTTGCACTCCTCCAGCTAACTGCTGCACCATTCAAAATAAATACGTATCCAGATTGTGATTTAGAATCATCCGGATCAGTGTTCCAACTAGCATCGGTGTAACCATTAACAACGAGCTGTTCATCACCTCCATAAGAAAGAACCATATCCTTAGTTCTTCTCAAGTACTTAAGGATGTTTTTGACCGCTGTCCAATGATCCACTCCTGGATCACTTTGATATCTGCTAGTTAAACTAACAGCATATGCAATGTCGGGTCTAGTACATAGCATGGCATACATTAGAGATCCTATGGCCGAGGCATAGGGAGTCTTACTCATCCTTTCTCTATCTTCTGCCGATGTCGGACTTTGAGTTTTACTCAAGGTCGTATTGGGCAACATGGGCAAGAACCCTTTCTTGCTTTCTTCCATTCCAAACCTCTTTAGAACTTTGTCCAAATATGTACTCTGTGACAATGATATTTGGCGTTTCGATCTATCTCTATAAATCTTTATGCCTAATATGTAAGCTGCTTCTCCAAGATCCTTCATTGAAAAACTATTATTCAAATATTCTTTGACACTATTAAGAAGGTCTACATCATTCCCAATCAACAATATGTCATCCACATATAGTATTAAGAATGCTACAGAACTCCCACTCACTTTCTTGTAAATACAAGCTTCTCCATAAGTTTGTATAAAACCAAAACTTTTGATTACCTTATCAAAACGTTGATTCCAACTTCGGGATGCTTGCTTCAATCCATAGATGGACCGTTGAAGTTTGCATACCTTGTTAGCATCTTTAGGATTGACAAAACCTTTGGGTTGCATCATATACAACTCTTCATCAATATCTCCATTGAGGAATGCTGTTTTGACATCCATCTGCCATATCTCATAATCATAATATGCAGCGATTGCTAACATAATCCTCACAGACTTTAGCTTCGCTACCGGTGAGAAAGTCTCATCGTAGTCAACTCCTTGAATTTGTCGAAACCCTTTTGCGACAAGTCGAGCTTTATAGACAGTAACATTACCATCAGCATATGTTTTCTTCTTGAAAATCCATTTGTTCTCGACAGCCTTTCGGCCATCCGGTAAGTCCACCAAAGTCCATACTTGGTTTTCGTACATGGATCCAATCTCGGATTTCATGGCTTCTTGCCATTTATTGGAATCTGGGCTCATCATCGCTTCCTCATATGTCTCGGGGTCATCGGTGTTGTCCACCAACATGACACTCATAACGGGATCATACCAATCTGGAGTGGTACGAGTTCTCGTTGACCTCCGAGGCTCTGTAGCAACTTCAACCGAAGTTTCATGATCACCATCATTAGCTCCCTCTCTAATTGGTGCAGGCACCACAGGAACTTCTTCCGGTGCTGCGCTACTCGCAATTTCGAGAGAAGGTTCGACAACCTCGTCGAGTTCTACTTTCCTTCCAGTCACTTCTTTCGAGAGAAATTCCTTCTCTAGAAAGGATCCATTCTTGGCAACGAAGATTTTGCCTTCGGATCTATGATAGAAGGTATACCCAATAGTTTCCTTCGGGTATCCTATGAAGACGCATTTTTCCGCTTTGGGTTCAAGCTTGTCCGGCTGTAACTTCTTTACATAGGCTTCGCATCCCCAAACTTTAAGGAACGACAATTTAGGTTTCTTCCCAAACCATAATTCATACGGTGTCGTTTCAACGGATTTAGATGGTGCCCTATTTAAAGTGAATGCGGCTGTTTCTAATGCATAACCCCAAAATGATAGCGGTAAATCTGTAAGTGACATCATAGAACGAACCATATCTAAGAGAGTTTGATTACGACGTTCGGACACACCATTACGCTGTGGTGTTCCCGGCGGTGTCAATTGTGAAAGTATTCCGCATTTCTTCAAATGCTCGCCAAACTCGTAACTTAGATATTCACCTCCACGATCAGAACGTAGAAATTTAATCTTCTTGTTACGTTGATTCTCTACCTCACTTTGAAACTCCTTAAACTTCTCGAAAGTTTCGGACTTATGTTTCATGAAATAGATATACCCATATCTACTCAAGTCATCCGTGAAGGTAAGAACATAACGATAACCACCGCGCGATGCTACACTCATTGGACCACACACATCGGTATGTATAATTTCCAATAAGGCCGTAGCTCGTCCATCATACCAGAAAATGGAGTCTTAGTCATTTTTCCCATCAGGCATGCTTCGCATCTTTCAAGTGATTCAAAATCAAGTGATTCAAGAAGTCCATCGGAATGGAGTTTCTTCATACGCTTCACTCCAATGTGACCAAGACGACAGTGCCACATATAGGTCGAATTATCGCTTGATTTCAAACGTTTAGCCTCAATGTTGTTGATATGTGTATTTACACTATCGAGATTCAATAAGAATAGACTATCAAAGGTGCATGTGCATAAAACATATTACTCATATAAATCGAACAACCATTATTCTCTGATTTAAACAAGTAACCGTCTCGCAATAAACAAGATCCCGATATAATGTTCATGCTTAACACAAGCACTAAATAACAATTATTTAAGTATAAAACTAATCCCGATGGTAGATGAAGGGGTAGCGTGCCGACCGCGATCACATCAACCTTTGATCCGTTTCCCACGCGCATCGTCACCTCGTTCTTCGCTAGCTTCCGTTTATTCTGCAGCACCTGTTTCGAGTTACAAATATGAGCAACCGAACCAGTATCAAATACCCAGGCACTACTACGAGTACTAGTGAGATACACATCAATAACATGTATATCAGATATACCTTTCTTCTTGATGTTGCCGTTCTTCAAATCCGCCAAGTACTTTGGGCAATTCCGCTTCCAGTGACCTTCTCCCTTGCAGTAAAAGCACTCAGTATCAGGCTTAGGTCCAGCCTTGGTCTTCTTCGCCGGCGTGGTAACTTTCTTACCACCCTTCTTGAAGTGTCCCTTTTGCTTAGACTTGCCTTTCTTGAATTTGGTGGTCTTATTGACCAACAACACTTGGTGCTCTTTCTTAATCTCCACTTCTGCAGATTTCAACATGGCAAAGAGTTCTGGCAACGTCTTATTCATGTTCTGCATGTTGTAGTTCATCACAAAGTTCTTGTAACTTGGTGGTAGTGATTGGAGGACACGGTAAATCCCCAAAGCATTAGGAATCACAATACCCAAGCTTTGAAGTTTGTTTGCATGCCCAGACATCTTAAGCACATGCTCACTGACGGAGCTGCCCTCTTCCATCTTGCAGTTAAAGAACTTTTCAGAAGCTTCATAACTTTCAATTGCCGCATGAGTCTCAAAAATCAATTTGAGATCCTCGAAAATATCATATGGGTCTGAATCCTCAAACCTTTTCTGAAGCTCTGATTCCAAACCATACAAGATAGCACACTGAACTATGGAGTACTGATTCTTCCGAGCGAGGTAAACATTCTTTACTTCATCGGGAGCATCATCTGCAGGTGGGTCACCCAGCGGTGCATCCAGCACATAGGTCAAATTACCAGCTGTGAGGACAATCCTCAAATTGCGGAACCAATCCGCGAAGTTGCTTCCATTGTTTTTCAACTTTTCTTTCTCTAGGAACGCATTAAAATTGATGGTAGGGGCTGCCATTGATCTACAACATATTTGCAATAGTTTAGACTAAGTTTATGACAAATTGAGTTCAAATTAATTAATGAAATTAAACTAGGTGAACTCCCACTCAAAACAATATCCCTCACATTGTTTTAGTGATCACACGAACCAAATCCACCATATCAACACCGATCATCACGAGAGTTGATATAGTTTCAATGGCGAACAATCGACATGTTCATCATATCTACTATATGATTCATGCTTTACCTTTCGGTGATCCGTGTTCCGAGACCATGTCTGTACATGCTAGGCTCGTCAAGATCAAACCTTAGTTTCTGCATGAGCAAATCTGGCTTGCTCACGTTGTATACACTTGCAGAATCTAGCACACCCGATCATCACGTGGTGCTTCGAAACAACAAGCTTTAGCAACGGTGCTAACTAAGGGTGAACACTTTATGATTTGAAATTGATGTGCATGAGGGATCATCTTATAATGCTACCGTCGTCTACTAAGCAATACAAGATGCATAAAGGATTAACATCACATGCAATTCAATATATATGTGATATGATATGGCCTTTCTTCTTTGTGCTTCCGATCTCCATCTTCAAGCACGAACACGATCTCCATCATCACCGGCATTGCATCAAGGTCAATGACGCTTCTCCATGGTTGTCGTCCACCGGCTTCAACTATTACAACTACTTTGAATAGACACGCGGGTCTTAACATAAATTAAAGACAACCATATGGCTCCTGCCGGTTGCCAACTTACAATAAGGAACATTGCATACATCAAACATAATCACAATCATGGCCATATCACATCACTGCACACCCCTGCAAAACAAAGTTAGACGCCTCTACTTTCTTTGCATATTTTACGTGGTTTGGGGCTTTCAATAAGTGTCGTTCTAACTTACGAACAAGAACCACAACATTGATACTAGCATTGTTGATCACCCGTTGTAAATTGGATCTTAACTATGCTAGGAGAAACAGGCACCCGCAAAGCCACTTATGCAATACAAGTTGCATGTCAAGCGTGGAGCAAGTCTCATGAACGATGTCATGTAAGGTTAGCCCGGGCCGCTTCATCCCAACATACCGCAAGATGCAAAGTACACAAGAAGTAATCGACAATAAAAGCATCAACGCCCACAATGACCATTGTGTTCTACTCGTGCAACAGATCTACATATAGACACGGCTCTGATACCACTGTAGGGGTTCGTAGCATGGAAAACAAAAAATTTCTATCGCATACAAACAAACAAGCCAAGATCTATCTACTAGATTGTAGCAACGAGTCGATGGAATAACTTACCCTCGAAGATTCCAAAGCGTTTAACGAGAGCGGATTCTCGTGGGTGATGTAGTCGTACTCTTCCCGATCTCAAGATCGTGTAGACGATCCTTCCGGCGCTGCGTTCCGGCAGCGCTCCCGCAGTCGGTCACACGTTCGGTACTCGACGAAGACCTTCCTCTCCCTTGTTCCAGCAGGCAGCGGAGGTTGTAGCACTCTCCTCGCGATTCCGGCAGCACAACGGCGTGGTACCGGAAGTAGAGGGGAAATCCCGCAGGGCTTCGCCTTAAGCCGGAGCGAGTATGGTGGATTATGAGAGAGGGCTATTAGTGGTCTAGAGATTAGACACACCAATTAGAAGGCTCTAAACCGCAGGCTAAAGCAATTAGAAGCTCTAAACCAAAACGGCTCTAAACCGGAGATTAGAGGTAGAAACTTGTGTGTCTAGAGGAGGAGGCCCTGCCCCTCCTTTTATAGGTGGGAGGCACGGCCAGGGGAGGGGAGTCCCTCCCCAAGTCGGCCTTGGGTGGCGCGCCGGCTTGGGGAGGAGACTCCTCCCTCAAGTCGGTTCCCAACTCCTCTTGCTTGTTTCCCACAGTTTCTTGTTTTAGCCGTTTGACTTTCAAACTGGACATTTGACTTTTCTGTTTTAGGATTCAATTTAATCCTTTATTTGGGATAGCAAGAACACTTAGTACATGATGCAATCATTCCAATATGTAATGACACATTCATGTAGCCCTCCCCCCTCCCGGAGTGCCGGACATTCCGGAACCTTCTAGAACATTCACCGGAATCATTTCCGAACTCCGAAACGGGACTTTCTTTATATGAATCTTATTCTCCGGACCATTCCGGATCACCTCGTGATATCCCGGATCCCATCCGAGACTCCGAACAACATTCGGTCTCTTTCTCATAATACCATAACTACTCAAAACAACGTCGAATCCTTAAGTGTGTCTCCCTACGGTTCGTGAATTATGCGGACATGATCGAGACACTTCTCCGAACAATAACCAATAGAGGAATCTGGAAATTCATATGGCTCCCACATATTTCTACGATTACTTTGCGATCGAATGAACCACTTACATACGATACCAATTTCCCTTTGTCTCACGATATGTTACTTATCCGAGGTTATGATCGTCGGTATCTCTGCATACCTAGTTCAACCTCGTTACTGATAAGTACTCTTTTCTCGTTCCCGTGATATGTGATCCCTTGTGAGCCAGTCACATGCTTGCAAGCTAATTGGATGACATTTCACCGAGAGGGCCCAGAGAATATCTATCCGTCATATGGATGGACAAATCCCACTCTTTATCCATGTGTCTCAACCAATACTTTCCGAACACTCAATGCCACCTTTATAGCCACCCAGTTACGGTGTGGTGTTTGATGTCATCAAAGCATCCATCCGGTAAAGGTGATATGCATGATCTCATGGTCAAAGGAATTAGGTTACTATGTATCAGAAAGCATATAGCAATTGAACTATTGAAATGACTTGATCTTTATGCTACGCTTATCTATAGGAGTATGTCCACCATATCATTCTCCTAACGATATGATCTTGTTGTTGATAACATCTCAATGTTCATGATAGGGAAACCACAATCATTTATCAACCAACAAGCTAGTGAAGTATAGAGGCTATACTAGGGACTTCAAATTAAGTTTACAAATCACACAAGTATTAATGTTTCCCTGTTAATACTATTATAGCATGAATGTAAACATTTATCATAAACACAAAGATATAATAATAACTACATTTATTATTGCCTCTAGGGCATATCTCCAACAATTGGTTGGTGTAAATCAGCACTAGGAGGTGTAGGCAGAGGAGGTACAGTCGGGCGGCAGAGAAGGCACAGGCGGGCGGCTGGCCGGTCAGTGACGGGCAGGCCGGCAGCGGAGGGCCCGGCCGGTCAGTGAGGTGCGGGCAGCAGGGTAGGTGCAGAGGAGGTACCGCGTGGCAAGGGTGGAGTGTATGTGCAGATTTTGGTAGATGAGGCGGGTGTATGTGTAGAGGACGCAAGGACGATGGGACCTCACGTGGGAGCAGGGCGGGGCCCGATCGCAGCGATAGGGTGCATATCGGATTGGTGGAAGACGACCGAGATTTCGCGAGTAGCAGACGAGATCCGATCTGGGCGGCGACGCAAACGGCCAGAACGGGAACCGGCGATGGCCGGGGCGAGCTGACGGCGGCGACGATTACAAGCAGAGGACCGGTGGGCACGGAAACCCTAAAACCGGCTCTGATACCATGTTAGGAATAGACAAGTTATATTCCTCTGGGGGCTAAAGACCACAATATATAATATATAGTACAGGTGTCGGACAAATATGCAGGAAGCCCCCTAACATATAGGGGAAATACAATATACAGATATATACATCTAACATAAGAACTGATAACACCTGTGATCCTGATCGCCTTTGGCAGTACAGATTAATCACATACTCCTGCAGTACATCACTCCGTTTGTTTGAATTGATTAGCACGATGCACAAATACACCACGTACCCGGAGAGGGACTCGGTTACAGGGAGAGTCGAAGAGAGATGGGCTCAGTAGGGGCCGACCAATCGGGCCAGCTTTTTTTCTGCAAGGCAACTATCGACCAAGACAGGGGTATTCCCGTCAAGACTAAACAAAACTGACGGAACCGGGTAACGGAATGAACGGTAGTGTTATATAAGGCAAAAAAAATTACACCTAATGTTAAATAAGGAAGTCAGAATTTTCTAATGTCAAATAAGGAAGTTAGAATTTTCTAATGTCAAATAGGGAAACATATTTGAAAGTAGTTTCAAATAAGGAATTCTCTCTTTGTAACTAGGGCTATAGCCCAAAACACGCACTATGTAGAACGAAAGGAAAGCTTTCTTTTATTATGGGGACAAAGATTTGGCCAGCAAACATAGCCAAAAACTCTAAGAGATTCATAGTTGGGTTTTATGTGAAGGAGGCGTTCTACAGGAGTGTCACGATCTATAACTTTGCTTAGAAGGAGATTGATAAGAAAAGTGGCAGTGAGAAAGACATCGTCCCAAAATTTAAGAGGCATAGAGGAATTAGCAAGTAAGGCAAGACCAACTTTAACAATATGACGATGTTTTCTTTCAGCGGAGCCATTTTGTTGATGAGCGTGTGGGCACGATACATGGTTTGTTATGTCAATATTTTGGAAAAAACGGAGCTTTTCAAATTCACCTCGCCAATCAGTTTGCATGGTGATTATTTTCCTAGCATTTTTTTTAACAAGTTGCTGGAAATTAAGAAAAACTTGATAAACACCAGAGCGCTTGTTGAGCAAATAGATCCAAGTAAATTTACTGAAATCATTGATAAAACTCACATAATATAAATGTTGGCCATCAGAAATAGGGACTGGACCCCATACATCAGAGAATACTTACTCTAAAGGAACAGTGGATACACTAGTAGATACAAGATATGGAAACTGATAGCTCTTAGCTAGTTGGCATGGATTACAGATATATGGGTTTATTTTAGGAGTATAAGAAATATTGTTTTTCTTAAGTACTTGTTGAACCACACAAAAAGGAGGGATGTCCTAAACGGCGATGCCACATAGAAGACGGCAATTTTATTGTGATAAAAGCTTGCTTGGAAGAACCTGTAGCAGAAGGAACTAGCGGAGGCATGGTCCTTTAAACAAAGTTCTCTTTGTGACATGATCCTTGATCAAAAATAAATATGAGTGAAACTCAATAAGCACATTATTATCGAGTGTGAGCTTATGAACATATAGAAGATTCTTAGATGCACTAGTGACGTGCAGAATATTTTTGAGTTGTAACGTACTACATGGGATGCATAAAGTTGAATGACCAATATGACTTATTTGCATACAGTTTCTATTGGCGTGTGGACATGATCATTTTACTTTTCATGAGTGGTGAGCTTGTTCAATTCTGAAGTGACATGGTGGGTGACACCTGAATGAGGGTACCAATTGGTGTCGACGTCATAGGATGCTAGGGGCACGGCCACGACGGTGCCCTCCATCATCGCGGTGTCGGTCTCCATCATCACGACGTCGTCCACCATCATCGCGACGGCCGTCGCGTCCATCATCACGCCGCCCATCACGATGGCCTCCATCACGGGTGCCATCATCATGACGACGGCCTCCACCGTCACGGCGCTCGCCTACACCACGATCACCGTGGTAACCACCACGGTCTCCACGAGGGTGAAAGTCGTGGTTGCTGTCACGTGTAGGCCGTGCAGCGAGGTTGGCAGAGGATGTGAAGCCAGCATCCTATCCAGATTCTACTAGCATATCTTGCCGAAGATCGTGAGCACAAAGTTGACTATAGAGATCATCAAGGGTAGTATCGGGATTGGAATTGACAGAGGGAACGAGCTCGTTGTAGATGGCGTTGAGGCCATTGAGGATCTATCCCACCATCTCATATTCTTCCACGGGTTTGCCCGCGGAGGCAAGTTCAGAACTGAAGCTCTTCGTCTTTGTAAAGAACTATGCCGCAGACAGGTCGTGCTTCTTGGTGTTGTTCAATGACCTCTTCAGGTGATTTATCTTTGTGCGAGAGTGGGAGGAGAACATGTCGGTGAGGGTAGACCGCACCTCAGCAGCGGTGTCAATTCCGACGATGTCGGGTATGATCTCCGGGGCCAGGGAGTTCACGAGGAACCCGAGCACCGTTTGATCCCGAGACAACCATGTCGTGTAGGCAGGATTGGGGATGATGATCTTTTTGTTGTTGGCGTATTCAACCTCCAAGGTTTTCACCGGCGCGGCGTCGGTACCATCAAGCAAGCCGAGGACCTAAGCACCACGAGGGGGCGGGGGGTTAGGACAAGGGTCTTCCAGAAGAGGAAGTTGGCCCGAGTCAGTTTTTGGTAGGGCGGTGATCCTAGCGCGGTGGAGAGCACGGACGATGACGATGATCCGGGAGTCGCCATGGCCACCAAGGGGATTGTGTCTTGGATTTCTTGAGCTTGTTTTATCTTGTCGTGGTTTTTGGGTTGTGGGAGAGTAGCAGCGGCGGACTTGGATCGTGTGCAGCGGTGGCAGGGGATGCAGCGGCACAGGCTTGGATCGTGGGTTTTTGGAGATCGGTTTTATGGCAGCTAGGTCATTGGAAGAGCAGGCTATTATACCATATCGAGCGTATTGGGTTTTGGCAAAAGCGGTGATCTCATTAGAGATCCCGTGTACGTGTTATATAGGCAAGAAATAAAGACCTTTGCGGTGGCCGGTAGAAGGGAGAAGAGATCGATCATTTACAAGAGATAAAATACGATCGATCTCCCAAGTCTTATTGTGTGCAATCAATCGTAACAACCTTGGAGTACTACTCCACGGCACGTACAAGGAAAGTTACAATGGCACATTACATATATATATATATATATATATATATATATATATATATATATATATATATATATATATATCTAACATAGATATCACATGCACCTTATGCTTGACACGAATTGAAAAAAGGCAAGACTTTACCTCTTCCACTATATTTTAAAGATTCCAAAATAGTGGACACGGTATCTCCCAAATGACAAAGGGACCAAGTTTGTGACCCTTTTCAAACATATACTCTGCTGTGAGAAATCCACGTAGGCAGGGATAAAATAGGAAATAAAAAAGACAAATGGGAAGAAGTCTTTCAGTTTTTATTATTAGGTACAGATATAGGTACAATAATAGGTATAGATACAGATATAAGTATAGATACGTCCTATAGATATAGATTTAGATATAATTATAGATATAGATATAGATATAGATATAGTTATAGATATAGATATAGGTTAGCAGCACATCACCACGTCCAACCTTGTATAAATAATTGATTCGAAATACAGCAAGATACCAATCCCTCGCCGAGTTGGCCCTCAAGCAAAGCAGACAGCATGTGGATGACCATTGTTACCCTGCTGTTAACAATGGCCGCCGTCCTGCTTTTTTCAATGCTGAGTAGTAGTCCACAGCGGTTGCCGCCGGGGCCAGCCACGGTGCCTGTGTTGGGCAACATGCACCAAATGCTCTGCAACAAGCAGCCGGTGTTTAGGTGGATCCACCGCCTGCTCAAGGAGATGGGCACCGACATCCTGTGCCTCCGACTCGGGCCCGTCCACGTGATTACCGTGGCGTCGCCGGAGATCGCCAGGGAGGTGCTTCAGAAGAAGGACGCCGTGCTCGCGTCGCGACCCACGTCCTTCTCCGCGGAGTTGCTGAGCATCGGGTACAAGAACATCGTCAAGTCTCCCTACGGGGACCAGTGGAGGAAAATGAGGCACGTCGTGTCCTCCGAGATCCTCTCTCCGTCCATGGAGCTTCGGATGCATGGCCGGCGCGTCGAGGTGGCCGACCACCTCGTCAGCTACGTCCACAGCCAGTGCGGCAGCGTAGTGGACGTACGGTACGTAGCCAGGCACTTCTGTGGTAACATGATCCGAATGCTCATGTTCGGCAAGAGACACTTCTCCGGAGAGTCTACTACTACGACCGGCGGCGGCGGCGGCCCTGGCAAGGACGAGGAGGCGCACGTCGACGCGCTGATCACCGCGGTGGACTACGCGGGTGCCTTCTGTGTGTCCGACTACTTTCCAGTGTTGGTCGGCCTTGACTTGCAAGGCCACGAGAAAGTCATCAGGGATGTGATGAGCACGCTGAGGAGGTTGTATGATCCGCTCATACAGGACAGGATCAGGAAACAGAGTGCTAACGATAATAATGGCGGCGAGAGGAGACCGCCGCAGGCCATGGATGATTTTCTGGACGTGCTGGTCTCCCTGGAGGATGCGCAAGGACAACCTCTCTTGACGGCCACAGAGATCACGGCATTGGCAATCGTGAGTTTTTCCTTCTTCCATATTCACACCAATATATAATGTGAATTTGACTTGTTATCCCATGTGACTAACTCAACTCTCAACTGCATGCAGGACCTAACTACGGCAACACCGGATAACACATCCAGCGCAGTGGAGTGGGCGTTGGCCGAGATGGTGAACCAACCAGATGTGATGAGAAAAGCCATGGCGGAACTGGACTCGGTGGTCGGCAGAGACAGGCTGGTGCAAGAATCAGACATCCGCCATCTCAACTACCTCAAAGCGTGCATCAAGGAGGCGCTCCGCATCCACCCATACCATGCATTCAGCTCGCCCCATGTCGCTACCGCAGACACCACCCTCGCTGGTTATTTCGTCCCCAAGGGCAGCCATGTTCTGATTAGCCGATTTGGTCTGGGTCGGAACCCCAAGGTCTGGGACGACCCGCTCGAGTTCCGGCCAGAGCGGCATCATCCAAGCAGTTCGTCCAAGAAGGTGGATCTCACAGAGCCAGACCTACGCTTCATAACATTCAGCACTGGGAGGCGTTCTTGCCCTGCAATATCGCTCGCCACTTCAATCACAATGATGCTGTTCGCAAGGCTTCTGCAGGGGTTCATCTGGACCACGCCGTCTGGTGTTGGAAGAATTGAGCTCCAAGACTCGCCGGCAAGCCTTGCATTGTCCAAGCCATTACTTTTGGAAGCCAATCCAAGGCTGCCGCCACATCTTTATGTGATCACGCCATGTTCGCATGGCTAAGAAGTACTACCGAATAAATTAACTGTTCAATGTGTGTGGTCTAAAATTGAAATAAGTGAAGAATAAGCATTCTTGGAAAAAAATATAAGCGAATAAGGCCTAATAAATGTCAATCGTATTCAGTTTGTAAGAGTTGCTACACTGTACTTTATGTCAACTTGTTTTCCTATACTACACATTGGGATTTATATCTATAACTATTGGAAGTATCTATACTTATACTTATATCTGTATCTATATTTATATATGTATCTATAAGAATTATTGTATCTATATCTGTAGCTAATAATAAAAAACAGAAAGACTTCTTCCCATTTGTCTTTTTATTTCCTATTTTATTCCTGTGTACGGTGGATTTTTCTCAGCTAAAGGAAGATCTGACCATGACATGAAAGACTATCATGCATCAGAGTATAGTTTTGAAAAGGGTCACAAACTTGGTCCCTTTGTCATTTATGAATGCCATTTGGGAGATACCGTGTCAGCATTTTGAAATCTTTTTAAAATATATACTAGAAGAGGTAAAGTCTTGCATTTTCTTTCCATTCGTGTCAAGCATAAGGTGCATGATATCTACATATAATGCTAATTTGATGAAAGTTGTATGGTACTTTTAGCCTCTCTTTTGTACAAGCCCTCAAGAAGCGGTTAAAAATGTACACAACTAAGCATGTTCTTGAAATGGCCTCAAATACACCGGTGTTGACTGTATCAGATGTTGGCACCTAGACGTGATGTCTTTGTCAGTTTACAGTTTACAGTGATACCTGTCAAGATTCTGTCAAGGTTTCTCTTATCTATCTGTCACATTTACATTTCACGTCGCAATCGTGATATTTCTTAACACTAGAAATCACCTCACACCTTCCCAAATGGGAGCGCACCAAAAAGTAAGGGTCCAAAGCATCTTTACCCTAGACAAAAATTCACTCGATAGGGTAATTACTGTCACAAATGCATAAATAGTGGATAAAACGTGGAATTCACTCTATTTTTAATAATGCAAGATCTTCATATTTTATGCAGGTTATATCTATGGCAACACATTGAATCCGTATGTGGCTCTTCCTTTGATCAATAGAGAAATGCGGGTATTTGGTTACTGGGTGCAACTGGCTAGGGAGAGTTGCTCGGGATTTATATAGCCAGTGTAGCCGGCGCTTTGATCATAGGATAGCATGTTAATACAATGTCGTTTCATGTCATCTCTTTCCTTTAGATGGTTGATACATGTATCGATCCTTGTGTGACCCATGGCGTAATCTTTTGTAGAACTATAACTATAATAAGTTAATAAAAGGGTTACATGCATCGGTCGATGCAGGTGTCGGGGCTAAGTCTCCATTTTGGAAAAAAGATATGTCGCTGGAGAAGGGAACGAGAAATTGAAATAATTGGGAATTGGTGGCCAGACTCCTTTGAGATTCGGTTTGCCATGTATCATGCTCTGGAGTTGGTCCAGCGATGAGGAGCATACGAGTGTAAAAGCATCTCCAGCCATGCTACAAAAGGGTTCCCAAGCGCCAATTTGGCGCGCCGAACAGAAAATCGCGTGATGCGCCGCTTAAAAGCCACACATCCCACCACGTCAACTATAGATAGGCGGGTTTCACCTGTCGTCCGACGCAACCTCCATTTCTTCCCCACCCACCCACTGTCACACCTCTCTTTTTGCCAAATCACCGCCTCCTACACCACCCCTTTGGCGCTACTAGGTCACTGGTGAAGCTTTCCCTCCCACCGTTCGAGTCGCCAAACATTGCGCATTGGAGGCAGCACTAGCCGCCTCGACATTCTGGCGGCAGGGCGTCGTGGTGCACGGCGGGGGGCACGACGACTTGATCCTCCTTGAACCATGCTCGCTTGATCAAGTGGACGATGATGATCGATGTCGAAGAACGAAGGAGAAAGGAGATGAGGAGCCAAGTGTTGTGCACAGTGATGATGGAGATGAGGAGGAGCGTACGCATATTGAGCAAGTGGACGATGATGATCGATGTCGAAGAACGAAGGAGAGAGGAGATGAGGATCCAAGTGTTGTGCACAGTGATGATGGAGATGAGGAGGAGCGTACGCATATTTTGTACACCCGTGGTGGAAGATGAACGCGACTAGCAATGAAGTTCGACGGGGCTGCCGAGGCAGAGCGGACACAACGACCTGGCAGAGGAGCTGGCAAGGGCACATCTTTTTGACTAGTCTTTCTACTTTGTGTGGAAGGAATTGAAATTGGACCCACCATTAAGCGACACAAATTTCAACCGTTACTGTGAAGTACGTCACAACCACCCCACGTGGGAATCCACTGCGCAATAATTTGTGCCTCTATTGAAGTACGACGATAGTAAAATGTGCCGCGCCACATTTCACAGCACAATTATATGCCAGACGGGCTCTGCCACGGCATAAAAGTGTCCGCCGTGACAAAATGGTGCCGCGAATGCCCAACTGCCAGCTATCGGACTTTTTCTGGTTCTTTTCGCTTATGATGCCCCAAAAATTTGCGGATATGGGGTTATTTTTATAGTGAAAGTTATGGTGCGTCCAACCATATCTACTACAGACAAGAGGGTTTCACTTGCCATCGATCTAGCCCCTTCCTCCCACCCATTGCCATGCCTCTCTTCCCGCCTCCTACATGTGCCAAATCATCGCCGCCAACACTGCCCCTTTGACGTTGATAAGTCACCGCCAAAGCCCGTCCTCCCACCGTCCAAGTCCCCAACTGATGCCAAGCTTCCTTAGGCGTTCATTGGGTCTTATAGGCGCTCGTGGCGCCCTCACTCGACCACCTCGTGCACATGGTTTTCGGCGTTTGGCGGTAGGTTACTTTCTATTTTTTGCCCCATCGCCGCTGATCGGGTGGTTGATGGCTTCTTGTATGATGTATAGACTATGGACAACCACGATGAGATGATGATCCAAGCATTTATGGATGAGGAGGACGCTGCCACCGATGACAAAGAGGAGCACTCGCAATCCTCGCATGTCTTCTATGGTTGCAGGCCGACGAGCTAAAGAATATTGCTCCCAAACGTGGAGGCTCGCCGGTTGGGAGGCGGAAGAGCAAGCCAAGACAGATAATGGAGGGGCATGCCATGCTATAGATCGACTGCTTCGCTGAGAATACAATATATACCCCCAAGGTTTTCTGCTAGCAGTATAAGATGAACAAGATATCGAGCGGGGTTTGGTGTGCTCCAATCTCGATTTAATATTGTTAGACTTTTATGTTTTCAATCTATCTCTATAATGTGGCTGAGATTTTAATTATAATTTAAAACTATTTATTTTTCATTAGAAATTGCTGAAAAAGGGCTTGCAGCCGGGGAGAGGTGCACCCGAAAGGCAAAAATTCGTGTCACAGCTCCCCAAACAACCCGATCTATCGCTGTTGTCAGACATTGTTTGGGACTCATGACTGGAGATTCTGTGAGAGACAGGTCGTACATGATTTTTTCCCTCTCACATACTCTCTAAGTCCATGAAAGAACAGGAACTGTATCATACAAGGAGTATATAAGGAGTGGTATAGGGATATAATACATGTACACATATAGATAGAATACAATTTAATAGATAGAATACAATATATTAATATTTCAATCTCCGAAACTATTTGAAAAAAATTGGATATGGATATTGTCCTAACTTGTGCCTGAAAAATTTACAATCACTATGAATTGGTGTCATGCTTTCCATGGGACGGCCTCCGCATCATTGATGAAATATTAGTATCTTGTTAATTTCACACATGATCCAAAACTATCTCCCAAGAGAGGACAGCCGTTGGATAACTGAATTTGATCAATATCTATAGTGTCTGTGTCATAGAAACTACTCGCCTCACATTAGTGCATTAAATAGACAATTACCATTTATTTATACATTTTTTTTTCTTGTAGTTCATTGTGTCACTATACAATCTTAACTAGTATAATTGCATATTACTTGTCAACATTATTAGACCACATAATGGTCTATTAAGATGCAATGTTCAAATCATATTAGAAACAGAGTAATGTTAGTTGCTTTTTTTTCGAGACGTCGTCCTTGGAAACATATTTCATTACACAGAATTTCACTATACCAAACTAGCTAAGAAAATTTATAATGGAATAATCCCATGTCTCCAATATCTACTTATGTCACCTAGATGGAATATGATGTAAGAGTATATATATGTGCGTTAACCTTTATTTCAGTGTTCTTAAATACATAAGCATAGAGGCTTGAATCGTATGACACCTCCAGGAAATATCTTCCTTAGATTTTCTAGAGTGCATTGTTGTACATCTTCAGTACAAGTAGACATAATGATCTAAAGTATGTAAGGTGTAAGTTTCAGGTCCCATAAAAAAAAGGTGTAAGTTTCAGGAGTACTGTATGTGCTGCTCCGTCACTGACGAACGCTGCTGCAGGGCGCAGGCCAGGTAATAATGCAGAGTAGTTCTCTTTGCCTCTTGGGGTCTCGAGAGTCTTGGAGCGCAGCGATTCCACCCACGCCGTTCGTGTTTCGGGCTTATCACAGCCATCGATTACTTCTGGATTTGGTCAGAAGTTCTATAGTCAAAGATGCTAGTAAGTTTGTATTTTAGTCTATAAAAAAGTCTAGAACTAGTCTACAGTCCATCTACCGGAAGAGAATAACACCTCGTCTCTCGCGACATTGTCTTCCTACCTAATTATACAAGACCACGCGCTGGTGCCACACCATGGCCTCCTTTGTGTATGGATATTTTTTATTCGGACAGGTTTTTTTATTCTGTATCAAACGGGGTGTATACTACCTTGTATATTGTAATTTTATGAAAACTTCTATAGATCTTGAATGTATCTCTACATTTCCTTTGATAAAATATGAATGATGCATTATGTATGAATATTGTGTGAATCGTATGTATGAATATTGTGTGAATCTGGTGTACGAAATATGATGGATCTTTACGTTTTCTTTGATAAACTGCTCTGAATTTTACTTGGATCGTTGAATTTATGATGGATCTTGTATGGATTTTCTGTCAAACTGTAGTGAAATATGTATAGAAATTGTATGAATGTTCTTTGGAATAAATTATATGAAACCACTCTGAATCTTGTATGTATCGTTGAATTTTATATGAAACCACTCTGGTTTGATGATGTATGAAACTTGTATTATCTTAAAAAAATCTTGGAAACTTGTATGATATTTGTAGAAATATTCTTGAAAAAAATTATATTAAATATTGTTGAAAAATATAATTATGTAAGAAATTATTGTTGAAAAAATTGTTGCAAAACATATGAATCTTGTACAAAACTTCTAAATCTAGGATGAAACAAAGTAAGAATGCCTGAAAATTGTTAAATAAATAGTATCAAAATAAAAATTATTAAATGAATTTGTTGACACTTGCTTGAGTAGTGTTTATGAAATTATATTGTATATGAATATGTATAGAATTTTGGTTTCATCTATATCACACTTGCTTGAATCTATAAGAAGGTTTCATAAATATGATGCAGAAAAAATCTGAAATTATATAAAATATATATCTATTGTATGAAACCTCTCCGAATCTGGTATGGATCGTTGAATTTATCATGATCTTGTATGGATTTGGTGTCAAACTTTAGTGAAACAAGTATAGAATTTGTTAGACTATTCTGTAAAAAATAAATATGAATATCTCTTGGCAGAAACAAGTTTTTAAAAATGTGTGAATCTTGTATGAAACTTATGAATCTAGGATGAAACAAAGTAAGAGTGTCACTAGTGGAAACGAGGCTTTTCGTTGATCTTGGAAAAGGGCTTCTACGAACCGGTGTTAAAGGGGGGGTCGTACCAGCGTGGCCCCTGCGGCAAAAAAGGAGCCCCCCTTTAACACCGGTTCGTGCCACGAACCGGTGTTAAAGGACCCTGCAACAGTGGCCCGCACAGCCCCCCCCCTTAACACCGGTTCGTGGCATGAACCGGTGTTAAAGGTGGGGGGCTATATAAGACACCACCGCAGCCCACACACCCCACTCTTCCATTTTTTCACTATCTCATTTTGGAGCCTAGCAAGAGGGTGTGAAGAGTGCTAATTTGTGTTTTTTTCATATGCACAAGAGGTGTTCGGTGAAATGCCCGAGAGCTCAAAATAAGTTTTCTCGTTGCTCTTTCCTTCTCGGTCGAGGTCGGCAACTATCCTTTCATG
The DNA here is from genome assembly GCA_916181665.1 of Avena sativa. Taxonomy (NCBI): domain Eukaryota; kingdom Viridiplantae; phylum Streptophyta; class Magnoliopsida; order Poales; family Poaceae; genus Avena; species Avena sativa. Next base: position 443,293,155 of record OV702282.1, on the reverse strand, counting down.
TGTCATTGATGTACTATATATATAAATGGTCATCTCCCTATTAATTTTTGATATATACTACATATTAATGCAGATGAACCGGCAATGGATGTACGGTGACCGCCGCACTTCCGAGTACATTACGGGCCTCCAAAATTTCATCGTTGTGGCTAATGCAAACCGTAGTCACAATGGTTTTATGTGCTGTCCGTGTGTTCACTGTCAGAACAAGAAAGACTACTCAAATACCAGAACCATTCACGCCCACCTGCTTCGATCCGGTTTCATGCCCAGCTATAATTTTTGGACCAAGCACGGAGAAAAAGGGGTTGTGATGGAAGACAACGAAGAAGAAGAGGATGATGACAACTATCATAATATGTATCCTGAATATGATGATACTGCAACGGGGGTAGATAATGAAGATCAAGAGGGAGCAGATGGGCCCACTGATGACGATCTTGGTCGGGTCATTACTGATGCAAAGGAAGAATGTGAAACTGAAAAGGAGAAGGAGAAGCTGGAGCAGATGTTACAGGATCACAAAACATTGTTGTATCCAACTTGCGAAGATGGCCACAAAAAGCTAGGTACCACACTGGATTTGCTGCAATGGAAGGCAGAGAACGGTGTGACTGACAGCGCATTTTCAAAGTTGTTGGTAAAAATGAAGAATCTTCTTCCAAGAAATAATGAGTTGTCTGACAGTACATACCAAGCAAAGAAGGTTGTCTGCCCTCTAGGATTAGACGTGCAGAAGATACATGCCTGCATCCTCTACCGCGGTGAGAAGTACGAGAATTTGGATGCATGCCCGGTATGAACTGCACTGCGGTATAAGATCAGACGAGATGATCCTGGCGATGTTGAGGGCGAGGCCCCTAGGAAGAAGGTTCCCGCCAAGGTTATGTGGTATGCTCCTATAATACCACGGTTAAAACGTCTCTTCAGAAATAAAGAGCATGCCAAGTTGTTGCGATGGCACATGGAAGACCGTAAGAAAGACGCGATGTTGAGACACCCCGCTGATGGGTCACAGTGGAGAAAAGTCGAGCGAGAGTACCCGGACTTCGCACGTGACGCAAGGAACTTAAGGTTTGGTCTAAGTACAGACGGCATGAATCCTTTTGGTGAGCAGAGCTGCAGTCACAGCACCTGGCCTGTGACTCTATGTATCTATAACCTTCCTCCTTGGTTGTGTATGAAGAGGAAGTTCATTATGATGACAGTGTTCATCCAAGGCCCGAGGAAACCTGGCAACGACATTGATGTGTACCTAAGGCCATTAGTTGAAAAACTTTTACAGCTGTGAGCCAAACCAGGTGTACGTATGTGGGATGAGCACAAAGGGGAGCCATTTGACCTACGAGCATTGCTTTTCGTAACCATCAATGATTGGCCTGCTCTTAGTAACATTTCAGGGCAGACAAACAAGGGATACAATGCATGCACACACCGTTTAGATGAGACTGAAAGTATATATTTGGATAAATGTAAGAAGGTTGTGTACCTAGGGTATCGCCGATTTCTTCCGAACCTGCATCCAGTAAGAAAGAAAGGCAAGCATTTCAAACGTCTGGCAGAACCCCGGAGGAAGCCTGTCCTCCGTACCGGTGAGGAGGTATTTGGTATGGTCAAGGACCTAGAAGTAATCTTTGGAAAAAGGTCCTGGCAATCTATCTGTTCCGAATGACGATGCCGGACACGCGCCCATGTGGAAGAAGCAATCTATATTTTGGGACCTACCCTATTGGAAAGTCTTAGAGGTCCGCTCTTCAATCGACGTGATGCACGTGACGAAGAATGTTTGCATGAACCTGCTAGGCTTTCTAGGAGTGTATGGGAAGACAAAAGATACACCGGAATCACGGCAGGACCAACAACGTTTGAAAGCCCCTGAAGAGCCTATGCATCCTGAGAACGAGAAGGGTAAACGATGCCACTTAACTCCTGCCAGCTACGCTCTTACCAAAGCAGAGAAGGAAATCTTTTTTGAATGTCTGAGCAGTATCAAGGTCCCGTCTGGCTTCTCGTCGAATATAAAGGGAATAATAAATATGGCAGAGAAAAAATTCCAAAACCTGAAGTCTCATGACTGCCACGTGATTATGACACAATTGCTTCCGATTGCATTGAGGGGGCTTCTACCTGAAAATGTTCGAGTACCCATTGTGAAGCTATGTGCATTCCTCAATGCAATATCTCAGAAGGTAATCGATCCAGAAAGCCTACCAGGGTTACAAACAGATGTGGCCCAATGTCTTGTCAGCTTTGAGTTGGTGTTCCCACCATCCTTCTTCAATATTATGACGCATCTCCTGGTTCACCTAGTAGAAGAGATTGCCATTCTCGGTCCTGTATTTCTACACAATATGTTCCCCTTTGAGAGGTACATGGGAGTCTTAAAGAAATATGTTCATAACCGTGCTAGGCCAGAAGGAAGCATATCCAAGGGCTATGTAACAGAGGAGGTCATTGAGTTCTGTGTTGATTTTATTCCTGACCTTAAGGAGATTGGTGTTCCAGAATCACGACATGAGGGGAGACTGCGTGGAAAAGGCACCCTAGAATGTAAAGCAATGATATGTAGGGACGGGCATTCTCTCAATCAAGCACACTACACGGTTTTACAAAGATCTATCTTGGTTGCCCCGTATATCAATGAACACAAGAATTTAATATGCCTCAAACACCCAGGGCAGTCTGATGAATGGATTATAAGTGAACACATGGCGAGTTTTGGCGGCTGGCTGCAAAGACTTCTCACGAATAACACCACTGTTGGGGATCAGCTGTACTTGTTGGCCAGGACACCATCTTCGACTGTATGTACTTTCCAAGGGTACGAGATAAATGGGAATACATTTTACACGATAGGCCAAGATAAAAAGAGCACCAACCAAAATAGTGGTGTCCGCTTCGATGCAGCAGAAGACAATAGGGAGAAGACCATGTATTATGGGTTCATAGAGGAGATATGGGAACTTGACTATGGACCTAATTTTAAGGTCCCCTTGTTTCGATGCAAATGGGTCAAGCTAACAGGAGGAGGGGTTGAGGTAGACAAGAAGTACGGAATGACAACGGTGGATCTCAACAATCTTATGAAGGTAGACAAGAACTTAGACGAACCATTCGTCCTAGCCAATGATGTGGCTCAGGTTTTCTATGTGAAGGACATGTCCTCCAGACCAAAAAAAGAAAAAAATATGCAAACGAATACATCATATGATGAGCCAAAGCATCACATAGTTCTTTCAGGGAAAAGAAACATCGTGGGAATCGAGGACAAGACAGACATGTCAGAAGATTATAATAAGTTTGATGAAATTCCGCCCTTCACAGTGAAAACTGACCCAAGCATTCCGTTAAGTAAAGAAGATGCTCCATGGTTACGTCTGAAGCGATCATAAGGAAGGACATATGCCAAGAACTTCATGCTCATATTATGTAACTCTAGTTCATGTTTTTAATATTAATACATGTCTTGAGTGTTAGTCTTGTTTTGTGGATGGACCGGGACTATGAGAAGAAGTTGTCCCGATTCGTACTTACCATTAAGTTGGAGATATGCCCAAGAGGCAATAATAAAGTGGTTATTATCATATCTTCACACTTATGATAAATGTTTACATACCATGCTATAATTGTATTAACCGGAAACATTAATACTTGTGTGATTTGTAAACTAAAATAAGAGTCCCTAGTAAAGCCTCTTGTTAAACTAGCTTGTTGGTTAATATATGATCATGGTTTCCTGATCATGAACATAGAGATGTTATTAACAACAGGATCATATCATTAGGAGAATGATGTGATGAACATACTCCTATAGATAAGCGTAGCATAAAGATCAAGTCATTTCAATAGTTCAATTGCTATATGCTTTCTGATACATAGTAACCTAATTCCTTCGACCATGAGATCATGCATATCACCTTTACCGGATGGATGCTTTGATGACATCAAACACCACACCGTAACTGGGTGGCTATAAAGGTGGCATTGAGTGTTCGGAAAGTATTGGTTGAAACACATGGATCAAGAGTGGGATTTGTCCATCCATATGACGGATAGATATACTCTGGGCCCTCTCGGTGAAATGTCATCCAATTAGCTTGCAAGCATGTGACTGGCTCACAAGGGATCACATATCACGGGAACGAGAAAAGAGTACTTATCAGTAACGAGGTTGAACTAGGTATGCAGAGATACCGACGATCATAACCTCGGATAAGTAAACTATCGTGAGACAAAGGGAAATTGGTATCGTATGTAAGTGGTTCATTCGATCGCAAAGTAATCGTAGAAATATGTGGGAGCCATATGAATTTCCAGATTCCTCTATTGGTTATTGTTCGGAGAAGTGTCTCGATCATGTCCGCATAATTCACGAACCGTAGGGAGACACACTTAAGGATTCGACGTTGTTTTGAGTAGTTATGGTATTATGAGAAAGAGACCGAATGTTGTTCGGAGTCTCGGATGGGATCCGGGATATCACGAGGTGATCCGGAATGGTCCGGAGAATAAGATTCATATAAGGAAAGTCCCGTTTCGGAGTTCGGGAATGATTCCAGTGTTTTCATCGGGAATGTTCTAGAAGGTTCCGGATTGTCCGGCACTCCGGGGGGGAGGGTACATGAATGTGTCATTGAATGATTGCATCATGTACTAAGTGTTCTTGCTGTTCCAAAAACATGAAAGTCAAATTGCCAGTTTGAAAGTCAAACGGCTAAAACAGGAAACTGTGGAAAACAGGAAACTGTGGGAAACAGGAAACTGTGGGAAACAAGCAAGAGGAGGTTGAAACCAACTTGGAGGAGGAGTTCCTCTCCTCCAAGCCGGCGCCTAGCCCTAGGCCGAGTTGGGGAGGGACTCCCTCCCTCCCTGGCGCGCCTAGCCCCTCCACCAATAAAAGGAGGGGCAGGGCTCCTCCTTGAGACACACAAGTTTCTACCTCTAATCTCCGGTTTAGAGCCGTTTGGTTTAGAGCTTCTAATTGCTTTAGCCTGCGGTTTAGAGCCTTCTAATTGGTGTGTCTAATCTCTAGACCACTAATAGCCCTCTCTCATAATCCACCATACTCGCTCCGGCTTAAGGCGAAGCCCTGCGGGATTTCCCCTCTACTTCCGGTACCACGCCGTTGTGCTGCCGGAATCGCGAGGAGAGTGCTACAACCTCCGCTGCTTGCTGGAACAAGGGAGAGGAAGGTCTTCGTCGAGTACCGAACGTGTGACCGACTGCGGAAGCGCTGCCGGAACGCAGCGCCGGAAGGATCGTCTACACGATCTTGAGATCGGAAAGAGTACGACTACATCACCCACGAGAATCTGCTCTCGTTAACCGCTTTGGAATCTTCGAGGGTAAGTTATTCCATCGACTCGTTGCTACAATCTAGTAGATAGATCTTGGCTTGTTTGTTTGTATGCGATAGAAAATTTTTGTTTTCCATGCTACGAACCCCAACAGTGGTATCAGAGCCGTGTCTATATGTAGATCTGTTGCACGAGTAGAACACAATGGTCATTGTGGGCGTTGATGCTTTTATTTTCGATTGCTTCTTGTGTACTTTGCATCTTGCGGTATGTTGGGATGAAGCGGCCCGGGCTAACCTTACATGACATCGTTCATGAGACCTGCTCCACGCTTGACATGCAACTTGTATTGCATAAGTGGCTTTGCGGGTGCCTGTTTCTCCTAGCATAGTTAAGATCCAATTTACAACGGGTGATCAACAATGCTAGTATCAATGTTTTGGTTCTTGTTCGTAAGTTAGAACGACACTTATTGAAAGCCCCAAACCACGTAAAATATGCAAAGAAAGTAGAGGCGTCTAACTTTGTTTTGCAGGGGTATGCAGTGATGTGATATGGCCATGATTGTGATTATATTTGATGTATGCAATGTTCCTTATTGTAAGTTGGCAACCGGCAGGAGCCATATGGTTGTCTTTAAATTCTGTTAAGACCCGCGTGTCTATTCAAAGTAGTTGTAATAGTTGAAGCCGGTGGACGACAACCATGAAGAAGCATCATTGACCTTGATGCAATGTCGGTGATGATGGAGATCATGTTCGTGCTAGAAGATGGAGATCGGATGCACAAAGAAGAAAGGCCATATCATATCACATATTATGAATTGCATGTGATATTTATCCTTTATGCATCTTGTATTGCTCAGTAGACGACGGTAGCATTATAAGATGATCCCTCATGCACATGAATTTCAAGTCATAAAGTGTTCACCCTTAGTTAGCACCGTTGCTAAAGCTTGTTGTTTCGAAGCACCACGTGATGATCGGGTGTGTTAGATTCTGCAAGTGTATACAACGTGAGCAAGCCAGATTTGCTCATGCGGAAACTAAGGTTTGATCTTGACGATCCTAGCATGTACAGACATGGTCTCGGAACACGGATCACCGAAAGGTAAAGCATGAGTCATATAGTAGATATGATGAACATGTTGATTGTTCGCCATTGAAGTTGCATCAACTCTCGTGATGATCGGTTTTGATGTGGTGGATTTGGTTCGTGTGATCACTAAAACAATGTGAGGGATATTGTTTTGAGTGGGAGTTCACCTAGATTAATTTAATTATTAATTAGAACTCAATTTATCATAAACTAAATCAAAGTGAATTTGCATAGTTGTTGTAGTCATTGGCATCCGTTTACCACCTTACGCTTAGTTATAATTGAGATGATAGAACTATAGAATTCTGGTTAGTTACTTTACGAACTGGTATCGTATTGTTTTGAAGTGTTAATCTAAAGTTTAAAAGTCCTATTGCAAACTTTCAGTAAGTTCCGGTTACTCCATGAAGTTTAATAATTAGTATTAAATCAAGAGTAACGATTCCAAGTGTTAGTGTATAAGTATCATGTTTGTTTCCATGATTCTTGATATTCAAAGGATTGTCTTAATATCAAGGTTATCTAGGATCTGAAAGAGTTGTTTCAGAAACCATGATGTGTGGAAGATATTGTGATATCTGAAACGAAGTTTTGGTTGCAACATGATAGAGTATAATATGGCTAAAGTCATGTTCTCATATTTGATGAGAATTTTCAAAAGGTTGGAGACACTTGTTGTCCTAATCCTCCAAAAGGTTTTGGATAGCAACATTATACTCATAATTCATCATTATAAGCTAACAGTAGCTTGATCATGGACGATTCCATGATAAGGGTGAATATTTGATGTAGGTAAAATGTTTACTACACCAAGAGATTACTAAAGAAAGGAATTTGAAAGAACACCAAAAATTTGATGATGGTGATCTACTTCAAAGTGCAAGTCCAAAGACATTAGTATTTAATTATACACGCTTTGGACTATATGTCATATGTATGACTCCACTATTGATGTTGATAGATTCTTTCAAACAGAAAAGGAAATACTGAAAGAAAATCTCATAAGTATATGGCAGAAAAGAAAAGACTATAATTGTTCAGCTTGAGTATATAGATGATATACGGGTTATGGCTATATTCTTTGCTTATTAAACAATGTGGTTCTCAAGTATTTGATACTGAATTTGTTGGTGTGAATCGTCATACGAAACAACACAATTCATGAACTACAATGGCCTAAGTAACTAGCAAAAGAATATGTGATGATGTTCATCGAGAACAAATAAAGGGTTATTGTGTTGCTCGTTAAACATCAAAGCTTGCCTTCAAAGATTTGTTTTATCAGGTATTATGAGAACAAAAGGGTTGTTCAAATAATTTCCGTAATCCATAAAAGATGGATGATTCACAAATCTCGTTGGAGAAATCACATCCATAAAACTAGTGCTAAAGATGTCGAAAGACAAATTGATTGAAAGATCACTTAGGAAGTGACATCGCCGTTTAAATTATATTGGAAAGATAACATGAAAGAAACTCCATGTGGATGGAATTTTGGAGTCTTTTGATTTTTGATCACATGACGCTTGTGAAACTTTCTTAGAGATAATTAAAACTTCGTTCATAGGCCAAAAAGGGAACAAAAGACTAGCTTATTGGAAATTGTACATATTGTTGTACAAAGTCCATCATGTGTAGTCAAAAGCGATGGATTTCAACTTCATATGCTTTCTCCGAAAATTTGAGTGAATATATGAATATTTACTTAATAAGGATGAAGTATGAAACATTTGAAAAGTTCAAAGACTTTCAAGATGAAGTGAAAAATCATTGTAACAAGAATATAAATAGTTTATGATAAGATCATAAAGGAAGATATTTAAGTTACAAGTTTAGCATAATACCTAAGATTGAAGGAATCGTTCCGTGGATTTGCATTTTTCCGAAAACACCATAAGAGTATGGAGCGTTCGAGATATGTAATTAAACCTTGTTTGACATGGTAAGATCGAAGGTGTAATTCATAAAACTGCCATTATATTTTAAAGATTAAAAGCTTTAGAGATTACCGTTTTTCCACTGAAAAGAGCTCCATCATAATCCGTTGAAATGACACCATATGAAGTTATGGTTTGGGATAAAACCCAAGTAGTCCTTTCTTAAAAACATTGGTATGCTATGCATAAGAAAGATGTGTGCAACCAAAGTCGGATGAACCTGTCTTTGTATGACTATTAAGTATTCCTCCATAAACACCGGAGACAAAAGTGTTTGTTGCTTAGAACGTCAAGTTTCTTTTGGAAGGAATTTTTCGTGAAAAGTTAAGTGGGAGGACAATAGAACTTTGATAAGGTTAAAAGAACCTTAGCTATATGTGCAAAGTTGCGCAGCGCCGAAAAGTGTTCCGGAGGCAGCAACAATGCTCATGGCTCACGTGCCTCAAAGGTTGTGGTTACAATAGTCAAAGTTTCTATTGAAACAATTAGGTCGGATGAACAATCAAATACCAAGATTTGAGAGTTAAATCATTATTTAACAATAATGATCCGACTACATGCAAAGAAGCGATGATGGGCCCTGACTCCATCAAATGGCTTGAAGCCATAAAATCCGTGATAGTTCCATACACGAGAAATCAAGTTTTGAACTTGAAGGACCCTCGAGAAAGGTGTAAGACCTTACAGTTGTGTTTGGATCTATAAAGAAATAGACATGGATGTTTTACATCTATGAAATAGTCGACATGTTGGGAAAGAGTTCACAAAATGTTCAAAGGTTGACTATGACAAGATTTGATCTTTCATAGTGATATTTAGTCTAGACGGATTAATGTAGCAACCACTACATATAATTTGTTATATGGTAGTTGAATAAACAAAACAAGTTCTTCTAATAGAATCGTTACCTAGGACATGTGCATAACACGGTCCATAGGGTTTTGTTAATTCAAAGGATGCTAAAAGCATATGCAAACTTCAATGGTTGAAGTGAGCATCGCGGAGTTGGAATCTTCACTATGATGAAACTGTTAAAAGAGTTTAATTTCATCAGAGACAATGAAGATGCTTGCGTTTGCAAGAAATTAAGTGGGAGCGCTAAGACATATTTCTAATACATTATGTGGAGGACATATTGTTGATTAGAAAAGATGTATCTTTTATTAACACATATTAAGAATTTCATCCCGATGAAAGACTTAGGCAAAACCCAAATATTTGGCATCAATAGACGCTAATATGGTTGTGCCAGAAGTGCATAGACAAGATATTGAATGAGTTCAATATAGAAACTACAAGAGAGGTTCTTGTCACACAGAAAGGATTGAATGAGTTCAATGTTGATGATATATTCAAGTGTATAGACATTTGGTAAAGTGAAACAAATAATCAAGTATAGATTGATACTTGATGTATGAAATCACAAAGAGTATTTATATCAATCATACTGTGATATGTACAAATCCAGATATGTCCTATGCTCTAAATGTTGTGAGCATATACCAGAATGATTCGTAAGATGATCATTGGACAATAGTAAGGATATTCTTATGATCTTTTGGAAGAACTAAGAGTATAATATTTGTAGAAGTGACAAATAGATGGTTAGTTCATTGTAAAAGTACTACATTGATACTAGCTTTGTCACAAAGTACAAATTAAGTTTATCTCAATCTAAACTAAGGGTGGCACAATATAATGGAAAGTGAGTTCCATAATGGATTTGGATGAGTTCCAAAGTTAAGACATTGTGACAGATACTACAACAAAAGGCTAAGTATATGACTGCTATTATAGCAGCAAAAGAGGGCATTTGTGTTAAGTGGTTTGTTATCAAACTAGGTGTAGTTCACAGTGGGATAATACTATGAAGATATATTGTGCGACAATATTATCAACATGTTTTAACCCCAAAGAGCTAAAGGTCACACCGAAAGACCAAATTTATACAAAGCCATCTCATTAGAGAATGAGTGATGCGTAGAGACGCAAAGACATGTAATTACACACGGACCTGGAAGTGTCAGATCCGGAGATCAGTTGACCACTAGCAATCGTGTACATACAACATCAGAAAGCCATAGGTGTTGAATACACAAAGGTTTGAAACTAGATTATTGACTCTAGTGCAAGTGGGAGACTGTTGGAGATATGCCCAAGAGGCAATAATAAAGTGGTTATTATCATATCTTCACACTCATGATAAATGTTTACATACCATGCTATAATTGTATTAACCGGAAACATTAATACTTGTGTGATTTGTAAACTAAAATAAGAGTCCCTAGTAAAGCCTCTTGTTAAACTAGCTTGTTGGTTAATATATGATCATGGTTTCCTGATCATGAACATAGAGATGTTATTAACAACAGGATCATATCATTAGGAGAATGATGTGATGGACATACTCCTATAGATAAGCGTAGCATAAAGATCAAGTCATTTCAATAGTTCAATTGCTATATGCTTTCTGATACATAGTAACCTAATTCCTTCGACCATGAGATCATGCATATCACCTTTACCGGATGGATGCTTTGATGACATCAAACACCACACCGTAACTGGGTGGCTATAAAGGTGGCATTGAGTGTTCGGAAAGTATTGGTTGAAACACATGGATCAAGAGTGGGATTTGTCCATCCATATGACGGATAGATATACTCTGGGCCCTCTCGGTGAAATGTCATCCAATTAGCTTGCAAGCATGTGACTGGCTCACAAGGGATCACATATCACGGGAACGATAAAAGAGTACTTATCAGTAACGAGGTTGAACTAGGTATGCAGAGATACCGACGATCATAACCTCGGATAAGTAAACTATCGTGAGACAAAGGGAAATTGGTATCGTATGTAAGTGGTTCATTCGATCGCAAAGTAATCGTAGAAATATGTGGGAGCCATATGAATTTCCAGATTCCTCTATTGGTTATTGTTCGGAGAAGTGTCTCGATCATGTCCGCATAATTCACGAACCGTAGGGAGACACACTTAAGGATTCGACGTTGTTTTGAGTAGTTATGGTATTATGAGAAAGAGACCGAATGTTGTTCGGAGTCTCGGATGGGATCCGGGATATCACGAGGTGATCCGGAATGGTCCGGAGAATAAGATTCATATAAGGAAAGTCCCGTTTCGGAGTTCGGGAATGATTCCGGTGTTTTCATCGGGAATGTTCTAGAAGGTTCCGGATTGTCCGGCACTCCGGGGGGGAGGGTACATGAATGTGTCATTGAATGATTGCATCATGTACTAAGTGTTCTTGCTGTTCCAAAAACATGAAAGTCAAATTGCCAGTTTGAAAGTCAAACGGCTAAAACAGGAAACTGTGGAAAACAGGAAACTGTGGGAAACAGGAAACTGTGGGAAACAAGCAAGAGGAGGTTGAAACCAACTTGGAGGAGGAGTTCCTCTCCTCCAAGCCGGCGCCCAGCCCTAGGCCGAGTTGGGGAGGGACTCCCTCCCTCCCTGGCGCGCCTAGCCCCTCCACCTATAAAAGGAGGGGCAGGGCTCCTCCTTGAGACACACAAGTTTCTACCTCTAATCTCCGGTTTAGAGACGTTTGGTTTAGAGCTTCTAATTGCTTTAGCCTGCGGTTTAGAGCCTTCTAATTGGTGTGTCTAATCTCTAGACCACTAATAGCCCTCTCTCATAATCCACCATACTCGCTCCGGCTTAAGGCGAAGCCCTGCGGGATCTCCCCTCTACTTCCGGTACCACGCCGTTGTGCTGCCGGAATCGCGAGGAGAGTGCTACAACCTCCGCTGCCTGCTGGAACAAGGGAGAGGAAGGTCTTCGTCGAGTACCGAACGTGTGACCGACTGCGGAAGCGCTGCCGGAACGCAGCGCCGGAAGGATCGTCTACACGATCTTGAGATCGGAAAGAGTACGACTACATCACCCACGAGAATCTGCTCTCGTTAACCGCTTTGGAATCTTCGAGGGTAAGTTATTCCATCGACTCGTTGCTACAATCTAGTAGATAGATCTTGGCTTGTTTGTTTGTATGCGATAGAAATTTTTTGTTTTCCATGCTACGAACCCCAACAGGTCACATATTAGGGAGTGCCTCTATGACCAGTTTCTTGGAGATGCCGGAGGACTGGGCTCCGTCGGCATCTCCCTGAAACTGGCCGTAGTGGTGTCCCTGCTCTCGAAAACTATCTTGCAGCTTTGTAACTTCTCTAACTAGATCAATACACCTGGGAGCTAACTAATTTCACATATTAGGGAGTGCCTCTATGACCAGTTTCTCGGAGATGCCGGAGGACTGGGCTCCGTCGGCATCTCCCTGAAACTGGCCGTAGTGGTGTCCCTGCTCTCGAAAACCATCTTGGAGATGCCTCAAACTGGCTGGAGGACTAGACTCACAAGGATGCCTATTTATAGTACAAGCAGCTCGACATAGTGTCGACACTTACGAAATAATGTCGACACTCACCCCTATTATTAGTGCTGGGGACGAAAGGTTCATCTTTAGTCCCGGTTGGAGTCTCCAACCGGGACTAAAGGTTCATCTTTAGTCCCGGTTGGTGACACCATCCGGGACAAGGTACACGCCGCACGACATAATGTCGACACTCACCCCTATTATTAGTGCTGACTCGTGTTTTGTCCCGGTTGGTGTCTCCAACCAGGACTAAAGGTTCATATTTAGTCCCGGTTGGTGACACCATCCAGGAGAAGGTACACGCCGCACGATATAATGTCGACACTCACCCCTATTATTAGTGCTGACTCGTGTTTTGTCCCGGTTGGTGTCTCCAACCGGGACTAAAGGTTCATCTTTAGTCCCGATTGGTGTCTCCAACCGGGACTAAAGGTTCATCTTTAGTCCCGGTTGGTGACACCATCCGGGACAAGGTACACGCCGCACGACATAATGTCGACACTCACCCCTATCATTAGTGCTGCCTGGCCTAGCCTGGAATCCCTCCAACCGTCCCATTTTTAGAACAATGTCCCGCCATTTTTCCCGCCATTTTTTCCCGCCATTTTTCTTCCCGCCATTTTTTCCCGCCATTTTTCTTCCCGCCAGTTCTTCCCTCCAGTTCTTCCTGCCAGTTCACTATATGTATATGCAGGGTTGGCCTCCATTGTCATTGCACATCTCTAGACTCATATATGCAACCTCATCACTCTTTCCCATGGCTTCCACCGTAGCACTAACCCCCAGGGAGGCGGAGGCGCTTTGCGCCTCGAACTACCCCTACCCGCCGGGCTACTGTGTCCCCGTCGGCTGGATGCTGAGCGTCGGAGGCGTGCCGGTTCCTCCTGTCCCTCTAGGTGTGGCGCGCCGGATGGCCATCACGAACCACTACTACTTCGAGCTCACGCCGGAGCAGCGGAGGAACCCCAGATGGCATCCCGGCTATTTCTTTACTTGGGAAGCCTTCTTTGTGGATCGGCGTGAGAGGGCGCTCGCCAGACACGAGGAGGACGGCCCACCTCCTCCTAACTTCAACGAGGCCGGCCGTCGGCTATGGTGGCGCGGTCGGTCTCTCCAGAGAGTCATGGCCTATGACACTGCCGCCGACTCTAACCCTCGTCTGCGCTACCCTCAAGTCCAGTCCACGCGTACTCAGCCTTCAAGGTTCAATTACGGCGACCCCGACGACGACAGCGATGACGGCGGCGGCGAGTACGACGACTACAGTGGCGAGTATTACAGGTGTAGGCAGGAGCATGACTGAATCACTCCAACATTCCGAAACAAGTTCGGCCGATTGTTACTTAATCTGGCCATGTATCTTAATTTTCAGTTCTTTTATGTATCTTAATTTTCAGTTCCAGTTCGGCTTTATGTAACTTACTATTAGTTGCATTCTGTATTTTAATTCCAGTTCTATCTCCTTCACAAAATGACCTATCTCATTCGAGGTTTCTTGGCTTTCGGGTCAAATGACCAATGTTATGGCTAGAATCAAGGCATAGTTTGTGATAATATGGCCATATTGTGCATACATGTGCATCATGGCATGGCAAACAATGTTGCAAGAGGAAGTTTTCCTTTTTATCGCACCAAAAAGGCATTTTCCATTTTTCGAGCATAAAAAACGGACGGTTTTGTGAAGCAACCACCAAATGGCTAATTCAAAAAACCACCAACACATTTTACAAAAATACTAGACCACCTTATATGGACAATGTACCAATAGGGGGATCTGAAACCTTTCCGTCCACCTCTGGTGAAAAAGACAAATTCCTGCCGAATCGGTAGGAAGTGGGTCAGATATGAACTACAAGTACATGATACGATGCTCATGATTTTTTACAAAAATCATTTTTAGGTTCACAATATGCTATTTTATCAAAAAAACAATGCAAGTTGAGTGAGGCTTGGTCAGATTCAAGTGTATACAAAAGATGCGGCATTTAAATATCCAATCAATTCAAAAATGTTAATACAAAAGATGCGGCATTAAAATATGATTTGCTCTAATAAAATAGGGTTAGATTCCTTTTTAGATGCTTAATATTTCTTATGTTCAAAGTTTTAGGATTTGACAATTTATTTTTGTTTGAATTGAATAATCAAAATTTATATGTAAGTGTTTTAATCATTTTGAAAATTTTCATGTAAAGTAAATATAAAATGTTTTTACATGAATGGATAGATATTATTTTTCTAAAAATTATGATATATTATTCATATTTTTCTGAGTTGAAATGAAAAAGATATGAATTTTCTAAATTCATATCCTATTTTTTGAATTAAAAATGCCCCTTTAATGCATGAAATAAATGCCCCCCCTTTAACACCGGTTCCAGACACGAACGGTGTTAAAGGGGGGTGCGCGCGCGAAACGAAATAAATGCGCCCCCCTTTAACACCGGTTCGTGTCTGGAACCGGTGTTAAAGGGGGGTATTAAATGCGCGCGCGAAACGAATTCCCCCCCCCCTTTAACACCGGTTCCAGCCCCGAACCGGTGTTAAAGGGGGGGTATTAAATGCGCCATCCCCTTCCTTTCTTCCCCCCCAGAGCCAGATCGATCGAACCCCTCGCCGTCGCCACCGCGCGCCCTCGCCACCGAAGCCCTCCAGCCCTCGCCGTCGCCGCCCTCGCCACCGCGTGCGCGCCACCGCCACTGCGCGCGCGCCACCGAAGCCGACGACCGCCACCGCGCGTGCGCCACCGAAGCCGACGACCGCCACCGCCACCGCGCGCGCGCCACCGAAGCCTACGACGACGCCGGCGCCTACAAGAACCCCGACGCCGTGGTGAGCTAGCGGACCGCGCCTGGTCGTCCCCTCTATTTCCTCCCCTTCTCTGTTTCCTCCTGGCGCGCGGTGGTGTGGAGCTCGCATGGTGGCGCCACCGGCCGGCAGAGTGGAGCTCGCGCGGTGGCGCCACTCCGTCCTCTGCATCGTTCGAAATTTGCTATTGATTCCATTTACAATCTACAAGAAATGTTGTAAGCTAGAGGGTTCGAAATTTACTACTCTGATTTTTTATTCAATTTCATATACTTCTGTATATAAATCAAACCATTGTACTTATTAGTAGTAGGATCAAATCGGACACGAAAACTGCAATAGGAATGTAGGTACGAAACAGATGTACCAAGATGAAATCGCACAAGCTTTGTAGAAAGTATGATTTCAAACCATTGTACTTATTAGTAGTAGGATCAAATCGGACACGAAGACAGCTTTGACAGGGGAAGACCCAAACCTGATTTCGAGCTCGCATTGTCGGTGGTAGCTCGCGTCATCGGGTGTGGCGGGCAGGAGCGGCTACGCGAGCGCGTCCACGGATTGGGGCCAATGACAGGGATGTGGAGGGGATGGGTCAGGGAGGCGGATTCGTCGGGGAGGCCCAGGGCCCAGGCGCGGTACTGGGACAGCCTCCCCTCTCGGCTGCGGGGGCGGCCTAGGTGGGGTGCAAGCTCCGGTGGTGGCCATGGGGTGCGAGCTCGCGATGCGGCCTAGGTGGGGTGCGAGCTCCGATGTGGCCTAGGTGGGGTGCGTTATGCCAGCGATGTCGGGGTGTATGCATGGTCCTTCTGGGTTGCAGGTGTGTCCGCTGGTAACGACGGCATGGCGTCCCTCTCTTCGGCGATGCGATGTGTCGTTGGTCGTCGGAGTGGTGGCTAGAGTTTGCGGATGTCGGTGGCGGCCTTAGAAGGTGGACTACGCGGGCAGCTCTTTGGCGAGCGTCGTGGCTTCTCCCCTCGGTCTGGGGCCTATCTTGGGGACATCCCCTCCACATTGTATCTGTTCTGCCAAGTTGTTTTCCGTCGTTATAATGTTTGCCTCGGCCTCCTCTTTCGAACAACGCCCGTTTTAGGTAGGCCGCATCACGCTACCTCGCGCTCCCTAGGTCGCTCTCCAACGCCGCCAGCCTCCGGTCAGCCACTGTAGCTAGCCCCTCTCATATGCATCCGGGATTTCTCCGAATTAGGGTTTGGACCCCTCGGAACTCGTTTAAAATGATCAAGCATCCTTAGGGTTTTAATTTCATTTGTGTATTTTTGTATGAATAATATGTATATTTGTGTATGAATCCAAGTCCACTTGAATGTTTACTCTCTTACTCTAGATAATATTATTGTTTTAGAAACTATGGATCCACTTAGTAGAAACCTTGAAGAAGAAGAAATAATGGAGAACATTATTGATGAGGACACCTCACAATATCTGAACTTGGAGGGACATGATGACAGCTCAAGTAGTCATGGAGAAGATGAAGACTCCGGTGAACGCAATTTAGTGATTACAAAGTCCGGCGAGGTATATGCATTGATTAAGCCTCTGCTGACTTCCACCAACAATCTTCTTCTACATGTATTAATTAACGCTTCTTTCTTCTTTTAGTCCTCTGGATCGACCAACCAGCAACCATCTTCTTCTACGAAAAAGAGCAAGCGAGGCGCGAGCCATCGGTTGAAAGATCGTGCAAAGTTCACGATCGAAGCAGTCCGTGTTGATGGCAGGCCGATGGATCCCAAGAAGGTCGCAGACAAATTTGTACGTCAGGCTGGAGTTCTTGTTAGGGACCAAATCCCAATCATAATTGAAAATTGGAATAAGCCAAAGAAGGGCGACAGTACCTTTGTCGATGAAAGATCCAAATAAACGCTTTGGAATTCGTTGTTGGTAAATTTCACCCTTCCGCCAGAGGAGGATGAAAACAACCCGGTTATAAAGGAAAAGGTCAAAGAGTGGACTCTAAAGAAGATGACTGACGCTTTCCGCAACTGAAAGACAAAATTGAACAAATTTGTCAAAGCTGGCGAGACTCCAAATTTCGAAGACGCATATTTTGCGAAGATAAGACCTCACTGGCCCGAATTGGTGACATATAAAAAAGGTGCTATAGCTAAAAAGAGGTCAAAAACCAATACTCTTAATGCCCAGAAGAAGGAATATCACCAGAGGACGGGGTCAGGTGGCTACATATCTCAGAGGCCTAAGTGGGAGGAAGTTGAGAAGGTCCTGCGCACTAGAGGGATCACACCCCAGACAGATGGGTGGGACCTACGTGCAAAGACTTGGTTCTACGAAATCGGGGCAAGGTTGGACCCAGAAACAGGATTGTGTATCTTCCCAACCCTCCTTGCCAAACCCGTCACTGAACTCATCACGACATACGAGGAAACATCCGCCAGGACCTTCCATCCCGACAGAGAGAATGACCAGCTCACACGCGCCATCGGTAAAAAAGAACACCCTGGACATGCACGAGGCACAGGGGGTATGACGTGGAAGGATGGGTTTGCCGAGTGGAGCGACTCTTACAGATGGCGTGGCAGAAAAGAAAAAGAGCGTACAGAGCGGATGACACAGATAGAACATGCACTTGTGGCGTTGCAGGCGCAAGTGAATGCACAACAGAGCCATCAAGCTACCGGCCCATCTCAGCGGCACGAAGAGCCTGCATTGGAAGCTGCCGGCGGCCTAGACTCTGCGCGGAAAAGCAGCGTGGCTTCCACGGAGAACGTGCAGCCCACGCTTGAAATGGCGGGTCCTCGATACCCCGTGGATGAGATCACGGAGAGCAAACACGCTGAGCTGCATGTGAGATTAATGGGCTTATCCATTAAGGTGGCTGTCGGCTATGCCTTACCTCCTGTAGCTGGTGGAACTTACCACTGCCGACCGATTCCAGATGGCTATGCTATTGTCGGGGTGGATGAGGTTTTGAAGGAATATGAGGAAGCACAGGTTGACCATGCTACAGGTGAAGGGGAAACTCAACTCAAATTTGCAGTGAAAACAACCATTCTTTGGAAGAAGGAACACATCGTGCTTCCAAATTGGAGGCCACTGGTACCCCCTCCGTCTCCGCTGCGTCAGCAGTCTGAGCCACTTCAGCTATCTCCTGCGCGGCAGCCATCTCCGGCGCTTCAGCCATCTCCTGCGCGGCAGCCATCTCCGGCGTGCCAGCCATCTCCGGCCCGTCAGCCATCTCCGGTGCTTCAGCCATCTCCGGTGCTTCAGCCATCTCCTCAGCGTAAGCGGAAGAGCACTGCCACGAAGAGCATCAGTAGCACTGCCACAAAGAAATCCGCAGGAAACCGTACGCCAAAGAGTTAAAAAAAACTACGTCCCGTAGCCTTCCGCCAAGCCATTGCCGGTTTTACCGTGGAATCGCAGCGACGAGGAGACCAATAGGATCTCGGAAGAAGAGGTCAAGAAATTCTTTGCACCTAGACGGGCCGAGCCAAAGGAGAAAATAGATCCGGCGGTGGTGGAGAAGTTTTACAAAAATCTTTTGAAACCTGAAACCCCACTTGTGCCGGACTACGAGCGCCAGATTTTGAAGGGGTATGCAAGGCGCCGTAGGGAGACTTAAAGTAGCAGTCGTGCGACACCCCAGAAAACAGTTCCCATGCTCGGAGAGCAGGAAAACCAATCATGCGCCCCGCTCCAAGTGTTCGACACACGGGACGCTCCTCCCGTAAATGATTACGAGGCAGAGCTACAAAGAAAGGCCAATGATATGGGGATGACTTACATTGCATACTTGAGCCTCATGGGAGACAACTTGCCCAAATGCGATGCCAACCCCATACAGCCATGGAAGTATGGGAAGAATCTCGTCAAGAAAGAGGAGCTCAAGAATCTACCAACAAAGATGCGAAGATTGCACAAGTGGTACCTTGATTTCTGCAAGACGAGAAAGGAAGAATGGATCACGGTGCATATAAGAGATCAGATTTTCTTGTGCGGAGACGACACGATCGACTTCAACATTCAAGACTTGCATTTTCTATTCAATCAGAAGGAACTCGACAAAGCTGCCATCAGCCTTTATTGTGTGTAAGTACTATTTCTGTAATTTATATCTCATCTCATTCACTTCATTAATTGAATGTATATATATATGCTCACCATATATGTATATACTATTATGCAAGAAAAAGGTTATGGAATGCATGAAAGGAGGCCCTTTTGACATTGGGTTCGTTGACCCAAATAGAGTTCACGAAGAAGTGGTAAGAACCAAACCCGGGAAAACAGAAGATTACTTGCTAAAGTCTTTACTGAGACAACAAACCAAAAGGGAAATACTATTGCCTTACAACTTATCGTGAGTACTGTTACCCTCTCTCTTGTACACATTTTGTTTCGGCTTACTCGATGTTAAGTGTAACTGATGATGAGTTATGCGTGCGTAGGTTCCACTTTATTCTGCTAGTCATTCAACCCGACTCAGGAAAATTCCTTGTCATGGACTCGTTACGAAAAGAAAAAGAGATATGGGCAGACTTTAGAGAGATGATCCAGAGGTAATTTCAATCATATTATCGCACTAGATCGGCAACTTTCATGACAACAAGTAATTAATTACTCCTTTATCCATTTTCTTTGTCGGACAGGGTTTGGAAAAGGTTCACGGGCAGGGCCGTGGGTGAATGGTCAGAAGAACTAAAATCTGTAGACCAAAATGTAAGTAATACTAGCTATCTAGGTCTGCGTATCTCTTTGATTCCGCTTCCAATTCCATTATATCATGCTTTATTGATTATTATTTTGATTGAACTCTCTTCTCGTAAAGTGCGCATATCAGGGACCCGGCAATAACTTATGTGGGTGTGGCATCCCGCAAAAACTACTACTAGAAAATCGCGTTGTTTTTGTGCATTGCATCATCATGACCGCATGCTCATGTCATCATGCCACATTGCATTTGAGCATCGTCATCATCTTGCATTTGCTTGCATAAAACTATTTGCGGAAAAACCCAGTTTTGTTTTCTAAACGCCCCGCCTTTGTTCAACACGCAAACCCGGGTCGCCGGAATATTTTGATTTGTCTGCTATCGGTTTGCAGAAGCCGTGTTTTAAACAAATAAAATATCAAAGTATTTTTTAGTGGGGCAGTCGAACGGGCCGATTCGACCCGAACGACCACCCCCAAAAATAAAACGGCCCACCCTAAAATCCTACATCTACCCAACCTATTCTACCCACACCCCCTCCACATCACTCCCTCCAATCGGCTCACGCCACCTCACCTCTCTCCCTCCCTCCACCACTCACATGCTGACACCTCACCCCATCCCTCTCTCCTCCCTCTCTGCCACACAAGCCACACGCGCATCACACCACCCTCCCGAGCCAGCCCACCCCCTGCCCGGTCCACGCACGCACACCCACGCCCCGAACCGCCCCTCTCTCTCCCTGTCCAACTGCCCCCGCGACCTCCTCCCCACGACCCTGTCCTCCCGTCGACGCTTCCCGTGCCCGTCTCCGGCCGCCTCCCGCCCGGCGCACTCCGGCCGCTTCTCCTTCCCGTCCAGCATCGCCGCCCCGTCCTCGCTGCTAGCCCCCCGGCGAGCTCGCCGCCTCTCCCTCCTCTCCCCTCGCTGGCGCGCCGCCCTGCTCGCTCCCGCCGGCTCGAGCTCGCCCTCCGCCCCCTCGTCGCCGGCTCCGCCCTCCCCTCTCGCCCGCTCCGCCGCCGCCGGCAAGCCGCCTCCACCTCGCGCCTCGCCCCGCCTCTGCGTCCCTCTGCTCTGCCTCCCCTCTCCGCCTCGCCAGCACCTCCTCCGCCGCGTGGTCCCGCTGCGCCGCCTCCGGCCGCGCCGCCTGCTCCTCGCCCTCCGCCGCTGCGGGCTCCGGTCGGCCCCTTCCCTAGCCTCCGCTCGCCCCTCCTCTCGCCCGCTCCGCCGGCCGCCTCGGCCTCCCCGTCGCGCCCCGTCTCCGCTCCAGCTCGCCAGGCCGGCCGCCCTCGCCCCGGAGTCCTGCCGCCGCTCGCGCGGGACCCCTTGGCCTGTGTAGCGTCCGTCGAGCTCGTCTGCAAAGTGGCCGTCCTCGCCTGCCGCCTGTGTCCGGGCCTGCCGCGGTGCCAGCTCCCCTTGCGCGCGACCCCCCCCCCCCCTGTTTGCTTTCGGTGTGGGTGCTCCCCGCAGCCCGTGTGCCCAGCTAAGTGTTTGCTAGCTGCTTGTGGTCATCAGCTCTTGGCCCGATTGGTGCTAGTTCCTGAAGATGTCTGGATGGGCCGTCAGTGTGGGGAGATTGGTTATTCCGACAAGACCTTCGCCGGAAACCAGAAGACCGACACGAGTCAAGACCCGGGGGGCTACGCAAGACCACGGCGCCGGAACCGTAAACCGAATCTCGACACGCCAAGTTCTTGGCCACGTACCCGACGCCAAGAACGCCACATGGAAAACCAGGCCCCGATCCCGACGTCCGACGACCGAACCCGTGGAACCCCGAACCTCCCCAAGATCTACTCTACGGAACGACAAGATCGCCTCACGGACGCCATGACCTCTTTCCAGGATCCGATGGCCGAGACCCTGAAGACCGATCTAGAGCGCCAAGGCCTTCGCATGGACCGGCAAGATCTCCATCGTATGTGTCAAGTCCAACACCAAAGCGATGACAAGATCTACCGATGACCGAGAACCCGGATGACAAGATCGACAGCAACCGGGGCGAAATCCGATGCCCCGACGCCAGAACAAGCACTTCACCGTAGAACGCCAAGTGCTTCACCCCGAACACCAAGTCCTGCTTCCCGGATGCGACAAGACCCCCTCTGTTATCCGAGGACGTTTTTCGTCGAACCCTGGACCCTGAGACCGAACCCCGAACCCCCGGATCCCCAAGATCTGCCGAACCCTAAAGTGTGACCCTTATCCGAACCCCTATTTTATAAATGCTAAACATAAAACCTGTTGCATATTAAATTGTCATACTCGCATGCATATTTGTGTGGTTTGGGGGCCTTATGCCGTTTCACCATATAATTAAATATGGGGCCCATATGCGGGCAAACTCTAGTCTCATATCGGCCTCATTTAATCTGTGTAGCGAACCCGGTACTATCTTCTGCCTTGTTAAACAACATTTAAATTGCGGGGTAGCTATACAACTTGAACCACATAATTAATTGTCGGGACCCCGGTTCCGCTTAATACTGACCTACTTGCATCGCATCTTTGCCATGCCATACATCATACATGCATCATGCCGTTCTTCTGCCGTTGTATTAAATAGTGCATCCGGTGTTTATTCTAGTGTTTTGCTTCTTCGCGGATAAGGCCGTTGAGTTGATGTGAGCTTCGACCCGATCTTCGGTTGAACCTTCGACAATGTTTTCAGGCGAGCATCTTCCCCTTTCTACCTATCTTACTTTATAGTATTTATTCCCTCCTGTTGATCTATTGCTATCTGTGTTGCGATGCTTTAGTTTCCGTACCTGTGATATACCGTGCAGCCCTATATTTGCCTTGGAC
Organism: Avena sativa; assembly: GCA_916181665.1. Taxonomy (NCBI): domain Eukaryota; kingdom Viridiplantae; phylum Streptophyta; class Magnoliopsida; order Poales; family Poaceae; genus Avena; species Avena sativa. The sequence goes on along the minus strand of OV702282.1, from coordinate 443,270,127 downwards.
ACATCCTATTGCCTGTTGTTTGGTAGATAGTCGGACTTGCGCGTCGTAGTCGCTTGCTCAAGTGCTGTTGCGTGTCGTCCAGTGCCACAGTTGTTGATGTATTGCCGCATGTTGACGTTGGAGATGATCATAGTTTTACTTATCGTTCACTTTAATTCCTGTTTAACAACTAAAATTGAAGTAAGCAGAGGCATCGGTGGGTGATAGATAATATTTGGTTTCCGAACGCCCACTTGTGTCCCGTAGGACCCCGAGTACTTGATACCTGTTCCTTGATTTGTCGCGCTATCCACATCCGGGAGGTATATGGGACCCCCCTGAGCCAGAGCTTGATTCAGTCTTATTTCTTGGGGCCACAAACTAGTTTGAGGTTTTATTTACTATCCTGTACTTATGCCATGCTACTTCTATATTTACGATTGTGCGAGGAGCACACTGTACTGTTTAGGAATTGTGACCCGTTTTCGCGGTATCGACAAGCCCAGTCACACTTTCGGGTTCCCAGTCGTTTACAGCCGGCCCCACAAACCTTGAGGCCGTCTCGAAGTCAGCTAACTTCGTTGCGGGTCTACTTTAAGGGGTGGCCCCCTGAAATATTTCTGAATCTTGTGATTGCTTTGTCGTGAAGGCCTCGTTGGGTTTTGATTTGGTTTTTCCGAGGTTGATCGAGTGTGTGTTGCTATTGGTGCACCCCGGCCGGGTAAAACTTTCTGAGAGCCGTGTTCGCGGTTATGGACGACTTGGAGCACAGTATCTCGACCATAGACAAGCATAACTAAAGTTTATTGCTATAAATTTGACTTTATAATGACTAGTAATCAGCTTCACTATAATGGAATGGCTAAATAAAACTGCCAACAATTGCTTGCTTGGGTCGTCGCCAGCGACCATTGTATCTGACTAGTAAGTAATGCAACTATAACGGAATGGCTAAATAAAAGTACCAACAACTGCTGGGTTTTGGGTTATCTCATGCTAATTGTATCTGACTAGTAAGTGTCGCAACTACAACGGAATGGTTATCTAAAATGGCCCACTGCTTATTTTATCAGGATGATTGTCTATACCTGACTAGTAATTACTGCAACGATAACTGAATAAATTAAACTGCCAACTGTGTGAGTTCCTCGGTTGACTTCCTCGTTTGGTCTCGAGGGGGAAACACCAGGATGGGTTTGTTTGGTGGTAGTATCAGATTAGGTTCCGGATAGGTCCTGCTTACCCCTCTCTGATATCCGCTAGTTGTATCGAGTCTCTATAGGTTGTTTAGTGCATGCTGCCGCTGCCGCTTCAGTCCACCATACCTATGTAGGCGAGGACCGCCGAATTCTAGTCTCGCCGTGTACTGGCCTCAGTACTGACGCTCCTCTTTTTCCTTTGCCCTTTGTCGGCACCCCTTTTGTTTAAGCAGGTTTTGAGATCGACGTCGTTAGCAGGGTTACCCTTCCGGCTTGGCCTGGGCAGGGTTATGGATGCCATTGGTTATTCTTCAGGGCTCTTAGCCCCATTTGCATCTTGTCCGTAGTCGGACGCTCTATCATTTTCCAGGTGATTTGGATCTTTGTATATAATATCTGTATTCTTGACTCTTTGAGTCGCTGTTGTATATATCTGTTCTGTGGGTCCCATCGAGGACTGTTGTGTAATGTTATTACTTCGTTTTCCACCCGCACGAAAGTGCCTGGTGGGCACCTTTGAATCGTTTCTATGCGGGTTTGGCGGGTTTTCGCTAAAACTTGCATAGGTACGATTCTGAGGGTGTTACAGTGGGTACTATGTTTGCGAGTTCATTCGCAACACGATATGTGCGACGGGCCAAGCCGCACTAGAACAACTTAGAGTAAGTAAACAAAGTACACAACATTATTTTATTACCATCAATTGTGTTGAGTTTTATTCTTATATATATATTGACCCCATTCTTCATATATATTCAGATCGAACGGATGCGGGACCTACTCCTACCATTTGACCGCATACGAGCCATTCAAGAGGAACTGGCGGGGTTCATACTTGATGACGTCGTCACGCCTGGCGGAGAACTCTTTAGATATCCACCAAAATGAACGATGACGATGTATGTGTCGATGACGATGTATGTGCCGATGACAATGTTTATGTATAATAATAGTTGCTTAATTATTCATGTACTCGTATGTACCGGTGGCGATGTATGTGTATACCGCTCCCGATCGATTTCCCCTCCCCCCCTCCCGCAGAAATACGCCCAGAACAGGGCAGAGGCTGCCACGGCAGGAAAACGGCCTAAATCTCTGTCACGGCAGAGATTTAGGCCGTTTTCCTGCTGCGGCAGAGAACCGGGGGGGCTGAGCCCTGCGGCAGCCCCACGTGCGCCACCCTTTAACACCGGTTTGTATAAGAACCGGTGTTAAAGGGGGCCCCCCTCTAACACCGAACCCTCAACAGCGGTTGTAGAACCGCTGTTAGAGGGCCCTCCCAACCGGTGTTAGAGGGGGGCTCTGCACTAGTGTGTCTAAATATTGTTAAATAAAAAATGGTGATGCCACAAAAATCTGGTTTATGACTTATAAATGTATGCATAAAAAGATTCAGATATTTTGCAAAAGTAAAGCAGTAGTTAGATAAGGATTGTGAAAGATCTATACTAAAAATAAGAGGGTCCTCCTATCGTGAACTGAATTTGGTGGAGGGGTATTTTTGCAACTAACATGGATGACTGGGAGAAGATGTTTTGACCATGCACGAATCAGGAACACGGGTTGGACAAGCAGGATAAGCCGGGCACATGTAACCCCAGGCGGTATTGCTTTTTCGAGAGTTTTGTTTTCTTTCACGTGCAAACGCTGGAGACCTGGCAGTGACTCTGTTATTTTCTATGAAACGCACCCGAACCAACTTACCTAGATGCGGATCAATGCAGAAACGACAGGTTGTTCCCGAGCAACAAACGCCCTTGGCAACTAGGCCATGTTTCATGTATCTGCAGTCCTGTAGGGGTTCGTAGCATGGAAAACAAAAATTTTCTACCGCATACAAACAAACAAGCCAAGATCTATCTACTAGATTGTAGCAACGAGTCGATGGAATAACTCACCCTCGAAGATTCCAAAGTGTTTAACGAGAGCGCATTCTCGTGGGTGATGTAGTCGTACTCTTGCCGATCTCAAGATCGCGTAGACGATCCTTCCGGCGCTGCGTTCTGGCAGCGCTTCCGCAGTCGGTCACACGTTCGGTACTCGACGAAGACCTTCCTCTTCCTTGTTCCAGCAGGAAGCGGAGGTTGTAGCACTCTCCTCGCGATTCCGGCAGCACAACGGCGTGGTACCGGAAGTACAGGGGAGATCTCGTAGGGCTTCGCCTTAAGCCGGAGCGAGTATGGTGGACTATGAGAGAGAGCCTTGGCGATCTAGGGTTTAGACGCACCAAGGAGGAGCAATGTTGGAGATATGCCCTAGAGGCAATAATAAATGTAGTTATTATTATATCTTTGTGTTTATGATAAATGTTTACATTCATGCTATAATAGTATTAACAAGGAAACATTAATACTTGTGTGATTTGTAAACTAAAATAGAGTCCCTAGTAAAGCCTCTTTATAATACAAGCTTGTTGGTTAATAAATGATTGTGGTTTCCCTATCATGAACATTGAGATGTTATTAACAACAAGATCATATCGTTAGGAGAATGATATGGTGGACATACTCCTATAGATAAGCGTAGCATAAAGATCAAGTCATTTTAATAGTTCAATTGCTATATGCTTTCTGATACATAGTAACCTAATTCCTTCGACCATGAGATCATGCATATCACCTTTACCGGATGGATGCTTTGATGACATCAAACACCACACCGTAACTGGGTGGCTATAAAGGTGGCATTGAGTGTTCGGAAAGTATTGGTTGAGACACATGGATCAAGAGTGGGATTTGTCCATCCATATGACGGATAGATATACTCTGGGCCCTCTCGGTGAAATGTCATCCAATTAGCTTGCAAGCATGTGACTGGCTCACAAGGGATCACATATCACGGGAACGAGAAAAGAGTACTTATCGGTAACGAGGTTGAACTAGGTATGCAGAGATACCGACGATCATAACCTCGGATAAGTAAACTATCGTGAGACAAAGGGAAATTGGTATCGTATGTAAGTGGTTCATTCGATCGCAAAGTAATCGTAGAAATATGTGGGAGACATATGAATTTCCAAATTCCTCTATTTGGTTATTGTTCGGAGAAGTGTCTCGATCATGTCCGCATAATTCACGAACCGTAGGGAGACACACTTAAGGATTCGACGTTGTTTGAGTAGTTATGGAATGATGAGAAAGAGACCGAATGTTGTTCGGAGTCTCGAATGGGATTCGGGATATCACGAGGAGATCCGGAGAATAAAATTCATATAAGGAAAGTCCTGTTTCGGAGTTGGGGAATGGTTCCGGTGTTTTCATCAGGAATGTTCTAGAAGGTTCCGGAATGTCCGGCACTCCGGAGGGGAAGGGTACATGAATGTGTTATATCAAGTTGGTATGATTGCATCATGTAATAAGTGTCATCGCTGAACAAAATAGAGGATTTAATCAAATCTTTGTTTGAAAAGTCAAACGCCAATTTGAAAGTCAAACGGCTATTTTTGGGAAGTGGAGAGGAAGGTGGAAACCGAGTTGGGGAGGAGTCCCTCCTCCACCGCCGGCCCACTTGGGATCCGAGTTGGGGAGGGATTCCCCTCCCCTTGGCCGGAGCCTCCCTCCTATAAGAGGAGGGGCAGGGCTCCCCTCCTAGCACACAAGATTGCCCCTCTAAACCTAACCCTAGCCGCTGCCGCCCACTATAGCCGCCGCCTAGGGTTTCTCCCCTAGCCGCCGACTTGGGTACCTCTAAGGCCTAGCCGCCGGCCCTAGCACCCCCTCCTCGGCGTGTCTAAACCCTAGATCGTCAAGGGCTCTCTCATAGTCCACCATACTCGCTCCGGCTTAAGGCGAAGCCCTGCGAGATCTCCCCTCTACTTCCGGTACCACGCCGTTGTGCTGCCGGAATCGCGAGGAGAGTGCTACAACCTCCGCTGCCTGCTGGAACAAGGGAGAGGAAGGTCTTCGTCGAGTACCGAACGTGTGACCAACTGCGGGAGCGCTGCCGGAACACAGCGCCGGAAGGATCGTCTACGTGATCTTGAGCTCGGGAAGAGTACGACTACATCACCCACGAGAATCCGCTCTCGTTAAACACTTTGGAATCTTCGAGGGTGAGTTATTCCATCGACTCGTTGCTACAATCTAGTAGATAGATCTTGGCTTGTTTGTTTGTATGCGGTAGAAATTTTTTGTTTTCCATGCTACGAAACCCTACAGTGGTATCAGAGCCGTGTCTATATGTAGATTTGTTGCACGAGTAGAACACAATGGTCATTGTGGGCGTTGATGCTTTTATTGTTGATTGCTTCTTGTGTACTTTGCATCTTGCGGGATGTTGGGATGAAGCGGCCCGGGCTAACCTTACATGACATCGTTCATGAGACTTGCTCCACGCTTGACATGCAACTTGTATTGCATAAGTGGCTTTGCGGGTGCCTGTTTCTCCTAGCATAGTTAAGATCCAATTTACAACTGGTGATTAACAATACTAGTATCAATGTTGTGGTTCATGTTCGTAAGTTAGAATGACACTTATTGAAAGCCCCAAACCACGTAAAACATGCAAAGAAAGTAGAGGCGTCTAACTTTGTTTTGCAGGGGTGTGCAGTGATGTGATATGGCCATGATTGTGTTTATATTTGATGTATGCAATGTTCCTTATTGTAAGTTGGCAACCGGCTGGAGCCATATGGTTGTCTTTAATTTATGTTAAGACCCGCGTGTCTATTCAAAGTAGTTGTAATAGTTGAAGCCGGTGGACGACAACCATGAAGAAGCGTCATTGACATTGATGCAATGCCGGTGATGATGGAGATCATGTTCGTGCTTGAAGATGGAGATCGGAAGCACAAAGAAGAAAGGCCATATCATATCACATATTATGAATTGCATGTGATGTTAATCCTTTATGCATCTTGTATTGCTTAGTAGACGACAATATCATTATAAGATGATCCCTCATGCACATGAATTTCAAGTCATAAAGTGTTCACCCTTAGTTAGCACCGTTGCTAAAGCTTGTTGTTTCGAAGCACCACGTGATGATCGGGTGTGTTAGATTCCGCAAGTGTATACAACGTGAGCAAGCCAGATTTGCTCATGCGGAAGCTAAGGTTTGATCTTGACGAGGCTATCATGTACAGACATGGTCTCAGAACACGGATCACCGAAAGGTAAAGCATGAATCATATAGTAGATATGATGAACAAGTCAATTGTTCGCCATTGAAACTATATCAACTCTCGTGATGATCGGTGTTGATATGGTGGATTTGGTTCGTGTGATCACTAAAACAATGTGAGGGATATTGTTTTGAGTGGGAGTTCACCTAGATTAATTTAATTATTAATTAGAACTCAATTTGTCATAAACTTAGTCTAAACTATTGCGAATATGTTGTAGATCAATGGCGGCCCCTACCATAAATTTTAATGCGTTCCTAGAGAAAGAAAAGCTGAAAAACAATGGAAGCAACTTCGCGGATTGGTTCCGCAATTTGAGGATTGTCCTCACAGCTGGTAATTTGACCTATGTGCTGGATGCACCGCTGGGTGACCCACCTACAGCTGATGCTACCGACGAAGTAAAGAATGTTTACCTCGCTCGGAAGACTCAGTACTCCACAGTTCAGTGTGCTATCTTGTATGGTTTAGAATCGGAGCTTCAGAAAAGGTTTGAGAATTCAGACCCACATGATATTGTCCATGATCTCAAATTGATCTTTGAGACTCATGCGGCAATTGAGAGCTATGAGGCTTCTGAAAAGTTCTTTAACTGCAAGATGGAAGAGGGCAGCTCCGTCAGTGAGCATGTGCTTAAGATGTCTGGGCACGCAAACAAAGTTCAAAGCTTGGGTATAGTGATTCCTAATGCTTTGGGGATTTACCGTGTCCTCCAATCACTACCACCAAGTTACAAGAACTTTGTGATGAACTACAATATGCAAAACATGAACAAGCAGTTGCCAGAACTATTTGCTATGTTGAAGTCTGCAGAAGTGGAGATCAAGAAAGAGCACCAAGTGTTGATGGTCAATAAGACCACCAAATTCAAGAAAGGCAAGTCTAAGCAAAAGGGACACTTCAAGAAGGGTGGTAAGAAAGTTACCGCACCGACGAAGAAGACCAAGGCTGGACCCAAGCCTGATACTGAGTGCTTTTACTTCAAGGGAGAAGGTCACTGGAAGCGGAATTGCCCAAAGTACTTGGCGGATTTGAAGAACGACAACATCAAGAAGAAAGGTATATCCGATATACATGTTATTGATGTGTATCTCACTAGTACTCGTAGTAGTGCCTGGGTATTTGATACTGGTTCGGTTGCTCATATTTGTAACTCGAAACAGGTGCTGCAGAATAAACGGAAGCTAGCGAAGAAAAAGGTGACGATGCGCGTGGGAAACGGATCAAAGGTTGATGTGATCGCGGTCGGCATGCTACCCCTTCATCTACCATCGGGATTATTTTTATACTTAAATAATTGTTATTTGGTGCCTGCGTTAAGCATGAACATTATATCGGGATCTTGTTTATTGCGAGACGGTTACTTGTTTAAGTCCGAGAATAATGGTTGTTCGATTTATATGAGTAATATGTTTTATGCACATGCACCTTTGATAGATGGTCTATTCTTATTGAATCTCGATAGTGGAAATACACATATTAATAACATTGAGGCTAAACATTTGAAATCGAGCGATAACTCGACCTATATGTGGCACTGTCGTCTTGGTCACATTGGAGTGAAGCGTATGAAGAAACTCCATTCCGATGGACTTCTTGAATCACTTGATTTCGAATCACTTGAAAGATGCGAAGCATGTCTAATGGGTAAAATGACTAAGACTCCATTTTCTGGTATGATGGAGTGAGCTACGGACTTATTGGAAATCATACATACCGATGTGTGTGGTCCAATGAGTGTAGCATCGCGCGGTGGTTATCATTATGTTCTTACCTTCACTGATGACTTGAGTAGATATGGGTATATCTATTTCATGAAACATAAGTCCGAAACTTTCGAGAAGTTTAAGGAATTTCAAAGTGAGGTGGAGAATCAACGTAACAAGAAGATTAAATTTCTACGTTCTGATCGTGGAGGTGAATATCTAAGTTATGAGTTTGGCGAGCATTTGAAGAAATGCGGAATACTTTCACAATTGACACCGTCGGGAACACCACAACGTAATGGTGTGTCCGAACGTCGTAATCGAACTCTCTTGGATATGGTTCATTCTATGATGTCACTTACAGATTTACCGCTATCATTTTGGGGTTATGCATTAGAAACAGCCGCATTCACTTTAAATAGGGCACCATCTAAATCCGTTGAAACGACACCGTATGAATTATGGTTTGGGAAGAAACCTAAATTGTCGTTCCTTAAAGTTTGGGGTTGCGAAGCCTATGTAAAGAAGTTACAGCCGGACAAGCTTGAACCCAAAGCAGAAAAATGCGTCTTCATAGGGTACCCGAAGGAAACTATTGGGTATACCTTCTATCATAGATCCGAAGGCAAAATCTTTGTTGCCAAGAATGGATCCTTTCTAGAGAAGGAATTTCTCTCGAAAGAAGTGATTGGAAGGAAAGTAGAACTCGACGAGGTTGTTGAACCTTCTCTCGAACTTGCGAGTAGCGCAGCACCGGAAGTAGTTCATGTGGCGCCTATACCAATAAGAGAGGAAGCTAATGATGATGATCATGAAACTTCTGTTGAAGTTGCTACAGAGCCTCGCAGGTCAACGAGAACTCGTACCACTCCAGATTGGTATGATCCCGTTATGAGTGTCATGTTGGTGGACAACACAGATGACCCTGCGACATATGAGGAAGCGATGATGAGCCCAGATTCCAATAAATGGCAAGAAGCCAAGAAATCCGAGAGTGGATCCATGTATGAAAACCAAGTATGGACTTTGGTGGACTTACCAGATGGCCGGAAGGCTGTCGAGAACAAATGGATTTTCAAGAAGAAAACAGATGCTGATGGTAATGTTACTGTCTATAAAGCTCGACTTGTCGCAAAGGGGTTTCGACAAATTCAAGGAGTTGACTACGATGAGACTTTCTCACCAGTAGCGAAGCTAAAGTCTGTGAGGATTATGTTAGCAATCGCTGCATATTATGATTATGAGATATGGCAGATGGATGTCAAAACAGCGTTCCTCAATGGAGACATTGATGAAGAGTTGTATATGATGCAACCCAAAGGTTTTGTCGATCCTAAAGATGCTAACAAGGTATGCAAACTTCAACGGTCCATCTATGGATTGAAGCAAGCATCCCGAAGTTGGAATCAACGTTTTGATAAGGTGATCAAAAGTTTTGGTTTTATACAAACTTATGGAGAAGCTTGTATTTACAAGAAAGTGAGTGGGAGATCTGTAGCATTCTTAATACTATATGTAGATGACATATTGTTGATTGGGAATGATGTAGACCTTCTTAATAGTGTCAAGGAATATTTGAATAATAGTTTTTCAATGAAGGATCTTGGCGAAGCAGCTTACATATTGGGCATAAAGATTTATAGAGATATATCGAGACGCCTAATATCATTGTCACAAAGTACATATTTGGACAAAGTTCTAAAGAGGTTTGGAATGGAAGACAGCAAGAAAGGGTTCTTGCCCATGTTGCCCAATACGACCTTGAGTAAAACTCAAAGTCCGACATCGGCAGAAGATAGAGAAAGGATGAGTAAGACTCCCTATGCCTCAGCCATAGGATCTCTAATGTATGCCATGCTATGTACTAGACCCGACATTGCATATGCTGTTAGTTTAACTAGCAGATATCAAAGTGATCCAGGAGTGGATCATTGGACAGCGGTCAAAAACATCCTTAAGTACTTGAGAAGAACTAAGGATATGGTTCTTTCTTATGGAGGTGATGAACAGCTCGTTGTTAATGGTTACACCGATGCTAGTTGGAACACCGATCCAGATGATTCTAAATCACAATATGGATACGTATTTATTTTGAATGGTGCAGCAGTTAGCTGGAGGAGTGCAAAACAAAGCGTTGTGGCGAGATCTTCAACTGAATCGGAATACATGGCTGCTTCAGAGGCTTCACAAGAAGCGATATGGATGAAAGAGTTCATTACAGAGCTGGGTGTGGTTCCAAGTGCGCTGGACCCAATGTCTATCTACTGTGATAACATGGGTGCCATAGCCAATGCGCAAGAACCAAGGTCACACAAGAAGCTGAAGCACATCAAGCTACGTTTTCACGCTATTCGAGAACATGTCCAAGATGGGGACATAAAGATTTGCAAAGTACACACAGATCTGAATGTGGCGGATCCGTTGACTAAACCTCTCCCGAGGGCAAAACATGACCAGCACCAAACTGCCATGGGTGTTCGGTATATTACCATGTAATCTAGATTAGATGACTCTAGTGCAAGTGGGAGACTGTTGGAGATATGCCCTAGAGGCAATAATAAATGTAGTTATTATTATATCTTTGTGTTTATGATAAATGTTTACATTCATGCTATAATAGTATTAACAAGGAAACATTAATACTTGTGTGATTTGTAAACTAAAATAGAGTCCCTAGTAAAGCCTCTTTATAATATTAGCTTGTTGGTTAATAAATGATTGTGGTTTCCCTATCATGAACATTGAGATGTTATTAACAACAATATCATATCGTTAGGAGAATGATATGGTGGACATACTCCTATAGATAAGCATATCATAAAGATCAAGTCATTTTAATAGTTCAATTGCTATATGCTTTCTGATACATAGTAACCTAATTCCTTCGACCATGAGATCATGCATATCACATTTACCGGATGGATGCTTTGATGACATCAAACACCACACCGTAACTGGGTGGCTATAAAGGTGGCATTGAGTGTTCGGAAAGTATTGGTTGAGACACATGGATCAAGAGTGGGATTTGTCCATCCATATGACAGATAGATATACTCTGGGCCCTCTCGGTGAAATGTCATCCAATTAGCTTGCAAGCATGTGATTGGCTCACAAGGGATCACATATCACGGGAACGAGAAAAGAGTACTTATCGGTAACGAGGTTGAACTAGGTATGCAGAGATACCGACGATCATAACCTCGGATAAGTAAACTATCGTGAGACAAAGGGAAATTGGTATCGTATGTAAGTGGTTCATTCGATCGCAAAGTAATCGTAGAAATATGTGGGAGCCATATGAATTTCCATATTCCTCTATTGGTTATTGTTCGGAGAAGTGTCTCTATCATGTCCGCATAATTCACGAACCGTAGGGAGACACACTTAAGGATTCAACGTTGTTTGAGTAGTTATGGAATGATGAGAAAGAGATCGAATGTTGTTCGGAGTCTCGAATGGGATTCGGGATATCACGAGGAGATCCGGAATGGTCCGGAGAATAAAATTCATATAAGGAAAGTCTTGTTTCGGAGTTGGGGAATGGTTCCGGTGTTTTCATCAGGAATGTTCTAGAAGGTTCCGGTCCGGCACTCCGGAGGGGAAGGGTACATGAATGTGTTATATCAAGTTGGTATGATTGCATCATGTACTAAGTGTCATCGCTGAACAAAATAGAGGATTTAATCAAATCCTTGTTGGGAAGTGGAGAGGAAGGTGGAAACCGAGTTGGGGAGGAGTCCCTCCTCCACCGCCGGCCCACTTGGGATCCGAGTTGGGGAGGGATTCCCCTCCCCTTTGCCGGCGCCTCCCTCCTATAAGAGGAGGGGCAGGGCTCCCCTCCTAGCACACAAGATTGCCCCCTCTAAACCTAACCCTAGCTGCCGCCGCCCACTATAGTCGCCGCCTAGGGTTTCTCCCCTAGCCGCCGACTTGGGTACCTCCAAGCCCTAGCCGCCGGCCCTAGCACCCCCTCCTCGGCGTGTCTAAACCCTAGATCGTCAAGGGCTCTCTCATAGTCCACCATACTCGCTCCGGCTTAAGGCGAAGCCCTGCGAGATCTCCCCTCTACTTCTGGTACCACGCCGTTGTGCTGCCGGAATCGCGAGGAGAGTGCTACAACCTCCGCTGCCTGCTGGAACAAGGGAGAGGAAGGTCTTCGTCGAGTACCGAACGTGTGACCGACTGCGGGAGCGCTGCCGGAACGCAGCGCCGAAAGGATTGTCTACGCGATCTTGAGATTGGGAAGAGTACGACTACATCACCCACGAGAATCCGCTCTCGTTAAACACTTTGGAATCTTCGAGGGTGAGTTATTCCATTGACTCGTTGCTACAATCTAGTAGATAGATCTTGGCTTGTTTGTTTGTATGCGGTAGAAAATTTTTGTTTTCCATGCTACGAAACCCTACAAGCAAGGCCGACGGCTAGGGTTTGCCTAGGCGGCGGCGGCGGCAGCAGGAGGTGGCGGCGCCGGCGGATAGGATTAGGGTTTGCGGGGCGTGGTGTTGTGTGCTTGGAGGGGCAGCCCTGCCCCTCCTTATATAGGTGGAGGGGGCGCGCCAAGGGGAGGGGAGTCCCTCCCCAACTCGGTCTCCAAGTGGGCCGGCGGTGGAGGGAGGGAACTCCTCCCCAAGTAGGTTTCCTACTCTCCCTCCACCTCACAAAATAGCCGTTTGACTTTTCAAATTGGCGTTTGACTTTTCAAACTAGGATTTGATTAAACCCTTTATTTTGTTCAGTGATGACACCTAGTACATGATGCAATCATTCCAACTTGTTATGACACATTCATGTACCCTTCCCCTCCGGAGTGCCGGACATTCCGGAACCTTCTAGAACATTCCCGATGAAAACACCGGAACCATTCTCCAACCTCGAAACATGACTTTCCTTATATGAATCTTATTCTCCGGACCATTCTGGATCTACTCGTGATATCCCGGATCCCATCCGAGACTCCGAACAACATTCGGTCTCTTACTCATCATTCCATAACTACTCAACAACGTCGAATCCTTAAGTGTGTCTCCCTACGGTTCGTGAATTATGCGGACATGATCGAGACACTTCTACGAACAATAACCAATAGAGGAATCTGGAAATTCATATGGCTCCCACATATTTCTACGATTACTTTGCGATCGAATGAACCACTTACATACGATACCAATTTCCATTTGTCTCACGATAGTTTACTTATCCGAGGTTTTGATCGTTGGTATCTCTGCATACCTAGTTCAACCTCGTTACTGATAAGTACTCTTTTCTTGTTCCCGTGATATGTGATCCCTTGTGAGTCAGTCACATGCTTGCAAGCTAATTGGATGACATTCCACCGAGAGGGCCTAGAGTATATCTATCCGTCATATGGATGGACAAATCCCACTCTCGATCCATGTGTCTCAACCAATACTTTCTGAACACTCAATTCCACCTTTATAGCCACCCAGTTACGGTGTGGTGTTTGATGTCATCAAAGCATCCTTCCGGTAAAGGTGATATGCATGATCTCATGGTCGAAGGAATTAGGTTACTATGTATCAGAAAGCATATAGCAATTAAACTATTAAAATGACTTGATCTTTATGCTACGCTTATCTATAGGAGTATGTCCACCATATCATTCTCCTAACGATATGATCTTGTTGTTAATAACATCTCAATGTTCATGATAGGGAAACCACAATCATTTATTAACCAACAAGCTAGTATTTATAAAGAGGCTTTACTAGGGACTCTATTTTAGTTTACAAATCACACAAGTATTAATGTTTCCTTGTTAATACTATTATAGCATGAATGTAAACATTTATCATAAACACAAAGATATAATAATAACTACATTTATTATTGCCTCTAGGGAATATCTCCAACAGTCTCCCACTTGCACTAGAGTCATCTAATCTAGATTACATGGTAATATACCGAACACCCATGGCAGTTTGGTGTTGGTCATGTTTTGCCCCCGGGGGAGGTTTAGTCAACGGATCCGCCACATTCAGATTTGTGTGTACTTTGCAAATCTTTATGTCCCCATCTTGGACATGTTCTCGAATAGCGTGAAAACGTAGCTTGATGTGCTTCAGCTTCTTGTGTGACCTTGGTTCTTGCGCATTGGCTATGGCACCCATGTTATCACAGTAGATAGACATTGGGTCCAGCGCACTTGGAACCACACCCAGCTCTGTAATTAACTCTTTCATCCATATCGCTTCTTGTGAAGCCTCCGAAGCAGCCATGTATTCCGATTCAGTTGAAGATCTCGCCACAACGCTTTGTTTTGCACTCCTCCAGCTAACTGCTGCACCATTCAAAATAAATACGTATCTAGATTGTGATTTAGAATCATCGGGATCGGTGTTCCAACTAGCATCGGTGTAACCATTAACAACGAGCTGTTCATCACCTCCATAAGAAAGAACCATATCCTTAGTTCTTCTCAAGTACTTAAGGATGTTTTTGACCGCTGTCCAATGATCCACTCCTGGATCACTTTGATATCTGCTAGTCAAACTAACACCATATGCAATGTAGGGTCTAGTACATAGCATGGCATACAATAGAGATCCTATGGCTGAGGCATAGGGAGTCTTACTCATCCTTTCTCTATCTTCTGCCGTTGTCGGACTTTGAGTTTTACTCAAGGTCGTATTGGGCAACATGGGCAAGAACCCTTTCTTGCTATCTTCCATTCCAAACCTCTTTATAACTTTGTCCAAATATGTACTTTGTGACAATGATATTAGGCATCTCGATCTATCTCTATAAATCTTTATGCCTAATATATAAGCTGCTTCGCCAAGATCCTTCATTGAAAAACTATTATTCAAATTTTCCTTGACACTATTAAGAAGGTCTACATCATTCCCAATCAACAATATGTCATCTACATATAGTATTAAGAATGCTACAGATCTCCCACTCACTTTCTTGTAAATACAAGCTTCTCCATAAGTTTGTATAAAACCAAAACTTTTGATCACCTTATCAAAACGTTGATTCCAACTTCGGAATGCTTGCTTCAATCCATATATGGACCGTTGAAGTTTGCATACCTTGTTAGCATCTTTAGGATCGACAAAACCTTTGGGTTGCATCATATACAACTCTTCATCAATGTCTCCATTGAGGAATGCTGTTTTGACATCCATCTGCCATATCTCATAATCATAATATGCAGCAATTGCTAACATAATCCTCATAGACTTTAGCTTCGCTACAAGTGAGAAAGTCTCATCGTAGTCAACTCCTTGAATTTGTCGAAACCCTTTTGCGACAAGTCGAGATTTATAGACAGTAACATTACCATCAGCATCTGTTTTCTTCTTGAAAATCCATTTGTTCTCGACAGCCTTCCGGCCATCTGGTAAGTCCACCAAAGTCCATACTTGGTTTTCGTACATGGATCCAATCTCGGAATTCATGGCTTCTTGCCATTTATTGGAATCTGGGCTCATCATCGCTTCCTCATATGTCGCAGGGTCATCGGTGTTGTCCACCAACATGACACTCATAACGGGATCATACCAATCTGGAGTGGTACGAGTTCTCGTTGACCTGCGAGGCTCTGTAGCAACTTCAACAGAAGTTTCATGATCATCATCATTAGCTTCCTCTCTTATTGGTATAGGCGCCACAGGAACTACTTCCGGTGTTGCGCTACTCGCAAGTTCGAGAGAAGGTTCAACAACCTCGTCGAGTTCTACTTTCCTTCCAATCACTTCTTTCGAGAGAAATTCCTTCTCTAGAATGGATCCATTCTTGGCAACAAAGATTTTGCCTTCGAATCTATGATAGAAGGTATACCCAATAGTTTCCTTCGGGTACCCTATGAAGACGCATTTTTCCGCTTTGGGTTCAAGCTTGTCCGGATGTAACTTCTTTACATAGGCTTCGCAACCCCAAACTTTAAGGAACGACAATTTAGGTTTCTTCCCAAACCATAATTCATACGGTGTCGTTTCAACGGATTTAGATGGTGCCCTATTTAAAGTGAATGCGGCTGTTTCTAATGCATAACCCCAAAATGATAGCGGTAAATCTGTAAGTGACATCATAGAATGAACCATATCCAAGAGAGTTCGATTACGACGTTCGGACACACCATTACGTTGTGGTGTTCCCGACGGTGTCAATTGTGAAAGTATTCCGCATTTCTTCAAATGCTCGCCAAACTCATAACTTAGATATTCACCTCCACGATCAGAACGTAGAAATTTAATCTTCTTGTTACGTTGATTCTCCACCTCACTTTGAAATTCCTTAAACTTCTCGAATTGGCGTTTGACTTTTCAAACTAGGATTTGATTAAACCCTTTATTTTGTTCAGCGATGACACCTAGTACATGATGCAATCATTCCAACTTGTTATGACACATTCATGTACCCTTCCCCTCCGGAGTGCCGGACATTCCGGAACCTTCTAGAACATTCCCGATGAAAACACCGGAACCATTCTCCAACCTCGAAACATGACTTTCCTTATATGAATCTTATTCTCCGGACCATTCCGGATCTACTCGTGATATCCCGGATCCCATCCGAGAATCCGAACAACATTCAGTCTCTTACTCATCATTCCATAACTACTCAACAACGTCGAATCCTTAAGTGTGTCTCCCTACGGTTCGTGAATTATGCGGACATGATCAAGACACTTTTCCGAACAATAACCAATAGAGGAATCTGGAAATCCATATGGCTCCCACATATTTCTACGATTACTTTGCGATCGAATGAACCACTTACATACGATACCAATTTCCCTTTGTCTCACGATAGTTTACTTATCCGAGGTTTTGATCGTCGGTATCTCTGCATACCTAGTTCAACCTCGTTACTGATAAGTACTCTTTTCTCGTTCCTGTGATATGTGATCCCTTGTGAGCCAGTCACATGCTTGCAAGATAATTGGATGACATTCCACCGAGAGGGCCCAGAGTATATCTATCCGTCATATGGATGGACAAATCCCACTCTCGATCCATGTGTCTCAACCAATACTTTCTGAACACTCAATGCCACCTTTATAGCCACCCAGTTATGGTGTGGTGTTTAATGTCATCAAAGCATCCTTCCGGTAAAGGTGATATGCATGATCTCATGGTCGAAGGAATTAGGTTACTATGTATCAGAAAGCATATAGCAATTGAACTATTAAAATGACTTGATCTTTATGCTACGCTTATCTATAGGAGTATGTCCACCATATCATTCTCCTAACGATATGATCTTGTTGTTAATAACATCTCAATGTTCATGATAGGGAAACCACAATCATTTATTAACCAACAAGCTAGTATTTATAAAGAGGCTTTACTAGGGACTCTATTTTAGTTTACAAATCACACAAGTATTAATGTTTCCTTGTTAATACTATTATAGCATGAATGTAAACATTTATCATAAACACAAAGATATAATAATAACTACATTTATTATTGCCTCTAGGGCATATCTCCAACAAGTCCCTAGTTCACATCCACCGATTTAATTATCCTAGTTCAAAAAACTTCAGAAATTCTTCTTAAAAATGAATAAAAATTCGAACTCCTGCACAACATAAATCAAATAGAAATCATGTTCAACCTTTTCTTTTTTTGAAAGGAGAGGGATAACAGACTTAAACGAGATTCGATCGATAAGGGATAATCACACCTGGTTATCAGGTCCTTACATACACATGTTCACGCAAACATAAAAGTGAAGATACAAAGCGCCCTGAACCGCTTTGGCTTCAGACAGAAGTCATTCTGCAAGTGAAATCAACCCAGAGACAATAGAACAGCACAGACATCTGGAGTCCAAAAAGCAGAACCACAGGTTCCAACAGTAACTAAAACCCTAGACCTAAACAGATGTAGTACCTGCAATGCTTTAAGGTTCAGTATGACCTCATCTGGTATTTTTACTATGCCAGCCATCATCAGGTACAAGAACTTGAGCTTAATGTGATCTCTTAAGTACGGAGGCACTTGTTTCAGACGATTATGTGACAAATCGAGGTGCTCCAAGTTTACCAGGGAACATAAGTCAGAAGATATGTTTTCAAGAGCGTTATAGCTCAAATCCAGATATGTCGGCGAAGTGAATTTCTTGATTGCTGGAGCTATGCTTCCAGCAATACTAGAAGAACGAAGGCATAACATCTTCAGTTCCATGAGACAAGGTTTAAAGTCAAAAGGAGGGAATATATAGTATGTAGCTCTGCATGAATGAGATGTATTTATCTCTGCTCCATGGGACGCTCAAGCTTTCTGGTTTGCTAACTTGTGCACGGACAAAGCACTTATCATTGTCCTCATCACAGCCACAAGACATCCATCAAGCCATGTCACGAATCACATCATGCATTCTAATAGAACCATAGAAATATTCCGAACTCAACAAAGATGCATCTCCAAGGTCGCCTATTAGACTATATATGTTTTTGTGCAGGATCTTCGAATGTGATCCGTGTGCACTAGACCTTGACCATCCGGCATCAACAGTACAAAATGCCCTAAAAACAATAAATTTTACAAATAGGTCCTCAAACCACCTTGATAAAGTGAGGTGTAGGTGGTGATATTTGTAGGTGTCCTACTGGAGTAAGATATCGAAGAATTATGTTTATGCGAGCCCTGTAGGTCCTTAAATCACCTTGATAAAGTGAGGTATAGGTGGTGATATTTGTAGGTGTCCTACTGGAGTAAGATATCGGAGAATTATGTTTATGCGAGCCCTATATGGAGAATTAGGAGGTATATGTTTTAGAGGGAGATGTTGGGCATACTCTTAGGAAAACCCCTAATCATATATCATTTCTCTTTGAATCCATACATTTATAAAAGAATTTGGGTTTTTCTTTCACTCTTTTAAGAAAATCTATGGTTAATTTTTTTAGTTTTTATCTTTTGTAATTTTTTGTAACGACATGTTTCAAAACCAGTATTGAATAGTTAAAGGAACATAGTGGGACCACTCTTAGGATGAGGAGAGGGGAGGGACACTTTGTCTGAGTTTCAGAGTATAAGACATAATTTGTGCGCATA
Organism: Avena sativa; assembly: GCA_916181665.1. Lineage (NCBI taxonomy): Eukaryota > Viridiplantae > Streptophyta > Magnoliopsida > Poales > Poaceae > Avena > Avena sativa. The sequence continues at coordinate 443,251,088 of OV702282.1, read as the reverse complement.
CAAGAGTTGAGTGAAAACAAACTCTCGTAGCCACAAGGTACGGTATGGTTGTTGATCATATGGTCTTTCTTTGAAAATATCTTTGAAAAATAAAATTTCCACTCAAGATTAAAATTTTCATATGGTTCCTAAATAACAAAGTCCTTCTTACAAAGGATAATAGCTTAATAAGAATTGGATAGGGTGTAGCAAGTGTTGTTTTTGTGGTTCACAGAAACCATAGAACATTTGTTAATCTCTTGCCCTTTTGCTCGCATGTTGTGGCCCATTGTTACCCTTGATTTTGATTTACACCCTCCGGCAAATATAACTAGTATGTTTGAAAATTGGTTAAATGGTGTTGACAAGAAGTCCAAGGAAAGAATTAGATTTGGGGCTTCAGACCTATGTTGGTTGATCTAGAAATGCAGAATGATATTATCTTTAACAATACAAAAACTTTCAATATTTTCTAGGTTATTCATATGGTGGCGCATTGGATTCATCTATGGCCTTTTCTCCAACCGCAAGACTAGCAAGATATTATGGCTACTGGGTGTAGTCGTCTCTTGATGGTCGCTCAAGATATCTTCACCCAATCGTTATGGCGGCATAATAGTAGACTAAGGATGTTTAGTTGTCTTATGTCTCTTTTATTTCGTTGGCTAGTGCTTGTTTCAACTCTCTCTGATCCTTGAATTGTGATACTTTTGGATGATGTTTTATTAATAAAGTGTTGTGTGCATCAACCGATGGAGAGGCTGGGGTTTTCCCCTTTTCGAAAAAATGTCACAAATCACATCATGCATTCTAACAAAACCATAGAAATATCTCGAGCTCAGCAAAGATGCATCTCCAAAGTTGCCTATTAGACTATATATGTTTCTGTGTAGGATCTTTGAATGTCATCCGGGTCCACTAGACATAATCCCATCCAACATCAACAGTACAAAGAGTCCTAAAAATAATAAAAATTTCAAATAGGTCCTTAAACCACCTTGATAAAGTGAGGTATAGGCGTTGATATTTAGGTTCCCTACTGAAGTAAGATATTAGAGAATTATGTTTGTGCGAGCCCTATATGGAGAATTAGGAGGCATGTTTTAGAGGAGATGTTGGGCATACTCTTAGGAAAACCCCTAATCATATATCATCTCTCTTTGAATCCATACATTTATAAAAGAATTTGTTTTTTCTTTCACTCTTTTAGGAAAAGCTATGGTTAATTTTTTTAGTTTTTATCTTTTGTAACTTTTTGTAGCGACATGTTTCAAAACCAGTATTGAATAGTTAAAGGAACATAGTGGAACCACTTTAGAATGAGGAGAGGGGAGGGACACTTTGTCTGAATTTGAGAGTATAAGGCATAATTTCTGCACATGTAAGAGTTCAGTGGTGAAAACACACTCTCCCTTACTTAATGCATACGTCACATGACTCGATAACAAAAACAAATTATATAATACATTATCCCTTGAACCGACTTACTTGAATAATGTATTGTATAATTTATAAACAATAGAATTATCCTATTGGTGAGACAACGGTGCCAACTTCTGACGAGGTTTCGACTCGTCAATGCCCATTGTTATGGACTTGGGTTTTGGAGAAGATGGGGATGCCGAAGATCGTGGAACGGTTAGCAAACAAGAAACACGGGGACACGAAGTTTACCCAGGTTCAGGCCTCCGGAGGGAAAACCCTACTCCTGCTTGTCTGCTCTTGATTACGACAAAACCGAAGGTTACAGGGGTGCATAGATGCAATCTGGCGTGAGGTGTATATGAGGTGAGTTGATTGTCCTCCTCGGTGTGCCCTCCTAGCCTTTATATAGATAGGCATGTCCCGGACGTAGGTCGAGTCGGTTATAGATTAGGGTTTGCCCTTTTTGAAATTCTATCTACTTTAGTCTTGTTCTCCAAGCATCCGAAGACGTCATGAGCTTGGGCCATGAGAAACCTCCACAGGTCGTGTATCTCGTCGTGGACCTTCCTTGGACTGTACTAGGTATGCCGATTTGTGTATCCATGGGGTATAACCATGTCAACTTCAACACAAATACACTCCAAGTGCATATTATTCCCTTCTCGGCAAATCTGCTTGGATTATAAATTTAGATGCTACTCTCTTCGATTCCATTTAAACTAAACCACGACAAGAATTATGGAACAGAGGGAGTGGTTTGCTGTTATTTATCTATAACATCTCACCCTTGTATGCCCTTGTATTTCTAGACTTTGGAAAACACATTATTTTTCATGACAAAGGAGAAACACATTTGTTCACAGGGAGGAAAGTCCAGAAAATATTAGTTTTTGAACTTTTTGAAAGGGCAAAAAGAAAAAAAAAAGAAAACTCTGTTTACGTGTGCAGCCCAGCTGGGAACCACAACCACAACTGCCTCCTAATAATAACCAAAATAAATACTTCCGCCCATTGAGCACGAAAACAAATAGGGAAAAAACTAGGCCGCCCAGCTATCGCTTCGACGGCAAATCGCCGCCGGCCGGCGACTTCCAATTTTCTATTCGCTCCGTCCGGAGCACGGACGCACGCACGGCGATCGCCCCCAGATCCCGATCCAATTAATTATCGCGGTGATGGGCCGCCACATTCTCTGATTCTCGTCTCCACGGCGAGGAGGATGGTGTAGCGTAGCAGGGGGAGGAGGAGGAGGATAAGAGGCACCGGCGTCAAAGGGAGAGGGGACGAGGAGGAGGAGGAGGATGGAGGGGCACAATCCTGCCTCGCAGCTGTACGTCGACAGCCAGAAGCCGCACCCAGCCCGGAGGTAGGTGGAGACGTCTTCTTCAAGAGATAGGCCGCAATTTCCCCTCCACCTCTGCGTGCTCCGCCCTGCCAATTGGTGAAATCTCGCGGAGATGACCTAACCTGCGACCCACTTCTCCGTTTCGTGAAGGAAAGCGTCGGGAACGGTAACGGCAACGAAGACGGGCGCCAGCGATCAGGCCAATCAGCCGGGTACCAAGATGGGCACCAGCGACCAGGCCAACCAACATGGCACCAAGATGGGCACCAGCGACCAAGCCAATAACCAACAAGGTTCGCCCTTTATGCTATGTATGTTGTTCTCTTTGCAATCGTGTCACATTGCAGACCCGAAATGTGGTTGAAATTATCTGAAAGTGCAGCCCCATTTAATTATTCAATTAGAAGCTGTGGAATGAGCAGGTTGCTTTGCAGGGGAATATGCAGGCTTTAGCTGCATCTTATTTTGTGGTTCTCCATTTTGATGCAAATGCAGCCTTTATTTTGCAATGTACCAAGCAATTTGCATTGATAGTTTGGATAATCAACCATCGGACAAGAGTCACAAGATCTAACTTATAGAGCTGCAAATCATGAATGATCTGCCGTTTTAATTTTCTTCCTAACTGCAATGTGCCTGTTAGTTTCCGAGCACCATCTTGAACATCATGTCTCCTGTCACTCCCGTAAAACTTAGTCTATCTCTAGATATATGAAGCTAAATCCCATTATGCACATAATTAGATGACGTTGCTGCATATACAACCGCTGTTTTCTGCATTAAGCTAATTCACTTCCATGATCACTGCCAGGGTCAGTTGCTACAGTGGAGAGATTAGATCTTCTTATGAGCCATCCAGTAAACAAATGTTGTGCAGACTGTGGTGCTCCAGATCCAAAATGGGTGTAAGTATCCTTGAGCTGATGTTTCCTTCTTTTTTTTTGGCAGTGAATACAAATAACTATACATCTTAGAGAAACACGAGCGCGTAACTGATTTTGAATTGTGTAAATATCATGGGTGTGTTTGGACGCAAATCAAGTTGCAGCCCTATGTGTATTTCTTATTTCCTTACGAGCAACACTTTTCACTAGCACGGCATCTGAGACTGAGTGCTTTACATCATTCTCAATCTTCCAATGCTGTGGTGCTTGCAGATCATTAACATTTGGTGTGTTCATTTGTATCAAGTGTTCTGGAGCTCATAGAAGCCTCGGGGTGCACATTTCCAAGGTAACCACGATATCTCTGTATCGCTAGCTACTTTTCTTCAGCGTCCTTTCCTTTTCAATTCAGTTTCTTGGTAATGATTTTTGATTCAGCCACTGGAGATGTTGGCTGAAAATAGATTTGACCTTCCAGTTATATAGTTAGGCTTTCATTAGGTAGCCCCTTCTGAAACTAGGCAGTGTAACCATGAGCCTTGTCTGCAGAGCAATGCGAAAGCTTGTCAGACATTAGACAGTAAAGCATGTTTAAATTTTCATATATACTTTTCTAGATTGTAGAGTTTTTTCTAACTTGGAAAACACCTGCAAACAACCACACCCATATATTAGGAAAAAAAGATATTCCGAAACACTCCTAAATACAATTTTCGCTGCCCTCGAGATAATATTTCTTTTGCTAAATATTTTTCCATGAAATACACACGATAACTGAGAGCAATGTCAGTTGGCCAGTGCAGATGTAACGTATGGTGGTTCAACCATCCTTTCTGGTGTTTGAGTAGAGAACTGTTTATTTCAGGTGGTCTCAGTGAAGCTAGATGAATGGACAGAAGACCAAGTTGATTTTTTGAACGAAATTGGTGGAAATATTGCAGTAAACAATATATATGAGGCATTTCTTGGAAATTACACAAAGCCAAGGCAAGATTGCTCAGCTGATGACCGGAATGATTTTATAAGGTACACACGAAATTAGCAAGTTCCCAGTCTTTTAGATGATTTCCACTAGCATAACAGCCTTCTTTCATATTTGCCCACCACGGCTGTACTGAAGAATGATGTTTCTCCTTACTCGCATATATGCAGGAGAAAATATGAGTTTCTACAATTTGTGTCTAACCAACAGCTTGCATGCACTTCAAACAATGGCAAACATCAATACCAGCAGCAGCAGAGCAGCTCAAATCGATATGGTTTAGGCCATGCTTTCAGGAACAGCTGGAGGAGAAAAGAAGATCACAAACCAGTAAAGAAACCTGTATGATCAATCATCCCAAATCCACAGTTCACTTTATACTCTAACTTGAATATATTGTCTTATTTGAACCTATCATGTCTTAGGTGGAGGTGGGTATGGTAGAGTTCGTTGGATTAATTAAGGTAAATATCTTAAGAGGCACAAATCTAGCTATCCGTGACGTGATGTCAAGCGACCCCTATGTTATTCTTAATCTAGGACACCAGGTGAGCAACTCCATTCATCAGCACTGTAACTTAGTTGTTTGAAGTTCCTTGGTTTGTGATGCTTCAGTTCACCTTTTCACCCTTGTAGTCGATGAAAACAAAGGTGATAAAGAGCAGCCTGAATCCTGTATGGAATGAAAGACTTCTTCTATCGATACCTGAACCCATTCCGCCGCTTAAATTGGTAAATATGTTTGAACACAACCAGCAAAAAGTTCAGTGGCGGGTTTTAAGTTGTTTTTACTCCGGGTAACATCTGGCTTCAAATCTCATGGCAGCAAGTCTATGACAAGGACACGTTTACCACTGACGACCGAATGGGTGAGGCTGAGATCAACATCCAGCCACTGGTTGCTGCAGCCAGAGCCTACGAGACCAAGTCCATCACCGACACCGCTGAGCTGAACAAATGGCTGGCGAAAGACGGCATCTGGATCCCAAGAGACAGTCCCATCTCCATCATCGACAACAAGGTTATGCAGGAGGTGACCGTTAGGCTTCAGAACGTCGAGCGTGGGCACCTCGAGATGGAGCTCGAGTGCGTCCCGCTCAGCCAATAGCTGTGTCCCCCTCTGAAATGTGTTGCTCTGGCGTTCTGCTGTTAACATGCATGGTCACATGAACAATTTCTTTACAAACACCCGAGACTTGCTTGTGTGGTTAATGTGAGTGTCTAGAATCTAATCATACCTTCAAGGCTTTCTTGTAAAAAGATATATGCTTGTGTAAAGTTAAAAGGAAATTGCATAATGTGACCTTTTATTCGCCGAGTAATTTGGAGGTCATTTCTAGCATAAGTGTTTGTGTTGCAATTCCTTGTTCACTCAAACTCTTCTTCCTGCAAAAGAAAATGTTCGGTCGGCGTGTGCACATAAATGATTAGGGGGAATGGAAGATCATGGGAACATTATCATTTTTCTGAGGAAAATCTCATAGAAATTCTATGGCTTTGTAATTTCTGAGGGATCTTTTCCACCAGAGTGCTGCTATGCACACGACAGAATATGCACGATTTTTGCACGACAATGCTTATGAGCTCTTCGTGTATCATGCCAACTCAAAGGTGGAAAACCTGGGTTTGATCCTGTCGTCACATAGTCACCTATCCCCCCATCTAGTCCATCATCGATCTTTCATTTGTACAGACTTCGATGGCACAAAATTCTCCTGTCCTGACAGAAGGTGAGGTTGCAGTATTTGCAAGGACAACTTGTATTTACCCGCAAAAAAAGAAAACTTGTATTTACCCTACCAAATGTGCATACTTACCGTTATATGCTGGTTCCTAGCTGTAAATATTATATAAGAGGGTGCAAATGCATATTTTTTACATTTTTTAGATTATTTATTTTTCCTCACACTTTGAGATCTAAGAGCTTTTTTTGACAGGGAGATCTAAGAGCTTTGATAGTGAACCCTGTGTCGTGTGGAAATAAGAACCCAAAATGTCCACATCACGCTAGGCCTGAATTTTTTCTAGATCTAAGCTGAAAAGTTCAATACATTGATTCGCAAAAAAAAAAATTCAATACATTGTGCACATACAAACTCTAGCACTTTACACCATTGAAAGATCTTAATTGATGTAGACTTCTCTTAGTTCTCTAGATGGAGGATGGGTACGACTAACTACATGACTTGATGAAATCCAAATGCCAAATTGGTGGCTAGTTTTTATACGTGCGTCTATGTTGCACAAGTTGTTTCCAAAAAAACACAGTATGAGACATTATATTGTAAACAACAATGTTGAAGTGAATGTTGAGACTCACAAAGAAGGGTTAGATAGGATCAAAGCGAATCGATTTTTTTAAATACGGTTTTCCCTTGATAAAAAAGTCAGCTAGGATTGATTTACCCAGCCGTAACTCTACAGAATTTGAAATTCAAGGGACCTCAAATTTTGTGACCTGAAAAGTTAGCACTGTGAACCAGGCGCTGGACTGATGGCTGATACTCCGGGTGTGGAGGCCAGCCAACCCGGATTCGAGTCCCAGCATTGGCAGACTTTCGAGTTGCCGTTGAAGCATGAATAAACCAAATGTCTCACCTATCTAAGAGCATCTTCAGCGGTGGCGCTATTATAGTGTAGCGCTAAATAAACCGCGCCAGCGCTCGCGCGCTCTCCTCCAGCATGCGCTGCATTCTAGCGTGTTGTGCAAATTTTTAGCGCGTTGTGCCATTTTGCGCTATCTCACGCCGAATATCTATAGCTCCAGCTACAGCGCATGCTATCATTTGGCTTGCGCGCGAATGAGCAACCACCGCTAAAATTTCACCCGTGTGGTTTCCCTCTTCTTCCCCAATCCCTCTCCCACCCATTCCGGCACCGCCGCCGCGAAGGACCAACTCGTTTGTTGTCGCTGCCGCTGCCCACATTGCTATCCCGAGCGCGTCGCCACCGCTGCACGTCCATGCTGCCCCGAGCGCCCCGCCGAGAGCTCAGGATTTCCGCCGCCGCAGGCCACACGACACTCGATTTCCTAGCGCGGGGCTACCGTGCCACCGTGCTGAAGCTCGAGAGCGACAATGTCCTCCGCAAGCCGAGAGGCAACTTGGCGCACACAAGGTGTTCTTCGTAATCTCCCCATTGTTTGCATCACCCGCCCACGCCCATTTGATTTGCATTTTAGATAGTACACGTGTTTCAAATATTTTGCATGCTTGTAGATGAGTTCACTCTCTGATTCATCCGACGATGAATTTGATATTGAGGAAGAAGAGACCGTGACCATGCTATTGGCTTGGCGTGCCAATAAGAAGCCGAAAATATGTGTCTTGTTTTTTGGTAGACAGAGGTTGTGGAGGAAACGGATCGAATGCCATAACAAGTTGATGCGGATGTATTTCAATGACAATGCAACATTTTTCGAGACCTATTTTCGTTGTTGTTTTCGGATGAGCATCGATTTGTTCAAGCACATCGCGCAAGAGGTGGCCAAGTATGATACCTATTTTGTGCAAAAGAGGAATGCAGCCGAAGAACTTGGAGTTTGAAGTTTGAAGCCGACGACATTTACCCTATCAGAAGGTCCACAAGTGAAGTTGAAGCAAATGGCCACTAGTACAACTATAAGTACTATCTTGCCGACGACATTTACCCAAGGTGGCAAACATTTGTGAAGCCGGTTCAGCAACCCAAAGATAAGAAACAATCCAGTTTTCACAATGCACAAGCGGCGACTAGGAAAAATATGAAGAGAGCATTTGAGATTTTGCAAGCCCAAATTGCTACTATAAGAGAACCGGCTAGATTTTGGAACCAAGAGTACCTTTGATATATCATGAACGTCTGTGTCATCACGTATAACATGATCATAGAGAATGACCATGGCAAAGATCTAGATCGCACCCACTATGACTTGATGAGGATGTCCGTGCAAGTGGAGAGGACACAACTTAGGGTGGCGCGGTTCATTGCCTCATATCATCCCATTCGGTCAAATGACACGCATGATGAGTTTCAAAAAGATCTCATCGAGGAGTGGTTGAAATGGTTTGGACAACAAAAGTGACCTACTTTATTTGTATGTTTGTTGTATTGTTGATGAACAACTTGTTGTATTTGTTGGTTAATGAGTTGCTGTATTGCTACTATTTATTTGTGTTGTACTCCCTCTGTTCGGGATTATAGGTCCTACGCGCATACCTAGATTGTTAATTTGACTAACAAAACATAACTTATATATCATAAAAATTATACCATTAGAAAATATAACCTCTAAAGTTTCTAATGGTATAATTTTTATATTATATTATTTATGTTTTGTTGTCCAAATTGGCAACCTAGTTATCCACGTGTGCCTTATAATCCCAAACGGAGGGAGTAATAAATAAGCTAGACAATTTATTGCTTATTTTTGGGTATGTTTAATCTTGTTGAATGTATGCAACAATGTGTTTGTTGTTTACACCGGCCGCGTGCACCCTAGTTTGCAGAATATTTTGGGCTCACCTGCTCGCGCCGCTAATTGCAAAGCAGTCTTACAGCATGGCATTTAGGGCTACTTGTGAAGATGATCTAACATTGGAGATGCTCTAACAATGGAGGAGGGATCGTTCCCCGTTGGCAACGTTTTTTTGTGAAGATGATCTAACGTTTTTTAGTCTCGTCAGGTTAACGTCCAGAAATTAAGGAGTGTAACGCGAATTTGATACTCGGGTCGGGTGGGCAATAAAGCCGCCCCCGTCTCTTCTCTTCGTCCTCCGCCTTCCATTCCCTTGTCCTGCGCCGCCGTGTCCGTCCCCACCCCCACCAAACGCAAACCCCGCCCAAAACCCTAGCCAGCCGCCGCCGGGCCGCCATGGACGCCGCCGCCCTGGAAGCGCTCATCCTGGACCTGCACGCCATCGAGGCCGTCAAGCTCGGCTCCTTCGTGCTCAAGTCCGGCATCACCTCCCCGATCTACCTCGACCTGCGCGCGCTCGTCTCCCACCCGCGCCTCCTCTCCTCCATCGCCTCCCTCCTCCACACCCTCCCCGCCACGCGCCCCTACGACATCCTCTGCGGGGTCCCCTACACCGCGCTCCCCATCGCCTCGGTCCTCTCCGTCGACCGCTCCCTCCCCATGCTCATGCGCCGCAAGGAGGTCAAGGCCCACGGCACCGCCAAGGCCATCGAGGGATCCTTCCGCGCCGGGGACACCGTCCTCATCATCGAGGACCTCGTCACCAGCGGCGCCTCCGTGCTCGAGACCGCCGCGCCACTCCGCGCCGAGGGCCTCGTCGTCGCCGACGCCGTCGTGGTGGTCGACCGCGAGCAGGGCGGGCGCGAGAACCTCGCCGCCAACGGGATCACGCTGCACTCGCTCATGACCCTCACCGAGGTGCTCGCCGTGCTGCTCAAGCACGGCAAGGTCAGCGAGGAGAAGGCCGCCGAGGTGAAGCTGTTCCTCGATGCCAACAGGAAGGTCACGGTGCCAGGTGCCGCCGCCGCTGCTAAGCCGAAGGTTGTCAGAAAGGGGTTTGCTGAGAGGGCAGGTCTGGCCAAGAACCCGATGGGGAAGAAGCTCTTCGAGGTGATGGAGGCCAAGCAGAGCAACCTGTGTGTCTCCGCGGATGTTGGGACTGCTAAGGAGCTCCTTGAGCTTGCTGACAAGGTAGTACATCCAAGCAATTTATATGGTTTCTTGTTGTCAATTGACGGGCTAGCACTTCTACGTCAGCAAGTTTAATTGTCTGTTCTGATAGAATAGCCATCACGATTTCTGATATTTGTCAATATTATAGTGGGATTTAGCCTCCTGAATTAGGTAGCAAGCAGATTCTGGTCTCAGTCCTTCAGGAATCAATGCATTGACTTGTTGCACGAGTAGTGGCATCATAACAACCTTTTTCCACTTTATTATGATGTTTTCTATGCTTCAATGCTGGCCATGTAAATAGTGTTTTTTCTGAAATGCTTAGATCTACGCACTTCTACATCAGCAAGTTAATTTGTCTTTTCTGATGGAACAGACATGGCCATTTCTCAGATTTCTCAATATTATAATGGGAATTTTTGTAGGTTAGCATCAGCCTCCTTAATTAGGTAGGAATTGCAAAATTAGGTGTGCAAGACTACAGTCCTCCAGTACTGAATGCACGAGTATAGTGACATCATAGCAACTCTTTTCATTGGATTCTGATGTATTCTTTTAGTTGGATGCTACTGTTTATCATTTACATCTTAGTGCTGTAATTAGTGTTTTTTCTGAAATGGTTAAACCTTAGCTCTTCTAGGTCAGCAAGTGAAATTATCTTTTTGTATGTAGTAGACATGACCATTTCTGATACTTGTTAATGTTGTAACTACATTGGTGTGTAGGTTAGCATTGGATTTCCGAATTAGGTAAGAAGCAAATTTAGGTGTGCGTGGCTTCAGTCTTTTAGGACTCTGAATGCATTGACTTGTTGCAGGAGTAGTGACATAATACCAACTTTTCTATGATGTTTTCTTCGTTTGGATGTCGTTTTTTATCTTTTACATTACATCATAGTGCTGTGAATAGCGTGTTCTGAAATGGTAATTGTCTAGTTGCAGTTTATTCATTAGGCTGCTGTACCCTGTACTGTTTTATTATATTGTCATTTGTTGAGTTCCATTTTTTGCAAGTCCTTCAGTATGCTAAGGACAGCTCATTTAATTTAATGGATTGCATTGTTCATGCCTTAATTTAACTAAAGCATTAACTTAGCTCTCTAATATTTATGCAGGTTGGTTCGGAGATTTGCATGCTGAAGACCCACGTTGATATCTTGTCAGATTTTACACCTGATTTTGGCACTAAGCTTCGCTCAGTATGGTCTCTTATGATCCAATCTCGTCTTTTTAGTTTCACCATGCTTTACTATTAATTAATGTCACACTGCTTGCATAATGGGAAATTTACCCCCTCTTTTTAAAAGATTGCTGAGAAGTACAACTTTTTGATCTTTGAAGACCGCAAGTTTGCTGATATTGGAAACACAGTAACTATGCAATATGAAGGGTGAGAAAAGGCACTATTACTATTTTCTTCCTATTTGCATGTCTGCAATATATTTAGACATTTTACTTTGTTTCAGAGGAATATTCCGCATACTAGAATGGGCTGATATTGTTAATGCACATATAATTCCTGGACCTGGAATTGTTGATGGTTTGAAGCTCAAGGTATGCTATACGTTACGTGTCTTATGCATATTAATAAGTTATGCTGCAGCTAGTAACAACTTTCATATAGTAGTGCTCACAGTAACTGTTGTGTTCTGATATTGAAGGGTTTACCAAAAGGAAGAGGGCTACTTTTGCTTGCTGAAATGAGCTCAGCTGGCAACCTTGCTCATGGAGATTACACCGCAGCAGCTGTAAAGATTGCTGAGCAACATTCTGATTTTGTAATCGGATTTATATCAGTAAATCCTGCATCTTGGTCGGTGGCACCATCAAGTCCTGCGTTTATCCATGCCACTCCTGGAGTGCAAATGGTTTCTGGAGGAGATGCTCTTGGGCAACAGTACACCACTCCTTATTCCGTGAGTTTAACCTTGTCATTAGCAAGAGTTTTCTTAAAGTTTCTGCAGAGTTTTCATAAAGTTGACGTAGCAGTATTATTTTTGTATGTAGTATGCTGCACAAGAATTTTGTTATCGTGCTCTCTGCTGGTTAAATATAATAATATCCAAAGCTTGAATGTGATATGTCCCTTTGGATTATACTGGCCATATGTAGCACTATAGTATGTGTCAGTTGAGGATTTTGCTAGAAATGGTGCCAGCTGTATGCATTAAGGATGGCAATGGGTAACCTTTAGGGTACCCTTTACCCTCTTTAGTACAAAAATGAACTAAGTTTTTAGAAATCATCACTTTTTGACAAAACTAGGCCATTTGTTTGAACTAGACTAAACTAGAGGGTACCCTAAAGGTTCCAAACTTCCATCTCTAGTATGCTGACAGAGTATTGACAACCTTTGAGATAACCCAGTATGTTTGCTATCTTACTTTTAAGATGTTGAGATAACACCGTATCAGTATGTTAGTGATCTCTACTTTAAGGTGTAGAGATAACCCAGTATGTTAGCTATCTTACTACAGTTAGCTTGGCTACGCTTTTCTCATGTTCATGTGAATAACATGATAAGCAGGATTTGGCTCTGTTGTCTAGATTTGCATTAGCTTAAATTTTCATGCACAACATAGTTTGGAGTATCAGACACATGCTTATGTTGTGTTCGGTATACTAGCATTTTGCAGCAGCTTATATTCTTGGAGTTATGTGATCGTACATGTGTTGTCTTTGATATATCTTGCGGGCTCTGCTGATTCTGTATCATCATTCTTATTCTTTTAACACCATTTGTCAGCTTGACAACAATTTAATTTAACTTGGTGCTGAGGTATTAGGGTAGACTACTGGGCAGTATTCTTCATTCATTATCGTTATAGAAAACAAGAAAGACTCCCTAAAGAACAATTTTCATTTTTTAGTTACAGAAGAGTATTTTTTGTCCTTTACTGTTGCAATCTGCTTATGTACTGTTGTGTCTCACCTGCAACATGGATGTGTCATACAGGTCATAAACGACAGGGGCAGTGATATAATTATAGTCGGTCGTGGGATCATAAAGGCGAGCGATCCTGCCGAGACTGCGAGGGAGTACCGTGTCCAAGGGTGGCAGGCGTACCTATCCAGTTTGTGAGGAAGATGGTCAAACGCCTCTTGAGTGTAAAACCTAAATACACTGGCGTTCGTGCAATGAATGTAATAAGAGCGTCTCCTGTGAGCGCTGAGTTCCTTGTGCCCAGCATTGGCACACTGCTGTTGTGGGAAATAACCTTGAAATCATGGCAATAGAAGAACTATAAGTTCCCATTGACATACTTGCAATTCCATATTTCTTGTTGCTCACCCCTGTTGTTGTATGGTTCGATCTTCATCACTGTTTGCTGTTATGTTCTTGTTAGTCATATGGTGGTATCTGCTTTTGAGCTGGATATCAAGCCCATACAAAGTTTAACCAGCTTTGGTCGAAATTAAGTCAGATTAAGCTGCATACATTGTTCAGAATTTGCAACTTATTTTGTTCTGTGCTGAAATTGATTTGAGTTCAGATTTGAGCCGAAGTTAACTGTAATCCAAGCAGTTGGAGCAAAAAATTTACCTATGTGATTCAAATTCACTGCAACTTTTCAACCAAATGAAGTTAACTGTAATCCTTCTTCAATGTGATTGGTCTGTCAAATTTCTGCAGAACTTCCAAATACCCAACTCTAGGGATTTATGTTTTGATTTGGACTTTGGATTTGTTTTCTTGATTTTTTGTCTGATTCAGGCAATGTATTAGGGTGTGGGCGGTGCTATTTTGCCACAGACACATGTTTACTTTGGGATGCTGTTAAGGATTTGATCGGTTGGTTGGCATTTGAAACATCTAGTGACAGAACTTCTGAAAATACAAGTCTCACTGATTGCTGACAAAAAAGTGAGAGATGATTTGGTTGTTATGGTCAGGACAGGGATAGGTAAATCAAGGACTTAATCTAGCTTGTATTTGTCCCTGCAGGTGTAGTTGCATTTTCATTAGGATTTACAATTTTTTTTGCACAAGTGATGTGATGAGGCAAAACACGTTCTGTAACTGATGGAAACCGATTAATATCCTAGTCAATGTACCGAGAGAAGCTCCCATACATACATACATTTTATGGCCCAACGAAATTTGCTTGACAAAACATAATAGTGCTCAAGAATCTAGATAGAAGTTCTTAGCTGGTTGTCCTCAGTGCTGACTCTGCAAGGCCGAAACACCACAAACTCCCAAGTGTCGATAGTCAAGATTTTACCTTGAGAGGAATAGAAGAGTCGATAGTCAAGATTTTGCCTTGAGAGGAATAGAACGAGGGAAAGATTACTGCATATAGTGCCGCCTCACACGGAGGAGTTTTTTTTTTTTAGGTTAAAGGCAGTCGTTCTGCCATCCGATTAGATTAGAAAAGATTGTTATGTACATAGGATTGGAACAACCAAAAGAAACCCGGTATAAGAAAATCTAGGTTTCCGGCAACACCTAAACCGCAACATGTAGGAGTTGAAACATTAGTGTGATACTAGTACAATTCTTCTACCAAGTAAATTTAGTATTTATCAAAAATACCGTGGTCATCTCAAAAAGTTCATCCGGATATATGAGCGATTTTTTTAAATAATACGCATTATTTAATTAATTTAATATTTATTATATTTTTTTTGAAGTTACAGATCTAGCACTTTGTCGTCCTAGGGGAAGCCGACTAGACCAATCGGCCAGGCCTGGCCGACAGCCTAGCACTCGTCCAACAGCTAGACGACAGCAGGTTGGACAATGGGGGCGCGGGGCCCACCCAGGCCGACAGGTTCAGTCGGCCAGGCTCAGGCCGACTGTCCAATCGGCCAGGCCCATGCCGACTGGAGCCAGACAAGGGCCACGCGCTGCCGCGCTGCCAGACGCGCCTCTCCTTTCTTCTCCACGCGACCGCGCTGCCCCTCTCTCTCTCTCTCTCTCTCTCCTGTTCGTCGTTCTTGCTTCTAAAACCACCGTTTTTCCCGATTTAGCCACAAAATCTTCATTCTAAAACCACTAAAGAGGTATTGGAAGCCCGACCTACTGATGGGTTAGCTCAGGGCTCGATTTGGTGTTAGTTTGTTGGAGGAACGGTGGTGGAGCAATGGCAATGGTGGTGGAGCTGTGGTGGAGGAGCTGAGGCTGTCTGTGGTGGAGCTGTGGTGGTGGACCGAGTGGCTTCTCTCGCTTCAAGGGTAAACTCTAATCCCTCGATAATAACGGTTATTATATATGGTTAGTACGTGGGTATGGTTAGTCTATTAGAATATTTGGCTAGTGGATTAGTAACAATATTTGACCGATGGGTTAGGCACAAAAATTTGGCCGGTGGATTAGTAGCAATATTTGACCGGTAGCAATAATATCATATTTTTTAGAATATTTGCAAGCATTGCCCAAAGTTATACGCATTGTCGATAATTAATTGATTAAGTTGTTTATTTTATGTCAGCAGAGATGACCAATTTAGTGAAGTTTATGTTTTATTACGGTCCTGGAAATGTTCGAACAAATGACTTTGGAGCAGATCTGGGAGAGTTCATGTGTAGACAGTTAGATTTGGCTGCCCCTCAAATCTGGAGTGTTAGTCAGTTGAAGGAATGGTTGACATGATGTTTAGGCTATAACATCGAGACGTACACCGTCAGCGTGCAAGCATTGTGGACAAAGTCAAGAAAAAATATTTTCTGGACTTTGAGGCATGTAGATACTGACAGAGACTGGTTTAAGTGGTTAAAAGGCGGCGAAGATAGGCATGTAAACCCTGTCGCATTAGTGCTTCCTGTCTTGAAGGAGATCGATCTGCCTGGAGGCGATGGTGGACATGTTTCTCGCCATAGTGCCGATCCAAGTTACGGGATGTACTCTATGTCCAGTGCTGGAGGCGGTGGTTATGAATCGGGGCATAGCAGTCAGATAGGAGGAGGAGGCGGTGGTTATAAATCTGGGCAGAACAGTCATGCCGGAGGTGGAGAAGACTATAGTGGGGAGGCATATGCGGTCGAGGAAGATGGAGGCATGTTGAACATGATGGAAGAGGAGGATTACATGGATGGCGAGAGTGGTGATTCTGATAACCCTGAGGATTCTGATGGAGAAGGCAATGGTGGAGAGGACATGCCAATTCCTGCTTCATGGAATCAAAACATGTCAACCGGAATGACCGTTGATGATGGTCATGATTCCGCGTGGAAATATCACATCAACAAAATTGCCCAGGGTGCCAGATATCAAGACAAGCATCATTTGCAAGATGCAGTCATTGCTTGGGCAATGTCAACACACAGGGTTTTGAAAACAACGGTGTCCTCTAAGAAATACTTGACAATGGAATGCGTGGATATAAATTGTCCAGGCAGGGTGTATGCCTATGTCCCTGCGTATGACACAACTTGGTTGGTGAGCGACTTTGTGCAGCACACATGTGAGATATAAAGTGTTCCTGAAGATCATCTTAATCTCTCCTCCACACTTCTAGTTCGGCTGCTTTACATGGACTTAGTAGAGTGCAAAGCAATGACAGTACCTAGTATACAGAAGAAAGTAAAGACCCAGTTTAAGTACTCCATTTCGTATGGCAAGGCTTGGAGGGCAAAGCAAAGGGCTCTTGAGGAGAGGTTTGGTTCGTTTAGAGACTCGTATGACTCCATGGTCCGACAACTTCAGACACTGCAGGATAGAAAGCCAGGCACCTATGTCGACATACAATATTATGTGATACCAGAGGATCCATCCGTGAAGGTGCTTCATCGAGTGTTCTTCTCTTTTGCTGTATGCATCCAAGCTTTCACTTATTGTCGTCCAGTGATATGTGTAGACGGTACTTTTCTCATTGGTAAGTACAAGGGTCAGATCCTTACCGCCATTGGTCAAGACATCAACAATCAGATTGTCCCTCTGACTGGACTGTTTGATCCAGACCTTATCGACTTGCCTGCTTTCGGTTCAGTTTGGACACACCGCCAGGTATGTGCAAAGTTACTTGTTACATTCATTATTTAGTTGACATAAACTATGCATGGAGCTAACAAATTATTATTTGCAGAGACGCTTTTCTCACAGTCAGGTGAGGGGTTGCTACCCCGCACTGTCCGAGCAGTTTGACGTACTGCTCGCGAGTCCGGTGATGTGGGAGCCCTACACAAATGAAGCTGCCGCTGCTAGATTCCAGAGGGATGGGAAGAACATACAGATTTCTATTCTATGCGCCAGAGACGAGCCGTATTGGCTCACAAAATCGAATATCATCTTCAATATGCAGACAGAGGAGATGAGCCTACATAGAGTAATGAGGCAGTTTGGTCTTCGCCAGTTGGCTGATCCTCGTCCTACGGAGAGCGCCATACCTTCAGTCGTACACACGTATGTTTCCTTTACACATTACTTCCATCTTAACATGATTTATTGACATGACACTAACCATGTTAAATGTTAGGTTGTCGAGGAAGGGAAGTAGCAAGACCGCCACGGATTGGCTACACAGGGTTGGGGTGTACGTTTAAGAGTGGGACACCGCTACAACCCGAGCCTGGGACTCGAACGCCGAGTTTGACATGGAAGAGTTCAACAGGTATTTGAATAGCTACATAAGCGCCACACGACTACGCATCTCGCAGCAATCTCACCCAGAGGAGATGCCGGGCGCGACTACTTGGGATAGTTATCCGAGCCAGTCTACAGTGGGCAGCAGACAACACGCGGTATGTTCTTCATCTAATGCACCTATTTATTACATAATTTTTCATCTATATATCGCGAACCTTGTGGTGTCACTTGCAGGCACATATGTTAGTCGATCTTGAGACGGAGAGTGCTGAGTACAGACGCTCTCTTTCGTCCGGACCCCTACTTATTCACCGGCAGGTCCAGGAGACCTGGCTGAGTCGCCTGGAGGAGAAGATACGGCGTATCTACGGGGTTATCACGTGCACCCGCCCTTCGGACATTGCTCACCACCCGGCACCACAGCGTCCTCCGCGGCACTCGACGCACCACTAGCAGCAGCCACCCTCGCCCCTACGACAGTCTCCCCGTCCACGGCTTACACCACAGACGACTCCGAGACCTCCTCCCCCAGACCAGGCTGGAGGTTCGACGTGGCATCATCAGTCTTCTTTCGACTGTTGGCAGTAGCAACAGCCACCTTTGCACGATGGAGGTTCGCCGTGGCAGCACCAGCAGCAGGAGCCTTGGGGTCACCCTCCCATGCCAAACTACGGGTTTCGCCCATAACCACAGTCACAGGATATGTGTCTTACAAGATAAGCGTCGAGGCTCAGTTCATGTCAAGTTTTTACATACTTCATTTTCATGTGCAGGAGCATTCATAATGCACGGGTCTATGCCTGGCTATCAGTCGTCTATGTCCGGATCCGCCTGGACTGATCAGGATGCTGATCATAGCACTCAGGATTTCATGACGCAGAGCAGTTGGCTGAACATTTTTCAGACTCCCCCTGACCCCACACAGGAGACTCAGTACGATGAGTACGGGTCGGTGATTCCTCCCCGACAGGTTCGGCCGCCCCACATGTCCGGTTGGACGACGCCTCCTAACCCACCACCCGAGCGTCGTGGCAGATGACGTCGCTGAGACGGCCGACGTATCTATCTATCGGTATATGAGACATATATTTATCTATGTATGAGACATGTCTATCTATGTATGAGACATCTACTTATGTATGAGACATATATCTACCTATATATGAGACACCATTCTATTATTTCACGATTTTTATTCAATAAATTACTCAACATAGCTTGCAACACAGTTCAGCATAACTTGCAGTACATAAATAAGAGTCCTATCTATCCCTAGCATGATGCCTTTCCCTTTCCCTTCGATGATGCCTCGCCCTTTTCCTTTGACGATCCCTCGCACTTGCTCTTCTTGGCCTGCGCTTTCTTCTTCTCCTGCCTCTTGTCCCACTCAGCTCTCGCCTTGCTTCCAATGGATGGCGGCATGAAGATATCATCCTCATCTTTGCTCTCTTCTATCCAGGCCCTACATGCCGCAACCTGCTCCGTCATGTCAGCTTGACTCTTCTTGGCCTGCGCTTTCTTCTTCTCCTGCCTCTTGTCCCACTCAGCTCTTGCCTTGCTTCCAACGGGTGGCGGCATGAAGATATCATCCCCATCTTTGATCTCTTCTATCCAGGACCAAGGTGCATCAGCCCGCTCCATCATGCGACCTTCACTCTTGAAGTTGAGCTTGTCCCACCTTGTCTGGATCCTGATAAGCTCTGCTCGTACCTGATTTGGAGTCTTCAGTTTCCACCCTCTCTGATGAAGTACCTTACCAAGCATAACGAGAGCATCAGAGTTCCTTACCACCGTCTCCCATTCGGCTGGTTCATCGCCTATCACAACACTTCTGGCTAGTTGCAAAAGCTGACATCTGTGTCGTCGGCCAGGGAAACGCGTCGGTCATAGTGGAGTCGATTAGAGGGAAATGCGAGATCAAGAGGAGAGGAGGGAAATGAGAGAGTAAGAGGAGGAAGAGATGAACTGGATTAAAAGATACATCTTGTTGCCCGGATTTATAGAGGCACCAAACCGAATAGACGGGAAAAAGGGCGGGAAGTAGTGGCGGGAAAAAAGGGCGGGAAGTACTGTAACACCCTCAGAATCGGACCTATGCAAGTTTTAGCGAAACCCGCCAAACCCGCATAGAAACGATTCAAAGGTGCCCACCAGGCACTTTCGTGCGGGTGGAAAACGAAGTAATAACATTACACAACAGTCCTCGATGGGACCCACAGAACAGATACATACAACAGCGACTCAAAGAGCCAAGAATACAGATATAATATACAAGATCCAAATCACCTTGAAAATGATAGAGCGTCCGACTACGGACAAGATGCAAATGGGGCTAAGAGTCCTGAAGAATAACCAATGGCATCCATAACCCTGCCCAGGCCAAGCCGGAAGGGTAACCCTGCTAACGGCGTCGATCTCAAAACCTGCTAAAACAAAAGGGGTGCCGACAAAGGGCAAAGGAAAAAGAGGAGCGTCAGTACTGAGGCCAGTACACGGTGAGACTAGAATTCGGCGGTCCTCGCCTACAAAGGTATGGTGGACTGAGCGGCAGCGGCAGCATGCACTAAACAACCTATAGAGACTCGATACAACTGGCGGCAATTAGAGAGGGGTAAGAAGGACCTATCCGGAACCAACCTGATACTATCAACAAACAAACCCATCCTGGCGTTTCCCCCTCGAGACCAACGAGGAAGTCAACCGAGGAACTCACACAGTTGGCAGTTTTACTTATTCAGTTATAGTTGCGGCACTTTACTAGTCAGGTTTAGATAATCGTCCTGATAAAGTAAGCAGTGGGCACTTTTAGTTAACCATTTCGTTATAGTGGCAACACTTACTAGTCAGATACAGGTAGCATGAGATAACCCAAAACCCAGCAGTCGTTGGTACTTTTACTTAGCCATTCCGTTGTAGTTGCAATACTTACTAGTCAGATACAATGGTCGCAAGCGACACTTCAAACAAGCAATGGTGGGTAGTATTATTAGCCATTCCATTATAGGGAAGCTGATTACTAGTCATTATAAAGTCAAATTTATAGCAATAAACTTTAGTTATGCTTGTCTATGGTCGAGATACTGTGCTCCAAGTCGTCCATAACCGCGGACACGGCTTTCAGAAAGTTTTACCCGGCCGGGGTGCACCAATAGCAACACACACTCGATCAACCTCGGAAAAACCAAATCAAAACCCAACGAGGCTTTCACGACAAAGCAATCACAGGATTCAGAAATATTTCAGGGGGCCACCCCATTGAGTAGACCCGCAACGAAGTAAGCAAGCTCCGAGACGGACTCAAGGTTTGGGTAGACGGCTGTGAACGACTGGGAACCCAAAACTGGGCTTGTCGACACCGCGGAATCGTGTCCCGCTCCTAAACAGTACAGGTGCTATCCATCGCACAATTTAAATAAAGCAGTAAAGCATGGCATAAGTACAGGATCGTAAATAAAACCTCAAACTAGTTTGTGGCCCCAAGAAATAAGACTGAATCAATCTCTGGCTAAGGGGGGTCCCATATACCTCCCGGATGTGGATAGCGCGATAAATCAAGGAACAGGTATCAAGTACTCGGGGTCCTACGGGACACAAGTGGGCGTTCGGAAACCAAATATTATCTATCACCCACCAATGCCTCTGCTTACTTCAATTTTAGTTGTTAAACAGGAATTAAAGTGAACGATAAGTAAAACCATGATCATATCCAACATCAACATGCGGCAATACCTCAACAACTGTGGCACTTGATGACACGCAACAGCACTTGAGCAAGCGACTACGACGCGCAAGTCCAGCTATCTACCAAACATCAGGTAATAGGAGGTGGCCATGGCAATATAAGGCTGCAAGGGATATCACGGGTACGAAAACTAGAGCATCGCAACACAGATAGCAATAGATCAACAGAAGGGAATAAATACTATAAAAGTAAGATAGGTAGAAAGGGGGAGATGCTCGCCTGAAAACATTGTCGAAGGTTCAACCGAAGATCGGGCGAAGCTCACATCAACTCAACGGCCTTATCCGCGAAGAACCAAAACACTAGAAGAAACACCGGATGCACGATTTAATACAACGGCAAAAGATCGGCATGATGCAGGTATGATGTATGACATGGCAAAGGTGCGATGCAATTAGGTCATATTAAGCGGAACCGAGGTCCCGACAATTAATTATATGATTCCAGTTGTTTAGCTACCCCGCAATTTAAATGTTGTAATAACAAGGCAAGATATAACGACGGTTCGATGCACAAATTTAAATGAGGCCAATATGAGACTAGATTTGCCCGCATATGGGCCCCATATTTAATTATGAGGTGAATCGGCATAAGGCCCCCAAACCAATGATATGCATGCGAGATGAATGATTTGACATGCAACAATTGTATTATAAAATTAGGGTTTCGGGGAGGGGTTCACACATTAGGGTTCGACGATCTTGGGGGTCCGGGGTTCCGGGTCGGGCTCAGGGGGCTAGGGTCTTCGGATCGGGGGTAGTTCTTGTCGCATGTGCCCGCGAAGTAGATCTCGTTGGGTCCGTGATTCGGGTCGGTCTTGGCGTCCGGGGTCGGTCTTCGGGATCGGGTCTGGGAAGAAGACCTTGGCTTCGGATGGTCCTTGTCGGAGTTCTTGTCGCGTCTACCGTCTTCGGGTTTGCTTCACCCGGGCCCAAGACGAAGTACTTGTCGTTCCCTGTTGATGTGGTGCACAGGTAACCTGTTCACTTGTCAAACTTGGAAGGTACTGGGCCTCTGTCTTCGGCAGCGGGGCGGCCAAGGCGTCACTGCAGAACAGCTGGGCGGCGGCGTTGCTGACAGGGCGGGTCTACCGGAGGTGAGGCAGGGCGGCGCGCGCGATGGTCCGAGGCAGAGGACGCGGAGGTCGGGGTTGCACGGCGACGGCGGACGCGGGGTGCTCGAGGGCGACGCCGGCCAGAGGGAGCCACCGGAGGAGGGGGTCGCGGCCTGGGGCGAGCGGGCCTTGGCGAGGCGCGGCGGCGGCAGGCCGGGCCGACGGACAGGCAGACGCGGCGGGCGCGGGACGCATGGGACGGGGCGGGGTCGAGGCGCCGGCGCGAGGCGGAGAAGCACGCGCGGGCGGCGGCGCTGGAGGGGGCCGGAGCGGCGGAGGTTGGAGAGGGCCGGGGAGGAGCGACGTGGGTCCGGGTGACGTCGGCGCGCGGGGTCGATGCAGGCGCTGGGCGGGCGTGCTCGGCCGCGGTCGGGACTAGCGGTGGGCGGCGGGCTCGTGCGGGCCGGCGGCGAGCTCGGAGGGGCGCGCGGGGAGGCGTGGCGGACGGCGGAACGGCGAGGTGGTCGTCGGCGGCCGGCGGAGCGTAGGGGCGACGCGGGGTGGTTGCCGGAGAGGAGGGGGAGCGGCTGCGCGCGGCGGACGGGGCGGGGTGTGCGGGGCGCCAGGGAGGAGCAGGGGGAGCAGAGGAAGGGGAGAGAAGGAGAGGACGGGTGGGGCGCATGGTGGGACCCAGGGCGGGGCCGCGGTTGGTGGCTGGGGTGTGGGGATCTGGGCAGGAGCGGCCAGGGAGAGGATCAGGTGTGGGGGCTCGCGTGCGTGTAGTGCGTGTGTGGGGTGTGTGGTGGGGACAGGGTGAGAGGGGTGAGAGAGGAGGGGTGAGTTGGCAGCATCTGATTGGGTGGGAGGAGAGGAGGGGTGAGGTGGCGTGACGGGGTTGGCTGGGGTGATGTGGCCAGAGGGAATGGGTAGATAGGTTGGTAGTTTTAGGATTAAGGGGTGGGCCGATTTAATTTTCTGTGGGTGGTCGTTCGGGTCGATTCGGCCCGTTCGACTGCCCCCACTAAAACAATTAAATGTTTTATTTAATTCCAACAAGCCTTTTGCAAACTAATAGCAGGCGAAGTAAAATATTCCGGCGACCCGGTTTTGATATTTGAATAAAGATGGAGCGTTTTAGAAAACAAAACGGACGTTGCGAAAATAGTTTTTGACAAACAACATATGATGATGACGATGCAATGCACAAAAACAACGCGATTTTCTAGTAGTGGTTTTGCGGGATGCCACAAGTACTGACGGGAAAAATCGGCGGGGAGTACTGGCGGGAAAAATCAGCGGGAAGGATTGGCGAGAAACATCGGCGAACGATTAGTTTAGAGGCTATTTAAAAAAAATAGCCAGGGTTGCATTGATCTTACAGGATTTGGTTAGAGGCACGACGATTAGACTGTTGGTCTGGGTCTGACCCATTGCACTAATCGACCTGGACCAGACCGATTGCCCTAATCGGGTCTGGAGCAAGCCGAGTGCATGTGTGGGACCAAGCCGACTGCCTGGTGCCACCTGCTATGCCTGGCCGATTGGCCCAGTCGGCTTGCCCCAGACCGACAAAGTGCTAGATCTGTAATTTTTAAAAAACGTATAATAAAACTCAAATTAATTAAATAAAGTGTATTATTTAAAAAAATTTCGCTCAGACGAGTTCCTCGAAAATCAGATTAAAGTACTCAAATTGTGCGAAATATATGTGGTCATATTTTTCTCATTGCCGATCATGGTTCAGAATCAATGTTCTTTTTTTTTGGTTTTGTTTACAAACTCGCAAATTTAAAAGCTAAAAAGTTCAATTTTATTAGAGAAGTTGGGTTTAATTACACACCACGTCCTCTTTACACTAATCGTGGGTCTCACTCTATCTCCATTCTCCAGACTAGTTTTGGGCTCTCAACTTCCATCTCTCTTTTGCTGCTGCCTGAACATCACTTCGTGTCAGTACAGCACACCACGCACATCCAGAATCAGCTAGGGCGAGATGAGCAGCCTCGGCTCGCCGGCGGCGGCGTCGCCGCTGGAAGACGACGACCTGCTCTCCGAGATCCTCCTCCGCCTCCCCCCGCAGCCCTCCTCCCTCCCGCGCGCCTCCTTCGTCTGCAAGCCCTGGCGCTGCCTCGTCACCGACCCGCGATTCTTCCGCCGCTTCGAACTCCGCCACCGCCGCACCCCTCCCCTTCTCGGTTTCTTCCACAACCAAGGTGCTGACGACGTATCCTTCTTTCCTACTCTGGAGGCTCCGAATCGTGTTCCGCCCGGGCGCTTCTCCCTGCAGAACGACAACCGCCCCCGGCTCCTCGGGTGCCGCCATGGCCTCGCACTAATCTTGCTCCTGAAGCAGCCCCAGTTCCTGGTGTGGGACCCCGTCACCGGCGAACAGCACCACCTCGCCATTCCCCCGTGGTTCGATCCGGCTAAGGTTCTGGCCACCGCGGCGGTTCTCCGCTCTGCTGCTAGAGATGTCCAAGTCCAACAACACTTCGAGGTGGTCTTGTTAGCGGCAGACGACAAGGACAGACGAATGCTTGCCTGCGTTTACTCGTCGGAGACCGGGGTGTGGGGTAATCTCATCTCCACACCAAATCCATCCGGCGTTTATGTATTCCAGCCCGCTGTGCTGGTTGAGAATTCCCTTTACTGGTTGTTTGGCACGGACACTTTCCTTGAAATTCTTGAGTTTGACTTGGAAAGGCAGACCCTAGCCGTGGTAAAACTGCCACCGGGACTGGATAATCTGCCACAGGAAGTGGATATTTCTTCTGAATTATACCTCGAGGACATGTGTACAGTTATGCGGGCAGAGGGTGGGGGGATGGGTTTCCTCTTCGTGTCATATTACACCGCCCAAGCCCAATTATGGAAGAGGAAGACCGATTCTGCTGGTGTTGTTTCATGGGAGTTGACAAGAGCTATTGAACTGGATAAGCTACTTTCACTGAATTTAAAGGAGACACGACCCATACATGTTCTAGGGTATGCCGAGTACAATAATGTTTTGCTACTGCGGACAGTCTTCAGCACCTTCATGGTCCAGCTTGAGTCACTGAAGTTCAAGACATTTCCCAGAATCGGCGGCTGGAGTTATTTTCTGCCATTCGAAAGTGTCTATACTGCAGGTAATGGCAAGCCTTTGTACTGCTGTGTATAACAAAACCAGATGATTTGCCAATAATGGGCCGGTTGGACATTGTTAGCTCACATCCTTTGGGTTTAAGCTAACAATTTTACATATCGATTATTTATTTTGATGTTTAATTTCAACGTGTACTGATGTTCAGTCGGTATTATTGAGTGGTGGTGTTCTATGCAATGGTTATGATCTAGAATAAAGTTGTTACTGGTACCTAGCTTAGGGAGGGAGTTGTTGAAGACTAGGTTGAACCAACTGAATTTCAGAATAGATAGATCAATAGGTACACCTCGAAGCTAACTTCTGTCATTCAATATTGTTATCTTTGCTGATCTTGCTAATATTATGAATCCATACAATGACTTGGTTTTCAGGTTACAAAACAATTGTCGTTCACCTGTAGGAGAGTTCATTTCATATTTTCATAATTTTTTAAAATAATTTTAATCAGAATAGTAATGATCAACTATGTTGCTGCAGTTTATCACTATGAGAATATTATTATTTTATTTGATGTAAGAGTGGAACAGGCTTCAGATAATTCTAGATAACTTCTCTCTTTTGATTAGCAAATAGTCCAAGTGTGCATGTTCTTCATTTTCAGTATATAAATGAGTATATACTGTTTTGGGGGGAATATTCTTGAATTTAACAATAAGTGTGGTTTAATTATATTGATACCGTCTCGTATCTATTTGCCTTCCATTGGAATGTCATTGATTGTTTGACTTCTTATTCTTGTTGGAACAGGAATTGGTGGCGGACATGCTGAAGCAGAACTTTTGGACAATACATAAGATGATTTTATGGTTATTATGATGTGTTGGTTCAGAGCTGGTAAGCTTATATTCGTAGATGAGAATGATGTCATGTACTCATGTTAAGTAGCAGCGGAATGAAATTATGTACCTTTCGTATGTGCCTCATGGATCTTTTTTGTATTACTTTTACTGGTTGCACATTGCCTGTGATAGATATTCTTGGGGTTATGAGCTATCAAGTGTTGAATTTGTATGTTGTTCCGTCGGAAATAATTGATGACCAACAATACCATAAGAAGGCTCTGGACTTCCTTTTTATTTATTTGTGTAAATAGTTTTGACATTCCACATTGCTGCTCGTTTTGGACTGTTACGTCACCTGTTGGACTGATGGATTTCCCAATAGTTGAAGAAGGTATCTTCATTATATCTTGAAGAACAATAAGCCTATGATTTTGCTGCAAGTTATGGCCAAGTTAGTTAGAGAAAAGCGAGATGGTTTCTGTTGGATTCTCAGCTAGGGGTCCCATAGCTTAGGTGAAGTCTAGTAGTTGGCTCTTAAAGTATGGAACAGGAGATCGGATATGAAGCAAAGGCTATAGATTTGGGCTTAGAAATGAAGTAGATGAGCTTGTGATGGTCAGACATAGATGCCGTTCATAGGTTGCATCATGAGTCTCTTGAATAGATTATCAGCACTTGACTACAAAGTGGTAAGGACGGTGAAGTGGCTTCTAAAATAGGAGAAGCTTACAAACTAGATGCAGATCGACTGACACCTAGATGAGCATGACGGAAGGGCAGGGGCACCCACCTCGTAAATGAAGAACTTATAATTCTACAGCAAGAATTTATTGTTTTTTGCGAAACATGTCTGGCACTATGTTTCTACATTAGGATAGAGTTCTGGGCAGTATTGTTCATTCATTATCATTATAGGAAACAAGCAAGGCTCTCCCTAAACACCATTTCTCATTTCTTAGTTATCCAAGTGTTTTTATCGTTTACTATTGCAATTTGCTTATCTGCTGCTATCTCACCTGCAACATGGATGTGTCATACAGGTCATAAACAACAGTGGGTCATGGGATCATAAAGGCGAGCGATCCTGCCGAGACTGCGAGGGAGTACAGCATCCAAGGGCGGCAGGCGTACCTATCCAGCTTGTGAGGAAGACACTCAAACGCCTCTTGAGTGTAAAACCTAAATACACTGGCGTTCGTTCAATCAATGTAATACGAGCGTCTCCTGTGGGTGCTGAGTTCCTTGTGCCCAGCATCAGCAAACGCTGTTCTGGGAAATAATCTTGAAATCATGGCAATACAAGAACTATAAGTTCCCATTGGCATACTTGCAATTCCATATTTCTTGTTGCTCACCCTTGTTGTATGGTTCGATCTTCATCACTGTTTTCTGTTATGTTCCGGTCAGTCATATGGTCGTATCCTCTTTTGGGGTGGATATCAAGCCCATACAACGTTTAACCAGCTTTGGTCAAAATTAAGTAAGATTAAGCTGCATATATTGTTCTGAATTTGTAACTTATTTTGTTCTATGATGTCATTGATTCAGATCAGATTTGAGCCGAAGTTAACTGTAATCAAAGCAGTTGGGGTAGAAATTTTACCTATATGATTCAAATTCACTGCAAATTTTAAATCAAATGAAGTTAGCTGTAAATCCTTTTTAAATGTGATGTGTCTGAAATTTCTAACTTCTGTATGCCAAAGTGTAGGTATTTGTGTTTTGGTTTGGACTTCGGATTTGTTTTCTTGATTTTTGTCTGATTCTGGCAATGTATTAGGGTGCGGGTAGTGCTATTTTGCTACAGATAAATGTTGTTTACTTTGGGATACTGTTGAGGATTTGATCAGTTGGTTGGCATTTTCATTAGGATTTGCAAACCTTTTGCACAAGTGGTGTGATGAAGCAAAACACATTTTTGTAACCGATGGAAACCGATTAATACCCTAGTCAATGTACCGAGAGAAGCTCCCGTACATTTTCTGGCCCAACGTAGGGCATCCCCAAGCTTTGACGCTTGTACCTCTTGGATATTTTTTGAGGTGACACCATGGTGGCATTCCCAAGCTTGAGCTTTTGTCCATTCTTCGTCTTATTGCATCATTCTCTCTTTACACCTAAAATTTTTCTTTCACACAAAACTTCACACAATCTTCATTATCAATATTAGCTTATTCAAAAGATATTAGACCTCTGGCAAAGCTTTGAAACAGAAAGGCTTTTCACTAAAAACACAAGCTACTCTAATAACTCCTTCAAAAAGCTCAATTCACCTAAAGAGAACTCAAAAAGGAATCAATAAGAAGCAAATGCAAATAATGGCAGAAATCTGTCAAAACAGACCAGCAGGTAGAAACCGATTTTTTAAACATCTTCTGTTGCTCAAATAAAAAAGTGTTGAACTAACGAAAGTTAGATAACATACTGGGGGATTTTTTTCGTAAAGTTTCAGCTCAATCCGAGTTATAGAGACTCCTCACAATTTTTTTTTGTGGAGGACAGAAATCTGTTTCGGGACAGCAACTCGCCAAATCTTACTTCCCTCTCATTAGAGGTCATTCTTGGCACAAACAGCAAACAAAAAGGATAAGGAGAGGTCATTACTGAAGTAATAACTTCCAAGACTCAAGGAAAATCTTGGGTTATCTCCCAACAAGTACTTTTCTTTAACGCCTTTAAGTTAGACACAAGAAGCAAGAAGAATCAAGTATTTTCAAATGAAGAAGCATTAACACTCATACTTGCAAAATCTTCAACTATGAAAGGTATCTCATCAAAATGGGTTTTGGAGGATCCCTTCTCATCTCTCTTTAGTCTACTACTTTCATCAAAAAGATTTTCAGGAGCAATCCAATCAAAATTCTTTCCAAAGACTTCATGCATTCCAACAAGCTTAAAGGGTATGGGTATCTTAAATTCTTCTCTAGGCTTAGTTTTATCAGAAATACCCACAACATTTACACTTGATCCTAGCATATTGAAACGCTCAAAACCCTTTTTGGCCTCCCTAGCAACATCATGAAATTCTTTTGATAAAGTTTCAAGGATGAATTCTCTTTTTTCAGCATTCTTTTCTTCTTTTAGTTTTAGGAACAAGAATTGTATTAAGGGGTTAAGGCTAACAAACCTAACCTCCAACATATGAACTAAAGAAGCTGCAACAATCTCATAATTAGGAGCAAGCTCTTCTATAGATTTTTCCTCAATATCCCCATTCTTGCTAACATAGTTAAAGAATTCTTCAATATTATATTTCCCAATTATGGAGCCACTACCTATTGCAAGATCTTTCAGGGCGAACTTGGGGAGCAACATGGTGAGCTAGAGCAAGGTGGCAACTAGAGCAGGAACTAATTTTTTTGTGTTTTTGAATAAAGAAAGCAAACCAAACTAGACTAATTGTTTTTGGGTTTTTTGGAAAGAGGCAAACAAAACCAAGCAAAATAAATAAAGCAAACTAAAAATAAAGTAAAGATAAAGGAAGTGAAGGACTCCCCTTGTGAAGACGTCCTTAGCCTCCCCGGAAATGGCGCCAGAAAACTTGTTGGTGACTCCTTGATGGCGCTAGAGAACTTGACGGTGGTGGAGCACTTCGTTGGAAACCCCAAGAGCAAGGTGTGATGAGCACATCAGCAATTCTTCCCTCAGTAGAGACCGAGGTTATCGAACCAGAAGGAGGAAGGAAACGTCACACAGGTGTTGCAAGCAACACGGAGACCTGCACAACACAAACTCAAGACTTTGCCCCAACGAATCAGTGAGGTTGTCAAGCTCACCGGTTTGCTGTAACAATGGATTAAACGTATGGTGTGGAAGGTAATGGTTTGCAGCAAGTAAACAAGTAACAGTGGAAGATGTAACAATGGTAAAGATTGGACCGGGATCCATAGTTCACTAGAGGTGCTCTCCTTATATAAACACCATGGCATGAAGGGTAAACAAATTACATCAGGGCAATTAACAGGAACTGAGCAAGGCATAACAATGCAATTACTAGTGAGAAAGATCCTATGAGATTCGATTGGGCAATACAACAAGATACATAGACTGCCATCCAACTGCATCTATGACTAGAAGTCCACCTTCAGGTTATCACCCGAACCCCCTCCAGTATTAAGTTGCAAGCCACAAACAACTGCTTTAAGCAAAGTGTGTAAGGTAAACAGTCCACATGTTCCATGAACAAGAGACCGTTGTTTTCTCCCTAGTAGAAACATCACATCTACAACCGAAGAGATTATTGTCACTTCCCTTGAAAACTAGAGGCATGAACCCACTATCGAGCATAAATACCCCCTCTTGGAGTCACTAGCAACTACTTGGCCAAGATAGCTACTAACAACGGAGAGCATGCAAGATCACAAACAACACAGGCATGATAGAATCATAAATAAAAAACCATTAATCAAACCAACATAATAATCTCAATATCCATCGGATCCCCGCAAACACAACATGCATGATTATAAATAGATTAGATCTTGATCATGAACGGAGCTCACAAGATCTATACATGAAAGCACAAAGGAGGAGATACAACCATCTAGGTACTACATGGACCCATAGTCCAAGGTGGAACTACTCACGCATCATACCGGAGAGAAGGCCTCCGGGATGATCTCCCCTCCGGCAGGGTGCCGGGAAGAACTTCAGATCCCCCAATCTAGGGACGATGGTGGCGGTGGCTACAGACGGTTTCGTGGAGATTTGATCGGGTGCTTAGGGTTTCTGCATCGGGGGATTCTTATAGGAGAAGGGGGAGGCCGAGGCGTCGACCAGGGGGGTCAAACCCTAGCCAGGCGCGGGGTGGGGCCCACCCGCGCCTGGGGTGGGTCTGGCCGCCCTGGCTGACCCCTCCCGCTCCCCTCTGGACTTCTTGTTCCCCACGGAAAGTAATTGACTTTGACGTTTGTCGCGTCCAATTCCGAGAATATTTTTTACCAACTTTTCTGAAACCAAAAACAGCAGAAAACAGGCATATGGCACTGTTGCAACTTGTTAATAGGTTAGTACCAGAAAACATGTAAAAAGCACCTCAAAGTGTAGACAAGTAAAGCAAAGTAGATACTAATCAAGCATGGAGCATCAAAAATTATAGATACGTTTCCGACGTATCAGGTGTCAAGCCATTTACTCTTATATAAGGTGTCCTCGGCCATCGACCCTTTTTGTGTTTCTTATTTGTTTCTCCTTGTGTTTTGGTGATTGGTTGTTCTTGTGTTTTCTTGGTGTCTTTTGTTGTTTTTGGTTCTTCATAGTTTGATCTCTCTATCCCAAGCCTTTCCTTTCCTCAAACCCTCTCTATTCCCTGCACAAGTTCTTCCTTGTTATCTTCCTGTCCTGAGAAAGTGTTTCTGGCTTCATCGGAACTTCCGGCCAGTTGCCGGAACTTCCGGCCAGCAAGTTGTTTTTTGGAACTGTTTGCTGACCTGGATAACTTCCGCCTGGCCCGGAACTTCTGGTCAATGACCGGAACTTCAGATGAGGCTCTTTGTCCTATATAAAGTGGGCCCTGGGGAAAATGGGATCTTCTTCCTCTTTTCCGC
Organism: Avena sativa; assembly: GCA_916181665.1. Lineage (NCBI taxonomy): Eukaryota > Viridiplantae > Streptophyta > Magnoliopsida > Poales > Poaceae > Avena > Avena sativa. The sequence goes on along the minus strand of OV702282.1, from coordinate 443,219,048 downwards.
CGGCGACGCCAACTCCACGGAGGTGCTCCGGCCCCTTCGTCTCCGGCCACACTTCCTCAGATCTCCTCCGTGGGAACCTTCCCCACCTCGATCTCCCGCCATGGACTCCAGTATTTGCCCTCAACTCCCTCCATTAATGGAGATCTTGCTTTCTCTCCATTGCTTGAGTTAGGGCTCAGCATGTCTAGGCTAGTTCTTTGGCTAGAACGTGTTGGGAGATCTTGGTAGGCCTAGGGAATCTTTCTAGGGTAGATTGGTCCAATACATTTGTGGAAATTCATACTTGTGTTAGTAGATCTAGATCTATGGAATTTTTTGCTTGAACCGCCTAGTTCGTGGTCCGGTGAGCCACGACCGGAACTTCCGGTGGACCATTTTTACTGGAAGTTCCGACGATTTAGCGGAAGTTCCGGCGCACAGTAAAAAATTTCCTGACTGTATTTTTCCAATCTCCTTTTGTTTTCTCTTTCAAACTTGTGCACTTACCCGACCTTCCCAGGGCAATGTGGTACCCGCAAAGGCAAGCGCGCCCATCAAACTTCCTCCGATATTCCTCCTGAGATTGATGAAGAAGATGTTGAGGTTGTGCATCCATCCACTCAGACTTCCCATCAGAAGTCTGCTGCCGCTCGTCGTGCTGTTTCTACTGAGGGTAAGCGGCCTGTTCTTGCCTCTCAGAATCCCGCTGCCACTGGGCCTGATAAATCCAAGAGCAAGATTTCTAAGTGGACTCAAAAGGCCTATTCTGCATTTCGGCATGTGGATCCTTATCTTGTTTTGACCGTCTTTGCTTGGATCCACTCTTCCACAACTGTCGTCAACAACAGATCTTTGCTGAAATCTATGCTACCAAGACCAAGTTTGTCGTTGCTCCTCAGAAATACATCAACATGGCTCACATGGAAGACAAGATTGAGTACTTTGGCGAAGCTCTTGACATTTTGCCGAAGGTTTGGGCTGATTCCTTTAATGGAGCATCGTCAAAATTATGATGAGGGTGCTATTGCTGAGTTCTACACTACTCTTCACATGGAGATGAGTTCTTCTACTGAAGGGGTTTTGAAGTGGATGACTAATGGCGTGCTGCTTACCGCCCAATGGCCCGAGTTTGCTATTCTCCTTGGCTATCCCATCTTGCCTGGTAAGGGTACAAATGGATGGCGTGTTCATACTGCTCAAGTTGCTGACCCCGAGGTCTTGGAGCCTCTCTATATTGAAGGATGGGGCACTTGTGGTTATGTGAACCATCTCCAGCCAGTCTTTGACATCATGCGCAGGGTCTACTTGAACACCATCTCTCCAAAGGCCGGCAACTTTGATCAGTTTCATGCATATCAGGTTGACCTCATGTATTAGACTTACCTTCGCCGTGACTCTGACAGGCCGCTGGATGTCATGCACTTCATTTACACTGAGATCTGGCAAGCCATCATTGACAAGCGCTCCTGCCCCTATGCTCCGTATATTCAGACTCTCATCAATGCCAAGTGGCTTGAAGTGACTGGCACGCGCTTCTCTCAGGACACCATCACCATTCATGAGGAGAAGAAGTTGCGTGTGAGCAAACACAAGAAGCCTCGGTCCTAAGAAGAAAAGGAAGAAGCTCTCCGGAAGGCTCGTGCTGATGCTGGTGGTCCCTCTTCTACTCATGGTGGCTCTAGTGCTGGTGGTATTTCTCTTCAGAGGCAGTCGTCTTGGGCCAAGAAGCTGCTAGGAAGGGTGAAGAAGACTTTTTGCTTTCTGCAGAATCGAGAGTATCAGTCTTATGTTGATCAACGGCACAATGTTCAGCGTTAGAAGGCTATCATGTCAGCTCTCAACATTCCTTGCTCTCCTGTCACTAGCTCCATCACTGCTCCTAGAGATGAGTGGATTCACGACAACTGCCAGTGGCCTGACGATGAGTCTGAGTAGGAAGTCACCGGTCCCCCGCCTGCATGGAACAATGCCTCTTGGGACCCCGAGCCTTCTCCTCCTCCTGTTCATGGTTGGGGCGATTAGAATGATCTTTTCTTCCTTTTTGGTGTCTCGATGCCAAAGGGGGAGAAATATGTCTATTAGGGTGCTCACGGGATTTGCATGGGTCGAGTCGCGAGTTCGTTCTTGTCTTTGATCTTTTCTCGCTCATGAACTCTCTATTTTATTTGTGTGTGCTTATGGACCTATTTGTGCTTGTGGACCATGTTATTTGTATGAGACTATGTGGTATGTTATGCTATGTTATGCCTAGTGTTTGGTATTATTGTTGTTGGCTTATGGGCATGTGTATATGGTGGTGGAGCGTTCATAGTCTTCATCAATATTATCTCTTCTATTGTCTCCACCACATTTGTTTGGTGCAACGGTATGTTCTCTATATTGCCTTTCCCTTGCTCTTGTGCTATCTTTGTATGTGTGCCTCCTTGTACACATATAGGGGGAGCCTCCTTGTATGTGTGATAATATTGTCCTTAGAGCTTTATCTCTACCTTGCACACATATAGGGGGAGCTTGTTCCATCCGTTGCAAAGACTACTTCTCATGCAAATCTTTGGGATTGTCATCAAACACCAAAAAGGGGGAGATTGAAATGACTATATTTTCCCATGCTATTTTGGTGATGATGACAATCCCACTTGTGATCTAACCGTGTGCTTGAGTTTCAGGCAAAATGCTTTTGATGATTCTTATGAAGGGTGTCGATGCTCTCTTTGGGATCTCGTGAAGATGACGGTCTTTAGTTTTTCTTTTTCTCTCTTTTTATTGCTTTAGATCGCTGTACTATCAAGAGGGGGTCCACCTCGGAAGGCTGTGGGGAATCATCTGTTCTTACATAAACCATATATGCACCGTCACAGCCATCCTACTAATCCGCGAGAGAGCGAAGTTCTAATCTGTTTGAGCAGTTGTTGTCTGATCGGAACTTCCGGCCAGGCGCCGGAAGTTTCGCTCAGGGCTTTTAGTGGGGAGTATCTAGGACTTTGTTCCAATCCAACTTCCGCTGGAATTTCCGGCCAGCTCCCAGAACCTACTATTTTGATATGTTCTATTTGCCAGAACTTCCACCAGAAGTTGCACCGGATGTTCCAGTCAGGAATTTCCGTTTCTTCTTCCACTGAGATCCTGAGCGGAACTTTCGCCCAGACGCCGGAACTTTCGGTCAGACAAGGTTCGTGTCACAGTTGTTCCGCCCCTAGTTCCGCTCCAAGTTCCACTCAGAATCAATATGCTTCTGTTTGGAAGTGTTCTATTTGACAGAACTTGGGCCGGAACTTGCATCGGAAGTTTCACCGGAACTTCCGGTCGTTCTGACCGGAACTTCCGGTCAAGATTTTGGAGCGTGCGTCAACGGGCTGATGACCGTTGGGGCTATGCTGGGTGGAACTTCCGGCCACTCACCAGAACTTCCGGTGAGGTCGTGGAGGCTCCAATGGTTCAGTTTGGAGGGAGCCTATTTAAGGTGCCCTCCTTCTTCCTCCTACCTAAATCTTCAATTTTATCTCTCCTCCATTAATACTCGAGCTTCACCTTACTAGATCTCTCTCTCCCTAGCCACTCAAATCACTTGATCTTTTGAGAGGTGAGGGAGGTGACCTAGATCTACACTTCCACCAAAGAAGATTTGATTCCCCTACCTATCCTTTGTGGATCTTGTTGCTCTTGGGTTTCTTGGAACCCTAGACGGTGTAGGGCATCCTCAGAGATAAGGGCTTGCGTTGTAAAGCTCTGTGGTGTCGTTGAGGGCCTCCAGTTGAGTTATGGAGCTTCCCCCTCAACCTTGTTGTAAAGGTTTTGGTTGGCGCCTTCAAGTTCATCGGTTAGTGGATTGTGAGGCCTCCTTTGTGGGGGAGCTCACCGGAGAAGAAGGTGAGGCCTTTGTGGCGCTCGGGTGACCTTGTGTGGCCCCGACACCTCTCCAACATAGACATAGCTCCCTTGGGAGTGAACTACGGGAATTACATCTCTGTGTCCCCGCTTCGGTTCTCTCGTTCCCTACCTTTACTTCTTGCTCTTTACCGTTCTTGTGGTTGTTGTTAGTTCTCTAGCATATAGGTTGCTCACCTAGTTGCATATCTAGATAACTTTCATTCTTGCCAATCCTAAAATTGTGTAACAAAGTAAAAATTGGTAGTCGCCTATTCACCCCCCTCTATTTTTCTCATGAGGAGATATCTGGTGTTAAGTCTATCCTGTAGGAGTAGCCAGAAGAAAAATTTGTGCTTGGGGATACATTGAGATTTCCAAATCCTCTCAAATGGTTTTGGAGCATCTGGAGCTTTGATGAGGAAGTCATATACCTTCTTAGTGGGGAATCTGTCACCACCCCAAGGGAATGTCCATTTGTCCTTATCCAAATCAGATGTGTTTGTACCAAGTATGTTAGATAAACTGTTCATTTGATTTTCTGCAATGAGTGATAAAGGAAAGTGAAACATTTTATGCAACTCATCCTCATGGAGAAACTGATTGGCCTCTTGGGTGCTAATCTTTGGCTTTTTGGCAAAAGAGAAAAGTTCAGGGAACTTGTTGCATTGTGTAGTGTCATACCATCTGTCATGCCAAAGCATGGTACTATTTCCTTTACCAGCTGTTACAGTAGTTATATTCTTGAAATCCTGTAGGAATGATAAATAGTTCCTCCACCAGAATGATCCCTTGTCGGAATTGTAATTTGGTAGTGAGCCATTTTGGTAGTATGCCTGCCAAATGAGATTAAGCCAAGAGATGTCCAAATAATTGAAGAATTTATATAGATTTTTAATCATCATGGCTTTGTTATGTTGCCTCAGGTTAAGAATATCCAATCCACCTGCCTTTTTTTGATAGGCAAACTTTATCCCATGCCACAAGACATTTGTCCTTTTTCTCAATTTCCTTTCCATGCCATGAAAAGGTTCTGGTAGATTTGTTCACATGGTCAATATGGGAGTAATGTAGCTCCATAGCACACATTATGTGATTAGGCATTGCAGATAACTACCTCCCTCCCCAAGCCAGGTGCTAGTAACAACTTTTTTCTAGATCATAACCATTACATAGAACAACACCACACAAGCATAAAGACTGAACATCACTACACTTTGAAATTAAGCATCAAAATAAATAATCGATATGTAAAATTGTTAGCTTAAACCCAAAGGATGTGAACAGCAACCCATTGACCAACTATGGGAAAATAATCTGGTTTTGTTATACCAGCAGTACAAAGGCTTGGCATTACCTGCAGTATAGACACTTCCGAATGGATGAAAAAAACTCCTGTCGCCGATTCTGGGAAATTTCTTGAACTGCAATGACTCAGGATGGACCTTGAAGATGCCTAAGACATTTTGCAGGAGCAACACATTATTGTACTGTGCATACCCTATTACATGTAGGGGTTGTGTCTTCTTATAATTCAGCAAAAATAGATTATCCAGTTCAATAGCTCTTGTCAACCCCCATGAAAGAACACCAGATGAATCGGTCTTCCTCTTCCATAATTGAGCTTGGGCGGTGTAATATGACACGAAGAGGAAACCCAGACAACCACCCTCTGCCCGCATAACTGTACACATGTCATGAAGGTCTAAGGTCTAAGTCAAAATTGATATCCACATCCAATTATCCAGTCCCGGTGGCAATTTTACCACGGCTAGGCTCTGCCTCTCCAAGTCAAACTAGAGAATTTCAAGAAAAGTCTCCCTGCCAAACAACCAGTAAGAGCGTGTACAGCGTCAGGGATGGCTAAGGAAAAAAGCTGGTCTCAAGTCTAAGAAATGAGAACTCTTCCACCGTATGACATTTCCTAGACTCTACTTTTGGTCCCACTTTGTCAGACTATTTTACTCTCCATCTTTTCTTTCCACCACCCATTATCAGCTTTCCTAGCCTCATCTAGGGTGTGAGTAGGGGTCAACCATACACTAGAGGTGAGTCTAGTGCTGGACTCAACGCTAAGAAAATTCGTCTTAGACATAGGTGCTCCAGCGTATAGACGCAAGTCTAAGACCTCTTAGACACAGGTGTTGACCAACGCTGCACACGGGGAATCCTCAACCAGCACAGCGGGCTTGAATACATAAACATCGGATGGATTTGGTGCGGAGATGAGATTACCCCCACACACACCCTGGTCTCCGACGAGTAAACGCAGGCAAACGTTCGTCCATCCTTGTCGTGTGCCGCTACCAAGACTACCTTGGAGTGTTGGACTTGGACGTCTCCAGTAGCAGAGCGGAGAACCGCCCCGTTGACCGCGACCTTGGTCAGATCGAACCGCGGGGGAATGGCGAGGTAGTGCTGTTCACCGGTGACGGGGTCCCACACCAGGAACTGGGGTGGCTCCTTTTTCAAGATTAGTGCGAGGCCATGGTGGCACCCGAGGAGCCAGGAGCGGTTGCCCAGCTGCGAGGCAGGAGGAGGCAAGAAACATGCAGCGGTGCATCATCCGACATTGGGAGAGACGAGCCAGAGTGCCGGGTGCCTGTCCGGCACCACGAAATCAACGTTGTTGTTCGCCCAGCTTGAAGGCGTGTCGTGCTACGGACCTGGCGAGGCTTGAGGCGGAGCTCCAGCTTTCCGAGCTTGAAGGTGCGCTGGGTCGCGGCTGCGGTGAGGCTTGTGGCTGGGGAAGGAGCCTGGGCGGCGCTCAGGGTGAGTCCGGCGACGTCGTGCCCAGAGCAGGAAGGCCGGCGGTGGCGGGAGATCTGGAGAGCCGATGGTGGGAGCTGCCGACGAGGCACGCCGATGGTCTGGTGGGGCGGTCGGGAAGTCGCTCTGGCATCGATGGAGTTAGGGGAGATGACGCGCAGTAAACTCTGTATCTCAAGCTGATTCCTGCGTTCGCGGGCTTGTTGACTGTGACTTCCTCTCTCTTCGAGCACTTGGTAGCAGCGACCGGCCGGTGCAGTGCGGCTGTCTGCAGTTGCTAGATAAGCTTATTCATCCTTTTCCACTTGCATATTGAGCTAGCTCACTCTCTCACGTGTATCTTTTCCTTTCTCTGCCATTTATGTGCTCGATACAATATGTGTGAGAGGCTAATTGACAAGCTAATTTCGACCTATACGTTTCCTCGTTGCAAAATTTGGTTAGGATGTAATACCAAATGCAGTGCACTTTTGGCAGCAGGAAATATTCATTTTTCCTTTTCCTGAGAGGTACTTTTTCCCTTTTTATAAGTATAACTAATTGTTCGTGGAAACTTTAAAGCCTGACGAGACAACTTCAGAGCTCGGCGAGGTAATGGAACCCAACGAGGTAACTTGTGCCCGGCAAGGTAACTTGTGCCCAACTTTGGAGGCCGACGAGGTACCTTTGGTGCCCGACGGGACAACTTCTGTGCCTGACGAGACAACTTTTGCCCGATGAGGCAACTTCGATGCCTGACGAGGCAACTTTAGTGCTCGACGGGGCAACTTCTGTGCCTAACCAGGCAACTTTGGATCCCGATGAGGCAACTTCAGAGCCTAACGAAGCAACTTTGGGACCGGTGAGGCAACTTCGGTTCCCGGAGAGGCAATTTTAGAACCCGACGACGTAACTTCGGTGTCCGACGAGGCAACTTCTGTGCCCGGCGAGGCAACATCGGTGCCCGACGAGGCAACTTTAAAGCCCGGCGATACAATTTTGGAGCCCGACGAGGCCGACGAGGCAACTTGTGCACAACTTCGGTGCCCAACGGGGCAACGTCTATGCCTGACGAGGCAACTTTTGTCCGACGAGGCAACTTCAAAACCCGACAGGGCAACTTCTGTTCCTGACGAGGCAACTTTGGTGCCGTCATAGCAACTTCAGAGCCCGGCGAGGCAACTTTAAAGCCTGACGAGGCAACTTCAGAGCCCGACAAGGCAATTTCGGAGCCTAAGAAGGCAACTTATGCCCGACAAGGCCGACGAGTAAACTTGTGCCAGACGAGGAAACTTTGATGCCCGGCGGGGAAACTTTTGTGCCTAACAAGGCAAGTTTTGCCGGCGAGGCAACTTTGGAGCCCGACGAGGCAACTTCACTGTCTGTGTCCCTTCTTTATTTTTGGATGACCGGACCTTAATTGTTCGTATCGTTGCCTAAGAGCACACAACTCATTATTACTACTTGTTGCCTAACATCTTACCAGACTTGCTTAGTTATAATTAATAAATAATTAGTTGCTCAAATATATTAGTTTGTTGCATATACCGAATAGGTGTAATATGCCTTAAAAATAGTGTAGTAGCCAAATTGTGTAGTTTTTTTTGGGCGAAGATCAAATTGTGAAGTAGTGAAGTTTTCTACTATTGTTGTAAACTGTTTACTATGTTGTCATAAAGTTGCCTACCGGTGTTGTTAAGTTGTCTTTCTATGTTGTGAAGTTTCCTGTGAATCCCTCGTGGAGTTGTATGTCGTATTTCTGGATTTTGCCTATCACCCTTGTGAAGGTGCCTACCGTCTTTATAAAATTGCTCGTTAGAGGTGGGAAGTTGCCTACCTCATGTGAGAAATTTCCTACCAACCCTATGAAGTAGGGTATCATAGGTGGAAGTTGCCTACCGCCTCTATGAAGTTTCCTACCGACCCTTTGGAGTTGCCTATCGGCCTTTTAAAGTTGCCTACCTCATGTGGAAACTACTTACCGCTCCTGCGAAGTAGCCAATCATGGGTTGAGTTGCCTACATCGGGTGAGAAGTTACTTATTGCCTTTATGAAGTTGCATACCACCCATGTAAATTGCATATTGTTGTTGTGAAGTTTCTTCGTGGAAAGTTTCCTTGTCGGACACCGAAATTGTTCTATCGAGCACCAAAGTGGCATCATCATGCACCGAAGTTACCTCATCGGGTAACAAAGTTTCCTTGTCGGGCACCGAAATTTCATGGTCATGCACCGAAGTTGCTATTTCGGGCATCGACGTTGCCTTGTTGGGCACCCAAGTTGCTATGTCGGCATCGAATTGCCTTATCAGGCACCAAACTTGCTCAGTCGGGCATTGGAGTTTCCTCTAATGGCACGGAAGTTGCCTCCCCAGGCATCAAAGTTGCTCTGTCGGAATCAAAGTGGCCTTTTCGAGCACCAGAGATACCTCAACAGGTATCAAGTTGGCTCGTTGGGCACCGAAGTTGCTCGGTCGGACACCAAAGTGGCCTCATCGGAAACCAAAGTTGCCTCGTCGTACACTGAAGTTGCTCTGTCAGGCACCAAAGTGACCTCATCATGCACTAAAGTTGCCTAGCTCGTTGGCCACCAAATTTGCTCTGTCGGGCACCAAATTTGCCTCGTCAGGGATCTAAATTGCCTCATCGTACACCGAAGTTGCTCTTTTGGGCACCAAAGTTGCCCCATTGTGCACCCAAGTTGCCCAGTCAGGAACCAAAGTTGCTCTATCATCATCGAATTGCCTTGTCCGACACCAAACTTGCTTAGTCAGACATTGAAGTTGCCTCGTATGACACGGAAGTTTCCTCGTCACGCACCACCGTTGCCTCGTCGGGCACAAAATTTGCATTGTTGGGCACCAAAGTTGTTTTGTCGGGCACAAAAGTGGTCTCGTCAGGTACTCTGTCGGCACCAAAGTGGCATCGTCGGGCACCGAAATTGCTCAGTCAGTTACCAAAGTTGCCTCGTTGTTGACGAGGTCTAGACTTTCCCGCGAAATGTCGCACTAGATTTCATGAGGGCCTCTTAGTTTTTCCCAACCGTCGCTATTGTGTATTCTAACGAAGCGCCGACCGTCGTTTTGTGGCGTTCCCTACGCAAGTTTACAACATTTCTAAGCAACTTCCCGATATTTTTAAGCAAATTTATACATCCGTATGAAACTTCAGAATTTGGAACAACTGTTATGTGATCTTTGGCAACAAATAAGCATTATTTCGGCAGGTACCAAGTGCTACGTGAGACCCACCAGCCAGTGCATGTACCTATCACTCTTATTTCTCCCGATTTCCTAGCGTGTGGACTTTGGAGCTCTGATTTTATACAACCCTTCTACAAATTGACCCCATGGCACGCTGCTTTGATGCCTGCTCCGTCTGAATCGACGAGATGTAGCCCGCAGCGTGGAACGACGCTTTCCCGGAGAACAAATGCCCTCACCCACAATGGCAACACAATCCTAACTACCCCTGCTTGCGGTGTAATGAGGAGATGATGAGAACAGGAGAAGGGCCGGCGACCCTCTGTCTGCGGCGGCGCGTGAGCTCGTGGGCCCGTGACGGAGAAGGCGACATCCGGCGTGACCTTGTCCGATAGGGGAGAGCTCGGGTGCCGGCGAAATCAGGGCATGGAGGAACTGAGGCCGAGGCAGACGAGCGGGGTAACAGGCTCCACTTCCTTCAGCTACGGCAAAGGGACCTTCGCAGCATCGGAGCCCGCCTGGTGGCGCGGGGTGGGGAGGACGGAGGAGGAGCCCTCCCTATTTCTCTCGAGTGCGTTTGTGGTCGTGGGTTAGGTGAGGAGAAGGGACTAGGGGAGGGTGCGCTGAAAACGCCGAACGGGCACGCGGGCGCTGGCTAGACCTGTCCTTATAATATATGTACTAGAAAATTTTAGGCGCGGCACGTGGCTTTACCTATTGAGCGGGACTGGTTAGTTTGAAGATTAGTGTGGTAAAACAAATAATCCATACTGATAGTTTATAACATAAAAAATCTGATGTTCCACATTGGAGAAATATACATCATTTGTAATTTTCTTCTTTCCAAAAGCACGTGAAGTTCTGCTCTATTGAAAAGCTACCTGTGGTTCTTGTTGCAACCCCAAGTAACAACAAAAGCTAAAGCCTTGAGAATGTACCATAATACCAATGACTATACGTCTATACCAATGCTATTTATCAATTAATCCGACCATGGATGTAATTGAAATGCTATTAATATTTCGAAGAAATAACAGCAGCTCTACTATAAAACATACATGTATGAATGATAAAAAGTATCAGTACAGGGTATGATGGTAATGAAGGGAACAAACTACGATGTGTTTCACAAACAATCTCCAATCAAAACAAAGCAGCGAAAATATGCTAAATTTACATTTGCGATCAGCAGGGAGGGATTGCAATGTCGGTGCTCGGATAACCAAGCTAATCGGCAGGGCCTTCAATTATAGAAGACACCTTGGCAGTTGCATTGTCGGATGTGGATGGATTAGGGATTTATGAAGGTTGTGTGTCTTGAGCATATAAATTCCACATGGCTTAATCCTTTTGAAAATTGTAGACTAAAAACTTGAGCTCATAAACTCCACATAGCCCAATCCTTCTGATAATTGTAGATTAATAATGGTCAAAAAATCATGAATCCTGAAAAACCTAAAGTACAGAAAACTACAAATATGTTCCAATGAATCAATGAATAACACATAGGCACAGTAAGGCGACATATTTACATGGATCATATCCTTCAATAAAGTCATGGTGAATTCATTCAATCATAACTCACCCGTTTTGAGTGAAGAAAATATTTATCAGCAAGGCTAGCTATTTGTTGTACTGAAGTCATGGTAGTGAGGCAGCTGCACCTAAAACAAATAACTAAGCTTTTAAACAAACCAATTGAAGGATAAAAAATAAAACAAATACGCAAGTATACTTGGTCTAAAAAGGAGCAAACAATATGAGGAGAATGAAATATAACAGGAAATATCCGTGTCCAGGGTTTCTTCTATCCCCTCCATGTCAGCACACGAACGGATGTAAAGAGTGTAAAAACAAAACTATGTAGATAACATGAGATGCCACAATTCGTGTAAGATGACAGAATACACAACAGGCCATTTTCTATCGCTTGTATCCTGCAATATAATTTATCATCAAAACGATTGTATGGTGAGTGATTAACATAGTACCTGCTCTTCAAAATAAATCACTCCCTTCTTCACAGTCACAATTACTCAATTTTGAAATAGTTCATTTCTTTGAGCATCACTAAGCTTCTCTTTGGCCAAAATTTTCAAGTTGGACACCGTTGAAAATCCAGAACTTGCCATTCCTGTGAGGAAGGGCAGCGCAGGTCACTTACTTAAAGTATCTATACTGTTATAAACCTTGAAAAAGTAAGACAAAAAAGATTAAACTGTAACTGATCAGGATGAACATATGCATGCTCCGTGCAATATGTTTACTTCAGCTATCTTTCTCTGAAATTATATTTACCTTAGTAGTTAGAAAACTACCTCAATTCTAGTAGGCATAATTAGATTCTACAGGTTCTTATAAAAGTTATGCAATACTATTACTGGGAACATAGCCTTCCATTGTGTTTGCCTGTAATATTGGTGAATAAATTCTTACTCCACAGGGAAAAACAGATGAAATTTGCAATAGCTATAAATCATGTGGACATTAAAAATTGGAAATACATATTTGGTTTGCTCTAATGTTTCAACTTTTCTAAGATCCTGAAGCATACACATACTAAATTCAGAAAAGGACTTCCTTTGCATTGCTTTATTTTTATGTATAAATGGCCTACTCAAACTAAGACTGCTGGTTTGACAGGAAGTGAAGCATTTTGCTATTTGGATATTCAATTTTTTTATTGGTGTACAACTACCTGTATTTTGTATGTGCAAGATTAATACATGCAGTCCTCTATAAAGCTAGATCATAGTAAGTTTGAGAAGAAAAGGAGATTTAATATACCTTTAGCACAATATGACCGTATTCTCAAAAATTGGAAGATTAATACATGCAATATGTTTACTGCATTCCCAAAAATTGGAATCAAGATGATGCTAATGTAGCTCACTGATAGTTTCCAGGATGTTAATGTTGCCTACAAAGTTTGTTCAGACAAATATTATTAGCTGCACTATAGTTGAGCTCAAAGTGAACTTATGGTGAAAATTTGTTCAAAACATACAACCAAACTACCAAGCATGAACATAGCATGATGCTACTTACCTCAATTGTGCTTACACCATACTCTAGTAGTACGCCAGTCATCACTCATGACTGCTGGCCAAATCATTGCACTTGAACCTAGCACCACCTTATCTTCAAAGACAAAATTATCACATTCATCTTCCAACTAATCAAAAAATTTATGCCACAAACTTTATTAACCAATTTAATTAAATAGTACACGATGTTCTCTCTTTTAGTCTTTGACCAGCACTCTAGCATATATTTACACACCTCCTGGAGCTCAAAGAGTTGGCGATGGGTCTTCAGGTTGAAGTAAAGGCAGGCTGCATAGGCCAGGATCATGACAATGCTGGATGACCATGATAGCACCAATCATGCATCCCCAGAGCTCACTGCATGCTCCCCGATGCTTACTGCGTACCTCAACATCAGTTGCATGGATTGGCATAGCAAACCAAGAATCAGAAGTCCTATGCTGACATCTGCATCTGCACAAATCAAAGACATATCACTACCCATGCGTCATAATAAACCCGCCCACTCGTAGGCAGCATATCTCAATATCAGAATTATGTATGAAGTGTGGAATCCCATTGCTCGAGAGGACGACAACAATGAGAAAGCACTATAAGCTCAGCATAAAAGGATACCGAAAATGAAAGCACATTCTTTTATGGGTAAGTAATTTATATATCTTACTAAAACTTCATTGTACAGGATGACATAACCCATTTTTATAGATTTTGATCACTCGCCTTTTTGTACAATACTATGAACAGTCTTGGCAAGGAATTAATGAGCTAAAAATAAAATAAAAAATTATATTACTTAAACATAAATGTTGCTTTCCCTAGCTAGTAATAGAGGAATTCGAAGAGGACTTTACTTCGCATGACCAATCAAGCGATGCTCCAAGGTACGTGGTTATCTAAGTGTGGCATACACCATGCTGATCTTTCCAGATGTAACCATGAGGTCCTTGAGGAATCAACACGCATAGTCATAAATCGTATATGTTATAAGAACACCAACGACGATATACTGGATGTGAAGAGTAATATTCATATCTTATATTAAATTTTTCCAACTGAAAAAAAGTTCAAGGCCTAAATAGTCTACAGGGATGTAGACCATTGGAACTAATTTCTATAATCTCATTGACGGCATCTACATCAATTCAGCTCAGCAATCACATACATCATGTGGGCTACCTATAATCAGAAATTTTATCTAGCTCTGGAGCATAATAAGAAAATTTCAATTTCTAATATAATGATGAGAAGGGGGAGGCCACCAAACCTTGGGTTGTGTTGTACGCTTCTGGCAGGCCTCACAAAACTCTTATCTTCTCAATCTTGTACTACTTTCATCTCAAACACGTGAGTCATAAAATTTATCCAGCCTTCTGCTGCTCGCCAGCGTGCAGTCCCTCGCCGCCGTCGCTGCAGAGATAAAGTGAAGATTAGAGGCAAAGGGAAAAGGAGGAGAAGAAGAGTTTAGGAACTCAACCTTGAATTCCTTGAAGATGAGACATGAGTACATGTGATGCGGTGTGTAGCAAGAGGCATTTCCTTCAGATTATTTAAACGAAGCACCCAGGTTCCCACGACTGAACGTAATATAACAGGATCAGATGCAAGAAAAGAGAATGTACAATATATAGTAATCCAAGTACTTGGAGAACATCACTCTTGGCTCGGTGCACAAATCAAATTCAACTAAATACATTGAACAAAGTAAGAGAAACATGCAAACAAACAAAGGAAATAGCTACAGAAGAGAATATCTAGTAAAATTTTGACGTCTGGTTATCATCAAATTTGTTTAAATTTTTTTGTTGTCCAGCAGAGCTCGTTGCCATAGAAAAACTAATTAACACTTCCGAGAAATCAGAGATACGGAAGGAAACACGCTACTTTACCGGTGACATAACAACACAGTATTGGACTGCAGAACAACATGGCATCTTAACATAATCCATCATCTGCACACGCGCCTAATCCCTGTGCATGCCTCGTTAATGGAGATATCTTTGCTTTTCCTTTGTCTGTGGCCTGCAGCTGTTGTAGGACCGACCTGGAAAAAAGCAGATCAAGAAAGGTCATGGAAACCAACCCCTCTATCCTCAAGGTCGGAGGCAGAAAAGAAACGACGCTGTGTATGGAAATAAGTTGTGGAAAGGAAAGGGAAAGAAAGACATCGGGCTTACCTTATTCCTGCAGGATGTAGATGAGAAGCGTGGGGTCTAGCTCGGGCGGCTGAGCTTGGTGACGATGGCGAATGGGCCAATGTCGTGGTAGATGTATCCCTCTCCGCCGTCGCCGAGTCCGATGGTGGCTGAAAAGGAGAGGGTGTGATATGGAAAATTGGATGCACCCCCGGAGTCCGTCGGCCTCGTCGTTGTTGGCCAGCCTATGGCACCGGGTTATCCATTGCCGGGGCTGGCGAAGCTTAGGCAGGGGGCGCCCTGGTGGCCAGAGAGAGAAAGAGGTAGTCTTGGTAAAGGGATGGATCTGAAGCGATGACGTGCGGCCGGCCGATGCCGGTGAGAGAGAGGCTGGAGTGGCGTCCATGGAAACCTTCTGTTGCCGATTTTTTCGCCGGCCAGTCCCTCTTTTGCGGCGAGAGGAGATGAGACGCCACACGTTCTGGAAGACTCGTGAATTCGGTCAAAGCTTAGCGCGAAGTAACCAGTGCGTGCCCAGCTCCTCTACTCGATGACACGCGGGATGGCTTGGTGGTGATATGTGGCACATGGTGATCCGACAGAACAGGGAATCTACAATAACCAAAAATCAGCGATAGTCGAAGGGAACGAAAGGATGGCTAACTGCTCAAGGCGGGAAGTACTGTAGATGCACATCTACAGTGTGATCTCTGATGGGGCGCGTCCATCGATCGCTGGAAGGTTTGTCTTTCATATATGTAGTAATATGAATTAAATTCAACGTGACACCTCTTAACTTTTTTAATCAAAATGAATGATGAGGCCACAAAACTCGGAAAGATTTAGCTTTTCCACTTCAGGATTTCATAAAATGTTTGTCGGCTTGGTGGGAGGTATAAAATTATCCATACACTTATTTGTTACTCCAAAGTACTTGTATTGCTAGACAAGTTATGGTGCTACAGAAGGGAGTTAGGAATTAGCCACTTGGATACGTTTATTTGAACATAACTGAGGAAGGTTCAGGCCAGTGTGGGTTATCGGTTTTGTTGATTCGGTATGTTTGCTTTTGTTTCGGGATTACTCGCTCTACGGAAAGGAGTCTCTAATTTTGATGTACTTACAGTTGAACAATGCTTAAGGTAATAGATTGAGTTATCGGAGGAAGAATGCTTTTTGAATCGTCTGCGCGCGGGCGCGTCTGCCCACCGTCGCGTGACGCTGGCGCTCTCTGACGGGCGTCCCTTGCTGTCGTCTCCGGCAATAGTCCCCGTCGACCCCGGCTCCTGCCCCTCCCGCCGCCGCGTGCCATGGCGTCATGGCCTCCCCGTGACCGCGCTCGGCCCCTCCGGTGGCACGCCATGGAGGAATCCGCCTTCCCGAGTTGCCGGTAGTCGCCCTCGCCGGCGTTCCTCCTCCTCCGTTCTGAGGCCCGGAGGCTTGTTCTCCTCAACGGCTTGGAGCTCGTCCCCTTGTTCGCATCGAGTTCATCTTTGAGGGTGCCGATGTCATCTTCCCCACCCACCATATCCTTCCTGACCGCCAGGTAAGATCTAACCTTGCTTGTTTGTCTCGTAGGTCGCCATTGGCCAAGCAAGCTCCCTTTCCACCCAAAGAGGCTCCTTTGCTCGCGGATACGCTCCAACCGGAGCTCCCCCCGCTCTCACCTGAAGAATTGGCGGCCGCGAGGAACTTGCAGGGGCAGCGGTGGGGCGATATCGAGGACGACAGAGGGGACGTGGAGCGGTGTGCTTAAACCTCCCTTCCTGTTGCCGGCGAGCTGGGACCATGCCGTCCCTGAGTGTGGCCTCGCGACCCTGCTCTGTCGGTCCACCCTTCGCCGAACGCGTCACTGGGGGACTTCCTCTTCCCGACATGGTTCGTGCGGGGTGGTAGGCAGCTCGATCCGCCCATGGCGGCCGGGGGAGCGTCCCCGCCTGGCTTGCGCTGGCCCTCGCCGGCGGCGCCTCAGGGGAAGGGTGGAGCCATGGTTGCTCTCGTCGGCCGTCCGGCGCATGGTTGGCGGGCTACTAATGGGCTACGGCCTGTTAGAGTCTCGCTAGTTGCGGAGGGGCCACGGGCCGGTCCTAGGACCACGTTCTCTCGGTCTTGCGGGGTCTTACGGTTTTGGCCCCTGTGCCTCCCCCAAACATCCCGAGCCTCCACACACGCCCCCGCACCCTCCCACCCTGATGCCGCCTGCTCCTAGGTGCCCGCCACCGCTGCGTCCCACCCCGAGGAGGTCCTACAAGGACACCCTAATGGCGCATAAGCGCCCCCGCAGCCTGCCTCCATCCCGCGAGACCTCCTCGCGATGGTGGGACCTCTCCCCTTTTCGCCGCCCCTCTCCTCCCCATCGGAGCCCGCCGTCCCGCCGGCGGCCATCTCCCATGCTCCTCATGCCGCCAGGCCTCGGCCCGAGGCCAGATGGGTGGGGACCACCACCAGCACCGCCGGTCCTCACCTTTGTCCCACACCCCTGGCCACCGGCGGCCCTCCCGATCCCCTCCCCGTTAAAAAATAAGGGAGATGGGTCAAAGACAACTGTGTGCGGGCAGGGCTTCGTCGCCGGAAGCTAACCGGTGGGAAGAATCGCTGCGAAAGCAAGATCTCACTATTTGGGGGGCTCACAGGGGGTTCGGGGAGAGCCGGGTCGCTTAGACGTGGCCAACTAGCGCGATGGACAGAGTTGCTGCCCAGGCCCGACCCCCTCGTCCATTCTAGGGACGGTCGGAGCTAGTCCCGCTGGGGCCCAACAGAAGAAGAAGCCCAAGAAGAAGAAGAGTACTACCGCCGCTCAGCCGTCCGCATCGGGTCTGGGAGGGCTATTGTCAGGGACTCCCACGGGTGCGGTTTAGACGCTTACACCCCGTCTTGGCCGTGAGTGCCTTGAGTACTATAGCCACAAGGTCAATGGGGGCTTCTACTATATTGACATGGGAGGCGTCCAGATGACAGTCCCGAAGACCTTGGCGATGGTGACGACTCTAGAGCAGGAGCAGCCCCTGCAGGTTGAGGTGACGGAGGTCCCGATCCACTAGGAGATCTATGAGGTCCTCTAGGGCCACGAGTGGCCAGTGCGGAGGGTCTCGGCCACTGAGTTTGTAGTGTCCTTCCACTTAGTGGCGACACTGCGTATGTGCGCCATTGGAGCCTCCTTCACCCTACTGATCCATGATACGTCAGAAACGTATCTATAATTTTTGATGCTCCATGCTTGTTTTGTATCTACTTTGCTTTGCTTTGTCTATACTTTGAGGTATTTTTATATGTTTTCTAGAACTAACCTATTAACAAGATTCCATAGTGCCAGTTGCCTGTTTTCTTCTATTTTTGGTTCCAGAAAGGAAGAAAATCAATATTCTCGGAATTGGACGGGACAAAAGCCAAAGTCATTATTTTCCCGGAGCAACACGGAACCACGAAGCAGAGCCAGAGGGGGGCCACAGGGTGGCCGCACTCCCTAGGCGCGAGCAAGCCCTGGAGGCACCTACAGGGGGTGTGGGCCCCCTGTACCCCCACCGACCTTGACTCCTGCGCCTATAAGAAGCCTCCGACCCAAAAACCCTAGGGCAATCCAGAAGAAATCCACGAAAACCTCTGTAGCGCCGCCACCACCGAAGGGGAGATTCGGGGGACAGAAAGTCTCTGTTTCGGCACCCTTCCGGGAAGGGGAAGTGCCCCCGGAGCCATCTCCATCGACCTCCACCACCATATCCATCACCATTGCTGATTACCATGATGAGGAGGGAGTAGTTCTTCCTCGAGGCTAAGGACTCTACCGGTAGTTATGTGTTCATCTCTCTCTCTCTATGTATGATCTTGTGGTCATGAGCTTTGTAATCAAGTAGATCTACCTTGCTACTCAAGTGCTTTATTAGATCTCTGCTCTCCCCATGTGTCTGAAAGTGACGAGGTTTGATCTCATCAATGCCCATTGTTATGGACTTGGGTTTTGGAGAAGATGGGGATGCTGGAGATCGTGGAACGGTTAGCAAACAAGCAACACGGGGACACAAGGTTTACCCAGGTTCAGGCCCCTGGTGGGAAAACCCTACTCCTGCTTGTCTGCTCTTGATTATGGCGGAATCGAAGGTTACAGGGGTGCGCAGATGCAATCTGGCGTGGAGGTGTGTATGCGAAAGTATGAGTCGAGAGATCTAGGTCGTGCCCTCCTGGCCTTTATATAGACTTAGGCAGGTCCCGGGCATAGACCTAGTCGGTTACAGGTTCTAGGGTTTTACCCTTTGAATTTCCTATCTACACTAGTCTTGCTCTCCAAGGATCCGAAGGCGTCATGGGCATTGGCCACCCGAAAATCTTCATGGGCCGGCGTACATCTGCCGTGGGCCTTCCTTGGGCTGGACCAGGTATGCTGAGATCACGTACCCGTAGGGTATAACCATGTCAGTAGCCCCCGAGTGATCAGTCGAATCGTAGATTCGGCTGAGGACTCTTCAACCCTTCGGGTGTAACTATGTATTAATAGTATGTGTGTAGGGATTGTTGATGCGTGTGCCTGACTCACCCGACGGATCGGGGTCAGTTAACTGTCTTAGGATAAAACAGCACGATCTTCTTCAGGTTCGAGTCCCTCAACTCGTACCTGGAACATATGCTGGCGTAATTCGACTCAGGCCGCGGAGGACTTACATGAGTGGAATTCCAGTAATTTTAATTGGTGTACCCAACGCGTCCGTCGGGATTTTTCATCGCTCCTGCTGGCACGGGTTCATACTAGCAGAGCGCAGTCGTGTGCGTTTCCAGGCCATCAGATGATATCTGTAGGTCTTATATTTGTGTCGCAGACACATCATCCGAATGTTTGTCACCGCGGAGGTGTTTCGGGTGGCCAAGGAGATCGTTTCTCACTCAGCGTTTTGTTGGGGCAGAGTTGCTGAAAAGTTTTTGCATGCTGATCCGAAAGATCGCAGTCGAAGAATTCATAGGGTGCGCGGCCAGCGCTCCCTATGGGAGTAGCCCCCGAGTGTCTGTTCGAGTTGTAGACTCGAGCAGAGACTCTAGTTCAAACATTGTTCAGTTGTTAAGTCCGTAGGACACAAAAAATTTCGGATGCTTAAATCCATCCTCCCTATGGGAGTAGCCTCCGAGTCCGTAGTGGGGTCGTAGACTCGACGTAGGACTCGAAGAAACAGATCGTTTTTATTCATCTTTCGGGTGCGCGGACAGCGCTCCTAATAGGAGTAGCCCCCGAGTATTTAGTCGAATCGTAGATTCGAGTGAGTACTCTTAGTTTTGAAGCCGAAGAAATTGTAGTTGTTGCTAGTATAGCTTTTAATGACATCAGTGCTGACGATCAATGACCTCAAGCGTCTGCTGCGCCAGAGATGACTTGACTGGACGAACGTGGGTCCCACTTGCTGACCTTGAATTGACTGGTCACGCGTGGCGTGAAGATAATTACAGCGTCTCCTCTATTTCCCCGCGTAGTGGACGGCGTTGTAACGACGGTTCGTTGTGATGCTGACACGTGTATGGCCAGATCTGCCGTTGGCGTTAGGTCTTCTTGATGGACGGTTGCCGTGCATCGTCTTCGCCGTTATAATCATTGGGGAAAGCTGCAGTTTGTTTTCACCGCATCTACTCTTGTTCTCACTGCCTCCTTGTGCTCTAGCAGTTCTTGCTGCGCGCTGGAATATCCTTCCACATTTCCGTCTTCCCTTCTACGCTCTCACCGCCGGCGCCGCCATAGCGCGATGGGGAAAACGAAGAAATCATCCTCTGCGGTTGGTACCAGCGCCGCCGGAGGAAAGAAAGGCGCCACCGCTACCCGTGTCACCTACGGTGGTTGGCGGCGATCAGAGACGCGGGAGAGTGACCTCCGCAAACTTCGCGAGCGGGGTTTAATCCCGCAGGATAGGGAGGCCGTCAGACTCCCCGGCAACGAGGTAATACCCCGTCCCTCCGCTGGGTATCGGGTTATGTTTCTCGCCTTCGTTATGCGTGGGTTTTCCTTCCCAGTCCACGACTTCCTTCGTGGGCTGCTCTTTCTCTATGGCATCCAGCTACATCATCTTTCCCCCAATTCTCTTCTTCACATTGCTTGTTTTATCACTTTCTACGAGTGCTGGCTCGGCATCGAGCCGCACTTTGGTCTCTTCCGGAAACTTTATTCCGTGAAGAGGCAACCCGGTTCGGATGGTGTGTATCCCATTGGGGGTTGCATCATCTCCCTCAGGACCAATGTTCTTTTCTTTTCTTTCTCTATGTCTGAATCTGTCCAGTACTAGCGGAGGCGGTGGTTTTACATTCGCGACTCCACAGTGGCTGGGCAGCATTTTGGTCTTGCTCCTTTCGACTCCTCCTAGATAATCGAGCCGAAAAGGTCCTGGAAAAACTAGATCTTAGATGGCAAGTCAGCTGAGATAGAGGCCCTTTACCGTCGGGTGGAGGATCTCCAGTTGATTCCGGAGAAGGAAGTGAACGGCGTGGATATTATCCGCACGTTTCTCGAGCGTCGGGTGCAGCCTCTCCAGAATAGGGCGCACCCGATGTTTCTTTTTTCTGGGCGCCGTGATCCAACGAGAGTTTCGGCTGAGAAAATCTCTGAGGGAGATCTTGGCAGGGCCCTTCGCTTGTTGCTGAAGTTCAAGGCCGGAGAAAAAATCCCGGGGAAGTCGCTGACTCCTCCGTTTTCTTCGACGCTGGCCGTTCCACAGGTGTAGATTCGTGCGCGTAGCGCTTTTCGTCCACTGCGTATTTATTTTTCTTTATTTGCTAACAAAATCCCTTCTTTGTTGCAGAGCTTCAAGGTGCCGGGCATGGTGCCGCCATTGCCTGAAAAATTTCCGAATGCTCCGGATAATGACGTGGTGGATTCCGTGTCCGAGCTGCCGTCGGCGCGATCTCCGGCGGAAGATGCCAACGAGTCGAGCGAGGACCACACGCGCAAATGATCACGGAGCTCCAGCGAGTCTTCGGATGCCTCGACTCCTCCGACTCCTAGGAATCCTCTGTGCCTTGAGCGTCACAGTGACAGGCATGGAGGCTCTTCCTCCCCTCTTCCTGCCATTCCTGTGCGGGCTGTAGCACCGCACCCGCCAGCGAAGCGGAAGAAGGAAGAAAAGAAGGAAGAGAAAAAGGAGGAGAAGAAGGGGGAGAAGAGAGCCCGAATGACTCCTCCTGTCTTCGACCTGAGCTCGCTGGACTCGTAAGCTTCTTTTATACTGCTGTCCTTTTTCCTGTTGACTTTTGTGCTAATTTTTTCGTGTGCAGGCATTCCTCCCACGACTCCTCCAGCGATGGTGCTCGGGATATGATGGGAGAGTCGAATGTCGCGTCTCCTCCTCCTCAGACGGTGGCAACTTCGGGGGGCGCTGCTCCGAACCCTCCTCTGCAGGAGGTGCAGGTGGTTGCGCCTCAAAATTTCGCTAGCGGGCCTTCGGCATCACCGTTGGATCATGTAAGTCGTCTGTCACGGGGGGAGCCCCCGAGCGTGTATAAAAGACTTCTCTTATTTTGTTCTTCAAGTCTCGGGGGAAGCCCCGAAGTCCTTTTTCTGAATGGTGGTTCTTCTTCCTGCAGCCTTTTGTGCAGGAAGCCAAGCGACTGGTGTAGGAGCGCCTGGTGCTGGAGGCCAACCTCCAACAGCTTCAAGGTACCCGTATGCTTTTGGTGCTTCTTTCCTTTATTCTTGTCCTGCTTTCTGACGTTTGCTTGTTTTGAATGCAGAGGAGCATAATACCTCTCTCCGTGAGATCGACGCTCTCAAGAAGAGCCTTGGTCAATCGGAGAAGAAATCCGAGGCCGCCGTCGGTGCGAAAGAGCGCCTTGAGCTGGAGCTATCTGAGGCAGCCGAAGCTAAGGAGTGTCTGCAGCGGGAGGCCACGGACCGCGAGGAGCAGCTTGCCACTGCTGCGACTGCGCGTGAAAGAGAGGTGGCAGGCAAACTCATGGCTGCTGCCAAGGCTGTTTCGGGTGAGTACCTTATTTTTGCTTCTGTATTTTTGTTTCCTTGCCTTTCTTCTGTGTTACTGTCCTCAGTCTTCTCTTTTAGTTTTGCCTCAGATGCCGTAGGCATCGAGTTTGACCGTGGCGCTCTAGAGCATGGGAGTGCTCTAGATGATGCTACTGCAGCGGTAGAAGATCGCTACAGTACCGTTGTCAGCTCCCTTGCCAAGGCGAAGGAAGTCCTTGGCCGCTTCTACAAGGAGCTTGTCCCTAAGGGCGCGACCCTTGATGATGTTGACGCCCTGGCGGAGGCCTTGTCAGCCGAAGCGCCTGCGGCGTACAAGCGCAAGCAGAAGGGCATCGGCGCGTCCGTCGGGCTGGCGATGGCCTTGGCGGATGGAGAGGAGATGGACCTTCCCCAGATCACCTCCTGGATGCCGACGACCGCGGATGGATCCGAGGTAGCCTTTGCTGCCTATTCTGCTCGCTGCAAGCGATATGGGCCAAAGCTCATTGATCTGCTGTCTGAGTATGCGCTACGGCAGTAGGGGGAGGCCAAGGCGAGGCAATCCGGCTCCGAGGCTACTCAGGGTGCCGCGTCTTAGGCGTTGTAGATGTAGGATTGTTTGTAGTCTTCTTTTGCTGTAAATATTTTGAGGAACGCAATCATTGTGCCACGTGGTGGCTTTTATATGCTTAATGAATTCTTCTGAGTTGTGCTCTTCTCTGTCTGAATGTTTATGTCCTTTGCTTTTCTGCTATTCTAGGTTCCTTCGGGTGCTGACCCCGTTGACACCTCGCCTGCAGCGCAACTGCGTCCATCTTCGGATGATTCCTCGCAACTCGCTTTTCTTCGGGACCGTGTTCGTAGTCTTGAGAGGGAGTTGCTTGGGTTGCGTGGTCACGCTGATGTTTGGAAGTCCAAGGCAGATCGCGGTGCGGCCAGGGAGGAGTACTTATTGGCAGAACTGCTTCGGCTGTCTGAGCAGCTTTAATGTAAGTTGTTCTTTGTTTCGAGCTGCGGCTCAGTTTTTCAGATGCGCCTGCTGGCCTTGCCTCTTATTTTGTGCAATTGTTGCAGGTGCTAACCTTGCTCCAAGGGAGGAGAAGGAGCGTGTCGCTGTTCGGGTCAATTGCTTGACTCAACAGGACATGGAGGCTGGCGGCTTCTTCTGGATGGATCGTGATTGTGCCATGGCTCTGGCGACGGTGCAGGATCATGTGCACCAGGTTTCGCGGGTGCTTCGTCAGGTGCAGACGTCGCTTGCCTCGGTGTTGCATGTCATGTTTCCATTGGATGCCGTGCCAACAAGCCTTGCGGGTCTTCTGTCGAAGTTTCGGAGCGTGAGGAATGTCAAGGAGTTGGTGCGGCAACAGCTCGTCGCAGGAGTGAAGGCTGCTTTGTCCCTTGTGAGGCTGCACCATCCTGATGTAGATTTGTCTGTTGTAGCAGCTGGGCCACCTCTTCGGTCGGATGGTGGCGAGTGGGATATGCGTCCGCATTATGCGGCTGTAAGGCAGTATGCCGAACATGTAGTAGATTTGTTTGAGTAGCGTGCTCAAGTTATTCTTCAGAATAGGTAGTACCTGTAAAAGAGATAGATGTAAAATTTGTATATTTCGACTGGGCGTGTTGTGCCCTTTGTTATAAAGGTTTTGTTTATTGTGAGCACGTAGTGCTTTGTTTGTCAGCTACTCAGGTGTACACGTGTGATCCTCGTCGATGAAATCGTGAGGTGGGGGGAGCCCCCGAGTGCGTTTGTAGCATAAGTAGCGAACAAGATTTTGGGGCGGAACACTTAGCTTTATTTATATCGTAATGGAGGAAGTACATTGTTCGGCTGAATAGCCTTGGATGAAAAGCCTTATTGAAAGTAAAAGGGGTAGGTAGCTATGGGTAGAATCACCGCAAGTGTGCGATGTTCCATGGGTTGGAGTATGCGACTCCAGACTCCACGTGCTTGAGGCGATAGGCGCCACCTGGGATGACTTCGGTGATAACGTAGGGTCCTTCCCATGGCGACTCGAATTTCTTCGGTTGCTCTTGCTTGAGTCGCAAGACGAGGTCTCCTTCGACGAAGGACCTTGGGCGTAGC
Organism: Avena sativa; assembly: GCA_916181665.1. Lineage (NCBI taxonomy): Eukaryota > Viridiplantae > Streptophyta > Magnoliopsida > Poales > Poaceae > Avena > Avena sativa. The sequence continues at coordinate 443,194,069 of OV702282.1, read as the reverse complement.
CGTTGGCTGTGGTAGTTGCGGAGACTCTGCTGGTACACCGCTGATCGAGCTGCTGCTATGTCTCTTGCTTCGTCGAGTGTGTCCATGGAGTCTTCGAGTGCAGTCGTGGATTCTTCTTCGCTGTAAGCGACGACCCGGGGGGCCTGGTGGTGTACTTCGCCTGGTAGCACGGCTTCGGTTCCGTGCACCATGAAGAACGGTGTGTAGCCGGTGGAGCTGTTTGGCGTAGTACGCAAACTCCATAGGACGGATGGCAGCTCTTTCGTCCAGGCTCCGGACTTTCGTTCGAGTGGGCTCATGAGGCGCTTCTTGATGCCAGTGCCGATTAGGCCGTTGGCCTTTTCCACTTGCCCATTCGTTTGCGGGTGTGCCACTGAGGCGTACGTGATGTTGACCCCGAGGCCTTCGCAGAAGTCTTGGAATTCCTTGGAGATAAAGTTCGATCCATTGTCGGTGATGATGCTATGCGATACGCCGAACCTGTAGACAATGGATTCGAAGAACTTGACGGCAGTCTTGCCCTTTTGGTTGGTGACCGGCATGGCCTCGACCCACTTGGTGAATTTGTCGACTGCGACTAGGAGGTAAACGTGCCCCCCTTTCGAAGACTTTGGCAGTTTGCCGATCATGTCGAGGCCCCATTGGGCAAAGGGCCAGGCTATAGGTATTGGCCTGAGCTCTGATCCAGGTGCGTGTGGTTTGTCAGCGAACCTTTGGCACCCGTTGCATCTTCGGACGATGTCCTTTGCGTCGCTCATGGCCATTGGCCAGTAGAATCCGGCTCGTAGAGCTTTGGCGACAAGGGAGCGGCTGCCTGCATGGTGGCCGTAGATGCCCTCGTGGATGTCTTGGAGGATGGCTTTCCCGTCACCGATGGTGACGCACCTTTGTAGTACACCCGTAATACTGCGCTTGTACAACTTGCCATTGATGATGGTGAAGGATTTTGACCGACGAGATATGCGCCGGGCATCTGTCGGGCTGTCAGGCAGTTCTCCGTTTATCAAGAACTGGAGGTACGGTCGCGTCCAAGTTTCTTCGACTGCCATGACCTGCATCAGGTTGACCATAGCGACCTCTATGTCCAGCTTCTCGGGTCCTTCGTGTCCTTTGGGCAGCGTAGCCCCCGAGTGTTCTGCTTCTTTGGGTGATCCCTTTGGGAATTTCCGCTTGATGGATGGCACGCAGATCTGTTCGAGGAACACACCCGGTGGCACCTTTGCGCAGGTGGAGCCGATGTTGGCGTGTCTGTCGGCTTCCTCGTTGCTTTCTCTTCCAACGTGCCGAAGCTCGGAGCCGTCGAATTCTCCTTCGAGTGCGTTGTAGAGTGCGCGGTACGCGATCATGTTTTCGGCGTGTGCGTCGCACTCATTCATCGTTTACTGGACGACGAGGTTGGAGTCACCGTAGATGACCAGGCGCGTTGCACCGCATATCTTTGCCATCCTCATGCCATGGATGATGGCTTCGTATTCGGCCTCGTTGTTGGAGGCTCGGAATTTCATCCGGAGGGCGTATTTCATCTGGTCGCCCTGCGGGGAGGTCAGTATGACCCCGGCTCCTGCTCCAGCTTCACGCTTGGAACCGTCGAAGTGCATTGTCCATGATTGCGACATGTCTGGGGTGTCTGGCAGCTGCAGCTCCATCCAATGTACGAGGAAGTCCGGGAGGACTTGAGATTTGATTGCGAGTCGCTTCTCGTAGATGATGTCCAGAGGTGACAGCTCAATGCCCCACAGGGCCACGCGTCTTGTGGCCTCAGGGTTATTCAGGATGCTGTTCAGGGGTGCTTCGTTGACGACCATCACCTGGTGCTCCTGGAAGTAATGGCTCAGCCGTCGAGCCATCATGAACACGCCGTAGGCGAGTTTCTAGTAGTGAGGGTACCTCTGTTTTGTTGGCGTCAGTACCTCGCTGAGGTAGTAGATTGGGCGTTGGACCCCGTGGGCCTTGCCTTCTTCGGGTCGTTCGACCACTAGCATGGTGCTGACCACCTGGTGTGTGGCTGCTATGTACAGCAGCAGAGGCTCGCGCTCCTTTGGCGTGACCAGGACGGGCGAGGTGGAGAGTAGCCGTTTGAGGCTTTCGAACGCGTCGTCGGCTTCGGGCGTCCATTCGAATTTATCTGCCTTGCGTAGCAGCTGGTAGAATGGCAGGGCCTTCTCACCCATGCGGCTGATGAATCTGCTCAACACCGCTATTCGTCCTGCAAGCTGCTGGACACCCTTGAGATTTTTTGGCTTCTCCATTGCCATGATGTCTCTGATTTTCTTCGGGTTCGCCTCGATCCCTCGCTGAGAGATGAAGTACCCAAGCAGCTGACCCGATGGGACGCCGAAGGCGCACTTTTCGGGGTTGAGTTTGATCCTGTAGCGATCGAGGTTGTCGAACGTCTCGCGGAGATCGTCGATAAGTGTCCTCGCCTCCCTGGTTTTTATGACTATGTCGTCGACATAGACTTGAACGTTGCGACCGATCTGGTCCTTGAGGCATGCCTGCATGCATCGCTGGTATGTGGCACCTGCGTTCTTTAGCCCGAAGGGCATTGTGTTGTAGCAGAACACTCCGAACGGTGTGATAAACGCCATTTTCTCCTGATCTTCGACCTTGAGTCAAATCTGATTGTAGCCTGAGTAGGCGTCGAGGAAGGAGAGTTTCTCGCAACCTGCAGTCGAATCAATGATCTGATCGATCCGAGGAAGCGGGAAGCGGTCTTTTGGGCAGTGCTTGTTTAGCGACGTGAAATCCACGCACATCCGCAGGATGTCCGTGTCCTTCTTTGGGACCATCACTGTATTTGCAAGCCACTCGGTTTCTTTGATTTCTCTGATGAAGTCTGCAGCGAGTAGTCTGTTGATTTCTTTGCCGATAGCTTCGGCTCGTGGCTCGGACAGTCTCCGGATGGAATGCTTAACGGTCTTGGTGTCTGGAAAGACGTTGAGTGCGTGCTTGGCGAATTCCCTGGGAACTCCTGGCATGTCCGCAGGACACCGGGCGAAGATTTCCCAGCGCTCACGGAGGAATTCGACGAGCGCGTCTTCCTATGTGGGGCTGAGGTCGTTGGCGATCAGGGCCGTCTTGGAGGCATCCGTCGGATGGACTTGCACCTTCTTTGTGTTGACGATGGAGTCGAAAGACATGTCAGGTGCGTTTTGTCGTGCGAATTGGGGTGCCCCATTGTCCGTCACCTCACGGATCCTTAGGAGCTCCTCCTGCATGCCGAATGACTGGGAGATTCTGTTGAAATCTCTATCGCATTGGTCCGATCGGGTGAAGCTCCCGTGGGTTGTGATGACACCCTTTGGTCCTGGCATCTTGAGTAGCAGGTATGCATAGTGTGGGATAGCCAAGAACCTTGCGAATGCTACACGCCCGAGGATGGCGTGGTACTGTGATGGCCAGTCCACCACTTTGAATTCGAGTCGCTCCAGCCGGAAGTTGTCCGGCTTGCCGAAGATGACGTCGAGCCATATTTTGCCCAGGGGGAATATGCCCTTCCCTGGAGCAATGCCGTGAAACGTTGTGTCTGACTGTTCCAGGCTGCACTGTGGGGTCCACATTGCTGCTAGAGTGCTTGCGAACATCAGGTTGATGCTGCTGCCGCCGTCCATGAAGACGCGACTCATCTTGAAACCTCCGATTTGCGCCTCCAGCACTAGGGCAGCATGACCTGGGCGAGGGATCTGGCAAGGGTGATCCGAACGACTGAACGTGATGCAGGACTCCGATCCGCTGAGGTACTCAGGGATGGCGGGTGGAGTTGCCACGGCCAGGTTGATCTGTCGGGTGGTTTTCTTCTGCACCCTATTCGTGGGGCGCCCCTTCTGGATCATCAGTGCTCCTTTCGGCTGGGAGTACCCGTTCCCAGCGTTGTTCTGTGCTGGTGCGACTGGTTGGTTTGGGCCTCCAACGGGTGGCGGTGGAGGAGCTCCATGCGCTATTTCACCCGGCGCGGGTGCATTTCCGAACGCAGGGATTGGCGCTTGCTGCCTCATCTGCACCATGCTTTCACTGAGTTTCTGGAACTCGCGGCAGTCCTTGAGCATGTGGCTGGCCTTCTTTTTGCCATCCTGCTTGTCGATGTAGAAGTGGATGGTGCATGGACCCGAAAGCTTTTCGTATGTTGTGGGTCCGTTATCGCGGTCGCGGTGTTGCCACGACTGCGTTGGGCGTCCCCCGTCGCGGAAGTTTCCACCACGATATCCTCCGCTGTTGCGGTTGGTGTCGTTGCGGCGATCGGCGTAGCCAGCCGCGACCATGTCGGGTCCATCGCGATCGTCGTAGACGCGCGATCTTCTCTTGCTACGGCACTCTCGCCGTCGACCGTAGTCGTCTTCTTCTTCCGATTGTGCTCGGTGAATGGAATCTTCTCCGTCATCCCACCTGTTAGCGATGTCCATGAGGTGGTCGAGTGTTTTGGGCTTGACGCACCCGAGTTCCTCCTTGAAGTCTTGGCGCTTGACGCCGTCCCTGAAGGCGTCGATGGCCCTCTCTTCGGAGATGTGCGCTGCGGAGTTCTTTGTGTTGGACCAGCGTAGTATGTACGAGCGAATGGATTCGCCCGTTCGTTGAGTGCAGGCTCGCAACTCTTCGATTGAGGCGGGCCTCTTGCTGGTGCCTTTGAAGTTTCGGATGAAGCTGTAAGCTAGCTCATCCCAGCTTCGGATGGACCCTGAAGATAGGCTGCTGAGCCAGATCCGGGCTGCGCCTGTCAGCTGCAGCTGAAGGCATTGCATGGCAGTCTCTTTGTTTCCACCGTGCAGTTTGACGGATGATAAGTGGTCGCTGAGCCAAGCCTTTGGGTCTTGAGTGTCGTCGAACTTCGGAGTATCCGAAGGAAGCTTGAAATTTCGCGGCATCCGCGTCCGCCGTACGGATCTGCTGAAGCATCGGGCTCCGCAGAGTTCTCCTTCGTCTTCGTCCATCTCGGATTCGGACGAGCATGCGCGCTTGGCTCGCGCTTTGTCGATTTTGCGTTGTGTGAGCGCATCTCTGGCGTCGTAGTCGCGATCGCGGCGGCACTAATTCTTCTTCCTTCGAGGAAGGTCATGTTCCTCTTCTTCCGATGAAGGGGTGGGGCTGCGTTCAAACCTGACCGGAGCTTTCTTTTTCGGCTCCGTGGGAGCTTCCTGGTGGAGCGCAGCTCCAACGAGTCCGAGTCCGGTGAGTGCGGACTTGTGCATGGCCCTCTTCGGGTCCCCCTCCGGCGGTGGGTGGGCCGCAAGATACGCAGTGGCTGCCATGATCGCAGCCTGCGGAGTTTTTGGGATGATGTTTCCGTCGGCGTCCATCTCCATGAAGGATGTGTGGAGTGTTCGGGTCACCTCACGGCTCTCCTTGGGGTCCATGTTCTCCACCCTAGAGCGGTGCTTGTTGCCTTGGTTGGCGTTCGAGCTAGAGCCGATGCCCATGGCGGAGAGCGCAGCTCGTCGCGCGCTGGACTCTGAGGCCGCTTGCTTGCTCTTGTCGAGCACCTCCTGCATCTTGACCTGCTTCTTGTGCTCCTCGATCAGGAGCAGGTGGTAGGCCATCAGCATATCCCGGGAGGCGTCTGCAGGCAGTACTATGTTGCCTGCCACGTCGTTGCGGACCTAGGCCCATCCTTCTTTGCTAAGGCGGATGACGTGGCCGCCGTTGTTTTCCCCTTCGGGTGGGGGGGACTGGCTTCTTCTGTTCCCACCGTTTCGTTCAAGCGGGTTAGGCGTCGGGTTGGGCGGCGGGTTGGGTGTTTGCTGATCCACGTCGCTCTGGATGACTACGGCGCATTGGTAGCGCTCGTAGATTGGTCCGCTGCTGCCGCAGCTTTCAGATTCAGAACCGTAGGTCCCTGCATCCGATGGCGGATCGCACAGATCGGAGTTCCAGCTGCTGCTGTCGTAAGAATCATCTGTTGATGATGTTGTGCGTAGCACGGGGTGTGGTGTCCACGAAGAGGGCCTGATTGATGGCAGGGGCACCCGCTCAGGGATGCGGAGGGTGCCGGTTTGCCCCACCTGGAAGCAGAAGCTCCCGAACAGGATTTCGTGTCCTTCGCCTACGGGCTCGAAGTCCTTCATGGTGGCCGGTGAGTGGGCGGTGAAGTCGAAAGCCCCGAAGAGGAGGTGACTCTCCGTCGCCGCAGAGTTGTAGATCGATCGGGTTGGGACCGTCACGACCGCACAATCAGCGTCCCTAGTTCCCACAGACAGCGCTAATTGACGAGGTTTGATCTCATCAATGCCCATTGTTATGGACTTGGGTTTTGGAGAAGATGGGGATGCTGGAGATCATGGAACGGTTAGCACACAAGCAACACGGGGACACAAGGTTTACCCAAGTTCAGGCTCCCGGAGGGAAAACCCTACTGCTGCTTGTCTGCTCTTGATTACGGCGGAACCGAAGGTTACAAGGGTGCGCAGATGCAATCTGGCGTGGATGTGTGTATGCGAAAGTATGAGTCGAGAGATCTAGGTCGTGCCCTCCTGGCCTTTATATAGACTTAGTCAGGTCCCGGGCATAGACCTAGTCGGTTACAGGTTCTAGGGTTTTACCCCTTTGAATTTCCTATCTACACTAGTCTTGCTCTCCAAGGATCCGAAGGCGTCATGGGCCTTGGCCACCCAAAAATCTTCATGGGCCGGCATACATCTGCCGTGGGCCTTCCTTGGGCTGGACCAGGTATGCTGAGATAACGTACCCGTAGGGTATAAACATGTCAGAAAGTGATAGCATGCACGCCATGATGGCACTTAGGTTTGAGTCTACATAAATACTCTTTGTGCTTTAATAGATCTTTGCTTTCCCCACGTGTGTGAAAGTGACAGCGTGCATACCGTGTATGGCACTTTGGCTAGAGTGAATATTCGTAATGAGTTATATTTGGAGTTGGATGTATCTATGAAATTTTGGTGTTTGTTGGAACCATCTAGCGCTCAAGGTGACAGTGTGGGGTTATCTAGATTGGGGAAAGCAGACTTTGAGGTGTGCTGTTATAGCCCTACCATGGATTAGAGTGTCCAACCGGAGAGTATTTAAGAGTAGTATCATGAAGAGAGGATATTTATATGAGAGAGTGTTCACTAGTGAAAGTATGATCCCTAGGCCTTGTTCCTAAGCATTGAAACACCGTTTGCTACTAGATCTGTTGCATGTTTGCTTGCTTCTATCTTTGTTCCGTTTGCCGGGGAGGTTTTGGGCTTTTACCTTTTCTCCACGCCATCAGCTCTTTTCTGGCACCGTTACCCCACGTTAACAACAAGTCAGAAGCTATTTTCTGGCACCGTCACCACTTGTATTTCACTATCTCTTCGCCGAACTAGTGCACCTATATACCTAACAAGTGTATTGGGTGTGTTGGGGACACAAGAGACTTCTTGTATCTTGATTGCAGGGTTGCTTAAGAGGGAATACCTTTGACCACTTCCTCCCTGAGTTCGATAAACCTTGGGTAATCCACTTAAGGGAAACTTGCTGTTGTTCTACAAACCTCTACACTTGGAGGCCCAACAACTGTCTACAAGAATAGAAGTGCGTAGACATCAAGCTCTTTTCTGGCGCCGTTGCCGGGGAGGAAAGGTAAAAGGAACTCACACACGTTACCCCACGGCAATAGCAAGACATAAATCTCTTTTCTGGCGCCGTTGCCGGGGAGGTAAGGTAAAAGGTACTCACATCCTCCAGTGTGAGTGCTCGAAGTTATTTCCTTTAGGTTTTGCAATTTTTTCTTTTTGTTTCTTGTTTTCACTAGTTAGGATTAATGAAAAACAACAAAAAAAAAGAGAGCTTTATAGTATCTATCTTGAGTTAGGACATGAAGTGTTTGAAGAGAAAATTAAAAAACCTATGGAACTTTATTTGCATCTAATTGCAATGTTATTAGTATGAACTCTTTGGACACCATTATTGCTAATGCTATGGAAACGTCTAAGCTTGGGGAAGCTAGTTTTTATGAAAATGATATTTTTAGTCCCCCAGCTTTGGAAGATAGCTATTCTATCGCTTATGATGATACTATACCTCCAATATATGATGATTACAATGATGAATATGATATTTTCAGTCCACCTACTATTGAGGAGGAAATTAATTGTGATTACAATATGCCTCCTATATTTGATGATTATGGTGATGAGAATAATAATGATAGCTATTTTGTTGAATTTGCTCCCACTACAATTAATAAGAATGCCTTTGCTTATGTGGAGAGTAATAATCATTTTATGCATGTGGCTCGTGATAAGAATGCTTTATGTGATAGTTATATTGTTAATTTTATTCATGATGCTACTGAAAGTTATTATGAGAGAGGGAAACATGGATTTATGTATCTCAAAAATATTAAGTTTCCCCTCTTTATGTTGAAAATCTTGAAGTTGCACTTGTTTTGCTTTCCTATGCTTGTTGCTTTGTGCTTCCATGACTTGTTTCTTTACAAGATTCCTATGTATAGGAAGTGGGTTAGACTTAAATGTGTTTTCAATTTGCTTCTTGATGCTCTCTTTTGCTTCAATTCATATTTCCTATGTGAGCATCTTTGAAACTATCATGCCTAACTTAAAGGCATTAAATAAAAGTACTTGTTGGGAGATAACCCAAGAGTTTTCTTGAGTCTTAGAAGTTAATACTTCTGTAATGATCTCTCCTTATCCTTTTTATTTGCTTTTTGTGCCAAGAATAACCTCTAATGAGAGGGAAGTAAGATTTGGGGAGTTGTTGTCCAGAAACAGATTTCTGTCCTCCACCATAAAAATTCTTGAGGAGTCTCTGTAAGTCGGATTAAGCTGAAAATTTACGAATACATCCCCCAGTATGTTAGATAACTTTCGATAGTTCAACACTTTTTGATTTGAGCAACATAAGGTCTTCGAAAAAATCGGTTTCTACCTGCTGGTCTGTTTTGACAGATTTCTGCCATTATTTGCATTTGCTTCTTATTGATTCCTTTTTGGGTTATTTTTGGGAAATTGAGATTTTTGAAGGAGTTACTACATTTTCTTGTGTTTTAGTGAAAATACTTGCTGTTCCAAAGCTTTTCCAGAGGTCTAATATCCTTTGAATACACTAATGTTGCTAATGAAGATTGTGTGAAGTTTTGTATGAAGGAAAATTTGCAGGTGTAGAGAAAGAATGATGTAATGAGATGAAGAATGGAAAAAAGCTCAAGCTTGGGGATGCCACCCCGGTGTCACCCCAAGAAATATCCAAGAGGTACAAGCGTCAAAGCTTGGGGATGCCCAAGGCATCCCCTTCTTCATCAATCAAAATCTAGGTCTTTCTAGACACTTCGTTTTTATTGTTTCATGCATTGTTGTGTTGTTCTTGGAGCGTCTTAGTTTTTGTTTTTGGTTTTTGTTTGCTTAGTTTGCTTGAGTAAGTTGGTTGTTTACACCACACTTCTTTTGGAGAGAGACACACTCTGTTTCCATTGCCTAGAACACTCTAGTATTCACTCATATTGTTTTATGAGTGTTCACTTTTGCTAGCACTGTGTTTAGCCTAAGTTTTATTGTGCTTTCAGCTTAGAACTTTTTAGTTCTTCTTTGTGGATTTTTGAGGCAGGATCACTGATCTTTGTTGATTATTATCTTTGTGAGTTGTTTCAAATAAGTTGTTTGGTGTTGGAAAAGAGTAGGAAGCTTCATGCTTAAGTGGTACAAAAGGGAGCTTGTTTTGACCGTGACTTAGACTTTAGCATGACATGCTAGGTGTTGTTTTGACCTTATGCTTAGTGATTATTGCTATAGCACGTCTTGTTCCAAACAATTGGGATTGCTTAATGTGCCTTCAAGGAATCATGCGTTGTTTTAGCATACAAAAGCATAGTATTGCGGTATTCTCCTTTGATGCTTTGTTTGGGTTGACTTGGCACATGCTCACACCATGTTATGACTATGAACAAGTCACCATAGCCTCTATGATCATTTAGTCATTGACTTGTAGTACCACTCTATGCTTTGATTAGTAATGTTTTGTTTCTCTGCATGGTTATGGCCATTATTGCTCTCTTAGTTGGTTGCTCCCAGTCTTTTGGTAGCCTCCACTTGTATGAGTAAGCTCTACTCATGCTTCCAACTTCCAAGAAACCAAGTTATTCCGAAGTGTCCACTATAAACTCCTATGCATGGTGTGTTACACAATTCCAAGTATATTCTTGTTTTCAGCTATCTTCCAATTTAAAACTATTTTGTTATGTGAAAACGTAGTGATTAAAGCCCTCACAAACTTGATGGCACACTTTATATTCTTTGCCCCAAATAAACTTGAACCATTGTGTCATCTATGTTGTATATGCTTGCACTTATACATTGGAATTAGCAGAACCGTGCTGTCACGGGGAACATTTTCAACATTGCACTTGTACTTTGTACTCAGTTGATATCATGCTCTTTTGTCTATGGATGTCACCGGTGTGAAATAAAGAGGGAACTTGTAAGTCCATGGAGTTTGTATATTGTGTTAGAGAAACGCCTGGGCCGCTAGCCTAACCATGCCTAATCATGGTGGAAACTTGCAGCATCACCATAGTGACATCTATGAAGCATTTTTCTTATAAAAAAAGAGACACACTAAGAAAAGAGGAAAGAGAGAAAAAATCATCATATTCCCATGGTAAATAATAAGATTGCTGAGATGCTCATTGTCTGCTTGCCTTATCATTTTGGTTATGGGATAACTCCTGTACCATGTGCAGGGGGTACCCCGTTGACAGTTCTCAATGATATGCAAATACTTACAATGACAATAACTTACAGGTAACTAAAGTTGAGTAGCATGAGGTGTGGCCCTTGTATTCTAGGGACTTGAGATTGCCAACTTATACTTCGTCAAGCATATACTCCATCTTTGTTCACTTTAACCTTAACCATTTCAAGATGCTTATGATAGGGGCAATGAGGGCCGAAAGCTAACAAGTACCATAATTTTTGGAAACTCTTTTTGAAACTTGAAATCTCTGCTTCCTTTATAAAAGGCCTTTCTTCCACCACTATTGAGTCTCCACCTTCTACCTTTAGGCACCATTAAGAGAGCATAGTTGTCATTCTGTGTGCAGTGTTCCAAAGCTTATTGATTGATGCATATTGTGATATTACTTGTTCTTGTGCTATTTGTTTCTAGTCACCCTTGTGAACTTTGTAGGTGTCCTATGCATATATTTGCTACTCTATGAGGGACAAGCTGATTGCCACTATGCTATGTTTTCTGTATGTGAAACAAACAAACGTTTTTCAATGCATGTTATTCATGATCTTTGTTTGTAGCATTTCATGTTGCATGCATAGTTACTATGTCCTATTGTTAGAACTCCATCTTTCATGCACATGTTTAGAGTTCTTTGATCCCAGCTTTCAATGCTTGAAAATGGTTTGATCTTGGTTTTGATGGTGCATGTCACCTCAAAAATTATTCTTTTTATCACTTACCTACTCGAGGACGAGCAGGAGTTAAGCTTGGGGATGCTTGATACGTCGGAAACGTATCTATAATTTTTTATGATCCATGCTTGTTTTGTATCTACTTTGCTTTGCTTTGTCTACACTTTGAGGTGTTTTTATATCTTTTCTGGAACTAACCTATTAACAAGATGCCACAGTTCCAGTTGCCTGTTTTCTTCTCTTTTAGGTTCCAGAAAGGCAGAAAATCAATATTCTCGGAATTGGACAGGACAAAAGCCAAAGTAATTATTTTCCGGAGCAACACGGAACCACGAAGCAGAGCCGGAGGGGGGCCACAGGGTGGCCGCACCCCCTAGGCGCGGGCAAGCCCTGGAGGCGCCTATAGGGGGTGTGGGCCCCTGGCCCCCCACCAACCTTGAATCCTACGTCTATAAGAAGCCTCCGACCCAAAAACCCTAGGGCAATCCAGAATAAATCCACGAAAACCTCCGTAGCACCGCCACCACCGAAGGAGAGATTCGGGGGACAAAAAGTCTCTGTTTCGGCACCCTGCCGGCACGGGGAAGTGCCCCCGGAGCCATCTCCATCGACCTCCACCACCATCTCCATCATCGTTGCTGATTACCACCGGTAGCTATGTGTTCATCTCTCTCTCTATGTATGATCTTGTGGTCATGAGCTTTGTAATCAAGTAGATCTACCTTGCTACTCAAGTGCTTTATTAGATCTCCGCTCTCCCCATGTGTGTGAAAGTGATAGCATGCACGCCATGATGGCACTTAGGTTTGAGTCTACATAAATACTCTTTGTGCTTTAATAGATCTTTGCTTTTCCCCACGTGTGTGAAAGTGACAGCGTGCATACCGTGTGTGGCACTTTGGATAGATTGCATATTTGTTATGAGTTATATTTGGACTTGGATGTCTCTATGAAATTGTGGTGTTTGTTGGAACCATCTAGCGCTCAAGGTGACAGTGTGGGGTTATCTAGATTGGGGAAGGTAGACTTTGAGGTGTGTTGTTATAGCCCTACCATGGATTAGAGTGTCCAACCGAAGAGTATTTAAGAGTAGTATCATGAAGAGAGGATATTTATATGAGAGAGTGTTCACTAGTGAAAGTATGATCCCTAGGCCTTGTTCCTAAGCATTGAAACACCGTTTTCTACTAGATCTGTTGCATGTTTGCTTGCTTCCATATTTGTTCCGTTTGTCGAGGAGGTTTTGGGCTTTTACCTTTCCTCCACGCCATCATCTCTTTTCTTGCACCGTTACCCCACGTCAACAACAAGTCAGAAGCTATTTTCTGGCACCGTCACCACTTGTATTTCACTATCTCTTCGCCGAAGTAGTGCACCTATACACCTGACAATTGTATTGGGTGTGTTGGGGACACAAGAGACTTCTTGTATCTTTATTGCAGGGTTGCTTGAGAGGGAATACCTTTGACCACTTCCTCACTGAGTTCTATAAACCTTGGGTAATCCACTTAAGGGAAACTTGTTGCTGTTCTACAAACCTCTGCACTTGGAGGCCCAACAACTGTCTACGAGAATAGAGGTGCGTAGACATCAATCCACCAGCTGAAGGTTCTGATCAGGCCGTCCTCTGCCGACCAGGGGACTACGACTACTCTGTCTGAGGTCTGGATCCGCTTGTCTAGGGTCCCTTCGGAGGAGAGGCGGGAGGGCATTGTCTCCCTCATCGCCTAGACTATGGGCAAGTTCTTGGAGGTGGACACTCACTCTCTCTCGGGCACAGGGCAATCCGGCTGCGCATCCTCTGCCCGGACCCCTCCATGTTCGCCGTGTCGGTCCCATGCTTCTTCGGCCGCACTGGTAGGGACCTGCTGATGGAGCTGGATGACTCTCCGGCCTCCCTTGGGACAGGCTCACCTTCCCCCTCTCTTCTCCAGGCCGACGACACAGGGACAGAGCGGGGGACTTTGGAGGAAGACTCTTCGAGTGACGAGCTCGCTGAGGCGGACAAGTCATCGGGCCGGGAGGTGCCACTTCCCCCTCCTCGGCAGCAGGCCCCTCAGGGTCCGGGGGGTGCATCCCTCCAGTCCATGGGCGGCGTCACTATGCTAGTGGGTCCCTTCTGAAGGGAATGTGCCCTAGAGGCAAATAATAAATGATTATTATTTTCATATTCCAATAACTTCATAATAGTTTTATATTGTGCTATAACTATATCAAGTGGAAACATTGATACATGTGTGATATGAAACAATAGTCCCTATTAGCCTCTATTAATACAAGTTCATTGGGCAACGGATGATCAAGGTTTCCTAATCATGGGTGATAGTGCCAGTTGACAACAAGGTGATTTCTTTGGTGAATGATGTGATGGACATGATACGTCGTAAACATATCTATAATTTTTGACGTTCCATGCTTGTTTAGTATCCACTTTGCTTTGCTTTGTCTCCACTTTGAGGTATTTTTATACGTTTTCCGAAACTAACCTATTAACAAGATGCCGTAGTGGCAGTTGTCTGTTTTCTGTTGTTTTTGGTTCTAGAAAAGCCAGAAAATGAATATTCTCGGAATTGGACGGGACAAACGCCAAAGTCAATATTTCACCGAGGAGAACACGGAGCCAGAAGACGAGATGGAGGAGGGCCTCAAGGGGCCCACACCCCCTGGCCGAGCGGCCAGGCCTGGACCGCGCCTAGGGGGTACGGCCGCCTCGGGCACCCCCCTCGGTCTCTCCCTTCGCATATAATAAGCCCCCGATACCAAAACCCTAAGTACCCGATCAGATCTCCATGAAATAGTCCGTAGCCGCCATCATCATCCCTAGATCGGGGGGATCTGAAGCTCTTCCCGGCACCCTGTCAGAGGGGAGAGATGATCCCGCGGGCCTTCTTCATCACCATGCTAGCCTTCTGTATGATGCGTGAGTAGTTCCACCTTGAACTATGGGTCCATACAGTAGCTAGATGGTTATTTCTCCTCCTTTGTTCTACCATGTTTAGATCCTATGAGCTCCGTTCATAATCAAGATCATCTATTTGTAATCATGCATGTTGTGTTTGCGGGGATCTGATGGATATTGAGATTACTATGTCAGATTGGTTAATGATTCTATCTTATTGATTCTATCATGTCTGTGTTGTTTGAGATCTTGCATGCTCTCCCTTTCTAGTAACTATCTTGGCCAAGTAGATGCTAGTGACTCCAAGAGGGGGTATTTATGCTTGATAGTGGGTTCATGCCTCTATTGAATCTGGGGAAGTGACATAAATCTTTAAGGTTGTAGATGTGCTGTTGCTACTAGGGAGAAAACAACGATCTTTTGTTCATGGAACAATTGTATTGTTTAGTTTACACACTTTGCTTAAATCAGTTATCCATTGCTTGCAACTTAATACTGGAGGGGGTTCGGATGATAACCTGAAGGTGGATTACTAGTCATAGATGCAGTTGGATGACGGTCTATGTATCTTGTTGTAATGCCCAACCGAATCTCATAGGATCATGAATGTCTATTATTGCATTGTTATGCCTTGCTCTGTCCTATCAATTGCCCCACTGTAATTTGTTTACCCAGCATGTTATGTTGTTTATCTTAAGGAGAACATCTCTGGTGAACTGTGGACCCCGGTCCAATCTTTACCATTGATACATCTTCCACTGTTATTGTTTACTTTCTGCAAGCCACCATTACCTTCCACACCATACTTTTAATCCTTTGTTTTCAGCAAACTGGTGAGATTGACAACCTCACTGTTCGTTGGGGCAAAGTCTTGAGTTTGTGTTGTGCAGGTTTCCAAGTTGCTAGAAACACCTTTGAGTCATTTCCTTCCTCCTAATGGTTCGATAACCTTGGTGTCTTATTGAGGGAAGACTTATTGACGTACTCATCACACCTTCCTCTTGGGGTTTCCCAACGAAGCTCTACAGTGATCTGAGCACCACCAACAAGTTTTTCTGGCGCCATTGCCGGGGAGGCTAAGGATGGCTTCACAAGGGGAATCCTTGATAACCTTTCTCTTTACTTTGTTTTTGTTTTGCTTAGTTTATTTTGCTTTGTTTTGTTTGCTTTTTTATCAAAAATTCTAATTTTTTTAGTTTAGTTTGGTTTGCTTTTTCTTATCAAAAACACAAAAAATTAGTTCTTCCTATAGTTGTCACCTTGTTCTAGCTCACCATGTTGTTCCCTAAGTTCACTCTGAAAGAACTTTTAATAGGTAGTGGCTCTATAGTTGGGAAAGAAAATATTGAAGAATTCTTTAATCATATTAGCAAACATGAGGATATTGAGGATAGATCCTTAGCAGAACTTACTCCTAATTATGAAATTGCTGCAGCTTCTTTAGTTCACATGTTGGAGGCTAGGTTTGTTAACCTTAACCCCATGATGCAAATAATGTTTCTAAAACTAAAATAAATTGAGGATGCTGAAAAGAGAGATTTTATCTTAAAACTTTGCTAAAAGAGTTCAATGATGTTGCTAAGGAAGCCAAAAAGGTCTTTGATCGTTTTAATATGCTAGGCTCATGTGTAGAAGTTATGGGTACATTAGAAAAGTTGGATAAACCAAGCCCAATGAAGGGGAAATTAAAATACCCATACCTTTTAAAATTGTAGGAATGCATGAGGCCTTAGAAAATAATTTTGATTGGATTGTTCCTGAAAACCCATTTTATGAAAGTAGTGAACCCAAGAGTGCTGAGAAAGGATCCTCTAAAACTCATTTGGATGAGATACCTTTCCTGGTTGAAGAAATCTTGAGTATTGATCTTAATGCTTCTTCATTTGAAAATACTTGATTCTTGCTTCGTGTGCCTAACTTAAAGGCGTTAAAGAAAAGTACTTCTTGGGAGATAACCCAATAGTTTTCTTGAGTCTTGGAAGTTATTACTTCTGTAATAACCTCTCCTTATCCCTTTTGCTTGATTTTTGTGCGAAGAATAACCTCTAATGAGAGGGAAGTAAGATTTGGGGAGTTGCTGTCTCGAAACATATTTTTGTGCTCCACTGTAAAATTCTTGAAAAATCTCTGTAAGTCGGGTTGAGCTGTAATTTTCTGAATAAATCCCCAGGTTGTTATCAAACTTTCATGAGTTCAACACTTTTTGATTTGAGCAACATAAGGTCCTCTAAAAAATCGGTTTCTACCTGCTGGTCTATTTTGACAGATTTCTGCCATTATTTGCATTTGCTTCTTATTGATTCCTTTTTGGGTTCTCTTTGGGAAATTGAACTTTTTGAGGGAATTGCTACAGTAGCTTGTGTCTTTAGTGACTTTTTGCTGTTTTGAAACTAAACCCTAAAGGTCTATTATCTTTTGAATGCACTAATGTTGCTAATGAAGATTGTGTGAATTTTTGTATGAAGGAAAATTTTCAGGTGTAAGGGAAGAATGATGTAATGAGATAAAGAATGGACAAAAGCTCAAGCTTGGGGATGCCACCCCGTGTCACCCAAAGAAATATTCAAGAGGTACAAGCGTCAAAGCTTGGGGATGCCCAATGAATCCCCTTCTTCATTAATAAAAATCTCAGGTCTTTCTAGACACTTCGTTTTTATTGTTTCATGCACTGTTGTGTTGTTCTTGGAGCGTCTTAGTTTTCATTTTTGGTTTTTGGTTTTCTTAGTTTGCTTGAAATAAAGTAGTTGGACCCCCGCTTTCACCGTGTTGTTTCAAATAAGTTGATTGATGTTGGAAAGGAGTAGGAAGTTCTTGCTTTAGTAGTACAAGAAGGAGATTGCTTTGACTCTGACTTAGACTTTATCATTTTATGCTAGATTTTGTTTTGACCTTATTCTTAGTGATTATTGCTGTAGCATAACTTGTTCCAAACAATTAGGATTGCTTAATGTTCCTTGAAAGAATCATGCGTTGTTTTAGCATACAAAAGCAGTATTGTGGTATTATCCTTTGATGCTTTGTTTGGGTTGACTTGGCACATGCTCACACCATGTTATGACTATGAACCAGTCATCTTAGCCTCTATGATCATTTAGTTTTTGACTTTTGGTACCACTTTATGCTTTGATTAGTAATGTTTTGTCGCTCTACATGATTATGGCCATTATTGCTCTCTTAGTTGGTCGCTCACAGTCTTTTGCTAGCCTCCACTTGTATTGAGTAAGCTCTACTCATGCATCCAACTCCTAAGAAACCAAGTTATTCCAAAGAGTCCACTATAAATTCCTATGCATGGTGTGTTACACCATTCCAAGTATATTCTTATTTTATCTATCTTCCAAATTAAACTTGTTATGTGAAAGTTAGTGATTAAAGCTCTCACAAACTTGATGGCACACTTTATTTATCTTGCCTCTAATAAACTTGAACCATTGTGTCATCTATGTTGTATATGCCTGCACTTATAAGTTGGGTATTAGCAGAACTGTGCTGTCACGGGGAACGCTTTCAACATTGCACCTGTACATTGTACCAAGTTGATATCATGATCTTTTGTTTGTGGATTTCGTTAGTGTGAAATGAAAGGGGAGCTTGTAAGTCCACGGAGTTATGTATGTGTGTTAGAGAAACGCTTGTGCCGCTAGCCTAAGCCATGCCTAATAATGGTGGAAACTTGCAGCATCACCATAGTAAGCAATCTATGAAGCATTCTTCTTATAAAAAAGAGATAGAAAAAAGAGATTGAGAAAAATAAAAAAAAGATATGAGAAAAGAGGAAAGAGAGAAAAAAGCACCATTTTCCCATGGTACATAAGAAGATTGTTGCGATGCTCATTGTCTGCTTGCCTTATCATTTTGATATGGGATAGCTCCTGTATCATTGGGCAAGGGGTACCCCGTTGGCGGTTCTCTATGATACACATGTACTTACAATGACAAGAACTTACCGGTGACTAAAGTTGATTAGCATGAGGAGCAGCCCTCGTACTCAAGGGACATGAGATTGCCAACTTATACCTTGTCAAGCATATACTCCATATTTTGTTCACTTTAACCTTAATCACTTCAAGATGCTTATGATAGGGGAAATGAGAGCTGAAAGCTAACAAGTACCATAATTTTTGGAAGCTCTTTATGAGACTTGAAATCCCTGCTTCCCTTATGAAGGGCCTTTCTTCCACTTTTATATTGAGTCTCCACCTTCTATCCTTAGGCACCAATTAAGAGAGCATAGTTGCCATTCTTAGTTCTATGTGCATTGTCCCAAAACTTATTGATTGATTCATATTGTTGATATTGCTTGTTCTTGAACTATTTGTATCTAGTCACTCTTATGAACTTTGAAGGTGTCCTATGCAATTATGTTTTCCTACTCCATGAGGGACAAGCTGAATGCCACTATGCCATGTTTTCTTTATGTGAAACAAACAAACGTCTTTCAATGCATTGTAAATGGTTTGATCTTGATTGTGATGGTGCATGTCACCTCAAAAATTAGTATTTTTATCACTTACTTACTCGAGGACGAGCAGGAGTTAAGCTTGGAGATGCTTGATATGTCGTAAACGTATCTATAATGTTTGATGTTCCATGCTTGTTTAGTATCCACTTTTTTTTGCTTTGTCTACACTTTGAGGTATTTTTATATGTTTTCCGGAACTAACCTATTAACAAAATGGCGCAGTGCCAGTTGCCTGTTTTCTGTTGTTTTTGGTTCCAGAAAAGCCAGAAAATGAATATTCTCGAAATTGGACGGGACAAATGCCAAAGTCAATATTTCACCGAGGAGAACATGGAGCCAGAATACGAGATGGAGGAGGGCCTCGAGGGGGCCCACACCCCCTGGCCACGCGGCCAGGCCTGGCCCGCGCCTAGGGGTGCGGCCGCCTCGGGCACCCCCTCGGCCTCCCCCTTTGCCTATAAGAAGCCCCTATACCAAAACCCTAAGTACCCGATCAGATCTCCACGAAACAGTCCGTAGCCGCCGCCACCATCGTCCCTTGATCGGGGGGATCTGAAACTCTTCCCGGCACCCTGCCAGAGGGGATAGATCATCCCGAAGGCCTTTTTCATCACCATGACATCCTTCGGTACGATGGGTGAGTAGTTCCACCTTGGACTATGGGTCCATACAGTAGCTAGATGGTTGTTTCTCCTCCTTTGTGCTGCCATGTTTAGATCTTGTGAGCTCCGTTCATAATCAAGATCATCTATTTATAATAATG
The DNA here is from genome assembly GCA_916181665.1 of Avena sativa. Taxonomy (NCBI): domain Eukaryota; kingdom Viridiplantae; phylum Streptophyta; class Magnoliopsida; order Poales; family Poaceae; genus Avena; species Avena sativa. The sequence continues at coordinate 443,174,594 of OV702282.1, read as the reverse complement.
CATGTTGTGTTTGTGGGGATCCGATGGATATTAAGATTAATATGTCAGATTGGTTAATGATTCTATCTTATTGATTCTATCATGTCTGTGTTGTTTGAGATCTTGCATGCTCTCCGTTTCTAGTAACTATATTGGCCAAGTAGATGCTAGTGACTCCAAGAGGAGGTATTTATGCTTGATAGTGGGTTCATGCCTCTATTGAATCTAGGGAAGTGACATAAATATCTAAGGTTGTAGATGTGTTGTTGCTACTTGGGAGAAATAACGATCTTTTGTTTATGGAACAATTCTATTGTTTACTTTACATACTTTGCTTAAAGCAGTTATCCGTTGCTTGCAACTTAATACTGGAGGGGGTTCGGATGATAACCTGAAGGTGGATTACTAGTCATAGATACAGTTGCATGACGGTCTATGTATCTTGTTGTAATGCCCAACCGAATCTCATAGGATCATGAATGTCTATTATTGCATTGTTATGCCTTGCTCTATCATGTCAATTGCCCCACTGTAATTTGTTTACCCAGCATGCTATGTTGTTTATCTTAAGGAGAACATCTCTGGTGAACTGTGGACCCCGGTCCAATCTTTACCATTGATACATCTTCCACTGTTACTGTTTACTTTCTGCAAGCCACCATTACCTTCCACACCATACTTTTAATCCTTTGTTTTCAGCAAACTGGTGAGATTGACAACCTCACTGTTCGTTGGGGCAAAGTCTTGAGTTTGTGTTGTGCAGGTTTCCAAGTTGCTAGAAACACCTTTGAGTCATTTCCTTCCTCCTACTGGTTCGATAAACTTGGTGTCTTATTGAGGGAAGACTTATTGACGTACTCATCACACCTTCCTCTTGGGGTTTCCCAACGAAGCTCTACAGTGATCTGAGCACCACCAACAAGTTTTTCTAGCGCCATTGCCGGGGAGGCTAAGGATGGCTTCACAAGGGGAATCCTTGATAACCTTTCTCTTTACTTTGTTTTTGTTTTGCTTAGTTTATTTTGCTTTGTTTTGTTTGCTTTTTTATCAAAAATTCTAAATTTTTTAGTTTAGTTTGGTTTGCTTTTTCTTATCAAAAACACAAAAAATTAGTTCTTCCTATAGTTGTCACCTTGTTCTAGCTCACCATGTTGTTCCCTAAGTTCACTCTGAAAGAACTTTTAATAGGTAGTGGCTCTATAGTTGGGAAAGAAAATATTGAAGAATTCTTTAATCATATTAGCAAACATGAGGATATTGAGGATAGATCCTTAGCAGAACTTGCTCCTAATTATGAAATTGCTGCAGCTTCTTTAGTTCACATGTTGGAGGCTAGGTTTGTTAACCTTAACCCCATGATGCAAATAATGTTTCTACAACTAAAATAAATTGAGGATGCTGAAAAGAGAGATTTTATCTTAGAAACTTTGCTAAAAGAGTTCAATGATGTTGCTAAGGAAGCCAAAAAGGTCTTTGATCGTTTTAATATGCTAGGCTCATGTGTAGAAGTTATGGGTACATTAGAAAAGTTGGATAAACCAAACCCAATGAAGGGGAAATTAAAATACCCATACCTTTTAAACTTGTAGGAATGCATGAGGCCTTAGAAAATAATTTTGATTGGATTGTTCCTGAAAACCCATTTTATGAAAGTAGTGAACCCAAGAGTGCTGAGAAAGGACCCTCTAAAACTCATTTGGATGAGATACCTTTCCTGGTTGAAGAAATTTTGAGTATTGATCTTAATGCTTCTTCATTTGAAAATACTTGATTCTTGCTTCGTGTGCCTAACTTAAAGGCGTTAAAGAAAAGTACTTCTTGGGAGATAACCCAATAGTTTTCTTGAGTCTTGGAAGTTATTACTTCTGTAATAACCTCTCCTTATCCCTTTTGCTTGATTTTTGTGCGAAGAATAACCTCTAATGAGAGGGAAGTAAGATTTGGGGAGTTGCTGTCTCGAAACATATTTTTGTGCTCCACTGTAAAATTCTTGAAAAATCTCTGTAAGTCGGGTTGAGCTGTAATTTTCTGAATAAATCCCCAGGTTGTTATCAAACTTTCATGAGTTCAACACTTTTTGATTTGAGCAACATAAGGTCCTCTAAAAAATCGGTTTCTACCTGCTGGTCTATTTTGACAGATTTCTGCCATTATTTGCATTTGCTTCTTATTGATTCCTTTTTGGGTTCTCTTTGGGAAATTGAACTTTTTGAGGGAATTTCTACAGTAGCTTGTGTCTTTAGTGACTTTTTGCTGTTTTGAAACTAAACCCTAAAGGTCTATTATCTTTTGAATGCACTAATGTTGCTAATGAAGATTGTGTGAATTTTTGTATGAAGGAAAATTTTCAGGTGTAAGGGAAGAATGATGTAATGAGATAAAGAATGGACGAAAGCTCAAGCTTGGGGATGCCACCCCGTGTCACCCAAAGAAATATTCAAGAGGTACAAGCGTCAAAGCTTGGGGATGCCCAATGAATCCCCTTCTTCATTAATAAAAATCTCAGGTCTTTCTAGACACTTCGTTTTTATTGTTTCATGCACTGTTGTGTTGTTCTTGGAGCGTCTTAGTTTTCATTTTTGGTTTTTGGTTTTCTTAGTTTGCTTGAAATAAAGTAGTTGGACCCCCGCTTTCACCGTGTTGTTTCAAATAAGTTGATTGATGTTGGAAAGGAGTAGGAAGTTCTTGCTTTAGTAGTACAAGAAGGAGATTGCTTTGACTCTGACTTAGACTTTATCATTTTATGCTAGATTTTGTTTTGACCTTATTCTTAGTGATTATTGCTGTAGCATAACTTGTTCCAAACAATTAGGATTGCTTAATGTTCCTTGAAAGAATCATGCGTTGTTTTAGCATACAAAAGCAGTATTGTGGTATTATCCTTTGATGCTTTGTTTGGGTTGACTTGGCACATGCTCACACCATGTTATGACTATGAACCAGTCATCTTAGCCTCTATGATCATTTAGTTTTTGACTTTTGGTACCACTTTATGCTTTGATTAGTAATGTTTTGTCGCTCTACATGATTATGGCCATTATTGCTCTCTTAGTTGGTCGCTCACAGTCTTTTGCTAGCCTCCACTTGTATTGAGTAAGCTCTACTCATGCATCCAACTCCTAAGAAACCAAGTTATTCCAAAGAGTCCACTATAAATTCCTATGCATGGTGTGTTACACCATTCCAAGTATATTCTTATTTTATCTATCTTCCAAATTAAACTTGTTATGTGAAAGTTAGTGATTAAAGCTCTCACAAACTTGATGGCACACTTTATTTATCTTGCCTCTAATAAACTTGAACCATTGTGTCATCTATGTTGTATATGCCTGCACTTATAAGTTGGGTATTAGCAGAACTGTGCTGTCACGGGGAACGCTTTCAACATTGCACCTGTACATTGTACCAAGTTGATATCATGATCTTTTGTTTGTGGATTTCGTTAGTGTGAAATGAAAGGGGAGCTTGTAAGTCCACGGAGTTATGTATGTGTGTTAGAGAAACGCTTGTGCCGCTAGCCTAAGCCATGCCTAATAATGGTGGAAACTTGCAGCATCACCATAGTAAGCAATCTATGAAGCATTCTTCTTATAAAAAAGAGATAGAAAAAAGAGATTGAGAAAAATAAAAAAAAGATATGAGAAAAGAGGAAAGAGAGAAAAAAGCACCATTTTCCCATGGTACATAAGAAGATTGTTGCGATGCTCATTGTCTGCTTGCCTTATCATTTTGATATGGGATAGCTCATGTATCATTGGGCAAGGGGTACCCCGTTGGCGGTTCTCTATGATACACATGTACTTATAATGACAAGAACTTACCGGTGACTAAAGTTGATTAGCATGAGGAGCAGCCCTCGTACTCAAGGGACATGAGATTGCCAACTTATACCTTGTCAAGCATATACTCCATATTTTGTTCACTTTAACCTTAATCACTTCAAGATGCTTATGATAGGGGAAATGAGAGCTGAAAGCTAACAAGTACCATAATTTTTGGAAGCTCTTTATGAGACTTGAAATCCCTGCTTCCCTTATGAAGGGCCTTTCTTCCACTTTTATATTGAGTCTCCACCTTCTATCCTTAGGCACCAATTAAGAGAGCATAGTTGCCATTCTTAGTTCTATGTGCATTGTCCCAAAACTTATTGATTGATTCATATTGTTGATATTGCTTGTTCTTGAACTATTTGTATCTAGTCACTCTTATGAACTTTGAAGGTGTCCTATGCAATTATGTTTTCCTACTCCATGAGGGACAAGCTGAATGCCACTATGCCATGTTTTCTTTATGTGAAACAAACAAACGTCTTTCAATGCATTGTAAATGGTTTGATCTTGATTGTGATGGTGCATGTCACCTCAAAAATTAGTATTTTTATCACTTACTTACTCGAGGACGAGCAGGAGTTAAGCTTGGAGATGCTTGATATGTCGTAAACGTATCTATAATGTTTGATGTTCCATGCTTGTTTAGTATCCACTTTTTTTTTGCTTTGTCTACACTTTGAGGGATTTTTATACGTTTTCCGGAACTAACCTATTAACAAAATGGCGCAGTGCCAGTTGCCTGTTTTCTGTTGTTTTTGGTTCCAGAAAAGCCAGAAAATGAATATTCTCGAAATTGGACGGGACAAATGCCAAAGTCAATATTTCACCGAGGAGAACATGGAGCCAGAATACGAGACGGAGGAGGGCCTCGAGGGGGCCCACACCCCCTGGCCACGCGGCCAGGCCTGGCCCGCGCCTAGGGGTGCGGCCGCCTCGGGCACCCCCTCGGCCTCCCCCTTTGCCTATAAGAAGCCCCTATACCAAAACCCTAAGTACCCGATCAGATCTCCACGAAACAGTCCGTAGCCGCCGCCACCATCGTCCCTAGATCGGGGGGATCTGAAACTCTTCCCGGCACCCTGCCAGAGGGGATAGATCATCCCGAAGGCCTTTTTCATCACCATGACATCCTTCGTTACGATGGGTGAGTAGTTCCACCTTGGACTATGGGTCCATACAGTAGCTAGATGGTTGTTTCTCCTCCTTTGTGCTGCCATGTTTAGATCTTGTGAGCTCCGTTCATAATCAAGATCATCTATTTATAATAATGCATGTTGTGTTTGTGGGGATCCGATGGATATTGAGATTACTATGTCAGATTGGTTAATGATTCTATCTTATTGATTCTATCATGTCTGTGTTGTTTGAGATCTTGCATGCTCTCCGTTTCTAGTAACTATATTGGCCAAGTAGATGCTAGTGACTCCAAGAGGAGGTATTTATGCTTGATAGTGGGTTCATGCCTCTATTGAATCTAGGGAAGTGACAGAAATATCTAAGGTTGTAGATGTGTTGTTGCTACTTGGGAGAAATAACGATCTTTTGTTTATGGAACAATTCTATTGTTTACTTTACATACTTTGCTTAAAGCAGTTATCCGTTGCTTGCAACTTAATACTGGAGGGGGTTCGGATGATAACCTGAAGGTGGATTACTAGTCATAGATACAGTTGGATGGCGGTCTGTGTATCTTGTTGTAATGCCCAATCGAATCTCATAGGATCATGAATGTCTAGTATTGTATTGTTTTGCCTTGATCTGTCATGTCAATTTCCCCGCTGTAATTTGTTTACCCAGCATGTTATGTTGTTTATCTTAAGGAGAACACCTCTAGTGAACTGTGGACCCCGGTCTAATCTTTACCATTGATACATCTTCCACTTTTACTGTTTACTTTCTACACGCCACCATTACCTTCCACACCATACATTCAATTCTTTGTTTTCAGCATACCGGTGAGATTTACAATCTCACTGTTCGTTGGGGCAAAGTTTTGAGTGTGTGTTGTGCAGGTTTTCAAGTTGCTAGCAACACCTTTGATTCGTTTCCTTCCTCCTAGTGGTTATCTATAACCTTGGTTTCTTACTATGGGAAGACTTATTGCTGTACTCATCACACGTTTCTCTTGGGGTTTCCCGACGAAGCTCTACAGTGATCTGAGCACCACCAACAGGACATTACCCAAAGATTGCGACAAGATAAATTCACGAGGTTTATCGTTGCAATAGTAAAAAATGTAGTCTCCTTCTCCTTAGACCGTGAGATCATATTAATCACTGTTTCTCGAGGCTATTTAGACTGCATCAAACGTCACTATGTAAAATGGTGATTATAAAAGTGTATGTTGGGTATTCCAGAGATACAGGTTGAGGCCTATGAATCAAGACCGGGATTTGTTCACCTAGTGACGAGTAAGATACATAAGGCCGACTTGGTGTGATTACATTCATAATGTTATAACATGTGACTAGGTCACTGGAATGTAATGTCACGGTAATAAGTGAAACAGTTCTTGTCGGTAACGAGATTGAACAAGGTATGTGATACCAAACGATCGGATCTCGGACAAGTCGTATCGAAGAAACAAAGGGAATTGGAATCAAGTTTATGGTTCAAATGACATCGTCATCGTGAAATGTTCAATATGGACATCCCGATCCCTCTATTTATTATTAATAGAGATCATGTCTATGCCATTGTCGAGCCGTTGGGAGATACACTTAAGGGTACAATGAGCTAGAGATCTACCAAAAATAGTAGTATTGTTGAAAGATTTATCAAGGGATTTAGCTTCATACACCTTTTTTTTAAAGGGCATCTTTTGCTTTATAGGACCAACATTTGTTCAGCAAATCTCATTGATATGGATGGAGTGATTGTTTGCTCAGTAGGCAAATAATCCATCCTATAAATAAGTTCGTTTTGGGTTTGTCCTAAGTCAACTATTTCAAACTTTGACTAATAAAATTTTATGTGTTGAGTTGTGAGATGTGAAAATAGTATGAATAGATTTATCTCGAAACATTGTTTCACAAAAAGTATATTTTAAAAATAGTTTATAACAAAACGAACTAGTCAACAAAGTTGCATTTCGAATACCATGTCGATGTTCAAAACGAACTTATTTGTGGGATGGAGGAAGTATACTGCAAATGGTTCTCTCTAATCTCTTGCCGGTATTCTTGCAGGATCTGTACAGGAGCATATTGAAAGACGACGCTGGCACCTCGGCAGACAATAAGTTGACATCTATTGCCATTACCAACTTCTTTGCTGGTGCTGCTGCTACCGGATGTACTACTCTGGTCATCATCTATCCGCTCGACATTGCAATTGCCCACACTCGTCTTGCAGCCGATATTGGCCGGACAGATCGACACCCGGAAGTTCAGAGGCATTCGCCACTTCATCCAAACAACCATCTATAAGAAAAATGGCATCCGGGGCATCTACAGGGGTTTACCAGCATCGCTCCAAGGGATGGTCGTCCTATATTTTGGAGGCTTTGTCACTGCCAATTAAGGACATCCTGGTTCCTCTAGAGTCCCCCTTGTGGCAGCACTGGGCTGCAGCACAAGTCGTCACTTCCATGGTGGGCTCATCTTGTACCCGCTAGACACAGTGCGGCGGCGGCGGATGATGATGCAATAGGGGATGGAGGTGCTGATGTACAGCAGCACCCTCAATTGCTGGAGGAAGCTATACAGGACGGAGGGGGTCAGGTCTTTCTACCGTGGTGCGTTGTCTAATTTGTTTAGGAGCACGGGTGCGGCTGCCATACTCGTTTTGTATGATGGGGTGAAGAAGTTCATGGATACGGGTGGGTTGTAACAGCTATAAGAGATGTTCCTTACAGATTTTTGGATTGGGTATTAGGCCAAAGGTACAAGAGCAGCCGTTTGAGAATTTTGTAATTGGATGCTGGCTTCCTCCTGCTTACTAACCAGTTTGATGTAACCGGGCCTCATGGTTCTGAACAATGTAGCTTGTTCATTTCACCATATCGTAGTCGGCATTACGGCTTTCCTTTTTTTCCCCACCAGAAGAAGGCTGAGAAGTTTTTTCCTCACCAGAAGAGGTCTGAGAAACGGACCTTGGACTCAATTTGTTGGTGTCATCCTTGCGCACCTAGTTGCATCAACACTGTGGTTCTCAGTATTAACTAATCATAATAAACATGCTCTCTTTTCAATCGCAAAAAAGGGGGGGCTTGGACTCAGTTTCACTGTGTCTGCAGAACACAAGGTTTCTAGGATCGTCTTCATACATCACACCTTAGTTCAGACATCATAGTTCAAAGTACGGAAAGACACTCAAAAGTTTTGTTGTCACGAACAGACGCTTACTACACATACTTCGATGCTAATTGAACACATGGGCTAATTGAACACAAGAACATGACATCCACATCTTTTTTCTTGCCCCCGCTAGTCTTCAGTCTCCTTTTCATCCTATTCGATCTTTGTTTTCTTTTTGGATCCCCTCCTTTTCCTCTTCGATCTCCCTCCCTCTCTCTCTTTGATCCCTTCATCTTTGGTCCCTTCCTTGTCCTCTCTGCTCCCTTTGATCTCTTTGCTCCCTTCCTTTTTCTCTCCGCTCCCTTCGTCTTTGTCGTTCCTCTTTGATCTCTTTCTCTTTATTTTTTTGATCTCTTCCTCTTCGATCTCTGTTTTGACATCTGCTGCCAGGAAATATTTGATGTAGCCCATCTGTCCGATTTTGCATTCGACCATTAGGGGTTGCGTTGTTGAGAGACAGATCTTCACTTGATTAAACAGGGTAGACGCCTTGGAGAAGGAGTTCATGTACTTCAGGTCCACGGTCAAGGAAACTGGTGCTCGCATAGTTACAACGGCAGCGGTAGCAGTAGCTTCTTCTGGCTGCATTGATACAAACATGACCCATTAACTAGTGCAGATACGCATAAACAGGATCCATTCTTCAGTATTTTCTTAAAATAGTAGTTGAATAATGGCACAAGATACTAAAGATGTTACTCCATATGATAGAACCAATTGAAATTTATAGAATAAACAGATGTTAATTTGCACTGCAGAGTAGTTAACCACCTCACCCAGATTTTACAGTTAAGAAGGAAATAAGCAATAACTAAAAAAACAAACGTCAAATTCAACCCCATTTACCAATACCAATGTAATCAACCAAATGAAGAGCCATGTTCCGGCCGCTTTATGCATGAAATATGTAGCTTCTGCTCTAGACAAATTAACATATCCAGTTATGCAGAGTAAAATAATTAATACTCCAAACACAGAAGAGCAATATTAGCAAACAAAGTGAATTAGCAACTCAACACAGTATAGCGAGACAATGAAATTCTAAGGCAGTATGTAGCCATGTTCTGCTAATCTGGTGCGTATCCACCAGACAGGCTAAAAGGTAACCTAGGTGAGGAACCACGAATTAATGCACACTTTCTAACAACATTAGGGCATTAATTAAGAATCTACAACACGTCACTGATATGATTGTTCACTGCATTTCATGTTACAGTCACATACCCATTCCAATTTGAGGGGCTAAGAGGGTCAAACCATTAAGTACCTGCATGTTGTACTTGATGTTCACGCACCCAATTATTCCCGAAGCAAAGAACTTGAGGCCCTTCTCAGTCACCGAGATGTCACCTACAGCAGGAGATGGAAATGATTGTACAGAACTAGAATCCTCCATGCGCCAGTAACAGTAAGCCTTATAAATCACCCGGTAATAAAATCTATGTACCATCGCCGCCGATGTTGCTGAGGCACTTGCAGACACGCATAAACTCTGCAGAGGGCATTTGGACAAAGGCCTGGTACTTCGAATCCAAAACCTGCCAATCCGGGATTTGGAAGCGCTGGCTATTGGCGCCCCTAAGCCGCAAATCGTAATCCGTCGTAGTGTTATTCTCCTCTGTTCATTTCCACAAACACAAAATCAGCACATGCATGGTCAGAGGGCGAAGAGCAGGTAGCGCAAAAGACGTGCGGGCACTTACTGGGCGACTCGAATAATAAGGTAATGGTGTCCAAGTTTTCTTTGCTGATCTTGATGGTGATGGTGTCGTCTTTGTCGGCGCAGCTGATGGCCTTGACCATGTCGGCGATTGGGATGCCCATGGAGATGTATTCGTCGCAGTGGTAGTGCTGGAAGTCCTCGGCGGGGAAGAGGAGATCGATGATCGCGATGTGTTCGGTGTCCACGGCCTGGAGCTTCAAGCCCGTGCTGCAGCACTCGACGTTGGCCACATCGTCCAGGTCGAGGATCGCCTCCAGGACATTGAGGAAGAGGCTCTCCTTCACCAGCTTCAGCTCCAACATGGTGGCTGCGCTCCCCTCTTGGACGGCGGCGGCGGCGGCGGCGGAGGCGTAGGGGAAGATGGGGAAGCCCTAGATAGGATCTGGGCGGGTGCGAGGAGGGGTTTAGGAGGGGAGAGCCGCGGAGGGGAAACGGAGATTAATCTGGGGAGCGAGAAAATTTGCGGGAACCGCCTCCGCTGCCTTGCTCCTGAAGATTTACCTGACAGGTGGGATCTGTTGGTGACATGACCCACATGTCATGGAGCGATAAGTAGTGGCGGTGCCCCTGAAGATTTACCTGACATTGAGGAAGAGGCAAACGGAGACTTTGTTATATGGACATACAGAGTCTTTGTTAAACTAGATCAACGTAAACTAATCACTAACATGAACTCAGAAATCATCTGAAAATGATTTTGATTTCAAAGTTATTTCTACATACATGATGCTAGATGCATTACAAATTCAAGCCCTGGTTATCAAGTGTTTAATTTGTATGTTGTTCGTTTTGGATTGTTATGGTACCTTGAGGACTAATGTTTTCTGTAATAGTTTAAGAACGTATCTCCGTTATTCCTTGAAAGAACAATAGGCCTATGATTTTGCTCGAAGTAATGGTTAAATTAGAGAAAAGCGATATGGTTTCTATCGGATAGCTTAGGTGAAGTCTAGTAGTTGGTGCTAAATGCTGAAGTATGGACACCATGAGACATGATATGAAGCAAAGGACCGTGCAGTGGCTTTTAAAGTTAGATGAAGCAAACAAACGCGATAGCTTGGGAGCAGGGTTTGAATGAACAAGTACAATAAATTATTTAGCAGCGGACTCCTCCTGTGGTAGGGACTCCTACTCTTTCTAAAAATTTCTGCTTCATCTAGCAAAAAAGATGAGCTTCCTCCTCCTGTTGATCATTACAACCAATATCTTGAGTTCATTAAAAGACCTAGAATTCTGGCTCCTGGTGTGGTTGAAAACCCTGATGAACCCCTGAAATGTGAATTGACTTATGAGGAATTTCTCAAGCAGCTACTAGAAACCAATAGTGACAAAAAATATGAATGGAGGCAGCATCTTGCCAGACTGCCTGGTGCCCAAGTGGAGCCAGTGGTTGAATCTCCTGAGGATAGTGCTGCTCACTCTAGTTCTTCTGGTTCTACTGAAATTGATGGTGTGTCTGAAGATTTGTCCCAACCACACATTGTGCAAAGTTCTATGATTCGTATTATGGAGATGCCTTCTAAGGATGTTGTTTCATCCAGAATTTGTTCTGTTGTCAGGCCCTCTATGCCGACGATCCCTACTCCTCAGTAGCCAGTGCCTACCAGGGTCAGCGCTAGGATCCAAGCTACTGGGACTGCGAATGTTCCTATTCTTTCCAGCGCAATGGAGCATATTGAGGATAGAGATGACTCAGGTACTACTCTCTTAGACACTGCTAATTCTTTTGTTGTTTTAAGGGATGATGACATTGTCAATGAAGCTCTAGAAATAGGAATTGATGTGAAAAAATACCTTTGGCAATGGTTCATTTACTGAAAGATTTGGAGAGAGCTAGGGATTGTCTAATATAAAAAGTTAACTGTGTGCCTGAGGTTCTCAGTTTAGGGGATGTTGGTGTAACTGGGTTTCAATTCTTGAAAATAATAGTGTATCTGAAAAGTGTCGGGGGGAGTATCATGATGTGGATGATCAGAATGAGTTAGATGAGGATGACTTTACTCCTGTCTTGTCTAATAGAACTAAGAAACAATTGAAAAAGAAGAATAATACTCTGGTAAAAGCTAGTGGTGTACCCCTTGGTGGTACTAGAAATATGGGTAGGGTCAACAAGAATCATCCTTTGTGTGATATTATTTCTAGCCCCAGGGTACGCAGTAAAAATAATAAATATTCATGTTAGGTCTCATTATTAATTATCGAGGGGTGGGAAAGAAAGGTATGCCTTTTTGTCTTAGGGATTTAATTGGGGGACATAATTTTGATTTTATTGGTCTCCAAAAAACTATGAAGAAACATGTGGATGTATCAGTTTGTAGGAAATTTGATCCTGATAATGAGTATATTTGGTTATGGCCCCCCTTGTGGGAAAATCTGGTGGTATCATGTGTGGTGTTAAATCCTCTAGATTTAATGCCATAAACATGGTTACTCATAGGTATTTCATTAAGGCTAGAGTTTATGATTTAAAACTCCTCCAGGAGATGTACTTGATTGTAGTATATGGTGCTGCTCAAGTAGTGGATAAGATTGATTTTCTCACTGATTTTGCCAATAATTGTGTTGATTTGAATATTCCTTCCTCGATTGGAGGGAATTTCAATATTATTCGTTTTAATTATGAGAAAAATAAGTTGGGGAGATGCTCCAAGTACACTGATTTGTTCAATTCCATCATTAACTCCAATGCGCTTAGAGAAATTCAGTTTTCTTGTGGCCAGTTTACATGGATAAATAATCAGAAACACCTGTTTTGGAAAAAATGGACATAATTTTAGTGAATCCTGAGTGGGAATCTCTTTTCCCCTTAACTCGGGTCAAAAAAATTTCTCGTATTATGTCTGATCACAACCCCTTAGTGGTTGATACATGTGAGAAAGTTGATGGAAGAATGAAAGAATTCAGATTTGAGAAGAATTTGATTTCTCACCCTGAGTTCTTAGATAGGGTGAATTTTGCTTGCATTCCTCGGTTGAGGCATCTGATAATATTGGTATGATTCAACAAAAGATTAAAAATGTGAAGAAAAATCTCAAAGGTTGGGGGGTGAATGTTAGAGGTGATACGTCGGAAACATATCTATAATTTTTGATGCTTCATGCTTGTTTAGTATCTACTTTGCTTTGCTTTGTCTACACTTTGAGGTTCTTTTTACATGTTTTCTGGTACAAACCTATTAAAAAGTTGCCACAGTGCCAGTTGCATGTTTTCTGCTGTTTATGGTTCTAGAAAAGCTAGTAAGGAAATATTCTCGGAATTGGACGGAACAAACGTCAAAGTCAATAACTTTCTGTGGGGAACAAGAATTCCAGAGGGGAGACGGAGAGACGTGCCAGGGCGCCCAGGACCCCCTAGGCGCGGGTGGTCCCTGCCCCGCGCCTTGGCAGGGTGTGGGGCCCCTGGCCACCGCCTCGGCTTCCCCCTTCGCCTATAAGAAGCCCCCGATGCAGAAACCCTAAGAACCCGATCAATATTCCATGAAACCTTCTGTAGCCGCCGCCACCGCCGTCCCTAGATCAGGGGGATCTGAAGTTCTTTCCGGCACCCTGTCGGAGGGGAGATCATCCCGAAGGCCTTCTCTCCGGTATGATGCGTGAGTAGTTCGACCTTGGACTATGGGTCCATATAGTAGCTAGATGGTTGTATCTCCTCCTTGTGCTTTCATGTATAGATCTTGTGAGCTCCGTTCATATCAAGATCGAATCTATTTGTAAGCATGCATGTTGTGTTTGGGGGATCCGATGGATATTGAGATTATTATGTTGGTTTGATTAATGGTTTTGTCTTTATGATTCTATCATGTATGTGTTGTTTGTGATCTTGCATGCTCTCTCTTGTTAGTAGCTATCTTGGCCGAGTAGTTGCTAGTGACTTCAAGAGGGGATTTATGCTCGATAGTGGTTTCATGCCTCTAGTTTCCAAGGGAAGTGACAATAATTTCTTCGGTTGTAGATGTGTTGTTGCTACTAGGGAGAAAACAATGGTCTCTTGATCACGGAACATGTGGACTGTTTACCTTACACACTTTGCTTAAAGCAGTTGTCTGTTGCTTGCAACTTAATACTGGAAGGGGTTCGGATGATAACCTGAAGGTGGACTTCTAGTCATAGATGCAGTTGGATGGCGGTCTATGTATCTTGTTGTATTGCCCAATCGAATCTCATAGGATCTTTCTGACTAGTAATTGCATTGTTATGCCTTGCTCAGTTCATGTCAGTTGCCCCGCTGTAATTTGTTTACCCTTCATGCCATGTTGTTTATCTAAGGAGAGCACCTCTAGTGAACTATGGACCCCGGTCCAATCTTTACCATTGATACATCTTCCATTGTTACTTGTTTACTTGCTGCAAACCATGATTACCTTCCACACCATACGTTTAATCCTTTTTTACTGCAAACCGGTGAGCTTGACAACCTCACTGTTAGTTGGGGCAAAGTCTTGAGTTTGTGTTGTGCATGTCTCCGCGTTGCTTGCAACACCTGTGTGACGTTTCCTTCCTCCTACTGGTTCGATAACCTTGGTTTCTTACTGAGGGAAGACTTGCTGTTGTGCTGCTTCACACCTTGCTCTTGGGGTTCCCAACAGACTCCATGTCAAGCACCAAGTTCTCTGGCGCCATCAAGGAGTCATCAACAAGTTTTCTGGCGTCGTTGCCGGGGAGGCTAAGGACGTCTTCACTAGGGGAGTCCTCCACTTCCTTTCTCCTTACTTTGTTTTTAGTTTTCTTTGTTTCTTTTGCTTGGTTTTGTTTGCCTCTTTTCAAAAAACCCAAAAAATTAGTCTAGTTTGGTTTGCTTTGTTCATTCAAAAACACAAAAAAAATAGTTCCTGCTCTAGTTGCTGGTCTGTCTTTGCCTTGCTTTGCCATGCTTTCTATCAATGGATGGTTTCTTTGAAACTAGTTCTTATTGGCAAGGTGGGTTCACGGAAGAACAAAAGTATTATTATAAGGAACACCGTTTGTCACAAAAAGGGAAACACTTATGGGAACAAATTGATAAGTTGGATACTATTGCTAGAGAGGTGTGCTCTACTTATAATGTTACTTATTTCTTTGACAAGTCTTGTTGTTGTAGGAGGTATAAACACCTGCCTTTTCAATATGAGAATAATGATAATGTTACCATATCTTCTTATGTTAAAGGAAATTATGACTTTTATGATGTAGAACAAATTGAATAATTTATTGCTTTCAAGGGTGCATTTGAACTTGCTAGTTTGCTTGAAAATACTGATGATGCACCTTATGAATATGAGGTTTATGAGATACTTAAATTTTGCTTTGATAAATTACAAGGAATCAAATGGCTATATTCTTGAATATTTTAATAGATGCTTTCCACACACGGAAGAGACTAATGCTTTGCAGGAGCCTATGGAAGAGGAAATTGTTGAAACTGGAAGCTCATTAGATGAAAAAGAGGAGGAGAGTGATAAACAAAAGGAGGAAGAATGGATCTATCCATGCCTACCTTCTAATGATAGTAACTCTTTACCTCTTGTATTATTTGATTGTCCCCCATGCTTACCAAAGGACGATGAATATTATGTTCCTGTGGATCCTTTTGAAATATCTACTTTGGATAAAACCTATGGAGGTTTTAATCCCACTGTTTTTTAGCGTGATAGAGATTATGTGTTTGTAGATCATGAAAAGCATGCTTTATGTGATAGATATATTGTTGAGTTTATTCATGATGCTACTGAAAATTATTATGAGAGAGGAAAATATGTTTGTAGAAGTTTTCATGGTACCAAAACACCTCTCTATGTGCTGAAAGTTTTGAAGTTACTCTTGTTTCATCTTCCTATGCCTGTCACTTTGTTCTTTGTGAATTTATTTGCATACAAGATTCCTATGCATAGGAAGTGGGTTAGACTTAAATGTGTTTTGAATTTGCTTCTTGATGCTCTCTTTGACTTCAATTCATAATTCTTATGTGAGCATCTTCTCAAGCTATCAAGCCTAACTTAAAGGCATTAAAGAAAAGTACTTGTTGGGAGATAACCCAAGAGTTTACTTGAGTCTTGGAAGTTATTACTTCTGTAATGAACTCTACTTATCATTTTTGTTTGCTTTTTGTGCCAAGAATGACCTCTAATGAGAGGGAAGTAAGATTTGGGGATTTGCTGTCCCGAAACAGATTTCTGTCCTCCACCAAAAACATTCGTGAGGAGTCTCTGTAACTCGTATTGAGCTGAAAATTTACGAATAAATCCCCCAGTATGTTAGCTAACTTCCGTTAGTTCAACACTTTTTTATTTGAGCAACATAAGATGTTCTAAAAAATCGGTTTATATCCGATGGTCTGTTTTGATAGATTTCTGCCATTATTTGCGTTTGATTCTTATTGATTCCTTTTTGAGTTCTCTTTAGGTAAATTGAGCTTTTTGAAGGAGTTATTACAGTAACTTGTGTTTTTAGTGAAAAGCCTTGTTGTTCCAAAGCTTTTCCAGAGGTCTAATATCTTTTGAATAAACTAATGTTGCTAATGAAGATTGTGTGAAGTTTTGTATGAAGGAAACAATTTCAGGTGTAGAGAAAGAATGATGTAATGAGATGAATAATGGACAAAAGCTCAAGCTTGGGGATGCCACCATGGCGTAAACCCAATAAATATCCAAGAGGTACAAGCGTCAAAGCTTGGGGATGCCCAAGGCATACCATTCCTCATCAATAAAAAGCTCAGGTCTGTCTAGACACTTCATTTTTATTGTTTCATGCCAAGTTGTGTTGTTCTTGGAGCGTCTTAGTTTTCGTTTATTTTGCTTAGGTTGTTTAGTTTGCTTGAGTAGTTTGGACCCCGTTCTCGCTGTGTTGTTTTGCAAATAAGTTGCTTGCTGTTGGAAAGAAGTAGTAAGTTCTTGCTTGGAAGTGCAAGAGGAGCTTGCATTGACTGTGACTTAGACTTTAGCATGACATGCTAGGTGTTGTTTTGACCTTATGCTTAGTGATTATTGATGTAGCATGTCTTGTTCCAAACAATTGGGATTTCTTAGTGTGCCTTGAAGAAATTATGTGTTGTTTTAGCATGCAAAAGCATAGTATTGTGGTATTCTCCTTTGATGCTTTGCTTGGGTTGACTTGGCACATGCTCATACCATGTTATGACTATGAAAAGTCACCATTAGCCTCTATGATCATTTAGTCCTTGACTTGTAGTACCACTCTATGCCTTGTTTAGTAATGCTTTGTTGCTCTGCATGATTATGACCATTATTGCTCTCTTATTTGGTTGCTCCCAGTATTTTGCTAGCCTCCACTTGTATGAGTAAGCTTTACTCATGCTTACAGCTCCCAAGAAACCAAGTTATTCCAAAGTGTCCACTATAAACTCCTATGCATGGTGTGTCACACCATTCCAAGTATATTCTTGTTTTCAGCTATCTTCCAATTAAAAACTATTTTGTTATGTGAAAACTTAGTGATTAAAGCCCTCACAAACTTGAAGGCACACTTTATATTCTTTACCCCTAATAAACTTGAACCATTGTGTCATCTATGTTGTATATGCTTGCACTTATACGTTGAAATTAGCAGAACCGTGCTACCACATGGAACATTTTCAACATTGCACTTGTACTTTGTACTCAGTTGATATCATGCTCTTTTGTCTATGGTTGTCACCGGTGTAAAATAAAGAGGGAACTTGTAAATCCATGGAGTTTGTATCTTGTGTTAGAGAAACGCCTGGTCCGCTAGCCTAATCCATGCCTAATTATGGTGGAAACTTTCAGCATCACCATAGTGACATCTATGAAGCATTCTTCTTATAAAAAAAGAGACACATTGAGAAAAGAGAGGAAAAAGCACCATATTCCCATGGTAAATAAGAAGATTGCTGAGATTCTCATTATCTGCTTGCCTTGTCATTTTGGTTATGGGAAAGCTCATGTACCATGTGCGAAGGGGTACCCCGTTGGCGGTTCTCTATGATATGCAAATACTTACAATGACAAGAACTTACAGGTGACTAAAGTTGAGTAGCATGAGGTGTGGCCCTCGTATTCAAGGGACTCCATCTTTGTTCACTTTAACCTTAATAACTTCAAGATGCTTATGATAGAGGCAATAAGGACTGAAAGCTAACAAGTACCATAATTTTTGGAAGCTCTTTTTGAAACTTGAAATCCCTTCTTCCTTTATAAAAAAAGGCCTTTCTTCTACCACTATTGAGTCTCCACCTTCTACCTTTAGGCACCACTAAGAGAGCATAGTTGTCATTCTGTGTGCAGTGTTCCAAAGCTTATTGATTGATGCATATTGTGATATTACTTGTTCTTATGCTATTTGTTTCTAGTCACCCTTGTGAACTTTGAAGGTGTCCTATGCATCTATTTGCTACTCTATGAAGGACAAGCTGATTGCCACTATGCTATGTTTTTTGTATGTGAAACAAACAAATGTTTTTCAATGCATGTTATTCATGATCTTTGTTTGTAGCCTTTCATGTTGCATGCATAGTTACTCTGTCGTATTGTTAGAACTCCATCTTTCATGCACATGTTTAGGGTTCTTTGATCCCAGCTTTCAATGCTTGCAAATTGTTAGATCTTCATTGTGAAGGTGCATGTCACCTCAAAAATTATTCTTTTTATCACTTACCTACTTGAGGATGAGTGGGAGTTAAGCTTGGGGATGCTTGATACGTCGGAAACGTATCTATAATTTTTTATGCTCCATGCTTGTTTAGTATCTACTTTGCTTTGCTTTGTCTATACTTTGAGGTGCTTTTTACATGTTTTCTGCTACTAACCTATTAACAAGTTGTCACAGTGCCAGATGCCTGTTTTCTGCTATTTTTGGTTTCAGAAAAGCTAGTAAGGAAATATTCTCGGAATTGGACGGGACAATCGTCAAAGTCAATAACTTTCCGTGGGGAACAAGAAGTCCAGAGGGGAGACAGAGAGGCATGCCAGGACGCCCAGACCCCCTAGGCGCGGGTGGGCCCTGCCCCGCGCCTAGGCAGGGTGTAGGGCCCCTGGCCATCGCCTCGGCCTCCCCCTTCGCCTATAATAAGCCCCCGATGCAAAAACCCTAAGAACCCGATCAATATTCCACGAAACCTTCTGTAGTCGCCGCCATCATCGTCCCTAGATCGGGGGGATCTGAAGTTCTTCCTGGCACCCTGCCGGAGGGGAGATCATCCCGGAGGCCTTCTCTCCGGTATGATGCGTGAGTAGTTACACCTTAGACTATGGGTCCATGTAGTAGCTAGATGGTTGTATCTCTTCCTTGTGCTTTCATGTATAGATCGTGTGAGCTCCGTTCATGATCAAGATCTAATATATTTGTAATCATGCATGTTGTGTTTGAAGGGAATATGCCCTGAGAGGCAATAATAAAGTGTTTATTATGTGTATTCCAAGTATATGATAGATGTTTATTTTGCATGCTATAATTGTATTAATACGGAAACGTTAATACATGTGTGTTTAATAAACAAACAGAAAGTTCCTAGTTATGCCTCTCTCATAAACTAGCTCGTTGATTAACAAGATGATCAAGGTTTCCTGATCATGGACATTGGATGTTGTTAATAACGGGATCACAACATTAGTGTAATGGTGTGATGAACATTCATCCGAAGTATAGCATTACGATCAAAGTCATTGAGTTTATATTGCTATAACAACTTACGAAGTGATCCTAATCCTTAGACCATGAGATCATGTCAATCACTAACACCGGAAGAGTTTCTTGATAACATCAAACGTCACACCGTAACAGGGTGATTATAAAGATGGATTCAGAACTAATAAAGTGTTATGTTGAGGCTCATGGATCGAGAGTGGAATTTGTTCATCCCGATGACGGATAGATATACTCTGGGCCCTCTCGGTGATATCACATTGATTAGCTTGCAAGCAAGTGATTTGATCACTAGAATGTTATATCACAGGAACGAGAAAAGAGTGCATGTCGGTAACGAGATCAAACTAGGTATGGAGATACCGATGATCGAATCTCGGACATGTAATATATCGTGAAACAAAGGGATTAAGATACTAGCGTAAAAGGTTCCGACGATCACAAGAAAGTCATCGTTGAATGTGTGGGAGTCAGTATGGGTCTCCAGATCCCGCTTCTGATTATTGATCCGAGAGGGGTCTCGATCATGTCCGCATTATTCACGAACCGTAGGGTGACACACTTAAGAGACACCGACATCCAATTGGAGCAAATGTTTCATGCCGAAAGAATGAACAAGCGCAGGAATTTATTTCACTAGATACCGAAACAGGTTTTCGGGTGAAATTGCATAAAGTGGTTATGCATGTGAAATAGAATTCTAGCAAGGGGTTATTTGTGAATGTTTGTCATTAAAGTAATTGACAAAATTCTGAATAAAATAAAAGAGTTTTATTTAATGAGAGTTTGCATTAAATTTGGTGGAAATTTAATGGGAATTTGAGTGGACTTTTGAGTGGAGGGAATTTAAAGGAGATTTGTGAGTGGAGTGTCCACCGACATGAAGAGGGGAGGGAAAGGGGGCAGCCCCATGCACCGGCCACCCCCTTGGGGTTCCCCCCCTCCTCCTATAAAAGGAGCCCCCCTCCTCACTTGTCTCTCACACCTCCTCGTGAAGGATCTCTCTCCCCCTCTAGAATTTATCCCCCATGGTCTCGGACTAGCGAGATACATGTTCCCGGTGGCTATTCGGCAAGAAAGAGTTGTGCTTCCGCTGCATCACTGGAGCGAGGAGGCGGAGGTTGCTCGGTGCCTCGAACGTGTGTGCGAGCACGGATGCGCTGCTAATTTGCGGCGATAGGACTTCCTCTCGATCTTGAGATCGGCAAGAGATCGTCTACATCAACCACGAGTTGAACTCGTTAAGCTTTTTCGGTCTTCAAGGGTATGTTCTCTACGGATATACATCTGCCCGTTGTTTGTATCTAGTAGATAGATCTTGGTATATAGTTCACATCGTAGGAAATTTTTTGTTTTCTATGCTGCGAACCCTACAGTGGTATCAGAGCCGGATCTATGCGTAGATACTTTACACGGGTAGTACACATATGAGTATGTGGGCGATGATGATCATGTTGTTGCTCCTTTGTTGTAATTTTGGATATTGGTGGCATAGTGGGATGAAGCGGCCCGGACAAACTTTACATGTCCTCGCACATGAGACCTGTTCCACGCTTGACATGCAACTAGTTTGCATAAGTGGCTAGCGGGTGTCTGTCTCTCCTACTATAGTCAATATCTATTTTGCAAGCGAGTTGTCAACAATTTGATTATCCTCGTTGTGGTTCATGTTCGTAGTTAAGAACGGTTCTATCTCGAAAGCCCTAAGCCACGTAAAACTTGCAATGGATAAATTAGAGGCGTCTAGTTTAGATTATTGCTGGGCTAGTGTTATGATATGGTAGTGTTGTAAGTAGAAGTATGAGATGATACTCTTACAACACACATAGCGTGTAAAATCCATAGACCTTGGATTTACACATATAGGTATGACAGTGATCATACCACGATCCACATGATAGAGATCATCTGCGGGAACCATATAATTTCACTAATAAACATATGATGTTTGATAGCATCTTATATTGCTTGTTTAGCGCTTTGTTAGCATAATAAGATGATCCCTCATTTAAATATCAAGATAAGAATGTGTTCTTCCTTTAGTATGCACCGATTATGTTTTCGTCGCTCCAAGACATCACGTGATGATCGGGTGTTCTTGGATCCACGACCATATTTCGGGTGTAAAACAGTTACACACGCGAATACTAAGGTTCTAACTTGGCGAGCCTAGCATGTACAGACATGGCCTCGGAATACGGACCGAAAGGTTAAGCATGAGTCATATAGTTGATATGATGCCCATTTGATGCTCGCCTTTGAAGCTATACCGACTCACGTAATGATCGGACTTGGTGTAGTGGATTTGGTTCATGTAATTGTTGGAGATATGCCCAAGAGGCAATAATAAAGTGGTTATTATCATATCTTCACACTTATGATAAATGTTTACATACCATGCTATAATTGTATTAACCGGAAACATTAATACTTGTGTGATTTGTAAACTAAAATAAGAGTCCCTAGTAAAGCCTCTTGTTAAACTAGCTTGTTGGTTAATATATGATCATGGTTTCCTGATCATGAACATAGAGATGTTATTAACAACAGGATCATATCATTAGGAGAATGATGTGATGGACATACTCCTATAGATAAGCGTAGCATAAAGATCAAGTCATTTAAATAGTTCAATTGCTATATGCTTTCTGATACATAGTAACCTAATTCCTTCGACCATGAGATCATGCATATCACCTTTACCAGATGGATGTTTTGATGTCATCAAACACCACACCGTAACAGGGTGGCTATAAAGGTGGCATTGAGTGTTCAGAAAGTATTGGTTGAAACACATGGATCAAGAGTGGGATTTGTCCATCCATATGACGGATAGATATACTCTGGGCCCTCTCGGTGGAATGTCATCCAATTAGCTTGCAAGCATGTGACTGGCTCACAAGGGATCACATATCACGGGAACGAGAAAAGAGTACTTATCGGTAACGAGGTTGAACTAGGTATGCAGAGATACCGACGATCAAAACCTCGGATAAGTAAACTATCGTGAGACAAAGGGAAATTGGTATCGTATGTAAGTGGTTCATTCGATCGCAAAGTAATCGTAGAAATATGTGGGAGCCATATGAATTTCCAGATTCCTCTATTGGTTATTGTTCGGAGAAGTGTCTCGATCATGTCCGCATAATTCACGAACCGTAGGGAGACACACTTAAGGATTCGACGTTGTTTGAGTAGTTATGGTATTATGAGAAAGAGACCGAATGTTGTTCGGAGTCTCGGATGGGATCCGGGATATCACGAGGTGATCCAGAATGGTCCGGAGAATAAGATTCATATAAGGAAAGTCCCGTTTCGGAGTTCGGAAATGATTCCGGTGTTTTCATCGGGAATGTTCTGGAAGGTTCCGGAATGTCCGGCACTCCGGAGGGGAAGGGGTACATGAATGTGTCATTTCATATTGGAATGATTGCATCATGTACTAAGTGTTCTCTCTGTTCCAAATAAAGGATTAAATTGAATCCCAAACAGAAAAGTCAAACGGCCAGTTTGAAAGTCAAACGGCTAAAACAGGAAACTGTGGGAAACAAGCAAGAGGTGGTTGGAACCGACTTGGGGGAGGAGTCCCTCCAAGCCGGCGCGCCAACCAAGGCCGACTTGGGGAGGGACTCCCCTCCCCTTGGCCGCCCCTCCCACCTATAAAAGGAGGGACAGGGCCTCCTCCTCTAGACACACAACTTCCTATCCTCTAATCTCCGGTTTAGAGCCGTTTTGGTTTAGAGCTTCTAATTGCTCTAGCCTGCGGTTTAGAGCCTTCTAATTGGTGTGTATAATCCCTAGACCACTAAAGCCTCTCTCATACTCCACCATACTCGCTCCGACTTAAGGCGAAGCTCTGCGAGATCTCCCCTCTACTTCCGGTACCACGCCGTTGTGCTGCCGGAATCTCGAGGAGAGTGCTACAACCTCCGCTGCCTGCTGGAACAAGGGAGAGGAAGGTCTTCGTCGAGTACCGAACGTGTGACCGACTGCGGGAGCGCTGCCGGAACGCAGCACCGGAAGGATCGTCTACGCGATCTTGAGATCGGAAAGAGTACGACTACATCACCCACGAGAATCTGCTCTCGTTAACCGCTTTGGAATCTTCGAGGGTAAGTTCCCCTATCAACTCGTTGCTACAATCTAGTAGATAGATCTTGGCTTGTTTATTTGTATGCGATAGAAAATTTTTGTTTTCCATGCTACGAACCCCTACAGTGGTATCAGAGCCGTGTCTATATGTAGATCTGTTGCACGAGTAGAACACAATGGTCATTGTGGGCGTTGATGCTTTTATTTTCGATTGCTTCTTGTGTACTTTGCATCTTGTGGTATGTTGGGATGAAGCGGCCCGGGCTAACCTTACATGACATCGTTCATGAGACTTGCTCCACGCTCGACATGCAACTTGTATTGCATAAGTGGCTTTGCGGGTGCCTGTTTCTCCTAGCATAGTTAAGATTCAATTTACAACGGGTGATTGACAATACTAGTATCAATGTTGTGGTTCTTGTTCGTAAGTTAGAACGACACTTATTGAAAGCCCCAAACCACGTAAAACATGCAAAGAAAGTAGAGGCGTCTAACTTTGTTTTGCAGGGGTGTGCAGTGATGTGATATGGCCATGATTGTGATTATATATGATGTATGCAATGTTCCTTATTGTAAGTCGGCAACCGGCAGGAGCCATATGGTTGTCTTTAATTTATGTTAAGACCCGCGTGTCTATTCAAAGTAGTTGTAATAGTTGAAGCTGGTGGAAGACAACCATGGAGCAGCGTCATTGACCTTGATGCAATGCCGGTAATGATGAAGATCATGTTCGTGCTTGAAGATGGAGATCGGAAGCACAAAGAAGAAAGGCCATATCATATCACATATTATGAATTGCATGTGATGTTAATCCTTTATGCATCTTGTATTGCTTAGTAGACGACGGTAGCATTATAAGATGATCCCTCATGCACATGAATTTCAAGTCATAAAGTGTTCACCCTTAGTTAGCACCGTTGCTAAAGCTTGTTGTTTCGAAGCACCACGTGATGATCGGGTGTGTTAGATTCTACAAGTGTATACAACGTGAGCAAGCCAGATTTGCTCATGCGGAAACTAAGGTTTGATCTTGACGAGCCTAGCATGTACAGACATGGCCTCAGGAACACGGATTACCGAAAGGTAGAGCATGAGTCATATAGTAGATATGATGAACATGTTGATTGTTCGCCATTGAAGCTATATCAACTCTCGTGATGATCGGTTTTGATGTGGTGGATTTGGTTCATGTGATCACTAAAACAATGTGAGGGATATTGTTTTGAGTGGGAGTTCACCTAGATTAATTTAATTATTAATTAGAACTCAATTTATCATAAACTAAATCAAAGTGAATTTGCATAGTTGTTGTAGTCATTGGCATCCGTTTACCACCTTGCGCTTAGTTATAATTGAGATGATAGAACTATAGAATTCTGGTTAGTTACTTTACGAACTGGTATCATATTGTTTTGAAGTGTTAATCTAAAGTTTAAAAGTCCTATTGCAAACTTTCAGTAAGTTCCGGTTACTCCATGAAGTTTAATGATTAGTATTAAATCAAGAGTAACAATTCCAAGTGTTAGTATATAAGTATCATGTTTGTCTCCATGATTCTTGATATTCAAAGGATTCTCTTAATATCAAGGTTATCTAGGATCTGAAAGAGTTGTTTCAGAAACCATGATGTGTGGAAGATATTGTGATATCTGAAACAAAGTATTGGTTACAACATGATAGAGTATAATATGGCAAAAGTCATGTTCTCATATTTGATGAGAAATTGCAAAAGGTTGGAGACACTAGTTGTCCTAATCGTCCAAAAGGATTTGGAGAGCAACATTATACTCATGTTTCACCGTTATAAGCTAAAAGTAGCTTGATCATGGATAATTCCATGATAAGGGTGAATATTTGATGTAGGTAAAATGTTTACTACACCAAGAGATTACTAAAGAAAGGAATTTGAAAGAACACCAAACATTTGATGATGGTGATCTACTTCAAAGTGCAAGTCCAAAGACATTGGTATTTAACTATACACGCTTTGGACTATATGTCATATGTATGACTCCACTATTGATGTTGATAGATTCTTTTAAACAGAAAAGGAAATATTGAAAGAGAATCTCATAAATATATGGCAGAAAAGAAAAGACTAGAATTGTTCAGTTTAAGTATATAGATGATATACATGTTATGGCTATATTCTTTGCTTATTAAACAATGTGGTTATTAAGTATTTGATACTGAATTTGTTGGTGTGAATCGTCATACGAAACAACAGAATTCATGAACTACAATGGCCTAAGTAACTAGCAAAAGAATATGTGATGATGTTCATCGAGAACAAATAAAGGGTTATTGTGTTGCTCGTTAAACATCAAAGCTTGCCTTCAAGATTTGTTTTATCAGGTATTATGAGAACAAAAGGGTTGTTCAAATAATTGCCGTAATCCATAAAAGATGGATGATTCACAAATCTCGTTGGAGAAATCACATCCATAAAACTAGTGCTAAAAATGTCGAAAGACAAGTTGATTGAAAGATCACTTAGGAAGTGACATCGCCGTTTAAATTATAATGGAAAGAAAACATGAAGAAACTCCATGTGGATGGAATTTTGGAGTCTTCTGATTTTTGATCAAATGACGCTTGTGAAACTTTCCTAGATATAATTAAAACTTCGTTCATAGGCCAAAAGGGAACGAATGACTAGCTTATTGGAACTTGTACATATTGTTGTACAAAGTCCATTATGTATAGTCAAGAGCGATGGATTTCAACTTCATATGCTTTCTCCGAAAATTTGAGTGAATATATGAATATTTACTTAATAAGGATGAAGTGTGAAATATTTGAAAAGTTTAAAGATTTTCAAGATGAAGTGCAAAATCATTGTAACAAGAATATAAATAGTTTATGATAAGATCATAAAGGAAGATATTTAAGTTACAAGTTTAGCATAATACCTAAGATTTAAGGAATCTTTCCGTGGATTTGCATTTCCCAAAACACCATAAGGGTATGGAGCGTTCGAGGTATGTAATTAAACCTTGTTTGACATGGTAAGATCAAAGGTATAATTCATAAAACTGCCATTGTATTTTAAAGATTAAAAGCTTTAGAGATTACCGTTTTTCCACTGAAAAGAGCTTCATCATAATCCGTTGAAATGACACCATATAAAGTTATGGTTTGGGATAAAACCCAAGTAGTCCTTTCTTAAAACATTGATATGCTATGCATAAGAAAGATGTGTGCAACCAAAGTCGGATGAACCAATCTTTGTATAACTGTTAAGTATTCCTCCATAAACACCGGAGACAAAAGTGTTTGTTGCTTAGAACGTCAAGTTTCTTTGAGAAGGAATTTTTCGTGAAAAGTTAAGTGGGAGGACAATAGAACTTTGATAAGGTTAAAAGAACCTTAGCTATATGTGCAAAGTTGCGCAGCACCGAAAAGTGTTCCGGAGTTAGCAAACAATGCTCATGGCTCGCGTACTTCAAAGGTTGTGGTCACGGAGATCTAAGTTCCTATTGAAACAAGTAGGTCGGATGAACAATCAAATACCAAGATTTGAGAGTTAAATCATTATTTGACAATAATGATCCGACTACGTGCAAAGAAGCGATGATGAGCCCTGACTCCGTCAAATGGCTTGAAGCCATAAAATCCGTGATAGTTCCATGCACGAGAAATCAAGTTTTGAACTTGAAGGACCCTCGAGAAAGGTGTAAGACCTTACAGTTGTGTTTGGATCTATAAAGAAATAGACATGGATGTTTCACATCTATGAAGTAGTCGACATATTGGGAAAGAGTTCACAACAATGTTCAAAGGTTGACTATGACAAGATTTGATCTTTCATAGTGATATTTAGTCTAGACGGATTAATGTAGCAACCACTACATATAATTTGTTATATGGTAGTTGAATAAACAAAACAAGTTCTTCTAATAGAATCGTTACCTAGGACATGTGCATAACACGGTCCATAGGGTTTTGTTAATTCAAAGGATGCTAAAAGCATATGCAAACTTCAATGGTTAAAGTGAGCATCGCGGAGTTGGAATCTTCACTGTGATGAAACTGTTAAAAGAGTTTAAAAGTTCATTAGAAACGATGAAGATGCTTGCATTTGCAAGAAATTAAGTGGGAGCGCTAAGACATGTTTCTAATACATTATGTGGAAGACATATTGTTGATTGGAAATAATGTATCTTTTATTAACACATATTAAGAATTTCATCCCGATGAAAGACTTAGGCAAAACCCAAATATTTGGCATCAATAGACGCTAATATGGTTGTGCCAGAAGTACATAGACAAGATATTGAATGAGTTCAATATAGAAACTACAAGAGAGGTTCTTGTCGCACAGAAAGGATTGAATGAGTTCAATGTTGATGATATATTCAAGTGTATTGACATTTGGTAAAGTGAAACAAATAATCAAGTATAGATTGATACTTGATGTATGAAATCACAAAGAGTATTTATATCAATCATATTGTGATATGTACAAATCCAGATATGTCCTATGCTCTAAATGTTGTGAGCATATACCAGAATGATTCGTAAGATGATCATTGGACAATAGTAAGGATATTCTTATGATCTTTTGGAAGAACTAAGAGTATAATATTTGTAGAAGTGACAAATAGATGGTTAGTTCATTGTAAAAGTACTACATTGATACTAGTTTTGTCACAAAGTACAAATTAAGTTTATCTCAATCTAAAACTAAGGGTGGCACAATATAATGGAAAGTGAGTTCCATAATGGATTTGGATGAGTTCCAAAGTTAAGACATTGTGACAGATACTACAACAAAAGGCTAAAGTATATGACTGCTATTTTAGCAGCAAAAGAGGGCATTTGTGTCAAGTAGTTTGTTATCAAACTAGGTGTAGTTCACAGTGGGATAATACTATGAAGATATATTGTGCGACAATATTATCAACATGTTTTAACCCCAAAGAGCTAAAGGTCGCACCGAAAGACCAAATTTATACAAAGCCATCTCATTAGAGAATGAGTGATGCGTAGAGACGCAAAAACATGCAATTACACACGGACCTGGAAGTGTCAGATCCGGAGATCAGTTGACCACTAGCAATCGTCTACATACAACATCGGAAAGCCATAGGTGTTGAATACACAAAGATTTGAAACTAGATTATTGACTCTAGTGCAAGTGGGAGACTGTTGGAGATATGCCCAAGAGGCAATAATAAAGTGGTTATTATCATATCTTCACACTTATGATAAATGTTTACATACCATGCTATAATTGTATTAACCGGAAACATTAATACTTGTGTGATTTGTAAACTAAAATAAGAGTCCCTAGTAAAGCCTCTTGTTAAACTAGCTTGTTGGTTAATATATGATCATGGTTTCCTGATCATGAACATAGAGATGTTATTAACAACAGGATCGTATCATTAGGAGAATGATGTGATGGACATACTCCTATAGATAAGCGTAGCATAAAGATCAAGTCATTTAAATAGTGCAATTGCTATATGCTTTCTGATACATAGTAACCTAATTCCTTCGACCATGAGATCATGCATATCACCTTTACCAGATGGATGTTTTGATGTCATCAAACACCACACCGTAACAGGGTGGCTATAAAGGTGGCATTGAGTGTTCAGAAAGTATTGGTTGAAACACATGGATCAAGAGTGGGATTTGTCCATCCATATGACGGATAGATATACTCTGGGGCCTCTCGGTGGAATGTCATCCAATTAGCTTGCAAGCATGTGACTGGCTCACAAGGGATCACATATCACGGGAACGAGAAAAGAGTACTTATCGGTAACGAGGTTGAACTAGGTATGCAGAGATACCGACGATCAAAACCTCGGATAAGTAAACTATCGTGAGACAAAGGGAAATTGGTATCGTATGTAAGTGGTTCATTCGATCACAAAGTAATCGTAGAAATATGTGGGAGCCATATGAATTTCCAGATTCCTCTATTGGTTATTGTTCGGAGAAGTGTCTCGATCATGTCCGCATAATTCACGAACCGTAGGGAGACACACTTAAGGATTCGACGTTGTTTGAGTAGTTATGGTATTATGAGAAAGAGACCGAATGTTGTTCGGAGTCTCGGATGGGATCCGGGATATCACGAGGTGATCCAGAATGGTCCGGAGAATAAGATTCATATAAGGAAAGTCCCGTTTCGGAGTTCGGAAATGATTCCGGTGTTTTCATCGGGAATGTTCTGGAAGGTTCCGGAATGTCCGGCACTCCGGAGGGGAAGGGGTACATGAATGTGTCATTTCATATTGGAATGATTGCATCATGTACTAAGTGTTCTCGCTGTTCCAAATAAAGGATTAAATTGAATCCCAAACAGAAAAGTCAAACGGCCAGTTTGAAAGTCAAACGGCTAAAACAGGAAACTGTGGGAAACAAGCAAGAGGTGGTTGGAACAGACTTGGGGGAGGAGTCCCTCCAAGCCGGCGCGCCAACCAAGGCCGACTTGGGGAGGGACTCCCCTCCCCTTGGCCGCCCCTCCCACCTATAAAAGGAGGGGCAGGGCCTCCTCCTCTAGACACACAACTTCCTATCCTCTAATCTCCGGTTTAGAGCCGTTTTGGTTTAGAGCTTCTAATTGCTCTAGCCTGTGGTTTAGAGCCTTCTAATTGGTGTCTAATCCCTAGACCACTAAAGCCTCTCTCATACTCCACCATACTCGCTCCGGCTTAAGGCGAAGCTCTGCGAGATCTCCCCTCTACTTCCGGTACCACGCCGTTGTGCTGCCGGAATCTCGAGGAGAGTGCTACAACCTCCGCTGCCTGCTGGAACAAGGGAGAGGAAGGTCTTCGTCGAGTACCGAACGTGTGACCGACTGCGGGAGCGCTGCCGGAACGCAGCGCCGGAAGGATCGTCTACGCGATCTTGAGATCGGAAAGAGTACGACTACATCACCCACGAGAATCTGCTCTCGTTAACCGCTTTGGAATCTTCGAGGGTAAGTTCCCCTATCAACTCGTTGCTATAATCTAGTAGATAGATCTTGGCTTGTTTATTTGTATGCGATAGAAAATTTTTGTTTTCCATGCTACGAACCCCTACAGTAATCACCAAAAAGGCACGAGGGATGTCGTTTTTGAGTGGGAGTTCATTCGTAATATAGATTAGTTGAACTCAATCTATCATACACTTAGTCTAAAATTTACAAATTCTGTTGTAGATGGCACCACCTGCTTTTAATTTCAATGTGTTCATGGAGAAAGAGAAACTAGCAACGAACGGTAGCAACTTTACCGAATGGGCCATGAATTTGAGGATTCTCCTCTCTGCTGCACAAAAGCAATATGTGCTAGAAGCGCCGTTAGGCCCCCCACCTTTTGATGATGCCCCTGACGAGGAGAAGAATGTCTATCAGACTCATCAGGAGGACCACAACTTAGTTCATTGTGGCATATTGTATGGGCTAGAGCCAGAACTTCGAAAGCGTTTCGAAAACGGCAATGCATTTGATACAATGGGTGAGTTGAAAATGATTTTAGACACACATGCTGCTGTAGAGAGCTACAACGCTTTAGGAAAGTTCTTTAGCTGCATGATGGAAGAGCGCAGCTCCGTTAGTGAGCATGTACTCAAGATGTCGGGTTACGCCGATAAGCTTGTGTCCTTGGGAATATCGATTCCCATTGACTTAGGCATCCATCGTGTTCTGCAGTCTCTGCCACCTAGCTATAAGAGCTTCGTGATGAACTATAATATGCAAGGCATGAAGAAGTCTCTCCCCGAGCTTCTGTCAATGCTTAAAACTGCAGAAGTGGAGATCAAAAAAGAACATCAAGTGTTGATGATCAATAGGAACACTGGTTTCAAGAAAGACAAGAAGGGAAAACGGAAGGGAAGTAAGGGCGGCAAGCCTGTTGCCATGCCTGAAAAGAAACCCCGAGTTGGACCTAAGTCTGATTCCGAGTGCTACTATTGTAAGGGGACTGGCCACTGGAAGCGCAACTGCCCCAAGTATCTGGCAGACAAGAAGGCAGGCAAGGCAAACAAAGGTATATATGATATACATGTTATTGATGTGTACTTGACTAGTGCTCGCAGTAGCACCTGGGTATTTGATACCGGTTCAGTTGCTAATATTTGTAACTCGAATCAGGGGCTGCGGAACAAGCGACCGCTAGCAAGGGGTGAGGTCAAGATGCGTGTCGGCAATGGATCAAGCGTTGATGTGATCGCCGTCGGAACGCTGCCTCTCCACTTACCGTCGGGATTAGTTATAAACTTGAATAAATGTTATCTGGTGCCTGCACTGAGCATGAACATTGTATCTGGATCGTGTTTGATGCGAAGTGGTTATTAATTTAAATCCGAGAACAATGGTTGTTCCATTTATATGAATGAAATCTTTTATGGTCATGCACCGATGATGAATGGTTTATTTCTATTAGATCTCGATGATAATGTTACACATATTCATAATGTTGATGCTAAAAGGATTAAACTTAATGATGATATATCCGCATATATGTGGCACTGCCGTCTAGGTCATATTGGCGTTAAACGCATGAAGAAGCTCCATTCGGATGGACTTTTGGAATCACTTGATTATGAATCATTTGATACATGTGAGCCATGCCTTATGGGCAAGATGACTAGAACGCCGTTTTCCGGTTCAATGGAACGGGCGACAGATTTATTGGAAATCATACATTCTGATGTATGTGGTCCAATGAGTGTGTCGGCGCGAGGTGGATATCATTATTTTGTTACTTTCACGGATGATTTGAGTAGATACGGTTATATCTACTTGATGAAACACAAGTCTGAAACCTTTGAAAAGTTCAAGGAATTTCAGAATGAAGTGGAAAATCATCGTAATAGAAAGATCAAATTTCTACGGTCCGACCGTGGAGGTGAGTATCTAAGTTACGAGTTTAGCACTCACATGAAAGAGTGTGGAATTGTTTCACAACTCACACCTACCGGAACACCACAGCGAAATGGTGTGTCGGAACGTCGTAATCGTACTTTATTAGATATGGTTTGATCTATGATGTCTCTGACGGACTTGCCGTTGTCATTTTGGGGTTATGCACTAGAAACTGCTGCATTCACTTTAAATCGGGCACCATCTAAATCCGTTGAAAAGACACCGTATGAATTGTGGTTTGGAAACAAACCTAAGCTGTCATTTCTTAAAGTTTGGGGATGCGATGTTTATGTGAAGAAACTTCAACCGGATAAACTCGAACCCAAAGCGGAAAAATGCGTCTTCATAGGATACCCTAAAGAAACTATTGGGTATTCCTTCTATCACAGATCCGAGGGCAAGGTTTTTGTTGCCAAGAATGGATCCTTTCTAGAGAAAGAGTTTCTCGCGAAAGGTGTGAGTAGTCGGAAGGTAGAACTCGAAGAGGTTGTGGAACCTTCTCTTCAAAGTATGGCGAGTAGCGCAGCACCGGAAGTTGTTCCGGAGTTGGCTCCACCTGTTGAAGAGGGAACTAATGATAATGATCATGAAACTCCGAAAGAGAGTACTACCGAACCTCGCAGGTCAAACAGGACGCGTGCAGCTCCCGAGCTGTACGGAAATCCTGTCATGAATTTCATGGTTGATGAAAATGATGACCCTGCGACGTATGAAGAAGCGATGATGAGCCTGGATTCCAACAAATGGTTAGAAGCCATGAAATCCGAGATGGAATCCATGTATGAAAACCAAGTTTGGAACTTGGTGGAATTACCTCACGACCGAAAGGCCGTGGAGAACAAATGGATTTTCAAAAGGAAAACTGATGCTGATGGTAATGTGACCGTCTATAAAGCTCGACTTGTCGCAAAGGGGTTTCGACAAATTCAAGGAGTTGACTACGATGAGACTTTCTCTCCCGTAGCGATGCTAAAGTCAGTTAGGATTATGTTAGCAATTGCTGCATATTTTGATTATGAGATATGGCAGATGGATGTCAAAACCGCGTTTCTCAATGGTAATA
Source organism: Avena sativa (assembly GCA_916181665.1). Taxonomy (NCBI): domain Eukaryota; kingdom Viridiplantae; phylum Streptophyta; class Magnoliopsida; order Poales; family Poaceae; genus Avena; species Avena sativa. Next base: position 443,141,147 of record OV702282.1, on the reverse strand, counting down.
TTGAAGAAGAGTTGTATATGATACAACCAAAGGGTTTTGTCGATCCTAAGGATGCTAACAAGGTGTGCAAGCTGCAGCGATCCATCTATGGATTGAAGCAAGCATCACGAAGTTGGAATCTCCGCTTTGATGAGGTGATCAAAGAGTTTGGATTTGTCCAAACTTATGGAGAAGCTTGTATTTACAAGAAAGTGAGTGGGAGCAATGTGGCATTTCTGATATTATATGTGGATGACATATTATTGATCGGAAATGATATAGATCTTTTAAACAGTGTTAAAAGTTATCTAAACAGCAAATTTTCAATGAAGGACCTAGGTGAAGCGTCATACATATTAGGCATAAAGATCTATAGAGATAGATCTAGGCGCCTAATAGGGCTATCGCAAAGTACATACCTTGATAAGATTTTAAAGAAGTTTAAAATGGACGGAAGTAAGAAGGGGTTCTTACCTATGTTGCAAGGCAAGACATTGAGTAAGACTCAAAGTCCGGCTTTGGCGGAAGAAAGAGAGATAATGGACAAAGTCCCCTATGCTTCAGCCATAGGCTCTATAATATACGCCATGCTATGTACAAGACCGGATGTGGCACATGCTATTAGTTTGACTAGTAGGTACCAATCGGATCCAGGTTCGGAACACTGGATAGCGGTCAAGAATATCCTTAAGTACTTACGAAGAACTAAGGATATGTTTCTTGTATACGGAGGTGAAGAAGAGCTCGTCGCTAAGTGTTATGTCGACGCTAGCTTTTACACCGATCCGGATGACTCTAAGTCTCAATCAGGATACGTATTTCTCATGAATGGCGAAGCGGTTAGTTGGAGGAGCTCCAAACAACCTGTGGTAGCGGGATCAACAACGGAGGCCGAATATGTTGCTGCTTCAGAAGCGGCTCAGGAAGCAGTTTGGATGAAGGAGTTCATATCCGAACTAGGAGTGGTGGCAAACGCGTTGGACCCAATGGTGATCTATTGTGACAACAATGGTGCCATTGCCAATGCCAAAGAGCCAAGGTCTCACAAGCATTCCAAGCATATTAAGCGCCGGTTTCACTCCATCCGCGAGCATGTCAAGGATGGAGATATAAAGATTTGTAAAGTACATACGGATCTCAATGTAGCAGATCCGTTGACTAAAACTCTCCCTAGAGCAAAACATGATCAACACCAGAACTCAATGGGTGTTAGATTTATCACTATGTAACTAGATTATTGTCTCTAGTGCAAGTGGGAGACTGAAGGGAATATGCCCTGAGAGGCAATAATAAAGTGTTTATTATGTGTATTCCAAGTATATGATAGATGTTTATTTTGCATGCTATAATTGTATTAATACGGAAACGTTAATACATGTGTGTCTAATAAACAAATAGAAAGTTCCTAGTTATGCCTCTCTCATAAACTAGCTCGTTGATTAACAAGATGATCAAGGTTTCCTGATCATGGACATTGGATGTTGTTAATAACGGGATCACAACATTAGTGTAATGGTGTGATGAACATTCATCCGAAGTATAGCATTACGATCAAAGTCATTGAGTTTATATTGCTATAACAACTTACGAAGTGATCCTAATCCTTAGACCATGAGATCATGTCAATCACTAACACCGGAAGAGTTTCTTGATAACATCAAACGTCACACCGTAACAGGGTGATTATAAAGATGGATTCAGAACTAATAAAGTGTTATGTTGAGGCTCATGGATCGAGAGTGGAATTTGTTCATCCCGATGACGGATAGATATACTCTGGGCCCTCTCGGTGATATCACATTGATTAGCTTGCAAGCAAGTGATTTGATCACTAGAATGTTATATCACAGGAACGAGAAAAGAGTGCATGTCGGTAACGAGATCAAACTAGGTATGGAGATACCGATGATCGAATCTCGGACATGTAATATATCGTGAAACAAAGGTATTAAGATACTAGCGTAAAAGGTTCCGACGATCACAAGAAAGTCATCGTTGAATGTGTGGGAGTCAGTATGGGTCTCCAGATCCCGCTTCTGATTATTGATCCGAGAGGGGTCTCGATCATGTCCGCATTATTCACGAACCATAGGGTGACACACTTAAGAGACACCGACATCCAATTGGAGCAAATGTTTCATGCCGAAAGAATGAACAAGCGCAGGAATTTATTTCACTAGATACCGAAACAGGTTTTCGGGTGAAATTGCATAAAGTGGTTATGCATGTGAAATAGAATTCTAGCAAGGGGTTATTTGTGAATGTTTTTCATTAAAGTAATTGACAAAATTCTGAATAAAATAAAAGAGTTTTATTTAATGAGAGTTTGCATTAAATTTGGTGGAAATTTAATGGGAATTTGAGTGGACTTTTGAGTGGAGGGAATTTAAAGGAGATTTGTGAGTGGAGTGTCCACCCACATGAAGAGGAGAGGGAAAGGGGGCAGCCCCATGCGCCGGCCACCCCCTTGGGGTTCCCCCCCCCCTCCTCCTATAAAAGGAGCCCCCCTCCTCACTTGTCTCTCACACCTCCTCGTGAAGGATCTCTCTCCCCCTCTAGAATTTATCCCCCATGGTATCGGACTAGCGAGATACATGTTCCCGGTGGCTATTCGGCAAGAAATAGTTGTGCTTCCGCTGCATCGCTGGAGCGAGGAGGCGGAGGTTGCTCGGTGCCTCGAATGTGTGTGCGAGCACGGATGCGCTGCTGATTTGCGGCGCTAGGACTTCCTCTCGATCTTGAGATCGGCAAGAGATCGTCTACATCAACCACGAGTTGAACTCGTTAAGCTTTGTCGGTCTTCAAGGGTATGTTCTCTACGGATATACATCCGCCCGTTGTTTGTATCTAGTAGATAGATCTTGGTATATAGTTCACATCGTAGGAAAATTTTTGTTTTCTATGTTGCGAACCCTACAGTGTTAGCGGGGATCCGATGGATATTGAGATTATTATGTTGGTTTGATTAATGGTTTTGTCTTTATGATTCTACCATGTCTGTGTTGTTTGTGATCTTGCATGCTCTCCGTTTTTAGTAGCTATCTTGGCCGAGTAGTTGCTAGTGACTCCAAGAGGGGGTATTTATGCTCGATAGTGGGTTCATGCCTCTAGTTTCCAAGGGAATTGACAATAATCTCTTCGGTTGTAGATGTGATGTTGCTATTAGGGAGAAAACAACGGTCTCTTGTTCATGGAACATGTGGACTGTTTACCTTACACCCTTTGCTTAAAGCAGTTCTCTGTTGCTTGCAACTTAATACTGGAAGGCGTTCGGATGATAACCTGAAGGTGGAAGTCATAGATGCAGTTGGATGGCGGTTTATTTATCTAGTTGTATTGCCCAATCAAATCTCATAGGATATTTCTGACTAGTAATTGCATTGTTATGACTTGCTCAGTTCCTGTCAATTGCCCCGCTGTAATTTGTTTACCCTTCATGCCATGTTGTTTATCTAAGGAGATCACCTCTAGTGAACTATGGATCCCGGTCCAATCTTTACCATTGATACATCTTCCACTGTTACTTGTTTACTTGCTGCAAACCATGATTACCTTCCACACCATACGTTTAATCCTTTGCTACAGCATACCAGTGAGCTTGACAACCTCACTATTAGTTGGGGCAAAGTCTTGAGTTTGTGTTGTGCAGGTCCCCGTGTTGCTTGCAACACCTGTGTGATGTTTCCTTCCTCCTACTGGTTCAATAACCTTGGTTTCTTACCGAGGGAAGACTTGCTGTTATGCTGCTTCACACCTTGCTCTTGGGGTTCCCAACAGACTCCACGTCAAGCACCAAGTTCTCTGGCGCCATCAAAGAGTCATCAAGAGGCCAATCTATTAAAGAGAAAAATAACTTGTTATGGAATTGGAAAATCTGGAAATGTTGAAAGAAGATAATATTTTAACTAGTGATCAGTTTAATAGAAAAGGAGTTGTGCAGCTGAAATTAATGCACATTTATGAAGAGGAAGAAAAATACTGGTTTAGTAGGTCCAGTGCTAAGTGGATGTTGCAAGGTGATAATAATATTGCTTATTTTCATAGGATTGCTAATGGTAGGAGAAGGAAGAACACTATGTATTCTCTTCTGCATAATGAGATTGTCATTCAGGGGACTTGTGACCTTCCGAACCATGCTACTAATTACTATAAGATTTTGTTTGGTAAGGGGGAGGGGGACTTGGTTTGGTTAGATCCTAATATTTGGAGTGATGATGAGAAATTGGATAGTAATGATAATGAAGATCTTGATAGACCTTTCTCAGAGGAAAAAGTTAAATATGCTTTAGATTGCATGGTTAGTAATAAAGCCCCTGGTCCTGATGGTATTCCTGTTGAATTCTATCAAACTTGTTGGCCCATTATTAAAAATGATATTATGGCCTTGTTTGATGATTTACATGCTTGCAAATTGGATTTGTTTAGAATAAATTTTGGTATGATTATTCTGCTTCAAAAAACTCTTGATGTTGATACAATTCCAAGTATAGACCCATCTGCCTGCTTCAGGTTTTATACAAAATTTTACTAAAGTCATTACCATTAGACTTGATCCCTACATGGATAAACTAATTTCCAGCTCTCAGACTGCTTTTATTAAAGGTAGAAACATCATGGAGGGGGTAGTTTCTCTGCATGAGATCCTTCATGAGTATAGAAGGGTTAAGTGTCAGGGGGTTGTTTTGAAAATTGACTTTGATAAATCTTATGACAAGGTGGATTGGATTTATCTTCTTAAATGTGTTGCTCAAAAAGGTTTTAGTGAGTTTTGGTGTGGGTTGATTAAAGTAGTTGTCGAAAATGGTACCTTATGTGTTAAAATTAATAATAGTAGAGGAAAATATTTTGGGAGTCATATGGGTGTGAGGCAAGGAGACCCTTTTTCTCCTTTCTTGTTTAATCTTGCTGCTGAAGGTTTGGAAAAAAATGGTTTCCCAGGCCCAATGTAATGGTTTGGTGACTGGTCTTGTTCCACATATTATTGAAAATAGGGTTGCTATTTTGCAATATGCTGGTGATACCATCCTTTTGATTCAATATAATATGGAGCAATTAATTCAGGTTAAGCTCATCTTGTATATGTTTGAGGCTATGTCAGGTTTAAAAATCAACTTTAATAAAACTGAATTAATCATGGTTATGGAAGATAGTGTGAAAGGGCTTGGATATGCTGAATTATTTGGCTGCCAGCTCACTCAGTGGGCAATTAAATATCTTGGTGTCCCTGTTTGTGGCACTAGATTGCATGTTTCTGATGTGCAACCCTTGTATGATAAGCTTAGAAAAAATTGATGGTTGGGTTGGTAATACTTCTTCAATTGGGGGAGACTGACCTTGATTTAGTCCTCTTTGAGTAGCTTGCTAATCTATCACTTATCTATGTATTTGGTTGCTGATAATAACTTGGAAAACTTCACCAAAATCATCAGGAAGTTCTTTTGGGAGGGTGCTAATAATAAAAAGAAGTATTACATGGTTAAGTGGTCAGTTATTTGCAGGCCTAAAAAGAAAGGGGGGCTTAGATATTAAAAAATCTGAAACTATTCAATATATGTTTGTTGTGTAAGTGGTGGTGAAATTGGAATCAAAGGATGGGATGTGGCAGAGGATTGTGAGAGCTAAATATGGAATATATCATGGGATATGGAGAATTAAAATGAAACAAGGAAATTCTGTTGTTTGGAAAGATCTGTCAAAAATCAAACAGATTTATCTGGCAGGAAGGAGAATGGTGTTAGGGGATGGGAGGAGCACTGATTTCTGACATAATCAATGAGTCGGTCCTTTCTCCGTCTATGAGAAGTTCCCTGATTTATATGATGTTTGTAACCAGCAGATTGGTATAGTTAGGGAAATGTCAGATCTGGCTTGGTTCTTTACTTTCAGGAGGTGGCTCTGACCTAGGCTTTCTTCGCAAAGGTTGGAACTGAGGAATATGTTGGATTTATTTAACTTGAGTGATGCTAGAGACAAGCCTCGTTGGCGATACACCAAATCTAGTGTTTTCACTATCAAATCTCTTTATAATAAAATCTCTGACGTGGGGCCTGACAGGTCCTTTAGGCACCTATGGGAAGAAAAATTGCCTCTTAAGATTAAGATTTGGTTGTGGATGATTTGGCATAATGCAATTTCAACAAAAGATAACATGAAGAAAAGGAAATGGGTTGGGAGTTATATTGGTCGCTTCTGTCCTATGGATGAAACTATTAATCACCTTTTCTTTGAGTGTCCTGCTGCTGGGTATATGTGGGGTACTGTGGCGACTGTTTTGGGTGCTAAGAATAGGCCTTCCTGTTTTACTCAGTAATTTTGGTGGATTGTGAAACTTATTCCTTTTGGTTTTAATGTGCACATTGTTTGTGTGGCTGCTTTGTGCTGGTCCCTTTGGAAGACTAGGAATAAAGCATGTTTTGATGGAAATTTGATTTCTTACCCTCTGGGATTAATCTGTTATATGTGTGTGCTTCTTTGATACTGGTCAGGTCTTCAAAATGCTTAGTATAAGGAGGTTTTGACTGAGGGTGTTGAACGTATCCAATAGATGGCATCGCATGTACACGAAGTGGCCAGGCAAACTGCGACTCTGCGCATCAAGGATGGCGAGATGGATGAGGATGTTGATGTTACTGGAGATTGAGCGGATGTGTGCTTTCCTCATGGGAAAAAACCTTGCTTTGTTGCCTTTGGATGTGGTTGTTGCCACTAATACTCTGTTAGTTTCCTGTTTTGCTTTTGTTGGCCTGGAAAATATGTCTCTTTGTTGAATTGGTAGTTCCTGATACCTTGTTTTAGTTACTTTTGGTTGCTATTTAGGTTGTAATAATTTTTAAGACATATGTTCTATTATCTTCTGATAATGGAACCCAACTCAGTGGAGTCGTATGGAAAAAAATTAGCAGCGGACTGTTGTGCCGATGATCCCGATGATGATAACCTCCAGCCACAGAGTTATTCGTCGTCGTTCTTCAAAGTGGTAATCTTCTCCTACCACAAGGATGACCGCAGGTACCATCTCCACATGCTCTCGTCCCACGAAATGAGCTGGAGCATGCACATCAAATGCTTTACATTGGACAACGCTATTTTTGGGTTCTTTAGCAATGCCGTCCTTCGCCGTGGCACCACCGCACACTGGTTTCTTCGAGATGGGCTAAGTCGCTTTTACTATGCCGTTAGCCTTAACATCCTGACCGAACATGTCTCCTTGACGAAGCTCCAATTTCCGTCGAGTTTTATTCGGATGGGATACTACGACCACAAGAGGAGTCGCCAATACATTGTCCTAGCCGACGACGAGACACCATCGCTGCTTCGTATGCAGGACGACCCCCAAATAGATATTTGGGGACAACAAGGGGGCCAACAGTATGTTGGTGGTACCACAGAATGGCTATGCACTTGGACGATCAAGCTAAAGAAACCCGGGATAGAGACTCGGAAAAGACATGAACGCTTGTTAGGAGAAAAGTGTGGCACATTTGCTTGTCACCGACGGCCACCAATGGTTGTACATCGTAGACCTTGAAACCGGGGTGATGGAGAGAGTGGTAGCCTGGCCTCACGGGCGCCGCATAAAACCTGGTGAGGTCGTGCCCTTGGAGATGGATTGTGGTCTTCACTACGGAAAAAAAATACCGCTGCCATATAGACACGGCTTTGCCGTGTGCCAAATTGACCGGAACATAACAAAGTTTGTCTTTTGCCGTGCGTAACCTAGAAAGAACACAACAAAGTACGCGAACACAGCAAATTTTCAAAAAAGAATACGGCGAAGAAATATGCATGGCAAAGACACACAAAGGAACACGCCAAAGAAACACACACTCGGCAAAGTCGACACCGACACACGGCATAGGTGTCGTAATGGCAACAAGGTGGGACCCGCGACCCAACAGGTCCACTTGACGGGGAGGAGCTAACGGCTACATACGGTGGCCTCTTTGCCGTGTGTCCTCGCCGGCCATTTGCCATGTGTATTCCACAATATACATGGCCATTTGCCATGTGTATTCCGTAGTATACACGACAAAGTCTTTTTTTTTATTTTTCTTTTATCACATTACTCTTAGGAAAATCATAAAAAAATCATTCTAATTCAGAAAAATATAAATAATATATCAAAAATTGCAGAAAAATAATATCTATCTATACTCAAATATTAGATATTTATGTTGAATAACAATCTCCATGCTCGCCATTTTGACCATAATTGAAAACGGGCATAAAAAATTCAAAAAAGATCAAAACAATGTGAAACCTTCGCGTGTTATCATATTATGTGATATAGTTGGAAGGAAAAATACCAAACTTGGTATATTGATTATGTCTCAAAAAAGCCTTCATAAAATGACCTATCTCATTCGAGGTTTCTTGACTTTCGGGTCAAATGACTAATGTTATGGTTAGAATAAAGGCATAGTTTGTGATAATGTTCCCATATTCTGCATGCGTGTGCATCATGGGATGGCGAATAATGTTGCAGGAGGAAGTTTTCCTTTTTGTCGCATCAAAAGGCCATTTTCTATTTTCCGAGCGTACAAAACAAGAGGTTTTGTGAAGCAACCACCAAATGGATAATTCAAAATGCTACCATCCCATTTTTCAAAAATACTATACCACCTTACATGGAAAATATCCCAAAAGGGCAATCTCAAACCTTTCCGTTCACCTTAGGTGAAAAGGACAAATTCCTGCCGAATCGGTAGGAAGTGGGTCAAATATGAACTACAAGTACATGATATAATGCTCATATTTTTTTACAAAAATCATTTTTATATTCACAATATGATATTTCATCATAGATCCAATACAACTTTAGCGAGGCTCAGCCCCGAGCTAAGAATCTTCTTGCCCGCCTTTCGACAAAGTTTGACGATAGTTTAAAACAGGCATAAAAATTTCAAAAACGATTGAAACAATGCGAAATCTTCGCATGGTGTTATATTATGTGACATAGTAGGAATAAAAAATATCAAACTTGATATATTGATTACGTCTCAAAAAACCTTCACAAAATGACCTATCTCATTCGAGGTTTTCCTGACTTTGGGGTCAAATGACCAATATTATAGCTAGAATCAAGACATAGTTTGTAATAATGTGACCATACTGTACATGCATGTGCATAATGGGATGGAGAACAATGTTGTAGGAGGAAGTTTTCCTTTTCGTTGCACCAAAAAGCCATTTTTCATTTTCCGGGCGCAAAAAACGGGGATTTTGTGAAGCAACCACCAAATGGCTAATTCAAAATGCTACCACTCCATTTTCACAAGATTATATGGATATCATATTTTGATTTCTCATATTTTTCTAATCGATTTAGACATTTTATTTGTTGAATTCCGATTTACGGATTTAAATATATAAATTATTCTATATTAAATAAAAAGGCCAAAAATACAATCATTTTATTTTTTATTTGAATTCAATATTATTATTGCATATTCATTGTTGTCTACTTAAAAATTTGTTTGGAATATAAAACTGAGACGTGTGACATCATGGTCCAAAAGTTAATAGGATTGATATAAAAGTATTATCGACAAGATATGATTTCTTCCTTGAAAGCTTATTCGGAAGGAACAAAAAAGTTAAGCATGCTAGGATTAAAGTAGTATTATGATGGGTGACCAAGGGGAAGTTTGATTATGAGTGCAATTTGATCTAATATTAAGCATACTAAGGATTAAAATATCCTATATGAGATTAACGAGTAAAAAATATTCAAAAAAGTTTGAAACACAATTGAATTTTGTTTTCATTTTTTCTTTTAAAAAGACAGCCTCATTACCGTGTACTTTTCCACGACACACACGGCACCTGCCGTGTGTCTTTTTGAAAAGTACACAGAAACCATCATCTCCATAGAAACCGTCATCTCACTTTACTTTGTCGTGTCTACACATAAGATACACGGTAAAGTCTTTGTCGTGTATTATTTAGAAAACACACGGCAAAGGGCCTTTGCCGTTGTGAACATTGTTGTATGGCCATGTGTATACACATGACAAAGTCTTTATCATGTTCCGTAAGACCTTTGTCGTGTACTTTTGCCCACACGGCAAAGCCCCCGTGTGCCGTAGTGCTTCCTTTCTCGTCTTGGTACCAGAGTATAGCTTATACTTCTTCCAAGTATACATTGCTAGGCAAATTGTTGTGCTACAAAAATGATGAACTTTCGAGGCAAGCTAGCTTGATTAAGTAGTGATAGTACAATTACCATTTATGGTGCCAGTGTTTATACTAGCTAATTAAGTGTTCCGTCTTTGTTGATTCTATTTTGTGCTTTTGAGTAGGAAATCCAGATTGCCTCTCCTGGTATTTATTAGAGGCGAGACGGCTTGTATGAGCAGGAAGTGTAGGAGTAGGCGGCAAGAAGTGGCGGAGGCGTCGCAAGGAGGAGGCGGAGGCGTTGCTCCATAAGACCAGACTCAGTTTGTCCCGTAATATAAATACGCTAGAAAACATGGATCTTTAGCGGCAGTGTGTATTGGCTTCAAATAGGGATAATAATCTCACAAAGTTGTAATCGGAATACCGTATACATATTTTGACAAGTTGTGCCGACCCGTGCGAGTATTGCATAAGTAAGGTGCTAAATGTGGAAGATGAGACAGGGATATAAGGCAAAGGTTGTATGTTTGGGCTTAGAAATTAAGTAGACGAGCTTGTTGTAATAATCGTCAGAAATAGACGACGATTCGTAGGCATGCATCAGTGGCTCACTTGAATAGATTATTAGAACCTGACTAAACTGGTAAGAAGGACGGTTAATGGCTTCTAAAGTCCATCTTTCCAATGGCCGCATCTTCTACATAAACAGAAGCAAAGCTGCTTATTCTTCTCCAGCTCAATTTCATGAAGATGCATCGTATAACCAACAACTCGATCGGTTTGCTATCTTGACTCCCAAAAATGCGGAAAACTCCACAAAAATGGCCTTGCAAACTTGACTCCCGGACAGCCAAGTCATTTGAATCTCTTCCTTCTTCCTAAGCACAATGGTTGCATAGAATTGTTTCATAAGAACGACGTAGTACTAGTTGTATTGGAGCCCCATGAGTTGACGCGAACCAAGGGCATCCATCACATGAAGTGCCTTGCTAAAATACTCGGGCTTGTCTTCCATATGCACAAAGTTGATTACCTTTTGGGGTTTAGGGACACACTGTTGTGTTGAAGTTTTTAATATATGTATATGAATTAAATTCACGGTGACATCTCTTAACTTTTTAATCAAACGAATGATGAGGCCACAAAACTCCGGTAGATAGATTTTGCTTTTTCACTATAGGATTTCATAAAATGTTTGTCGGCTTGGTGCGAGGCATAAAATTATCCATACATTTATTTGTTTCTCCAAAGTAATTGTATTGCTAGACAAGTTATGGTGCTATAGGAGTTAGGAATTAGCTACTTGGATACGTTTATTTGACCATAACTGAGGAAGGTTCAGGCCAGTGTGGGTTATCGGTTTTGTTGATTCGGTATGTTTGCTTTTGGTTCGGGATTACTCCAGATATTCGAGGCAGCTAGAAGTATAGGAACCATGGTAGCACATTGGCCCAGAGGCGACGGGGTAGGAACCCCAAGACATAGGAAGCCAACGCTTGAATCATCCACCGCCATCACCGCCAAGCACCAGCCACCGCGCAGGCGGGGGAGACGATATGGCTAGGTCGCGTGCTTCACACAACAACCACGCCGCCAACCTCTCCCAAGGCAAATCAACAAGGAAATTCTGCTCAATATGATACGCATTCGCGGCTAAACACCATTCAGCAACATGGGAGGAACACTAAGTAGGACCAAGGTCGTTTGGCCCTAGCATCGGATGAAAAACTTTCCTACCGGCCTCAAGATTGAGAAAAACATTTTGCCTCATATGACGACATCGCTAAGCTGGAGACATGGTTGCAGAATTTCTACAATACGGTCAGGATAGCTGGTGGTTCCCCCAACATTGCCGTGGATATCTCCAGCTGATGTTGTGAAGGACATGAGCATGGATTAATGATCTGCCTATGAAAATAATACAAAATTGGCTGGATATGGAAAGGCATTTTGAAGGCATGTATTGGGTCGTTCCATGGCCTGTGATCTTCAACATTGCGTGCAACTAGACAAAATCTTTGATCCTCGCAAGCAATCTGGAAATCTCTGATCCTCGGTGTAGCTCTAGCGATGTCTTGCGATGCCTGAGCCGCTACGCATGTCAGAGCAGCAACACCTCTTGCAACCTTTCCTCCTCATGGTTTAGGTCCCAACGGGAAGCCGGCGGTATATTGGGGCACCTAGGACACCATACCTCTGAGAACCGCAAGGGGATCTCATCAACCCTTTTGTGTGCTGATGCTTGGTCCACCTTTCCTTGCTGTTGTTGGATGGCTTCCCCAAGCAACCAGGGTACTTGGGATGTGGTGTAGTGCACTATGGAGGTTTTTTATGCTGAATCAAGTTCTCTGGTGTGGTGGAGATAGTGTGAGCTAAATGAGTTGTGGTGTGTTCTAGTGTGTTGTGGAGAGACACTGACCAGCTCTTAGCTGAGCTTCTACGGCTGTGTTGCTTCAAATGACATTTGCTCTCTCTGTGATATCTTGACAGCACATCCTTGTGCATGTGCTATGTATGCTGCTTGCAAGTCGGACCTCTCCGGGGTCAAGTTCCTATGCCAGAACTTATCCTTATGGATGAGCTCGGCTGTGAAGATCTTTTTTTGATTGGACTCTTTGTTTTTCTTGATCAATGGTGAAACTTTTCCCAAGCCCATGATGGTGTACTGAGGCAACAAAATCTGATAAGAACAGATTCTCACTTTGGTCCTTTCTTTATTACAACTCAATGGTGAGGCAAAGCAATGCATTCCATTGCTAGAACCTGAGAGTACATACCCCCCCCCCCCCCCTTAACTTTATTGTGTTCTCCTTCCCTTTTGTTTTGCAGGAATGGAGAATGTGAAGAAAAGAAGATACAAGAGATAAATAGGAAGTTTAGTTTAGAATTAGTTTTAGGTATTTTACTTTATTCTTTTGTAAATTTTTTTTCTAATTTGGAATCATGGAAATACAATGTATTCTTGTACTATATTATTTCTTTATTGTAATATCATTTTACATTACTTAATAATTCCATTTTCTTTTATTTAATTATTTTTGTAATTTCCTTCTTTCTTGTAAATGTAAAACATTGTAATATTATTTATGTAATACTATTGTTTCTTTATTCTTTTATTTATTTATTCCCACTACTTTATGATTACTTATCTATTGTCATATAATATTTCTTGATTCAAGAATTTCCATTCCCATTTGGACAATTGTAAATATTATGTAATGTTATTATTGTGTTAAAGATATTCTTTTACTCATTTACTTAATTGTTTCAATTTACTTTACTTGAAACAATGTAAAGACATTATTGTTTTAATAAAGCAATTTCCTTTTGTGCAATCTTTTCTTTTATTTGTATATTGTAATAACCATGTATTCTTATTATTATAATAAAGTATATATTATGTATTCATAATGGTGTTTCAATTATGAATTCCTTCATTATTCATAATGCAAATTCCATTTTGTTTTGAATTCAATATGTATTAAAATATTCCAAATTGAATTGTTTTCTCCAAGTCAAAGAATTCAGCAAGGATCATGTCGAAATCCATCACACTTGCTCTAATTTTTTTCATTAGCACAAGAGAGATCTCGATCCCAACACTCTTTTAGTTTTGCACGAAAATTCTCTAGATTTTCTTATGCATTAATGCAATGCACACCTGTGTCCTTACTATTTCTAGGTTATAATCCTTGGATGTTACAAGATTGTACAAGAGTTCGCAAGATGGATCTCGGTGCGTTCATAGAAACACCAGACTAGGGTGGCGTTTAGTCAAACTTTACATTGTGTGACTTTTTGCAGCATCTCAATAGAATTTTCTATAAGTTTAGTCAAAATTTACATTGTGTGATGTCGGGAAAATTTATACGTCTTACTTTACAGAAACAAAGGTAGTATGACGCAATACTAGACAAATTTGAAGCCATATACAGATCCAATAATCTTTTTTTACGGGAAAGGCTCCGAAGGGCCTGGAATCTACATTAAAACTGCGGTGGGTGTACAAATACAAGAAGGGCCTCCAAAACGAAAGAAAATACACCACATGCCTTAACTTTTACAACAAACACCCTATGAAGATTCACGAAATCGCGATCAGGTCCGTCATCGCTGCCGATCTTTGACCACCAGCCGCGGTCACCAGCTCCTTCGTCGTGGACTGAACCACTTGATGGAGAGGCGGCGTCGTTCGCCGCGCCAGGATCAGAGAATACCCTCTAGCCAAGGAGGGAGATGAAGCCTGAGATCACCAGCTCAGGCACAGCAGGGCCATGCTCATGGCCAAGCATAGCACTAGCCGAAACGAGACGGCGCTTGGGAGCTGCTGCAGAAGGAGTAGATTCCACCGATATTGTTTTAATAAAAATGTCAGAGAAATAAACAAGGCCTCAATGAATTGATTGCAATGGTAGCTTCCACGGGATCTGGAACGATGGCATATGCTAATTCCACTTCACTCAGCCAACTGGTTAGACAACTAGTCTTAGATTGCTCATCCTCCCCGTACGCTATCAAAAACCATGACACCTTTACTAAAATCTTTAATGTGACTATCAGTCTTAATCTTTAGATTGATCTCAAAATAAATTCTATCTGACACGGAACTATCAAAGCTAACATATCATCCTGCAAGAGTTCACAAAAAAGAGGAATTAAAGCATTTATAGCACTATGTATTAAAATTGATTTTCCCTATATATTTGTATATGGGTAATGAAAATATCATCCATTTAGGATACGATTTAAAGACGTGAGGAGCAAATACATACCGGCGAAGTGATGAATTGGGGATCATCCATTTCACGCCTAAACAGATACACACATTTATAGTCGACTTCGTCCCTTGCAATGACAGTACCAAATAAGTTGATCGAGAAGCCTACATCTGATTCACATATCTTCAAGGAAATGACGTTGATGGAGGATTCTTCAAGCGACACGCGCTGTGGGTGCAGCTGCTGCCCACGGCCGATCCTAGCTGCAAATAAAGGCCATGATGACGAGTCAAAACCAATATAATTATACGAGCACTTCTTAATATTGTAATGAACGAAACAATCATGAATACAATCACACTCTTAGTCAAGGTCAAAGAAAGACTTGTTGGACATGAAAAATCACGTACACATAAAATCATTGAGCTTGGGATCATATTCAGTGACCTCTTGGCAACGAACAATGTTAAGTGCCTTCAACGCCTTCTCCTCCAATCTGAGCTCACGGTTCGCATGAGCCTCAAAATCACAGGCGGTCAGCATATCCTACGCATGGAAATGTATATTTTGTTGTTAATGTGAACAAACAAAATGCAGGATAGTTTGGCTCCATGGAGGAGTGGATTTATCAAGGTATACATACCATGGTAGCGCACAATCCATCTATGTCTTCTTCATCTTGGTGTAGGGTGGAGCCACTCCCTACGAATCTCCTGGGGAGATTTCCCCTTGATCTTATTGGCAAGAGTGTGGCAGGACAGGTCAAGGAGTCCTTGGATGCGAAGGTAGTGCGAAGCCTGCAGGTAGTAGTGCAAAGGTAAGCAACAGTGGCATGTCATCAAGCTTTAAGCAATGAACCATCTCCCTCTTATTACCTAAGCTTATTCACCGCACCACATCAAAGAAATCTGATGAAAACCATCAAAATAACATAATTGTATCATACATAGATGTGACTTGCACGTATATTAAAACTGGAAAAAAAAAGAGAAAAAAATGACACATCCAAATGCAAAAGAAAAAATTCTTATGCACACAGGGACTGGACGAGAGTAATGAGCCGCAAAATTACAATTTGTACGCTCCTAAAGTGGTCTAATCAATCGCACAGAATGACAGGAACAAAGTCGATCGTATGATAATTAAACTAAGTCTTAGTTAGGTGATGTCATCCTCATGATTTTGTTGCGCTTTATTTTTACTATGTGAATACATTCTTACCATGTGAATCCATTGGAAAATTTCAGGTAACAACCCTTGCAACTGCAACTAAAAAAACTCAGTTGAAACCGACAAAACCTCACTTGCAACTGGAAATCTCAGTTACAGCCCCACTTACAACTCATAGGACACATGAATCACAAGACAAATTCAATGAGCACTAACTTAATTTTCAATCGACTGGGAATTAGTAAAACCAATAATCAGTTACAAGATTGGGAATCAGCGAGATAGAATTTTTCAAGCTTCACATAGATACATTTTATTCCAAAACAATCAAATAAATGAACTAACTGAACAGCAAGCTATAATTCAAAAACGTCCTTTAAATCCTAATTACAAAATACCAAAGACGATCCTGTTAATTCTGCATAAATAAAGTATGTAAATAACTAACCATTATGAGATCGCAGAGGGTCTCGTGGTCGACATCGACGAACTTGGCGCCCCAGCGGGTGTCGCTGCCGGAGGAGACATGAGATCTAGGTGCTTCCTGATGTACTCAAGAACTTTGGAAAGAATATTGCCTTTGACGCCAAGATGGATGGCGGGGCCTGTTTCGAAGCCGTATCCCTCCGCGTAATAGAGCATGCATGAATTCGATCTTTTCCTGGATGGTCATGGACTGACTTGCCTCTAGGTCGGATCATACCACGAACTCCGCTCCGTCGGAGCTCTTCAACAGAAAAGTCTTCTCCGGCTGCTCAACTCCCTCCGCCGCAATGGCTGGCTCCTCTGCTCTTGCTCGATAGTTGCTTCGGCTTCAGGCTAGTCATAGTGAGAGAGTAGTGAGAGTAACTTAGTTAGTAACATAGTCCTACATGTATTGCCAAGTAAGTATTTAGTTGCATGTCATTTCGTTTTTGTTACAACTAGCCCCGCAAATGACAACTAGTCCCGTTTTTGCTAGGAACAAAAACAACCCTTGCAATTACATAATTGCATGTCATGTCATCTCCCAAGCGTCGGATCTATCCAGATCTACGATTAGATCTCTTTTCTGTTGGTTCATTTCGTTTTTGTTACAACTAGCCCTGCAAACGACAACTAGTCCCGTTTTTGCTACATGTAGCAGAAAAAACGATTCGATTCAGGAAATAGAAAAGATAGACTAGACCTTGCTGTTGTAGCAAAATCGCAAAAACGGTGGTAGCAAAAAAAAAGTGCTAATGTAGCAAAAAGAACGACATCCTTGGTGGCTGCCGTAGCAAAAACGACTTTGCCGAGGACTTTCGTCGAAAATATCATAGCAAATATTTCTATTATAGCAAAAACATAGAACAGAAATAGCAGAAAATTGCTATTATTGTATCATCGCCCTGTAGCAAAATCACAAAACGCATTCATTGGTCGGGTAGCATCACAGTCGTCTTCTTCGCGTGTAGCAGCCTCTGCTTTGCGCGGGAGGTGCGGCGGGGTGGAGGCGGAACAGTAGGGTGCCCTGGGCACGGTGGCCATGTAGGTGGCCTCTATCTCCGACGGCCGGCGGCGCTGGTGTGGGGTGGAGCTGGAGCAGCGGGGATGGCGGCAGCCTCCGGCGAGGTTTAGGGGAGGACGACGACGCACTTGGCCGGCGAGAAGAGAAGGTGCAGCAGCGCTCGCTGCAGGCGGCGCAGCAGCACAGGCGAGTGGCGCGGCGGCGCTTGCTGCAGAGTCCCGGGAGTGCGGCGGCGCAGGTAAAGTAGCGGCAGCGCGGGCAGGAGTTTCACGCGAAGGAAGAAGATACGGAGGAATATAAGGTGCTGGGCCCGCGGGTGAAAGGCGTGAAGCGAACCGTGCGTGAGTGACCCGGGGGATCGAGTCACGGGATCCCCAGGGATGTGTATCGTTTTCCTTTTCTTTAGATAAACAGGCACATTTTAATCCAATCAGAGTTAGACTGATGGGTGAAAATATTAACAGGCTGGCCTTTTTTTAACGGGTCATTCTCTTTTTACCGGTTTGATTCAGAAGTGGACCTCGGTAAAGTAGCCTGTGGCTGGTTCAGGCCTTGCTCCTTTCTGTTTGACGATGACTACACCTCTTGCCATTGTTTACCTTATTGAAAGCATCATTTTTCTAGCCCCCATTTTTTGGTCGGGTGGGGAAACCCTAGATCCGCGTCTCCTGGATCAGATGTTGGCGACACTATGGTGTTTGTATCCTAACTGGAGGCATCATCTTTGGAGCACTATCTGACAGAAGTGGTTTGGAGGTGAAGCGGTGTTGCTCCTATCGCATCAACGATGATGAGTTTCAGCGGCATGCCGCAACAAGGTCTCGATATTGGACACGTGGTGGACACTACAACCAGCCGGATCTCGATATTGGACACATGGTCCACACGAACCACGGTGTGGTGGTGCTTTCTGGCCTAGCAAGGTCAATGCCTTATCCATGTTCTAAAGATTGTTCTACGGAAGATAGTGGTGCCGATTTCTAGAGCATGTGCGCTGGTGAACGCTAAGGGTCCGCCAGACTCGTTTGTGCTCCTGGCTCGCTGATGTGCGGTTGGGTGAGGCGTCTGGTTTTATAATGATGTGCGTAGATTCGAGGTTAAGGCAACTGCCCCGTCATGGCCATCCCTTCATCGAGGTTTTAAGAGTTGCGACAACTCATCGTTTGTGAGGTGGATTCGAATTGATCTCTATATTTTCTTTGTAAGGCAAAATGTTGAATATAATAAATAAACAAGACAGTGTGCAATCAATTTGATGTAGAGGTTGGTTGTATTGCCTCCATTTTTATAAGAGGAAAAGCCAAATAGTGATACACAACAATCCGAAAATTCATTTTAAAAAAATAATCCGAAAATTAATTTACAGCCTTGTGCGCTCACACTAACAACATCTGCTCTCCAATAAACTCCCAATTATGGTATCGCTTTGTTTTCGGCATAGCTGTCCAAGCGATTTTCACCTGCACTTCACCGCAGCCAATCTTGCAAGCATGTACTTCATCGGTGACTCCTAGCGTGAGGACAGTTGGTTCAGTTTGGCCATTTGCAGCAAGAGAAAGCACCACCTTTTCATCGAACGGAACGGCTACCACACGACGCGTCAACGGAACCGAGCCACCATCACCACCAGTTACCATCCGAGTGCCAGCTGATTTATTATCATACAGAATTATATGATCCTCACTGTTTCCAGTAGTCCAAGCTTCCACCCTTGAAATATTACACTGCCCCTTCAATAAATTGATTGCAATGGTGGCTTCCACGGGATGTAGAACATTTGCACATGCTAATTCCACGTCACTCAGCCAACTAGCTAGATAACACCTCGACGATTGCTTAGTGAGAAGATCACTATTGAAAACCAGAAGGCCTTTGCTAAAGTCTTCTATTGCGCCTCTATCAGTCTTAATCTTTAAATTGATCTCAAAGTAAATTAAATGTGACGAAACAAGCCCTCGACATGGGTCTATCAAATTTAACGTTTCAGCCTGCAAAATTTTATGAAAGAAAAGAATCAATGCCAGAATATATCAGATTAGATGTATCTAGACAAATCTATGATAGGTAATTCAGGACAAAGGGAGTACAAACAATGATTAGGGAATGGAAGAAATAAAAGATACATACCGGCGAGGTGATGAGCTGGGGATCATCACTTTCACGTCTAAACAGGTAAACACATTTATAGTCGAGTTCGTCCCTTGCAATAACAGTACCAAATATGTTGATCGGGAACCCTACATCTGATTTACGTATCTTCAAGGAGAGGACATTGGTGGAGGACTCCTCCATCAACTTGCAATGTGGTGATGGTATCTGGTGAAGTTGGTGCCCACGATCAAGCCTAGCTGTAAATAAAGGCCATGATCACGAATCAAAATCGATACAAGAATTTCAATGATAGTAAGGACTGGGATTATCAAATGCACTTACACTCTTCATCAAGGTCAAAAAAGGCAATGTTGTACGAGAAAAACCGTGTACACATAATATCATTGACCTTGGGGTCATATTCGGTAAAGTCTTGGCAACGAACTATGTGAAGAGCCTTCAACGCCTTCTGCTCCAACGTGAGGTCACGTTTTGCATGAGCCTCGAAATCAAAGTTGGGCACCATACCCTATACCACATGGTAATATTTGGTTGTTAATGTCAACGAAACAAAAGTAGTATGTTTTGGCTCCATAGAGCGGATTTATCAAGGAACATACCATGGCAACGCAAATTCCATCAAGGTCATCTGCATCTTGTATTTTAGTGGAGCCACTCTTGATATTGAAGATCCTAAGAATCTCCTGGGGCGATTTCCCGTTGATCATATCCGCAAGAGTGCGACAGGTCAGTTCAAGGAGTCCTAGGACGCGAAGTTGGTGTGAAGCCTGTAGCAGTAATGCAAAGCAATTGCAGCATTAGGAAAGAGTATAGAGAATTTCAGGTTTTGAAAAATGCTCCTTCAAAATTCACAATTATAATATGTTTTTAATATTTCAATGAGGATTATGCATGGACCAAAATGAGTGAACCTACACACTACACACATGTTTCGGAAAGAAAAGAAAAGGCTAAAACATCTAGTAATTCTGAATGGAGGTAGTATACATTTTGTTCTGGGGCAATTAAAGAACTTACTTCAACAAAAACAGGAGAAAAAATCGTCTTATAAGTACTACTTCATCTGTCTCAAAATAGACTACCAAAACGTTGTTTAATATTTTTGCAACGGAGGTAATTTGCTCTGTTCTTATGTATAAAATGTTTTGGCTCTAGTGAAGTGAAAACATATTATATTTACTAAGAGAGGGTGTAGCAATTACAAATCATGGTGATTCTATCAATTCTGCATAATAAGACATAGAGTATAAAACAGCTCACCAGTATGAGATCGAAGAGTGTCTCGTTGTCGGCATGGATGAACTTGGCCACCCAGCGGGGGTCCCCGCCCGAGGTATGAGATCCTCTCATGTACTCAATAACTTTGGATAGAATATTGCTCTTGACCCCAAGATGGATGGCGGAGGACTCGCCGTATAGCTTCTGTTCATCCAGCATGAGCAATATCTCGTCCTCGAGGGTCATGGACTGCCTTGCCTCAAGTTCGGAAATCACGAACTCCAATCCGTCGGAGCTCTTCAACAGAAATGTCTTCTCCGGCTCCTCAACTCCCTCGGCCGCCATGGCTCGATCCTCTGCTCTTGCTCGATAGTTGCCTGGGCTTCAGCAGTCAGCTCTTCCTTTTCTAATAAGAACAATGAACCAGGGACGAAGCCTATGGGGAGACTATAAAGGCCTCTGGTTCCGATTCCCAAGGACATTGGTGCTGCCGCCTCTAGTCCGACTCGTCCACGAAGTTGTTTTACCCCGATTCCGTATGGAGCTCGACGTCGATGTGGTCTTTTCCTAACTCCGTAATCCGTATGGCTTCTTTTTGCAAAATATATTCGTCAGATTCCAGTTAAGCGGTTGGCGTGATTTTTCATTTCCTACTGCAACCTGAGATAAAAAAAAAAAGTAAATTCCAATTTTTACCTTCTAGATGTACTTTTGTGACACAAATTACCCTATTTAAAAAAAAATCCTTCATATTACACCATTTAGTGAAACTTATCTCAGATATTACCTTTTTTAATATTTAGCCCATCTTAGCAAGTTAGATCTGCTCATTAGGTTGACGCGGCACAATAACTAAATTCCTACAACTCGGAAGCATAATTAGCAGGGGTATGCTCTACCTAGCGCCGCTGCTCAAATACCAACATGCCGCTCACCTACGCCAACACGTATGACGGTAGCGTTGAGCTCCCTGAAACATGTTAGGCCGTTTTTAGGGTCTTCATGGAGAGGCAGCGCCGTCGTTGCTACATGCACTCCCGTCCTTACACTCGTTCTTTATCACGCTACCTCAAGCTCCGTACGACACCCGCCTTGGCCAGGCTCGGAGGAAGCATCAGGTAGCAAGTGTTCATGGTGCACCTCTTGGACAGGCCGAGCAAATTCTTTGTGATGCAGCTCTTGTGACTTTTCAGTGTGTACGGATCAAGGCAAAACATCACGGCCATGGGGGTTTACTCCTCGTTAATCATGCTTGAGATCATGTGCGACGAGTTCAAGCTGAAATCTACCACTTCCTCAAGAAGCATTAGCTACTCTGCATTTACATTGTGTGTGCGATGTGATGGACAAGCCCCAGCTAAGGCAAATCGACTTAGTAAGTGTGGTGTACCTGTTTGAATGGGCTAATCATTTAAAAAGGGTAAAACCTGACACAAGTTCTACTAAATAGGGTAATTCGGAGAAATTTTTACTAAATGGGGTAATTGTTGTCTGAAAAGTATAATTAGAGGGTAAAAATTGGAATTTACTCATAAAAAATACCATCCTTTTATACAACATGTATCTAGAAGTACCTAATCTAAAAGGATGTCTTTAGGGGAAATCAGAAATACTAACCACTTTCGAGTTCCATTTCTAGAGTACAGTGAATATATATCTATTATCTTAGTGTCTTTTATCTAACTCACTCGCTTGTGGCCTCTGTGACATGCCAACATAGTAGAACATAAGGTCATACAATGTTTACTAATACTCCCTCGCGTCTCCAAATAGATGTTAGTCATTTGTATAGATTTGTGTGTACTTACATACTAAATGTGTCTAGATATATAAAAATTTAGACAAACCTTAGACATCTATTTCGAGACTGATGGAGTACATTTTTTGATAAACAAACGTTCTGTTAAGAACTCAAGTTTTTGTTGTGCGTTGAACAGAATTTTTAGTGTTCTTTCTTTGGTCCTGGTCTATACAATTGATATTTTTGTATGAAACACAAAAAACAAACTTGATTATATATGCAAACCATTGTATCACCTGAGGAGTATCAGTTATAAATTTTGTTAACACTTGGAATTGTGATTATCATCATTTTGGAAAACTAACCATTTTATAGGCCACAGAAGTTTCGTGTAAGTAGAAGTATGTTGAAGAAAACACGAAGATGATAATCAAAGAAAGGATACAAGAACAAGCAAAACACATAAGCTTGCGGATGCCCCGCATCACCTATCTCAATAAGCTATCTCTGATTTGATTATCTTTAACCTATGTTTTTATTTTGCTAACTTATATTGTGTATTTTTTTGGAATCTTTTTTTGTTCTTAATTGGTTTATTTTTGCTTCCTCTTTGCCATTTTGAAAAAAAAATGAAAAACGACAAAAGGGTTTTCCTTTTCCTTGCTTCTTCTTCATTATTATTATTTCCTTCCTTTTGCCTTTTGTTTTCGAGTCATCCTATTTTGGAAGATATTTATCTTACTTTTGCCTCTTGTTTTTTCAAAAATAAAGACACAACTTTAGATTTGGGGTTTATTTGATATTCTACCTTTGGGAATCGATGTTTCCTGCGCGCTTGTTATTCACTTGAATTCACCGCTCGTTGAAATCGTGTAAAATCACAAAAAAAAAGAATCAAATGTGATCATCAGGTAGTCCTTTGTATACTCTAACCTGGAGTTAACACATTCTTTTAGTTGTTGTTTTACAAAAGAGATCCGGTGTTTTTGTTGCACCGGTAGATTTTTTGTCTTCAATTTGATTCTTTTGGACCTTAAAGCATTTTGATGATGTTACCCACTTGTGCAACACCTTTGTGCTTCAAATAAAAAAAGTTTTCATGATTCATGCAGTAATTTAGAACTATAATTTTGTTATATTAATGACTCTGCATAGAAAAATAAAGGTAGAGCCTTTTGAGGTGAAGTTATTTTTAGGATATAAAGCTATAAAAAAAGTTGAAGAATGGAGAAAATTATAATCTTGGGACTGCCTAGCATCCCCACTTATACATCAACCATTCCCGATATGAGAATCTTTGATCTCTATTTTTTTGTCGTTGTTAATATACTCATTAAACTTAGAGGGTCTTTTGTTTGGGTTTTAGTTGTCTCATGCACCACCATCAATAAATTGTTGTGAACTTGAATGGGTCGCTGGGATGAACTATGCAACTATGCCTCCCCTGCAAATAATCATGAAGTAGGCCTCCGGAAGTGGTGGTAACGGTGGCACGGAGATGTGTCGTTTTACATTTGTAGCTTGAGAGCAGTTTATCGCTCCCGCAGAAGAAACACATGGAAAACATCATAAACAAAATGAACTTCATTTTGCGATTAAAGGAGCCAATTCATTTCTCAATGGATTTGAAGGATTACAAAGATAGCTCATAGGCCAGCGCAATGTGGCATCCCGCAAAACCACTACTAGAAAATCGCGTTGTTTTTGTGCATTGCAACGTCATCATCATGCATTTGTTTGTCTGAAACTATTTTCAATAAGCCTATTTTTGTTTTCTAAAAATACCCTTCTCTTCTTTCAAAATAAGTCTTATAATTATCTGTTAAATTGTTTGCCTAAAAGTTATTTGCTAAAAAGATTTGAAAACCAAACAACACCATAAATATTTTACAAGCTAATAAAACCCAAACCCTAAGCTATTCCTACCTAAACCTAGTCTACCCACCAACCACAGCACGCCACCTCACCTTTCCCTCCACCTCATCACAACCACCGCCACCTCACCAATCCACACCCCATCCCCTCTCTCTCTCTTCCTCACAGCCAACCCCATCCCCACTTCCTCTCTCTCACCGCCTGCTCCCCCTCTCCCTTACACCCCGGCCCCACCTCCTGGACCGACCCCACCCGCAGCCTCACTCCCTCTCTCCTCTGCCCCACTTCCTCACATAGCACCCCCACCTACCCCCTCTCTCTTCCTCCACTCCACCCGCGCGGCCCGCACGCCCCACCCCAGGCCCCACTCTCTCCCTGGCCGCCTGGGCCCCACCCAGCTCCCACCAACCCCCGCTCCCTCCTTCCTCCTCTCTGCCCGACCCGCTCCCGCACCCCGACGCGCGCCCGCCCCTCCTTCCTCTCCGGCGCCGGCCACCGCCCCCAGCCCGTCCGCCTCCGGCCTTCCCTCCCTCTCCTCTACTCAACAACCATCCCCACCCCGCGTCGGCCGCCCGTCTTCGGTGCCCCCGCCCCATCTCCCTCCTTCCGCCACCGCCTCTCTCCGGCGAGCCGCCTCCCGCCGCCTCTGCCCCGGCTCCTCCTCCCGCGTCTGCCTCGCCGCGACCTCACCGGCGTCGCCTCCCCACCGCGCGTCCCCGACCCGCCCTCGCTTTGGCCGCCTGCTCCACCGGACCGCCTCCCTCACCTCCCTCTGCAACCGCCCGCCCGACGCCGCCCTGCGGTCCCCCTCGGCACCACCCTCCCTCCATCCTGCCAGCGAGCTCGCGTCGGCGAGCCCGTCGCTGCCAGGTCCCGCGTGAGCGTGGCCGCACCCCGCCTCCCCGCCGCCTGTCTCCCTCGCTCCCCGGCCCGCCGCTCGCCTTCGCGCAGCCCCCGTTGGCCACTTTTGTGATGTTCGTGTGGTATGTGCGAGTCTGGCGCTGGTGCATGTGCGCATCGAGGCCACCGTTCCGTTGCTTCCTTAGACATGAACTCGACATCCAAAGATCGACACCGACCCGATAGAGACCCGAGCGAGCCCGATGAACCATTGATGACCCTCGAAGAACCACCGACAAGGGTATCAAACGACATGCTCTGCTTCCTGGATCCTCATGAACTCCTTCACGGATTCCAAGTTCAGCCGCTCCCGAAGACCGATCACGGATCCGGTGGCCAAGACCCTGAACTCGGAGATCCTCTTCACGCAACGCCAAGCACGCCGACATGGAACCGACAAGTTCGCCTACCCGGACACCGTGCGACAAGACCTTCTCGGAACCGAGGATCATCAAGACTTCCGCTCGGCAACACCAAGTACTCCTTCCTGGCTTCGAAACCCGACCCCGTGGGACCCGACGAGATCTCGCAACGACAAGAACGACACCGACCAGGGCGAGTCCGATGCGCCCCCGACGCCACACCAAGTCCTCCTTCCCGGAACGCCAAGCTCTCTTCCGTTGTCCGAGAACAATCCCGTCGGACCGTTTCCCCGTTGAACCCTGAGACTCAACCCCGAACCCCTCGGAGCCCAAGTTCGTCGAACCCTAATGTGTGACCCCGATCCGAGCCCCTATTTTATAAATGCCATCTATATAAATTGTTGCATATAAAATTGTCATACTCGCATGCATATTGTCTGTGGTTTGGGGGCATTATGCCGATTCACCTCATAATTAAATATGGGGCCCATATGCGGGCAAATCTAGTCTTATATTGGCCTCATTTAAACTTGTGTAGCGAACCGGTGCTATCTTTTGCCATATTAAGACAGCATTTAATTTGCGGGGTAGATAAATAACTTGAACCGTTTAATTAATTGTCGGGACCCCCGGTTCCGCTTAATATTGCCTAATTGTATCGCACCTTGCCATGTCATACATCATGCATGCATCATGACCGATTTTCTACCGTAGTATTAAACAGTGCATCCGGTGTTTCTTCTAGTGTTTTGCTTCTTCGCGGATAAGGCCGTTGAGTTGATGTGAGCTTTGCCCCGATCTTCGGATGAATCTTCGGCAATGTTTATCAGGCGAGCATCTCCCCCTTTCTACATATCTTACTTTTATAGTATTTATTTCCCTCCTGTTGATATATTGCTATCTGTGTTGCGTTGCTCTAGTTTTCGTACCCGTGATATCCCTTGCAGCCTTATATTGCCTTGGACACCTCCTATTACCTGTTGTTTGGTAGATAGTTGGACCTGCGCGTCGTAGTCGCTTGCTCAACTGCTGTTGCGTGTCGTCAAGTACCACAGTGGTTGGAGTATTGCCGCATGTTTAATGTTGGAGATGATCATGGCTTTAATTATCGTTCACTTTAATTACTGTTTAACAACTAAAATTGAAGTAGGAAAGCAGAGGCACAGGTGGGCAATAGATGTTATTTGGTTGTTAACCGTCCACTTGTGTCCCGTAGGACCCCGAGTACTTGATACCTGTTCCTTGAATATTCGCGCTATCCACATCCGGGAGGCTTATGGGACCCCCCCTGAGCCAGAGCTTGATTCATTCTTATTTCTTGGGGCCACAAACTAGTTTGAGGTTTTATGTACTATCCTGTACTTATGCCATGCTTTACTGCTTTATTACGATTGTGCGAGGAGCACCTGTACTGTTTAGGTAAGCGGAGTGTTTTCGCGGTATCGACAAGCCCAGTTTTGGGTTCCCAGTCGTTTACAGCCATTGTCGCAAACCTTGAGTCCGTCTCGAAGTCAGCTAGCTTCGTTGCGGGTCTACTCAATGGGGTGGCCCCCTGAAATATTTCTGAATCTTGTGATTGCTTTGTCGTGAAAGCCTCGTTGGGTTTTGATTTGGTTTTTCCGAGGTTGATCGGGTGTGTGTTGCTATTTGTGCACCCCTGCAGGGTAAAACTTTCTGAAAGCCGTGTCCGCGGTTATGGACGACTTGGAGCACAGTATCTCGATCATAGACAACTATAACTAAAGTAGTGCTATAAATTTGACTTTATAATGACTAGTAATCAGTTTCACTATAATGGAATGGCTAAATAAAACTGCCAACAATTGCTTGTTTGGGTTGTCGCTTGCGACCATTGTATCTGACTAGTAAGTATTGCAACTACAACGGAATGGCTAAATAAAAGTACCAACAACTATTGGGTTTTTGGGATATCCCATGCTATTTGTATTTGACTAGTAAGTGTCTCAACTACAATGGAATGGTTAAATAAAAGTGCCCACTGCTTATTTTATCAGGATGATTACCTATACTTGACTAGTAATTGCTGCAACGATAACTGAACAAATAAAACTGCCAACTGCGTGAGTTCCTCGGTTGACTTCCTCGTTTGGTCTCGAGGGGGAAACACCAGGATGGGTTTGTTTGATGGTAGCATCAGGTTGGTTCCGAATAGGTCTTTCCCATCCCTCTCTGATAGCCGACAGTTATATCGAGTCTCTATAGGTTGTTTAGTGCATGCTGCCGCTGCCGCTCAGTCCACCATACCTATGTAGGCGAGGACCGCCGAATTCTAGCCTCGCCGTGTACTGGCCTCAGTACTGACGCTCCTCTTTTTCCTTTGCCCTTTGTCGCCACCCCTTTTGTTTAAGCAGGTTTTGAGATCGACGTCGTTAGCAGGGTTACCCTTCCGGCTTGGCCTGGGCAGGGTTATGGACGCCATTGGTTATTCTTCAGGGCTCTTAGCCCCATTTGCATCTTGTCCGTAGTCGAACGCTCTATCATTTCAAGGTGATTTGGATCTTTGTATATTATATGTGTATTCTTGACTCGTTGAGTCGCTGTTGTATATATCTGTTATGTGGGTCCCAACGAGGACTGTTGTGTAATGTTATTACTTCGTTTTCCACCCGCACGCAAGTGC
This sequence comes from Avena sativa, assembly GCA_916181665.1. NCBI lineage: Eukaryota > Viridiplantae > Streptophyta > Magnoliopsida > Poales > Poaceae > Avena > Avena sativa. The sequence goes on along the minus strand of OV702282.1, from coordinate 443,112,823 downwards.
CTGGTGGGCACCTTTGGATCGTTTCTATGCGGGTTTGGCGGGAAGCGCTGAAACTTGCATAGGGCCGATTCTGAGGGTGTTACAGAGTGGTATCAGAGCTCAGCAGTTGCGATACCCCACAAGTCCAGCCTGTAGGATAACCTAGCTAACGGCCGAAGTAGAGTGTCAAAATTATTTTGCAAAATCGGTTGGATAGATCTGATTAGGTCTGCTTTTACTCCTTATCCCTTTGCTATTCTCCTCTCACCTCTGCGTGTTTTGAATCCGCTCTCTTCTCTCTCTTCGAGTCCAGGATTTCTCGTGGTTGGGTTCCGTCGTACCTTCAGGGTTTCGCTTCCTCCTTTGGTGACGGTGTTGCTACATCTGGTCTTCATGCTATCCGAGGAACCCGTCGTCTGGTGGACTTCTCTTTGTTCCTTCTTGTGCCTTCCGGTGTTTTCCGACGCGACGACATTATCTACGCCAGATCCGACGCAGAGTCTGCATCACTCCTTTGGTTCTGAACCTCGCTTGTCGAGATCTACAATCTGAATTCCGAGAGTTGGTTGCATAATTCGCCTATTCGTGTGCAGAGTAATGGTTTGGGTGCGCGATGGACTGATCCCCATCCGACTACTCTTATCATTCGCTCTTGTACATCGAATCAATGGATCCAGCAGTTTTACTCCGTCCACGGAAGTCAGGGGTGGCTCAATTTGTGGATACCTCTACCTTCGACCTTTTGTTCCCGGAGAGTTCCCTTGACAATCACGGACAACGACCTCTTGTTAGTGGTGTCGCGAGGATCTACACGAAGCGAGAAGACGCAGATCGCTGACCTTCCTTCCGGTACCACGAGGCGGATCTCGAGGGCGAGATCCATTGTTAGTGGTGTCGAATTGTGGCATCCCGCAAAACCACTACTAGAAAATCGCGTTGTTTTTGTGCATTGCAACGTCATCATCATGCATTTGTTTGTCTGAAACTATTTTCAATAAGCCTATTTTTGTTTTCTAAAAATACCCTTCTCTTCTTTCAAAATAAGTCTTATAATTATCTGTTAAATTGTTTGCCTAAAAGTTATTTGCTAAAAAGATTTGAAAACCAAACAACACCATAAATATTTTACAAGCTAATAAAACCCAAACCCTAAGCTATTCCTACCTAAACCTAGTCTACCCACCAACCACAGCACGCCACCTCACCTTTCCCTCCACCTCATCACAACCACCGCCACCTCACCAATCCACACCCCATCCCCTCTCTCTCTTCCTCACAGCCAACCCCATCCCCACTTCCTCTCTCTCACCGCCTGCTCCCCCTCTCCCTTACACCCCGGCCCCACCTCCTGGACCGACCCCACCCGCAGCCTCACTCCCTCTCTCCTCTGCCCCACTTCCTCACATAGCACCCCCACCTACCCCCTCTCTCTTCCTCCACTCCACCCGCGCGGCCCGCACGCCCCACCCCAGGCCCCACTCTCTCCCTGGCCGCCTGGGCCCCACCCAGCTCCCACCAACCCCCGCTCCCTCCTTCCTCCTCTCTGCCCAACCCGCTCCCGCACCCCAACGCGCGCCCGCCCCTCCTTCCTCTCCGGCGCCGGCCACCGCCCCCAGCCCGTCCGCCTCCGGCCTTCCCTCCCTCTCCTCTACTCAACAACCATCCCCACCCCGCGTCGGCCGCCCGTCTTAGGTGCCCCCGCCCCATCTCCCTCCTTCCGCCACCGCCTCTCTCCGGCGAGCCCGCCTCCCGCCGCCTCTGCCCCGGCTCCTCCTCCCGCGTCTGCCTCGCCGCGACCTCACCGGCGTTGCCTCCCCACCGCGCGTCCCCGACCCGCCCTCGCTCTGGCCGCCTGCTCCACCGGACCGCCTCCCTCACCTCCCTCTGCAACCGCCCGCCCGACGCCGCCCTGCGGTCCCCCTCGGCACCACCCTCCCTCCATCCTGCCAGCGAGCTCGCGCCGGCGAGCCCGTCGCCGCTAGGTCCCGTGTGAGCGTGGCCGCACCCTGCCTCCCCGCCGCCTGTCTCCCTCGCTCCCCGGCCCGCCGCTCGCCTTCGCGCACCGAGTCCGGCCTCCTCGTCCCAGGCGCCCTCACCTCCGTTGCTACGTGCTGCACTGCTCAAGCCAGTAGCCCCCGTTGGCCACTTTTGTGATGTTCGTGTGGTATGTGCGAGTCTGGCGCTGGTGCATGTGCGCAGCGAGGCCACCGTTCCGTTGCTTCCTTAGACATGAACTCGACATCCCAAGATCGACACCGACCCGATAGAGACCCGAGCGAGCCCGATGAACCATTGATGACCCTCGAAGAACCACCGACAAGGGTATCAAACGACATGCTCTGCTTCCTGGATCCTCATGAACTCCTTCACGGATTCCAAGTTCAGCCGCTCCCGAAGACCGATCACGGATCCGGTGGCCGAGACCCTGAACTCGGAGATCCTCTTCACGCAACGCCAAGCACGCCGACATGGAATCGACAAGTTCGCCTACCCGGACACCGTGCAACAAGACCTTCTCGGAACCGAGGATCATCAAGACTTCCGCTCGGCAACGCCAAGTACTCCTTCCTGGCTTCGAAACCCGACCCCGTGGGACCCGACGAGATCTCGCAACGACAAGAACGACACCGACCAGGGCGAGTCCGATGCGCCCCCGACGCCACACCAAGTCCTCCTTCCCGGAACGCCAAGCTCTCTTCCGTTGTCCGAGAACAATCCTGTCGGACCGTTTCCCCGTTGAACCCTGAGACTCAACCCCGAACCCCTCGGAGCCCAAGTTCGTCAAACCCTAATGTGTGACCCCGATCCGAGCCCCTATTTTATAAATGCCATCTATATAAATTGTTGCATATAAAATTGTCATACTCGCATGCATATTGTCTGTGGTTTGGGGGCATTATGCCGATTCACCTCATAATTAAATATGGGGCCCATATGCGGGCAAATCTAGTCTTATATTGGCCTCATTTAAACTTGTGTAGCGAACCGGTGCTATCTTTTGCCATATTAAGACAACATTTAATTTGCGGGGTAGATAAATAACTTGAACCGTTTAATTAATTGTCGGGACCCCCGGTTCCGCTTAATATTGCCTAATTGTATCGCACCTTGCCATGTCATACATCATGCATGCATCATGCCCGATTTTCTACCGTAGTATTAAACAGTGCATCTGGTGTTTCTTCTAGTGTTTTGCTTCTTCGCGGATAAGGCCGTTGAGTTGATGTGAGCTTTGCCCCGATCTTCGGATGAATCTTCGGCAATGTTTATCAGGCGAGCATCTCCCCCTTTCTACCTATCTTACTTTTATAGTATTTATTTCCCTCCTGTTGATCTATTGCTATCTGTGTTGCGTTGCTCTAGTTTTCGTACCCGTGATATCCCTTGCAGCCTTATATTGCCTTGGACACCTCCTATTACCTGTTGTTTGGTAGATAGTTGGACCTGCGCGTCGTAGTCGCTTGCTCAAGTGCTGTTGCGTGTCGTCAAGTACCACAGTGGTTGGAGTATTGCCGCATGTTTAATGTTGGAGATGATCATGGCTTTAATTATCGTTCACTTTAATTACTATTTAACAACTAAAATTGAAGTAGGAAAGCAGAGGCATAGGTGGGCAATAGATGTTATTTGATTGTTAACCGTCCACTTGTGTCCCGTAGGACCCCAAGTACTTGATACCTGTTCCTTGAATATTCGCGCTATCCACATCCGGGAGGCTTATGGGACCCCCCTGAGCCAGAGCTTGATTCATTCTTATTTCTTGGGGCCACAAACTAGTTTGAGGTTTTATGTACTATCCTATACTTATGCCATGCTTTACTGCTTTATTACGATTGTGCGAGGAGCACCTGTACTGTTTAGGTAAGCGGAGTGTTTTCGCGGTATCGACAAGCCCAGTTTTGGGTTCCCAGTCGTTTACAGCCATTGTCGCAAACCTTGAGTCCGTCTCGAAGTCAGCTAGCTTCGTTGCGGGTCTACTCAATGGGGTGGCCCCCTGAAATATTTCTGAATCTTGTGATTGCTTTGTCGTGAAAGCCTCGTTGGGTTTTGATTTGGTTTTTCCGAGGTTGATCGAGTGTGTATTGCTATTTGTGCACCCCTGCAGGGTAAAACTTTCTGAAAGCCGTGTCCACGGTTATGGACGACTTGGAGCACAGTATCTCGATCATAGACAACTATAACTAAAGTAGTGTTATAAATTTGACTTTATAATGACTAGTAATCAGCTTCACTATAATGGAATGGCTAAATAAAACTGCCAACAATTGCTTGTTTGGGTTGTCGCTTGCGACCATTGTATCTGACTAGTAAGTATTGCAACTACAACGGAATGGCTAAATAAAAGTACCAACAACTGTTGGGTTTTTGGGATATCCCATGCTATTTGTATTTGACTAGTAAGTGTCTCAACTACAATGGAATGGTTAAATAAAAGTGCCCACTGCTTATTTTATCAGGATGATTACCTATACTTGACTAGTAATTGCTGCAACGATAACTGAACAAATAAAACTGCCAACTGCGTGAGTTCCTCGGTTGACTTCCTCGTTTGGTCTCGAGGGGGAAACACCAGGATGGGTTTGTTTGATGGTAGCATCAGGTTGGTTCCGAATAGGTCTTTCCCATCCCTCTCTGATAGCCGACAGTTATATCGAGTCTCTATAGGTTGTTTAGTGCATGCTGCCGCTGCCGCTCAGTCCACCATACCTATGTAGGCGAGGACCGCCGAATTCTAGCCTCGCCGTGTACTGGCCTCAGTACTGACGCTCCTCTTTTTCCTTTGCCCTTTGTCGGCACCCCTTTCGTTTAATCAGGTTTTGAGATCGACGTCGTTAGCAGGGTTACCCTTCCGTCTTGGCCTGAGCAGGGTTATGGACGCCATTGGTTATTCTTCAGGGCTCTTAGCCCCATTTGCATCTTGTCCGTAGTCGAACGCTCTATCATTTCAAGGTGATTTGGATCTTTGTATATTATATCTGTATTCTTGACTCGTTGAGTCGTTGTTGTATATATCTGTTCTGTGGGTCCCATCGAGGACTGTTGTGTAATGTTATTACTTCGTTTTCCACCCGCACGCAAGTGCCTGGTGGGCACCTTTGAATCGTTTCTATGCGGGTTTGGCGGGAAGCGCTGAAACTTGCATAGGGCCGATTCTGAGGGTGTTACACGCAACCACGAGCTCTTCTGCCTAGCAGCAAGTGTGTCGCAAGAACCTTCAATCGTGAAAGAGTTGGCGACAACTGACAATGGATCCATCTTCCATTTGATTTCCATGCTATGCATGCGGCGTGTTGTAATATGTGTGTTCGGACTTTACGATGTTTTGCTGGTCGGGGCATTGAATTTTATGGTATGTATTTTCATTTGCATAATTTCCAAATTTAAAAATGGGTCAAATTTTTATTAGGAGGGAGCAATATCGCGCCGCTGCTAGGGAGAGACGCCCCCATACGCAGCTACTAGTGCTGACACCCCCATATGCACGGTACGATGTTGTTGCTAAAAAAACATATGGGACGCGACTAGAGATGCTCTAAAGACCCTACTAAGCTCACTGATTGCATACATGATGGCAATGATCTTATATCGATGAAACACGTGATTCTGCCACATGTTAATCTCTACTTTCTTCTCGGAGTGTCCTATCTTATTTTTGTATTATTTTAAGTCAATGGAAGCAAGTCTCTTAAAAATCCCTTTTGACCAAACCTATAAACAATTCCTTTTTGCAGGAGTTTTGCCTATTTTTACACCATACACATCTTTCACATGCACAAGTGTGCAACATTGTTCCATATGAAAGAGCAATGTAGTACATGATTTTTATGGTTTTACATTCTTAAAATTTATGTTATTCGTTTCATCATATATATATGAACTTTTTTAGTTTATTATTGTAATACTCATGTATTTGCATCATATCATTATCACTTTCTTAATGATTTATATATTATGGGATTTCTCAAGAATTTCCCTTGTTTGGCACAAAATTGCAACTTTCTGATATAGTACGTATCCAAAGATCCATTTCTGCATACTCCTATCTACTTTATATTCATGAATTGACAATATCGCAATTTTACTACTCTCGCAAATTCGATTTGATTATCCTAGGTTTAAGAAAAAATCTGGTTAAATCTATTAGTAGGAAATCGGATTGAGGTCGTGCCATTTCTTGTTTTCCATTCACAAAATTCCTGAGGCGCTGGCCATTGCGGAATTGGGTCGGTGTTTATAAAGTCCGGATCATAAGCCATCCAAATTAGTTAATTCGGCTGGGCCATTTTCAAAAGTGCAATTCCAAGAAGAGCGTCGATTTGGATCCCGTCCACCCTGGAGGATTTTAATATTTTTTTTTGAAAAGTTCAAATTTAAAGATTCAAAAAATCCAAAAAACAGGATGTAGATAATGATTTATAATATGCATATACATAAAATTATGTGAAAATACTTTGTATGTTGGCAACCGCAAAAAAGATAAATTTTAGATTTGGAAGCAATTTTGAACGGGCCTCCATTTTCCTAAAATTTGTCATATTGGTCTTTTTTGTTGTGCTCGAAATATAAACTCTTTTTATTAAAAATTTGCAGAATTGTATTTCGTATTGTTAGCTACACGAATATATTTTTTGTAAAAATTCAAAAAAATCCTCCATAGAGGACCATCTCCAAAGCCAAATTACCCCGTCCAAACACAGCTTAAGGCATCAATCATCGTCCGCCGCTTCCACGTGCTCACTACCACGTCCGCCGCTGCCGGCGGCTCCTTCTCGAGCACGCTTCCTAGCCGTGCTAAGGAAAAGTCACGCTCTAGTCAAACACACACTGCCGCTATCCTGCTATAGCTTAGCTTGGCTGCTCTGCTCTGCTTGCTCCTCCTCTTCCCCGTCTGTCTGTCTCACTCCTCCTCCAGCCAACCAGCCCAGCCATGGACGCGGCCGCGATGGAGGCCCTCATCCTGGAGCTGCACGCCGTGGAGGCTTACAAGTTCGGCGCCTTCGTGCTCAAGTCCGGCATCACCTCCCCGATCTACCTCGACCTCCGCGTGCTCGTCTCCCACCCGCGCCTCCTCTCCGCGGTCGCCGCCCTCCTCGGCTCCCTCGTCCCGGCCTCGCGCCCCTACGACCTCCTCTGCGGCGTCCCCTACACCGCGCTCCCCTTCGCCTCCGTGCTCTCCGTCGCCCGCAACGTCCCCATGATCCTCCGCCGCTACCACGACACCGGCCCGGGCGCCGCCCCCGCCATGCGCACCCAGGGCTCCTTCCGCGCCGGGCAAAAGGTCCTCATCGTCGAGGACCTCGTCACCAGCGGCGCCTCCGTGCTCGAGACCGTCGCGCCTCTACGCGACGAGGGCCTCCTCGTCGCCGACGCCGTCGTCGTGGTCGACCGCGAGCAGGGCGGCCGCGAGAACCTCGCGGCCAACGGGGTCACGCTGCACTCGCTCATGACGCTCACCGAGGTGCTCGCCGTGCTCGTCAGGCACGGGAGGGTCACCGAGGAGAAGGCCGCCGAGGTCAAGCGCTTCCTCGACGCCAACAGGACGGTGGCTGTGCCGCCAGGGACGCCGGTGAAGCCCAAGGTTGCTTCCAGGAAGACATTTGCGGAGAGGGCGAGGCTGGCCATGAATCCGATGGGGAGGAAGCTGTTCGAGGTGATGGAGGCGAAACAGAGCAACCTGTGTGTAGCTGCAGATGTTCAGACAACAAAAGAACTGCTTGAGCTCGCGGACAAGGTATATGAATCAGTAATAATAGACTTATAATTTATTGTTGATGCAAGATAGGTTAGTCACGCACTTGGAATTTCGCATTGGCGCTGGCTAATCAAGCATTTTGTTCTGATGAAATGTATTATACATTACTAGCATCTGTACTTGTACTTCGGATACGTATCAAGTAAAAACACAGATTTAGGTGTTATGTGAATGCAGACATGTTCTGCAAGTACTGTTGAGTAATCTTAATTATTTTATGTTTAGGCATGTGAAGGTATTCAGTACAATTCTTATCAGATTTTTTTACCATCATATTTCCTTATATGATAATTCTGCGCTTGGATGATGCTGCAAACTTTTGACATGTAATGCTGTAAATACTATTGAGGAATCTAATGCTGTAAATACTAAATAGTGTCATCTCATATTCTCATACGGTTCTTCACAGGTTGGATTAGATTTGTCTTTTCACTGTTTTTCTGAAATCCGTGATAAATTTGCATGTCCATTCTAAATCTGTGTAACTAGGCCCCCAATATTTACATGAAATATTTTTTTCCTCCGGCTGTAGGTTGGTCCAGAGATTTGCATGCTGAAAACCCATGTGGATATTTTGTCTGATTTTACACCAGATTTTGGTGTGAAGCTCCGATCGGTATGTTCACTTACGATGCAACCTTTTTTTCTTTCCACCATTCTCACTATTGATGATTTTTCTCACATTTTTATGTTTGCTAGTATATTAGTAGTGCCATACTAGTCCAGATAGTTATCCTGAGTTGCAGTTTGTTTGTCATTAATTAGGATCATTCTGAAAATAGAAAAAGAAATCAGGTGTAGGTTCAGTACAGAGTGTCTTTGTTCATATGTCATATTATGGAGCATGTTTCACTTCTGCATCTTTTAGAATCTGGGACTATGCTTTTTCCCCTCAGTCCTGTACACCCCACAGTAATGCCTTCACATTTGAGGACAATATACACCTTTATACCACAAGGCAATGTACTCTGTTTGCTAGATTTGTTTTCTCCTATAGCAGTGTGATATCTGCTACTTGGTTTATTTATACACAGCTTGTTTTTTACTTAATGATTCTTGAACTATTTTATGAAGATTGCTCAAGAGCACAACTTTTTGATCTTTGAAGACCGCAAATTCGCTGACATTGGAAACACGGTGACTATGCAATATGAAGGGTGAGATTGGGGTATTGTAAACCATCTACTGGTTTTGTTCATTTTATATATACACAATATGACTAGTGTACTTACTTTGATTCAGAGGAATATTCCGCATATCAGATTGGGCCGATATTGTCAATGCACATGTAGTTCCTGGACCTGGAATTGTAGATGGCTTGAAGCTGAAGGTACATTCTGCTCTTAACAGTTTCTTGCTTTATAACTGCTTAATACTGAGTTGAGAAGTCAAAATGGCAATGTTACAACTACTAATGGCTGATATGTTGTAGTGTACTAGTGCTTCAGAAATCTGGGGCTACTAATTATTCTGTTATATTATTGTCTTGAAGGGTTTGCCAAAAGGAAGAGGGTTACTTTTGCTTGCTGAAATGAGCTCAGCTGGCAACCTTGCTAATGGAGATTACACTGCAGCAGCTGTAAAGTTTGCTGAGCAACATACTGATTTTGTAATGGGATTTATATCAGTAAATCCTGCATCTTGGTCAGCGACACCATCAAATCCATCGTTTATCCATGCCACGCCTGGAGTTCAGACTGTTGCCGGAGGAGACGCCCTTGGTCAACAGTACAACACTCCTTATTCGGTGAGTTTGTTTAACTTTACAGTTACAAATTCTTTGTGTGACTACAGCATTTTTTTTCACACTTAATGCTAAGTTTTCGTTGTAAATTAGTGGTACTCTTTCACTATGTTACATAGAACTAATAGTTCGTTGTTGGCTACTGCCGTATCAGACATAGTATATGTCTGAAACCAACAAAAAAAATAGATAGTATATGTCCACTGTTAGGTACCGCTGTAATAGAAATAGTGCCGGGTGTCGATATGGTCAATTTAGATAGCGCCTGTTGTGTGATATGGTCGGTATACGCTTAAGATAAGCTGGGTTGTCAGGTATCATAGTATAATAGCTTGGATATGTTAGTATATAGCCCCTCTGGCTTGCAGACTGAATAATTATAAATTTCCTCTTCAACTAGAGACTTCTTTGAGTACAATATTGTTCAGGAGGTTGCTTAGAGCCTTAGACTGTCTGAGTCCTTTGTTCCTTTGTTATCCACGTGGACAGGATAAACAAGCAAGCATGACGAATCTCTGAGTTGTGATCTTTATCTTAAAAATAAAGGTTCTTAGGAGACTATAGGTTGTACTTGACTGTACCGCACTTGGACTAGTGTTATTTTTCCTCTGTGCAAAATCTTATCCTACGGTATCATGTGATATGATTGACTTGAAAATCAAAGAGGAAACTGCATAAGCCCAGCCAAGTAGTCTTCTGTTTTAGGAAACCAGCGAGTTGGGGAATGTTTCCGCATAACAGGCCTCGGCCCGATTTTCACATAACTAGCTAACTTATACTAGTTCGTTGAAGATTCTTGTTGTGTCTGTTCAATCCGAGAACCTTCTTTGAGCAAAACCAGTCGGTTATTTGAACTACTGTAAATATATTTAATAGGAGAATAATTTTCAAAAACCCTGAATCCCTTTTTTCCCAGTTGGCAATCTCTGCTTATCTCCTCTGTCTCACCTGCAACTTTGGCTGCGTAATTTCATCAGGTGATAAACGAGAGGGGCAGCGACATAATCATAGTCGGGCGTGGGATCATAAAGGCGAGCGATCCCGCCGAGGCTGCAAGGGAGTACCGCATCCAAGGGTGGCAGGCCTACCAAACCAGCTTGTTATGAGATTATTAAGCTGTCCTCAGCAATAAGATAGAGTAGCGAGCAAGGGCATTGAGGCGATCGGTGTAATAAGAAGTACCAAGCTCCCAGTCATCGCTGTGTTCCGCATCAAGGTTCACCAATAATCCTGCATCCGAGATGAACCAGAGCGCGTGTTCCTTTTCACCTTTCTTTTGCATTTTGTTTTGCTTGATTCTTCATTGACACGATTGTCGTGTTGTCGTCCCGCCTCCTGATCGTCACGCGGAGCCCGGCCTTCGTTCTCAAGGCTACCGTCACAGCCGGCCATCACTCCTATGTGGCCGCTTTCAGTGCCGTGTAGATTGGAGAGCACCAAAGTCTTTCCAATCGCTATCCTGCCAATGTGAGTCGACTTCAGACTATTGGTGCTCACCTTAACTTTTGGTTTTGGTCCCAATCAAACCTTGGAAGTTGGAATATATGGTCAAGAACGGCGGTCTGCAATCTATCACATCCATGGCACAACCATCAAACCTATCCTGAAGAAACAGTCTAGGTTCTCCAGGATCCGCTGGTAGACAGAAATTTCTCATGGCGGAGGTCGTCTTGTCGGCGGTGGTCGGCGACATGGTGGGCAGAGTGATATCCCTTCTTGCCAGCCGTTACAGCAGCCATGAACAGAGCACCGACGCCAAGCTAAAGAAGATAAGCCGGATGCTTATCAGGATCCACAGCGTGGTGGAGGAGGCCAAGGGGAGGCACATCATGAACCACGTCGCCCTCGACTGGCTCTCGGATCTCGACGATGGCGTGTGGCGAGGCCGTTATCTTCTGGACACGGTCGGTTGCAGAGGGGCCGAGCATGCAGAAGATGCGCGTGGTGATGGTGATGAGGTACAACCTTTCTCTCTGTCCTCGTTCAATCCTGCAAAGCGCGTGCGTGTCGCCGCAAGCACCGTGAGGTGCGTACTGTCTCGCCATGGTGCCGGCCTTGATGAGATCGACGGGGTGCTGGAGAGCTTGCAAAGCATGTCCGGCGATCTCGGGCAGTTCCTGATGCTGCTACAAGGCTGCAAGAGGATCCGCCGGCCTTTGGCTACCAGTATCTTCGTCGACAACGGGCAGATGTTTGGCAGGCATGTCGAGAGAGAAAGGGTCATCAACTTCTTGCTCCACGACGACCACGGTCCGTGTCTGTCGAGGGAGAAACAGACACTGCCTTTGCTTCCGATCGTCGGCGACATCGGGGTCGGGAAAACCACCCTAGTGCAGCACGTCTGCGACGACCCTCGGCTGCGCGGCCGCTTCCCGCTGATCATGCTCTTCAACTTCTCATCGACCTATGCCATGGCCATGGGCGAGGCGGCCGTTGCTCTGAAATCGAAGCACGTGATCGGAGGGTCCGGAAGCCTCAAACACCCGCTCCACGCGCTCGACGGGAGCTTCCGCGCCAAGCGGTTCCTGATGGTGTTCGAGGACGTCGACATGCACAAGAAGAAGATACTGGAGGAGCTCCTGCCGAGCCTGCGACGCCACGGCAAACAGGGGAGCAAGATCATTGTCACCACCAACAACACTCGCGTGGCGGCCAGCATGGGGACGGTGGAGCCGATCAGACTCAAAGTCCTGCCGCACCCGGAGTACTGGTTCTTCTTCAAGGCGCACGCCTTCGCTGCCGCCGCGGACGCCGAGGAGAACCCGAGGCTGCTGGCGGTCGGCGGAGCCATCGCGAGGAAGCTCAACGGGTCGTTCTTCGGCGCCAAGATCGTCGGAGGCGTGCTGAGAGCGCATCCGAATCTGCGGCTCTGGTGCAAGATCCTCAGAAGCGACATCGGGGGCTTGTCCTTGCTGGGTGATGGCCTTGGGTACATCTCGGATCTGGCGGAGAGTCTGCTGCCGAGCCATGTCAGCATGCGCCAGCTGATCATTTCCAAGAAACCGTTTGGCTCGTCTCTTCAGCCCGAATTCACCAGGTTTCATGATATGTTTCTGTCGCCAAGTCCTGATGATGCTGCCCCGGAAAGCTCTTCTGCGGCAGATGTTCGTAATGCAAAAGTGTTGTTGTGCAGGACAGTGCTGCCATTCTATTCTGTGTACTATAATGCTCTTTGCACTGTAAGTTCTGAAGCAGTTCATCCAATTTCAGACCTTAGGTGTGGAAAATCTATGTTTTAGGAAACTGAAGCTTGTGTACGGTAATTCAGTGTTTTTTTTTATCCAAATGTATGTACAAATAGATTATACTGAATTTGTGCTATCCTCCGGAAATACTTCTTTGAGTTGCTCTTAATCGTCCTTGGGTCAAAATGGCACTTGCTTTTGTCAATTGATCTCAACGTGACAGGGCCCAACGGCCCGTCACGCTCTTATCCGCGTCCTGATCGGGGGCGTCCAACCCTATCTGGTTGGTGGGCCATTGTCGCCAGCGCTATATAAAGGAGGTGGGGGACCGGCAGCACGCCTCACGAGGTTAGCCGTGCCTTAGCCGTCCCACCTACAAGCCCTACCGATCTAGGCTAAGCGCTGCGCCGACGGGAAGCACCACCGCCGCCACACACTCGCACCCCTATTCCCCATGGCCAATGACGGCGGCTTCAGCTCCGGCACAAGTTCCGGCATCCCCCCTGGCTCGTGCATGTCGAGCCAGGGCGTAGGTGGTTTTCCCTCCTCTCAGATCCCTCTCCCCCTCTCTCAGTTTAGTGGCTAGATACGCAAGATTAAAGTGCTACCGAGTAGATCTAGACTAGTCTATTGCAAAGCTAAACAAACAATGGTATCAGAGCCAATCGTGGCTAGATTTGTTCGGTGCAAAAGAAATCAAAAGTGAAAAAACTAGATCTAAAGTGTGCCTGCCTCGCGGCCGCGCCGTTCCTCTCGATTTAGATGGGTATCCTACGAAGACATCTAAACGAAGAACCAACCCCTTCGGGGGCAAAGAAAATCCTAGGTCTAAGCCCCAAAAGCAACCCCAAATCAAAGACAGCCCTAGATCCCGCATGCAAAAAAAACCCAAGCCAAAAGAAAAGACACCCCGGCCAAGGGGGCAAAGAAAATCCTAGGTCTAAGCCCCAAAAGCAACCCCAAATCAAAGACAGCCCCAGATCCCGCATGCAAAAAAAACCCAAGCCAAAAGAAAAGACACCCCGGCCATCGCCGGGAAAAAAGATCTGCCCCACCTCGGCCACTTGACGGCGGTGCACCCACCCTCGGGTGGATGCACGCGTCGGCAAGGAGCCAAGGAGAGGCACCGCCGCCATCTCCTTCTCTGTTTTTGGGGGAGGTGGGAGGTGGAAGAAATAGATGAGGGGGGACCCACCGGGCCGCCGACGTGCGTCGGCGAAGGGCGCCGCCGCTGCGCCGCTTGACGGCGGTGCGCCCACCCTCGGGTGGACGCGCAACCGGCAAGAAGGGCAGGGGGCGCCGATGCTCGTGGGAGAGGAAGGGGGCCGCCGGCTGCGCCGGGCGGTGCCGCCTTGCCTCGGTCCCCATCGGGCTTGGGAGCCAGAGAATGGCAGAGAGGGAGGGGCGCGCTGCCTGCGTCACCGTCGCCGCGCGGGGCGGCCACCTCGCCTCGCCCGCTCGCACTGCTCACCGAGGGCCTCCGCCGGCTCACCGAGCGCGGGGCTGGACGCCACCGCTGCTGCGGGAGGCATAAGGGGGCGTGGGGAGGGAGGGGCTCGCCGCCGGCAACGCTGTCGGGCGGCGCAGCCGCCTCGCCATCCTCCACGGCGCCGCCACAGAGAGGAGCCGAAGGGGGCGTCGGGGGGGAGAACGGGAGTTAGGGTTTTCCAGGGGGCGCGGTCTGGCCGTTTTGTCCCCGCGAGGAGCGCGGGGAGCCGTCCGATCTAGGGCGGCAGAGATGGGTGGCTAGGATCGAAGCGGGCGGGCGGTCGCCGTTGCTGGCGGGCCAGGTGGGCCGAGTGGGCAGCTAGGGGGGCAGCTGCTGGGCCGCTGGCGAGCAAGCCCGCTTGCGCGTCTCTGCTGCGCATGGGCGGCGCACAAGCTAGCGGGCGCGCGGGCAGGGCAGGGCGCAGGCAGGCCTTGGCGGGCACAGGCCGCGGGCAGCCGGCCGCTCTAGCGAGCGCCCCGCGTGGTAGATAGCCGCCAGGCTGCTGGGCCACGCTGGCCAATGTAGCAGCTTCTGTTTATTGTTTTTTCAGGAGCTATGTTTGATGTTTTTTATCAGTTTTTTATGGAATTTTGTACAGTTTTCTCTAGTCATATTATTTCAATGAATATTTGTCTAGAGAATGCATGAGAGGCAGAATTTTTTCTGTAAAGTTTTAAAAGTTTATGAATGTTGTAATAATGTTTCAGCTGCAAATAGTCGTTTTAAATTGCTAGAATGCAATAAAAGCGTGTTAAATTTTGTTTGAAAAGATGTGACAAAGTAATTAAAGATGATTGTGTCTCATGTTATTAATTGACCAACGTTATTAATAAGCATGATCATGATCTTTTCCATTGAGTATTAATGGTGTATTTAATTTTATTTTACCCAACGGTGATATAACCTTAAATGGCACAAGCAATTGCATGCTTAATTTATACCAACGTTGGATTAATGCATACAGTTGTTTTTGGTTATCTCACATCTTTTGTGGTTTTCAGGAGTTCTCAACCTCATGAGCTACCTGAAGGACATCCCACTGCTCAGGGGGGATAACTACTCCGAATGGAGGAAAAGGGTTGATCTGGCGTTTGTCTGCGCCGAGGTGGACTGGGTGGTTGACACTAAACAACCAGTCAAGCCCGAAGACCCAGTAAGGGGCGATGCTGAGGAAAGTGCTGCATTTGAAAAGAGAAAGAAGGACCATGCTCCTTTGGAGCTGGCCTACTCAATAGACAATCAAAAGTGGGTGAACGCCAATAAAAAATGTTTGGCTTTTGTCAATAACACAATTGAGAACGCAATAGTGGGCTCAATTGGAGAGTGTGCCTCTGTTGGCGAATACCTTGCAAAGATAAAGAGCCAGTTTACTGGCTCTTCAAAGATGTATGCAACCCAGCTGCTAAAATAGCTGGTGACAGAAAAGTATACGGGAGGGCCACATGGCATTAGAGAGCACATCTTGAGGATGTCCAACATGGCGGCTAAGTTGAAGCCCATGGATGAGGTCCTCGAGCTCAAGCCTGCTCTTCTGGTGCATCTTGTCATGGCCTCTCTTCCCTAACAGTTCGAGAACTTCGTCATCAACTATAACATGTCCCCTGAAAAGTGGGACATTGAAAAGACCATAGGGATATGTTCTCAAGAGGAAGAAAGGCTAAAGTCCATTCACGGTGGTTTCTTGAACTACGTGAAGGACAATAGGAAGAGGAACTTCACCAACAGTAACCATGGTGGCTCACCTTCCAAGCCACATGGAAAGGGCCCACAACAGCACCAGCATCAGTACCAGCAGTCTACCCCTAGGGACAAAGACCAGTGCCACCATTGCAAAAAGGTTGGCCACTACAAGAAGGATTGTCCAATATGGCTGAAGTCCATAATGGCCAAATATGGTAAAGATATAGTCTCTTTTGTTAATGAATCTCTGTATGAAAAGTTTTCTAAATCTACTTGGTGGATTGACTCTGGTGCAACTGTTCATGTTGCCAACTCTTTATAGGGGTTCTATTCGACAAGGATTTTGCCAAAAAGAGAAAGACTCATTGAAGTGGCGAATGGGATTGAAGCAGAAGTGGAGGTTGTTGGCGACATTCCTCTGGAGCTGGCTGATGGCTCTTCTCTTTTGCTTAAAGATGTTCTTTTTGTTTCTTCCATTCATAGAAATTTAATAAGTGTGTCGTGCTTGGACAAAGACTTGTATGAGTGTTATTTTGGACATGGCAAATGTGCCATTTGGTTGAAAGATACTTGTGTGGGTGTTGCTACACTACATGACAAGCTTTATTTATTATCTTTGCATGAGAAAGTATTTTCTGTGTGTGATGTGAATGAACAAGTTCCCTTGTCGAACAAAGAACAAAAGAAAAGAAAGCGAACTCTTGACTCATCGAAGTTATGGCACTGCAGATTAGGCCATATTTCGAGGGGAAGAATAGAAAGCCTCGTTAAAATAACATTCTTCCTCCGTTAGAGTTCTCGGACATAGAACAATGCATAGATTTTATTAAACGAAAGTATGTAAAACAAATTAAAAAGGGTGCAAACCGAAGTATAGCTACACTAGAAATAATCCACACGGATATTTGTGGACCGTTTCCGGTGAAAAGTGTGGATGGATACGATTCATTCATAACATTCACGGATGATCACTCCCGATATGGTTATATTTATCCAATTAAAGAAAGATCTGAAGCATTGGATAAATTTAAATTTTTCAAAGCTGAAGTAGAAAATCAGCATAATAAAAGAATTAAGATAGTCCGGTCCGATCGTGGGGGGAGTACTACGGTCGGCATACTCCATATGGTCAAGTACCAGGACCTTTTGCAAGGTTCCTGCAGGAAAATGGAATAGTCGCCCAGTATTATATGCCGGGTGAACCTCAGCAAAACGGAGTAGCTAAAAGGCGTAACCGTACCCTTATGGATATGGTACACAACATGATGAGCTATTCCACCCTCCCATTGGGATTGTGGATGGAGGCGCTTAAAACCGCCATTCACATTCTCAACAGAGTACCAAGTAAGTCGGTGCCCAAAATGCTGTATGAATTGTGGACAGGCAGAGTCCCCTCTCTGCACCACTTGATGGTCTGGGGAAGCCCAGCTGGGGCAAAAAATTTCAATCCAAACATTGCAAAGTTAGACCCCAAAACAGTATCTTGCCACTTTATTGGCTATCCAAATAAGTCAAAAGGCTATCGTTTATACTGTCCTGACAGATACACAAAGTTTGTAGAAACGAGACATGCAGTCTTCTTGGAGGACGAACTGATGAGGGGGAGCACGGTAGCTCGGGAAATTTATCTTGAGGAGAAGAGGGTGCATGCACCAAATCCGATGACTCAGGAGCCATTTTTCTCGCTACTTGTTGTGCCACCATCTACAACCCCTGAGGTTGTGGTGTCGGCACCTGTTGTGACTCCACACGTGACAACAATGGGCGAAAGTTCGGAACCTGTCCATCAGGAGCCACCTGAACCCACTGTTGAGCACGAAAGGGAGACAGAACAGCCATATACTGTAAATGTGCCTGAACCCGAGGCAAGAAATGGAAAGAGTCTGATGAACTCAGAAGGTCTAAAAGAGAACGAAGACCAGCCATTTCCAAAGAAATCTACAAAGTCTACAACATAGTTCATATGGAGGGCGATCCTACCTCATATGAAGAAGCCATGAGTAGCCCTCACTCAGCCAAGTGGGTGGAGGCAATGGAAGATGAAATGAAATCGATGAGTTCCAACAATGTTTGGGACTTAGAGGAAATTCCTAAAGGAGCCAAAACAGTAGGATGCAAATGGGTCTATAAAACAAAGTATGACTCCAATGGGAATGTAGAAAAGTACAAAGCTAGACTTGTGGCAAAAGGCTTTACGCAAAGATAAGACGTAGACTACAATGAGACTTTTTCTCCGGTCTCATGTAAGGACTCCTTCAGAATCATCATGGCACTAGTTGCACATTTTGATTTAGAGTTGCATCAAATGGATGTTAAGACGGCATTTCTAAATGAAAATTTAGAAGAAAATGTTTACATGAAACAACCCAAGGGTTTTTCATGGAGGGGAAGGAACATATGGGATGTCGCATAAAGAAATCCATTTATGGGTTAAAGCAAGTCTCTAGATAGTGGTATTTAAAGTTTAATGATACAATTAAAAGATTTGGATTCAAGAAAAATGTTGAGGACAACCGCATTTATGCAAAGTTCAAAAGTGGGAAATATATTTTCCTAATTCTGTATGTGGATGACATCCTGCTTGCTAGCAGTGATGTTAGTCTACTACTAGAGACAAAGAAGTTCTTGTCATCAAATTTTGACATGAAAGACCTTGGTGAAGCTTCTTATGTTTTGGGCATAGAAATTCACCGAGATAGAAAGAATGGAGTGTTAGGACTGTCGCAGAAAGCGTATTGTGAAAAGATTTTAAAGAAATACAATATGCATGCGAGTAATGCAACACCTGCTCCCATAGTCAAGGGCGATAGTTTTGGGAAATCCCAATGTCCAAAGAATAAATATGAGATCGATCAAATGAAGTTAGTACCATATGCTTCGGCTGTTGGAAGCTTACAGTATGCACAAGTGTGCACTCGCCCTGACTTAGCTTTTATCACCGGGGTACTCGGTAGATATCAAGAGAATCCAGGCATAGAGCACTGGAAGATGGTAAAGAAAGCTTTGCGTTATGTGCAAGGCACAAAAAGCCTCATGCTAACATACAAGAGATCTGATTCCCTAGAGATAAAAGGGTACTCAGATGCGGATTTTGCGGGAGATAAAGACGACAGAAAGTCCACGACAGGATAAGTCTTTACTCTCGCAGGAGGTGCTATTTCGTGGAGAAGCGCCAAACAGTCGATAGTTGCATCATCTACGATGTATGCAGAATTTATAGCATGTTATGAGGCTATGTGACAGGCGTTATGGTTAAAGAAATTTTTACCCGATTTGAAAGTGGTTGACTGCATCAGCAGGCCACTAAAGATGTACTGTGACAACGATCCCGCAGTATTTTATGCTCACAACAACAAGTCGAGTAATGCTACAAAGTCTATAGATATAAAGTATTATGTTGTGAAGGACAAAGTCCAGGATCAAACTATAAGACTCGAGCATATAAGGACAAAGGATATGCTTGCGGATCCGCTAACGAAAGGCTTACCACCCAATGTGTTCAAGGAACACATAGCCGGCATGGATTTAATGGGAAGCCTATGATTTCTGGACTATAGAGTCCCAAAAGTAACAGGATTTGTTTCAAAACAGGAAGGTATATAGTGGTTGTCTGATTCTATCGGCAATTGAGCTGAGACGATGAAACATGCTCTATGTATCGATTTGTGATGAAATGAGTAAAGTACAAAGTTAAAAGTAAAGTTGAGATCAAGGGGGAGAATGTTAGATTGATCTCAACATGACAGGGCCCAACGGCTCGTCACGCCCCTATCCGCGCCCTGATCGGGGGCGCCCAACCCTATCTGGTTGGTGGGCCCCTGTCGCCAGCGCTATATAAAGGAGGTGAAGGCCGGCAGCACGCCTCACGAGGTTAGTCGTGCCCTAGCCGCCCCACCTACAAGCCCTACCGATCTAGGCTAAGCGTTGCGCCGACGGGAAGCACCACCGCCGCCACACACTTGCACCCCTATTTGTAGGGGTTCGTAGCATGGAAAACAAAAAATTTCTATCGCATACAAACAAACAAGCCAAGATCTATCTACTAGATTGTAGCAACGAGTCGATGGAATAACTTACCCTCGAAGATTCCAAAGCGGTTAACGAGAGCAGATTCTCGTGGGTGATGTAGTCGTACACTTCCGATCTCAAGATCGCGTAGACGATCCTTCCGGCGCTGCGTTCCGGCAGCGCTTCCGCAGTCGGTCACACGTTCGGTACTCGACGAAGACCTTCCTCTCCCTTGTTCCAGCAGGCAACGGAGGTTGTAGCACTCTCCTCGCGATTCCGGCAGCACAACGGCGTGGTACCGGAAGTAGAGGGGAAATCCCGCAGGGCTTCGGCTTAAGCCGATGCGAGTATGGTGGAGCTTATGAGAGAGGCTATTAGTGGTCTAGTAATTAGACACACCAATTAGAAGGCTCTAAACCGCTGGCTAAAGCAATTAGAAGCTCTAAACCAAAACGGCTCTAAACCGGAGGTAGAAGATAGGAACTTGTGTGTTCTAGGAGGGAAGCCCTGCCCCTCCTTTTATGGGTGGGGAGGCGCGGCCAGGGGAGGGGAGTCACTCCCCAAGTCGGCCTTGGGCTGGGCGCCGGCTTGGAGGAGTGGGACTCCTCCTCCAAGTTGGTTCCAACTCCTCTTGCTTGTTTCCCACAGTTTCCTGTTTTAGCCGTTTGACTTTCAAACTGGCAATTTGACTTTCATGTTTTTGGAACAGCAAGAACACTTAGTACATGATGCAATCATACAATGACACACTCATGTACCCTCCCCCCCCCCCGGAGTGCCGGACAATCCGGACCCTTCTAGAACATTCCCGATGAAAACACCGGAATCATTCCCGAACTCCGAAACGGGACTTTCCTTATATGAATCTTATTCTCCGGACCATTCCGGATCACCTCGTGATATCCCGGATCCCATCCGAGACTCCGAACAACATTCGGTCTCTTTCTCATAATACCATAACTACTCAAACAACGTCGAATCCTTAAGTGTGTCTCCCTACGGTTCGTGAATTATGCGGACATGATCGAGACGCTTCTCCGAACAATAACCAATAGAGGAATCTGGAAATTCATATGGCTCCCACATATTTCTACGATTACTTTGCGATCGAATGAACCACTTACATACGATACCAATTTCCCTTTGTCTCACGATAGTTTACTTATCCGAGGTTTTGATCGTCGGTATCTCTGCATACCTAGTTCAACCTCGTTACCGATAAGTACTCTTTTCTCGTTCCCGTGATATGTGATCCCTTGTGAGCCAGTCACATGCTTGCAAGCCAATTGGATGACATTCCACCGAGAGGGCCCAGAGTATATCTATCCGTCATATGGATGGAAAAATTCCCACTCTTGATCCATGTGTTTCAACCAATACTTTCCGAACACTCAATGCCACCTTTATAGCCACCCAGTTACGGTGTGGTGTTTGATGTCATCAAAGCATCCATCCGGTAAAGGTGATATGCATGATCTCATGGTCGAAGGAATTAGGTTACTATGTATCAGAAAGCATATAGCAATTGAACTATTTAAATGACTTGATCTTTATGCTACGCTTATCTATAGGAGTATGTCCATCACATCATTCTCCTAATGATATGATCATGTTGTTAATAACATCTCTATGTTCATGATCAGGAAACCATGATCATATATTAACCAACAAGCTAGTTTAACAAGAGGCTTTACTAGGGACTCTTATTTTAGTTTACAAATCACACAAGTATTAATGTTTCCGGTTAATACAATTATAGCATGGTATGTAAACATTTATCATAAGTGTGAAGATATGATAATAACCACATTATTATTGCCTCTTGGGCATATCTCCAACAGTCTCCCACTTGCACTAGAGTCAATAATCTAGTTTCAAACCTTTGTGTATTCAACACCTATGGCTTTCCGGTGTTGTATGTACACGATTGCTAGTGGTCAACTGATCTCCGGATCTGACACTTCTAGGTCCGTGTGTAATTGCATGTCTTTGCGTCTCTACGCATCACTCATTCTCTAATGAGATGGCTTTGTATAAATTTGGTCTTTCGGTGTGACCTTTAGTTCTTTGGGGTTAAAACATGTTGATAATATTGTCGCACAATATATCTTCATAGTATTATCCCTCTGTGAACTACACCTAGTTTGATAACAAACTACTTGACACAAATGCCCTCTTTTGCTGCTATAATAGCAGTCATATACTTAGCCTTTTGTTTGTAGTATCTGTCACAATGTCTTAACTTTGGAACTCATCCAAATCCATTATGGAACTCACTTTCCATTATATTGTGCCACCCTTAGTTTAGATTGAGATAAACTTAATTTGTACTTTGTGACAAAACTAGTATCAATGTAGTACTTTTACAATGAACTAACCATCTATTTGTCACTTCTACAAATATTATACTCTTAGTTCTTCCAAAAGATCATAAGAATATCCTTACTATTGTCCAATGATCATCTTACGAATCATTCTGGTATATGCTCACAACATTTAGAGCATAGGACATATCTGGATTTGTACATATCACAGTATGATTGATATAAATACTCTTTGTGATTTCATACATCAAGTATCAATCTATACTTGATTATTTGTTTCACTTTACCAAATGTCAATACACTTGAATATATCATCAACATTGAACTCATTCAATCCTTTCTGTGCGACAAGAACCTCTCTTGTAGTTTCTATATTGAACTCATTCAATATCTTGTCTATGTACTTCTGGCACAACCATATTAGCGTCTATTGATGCCAAATATTTGGGTTTTGCCTAAGTCTTTCATCGGGATGAAATTCTTAATATGTGTTAATAAAAGATACATTATTTCCAATCAACAATATGTCTTCCACATAATGTATTAGAAACATGTCTTAGCGCTCCCACTTAATTTCTTGCAAATGCAAGCATCTCCATCGTCTCTGATGAACTTTTAAACTCCTTTAACAGTTTCATCACAGTGAAGATTCCAACTCCGCTATGCTTACTTTAACCATTGAAGTTTGCATATGCTTTTAGCATCCTTTGAATTAACAAAACCCTATGGACCGTGTTATGCACATGTCCTAGGTAACGATTCTATTAGAAGAACTTGTTTTGTTTATTCAACTACCATATAACAAATTATATGTAGTGTTTGCTACATTAATCCATCTAGACTAAATATCACTATGACAGATCAAATCTTGTCATAGTCAACCTTTGAACATTGTTGTGAACTCTTTCCCAACATGTCGACTATTTCATAGATGTGAAACATCCATGTCTATTTCTTTATAGATCCAAATACGACTGTAAGGTCTTACACCTTTCTCGAGGGTCTTTCAAGTTAAGAACTTGATTTCTCGTGTATGGAACTATCACGGATTCTATGGCTTCAAGCCATTTTACAGAGTCAGGGCTCATCATCGCTTCTTTGCATGTAGTACGTTCATTATTCTCAAATAATGATTCAACCCTCAAATCTTGGTATTTGATTGTTTACTTGACCTACTTGTTTCAATAGGAACTTAGATCTCCGTTGACCACAACCTTTGAGGTACGTGAGCCATGAGCATTGTTGCTGCCTCCGAAACACTTTTCGGCGCTGCGCAACTCTGCACATATAGCTAAGGTTCTTTTAACCTTATCAAAATTCTATTGTCCTCCCACTTAACTTTTCACGAAAAATTCCTTCTCAAAGAAACTTGACGTTCTAAGCAACAAACACTTTTGTCTCCGGTGTTTATGGAGGAATACTTAACAGTTTATACAAAGACAGGTTCATCCGACTTTGGTTGCACACATCTTTCT
This sequence comes from Avena sativa, assembly GCA_916181665.1. NCBI lineage: Eukaryota > Viridiplantae > Streptophyta > Magnoliopsida > Poales > Poaceae > Avena > Avena sativa. Next base: position 443,089,186 of record OV702282.1, on the reverse strand, counting down.
TATGCATAGCATACCAATGTTTAAGAAAGGACAACTTGGGTTTTATCCCAAAACATAGCTTTATATGGTGTCATTTCAACGGATTATGATGGAGCTCTTTTCAGTGGAAAAACAGTAATCTCTAAAGCTTTTAATCTTTGAAATATAATAGCAGTTTTATGAATTATACCTTTGATCTTACCATGTCAAACAAGGTTTAATTACATATCTCGAATCCTCCATACTCTTATGGTGTTTCGGGAAATGCAAATCCATGGAACGATTCCATAAATCTTAGGTATTATGCTAAACTTTGTAACTCAAATATCTTCCTTTATGATCTTTATCATAAATTGTTTATATTCTTGTTACAATGATTTTGCACTTCATCTTGAAAGTCTTTGAACTTTTCAAATATTTCACACTTCATCCTTATTAAGTAAATATTCATATATTCACTCAAATTTTCGGAGAAAGCACATGAAGTTGAAATCCATCGCTCTTGACTATAATGGACTTCATACAACAATATGTACAAGTTCCAATAAGCTAGTCCATCGTTCCCTTTTGGCCTATGAACGAAGTTTTAATTATCTCTAGGAAAGTTTCACAAGCGTCATTTGATCAAAAATCAAAAGACTCCAAAATTCCATCCACATGGAGTTTCTTCATGTTTTCTTTCCAATATAATTTAAACGGCGATGTCACTTCCGAAGTGATCTTTCAATCAATTTGTCTTTCGACATTTTTAGCACTAGTTTTATGGATGTGATTTCTCCAACGAGATTTGTGAATCATCCATCTTTTATGGATTACGGCAATTATTTGAACAACCCTTTTGTTCTCATAATACCTGATAAAACAAATCTTGAAGGCAGGCTTTGATGAGCAACACAATAACCCCTTTATTTGTTCTCGATGAACATCATCACATATTCTTTTGCTAGTTACTTAGGCCATTGTAGTTCATGAATTGTGTTGTTTTGTATGACGATTCACACCAACAAATTCAGTATCAAATACTTGAGAACCACATTGTTTAATAAGCAAAGAATATAGCCATAACATGTATATCATCTATATACTTAAACTGAACAATTCTAGTCTTTTCTTTTCTGCCATATATTTATGAGATTCTCTTTCAATATTTCCTTTTCTGTTTGAAAGAATCTATCAATATCAATAGTGGAGTCATACATATGACACATAGTCCAAAGCGTGTATAGTTAAATACCAATGTCTTTGGACTTGCACTTTGAAGTAGATCACCATCATCAAATGTTTGGTGTTCTTTCAAATTCCTTTCTTTAGTAATCTCTTGGTGTAGTAAATATTTTACCTACATCAAATATTCATCCTTATCATGGAATCGTCCATGATCAAGCTACTTTTAGCTTATAACGATGAATTATGAGTATAATGTTGCTATCCAAAACCTTTTGGAGGATTAAGACAACAAGTGTCTACAACCCTTCGCAAATTCTCATCAAATATGAGAACATGACTTTAGCCATATTATACTCTATCATGTTGCAACCAAAACTTCGTTTCAGATATCACAATATCTTCCACAAATCATGGTTTCTGAAACAACTCTTTTAGATCCTTAGATAACCTTGATATTAGGAGAATCCTTGAATATCAAGAATCATGGAGACAAACATGATACTTATATACTAACACTTGGAATTGTTACTCTTGATTTAATACTAATTATTAAACTTCATGGAGTAACCGGAACTTACTGAAAGTTTGCAATAGGACTTTTAAACTTTAGATTAACACTTCAAAACAATACGATACCAGTTCGTAAAGTAACTAACCAGAATTCTATAGTTCTATCATCTCAATTATAACTAAGCGCAAGGTGGTAAACGGTCGCCAATGACTACAACAACTATGCAAATTCACTTTGATTTAGTTTATGATAAAATTGAGTTCTAATTAAATTAATCTAGGTGAACTCCCACTCAAAACAATATCCCTCACATTGTTTTAGTGATCACACGAACCAAATCCACCACATCAAAACCGATCATCACGAGAGTTGATATAACTTCAATGGCGAACAATCAACATGTTCATCATATCTACTATATGACTCATGCTCTACCTTTCGGTAATCCGTGTTCCTGAGGCCATGTCTGTACATGCTAGGCTCGTCAAGATCAAACCTTAGCTACCGCATAAGCAAATCTGGCTTGCTTACGTTGTATACACTTGCGGAATCTAACACACCCGATCATCACGTGGTGCTTCGAAACAACAAGCATTAGCAACGGTGCATACTAAGGGTGAACACTTTCGAACTTGAAATTCATGTGCATGAGGGATCATCTTATAATGCTACCGTCGTCTACTAAGCAATACAAGATGCATAAAGGATTAACATCACATGCAATTCATAATATGTGATATGATATGGCCTTTCTACTTTGTGCTTCCGATATCCATCTTCAAGCACGAACATGATCTCCATCATCACCGGCATTGCATCAAGGTCAATGACGCTACTCCATGGTTGTCGTTCACCGGCTTCAACTATTACAACTACTTTGAATAGACACGCGGGTCTTAACATAAATTAAAGACAACCATATGGCTCCTGCCGGTTGCCAACTTACAATAAGGAACATTGCATACATCAAATATAATCACAATCATGGCCATATCACATCACTGCACACCCCTGCAAAACAAAGTTAGACGCCTCTACTTTCTTTGCATATTTTACGTGGTTTGGGGCTTTCAATAAGTGTCGTTCTAACTTACGAACAAGAACCACAACATTGATACTAGTATTGTTAATCACCCGTTGTAAATTGGATCTTAACTATGCTAGGAGAAACAGGCACCCGCAAAGCCACTTATGCAATACAAGTTGCATGTCAAGCGTGGAGCAAGTCTCATGAACGATGTCATGTAAGGTTAGCCCGGGCCGCTTCATCCCAACATACCGCAAGATACAAAGTACACAAGAAGCAATCAACAATAAAAGCATCAACGCCCACAATGACCATTGTGTTCTACTCGTGCAACAGATCTACATATAGACACGGCTCTGATACCACTGTAGGGGTTCGTAGCATGGAAAACAAAAATTTTCTATCGCATACAAACAAACAAGCCAAGATCTATCTACTAGATTGTAGCAACGAGTCGATGGAATAACTTACCCTCGAAGATTCCAAAGCGGTTAACGAGAGCAGATTCTCGTGGGTGATGTAGTCGTACACTTCCGATCTCAAGATCGCGTAGACGATCCTTCCGGCGCTGCGTTCCGGCAGCGCTTCCGCAGTCGGTCACACGTTCGGTACTCGACGAAGACCTTCCTCTCCCTTGTTCCAGCAGGCAGCGGAGGTTGTAGCACTCTCCTCGCGATTCCGGCAGCACAACGGCGTGGTACCGGAAGTAGAGGGGAAATCCCGCAGGGCTTCGCCTTAAGCCGGTGCGAGTATGGTGGAGCTTATGAGAGAGGCTATTAGTGGTCTAGTAATTAGACACACCAATTAGAAGGCTCTAAACCAATTAGAAGGCTCTAAACCGCTGGCTAAAGCAATTAGAAGCTCTAAACCAAAACGGCTCTAAACCGGAGGTAGAAGATAGGAACTTGTGTGTTCTAGGAGGGAAGCCCTGCCCCTCCTTTTATGGGTGGGGAGGCGCGGCCAGGGGAGGGGAGTCCCTCCCCAAGTCGGCCTTGGGCTGGGCGCCGGCTTGGAGGAGTGGGACTCCTCCTCCAAGTTGGTTCCAACTCCTCTTGCTTGTTTCCCACAGTTTCCTGTTTTAGCCGTTTGACTTTCAAACTGGCAATTTGACTTTCATGTTTTTGGAACAGCAAGAACACTTAGTACATGATGCAATAATACAATGACACACTCATGTACCCTCCCCCCCCCCCCCCCCCGGAGTGCCGGACAATCCGGACCCTTCTAGAACATTCCCGATGAAAACACCGGAATCATTCCCGAACTCCGAAACGGGACTTTCCTTATATGAATCTTATTCTCCGGACCATTCCGGATCACCTCGTGATATCCCGGATCCCATCCGAGACTCCGAACAACATTCGGTCTCTTTCTCATAATACCATAACTACTCAAACAACGTCGAATCCTTAAGTGTGTCTCCCTACGGTTCGTGAATTATGCGGACATGATCGAGACGCTTCTCCGAACAATAACCAATAGAGGAATCTGGAAATTCATATGGCTCCCACATATTTCTACGATTACTTTGCGATCGAATGAACCACTTACATACGATACCAATTTCCCTTTGTCTCACGATAGTTTACTTATCCGAGGTTTTGATCGTCGGTATCTCTGCATACCTAGTTCAACCTCGTTACCGATAAGTACTCTTTTCTCGTTCCCGTGATATGTGATTCCTTGTGAGCCAGTCACATGCTTGCAAGCCAATTGGATGACATTCCACCGAGAGGGCCCAGAGTATATCTATCCGTCATATGGATGGACAAATTCCCACTCTTGATCCATGTGTTTCAACCAATACTTTCCGAACACTCAATGCCACCTTTATAGCCACCCAGTTACGGTGTGGTGTTTGATGTCATCAAAGCATCCATCCGGTAAAGGTGATATGCATGATCTCATGGTCGAAGGAATTAGGTTACTATGTATCAGAAAGCATATAGCAATTGAACTATTTAAATGACTTGATCTTTATGCTACGCTTATCTATAGGAGTATGTCCATCACATCATTCTCCTAATGATATGATCCTGTTGTTAATAACATCTCTATGTTCATGATCAGGAAACCATGATCATATATTAACCAATAAGCTAGTTTAACAAGAGGCTTTACTAGGGACTCTTATTTTAGTTTACAAATCACACAAGTATTAATGTTTCCGGTTAATACAATTATAGCATGGTATGTAAACATTTATCATAAGTGTGAAGATATGATAATAACCACTTTATTATTGCCTCTTGGGCATATCTCCAACACTATTCCCCATGGCCAATGACGGCGGCTCTAGCTCCGGCACAAGTTCTGGCATCCCCTCTGGCTCGTGCATGTCGAGCCAGGACGCAGGTGGTTTTCCCTCCTCTCAGATCCCTCTCTCCCTCTCTCAGTTTAGTGTCTAGATACACAAGATTAAAGTGCCACCGAATAGATCTAGACTAGTCTATTGCAAAGCTAAACAAACAGCTTCCTATGGTTAATTAGCATTACATACAAGCTGGACTTCACCGCCAGCTTTCCAACACTAACTAATTTTACAGTGAAGTAAATTGAAGGCTAGTTTATTTTTGCCAGCTAGAGCTAGGGGATGGTACAATTGTTGGTGAAGGCAACTGAATTCTTACTTCAAAGTTACGGCACATAACAAACTATTGTAAGAAATTGCTTGGTTCTCTTGGGACCAACTTCTTCTCAATGGAGGAGGAAGCCATAGGTGACATGCCTCGGTTAAGAGAACACAATCTTTAACATCTTATCCTGGAAAGCCCTGGGACCAACCGTTCCCGCTGTAATTTTATCAAAGATTTTGGGATCTCGAAAATAATCTGGAAAACATATTTATACGTTCTAGAAGTTACAAAAGAACGCACGTTGGTGTAGCATAAAAACTTGCTCTTGCAAAATTAAATAAGAAGCTAGTATGAAAATTTCCGAACTGTGCAAAAGCCAAAAGATCACACATCTTTTTTGGTAAGTTACAAGATTTGGAGCTCGTTATGCAGCCGGATATTTTGTGGGTTTTTTTAATATAACAAATATATAAGTTTCGAATTTTACATTCATATATACTCCCTCCGTTTTAAAATATAAAATGTTCTAGGTTTATGAAGAAAATGAACTTGCGATGCCATCATACATACATGATTTTCTGCGTATTTTTTAAAACTTGAAAATGCCAATTTTTTCCCTCACTGCATATTGATTCAATATTGGCTTCAGAATTTCATATGTGCAAAACTCCCCTAGTCATTTACTCTGTTCCTTGTTTCGTGGCGCCATGAGCCAGGAAGATGCTTGCTTTTCCCACTCTCAAAAAATAAAAGGAAGACGCTTGCCTGTCTTTTAACATTTGTTGCTGCCTACTCTTTGGGTCTTCTGAAATGAAAATTCAGGTGCGGATTCTCTCCACCCGTGACTATTATTTGTTGCCAGATTCTTGGTGAACATGATGGTTGTAGATTCTTGGTCGTCATGAACTTGCAATGCCATCAATATGTTCACAAATCCAAAATTGTAAGAATACAGGCATTCTCTACAGACATTTCCGTGTTGGGTCGTCTTCCCGCCTCCTGATCCGCACGCGGAGCCCGCCCTTCATCCGCAGCGTCACAGTCATCTCGTACTGCGGCGGGGCGTCCATGCTGGCTGGCGCGCGCACCGGCTCCACCTGGAACCTCCGTATCACGGCGGCGGCCACGGCCTTCATCTGCACGTACGCCATCTCCTTCCCAAGGCACGCGCGCGGGCCCGCGTGGAACACCGGGTACTTCGCCGCGTCCGCCGCCATGAACTCGCTGTGGGCGTCGTCGAGCCACCGCTCGGGGAGGAACTCGCGGCAGCGGGCTCCCCACAGCTGCGGCATCCTTGCCATCGCGTACGCTGAGTAGTCCGCGAACCAGCCCGCCCGCACCACCGTGCCGTCCGGGAGGACGTCCGCCGCGGCCGCCACCCGCGAGTTGATCGGCACCGGCGGGTACAGACGCATCGCCTCCGTGATCGCCGCGTGCAGGTAGTGCATCGCCTTCAGCTCCTCGTACCCGCCGTCGTCGTCGCTCTCGGCGTCGTGCACGGGGCGGTGAAGGCGCGTGACCTCCTCGTGCACGCGCCGCTCGCAGCGCGGGTTGGCGGCGAGGAGCCAGAAGAACCAGGTTAGAGCGGAGGACGTGGTGTCCTTCCCGGCCAGCACGAAGCTCACCACCACGTCGCGCAGGAACCGCCGCTTCGCTTCCGGCGACTCGAACATCGCGCCGAGCTCGCCGCTCAGGGTGGCTTCTTCGTCCATCGCCTCCGCGAACCGCGACAGCAGGTGCCGCTCGTGCTCGTCCTCGGCCCCTCGCGCCCGCGACTGCTCGGAGGCCTCCACCATCCCCATCACGTGCTCGTCGACCACCCCGATGGCCTCGCGCATCCGCCGCTCGCTGCCGACGTTACCTAGCCGCATCGCCCTCCACACCAGGGTCGTCGGGTCCAGTATCCGCGCGAAGGAGATCTCCACGGCGTCGTCGAACGCCGCGAAGAACGCCTCGTGCTGCCGGCGCCGATGGCGTTGACTCCCCGCCTCGAGCTCGAGCAGCGTGGAGCTCTCGACCCCGAACGCCACGCTGCAGATGTTGTCGAAGGTGAAGCGCCTGAGCACGTCCTGCAGGTCAACGGCGTCCCCGGAACCGGCGGCGGCGTCGAGGAGCGGGACCAGGCTGCGGCGGAGGTGCGCCCGGAGGACGCGGTCCGAGAAGCGGCGGAGAGAGCGGGAGGAGAAGGAGTAGGAGGCGAGCTTGCGCTGGAGGCTCCAGAGGCGGCCGTCGGCGAGGAACATGCCGCGGCCGAGGAGGTCCGCGAAGGGGACGGCGAAGCGCGCGCCCTTGACGTAGTTTTGGAAGTTGGCGCGGAGGAGGTGGTCGACGGCCTCCGGGCTGGCGGTGGCTACGCCAGTGCCGAGGCCGAGCGCGCCGCGGACCTCGATGGTGGAGGCCGGGGACGCGGCGAGGAGGTCCGTGGCCCAGTCGAGGAAGCGGTGCAGGTTGAGGAGGAACGGCACGGTGTTGCCCAGGACGCGGTTCGGGTGCGGGCAGTGGTTCGCGCTCGGCGCAGCGGCTGGGTGGCACCGCCGGAAGTAGACGGCGAGAAGGACCAGGAAGAGCGACAGCAGCAACACGGCGATGTTCTCGTCCATGACCATGAGCACCATGCTTGAATTGGTGGTTAGAAAATGGTTGTTAGTACGTAGCACTAATCAGGGTCCCAGTCTCCTGAGTCATGACAGGCGCAGAATTTTCTTGTGACGGAGATAAATCATGTTTTTGATCCACGGCGAAAACGGACGTCGCCGTCGTGGGAGCTCGCGAATTCAACAGTGCGCATCACCGGCCACCGGGGAAGATCACCAGCTGGGAGGAGGGAGGAGGATCGATGGATACTATCTGGTCCCACCGTCCAGGTCCGTGTGATGTCCATCGTTGACCCTTCCCTCTCCCTGCTCTTCTTGCACGCCGTCTTCTCATTTTTTGTTTATATAAGTCTTGGTAAACAACTGAACATCTGTTTTTTTTAGGAAAATTCTCCGATCTATTAATAATTATCAAAATATAAAGAGTGCTAAAAATAATTTCAAAAAATACAAATTTGGGTTTCTCCCATCTGTTGGCCGCACGCAGAGTCTGTTCTTCAGCCTCAGTGTAACATGTATTTTGTACAACGATATCATGTGCTGATTCGTGGCCTTCAGCTTCAGAACGCCACATATGGTTAACCATGTGCTTGCTAAACATACACACAAGTGAGTTTTATCGTTATGAAAAAAAATGCACATATGTATTAAGTAGTACACACTCGTGTATTTTGTGGTATTAACATTGATGACCATTTACATCATCCTACGTGAAAAGTAAAACTTAGAAACCTGCTGGGTTTCAAAATCTACCCAGAAATTTTACATGAATAGGCAACAAAATTTCCAAAACTTAGACATGTGATTTTTGCTGAAGTTTGTAAAAAGGCTTCACATGGACCCTTGTTTCATTCTGCATTTTTCTCATGCTAACCCATCGGTATAGGTATGAGCCTGCTATCTTGGCCCAATTAGACCCAGCCCCACAACAATGCATGCATACAATAGTTCTTGGGCCCTTTATTTGAAGGGTTTTGCTAATTCTCACTTGACTAAGAATTAAGCTAGAGTTCAGTGATGTGCTAATCCACTGGATTTGCATCATGATTATTGCATCCTACGAGTAGCAAGTGGTGTTGCAAGTGAGGTTCAACTAAGATTTTTTTAGTTACAATTAGGGTTGCAACTGAGATTTTTTTAATTGCAAATGATGTTGCAACTAAAATATTTTCAGTTGCGAGTGGGTTTAACTAAGATTGCATGATGTCACCTAACTGAGAATTAAGCTAGACACACCATTATTTGAAATACTCCCTCCGTTCCAAAATATAAAATGTTTTAGCATTTGTGAAACAAACGTATCTAGACTCCTATATGTAGATTCACTTCGAACCTACCCACCAAAAGCGTCTAGATGCATTCGCTTCACAAAAGCTAAAACATCTTATATTTTAAAACGGAGGGAGTATTAGCCTGGTGGGAAAGCCCATCACCACCCTTATATGTCGTGCTCTGCCTCCTCTCGCAACCAGTGGCGGAGGTAGAGCAGAGTGGATCATGGTGCACACATGGTGCCACACTAGGTAAAAACATTTGTTTCGAGGTGCACACACGGTAAAAATCTGTCATTTTGTAAAGAAAATGAAATTTTCCCTGGGTCCTGTGCACCCCCTTGGCACTACATGGATCCGCCCCTGCTCGCAACTAACATTAGATTGGGCCCAACAAGGTTAAGGGTTCGGCGAGGAGGCCGCTAGTTTAGTTGAGGAAGTGGGCATATTACAGAGGAAGGTCCGTTGTTGCCAAGGAGGTAGGGGTGTCTCGTGAGGGTAGTGTCTGGTGCTCGCCTTAGCTTTGTGCCACCTAAGGTTCCATCACAGTTGGTTGGTGGTCACATCGAGGATGGGAGATGGTGTCTCATGAGGGTAGAGGCTGGTGCTCGCCTTAGCCGCGTGCCACTGGAGGTTCCATCACCAAGTACAATTGGTTGGTGTGTTTACTAGTCGCTTCGACACACTCTAGCTCCCGTGTTACCATGCCCTCTGATCCTCCCCATCTTCAATACTCTCCAGCCAGCACTACACCCGATTGTCGAGCCGTCATCTGACACCTTCCAACTCATGGATCCCAAACCCCATTTGTTGACGATCCCTTGCCGCCTCACCCTGTTCACCACCAACGTCAGTGCACCGGCGACTCCTTGACATCGACCATCGCTATAAACCTCGAAGAGCAACAATTCTTCTTTGGCCCCGCCCTGGCCCATTATAACCCCTCAACCCTAGCTCTCTCCACCACCAATCCACCATTCTTCAACAGCACCCCGATGCACCCAGCCCTAGAAAGACTAGGATCGACTAGTAAGGGCATACCACACACCACCGTCCTTGTCACACTCAACTCAAGAGTTTAGAAACCTCAGCTCTCTCTTCTGACATCCTTTTGTTGCCTTGTGAGTAACGTTTTCAAGAATGCACAGTGTTGATGAGCTGACGGATGGTTGATGGCGCTGTCCAAAGGACGCGCGCGGACCATCACGTTGTAGCTTGTGCGTGCATGGTCCTTCTCTCTACCTCTGCTATAGCCTGGTTGGTACGCGGAAAGCTTGGTGTGAGCCCATGGGGGCATGGACCATGAATCGATGAAACTAAGGTCCACCCATGCACACGTCGCAGAGGCAAATGTCTGAATTAATCCTGCTCGCAATTAACCAGGTACGTACAGTCATGAGTCATGACCACATGGTGATCGTTACCACTAGCCAGCAGTGTTGGTGTACGTGGATCTTAAGTACGGTGCTTGCTGATCGTAGTGTAATAAGAAAGCAGCTCAATCTTGACATCGAGGGGAAAAAATCTACTCGTTTAAATTATAAGATATTTTAGCTTTTCTAAAATGAAATGCATGTATCTCGATGTCTTTTAGCGTGTAGGTTTGGAACAAAATGATTAAACATATACATTGAAAGACGTCTATATACATGTGTTTCAGAAAAGGCTAAAACATATCATATTTTTTCTTGAAACAGGGTTTCACCCCGCTATATTAATATAACGACAACTATATTAGCGACATCATTGTACAACTTCCGTGACTTCAGCACAAACAAGCCGAAACGAAACAAGAGAGAAATAAAAGAGGATATAATGTCAACAACATCGGATCGACGAAAACGAGGATGATGACTCGTAATCTCTGTGCCCTCCAGATAATTTCCACCATGCTCCTAACACTCCGAGTCACCGAATACAAAGCAACACCCACAACAAGGAATGCAATGGCAATGATGATGCTGCCCGGACTGGTCCTAGGGTTTTTCTCGGTACGCTGAGGGGAGTGGGGAAGGGGTCAACTGTCGATAGACTGGTTTTTGGGAAAACGAGAACACCTTTCGGAGTCTCGGCTGCGTGTTCATATATACTCGGAAAAGCCCCGAGCGTGGCCGGTACATGCGAGATTACAGGAGAGGCTATCGATGGACTAAGAGATAAAGAGCTAAGATCCTTATCGCTAATACCTATCTCTAATTCTGGTACAAAGCGTGTGCATGCATATCTCTAATTCTGGTACAAAGCGTATGCATGCATGACATCATGTATGACGTGGAGTACTACTCCATGGTCAACACGTTACAACAACACGTTACAATTTAGTCTAACAGCCCCCCTTAATCACAACCTTCTGAAAGGTTGAAATTACGCTTGAACTCATTTAGATCCTTAACTGCCAAGGCTTTAGTGAAACCATCTGCAACTTGATCTTTGCTTGATATGAATTTGATCTCAAGCATTTTATTAGCAACTCGTTCTCGAACAAAGTGATAATCAATCTCAATATGTTTGGTTCTAGCATGAAAAATAGGATTTGCAGACAGATAGGTAGCTCCTAAGTTATCACACCATAAACATGGCTTTACCTTTAGTTGAACACCAAGTTCACCAAGCAAAGCTTCAACCCATATCAATTCTGCTGTGGCGTTTGCAACAGCTTTGTATTCTGCTTCAGTGCTAGATCTAGAAACTGTAGGTTGTTTTCGTGCACTCCACGAAATTAAGTTTGGTCCAAAAAATACAGCAAAACCTCCTGTAGATCTTCTATCATCCAGACAGCCAGCCCAATCTGCATCTGAGAAGGCACTCAGCAAACTAGATGAAGATTTCTGAAAAGTTAAACCAATATGTATGGTACCCTGGACATATCTCAAGATTCTTTTGGCAGCTGTCCAATGAGTAGTTGTAGGAGCATGAAGATATTGACACACTTTATTTACTGAGAAGGAAATATCAGGCCTGGTGAGTGTCAAATACTGTAGGGCTCCTACAATGCTTCTATACTGTGTACTATCATCAGGACCAAGAGGAGTTCCCTCAGTTAAGGACAATTTTTCAGCAGAGGATAGAGGTGTAGGGGAGGATGTGCATTTTATCATATTGACTTTCGTCAGCAAATCAACAGCATACTTTTCCTGAGTAAGAAGCAAACCATTCTGAGTTTTCTTTACCTCTATCCCCAAAAAGAAATGCAGATCTCCCAGATCCTTGAGTGCAAAATCATCATTAAGATCTTGAAGAAGTGCAGAGATAGCCTGATCCGATGAGCTAGTGACTATGATATCATCAACATATATTAGAACAAATATCGTAACATTAGCTTTGTGATACAGAAATAGTGAAGTATCTGCTTTGGAAGGGGCAAAACCAAGTTGTTGCAACTTGGTGCTAAGTCTGGAGTACCATGCTCGGGGTGCTTGCTTAAGCCCATAGAGAGCTTTATCAAGTTTGCAAATATAGTGAGGAGTAGCGGAAGACTCAAAACCTGGGGGTTGCTTCATGTAGACCTCCTCTTCCAGAACGCCATGCAAAAACGCGTTCTTGACATCTAGCTGCCTCAAACTCCAGCCCCTAGAAACAGCAATGGAGAGGACAATTCTGATAGTTGCCGCCTTGACAACAGGACTAAAAGTGTCTTCATAGTCTATTCCATATCTTTGCTTGAAGCCTTTTGCAACCAAGCGTGCCTTATACCTGTCAACTGTGCCATCTGCATGTTTCTTGACACGGTACACCCATTTACAATCAATAAGATTTTTTGTAAAATGTGGAGGAACAAGATGCCATGTTTTATTTTGAATTAAAGCAGTGTACTCATCTTCCATCGCCTTTCGCCATCTTGCATCCTCAAGAGCTTCTGAAAGTGTACTAGGTTCACCTGTAGACGTAAACAGGCTATATGGAACCGTACCATCAGTATATACTTTGGGGCATCGTATACCTTTCTGGAGCCGTGTTCTTGGTTCAGGTTGAGGCTGTGGAGGAGTTGGTGAAGAAATTGGTGATGAAGATGTTGGAGTAGCTGTATTGTTCGCAGAAAATCCGTCCGCAGAAAATCCCCCGCCCACGTGATCCGCAGGGTCGCTGTCATGCGAAGGAGCGGGAGAATCTCCCGGCCCATTATTGCTCGACGCGCCAATCAATGAGGGAGACCGTGTCTCGGTCGTACGTGGAGACGTCGAGCGGCCTTCGTAGCCTTGATGGCAAGGGGCCCGGGGTGGAGTCCGTGTGCGGGACCGCGGCGGGGTCCGTGAGCCTGATCGCGACACGTGCGATCGCGAAGGAGAGGTGGCGTCGCGTGGATGCCGAGGCGGCGGGGTCCGTGAGCCTGATCGTGACGCGTTCGATCGCGAAGGAGATGTGTCGTCGCGTGGATGCCGAGGGAGTCGTGACGGGGTCCGCGAGCGGGACCCGAACTCGGTCGCACGGGAAGGAGATGAAGAGCGACTTCTGTTGCAGGGATGTGGAGGAGATTGCGGTGGGGTCGGCGACCGCGACACGCCTGGTGGTTGAGGAGATCGTGACGGAGTCCGCGACCGTGGGCGCGAGCCTGAGGTGTCAGTACGTCCTGGACGAGGCTCGGACGCCGTGCGCGTGACACCAGTCTCCGGTGTTGCTATTTGATCTGCCAACATATCTTTTTCTGCAGCATCTTTATCAGCATTAGTAACAACTGGTACAAACGGTAAAGCCATATAGTCATTAACAGATGCATCCCCACTAGATAATGTGTGGTGTGGTAGAAGAAGAATATCATTTTTGAGGCGAGAGCCGGCATTAGGATGCAGCTCAGAGAAGGGAAAAATATTTTCATCAAATACTACGTCTCGAGAAATATAGACACGACTAGTTGATACATCTAGGCACTTAACACCTTTATGACGGGGGCTATAACCTAGAAAGACACATCTGGTAGAGCGGAAAGATAGTTTTCTTTTGTTGTAGGGACGAAGATTGGGCCAACAAGCACAACCAAAAACTCTAAGAGATTCATAATTCGGTTTTGTATGAAGAAGACGTTCAACAGGAGTGTCATGATTTATTACCTTGCTGGGTAGAAGATTTATAAGAAAAGTAGCAGTGAGAAATGCTTCATCCCAAAACTTGAGAGGCATTGATGCATTTGCAAGTAAAGCGAGACCCACTTCGACAATATGACGATGTTTTCTTTCAGCAGAGCCATTTTGCTGATGGGCATGTGGACAAGAAACATGGTGAGTAATGCCAATCTTTTGAAAAAAACTATTTAGCTTTTCATATTCACCTCCCCAATCAGTTTGCATAGTAATTATTTTCCTAGCAAATTTCCTTTCAACAAGTTGTTGGAAATTGAGAAACACTTGATAGACATCAGAACGCTTTTTGAGCAGATAAATCCAAGTAAACTTGCTAAAATCATCAATGAAGCTTACATAATAGGAATGTTTACCAGCAGACACAGGTGCTGGTCCCCATACATCAGAGAACACTTGTTCCAAAGGAACAGTGGAAACACTAGTAGAGACAGGATATGGAAGTTGATGGCTCTTAGCTAGTTGACAAGAGTCACAAATGTGGGGATTTATTTCAGGAGAATAAGAAATACTATTTTTCCTAAGTACTTGTTGAACCACAAAAGATGAAGGATGTCCTAAACGACGATGCCATGTAGAGGATGATGGCTTTATTGTGACGAGAGCTTGCTTGTGAGACCCAGTAGATGAAGGTACAAGTGGATAGAGGCCACCGTGACATGGTCCCTTAAACAGAATCCTCCTTGTTTCCTGATCCTTAATCAAAAAGAAGTATGGGCGAAACTCAAGAAAGACATCATTATCAAGCGTAAGTTTATGAACGGAAAGAAGGTTCTTTGAAGCACTTGGAACATGGAGAACATTTTTGAGATGTAAAGAATTATGTGGGGTGCATAATGTAGAATGACCAATATGACTTATTTGCATACCGTTGTCGTTGGCCGTGTGGACGCGATCACGCCCGTTGTACTTGTCATGCGTGTGGAGTTTGCTCAGTTCTGATGTTACATGGTGGGTGGCACCGGAATCGGGGTACCAGTTGGTGTCGACGCCGTAGGATGCAACATGGGCACCCTTCTCACCGCCATCATCATCGGAATCATGGCGGTCTTGATAGCGCCACCAGCAGGCATTGGCGGGATGACCGTGGATCTTGCAGATTTGGCAGGTAACGTCAACGTAGGGTGTAGGGGCACGGCCACGGCGGCGCCCCCCATCATCACGACGCCCTCCTCCATCATCACGACGGCGACCGCCGTCATCGCGGCGGCGTCCTCCATCTTCACGGCGGTTGTCACGACCAGCATCATCACGACGCCAATCACGACGTCCGTCGCGGTTGTTGTCGCGTCCTTGATCATCACGACGGCGCCAGCACCCTCCATCATCACGGCGATCCCCGCCCCCACGCTCAGGGCGAGGGGGAGAGCGCCCACGGTCACCACGTGGGCGGGGGTCGCGGCTGTCGTCGCGAGACGGTCGGGTGGCGACATTGGCGGAGGAGGTGAAGCCGGTGTCAGGTCCTGTGTCGGAGAGCATCTCGGTGCGAATATCATTAGCACATATTTGATCATAGAGGTCATCAAGAGTGGTACCAGGGTTGCCGTTGACGGAGGCGACGACGGAGTTGTAGCTGGCGTCAAGACCGTTGAGAATGTACCCAACCATCTCATCTTCATCAACAGGTTTGCCCGCCGCGGCGAGTTCAGAGGCGAAGCCCTTCATCGTCGCGAAGAACTGTGCAGCAGTCAGCTCGTTCTTCTTGGTGTTGTTCAGCGCCCCGCGGAGATGGTTGATCTTCGTGCGGGAGTGGGAGGAGCACGTGGCGGTGATGACAGACCACGCCGCCGCAGACGTCTCCAACCCCACAACATGGGGTATGATTTCCGGCGACAGCGAGTTCACGAGAAACCCGAGCACCGTCTGATCCCGCGAGAGCCATGCCGCATAGGCAGGGTTGGGGATTGTGATATTCTTGTGGTTGTCATCTTCAACCTCCAGGGTCTTCGCCGGCGCGGCGTCAGTGCCATCGAGCAGGCCGAGAGCTTGAGCGCCACGAAGGGGGGGGGGTAGACGAGAGTCTTCCAGTAAAGGAAGTTAGCCCGCGTCAGCTTCTGGGAGGGAGGGGATCCAAGGGCAGCAGAGAGCGTCGTCGACGATGAAGAAGACGTCATGGCTACCAGGGGAATCCGGTCGTGGTCTTGGTCCTTGTAGCGGCGGCGGCGGCAAAGATGCGGCGGCGGCGGCTGGGATTTTTCTTGGCTTTGTGTGGGCTGATATTTTTTTGGCAACTAGATTATGGAAGAGGTGGCTCTGATACCATGTCGATAGACTGGTTTTTGGGAAAACGAGAACACCTTTCGGAGTCTCGGCTGCGTGTTCATATATACTCGGAAAAGCCCCGAGCGTGGCCGGTACATGCGAGATTACAGGAGAGGCTATCGATGGACTAAGAGATAAAGAGCTAAGATCCTTATCGCTAATACCTATCTCTAATTCTGGTACAAAGCGTGTGCATGCATATCTCTAATTCTGGTACAAAGCGTATGCATGCATGACATCATGTATGACGTGGAGTACTACTCCATGGTCAACACGTTACAACAACACGTTACAATTTAGTCTAACATCAACGTGACGCCCTTTGGGATGAAACGGTGGTGCCCACGGGAGTTACCGTGTCGGTGTCAACCAAGCCGACAGGGATTTCTCCCGCCCCTCCCAAAAACCATGACCCCGAACGATCCATCACGCTCCACCAAACTCGCCCATACCAACACGCGCCGCCATGATCTTGTCATAGTCGTCTTAATGTGGCCAACATCGCGAGGCTGGCAGGACCGAGAGGAAGCGACAATACAGCAGCAAAGCAGGAGGGCACATCCTCCACGCCCATTGAAGTTAACTGATCGGGTGCAACGTCAGGAGCAAACCACGCCCCTATAGGCCAGACCGAGCCCAAATCGGGCTCGTGAAGCTCATATCGTTGCACCGTAGTAGGTGAGCCATCGTCCCCATGACCCCAGCACGATCCGCCGGAGACAGCAGTAGTCAAGCCTGGGCCTAGCCCGCCTAGACCCAGATGGGGCCCAGATCTAGGACAAGAGGGCTCCGCCGTCAGCCACTGCGTCGGCGGCACCTCGCCACCCGTAGCAACGCCAGATCTCCTGTTGACTGAGCCACACCGCCGCCCGAACACACGCCCCTGCGCCACGCTTCGTGCGCGCGGGAACTAGGGAACCCCGCCACTGTCGGCCCCGCATCGCCGGTGGGAAGGAAGGAAGACGGTGTGTGTTGGAGGAGGGGGTGTGGGGAGTTGCTAGGGAGAGGAAGGCAAGGGGGAGAGAACTCCAAAACATTTTAAAAAAACCCGAGGGAGTACGTATCAAGAGGATGCACACACGTACCATACACCGAAGGCGAAGTGATGAGCAGGCAAGGTCACGTGAGCGTTGAGGGCGGTGCCTGTTGCCACCAAATCTAATCATGGAGCCGATCGAGGGGTCTTAAACCATCGTGCCGTTCCCAACCGACGACAAGAGCCGCGCGCCCTCAATTATGGGGATCTTTCCGGGCAGATCGAGCAGATACTCTGCCATATGCCAGTGCCAGAGCACCAGCAGCGCTGCAACGCATTGCATTGCATTGCATGCGGTGGCGCAGAGAACCAGGCCGCCCGCCCGTCCGTCCGCCGTGGCGCGCGCACATGGCGTGCCGGCCGGCCGGCGACGCCGCGTCAGGGGCAGAGTGTCCAGCGGCAGTTCCTGTTTCTGGAACTGCCAGTGCCAGTTCGCCGCTGAAAATGCAAGCGAGCTAATTAAACTAAAACGCACGAAGAGGGAAAAACAAGTAGTACAGTAGCACTAGGCGTATCGCTTCATGGAATTTTGAG
The DNA here is from genome assembly GCA_916181665.1 of Avena sativa. Taxonomy (NCBI): domain Eukaryota; kingdom Viridiplantae; phylum Streptophyta; class Magnoliopsida; order Poales; family Poaceae; genus Avena; species Avena sativa. The sequence continues at coordinate 443,071,157 of OV702282.1, read as the reverse complement.
CACCGACGCGATCCGATAGTAAAATATTAACGCGTATCGGCCGGCCAGTCAGAGCGCATGACGCATTCCTAGACGTATCTCTTTCAGACGCAGACACAGAGGGAAAACGTGCACGAAACCGTCAACGGCTGGGTAGAAGAATAGAACGTACTCCCTCCTTTGGAAATATAAAATGTTTTAGGTTTGTGAATAATATGTTTTTAGACACCTTTTAGTGTCTAGATTCATTTGAACCTATACACTAAAAGATGTCTAGATACACCTCCTTCACAAACCTAAAACATCTTATATTTCTAAACGGAGGGAGTACTTGTTTGCTTCGACCTTTATTTTCCGTTTTACCCGCTTGGTCCGCTAGACGCTGCATTCTGCCTGGTTTTTCTTTTAAAATAAGTTTAACAGTTGGTTGACCATATTTAGTTTTGGTACAATTCTAGCAAGTTGTTTGGATGAAAACAGAAAAAAAACTGACTATGACCAATTTGATGAATAATCAGATTGTTTGGTAGCACATGTGGACAAGGTTGGAAAAAACGTTAGATGTAAACGAGCCAGGTGACATTCACACAGTGCTTAGGAGACACTTAAATCATCTAAGCGTTGGCACGTACTCCCTCCATTCAGAAATAAAAATATTTTAGCTTTGTAAGATAAATATATCTAAACGTCTTTTGGTGTATAGGTTCGCTCCGAACTTCTATAAGCATATACATTAAAAGACGTCTAAATACATTCAACTCACAAATCTAAAGGGTCTTATCTTCTATATCTAAATAGCAATCCCCCATTACAGAGAATTCTCTACAATTTCGTGCAGCCACGTCATCCTATAAGTTTTTGATACTAGTCTTTACGTTGCGCCGGTAGCTACACCTCCACGATTGACAGGTCACCACAATTTGGCATAGGAGTCGAACGTATCATGACTCTCTTTAGTGCTCCAGGTTTCTTTCCGTCTCCTCTCCCTATAAGTAACCGCGAAGGCATTAAAACTGCATGGAAACGGCAATCACTTCAGTTACGTTTTCGTCTCCTCTATCATAACGAATAGGCCAATTCACCTCCCCTCCCCCCCCCCTCTTATTCACCTCGTGTTCGACAGGATCTACTAGTATTTCTGAACTGAGGGAGTAGTTTTTACCATCAAGTGTGTACATAAGTTATTGTACGTGAATATACATTAATTGAAGTATGTAAATTAGTAAAATACTAACAAATACTCCTACCATTGGAATATCCTATTTGTCTCATCATTACAACATAACATAATTTCTTCCAGGATAATATGCTAACAAATAATCCTACCATTGGAATATCCCATTTGTCTCATCGTTACAATATAGCATAATTTCTTTCCGAATAAGACAATTTCTTGCTTTCCCTGTCTAGACTTGTGTCTATGCCCTAAGCGAGATGTTTGCCCATCGTGTATTGCCTAAGCGTGCTTAAGCGTCGCCTAGTCATCGTCACCTTTTCCAACATTGCCTCTGGTAGTGTTGTGGTCACTACTTCTCACAGATGTTGATATTACCACATATTTTAAAGACGATTATGAAACAAGTGCGCAACAAATTAAACTAACAACCAATAGCAAATTAACACCCTAGCTACTAATGAATAGCAGTTCATCACATTGTTACCTACCTACTAGCAAATGACAATTCACCATAAATATTATCTAGCTACTACGAATGGAAGTTTTACACCCATATTGGAGGTTATTCAAAGAACAGTATGACACCAGTTCATCAGTTCTGCTTCACTTCTTCTTCTTCTTCTTCTTCTTCTTCACTTCTTCTGCTTCAGATTCTAGTATTGCATCTGGCTGCCCATATTTCGTTGGCCCACTGCTGTCGCTTGTTATTCCAAGCACGCCAATCGTTTAACGGGACACCATGGACACCATCATGGGTATTCTTGTTTGAAACTATTTCCACCTCTTCCGAGAAGATTTATGTAGGGTTCGTTGCATGGAAACCAAAAAACATCTATCGCAAGAACGCATAAACCAAGATCCAATCTATGGAAAAGCCAAGATCTAATCTACGAGATCGGTGCAACAAGATAGGAGAGAACTAACCCTCATAGATCCAAAGCATTATCGAGATCGGATCTCGTGGTTATGTAGTTGATCACTTGCCAATCTCAAGATCGCAAAGACGATCCTTCCGTCGCCACATTCCGGCAGCGCTTCCACACTCGGTCACACGTACGGAGTGGATGAAGACCTTCTTCTCTTCGTTCCAGCAGGTAGCGGAGGTAGTAGATCCGCTCAGAATCCCAGCAGCACGACATCGTGGTGGTGGAGGAGAGAATCCTGCAAGGCTTCGCCTAAGCCGGAGTAGCAGGAATGAGGAGGAGGGTGGCGGCTAGGTTGGGAGCAAGGGGCAAGGGAGCACCCTCCCCTCCCCTCTTTATATAGAGGGGGTGCGGCTAGGGCAGCCCCCTTGGCCCTCCCCTCCTAGGGCCGGCGCACATAGGGATTGGGGAAACTTGCCCCTCAAGTTTCCCCTTTCCTTCTTTAGGCTTTTGCCCCTTTCCTTTGGGTTTGGCCGATTGGGCCACTAGGGCTTGGTACGGCTGTCCCATGGGCCCCTGAAGCATCCCTTCGACCCATTTTCCCCCTCCTAGGATGGTGGGCCCACTGGTGGCCCCTTCTAGAACATTCTAGAAGCTCCGGTCAAAATACCGATAAATTTTACGAACCTCGAAAAATAACTTCCATTATATGAATCTTATTCTTCGGATATCCTCGTGATGTCCTGGATCCAATCCGAGACTTCGAACAACATTCTCGAGACTCCGAACAACATTCGGTCTCCAACTCATATTCCATATTGATACCTTTGATCCGCATTACGGATGTTGTATATCTCTTTTTCCCTAGTATACCTAGGTTTATCGAATCCTCGGAAAGCAAAAAGCAAAGTGAGATTACTTAAACGAACCTTTGAGAGTTTTAATTCCTATTGCGTTTTCACCGGACCAAGAGTTTGCAATCTTCTTGTTGTTGACGATGGAGAGAGAGAAGGCCTAGGGTCTTCGGTTTTCACCAGTAGCTGGGCAAAACATCTGATGGGAATAATAAAGTATGCATGTAATTATTAGAGCAAGATAATTATATGTGGGCAGTGCATCCATAAATATTATCGCCTCCGCAACCGCTTATAGCAATAACCTACTAGTCTCATCCATAGAAGAAAGAGAACTAATTGATATGCATAGTGATGTCACCGTTAATCCCAAGTAAGTTCCTCACATACAGCCGTACTAACCTTTCTGTCACTGGGGTTCCTATCCTGCAGATCAGTCGTTACTCACACTCTCTTTACCTGGATTAATCCTCGGGGTCTTGGGTACCTGACAAGTCCTTAGATAGAGGCAAGAGAGGGTACTATAATCATAATGCCATACAAACTAATATATGATCCAATCTATGATAAATAACATGCAAAAAAGCTACATGGCTAGGCCGAAGCCCTTAGACCAAAGAGAATTACTCACACATAGAGATGAATTCGATAATCATAAACATTGTAATAGAGATCATAAGGTTGATAGCAAGTAGTCTTACAATATCGCCAATTGGAAAAGATATCTACTATTACAAGTGGTGAAAGATGGCTATGGTGGCGGAGAAGGGTTTAGAGGTTAAGATCTAGATCTATTCCTCCGGCGTGGCGGCTTCTGGTGGCAGAGAGAGTTGAGGTCGAAAAGAAGCTCTTGTTTCCCGTCGCCCGAAGCCTCTTTATATAGGGGTTCCTTCACGAAAGTTGTTCTGTTTGACCTAATAAAGTCGGTACAAACTATACGACCAGAACTATACGGCCAAAATAAAATTCCCGCCGTATAGTTGGTCGTTAAAGCTTCTGTGTCCACTTCACGGCTCTTGGTTTCTTTGACATGTTGGATATCTCGTATCTTTGGTATTTATGTAGTGATTCCTATCATCATACGTCATTATCTGCGCATGCAAAAATAGCAAGAAAGGATTGCATACACCTTTAATCATTAGGCATTAGTGGAAGGTTTTAGAGAGATATTTCATCAAATATATTAATAATATATAGTTTAAATGAGAACGTGGATGGATATATTTCACGGCCATCACATATCTACTTAAACAACATCAAACCTTAAGTGTGTCACCCTACGGTTCGTGAACTATGTAGACATGATCGAGACACCTCTTGTAACACCCAAAAAATATAAAACAAGGATCATCAAACTCTAATCACTAAAATTAGGGTTAACAAAAACTTTTATTATTTTAACTCATATGAATGCATGTGTGTATGAGATGATTTGATAAATGCATGAATGAACTTGTGTGATTAACCTAAATAGCAAGAAATGGTTTAAAGACAAATATAACATCATCTACAACATTTCCAAACAGAAACAAATAAAGAGAAAATTAAAAACAAACCAAATAAAGAAAATGGTCATTTTTGCCAATCTTGTTCACTAGGTCACTTTGAGTGTTTCTAGTCCAAGATTTCAAACAAAAACTTTTCCAATTATTTTCACCCCTTGCTAGACATGGTAAAAGTAAATCAAAGACCACCTTTCAAACTTACAGAAACATTTGGCAACCTCATTCAAATCACAATTCAAAATTGAATCTTTATCATATGTGAAGATCACACATTTTCAAAACCCAACCAATCCAGTGCCCCTTGACTAATCCAACTAACCAGACACTTCCTAGTATGTGCCTAGCAAACCCACCAAGTTTGAATCCAAAATTCAAATTTGAATTTCTTTCGGCCATTTCATCAAACACCTTGCAGATACAAATCAAACAAACATCAAACACTATAGTGTGCAGTAAATTTGACCTAACTTGTTCCCTCTGTAGCTCACTCTACACTCTCAGTAGATGATCAAAGTAATCTAACTAGCTTTAGCACCACTGTGAGCAAGCCTAGCCATTAATGGTGAGCATGCCGAGAGCAAACTTGCCACCCCATTGTCGCCAGCGAGCTAGAGGAAGAACTAGCCTCGCCAACCTTGTCTAGGACACGCCGCACCGTCCACCGCCACCCACTGTCCCAGCCCCGAGCGCAGATAGCCCCTGGACCACACGACACGCCCATGCCAAACTCCTCCGCGACCATGCCGAGAGCGCGCTAGTGCGCCACGCCCGACCAAGCACCCACAGACCGCGCGCCGCCCTCGCCGCTTGCAGAGATGATCACCAGCACCCCAGCACCCCGCCAGACATGCCCGTTCTCCGCCGCATGGACCACACGCTCTGTGCGACATTAAAACCGCCGTCGGACCCGCCCAGAGCGTCTGCGTGTTCCGACCGATCAGCATCGTCCCACACTGCAAGACCATGCCGTTGAGCTTCGCCAGGTAGCACAGCACCTCCCCCTACCGTCGCCCATGCCAGTAGCCCTCTGTGCCGTCGACCACGATGAGCTCAGCCCGCGCCCGTCGGTCCCCTTCAGCCACTATAAATAGAGGCCTCCACCGCTCGTTTTCTTCACACCAGTCCACTCCCCTCTACCTCAGAACCACCCCACCTCACTCCCGAGGCAAGGCGAGCAGCGCATCGCCGAAATTTGGCCGGAGTCTGCTGCGGAGGAGGAAGAAAGGAGCCATCGATTGGATCCGCCCCAGGAGAAGCTGCCGGTACCAGGAGAACCGCCGTCGTCGACTTTGTCATTCGCCCCCGTCGCCAACCATCGCCTAAGACCCGGTGAGCCTCCCACGACCTCCACCTTCCGCGCTAGGGTTCTGTCTCGCCGGCGCTGCCCGACGTGGACGATGAACCAAAGTCGTTCGATTAGAACTAGATCCCACGGTCCACATTGCCCCGTATCGCTTCACCCCTCCCCGTCTCACTGACGCATGGGGACAACCACTTAACCAGCCCGTGCGTGCGCTATGTATAGTGGGCCGGCCCAGTTAACCCTCCCGCGCGACCCAACAATTCAAATTTAGTTTTATTCATTTATTTTCAAACACAGTTTTGTACCTAGATTCAAAAATCAACCCAGCTCGATTCACTGAACCAAAATGTATGAAACTAATTTTGTTAGAAAGGTACTAAAATACTTAATCCAAGCTCGTTGGATTCAAACCATTTGTATGTATAGATCAACCATGATAAAAATAACAAGGCAGAAGCTTTTCTGGATTCAAACATTTTTCAAAATTCACCCATAAAAGTTTTTGAGTTGATTCCAACTTTCAAAAATCACATTTGATCATACCTTTCAGAATATATAAAAACATATGGGTTTACTTGCAGGGATAATGTTCAAGTAATAAAAGAATGCCCCATAGGCATTTCTAGTCACTTTAATTAAATAAAATAAAAAGGTTAAACCTTATTAAATTGTGACACCATTTTAAATCACATTTCCATTTACTGAAATATGTGGTGATGACATGTGTCAACATGATCCCATGTTTGAGTTGGAGAATATTAAATCTTAAGTAGTTTTTCAATGAGTAGAAATTTCTTTTCTCAAATAAAATAAATAATACAAGTGCTTTAATCCTTGTGATAATAGTGATGATGCTAGATCATCTAGAGTGCACCTGTGTGTGATGATTGAAAATAGTTAAGTATTGTTTGGTGATTGTGTACCTCGTATTTATTTATAGATGCTAGTACCGACCAAGGATACAAGGAGGAAGAAGGATACTACGAGGAAAAAGCCGAGGAGAACTTCAACCACTGCTCTGCACAAGGCAAGCTAACACTTGCAAGATACCCTACTTTAGCAAGCTTATACTTGAAATTATGCAAGCTACTACTTGCTTGTTACTATGCCAACTATATGCCTTAAGCATATGTGGTTATACCCCCTTGATGACCCAATCCTAGCTTTATTTGCAAGCTTAATACTTTAATTTCTTTATCAAAGTTTTCCTTAGAGTTTACTTAAGTGACTTGTAGATTCTAGAAAGATAATTGAAGGTAGCATAAAGAGCATAAAATTTGGCCTAAGTTAGATAATCTTGATGTCACCCTAGGGCATGAGATTGAACTTAGCAAATCCCCACTTATTTACTACCCCTCATTAGTGTTTACCCCCACTTGTAGATGCTAGTGCTAAGCATAAAACTTGATCAACTTTAGATGGGAATACTTGGTGAAAATGGTTATGAAAACCTTAGAATAATGAGTCATTCTACTGAAATGTTTTGACATGTGTTCTTGAACACCAAATGATTTTTGATGATGAAAATGTTGAGGCATGAGCCTTAACCCTTTACAAAACTGATGGTTGTCTAGATGCGATACCATTCCAATTTTACCGTACAACCACAATACCCGAAAATTGGGTAGGGCTTGACCGGAAGTTTATATACTTTAGTATGGGTTCCCTCACGACCAAGGTCTGAGCTAAGGCTACCTTGTGAAGATTTTCCACCTGTGCAGTATCCAAGATGACAGTTGGTCATGGTTGGGAGGCCAAACTCACAGGAGAGGTGCCTATACTAGGGCGTGTAATTGAAAGGTTAGGATTGATTATCCGCATACTGAGTATGGTGAATTTTGGATTGTTCCTAACGGATGTATCGAATGTTGTGGTGAAAGTATACAATCTCTGCAGAGTGTCAAACTATTCGAATAGCCGCGTCCGTGGTTATGGACAGTTGGAGTGGCCATACTGTTCCCTCGTCAGATGTTTTCCAAAATGACTTATGAGGTGAGTTGTGACTTTGACCTGACCACAACAGAGTTATGATATGAAATTCAAGTTCCCACTTAGGTGTTATAAAACTTTCAACTAGCTTTCTTTGCTTTTGAACTTAGTATAGGTAAATCTGGCTTTTGCAAAACAACCCTAGAGCTTAGTATCCTACTACAAAACCCCCCTTAACTTTAGTATTAGTTTGCGAGTACTTGAAGAGTACTCATGGCTTTGTCCCTGGCTATTCCCGTGGCCGGACTATGAAGAGGATTATTAGGATGACATACCGCAGGAAGGTTACGACAAATAGGATAATCTCCCATCGTCAGCATTGCCTATGACCCCGAAGATGGAGCTTCGCCTACGCTATCGTTACCTTTACGTTATTCCGCTACTTGAGTTGTATTAAGAACTGGATCATGAGATCCTTATTTGTATAAGACCTTATGTATGGTTTGTAATGGATGATGTACTGTGATATCCAAATCTGTCATGTCTCGCAAAAATGGTAATCCTGGGATTGCGATGTATGGCATAACAGGCATCTAGGATTAAAAATCCGGGTGTTGACACCTCTTCGATCAATAACCAATAGCGGGACCTGGAGATCCATAATGGCTCCTACATATTCAACGATGACTTCATGATCGAATGAACCATTTAGATACGATACCGATTCCCTTTGTCGCGTGATACTTTACTTATCCGAAGTTCGATCGTCGGTATCTCCATACCTAGTTCAACCTCGTTACCGATAAGTACTCTTTACTCGTTCCATGATATGACATCCCTTGTGACATAGTCACATGCTTGCAAGCCAATTGGATGACATTCTACCGAAAAGTCCCAGAGTATATTTATTTGTCATTTGGATTGACAAACCCCATTCTTGATCCATGCACTTCAACACATACTTTCAGAATATCCAATGCCACCTTTATAACCACCCAGTTATGGAAGTGGCGTTTGATGTCATCAAAATACTCATCCGGTGACAGTGATTAACATGATCTCATGGTCGAAGGATTAGGTTACTATGTATCTGAAAGCTTATAGCAAAACGAACTTAATAACTTGATCTTATGCTATGCTTATTATGGGTGTGTGTCCATCACATAATTCTCCTAATGATATGATCTTGTTATTAATAACATCCAATGTCCATGATCAGGAAACCATGATCTTCTATTAATCAACAAGCTAATTTCAACAAGAGGCTTGCTAGGGACTCTTTTATGTTTACAAAACACACAAGTATTAATGTTTCCGGTTAATACAATTATAGCATGGGATGTAAACATTTATCATAAACATAAAGATATAATAATAACCACTTTATTATTGCCTCTTGAGCATATCTCCAACAAATTCATCCGTGCCAAATTGCAAGATCCAGTTATACATAATGCAACATGCGGGGAGAAGCTTAACTTGGGTGGGGAAAAGGTGAAATGGCTTGTGATCAAGAATCTTAAATCTGTTCTTCAAAACAGTAAACACCTCTCAACCGTGAATCTAAGGCTAGAGTGTCTGAGATTGAAAAGTCTGTTTGTAGTCCTAGGCAATGTTGAGGATATCGTTTATCGTTAACTTCTCGATCAGCCCGAAATTAGTGATTTTTGGGTGTATCGGATGATTTATCGGGCGATAAATCAATTTATCGGGCGATAAGTTGATTAATCAGCTTAGCGGTCACCCAGTCATAAGCGATAAATCGGATGATAAATCGGCATATCGGACGATTTTTTGAACAGTGGTCCTAGGATAGAATCTAGGAGAGAACTCATCAAGATGGTACCTTGTTGACCTGAAGGGTGGAAGAATTTTAGGCTGGTAAGCATATCCGATATCTGCTAGGTAGAACTTACCTTTAGGGATCTTCATGCCATCAACTCTTTCAAGGCTGTCATCTAGAATTATGACATCATGGGTGATCCTTCCCAACCAACAAGCACATATGTGAACCTCATGTCGAAATCAACAGCGACAAGCACATTCTATCTAGTGTAGTGCTTTCTCCCCCTGTATGCAATTGTTTTGTATTTCGACACTCTAATAGTTAAATGAGTACCATCAATTTCTCCAACACAATCCAAAAATGAAAAAATGTTAGGCCCTAGTGCAATACAATCATCTCATGGAGACAAGGTAGAGTTGCTCACCTTGAAATACATGAACCATCAGTAGCTTTCTTGTATCTTAGTTGGAGTTTGAGTTGATGGTGGCTTAATTATCTCTCATCTGAGCTCTCCAATAGCATAAAACACTTGGCGAAAATACCTGGTATTATCTCCAAAGATTTCCTCCATGTTTTGTGAAACACTTGAAATCTCTCGATATGTCTTAGAACATGAAGGAACAGTGCCACTTGCTCTTCGATACAGGTGATGTTGTCCTTAAGCAAGCCTCTAATCCTTAATGTGTGCACAAGTTGGTTAATAGGTATTGTTCTCATCCAGAGCATGACGATAGCCTCTACATCGTGGTTGTTGTAGTTGTAATTCAAATTTTCTATCCTCTCTCTGTTGGGATGTATCATGAGAGCATATTTCACCGGCAGCCTATTACCCCTACTAGCCGCTCTTCTATGGATCAAAAGCATCCACGCCTGAATCACAACCACCATGGAAACTGTCTAATGATAACCTTCAACCGTTGGTCCTAAACAAATCGACACTGCATAAGTACCTAACACAACGGCCGTAATATCGAGCAAACTAGCAACAAAGCTAACTTTGGGGGGGGGGGGACGGTACGCGGAGGCGGTGCTTAAATCCATGGTTGAAGATGTCCACGGGATGCCGCAGCCGGAGAAGACGATGACTGACACGAGAAGGACGAGCCGGTGTCATAGATCTGCGAGGTCGTAGCAGCTGGTGCCGAAGAAGGCGCAATAAAGGGCCAGGTGCCGGTACACAAATCTAAATCGCCGTCGTCGCCAGAGCCGTCGCCCAAGAGAAGGATAAGGATGGACTTGTCTTCCCGCGGATGGTGACAACATAAGAGGGAGGTGACTCTACTTTTCGCGCCATACCGCGCTGCAATGTTTTCGCCTCCCTCCATCTCCGCGTGGCCTCCCTGCGCACGCTGGTCCTCTCTTTGCGCTCGCTAGGGTCTGTCCGCGTGAAAACGCTCGATTTCAGCATTGCTCCAGAGCCAGGATTTGAGATGATTTAAAACCTGTGCTAGGCAAAACCGCGAAACGCCGTGACATACCAAAACCTGTCCCCGTGAAAATGCTAGAGTTGGCGTTCCTCTAGAGCCAGAATTTGAGATGTTTTAAGACCTATGTCAGACAAAACCGTGAAACGCCACGATATATCAAACACTCTTATTTTATTTCTTTCGACCGAGTGAAAAAACCCCACCGTAGTCGAGAAAACGCGCGCTAGCAAACCATATGTCATTCTCCTGCCGAGCACGACGGGAGACTATAAAAATAAAAGGAAGTAGTCGAAGAAGAATAATATCCGTTGGTCACCGGCCAGCCAGTAGTATATTTGTACTGCCCTGCGTCCGCCATGTGGCACTTATTATCGTGTGGCGGTACATTTGTAGTACCACGCCAGTGTGTACAGGGCCGGGCGAGGATGGGCGATGATGGCCGCCACTGGGTGGGGTCCGACCGACCGACCGACCGGAACGGAACGAGCTGCGCTGCTGGGCGGCCTTTGCTTGGCTGGCCAAAGAGATCCACGAGCACGGCCATTATTACCCCCGCTGCGCCGCGGTGGCACCCCGAGCCTAGCCCAAACACCCCGCACCCCCCTCCCCCTTCCCTCCCTCGCTCACTCTCCCGGCGACGAACGGACCTCTCCTGCTCCGGCGACCGCGTCCTCCCTCGTCGCTGCCGGATCACCGCCCACCCCGCTCTCTCCCACTCGGGCCTGCCTCGGCGGATCTACGCGGCCGGCGCGGCGCGGGGACGAAACACTCTTCGTCGGCGACCCCACCGTGCACGGCGGGTTCCCCCCTCCTTGCCCAGGGTGAGTTCCCACTTCCATGGCATCGCCTCCCCATAGATCCTCCCCTCCATCGCGCTCCATCTACGCCGCCCAATTTCAGGCAGCACACGCTGCCAGTCCGCGACTGGGCACAGCGGAGGCGGGATCGTCGGTACGATCAGGGATCATGTGGCCGGATCTTAGCCTCCAAAACGGATGCTCCCTAGATCGCGAGATCCGGGCCATTATTTCCTGATCTGGTTGTTAACGTACTACTATTTACTCCACTCGGGCCGTTCCCTTTTCAAAGCTAATAAGGTTATTCTGCCTCTGAATTATACTGTCAGTCTACTTCTGAGAACTAGTGTTTTCCTTTTTAATTATCGCCCTGCCTGCTTGCTTTGCTGCCGGCGATCCCTATTAAGTTGCATTTTCCATGTCAAGTGTAGTTAACGACCGCCACCCTATATGAATGAACTATACCACCACCCTTCTCTCGATTTGGACCACCTAGTATGTCACTCATCCTTTCGTGGCAGGAGCAGTGATACTGGCTATCGACTTATCAATAATAGACGGGCAACCATTTTGACGAGTGCATTTTCGAAACCATTTTCGAAGACAATCAAATAGCGATTTGATGCATTGATCCTTGCAATCAAACTGTGGCAACATGAACTCCGATGCACCAAGGGGAAATTGTCCTCTTCTCTGCTGAGTTTGGAGTAGGGGGAGAGATGAGACTTCTGCTTCATGGGGCGACATAAATCTGAATACAGCTCTTTTCTCACAGCGTAAGGCTTTTTTAATAATTAAAATCATGCCCTGATGGATATATTCTGTCCAAGAGAGAGCGCACAAATGCTGATTATTTAGGCTTCCACTGAAATTCATGAGTATTGCCCATGCATTCTACTCTCAGCATCTGACACATAACTTCTTTAGTTTTTTTGTTAATCTGCAGTGGCTTGGAGTATATATTTTTTGGATTAATGAATGCTTTTTTGCATTACGATAGTTCTTTTATTTGTTTTAACCATGTCCTCCTAATTTCAGTGCCCTTGCTGTAAAGTGGAGACAGCTGCTGCTATTTCCCTTGCTTCAAAGTTGGCCTTGGTAAAGTTGCTTCCAAATGTCAACCACCAAAGTGCTGGATCCTGCTTTTCAAGGAGCTGGTCAAAAAGTGTATCCTTACACACGTCTGTCTTTCTGTTATTTTTGTTTTGTTTCCGTTTAGTCATTATCTTTGACTGAATTGATTTTGCTCTTTGAGCTTATGAATCTGGATCGTCCTTGTTTATTTATGTATGCGTGTCCCTTGACATCACTTAGTGGGCTAGAATTATGGCGAATTGAAGATTTTAAGCCAGTTCAATTGCCAAAATCTGATCATGGTAAATTCTATTCTGGAGATTCATATGTAATTTTGCAGGTGATTGCTTTTGCCCCTTGTGTTCCTCTAATGCATCATTGATCTTTCTATGATTCTAATCCATCATTGTTATCTTTCTATTTTCTAGACAACCTGTCCTAAGGGTGGCGCATATCTGTACGACATCCACTTCTGGATTGGAAAGGACTCAAGCCAAGTATACACCGTGTAAACTTCAATTTCTGTGACACGCAGAAATACATTTTCAACCTATTGACGGATATGTCATTGTGCAGGATGAAGCTGGTACTGCAGCAATCAAGACGGTTGAACTCGATTCCATACTTGGAGGGCGTGCAGTCCAGCATAGGGAACTCCAAGGTTATGAATCCGACAAGTTCTTGTCATACTTCAAACCTTGCATTATACCTATGGAGGGTGGTTTTGCATCTGGGTTCAAAACACCTGAAGAGGAAACCTTCCAAACACGGTTATATATCTGCAAAGGGAAGAGAGCTATTAGAATTAAGCAGGTATGTGATGTTTTACACTCTTCCTGCATATTATTTTCAAATTTCAGCTTATTAATTATGTATGCTACATTAATATGATGCCTACTTTGTTCAGGTTCCCTTTGCACGTTCATCATTAAACCATGATGATGTGTTCATCTTAGATACCGAACAGAAAATTTACCAATTCAATGGTGCTAATTCCAATATCCAAGAAAGGGCTAAATCGTTGGAAGTGATCCAACATTTAAAGGAGAAATATCATGGGGGTGTGTGTGATGTTGCAATTGTTGGTAAGGGGACATTTGAACTTGACACTCGTATCTTTGTTAACTGATGCACCTTTTTCTCCACTCACGTCGTCTTATTCTAATAATGTCAGATGATGGAAAACTACAAGCAGAATCAGACTCTGGTGAATTCTGGGTTCTATTTGGAGGTTTTGCACCAATTGGGAAAAAAGTCGTTAGTGATGATGATGTTGTACTTGAAACCACAGCACCCAAGCTCTACAGGTATTTCGTTATTGAAGAGATTTTTGTTGATCGTTAATGGTAGCAACCAGTCAAAAGGAAAAAAAGGCATGCTCAAATTTTGAGAAAAATATAGGCTCCTTATTGTAATCGTTATTGATGAGTCAGCTGATGGCTTAGTTTTAGCTTGTTAGTTGTGTCAGTTGCACCTCACACGTTTAAACAGGCCTGTAGCTAGTCTTTAATGTCTACTGCTACACATTTTTTTATATCACACGCTATACCTTAGTTTGACATTGTTGTGCTTTACAACACAGTTTTATTGCTCTTCTTTTCAAGACTAACCACATTATCATACTAGAATTGGTAAATATGGTTACAATTACAACATCAAATGGTCCACAATACATCACAATTCACAATACAGCAACTGCATGGCCTACCTTGCTGGCTTGCCCTCAGTTCTTGACTTCTTCTATTCCCCTCTCTATTTTTTGTAAGAAACAGCCTGTATCACCCGCTAAGACCTCTGAATGAATGCTCCGTGCTACACGGAGTTCTGCATAAAAGCTATCACCTATCGAATTGTTACACCTGTAGTATGGATGATCAATTGATGTTGGAAGGCAATATTCACACATAAGCAATTGTTCAGCTTGTTTATATGGCTTAGTTAGTTCCCAAAAGAACTTCTATATCTTAGGTACAATAAGAACCTGAAGATTTCCTCTCGCTTTAGGTTTTTCCTCTATTTTTTCTGTATACTATTGCTTACGTTGTCAATTGTTCTCCTTGCAGTATCAATGATGGTCAATTAAAGTTGGAAGACGTCGCTCTTACAAAAGCAGTCCTTGAGAACACAAGATGTTTCTTACTTGACTGTGGGGCTGAAATGTTTGTATGGGTTGGTCGTGTCACACAATTGGAGGATAGAAAAGCTACCACTAAAGCTGTTGAGGTGAGCTCTCAAACAGTCTCTCTTTGTTTCATATTTTTGGTTATTGTTTTTGATTTGCAACCCTGCCATGGTTTTGCCTGTTCTAGGAATTCATCATTAGTCAGAAAAGGCCAAAGACAACAAGAGTGACTCAAGTGATTCAAGGTTATGAGAGTCATGCATTCAAGTCGAAATTTGAATCATGGCCAGCTGGCAATGTAACAGGGAGCTCAGGCGCAGAGGATGGGCGTGGAAAAGTTGCAGGTAGTTTATTCAGTTTCATCTTAAGTGGCAACAAAAATGATCTTCTGATTATTGCTGATGACCTTTGGCATTTCTTCTAGCTTTATTGAAGCAACAAGGTGTCGATGTAAAGGGAGCTCCAAAAAGCAGCACTCCAGTAAACGAGGAAGTTCCTCCTTTGCTTGAAGGCGGTGGAAAACTTGAGGTTCTGCTGATACTGCTTCCTATTCTAGGAGTTGTACTGTAGAAACAATTATCTCTACTATTTATTGGCAAAAATGTCATTACATATATATTTTTTGCATTTCAGGTGTGGTGTGTTAATGGAAATGCTAAGACCGCACTGCCAAAACAGGACAATGGAAAATTTTACAGCGGAGACTGTTATATCATTCTTTATACTTATCATTCAGGTGACAAGAAAGAAGAATATTATCTCAACTACTGGATTGGGAAGGATAGCACAGCGGTAATAATATGTTACATGTTGAAAGCTACTGCCAAACTGTTTTTTCATATTCTGCCAATTGTTGATGCTCTTTATTAATAAAAATTTATTGGTTTAGTATTGACCGCCTTGGTGATATGCCATGTTTTAGATAAAACCTATGCCCCATGCTTTCTGCAGTACTATATTATAACAACTAGTTAGTACACATGTGGAACCCATGTTGCCTAATTAGAGTTGGAAGGTTATTCATAAAAAATCAGAGCGCATCGAAAACAAATCAGAGGTGTTGCAGCAATTAGTCTTAACGTTTGTGGGGAAGGGTTCCACTTTGAGTTACAGCTGATGAATACATGGCCAGGATGCTCCACATCTGCCTGCAAAAATATTTCCACATATAGCATATATTTGAATTTGTGCATTTTATGTAATATATATTTTCAGTTATGGGCTGAGTTCTTCAGGATTTAGTTGATTTTTTTTCTGGTTTTTAACATTGATGTGACTCATCATGTGCTTGTATAAGCTGGGATATATTTTTTACCTTTTTGGTGTATTCTATGCAGGATGATCAACTGATGGCACTTGAATTAGCCAATACAATGTGGAATTCACTGAAAGGAAGGCCTGTGCTGGTGCTGCATCTTATTTCATAAGTGCCTTCAATATTTGTTTAAAAGGGAAGAGTTTTTGACTTATTACTGGTGATATTGTAGGGTCGTATTTATCAAGGGAAGGAACCACCACAATTTGTTGCTCTTTTCCAGCCCATGGTTATCCTGAAGGTACGATTGTTGCTGAATTTATCCTTTTTTACAATTTCCCACCTCCTGAGTGCTTGCTTTCCTTTTAATGTTATTCTGGAAGCATGCACAGTTCAATACGGGGATCTAAAAATTATTTTATATGTATTTTCTTTTACAAATCATGTAGGGTGGAATCAGTTCTGGATACAAGAAGATTGCAGATGAAAAGGGCGTGGGCAGTGGAACTTATTCTGCTGAAGGCATAGCTCTAATTCGTGTATCCGGAACAGCAATCCATAGTAATAAAACGCTTCAAGTTGAGGCGGTATGACGTACCTTCCTGTTATTCTTGTCAGTATCTAGAATGACTATGGGTCTTTTTATTGTATTGAATTGTATTACCGAGATTTCTGATATTGTACAGATGCCTTATGAAGTGTGCTTGATATTGTGCACATGTTTGTTATTTCTCCCTTGAACTAATCAGTTATTTTTTTTACAGCTAGCTACATCTTTAAGCTCTACAGACTGTTTTGTATTACAGTCTGGAAATGCTATGTATACGTGGCATGGTAATTCTAGCACTTATGAGCAACAGCAGTGGGCAGCAAAAGTTGCTGAGTTCTTAAAGGTACATGGCCACCTTTAAACAAATCTTAAACATTATTTTAAAGTTCTATGCACCTATTGCAGATGCCTTTATAATGTGATGCTGATATATTAGTTAATTGCATTTTATCTTGAGTTTGTTGAAGATGAAATTTATTAAGTTTTCAGCGATAGTTACTAGTTGGCTGATTGCTGGGTTTTGCCTACGAACACTGACAGCTGGAAAAATATCTGAACAATTTACCTGTTCAAATTCAACAAAACCTTTTTTAGTAGGAAATTTAAAAATATGCCACTGAAAAGCGGTCGTAGTTGTTGTGACATGTTACTAAAATATGCCCTCTTCGAGATATGCCACCGCCAGTTGGCTATTTATTTTACTCCTAAATTCGTTGATTTCAAAGATATGCTAGTATGTCCATATCTACCTTGTTATCTTCCTTTCTCCACTTCATTACCTTTCCAGACCTACTCCACCCCATTTCATGGCGTTCTCCATGAACGTACTTGGTAGCTCATTTGTGCCGCCTTCTAAGGCCATTTGAGCCACTCCCAAGCTGCACAATCTTATAGTCTTGCTTCCTCTTCCCCCAAACCTCATCTCGCCATCCGAAGTGCTGCCGAAGCCTCCAGATTCAAGGAAGAATCAGATGTCTGAGGATGCAGCCGCTGCCTTCAACCATGGAATTTTCCATCAGCGGTCACCATATCTCCCTGCTGCTGTCATTGCAATCGAACTTTGATCCTTGTGCCAACATCACCGAGTTCCCCTTGCTTCCTACCCCTTTTCAGCAATCCTGCCAACCTGTGTGAATCTGTAAGCACCATCCCAGGACTTCACCAGAGTCATGCCCTTTCTACCTGTTTGCCACCTAAGCGCATCTTTGAGCTCTGGTGTTCCATCCATGCATATATGCCTAAAATCAGCCACTCTGTTGTGGCATGTTATGAAGAGGGTACTTTTCAGTGGCATATCTCATATACGGCCACTCGTGTGTGGCACGTATATCTAAATCTAATTCAAGTCTTTACTAGTTGTTGCTGTTGAAGTGTATAAGTGGATTCACTAGCCCTTTCCATCAGTTCGGACTTTTGGTTGCGTTGGCTAGTGCATGAAGCTTGACATGGTATCAGAGCCTAAGGTCTCAAATTCGAGTCCTGGCTTTCGCAATTTATCCTAAAATTGCTGTCGCCCCCTCTGTGTCCACGTATTGGCCTCTTGAGTCATACGTGAGTTTCGCGCGCTGTTGCTCTCTTTCGGTTGCACGTGCTGACTTCTCCCTGTCACACGTGAGAGGGGGTGTTGAAGTGTATAAGTGGATTGCACTAGCCCTTTCCATCAGTTCGGACTTTTGGTTGCGTTGGCTAGTGCATGAAGCTTGACAGTTGCAATCTTTTTTGTTACATGCCCTGGTTATTTATGAAAGAAAGTTTCAGTAGAGATGACTGTTTACTGTTGCTTGATGCATGACCATGGATTTACCTTGACCATGCTTGGCTCACCGAATTCTTGTTTTCAAGTCACTGACACCTCACAGCTTTTAAAATATCACGTGAAACTGCATGAACACGATTATGGATTGCTGTGAAGTTATCCAGAACTGTTTGTCATGAAGCAATTTATAACTTCCAAAGCTTCATGGAGCAATTTATAACTTCCAAAGCTTCATGAAGCACTGGCTTTTCTAACTAACCTTTGCTAAGATTTCTGTATCCAATCTTGCAGCCAGGTGTAGCAGTGAAACACTGCAAGGAGGGAACAGAGAGTTCCGCTTTCTGGTTTGCTCTTGATGGAAAACAGAGCTATACAAACAAAAATCCCGCACAGGATGTTATTGTTAGAGAGCCTCATTTGTATGCCTTCTCATCTAAAAAAGGTTACTTCTTGAAAAGTTTCTATCACTTTGTTTTTCTGTGTCCGTTTCCTAAATTTTGTACAAGTTGCCTAATTATATTTTTGTTGCTTTGGTCTCAATCATTACTAATTCACCATTGATCAGGGAGACTGGAGGTAGCCCTCTTACCCATTATTTCCTTAAAACTATACTTGCTTTTAGCAGTTCAGGATATGTGATCTCTATGTGCTTCTGCAGGTTACTGAGATCTTCAACTTTTCCCAAGATGACATGTTGACTGAAGACATGATGATTCTTGATACACATGGTGAGGTCTTTATTTGGGTTGGTCAGTGCGTGGAATCAAAGGAGAAACTTAAGGCATTTGATATTGGCCAGGTGTGACCTGAATCTTTGACCTCTGTTTTGGGTTATCTGTTTTGTCACAATTATGCAATGAGTGATGATTGTTGTTTACCCCAGAAATACATAGAGCATGCTATGTCTATTGAAGATCTTTCCCCATATGTACCACTTTATAAAGTCTCTGAAGGGAATGAGCCATCCTTCTTCAAGACATACTTCTCTTGGGATAACACAAAATCTGTGGTATGGTCTTGTAGATCTTTTACTGCTGCATCTGTTTGTTTTTCGTATCATTAGTTTGAGGCGACTTTATGTTTTACTTCCGTTCATAGAAATGGAAATCTACTGCATGTTGGGCTTAATTTACTTCCCAGAGCAGTCTTCAACTTCATGTCCGTGTTTCTTTAACACTTCTTACGAGCTGGTTATACGTTTATTGCTTTGTACAGGTCCATGGAAATTCGTTCCAGAAGAAACTTTCACTTCTTTTTGGATTACGCTCGGAGGTAATCTTGCGGTTTAAGTTCTTAAACATGCAAATGTTGCTTGTAGACAATTCCCCATGCTCTGTTGAACATTATACCAGCTTCATAAATTCATTGGAAATGCAAATATAGATATTTGGATAGCACAATATTTACATCATAATCACTTTGCAGAGCACATCTAAGAGCTCTGCTAATGGTGGACCCACTCAAAGGGCGTCTGCATTAGCAGCCCTATCATCTGCATTTAATCCATCATCGCAGCCGAAGCAGGTAGATGATCAATATTTTATGTACCAAAATATTATTAGTGATGTGACAAACTACTCAATCCTTTTCAGGCTAATGATAGGCCTGCAAGCTCGGGTGATGGACCCACCCAGCGTGCCTCTGCATTGGCTGCCTTATCCAATGCATTTAATCCATCCTCAAAACCAAAAACTGCACTCCCTTCTCGGTCAGGTCAAGGTTCACAAAGAGCAGCTGCAGTTGCTGCACTATCTTCTGTGTTGACTGCTGAGCAGTCTGGATCAACTGATAATCTCCGAGCTAGCAAGACGAGCATGCCGAGCACAACAGCAGGAAAGACAGGTACAACTGTGCTTTCTTTTTCATTTTTTTATCTGGTTAGAGAACAATAATGACAAAAGCATATAGTGATCTGGAAGTTATCCATCCTGCTAGGATAATGACTTTTTTTGAAACACAGTGACTGTTGAATTCACTGATTTGTATTTTTGTGAAATGTTCCATCAAAGACTTCCAAGGTAATTGTGTGCATCTGTCTGTAAATTATATTGGAACACTGGATCCATGTGTCTGCATTGCAGTATATTTAATTGTTGGTAATATGACGGTGTAGCTCAGCACGTGCACCTGATTAATATGGAGTCATAGATGTAGCGGGCCATTACACGACTGCTGGTATTGTGCCCTTTTCGAAGTCTTAACACATTTATATTATTGCAGATACGGAGGTTGTCGTAATATCTCAATCTGAGACATCTCCTCGCTCTGAAGCTGGGGACTCTTCTGAATTTCGGACCGAGAAAGACGCTGTAGTAGAAGAGGTGCCATCTGCGGGAGGTAGAGTAGAGCCTGAGGCACCACAGGAACAAACAACTGAACATGTTGGCGAAGCAACATTTAGCTACGACCGTTTGATATCTAAATCTACTGATCCTATTCGCGGGATAGACTACAAACGCAGAGAGGTTTGTTCTCAAGAAACCTTTTTTTGTCTTTGGAGTCTGGATGTACTTGGTTATTCTTTGTTCTGAAGCATATTTCCTACGAAGCGATGTTTTTTTGCATCTTCTATGATTAGGCAAGCCTCTTGCTGCTCATATTGCTGATGTTTCTTGGTTGTTGCTTCTTTAGGCATACTTATCGGATAGCGAGTTTCAGACTGTTTTTGGCATCTCCAAGGACACATTCTACCGACAGCCAGGATGGAAGCAAGAGTTACAGAAGCGGAAAGCTGGTCTCTTCTGAATAAACGGCTATTTCTAGTTCCCTTGCAGAATGAGATCAATCATATGTGCTTGTTTTTATCTCATGATTGATTGGCATGGTCTGTGAGTACGTCTGCCCCATTGTTGGTCATTTTGTGTGGACGGCTACTGGGTCAGTTGGTTTTGCTATTCTTATAGGCCATTCTTTCGTTTGTACATGGACTGTTGTGCTGCTTGCATTGGTCCTAATATACTCTAGCTTGTTTTGTGATTGTCCATATGTGTATAATTTTCTTGGGTTTGTTTGCTTACGTATGTATGGGCATTCCCTGTAGGTTTTGGAAGGTCATTTGTACTTTCATTCAGATGTACCTCGGATATGTGTTGCCTATATATTTATTAGTTGTGCTGTTGAAGATTTGTTATCGTATTGCTGTTGATAGACCCTCATTTATTGAATGTGCTTTTTATGTGTAGTTGCAACAACATACTGTATTTCTTATCGTCTCTAAATGGACAGCTCAATACCTAGGAGGTGGTGGCGAGTGGATCGTGGCATGATGACATCCTCTTTGCGGCTGTTTGGTATAGGTTGTCCTTATGGATATTCCACATAAAAAACATGTGCTTGTGGAATACTCGTGCTCTCAACGACCCGGTGTACCGATCCGTGGTTTGCTCGGTGGTGGATGGGCTACTGTGCAAGCTTTCCGTCCTGCTTTTTTTTAAAAAAAAAATTCCACCGATCTATTAATAATCAGCAGCGGCACAAAAGAACCAAAAGTAATAAAAATATTGGACCACCTAGCGATGACTATAAATATTAATAATATTAATATGAGTTGAAGGCATGTCTTACTTGTAGTAGATAGACGGAAAATTGTCGTGCTAAAGTCACAAAGAACTAGCGCATCAGAGCAGCAACCATCGTTAGAACGAGGAATCGTGGGACAAACGACTCAACGTTTTCTTGGTTGGTGCTAGATGCATCACTGGAGCGAGGACATAGCTGGAAGGACCTTATTCTAACCGCAAGATGTAGCTATCGTCTCACCATGTCAATAATTTAGAAATAGTGGGGACCGACCACGTCCTCCTCGAAACAGTCTTTTGCCTTGATATTTTAATATATCAACCACGGACCTTATTCTAACTCTAGGATGTAGATGTCGTCTCACCATGTCAATGATTTGAAAATAGTGAGAACCCATTACGTCCTCCCCGAAACAGTCTTTTGCCTCGCTATTTTAATATATCAACCATCTCAAAAGAGGCTTCTGCCCTACTATATTAATATATCAACCACACAGTACAATTGCTGTGGCAACGACATAATGAAGGACAAACCAAACAATAGACAAATACTTTCTCCGTCCCAAAATATAAGGCACCTAAGGACTGTTAAAAGTTAAATCTTACTAATTTTTACCAAATATTTAGGAAAAGATATGTACATCTGTATTATGGAATGCACACATTAAGGAAAAATAGTTTATGATAATAGCGGCCCGCAGATCGTCGGCTGCTGGTTGGGTTGTTAGGAGGTAGGTCTGGGCGGCGACGAGGGCGGCATGTGCTGTTTTTGCTTTAATATTTCCCGCAGAGTCTACTGACATAAACGATAGATCCATATCTCTAGCCAGCTCGCGTCTTTCGGCTTTAGGAATGCGTTGTAGCCGCGAAGTGCCCCTCCTAGGCTGTGGTCCTCCGGTGACGCTGACAGAACCTCGGGTAGAGCTGAGTCGTGCCCGACGGAGGTTAGATTCATTGGCTAGCCTTTTCCTCTCATGTAGAGATCTTTGCAGTCGAAGCAACTCCCTTCTCTTGTGGTGCAACAGATATTGATAAGCCATCAATTCTTCTCGTGTGGCATCTGCTGTCATTGGTACCGCACCCGAAACAACATCTTAGGCCTTTTGCCAGGTTGCCGGAGGTAGCCGAAGTGTTACGGGCTCGCCTTCACATTCCCCTTCTATTGGTACGGCGCGACGGTCACCCACTGACAGATCCTGTCTATCCTCGCGACGTCCTGCATTGTCATCCGACAAAATATTGACATGGTTAAGGATCGTGTTACCATTGGAGTCCACATGTGCTGAGGTTTCTCCTTCCAGGATCGCGCACACTTGGTGATGCATGATGTATGATTGGTTATCATCGCTGCCATACCCGTAGGAGACACTGATTTGCGAACCAGTGAAGTCCCAGGGATCTTGTTCTATGTATGATTCTCCTTTCCTGATTTCGGAGTCTACGCTTTCCTCAGATTCATCAGGGATGATGTTTGATGTGTTGGGTTCGCAACATAGAAAACAAAAATTTTCCTACGATGGGAACCACTAAGCACCAAGATCTATCTACTAGATACAAGCAACATGTGGATATACATCCATAGAGAACATAACCTTATAGACCGACAAAGTTTAACGAGGTTTTACTCGTGGATGATGTAGTCGAACGCTTGCCGATCACAAGATCGAGAAGAAGTCCAGCGCCGCAAATCAGCAACGCATCCGTGATCACACGCACGTTCAAGCCACCGAACAATCTCCGCCTCCTCGCTCCAGCGATGCAGCGGAAGAAGCAAATTCTTCCAGACGAAAAGCCACCGGAAACATGTATCTCGCTAGTCCGAGACCATGGGGGAATAATTCTAGAGGGGGAGAGAGATTCTTCACGAGGAGGTGTGAGTGAGAGAGAGGGAGAGGGGGGCTTTATATAGGAGGAGGGGGGGGGGTCACCCGAAAGGCCATGGGCGGCGCATGGGGGCAGACCCCACCCTTCCTCCATTCATGTGAGTGGAGCTCCCACTCACAAAATGCCCCTCCATTTTCTCCACTCAAAATTTCACTCAAATTCATATTAAATTTCCACCAAATTTAATGTAATCTCTCAAATAAAAATCATTTTATTTATTCAGAATTTTGTCAATTACATTAATTAACAAAAATTCACATAAAACCCCTTGCTACTTATCAGTTTCACATGCATAAACATTTTCAGCAATTTCACCTGAAACAATTCCGGTGTCCATTGAAATAATCCTAGCGCTTTGCAATTCTTTTGTCTACAACATATTTTCTCCAAATGGTGTTGGTATCTTTTAAGTGTGTCATCCTACGGTTCACGAATAATGCAGACATGATCGAGATTCCTCTCGGATCAATAATCAGAAGCGGGATCTGGATATCCATACCGACTCCCACACATTCAACGATGACTTCTTGTGATCGTGAGAACCTTTTACGCTAGTAACTTAATCCCTTTGTCTCGCGATATATTACATGTCCGAGATTCGATTTTCGATATCTCCATACCTAGTTTAATCTTGTTACCGACATGCACTCTTTTCTCATTCCCGTGATATAACATTCTAGTGATCACATCACTTGCTTGTAAGCTAACTAATGTGATATCACCGAGAGGGCCCAAGTATATCTATCCGTCATCGGGATGGAAAAAATTCCACTCTTGATTCATGAGCCTCTACATAACACCTTCGTAGAACTGAACCCACCTTTATAGTCACCTGTTACAGTGTGACGTTTGATGTTATCAAGATAATCTTCCAGTGTTAGTGATTGACATGATCTCATGGCTTAAGGACTAGGATTACTTCGTATGATGTTATAGCAATATAAACTCAATTACTTTGATCATAATGCTATACTTGGATGAATGTTCGTCACATCATTCCAATAATGTTGTGACCTCGTTATTAACAACATCCAATGTCCATGATCAGGAAACCTTGATCATCTTGTTAATCAACGAGCTAGTTTATAAGAGAGGCATAACTAGGAACTTTCCATTTGTTTATTAAACACACATGTATTAACGTTTTCGTATTAATACAATTATAGCATGCAAAATAAATATATATCATATACTTGGAATACTTATAATAACAACTTTATTATTGCCTCTCAGGACATATTCCCTTCAGTCTCCCACTTGAATTAGAGACAATAATCTAGTTACATAGTGATAAATCTAACACCCATGGAGTTCTGGTGTTGATCATGTTTTGCCCTAGGGAGAATTTTAGTCAACGGATCTGCTATATTGAGATCCTTGTGTACTTTACAAATCTTTATATCTCCTTCCTTGACATGTCCGCGGATGGAGTGAAACCGACGCTTAATATGTTTGGAATTATTGTGAGACCTTGGTTCCTTGGCATTGTCTATGGCTCCATTGTTGTCACAATATATCACCATTGGGTCCAATGCACTAGGAACCACACCTAGTTCGGTTATGAACTCCTTCATCCAAACCGCTTCCTGTGCTGCTTCCGAAGTAGAAATATTCGGCCTCCATTGTTGATCCTGCCATCACGGGTTGTTTGGAGCTCCTCAACTAACTGCTGCTCCGTTCATGATAAATATGTATCCGGATTGAGACTTAGAGTCATCCGGATCGGTATCAAAGCTAGCGTTTACATAACACTTAGCGACGAGCTCTTCCTCACCTCCGTACACGAGAAACATTTCCTTAGTTCTTCTTAAGTACTTAAGGATACTCTTGACCGCTATCCAGTGTTCCGTACCTGGATCAGATTGGTACCTACTAGTCAAAATAATATCATGTGCCACATCCGGTCTTGTACATAGCATGGCGTACATTATAGAGCCTATGGCTGAAGCATATGGGATCTTTTCCATTATCTCTCTTTCTTCCGCCGTAGCCAGACTTTGAGTCTTACTCAATGTCTTGCCTTGCAACATAGGTAAGAACCCCTTCTTACTTTCGCCCATTTTAAACTTTTTTAAAATCTTATCGAGGTATGTACTCTGTGATAGCCCTATTAGGCGTCTTGATCTATCTCCATAGATCTTTATGCCTAATATGTATAATGCTTCACCTAGGACTTTCATCGAAAATTTGTTGTTTAGATAACTTTTAACACTGTTTAAAAGATCTACATCATTTCTAATCAGTAATATGTCATCGACATATAATATCAGAAATTCCACATTGCTCCCACTCACTTTCTTGTAAATACAAGCCTCTCCATAAGTTTGGACAAATCCAAACTCTTTGATCACCTCATCAAAGCGGAGATTCCAACTCCAGGATGCTTGTTTCAGTCCATAGATGGATCGCTGAAGCTTGCATACCTTGTCAGCATCCTTAGGATCGACAAAACCCTTTGGTTCTAGCATATACAACTCTTCTTTAATGTTACCATTGAGGAACGCAGTTTTGACATCCATCTTCCATATCTTATAATCAAAATATGCAGAAATTGATAACATAATCCTAACTGACTTTAGCATCGCTATGGGAGAGAATGTCTCATCGTAGTCAACTCGTTGAATTTGTCGAAACCCCTTTGCGACAAATCGAGCTTTATAGATGGTTACATTACCATCAGCGTCAGTTTTTCTTTTGAAAATTTATTTGTTCTCCACGGCCTTTCGGTCATGGGGAAAGTCCACCAAGGTCCAAACCTGGTTTTCGTACATGGATTCCATCTCAGATTTCATGGCTTCTAGCCATTTGTTGGAATCCGGTCTCATCGTCGCTTCTTCATACGTCACAGGGTCTTCTATTTCATCAACCATGAAATTCATAACAGGATTTCCATACATGAGTTGCATGTGTCTTGCTTGACCTGCGAGGTTCAGTAGTATTATCTTCCGGAGTTTCATGATCATTATCATTAGTTCCCTCTTCATTCGGTGAAGTCAACTCCAGAACAATTTCCGGCGTTGCGCTGCTTGCCATTTTATGAAGAGAAGGTTCAATAACCTCTTCGAGTTCTACCTTCCGACTACACACACCTTTCACGAGAAACTCTTTCTCTAGAAAGGATCCATTCTTGGCAACGAAAACCTTTCCCTCGGATCTGTGATAGAAGGAATACCCAATAGTTTCCTTAGGGTATGCTATGAAGACGCATTTTTCCTCTCCGGGTTTGAGTTTATCAGGCTGAAGTTTCTTCACATAAACATCGCATCCCCAAACTTTAAGAAATGACAACTTAGGTTTGTTTCCAAACCATAATTCATATGGTGTCTTTTCAACGGATTTAGATGGTGCCCGATTTAAAGTGAATGTAGCGGTTTCTAGTGCATAATGCCAAAATAACAGTGGCAAGTCAGTCAGAGACATCATAGATTGAACCATATCTAATTAAGTATGATTACGACGTTCCGACACACCATTACGCTCCGGTGTTTCGGAATGTGTGAGTTGTGAAACTATTCCACACTATCATATGTGCTATCATATGTGCGCTAAACTCGTAACTTAGATACTCACCTCCACGGTCGGACCATAGAAATTTGATCTTTCTATTACGATAATTTTCCACTTTACTCTGAAATTTCTTGAACTTACTCAAATCGTCCATGAAAGTAACAAAATAACAATATCCACCTCGCGCCAACACACTCATTGGACCAGATACATCAGAATGTATGATTTCCAATAAATCTGTCGCCTGTTCCATTCAAATGGAAAACGACGTTCTAGTCATCTTGCCCATAATAAATGGCTCACATGTATCAAATGATTCAAAATCAAGTGATTCCAACATTCCATCTGAATGGAGTTTATTCATGCGTTTAACACCAATATGACCTAGACGGCAGTGCCACATATATGCAGATATATCATCATCAAGTTTAATCCTTTTAGCATCAACATTATGAATATGTGTAACACTATTATCGAGATCCAACAGAAATAAACCATTCATCAGAGGTGCATGACCATAAAATATATCATTCATACTAATTGAACAACCATTGTTTTTAGATTTAAATGAATAACCACTTTGCATGAAACACGATCCGGATACAATGTTCATGCTCAGTGTAGGCACCAAATAACAATTATTTAGATTTATCACTAATCCCGACGGTAAGTGGAGAGGTACTGTTCCGACGACAATCACATCAACTTTTGATCCATTGCCGACACGCATCATGACCTCACTCCTTGCTAGAGGCCGCTTGTTCTGCAGCCCCTGATTCGAGTTACATATATTAGCAACTGATCTAGTATCAAATACCCAGGTGCTACCGTGAGTACTAGTCAAGTACACATAAATAACATGTATATCATATATACCTTTGTTTGCCTTGACGGCCTTCTTGTCTGCCAAATACTTGGGACAATTGCGCTTCCAATGGCCAGTCCCCTTATAATAATAGCACTAGGTATCAGACTTAGGGCCAGCTCGGGATTTCTATTTAGGCGCGACAACATATTTGCCGCCCTTCTTTCCCTTCTGTTTACCCTTCTTGTCTTTCTTGAAATCGGTGGTCTTATTGATCATCAACACTTGATGTTCTTTCTTCATCTCCACCTCTGCAGTCTTAAGCATTGACACAAGCTCGGGGAGAGACTTCTTCATGCCTTGCATGTTATAGTTCATCACGAACCTTGTAGCTAGGTGGCAGAGATTGGAGAACATGATGTATGCTTAATTCAATGGGAATTTTTATTCCCAAGGACACAAGATTATCGGCGTACCTAGACATTATGGGTACATGCTCACTAACGGAGCTGTTCTCTTCCATCATGCAGCTAAAAAACTTTTCAGAAGCATTATAACTCTCTACGGCAGCATGGGTATCAAAAATCATTTTCAATTCACCCATTGTATCATGTCGTTTTCGAAACGCATTCGAGGTTTTGGCTCTAGCCCATACAATATGCCGCAATGAACTAAGTTGTGGTCCTCCTGACGAGTCAAATAGACATTCTTTTCTTCGTAAGGAGAATCATCAAGTGGTGGGGGGCCTAGCAGCGCTTCTAGCACATATTGCTTTTGTGCAGCAGAGAGGAGAATCCTCAAATTCATGGCCTAGTCGGTAAAGTTGCTACCATTCGTCGAAAGTTTCTCTTTCTCCATGAATACATTGAAATTAAAAGCAGGTGGTGCCATCTACAACAGAATTTGTAAAGTTTAGACTAAGTTTATGATAGATCGAGTTCAACTAATCCAAATTATGAATGAACTCCCACTCAAAAACAACATCCCTCCTGTCTTTTTGGTGATTACATGAACCAAATCCACTACACGAAGTCCAATCATCACGTGAGTTGGTGTAGTTTTTCAAAGGCGAGCATCTATATGGGCATCATATCAAATATATGACTCATGCTTAACCTTTCGGTCCGTGTTCCGAGGCCATGTATGTACATGATAGGCTCGCCAAGTAAGAACCTTAGTATTTGCGTGTGTAAAACTGTCTTACACCCGAAATATGATCGTGGATTCAAGTACACCCGATCATCACGTGATGTCTTGAAGCGACAAAACATAATCGGTGCATACTTAAGGGAGAACCCCTTTTTATCTTGATATCTAAATGAGGGATCATCTTATAATGCTATTAAAACGCCAAACAAGCAATATAAGATGCAGAAACATCATATGTGAAAAGTGAAATGATATGGTTCTTGCACTTGATCACTACCATGTGCATCGTGGTATGATCTTTATCATTCCTTTGTGTGTAAGGCCAAGGTCTATGGAACTTAGACATTAGGTGTGTTGTAAGCGTATCAACTATACATCTACTTACAACATTACCATATTGTAACACCCCAAAAATATTAATGAGGATCAGTTTCTAATTAGCCAAGATTAGGGTTAACTAAAGCTTTTATTAATTAAACCCTAACTTAATGAATGTGTGTATGAATGTTTGTAATGCCATGTTTGATTTTTCTAAATGATGAGAAATGGTTTAAATATCAAAACCATATCATCTAGGTCATTTCCAAACCAGATCAAAACAAAAGAAAATCAAAATATGAAGCATATGACCTAATGGTCATTTTTGCAAAAGTTAACCACTAGCTCACTTTGAGCATCTCTAGCAACTAATCTCAAACATAAACTTTTTCATTTCTTTTCTCACCTTGCTAGACCTAGTGACACTAAACCCAATGGAGCTTTACAACCTTGCAGAAACATTTTCAAATCCTTTTGAGAGGCAATTCAAAATTGAATCTATCTTATGTATCAAGATAGCCATTTTTGGAAAACCACTCAAACCTCAACCACTTAGCAAATCTTTGCACCTAGAGACTGCCAAGATTACTACCAGAACACCCACCAAAAATCACTAGAAAATGTGATGGTTTAGTTCTAGCGGCCATTAGATCAAACACCTGGTGATCACAGTACAACCTCAACCACTATACACTGTTTTGATCAATCCTTTGATCATCCTTGTGACCTCACCAAGCTCACACGTCGTGCCCTTAACTCCCTCAGTACCATCCCATGTGAAGGAGCCCCTCTCACTCGATCAAATGACCAGTGAAAAATCATACCCGAGCTCACCTTGCCACCCCGACACGGACACGCCGCCATGGACCGTGCTGCCCTCGCCCATGATGTCTAGGAGGTAGCCCTGACCTCACTGTCTTTGCCTGTGCACGCCTCGACCAACGACCGCCCGCAGAGACGCCAGCGCAGCCTCACCCATTTATCACCAGACCATGCCGAGCACTGCTAGAGCGTCGAGCAATCCCGCGCGCACACGCCGTGCCTCGCTCTCGCCTTGCACAATTATGCTCGCCGTGACTCCAGCAAGCTCCCAGACATGATCGTTTGACCCCGCGCTCGCTGTGACCACCGTACGCCGTGACGATTGCCGACGGTACCGCCGTAGAGCACGGATGTTATAGAACGATTGAGACCGCGCCTCGCCGTGCCATTGTGCGCATGACGATCGCCTTGAAGCACCGCGTAGACCTATACCCTTGTCCATGCCGATAGCACACTGTGACAACGTCGCCAACGAGCCCGAACCATGCCGCCATGCCCCCTTCGCCGCAGTATAAATAGAGCCCTCCCCTAACCTCAAAATGCACACCATTCCACTCCTCTCCCCCAGAAACCTCTCTAACCCAACCCTAGAGCAAGGCGAGCATTACATCGCCGGAATTTCACCGGAGCCTGCCGCTGCAGTGGAGGAAAGAGCCGACGCTAGGAGCTGCTGCGACCACTAGTCGTTCGTTCGCCCCCATCGCCTGACCTAGCTGGAGCCCCGGTAAGCCCCCAACGACCCTCGCCGTAGCGCTAGGGTTCTGTCTCGCGCATGCCCTGCGATGGAGATGACGACGCTTAGCCGTTGATCGTGCTCTAATCCTAAGGCCTAGAGTAGATGATACCGCTTCACGTTTGATTAGCCGCTGACAAGTAGGACCATCCCCGGAGCAGCCCGCTGTGCACGCGTTGTGTAGTTGGGCCAGCCGATTAGCATTGCCGCGCGTAGCCCATCGATTCAAATTTAGATTTGTCTTTTATTTGAAAATCTCATACTATAGGTAACTTTACAAATCAATTCAGGAATATTCACAACACCAAATTGAATGAATAAAATTTTGTTTAAAAGTAGATGAAAATATCTAATCACTCCCGTTGGATTCAAACAGTTTGAAACTATGGATCACCCTTAGTAAAAATAACAAGAAAATAGCTTTTAGCACTTCAAATATTTTTCTAAAATCAACCATAAGTGATTTTGAGTTGATTACAACTCTCAAAAATCACATTGTACAAGACCTTTCTGAATATGTAAAAATATATATACTTACATACAGTAGTCCTGGACCAAAATTATAGAATGGCTTTATAGTCATTTCTAGTCCCTAAAATATTATTAAATAGTAGTGTTAAGATTTGTGAATTAGGCCAACCACTTTAAATCACATTCTCAAGTATTAGAATATGTGGTGATGACACGTGTCAATATGATCCCATATTTGAATTGGAGAATATTAAATCTTAAGTAACTTTTCAATGAGTAGAAATTACTTTTCTAAAAATAATATAAATAAAATCTTGCCACCCCTTTCTTGTAATGATAGAGATGATGCTAGATCATCTAGAGTAGATCCTTGTGTGTTAAATAGATGTATTTAAGTATTGTTTGGTGATTGTGTACCTCGTATTGATTTATAGACACTAGTACCAATCCGGGCTACGAGGAGGAAGAATTCTACGAAGACGAGGAAGAGAATTTCGACCACCTTACCAACCAAGGCAAGCTAAGGTAAACCATGCAAGCCTCCCTTGCAAGCCCTTGTGACACCACTTTGATTTTTTCCTATCCCAAGTTTTACTTGCAAGCTTTACCTTTTACCCTTTTTGCAAAGTTGTTCCAGTAGTTAATTAATTGATGATTAGTGAAAGATTAGGAAAGGTGCCATCAAGAGCATGGAGCTTGATGTAGGTAGAAACACTATCTTAGTACCCCTCAAATAGTGACACCATCATTGCTAGATGCTAGTGCTAAATTAATCTTGATCAAGCTATATGGGAACAAATGATTATAAATATCTTGGAATGATGAGTCATTATATTGAAATGTTTTGACATGTGTTATGGACACAATGACTTGAAGATGATGATGAGTGAAGTATGTGACCTAACTTTGATAAAAAATTGATGGTTGGGTTCGGATGCGATACCATTCCAATTTTACCGTACAACCATAATACCCGAATTTGGGTAGGGTTTGACTGGAATTTTATGTGTCTTAGTATGGGTTCCCTCGCGGAACGAGGTGAGCCGAGGTTACCTTGTGAATGTGACTGTACACCTATGCAATTCCCAAGATGACGGATGGTCATGGTTGAGAGGCC
Organism: Avena sativa; assembly: GCA_916181665.1. Classification (NCBI taxonomy): domain Eukaryota; kingdom Viridiplantae; phylum Streptophyta; class Magnoliopsida; order Poales; family Poaceae; genus Avena; species Avena sativa. The sequence goes on along the minus strand of OV702282.1, from coordinate 443,038,456 downwards.
AAACTCATAGGGGAGGTGCCTATACTAGGGTGTGTAATTGAAAGGTTAGGATCGATTATCCGCATACCAAGTATGATGATAGGGTTATTCCTGATAGATGTATCGAATGTTGTGGTGAAAGTGTACCACCTCTGCGAAGTTTCAAACTATTCGAATAGCCGCGTCCGCGGTTATCGACAGTTGGATGGCCATACTGTTCCGTTGTTAGATGTTTTCCAAAAGGACTCGTGACTTGAATGGTGACTCTGACTTGACCCCACAAGTTGTGGAGATGAAAGTAGGTTCCCACCTAAGTAACTTAGACCACTAAAGTTAGGCTTTTATTACTAGATAATGGTTGAAATAAAATTGGCTTGTGGCAAACAAACCTATAGCTTAGGATTCCTATTAGAATAGTCTTACTGCTTTAGTAATAGTTTGTAAGTACTTAAAAGTACTCATAGCTTTGTCCCTGGCTATTCTCATGGCCATACTATGAAGGAGACTACGAGGAGGATGGACAGCAGGACACTTATGATAACTAGGATCATCTCCCATCGTCAGTATTGCCTGTGACCCTGAAGTTGGAGCCGCTACTACGCTATTATTATTCCGCTACTTTGATTGTAATCAGACCTGATCATGAGATCAACTATTTGGAAGACCATTATGGTTTGTAATGGATGATGTACTGTGCTACCAATCTGTTATGTCTCGCAAAATGGTAATCCTGGGATTGCAATGTACGGCATAATAGGAATCTGGGATTAAAAATCCGGGTGTTGACACATATCATGACACTAGCCCAGCAATAATCTAAACTAGATGCTTCTAATTTATCCATTGCAAGTTTTACGTGGCCTAGGGTTTCGAAGATAGAACCGTTCTTACCTACGAACATGGAACCACAACGATGATAACCAAGTTATTAGCAACTCGTTGTAAATCAGATATTTACTATAGTAGGAGAGACAAACACCCGCTAGCCACTTATGCAAAACTAGTTGCATGTCAAGCGTGGAACAGGTCTCATGTGCGAGGACATGTAAAGTTTGTCCGGGCCGTTTCATCCCACTATGCCACCAATATCCAAAGTACAAACAAGAAGCAATAACATGATAATCATCGTCCACATACTCATATGTGTACTACCCGTGCAAAGCATCTACGCATAGATCAGGCTCTGATACCACTATTGGGTTTGCAGCATAGAAAACAAAAAAATTTCTACGATGGGAACCACTAAGAATCAAGATCTATCTACTAGATACAAGCAACGGGTGGATATACATCCATAGAGAACATACCCTTGTATACCGATTTTTTTAACGCGGTTGTACTCGTGGATGATGTAGTCGAACGCTTGCCGATCTCAAGATCGAGAAGAAGTACATCGCCGCAAATCAGCAGCGCATCCGTTATCACACACACATTCAAGCCACCGAACAACCTCCGCCTCCTCGCTCCAGCGATGCAGCGGAAGAAGTGAATCCTTCCAGATGAAAAGCCACTGGGAACACGTATCTCGCTAGTCCGAGATCATGGGGGAATAATTCTAGAGGGGGATAGAGATCCTTCACGAGGAGGTGTGAGTGAGAGAGAGGGAGAGTGTGGCTTTATATAGGAGGAGGGGGAAGGGTCACCCAAAATTCCATGGCCGACACATGGCGGCAGCCCCCACCCCTTCCTCCATTCATGTGAGTGGAGCTCCCACTCACAAAATTCCCCTCCATTTTCTCCACTCAAATTCCCATTAAATTTCCACCAAATTTAACGTAATATCTCATTAAATAAAACTCCTTTTATTTATTTATTCAGAATTTGGTAAATTACATTAATTAACAAACATTCACATAAAACCCCTTACTACTTTTCAATTTCACATGCAGAAACAATTTCAACAATTTCACCTGAAACAATTCCGGTGTCCATTGAAATAATTCCAGCGCTTTGCAATTCTTTCGTCTAGAATATATTTGCTCCAAATGGTGTTGGTATCTCTTAAGTATGTCACCCTATGGTTCACGAATAATGCAGACATGATTGAGACCCCTCTCGGATCAATAATCAGAAGCGGGACCTGGAGATCCATACTGACTCCCACACATTCAACGATGACTTCTTGTGATCGTGAGAACCTTTTACGCTAGTAACTTAATCCCTTTGTCTCACAATATATTACATGTCCGATATTTGATCATCGGTATATCCATACCTAGTTTGATCTTGTTACCGACATGCACTCTTTTCTCGTTCCCGTGATATAACATTCTAGTGATCATATCACTTGCTTGCAAGATAACTAATGTGATATCACTAAGAAGGACTAGAGTATATCTATCCGTTATCGGGATGGATAAATTCCACTCTTGATCCATAAGCCTCTACATAACACCTACGTATCACTGAACCCACCTTTATAGTCACCTGTTACGGTGTGACGTTTGATGTTATCAAGATACTTTAGTGATTGACATGATCTCATGTTCTAAGGACTAGGATTACTTCTATGATGTTATAGCAATATAAACTCAATGACTTTGATCGTAATGCTATACTTCAGATGAATGTTCATCACATCATTCCAATAATGTTGTGACCTTGTTATTAACAACATCCAATGTCCATGATCAGAAAACCTTGATCATCTTGTTAATCAACGAGCTAGTTTATAAGAGAGGCATAACTAGGAACTTTTCATTTGTTTATTAAACACACATGTATTAACATTTCCGTATTAACACAATTATAGCATGCAAAATAAACATCTATCATATACTTGGAATACTTATAATAACAACTTTATTATTGCCTCTCAGGGCATATTCCCTTCATGATGAGCTTAGGCTATGCAACAGTGTTGATTGTGAGTCCAATCCGAAAGAGAGGCCATCATATATATCAACTAAATCTTCCAGATCCGAGGATGTTTCGCGATTTTTGTCGATGTTTGTCGGGCTGGTTGCAATTTTTCCAGTTGAGCCGATGGAAGATGCGGGTGTCGCCTTAAGCAATACAAATTTGGCCGACGGATCCAAGTAGATCGGAGCCGAAAGGTAGATATTCTCAGCTTCTCCCACACAAAAGTGGAAACTTCCAATCATGTGATCGGTCTCCTGGTAAAAATCGACGGGAGCCGATAAAGAGGTGGGCAGGCGAGGATCGACGAGATTGTAAGGGACCTCAATGATCTTAGTTGTTGGGTTGCTGCTTGGTGAAGAGGAAGCCGCCAAATCCGTGACTTCAGTGCTCATAGTCCCCATGGTCGGTGCCAATTGACGAAGGGTAACCTCAGCAATGCCCATTGTTATGGACTTAGGGTTTCGTGGAAAAGAGAGCATTGAGGATTTTGTTGGCTGATCAGACAAACAAGGGTGTCGATGTAGTATGATTATGGCAGAAGCTCAGTTACAAAGTCGTTGGTTCGCTAGTTGTGATCTAGATCACAAGGATTGCTGGAAAACTAAGGTGCCCTCTCTGTCGGGTCCTCCCAGCCTTTATATGAGTAGCTGGGTCCTGGATCCGTATCCGGAGAGGTTACATGTTTACAAGTACAATACAAACTCTATGTCGGTTCAGGATTCTTTCTTGATCGACAAGACAAGATTTTATCCGTCAGATGCTCGTTGGATTTCTTTGGTCTTCATGGGCTATAAGCCTTTTACACGCTTAGGGTAACTAATCATAGGGACCCGATAGGTCATACCCATGTTAGTACCCAATATAAGTATTGCAACACGATCAGTCACAAAGTTTATCATTGTGATAATTAGAAATGAAGTGTCCTACTACTTAGACCATGAGATCATATCTAATCATTATCACCCGAGACTGCTTTGATTGCATCAGCCGTCACACTGTAACAAGGTGATCATAAAGGTGTATGTCAGGTATTCCGAAGGGATAGGTTGAGGCGTATGTATCGAGATCGGTATTTGTTCTCCCACGTGATGGGAAGATACGCCGGGCCCACTCTATGAGATTACATCCATAAGATGCGCAGTGTATAATTAGGTCATGGGGATGAAATATCACGGGAATGATAAAGAAAGCGCTTATCGATAACAAGATCGAACTAGGTATGGTGATACTGATGATTAGATCTCAGACAAGTCATGTATCGAAGTAACAAAGGATATTGGACTCAATGTTGATGGTTCAGACAACATTGATATTGTAGAATACACAGGAGTCATTGATGACTGGAAGTGCATAGATCAATTTTAGCTAGTTTCGAAATAAGAGTATTGAACCCACGAAGAGCTATTTGGTTAAGATCTTTATGTGCCCCTCATCACTGTCTACCAAAGGATACTTGTAAGTTTCCTTTGATTTCAAGTAAAGGATGTTTGAAAGGTTGTTGGTTGAATGCATAAAAGTAAATAAAACAAATAAAAGAAAGCACGTAAAGAAAGCGTTGGAAACGGTGTTGGAACTCAATAAGTCACCACTAGCATGTTTTAATTAATCATAATTAGGATAACCTTTTTCTTGTGTCATGACATGTGTGGAGAGAGTTTCATAATAAGATGTTCACTACTCGTGGGTAGTGGCTTTCTTGAGTCAAGAATTGAGGTCATCTCTAAATAACCACTACAATGCCCCAGAGAAATAACTCATACAAACCACCATAATTAAGGGTTCCCCCATGGATGCCGTAATTAGCTTAGTGAATCTCTCTTTATTCCTCCTTTGACTGTGTAGGTTATAAGCCAATGCTTGTAGTCACAAAAGTAACACTGGACATACTCACATACACGTCCTAAGGACATTACCCTCTCTTAGTCCCAGAGGAAAATGATGTGTGGACGACTACACATACCATCTAAAGAGAGAGATCAAACATAATATTATAAATCCATAGATCATGGACAGAAGTAATAGATCATATTTATTTCATTTCATAATAGTGCTAGGGTTTCTCCATCTCCCCAATAACAAAGGGAACTACTCACTCATGAAAACAATCAATAACATCATCATAATCAAATGGATGGATAAAAGTACGAGGATTAATGAAGTGCAAACCACAATTGAATTTGGAATTATAAGAAGATCTAGTATATGGAAGATGGGAGTAGTGATGGTGATGGAGATGCAGCGGTTGATGATGAAGGGGATGACGCGATGTCCTCCAATGATCCATGATGAAGCAAGGATTTTCCTCTCCTAGTTCCTTCTCCAGATCCCTCTCTGGCATGGTATTTCGAGGCTAATTTTTTTGTGAATGTCGAATCTCAGATCTGTCTTCGTGGGGTGAGAGTATTTGATGAGGCGGACACGCTGGCAAGTGGTACGGGCGGACGATACGGGGATCTCTGCCCATACCACATGTCGTTAGGCTCTCTAGATCCTTTCTCAACGTTTGCCAATCTCCCTGGTGCGAGGAAAAATCAATTAAATGACATATATCACTTAGAAATATCATACTGAATAATAGGACATTCCCAATTGAGATGTTCACAAGTGACTTAGTAATTTGGGATCCTGTTGAAACAAGGACAAATGGTCCACGCGAGCGTAGTAAAATACCCAAACCCTACTCTACTTATGCAATAACAAAAGGTAAACATGCTTCAATTCTAGACTCATCAGTCATTATGGGTATCTAGATCCCGCTGATGATTATTGATAAGAGAGTTGTCTCGATCATGTCTGTGATGTTCCCGAACCGTAGGGTAACACACTTAGTTCTACGATGCTTGGAGATTGTTTTTGAAATCAACAAGATCACCGAAAGAAAGAAAAGAGAAATCCGGAAGTGTTCCGTGAGAGAACCAGAATCGTTCTGGGAAAGATCCGAAGTAGTTCAGAGTGATTCAAAATGAGTTTTGGATCATGATGAATTGTTAAATATGATTTTGATATTAATGGGTGGAATTAATGTTTTAAAATCTAATTTAAATTTAATTTGGTCATACCTCCCTAAATGGGCCAACTCCTAAAGGGAGAGGCCCATGAGAGAGGGCCAGCCGACCTAGGATAGGGCCGCGCGGGGTGGGGCCCACCCATCGCTGCCTCCCCTTGGTTCGCCTCCTCCTCTCCTTTAGTCCCACATTTCCATCTTGGCATTGCGAGTCCCTCCTTTTACTCTATATAAGAAGGGGCATATGGGTGGGAAAACAAAACAATTAATAATTGATATTTCCTAAGGCATTTTTCTTAGGGAATTCTCTCTCTCTCTCTCACTGGCTCTCGTGATTGCGGTTCCAAGAAGAACTGCATGCGTGGGAGACAACGAATCTTCGGCACGCCGTCACATTGCTGGATCTCCGGTTCTAGAAGGTCTACTTCGGCAATCTTGACTGAATCGGGGAGAATGGGAGTCGTCGTGGAGCACCGAACGTGCGCGAAACCACAGGGGTGCTGCCACTTGTGGCACCTAGAGTGTCGTGCAATGAGAAACGTGATTTTAAGGTAGGCTACGAGTACTACTACATCATCCATGTTTCTTGTGAACGTTAAACGCTTTCGGTCTACATGGGTATGTCACTTAAACTTTCTCCTTTACAACATTACTTATAGATAAATCCTAGCATTTTGTGTTGCACTAGTCATGAAAAATTATCGTTTTCTACTGCAAACCCCTTCAGTGGTATCAGAGCCGATCTATGTGTAGTTATGATTGTACGGTTAGAACACATGTTGAATGTGGCCACTGATCCTATAGTTGTTATCCTCCCATGTGCACTTGTTCATATCGCAACACCGTTTGATGAAATGGCCCAAACCTACCTTATGCGTAAGCTTACGCGAGACTGGTTCCGTACTTGACATATGTCTTGTACCATATATGCGGCTGACGGGTGTCTGTCTTTCTTACAGTAGTTGGTATAGCATTTGCAACGAAGGGCTTTGAAAGGGGTGTCATAGAGACAACTATTTGATCGATATTGTGGTTGGATATTCGTAGGTAAGAAAAGGTTCTATCATGAAAGCCTTAGGAGCCACGTAAAACATGCAAAAGATAAAGTAGAGGTATATAACTTTATTTTTCTAGGGCTCGTGATGTGATATGGTCATGGTCGTAGTTAAGGTAAAGTAGTTTACTTTCTGTTGCTAAATTGTAGCAATAGTCATCAACATGATGAATGACAAACTAGTGGCATCGTGGACTTGGTGCCGTACAGGTGGGCGAGATGGAGATCCACCAGATAGAAATTACAATTAGATGGCCATAATCATGTTGGAAAGCTCATATGGCACTAAAACAATGATAACATTACAAAAAGAAATAACAAGCTACTTTCACAAACCCATAATTCGGGGGTGTACTGCTCACTCTTCACCATGTTGGAGTTGTTGTTGTTGTTTTGGAGATGCGAGCCGGTGGTGTTCTGGCGATGTTTCTCCCTCTAGTTTCTGCTAGATATTCTCTGTTTCGTGTTTCGGTCTGCGTGGTGTGCCATGACTCGAGATAGCGATCAGGGAACTTTGGCATTTTTAGGTAAAGCCAAAGCATGGGACATGAAGATCAACGACATCGGAGAAGAGAGGCCCGAGGTGGGACCCACTGTATTGCAGGGGTATGAGGCCGCGTGGTGGACCATATTTTGGGCCTCCTGCCCCACAGGTGAGTTTCGAGTGTCCCAAGTCTTGATCTTCCATGGAAAAAATCCTAGGTAATTTAGAGTACGCGAGGGTCCCTAAAAATCAAAAATATGTAAAACAAGATTTTCCTGGCTGCAGAGTTATAATCTACATAAAGGGGATCTTTTGGGAAAATCCCCAAAATCATTATAAAACATGATTGTAACCACTTATATGAATCAATTATTATGGAATATGACACGGTAAACTAGAAAGAACATAGATGCATTTCACATACATCATCGTCCGTAATATTAACCTATGCTCGCTCTTAGACATAAAGATGATAACCAAATGGGTTTTGGAGTTTGCTGTTAATGGATATAATAGAATTCATGATCATTGCTACTAAAAGTATGATTGTTTATTGATAAGTAGAAGAAAACATAAAATTCAAATACACATAATAATAACTATATCTTGCATAATAGTAAATGGACAAGTACTATGAACAATTAAATAAACTTTTATGCAAGATATTAATGGTTTATAGAAAGCTTATGGATTGAGAATTGTTCCTAACTTCTAGTCTTAGAATAGGGATATTTTTATTTTAAAAAACTTTGTTTCTTTTGACTCGGAAAAAAGTAAAAAATAAGCATGGATTAAACCTGTGTGAGATATCTAGCTTCAAAACCAAAGGGATGCTTTGTTTGGCCCCATACTTCATAATTCATCATTGGTTGGAGTTCCATTACCCCCATATTTGGCATCTTTTATCATAGCAGAGGTTAATGTAATAGTTAATATACCCCATTATACAATTGAAATTATCAAAGTCGAGTGTCTCATGCGCGTTGACTACAATTACCAGTTCCACATGCTTCAATAGTTAATTCGTAGTCATATGTATAAATGTATCATCAAAGTGGCAAGGGGTACCTCTTGGCCCTTGTACGATTAGTCTTCGTAGACTACCCATACTCAGATGACAAGACACACATATATGAGCATCCTCTACGAACTTTTTTATTTACCATTTTCATAACTTTTCATTTAACTACTTTTGATTTTTTCATACTATAAATTCCAACCTTCTCATCACATATATACTAAAAAATAGTCTATCATAGACCAAGTCGGTTTTAGCACCGCCATTCATAGCCATAACCAAAGATGCATGATATCATCATATGTTGCTTTAGTTGAAAACTTTCCCCAATGTCAGCATGGCTAAGCTAACAACTCAACTCAAGCATGTCAAATGTGTAACAAACATATTTCTAATCACAATGGAAAGTTTATTAATCACACGAGACGGTATTCGGAAGGCCAAACTACCTCTCAAGGTCAGAATTGTTACTTGACATCTTTGTCAGCTACATCAACTCTAGTCCTGAGGGAAGTACCAGGTCAAATACGGTCATAGTCTCCCTCGAAAACGAGGTCGGTTACCTCAGTGATGCCACCGGCGGCCACGGAAAATCAATCTACTAGCTGCTCGATGAAGAGCTCGGCAGAAGCCAAGGACAATTTCGGTCCAATATCAAGTGGAGAAACCGTCGGAGTCGTCGTGTTCATTGACGGAGGTAGATGTTGCAATCGCTCGGGCCGCAGAGATAGAAGCTTATCGTTCGACGCTTATTTGCCAAAAGGTAGATGTTGAGGCTAAAAGAAGGCGTGTTGCTCGTGAAAAGGAGCTTGTCACGAGCCAACAAGCTGGGATCTGATCCGTCTCCAAGTTCAAACGAAGATTCGGAGACTGAACCCTGACAACATGTATGGCGGAGACATGTTCACTAGTGACGGGGAGCCTCCAACGACCAACGATGACCCTATAAGTCAAGTGCCGGTTAATAATGGCCCCGGTCCCTCAGCAGCCGGGCCAAGAGCGACGCAGCCTAAGATTGGTCATAGTGCATAGTAACTTAGACTAGTAACATGCACATGTTACTAATCTAAGTTATTACCTTCAATAGTGAAAGTAACTTAGTGTATTAATATAGAGTATGGTTTTGTAGACTCATGTGTATTGAAAAGTGTGATGTGATGATAATATATTATGTTATTCTATTTGTCTCTCTCTTCATTAATTGCTTGCCACATCATTATTTTAGCCTATGTGACATCTTGTTACTACTCATGTTATTCCCACTATAAGCAGCCTAAGAGCAAGTTTAATAGAAGAGCCCATTATTGACTATATAGACATGACATGTAGCAAAAGCTATCATAAAAGCCCACTAGTACTACAATAGGTTGTGTATTAATGTGGTTATTAGTGAGCTTTAATTAGGATTTAACTATTCAAAGCATTGATACTACTACCTTCATACCGGTTTATTGAGCTCTGTCCACTAGTTAATTAATTATCTTATTAGTTTGTGGTGGCAAGTGTTGCCGAGAACTGTTGGCTCCGGGCTGGTTTGTAATCGTTAAGCTAGTATAGCCATCAGCATGTCTGAATCTTTGTAAGACTTGTGGGCTTTATGAATTAATTAAAATCAGGGTATGCTGCCTTTTATCTAAAATAACTCTTGTAATGTTACACCAGCAGATAAAAGAAACATCCCTGCTTGTAATGTTCCAAGTTCCAACCCCTGAGAACACATCGACGTGAGCTTATTTGCAACAAGATTAACATAACGACAACAGGGTGGACTTGCTAGCTAGAGCTTGGCTGCGTTGGCATGTAGCAGCCGTTGGAAGTCGTTGAGTATCGCATGCTCTAAGGACACCAGTATGCGCACGCTGCCGCCGACGCCGTCCATGAGGTAGACGAACCCTGCGCGCTGCTGCACGGCCAGGTGCATCACCAGCGGTTTCCCCCACCCGAAATCCGCGCCGTACGCCGTCATGTCAAGCCACTTGACGACCCTGAGCTCATTCTTAGTCGGCAGGCTGCTGCCGCCCAAGTCCAGCTCCAGGTAGTCGATCGCCGAATGCACCAGCTCGTCGTCCATCCGGCTGATGGCGCCTCTGATCCGGCCAGCGACGGAGGCCAGATGCTCCTCCGAGGCGACTTCCCGCGCCTTGCCGGTGGCGCCCAGCATGATGATCCCGTTTCCGAAGTAGCTATCGGGGATCGGCGGCCTCAGGCGGCCACGGACGTTGGCCGGGAAGACCAGGCGCGTCGTGGCGTCAGGCGGCAGACGGCGGGCGGCGACCACGCACCGCCACACATGGGCGCCCAAGGCGCAGAAAGTGCTCACGTCACGGCCGCAGGCACGCTTAAGTGCATCCAACTGTTCCTTGGAGATGTCGAAGGTCTCGTTGGCCACGGCGCCCGACAGCTCAGATGGGCTTAGCTTCGGGCAGAACACGGAGAGGGCGTCGGGATGGACGACCGGCGGGGAGCGCGCGCGGAGGAGGGTGCGGTCGTGGCACGGGAGCTCCAGCGCCGCAGCCGCGGCACCGTCCCCGGAGGAGAAGGCGGACCACGTCCGAAAGAAGTGGAACGTGCTTGCGCCGTCGGCGACGGCGTGGTGCAGCGCCGCCCCTAAGGCCACCCCACCGCACCCCAAGAAGGTCACCTGGATGGCGCACACGACGGACGGCGAGTCGTCGACGCAGGGAACAAAGAGCCTCCTTAGCTCCGGCGAGGGCTTGAAGCTGCTGAATTCGTCGACGGTGTGGTCGGAGTGGGCGACGAGAAAGGGCACGCCCTGCTCGGCGCAGTCGACCTGCATCCGACCGTCGCCGTCCACGCCGACACGGCCGGCCAGGGGGTAAAAGGACACCAGTGCCCTGGCCAACGCCACCTTCAGCCGAGCCACGTCGCCGTCGGTGCCCGGGCAAGAGCGGTAGAAGTAGACAAGAGGAACGTGGCCGCTTTTGGCGAGCATGAGGTCCAGTGAGGAGAGCCAGAGGCCATGCCTAGGCGTCTCCTCGCTGGGCTTCACGATGCACGGCTCCGCCGCCTTCACCTCCACACCCATTATTGTTCTGCTGAGGACTCAAGGTACCAGACTTAAAAGCTGTCCACAGCTGGTTAATTTGAGAGAGTTCTATAAAACAGCGCGCAACATGAAAAAATAGATCTGGATTATTGGGGAGTGCTGTACTGTTGCGTAACACTGTTATGAGATCTGGACTGGGGGAAAGTTGTTATTGTGCTCCACGTGCCTATACCCTCACTATTTTGTTTCTTTGTGTGGCATTAATAACTAAAATCGATTATTAAAAAACTATAAATATAATGAGTGCACCACAACATTATACAATCTTACCCGAAAAAAGATACCGTAGAAGAAAAAAATGGGTAGGACATGGCACGCAGTAAGAAACAACAAGTGGTTACAAATATACATATGCACATATAAAACCCATATGATTTTCTTTTTTCCCCCTAAATGTCAAAATATCAACCTAAAAGTTACTCCCTCTATTTGAAAATAGATGTCACATATTTATAAAAATTTGCATAAATCTAGACACTGTTTTAGTATATAGAAACATCCAAATTTTAACAAACCTGAGACATCTTTTTTAAGACGGAGGAACTAACAAGACTTTGGTACCGCATGATCTCATATTTTTAGAATATGCGAATTGATCATAACTGTCGACCCAAAATGTCTGTTTCTGTTCGTTTGGATCGGTCTGTGGTCACTTTTGGATCATGGTTCGGTCTGTCCGGCCAACCGAGCCCAGCGGGGCGACCCATCTGTCTGCGCAGGACCGCGCTAGTCAACCACTGGCGAGAGGGCCCAGACGGACTAGGGGAGGACCCGGGAGGCCAAACACGCTGTCCGGCCCGACGCAATCGTGAGCCAAGTTTGGTGCATGGATGGGTCAGTCCGCACTGATAAAAATACCCATATGATCTGGTAGTGTAGATTGAATCGTGTAACTTTGTGTCTGTCGATCAGTACCGACATGTCAGAATGAATAGAGAGAGAGATCACATAGGGGGAGAGGAGAACCAAACCTTCTCCGATGCTGGACGATCCCGATGCGTGGGCCATGGGGAGGGCGGCAGCGAGGGCGTGGGGTGTGTGTGTGTGTGCAAGGCAGTGGTGGAGCTTCCCGTGGATCCGACGCTAACCCTAGATCGGTAGGGAGTATCGGTGGGATTTGCGGCGCACGGGTGAACCTTGTACCGTGTGCGCCGGCCCCCACCTCTTTATATATCGATGTCATAGGGGTCCACCAACCTTATGAGGGTTGGACGCCCCCGATCAGGGCACAGTGAAAGGGTTCGATTGGGCCGTTGGGCCACGATCGGGAGATCAATCTAACCGTATCCCCCTTGATATCAACTTTACTTTATACTTTATACTTTACTTGTTTCATCACGGTTCGGTACATAGAGCATGTTTCATTGTCACAGCTTAATTGCCGATAGAATCAGACAGCTACAATACACCTCTTGTTTTGAAACAAAAAACCGTTTCTCTTTGGGCCTCTTATGATCCAGGAATCATAGGCTTTTCCTTAAACCCATGCCGGCTAAGTGCTCCTTGAACACATTGGGTAGTAAGCCTTTTGTTACCGGATTCGCAAGCATATACTTTGTCCTTATATGCTCGAGTCTTATAGTGTGATCCTGGATCTTATCTTTCACAACATAATACTTTATCTCTATTGGTTTGGAAGCATTACTCGACTTGTTGTTGTGAACATAGAATACCACAGGCTCGTTGTCACAATACATCTTTAGTGGCTTGTCAATGCAATCTACCACTTTCAAATAAGGTATGAATTTCTTTAAGCATATCGCCTCCCCCGTGGCCTCATAACATGCTATAAATTATGCATACATCATGGATGATGCAACTATTGACTGTTTGGAGCTTCTCCACGAAATAGCCCCTCCCGCGACAGTGAAGACATATCCTATCGTGGATTTTCTATCATCTCTGTATCCCGTAAAATCAGCGTCAAAATACCCTCTTATCTCTAGGGAATCAGACCTGATCTTTTGTGCCTTGTGCATAACACAAAGCTTTTTTACCATCTTCCAGTGCTTTCTGCCTGGATTCTCTTGATATCTACCGAGTACCCCGGTGATAAAATCTAAGTCAGGGCGAGTCCACACTTGTGCATACTGTAAGCTTCCAACGGCCGAAGCATATGGTACTGATTTCATTTGATCAATCTCATATTGACTCTTAGGACATTGAAATTTCCCAAAGTTGTCGCCCTTAACTATATGAGCAGGTGTGGTATTGCATGCATGCATATTATATTTCTTTAGAATCTTCTCTAGGTATGCCTTTTGCGACAGTCCTAGAACCCCATTTGTTCTATCTCGGTGAATTTCTATGCCCAAAACATATGAAGCTTCACCAAGATCTTTCATGTCGAAGTTTGAGGACAAGAATTTCTTTGTTTCTAGTAGTAGACTAGCATCACTGCTAGCAAGCAAGATATCATCAACATACATAATTAGGAAAATATATCTCCCACTTTTAAACTTTGCGTAAACACAATTGTCCTCAACATTCTCTTTAAATCCAAATTTCTTGATGGTCTCATTAAACTTTAGATACCACTGTCTTGAAGCTTGCTTTAATCCATATGTGGATTTCCTTAGGCGGCATCCCATATTTTCCTTGCCTTCCATGACAAAACCCTTAGGTTGTTTTATGTAGAATCTTTCTTCTAAATCCCCGTTTAGAAATGCCATCTTTACATCCATTTGGTGCAGCTCTAAATCAAAATGTGTAACTAGTGTCATTATGATTCTGGAGGAATCCTTACATAAGACTGGAGAAATGTCTCATTGTAATCTACTCCTTCTCTTTGTGTAAATCCTTTTGCCACAAGTCGTGCTTTGTACTTCTCCACATTCCCTCTAGAGTCATACTTTGTTTTGTAGACCCATTTACATCCTACTGTTTTGGCTCCTTTGAGAATTTCCTCTAAGTCCTAAACTTTGTTGGAACTCATCGACCTCATCTCATCTTCCATGGCCTCTAGCCACTTTTATGAGTCAGGGCTACTCATGGATTCTTCCAACGAAGTGGGATCATTCTCCATTTGAACTCTTTCTGTGTTATAAACTTTATACTCTTTAAGAATTGCTGACCTTTTAACTCTTTGAGACCTTCTAGGGGCCTCATGAACTAGCTCATCATGTGTCTCAACATGTGGCGTATCTTCTGAAGGTGGCTGTTGCTGCTCCCTTTCATGCTCAACAGTGGGTTTAGTCGGCTCCTAACGGACAGGTTTCGGGTCGTCAATCATTGTTGTCATGAGTGGAGTTGCAACAGGTGCTTGCACCACAACCTCTGGGGTTTTCGATGCAGGAACAACATGTAGCAAGAAGAATGGCTCCTGAATCATCGGATTAGGTGCATGCACCCTCTTCTTCTCAAGATCAATTTTTCGTGCTACCATGCCGCCTCTCATCATGTCGTCCTCTAAGAATACAACATGTCTTGTTTCTACAAACATTGTATATCTGTCTGGACAGTAGAACCGAAAACCTTTTGACTTTTCAGGATAGCCAATGAAATGGCAACTGACTGTTTACGGTCAAGCTTTGCAATATTTGGATCGAATACTTTAGCCTCAGCCAGGCTCCCCCACACCCTTAGGTGCTATAGCGAGGGAACTCTTCCTGTCCCCAACTCATACGGTGTTTTGGGCACTGACTTTCTTGGTACTCTATTGAGAATATGAATGGCGGGTTTTAACTCCTCCATTCACAATCCCAATGGCAAGGTGGAGTAACTCATCATGCTCGACAACATATCCATAAGGGTACGGTTACGCCTTTCAGCTACTCCATTTTGCTGAGCCTCACCCGACATCGAATACTTGGCCACTATGCCAGTCTTCTATAAGAACCCTGCGAACGGTCCAAGGACTTGGCCATATGGAGTGTGCTGACCGTAGTACTACCCTCCACGGTCGGACCTTACTATCTTTATTGTTTTACTGTGCTGATTCTCAACTTCAGCTTTGAATATCTTAAATTTATCCAACGCTTCTGATTTTTCTTTAATTGGATAAATATAACCATAACGGGAGTAATCATCTGCGAATGTTATGAACGAGTCATAACCATCCACACTTTTTTACTGGAAATAGTCCACATATGTCAGTGTGAATAATTTCTAGTGTTTTAGTGCTTCGTTTTGCACCCTTTTTTAATTTGCTTTACATACTTTTGTTTAATGCAATCGATGCATTGCTCTATGTCGGAGTGTTGGAGATATGCCCAAGAGGCAATAATAAAGTGGTTATTATCATATCTTCATACTTATGATAAATATTTACATACCATGCTATAATTGTATTAACCGAAAACATTAATACTTGTGTGATTTGTAAACATAAAAGAGTCCCTAGTAAAGCCTCTTGTTAAACTAGCTTGTTGGTTAATATATGATCATGGTTTCCTGATCATGAACATAGAGATGTTATTAACAACAGGGTCATATCATTAGGAGAATGCTGTGATGGACATACTCCTATAGTTAAGCGTAGCATAAAGATCAAGTCATTTAATATAGTTCATTTGTTATAAGCTTTCTGATACATAGTAACCTAATTCCTTCGACCATGAGATCATGCTTATCACCATTACCGGAAGGATGCTTTGATGACATCAAACACCACACCGTAACTGGGTGGCTATAAAGGTGGCATTGAGTGTTCATAAAGTATGGGTTGAGACACATGGATCAAGAGTGGGATTTGCCCATCCATATGACGGATAGATATACTCTGGGCCCTCCCAGTGGAATGTCATTCAATTAGCTTGCAAGCATGTGACTGGTTCACAAGGGATCACATATCACGGGAACGCGAAAATAGTACTTATCGATAACGAGGTTGAACTAGGTATGTAGAGATACCGACAATCAAAACCTCGGATAAGTAAACTATCGTGAGACAAAGGGAAATTGGTATCGTATGTAAGTGGCTTATTCGATCGCTAAGTAATCGTAGAAATATGTGGGAGCCATATGAATTTCCAGATTCCTCTATTGGTTATTGATCGGAGAAGTGTCTCGGTCATGTCCGCATAAATCATGAACCGTAGGGAGACACACTTAAGGATTCGATGTTGTTCGGAGTCTCGGATGGGATCCGGGATATCACGAGGAGATCCGAAATGGTCCGGAGAATAAGATTCATATAAGGGAAGTCCTGTTTTGGAGTTGGGGAATGATTCCGGTGTTTTCATCAGGAATGTTCTAGAAGGTTCCGGAAGATCCGGCACTCCGGAGGGGAAGGGTACATTGTGTCATGACAATGTGGAATGGTTGCATCATGTACTAGGTATCATGGCTAAGCAAAATAAAGGGATAAATCAAATCCTAGTTTGAAAAGTCAAACGCCAATTTGAAATGTCAAACGGCAGTTTTGCTTGGTGGAGGGAGAGTAGGAAACCTACTTGGGGAGGAGTTCCTCTCCCTCCACCCGCCGGCCAAGGAGGCCGACTTGGGGGAGGACTCAATCCCCTTGGCCGGCGCCCTCCCACCTATAAAAGAAGAGGCAGGGGTGCCCCCTCTAGCCTACACCTCTCTCCACCAAAACCCTAGCCCTAGCCGCCGGCCACCACAAGTCGCCGCCGCCCTAGGGTTTGCCCTAGCCGCTGAGTTGGGGCTCTCCCCAAGCCCTAGCCGCCGGCCTAGCCTCCTCCCTTGGTGCCTCTAAACCCTAGATCGCCAAGGCCTCTCTCATAGTCCACCATACTTGCTCCGGCTTAAGGCGAAGCCCTGCGAGATCTCCCCTCTACTTCCGACACCACGCCGTCGTGTTGCCGGAATCGCGAGGAGAGTCCTACAACCTCCGCTGCCTGCTGGAACAAGGGAGAGGAAGGTATTCATTGAGTACCGAACGTGTGACCGACTACGGAAGCGCTGTCGGAACGCAGCGCCGGAAGGATCGTCTACGCGATCTTGAGATCGGCAAGTGTACGACTACATCACCCACGAGAATCTGCTCTCGTTAACCGCTTTGGATCTTCGAGGGTTAGTATTCTATCGACTCGTTGCTACAATCTAGTAGATAGATCTTGGCTTGATCATAGATTAGATCTTGATTGTGTGTTCATGCGGTAGAATTTTTTTGTTTTCCATGCTACGAACCCCTACAGTGGTATCAGAGCCGTGTCTATATGTAGATCTGTTGCACGAGTAGAACACAATGGTCATTGTGGACGGTGGTTATTTTATTATCAATTGCTTCTTGTGTACTTTGCATCTTGCGGTATGGTGGGATGAAGCGGCCCGGGCTAACATTACATGACATCGTTCATGAGACTTGCTCCACGCTCAACATGCAACTTGTATTGCATAAGTGGCTTTGCGGGTGTCTGTCTCTCCCGTCATTGTAAAGATTCAATTTACAACGGGCACTTGATAGTTCAAGCATCAACGTTGTGGTTCTTGTTCGTAAGTTAGAACAACATTTATTGAAAGCCCCAAATCACGTAAAATATGCAATGAAAAATTAGAGGCGTCTAACTTTGTTTTGCAGGGGTGTGCTGTGATGTGATATGGCCATGATTGTCATTATATATGATGTATGCAATGTTCCTTATTGTAAGTTGGAAACCGACAGGAGCCATATGGTTGTCTTTTAAATTCCGTTAAAGACCCGCGTGTCTATTATTCAAAGTAATTGTAATAGTTGATGCTGGTGGATGACAACCATGAAGCGGCGCCATTGACCTTGACGCCATACCGGTGATGATGGAGATCACGTTCGTGCTTGAAGATGGAGATCGGAAACACAAGGAGAAAGTCCATATCATATCACATATTATGAATTTCATGTGATGTTAATCCTTTTATGCATCTTGTATTGCTTAGTTCACGACAGTAGCATTATAAGATGATCCCTCAAGCACACAATTACAAGTTTTAAAGTGTTCATCCTTAGTAAGCACCGTTGCTAAAGCTCGTTGTTTCGAAGCATCACATGATGATCGGGTGTGTTAGATTCTGCGAGTGTATACAACGTGAGCAAGCCAGATTTGCTCATGCGGAAGCTAAGGTTTGATCTTGACGAGCCTAGCATGTACAGACATGGTATCGGAACACGGATCACCGAAAGGTAAAGCATGAGTCATATAGTAGATATGATGAACATGTTGATTGTTCGCCATTGAAGCTATATCAACTCTCGTGATGATCGGTTTTGATGTGGTGGATTTGGTTCGTGTGATCACTAAAACAATGTGAGGGATATTGTTTTGAGTGGGAGTTCAACAACAATATGATTAAAAGTTGAACACTATTTATCATAAATTAAATCAAAGTGAATTTGCATAGTTGTTGTAGTCATTGGCATCCGTTTACCACCTTGCGCTTAGTTATAATTGAGATGATAGAACTATAGAATTCTGGTTAGTTACTTTACGAACTGGTATCATATTGTTTTGAAGTGTTAATCTAAAGTTTAAAAGTCTTATTGCAAACTTTCAGTAAGTTCCGGTTACTCCATGAAGTTTAATAATTGGTATTAAATCAAGAGTGACAATTCCAAGTGTTAGTGTATGAGTATCATATTTGTCTCCATGATTCTTGATATTCAAAGGATTGTCTTAATATCAAGGTTATCTAGGATCTGAAAGAGTTGTTTCAAAAACCATGATGTGTGGAAGATATTGTGATATGTGAAACGAAGTTTTGGTTGCAACATGATAGAGTATAATATGGCAAAAGTTATATTCTCATATTTGATGAGAATTTGCAAAAGGTTGGAGACACTAGTTGTCCTAATCCTCCAAAAGGTTTTGGAGAGCAACATTATACTCGCGATTCACCGTTATAAGCTAAAAGTAGCTTGATCATGGATAATTCCATGATAAGGATGAATATTTGATGTAGGTAAAATATTTACTACACCAAGAGATTACTAAAGAAAGGAATTTGAAAGAACACCAAACATTTGATGATAGTGATCTACTTCAAAGTGCAAGTCCAAAGACATTGGTATTTTACTATGCATGCTTTGGACTATGTGTCATGTATATGGCTCCACTATTGATGTTGATAGATTCTTTCAAACAAAAAATGAAATACTGAAAGAGAATCTCATAAATATATGGCAGAAAATAAAAGACTAGAATTGTTCAGCTTAAGTATATAGATGATATACTTGTTATGGCTATATTCTTTGCTTATTAAACAATGTGGTTCTTAAGTATTGGATACTGAATTTATTGGTATGAATCGTCATACGAAACAACAGAATTCATGAACTACAATGGCCTAAGTAACTAGCAAAAGAATATGTGATGATGTTCATCGAGAACAAATAAAGGGTTATTGTGCTGCTTGTTAAACATCAAAGCTTGCCATCAAGATTTGTTTTATCAGGTATTATGAGAACAAAAGGGTTGTTCAAATAATTGCCGTAATCCATAAAAGATGGATGATTCACAAATCTCGTTGGAGAAATCGCATCCATAAAACTAGTGCTAAAAATGCCGAAAGACAAATTGATTGAAAGATCACTTAGGAAGTGACATCGCCGTTTAAATAACATTGGAAAGAAAACATGAAGAAACTCCATGTGGATGGAATTTTGGAGTCCTTTTGATTTTTGATCAAATGACGCTTGTGAAACTTTCCTAGAGATAATTAAAACTTCGTTCATAGGCCAAAAGGGAACGAATGACTAGCTTATTGGAACTTGTACATATTATTGTATGAAGTCCATTATGTGTAGTCAAGAGCGATGGATTTCAACTTCATATGCTTTCTCCGAAAATTTGAGTGAATATATGAATATTTACTTAATAAGGATGAAGTATGAAACATTTGAAAAGTTCAAAGATTTTCAAGATGAAGTTCAAAATCATTGTAACAAGAATATAAATAGTTTATGATAAGATCATAAAGGAAGATATTTGAGTTACAAGTTTAGCATAATACCTAAGATTTAAGGAATCATTTCGTGGATTTGCATTTCCCGAAACACCATAAGAGTATGGAGCGTTCGAGATATGTAATTAAACCTTGTTTGACATGGTAAGATCAAAGGTGTAATTCATAAAACTGTCATTATATTTTAAAGATTAAAAGCTTTAGAGACTACCATTTTTCCACTGAAAAGAGCTCCATCATAATCCGTTGAATTGACACCATATAAAGTTATGGTTTGGGATAAAACCCAAGTTGTCCTTTATTAAACATTGGTATGCTATGCATAAGAAAGATGTTTGCAACCAAAATTGGATGAACATATCTTTGTATGTTATTTTGAATAATCGTTGAATATTCCTCCATAACACCAAAGACAAAAATGTTTGTCGCTTAGAACGTCAAGTTTCTTGGAGAAAGAATTTTTTCGTGAAAAGTTAAGTGGGAGGACAATGGAACTTTGATAAGGTTAAAATAACCTTAGCTATATGTGCAAAGTTGCGCAGCGCTGAAAAGTGTTCCGGAGGCAGCAACAATGCTCATGGCTCATGTGCCTCAAAGGTTGTGGTCACGGAGATCTAAGTTCCTATTGAAACAAGTAGGTCGGGTAAACAATCAAATACCAAGATTTGAGAGTTAAATCATTATTTGACAATAATGATCCGACTACATGCAAAGAAGCGATGATGGACCCTAACTTCGTCAAATGGCTTGAAGCCATAAAATACGTGATAGTTCCATATACGAGAGATCAAGCTTTGAACTTGAAAGACCCTCTGGAAAGGTACAAGACCTTACAGTCATATTTGGATCTATAAAGAAATAGACATGGATGTTTCACATCTATGAAATTATCGACATGTCGGGAAAAGGTTCACGACAATGTTCAAAGAATTGACTATGACAAGATCTGATCTTTCATTAAACGATATTTAGTCTAGACGGATTAATATAGCAACCACGACATATAATTTTTTTATGTGTTGAATAAACAAAACAAGTTCTTCTAATAGAATGGTTACCTAGGACGTGTGCATGACGCAGTCCAAAGGGTTTTGTTAATTCAAATGATGCTAAAAGCATATGCAAACTTCAATGGTTGAAGTAAGCATCGCGGAGTTGGAATCTTCACTATGATGAAACTGTTAAAATAGTTTAATTTCATCGGAGACGATGAAGATGCTTGCATTTGCAATAAATTAAGTGGGAGCGCTAAGACATGTTTCTAATACAATGTGGAAGAAATATTGTTGATTGGAAATAATGTATCTTTTTATTAACATAGGATAAGAATTTCATCTCGATGAAAGGCTTAGGCAGAACCCGAATATTTGGCATCAATGTCTATATGGATAAATTGGGACGCCAATATGGTTGTGCCAGAAGTACATAGATGAGATATTGAATGAGTTCAATATAGAAACTACAAGAAAAGTTCTTATTGCACAGGAAGGATTGAATAAAGATTTAAGTATTTTGATACTTGATAGATACAATCATAAAGAGTATTTTATCAATCATGCTGTGATGTGTACAAATCCAAATATGCACTATGCTCTAAATGTTATGAGCATATACCAGAATGATTCATCAGATGATTATTGGACGATAGTAAAGATATTCTTATGATCTTGTAAAAGAACTAAGAATATATTATTTTGTAGAAGTGACAAATAGATGGTTAGTTCATTTTAAATGAGTTACATTGATACTAGTTTTGTCACAAAGTACAAATTAAGTTTATCTCAATCTAAACTAAGGGTGGCACAATATGATGGAATGTGAGTTCCATAATGAATTTGGATGAGTTCCAAAGTTAAGACATTGTGACAGATACTACAACAAAAGGCTAAGTATATAACTGCTATTATAGCAGCAAAAGAGGGCATTTGTGTCAAGTAGTTTGTTATCAAACTAGGTGTAGTTCACAGCAGGGATAATGCTATGAAGATATGTTGTACGACATTATTATCAACATGTTTTAACCCCAAAGAACTAAAGGTCACACCAAAGGACCAAATTTGTACAAAGCCATCTCATTAGAGAATGAGTGATGCGTAGAGACGCAAAGACATGCAATTACACACGGACCTGGAAGTGTCAGATCCATCAGTTGACCACTAGCAATCGTGTACATACGACACCAGAAAGCCATAGGTGTTGAATACATAAAGGTTTGAAACTAGATTATTGACTCTAGTGCAAGTGGGAGACTGTTGGAGATATGCCCAAGAGGCAATAATAAAGTGGTTATTATCATATCTTCATACTTATGATAAATGTTTACATACCATGCTATAATTGTATTAACCAGAAACATTAATACTTGTGTGATTTGTAAAAAATAAAAGAGTCCCTAGTAAAGCCTCTTGTTAAACTAGCTTGTTGGTTAATATATGATCATGGTTTCCTGATCATGAACATAGAGATGTTATTAACAACAGGGTTATATCATTAGAAGAATGATGTGATGGACATACTCCTATAGTTAAGCGTAGCATAAAGATCAAGTCATTTAATATAGTTCATTTGCTATAAGCTTTTTGATACATAGTAACCTAATTCCTTCGACCATGAGATCATGCTTATCACCATCACCGGAAGGATGCTTTGATGACATCAAACACCACACCGTAACCGGGTGACTATAAAGGTGGCATTGAGTGTTCATAAAGTATGGGTTGAGACACATGGATCAAGAGTGGGATTTGTCCATCCATATGACAGATAGATATACTCTGGGCCCTCTCGGTGGAATGTCATCCAATTAGCTTGCAAGCATGTGACTGGTTCACAAGGGATCACATATCACGGGAACGAGAAACGAGTACTTATCAGTAACGAGGTTGAACTAGGTATGTAGAGATACCGACGATCAAAACCTCGGATAAGTAAACTATCGTGAGCCAAAGGGAAATTGGTATCGTATGTAAGTGGTTCATTCGATTGCAAAGTAATCCTAGAAATATGTGGGAGCCATATGAATTTCCAGATTACTCTATTGGTTATTGATCGGAGAAGTGTCTCGGTCATGTCCGCATAAATCACGAACCGTAGAGAGACACACTTAAGGATTCGATGTTGTTGAGTAGTTATGGAATGATGAGTAAGAGACCAAATATTGTTCGGAGTCTAGGATGGGATCCGGTATATCACGAGGAGATCCGGAATGGTCCGGAGAATAAGATTCATATAAGGAAAGTCCTGTTTCGGAGTTGGGGAATGATTCCGGTGTTTTCATCGGGAATGTTCTAGAAGGTTCCAGAAGGTCCGGCACTCCGGAGGGGAAGGGTACATGAATGTGTCATGACAATGTGGAATGGTTGCATCATGTACTAGGTATCATGGCTGAGCAAAATAAAGGGATAAATCAAATCCTAGTTTGAAAAGTCAAACGCCAATTTGAAAAGTCAAACGGCAGCTTTGCTTGGTGGAGGGAGAGTAGGAAACCTACTTGGGGAGGAGTTCCTCTCCCTCCACCCGCCGGCCAAGGAGGCCGACTTGGGGGAGGACTCACTCCCCTTGATCGGCGCCCTCCCACCTATAAAAGAAGGGGCAGGGGTGCCCCCTCTAGCCTACACCTCTCTCCACCAAAACCCTAGCCCTAGACGCCGGCCACCACAAGTCGCCGCCGCCCTAGGGTTTGCCCTAGCCGCCGAGTTGGGGCTCTCCCCAAGCCCTAGCCGCCGGCCTAGCCTCCTCCCTTGGTGCCTCTAAACCCTACATCGCCAAGGACTCTCTCATAGTCCACCATACTCGCTCCGGCTTAAGGCAAAGCCCTGCGAGATCTCCCCTCTACTTCCGACACCACGCCATCGTGCTGCAGGAATCGCGAGGAGAGTTCTACAACCTCCGCTGCCTGCTGGAACAAGGGAGAGGAAGGTCTTCATTGAGTACCGAACGTGTGACCGACTGCGGAAGCGCTGCCGGAACGCAGCGCCGGAAGGATCGTCTACGCGATCTTGAGATCGGCAAGTGTACGACTACATCACCCACGAGAATGTGCTCTCGTTAACCGTTTTGGATCTTCGAGGGTTAGTATTCTATCAACTCGCTGCTACAATCTAGTAGATAGATCTTGGCTTGATCATAGATTAGATCTTGATTGTGTGTTCATGCGGTAGAATTTTTTTTGTTTTCCATGCTACGAACCCCTACACGGAGAACTCTAATGGAGGAAGAATATCGTTTTTAACTAGTCTTTCTATTCCCCCCTCGAAATATGGCCTAAACAACAGTACCTTAATTTCGATGAGTCTCGAGTTCTCTTTCTTTTCTTTGGATCTTTATCCAATGTGGAAACATGCCTTTCACATTCCACATAAAGTATATTTTTTTACGAGTGGATAACAAATAAAGCTCACTGTGAAGGAAAACAACACCCACACAACTTTATTACAATAAATGGCACGTTGGCCATGTCCAAAATGACACTGATAGTTTACTTTGTCCAAACACGATACACTTATCAAATTTCCGTCTAAAAAAGGAACATAAATGGCACACTGGTGGAAGTTTTTCAATGATACTAATGTTTTCTTTAATTTTATTTAATTCCTTAACATAAATAAAAGAAAAACAAAATATTCATTTCTCAGTCATTTTTTGACACACTAAAGACGATGCCCTTGCAAATACGAGAGCCACCTTGCTAATTTTTTTTTAAAAAGGAACTTCATTTACAATCACACCGATGGTTTTTTCAATATCTATGTTCGAATCGGAGATTCAGCACGCGGCTACGAATCTTAGCATCTGCAGAGGAAAATATGACGCACAAGAACTTATTTGGCTTCGTGTCCCGGCTCCATGAAATCCCCATGGCGTCTAGGACGACAGCCCCCATGCTGAATCACTGACGAGCGCTCCCATGGTGGACGAGCTTTGTTTTTCCTCCATGTCCACAGTAAACTAGCTGCCCAGTCAATCGGTGCACAGGGTTTGCAGGACTGGTGGGCCACGACATTAACTTCCCTCCAGAGAAAATTGCATCTCACACCACCTTTGTGGCAAACATTGCACAGAACACAAAAACAAACCTCATGTTGCAACTAGCACAGGTTTGTTCCTAATTCGTTGCACCTAGCCCAGATGATACTATTAACTTGCTAATGTTCTCTTGCCATCTGGCATAAGAGGACCCCCCTCCCCGTCTCGTCCTGAGTCGCCCCCCCCCCTCCCCCCCCCCCCCGCGCGGGCGAACGGGCGGAACCCTAACTCCCGCCGCCACCGCGTCCCCCAGCTCCCCTCCCCTCCCCCGCCGTCACCGGCGGCCGCCGCAGGGCAAAGCCCCTGCAGTGCCGGCGACGACGTGCCCTTCTTTCCCCGACGTCGAGCGGATCTGGCAGGAGGTCTGGGAGGCGGCGGTGCATCTCGGTGGCAAGGCGAGCTCGACTGGGGGTGGCTGGGTGTCGGCGGCGGCGGCCTCGGCTACGACGACGACGCTCACCATCCCGGCGTGGCGTGACTGCGGAGCCTCCTGCGTCGGTTTGACCGATGCGGGGGTGCGAGTCGGCGACGGCGCGACATGGCCCTGGGGCGACAGAGCGGTGGTATTGATCATTCCCCTTGGTCACTTGGGTGGCGAGGAGCGTTTGTCGGGTGACCTTGGTGATGGTTGCACTTCGGCTTCGGCATCTCCCAGATCGTGCTCTGAAGACCGGACTCGGAGGTGGTGGGCGAACCGATTGTGGGCATGTGTGTAGGTTTTTCCGGGGTAAAAGCCCCGCGTTTTATGCCGATGGCGGCGATGCTTGCGGGTATCGTAACCCTCTTGGGGGCGTCGTTGTGGGTACCTCCCGCGCATAGGCTCCGGGTGAAAACCTTAGAAAGTGCAAATAATTAAAAAACTTGCTACTTTCAAAACAAACTTAATATCGGATCATGGGCGTTAAATCATGTATTACCCACAATTACCACCACTTATATATATACCCTGTTTATAGTCAAACAGTCGAAAGAAAAAATAAACTCACGGGGGACTCAATCAATTGATCGAGGACCACTGATTTTTTTAAAAACTTACCACCAGCACAACAAAGACTAACTTTTTTCGCCTCAACGCGCGGATATTTTGTTAGTAGTATACATAGATTGTTTTTGATTTAATGGCTCATTGTTGACCATTTTGCATGACTTGCTCCCTCCATTGTGCTTCCAACCCAGCCGTGAAGTAAGAATATCCCCTGCTATTGGTGTAATGGTCACTTCCCTTTGCGGATGATGGCGGATAACGTACCCACACGGACAGGACAGGGGGTCGCCGGATTCTGCCTGATCTATCGCCGGCGTGGCCTGAACTGCCACTGAACATGTCCCCGGACGGCACCGTATGTGCCCCATCTCCATGAGAGAGCATGAGGGACACATACCCACAGAACGGATAGAGAGGGTCGCTGGATTCCGCCGTCGGGCTCCGGTCGCCAGGTCGCATCGCCTAGTGTCGCTCTCAATTTTCTTTTTTTCTTTCTTAGATCGACTAGGTCAGTTCGGCTTGGTCAGTTCGACTTGGTCAGTTCTGGGAGAGGGCCTGTGGTGGGCCGATTGATGCCACGGAAGCTAACGGGCAGGCCTTGACTGTCAAATTATCTGTTATCAATAGTAATAGTAATACGTTGATTTGGGCTAAATGCAACAAATTTAGCACAAACCTGTGCTAGCTGCAACGAAAGGTTTGTTTTTGTGTTCTGTGCAACGTTTGCCGCAAAGGCTGGCGTGAGATGCAATTTTCTCTTCCCTCCAACTAACGTGGCGCAAAAGCACGTTTAAAAATACTTTCATCAGGCGTACCTGACCCTGCTGGCACTGTTGTTTCATACCCCGCGAGTGTATTCCATGGTTTAGAGCATATCCAAGACAGGCGCAATAATATGGCCGCTGTAAAATCAATTTCGCGCGCGCTGCAAACACTTAGTGCGCGCTGTGCCGAAATCCCTTCCACTGGACGCGCTGCGAAGCGGGGGTGGTCCGCTGAAAAAGCGCCTGTAGCGGAAGCGCTAATTTACAGCATCAGAAACACATTTTGATAATTTACAGCGCCAGAAGATCTAAAAAACATTGAAAATACATAGATAATAAAAACAGTCTACTTGTCATCGTCGGAGGTTATCTCGGTCCAAATGTCGTCCCAGCAAGGATTATTTTCGCCCCAGGTCGTGTTCGGGTTGTCGATCTCGAACTCGGCGATGGCGCGGTGGCGACGCCTGGCGGACCTACGCTGCGCCCTGAGGTCGGCGAAGAACGCCTCCGTGTCAAGGACATCGCTGGGGAACTGCTCCCTCCACTGGCGCATGAGCTCCTCGTCGCGCTCGGCGATGGCGATGCGGCGCTGCGCCTGGTGGTGGCGGCGACGGTCCTCCTCGCTGATGAGGCGCGGCGCGGGCGCTAGGAACTCCGCCTCCTCCAGCGACTCGACGTCCTAGAAGTTGAGGTCGCGACGTGGCCGCCGGAATCGCCACGCGGCCGCGTTGTAGGCACGCGCCAGCTCCCGCGTGTTGAAGGTGCCGAGGGTGATGCGGAAGCCGCCGGCGCGAATCTCCGCGTAGAACGTCCCGTTCGGACGCGCTCGGACGCTGCGGAAGCCCGAGGATCCGTGGCGGCGCGGCGGCATCGCGGCGACGAACGAGCGGAGGTGGCGGCGACGAAGGAGAGCGGCGGCAACGAACGAGCGGAGGTGGCGGCGACGCATGGCGCGAGGAAGCGGCGAGGCGAGGTGAATCGAAGCGGTGGAACTTTTCGTGGCGGTTGGGTGCGCGCGAAGCGACACGGCAAGTTTGGCGTTCGGGATGCCGCGATAGCGCGCGCGGAGGAATTTTTTTATTTCGCGCGCAAGTTTGGCGCGTCCGCTAAAGGCACACAAAAGTGTACGCGCGCGGCAAAAGACGATTAAAACGCAATGGCGCGCCGTTTCACGCCTCTGTTGGAGATACTCTTACCACCGCTCGTATTGAATGCAGAGTTCTTTTGCCACACATCTTCAGATGGAAGCACACGGCACAGATAATGTGTCCCCTGGTGCTACATTTTGAATTGTCTCAATTTCTGTCACCACTTGCGCTACTTCTCGATTTAGCTAAATGCATGGGATTTCTGTATGTAAATACTGAAGATTTCTAATCCTTCATCTATACTTGAACCAACGATATAATTGTATGGAAATGATTTGTTCTTCAACAGAATGCATTTCTGATTTGTCAAAAACGAAGTTAATCACAAGCATAGAAAATACGGAAGTGATTCCTTCTTCCATATGTCAGATTTGTCAAAAACGTAACTAATCACAACCTAATCTGTTGTACAAACAAAATAATTATGTACTAATTGACTTATTGAATCTGTAGTGATGTTGATTGTTCATGCGAAAGGTAGAACGAGTAGCAGCACATGATCTCATTGTAAATAGTTCATAGATTAGAGGGGCTTTTATTAAACAGAAAAGTGTACTAAGGGGCTCTTTGAAATGTACACATCTGGCTGTACGGTGTAAATAGGCGTCTAGGATAAACCGGGACGCCCACCTACATATAAATTGGGATACCCTCCTAGCTACTAGACCTTGCTCTTGGAGCATCCAAAGTCGATTGTGTTGTCAAGCCCGCAAACTTTAGCTGCTCCAACCCTCCACGTATTCCATGGCGAGCCGAGGTAGGGTGAGGCAACAAAGCGTCCAGGGATTGGCGAGACGGCTAAGCGTTTGTGCGAGACGATTGTTAGTTAGCGATATACTAATGGCTAGTTATTTGAGGACAAGCTTTGAACGATTTTTTTTAAATAATACAGTTTTTTAAACATTTTCTACTCCCTCGATCCATATTACTTATTACTAAAATGGATGTATCTAGACATGTTTTAGTGCTAGATACATCCATTTCAATGACAAGTAATATGGATCGGAGGGAGTAGATCTATTACATGTTTTTAACATTTTGCAAAAATAGTATTTTGTCGGTCTAGAGAGACCGATTGGGCCAGTCGGTCTGGAGCAAACCAACTGAGCGTCTGCGCGTGAGACAGCTGGGGCCGCGTTGGCCAATCGGCCTAGAGCAGGGCGACTGCCCAGTCGGCCTTGGCCAAGCCGGCTTCCCCAGTCGGCCTGGGCCAAACCGACTGCCCAACGTCGGCTTTCTGCATGCACGCACTCCATGTTCCGTAGGCAAATACAAAAATACTCCGCATGCATGTACTCATGTTCTGTACGCAAATGCAAAAAATCCTCCATGCATGTTTTAAGAAGGGCGCCCCATGTAATCAATCCATGTCTGGCCATGCATGCTTGAGCCAGTCGATCTGCCCCAGGCCAATTGGCCGACACGGCCCCAGTGGCCCCACGCGCCGATGCTCAGTCAGCTTGCTCTAGGCCGATGGGCCCAATCGGCCTCCTCCAGACCGACAACTACTTTTAGAAAATCCAAAAAACGTATAAGAAATCTGAAAAATATTAAAAAAGATGTATTATTTAAAAAAATTACAAGCTTTGATCGTATTCTAGCCGAACTCTGCTATGTCTGGCCAGTGATAGTAAGGTTAAATCGAGTCAGTGTTTGTTGCGTTTTTTCACGACCTGCGGGACGAGGAACCCGAGGGAACGGAGTATGTTTTCCTTGGGGGTGGCAATAGGTGTAATTTTTAAGATCTCAGCCTAGCACTTCAGGGGTAGAATCGGAAACTGAAGATGACTTACCAGAACATCAAGACCATAAGCCTTTTAATACTCTCTCCGATCCTAATTACTAATTGACTTGGTTTTGTTTAGATTTAGATGTATCTAACGCTAAAACATGTCTAGATACATCTGAACCTAGGCAAATCCAAGTCAATCAATTTGGATCGGAAGAAGTAGTAAGAGCATGTCTAGCAGATCCCTTAAACCCTTAAACTTTTAAGAGTCGAGAATTGGCACATTTCAGCATTTTAAGGGTCGAAAAACGGGGGCAATATTCCGTTTTAAGGGTTGGGTTTGAGGGTTCTAGTCTTTGCCTCAACCCTCAAATCCTCAACTATCATATGACATATCACAATTGACTAAGGAAAACACAATTTTCAACCATGAAACTTGCTAGGTAATGTAGATCATAGATGCATGGTTTAATAGTTACATCACAAAATTATCATCTTCCTCCACTCGTCAGCACCATCACCAAAAAGTTGCACTTCGACGCCATCTCCGAGAGCACTTCCACCTCGGCGCAATCAAGCACCTCCATAGGCGCCGGTGGTAGAGTCCTCCACACCGCCATCGCCACCACCTCGATGAGAAGAGGAGGCACGACGGAATATCCTCTTCCTCTTCGCGATGTCCTCCTTTTACTCCTTCCACCACATCAATTGCTCTTCATCCATGTCCTTCTTGGACATCATCATGTGCTCCCTCTCTTCCACCATGAGTTCTTTTCATGCCTTTGCTTCCTTCACCGCGAGCATCCTCTCCTCCAAGTCGGTCTTGCGCGCTCTTTCTTCGGCCTTGCGCTTGGCTTCTTCACGCCTTGCTTCAACTTGTGCAAGCTTCACCTCTTTCTTCTTCTCGGTTATAAGAAGCTTTGTCTCCAATGTCTTCATTGTCAATGTATCCCTTGACTTCATCATAGTCTCCATCTTCTCCCTCAAGCTTGACGCCTCTCCTTCCATCTTCACCCTAAGCTTTGCCTTCTTGGTTCCCTCGGGCTTGCCGGCGTTCCTTTCCTCCTCATCGCTATCATCCATGCTAAGCATTGTCGCCTTCTTGGGTGCGGTATCTTGATCCCTCACGAGCCACTTGTCAAAACCCTTAAGATGGTTCCAAGCATGCTTAAATGCGAATGGTTTGCCCTTGGAATCGGGCATCTCCTTGTACCTCAAGGCGACGATGTCCTCCTACAAACCCATCAATAGCAAAGTAAACAACCACATAGCATAGATGATGCATAGTAAAGTAGATGTAAAAACACACATATATACTCACATAGTCACTCTCCACGCTTCCACTAGGCGGTGCATTCATCACATTTTCCATCGCCGCACTCCAACGAGAACATGCTGGCTTCATCAACTCCCACCGGCCTTGAAGCGACCGGTATGAACGAGAGACGAACCCACCAGTCTTCGGCTTGAGCTTGAAATAGGTGTCCTCTATGTGTTGCCAATACCGTTTACCAGTTTGATTGGTACCGGTGCATGCATCCATCCCCACAGCGGCCCAAGCACGAACCAAGCGAATACCTTCGGCCTCGGTATAGTTTGCCGTGCGCATGCCTGGGCGGGCAACGACGGCCTTTATCTCCGTCACCTCCTTCTCTTCTTCCCCTTCCTCCTCCTCCTCCTCCTCTTCCTCTACCTCCAAGTCATCATCACCAAACCCAAAGGGTTCGAGAGGAGCAGCCCCGATGTCGACCTCCGCATCTTGGAGAAGCCCCATGAACGACGTCGCCCTTTCGGGCATTTCATCGAGCACCTCGTGCATGACGGGCGGAGGGTTGGCGATTGAAGGCACGAGCAAGGGCTTCTTCCGGTAGGCCGGCGTCTTGACGACCGGGACGCGCTTGGCGGCCGCGGCGCCCTTCTCCGACGGCTTCCGAGCGCGACGGGGCAGCAGCGGCGGCGCGACGGGCTCGGCGAGCACGGGAGCGGGGGCGGTGGCAGAGGCGGGGCCGAGCTGGGCGGAGGCGGAGGCTGGGGCCGCGGGGACGACGTGCTGGGCGGAGGCGGAGGCTTGGCGCCGATGTGGGTCGCAGCCACCACCGAGGCGACGGCCGCCGAGGCGACGGGGGCGTAGGTGGGGGCCGCGGCCGGGGCGAGCTGCGCGGGGCCGGCATGGGCGGCGGCGGCCTGGGCAAGGGCGGAGGAGGGCGCCGGTACGGGGGCGGCGGCGGCTCCATGGCGCGGGCGGAAGCCTCGTTTCAGCGCGCCAAGTGAAGGAATGCGGCTACGGGTTGGGCTAGGGGTCGGCCGGCCAACCCTTACTTCTATAGGTCGGAGGCCACTATACGGGTCCGGCCCTTAATTTTTTTTACGGGTTTAGGGGTCGAGGGTTCTGATCTACGCGCTTTTTTCGTCCGAAATCGTAAAAAAAAGTTGGATAGGAGTTTGAGGGCTCTGCTAGACATGCTCTAAAGATAGAGACATGTAGGTTAATAGACCGGGTCTCATAAGATTTTTTTCTCCGATTGGCGATTTAATTAAAGCAATTGATATAGAATTGACAAAGCCTTTATGCCCATGTAATCTGGCCATCACTATGATCCGATCCAGTCGATCACGTCGATAGGTGGCTGCCCGCACATGCATCATCGATCCTTCAGGCATTTCGCACTATATTAACATGTAAACCATGCGAGGCCGAGCATCGCTTCACACAAAAATTGCGAGCTGAAAGCTGGACATAAAGATTGCTTTGATAATCGCCTGGTCATAATACAAAGTAATACTAGAGTAGTAACATGTGTGTGGTGTGTAATATTTCTCTAAACCGCTATAAATTAATATAGTAACATAGACTAGTAATATAGTAACCCAGACATGATCGACTGGATCATAGTGATGGCCAAATGATTGCTTTGAAGCAAATATAGTAACATAGACTAGTAATATATACTACTGTCCGCTATAAATATAGTACTCCCTCCGTCCCGGTTTAAAGGACACAATTTGCAAACCATGCAATCCCAAAATATTTAGACACAAAAGCATTTAATATCTGTAATTACTCCTGTGTGAAAGCAATAAAATGATTGCATGCACATGTGTGAACAAATGTGAACATTTTCCTAACTCCTTTTCTCCTTATGCATGTTCTACTCCATAGTATTAAATGGACCAATTAGATGACACCTAGGGCGCAGAGAATTGCAAATTGTGTCCTTTAAACCGGGACGGAGGGAGTAACATGATGCTTTATCTATCTATGATATCAATATAATCTGTTTTATCATTAATTACAGTGGCACAATAGTATTTTACATACATGTAGTGCATGATACTAAGTATGGTACCTTCATTGTGGCTAGCCTAGCTGGGATACAATACAACGTGGGATCCTTGTATTTATACATGCAGTGCAACAGTACAAACTGTAACAGTGGACACGCCCGCCGTTTTGTAGTTGGAGCTCCCTCCTAAATTCATCATGCTGCGCACGCACGGCTCTTGAGACGCACGCGGAGCCCGTCCTTCATCTTGAGTGTCACCGCCATCTCGTGCTCCGGCGGCGTGTCCATGCTCGCGGCGGGCAACACCTCCACGGTGAAATTCCTGACCACGGCCGCCGCGACGACTTTCATCTGCAGGTATGACATCTCCTTCCCGAGGCATGCGCGCGGCCCCGCGTGGAACACCGGGTACCGCGCCGCCTCCGTCGCCACGAACCGGCCGTGTCCGTCGAGCCATCGCTCCGGGCGAAACGCGCGGCAGTCGTCGCCCCACAACCTCGACGACCTCCCCATCGCGTACGCCGAGTAATCGGCGAACGATCCGGCGCGCACGACTGTGCCGTCCGGCAGGACGTCATCGTCGGCGGCCACGCGGGAGGCGATCGGCACCGGCGGGTACAGACGCATCGTCTCGGTGATGGCCGCGTGCAAGTAATGCATCCCTTTTAGCTTCTCATACACTTGGTCGTTCTCACCGTCTACGTCAGGGTCACAGGCGTCGCGGTCCAGCAGGTGGTGGACCTCCTCGTAGACGGGACGCTCGCAGCGGGGGTTGGCGGCGAGGAACCAGAAGAACCACGTGAGAGCCGAGGACGTGGTGTCTTTCCCGGCGAGGACGAAGGTCACGACGGTGTCCCGCAGGAACCGACGCTTTGCCTCCGGTGAGACGAACACAGCGCCGAGCTCGCTGGCTTCCTCTTCCTCCATCGCTGATGTGAAGCGTGATAGCAAGTCCGGGTCCTCCTCGATGTTCTTGCCACGACTACCACGACGCCGCTGCTTCAACTCCAGTATCGCTGCCACGTAGTCGTCCACGACGGCAATCGCCCGGCGGAGGCTCCTCTCGCTGCCGACATTGAGAAGCTTCATCGCCCTCCACAGCAGGGTGGGTCGCAATATGCGCCCGAAGGAGACATCGACGGCGTGGTCGAACGCCGAGAAGAAGGGCCCGTGCCGGTGATCATCCAGCAGCGCCGACGACCCTTCGTCGTCCACGCCGAACGCTACGCTGCAGATGTTATCGAAGGTGAAGCGTCTGAGCACGTCTTGGAGGTCAACGGCCTCGCTGGAGTCGGCGGCGGCCGAGAGGAATGGCATCAGGCGACGGTGGATATGGTCCCGTAGGACGCGCCCGGAGAAGCGGCGGAGCAGACGGGAGGAGAAGGAGTAGGAGGCGAGCTTGCGTTGGAGGGTCCAGAGGCGGCCGTTGGCGAGGAAGAGGCCGTCGCCGAGGAGGTCGGCGTAGGCGGCCCGGATGCGCGCGCCCTTGACGTAGTTTGGGAAGTTGGAGCGCAGGATGTGGTCGACGACGTCAGGGTTGGCGGTCGCGATGCCGCGGTATCCGAGGCCGCCGAGCGGGCCGTGCACCTCCATGGTGGAGGCCGGAGCGGCGGTGAGGAGGTCGGTAGTCCAGTCGAGGAAGCGGTGGCCGTTGCGCAGGAAGGCGACGAGATTGCCGAGGATTGGGTTGCAGGAGCAGGTTGCGCTGTTCGCCTTAGCTTGGTGGCTGTGCCGGTGATGATGATGTTGGAGGAGGAGAAGGACGGAGACGAGGAAGAGGCCGAGGACGATGACGACGGTGTACGACTGGAAGTGGAACAGTGGTGGTGCAACCGCGTCGATATCCATGCATGCAGTAGCTAGCTGGCCTCTGCCCGCGGCGACCTCGTATGCTTGATTAGCATTGATGTAGCGCTTCTTGCTTTTATGGTGGTGCTCATGCATGGAGGGACTCGTAGAAAAGAAAACCGACAGGATAACTACTAACACGTGGACGGCCTGTATAAAAGAAAACTAACACGACAACTGCTAACACGTGGAGGGACTGTAGAAAAGAAAACTGACACACGAAACCTACTATATTCCATCCTTCTCGCTCCGTTTTGAAAATTCCTACATTTTATATCTAAAGAATTTATTTAAATAAAATCTATATTCTATCTTTTAGTCAACTACGAAGTGAGCTCAACTGGTTTGAATAGTGAATATACAAAACTCAACACCTGACTTTAAATTCGTACGGAAGTGACTTAAGGTTTCTATTTATACTTGACGACCAGACTCTATTGGTACTTATGAAATTTATCCCGAGAACTAGACTTGGTGCTTAACCAAGTTAAAAATCCGGGTATATGTGCATCCTTAGTTGGTGCAGAGGTCGGAGAAGTGAAATCCTACCTCCATTTTCGAACCCTCCCTCCAGTGGCGACCCCTAGGCGGTGTCGCAGGGCCCCTAGATCCCGGCGCCACCAACCTCCCCATCCTCCAGATCGCCTCCCTCCGCCGCTGCCGTCGGCGTAGGCCGCGGTGGCAGCGGCCCCCTAGTACCTAAGGTGCTAGGGGTGGCGGCTACGACGGTCTTCTTCAATGGGGTGGTTGGGGATGCGCAGTTTCAAGAAGGCCCTGACGGTGGTCAGGACACGACACTTCTTGGCCAGGCGGCGGCTATAGCCAGTTCCCCTCTTTAGGCGGTTGCGGGTGATGGTGTTGTGGCCGTGGGTCTAGGGTTCATCCTAGACCCGCTGCCCTCGTGGCAGCGCGGTGGGACTCAGGGCGCCGCGCCGGTCGCCGTACGGATGATTCCCAGAGCGAGCACGTGGAGGGCAAGGGGATCGGGACGAAGCGCCGATCGCGAGTTCAGTCTCAATCTGGGCCAGGATATGTTGCAGATCAGCACGCCAGTGACGTTTTGCGACGGTTTTCTGGTTTGTCGTCCTCTCCACATGCTCGGCTTGAATAAAAGGTGGCTGTCCTAGGGTTCCTACCCGTCGCCTAGGTGAAGATCTGTTAGTTGCCTGTCGTCATCGATCTAGCTAAAGCATCGTTTTTCGGAAGGCTCCGTCGAAGAACTCCACAGTGCGCATATGCCGATAGATCACTGGATCAGGTGGGATTCGGTCGTGCGTACCCATGTTTTTACTCTGGCTGTTTGGGTTTAGAGGGGGTGCTTTGAAGCTCTGTTGGCTGTTAATATCATGGGACATGTTCTCGTCCCATTGTGCCGGTGGAGAATGTCATTAAGGCCGAGATATAAGGACCGACAATGGTCGTTCGAGGTCGGGTGGTGATGAGGAATTGGCTTGGTGACTTGTGACTTGGAGCAGTGATCAAGCGGGGGCGACAGTACAAGAGAAGCACATGGTCCTATCTTACAGGGTGAAAACCCAGGGTCTAGCATTAATTGGTTGTGCCTGGCAATGTCCTTCTTGAAGGTATTGTTTTGAGAGCCTAGACTTTCTTTAGGGTAAAAACTTAGATCTTTGATCGGGTGATGACGGTGTTTGTGTATTGTTCCCTTCTCGGAGGCGTCATGTTTGGAGAAGATGGACTTCTGGTGCTGTCTTGGTGGTGGTAGTACTGCTGTTTTAATTAATGAGGAACTATAGCGAGACTTTTCTTTGTTTTTATTTATTCTTTCTTTTTGGCTGTGTGCATCCGTATAGCCGCTAGGACAATGTATTGTTGTAGAGACTGGGTGATTAATTGGTATCTTTTGATATTAATATATGCTTCTTTCCAAAAATAATAATCTTTTAGTCAACAAGAGCACATGAAACAAAGTGACTCTACTCTCTCTTTTGATGTCATCATTCTCAATGTAGTTGGATTGGTTGTTCGCATATCTAAGTAGTACTAATAAATACAATAGTAATTTCCAGTTTTTTTCTAACATACATATTAAAATGAAAAGGAGGGATAAAAATAAAACAATGACAGGGCTTCGGAGAAATAGTTGGACGGCCAGGGTAAACCATAGAAAAAGACTCTCCATAATTGAGTGCATAGTAGCAAATGGAGTACTCCCTTCGGTCCAATTTATTAGGCACACATGTAGTTTAAAAATAAATTTAACCAATAATTTTGGTCAATAAATTTTATATAATATGTCATAAAAATTATACATTGGATTCATCTTTAAAAATATTTTTTAATGATATATTTTTTAGAACATATATTATATATTTTATTGGTCAAAATTGATGGTCAAAGATTTTTTTAAACTACGTTCGTGTCTAATAAACTGTACTCCCTCTGTTCGGGATTATAGGTCCTACGCGCATACCTAAGTTGTTAATTTGACTAACAAAATATAACTTATATATCATAAAAGTTATACCATTAAAAAATATAACCTTTAAAGTTTTTAATGGTATAATTTTTATCCTATATATTTATATTTTGTTGTTTAAATTGGCAACCTAGTTATCCACATGAGACTTATAATCCCAAACAAAGGGAGTACCAGAGAGAGTATTGTACTCAGAATGAAAAATAAATAAATAATACTTCATAAGTAAAAATAAAATGAAACCAAAACCAATATAGATATGGTGTCGTTTTCACCCAACGTGGGACCCTCCGGGTGTCCACTCTTTTGCCTTTTGGTTAGATTCTATTTTTCATATGTACTACAAACTAAAAACAATGCGTAACTTTTACAATATAATTGTAAATTTAATTTTGTTTGCATATTTGACTTTCTTGCGGCGAGCTCTTCGAAACGAGTTTAATTTTCAATATATTAAAATTTATCTTCCGGATAGGAGGTTCTATAAAGTCCTTCTATTTAACAGACTTAAAGTTCTTCCTGATAATTTCAAAAAGTATATATGAGGTTCTATAAAATGAAGGAATCTAGGCAAAAGAGTGATAGCCTGACGGGTCCCGCGTACCAAGACCACACGTAAAACGAGTGGCCAACATATCAGCTGCGTGCACAATCAGATCAGCAAACTACGACGTCCAACCAAAACATGGTGTCTAATAGAATCCAAAATCTATATGTGACTTAATTAAGCAAATACATACCCTTCTCTAGGCCATGTACAATGAAACATGCTTAGAGTAGTGATTATAAAAATAAATCAACATTTTTATTAAGCATTAGTGTTTATTTCTATAGAAGAGGTACATACTTAGGTATATACCTTGTATAAATGCCATAAATAAACATCGATGATTAAAGAAGTCGGTTTATTTTTCTAAGCGCATCTTGTATTGTACTCCCTCCTTCTCAAAATAGTTGTCGCATATTTGTTAAATTTGAGATAAATCTACTATTTAACATATATTAGATACATCTAATTTAGATATATTCTGTTATTATTTTAAGACGGTGTTAGTACATACTCTTAGAGCAAAGGCAATAGTATAGCCTGTTGTTGGCTATAAGAAATGTCCACATCACTTATAGTCAAGCTAAGAGCCAACTTATACAATAGATAAGCATAAATTATAGTAATTTATTAGTAGTATGGCCCACTTTTCACTCTCATATGGTGTCTAGGAGCACATGCTGCAACTGGCTCTTAGCCAAGAGCCCACTCATTTTCACTCTCCTCTTCTCTCTCCTCCAGCTAGATTAAGATATACTATTTAATTTTTATAGTTTGTTTAAGTCAGCTTATTGTACTTGCTTTTATATCAATGTGAGTAGAGTATCTTTCTTTCACCAATGATTTGGCACTCGCTTGCGTGGAAGAAAGAGCCAGCCCACTCGGAGCGTGTCCATTCATTTATGAAGGTAGGTTAACACATGCAGATCTTTCGAGAGAAACCCAGGGACACACGTGTCCTAGAACTTTTACAGAAAGACCCGTAAGAAAAAGAAAAGAGTAAAATAAGGCCCTATGGAATCTCTCTACTCGCCTTCGAATGCCAATCCAGGCAGTCGCTGTTACAATTTGGAATGCCAATCCAGGCAGTCGCTGTTACAATTGGGACAAGAACATAACGAAAAACGAAAACAAAAAACACAACAAGAGATATAGATTTAACGTAAAAAAACCTCTGCAACAAAGAGATGAAAAAACCACGGACGCTAGCTAGCAAAACTTCACTATATATCGAGAAGTGTTTACAAATGCCGGAGATTTCACAGGTGCAACTCATCCCAACCGGCGGCTTATAAGAGGTTTATATATCGGTGAAAACCTAGGTCTTCGACGATCCGTACCATGGCCGTGATTTCCCTGGCGACGGGCCCAAACCTCCGGCGACGGGCATCACTCCACTCGTCAGAAGTTAGCCTATACTTTGTAAAATTTGGATCAATATATAACAATCACAACCATCAAGGCACGGCCGAGAAGAGAACTAGTACACAGGTCCAACAACCCAAACTCCTGAGAGGCACATTACAACATGCAGGGCAGATCTTGGAGGTTATGATACCGAGGCACACAACTAATCGCCTCAGGGCATCTACGTCGAATAAAGTAGATAGCCGACGCTTTTTGTCTCGGCACGTCACCATCCGCCGAGCTAGCACTAGAACGGTGAAAGGACCGAGTATATCGACTAGAGGGGAAGGAGGGTTGAAAAGGAGACTATCAATTTTTAGTTTTTTTTTCAAATTTATAGAAATATAGAAAGACCAAAAAAAGAAGCAAATAAATACTCCACCACCAGCCTACCTACTAGCATGTATTAAGCAAATAGCTTGTATGATTGTATATGATAAGAAAGTAGATTGTCTAGATATGCAACTAGGTGACAATCCTATATGAGAGAGCAGATATAAAACACAAGAAAATTGCAAGTAGTAAAGGAGAGGGAACAAGTAACCAAAGAGTACACAATGTGATGTAATTCCAATAGTTTCTTTCTTTTAAAGGAAAGTATGTCTATATTGAAGGGGTGTCGTGCCAAATATTGGCCACCAATGCCACAAAGACCGCACCCTATGACATGGGCATGACCCTTCGGGTGTCCAGTATTCTCTCTCCGCTACCTGGACTACTCTGTCGTGTCGACTCTGTCCATAGCATTGACTACGCCTCCACGGG
This sequence comes from Avena sativa, assembly GCA_916181665.1. Taxonomy (NCBI): domain Eukaryota; kingdom Viridiplantae; phylum Streptophyta; class Magnoliopsida; order Poales; family Poaceae; genus Avena; species Avena sativa. The sequence goes on along the minus strand of OV702282.1, from coordinate 442,998,208 downwards.
ACTCCGACCATGCATCGACTTCGTCCACCACGCGACTCCGACCGTGGCTCGACTTCTCCGACACATCCGCCGCGTCGACTCCGTCCACTGTGTGGACTACTCGACCACAGCATCAACTCCATCATCACATCTATCGCATCAACTCCGTCTGTTGCATGGACTACCCGACCACTGTATCGCCTAATCGTCTGTGACACGACTTGCCGCCACGTTGACTCCCTCCAAACAAAAATCCGAAGACCCTGTTGTGAAGACTCCGTCCAATCGCATTAACTCTATGCCCAGGAACTGCACCGACTCCGCCACGCGATCCTTTGTAGTCTTCGGCTGCGACGACCTGCTGCAGTCTTCGGCTACAGTGACCCACTCTAGTATTTGACTATGGCGACCCGCTGGTGCCATTGGCTCTGGCGACCCACTGCAGTCTTTGCTTGCGGTGACCCGCTACAGTATTCATCTACGGCGACCCGCTAGCCACATCGACTCCAACAAACCGCCATAGTCTTCGACTACGATGATCCACTGCCGCATAAGCTTCGATCTCGAAGACCCGCTACCATGTTGATTCCTTCGGCTAAACGCCGCATGACTCGCCACTGTGTCGTGTCCGCCCACCTCGTCGACTACCAATACAACTAAGTGTTCCTCTACTCAAAGTCGATAAATTGTTTACTTTAATCGCACTCGACACACTCGGAGGTTGTGCCCTTTTGATTAACCTAAGTGCTACCGGCTTCGTGCATTCGAGCACCTCATACCTGACTGCCCGAGTAGCTGATTATGCGTGAGCATCAAATCCTTGAAAACTCCGATCTCAGTTGCAGCCCAACTGACAGGTTGCCAAGGTACTGAGACTAAGGGCGTCCGACTAACGAAAAGGCCTGACATACTGCGCAAAAGTGTCGAGTCCAATGGCACCAGAAAATGTTATAGCAAGCCGAAAGACAAATATTTTTTATAAAATACAAGTACTTCACAATTATTTATATTTTCTGTAACATGGGGCCAGTCTCCCTCGAGAGCCTTATCAATTAGTTCATCTTATAGGTCCCTCTTCCAGGCCCCAGAGCTACCTTGGTCGACGCACCTTTGGAAGTCTCCCCTACCCCTGAGCTTGCGTATCTTCCTGTGGTAGCTGCTACGAGATCGCCTTCCTTCAGGGAGACGTGCACCCACATTATGTTCACATGTCCTGCCGCTCAGTTTTTGTGAAACTTTATCCGAGAAGAGCAACCTCAGCGAGTTCCTAGAAATAGAGGCGAACCATACCGATAGAAGGCGCCACCTCTTCTTGTTGGTGTTCGCGGTCATTGGACCTTATGGAATATTCAGAATAATATGGTGATAGAGAGGATCTTTCCTCGCCTTGCAACTGACTCTATTTTCTTTGCTTGCCTACCTACAACAATGGTACCCCTTCTCTAGGCAGCGGGACCGGAAGAGCATGTACGACATCCTGCAGCCCTCAGGGCGTCGGCACAGCGCTTCGCGGCGCCTGCTAGTGCTTCCGCGGCCTTGTAGAGAGAGCGCCTTTTCGGCACCCGCTTCTCCTTTTTTCTTTCTCTTGGACGTGATGTGATGTGTCCCGAGCGGACTCTTTTTTTTTTTACGCCTAGGCTTCAATGACTTGTTTGTATTCTGGATGGTCGTTGCTTTATTTATAAAGATAGTCTGTTTTGATTTGTTCTGAGATTTGGATTTTAATTATGACGGCTGAAAGTTTGGATTCCCCCCACCCCTTTTCTTAAGGGTTTGAAATATGCCGAAAATCAGGAACAGAGATGTCCCCACTAGAACAACAAGAAGCAGCAAGTCACTGTTGTCAATCTTCGCACTTCTTCCTTCGAGCTGATTTGAATTTCCGCAATTATGCGGTCTATAGTTCTTCTGTAAAATAGGAAGCTTGCGACTAAACGAGGCATCAAGTAGATTCATTGATCGTGAAGGTGGTGTACTCTGTCAAGAGCTTGCCGCAGTGTTGTCTCCAAGCATTGTCTCGCTTGCCTCATTCGATGGTGATTGTGCTCTATGCACATTATTACTTTTCAATCTTCTCGATTTAATAATCATGACTCAAGTTCTGTCCTTGTTTTGTGTAGGTGGGGAGCTCCATTCTCAATGCACGGGCATAGTTGTACGAAACGATCAACTTGGTGCTTCTTTCGTGATATCAAGAGATTTGGTTTCACCTAAAGATTGAGGTTTTAACTGTACATTAAAGGTTTCGTATTGCCATTTTTCTGCACTTCCTTACATGCAGTGTTTACCTTCAAGAACATGCACGTAACGTAGTATCCGTACATTTATTAGATGACCTAGCTAGCCAAGAAGGCTCAACTGTACATTGCCACCAATGTGACAGAAACACAAAATGACCGAAAGGGAACTAGCAAACACCTACATCTAATCTAATCTAATCATGCTGTATCTTCGCTTGCTCATTTTAGATGTCTGTAACCATTCATGTACCTGTTGTCTTGTATTATTATTACAGATAAAGGTGCAACTTGGGGTATATTCTTCGATCTCCTATTGAAGTTGTGTTTACGGTTTATTCGTTTTTATTATACTAGGCAGGTTTGCAGAAAGGTGAGGACAAAAACTTGATGATTGACAACACCAAGAAGATGACGAAGATGGCAGCAGATGTGGCGAGGGTTTACATGGTGAGGACGGATGGGTGGTCACTTAGTAGGAAAAGACTTATAACAGTCATTTTTCTAATAGCGTCTAAAATAAAATGGGCGCCACCACTGCAAGGCACAATAGTCGTGGCATTCGGAAAAAGACAAATGTCGTCATCACTATAACTTAATTCTGGCGTTCACGAAATCGCAAGCGCCGGCACTAAGTGTGGACCATGAGGCAAGCCGGGACCAATATAGCCTAGACATTTGGCACTTTGGAACGCCGCAACTACGGTGTAGTGGTGGCGTTTCATAAATTTGAGACGCCACCACTGTGCCATCCAAAAAAATCTAAAGACACCGCCCGCCCCGCGCGGCGTGGTTCCTCTCTTTCATTTCGCACCACACATACACCTTCCCGCTCGTCCCCTCCCCCAAATTGCCGCTGCCTGCTGATATGTCGGAAACATATCTATAATCTTTGATGCTCCATGCTTGTTTAGTATCTACTTTGCTTTGCTTTGTCTACACTTTGAGGTGCTTTTTACATGTTTTCTGGTACAAACCTATTAACAAGTTGCCACAGTGCCAGTTGCCTGTTTTCTACTGTTTTTGGTTCCATAAAAGTTAGTAAAGAAATATTCTCAGAATTGGACGGGACAAACGTCAAAATCAATAACTTTTCGTGGGGAACAAGAAGTCCAAAAGGGAGCCATAGAGGTGGGCGCGGGTGGGCCCTGCCCCGCGCCTAGGCAGGGTGTAGGGCCCCTGGCCACCGCCTCGGCCTTCCCCTTCGCCTATAAGAAGCCCCCGATGCAGAAATCCTAAGTACCCGATCAAATCTCCACGAAACCGTCTGTAGCCGCCGCCACCGTCGTCCCTAGATCGGGGGGATCTGAAATTCTTCCCGGCACCCTGCCGTAGGGGAGATCATCCTGGAGGCCTTCTCTCCGGTATGATGCGTGAGTAGTTCCACCTTGGACTATGGGTCCATGTAGTAGCTAGATGGTTGTATCTCCTCCTTGTGCTTTCATGTATAGATCTTGTGAGCTTCGATCATGATCAAGATCTAATCTATTTGTAATCATGCATGTTGTGTTTGCGGGGATCCGATGGATATTGAGATTATTATGTTGGTTTGATTAATGGTTTTGTCTTTATAATTCTATCATTTCTGTGTTGTTTGTGATCTTGCATGCTCTCCTTTGTTAGTAGCTATCTTGGCCAAGTAGTTGCTAGTGACTCCAAGAGGGAGTATTTATGCTCGATAGTGGGTTCATGCCTCTAGTTTCCGAGGGAACTGGCAGAAATCTCTTCGGTTGTAGATGTGCTGTTGCTACTAGGGAGAAAACAACGGTCTCTTGTTCATGGAACATGTGGACTGTTTACTTTTACACACTTTGCTTAAAACAGTTGTTTGTTGCTTGCAACTTAATACTGGAGGGGGTTCGAATGATAACCTGAAGGTGGACTTCTAGTCATAGATGCAGTTGGATGGCGCTCTATGTATATTGTTGTATTGCCCAATCGAATCTCATATGATCTTTCTAACTAGTAATTGCATTGTTATGCCTTGCTCAATTCCTATCAATTTCCCTGCTGTAATTTGTTTACCCTTCATGCCATGTTATTTATCTAAGGAGAGCACCTCTAGTGAACTATGGATCCCGGTCCAATCTTTACCCTTTATACATCTTCCACTGTTACTTGTTTACTTGCTACAAACCATTACCTTCCACACCATATGTTTAGTCTTTTGTTACAGCAAACCGGTGAGCTTGACAACCTCACTGAGTCGTTGGGGCAAAGTCTTGAGTTTGTGTTGTGCAGGTCTCCGCGTTGCTTCCAACACCCGTGTGACGTTTCCTTCCTCCTACTGGTTCGATAATCTCGGTTTCTTACTAAGGGAAAACTTGTTGTTGTGCTGCTTCACACCTTGCTCTTGGGGTTCCCAACGAAGCGCTCCTACGTCAACTCAACGTTGCATCAAGCTTTTCTGGCACCGTTGCCGGGGAGGCTAAGGACGTATTCATTAGGGGAGTCCTCCACTTCCTTTCTCTTTACTTTGTTTTTAGTTTTCTTTGTTTCTTTTTGCTTGGTTTTGTTTGCCTCTTTCCACCCCCCCCCAAATTGTCTAGCTTGGTTTGCTTTCTTTATTCAAATACACAAAAAAATTAGTTCCTGCTCTAGCTGTTACTGCTGTTTTTGGCTTGCCCACCTTTGCCAAAATGAACTCTGCCGAGAACACCAAGTTGTGTGACTTCACTAGCACCAACAACAATGATTTCCTTAGCACACCTATTGCTCCACCTGCTCCTGATGCTACCTTTTATGAAATTAAGCCTGCTTTGTTAAATCTTGTGATGAGAGAGCAATTTTTTGGTGTTGGTTCTAAAGATCCTGCTGCCCATCTCAGTAGTTGTTGAACTTTGTGAGATACAAAAGTATAAGGATGTAGATGGAGATATTATTAAGCTCAAGCTTTTTCCTTTCTCTTTGAGAGGAAAAGCTAAAGAATGGTTGCTATCTTTGCCTAAAAATAATATTGATTCTTGGATTAAGTGCAAAGATGCTTTTATTGGAAAATACTATCCTCCTGCTAAGATTATATCTATGAGAAGTGACATTATGAAATTTAAACAACTTGATAGTGAACATGTTGCTCCCGCTTGGGAAAGAATAAAATCTTTGGTTAAGAATTGACCCACTCATGGACTCACTGCTTGGATGATTATCCAAACTTTTTATGCAGGTTTGAACTTATCCTCAAGAAATCTGTTGGATTCCGCTGCTGGAGGTACCTTTATGGGCCTCACTTTGGGTGCTGCAACAAGGCTCGTTGATAATATGATGGTTAACTACTCTGAATGGCATGTTGAGAGAGCTCCACATGGTAAGAAGGTAAATTTTGTTGAGAAAACCTCCTCTTTGAGTGAAAAGTTTGATGTTATTATGACTATGCTTGTTAATGGGAAAGCTCCTCTAGATCCTAATAGTGTTCCCTTAGCCTCCTTGGTTGCTCAAGAAGATCAAGTTGATGTGAACTTCATTAGAAACAACAATTTCAACAACAACGCCTATATGAATAATTTTGGTGGTGACAACAATTATAGGCCTTATCCTCCTAATAATGGCAATTCCTATGGAAACTCCTACAACAATGCTAGAAGTGCCCCCTCTGAACTTTAAGTCATGCTCAAAGACTTTATTAGTAAACAAACTACCTTCAATAAGGCTATAGAGGAAAATCTTTTAAATGTTGAGAAAAATATATCCTCTTTGTCTGAAGCTCAAACTTCCTTGGTTAATAAAATGGTTGCTAAACCTGAAACTATAGAAAATACCTTTGGTACTGCTCATGCCATACAAGTTACTATTGATGAAAATGTTAGGCTGTTAGCTCAACTTCATGCTAAGTGGGAAAGGGAAGCTAAAATTGATAGAAACAATAGTGTGTGCACTATCACCACTAAACCACAAGTAGTACTTGTTCCTCCTCCTACTATACCTAAGCCTATTGATCCTACTACTAGTGATGCTAAGTTTGATTTTTATATTGATGGTTTCAATATTTCTGAAGTGATTATGTTCCTACAAAAGCTTGCTAGAAGTACTGATGCTAGTGATATGCAAGTTGCTTTCATCAAACACATTACAGATGCTCTTGTTAAGATTAAGGAAGAGAAGCTAAAACACAAAGCTTCTATTCCTAAGAAAGTAGAAGATAGTTGGGAACCCATTATTAATATACAAGTGAATGACTTTGATCTCAAAGCTTCATGTGATCTTGGTTCTAGTGTGTCTATTATGCCTAGGAAGATTTATGAAATGCTTGATTTGCCACCATTGGAAAATTGTTATTTGGATGTCCCACTCAATAATAATGATAAGAAAAAACTCATGGGGAGTATTAATGATGTTCTCATTATTGTTAACAATGCTTATGTCCCTATTGATTTCTATGTTTTGGATGTTGAATACAATGCTTCTTGTCCTATTACTTTGGGAAGACCTTTTCTTAGAACAGTTGGTGCCATTATTGATATGAAAGAAGGCACCATTAAATATCATTTTCCATTCAAGAAAGTTATTGAACACTTCCCTATGAGGAGAGAGAAGTTGCTTTTTTCTCCTCCTTTGAAAGCAAGGTTTGATGTTAATGCTTCTTCATTTGAAAATACTTGATTCTTCTTGCTTCTTGTGCCTAACTTAAAGGCATTAAAGAAAAGTACTTGTTGGGAGATAACCCAAGAGTTTTCTTGAGTGTTGGAAGTTTTTACTTCAGTAATGAGCTCTCCTTATCCTTTTTGTTTGCTTTTTATGCCAAGAATGACCTCTAATAAGAGGGAAGTAAGATTTGAGGAGTTGCTGTCCCGAAACAGATTTCTGTCCTCCATCAAAAATATTCGTGAGGAGTCTATGTAACTTGGATTGAGCTGAAAATTTATGAATAAATCCCCTAGTATGTTAGCTAACTTTCGTTAGTTCAACACTTTTTGATTTGAGCAACATAAGATGTTTGAAAAAATCGGTTTATACCTGCTGGTCTGTTTTGACAGATTTCTGCCATTATTTGCATTTGCTTCATATTGATTCCTTTTTGGTTTTTTTGGGAAATTGAGCTTTTTGAAGGAGTTACTACAGTAGCTTGTGTTTTTAGTGAAAAGCCTTGCTGTTCCAAAGCTTTTCTAGAGGTATAATATCTTTTGAATACACTAATGTTGCTAATGAAGATTGTGTAAAGTTTTGTATAAAGAAAAAAATTCAGGTATAGAGAGAGAATGATGCAATGAGATAAAGAATTGACAAAAGCTCAAGCTTGCGGATGCCACCCCGGTGTCAGCCCAAGAAATATCCAAGAGGTAGAAGCGTCAAAGCTTGGGGATGCCCAAACCATCCCCTTCTTCATCAATAAAAAAGCTCAGGTCTGTCTAGACACTTCGTTTTATTGTTTCATGCACAGTTATGTTGTTCTTGGAGCGTCTTAGTTTTCATTTGCTTTTCTTAGTTTATTTAGTTTGCTTGAGTAGTTTGGACCCCCGTTCTCGCTGTGTTGTTTTGCAAATAAGTTGCTTGGTATTGGAAAGGAGTAGTAAGTTCTTGCTTGTAAGTGCAAGAGGAGCTTGCATTGACTGTGACTTAGACTTTAGCATGACATTCTAGGTGTTATTTTGACCTTATGCTTAGTGATTATTGTTGTAGCATGTTTTGTTCCAAACAATTGGGATTGCTTAGTGTGCCTTAAAGAAATTATGCGTTGTTTTAGCATGCAAAAGCATAGTATTATAGTATTCTCCTTTGATGCTTTGCTTGGGTTGACTTGGCACATGCTCACACCATGTTATGACTTCCAAAAGACACCATAGGCTCTATGATTATTTAGTCCTTGACTTGTATTACCACTCTATGCCTTGATTAGTAATGCTTTGTTGCTCTGTATAATTATGACCATTATTGTTCTCTTAGTTGGTTGCTCCTAGTCTTTTGCTAGCCTCCACTTGTATGAGTAAGTTCTACTCATGCTTCCAACTCCCAAGAAACCAAGTTATTCCAAAGCATCCACTATAAACTCCTATGCATGGTGTGTTACACCATTCCAAGTATATTCTTGTTTTCAGCTATCTTCCAGTTAAAAAGTCTCTTTTTTATGTGAAAACTTAGTGATTAAAGCCCTCACAAACTTGATGGCACACTTTATATTCCTTGCCCCTAATGAATTTGAACCATTGTGTCATCTATGTTGTATATGCTTGCACTTATATGTTGGAATTAGCAGAACCGTGCTATCATGGGGAACGTTTTCAACATTGCACTTGTACTTTGTACTCAGTTGATATCATGCTCTTTTGTCTATGGATGTCACCGATGTGAAATAAAGAGGGAACTTGTAAGTCCATGGAGTTTGTATCCTGTGTTAGATAAACGCCTGGGCCGCTAGCCTAAGCCATGCCTAATCATGGTGGAAACTTGCAGCATCACGATAATGACATCTATAAAGTATTCTTCTTATAAAAAAGAGACACATTGAGAAAAGAGAAAAGAGAGAAAAAAACACCATATTCCCATGGTAAATAAGAAGATTGCTGAGATGCTCATTGTCTACTTGCCTTGTCATTTTGGTTATGGGATAGCTCCTGTACCATGTGCAAGGGGTACCCCGTTGGTGGTTCTCAATGATATGCAAATACTTACAATGACAAGAACTTACATGTGACTGAAGTTGAGTAGCATGAGGTGTGTCCCTCGTATTCAAGGGACTTGAGATTGCCAACTTATACTTCGTTAAGCATATACTACATCTTTGTTCACTTTAACCTTAATTACTTCAAGATGCTTATGATAGGGGCAATGAGGACTGAAAGCTAACAAGTACCATAATTTTTGGAAGATCTTTTTGAAACTTGAAATCCTGCTTCCTTTATAAAAGGTATTTCTTCCACCACTTTTGACTCTCCACCTTCTACCTTTAGGCACCATTAAGTGAGCATAGTTGTCATTCTGTGTGCAGTGTTCCAAAGCTTTGATTGATGCATATTGTGATATTACTTGTTCTTGTGCTATTTGTTTCTAGTCACCCTTGTGAACTTTGAAGGTGAGCTATGCATCTATTTGCTACTCTATGAGGGACAAGCTGATTGTCACTATGCTATGTTTTCTGTATGTGAAACAAACAAACGTTTTTCAATGCATGTTATTCGTGATTTTTTTTGTATCCTTTCATGTTTCATGCATAGTTACTATGTCCTATTGTTAGAACTCCATCTTTCATGCATATGTTTAGAGTTCTTTGACCCCAGCTTTCAATGCTTGCAAATGGTTGGATATTTATTCTGAGGGTGTGTGTCGCCTCAAAAATTATTCTTTTTATCACTTACCTACTCGAGGACGAGCAGGAGTTAAGCTTGGGTATGCTTGATACATCGGAAATGTAGCTGTAATTTTTGATGCTCCATGCTTGTTTATTATCTACTTTGCTTTGCTCTATCTACACTTTGAGGTGCTTTTTACATGTTTTCTGGTCCTAACCTATTAACAAGTTGCCATAGTGCCAGTTACATGTTTTCTGCTATTTTTGGTTCTAGAAAAGTTAGTAAATAAATATTCTGGGAATTGGACGGGACAAACGTCAAAGTCAATAACTTTCTGAGGGAACAAGAAGTCTAGAGGGGAGCCAGAGAGGCGGGATAGGGCGCCCAGACCCCCCCTAGGCGTGGGTGGGCCCTGCCCCGCGCCTAGGCAGGGTGTAGGGCCCCTGGCCAACGCCTCGGCCTCCCCCTTCGCCTATAAGAAGCTCCCGATGCAGAAACCCTAAGTACCCGATCAAATCTCCACGAAACCTTCTTTAGCCGCCGCCACCGTCGTCCCTAGATCGGGGGGATCTAAAGTTCTTCTCGGCACCCTGTCGGAGTGGAGATCATCCCGGAGGCCTTCTCTCCGGTATGATGCGTGAGTAGTTCCACCTTGGACTATGGGTCTATGTAGTAGCTAGATGGTTGTATCTCCTCCTTGTGCTTTCATGTATAGATCTTGTGAGCTCCGTTCATGATCAAGATCTAATCTATTTTTAATCATGCATGTTGTGTTTGCGGGGATCCGATGGATATTGAGATTATTATGTTGGTTTGATTAATGGTTTTGTCTTTATGATTCTATCATGTCTGTGTTGTTTGTGATCTTGCATGCTCTCCGTTGTTAGTAGCTATCTTGGCCAAGTAGTTGTTAGTGACTCCAAGAGGGGGTATTTATGCTCGATAGTGGGTTCATGCCTCTAGTTTCCAAGGGAAGTGACATAAATCTCTTCGGTTGTAGATGTGTTGTTGCTACTAGGGAGAAAACAACGGTCTCTTGTTCATGGAACATGTGGACTGTTTACCTTACACACTTTGCTTAAATTGTCTGTTGCTTGAAACTTAATACTGGAGGGGGTTCAGATGTTAACCCGAAGGTGGACTTCTAGTCATAGATGTAGTTGGATGGCGGTCTATGTATATTGTTGTATTGCCCAACCGAATCTTATAGGATCTTTCTAACCAGTAATTGCATTGTTATGCCTTACTCAGTTCCTTGTCCTATTGTAATTTGTTTACCCTTCATGCCATCTTGTTTATCTAAGGAGAGCACCTCTAGTGAACTATTGACCCCGGTCCAATCTTTATCCTTGGTACATCTTCCACTGTTACTTGTTTACTTGCTGCAAACCATTACCTTCCACACCATACGTTTAATCCTTTGTTACAGCTGTCAAGCTTCATGTACTAGCCAACGCAACCAAAAGTCCGAACTGATGGAAAGGGCTAGTGCAATCCACTTATACACTTCAACACCCGCGCGGAACCGGAAGAGAGCTATCAAGGAGAGAAGTCAGCATGTGCAACCGGAAGAGAGCGACAACGCGCGAAACTCACGTATGACTCAAGAGGCCTATACGTGGACACAGAGGGGTCAACAACAATTTTAGGATAAATTGCAAAAGCCAGGACTCGAACTCGAGACCTTAAGCTCCGATACCATGTCAAGCTTCATGTAATAGCCAACGCAACCAAAAGTCCGAACTGATGGAAAGGGATAGTGCAATCCACATATACACTTCAACAACAGCAAACCGGTGAGCTTGACAACCTCACTGATTAGTTGGGGCAAAGTCTTGAGTTTGTGTTGTGCAGGTCTCTGCGTTGCTTGCAACACCTGTGTGACGTTTTCTTCCTCCTACTGGTTCGATAACCTTGGTTTCTTACTGAGGGAAAACTTGCTGATGTGCTGATTCACACCTTGCTCTTGGGTTTCCCAACGAAGTGCTCCTAATGTTGGAGATATGCCCTAGAGGCAATAATAAATGTAGTTATTATTATATCTTTGTGTTTATGATAAATGTTTACATTCATGCAATAATAGTATTAACAAGGAAACATTAATACTTGTGTGATTTGTAAACTTAATTTGAAGTCCCTAGTAAAGCCTCTTTATAATACTAGCTTGTTGGTTAATAAATGATTGTGGTTTCCCTATCATGAACATTGAGATGTTATTAACAACAAGATCATATAGTTAGGAGAATGATATGGTGGACATACTCCTATAGATAAGCGTAGCATAAAGATCAGGTCATTTTAATAGTTCAATTGCTATATGCTTTCTGATACATAGTAACCTAATTCCTTCGACCATGAGATCATGCATATCACCTTTACCGGATGGATGCTTTGATGACATCAAACACCACACCGTAACTGGGTGGCTATAAAGGTGGCATTGAGTGTTCAGAAAGTCTTGGTTGAGACACATGGATCAAGAGTGGGATTTGTCCATCCATATGACGGATAGATATACTCTGGGCCCTCTCGGTGAAATCACGGGAACGAGAAAAGAGTACTTATCAGTAACGAGGTTAAACTAGGTATGCAGAGATATCGACGATCATAACCTCGGATAAGTAAACTATCGTGAGACAAAGGGAAATTGGTATCGTATGTAAGTGGTTCATTCGATCGCAAAGTAATCGTAGAAATATGTGGGAGCCATATGAATTTCTAGATTCCTCTATTGGTTATTGTTTGGAGAAGTGTCTCGATCATGTCCGCATAATTCACGAACCGTAGGGAGACACACTTAAGGATTCGACGTTGTTTGAGTAGTTATGGAATGATGAGAAAGAGACCGAATGTTGTTCGGAGTCTCGGATGGGATCCGGGATATCATGAGGAGATCCGGAATGGTCCGGAGAATAAGATTCATATAAGGAAAGTCCTATTTCGGAGTTGGGGAATGGTACCGGTGTTTTCATCGAGAATGTTCTAGAAGGTTCCGGAATGTCCGGCACTCCGGAGGGGAAGGGTACATGAATGTGTTATATCAAGTTGGTATGATTGCATCATGTACTAGGTGTCATCGCTGAACAAAATAAAGGGTTTAATCAAATCCTAGTTCGAAAAAGTCAAACGCCAATTTGAAAGTCAAACGACTATTTTGGGAAGTGGAGAGGGAGGTGGAATCCGAGTTGGGGAGGAGTTCCTCCCCTCCACCGCCGTCCCCCTTGGGAGACCGAGTTGGGGAGGGACTCCCCTCCCCTGGAGCGGCCCCTCCACCTATATAAGGAGGGGCAGGGCTCCCCTCCTAGACACACAAGATCCCCACCTCTAAACCCTAGCCGCCACTGCCCTCCATAGCCACCGCCGCCCCTAGGGTTTCTCCCCTAGCCACCGACTTGGGCACCGCCAAGCCCTAGCCGCTGGCCCTAGCACCTCTCCCTCGGTGTGTCTAAACCCTAGAACATCGAGGGCTCTCTCATAGTCCACCATACTCGCTCCGGCTTAAGGCGAAGCCCTGCGAGATCTCCCCTCTACTTCCGGTACCACGCCGTTGTGCTGCCGGAATCGCGAGGAGAGTGCTACAACCTCCGCTGCCTGCTAGAACAAGGGAGAGGAAGGTCTTCGTCGAGTATCGAACCTGTGACCGACTGCGGGAGCGCTGCCGGAACGCAGCGCCGGAAGGATCGTCTACGCGATCTTGAGATCGGAAAGAGTATGACTACATCACCCACGAGAATCCGCTCTCGTTAAACACTTTGGAATCTTCGAGGGTGAGTTATTCCGTCGACTCGTTGCTACAATCTAGTAGATAGATCTTGGCTTGTTTGTTTGTATGCGATAGAATTTTTTTGTTTTCCATGCTACGAAACCCTACAGTGGTATTAGAGCCGCGTCTATATGTAGATCTGTTGCACAAGTAGAACACAATGGTCATTGTGGGCGTTGATGCTTTTATTGTCGATTGCTTCTTGTGTACTTTGTATCTTGAGGGATGTTGGGATGAAGCGGCCCGGGCTAACCTTACATGACATCGTTCATGAGACTTGCTCCACGCTTGACATGCAACTTGTATTGCATAAGTGGCTTTGCGGGTGCCTGTTTCTCCTAGCATAGTTAAGATCCAATTTACAACGGGTGATTAACAATACTAGTATCAATGTTGTGGTTCATGTTCGTAAGTTAGATCGACATTTATTGGAAGCCCCAAACCACGTAAAACATGCAAAGGAAGTAGAGGCGTCTAACTTTGTTTTGCAGGGGTGTGCTGTGATGTGATATGGCCATGATTGTGATTATATTTGATGTATGCAATGATCCTTATTGTAAGTTGGCAACCGGCAGGAGCCATATGGTTGTCTTTAATTTATGTTAAGACCCGCGTGTCTATTCAAAGTAGTTGTAATAGTTGAAGCCGGTGGACGACAGCCATGGAGAAGCGTCATTGACCTTGATGCAATACCGGTGATGATGGAGATCATGTTCGTGCTTGAAGATGGAGATCGGAAGCACAAAGAATAAAGGCCATATCATATCACATATTATGAATTGCATGTGATGTTAATCCTTTATGCATCTTGTATTGCTTAGTAGACGACGGTAGCATTATAAGATGATCCCTCATGCACATGAATTTCAAGTCATAAAGTGTTCACCCTTAGTTAGCACCGTTGCTAAAGCTTGTTGTTTCGAAGCACCACGTGATGATCGGGTGTGTTAGATTCCGCAAGTGTATACAACGTGAGCAAGCCAGATTTGCTCATGCGGAAGCTAAGGTTTGATCTTGACGAGCCTAGCATGTACATACATGGTCTCGGAACACGGATCACCGAAAGGTAAAGCATGAATCATATAGAAGATATGATGAACATGTCGATTGTTCGCCATTGAAACTATATCAACTCTCATGATGATCGGTGTTGATGTGGTGGATTTGGTTCGTGTGATCACTAAAACAATGTGAGGGATATTGTTTTGAGTGGGAGTTCACCTAGATTAATTTAACTATTAATTAGAACTCAATTTGTCATAAACTTAGTCTAAACTATTGCAAATATGTTGTAGATCAATGGCGGCCCCTACCATCAATTTTAATGCTTTCCTAGAGAAAGAAAAGTTGAAAAACAATGGAAGAAACTTCGCGGATTGGTTCCGCAATTTGAGGATTGTCCTCACAGCTGGTAATTTGACCTATGTGCTGGATGCACCGCTGGGTGACCTGCCTGCAGCTGATGCTGCCGACGAAGTAAAGAATGTTTACCTCGCTCGGAAGACTTAGTACTCCACAGTTCAGTGTGCTATCTTGTATGGTTTAGAATCGGAGCTTCAGAAAAGGTTTGAGAATTCAGACCCACATGATATTGTCCGTGATCTCAAATTGATCTTTGAGACTCATGCGGCAATTGAGAGCTATGAGGCTTCTGAAAAGTTCTTTAACTGCAAGATGGAAGAGGGCAGCTCCGTCAGTGAGCATGTGCTTAAGATGTCTGGGCACGCAAACAAACTTCAAAGCTTGGGTATAGTGATTCCTAATGCTTTGGGGATTTACCATGTCCTCCAATCACTGCCACTAAGTTACAAGAACTTTGTGATGAACTACAATATGCAAAACATGAACAAGCAGTTGCCAGAACTGTTTGCTATGTTGAAATCTGCAGAAGTGGAGATCAAAAAAGAGCACCAAGTGTTGATGGTCAATAAGACCACCAAATTCAAGAAAGGCAAGTCTAAGAAAAAGGGACACTTCAAGAAGGGTGGTAAGAAATTTACCGTGCCGACGAAGAAGACCAGACCTGGACCTAAGCCTGATACTGAGTGCTTTTACTGCAAGGGAGAAGGTCACTGGAAGCGGAATTGCCCAAAGTACTTGGCGGATTTGAAGAACGGCAACATCAAGAAGAAAGGTATATCCGATATACATGTTATTGATGTGTATCTCACTAGTACTCGTAGTAGTGCCTGGGTATTTGATACTGGTTCGGTTGCTCATATTTGTAACTCGAAACAGGTGCTGCAGAATAAACGGAAGCTAGCGAAGAACAAGGTGACGATGCGCGTGGGAAATGGATCAAAGGTTGATGTGATCGCGGTCGGCATGCTACCCCTTCATCTGCCATCGGGATTATTTTTATACTTAAATAATTGTTATTTGGTGCCTGCGTTAAGCATGAACATTATATCGGGATCTTGTTTATTGCGAGACGGTTACTTGTTTAAGTCCGAGAATAATGGTTGTTCGATTTATATGAGTAATATGTTTTATGCACATGCACCTTTGATAGATGGTCTATTCTTATTGAATCTCGATAGTGGAAATACACATATTAATAACATTGAGGCTAAACGTTTGAAATCGAGCGATAACTCGACCTATATGTGGCACTGTCGTCTTGGTCACATTGGAGTGAAGCGTATGAAGAAACTCCATTCCGATGGACTTCTTGAATCACTTGATTTCGAATCACTTGATAGATGCGAAGCATGTCTGATGGGTAAAATGACTAAGATTCCATTTTCTGGTATGATGGAGCGAGCTACGGACTTATTGGAAATCATACATACCGATGTGTGTGGTCCAATGAGTGTAGCATCGCGCGGTGGTTATCGTTATGTTCTTACCTTCACGGATGACTTGAGTAGATATGGGTATATCTATTTCATGAAACATAAGTCCAAAACTTTCGAGAAGTTTAAGGAATTTCAAAGTGAGGTAGAGAATCAACGTAACAAGAAGATTAAATTTCTACGTTCTGATCGTGGAGGTGAATATCTAAGTTACGAGTTTGGCGAGCATTTGAAGAAATGCGGAATACTTTCACAATTGACACCGCCGGGAACACCACAGCGTAATGGTGTGTTTGAACGTCGTAATCGAACTCTCTTAGATATGGTTCGCTCTATGATGTCACTTACAGATTTACCGCTATCATTTTGGGGTTATGCATTAGAAACAGCCGCATTCACTTTAAATAGGGCACCATCTAAATCCGTTGAAACGACACCGTATGAATTATGGTTTGGGAAGAAACCTAGATTGTCGTTCCTTAAAGTTTGGGGATGCGAAGCCTATGTAAAGAAGTTACAGCCGGACAAGCTTGAACCCAAAGCGGAAAAATGCGTCTTCATAGGATACCCAAAGGAAACTATTGGGTAAACCTTCTATCATAGATCCGAGGGCAAAATCTTCGTTGCCAAGAATGGATCCTTTCTAGAGAAGGAATTTCTCTCGAAAGAAGTGACTGGAAGGAAAGTAGAACTCGACGAGGTTGTCGAACCTTCTCTCGAAATTGCGAGTAGCGCAGCACCGGAAGAAGTTCCTGTAGTGCCTGCACCAATAAGAGAGGAAGCTAATGATGATGATTATGAAACTTCGGTTGTAGTTGCTACAGAGACTCGCAGGTCAACGAGAACTCGTACCACTCCTGATTGGTATGATCCCGTTATGAATGTCATGTTGGTGGACAACACCGATGACCCTGCGACATATGAGGAAGCGATGATGAGCCCAGATTCCAACAAATGGAAAGAAGCCATGAAATCCGAGATTGGATCCATGTACGAAAAGCAAGTATGGACTTTGGTGGACTTACCGGATGGCCGGAAGGCTGTCGAGAACAAATGGATTTTCAAGAAGAAAACAGATGCTGATGGTAATGTTACTGTCTATAAAGCTCGACTTGTCGCAAAGGGTTTTCGAAAAATTCAAGGAGTTGACTATGATGAGACTTTCTCACCTGTAGCGAAGCTAAAGTCTGTGAGGAGTATGTTAGCAATCGCTGCATATTATGATTATGAGATATGGCAGATGGATGTCAAAACAACATTCCTCAATGGAGACATTGATGAAGAGTTGTATATGATGCAACCCAAAGGTTTTGTCGATCCTAAAGATGCTAACAAGGTATGCAAACTTCAACGGTCCATCTATGGATTGAAGCAAGCATCCCGAAGTTGGAATCAACGTTTTGATAAGGTGATCAAAAGTTTTGGTTTTATACAAACTTATGGAGAAGCTTGTATTTTAAAGAAAGTGGGTGGGAGCTCTGTAGCATTCTTAATACTATATGTAGATGACATATTGTTGATTGGGAATGATGTAGACCTTCTTAATAGTGTCAAGGAATATTTGAATAATAGTTTTTCAACGAAGGATCTTGGCGAAGCAGCTTACATATTAGGCATAAAGATTTATAGAGATAGATCGAGACGCCTAATATCATTGTCACAAAGTATATATTTGGACAAAGTTCTAAAGAGGTTTGGAATGGAAGAAAGCAAGAAAGGGTTCTTGCCCATGTTGCCCAATACGACCTTGAGTAAAACTCAAAGTCCGACGTCGGCAGAAGATAGAGAAAGGATGAGTAAGACTCCCTATGCCTCAGCCATAGGATCTCTAATGTATGCAATGCTATGTACTAGACCCGACATTGCATATGCTGTTAGTTTAACTAGCAGATATCAAAGTGATCCAGGAGTGGATCATTGGACAGCGGTCAAAAACATCCTTAAGTACTTGAGAAGAACTAAGGATATGGTTCTTTCTTATGGAGGTGATGAACAACTCGTTGTTAATGGTTACACCGATGCTAGTTGGAACACCGATCCGGATGATTCTAAATCACAATCTGGATACGTATTTACTTTGAATGGTGCAGCAGTTAGCTGGAGGAGTGCAAAGCAAAGCGTTGTGGCGAGATCTTCAACTGAATAGGAATACATGGCTGCTTCGAAGGCTTCACAAGAAGCAATATGGATGAAAGAGTTCATTACAAAGCTGGGTGTGGTTCCTAGTGGTCTGGACTCAATGTCTATCTACTGTGATAACATGGGCGCCATAGCCAATGCGCAAGAACCAAGGTCACACAAGAAGCTGAAGCACATCAAGCTGCATTTTCACCCTATTCGAGAACATGTCCAGGATGGGGACATAAAGATTTGCAAAGTACACACAAATCTGAATGTGGCGGATCCGTTGACTAAACCTCTCCTGAGGGCAAAACACGACCAGCACCAAACTGCCATGGGTGTTCGGTATATTACCATGTAATCTAGATTAGATGACTCTAGTGCAAGTGGGAGACTGTTGGAGATATGCCCTAGAGGCAATAATAAATGTAGTTATTAGTATATCTTTGTGTTTATGATAAATGTTTACATTCATGCAATAATAGTATTAACAAGGAAACATTAATACTTGTGTGATTTGTAAACTTAATTTGAAGTCCCTAGTAAAGCCTCTTTATAATACTAGCTTGTTGGTTAATAAATGATTGTGGTTTCCCTATCATGAACATTGAGATGTTATTAACAACAAGATCATATCGTTAGGAGAATGATATGGTGGACATACTCCTATAGATAAGCGTAGCATAAAGATCAGGTCATTTTAATAGTTCAATTGCTATATGCTTTCTGATACATAGTAACCTAATTCCTTCGACCATGAGATCATGCATATCACCTTTACCGGATGGATGCTTTGATGACATCAAACACCACACCGTAACTGGGTGGCTATAAAGGTGGCATTGAGTGTTCGGAAAGTATTGGTTGAGACACATGGATCAAGAGTGGGATTTGTCCATCCATATGACGGATAGATATACTCTGGGCCCTCTCGGTGAAATGTCATCCAATTAGCTTGCAAGCATGTGACTGGCTCACAAGGGATCACATATCACGGGAACGAGAAAAGAGTACTTATCGGTAACGAGGTTGAACTAGGTATGCAGAGATACCGACGATCATAACCTCGGATAAGTAAACTATTGTGAGCCAAAGGGAAATTGGTATCGTATGTAAGTGGTTCATTCGATCGCAAAGTAATCGTAGAAATATGTGGGAGCCATATGAATTTCTAGATTCCTCTATTGGTTATTGTCCGGAGAAGTGTCTCGATCATGTCCGCATAATTCACGAACCGTAGGGAGACACACTTAAGGATTCGACGTTGTTTGAGTAGTTATGGAATGATGAGAAAGAGACCGAATGTTGTTCGGAGTCTTGGATGGTATCCGGGATATCATGAGGAGATCCGGAATGGTCCGGAGAATAAGATTCATATAAGGAAAGTCCTATTTCGGAGTTGGGGAATGGTACCGGTGTTTTCATCGGGAATGTTCTAGAAGGTTTCGGAATGTCCGGCACTCCGGAGGGGATGGGTACATGAATGTGTTATATCAAGTTGGTATGATTGCATCATGTACTAGGTGTCATCGCTGAACAAATAAAGGGTTTAATCAAATCCTAGTTTGAAAAAGTCAAACGCCAATTTGAAAGTCAAACGGCTATTTTGGGAAGTGGAGAGGGAGGTGGAATCCGAGTTGGGGAGGAGTTCCTCCCCTCCACCGCCGGCCCCCTTTGTGGTAAAAGCCCCGTCACAAATGAATCTACCACAGTATTTTTTCGATCATAGCGGATCACACCCTTCAGCAACGAAAATTCGTTCCGTCATAGATTTGTTCGCCAGCTGCATTGACTGCTGACGTCATGCCGTTAACGGCCAGTTAGCGTCGTTATCTATCAATGAAACCGTGGTAGAAGCTAGACCCAGCCGAGGCCTGATAATTATTAAGTGGGCCGGCCCTTTATGATAGCCCAACATAAAGACGGCATGTTACTGTTTCGTCATGCACTGTTCGAAATTGGCCCATTAGTGTTGCCCGTTGTGGCCTATAAACTTTCGGGCACGTTACTGTTTTGACCTGCACTGTTTGAAATGGGCCCATTTGTGCGATTCGTAAAATATCGTGCCTGTTACTGTCTCGTCATGTACTATTTGAAATGGGCCCATTTGCGCAACCCTCTTTGGCCCGTAAACTTTTGGCCCATTACTGTATAGTCCTTTACTGTTTGAAATAGGTCCATTTATGTAATCCGCTATGGCCCATAAGCTTTCGGGGCCATTACTGTTTACGGCCGAGTCGAGAATTTCATCAAGGAAGACACGCCTTCTATGACGATTGACGGGCCAAGTCATCGCTGAAGAAAACATTTCTTGTAGTATGTGTGCAACGATCAAACTGTCAATACGATGTCGATCCTACACATCACGGTAGGTCCATGTAGCAATGTTGGCTACCCAACTGCATCTTCGACCAATCTTATTCATCTTGAAAACTATTTGTCCATGCCAAGATTCGCAGTTATCACTTTAGGAAAATACCTGCAAGTATTAATAAGAAAAAATAGCTTTTACGATCCATATAAAATCATACTACTAATATGAAAGAGTCCAAAACTCAATAATGGTAAAGTAATGAAAATATTACATTAAACTTCAAAAGGACTAGATACATTTTTGGATGTATAGAAGTCTCATCTCAAGGAGAAAAATGTGAGCCTTCAATGCCGTTTGTGGATCCTTTGTGGTGACCCACACCTCCCAACGGTGATTAGCTTCCCCCTAGAAGTGGTCATCATGAAAAATCTTCATCCCTGCATGCCTCGGATATCCCTATCCAATTTCTTTTACTTATGTTTACCATATGATAGCCTTCGATCTTGAGCTATATCATCGTATATGTTGCTTCACATAGTTGCATTAGGCTCACCATTGTTATCCTAAGTCTACAAACTTGTGAACAAAAATAAGAAGAAATTATAGAACCTATACACGCAGTCCCATCTAGTTAACCATCTCAATCCTTCATATTTCATTTTGTTAGTATATTGTGATTCTATTTACCTAGATTAAACTATGTTATTCTTAAACTATGTACGAACATGAACCACAACGAGGATAACCAAATTGTTGACAACTCGTTGCAAATTAGATATTGACTATAGTAGGAGAGACAGATACCCGCTAGCCACTTATGCAAAACTAGTTGCATGTCAAGCGTGGAATAGGTCTCATGTGCGAGGACATGTAAAGTTTGTCCGGGCCGCTTCATCCCACTATGCCACCAATATCCAAAGTACAACTAAGAAGCAATAAAATGATCATCATCGCCCACATACTCATATATGTACTACCCGTGCAAAGCATCTACGCATAGATCCGGCTCTGATACCACTGTAGGGTTCGCAGCATAGAAAACAAAAAAATTCCTACGATGGGAACATCTAAGTACCAAGATCTATCTACTAGATACAAGCAACGGGTGGATATACATCCATAGAATACATACCCTCGAAGACCGAATAGCGTTAACGAGTTTGTACTCGTGGATGATGTAGACGAACGCTTGCCGATCTCAAGATCGTGATGAAGTCCGTCTGGTCCAGCTGGTCCAGCACGATCAAGTCCAGCACCTCAAAGCAGTGGTGCATCCGTGATCGCACACACGTACGGGTACCCCGACAACCTCCGCGCTCTCGCTCCAGCAAAGCAGCGGAAGCAACAAATCCTTCCAGAAAAAGCCACCGGGAACATGTATCTCGCTGATCTGAGACCATGGAGAAATTCTAAAGAAGGGAGAGAGATCCTTCGCGAGGAGGTGTACTTTGAGAGGAGGAGAGGGGGGCCTTTTATAGGGGAGAGGGGGCACCCAAGGGGCATGGCGCCCAGCCATGGGGGCTGCCCCCACCTCTTCCACATTCATGTGGGTGGAGCTCCCACTCAAAATGAAAAGCCTCCACTCCCATTAAAAAGCCTCCACTCAAAAATCCACTCACATGCATTAAATTTCCACCAAATTTAATGCAAGCTCTCATTTAAATAAAAATCTTTTATTTATTTATTCAGAATTTTGTTAATTACTTTAATTAGCAAACATTCACATAAAACCCCTTACAACATTAAATTTCACATGCAGAACCAGTTTCAGCAATTTCAACCGAAACAGTTCCGGTGTCTAGTGAAATAAATTCCTGCGCTTTCCTTTTTTTTTCTGGCATATCATTTGCTCCGAATGGTGTCGGCATCCCTTAAGTGTGTCACCCTACGGTTCGCGAATAATGCGGACATGATCGAGACCCTTCTCCGATCAATAATCAGTAGCGGGACCTGAAGATCCATACCGACTCCCACACATTCAACGATGACTTCTGTGATCGTGTGAACCTTTTACGCTAGTATCTTAATCCCTTTGTTTCACGATATATTACATGTCCGAGATTCGATCATCGGTATCTCCATACCTAGTTTGATCTCGTTACCGACATGCACTCTTTTCTCGTTGGTTTCTTACTGAGGGAAAACTTGCTAATGTGCTGATTCACACCTTGCTCTTGGGGTTCCCAACGAAGTGCTCCTACATCAACTCAGCGCTGCATCACCTGCCCATTCCCGGGCCGACGCCCACCCCGCCCTGCCCTGGTCCAGTCCTGCCACCGACGGCCTAGCCATGCAGCAACAAGCCCCAACTCGTACTAGTTCCGCGGCGACGAATCCACCATCCTCTCCGACCTCATCCTCTCTGTCCTCGCTCGCGCCTCTCCGACCTCGTCCTCTCTAAAAGAACATTTCATGATCCCTAGTGATTTTGTGTGTTAGATAACACTACTAAGTATTATTTAATGTGTGTTTAGTCTTGCAGATTAATGTTCACTCAAAAAGTAGCTAAACCAGAGTTTTGGGGGGCGGATTATCCGCCCATGCCAAGGGCCGGATTTTACGCCCTGGCTCAATCGACAAAGGAGGACAAGGCGCATCACCCTGTATGTGGGGTGGATTTTCCTACGGATTGTCCAGCCAGGGCTGGAATTTTTGCCCGGGCCGGATAATCCGCCCCCCAAGAATTTTTGCAAAGGAAGCCAAGGTGTGTCACGCAGTATAGGGGGCGGATTTTTGGCCGAAAAATACGATTCCGGACAGGAGGTTTCCCCCGGTCGGATAATCTGGTCCCAAACTTCTCCAACAACAGTTTTTGACAGGGGTTATGAATACCCCAATTGATCCTTTTGCCAGAACCCTTGATTCATTCGAAAAAGTGTTGTGTTATTCATCTAGTTCCAAATCGAGATCTCCACATTCAACCACCCGAAGGTTCTGATCTTTGGGGAATCGAAGGAGGAGGCTTCCATCTTCATCGGCACCAATCAAACTCTTCAATTCCCCTCCATTCACTTGGAGGATTGTTGATCTAGTATTTCTTGAAAATATCTAGATCTCTATTTTGGTTGTTTATTAAACTTATTCTTGTGGCAGCTTGTCACAAAAGTTGTTGAGCTTCTGACAAACTTGATTTTTTCCATCCACAGCTGGCCGTGCCTGACCCAGAATGGTTTTATCCGAGTCGTTACCCCGCCAAACGTCGTTATGTAGGAGAAAATCGTTCAAGAGTAGAAGAGTTTATCTATACAGAATCCGAGTAAAAATCTAGTGCAGTGCTCGTATAATTTATCTAAACTGAATCAGAGTACAAGCGTTGTGCTTTTGTGAGAAACAAGGTTACACTATTGGTAGCCTTGATGTGTCAAACTTTGTACTCTTTGCTTTTGGAGATTTCGAAACTATGTGATAAAAATGCTGTATGCATCAATTGATGGAGAGACCGGGTATATATCCTATTTATAAAAAAAAAACACTATTGGTGGTGTTGATGCGTGGCTTAGGTCCAGAGCCTTTCAATCGTGTTCTGAGCCCCTTTTCTTCCCCTGCTCTGGCCATAGCTCTGTCGTGGGTGTTTGTATACTGAAGACCTGAATCAAGTTGCTTGGTACGAACCGTTCGCAAAAAAAAAAAGTTGCTTGGTACGCACATGCGTTACCATTCATCGAGTTCGAAGTCTACTGTGCATGTGCACCAGGCAAAATGATTGAAGTGTTGATGGAAGGAACAGTCACGTGTCCACTTGTACAGGTTAGTGGATCCAAATTCCCTTGGACCGTAATATATATATATGGCAACACGGCCTACCGTTGACATACAGTAGTAAATAAAAAAAGGGAGAGTTGTCACGTACTAATATGTTGCTGAAATGCGGTTCTTAGCATGTTGTCCGAAATAGTGAAACCAACTCGTCCATCTCTAGCCGAAATACTCTAATTCAGTTCTGAATTGGCAGACAGTACCCGATGAATTTAGAGTACGGTCCATTCATGCATGATAGAGTACTTTGGATAACTCAGATGGGTTTACCTTGATTAGTCTTTTAATTTACATCACCGTCCGAGATGCCGATCGATACACATCCAGAGATCGATCGGGTAGCTCTCAGTAAAGAACGCGTTGCTATTTTTGAATATGGCGGATCGTCGCCAAGCAGCGCACGTGATACCTTGAGAGTCGTCGCCAGGAAGTACTTGAACTGGTAGCACACACATAATTTCCACCATCCAACTAGATCTATCGACGAGAAAGAACACGGGAGATACGACTTTACCCTCGATGTGGCACCACTACACAACGACACAGGAGACACGCGCGGTGGAAACCCAGATTGAAAATAGTCATCCCCCGCCCGTCGACACAGTTATATAACCGATGGAGACACATTGATAAGGGAGTACAACTCGTTTGTGAAGGTCGGCGCTAAAGAAAATTGGCACAGGATTGCTAAATCTGCCTGTGTGGTAACTACACCGTCGCTCCTGTCTAAATCTTCCTGTGGTAACTATGCCTTCTAAAACTAGTATATATATAAGTGCGTGTGACCCAAGCCTTCGAAAATTCGAATGTACACAGAAAGTCAACATGGGAGCTCACACAATGGAGCTCATCTGCGATTCTCCGGCACACAGCAAGTCCGTGCCGGACAAGTACGTCTTGCCGTTGGAGAAACGCCCATGTCCGCACGAGCTACTGGAGGATCTCTCGGCCGTCCTCCCCGTCGTCGACCTCCAAGGAGCCCTCGGAGAAGGCCGCCGACAAGTCGTCGCCGATATCATGGAGGCCGGCAAGGAGTTTGGCTTCATCCAGGCATGCACATATGCACGCTTGCTTTGGTTTGCTTCATTGTCAATTTGCCATGCACACAAGGGATCTGCGTTCCTGATCATCAGTTCTTGTATGTCTGCCGTTGCAGGTGGTGAACCATGGCGTGGCTGCAGACGTGATCCAGGGCTTCCGGGAAGTGGCAGCGGAGTTCTTCAAGATGCCGGAGGAGGAAAAGCTCAGGTACTACTCCAACGACCACACCAAGCCATGCCGGGTCTTCTCCGGCTCCCTCACGTCCCATAACGACGCCAACGACATACGCTACTGGCGAGACTGCCTCAAGCTTCGGTGCTACCCCATTGACAAGATGAAGCATCAATGGCCATCACATCCAGCAATGTTCAGGTAAGTGATTTTACAGTAAACTACTAGCAGAGTGGTATTTGCAAATACGGTGACATCATCTTAGTGTGTTCATTGTATGGGGGATAAATCTATGGTTGCATAAAAATTTACTTATATAACACGGTTATACATCCATCGGTCCAAACTGCAAATCCTTGATAAATACTCCCCTATTAGTTGGATCCTGCAACGACACATGTGAGTCGTCCCCTTCCTCTGAGGCACACTTCGGAGAACGGTTGTTTATTGTCCACAACTGGTGTTTAATTATATTGGTTATATCTGCCTCTCCTCTCATGAAATTGTGTTGTGACCGAGGCAATATGTATTTTGTATCATTTTGATGCTTAATAGGGTGCTTTATAGAATATATATAAGCATCACTCATGAAAAAAAAAACATC
The DNA here is from genome assembly GCA_916181665.1 of Avena sativa. NCBI lineage: Eukaryota > Viridiplantae > Streptophyta > Magnoliopsida > Poales > Poaceae > Avena > Avena sativa. The sequence goes on along the minus strand of OV702282.1, from coordinate 442,972,207 downwards.
GCCAGTTTTCATGGTGAATGATTATTGCACCATTAAAAAAGAACCATTTTAATGGCCATGTGTGTCTTTTGCACATAATATTATTTGGAAAGAAATGCGGTAGAGAAAACTCCTACAACGATTTAGATTTTTTTTAAAATAATAAGAATCTAAATCTGAGTCTGAGAGGACTTGAACATGGGTGGTTAGTTTATACATCCACTTCCCTAACCAACGTGTGAGATTTGTTTCGAGATGACATCATGCCTCGAAATTTGTTGATGTCATGTAGATTCCAAATTTGAAATAACTATAATGAGTTTCTAATTTTGTATAGCTTCATCACTAGTTGTTGAGTCAGACTTTCACTACTGGATTCCACATTGATTTGTTTGAAAGAACTTTATTCACGAGTTAAGACTGCATTTTCTCTAGCCTTATTAGCCGCTCTTACATTCCCTTGGTGCTTTAAGTTGTCATCTACACTTCGATCACTAATTTAATACTCCCTCCTTCACTAATATAAGACGTTTTAGCAAACTAGTCCTAGTGTAGTGACTTCTACATCATAGGGTATCTATTGTTATGTTTACATTGTGTACTTGCTGACGCGGCATTTTTGCCTGTTGCAACACAGGGAGTGTCTTGCCAAGTACGCGGTGGCAGTGCAAGAGCTGGCGCGAAGGTTCCTCCGGTTGATCGCCGAGGGGCTTGGCTTCGATAACCACGATTTCTTCGAAGGAGACCTTAGTGGCGGGGAGACCCTGATGAACGTGAACTACTACCCGCCATGCCCCGACCCGAGCCTTACAATGGGCATCCGACCACATTGCGACCGCCATCTTCTTACCATTCTATCGCAAGGCGATGTCAGTGGTTTACAAGCCAAGCACAGGGGACGCTGGATCCGTGTCCAGCCCATACACAACGCCTTTGTCATCAACTTTGGGCTTCAGATGGAGGTTTCGCATCACTCAATCCTATACATGTGTTGGCCAGTTTAATTACGATCGAAGAGAGTACATATAAGTTAGCTAATTATATATGTGTTTTTATGCAGATTGTGACCAATGGTCTGCTTCCAAGCGTGGAGCATCGAGCGGTCACAAACTCAGCCAAGGCGAGGATGTCGGTGGCATCACTTATCAGGCCCAAGATCGATTGCAGGATTGGTCCTACGCCGACAATGTTGAATGAAGAGACGAACCCTCCAAAGTACAAAGACTTCACATGCAGTGAGTTCACGGAGGCGTCTGAGGCCGCTGCTGGCAACAGGGAAGCCGTGCTGGACTTCTTCAAGATCCATCACACTCCGAGCTAGCGTCAAGGAACATGCAAATATTTCTTGACTTCTGAAAGACGTTTTGTTAGTTCATTGTGTCATCTTTTACTACTAAAAAAGATTGTTAAAATGTTTATGCATGGCGGCTTGTGCGGTGGGTTGATTTTTCTTTTTCTTTTTATTACAGCATTATAATAAGTGAATAAAAGCTGCCCATTTCCAAAATGAATAAATATAATAAGTGATACATATAAGTGTAGGAATTTATTATAGTATTTCCCGATAAATAAGTGTGTCGAATCCAACGAGGAGCCAAATGGCTTAGAGATTAATTGTAAATGCCGCAAAGATTTATGACTGTTTTCGAAGAAAGTTGTAAACCGAGCGAGTGTACTTTTAAATAAGGTTCAGAGATTCCCCCTCAAATTGTGAAGAGGACAAGCCAAAAATTTCACATAATAAAGATGCATCTCTTGGATAGTGGACTTTTAACTAGTCATACGTTTTCATAATTGTTACATTAAGATATAAGTTGCATTTTGTCCTTATGTGGGAGGAGCCGGTGAAAACTCATATCTGTATCAAACTATACCACCTGTGATTATATCCACATGCCATGTCCATGCATAAAAAGTAAAATATTAAGCCAAAATCCTAACCAGAGCATTATTGTTCCGGGTCCCCATAATTCCCCATGTTTTAAATCCAAGGTTTGAGCAATGGTTTCTTGCCATGCTTTCCTTACCAGCTCAATTAACTACAACTTGGTGGAACCCTCTATGCCCGTAAATGGTGAAGTAGAACCCGGCCGTTGTTCCCATTCTTGCATAATAATGTGGAACTCCGAGTAGGTTTATCCCATGTTCTTAGGAACTTAGAGAACGACTCACAATAAAAAATCATGATAATGATTAGTGGCATAATGATATACCACACAATCTAAATGTATCGTTTCAAGATGATGACAAGGCATCGAACAATTGTGACAAGGTTCCAGTCCACAATAATTGTGAGGAGGATACTGGAGATGCTGACTATGCTATCGTTGGATATGAAGTGGTAATGAAGATTGTCTCCTCATGTCAAGGAGGCGTTGTTGACAATAATAGTGATAATTTCCACCCAAAGGAGTTACCGAAACAACGAAATCTACAAAGAATGAGGATAAAACTTTCTGCTATGCTGCCATAATTTAAAAAAAAATAGGGCATACATTCAAAGGGATCGTTTTAAAGTGCAACCTTGGGAGGCCATCCCTGGAGCCACACATATCATGGCAGCGTGGGAGAGGGGCGTGGAACCATGGTGGTGCCTCTTCCAATGGGATTCTTACCGTCGAGTAGTATTGGATGAAAAATACTTCCAGTCTTTTTCTGATATTTTCCTCCATCCACCAAAATACGTCAATTCCATGATCCTTCTTGGGTTAGAATCGGCTCTTCGGCACTTCTAGTGCAAGAACTGTGATAATGTGTAGGTTTAGGAACAATCTAGTGTCCGAGGTAATGAAGTTGATTAGGTACAATCTCTCTGCACTAGCTGAAAGGCCGCCTTTCCATGCTAGTGTGCAGGAAATGACTTTATCTAGGATAGATTTCCATCCAAACCACAAGATAATTAAACACAAAATTCCCAACTTTGGATTGAAGAATCTCGGACACCCACATACCCGCTCCCTGTTTTGTTCGTCTCGTTGTAGCATATTTCAAAAGGAATTGCTATAGCTGATACATAAGCCTGAAGAATGAACACGTGTGGAAGATTTGTAGAGCATCTCTAACGAAAAACTCTATGGGACAGACCAACATGATCACATGATCCTAGATGGACGTGGGATATACTTTGTTGGATATCCGCATAACCCCCGTCATGTCCAATGCCTGCATTTGTTCATATAACAGTACATACACAAGGTAGATACACGCTGGATATACTTCGCTAGAGCACTGTATATTACATTTGGCATGAAGGAACAAAATATTGAACGTTGTGTTATGGGGTATGACATATATTATATGTTTTTGTCGTCGAAACAAAGAGATAAAGACACAAAACTTATGTTGAGCCACACACCAAGAGTTAATTAAAACCTTTAGAGAGTTCCTTGACATTCCTTAAGTTGCCTTTTCTTTTGTTGGTTCAACTATCACTTTACACTTGTGGGCTGGAGAGTATGTAGTGGTCTCAGTCCTAAATCTGCATTGGTATTGCTTCAGCATCAAAAATAAATTGACGAGCCAAAAAGGGAAAGAAAAAAGGAAATCAGCAGACTGATCCATGGAATTGATAATCATCGGCAGAGCAATACTATCACCATTTGCACAATCAGATGCTTGTGGCTAGAACAGAACAAGAGAGTCTTCAAGAAGCAAACGGTGACGACCTCATATGTAGAGGAAACCATCGAATCACATTATGAGGGGTGGCAAAGGCGGGTTTACCTAGACTACACCGGGTGATACCTCAATATAGTGGAAGGTGGATATCGGTGTATTTTGCGACCTTGTGTAATGTGGATAACAAAACTCTCTTGAAAACATTCGCTCTCTATCTTAATATATTGGCACATAGATCTCCTACTGTGTCCTCTTATTTTTTTCAAAATAATTATTTATAGAAATTAAACGTGCAAATAAGCTAAAGTAAATGGTGTTTCTGATGGAATAAAATAGACGACGGTTCATGAATAACTTTTTATCTCTTACAAACAAGGTGGCAAAAAATAACAAGCATAGATATGAGATAACACATGATAAATACAAGTGCAAGTGTATGACCGAGTCTACTTTGATTCACATGTATATGGACATCACATCCTTATGTCTACACACCCCAATCCACGGAAGCATGCATGCATCTGAAACTGCCTCGCAGCACATGTAATCCACAATACGTCGTATTTCAAGTACTAGGTACAGAAGATCACCTTAAAGTTCTATGACATGAATTTGAGCATTCGTTACACCTAGGGTTTGTTTGAGAAGATTGGCAAAATCCCAGTTGTTTTCACTCTTTTTTCACTTATCTACACACACCACAAGATCTACTGCTACTAATGCACACCATCCTCGCAATTGTCCTTTTTTCTAGATTGATTTAGTTTAACATATAGAGCAAAGCAACAACATGAATCTACATCTATATTGAACATGAGCATGAAAGAATATTATATATGAATACATCATCTCATAAGGAAAGGATCCATCATCAAAGATTCATAATAATGAACATAATCATGTGAGGCAGCTTATATGGTTGTAAAACAATCATAGCATATAGAGAATTTCGATCAAGCTACTGCCATAAACCCATAGCCCGGGGCTGGACTACTCCTTATTCATCATGAAGACAACTGACTGGATGTTGGAGGTGATGGAGATGTGACCAGAGGTGATACCAGCATGAATGTTTCCCACCAATCTTTCTCCTGCAATGAAGTCCTCCATCTTTGTTTCAGTTTTATGTCTCTTTTCATGTCGTTCTCCCGGAGAAAAAAAATCACCGAGGGTACTTTTAGGCGTCTTTAGGTCAAGCAAAAGGTCTTGGCGAATGTCACTACAAGAAAAAATGCCTTTTACAAAGGACAATTTTCGTGGTTGAAAAGCCTTCTATGACGGATGCCCTTCGTGGTAGAAGCCCCGTCACAAACGAATCTACCATGGTATTTTTTTTTACCATAGCGGATCGCACCCTTCAACCACGAAAATTCGTTCCTTCATAGTTTTGTTCGCCAGCTGCATTGACTGCTGACGTCATGCTGTTAACGGCCAGTTAGCGCCGTGAACTATAAATGAAACGGTGGTAGAAGCCAGGCCCAGCCAAGACCTGATAATTATTAAGTGGGACGGTCTATTATGAGAGCCCAACAGAAAGGCGGCTTGTTACTCTTTCATCATGCACTATTCAAAATGGGCCCATTAGTGATGCCCGTTGTGGTCCGTAAACTTTCTGACATGTTATTGTTTTGACCTGCACTGTTTGAAATGGGCCCATTTGTACGGTTTGTAAAATATCGGGCCTATTACTGTCTCATCATGTAATGTTTGAAATGGGCCCATTCGTGCAACCCGCTTTGGCCCGTAAACTTTTGGCCCATTACTGTATAGTCCTGCACTGTTTGAAATAGGTCCATTTATGTAATCCGATGCGGCCCATAAGCTTTTGGGCCCATTACTGTTCATGGTCGAGTCGAGAATTTCATCACAGAAGACACGCCTTCTATAACGACGGTTGGACCAAATCATCGCTGAAGAAAACATTTCTTGTAGTATGTGTGCAACGATCAAATTGTCAACGCGATGTGGATCCCACACATCACGGTAGGTCCATGTAGCAATGTTGGCTACCCAACTCCCTCTTCGACCAATCCTATTCATCTTGAAAACTATTTGTCCATGCCAAGTTTCGCAGTTATCACTTCAGGAAAATACCTGCAAGTATTAACAAGAAAAAATAGCTTTTAGGATCCATATAAAATCATACTACTAATATGAAAGAGTGCAAAACTCAATAATGGTAAAGTAATGAAAATATTACATTAAACTTCCAAAGGACTAGATACATTTTTGGATGTATAGAAGTCTCATCTCAAGGAGAAAAATGCGATCCTTCAATGCCATTTGTGGATCCTTTGTGGTGACCCAAACCTCCCATCGGTGACTAGCTTCCCCCTAGAAGTGGTCATCGTCATGAAACATCTTCATCCCTGCATGCCTCGGATATCCCTATCCAATTTCTTTTACTTATGTTTACCATATGACAACCTTCGATCTTGAGCTATATCATCGTATATGTTGCTTCACATAGTTGCATTAGACTCACCATTGTTATCCTAAGTCCACAAACTTGTGAACAAAAATAAGAATAAATTATAGAACCTATACACGCAGCCCTATCTAGTTAACCATCTCAATCCTTCATATTTCATTTAGTTAGTATATTGTGATTCTATTTACCTAGATTAAACTATGTTAAAAACTTCTTAAAATTTTAGCGAAAACAACCTTTGGACAATATGTACGCTATGGTATTTTCTTAACCAACTATCAATAAATCATACTCTAGAGAACTCTGTCGATATATATTTTTCGAGATAAAATAATAACAATATACTTATGATACCGCACAATGTAAAACCCTTAATCGAGTTATTTAAATATCCTAAATGAACCTAAAGACATTATCATACCCAAGTGACACAAACTATTTCACAAGTGAACGTGATTTGTTTTCTTTTGTTCTTTAACTTTATAGATTTAGACAGAGTTCAGTTCAATAGAATGTCAAACTATAATTCAATAGATCGTTCAATATATGGTTCTAAGTCTAACTCTAGCACTATGTTTCTTAAAGCCAGAAGTTTAAGTTGCATATATATTGAACTTATCTACACAATTACGGTTTGTGTTGTTAAATATAATGAGAAAATAACTTTTAAAATTATTTGACCAGGATGTATGGAAAATATACTTAAAATGTAAAAGAAGAGTTGTAGAGAAGTACAAGTATTTAGTATAAATAATTAAATCACATAAAATTTTCAAACATAGTGTGTGGGTTCCCAGGAAATCTCAAAAAAAATGAAGCAGATTTGCGATTTTATGGTACGGGTACGTCTTGCCACTAGAGAAACGTGTTTGCAAGTAGGAGCTAATGGACAATCTCAACCCTAGTGATGTCTAGATAATACATTGGAACACAAATAAAAAAGGCAAATATTTTTATATAGAACCGGCTTAACACTGCTTTATCGTGTCCAACAAACTTTTCGCGGAGGATAAATATTTTTTTTTTAGTTTTCCGAATACATAAGAAATTATTAGTGCACCAAGAGAATTGAAAAATATATAGTAGCATATACTATCAATCCAGCTTTTTGCCACCCTTCTTTCACATGGTTAGTCACAACCTAAAATGGTATGTGGACCGACTTGTTTTCGATTACATGCTATGCAAAATGAAAGCTTAGTAAACAAAACGTGATAGTTCTATAAGCAACCTAAATATATGAGAAGCATAAAATATATTTGACAAAAAAGTGATAATATGGTCATAAAACAAAGTGGCGCGCACCCACATACACAAAGGTCGTCCAGATCAAATCCTAGTCACTGATGATCGCATTTCTAGTTCGAATTGCTGGGATGAAGCCCGCCCTTCATCTTTAGTGTCACCGCCGATATAATCACAACCTCGTACAACCCAACACCTATGTTCAAATGCGCCGACCCTAACCTAAAAAAATCTCTTAGGCGGTTCTCTCTGGTCGCTACCACCGCGACGCCGGTGGTGGCGGACACATGTCGCCTCAGAAGGCGGAGGGTGTCCCTCCTTCGTGCGCCTTATCGGCCTTACGTCGTGCGGGGAAGTCGGGAACGGGGCGGCGTGGATGGTGGGTGGCCTGCGGGGCGGCGGGGCTCGCTGCCTCGCAGCTGGGAGGCTAGGAGGCAAGTGGATTGGACCTGTCTGTAGGCCTATTACGGCGGCGTGGCCATGGAGGAGGCTAGGCCACCCATAGGCGTTGGTGCTGCTATTCGGGATCTGGACTTGGGCTAGATCTACTAGTTCCGTTCGCTGAGAGCTAGACAACGGTTTGGCGATCGCTGCATCGACATCAATAAAGGAGGTGGTCCTAGAGGTTGTTCCGCGCGAGAAGAAAATCTGCTTGATGTCTTCCCTCGTTGTTCTGGTTTGGAGAGGCGAGTTCCGGAAGGCTACGCAGGAGAACTCCCATGTGCATATCATGCCTAGAGATTGCTAGACTGGAAGGTATTCGGTCATGTGTACCCATGCTTTTTGCTGGCCGTTTCGTTTCAGAGGAAGCGTTGCAAAGCTCAGCTATCTATTACCATCATATGTCATGTCTTAGACGATTCATGGTGAAGTCAGATGCGGAGAATGTCATGAATGTAGGAATATGAGGTCTAGCGATGGCGATTTGAGTCTTTGTGGCGTTGAGAAACTGTCTGTGTGATTTGTGACTCGCATGGACGACTTTTTGTGGGGGCGACAACACATGAGTTGACAGTCCTACCTTGTAGGTTGAAAATCTAAGGTCTGACCTTAATTGATTGTGCCTAGTTGAAGACATTGTTCTGGGGCCGTACTACGGTCCCCCGGGGGATATTTCTTCAAAATCCCCCGGGTCCTCCTGCTGACACGTGTCCCCTAAAAATCTCCAAAATCTCGCTTTTGCTATAAACATACGCGATTTTGCTACAAATAGTCCCGCTTTTGCTACATGTAGAAGAAAATGGTTTGGCCTAGTAAAAAACAGATTGGACCTCGCCAGATATTTCGCCGGAGACCTCGCCGGTGACTGTGTAGCAAAAAAAGTTGTGCTAATGTAGCAAACCCGACCTCACCGGGATTTTCGCCGGAGACTTTCGTCGGAAACCTTGTAGCAAAAAATTTGCGCTAGTGTAGCAAAACCACACAATAGTGGTAGCAAAAAACATGTGCTAATGTAGCAAAAAAAGACCTCGCCGGAGACTTCCGTCGGGAAACCTCGCCAGACACCTTGTATCAAGGTTCCACGCCCATGGTAGCAAACGCTACTGCCTCTTATAGCAAAGAGAATTCGCCATTGTAGCAAGCGTCGCCGCCATGTGTAGCAAAAGCGATATTGTCATGGTAGCAGAAAAAATGTGGACAGATAACTCGCGGGCATGTGGTAGCAAAAAAATTATGCTATTCTAGCAAGACCATAAAATGGTTGTAGCAAAAAAATAAACACCAAAAATCTAGAAACCTAGCATAAAACAGGTGAAGAAAGCTTTGACGGACATGGCTGCAAGCCACCTTGCTCCCCCTCGGCAGAAGCATCACTGCTTCGTGGGCACGTAGGAGAGCAGGGGCGAAGGCCAGCCCGGGGCGGTAGAGACCTCGCCGGAGACGGCGCCAGCCAAAACCAAGCGCGGCGGCAAGGCCTTCGACGATGAGGTACTGTAGAGGCTTGCGGCGGCGCCGGCGACATCCACCATGGGAGGAGGAGAGTAGCCGGACACGGAGGCCGGCGCGGTGGAGGAGGCGCGCGGCGGCCTAGCGACGGCTTCAGTGAGCTCTCCTTCATCTCTGGCGGTGGTGGGGCATAGCTAGGCTGTGCGCTTTTGTTGCATGTTTGTGGAGTCGTGGTCTTCGTGGAAGATGAGAACAAAGAGAGAAGATAAGGAACGATTTGTGGGGCAGTAGTTTCGGTGGGGCCTGAGATTGAGAGGTGTGTGGTTGTCTTGTGGCCACGTATGCGCGCAAGAGGAGGTGGGGGATTGCAACGGCGCCATCCCCCGGGGGAGCCGAATCATTTTGTGAGCGAGAATTTTTACAAGGTGAAAACTTATATCTTTGATCGAGCAGCGACCGATGATGGCGCTTGTGCACCGTTTCCTTCTTGAAGACGTCACTATTGGAGTGTTTGGACTATTAGTGTTATTCTGGTGGTGTTATTAGTGTTGTTGCTATAAGGAATCGATCTCCTGTAACGGGATTTTTTTCTTTGTAATATGTCTTTTTTTTTGGATTGTGTGCGTCAGAAAAACCACTTGCAAGGACAGAGACCCGATGTAATTGATATCTCCTCTCTTTGTAAAAAAAATTCACAACCTTGTTCTTTGTCAAGTTGCCTTTTCTTTTGTCAGTTCAACTGTCACTTGACACGTACGTGCTTACTGTTCTCAGTCCAGTGAGAGTTAATCCCGCATTGCATCTGCGCCGAAAATCGACCGACGAGCTAAAAAGGAAAAGAAAAAGGCAAATCGACCGACTGATCCCTTCGGTGGAATTGATGACAGTACGTACGTGCTGCCATTCAATGACTGACCTTTTTGCCTTTTCCCTTTTGTCAGCATTATGATCGATCGATGTAGCTAGCCCACGCCAAGCGCGATCGAAAGAAAAATTACCCAGGAAAGTATAGTGTTTTTTCTCCTCCTCCACGCACGTACGCGTCGATCACCTATCAGCTCTAGCCAGCTATCTACCCTAACCTACCTACCATCATCATCCATCTCCTTCTGCATGCACGTACTCGTTAGCTTCGACATGTGCTACTTATATAAAACCGCGACGGGCATGACAGATAGATCGTAGGTTCGTGGGTGACGCTCCATTGATCGCTGGTCTTGTTGTAGCTCACCAGCCTTCTTCTTCTCCAACTGATGGCCCGATCGATGATCCCCATGGCCATGGCCGCCGGCAGCAATGGGGCCAGCATCCTCTTTCTTCTACACCTGACAATCCTCTCTCTCCTCGGCGGCGGCGCGGAGGCGGCCACGTCCTTCAGCTTCACGAACGCGTGCGCGCACCCGGTGTGGGTGGGCACGCTGAGCGGGGCCACCTCGGCCCCGCTCTCCAGCACGGGCTTCTACCTCGCCTCGGGCGCCACAACCGCCCTCGCCGCCCCGTCCTCCGGCGCGTGGTCGGGCAACTTCTGGGCGCGCACGGGCTGCGCCACCGACGGCTCCACGGGCCGCTTCTCCTGCGCCACCGCCGACTGCGGCTCCGGCGACGTCGCCTGCGGCGGCCGCGGGCCCGCGCCGCCCGTCACGCTCGCCGAGATCACCCTCGCCGCGCCCGGCTCCGGCGGCCTGGACTTCTACGACGTCAGCCTCGTCGACGGCTTCAACGTGCCCCTCCGCATCGCCCCTTCCTCCGGCGTCACCAGCGGCAACAACGGGTGCAGCGCCGCGGCGTGCGCGGGGGACGTCAACGCGGTGTGCCCGTCGGACCTGCGCGTCGTGGCCGGCTCCGGCTCCGGCTCCGGCTCGGCGGTGGTGGCGTGCAAGAGCGCGTGCAACGCCTACGGCACCGCGCGCTACTGCTGCAGCGGCGACTACGGCACGCCGCAGGCGTGCGGGCCGACCAACTACTCGCAGGTCTTCAAGGCCGCATGCCCGACAGCCTACAGCTACGCCTACGACGACGCCAGCTCCACCTTCACCTGCTCCGGCGCCGCCGCATACGACGTCACCTTCTGCCCTGCCAATTAATTATCTTCAATTAATCGTCTGATTCTCTAATAATATAGTAGTAACTAATCAATCACACAACATGAATGCGATTTATTTCCTTCGGTGAAAAAATATATATATTCAGTAGTAGCACAAATGCAAAATACGGAGTATATCACTACATGTGTATTTTCCTTTTGATATTCAGTAGCACAAAATACGGAGAAACAAAACCATGCCCAAAATTTGTTACGCTTCGGTCTATTTCTTCAGCAATGCACTAGTACTAGTATGAGGATCGCGTCAGTAAAGCATCTGATGAATTTTTCTGAAAGAACATTTGGATTAAAATAGTTCGTTGGTTTTAGGAGAGCCTGGAACCAGGAAAAAAACATCACCACTTGGTTTCAGGGTTTGAATGAAATTACGTACGACTGAATTAACTCTGTTCTTGGCCAGTAATTCGATTGGTTTTAAGAGACTTTGATCTAGGAAGATTGTATGGCACTGAGTCTCAAGTCGAAAACAGCTAGGGTGTGTTCGGTTCTAAAATTTGGTGAAACGGAATGAATCCATTCTGTACCTAGCGCCCGTTCCTGTGTTTGGTTTGGTCCTAGGAACGGAGCCACCCCAAAACGAAAAATCCGTCTAACATGCGGAACGTACTCGTCGATCGATTCAGCCGGATCCTCACCCCGACCCCCAACCCTATCCTCTCGTGCGGCCTCTCCCTGGTCCCGTGCGCCGCCGCCATCTCTCGTGCACCGCTGCTCCCCGTCGGGAAAAGGGCCTGGACGAGAAGGGTTGGTGGGCTTGGGAGGGATTGGGCGGGCCAGACGGAGGAGGATGGCTAGGCGGCGGTTGTAGGCAGAGGGATTTGGCGGTGAAGGCAGCGGCAGCATTGAAGCAAGCAGCAGCGGTGGCAGTGCGGCAACTAGCAGCGGCAGCAGTGAGGCAAGCAAGCAGCAGCGCATGCAAGAAAAACTGATTCATATGCCCATCCATTTGCCATGTACCTTTTCCACTTCAAATTGGACTCAAAATTATTAGTCTTTGTTGAGTGCTTGATGAGATCAACGAAATATGTTAGCAGTACATGGTATATAGATGAAATAATGTTAGCAGTACATGGTATTGATGTTAGCTGTACATGGTATTAATGTTTTCTCATGTAATTGTTTTGTTCATCTGTGTATTTGGTAATTTATAATAGAATAAATGCATTGTAGATGGGCAAGTTGACGGATAAAAGAAAAAAGATGATTAGGGGTGCAGCAGTTTTCGCTGTTTTTGCTGTAATTGTTTTAGATGTTCGGGCTATAAGAAAGAAGAGAAGAGCACGTATAAGCTATGAGCCAATATGACAGGAAAATGAAATTATGTGAGAAAAATAGGAGATTTAGGAACATAAATAACAACTAGCATAAGCATAAGTTCAACAACATAAGGTCCAGAAGTTCGAAACACAAATTTAACCCATATAGTTTCAACACAAATTCATGAAAGCTAGTTTCAAACAGCCAAAACCAAGCACTGAAGCAACAACCAAGGCAAAGCACTACTACACATCATCGCCATCATACTCCAAAGCATCGGAGTTCTCCCCATCAACCTCATTATCTTCACCATCATCAGGCTGAGATTGAGTACCCTCGGCGCCCACCACATCATCATCAACATCTTCATCATCACAAATGAAGGGGTCTTGATCTAACTCGTCTACATTTTGTGGTGCACGTCTAGTGTAGAAATTCCCACCCCTAGGCTGATTGCGACGAAGAAGTGATGATGATTTAGTGGCAGCAGCATCTACTTGGTCCCATGTGAGATCATCATCCTCGTGCACTCGCTGAACCACTTCGGCGTCCTTGTCAACCCACTCATTGTCCCATTGGAACTCTTCTAGGAAGAGAGGTTTAACTTTATTGCCTTCATGGTGAAGCCTAGCAAATCTCTCCTGAATCTTGCTATTGAAAGATATGTAGGAAAGATCATCCAACTTCGAATGTCCCAACTTGTTCCTCTTCTTGCTGTGGATCTGAAATTAACATGAAACAAAAGCCGATAATTGAACCACTTGCTAATTGCTAGAATTCTAAAATTAGAAACAGCCACAAGAGACTTGTCCACTCACCCTCTCGAAGGTGCTCCAATTGCGCTCACAAGCAGAGGATGATGCACACAGACCGACTATACGCCTTGCAACCTTAGTGAGTGGCAATGCTTGGCCACCACCATTTGACTTCCACCAATCAACTAAAAAAATGAGAGCAGCCATATATCAAACATGAGACTTCAAGCTGAAATCAATGAACAAATGATAGAGAAAGAAACTTACGAGGACTCTTTTTTCCTTCCATTGATAGCTATTTTGGTATCAAAGCAATCACCACGAACTTGTTGGTAGTCATCAGCTAGCACATCAATAGTTGCAATCATGTCCTTGTCACCATCCATCATTTTTGTCACCACTTGATTAAATGTCATCCTCAAGGTTTGTGCATAGTCAGGATCATTTTCCATTATGTCAAAGAACTGGCCAGGATTCAAGAACAAAGCAGCCCCTTGTAATTTCTGCATCATTTGATCATCCCAATGCTTCCTATAAATCTGCATTAACTTCTCCAACAATGGCGGCTTTCTTGAGAAGCTTTCATTGAGTTTCTTCTTGCATATGTCCATCGCTGTTGTAAGCTGCGGCATTGCTGGATTCTCATCACCATCAACTAGCCTCAACACAATTAGAACAGGATGTGATGCTCTTATGCAATCTTCCACGACATTCCAAAATGTCATTGACATCACAACCTCATACACATGCTTTCCTGTTTCAGTTTTTGCTAACTTGTTCTTTGTACAGAAGTCACTAACAAATAGTTTCATCAAAGCTTCTTTGTTTTTGTGCATACTTTGTAGCGTGTAAAAAGTGGTGGCAAACCGAGTAGCTGCTGGCCTCACCAACTCATTCCCACCTGTGTATTCTCTCATCTTATCAAGAAGCTTCAAATGCCTATAAATAAAGGTAGTCACACGCTTTGCTTTGACAATCCGGTCCTTAAATTTGTCTATCTTGGCAATGTCCTCAAGCATTAGGTCCAAACAGTGTGAAGCACAAGGGGTCCAATATAGCCTAGGATACTTCTCCATTAACAACCTTCCTGCTGCCTTGTAGTTAGAACCATTGTCAGTGCAGATTTGAACAACATTGTCCACACCTATCTCCTCAATTTTCTGCCCAAGCAAGCCTGCCAAGTAAGCTGAATCATGCATCTCACTAGATGCATCCACAAAACCCAAGAAGAATGTCCCTTCTGGACTATTGACGAGAAAGTTGATCAAGTGTCTTTGCTTCCTATCCGTCCATGCATCCGACATAAGAGTGCATCCATACGTTTTCCAAGCAAGTTCATGTTTCTTCCTCATGTCGGATAAATCATTGACAGCTTCTTTGATGTATTTGTCACTTGTCTCATGATAGCTAGGTGGTTTCAGACCATGTCCATACTGCCCAATTTCTTCAACCATCTCCTCAAAACTTCTGGAGTTTACCACATTGAATGCAATGGCATTGTCATAGAAGAACTTGCAAATGTACTTGACAGCCACATGTCTCTCAGCATCACTCTTACCAGAACTAAACAAGCTTTGTTGCTTGGCACCCGGGGCATGCCTCATCCTCACTATTTCATCCGGAGATTTCAGCAACAATGGAGCAATTTTAGTTGCTTGGTTGGCGCTAGCTTGAAGAATGCAGCAGCTGCAGCCTTTCTCTTGGAGGCTGTCCCAGAACTTGGAGTTGATTCTTTTGTTGCTCTAGAACCAGTACATGATGCTTGGCTTGCTTGTTCTCTCATTGCCACACTTTCAGCATGATCTTGATCACCACCTTCGTCCTCTTCACCGCTGTCATCTACCTCGACTTGGATCTTTCGCCGCCTCTTATCTATCCATTCTTGCATATCTTTCTTGATCTCAGTGGTGGTTTTCTCACATACAAGCACATCTCCATAGCCTCCTAACAGATGCTGCTTCATCCTCTTGATACCAGAGGACACAATCTTCCCGCAAAGAAGACACTCGACAACATTTTTTGTCTTCGCTTGGCCAATATGCATATTTCCAACCAGGATCCTTTGACTTGGCTCTCCTCTTTGGATCCTTCTTCGGATCATACGCCTCACCTCCATTATCAGCCATCTCAATCTATAAATTGGTCAATTATTGCTTGATTAGCAACATAATTAGATGAGAAATAAGGCAGAATAGAGCATCAAAAGAGGCAGCAAGCAGAGTTGCAAAGGGGGGGTGGGCGCTGGAGATGGAGCCATGGAGGAGCAGAGCTGCAGAGGGGGGATGGAGATAGAGGAGCAGAGCTGCAGTGGGGGGAGCATCACACGAGAGGAAGGAGCAGAACAACAGGGGCGCTGGAGATAGAGGACCAGAACAGCAGGGGCAGAGGCGGAGGAAGAACATCAGGGCGCGGAGGCGGAGGTGGAAAATAGAGAGGTAGGCGGAGGAGGGAAGAAGAGGAAGGAGGCTTACCTGACGACAGAGGTGGAGCGGCCGAAGAACCCTGGCGGCAGCGGCGGTGGAGCTTGGTGGTGACGATGGTGGAGCTTGGTGGCGGCGGCGGTGGAGCTTAGGTCGCCTCTCTGTCCCGCCCGATTGGATACTGCAGGGGTCGATTCTCTCTCTCCCCTGCTCAATTAGAGATATCCTTCACCAATTCCCGCCAATTTCCCTCCTTTCCGCTGATTCCCCCCAATAAATCCCGCCAATTTTGGTTGGGCGATCGCCCCAAGCAAGCAAGTCGACGCCCAGGCGAGCGGGGCAACGATTTTTTTCTGGGCGCCCACCTAACTCAAAAAAGCGGGGCGTCGCTCCCAGTCGTCCCTCCCAGCGTGACCCGACGC
The DNA here is from genome assembly GCA_916181665.1 of Avena sativa. Lineage (NCBI taxonomy): Eukaryota > Viridiplantae > Streptophyta > Magnoliopsida > Poales > Poaceae > Avena > Avena sativa. The sequence goes on along the minus strand of OV702282.1, from coordinate 442,956,089 downwards.
CTGGGCGACGTTTAAGCGTCATTTAGGCGACGACGTGAAAACAAAGATCAGGATACACTTCATATCATTTAATATTTTCCATTATATAGGATTGTATTGGAGATATTGATGGTACACATGTGAGAGAATCGGTAACAAAAGATTTGGAAGATGCTTTTCGTGGTAGGAAAACATATACCACTCAAAGTGTCATGGCGATTGTAGATTTTGACCTTCACTTCACATATGTCTTGGCTGGTTGGGAGGGGTCAGCACATGATGCATTAACACGTGAGAGAGGCCTACAAGTACCACAAGGTAACAAATTGACTTAGATATAATTGTCCATATGTTGTCCAAACCATTGTCACCATAATATGTTTCATTTTTAGGCAAATACTATCTAGTTGATGCCGGATATGGAGCCAAGCCCGGTTTCTTGTCTCCTTTTCGCAATGTGAGATACCATTTGAACGAGTGGGGCAGCAATCTCGTCCAAATGAGGAGGAGTTATTTAACCTTAGACACTCCTCTCTACGAGTGATGGTAGAGCGAGCTTTTCGATCACTCAAGAGGAGATTCAAAATTCTAGATTATGCCACACCATTTTTCACTTTCTTGGTACAAGTGGACATTGTTGTAGCTTGTTGTGTTCTTCATAATAATACCGGAGGTGACTTGGACCACACAACCAATCCGGACACAAAGCCAACAAGCAAGAGACCATAGGGATATGGTAAACAATAGGCAAAAAATGGCTAACCAAATGTGGGCGGATTGGCAGGCCTTGTATGGTCATTGAGTGTGGGATTTCCATGTATTTGTACTCTTCTATTGTAATGAAACCATTTGTATTGAGTTGTGATGCATTTGTACTCTCCTATTGTAATGAAACCATTTGTATTGAGTTGTAATGCATTTGTACTCTTTTATTGTAATGAAACCATTTGTTTGCGATGCTCAAAATCAATTTTTGGCAAAATTTTGGTGGCTGGACAGAATTGTTTGTACCAATGTGCCTAGCGGCTTCAACCGGACATCAATGTGGCTACTAGTGCAAGAACTTCAAGTGGCTTCAAGACTTGTCATTACAACCAATGTGCTAAGTTTTTGAATGAACATTTCAAGCTATCTTTAACCGGATATCAATGTACCAACCATCTTAAGAAGTGGAGGAATATTTGGGGCAGGCTAGTCCAATTGAAAATTTTGAGTGGAGATCTATGGGATGAGGATACTTGCACTATTAGGCCCAGCGATGAACACTATGTAGGGCATTGCACTATAAGTTTGTTCCCTAAACATTTTGTAGGGGTTCATAGCATGGAAAACAAAAAATTTCTATCGCATGCAAACAAACAAGCCAAGATCTATCTACTAGATTGTAGCAACGAGTCGATAGAGGAACTCACCCTCGAAGATTCCAAAGCGGTTAACGAGAGAAGATTCTCATGGGTGATGTAGTTATACTCTTGTCGATCTCAAGATCGTGTACACGATCCTTCCGGCGCTGCGTTCCGGCAGCGCTTCCGCAGTCGGTCACACGTTCGGTACTCGATGAAGACCTTCCTCTCCCTTGTTCCAGCAGGCAGCGGAGGTTGTAGTACTCTCCTCGCGATTCCGTCAGCACGACGGCGTGGTGTCGGAAGTAGAGGGGAGATCCCGCAGGGCTTCGCCTTAAGCTGGTGCGAGTATGGTGGCGCAAGAGAGGTGCCTTGGCGATCTAGGGTTTAGAAGCACCAAGGGGGGAAGGCTTGGCCGGCGTCTAGGGTTTGGGAAAGCCCCCAACTCGCCGAGTTGGTGGTGCCCTAGGCGGGGGCTTAAGGAGGTGGTGGCACCGGCAGCTTGGGGTTAGGGTTTTGGGTGTGAGGGGTAGGGGCGCCCTACCCCTCCTTATATAGGTGGAGGATGGCCGGTTGGGAGGAGGGAGTCCTCCCCCAACTCGGCCTCCTTGGCCGGCGGGTGGAGGGAGGGGAACTCCTCCCCAAGTAGGTTTCCTACTCTCCCTCCACCAAGCAAACTTGCCATTTGACTTTTTCAAATTGGCGTTTGACTTTCAAACTAGGATTTGATTTCTCCCTTTATTTTGCCCAGCCAAGTGACCTAGTACATGATGCAACCATTCCATATTGTTATGACACATTCATGTACCCTTCCCCTCTGGAGTGTCGGACCTTCCGGACCCTTCTAGAACATTCCTGGTGAAAACACCGGAATCATTCCCCAACTCCGAAAGAGGATTTTCCTTATATGAATCTCATTATCCGGACCATTCCGGATCTCCTCGTGATATCCCGGATCCCATCCGAGACTCCGAACAACATTCTGTCTCTTACTCATCATTCCATAACTACTCAACAACATCAAATCCTTAAGTGTGTCTCCCTACGGTTCGTGAATTACGCGGACATGATCGAGACACTTCTCCGATCAATAACCAATAGAGGAATCTGGAAATTCATATGGCTCCCACATATTTCTACGATTACTTTGTGATCGAATGAACCACTTACATACGATACCAATTTCCCTTTGTCTCACGATAGTTTACTTATCCGAGGTTTTAATCGTCGGTATCTCTGCACACCTAGTTCAACCTCGTTACCGATAAGTACTCTTTTCTCATTCCCATGATATGTGATCCCTTGTGAGCCAGTCACATGCTTGCAAGCTAATCGGATGACATTCCACCGAGAGGGCCCAGAGTATATCTATCCGTCATATGGATGGACAAATCCCACTCTTGATCCATGTGCCTCAACCCATACTTTCCGAACACTCAATGCCACCTTTATAGCCACCCAGTTACGGTGTGGTGTTTGATGTCATCAAAGCATCCTTCCGGTGATGGTGATTAGCATGATCTCATGGTCGAAGGAATTATGTTACTATGTATCAGAAATCTTATAGCAATTGAACTATTAAAATGACTTGATCTTTATGCTACGCTTATCTATAGGAGTATGTCCATCATACCATTCTCCTAATGATATGACCTTGTTATTAACAACATCTCAAATGTTCATGATCAAGAAACCATGATCATCTATTAATCAACAAGCTAGTATTATAAAGAGGCTTTACCAAGGACTCTAATTTAGTTTACAAATCACACAAGTATTAATGTTTCTGGTTAATACTGTTATAGCATGAATGTAAACATTTATCATAAACACAAAGATATAATAATAACTACATTTATTATTGCCTCTAGGGAATATCTCCAACACATTTGTATACTTTATACTACTCACTTGCATTCTTTGCATTCGTTATATGTGACTCACTTGTTCATTTTTTATGTAGAACACCAAATCTAATATCCCCTTCTTAAATAACCTATTTGATCACTATCGTGCAATAGAAACGATTTTTGGGACAACCACGACTACAGGAAAATATGCACAAGTCAGGGAATGATCCTCTCTCTATTGATACTGAAGATGAAAATGAGATGCAAACTTCACCAAATGTAGGTGAGTCTTCTTCCAAAGCACCACCAAAAAAGAAGGCCAAGATTATTCACATTGAAGATGATCCATTAGTCTCCACTCTCAAAGATGGGTTCAAAATGATGGCTGATGCTCTTGCAAAATCTAGTGGAGATGATGATGTTGCACCTGATGACTTGTGGGATGCCTCCGAAGCAGCTATGTATTTCGATTCAGTTGAAGATCTCGCCACAACGCTTTGCTTTGCACTCCTCCAGCTAACTGCTGCACCATTCAAAGTAAATATGTATCCAGATTGAGATTTAGAATCATCCGGATCAGTGTTCCAACTAGCATCGGTGTAACCATTAACAACGAGCTGTTCATCACCTCCATAAGAAAGAACCATATCCTTAGTTCTTTTCAAGTACTTAAGGATGTTTTTGACCGCTGTCCAATGATCCACTCCTGGATCACTTTGATATCTGCTAGTCAAACTAACAACATATGAAATGTCGGGTCTAGTACATAGCATGGCATACATTAGAGATCCTATGGCTGAGGCATAGGGAGTCTTACTCATCCTTTCTCTATCTTCTGTCGTTGCTGGACTTTGAGTTTTACTCAAGGTCGTATTGGGCAACATGGGCAAGAACCCTTTCTTGCTATCTTCCATTCCAAACCTTTTTAGAACTTTGTCCAAATATGTACTTTGTGACAATGATATTAGGCATCTCGATCTATCTCTATAAATCTTTATGCCTAAAATGTAAGCTACTTCGCCAAGATCTTTCATTGAAAAACTATTATTCAAATATTCTTTGACACTATTAAGAAGGTCTACATCATTCACAATCAACAATATGTCATCTACATATAGTATTAAGAATGCTACAGAGCTCCCACTCACTTTCTTGTAAATACAAGCTTCTCCATAAGTTTGTATAAAACCAAAACTTTTGATTACCTTATCAAAACGTTGATTCTAGCTTCGGGATGCTTGCTTCAATCCATATATGGACCGTTGAAGTTTGCATACCTTGTTAGCATCTTTAGGATCGACAAAACCTTTGGGTTGCATCATATACAACTCTTCATCAATGTCTCCATTGAGGAATGCTGTTTTGACGTCCATCTGCCATATCTCATAATCGTAATATGCAGCGATTGCTAACATAATCCTCAGAGACTTTAGCTTCGCTACCGGTGAGAAAGTCTCATCATAGTCAACTCCTTGAATTTGTCAAAACCCTTTTGCGACAAGTCGAGCTTTATAGACAGTAACATTACCATCAGCATCTGTTTTCTTCTTAAAAATCCATTTGTTCTCGACAGCCTTCCGGCCATCCGGTAAGTCCACCAAAGTCCATACTTGGTTTTCGTACATGGATCTAATCTCGGATTTCATGGCATCTTGCCATTTATTGGAATCTGGGCTCATCATCGCTTCCTCATATGTTGCAGGGTCATCGGTGTTATCCACCAACATGACACTCATAACGGGATCATACCAATCAGGAGTGGTACGAGTTCTTGTTGACCTGCGAGGTTCTGTAGCAACTTCAACCAAAGTTTCATGATCATCATCATTAGCTTCCTCTCTTATTGGTGTAGGCGCCACAGAAACTACTTACGGTGCTGCGCTACTCGCAAGTTCGAGAGAAGGTTCAACAACCTCATCGAGTTCTACTTTCCTTCCAGTCACTTCTTTCGAGAGAAATTCTTTCTCTAGAAAGGATCCATTCTTAGCAACGAAGATTTTGCCTTCGGATCTATGATAGAAGGTATACCCAATAGTTTCCTTCGGGTATCCTATGAAGACGCATTTTTCCGCTTTGGGTTCAAGCTTGTCCGGCTGTAACTTCTTTACATAAGCTTCGCAACCCTAAACTTTAAGGAACGACAATTTAGGTTTCTTCCCAAACCATAATTCAAACGGTGTCATTTCAACGGATTTAGATGGTGCCCTATTAAAGTGAATGCGGCTGTTTCTAATGCATAACCCCAAAACGATAGCGGTAAATCTGTAAGTGACGTCATAGAACGAACCATATCTAAGAGAGTTTGATTACGATGTTCGGACACACCATTACGCTGTGGTGTTCCCAGCGGTGTCAATTGTGAAAGAATTCCGCATTTCTTTAAATGCTCGCCAAACTCGTAACTTAGATATTCACCTCCACGATCAGAACGTAGAAATTTAATCTTCTTGTTACGTTGATTCTCTACCTTAATTTGAAATTCCTTAAACTTCTCGAAAGTTTTGGACTTATGTTTCATGAAATAGATATACCCATATCTACTCAAGTCATCCGTGAAGGTAAGAACATAACGATAACCACCGCGCGATGCTACACTCATTGGGCCACACACATCGTTATGTATGATTTCCAATAAGTCCGTAGCTCGCTCCATCATCCCAGAAAATGGAGTCTTAGTCATTTTACCCATCAGACATGCTTCGCATCTTTCAAGTGATTCAAAATCAAGTGATTCAAGAAGTCCATCGGAATGGAGTTTCTTCATACGCTTCACTCCAATATGACCAAGACGACAGTGCCACATATAGGTCGAGTTATCGCTCAATTTCAAACGTTTAGCTTCAATGTTATTAATATGTGTATTTCCACGATCGAGATTCAATAAGAATAGACCATCTATCAAAGGTGCATGTGCATAAAACATATTACTCATATAAATCGAACAACCATTATTCTCAGACTTAAACAAGTAACCGTCTCGCAACAAACATGATCCAGATATAATGTTCATGCTCAACGCAGGCACCAAATAACAATTATTTAAGTATAAAACTAATCCTGATGGTAGATGAAGAGGTAGCGTGCCGACCGCGATCACATCAACCTTTGATCCATTTCCAACGCGCATCGTCACCTCGTTCTTCGCTAGCTTCCGTTTATTCTGTAGCACCTGTTTCAAGTTACAAATATGAGCAACCGAACCAGTATCAAATACCCAGGCACTACTATGAGTACTAGTGAGATACACATCAATAACATGTATATCGGATATACCTTTCTTCTTGATGTTGCCGTTCTTCAAATCTGCCAAGTACTTTGGGCAATTCCGCTTCCAGTGACCTTCTCCCTTGTAGTAAAAGCACTCAGTATCAGGATTAGGCCCAGCCTTGGTCTTCTTTGTCGGTGTGGCAACTTTCTTACCACCCTTCTTGAAGTTTCCCTTTTTCTTAGACTTGCCTTTCTTGAATTTGGTGGTCTTATTGACCAACAACACTTGATGCTCTTTCTTGATCTCCACTTCTTCAGATTTCAACATGGAGAAGAGTTCTGACAATGTCTTGTTCATGTTTTGCATATTGTAGTTCATCACAAAGTTCTTGTAACATGGTGATAGTGATTGCAGGACGCGGTAAATCCCCAAAGCATTAGGAATCACTGTACCCAAACTTTGGAGTTTGTTTGCGTGCCCAGACATCTTAAGCACATGCTCACTGACGGAGCCGCCCTCTTCCATCTTGCAGTTAAAGAACTTTTCAGAAGCCTCATAACTCTCAACTGCCGCGTGAGCCTCAAATATCATTTTGAGTTCACGGACAATATCATGTGGGTCTTGGTTCTCAAACCTTTTCTGAAGCTCCGATTCCAAACCATACAAGATAGCACACTGAACTGTGGAGTACTGATTATTCCGAGTGAGGTAAACATTCTTTACTTCATCGGTAGCATCAGCTGCACGCGGGTCACCCAGCGGTGCATCCAGCACATAGGTCAAATTACCAGCATTGAGGACAATCCTCAAATTGCGGAACCAATCCGCGAAGTTGCTTCCATTGTTTTTCAACTTTTCTTTCTCTAGGAACACATTAAAATTGATGGTAGAGGCCGCCATTGATCTACAACATATTTGCAATAGTTTAGACTAAGTTTATGACAAATTGAGTTCTAATTAATAGTTAAATTAATCTAGGTGAACTCCCACTCAAAAAAATATCCCTCACATTGTTTTAGTGATCACACGAACCAAATCCACCACATCAAAACCGATCATCACGAGAGTTGATGTAGCTTCAATGGCGAACAATCAACATGTTCATCATATCTACTATATGAATCATGCTTTACCTTTCGGTGATCCGTGTTCCGAGACCATGTCTGTACATGCTAGGCTCGTCAAGATCAAACCTTAGCTTCCGCATGAGCAAATCTGGCTTGCTCACGTTGTATACACCCGCAGAATCTAACACACCCGATCATCACGTGGTGCTTCGAATCAACGAGCTTTAGCAACGGTTCTTACTAAGGATGAACACTTTAAAACTTGAAATTTGTGTGCTTGAGGGATCATCTTATAATGCTACCGTCGTTAACTAAGCAATACAAGATGCATAAAGGATTAACATCACATGCAATTCATAATATGTGATATGATATGGCCTTTCTTCTTGTGCTTCCGATCTCCATCTTGAAGCACGAACACGATCTCCATCATCACCGGTATAGCGTCAAGGTCAATGGCTCCGTTTCATGGTTGTCATCCACCAGCTTCAACTATTACAACTACTTTGAATAGACACGCGAGTCTTAACGGAATTTAAAGACAACCATATGGCTCCTGCCGGTTGCCAACTTACAATAAGGAACATTGCATACATCAAATATGATCATAATCATGGCCATATCACATCACAGCACACCCCTGCAAAACAAACTTAGATGCCTCTAATTTTCTTTGCATATTTTACGTGGTTTGGGACTTTCAATAAGTGTCGCTCTAACTTACGAACAAGAACCACAACGTTGATGCTTGAACTATCAAGTGCCCGTTGTAAATTGGATCTATACTATGATGGGAGAGACAGGCACCCGCAAAGCCACTTATGCAATACAATTTGCATGTTGAGCGTGGAGCAAGTCTCATGAACGATGTCATGTAAGGTTAGCCCGGGCCGCTTCATCCCATCATACCGCAAGATGCAAAGTACACAAAAAACAATTGATAATAAAAGCACCACCGCCCACAATGACCATTGTGTTCTACTCGTGCAACATATCTACATATAGACATGGCTCTGATACCACTATAGGGGTTCGTAGCATGGAAAACAAAAAAATTCTATCGCATGCAAACAAACAAGACAAGATCTATCTACTAGATTGTAGCAACGAGTCGATAGAGGAACTCACCCTCGAAGATTCCAAAGCGGTTAACGAGATCAGATTATCGTGGGTGATGTAGTCGTACTCTTGCCGATCATAAGATCGTGTACACGATCCTTCCGGCGCTGCGTTCCGGCAGCGCTTCCGCAGTCGGTCACACGTTCGGTACTCGATGAAGACCTTCCTCTCCCTTGTTCCAGCAGGCAGCGGAGGTTGTAGTACTCTCCTCGCGATTCCGGTAGCACGACGGCGTGGTGTCGGAAGTAGAGGGGAGATCCCGCAGGGCTTCGCCTTAAGCCGGTGCGAGTATGGTGGAGCAAGAGAGGTGCCTTGGCGATCTAGGGTTTAGAAGCACCAAGGAAGGAAGGCTTGGCCGGTGGCTAGGGTTTGGGAAAACCCCCAACTCGCCGAGTTGGTGTGCCCTAGGCGGCGGCTCAAGGAGGTGGTGGCGCCGGCGGCTTGGGGTTAGGGTTTTGGGTGTGAGGGGTAGGGGGCGCCCTACCCCTCCTTATATAGGTGGAGGATGGAAGGTTGGGGGGAGGGAGTCCTCCCCCAACTCGGCCTCCTTGGCCGGCGGGTGGAGGGAGGGGAACTCCTTCCCAAGTAGGTTTCCTACTCTCCCTCCACCAAGCAAACTTGCCGTTTGACTTTTTCAAATTGGCGTTTGACTTTCAAACTAGGATTTGATTTCTCCCTTTATTTTGCCCAGCCAAGTGACCTAGTACATGATGCAACCATTCCATATTGTTATGACACATTCATGTACCCTTCCCCTCCGGAGTGCCGGACCTTCCGGACCCTTCTAGAACATTCCTGGTGAAAACACCGGAATCATTCCCCAACTCCGAAACAGGACTTTCCTTATATGAATCTCATTCTCCGGACCATTCTGGATCTCCTCATGATATCCTAGATCCCATCCGAGACTCCAAACAACATTTGGTCTCTTACTCATCATTCCATAACTACTCAACAACATCGAATCCTTAAGTGTGTCTCCCTACGGGTCGTGAATTACGCGGACATGATCGAGACACTTCTCCGATCAATAACCAATAGTGGAATCTGGAAATTCATATGGCTCCCACATATTTCTACGATTACTTTGCGATCGAATGAACCACTTACATACAATACCAATTTCCCTTTGTCTCACGATAGTTTACTTATCCGAGGTTTTGATCGTCGGTATCTCTGCATACCTAGTTCAACCTCGTTACCGATAAGTACTCTTTTCTCGTTCCCGTGATATGTGATCCCTTGTGAGCCAGTCACATGATTGCAAGATAATTGGATGACATTCCACCGAGAGGGCCCAGAGTATATCTATCCGTCATATGGATGGACAAATCCCACTCTTGATCCATGTGCCTCAACCCATACTTTCCGAACACTCAATGCCACCTTTATAGCCACCCAGTTACGGTGTGGTGTTTGATGTCATCAAAGCATCCTTCCGGTGATGGTGATTAGCATGATCTCATGGTCGAAGGAATTAGGTTACTATGTATCAGAAAGCTTATAGCAATTGAACTATTAAAATGACTTGATCTTTATGCTACGCTTATCTATAGGAGTATGTCCATCATACCATTCTCCTAATGATATGACCTTGTTATTAACAACATCTCAAATGTTCATGATCAAGAAACCATGATCATCTATTAATCAACAAGCTAGTATTATAAAGAGGCTTTACCAGGGACTCTAATTTAGTTTACAAATCACACAAGTATTAATGTTTCTGGTTAATACTGTTATAGCATGAATGTAAACATTTATCATAAACAAAAAAGATATAATAATAACTACATTTATTATTGCCTCTAGGGCATATCTCCAACACATTTGTATACTTTATACTACTCACTTGCATTCTTTGCATCCGTTATATGTGACTCACTTGTTCATTTTTTATGTAGAACACCAAATCTGATATCCCCTTCTTAAATAACCCAATTGAGCACTATCGTGCAATAGAAACGATTTTTGGGACAACCACGGCTAATGGAAAATATGCCCAAGTCAGGGAATGATCCTCTCTGTATTGATATTGAAGATGAAAATGAGATGCAAACTTCACCAAATGTAGGTGAGTCTTCTTCCAAAGCACCACCAAAAAAGAAGGCCAAGATTATTCACATTGAAGATGATCCATTAGTCTCCACTCTCAAAGATGGGTTCAAAATGATGGCTGATGCTCTTGCAAAATCTAGTGGAGATGATGATGTTGCACCTGATGACTTGTGGGATGCTTTGGTCGCAATAAAAGGATTCGATGAGGCGTATATTGCTCACTACTATGCTTATCTTGTTGACAATCCAAAGACTGCAAAAGCGTTCATGAAGCTTAAATTTGACAACAAGTTGGTTTGGGTGAGTAGGTATGTGGAGAAGAACTTTGGAGTTCTCTATAATTTGAAGTGATGGCATGTACTTCAAATGGTTTGATGGACTGTAATGAACTTTACTGTTATTATTCGATGGATTGTAATATGGACCGTATGAACTCTATTTAGTGCTTTTGGATCACTACTATGCTATTAAACTTGATATGGTTGAATGCAGACTATTTCTATGACTATTATGGTTGTAAGGTTAAATGTCTATCATGTTTGCTGACATATATCATATATGTGTTATACTTGTGAGAATATATTTGTTATTGCTTATTGCTGCAAATACAAACAAAGTGTTGCTGAAATTTTAATTGGTATGTTGCTAGAAGTGGGAGGTATGCTCACCATATCAATGAAAGAGGTGAGCTGGATCAAAATTCTACCATTCCATTCCTTAGTTTTGGTCCAAACCGAACAGAAAATGGAACCATTCCGTTCCTTGAGTTTTTTCCAAACAGAACACGGGGTTAGAACCATTCCATGATGTTGGAACGGAACCGTTCTATTCCGTCCCCTCTAGTTCCAGAATCGAACACATCCCTAGGGGACAAAGATAGGGGTATCCATGAATCAACCAAATCCGTCCGTGCATGAAAGATATTGTCACATTGAGGTAGTACCGAGTAAAAAATGACACTTCCCTTGTGGGAGTTTTCCAAACAGGCTTTCACCCCATTTTATAAATAAAGCACTGAAAAAAACAGATGATGGTGTAACAACACAGACATGCCCAACATGAAAGAAAAGATACAACTCCAAGTGAAGAAGGAGCTCATTGGCTAGACATAGTAGATATGAGGCGAGCCGCCCCAACAAGGTCATGACGCATGCCATCTAACCGGTCCATGTCTCGCCACCTACATAGCAGGTTTCATTGCTACAAGAAAGCCAAAAATTTAAACACGGATTCAGGGGCCCGTCGAAGGAAAATATGCCCTATCACCATCTTGTTTCTAGTAGTCCATAAGGATCAAGAGATTGCAACAAACACTAATCAGAAGAGATTCCTTCTCCTACCAATACAATTTTCCTGCTCTTCTAGAAACTTGCCAAGGTCTAAAGTCCGTCACTCAGGCCCAGAGGCTTCGAGACGAAGTTTCAAATGAAGCAGGCAGGACAAGAGAAGAGGATATGAGAGAAAATGATATATGGTAACCGGATTCCTTGTGCGAGTTGTTTGCAGCTACTAGATCATTTGTTGTACTAACAGGGAGGAGCTGTGCCCACATGTTCCAGCAGGATTATCTTTGCCTCTAGTTTCGAGGTGATCATTCATTTTCAGGAATGGAATCGATGTAAAAATGTGTTTGTGTCTCACGGCGCATGACTTTCATGTTATGCAATTTCTAGAACTGAGAGCTAGTTCAAGAAAAGAAGCTTGTTTACATTGGTTATAACACTTTAGCTGTCTAAAAGTAGAGTTCGAACTAATTTTATGGTAAAGAAATGAAAATATACGCATGTTTAATGTCAATTGCTATATCTGATCTTCAAGATGTCAACAAACCGTCTAGGACAGTAAGAATGTGTGGTTTCGTTGGTCCGAAGATTATTTTTTCAATCTTTTTTACAGTGAATGAAGGGGCGCATCGAACATTTACATCAAGTTGATACAAGCATAAAATCTACACCTGGCCTCTCCACCTCATAGTGCACACAACCGCTAAGAAAAATAAGAAAGAAGACAGAATAATGTCGAAAAGGAAGGAGAACTCATGAGGCAAAATAGATGTTTGCCTTAACAATGGTTTTCTAATCTCGATTTTATCTTGCAAAATAGTTCAAATGCATGGAGTGGAGATTTCTGGCTACCGGGGCTCCGGTTGTCTCTTATTATTCTAAAAATCTTATTTCTAAGATTTAAAAGGTGTAGATATGAGTATAGTGAAAAATGCACATAGTTAAATCTCCAAAATAATAGAATATTTTTCATTTTTGTATAGCTCATAAAAAAATATTTGGCATGACGATTTTACATGTTTGTAGGATATTGACAACATCCAGAATTCTTTTCAATTATTTGAAAATTATAAATAAAATTTTCGAATTTTTAAAAGAGAGAGTGCTCGGGGGGTGTAGAGACTTTTCGAAATGCATGTAGGAGTATATAACTTGGCTCATTTCTTGCTGCATGTACTTATATCACTTTGCTATTATTTAGGGGAAATATATCACTTTGCTGCCAACGGTATTAATAGGCTTTGGCCCATTTTTCGCTAGCTGTATGGATAGCTTTCGTATCTGGCCTGTAATTTTCGGATCTTATCTATTGGGCCTGGACTCTCGTTCTTTCCCGGCGGCGGCTCATTTTCCTCCATCCCTCGCCGTCCTCTCCGCTCACTGTTTCCAGCCATGGCAATCGCGGCAAGCTTTCACCTGACGATTGCGGAGGCTCCTCATTTCTCGAGCGAAGCACGTCGGCGGCGGAGGCTCCAAATTTGTCGGAGCCACCACGGCCTTGCAGGCGGCCGCTTCTCCGACCACGTCCTCGCACCCTCCCTGCTGCTCCCTGGAGCTCCAAGTGCGTTCTGATTCCTCCCATCGCCGCGCTCAGTGCTCCGGTGAGGCTTTGAGGCCAAAATGTATTTTACATAGGGTTCCTTATTAGTTCCGGAAGGAAGGAGCCAAAGTTTTACTACATGTGTGACTGTGTGTGATTCTGACAAATTTTACATCTGGTTGTAGGTCAGGATTTGGGTTGGAAATGTATGCACAAGTAGTTGACTATCTCACAAACAAAAGCGAAGAGATCTCTGGACAGCAGATCCGGCCTCTGTATGTGTTTCTGAATTAATTTGCTTTCCTTTCCAACTTTAGGTGTGGTTTTGCAATTTTTTTCCTTAGTACTGAAATTAAATGTGACGTGCAAACAGACGCTGTTGATCTGAATATCTAGGTTCTCAACAGATGAAAAGACAAGCTGGATTTGCATCGACTATTTTTTATGTCAGTAGAACCTTTTCACATGTCAAGCAACCTTTCAATAGTGTTTCGATTCCAAGGCGGAGGGGGAGAGCAAGTAGAAGTTTCTTAAAGCTTTTCTCTTTCAGATTGAATGAAATCTTCTATCACATGCAGTAAGCAATACTGTCCAGACTCTCCTCGCTCTAAAAAGAATGCCCCGGCTGTCCCCATCACATCACATGGGCTTAATTACAGTGCCATTGGAGAATGGGCTACTAAATATACAATAACAGTGGCGCGTCTCATTAACAGTGGCGCTTAGGTGAGCTCTTAATATAATCAGCAATTAGCTAGCTAACATTGCAAAAACCAATCCCTAGCTATTAGTTGGTGGAGTCCAGCTCACTGAGGGAATCTCGTTACCAGATCTGTAGACTTTGTCAAGTCTTACTAAGCTTATAACAATAACCGCAAGACCTCATTGCATATTTAGCTCCAATCATGTTTTCCGTGACCTGAACCCGTTCGACCCATTGCTGCTAACAGGTACCACTAAACTCATCCAAGCTGTAGTGTCGATGATCCATATTACCACTAAACTCATGTTGCTATGTTCGATGCTCCTGTTTTGGATGTTTAAGATGTACTGGAATCTTCTACCTCTGCTGAACATGTCTAGCTTGTACTCTGTTCTGACCTTTTTTCGCGTGGATTGATTTGATTCCAACTATATGCTACGTTCAGCTCTAACTTCTTTCTGCTTCATCAGTCTTGAAACAAGTTTCGGATCCCTCTTGCTTTCTGCAGGGTTTGGTCGCATCACTGGACCTCAGATCTACGTAGCAGTTTCCAGTTCATGCTCGATCTGCAGACCACCTGGGTGCAGGGCTAAGTCTCAAGTAGGTATTACCTTCCTTGTTTCCGTTGTTGACTATCCAGTTACTATTAATTAGATCCCCTTTCTCTAATTAAGTTTGATTGCTCATCTACTTTGTGTAGATACAAGAATGGAACCAAATATTTCAGAGCTACTTGAGGGGAGCATGAAGCCAACCAATTGGCCATTAGAAATTTTAGGGAAAATCACAGAATTTTTTTCAACTGATAGAGTAATTGGTGAAGGTAGATTTGGAATGGTCTATAAGGTAACTGAATCATACTTATAGTGAAACAATTGGTAGTTATTTGGGTGACCTATGTTGTGTACGCTATTTCTTTCTATTGTCTGTGCTATTTGTCAAACAACATAGTATACAACTAAATTTACGTAATTAAATGCTCACGCCAAATATTACATAGGGTGTCTTTGGAAACTGGAGTGTTGCTTTGAAGAGGATCAAGAGCAGCATGAAAATTCATCAGAAGATCATTCGCCGTGAGGTTGACAGCCTAATGGAGGTTAACCATCCAAATGTTGTCCAGTTTCTTGGCCTATGTTCTCATGCAGTGGAGACACCAATGAAAAATCCAGAATCCAAACGATACGTTTTCCCCGAGATAAGAGAAAGATTGCTCTGTTCTGAATATATCAGTAATGGAAGCCTTGATACAAAAATTACTGGTACACTAGTTTTCCATGAGATCTTCATTTTTCTGCTCACACAAATTAAATCATTGTACTGGGGATTTCATGTGTCACTGCTTACTTCTTCCACAGATGAATTCAGAGGACTTGACTGGGATAAACGTTATCAGATGATTCAGATGGATATAAAGCCTGCCAATATACTACTAGATAATAAGATGATGCCAAAGATTACAGATTTTGGTCTATGAAGACCAACAGAAAACTCACAAACCATGAGCAGAAACCATTTCTCATAACTGTAAGATACGAATCTGTAAGACTGTTATATATTTACCTTTGCATGTACCTATTCTTTTTTCTTAATTGCTTCTACTTACTTTGAATCCTTATGCATGTTTAATGCCATATGTTGTTAACATCTTATTCAACAGAAGCAATTCAAGCTCTCTCCTTGAGCCGCATTACTCAAAAGTTTTTTCTGCTCAATGTGTGACATGCTTTTTGCATTTTTCTTGCTTGCTAGCTCACTGATGCTCGATTGCAAAAGCCAATTTTCGCATCTAAGAAACCTTCAATGATATTGCAATGGTCATAGTCACTGAGCCATGGCCCACGGCTGAGAGGTGTCACTCAACTCAAGACATATGGTTTCTAAAATTTACAAAAGGGGCCAACGACTTTGGCTTTGAATGGGCTAGTTTAACAAAATATTGTTCATTTATTTTCTCGAAACAATAGCGCTCCGGGTTTGCGGTTCTTCAGTGTTTTTACTTCAAGCAACAATACAAATGAATAACTCTTGAACCATGAATTCAAATGATGGATCTTTTTGACACTGTATTCTTGTGACCAAAACCTCAAAGCTAGACCTCGTTTTTACATATTTAAATGAAATTAGATTGACTTTATTTTTCTAGTGCGTCTGTTTTGTTCACCATGAAGCAGGTGCTAAGATGAATGTTGTCCCCGATGAATGTGTTCTTTGACCTATGTCACTCTTCCATAATATGTATGAAAACAGATTGGCTGATCCCTGCGTAACTTAGCGCAGTCTATATCGGGAGCTAAATCGATGTTCACCTTAATTAGCAATTTATTCAATGTTGTAAGATTTAGATTGTCTTAGTTGATTTTATTCAGTTAAAGCCATGAAAAAACAGAAGAAAAAAAAACGAGCGAAACCAGAGCCTCAATGGGGTGACCAAGCGAGTCATGGCTGACCTCCGGCATGCTTGCTCTGCAGTGTGTACCCTTGTTTATTAATTGATGTATACATATACAAACTATTTAGATGAAAGATTTAGGCATCACACTTAAATACTTAATCATCTTTGTTGAACTGCAGATACTGAGAAGATGGAGGCACAGATGGAATAAATCAAGGAGGAAACCCCATGGGAATACCACCAACAAGTAGCTAAATGCATCGAAGTAAGGTGCCCGAAGAATGACCCCTGTGCACGGCCTTCTGTGTCAAAAATAATGAGCAAATTTATTGATATGGAATGTACAAATAATGAGATGGTTGGCCAGGTACAATACATAACCTCACATATATGCTTCCTAAAACATTAAGGACCCTAACCATAGATGTACATGTGGTGATCATATGTAGAAGCCAACCACTGGATGACGATATGTCACATCATGTTGGCTGGTCCCACCATGTAGTTAACTCTGACATCACAGGCATGAGTGTGTGGCCGTGATATGCAATCGGATGGCTGGAATCATGTAGCGCGCAAAGCTTTCTTTGAGCATGCACTTGCTATTTTTATCAATTATATACATTCCATGTGCAATGGAAATTTAATTGTATTTTGTTCTTCTCATTAGTTTATTATCCACAGATTTATGTGGATTCATCCAAAGTTTTGAGAACAATCTGTTAATGATTAGGCCACCTCGAATTGCATTGTCCAGAAAAGCAAAACAAATTGTACTTTTTAGCCATGTAGGATAGTAAAGTGTACACTTTATGGCAGTGCTCTCATTTATGTGCATAGATGCACATATACAATTTAATGTAATGCATTTTGATTTTGTTGTTTCACGTGCATGTAGATAATCCTGCCTAACTGGGAGGATGACAGCCTGGTGGAGGTTAACCATCCAAATGTACTCCGTCTTTTGGCCAAATGTACTCTGTTTTTCCGCTTATGTTCTCATACAGTGGAGACACCAATGATAAATCCAGAATCCAAAGGATATATTTTCGCCGAGATAAGAGAAAGATTGCTATGCTTTGAATACATCATTAATGGAAGCCTCGATACAAAAATTACTGGTACGCTAGTTTTCCATGCTGATCTTCACTTTTCTGCTTTATTATCTGCTTGCCTGCTTTTATTTTTCAAGTGACGACACACAAATAAAATCACTGTACTAGGGATTTCATGCATCACTGCTTACTTTTTCCACAGATGAATTCAGAGGACTTGACTGGGATAAACACTATCATATAATTCAAGGCATATGCACGGTTTGCATTATCTACACATGGAAAAATGTATTCTTCATATGGATCTTAAGCCTGCCAATATGCTACTAGATAGTCAAATGGTGCCAAATATTATGGATTTTGGTCTATCAGAAGTTCAAGACCAACAGAAAACTCACAAACCATGAGTACAGACCATTTCTCATCACTGTAAGACACAAATCTGTAAGACCATACTACATTTTGTATGTTGTAATCTTTGAAAATGCCATATACGGAGTACAATGCAGAGGGTATAGCGTTCCTGAAAACTTGTTTGGTGGTAGGATATCTGTCAAGTCAGACATGTATAGTTTGGGTGTCATAATCATCGAACTGGTTACAGGTCATAACGGTGTGCCTGATGATAACAATAATGTAAGATTGGTTTATCTTAAAATGTAGAACCTCCTCTTTTAATAATTATATCAAGACTTTACCTTTGCATGTTCCCATTCATTTTCTTGATTTCACTACTTAATTTGAATCGTAAGGCATGTTGAGTGCTATATGTAGTTAAAATCTTATATCAACAGAAGCAATTCCAGCCCTTTCCTTGAGCCACATTTCTGAACTATTGTAATGGCGGCGTGCAGCTGGTGATCAAGATCGGCAAAAAGGCTCTATTGAAGAGGTTCAAAAAGGCAGTGATGCTGGAGTTCACCGGTGGCGATTGCACCACTGGCCGTCCAGGTCTGGACCTGGTGGCTGTTGTGGACGTCAGCGGAAGCATGGATCGCAAGAAGATGGAACAGCTGAACAATGCCATGCGGTTCGTCATACTGAAGCTCAGCCTCATCAACCGACTCTCCATTATCACATTCTTCGGTGAGTCTGCCCGTTGTGGCAGATCACCGAGGCCTCTCAAAGGGAATTGCAGATCTCGGGTTTTAAACACGGTCGCGTGCAACAGCATGGGAGGGATGTTCTCGAACAGCCAAGCGAAAGCACTCACCAAACAACCTTTACCCAGTGCCTCGCTGGCACTAGCCTTTACCCAGTGCCTCGCTGGCCTCCTCACCGTTGCAGTTCGGGACCTCGAGCTGAAGGTGGAAGCTGTCGAATACGAGTCAAAGTTACTTCAGGGGACCGCCAGGAGCTACCCACTGACGCACGGCGGCGACTTGGTGAGCTTCAGGTTCGGCAACCACTACAGCAGGGAAATGGGCGACGTCACTGTCAGCCTGCCTACAATCAGCAGGGAGCCCAGTGTGGAGATTCTCAAGGTCACATACTCATATGGCCACAGGTATTAATCTATTCAAAGAGATGGTATCATCAACGATTTAATCAAGTCGCATGCATCAGATAGATCGATCTATTAATGGGCTCAGTTTATTTGATGTGATTGTGATGAGATCGAATTGACTGCGCAGCTCTTCGGGCCGGGGAGGCCATGGGTGAATTATGGTGTGGCCAGAACGCTGGAGAAGGTGGTGGGGCTGGCAATCCCCTTGCTGAGAGCCGAACTACAGGAGCTCATCGAGACATCTTGCCACTGACTGGACAGTGGACACAGGACCTTTTACTAGAGCTTTTCGCAACGAAGGGCCACGACATCCAGACCTTGGGCCTCAATATGACACCACAGAGGGACCTATGAGCAGGCTAAGAAGTTCCCACAACGATGCGACGATGCCCCTGTCATCAGCTGACGAAGACATGCCGCAGGAGGCTGGTCCTCTTACGATAAATGTTGCCTGCTGGGAAGAGGAGATTTGGAGGTTGAGTTGTGAAAACAAGACGTTGAGGATTAAGCAGGCATACTGTGGAGATCTTATCCTTGGATTAAAGGATCTATTTTTTGGCCTGCTCCGTCATCCTCAAATGATCAAGCGCCTTTTGTACATTTCAGAGTGCATCATGCTTTGGCAGTTGCTACTAAGTTTTCATTTCTAGACGTTTGCCAGTATGGAGAGAAATATCAGGTTTCCATTAGCATAAGTTCACCACAAGGTCTACAAGTTCCAAATACCAATTTGACAAAAGTTAGGAGATATATCACTAGGGACAACAAAAAATATCCATGTCTCAAACAGCCAAGCGAAAGCACTCACAAAGCAAAGCAATCCACAGCAGGCTTTTTTCCAAGCACAAGCACTCATAGAGGAGGCCCACAATATCAACAACAACGAGAATGAACCTGGAGAAAGAACTGAGTCTTTGGTTACCACACCCCAGGGACACACTGTGGCATCAGATTTCCCTTTTCAAAATCCAAAGATATATGTTGATGCTAGTTGGAAGGAAAAAGGAAAAAGTTGTGCAAATACAATTGCAGGTTTAGGAGTCTATGTGAGATGGCAAGTACAGGAGCAAATCACAGATATTTTTGTCATGGCCTCTAAGCAAGGAGTCTCATCACCTATGCAAGCAGAGGCAGAAGCGCTACTGCTTGCGGCAGCAGTTGCACAAAATCTTAATATACAGAATCCTGTCTTCTTCTCTGATTGCAGGAACCTCACTCTGGCGGCTGCTGCTCCAGATGAAAGAGATCAGTTGGTACCCTGGGAAATTAGGAAACAAATAAATCAGTTCCACAGGCTGATCAAGCACTTGGGCTCGCAAATCTTCCATATATCCAGAGAGATTAATGGTGTTGCTCACTGCTGCGCTCATCAGGCGAGAAGATCAATAGGATCTTTGCCTACAAACTCATGCAGAACTCTAGCTCATAGCAAAATTAACTGTCCTATCATCTCTTCTATACGGAAAATGCAGGATGATGGACTTGTAATCATGGATGTACAATGCTTCTGAGCTAAATTTTTTTTTCGGGTGCTCTGCACCCGTCCCTTGTTCAAAAAAAAAAAAAAAAAAACAACCAAGGCCATTCAATCTAAGGGACAGCAAAATAACAACATACTGGCTCAGTTCCATAATTCTTGTGGTGGTTTTGGTTCAACGAGGGAGTAGTTTCAAACTTCATTCCAACACTCATGCAAACAGCCAAGGCCAAGCACTCCAATGTATACTACCATCATACTCCAACCTCATTATCTCCACCACCATGAGATTGAGATGAAGGATCTTCAGCGCCCACCACATCACCATCGACATCTTCATCATAAAAAACGAGACTGAGATGAGCCATAACGCCAACTCGTATTACTCTGTTGCTTTCTTTCTAACCTCATAAATGCAAGTTTTTAACATCTTACTGATCAGCAGAGCATATATTGTATAAGATGATGATTAACCTTCATAATAGTTAATACATGCTTGAAGGATTGAGTATATCTCATAGCTTTAATAGTCTCAGAGAAAATCACGAAAAATTCTCACCTCTTGCTAGGATTTTTGTATGAAAGTAATCTTTCGGTAATTAAAAGGCTAGATTTCTTTCAACCAAAGGACCTTCATTCCGAAGACGCACTAACATGGGATGTAAACCTTGATTTACAATCATATGCCAAAAAACGAAGGATGGCATGGTTGTACATAGGAGCAATTTTAAAAAATTCAACACCGATTTAAAAAAAAGCACATATTCAGGACCTTCCCATACTTAAGACCATGCATTCTACAGAATTGATAGGGTTATCATTTGAGAAAAATACTTATTTAACACTACTTTCCAATATGTTTTCTTATTTGACACTGAAAACTTTTCACTTCTTTTTATGACCATTTGTAAAATTTCTTTGCCTTATATAACACTACCGTCAGTTTTGTTAAAATATTCCGTTAATTTTTTCCGGCCGGACCTAAATGTCTCTGGTTCAATCGTTTGACTTGTACCTGTCTAGGTTTCTTGTTTATTGTTTGCTATATACAAACAGCAAATGGAGGAAAGGCTTATAGCAAAACAACATAGGATCGGAACTGAACACTGCATCGATCATCCTGTGCATCAGTCCAGAGGGGAAACACATGAGATGCTCCCCTGTGCACTTCATCTACTAGTCCTCAATAATAAATTGATCTCATAAATTTGCACAAAACAAATCAAGAAATCAGGAAGGCGAATGGCAACAACATACCACTTGCTCCTATCTTTTTTCCTCTGGAAAGCAATTTTATGGAGGCAATCAAAATAAATGCATGCTTCTAGCCATATTAACCAATCAAGCAATCCAAATTAAGCACTTTGCGTTGTCCAATATAAGAAAAACTTCCGTCTTGTTTTCCTAGAGCTTTTTGTGCTAACACTTATACTAAATTATTTTTAGTTCAACAAAAAAAAAAGTGTGACAGCAAATTTTGGGATTATACGTAAGTTTATTTTTTTTTTTGCGAAGAGGTTATACGTAAGCTTCGTGTCAAAGGTGGTCCTGAATCTAAGAAGTAAGGAACAAATGAAGGAAACGCTTATACCAAAACAACATAGAATCGATGGGAATTGAACACTGCATAAGTCCAGAGGGAAAACACATAATGTTGAGATGCTCCCCTGTGCACTTCATCTAGTCCTCAATAATAAATTAGCTCTCAAATTTGCTAAAAAAATCAAGAAGTCAGGAAGGTGAATGGCAACAACATACCACTTGCTCCGATATTTTTTCTTCTGAAAAGCAATTTTATGGAGGCGAATAGGCAATCAAAATAAATGCACGCTGCTAGCCGTATTAACCAATCATGCAATCCAAATTAAGCACTTTGCATTGCCCAATCTCTACTATCTAAAAAGAAAATGAGTGTTCCGTTTTCTGCCCATTCCACTACGTTGTTTCCCTTCGTCGCGCATCCCGCACGAAAGAAAACACCGTCCTTCTTCCGAAACAGGAAACCGTCGCCACAAAATCCGTCCCCTGGATCGGATCTCACGAGAACACTTCCATCGTTTCCTGTGCTCGCCTAGCTCGAGACCCGCTGCTATCGTCCACGTCTCATGCTGTTCGCCCCCGCCGACCACCTCCTGTCTCCGCACCAGCCGCCGTCGACGCGCGCTCCAAGGCTCCATCCCCCGACTCCACCAACGATGCGAGGACGCAGTTCAGGTATATGACCATGATCGGGCGTCGCCCGCTCGCCAAGCTCGCCGCCATCTCCGTGAATGTCGAGACCTGATGCATCGACATGCCCGTGCAGAAAAGCGCCAAGGGGAGGGACATGAGGGCCATACATATCCAAGTCAATGTGGACGGGGCCTATATTGTCATCGATCGAGATAGTTGCTACGGTTCTGCGACAAGGTGGTGCGGCTTCCACACCGAGATTGGTTGTTTTCCGGAGCTCCCTGCGAACTGTTCTTTCTGCGTAAAATTTCTACTCGAACGTATTCTTTCCTGAATGTAGGTAAAATTTCTACTTGAAACTATTCTTTTTGTGTTTCTCGTCATTGTTAGGGGTCGGCTGTTCATACTGAATTTGGGATTGATCTTGCTAAATTAGTGCCTCACTAATTATAACTTTTTTATATCGATTTGTATAACCTGAGTTTTGATTTGTCCCGAGAACCTACAAGCACATGAACTAAACGAATCCGTAAATATATATGGTCATCAATCTTGATTTAGGAAACAGTGAAAACGGTTTATCTCTTGCACTTGATTGATCAATTTTTTGCCTAAATTAATCCAAGTAACCAATTTATATAACAAGAGATTGGATTTGCCTCCGGCCTAAACAAACCTGCAAGTACCTGAACTAAACATTGTGAAAACGGTGAAACGCTTTTATCTCTTGCACTTGATTGATCAATTATTTGCCAAAAATTAATCCAAGCAACCAATTGGAGTTGAGAAAACGGTGAAAGGCTTTTATCTCTTACGTCTCCTGGCCTGCTCTCTCCTGGACGGACCGGATGAAGCTAGGCACCTAACAAGCAGTGACTAAGGAGAAGTACAGGGAGGCGTAAGATGGAACATGATTCAGAAACGACAGTGACATTGCAGAAAATACCGAAGTAGAGGATCCTGGTGATAAAGACCCGCACTTGTTTGAATTTGGTTTCTGGTAGTGGTTAACACCGCATGTCGATTATTCTTGTTACACCTCCAACTAATTTTCGCTTTTGTAGGAGCCATGGTTGTACAAAATATGCATTCTGCCAATCACAGGTAGCACATAAAATAATATTTGGCAGTGTATCTTGTCAAATTGCACTTCATTTCAATAGTGTAATGGTGGCCATGTGATGAATAACTCAATTCATGGGCTATTCAATTTCTTCATAGTTTTTGATTGGTGTAAAAGATAGAATTTTCCTTGAACTTAACTCGCTTCTGCAATTCTGCTTGTACTGCAATTTGTCCGAAGTCACTGATTTTTTATTGTACTGAACTCTTTCGCTACTTATATTTTATAGAAAAAAAGGTTTTAAAATTTGAGTATAATATGTAGAATATGGCTCCGGACGAGGCTTCGGGCATCTGCGCAGGTCCAGATTCAGGCCGCGGAGCTTGTGGCATCATCAGGCTTACCACTGATCTACCTCACCTTCCGGCTACTCGGTTAGATGCGTTTTTTCTACAATTGTATTTTGTGTTCCATCCCCATCATGGAATTGATGCAGTCAAAAAGGTATGATCCTATCTAGCATGTGCACCTCTCAAACGCATTCCTCTCCAAATTTTGAACAAAACAGCATGTAGATTCCAATACATGATTTTAGCCCACGACGATTGACTTAGAGTTAGAGGAGGAAATGTACCAGGTATTTGAAGCAGATTGGGTGGCCACCACCGTCTGTTAGGTTGCCGCGAGGAAGACGTTGGCAGACTGCCGGTGACATCAACACTTCTCAGCTTCCTACAAACACTCACCAGGAAAGAAACTTTGTATCCTCAAATTCTTTGCTACAGATAAATTACTCATAGAAATAGACATAGACAATTTATCTCAAATGCACAATGTATCTGGATTTATTGAGCTTCTATCAATCTAGATTTATTATGCTTGCGTTGAATTAATGTCTAGGTAAATTAGGCTAGAAATTACCAGTATTTTCTATTTCTATAAAACTTGGCTCTCATATGGTTGGTTAGATGATGTGATTCAATGTGTTTCAGGTGGCATTATTCTTGCACCATAGAGAATCAATGGTAGTTTATCTCTGAATACCATCTGTCGTGAGGAAACTTTTCAAATTTATTCAAGCGGACAATCTCCTAAAAGGATTGAGAATGATTGAATCACCTGTTACTCCAGAAGAAGAGGCTATCCATCATGGACATACCAGCATTGTCCTTTCACAATAGGAGTTTCATAATGAAGGAAGCACATGAATGCAACAATATTTAGATTGAGTTAGGGTGTCTAAATCAAATGAAGAAAGGTGTTCTAGGGGGAACTGGTATGTCGTCCTCTATTGCAAAAATATTTCAATTTCTACATGGTTTCTTTTTTAGGGTACTCTGTAAAGTGCAACTCATAACAAAGTTTTTGGTTCATTTATTTGTTAACTTTTGCACAAAAAAAGTTGTTTTCAGTTCCATGCAGTTTGTGGTGAGGGAAGATTGGTACTTCCTAGATTCTTTAGTGAAAAGCCAGAATAAATTACAAATTAGTGGTCTTCAGTATTAACAAAGTTAAAAATTAGTAGGCCTATCAAATTATTGTCATTTATTTTTTGGATATCTGTGTTGAACCCTATCATATCACATATACACAGATACATGTGTTCATGGTTTAGGCGTCACCTAGGCGTCAAGGCACTAACCCTTCGCCTTGGAAAATTGATCGCTTTATGCGCTTAGGCATACAAAGCGCCCACCTAGGCGTCAGAGCACCCCCTAAGACGTCTTTAAAACCATGCATGTGTTGTAATTTGACCCTTTCCAGTAGTTGTCTTTGGCGTTAAGATTTTTTTGGTGATGCCTACATCAAGTGGCTTTTCCATCGGCACATCTTTGCTTGGTAGATCAACATCCAATTTATCAGGTTATACCCTAAATAGTCGACATGCTATTGCGAGAGGTATGCTGATGATTTCATAAGTATACATGTACAATAAACCTTTCATAGATATGTACAATCACCCTTTCATCTTTTTGTGTTCATTATTTCTTTACAAATATGTTTTGAGATGTAAACTGTCATGTATTCTTTTTATGTGTGCATGATAGAACAGGGTTCAGACTTGTTTTGCAAGATTAAATGTTCTGTTCCGAGGCATGTACACACCAAAGGCTTACAAGATTGAAAAATATAGTTTGATATTAATTAAATATCAATTGCATAGGCTCGAAAGCTTAGACAATACATTTTAAATAACACAATGCTATTTTTCTAGCCAAGCATCAAACTACATCTTTGGCTTATTCCCCACCTTCCGAGTGTTTAGTTACTTGTGTATTCTACCATGGCTAGCCTGTCCAGACACGCGCCTTCAAAAATTTACTCGGGCTATAGAAGAGGCTTGTAGTAATTCATCAAAGTAGGTGTGCCCTCCTCTCGAGTTACTATTCGATATGCGAGGTGTCTTTTTTCTTGCACTTCTGTTTGTAGCATATGGTGAGATGTGCTTGTTTCATGTAAATAGCGAGAAGTTTAGAATTTAGCAAACGTCAAACAACTCAAATATACTTATTGTATGTATTAAAGCACTTGTGAACTGAGTTTACTCTAAATGCAGTTTGAAATTTGGAAATTATGTTGGTTTTTAACTTGGGAAATTTTGCAAATCCGAGACTCGAGAGAAAAGGAGGAAATAAAGGAGGTTCGGATCTTCAATAGGAATATAACATCAACCATCAAAAAAGATATTTAGCAATATATATTAAAATAGTTGATCTTAAAAAGGAGTTGATGTTCAGAACCTTCTGTTGGTGAGAATTACTTTTTCCAAGAATGACCAGAATCAAACCGGAATGCCCAACATAGTGCTAAGTGTGCTTGTTCTTTCTAGGTAGGGCATTATTTCCATTAGTGACTCTCTGACCGTCCATTCTCTAAATTTTTAACGTAAAATAACTGGAAGAAAAAACTTCATCTATCTTACAAAAATAAATAAACGAATTTGTAGAAACCCATGCCTCATCCTTGATCAATAGAAATACCTACCGTGATTTTGTCAGGTACTGGTCATGGTTTTCAGGATCTTCCCATGGAATGTTGTGTGACAAGCCGGCACCTTCGTGAAATCATTATTATTAATATCTTTCTCTGCATGTATCTTTGTTTGCATGCTTAGTTGTACCGAAGATCTATTATAGGTTCAAGTGTGTATTGTTTGGTTACTCCAAAACTTTTGTGGGGTTGCATAGATATGAAAACTAGCAAAGAGAAGTAATTAATAACTTACTATAGCATCTATTCAGTTTTCAGCATAAAAAATTGATTTGGTATTTTAAATTACCATCATTGCTGCAACACTTCAGTATTTATATTACATATATATAGTTGACGACATCCCTATCATGCTTCTTTAGCTTGTTGGATGTGACATCACATGTAGTTATTGACTGTGGTTCCATTGTCCAACGTTACGGCATCTGAGTGTTGCTCACAATGCTACCTGCCAATAGACGAACCGTTTATATCATAGTTTGATTACTACTGCATGCACATATACCTTCTACGATTTGATAGCAATGATCGTTTGTATTCACGAATAGTACTAACATAATGTAAATCCGCACCACACTGCCCTGCTCCTCTCTGTAGTTAGAGTCGTTCCGATAATCTCCACATGTTCTTGCTTTTTATTTGGCTAACTATTACAATCGTTCATTTGTAGTCCCCAGTAACAAAAGAGGTCTAATTTACTAGCTTTCTCTGCTTAGACAGGTACTTGGATGAATCAGATACAAGGAGTGAAAGAAGTAAATTACTGGTGTTGTAAGAATAACGATAAATTATACCTACCGGCTAATTATATCTCATGGCTTCTATGTTTTTTCTATTCAGTCTAACAAGTACTTATATTGATGTAAGAAGGTATGTTAGTATGAAAATTATACCTCTTTTATAACTATTACGCACTGGTTAGTATGTAACGTAACCAAATGAGATGCATTTATGTATGAAATTTACTACACAACACACATGTCTATTCAGTTAGTTGATTATGATGATGGGAATAATTCAAATTAAGGCAAATAATGCTATGTTGTCTAGCTGGAATCTTCTCTATAAATTATACATGTGATCGCTGACACAATACGAATGTCACAGGCATGGAATTTCTTCCGGACTTGTGTATGCGCAAGTTCTTGGTTGTTTGCATCTACTGACGTGGGGTAATTTTTTTGAGAAATTTGATATATTTCTTTGCATATTGAAAAGAGGAAATGAGCGAAAGATAGAGAGGATTGGTAGTGTGTTTGTGTTGATTTTGTTGTTAATGATTGTTGGGTCTTGTCTTGATTATTTGGAGATGGAAGGAAATGAAAGAAATAAATGATTTCGAGTACCAATATTTTGCATGACATGGCATGCCTAATAGCAATGTGTGTCATGGAGGTGCAAAAGATGGTTGATTTTTGTGACATGCAATGACTGTCAAGAAAAGTATATTTTGTGTCTCGATGACCCAATTTTTTCTCTCCCGTTGCATCGCACGGGCATGTTTCCTAGTATAAGAAAAACTTACTTCTTGTTTTCCTAGAGTTTCCTGTGCTAACAGTTACAGATTCTTTTTAATTCAGCAAGCATCAACTTTTGGGGTTATATGTACGCAAGGTTAAACTTGGGTCAAATCAGAGTAAAGAACAAAGTACCCGCAAAAAAGAGAGTAAAGAACAAAGTACATTAGAAAAGATTGTCCAGCAAGTCTCATACTTATGATATTGCAATGTAAAAATAGGAAAGGTTACACAAGCATCGTGAGTCTTGAGAGTAACATGGTTCTTCCAAACATCGTGCTACGCGTCCCCTCGGGGATGGAAACTTTCCATCCCCTGGGTCCCCAACCGTCGGATCTAATCAGATCAACGGCCCAGATCTCTTCCTCCTATCTTTCTTTCCGCGTTTGCTACATTTTTTCCGTTTTTACTATAAATAGTCCCGCTTTTGCTACATGTAGCAGAAAACGGTTCGTTTCAGAAAAAGACCAAATAGACTGGAACCTCACCGGAGACCTCGCCGGCGACCTTGTAGCAAAAAAAAATCCTAATATAGCGAAACCGTGTTTGCCGCAGACTCTCGCTAGAAAAATTGTTGTCGGAGACCTTGTTGCTAAAAATTTACACTAATGTAGCAAAACCACAAAATGGTTATAGCAAAATATTTTTGCTAATGTAGCAAAACCGACTTCGCCGGAGACATCACCGGAGACTCTCGCCGGAGAACTCGTAGCAAAATCATAAAAAATGGTTGTAGCAAACAAATTGTGTGAAAGTAGCAAAAAATATATGAATACTTAGCAAAAATAATATGCTAAAGTAGCAAAACACTAGTAGCAATGACGAATAAAAATAGCAACATCGGCCGACTAAAGTAACAAACACTCTAAACTGTGGTAGCAATGCCAGACACTGTATGTATGTAGCAGAGGGTAATATTACAGTGCGTTAAAAATAAAAAATGTCGAACACCAGAACACCATCGTTGTCGGGATTGTGCTCGCAGCTGCGGCAACAAGCTGCGGGCGGCGCACGACGGTTCGCTAGAGACGACCTGGTCCATGGTGGCGGAGGTGTGCGGGCGAAGAAGAGGGCGCGGCGAGCTCCGGCGGCGCATGGCAAGCTGCGGCTGGCGAGCTTCAGCAGAGCACGACAAGCACATCTGCGGCCGACGCGTGGCGAGCTCCGGCGACGCAGGGCAAGAGAAGCCGCGACCAGCCGGGGTGATGTCCCACAAGTATAGGGGGTGTATCGTAGTACTTTCGATAAATAGGAGTGTCGATCCCAATAAGGAGCAGAAGGTGTTGACTAGTGGTATGGAGCAGAAAATCTCTGTAAATACTTAACAAACAAATTTTTAGGGTTTTTTGATAAAGCAAAGAAATAAAGTGCAAGTAAATAAAGATAGCAAATAATTGCAGCAAGTGGCCGAATCCTTTCTTAGCAAAGGACAAGACGGTTGTAATACTTATGAGGACCAAACGTTCTCGAGGACACATGGGAATACTATCAAGTGCTTTCGTTTCATATAGTTGATTAATCTTCTTTGGTTTTATAAGTGTTGTGTGGGTGAATTTGTGCTAATGTACTGACCTTACTTAGACTAATACATACTTGTGATTAAATCCCTTGCAAACATCCGCAACTATAATAAAGCAATTAAGATAAAAACCTAACCACGGCCTTAAACTCTGAGATCTTACACTCCCTTGTGCAATGGTTTCCTAACGGGGTCTAGGTTTCTGTCGCTCCGGCAACCCCATAATTAGTAGCCAAATACACAATAAATTCCGCTAGGCCCATAAATGATGAAGTATCATATATTCGACATTCACATGACACCACTAGAAGAATAGTACCACAACTTAAATATTAAACCATTGAATAATACCTCAACACAATTCCACTACTAATAACATGACTTCTCCCATGTCCTCAAGAACTAAACGAACTACTCACGAGATATCATATGGATCAAGATCAGAGATGATATAATGATAGATAACAATCTGAACATAAACAATAATTTAATGGTTCCACTCACAAGCATCAACTACAATAGTAATCAACACCGGGAAAGTTTCCCCTAAGAACTATGCAAGATTCAACACAATTGTTACAGCGGGATGGAGTGGTGATGATGGTGCTGGTGGAGATGGTGGTGTGGATGATGATGATGATCCCGATGAAGTCTAGCTTGATGACGGTGTTGATGGCAACGATCTCCCCTCTCCGGGAAGGAATTTTCTCGGCAGAAATCTGTCTGCCGGAGAGCTCTTTCTCTCTCTGTGGTTTCCGCCCCGCAGAGGCAGCGGAATCTTTCTGTGGTCGCTCTCTTGACTTTAGGGTTTTGAGGTGAAGATATAGGCGAGAGGGCGGAGCCAGAGGTGGGCCAGGGTGGCCACAACCCCTGTAGGCGCGGCCTAGGGTGGCCCGCACCTAGGGGGATGTGGGCCCCCTATGGCCCAACTCCGCCTCCCCTTCTGGTATCCTTCGTCTTCTTAGAAAATATAATTTTCCGTAGTTTTTCTGGTATTTTTCTGATATTTGCGAAATTGCATCAAAACACCGCTTTTTCCATCAGAATCCTGACTCCGGCAGTTCATCCTCCAAGAATTATCCAACATGCAAAAACAGATGAAATAACATAAGTATCACCTCTTAATATGAAATATATCAATGAATAGAAGCAATTTATGATATAGAATAGTGATGCAAAATAGACGTATCAACTCCCCCAAGCTTAGACCTCGCTTGTCCCCAAGCGAAAACTGAGCTCAGTAAACATGTCCACAGGTTTATGGAGTAAAGTGTCGATAAAAAGAATACGGACAAGAAGCATCACACTTACCAATACACAACTCAAAGTAGAAAGCAACTCGCCATTATATAACTTAGCTTGCAACAAGTATGGGAGCCACAATAAAGATGCATAAAGATAAATCATAATTGGGATTGGCAAACTTTGTTCTTGGTCAGAGAACAGTTGGCAAACAGTTTTCAAGCAAACTTTTGTAAAGAAGTTTATAACAGGAGTACTTTTGCTCAAACACAAAAAGCTTTTCACAATGATGGCTTTGAAAGTAATACTCATTCAGATAAGAGTCTTGTGCAAACAAGGAAGATAAGAAACATGATTGAATAAATCATCATATGAATGCTTGAAACACAACAACTCAAATGCTTGCTGGAGATAGAGAAGAATAGGTTTACCGACTCAACTTAGAAGTAGAAGAAAGGCCCTTCCTAGAGGGAAGCAGGGATTTCAAATTCATAAAGATCTTTCAAAAGATTATGGAACTTACTAGCTTTGATCTCTCATCTCCCCTATCATAAGCATCTTGAGGTGATTAAGGTTAAAGTGAACAAAGATGGAGTATATGCTTGCCGAAATATAAGTTGGCAATCTCATGTCCCTTGAGTACGAGGGCTACTGTGCCATCAAGTTCGTGAGAGCTTTACTAACTAGTTTTCACATAACAAAATGATTTTTAATTTGAAAGATAGATGAAGCTTGAGAATTTACTTGGAATAGCAATAATGCTAATAGGTAGATATGGTGGACACAAATGGCACAAGTTTTAGTTTAAAGGATTGGATGCATGAAAAGTATTCCCTCTCAGTATAGGTTTTTGGCTAGCAAGGCTGGGTAGCAAGCAAAAGAGTTGAAGGAAACAAGCAAACATACAAGTGATAAAGTCAAACATGCAATCTTCCTTGAAGACACAAAATATCTTAAATAAAGAATACTAAACTTATGATCCAATCAAGAAAGAAAATAAATGATACAAAATACATGTAAGGGCTTTTCTCTTTTCCTTTCAAACCTCAAAAAGTGTTGATACTGACCAGAGCTCGATTTGTGATGACCCACAAGTATAGGGGGTGTATCGCAGTACTTTAGATAAATAGGAGTGTCGATCCCAACGAGGAGTAGAAGGTGTTGACTAGTGGTATGGAGCAGGAAATCTATGTAAATACTTAGCAAACGAATTTTTAGGGGTTTTCTAATAAAGCAACAAAACAAAGTGCAAGTAATAAAGATAAAGAACAAACGCAGCAAGTGGCCCAATCCTTTCTTAGAAAAGGACAAGCCGGTGGAAATACTTATAAGGACCAAACATTCTCGAGGACACATGGGAATTCTGTCAAGTGCTTTCGCTTCAAATAGCTGAGTACTCTTCTTTGGTGGTGTAAGTGTTGTGTGGGTGAACCTGTGCTAATGTACCGACCTTACTTGGACTAATACATACTTGTGATTAAACCCCCTGCAAGCATGCGCAACTACAGGAAAGTAATTAAGATATAAACCTAACCACAGCCTTAAACTCTGAGATCCTACATTCCCTTGTGCAAAGGTGTCCTAACGGGGGTTCAGGTTTCTGTCACTCCGACAACCCCACAATTAGTAGCCAAATACACAATGCATTCCCCTAGGCCCATAAATGGTGAAGTATCATGTAGTCGACGTTCACATGACACCACTAGAAGAATAGCACCACAACTTAAATACTAAACCATTGAATAATAACTCAACACAAATCCACTACTAACAACATGACTTCTCCCATGTCCTCAAGAACTAGACGAACTACTCACAAGACATCATATGGATCAAGATCAAAGATGATATGGTAATGGATAACAATCTGAACATAAACTATAACCCAATGGTTCCACTCACAAGTATCAACTACAATTGTAATTAACACCGGGAAAGTTTCCCCTAAGAACTAAAGCAATATCCAACACGATTGTTACAGCGGGACAGAGTGGTGATGATGGTGCTGGTGGAGATGATGGCGTGGATGATGATGATCCCAATGAAGTCTAGCTTGATGATGGTTTTGATGGCGATGATCTCCCCTCTCCGGGAAGGAATTTCCCTAGCAGAAATCTGTTTGCCGGAGAGATCTTTCTCTCTCGGTGTTTTCCGCCCCGCAGAGGCGGCGGAAATCTTTTTGTCGTCGCTCTCTTGGTATTAGGGTTCCGTGAGGAAGATATAGGCAAGAGGGCAGATTCGGGAGCCGGCCAGGTGGGCCACACCTGCCCTAGGCGCGGCCTAGGGGGGACCCGCGCCTAGGGGGTGTGGGCCCCCTATGGCCCAGCTACGCCTCCCCTTTTGGCTTCCTCCGTCTTCTAGGAAAATATAATTTTCCAATATTTTTCTGGTATTTTTCTGATCTTTGCGAAATTGCATCAAAACACCTCTTTTTCCATCAGAATCCAGACTCCAGCAGTCCATCCTCCAAGAATCATCCAACATGCAAAAACAGTGGAAAAGACATAAGTAATACCTCATAATAAGACACATATCAATGAATAGAGGCAAATTATGATATAGAATGGTGATGCAAATTGGACGTATCAACTCCCCCCAAGCTTAGACCTTCGCTTGTCCCCAAGCGAAAAATGAGCTCAGTAAACATGTCCACAGTATTATGGAGTGAAGTGTCGATAAAAGAATATGGACAAAAAGCATCACACTTACCATTACACAACTCATAGAAGAAAGCAACTCACCATTATATAACTTATCTTGCAACAAGCACAGGAGTCACAATAGAGATGCATAAAGATAAATCATAATTAGAATTGGCAAACTCTTGTTCTTGGTCAGAGAACAGCTGGCAAACAGTTTCACAAACAAAGCTTTTGAAGAAGTTTTAAAACATGAGTACTCTTTGCTGAAAAAGGTTTTTCCCAATGAAGGCTTTCAAAGTAATACTCAATAGATAAGAGTCTTGTGCAAACAAGGAAAAATAAAGAACATGATTGAATAAATCATCATATGGATTCTTGAAACACAACAACTCAAATGCTTGCTGGAGATAGAGAGGAAGTAGGTTTACTGACTCAACTTAGAAATTAGGAGAAAGGTCCCTTCATAGAGGGAAGAAGGGATTTCAAGTCATAAAGAGCTTTCAAAAGATTATGGTACTTACTAGCTTTGAGCCCTCATTGCCCCTATCATAGGCATCTTGAGATGATTAAGGTTAAAGTGCACAAATATGGAGTATATGCTTGACGAAATATAAGTTGGCAATCTTATGTCCCTTGAGTACGAGGGCCGTTCCTCATGCTACTCAACTTTAGTTACCGGTAAGTTCTTGTCATTGTAAGTATATGTGTATCATAGAGAATGTCCAATGGGGTACCCCTTGCACATGGTACATGAGCTATCCCATAACCAAAATGACAAGGTAAGCAGATAATGAGCATCTGAGCGATCTTTTTATTTACTATGTGCATAACTTTTTATTGAGGATGCTTCACAGAATGCTCATTATGGTGATGCTGCAAGTTTCCACCATGATTAGGCATGGCTTAGGCTAGCGGCCCAGGCGTTTCTCTAACACACATACATCACTCCATGAACTTACAAGTTCCCTCTTTATTTCACATCATCGACATCCGCAAACAAAAGAGCATGATATCAACTATGTACTACGTACAAGTGCAATGTTGAAAGCGTTCCCCGTGACAGCACTGTTCTGCTAATTTCAACGTATAGATGCAAGCATATACAACTTAGATGGCACAATGGTTCAAGTCTATTAGGGGCAAGAAAATAAGGTGTGCCATCAAGTTCGTGAGAGCTTTACTAACTAGTTTTCACATAACAAAATACTTTTTAATTCAAAAGATAGATGGAGCTTAAGAATTTGCTTGGAATAGCAATAATGCTAATAAGTATATATGGTGGACACAAATAGCACAGGTTTTGGTTCAAAGGGATTGGAAGCATGAGAAGTATGCCTTCTCAAAACAGGTTTTTGGCTAGCAAGGCTGGGTAGCAAGCAAAAGAGCTGAAAGAAGCAAGAAAACCTACAAGTGATAAAGCCAAACATGCAATCTTCCTTGAAGACACAAAAGATCTTAAATAAAGAATACTAACCTTATGGGCCAACAAGAAAGACAATTAATGATACAAAATACCTGTAAGCCTTTTCTCTTTTTCTTTCAAACCTCAAAAAGTGTTGCTACTGACCAGAGCTCGGTTTGCCAAAACCAATTTAGATTTACTTGATGCTCCCAAAGTGATGCCAATACTTATCAACAAGATCCATCATATAATAGAGATTGCAAACTAAAATAAGAAGTGCAAAAAGTGAAAGATGAAACTTCTCATTAATATTCCATAAAGGCACTCACACCAAGGGATACGTAGATAATCAACTATAGGAGAGATACTTCCACATGCAAACCAAACTATAAGATAACCTCTCTACCAAAGATATGAATCCACTAAAAAGGTAAAAGATAAAAAGATAATGATGGTGATACCACGGCACTCCCCCAAGCTTGGAACAAGCCAAGGGGATGCCAAACCTGATGACGAATTACTCCTTCGGTGGTGGTAGTGGTGGTGTTCTCTTGATAATCTCTTCAATAAGTTTCTTCAAATCCTCAATCTCAAAGGTCAGAGTACGAATCAACTCTGAATTCTTCTCAATGCGGTTCATGATCATGTCGGGCCGAGAATTCCAGTCCTTGCTATTCTTTCCCTACTCCTTCTTAGAGTGTTCCTTCCTTGCATGGTTAGAACGAGTGGTACAAGGAGGAAGTGACTGTGGAGCGAGGATATGACGCAGAGGTTTCCCTCCTGTAGACATCCGTGCTGTCCTCCTAAGCTTGGTAGGTTTTGCCACCACTCCAATGCTTGCGACGGTAGCATGGGTGTCCGGTTGCATGTCCTCCTCCATGTCTTCTTCATCCCCTACCAAAATTTCCTCCTCCTTGGGGTTTTGAGGATCATCTTCCTCGGGCTTCTTGCCTTTGTCGTTGGCGGAGACCATGGTGCTCTAAACTTGAGAAGTTTTCCTGACAGAAACACATCAAAATGAAAACACATTGAGAACACGATGCATGAACCTCAGGGGATCCAAAGGGGGTTATATATTACGAAGTTTCAAAGCATAAGGAAGGTTTTGATACGAAAACGAGGCGGAGACGAGCTCGGGGTGGTCTCACCCCCTCTAGACGCGACCACCCCAGCCTCCGGTTCCTCCTCTATTCCGTCTCGTAACCTCCCTTATGTAATAAAAACATCAAAAATATAAAAAGATTAGGCTTTCATGAACCTTCGGTTTTCACCACTTTTACCTATTCAAAGATGAACTCTGCAGACTCCTTTTCTCCTTCTCCTAGAATTTCCTTTCCTACAAGATCTCACACAAACCTCAATGGCAACATTAGTGTAAGCAAAAACAATTAACCTTTAGGTTCACACTTCAACAGAAATCCATCGAAACAAAGGCTTCTGGTAAGAGGCAAATGCAAATGATGACAGAAATCTGTCAAAACAGACCAGCAGGTAAATATTGATTTTTTTGAAAACCTTCTGTTGCTCAAATCAAAAAGTGAAGAACTAATGGAAGTTGGGTAACAACTTGGGGAACAAGCTCATAAAAATACAGCTCCATCCGTCGTACTGAGCTCCCTCGCGAATTTTTACAATACAACACAAAAATATGTCCCACGACAGCCACTTTTCACAACTCCTCTACTTCACAAAAGTAGTTAAACTTGACACAAAAACCAAAACAAAAAGGATAAGGAGCGGTTATTACAAAGGTAATAACTTCCAAGACTCAACCAAACTCTTGGGTTAACTCCCAACAAGTACTTTTCTTTAATGCCTCTAAGTTAGGCTTGAAACTTTCAAAGATGCTCACATAGGAGATATATATCTGGAGTGAAAAAGAGCATCAAGAAGCAAATAACCAACACATTTGAGTCTCACCCACTTACTATGCATGGGAGTATCATGATAAAACAAATTTTTGAAAGAAAAGTCCATTAGCATAGGAAGACAAAACAAATGCAACTTCAAAGCTTTCAACATAAAACGGAGAAACTTAACATTATTGAGATGCATAAAACCATGTTTCCCTCTCTCATAATAACCTTCAGTAGCACTTTGAATAAAGTTGACAATATAACTGTCACTGGCAACAACTTTATCATCAGAATGAGCATACTTACAGTCACCAAAAATAGGTCCAAGGTCATAAACTGGATCAATAGAAGCAAGTTGTTCCATCCTGAAATCTTTATTAGGCAAGCTATTTTCGCAAGGAGCTTTAGCAAATTTGGAAAAGTTAAACTCATAAGAATCTCCATCAAACTTAGTTAAAACCTTTTCCTTCTTACAATCTATAATATATCCACAAGTGTTCAAGAAAGGTCTACCAAAAATGATAGGACAAGTTTTACGAGCTGCTGAATTAAGTACTAGAAAATCAGCAGGATACTTAATCTTACCACAGAGAACCTACACATCTCTTATAATACCAATAGGGCAAATGGTTTCCTTATTAGCAAGGTGAATAACCACATCAATATCCTCAAGCTCATAAGGACCAATTTCATGCATAATTTCCCTGTAAAGCTCATAAGGAATAGCACTAGAACTAGCACCAACATCACATAAACCATAGTAGCTCACCAATTTCAATATAAAGCACAGGAACACTAGCTTTTCTAGTCTTACTAGGATGGGAGATAATA
Organism: Avena sativa; assembly: GCA_916181665.1. NCBI lineage: Eukaryota > Viridiplantae > Streptophyta > Magnoliopsida > Poales > Poaceae > Avena > Avena sativa. The sequence goes on along the minus strand of OV702282.1, from coordinate 442,918,270 downwards.
TTAGAAGCGTCTTCACAGAAGACAATGTGCTCATCCTCTATATTTCTAGTGACAGGGTCTTTCACAATAGCTACTACAGGTTCAATATTCAATTGCTCATTAGGCTCCACAGTTTTATTTGCACTTTTGCTATTTGCACTAATCATCATAGAATACTCCTTCACCTTAGCTAGGAAAGGTATTTTCTCAACATAAGGTTCAGGAACAATATGATTAGTAGTACAAACTTCAGTGCTTCTAACAGGAACATGACTAACAACATCTTTATAAGGAGCATGGTACTTATTCCACTTCTTCTTGGGAATTTCTATGTAAGAGGCAAAGGCTTTAAAACAGTTGGCAGTACTTTGGGAATCAAGACCAAACTCATTTCTAATATCACAGAAGTCATTAGTTCCCATAAAAGATTTAATGCATTCAAAACATAGTTTATACCTAACTTTCTTCCTTTGTCATTCTCCCAAGATTTAGTGTTCTCTTGAATATGGTCTAGGAGATCCCATTTAGCTTCTTTGTTCATACGTGTGAATGATCCAGCACAAGAAGCATCTAGTAAATCTTTATCATAAAGATAAATCCTAGCATAAAAGTTATTGATAATAATATTGTTAGGGAGTTTATGAATAGGACATTTAAGCATTAGTAACTTCAATATCCCCCAAGCTTGAGTTGTACTCTCTCCATCACGAGGCCAAAAGTTATATCAGATTTCTATCCTTATGAATCTCACTAGGAGGATAGAATTTAGAATAAAAGAGAGATGTCATTTCCTCCCATTCCATGGATTGTCCATTCTTCAGCAGCTTATATCATTCTTTAGCTCTCCCTTTCAAGGATATAGAGAGTAACTTCTTCTTCACCTGTTCAGTTGTGATACCTACACACTTAAACAACCCGCATAATTCATGGATAAAAAGAAAATGATCACCAGGATGGACAGTTCCATCTCCTAAATAATAATTATCTATAACACGATCAATAATACTTGTAGGTATCTTAAAAGGATCTATCTCAACAGGTGGTGGTTCATCTACTATCCTAACAGTGGTAGTAGTTTTCCCAAATAGAAAACCAAGTGGGTTATCCATATTGGAAACAAAGTAACAAACTGAAACAAAAATCAATACTCATAGTAGAAGTTTCCCTTACCAGTTCCACTCTTCAATAGTGCTTCACTCCCCAGCAACGGCACCAAAAAATAGTCTTGATGACCCAAAAGTATAGGGGGTGTATCGCTGTACTTTCGATAAATAGGAGTGTCGATCCCAACAAGGAGCAGAAGGTGTTGACTAGTGGTATGGAGCAGGAAATCTATGTAAATACTTAGCAAACATATTTTTAGGGGTTTTCTAATAAAGCAACAAAACAAAGTGCAAGTAATAAAGACAAAGAACACACACAGCAAGTGGCCCAATCCTTTCTTAACAAAGGACAAGCAGGTGGAAATACTTATAAGGACCAAACGTTCTCGAGGACACATGGGAATTCTGTCAAGTGCTTTCGCTTCAAATAGCTGAGTACTCTTATTTGGTGTTGTAAGTGTTGTGTGGGTGAACCTGTGCTAATGTACCGACCTTACTTGGTCTAATATATACTTGTGATTAAACCCCTGCAAGCATGCATAACTACAGGAAAGTAATTAAGATATAAACCTAACCACAGCCTTAAACTCTGAGATCCTACACTCCCTTGTGCAAAGGTGTCCTAACGGGGGTTCAGGTTTTTGTCACTCCGACAACCCCACAATTAGTAGCCAAATACACAATGCATTCCCCTAGGCCCATAAATGGTGAAGTATCATGTAGTCGACGTTCACATGACACCACTAGAAGAATAGCACCACAACTTAAATACTAAACCATTGAATAATAACTCAACACAAATCCACTACTAACAACATGACTTCTCCCATGTCCTCAAGAACTAGACGAACTACTCACAAGAGATCATATGGATCAAGATCAAAGATGATATGTTAATGGCTAACAATCTGAACATAAACAATAATCCAATGGTTCCACTCACAAGCATCAACTACAATTGTAATTAACACCGGGAAAGTTTCCCCTAAGAACTAAAGCAATATCCAACATGATTGTTATAGCGGGACAGAGTGGTGATGATGGTGCTAGTGGAGATGATCGCGTGGATGATGATGATGATCCCGATGAAGTCTAGATTGATGATGGTGTTGATGGCGACGATCTCCCCTGTCCGGAAAGGAATTTTCCCGACAGAAAACTGTCTGCCTGAGAGATCTTTCTCTCTCATTTTTTTCGCCTCGCAGAGGTGGCGGAAATCTTTCTGTGGTCTCTCTCTTGGTATTAGGGTTCCGTGAGGAAGATATAGGCGAGAGGGCGGAGTCGGGAGCCGGTCAGGTGGGCCACACCTGCCCTAGGCGCGACCCAGGGGGGACCCACGCCTAGGGGGGTGTGGGCCCCCTATGGCCTAGCTACGCCTCCCCTTATAGCTTCCTCCGTATTCTGGGAAAATATAATTTTCCAATATTTTTCTGGTATTTTTCTAATCTTCGCGAAATTGCATCAAAACACCTCTTTTTCCATCAAAATCCAGATTCCGGCAGTCCATCCTCCAAGAATCATCCAACATGCAAAAACAGTGGAAAAGACATAAGTAATACCTCATAATAATACATATATCAATGAATAGAGGGAAATTATGATATAGAATGGTGATGCAAATTGGACGTATCAATTTTCCAAAACCAATTTAGATCTATTTGATGCTCCCAAAGTGATACCAACACTAATCAACAAGATCAATCATATAATAGAGATTGCAAACTAAAATAAGAAGTGCAAAAGGTAAAAGATGAAACTTCTCATTAATATTCCATAAAGGCACTCACACCAAGGGATACATAGATAACCAACTAAAAGAGAGATACTTCCACAATGCAAACCATCCTATTTGATAACTTCTTTATCCAATATATGAATCTACTAAAAAGGTAAAAAGATAAAAGATAATGATGTGATACCGCAACACTCCCCCAATCTTGGAACAAGCCAAGGGGATGCCAAAACCTGATGAAAAATTACTCCTTCGATGGTGGTGGTGTTCCCTTGTCATAGTCCGACTTCCAAGGTAAAGGCTCCCCATCCACAAAGGATGTCTTGGTCTCAAATATCCTGAAACTAGCAGCATAGCTTATGTGTTTAAACCTAGCCTCATACTCACAGTTTTGATTTTGTATGTCGTAGAGCTGTGCTTGCAATTGATTGGAGGTTTGATGGAGTGAGGGTATTTCATCTCGAAGCTCAGCAACCTCCTCCTTATGCCTGGCGATGATTTCTGAACTTATCTTATGGATGACGTCCACTTCGCGTTCCGCCATCTTCTTGTACCTAAAAACTTCCTGCTCCAGTGCTTCCATCCTATCTTCCAAACTGACTTCTCCTTTAGGACCTTGTACTTCTTTTATCTGCACCTTCCCATCCTTGAGTAACAACTCCTTGGGATGAACCTTCAACTCATACATGTACGGGTTGATGACATCCGTGGAGGCATCCTCAATGGGTGATCCATAGGAAGACATTGTGGCTCTAAAACTGAGAATTTGCCTGACAGAAACAGATCGAAACAAAAATACAACGAGAACACGATATACGAACCTCAGGGGATCCGGTTATATATTACGAAGTTTTACTACATAAGGAAGATACTGTGCGAAAACGGGTCGGAGACAGACTCCAGGGGGCTCACACCCCCTGGTGGTATGTCCAGCTGGGGCCCACGCCACTGGTGGGTGTGGCCCACCCGGGCTCCGTTTCCTCCTCTGTTTCTTCTTGTAACCTTCCTTATGGAATAAAAACATCAAAAATATAAAGAGATAAGGTTTTCGCGAACCTTTGATTTCTAGCTTTTTTACCTATTCAAAGACAGACTCTGCAGATTCCTTCTTCCCGACACTTGAAAGTTCCTAACGTACAAGGCCTCACACAAACTTCATTAGCAACATTAGCGTATGAAAAAACAATAAACGTTTGGGTTCAAATTTAAACTGAAATCCAACAAGACAAAATCTACTGAAACAACTCCTTTCAAAATCCCAAAAGAATCTGAAAGGAAATCGATTTAAGAGGCAAATGCAAATGATGGCAAAAATCTGTAAAAACAGACCAGTAGGTAAAGATTGATTTTTTTGAAAATCTTATGTTGCTCAAATAAAAAAGTGAAAAACTAATGAAAGTTAGATAACAACTTGGGGCACAAGCACATAAAATTACAGCTCCATCAGTAGTACTGAGCTCCTTCACGATTTTTTACAATGCAGCAACAAAATCTGTCCCAGGACAGCAACTCTTCACAACCCCTTTACTTCTCAAAAGTGGTTGATCTTGACACAAAAACTAAACAAAAAGGATAAGGAGAGCTTATTACAAGTATAACTTCCAAGACTCAATAAAAATATTGGGTTATCTCCCAAGAATTACTTTTCTTTAATGTCTTTTAAGTTAGGCTTAACAATTTAAAAGATGCTCACATAGGAGATATGGATTTGAAGTGAAAGAGAGCGTCAAGAAGCAAATATCCAACACATTTGAGTCTAACCCACTTCCTATGTAAGGGAGTCTCATGAGAAAACAAATTATTGAAACAAAAGGCAACTAGCATAGGAAGACAAAACAAGTGCAGCTTCAAAGCTTTCAACATAAAACAGGGAAACTTAATATTATTGAGATGCATAAAACCATGTTCCCCTCTCTCATAATAACTTTCAGTAGCACTTTGAATAAAGTTGACAATATAACTTTCACAAGAAACAAATTTATCAGAATGAGCATACTTACAATCATCAAAAAGAGGTCTAAGGTCATAAACTGGATTAATAGAAGGAAGTTGTTCCACCCTGAAATCCTCATTAGGCAATTCATTCTCATAAGGATCTTTAGCAAATTTGGAAAAGTTAAACCCATAATCTTCTCCATCAAACTTAGTTAAAACTTTCTCCTTCTTACAATCAATAATAGCTCCACAAGTATTCAAGAAAGGTCAGACAAGTTTTACTAGCTTCAGAACCAAGCACTAGAAAATCAGCAGGATATTTAATCTTACCACAAAGAATCTACACATCTCTTACAATGCCAATTGGACATATTGTCTCTCTATTAGCAAGGTGAATAACCACATCAATTTCCTCAAGTTTACAAGGACCAATTTCATGCATAATTTCCCTGTAAAGCTCATAAGGAATAGCACTAGAACTAGCACCAATATCACATAAACCATAATAGCAATGATCACCAATTCTAACAGACAGCACAAGGACACTAGTTTTCCTAGCTTTACTAGGATGAGAGACAATATTAGAAGCGTCTCCACAGAAGACAATGTGCTCATCCTCTATATTTTTAGTGACAAGATCTTTTACAATGGCTACTATAGGTTCAATGTTTATTTGCTCATCAGGTTTAACAGTTTTCTTTGTACTTTTGCTAACCACATTAGCTATGATAGAATGTTCCTTTACCTTAGCAAGAAAAGGGATTTTCTCAATATAAGGTGCAGGTAAAATAGGATCAATAGTACAAACTTCAGTGCTTCTAACAGGAACATAATTAACAACATCTTTATAAGGTGCATGGTACTTGTCCCACTTATTTTTGGGAATTTCAATATAAGAGGCAAAGGCCCTTAAACAATTGACAATACTTTGAGAATCAAGACCATACTCAGTACTAATATCATGAAAGTCACCAGTTCCCATAAAAGATTTAATGCCTTCATAATCATAATTTATACCTGACTTTCTTCCTTTGTCATTCTCCCATGCTTTAGTGTTCTCTTGAATACGATCTAGAAGATCCCATTTAGATTCTTCCTTCATACGTGTGAATGATCCAGCACAAGAAGCATCGAATTAATCTTTATCATGAAGAGAAAGCTTTGCATAAAAGTTAATAATAATATTGTTAGGGAGTTCATGAATAGGACATTTAAGCATTAATAACTTCAATCTCCCCCAAGCTTGGGCTATACTCTCTCCATCACGAGGCCAAAAATTATATATTAGATTCCTATTCTTATGAATCTCATTGGGAAGATAGAATTTAGAATAAAAGAGAGGTACCATTTCCTCCCATTCCATGGAGTGTCCATTCTTCAGCAGCTTATACCATTCTTCAGCTCTTCCTTTCAATGATATAGAGAGTAACTTCTTCTTCACCTGTTCAGTTGTGATACCTGCACACTTAAACAACCCGCATATTTCATGGATAAAAAGCAAATGATCACTAGGATGAACAATTTCATCCCTAAGATAATTATCCATAACACGATCAACAATTCTTGTAGGTATCTTAAAAGTATCTATCTCAATAGGTGGTGGTTCATCTACTACTCTAACAGTGGTAGTAGTTTTTCCAAACAGGAAACCAAGTGGGTTATCCATATTGGAAATAAAGTAACAAACAGAAATAAAAAAGCAATACTCACAGAAGAAGTTTCCTTTACCAGTTCCACTCTTCAACAACGCTTCACTCCCCGGCAACGACGTCAGAAAATAGTCTTGATAACCCACAAGTATAGGGGGTGTATCGTAGTACTTTCGATAAATAGGAGTGTCGATCCCAACGAGGAGCAGAAGGTGTTGACTAGTGGTATGGAGCAGGAAATCTCTGTCAATACTTAACAAACATATTTTTAGGGGTTTGATAAAGTAAGGAAATAAAGTGCAAGTAAATAAAGATAGAAAATAATTGCAGCAAGTGGCCCAATACTTTCTTAGCAAAGGACAAGATGATTGTAATACATATGAGGATCAAACTTTCTCGAGGACACATGGGAATACTGTCAAGTGCTTTCGTTTCATATAGTTGATTAATCTTTTTTGGTTTTATAAGTGTTGTGTGGGTGAACCTGTACTAATGTACTGACCTTACTTGAACTAATACACAATTGTGATTAAATCCATTGCAAGCATCCGCAACTACAAGAAAGCAATTAAGATGAAAACCTAACCACAGCCTTAAACTCTGAGATCCTACACTCCCTTGTACAAAGGTTTCCTCACGGGGGTTCAGGTTTCTGTCACTCCGGCAACCCCACAATTAGTATCCAAATACACAATGCATTCCCCTAGGCCCATAAATGGTGAAGTATCATGTAGTTGATGTTCACATGACACCACTAGAAGAATAGCACCACAACTTAAATATTAAACCATTTAATAATACCTCAACACAATTCCACTACTAACAACATGATTTCTCCCATGTCCTCAAGAACTAAATGAACTAATCACGAGACATCATATGGATCAAGATCATAGGTCATATAATGATGGATAATAATCTGAACATAAATAATAATTCAATGGTTTCACTCACAAGCATCAACTACAATAGTAATCAACACTGGGAAAGTTTCCCCTAAGAACTATGCAAGATTCAACACAATTGTTATATTGAGATGGAGTGGTTATGATGGTGCTGGTGGAGATGGTGGTGTGGATGATGATGATGATGATCCCAATGAAGTCTAGCTTGATGACGATGTTGATGGCGACGGTCTCCCCTCTCCGGGAAGGAATTTTCTCGCCAGAAATCTGTCTGCCAGAGAGCTTTTTCTCTCTCTGTAGTTTCCGCCCTGCAGAGGCGGCGGAATCTTTCTGTGGTCGCTCTCTTGACTTTAGGGTTTTGAGGAGAAGATATAGGCGAGAGGGCGGAGCCAGAGGTGGGCTAGGGTGGCCACACCCCCTTTAGGCGCGGCCCAGGGTGGCCCGTGCGTGGGTGGGTGTGGGCCCCCTGTGGCCCAACTTCGCCTCCCCTTCTGGCATCCTTCGTCTTCTGGGAAAATATAATTTTCCATAGTTTTTCTAGTGTTTTTCTGATCTTCGCGAAATTGCATCAAAACACCGTTTTTTTCCATCGGAATCTGACTCCGGCAATTCATTCTCTAAGAATCATCCAACATGCAAAAACAGATGAAATAACATAAGTATCACCTCTTAATATGAAATATATCAATGAATAGAAGCAATTTATGATATAGAATAGTGATGCAAAATGGACGTATCACGGGGCAGCGCACGGTGAGCTCCGGCGGCAGAGTGGAGGCGGCGGAGCGCGCGGCAATCGTTGGCGGCAGAGATAGCAGAGACATACTGTTTGCCTGGAACACACGATAGGGAGATGAGGAATCACGCACGGAAACTGTCGGTCAAACCTAGCCCCAGCACGAGAGCGTCGACGCGTGGCCCGAGGGATAGAAAGTCACGTATCCCGGGGGAGGCTAATCATTTTCCTTAGATGAATGAAGTATGCCGTTGGGAAAAGCTAGCTACAAACCGTCCCTGTGAATAACTCTCAGAATGCAGCCGGTAGCGCTGGGACGGCCGCGTTGAAGACTTCCTCGGACACCGGCAGGATCCTTTGCGCCTTCAGTCTGACTGACCTCTAGCGGCGCAAAGCAGCAGCAACATGCAACGAGCACCACGATTGCCACCATTATATGGCAAGCACAATCGACACAACGATTTCGACGAGCCGTGAAGGGTGGACGTGGAGAGCTATATGGGGGGGGGGGGGGGGGAGGGGGGAGGGTGATCCCCCTAGACGTCCAAGTGGAGGGAGAAGGGACGTCTAGGGAGGAGGGGCCAATGCTCCCCCATATAGTATTTTGAGTTGTTAATTTTTTTGAAAACAAAAATCCTGCACATACATATCTCCACGTTTCATGTACGACCATATTTTTGGTAGCTTGTGTAAAAAAGACAAAGAAAATGTTTCTTGGAGAGCTTTTTTAGCACAAAATTTTATTTTTTCGCACATGCCAAAATAAAAGTAAGGTTTCTGTGGAATGACTCTGCTGACATATGGCACGTGCCACGTGGAGGTAAACGCATGAAATTTTTTCCCATAATTTTTTTAAATTTGAAATACGTATAAAATACATTTTAAATAAGAGGTAGCATATACTCCTCGGTCCCAAAACTCCCCTCTCGCGCCCGGCTTGTTTTACTCTCCAAGTTAATACTAGTACTTTGCTTCTAACTGAGTATGAAAACTAACTGCTTTTCCTAACTTCTGATCTGATTCTGGCGTGCTTTCGTTATAAAACTGGTTTCTATAGAAACTCTGACCGTATAATCAATGCTTCTTACAGGAACTTGCCAAATATTCACATAAACTTAAATTGAAAAAACTTTAGGTGGTTTTACATTTAAAGAGATTTGCTTGAGCTTCGAGGAGAGAAGAATCAGTGTAAAGACTAACACAAATATCAGAATTTATCCAAAAAACGATGCATGATGAAAACTTCAGTTGCTTCTTTTACAAAATTACATGCTCATTAAACCTTTTCTTCTTTTCTAATGTGTCCTTCCATGAAAATGGCAACCACCTTAGGTACTTTATCCTTATATTTTCTCCTTGTATATATTGATGCGGAAAGGCTTTCAGGACAGGTTGCCAAGTGAAAGGAACTCATAATTAACTAAAGATGAAGAACAAACAAACTTTGATTAAAACAAGACCTGGTCCATAGATTTTCGAGGCCCTAGGGTGACGACGACAACAAAAGCCTCTTATTGACACTAGTGGAGCTTTTCGAGATCCAGTGGGGAGGGGGCATGGCCCCCCAACTCTTAAAAATTATTAAACATATCCCTAATATTTAGGCTAAAGTTTTAAAGATTACTCAAAGTTTAATTATGATGGGTGTTCTTGGCCTCTCAGCAATCTCTATCAACCTTCGTCACTGGTGGACATGCTGATGCCAGTGATCCAGGCCCATACCCGGGTCCAGGTACATATGCTCAGACTGATCAGCCATTCCCCACTTGAAAACATCTTAGGCGTGTCAAATTTAATAGATATTAACCGTATACATTTAGATTGTAGCTACATGCGTTAGACAAACTATACATAGCTAAGCTATCTATAATGTGGTAACAAAGTTAACCATGAGCTAGCTAGGAGAAAGAGTATAACATGACACTAGTAGAAAACGGACCTTTGGTCTAGATCTACGAACCGGGACTAATGCCCTAATCCCAACGTTTAGAAACGGCCGCAGGGCCCAGAAGACATTAGCCCCGGTTCGTACGGAAACTTTAGTCCCGGTTCGTTTAACAAACCGGGGCTAAAGGGTCTGGCGCTGGAAAAGAGCAGATGCGTGGACCTTTAGTCCCGGTTTGTTTCTCAAACCGGGACTAAAGTCCTCGACTATATCTTCTTCCCCTTCCCAGCTCGAGCCATTTCAAGCTCACACAAGCATCTCTCTCAAATTTCTCTCCTCAAGCTCGAGTTCTTTCCAAATTTTTTTAAGATTTGTGAAGATTTTTTGGCTCCACATCTATCAAGGGTCATAAGAGGTTAGTAAATTCATCATTTCATCTCTTATTGCTTATTTTAGCTCATTTCATGCTCTAGAAATGGATAGATTTGTGTGGATTCTATCTCTATATATATCTAGTTAATTTGGCACATATAGTTCTCGAAATTCATTTGATATACATGAGTTAATCCTATCTACATATCTTGGTTTGACACGTTGTCTTGAAATTCAGACGGTTCATATTGCATATCATGTCACCGTCGAGCAACAAAATATTTTTCTTTCTTCTACCTGTCGTCACAAAATCCATTGAAACAAAAATAAGTACCAAAAGTATGAAGACACACATATATATAGTGTCGCCCTAGCATTTTAGTTAATCATCGGCCAGTTAAGCAAGAAAACAAAAACATGAACACGCCAAGGAGCTACCAAATTAAATTAGTGAGTGCCTCTATGGCGAGCTCCTCGAAGGTGTCTAAGGACGAGGCATCCTAAAACATCTTCGAGAAGCTCTGCCATAGTGGTGTCCCTGCTCTCGCACACCATCTTTCGGTTCATATATTTTCTAGCTAAATCAGTATGCTGGTGGAGCTAACTAATTTCACATATTAGGGAGTGCCTCTACGGCGAGCTACTCGAAGATGTCTGAGGACGAGGTCCTAAGACATCTTCGAGAAGCTCCGCCGTAGTGGTGTCCCTGGTATCGCACACGATCTTCCTTGCAGTTGATAGTTCACAAGGAAGCCTATTTATAGATTAAGCAACACAACATAGTGTCGACACTCATGACATAATGTCGACACTCACCCATGTCATAGTGTCGCCACCCACTGAAACAGTGTCGCCACTCACTGGCATAGTGTCTCCACTCACGACATATAGTGTCGTCACCTACTTTTAGTCCCGATTGGAGTGTCCTTTAGTCCCGGTTGGAGACACCATTCGGGACTAAATGGGCTCAGGTCGTCCCCAGCCTGCCGCAACCCCTTTAGTCCCGATTGGTGTGTCCAACCGGGACTAAAGATGTAGTAGAAAGTTTTTAAATCAGTGCATAGTTGTTTGATGTATACGATGTGTTCTTTTATTTTTAGACTAGTACTACTCTTAGCATCGTGATTTTGTTTGATGAACTTATAAAATGCAGATGAGATGGCAATGGATGTACGCTGACCGAATCTCTGACGAGTTCATTAAAGGCGTGCGTTCTTTTCTCGTTGTGGCAGAGGCAAACAAGCGGAATGGATTTATGTGTTGTCCATGTGGTGAGTGTCGGAATCAGAAGTAATACTCTTCCTCAAGAGTCCTTCATGACCATTTGTTTCGGTCCGGTTTCATGTCTGGCTATAATTGTTGGACTAAGCACGGAGAAAGAGGGGTTATGATGGAAGACAACGAAGATGAAGAGAATGATGACAACTATCCTATGTCCCCTGAATACGGTGGTACTACAATGGAAGACAATGATGATGAAGAAGCAGAATAACGTGCATCATATGAGCCAAATGATGATCTTGGTCGGGCCATTGCTGATGCAAAGGGAGAATGTGATAGCGAAAGGAGAGGTTGAAATTTGAGCAGATGTTAGAGGATCACAACAAATTGTTGTACCCGAATTGCGAAGATGGCCACAAAAAGCTAGGCAGCACACTGGAATTGCTGCAATGGAAGGCAGAGGTCGGTGTGCCTGACAAGGGATTTGAAAAGTTGTTGAAGATAATGAAGAAGCTTCTTCCAAAGGATAACGAACTGCCCGCCAGTACTTACGAAGCAAACAAGGTTGTATGCCCTCTAGGATTAGAGGTACAGAAGATACATGCATGCATTAATGACTGCATCCTCTACCGAGGTGAGCAGTACGAGAATTTGGATGCATTCCTGTTATGCACTGCATTGCGGTATAAGATCCGACGAGATGACCCTGGTGATGTTGAGGGGGAGCGCCCGAGGAAGAGGGTTCCCGCCAAGGTGATGTGGTATGCTCCTATAATACCATGGCTAAAACGTTTGTTCAGAAACGAAGAGCATGCCAAATTGTTGCGATGGCACAAAGAAGACCGTAAGAAAGACAAGATGTTGAGACACCCCGCTAATGGGTCGCAGTGGAGAAAAATTAAGAGAAAGTACCCGGACTTTGCAGGTGACGCGAGAAACTTATGGTTTGGTCTATGTACGGATGGCATGAATCCCTTTGGGGAGCATAGCAGCAGTCATAGCACATGGCCTGTGACTTTGTGTAACTATAACCTTCCTCCTTGGTTGTGCATGAAGTGGAAGTTCATTATGATGCCAGTGCTCATCCAAGGCCCGAAGTTACCCGACAACGACATTGATGTGTACCTAAGGCCATTAGTTGAATAACTTTTACAGCTGTGGCACGGACAAGGTATACGTGTGTGTAATGAGCACAAACATGAGGAATTTAACCTACGGGCATTGTTGTTCGTAACCATCAATGATTGGCCTGCTCTTAGTAACATTTCAGGACAGACAAACAAGGGATACAATGCATGCACACACTATTTAGATGACACTGAAAGTATTTATTTGGATAAGTGCATGAAGAATGTGTACCTAGGGAATCGTTGTTTTCTTCTGCCCACGCATTCCCTAAGAAGGAAAGGAAAGCATTTCAATGGTGAAGCAGATCACCGGAGTAAGCCTGTTCGTCGTACTAGTGATGATGTATTTGATATGCTGAAGGATTTAAAGTAATCTTTGGAAAGGGTCTTGGCGGACAGTCCGTTCCGAAGGACGCTGGCGGACACGCACCCATGTGGAAGAAGAAATCTATATTTTGGGAGCTACCCTATTGGAAATTCTTAGAGGTCCGCTCTGCAATCGACGTGATGCACCTAACGAAGAATGTTTGCGTGATACTGCTAGACTTCTTGGGCGTGTATGGAAAGAATAAAGATACACCAGAAGCACGGCAGGACCAACAACGTATGAAAGACCGAGAAGGCGGGCATCGAGAGCTGTTTCAAGGTACTGCCAGCTACGCTCTTACCAAGGAAGAGAAGGACATATTTTTTGAATGCCTGAGTAGTATCAAGGTCCCTTTTGGCTTCTCGTCCAATATAAAGGGAATAATAAATATGGCAGAGAAAAAATTCCAGAACCTGAAGTCTCATGACTGCCACGTGCTTATGACGCAATTTCTTCCGCTTGCTTTGAGGGGGCTTCTGCCGGAAAATGTTAGAGTACCCATTGTGAAGCTATGTTCGTTCCTCAATGCAATTTCTTAGAAGGTAATCGATCCAGAAAGTCTACCAGGGTTACAAAAATATGTGGTCCAGTGTCTTGTCAGCTTTGAGTTGGTGTTCCCACCATCCTTCTTCAACATAATGACGCACCTTCTAGTTCACCTAGTCGAAGAGATTACCATTCTCGGTCCTGTATTTCTACACAATATGTTCCCCTTTGAGAGATTCATGGGAGTCTTAAAGAAATATGTCCATAACCGTGCGAGGCCAGAAGGAAGCATCTCCAAGGGCTATGGAACAGAGGAGGTCATTGAGTTTTGTGTTGACTTTATTCCTGACCTTAAGCCGATTGGTGTACCCGAATCACTGCATGAGGGGAGACTTAGTGGAAAAGGCACGCTAGGAAAGAAAGCAAAGATATGTATGGACGGACATTCTTTCACTAAAGCACACTATACAATTCTGCAAAGTTCCACCTTGGTGGCTCCGTATATCGAGGTGCACAAGAATATTGTACGCTCGAACTACCTAGGGCAGTCTGACCGGTTGATTAGAGATGAACACATGAAGACTTTCGGCGGTTGGTTGCAGACACATCTCATGAATGACACCACTGTTGGAGATCAGTTGTACTTGTTGGCCAGGTCTCCATCTTCAACTATATTGACTTTCCAAGGGTACGAGATAAATGGGAATATATTTTACACGCACGCCTAAGATAAAAATAGCACCAACCAAAACAGTGGTGTCCAATTTGATGCAATGGACGCGAATGGGAAAAAGGACACATATTATGGTTACATAGAGGACATATGGGAACTTGACTATGGTCCTAATTTCAAGGTCCCATTGTTTCGATGCAAATGGGTCAAGATGACAGGAGGTGGGGTAACGTTAGACCAGCTGTACGGAATGACAACTGTGGATCTCAATAATCTTGCGTACGGAGACGAACCATTCGTCCTTGCCAATGATGTGGCTCAAGCTTTCTATGTGAAGGACATGTCTACTAGACCGAGAAAAAGGAAAGATAAGCAAAAGAATACAATATCATACGATGAGCCAAAGCGCCACATAGTTCTTTCAGGAAAAAAAACATGGTGGGAGTTGAGGACAAGACAGACATGTCAGAAGATTATGACAAATTTCATGAAATTCCGCCATTCAAAGTGAGAACTGACCCAAGCATACCGCTAAATAAGGAAGATGCTCCATGGTTACGGACAAGAAGAGAACCAAAACACTAGATGTGGATGTTGGTGATGTAATGTATTAAACCTTTTGTGAATTAATCCTATTTTTCATCGTCATCGTCATTTAGTAATATTAAAAACTGGGACAAACCGGGACAAACAGGAATTTCTGAGATTGCTGTAGGCAGGTACCAAAACACTAGACTAGGTAACACTTAGACATTTATTAATATTAAAAACGGGACAAACCGGGACTAGCTAACACTGAGGATTAAAGCCACCCCCTTTAGTCATAATCATGCCTAGTCCTATAGTACGCAGCTTCAGGGTCTTGTTCGTCATCGTCATCATCATCGTCATCGTCACCTGTCACTCCGGAGATCCTCAGCCCAGCCATGGCATATACCGGGGGCACCTGCCACTCCGGCCTCGGATTCACGGCGGGCGGGGGAGGAGTCTCCTGGAAGACGATGCCGCTACCGCAGGGCGGGGAAGGGGCCTTCTTGTTGCTCTGTGGCGGGTGGACTTGTGGGCACCATAGGCGAGGATGGTCTCCCTCGGCGATGTAGCGCATCACGCCAATGATAGTACGATTCGCCCACCACAGACGCCGTCCGGCTTTGTTGTGGTTCACCGGGGGCGTACCATCACCCTCGTACCTGGCGAGCTCCCTTTCCCGCCTGTTAGCAAAGAAGGCATTCCAGGTGTCGTAGTTGTCGGGATCCCACTGGGGATCCATCCGCTGCTCCGGCGTGAGCTCGTGGTAGAAGTGGTTCATGATGTCCGCCTGTCGGGCAGAGCCTTGAGGCACGGGAGGGACAAGAATCCCTCCAACGCTCAGCATCCAGTCGGCGGGCGGCCGGTAGCCCGGCGGGTAAGGATAGTTGGAGGCGAACAGCGCCTCGGTATCCTCGAGGGTCAGAATGGCCTAGTAGGCACTGTCCATCGTTGTGAGAGAGGAAGGTGTGGATGTATGGATAGCCATGGCGTGGTCGGCCTATATATAGATTGAAAGGGCGGGAAAACATGGCGGGAAACGGTGGGAAATGGCGGGAAATATCTTTAGTCCTGGTTAGTGGCTACAACCGGGACTAAAAGCACCGTTCAGAGCTAAATGCCGGGAAAACATGGCGGGAAGCGGTGGGATATGGCGGGAAATATCTTTACTCTCGGTTAGTGGCTACCACCGGGACTAAAGGGTGGGTGGGTATTTATATCCACCCTGTGCTCCCCGGTTCGTGCACAAAACCGGAGCACACAGATCGACCCCGCGCCGCCGTCTTCCTCCTCGTGCAGAGCCACCGCGCTGCCGCGCCGTCAACCACCGCGCTGCGCCCGCGCCCCTCCCCGCGCCGCCCGCGCCCGTGCCGCCCGTGTCGCCCGCGTCCTGTGTCGTCCTGCTCCGGCGCCGCCCTTCCCCGGCTCGCCGCTGCGCCGCCCGCGTCGTCCCTCATCAGAGCCCACCGTGCTGCCCGCGTTGTCCACCACCACCGGAGCCGCCCCTCCCCGCGGTGAGCTCAAGTTTTTTTGTTAGTGTTAATTTTGTTAGTTATTTTGTCAGTGTTAATTAGTAAGTGTATATAATTTTGTTAGTGTATTTTAGGGTTAATTAGGGTTATTTTAGGGCTAATTAGTTAGGGTTATTTTAGGGTTAATTAGATAGTAAGTTTAGTGTAATTTTTTCTTAGAGATTTTAGTTAGTGTTTAATATATTTTATTTTGATAGTGTAATTTAGTTAGTGTTTAATATAGTTTATTTTAGTGGATACTATTTATTTTCGTCATGGTTAAAGTATATAGTTTTAATTTTAGTGTTTAGGAAATTATGTCGATTCCTCATCCTCGTTCACTCGGCGTGAACAATGGAGCGCTACTAGACAGTATCGCCAGGCATCCACGGGGCTGGGCTCCGTCGGGCTGGCACTGGGAGGTGCTACCAGCCGGGGGACGTCGTCTGGTGAGGAATCCAGGTGTCGTCGTCGACCCGGATCTTCTGTGGTGGCGGCCGAGTGGTCCAGGTGCGGTGTAGAGGGAGCCGGCCCCCGACGAGGTGGTACACCGTCATGTCAGGGAGGAGGACGAGCACGTCCGACGCTACATGTACATTTTAGAAGTCCGGGTCGCCAATACCTGGCAGCTTCTTCAGGCACCTTACCCGAGATATTCTCCGGTGATGGTTCCTACTCTTTGGGTGCACACCTCCCGCGGCTCAGTAGCCGGGGCTCGACGTCTTCGCTGAGCTAGATGTGTAATAGGGTACCATCTTGTATTTGAGATGTATTGTTGTTTAATTGGTACTTTATTGTTGTACTAGCTGGATTATTTGAGATGTATTGTTGTTTAATTGGTACTTTATTGTTGTACTAGCTGGATTATTCGAGATGTATTGTTGTTTAATTGGTACTTTATCTTTCTTTATCGCATTGTTTAAGCTGGATTACTTTATCTTCCTTTATTTTATCGCATTAAGCAAAATGGTTTTATCTTTGTTCTGTATTAGTTAAGTTATGGACGGTAGAGACAACGAAGAGAACATCATGTACAACATGATAGATGAGGGTACAGGAGGTTATCATTACGATGGAACAGACGACGATGGAGATGATGATGGCTCCCAATACCTCAACTTGGATGAAGCCGACAGAAGAGACGACTATGATGAATTTTTTGGTGGAGACGACGGTGGAACTGACGGTGGAGACACCATAGCAAAGATCGGTGAGGTATATAAATCCTCTGCTGATCACGAGCTAGTAGATGCATTAGTTGACTCATATATATATATGTAATAACGACTGTTTCTTCTCTTAGACCTCCGCATCGGGCGAATCTTCTGCAAGGAAACAAGGCCTGACCAAAAAGTTGGCCGATGGTGCATGTTTCACTATTGATTTAGTGTCTGAGTTCGGTGAACCTTTGGAGCCGAAAGAGGCCGCAAGTGTATTTGTATACTGATGCGGAGTGATAGTCGGGGACGCCATCCCAATCACCACTCAGAAGTGGAATACGCCAGGAAAGAAAAGTTATCGAGTTGGAGAAACTTTTGTCGATGACAGGGCCAAAGAGGGTCTTTGGAATTCACTCATGGCACACTTCTCTCTGCCTGAATTGGACACTCGTGAACTCAATGAGGCATTGAGGTTGCAAGTCAGAAAGTGGGCCCTTAAGAAGATGGGCGGACAATTCAAGGACTGGAAGAAAAGATTGTACAACAACTTTGCCAAGAAGGGCCTGACTCCGCCATTCACTGGCCCGCTGGAGAAGCAGTGGGATAACTGGGTCCCATTTGTGACATACAAGGAATCACATGCAACTACGGCCAAGTCAGAAAAGAATAAGTTAAATGTGGCCAAAAAGAAATACCACCATACTATGGGGACAGGTGGCTACAAGACGGTTGCGCCGAAGTGGGAAAAAACCGAGAAACAAATGCGTCAAAAAGGGGTCAAGCCAGTTACAAATCAGTGGCCTGTGGGGTCAAAAAATTGGCTCCTTGGGCATGGGGTGTCGTATGACACTGAAACCGGGGAGATTATTGTTACAAAGAAGGCCATTACTAAACCCAAAGATGAACTTGCTAAAGTGATACAACTGATAAAAGATGGAAAGTTCATTCCCGATAGAGAGAATGATGAGCTGACATATGCCCTCGGGAATCCTGAAAAATTCGGACGAACACGAGGCTTTGGCCCATCTGTTCCATGGAAGACAGGGTTTCTTGATGACATCAACACTTATAGAAGCCGATCCAGAAAAACAAACCAGCAGAAGGCGGAGGAGGCAGCCCGGTTGGAGGCGGTTGAAAAAAGGAACGAGGAATTTCAAGCCATGTTCAAGCTGCAGCGGGAGCAGATTAATGAACTTAGAGTACTGGCCCGACAGCAAGATCCTGCATTAGACAGTCCGGTGGGCCCATCTCAGCGGAGAAGCAGCGTGGCTTCCACGGAGGTACAAGCTAATAATCTAATGCTGATGGAGAATAATGCACCGGTGATAGATGATACAGCTGGTGCAACGATGGTTCGCTACCTCGTGGATGAAGTCGAGGCAAGGACAGCTTGTGATCGAGCTACATGTCACAGTGAAGAACATTTCTATGAAGGTGGCGCTCGGCTTTGCTTTACCTTGTCCACCGGAAGCGACCTACCATGGAAGTCAGATTCCAGCTGGCTATGCTCGTGTCGGTGTGGATGAAGTTGAACTGACATGTCGATCACTTGAGCTTGACATCCCTGCAGGCGAAGGGGAGAAAACACTGGGAGAAGTGGAGGGTGGGATCATTCTTTGGAAAAAACAGCACATCGTGTTTCCAGGCTGGGCGCCAAGGCAATCTTCTCCTCCGAGAAGCAATCCATCACCTCCGAGGCCACCATCACCTTCGAGTCCACTGTCTCCACCGATAAACAATAGTCCACCCCTTCCCGAGAGGGATCACAACGCGACTGCATCTCCATCTCCGGCGCCTCCGCCTCTGGCCACTGAATCAAAGGGAAGAAATCGGAAGAATAATACCGCTACGTCGAGGGAGACCCGATGCCGAAAACGACAAGATCCTCTCCCAAGAGTACCGCCGTCTCCTCCCAAGTTAGCTTATCACCGGACTGATGAGGAAAGCGTGGTGATCTCCCGGGACGAAGTGAAGGCCCATTTTGCACCAAAACAACACGATCCATAGGTGCAAGTTGATCCAAAAGTCAAGAAGCACTTCAAGGCATTCCTTGAGCAACCACCCCAACATGTTCAAGCAAGCATAAACAATATCAATCACATTCTATCAACCATATTCTAAAAACTATCAGAATTGTTTAAACCTTAATAAAGAAATCTTTTCTTCAAAAGTTATTCGTTTTTCCATTTCAGTCAACATATGACAATTAATCATAATCACATTACTTTATACTTTACTTGTATACTTAGGATTGATAACACTTAAGTTCTTTATAAGTGACATTACTTGTAAAGTAAAAATTTGAAGATAAACAATTATAGTATAAGCAATCTTGAGTAGCATTGCCACATTTGTGTGTATCTCATTATTTTATGATATTATAATTACATGTTGTTTAACACACAATCACAAGCCTTAATAAGAAGCACAAATATGAAACTTATCTAAAAGGACAACACATTCTAACAGGAACCATTTCTAGTTTCCAAACCCTAGATCAACGTAATCCCCGGGATTCGCGTTTATCAATTGCATTACATTACTTATGCATAATAACATTTTGCTTCTTTAAACATTAGTCCTTACCAGATTTCAGATATTGGATCTTATATTGTGTTGAAGACCGCGAGTGCATAATCTTGCAATCACAAAAGGCAAGTTCACACTTTCTCATGTCCTTTGATTATTTTCTGTAAAGTATTTTGCAAATCCAATGTTGTCATCACCTGCATTTGAAAAAGGTCAGAAAACACTATTTTCATAATAATATGATTATAGGTTAACCTACTATGAAAGTTCTGGTGGTAAAGCAACATATTATCTAGGACTTAACAACCAATGTCTCCAGTGATTCTTGCGCCGTATATTACGCGTTAACCATGAGATTTGGAATGGGACAGAGAAGTCAGCGGTATCCTTTTCCTCTCGTATGGAGGCAAGACGACCTTAACGTGATGTTGTGATTCCTTGTGTGGATCCAACATATGGGTGGGCACCCTTATGCCCCACACTTTTGGTGTCTAGATTATCTATGAATTCTTTTTAGTGGTATAGTCCATTTGATATGGAACTTGCCAGGGCATCACCAGGTCATAGAGTCTTCGGGAACTCATCAGGGTTTTAGCCTGCCCGAAAGGGGGCTTAACAGAAATGATCCGGCCCCGAAGGATCGTGCAGACATATGGGATCACGGAGAGGGCAGTGATTGGCTTGGATCTTAGACTGGGCCCCATACCAAGGAAGTATGGACAAGGTCATGACTTGGTTGTGCAACAAGGCTAAGGTCTCTCATGGGTAAAGTAACGCACCTCTACAGAGTGTAAGAACTGTAACTTGTTACTCCCTGTTCTGGGAAGGAGCTGCGAACGCGGCGGGAAAGGAACTCCATGAAAGTTCTGGTAAACCCGTGAAGGCTGACGGACATAGCTTTTCAGATTAAAAGAAACCTTTGAAGAAATGTTTATGAAAACTTGCATTGCCTACGACCTACGGTCTGTGGCTGTAGATATAGTGCATCAAACACTCCTTTTCTAGTGAACTTGCTGAGTACGCTCGTACTCACCGTATCTTATTAACCCTTGCTAGATTCTGAAGCCATTAAGACGATGTCTACATCAAGTTATGCTCCCGGAATCATCATCAGAAGCTAAAGCTCTGCAATGCAGTCAAGAAAGTAAACTTATACATCAACTCAAGTGAAGATGAAGTTGCTGATTAGATAGGAATATATTATCTAGCCATAGAACCTACTTCTATAGTGTATTGCAATAGCAGCAATGCGAGGCCAATAGTTCAGATACTAGTCTTATTGGTATGATAGTTTTTGAGTTGTTTATTTCTGACTCTTCTTTGTAAGAAGTTTCTTTCTCTCTCTTTAACCTAGAGTGTTCTCTGGATCTTTTGTAAAAAGTTGAGTTGTAACCTATAGTCATGTCTTGGACCTGCTGTGTTTCTGTTGTACCACTCTAAGGGATGTAATACTAGTGAACGGTGTTCATTGGTGTTAGTCAACGGCTATAGTGTACTACATCATGCAGTGGTATGCTGGGTCGCCGCAGCTGGTATGAGAGCATATGCTTTGACCTTAGGATTAAAACCCTTTTAGGAAGATCTGTAGGTTGGATAGTGACTATAGGATCCATCTTATCTAAACCAAATATTCTTATGACTTGTGATGAGTATCCACTTGAGGATAACCTTGTCACACTTAAGTTTGATGCCTTGGTCATCTTTCTTAAAAGTCGTTATCCATATTTTCTCAGTATAGTGCTATTTAGTGTCTTCCGATGGAGATATAATCCACCAAGATACTGTAGAAAAGTCAATCGCTCATATTAGATTAGGATCAAGTGTAAGACGTCAGTTGAAGTAGTTTAAATGGTGTAGCCTAACCCTAGAATTCATGTAAGGCAGTGGGATATTATGGTTAGTTGATAACCAAAGATAAAATGATGAATATCATTAGGATAAATGTTGATGTAATGAGTAGTAATCATGTGGGATTCACTTGAGAAGTTTACGTGATGAAGTGAAATTATGTTAAGCCTTAATAATAGTGTAGTGAAACAAAGTCATCATGGCTAGATTAGCTCTTGAATTATGATAAATAGGTAAGACATAACAAGATCATGGTGAGATTAGCTCCGAAACCATGATGTAAGTATAAGTATGACAAGTACTTAGTAGATTATCTTGAGGTAGAAGTAGGGAAATAACATGGTATAACTATGATAGAAGTCATAGGTGTTAGAAATTTCCAATAATCTTTGGTTTAAGTTAGCAAATATAATCTGATTATTCTTTTGGAGTAATCATGTGAGGTTAGTTTACTCATAAACAAAGGATGGTTATAGCTAGTCATTCCAAAGGTGAGACAAAAGTTTAGTCAAAACCAAATTGAGACCACTTTGCTTAATATTATCTTGTTGCAATTGAGCAATCTGGGTAAATTATGAGGCAAAGAATAGTTTGACCTTACGTGCTCAGTATCACGATGTAAACCTATATGAGGAGGTGTCATATACTACACAACTAAGCCTGAATTCTAGAGATGTTATACTCAACTACTATATTCCGTGCTTAGAATATTGTGTGTTATATGTACCACATTTGGATTTATTGGTTTTTTCTTGGATCTTCTTGATTGACTAGATATGTACATGAAGTTTGACTTGGTGTGCAAATGTATGTTGCAACATCCAGTCATTACTTGATGTTATAGATCTAGATAGAATAAGGGAATTCGTGTAAGGGAGTGACGATTTTCAAAGATCAAGATGAAGACTTACATGATGAATGAAGCAAGTATAAGGAGTATCAACACAATTTGAAGGATGGATCAAGTTCAGATCATTCTTAGCCAGCTATAAGAAGGAAGATTAGTGTAGAATATGTATGGAGCAACAAGAAGTGATGAAAATAATTTCACCCAAAATAGGTAATGTTGCTAAAGAATTAATGAAGTAGCGGTACCTAGTTCATGGAAGTATCATGAATTAGTACAAAGAAGAAGATTTGGAACCAAAATGGTATTCAAACTCTGACAATTCAGAGTGAATGCCAGAAGTATGTCGGAAACCGTAGGGTAATACATACACCCTAGGATGGTTCGCAGCAGGTATCGTGTCCGCAGCTGGTATTTGGTTAACTTAGTTAACCAGATCTTCTTAAAAGTTGCATAAAGAGCATAAAACTTGGCCTAAGTTAAGTAATACATAAATGAGTGTTAAAAAATTGAAGCGACCGTCTTTCGAGATTCTTCGCGAAATCAGGCCTACCAAAGACAAAAAGTCCAAACAATAGGTAAGCCAAATAATGTTGGAAGATTCATTTCGGAGATCCACAATTGTGTGGGTATACCGAAAGTTCTTTCGTGAAACCTTAAATATGTTAAGTATAAGCTTAACAAAGACCAACATCTTAGTTATAAAACCAATGGTTATTATATAGGTACTTTAGAGACCATTAGTAAGCCCTAAGGAGGAGAGTAAATAGTAAACGGAAATACTATTATCTGAAAACCCGAGTAAAGATTGGAAAAGAAGTACTAACCTATGACAATACTAAGCCTTATTTTCATAAGGACAAAAGAAGTCATCATTATTAAAGTACTTTTGGAAGTATGTCCGGATAAAAGATCGAAATTACTTCAATGTAGTAGTACTCAAATCTTAAGGTGTTGGACAAAATGAAGTTGAAGGAGTACTATAGGTAATAACAAAAGATCATCTAAGGCTTAATAAGGTAAAAGCCTTATTAAGGAGTTCAAAATAAGGAGAGAAATAAATAAGAGACCTAAATTTAAGGAGTTCAAAATAAGGAAATAACCCTAAGGGATTATAGTAAAAGGAACTCTGGAGTATGGAAGACAACGAGTTGGAGATTGGAAAGAATGATAAGTATTCAAAGAAACAACTCTTAAGGCTTAATAAGGTATTGAACAATTCTAAAAGAAACAACTCTTAAGTGATCCTTAAGTGGTAATAAAGCATATCCAATTGGAAATGTGTAGAGAAATAAGTAATTCCGATGGCTATGGATTAAATGTGTTCAACACAACAACCTTCGGAAAGACTCTCAGTATAAACCATTCAAAGACAAACCAAATACAATCTTTGGGCCACAACTATTGTCGAATACAATTTAAAACCCTATTTTAGTAAGACTTCCTAAACCTTACATAGTATAATAAGGAAGTTCGATGATCAAGTAAATGCGTTGGATTAGGATACCTAATTAGGGAAGAGAAATAAATAAGAGACCTAAATTTAAGGAGTTCAAAATAAGGAAATAACCCTAAGGGATTATAGTAAAAGGAACTCTGGAGTATGGAAGACAACGAGTTGGAGATTGGAAAGAATGATAAGTATTCAAAGAAAAGATCTGGATATGGGATACTACAATTATTCCAACTTGAGGTTACCATGGAGTTGAGAAATGTTGTAACCAATACAAGTCAAATTCTCATTCCGAAACGTGAGAGTTTACGAACTTTGGGGACGAAGTTTATTTTAAGGGGGAGAGTCTGTAACATCCCAACAATAGAGCTTAGAGATAAGCTAAACATAGATATGTGCATTGCATTCATGCATAGAAAATCTGAATAATTTTCGCGCTTTTGAACAAAACTTGTCAAAGTGATTGAAGCTTCTCTCAACTTGATGTAATTGGAGTAGATCATCAAGTTGACTGCTGTAAGTTTCAATATGACCTTTGTTAAAACCTTATTTTGGGTAAACATGAGTTGATCTAAGGGTAGATCAAATATAATAAAACTAAACCATCAACACATGGTTTAATGACTAATAGTTGATCCTTGATAAATCATATCATAGTATTCATTACATAACTCATGAATACCAAGTTTAAAATACAACTCAAGTAATAATAATTTAACAACTAAATCTTGATCTATCTTAATCTCATCTACTTATACCATGAGTATCATCGTGATATCTAACCTTAACTCTTTAGGGAGATTAAGTAGGAAAGAAACCAAGTCAACATCATTCACCATATATCTTACTTTTTATATCAATCCTTATCATTTCTAATTAATCTTATTCTAATATCTATTGTTCATCAATGTTGAGTAATCAACTATTTATTCACCAATTCTTAAACTATAAATTCTTGATCTATCAACTCTTGTCCTTATCATAGCATTCACCTAAGGCCTGTAAAGAAAGAAGTAAGAAGAGGTAAACAGTAATGCTAGTTTTAGATATCATCTATAGGATGGGAGTGATTGAAGAGAATCAAATCAATATGATAATTAATGGGTTAACTTACTCTTGAATTGATAGAAGAGTTATTTGGAATATACAATTGTATGGTGATAAAGAAGATTACAAGGATGAATACTGAAGATAGTTACCAGGAGTAATCCTATTGGATCAAGTGGGTATAGTCAATGAGTAATATCTCATAGTCAGGTAGAGATACTAAGAAGATAATTATAATACAACTGTAATCTTGTATTGATGAAGCCTTGGTTAGCCAACTGGAAACCTAAACCATAAAGGATCAAAGGATTATAATGATGATGCTTTAGCCAGCAAGATTGAATGCTCATATCATGTATAAGTGACATTGGTGGGTAGAACATGATTGAAACCTAGTATAGATATGTTATCCTAGGTTAGCCATGATAAGTCACCATGATATGATGTGAAGCTGGAATATAAGATACTGGAGTAAAGTAGATATAAGATAGTATGACTAAGCTAAAGCTAGAGTAGCATGGAGTTGTTGAAGTAGTGCTATTCCTCTTAAAGGATAGTAAGCTTTTGAGGAAAGCAGAAATAGATATATAAATCTATTGGAGTAATATTAGTGATGGAGGATAAAGGAAGTGTATGAAAGGAGTTAAAAGTAACCACTTAATGGATTAGAGGTTATCATTAGTGGAGTAGTGGATATAACCAAATATAGATATGAAAAGATTATGAAAAGCTTCAGTGACAATTTCCTAAGGTTTATAAGTAAGATTACAAAGTAATTTATGAAGAAAGAGAATGATCCTTCAAATGGATTTGGAGTCATTCTAGAAGTGGGAGGTATTTCTATGAGGGAAGTGTTTTGAGATTTATTGACAAGCTCATTGGATTTACAAATGGATTTAGAAGAATAAAAGGTGGATAAGAATATTCCTGTAAAGCAAATCTCATCATGTTAACACATGATGATGGATAGAAAGAAGTAGTATATCTAGGAAAGCAATTCCTTAATTAGAGTCCAGGATTGTGAATTATGGAAGATAGGAATTCTTGATAAACACTAAACCTTTATTCTATAATTAACTTAATAGTCATTTCCTCTG
This sequence comes from Avena sativa, assembly GCA_916181665.1. Taxonomy (NCBI): domain Eukaryota; kingdom Viridiplantae; phylum Streptophyta; class Magnoliopsida; order Poales; family Poaceae; genus Avena; species Avena sativa. The sequence goes on along the minus strand of OV702282.1, from coordinate 442,892,080 downwards.
ACTGATTTATCATCCTATTTCCACAATGTCTTATAGGAATATTTTCCTATAGCAAATCACTCAAGCATATCTTTGTCATTTCAAATTATCATAACCATATGTGCTTAGGAGTTATGTTTATCAATTCTTCTCCATGAGACATTCCAGAAAATAACTTTCTATTTTAAAGGGTAATATCATTAAAGATCACAAACATAAATACAATATGTTTAGCCATTAATCTTTACTCACATCAACAAAAGAATATAAGCATATTAAGAACCCTAAACCCTAGGGCAAGCATTTACAATTCAAACCCTAACTCCTATATTAGTTATAATAAAATATATATACCTTGTTATTCCCTAGATTCATGGGAGTAATATTAACCATATTAATTCCTTTGTATATCATACATCAAATAATGATATATGATCATTATATAAAAATTTCCCTCCAAACTATAAGTTAACTAGAATTAAGTTTTATAAACAAATAAGGAAATATCCTAATATAAATCCATGGTTGATTATGGAGAGAAAATTCATCAGAAAGCTTATTACAGAATATTAAAAAGGGTTCATATAAAGAAAATAAAGAAACATAACAATATATAATAAAAGTTCACTAAATGATACTAAAGACATTCCAATATTGCTACAATTATTTACCAAATAAATTATGTAAAGAAAGATTCTAAAACAAATGAAAAATACAAATATGAAAAATGAAACAGAAAATGGAAAACAAACAGAAAGAAAAAAATAGAGGAATCAGTTCTAGCCTGAGGCCCATTCCCCTCTCTCTTACTCATCGCCCACGAGCAGCCACAGCAACCCAACAGTGGCCCAAGCATAGCCCAAGACCGGCCCATACCCCTTCGCATGATCTGTTCGTCGTCTTCCTCCCGGCAACGTCGACCTCCCGATGCGGCGAAGCAGCTCGCTGGCCGTCACCCCACCGTCCGGCCGCGCCAAGATCCGCACCACCGCTCTTTGACGTCTATAAAATCCCAGCGCCGCCACTGGAAAACCCTAGACCCCAGTTCCCCTTCTTCCTCTCAAATTTCCTCTCTGACCCGAAACCCTAGCTCCTAGACGAGCTCGTGCCCCGTCGAATTAGAGCGCCTCTTGGACAACTGAGACCACTCCCATGATCTCTGTGCTAATCCCGTCTGATTGCCCCCTCTTACGAAAGCTGAAGGAGGCCAGGAAGCCTCAATCGGAACCTTGTTCCCGAAGTCCGGTCGCCGAGCTCTCCGTTGATTTCGAACTCCTCACGTCTCAGCAACCGCTTTGCTACAATCCCGTTGAGCTTTCGATGCTCGGGAACCATTTATTTTTCTCGATCTTGCCCTAATTTGTTTCCCCGACGAGCATCTGTCACCGTCGCCGTTAGCCACCATCGCAAGCACTATTTCGGCGACCAAATACGGGCGGCGCAACCACCACTAGAATCGCCTCTGCCTCCTCTTTCCGATAAGCCCAAGTACAATCCCGCGCGCACTAAATCGCTGGCTTGATCATCAACCTGAGAGGATCAAACACGAATGACGTCAGCGTGACATCACGCTGATGTCATATTCCTATTTTTCTCATTTTAAAAATTGTGTTAATGGTTCCTGTAATAAATCAAAACATTAGATATGACGTGGCATAGACCCCACTGGTCAGTGACTAGGGTAAGAATAGACCTGGTGAGAAAAACCTTTCACCCCATGCTGACATCAGCATTACATCATGAACTATTTAGTTTATTAATTCTAGAAATTAAATAAAATGATTCAATCTTATAAAATCAATAACTTGTGTTTTATAATTCAGAAAATATGTTTAATATATGAAAATTTTCAGAAAAATAAAATCTACAACCTAAAACTATTATCAAATATTATTATGTTAATTATTTAAATAAATATTATTTAATAAAGGTTTTATAAGTAATAACACTTTGATAATTCATATTTTAATAATTAGTAAATGTTAAAAAGATAAATAAAATAACCAAAAATCTTAGAAAATGAGAATTATAATTTAAAACTATAATCATGCATTATTATTTCACTTAATTAAATATTTATTATTTATTAAGTATTTATATAGTAATAAATTTTATAAAAATCATATCTTATTATTTATAAATCATAAAAATAAATGTAATATACCAAATTGATCACAAAAATAATACTTACATGTTAAAAATATCACATTCCACTTTTGAGGTAAATAAAAATTTAAAACACTTTAACAACTTGAATTTAAACCTATTTCCTTAATTGATAATTAAGATAAGGGTAAATAAAATTGCTAATATCTCTAAAATTAGTCAATTGAGTCTAATAAATAGTATTAGTCCTAAATATTGATATTATAAATTCAAAATGGTTTAAAACATTTTAAATACAATTTTATTGAATCATCATTCAATTATATGTGTAGTTTATTTTCTAAAAAGATCTATATAAAGTATAAAATCTTCAAGAATAATTTGGGATTAAATAAAACCTTTTTACTTCCCTCAACCACAAGTTTATAAACAAATCAAGACACTATAGTGAAACCATAAGTAGTTAAGTAATGTTATTTTCCTGATTACAAATTATAACCATTCATTCACAAAAAGATAAATGATTCTATTCCAATATAAAATCAAGAAACCACTACACCAAATAAAAGTATAACCATTCTTAAGTAACTTTAAGGAAACATTATAAAGTACACAAGGTACAAATAACATAAGCAATATACCTTAAGTCCATCTATGTCTTTAAAGTGAACTTTAGTCTACAATACTTCAAATACTATGATAAAGACTTTGCTATGTGTTTTATAGTTAATTTTGATCTATTATAATTAAGTTATAAGCATCTCAAGTCCAGACTATTCAAGCAAGCATAAACAATATTAATCACATTCTATCAACCATATTCTAAAAATTATCAGAATTGTTTAGACCTTAATAAAGAAATCTTTTCTTCAAAAGTTATTCGTTTTGCCATTTCAGTAAACATATGACAATTAATCATAATCACATTACTTTATACTTTACTTGTATACTTAGGATTGATACCACTTAAGTTCTTTATAAGTGACATTACTTGTAAAGTAAAAATTTGAAGATAAACAATTATAGTATAAGCAATCTTAGCATTTCACATTTGTATGTATCTCATTATTTTATGATATTATAATTACATGTTGTTTCACACATAATCACAAGCCTTAATAAGAAGCACAAATATGAAACTTATCTAAAAGGACAAAACATTCTAACATGAACCATTTCTAGTTTCCCAACCCTAGATCAACGTTATCCCCGTGATTCGCGTTTATCAATTGCATTACATTACTTATGCATAATAACATCTTGCTTCTTTAAACATTAGTTCTTACCGAACCAATGATGCTGATTTCAGATATTGGATCTTATATTGTGTTGAAGACCATGAGTGCATAATCTTGCAATCACAAAAGGCAAGTTCACACTTGCTCATGTCCTTTGATTATTTTCTGTAAAGTATTTTGCAAATCCAGTGTTGTCATCACCTGCATTTGAAAAAGGTCAGAAAACACTATTTTCATAATAATATGATTATAGGTTATTTACCATGAGGTTATAACACACTATGAAAGTTTCGGTGGTAAAGGAACATATTATCTAGGACTTAACAACCAATGTCGCCAGTGATTCTTGCGCCGTATATTACGCGTTAACCATGAGATTTGGAATGGGACGAAGAAGTCAGCTGTATCGGAAGGAAATCTTATACGACCCTGGGTCGTACCATCCGATCGTGGACCCAGTTTTCCGTTTGACACGTAGCGTTACCAATCTCAAAGCCTCTCTGGTCTCTTAGTCAGTTATTCCCCAATTTTCCTAATCAAATCCCTAATCTCACCGGTTCCAAACCGTTCGTCTACCTGCGATTCATCTCCCCGTCCCTTTTTCTTCCGACGGCGCTCAAGATGGCGACTGACGTCGAAGACGACGGCATCACGGCGGGCGGCCATGAAGCGGACATGGAAGCCGATCCACCGGAGCACTCGCTGCGTACAGCTCCTCCACCAGTGGTGAGTACCGTATACATCTACAAACTGAATCATCCCCGTGCACATGGTGAGTATACAGCTCCTCCACCGCCTAATCTTTTCTTGAGTCTTGACTGAATCATCCCCGTGCACGTGGTTGCAGGCTGATAATCAAAATTCGTCATCTAATAAAATTGTTCCAATAGTTGGAATGTGCTTTAAATCTGAGGAAGAGGCATACAAGTTCTATAATTCTTATGCTAAAAGTAATGGATTCAGCATCAGGAGGTGTCACAGAAAGTTTAGAGCAGATGGAACTTTGTCTTCTAGATATTTTGTTTGTAGCAAGTCAGGTGTGAAGGCTACTCATCCAACACATGTAACAAAGAAAGAACAATCTAGTTCCAGGACTGCTTGCAATGCTCGTGTTCAATTCAACATTAATCGGGAGGGTATTTGGAATATTCAAAAAGTTATGCTCGATCACAATCATCAGATGGTCAGTCCGGATAAGAGGCACATGCTTAGATCTCAGCGTCAACTCCTAGATGCTGACTGCCACATGATTAAGCAAATGAGTACGTCCGGAATTAAACAATCAGAAATATATGATTTCTGTGAGAAATGGTATGGTAAAGATGGTGTATCCTTTTTGCAAATGGACTGCAACAATTACCTGCGAAGTGAGCGCTCAAAGTATATGGAATCTAAAGATGCACAAACACTAATGGAGTATTTAAAGAACAAGCAAGTTGAGGACCCTTCATTTTTTTATGCAGTGCATCCAAATGAAGAGGATGGTAGGATAATGAATATCTTTTGGGCTGATGGGCAAGCTATCATGGATTATTCTAGTTTTGGGGATGCTATTTCTTTTGACACCACATTTTCAACAAATAAATTTAAAATGCCATTTGCTCCGCTTATTGGTGTCAATCATCACAAACAGACTATTCTTTTTGGTGCCGCATTGCTATACAATGAAAGTGCAGATTCATTTGAGTGGCTTTTTAGAACCTTCCTACAAGCTATGTCTGGTAAGCAGCCTGAAACCATATTCACTGATCAGTGTGCGGCCATTATAAAGGCTATTGGAAATGTATTCCTGAATACACGCCATCGTCTTTGTTTGTGGCATTTGTATCAGAATGCCGCTAAACACCTAAGTCAAGTAATCAGCGACAATCCCAAATTTCTTAAAGAATTCAAGAGATGTGTGTATGAAGATAGATCAGTTGCACACTTTGAGAATAGATGGCATGAGCTGTTGGCAAAATACCACGTTATGGAAAATTCTTGGATGAATAATTTGTACAAGTTGCGTGAGAAGTGGGCTACTATTTATCGCCGAGATTCTTTCAGTGCAGACATGACGTCAACTCAGAGAAGCGAAGGAATGAACAATGTGTTCAAGAAAACTTTCCGCAAAAGACTATGTCTTTCAGATTTTTTTGAAGCATATGATAAGTGCACAGCTCGTATTCGTAGGAAAGAAAAGTATGAAGATTACAAATCGCGCCATACCATTCCAGTACTTTGCCTTCCTGACCTACCTTTGTTGAAGACTGCAGCTGAATCATACACCAGGACGTTGTACTCTGAGTTTGAAGAGGAAATCAGAAAGCAATTTAGTTTGTCATGTGTTTTGCTGGGCATTGAGGGCACAATTAGCACTTACAAGGTGACATCCTTCCAGTACAAGAATGATGAAGCTATAGTCGCCTTTAACCCATGTAATTTGGAAATATCTTGTTCATGCAGGTTGTATGGTTGTGTAGGTATGTAACACATGCTTCATACTTTTTTAATATGGCAATATTTTTATTTACCTTATGAAATTATTCTGAATGTTGTAGGTATATTATGCAAGCATATTCATAAGGTTTTCACCTGCTGCAATATCATTACCCTTCCAAGTAATTACGTACTTAATAGATGGACAAAATATGCGAAGCGGGAGATATTTACATCCAAACCGAATATCAATGATAGCTTAGACTCCATGTTTGCACATACTTCTCGGAAGATGATGTTGCTTGCATTGAAGTGTAAACCTTCAAAGGAGGTTCTTAGATACCTCAATGATGGTATTGATAAGTTGGCTTTGGAAGTAGGTGATTTACTTAGCAAGGTAAATTTGGACGAAGTTGATGAGCCTGAAAGTTCCGCTGAAAGTACTGAAGAAAATTCCAAAACAATGGTACCATTTAAAGATCCTGAGCGAGTAAAGGTTCGGATGGAAAAAAGATCAAAAGATGTTCTAGAGGGAGCAAAGAAAGGAAAGAAAAAAGGTACTTTTACTGTTATGTGAGAATAAGTGACAAGGTTTTCTCGTTTCTAATTTCTTGTATATACAAACAATGTGCAGGAAAAGTTTCAAACCATCCAGCAAAGGAATCAGTAGTTGTTCCACTTAGAGTTGAAGCTTTACAAGCTGATTGTGTTGGTAATACACAAGCTGACTGTAATACAAATCCATACACAACTGTGCCTTTTGTTCCACCTATCCATGGAGAATTTACAAGATTGTTGTTTGAGGTTCATGGAGATGGCACACCACTGCCTGCTGCTCGTCAATTGAATTTTGGCGAAGGTTCATCAGGTTTCTATAGTGATGTGTCACACTAGGTGCCTTAATGCTAGTTAGCTGGGCATGTCAGCTAAATGATGTTATTTACTTGTTAGACATAGCACTGAAGCCATCCTTTTATTGCTACCTGATACTATGTGGTTATGTTCTTTTGTTGGTACCTGAATATTGGTGATATTGTCAAATCTGGCATAATATATTCTTGTTCAATTGCTGAAACAAGTAGAAGAATAGGACTGCAAATACAATGTTTTATTCACACAGCGATCTTCAGAAGAAAAATGAACAAGGGTTATACTCAGCTACTTGAGTTGATATCCTGACAGTGTCGTCTTTCTAAATCAAACACCATCTGATGGAGTGGCACACAATGAACAGAGAGTTCAGATGCACTTCAATCGGCATGCGTAGATAAGGAATCACAGCGAGCAGGGAGTCGTGGCGCAAGCGCCGGCGGAACCGCGACCAGTTCCGGCGCCGCACACACACCAGCGTCCCCTCCACCGATGGCGCGGCGCCGTCCTCCCCCATCGACCGGCTGCCGACCAATCTGATCCCGGCCAGAGACGCAAAGCGGAATTAGAGCCGCAGGGCTAGTCCATGGCGGGCGGTGGTGCGCCGGCAGTGCCTCGCCGGCGGGAGCCACCGGTTGCATCGAGTAGAGGCAGGACCGTGCCGGCGGGAGGCACCTGTGGCGTCGAGGAGAGGCAAGACTGTACGGGCGAACATTCAGTAATTGGGAATTTGGGGATAAGTGGGCTGTTTGCTTTGAGATCCGTGTTGCCAGGTGTCAGCCTACCGAGCTGGTCCAGCGAGCGAGCATACGACCCCGGGTCGTATAAGATTTTCTTCGAGCTGTATCATTTTCCTCTCGTATGGAGGCAAGACGACCTTAACGTGACATTGTGATTCCTTGTGCGGATCCAACATATGGGTGGGCACCCTTATGCCCCACACTTTTGGTGTCTAGATTATCTATGAATGGTTTTTAGTGGTATAGCCCATTTGATATGGAACTTTCCAGGGCATCACCAGGTCATAGAGTCTTCGGAAACTCAACAGGGTTTTAGCCTGCCTGAAAGGGGGGCTTAACGGAGGTGAGCCGACCCCAAAGGATCGTGCAGACATATGGGGTCGCGGAGAGGGCAGTGATTGGCTTGGATCTTAGACTGGGCCCCATACTAAGGAAGTATGGACAAGGTCATGACTTGGTTGTTCAACAAGGGTAAGGTCTCTCATGGGTAAAGTAACGCACATCTGTAGAGTGTAAGTACTGTAACTTGTTACTCCTTGTTACGGGAAGGAGCTGCGAACGCAGCGGGAAAGGAACTCCGTGAAAGTTCTGGTAAACCCGTGAAGGCTAACGGACATAGCTTTTCAGAATAAAAGCAACCTTTGAAGAAATGTTTACGAAAACTTGCATTGCCTATGACCTACGGTCTGTGGCTGTAGATATAGTGCATCAAACACTCCTTTTCTAGTGAACTTGCTGAGTACGCTCGTACTCAACGTATCTTCTCAACCCTTGCTAGATTCTGAAGCCATTAAGACGATGTCTACATCAAGTTATGCTCCCGGAATCATCATCAGAAGTTAAAGCTCTACAATGCAGTCAAGAAAGTCAACTTATACATCAACTCAAGTGAAAACGAAGTTGCTGATTAGATAGGAATATAATCTCTAGCCATAGAACCTACTTCTATAGTGTATTGCAATAGCAGCAATGCCAGACCAATAGTTCAGATACTAGTCTTATTGGTATGATAGTTTTTGAGTTGTTTATTTCTGACTCTTCTTTGTAAGAAGTTTCTTTCTCTCTCTTTAACCTAGAGTGTTCTCTGGATCTTTTGTAAAGAGTCGAGTTGTAACCTATAGTCATGTCTTGGACCTACTGTGTTTCTGTTGTACCACTCTGAGGGATGTAATACTAGTGAACGGTGTTTATTGGTGTTATGTCAACGACTATAGTGTACTATATCATGAAGTGGTATGCTGGGTCACCGCATTGACTCTTGCTGGCTTGAGGCGGTGGGGTTGGCTTCCTCCGTTGCTGCCTAGAAGGAGCCGAGTGAGCTTGCTGAGCTTGTTGGCACCGGTACTCCACTCCAACTATGCCTCCCCTGTACATGCCACACCAGGGCTTTTCCTGTGCTATGTCAACACGCAGTCGAGGCCCGAGAGGGTACACTCGTTCACCCACGCCAAACTCCACGTCAATCGATAAACATTACACCTAAATGTGTCTTCCTTGTACTTCGTCGCTAAGGATTTATCCATTAAACAATGCTCCTCGAGCATATCCACAACCTCCTCCTCGGTCTCATGGTCAGCCTCTTCCCACGGTTCCAACGCATAATGCTCCGACATCTCCGTCCCGCATCCCAGTCATCCTCTAAATTCCTTTTGGGCTTGTCGTCCGAGAAGGACCAGCCGGGCTACGAGAGGGAGTAGCCGACCTAGAGGTCCGGTGGCAGGAGGGACTGCTCCTCCTCCTGCACCGGAGACGCCTGCATAGCATGGTGACGCTGCACCGGTGGACACCGCCACGTGCAAGAGAGGCAAGCGGTCCTTTTACTGTGTTCCTAGAGGGCAGTGGCGCACAACTAGTGCTCGATGACATCAGCGAGAAAGTTGCAGAAATTTGGTGGGAATTACACACGCGACTAAATATATCCTGCCGTATGAGAAGATCTGATGAGACTGAAACTCTACGAACATTGTGACCATAGCAAAATAATCGCAGTTTCAAATGTGGGTGCAATGTGTGAGTACAATGCTCATAGTTTTCGTCCGGAAAATGGAAGCGTAATGAGCGGTTTTATGTGTACTAGTTGAGTGCCCGTGTGTTGCTACGGGTTATCAAGTTTATTTTCTCTCATGTGTGTAATCATGCAACAACAGAACTATGGAAAAAATATGCAGTTTAGATTAATAAAACTACATATCATCCTCTTTGTTCTATCTTCCTCTCACTCTCTCCCTCCCTTCAGAACAACACGTGCACTTAGTATATTTTTTATTGTGCATAAATTTCAAATAGATCATTGTTTCTACCAAATACCAATGCCATATAATTATCCATGACACTTTTTACATAAAAGAGTTTAACAGGGAACATAGGAAAATTTTCCTTTTTTCCATCAGTATGATATCGCTACCATCAATATGTAAATTTCTCAACACGTGTAAGGACAAAACATTTCACGCTAAAAATTCCACTCCCTCTGTTCTGAAATAAGTGTCACCAATTTGTCTAGATATGCATGTATATAGACGAATTTTAATGTATAGATACATGTGTATCTAGATAGATCTGCAACACTTATTTCATAACAGAGTAAGTATTAAACAAAAAGTCAAAGTTTTCCAAAGATGCTATCGAGAAAAGGCACTGCTTGAATATAACTACTTTCCTTATATATAGATAATCCAATAGAAATCATTTTGTACAGACCAATAAAGAACTTATTTCTTGTTGGTGTGGCACCTCTCACAAAGGTGCAGTACCTTTCCGGCATTTTGGCTCTCTTCTCCAATTGCTGCTCCTTGTTCCCTGTACTTGGCCTGAGCTCCATACGATACAACATGAAGAATAAAAATAACTATTACTCCTTATATATAGAATCGCTATCAAGTACTCAAGTGTGCCATCATGTACTATTTTCAGAAACATACTAACTGCATAGTTCAGTATTCAATAGCCACTTACCTCTCTTATGATCAAATTCTGATGAGAAATAGGTTACGATTGCTGAAATTGTATGAGAAAGCAGTAATGCTGAATAAAAATAATTGCAATTGAATTTTATAAATCTATGTAGTTAAAGGTCAAGATCTAATAGAATTTTTTATTTCATTGGTAAGACATGACTACCAATAACAATGAGAATTAAAAATATATTACAGTTTGTCTAAAACCAAAAAAAGTGAGAATTTGTTGTCAAGACATAAGAGATGACAAAGAATGACTGATTCCATGATGCAACCGACTGCTATACCTATATTCCTAGATTTCATCTTGGTCAGGTGGGATATATTGGCACAAATATAATTCTAATATAAAGGAAATTATACAAAGATCTGGCAGTGAAGTTTGCTGCAACAAGAACCAAACAAGCTACCAAGGAGGTTAACCAGTGTACCTAGTATATATCATTTAAGAAGAGGCAAATCAAGATGAAGCGAATCGTTGTCACACTGATACCTCTTATTGCACTATTGAATATTAAGTTAACAATCTTTATTAGCAATAAAATTTGTTTTATATTGCTCTTGCTTTACAATTATAGCGTAAGTTTGAATATACAATACAACAACGGAACTAAAGCTGGTAGGAGATAAGTCTATCCAATCGGCAAAAAAAGACAAAGAACATATGTATATTTCACATAAGCACCTTTGAGTAGCTCTGCGCTAAACATACATATGTAGCTCTGGCCAAATTACATGAAATCGATTTAGGAAAAATAATTCATTTTCTTGGTCTAGTGAATGTAAGAGAAATTAAAAATTACTACCAGAGCATCTAATCATTAGTAATTGAAGTCATTCTCTTGCAAAAGTGAAAACATTTCAAAAATAAATCCTTTAACGATACAAAGTTATCAATTGTGTAAAATTAAGAACGTGCAACGATCGGCGCTCAAAAACTATTTTCATTACGAGTGCTATAGAAGACTGCTAAAGAAAAGAAGAACTGCATCAACAGTCGTTGGCATTAAATAGAAAAGGTTGTATCTGTATCTAGGTGAAGAAAATTATATCGTCTTCCGTTGGATGTTCAAGACTGGTATATTCGCTGCCATCAGGCTGCTCTCACATGAAAATATCAACGAGAAGGATGTTATGTAGGGCCATGAAGTTTCAAAGAATGTTGCAGTGTCCTGTTAAAATAGGTACATATTCAGAATTCATGGCGGTTCATCATTACGGTTGAGCTAGCCTGAATATGATCAGGTTTATTAGAAAAGACAAATATGAAATATGGCACGTCTTTAAATATTCCGGACACAAATTTGCTCAACTGAATAATAACTTCCTGTTTTATTACCTGAGAAGCATCCTGCCGGATTAGGTCTGTATGCCAAAACCGAAGGTATCATCAGCTAGTGCTTCCCACCTGCAATCAGTATCGATATTTCACATATGGTCGAGATGTCAATGCTTTGTAGTCTAGAGTTAGTTTCATAGCTCTAACAGTACCAACAAGCAAGTGTAGCAATAGCACCCCCACCTGCCATCGATCCCCTGTTGAAGCCCTCAGAGGATCTGTGAATGAAAAAATGATTTAAACCTAGATCAACGATCAGAGTCTGCTTAAAGAAAACTTTGCGTGCCTGCAATAGACACTGTATTCTGTAGCGAGCATATGCTTCTAACCTTGCCCGCACCGAAGCATATCACCAGTGACCTGTCACGCTTATAGATGATGTTGAATACCGTCCCATAAGGAAACCTTGCGCGGCAAGCTAAATTGAGCAGATCGGCTCCAGCCATATGTGAGACTGACCAATTCCCAAGTACATCGATAAGTGCTCCATATTATTTGCCTTGGGGAAATAAAAACATGCCCGCATCCCTCATTTAATGGAAAATAAGTATTCTTCAGGTACCCTACACCAAGGACGCCAGGCATCCATGGCCTTGGACATCCGGCATCAATCAAATCCAAGGATCCAATATCCTCTTCCATTCTCCTGCAATCTCACCAAAATAATTTATCAATAAACATAAGTGTAAATTCTAAAGTTCCTAAAGCATCATACTTTACGGTCCCTTAAAGCAGGGTATATTAAGCTCTATGCCATCAAGCAAAATAAAGTACATGTTACAGCTGAAGATTCTTAATAAGCAGAACAAATTGGCATAATTAACAAGAAAGTAATTAGGTTTAACAGGTCATTCACGAGACTCGCATCAGCTACCTCAAATCTTGCAAAAACATCAGCTAGCTAAAACTTGAGCACATTCAATTTACAGTATGGCATCTAGTTACAATCCATCGAGAAATATGTCGCAGGGCCCTTTTTTCCCTTACCTATTTCAGTCGAGAACATGGGACATATGTGGAAGTCTGCGGAAATAAACGACTCTAGCTTGAGACATAGCAGCAGCTTGTTCAACTCCTAGCTTGTCTTTTTTCAGTTAATAGATTTCCCCAATTGTCTGTTAGCCTAAATTTCAAAAGAGAAAACTGGAATGTCTGTGGCATTGTTACGCTCATGGCTTTTGACTCGCAATACATATAATGATTATGAACATTAACATTTATAAAAAATACAACATATAATATTTGATGACATTAAGATTCCAAATTGTTTGAACTGGTATACCTTTTCCACACCTGATTATTGAAGGTATCCACTTCTGTGTAAATTTTTCTATTTTCTTTCTGCTGGGCACATTATGAAATTCCATTTACTTGTTTTTCATCTTATCTTAGCACATATTATTGGAAGTAGCTACACTTTTGGCGACTTCAGCCATGAAGCATAATGTCCGTATAGACCTTCATTAACACCCCCCTCCCTAAAAAAACTTATATATTATTTTCGTCTGTTTAGTAAAATGTTAAAATTAATAAAAAACAAACCTAATTAGGCCATATTCCTATGAACCCAACGACTATAGGCCAACGGTCTGGATCAAATCTACTCTTATATGTGTGCGAGTAAGATATGTACTCCCTCCGTTTCAAAATATAAGATGTTTTAGCTATGTGAAACAAATGTATCTAGACTGCTTTTAGTATGTAGGTTCACTCATGTTTGGAATGAATCTATACACTAAAAGATGTCTAGATACATTTTATTTACAAATATAAAACATCTTTTATTTTGAAACGGAGGGAGTACCATTCACCTCTATTCTACTTCTACCACGCCTTGAAATTTCCATGACTGCTATTTTTTAAATCTGATTTGATCTACTTGCATAAAGTTGTGCATATAATATACTGAACCTCCGATGGAGGGTGAAGGGCCATCGGTCATACCTTCGTGATCGGTCTCAATATGTCATTAGGAAAGGCCTATAAAACATATCAAAATATGTATTGATAATACTTTGGAGGTTTATATTTTTTATTTTCTTTAGTAAAATTGTTGGCCCATAGACGCAGAGTTCTATTGTGCATTTCCCACCAACCGGTGAACAAATACTGAACTATTAAAACTGTAGCATCTAGCTACAAGTTTTAGAAGCTAGGTCCAAGAGGATGTTGAATATTAGAGAAGATTGGCAATGCAGAATAAATATTATTCTAGAGAACTTTGGCAATAAAATCTCACGGCCTTGAGCTACCTATGCATATAACCAAACATCGATTTTGCAAAAAAGAGTAATCAATCATTGAGCGGCAGTATGCACTCTCATTGAGCTCCATTTACAGTATAAACGACGAATACATTTCACTCTACATGAAAGAATTCAATTTACTCTGAATAGTAAATGAACATGAATACAAATGCTAACAAAACTAAACCTGGATTTTTTGAGTGGATTGGAGCGTTGCTGCTTCTCCTGATAGTCTTAGTGTCGGAATGTCAGGTTCAAGTTCTCTGTTGAAGTGTTGCGGAATGGGAATGTAGCAGTTATATTGACAGGGCTGCTGCGATATCTATGGCAACCTGCAACCTGGTCCGCCTGTTGAGTGGCATCATGAGAGGGTCGGTCGAGAATGCATGATTGGTAGGTGTCAAAGCTTAGCTTAAGAAGAGAAGCAGACATCTCTGCCATGTAGGCATTCCTTGAGGCTTCTGTTTTCCATCTGATCAAACACCAGAAACCTAAAACTACCAAGATAACAAAATCACACCAGAACAAAAAAAGCAGAAGATTAGGATACGAGATGGCAGGGTGTGATGGAGCAACCTCCTGTCTTCCTCATGGAAACATCGCAGTGGTTGAGGCATCCGAGTAGCTGCTCCTCCTGGTAGAAGGCGCCCTCCCGCTCCTCGTGGTCCCGGTCACTAGCAGCGCCACGCCGAACCGTGGCAACAAGGCCGTCGTCGAAGCGGGCACGGTAGGCCGTGCCACAAGGCCCGCCCATCTCTAGTGCCGTGTTGAACTCGCTCGTCCGACATGTGCGAAGCGGTGATGTGTGGAGCAGTGATGAGCTTTCCAGTTCTTCCTCAAGTTCGGCATGTGCGAAGTGGTGATGTCTTCTTCTACACTTAGCAGTACAAAAATTGCATGAAATTGATGTTGCTAAAATAATTTATTTCCTTGTTCAAGTGAAAAGAGGAGAAATTTACCACCATACCATCTTATATAAGTGGTAGAAATCGTTCTATTGAAAAATTAGAACCAATTGTAAAAGTTATCTTTTAACCTTACTAAGTTGCCAATAGTGTGAAGTTCTGAACCTGCAATGATTGATACCGAACCACTTTTTTCATTACAAATGATATACACGATATGCATATGAACCTTCCATGTAGATATGGAAACTTCATGAATGAAATATTTCAAATCGACTTGTGGAGATAGTTTGCTTACATACCTTTCGCTTTTCCCAGTTGATGAAACCAATTTACAAGCCCCATGAATCAAGTGCTTCTATTTGTTGAAGGAAGCCTTCCTGTAACAACATGATCACCTTCAGCTCTCATTTCATCTATCGAAACTGCCTATTCACTGAATAAACACGGGGTGGACATCTAAACAGAACAAACCTTCCTGCTAACAAACAAGACTGCCTTGTTTTTTTTCATCAATGAGAGATTTCTATGCTTCTAAATTATCCTATATCAACTGATTATTTTAAGGGATTGAGAACTATTAAAAATCACTTTGTATCAATTTTGATGCTCTATTAATCTTTATACAGCCACTCTTTCTGAAGATACTAACGTACAACCTTTTGAAGGCCTAGTATGGCAAATATTAACCGATCGAGTAACTATTCCTTTCATGACACCAGATACGTTTATTCAAACTACCGTGCAAAACCATTTACCAAAGCACAACTAAAAATAGAAATATGCAAAGATGCATAAATTAGAAAATAGGATATCAAATCTCATTATTAAAGTATACGATAACTTGAAGAAATATATGGGGTACCTTCTCTTTAATATCATATATGCTTATCAATCTCCACAAGATTATTCCAAAAATCCAGGCATACACAGAATTTTATAAGCAAGAACTTCTGTCCGAGCAAGAGTAGTCATACACACTTTTTCTCTATAAAGATCATTTCCAAACTGAAAGGGTATTAAATCTCAACAGATGCTATAGAATGTAAATACTTTCCAATAGATATTGATGAATTAAACAGACACAAAGAGAGAAGAGTATGCATGCCAAAAGAGTCAAATTACTGCTACAGCCACAAGGAGAGAAGAGCCAAGTGCAGAGGAGGATAAACGTCCTCTTCTCTCCACTTTGTAGTCTTCTATTATCCATCTCCCTTCTATATGTACAGTTGACAAATTGGAAGCTTCATTATCCCTGACTAAATTTTCTTTGTATAAAGATTGCATCAGTAGGCCGGCAAATGTTTGGGCAACGTAGTCAGCTCACTGTTGCAAGGTAATAAATAAATTCCTATAGCTATATTCCTATTATGGGTCCACATAAACGCGTTGCACGCTAATCAGATTGCATATCCTTTATATATTGTTCTCTTCAACATCCAGGTCTCAGGTTTAAACTAATAGCCATGCAACAAATAGTGTCTTATTGCTACTGCCGGTGCTCACATTTCTTGATCAGACAATATCAGAAACACCATCGGCGCAGTTTCATTTAGTTCCCTTGTCAGTTGCTTTCCAACCTCACCAGTGATTTTGCCGATGCAAGCCTCCACCATGTATCTTGATGAGCTCTGCAACTGTCCTGCAATCAAATCACGATGACATTCTGAAGCAGCTGAATACAGAACAAGGTTATGAAGAAACAAGAAGGTAGCAAGGGGTAGTGCATCAAACCAATGGAGATAGACCATGCCACCTCGCAGAAGATGAAGTAGTTCGTATATCGGGAAGCAGTGTCATGGTATCAGCGACGGCTGTTGTCGTCTCTCTTGCTCCACAATACAAGGTACAGAAGTAACATAACACAAGCGCTGACCCACCAAGATGCACGACCAAGTCATCATCAAATCAACACCGATCGAGATCATTTGTACCTACTGCAAATTACAAACTGTATTCCCACAAAATAATAACAATGTCCAGACTTCATAAGTTTAGAGAGGAAGATCAATTGCTGACCAACCTTCCCAGTTAGAGGGCTCATGGAGGACAAGGAGATCAGTGCCGGATCCCTGATGCAAGAACCCATACAAAGTTGCAGCAAAAATATATACTCCAGGAGGAATCACACAAATTTCCCTCCCCAAATCCCGTTAGATTAACTGATGGAAGATGGCGACGATATCCATTAGAGAAAGTTGGGCATTTACCAAGAAAAGAAACCAATTACAGATGGATCTCCACACCACGATCTGAGAAAACATGTGCGCCGTCGCCGAGTACACCGGCCGCCAGATACATGCGCGGTCCACCGCTGCAGGAACAACCAGGGCACAAACCCAAAGATATTGGCCAGCATCTGCCGCCCAAGCTGGCGCTCATCGTCATCGCATCGTCGGACACGGCCGCATCGATCTCAGACCACAGGAGGCTGGAGGCGCTTCAGAGGGAGGAGGACATCCGGATTGAAGGCTCCCCGGGCTGCTAGTCGCGGCGGGAGAGCGGTTGGGGTGGGACGAGTGAGGGAGACGGGAGGGACGGCGGCGGCGGCGGGACTTTGCGCTAGGTTTCATGGGAGGATGTCGGGGACGATGGGTCGAGGCTGTTTTTTTTACGTGCTGTATTTTTGGCGATGGGTCGAGCGGTATTCCCACTTATCGGTGGCAAAGCAGCGTAATTAACTAAACGGAAGAACTAACCAACCATCAGATATAGATTGGACAGTCCAGATGCTTGCAATGTTTGATGTTTCAGGACCTACGATCTGTACTAGTGTGATGTGTGCTATATGACTAATAAATTTATTTGTAGGCCAGAGCTATCTATTTGTGTTTGCTGTTCAACATCTTGTCGCACGCACTGCAAGCGGCGTGCCGAAAATGGGTCGTTCATGTGACATTGGTATATCAACGTCTAATAATTCTATCAAATACGTCCATATATCTTGAATCGGTCTGAATTCAGCTGACCTTTAGGAGTATGCTATTTTGCCTTCCAGCTCTGAGCTACCCTGAGAAAAAGGAGAATACGTCCATTGTAATTGTACATGTTTACAAATGGACAGTGCATTAAGCCCCGCGGCGGAGCTCCGGTGTAATTAACCTGGAAACTAAGCTTGGGATGCCATGAAGGCGTATGGTAGCCCAATATTATAGTCGTTTCTGGCCACTCTTACAGTCGAATCGACATATACAAATCATTGCTTAGCACTTTTTTCTTTCAAAAGAAGGTTGAAACCTCCTGCCTCTGCATTTGAAGAATCAGTGTTTGGCACAAGTCCTACAGCTTTTCAATATATGGTCTATTTATTTTTAGAAAAAATTCCAATGCTTCGTAATCATCAAGTACAGCATCTACTATTGTAGGGAATACGTTCATTTGTCAAACCAAGCGCTCGGTCCTCACAAACATATCATAGCAGGCACATAAAAAAAAATCCTATTTTCCTTCTTCAAATATCTGAAGTGTTTCTCATCAAGCATTAGTGCTAACATGATCCCATCAGCTGAATCCCATTCTCACGGGTGATTGGTCTCTAAGCAACATATCAATGCACAAAAAGAAGTATAATGGCAACTTTATTTTATTTTTTGGAGTACATTTTCAGACTAAATTACCTGGTCCACCATAGTACATATGCATACCATGATTATTAACTTCATAACCATGGACGGTGTATTTCCTGAAATCACTAGTGCCAACAAGATTACCGTATTCATTTGGAGTAACAAGCTTGTTGCTCTCATCAACCGTTTGGATGTTTCTCATAAAAGATGCTTTTCCATACCCTTCGGAGGCAAAATGGCCACTACCAAGTTGTGGAGAGTCTGATGAAGCTGTCGGGCCTGCAACTTGCCCGCCCCAGAATGAAAATTTACCTTTATCACTAAGCCGAGTGAATAGTGAGCTTGGCCAATATCCAACCGGTTTATTCTCTTCACCGTATGCCAACCACCAATTATTTGTCTTTGGGTCCTAAAATAAATCAAAATGCAAATGAAAACCTGTTGAACACATACGAGGATGTAAAATCCCTACGTTTGAACGCCCATATTCTAGCACGCATACACTTGTTTATGTGCCTCTGGAGAATATAGTATGAAGCTATTCCTATAAACTATTCCAGAAAAAAACAAGGGATGCAAATCAAGATAATATATTTTTGGAACCCTTAAGTTCAAAAATGCTTTTCACAATTGGAAGTGCCTACTAAATCTATGTTATTTTAATGGCATGGTAATCAGTAAGCGATCATTGCGGTGTTCTTGATTATTTCGCAAATGTATGCCAAAAGATAGTTTTTGGGTATTGAATGATAGGAAACAAAACGACTTTTGACTATCTTAAGTAACTCAACTTGAATCATAGTGAACTACCTAGAATTGTTATGCACATCAAATATGTCAAGTAAGTCAAAAAAAAATTAGATGCACTAGTTGTACAACAAAGATAATGTATCATAATTTAATGAACAAGGGAATACCTTGAAAACAAGAATATTTATCACATATTGTGGTCCATTGTAGACTGAAACGGGTTGCACTCTTCCTCCAAGACCCACATTGTGGCTGGTTTGCACGAAACCAGGACAATCGTGATCCACGCATGTCTTGTCTAGCATGCCATTACGCTGTTACCCATGTTTACACAAAAGTATAGAAAAATATATCAAATATATTTGTATCTTCATGTTATAGTTCATAACATATTATGTATCCAATAAAATATAATGGATTACCCAAGAAACATGAAACCTGGCAAAGCTATCACCATATGAGCTTGGAGATACTGAGTAACAAACAACTATACTATCTACATGTCCCTTTGGTCCGTTATCAATTTGAATCCCCGTTTCGCTAAGATCGCCACTATTTTTCTTCACCTTTGGCTCATAAACATTGATTGTAGCTCGTACCCCATATAAATCATGAAAATATTTGATTCATGCCTCCTGCAAACAAAAACAATTAATGTCTTCAATGTGATATCTAAATTTTAATGATATAGAGGTCATTTCAATAACATATCATTTGCAACATCAATGACTATAACTTAATGTTGTCAACAAAGATTTAGAGAGACTAGTCTAGACCAAACCCTTTAAGAAAATGTTGGAAAACATGGTGAAAACAAATGAAATTTCTTCACATATGATCGAAACAACATCAATACAAAAATTATTGTTTGGTTAAATGAATTTGGTGCAGCTACAAAATTTCAGTACTAACTACTTAAAAATTCAAATTTGGAAGCCATTTACATATGTTCAAAATTTCTATCCTATATAAGAAATTTCTCCACCTATTGTTTTTGTGACCCTTAACCATATGTCATACTAAATCAGTCATTGAAAGGGTGAACATGACCATTCAAAGATGATTTTGAACTACAATATCTTCTGTAATTAAAATTGATTACAATGTATTTTTTTAGTCAACTATGTTATACATTTGATAGGCAAGCAAAAACACCGGCTAGTTCTAGAATCAACCTTGGATAACTTGATCATTTTAAAAAAATAGAAAACTCACTTCAACTTGAACATCCTTGTTATTCACTTGAAACATAGTGTGTGCTAGTGTTTGGTCCATTCTACTATTGCGTAGTATTGGAACCATTCCTGTTGGGCATTCCACAATAGACAAATGAGCTTCTGAAGCGACATGTTGGATCGAAGATTTTGCATTCAATCCAATCGGAAAAGAACTTGGCTCCATCTGGCGGACAAAAAAAACTTGATCACCTTATAGTCATTTATATATTGCCAATATGCACAATCACATGTATATATAGAATAATCAAATCTTATTCCTTATTGGGGAGGCACATATATCATAGAGTTTATCTGTTTCACTTTAACTTCTAATGTTTTAATCAGAATATACGTAACTAATATATAATAATTATGAGATGAAACTATAAGGGAGTAGAACCAACTATCCAATAAAATATTATAATTCAATATAGACTACTATAGAACAAACCAAGATCTATTTCCATAGTTGCCACCTAAATAATATTCATTATTATGGGAGAACTTACAATTAATTTATGTAGTGAAACACAAATTGAGATCTATTTGAGAAAATAAATAATTTTAAATAATATCTTTATGAAACTAATTTACCTGAATTTCATGATCTTTCAGCAATGGGTGGTTAAAAGCTGGTTGCAAATAAACATCAACGCAATCATAGGTATCTCCGTCTTCCACCTAATTTGAAGTTTTTCAGTTAGCAAATGAAAACAAGGCTAACTTAAAAAAGATGGATACTTATTCTTACCACAATGGTTTTATTGACATGTTGATATGTGAGGATATGGCTAGCATTTTCCCTTCCTTTTGTAATTCTTGCACCATGTGCTCTCGTGGCTAGGAATATATATGATAGTACAAGTATGACTCTAATATCTCGCCTTTCTTTCATTTTCAAAAATCTTGAAGGGTAGTTCTTCGTAATGCGTATACAACCATATTTATAGGCTTTAGAGCCACTCACAAATTTAATGGTTGCCATTCATGCAATCGACCATAAGCATTGTATGTCTATATGTATATAAATAAATTATTAAATTTCAAAAGATATGTTACGTCTAATTAATTCCTCTCATTTACCACATAAATCTCAATGTTTTAATGCCATAAGATCTAACGTATTAATTATAGAGAAAAATCTAAAAGATTTGCATTAATACTATGCTCATTATTCTCACATGAAAAACTTTGCTATTAAATGGGAGTTGCTGATAGTACGTCGCTCGTCTGAATCTAACCTCACGGATGACCCAAAACAAAATATGGCAAAATCTAAAAATCCACATCACAAACCAAAAATCAGGAAAAACACACACACAATAACTATTAAGTTGATTGTGCTACACCACTAGACAATCGACGCTCATCATCCGATACATCAATGTTCACTAGTAGAAAACAAGGATTTCGCCCAGGGCCCTCTGGAGTATTAGTACCGGATGTGTTAGGAACCAGACTAATGTCCGGTTCCAACAACTAGGACGCTGACAACCTATAGTCCCGGTTTGAACGGGCCCTTTAGTCCCGGTTGGAGACACCAACCGGGACAAAAGGAGTGGAGGTGGGCGCGGGTAACACCCTTTTAGTCCTAGTTGGTGTCTCCAACCGGGATTAAAGATAGACATTTAGCCCTGGTTTGAGACATCAATCGGGACTAAAAAACCGGGCAAAAAAATTGGCAGGTTCTGCCACGGCAGGAAACCTGGCAAAAATCCTGTCGCGGCCGGAGAACGGCTGTCCACCCTCCTAGTGGCTGGAGATCGCCTTGTCTAGTTTCCAAAGCATGCCACAAAATTATAAAAAAAATTCAAAAACAAAATCCTTTAAACTGTAGTTATATTAAGTGATTTAGTTGTTACCAAAATTAACAAACATTAATTTCGACACATTTTACAAAATTTTTATGAAAACTTGAAATGGCTATAACTTTTTGCGTACGATAAATGTACTACAACCTATCAAAATGTGCAGAAAATATGTATTTGCGTATTGTTTCACTTGTTACTAATTCACATCAATGTACCGCAGAAAATATTGTGCCAGCAGGTGCCGACGAGCAGCAACTCACAAAAAAATTCAGCTCAAATGGTGCTAAAAAGAGTGAAAAACATGCATCAAAAAATTCCATGTCAAATGCTCCTGGTGCTAGACACGATGAAGATCCGTCGGCTATCTTGGATCACGTGTCTACTAATCCTGACACGGAATCTTCTGCTATGCGTCAGCAGCCGCAGCGGTCCCGGTCTCCTGCTCCGTTATGAGTGTATGCACGGAGGCCCGCTGCCGCTCGGTCGTTGTCCCCAGCCAGGTCTCCATCACGGGTCCCGTCCGAGGAATGTACGCCCGCTTCCACCAACACGACGCCAAACTCACCTGGGTCCCCATCTCGTGCAGCATATGCCAACACTAGTGGAAAAAGGGTCATCCGTTCGCGACCCTTCAGAGCGCACGCGTCCCGGTTGGAGCGGGCACGGGACCAGGGAGCATGCGTCCCGGTTGGTAAGGGGGAATACGTCCCGGTTGGAGCCACCAACCGGGACTTAAGGTTTGGCCACAGGCACGTGGCGTGGCACGCACCTTTAGTCCCGGTTGCTGGCTCCAACCGGGACTTATTCTCCGGCCCTTTATAAATGCAACGCCCCAGCCCCTCTGCCTCCACTCTGTTTTTTCGAATGGTGGAAGGTGTGAGGGGTGTGCTAGTTTTTTCTCTTCTATGCATGCATTGAAGGTGTTTGATGAAATGTTTGAGTGAATAATCCCGTTGAATTTCTCATAGAACAAAAATATAGAAGGTGTCCGAGACGCATTTGAGCTTTCTCCTCTTTATTTCCCTCGATCGAGGTTAGCAATCTTATCTTTTCTAGGTCATTGATACAATTCATGTGTCGGTGTGAATTGGTTATTTCACTATTTATGATGTCCTGTTTTTTGATAAACTTACTTATATGATGCAGATGAACGGTCGGGAATGGATGTACGGTGACCGGCGCGTAGCCGGGTATATCAAAGGCGTGGATAAATTTATCGATGTGGCTACGGCAAACAAAGAGAATGGATTTATACGTTGTCCATGTGTTCAATGTCGGAACAACAAGGAGTACTCTTCCTCGAAAATCATTCGCTGCCACCTGATTATGAAAGGTTTCATGCCCAACTATAATTGCTGGACCAAGCACGGGGAAAGAGGGGTTATGATGGAAGATGGTGAAGAAGAAGATGATGATAACAACTATCATCATATGTTTCCTGAATACAGTGATACTGCAATGGAAGACAATGGAGAGGAAAGAGGTGAAGAACGGGCATCAGATGAGCCGGCTGATGAACTTGGTAGGGTCATTTCTGATGCAAAGCGAGACTGTGAAACAGAAAATGAGAAGTTCAAGTTAGAGGGCATGTTAGAAGATCACAAGAAATTGTTTTATCCAAATTGTGAAGATGGCAGCACAAAGCTCGGTACCACACTGGAATTGTTGCGATGGAAGGCAGAGTGTGGTCTAACTGACTCCTCATTTGAAAAGATGCTGAAAATAATGAAGCCAAAGTTTCCAAAACATAACGAACTTCCCGAGAGTACCTACGAAGCAAAGAAGACTCTCTGTCCTCTGGGATTAGATGTGCAAAAGATACATGCATGCATTAATGACTGCATCCTCTACCGCGGTAAGGAGTATAAGAATTTAGATAAATGCCCGGTATGCAATGCGTTGCGGTATAAGATCAGACGAGATGACCCTGGTGATGTTGAGGGAGAGCCCCTCCGGAAGAGGGTTCCTGCTAAGGTTATGTGGTATGCTCCTATAATACCAATGTTGAAACGCATGTTCAGAAACAAAGAGCATGCCAGGTTGTTGCGATGGCACAAAGAAGACCGTAAGAAAGACGGGAAGTTGAGACACCCTGCTGATGGGTCACAGTGGAGAAAAATCGAGAGAGACTTCCCAGACTTTGCAGGTGACGCAAGGAACTTATGGTTTGGTCTAAGTACGGATGGCATGAATCCTTTTGGGGAGCAGAGCTGCAGTCACAGCACCTGGCCCGTGACTCTATGTATCTACAACCTGCCTCCTTGGTTGTGCATGAAGCGTAAGTTCATTATGATGCCAGTGCTCATCCAAGGCCCCAAGCAACCGGGCAACGACATTGATGTGTACCTTAGGCCATTAGTTGAAGAACTCTTACAGTTGTGGGGCAAACCAGGTGTACGTGCGTGGGATGAGAACAAACAGGAGCCATTTGATCTACGAGGGTTGTTATTCGTAACCATCAATGATTGGCCTGCTCTTAGTAACCTTTCAGGACAGACAAACAAGGGATATAAGGCATGCACCCACTGTTTAGATAAGACCGAAGTTACATATTTGCATAAATGCAAGAAGGTTGTGTACCTGGCGAATCGACGATTTCTTCCGACCAATCATCCCGTAAGAAAGAAAGGCAAGCATTTCAAAGGTGAGGCAGATCACCGGAAGAAGCCTGAACTCCCTGCTGGTGATGATGTATTTGATATGGTCAAGGACATAGAAGTAATCTTTGGAAAGGGTCCCGGCGGTCAATCAGTTTCGAACGACGTCACTACAGGACACGCACCCATGTGGAAGAAGAAATCTATATTTTGGGAGCTGCCATATTGGAAAGTCCTGCGTGTCCGCTCTTCAATCGACGTGATGCACGTGACGAAGAATCTTTGCGTGAACCTACTAGGATTCCTAGGCGTGTATGGGAAGACAAAAGATACACCTGAAGCACGAGAGGACCAACAAATTATGAAAGACCCAAAGAACATGCATACACATAACAAGACGGATAAAGGGCGTCACTTAAGTCGTGCCAGCTATGCTCTTACCAAAGCAGAGAAGGAAATCTTTTTTGAAGTCCTTTACAGTATCAAGGTGCCATCGGGCTTCTCATCTAATATAAAGGGGATAATAAATATGGCAGAGAAAAAGTTCCAAAACCTGAAGTCTCATGACTGTCACGTGATTATGACGCAGTTGCTTCCGATTGCATTGAGGGGGCTTCTACCGGAAAATGTTCGAGTACCCATTGTGAAGCTGTGTGCATTCCTCAATGCAATATCTCAGAAGGTAATCAATCCAGATATTCTGCCAAGGTTACAGAAGGATGTGGTACAATGTCTTGTTAGTTTTGAATTGGTATTCCCACCATCCTTCTTCAATATTATGACGCATCTCCTGGTTCACCTAGTGGAAGAGATTGCCATTCTCGGTCCGGTATTTATGCACAATATGTTCCCCTTTGAGAGGTTCATGGGAGTCTTAAAGAAATATGTTCATAACCGTGCTAGACCAGAAGGAAGCATCTCCAAGGGATATGGAACAGAGGAGGTCATTGAGTTTTGTGTTGACTTTATTCCTGACCTTAAGCCGATTGGTGTTTCTGACTCGCGGCATGAGGGAAGACTAAGTGGAAAAGGCACGCTGGGAAAGAAAGCAATGATATGTAGGGACGGGGATTCTTTCACTAAAGCACACTACACAGTTCTATATAATTCCACCTTGACAGCTCCGTATATCGAGGAACACAAGAATATTGTACGCTCCAAAAACCCGGGGAAGCCTGAATCATGGATTACAGATGAACACATGAAGTCTTTCGGTGGTTGGATGCGGAAAAATCTCTTGAATGACACCACTGTTGGAGATCAGCTATACTTGTTGGCCGCGTCACCATCTTCTACTGTATTGAATTTCCAAGGGTACGAAATAAATGGGAATACATTCTACACGATCGCCCAAGATAAAAAGAGCACCAACCAAAATAGTGGTGTCCGCTTTGATGCAATAGACGAGAATGGACAAAAGGACACATATTATGGTTACATAGAGGAGATATGGGAACTAGACTATGGAGTCTCTTTTAAGGTCCCTTTGTTTCGCTGCAAATGGGTCAACCTGAATGGGGAAGGGGTAAAGATAGACCAGTTGTACGGAATGACAACAGTGGATCTCAACAATCTTGGTTATAGAGATGAACCATTCGTCCTAGCCAATGATGTGTCTCAGGTTTTCTATGTGAAGGACATGTCCTCCAGACCGAAAAAAAGAAAAAATATGCAAACGAATACATCATATGAGGAGCCAAAGCGTCACATAGTTCTTTCAGGGAAAAGAAACATCGTGGGAATCGAGGACAAGACAGACATGTCAGAAGATTATAATAAGTTTGATGAAATTCCGCCCTTCACAGTGAAAACTGACCCAAGCATTCCGTTAAGTAAAGAAGATGCTCCATGGTTACGTCTGAAGCGATCATAAGGAAGGACATATGCCAAGAAGTTCATGCTCATATTATGTAACTCTAGTTCATGTCTTTCGCGGTTTGTGGCTTAACCGAAGGATATCTTTCGCGGTTTGTGGCCTTTAGTCCCGGTTTTGTAGTTTCAGTTTTTAATATTAATAAATGTCTTGAGTGTTAGTCCCGTTTTGTGGCTGGACCGGGACTATGAAGAAGTTGTCCCGATTCGTACTTACCATTAAGATCTGATCTCCAAACGCGCGCGGTCACATATTAGGGAGTGCCTCTATAACCAGTTTCTTGGAGATGCCGGAGGACTGGGATCCGACGGCATCTCCCTGAAACTGGTCGTAGTGGTGTCCCTGCTCTCGAAAACCATCTTGCAGCTTGTAACTTCTCTAACTAGATCAATACGCCTCGGAGCTAACTAATTTCACATATTAGGGAGTGCCTCTATGACCAGTTTCTCGGAGATGCCGGAGGACTGGGCTCCGTCGGCATCTCCCTGAAACTGGCCGCAGTGGTGTCCCAGCTCTCGAAAACCATCTTGCAGCTTGTAACTTCTCTAACTAGATCAATACGCCTCGGAGCTAACTAATTTCACATCTTAGGGAGTGCCTCTATGACCAGTTTCTCGGAGATGCCGGAGGACTGGGCTCCGTCGGCATCTCCTTGAAACTGGCCGCAGTGGTGTCCCTGCTCTCGAAAACTATCTTGGAGATGCCTCAAACTGGCTTAAGGACTGGACTCGCAAGGATGCCAATTTATAGTACAAGCAGCTCGGCATAGTGTCGACACATACGAAATAATGTCGACACTCACCCCTATCATTAGTGCTGACTCGTGTTTTGTCCCGGTTGGTGTCTCCAACCGGGATTACAGGTTGATCTTTAGTCCCGGTTGGTGACACCATCCGGGACAAGGTACACGCCGCACGACATAATGTCGACATAATGTTGTGCCCATATTATGCATGTGTCGCACGACATAATGTCCCGGTTGGTGACACCATCCTTTTTGTCGCACGGAAAAGCCCTTTTCCATTTTCCGAGCGCAAAAAACGGGTCGTTTTGTGAAGTAACCACGCTAAAGATTTACTGTGGAAGAGGCTCATGGTTAATTTCAAATTACCGAAGATAGAGCTGGATCCAAATGCGGAGGATCCAGTTGAGGACGCCTTACAACATGGGAGAGCCATGGAGGCTAAGGTCAGGGAGTGGGCTTTGAAGAAGATGGCCCAGTGTTTCACCAACTGGAAGAAAAGATTGCACCTTGACTATGTCGTGAAAGAGAAGACTCCCGATTTCAAGAATATTCAGTTTGAGAAGATAAAACCATTCTGGGCTGATTTTGTGGAATACAAGACATCAGAAAAAGCTAAGAAAATGTCTGCAACGAATAAGCTGAATGCTTCTAACAAGAAGTATCACCATACTATGGGGCAAGGTGGCTACAGGGCTGGCATTCCTAAGTGGGAGAAACTTGAGAATGAACTGCGTGATAAAAAGATCACCCCAGAGACAGACGATTGGGTAGAACGTGCAAGGAATTGGTTTTACGGGCATGGGGGCACGTTGGACTCGGAAGGGAGGTGGATATATAACATACGACATAAAGAAGACCCCTTGCCAATCGAGAGGATCAGAAAAGCAGTAAAGGCTGTTAAAGATGGGGACTTCATTCCCGATAGAGAGAATGATGAGCTCACACTCGCCCTTGGAAATAAGGAACATGATGGACGAGCACGAGGCACAAGAGGCTCCCAACCATGGAGGACTGGGTTTCTAGAAGAGAGGAAGAAATATCCTGATAGAAGCCGTCAGAGAAGAAAGGACAGGGAGGAAGTTGAAGCAGATAGTTAGAAAGAGCGAATGCGTTTAATTGAAGAACGATTAAAGAAACAACAAGATGAAATTAACGCACTTAAAGAGCAAAGTACTACCGGCCCATCTCAGCAGCACACTGCATTCAATGCTACCGGCCTATCGAATAATCAAAAAAGCAGTGTGGCTTCCACCGAGGTCCCGGGTGATGACAATGGCGATGACGATGATGACCGACGATGGGTCCTGTTGGCTACCCAGTGGATGATATCACAGAGATGACACACTGCGAGCTACATGTCAAAGTTGTGAACATATCAATGAAGGTGGCGGTCGGCTATGCCTTACCAATTGGACCCACACCAACTTACCACTGTCGTCCGGTTCCAGAGGGCTACGCTGTTGTCGGCGTGGATGAAATCATGCCCACCTTTGAGGTTTTGGATCTTCACTACCCTGCAGGTGAAGGGGATGTGACTGTACTGGGAGACGCAAAAAAACGTCACCATTCTATGGCTGAAGGAATGTATCGTGCTTCGAAATCACACGCCAAGGCCATCTTCGCCACCGCCTCACCCGTCTCCAGCGAGGTCGTCGCCGCCGCGGTAGCCGTCTTCGTCGCCTCACCCGGCTCCGTCGCCTCACCAATCTCCGGTGCAGCCATCACCGCGGGAGCCATCGCCGGCGCCTCAGGATAAAAAGCGTAAGCGTAGCGCTACTGTGCGTCGTAAGCGATCGCCAAAACGTAAACAAGAGCCTCTTCCAAAAGTACCAAAGGTTCCTCCCAAGAGAGCTTATGATTGTACTGAAGAGGAGACTGCGGCGATCGTTGATGCGGAAACGACAACGTTTTTTGCTAAGCTGAGGCGGCCGAAAGAGCCAGAGTTCCCCAACACCAAAGAAGAAAAAGCCAAAGTGTTGAAAATGCTAAAGACTCTTCATCAACCCGAGCCAAAGCTGTCATCAGACTATGAGCGTTCTATTCTCAAGTCACATGCGGCACAAAAAGCCTCGAAGAGCAGTACTGATGCAAGCGAGAAATCTGTTGCCCAGCTCGGAGAACAAGCAAAACAGACTTGCGCCCCTCTCAAGGTGATTTCCCAAACCAATGTGGGGTCGAGCAAATATGGGGCCGAAGAGCAGTATGATCCAGAGATAGTTGCACAATACGGAGAAGCTGCCGCTGCTCAAGGTATGAGTATTGCCCAGTACTTATCCCAGTTAGAGTTCTTCCCCGTGAGTGAAGTAGCATACAAATACCAGTACGGCAAACCTCTCGTCAAACCTGAGGAGGTAAACAATCTTCCAACAAAAATGCGAAGATTGCATAACTGGTACATGCATGCCACAAGGGCCGGGGCTAACTGGATAGTGCTGAGGGTTACAAAAAAGCATCATGGGATAGAAAAGGATGACATGATATCCATTGAATTTGATGAACTATTTCAATTATTCAATCAAGACGCCTTGGACAAATCGATCATCAGTGCCTATTGTCTGTAAGTACTAATTCTGTAATTAATTTAGTCTCCAGCTATATTATTTTGTTTATTGCATGTATATAATCATACTGTAATATGCAGAATGAAGATTCTCGAATGCAGCAGAGGACAAATCTATGACATTGGCTTCATTGACCCATATTGGGTTCATGAAGCTAATCTCAAAATATGCCCCCAGGATACGGAGGATAATATAGTACACGCGTTAAGGTTTCAAGAAACCAAAAGGGAAATACTATTTCCTTACAACTTCGAGTGAGTGTTATTGTCTTGTATACACTTTCTATTTCGCTTACTCGATGTTAAGTATATAATTGATTAGTTATGCATTTGCAGCTTCCACTATATTCTGTTAATCATTCAACTTGACAAAGGGCGTGTACTAGTCATGGACTCGAAACATAAACCCCTTGAGACGTGGAAGGACATGCAGATACTTCTCCAGCGGTAATTCTAATCATTACGACACTATATCGACAACGTTCGTGAATTTTATGATATCAAGTACTTAATAACTTATTTTATTCTTTTTTACGCCGGGCAGCGCTTGGAAACGGTTCACCAACAAGGCTAGGGGTGTTTGGAAAGAGGAGCTTACATGTAACACCCTCAGAATCGGCCCTATGCAAGTTTTAGCGAAATTCGCCAAACCCGCATAGAAACGATTCAAAGGTGCCCACCAGGCACTTTCGTGCGGGTGGAAAACGAAGTAATAACATTACACAACAGTCCTCGATGGGACCCACAGAACAGATATATATATACAACAGCGACTCAAAGAGTCAAGAATACAGATATACAGTTCAAGATCCAAATCGCCTTAAAAACGATAGAGCGTCCAGCTACGGACAAGATGCAAATGGGGCTAAGAGCCCTGAAGAATAACCAATGGCGTCCATAACCCTGCCCAGTCCAAGCCGGAAGGGTAACCCTGCTAACGACGTCGATCTCAAAACCTGCTAAAACAAAAGGGGTGCCGGCAAAGGGCAAAGGAAAGAGAGGAGCGTCAGTACTGAGGCCAGTACACGGCGAGACTAGAATTCGGCGGTCCTCGCCTACATAGGTTTGGTGGACTGAGCGGCAGCGGCAGCATGCACTTAACAACCTATAGAGACTCGATACAACTGGCGGTTATCAGAGAGGGATAAGAATGACCTAGCCGGATCCAACCTGATACTAACACCAACAAACCCATCCTGGTGTTTCCCCCTCGAGACCAAACGAGGAAGTCAACCGAGGAACTCACGCAGTTGGCAATTTTTATTTATTCAGTTATCGTTGCAGCAATTACTAGGCCGGTATAGATAATCATCCTGATAAAATAAGCAGTGGGCAGTTTTATTTAACCATTCCGTGATAGTTGCGACACTTACTAGTCAGATACAATTAACATGAGATAACCCAAAACCCAGCAGTTGTTGGTACTTTTATTTAGCCATTCCGTTGCAGTGAAGCTGATTACTAATCATATCAGATACAAGTCAAATTATTACAGTAAACTTTAGTTATAGTTGTCTATGATCAAGCACTGTGCTCCAAGTTGTCCATAACCGCGGACACGGCTTCTCGAAAAGATTAAACCCTGCAGGGGTGCACCAAAGTATCCACACGCACTTCGACCCTTTTTGCCAGATCAGTTAACATACACCCATCGGTATGTCGGCGGGGCCTAAGTCATGACGTTTCCCAGACCCAAAGCAAGCACGGGGGGCCACCCCACTAAGTACACCCGCAACGAAGTCGGCCGGTCTCCGAGACGGACTCAGGGTTTGCGACAGTGGCTGTAAACGACAGCAAATCCCCAAACGGGGACTGTCGATACCGCGAAAACACTCCGCTTCCAAAACAGTACAGCGTGCTCCTCACACAATCGTAAATAAAGCAGTAAAGCATGGCATAAGTACAGGATAGTAATAAAGCCCCAAACTACTTGTGGCCCCCAGTACAATACTTTGAAATCAGGTACTAAATTGATGGGGGCCCATATCTCCCCACATGTGGTTAGCGCGCTCGATCTCGGAACAGGTGTCAAGAACTCGGGGTCCTACGGGACACAAGTGGGCGGTCGGAAACCAAATGTTATCTATCACCCACCGGTGCCTCTGCTTACCTACTTCAATTTTAGTTATTAAACAATAATTAAAGTGAACAATAATTAAAGCCATGATCATCTCCAACATTGAACCTGCGGCGATACTCCAACGACTGTGGTACTTGACGACACACAACAGCATTTGAGCAAGCGACTACGACGCGCAAGTCCAACTAGCTACCAAACAACAGGTAATAGGATGTGTCCAAGGCAATATACGGCTGCAAGGGATTTCACGGGTACGAAAACTAGAGCATCGCAACACAGATAGCAAAAGATCAACAGGAGGGAATAAATACTAGAAAAGTAAGCTAGGTAGAAAGGGGGAGATGCTCGCCTGAAAAGCATTGCCGAAGGTTCAACCGAAGATCGGGGCGAAGCTCACATCAACTCGACGGCCTTATCCGCGAAGAAGCAAAACACTAGAAGAAACACCGGATGCAATATTTAATACAACGGCAGAAGATCGGCATGACGCATGTATGATGTATGGCATGGTAGAGGTGCGATGCAATTAGACAATATTAAGCGAAACCGGGGTCCCGACAATTAATTAAACGGTTCAAGTTGTTTAGAACCCCGCAATTAAATGTTGTTTAAACAAGGCAAAACGATGACACCGGTTCGCTACACAAATTTAAATGAGGCCAATATGAGACTAGATTTGCCCGCATATGGGCCCCATATTTAATTATATGGTGAATCGGCATAAGGCCCCCAAACCACACAAATATTGTAACACCCTCAGAATCGGACCTATGCAAGTTTTAGCGAAACCCGCCAAACCCGCATAGAAACGATTCAAAGGTGCCCACCAGGCACTTTCGTGCGGGTGGAAAACGAAGTAATAACATTACACAACAGTCCTCGATGGGACCCACAGAACAGATATATATATACAACAACGACTCAGGGAGTCAAGAATACAGATATAATATACAAAGATCCAAATCACCTTGAAAATGATAGAGCGTCCGACTACGGACAAGATGCAAATGGGGCTAAGAGCCCTGAAGTATAATCAATGGCGTCCATAACCCTGCCCAGGCCAAGCCGGAAGGGTAACCCTGCTAACGGCGTCGATCTCAAAACCTGCTTAAACAAAAGGGGTGCCGACAAAGGGCAAAGGAAAAGAGGAGCGTCAGTACTGAGGCCAGTACACGGCGAGACTAGAATTCGGCGGTCCTCGCCTACATAGGTATGGTGGACTGAAGCGGCAGCATGCACTAAACAACCTATAGAGACTCGATACAACTGACGTTATCAGAGAGGGATAAGAATAACCTATCCAGATCCAACCTGAAGCTAACAACAAACAAACCCATCCTGGTGTTTCCCCCTCGAGACCAAACGAGGAAGTCAACCGAGGAACTCACACAGTTGGCAGTTTTATTTATTCAGTTATCGTTGCAGCAATTACTAGTCAGGTATAGATAATCATCCTGATAAAACAAGCAGTGGGCACTTTTAGTTAACCATTCCGTGATAGTGGCAACACTTACTAGTCAGATTCATTTAGCATGAGATAACCCAAACCCAGCAGTTGTTGGCACTTTTATTTAGCCATTCCGTTGTAGTTGTCATACTTACTAGTCAGGTACAATGGTCGCAAGCGACACTCCAAACAAGCAATTGTGGGCAGTATTAATTAGCCATTCCATTATAGTGAAGCTGATTACTAGTCATTATAAAGTCAAATTTATAGCAATAAACTTTAGTTATGCTTGTCTATGGTCGAGATACTGTGCTCCAAGTCGTCCATAACCGCGGACACGGCTTTCAGAAAGTTTTACCCGGCCGGGGTGCACCAATAGAAACACACACTCGATCAACCTCGGAAAAACCAAATCAAAACCCAACGAGGCTTTCACGACAAAGCAATCCAGGATTCAGAAATATTTCAGGGGGCCACCCCTTGGAGTCTTACCCGCAACGAAGTAAGCTAGCTTCGAGACGGACCCGAGGTTTGTGGGGCCGGCTGTAAACGACTGGGAACCCGAAAACTCGGGGTGTCGATACCGCGAAACGGGTCACAATTCCTAAACAGTACAGTGTGCTCCTCGCACAATCGTAAATAAAGCAGTAGCATGGCATAAGTACAGGATCGTAAATAAAACCTCAAACTAGTTTGTGGCCCCAAGAAATAAGACTGAATCAAGCTCTGGCTCAGGGGGGTCCCATATACCTCCCGGATGTGGATAGCGCGATAAAACAAGGAACAGGTATCAAGTACTCGGGGTCCTACGGGACACAAGTGGGCGTTCGGAAACCAAATATTTTCTATCACCCACCGATGCCTCTGCTTACTTCAATTTTAGTTGTTAAACAGGAATTAAAGTGAACGATAAGTAAAACTATGATCATCTCCAACATCAACATGCGGCAATACTCCAACAAATGTGGTACATGGCGACACGCAACAGCACTCGAGCAAGCGACTACGACACGCAAGTCCAACTGTCTACCAAACAACAGGTAATAGGATGTGTCCAAGGCAATATAGGGATGCGAGGGATATCACGGGTACGGAAACTAGAGCATCGCAACACAGATAGCAATAGATCAACAGGAGGGAATAAATACTATAAAAGTAAGATAGGTAGAAAGGGGGAGATGCTCGCCTGAAAAGCATTGCCGAAGGTTCATCCGAAGATCGGGGCGAAGCTCACATCAACTCAACGGCCTTAACCGCGAAGAAGCAAAACACTAGAAGAAACACCGGATGCAATATTTAATACAACGGCAGAAGATCGGCATGATGCATGTATGATGTATGGCATGGCAAAGGTGCGGTGCAATTAGGCCATATTAAGCGGAACCGAGGTCCCGACATTTAAATATATGGTTCGAGTTGTTTATCTACCCCGTAATTAAATGTTGTTTTAGCATGGCAAAAGATAGCACCGGTTCGCTACACAAGTTTAAATGAGGCCAATATGAGACTAGTTTGGCCCGCATATGGGCCCCATATTTAATTATTAGGTGAATCGGCATAAGGCCCCCAAACCACAGACAAGGATGCATGCAAGTATGACAATTAAATATGCAACAAGTTGTTATTATATTATAAAATAGGGTTTCGGGAAGGGGTTCACACATTAGGGGGTCTCGACGAACTTGGGGTTCCGGGGTTCGGGGTTCGGTCTCAGGGTGCAGATCTGGGGTTCGGTGTTGACGGGTCGTTCTCGGACTCCGGGTTCGTTCTCAGATAACGGAGGTAGGTCTTGTCGCATCCGTGGCCTTCGGGTCATGTCGACGGTCCTGGCGTTCGGGCTGAAGTACTTGTCGTGTCGGGGTCTCGGTGTTCTTGGGTCCGATTGTGGATCTCGGCGTCCTCGAGGGGGGTACTTGCAGTATCCGGGCAGAAGGTCTTGCGGTTTCCGTGTCTACGGTTCCATGAAGGCGTGCTTGTCATCCGTGATGGCGAACTCGATGTCCCGAGAAGATCTTGGTGTTCCGTGTAGACGACCTCGGCGTTCGGGATCTTGACGGGCTTGGCGTACTTGTAGAAGATCTTGTCGATGATTCTTCTAGCGATTTTCGGGTTTGCCGGTGTCGGACTTGGGCTTGGCGCCGATGGTCGTTGGTGTTCCTGGATTACTTACATGTCTACGGAAGATCTTGGCGAGGCATCGTATCACCGCAATGTGGAACAACTCATCCACCTCACCTCATCGGACCGCAAAAACACGTATGCAGGCAGAACTTGAGGCGGGACCAACGCTGCTAGGGGCAACGAATCGAAGCAGAGGCAGAGCGCCGGTGGCAGGGCCGGCTCGTGAGCTCGCAGATCCGGGGCGGCGAGGTCGCTGGGCGGTGGGAAGCAGAGGCCGGGGCGGCGCAGGCGCGCAGAGGCGACGCGGATGCAGAGGGGACGCCCGGGATCCCTGGCGGCGGAGCGGGACTCGCACGGGGAGGCGACGAGGGGGCCGCGGCCGACGGAGTTTCTGCGGGGACGGCGCCGGCGGGGAGGCACGGAGGCGGCGACCTCGGGCCGGAGGAGGCCGGAGGCGGGAGAAGCGTTGGGGGAGGAGGGGCGCCGCGGCGGAGGCTCGAGCGGACGGACGCAGAGAGGAGGGAGGACTGCGGCGAGCTGGAGGGAGGGGACGGCTAGCGCGGGCGTGGAGGGAGGAAGAGGAACAGAGAGAGAGGGAGGAGGGATCGGGCAGAGCGAGAGGTGAGGGACGGCTCGGGGAGGGTGGAGCCGCGCGTGGGGGTCGCGTGCGTGGGGAGGTGGGTGTGGGACCTGGGTGGGTTCCGCGGGCAGGGACCAGGGGCCAGCTGGGGCAGATGGGTGGGGATCGGTGTGGTGAGCGTGTGTGCTGGGGGTGGGTGAGATTAGGTGGGCCACAGGGGAGAGAGGAGAGAGTGGGTGGGCCAAGTGGCAGTTTGGGGTTGGTTAGGGGAGGGGAGGTGATGAGGTGGCATCTGGTGATTGGCCAGGGTGAGGTGGAGGGGGTGTGTGGGTAGATAGGTTGGTAGCTGTAGGATTATGGGTGGGCCGTTTGTATTTTCTGGGGTGGTCGTTCGGGTCATTCGGCCCGT
This sequence comes from Avena sativa, assembly GCA_916181665.1. Lineage (NCBI taxonomy): Eukaryota > Viridiplantae > Streptophyta > Magnoliopsida > Poales > Poaceae > Avena > Avena sativa. The sequence goes on along the minus strand of OV702282.1, from coordinate 442,855,526 downwards.
TCGACTGCCCCACTAAAATAATATAATTTTTATTTAACTTTTGCAATAAGCTTGTATAAATAGATTTTAGACAAACAAAAATATCCGGAAGCGTCCGGGGGTTTAATTTGAAATAGAAGGAGGGTAAATTTTAGAAAACGATTGTCTTTCGCAATTAGTTTTTAGGCAAATTAGTATGCATGATGATGACGATGCTCAAATGCAATGTGGCATGATGACATGAGCATGCGGTCATGATGATGCAATGCACAAAAACAACGCGATTTTCTAGTAGTGGTTTTGCGGGATGCCACAATTCGACACCACTAACAATGGATCTCGCCCTCGAGATCCGCCTCATGGTACCGGAAAGAAGGTCGGCGATCTGCGTCTTCTCGCATCGTGTAGATCCTCGCGACACCACTAACGAGGGTTCATCCTCCATCTTGAAATCGGCGACACCACCAACAAAGGTTCGTTGTTCCTGATCGACGAGAGAACACTCCGGAGGACAAAGGACGAAGGTAGAGGTATCAAACGATAAGGCCACCTCTAACTTCCATTAGAAGAGGAAAAGTTACATTGATCCACCAGTTCGATGTACAGAGCGAACAGTAAGAGTCGGGTAGGGTGATCAGTCCATCCCGTACCCAAACTATCAACTCTATACATGAGTAGGGGAATCAGGCAACTCAACTCTCGAGATTTAGACTGAAGATCTTCATAGGCGGTATCCGGAACAAAGGGATGATGCCAGCAGAATCGTATGAAAGACACAATGATTACGTTCCGCGATGGTTCCATTGGCATGAACAACACATGCTCAAGGTATACTCCAACTTCACCAATGCTCGTCCTTCTCATATGTTTTTCAACGACACGGTTATCCAGCAAGAACACATATGGATAAAGAGCTCAGGAACAAAAGATCGGATGAAGGGCACAACAGAACAGTTGCAGATTGATGATCGTAGCACCTCCGTTACAAAAGGGAGAAAGCTAAACCCTGAAGGTACGACGGAAACCCAACCACGAGAAATCCTGGACTCGAAGAGAGAGAAAAGAGCGGATTCAAAACACGTAGAGGTAAGAGGAGAATAGCAGAGGGTAAGGAGTAAATCAGACCTATCCAGAACTATCCAACCGATTTTCAAAAATAGTTTTGACACTCTACTTCGGCCGTTAGCTAGGTTATCCTATAGGCTGGACTTGTGGGGTATCGTAACTGCTGAGCTCTGATACCACTCTGTAACACCCTCAGAATAGGACCTATGCAAGTTTTAGCGAAACCCGCCAAACCCGCATAGAAACGATTCAAAGGTGCCCACCAGGCACTTTCGTGCGGGTGGAAAACGAAGTAATAACATTACACAACAGTCCTCGATGGGACCCACAGAACAGATATATATACAACAGCGACTCAGGGAGTCAAGAATACAGATATAATATACAAAGATCCAAATCACCTTGAAAATGATAGAGCGTTCGACTACGGACAAGATGCAAATGGGGCTAAGAGCCCAGAAGTATAATCAATGGCGTCCATAACCCTGCCCAGGCCAAGCCGGAAGGGTAACCCTGCTAACGGCGTCGATCTCAAAACCTGCTTAAACAAAAGGGGTGCCGACAAAGGGCAAAGGAAAAGAGGAGCGTCAGTACTGAGGCCAGTACACGGCGAGACTAGAATTCGGCGGTCCTCGCCTACATAGGTATGGTGGACTGAAGCGGTAGCGGCAGCATGCACTAAACAACCTATAGAGACTCGATACAACTGACGGTTATCATAGAGGGATAAGAATAACCTATCCGGATCCAACCTGATGCTAACAACAAACAAACCCATCCTGGTGTTTCCCCCTCGAGACCAAACGAGGAAGTCAACCGAGGAACTCACACAGTTGGCAGTTTTATTTATTCAGTTATCGTTGCAGCAATTACTAGTCAGGTATAGATAATCATCCTGATAAAACAAGCAGTGGGCACTTTTAGTTAACCATTCCGTGATAGTGGCAACACTTACTAGTCAGATTCATTTAGCATGAGATAACCCAAACCCAGCAGTTGTTGGCACTTTTATTTAGCCATTCCGTTGTAGTTGTCATACTTACTAGTCAGGTACAATGGTCGCAAGCGACACTCCAAACAAGCAATTGTGGGCAGTATTAATTAGCCATTCCATTATAGTGAAGCTGATTACTAGTCATTATAAAGTCAAATTTATAGCAATAAACTTTAGTTATGCTTGTCTATGGTCGAGATACTGTGCTCCAAGTCGTCCATAACCGCGGACACGGCTTTCAAAAAGTTTTACCCGGCCGGGGTGCACCAATAGCAACACACACTCGATCAACCTCGGAAAAACCAAATCAAAACCCAACGAGGCTTTCACGACAAAGCAATCATAGGATTCAGAAATATTTCAGGGGGCCACCCCTTGGAGTCTTACCCGCAACGAAGTAAGCTAGCTTCGAGACGGACCCGAGGTTTGTGGGGCCGGCTGTAAACGACTGGGAACCCGAAAACTCGGGGTGTCGATACCGCGAAACGGGTCACAATTCCTAAACAGTACAGTGTGCTCCTCACACAATCGTAAATAAAGCAGTAGCATGGCATAAGTACAGGATCATAAATAAAACCTCAAACTAGTTTGTGGCCCCAAGAAATAAGACTGAATCAAGCTCTGGCTCAGGGGGGTCCCATATACCTCCCGGATGTGGATAGCGCGATAAAACAAGGAACAGGTATCAAGTACTCGGGGTCCTACGGGACACAAGTGGGCGTTCAGAAACCAAATATTTTCTATCACCCACCGATGCCTCTTCTTACTTCAATTTTAGTTGTTAAACAGGAACTAAAGTGAACGATAAGTAAAACTATGATCATCTCCAACATCAACATGCGGCAATACTCCAACAAATGTGGTACATGGCGACACGCAACAGCACTCGAGCAAGCGACTACGACACGCAAGTCCAACTGTCTACCAAACAACAGGTAATAGGATGTGTCCAAGGCAATATAGGGATGCGAGGGATATCACGGGTACGGAAACTAGAGCATCGCAACACAGATAGCAATAGATCAACAGGAGGGAATAAATACTATAAAAGTAAGATAGGTAGAAAGGGGGAGATGCTCGCCTGAAAAGCATTGCCGAAGGTTCATCCGAAGATCGGGGCGAAGCTCACATCAACTCAACGGCCTTAACCGCGAAGAAGCAAAACACTAGAAGAAACACCGGATGCAATATTTAATACAACGGCAGAAGATCGGCATGATGCATGTATGATGTATGGCATGGCAAAGGTGCGGTGCAATTAGGTCATATTAAGCGGAACCGAGGTCCCGACATTTAAATATATGGTTCGAGTTGTTTATCTACCCCGTAATTAAATGTTGTTTTAGCATGGCAAAAGATAGCACCGGTTCGCTACACAAGTTTAAATGAGGCCAATATGAGACTAGTTTGGCCCGCATATGGGCCCCATATTTAATTATTAGGTGAATCGGCATAAGGCCCCCAAACCACAGACAAGGATGCATGCAAGTATGACAATTAAATATGCAACAAGTTGTTATTATATTATAAAATAGGGTTTCGGGAAGGGGTTCACACATTAGGGGGTCTCGACGAACTTGGGGTTCCGGGGTTCGGGGTTCGGTCTCAGGGTGCAGATCTGGGGTTCGGTGTTGACGGGTCGTTCTCGGACTCCGGGTTCGTTCTCAGATAACGGAGGTAGGTCTTGTCGCATCCGTGGCCTTCGGGTCATGTCGACGGTCCTGGCGTTCGGGCTGAAGTACTTGTCGCGTCGGGGTCTCGGTGTTCTTGGGTCCGATTGTGGATCTCGGCGTCCTCGAGGGGGGTACTTGCAGTATCCGGGCAGAAGGTCTTGCGGTTTCCGTGTCTACGGTTCCATGAAGGCGTGCTTGTCATCCGTGATGGCGAACTCGATGTCCCGAGAAGATCTTGGTGTTCCGTGTAGACGACCTCGGCGTTCGGGATCTTGACGGGCTTGGCGTACTTGTAGAAGATCTTGTCGATGATTCTTCTAGCGATTTTCGGGTTTGCCGGTGTCGGACTTGGGCTTGGCGCCGATGGTCGTTGGCGTTCCTGGATTACTTACATGTCTACGGAAGATCTTGGCGAGGCATCGTATCACCGCAATGTGGAACAACTCATCCACCTCACCTCATCGGACCGCAAAAACACGTATGCAGGCAGAACTTGAGGCGGGACCAACGCTGCTAGGGGCAACGAATCGAAGCAGAGGCAGAGCGCCGGTGGCAGGGCCGGCTCGTGAGCTCGTAGATCCGGGGCGGCGAGGTCGCTGGGCGGTGGGAAGCAGAGGCCGGGGCGGCGCAGGCGCGCAGAGGCGACGCGGACGCAGAGGGGACGCCCGGGATCCCTGGCGGCGGAGCGGGACTCGCATGGGGAGGCGACGAGGGGGCCGCGGCCGACGGAGTTTCTGCGGGGACGGCGCCGGCGGGGAGGCACGGAGGCGGCGAGCTCGGTCCGGAGGAGGCTGGAGGCGGGAGAAGCGTTGGGGGAGGAGGGGCGCCACGGCGGAGGCTCGAGCGGACGGACGCAGAGAGGAGGGAGGACTGCGGCGAGCTGGAGGGAGGGGACGGCTAGCGCGGGCGTGGAGGGAGGAAGAGGAACAGAGAGAGAGGGAGGAGGGATCGGGCAGAGCGAGAGGTGAGGGACGGCTCGGGGAGGGTGGAGCCGCGCGTGGGGGTCGCGTGCGTGGGGAGGTGGGTGTGGGACCTGGGTGGGTTCCGCGGGCAGGGACCAGGGGCCAGCTGGGGCAGATGGGTGGGGATCGGTGTGGTGAGCGTGTGTGCTGGGGGTGGGTGAGATTAGGTGGGCCACAGGGGAGAGAGGAGAGAGTGGGTGGGCCAAGTGGCAGTTTGGGGTTGGTTAGGGGAGGGGAGGTGATGAGGTGGCATCTGGTGATTGGCCAGGGTGAGGTGGAGGGGGTGTGTGGGTAGATAGGTTGGTAGCTGTAGGATTATGGGTGGGCCGTTTGTATTTTCTGGGGTGGTCGTTCGGGTCATTCGGCCCGTTCGACTGCCCCACTAAAATAATATAATTTTTATTTAACTTTTGCAATAAGCTTGTATAAATAGATTTTAGACAAACAAAAATATCCGGAAGCGTCCAGGGGTTTAATTTGAAATAGAAGGAGGGTAAATTTTAGAAAACGATTGTCTTTCGCAATTAGTTTTTAGGCAAATTAGTATGCATGATGATGACGATGCTCAAATGCAATGTGGCATGATGACATGAGCATGCGGTCATGATGATGCAATGCACAAAAACAACGCGATTTTCTAGTAGTGGTTTTGCGGGATGCCACAATTATGCATGCGAGTATGACAATTGAATATGCAACAGGTTTTATATTTAGCATTTATAAAATAGGGTTCGGGAAAAGGGTTCACACATTGAGGGGTCTCGGCGATCTTGGGGTTCCGGGGTTCGGGGTCGGGTCTCAGGGTTCGGGGTTCGACGGGATCGTTCTCGGACAACTGAGGTAGATCTTGTCGCATCCGGGAAGCAGGACTTGGCGTCCGAAAAGGAGTACTTGGTTCGGTGTCGGGGGCGCATCGGATTCTCCTGGTCGCTGTCGTTCTTGTCGTCGTGCCGACGGTCTTGTCGTCTCACGGCAGAGATCTTGGGTTCCGGGGTCTTGGCGCATTCGGGTCCGAGAGGGAGATCTTGGCGTCCGAGGGTTCGGTCTCGGGGGTCGGTCTTCGGTAGAAGTTCTTGGCGTCCATGGGGAGGATCTTCGGCTCCCTATCGACACACTTGAGGTTCCGGCTTGGTCATCGATGGGGAACTTGGGGCTTCGGGGCTTGATTGTTGGTGTCGGGCTCGGTTCTCGATGTCGGTAGGTCTTGGTGTCGAGGGAAGTTCGTGTCGTGCCGAGACGGAGATCATGTCGGTCCGCGGGGTCGGGCTTCGAAGCCGGGAAGGAGCACTCGTATTGTCATAGAGAACACATATCTAGTATAACCAGATGCATCCAAAGGAACAAAGAGCGTCTTTGGATGTGGCGGATTAGGTGCACGCGCGAAACTGCAACTGAGCAAGGAGACAGAGGAACCGCAACCGGAGTCCGCTCACGAGCTCGAGGCCGGGAAGACGGAGACGGCACGGGCGGCCGCGACGAGGAGGAAGGCGCGGGGCCGGCGGGTGCAGAGGACGGAGCCGCGGGGTCGGGGCACGGCCGGCGGGCGAAGGTCGGGGCATGGGCGCTGCAGGTGCAAGGGCGGCCGGGAGAGCGGGAGCGAAGGACGACGCGGCGGAGACCGACGAGGTCGCGCTGGAGGAGCTCTAGCGGGGGAGGGAGAGAGGCCGGTCGTGGTGTAGGAGAGGGCCGACGGGGCCATGGCGCCGGGGCGGCGCTCCCGCGCAGACGGCGGCCAACGGGGGAGCGGACGCGAGGGACGCCAGACGCCGCGCGAGGAGGGGGCGAGGCCGGCCAGGTGCGGGAGGAGGTGAGCGGGTCGCCGGCGGCGGTGTTGACGGAGGCGGGCAGGGCGGTTACCACGGGGTCGAGCGGGGCGGTGAGGGGGCCGGCCGGAGAGGCGTCGACACAGAAAGGGCGGGGCGAGGTGGTGGCGCAGACGGGGTGCGAGCGGGGAGAGAGAAGAGAGGAGAAGGGGAGGTTGGGGACGGGCCGCGGGTGGGGTTGGTGGTGGGACCCAGGGGCGTGGGGGTGGGACAGGGTGGAAGGAAGAGGGAGGGGGGCATGTGGCTGGTGGGGCGCGGGTCGGTCGGGCCCAGGGGCAGGGGCTGGCGGGGTGTGCTGCGTGAGTGCATGTGAGGGAGGGGAGAGGGAGGAGAGAGAGGGGGTGGGGGAGGAGGTGGCCAAGTGGCGGTGTCTGGTTGGGTAGAGGGGGGGAGAGGGTGAGGTGGCAGCGTGGGACTGGTCCGGGTGAGGTGGCCGGAGGGTGTGGGTAGATAGGTTGGTAGAAAAGGGTTTGGGGTGGACCGTTTATTCTGGGGGTGGTCGTTCGGGTCGAATCGGCCCGTTCGACTGCCCCACTAAAAAAATAATATAACTTTTATTTAAATTTTGCAATAAGCTTTTATAAATACATTTTAGACAAACAAAATATCCGGAAGCATCCGGGGTTTAATTTGAAATAGAAGGAGGGCTAGTTTCAGAAAATAGTAGACTTTCGCGACATAGTTTCAAGTAAAATAATATGCATGATGATGACGATGCTCAAATGCAATATGGCATGATGACATGAGCATGTGGTCACAATGATGCAATGCACAAAAACAACGCGATTTTCTAGTAGTGGTTTTGCGGGATGCCACAATTCGACACCACTAACAATGGATCTCGCCCTCGAGATCCGCCTCATGGTACCGCGAGGAAGGTCGGCGATCTGCGTCTTCTCGCTTCGGGTAGATCTTCGCGACACCACGAACGATAGGTCGTTGATCCTGTTCCTCAAGAGAACACTCCGGAAACAACGGACGAAGTTAAAGGTAAGGCCACCTCTAACTTCCATGGAAGGAGTAAAATTGCATCGATCCACTATTCGATATACAAAAGCAAATGATAAGAGTAGTGGTATGGTCGCGACTCCATCCCGCACTCAAAGCATTACTCTGTACACGAATAACAGATTATGCAACCAACTCTCAAAATTAGACTGAAGATCTCGACAAGCGAGGTTCGGAAACAAAGGAGGGATGCAGACTCTGCATCGGATCTGGCGTAGATGATGTCGTCGCGTCGGAAAACACCGGAAGGCACAAACAAGGAACAAAGGATGGTACCACAGATAAAGGATCACTCAGATAGCATGAAGTCCGGATGGTAGAACACCGTTATCAAAGGAGGAAGCGAAGCCCTGAAGGTACGACGGAACCCAACCACGAGAAATCCTGGACTCGAAGAGAGAGAAGAGAGCGGATTCAAAACACGCAGAGGTGAGAGGAGAGCAGCAGAGGGGTAAGGAGTAAAATCAGACCTAATCAGAACTATCCAACCGATTTTGCAAAAATAGTTTGGACACTCTACTTCGGCCGTTAGCTAGGTTATCCTACAGGCTGGACTTGTGGGGTATCGCAACTGCTGAGCTCTGATACCACTCTGTAACACCCTCAGAATCGGCCCTATGCAAGTTTTAGCGAAATTCGCCAAACCCGCATAGAAACGATTCAAAGGTGCCCACCAGGCACTTTCGTGCGGGTGGAAAACGAAGTAATAACATTACACAACAGTCCTCGATGGGACCCACAGAATAGATATATATACAACAGCGACTCAAAGAGTCAAGAATACAGATATACAGTACAAGATCCAAATCACCTTAAAAACGATAGAGCGTCCAGCTACGGACAAGATGCAAATGGGGCTAAGAGCCCTAAAGAATAACCAATGGCGTCCATAACCCTGCCCAGGCCAAGCCGGAAGGGTAACCCTGCTAACGACGTCGATCTCAAAACCTGCTAAAACAAAAGGGGTGCCGACAAAGGGCAAAGGAAAGAGAGGAGCGTCAGTACTGAGGCCAGTACACGGCGAGACTAGAATTCGGCGGTCCTCGCCTACATAGGTTTGGTGGACTGAGCGGCAGCGGCAACATGCACTTAACAACCTATAGAGACTCGATACAACTGGCGGTTATCAGAGAGGGATAAGAATGACCTAGCCGGATCCAACCTGATACTAACACCAACAAACCCATCCTGGTGTTTCCCCCTCGAGACCAAACGAGGAAGTCAACCGAGGAACTCACGTAGTTGGCAATTTTTATTTATTCAGTTATCGTTGCAGCAATTACTAGGCCGGTATAGATAATCATCCTGATAAAATAAGCAGTGGGCAGTTTTAGTTAACCATTCCGTGATAGTTGCGACACTTACTAGTCAGATACAATTAACATGAGATAACCCAAAACCCAGCAGTTGTTGGTACTTTTATTTAGCCATTCCGTTGCAGTGAAGCTGATTACTAATCATATCAGATACAAGTCAAATTATAACAGTAAACTTTAGTTATAGTTGTCTATGATCAAGCACTGTGCTCCAAGTTGTCCATAACCGCGGACACGGCTTCTCGAAAAGATTAAACCCTGCAGGGGTGCACCAAAGTATCCACACGCACTTCGACCCTTTTTGCCAGATCAGTTAACATACACCCATCGGTATGTCGGCGGGGCCTAAGTCATGACGTTTCCCAGACCCAAAGCAAGCACGGGGGGCCACCCCACTAAGTACACCCGCAACGAAGTCGGCCGGTCTCCGAGACGGACTCAGGGTTTGCGACAGTGGCTGTAAACGACAGCAAATCCCCAAACGGGGACTGTCGATACCGCGAAAACACTCCGCTTCCAAAACAGTACAGCGTGCTCCTCACACAATCGTAAATAAAGCAGTAAAGCATGGCATAAGTACAGGATAGTAATAAAGCCCCAAACTACTTGTGGCCCCCAGTACAATACTTTGAAATCAGGTACTAAATCGATGGGGGCCCATATCTCCCCACATGTGGTTAGCGCGCTCGATCTCGGAACAGGTGTCAAGAACTCGGGGTCCTACGGGACACAAGTGGGCGGTCGGAAACCAAATGTTATCTATCACCCACCGGTGCCTCTTCTTACCTACTTCAATTTTAGTTATTAAACAATAATTAAAGTGAACAATAATTAAAGCCATGATCATCTCCAACATTGAACCTGCGGCGATACTCCAACGACTGTGGTACTTGACGACACGCAACAGCATTTGAGCAAGCGACTACGACGCGCAAGTCCAACTAGCTACCAAACAACAGGTAATAGGATGTGTCCAAGGCAATATACGGCTGCAAGGGATTTCACGGGTACGAAAACTAGAGCATCGCAACACAGATAGCAAAAGATCAACAGGAGGGAATAAATACTAGAAAAGTAAGCTAGGTAGAAAGGGGGAGATGCTCGCCTAAAAAGCATTGCCGAAGGTTCAACCGAAGATCGGGGCGAAGCTCACATCAACTCGACGGCCTTATCCGCGAAGAAGCAAAACACTAGAAGAAACACCGGATGTAATATTTAATACAACGGCAGAAGATCGGCATGACGCATGTATGATGTATGGCATGGTAGAGGTGCGATGCAATTAGGCAATATTAAGCGGAACCGGGGTCCCGACAATTAATTAAACGGTTCAAGTTGTTTAGAACCCCCGCAATTAAATGTTGTTTAAACAAGGCAAAACGATGACACCGGTTCGCTACACAAATTTAAATGAGGCCAATATGAGATTAGATTTGCCCGCATATGGGCCCCATATTTAATTATATGGTGAATCGGCATAAGGCCCCCAAACCACACAAATATGCATGCGAGTATGACAATTGAATATGCAACAGGTTTTATATTTAGCATTTATAAAATAGGGTTCGGGAAAAGGGTTCACACATTGAGGGGTCTCGGCGATCTTGGGGTTCCGGGAATCGGGGTCGGGTCTCAGGGTTCAGGGTTCGACGGGATCGTTCTCGGACAACTGAGGTAGATCTTGTCGCATCCGGGAAGCAGGACTTGGCGTCCGAAAAGGAGTACTTGGTTCGGTGTCGGGGGCGCATCGGATTCTCCTGGTCGCTGTCGTTCTTGTCGTCGTGCCGACGGTCTTGTCGTCTCACGGCAGAGATCTTGGGATCCGGGGTCTTGGCGCATTCGGGTCCGAGAGGGAGATCTTGGCGTCCGAGGGTTCGGTCTCGGGGGTCGGTCTTCAGTAGAAGTTCTTGGCGTCCATGGGGAGGATCTTCGGCTCCCTATCGACACACTTGAGGTTCCGGCTTGGTCATCGATGGGGAACTTGGGGCTTCGGGGCTTGATTGTTGGTGTCGGGCTCGGTTCTCGATGTCGGTAGGTCTTGGTGTCGAGGGAAGTTCGTGTCGTGCCGAGACGGAGATCATGTCGGTCCGCGGGGTCGGGCTTCGAAGCCGGGAAGGAGCACTCGTATTGTCATAGAGAACACATATCTAGTATAACCAGATGCATCCAAAGGAACAAAGAGCGTCGTTGGATGTGGCGGATTAGGTGCACGCGCGAAACTGCAACCGAGCAAGGAGACAGAGGAACCGCAACCGGAGTCCGCTCGCGAGCTCGGGGCCGGGAAGCCGGAGACGGCACGGGCGGCCGCGACGAGGAGGAAGGCGCGGGGCCGGCGGGTGCAGAGGACGGAGCCGCGGGGTCGGGGCGCGGCCGGCGGGCGAAGGTCGGGGCATGGGCGCTGCAGGTGCAAGGGCGGCCGGGAGAGCGGGAGCGAAGGACGACGCGGCGGAGACCGACGAGGTCGCGCGGGAGGAGCTCTAGCGGGGGAGGGAGAGAGGCCGGTCGTGGTGCAGGAGAGGGCCGACGGGGCCATGGCGCCGGGGCGGCGCTCCCGCGCAGACGGCGGCTAACGGGGGAGCGGACGCGGGGACGCCGGACGCCGCGCGAGGAGGGGGCGAGGCCGGCCAGGTGCGGGAGGAGGTGAGCGGGTCGCCGGCGGCGGTGTTGACGAAGGCGGGCAGGGCGGTTACCGCGGGGTCGAGCGGGGCGGTGAGGGGGCCGGCCGGAGAGGCGTCGACGCGGAAAGGGCGGGGCGAGGTGGCGGGGCAGACGGGGTGCGAGCGGGGAGAGAGAAGAGAGGAGAAGGGGAGGTTGGGGACGGGCCGCGGGTGGGGTTGGTGGTGGGACCCAGGGGCGTGGGGGTGGGACAGGGTGGAAGGAAGAGGGAGGGGGCATGTGGCTGGTGGGGCGCGGGTCGGTCGGGCCCAGGGGCAGCGGCTGGCGGGGTGTGCTGCGTGAGTGCATGTGAGGGAGGGGAGAGGAAGGAGAGAGAGGGGGTGGGGGAGGAGGTGGCCAAGTGGCGGTGTCTGGTTGGGTAGAGGGGGGAGAGGGTGAGGTGGCAGCGTGGGACTGGTCCGGGTGAGGTGGCCGGAGGGTGTGGGTAGATAGGTTGGTAGAAAAGGGTTTGGGGTGGACCGTTTATTCTGGGGGTGGTCGTTCGGGTCGAATCGGCCCGTTCGACTGCCCCACTAAAAAAATAATATAACTTTTATTTAAATTTTGCAATAAGCTTTTATAAATAGATTTTAGACAAACAAAATATCCGGAAGCATCCGGGGTTTAATTTGAAATAGAAGGAGGGCTAGTTTCAGAAAATAGTAGACTTTCGCGACATAGTTTCAAGTAAAATAATATGCATGATGATGACGATGCTCAAATTCAATATGGCATGATGACATGAGCATGCGGTCATGATGATGCAATACACAAAAACAACGCGATTTTCTAGTAGTGGTTTTGCGGGATGCCACATTACATTTCAACCATTAAATGTAAGCACCACTAGCTATATCCGCGCATCTCTTTGATTCTAGTTTTGATACAGTTATTATCATGCTTGATTATTATTTTGATTGAACTATGTTCTCGTAAAGTGTCTGACGCAGGGACCAGGTAACAATCTATGTGGATACTATGTTTGCGAGTTCATCCGGCAGACGTGCGATGAGAAGAGCAGAAATTTAGAGCAACTCCATGTACGTAAACAATTTCTATAGTTTTTAATTACAATCAAATTGTGTTTAGTTTCATTCATATAGGCTGACTCCTTTTTAAATCAGATCGAACGTCTACGGGACGGTCTTCTGCCAAAGGATCGCATACGAGCAATTCAGGAGGAATTGGCGGGATTCTTGGATGCAGAAGTCCTAGACCCAAAAGGAGAATACTATTCGGCTATGTATAGACAATAGGGATTGTAAAAATAGCAACTTTGAAGGAATTCGCCGGTAGCATCGAATAGCAACTTTTGTATGTAGTGCATGAACTCGATCCGTGTATTCAATGTAAGATTGTCATGATATTCATGATGTAATATAAGGTTCCTTCATTGATAAGTGCAAATCACTAAATAAACAATAAAACAACCTAAATGAATTCTCTGCCGCGGCACAAAAAGTGGCGAAAATGCTGCCGCGGCAACAAAGTGTGCCAAAATGAATTCTCTGCCGCGGCAGAGAAATGGGCCAAATCTCTGCCGCGGCAGAAGGTTATTAGTCCCGGTTCGTGTTACGAACCGGGACTAATGCTCCACCCCCCCTCGCCCTCTGCCGCTGCCACGTGTGCACCCTTTTGTCCCGGTTGGTGGGGCAACCGGGACTAAAGGTTAGGGCTTTAGTCCCGATTGCCCCGTCCCGGTTGGGAAACCGGGACTAAATCCCCGTACCAACCGGGACCTATAGCCCCGTTTCCACCAGTGCAAAGCTGAAGGAGGCACTCCTCCTCTATCGCCTGCAGGCAGCAATGATCAGCACAACATTGCCTTAGAATTCTCTGTGGCTAGCTCTGCTGCTTCCTCGCGTGCAGCAACTGCTTCTCCACAAGAGTTCGCATCCACTACTAAGAAATATCTAATTTGTGGCGTACCTGTTTTGGACATCCGTGGCACACTAGGGGTGCGCCACAAAACACGCGCTATGGCTAACTTTTAGCCGTGGAGCACTAGGTGGTGCGACACGCGTGTGAAAAGATAACCGTGGCACACTAGGTGTTGTGCGTCACTCGTATGAAAAGCTAGCCGTGGTGCACTGGGTACAAATTTCAAATTTCAGAAAAAGCAGGAGATTTGGATCTCGCCGCCCCCGCTTTCGTCGCTCGTCGGTGCGGGCATCGCTCGTCGGTGCGGGCCATCGCCGTCGCCGTCGCCTCGTCGGAGTGGTCACCGCCGTCTCCGTTGCCTCGTCGGATAGCTCGCCGTCGTCGTCACTGCAAGGAGGAGGAGAAGGAGCCCGCCGTCATCGTCGTCACTACAAGGAGGAGGAGGAGGAGAAGAAGAAGGAGCCCTCCGTCACCGTCGTCACTGCAAGGAGGAGGATTTGGCCGCCGTCACCATCTTCACTACAAGGAGAAGGAGAAGGAGGAGGAGGAGGAGGAGGGGAAGGAGGAGGAGGAGGAAAAGGAGAAGGAGGAAAAGGAGAAGGAGAAGGAGAAGGAGAAGGAAAAGGAAGAGGAGGAGGAGGAAAAGGAGAAGGGAGGAAACGGAAAAGGAGAGAAGGGGGGAAGTAGAGGGTAGGTGGGCGGGGTGGTGATTCGAATTTTGAATCCCGCCCAACTTAGTTGTGGCGCACTAGGGGTGGTGCGCTACGGGTAAGTTGTCTTCTTTTTTTTTGCAGGAAAAAACGGTCTTTTGACAGTAACTTTTTACTCTTTTAGAATTTAGAAAATCTAAAAAATCGCTAAACAACCAAAGGTGGTTGCGAGCGGATGCGAAATCTCGTTCTCGTCGTTTTGGTATATTAAACGTATTTTTTCGATATCGTATGCAAAAGTTACGGCCGTTTTACTAGACATAACTTTTTTTTGCAGAAAAAGTCGAAATTGTTGTTCGTTAATTTTCCTAGAAACTAGACCACATTATCTACCTAATTATGAAAGGATTTTATTTTTTTTAAGTGTTTTTAATTTTATTTTATTTTTTGCAAGGCTAAAAATCCGGTCCACCGGGGGGGTGGAGTTGGTGCAGGCCACTTAGCCGTAGGGCACTAGGAGAGAGTGCCCTATGGCTAAGTTGACCTAGGTGCTGCAACAGACAGACCCGTAGCGCACTAGGGTGGAGTGCCCTACGGCTAAGTTTCACACCCGTAGCGCACCTTGACCAATGTGCGCTACGGGTATGTGGTCTATGGCCACATGTGCTCTGGCCCACACATAGCCGTAGCGCGACACCCCATGTGCCACGCTTACGGCAGTTAGCCGTAGGGCACCTGTGGAAAGTGCGCCATGCCTGTTTTACCCGTGGGACACTTCAACCACATGAGCCACGGATGTGTGGATTACCTATAACCCTTTTCCTAGTAGATCCTGTTCTCGAACCGAGAACACGTTTACAGAAAGGTATCTGTAGCCCTATGGAACAATACACTATGGAACAATACACTATGGTATGTTTACATCTACACGTGAACCGTTCACACTTTTAGAGGCTCTTGAGGATGATCTTTGGTGCAAGGCAATGCAAGAAGAATACAATGCTCTCATGGAGAACAAGACATGGTATCTTGTTCAACCAAATTCTACAAAGAATATCATTGACTGCAAATGGGTGTATCGTGTCAAGAGAAATATTGATAGCACTATTGACACATATAAAGCATGCTTAGTGCAAAAAGGTTTCAAACAGAGAAGATTATAAATATATCTTCAGTCCTGTTGTCAAGGTAGCCACCATGAGACTTGTGCTAGTAGTGGATGTCTCGAGAGGTTGGAGTCTTCGGCAGCTAGATGTCAAAAATGTGTTTTCGCATGACGTTCTAGAAAATGAAATATACATGAGATAACCTCCAGGTTTTGAAAATCCACAAACTCCTATGAAAGCTTGATAAGGCTCTTTATGGTCTGAAACAGGCTCTGCGTGCATGGTATTATCGACTTAGTACAAAGTTGCAAGCACTTTGTTTTACTCCATCAAAAGCAGACATTTCACTTTTTCTATACAGTAAAGCTGATATTGTGATGTTTGTTCTCATATTTTCTTTACAGTATAGTTGGAATGAAATTTTATATGACGTGTCCTACACCGTTATCTTCTATCGAGAAACTATCTTTAACTAAGGGGTCTCCTCTTGGTACCGATGATAGTACACAGTACATGAGTATTGTGGGTGTCTTGTAGTATTTGACATTAACAAGACGTGATATATCCTTCTTGATAAATAAGGTTTGTCAATATCATGCTCTCACTACTGCACATTGGACAACTACAAAAAGGATCTTGAGATATGTTCAGGGTATACTTAAGGTTGCCCTTACTTTTCAGCGGTCTTCCTCTAGTTTGCTCAGTGCTTTTTTAGATGCAGATTGGTCATGTTGTCTTGATGACAGAAGATCTACGGGAGGTTTTGCTATATGGTTTGGACCAAACTTGATCTATTGGAGTGCATAGAAATAAGCTATAGTATCAAGATCAAGTACTAAACCAAAATATAAATATTTAGCTAATGCTACAGCAGAATTGATGTGGGTTGATGCTCTTCTCGGTGAATTTGGTGTTTCACTAAAGGTAAGATCATGTTTGTGGTGTGATAATGTAGGTAGTATATAGTTTTCAGCAAATCATGTCTTTCATGCAAGAACCAAACATAATGAGATAATTATCATTTTGTTCATGAGAGATTTGCAAATAAACTTTTGGATATCAAGTTTATATCTAGCAAAGATCAAGTTGCAGATTGTTTTACAAAGGCCTTGGCAGTCAGAGAACTAAATAATTTTAGGCATAATATGAATCTTTCTCAAGGTTGTAATTAAGAGGGGATGTTAAACATTGTATTTCTATTTTATCTTATACCATATATGGACATGGACTAGTACTTTATCTTATACCGTATATGGACATGGACTAGTACTCCACTCCAAATACGTCTCCCTTGTAAATTCCATGCCGGGGCTTTTCCTGTGCTATGTCAACACACAGTCGAGGCCCGAGAGGGTACGCTCGTTCACCCACGCCAAACTCCACATCAATCGATAAACATTACACCTAAATGTGTCTTCATTGTACTTCATCGCTAAGGATTTCTCCATTAAACAATGCTCCTCGAGCATCTCCAGAATCTCCTCCTCGGTCTCACGCTCAGCCTCTTCCCACGGTTCTGACGCATAATGCTCTAGTGTCTCTGTCCCCGCATCCAGGTCATCCTCTAAATTCATTTTGGACTTGTCGTCTAAGAAGGACCAGCCGGGCTACAAGAGGGAGTAGCCTAGCCGACCTAGAGGTCCAGTGGTAGGAGGGACTGCTCCTCCTCCTGTACCGAAGACGCCTGCTCAGCATGGGGACGCTGCACCGGCGGACACCGCCACATGCAAGAGAGGCAAACGGTCCTTTTACTGTGTTCCTAGAGGGCGGCGGCGCACAACTAGTTCTCGATGGCATCACCGAGGAAGCTGCAGCAATTTGGTGGGAATTACACACACGACACTATCTAGATTCCGCAATCAGTCATGTTTCATGATATTTGCTTTACAAAGAAAATCTTTTAGCTCCTTGGCAACAATGAACCTATGCTTCATCTCAATCAAGATATTTATGTCTATGGTATACCTCCCCTGAGAAGTGTTAGGGAATCTGATCTAGATTAAGGTGGACTGCACGAATTCTCTCTGGTTCGATTACAACTTAGGATAAAAGATTGAATTAGAAAGAAGGGGATTCAAGGAAGAGAGTCAGGGGTGGGAGAAAGAGATCAGTCGCCCATACCGTGATCACACTGGATACCAACCCTCTTCAATTCTCGTCACTATGTGGTGGTTAGGTGGGGTGCGGGAAGTTGACGCGGAAGCGGCCCGTGGCCCAACCCACTCTGGGCCGAAGAAGTGCTTGTTGGGCTGGTGGTCGCGGGCCAGCCTTGCCTGTCCTCCTGGGTGTCTTGCTTGGTTGTGGTGCATTAGTGCTGCTAATAACAATCCTCCCTCCTTGAGACTCGGCTTTTTCCCAAGCCGCAACTGCCGAGAAACGTTGGCAAAGTAGTCCCCAATCTTCCCAGATGCGATGCATCGGCGCCTTGTGGTTCTAGACCACCAAAGCTTGCTGGCCGGCGTACGTGATGTCGATTTATAGAGAGACAGGGGTGGAGGGAAGGTTGCTAAACGACGGGAATATATGAAGTGGGAAAAGGAAGCAGGAACACATCACATGTGACGTGGCATTCTGGAGGAGGCAAGAACACAGTACACATGAGTAATTTTTCCCTCCCGTCTGATATGCCACGAGAAACCCAAGAGGACTTTTTTCGACCCCCGGCCTCTACATACTAGGATGCACACATCCATTTATTAATAAGTATCAAAAAGGTGCTTAAGTATTACATCCTAAGGATCAGATAAGGTTGATACATACACCAACCATCTGAAGAAAGGAAAAGTTCTCACACAAGATCGGACTCTAAAAGAACAACTAGACATGAGTCAATCTACTAGAATGACGCCACGAAGATTGGTTGAAAAAATCCGTAGTAACCGTCATAAGACGGATGCACCCAGAAACCATGGGTTGCCATGGGTGCTCCGGTAAAAGAAGAGCCTAGAGCTGAATCCAGTACGCTGCCATAAGAATAACCTGCAAAAAAGATGAAACTCTAGCATTGTTGAAAATAAAAATGTTTCGGCATTTCCAGATGGACCAACATATGGCCGAATAGTGATATTGGTTGGAGGAGGTAGGTTAAACTTGAAGAACACCATACGCCACAAAATCTTAGCAAAATGACATGTTAAAAATAAATGTTCAATTGTTTCATCATTGTCGCAAAAGCAACATTTTTACAACCATTCCAATTCCTTTTCGCAAGATTATATTTTGTTAATAACACTTTTTTATTTAGAAACCACATCCAAACGGTTGATAAGAGCAACAAGCTTGTTACTCCAAATGAATACGATAATCTTGTTGGCAGTAGTGATTTAAGGAAATACACCTGTCGATGGTTATGAAGTTAATAATCATGGTATGCATATGTACTATGGTGGACCCGGTAATTTAGTCTGAAAATGTACTCCATAAACTAAAATAAAGTTGCCATTATACTTCTTTTTGTGCATTGATATGTTGCTTAGAGACCAATCGCCCGTGAGAATGGGATTCAGCTGATGGGATCATGTCAGCACTAATGCTTGATGAGAAACACTTCAGATATTTGAAGAATGAAAATAGGATTTTTTTTATGTGCCTGCTATGTTATGTTTGTGAAGACCGAGCTTGGTTTGACAAATGAACGTATTCCCTACAATAGTAGATGCTGTACTTGATGATTACGAAGCATTGGAATTTTTTCTTAAATAGACCATATATATATTGAAAATCTGTAGGACTTGTGCCAAACAATGATTCTTCAAATGCAGAGGCAGGAGGTTTCAACCTTCTTTTGAAAGAAAAAAGTGCTATAATATTAGACTATCATATGCCTTCATGGCATCCCAAGCTTAGTTTCCAGGTTAATTACACCAGAGCTCCTCCGCGCTAACGCTATCTGGCTTAAAATATGGCAGAGTTCATGATGCTTAGTTTTCTATTGCTTCATATTTTTCGCTAGTTGATCTATGTATCAACTTTAAACGACCCATGATGTTTAATATGTGTTGACTATTGGATGTTAGATCTTGATTTTAATAAAGGCATCAACCGATTCAGAGACCGGGGTTTTCTCCCTTTTCAGAAGAAAAAAGAAGCTCTAGCAATGATATGGGCTTAATGCACTGTCCATTTGTAAACATGTACAATTACAATGGTTGTATTCTCCTTTTTCTCAGGGTAGCTCAGAGTTGGAAGGAAAAATAGCATACTCCTAAAGGTCAACTGAATTCAGACTGATTCAAGATATATGGACGTATTTGATAGAATTATTTGACGTTGATATACCAACAATGTCACATGAACGACTCAGTTTTCGGCACACCGCTTGCAGTCACTGGCGGAAACGAGGCCTCTAACACCGGTTCTAGAACCGTTGTTGGGGGTTCGGTGTTAGAGCCCCCCCTTTAACAGTGGTTCTTATATGAACCGGTGTTAAAGGGTGGCGCACGTGGGGCTGCCGCAGCACTCAACCCCTCCCTTGAACACCGGTTCGTAACACGAACCGGTGTTAAAGGTTCTCTGCCGCGGCATGAAAAAGAGATAAAACTCTGCCGCGGCAGGAAAACGGCATAAATCTCTGCCGCGGCAGAGTTCTGCCGCCGCCCCATTCTGGGCGTATTTCTGAGCGTGGCGGGGACGGGGAGGGGGGAGGGGGAATCGATTGGGAGCGGTATACACATACATCATCGTCGGTACATACGAGTACATGAATCATTAAGCAACTATTATTATACACTAACATCGTCATTGTGTGGTATTCTTCGTAAACGATGAAGCATCAAGTACAAGACAAACACGTTCAAGCATATATACATTTTGGTGGATATCTAAAGAGTTCTCTGCCATGATGACCTCATCAAGTATAAACCCCGTCAATTCCTCTTGAATGGCTTGTATGCGGTCAAATGGTAGGAGTTGGTCCCGCATCCGTTCGATCTAAATATATATGAAGAATGTGGTCAATATATATAAGAATAAAACTCAACACAATTGATGGTAATAAAATAATGTTGTGTACTTTGTTTACTTACTCTAAGTTTTTATAGTGCGGCTTGGCCCGTCGCACATATCGTGTTGCGAGTGAACTCGCAAACATAGTATCCACATAAGTTATTGCCGGGTCCCTGATGCGCGCACTTTACGAGAATAGAGAGTTCAATCAAAATAATAATCAATAAATCATGATATAATGGAATTGGAAGCAGAATCAAAGAGATACGCAGACCTAGCTAGCTAGTATTACTTATATTTTGGTCTATAAATTTTAGTTCTTCTGACCATTCACCCACGGCCCTGCCCGTGAACCTTTTCTAAACCCTGTCCGGCAAAGAAAATGGATAAAGGAGTAATTAATTACTTGTTGTCACGAAAGTTGCCGATCTAGTGCAATAATATAATTGAAATTACCTCTGGAGCATCTCTTTAAAGTCTGCCCAAAGCTCTTGGTCTTTTCGTAACGAGTCCATGACAAGGACTTTTCCTGAGTCAGGTTGAATGACTAGTAGAATAAAGTGGAACCTACGCACGCATAACTCATCATCAGTTACACTTAACATCGAGTAAGCCAAAACAGAATATGCACAAGAGAGGGTAACACTCACGAGAAGTTGTAAGGCAATAGTATTTTTCTTTTGGTTTGTTGTCTCAGTAAAGACGTTAGCAAGAAATCTTCTGTTTGCCCAGGTTTGAGTTTTACCACTTGTTCATGAACTCTATTTGGATCAACGAACCCAATGTCAAAAGGGCCTCCTTTCATGCATTCCATAACCTTTTTCCTACATAATAGTATTTATATACATATATGGCGAGCATATATATACATGAAATTAATGAATTGAATGAGATGAGATAGAAATTACAGAAATAGTAGGCATTTCAAGCGTGGGCTGCACGTTCTCCGCTGAGATGGGCCGGTAGCTTGCTGGCTCTTTTGTGCATTCACTTGCGCCTGCAGCGCCACAAGTGCATGTTCTATTTGTGTCATCCGCTCTGTACGCTCTTTTTATTTTCTGTCGCGCCATCTGTAAGAGTCGCCCCACTCGGCAAACCCATCCTTCCACGTCATACCCCCTATGCCTCGTGCAAGTCCAGGGTGTTCTTTTTTACCGATGGCGCGTGTGAGCTGGTCATTCTCTCTATCGGGATGGAAGGTCCTGGCGGCTGTTTCCTCGTATGCCGTGATGAGTTCAGTGACGGGTTTGGCAAGGAGGGTTGGGAAGATACATATTCTCGTTTCTAGGTCCAACCTTGCCCCGATTCCGTAGAACCAAGTCTTTGCACGTAGGTCCCACCCATGTGTCTAGGGTGTGATCCCTCTATCGCGCAGGGCCTTCTCAGCTTCCTCCTACTTAGGCCTCTGAGATATGTAGCCACCTGACCCCGTCCTCTGGTGATATTCCTTCTTCTGGGCATTTAGCGTATTGGTTTCTGACCTCTTTGTAACTATAGCACCTTCCTTGTATGCCACAAATTCGGGCCAGTGAGGTCTTATCTTCGCATAATATGCGTCTTCCAAATCTGGAGTCTCGCGAGTTTTGACAAGTTTGTTTAATTTTTTCTTCCAGTTGCGGAAAGCGTCAGCCATCTTCTTTAGAGTCCACTTTTTGACCTTTTTCCTTTATAACCAGTTTATTTTCATCCTCCTCTGGCGGAAGTGTGAAATTCACCAACAACGAATTCCAAAGCGTTTCTTTGGATCTTTCATCGACAAAGGTACCGTCGCCCTTCTTTGGCTTATTCCAATATTCAATTATGATTGGTATTTGGTCCCTAACAAGAACTCCAGCCTGACGTACAAATTTGTCTGCGGCCTTCTTGGGATCCATCGCCTTCCATCAACACGGACTGCTTCGATCGTGAAATTTGCATGATCTTTCAACCGATGGCTCGCGCCTCGCTTGCTCTTTTTCGTAGAAGAAGATTGTTGCTGGCTGGTCGATCCAGAGGGCTAAAAGAAGAAAGAAGCGTTAATTAATACATGTACATATATACACAAATCAATCGATGCAAGTCAGCAGAGGCTTAATCCATGCATACACCTCGACGGACTTTGCAATCACTAAAGTGCGTTCACCGGAGTTGTCATCTTCTCCATGACTACTTGAGCTGTCATCATGTCCCTCCAAGTTCATATATTGTGAGGTGTCCTCGTGGATCATGTTCTCCATTATTTCTTCCTCTTCAAGGTTTCTACTGAGTGGATCCATAGTTTCTGAAACAATAATATTATCACACAAATATCAATAATACATCTATTGAAATACTCGAGAAAGGATGATGATATGACAGGTTAAAAGTATTAAAATGTAACCCTAATACATGCTTGGTCATTCCAAACCCTAATTCGGAGAAATCCCGGATTCATATGAGAGGGTACATTATCGCACGGTCGGGTGTGCGGGGATGCGTGCGGCTGGCGGCGCTAGGGCCAAACCTTAATATGCGGCAACAAGGGTTTAATGTCGCGGCCCATTGTAGGTTGGCACTATTCATGTCGTGGCAACTATGAGATGACAACACATAGATATTGTTGGTCCGATATATGTCGGCGGATGCGTTGGTTCACATGCATATATACAATACATACACAATATATACTTTAGTTCACATGCATATACATATATACACAATACATAATTTAGTTCACAATATATACACAATACAA
Organism: Avena sativa; assembly: GCA_916181665.1. NCBI lineage: Eukaryota > Viridiplantae > Streptophyta > Magnoliopsida > Poales > Poaceae > Avena > Avena sativa. The sequence continues at coordinate 442,832,757 of OV702282.1, read as the reverse complement.
TACATATATACAGAGCGAGGTGGTCGATCGCCGGAGGGCAGTGGCGCGCGGTCGGGGCGGCGCGAGGACGAGGTGGCGAGGACAGTGAGGCGGCGAGGGCGGACGCGGCGACGGCGACAGGCGTGGACGTACGCGGCGGGGGGAATTCGTTTCGCGCCCGCACCCCCCCTTTAACACCGCTTCCACTAACTAAAATATAGTAACTAAAATACATTAACACTAACTAAAATATACTAACTAAAATTCACTACCACTAAAATACACTAACACTAAAATAAACTAACACTAAACTAACACTAATAACCCTAAACTAATAACTAATTAACTAAATAAAATACTAACTAACTACTAATTAACACTAAACTAACAAAAAATAAACTAACTACTAATATTAGTTTAGTAGTGGGTGATCACCTACGGGGCGGGCAGCGCGGGTGGTGGTCGGGGCGCCGGTGGAAGGCGGCTGGGGAGGCGCGGGGCGCGGGCGGCGCGCAGACGAGGCAAGGACGGTGCGGCGTGCGGCAAACGGGCGGCGACTCCCCTCCTCTCTCTCCTTCTACACGGGCACGAGCGGTGGCGGTGATGAGCGAGGGGTCGGGGCGGCGCGAGGACAGACGGCGATGGCGACGACCGGCGTGGACGGATGCGGCGACGTGGACGGACGGCGATGGCGGACGCGGCGGTGGACGGCAGGGCGTCGACGGCGACGGCACGATGGAGCTCTGCTTTCCTTCCTCGCTCTGTCCGATCGATCTCTGGCTGGGGGAAGAGAGGAAGAGGAAGGCGCACGTTATAACCCCCCCCCCTTTAACACCAGTTCGTGGCTGAAACCGGTGTTAAAGGGGGGATTCGTTTCGCGCCCGCACCCCCCTTTAACATTGGTTCCAGCCAGGAACCGGTGTTAAAGGGGGGGTGCACGCGCGAAACAAAATAAATGCACCCCCCCTCTTTAACACCGGTTCGTGGCTGGAACCGGTGTTAAAGGGGAGGGGGCATTTATTTCGTACATTAAAGGGTTGGGGGCTTTTTTAATTCAAAAAATAGGATAGAATTTAGAAAATTCATATCTTTTTCATTTCAACTCAGAAAAATATAAATAATATATCATAATTTTCAGAAAAATAAGATCTATCCATTCATATAAAAAAATTATAGTTACTGTAGATGAAAATTTTCAAAATGATTAAAACACTTAAATATAAATTTTGATTATTCAATTAAAACAAAAATAAAATAGTCAAACCCTAAAAATTTGAACATAATAAATATTAAGCATCTAAAAAGGAATCTAACCCTATTTTATTAGAGAAGATCATATTTTATTTTGTATTAACATTTTTGAATTGTTTGGATATTTAAATGCCGCATCTTTTGTATACTTTGAAATCTGACAAAACCTCGCTAAACTTGCATTGGATTTTTGATAAAAAATCATATTGTGAACCTAAAACTGATTTTTGTAAAAAATCATGAGCATCGTATCATGTACCTGTAGTTCATATCTGACCCACTTCCTATCGATTCAGCAGGAATTTGTCTTTTTCACCAGAGGTGGATGGAAAGGTTTCAGATCCCCCTGTTGGTACATTGTCCATATAAGGTGGTCTAGTATTTTTGTAAAATGTGGTGGTAGTTTTTTGAATTATCCATTTGGTGGTTGCTTCACAAAACCGTCTGTTTTTTATGCTTGGAAAATGGAAAATGCCTTTTTGGTGCGACAACAAGGAAAACTTCCTCTTGCAACATTGTTTGCCATCCCATGATGCACATGTATGCACAATCGTGCCACATTATCACAAACTATGCCTTGATTCTAGCCATATCATTGGTCATTTGACCTAAAAGCCAAGAAACATCGAATGAGATAGGTCATTTTGTGAAGGTTTTTTTGAGACAGAATCAATATACCAAGTTTGATATTTTTTATTATGATAGAACTGGAATTAAAGTACATAATGCAACTAACAGTAAGTTACATAAAGCATGACTGAAAATTAAGATACATAAAAGAACTGAAAATTAAGATACATGGCCAGATTAAGTCAAAATCGGCCGAACTTGTTTTGAAATGTTGGAGTGATTCAGTCATGCTCCTGCCTACACCTGTAATACTCGCCACTATAGTCGTCGTACTCACCGCGGCCGTCGTCGCTTTCGTCGTCGGGGTCGCCATAATTGAACCTTGAAGGCTGAGTATGCGTGGGCTGGACTTGAGGGTAGCGCAGACAGGGGTTAGAGTCGGCGGCAGTATCGTAGGCCATGACGCTCTGGAGAGTCCGACTGCGCCACCACAGCCGACGGACGGCCTCGTTGAAGTTCGGAGGAGGTGGGCCATCCTCCTCGTGCCTGGCGAGCGCCCTCTCACGTCGATCCCTGAAGAAGGCTTCCCAAGTTGGGAAATAGTCGGGATGCCATCTGGGATTCCTCTGCTGCTCCGGCATGAGCTCAAAATAGTAGTGGTTCGTGATGGCCATCCGACGCGCCACACCTATAGGGACAGGAGGAACCGGCACGCCTTCGGTGCTCAGCATCCAGCCGACGAGGACACAGTAGCTGGGCGGACAAGGGTAGTTCGAGGCGCAAAGCGCCTCCGCCTCCCTGGGGGTTAGTAGTGGAAGCCATGAGAAAGAGTGATGAGGTTGCAGATATGAGTCTAGAGATGTGCAATGACAATGGAGGCCAACCCTACATATATATATAGTGAGAAATAATGGCAGGAAGATAACTTGAGGGAAGAACTGGCGGGAAAAACTGTCGGGAAGAAATGGCGGGAAGAACTGGCGGGAAAAAATGGCAGGAAGAAAAATGGCGGGAAGAAAAATGGCTCATTTAATACATATACTATTAACAGAAGAAATATGACATTGATTTCCATGTTGAGATACATATGTGTGCCAAAAATGGGTCAATTAATACATATAGTCAATCTTATGATCGCGTCGGCCGTAACCATGGAGTATCAGCACCGTTTAACAGGATGGTTGGGTCAGTCTTCACTCTAAAGGGCGGAATTTCATCAAACTTATTATAATCTTCTGACATGTCTGTCTTGTCCTCCACTCCCACGATGTTTCTTTTCCCTGAAAGAACTATATGACGCTTTGGCTCATCGTGTGATGTATCTGATTGCTTATTTTTTCTTTTTTTGGTTTGGTAGACATGTCCTTCACATAGAAAACCTGAGCCACATCATTGGCTAAGACGAATGGTTCGTCTAAGTTCTAGTCTACCTTCATAAGATTGTTGAGATCCATTGTTGTCATTCCGTACTTCTTGTCTACCTCAACCCCACCTCCTGTTAGGTTGACCCATTTGCACCGAAACAAGGGGAACTTAAAATTAGGTCCATAGTCAAGTTCCCATATCTCCTCTATGAACCCATAATACGTGGTCTTTTGCCCATTGTCTTCTGCTGCATCGAAGCGGACACCACTATTTTGGTTGGTGATCTTTTTATCTTGGCCTATCGTGTAAAATTTATTCCCATTTATCTCATACCATTGGAAAGTACATACAGTCGAAGATGGTGTCCTGGCCAACAAGTACAGCTGATCCCCAACAGTGGTGTTATTCGTGAGAAGTCTTTGCAGCCAGCCGCCAAAACTCGCCATGTGTTCACTTATAATCCATTCATCAGACTGCCCCGGGTGTTTGAGGCGTATTAAATTCTTGTGTTCATTGATATACGGGGCAACCAAGATAGATCTTTGTAAAACCGTGTAGTGTGCTTGATTGAGAGAATGCCCGTCCCTACATATCATTGCTTTACATCCTAGGGTGCCTTTTCCACGCAATCTCCCCTCATGTCTTGATTCTAGAACACCAATCGCCTTAAGGTCAGGAATAAAATCAATACAGAACTCAATGACCTCCTCTGTTACATAGCCCTTGGAGATGCTTCCTTCTGGCCTAGCACGGTTATGAACATATTTATTTAAGACTCCCATGTACCTCTCAAAGGGTAACATATTGTGTAGAAATACAGGACCGAGAATGACAATCTCTTCTACTAGGTGAACCAGGAGATGCGTCATAATATTGAAGAAGGATGGTGGGAACACCAACTCAAAACTGACAAGACATTAGGCCACATCTGTCTGTAACCTTGGTAGGCTTTCTGGATCGATTACCTTCTGAGATATTGCATTGAGGAATGCACATAGCTTCACAATGGGTACTCGAACATTTTCAGGTAGAAGCCCCCTCAATGCAATCGGAAGCAATTGCGTCATAATCACGTGGCAGTCATGAGACTTCAGGTTTTGGAATTTTTTCTTTGCCATATTTATTATTCCCTTTATATTCGACGAGAAGCCAGACGGGACCTTGATAATGCTCAGGCATTCAAAAAAGATTTCCTTCTCTTCTTTGGTAAGAGCGTAGCTGGCAAGAGTTAAGTGGCATTGTTTATCCTTCTCGTTCTTAGGATGCATAGGCTCTTCAGGGTCTTTCATACGTTGCTGGTCCTGCCGTGCTTCCGGTGTATCTTTTGTCTTCCCATACACCCCTAGGAAGCCTAGCAGGCAACATTCTTCGTCACGTGCATCACGTCGATTGAAGAGCGGACCTCTAAGACTTTCCAATAGGGTAGGTCCCAAAATATAGATTGCTTCTTCCACATGGGTGCGTGTCCGGCATCGTTATTTGGAACAGATAGACTGCCAGGACCTTTTCCAAAGATTACTTCTAGGTCCTTGACTATACCAAATAACTCCTCACCGGTATGGAGGCCAGGCTTCCTCCGGAGTTCTGCCAGACCTTTTAAATGCTTGCCTTTCTTTCTTACTCGATGCAGGTTCAGAAGAAATCAACGATACCCTAGGTACACAACCTTCTTACATTTATCCAAATATACACTTTCAGTCTCATCTAAACAGTGTGTGCATGCATTGTATCCCTTGTTTTTCTGTCCTGAAATGTTACTAAGAGCAGGCCAATCATTGATGGTTACAAAAAGCAACGCTCGTAGGTCAAATGGCTCCCCTTTGTGCTCATCCCACATATGTACACCTGGTTTGGCCCACATCTGTAAAATTTCTTCAACTAATGGCCTTAGGTACACATCAATGTCGTTGTCGGGTTGCCTCGGGCCTTGGATGAGCACTGGCATCATAATGAACTTCCTCTTCATGCACAACCAAGGAGGAAGGTTATAGATACATAGAGTCATAGGACAGGTGCTGTGACTGCAGCTCTGCTCACCAAAAGGATTCATGCCATCTGTACTTAGACCAAACCTTAACTTCCTTGCGTCACGTGCGAAGTCCGGGTACTCTCGCTCGACTTTTCTCCACTGTGACCCATCAGCGGGGTGTCTCCACATCACGTCTTTCTTACGGTCTTCCATGTGTCATCGCAACAACTTGGCATGCTCTTTATTTCTGAAGAGACATTTTAACCGTGGTATTATCGGAGCATACCACATAACCTTGGCAGGAACCTTCTTCCTAGGGGCCTCGCCCTCAACATCGTTGAGGATCGTCTCGTCTGATCTTATACCGCAGTGCAGTGCATACCGGGCATGCATCCAAATTCTCATACTTTTCACCGCGGTAGAGGATGTAGTCATCAATGCAGGCATGTATCTTTTGCACGTCTAATCCTAGAGGGCAGACAACCTTTTTTGCTTGGTATGTACTGTCGGGCAACTCATTATTTCTTGGAAGCAGATTCTTCATTTTTACTAGAAACTTTGAAAATGCGCTGTCAGTCACAACGTTCTCTGCCTTCCATTGCAGCAAATCTAGTGTGGTACCTAGCTTTTTGTGGCCATCTTCGCAAGTTGGATACAACAATGTTTTGTGATCCTTTAACATCTGCTCCAGCTTCTCCTTCTCCTTTTCAGTTTCACATTCTTCCTTTGCATCAGTAATGGCCCGACCAAGATCGTCATCAGCGGGCCCATCTGCTGCCTCTTGATCTTCATTATCTACCCCCGTTGTAGTATCATCATATTCATGATACATATTATGATAGTTGTCATCATCCTCTTATTCTTCATTGTCTTCCATCACAACCCCTTTTTCTCCGTGCTTGGTCTAACAATTATAGCTGGGCATGAAACCGGATTGAAGCAGGTGGGCGTGAATGGTTCTGGTATTTGAGTAGTCTTTCTTGTTCTGACAGTGAACACACGGACAACACATAAAACCATTGTGACCACGGTTTGCATTAGCCATAACAATGAAATTTTGGAGGCCCATAATATACTCGGAAGTGCGTCGGTCATCGTACATCCATTGCCGGTTCATCTGCATTAATATATAGTATATAAAAAATTAATAGGGAGATGACCATTTATATATAGTACATCAATGACACATGAAAGGATAAAGTTGCCGACCTCGACCGAGAACGAAAGAGCAACGAGAAAACTTATTTCGAGCTCTCGGGCATTTCACCGAACACCTCTTGTGCATAGGAAAAAAACACAAACTAGAACACCTCTCACCCTCTTGCTATGCTCCAAAATGAGAGAGTGAAAAAAATGGAAGAGAGGGGTGTGGGCTGCGGTGTGTTATATAGGCCCCCCTTTAACACCGGTTCAAGTCACGAACCGGTGTTAAAGGGGGGGCTGCACGGGCCACTGGTGCAGGACCTTTAACACCGGTTCGTGGCTCGAACCGGTGTTAAAGGGATGCTCCTTTTTTGCTCTATAGACCACGCTGGTACGGGCACCCTTTAACACCGGTTCTTCAACCAAAGGCCTCGTTTCCACTAGTGGTATAACATTAATTACTAAGTCACTAACTACTCAAATATTCCAATTTCGATGCCCTTTATTTTGTGACCCACAATCTTATGTTTCTTAGTACAACCCTCATTAGAAGAATAAATGTTAGTATCCGAAGACGAGTTTCCAGTAAACAACATAATACAGTTTCTTGGCATGCAACAAACTTTGTGCTACTAGCATAATAAACCTACGATAACTCGGCCATTCTAAAAATAAAAATAGAAAGCTCACCTCATGTTGTATATGATTGTTACTCACTTGGTTGATATTGTGAACTGTTATTTCGTCCACTTTACTATTCTGTTGTATTGGAACCATTCCTGTAGGGCAATCTACCGTACACAAATTCACTTGTGCAAAGTCATGTCGAAATGAAGATTTTATATTCAGTCCAGTAGGAAAAGAACTTGGCTCCACCTGTTTGACAAAAAATATTCATCTTAATATACTCATTTATATGGAGTATTTTTAGTGCATAATCACATATACATAAATTATGTAATTTGATTCGTTACTATGAAGGACATATATTATAGGGTATATTTATTTCACTTCCAATTCTAATGTTTTCAACAGAACATATGTACATCATAGATATAAAATATTATTTAAAACTAAAAGGGAGTAGAACAATCTATGCTATGAAATACTTGTAACACCCCTGGCCTCTCTGGACCAGCAGTTGTCACTCCTGACAGCTCAATAGGACCTCTAGACTAACCCTATAGACCAACATTGGTCTTTTATGTGCACTTTGTTCTTACTCGTGCGTACCCGGTACCCACTTACTGGTCGGTCACCCATCCTCAAATTGCTCTACGCCAAACACGTTTATCCTCATAGTTCTTTTTAGATGAGCTTCCGGAAAAAAATTACAACTTGTTGGTAGTATACTATCAATCCTATTAAGTCATGCGTCAGAGTCTCACATACACCCACCCTTAGAAGATCGACGACCCGTCGATCAACCACAATCTAGGAACGTCCCCTATTGGTATACGTTTGTGCGTCTAGTGTCGGCACATATGCCATGCCGTTTTCACTCTGGGCCATACGCGCCATGTTACACATGTCCACCACTGACCCGCACACGCCCGTGTATCCGCGGGGGTCGGCTCTGATACCACTTGTAGCATCTTGTTCCCTCTTGGCCCTGGGGGTGTCACTCCTGGCAGCTTAATAGGATCTCTAGACTGGCCCACCGACCAACACTAGTCTTTTCTGATATCTTTGTCCTCACTCATGCGCAATCGGTACCCACTTATCGGTCGGTTACTCATCCTTAAATTTCTCTAGGCCAAGCACGCTTAACCTCAGAGTTCTTTTCATATGAGCTTCCGAAAAAGAAGTTGCAATTTGTTGGTATGGGTATACTATCAATCCTATTAAGCCATGCGATAGGGTCTCATAATACTATAACTCAAAATCAAAGGGTTATAACAAAATTCATGATATATTTCCATGATTTTCTACCTAACTAACATTCTTGTGTTCAAGAGAATATATGCTTTGTTTATGTCCCGAAACATGAATAGGAATCAATTTGAATAAATGAATGATTGTAAATCATATATTTGTGAAAGTAACTTACCTGAATTTTATGGTCTTTCAATAGTGAATGACTAAAAGCTGGTTGATTATTAACATCAACGCAATCATAGACATCTCCGTCTTCCATCTGGTTTGATGTTTCCTCTGTTTGTTAGCCACAAAAAATATAATTCTATATATATATAATATACGATGGATAATTGTTCTTACAATTATGGTTTTCCTAAATCGTTGATCTTTGAGGATCTGGCCAGTATTTTCCCATTGATCTTTAGTTCGTGCATCTATTCCTCTGGTAGAACAAGATATGACACTAGTGGAAATGAGGCCTCTAACACCAGTTCTTAGAGGCCTCTAACACCGGTTCTGGAACCGCTGTTGGGGGTTCGGTGTAAGAGGCCCCCCCCCTTTAACAGCAGTTCTTATATGAACCGGTGTTAAAGGGTGGCGCACGTGGGGCTGCCGCAGCTCTCAGCCCCCCCTTTAACACCGGTTCGTAACACGAACCGGTGTTAAAGGTTCTGTGCCACGGCAGGAAAAGGAGATAAATCTCTGCCGCGGCAGAGTTCTGTCGCGGCAGAGTTCTGTCGCGGCAGGAAAACGGCCTAAATCTCTGCCGCGGCAGAGTTCTGCCGCCGCCCCGTTCTGGGCGTATTTCTGCAGCTCGGCGGGGACGGGGAGGGGGGGGAGGGGGAATCGATCGGGAGCGGTATATACATACATCATCGTTGGTACATACGAGTACATGAATAATTAAGCAACTATTATTATACACAAACATCGTCATTGTGTGGTATTCTCCATAAACGTTGAAGCATCAAGTACAAGATAAACACGTTCAAGCATATATACAACGTTCATTTTGGTAGATATCTAAAGAGTTCTCCGCCAGGCGTGACGACCTCATCAAGTATGAACCCCGCCAATTCCTCTTGAATGGCTCGTATGCGGTCAAATGGTAGGAGTTGGTCCTGCATCCGTTCGATCTAAATATATATGAAGAATGGGGTCAATATATATATATATATATATAAGAATAAAACTCAACACAATTGATGGTAATAAAATAATGTTGTGTACTTTGGTTACTTACTCTAAGTTTTTCTAGTGCGGCTTGGCCCGTCGCACATATCGTGTTGCGAATGAACTCGCAAACATAGTATCCACATAAGTTATTGCCGGGTCCCTGATGCGTGCACTTTATGAGAATAGAGAGTTCAATCAAAATAATAATCAATAAAACATGATATAATGGAATTGGAAGCAGAATCAAAGAGATACGCAGACCTATCTAGCTAGTATTACTTACATTTTGGTCTACAAATTTTAATTCTTCTGACCATTCACCCACGGACCTGCCCGTGAACCTTTTCCAAACCCTGTCCAGGAAAGAAAATTGATAAAGGAGTAATTAATTACTTGTTGTCACGAAAGTTGCCGATGTAGTGTGATAATATGATTGAAATTACCTCTGGAGCATCTCTTTAAAGTCTGCCCATAGCTCTTGGTCTTTTCGTAACGAGTCCATGACAAAGACTTTTCTCGAGTCAGGTTGAATCACTAGCAGAATAAAGTGGAACCTACACACGCATAAATCATCAGCAGTTACACTTAACATCGAGTAAGCCGAAACAGAATGTGTACAAGAGAGGGTAACACTCACGAGAAGTTGTAAGGCAATAGTATTTCCCTTTTGGTTTGTTGTCTCAGTAAAGACGTTAGCAAGAAATCTTCTGTTTGCCCGGGTTTGAGTTTTACCACTTGTTCATGAACTCTATTTGGGTCAACGAACCCAATATCAAAAGGGCCTCCTTTCATGCATTCCATAACCTTTTTCCTGCATAATAGTATATATATACATATATGGTGAGCATATATATACATGCAATTAATAAATTGAATGAGATGAGATATAAATTAAAGAAATAGTACTTACACACAATAAAGGTTGATGGCAGCTTTGTCGAGTTCCTTCTGATTGAATAGAAAATGCAAGTCTTGAATGTTGAAGCTGATCTCGTCGTCTCCGCACAAGAAAATCTGATCTCTTATATGCGTCGTGATCCATTCTTCCTTTCTCGTATTGCAGAAATCAAGGTACCACTTGTACAATCTTCGCATCTTTGTTGGTAGATTCTTGAGCTCCTCTTTCTTGACGAGATTCTTCCCATACTTCCATGGCTGTATGGGGTTGGCATCGCCTTTGGGCAAGTTGTCTCCCATGATGTTCAAGTATGCAATGTAAGTCATCCGCATCTCATTGGCCTTTCTTTGTAGCTCTGCCTCATAACCATTTACAGGAGGAGCGTCCCGTGTGTCGAACACTTGGAGCGGGGTGCATGATTGGTTTTCCTGCTCTCCGAGCATGGGAACTGTTTTCTAGGGTGCCGCACGACTGCTACTTTCAGTCTCCCTCCGCCTTGCATCCCCCTTCAAAATCTGGCGCTCGTAGTCCGGCACAAGTGGGGTTTCAGGTTTGAAAAGATTATTGTAAAACTTCTCCACCACTGCCGGATCTAGTTTCTCCTTTGGCTCGGCCCGTCTAGGTGCAAAGAATTTCTTGACCTCTTCTTCCGAGATCCTATTGGTCTCCTCGTCGCTGTGATTCCACAGTAAAACCGGCAATGGCTTGGCGCAAGGCTGTGGGACGTAGTTTCTTGAACTCTTTGGCGTACGATTTCCTGCGGATTTCTTCGTGACGGTGCTAGTGATGCTCTTCGTGGAAGTGCTCTTCCTCTTATGCTGAGGAGATGGCTGAAGCGCCGGAGATGGCTGCCGCGCAGGAGATGGCTGGCGCGCCGAAGATGGCTGACACGTAGGAGATGCCTGGCGCGCCGGAGATGGCTACCGCGCAGGAGATGGCTGAAGCGCTGGAGACGACAGGGGAGTATTCTGATGACTTGGAGACGGCTGAGGCGGCTCATACTACTGATGATGCGGAGACGGCGGGGGTGCATGTGGCCTCCAATTTGGAAGCACGATGTGTTCCTTCTTCCAAAGAATGGTTGTTTTCACTGCAAATTTGATTTGATTTTCCCCTTCACCTGTAGCATGGTCAGGTTGTGCTTCCTCTTATTCCTTCACAACCTCATCCACCCCGACAATAGCATAGCCATCTGGAATCGGTCGACAGTGGTAAGTTCCACCAGCTACAGGAGGTAAGGCATAGCCGACCGCCACCTTAATGGATAAGCCCCTTAATCTCACATGCACCTCGGCGTGTTCGATCTCCCTGATCTCATCCACGGGGTATCGAGGACCCACCATTTCAAGCGTGGGATGCACGTTCTCCATGGAAGCCACGTTGCTTTTCCGTGCAGAGTCTGGGGCACCGGCAGCTTCCAATGCAGGCTCTTCGTGCCGCTGATATGGGCCGGTAGCTTGCTGGCTCTTTTGTGCATTCACTTGCGCCTGCAGCGCCACAAGTGCATGTTCTATCTGTGTCATCCGCTCTGTACGCTCCTTTTCTTTTCTGCCGCGCCATCTGTAAGAGTCGCCCCACTCGGCAAACCCATCCTTCCACGTCATACCCCCTGGCGCGTGTGAGCTGGTCATTCTCTCTGTCGGGATGGAAGGTCCTGGCGGCTATTTCCTCGTATGCCATGATGAGTTCAGTGAAGGGTTTGTCAAGGAGGGTTGGGAAGATACACAATCCCGTTTCTGGGTCCAACCTTGCCCCGATTCCGTAGAACCAAGTCTTTGCACATAGGTCCCACCCATGTGTCTGGGGTGTGATCCCTCTATCGCGCAGGGCCTTCTCAGCTTCCTCCCACTTAGGCCTCTAATATATGTAGCCACCTGACCCCGTCCTCTGGTGATATTTCTTCTTCTGGGCATTTAGCGTATTGGTTTCTGACCTCTTTGTAGCTATAGCACCTTCCTTGTATGCCACAAATTCAGGCCAGTGAGGTCTTATCTTCGCATAATATGCGTCTTCAAAATCTGGAGTCTCGCGAGCTTTGACAAATTTGTTCCATTTTGTCTTCCAGTTGCGGAAAGCGTCAGCCATGTTCTTTAGAGTCCACTCTTTGACCTTTTCCTTTATAACCGGTTTATTTTCATCCTCCTCTGGCGGAAGGGTGAAATTTACCAACAGCGAATTCCAAAGCGTTTCTTTGGATCTTTCATCTACAAAGGTACCGTCGCTCTTCTTTGGCTTATTCCAATATTCAATTATGATTGGGATTTGGTCCCTAACAAGAACTCTAGCCTGACGTACAAATTTGTCTGCGGCCTTCTTGGGCTCCATCGGCCTGCCATCAACACGGACTGCTTCGATCGTGAACTTTGCACGATCTTTCAACCGATGGCTCGCGCCTCACTTGCTCTTTTTCGTAGAAGAAGATTGTTGCTAGCTGGTCGATCCAGAGGGCTAAAAGAAGAAAGAAGCGTTAATTAACACATGTACATATATACAAATCAATCGATGCAAGTCAACAGAGGCTTAATCCATGCATATACCTCGACGGACTTTGTAATCACTAAAGTGCGTTCACCGGAGTCGTCATCTTCTCCATGACAACTTGAGCTGTCATCATGTCCCTCCAAGTTCAGATATTGTGAGGTGTCCTCATGGATCATGTTCTCCATTATTTCTTCCTCTTCAAGGTTTCTACTGAGTGGATCCATAGTTTCTAAAACAATAATATATCACACAAATATCAATAATACATCTATTGAAATGCTCAAGCAAGGATGATGATATGACAGGTTAAAAGTATTGAAATGTAACCCTAATACATGCTTGGTAATTCCAAACCCTAATTCGGAGAAACCCCGGATTCATATGAGAGGTTATTATAATGCTATATTGATATTGAGGTGTGCTAGGGCGGCAGCTGGCGGCGCTAGGGCGAGAGAGGGGCTGGGATGCGTGGGGGTGTGCGTTCGAACCAGCACGACATGGGCTACCTAAAATGGAAGACTCACCCTCGATGCGTGTGTAGGCTCAGCGAGGGCAGAGGAGGTCAGGGTCGACGGCATAATTGTGGTGGTGGTCATCGGTGGCACCAAATATACACATATACAATACACATACAATACAGATATACAGATATACATACACACATACTCATACAATATAAATACACCTATAGATACAATTAAACATATAAATACACACATACTCATACAAACATATATACATATAAATACACAAATATAAATACAAATAAACATATAAATAAAACTATAGATACAATTAATATACATATATATACACACATACTCATACAAACATATATACATATATATGTAGGGGTTCGTAGCATGGAAAACAAATAATTTCTACCGCATGCAAACAAACAAGCCAAGATCTATCTACTAGATTGTAGCAACGAGTCGATAGAGGAACTCACCCTCGAAGATTCCAAAGCGGTTAACGAGAGCAGATTCTCGTGGGTGATGTAGTCGTACTGTTGCCGATCTTAAGATCGCGTAGACGATCCTTCCGGCGCTGCGTTCCGGCAGCGCTTCCGCAGTCGGTCACACGTTCGGTACTCGATGAAGACCTTCATCTCCCTTGTTCCAATAGGCAGCGGAGGTTGTAGCACTCTCCTCGCAATTCCGGCAGCACGACGGCGTGGTACCGGAAGTAGAGGGGAGGCGCAGGGCTTCGCCTTAAGCCGGAGCGAGCATGGTGGAGTATGAGAGAGACCTTGGTGATCTAGGGTTTAGAGGGCACCAAGGGGAGGGTGTGGCCGGCGGCTAGGGCTTGGGGAAGCCCCAAGTCTCCGAGTTGGAGGGGAAACCCTAGGCGGCGGCTGCACTTGGAGGTGGAGGCGCCAAAGCTAGGGTTTGAGGTGTGTAGGAGAGGGCAGCCCTACCCCTCCTTATATAGGTGGGAGGGTGCGGCTTGGGAGGAGTGAGTCCTCCTCCAACTCCTCCTCCTTGGCCGATGGGTAGAGGGAGGAGACTTCCTCCCCAAGTAGGTTTCCTACTCTCCCTCCACCAAGCAAACTTGCCGTTTGACTTTTTCAAATTGGCGTTTGACTTTCAAACTAGGATTTGATTTCTCTCTTTATTTTGCCCAGCCAAGTGACCTAGTACATGATGCAAACATTCCACATTGTCATGACACATTCATGTACTCTTTCCCTCCGGAGTGCCGGACCTTCCGGACCCTTCTAGATCATTCCCGGTGAAAACACCAGAATCATTCCCCAACTCCGAAACAGGACTTTCCTTATATGAATCTTATTCTCCGGACCATTCCGGATCTCCTCGTGATATCCCGGATCCCATCCGAGACTCTGAACAACATTCGGTCTCTTACTCATCATTCCATAACTACTCAACAACATCGAATCCTTAAGTGTGTCTCCCTACGGTTCGTGAATTATGCGGACATGATCGAGACACTTCTCCGATCAATAACCAATAGAGGAATCTGGAAATTCATATGGATCCCACATATTTCTACGATTACTTTGCTATCGAATGAACCACTTACATACGATACCAATTTCCCTTTGTCTCACGATAGTTTACTTATCCGAGGTTTTGATCGTCGGTATCTCTGCATACCTAGTTCAACCTCGTTACCGATAAGTACTCTTTTCTCGTTCCCGTGGTATGTGATCCCTTGTGAGCCAGTCACATGCTTGCACGATGATTGGATGACATTCCACCAAGAGGGCCCAGAGTATATCTATCCGTCATATGGATGGACAAATCCCACTCTTTATCCATGTGTCTCAACCCATACTTTCCGAACACTCAATGCCACCTTTATAGCCACCCAGTTACGGTGTGGTGTTTGATGTCATCAAAGCATCCTTCCGGTGATGGTGATAAGCATGATCTCATGGTCGAAGGAATTAGGTTACTATGTATCAGAAAGCTTATAGCAATTGAACTATTAAAATGACTTGATCTTTATGCTACGCTTATCTATAGGAGTATGTACATCATACCATTATCCTAATGATATGATCTTTTTGTTAATAACATCTCAATGTTCATGATAGGGAAACCACAATCATCTATTAACCAACAAGCTAGTATTATGAAGAGGCTTTACTAGGGACTCTAATTTAGTTTACAAATCACACAAGTATTAATGTTTCCTGGTTAATACTGTTATAGCATGAATGTAAACATTTATCATAAACACAAAGATATAATAATAACTACATTTATTATTGCCTCTAGGGCATATCTCCAACAGTCTCCCGCTTGCACTAGAGTCAACTAATCTAGATTACATGGTAATATACCCAACACCCATGGCATTTTGGTGTTGGTCATGTTTTGCCCTCGGGAGAGGTTTAGTCAACGGATCCACCACATTCAGATCTGTGTGTACTTTGCAAATATTTATGTCTCCATCTTGGACATGTTCTCAAATAGCGTGAAAATGTAGCTTGATGTGCTTCAGCTTCTTGTGTGACCTTGGTTCTTGCGCATTGTCTATGGCACCCATGTTATCACAGTAGATAGACATTGGGTCCAGCACACTTGGAACCACACTGAGCTCTATAATGAACTCCTTCATCCATATCGCTTCTTGTGAAGCCTCTGAAGCAGCTATGTATTCTGATTCAGTTGAAGATCTCGCCACAATGCTTTGATTTGCACTCCTCCAGCTAACTGCTGCACCATTCAAAGTAAATACGTATCCAGATTGAGATTTAAAATCGTCTGATCGGTGTTCCAACTAGCATCGGTGTAACCATTAACAACGAGTTGTTCATCACCTCCATAAGAAAGAACCATATCCTTAGTTCTTCTCAAGTACTTAAGGATGTTTTTTTACCGCTGTCCAATGATCCACTCCTGGATCACTTTGATATCTGCTAGTCAAACTAACAGCATATGCAATGTCGGGTCTAGTACATTGCATGGCATACATAAGAGATCCTATGGCTGAAGCATAGGGAGTCTTACTCATCCTTTCTCTATCTTCTGTCGTTGCTGGACTTTGAGTTTTACTCAAGGTCGTATTGGGAAACATGGGCAAGAACCCTTTCTTTCTATCTTCCATTCCAAACCTCTTTAGAACTTTGTCCAAATATGTACTTTGTGACAATGATATTAGGCGTCGTGATCTATCTCTATAAATCTTTATGCCTAATATGTAAGCTGCTTCGCCAAGATATTTCATTGAAAAACTATTATTCAAATAATCCTTGACACTATTAAGAAGGTCTACATCATTCCCAATCAACAATATGTCATCTACATATAGTATTAAGAATGCTACAGAGCTCCCACTCACTTTCTTGTAAATACAAGCTTCTCCATAAGTTTGTATAAAACCAAAGCTTTTGATTACCTTATCAAAACGTTGATTCCAACTTCGGGATGCTTGCTTCAATCCATATATGGACCTTTCAAGTTCGCACATCTTGTTAGCATCTTTAGGATCGACAAAACCTTTGGGTTGCATCATATACAACTCTTCATCAATGTCTCCATTGAGGAACGCTGTTTCGACATCCATCTGCCATATCTCATAATCATAATATGCAGCGATTGCTAACATAATCCTTACAGATTTTAGCTTCTCTACTGGTGAGAAAGTCTCATCATAGTCAACTCCTTGAATTTTTTGAAACCCTTTTGCGACAAGTCGAGCTCTATAGACAGTAACATTACCATCAGCATCTATTTTCTTCTTGAAAATCTATTTGTTCTCGACAGCCTTCCGGCCATCCGGTAAGTCCACCAAAGTCCATACTTGGTTTTCGTACATGGATCCAATCTCGGATTTCATGGCTTCTTTCCATTTATTGGAATCTGGGCTCATCATCGCTTCCTCATATGTCGTAGGGTCATCGGTGTTGTCCACCAACATGACACTCATAACGGGATCATACAAATCAGGAGTGGTACGAGTTCTCGTTGACCTACGAGGCTCTGTAGCAACTTCAACCGAAGTTTCATGATCATCATCATTAGCTTCCTCTCTTATTGGTGTAGGCGTCACAGGAAATACTTCCGGTGCTGTGCTACTCGCAAGTTCGAGAGAAGGTTCAACAACCTCGTCGAGTTCTACTTTCCTTCTAGTCAGTTCTTTCGAGAGAAATTCCTTCTCTAGAAAGGATCCATTCTTGGCAACAAAATTTTTTCCCTCGGATCTATGATAGAAGGTATACCCAATAGTTTCCTTCGGGTATCCTATGAAGATGCATTTTTCCTCTTTGGGTTCAAGCTTGTCCGGCTGTAACTTCTTTACATAAGCTTTGCAACCCCAAACTTTAAGGAACGACAATTTAGGTTTCTTCCCAAACCATAATTCATACGGTGTCGTTTCAACGGATTTAGATGGTGCCCTATTTAAAATGAATGCGGCTGTTTCTAATGCATGCCCCAAAATGATAGCGGTAAATCTGTAAGTGACATCATAGAACGAACCATATCTAAGAGAGTTCGATTACGACGTTCGGCCACACCATTACGCTGTGGTGTTCCCGGTGGTGTCAATTGTGAAAGTATTCCACATTTCTTCAAATGTTCGCCAAACTCGTAACTTAGATATTCACCTCCACGATCAGATCGTAGAAATTTAATCTTCTTGTTATGTTGATTCTCTACCTCACTTTGAAATTACTTAAACTTCTCGAAAGTTTCGTACTTATGTTTCATGAAATAGATATATCCATATCTACTCAAGTCATCCGTGAAGGTAAGAACATAACGATAACCACCGCACGATGCTACACACATTGGTCCACACACATCGGTATGTATGATTTCCAATAAGTCCGTAGCTCGCTCCATCATACCAGAAAATGGAGTCTTAGTCATTTTACCCATCAGACATGCTTCGCATATTTCAAGTGATTCAAAATCAAGTGATTCAAGAAGTCCATCGGAATGGAGTTTCTTCATACGCTTCACTCCGATATGACCAAGACGACAGTGCCACATATAGGTCGAGTTATCGCTCAATTTCAAACGTTTAGCCTCAATGTTATTTATGTGTGTATTACTATAATCGAGATTCAATAAGAATAGACCATATATCAAAGGTGCATGTGTATAAAACATATTACTCATATAAATCAAACAAACATTATTCTCGGACTTGAACAAGTAACCGTCTCGCAATAAACATGATCCCAATATAATGTTCATGCTCAACGCAGGCACCAAATAACAATTATTTAAGTTTAAAACTAATCCCGATGGTAGATGAAGAGGTAGCGTGCCGACCGCGATCACATCAACCTTTGATCCATTTCCAACGCGCATCATCACCTCGTTCTTCGCTAGCTTCCATTTATTCTGTAGCACCTGTTTCGAGTTACAAATATGAGCAACCGAACCGGTATCAAATACCCAGGCACTACTATGAGTACTAGTGAGATACACATCAATAACATGTATATCGGATATACCTTTCTTCTTGATGTTGTCGTTCTTCAAATCCGCCAAGTACTTTGGGCAATTCCGCTTCCAGTGACCTTCTCCCTTGTAGTAAAAGCACTCAGTATCAGGCTTAGGCCCAGCCTTGGTCTTCTTCGCCGCTGCGGCAACTTTCTTACCGCCCTTCTTGAAGTTTCCCTTTTGCCTAGACTTGCCTTTCTTGAATTTGGTGGTCTTATTGACCAACAACACTTGGTGCTCTTTCTTTATCTCCACTTCTGTAGATTTCAACATGGAGAAGAGTTCTGGCAACGTCTTGTCCATGTTTTGCATATTGTAGTTCATCACAAAGTTCTTGTAACTTGGTGGTAGTGATTGGAGGACACGGTGAATCCCCAAAGAATTAGGAATCACTATACCCAAACTTTGGAGTTTGTTTGCGTGCCCAGACATCTTAAGCACATGCTCACTGACGGAGCTGCCCTCTTCCATCTTGTAGTTAAAGAACTTTTCAGAAGCCTCATAACTCTCAACTATCGCGTGAGCCTCAAATATCATTTTGAGTTCACGAACAATATCATGTGGGTCATGGTTCTCAAACCCTTTCTGAAGCTCCGATTCCAAACCATACAAGATAGCACAGTGAACTGTGGAGTGTTGATTCTTCCGAGTGAGGTAAACATTCTTTACTTCATCGGTAGCAGTAGCTGTAGGCGGGTCACCCAGCGGTGCATCCAGCACATAGGTCAAATTTCCAGTATTGAGGACAATCCTCAAATTGCGGAACCAATCCGCGAAGTTGCTTCCATTGTTTTTGAACTTTTCTTTCTCTAGGAACGCATTAAAATTGATGGTAGGGGCTGCCATTGATCTACAACATATTTGCAATAGTTTAGACTAACACTACTGGAAAAACCATCTTCAGTTCGATGTGAACAAGGCCAGCAGTCCCGGCCTGGCATAGCCCGCGACTAGTGGGAGCACTAGTCCCGGGCCGTGAGGCCTCTAACGGCTAGAAACGGCCGTAGTGACTAGTCCCGGGCCGTACCAGGTCATTAGTCCCGGTCCGTAATATGGCCGGGGACTAATAACATGGAGCAGGCCAGCTAGTCCTGTCGTGGACTATTAGTCCCGGGTCGTATCACGGCCCGGGACTAGTTGTTCATGACTATATATTCTGCCTCCTGTCCTGCTGCCCTAAAGCATATGGTGGCCATTTTTCTCAAAGAAGCAAGAGAGTTCATGCCATTTTTTTCTCAAGATTTGTCAAGATTTAGTTTGCAACACCTAAATCCAAAGATTTAAAAGGTTAGAACTTCATTCTTTCATCTCTTATTTCTACTTTAGCTCTATAATGCTCTAGAAGTATAGAGATATGGATCAATTGCATGCATGCTCTAGAAATAGCTAGAAGGATTTTGATATATATATGTGTAACAAATTTTGATTAGGCA
Source organism: Avena sativa (assembly GCA_916181665.1). Lineage (NCBI taxonomy): Eukaryota > Viridiplantae > Streptophyta > Magnoliopsida > Poales > Poaceae > Avena > Avena sativa. The sequence continues at coordinate 442,812,705 of OV702282.1, read as the reverse complement.
CATAGTTACTGAAAATTGAAATGTGTAATTTTAGAGTTTTAGAGCTTAGAATGGAATGAGGTTTTCACTGATAGAACAATAATAAAAAACTCCACATTTATCATGTTGATTGTTTTCTCCAATTCACAAATTGGTGCATGTAAATTTTTCAAAATTCAAAATTAATGCTCTAGAAGCTCTCAATATAACTTGTAATAATTTTATCATGTTGTGTAATGGTTTTTGATATACTTTTACTATAATGCAGATGGTCCGGGAATGGATGTATGGTACTGACCGACGCTCTGGCGAGTTCATTAATGGCGTGCATGAATTCATTAAAAATCTGTGTTGCTGATGCAAACAAGCGCAATGTTTTGTATTCTGTCCATGTAATGGATGTAGGAATCAGAAGGATTACTCTGACTCACAAACCCTTCACAACCACCTGTTGAAGTCCGGCTTCATGCCCAGTTATAATTGTTGGACCAAGCACGGAGAGAGAGGGGTTATAATGGAAGACAATGAAGAAGAGGAGGAGGATGACAACTATCATGGTTTCCCTGAGTACGGAGATACATCCATGGGGGATGCTGAAGAGGAGGATGAAGAAGAGACACATGATGAACCCGCTGATGATCTTGGTCGGACCATTGCCGACGCACGCAGAGATTGTGAAACTGAAAAGGATAGGGAGAAGTTCAATCACATGTTAGAGGATCACAAAAAGTTATTGTACCCAAATTGCGAAAATGGTCTGAAAAAGCTGGGCAGCACACTGGAATTGCTGCGATGGAAGGCTGAGTGTGCTATACCTGACTTCTCATTTGAAAAGTTGCTGAAAATGATGAACAATATGCTTCCAAAAGATAACGTATTGCCTGCCAGTATGTACGAAGCAAAGAAGGTTGTCTGCCCTCTAGGTTTAGAGGTTCAGAAGATACATGGATGCCCTAATGACTGCATCTTCTACCGCGGTGAGGAGTATGACAATTTGGATGCATTCCTGGTATGCACTTCACTTCGGTATAAGATTAGACGAGATGACCCTGGTGACGTTGAGGGCGAGCCCCCCCGGAAGAGGGTTCCTGCGAAGGTCATGTGGTATGCTCCTATAATACCACGGTTGAAACTCTTATTCAGAAACAAAGAGCATGACAAGTTGTTGCGATGGCATAAAGAGCAACGTAAGTCAGAAGGGATGTTGAGACACCCCGCTGATGGGTCGCAATGGAGAAAAATTGATAGAAAGTACCCGGACTTTGCAGATGACGCAAGGAGTTTAAGGTTTGGTCTAAGTACAGATGGCATGAATCCCTTTGGGGAGTAGAGCTCCAGTCACAGCACCTGGCCTGTGACTCTATGCATCTATAACCTTCCTCCTTGGTTGTGCATGGCGAGGATGGTCTCCCCCGATGATGTAGCGCATCACTCCGATGATAGTACGGTTCGCCCACCACAGACGACGGCCGGCTTCGTTGTGGTTCACCGGGGACGGGCCATCACCCTCGTACCTGGTGAGCTCCCTTTCTCGCCTATTAGCGAAGAAGGCATTCCAGGTGTCGTAGTTGTCGGGATCCCACTAGGGATTCATCCGCTGCTCCGGCGTGAGCTCGTGGTAGAAGTGGTTTGTGATGGCCGCCTGGCGTGCGGAACCTTGAGGGACAGGAGGGACAGGAACCCCTCCAGCGCTCCGCATCCAGCCGGCGGGCGGCCGGTAGCCCGGCGGACAAGGGTAGTTAGAGGCGCACAGCGCCTCGTTCTCCTCGAGGGTCAGAATGGCCCAGTAGGCGTTGTCCATTGTTCTAAGAGAGGAAGGTGTGGATGTGTGGATAGCCATGGCGCGATCGCCCTAAATATAGAGGGAAAGGGCGGGAAAACTTGGCATGAAGCTTTGGGAAATGGCAGGAAATATCTTTAGTCCCGGTTAGTGACTACATCCGGGATTAAAAGTTCTCGTAGAAAGGAAAGGGCGGGAAAACTTGGCGGGAAGCGGTGGCAAATATCTTTAGTCCCGGTTTGTGACTATAATCGGGACTAAATGGATATTATATTAAGATTCTTTATATTTTTCTAATAATAATAGAAATATTATTTGTTTTATTTGGATTATTACAATAAAAGATACGATTTTCCAAAGTTTTTATATTTGATTTGAATTAAAAAAAGAAAATTTACAAATGAAATAATTTATAAATGAAATAATTTATAAATGATGCAAACAGATAAATGGATATTATATTAAGATTCTTTATATTTTTCTGATAATAATAGACATATTATTTGTTTTATTTGGATTATTACAATAAAAGATATGATTTTCCAAAGTTTTTATATTTGATTTGAATTAAAAAGAAAATTTACAAATGAAATAATTTATAAATAATGCAAACAGATAAATGGATATTATATTAAGATTCTTTATATTTTTCTGATAATAATAGACATATTATTTGTTTTATTTGGATTATTACAATAAAAGATATGATTTTCCAAAGTTTTTATATTAGTTTTGAAGTAAAAAAAAGAAAATTTACAAAAAAACAATTAGTTGTGGGTCGTGGCTGGACCCGGGACTAAAGGGTGCTTACGCGCGCAAAAACGAAGCGGCCGAAAAACCCTTTAGTCCCGGGCCGTGGCTTAACCCGCGACTAAAGGGGGGTCTTTAGTCGCGGGTTAAGCCACGGCCCGGGACTAGAGACTCTTTAGTCCCGTCCCGTGGCTTAGCCCGGGACTAAAGGTCTATCCCTTTATATTCTGGCGCCAGGGGAGGTGCTGCCCCAACACTTCGCATTTCTCGACGAAGACGAAGCACACACAGACGAAGACGAAGCAGGGGAGGTGCTGTTCGATTCCGCCGCCGCTCCGCCGTGCGTACGTGCTCCGCCGTGCCGCCGCTCCGCCGTGCTACCGCGCGCCGCCTCGCTGCCTAGTCGCTCCGGCGCCGTGCTCAATCTCCGCCTTGTCTCGTGCCGCCTCGCGTCGTGCGCCTCGCCGCCTCGCCGAGCGCTTCCTCGCTGTGCCGCCGCGCGCCGCCCCGCTCGGTGCCGCCCCGCCGTGCCTCGATCGGTGAGAGCTCGAAGGGAGTACGGGCGGGTGTGCTTTTTTTTTGTAATTATTAGTTAGCTAGGGTTATTAATTATTGAAATTGTAATTAGCTAGGATTAGGGTTATATTGTTAGCTAGGGTTATTTTAATTATTAGTTAGCTAGGGTTATTAATTATTGAAATTGTAATTAGCTAGGATTAGGGTTATATTGTTAGCTAGGGTTATTTTAATTAGAATTAGCTAGGGTTATTTTTAATTATAATTAGCTAGGGTTATTTTTTTAATTATTGTTTTAATTATAATTAGCTAGGATTAGGATTATATTTTTAGCTAGGATTATTTTAATTATAATTAGCTAGAGTTATTTTTTAATTATATTTAGCTAGGGTTATTTTTTTTAATTATAATTATCTAGGGTTATTTTTTAATTATTGTTTTAATTATAATTAGCTAGGGTTATTTTTTTTAGTTATTAGCTAGGATTATATTGTTTTACCACAATTAATATTAGGATTATTGTTTTACCACAAATAATATTAGGTTTTACCACAATTAATATTAGGAAATGTTATAGTTTTTTCTATAGTTTTTTTATATTAGGGTTTTTTGTTTTAGTATTAGGATTATTGTTTTAATTAAAATATTAGAATTAGGATTAGGATTATTGTTTTAGTGATTTTTTGTTTTATTTATTAAGATTAGACTTAGGATTAGGGTTATTTTTTTGTTTTAGTTATTATGATTATTGTTTTAGCAAAAATAATATTAGGATTATTATAATTAGGATTATATTGTTTTCGTTATTAGGATTATTGTTTTTTCTAACCTGTTTAACTCTCTTTTTGTTATAGATAATTAAGTCATGGATCCATCCGAAGATCCTGGTCGCATCGGTGAAGGTTTTCTTCAGGGCATGATAAGAGGTGAAATTCCTCTTAATATTACTACCGGCGCCGAAGATATTTTGCTCGAGGAAGAGATATCCTCATATCTGAATCCATCCGGTGATGGACTAGAGGAAAACCTAATGTACCAAGGGGAAGACCAGATGGACGAAGGGCAAACAAATAACAACAATAATGATGGCCCCTCGACAGGATCCGGCGAGGGACATACAATCAATCATATCATTAACTGATCTAGATATATATTAATCACTCTCTCTTCTTATTTTAGCCCACCGGATCGAAGAAATCGACAGCTCGAACGAAACGAGGGCCGAACAAAAAGTTGGATGGTAATCAGAGGTTCACCATCGAAGAAATAGATGATGATGGTGAACCGATTGCTCCAGAGAAGCACCGGAGGATGTTTATAAATCAATGCGGGGTGCTTGTTAGGGACAACCTGCCGATCACCATCCAAGAATGGAATAAGTCAAAGAAACCCGGTGAAGAATCCAACAGCTATGTCACCGATGATGCCAGAGATGACCTTTGGCAGAAGCTCATAGCGCATTTCATACTACCTCCAGAGTATGAGGAATTTGAGGTAGATGGTATTACCCCAAGGCCGGGTGGGCTAGAAAATAGAGCGAAAGTCAAGGAGTGGGCACTGAGCAAGATGGCTGAACTGTACCGGAACCACAAGAAAAGTTTATACGCGAAATATGTCGCGAAAAAGAAAACTCCAGACTTCAAAGGAGTAAACGAGAAGTTGAGAGAACAGTGGCCCCATTTTGTACACTACAAGCAATTTGATAAAGCAAAGGCAAAGTCGGCAAAGAACGCGTTAAATGCTGCCAACCAGAAATACCATCATAAAATGGGGACAGGTGGCTACAAGAGTGCCGTCCCTAAGTGGGAAACTATGGAGAAGGAAATGAGGGCTAGAGGCGTCACTCTTGGTACAGATGGATGGCCCGAGAGGTCAAAGCACTGGTGGTACGGGCACGGGGGATCCTTGGACCCAGAAACAGGGAAGACATTATTTCATGAGAAAAATCTAAAACCCTCCCAAGACCTTATTAAAGCAATAAATGATGCTCAACTGGGATTGTTCCGTCCCGAGAGAGAGAATGACGAGCTGACACGCGCCCTAGGGAATACTGAAAAGGGAGGACGCACACGAGGCAAAGGCGCCGGTGTCTCGTGGAAGAAAGGGTTTCCTCAGTATGATGCCAGTTATAAAAGCCGTCAGAGAAAGAAGGACCGGGAGGCAGACCGGATCTCCAGGGTAGAGAAGGACCTAGCTGATCTGAAGAACCTCATGCATGAAATTAGCCAAAGGCCGCCGTCGTCAACTCACCCGCGGTCTGATGATCCTGCATTGGATCTTAGCCAACGGAGAAGCAGCGTGGCTTCCACGGGGGTCCGTGCTAATGATCAAGCACTGCTGGATGATGCACTGGCTCCTCACTACCCCGTGGATGATGTCAGAGAGATGGCACAATGTGAGCTACATCAGCCAATGAACAACCTGTCCTTCAAGGTGGCGATCGGCACTGCTTTACCTTGTCTACCTGGAGCACTCCACCATTCACTTTTGATTCCACCAGGCTATGCTCGTGTCACGGTGGATGACATAGTGGAGGATTTTGCGGACCTAGAGATTGAAATCGCTACGCCTGAAGGCCTTACGAAACTAGGAGATGTCAAGCGCAACATTATTCTATGGAATAATAAGTACATCAAGTTTCTAGGCTCGGCGCCAAGGCCACCGACTCCAAGGAATCCAAGTCCACCCCACATCGAATATCGTCAACCTCCAAATCCACCCCAACCCGATTATCGCCAACCTCCAAGTCCACCCCAACCCGATTATCGCCAACCTCCAAGTCCACCCCGCCCCGCTGACGATCGCCGCAGCAGGAGTACATCAACTCGATCTCCGCCTCCGCCTTCGTGCAATACTACTACCTCATCGAAGAAATAGAAGTTCGACAGTCCCCCGCGCCCCACATCGATGAAAGGTCAAACGCCGAAGATAGTCGATATCCCGTCGGCTCTTCCAAAGAGACCTTATGACAAGACCGATGAGGAAACTAACGCGGATGTGGCTGCCCAAGTTAAGGCGCATTTTGCACCCAAAAACCCTGAGCCAAAGCCGGTATATAATGAAAAAACCAAAAAGTAGGCTCAGTCCTTTCTTGAGCAACCATCCCAGATATCGATGAATCTGGAATCAGACTATGACCGGGAGATTATTAAGCAAGCACAGAAGAAAAAAATCACAAGTGCAAAAAGCGGGAAGCAAGTTGCCCAGCTCGGAGCACAGAAGAATCAATCGGTCGCCCCGTTCAAAGTCATTTCAGACCTCGGCAAGGCCTTCAGAGCTGAAATGGATATGGACATGAAAATAATGGACCCTAGAGCCCTTAATAATGCTGCACTTATGGGAATCACTGTATCGCAGGCCAAAGCACTTGCTAACGAAGCAAATATGTCTCTTAGTCAATATTTAGGCTATGAAGATACACCAGTGGGTCAGATAGTACGGCAGTATGTCCAAGGGGAGCCTCTAGTTAGTAATGAGGAGCTCGCGCGTCTATCCACACATATGCGAAATCTACATGAATGGTACATGTCACAAGCAGAAAAAAGCATCATAAAGATTGGTTTCCGGTGGACGTTAGAAAGGAGCATCACTTCAAACCATACTCGATACAGGTTCAAATGACCGAACTGTTTCAGTTATACAACCAGCGCGCCCTCGACAAATCTATCATTGGTTGCTACTGTCTGTAAGTTATTTATTTCTATAATTAAGTTTGCAGCTTTAGCTCGTTCATTGCATTTAATATATTATCCTAACTATATATCCTTTTGTATGATGATATTATATTCTGCAGCATCAAGATGCTTGAATGCAAAAGAGCTAGAAGATACAACGTTGGGTTCATTGACCCATATATCATTAATGAATATACGTTAAAGAATCATCCCAAGGACGTGGAGGAAGACCTGTGCAGGTTCTTAACCGAGAATAATTTTGTTAAGGAAATACTATTTCCTTACAACTTCAAGTGAGTGTTTATATCTTGTACACATTTTATTTTTGCTTACTGGATGAGCTATGCATGTATGCTTATGTAAATGTACGCAGATTCCACTGGATCTTGCTAAACATTCAAGTTGACAAGTCCCTAGTTGAAGTCCACGACTCATTAAGTTGGGACCAAGAGCAATGGAGCGACATGAAAACAATGCTACATAAGTAATTTCAATCATTATCGCATTATATCATCCTCTTTCATTCATTTCCTGATATCAAGTAACTAATAACTCCTTTGTTCATTTTCTTTGCCGAGCAGTTGTTGGACACGGTTCAGACAGAAAATATCAGGTCCATTCAAAGAGAAGCTAACTTATAAAATGACGAAGAGTTTACAACAGCCACCGGGAACTCATTTATGTGGATACTACGTCTGCGAGTACATCCGCGAGTTGACCAGTGAGCGGAAAGTTGACTCACATTATATTTATGATTTGCGGGAGAAACTAGAGCCAGACCAACGCATAAAGAGCAATTCAAGAGGAGCTGGCGGGATTTATGATGAAGGAAGTCCTTGATGTGCATGGAGAGAATTATGCGGATGACGTGGAACTCGATTTGCCTTAGTCATCTCCATGTAGCTCATATGATATATATATTCATTAATGACCATGTAATTTCAAAACATTTCTTCCTTTTGATATGATTGATTATATGTATGCTTGCAAGGGATCGATTAATTATATAAATGCATCGACGTGTAGTGTGTATGTAGTAGCTTATAATATGTATACTGAAATATATGTTTGAATTATAGTGAAACACAAAATGAAAAAGGAACAAAATGGCGAAAAAAAGGAAATACACAATCTCTGCCGCGGCAGCGAAACACACAATTCTCTGTTGCGGCAGGAAACCTTATAGTCCCGGGTGGTGTTACGGCTCGGGACTAGAGGGTTTCCGCCCCCCGCGGCGCTGAAACATCAACGTGGCTGTTATCAGTCGTGGGCCGTAGCGAGCCGGGACTAGAGGGGGGCCTCAAGTCCATTTTTCGCAGTCCCGGGCCCAAAACCGGGACTAGAGCCAGTTGCGGCCCGGGACTGGAGGCCCTTTTTCCACCGGTGTAAGTTTATGACAAATTGAGTTCTAATTAATAGTTAAATTAATCTAGGTGAACTCCCACTCAAAACAATATCCCTCACATTGTTTTAGTGATCACACGAACCAAATCCACCACATCAAAACCGATCGTCACGAGAGTTGATGTAGCTTCAATGGCGAACAATCAACATGTTCATCATATCTACTATATGACTCATGCTTTACCTTTCGGTGATCCGTGTTCCGAGACCATGTCTGTACATGCTAGGCTCGTCAAGATCAAACCTTAGCTTCTGCACGAGCAAATCTGGCTTGCTCACGTTGTATACACTTGCAGAATCTAACACACCCGATCATCACGTGGTGCTTCGAAACAACGAGCTATAGCAACGGTGCTTACTAAGGATGAACACTTTAGAACTTGAAATTTGTGTGCTTGAGGGATCATCTTATAATGCTACCATCGTTAACTAATCAATACAAGATGCATAAAGGATTAACATCACATGCAATTCATAATATGTGATATGATATGGCCTTTCTTCTTGTGCTTCCGATCTCCATCTTCAAGCATGAACATGATCTCCATCATCACCGGCATAGCGTCAAGGTCAATGGCGCCGTTTCATGGTTGTCGTCCACCAGCTTCAACTATTACAACTACTTTGAATAGACACGCGGGTCTTAACAGAATTTAAAGACAACCATATGGCTCCTGCCGATTGCCAACTTACAATAAGGAACATTGCATACATCAAATATAATCACAATCATGGCCATATCACATCACAGCACACCCCTGCAAAACAAAGTTAGACGCCCCTAATTTTCTTTGCAAATTTTAGGTGGTTTGGGGCTTTCAATAGGTGTCGTTCTAACTTACGAACAAGAACCACAACGTTGATGCTTGAAATATCAAGTGCCCGTTGTAAATTGGATCTATACTATGATGGGAGAGACAGGCACCCGCAAATCCACTTATGCAATACAAGTTGCATGTTCAGCGTGGAGCAAGTCTCATGAACGATGTCATGTAAGGTTAGCCCGGGCTGCTTCATCCCATCATACCGCAAGATGCAAAGTACACAAGAAGCAATTGATAATAAAAACACCACTACCCACAATGACCATTGTGTTCTACTCGTGCAACAGATCTACTTATAGACACGACTCTGATACCACTGTAGGGGTTCGTAGCATGGAAAACAAAAAATTTCTACCGCATGCAAACAAAGAAGCCAAGATCTATCTACTAGATTGTAGCAACGAGTCGATAGAGGAACTAACCCTCGAAGATTTCAAAGCGGTTAACGAGAGCAGATTCTCTTGGGTGATGTAGTCGTACTCTTGCCGATCTCAAGATCGCGTAGACGATCCTTCCGGCGCTGCGTTCCAGCAGCGCTTCCGCAGTCGGTCACACGTCCGGTACTCGATGAAGACCTTCCTCTCCATTGTTCCAGCAGGCAGCGGAGGTTGTAGCACTCTGCTCGCGATTCCGGCAGCGCGACGGCGTGGTACCGGAAGTAGAGGGGAGATCTCGCAGGGCTTCGCCTTAAGCCGGAGCGAGCATGGTGGAGTATGAGAGAGGCCTTGGTGATCTAGGGTTTAGAGGGCACCAAGGGGAGGGTGTGGCCGGCGGCTAGGGCTTGGGAAGCCCCAAGTCGCCGAGTTGGAGGGGAAACCCTAGGCGGTGGCTGCTGCACTTGGAGGTGGAGGCGCCAAAGCTAGGGTTTGAGGTGTGTAGGAGAGGGGCAGCCCTACCCCTCCTTATATAGGTGGGAGGGTGCGGCTTGGGAGGAGGGAGTCCTCCTCCAACTCATCCTCCTTGGCCGGCGGGTGGAGGGAGGAGACTTCCTCCCCAAGTAGGTTTCCTACTCTCCCTCCACCAAGCAAACTTGCCGTTTGACTTTTTCAAATTGGCGTTTGACTTTCAAACTAGGATTTGATTTCTCTCTTTATTTTGCCCAGCCAAGTGACCTAGTACATAATGCAACCATTCCACATTGTCATGACACATTCATGTACCCTTTCCCTCCGGAGTGCCGGACCTTCCGGACCCTTCTAGAACATTCCCGGTGAAAACACCGGAATCATTCCCCAACTCCGAAACAGGACTTTACTTATATGAATCTTATTCTCCGGACCATTCCGGATCTCCTCGTGATATCCCGGATCCCATCCGAGACTCCGAACAACATTTGGTCTCTTACTCATCATTCCATAACTACTCAACAACATCGAATCCTTAAGTCTGTCTCCCTACGGTTCGTGAATTATGCGGACATGATCGAGACACTTCTCCGAACAATAACCAATAGAGGAATCTGGAAATTCATATGGCTCCCACATATTTCTACGATTACTTTGCGATCGAATGAACCACTTACATACGATACCAATTTCCCTTTGTCTCACGATAGTTTACTTATCCGAGGTTATGATCGTCGGTATCTCTTCATACCTAGTTCAACCTCGTTACCGATAAGTAATCTTTTCTCGTTCCCGTGATATGTGATCCCTTGTGAGCCAGTCACATGCTTGCAAGATAATTGGATGACATTTCACCGAGAGGGCCCAGAGTATATCTATCCGTCATATGGATGGAAAAATCCCACTCTTTATCCATGTGTCTCAACCCATACTTTCCGAACACTCAATGCCACCTTTATAGCCACCCAGTTATGGTGTGGTGTTTGATGTCATCAAAGCATCCTTCCGGTGATGGTGATAAGCATGATCTCATGGTCGAAGGAATTAGGTTACTATGTATCAGAAAGCTTATAGCAATTGAAATATTAAAATGACTTGATCTTTATGCTACGCTTATCTATAGGAGTGTGTACATCATACCATTCTCCTAATGATATGATCTTGTTGTTAATAACATCTCAATGTTCATGATAGGGAAACCACCATCATCTATTAACCAACAAGCTAGTATTATGAAGAGGATTTACTAGGGACTCTAATTTAGTTTACAAATCACACAAGTATTAATGTTTTCTGGTTAATACTGTTATAGCATGAATGTAAACATTTATCATAATCACAAAGATATAATAATAACTACATTTATTATTGCCTCTAGGGATATCTCCAACAATATATACACATAAACATATAAATACACCTATAGATACAATTAATATACATATATATACACACATACTCATACAAACATATATACATATATATACACATACACAAATAAACATATAAATACACCTATAGATACACCTATTGATGATATGCATGCATGATGATAGCTAACCGCCGGCGCCGGCGGCGATGGGCCGTACATGGACGGGAGACGGGCGCGGCGACGGCGGCGACAGCGTGGAACGGCGTGGCGGCGATGGCACTCCCGCGAGTGGACGGGTCGGAGTGGAACGGCGCGACGGCGACAGCTCCCGCGAGTGTACGGGCACGGCGGCGGCGGACGGCACGACGGCGACGGCTGGACGGGCACGGTGGCGATAGCTCTGCGCGCGCGCTTGCTCTCCCCTCCTTCCTCTGCGTGCGCACTTGATCGATCTGGCTGTGGGGAGACGGCGCTCCCGCGGGATAGTGACGGCAAGGGCGTGGACGGCGACGGCTGGACGGCGACGGCTCGCGCTCTCCTTGGCTTTCCTCTGCGTGCGCGCTTTCGATCTGACTGGGCGGAAGAAGGAAGAGGAAGGCGCGCGTTATAACCCCCTCCCATTTAACACCGGTTCGTGGCTGGAACTGGTGTTAAAGGGGGGGAATTCGTTTCGCGCCCGCACCCCCCGCCCCACTTTAACACTGGTTCCAGCCAGGAACCGGTGTTAAAGGGGGGTGCGCGCGAAACAAAATAAATGCGCCCCCCCTTTAACACCGGTTCCTGGCTGGAATCGGTATTAAAGGGGGGCATTTATTTCGTATATTAAAGGGGTGGGGGCATTTTTAATTCAAAAAATAGGATAGAATTTGTAAAATTCATATCTTTTCAATTTCAACTCAGAAAAATAGGAATAATATATCATAATTTTTAGAAAAATAAGATCTATCCATTCATATAAAAACATTTTATAGTTACTTTAGATGAAAATTTTCAAAATGATTAAAACACTTACATATAAATTTTGATTATTCAATTGAAACAAAAATAAAATAGTCAAACCCTAAAACTTTGAACATAAGAAATATTAAGCATCTAAAAAGGAATTTAACCCTATTTTATTAGAGAAAATCATATTTTATTTTGTATTAACATTTTTGAATTGTTTGGATATTTAAATGCCGCATCTTTTGTATACTTTGGAATCTCAAAAAACCTCGCTCAACTTGCATTGGATTTTTGATAAAATAGCATATTGTGAACCTAAAAATGATTTTTATAAAAAACATGAGCATCGTATCATGTACCTGTAGTTCATATCTAACCCACTTCCTACCGATTCGGCAGGAATTTGTCTTTTTCACCAGAGGTGGACGGAAAGGTTTCAGATCCCCCTGTTGGTACATTGTCCATATAAGGTGGTCTAGTATTTTTTTAAAATGTGGTGGTAGTTTTTTGAATTAGCCATTTAGTGGTTGCTTCACAAAACTGTCCATTTTTTATGCTCGGAAAATGGAAAATGCCTTTTTGGTGCGAAAAAAAGGAAAACTTCCTCTTGCAATATTGTTTGCCATCCCATGATGCACATGTATGCACAATATGGCCACATTATCACAAACTATGCCTTGAGTCTAGCCATAACATTGGTCATTTGACCCGAAAGCCAAGAAACCTCGAATGAGATGAGTCATTTTGTGAAGGTTTTTTTGAGACATAATCAATATACCAAGTTTGATATTTTTACTTCTAACTATGCCACATAATATAACACCATGTGAAGGTTTCGCATTGTTTCGATCGTTTTTTAATTTTTTATCCCCGTTTTAAACTATTGTCAAACTTTGTCGAACAACGGGCATGAAGATTCTTAGCTCGGGGCCAAACCTCGCTAAACTTGCATTGGAATTTTGATAAAATAGCATATTGTGAATCTAAAAATAATTTTCATAAAAAATCATGAGCATCGTATCATGTACCTGTAGTTCATATCTGACCCACTTCCTACCGATTCGGCAGGAATTTGTCTTTTTACCAGAGGTGGACGGAAAGGTTTCAGATCCCCCTGTTGGTACATTGTCCATATAAGGTGGTCTAATATTTTTGTAAAATATGGTGGTCTAACATTTGGTGGTTGCTTCACAAAACCGTCCGTTTTTTATGCTCGGAAAATGGAAAATGCCTTTTTGGTGCGACAAAAAGGAAAACTTCCTCTTGCAACATTGTTTGCCATCCCATGATGCACATGTATGCACAATATAGCCACATTATCACAAACTATGCCTTGATTCTAGCCATAACATTGATCATTTGACCCGAAAGCCAAGAAACCTCAAATGAGATAGGTCATTTTGTGAAGGTTTTTTTGAGACATAATCAATATGCAGCAAAAATCTAATAGCCTGCCTTTCATTCATTCATTCTGGAAGCATTGAATGGTCAATTTTCAAAATACGTATACATTTGTATTTATAATAGGCTTTCCAACGTATCATTTTATGGTGGACATTTATGCGTTTGATGGCCCAAATATCGGATCTTCTATATGCATATAAAATACATTATTAAATTGCATAATACTTTATATGTATGGAATTATATGCTACTCATTTATTGCATATATATCAAGATTCTAATATCGCAGAAGATCTTAACATTTAATGCCTAGAAAATATGCTGAATTGTCCATAGTGAAATAAGAGAAGTCTTATTGTAATTGACTGGTTTGCATCTAATCTACTCCATGCGCTCCCGAATATACATCATTCCAATTTTCAAATGTGTATCCTAAATAAATGGAATTCGACCATTCTAGGGTAAATTTTCGTGCTATTTCCCGATAGCCCAAGATCACTGGTAAGTCTATACTAGTCTCCACCTAGGTTGGGTTTGTGCGCAGAGACACTCATGTAGTGGGTCCATGACATATGTGGGTAAAAATGGTTAAGTGAACCCAAGATTGCGATAATAATCGTAAAAATTGGTATCGGAACCACTGTCCGGATGCAAATCTTGGGTGTACTCACAGTGGATGGTCATGGTTGGTGGTCTAGAATGTTGTGTTAAGTGTGCATGGTGTCCTATTTGTGTGAGGGGGAATTTTTTGGGTTTAGTACGACATTGGTTATGGGAGGAGACAAAAAATGACTTATAAAGGTGAGGCCCTCTTATCAAGCTAGTCTTTTGGGGGAAGAGGGCCCAAGACCTCTTCTATGTTTGTGTTGGTCTTTGGTTGGGATGGTTTGGTGAACTAAGACACTCGTTTAGCGTGTCCATGACTCATGTGGGTCGAAAACACTAATTGATATTGACCGTCGCTCCCATTCCATTTCCTTCAGGAATAGAGTTCCACATGGGGGGTGGTGGGTAAAGACACTCTTGTGGTGGGTCCATGACATATGTGGGTCAAAAAATTGTTATGTGGACCCAAGATTGTTATAAGAATCGGAACAATTGGTATAGGATCCAGCTGTTCGAATGCAAATCTTGGGTGTACTCACGTTCGGTGGTCATGGTTGGTGGTATAGAACGTTGTGTGAAGTGGGCCATGGTGACCTATGTGTTTGAGGGGACAATTTGTTGGGTTTAGTACAACATTGATTGTGGGAGGAGACAAGAAATGACTTACAAGGGTGAGCCCCTCTTTATCAAGCTAGTCTTTGGTGGGAAGAGGGCCGAAGACATCTTCTATGTTTTTGTTGGTCTTTTGTTGGGCTGATTTGGTGAAACGAGACACTCGTTTAGTGGGTCCATGACTCATATGGGTCGGAAACACTAGTTGATATCAACCATAACAAGTACGGCTCTCATTCCAATTTCTTTAGGAATAGAGTGAGCAAATATTTCAATAGTAGCAAAATCTCGAGTTCACATTAGAATTGTGCTTATAAGAATATTTTAAGTTCATCGACATCAGCCGAAAAGATGGTCCAAGTTGACACTAAACAACTTTTTATCATGCATGTTACCATATCAATCTACATTCTAAATTTCATTAGTGCTATCTTTTTTGGGCAGCGCTAGGAACCGGAAGCCGATATTGGCTTTCGATCGGACTAGTGCACAAACGTAGGATTGGAAGAAGCTCGACTGTTCGATCTGCAACTAGACCCGTGCCTCTATTTCTGTCAATCAAGATCCGATTTTCATGCTTCCATTAAAAACTGATTCTGTAATTAATGCACCTATATTATTGTCGCTTTTAAAACAGTAATCGTTTGCCAGGAATCGGTAACTTGACGTGGAGTTTCCAAACTGGTCCCGTTAACTCCTCCTCCTAATTTTTAGGAAAATAATTTATATTTTAGTGGAACTAATAATTTGAGAAAATTATAGTCTCAGTGACATCTGATTTACTTCCTTACTGAAATATTATGTTTCTGGTATTATGTATATTTGCTTCCTATGTGATCAAAGCTTGTTTTTTCAAATGCTACTAAAATTTTCTTCAATCTGAAAATAGTTGGAACGGATTGTTTGAAGAATGTTGAAATCATGCTACTATGTATATTTGCTTCCGATGGGTTCAAAATTTGTGTTTCAAGTCCTACTAAAATCTGCTTCCAGTGGAATTAAATATTGCTTCGATCTGAAAATAGTTGTAATGGGTTGTTTTATTCGTCACTCAATTTGCTTCGATTGAACGTAAGTACATATACAATGGGGTATTATTTTTTAAAAGCATTCCAATATTATCCATGGACAACAGATTAGAATTTGTTTCAAACAGAATTAGATGTGTTTAAAACGAATTAAGGATGTGCTTCCAAGGAAATTAATTTTTTTCTACTATTGAACGATGAATTTGCTACTGAGGGACATATGCTCCAATTGGTAATGGATCAGATACTGATCTGATTGCTTACTACATGCAAATCAGAGCTTTGAATCCAATATACGTTTCAGCTACAAATAATCAACTACCGAGGGACATATGGTCCAAATGGTCAGATACTGATCTGAGTGCTTCCTACATATAAATCAGAGCTTCGAATCCAGTGTACGTTTCAGCTACAAATAATCAACTGGTATGAACGATGACAAGATGAGACATGAATGAGGCCGTTGTCCTTCGAGTGCCCGCTAGTCATCTGTCGTCTTGAATACCTGGACTCCACCAATGCGCCTACCGCAATTCATGGTGCTGCAAATGTCGCCATGCTTATACCCAAGATCAGCAGCAAAGCCAGATCTCACGATGGAGTATGGGTTCGCCGACTCATCACAGGTGCGCTCTGGTCAGAATTTGTAACTTCAGCGACCTTGCTGTAAATAAGATGTAAAATTAAAACTACCATACCACTTGAGAACATCAAACAACCTTCAACACCTACCTTTCCTCACAACGCACGATCCGCCTTGTGTTCGGGTACTTCTTCTAGATCCTGATGCCAGCTACTAAGGAGGAGCCATGGAACGGAATCACGCGTTGACGCTTGTCCGGCCGCCCGGGTACATATGGACGAGGTGAAGGGGAGATGATGGTGGGGTGTGGCGCAGCGTGGTGGATCAAGGTAAGAATCGTACAAATCAGGAGGCGGTGACGGTTATGTGGAAGAAGGACAACCATATAATAGCAGTTATTGTGCGTAATTGTCGCCCTGCTTTTTCTTTTTTTTAAAGAAGGATATCTGGCTGCTGCGGGACGTGCGATGTGGCAAGGAATCGATGGAGTTGGATCGGTCCGATGTTTTGTTTCACATCGGCCAACGATATGTAGTGTTTACCGTCTTTTTTTCCTAAAATACGCCATAAAAGGTGTATTAATCTCATAGAAGAAGCGGCTGGTACAAAGCTAAAAAAGGCAACACGATATGAATACAATGCCACACGGTAACAATGTAACCCTCAAAATCCAATCGACAAGGACTCACCTTGCACTGTTACCCACCAAGAACGACAAGGAGGCAGTGCACTAAGCTTCTAGGCTGACTCGCACACCACGATGACCGAAGCCAACACACTTTCCGTCCATAATCACCTAACAGAGGGCGAGAGAATGGCATGGCCAAACCGAGATGGTGACAACCAAGAAGTGTCGACGACGGTGTGCATACCGTCCTGGAAGCGCACACTCTACGAGGTGGCCGACACCGACTCCAGCTACACATCGAGAACTCCACCGACCTCCTAGGGAGGCCCCCCATGAGGAGAACGACACAGTCGTGCATACCGGATTTAGGGATTCCGCTGGTGGTCAAGGCGGAGGAGCAAGGGCAGCACCATGATGACGCCTCCAAGGAGGTGACATCTTCCTAGGGTGTCATTGTTGCCCGCATCACGCAAGGATTTCTCCCGACCTGCCGTCGATCCCAACGCCATCGGACATGTGCAGAAAAGAGCCGCCTTGACCTCACC
The DNA here is from genome assembly GCA_916181665.1 of Avena sativa. Taxonomy (NCBI): domain Eukaryota; kingdom Viridiplantae; phylum Streptophyta; class Magnoliopsida; order Poales; family Poaceae; genus Avena; species Avena sativa. The sequence goes on along the minus strand of OV702282.1, from coordinate 442,795,210 downwards.
GCCGATGAGAGGCGAGCCATGTCTACGGGCCGAGCAGGATATGCTGACAATTGTCCACGACCACCATAAAAGAGGGCTGGACGATGGAGATCTAGCCCGCAGTTGCTTGTCTGGATGCCGGCACCACCACGGTGCCTTGCAGCCGGCACTGCCAGGCGCCACCGCTCAAGCCTACAAGTACAACCATGCGCTAGTAGAAAAAGGCTCATTGACGGCATTTCAAAGTCGCCGTTAGCGCAGATAGACAACACGAAATTGCGCATATTCTGATAGTTGTTATTATCTCAGTTACTGAAATTATGGCCATAGTTGTTGAAGCCCGAGCCCCTGTGAAAATCACCACCTCTTGTATCTTCTTGGTACCGTTCCATTGGTTCATGGTGAGATGGATCAGTCGCCACCCGTCGTGTTGCGTACTTCCTTCGATTCAGTTTATAGACATACACGTAGTTTAATTAAGAAAATCTTTGACCATCAATTTTGACCAATAAAATATGCAATATATGTCAAAAAAATATACCATTGATAACTACTACTTTTAAAGATGAATTCGATCGTATAATTTTTATGATATATAATATATAATTTATTGACCAAAATTAATGGCTAAAGTTATTTTTAAACCGGAGCGAAAGAAGTAGTGATTTTTTCTCCGATCGGAAACCTAGCAGATGTTTTCCACACCTGTCCAGCGACGAGGTTTTAGGTAGAGGGGATAATCGCTAGAGGTTTGTCACCTATGCGAGTGGGTCTTGCCAGCGACCCAGTGGTCGGTCGGCCGTCTCAGCCTCGCAAGTACCCAACGCACCTCTTGCCAGGGCCCAACACCATTTGTTTTTGAAACTTCCACTAATTTCGGACCGGTGACAATGGATGAATTTTCCGTAACATAGGAGAACTCTGATGGTCCTCGTCGTCGATACACGAGCGTGCAACCTTCTTGCAACTCATCCTCCGCTAGCGTAAACAAGGAAGGCTCAAGAACCGGTGTTCGAGGATACCTCAATCTCCTCTACACTTTCTGGCACATCGTGTGCCTTTTTTTTTTTGGACAGGGCTAGCGAGCACTCAAGGGCCCGTTAGTGTCAACCATCCCACGCCGGATAAAAGAAAGTTTTCCCGGCCAACTCAACCCCAAAAAAGGAAAGTCACACCCACGTGGCCTCCCCACCAGGCTGCCTCCCAGTCACGCGCTTTCCAAGCCAACGGCGTGCTCCAAAAATTCTCAACTCCCATACCATATGACGTCCCATTCCCTCTATTTTCTTCTTCTTCCTCTACAAGACAACCTCTTTCTTCCTCTCTTGCAGATCTCCATTAAAACATGCAATTTTTTTTAGATTTTCCATGAATCAAAAGGCTTAACTCAAGAAGGAAAACAAAAAGGAAGGAGGTAAATACATCTCACAGACAAAATTCATGAAGAAAAATATGTAGAAACACAGCAACTTAGATTGGATCCAAAACAAAAACACTAATTTTGGGGATTTCCCATACAACAACTTAGTGCATAGAAAATTGCAATTACCATTGATCTTGGAACAACAGAAAGGATTATATCTGCAACTTAGTTAAGCACACAAAGACCTTTTGTTAGATCCAGACTAGGCTGCAAAAAACAATAAGAACCTCTAATGGGGTTTTAGAAACATCAATGTAGGCTAAAACAGGAAACAACATGCAGGTTCCTGTCTACAAAAATTCTATGCACAAGCCTGAAAATCAACAAAACTTTGGATGAGCATACATCATGCATCAAAATAGATAGTAGCCTACAACTCAATGGACTAAAACCTGCAATTTCGCTAGATTCCCTAAACCCTGTAGAAACATGTTTCTCCTAAATGAAAAACTGGAAAATTAATATGTTTCGAAGGTCACTATTAGCGACACATAGTAATTTCAAACACTTAACACCTAGTAGATATGCGGTAGACCACATTTATTGTTTTATTTTGTGAAGTGTCCTAGAGTCGATGTAAGTGATAGCATCTTCCCTTTGTTGATCATGCTTATGCTCTGGTCACCGATTCTTGTCGCAGAAACCTGAAAGAGTTGTGATCACATAAAAATAGTGCTATTGGGTTGTACATGGAAACATGCGCTTAAGTTATTTTTTATTGTTCTTGCATGCCTAGGGTTTTACGATGCAAGAAGACAACTTTGTAAAAAGGTACTGATGCAACTTAAGCTAGTGTTGCGAACCGACTAGAACTATAATGTCAATAGGGTTTCATATGTTAATACCAACTATAGGAACATTATCAAACAATTTAGACTTGTTAATTGAGAAACTTGGTAAAAAGTTGCTTAAACAATTCAAGATATAATTGTAGTAAACCCAAGCTGGGATTGATAGTAGGGAAAGCAACTTTAGCATGCGAAAACAACTTAGTTCATTTCGGTACCAAAATTAGGCATATGAAAAATACAAGTTAATTAACATGAGTAGCTAACTTGTGCATGTTGCTCCAAAAAAAGAAAAGGAAGGCGAATTGGACAATAAAATACAACTTAACAATGTTGGTAGAAGCAACTTAGTTCATTTCGGTCCAACTTAGGCATGTTGACAATATAACTTAACGAATCCAAAGTAGCCAACTTATGGATGTTCCTCCAAACAGGAAAAATGAAATTAGAGTATAAAACATAGCTTAAACATGCTAGTGGAACCAACTTAATTCATTTCAGTACCAAACTTAGGCATATTAGTTAATCCAAAATATCCAACTTATGGATGTTGCTCAAAAATGAAAAAGAAAACTAACTAGACTATAAAACACAAACTAAACACACTGGTGGAACCAACCTAATTAATTTCAGTATCCAACTTAGGCATATTAACAATACAACTTAACCAATCCAAGTAGCCAACTTATGTGTGTAACAAGGACACCCTGTAGCAACTTAGTTGAAAATCATGTGAACCACTTGTATGCAACAAAATAATTACCCAGGAAAAACTTAGTAGATAGACAACAATCACTCAATCGTGCAAAAATTATATTCAAGTATGTGCAAAATTTGTATTCATGTACTATATACTAGCGTAAGCAACTAAAGAACAAACCTGATACAACTTATTTAGATATATAATTCAAAAGAACTAGATGTATCAAAAAATAATACAATGAATCTATAACTTCAATTGAGGGGATACCAAAAAGCAACTTAGTTTAAAATTGTCACTGTACAACTTAAATTTCATGAAAAAACAGTTTAGTAAGATGGTAAAAAACAACTTAATTAAATCAATATACTACTTAGGGGTGTTTGATTATAAATAAAAACTTAGATTGGACGAAGGAAACAACTTAGGTATGCTTAATAAAACAACTTAATCAGAACCAACATACAACTGAGGAGACGACAAAAGACAACTTGGTTTAAAAGTCGTCAGTCTACAACTTCATTTGCCCCAAAAACAACTTAGTGAGATGGCAAAAAGCAACTTAATAAAATCAGTATACTACTTAGGAGGCATTTGATTAAAAGTTAAAAATTAGATTAAAATTATGGAAATGACCTCAGTATGCTAAATAAAACAACTTAGTTGGAATCAGTATACAACTTAAAGCAAGTTAGTTTAAAATCATCAATGTACAACTTAATTTTCTTGAAAAAAAACTTAGTGAGATGAAAAAAGAAACTTTATACTGCTAGCTAGTGGCTTGTAAGTCAAACTTAGGTTAGGTGAGAACAAACTCAACTAGATGAAAAAAAACAACTTAGTTCAATTAATACATAAACCGAGGCATCCTGACAAAGCAACTTAGTTAAATCATTACACAAAGATGCATCCTGACAAAACAACTTAGTTAAATCATTACACAAAGAGGCATCCTGACAAAGCAACTTAGTTAAATCATTACACAAATTTAAGCATGCTGGCAAAAAGAAAGCAATTTAATATGCAACTAGGACCATTGCTTGTAATCAACTTTGTTTATATGATCCAAAAAGGACTAGATAGAACCAAGATGTTTCACTATGCTTTTAGATATTCAGGCCAAGATAAACAGGTACTGCTCTTATAAGCTTCAAGTCCTAATGTAGGGAAACTCTGAAACCAACAGTTATCTGCAGCAGTATAGAACCACTGAAAAAATCCTCAAAGGAAGCTGAACGACAAGAACTTGCCCAATGCCTTTACTTGCTTCCTGAAATATCATACCCATATCTTGTTAGTAGGAAAAAAAATACATTCCATGTCATGATCACCCAACAGAAATTGTTAAGCTGATAATAAGGAAGTGAAATATCCATCCCTCACACTGCATTTTAGCAAAAAAAAAATCACTTGAGACTACATTCACTAGCACATCAGGATAACAGGCAAATAAATCTATTCATCCTTCAGCAATTGCACTCCTAACATGAACACCAACATGTGTTCAATTCTAACAAAGATGCAGACAGTTGCATTTGTATACTGCTACGAGTAGTACGAGAAAATGATGACCGGGGCACAGTCAAAATGACATACGGGTACTTAATTCTCCACATCGATCAGCTCAGCTATGCTGGAGTAGTAGGATCCAATATCACTACAGCACGACCAGCTCGTTCTTCTCTGTCTCTTCCTAGTGCTACACTAGCACCAAGCCAACCAACAACCAACTACTGATCTTTGAACAGTCAAAATTGATGGGGATATGCCTACCGGGGTATACCCAGCAGGACGTTTCCGACTGGCCCAAGAACCGGCGAGTGGGCCTGCAGGACGGCGAATGAATTGAAGCCCAGCGAGGAACCAAGCGACTGGAAGCTGAAGGCCCAGGCGAGTAGATAGGCCCAGTCGGATTAGGTTTAAACGATTACCAAAGCTTTAACTGAATCGGTTGAGATATGTAAATCCTAGGGGAGGTAAGCCTAGATAAACCTCCCTATAGGGCGAGTAGAGATACGTTCCCTCATACACCCAAGCGACTCGCCGCCTAGCCGCCGAGCTCGCCCATTGTAACACCTCCATAATACAATCTAGCAGGAGTAGGTCTTTACCCTCCGGGGGGCCGAACCTGGGTAAAACCCTGTGTCTTTGCCCTCATCTCGCACCGCAGATGGCTGGCCGCCCTTGCCCCTCGTTCTACTACTCGCTGCCGATTGCAGCATCTGCCGTGACTATTCCCACAACAAAAATGAATCCCAAAATTATGGCGCAAGCTAGCCTGACAGCTGCAGCGGGTATGCGACGAGGATGAACTGATGGCCGGTGTTGCTGCTGCACGGGAAGCACGTCAGAGTGACCATACTCACTGGGGTCGCCGATGCAGCGGAGGGGATGAGGGACCGACGTAGGGAGTAGGGGAGGAGGGGCCGGTGGAGGGGAGGACTGCCGCCGATGGAAGGTTTGCCCGACGAGGCTAGGGTAGCTGCGCGGGGATGGAGGAGATCGAGAGGAGGGTAAAGGGGGATCGGCTGCGGGTGGGAGGGAGGCATCAGGGAGAAGGCGCGGGGAGTGGGAGGCTGCATCGTGGGTGGAGGTCCGGAGGTGGGGGAGACGGGCTGCGGCGGCGCAGGTGGAGGCCGGCGTCGGAGGGGCTGGTGGTCGTGTTTGATTTGGGAGAGAGGGAGAGAGCTCGGACAAGAAGAAGGGGCACACGAGAGACTGACGGAAAAAAAAACCCGCTAACGCTCTGTTTGTTGCTGTCGGAAGGATCCTCGCTTCATCAGGCCCACGGCTCCATCGGACGGACTAAAATCGAGTGCTCAGAAGAGCTAACCAGCCCTCGAGCACTTTTTAGCATTTGTTTTTTTTTTTCTCTTGAAAAAAACTTCCGAACACACCCTCGTTGTCGACGACAAAAAATTGGCCGCTGCGAGTTGATGTCTTCTCCGGCGCTGCAAACACCGGGTCTCCCTCCCTCCGTACTAGCTAGACTTGAGGCCGAATCCACCATGTCAATTTGCCCCGCAGGCGAGGGCGATCAACATAGGTAGCCAAGTAATCTCACTGAACTGTTGCCTCAGGTAACAGGCTGGATGGGTTGAAGCCACCATTGAAGAAACAGGATGCTAGCTAGTAGGCCAACTAATAGCAAGCAGGCCAAAGCCTCTTGTAGGTTCTGCCGTGTTTCTCGGAAACAGTGTCACAAGACACTACAAGAAACTAGGCAGGCGCCGTCGGCCTATTTTTTTTTTTAAAAAGCTTTTAATTATTTTTTAATAGTTTCACTTGTTAATCTGATAAGCGTATTTTTTAAATTATTTGACTCGTTAATCTCACAAGCGTCTTTTTTTAACTCTATAAGTCCGCTTAATCTCTAATCAAATTGTATTCGTGATCAAACTTCCAATCAGTCATCCATCCTCACACTACTGCAATCTCAACATGCTTAATCCTTCCACATGAGCTTTCCGAAAAGTAAATTAGACCTTATTGATAATACTATCATATTAATCCTATTAACCCTTGGATCATGTTGTCGCATGACTTTAATTTTTAAATTTCAAACAAATATTTATGTAAAAAATGAATAAGTAATAATAATCTTGAATTGAAATAACAATAAAATGAATGGGTTTTTGCCTTTTTCAATTTAATATGGAATAATTCATATCTAAATTGGAATTCGACAAATAATATGTCTAAATCGATCAGAAAATGAGAAGAAACCAAACATGACATCCCTATCATCTTTTTAATCATGCATCATGTCTTTTTAAATAAAATCTATTGTATACTAAAAGCAATATAAGGGTGTTTTTTGAGGCATCAGGTTGATCCACATCATCAGAATTATTTTGGATGGTTAGATCTAGAATTTATGGTTAGGATTTTAAATCACATCCAAATTTACGTAACATATATGTCACGTGTTCCGGTTGACCCAACACGATAACATAGTAACATATGTACGGTAGCCCCATATGAGAGGCACATAACCATAAAAAAAAACAGCGTACGTAATCGAACACATCACGTTTAATCAACAAAAAAAACACAACACGTTTGCTGTTCTGTACCTCCACACGTGGTATGTTCCCTTTTTATTTTCCTTTGTGCATATACGTGTATATCCCTTGGCTGCTTGAGAGAAGAATATAAACTGCATGCAAGCCTCGAGGATCTCAAAAAGCAAAAATAAAAAACACTTTGATGGATCTGGTCATCTGATCAATTTCTCTTCGTGCTAAAAACTCATAGGCATGTACTCCCTCCGTTTTAAAATATAAGATGTTTTAGGTTTGTGAAGAAAATGAATCTAGACTTTTTTTAGTGACAAAGAGTTAGAGATATGGAACTGTTTTTCTAAGAGGACACAATAATTAACCTAGCGGACATGTAGATTACGGGATAGTCCTCCGTGTGTATGAAACTCCATGCCTTTCTATACAAATTCTATATATAGAACAATTTTTTCACTAGATATTTTGTAAAGATATTTCATAATTATTTTTATAAAAAAATCAAATAAGGGTTATGGTACATCATTAATAATGCATACATAGTTAAAAATATATCCAGTTGTGCATACATGAAGTATCTCTACGATGAGCTATGAAGAGAAAAGTATGAACATATGGACCAGATTACTGTGTGCAACCATGTACTCTCTCCGTCTCAAAATAGATGTCGCTGGTTTGTCAAAATTTTAATAAATCTATATACTAAATAGTGACTAGATTTATCCAAATTTTGACAAATTTGTGACATCTATTTTGAGAAGGAGGGAGTACAATGACCATGCATTAGAGCTACAGATCTATTTTGAGACGGAGGGAGTATTCTAGAGAGCACATCAGAACTAACCTACGGGACTCACATATTACAGATAATTAGTTTGTGTGTTTACAACTGCATGCTGGAGTATATAAATAGTATATGAGGAAAAATATCATTTGATTTTTGTAAAACATGTTTCACAATAATTATTATCATTTTAAAGTAAAGGTTAAAGTTGCATCATAAATAATTTATCCAAATTTATTTTTTGTATTTCGCAATGAAGAGTGTAAATATGAGGGAAAAAGCCATAACAAATATTAAATTTTGACAATTTTAAACCGTATAAACATGATGCCCTCGCAAATGCGAGGGCCACCATGCTAGTTTATATAAAAAAAATCCCTTTTGAATTTGTGGATTCTAAAAAATCCTTAACTCAGGGTTGAGCCTCGCTAAACTTGCAGTGGATCTTCGATGAAATAGTATACTGTGAACCTAAAAATGATTTTTTCAAAAATTATGAGCATTAAATTATGTACGTGTAATTTAAATCGGACCCACCTTCTATCGATTCGACTAGAATTTATCTTTGCATGAGCGGTGGACGAAAAGGTTTAAGATATCCTGGTTGATACAATATCCATGCAAAATGGTATAGTATTTTTTAAAAAAGGGGTAGTACCATTTTGAAACTTTCATTTTCTGGTTGCTTCATACCTTTTTGACACTCAGAAAATGGAAAATAGCTTTTTGGTGCGACGAAAACAAAAACTTACTAATGCAGCACGGTTCGCCATCCCATAATGCATACGCATGCACAATATGAGCATATTATCGCAAACTATGCCATGATTCTGGCCATAACATGGTCGTTTGGCCTGAAAGCATGAAACCTGAAACATGATAGCTCATTTCTGAGAAGGTTTTTTTGAGATGCAATCAATATATAAAGTTTGATATTTTTTCCTGGCAGCTATGTCACAAATTATGACTCCCCATGAAGGTTTTATATTGTTTGGATCGTTTTTCAATTTCTTATATCCGTTTCAAACTATGATCAAAACGGCAGACATGAAGATTCTTAACTCGGAGCTAAGCTCGATAAACGTGCGGTGTATCTCTGATGAAATAACATATTTTGAACATAATCATGATTTTTCCAAAAAAATAAGAGTATCATATTATGTACCTGTTGTTCAAATCTAACGCACTTTCTAACGATTTAGCAGGAATTTGTTTTTTTTACGAGGGGTGTACAGAAAGGTTGAAGATACTCTAGTTGGGAAATTTTCTATGCAAGATGGTCTAGTATTTTGAAAAATAGGGTGATGTCATTTTGAAACTTTTATTTGATGGTTGCTTCATAAAACACCCTGTTTTTGGCACTCGAAAAATATATAATAGTTTTTTTGTGCGAAGAAAAGAAAAACTTCCTGCTGCAACATTGTTTTCCATCCCATGATGCACCTGCACGCACAATATGGTCAAATTATCGTAAATTATGCTGTGATTTTGGCCATAACATTGTTCGTTTGGCCTAAAAGCTAGCCATGAAACCTCAAACATGATAGCTCATTTTTTTAAAGTTTTTTAAGATGCAATCAATATACCAAGTTTGGTATTTTTGCTTGCAACTATGTCATATAATATGACACCACACAAAGGTTTTTCATTGTTTGGATCGTTTTTAAATTTTTATACCCGTTTCAACCCATGGTCAAAACATGGGCACACAAATTCTTAACTCGGGGCAGAGCGTCGCTAAACCTGCAGTGGATCTCAGATGAAATAGCATATTCTAAACTTAAAAATGAGCATTAAATCATGTATTTGTAGTTCAAATCTGACCCACTTCCTACCGATTTAAAAATAATTTGTATTTTTCACGAGGGGTGGACGAAAAGGTCTAAGATACCCCGGTTAGGACATAGTCCATGCAAGGTGGTATAGCATTTTAGAAAAATGGGATGATACCAATTTGAAACTTTGATTTCGTGGTTGCTTCATAAAACACCATGTTTTTGGCAGTCGGAAAATAGAAAATGACTTTTTTGTGCGATAAAAAGGAAAACTTTCTCCTGTAACATTTTTCGCCATCTCATGATGCACATGCATGCACAATATGGGCATATTATCGCAAAATATGCTATGATTCTGGCCATAACATTGGTCGTTTGGCCTGAAATCTATGAAACCTCGAACATGATAGCTCATTTTGGAGAATTTTTTTTGAGATGCAATCAATATACCAAGTTTGATTTTTTAGTTGCAACTGTGTCACGTAATATGACACCACATGTAGGTTTTATATTGTTTGGATCATTTTTAATTTTCTTATGCATGTTTCAAACTACGGTCAAAACGACGGGCATGAAGATTCTTAACTCGGGCTGAGCCACACTAAACTTGTAGTGTATATCTGATGAAATAGCACATTGTGAACCTAAAAATAATTTGTCCAAAAAATCATTAGCATCAGATTATGTACCTGTAGTTTAAACCTGACTCACTTCGTGCCGATTTGACAGGAATTTATCTTTTTTACGAGGGTTGGATGCAAAGGTTTAAAATACTCTGGTTGGTCCATGCAAGGTGGTCTAGTATTTTTAAAAAATAGGATGGTATTATTTTTAAAAAATTATTCGATGGTTGCTTCACAAAACATCCTGTTTTTGGCACTCGAAAAATAAAAAAATTGCTTTTTTGTTCGACGAAAATAAAAATTTCCTCGGTATTAAGTGGAGTCCATAACCTGTTCAGTAGCAACGGCCATAGAACTTAACCTTCCTTGGGCCTGAATCCTCCAGGCCGGCTTGAGCTCTAGCATTTTGATGTGATTACTGAGCTGAATGTTGTAGGCTGAGCTAGCCGAGTAATGACCATCCGCAGTGTAGTTCCATTTGACCTTTTCTGGTTCGACAGTTATGGTGACTTGCTGAATCCAAGTCCATAACGAAATGAACTGCTTCTTCCAATCCTGGTTACTCTGAAACTCTGCTTTTCTTTTTGAGAAGGATACCTCTGAAACTCGGCTTTTCTGCATCTTCTTCTAAAACTCTGCTCCAAGATTGCCGCGGCCTGACTGCTGCCTTTTTGATAGCATCCTGCTCCGTAGACCACGGCAAACAACGCACTGGATCACAGCTCGAGAGCAAAGAATTCCTTGTACTCCCTCCGTTTTAAAATATAAGATGTTTTAGCTTTATGAAGCAAATGTATCTAGACTTGTTTTAGTATATAGGTTCACTTAACTTTGGGTTGAATCTATACACTAAAAGAAGTCTAGATTTATTTTTTTTACAAACCTAAAACATCTTATATTTTAAAACGGAGGAACTAGATGAAAAGAACCCATTTGGATGAACGCATTTCCTTTTTGCGGCTGCCCCTTGCCGCTGTACATACTAAGATTTAAAAACCATGGCCTTATTTTCTCACGAAGAAGCTTGTATGCACTATGCAGTACGTAATGTGTACTTTTCTAGTATATACTCCCTCCGTTTCAAAATATAAGATGTTTTAGCTTTGTAAACTAAATGTATCTAGACTACTTTTAGTACGTAGGTTCACTTAGATTTAGAGTGAATCTAGACACTAAAATAAGTCTAGATACATCTTCTTTACAAATCTAAAACGTCTTATATTTTGAAACAAAGGGAGTATATACTAGTGTTATTTCAGTAACTACATAGGATTATCAGGGTTCATAATTTGTACGTTGGTAAACGCATTTCATAGGCCACCAAAGTAGTTTACAATGTGAGTAACCCTAAATCACCGTCACCGGGAGTATGTCAGGATGGAGGTGTCAATTTTCCATTGTCTGCCTATATATTCTCGTGACCAGTAGATAGCTCCACACATCTATTTCTCGTAATACTAGTGCCAAGAAGCAATCAAATAACCAAGGAAGAAGAGGCATGTGTATGCATATAAATGTATCTGCACGTAATTAATGAAGAGAAGCGCGTACGCTATTATCAGGCTCCATGCATGCCTGGCTCGCCACCACGATATTTCTCTTGTATGTACGCTACGCTCGTAATGGCAAGTGGTCATCCTTAAGTAATTCCACTAGCTGACGACGTTCAGGAGTTGATGTCTGCGCTGGAAGCCTCGCTCGTGTGTACGTACCTTTGGTTCCAAATGTGCTAGGCCCCATAAATCGCAACCATTAGCTTATCCTTGGATAGCGACGCTGACCCAGACATGAATCGCCACCATATTCTGCTGGGGAAAGAGACCACGTCGATCGAGAATATGTGCAAGACAGAATCAAATGCGCAGCCACCTCTATATATCTTTGCTGGGTAAGACACAAATTAAATGTTCAACAAACTAAATTGCATGGCAATTAGATGTACTCCCTCCGATTTTAAAATATAAGATATTTTAACTTTGTGAAGCAAATGTATAGACTTCTTTCAATATATAGGTTCACCTAGGTTTAAAGTGAATCTACACACACTAAAACAAGTCTAGAAATATTTTCTTCACAAATCTAAAACATCGTCTTATATTTTAAAACGGAGGGAGTACAAACTAAATTTCCGGACAGGGGAAGAGTGAGATGGTGACGGAGTACTAAGTGGCGTCGATGCCGCGCATATATACACTCTGCAGCTTGCGTGTCCTTATTTTTGTACATCTAATTTTGGTACCATACCAGTGCCAACAAGCGATCGCTAGCTTGGGATTTATCGTTCAGGAATGGATGTCTCTGCTGGCCCCATATAGCTAGCTAGCTTATCTTTTGATAGCGATGCTGACCCAGACACGAATCGCCACCATATATTCTGCCTGAGAAAGAGACTTGATGGCGCTAGATTTTCAAATGACCTATTACCTGATGGAAGACCACGTACGTCGATCGAGAATAGGTGCAAGACGACATAATCAAATGCACAGCTAGCTAGCGAGACCTCTCTAGCTATCGTCTTTCATTTGTTGGGTAATTAAGACAAATCTTCAACAAACTAAACTGCGAGCCTGCATGGCACTTTGAAAAACGTTACAATATACATTTCGTCCATTTACCTAGCAGCTGCTGCCGGACAGGGAAGAGTGTGATGGCGATCGATGGGAAGACGTACGAGGGAACAATTAATGTGATGGCGACGGAGTAAGTGGCGGCATCATCGCGTGTCGTCCTTATTATTGTACATCTAATTTTGGTACCATGCATAGTAGTGCCAAGAAGCAATCGCTAGCTTGGGAAAAGGCAAGCAGGCATCAATAATTTTGCTAAAGAGCAGAAATATAAACTGGAGGACATTCTAGTGCGCGAAGCATGCATCTGGTGTTTCACTCGCATGCGCTGGTGAAGTCTCGTGGAGGCACCTCGGCCTCTACTAGCTAGTAGTATATATAATCCGGACCCGATCGCGTGCACTTGGGTAGCTAGCTCTCCAGCTCGCGCCGGCCGCTACAATCAAGAACAGCAGCACCAAGCATCCCCGTCGATCGTCATCTCGGACGCCGCCAGCCAAGTACAACTTCGGCGGTACGTACATTCTTCACATGCTCTGCTGGTTTTCATGCTCTGACGTATGGGCAAGTTCATGCATCTTTTACTCGGAGTTAATTTGTTGTTGAGTAGTTCTCTCACAAGCTCTGCTCGTTCATCCTAGCTCTTGTTTTAAAGAAAATCTGCTGGTTTCGATCGCTAGCTGTCCACTGAAATCTGCTGCTACGCCTTTTTTTTTCAGATGATGAAGACCTTCACCGGGAATCAGGAGTATCCGGATCCCCCCGCCTCTGGCGTCAGTGGAGGATGGTGGGACGATCACGTCAAGATTTCCCGAAGCGCCGAGATCGCCGTCGGTACTATGCTTGTCGTACTGGCGGTGATCGCGGCCATGATCGGCTGCTGTTTTTGCTTGAAGATAATCAGCCGATGGAGGAAGGACAGGCTCAAGGCGCAGAAGGTACACCCTGTCACTCAAGCCGTCTTCGACGCAGGCACCTGCCCCAGCCGCACCTATGCAACAAGTGTGAGAGACTCCTAGTCAAGTCAAGTGATGTTCCTCGTCCCCTAGCAGTATATTTAATCTCCGGCCCCCCTCTGCATGCATGGTGCATGTATTGGCCACAGTATGAACCATATATTGCTCTGCGCATTGACCTAATTAACAAGTTGTGATTCCACAGATTTCTTATACTATCTCCTATCTGTATATATTGACTAAATTCCTACAAAATATATCCTGCCCATCTGAGAAGATCTGACGAGACTGAAACTCTACCAACATTGTGACCATATAGCAAAATAGTCGCAATTTCAATCGTGTGTGCGATGTGTGAGTACAATGCTAGCTTACAGTTTTCGTCCGGCGGAAAATCGTGTGTGAAAGCGTAATTAATGAGCGGTTTTATGTCATGTGCTGCGATGTACACGTGATTGGGCGCGCCTAGAACATATATGGGCATACGGTGAATATTTTAACCCATAAGCAGAGATCTCGTTTTAACCACGCACACACGGAACATCTCTTTTATGCGATATGCGGGTCCTTAATAGGAGTTAAATCCATGCATCGTTAGTCATTGAACTTGTCTAGCAAAATCAATACGATCATTGTATAACGGGAATACGAGTTTACGGTCATTGAAGACGCATAGAAGGTTCACTCGCAGTCACCGCTCACATCGTAGAGGCGTATTTGATAATGTGGCGCTGAGTGGACCCACTGGTAATGCTGTGTTGTTTTGCCAAAAGGCCCCTCGAGTAAATAAAAGCAGCAGCCCACCGCATCGTCGTCTCCTGCAGGACAATCCCCCTACCTCGATAGCTCGCCGCCGACTGCCTTCCCTGCTGCATGCTCCTCCCCAACCCCTGCTCCTCGAGCTGCTTCTCCCACAGCCATGGCCTTGACCTTGACCTCGTTGTTCTGTCCCCGGCTCTACATCCTCGCACTCGCTCCTGCAACACATACGAGCTCGGAGCCGCCCCTCGCACTTGAACTGAATGGCCGACTCGTACGTATCCAAGGTTTGTTTGTGGGTTGGGAAATGGTTTAAAACTGCAATAGTAAATCCTCGTCAGCGGCCACGAGGAACGGCCTCGGGTCCAGCAGCGCCCTCGCCCAGGCCTGGTCTTGCTACTGCTACTGCCGCTCCGCCGGTGCCGGCAGGGCCATGCCCAGGTGGTGCGCCGACGCGTGCGCCTGGATGCCTACGGGATACAGGCCGTGGGAGCGGGAGGGCGGTGCACCGACGTGGGGCAGGTGTGGGAGCGCGCGCCGGCTTGCTCCATCGGCGGTGGCTGTGTCGGCGCCGGATTTTTTCGGTGGCCTGGGACAGGGTGGGGATAGAGCAAAACAGAGAACGAGGGGACGCCGACTTTGCAAAAATGTCCTCATATACATGGTTATTCTTTTTCTATATGTTACTTTCCTAGTCACTGGGTCCACTCAGTGCCATGTCATAAAAATACGTCTCTATAACACGAGCGGTGACCTCGATTTAATCTCCGACGCGTCTTTAGTGATCGTAAACTCGTATTTCCGTTGTACACTGACCATATTGATTTTGACAGACAAGTTTAATGACTCATGATGAATTTAACTCCCTTAATAGATCCGATCTGTACTAGTGTGATGTGTTCTAGTATATGACTAATAAATTCATTTGTAGGACAGAGCTATCTATTTGTGTTTGCTGCTCAACATCTTGTCGCACACTCACTAGTGGAAACAAGGCATTTGGTTGAGTTCGGAAATGAGCTTTAACACCGATTCTTCTAAGAACCGGTGTTAAAGGGGCGCCCGTACCAGCGTGGTCCATAGAGCAAAACGGAGCATCCCCTTTAACACCGGTTAAAGGGGATTAAAGTCCCTGCACCAGTGGCCCGCGCAGCCCCCCCTTTAACACCGGTTCGTGGCTTGAACCGGTGTTAAAGGGGGGGCTATATAAAACACCGCAGCCCACACCCCTCTCTTCCATTTTTTCACTCTCTCATTTTGGAGCCTAGCAAGAGGGTGAGAGGTGTGCTAGTTTGTGTTTTTTTCCTATGCACAAGAGGTGTTCGGTGAAATGCCTGAGAGCTCGAAATAAGTTTTCTCACTGCTCTTTCCTTCTCGGTCAAGGTCGGCAACATAATCCTTTCATGTGTCATTGATGTACTATATATAAATGGTCATCTCCCTATTAATTTTTGATATACTATATATTAATGCAGATGAACCGGCAATGGATGTACGGTGACCGACGCACTTCCGAGTACATTACGGGCCTCCAAAATTTCATTGTTGTGGCTAATGCAAACCGTGGTCACAATGGTTTTATGTGCTGTCCATGTGTTCACTGTCAGAACAAGAAAGACTACTCAAATACCAGAACCATTCACGCCTACCTGCTTCGATCCGGTTTCATGCCCAGCTATAATTGTTGGACCAAGTACGGAGAAAAAAGGGTTGTGATGGAAGACAACGAAGAAGAAGAATAGGATGATGACAACTATCATAATATGTATCCTGAATATGATGATACTGCAACGGGGGTAGATAATGAAGATCAAGAGGCAGCTGATGGGCCCGCTGATGAAGATCTTGGTCGGGCCATTACTGATGCAAAGGAAAAATGTGAAACTAAAAAGGAGAAGGAGAAGTTGGAGCAGATGTTAAAGGATCACAAAACATTGTTGTACCCAACTTGCGAAGATGGCCACAAAAAGCTAGGTACCACACTGGATTTGCTGCAATGGAAGGAAGAGAATGGTGTGACTGACAGCGCATTTTCAAAGTTGTTGGTAAAAATGAAGAATCTGCTTCCAAAAAATAATGAGTTGCCCGACAGTACATACCAAGCAAAGAAAGTTGTCTGCCCTCTAGGATTAGACGTGCAGAAGATACATGCCTGCATGAATGGCTGCATCCTCTACCGCGGTGAGAAGTACGAGAATTTGGATGCATGCCCGGTATGCACTGCACTGCAGTATAAGATCAGACGAGACGATCCTGGCAATGTTGAGGGCGAGGCCCCTAGGAAGAAGGTTCCTGCCAAGGTTATGTGGTATGCTCCTATAATACCACGGTTAAAACGTCTCTTCAGAAATAAAGAGCATGCCAAGTTGTTGCGATGGCACATGGAAGATCGTAAGAAAGACGCGATGTTGAGACACCTCGTTGATGGGTCACAGTGGATAAAAGTCGAGCGAGAGTACCCAGACTTCGCACGTGACGCAAGGAACTTAAGGTTTGGTCTAAGTACAGATGGCATGAATCCTTTTGGTGAGCAGAGCTGCAGTCACAATACCTGGCCTATGACTCTATGTATCTATAACCTTCCTCCTTGGTTGTGCATGAAGAGGAAGTTCATTATGATTCCAATGCTCATCCAAGGCCCGAGGCAACCCGACAATGACATTGATGTGTACCTAAGGCCATTAGTTGAAGAACTTCTACAGCTGTGGGCCAAATCAGGTGTACGTATGTGGGATGAGCACAAAGGGGAGCCATTTGACCTACGAGCGTTGCTTTTCGTAACCATCAATGATTGGCCTGCTCTTAGTAACATTTCAGGGCAGACAAACAAGAGATACAATGCATGCACACACTGTTTAGATGAGACTGAAAGTGTATATTTTGATAAATGTAAGAAGGTTGTGTACCTAGGGTATCGTCGATTTCTTCCGAACCTGCATCCAGTAAGAAAGAAAGGCAAGCATTTCAAACGTCTGGCAGAACCCCGGAGGAAGCCTGTCCTCCGTACCGGCGATGAGGTATTTGGTATGGTCAAGGACCTAGAAGTAATCTTTAGAAAAGGTCCTGGCAGTCTATCTGTTCCGAATGACGATGCCGGACACGCGCCCATGTGGAAGAAGCAATCTATATTTTGGGACCTACCCTATTGGAAAGTCTTAGAGGTACGCTCTTCAATCGACATGATGCACGTGCCGAAGAATTTTTGCGTGAACCTTCTAGGCTTCCTAGGAGTGTATGGGAAGACAAAAGATACACCGGAAGCATGGCAGGACCAGCAACGTATGAAAGACCCTGAAGAGCCTATGCATCCTGAGAACGAGAAGGGTAAACGATGCCACTTAACTCCTGCCAGCTACGCTCTTACCAAAGCAGAGAAGGAAATCTTTTTTGAATGCCTGAGCAGTATCAAGGTACCGTCTGGCTTCTCGTCGAATATAAAGGGAATAATAAATATGGCAGAGAAAAAATTCTAAAACCTGAAGTCTCATGACTGCCACGTGATTATGACGCAATTGCTTCCGATTGCATTGAGGGGGCTTCTACCTGAAAATGTTCGAGTACCCATTGTGAAGCTATGTGCATTCCTCAATGCAATATCTCAGAAGGTAATCGATCTAGAAAGCCTACCAGGATTACAGACAGATGTAGCCCAATGTCTTGTCAGCTTTGAGTTGGTGTTCCCACCATACTTCTTCAATGGAGGTTGACAGCCTAATGGAGGTTAACCATCCAAATGTTGTATAGTTTCTTGGCCTATGTTCTCATGCAGTGGAGACACCAATGAAAAATCCAGAATCCAAACGATACGTTTTCCCCGAGATAAGAGAAAGATTGCTCTGTTCTGAATATATCAATAATGGAAGCCTTGATAAAAAAATTACTGGTACGATAGTTTTCCATGAGACCTTCATTTTTCTGCTCACACAAATTAAATCATTGTACTGGGGATTTCATGTGTCACTGCTTACTTCTTCCACAGATGAATTCCGAGGACTTGACTGGGATAAACGTTATCAGATAATTCAGATGGATATAAAGCCTACCAATATACTACTAGATAATAAGATGATGCCAAAGATTACAGATTTTGGTCTATCAAGACCAACAGAAAACTCACAAACCATGAGCAGAAACCATTTCTCATAACTGTAAGATACAAATCTGTAAGACCGTTATATATTTACCTTTGCATCTTCCTATACTTTTTTCTTAATTGCTTCTACTTACTTTGAATCCTTATGCATGTTTAATGTCATATGTTGTTAACATCTTATTAAACAGAAGCAATTCAAGCTCTCTCCTTGAGCCGCATTACTGAAAAGTTTTTTCTGCTCAATTTGTGACATGCTTTTTGCATTTTTCTTGCTTGCTAGCTCACTGATGCTCGATTGCAAAAGCCAATTTTCGCATCTAAGAAACCTTCAATGATATTGCAATGGTCATAGTCACTGAGCCATGGCCCACGACTGAGAGGTGTCACTCAACTCAAGGCATATGGTTTCTAACTTTTACAAAAGGGGCCAACTACTTTGGCTTTGAATGGGCTAGTTTAATAAAATATTGTTCATTTATTTTCTCGAAACAATAGCGCTCCAGGGTTTGCGGTTCTTCAGTGTTTTTACTTCAAGCAACAATACAAATGAATAACTTTTGAACCATGAATTCAAATGATGGATCTTTTTGACACTGTATTCTTGTGACCAAAACCTCAAATCTAGACCTCATTTTTACATATTTAAATGAAATTAGATTGACTTTATTTTTCTAGTGCATCTGTTTTGTTCACCATGAAGTAGCTGGTAGAAGGTGCTAACATGAATGTTGTCCCCGATGAATGTGTTCTTGGACCTATGTCACTCTTCCATAATATGTATGAAAACAGATTGGCTGATCCCTGCGAAACTTAGCGCAGTCTATATCGGGAGGTAAATCGATGTTCACCTTAATTAGCAATTTATTCAATGCCGTAAGATTTAGATTGTCTTAGTTGATTTTATTCAGTTAAAGCCATGAATAAACAGAAGAAAACCAAAAACAAATGAGCGAAACCAGAGCCTCAGTGGGGTGACCAAGCGAGTCATGGCTAACCTCCGGCATGCTTGCTCTGCAGTGTGTACCCTTGTTTATTAATTGATGTATACATATACAAACTATTTAGACGAAAGATTTAGGCATCACACTTAAATACTTAATCATCTTTGTTGAACTGCAGATACTGAGAAGATGAAGGCACAGATGGAATAAATCAAGGAAGGAAACCCCACGGGAATACCCCCAACAAGTAGCTAAATGCATCGAAGTAAGGTGCCCGAAGAATGACCCCTGTGCACAGCCTTCTGTGTCAAAAATAATGAGCAAATTTATTGATATAGAATGTACAAATAAGAGATGGTTGGCCAGGTACAATACATAACCTCACATATATGCTTCCTAAAACATTAAGGACCCCTGTGCACAGCCTTCTGTGTCAAAAATAATGAGCAAATTTATTGATATGGAATGTACAAATAATGAGATGGTTGGCCAGGTACAATACATAACCTCACATATATACTTCCTAAAACATTAAGGACCCTAACCATAGATGTACATGTGGTGATCATATGTAGAAGCCAACCACTGCAAGAAGATATGTCACATCATGTTGGCCGGTCCCACCATGTAGTGAACTCTGACATCACAGGCATGAGTGTGTGGCCGTGATATGCAATCGGATGGCTGGAATCATGTAGCGTGGCAAAGCTTTCTTTGAGCATGCACTTGCTATTTTTATCAGTTATATACATTCCATGTGCAATGGAAATTTAATTGTATTTTGTTCTTCTCATTAGTTAATTAAATCCACAGATTTATGTGGATTCATCCAAAGTTTTGAGAACAATGTGTTAATGATTAGGCCACCTCGAATTGCATTGTCCAGAGAAGCAAAACAAATTGTACTTTTTAGTCATGTAGGATAGCAAAGTGTACACTTTGTGGCAGTGCTCTCATTTATGTGCATAGATGCACATATGCAATTTAATGTAATGCATTTTGATTTTGTTGTTTCACGCGCATGCAGATAATCCTGCCTAACTGGGAGACTAACAGCCTGGTGGAGGTTAACCATCCAAATGTACTCCGTCTTTTGGCCAAATGTACTCTGTTTTTCCGCTTATGTTCTCATACAGTGGAGACACCAATGATAAATCCAAAATCCAAAGGATATATTTTCGCTGAGATAAGAGAAAGATTGCTCTGCTTTGAATACATCATTAATGGATGCCTCGATACAAAAATTACTGGTACGCTAGTTTTCCATGCTGATCTTCACTTTTCTGCTTTATTATCTGTTTGCCTGCTTTTATTTTTCAAGTGACGACACACAAATAAAATCACTATACTAGGGATTTCATGCATCACTGCTTACTTCTTCCACAGATGAATTCAGAGGACTTGACTGGGATAAACACTATCCTATAATTCAAGGCATATGCACGGTTTGCATTATCTACACAGGGAAAAACATATTCTTCATATGGATCTTAAGCCTTCCAATATGCTACTAGATAATCAGATGGTGCCAAATATTACAGATTTTGGTCTATCAGAAGTTTAAGACCAACAGAAAACTCACAAAACCATGAGTACAGACCATTTCTCATCACTGTAAGACACAAATCTGTAAGACCATACTACATTTTGTATGTTGTAATCTTTCAAAATGCCATATATAATGCCGAGGGTATAGCGTTCCTGAAAACTTGTTTGGTGGTAGGATATCTGTCAAGTCAGACATGTATAGTTTGGGTGTCATAATCATCGAACTGGTGACAGGTCATAAGGGTGTGCCTGATAATAACAATGATGTAAAATTGGTTTTATCTTAAAATGTATAACTTCCTCTTTTAATAATAATATCAAGACGTTACCTTTGCATGTTCCCATTCATTTTCTTGATTTCACTACTTAATTTGAATCGTAAGGCATGTTGAGTGCTATATGTAGTTCAAATCTTATATCAGCAGAAGCAATTCCAGCCCTTTCCTTGAGCCAGCCACATTTCTGAACTATTGCAATGGCGGCGTGCAGCTGGTGATCGAGATCGGCAAAAAGGCTCTATTGAAGAGGTGTTGCAAAAAGGCAGTGATGCTGGAGTTCAACCGACTCTCCATTATCACATTCTTCGGTGAGTCTCTGCCCGTTGTGGCAGATCACCGAGGCCTTTCAAAGGGAATTGCAGATCTCGGGTTTTAAACACGGTCGCGTGCAACAGCATGGGAGGGATGTTCTCCCGCATCAGGCCTAATTGGCTCCTGACACTAGCCTTTACCCAGTGCCTCGCTGGCCTCCTCACCGTTGCAGTTCGGGACCTCGAGCTGAAGGTGGAAGCTGTCGAATACGAGTCAAAGTTACTTCAGGGGACCGCCAGGAGCTACTTCAAAGTTACTTCGGCAACCACTACAGCAGGGAAATGGGGGACGTCACTGTCAGCCCGCTACAATCAGCAGGGAGCCCAGTGTGGAGATTCTCAAGGTCACATACTCATACGGCCGCAGTTTATTTAATCAAGTCGCATGCATCAGATAGATCAATTTATAATGGGCTCAGTTTATTTGATGTGATTGTGATGAGATCGAATTGACTGCGCAGCTCTTCGGGACGGGGAGGCCATGGGTGAATTATGGTGTGGCCAGGACGCTGAGAGCCAAACAACAGGAGCTCATCGAGACATCTTGCCAGTTGCCACTGACTGGACAGTGGACACAGGACCTTTTCCTAGAGCTTTTCGCAACGAAGGGCCACGACATCCAGACCTTGGGCCTCAATATGACACCACACAGGGACCTATGAGCAGGCTAAGAAGTTCCCACAACGATGCGATGATGCCCCTGTCATCAGCTGACGAAGACATGCCGCAGGAGGCTGGTGCTCTTATGATAAATTTTGCCTGCTGGGAAGAGGAAATTTGGAGTTTGAGTTTGGACGTTGAGGATTAAGAAGGCATACTGTGGAGATCTTATCCTTGGATTAACGGATCTATTTTTTGGCCTGCTCCGTCATCCTCGAATGATCAAGCGCCTTTTGTACATTTCAGAGTGCATCATGCTTTGGCAATTGCTACTAAGTTTTCATTTCTAGACGTTTGCCAGTATGGAGAGAAATATCAGGTTTCCATTAGCATAAGTTCACCACAAGGTCTACAAGTTCCAAATATCAATTTGACAAAATTTAGGAGATACTATATCACTAGGGACAACAAAAAATATCCATGTCTCAAACAGCCAAGCGAAAGCACTCACCAAACAACCAAGGCCATTCAATCTAAGGGACAGCAAAATAACAACATACTGCCTCCGTTCCATAATTCTTGTCTTGGTTTTGGTTCAACGAGGGAGTAGTTTCAAACTTCATTCCAACACTCATGCAAACAGCCAAGGCCAAGCACTCCAATGTATACTCAAAACCATCCCTCCAACCTCATTATCTCCACCACCATGAGATTGAGATGAAGGATCTTCAGCGCCCACCACATCACCATCGACATCTTCATCATAAAACACGAGACTGAGATGAGCCATAACGCCAACTCGTATTACTCTGTTGCTTTGTTTCTAACCTCATAAACGCAAGTTTTTAACATCTTACTGATCAGCAGAGCATATCTTGTATAAGATGATGATTAACCTTCATAATAGTTAATACATGCTTGGAGGATTGAGTATATCTCATAGCTTTAATAGTCTCAGAGAAAATCACGAAAAATTCTCACCTCTTGCTAGGAATTTTGTATGAAAGTAATCTTTCGGTAATTAAAAGGCTAGATTTCTTTCAACCAAAGGACCTTCATTCCGAAGACGCACTAACATGGGATGTAAACCTTGATTTACAATCATATGCCAAAAAACGAAGGATGGCATGGTTGTACATAGGATCAATTTTAAAAAATTCAACACCGATTTAAAAAAAAGCACATATTCAGGACCTTCCCATACTTAAGACCATGCATTCTACAGAATTGATAGGGTTAATCATTTGAGAAAATTACTTATTTACACTACTTTCCAATATATTTTATTATTTGACACTGAAAACTTTACAGTTCTTTTTTTACCATTTGTGAAATTTCTTTGCCTTATATGACACTACCGTTAGTTTTGTTAAAAGATTTCGTTATTTTTTTCCAGCCAGACCTAAATGCCTCTGGTTCAATCGTTTGACTTGTACCTGTCTAGGTTTCTTGTTTTTTGTTTGCTATATACAAACAGCAAATGGAGGAAAGGCTTATAGCAAAACAACATAGGATCGGAACTGAACACTGCATCGATCATCCTGTGCATCAGTCCAGAGGGGAAACACATGAGATGCTCCCCTGTGCACTTCATCTACTAGTCCTCAATAATAAATTGATCTCATAAATTTGCACAAAACAAATCAAGAAATCAGGAAGGCGAATGGCAACAACATACCACTTGCTCCTATCTTTTTTCCTCTGGAAAGCAATTTTATGGAGGCAATCAAAATAAATGCATGCTTCTAGCCATATTAACCAATCAAGCAATCCAAATTAAGCACTTTGCGTTGCCCAATATAAGAAAAACTTCCGTCTTGTTTTCCTAGAGCTTTTTGTGCTAACAGTTATACTAAATTATTTTTAGTTCAACAAAAAAAAAAGTGTGACAGCAAATTTTGGGGTTATACGTAAGCTTCGTGTCAAAGGTGGTCCTGAATCTAAGAAGTAAGCAACAAATGTGTTAGACGTGTACGTATAGGACACGCGGCCGTATAGTTTCCAAATTATAATCTCTAGCTAGATTGGCAACCAAGTCTTCTTGTATCAGATTAGTGTTTACGATCCTCTCCCTCCATGGCGCCGCAAGATCCCTTCGCCTCCGATCTCGCGGCGATCGCTGCCGAGGCCGCCGCCAAGGACTCTCTCTAGGCGCTCGCCGCCGCGCTCCCAAGCATTCGCGCGCTGTTCCGGTCACCCTCGAGCTTTCCACGTCAAACTACCTCATGTTCACCGACGCAGCTGAGAAGTACGTCCTCGAGGATCATCCTCTCGAGGAAGAGTACCCCGCCAATCCCACGCAACAGTGGCTTCGGAACGACGCCATCGTTTGATCATGGCTCAATGGCGCTGTTGCACCCGAGCTTATGGCCATGGTTGTCGACACCACCACGCCGCTGCCTGCCCACGCCTTATGGACGCGTCTCTCCAACATCTACCACGACAACTCTGAGACGCGGTCCTCCTACCTTGAGCAAGAATTCCACGGTCTCAAACACGGCCTCATAATCGTGGCGGATTACTGCCGCAAGCAAAAGATCCTCGCCGATGAGCTCAACGCGTTGGGCACGACCATCACCGACAAGCGCCTTGTCCAGAACACGCTCTGCGGGCCCGGGTCTAAACTTGCGTACATGTGCATGCTAACCCTCAAGCAGCGCCCCCTACTGTCGTTCGTCGACGTGCGCTCATCGCTTCTCCTCGGGGAGCTCACACTACAGCAGTCCGATGAGTCATCCTCCTCGGCTCCATCCGCCTTGGTCGCTCGAGGTGCTCCAACGCCTTCACCACCGCGTGGTCCAGCAGACAATAATGCACCACCACGCCGCCCTGATGCGTGCCGTAATTTCCAGCGAGGAAGCTGCCGCTTCGGCGCGCGGTGCCGCTACCTCCACTCGGCGCCTCCCCAGCAGCAAGGAGGCATCCAACCCAACACACTCGGGAAGGGTCCCCAGGCTCCATGGCCGTCAATGCAGAACCCCTGGGCAGGATCCATCCAGATGTGGCCCGGGCAGCCCCAGCGCCCACCGTTCCTTGGCTAGCCTTAGGCTCATCACGCCGTGGTGTCGCCCCCGAGTTTGTGGCCCTATGCTGCTTCCCCGACTATGCCATGTCCACCTGGGACACCTCTACTCACATGCCGTGGATGCAAGGAGCACCAGGACCGTTGCCAACCACTCCACCGCCTGCACCGACATACACTGCTCCATCTCCGTCCTTCGACCAAGGTTCCCTCATGCAGGCTTTCAACACCATGTCCCTGACGCCACCGTCATCAAATGCGTGGTTCATGGATTCAGGCACTTCCGTTCACATGACCGGCAACCAGGGTAACCTCTCGCACATCCTCCCCTCTCACTCCCCTTATCCACATGTCATCGTCGGCAATGGTCATACACTTCCAATCACCAGCGTCGGTCACACAACTATTTCTACACCTAATCAGTCTTTTCAACTTAACAATGTCTTAGTTACCCCCAACCTCATCAAAAATCTTCTCTCTGTCCGCAAGTTCACCACTTATAATTTTGTTTCTATTGAGTTTGATCCGTTTGGTCTTTCTGTGAAGGACCTCCGCATCAAGAACGAGATCGTCAGGTGCAATAGTGTTGGCGACCTCTACCCCTTCTGGTGGCCGTCTTCTCCTGCGCACGCCCTCTCCACCACTACATCGTCTTCAACATTATGGCATCGTCATCTAGGACATCTCAATAGTCAAGCTTTGTCGCACCTAGCAAGTGCATTTTCTTTTCCGTTTAATAAGAATAACACCGATGATCATTTATGTCATGCTTGTCAATTAGGGAAACATGTTCGACTACCCTTTGATAATTCATCTACTCAAACCACTCGCCCCTTTCAACTAATTCATTGTGATTTGTGGACTTCTCCTCTCTCTAGTGTGTCTGGCTACAAATACTATCTAGTTGTGTTAGATGATTTCTCTCACTATCTTTGGACTTTTCCTTTGCGCGTCAAATCCGATACTTTCTCCACCCTCAAAAATTTCTTTGCTTATGTCTCTACACAATTTAACACAACTATTCAGTCATTGCAATGTGACAATGGTCGTGAATTTGACAACAATGCAGCTCGTGTTTTTCTCTCATCCTTAGGCACCACGCTTCGTCTATCTTGCCCATACACATCCCCCCAGAACGGCAAAGCCGAACGTGTCATTCGTTCCACGAACAACATGGTGCGTTCACTTCTTTTCCAAGCAAGCATGCCTCTGGTCTATTGGGTTGAAGCTCTTCACACTGCCACCTTTCTCTTCAACCTTCACCCCACCAAAACCCTTCAGCAGCGTACACCACACGAAGTTCTCCTAGGTCTCCCACTTCCATTAGACCAGCTCCGCGTTTTTGGTTGTCTATGTTATCCTAACATCTCCGCCACAACACCTCACAAACTAGCTCCTCGCACAACCGCTTGCGTCTTCCTAGGGTACTCCTCTAATCACCGTGGCTATCGATGTCTTTACCTTACCGATCACAAAATTATCATATCTCGTCATGTCATCTTTGACGAAAATTAGTTCCCTTTCTCTAAAACTTCAACACCCCCTCCTACCGCCACCGATCTATCCTTTCTGGATGATCTCCCCCCATCCTTCCGCTGCCTATTACCCCTCATATACCTCCTACACAACCTCACGCCCCTCAACCCGAGCCACACACACCTCCTACACCTCCACCTACACCTCCTACACCTCCTGTGGTCCTGGCGCCCGTCGGTCCTCCTCTGATCGATAACACTCATTCGATGTATACTCGTGGAAAACGTGGTATGGTGCCAAAGCCTGCTGATCGCCTTACTCTCCTTGCTGATGTTCCTAGTCCCCTTCCTAAGAGCTACCGTAGTGCTCTGAAATATGCTCACTGGCATTCTGCTATGGTCGATGAATTTACTTCCCTAAAAAACAATCAGACATGGGATCTTGTCCCCCGTCCTCCTGGAGCTAATGTTGTTTATGGCAAGTGGATATTTCGGCATAAGCTCAAGGCGGATGGTTCTTTGGATCGGTATAAAGCACGCTGGGTCCTCCGTGGCTTCACTCAGCGTGCCGGCGTCGACTACAGAGAGACTTTCAGCCCGGTTATCAAACCGGCTACTGTTTGGACCGTACTCTCCATTGCCATCTCTCAAGACTGGCATGTTCATTAGCTCGACATCAACAATGCCTTTCTACATGGTAATCTCACCGAGACAGTATACTGTGCGCAGCCGTCAGGTTTCATCGACGTCTCCAAGCCCGACCACGTGTGCCGCCTAAATAAGTCTTTCTATGGGCTTAAACAGGCGCCGCGTGCATGGTATAGCCGTTTCGCTAATCGTCTTCTTCGACTCGGTTTTGTTGGTTCCCGCGCGGATCCATCGCTCTTCATATACACCCGCAACACGGAGACTGTCTACCTGCTTTTATATGTTGACGACATAGTACTCACGGCTTCATCCGAGCAGCTACTTCGGCAAACCATCATGGCTCTTGAGCGCGAGTTCTCACTCAAGGATCTTGGTGCACTACACTATTTTCTGGGAGTTGCTGTTACTCGCTCCTCTGATGGCATGTTCCTCTCACAGCGATAGTACATCCTCGACGTCCTCGAGCGTTCAGGTATGAGCGAGTGCAACCCTTGCTCCACTCCTGTCGATACACAGTCCAAGCTTGGCGCTGATGGCGATGCCTTTCCTGACCCATCCACCTATCGGACCCTGGTGGGAGCCCTCCAATACTTGTCATTCAGCAGACCGGATGTCGCCTATGCCGTTCAGCAGGTATGCTTATACATGCACAATCCCCGTGAGCCGCACCTCAATGCGGTTAAGCGGATTCTCCGGTATCTTCGCGGCACCATCGACTATGGCCTACAACTACATCGATCGTCGCTGACATCGCTTACTGCATACACTGATGCTGACTGGGCTGGCTGCCCCGACACACGCAAGTCCACCTCAGGCTACGGAGTATTCCTTGGCGACAATCTGATTTCTTGGTCCTCTAAACGCCAGCAAACTGTGTCCTGATCGAGTGCGGAAGCAGAATACCGAGGAGTTGCCAACGCCGTTGCTGAGGCATGCTGGTTACGTCAGCTCCTGTCCGAGATACATCGCCCCCTTCATCGAGCTACGGTGGTCTACTGTGACAACATATCTGCGGTCTATCTATCGACGAACCCGGTTCAACATCAACGTACCAAGCATGTGGAGATTGATCTTCATTTTGTCCGCGAGAGAGTTGCTTTTGGAGATGTTCGTGTTCTCCATATCCCAACATCTTCACAGTATGCACATATCTTCATCAAAGGGTTGCCATCAGCGGTCTTTACCGAGTTCCGCTCCAGTCTGAATGTCCGCCCTGCTCCTGCTCCGACTGCGGGGGGTGTTAGACGTGTACATATAGGACACGTCTACCGGCCGTATAGTTTTCAAATTGTAATCTCTAGCTAGCTTGGCAACCAAGTCTCCTTATACTATTTATAATCCCAGCCGTAGGACAAATCAATTAAGTGCAACAATTATATTTGCCTTCAAAATGAAGGAAACGCTTATACCAAAACAACACAGAATCGATGTGAATTGAACACTGCATCCCCTGGGTGCACTTCATCTAGTCCTCAGTAATAAATTAGTTCTCGAAATTTGCTAAAAAAATCAAGAAGTCGGGAAGGTGATCGAATGGCAACAACAGACCACAGGTTCCGATCTTTTTTCCTCTGAAAAGTAATTTTATGGAGGTGATCAAAATAAGTGCACGCTGCTAGCCGTATTAACCAATCAGGCAATCAAATTAAGCACTTTGCATTGCCCAATATAAGAAAAACTTACTTCTTGTTTTCCTAGAGCTTTTTGTGCTAACAGTTACAGATTCTTTTTAATTCAGCAAACAGCAACTTTTGGGGTTATATGTACGCAAGGTTAAGCTTCGGGTCAAATCAGAGTAAAGAACAAAGTACCCGCAAAAAAGAGAGTAAAGAACAAAGTACATTCAGAAAGGATTGTCCAGCAAGTCTCATACTTATGATATTGCAATGTAAAAATAGGAAAGGTTACACAAGCATCGTGAGTCTTGAGAGTAAGAGCATCTCGGCCTAGGTACGCACAGTTTTCCACTCGCGTATCCAGACCGAGTTCTCAAGTTCGGCTAAATTCACTTAAACTCGGCGAAATATGGTCAAATATAGGCGGAATTTCATTAAAGTAGGCAAGGGGACACATAGTACATCGGATTTCATAACTAGAAAAGGCCGCCGCCGTGGTCGACACTGGACGCCGCAACTACAGGCCGATGCGGGGTTGTTGCCGGCCTCGATGTGCGCCATGACTCCGGCGAGAGTCCGCCCTGGAACGCTCCACCAGCGGCGGTGGTAAGCCGCATTTTTATGCGGCGGCGAGCCCGACGGTCCGTCGTGTCGGGCGAGTTCCTCGAGGCGCCTGTCGGTAAAAAACTGCCTCCAGAAGACCAGGTTGCCCTGATCCTCGGCGAGATCCGGGTCTTGCATGGCGGTGACAGCAGCCTGGATCTCTCCGGCGAGTTCTGGGTCTTGC
This sequence comes from Avena sativa, assembly GCA_916181665.1. Taxonomy (NCBI): domain Eukaryota; kingdom Viridiplantae; phylum Streptophyta; class Magnoliopsida; order Poales; family Poaceae; genus Avena; species Avena sativa. The sequence continues at coordinate 442,765,518 of OV702282.1, read as the reverse complement.
ATGGCGGCGATAGCCGCCTGGATCTCTCCGACGAGGTCCTCTCCGTCCGGCATTGGCGGAACGAGGATCCCGTCGGCGCTGAGTTTTCAGCCTACGGGGAGACGAGTGTCCGGCGAGGCCGTATAGCGCGCCTCGCGGAGCAGCCGGCCTTCCCACGACGACAGCGTGCGTCGGCCGGCCATGGCTTCTCGGCGGAGTTGAGGAGGAAGAAAGGTGCGACTGTCCGAAGTTCGCCGGAGTTTTGGTGGTGTGAGGGACTGTGAAGAGAGACGACGAGATGTACGGCTTTTATAGGTCAGAAGTGTTGGAGATATGCCCTAGAGGCAATAATAAATATAGTTATTATTATATCTTTGTGTTTATGATAAATGTTTACATTCATGCTATAATAGTATTAACCAGGAAACATTAATACTTGTGTGATTTGTAAACTAAATTAGAGTCCCTAGTAAAGTCTCTTCATAATACTAGCTTGTTGATTAATAGATGATCATGGTTTCTAGATCATGAACATTTGAGATGTTGTTAATAACAATATCATATCATTACGAGAATGGTATGGTGGACATACTCCTATAGATAAGCGTAGCATAAAGATCAAGTCATTTTAATAATTCAATTGCTATAAGCTTTCTGATACATAGTAACCTAATTCCTTCGACCATGAGATCATGCTTATCACCATCACCGGAAGGATGCTTTGATGACATCAAACACCACACCGTAACTGGGTGGCTATAAAGGTGGCATTGAGTGTTTGGAAAGTATGGGTTGAGACACATGGATCAAGAGTGGGATTTGTCCATCCATATGACGGATAGATATACTTTGGGCCCTCTCGGTGGAATGTCATCCAATTAGCTTGCAAGCATGTGACTGGCTCACAAGGGATCACATACCACGGGAACGAGAAAAGAGTACTTATCGGTAATGAGGTTGAACTAGGTATGCAGAGATACCGACGATCAAAACCTCGGATATGTAAACTATCGTGAGACAAAGGGAAATTGGTATCGTATGTAAGTGGTTCATTCGATCGCAAAGTAATCATTGAAATATGTGGGAGCCATATGAATTTACAGATTCCACTATTGGTTATTGTTCGGAGAAGTGTCTCGATCATGTCCGCATAATTCACGAACCGTAGGGAGACACACTTAAGGATTCGATGTTATTGAGTAGTTATGGAATGATGAGTAAGAGACCGAATGTTGTTCGGAGTCTCGGATGGGATCCAGGATATCACGAGGAGATCCGGAATGGTCCGGAGAATAAGATTCATATAAGGAAAGTCCTGTTTCAGAGTCGGAGAATGATTCCGGTGTTTTCATCGGGAATGTTCTAGAAGGGTCCGGAAGGTCCGACACTCCGGAGGGGAAGGGTACATGAATGTGTCATGACAATGTGGAATGGTTGCATCATGTACTAGGTATCATGGCTGAGCAAAATAAAGGGATAAATCAAATCCTAGTTTGAAAAGTCAAACGCCAATTTGAAAAGTCAAACGGCAAGTTTGCTTGGTGGAGGGAGAGTAGGAAACCTACTTGGGGAGGAAGTCCTCCTCCCTCCACCGCCGGCCAAGGAGGCCGACTTGGGGGAGGACTCCCTCCCCCTGGCCGGCGCCCTCCCACCTATAAAAGAAGGGGCAGGGGTGACCCTCTAGACACACCTCTCTCCTCTAAACCCTAGCCCTAACCGCCGGCCACCTGTAGCCGCCGCCCTAGGGTTTCTCCCAAGCCGCTGAGTTGGGGCTTCCCCTTGTCCTATCCGCCGGCCTAGCTCTCTCTCCTTGGTTCCTATAAACCCTAGATCGCCAAGGCCACACTAATAGTCCACCATACTCGCTCCGGCTTAAGGCGAAGCCCTGCGAGATCTCCCCTCTACTTCCGGTACCACGCCGTCGTGCTGCCGGAATCGCGAGGAGAGTGCTACAACCTCCGCTACCTGCTGGAACAAGGGAGAGGAAGGTGTTCATCTAGTACCGAACGTATGACCGACTACGGGAGCGCTGCTAGAACGCGGCGCCGGAAGGATCGTCTACACGATCTTGAGATCGGCAAGAGTACGACTACATCACCCACGAGAATCTGCTCTCGTTAAACACTTTGGAATCTTCGAGGGTGAGTTATTCCATCGACTCGTTGCTACAATCTATTAGATAGATCTTGGCTTGTTTGTTTGTATGTGGTAGAAATTTTTTGTTTTCCATGCTACGAACCCCTACAGTGGTATCAGAGCCGTATCATTATGTAGATCTGTTGCACGAGTAGAACACAATGGTGGTGCTTTTATTATCAATTGCTTCTTGTGTACTTTGCATCTTGCGGTATGATGGGATGAAGCGGCCTGGGCTAACCTTACATGACATCGTTCATGAGACTTGCTCCACGCTCAACATGCAACTTGTATTGCATAAGTGGCTTTGCGGGTGTCTGTCTCTCCCATTATAGTATAGATCCAATTTACAATGGGCATTTGATAGTTCAAGCATCAACGTTATGGTTCTTGTTCATAAGTTAGAGCGACACTTATTGAAAGCCCCAAACCACGTAAAATATGCAAAGAAAATTAGAGGCGTCTAATTTTGTTTTGTAGGGGTGTGCTGTGATGTGATATGGCCATGATTGTGATCACATTTGATGTATGCAATGTTCCTTATTGTAAGTTGGCAACCCACAGGAGCCATATGGTTGTCTTTAATTTATGTTAAGACCCGCGTGTCTATTCAAAGTAGTTGTAATAGTTGGAGATGGTGGACGACAACCATGAAGCGGCTCCATTGACCTTGACACCATATCGGTGATGATGGAGATCATGTTCGTGCTTGAAGATGGAGATCGGAAGCACAAGAAGAAAGGCCATATCATATCACATATTATGAATTGCATGTGATGTTAATCCTTTATGCATCTTGTATTGCCTAGTTAATGACGGTAGCATTATAAGATGATCCCTCATGCACATAAATTTCAAGTTTTAAAGTGTTCATCCTTAGTAAGCACCGTTGCTAAAGCTTGTTGTTTCGAAGCACCATGTGATGATCGGGTGTGTTAGATTCTGCAAGTGTATACAACGTGAGCAAGCCAGATTTTCTCAAGCGGAAGCTAAGGTTTGATCTTGACGAGCCTAGCATGTACAGACATGGTCTCGGAACACGGATCACCGAAAGGTAAAGCATGAGTCATATAGTAGATATGATGAACATGTTGATTGTTCGCCATTGAAGCTACATCAACTCTCGTGATGATCGGTTTTGATGTGGTGGATTTGGTTTGTGTGATCACTAAAACAATGTGAGGGATATTGTTTTGAGTGGGAGTTCACCTAGATTAATTTAACTATTTATTAGAACTCAATTTGTCATAAACTTAGTCTAAACTATTGCAATATGTTGTAGATCAATGGCGGCCCCTACCATCAATTTTAATGCGTTCCTAGAGAAAGAAAAGTTGAAAAACAATGGAAGCAACTTCGCGGATTGGTTCCGCAATTTGAGGATTGTCCTCAATGTGTTAATTTGACCTATGTGCTGGATGCACCGCTGGGTGACCCGCCTGCAGCTGATGCTACCGATGAAGTAAAGAACGTTTACCTCGCTCGGAAGAATCAGTACTCCACAGTTCAGCGTGCTATCTTGTATGGTTTGGAATCGAAGCTTCAGAAAAGGTTTGAGAACCATGACCCACATGATATTGTCCGTGAACTCAAATTGATATTTGAGACTCACGCGGCAGTTGAGAGTTATGAGGCTTCTGAAAAGTTCTTTAACTGCAAGATGGAAGAGGGAAGCTCCATCAGTGAGCATGTGCTTAAGATGTCTGGGCACGCAAACAAACTCCAAAGCTTGGGTATAGTGATTCCTAATGCTTTGGGGATTTACCGTGTCCTCCAATCACTGCCACCAAGTTACAAGAACTTTGTGATGAACTAGAATATGCAAAGCATGAACAAGCAGTTGCCTGAACTCTTCTCCATGTTGAAATCTGCAGAAGTGGAGATCAAGAAAGAGCACCAAGTGTTGATGGTCAATAAGACCACCAAATTCAAGAAAGGCAAGTCTAAGCAAAAGGGAAACTTCAAGAAGGGTGGTAAGAAAGTTGCCGCACCGACGAAGAAGACCAAGGATGGACCTAAGACTGATACTGAGTGCTTTTACTACAAGGGAGAGGGTCACTGGAAGCGGAATTGCCCAAAGTACTTGGCGGATTTGAAGAACAGCAACATCAAGAAGAAAGGTATATCCGATATACATGTTATTTATGTGTATCTCACTAGTACTCGTAGTAGTGCCTGGGTATTTGATACTGGTTCGGTTGCTCATATTTGTAACTCGAAACAGGTACTGCAGAATAAACGGAAGCTAGCAAAGAACGAGGTCACGGTGCGCGTTGGAAATGGATCAAAGGTTGATGTGATCGCGGTCGGCACGCTACCTCTTCATCTACCATCGGGATTAGTTTTATACTTACATAATTTTTATTTGGTGCCTGCGTTGAGCATGAACATTATATCGGGATCTTGTTTATTGCGAGAAGGTTACTTGTTTAAGTCCGAGAATAATGGTTGTTCGATTTATATGAGTAATATGTTTTATGCACATGCACCTTTGATAGATGGTCTATTCTTATTGAATCTCGATAGTGGAAATACACATATTAATAACATTGAAGCTAAACGTTTGAAATTGAGCGATAACTCGACCTATTTGTGGCACTGTCGTCTTGGTCACATTGGAGTGAAGCGTATGAAGAAACTCCATTTCAATGGACTTCTTGAATCACTTGATTTCGAATCACTTGAAAGATGCGAAGCATGTCTGATGGTTAAAATGACTAAGACTCCATTTTCTGGTATGATGGAGCGAGCTACGGACTTATTGGAAATCATACATACCGATGTGTGTGGTCCAATGAGTGTAGCATCGCGCTGTGGTTATCGTTATGTTCTTACCTTCACGGATGACTTGAGTAGATATGGGTATATCTATTTCATGAAACATAAGTCCGAAACTTTCAAGAAGTTTAAGGAATTTCAAAGTGAGGTGGAGAATCAACGTAACAAGAAGATTAAATTTCTGCGTACTGATCGTGGAGGTGAATATCTAAGTTACGAGTTTGGCGAGCATTTGAAGAAATGCGGAATACTTTCACAATTGACACCACCGGGAACACCACAGCGTAATGGTGTGTCCAAACGTCGTAATCGAACTCTCTTAGATATGGTTCGTTCTATGATGTCACCTACAGATTTACCTCTATCATTTTGGGGTTATGCATTAGAAACAGCCGCATTCACTTTAAATAGGGAACCATCTAAATCCGTTGAAACGACACCGTATGAATTATGTTTTGGGAAGAAACCTAAATTGTCATTCCTTAAAGTTTGGGGTTGCGAAGCCTATGTAAAGAAGTTACAGCCGGACAAGCTTGAACCCAAAGCGGAAAAATGCGTCTTCATAGGATACCCGAAGGAAACTATTGGGTATACCTTTTATCATAGATCTGAAGGCAAAATCTTCGTTGCCAAGAATGGATCCTTTCTAGAGAAAGAATTTCTCTCGAAAGAAGTGACTGGAAGGAAAGTAGAACTCGACGAGGTTGTTGAACCTTCTCTCGAACTTGCGAGTAGCGCAGCACCGGAAGAAGTTCCTGTGGTTCCTACACCAATAAGAGAGGAAGCTAATGATGATGATCATGAAACTTCGGTTGAAGTTGCTACAGAGCCTCGCAGGTCAACGAGAACTCGTACCACTCCTGATTGGTATGATCCCATTATGAGTGTCATGTTGGTGGACAACACCGATGACCCTGCGACATATGAGGAAGCAATGATGATCCCAGATTCCAATAAATGGCAAGACACCATGAAATCCGAGATTGGATCCATGTACGAAAACCAAGTATGGACTTTGGTGGACTTACCGGATGGCCGAAAGGCTGTCGAGAACAAATGGATTTTCAAGAAGAAAATAGATGCTGATGGTAATGTTACTGTCTATAAAGCTCGACTTGTCGCAAAAGGGTTTCGACAAATTCAAGGAGTTGACTACGATGAGACTTTCTCACCAGTAGCGAAGCTAAAGTCTATGAGGATTTTGTTAGCAATCGCTGCACGTTATGAGATATGGCAGATGGATGTCAAAACAGCGTTCCTCAATGGAGACATTGATGAAGAGTTGTATATGATGCAACCCAAAGGTTTTGTCGATCCTAAAGATGCTAACAAGGTATGCAAACTTCAACGGTCCATATATGGATTGAAGCAAGCATCCCGAAGTTGGAATCAACGTTTTGATAAGGTAATCAAAAGTTTTGGTTTTATACAAACTTATGGAGAAGCTTGTATTTACAAGAAAGTGAGTGGGAGCTCTGTAGCATTCTTAATACTATATGTAGATGACATATTATTTATTGGGAATGATGTACACCTTCTTAATAGTGTTAAAAAATATTTGAATAATAGTTCTTCAATGAAAGATCTTGGCGAAGCAGCTTACATATTAGGCATAAAGATTTATAGAGATAGATCGAGACGCCTAATATCATTGTCACAAAGTACATATTTGGACAAAGTTCTAAAGAGGTTTGGAATGGAAGATAGCAAGAAAGGGTTCTTGCCCATGTTGCCCAATACGACCTTGAGTAAAACTCAAAGTCCAGCAACGACAGAAGATAGAGAAAGGATGAGTAAGACTCCCTATGCCTCAGCCATAGGATCTCTAATGTATGCCATGCTATGTACTAGACCCGACATTGCATATGTTGTTAGTTTGGCTAGCAGATATCAAAGTGATCCAGGAGTGGATCATTGGACAGCGGTCAAAAACATCCTTATGTACTTGAGAAGAACTAAGGATATGGTTCTTTCTTATGGAGGTGATGAACAACTGGTTGTTAATGGTTACACCGATGCTAGTTGGAACACTGATCCGGATGATTCTAAATCACAATCTGGATACGTATTTACTTTGAATGGTGCAGCAGTTAGCTAGAGGAGTGCAAAGCAAAGCGTTGCGGCAAGATCTTCAACTGAATCGGAACACATAGCTGCTTCGGAGGCTTCACAAGAAGCGATATGGATGAAGGAGTTCATTACAGAGCTCGGTGTGGTTCCAAGTGCGCCGGACCCAATGTCTATCTACTGTGATAACATAGGCGCCATAGCCAATGCACAAGAACCAAGGTCACACAAGAAGATGAAGCACATCAAGCTACGTTTTCACGCTATTCGAGAACATGTCCAAGATGGTGACATCAAGATTTGCAAACTACACACAGATCTGAATGTGGCGGATATGTTGACTAAACGTCTCCCGAGGGCAAAACATGACCAACACCAAACTGCCATGGGTGTTCGGTATATTACCATGTAATCTAGATTAGTTTACTCTAGTGCAAGTGGGAGACTGTTGGAGATATGCCCTAGAGGCAATAATAAATATAGTTATTATTATATCTTTGTGTTTATGATAAATGTTTACATTCATGCTATAATAGTATTAACCAGGAAACATTAATACTTGTGTGATTTGTAAACTAAATTAGAGTCCCTAGTAAAGCCTCTTCATAATACTAGCTTGTTGATTAATAGATGATCATGGTTTCTTGATCATGAACATTTGAGATGTTGTTAATAACAAGATCATATCATTAGGATAATGGTATGGTGGACATACTCCTATAGATAAGCGTAGCATAAAGATCAAGTCATTTTAATAGTTCAATTGCTATAAGCTTTCTGATACATAGTAACCTAATTCCTTCGACCATGAGATCATGCTTATCACCATCACCGGAAGGATACTTTGATGACATCAAACACCACGCCGTAACTGGGTGGCTATAAAGGTGGCATTGAGTGTTTGGAAAGTATGGGTTGAGACACATGGATCAAGAGTGGGATTTGTCCATCCATATGACGGATAGATATACTCTAGGCCCTCTCGGTGGAATGTCATCCAATTAGCTTGCAAGCATGTGACTGGCTCACAAGGGAGCACATACCACGAGAACGAGAAAAGAGTACTTATCGGTAACGAGGTTGAACTAGGTATGCAGCGATACCGACGATCAAAACCTCAGATAAGTAAACTATCGTGATACAAAGGGAAATTGGTATCGTATGTAAGTGGTTCATTCGATCGCAAAGTAATCGTTGAGATATGTGGGAGCCATATGAATTTCCAGATTCCTTTATTGGTTATTGTTTGGAGAAGTGTCTCGATCATGTCCGCATAATTCACGAACCGTAGGGAGACACACTTAAGGATTCGATGTTGTTGAGTAGTTATGGAATGATGAGTAAGAGACCGAATGTTGTTCGGAGTCTCAGATGGGATCCGGGATATCACGAGGAGATCCAGAATGGTCCGGAGAATAAGATTCATATAAGGAAAGTCCTGTTTTGGAGTCGGAGAATGATTCCGGTGTTTTCATCGGGAATGTTCTAGAAGGGTCCGGAAGGTCCGGCACTCCGGAGGGGAAGGGTACATGAATGTGTCATGACAATGTGGAATGGTTGCATTATGTACTAGGTATCATGGCTGAGCAAAATAAAGGGATAAATAAAATCCTAGTTTGAAAAGTCAAACGCCAATTTGAAAAGTCAAACAACAAGTTTGCTTGGTGGAGGGAGAGTAGGAAACCTACTTGGGGAGGAAGTCCTCCTCCCTCCACCGCCGGCCAAGGAGGCCGACTTGGGGGAGGACTCCCTCCCCCTGGCCGGCGCCCTCCCACCTATAAAAGAAGGGGCAGGGGTGCCCCTTCTAGACACACCTCTCTCCTCTAAACCCTAGCCCTAACCGCCGGCCTCCTGCAGCCGCCGCCCTAGGGTTTCTCCCAAGCCGCCGAGTTGGGGCTTCCCCTTGCCCTAGCCGCCGGCCTAGCTCTCTCTCCGTGGTGCCTCTAAACCCTAGATCGCCAAGGCCTCTCTTATAGTCCACCATACTCGCTCCGGCTTAAGGCGAAGCCCTGCGAGATCTCCCCTCTACTTCCGGTACCACGCCGTCGTGCTGCCGAAATCGCGAGGAGAGTGCTACAACCTCCGATGCCTGCTGGAACAAGGGAGAGGAAGGTCTTCATCGAGTACCGAACGTGTGACTGACTGCGGGAGCGCTGCTGGAACGCGGCGCCGGAAGGATCGTCTACACGATCTTGAGATCGGCAAGAGTACGACTACATCACCCACGAGAATCTGCTCTCGTTAAACACTTTGGAATCTTCGAGGGTGCGTTATTCTATCGACTCGTTTCTACAATCTAATAGATAGATCTTGGCTTGTTTGTTTGTATGTGGTAGAATTTTTTTGTTTTCCATGCTACGAACCCCTACAAGAAGAATGGCGGGAGTGTAACATCTCAGCATTAGAGCTTAGAAATAAGTGGAACCCAGATGTGTGCATTGCATTCATGCATCAGAAAATCCGGAGAATTTTCGCGAAAAACTAAAGAAGCTATAGGGGGGTCGAGATCTCTCTTGCTCTGATGAAAACATCAGGGTAGGTGCGATGGATTTCGACATGACCTCTATTGTGCTTTTGTGTTTGAGGGCAAGACCATTCAAATTCAAATATTTAATTGATGAATTTGAATACAAAAAGAGTTTGAAATAGATTAATAATTGTAAATTAAATTGTAATAAGATATACTAGGTGAACCCTTATTTATGAAAAGATACAATAATTGCAAGTGTTAACTAATAAACAAAATTGAATGAAATGAATCATAATAATAAATAAGAATGGAATTCTTATTTATAAGTAAGATAAAAATATTTAAGTTGTTCCAAGAATAATGGAACACGTTATTATAGAATACAATGTTTCATTGTTATTACAATAAAAGAATAAAAGTAAATTATTATAAAACAAATAATATAAAAATGAATTACATAATGAATAACTAAAAGGATTCTTGATTACAAGCAGATATAAATATTACATTGTCTTTGCAAATTCATTATAAAAGAAAGAAGAAAACTAGTAAAATTTATTGAATAAAATACAACAATACAATGTTTTTACAATATTTAAACAGAAAATAAATTACAATAATGAATTCAAAGAAAATTCCTAAGCTACTGTTCTTTTGATCCCTCCATCATCTGACCTTTCCTTTAATCTTCTCATTTCATGCAAAACCACACAAAAGATACAAAACAGAAAAATAAAATGAAGGAGATTGTTAGGCTAATATTACTCTCAGACTGGCATAGAGTTGCTATGCTAGGATCATCATTGAGTATGGTTAAAAGGGGCAAAATAGTATCTATCCTTATCAAATTTTAGCTTCAGCTTTGAGCATCATTAGCATAGAGTCAAAATTACACTTGGCAACTCAAAATAAAGGTCAGGAGCAGATAATACCAAACCAACCGAGCACATCCTTAGCAAAAATATCCCACTAATGAAACCTGGACAGGGGGAGGTTCCCTGGACCAGCAGCACACATGCAGACATCTTACACATGCATGCAGGCCTATGTGTTGTCAACACTACAGGAGGGAACCAAATAGACTAAGAGCACAGCCGCAGCTAGCAAACCATATCATTCCACATCCCACCAGTCCACATACACAACTCCAGAGCACATGGTTCAGCACTAAAACTCTCACCAGCACCCTAGTTGCTTGGGCAAGCCATCCAGGAGCACCAGAAGAAGGCCAAAAGCTAGGAGGAGCAGGCTTACCAGTAATGGAGCAGTAGTAAATCCAAGGGATCAAGTTAGGATGTGAGAAGAAAGGGTTGGCACAACAGTGATCAATAATAGGCACAAAAGCAACCACAACTCCAACACAACATGTTATCCATTCAAGATCATGTCCTTGCATCTGTTTCTACTTTTGCATCTTAAAGAAAATAGAGGGGGCAATAGAAAATCCTCAGATATGTACTCAAATGGAGTACTAGATCATCATTGGATAATTCCATAAGCAAGCAATAGCTTTTGTATACAAACATCATCAAAGCCTCAGCCTATGCATCATGGGAAGGGCCAATAAATCAAGCACATATCCATTTTTTCAGCTTATCAAGTCAACTCTTAGTATCTGTTCTTATCATGTGTCTAGAGCATGAGGTGGGAGAGAGAGAGAGCTCTTAGACTGGGTAGAAGTGCTACTCCAGTATCATCCTAGAGCTAAGATAAATGCAAGAGAAAGAATTTGTATTTTAGCCACCAAATTAGCTTCAGCCTTTTGCATCACTAGCTAAGTTTCTCCCTTGTTTATATCAACATCAACTACACCACAGCAGCAGCCCAAAAACAGCTAAAGCCACCAGAATGATCCTTGTATATTAGCTAGCTCACAAGTTATCCAAAAACAACAAATTCTATCATCCTCCCAAATGCTAATTCAGGAATCAATTATGCATATAGTTCTATGTCCTTATGCACAGAAACTCAATTCATTTTCAATATATCCAGCAAGCAAAGTCAGTTCAACTTTAAATTCAAAGTAAATTTGTCCTCATTTCATAGATGCTTCAGACCAGCATCATAAGCATTTATTCCATATGAGTTTCTTCAATTATTTAAGTATCAAATCATCTTACCTAGGTTATTATTGTGCACACTACTATTTGGAGGCACCACAAATATAACTAAGATATGAGAAGCCACTAAAGCAACTCAATTAGCTAGTAATCATTTTCCTAATCACATAATTAGGAATCAATTTTTTAACACTATCTGTCAACATAGATAGCTAAGTTTAGTCCAATACAGACTCCTGGTCATCATTTGACCAAAGGGACAATAACTCAAAGCCTAGCATATTACCATCTTAACCAACTACCAAGTCAACCACATTCTTTTAGCAAATAGCTTCAGTGAAAAGAACTTTTCTTTGCAATCTTAAATTGCCAATACCTGAGTTTTACCACAGGAAGCCACTATCCCAAAAATTCGGAAAACTGAATTTATATCCACCCTACTTGCAGCATACAGAATCAAATAACAGTACCATTAGGCAAGGCTCAGTTTTGATAGAACAACAAAGGATATCAACATACTTGGGGTACAGCTAATGTGCCAACATACATGGGGTACAGATAATGTGCCACTGGTATGAATGATTGGCAGAAGGGGAGAGAAGGAAGAGAGGTAGGGGAAGGTGGTACCAACCTGTTGGCAAGATCAAGCTCGCCGAAGAAGTCGTAGTAGTAGTGACAACAGAGAGGCGAAACACATTGCGACGACACAGCAACATGGGGAGCATCATCGCGCTGCACTGCATCAACCACACCACCAACAAGGCCCCAGCATCCTAACGCCCACGCCGTACCATCGGGGTTCCAGAGAACCTCGCCGTCCCGCCGAAGTAACAACAAAAGAGGAATTAGGGTTTGGGGTTGGTGGTGAGCACGTTGGGGAATGGAACACGAATCGAATTGGGTAGGCTAGTGAAGCTTTGATAGGCGCGTCGAGGAGGGCCATCGGCCCCGACCAAAGTGGCCAAGCTCGCCGGAATCGAGCAGCACCAGCGGCGAGCTAGCCCAGGTGCCAGGGAGAGGCTAGTCGAGAGGGGGAAAGACGAACTGGATCGAGCGGGTCGGTTTGACCAGCTCGGTCCACCGCTCGGGTTGGTCTAGCCCAACCATGGGCCAGACTGACCAGTGGGTACAAGGTCTGATTTAAAAATAAAAATTACTAAAACATCCCAAAGATTGTTTCACCTCTAAAAAAATATAGAAAAATCCTAAAAATACATATGATATATCAAAATAACCACAAAAATAATATCTACCTAGTAAAAATATAATATTACTTTTTCAAGATAGATAAAATATAAATAAATATTAACAACATTACATCCTAAGTGAAATGTCATAAAATAAGGAAAAATCCTAAACATGAATAAAAAATCATTTTTGTGTATAAAAAAAATATACTATTTTATAAAAAATACTAACTTAACTCTTTTATAAATATAATTTGAATAAATATTTAAAGACATTTAATCTTTTATCGAATTTTATAAACATAAAATTAATACTTAGAAATTAAATAAAAATCATTTTTTAGGTCTTGAACAAATATATTACACTATAAAAATATTAAATCTATTATTAGAAAAGTCTTTAATATTTTTAAAAAAATCCTTAACTAATACCTATTTTGTGAATTATTTAAAAACAATTGTTAAGTAAGAAATAATCACAATTCTTATAAAACCTTGAGCAATTAGTGTCTAAGTACTAACCCCAAACTCACAACTTAAATTCATACTCAAACTTAAGTATAAGGTATTCTTTTAAAAATCTTATTGGGTATCACTCATATATATATAATATGATGAATAATCATTATATCTTAACCATTATTAACATAATTTCAAATTCTAACAAATTACTAAGATCATCTAATTATGCTTCCATTAAATAAATACATATTACTTTCTTAATAAGAAAAACAAATTTAATATAATCATTCACTTAAATATAAAGTGAAGAATTCCACACCTTAATCATACATATCATAAATCTAAAACTTGGGAATAATTAAAATATATTACATATTAAGTTTACTTAACCTTTTAAAGTTAACTTTAGTATCAAAGCTTATAAACATCATGTCTAATAAATCACTTATGTTTTTATAGTTAAATTTGGTCTATTTAACTTAAGACATAAAGCATCTCAAGTCCAAACTAATAAATCAAACACCAAAAGACATTGATCATGTTCTATTAACAATGATGGTTATTTAAACCTTAGAAATGAAATATTTTCTTCAAATGTTATTCTTTTTGCCACTTCAAGCAACAACTCTAGAATAGTTCTTTCAAACCTTAATAATCCAATACATAGACTTCCATCCTAATCACCAAATAGCAACTAATCTAAATCTTAAATTACTATTGCACTCTACTTTTATATCTTGTATATCAAAACTTAAAATCCCTATAGATGCACTTCATGTGAAGTAAAAATTTGAAGATAAACCAACTCTTAAAGAAATCACCTAAGTTCACTTCACTTATAGTATTGGGAATTCACTTTGGGGTTTTTACAAAATGCATAGCATTACTTATGCACACCAGCATATTGCTTCTTTAAACATTAGTACTTACCAGACCAATGATGCAGATTTCAAATATTGGATCGTATGTTGTCTCGAAGACCGTGAGTGCATAATATTGCAATCACAAAAGGCAAGTTCAGACTTGCTCATGTCCTTTGGTTATTTTCTGTAAAGTATTTTCTAAATCCAATATGGACATCATCTGCATTTGAAAAAGGTACGAAAACACTATTTCATAATAATGTGAATATAAGTTATTACCATGAGGTAATAACTTACTATAAAAGTTCCGGTGGTAAAGGAACATAATATTTAGGACTTAACAACCAATGTCGCCAGTGATTCTTGCGCCGTATATTACGCGTTAACCATGAGATTTGGAATGAGACGGAGAAGTCAGATGTAACCTTTTCCTCTCGTATGGAGGCAATACGACCTTAACGTGATGTTGTGATTCCTTGTGCGAATCCAACATATGGGTGGGCACCCTTACGCCCCACACTTTTGGTATCTAGATTATCTATGGATGGTGTTTAGTGGATGGACCATTTAATATGGCACTTTCCAGGGCAACACCAGGTCATAGAGTTTTCAGGAACTCATCATGGTTATAGCCTTCCCGAAAGGGGACTAACGGAGGTGAGCCGGCCCCGAAGGATCGTTCAGACATATGAGGTTGCGGAGATGGCAGTGATTGGCTTGGATCTTAGTCTAGGCCTCATACCAAGGAAGTATGAACGGGTTGGCCGCTCGGATGTGCAACAAAGCTAAGATCTCTCATGGGTAAAGTAACGCACCTCTGTAGAGTGTAAGAACTATAACTTGTTTCCCTCCTATTCCGGGAAGGAGATGCGAACGCGGCGGGAAAAGAACTCCATAAAAGTTCTGGTAAACCCGTGAAGACTGACGGACATAGATTTTCAGAATAAAAGCAACCTTTGAAGAAATGTTTATGAAAACTTGCATTGCCTACGACCAACGGTCTGTGGCTGTAGATATAGTGCATCAAACACTCATTTTCTAGTGAACTTGCTGAGTAAGCTCGTACTCAATGTATCTTAACCCTTGCTAGATTCTGAAGCCATTAAGACGACGTCTACATCGTGTTATGCTCCAGGAATCATCATCAAAAGCTAAAGCTCTTCAATGAAGTCAAGAAAGTCAACATATACACCAAATCAAGTGAAGACGAAGTTACTGAGTAGATAGGAATATAATCTCTATCCATAGAACCTATTTCTGTAGCGTATTGCAATAGTAGCAATGTCAGACCATTAGTTAAGATACTAGTCTTAATAGTATGATAGTTTTTGAGTTGTTTATTTCTGATTCTTCTTTGTAAGAAGTTTCTTTCTCTCTTTTTAACCTAGAGTGTTCTTTGCATCTTGTGTAAAGAGTTGAGTTGTAACCTATAGTCATATCTTGGACCTGCTGTGTTTCTGTTGTACCACTCTGAGGGATGTAATACTAGTTAACGGTGCTTCATTGGTGTTATGTCAACGACTATAGTGTACTACATCATGCAATGGTATGCTGGGTCACCGCAGGGAGGGGTGTAGCGGCGAGGGCAGGAAAAGGAAAACGGCGGAAAGGATGGCGGCGAGTCGGCTTCTGTCGCTGACAGGCTGGTCCACTCGCCGAATTCGTTTCGTCCAGCGTCCCTAGGGCGTACCCGGGATCGTGGGTTCGGCCTGGATAGTCCGGACCAAAGTTGGCCCAAGTCCGGCCGAAAAGAGGTCTCTGGGTACGCGACTGGGCCGATTTTCGGCGTCCGGACGTAATTTCGGCATCCAGATCGGTCTGCTAGGTAGGCGAGTGGAGACGCTCTAACATGGTTCTTCCAAACATTAGATAAACGAAGTATGCTGTTGGGAAAAGCTAGCTACACACCGCCCCCATGAATAACTCTCAGACTGCAGCCGGTAGCGCTGGGACGGCCGCGTTGAAGACTTCCTCGGACACCGGCAGGATCCTTTGCGCGCGCCTTCAGCCTGACTGACCTCCAGCGACGTAAAGCAGCAGCAACATGCAACGAGCACCACGACAGCCATCATAATGGCGAGCACAATCAACACCACGATTTCGACGAGCCGTGAAGGGTGGACGTGGAGAGCTATATGGGGGGAGATCCCCCTAGACCTCCAAGTGGAGGGAGAAGGGACGTCTAGGGAGGAGGGGGCATTGCTCCCCCCATATAGTATTTTGATTCGCTAAATTTTTTTGAAAACAAAAATCCTGCATATACATCTCCACGTTTCATGTATGACTGTAAAGTTCCACGAAAAACCGATATTTTTGGTAGCTGGTGTTAAAAGACAAATAAAATGTTCCTTGGAGAGCTTTTTTAGCACGAAATTTTATTTTTAGGCACATGCCAAAATAAAAGTCAGGTTTCCGTGGAACGACTTTGCAGACATATGGCACGTGGAGGTAAACACATGAATTTTTTCCCATAACTTTTTAAAATTTGAAAATACGTATATAATACATTTTAAATAAGAGGTAGCATATACTCCTCTCCCCAAACGCCCCTCTTGCACCCGGCTTGTTTTACTCTCCAAGTTAATACTAGTACTTTGCTTCTAACTGAGTATGAAAACTAACTGCTTTTCCTAGATCTCATTCTGGCGTGCTTTCGTTATAAAACTGGTTTCTATAGAAACTCTGACCGTATAATCAAGGCTTCTTACAGGAAGTTGCCAAATATTCACATAAACTTAAATTGAAAAAACGTTAGGTGGTTTTACATTTAAAGAGATTTGCTTGAGCTTCGAGGAGAGAAGAATCGGTGTAAAGACTAACACATATATCAGAATTTTATCCAAAAAATGATGCATGATGAAAACTTCAGTTGCTTCTTTTACAAAATTACATGCTCACTAAACCTTTTCTTATTTTCTAATGTGGCCTTCCATGAAAATGGCAACCACCTTAGGTACTTTATCCTTATATATATTTTCTCCTTGTATATATTGATGCAGAAAGGCTTTCCGAACAGGTTGCCAAGTGAAAGGAACTCATAACTAAAGATGAAGAACAACCAAACTTTGATTAAAACCAGACCTAGTCCACAGATTTTCGGGGCCCTAGGGTGAAGACGACAACAAGGGCCTCTTGTTGACACTAGTGGAGCTTTCATCCAGGGGGCATGGGCCCCCCAACTCTTAAAAATTCTTAAATATATCCCTAATATTTAGGCTAAAATTTTAAAAATTACTCAAAGTTTAATCATGATGGGTGTTCTTGGCCTCTCAGCAATCTCTATCAGCCTTCGTCACTGGTGGACATGCTGAAGCCAGTGATCCAGGCCCATACCCAGGTCCGGGTACATATGCTCGGACTGATCAGCCATTCACCACTTGAAAACATCTTAGGTGTGTCAAATTTAATAGATATTAACCGTCTACATTTAGATTGTAGCTACATGCGTTAGACAAACTATACATAGCTAAGCTAGCTATAATGTGGTAACAAAGTTAACCGTGTGCTAGCTAGGAGAAAGAGTATAACGTGATATAGGTGTATACATAGTTGCAGTGGGCCAGTGGCGGAGGACAAAAAATATTTGAGGTGGGGTGAAGGAAAAGACCAAAGTAGCTCCGAGAGAATAATACTATATATAATTCTAACACAATCACTTAGTATAGTTGATATAGAAACGTATTTAATTATAAATAGAACCTAAGAACATATCAACAGTGATGCTCTAATGACCCAAAGAAGTCCTAGGCAATGGCAAATCTCTACCATTTTTTGTGCTATCATTTTCTGGGCAACACTACTAGGAAACTAGCTATAGATAGACATATCTTCTGTGGCGCATGACCCTGACCATGCGCCACAAAATTTATCCAGTGACGCATCCGGAGAAATGCGCCATAGAACCACCAAACTATAGTGGCGCACCTTCCAGAGCCATGCGCCATAGAAGTTTGGTGGGACCCACACCAGCCATTGGACCATGAATCCTCTGTGGCACATTACTCCGTATGCACCACAGAAGTTTGGTGGGACCCATAGCAGGCGGGGTCTGACCGTGCTCTGACCAAACTTTTGTGGCGCATACAAGGAGATGCGCCACAGAAGTTTATATCTTCTGTGGCGCATATTGCGATATGCGCCACAGAAGATATATGTGGGCCCCACTCTCTGGACACCTATGTACAAGATTCTGTGGCGCATTGTTGCATATGCGCCACAGAAGAACAAACTTCTGTGGCACATGTGTATAATATGCGCCACAGAAAGCTTCGTGCTTCTCAGATTATTTGTTTCCTAGCACACGCATTTTCCTCTTGTGCTTTTCCCAACTAAACAAGTACCAGTGGAATAGGTAGAATATACCAGACAATCTAGTAGATAGATATGTGCAGTGGCATACATCGTTGCAAAATGCACATGCGCATAGCCTTGAACAGCAAAACAACAATGCCATACATCATTGCAAATACACAAACTACAACATTGCAAATCCCTTCAAAGAGCTGGTGGGGGCGATGGCGGTGGAAGATGCCAAACCTCCCTGTTCACGCGCTCCTGCAGCCTGCGGACGTGGTCCTCCATGGACACGTTGGGGTCGAGCACTGGCCTCCACCCGATTGGTTCCGCCATGCGTGCCCTCTCCTCCGGAGACGCGAGCACGGCGTACAACCTCATGGCCTTGTTGTAGAGGGCCTCGTGCCGCAGTCTGGCCTCCTCCTCGATTAGGTTGACCTCTGAATCCCGCGGCGGCTAACTCCGAGCACTGCCCCTCGACCTCGCCCCTCCACTGCGAGTAGGCTGTAGGGTACGCGAGCGGGCTGTGCTCTCTAGCGAGTCTTCCGACGAGTTGTGGGAAGAAGACATGAGGGCAGGTATGTTGCTTTGGACAGGGAGTGTGGCATATATATAGAGGGGTGTCATTAAAGAGATCTATCTGCCACCTTTATTTAGTGAAGATCTGTGCCTCAGTGTTCTGTGACGCATGGGTGAGATATGCGCCACAGAAGTTTAACCTTCTATGGCGCATAACCACAGTATGCGCCACAGAACACTGAGTGCCGGGCCCACAGGTTCTGTGGCGCATTCGTTGGCCATGCGCCACAGAACATTGAGTCAAGGGCCCACTTGGCCCACTGCACTCTATGGCCAAGGTTCTGTGGCGCATGCAGCCTCTATGCGCCACAGAAGTTTGAACTTCTGTGGCGCATACAGCCTGTATGCGCCACAGAATCCTTCGACCAGATCTGCACAAAGGTGGCAGCTTTGCTTCCTCTTCTCTCCCACCATCCATTTCACATCCTTTTCCCCCTCCTCCCAGCTCGTCTTCCTCATCTCTCCCACCCCATTGTGTCTATACTTTCCTACATTTTGTTGTATTTAAACCTACTATAGTTGATAGATTGGCTAGGGAAAGCCTTTCTCCAACTAGTTGATCTAAAATACACCTACTTTTCTCCTCCACATCTCTATTTGTGTATTATTATCTCTCTATAGATCTATTGATCCACACTCTTTCACATCGCGCTCTCGACTCGGTATTCTATCTACCCTGTGAGTAATTGGCCATGAATATGCATGTTTTGTAGGTGTAAAGCTTGTCGCGCGGGCGGTGTGTATATGCGATGCATGCATGGCGCGAAGATGATGTTTGTGCATGAATCTTGTGTGGTGCATGAATGCTTGCATGGGAAGAAGATTCTTGTTTTTTCTTGTCTCTGTCCCGGTGTGGTGCATGGATGTTTGCCGAAATGTTGATTCATTTCCATTTCGGCAAATTTTTGCACCACCCATATGTCCTACTTTCAAGTTTTTCCGGCGACGACCATGCATGTGTGTTTTGTGTGTGTATATTTCTAATTAACCTACTCTCTGTCTTTTTGCTCTATATGTGCATACCGCGCAGGCTACCATGGTCGTCAGCATGAGCGAAGGTCGAGTTACTAGGTATAATAAAGACGCCAAGGCGGACATGATTCGGAACAACAAGACCCAGATAAGATGTCCATGTCGAACATGCAAACTCCAGCGCTGGATCGACCCTGATTCTGGACAATTGGAGGATCACCTGCTGAGGGGCAGTTTCATGTGTGACGACTTTGACGAGGAGCTGGCAGTAAATTGTGTTGGTCATCATGAAGACTTGGGCGAGCGAGAAGACGAAGAGTCTCCCGACGGGCATGGTAATGATGACGAAGAATATACCGGCGACGGGCATGATCATCATGACGAAGAAGGAGATGTCGACGGGCATGACCATCATGAAGAAGGAGAAGAAGCGAACACCCAGAAGCTGCTAACTTCGGTGTTAAGGGATCCTCATGTTCAGGAACTGCTTCTCAAGGAGACGAGCAACGCCAAAGATTCAGCCAGAGAGAAATCCAAGCTGGCGCAAATGGAGTTAGATGGGATGACTCCATTATATCCTGGGTGTCGGCCCGAGGATACACACCTGAGTGTAACGCTCAAGGCTCTAGAGATGAAGGCGGAACACAAATGGACCGACGTGAGCTTCAATGCTAACATGGAATTCTGGCACGATCGTCTTCCTAACGAGAACACATTGCCAACAAGTATAGAGGAGGCCAAGAAAATCGTGTTCCCTCTCGGCCTACCGCACGTTAAATACCACGCATGTATCAATGATTGCACACTTTATCGTAACGAGTACACGGAGAGAACCACATGTCCGGTGTGCGGCCATGGACGGTACAAGAGAGGGAACAAGAAAGTTCCTCGAAAAGTGGTATGGTACTTTCCTATCACTCCCCGTCTACAGAGATATTTCATAGATCCTAAGGAAGCAAAGCTAATGCAATGGCACGCGGAAAGGGAGAAACCCGAAGATGATCCAGAGAAGGGCAAGATCCTAACACACCCTTCAGACGCTAGCCAGTGGAATGCATTGGACATTGAGTTCTAAGAGTTCGGGGGGAGATGCAAGGAACGTCAGATTGGGTATGAGCACCGATGGACTCAATCCGTTTGGCAACCAGAGTAGCACGCATAGCACCTGGCCTGTGTTTGTATGGCCGTACAACATCCCCCCATGGCTCTGCACAAAGCAAAGGTACATACACATGAGCATTCTTATTCAGGGGCCAAAACAGCCAGGTGTCGATATGCATCTTTATCTCGGGCTGTTGAAAGAGGAGTTAGCCACGTTGTGGGAGACGCCAGCCCATACGTGGGACGCCTACACTAAAGAATATTTCCCTCTGAGAGCCGCGTTGCTCACGACGGTGCAGGACTATCCTGGTTACGCATATGTATTGGCCCAGGTGAACCACGGACACAATGCATGTGTCAAGTGCATGGATAAGACCCCGCATCTCCAGCTACCCAAGGATCCCGGGTCTTCGAAAACCGTGTTCCAAGGGACTCGAAAGTGGCTTCGCATGGATCACCCGTGAAGAAAACGCGGTGACCTGTTCAATGGTAAAGACGAGCTCGAAAGAGCCCCGCGTACGAGGAGTGGCGAAGAAATCGAGGAGCTTCTGAATAATTGGGATGAGTGCCCAGCACCAAGGAAGAAGCGACCAAGGACAAAGCCGCTTCTAGGTGTATGGAAAGCGAGGTCTGTTTTCTGGGACCTGCCGTACTGGAAGGTCCTCCACATGCCCCATAGCCTCGATGTAATGCACATCACGAAGAACGTTACCGAGAGTCTGCTTGGCACTCTCCTCAACATGCCGGAGGCAAGAAGATTGTGAAGAGAGGCTAGCTAGCTCGAAATATCACACGACGATGTGTGACCTTTTTTGTGTATTAGTTAGAGACTAAAATATATCGTGATATTCGTGTGGGTATACAAATTGATATTCATGTGGGTATACAAATTCACATGTGTTTGTGACAAGAACAATATATACAATAATTCGGGGAGTGTTTTTTAACAAATATACATGTGTATGT
Organism: Avena sativa; assembly: GCA_916181665.1. NCBI lineage: Eukaryota > Viridiplantae > Streptophyta > Magnoliopsida > Poales > Poaceae > Avena > Avena sativa. Next base: position 442,743,605 of record OV702282.1, on the reverse strand, counting down.
GCTTGGTTTTAAATATATTAGTAACATGTAATTTTGAAACAAAGAAAAAAAAGTGACCTAGCCAGGATTCGAACCTGGCTGGGAAAGGTTTGTCAATGCATCATAACCACTGGGCTAATCTGTGTTTGATGTCCAACTACAGCCTCACGTTTTTTGACTAAGTGCCAATGTTTTGTGACGCATATCGCTTGAATGCACCACATAACATTGGCACTTAGCCAAATAACTGTTCGCCCCCTTCCCCTTTCTTTCCCCAACCTGCAGCTTTACCTCTCGCGCCCGAAGAACCCTAGCGCCTGCACGTACCCTAGCACCGAAGGAGGAGGGAGCCATCGCTGCTGTCGGAGCCGCTGTCGGAGACCGTGGAGGAGCCGCTGTCGGAGCCCGTGGAGGAGCAGGCGCAGGAGCCCGTGGTGGAGGAGGAGCCGCCGCCGGAGCCCATGGAGGAGCAGGAAAAGGAGCCCGCCCACGCCACCTCGATGTCCACGCTTCCTCGCCGTCCACGCCACCTCGCCGTCTACCCCTTGGTGAGCATCGCCGTCTCCTCCCCTCTCCCCTCTCTCTCTGTTCTTCGCTATTCTTCTCTCTGTCGGCGTCCCTCTCTCGTATTTTCAGCGTCCCTCTCTTGGATTTTTTCACAGCGTGATTGTCATGGTTAATTATTTGTGCTTGCTCACCACTTGCTTGAGAGGGATAGATATAACATCGTGAGATCATAGCCAGATTCTAGGAACAGATACTGCTTCTCTAACTACGACTTGGTATATGCTACCATGGCAAATGGATGAAAAACTGAATTTGTTTAATTGAAAAAACATGGATGGTAACTTGAATTTGTTTAATTGAAAAAACAGCAAAGACATGGATGGTAACTTGAATTTGTTTAATTGAAAAAACAGCAAAGGTAGATAAATAAAATACTGCAGCAGTGTGTATTCAGTTGACAAGCAAATAATTTTCATAAAAGTTATGCTCAGTAGGAGTTCAGTGTGTATTCTGCTGGTGACAGGAAGGTATGCTAGGAAACTAGGAAGCGTGTGGTAGATAAACTAGGAGTTCAGTGTGTATTCTGCTTGTGACGGTATACGCCACAAATAATACGCCACAGAAGGTATGCTCAGTAGGAGTTCCCAACAGCCTTGTCACAAGCAGTTTAGGTTAATGGATCAATACAAGTATAGTATAAATTGATAGAAGAAATGGAAAGTAGGAAAAACTATTAGATATTGTACTGGTAGTAATTTCCAACCACAAGTGTCACTTTTGAGTCATTGCAATAAGATCTAATTGTTAGACAAAGTCCAGGCATCTCAAATTGCAACAAGTCAGGATGCTTTTTGGATTATTGCAAGCATCAGCTCATGAAATTGAGTGCTTTCCACAGAACTAAAACTATGTGTGTTAGCTAATGGTATCTTCTACTTTTATTCTTTGGATTTGCATGTCATCTTTTTTTCTGGCTGGCTTGATACATAGGTTGTATTAGGTTACTATATATGCCTTCTCAGTTATGTATATTATGCTAGTGGACATGGTTGTATTAGGTTGATACATAGGTTGTATTAGGTTACTATATATGCCTTCTCAACTTTTTTTTCTTGCAACAGCAGCATGCCTAGCCTAAGGTTCTTCAAGTAGTAGCAGCAGCAGCATGCCTGGGATGGGGCTGTTTATCTGCTGTTTATGCAACTCAATTATGAACTGTTTATCTGCTGTTTATCTGGTTGTAAAATATATAAATAAACATGTTTCTGCTGCCATATATTGAATTAAGATCTGTGAATTTATGTTATCTGTAGTTCTTTCATCTAGCTGCATGCTCTGGCCAATTTGTGCATTGAGGTATGATCTGTCTGCTATATATTTTGTTGATCATTATGAGAAAGTGGTGGTATTTGGCTACCAGGACATGTTTATCATGTGCATACTCTGACACTTTTATGAGTGGGCTATCATTATGAGAAAAGTATGGATGACATGGTGACATGCATAGCAGTGAAAGTTATTGTATGTCTAATTACCTCTCTTTTTGCGGTTTAATCACCTGGAAAGTTATATGAAATGCATAGCAGTGAAATGGTGATGTTTATATGAAATGGTGTTGTGTATCTGTTTATATGAATCTGTGATGGATGATGATGGATGATGATGGATGTTTATATGAATCTGTGATGTGTTGCTATTTATATGAAATGGTGCTGCTGCTTCCCCTTTATCTTGCTGCTGCTTCCCCTTTCTCCTTGAAATGTTGCTCATTTGAATCTGTGATGGATGATGATGGATGATGATGGATGAGGTCAATGGGGTTGTCAATGGGGCTGGTTTTTTTTCTTGCAGGGATTTCAATCGAGTTGCCCATTTCTCCCGAGGTGTTGATTCACTTCCATTTCGGTTGAGAAATGGGCACTCGTAGGTCCAAAAATTAGCAAAGGTCATGCCAAATTTTTCGGTCGATATTTGTGCTAACCTTTTGTCTCTTTTTTAGTAATAAAGCACAAACATGTCGACTAACGATGAGGCCGGTCCTTCTAAACAAATGAGCGTCGAGGATCTAGCCCGAGAGGCTAACAAATCATTCTGGGGGCCGTCCCAAGAGCATGAGGAGGCGGAGGAGATGAGAATGACACCACCACCGACGACCGTCGTTGGAGGTGCTGGGGGCGAGGAGGATCCAGATTACGAGGGGGACGACGACGACTACGATGGAACTAGTGAAGGCGGGGAGGAGGGTAACACCACCACGGATGGTGGCGAGCACACAGATGGTGGTAGTGGCAACCCGACCACCATACAGAAGAAGAAGGATATTAAGGATCGGAAGCCACAAGTGCTCGCCAACGTCTGTGATGAGTTCACCGAGGTTACAGAAGGTGGCCAACCCATTGCGCCTTCATCGATTGCCTGCGGGTACGGCATGCAACTCGGGTGCATCGTCCGAGAAAGCATGTCGATCAACACGTGGTACATCCGACGTAATCATGCTTTGGTCGAGAACCTCCTTAAGAAGCTTCACAAGCGATACACATTCCCGGAGAAGTTCAGAAACCTGGAGAGTAATAAGAACCCGGTGAACAAACTAGCACTGACAAAGATGAGCAACGCCTTGAGCAGCTGGAAAACCCGGTAAAGAACAGCATTGAAAAAGGTGAAAGCTGGGAGATTATAAGTAGGAAAAATCCGATGCTCGACGAAGAAGAGTTCAAGATATTCAAGGCGGACTTAGATACCGCTGCCTCTAAAGCATGAGTGGGGAAAGACTATGCGAGAGAAGAACATAGGTAACCACCGGCTTGGAAGCGGCGGATACAGAGGGAAACAGCCCATTTGGAACAAGGAGGACGCCGAGCTTGAACGCCTGGGTAAAGAGAACCCATGGCATAAAATTACAGACCTGCAGATCCGACAATTTGTCCGGGCCTGCTACTACCTGGACCCTGTTATAGGGGAGTTCGTCACCGACGACCCGGATGTGAAGGCCTTTGAGAATGAGCTGGTAAGGAATTTACCGTGGATCTCTCATTAAAATAATTAAGCCAAGAATCTAAATGCATGCATGGGTTCACCTCTCCTTGTATCTCTGCAGGAGAAGGAATTGAACGCTAGCGAGGACTTGTCGTCCCAAGATTCGGCGGCGGAGCCATGGGACACTGTTTTTAACAGGGTGACGAACACTTACAAGAAGAGGGAGAAGAAGTTGCCGCCAAAATCAGCTAGCCGTGTGTCCGGCTTCGGTACAAGCATGAATTTTACCGAGTACTACAAAGAGGACGCAAAGAAGTGGAGGGAGAGGAAGAACTAGTCGGCGGCTAAAGATAAAGCCGAGGTTGAAGAGCTGAAGTTGAAGGTGAAGACATTAGAGGCAAAAGTGGATGAGAAAGAAATGGACAAGTTATTGGAAGAGAAGCTTCGCGCGATCATCCCCCCTGGGTTGATGGAGGGGCTAGCTGTTTGGAATGCAGGAGGTCGACAGGGGCCGATAAACGTGCCCAGCTTTAGCGGCAGCAACTCGAGCATCAACGTTAATGCGTCGCCGGACTTGGTGACCCCGCCAGCCACCATCGCCATGGCGCAGCCGCAAGAGCTTGTTTTCACACAGCTGCCCCCTGCCGCTCCCGCCAAAAATACCAGTATCGCACAGCTGGCGGTGGCACCAGTACCACGGGAGAATGTTGATGGTAGGCCTGCCGCCGGGATCGGCCGTGTGTCGACATTATCCGAGCTCAACGCCCTCACCAAGGTAACTAATATCATACTCCGCTTCATCTTCTTTATGCGCCTTTGGTGATTGCCACCTCGATCATGATGCCCAACACATATGTGTCGATATTCAGGACGCTGCTTGCGTACTACTCCACAAATTTGCCGACGGCGAGTTGAAGGATGTTGCCAAGGGCAATATCATACAACCGGCGAACCGCACGATGCACAATAATGCAATGGACGATGCCGTGATGAGGGTCCGGATTGCTCGGGTGTTGCCAGGGTGCGATGACATGGACCCCCCTTTCAACCTCAGGGAGACGACGAACACAAGACCGGCCACCACCTCAGATGCCACCTGTCACCTTGACATGGCCGAAGAGTCAGATTCGTCTTACGGGGCACCTAAGAGCCACCTCGATCGCCCGGCCACCACCTCAGATGCCACCTATCACCGGCGCCACCTCGATCGTCCGGCCACCACCTAGGAAGCCACCTGTCGTCGTCGCCACCACCAGTCGCCACCAACAACTGTTGGGAGCGTGTGGGCCGCCCCAAGGCTATGCCGCCGTCGCAACGCAACCACCGTCGCCCCCGCCACCACCATCACCACATGGCGGCAACAACGATGATGATGAAGAATTTGTCAACATCGACGACTACATCAACACCGGCGCCGGCATAGGATTGTACATGCCTGTTGTGGATGAAGAACCCTTCATGGCTCGCGAGGGTCAAGGTGGGCGTCCCACTACATGCACGCAACGCCTGGTCTTCAGAGGTTTATCTCAAGAGACGCCTCCGGCCGCCGATCAACAGGAGAAACCAGTGGATTCATATTTAGCCCTGACACACTCCAAAAGGCGGCCGTTGAGCACTTAGCATCCCCAGTGGAGGAGCCTGCTCAGAAGACGAAGAAGCACATGAAGATAGGTAAGAAAGCTTAGAGCCAACCTCCTCCGAAGAGGATCCGGGCTAAGGATGATGTCGTACTAGCCCGCGAGGATGGCTTGCCCAGGATACATATAGCCGGTGAAGTGATACTGACTCCGGATCTGCTTCACCTTGATGGTGGACATATGCTCGCTTTGAGTGATAGTATCAAGACACTAGAGGGCATTCTTCTTAAAGACAAAGATCCAAATTACCGGGTTTTCACTGTCAAGGTGCCATCGGACGTGGACTTCGTCCATGAAGCCCCCGCGGACGTGTTCTTCATATCGTATGAGGACGTCTTCAAGCTGTTTCTCTCGAAACGGCTGGACTATAACATGGTCCGCCTATTCGCGCTCAATCTGGCGATGAAGACCAAGAGAGAGCAGACCCCCTACATCGCGATAGTGGATCCCTACTACATGCGTGATAGCCATTTGAGGGAAGGATCTGAGACGCGTGCCAAGGCGACGACGTATCTCGAGAAATTCATGGTGGACCACAAGAGGACGAACACGCTTCTTTTGCCTTTCTTTCCCGAGTAAGTAGACACACCCCCTAGCATTGTTAACTTAGGCTTTCTTATAGCTTTCTTCCTTTGCCCTTTTCCAACATCCTGTTTCAATCGTGTTGTGCAGAGACAAATACTGCACACTCATCGTCATTTGCACAAAGTACTCGATAGCATCGTATTTCGACTCGGCGAGTAAGAAGAACAAGAAGGAATACACCAGAATAAGGGGTGTTTTGAATGAGGCTCTCGAGGGCTACGCTAAAAAGGGATGCCCCTTCATCAACAAGGGGGAATGTATCAAGGATGACAAGCACGTGTTCAAGCATGTGCTCGAGTTCCTCTGCGTCAAGGAGCCGGCTACTGGCGGCGCCAAGGAGGCCTTCTACGCCATGCATCACCTTAAAGGGTTTGTCCGGGATTGCCAGAACCTAACTCTGCCATCTAGTTTCCGAGCATGGGCCGAAAATTTGGCGCGAAGGGACGATGATGATCTTAGAGAAGACTTCCATCGCATCCAGGTTAAGTTGTCGGAAATCATCGTGGAAGATGTCAACACGAGGGGAGGGGTCCTAAAACACAACAGAGGGTTGACTAAGAGGGAGATTGAAAATATTCTTCGTCAACAGGGTGACAACAGGACGTGGATGATGAAGGATGGCTATCTACCATTCCCGAAGCCGGGCGTTAGCAGTTCTCAACATTGATCGATGTGTGCGCCTAGAATTATCATAGATGTCTGTGTGTAGTGTTGTGTCACAAACTATATACTACCGTGGTCGTATGTTGTAAACTTCACTATTGTGGTCGTTGTCGTCGAAGTTCTATGATTATGATCGATGTGCTATCTTCTATGTTTACTGATCTTTTGCTTTAGTTTATGTGAATATATATGCATGTGAACCAATTTAGTTCTTTCTGTTGCATGATTTACTAATATGCCTTATCTATAGAGATGACGAAGTGGTACGTGGTGTACAAGGGTTGGGTTCCAGGAGTCTACGATGAGTGAGAGGACTGTCAGAAACAGGTGAACAAGTTTAGCGGCAACAGCTACAAAGGATACGCGACTCGAGAGGAGGCGGTAGCCAAGTGGAGGAACCACCTATGGAAGGAGAACCGGATGAAGATATTGCTAGTGCTCTTGCTCTTGCTCACCGTCGTCATAGTTGTATTCTGTTTGATTCTAGTGTAGGCGAGATGAACACTTCATTTGTAATGTGATGAGATGGTGAACTTTGTAACAAACCACTTCATTTGACTTGTATTGTAATGTGATGATCACTTGTCTATCTCGTTCGGGCTCTAAGTAGTGTGATGGCACTATATTTATGTTTGTATTATATTTGTTTTCATATACTAAGTCAAATATACTGTTTCTGTATAATAATGTATAATACCTGTATAATATTGTATATTTGGACAAGTTTCAATTTTTTTTAATACCTGATACTCAAACCAGTGGCGCATCGTTTTAACCTTCTGTGGCGCATAGTGTTTTAGTGGCGCATTGTCCATAATGCGCCACAGAAGTATCATGACTTCTTTGGCGCATTTCGGAATGCGCCGCAAAAGTTTTCATCAGTGGCGACGTAACAGTGGCGTCCCAGCCATGCGCCACAGAAGACCAATATTGATGCGCCACTGATGAAGGATTTCCTAGTAGTGCAAGTTGACATCTTCTAAGGGGTCTCTTAACCATCGTTTCTCCAATTGAGTAAACATGCTAACATTCTACACCTAAGACATCAAATGAACTAATACGGTTAGAATTTTAGATCAATGAAATATACAAAGCCAAAATAGAACCATAAACAAAACTACTTCACGTCATTTCAATATTTGATCCATGTCCCAGAGGCGATCCACCGGCGTGATGTACTTTTCTTTGCATATGGTTGCTTGGATGTGAAGTAGCACACATGCATCGTACAAGAAGTTGGTCATAAGAAATACACTTATCAACAATAAAACATAATCCATAGTAAACCTAGAGTTTGTTTACCCTATAAGCTGATCAAAATATTCAAGTCCCTTAAATATTCCACCTATGATATTGTTTAGATTTTTGTTTTGTTAGATTAAGAATTAGCCGGAAGAGAAAAAGTTGGTTTATGAATATACTATATATAATCCATGTTTTCAGTGTTGAATCGAATTTGTGCAGTATTTACTAAAATAAACATAAATTTCTCATACAGAGTTCGTTTTCGACGTATAACAACTCAAATTGTTCAGAAAAAAAACATGCGCACATAAAAATTAATGCCAAAAATCAAGGTAGGGAGGCTTCCCTACCTTTCCCTACTGGGAGATCTGCCCCTGCATAGTTGAGTATACTGACCACTAGGTATTCATGTTGAGCTTACAAAAAATGACCAATTTTTAATTTAAGTACAAAACATTATGAGATACACATGTTCTGCAAATCAAGTGATATGAGGTATAAACCACATATACATGTGTGTGGTTGAGTATTATATACATACACATACACATGGCTGACTATGCAAAACAATCAAGAGAACGACATTTGTAATTTGAGTACAAAATAGGCATGAATACTTGAATACATATATGTTGTGAAATTAATTCACGCAGATATTTCTCTCAAGGATGCCATCTAATTTAATATCTACATGTCAGAGCGAGAACAACACACTAATTTCTCTCAAGGATGCCCGTCAACAGTCTCTGTCAGTGGTGGGTGTTTTATTTTAATTTTTAATGGATTGGATATATAGCGAGAACTTAGGCAACATATCAATATCTTTTGATCTTGAGGCTTATATTACGAGGCATTTGAGGTTTCACGGTCATCACTAAAGTGAATGCATGTTAGGACACACTATTTTCTTCTCGTTGCTCGGTAAAGGAACATAAAAACCAACCTATTTTGACTATCCCGCTAAATCTTGAAACAATTAGTTTGATTAGTTTTGTCGCCATCCATCTTACTAATATACAGTATCTTACTGTGGAAACAACATACAGAGGAAGTACCTAGAGCACCATTTGTGAAGCTCAACAATCTCATGCCCATTATTTTTATAAATCAATCAGCGGCGGAGCTACGTTCAGGCCAGCAGGGCCATGACCCCCCCTAGGATTGGGCACATGCATGAAGGATTTTTTTTGGAGAGCTTATATTACTATGCATGAACCAAGCTCCGCAGTGAAATCAATGGCAGAGGTAAACGCTAGAGGAGTTGATATCATGAAGTTTTTTTTTACTATGCATGAACCATGTCTTACTCTGTGTCCATGTCCATCCATACCACAAACCAGTTGAGAAGGACTAGTTTATGTGTGCGCGATGCATTATTGTCATACCAATTTTTTCCTTCGAGATCAAATAATGATGGGCAAAGCTCGTATGTTGCCGGCGGTGGCGGGCCTGACTCTACCCGCGAGCTGGAAGGGAGGCGCGGGGGCTCCCGATCGGCGGCGGTACGCTGGAGCCTCGGGTCCAAGCTTGGCGGCGGTGGGCTGTCGCGGCGGCGGTGGTCTGGAGGCGGTGCTGGGCGGCGGTAGGCGTGACGAGACATGCAGCGGCGGCGGCGCTATGCACAGCCGTGGTTGGGCAAGCGGGCTGGATCTGGGTCTGCAGGGCCCTGATCGCCATGGCTTCGGCTCGGACCAGGAGGTTGTGCACATATGCCCTATCCCTCCACGGCTGGGGGCCAGATCTGGCCAGGCGGGCCCTGATCTGGTGCCGCTGGGCAATTCCGCCTAGGGTTGCAGGGTCCAACGGTGAGGCAGCCTGGAGGTGCCATGGCTGTCGTGTTTGGACCTTGTGCTGTTGTATGCTGGTTCGTGCCGGCCACCCTCATACGGCCGTTGGGCCCCGTCATGGTGGCGATTACCACTTGCTAGGTTTTGGATGCCGCGAGAGACGGGCTTGACCGGCAGCAGCGCGATGGTGGCTACGGCGTTGCCTGTCCTCGGGTGTTGTGGCTGGGGTATTCCCTTGTGTGGTTGCGGCTGTGGGTCGGCCCATAGGGAGTGAGGCGGCGACGACACCGCTCATGGTTGGTGGCGACAGAGCATGGCAGGTTTGGGCGGTGGACGCGAGGGATAGTTCGGCATGAAGCTGTAGGTGGATGGCGGCGGCGATCTAGGTGCAGTAGTGCGGCACGGGGATTATAGGACCTGATCGGGGCCTGGCAGGCGGCTAGGCCTGATCTACACCTACTTGGCCCTGCTACTACGTCCGGACGGCGAACACCCCTGGTGGTGGAGGGCGGATCCCCTCCCCTAGGCTACCGTGCGACCTGATGACTGCTTGTTGTGGTGCTTCCCTACCTCGTCCAATCTTCCGATTTGCAGTGTGATGTTGGTCAGGCCATGGGCTCAAGTGCGTGGATGCCGGGGCGGCACCCCGGAAGGTGGACTGCCCGGACGGCTCTACGGCGAGCGACATGGCAGCGGTGGTGGTCTCTCTCTTCGGTCATGTGGATGGTGTGGAGCAGACAGTGGGGGATCCTTGTGTTGGCGGCGCTTCGGTGTTGGCAACTCCTAGATCACGTTTTGGAGGTCTAACTTGGGGATAGCGGGCGTTTAAGTTCTCGGGAGTGGTGTAAGGATTTTTTCGGGCGAAAGCTCAGTGCCTATGCGCCAATGGCGGCGATTCCCATGGGTGTCGTAACCCCCTTGGGGCGTCGTTGTGTCTATCCTCCCCACTCTACGGCTCCGGGTGAAAACCCTTGACCTCTCGGTCTCGACGGCGGCGGCGCTTTGCGTCGTTACCCTCTTGGGGGCGTTGTCGTGGAGCCCCGATACCACTCGATATCGTTCCAATGTCTTCGGTGGCAAGTTTTGTTTTTTCTGTGTTTTCTTTTCTTTATCTTTGATCTGCTTTATAAGAGATTCTCCTCACCACCTTGTATCGGTTCGGACGTTGTGGCTTTATTTATAAAGCAGGGCGAAAACCTATTTCGAGGAGATCAAATAATGATCATGTGAGCAATTATGAATATGAAGCATGGCTAAAAGTCCGACGATTTGGCTCCCGGGCTCACCGAAGCCTTTTATTTTGAACATTCAATTTCAAAGTGTCAAAAAATATAAAAGCAAATATAGATATAGGCCATTATGTATACTTCATGTGTGCAAAGCTTCAATCCAAAATCTATTGTATGCTACACTACATAAAAATATAAAATTTTAGAACTAGATCTGTGAATAATACACCTCAAATCTTATCACATTTTTTTATTTTTTGTGTAGACCATAGTACAAAGTATTTCAGATTAAAATTGGACACTTAAAGCATACATCATAGTCTATATGTAAATATTTTCCCATTTTTTAAAAAAAAGTTGAACATATATTTTTGAAATTTGAAAATAAAGGACTCCAGTGAGATGAAGCTCAGAGCTCTAAAAGCATTTTTCGATGGCTGTGATGGTTTACATCTCTCTCTCGAAACAGGCTTTCTCCCAGCTTTAAAAATAAATCACACAGGTGAGACCGCTGCTGGGCCAGACAACACAACGCCCAAATACAACACGATACACAATGCTGGGGCAGAAGCACACAAACACCCACACGCGCTCGAACTAAAAAAGGAAAAACAAAGAGGGAGACGGATCGACAAGACGAGGAAGACCGCAACCGCTGCGCCCGCCGAAGAATGCCCACCACGCTCCTAGCCCCGACTCGTCAAGCACCAAGCAGCACCCTCAAGAGGGAATGCGACCGCTGCTACCCAGACCAAATTGGTCCTAGGGTTTCCCCCGGCACACTGAAGGGAGTGGATGGAGGGTAGCCACAACGCCCTCCAGGAAGGAAGATGCCACCCGCGGGCGGCATCGCGTCGGAGTCGAGCGAGCCGACAAGGATTTCTCCCGAAAACCCGATCCACAACCCCCGGACGAGCCGTTGCACAGAAGACCCGCGAGGGAGAGGCCTCGCCACCACCAGCCTTTGCTGCCCACTAGCCTGCGCCACAACGGTCCTAAATCCACCATCATCGTCTCCCCGAGTAAGCCGTCGCAAGGTCTGCACCATCACGGGACAGGTAGTAATAAATGAGAGCCCACAGTCCCATGGTGGTCTAGCCGGGCCCGTAAAGTCTGCAACCATGCTGCAACAGGCCGGCCGAGGATGCCACGGGTCTCTTCCTTCCTACCCGCGAAGATCTGCAGAGCAGCCAGAACAGAGTCACCGGCCTGCCTTACCCAGATCTGGGCCCAAAAGGGCCCGATCTGGGCCGCCATGGCAGCCCTCCTCAAGCTCTGCCTCCCGCGGCTATGCAGCGTTGCGCCGCCTACCACCGCGTCGCCGCACCAGCTCACCCCCGGATGTCGCCTGACCTCCGCCGCCCCCAGCGAGCCGCCGCCGAGGACCGTCACAACACCGCGCCGCAGTAGCAACCACCGCCGAGGGCCACCGCAGCACAGCCGCCGAGGACGCGCGCCCCCACCACCGCGCCGCCGAAGAACCGCGCCACCAGGCCCCGCGTGCAGGCTGGTGCCCCCACCGGCCACCTCAGCCCGCGCCGAAGCCTCCTGCGAGGGGGAGAAACAGCCCCGCCGCCGCCCGCTCCCGGGCTTCGCCCGGCGGCGCCCTCCGGCGGCGGCGAGGGAGGAGAGAGGAGGAGGGGAGGACGGGGGCGGCGGCGGAGGGGAGGGTTCGCCTGCCGCTCGCAGGAGCGGGCAGGACGAACCGAGCCTTTTTTGATGCGTCTGTTCGCTTCTCACATTATCGTTGTGATGGTTTACATCACCGAAGTATGGTTTTGGTAATTTAGTTGTTGATTTGATGCTGCCGGCCTGGCCCATTGTGTAGTGACAAGAATCTTCTCTTTGCAGCTCCTAGTGACAACAGTACTGATTAGTTCGTGGCATCATGGGAGGTAGGATTAAAGATGAAGGGGACACATTGTTCTCGAGCATTGACACTGTCTCCTCCTCCTCCGCATCACCCGCCATTGCCGTCGCTATCCCCGTTATCATCTTGCCCATCATTGTGGCCACCATTATCATGGGATAAACACCAAAATAACAAGAGTGGTGGGAAGGAGAACCCGTGGTTGGATGGTTAGGAAGGCAGTGGTATCCTCAGCCCACCAGAGTTTAAACTCCAGGTTTGACACTTTGGTGTCTCATACATGCGGAATATTTTTTTAGTGGGAGGCGACGTTCCCGTCGATAGTGAGGCGCCTGCGGTGACTTCGTCAATCTCAAGACCCGCCGGCTTAGTCTCTCGGATGTGCTCATAGGAGTAGGGTGTGCGTGCGTGTGTTCATAGGGGTGAGTGTATATACGCATTGTGAGCGTCTGCATTATACTGTGTTTCTTAAAAAAAATCAAGCATGGCTGCCGCACGAAGCAATTAAAGGAACGATGAATTAGAGGATTGTGGAGGAGGGCAGGCCAGCAACTGTGTCCACTATAGCGGAAAATAAAGTGAACGGAAGGCGGGTTCTCACTCCTCATACCCTTTCCGAGGTACTCGCTTTATTTCAAAATATAAGATGTTTTAGGTTTGTGAAGAAAATAAATCTAAACTTCTTTTAATATATAGATTCACTCTAAACCTGAGTGAACCTACATATTAAAAGAAGTCTAGATACATTTGATTTATAAAACTAAAACATCTTATATTTTAAAACAAAGAGAGCAGAATTTTATTTATTTTTTTAGCACTCCTCTAAGCCCACACAACCGTACTAATGTGGCAGCCCAATCACTATTTAGGCCTAATTCGCCCAGGTCGTTCTCCGAAGTAGAATGAAAATCCTATATGCCGCAATGGACGGCACCTTCCGCTCCGCATAGCTTCTTCTCCTTTTTTTTTAATTTTTTCTTTTTTCTTTTCTCTGTTATTTTCTTTTACTTACTTTTGACGATTCTATTTTTAAAAAATGTTCAGAGTTTGAAAAAGTTTAGATCCAAAATATATTTATATTTAAAAAATGTCATAATTTAAAAAAATGCGTGACAGCAACTTTTGGGGGTTATATGTACGCAACGTTAAGCTTCGTGTCAGATCAGAGTAAAAAACAAAGTACATTCAGAAAACGATATGCCCAACACATAACTAATGGCTTGCACTTTTATGTATCGACTTTAGTCGACTCCTGAGATGTAATTCGGATGTTGTTCTTTGCATGTTTTATTAATAAAGGTTGTATGCATTAACCGATGCAGAGGACGGGTTTTCCCTCCTTTCGAAAAAAACTAATGGTTTGCACTTTTTCATAGACCAGACTTCAATAATTTCCACGGTGATGAAAGACAACCTTTCTAATGTGTCTTTCAGAAGAAGTCTCATTGGTCCTCGACTGCTTTCTTAGAACAATTTACTATTACGATTATTCACGATACAATTGTTGGACGGTGTTGACGTGTTCAAATAGAAATTACTAGAAAATGGTAAATTTTATGTTGGCTCACTTTATAAAGTTTGGGTCCAACTTGATATCCCGGTCGATGATAATAGTAAAATTTGGAAAATGAAAATACCCCTTAAGACGAAGATATTTGCATGGTATCTACGTAAAGGTGTAATTCTAACAAAAGATAATCTTGCAAAGAGGAATTGACATGGAAGTACACAATACGTTTTTTGTCATCACGATGAAACAATTCGTCATTTATTCTTCCATTGCAAATTTTCTCGCTCTATACGTTTATTCATCCAAATAGCTTCTGGTTTATCTCCTCCATGCAGTATCCAATGTTTTTGGTAATTGGTTACATAGAATTGTTGATAAGTACATAACTCTGTTTAGGGTGGGAGCGCTTGCCATTATATGGTCGCTATGACTTTGTAAAAATGACAAGAGTTTTAATAATATTGTGTCTTCTCCTCTTCAAGTTATTTATCGAGTCACGGCTATCCTTCGATCATGGACTATTTTCCAACGCATAGAGTTTCGCGGCTTATTTATGGAGGGATGTACGCGATTGGAGGACACAACGAAGGATATTTTCTCCCAAAATGGATGGTCGCGTGATTTGAGGCTTGATCTACCTTATATTGAAGACAATTATTTCGATACTGACTTTTTTTATAATGCTTGTCTACTTTGTATTCCGTAGTTCTATCGTTTGTGTGGCCGTGTGCATCTTAGTTATGCAGAGGCCGGGTGTAAGTATTAAACATTTTATATTAATAAATGCGCCCATTTAAAAAAAACTTCAATAATTTAGTGTTATTCAGTAAATAGTGGGGCATCTTCTAGACCCAGATCACCCTCTAGATGGTCATAAGTAATAAGTGTTAGAACTAGACAACTCGTATTCCTCTAGGGCCAAAGGCCACAATATATAGTACATGTACATGTGGAAATATGCAGGAAAACCCCCTAACAAGTGGGGACATACAATATACAAATATACATCTAACATCCCCCTCAAACTCATGGTGGCTCGACAACACTGAGTTTGGAGAGAAAGAAAGTATGCTGCGCAATGGTCTGTGTCTTCGTAAAGAAATCCGCCAACTGTAACTCTGAAGGCACATACTGAAGCGCAACAACTTGAGCCTGCACCTGAGCACGTGTATAGAAAGCATCAACACCAATATGCTTGGTAAGATCATGCTTGACCGGATCATGTGCAATACTAATAGCACATGTACTGTTAGACAAAACCAGAGTGGGTGTGGTAATAGAGACCCCCAAAATCCGCAAGCAACCACCGTAACCAGGTCACCTCAGAAGTCAACAAGGTCATAGCACATAACTCAGCCTCAACACTCGAACGGGAAACCGCTGTCTGTTTCTTCGTCTTCCAAGCAATGAGCGAACCACCAAGAAACACACAGTAAGCAGAAAGTGAACGGCGATCCGAAGGATCACTCGCCCATGTAGCGTCCGAATAGCACTGGAGCTAGAGGGAGCTGGAACGAGGAAAGAAAAGACGACAAGTGATCGTGCCACGAAGATAACAAAGAACACAGAGAAGATGACTATAGTGAATAGTGGTAGGGGCGGAAACAAACTGACTCAAAATATGAACAGAATAAGATATGTCAGGACGAGTGACAGCAAGATAAACAAGACTCCCAACAAGATGGCGATGCGCGTCGGATCAGGAAGAGGATCACCATCAGTAGGGTGAAGCTTAAGATTAAGCTCCATAGAGGTCTCAACAATGCGCTCATCCCCAAGAGCAGCACGAGCAAGAAGATCCTGAATATACTTTTCCTGGGAGATTAAAAAGCCATCAGAAGTGGAGGTAACCTCAATCCCAAGAAAATATCGAAGAGGACCAAGATCAGTCATAGAAACTAATCACGAAGACGAGCCTTAACAAATGCAATATACTCAGGATCATCACCAGTAATGATCATATCATCAACATAGAGAAGAAGAAGAGTGCGTCCACGAGGAGAAATGTGAACAAACAGCGTTGGATAATGAGCACTAGGAGAGAAACCAGCAGCAGTCACCACAGAGGCAAAGCGCTCAAACCAGGCACGAGGGGCCTATTTCAGGCCATAAAGAGAACGCCGAAGACGGCAAACCATCCCAGCGGGAACAGAATACCCAGGAGGAGGCTGCATCTAAACCTCCTCACTCAACTCACCATTGAGGAATGCGTTCTAAACATCAAGCTAGGACACGAACCAGTGACAAACAGAAGCAAAAGCAAGAAGAGTACGCTCAGTGGTCATATGAGCCACAGGAGCAAAGGTCTCATCATAGTCACGACCGTGCTCCTGCTGAAAACCACGAGCTACAAGACGCGCTTATAGCGCTCAAGAGATCTATCAGAGCGGGTCTTAATTTTATAGACCCACTTACAAGTGATAGGACGAACACCGGGAGGGGGAGAAACAAGATCCCAGGTGCCAGTGCGCTCAAGCGGAGCAATCTCCTCAGCCATGGCCATCTGTCATTCAGGATGATGCTCAGCATCCTGATAAGAAGTCGGCTCGGAGGCAACAGAAAGACAATACTGACTAGGAGAGTAACGGTTGGGGGAACGACGGTGACAAATAGTACGAGTAGAGGGAAGCTCATCAGAGGAAGACGACTCATGAGACGACGATGAAGAAGAAGGAATAATAGAGGAAGGCTCTGGAGAACGAGGAGAACTATGGGAACTAGACGGAGCAGAGGAAGATGGTATCGAAGAAGAGACATCAGGGAGAGTGGGTCCTGAAGAAGACACAATAGGAGTAGAAGGAGGTGTCTCAGGAAAAAGAAGAAAAGAGATATCTTCCACCGGGTAGGTACCAACGGTGGAACAAGGATAGAAAGGGCGCGTCTCATCAAAGGTAACGTCGCGAGAGATACGCATCCGGCGACCAACGGGGTCCCAACATCGATAGCCCTTATGCTAATCACTATATCCAAGAGAGACACACTCAACAGACTGAGCGGTCAGTTTGGTGCGTTTGCGAGGGGCAAGGAGAACATAGCAAACACAACCAAACAAGAGAAGCATGGAGTAGTCTGGAGAATGACCAGATAGGCGCTCAAGAGGGATACCACCCTGCAGAGCGGCAGAGGGTTGAATATTGATGAGGTAAGCCGACGTAGCGACAGCCTCATCCCAGAAATGCGGAGGAAGGAAAGAAGCAATCATCATGGCACGAGTGGTCTCAAGAAGATGGCGGTGCTTACGCCCAGCAACGCTATTCTGGGCATGTGCGCCGGGACAGGATAACTGAGCAAGGGTACCCTGCTCAGCAAGAACACCTCGCAACATCTGGGAGATATACTCCCCAGCAAAATCGGCACGAAACACACGAATGGGTGTAGAATATTGAGTACAGACCATGGCCGCAAAACGCTGATATATGGAGAGCACTTCACCGCGAGAGAGCCTAAAATACAACCAAGTGTACCGAGAAAAATCATCTATGAATAAAATATAGTATCGATGGCCCCCTTTCGAAGCAAAAGGAGTCGGACCCCAAACATCGGAATGAACTAAATCAAAAGGTCGCTGAGATACAGACGCGCTAGTAGGATAGGGAAGCTGAATCTGTTTGCCCAACCTACAGCCCTGACAATGTAAAGACCCATCTCCTGATACGGACCCCAGAAGACCACGATGAACTAGTGACGACAGGCGAGAGTCACAAAGGTGACCAAGACGATGATGCCACTGCTGAAAAGAGCTAGTAGCAGAGTGTTGGAGATATGCCCTAGAGGCAATAATAAATGTAGTTATTATTATATCTTTGTGTTTATGATAAATGTTTACATTCATGCTATAATAGTATTAACAAGGAAACATTGATACTTGTGTGATTTGTAGACTTAATTTTAAGTCCCTAGTATAGCCTCTATACTTCACTAGCTTGTTGGTTGATAAATGATTGAGGTTTCCCTATCATGAACATTGAGATGTTATCAACAACAAGATCATATCGTTAGGAGAATGATATGGTGGACATACTCCTATAGATAAGCGTAGCATAAAGATCAAGTCATTTCAATAGTTCAATTGCTATATGCTTTCTGATACATAGTAACCTAATTCCTTCGACCATGAGATCATGCATATCACCTTTACCGGATGGATGCTTTGATGACATCAAACACCACACCGTAACTGGGTGGCTATAAAGGTGGCATTGAGTGTTCGGAAAGTATTGGTTGAAACACATGGATCAAGAGTGGGATTTTTCCATCCATATGACGGATAGATATACTCTGGGCCCTCTCGGTGGAATGTCATCCAATTAGCTTGCAAGCATGTGACTGGATCACAAGGGATCACATATCACGGGAACGAGAAAAGAGTACTTATCGGTAACGAGGTTGAACTAGGTATGCAGAGATACCGACGATCATAACCTCGGATAAGTAAACTATCGTGAGACAAAGGGAAATTGGTATCGTATGTAAGTGGTTCATTCGATCGCAAAGTAATCGTAGAAATATGTGGGAGCCATATGAATTTCCAGATTCCTCTATTGGTTATTGTTCGGAGAAGTGTCTCGATCATGTCCGCATAATTCACGAACTGTAGGGAGACACACT
This sequence comes from Avena sativa, assembly GCA_916181665.1. Lineage (NCBI taxonomy): Eukaryota > Viridiplantae > Streptophyta > Magnoliopsida > Poales > Poaceae > Avena > Avena sativa. The sequence continues at coordinate 442,725,009 of OV702282.1, read as the reverse complement.
TAAGGATTCGACGTTGTTTGAGTAGTTATGGTATTATGAGAAAGAGACCGAATGTTGTCCGGAGTCTCGGATGGGATCCGGGATATCACGAGGTGATCCGGAATGGTCCGCAGAATAAGATTCATATAAGGAAAGTCCCGTTTCGGAGTTCGGGAATGATTCCGGTGTTTTCATCGGGAATGTTCTAGAAGGTTCCGGAATGTCCGGCACTCCGGAGGGGAAGGGGTACATGAATGTGTCATTGCATATTGGAATGATTGCATCATATACTTAGTGTTCTCGCTGTTCCAAATAAAGGATTAAATTGAATCCTTAATTGAAAAGTCAAATAGCAAGTTTGAAAAGTCAAACGGCTAAAACATGAAAGAGAGGGAAAGAGGAAAGAGGGAGCAAACCGAGTTGGGGAGGAGTTCCCTCCTCCAACCGGCGGCCCACCTCCAAGCCGAGTTGGGGAGGGACTCCTCTCCCTCCCGCTTGGCGCGCCGGCCCCTCCACCTATAAAAGGAGGGGCAGGGCCCCCTCCTCTAGACACACAAGTTCCTATCCTCTAAATCTAAACCCTAGCCCTAGACCCCGGTTTAGAGCTGCTTTGGTTTAGATCTTCTAATTGCACTAGCCTTCGGATTAGAGCCTTCTAATTGGTGTGTCTAAACCCTAGACCACTAAAGCTCTCTCATACTCCACCATACTCGCTCCGGCTTAAGGCGAAGCCCTGCGGGATCTCCCCTCTACTTCCGGTACCACGCCGTTGTGCTGCCGGAATCGCGAGGAGAGTGCTACAACCTCCGCTGCCTGCTGGAACAAGGGAGAGGAAGGTCTTTGTCGAGTACCGAACGTGTGACCGACTGCGGGAGCGCTGCCGGAACGCAGCGCCGGAAGGATCGTCTACACGATCTTGAGATCGGTAAGAGTACGACTACATCACCCACGAGAATCCGCTCTCGTTAAACACTTTGGAATCTTCGAGGGTAAGTTATTCCATCGACTCGTTGCTACAATCTAGTAGATAGATCTTGGCTTGTTTGTTTGTATGCGATAGAAAATTTTTGTTTTCCATGCTACGAATCCCTACAGTGGTATCAGAGCCGTGTCTATATGTAGATCTGTTGCACGAGTAGAACACAATGGTCATTGTGGGCGTTGATGCTTTTATTGTCGATTGCTTCTTGTGTACTTTGCATCTTGCGGTATGTTGGGATGAAGCGGCCCGGGCTAACCTTACATGACATCGTTCATGAGACTTGCTCCACGCTTGACATGCAATTTGTATTGCATAAGTGGCTTTGCGGGTGCCTGTTTCTCCTACCATAGTTAAGATCCAATTTACAACGGGTGATCAACAATGCTAGTATCAATGTTGTGGTTCTTGTTCGTAAGTTAGAACGACACTTATTGAAAGCCCCAAACCACGTAAAATATGCAAAGAAAGTAGAGGCGTCTAACTTTGTTTTGCAGGGGTGTGCAGTGATGTGATATGGCCATGATTGTGATTATATTTGATGTATGCAATGTTCCTTATTGTAAGTTGGCAACCGGCGGAGCCATATGGTTGTCTTTAATTTATGTTAAGACCCGCGTGTCTATTCAAAGTAGTTGTAATAGTTGAAGCCGGTGGACGACAACCATGGAGAAGCGTCATTGACCTTGATGCAATGCCGGTGATGACGGAGATCATGTTCGTGCTTGAAGATGGAGATCGGAAGCACAAAGAAGAAAGGCCATATCATATCACATATTATTGAATTGCATGTGATGTTAATCCTTTATGCATCTTGTATTGCTTAGTAGACGACGGTAGCATTATAAGATGATCCCTCATGCACATCAATTTCAAGTCATAAAGTTTTCACCCTTAGTTAGCACCGTTGCTAAAGCTTGTTGTTTCGAAGCACCACGTGATGATCGGGTGTGTTAGATTCTGCAAGTGTATACAACCTGAGCAAGCCAGATTTGCTCATGCGGAAACTAAGGTTTGATCTTGACGAGCCTAGCATGTACAGACATGGTCTCGGAACACGGATCACCGAAAGGTAAAGCATGAATCATATAGTAGATATGATGAACATGATGATTGTTCGCCATTGAAACTATATCAACTCTCGTGATGATCGGTGTTGATGTAGTGGATTTGGTTCGTGTGATCACTAAAACAATGTGAGGGATATTGTTTTGAGTGGGAGTTCACCTAGTTTAATTTCATTATTAATTCGAACTCAATTTGTCATAAACTTAGTCTAAACTATTGCAAATATGTTGTAGATCAATGGCAGCCCTACCATCAATTTTAATGCGTTCCTAGAGAAAGAAAAGTTGAAAAACAATGGAAGCAACTTCGCGGATTGGTTCCGCAATTTGAGGATTGTCCTCACAGCTAGGTATTTGATACTGGTTCGGTTGCTCATATTTGTAACTCGAAACAGGTGCTGCAGAATAAACGGAAGCTAGCGAAGAACGAGGTGACGATGCGCGTGGGAAACGGATCAAAGGTTGATGTGATCGCGGTCGGCACGCTACCCCTTCATCTACCATCGGGATTAGTTTTATACTTAAATAATTGTTATTTAGTGCCTGTGTTGAGCATGAACATTATATCAGGATCTTGTTTATTGCGAGACGGTTACTTGTTTAAGTCCGAGAATAATGGTTGTTCGATTTATATGAGTAATATGTTTTATGCACATGCACCTTTGATAGATGGTCTATTCTTATTGAATCTCGATAGTGGAAATACACATATCAACAACATTGAGGCTAAACGTTTGAAATCAAGCGATAATTCGACCTATATGTGGCACTGTCGTCTTGGTCACATTGGAGTGAAACGTATGAAGAGACTCCATTCCGATTGACTTCTTGAATCACTTGATTTTGAATCACTTGAAAGATGCGAAGCATGTCTGATGGGAAAAATGACTAAGACTCCATTTTCTGGTATGATGGAGCGAGCTACGGACTTATTGGAAATCATACATACCGATGTGTGTGGTCCAATGAGTGTAGCATCGCGCGGTGGTTATCGTTATGTTCTTACCTTCACGGATGACTTGAGTAGATATGGGTATATCTATTTCATGAAACATAAGTCCGAAACTTTCGAGAAGTTTAAGGAGTTTCAAAGTGAGGTAGAGAATCAACATAACAAGAAGATTAAATTTCTACGTTCTGATCGTGGAGGTGAATATCTAAGTTACGAGTTTGGCGAGCATTTGAAGAAATGCGGAATACTTTCACAGTTGACACCGTCGGGAACACCACAGCGTAATGGTGTGTCCAAACGTCGTAATCGAACTCTCTTAGATATGGTTCGTTCTATGATGTCACTTACAGATTTACCGCTATCATTTTGGGGTTATGCATTAGAAACAGCCGCATTCACTTTAAATAGGCACCGTCTAAGTCCGTTGAAACGGCACCGTATGAATTATGGTTTGGGAAGAAACCTAGATTGTCGTTCCTTAAAGTTTGGGGGTGCGAAGCCTATGTAAAGAAGTTACAGCCGGACAAGCTTGAACCCAAAGCGGAAAAATGCGTCTTCATAGGATACCCGAAGGAAACTATTGGGTATACCTTCTATCATAGATCCGAAGGCAAAATCTTCGTTGCCAAGAATGGATCCTTTCTAGAGAAGGAATTTCTCTCGAAAGAAGTGACTGGAAGGAAAGTAGAACTCGACGAGGTTGTCGAACCTTCTCTCGAAATTGCGAGTAGCGCAGCACCGGAAGAAGTTCCTGTGGTGCCTGCACCAAATAGAGAGGAAGCTAATGATGGTGATCATGAAACTTCGGTTGAAGTTGCTACAGAGCCTCGGAGGTCAACGAGAACTCGTACCACTCCAGATTGGTATGATCCCGTTATGAGTGTCATGTTGGTGGACAACACCGATGACCCCGAGACATATGAGGAAGCAATGATGAGCCCAGATTCCAATAAATGGCAAGAAGCCATGAAATCCGAGATTGGATCCATGTACGAAAACCAAGTATGGACTTTGGTGGACTTACCGGATGGCCGGAAGGCTGTCGAGAACAAATGGATTTTCAAGAAGAAAACAGATGCTGATGGTAATGTTACTGTCTATAAAGCTCGACTTGTCGCAAAAGGGTTTCGACAAATTCAAGGAGTTGACTATGATGAGACTTTCTCACCGGTAGCGAAGCTAAAGTCTGTGAGGATTATGTTAGCAATCGCTGCATATTATGATTATGAGATATGGCAGATGGATGTCAAAACAGCATTCCTCAATGGAGATATTGATGAAGAGTTGTATATGATGCAACCCAAAGGTTTTGTCGATCCTAAAGATGCTAACAAGGTATGCAAACTTCAACGGTCCATCTATGGATTGAAGCAAGCATCCCGAAGTTGGAATCAACGTTTTGATAAGGTGATCAAAAGTTTTGGTTTTATACAAACTTATGGAGAAGCTTGTATTTACAAGAAAGTGAGTGGGAGCTCTGTAGCATTCTTAATACTATATGTGGATGACATATTGTTGATTGGGAATGATGTAAACCTTCTTAATAGTGTCAAGGAATATTTGAATAATAGTTTTTCAATGAAGGATCTTGGCGAAGCAGCTTACATATTAGGCATAAAGATTTATAGAGATAGATCGAAACGCCAAATATCATTGTCACAGAGTACATATTTGGACAAAGTTCTAAAGACGTTTGGAATGGAAGATAGCAAGAAAGGGTTCTTGCCCATGTTGCCCAATACGACCTTGAGTAAAACTCAAAGTCCGACATCGGCAGAAGATAGAGAAAGGATGAGTAAGACTCCCTATGCCTCGGCCATAGGATCTCTAATGTATGCCATGCTATGTACTAGACCCGACATTGCATATGCTGTTAGTTTAACTAGCAGATATCAAAGTGATCCAGGAGTGGATCATTGGACAGCGGTCAAAAACATCCTTAAGTACTTGAGAAGAACTAAGGATATGGTTCTTTCTTATGGAGGTGATGAATAGCTCGTTGTTAATGGTTACACCGATGCTAGTTGGAACACCGATCCGGATGATTCTAAATCACAATCTGGATACATATTTATTTTGAATGGTGCAGTAGTTAGCTGGAGGAGTGCAAAGCAAAGCGTTGTGGCGAGATCTTCAACTGAATCGGAATACATGGCTGCTTCGGAGGCTTCACAAGAAGCGATATGGATGAAAGAGTTCATTACAGAGCTGGGTGTGGTTCCTAGTGCGCTGGACCCAATGTCTATCTACTGTGATAACATGGGCGCCATAGCCAATGCGCAAGAACCAAGGTCACACAAGAAGCTGAGGCACATCAAGCTACGTTTTCATGCTATTCGAGAACATATCCAAGATGGGGATATAAAGATTTGCAAAGTACACACAGATCTGAATGTGGCGGATCCGTTGACTAAACCTCTCCCGAGGGCAAAACATGACCAACACCAAACTTCCATGGGTGTTCGGTATATTACCATGTAATCTAGATTAGATGACTCTAGTGCAAGTGGGAGACTGTTGGAGATATGCCCTAGAGGCAATAATAAATGTAGTTATTATTATATCTTTGTGTTTATGATAAATGTTTACATTCATGCTATAATAGTATTAACAAGGAAACATTGATACTTGTGTGATTTGTAGACTTAATTTGAAGTCCCTAGTATAGCCTCTATACTTCACTAGCTTGTTGGTTGATAAATGATTGAGGTTTCCCTATCATGAACATTGAGATGTTATCAACAACAAGATCATATCGTTAGGAGAATGATATGGTGGACATACTCCTATAGATAAGCGTAGCATAAAGATCAAGTCATTTCAATAGTTCAATTGCTATATGCTTTCTGATACATAGTAACCTAATTCCTTCGACCATGAGATCATGCATATCACCTTTACCGGATGGATGCTTTGATGACATCAAACACCACACCGTAACTGTGTGGCTATAAAGGTGGCATTGAGTGTTCGGAAAGTATTGGTTGAAACACATGGATCAAGAGTGGGATTTTTCCATCCATATGACGGATAGATATACTATGGGCCCTCTCGGTGGAATGTCATCCAATTAGCTTGCAAGCATGTGACTGGATCACAAGGGATCACATATCACGGGAACGAGAAAAGAGTACTTATCGGTAACGAGGTTGAACTAGGTATGCAGAGATACCGACGATCATAACCTCGGATAAGTAAACTATCGTGAGACAAAGGGAAATTGGTATCGTATGTAAGTGGTTCATTCGATCGCAAAGTAATCGTAGAAATATGTGGGAGCCATATGAATTTCCAGATTCCTCTATTGGTTATTGTTCGGAGAAGTGTCTCGATCATGTCCGCATAATTCACGAACCGTAGGGAGACACACTTAAGGATTCGACGTTGTTTGAGTAGTTATGGTATTATGAGAAAGAGACCGAATGTTGTTCGAAGTCTCGGATGGTATCCGGGATATCACGAGGTGATCCGGAATGGTCCGGAGAATAAGATTCATATAAGGAAAGTCCCGTTTCGGAGTTCGGGAATGATTCCGGTGTTTTCATCGGGAATGTTCTAGAAGGTTCCGGAATGTCCGGCACTCCGGAGGGGAAGGGGTACATGAATGTGTCATTGCATATTGGAATGATTGCATCATGTACTTAGTGTTCTCGCTGTTCCAAATAAAGGATTAAATTGAATCCTTAATTGAAAAGTCAAATAGCAAGTTTGAAAAGTCAAACGGCTAAAACAGGAAAGAGAGGGAAAGAGGAAAGAGGGGGCAAACCGAGTTGGGGAGGAGTTCCCTCCTCCAACCGGCGGCCCACCTCCAAGCCGAGTTGGGGAGGGACTCCTCTCCCTCCCCCTTGGCGCGCCGGCCCCTCCACCTATAAAAGGAGGGGAGGGCCCCCTCCTCTAGACACACAAGTTCCTATCCTCTAAATCTAAACCCTAGCCCTAGACCCCGGTTTAGAGCTGCTTTGGTTTAGAGCTTCTAATTGCACTAGCCTTCGGATTAGAGCCTTCTAATTGGTGTGTCTAAACCCTAGACCACTAAAGCTCTCTCATACTCCACCATACTCGCTCCGGCTTAAGGCGAAGCCCTGCGGGATCTCCCCTCTACTTCCGGTACCACGCCGTTGTGCTGCCGGAATCGCGAGGAGAGTGCTACAACCTCCACTGCCTGCTGGAACAAGGGAGAGGAAGGTCTTCGTCGAGTACCGAACGTGTGACCGACTACGGGAGCGCTGCCGGAACGCAGCGCCGGAAGGATCGTCTACACGATCTTGAGATCGGGAAGAGTACGACTACATCACCCACGAGAATCCGCTCTCGTTAAACACTTTGGAATCTTCGAGGGTAAGTTATTCCATCGACTCGTTGCTACAATCTAGTAGATAGATCTTGGCTTGTTTGTTTGTATGCGATAGAAAAATTTTGTTTTCCATGCTACGAATCCCTACACAGAGGCGACGACCGGAGAAGAACTGGTAGATGAAGTGGCAGCGAAAGGAACGCGAAGCCAGTCTAACTCCCAAAGTCCTGAAGAGTCACGGCTGCGAGGGCCAGATCCAACCAGGGCATGTGTGCGACGATCCTGGACAACACAAGAATCAACATCAAGAATGACGCGACAACCAGAGTTAGTAAGATGGCTAGCAGAGAACAGATTCATCTTAAGACGAGGAACATGAGAAATATCAGGAACAGAAAAATAAGAAGTAGAAAGGGTGCCCCGACTAGAAACAGGAAGAGAGGTACCATCGGTCGTGAGAACACGGACAGGAGAAGGGAGAGAACGAATAGCGGACAGAAGAGAAGACTCAGAGGTCATATGAAAAGAAGCTCCAGAATCCAGATACCATGGGGACGTACCTGACTGTGTAGAGGGTGGTGGTCGCGCAGTGCCTGAAGAATCAGTCACAGAACCAGCAGTGCCCGTTGAAGAAGAGCCTGTAGCAGCAAGCAGACCGCGAAGACTCTTGATAATGTCCTGATCAGAGAGAGCAACTGCTGAAGATCCGAAAGGAGCCGACTTCCCACGAGCCTGGTGCTGCTGACGTAAACCGGGATACCGTGTATAAGAGGTGGCCCAAGTGTTGTCATCCCTGCTACAGTAAGTGCAGTGACAAAGAGAACCACGGCGACCCTGACCACGAGCCTGCTGGTGCTGACTCTGACCCTGAGACTGCTGGTGCTGACTCTGACCCTGAGACTGCTGGTGCTGACTCTGACCCTAACCTGGAGGAGTGGGTAGTATCGGCGGCGGCACAGAGGACCGTGGCTAAGTCGAGGGAGCAGACGGCAGAGGAGGACCACGAGTAGCAAGCACAGACGGAACCACAAGAAGACCAGCACCACGGAGACGAGTCTCCTCAGCCCGAAGCTCAGACAACACCTCAGAGAGCGGAACACGACCACGAGCATTCAGCTGAGCATGGCGGGGCTCGAACTCCTGGCGGAGCCGAGACAGAAACTCATGGATGCGGTGGAAATCCAAGTCCGAGCGCACAATCTGGCAGCACAGACATGTGCCACAAACAGCAGGACGGAGAGAATCAAGCTAATGCCAGATAGCAGCACTCTGAGTATAGAACTCATCAATAGTGGAATCACCCTACTGAAGAGCATGCTCCTGGTGAACCACTGACAGGTAAAGAGCATCCTCAGATGGCTGATAGCGCTGACGAAGATGTGCCCACTGAGCGGCAACAGTAGGGAGACTCATGAACTCAGCAGCAAACTGGGGCAGAACACTGGAGGTGAGAACAGCAGCATCAGGAGCATCCTCATCGACCCACTGAGTGTAGGCGGTCAGATCGTGGTGATAGCTCTCGAGATCAACAGAGTAATGTTTGAACTTTAGTTCATAAGCAGCAACAACACTATCATCGGCACTCTGAGCAGCATCCTTGGCCTCCTGAGAAGCATCAGCACCGAGAACAATCGGCGTCGGCGGGAGAGGAGCCACAGGAGCAGGGGGCACGGCGGACAGGAGACCTCGCCGGAGAGCACACCCCAAAGACGGAGACCGCGCATGTGAATGCGCATAAAGGCAGCGAAATCAAGATAATTCGTGCCATCGAAGATCACCGGGCAGCGAGGAATCGTAACATAGCCCGATACAGAAGACATATCTCTCTCTTTTTTTGGAAGTCAACGCTCGCTCGATCTCAGATCAGCAACGAGCAAGGACGCAAACCCGACGAGCCAAACTGGCTGTGTGCAGACTAGAGGACGCCCGGCCGGGGCGGGGACTGGTGCCGGCGGGGTGGGAGCTGATGCCGGCGGGGTGGATGCGGCGGGCGGCGACGGAGCCGAAGATCTGGCGGCGGGCGGCGGAGGGCCGTCCGACAGCAACACGGGTAGGCCTGAAGACGCGAGCCAGGCATCGCTCATGGAAGGCAGCGGACGGGAGCACGGTGGCCAGCGGCGGACGGAGGGACAGCCGGTGAGCGGCGACCGGGAAGAAGACAGGTGGCGGCCGACAGAGAGGTGGCGGCGACGGACGGAAGAGCGGCCAGACGGGCAGCGGCCGGCGGCGGGAGCACCACAGGAAAGAAAAGGTGGGCGGCAGCGGTGGAGTCTAAAAAAACCCTAATAACCTAGGTCTGATACCATGTTAGGAATAGACAACTTGTATTCCTCTAGGGCCAAAGGCCACAATATATAGTACATGTACAGGTGGAAATATGCAGGAAAACCCCCTAACAAATGGGGACATACAATATACAAATATACATCTAACAATAAGTTTCTCTTCCCAGTCAGAAAAGATTAATTGTCCAGCAAGTCTCATACTTAGAGCAAGTACAACAAGTTCTAGTCAGCTGGCTATAAGGATTAAATAATATTCTTTTGCTTATTTGAATGAATCTGAAGATAAAGAGAAGAGAAGCAGGCTCTTAACTAATAGCCGGTTGCATCATGTGCTCCTAGGCAACTTGTGAGTATGTGAAGTGTGTCACGTATTAATAAATTAGTACTTCCTCCATCTCCAAATAGATGTGTCAAATTTGTCAAAATTTGGATAAATCTAGACATTATTTAGTATATAGATTCATCCAAATTTTGAAAAACCTAAGACATCTATTTTGAGACAGAGTGGGAACTATCTTATATCTATTGTATGTGTTGGATATTCACTAGTAGAAAACAGGCTATCCGTTCGTGCCTCCTAACAGCATTAGTCCCGGTTCCGCCACGAATCGGGACTAATGCTGGCACGCGTCCCGGTTCGAGCTGGCACGGGGGCCGGAGGCATGCGTCCCGGTTGGTAGGGGGCATGCGGCCCGGTTTGTAACACAAACTGGGACTAAAGGTTGGGCGTCAGCCACGTGGCGTGGCACACACGTTTAGTCCCGCGACGTATGATCCCGCCCTCTAAAAATGCGACGCCCCAGCCCTCTGCCTCCACTCTGTTTTTTCTTGGTGGAAGGTGTGAGGGGTGTGCTAGTTTTTTTCCCTATGCATGCATTCAAGGTGTTTGATGAAATTTTTGAGTGAATGATCCCATTCAATTTCTCATAGAACAAAAATATAGAAGATGTCCGAGATGCACTTGAGCTTTCTCTCCTCTTTATTTCCCTCGATCGAGGTTAGCAATCTTATCTTTTCTCTGTCATTGATATAATGCATGTGTCGATGTGAATTGGTCATTTCACTATTTATGATGTCCTGTTTTTGATAAACTTACTTATATGATGCACATGAACGGTCGGGAATGGATGTACGGTGACCGGCGTGTACCCGGGTATATGAAAGGCATGGATAAATTTATCGATGTGGCTAAGGCAAACAAAGAGAATGGTTTTATACGTTGTCCATGTGTTCAATGTCGGAACAACAAGGAGTACTCTTCCTCGAAAATCATTCACGGCCACCTGATTATGAAAGGTTTCATGCCCAACTATAATTGTTGGACCAAGCACGGGGAAAGAGGGGTTATCATGGAAGATGGTGAAGAAGAAGATGATGATAACAATTATCATCATATGTTTCCTGAATACAGTGATACTGCAATGGAAGATAATGAAGAGGAAGGAGGTGAAGAACAGGCATCAGATGAGCTGTCTGATGAACTTGGTAGGGTCTTTTCTGATGCAAAGCGAGACTGTGAAACAGAAAATGAGAAGTTGAAGTTAGAGGGCATGTTAGAAGATCACAAGAAATTGTTGTACCCAAATTGTGAAGATGGCAGCACAAAGCTCGGTACCACACTGGAATTGCTTCGATGGAAGGCAGAGTGTGGTCTAACTGACTCCTCATTTGAAAATATGCTAAAAATAATGAAGCCGAAGTTTCCAAAACATAACGAACTTCCCTAGAGTACTTGCGAAGCAAAGAAGACTCTCTATCCTCTAGGATTAGATGTGCAAAAGATACATGCATGCATTAATGACTGCATCCTCTACCACGGTAAGGAGTATGAGAATTTAGATAAATGTCCGGTATGCAATGCATTGCGGTATAAGATCAGACGAGATGACCCTGGTGATGTTGAGGGAGAGCCCCTCCGGAAGAGGGTTCCTGCTAAGGTTATGTGGTATGCTCCTATAATACCAAGGTTGAAACGCATGTTCAGAAACAAAGAGCATGCTAGGTTATTGCGATGGCACAAAGAAGACCGTAAGAAAGACGAGAAGTTGAGACACCCTGCTGATGGGTCACAGTGGAGAAAAATCGAGAGAGACTTCCCAGACTTTGCAGGTGACGCAAGGAACTTATGGTTTGGTCTAAGTACGGATGGCATGAATCCTTTTGGGGAGCAGAGCTGCAGTCACAGCACCTGGCCCGTGACTCTATGTATCTACAACCTTCCTCCTTGGTTGTGCATGAAGCGTAAGTTCATTATCATGCCAGTGCTCATCCAAGGTCCGAAGCAACCAGGCAACAACATTGATATGTACCTTAGGCTATTAGTTGAAGAACTCTTAGAGCTGTGGGGCAAACCAGGTGTACGTGCGTGGGATGAGAACAAACAAGAGTCATTTGATCTACGAGGGTTCCTTTTCGTAACCATCAATGATTAGCCTGCTCTTAGTAACCTTTCAGGACAGACAAACAAGGGATATAAGGCATGTACGCACTGTTTAGATAAGACTAAAGGTATATATTTGCATAAATGCAAGAAGGTTGTGTACCTGGCGAATCGACGATTTCATCCGACCAATCATCCCGTAAGAAAGAAAGGCAAGCATTTCAAAGGTGAGGCAGATCACTGGAAGAAGCCTGAACTCCCTGCTGGTGATGATGTATTTGGTATGGTCAAGGACATAGAAGTAATATTTGGAAAGGGTCCCGGCGGTCAATCAGTTCCGAACGACGTCGCTACAGGACACGCACCAATGTGGAAGAAGAAATCTATATTTTGGGAGCTGCCATATTGGAAAGTCCTACGTGTCCGCTCTTCAATCGACATGATGCACGTGATGAAGAATCTTTGCGTGAACCTGCTAGGATTCCTAGGCGTGTATGGGAAGACAAAAGATACACCAGAAGCACGGGAGGACCAACAAATTATGAAAGACCCAAAGAACATGCATACACAGAACAAGACGGATAAAGGGCGTCACTTAAGTTGTGCCAGCTATGCTCTTACCAAAGCAGAGAAGGAAATCTTTTTTGAAGTCCTTTACAGTATCAAGGTGTCGTCTGGCTTCTCATCTAATATAAAGGGGATAATAAATATGGCAGAGAAAAAGTTCCAAAACCTGAAGTCTCATGACTGTCACGTGATTATGACGCAGTTGCTTCCGATTGCATTGAGGGGGCTTCTACCAGAAAATGTTCGAGTACCCATTGTGAAGCTGTGTGCATTCCTCAATGCAATATCTTAGAAGGTAATCAATCCAGATATTCTGCCAAGGTTACAGAAGGATGTGGTACAATGTCTTGTTAGTTTTGAGTTGGTGTTCCCACCATCCTTCTTCAATATTATGACGCATCTCTTGGTTCACCTAGTGGAAGAGATTTCCATTCTCGGTCCTGTATTTCTGCACAATATGTTCCCCTTTGAGAGGTTCATGGGAGTCTTAAAGAAATATGTTCATAACCGTGCTAGACCAGAAGGAAGCATCTCCAAGGGATATGGAACAGAGGAGGTCATTCAGTTTTGTGTTGACTTTATTCCTGACCTTAAGCCGATTGGTGTTTCTGAATCGCGGCATGAGGGAAGACAAAGCGGAAAAGGCACGCTGGGAAAGAAAGCAATGATATGTAGGGACGGGGATTCTTTCACTAAAGCACACTACACAGTTCTACATAATTCCACCTTGGCAGCTCAGTATATCGAGGAACACAAGAATATTGTACGCTCCAAAAACCCGGGGAAGCCTGAATCATGGATTACATATGAACACATGAAGTCTTTCAGTGGTTGGATGCGGACACATCTCTTGAATGACACCACTGTTGGAGATCAGCTATACTTGTTGGCCGCGTCACCATCTTCTACTATATTGAATTTCCAAGGGTACGAAATAAATGGGAATACATTCTACATGATCGCCCAAGATAAAAAGAGCACCAACCAATATAGTGGTGTCCGCTTTGATGCAACAGACGAGAATGGACAAAAGGACACATACTATGGTTACATAGAGGAGATATGGGAACTAGACTATGGAGTCTCTTTTAAGGTCCCTTTGTTTCGCTACAAATGGGTCAACCTAAATGGGGAAGGGATAAAGATAGACCAGTTGTACGGAATGACAACAGTGGATCTCAACAATCTTGGTTGTAGAGATGAACCATTCGTCCTAGCCAATGATGTGTCTCAGGTTTTCTATGTGAAGGACATGTCCTCCAGACCGAAAAAAAAGAAAAAATATGCAAACGAATACATCATATCATGAGCCAAAGCGTCACATAGTTCTTTCAGGAAAAAGAAACATCGTGGGAATCGAGGACAAGACAGACATGTCAGAAGATTATAATAAGTTTGATGAAATTCTGCCCTTCACAGTTAAAACTGACCCAAGCATTCCGTTAAGTGAAGAAGATGCTCCATGGTTACGTCTGAAGCGATCATAAGGAAGGACATATGCCAAGAAGTTCATGCTCATATTGTGTAACTCTAGTTCATGTCTGGCCGGGATATCTTATGATGTTTGCAATTTTCCAAGTTTAATAAATGTATTGTGTTAGTCCCAGTTTGTGGCTTGACCGGGACTATATATAGGGGGGCCTTTAGTCCCGGTTTTGTAGTCTCAGTTTTTAATATTAATAAATGTCTTGAGTGTTAGTCCCGTTTTGTGGCTGGACCGGGACTAAATGAAGGGAATATGCCTGAGAGGCAATAATAAAGTGGTTATTATCGTATTCCTTGTTTATGATAAATGTTTATTTTGCATGCTATAATTGTATTAATACGGAAACGTTAATACATGTCTGTTTAATAAACAAAAAGGAAGTTCCTAGTTATGCCTCTCTTATAAACTAGCTCATTGATTAACAAGATGATCAAAGTTTCCTGATCATGGACATTGGATGTTGTTAATAACGAGGTCACAACATTAGTGTAATAGTGTGATGAACATTCATCCGAAGTATAGCATTACGATCAAAGTCATTTAGTTTATATTGCTATAACAACTTACGAAGTGATCCTAATCCTTAGACCATGAGATCATGTCAATCACTAACACCGGAAGAGTTTCTTGATAACATCAAACGTCACACCGTACAGGGTGATTATCAAGATGGATTCAGAACTAATAAAGTGTTATGTTGAGGCCCATGGATCGAGAGTGGAATTTGTTCATCCCGATGACGGATAGATATACTCTGGGCCCTCTCGGTGATATCACATTGGTTAGCTTGCAAGCAAGTGATTTGATCACTAGAATGTTATATCACGGGAACGAGAAAAGAGTGCATGTCAGTAACGAGATCAAACTAGGTATGGAGATACCGATGATCGAATCTCGGACATGTAATATATCGCGAAACAAAGGGATTAAGATACTAGCGTAAAAGGTTCCGACGATCACAAGAAAGTCATCGTTGAATGTGTGGGAGTCAGTATGGGTCTCCAGATCCCACTTCTGATTATTGATCCGAGAGGGGTCTCGATCATGTCCGCATTATTCACGAACTGTAGGGTGACACACTTAAGAGACACCGACATCCAATTGGGGCAAAAGTTTCATGCCGAAAGAATGAACAAGCGCAGGAATTTATTTCACTAGATACCGAAACAGGTTTTCGGGTGAAATTGCATAAAGTGGTTATGCATGTGAAATAGAATTCTAGCAAGGGGTTATATGTGAATGTTTGTCATTAAAGTAATTGACAAAATTGTGAATAAAATAAAAGAGTTTTATTTAATGAGAGTTTGCATTAAATTTGGTGGAAATTTAATGGGAATTTGAGTGGGTTTTTGAGTGGAGAAAATTGAAGGGCCATTTTGTGAGTGGAGTGTCCACCCACATGAATGAGGGAGAGGTGGGGGCACCCTCCATGGCCGGCGGCCATGCCCCCTTGGGCTGCCCCCCTCCCCTATATAAGGAGCCCCTCCTCTCACTTCTCACTCACACCTCCTCGTGAAGGATCTCTCTCCCCCTCTAGAATTTATCCCCCATGGTCTCGGACTAGCGAGATACATGTTCCCGGTGGCTTTTCGGCAAAAAGAGTTGTGGTTCCGCTGCATCGCTGGAGCGAGGAGGCGGAGGTTGCTCGGTGCCTCGAACGTGTGTGCGAGCATGGATGCGCTGCTGATTTGCGGCGCTAAGACTTCCTCTCGATCTTGAGATCGGCAAGAGATCGTCTACATCAACCACGAGTTTGGACTCGTTAAGCTTTGTTGGTCTTCAAGGGTATGTTCTCTACAGATATACATCTGCCCGTTGTTTGTATCTAGTAGATAGATCTTGGTACATAGTTGTTCCCATCGTAGGAAATTTTTTGTTTTCTATGTTGCGAACCCTACAGTGGTATCAGAGCCGGATCTATGCGTAGATACTTTGCACGGGTAGTACACATATGAGTATGTGGGCGATGATGATCATTTTATTGCTTCTTAGTTGTACTTTGGATATTGGTGGCATAGTGGGATGAAGCGGCCCGGACAAACTTTACATGTCCTCGCACATGAGACCTGTACCACGCTTGACATGCAAATAGTTTTGCATAAGTGGCTAGCGGGTGTCTGTCTCTCCTACTATAGTCAATATCTAATTTGCAACAAGTTGTCAACAATTTGGTTATCCTCGTTGTGGTTCATGTTCGTAGGTAAGAACGGTTCTATCTTCGAAAGCCCTAAGCCACGTAAAACTTGCAATGGATAAATTAGAGGCGTCTAGTTTAGATTGTTGCTAGGCTAGTGTTATGATATGGTGATGTTGTAAGTAGAAGTATGAGATGATACTCTTACAACACACATAGCGTGTAAGTTCCATAGACCTTGGCCTTACACATAAAGGTATGATAGAGATCATACCACGGTGCACATGATGGAGATCATATGCGGGAACCATATCATTCCACTAATAAACATGTGATGTTTGATAGCATCTTATATTGCTTGTTTGGCGTTTTATTAGCATAATAAGATGATCCCTCGTTTAAATATCAAGATAAGAATGTGTTCTTCCTTTAGTATGCACCGATTATGTTCTCGTCGCTTCAAGACATCACGTGATGATCGGGTGTACTTGAATCCACGAGCATATCTCGGGTGTAAGACAGTTACACACGCGAATACTAAGGTTCTTACTTGGCGAGACTAGCATGTACAGACATGGCCTCGGAACACGGACCGAAAGGTTAAGCATGAGTCATATAGTAGATATGATGCCCATTTGATGCTCGCCTTTGAAGCTATACCGACTCACGTGATGATCGGACTTGGTGTAGTGGATTTGGTTCATGTAATCACCAAAAAGACACGAGGGATGTCGTTTTTGAGTGGGAGTTCATTTCTAATTTGGATTAGTAGAACTCAATTTATCATAAATTAAATCAAAGTGAATTTGCATAATTTGTTGTAGTCATTGGCATTCGTTCACCACCTTATGCGTAGTTGTAATTGAGATAATAGAACTATAGAATTCTGGATATATACTTTACAAACTGGTATCGTATTGTGTTGAGTGTCAATCTAAAGTTTAAAGTCCTATTGCAAACTTTCAGCAAACTCTATTTACTCCATGAAATTTAATAGTTGGTATTAAATCGAGAATAACAATTCCAGTGTTAGTATCTTAAGTATCATGTTTGCCTCCATGATTCTTGATTATTTTAATATCAAGTTTACCGAGGAGCTAAAAGAATTGTTTCAGAAACCATCATGTGTGACAGATATAACGATATCTGAAACAATGGTTTGGTTGCAATATGATAGAGTATAATATATGTGAAGGGAATATGCCCTGAGAGGCAATAATAAAGTGTTTATTATGTGTATTCCAAGTATATGATAGATGTTTATTTTGCATGCTATAATTGTATTAATACGGAAACGATAATACATGTGTGTTTAATAAACAAACAGAAAGTTCCTAGTTATGCCTCTCTCATAAACTAGCTCGTTGATTAACAAGATGATCAAGGTTTCCTGATCATGGACATTGGATGTTGTTAATAACGGGATCACAACATTAGTGTAATGGTGTGATGAACATTCATCCGAAGTATAGCATTACGATCAAAGTCATTGAGTTTATATTGCTATAACAACTTACGAAGTGATCCTAATCCTTAGACCATGAGATCATGTCAATCACTAACACCAGAAGAGTTTCTTGATAACATCAAACGTCACACCGTAACAGGGTGATTATAAAGATGGATTCAGAACTAATAAAGTGTTATGTTGAGGCTCATGGATCGAGAGTGGAATTTGTTCATCCCGATGACGGATAGATATACTCTGGGCCCTCTCGGTGATATCACATTGATTAGCTTGCAAGCAAGTGATTTGATCACTAGAATGTTATATCACAGGAACGAGAAAAGAGTGCATGTCGGTAACGAGATCAAACTAGGTATGGAGATACCGATGATCGAATCTCGGACATGTAATATATCGTGAAACAAAGGGATTAAGATATACTAGCGTAAAAGGTTCCGACGATCACAAGAAAGTCATCGTTGAATGTGTGGGAGTCAGTATGGGTCTCCAGATCCCGCTTCTGATTATTGATCCGAGAGGGGTCTCGATCATGTCCGCATTATTCACGAACCGTAGGGTGACACACTTAAGAGACACCGACATCCAATTGGATCAAATGTTTCATGACGAAAGAATGAACAAGCCAGGAATTTATTTCACTAGATACCGAAACAGGTTTTCGGGTGAAATTGCATAAAGTGGTTATGCATGTGAAATAGAATTCTAGCAAGGGGTTATTTGTGAATGTTTGTCATTAAAGTAATTGACAAAATTCTGAATAAAATAAAAGAGTTTTATTTAATGAGAGTTTGCATTAAATTTGGTGGAAATTTAATGGGAATTTGAGTGGACTTTTGAGTGGAGGGAATTTAAAGGAGATTTGTGAGTGGAGTGTCCACCCACATGAAGAGGGGAGGGCAAGGGGGCAGCCCCCATGCGCCGGCCACCCCCTTGGGGTTCCCCCCTCCTCCTATAAAAGGAGCCCCCCTCCTCACTTGTCTCTCACACCTCCTCGTGAAGGATCTCTCTCCCCCTCTAGAATTTATCCCGCATGGTATCGGACTAGCGAGATACATGTTCCCGGTGGCTATTCGGCAAGAAAGAGTTGTGCTTCCGCTGCATCGCTGGAGCGAGGAGGCGGAGGTTGCTCGGTGCCTCGAACGTGTGTGCGAGCACGGATGCGCTGCTGATTTGCGGCGCTAGGACTTCCTCTCGATCTTGAGATCGGCAAGAGATCGTCTACATCAACCACGAGTTGAACTCGTTAAGCTTTGTCGATCTTCAAGGGTATGTTCTCTATGGATATACATCCGCCCGTTGTTTGTATCTAGTAGATAGATCTTGGTATATAGTTCACATCGTAGGAAAATTTTTGTTTTCTATGCTGCGAACCCTACAATATGTTCTCATATTGGATGAGAATTTACGAAGGTTGGAGATGCTAGACATCCTAATCATCCAAAAGGGTTTTGGAAAGTGATGTTATACTCACGATTCGCCTTTATAAGCTACAGTATCTTGATCATGAAAGTCGTCATGATAAGGATGAATAGAAGATGTATGTAAAGTGTTTACTACACTAAAAGATTACTAAAGAATGGATTTTGAAAGAATACCGATCATTTTTGATGATGGTGATCTACTTCAAAGTGCAAGTCCAAAGGTATTATTATTTGAATATACACGCTTTGGACTATGTGTCATGTATATGGCGCCACTGTTGATGTTGATAGATTCTTTTAAAAGGAAAAGGAAATGCTGAAAGAGAATCTATAAAATATACTTGGAAGAAAAGAAAAGATTGGAAATATCCAATTTAGGTATATATATGATATACATGTTATGGTTCTTGGGTTTTGGATACCGAATTGGTTGGTATGAAATTTCATACGGAACAACGCAATTCATGAACCACAATGGCCTAAGTAACTAGCATGAGAATATGTGATGATGTTCATCGAAAACAAACAAACCGTTGTTTGTATTTCTCGTTGACATCAAAGCTTGACTTCAAGATTTGTTTTAATAATTGTTATTTAGATCTGGTATTATGAGAACAAAGGTTGTTCAAATAATTACCGTATTCCATATAAGATGGATGATTTACAAATCTAGTTGGAGAAATCACATCCATAAAACCTAATGCTAAAATGTCGCAAGACAAATGATTGAACTATCACTTACGAAGTGACATCGCCGTTTAAATTATATTGGAAAGAAAACATGAAGAAACTCCATATGCATGGATTTTTGGAGTCTTTGATTTGTCAAGTGACGCTTGTGAGACTTTCCACGTGATAATTAAAACTTCGTTCAAAGGCCAAAGAAAAACGAACAACTAAATTATTGGAATTTATACATATCGATGTATGTATTCCATTATGTGTAGTCGTAAGCGATGGGTTTCAACTTCATATGCTTTCTCTGGAAATTTGAGTGAATATTCACTTAATGAGAAAGAAGTATGAAATATTTGAAAAACGTTTCAAAGACTTTCAAGATGAAGTGGATAATCATTGTAACAAGAAAATAAATGGTTTATGATTTTATCATAAGGGATTTGTTTGAGTTACAAGTGTAACAAGAAAATAAATGAATTATGATTTTATCATAAAGGGATTTATTTGAGTTACAAGTTTAGCAAAACACCTAGATTTACATCTCCCGAAACACCATACGAATATGGAATGTTTGAGATTTGTAATGAAACCTTGTTTGACATGGTTGGATCAAAGGTGTTATTTATAAAACTGCCATTATGTTTTAAAAGATTAAAGCTTTAGAGACTTCCACTTTTACACTGAAAAGAGCTCCATCTTGATCCGTTGAAATGACACCATGGAAGTTATGGTTTGGGGTAAAACCCAAGTTGTCATTTCTTAAATTTTGGTATGCTAAACATAAGTTAGATGTTTACAACCGAAGTCGGATGAGCATGTATTTGTAGGTTATTTCGAATAACAATTGGTTATTCCTCCATAACATCAAGGACAAAAGGGTTTGTCGCCTGAAACGTGAAGTTTCTTGAAGAAGGGATTTTTCATAAAAGATAAGTGGGAGGACAATAGAACTTTGATAAGGTTAACGAACCTTAGCTATATGTGCTGAGTTGCGCAGCGTCGGAAAATGTTCCGGAGGAAGCCAGAATGCTCATGGATTATGTGCCTCAAAGGTTGCGGTCACGGAGGTCTAAAGTTCCTATTGAACCAAGAAGGTCGGATAAACAATCAAATGATTAATATTTGAGAGTAAATCATTATTGTTTGACAATGATGAACCGACTATATGCAAAGAAGCGATGATGGGCCCTGACTCCGTCAAATGGCTTGAAGCCATAAAATCCGTGATAGTTCCATACACGAGAAATCAAGTTTTGAACTTGGAAGACCCTCCGGAAAGGTGTAAAAACCTATCGGTCGTATTTGGATCTATAAAGAAACAGACATGGATGTCTCACATCTATGAAATATTCGACATGTCATAAAGTATTTTACGACAATGTTCAAGGAGTTGACTATGACAAGATTTGATCTTTCATAGCGATATTTAGTCTGTACGAATTAAATTAGCAACCACTACATATAATTTGGTATATGGTAGATGAATAAACAAAACAAAATTCTTCTAATAGAATGATTACCTAGGACGTGTACATGACACGGTCCAAAGGGTTTTGTTAAAATTCAAAGGATGCTAAAAGGGCATGCAAACTTCAATGGTTGAAGTAAGCATCGCGGAGTTGGAATCTTCACCGTGATGAAAAAGGAGTTTTCATCTGGAGACGATGAAGATGCTTGCATTTGCAAGAAATTAAGTGGGAGCGCTGAGACATATTTCTAATACATTATGTGAAGGACATCTTGTTGATTAGAAATGATGTATCTTTTATTAACAAAGGTTAAGGATTTCATTTTGATGAAAGACTTAGGCAAAACCCGAATATTTAGCATGAATGTCTATAGTGGATAGACGGTGACGCTAATATGGTTGGGCCAAACGTACATATATGAGATATTGAAGGAGTTCAATATAGAAACGACAAGAAACGGTTCTTGTTGCATGGAAAGGAATTGAATCACGATTCAAGTGTATCGACACTTGATAAGTGAAACAAGATTCAAGTGCTTTGACACTTGATGAGTGAAATCACGAGAATGTTTTGATCAATCATACCATGATATGTACACATCCAGATATGTCCTATGCTCTAAGTGTTATGAGCATACACCAGAATGAATCATAAAATGATCATTGGACGATAGTGAGAATATTCTTATGATCTTTTGGAAGAACTAAGAATATATTTGTGTAGAGGTGACAAACAATTACATATAGTTCATTGTAAAGCATTACATTGATACTAGTTTTGTCACAAGATACAAATTAAGTTTATCTCAATTTAAACTATGGGTGGCACAATGTAATGGAAAGGAGATTCCATGATGGATTTGGATGAATTCCAAAGTTAAGACATTGTGACGGATACTACAACAAAAGGCTAAGTATATGACTGCTATAGTAGCAGCAAAGGAGGGAATTTGTGTCAAGAAGTTTGTTATCAAACTAAGGTGTGGTTCGCAACGGGCTAACACTAAAGATATATTGTATGACAATAGTATCGACATGATTTAACCCCAAGGAACTAAAGGTCTCACCGAAAGACCAAATTTATACAATGCCATCTCATTGGAGAATGAGTGATGCGTGAAGACGCAAAGACATGCAAATACACATGGACCTGAAGCGTCAGATCCGTAGATTATGTTAACCACTTGCAATTGCGTATATGGAACACCGGAAAGCCATAAGTGTTCAATACGCAAAGTTTTCAAACTAGATTATTGTCTCTAGTGCAAGTGGGAGACTGAAGGGAATATGCCCGAGAGGCAATAATAAAGTGGTTATTATCGTATTCCTTGTTTATGATAAATGTTTATTTTGCTTGCTATAAGTGTATTAATACGGAAACGTTAATACATGTGTGTTTATAAACAAAAAGGAAGTTCCTAGTTATGCCTCTCTTATAAACTAGCTCGTTGATTAACAAGATGATCAAAGTTTCCTAATCATGGACATTGGATGTTGTTAATAACGAGGTCACAACATTAGTGTAATGGTGTGATGAACATTCATCCGAAGTATAGAATTACGATCAAAGTCATTGAGTTTATATAGCTATAACAACTTACGAAGTGATCCTAATCCTTAGACCATGAGATCATGTCAATCACTAACACCGGAAGAGTTTCTTGATAACATCAAACGTCACACCGTACAGGGTGATTATAAAGATGGATTCAGAACTAATAAAGTGTTATGTTGAGGCCCATGGATCGAGAGTGGAATTTGTTCATCCCGATGACGGATAGATATACTCTGGGCCCTATCGGTGATATCACATTTGTTAGCTTGCAAGCAAGTGATTTGATCACTAGAATGTTATATCACGGGAACGAGAAAAGAGTGCATGTCAGTAACGAGATCAAACTAGGTATGGAGATACCGATGATCGAATCTCGGACATGTAATATATCGCGAAACAAAGGGATTAAGATACTAGCGTAAAAGGTTCCGACGATCACAAGAAAGTCATCGTTGAATGTGTGGGAGTCAGTATGGGTCTCCAGATCCCACTTCTGATTATTGATCCGAGAGGGGTCTCGATCATGTCCGCATTATTCATGAACCGTAGGGTGACACACTTAAGAGACACCGACATCCAATTGGAGCAAAAGTTTCATGCCGAAAGAATGAACAAGCGCAGGAATTTATTTCACTAGATACCGAAATAGGTTTTCGGGTGAAATTGCATAAAGTGCTTATGCATGTGAAATAGAATTCTAGCAAGGGGTTATATGTGAATGTTTGTCATTAAAGTAATTGACAAAATTGTGAATAAAATAAAAGAGTTTTATTTAATGAGAGTTTGCATTAAATTTGGTGGAAATTTAATGGGAATTTGAGTGGGTTTTTGAGTGGAGAAAATTGAAGGGCCATTTTGTGAGTGGAGTGTCCACCCACATGAATGAGGGAGAGGTGGGGGCACCCTCCATGGACGGCGGCCATGCCCCCTTGGGCTGCCCCCCTCCCCTATAAAAGGAGCCCCTCCTCTCACTTCTCACTCACACCTCCTCGTGAAGGATCTCTCTCCCCCTCTAGAATTTATCCCCCACGGTCTCGGACTAGCGAGATACATGTTCCCGGTTGCTTTTCTGCAAGAAAGAGTTGTGCTTCCGCTGCATCGCTGGAGCGAGGAGGCGGAGGTTGCTCGGTGCCTCGAACGTGTGTGCGAGCACGGATGCGCTGCTGATTTGCGGCGCTAGGACTTCCTCTCGATCTTGAGATCGGCAAGAGATCGTCTACATCAACCACGAGTTTGGACTCGTTAAGCTTTGTCGGTCTTTAAGGGTATGTTCTCTACGGATATACATCCGTCCGTTGTTTGTATCTAGTAGATAGATCTTGGTACATAGTTGTTCCCATCGTAGGAAATTTTTTGTTTTCTATGCTGCGAACCCTACAGTGGTATCAGAGCCGGATCTATGCGTAGATACTTTGCACGGGTAGTACACATATGAGTATGTGGGCGATGATAATCATTTTATTGCTTCTTAGTTGTACTTTGGATATTGGTGGCATAGTGGGATGAAGCGGCCCGGATAAACTTTACATGTCCTCGCACATGAGACCTGTTCCACGCTTGACATGCAACTAGTTTTGCATAAGTGGCTAGCGGGTGTCTGTCTCTCCTACTATAGTCAATATCTAATTTGCAACAAGTTGTCAACAATTTGGTTATCCTCGTTGTTGTTCATGTTCGTAGGTAAGAACGGTTCTATCTTCGAAAGCCCTAAGCCACGTAAAACTTGCAATGGATAAATTAGAGGCGTCTAGTTTAGATTGTTGGTGGGCTAGTGTTATGATATGGTGATGTTGTAAGTAGAAGTATGAGATGATACTCTTACAACACACATAGCGTGTAAGTTCCATAGCCCTTGGCCTTAAACATTAAGGTATGATAGAGATCATACCACGGTGCACATGATGGAGATCATATGCGGGAACCATATCATTCCACTAATAAACATGTGATGTTTGATAGCATCTTATATTTCTTGTTTGGCGTTTTATTAGCATAATAAGATGATC
Organism: Avena sativa; assembly: GCA_916181665.1. NCBI lineage: Eukaryota > Viridiplantae > Streptophyta > Magnoliopsida > Poales > Poaceae > Avena > Avena sativa. The sequence continues at coordinate 442,700,290 of OV702282.1, read as the reverse complement.
CCTCATTTAAATATCAAGATAAGAATGTGTTCTTCCTTTAGTATGCACCGATTATGTTCTCGTCGCTTCAAGACATCACGAGATGATCGGGTGTACTTGAATCCACGAGCATATCTCGGGTGTAAGACAGTTACACACGCGAATACTAAGGTTCTTACTTGGCGATCCTATCATGTACAGACATGGCCTCGGAACACGGACCGAAAGGTTAAGCATGAGTCATATAGTAGATATGATGCCCATTTGATGCTCTCCTTTGAATCTATACCGACTCACGTGATGATCGGACTTGGTGTAGTGGATTTGGTTCATGTAATCACCAAAAAGACACGAGGGATGTCGTTTTTGAGTGGGAGTTCATTTCTAATTTGGATTAGTAGAACTCAATTTATCATAAATTAAATCAAAGTGAATTTGCATAATTTTTTGTAGTCATTGGCATTCGTTCACCACCTTATGCATAGTTGTAATTGAGTTAATAGAACTATAGAATTCTGGATATATACTTTACAAACTGGTATCGTATTGTGTTGAGTGTCAATCTAAAGTTTAAAGTCCTATTGCAAAATTTCAGCAAACTCTATTTACTCCGTGAAATTTAATAGTTGGTATTAAATCGAGAGTAACAATTCCAGTGTTAGTATCTTAAGTATCATGTTTGCCTCCATGATTCTTGATTATTTTAATATCAAGTTTATCGAGGAGCTGAAAGAATTGTTTCAGAAACCATCATGTGTGACAGATATAACAATATCTGAAACAATGTTTTGGTTGCAATATGATAGAGTATAATATATGTTCTCATATTGAATGAGAATTTACGAAGGTTGGAGATGCTAGACATCCTAATCATCCAAAAGGGTTTTGGAAAGTAATGTTATACTCACGATTCGCCTTTATAAGCTACAGTAGCTTGATCATGAAAGTCGTCATGATAAGGATGAATAGAAGATGTATGTAAAGTGTTTACTACACTAAAAGATTACTAAAGAATGGATTTTGAAAGAATACCGATCATTTTTTATGATGGTGATCTACTTCAAAGTGCAAGTCCAAAGGTATTATTATTTGAATATACACGCTTTGGACTATGTGTCATGTATATGGCGCCACTGTTGATGTTGATAGATTCTTTTAAAAGGAAAAGGAAATGCTGAAAGAGAATCTATAAAATATACTTGGCAGAAAAAAAAAGATTGGAAATATCCAATTTAGGTATATATATGATATACATGTTATGGTTATATTATTTGCTTGTTAAACAATGTGGTTCTAGGGTATTTGATACCGAATTGGTTGGTATGAAATTTCATATTTATTCCCATTTGGTGACACCATCCGGGACAAGGTACACGCCGCACGACATAATGTCGACACTCACCCCTATCATTAGTGCTGCCTGGCCCAGCCTGCCGAAATCCCTCCAACCGGGACTAAGATGAACCTTTAGTATATTGAAAATCCGAACAATGAAAATCCTTCGCGTGGTGTCATATTATGTGACATAGTTAAAAGGAAAAATACCAGACTTGGTATGTTGATCATGTCTCGAAAAAACCTTCACAAAATGACCTATCATGTTCGAGATTTCATTGCTTTCGGTCCAAATGACCAATGTTATATGCTGAATCACGTCATAGTTTGTGATGTTGTGCCCATATTATGCATGCATGTGGACATTGGTATGGAGAACAATGTTGCAGGAGGAAGTTTTCCTTTTCGTCACACGGAAAAGCCCTTTTCCATTTTCCGAGCGCAAAAAATGGGTCATTTTGTGAAGTAACCACCAAAATGCTGTTTCAGAATGCTACCGTCCCATTTTTCTAAAATACTAGACCACCTTACATGGACTATCTTCCAACCGGGACATCTCAAACCTTTTCGTCCATCCCGGGTAAAAAGGACAAATGTCTGCCGAATCGGTAGGAAGTGGGTCCGGTTTGTACTATAGGTACATGATCTAACGCCCGTGATTTTTTGAAAAAAATCATTTTTAGACTCGCAATATGTGGTTTCTTCAGAGATCCAATGCAATTTCCAACGATGCTCGTCCCCTATCTTCATGCACGCCGGTTCGACCATAGTTAGAAATTCAAAAAATTCAAAACGGGCATAAGAAATTCAAAAAAAATCCGAACAATGAAAATCCTTCGCGTGGTGTCATATTATGTGACATAGTTGAAAGGAAAAATACCAGACTTGGTATATTGATCATGTCTCGAAAAAACCTTCACACGATGACCTATCATGTTCGAGGTTTCATGGCTTTCGGTCCAAATGACCGATGTTATGTGCTGAATCACGGCATAGTTTGTGATGATGTGTCCATATTATGCATGCATGTGGACATTGGTATGGAGAACAGTGTTGCAGGAGGAAGTTTTCCTTTTCGTCGCACGGAAAAGCCCTTTTCCATTTTCCGAGCGCAAAAAATGGGTCGTTTTGTGAAGTAACCACCAAAATGCTGTTTCAGAATGCTACCGTCCCAATTTTCTAAAATACTAGACCACCTTACATGGACTATCTCCCAACCGGGACATCTCAAACCTTTTTGTCCATCTCGGGTAAAAAGGACAAATGTCTGCCGAATCAGTAGGAAGTGAGTCCGGTTTGTACTACAGGTACATGATCTAATGCCCATGATTTTTTGAAAAAATCATTTTTGACTCGCAATATGTGGTTTCTTCAGATATCCAATGCAATTTCTAACGATGCTCGTCCCCTATCTTCATGCATGCCGGTTCGACCATAGTTAGAAATTCAAAAAATTCAAAACGGGCATAAGAAATTCAAAAAAATCCGAACAATGAAAATCCTTCGCGTGGTGTCATATTATGTGACATAGTTGAAAGTAAAAATACCAGACTTGGTATATTGATCATGTCTCGAAAAAACCTTCACAAAATGACCTATCATGTTCGAGGTTTCATGGCTTTCGGTCCGAATGACCGATGTTATGTGCTGAATCACTGCATAGTTTGTGATGTTGTGCCCATATTATGCATGCATGTGTACATTGGTATGGAGAACATTGTTGCGGGAGGAAGTTTTCCTTTTCCTCGCACGGAAAAGCCCTTTTCCATTTTCCGAGCGCAAAAAATGGGTCGTTTTGTGAAATAACCACCAAAATGCTGTTTCAGAATGCTATCGTCCGTTTTTTCTAAAATACTATACCACCTTACATGGACTATCTTGCAACCGGGACATCTCAAACCTTTTCGTCCATCCCGGGTAAAAAGGACAAATGTTTGCCGAATCGGCAGGAAGTGGGTCCGGTTTGTACTACAGGTATATGATCTAATGCCCGTGATTTTTTTACAAAAATCATTTTTAGACTCGCAATATGTGGTTTCTTCAGATATCCAATGCAATTTCTAATGATGCTCGTCCCCTATCTTCATGCATTCCGGTTCGACCATAGTTAGAAATTCAAAAAATTCAAAACGGGCATAAGAAATTCAAATAAAATCCAAACAATGAAAATCCTTCGCGTGGTGTCATATTATGTGACATAGTTGAAAGGAAAAATACCATACTTGGTATATTGATCATGTCTCAAAAAAACCTTCACAAAATGACCTATCATGTTCGAGGTTTCATGGCTTTCGGTCCAAATAACCGATGTTATGTGCTGAATCACGGCATAGTTTGTGATGATGTGCCCATATTATGCATGTGGACATTGGTATGGAGAACAATGTTGCAGGAGGAAGTTTTCCTTTTCGTCGCACGGAAAAGCCCTTTTCCATTTTCCGAGCGCAAAAAATGGGTCGTTTTGTGAAGTAACCACCAAAATGCTGTTTCAGAATGCTACCGTCCCATTTTTCTAAAATACTAGACCACCTTACATGGACTATCTCCCAACCGGGACATCTCAAACCTTTTCGTCCATCCCGGGTAAAAAGGACAAATGTCTGCCGAATCGGCAGGAAGTGGGTCCGGTTTGTACTACAGGTATATGATCTAATGCCCGTGATTTTTTTACAAAAATCATTTTTAGACTCGCAATATGTGGTTTCTTCAGATATCCAATGCAATTTCTAACGATGCTCGTCCCCTATCTTCATGCACGCCGGTTCGACCATAGTTAGAAATTCAAAAAATTCAAAACTGGCATAAGAAATTCAAAAAAAATCCGAACAATGAAAATCCTTCGCGTGGTGTCATATTATGTGACATAGTTGAAAGGAAAAATACCAGACTTGGTATGTTGATCATGTCTCGAAAAAACCTTCACAAAATGACCTATCATGTTCGAGGTTTCATGGCTTTCGGTCCAAATGGCCGATGTTATGTGCTGAATCACGGCATTGTTTGTGATGATGTGCCCATATTATGCATGCATGTGGACATTGGTATGGAGAACAATGTTGCAGGAGGAAGTTTTCCTTTTCGTCGCACGGAAAAGCCCTTTTCCATTTTCCGAGCGCAAAAAATGGGTCGTTTTGTGAAGTAACCACCAAAATGCTGTTTCAGAATGCTACCGTCCCAATTTTCTAAAATACTAGACCACCTTACATGGACTATCTCCCAACCGGGACATCTCAAACCTTTTTGTCCATCTCGGGTAAAAAGGACAAATGTCTGCCGAATCAGTAGGAAGTGAGTCCGGTTTGTACTACAGGTACATGATCTAATGCCCATGATTTTTTGAAAAAATCATTTTTGACTCGCAATATGTGGTTTCTTCATATATCCAATGCAATTTCTAACGATGCTCGTCTCCTATCTTCATGCATGCCGGTTCGACCATAGTTAGAAATTCAAAAAATTCAAAACGGGCATAACAAATTCAAAAAAATCCGAACAATGAAAATCCTTCGCGTGGTGTCATATTATGTGACATAGTTGAAAGTAAAAATACCAGACTTGGTATATTGATCATGTCTCGAAAAAACCTTCACAAAATGACCTATCATGTTCGAGGTTTCATGGCTTTCGGTCCGAATGACCGATGTTATGTGCTGAATCACTGCATAGTTTGTGATGTTGTGCCCATATTATGCATGCATGTGTACATTGGTATGGAGAACATTGTTGCGGGAGGAAGTTTTCCTTTTCCTCGCACGGAAAAGCCCTTTTCCATTTTCCGAGCGCAAAAAATGGGTCGTTTTGTGAAATAACCACCAAAATGCTGTTTCAGAATGCTATCGTCCGTTTTTTCGAAAATACTATACCACCTTACATGGACTATCTCCCAACCGGGACATCTCAAACCTTTTCGTCCATCCCGGGTAAAAAGGACAAATGTCTGCCGAATCGGTAGGAAGTGGGTCCGGTTTGTACTACAGGTATATGATCTAATGCCGTGATTTTTTTACAAAAATCATTTTTAGACTCGCAATATGTGGTTTCTTCAGATATCCAATGCAATTTCTAATGATGCTCGTCCCCTATCTTCATGCATTCCGGTTCGACCATAGTTAGAAATTCAAAAAATTCAAAACGGGCATAAGAAATTCAAATAAAATCCAAACAATGAAAATCCTTCGCGTGGTGTCATATTATGTGACATAGTTGAAAGGAAAAATACCTTACTTGGTATATTGATCATGTCTCGAAAAAACCTTCACAAAATGACCTATCATGTTCGAGGTTTCATGGCTTTCGGTCCAAATGACCGATGTTATGTGCTGAATCACGGCATAGTTTGTGATGATGTGCCCATATTATGCATGTGGACATTGGTATGGAGAACAATGTTGCAGGAGGAAGTTTTCCTTTTCGTCGCACGGAAAAGCCCTTTTCCATTTTCCGAGCGCAAAAAATGGGTCGTTTTGTGAAGTAACCACCAAAATGTTGTTTCAGAATGCTACCGTCCCATTTTTCTAAAATACTAGACCACCTTACATGGACTATCTCCCAACTGGGACATCTCAAACCTTTTCGTCCATCCCGGGTAAAAAGGACAAATGTCTGCCGAATCGGCAGGAAGTGGGTCCGGTTTGTACTATAGGTACATGATCTAACGCCCGTGATTTTTTGAAAAAAATCATTTTTAGACTCGCAATATGTGGTTTCTTCAGAGATCCAATGCAATTTCCAACGATGCTCGTCCCCTATCTTCATGCACGCCGGTTCGACCATAGTTAGAAATTCAAAAAATTCAAAACGGGCATAAGAAATTCAAAAAAAATCCGAACAATGAAAATCCTTCGCGTGGTGTCATATTATGTGACATAGTTGAAAGGAAAAATACCAGACTTGGTATGTTGATCATGTCTCGAAAAAACCTTCACAAAATGACCTATCATGTTCGAGGTTTCATGGTTTCGGTCCAAATGGCCGATGTTATGTGCTGAATCACGGCATAGTTTGTGATGATGTGCCCATATTATGCATGCATGTGGACATTGGTATGGAGAACAATGTTGCAGGAGGAAGTTTTCCTTTTCGTCGCACGGAAAAGCCCTTTTCCATTTTCCGAGCGCAAAAAATGGGTCGTTTTGTGAAGTAACCACCAAAATGCTGTTTCAGAATGCTACCGTCCCATTTTTCTAAAATACTAGACCACCTTACATGGACTATCTCCCAACCGGGACATCTCAAACCTTTTCGTCCATCCCGGGTAAAAAGGACAAATGTCTGCCGAATCGGCAGGAAGTGGGTCCGGTTTGTACTACAGGTATATGATCTAATGCCCGTGATTTTTTTACAAAAATCATTTTTAGACTCGCAATATGTGGTTTCTTCAGATATCCAATGCAATTTCTAACGATGCTCGTCCCCTATCTTCATGCACGCCGGTTCGACCATAGTTAGAAATTCAAAAAATTCAAAACTGGCATAAGAAATTCAAAAAAAATCCGAACAATGAAAATCCTTCGCGTGGTGTCATATTATGTGACATAGTTGAAAGGAAAAATACCAGACTTGGTATGTTGATCATGTCTCGAAAAAACCTTCACAAAATGACCTATCATGTTCGAGGTTTCATGGCTTTCGGTCCAAATGGCCGATGTTATGTGCTGAATCACGGCATTGTTTGTGATGATGTGCCCATATTATGCATGCATGTGGACATTGGTATGGAGAACAATGTTGCAGGAGGAAGTTTTCCTTTTCGTCGCACGGAAAAGCCCTTTTCCATTTTCCGAGCGCAAAAAATGGGTCGTTTTGTGAAGTAACCACCAAAATGCTGTTTCAGAATGCTACCGTCCCAATTTTCTAAAATACTAGACCACCTTACATGGACTATCTCCCAACCGGGACATCTCAAACCTTTTTGTCCATCTCGGGTAAAAAGGACAAATGTCTGCCGAATCAGTAGGAAGTGAGTCCGGTTTGTACTACAGGTACATGATCTAATGCCCATGATTTTTTGAAAAAATCATTTTTGACTCGCAATATGTGGTTTCTTCAGATATCCAATGCAATTTCTAACGATGCTCGTCTCCTATCTTCATGCATGCCGGTTCGACCATAGTTAGAAATTCAAAAAATTCAAAACGGGCATAACAAATTCAAAAAAATCCGAACAATGAAAATCCTTCGCGTGGTGTCATATTATGTGACATAGTTGAAAGTAAAAATACCAGACTTGGTATATTGATCATGTCTCGAAAAAACCTTCACAAAATGACCTATCATGTTCGAGGTTTCATGGCTTTCGGTCCGAATGACCGATGTTATGTGCTGAATCACTGCATAGTTTGTGATGTTGTGCCCATATTATGCATGCATGTGTACATTGGTATGGAGAACATTGTTGCGGGAGGAAGTTTTCCTTTTCCTCGCACGGAAAAGCCCTTTTCCATTTTCCGAGCGCAAAAAATGGGTCGTTTTGTGAAATAACCACCAAAATGCTGTTTCAGAATGCTATCGTCCGTTTTTTCGAAAATACTATACCACCTTACATGGACTATCTCCCAACCGGGACATCTCAAACCTTTTCGTCCATCCCGGGTAAAAAGGACAAATGTCTGCCGAATCGGTAGGAAGTGGGTCCGGTTTGTACTACAGGTATATGATCTAATGCCGTGATTTTTTTACAAAAATCATTTTTAGACTCGCAATATGTGGTTTCTTCATATATCCAATGCAATTTCTAATGATGCTCGTCCCCTATCTTCATGCATTCCGGTTCGACCATAGTTAGAAATTCAAAAAATTCAAAACGGGCATAAGAAATTCAAATAAAATCCAAACAATGAAAATCCTTCGCGTGGTGTCATATTATGTGACATAGTTGAAAGGAAAAATACCTTACTTGGTATATTGATCATGTCTCGAAAAAACCTTCACAAAATGACCTATCATGTTCGAGGTTTCATGGCTTTCGGTCCAAATGACCGATGTTATGTGCTGAATCACGGCATAGTTTGTGATGATGTGCCCATATTATGCATGTGGACATTGGTATGGAGAACAATGTTGCAGGAGGAAGTTTTCCTTTTCGTCGCACGGAAAAGCCCTTTTCCATTTTCCGAGCGCAAAAAATGGGTCGTTTTGTGAAGTAACCACCAAAATGTTGTTTCAGAATGCTACCGTCCCATTTTTCTAAAATACTAGACCACCTTACATGGACTATCTCCCAACTGGGACATCTCAAACCTTTTCGTCCATCCCGGGTAAAAAGGACAAATGTCTGCCGAATCGGCAGGAAGTGGGTCCGGTTTGTACTATAGGTACATGATCTAACGCCCGTGATTTTTTGAAAAAAATCATTTTTAGACTCGCAATATGTGGTTTCTTCAGAGATCCAATGCAATTTCCAACGATGCTCGTCCCCTATCTTCATGCACGCCGGTTCGACCATAGTTAGAAATTCAAAAAATTCAAAACGGGCATAAGAAATTCAAAAAAAATCCGAACAATGAAAATCCTTCGCGTGGTGTCATATTATGTGACATAGTTGAAAGGAAAAATACCAGACTTGGTATGTTGATCATGTCTCGAAAAAACCTTCACAAAATGACCTATCATGTTCGAGGTTTCATGGTTTCGGTCCAAATGGCCGATGTTATGTGCTGAATCACGGCATAGTTTGTGATGATGTGCCCATATTATGCATGCATGTGGACATTGGTATGGAGAACAATGTTGCAGGAGGAAGTTTTCCTTTTCGTCGCACGGAAAAGCCCTTTTCCATTTTCCGAGCGCAAAAAATGGGTCGTTTTGTGAAGTAACCACCAAAATGCTGTTTCAGAATGCTACCGTCCCATTTTTCTAAAATACTAGACCACCTTACATGGACTATCTCCCAACCGGGACATCTCAAACCTTTTCGTCCATCCCGGGTAAAAAGGACAAATGTCTGCCGAATCAGTAGGAAGTGAGTCCGGTTTGTACTACAGGTACATGATCTAATGCCCGTGATTTTTTGAAAAAATCATTTTTGACTCGCAATATGTGGTTTCTTCAGATATCCAATGCAATTTCTAACGATGCTCGTCCCCTATCTTCATGCATGCCGGTTCGACCATAGTTAGAAATTCAAAAAATTCAAAACGGGCATAAGAAATTCAAAAAAATCCGAACAATGAAAATCCTTCGCGTGGTGTCATATTATGTGACATAGTTGAAAGTAAAAATACCAGACATGGTATATTGATCATGTCTCGAAAAAACCTTCACAAAATGACCTATCATGTTCGAGGTTTCATGGCTTTTGGTCCGAATGACCGATGTTATGTGCTGAATCACTGCATAGTTTGTGATGTTGTGCCCATATTATGCATGCATGTGTACATTGGTATGGAGAACATTGTTGCGGGAGGAAGTTTTCCTTTTCCTCGCACGGAAAAGCCCTTTTCCATTTTCCGAGCGCAAAAAATGGGTCGTTTTGTGAAATAACCACCAAAATGCTGTTTCAGAATGCTATCGTCCGTTTTTTCTAAAATACTATACCACCTTACATGGACTATCTCCCAACCGGGACATCTCAAACCTTTTCGTCCATCCCGGGTAAAAAGGACAAATGTCTGCCGAATCGGCAGGAAGTGGGTCCGGTTTGTACTACAGGTATATGATCTAATGCCCGTGATTTTTTTACAAAAATCATTTTTAGACTCGCAATATGTGGTTTCTTCAGATATCCAATGCAATTTCTAACGATGCTCGTCCCCTATCTTCATGCATTCCGGTTCGACCATAGTTAGAAATTCAAAAAATTCAAAACGGGCATAAGAAATTCAAATAAAATCCAAACAATGAAAATCCTTCGCGTGGTGTCATATTATGTGACATAGTTGAAAGGAAAAATACCATACTTGGTATATTGATCATGTCTCGAAAAAACCTTCACAAAATGACCTATCATGTTCGAGGTTTCATGGCTTTCGGTCCAAATGACCGATGTTATGTTCTGAATCATGGCATAGTTTGTGATGATGTGCCCATATTATGCATGCATGTGGACATTGGTATGGAGAACAATGTTGCAGGAGGAAGTTTTCCTTTTCGTCGCAGGGAAAAGCCCTTTTCCATTTTCCGAGCGCAAAAAATGGGTCGTTTTGTGAAGTAACCACCAAAATGCTGTTTCAGAATGCTACCGTCCCATTTTTCTAAAATACTAGACCACCTTACATGGACTATCTCCCAACCGGGACATCTAAAACCTTTTCGTCCATCCCGGGTAAAAAGGACAAATGTCTGCCGAATCGGTAGGAAGTGGGTCCGGTTTGTATTACAGGTACATGATCTAATGCCCGTGATTTTTTGAAAAATCATTTTTGACTCGCAATATGTGGTTTGTTCAGATATCCAATGCAATTTGTAACGATGCTCGTCCCCTATCTTCATGCATGCCGGTTCGACCATAGTTAGAAATTCAAAAAATTCAAAACGGGCATAAGAAATTCAAAAAAAAATCCGAACAATGAAAATCCTTCGCGTGGTGTCATATTATGTGACATAGTTGAAAGTAAAAAATACCAGACTTGGTATATTGATCATGTCTCGAAAAAACCTTCACAAAATGACCTATCATGTTCGAGATTTCATTGCTTTCGGTCCAAATGACCAATGTTATATGCTGAATCACGTCATAGTTTGTGATGTTGTGCCCATATTATGCATGCATGTGGACATTGGTATGGAGAACAATGTTGCAGGAGGAAGTTTTCCTTTTCGTCACACGGAAAAGCCCTTTTCCATTTTCCGAGCGCAAAAAATGGGTCATTTTGTGAAGTAACCACCAAAATGCTGTTTCAGAATGCTACCGTCCCATTTTTCTAAAATACTAGACCACCTTACATGGACTATCTTCCAACCGGGACATCTCAAACCTTTTCGTCCATCCCGGGTAAAAAGGACAAATGTCTGCCGAATCGGTAGGAAGTGGGTCCGGTTTGTACTATAGGTACATGATCTAACGCCCGTGATTTTTTGAAAAAAATCATTTTTAGACTCGCAATATGTGGTTTCTTCAGAGATCCAATGCAATTTCCAACGATGCTCGTCCCCTATCTTCATGCACGCCGGTTCGACCATAGTTAGAAATTCAAAAAATTCAAAACGGGCATAAGAAATTCAAAAAAAATCCGAACAATGAAAATCCTTCGCGTGGTGTCATATTATGTGACATAGTTGAAAGGAAAAATACCAGACTTGGTATATTGATCATGTCTCGAAAAAACCTTCACACGATGACCTATCATGTTCGAGGTTTCATGGCTTTCGGTCCAAATGACCGATGTTATGTGCTGAATCACGGCATAGTTTGTGATGATGTGTCCATATTATGCATGCATGTGGACATTGGTATGGAGAACAGTGTTGCAGGAGGAAGTTTTCCTTTTCGTCGCACGGAAAAGCCCTTTTCCATTTTCCGAGCGCAAAAAATGGGTCGTTTTGTGAAGTAACCACCAAAATGCTGTTTCAGAATGCTACCGTCCCAATTTTCTAAAATACTAGACCACCTTACATGGACTATCTCCCAACCGGGACATCTCAAACCTTTTTGTCCATCTCGGGTAAAAAGGACAAATGTCTGCCGAATCAGTAGGAAGTGAGTCCGGTTTGTACTACAGGTACATGATCTAATGCCCATGATTTTTTGAAAAAATCATTTTTGACTCGCAATATGTGGTTTCTTCAGATATCCAATGCAATTTCTAACGATGCTCGTCCCCTATCTTCATGCATGCCGGTTCGACCATAGTTAGAAATTCAAAAAATTCAAAACGGGCATAAGAAATTCAAAAAAATCCGAACAATGAAAATCCTTCGCGTGGTGTCATATTATGTGACATAGTTGAAAGTAAAAATACCAGACTTGGTATATTGATCATGTCTCGAAAAAACCTTCACAAAATGACCTATCATGTTCGAGGTTTCATGGCTTTCGGTCCGAATGACCGATGTTATGTGCTGAATCACTGCATAGTTTGTGATGTTGTGCCCATATTATGCATGCATGTGTACATTGGTATGGAGAACATTGTTGCGGGAGGAAGTTTTCCTTTTCCTCGCACGGAAAAGCCCTTTTCCATTTTCCGAGCGCAAAAAATGGGTCGTTTTGTGAAATAACCACCAAAATGCTATTTCAGAATGCTATCGTCCGTTTTTTCTAAAATACTATACCACCTTACATGGACTATCTTGCAACCGGGACATCTCAAACCTTTTCGTCCATCCCGGGTAAAAAGGACAAATGTCTGCCGAATCGGCAGGAAGTGGGTCCGGTTTGTACTACAGGTATATGATCTAATGCCCGTGATTTTTTTACAAAAATCATTTTTAGACTCGCAATATGTGGTTTCTTCAGATATCCAATGCAATTTCTAATGATGCTCGTCCCCTATCTTCATGCATTCCGGTTCGACCATAGTTAGAAATTCAAAAAATTCAAAACGGGCATAAGAAATTCAAATAAAATCCAAACAATGAAAATCCTTCGCGTGGTGTCATATTATGTGACATAGTTGAAAGGAAAAATACCATACTTGGTATATTGATCATGTCTCAAAAAAACCTTCACAAAATGACCTATCATGTTCGAGGTTTCATGGCTTTCGGTCCAAATGACCGATGTTATGTGCTGAATCACGGCATAGTTTGTGATGATGTGCCCATATTATGCATGTGGACATTGGTATGGAGAACAATGTTGCAGGAGGAAGTTTTCCTTTTCGTCGCACGGAAAAGCCCTTTTCCATTTTCCGAGCGCAAAAAATGGGTCGTTTTGTGAAGTAACCACCAAAATGCTGTTTCAGAATGCTACCGTCCCATTTTTCTAAAATACTAGACCACCTTACATGGACTATCTCCCAACCGGGACATCTCAAACCTTTTCGTCCATCCCGGGTAAAAAGGACAAATGTCTGCCGAATCGGCAGGAAGTGGGTCCGGTTTGTACTACAGGTATATGATCTAATGCCCGTGATTTTTTTACAAAAATCATTTTTAGACTCGCAATATGTGGTTTCTTCAGATATCCAATGCAATTTCTAACGATGCTCGTCCCCTATCTTCATGCACGCCGGTTCGACCATAGTTAGAAATTCAAAAAATTCAAAACTGGCATAAGAAATTCAAAAAAAATCCGAACAATGAAAATCCTTCGCGTGGTGTCATATTATGTGACATAGTTGAAAGGAAAAATACCAGACTTGGTATGTTGATCATGTCTCGAAAAAACCTTCACAAAATGACCTATCATGTTCGAGGTTTCATGGCTTTCGGTCCAAATGGCCGATGTTATGTGCTGAATCACGGCATTGTTTGTGATGATGTGCCCATATTATGCATGCATGTGGACATTGGTATGGAGAACAATGTTGCAGGAGGAAGTTTTCCTTTTCGTCGCACGGAAAAGCCCTTTTCCATTTTCCGAGCGCAAAAAATGGGTCGTTTTGTGAAGTAACCACCAAAATGCTGTTTCAGAATGCTACCGTCCCAATTTTCTAAAATACTAGACCACCTTACATGGACTATCTCCCAACCGGGACATCTCAAACCTTTTTGTCCATCTCGGGTAAAAAGGACAAATGTCTGCCGAATCAGTAGGAAGTGAGTCCGGTTTGTACTACAGGTACATGATCTAATGCCCATGATTTTTTGAAAAAATCATTTTTGACTCGCAATATGTGGTTTCTTCAGATATCCAATGCAATTTCTAACGATGCTCGTCTCCTATCTTCATGCATGCCGGTTCGACCATAGTTAGAAATTCAAAAAATTCAAAACGGGCATAACAAATTCAAAAAAATCCGAACAATGAAAATCCTTCGCGTGGTGTCATATTATGTGACATAGTTGAAAGTAAAAATACCAGACTTGGTATATTGATCATGTCTCGAAAAAACCTTCACAAAATGACCTATCATGTTCGAGGTTTCATGGCTTTCGGTCCGAATGACCGATGTTATGTGCTGAATCACTGCATAGTTTGTGATGTTGTGCCCATATTATGCATGCATGTGTACATTGGTATGGAGAACATTGTTGCGGGAGGAAGTTTTCCTTTTCCTCGCACGGAAAAGCCCTTTTCCATTTTCCGAGCGCAAAAAATGGGTCGTTTTGTGAAATAACCACCAAAATGCTGTTTCAGAATGCTATCGTCCGTTTTTTCTAAAATACTATACCACCTTACATGGACTATCTCCCAACCGGGACATCTCAAACCTTTTCGTCCATCCCGGGTAAAAAGGACAAATGTCTGCCGAATCGGTAGGAAGTGGGTCCGGTTTGTACTACAGGTATATGATCTAATGCCGTGATTTTTTTACAAAAATCATTTTTAGACTCGCAATATGTGGTTTCTTCAGATATCCAATGCAATTTCTAATGATGCTCGTCCCCTATCTTCATGCATTCCGGTTCGACCATAGTTAGAAATTCAAAAAATTCAAAACGGGCATAAGAAATTCAAATAAAATCCAAACAATGAAAATCCTTCGCGTGGTGTCATATTATGTGACATAGTTGAAAGGAAAAATACCTTACTTGGTATATTGATCATGTCTCGAAAAAACCTTCACAAAATGACCTATCATGTTCGAGGTTTCATGGCTTTCGGTCCAAATGACCGATGTTATGTGCTGAATCACGGCATAGTTTGTGATGATGTGCCCATATTATGCATGTGGACATTGGTATGGAGAACAATGTTGCAGGAGGAAGTTTTCCTTTTCGTCGCACGGAAAAGCCCTTTTCCATTTTCCGAGCGCAAAAAATGGGTCGTTTTGTGAAGTAACCACCAAAATGTTGTTTCAGAATGCTACCGTCCCATTTTTCTAAAATACTAGACCACCTTACATGGACTATCTCCCAACTGGGACATCTCAAACCTTTTCGTCCATCCCGGGTAAAAAGGACAAATGTCTGCCGAATCGGCAGGAAGTGGGTCCGGTTTGTACTATAGGTACATGATCTAACGCCCGTGATTTTTTGAAAAAAATCATTTTTAGACTCGCAATATGTGGTTTCTTCAGAGATCCAATGCAATTTCCAACGATGCTCGTCCCCTATCTTCATGCACGCCGGTTCGACCATAGTTAGAAATTCAAAAAATTCAAAACGGGCATAAGAAATTCAAAAAAAATCCGAACAATGAAAATCCTTCGCGTGGTGTCATATTATGTGACATAGTTGAAAGGAAAAATACCAGACTTGGTATGTTGATCATGTCTCGAAAAAACCTTCTCAAAATGACCTATCATGTTCGAGGTTTCATGGTTTCGGTCCAAATGGCCGATGTTATATGCTGAATCACGGCATAGTTTGTGATGATGTGCCCATATTATGCATGCATGTGGACATTGGTATGGAGAACAATGTTGCAGGAGGAAGTTTTCCTTTTCGTCGCACGGAAAAGCCCTTTTCCATTTTCCGAGCGCAAAAAATGGGTCGTTTTGTGAAGTAACCACCAAAATGCTGTTTCAGAATGTTACCGTCCCATTTTTCTAAAATACTAGACCACCTTACATGGACTATCTCCCAACCGGGACATCTCAAACCTTTTCGTCCATCCCGGGTAAAAAGGACAAATGTCTGCCGAATCAGTAGGAAGTGAGTCCGGTTTGTACTACAGGTACATGATCTAATGCCCGTGATTTTTTGAAAAAATCATTTTTGACTCGCAATATGTGGTTTCTTCAGATATCCAATGCAATTTCTAACGATGCTCGTCCCCTATCTTCATGCATGCCGGTTCGACCATAGTTAGAAATTCAAAAAATTCAAAACGGGCATAAGAAATTCAAAAAAATCCGAACAATGAAAATCCTTCGCGTGGTGTCATATTATGTGACATAGTTGAAAGTAAAAATACCAGACATGGTATATTGATCATGTCTCGAAAAAACCTTCACAAAATGACCTATCATGTTCGAGGTTTCATGGCTTTTGGTCCGAATGACCGATGTTATGTGCTGAATCACTGCATAGTTTGTGATGTTGTGCCCATATTATGCATGCATGTGTACATTGGTATGGAGAACATTGTTGCGGGAGGAAGTTTTCCTTTTCCTCGCACGGAAAAGCCCTTTTCCATTTTCCGAGCGCAAAAAATGGGTCGTTTTGTGAAATAACCACCAAAATGCTGTTTCAGAATGCTATCGTCCGTTTTTTCTAAAATACTATACCACCTTACATGGACTATCTCCCAACCGGGACATCTCAAACCTTTTCGTCCATCCCGGGTAAAAAGGACAAATGTCTGCCGAATCGGCAGGAAGTGGGTCCGGTTTGTACTACAGGTATATGATCTAATGCCCGTGATTTTTTTACAAAAATCATTTTTAGACTCGCAATATGTGGTTTCTTCAGATATCCAATGCAATTTCTAACGATGCTCGTCCCCTATCTTCATGCATTCCGGTTCGACCATAGTTAGAAATTCAAAAAATTCAAAACGGGCATAAGAAATTCAAATAAAATCCAAACAATGAAAATCCTTCGCGTGGTGTCATATTATGTGACATAGTTGAAAGGAAAAATACCATACTTGGTATATTGATCATGTCTCGAAAAAACCTTCACAAAATGACCTATCATGTTCGAGGTTTCATGGCTTTCGGTCCAAATGACCGATGTTATGTTCTGAATCATGGCATAGTTTGTGATGATGTGCCCATATTATGCATGCATGTGGACATTGGTATGGAGAACAATGTTGCAGGAGGAAGTTTTCCTTTTCGTCGCACGGAAAAGCCCTTTTCCATTTTCCGAGCGCAAAAAATGGGTCGTTTTGTGAAGTAACCACCAAAATGCTGTTTCAGAATGCTACCGTCCCATTTTTCTAAAATACTAGACCACCTTACATGGACTATCTCGCAACCGGGACATCTAAAACCTTTTCGTCCATCCCGGGTAAAAAGGACAAATGTCTGCCGAATCGGTAGGAAGTGGGTCCGGTTTGTATTACAGGTACATGATCTAATGCCCGTGATTTTTTGAAAAATCATTTTTGACTCGCAATATGTGGTTTGTTCAGATATTCAATGCAATTTGTAACGATGCTCGTCCCCTATCTTCATGCATGCCGGTTCGACCATAGTTAGAAATTCAAAAAATTCAAAACGGGCATAAGAAATTCAAAAAAAAATCCGAACAATGAAAATCCTTCGCGTGGTGTCATATTATGTGACATAGTTGAAAGTAAAAAATACCAGACTTGGTATATTGATCATGTCTCGAAAAAACCTTCACAAAATGACCTATCTTGTTCGAGGTTTCATGGCTTTCGGTCCGAATGACCGATGTTATGTGCTGAATTACTGCATAGTTTGTGATGTTGTTCCCATATTATGCATGGATGTGTACATTGGTATGGAGAACAATGTTGCGGGAGGAAATTTTCCTTTTCGTCGCATGGAAAAGCCCTTTTCCATTTTCGGAGCGCAAAAAATGGGTCGTTTTGTGAAATAACCACCAAAATGCTGTTTCAGAATGCTATCGTCCGATTTTTCTAAAATACTATACCACCTTACATGGACTATCTCCCAACCGGGACATCTCAAACCTTTTCTTCCATCCCGGGTAAAAAGGACAAATGTCTGCCGAATCGGCAGGAAGTGGGTCCGGTTTGTACTACAGGTACATGATCTAATGCCCGTGATTTTTAAAAAAAAAATCATTTTTAGACTCGAAATATGTGGTTTCTTCAGAGATCCAATGCAATTTCCAACGATGCTCGTCCCCTATCTTCATGCACGCCGGTTCGACCATAGTTAGAAATTCAAAAAATTCAAAACGGGTATAAGAAATTCAAAAAAAATCCGAACAATGAAAATCCTTCGCGTGGTGTCATATTATGTGACATAGTTGAAAGGAAAAATACCAGACTTGGTATGTTGATCATGTCTCGAAAAAACCTTCACAAAATGACCTATCATGTTCGAGGTTTCATGGCTTTCGGTCCAAATGACCGATGTTATGTGCTGAATCACGGCATAGTTTGTGATGATGTGCCCATATTATGCATGCATGTGGACATTGGTATGGAGAACAATGTTGCAGGAGGAAGTTTTCCTTTTCGTCGCATGGAAAAGCCCTTTTCCATTTTCCGAGCGCAAAAAATGGGTCGTTTTGTGAAGTAACCACCAAAATGCTGTTTCAGAATGCTACCGTCCCATTTTTCTAAAATACTAGACCACCTTACATGGACTATCTCCCAACCGGGACATCTCAAACCTTTTCGTCCATCCCGGGTAAAAAGGACAAATGTCTGCCGAATCAGTAGGAAGTGAGTCCGGTTTGTACTACAGGTACATGATCTAATGCCCGTGATTTTTTGAAAAAATCATTTTTGACTCGCAATATGTGGTTTCTTCAGATATCCAATGCAATTTCTAACGATGCTCGTCCCCTATCTTCATGCATGCCGGTTCGACCATAGTTAGAAATTCAAAAAATTCAAAACGGGCATAAGAAATTCAAAAAAATCCGAACAATGAAAATCCTTCGCGTGGTTTCATATTATGTGACATAGTTGAAAGTAAAAATACCAGACTTGGTATATTGATCATGTCTCGAAAAAACCTTCACAAAATGACCTATCATGTTCGAGGTTTCATGGCTTTCGGTCCGAATGACCGATGTTATGTGCTGAATCACTGCATAGTTTGTGATGTTGTGCCCATATTATGCATGCATGTGTACATTGGTATGGAGAACATTATTGCGGGAGGAAGTTTTCCTTTTCCTCCCACGGAAAAGCCCTTTTCCATTTTCCGAGCGCAAAAAATGGGTCGTTTTGTGAAATAACCACCAAAATGCTGTTTCAGAATGCTATCTTCCGTTTTTTCTAAAATACTATACCACCTTACATGGACTATCTCCCAACCGGGACATCTCAAACCTTTTCGTCCATCCCGGGTAAAAAGGACAAATGTCTGCCGAATCGGCAGGAAGTGGGTCCGGTTTGTACTACAGGTATATGATCTAATGCCCGTGATTTTTTTAAAAAAATCATTTTTAGACTCGCAATATGTGGTTTCTTCAGATATCCAATGCAATTTCTAACGATGCTCGTCCCCTATCTTCATGCATTCCGGTTCGACCATAGTTAGAAATTCAAAAAATTCAAAACGGGCATAAGAAATTCAAATAAAATCCAAACAATGAAAATCCTTCGCGTGGTGTCATATTTTGTGACATAGTTGAAAGGAAAAATACCATACTTGGTATATTGATCATGTCTCGAAAAAACCTTCACAAAATGACCTATCATGTTCGAGGTTTCATGGCTTTCGGTCCAAATGACCGATGTTATGTGCTGAATCACGGCATAGTTTGTGATGATGTGCCCATATTATGCATGCATGTGGACATTGGTATGGAGAACAATGTTGCAGGAGGAAGTTTTCCTTTTCGTCGCACGGAAAAGCCCTTTTCCATTTTCCGAGCGCAAAAAATGGGTCGTTTTGTGAAGTAACCACCAAAATGCTGTTTCAGAATGCTACCGTCCCATTTTTCTAAAATACTAGACCACCTTACATGGACTATCTCCCAACCGGGACATCTAAAACATTTTCGTCCATCCCGGGTAAAAAGGACAAATGTCTGCCGAATCGGTAGGAAGTGGGTCTGGTTTGTACTACAGGTACATGATCTAATGCCCGTGATTTTTTGAAAAATCATTTTTGACTCGCAATATGTGGTTTCTTCAGATATCCAATGCAATTTATAACGATGCTCGTCCCCTATCTTCATGCATGCCGGTTCGACCATAGTTAGAAATTCAAAAAATTCAAAACGGGCATAAGAAATTCAAAAAAAATCCGAACAATGAAAATCCTTCGCGTGGTGTCATATTATGTGACATAGTTGAAAGTAAAAAATACCAGACTTGGTATATTGATCATGTCTCGAAAAAACCTTCACAAAATGACCTATCATGTTCGAGGTTTCATGGCTTTCGGTCCGAATGACCGATGTTATGTGCTGAATTACTGCATAGTTTGTGATGTTGTGCCCATATTATGCATGCATGTGTACATTGGTATGGAGAACAATGTTGCAGGAGGAAATTTTCCTTTTCGTCGCATGGAAAAGCCCTTTTCCATTTTCGGAGCGCAAAAAATGGGTCGTTTTGTGAAATAACCACCAAAATGCTGTTTCAGAATGTACCGTCCCATTTTTCTAAAATACTAGACCACCTTACATGGACTATCTCCCAACCGGGACATCTCAAACCTTTTCTTCCATCCCGGGTAAAAAGGACAAATGTCTGCCGAATCGGCAAGAAGTGGGTCCGGTTTGTACTACAGGTACATGATCTAATGCCCGTGATTTTTTTAAAAAAATCATTTTTAGACTCGCAATATGTGGTTTCTTCAGATATCCAATGCAATTTCTAACGATGCTCGTCCCCTATCTTCATGCACGTCGGTTCGACCATAGTTAGAAATTCAAAAAATTCAAAACGGGCATAAGAAATTCAAAGAAAATCCGAACAATGAAAATCCTTCGCGTGGTGTTATATTATGTGACATAGTTGAAAGGAAAAATAACAGACTTGGCATATTGATCATGTCTCAAAAAAACCTTCACAAAATGACCTATCATGTTCGAGGTTTCATGGCTTTCGGTCCAAATGACGGATGTTATGTGCTTAATCACGGCATAGTTTGTGATGATGTGCCCATATTATGCATGCATGTGGACATTGGTATGGAGAACAATGTTGCAGGAGGAAGTTTTCCTTTTCGTCGCACGGAAAAGCCCTTTTTCATTTGCCGAGCGCAAAAAATGGGTCGTTTTGTGAAGTAACCACCAAAATGCTGTTTCAGAATGCTACCGTCCCATTTTTCTAAAATAATAGACCACCTTACATGGACTATCTCCCAACCGGGACATCTCAAACCTTTTCTTCCATCCCGAGTAAAAAGGACAAATGTCTGCCGAATCGGTAGGAAGTGGGTCCGGTTTGTACTATAGGTACATGATCTAATGCCTGTGATTTTTGGAAAAAATCATTTTTAGACTTGCAATATGTGGTTTCTTCAGATAACCAATGCAATTTATAGCGATGCTCGTCCCCTATCTTCATGCATGCCGGTTCGACCATAGTTAGAAATTCAAAAAATTCAAAACGGGCATAAGAAATTCAAAAAAAAATCCGAACAATGAAAATCCTTCGCGTGGTGTCATATTATGTGACATAGTTGAAAGTAAAAAATACCAGACTTGGTATATTGATCATGTCTCGAAAAAACCTTCACAAAATGACCTATCTTGTTCGAGGTTTCATGGCTTTCGATCCGAATGACCGATGTTATGTGCTGAATTACTGCATAGTTTGTGATGTTGTGCCCATATTATGCATGCATGTGTACATTGGTATGGAGAACAATGTTGCGGGAGGAAATTTTCCTTTTCGTCGCATGGAAAAGCCCTTTTCCATTTTCGGAGCGCAAAAAATGGGTCGTTTTGTGAAATAACCACCAAAATGCTGTTTCAGAATGCTATCGTCCGATTTTTCTAAAATACTATACCACCTTACATGGACTATCTCCCAACCGGGACATCTCAAACCTTTTCTTCCATCCCGGGTAAAAAGGACAAATGTCTGCCGAATCGGCAGGAAGTGGGTCCGGTTTGTACTACAGGTACATGATCTAATGCCCGTGATTTTTAAAAAAAAATCATTTTTAGACTCGAAATATGTGGTTTCTTCAGAGATCCAATGCAATTTCCAACGATGCTCGTCCCCTATCTTCATGCACGCCGGTTCGACCATAGTTAGAAATTCAAAAAATTCAAAACGGGCATAAGAAATTCAAAAAAAATCCGAACAATGAAAATCCTTCGCGTGGTGTCATATTATGTGACATAGTTGAAAGGAAAAATACCAGACTTGGTATGTTGATCATGTCTCGAAAAAACCTTCACAAAATGACCTATCATGTTCGAGGTTTCATGGCTTTCGGTCCAAATGACCGATGTTATGTGCTGAATCACGGCATAGTTTGTGATGATGTGCCCATATTATGCATGCATGTGGACATTGGTATGGAGAACAATGTTGCAGGAGGAAGTTTTCCTTTTCGTCGCATGGAAAAGCCCTTTTCCATTTTCCGAGCGCAAAAAATGGGTCGTTTTGTGAAGTAACCACCAAAATGCTGTTTCAGAATGCTACCGTCCCATTTTTCTAAAATACTAGACCACCTTACATGGACTATCTCCCAACCGGGACATCTCAAACCTTTTCGTCCATCCCGGGTAAAAAGGACAAATGTCTGCCGAATCAGTAGGAAGTGAGTCCGGTTTGTACTACAGGTACATGATCTAATGCCCGTGATTTTTTGAAAAAATCATTTTTGACTCGCAATATGTGGTTTCTTCAGATATCCAATGCAATTTCTAACGATGCTCGTCCCCTATCTTCATGCATGCCGGTTCGACCATAGTTAGAAATTCAAAAAATTCAAAACGGGCATAAGAAATTCAAAAAAATCCGAACAATGAAAATCCTTCGCGTGGTGTCATATTATGTGACATAGTTGAAAGTAAAAATACCAGACTTGGTATATTGATCATGTCTCGAAAAAACCTTCACAAAATGACCTATCATGTTCGAGGTTTCATGGCTTTCGGTCCGAATGACCGATGTTATGTGCTGAATCATTGCATAGTTTGTGATGTTGTGCCCATATTATGCATGCATGTGTACATTGGTATGGAGAACATTGTTGCGGGAGGAAGTTTTCCTTTTCCTCGCACGGAAAAGCCCTTTTCCATTTTCCGAGCGCAAAAAATGGGTCGTTTTGTGAAATAACCACCAAAATGCTGTTTCAGAATGCTATCGTCCGTTTTTTCTAAAATACTATACCACCTTACATGGACTATCTCCCAACCGGGACATCTCAAACCTTTTCGTCCATCCCGGGTAAAAAGGACAAATGTCTGCCGAATCGGCAGGAAGTGGGTCCGGTTTGTACTACAGGTATATGATCTAATGCCCGTGATTTTTTTACAAAAATCATTTTTAGACTCGCAATATGTGGTTTCTTCAGATATCCAATGCAATTTCTAACATGCTCGTCCCCTATCTTCATGCATTCCGGTTCGACCATAGTTAGAAATTCAAAAAATTCAAAACGGGCATAAGAAATTCAAATAAAATCCAAACAATGAAAATCCTTCGCGTGGTGTCATATTATGTGACATAGTTGAAAGGAAAAATACCATACTTGGTATATTGATCATGTCTCGAAAAAACCTTCACAAAATGACCTATCATGTTCGAGGTTTCATGGCTTTCGGTCCAAATGACCGATGTTATGTGCTGAATCACGGCATAGTTTGTGATGATGTGCCCATATTATGCATGCATGTGGACATTGGTATGGAGAACAATGTTGCAGGAGGAAGTTTTCCTTTTCGTCGCACGGAAAAGCCCTTTTCCATTTTCCGAGCGCAAAAAATGGGTCGTTTTGTGAAGTAACCACCAAAATGCTGTTTCAGAATGCTACCGTCCCATTTTTCTAAAATACTAGACCACCTTACATGGACTATCTCCCAACCGGGACATCTAAAACATTTTCGTCCATCCCGGGTAAAAAGGACAAATGTCTGCCGAATCGGTAGGAAGTGGGTCCGGTTTGTACTACAGGTACATGATCTAATGCCCGTGATTTTTTGAAAAATCATTTTTGACTCGCAATATGTGGTTTCTTCAGATATCCAATGCAATTTATAACGATGCCCGTCCCCTATCTTCATGCATGCCGGTTCGACCATAGTTAGAAATTGAAAAAATTCAAAACGGGCATAAGAAATTCAAAAAAAATCCGAACAATGAAAATCCTTCGCGTGGTGTCATATTATGTGACATAGTTGAAAGTAAAAAATACCAGACTTGGTATATTGATCATGTCTCGAAAAAACCTTCACAAAATGACCTATCATGTTCGAGGTTTCATGGCTTTCGGTCCGAATGACCGATGTTATGTGCTGAATTACTGCATAGTTTGTGATGTTGTGCCCATATTATGCATGCATGTGTACATTGGTATGGAGAACAATGTTGCAGGAGGAAATTTTCCTTTTCGTCGCATGGAAAAGCCCTTTTCCATTTTCGGAGCGCAAAAAATGGGTCGTTTTGTGAAATAACCACCAAAATGCTATTTCAGAATGTACCGTCCCATTTTTCTAAAATACTAGACCACCTTACATGGACTATCTCCCAACCGGGACATCTCAAACCTTTTCTTCCATCCCGGGTAAAAAGGACAAATGTCTGCCGAATCGGCAAGAAGTGGGTCCGGTTTGTACTACAGGTACATGATCTAATGCCCGTGATTTTTAAAAAAAAATCATTTTTAGACTCGCAATATGTGGTTTCTTCAGATATCCAATGCAATTTCTAACGATGCTCGTCCCCTATCTTCATGCACGTCGGTTCGACCATAGTTAGAAATTCAAAAAATTCAAAACGGGCATAAGAAATTCAAAGAAAATCCAAACAATGAAAATCCTTCGCGTGGTGTTATATTATATGACATAGTTGAAAGGAAAAATAACAGACTTGGCATATTGATCATGTCTCAAAAAAACCTTCACAAAATGACCTATCATGTTCGAGGTTTCATGGCTTTCGGTCCAAATGACTGATGTAATGTGCTTAATCACGGCATAGTTTGTGATGATGTGCCCATATTATGCATGCATGTGGACATTGGTATGGAGAACAATGTTGCAGGAGGAAGTTTTCCTTTTCGTCGCACGGAAAAGCCCTTTTTCATTTGCCGAGCGCAAAAAATAGGTCGTTTTGTGAAGTAACCACCAAAATGCTATTTCAGAATGCTACCGTCCCATTTTTCTAAAATAATAGACCACCTTACATGGACTATCTCCCAACCGGGACATCTCAAACCTTTTCTTCCATCCCGAGTAAAAAGGACAAATGTCTGCCGAATCGGTAGGAAGTGGGTCCGGTTTGTACTATAGGTACATGATCTAATGCCTGTGATTTTTGGAAAAAATCATTTTTAGACTTGCAATATGTGGTTTCTTCAGATAACCAATGCAATTTATAACGATGCTCGTCCCCTATCTTCATGCATTCCGGTTCGACCATAGTTAGAAATTCAAAAAATTCAAAACGGGCATAAGAAATTCAAAAAAAACCGAACAATGATAATCATTCGCGTGGTGTCATATTATGTGACATAATTGAAAGTAAAAATACCAGACTTGGTATATTGATCATGTCTCGAAAAAAACCTTCACAAAATGACCTATCATGTTCGACGTTTCATGGCTTTCGGTCCAAATGACCGATGTTATGTGCTGAATCACGCCATAGTTTGTGATGCTGTGCCCATATTATGCATGCATGTGGAAATTGGTATGGAGAACAATGTTGCAGGAGGAAGTTTTCCTTTTCGTCGCACGGAAAAGCCCTTTTCCATTTTCTGAGCGCAAAAAATGGGTCGTTTTGTGAAATAACCACCAAAATGCTGTTTGAGAATGCTATCGTCCGATTTTTCTAAAATAGTAGACCACCTTACATGGACTATCTCCCAACCGGGACATCTCAAACCTTTTCGTCCATCCAGGGTAAAAAGGACAAATGTCTGCCGAATCGGTAGGAAGTGGGTCCGGTTTGTACTACAGGTACATGATCTAATGCCAGTGATTTTTTGAAAAAAATCATTTTTAGACTCGCAATATGTGGTTTCTTCATATATCCAATGCAATTTATAACGATGCTCGTCCCCTATCTTCATGCATGCTAGTTCGACCATAGTTAGAAATTCAAAAAATTCAAAACGGGCATAAGAAATTCAAATAAAATCCGAACAATGAAAATCCTTCGCGTGGTGTCATATTATGTGACATAGTTGAAAGGTAAAATACCATACTTGATATATTGATCATGTCTCAAAAAAACCTTCACAAAATGACCTATCATGTTCGAGGTTTCATGGCTTTCGGTCCAAATGACCGATGTTATGTGCTGAATCACGGCATAGTTTGTGATGTTGTGCGCATATTATGAATTCAAGTGGACATTGGTATGGAGAACAATGTTGCAGAAGGAAGTTTTGCTTTTCATCGCACGGAAAAGCCCTTTTCCATTTTCCGAGCGCAAAAAACGGGTCGTTTTGTGAAGTAACCATCAAAATTCTGTTTCAGAATGCTACCGTCCCATTTTTCTAAAATACTAGACCACCTTACATGGACTATCTCCCAACCGGGACATCTCAAACCTTTTCGTCCATCCCGGGTAAAAAGGACAAATGTTTGCCGAATCGGCAGGAAGTGGGTCCGGTTTGTACTACAGGTACATGATCTAACGCCCGCGATTTTTTGGCAAAAATCATTTTTAGACTCGCAATATGTGGTTTCTTCAGAGATCCAATGCAATTTCCAACGATGCTCGTCCCCTATCTTCATGCACGCCGGTTCGACCATAGTTAGAAATTCAAAAAATTCAAAACGGGCATAAGAAATTCAAAAAAAATCCGAACAATGAAAATCCTTCGCGTGGTGTCATATTATGTCACATAGTTGGAAGGAAAAATACCAGACTTGGTATATTGATCATGTCTCGAAAAAACCTTCACAAAATGACCTATCATGTTCGAGGTTTCATGGCTTTCGGTCCAAATGACCGATGTTATGTGCTGAATCACGGCATAGTTTGTGATGATGTGCCCATATTATGCATGCATGTGGACATTGGTATGGAGAACAATGTTGCAGGAGGAAGTTTTCCTTTTCGTCGCACGGAAAACCCCTTTTTCATTTGCCGAGCGCAAAAAATGGGTCGTTTTGTGAAGTAACCAGCAAAATACTGTTCTAGTATGCTACCGTCCCATTTTTCTAAAATACTAGACCACCTTACATGGACTATCTCCCAACCGGGACATCTCAAACCTTTTCGTCCATCCCGGGTAAAAAGGACAAATGTCTGCCGAATCGGTAGGAAGTGGGTCCGGTTTGTACTACAGGTACATGATCTAATGCCCGTGATTTTTTGAAAAAATCATTTTTAGACTCGCAATATGTGGTTTCTTCAGATATCCAATGAAATTTCTAACGATGCTCGTCCCCTATCTTCATGCATGCCGTTTCGACCATAGTTAGAAATTCAAAAAATTCAAAACGGGCATAAGAAATTCAAAAAAAATCCGAACAATGAAAATCCTTCGCGTGGTGTCATATTATGTGACATAGTTGAAAGTAAAAATACCAGACTTGGTATATTGATCATGTCTCGAAAAAACCTTCACAAAATGACCTATCATGTTCAAGGTTTCATGGTTTTCGGTCCAAATTACCCATGTTATGTGCTGAATCACGCCATAGTTTGTGACGCTGTGCCCATATTATGCATGCATGTGGACATTGGTATGGAGAACAATGTTGCAGGAGGAAGTTTTCCTTTTCCTCGCATGGAAAAGCCCTTTTCTATTTTCCGACCACAAAAAATGGGTCGTTTTATGAAATAACCACCAAAATGCTGTTTCAGAATGCTATCGTCCGATTTTTCTAAAATAGTAGACCAGCTTACATGGACTATCTCTCAACCTGGACATCTCAAACCTTTTCGTCCATCCCAGGTAAAAAGGACAAATGTCTGCCGAATCGGCAGGAAGTGGGTCCGGTTTGTACTACAGGTACATGATCTAATGCCCGTGATTTTTTGAAAAAAATCATTTTCAGACTCGCAATATGTGGTTTCTTCATATATCCAATGCAATTTCTAACGATGCTCGTCCCCTATCTTCATGCATGCCGGTTCGACCATAGTTAGAAATTCAAAAAATTCAAAACGGGCATAAGAAATTCAAAAAAAATCCGAACAATGAAAATCCTTCGCGTGTTGTCATATTATGTGACATAGTTGAATGGAAAAATACCAGACTTGGTATATTGATCATGTCTCGAAAAAACCTTCACAAAATGACCTATCATGTTCGAGGTTTCATGGCTTTCGGTTCAAATGACCGATGTTATGTGCTGAATCACAGCATAGTTTGTGATGCTGTGCCCATATTATGCATGCAAGTGGACATTGGTATGGAGAACAATTTTGCAGGAGGAAGTTTTCCTTTTCGTCGCACGGAAAACCCCTTTTCCATTTTCCGAGCGCAAAAAACGGGTCGTTTTGTGAAGTAACCACCAAAATGCTGTTTCAGAATGTACCGTCCCATTTTTCTAAAATACTAGACCACCTTACATGTACTATCTCCCAACTGGGACATCTCAAACATTTTTGTCCATCCCGGGTAAAAATGACAAATGTCTGCCGAATCGGCAGGAAGTGGGTCCAGTTTGTACTACAGGTACATGATCTATCGCCCGTGATTTTTTTAAAAAATCATTTTTAGACTCGCAATATGTGGTTTCTTTAGAGATCCAATGCAAGTTCTAAATGAGTCATTTTTCTTCCCGCCATTTTTCTTCCCGCCATTTTTTCCCGCCATTTCTTCCTGCCATTTCTTCCCGCCATTTTTCTTCCTGCCATTTCTTCCCGCCAGTTCTTCCTGCCATTTCTTCCCGCCAATTTTTCCTGCTAGTTCTTCCCGCCAGTTCTTCCCTCCAGTTATCTTCCTGCCATTTCTCACTATATATATATGTAGGGTTGGCCTCCATTGTCATTGCACATCTCTAGACTCATACCTGCAACCTCATGAATCTTTCCCATGACTTCCACCGTAGCACTAACCCCCAGGGAGGCGGAGGCGCTTTGCGCCTCGAACTACCCGTGCCCGTCGGGCTACTGTGTCCCCGTCGGCTGGATGCTGAGTGCCGGAGGCGTGCTGGTTCCTCCTGTCCCTCTAGGTGTGGCGCGCCGGATGGCCATCATGAACCACTACTACTTCGAGCTCACGCCAGAGCAGCGGAGGAATCCCAGATGGCATCCCGACTATTTCCCGACTTGGGAAGCCTTCTTCGTGGATCGGCGTGAGAGGGCGCTCGCCAGGCACGAGGAGGACGTCCCACCTCCTCCGAATTCAACGAGGCCGACCGTCGGCTGTGGTGGCGTGACCGGACTCTCCAGAGCGTCATGGCCTACAACACGGCCGCCGACTCTAACCCTCTCCTACGCTACCCTCAAGTCCATCCCACTCGTACTCAGCCTTCAAGGTTTAACTACGGCGACCCCGACGATGACAGCGACGACGGCCGCAGCGAGTACGACGACTACAGTGGTGAGTATTACAGGTGTAGGCAGGAGCATGACTGAATCACTCAAACATTGCAAAACAAGTTCGGCCGATTGTGGCTTAATCTGGCCATGTATCTTAATTTTCAGTTCTTCTATGTAAATTAGTGTTAGTTGCGTTATGTACTTTAATTCCAGTTCTATCGTAATAAAATTTTCTTCCCGCTCAATATTTCCCGTCCTTTTTTCCCGCCCATTAATATATAAAAAATATAAGTTAATTCAAATCCAAATTAAAAACAGAAAATGGTTTTGAATTACTTATTCAAATCCAAACACTTTTTATGTTTAAAGTTTTTCTAAATTCCAAATTAATATTCAAAAAATATAAGTTAATTCATTTTTACTTTTAAATGGTTACATTAATTATTTTTAATTACATAAAATGGTTTTGAATTAGTTATTCAAACCAAACACTTTTTATGTTTAAAATTTTCTAAATTCCAAATTAATATTCAAAAAATATAAGTTAATTCATTTTTAATTTTAAAGGTTCAGAGTTTAAATGGTTACATTAATTATTTTTAAAAACAGAAAATGGTTTTGAATTATTTATTCAAATTCAAACGCTTTTTATGTTTAAAGTTTTTCTGAATTCCAAATTAATATTAAAAAAATATAAGTTAATTCATTTTTAATTTTAAATGGTTACATTAATTATTTTTAAAAATAGAAAATGGTTTTGAATTAGTTATTCAAATCCAAACACTTTTTATGTTTAAAGTTTTTCTAAATTCCAAATTAATATTCAAAAAATATAAGTTAATTCATTTTTAATTTTAAATGGTTCATGTTTTTAATGGTTACATTAATTATTTTTTTAGAAACAGAAAATGGTTTTGAATTAGTTATTCAAATCCAAACACTTTTTATGTTTAAAGTTTTTCTAAATTCCAATTTAATATTTAAAAAATATAAGTTAATTCATTTTTTATTTTAAATGGTTACATTAATTATTTTTAAAAATAGAAAATGGTTTTGAATTAGTTATTCCAATTCAAACACTTTTTATGTTTAAAGTTTTCTAAATTCCAAAGTAATTATCATTTAAAAAACATTACAAATTTAAATCCCAAAATAAAAAAATAAGGCGGGAACAAAGAGAAAATTCCTGAAATTTTTTGAAAACAGGGTCATACGTCCCGGTTGGAGCCACCAACCGAGACTAAAGACCCCTGCGCGCGCGCCCTGGGCTGATGAAAAAAAGGTGGAGTATACATCCCGGTTGGTGGCTCCAACCGGGACGTATGACCCTTTAGTCCCAGTTGGAGCCACCAACCGGGACAAAAGGCACTTCGTTTATAACTGACGCGCCTTCTCTTCTTCTTCTTCTCCATCTCACTTCTCTGCTTCATCGACGCGCGCACAGGAGACGCTGCCCCACGACGCCGGCAGGCTGCGCGAGCTCCGCCGCTTTGCTGACCCTACCATGACCACCGTCGTGACTGCTGTCGTCGACTAGGTAGATTGCCCCCACCCACGCATGCCGGAGAAGCTCCCATACGCTCAATCGATACCTCCTTCCCCGACTCCGGCCACCGCCTCCAACGCTAATTCCGGCCACCCCGAACCCCGCCGTCAAGTTTTTCGAGCTCCTAATGAGTTTCTGAATCTCAAGGCGATATCCGTTTGCCTACTTGCTTGCTGTAGCCGCCGCGCGTCGTGTCCCAGCAAGCTCCACCGCTCGCCGCCATCGTGACCACTGTTCCGATGACCACAAGTGGGCGGCGCTGCCACCACTGGGTCCACCTCGATCTCCTCTTTCCAACTAGCCTACCCACTAGCCCGCGCGTGCAGCGAATCGACGGATTCGAGCCCAACCCGATGATCCCCATTGCTGATGTCATGCTGACATCAGCATGAGGCAATATATCCTCTTTTCTTTTTATTAAAATCATTCCTGCAATTCTTTTTCTCGAAATAATAATAATAACCCATGGGGCCCAGACATTAGTGACTGCGAGTAGCCCAGATCGAGTGAGAAATGTTTCCTAGCCTATGGTGACGTCAGCCTGAGGTCATAAATGTTTTAAAATTTATTAAAAAATTCCAGAAAATGATTTAATATTGTAAAATCAATAACTTATTATTTATAAGTCAGAAAAATATGTATAATATACCAAAATGTTCATAAAAATGAAACCTACCTCTTTAAGCTATAATAATGCATTGTTAAGCAACTTAAATGACAATTTTGATTAGAAGAACATAGTAACCCCTCATAGGTGATTCCGGAGTTTCCCCGAGTTAGGGTTTACGCCCCTCGGAACCCCACTTAATTTGTAGAGCATGCTTTAGGGTTACTTTTCAATACAAATTAACTTGTCATATCATCATCCTTGTTTGATCATTGCATCGATTCCATGTGTTGATTGTTCCCCTCTCTTTTTGGTGTTCGGTTCTTCGCGGTAGAATACAAGATCGAGATGAAAGACCGAGGTCAACACCATCGAAGATTGAAGATTTTTTGATAGCCATCATATTGTAGATGCTTAGCCATGATATTAGTTGTCATAGACCCCAGTTGAATCGATGTTGCACCTAGGGTTAACCGGTGTGTCCTCGCCAGGGCATCCCGAACCCAAGGGTTGATTGATTGCCACCTTTCTTTCCGGTATTGGTTCTTCGCGATAGGATCCGAGCACGATGGTTTCTCCGAATTAGGGTTTCTGATATTGTAAATTCATTTTTATTATTGTGTATGTATATATTTGGGTTTCTCCGAATTAGGGTTTATATCTCTCAACACCCTACCAAACATTCTCCCTTAGCCGCTTTGACTTATCTGTTTTTCCACCTATGCAGAAAATATGGACCCACACGACATAGACGAAGAAAATGAAGAGTTTATCCAATGTGTGATCCGCGGGGAACAAAATATAGATGTATCGACGTTTCTAAACAACTCCGGTAAGGGTGATCCTCTTTTTGTCGGAAGAGACGACTTGTTTGAGGTTATAGGTGATGCCTTCTGCGAGGGAGAAGGCGATGACTTTTGTGATCGAGAAGACGACTGCTCCGGCGAGGTGCATGTAATATAATTAATTCATTAATTAATCATCTGCTATCTATATAGAAATAGTAACGACGATCTTTCTTCTTTTAGCCCTTCGGATCAAAGAAATCTACTGAAAAGAGCAGCTGAGGCCCAACCAAAAAGTTGGGAGACCATGAGAAGTTCAGGATCGAAGATATCGGTGAAGACGGCAAACCGACGGCTCCCGAAGTTGTCGCAAAAAAATTTGTGGCACAATGCGGAGTAATCGTTAGGGACTTAATCCCGATCACCATTCGAAATTGGAATAGGCCTGCTGATGCGGAAGAAGAGGGAACATGTTTATTTGTCCCTAATAAGGCCAAATATTTACCGTGGAAGAGGCTCATGGTTAATTTCAAACTACCGAAGATAGAGCTGGATCCAAATGCGGAGGATCCAGTTGAGGACGCCTTAGAACATGGGAGAGCCATGGAGGCTAAGGTCAGGGAGTGGGCTATGAAGAAGATGGGCCAGTGTTTCACCAACTAGAAGAAAAGATTGCACCTTGACTATGTCGTGAAAGAGAAGACTCTGGATTTCAAGAAGATTCAGTTTGAGAAGATAAAACTATTCTGGGCTGAGTTTGTGAATTACAAGACATCAGAAAAAGCTAAGAAAATGTCTGCAACGAATAAGCTGAATGCTTCTAACAAGAAGTATCACCATACTATGGGGCAAGGTGGCTACAGGGCTGGCATTCCTAACTGGGAGAAACTTGAGCATGAACTGCGTGCTAAAAAGATCATCCCAGAGACAGACGATTGGATCTAACGTGCAAAGAATTGGTTTTACGGGCATGGGGGCAAGTTGGACTCAGAAGGGAAGTGTATATATAACATACGACATAAAGAAGACCCCTTGCCAATCGAGAAGATGAGAAAAGCAGTAAAGGTTGTTAAAGATGGGGACTTCATTCCCGATAGAGAGAATGATGAGCTCACACTCGCCCTTGGAAATAAGGAACGTGATGGACGAACATGAGGCACAATAGGCTCCAAACCATGCAGGACTGGGTTTCCCGAAGAGAGGAAGAAATATCCTGATAGAAGCCGTCAGAGGAGAAAGGACATGGCGGAAGTTGAAGCAGATATTCAGAAAGAGCGAATGTGTATAATTGAAGAACGAATAAAGCAACAACAAGATGAAATTAGCGCACTTAAAGAGCAAAGTACTACCGGCCCATCTCAGCAGCACATGGTGGTAGAACCTGCATTCGATGCTACCAGCCTATCGAATAATCGAAAAAGCAGTGTGGCTTCCACCGAGGTCCCGGGTGATGACAATGACGATGACGATGGTGCACCGACGATGGCTCATGTTGGCTACCCAATGGATGATATCACACAGATGACACAGTGCGAGCTACATGTCAAAGTTTTGAACATATCAATGAAGGTGGCGGTCGGCTATGCCTTACCAATTGGACCCACACCAACTTACCATTGTCGTCCAGTTCCACATGGCTAAGCTTTTGTCGGGGTGGATGAAATCATGCCCACCTTTGAAGTTTTGAAGCTTGACTACCCTGCAGGTGAAGGGGATGTGACTGAACTGGGAGACGCAACAAACGTCACCATTCTATGGCCAAAGGAATGTATCGTGCTTCGAAATCACAGGCCAAGGCCATCTTCTCCGTTGCCTCACCTGTCTCTAGTGAGGTCGTCGCCGCCGCGGCAGCCGTCTTCGTCGCCTAACCCGGCTCCGTCGTCTCACCCGTCACCGTCGCCTCACCAATCTCCGACGCAGCCATCGCTGCGGCAGCCATCGCCTGCGCCTCAGGATAAAAAGCGTAAGCGTACCGCTACTCTGCGTCATGGTAAGCGATCGCCGAAACGTAAACAAGAGCCTCTTCCAAAAGATCTTATGACTGTACTGAAGAGGAGACTACGGCTATCGTTGATGCGGAAACGACAGCGTTTTTAGCTAAGATGAGGCGGCCGAAAGAGCCAGAGTTCCCCAGCACCAAAGAAGAAAAAGCCAGAGTGTTCAAAATGCTAAAGACTCATCATCAACCCGAGCCAAAGCTGTCATCAGACTATGAGCGTTCTATTCTCAAGTCACATGCGGCACAACAAGTCTCGAAGAGCAGTACTGGTGCAAGCGATAAAACTGTTGCCCAACTCGGAGAACAAGCAAAACAGTCTTGCGCCCCTCTCAAGGTGATTTCCCATACCAGTGTGGGGTCGAGCAAATATGCGGCCGAAGAGCAGTATGATCCAGAGGTAGTTGCACAATACGGAGAAGTTGCCACTTCTCAAGGTATGAGTATTACCCAGTACTTATCCCAGTTAGAGTACCTCCCCGTGTGTGAAGTAGCATACAAATATCAGTACGTCAAACATCTCGTCAAACCTGAGGAGGTAAATAATCTTCCAGCAAAAATGCGAAGATTGCATAACTGGTACATGCATGCCACAAAGGCCGGGGCTAACTGGATAGTGCTGAGGGTTACAGAAAAGCATTATGGGAAAGAAATAGATGACATGATATCCATTGAATTTGATGAACTATTTCAATTATTCAATCAAGACGCCTTGGACAAATCGATCATCAGTGCCTATTGTCTGTAAGTACTAATTCTGTAATTAATTTAGTCTCTAGCTATCTCACCTTGTTTATTGCATGTATATAATCATACTATAATATGCAGAACGAAGATTCTCGAATGCAGTAGAGGACAAATCTATGACATTGGGTTCATTGACCCATATTGGGTTCATCAAGCTAATCTCAAAACAAACCCCCAGGATACGGAGGATAATATCGTACACGTGTTAAGGTTTCAAGAAACCAGAAGGGAAATACTATTTCCTTACAACTTCGAGTGAGTGTTATTGTATTGTATACACTTTCTATTTCGCTTACTCGATGTTAAGTATATAATTGATTAGTTATGCATGCGCAGCTTTCACTATATTCTGTTAATCATTCAACTTGACAAAGGGCGTGTACTAGTCATGGACTCGAAACATAAACCCCTTGAGCAGTGGAAGGACATGCAGATGCTTCTCTAGCGGTAATTCTAATCATTACGACACTATATCGGCAACGTTCGTGAATTTTATGATATCAAGTAATTAATAACTTCTTTGATTCGTTTTCTTTGCCGGGTAGCGCTTGGAAACGGATCACCAACAAGGCTAGGGGTGTTTGGAAAGAGGAGCTTATATTTCAACCACTAGATGTAAGCACCACTAGCTTTATCCGTGCATCTCTCTGATTCTAGTTTTGATACTGTTATTATCATGCGTGATTACTATTTTGATTGAACTATATGTTCTCGTAAAGTGCCTGACGCAGGGACCAGGGAACAATTTATGTGGATACTATGTTTGCGAGTTCATCCGTCAGACGTGCTGTGAGAAGGGGAGAAATTTAGAGCAACTTAACGTACGTAGACAATTTCTATAGTTTTTAATTACCATCAAATTATGTTTAGTTTCATTTATATAGGTTGACTCCTTTTTTAAATCAGATCGAACGTCTACGGGACGGTCTTCTACCAAAGGATCGCGTACGAGCAATTCAGGAGGAATTGGCGGGATTCTTGGATGCAGAAGTCCTAAACCTAAAATGGGAATACTATTCAGGTGTGTATAAACAATAGGGATTGTAGTGCACGAACTCGATCCATGTATCGAATGTAATATGTTCAACATTTGGATCTATATTGTCATGATGATCTTGTGTAATATAATGGTTCCTTCATTGATGAGTGCAAAACACTAAATAAACAATAAAACAACATAAATGAATTCTCTGTCGCGGCACAAAAAGTGGCCAAAATGCTGCCGCGGCAACAAAAGTTGCCAAAATGAATTCTCTGTCACGGCAGAGGGTTATTTGTCTCGGTTCGTGTTACGAACCAGGACGGTTGCTCCCCCCTCCCCCTCGCCCTCTGCTGCGGCCACGTGTACGCCCTTTTGTCCCGGTTGATGGGGCAACCAAGACTAAAGGTTGGGGCTTTAGTCCCGATTGCCCCGTCCCGGTTGCGGAACCAGGACTAAAGCCCCTTACCAATCAGGACACATGAGGCTGTTCCCACTAGTGATTGTATGTGCTAGCTACTGTTTGTGTTGTCTATTAGATGACTCTATGTGACGTGACAACCTTATATAGCCGGTAGTGGGCTTTACTACTGAACTTGCTCATATTGCAATGTAAAATAGGAAAGGTTTACACATAACGTTGGGCACGGGCAGGATCCTTTGCGCCTTCAGCCTGGCTGCGTCGAACTTCACGAATGCAGCAACAACATGCAATGAGCACCGCGACAAGCCGCCATAATGGAGAGCACAATCGACACCACGATTTCGACGAGCCATGAGGGTGGACGTGTGTAGCTTGCTCCATCTGCGAAAAACGAGTAAATTACAAATAACCATCACAATTGGGGCTAGGGTAACAAACACCCACCAAAATGCATGCTTTTTGGTGGTTTTTTTGCCAAGGGTTGTTATCCCTTGTCCCAATTGTGATGATTTTTTGTAATTTACTCGCGAAAACCGTAACGATTGTGACTTTTAAATTCAAGGTAAATCAGAGCCAATCTATTGTCTCTGCTGATTCTAAGAAAGTCATAGTTCTGTTGGGTGCAGTTCCGCCCGGCTAGAGGGAGAAGGCCCGTTAATCATTTATCGGCAAAACAAAAACAAGAACAAAACATAGGCCTTTGATGCATGCCGGTAGAAATCGGTGCGTGGATACTCTACACAAGTACAGGGCAGATAACTATACCTTGCTAGCTTTCCTAGGTTTTGTAGTTTTGGTTGGTCGATGATATGTAGCAGCCTCGATGCAACTTGAGTCCTACAAAGAAGAGTAAGAAGCGAGAAAGATCATGTTATACATGCGACAAACCAACCACACACAGGGGGATATGGGAGAGCAATCCCCCCACCCCCACCCCCACCCCCACCCCCCACCTAGATCCTTCTGCCTTCATTTGGCCCAGGCCTTGCTCCACTCGCCAGAATTTAGTCTTCTTAATAAATTTGGATGGTAATATAATATATGAAATGAGATCAAGCGAGTAACATGTATACTCCTCAGTCGCAGTGGAAGCCACAAGATGAATTTTCTGTGCTCTGATCCTCTCATTCCACCATCGAAAGATATCCTTCAAGCAAGAACATCATGCGATCAGCCCAGCGACCACCGCAAGTACGATGAGCGTCGTACCGACTGTGATCTCGACGCCTCACGATATCTTGACGTTGTCCCACCAGCCGTTGATGCCAGAGTCGGGATGCAGACGCTCCTGCTGCATGACGAGCGTTTTCATCTGAAAAAGATGCAGTAGATTTCATTGGACAGCGAAATCAGCTTCGTTAAAACAAGAGGCAAGTTCATTGATTTAATGGAGTATATAGTTCATACCCGCCCCAACCCTAACCATAACCCTCTCCCGAGCCAGCGACTTCGGGGGCCCTCCACTCCGTTCTCCCCTAAGATCCTTCAACCCTCACTGCTTCGGCCGCCACTACTGCTGACTCCGGCGACGGTGGCGGTGCCCCGTCCATCAAATTGGGAGGGGGGCAGGAGAGGGGTCTGCGGCGGCGTTCACATGGGGGAGGTGCGGAGCTACCTACGGGCTTGGTGCGACACGACCATCTTGGCAAGGGCCTAAGGATCTCCGGCGACTGACGAGGGGATGGAGGCACACCGCCGTTCTAGCGGCTTTGACAGGTTGGGTCGGTGGCCATACGCCGCTTGGGGCGAGGCTATGGCCTAGCCACATCGATCTCATGTAGTTGTTGCCCTCTCCTCTTCTGTTGGTGCTGTACGAAGATGATAGGCGGCGTGGGAGCCTGCTCGTCTGCTAAAAATAAAGTCGGCGGTACTAGGATTCCTCTCGTGTCAAGACGAGGATCTACTTGTTGCTTGCCCTCTTTGATCTGGTCAGAGTGGCAAGTTCCGGAAGGCTTCGCCAACGAATTTCCACGGGAGAATAATGGCTAGAGATTGTCGGATTGGAGGGATTTGGTCGTGCGTATCCATGTTTTACTCTGACCGAGTTTGGATTCAGAGGGAGCAAAGCTCTCTTTGCTGTTAATATCATGGGGCATATTCTCGTTCAATGGAGCTGACGGAGAAGACACTAGTAGGAAAAGTTCTATCTGTGGCACACCTAGCCACTTATCTGTGGTGCATGGGGATACGGTGCGCCACTGATATCGATTTAAAATTTTTAGAAATAGCGGGATATCTCAAAATTATCCGTGGCGCATGTGAATATGGTGCTCCACTAATAAAATTTTCAAATTTCTAAAAAAGTGGATCTAGATCTACCACGTCGTCGTCTTATCGTCGCCACGTCGTGTCGCGTCGCGTAGAACGGAATCCTCCCATCAGCGAGAGGCCAGCCATGGTCTGCCACACCTCCAAGGTTCCAAGGCCACCAGAGACGGAGCGGATCGGCTACATCACCGATGAGAGGGATGAAACCCTAGATGAGTTTTACCTTGCTCCTGGTCGCCTCTCTCCCATAGCGGCTAAATACCGGCCTGTTGTCATCTCACAATTATCTAGTGCTAGCGAAAAAATAATCCTCAAGGCACGGATATAAGACAAATTGACAATTCGATGCTCAGTTGCAATTCTAGTGAAAACTTCAAAAGTTTAGACTTGGAAAAACTCTATTTGCAAACATATAAAAATTCGAAACAATTCGGTCCTCAGTTACAAGTCTAGTTGCAACTCATAGTAGAAAGTGACCACGAAACAATGCTTAGTTGCAACCCAAGATCTCGAGCAAAGCAAATTACAAGTCTAGTTGGAACTCATTATAAAGAAGGGAAAACAAAAAAATCTTTAGTTGCAACCTCAGTTGCGACTCTGGGAAAAAGCCAGTTGCAAGTCTAAATGCAACTCATGGTACAAAGAAGGGGTCACAAAAATAATCCTTAGTTACAACTAGAACCAGTTACAAGTCTAGTTGCAACTCAAAATAAGGACATGACAACGAAAACAATCCTCAGTTGCAACCGTAGATGCCGAGAAAAGCCAATTGCAATTCATAGTAAAGAAGGGACCATGGAAAACAATCTTCATTTGCAACACTGATTGTGACTCCGCGAGAAACCCAGTCACAAGTCCAGATGCAACTAATAGTAAAAAGAAGGGACCACGAAAAACAATCCTTAGTTCCAACCAAAGTTGCAACTCTGAGAGGAAATCCAGTTGCAAGTCTAGAAAATCCACCCCTACCCTTCCCCCCAAGAAAATCCAGTTTCAAGTGCACATGCAACTCTTTGGCATCCAGAGAAAAAATAAAGTTTCAAGTGCACATGCAATTCATATTAAAATAAAAAAATCAGTTACAAACCAACTTTCAATTGTTCGCCCACCCTCATCCTCCCCGAGAAAAGCCAGTTTCAAATGCACATGCAACTCGTTGGGTCCAGAGAAAAATGCCAGTTGCAAGTCCAAATGCAACTCATATTAAAAACAAAAATACTTTGTTACAAATCTACTTGCAACTCTCCTACCCCTACCACTCTACCAATAAAATACAGTTTCAAGTGCACATGCAACTTGTTGGGATCCCGGGAAAAATGTGAGTTGGAAGTTTAAATGCAATTCATATTAAAAGTAAAAAAAATACTCGGTTACAAATCTATTTGCAACTCTCCTAGCACCTATGACTCCCCAAAGAAAATTCGGTTTCAAGTGCACATGCAACTTGCTGAGATCCCGAGAAAAAATCCAGTTTCTAGTGCACATGCAACTTGCAGAGATCCTGAGAAAAAATCCAGTTTCAAGTGCACATACAATTCATATTAAAATAAAAAAATAGTATATAAAAAACTATAGATAAAAATTGATATTAAAAATAGAGGAACTTACAATTGAATCACCTAATGAATTGGAATGACTAGAACAATGTATAAAAAATGAATACTTGGGTAGAAAAAAATCTGTTGGTATCAAAACTCTTAGCCTCTATCCTCTTCCCATCAAAGCGCACTAGAAAAAGGTGATATACTAATCACCAATCCAAGTTGAATTCATAAAGGCAGGAGCCTAGTGCTTATATAAGAAATCTCTATCTCACACTAAAAAACAGAAAATGAAAAACAAATGACAATACCTTCTCTATAGGAACAACATGCCAAAAAAATAAGTGGATGAAAAATCCAACTATATAAAAATATCCACGCATTTTTCTCAAAATAACCACATCCATACACTATTTTTAGGCAATATATAAATAACAACAAGTTGTTTGCGTCTCAAAGAGAAAAAAATCGCAGCCACTCAGATGTTTCTTTCACCAAACAATAGAACCAGTAGCTAAAACAAAAATCAACTAAAAAACATTGAAACAACACGTGCAACAACCGCCACAGCCCAACACAATATCAAAAAAGCCCAGCTGGACACAAGAAAAAGCAGCAGGCCAACCAATTCGAGCTGGTCAACTCAGGCCAACTAATTTAACCTGGAATAAACCAACGGAACAACCAAAACCTGCACCAATAGCACAAAAAAAAAACCTACACTAATCCTAAAGCAAACGAACGGACGATGATAGATCTAGCTATGACATAAACTACGTCACAACTAGCTGTGTTTTAGCAAATCTTTTTGAAAATCCAGCGCCATCAAGCCTTTTTCCCAGCCAGAATGGTGGCGATTCGTGTCTGGGTCAGCTAGTGGATAAGCTAGCTAATGGTTGCACACTTTGCATACGAGCGAGGCTTCCAGCAGAGACATCCATTCCTGAACGTCAGCTAGTGGAATTACTTAAGGACGATCACTTCCATTACGAGCGTAGCGTACATACAAGAGAAATATCGTGGTGGTTAACCAGCTAGCTATTTCTCTTTGTTATCTCTATATTTGTTCTCTAGTCTCTCTTATTAGAGTACGTATACGTGTATGAGCTAGAGATAGACTAAGACTCTACAACTTGTATTCCAAGTCTCTACCTACCCTGTGTAACTCTATATAAACCCTCATAAGGGTCAATGCAATACAACACAATATTTTAGGAAATTAATATTTTCTATATAGTATCAGAACGGTTAGCCTCATGGCACCGATTCTAGGTTTCTCTCCACTTCCGCAACGCGAGCTGCCCCGGTGGAGATCAATCTCCTTTCCTCGGGCTTATAGCTCCTATGCGACGTCTTTACATGGAATTGGAAGGAACACGACATCGTTGAAAAGAATAGCTCGCATTCGACACTTCTGGAGCGGCAAATAGCTGCCGTGCGACACTTCCACTTAACCTCACGAGACCGTCAACGAATTCGAA
The DNA here is from genome assembly GCA_916181665.1 of Avena sativa. Classification (NCBI taxonomy): domain Eukaryota; kingdom Viridiplantae; phylum Streptophyta; class Magnoliopsida; order Poales; family Poaceae; genus Avena; species Avena sativa. The sequence continues at coordinate 442,658,419 of OV702282.1, read as the reverse complement.
TCAGCTGAGCAGAGTAGGACCCACAGCCTCTCCACGTCACGGCGAAACTCACCTGATGTCCACCTCATATCGTGGGACCCACGCTATGGTCGAAGAGAGCCATTGGCGCCGATCGGTCCCCGCACCTGAGCACTCCCGCCACCATTCCAGCCCACATCTCATCCCCTTCCGTTTTCTTCTCTGGCGAGCAAGTGTGGCAACGCCGGCGAGGGATGTCAAGCTCTGCTTCAGCCTCCCTTCGCTCATGGCCTCGGTATGGTGCGGTGCCGATGAGGAGGTGCCCCGATTGCCCCCGTACCGCGCTCTTGAAGCGGCTTGTCACATCCACCGACAAGAACGACAACATTGGCCGAGAATTTGTGAAGTGTGAGAGCAAGCCCGAGCCGGGAAAAGTGAGATCTGAGTGTTCCGAGCGCCAATTCCTCGCTTTTCTTTCAAAATTTCATGCATTTCATCGAATTTGGGATTTAGGGTTCATCTCTGCGATTTCAGGAACTGCCAAAATGTGGGCATTTTGAGTGGCTTGTTGAGTACATCGAGCGAACTGGGGTGGAGGTAGCATCCCGGGAGCTAAAAAACCCGTCAGTGGTGGAGCAATTGGGATGTGGCAACCCCATTTCCGCTGGTACTACGGTGGATGCAGAAGTGAAGGCCGAGCTGAAGAAGATGAACAAGCAGCTAAGGCAAATCATCGAATTGAAGAAGCAGGACAATCTGATGGCCGTTTTTTTATTTTTGTGTAATTTCTCTCGGATTAGTTTATCTCCTCATCATTAGTCATTAGACAACGCAATCAGTGTTCGAGTGATGCTTTGTAATGGATGTAATGGTCTAGGTCTTTGGCTTGAATAAAATGCAACACAAATTCGGGCTAATTTTGAGCTGCTCTATTTTCGAAATTAGTGTTCCTTCAGTTTCGTTAGTTTCGTCAGTGTTCCTTCAGTTTTATCAGTGTGCAGGGGAGGGGGAGGGGTTGAAAAGTTAAAAAAACAACTGACGAGGAGTGATTGAAAAATGTCATGCCCAAATAGAACTTAGCCAGGCCAAAATGGTCGTATCCAGGCCCAATAGTAACTACTTGTAGATTGGGCAAAAAAAAAGCGTACTCACGTTACAATCTAACTAGGAACGTATGGATCTCCAGATACTCGTGCTCAGGTCGCAATCTTTTATTTTTTGCGAAAGTAAATATATAAATAAAAGCCAAGGGCATCCATTTAACTATCATAACTTGGGCTCCCCTTTAACTTATGTTAATATGTAAATGTTTTGTTTGAAAATGAACCATGTGTTGTTTGAAAATAATCAACCATCATAACGTTAACTTATTCTTCCTTTTTAGCTTTTCTAATTTCACTCATTTTCTAAATACTGCACGAGTATTATATGAGAACTTGTTTTTGTGTCTTTTGTTTTATACACTTTGTTGTTTTGGATGTTTTGACAAATGACAATACAATAAAACACAAGTCGAGTGATAACAGATTATAAATATTGCGGGCACGAGTAAAACACGGAATAGATAATATACTAGATAACATTACATATATTAGATATCCCGATAACATTATAATAAAAGAAAAGGGGTACAATATAGAAGGTAAGGGCAACTAGACGCCTAAACCCTGGGCTAAACCCTAACCCTAGCTACTACGTGGGTTTAGCCCTGCCGCTCTACTCCATCGGCGATGGGGGCGGTGCCGGTGCCACCGCCCTCTGAGCCGCCGTCGCAGCATTCCAAGCCGCCACCCTCTCTCGTTGCTCCCGTCGCCGCTGCTCCTCCTAGAAGGCCCAGCGATTGGCCTCCCGTCGGTCCTCCTCCTCCCGTTTGCGCCTTTTCTTCAAGGCACGCGTGGCCTACTTCTCCTCCCACTTGGCGTAAGTAGCCTCCTCCTTTGCCTCCTCCTTCTCTGCGGCCTTCCAATACTCTTCGGAGGGGCCGTCGTCCGGGAGGTTGCCGCCGGGGAGGGGGTTGTGGACGAAGTGGCCCTGGGCCCAGGAATAGGGCGGGGCTTTGCGTCGCCCCCCCCCTTTTTGCCACGCCTCGGGCGCGTGGGCGCCTCCTGCTCCCAGACCTGCTTGTGGTCCGGGTGGTTGTCCTCGTCGCTAACTTCGGAATCCGAAGGGAAACGGAGGGGGGAGGTCGCCATGGTCGCCGGAGTGTTTTGGGGCTGGAAGGAGGCAAAGGGACAGGCTCGAGGTTGAAGATGAGGGGCAAGATGAGATGAGGAGGCAAAGGCATTTTTCCTATTTACTGAGGGCGGGGCGTGAAGGGCGGCGTGGGAATCTAGCGTTGGCGCAGCGACGTGCGCTGCATTGCGTGTAGGCAGCAGGCGTAGCCGCGTGCGTGATCAATGCGGTCATTGTAAAAAAATTGCTAGGATGGGACGTGACCTCTGCACCGTCGCCCCCGCCCCTGCATGCATGCAAGCATTAATGGAAAAGAGAGAAAAAACTTCCATGGTAGTTGTTCATTGACAGTAAAAAATAAAAGAGAAAATAGAATTTGGGCTTGATTTACTCGTTAATAAATGCAGGAATCTAGGACCAAGGTAGTTGTCACACGACATACAGCAAACTCGTTCGTTTTTACACACCGCATGCAACAAACTCACACATGGAAATTCAACAGGTGAGAAGAAAAATCGCGGAAAAATCAGTGGGAGTAATCAGAGGGATGTTAATTGGAGAGAATAGGAGTATGAAACTAAGTTTATAATATCAATTTTATATAATATAAAAGTATGTGTTATGGTGAATCTAATTATATTTATTACATATTTTAGATTTTGATATTATTTCTATGGCGCATGAACCGGAGGGAAGTAAGTTTGACTGAAGAAAGTTGTTAGACGTACACTTATTTAATGCGACAGAGGGAGTAAATACGCTGCAGCGCTGTTGCACGCAAAATAGCTAGACTGTGACGCGAGAGACAGCTGCATAGTATGCATGCATGGTGCAGCCCGCCCCGCCCAGCGCCCTCGCATGCTACGCTCGGTCCAACGGTCAATGGAGTGTTCCACGCTGTAGCTTATATTTATTACATGTTTTAGATTTTGATTTTTTTTCTTATATACGTAGTCAAAGTTCATAAATATTGACTTTGCCTCTTTTTCTATGGCGCATGAACCGGAGGGGAGTAAGTTTGACTGAACAAAGTTGTTAGACGTACACTTATTTAATGCGACAGAGGGAGTAAATACGCTGCCGCGCTGCTGCATCGGTCGGCTGCATGCAAAATAGCTAGACTGCGACGCGATGCATAGCATACATGCATGGTGCAGCCAGCCCCGCCTAGCGCCCTCGCATGCCACGCTCGGTCCAATGGTCAATGGAGTGTGCCACGATGTACCTTATCTGTTTATGGAAAAAACGATGCGAGCCAATTAGATTCTAGAATCATCCATCCCACGGATCGCCAAGAGCTAGCCACGAAATCCTTCTAAGAGACGCCAACCAATCAGGTTGCAGAACAAGCCCTTCCACGGATCGCCCAGAGCCACCCGTGGAATCCTTCTAGAAGATGCGACCGGACAGCCACAGTTTCACGCTAGGGTTAGATCTACGTTCCTCATTCGGCCTTAGGGTTAGCTGGGTTTAGGATGCAGTCAACGAGGTTTCACAAGTTTGACCAGACATTCCAATGTGCATAACTAATTCAAAAAAAATCAAAAAAATACAAAACCTTCGCATGGTGTCATGTTATGTGACATAGTTGTGAGGAAAAATATCAAACTTGGTCTATTGATCATATTTCAAAAAACCCTTCACAAAATGACCTATCTCCTGTGAGGTTTTCTCGCTTTCGGGTCAATTGACCAATGATATGGCTATAATCAAGGCATAGTTTGTGATAATGTGCCCATATTGGGCATGCATGTGTATAATGGGATGACTAACAATGTTGTAGCACAAAGTTTTCCTTTTCGACGCACAAAAAATCCATTTTCTATTTTCTGAGTGCCGAAAGAGGGGGGATTTGTGAAGCAACCACCAAATTGAAGTTTCAAAATGGTAACATCCTATTTTTCAAAAATACTAGACCACCTAGAATTTACAATTTCCCAACTTGAGTATCTCAAACCTTTTATTCCATCCCTGGTGAAAAAGACAAATCCTGCCGAATCGGTTGGAAGTGGGTAAGATATGAACTACAGGTACATGATTTCATGCTGATGATTTTTTGTAAAAATCATTTTTAGGTTCACAACATGCTATTTCATCAGAGATCCAATGCTAGTTTTGTGAGCCTCAGCCCCTAGCTAAGAATATTTATGAAAACCCTTCAAAAAGTTTGACCAGACATTCAAATGTGCATAAATAATTCAAAAAAAATCAAAAAAAATACAAAACCTTCACATGGTGTCATGTTATGTGACATAGTTGTGAGGAAAAATATCAAACTTGGTCTATTGATCATATTTCAAAAAACCCTTCACAAAATGACCTATCTGCTCCGAGGTTTTCTGGCTTTCGGATCAATTGACCAATGATATGGCTAGAATCAAGGCTTAGTTTGTGATAATATGCCCATATTGGGCATGCATGTGTATAATGGGATGACTAACAATGTTGTAGCACAAAGTTTTCCTTTTTGATGCATAGAAAATCCATTTTCTATTTTCTGAGTGCCGAAAGAGGGGGGGATTTGTGAAGCAACCACCAAATTGAAGTTTCAAAATGGTAACATCCTATTTTAAAAAAATACTAGACCACCTAGCATGTACAATTTCCCAACTTGAGTATCTCAAACCTTTTATTCCATCCCTGGTGAAAAAGACAAATCCTGCCGAATCGGTTGGAAGTGGGTAAGATATGAACTACAGGTACATGATTTCATGCTGATGATTTTTTGTAAAAATCATTTTTAGGTTCACAACATGCTATTTCATCAGAGATCCAATGCTAGTTTTGTGAGCCTCATCCCCTAGCTAAGAATATTTATGAAAATCCTTCAAAAAGTTTGACCAGACATTCAAATGTGCATAACTAATTCAAAAAAATCAAAAAAAATACAAAACCTTCTCATGGTGTCATGTTATGTGAAATAGTTGTGAGGAAAAATATCAAACTTGGTTTTAGAAATGGTCGAAAAAAACTTGCTTAGAAATGGGGTGGTTTAGCCTAGCTTTGGAACCCATTTCTACCACATTTTGGGTGAGTTGTACTTCACAAAAGGGATCAGGGTGAGGATGAGTTGTACTCTACATATGAGAAAAACGTTGGAAGCTCATACAAACATAGAAAAGTACATTTGTTGAAATTCAAATTTAGCATCATATTTAAATTTTGTCCAAATTATCAACAACAAGTGCCAAATTATTATAATAACAAATGTTTACAACAACAACTGCCAAATTATTACAATAAAAAATGTTTACAACAAATTTAAAGTCTATTTCTTTTGGCTCTTCTTACCCCTCGTTTTCGTCTCCTTCACAAGTTTCACACCACACAACAGGTTTATTCTCTTATTTTTCTTACCATTACCATCTGGCCTCCCCACAGCACGTCCAAGAGTCTCCTTCACCTCCTGCACCTCCTCAACAACACAATCTGGCACCAGAGCATCATCAACATGGTCACTTTGCACCAGAGCCTCATCAACATGGTCAGTTTGCACCAGAGCCTCAACAATAGGCTCATTTTTCACCAAAGCCTCAACAACGGGCTCATTTTGCACCAAAGCCTCAACAACATGCTCATTTTGCACTAGAGCCTCAACAACAGGCTCATTTTGCCCCTCATTTTGCACCAGAGCTTCCAAATCAGAAACGGTGTACCCTAAAGCCTCAACAGTTTGCACATCATCCTCCAAAACAAGTTCAGATTGCACCTCAGCAGCACCAAACATGATCTGGTTAGTTCTCTTCTTGATTTGGCCATTGATTTTTGCCCTTTTCACTGGCCAGCATTCGTCAACAACAAGAGGTGGGCCTTTTTCTCCACGCTTCCTCCTGAAAACAAGCAAGTTAGCTGGGGGAGAAAAATCATCAACAAAAAATGGGATAGATTTTGGATGAACATACTTTGGCTTTTCAGCAGTGTATCTGCACTTGGTAGAGCCAGCTCGGTGTCCAAGTTCTTCACAGAGTTTGCATCTATTCTTGTTACCTTTTTGGGCCCTTTTTGGCTTGGCATCTTTCTTTTCATCTTTCTTTCCCTTCTTGCTTCTCCCACCTTTCTCAAACCAAGCCTTGAATCTACTCTGCTTGGGCCTGCCAGCCTTTCTTTTCATCAAAGGAGGACACAAGGAGAATTGAATGTCCACTTCAGGCCACTGAGACTGATCTGTAAGTGCTGGAATTGGTGTTCCATATGCAGCCTTGAATTTTGCTACAGAATAATACTCATGCAAATATGGGTGTATAGCTAGCTTGTGTTTGGAGGCCAAGAAAAGTATGGCATGCTCACAAGGCTTCCCAGTGTGTTGCCACTCAAGGCATGTGCATTCATGCAATTGAGTGTCAACAACATGCCTCCTGTCAGTCTTTGTATCTCTGACTTCAGCACCCCACAATGAGGATTTTTCAACACGCAAATGTGCAAGATTTCTGCTCCTGTTGACCACCTGTTGCACAACATCAGGAAGCTTATCTCCTTGAAGAACACCACCAAGCATTCTTCTTAATTCCCACAACCTCATGATCATGATCCTGATCTGGTCAACCATGTCATGGACAGGCAAGTCTTTTAACTCCTTCACTTTGTTGTTGAAACTTTCTGCCAAATTATTGTTGATATGATCACATTTGATGGCAGTGTTAAAACCTGACCTGTACCATAAAAGAGAATGGTAGGTTTCCAACCATATACAAAACTTGACCCTATCCTCCTCAGAGCATGCCTCCTTAATCTTCTCAAGGTGATATGAATGTGTCTGTCTGGTGTAAGATCTTGCTGCTGGCCACATGCGTCCAAAATCATCTCCTCTGAATTTTTTGATCAAATTCATCCACATATGGCTGAAGAACTCCCTCTGCTCAGCATGAGGGAAAACAATCTTCACTGCATTTTCTAAACCTTTACATGCATCTGTGTGCACTGCCAATGGGGAGACTGGCCCTATGCATCTTTTCAACTGCATCATGAACCATGTCCATGATGCCTTTGTCTTAGACTGAAACATGCCAATAGCTACAGCGAACATCTAATTGTGTCCATCTAAAGCATTGCATGCTGCTAGTTGACCATTCCACTTTCCAGTCAAGAAAGATGAGTCTATACTCAAATATGGATGGCACCCTGCTTTGAAGCCATCAATGCAAGGCTTTAAAGCCATGAAGAATTTAGAGAAGAAGACTTTCCCATCAGCTGTTACCTCAGTATCTCTCCATAACACTGCCAGGTGACCTCTTCTCTACTTCTGCTTTGAAGTTATAAAGCATTCGAAAGGTATTTGCCCAATCACCATATAGCTCTTTCATTGCCCTTTGCGTTGCCTTCCACACTGTAGTATAATTCAGCTTAATGGGGTACTGCTTTTCCAAGTCTATTTTCAGTCTCTTTGCAGTGCTGTTTGGTGTTGTGGCTAAAATGAGCTTGATCGTTTCTGCAACCCATAATTGTGATGTCATCTTTATAACTGTTTGAGAACTTGTAATGCAAGTATGAGGTTTTGGAATTTGATTCACTCTTATTGTCCTTCCATCAGGTTGGCGTCTAGCAGATATATACCACTTACAAGGCTTGGCACCACCATCATAACCTATGCATTTTGCATAGAACTTCTTTTTATCAGTCCACATAGTCTTGGTAGCAAACTCACATTTGACTTCATATGTCCTGAAACACATTCTGAATTCATCCATGCTTGGAAACAATCTCCCAACTTCAATAACTGGGTCCTCTTTGTCATAAACTGTTACTAGCTCATCATCATGTGCATCATCTACATGAACTGCAGCATTTTCCAACAACTCTAGATCTATATCTGCCTCTTCATCTCTTAAATGGTTGTCACCATCATTTGCAGCTTCATCCCTCTTCTTCTCCTTGTCTCTGTCTTCTATAGGAATGCCAAAAAGCTTTGCCATTTCAATGTCATCTATTGGTGCAATGACCAAATCAGTCCGGGAATGTATCTCAACTGAATTCCAATCAACAGTTACAATCCTTTGTGCATTACCATCTGCAGCCTCCCATTGTGCATTAGCATCATCCTCCAACTCAGTAAGTATAGGCATTGCTTGCCTTTGTGCAGCCCAATCATCCTCGACCATCTGAGCAGCCAGCTTCGAGGCCACATATCCAACCCTCGAATCAGGTTCCAGATCAATGAGCTATGCTAAAAACAGAACAGTTTTGCTTGTCCAACCGTTTTGCACATCGATTTCATCAACTATATGTTCACTTGTATCAACCCTAACATAGTCACATTTGTAATCATCAAATCGTAATAAAGAAATTTCTTGCTCTGGCCCCCAAACCACACTATCCCCAATTTTTTCCACCATTTTCCTCACCGCCTCCTCTCCCATGTTTATTAGCTCTTGGGGATTAACATGTTCTAATTACACCTTCCATTTAACAACCGTGTCTCTCTCAATGATCTGCATGCTGCCATCGACTAAAACAGCCCTACAGGGAAAGAAATTGATGCGAAATTCGAAGGTTTGGCGCACAACATCGTCTCCCCTGTTTTTGGCGGGCACTGTGAGCTAGCGGAAGCGAACAAATAGCTCGACGTTAGAGAAATTAAGTGCAGAGATACGAGATATACCGATTAGAAGTCCCCTCTCCATGCTCCATCTCGTTCCCCCTTGCCCCGTTCAGCACACCCTCGCCTCCACAATCTAGCATCAATGGACACGCTCAGATCTCGAATTGAGAAGAATGGGGGAGGAATTAGCTTTCAAATGGCACTCACCATCTTCGCCGTCGAACGAAAGCACTGCCGCCTAAAAGAAAGTCCCTGCCGCCGCCGCCGAGAACGATGGGTGAGGTCCGCCGCCGCCGTCGGGGAAGCTACATTCAGTGTGACACGCGCTTTCGGTCGAAAGCGGTTGGTTTGACTGGCTTGACTGGCTGTCCCAACCGACCGGTTTGGCTTAACCCGAATCTTGGAACAAAGTTAAATGTGTCCTTAACGACCGTTTTATGGCCCGTATGGCCCTGGGCTATTAGCTGCCTCACAAGCGTCGCATGCGAGATATTCTTTTCAACGATGTCCTGTTCCTTTCAATTCCATGTAAAGACGTCGCATAGGAGCTATAAGCCCCCTCTCCTGGGGACGCGGCATCCAGTCTTGATCAAAGATCAGATCGGTTCTTTAGATCCAAATGCAATTCTCAGTTCTTACATTAGATCCAAATTCGAATTCCCAAATTTTCTACTCCGTAGATTAGATAGACAAATAAATCCCTAAATTCCAATCCCCTCCGGTGAAAGTATGGGAAGATCAAAACTACAGTCCGTGCAAGGAGGCGCACGGACACTTGGACACAAGCGGTAGCCCAGACGCGGAGGCAGTCATACGGATCTTCAGTTCTTCATCGGCATCCAATCCGCGTGGGTTCGTGAACAAGGAGCATCGCCGATCGTCTCCGCTACCATGAAGCCCACGCAGCACACGGCATGTCACGCCTGCTGCTTCCGCGTCCGCTGTACATGCACGCGACTACGCGAGGTATGCATCTCCCAGAAATCATAGGGTGTACACGTAAAAAGAAAACTTCCACGGGTGTTTTGCATGCTTGCATGTAGCATACACGAGCCAAGCAGGAGATCGATCCGGTTTCTACTCCGTCTCCAGCCGGGCGGCAATTTCACATGAACTCCGGTGCAGACTCCGTCCGCTTGTGCACCAAAACTTCCGGCGGAGGCTATGGGCGTACACGGCACAGACGACCTCCAGCACACGACATCGACACCAAGATCTACACTGTATCAAGCCGAACTACATCGACCCGAGCATCTACGTCAAGTTGTAAGACTACAAGTCAAGATCTTCGTCGACGAAGAAGCGGCATCGATATCATCTGACGAGGTTTGATCTCGTCAATGACCATTGTTATGAGATTGGGTTTTGGAGAAAATGGGGATGCTGGAGATCACGAAACGGTTAACAGACAAGCAACCAGGGGACACGAGATTTACCCAGGTTCAGACCCCGAAGGGAAAACCATACTCCTGCTTGCCTGCTCTTGATTACGGCGGAACCGATGGTTACAGGGGTGCACAGATGCAATTTGGCGTGAGGTGTGTATGTGGTGGAAAGGATTGGCCTTCTCGCCGTACCCTTCTGGCCTTTATATAGAGTTTATGCATGTATCGGGCACAGATCGAGTCGGTTACAAGTTTTAGGGTTTGCCCCTTCAAATATTCTATCTGTCCTAGTCTTGCTCTCCAAGGATCCGAAAATGTCGTGGCTTAGGCCACCCGAAAATCTCCACGGACCGCGTATATTTTTGTGGACCTTTCTTGGGCTAGACCAGGTATGCTAATGTCGTGTACTCGAAGGGTATAACCATGTCATTATCCACACGCCAGGCCGGTGTGGAACATTACTATGCCGACTTCTCCGACATCAAGGCTTCGACATCATCGCCGCCACAAGGGACGCCTTCGAGCGACGATCATCGTCGACACGCCTATTCCATCATCGCCGACACATCATCGCCAAGGTCTACATCTACATGGTCTTCATCAACATTTTCGTCGACACATCGCCGCCGCCGCTATACCCGTCCACATGATGGACATATAATTACGACGCCCTTTGACAGTACAACTGAAAGGCACGATGACGGCATCGCCACGTCCACGACCCCGACGACTACATGAACAAACCGGCATCACAATTGTGACGCCCCTACGACCGCGCATATGGTTTTGACAAAACCTTGTGTGCTTGGTGGGTTTGTCTGGTCCTGGCAAAACCGGCCGTCTCACTTATGACCGCATCCAAGAGACGCCTGACGGTACCTCTATAAGGTGCAAACCGTCCACAACTGCAGCTTCGTCAACAACAACAAAAAAAATCGCGCAATTTTTTGCGCCTCCGGCAATGGCAGCCACACCACTACGATGACTACGACATCGACCACACATATATCGACCACGGCTACATCACGATCGGCTATATCAACATCGACATCAAGAACAACGTCTACAGCAACTCAAGAACTTTAGTCAACAGCGTCTGCGTCGTCACTTGCGTCCACGCCACTTCCGCTGTGACTGTGGGAGGGAAGAGAGACACTAGAAGGGAACGCAGTCACCGCCCCTATGTACCAGCCATGATCATGTCTATGCAGGTGATGATAACAAGGAGGTGAAGACGACGGAAGCGCAAGACTTCAAATTAATTCGCAAGCGTCTGCTTCACTCCCTCTCCGACTGAGGGATGATGTTAGAGTACGTATACGTGTATGTGCTAGAGATAGACTATGACTCTACAACTTCTACTCCAAGTTTCTAACTACCCGCGTGTAACTCTATATAAACCCTTACAACGGTCAATACAATACAACATAATATTCTAGGAAATCAATATTTTCCACGTCACTAGCTTGTAACTAAATTCTTATATTGTACACCCGCTTATTAATTGATTATGCCGTTTTCCTCACACACACATACACGGAGAGAGAGAGGAGAGAGAGGAGAGAAGAGGAGAGGTGGCACGCACTTGCCACACATTTTATGTAGCTTGTAGAAAATGTTGATTTCTACATCGGATGTTTGCCTCCTGAAAAATGCATGAACGGACGTTGCTAATTTGCCAACCTCGTGGTGTGTGGCTGGACTCCATTAACGCATTTTTCTTCATGTCGCCCAGATACATTTATATGCATGCGTATTTTCTTCCTTGGTTATTTGATTGCCTCTTGGCAACTAGTATTACGAGAAATAGATGTGTGGAGCTATCTACATGTCCGCGGTTTTACCATATTAGAAATGGGCATAAAATATTTAAAAACGATCTAGACAATATAAAATCTTTGCGTGATGTTATATTATGTGACATAGTTGTAAACGAAAAATATCTAACTTAATATATTGATTGCATCTTAAAAAAACCCTTATAAAAACAAGCTATCATGTTCGATGTTCATGGCTTTTAAGCCAAACGACCAATGTTATGATCAGAATCGAGGCATAGTTCTTGATAATGTGCTCCTATTGTACACACATGTGCATCATGGGATGTCGAACAATGTTATAGGAGAAAGTTTTCCTTTTTGTCGCACCAAAAAGTCATTTTTATTTTCCGAGTGTCAAAAATAGAGTGTTTTGTGAAGCAACCACGAAATGAATGTTTCAAAATGGTACCACCCCATTTTTCAAAAATACTGTACTACCTTGCATGGACAATGTCACAACCGGGGTATCATGAACATTTCCTTCCATCTCTCGCAAAAAAGACAAATTCCTGCGGAATCGGTAGAATGTGGGTCGGATTTGAACTATAGGTACATGATCTGATGCTCATAATTTTTTAGAAAATTCATTTTTAGCTTCATAATATGCTATTTCATCAGAGATACACTGCAAGTTTAGCGAGGCTCAGCCCCGAGTTAAGAATTTTCATGCCTGTCATTTTGACCATAGTTTGAAACGGGAATAAGAAATTCAAAAACGATCCAAACAATGTAAATCCTTCATGCGGTATCATGTTACATAGTTGCAAGGAAAAATTCAAACTTGGTATATTGATTGCATCTCAAAAAACCATTTTATAAATGAGCTATCATGTTTGAGGTTTGATGGCTTTCAGACCAAACAATTAATTTTATGGCTAAAATCATGACATAGTTTGCGACAATATGTCTATATTATGCATATATGTGCATTATGGGATGGCGAACAATGTTACAGGAGGAAGTTTTCCTTTTTGTTCCATCAAAAAGCTATTTTCCATTTTCCGAGTGTCAAAAATGGGGTGTTTTGTGAAGCAATCACGAAATGAAAGTTTCAAAATGGTACCATCCTATTTTTGAAAAAATACTATACCATCTTGCATGGATAATGTCCCAACCGGGTTATCTTAAACCTTTCCATCCACCCCTTGTGAAAAAGACAAATTTCTACCGAATCGATAGGAAGTGGGTCAGATTTAAACTACATGTATATGATTGATCTGATACTTATAATTTTTTGGAAAAGTAATTTTAAGTTCAAAATATGCTATTTCATCAGTGATCCACTGCAATTTTAGCGAGACTCAACCCTGAGTTAAGAATCTATATGCATGTTGTGTTGACAATAGTTTGAAACCGGCATAAGAAATTTGAAAACGATCCAATAATGTAAAACCTTTGCGTAGTGTCATATTATATGAGATAGTTGCAAGAAAAAATATCAAACTTTGTATATTGATTGCATCTAAAAAAATATTTCTCAGAAATGAGCTATCATGTTCGAGGTGTCATGCCTTTCAGGCCAAACGACCAATATTATGGCCAGAATCGCAACATAGTTTGCGATAATATGCCCATATTGTGTACACATGTGCATCATGGGATGTCGAACAATGTTACAGGAGAGAGTTTTCTTTTTGGTCCCACAAAAAGTCTATTTTTTCATTTTTGAGTGCCAAAAACATGGTCTTTTGTGAAGTAACCACTAAATAAAAGTTTTAAAATGGCACCATCCCATTTTTTAAAATAGTAGACCACCTTGCATGGAAAATTTTCAACCCGTAGTATTTTAAACCTTTCTGTCCAGCCTTCTTAAAAAACAAATTCATGCCGAATAGTTAGTAAGTCGTTCATATTTGAACTATAGGTACATGATGTGATGCTCATGATTTTTGAAAAAATTATTTTTAGGTTTATAATATGCTATTTATCAGAGATATACTAGAAGTTTAACGTGGCTTAGTCCCGAGCTAAGAATTTTTAAGAATCCTCAAATTCAAAAGAGAAAATTTGATATGATATTTTTGAAGATTTGAACACTATTAAATGAATTTTATTTAAAAATACATGATGCATGATTAAATGGGCGACAGTGGAGTCGGCCTCAATTCTAGCATGGAGGGAGAGACGGTGTTTGCAGCGCCAGAGAAGATAACAACTCACACTTTTTTTGGAAATGTGTGTTTTTACTACTATGAATAATATTTACACCTTGCCTCTGCATAACTAAGATGCGCACAGCCTCACAATCCACACAACTAGAGAATATAGAAAGTAGACTAATATTACAAAAATCGCTATCAAAATAAACAACCTTGAACAATGGCAGATCAATTAAAAAATTATGCGATAATCATGTCGAGAGAAAATATCCCTCGCCATGTTCTCCAATCATGTACACCTCTCTGCAAATAACTCGCGAAACTTCATACGTCGGAGAATAGTCTATGATCGAAGGATAGCTGTGACCCAATATATAACCTGCAGGGGAGAGAAGGCATGATGTTATTAAAAATCTTGTTATTTGTACATAGCCAGAGCGACCAAAATATCAAGCGCTTTCACCCTAAGCAAAGTCCTATATTTACCATCTATCTTATGCAACCGGTTAGCAAAAACATTGGTGAGTTACGCCAGGCGCAGTATGTCTCGGTTAATCAGCAGAATTTTTGGATTAACTCGGTTAATCATCCTAACCAAGATCGATTGTTGGATTACAATTGGTTTCTATTTTGAGTTTTATTCTCATATTCTATCTGAGGGGCTTTCAATCGTAAATAATTTTAAATAATTAAAGTAAAGGGTATATTTTACCCAGAATGGATATCTTTTTTCTTTTTGTTATTTCTAACTCATACTTATGAGATAATAAATTATGGCAATAAAAGTTACTCTATGGATAACAGGTTGATCTTTCCCAAGAGTCCACATCGACGGAAAGGTTTGGCACCTCGATGTCGGCTCTTTGCCACGCTGCACGTGATGGGTACTCCTCGAAAAGCTAACTCCACCCTCCTCTGGTGTGTCGACGACGACGACCATCAGAGTTCTCCTAGGTTACGGCAAATTCATCCATTGCCACCTGTCTGAAATTAGTGGAAGTTTAAAAAAATGGTGTTGGGCCCTGGCAAGAGGGGTTTAGGTAGGTTGGGTGGCTTGCGAGGCCAAGGCCCATCGACCACTGGGTCACTGGCAAAACCGACTCGCATACGTGACAAACCTCTAGCGATTAACCCCTCTACCGCAAACCCCGTCGCTAGATCTGCTAGATTTCTGAATCTTTTTACTTTCTATTCATTTTTAGATTTATTTAAAACAAAGATGAAGCAGCTTTCTTGTTTCGTAACTGATTGATTGAATTCAAAGAATCATTCTGAGCGAGTACAAAAGAAGGGATCCACTTTTTTTTATCGGTTCTAGGGGAAGACCAAAGAACTTGTGCTGGCAGGTCCCCCATAAAAACTCAAAAGAGAGCTAATTTATCTCTCTTTGGTTTTATCGCTTGTCGTTTTGTATGGTTCAATAATATGGCTTATCCGAGTGAGTTTTATGGACCCACCAGGCCAGAAGTTTCTCAAGCTCATTGGAGCTAATGTCGGATCCGCTCAAGTCGTGGGAAGGATATAAGTATTCCTTTAGTTAACCACCGTCGCTCGAAAAAAATACTTGTATGCACCAAAAAGCCTGGGTTCCCTAGGGTAAATCCATTAAACAGGTCCAAACTAAGGACGAGTTTTTGGATTTAGCTCACCGTCACGAGATCGGGAAGGGAGAAATAGACTGTGCCTTTCTTTCATTTCATTTTTCTTTTAGGCGGAGTCAGGAGGAAGCTTGCGCGTTCTTGGGGCAAGTGACTTCGCAAACTGTTCAATTTTTCCCTCTAGGGCGCTCAGAGAAAAAATCACTACGCCTGTCACCGACGACAGGGGGCGGCTGATCCATCTCACCATGAAGCAAGGCAGAGGAAGAGGGGGTGTTGACCCTGGCCAGGGAGGAGCTGGTGCTTTTCGGGGCCGTATACCTGGTGGTGCCGGTCCTGGCCGCGGTGGCTCGGCTCCTGCACGAGCTCGGGGGAAGGATTCTGGTGTACTATGCTGGTGAATCAAGCGGCTCTGCTGGTAACCGTGATCAAGGGAATGGATACCAAGAAGATACAAGAGGTGGTGATTTCGGAAATTTTCACAGGAGCTCGGGCTTCAAAAACTATGGCCGTAATTTCAGTAATGGAGGTAATAACAACTATCAGAATATGCGTAATCTCGGTGGTACTGGTTTTTAGTCAAATTACCTTGGATCGGAGGTAATGGAAACAACAATCGATTCAATGGGAATGTTGAGAATAGTGATGAAATAAAAGAGTGTGATTTCTCCGAATTTTGGCACATTTTCTACAAATTTCACTGAAATTTGGCAGCCCCGCAGGCTGCATGGATTCCAGCATGCCGCGTGAACCTAGTACGCCGCTAATTTACTAGGAATTTTAGCTGGTGCGAATCCCATCACACCGTTATTCTGTTGTATTGTTGCGTATCCTACTCAGCCCCCTTTTATGGTGGTGGTGGGACGGTTGTCAGCGTATCCTACTCAGCCCCCTTTTATGGTGGTGGTGGGAAGGTTGTCAGCGTAGCCTACTCAGCCCACAGACATGGTTCGCCTCTCGTCGGCGGTGAGGGTCAAGCCGTCCTGTTCTGCACGTGTCCAACGGCGTTGGAATCGACGGCAGGCCGGACGAAATCCTTGCGTGATGCGGGTGACAGTGACACACTAGGGCGACGTCACCTCCTTGGAGGCATCGTTATGGTGCTACCCGTGCTCCTCCGCCTCGACCACCGGGGAAATCCCTAAATCCCTAAATCCGGTCTGCACGGCTATGTCGTTCTCCTCGCGTGGGCGGCACCTAGGATCGTGGTAGAGTTCTCGATGTGTAGCTGGAGTCGGTGTTGGTCGCCTCCTAGAGTGTGCGCTTCGAGGACGGTAAGCACATTGTCGTCGACACTTCTTGGTTGTCGCCATCTCGGTTTGGCCATTCCATTCTCTCGCCCTCTCTTAGGCGCTTATGGACGAAAAGTGTGTTGGCTTCGGTCACCGTGGTATGCGAGTTGGCCTAGAACAGGCCCGTTGATGGAGGTGAGCGACATGCACGACCGCTCACGGCCCCCGTTTTCCCTGGGCCCCCAAATTTTTAGGCCTAGTATAGATAGTTTAGTTATTTTTTGTCTTTACCGTGAGGCCTAGTATATGTTTTGCAGCTGAATTCTAAATCCAATCGTTCCTCGCGAGTCTGCCATGATCGCTAGGACCAGCTGATCGTAAACGTATTCTCGCAACCGCGCCGCCGGCTTCCGATCGTATTCAGTGTGACGGCGTGAGTCGCGAGACCAGCAATCGTATTCTCGCGACCGCGCTGCCGCTTCCGATCGTATTCCGGATCGCGTGACCAACAATCGTATTCTCGCGATCGCGCCGCCGTTTCCGATCGTATTCTCGCAACAATCGTATGTCGCGTGACCAGCCAGGTCAGCTGATTTTTTTGATCTGGTAATTGTCGCATCGCTCTCGATTATATTATGTGGGATCAGCTCATCAGCTCTACAACTTTGCATCTAATTGATCAAGTTTTTGCCTTAATACTACTGGCTACGTACAGAAGTTGGACTGCAGCCTCGCTAGTGGACACGGAAGAGGACAGATTGGTCTGAACTTTTTAGTTCTTTTCGGCTGATCAAGGATTCAAGGTACAGTATAATACTATTGTTTATTGTTGTCTTCATACAGATAACACTAGCAATTGGATTATTTGGATTCAATTAAATTATTTTCTTGGTTTATAAAACAGGAGGAATCATGAATTCTATTAGAAAAACAAAGTGTCAATCTGGTGCTACAAAACGCAAGAATAAAGAAAAGAAAGAAGCGGTAGCGCGGTCACAAAAGGGTGCTATGGATAAATTTGTTGTGAAAGAGACCCAAACTAATCCCGAAAATCATTCTTCGACTATTAATGTTGATGATGGGCGTGGTGATGATGTGGTAGATATTGATGCTCACACTACAGAATTTGATGAAGAGGATATTGGTATTGGCAATGAAAGCAATGATGGTAAGGTTGGTGATGAAAATAATGATGTTACTATCGGCGATAAAGGTAATGATGTTACTAGTGGCAATGACACCAATAGTTCTGTTCATCTTGATATATTTGATCCAAGAAATTGGGATGATCTTGATAGTAAAATGTTTGAAATTCTGGTGGCAAAGGGTCGTAGAAGAGATTTATCTATTGAGCATGGTCCATATGACAATATATCTAGAAGGTTTTCTGCATTGTCATATAGTAGAAACCTCCCAAATGGAGAAAAATGTGATAGAGAATGGCTTGTTTATAGCAAACACCTTGACAAAGTGCTTTGTTTTTGTTGCAAATTATTAAGGAAGGGTCTTGTCAGAGGGTTGTTAGCTAATGATGGTTTCAATGACTAGATGCATCTTAGCAATAGACTTAGAGAGCATGAAACTAGTAGAGAACATGTCACAAACATGACTACATGGTATGACTTTCGTCTGAGGTTGCAAAATAATCAAACAATTGATAAAATTTCTCAGCGGGAACTTGAAAAAGAAAGGGAGCACTGAAGAAAAGTGTTGTACAGGATTCTTTTGATTGTACAATTTCTTGGAGAACACAACATAGCATTCCGTGGTACTAATTGCAAGTTGTACCAAGACAGCAATGGCAATTTCTTGGGATTGGTTCAAATGGTGGCTAAATTTGACCTGGTTATGCAAGAGCATGTTGATCGAATTACCAGTGATAAAACTCGTAATCATTATCTTGGTCCTTCCATCCAGAATGAGTTGATAACTTTGCTAGCTACTGCAATCAGGTCTGAAATCATTGAGAAGGTAAAGAAGGCAAAGTACTTTTCAGTTATACTTGACTTTACTCCTGATGTCAGCCACCAAGAACAAATGTCTTTGATAATAAGGTATGTTGATGCATCTTCTGGTTCTGTTTGCATCGAGGAATCTTTCATAGTTTTTTTGGATGTGAATGATACCACTGGGCAGGGATTGTTTGATGTTTTAGAAGAGGTACTAAAGAGGCTTGAACTTGATATAAACAATGTGAGAGGGCAGGGATATGATAATGGGTCAAATATGAAAGGAAAACATCAGGGGGTACAAAGGAAACTTTTGAATATAAATCCAAGAGCCTTTTATTCAGCTTGTGGTTGTCATAGTCTAAATTTGACACTATGTGATATGGCAAATTCTTGTCGTAATGCAACTGACTTTTTTGGAATTATCCAGCGCATCTATACTACATTTGCTAATTCTACTAAGAGATGGCAAAGTCTTAAAGATAACATAACAGGATTGACTGTCATGTCATTGTCAGCTACTCGTTGGGAGAGCCGTGTTGATAGTGTTAAGGCTATAAGGTTCCAAATGTCAGATATAAGGCAGGCTTTGCTACAAGTGGCTGAAACTGATAAGGATCCATTGACAAGTAGTGTAGCTAAGTCATTGGCAGAAAATGAACTTGGTGACTTTTAGTTTCTAGTTTCTATTATCATATGGTTTGAGATACTATCTTATATTAATTTGGTAAGTAAGCAACTACAAGCAAAGGATATGCTTATTGATATTGCAATTGAGTCTGTACAGGGACTGATTTCCTTTTTCACTAAGTATAGAGAAACTGGCTTTGCAAAAGCATTGGAAGCTGCTAAAGAAATTGCAATGGAGATGGATATTAATCCAGGGTTTCGCACCAAGCGTAAAATTACAAGAAAAAGGAAATTTGATGAGAGCCCAGCTGATGAACCTACTGAATCACATTCTGCAGAAGAGTCATTTAGGATAAATTACTTTTTGCGTATTGTTGATCAAGCTATTGCTTCACTTACAACAAGATTTGAACAATACAAGGAGTATGAAAAAACTTTTGGTTTCTTGTTTACTTCAGATAGGCTGCAATCCTTGGATGAGAAGAGTTTGATGGATTCTTGTGTCAAATTTGAGGTTGCACTTACGCATAAAAAAAGGATGATGAGAAAAAAGATGATGAAAAAAAAGATGATGAAAACATAAGGATATTGATGGAGAAGACTTGTGGAGGGAGTTGATTTTTATCCGAGATTTACTTGAGAAATCTATGGGTCCTCTAGATATTCTGAAGTTTTTGGAGAAGCGCCCCTTTTATCCTTTTGCTAATATTGCATACAGAATTTTAATAACCATTCCTGTCACAGTTGCATCTGCTGAAAGGAGCTTTTCTAAACTCAAGTTGCTGAAATCCTATATGCGTTCTACAATGACACAAGAAAGACTAAGTGGATTAGCGACAATATCACTTGAGAGTGATATCTTGGAGAAGATTAATTATAAAGACATGATTGAAGATTTTATTTCAAAAAACTCCAGACGGATGATGCTTTTTGGTAGTACATGAGATTTGTTTATTACTTTTGTACTATATTTACTCTTCTAGAATGAATACTTGATATATTTTTTGAACATTGTAAGGAATATCATATCATGAAGTTATGCAAACATATGATTTTGTTTGATTAGTTATTGATTGGGAACAAAAATTAGGGCCTTGTTTTGTAAGCCGCACTGGGGCCCCCAAATCCTGGAGACGGGCCTGGCCTAGAATCTTAGTGCACTGCCTTCCTCACCGTTCTTGGTGGGTAACAGTGCAAGGCGAGTCCTTGCCGATTGGATTTTGTGGGTTACGTTGTTACCATGTGGCATTGTGTTCATCGTGTTGACTTTTTGGCTTTGTATCGCCGTATTGGCCTCTTTTTCCATGAGATTAATACACCTTCCATGGTGTATTTTAGGAAAAAAAAGATAGGCACTAATGAAATTTAGAATGTAGATTGATATGGTAACATGCATGATAAAACGTTGTTTACTGTCAACTTGGACCATCTTTTCGGCTGATGTGGGTGAACTTAAAATATTCTTATAAGCACAATTCTAATGTGAACTCTCGATATTTTGCTACTATGTAAATATTTGTGCACTCTATTCCCAAAGGAACCGGAATGGGAGCAGTACTTGTTACAGTTGATATCAACTAGTGTTTCCGACCCATATGAGTCATGGACCTACTAAACTAGCGTATCGTTTCACCAACTCATCCCAACCAAAAACCAACGCAAACATAGAAGAGGTCTTGGGCCCTCTTCCCACCAAATACTAGCTTGATAAGAGGGGCTCACCCTTAAAGTTATTTCTTGTCTCCTCCCACAATCAATGTTGTACTAAACCCAACAAATTGCCCCCTCAAACACATAGGTCACCATGGCCCACTTCACACATCGTTCTAGACCACCAACCATGACCATCTACCGTGAGTACACCCAAGATTTGCATCGGACAGCTGGATCTATACCAATTGTTATGATTCTTATCGCAATCTTGGGTCCACATAACCATTTTTGACCCACATATGTCATGGACCGACTACAGGAGTGTCTTTGCCCACCAACCCCCCATGTGGAACTCTATTCATGAAGGAAATGGAATGGGAGAAGTACTTGTTACGGTCGATATCAACTATTGTTACCGACCCACATGAGTCATGGACCCGCTAAACGAGCGTCTCAGTTCAACAAACCATCCCAACCAAAGACCAACACAAACATAGAAGAGGTCTTGGGCCCTTCCCCCCCCCCCCCCACCCCCAAAAGACTAGCTTGATAAGAGGGGCTCGCCCTTATAAGTCATTTTTGTCTCCTCCCACAACCATTATCGTACTAAACCCAACAATCCCGCCCCACACACACACACACACAAATAGGACACCATGGCCCACTTAGCACAACGTTCTAGACCACCAACCATGACCATCCACTATGAGTACACCCAATATTTGCATCCGGACAGTTGGTCCACATAACCATTTTTTTACCCACATATGTCACGGACCCACTACATGAATGTCTTTGCGCACAAATCCAACCTAGGTGGAGACTAGTATAGACTTACAAGAGGTCTTGGGCTATGGGGAAATAGCACGAAAAGTTACCCTAGAATGTTCGAATGCCATTTATTTAGGATAAACATTTGAAAATTGGAATGCCGTATATTGGAGAGCTCATGGAGTAGATTAGATGCAAACCAACCAATTACATTAAGACTTCTCTTATTTCACTATGGATAATTATGCATATTCTCTTTGAATTAAATGTTAAGATCTTCTGTGATACTAAAATCTTGAGATATATCCAATCACTAGTGGAAACCGCTCCATGTGTTCCGGTTGGTAAGGACCTTTAGTCCCGGTTACCCAACCGGGACGGGGCAATCGGGACTAAAGCCTCAACCTTTAGTCCCGGTTGCCCCACCAATCGGGACAAAAGGGCGTACACGTGGCCGCTGCTGAGTGCGAGGGGGGAGGAGCAACCGTCCTGGTTCGTAACACGAACTGGGACAAATAACCCTCTGCCGCGGCAGAGATTTGACACATTTCTCTGCCACGGCAGAGAATTCATTTTGGCAACCTTTTTTTGCCATGGCAGAGAATTCGTTTATGTTGTTTTATTTTTTATTTAGTGTTTTGCACTCATCAATGAAGGAACCATTATATTACACAAGATCATCATGACAATATAGATCCAAGTGTCAAACATATTACATTCGATACACGGAGTTCATGCACTACATATATACAAAATAAGCTCTTTGTGCAATCCCTATTGTATATACACACCCGAATAGTATTCTCCTTTTGGGTTTAGGACTTCTGCATTTAAGAATCCCGCCAATTTCTTCTGTATTGCTCGTACGCGATCCTTTGGCAGAAGACCGTCCCGTAGACGTTCGATATGATTTAAAAAAGGAGTCAACCTATATGAATGAAACTAAACACAATTTGATGGTTTAAAAACTATATAAATTGTTTACGTACGTGGAGTTGCTCTAAATTTCTGCCCTTCTCTCAGCACGTCTGACGGATGAACTCGCAAATATAGTATCCACATAAATTGTTCCCTGGTCCCTGCGTCAGGCACTTTACGAGAACAGAGTTCAATCAAAAAAAAATAAAGCATGATAATAACGGTATCAAAACTAGAATCAAAGAGATGCGCGGATATAGCTAGTGGTGCTTACATCTAGTGGTTGAAATGTAAGCTCCTCTTTCCAAACACCCCTAGACTTATTGGTGAACCGTTTCAGAGCGCTTCCCGGCGAAGAAAACGAATAAAAAAAGTTATTAATTACTTTATATCATAAAATTTACGAACGTTGCCGATATAGTGTCGTAATGATTAGAATTACCGCTGGAGAATCATCTGCATGTCTTTCCACGACTCAAGGGGTTTATGTTTCGAGTTCAGGACTAATACACGCCCTTTGTCAGGTTGAATGATTAACAGAATATAGTGGAAGTTGCGCATGCATAACTAATCAATTATATACTTAACGTCGAGTAAGCGAAATAGAAAGTGTTTACAAGACAATAACACTCACTCGAAGTTGTAAGGAAATAGTATTTCCCTTCTGGTTTCTTGAAACCTTAACGCGTGTACGATATTATCCTCCGTATCCTGGGGGTTTGTTTTGAGATTAGCTTGATGAACCCAATATGGGTCAATGAACCCAATGTAATAGATTTGTCCTCTACTGCATTCGAGAATCTTCATTCTGCATATTATAGTATGATTATATACATGCAATAAACGAGGTGAGATAGCTAGAGACTAAATTAATTACAGAATTAGTACTTACAGACAATAGGCACTGATGATCGATTTGTCCAAGGCGTCTTTATTGAATAATTGAAATAGTTCATCAAATTCAATGGATATCATGTCATCCTTTTCTTTCCCATGATGCTTTTTTGTAACCCTCAGCACTATCCAGTTAGCCCCGTCCTTTGTGCCATGCATGTACCAATTATGCAATCTTCGCATTTTTGTTGGAAGATTGTTTACCTCCTCAGGTTTGACGAGAGGTTTGCCGTACTGGTATTTGTATACTACTTCACTCACGGGGAAGAACTCTAACTGGGATAAGTACTGGGCAATAATCATACCTTGAGCAGCGGCAGCTTCTCCGTATTGTGCAACTACCTATGGATCATACTGATCTTCGGCCCCATATTTGCTCGACCCCACATTGGTTTGGGAAATCACCTTGACAGGGGCGCAAGTCTGTTTTGCTTGTTCTCCGAGCTGGGCAACAGATTTCTCGCTTGCATCAGTACTGCTCTTCGAGGCTTGTTGTGCCACATGTGACTTGAGAATAGAACGCTCATAGTCTAATGACAGCTTTGGCTCTGGTTGATGAAGAGTCTTTAGCATTTTGAACACTCGGGCTTTTTCTTCTTTGGTGCTGGGGAACTCTGGCTCTTTCGGCCGCCTCATCTTAGTGAAAAACGCTGTCATTTCCGCATCAACGATAGCCATAGTCTTCTCTTCAGTACAGTCATAAGCTCTCTTGGGAGGAACCTTTGGTACTTTTGGAAGAGGCTCTTGTTTATGTTTCGGCGATCGCTTACCACTACGCAGAGTACCGGTGGTACGCTTTTATCCTGAGGCGCCGGCGATGGCTGCCACGGCGATGGCTGCGCCGGAGATTGGTGAGGCGACAGAGACGGGTGAGGCGACGGAGCCGGGTCAGGCGACGGAGCCGGGTCAGGCGACGGAGCCGGGTGAGGCGACGAAGACGGCTGCCGCGGCGGCGACAACCTCGCTGGAGACGGGTGAGGCGGCGGCGAAGATGGCCTTGGCATTTGATTTGGAAGCACGATACATTCCTTTGGCCATAGAATGGTGACGTTTGTTGCTTCTCCCAGTTCGGTCACATCCCCTTCACCTGCAGGGTAGTCAAGCTTCAAAACTTGAAAGGTGGGCATGATTTCATCCACCCCGACGACAACGTAGCCCTGTGAAACCGGACGGCAGTGGTAAGTTGGTGTGGGTCCAATTGATAAGGCATAGCCGACCGCCACCTTCATTGATATATTCACAAAATTGACATGTAGCTCGCAGTGTGTCATCTGTGTGATATCATCCACTGGGTAGCCAACAGGAGCCATCGTCGGTGCACCATCGTCATCATCATTTTCATCACCCGGGACCTCGGTGGAAGCCACACTGCTTTTTCGGTTATTCGATAGGCCGGTAGCATCGAATGCAGGTTCTACCACCATGTGCTGTTGAGATGGGCCGGTAGTACCTTGCTGGCTAAGTGTGTTAATTTGATCTTGTTGTTGCTTTATTCGTTCTTCAATTATACGCATTCGCTCTTTTTGAATATCTGCTTCAACTTCTGCCTTGTCCTTTCTCCTCTTACGGCTTCTATCAGGATATTTCTTCCTTTCTTGGGAAACCCAGTGCTCCATGGTTTGGAGCCTATTGTGCCTCGTGTTCGTCCATCATGTTCCTTATTTCCAAGGGCGAGTGTGAGCTCATCATTCTCTCTATCGGGAATGAAGTCCCCATCTTTAATAGTCTTTACTGCTTTTCTCATCTTCTCGATTGGCAAGGGGTATTCTTTATGTCGTATGTTATATATACACTTCCCTTCCGAGTCGAACGTGCCCCCATGCCCGTAAAACCAATTCTTTGCATGCTCGATCCAATCGTCTGTCTCTGGGATGATCTTTTTAGCACGCAGTTCATCCTCAAGTTTCTTCCACTTAGGAATGCCAGCCATGTAGCCACCTTGCCCCACAGTATGGTGATACTTCTTGTTAGCAGCATTCAGCTTATTCGTTGCAGACATTTTCTTAGCTTTTTCTGATGTCTTGTAATTCACAAACTCAGCCCAGAATGGTTTTATCTTCTCAAACTAAATCTTCTTGAAATTCGGAGTCTTCTCTTTCACGACATAGTCAAGGTGCAATCTTTTCTTCCAGTTGGTGAAACACTGGGCCATCTTCTTCATAGCCCACTCCCTGACCTTCATCTCCATGGCTCGCGCATGTTCTAAGGCGTCCTCAACTGGATCCTCCACATTTGGATCCAGCTCTATCTTCGGTAGTTTGAAATTAACCATGAGCCTCTTCCACAGTAAATCTTTGGCCACGGTAGGGAGAAATAAAGACGTTCCCTCTTCTTCCGCATCAGCAGGCATATTCCAATTTTGAATGGTGATCGGGATGAAGTCCCTAACGATTACTCCGCATTGTGCCACAAATTTGTTTGCGACAACTTCAGGAGCTATCGGTTTGCCGTCTTCACCGATATCTTTGATCCTGAACCTCTCATTGTCTTCCAACTTTTTGGTTGGGCCTCGTCCGCTCTTTTCAGTAGATTTCTTTGATCCGGAGGGCTAAAATAAGAAAGATCGTCGTTACTATTTCTATATAGATAGCAGATGATTAATTAATAAATTAATTATATTACATGCACCTCGCCGGAGTGGTCGTCTTCTCGATCACACAAGGCATCGCCTTCTCCCTCGCGAAAGGCATCACCATCAACCTCAAACAAGTTGTCTCTTCCGGCAAAAATAGGATCACCCTCACCGGAGTTGTTCAAAAACGTCGATACATCTAAATTTTATTCCCCGCAGATCACACCTTGGATCAACTCTTCCTTTTCTTCGTCTCTGTCGTGTGGGTCCATATTTTCTGCATAGGTGGAAAAACGGATAAGTCAAAGCGGCTAAGGGAGAATGTTAGGTACGGTATTGAGAGATATAAACCCTAATTCGGATAAACCCTAATATACACATACACAATAATTAAAATGAAGAGAAACAATATCAGAAACCCTAATTCGGAGAAACCCTCGGGCTCGGATCCTATCGCGAAGAACAAATACCGGCAAGAAAGGCGGCAATCAATCAACCCTCGGGTTTGGGATGCCCTAGCGAGGACACACCGGCTAACCCTAGGTGCAACATCGATTCAACTAGGGTCTATGACAACTAATATCATGGCTAAGCATCTACAATACGATGGCTATCAATAAATAAACTAGGGTCTATGACAATTCTATTGGGCTATCAAGTAATCATTCACACAGTCGTCGCAATCACAATAATCGCACTCCGGGCAATCTATCGCACAAAAAAATAGTTGCAATCAATCATACAGTACATCAACACAACAAAAAAGTCTGCATGCATTTTAGAAAAGAGAAACAATATCAAAAGCTTCCCATAAACATTTTCCATTAAACAAATAGGCTTTAAATAGGCATTAATGAATTCTGAATACTTTCAGTACAGAATAGTTTCATAAAATTATGAGAACCATTCTACTGGATAGGTAATGTTCATATCTTTCATTTGCCACTGGTTTCACCCTAAATTGATTTACAGATTAAAAGTTATAGTCAAAATACTCATTTAATGGATTTAATAATAGGTAATTATTTTATACTGTAACAAAATCAACTAATGCTACATTGACATATATTAAAAAAAATTGAATCCATAGACACCAAATTTTCCAATTTTGGAGTTGTGGATATTTTCCTATGAATTATTTACCATATAATAGATTTAAATATTCCAGAAAATAAAAAAAATTCTCAAACCTTATCTGGGCCGCAGCCCAGCTCCCTCTCTCCCGCGGAACGCGGCAGATAGTAGCCAGCAGCAGCCCGTCTCTCAACCTTTTTTGTGGCCCACTCTCGGCCCAAGGTCAGCCCGCAGCCGGCCCGTACCGCTTCCTCGCCGTCTTCCTCGCCAGCCCACTCCCGTCGTCGTCTTCCTCGCCGGCCAAGCAGCTCGTTGGCGCATCAGGGGCCGTCTCCGTGTGCCGTGATGCGTGCTACCGTCGTGACGCTCGTCGCCACCCCCTACAGTCTACAAGTACTCGGTGCGTTGGAGGACAGCGCGGCGGCGGACGGCGTCGGGGCGCGCGCGGACGGAGAAGAGAGAAAGGAGGGGGCGGCGCACCTTGGTGGTAGTGGCGACCGTGCCGGGCGCGTTGGCTGCAACGGCGGCGCACGGTGGTGGCCTCTGCTGCTTGCGCGACAACGGCGGCGCGGCGCCTGGGCGACAACGGCAATGGAGGCGTGGCAACGGCGGCGCGTGCTCGAGCCCTCTACTTGCGCGGACGGAGGCGGCCGGGGCGCGCGCGGACGGAGGCGATGGTGTGGTGGCAGCGTGCTCGGGCAGCCTGCCGGCGTTGTTGGGGTTTCCTGTGCGCGATTCAATAAACGAGATGGGGGAAGAAGAAGAAGAAGAAGAAGAAGAAGAAGAAGAAGAAGAAGAAGAAGAAGAAGAAGAAGAAGAAGAAGAAGAAGAAGAAGAAGAAGAAGAGGCGCGCACGTTATAAAGGAGGGAGTATACATCCCGGTTGGTGGCTCCAACCGGGACTAAAGGGTCATACGTCCCAGTTGGAGCCACCAACCGGAACGTATGCTCCACCTTTTTTTCATCAGCCCAAGGGGCACTGTCCCCGCCTTATTTTTTGTTTTGGGGTTTAAATTTGTAATGTTTTTTAAATGATAATTACTTTGGAATTTAGAAAAACTTTAAACATAAAAAGTGTTTGAATTTGAATAAATAATTCAAAACCATTTTCTGTTTTTAAAAATAATTAATGTAACCATTTGAACTATGAACCATTTGAAATTAAAAATGAATTAACTTATATTTTTTGAATATTAATTTGGACTTTAGAAAAACTTTAAACATAAAAAGTGTTTGGATTTGAATAACTAAATCAAAACCATTTTCTGTTTTTAAAAACAATTAATGTAACCATTTAAACTATGAACCATTTAAAATTAAAAATGAATTAACTTATATTTTTTGAATATTAATTTGGAATTTATAAAAACTTTAAACATAAAAAGTGTTTGGATTTGAATAACTAATTCAAAACCATTTTCTATTTTTTAAAATAAATAATGTAACCATTTAAAATTAAAAATGAAATAACTTATATTTTTTGAATATTAATTTGGAATTTAGTTAAACATAAAAAGTGTTTGGATTTGAATAACTAATTCAAAACCATTTTCTGTTTTTAAAAATAATTAATGTAACCATTTAAATTAAAAATGAATTAACTTATATTTTTTGAATATTAATTTGGAATTTAGAAAAACTTTAAACATAAAAAGTGTTTGGATTTGAATAAATAATTCAAAACCATTTTCTGTTTTTAATTTGGATTTGAATTAACTTATATTTTTTATATATTAATGGGCGGGAAAAAAAGGACGGGAAATAATGGGCGGAAAGAAAATTTTATTACGATATAACTGGAATTAAATTACATAACGCAATTAACACTAAGTTACATAAAGAACGACTAAAGAATAAGATACATAGAAGAACTGAAAATTAAGATACATGGCTAGATTAAGTCACAATCGGCTGAACTTATTTTGCAATGTTGGAGTGATTCAGTCATGCTCCGGCCTACACCTGTAATACTCGCCATTGTAGTCGTTGTACTCGCCGGGGCCGTCGTCGATGTCGTCGTCGGGGTCACCGTAGTTGAACGTTGAAGCTTGAGTACGAGTGGGCTGGACTTGAGGGTAGTGCAGGCGGGGGTTAGAGTCGGCGGCCGTGTCGTAGGCCATGACGCTCTGGAGAGTCCGGTCGCGCCACCATAGCCGACGGCCGGCCTCGTTGAAGTTCGGAGGAGGTAGGTCGTCCTCCTCGTGCCTGGCGAGCGCCCTCTCACGTCGATCCTCGAAGAAGGATTCCCAAGTCGGGAAATAGTCGGGATGCCAGTTGGGATTCCTCCGCTGCTCCGGCGTGAGCTCGAAGTAGTAGTGGTTCGTGATGGCCATCCTGTGCGCCACACCTAGAGGGACGGGAGGAACCGGCACACCTCCGGCACTCAGCATCCAACCTACGGGGACGCAGTAGCCCGGCGGGCAGGGGTAGTTCGAGGCGCAAAGCGCCTCCACCTCCTTAGGGGTTAGTCGTATGGTGGAAGCCATGGAAAAGAGTGATGAGGTTGCAGATATGAGTCTAGAGATGTGCAATCACAATGGAGCCCAATCCTACATATATGTACAGAGAAATGGCGGAAAGAAAACTGTGGGAAGAAATGGTGGGAAGAGAAATGGCGGGAAAAAACTGCGGGAAGAAATGGCGGGAAGAAAAATGGCGGGAAGAAACTTGGGTTTAGGGTTTTGTGAAGTTTTTTTCGAGCATCGTTAGAAGTTGCATTGGACCTCTGAAGAAACCACATATTGCGAGTCTAAAAATGATTTTTTTCAAAAAATCACGGGCGTTAGATCATGTACTTGTAGTACAAACCGGACCCACTTCCTACCGATTCGGCAGACATTTGTCCTTTTTACCCGGGATGGATGAAAAGGTTTGAGAGGTCCCGGTTGGAAGATAGTCCATGTAAGGTGGTCTAGTATTTTAGAAAAATGGAACGGTAGCATTCTGGAACAGCATTTTGGTGGTTACTTCACAACACGACCCGTTTTTTGCGCTCGGAAATTGAAAAATGGATTTTCTGTGCGATGAAAAGGAAAACTTCCTCCTGCAACATTGTTCTCCATACCTATGTCCACATGCATGCATAATATGGGCACAGCATCACAAACTATGCCGTGATTCAGCACATAACATAGGTCATTTGGACCGAAAGCCATGAAACCTCGAACATGATAGGTCATTTTGTGAAGGTTTTTCATAGACATGATCAATATACCAAGTCCGGTATTTTTCCTTGCAACTATGTCACATAATATGACACCACGCGAAGGATTTACATTGTTCGGATTTTTTTTCGAATTTATTATGCCCGTTTTGAATTTTTTGAATTTCTAACTATGGTCGAACCGGCGTGCATGAAGATAGGGGGCGTGACTTGCATTGGATCTCTGAAGAAACCACATACTGCGAGTCTAAAAATGATTTTTTCAAAAAAATCACAGGCGTTAGATCATGTACCTGTAGTACAAAACGGACCCACTTCCTACCGATTCGGCAGACATTTGTCCTTTTTACCCGGGATGGACGAAAAGGTTTGAGATGTCCCGGTTGGGAGATAGTCCATGTAAGGTGGTCTAGTATTTTAGAAAAATGGGACGGTATAATTCTGAAACAACATTTTGGTGGTTACTTCACAAAACGACCCGTTTTTTGCGCTCGGAAAATGAAAAATGGATTTTCCGTGCGATGAAAAGGAAAACTTCCTCCTGCAACATTGTTCTCCATACCAATGTCCACATGCATGCATAATATGGGCACAACATCGCAAACTATCTCGTGATTCAGCATATAACATCGGTCATTTGGACCGAAAGCCATGAAACCTCGAACATGATAGGTCATTTTGTGAAGGTTTTTTCGAGACATGATCAATATACCAAGTCTGGTATTTTTCCTTGCAACTATGTCACATAATATGACACCACGCGAAGGATTTATATTGTTCAGATTTTTTTTGAATTTCTTATGCCCGTTTTGAATTTTTTTGAATTTCTAACTATGGTGGAACCGGCGTGTGTGAAGATAGGGGACGAGCATCGTTAGAAATTGCATTGGATCTTTGAAGAAACCACATATTGCGAGTCTAAAAATGATTTTTTTCAAAAAATCATGGTCGTTAGATCATGTACCTGTAGTACAAACCGGACCCACTTCCTACCGATTCGGCAGACATTTTTCCTTTTTACCCGGGATGGACGAAAAGGTTTGAGATGTCCCGGTTGGGAGATAGTCCATGTAAGGTGGTCTAGTGTTTTAGAAAAATGGGACGTATAATTCTGAAATAGCATTTTGGTGGTTACTTCACAAAACGACCCGTTTTTTGCGCTCGGAAAATGAAAAATGGTTTTTCCGTGCGACAAAAAGGAAGAATTCCTCCTGCAACATAGTTCTCCATACCAATGTCCACATGCATGCATAATATGGGCACAACATCACAAACTATGTCGTGATTCACCACATAACATCGGTCATTTGGACCGAAAGCCATGAAATCTCGAACGTGATAGGTCATTTTGTGAAGGTTTTTTTGAGACATGATAAATATAACAAGTCTTGTATTTTTTCTTGCAACTATGTCACATAATATGCAACGACACGAAGAATTTTTTATGCCTGTTTTGAATTTTTTGAATTTCTAACTATGGTCGAACCGGCGTGCATGAAGATAGGGGACGAGCATCGTTAGAACTTGCATTGGATCTCTGAAGAAACCACATATTGCGAGTCTAAAAATGTTTTTTTCAAAAAATCACGGGCGTTAGATCATGTACCTGTAGTACAAACCAGACCCACTTCCTGTCGGTTCGGCAGACATTTGTCCTTTTTACCCGGGATGGACGAAAGGTTTGAGATGTCCCGGTTGGAAGATAGTCCATGTAAGGTGGTCTAGTATTTTAGAAAAATGGAACGGTAGCATTCCGAAACAGCATTTTGGTGGTTATTTCACAAAACGACACGTTTTTTGCGCTCGGAAAATGAAAAATGGCTTTTTCGTGCGACGAAAAGGAAAACTTCCTCCTGCAACATTGTTCTCCATACAATAGTTCACATGCGTGCATAATATGGGCACAACATCACAAATTATGCCGTGATTCAGCACATAACATCGGTCATTTGGACCGAAAGCTATGAAACCTCGAACATGATAGGTCATTTTGTGAAGGTTTTTTCGAGACATGATCAATATACCAAGTCTGGTATTTTTCATTGCAACTATGTCACATAATATGACACCACTTGAAGGATTTACATTGTTCGGATTTTTTTTGAATTTTTTATGCCTGTTTTGAATTTTTTGAATTTCTAACTACGTTCGAACCGACGTGCATGAAGATAGGGGACGAGCATCGTTATAACTTGCATTGGATCTCTGAAGAAACCACATATTGCGAGTCTAAAAATGATTTTTTCAAAAAATCATGGGCGTTAGATCATGTACCTGTAGTACAAACCGGACCCACTTCCTCCGATTCGGCAGACATTTGTCATTTTTCCCCGAGATGGACGAAAAGGTTTGAGATGTCCCGGTTGGGATATAGTCCATGTAAAGTGGTCTAGTATTTTAGAAAAATGGGACAGTAGCATTCTGAAACAGCATTTTGGTGGTTACTTCACAAAACGACCCATTTTTTTGCGCTCAGAAAATGAAAAATGGCTTTTCCGTGCGACGAAAAGGAAAACTTCCTCCTGCAACATTGTTCTCCATACCAATGTCCACATGCATGCATAATATGGGCACAACATCACAAAATATGCCGTGATTCAGCACATAACATCGGTCATTTGGACCGAAAGCCATGAAACCTCGAACATGATAGGTCATTTTGTGAAGGTTTTTTCGAGACATGATAAATATACCAAGTCTTGTATTTTTCCTTGCAACTATGTCACATAATATGACACGACACGAAGGATTTACATTGTTCAGATTTTTTTTAATTTCTTATGCCCGTTTTGAATTTTTTGAATTTCTAACTATGGTCGAACCGGCGTGCATGAAGATAGGGGAGCAGCATCGTTAGAACTTGCATTGGATCTCTGAAGAAATCACATATTACGAGTCTAAAAATAATTTTTTTCAAAAACTCACTGGCGTTAGATCATGTACCTGTAGTGTAGGGGTTCGTAG
This sequence comes from Avena sativa, assembly GCA_916181665.1. NCBI lineage: Eukaryota > Viridiplantae > Streptophyta > Magnoliopsida > Poales > Poaceae > Avena > Avena sativa. The sequence continues at coordinate 442,625,032 of OV702282.1, read as the reverse complement.
CATGGAAAACAAAAAATTTCTACCGCATGAACACACAATCAAGATCTAATCTATGACCAAGCCAAGATCTATCTACTAGATTGTAGCAACGAGTCAATAGAGTACTAACCCTCGAAGATCCAAAGCGGTTAACGAGAGCAGATTCTCGTGGATGATGTAGTCGTACACTCCCGATCTCAAGATCGCGTAGACGATCCTTCCGGCGCTGCGTTCCGGCAGCGCTTCCGCAGTCGGTCACACGTTCGGTACTCGACGAAGACCTTCCTCTCCCTTGTTCTAGCAGGCAACGGAGGTTGTAGCACTCTCCTCGCAATTCCGACAGCACAACGGCGTGGTACCAGAAGTAGAGGGGAGATCTCGCAGGGCTTCGCCTTAAGCCGGAGCGAGTATGGTGGACTCTGAGAGAGCCCTCGACGATCTAGGGTTTAGACACGCCGAGGAAGAGATGCTAGAGCGGCAGCTAGGGTTTGGGGCTTGCCCAAGTCGGCGCCAAGAGGAGCCCTAGGAGGCGGCGGCAGCTGTAGGAGGTGGCGGCGCCAATCTAGGGTTTTGGGGTGGAGAACTTGTGTCTTGGAGGGGCAGCCCTGCCCCTCCCTTTATAGGTGGGAGGTGCGTCCAAGGGGAGGGGAGTCCCTCCCCAACTCGGCTTTGGAGGTGGGCCGGCGGTTGGAGGAGGGAACTCCTCCCCAACTCGGTTTCAACCTCCTCCTCCTCTTTCCAAAAACTGCTGTTTGACTTTTCAAATTGGCGTTTGACTTTTCAAACTAGGATTTGATTAAACCCTTTATTTTGGACAGCGATGACACCTAGTAAATGATGCAATCATTCCAACTTGCAATGACACATTCATGTACCCTTCCCCTCCGGAGTGCCGGACATTCCGGAACCTTCTAGAACATTCCCGATGAAAACACCGGAACCATTCCCGAACTCTGAAACAGGACTTTCCTTATATGAATCTTATTCTCTGGACCATTCCGGATCTCCTCGTGATATCCCGGATCCCATCCGAGACTCCGAACAATATTCGGTCTCTTACTCATTATTCCATAACTACTCAAACAACGTCGAATCCTTAAGTGTGTCTCCCTACGGTTCGTGAATTATGCGGACATGATCGAGACACTTCTCCGAACAATAACCAATAGAGGAATCTGGAAATTCATATGGCTCCCACATATTTCTACGATTACTTTGCGATCGAATGAACCACTTACATACGATACCAATTACCCTTTGTCTCACGATAGTTTACTTATCCGAGGTTATGATCGTCGGTATCTCTACATACCTAGTTCAACCTCGTTACTGATAAGTACTCTTTTCTCGTTCCCGTGGTATGTGATCCCTTGTGAGCCAGTCACATGCTTGCAAGCTAATTGGATGACATTCCACCGAGAGGGCCCAGAGTATATCTATCCGTCATATGGATGGACAAATCCCACTCTTGATCCATGTGTTTCAACCAATACTTTTCGAACACTCAATGCCACCTTTATAGCCACCCAGTTATGGTGTGGTGTTTGATGTCATCAAAGCATCCATCCGGTAAAGGTGACATGCATGATCTCATGGTCGAAGGAATTAGGTTACTATGTGTCAGAAAGCATATAGCAATTGAACTATTAAAATGACTTGATCTTTATGCTACGCTTATCTATAGGAGTATGTCCATCATATCATTCTCCCAATGATACGACCCTGTTGTTAATAACATCTCAATGTTCATGATCAGGAAACCATGATCATATATTAACCAACAAGCTAGTTTAACAAGAGGCTTTACTAGGGACTCTTTTATGTTTACAAATCACACAAGTATTAACGTTTCCTTTTAATACAATTATAGCATGGTATGTAAACATTTATCATAAGTATGAAGATATGATAATAACCACTTTATTATTGCCTCTTGGGCATATCTCCAACAGTCTCCCACTTGCACTAGAGTCAATAATCTAGTTTCAAACCTTTGTGTATTCAACACCTATGGCTTTCCGGTGTTGTATGTACACGATTGCTAGTGGTCAACTGATCTCCGGATCTGACACTTCCAGGTCCGTGTGTAATTGCATGTCTTTGCGTCTCTACGCATCACTCATTCTCGAATGAGAAGGCTTTGTACAAATTTGGTCCTTTGGTGTGACCTTTATTTCTTTGGGGTTAAAATATGTTGATAATATTGTCGTACAATATATCTTCATAGTATTATCCCGCTGTGAACTACACCTAGTTTGATAACAAACTACTTGACACAAATGCCCTCTTTAGCTGCTATAATTGCAGTCATATACTTAGCCTTTTGTTGTAGTATCTGTCACAATGTATTAACTTTGGAACTCATCCAAATCCATTATGGAACTTACTTTCCATTATATTGTGCCACCCTTAGTTTAGATTGAGATAAACTTAATTTGTACTTTGCGACAAAACTAGTATCAATGTAGTACTTTTACAATGAACTAACCATCTATTTGTCACTTCTACAAATAATATACTCTTAGTTCTTCCAAAAGATCATAAGAATATCCTTACTATTGTCCAATGATCAACTTATGAAACATTCTGGTATATGCTCATAACATTTAGAGTACAGGACATATCTGGATTTGTACATATCACAGTATGATTGATATAAATACTCTTTGTGATTTCATACATCAAGTATCAATCTATACTTGAATCTTTGTTTCACTTACCAAATGTCAATACACTTGAATATATCATCAATATTGAACTCATTCAATCCTTTCTGTGCGACAAGAACCTTTCTTGTAGTTCCTATATTGAACTCATTCAATATATCATCTATGTACTTTTGGCACAACCATATTAGCGTCTATTAATGCCAAATATTTGGGTTTTGCCTAAGCCTTTCATCGAGATGAAATTCTTAATATGTGTTAATAAAAGATACATCTTTTCCAATCAACAATATGTCCTCCACATAATGTATTAGAAATATGTCTTAGCGCTCCCACTTAATTTCTTGCAAATGCAAGCATATTCATTGTCTCTGATGAAATTAAACTCTTTTAACAGTTTCATCATAGTGAAGATTACAACTCCGCTATGCTTACTTCAACCATTGAAGTTTGCATATTCATTTAGCATCCTTTGAATTAACAAAACCCGTTGGACCATGTCATGTACACGTCCTAGGTAACCCTTCTATTAGAAGAACTTGTTTTGTTTATCCAACACATAACAAAATTATATGTCGTAGTTGCTACATTAATCCGTCTAGACTAAATATCGCTATGAAAGATCAAATCTTGTCATAGTCAACCCTTGAACATTGTTGTGAACTCTTTCCCAACATGTCGACCATTTCATAGATGCAAAACATCCATGTCTATTTCTTTATAGATCCAAACACAACTGTAAGGTCTTACACCTTTCTCGAGGGTCCTTCAAGTTCAAAACTTGATTTCTCGTGTATGGAACTATCACGGTTTTTATGGCTTCAAGCCATTTTACGGAGTCAGGGCTCATCATTGCTTCTTTGCATGTAGTACGTTCATTATTCTCAAATAATGATTCAACCCTCAAATCTCGGTATTTGATTGTTTACCCGACCTACTTGTTTCAATAGGAACTTAGATCTCCGTGACCACAACCTTTGAGGCACGTGATCCATGAGCATTGTTGCTGCCTCCGGAACACTTTTCGGCGCTGCGCAACTCTGCACATATAGATAAGGTTCTTTTAACCTTATCAAAGTTCTATTGTCCTCCCACTTTACTTTTCACGAAAAATTCCTTCCCAAAGAAACTTGACGTTCTAAGCGACAAACACTTTTGTCTCTGGTGTTATGGAGGAATACTTAACAGTTATTCGAAATAACATACAAAGACAGGTTCATCCGACGTTGGTTGCAAACATCTTTCTTATGCAAATCATACCAATGTTTTAAGGAAGGACTACTTGGGTTTTATCCCAAACCATAACTCTATATGGTGTCATTTCAACGGATTATGATGGAGCTCTTTTCAGTGGAAAAACGGTAGTCTCTAAAGCTTTTAATCTTTAAAATATAATGGCAGTTTTATGAATTATACCTTTGATCTTACCATGTCAAACAAGGTTTAATTACATATCTCGAACGCTCCATACTCTTATGGTGTTTCGGGAAAATGCAAATCCACGGAACGATTCCTTAAATCTTAGGTATTATGCTAAACTTGTAACTCAAATATCTTCCTTTATGATCCTATCATAAACTATTTATATTCTTGTTACAATGATTTTGCACTTCATCTTGAAAGTCTTTGAACTTTTCAAATGTTTCATACTTCATCCTTATTAAGTAAATATTCATATATTCACTCAAATTTTCGGAGAAAGCATATGAAGTTGAAATCCATCGCTTTTGACTACACATGACGGACTTTGTACAACAATATGTACAATTTCCAATAAGCTAGTCATTCGTTCCTTTTTGGCCTATGAACGAAGTTTTTGATTATCTCTAGGAAAGTTTCACAAGCGTCATGTGATCAAAAAATCAAAAGACTCCAAAATTCCATCCACATGGAGTTTTTTCATGTTTTCTTTCCAATATAATTTAAACGGCGATGTCACTTCCTAAGTGATCTTTCAATCAATTTATCTTTTGACATTTTTAGCACTTGTTTTATGGATGTGATTTCTCCAACGAGATTTGTGAATCATCCATCTTTTATGGATTACGGCAATTATTTGAACAACCCTTTTGTTCTCATAATACCTGATAAAACAAATCTTGAAGGCAAGTTTTTATGTTTAACGAGCAACACAATAACCCTTTATTTGTTCTCGATGAACATCATCACATATTCTTTTGCTAGTTACTTAGGCCATTGTAGTTCATGAATTGTGTTGTTTCGTATGACGATTCACACCAAAAAATTCAGTATCAAATACTTAAGAACCACATTGTTTAATAAAGAATATAGCCATAACATGTATATCATCTATATACTTAAACTGAACAATTCTAGTCTTTTCTTTTCTGCCATATATTTATGAGATTCTCTTTCAGAATTTCTTTTATGTTTGAAAGAATCTATCAATATCAATAGTGGAGTCATACATATGACACATAGTCCAAAGCATGTATAATTAAATACCAATGTCTTTGGACTTGCACTTTGAAGTAGATCACCATCATCAAATGTTTGGTGTGCTTTCAAATTCCATTTTTTTAGTAATCTCTTGGTGTAGTAAACATTTTACCTACGTCAAATATTCACCCTTACCATGGAATTATTCATGATCAAGCTACTTTTAGCTTATAAAGATGAATCGCGAGTATAATGTTGCTCTCCAAAACTTTTTGGTGGTTTAGGACAACTAGTGTCTCCAACCTTTTGCAACTTCTCATCAAATATGAGAACATGTCTTTTGCCATATTATACTCTATCATGTTGCAACCAATACTTCGTTTCAGATATCACAATATCTTCCACACATCATGGTTTCTGAAACAACTCTTTCAGATCCTAGATAACCTTGATATTAAGACAATCCTTTGAATATCAAGAATCATGGATACAAACATGATACTCATACACTAACTCTTGGAATTGTCACTCTTAATACCAAATATTAAACTTCATGGAGTAACCGGAACTTACTGAAAGTTTGCAATAGGACTTTTAAACTTTAGATTAACACTTCAAAACAATACGATACCAGTTCGTAAAGTAACTAACCAGAATTCTATAGTTTTGTCATCTCAATTATAACTAAGCGCAAGGTGGTAAACGGATGCCAATGACTACAACAACTATGCAATTCACTTTGATTTAATTTATGATAAATAGTGTTCAACTTTTAATCATATTGCTGTTGAACTCCCACTCAAAACAATATCCCTCACATTGTTTTAGTGATCACACGAACCAAATCCACCACATCAAAACCGATCATCACGAGAGTTGATGTAGCTTCAATGGCAAACAATCAACATGTTCATCATATCTACTATATGACTCATGCTTTACCTTTCGGTGATCCGTGTTCCGAGACCATGTCTGTACATGCTAGGCTCGTCAAGATCAACCTTAGCTTCCGCATGAGAAAATCTGGCTTGCTCACGTTGTATACACTCGCAGAATCTAACACACCCGATCATCACGTGGTGCTTCGAAACAACGAGCTTTAGCAACGGTGCTTACTAAGGATGAACACTTTAAAACTTGAAATTGTGTGCTTGAGGGATCATCTTATAATGCTACCGTCGTTAACTAAGCAATACAAGATGCATAAAAGGATTAACATCACATGCAATTCATAATATGTGATATGATATGGCCTTTCTTCTTGTGCTTCCGATCTCCATCTTCAAGCACGGACATGATCTCCATCATCACCGGCATTGCATCAAGGTCAATGACGCCGCTCCATGGTTGTCGTCCACCAGCTTCAACTATTACAACTACTTTGAACAGACAAGCGGGTCTTAACAGAATTTAAAGACAACCATATGGCTCCTGCCGGTTGCCAACTTACAATAAGGAACATTGCATACATCATATATAATCACAATCATGGCCATATCACATCACAGCACACCCCTGCAAAACAAAGTTAGACGCCTCTAATTTTCTTTGCATGTTTTACGTGGTTTGGGGCTTTCAATAAGTGTCGTTCTAACTTACGAACAAGAACCACAACATTGATACTAGTATTGTCAATCACCCGTTGTAAATTGAATCTTAACTATGCTAGGAGAAACAGGCACCCGCAAAGCCACTTATGCAATACAAGTTGCATGTCAAGCGTGGAGCAAGTCTCATGAACGATGTCATGTAAGGTTGGCCCGGGCCGCTTCATCCCACCATCCCGCAAGATGCAAAGTACACAAGAAGCAATCGACAACAAAAGCATCAACGCCCACAATGACCATTGTGTTCTACTCGTGCAACAGATCTACATATAGACACGGCTCTGATACCACTGTAGGGGTTCGTAGCATGGAAAACAAAAAATTTCTACCGCATGAACACACAATCAAGATCTAATCTATGACCAAGCCAAGATCTATCTACTAGATTGTAGCAACGAGTCAATAGAGTACTAACCCTCGAAGATCCAAAGCGGTTAACGAGAGCAGATTCTCGTGGATGATGTAGTCGTACACTCCCGATCTCAAGATCGCATAGACGATCCTTCCGGCGCTGCGTTCCGGCAGCGCTTCCGCAGTCGGTCACACGTTCGGTACTCGACGAAGACCTTCCTCTCCCTTGTTCCAGCAGGCAGCGGAGGTTGTAGCACTCTCCTCGCGATTCCGGCAGCACAACGGCGTGGTACCGGAAGTAGAGGGGAGATCTCGATGGGCTTCGCCTTAAGCCGGAGCGAGTATGGTGGACTATGAGAGAGCCCTCGACAATCTAGGGTTTAGACACGCCGAGGAAGAGATGCTAGAGCGGCGGCTAGGGTTTGGGGCTTGCCCAAGTCGGCGCCAAGAGGAGCCCTAGGAGGCGGCGGCAGCTATAGGAGGTGGCGGCGCCAATCTAGGGTTTTGGGGTGGAGAACTTGTGTCTTGGAGGGGCAGCCCTGCCCCTCCCTTTATAGGTGGTGTAGGGGTTCGTAGCATGGAAAACAAAAATTTTCTATCGCATACAAACAAACAAGCCAAGATCTATCTACTAGATTGTAGCAACGAGTCGATAGAGGAACTCACCCTCGAAGATTCCAAAGCGGTTAACGAGAGCAGATTCTCGTGGGTGATGTAGTCGTACTCTTTCCGATCTCAAGATCGCGTAGACGATCCGTCCGGCGCCACGTTCCGGCAGCGCTCCCGTAGTCGGTCACACGTTCGGTACTCGACGAAGACCTTCCTCTCCCTTGTTCCAGCAGGCAGCGGAGGTTGTAGCACTCTCCTCGCGATTCCTGCAGCACAACGGCGTGGTACCGGAAGTAGAGGGGAGATCCCGCAGGGCTTCGCCTTAAGCCGGTGCGAGTATGGTGGAGCTTATGAGAGAGGCTATTAGTGGTCTAGTAATTAGACACACCAATTAGAAGGCTCTAAACCAATTAGAAGGCTCTAAACCACTGGCTAAAGCAATTAGAAGCTCTAAACCAAAACGGCTCTAAACCGGAGGTAGAAGATAGGAACTTGTGTGTCTAGGAGGGGAGCCCTGCCCCTCCTTTTATAGGTGGGGAGGCGCGGCCAGGGGAGGGGAGTCCCTCCCCAAGTCGGCCTTGGGTGGTGCGCCGGCTTGGGGAGGAGACTCCTCCCTCAAGTCGGATCCCAACTCCTCTTTCTTGTTTCCCACAGTTTCTTGTTTTAGCCGTTTGACTTTCAAACTGGACATTTGACTTTTTTGTTTTAGGATTCAATTTAATCCTTTATTTGGGACAGCAAGAACACTTAGTACATGATGCAATCATTCCAATATGTAATGACACATTCACGTACCCCTCCCCCCCCAGAGTGCCGGACAATCCGGAACCTTCTAGAACATTCCCGATGAAAACACCGGAATCATTCCCGAACTCCGAAACGGGACTTTCCTTATATGAATCTTATTCTCCGGACCATTCCGGATCACCTCGTGATATCCCGGATCCCATCCGAGACTCCGAACAACATTCGGTCTCTTTCTCATAATACCATAACTACTCAAACAACGTCGAATCCTTAAGTGTGTCTCCCTACGGTTCGTGAATTATGCAGACATGATCGAGACACTTCTCCGAACAATAACCAATAGAGGAATCTGGAAATTCATATGGCTCCCAAATATTTCTACGATTACTTTGCGATCGAATGAACCACTTACATACGATACCAATTTCCCTTTGTCTCATGATATGTTACTTATCCGAGGTTATGATCGTCGGTATCTCTGCATACCTAGTTCAACCTCGTTACTGATAAGTACTCTTTTCTCGTTCCCGTGATATGTGATCCCTTGTGACCAAGTCACATGCTTGCAAGCCAATTGGATGACATTCCACCGAGAGGGCCCAGAGTATATCTATCCGTCATGTGGATGGACAAATCCCACTCTTGATCCATGTGTTTCAACCAATACTTTCCGAACACTTAATGCCACCTTTATAGCCACCCAGTTACGGTGTGGTGTTTGATGTCATCAAAGCATCCATCCGGTAAAGGTGATATGCATCATCTCATGGTCGAAGGAATTAGGTTACTATGTATCAGAAAGCATATAGCAATTGAACTATTGAAATGACTTGATCTTTATGCTACGCTTATCAATAGGAGTATGTCCACCATATCATTCTCCTAACGATATGATCTTGTTGTTGATAACATCTCAATGTTCATGATATGGAAACCACAATCATTTAATCAACCAACAAGCTAGTGAAGTATAGAGGCTATACTAGGGACTTCAATTTAAGTTTACAATTCACACAAGTATTAATGTTTCCTTGTTAATACTATTATAGCATGAATATAAACATTTATCATAAACACAAAGATATAATAATAACTATATTTATTATTGCCTCTAGGGCATATCTCCAACAGTCTCCCACTTGCACTAGAGTCAATAATCTAGTTTCAAACCTTTGTGTATATAACACCTATGGCTTTCTGGTGTTGTATGTACACGATTGCTAGTGGTCAACTGATCTCCGGATCTGACACTTCCAGGTCCGTGTGTAATTGCATGTCTTTGCGTCTCTACGCATCACTCATTCTCTAATGAGATGGCTTTGTATAAATTTGGTCTTTCGGTGTGACCTTTAGCTCTTTGGGGTTAAAACATGTTGATAATATTGTCGCACAATATATCTTCATAGTATTATCCCACTGTGAACTACACCTAGTTTGATAACAAACTACTTGACACAAATGCCCTCTTTTGCTGCTAAAATAGCAGTCATATACTTAGCCTTTTGTTGTAGTATCTGTCACAATGTCTTAACTTTGGAACTCATCCAAATCCATTATGGAACTTACTTTCCATTATATTGTGCCACCCTTAGTTTAGATTGAGATAAACTTAATTTGTACTTTGTGACAAAGCTAGTATCAATGTAGTACTTTTACAGTGAACTAACCATCTATTTGTCACTTCTACAAATATTATACTCTTAGTTCTTCCAAAAGATCATAAGAATATCCTTACTATTGTCCAATGATCATCTTACGAATCATTCTGGTATATGCTCACAACATTTAGAGCATAGGACATATCTGGATTTGTACATATCACAGTATGATTGATATAAATACTCTTTGTGATTTCATACATCAAGTATCAATCTATACTTGATTATTTGTTTCACTTTACCAAATGTCAATACACTTGAATATATCATCAACATTGAACTCATTCAATCCTTTCTGTGCGACAAGAACCTCTCTTGTAGTTTCTATATTGAACTCATTCAATATCTTGTCTATGTACTTCTGGCACAACCATATTAGCGTCTATTGATGCCAAATATTTGGGTTTTGCCTAAGTCTTTCACCGGGATGAAATTCTTAATATGTGTTAATAAAAGATACATTATTTCCAATCAACAATATGTCTCCCACATAATGTATTAGAAACATGTCTTAGCGCTCCCACTTAATTTCTTGCAAATGCAAGCATCTTCATCATCTCTAATGAACTTTTAAACTCCTTTAACAGTTTCATTACAGTGAAGATTCCAACTCCGCGATGCTCACTTTAACCATTGAAGTTTGCATATACTTTTAGCATCCTTTTGAATTAACAAAACCCTATGGACCGTGTTATGCACATGTCCTAGGTAACGATTCTATTAGAAGAACTTGTTTTGTTTATTAAACTACCATATAACAAATTATATGTAGTGGTTGCTACATTAATCCGTCTAGACTAAATATCACTATGAAAGATCAAATCTTGTCATAGTCAACCTTTGAACATTTTGTGAACTCTTTCCCAACATGTCGACTATTTCATAGATGTAAAACATCCATGTCTATTTCTTTATAGATCCAGACACAACTGTAAGGTCTTACACCTTTCTCGAGGGTCCTTCAAGTTCAAAACTTGATTTCTCGTATATGGAACTATCACGGATTTTATGGCTTCAAGCCATTTGACAGAGTCAGGGCCCATCATCGCTTCTTTGCATGTAGTCGGTTCATTATTCTTAAATAATGATTTAACTCTCAAATCTTGGTATTTGATTGTTCATCCGACCTACTTGTTTCAATAGAAACTTTGACTATTGTAACCACAACCTTTGAGGCACGTGAGCCATGAGCATTGTTGCTGCCTCCGGAACACTTTTCGGCGCTGCGCAACTTTGCACATATAGCTAAGGTTCTTTTAACCTTATCAAAGTTCTATTGTCCTCCCACTTAACTTTTCACGAAAAATTCCTTCCAAAAGAAACTTGACGTTCTAAGCAACAAACACTTGACGTTCTAAGCAACAAACACTTTTGTCTCCGGTGTTTATGGAGGAATACTTAATAGTCATACAAAGACAGGTTCATCCAACTTTGGTTGCACACATCTTTCTTATGCATAGCATACCAATGTTTTTAAGAAAGGACTACTTGGGTTTTATCCCAAACCATAACTTTATATGGTGTCATTTCAACGGATTATGATGGAGCTCTTTTCAGTGGAAAAACGGTAATCTCTAAAGCTTTTAATCTTTAAAATATAATGGCAGTTTTATGAATTACACCTTCGATCTTACCATGTCAAACAAGGTTTAATTACATATCTCGAACGCTCCATACTCTTATGGTGTTTTCGGAAAAATGCAAATCCACGGAACGATTCCTTAAATCTTAGGTATTATGCTAAACTTGTAACTCAAATATCTTCCTTTATGATCTTATCATAAACTATTTATATTCTTGCTACAAATGTTTTTGTACTTCATCTTGAAAAACCTTGAACTTTTCAAATGTTTCATACTTCATCCTTATTAAGTAAATATTCATATATTCACTCAAATTTTCGGAGAAAGCATATGAAGTTGAAATCCATCGCTCTTGACTACACATAATGGATTTCGTACAACAATATGTACAAGTTCCAATAAGCTAGCCATTCGTTCCCTTTTGGCCTATGAACGAAGTTTTAATTATCTCTAGGAAAGTTTCACAAGCGTCATTTGATCAAAATCAAATAGACTCCAAAATTCCATCCATATGGATTTTCTTCATGTTTTCTTTCCAATATAATTTAAACGGCGATGTCACTTCCTAAGTGATCTTTCAATCAATTTGTCTTTCGACATTTTTAGCACTAGTTTTATGGATGTGATTTCTCCAACGAGATTTGTGAATCATCCATCTTTCATGGATTATGGCAATTATTTGAACAACCCTTTTGTTCTCATAATACCTGATAAAACAAATCTTGAAGGCAAGCTTTGATGTTTAACGAGCAACACAATAACCCTTTATTTGTTCTCGATGAACATCATCACATATTCTTTTGCTAGTTACTTAGGCCATTGTAGTTCATGAATTGTGTTGTTTTGTATGACGATTCACACCAACAAATTCAGTATCAAATACTTAAGAACCACATTGTTTAACAAGCAAAGAATATAGCCATAACATGTATATCTTCTATATACTTAAACTGAACAATTCTAGTCTTTTCTTTTCTGCCATATATTTATGAGATTCTCTTTCAGTATCTCCTTTTCTGTTTGAAAGAATCTATCAACATCAATAGTGGAGTCATACATATGACACATAGTCCAAAGCGTGTACAGTTAAATACCAATGTCTTTGGACTTGCACTTTGAAGTAGATCACCATCATCAAATGTTTGGTGTTCTTTCAAATTCCTTTCTTTAGTAATCTCTTGGCGTAGTAAACATTTTACCTATATCAAATATTCACCCTTATCATGGAATCGTCCATGATCAAGCTACTTTTAGCTTATAACGATGAATTATGAGTATAATGTTGCTATCCAAAACCTTTTGGAGGATTAGGACAACAAGTGTCTCCAACCTTTTGCAAAATTCTCATCAAAATATGAGAACATGAACTTTGCCATATTATACTCTATCATGTTGCAACCAAAAATTCGTTTCAGATATCACAATATCTTCCACACATCATGGTTTCTGAAACAACTCTTTCAGATCCTAGATAACCTTGATATTAAGAGAATCCTTTGAATATCAAGAATCATGGAGACAAACATGATACTTATATACTAACACTTGGAATTGTTACTCTTGATTTAATACTAATTATTAAACTTCATGGAGCAACCGGAACTTACTGAAAGTTTGCAATAGGACTTTTAAACTTTAGATTAACACTTCAAAACAATACGATACCAGTTCGTAAAGTAACTAACCAGAATTCTATAGTTCTATCATCTCAATTATAACTAAGCGCAAGGTGGTAAACGGATGCCAATGACTACAACAACTATGCAAATTCACTTTGATTTAGTTTATGATAAATTGAGTTCTAATTAATAATTAAATTAATCTAGGTGAACTCCCACTCAAAACAATATCCCTCACGTTTTAGTGATCACACGAACCAAATCCACCATATCAAAACCGATCATCACGAGAATTGATATAGCTTCAATGGCGAACAATCAACATGTTCATCATATCTACTATATGATTCATGCTCTACCTTTCGGTAATCCGTGTTCCTGAGGCCATGTCTGTACATGCTAGGCTCGTCAAGATCAAACCTTAGCTACCGCATAAGCAAATCTGGCTTGCTTACGTTGTATACACTTGCGGAATCTAACACACCTGATCATCACGTGATGCTTCGAAACAACAAGCTTTAGCAACGGTGCTAACTAAGGGTGAACACTTTATGACTTGAAATTCATGTGCATAAGGGATCATCTTATAATGCTACCGTCGTCTACTAAGCAATACAAGATGCATAAAGGATTAACATCACATGCAATTCATAATATGTGATATGATATGGCCTTTCTACTTTGTGCTTCCGATCTCCATCTTCTAGCACGAACATGATCTCCATCATCACCGACATTGCATCAAGGTCAATGACGCTTCTCCATGGTTGTTGTCCACCGGCTTCAACTATTACAACTACTTTGAATAGACACGCGGGTCTTAACATAAATTTAAAGACAACCATATGGCTCCTTCCGGTTGCCAACTTACAATAAGGAACATTGCATACATCATATATAATCACAATCATGGCCATATCACATCACAGCACACCCCTGCAAAACAAAGTTAGACGCCTCTAATTTTCTTTGCATGTTTTACGTGGTTTGGGGCTTTCAATAAGTGTCATTCTAACTTACGAACAAGAACCACAACATTGATACTAGTGTTGTCAATCACCCGTTGTAAATTGGATCTTAACTATGCTAGGAGAAACAGGCACCCGCAAAGCCACTTATGCAATACAAGTTGCATGTCAAGCGTGGAGCAAGTCTCATGAACGATGTCATGTAAGGTTAGCCCGGGCCGCTTCATCCCAACATACCGCAAGATGCAAAGTACACAAGAAGTAATCGACAATAAAAGCATCAATGCCCACAATGACCATTGTGTTCTACTCGTGCAACAGATCTACATATAGACACGGCTCTGATACCACTGTAGGGGTTCGTAGCATGGAAAACAAAAAATTTCTATCGCATACAAACAAACAAGCCAAGATCTATCTACTAGATTGTAGCAACGAGTCAATACAGGAACTCACCCTCGAAGATTCCAAAGCGGTTAACGAGAGAAGATTCTCGTGGGTGATGTAGTCGTACTCTTTCCGATCTCAAGATCGCGTAGACGATCCTTCCGGCGCCACGTTCCGGCAGCGCTCCCGCAGTCGGTCACACGTTCGGTACTCGACGAAGACCTTCCTCTCCCTTGTTCCAGCAGGCAGCGGAGGTTGTAGCACTCTCCTCGCGATTTCGGCAGCACAACGGCGTGGTACCGGAAGTAGAGGGGAGATCCCGCAGGGCTTCGCCTTAAGCCGGTGCGAGTATGGTGGAGCTTATGAGAGAGGCTATTAGTGGTCTAGTAATTAGACACACCAATTAGAAGGCTCTAAACCAATTAGAAGGCTCTAAACCGCTGGCTAAAGCAATTAGAAGCTCTAAACCAAAACGGCTCTAAACCGGAGGTAGAAGATAGGAACTTGTGTGTCTAGGAGGGGAGCCCTGCCCCTCCTTTTATAGGTGGGGAGGCGCAGCCAGGGGAGGGGAGTCCCTCCCCAAGTCGGCCTTGGGTGGTGCGCCGGCTTGGGGAGGAGACTCCTCCCTCAAGTCGGTTCCCAACTCCTCTTTCTTGTTTCCCACAGTTTCTTGTTTTAGCCGTTTGACTTTCAAACTGGACATTTGACTTTTCTGTTTTAGGATTCAATTTAATCCTTTATTTGGGACAGCAAGAACACTTAGTACATGATGCAATCATTCCAATATGTAATGACACATTCATGTACCCCTCCCCCCCCCCCCCGGAGTGCCGGACAATCCGGAACCTTCTAGAACATTCCCGATGAAAACACCGGAATCATTCCCGAACTCCGAAACGGGACTTTCCTTATATGAATCTTATTCTCCGGACCATTCTGGATCACCTCGTGATATCCCGGATCCCATCCGAGACTCCGAACAACATTCGGTCTCTTTCTCATAATACCATAACTACTCAAACAACGTCGAATCCTTAAGTGTGTCTCCCTACGGTTCGTGAATTATGCGGACATGATCGAGACACTTCTCCGGACAATAACCAATAGAGGAATCTGGAAATTCATATGGCTCCCACATATTTCTACGATTACTTTGCGATCGAATGAACCACTTACATACGATACCAATTTCCCTTTGTCTCACGATATGTTACTTATCCGAGGTTATGATCGTCGGTATCTCTGCATACCTAGTTCAACCTCGTTACTGATAAGTACTCTTTTCTCGTTCCCGTGATATGTGATCCCTTGTGACCAAGTCACATGCTTGCAAGCCAATTGGATGACATTCCATCGAGAGGGCCCAGAGTATATCTATCCGTCATGTGGATGGACAAATCCCACTCTTGATCCATGTGTTTCCACCAATACTTTCCGAACACTTAATGCCAACTTTATAGCCACCCAGTTACGGTGTGGTGTTTGATGTCATCAAAGCATCCATCCGGTAAAGGTGATATGCATCATCTCATGGTCGAAGGAATTAGGTTACTATGTATCAGAAAGCATATAGCAATTGAACTATTGAAATGACTTGATCTTTATGCTACGCTTATCAATAGGAGTATGTCCACCATATCATTCTCCTAACGATATGATCTTGTTGTTGATAACATCTCAATGTTCATGATATGGAAACCATAATCATTTAATCAACCAACAAGCTAGTGAAGTATAGAGGCTATACTAGGGACTTCAATTTAAGTTTACAATTCACACAAGTATTAATGTTTCCTTGTTAATACTATTATAGCATGAATATAAACATTTATCATAAACACAAAGATATAATAATAACTATATTTATTATTGCCTCTAGGGCATATCTCCAACAGGTGGGAGGTGCGGCCAAGGGGAGGGGAGTCCCTCCCCAACTCGGCTTTGGAGGTGGGCCGGCGGTTGGAGGAGGGAACTCCTCCCCAACTCGGTTTCAACCTCCTCCTCCTCTTTCCAAAAACTGCCGTTTGACTTTTCAAATTGGCGTTTGACTTTTCAAACTAGGATTTGATTAAACCCTTTATTTTGGACAGCGATGACACCTAGTACATGATGCAATCATTCCAACTTGCAATGACACATTCATGTACCCTTCCCCTCCGGAGTGCCGGACATTCCGGAACCTTCTAGAACATTCCCGATGAAAACACCGGAACCATTCCCGAACTCCGAAACAGGACTTTCCTTATATGAATCTTATTCTCCGGACCATTCTGGATCTCCTCGTGATATCCCGGATCCCATCCGAGACTCCGAACAATATTCGGTCTCTTACTCATCATTCCATAACTACTCAAACAACGTCGAATCCTTAAGTGTGTCTCCCTACGGTTCGTGAATTATGCGGACATGATCGAGACACTTCTCCGAACAATAACCAATAGAGGAATCTGGAAATTCATATGGCTCCCACATATTTCTACGATTACTTTGCGATCGAATGAACCACTTACATATGATACCAATTTCCCTTTGTCTCACGATAGTTTACTTATCCGAGGTTATGATCGTCGGTATCTCTGCATACCTAGTTCAACCTCGTTACTGATAAGTACTCTTTTATCGTTCCCGTGGTATGTGATCCCTTGTGATCCAGTCACATGCTTGCAAGCTAATTGGATGACATTCCACCGAGAGGGCCCAGAGTATATCTATCCGTCATATAGATGGACAAATCCCACTCTTGATCCATGTGTTTCAACCAATACTTTCCGAACACTCAATGCCACCTTTATAGCCACCCAGTTACGGTGTGGTGTTTGATGTCATCAAAGCATCCATCCGGTAAAGGTGATATGCATGATCTCATGGTCGAAGGAATTAGGTTACTATGTGTCAGAAAGCATATAGCAATTGAACTATTAAAATGAGTTGATCTTTATGCTACGCTTATCTATAGGAGTATGTCCATCATATCATTCTCCCAATGATACGACCCTGTTGTTAATAACATCTCAATGTTCATGATCAGGAAACCATGATCATATATTAACCAACAAGCTAGTTTAACAAGAGGCTTTACTAGGGACTCTTTTATGTTTACAAATCACACAAGTATTAACGTTTCCTTTTAATACAATTATAGCATGGTATGTGAACATTTATCATAAGTATGAAGATATGATAATAACCACTTTATTATTGCCTCTTGGGCATATCTCCAACATGTAGTACAAACCAGACCCACTTCCTGCCGATTCGGCAGACATTTGTCCTTTTTACCCGGGATGGACGAAAAGGTTTGAGATGTCCCAGTTGGGAGATAGTCCATGTAAGGTGGTCTAGTATTTTAGAAAAATGGGACGGTTGCGCTCAGAAAATGGAAAATGGCTTGATCATTTGGACCGAAAGCCATGGAACCTCGAACATGGTAGGTTCATCTTTAGTCCCGGTCGGAAGGATTTCGGCAGGCTTGTCCAGGCAGCACTCATGATAGGGGTGAGTGTCGACATTATGTCGTGCGGCTTGTACCTTGTCCCGGATGGTGTCACCAACCGGGACTAAAGATGAAACTTTAGTCCCGGTTGGAGACACCAACCGGGAAAAATCACGAGTCAGCACTAATAATAGGGGTGAGTGTCGACATTATGTCGTAAGTGTTGACACTATGCAGAGCTGCTTGTACTATAAATAGGCATCCTTGTGAGTCCAGTCGTCCAGCCAGATTGAGGCATCTCCAATATGGTTTTCAAGAGCAGGGACACCACTACGACCAGTTTCAGGGAGATGCCGCCGGATCCCAGTCCCCCAGAATCTCCAAGAAACTGGTCATAGAGGCACTCCCTAATATGTGAAATTATTTCTAGTTAGAGAAGTTACAAGCTGCAAGATGGTTTTCGAGAGCAGGGACACCACTACGACCAGTTTCAGGGAGATGCCGCCGGATCCCAGTCCTCCGGCATCTCCAACAAACTGGTCATAGAGGCACTCCCTAATATGTGAAATTAGTTAGCTCTCAGGTGTATTGATCTAGTTAGAGAAGTTACAAGCTGCAAGATGGTGTGCGAGAGCAGGGACACCACTACGACCAGTTTCAAGGAGATGCCGCCGGATCCCAGTCCTCTGGCTTCTCCAAGAAACTGGTCATAGAGGCACTCCCTAATATGTGACCACGCGCGTTTGGAGATCAGACCTTAATGGTAAGTACGAATCGGGACAACTTCTTCATAGTTCGGGAAAGTCGTTCTACGAATCGGGAATAAATGCCCCCTTTAGTCCCGGTCCAGCCACAAAACGGGACTAACACTCAAGACATTTATTAATATTAAAAACAGAGACTACAAAACCGGGAATAAAGGCCCCCCTACATATAGTCCCGGTCAAGCCACAAACCGTGACTAACACTCAATACATTTATTAAACTTGGAAAATTGCAAACATCATAAGATATCCTTCACAAAATGAGCTATCATGTCTCATGACATTTAGGTTCACAATATGCAGCCGACCGGCCAGACATGAACTAGAGGTACACAATATGAGCATGAACTTCTTGGCATATGTCCTTCCTTATGATCGCTTCAGACGTAACCATGGAGCATCTTCTTTACTTAACGGAATGCTTGGGTAAGTTTTCACTCTGAAGGGCTGAATTTCATCAAACTTATTATAATCTTCTGACATGTCTGTCTTGTCCTCGATTCCCACGATGTTTCTTTTCCCTGAAAGAACTATGTGACGCTTTGGCTCATCATATGATGTATTCGTTTTCATATTTTTTCTTTTTTTTGGTTTGGAGGACATGTCCTTCACATAGAAACCTGAGACACATCATTGGCTAGGACGAATGGTTCATCTCTATAAACAAGATTGTTGAGATCCACTGTTGTCATTCCGTAAAACTGGTCTATCTTTACCCCTTCCCCATTCAGGTTGACCCATTTGCAGCAAAACAAAGGGACCTTAAAAGAGACTCCATAGTCTAGTTTCCATATCTCATCTATGTAACCATAGTATGTATCCTTTTGCCCATTCTCGTCCGTTGCATCAAAGCGGACACCACTGTTTTGGTTGGTGCTCTTTTTATCTTGGGCGATCGTGTAGAATGTATTCCCATTTATTTCGTACCCTTGGAAATTCAATATAGTAGAAGATGGTGACGCGGCCAACAAGTATAGCTGATCTCCAATAGTGGTGTCATTCAAGAGATGTGTCCACATCCAACCACCGAAAGACTTCATGTGTTCATATGTAATCCATGAGTCAGGCTTCCCCCGGTTTTTGGAGCGTACAATATTCTTGTGTTCCTCGATATACGGAGCTGCCAAGGTGGAATTTGAAGGGAATATGCCCGAGAGGCAATAATAAAGTGGTTATTATCGTATTCCTTATTTATGATAAATGTTTATTTTGCATGCTATAATTGTATTAATACGAAAACGTTAATACATGTGTGTTTAATAAACAAAAAGGAAGTTCCTAGTTATTCCTCTCTTATAAACTAGCTCGTTGATTAACATGATGATCAAAGTTTCCTGATCATGGACATTGGATGTTGTTAATAACGAGGTCACAACATTAGTGTAATGATGTGATGAACATTCATCCGAAGTATAGCATTACGATCAAAGTCATTGAGTTTATATTGCTATAACAACTTACGAAGTGATCCTAATCCTTAGACCATGAGATCATGTCAATCACTAACACCGGAAGAGTTTCTCGATGACATCAAATGTCACACCGTAACTGGGTGATTATAAAGATGGCTTCAGAACTACTAAAGTGTTATGTTGAGACCCATGGATCGAGAGTGGAATTTGTTCATCCCGATGACGGATAGATATGCTCTGGGCCCTCTCGGTGATATCACATTGATTAGCTTGCAAGCAAGTGATTTGATCACTAGAATGTTATATCACGGGAACGAGAAAAGAGTGCATGTCGGTAACAAGATCAAACTAGGTATGGAGATACCGATGATCGAATCTCGGACATGTAATATATCGTGAAACAAAGGGATTAAGATACTAGCGTAAAAGGTTCACACGATCACAGAAGTCATCGTTGAATGTGTGGGAGTCAGTATGGATCTCCAGGTCCCTCTACTGATTATTGATCGAAGAAGGGTCTCGATCATGTCCGCATTATTCGCGAACCGTAGGGTGACACACTTAAGGGATACCGACACCATTCGGAGCAAATGATATGCCAGAAAAGGAAAAGGAAAGCGCAGGAATTTATTTCACTAGACACCGAAACTGTTTCGGTTGAAATTGCTGAAACTGGTTCTCATGTGAAATGGAATACTAGCAAGGGGTTTTATGTTAATGTTTGTTAATTAAAGTAATTACCAAAATTCTGAATAAATAAATAAAAGAGTTTTATTTAAATGAGAGCTTGCATTAAATTTGGTGGAAATTTAATGCATGTGAGTGGATTTTTTAGTGGAGGCTTTTTAATGGGAGTGGAGGCTTTTCATTTTGAGTGGGAGCTCCACCCACATGAATGTGGAAGAGGTGGGGGCAGCCCCATGGCTGGGCGCCATGCCCCTTGGGTGCCCCCCTCTCCCTTATAAAAGGCCCCCCTCTCCTCCTCTCAAAGCACACCTCCTCGCGAAGGATCTCTCTCCCCCCTTTAGAATTTCCCCATGGTCTCGGATCAGCGAGATACATGTTCCCGGTGGATTTTTCTGGAAGGATTTGTTGCTTCCGCTGCTTCGCTGGAGCGAGGGCGTGGAGGTTGTCGGGGTACCCGTACGTGTGTGCAAGCACGGATGCACCACTGCTTTGAGGTGCTAGACTTGATCGTGCTGGACCGGCTGGACCAGATGGACTTCATCACGATCTTGAGATCGGCAAGCGTTCGTCTACATCATCCACGAGTACAACCTCGTTAACGCTATTCGGTCTTCGAGGGTATGTATTCTATGGATGTATATCCACCCGTTGCTTGTATCTAGTAGATAGATCTTGGTACTTAGTTGTTCCCATCGTAGGAAATTTTTTGTTTTCTATGCTGCGAACCCTACAGAATTATGTAGAACTGTGTAGTGTGCTTTAGTGAAATAATCCCTGTTCCTACATATCATTGCTTTCTTTCCCAGCGTGCCTTTTCCACTTAGTCTTCCCTCATGCCGCGAGTCAGAAACACCAATCGGCTTAAGGTCAGGAATAAAGTCAACACAAAACTCAATGACCTCCTCTGTTCCATATCCCATGGTCTAGCACGGTTATGAACATATTTCTTTAAGACTCCCATGAACCTCTCAAAGGGGAACATATTGTGCAGAAATACAGGACCGAGGATGGCAATCTCTTCCACTAGGTGAACCAAGAGATGCGTCATAATATAGAAGAAGGATGGTGGGAACACCAACTCAAAACTAACAAGACATTGTACCACATCCTTCTGTAACCTTGGCAGAATATCTGGATTGATTACCTTCTGAGATATTGCATTGAGGAATGCACACAGCTTCACAATGGGTACTCGAACATTTTCCGGTAGAAGCCCCCTCAATGCAATCGGAAGCAACTGCGTCATAATCACGTGACAGTCATGAGACTTCAGGTTTTGGAACTTTTTCTCTACCATATTTATTATCCCCTTTATATTAGATCAGAAGCCAGACGACACCTTGATACTGTAAAGGACTTCAAAAAAGATTTCCTTCTCTGCTTTGGTAAGAGCATAGCTGGCACGACTTAAGTGACGCCCTTTATCCGTCTTGTTCTGTGTATGCATGTTCTTTGGGTCTTTCATAATTTGTTGGTCCTCCCGTGCTTCTGGTGTATCTTTTGTCTTCCCATACACGCCTAGGAATCCTAGAAGGTTCACGCAAAGATTCTTCGTCACGTGCATCACGTCGATTGAAGAGCGGACACGTAGGACTTTCCAATATGGCAGCTCCCAAAATATAGATTTCTTCTTCCACATGGGTGCGTGTCCTGTAGCGACGTCGTTCGGAACTGATTGACCGCCGGGACCCTTTCCAAAGATTACTTCTATGTCCTTGACCATACCAAATACATCATCACCAGCAGGGAGTTTAGGCTTCTTCCGGTGATGTTCCTCACCTTTGAAATGCTTGCCTTTCTTTTTTAGGGATGATTGGTCGGAAGAAATCGTCGATTCGCCAGGTACACAACCTTCTTGCATTTATGCAAATATGTACCTTCGGTCATATCTAAACAGTGCATGCATGCCTTATATCCTTTGTTTGTCTGTCCTGAAAGGTTACTAAGAGCAGGCCAATCATTGATGGTTACGAAAAGCAAACCTTGTAGGTCAAATGGCTCCTGTTTGTTCTCATCCCATGCATGTACACCTGGTTTTCCCCACAGATGTAAGAGTTCTTCAACTAATGGCCTAAGGTACACATCAATGTCGTTGCCCGGTTGCTTCGGGCCTTGGATGAGCACTAGCATCATAATGAACTTACGCTTCATGCACAACCAAGAAGGAAGGTTGTAGATACATAGAGTCGTGGGCCAGGTGATGTGACTGCAGCTCTGCTCCCCAAAAGGATTCATGCCATCCGTACTTAGACCAAACCATAAGTTCCTTGCGTCACATGCAAAGTCCGGGAAGTCTCTCTCGATTTTTCTCCACTGTGAACCATCAGCAGGGTGTCTCAACTTCCCGTCTTTCTTACGGTCTTCTTTGTGCCATCGCAACAACCAGGCATGCTCTTTGTTTCTAAACATGCGTTTCAACCTTGGTATTATAGGAGCATACCACATAACCTTAGAAGGAACCCTCTTCCGGAGGGGCTCTCCCTCAACATCACCAGGGTCATCTTGTCTGATCTTATACCGCAATGCATTGCATACCGAGCATTTATCTAAATTCTCATACTCCTTACCGCGGTAGAGGATGCAGTCATTAATGCATGCATGTATCTTCTGCACATCTAATCCTAGAGGACAGAGAGTCTTCTTTGCTTCGTAGGTACTCTCAGGAAGTTCGTTATGTTTTGGAAACTTCGACTTCATTATTTTTAGCATCTTTTCAAATGAGGAGTCAGTTAGACCACACTCTTCCTTCCATCGCAGCAATTCCAGTGTGGTACCGAGCTTTGTGTTGCCATCTTTACAATTTGGGTACAACAATTTCTTGTGATCTTCTAACATGCCCTCTAACTTCAACTTCTCATTTTTTGTTTCACAGTCTCGCTTTGTATCATAAATGACCCTACCAAATTCATCAGCGGGCTCATCTGATGCCCGTTCTTCACCTCCTTCCTCTTCATTGTCTTCCATTGCAGTATCACTGTATTCAGGAAACATATGATGATAGTTGTTATCATCATCTTCTTCTTCACCGTCTTCCATCATAACCCCTCTTTCCCCGTGCTTGGTCCAGCAATTATAGTTAGGCATGAAACCTTTCATAACCAGGTGGCCGCGAATTATTTTCGAGGAAGAGTACTCCTTGTTGTTCTGACATTGAACACATGGAAAACATATAAAACCATTCTTTTTGTTTTTCGTAGCCACATCGATAAATTTATCCACGTCTTTAATGTACTCGGGTACACGCCGGTCATCGTACATCCATTCCCGACCGTTCATCTGCATCATATAAGTAAGTTTATCAAAAACAGGACATCATAAATAGTGAAATGACCAATTCACATCGACACATGCATTGTATCAATGACAGAGAAAATATAAGATTGCTAACCTCGATCGAGGGAAATAAAGAGGAGAAAGCTCAAGTGCGTCTCGGACACCTTCTATATTTTTGTTCTGTGAGAAATTGAACGGGATCATTCACTCAAACATTTCATCAAACACCTTGAATGCATGCATATTAAAAAAATAAACTAGCACACCTCTCACACCTTCCACCAAGAAAAACAGAGGGGAGGCATAGGGTTGGGGCGTCGTATTTATAGAGGGCGGGATCATACGTCCCGGTTTGTGTTACAAACCGGGACTAAAGGTGTGTGCCACGCCACGTGGCTGACGCCCAACCTTTAGTCCTGGTTTGTGTTACAAACCGGGACGTATGACCACTTACGAACCGGGACGCATGCCTCCGGCCATCGTACCCGCTCGAACCGGGACGCATGGCAGCATTAGTCCCGGTTCGTGGCACAACCGGGACTAATGCTGTTAGGGGGCGCGAACGGATAGCCTGTTTTCTACTAGTGAATAAATAAGTAGCATATAATTCCATACATATAAAATATTATGCAATTTAATAATATAGTATATATTCATATAGAAGATACAATATTTGTGCCATCAAACGCATATATGTCCACCATAAATTCATGATACACTAGAAAGTCTATAAATACAAATGTATATGTATTTTTAAAGTTGACCATTCAACGCTTCCAGAATGAGTGAAAGGCAGGCTATTAGAGTTTTCCTTCTAATGTCTTATCTTGTTCTAGTTACTATAGGAATAGATGTAGGAACTAAAGATCAATGGGAAAAGACTGGCCAGATCCTCAAAGATCAACGATTTAGGAAAACCATAATTGTAAGAACAATTATCCATCTTATATTATATATATATAAGACTTACAAGAGGTCTTGGGCTATGGGGAAATAGCACGAAAAATTACCCTAGAATGGTCGAATGCCATTTATTTAGGATAAACATTTGAAAATTGGAATGATGTATATTGGGGAGCTCATGGAGTAGATAAGATGCAAACCAGCCAAGGGCACGTACAATGCAATGATGTCAGCCTTCCTTATGACTGCCACATTGGATATTTGCTTAGTTGGAGAAGAGAAAAATAAGGTTGTCTTCCCTTATCTAAGAGATGATCTCTTAGAAATAAGAGAAGGATAATTTCTTGGTTATACCATATGTCTTCACTTAGCAAGTCAATTTCTTAATAAAAATAGACAATTCTCATTAATTGGTAGAGATGACACTAAGGGATAATGCATTATACGACTTATCTCTAATGACTTCTCTAGATTATATGGAGTACTAAGGAAAGACATGCTCTCTCTAGAACTGTACATGCCCTCTTATTTTACTATGGACAATTCTGTATATTCTCTTTGCATTAAATGTTAAGATCTTCTACGATATTTAAATCTTGAGATATATGCAATAAATGAGTAGCATATAATTCCATACATATAAAATATTATGCAATTTAATAATATATTTTATATGCATATAGAAGATACGATATTTGTGCCATCAAACGCATAAATGTCCACCATAAATTCATGATACGCTGGAAAGCCTATAAATACAAATGTATATGTATTTTGAAAACTGACCGTTCAACGCTTCCAGAATGAATGAAAGGCAGGCTATCAGAGCTTTCCTTCTAATGTCATATCTTGTTCTAGTTACTAGAGGAATAGATGCAGGAACTACAGATCGATGGGAAAAGACTGGCCAGATCCTCAAAGATCAACGATTCAGGAAAACAATAATTGTAAGAACAATTATCCATCTTATATTATATATATAGAATTATATTTTTTGTGGATAACAAGTAGAGGAAACATCAAACTAGATGGAAGACGGAGATGTCTACGATTGCATTGATGTTAATCATCAACCAGCTTTTAGTCATTCCCTATTGAAAGACCACAAAATTCAGGTAAGTTACTTTCACAGAGATATGATTTACAATCATTCATTTGTTCAAATTGATTCCCCTTCATGTTTCAGGACATAAATAAAGCATATGTTCTTTGGAACACATGAATGTTGGTTAGGTAGAAAATCATGGAAATATATCATGAGTTTTGTTATAACCCTTTGATTTTGAGTTATAGTATTTCATAGCATAGATTGTTCTGCTTCCTTTTAGTTTTAAATAATATTTTATATCTATGATGTACATATATTCTGTTGAAAACATTAGAATTGGAAGTGAAGTAAATATACCCTATAATATAAGTCCTTCATAGTAATGAATCAAATTACGTAATTTATGTATATGTGATTATGCACTAAAAATATATAAATGAATATACTAAGATGAATATTTTTTGTCAAACAGATGGAGCCAAGTTCTTTTCCGACTGGACTGAATATAAAATCTTCATTTCAACATGAATTTGTACAAGCGAATCTGTCTACGATAGATTGCCCTATAGGAATGGTTCCAATCCAAAAGAATAGTAAATTGGACCAAATAACAGTGCACAATATCAACCAAGTGAGTAACAATCATATACAACATGAGGTGAGCTTTCTATTTTTATTTTTAGAATGGTCGAGTTATTGTAGGTTTATTATGCTAGTAGCACAAAGTTGTTCCATGCTAATAAATTGTTTATGTTGTTTACTGGAAACTCATCTTTGAATACTAACATTTAATCTTCTAATGAGGGTTGTACTAAGAAACATAAGATCGTGGGTCACAAAATAAAGGGCATCGAAATTGTAATATTTGAGTAGTTAGTGACTTAGTAATGGATGTTATACTTTAGATATTTCTTATCACTAAATGAAAAATTAAGCTATATATTGATGTTCTTTCAATCGTGTGTGAAGGAATGCTTCTCCAATAGTTTCTTTAAAAGTTTGATATATACATCGGCCTCCGTAACCCCTAATTCACTGCATTAAGTTATATAGTCATTGATGTCATAGACTATTGGATTGTATGTGCTTAGTATTTAGTCATTATATTAATTTGTTATTTTCCTTGGCTCGTAGGAGGCAGGAATAAAATATTTGGATGATTTATATGGCGTGCGAGCTACAATAAATGTTTATGAGCCAAAGGTGAAAAAAGATAATGCAGATCTTAGCCAAACAGGGATTCAAATAGATAATGGACCAGAAGGTCAAATAGATAGTATAGTTGTTTGTTATTCGGTCGCTCCTCACTATGCTGGTGATAGCTTTGCAAGGTTTCATGTTGCTTGGGTAAGCTACGATATTTCTTGGATACACATTATGTTATCACTACAAAAAAATTGTATTGTCACCTTCCAAAAAAAATTGACATGATGTTTCTTCACTTAATAAAATTGGGAAACAGACTGATGGCGTACTAAACAAGTCATGCATTGATCACAATTGTCCCGGTTTTGTGCAAGTCAGTAAAAGTGTTGGTCTTGGAGGACGAGTACAACCTGTTTCAGTCTACAACGGACCACAATATGTGATAACTATTCTTATTTTCAAGGTATTCTCTTGTTCATTAAATTTATGATTTCTTAATTACATATGTTGAAAGGTACATGTGAAAGATTGCACTACTTGCCTTATTTGAAGTGCATAACCAATTTTGCTAGTTCATTATGATATTAGTTCAGTTAATTAAGATAGTTAAAAAAATTATATGTTTGTTGTTATTTCTTAGCTGCACATGATAAATTTGTTAATAGCATGGCCTATAATGACCTTACCACTTACCATACAGTTAAAATACTCCATTTGCATATTACTTTTTAACTTGAAGGATTCAAAGTTTTATTGTATTAGCTTACAACCCCTGTTCTCTGCAAAGGTTACAAGAAGCAATGCCTTCCATGTATCTTGAGAGAAATATAATCAAATGCATGTGCACTAATCGTTGGCATCAAGTGGATTTAATTTACATCCTTGTATGTATTCAGTAACATTTTGTTTTGCATGTTGATTTTCTTTAGGATCCGGAGACAAAAAATTGGTGGTTGGCATACGGTGAACAGAATACATTAATTGGATATTGGCCAAGTTCATTATTCACTCGCATTAAGGATAAAGGTGATTTTTCATTTTGGGGAGGGCATGTTGCGGGACCAACAGCTTCAATATACTCTCCACAAATTGGTAGCGGGCACTTTGCCTCTGAAGGATATGGAAAAGCAGCTTTTATGAGAAACATCCAAATTGTTGATGAGAACAACAAGTTGGTTACACCAAATAAGTACAAAGACCTTGTTGGCACTAGCGACTTACTGAAATACAGCGTCGATGGTTATAAAATTAACAAGTACGGTATGCATATGTATTATGGTGGACCAGGTATTTTAGTCTGAGAATGTACCCTACAAACTACAATAATTTATGGGTGGTACCAAGCGTCCCCAGATAATGGGAAAATTCCATTGTCCTTCTTCCCCATCCGCCATGTGTCCAAATCCTATACTTAGTCCTGCCTTTGCTACAAACAATCTCGTGTTTGCTACAAAAAGTTTTGATTACGATTCACTCTAAAAAATATAATATTAAGGATTGCCTCGCGAAAGACCTCTTCGAAGACTTTGCAGCAAAAAAATATTCCAATATAGCAAGCCTGACTTTGCTGGAGACTTTTGCTAGAAGAAATCGCCGGAGATCTCGTAGCAAAAACGTTGTGCTAATGTATATTATAGCAAAAATTGTATTAGTGTAGGAAAAAAATTGCCGGAGACATCACCAGGGATGTATGTAAAATGCATCCATAAACTTTGTTGTTTATTGCTTCAAAATAATAATTATTTTGCAATATTATTATATTTATTGGTACTAACCTACTAATAGTTGCAAAAGTGCACAAGTTCTTGTTTTACGCTTAGATGTGTAAGAAATACACAAATATGAAAGGAAACCGCGCATTATGGAGAAATCTGGAAATTCCCGAAATTTGTACCTGCAGAACTCCTTTTGAAGATAGCCAGAAACGACCCCGAAGATGATGTCTAATGGAAAAGGTGTAGAAATGAAAGTTATGGGAATTTTATGCGCAACAATGTAGACATAAAATCCGCCCCAATCGGAGTCTGGATGCATTTTTTATAGCCATATTACCGCGGATGACAGAAGCAGTTTCGAGACTCCGAAAATATGTGATGTGGTTGACTCAAAATCCTTCCATATTTGATGATTTCGGCCCAACCACGACTTTTTGGACTCATTAAGGACAGAGGGGACTCCTGGTAAGGTTCTAGAGATGTCCAAGAGCCCTTGAATCCAAGGGACATCCATCATATGGCCAAGATTGCATCTCCACCACTATATATTGAGATGAAACCCTACTTTTGGAGGCATCCATCCATAGCCATGAAATTCCCCCTCTTTGGCAGCCCCCGAGGAGGGGTAGAAATTTTTCAAGATCAGCACCATGCCCAAGGAACAAGAAGGGCAAGGGGCCTCTGCCCCTAGGGCAGCTACCGCCCTAGGAGGGCGCCGGGGCGCCGCCACTCCTCCATCACGATGGAGCCTCTCCACCACCCCATGGCCTCCTCTCCCCCTTGGGGAGGCTCGTATCTATCACCATCTATTGTATGACTATGTTGATGTATGATGTATGATGCAATATATTATTTTCCCATGATCTATTGTATGACTATGTTGATGTTTGAGTAGTGAATTGTTATGGAAATTATGATCTAGTTTGTTTTGGTTGCATACAAGTATACACTATCTTCTATGATGATCTCTATGCACTAACATATGAGTGCACACATATGTTGGGGGATGCACAAGGTTGTCACTGTTGCCTGTTGATAGGATGAGGGATAGATGGAGTTTGACAGAAGCTGAATCCCAAGTCTTAGAAATATATGTAGTATTAATTCATGGTTAATCAACAGGAGTATTATCATGGGGATCTTAGATCTAAATGTGCTAGTTGGAATTTATGTCTTAATATTCCCTTGTTTTTTCTTTTGCCATGGGATCAATCACTAGTTGTGTATTTTTCTCATATCTATGGCTACACCTAGATATGGCTCCTCCTAGAAGAAACAATAAAAAGACTATATATGTGCTTCACTAATTGTGACAACCAAATGAATGAAATAGAAATTTGCCTAAACATTTGCTCTCATAGATCCACATCCACTCCACTAGATCCACTTCATTTGCATTATTTTACTTATAGTATTTATTTCAACTACTTTATTGTTTTTTAGTTAATATCAAAAACAACCACACACACACACACACTTTAGATCCTAGCTTTTCATTGAAGGCCATACAAGTGGGCTTCAGCTCCTCGTGGGTTCGACACTCAAATACCTATGGAATTGTACTATAGTGATCCCCTGCACTTGGGGGTTATGAAGATACTTTTCTGGTGCCGTTGCCGGGGAGCGTAGCACTAGGATTCTATTCTTTTTTGTATTGCTAGTTTATTTTAGTACCTTGCATATAAAATTAAAACCAAAAAAATTATAATTAAAAATTCTCACAATGATATGTATGATATTCTAGTCAAATATGTTGAAAGCTTGAATATTCTCTTGGGCACTAACTTTTTGAATGTAAGAAATCATGATGAAAGTGTCAGGGAAGAAGATGACAAAAGACTAAGATTGGGGATGCTCATGCATCCCAAAGAAAAGGAGATAGAAGAGAAAGAAGAAAAAGTGGAGGAAGAATGGAGTAGCTACCCATCTCCTACTCCCAACAAGGGTAACACACAAATTCCCATGAACAACTCTTCTTATAATGATGATGATCTCTCATTTCCTAGTAGCCATCTATGTGGAACAATTATGTCTAATATATGGGAGGATGAAAGTGATATAATTGATCTAGATGAGCCATTATGCTCATTAAATGACTTGTCTTTATATGGTGAATCTAATCAAAACTATGAAATTAAGTTTGCTTTTGATGCTTGCAAAAATTATGAGAGAGGAAGATATAAAAACCCTCTTTATATTTCCATTCTATTTAAAATTAAAGCTGCTGATCATTATGTGCATTAGATACCACAACCTTGCTGCTATTTTTTCATATATAAAATGTCAATGCATAGGAAAAAAGTTAGACTCAAATGTTAATGTGTATGTGCTCCATATGCTTTCAAATACTATTCTATTTGAGCACGCCTTGATATCCATGTAATATGTAAAATAACTTTAGCTACTATTATTAAACAATTAGTTTAAGATTTTAAATAAATATAAAATTTGGGAGAGCAAATGAGATGCATTAGCAATGGAGAAGTTGGGGTCGACCTTGACCATGTGTTGTTCATGCCAATGGAACCATTGCAAAGCCTATATCATTAAAACTTTCCCCACATAGAAACAAAATAAAAAGAGTGTCTCTTTTGTAATATATTAGCTTCTTGAATAAAATGGTTTCCAAATAATTACTAAAGTTTTCATCATGGTAGAAACTATTATATCATTTGTTTGGTGAACTAACCATTTTGTAGGAATTGAAGTAACATGAAGATGAAAATATTTCTTTGTTTGAGATGAGTGACATGATATGATGGGAAAGAAGTAGAGGGCAAGAACTAGCAATACCGCTGATCACTGCAAGTGTACAAATCATTTGTAGCTAGTTTTGAAATAAAGATATTGATCCCACAGGGAGCAGCAGTCTGAAGTCTAAATAACTCTTGAACTAAATACTAAAATAGTAATGCTAAATAATGTTCTAAGTAACAAGATAAAATGCGGGCTTTGTGTAAAAGATATTTTTGGGTTTTCAAATAGGATAACAATAAATAAAAGATGGCGCGTGAAAGCGCTTCGTTGGAAGACCCCAAGAGCAAGGTATGATGAGCACAGCAGCAAGTCTTTCCTCAGTAAGAAACCGAGGTTATCGAACCAGTAGGAGAAAGGAAACGTCTCAAAGGTGTTGCTAGCAACTTGGAAACCTGCACAACACAAAGTCAAGACTTTGCCCCAACGAACACTGAGGTTGTCAATCTCACTGGTTGTTGTAACAAAGGATTAACTGTATGGTGCAGAAGGTAATGGTGGTTTGCAGAAAGTAAACAGGAACAGTGGAAGATGTATCAATGGTAAAGATTGGACCGGGGTCGATAGTTCACTAGAGGTGTTCTCCTTAAATAAACAAACATGGC
Organism: Avena sativa; assembly: GCA_916181665.1. Classification (NCBI taxonomy): domain Eukaryota; kingdom Viridiplantae; phylum Streptophyta; class Magnoliopsida; order Poales; family Poaceae; genus Avena; species Avena sativa. The sequence goes on along the minus strand of OV702282.1, from coordinate 442,592,718 downwards.
ATGCTAGGTAAACAAATTACAGTAGGGCAATTGATAGGACTGAGCAAGGCATAAAAATGCAATAATAGGCATTCATGATCCTATGAGATTCGATTGGAAAATACAACAAGATACATAGACCGCCATCCTCACCTTCAGGTTATCATCCGAACCCCCTCCAGTATTAACTTGCAAGCAACAGACAACTACTTTAAGCAAAGTGTATAAGGTAAACAATCAACTTGTTCTATGAACAAGAGACCGTTGTTTTCTCCCTAGTGGCAACAACACATCTACAACCTTAGAGATTTTTGTCACTTCCCTTAGATTAAATAGAGGCATGAACCCACTATCGAGCATAAATACCCCCTCTTGGAGTCACTAGCATCTACTTGGCCAAGATAGATACTAAAAACGGAGAGCATGCAAGATCACAAACAACAAAGACATGATAGAATCAATAAGACAAAACCATTAATCAATCTGACATAGTAATCTCAATATCCATCAAATCCCCACAAACACAACATGCATATTACAAATAGGTATGATCTTGATCATGAACGGAGCTCACAAGATCTAAACATGGTAGCACAAAGGAGGAGATAAAACCATCTAGCTACTACATGGACCCATAGTCCAAGGTGGAATTACTCACATTTCATACCAGAGGCTGGCATGATGAAGAACAAGGCCTCTGGGATGATCTCCCCTCCGGCAGGGTGCCGGGAAGAGCTTCAGATCCCCCTGATCTAGGGATGATGGTGGCGGCAGCTACAGACGGTTTCGTGGAATATTGATCGGGTACTTAGGGTTTATGCATAGGGGGGTCATTATAGGCGAAGAGGCGAGGCAGGGGCGGCCAGGGTGGTCACACCCCCTAGGCATGGCTAGGGCTAGCCCGTGCCGCCTGGGGGTGTGGCCCCCTGGTGCCTCCCCTCCGTCTCGTACTCCGGCTCCGTGTTCCTCACGGTAAAATATTGACTTTGGCTTTTGTCCCGTCCAATTCCGAGAATATTGATTTTCTGCCTTTCTGGAACCAAATAGAAGAAAACAGGCAACTGACACTATGGCATCTTGTTAATAGGTTAGTACTAGAAAACATATAAAAACACCTCAAAGTATAGACAAAGCAAAGCAAAATAGATACTAAACAAGCATGGAACATCAAAAATTATAGATACGTTTTCAACGTATCAGTAAACTAAAGCTGTAAGTAAACAAGAGCATGCGATTATGATTATGAAGGTTTGCAAGAAGATGGAAAGAGTTCTCAGGGAGTAGTGGATCCACCGCTAGTAATTAGAAAGAGTGCTCAAAATTATTATAATAAATAAGACCATTTGTGATATGTGTGAGAGGAGCTCCATATATGGACGAATAGGCATCAACCACTGCTCACATCATCCGTCATAACCACAACATACCATAATCGACAACCATCGTGTTACTGCGCTATTAAGGGATTTATCTCGTGGCATGGACATGGCTTGATGAGTTCTCCTTGATTCCCCAAGTTAGTACGTAAAAAACAACTACTTTATAGTCACAATAAGTGCTATCATCCTTCCGTCTACCAACAAGTAATCCCCTTCATCAAGTCCCCGCAAGATGCAAATATGAAGGAGGTGCACAACTCCCAACATCAAGATAAAGACAATTAACACAGACACATAATTAACAATATCACATAATAATCTTTATCTCCATTCAATCACATACTAAGGTTTCTCCATCTCCCCAAGAACAAAGGAAACTACTCATACATGAAGACAATCAACATCATGGATAGAATATGGATGAAGTATGATGATACAATTGCAGACAAGTGCAAATCCAAGATTCAATCTAGAATTACAACAAGTAACCAAAGGGGATCAGTGATGGATACGTTGTTGATGAAGATGGCGATGTAGATAGATGTGGAGATCTTCATGATCCTAGTCCTTTCTCCTCTTGTGTGATGATGATGGTGTAGATCTGATTAGAGGATGCTATGGCGGTGACACGGTGGCAGGGCTCCGCCGTGGTGGAGAATATGGCTTGGTGGCTCTCTCTTGACTCCTCCCCTCTTTATATATATATATCCCTTGGGGGTGCCCTAGGGTACCCCCAATACCATTATATGAATTAGGGAAGGTTATGGAGATTTTATGGGGCAAAATCCCTTCGTTTTCGACCTTCTTGGCAACTATACGGCGGGAGCTATACGGCCGAAATTATTGCTCCCGCCATATAGTTGGTCGTCAAACCTTCGGTACTCCGCAGTGTTTTGGCTGCAATTTCTTCATACGAACTCCGTGTTGGGTGTTCTTGAGCTTGTTGGGTTCGTCTCGTCGAGGGATACAACCCCATGGTCTTGGATATTTATTTTGAGAAGTTTGAAAAATTCACTTTTCCAGCCTCTGAAATGGCTAAGTCTGGTCCCTGCAGCTCCTCCATACTATGCGCTCTTTGTTCCTTTTTATCCATAATCTTCACAAACACCTATACACATGTCATAGACAAGGAAATTGATAAAATTATACCTAAACTACTAAATGTGCAAAGCTCATATGAAAGTAAATGAGAACTAGAAGTCATGCATATAAGGCATAGTTATAGCTTAGAAGAAACATGATATGAAAGATAAATGGCACATTTTATATGGCTAAAAGAGCTGGTATTTCACAGCCATCAACTTCCCCAAGCTATACCTTGCTCGTCCTCGAGCAGGAAGGGTCGATAATAAATTAATGGTTGTGAAATAGCTTCACATTGGAAATCAATGCCTTGCATCCTTATTTCTTCTACAAGCTCGAAGAGAGAAAACATGTATTCATACAAGGGAACACAAGCTTAGTTATAAATACCATTAAAGATTCATCAAAACTTATATGCTCCATGTCAACAGTGAATTTAACTTGCATACAAACTTGTGGTCCTCTTATTGCACCTTTTGTATAACTTTTCATATCATTATTTTTATCAGACAAATCTTAGTGACAAATAGATGTCAAGCATAAATAATAATAAAGTTTATCGATTCTAACCAATCATGTCATTCAGTTAAGTCTCTCAAGTGCAAACACCAGTTATTGAACTTTTAGAAAGTTTATCTCTTAGTAACAAGATTTATGCCAAAAGGAAATGCGAGAACATGTCAAAATAAGCATAGCATTAGAGTGTCTCATTTGGTCATCCACATTAATGAATTATGGCTATCAAACACTCATTTTATTTTCTTTGTCTTTCTAAAAGTTCAGTTCATCAGTAATGAGATCATACCAAAACTTAGTGTGTTTAATCAGACTGTACAGGCTAAGAATGGATACTCGTGACCATTACCAAGGTTTCCCTTGTTGGTATAATGATTTCTCATTACGGTCAGTGGAGTATTCCCTCTTTTGCTTTGAACGCAGGCCCATGAGAATACCAATGCATACCCAAATATAGCATTTCTGCTACATATGTTGGGCAACTCATAGCTAAACTCCAAGAGTTTCCTCTTTTTGGATTGTTCAAAGGCCAGCGGAGTTATTAGCATCCCATGTTGTGCGACAGTGGTGCATACACGCGTAAAGCAATATCATACTTTAATCAACAGGTCGAGATTTTTCATGCATCTCAATTACCGCTAAACATTAGTTTCTTTAAACAAATCCTTTCAAAGAGTACTATCAAGTCGATCATCACATATATGGTGTTGAGTATCTTTAAGGCTAAACTCTTAAGACAATTAAACAACACCTTATTTAGCATTTAACTCAAAAATTGGAAATATCATTTCCAATTGACAACTCCTTCCGTAAGCAAACTATCAAGTCTATTGTTTTGACATTATGGGGTCGAGCATAACTTATTTATTTAAGACAAAGCTATTAGGTGACAACTAGCAAATTTAAAAAGATCTTGATCAAATATTCATTTTTAAGTGTAGAGATTATGACAATGTTTTCTAGTGGATCACAAATATTGTCACAAGCTTGATAAATAATTTGGCAAGATACATACAAGCTCTAAGTCAACTCCTATGGTGCCTATCATGAGAAAGTGTATTGATACGTCAGAAACGTATCTATAATTTTTGATGTTCCATGCTTGTTTAGTATCTACTTTGCTTTGCTTTGTCCACACTTTGAGGTGATTTTTACATATTTTCTGGTACTAACCTATTAACAAGTTACCACAGTGCCAGTTGCCTATTTTCTGCTGTTTTTGGTTCCAAAAAAGCTAGTAATGAAATATTCTCGGAATTGGACGGGACAAAAGCCAAATTCAATATTTCATCGAGGTGAACATGGATTCTAGAGGAGAGACGGAGGGGCACCACAGGGTGGCCACACCCCCCCTCCCAGGTGCGGCCTAGGATGGGCCTGCGCTTGGGCAGGGTGTGGGCCCCCTGGCCTCCTCCCAGCCTCGCATATTCACCTATAAGAAGCCCCCGATGCCGAAACCCTAAGCACCCGATCAATATTCCATGAAACCATATGTAGCCGCCGCCACCATCGTGCCTAGATCGAGGGATCTGAAGCTCTTCCTGGCACCCTGTCGGAGGGGAGATCATCCCGGAGGCCTTCTTCTTCATCATGCCAGCCTCCGGTATGAAGCGTGAGTAGTTTCACCTTGGACTACAGGTCCATGTAGTAGCTAGATGGTTGTATCTCCTCCTTGTGCTTTCATGTCTAGATCTTGTGAGCTCCGTTCATGATCAAGATCTCATCTATTTGTAATCATGCATGTTGTGTTTGCAGGGATCCGATGAATATTGAGATTACTATGTCAGATTGATTAATGGTTTTGTCTTATTGATTCTATCATGTTTGTGTTGTTTGTGATCTTGCATGCTCTCCGTTGTTAGTAGCTATCTTGGCCAAGTAGTTGCTAGTGACTCCAAGAGGGGGTATTTACGCTCGATAGTGGGTGCATGCCTCTATTTACCAAGGGAAGTGACAGAAATCTCTTCGGTTGTAGATGTATTGTTGCCACTAGGGAGAAAACAACGGCCTCTTGTTCATGGAACAAGTGGATTGTTTACCTTACACACTTTGCTTAAAGCAGTTGTCTGTTGATTGCAACTTAATACTGGAGGGGGTTCGGATGACCTGAAGGTGGACTTCTAGTCATAGATGCAGTTGTATGGCCGTCTATGTATATTGTTGTATTGCCCAATAGAATCTCATAGGATCTTTTTGTCTAGTATTGCCTTGTTATGCCTTGCTCAGTCCTGTCAATTGCCCTGCTATAATTTGTTTACCCAGCATGCCATGTTTGTTTATCTAAGGAGAACACCTCTAGTGAACTATGGACCCCGGTCCAATATTTACCATTGATACGTCTTCCACTATTATTGTTTACTTGCTGCAAACCATCATCACTTTCCACACCATACAGTTAATCCTTTGTTACAGCAACCGGTGAGATTGACAACCTCACTGTTAGTTGGGGCAAAGTCTTGAGTTTGTGTTGTGCAGGTTTCCATGTTGCTTGCAACACCTTTGAGACGTTTCCTTCCTCCTACTAGTTCGATAACCTTGGTTTCTTACTCAGGGAAGACTTGCTACTGTGCTGCATCACACCTTGCTCTTGGGGTTTCCCGACGAAGTGCTTTCAGGCGCCATCAACATGTTTTTTGGCGCCGTTGCCAGGGAGGCTAAGGACGTCTTCACAAGGGGAGTCCTCCTCAACCTTTCTCTTTACTTTGTTTTTAGTTTGCTTAGTTTCTTTTTCTTGGTTTTGTTTGCCTCTTATTATCAAAAACTCCAAAAAAATAGTCTAGTTTGGTTTGCTTTCTCTTATCAAAAACACAAAAAAATTAGTTCCTGCTCTAGCAGCTACTATTGTTTTTGGCTTGCTCCAATTTTGCCAAAATGAACTCCGCCGAGACACCAAGCTGTGTGACTTCACTAGCACAAACAACAATGATTTCCTTAGCACTCCTATTGCTACACCTGCTCCTGATGCTACCTTTTATGAAATTAAGCCTGCTTTGTTGAATCTTGTGATGAGAGAGCAATTTTCTGGTGCTAGTTTTGATGATGATGCTGCCCATCTCAATAGCTTTGTTGAACTTTATGAGATGCAAAAGTATAAGGATGTAGATGGAGATATTATTAAGCTCAAGATGTTTCATTTCTCCTTGAGAGGAAAAGCTAAAGAATGGTTGCTATCCTTGCCTAGAAATAGTATTGATTCTTGGATTAAGTGCAAAGATGCTTTTATTGGAAAGTACTACCCTACTGCTAAGATTATATCTATGAGAAGTGATATTATGAAATTTAAACAACTTGATAATGAACATGTTGCTCAAGCTTGGGAAAGAATGAAATCTTTGGTTAAGAATTGTCCCACTCATGGACTCACTGCTTGGATGATTATCCAGATTTTTGATGCAGGTTTGAACTTCTCTTCAAGAAACCTGTTGGATTCAGCTGCTGGAGATACCTTTATGGGCATCACTTTGGGTGCTGCAACAAAACTCCTTGACAATATGATGGTTAATTATTCTAAATGGCACATTGAGAGAGATCCACATAGTAAGAAGGTAAACTTTGTTGAAGAAGCCTCCTCTTTGAGTGATAAGATTGATGTTATTATGGCTATGCTTGTTAATGGGAAAACTCCTTTAGATTAAAATAATGTTCCCTTAGCCTCTTTGGTTGCTCAAGAAGAGCAAGTTGATGTGAACTTCATTAGAAACAACAATTTCAACAACAATGCTAGAAGTGCCCCCTCTGAACTTGAAGTCATGCTCAAAGACTTTATTAGTAAACAAACCATTTTCAACAAGATTGTGGAGGAAAAGCTTTTAAATGTTGAGAAAAATATTTCCTCTTTATCTGAAGCACAGTCCTCCTTGATTAATAAAATGGCTGCTAAACCTGAAACCATGGAAAGTACCTTTGCTGCTACTCATGCATATAAGTTACTATTGATGAAAATGTTAGACTGTTTGCCCAACTTCATGCTAAGTGGGAAAGGGAAGCTGAAATTGATAGAAACAATAGTGTGTGCACCATCACCACTAAACCACAAGAAGTCCCCATTCTTCCTCCTACAATGCCTAAGCCTAATGAGTCTACTACTAGTGATGCTAAGTTTGATTTTTATATAGATGGTTACAATATTTCTGAAGTGATTCTGTTCCTGCAAAAGCTTGCTAAAAGTCCGTATGCTAGTGATATGCATGTTGCTTTAACCAAACACATTACAGATGCTCTTGTTAAGATTAAGGAAGAGAAGCTTAAACACAAAGCTTGTATTCCTAGGAAAGTAGAAGATAGTTGGGAACCCATTATGAATATGCAAGTGAATGACTTTGATCTCAAAGCTTCATGTGATCTTGGTTCTAGTGCATCTATTATGCCTAGGAAGATTTATGAAATGCTTGATTTGCCACCTTTGGAAGATTGTTACTATCCCACTTGATGATAATGCTAAGAAGAAACTCATGGGGAGTATTAATGATGTTCTCATTATGGTTAACAATGCTTATGTCCCTATTGATTTTTATGTTTTGGATGTTGAATACGATGCTTCTTGTCCTATTACTTTGGGAAGACCTTTTCTTAGAACTGTTGGTGCCATCATTGATATGAAATAAGGCACCATTAAATATCAATTTCCATTCAATAAAGGTATTGAACACTTACCTATGAGGAGAGAGAAGTTGCTTTTTGCTCCTCCTTTGAAAGCAAGGTTTGTTGTTAATGCTTCTTCATTTCAAAATACTTGATTTCTTGCTTCTTGTGCCTAACTTAAAGGCATTAAAGAAAAGTACTTGTTGGGAGATAACCCAAGAGTTTCCTTGAGTCTTGGAAGTAATTAATTCAGTAATGACCTCTCCTTATCCTTTTTGTTTGCTTTTTGTGCCAAGAATGACCTCTAATGAGAGGGAAGTAAGATTTGGGGAGTTGTTGTCCCGAAACAAATTTCTGTTCTCCACCATAAAAATTCATGAGGAGTATCTGTAAGTCAGATTGAGCTAATATTTTAATAATAAATCCCCCAGTATGTTAGCTAACTTTCGTTAGTTCAACACTTTTTGATTTGAGCAACAGAAGATCTTCAAAAAAATCAGTTTCTACCTGTTGATCTGTTTTTGACAGATTTCTGCAATTATTTGCATTTTCTTCTTATTGATTCCTTTTAGGGTTCTTTTTGGGAAATTGAGCTTTTTGAAGGATTTGCTATAGTAGCTTGTGTATTTAGTGAAAAAAAATGCTGTTCCAAAGCTAAACCCAAGGGTCTATTATCTTTTGAATACACTAATGTTGCTAATGAAGATTGTGTGAAGTTTTATATGAAGGAAAATTTCAGGTGCAGAGAAAGAATGATGTAATGAGATGAAGAATGGACAAAATATAAAGCTTGGGGATGCCACCCCTGTGTCACCCCAAGAAATATCCTAGAGGTACAAGCGTCAAAGCTTTGGGATGCCCAAAGCATCCCCTTCTTCATCAATAAAAATCTCAGGTCTTTCTAGACACTTCATTTTTATTGTTTCATGCATTGTTGTGTTGTTCTTGGAGTGTTTTAGTTTTATTTTTGATTTTTGTTTGCTTAGTTTTCTTGATTAAGTTGGTTGGTTACACCACACTTCTTTTGGAGAGAGACACACTCTGTTTCCATTGCCTAGAACATTGTAGTTTTCACTCTTATTGTTTTGTGAGTGTTCACTTTTTAGTTCTTCTTTGTGGATTTGTGAGACAAGATCACTGATCTTTATGGATTATTATGTTTGTGAGTTGTTTCAAATAAGTTGTTTGGTGTTGGAAAAGAGTAGAAAGTTTTATGCTTATAGTGGTACAAAATGGAGCATGTTTTGACTATGGCTTAGACTTTATCAGGTCATGCTAGATGTTGTTTTGACCTTATGCTTAGTGATTATTACTGTAGCATGACTTGTTCCAAACAATTAGGATTGCTTAATGTGCTTTTAAGGAATCATGCGTTGTTTTAGCATACATGTAGAAGTCCCAACCCAATAAGGTAGAGTCCTCCTGTGTTTACAATGCTAGTCCCTGGATCAATAGCTAGCATTCACAGTTAAGATGTAATATCAAGATGCAAAGGTCATAATATAAATTTATAACCAGGAATTACATAAGTTTATTATGTCAAACATAGCTCATTTGGCTATTACATTATATTTGCAGCGGAATAACTATGAGTATGGGTCCATCATCTTCAAAGTGCCACAGGCAGATGTTGGTTGTAGATTTTGTAGTCCTAGTCAATCAAACAATCTTCATTTTAAAACAATCAACCTGCAACATTACAAGTTACAGCCACAAGGGTCAATACATTTTGAATTGTATTGGCAAGCTTCACTTTAATGTATAATGAGAGTGGATCCTATCATTATATGCACATTTGGGTAAGTAGAGTTTAAGGCTTATTTGCAGAAAGCAATATTTTACCCTCACTTTTCAAAAGGGTTTTAAAGTCTTTTGTCAAATTTCTTTTCCAAGTTTCTTGAACTCCTTGGTAGAAACTCAAGTGTTCAAATCCTTGTCAAAATCTCTTGAGCACCCTGGTAACCCCAAGTGCAACAAGTTTTATCAAAAACTCATGAATTCCTTGGTAAAGCCCCAAGTACATCATGCTCTTGAGCACCTTGGTAACCCCAAGTGCAACAAGCTTTACAAAATCTCTTTGATTTCCTTGGTAGACACACAAGGGCATCAAGTTTTTATATTAGAAGTTGGAATGTCGAGATCTCCCATAGTTCAAACTTTAGTTGCTCAGTATTGTCCATAACCGGGGACACGGCTAAGTACTTAGATTATATTAACTTCTGCAGAAGGAGTACACTTTACCCACATGACACAAACCCATCTTGTTGCCACCAGTGGCCTACTGGATTAGTGCTCACCAAGATGGAGTACTGGCAGATTGAGAATGTGACGAAGTCTTTCCAAAAGGTCCTCCCATACATCATTGCTAGCTTTGTCTTCAGCCCCCATGAAGCATTCCAGATCCCCATGTCCAGTAACTAAAGACAATGTATGGGTCTTCCTAATGTAATTGACTAAGCCAGAGCCATAATAGCATGTGGTTGTACACGAAAGCCACAATTGGAGAAGCATGTTTGATCTCTAAGTTTCCTAGGTGGTTTTCTTTTGGAGCACAACACAAAGTGATTGCCATAGACATGGTTCCCTTTTGTTGCCACCTTCTCCAAAACTTAAAGTATCCTCCACCTAGGTGGTTCATTGAGTCCTTGTTTTATTATGTAAAACACAAGTCCTTTTCTCAACCTTTGTAAATCTCAACATGTATCTCTTTTTCAAAATATAGCATATAGCATGGCTAAGCATGTACAACTTCAATATTTTCACTAAGGAATGTGTAGGGAATCCTATTAGGATTTTTGCATAGCATAAGTATAAAATTTCTTTCATGCATGTTTTCATAATCCACTAAGTATAATGAAAAATAGTAGGACTTTTGTATGATAGTGTAACTTGCCTTTTTGGTAGGGAATGAGAGTTTTACTTCTTGATCTTGCTAGTCTCACACTTTGCTAAATTCACTACAAGTCAATCAAGCAAATCACCAAATCAACTAACATTCCAAACCAAAGTTAAACAAACAATTTTGCACACATAGAAATGGAGTCTAAGTCATGCAAAGGTGGTTTCTTTTTGCAAGGGTGGTCTCTACTAGGTTTATAAACTTTGTATGGTCCAAATTGGTCATTTACCAAAATGGCAAAGTCATTTGTAATTGGGTTTTACCTTAAACCATTTTAAAATTCATTCATCATTTTATGTGGTGAAAATTATTCTTTTCAAAGCAAAACTTTATGTTTTTCACCAAGTGAGTTGCCCTTGGTAAGGTTTGGTGTTTTGGGTCAGTAGGTTTGGTCCATAATATTTTCCCAAAGTTTTCTTTGCAAAAACATTTCCCATAACAAAATCAATGAGTTTTATTTTGGCTAGAAAATGACTAAGTTAACTAATTCAACTTAAATTTCACAAAAATCATTTTTAACACTATGGGTTGGTTCCTAGGGTCAGTAAGGTCTCTACAAATCATTTTGCAAAGGTTTTGTCATTAAGTTCAATTTTAAACAATTTTTATACTCTAAACAAGTACACAAATGATTCTGCAAATTCAACCAAGCTAACAGATACTATTTTCAAAACTAAGGCCATGGTTAGCTAGGGCTTGTTCTCCTGATTTTATTGGTATAAAATTTGTCAAATTTGGACGTGTGGATCAAAAGTTATAAGGGTTTGAAAATGGCATTTAAATCTGTTTTCAAAATCTGTTTTAAACAGACAGATGACACGCGGCGTCATTCCATTGGTTGATACCGGTTCGGGTGGATCGTGTGCTACGGAGCGTTGGATTTAAGTTGGATCGTGCGGCACAGAACGCGTACCTCTTCGCGGTAAGTGATCTAATCGCACACGTTCAAACTAGATCCTACGGTACTGGCTCGTTGGACCAAAAGTGAGCGGCGCCGACGGTGGCTAACGGCGGCGTACGGCCAGGCGGTGGCTCTACGGCGGCTACAGGAAGCAAAGAGGAGAGAAAAAGTGCTCACCAGAATCGCAGGGCTGTGGTGATGCTCGACGTGCTATTGGCTTGACAAGGGGCGCTCGGGTTCTGTAGTAATTGCTCGCCGGAGTTGCTTCTGGCGACGGGCGGCTCTGGTCGAGGTCGAGGTCGTCTCTGTGGTTCACGAGAAGACAAACGGAGGGTTGGGTTAGCTGCGTAGGACCATGGCAAAGAGGTGTGCGTGATCCAGAGGGTACGGGGTGGTCGGAATTAACCTGTGGGCGTCGTCGGAGTTGAGGCAGACGACGGTGGCGGTAGGAGTCGTCGCTGCGGATCGCCCTAAGGTAAAACAGGAGCATATTTAGATGCGCAAGAGCAAGGCGATGCTGGGTGCGTGAACGAGAGAGGTCGGGGTGGTCAGATACTACCTGTGGGCTTCGCCGGAGATGAAGCAGACGGTGGTGACGATGGTCGTTGTCGAAGGCGAGGTTACAGGGTACCCGCGGTCGAGCTGGATGCACTAACAGATGCGCCTGAGAGTGGGGATGCTGTGAGCTTGGTCAGGGGAAAGAGGTGCGGTGCGTCTTGGCCGGAATTGGCGAGGGGGATCGTCGGAGTAGCAGCGACACAGAGGGAAATTGGGGCGGCCTGGAGGCAGAGGGGAGGCGATGTCTGAGGGAAAACGGAGGAGAGAGCAGGGCGATTAAATGGGCGTGGTCGCGGCGAGGTTTAATGCACGGATTAACGCTGATTGATGGAGCTATCAACGGGAAGAAACGGCAGCGAGGTGAGGGGAGAAGGGTCGCGCGGTGAGGACGATGAACAGTAGCGGTGGGTCTACCTGTCAGTGGGAAAACGAAATGAAGGAAGGGTCCACTGGTCATACACTGTACGGGTTAGAAGCGAGGTGCGAATCGTTTTCCTGCGGGGTGAGGGAGCTGGGCTGTTTTCTGGCTTGTTGGGCTGCCTGGGCTAGATGGTTGGGCTGCTCTATTTATTTTTTATTCTGTAACTTTTTCCTTTTCCTTTTCTGATTTCTGTTTTGAATTTCCAATCAAACAAACTGTAGGGGTTCGTAGCATGGAAAACAAAAATTTTCTATCGCATACAAACAAACAAGCCAAGATCTATCTACTAGATTGTAGCAACGAGTCGATGGAATAACTTACCCTCGAAGATTCCAAAGCGGTTAACGAGAGCAGATTCTCGTGGGTGATGTAGTCGTACTCTTTCCGATCTCAAGATCGCGTAGACGATCCTTCCGGCGCTGCGTTCCGGCAGCGCTCCCGCAGTCGGTCACACGTTCGGTACTTGACGAAGACCTTCCTCTCCCTTGTTCCAGCAGGCAGCGGAGGTTGTAGCACTCTCCTCGCGATTCTGGCAGCACAACGGCGTGGTACCGGAAGTAGAGGGGAGATCCCGCAGGGCTTCGCCTTAAGCCGGAGCGAGTATGGTGGATTATGAGAGAGGGCTATTAGTGGTCTAGAGATTATACACACCAATTAGAAGGCTCTAAACCGCAGGCTAAAGCAATTAGAAGCTCTAAACCAAACGGCTCTAAACCTGAGATTAGAGGTGGAAACTTGTGTGTCTCAAGGAGGAGCCCTGCCCCTCCTTTTATAGGTGGAGGGGCTAGGCGCGCCAGGGAGGGAGGGAGTCCCTCCCTAACTCGGCCTAGGGCTGGGCGCCGGCCAAGGAGGAGAGGAACTCCTCCTCCAAGTTGGTTTCAACCTCCTCTTGCTTGTTTCCCACAGTTTCCTGTTTCCCACAGTTTCCTGTTTTCCACAGTTTCCTGTTTTAGCCGTTTGACTTTCAAACTGGCAATTTGACTTTCATGTTTTTGGAACAGCAAGAACACTTAGTACATGATGCAATCATTCAATGACACACTCATGTACCCTTCCCCCCCGGAGTGCCGGACAATCCGGAACCTTCTAGAACATTCCCGATGAAAACACCGGAATCATTCCCGAACTCCGAAACGGGACTTTCCTTATATGAATCTTATTCTCCGGACCATTCCGGATCACCTCGTGATATCCCGGATCCCATCCGAGACTCCGAACAACATTCGGTCTCTTTCTCATAATACCATAACTACTCAAAACAACGTCGAATCCTTAAGTGTGTCTCCCTACGGTTCGTGAATTATGCGGACATGATCGAGACACTTCTCCGAACAATAACCAATAGAGGAATCTGGAAATTCATATGGCTCCCACATATTTCTACGATTACTTTGCGATCGAATGAACCACTTACATACGATACCAATTTCCCTTGTCTCACGATATGTTACTTATCCGAGGTTATGATCGTCGGTATCTCTGCATACCTAGTTCAACCTCGTTACTGATAAGTACTCTTTTCTCGTTCCCGTGATATGTGATCCCTTGTGAGCCAGCCACATGCTTGCAAGCTAATTGGATGACATTTCACCGAGAGGGCCCAGAGAATATCTATCAGTCATATGGATGGACAAATCCCACTCTTGATCCATGTGTCTCAACCAATACTTTCCGAACACTCAATGCCATCTTTATAGCCACCCAGTTACGGTGTGGTGTTTGATGTCATCAAAGCATCCATCCGGTAAAGGTGATATGCATGATCTCATGGTCGAAGGAATTAGGTTACTATGTATCAGAAAGCATATAGCAATTGAACTATTAAAATGACTTGATCTTTATGCTACGCTTATCTATAGGAGTATGTCCATCACATCATTCTCCTAATGATATGATCCTGTTGTTAATAACATCCCTATGTTCATGATCAGGAAACCATGATCATATATTAACCAACAAGCTAGTTTAACAAGAGGCTTTACTAGGGACTCTTATTTTAGTTTACAAATCACACAAGTATTAATGTTTCCGGTTAATACAATTATAGCATGGGATGTAAACATTTATCATAAGTGTGAAGATATGATAATAACCACTTTATTATTGCCTCTTGGGCATATCTCCAACAGTCTCCCACTTGCACTAGAGTCAATAATCTAGTTTCAAACCTTTGTGTATTCAACACCTATGGCTTTACGGTGTTGTATGTACACGATTGCTAGTGGTCAACTGATCTCCGGATCTGACACTTCCAGGTCCGTGTGTAATTGCATGTCTTTGCGTCTCTACGCATCACTCATTCTCTAATGAGACGGCTTTGTATAAATTTGGTCTTTTGGTGTGACCTTTAGCTCTTTGGGGTTAAAACATGTTGATAATATTGTCGCACAATATATCTTCATAGTATTATCCCACTGTGAACTACACCTAGTTTGATAACAAACTACTTGACACAAATGCCCTCTTTTGCTGCTAAAATAGCAGTCATATACTTAGCCTTTTGTTGTAGTATCTGTCACAATGTCTTAACTTTGGAACTCATCCAAATCCATTATGGAACTCACTTTCCATTATATTGTGCCACCCTTAGTTTAGATTGAGATAAACTTAATTTGTACTTTGTGACAAAGCTAGTATCAATGTAGTACTTTTACAATGAACTAACCATCTATTTGTCACTTCTACAAATATTATACTCTTAGTTCTTCCAAAAGATCATAAGAATATCCTTACTATTGTCCAATGATCATCTTACGAATCATTCTGGTATATGCTCACAACATTTAGAGCATAGGACATATCTGGATTTGTACATATCACAGTATGATTGATATAAATACTCTTTGTGATTTCATACATCAAGTATCAATCTATACTTGATTATTTGTTTCACTTTACCAAATGTCAATACACTTGAATATATCATCAACATTGAACTCATTCAATCCTTTCTATGCGACAAGAACCTTTCTTGTAGTTTCTATATTGAACTCATTCAATATCTCGTCTATGTACTTCTGGCACAACCATATTAGCGTCTATTGATGCCAAATATTTAGGTTTTGCCTAAGTCTTTCATCGGGATGAAATTCTTAATATGTGTTAATAAAAGATACATTATTTCCAATCAACAATATGTCTTCCACATAATGTATTAGAAACATGTCTTAGCGCTCCCACTTAATTTCTTGCAAATGCAAGCATCTCCATCGTCTCTGATGAACTTTTAAACTCTTTTAACAGTTTCATCATAGTGAAGATTCCAACTCCGCTATGCTTACTTTAACCATTGAAGTTTGCATATACTTTTAGCATCCTTTTGAATTAACAAAACCCTATGGACTGTGTTATGCACATGTCCTAGGTAACGATTCTATTAGAATAACTTGTTTTGTTTATTCAACTACCATATAACAAATTATATGTAGTGGTTGCTACATTAATCCGTCTAGACTAAATATCACTATGAAAGATCAAATCTTGTCATAGTCAACCTTTGAACATTTTGTGAACTCTTTCCCAACATGTCGACTATTTCATAGATGTAAAACATCCATGTCTATTTCTTTATAGATCCAGACACAACTGTAAGGTCTTACACCTTTCTCGAGGGTCCTTCAAGTTCAAAACTTGATTTCTTGTGTATGGAACTATCACGGATTTTATGGCTTCAAGCCATTTTACGGAGTCAGGGTCCATCATCGCTTCTTTGCATGTAGTCGGTTCATTATTCTCAAATAATGATTCAACCCTCAAATCTTGGTATTTGATTGTTTATCCGACCTACTTGTTTCAATAGGAACTTGGATCTCCGTGACCACAACCTTTGAGGTACGTGAGCCATGAGCTTTGTTGCTGCCTCCGGAACACTTTTCGGTGTTGCGCAACTCTGCACATATAGCTAAGGTTCTTTTAACCTTATCAAAGTTCTATTGTCCTCCCACTTAACTTTTCACGAAAAATTCCTTCTCAAAGAAACTTGACGTTTTAATTGACAAACACTTTTGTCTCCGATGTTATGGAGGATTACTTAACAGTTATTCGAAATAACATACAAAGACAGGTTCATCCGACTTTGGTTGCAAACATCTTTCTTATGCATAGCATACCAACGTTTAAGAAAGGACAACTTGGGTTTTATCCCAAACCATAACATATGGTGTCATTTCAACGGATTATGATGGAGCTCTTTTCAGTGGAAAAACGGTAATCTCTAAAGCTTTTAATCTTTAAAATATAATGGCAGTTTTATGAATTATACCTTTGATCTTACCATGTCAAACAAGGTTTAATTACATATCTCGAATCCTCCATACTCTTATGGTGTTTCGGGAAATGCAAATCCACGGAACGATTCCTTAAATCTTAGGTATTATGCTAAACTCTGTAACTCAAATATCTTCCTTTATGATCTTATCATAAACTATTTATATTCTTGTTACAATGATTTTGCACTTCATCTCGAAAGTCTTTGAACTTTTCTAAATATTTCACACTTCATCCTTATTAAGTAAATATTCATATATTCACTCAAATTTTCGGAGAAGGCATATGAAGTTAAAACCCATCGCTCTTGACTACATATAATGGATTTCGTACAACAATATGTACAAGTTCCAATAAGCTAGTCATTCGTTCCCTTTTGGCCTATGAACGAAGTTTTAATTATCTCTAGGAAAGTTTCACAAGCGTCATTTGATCAAAAATCAAAAGACTCCAAAATTCCATCCACATGGAGTTTCTTCATGTTTTCTTTCCAATATAATTTAAACGGCGATGTCACTTCCTAAGTGATCTTTCAATCAATTTGTCTTTCGACATTTTTAGCACTGGTTTTATGGATGTGATTTCTCCAACGAGATTTGTGAATCATCCATCTTTTATGAATTACGGAAATTATTTGAACAACCCTTTTGTTCTCATAATACCTGATAAAACAAATCTTTGAAGGCAAGCTTTGATGTTTAACGAGCAACACAATAACCCTTTATTTGTTCTCGATGAACATCATCACATATTCTTTTGCTAATTACTTAGGCCACTGTAGTTCATGAATTCTGTTGTTTCGTATGACGATTCATACCAACAAATTCAGTATTAAATACTTAAGAACCACATTGTTTAATAAGCAAAGAATATAGCCATAACATATATATCATCTATATACTTAAACTGAACAATTCTAGTCTTTTCATTTCTGCCATATATTTATGAGATTTTCTTTCAATATTTACTTTTCTGTTTGAAAGAATCTATCAACATCAATAGTGGAGTCATACATATGACACATAGTCCAAAGCGTGTATAATTAAATACCAATATCTTTGGACTTGCACTTTGAAGTAGATCACCATCATCAAATGTTTGGTGTTCTTTCAAATTCCTTTCTTTAGTAATCTCTTGGTGTAGTAAATATTTTACCTACATCAAATATTCACCCTTATCATGGAATTATCCATGATCAAGCTACTTTTAGCTTATAAAGATGAATCGTGAGTATAATGTTGCTATCCAAAACCTTTTGGTGGATTAGGACAACAAGTGTCTCCAACCTTTTGCAAATTCTCATCAAATATGAGAACATGAACTTTGCCATATTATACTCTATCATGTTGTAACCAAAACTTCGTTTCAGATATCACAATATCTTCCACACATCATGGTTTCTGAAACAACTCTTTCGGATCCTAGATAACCTTGATATTAAGAGAATCCTTTGAATATCAAGAATCATGGAACCAAACATGATACTTATATACTAACACTTGGAATTGTCACTCTTGTTTTAATACCAATTATTAAACTTTCATGGAGTAACCTGAACTTACTGAAAGTTTGCAATAGGACTTTTAAACTTTAGATTAACACTTCAAAACAATACGATACCAGTTCGTAAAGTAACTGACCAGAATTCTATAGTTCTATCATCTCAATTATAACTAAGCGCAAGGTGGTAAACGGATGCCAATGACTACAACAACTATGCAAATTCACTTTGATTTAGTTTATGATAAATTGAGTTCTAATTAATAATTAAATTAATCTAGGTGAACTCCCACTCAAAACAATATCCCTCACATTGTTTTAGTGATCACACGAACCAAATCCACCACATCAAAACCGATCATCACGAGAATTGATATAGCTTCAATGGCGAACAATCAACATGTTCATCATATCTACTATATGACTCATGCTCTACCTTTCGGTAATCCGTGTTCCTGAGGCCATGTCTGTACATGCTAGGCTCGTCAAGATCAAACCTTAGCTTCCGCATAAGCAAATCTGGCTTGCTTACGTTGTATACACTTGCAGAATCTAACACACCCGATCATCACGTGGTGCTTCGAAACAACAAGCTTTAGAACGGTGCTAACTAAGGGTGAACACTTTATGACTTGAAATTCATGTGCATGAGGGATCATCTTATAATGCTACCGTCGTCTACAAAGCAATACAAGATGCATAAAGGATTAACATCACATGCAATTCATAATATGTGATATGATATGGCCTTTCTTCTTTGTGCTTCCGATCTCCATCTTCTAGCACGAACATGATCTCCATCATCACCGGCATTGCATCAAGGTCAATGACGCCTCTCCATGGTTGTCGTCCACCGGCTTCAACTATTACAACTACTTTGAATAGACACGCGGGTCTTACCAGAAATTAAAGACAACCATATGGCTCCTGCCGGTTGCCAACTTACAATAAGGAACATTGCATACATCAAATATAATCACAATCATGGCCATATCACATCACTGCACACCCCTGCAAAACAAAGTTAGACGCCTCTACTTTCTTTGCATATTTTACGTGGTTTGGGGCTTTCAATAAGTGTCGTTCTAACTTACGAACAAGAACCACAACATTGATACTAGTATTGTCAATCACCCGTTGTAAATTGAATCTTAACTATGCTAGGAGAAACAGGCACCCGCAAAGCCACTTATGCAATACAAGTTGCATGTCAAGCGTGGAGCAAGTCTCATGAATGATGTCATGTAAGGTTAGCCCGGGCCGCTTCATCCCAACATACCTCAAGATGCAAAGTACACAAGAAGCAATCGACAATAAAAGCATCAACGCCCACAATGACCATTGTGTTCTACTCGTGCAACAGATCTACATATAGACACGGCTCTGATACCACTGTAGGGGTTCGTAGAATGGAAAACAAAAAATTTCTATCGCATACAAACAAACAAGCCAAGATCTATCTACTAGATTGTAGCAACGAGTCGATGGAATAACTTACCCTCGAAGATTCCAAAGAGGTTAACGAGAGCAGATTCTCGTGGGTGATGTAGTCGTACTCTTTCCGATCTCAAGATCGCGTAGACGATCCTTCCGGCGCTGCGTTCCGTCAGCGCTCCCGCAGTCGGTCACACGTTCGGTACTCGACGAAGACCTTCCTCTCCCTTGTTCCAGCAGGCAGCGGAGGTTGTAGCACTCTCCTCGCGATTCCGGCAGCACAACGGCGTGGTACCGGAAGTAGAGGGGAGATCCCGCAGGGCTTCGCCTTAAGCCGGAGCGAGTATGGTGGATTATGAGAGAGGGCTATTAGTGGTCTAGAGATTAGACACACCAATTAGAAGGCTCTAAACCGCAGGCTAAAGCAATTAGAAGCTCTAAACCAAACGGCTCTAAACCTGAGATTAGAGGTGGAAACTTGTGTGTCTCAAGGAGGAGCCCTGCCCCTCCTTTTATAGGTGGAGGGGCTAGGCGCGCCAGGGAGGGAGGGAGTCCCTCCCTAACTCGGCCTAGGGCTGGGCGCCGGCCAAGGAGGAGAGGAACTCCTCCTCCAAGTTGGTTTCAACCTCCTCTTGCTTGTTTCCCACAGTTTCCTGTTTCCCACAGTTTCCTGTTTTCCACAGTTTCCTGTTTTAGCCGTTTGACTTTCAAACTGGCAATTTGACTTTCATGTTTTTGGAACAGCAAGAACACTTAGTACATGATGCAATCATTCAATGACACACTCATGTACCCTTCCCCCCCGGAGTGCCGGACAATCCGGAACCTTCTAGAACATTCCCGATGAAAACACCGGAATCATTCCCGAACTCCGAAACGGGACTTTCCTTATATGAATCTTATTCTCCGGACCATTCCGGATCACCTCGTGATATCCCGGATCCCATCCGAGACTCCGAACAACATTCGGTCTCTTTCTCATAATACCATAACTACTCAAAACAACGTCGAATCCTTAAGTGTGTCTCCCTACGGTTCGTGAATTATGCGGACATGATCGAGACACTTCTCCGAACAATAACCAATTCAACCTCGTTACTGATAAGTACTCTTTTCTCGTTCCCGTGATATGTGATCCCTTGTGAGCCAGTCACATGCTTGCAAGCTAATTGGATGACATTTCACCGAGAGGGCCCAGAGAATATCTATCAGTCATATGGATGGACAAATCCCACTCTTGATCCATGTGTCTCAACCAATACTTTCCGAACACTCAATGCCATCTTTATAGCCACCCAGTTACGGTGTGGTGTTTGATGTCATCAAAGCATCCATCCGGTAAAGGTGATATGCATGATCTCATGGTCGAAGGAATTAGGTTACTATGTATCAGAAAGCATATAGCAATTGAACTATTAAAATGACTTGATCTTTATGCTACGCTTATCTATAGGAGTATGTCCATCACATCATTCTCCTAATGATATGATCCTGTTGTTAATAACATCCCTATGTTCATGATCAGGAAACCATGATCATATATTAACCAACAAGCTAGTTTAACAAGAGGCTTTACTAGGGACTCTTATTTTAGTTTACAAATCACACAAGTATTAATGTTTCCGGTTAATACAATTATAGCATGGGATGTAAACATTTATCATAAGTGTGAAGATATGATAATAACCACTTTATTATTGCCTCTTGGGCATATCTCCAACACAAACATCAACCAAATCAATTCAAACAACACTCAAACTTTGTAATATTGAAATTAGTTCTGTTTAGTAATATGGTCAAAAGCCCAAAATAAAATAATAATAACTTTATTAATCCATTCTTTAATTAAATAAAATGGAGTTTTATTTAACATGGTTTGATTAATAATAATTCTCATTTAAAATTACTTTCAAATCTAAAACAGTAGGTTTATTTGAAAATAAAGAATATTTGAAAGATTTGTTCTAAAACAAAATAACCTTTTATTTTAGGGTCCATTAGTAACTAAATAAAATGGGCCTTAGTTATTAAATCAAATAGAGATTGATTCTATTAATAAATTCTTTATTTGAATCCTAAATATTTTTAATACCAAATCAGTAGGTTTTATTTGGAAATTTTAAATACTTGGAAACTTTATTAATTTAAACAAATAAGTTTTTTTTTGATGGTTCATAAATGATAGAATATTTATTAATAAAACTTGGATATTAAATCCTTATTAATTTATTTTAAATAAACCTTTGCTAATTTTATTTAGAATAAAATGTTTTTAATTCCAAAGCTTGGCCAAGGTTTAATTTGGCTTTATACAATAATCTTTATTTATAAACTTCTATTTCATTTGAAAACAAATCTTTTCATTTGATTGTTAAAATAATTTCCATTTGTTTCCTTTTATGAAATGTTTATCCCTTTAAATCTTTTTAGGATTTTATTTAATTTAAAAGGGTTTGAGGTTCCATTTTAATTCAAAAAGTTTCTTCTGGCTCTGAAAATCAAACAAAGTTTTATATTATTAGTTTATTTTCACATTACAAGATTTGGAAAATCTTGGGATGTGACAATACAAAAGCATAGTATTGCGGTATTCTCCTTTGATGCTTTGTTTGGGTTGACTTGGCACATGCTCACACCATGTTATGACTATGAAAAAGTCACCATAGCCTCTATGATCATTTAGTCCTTGACTTGTAGTACCACTCTATGCTTTGATTAGTAATGTTTTGTTGCTCTGCATGATTATGGCCATTATTGCTCTCTTAGTTGATCGCTCCCAGTCTTTTGCTAGCCTCCACTTGTATGAGTAAGCTCTACTCATGCTTCCAACTCCCAAGAAACCAGGTTATTCCAAAGTGTCCACTATAAATTCCTATGCATGGTGTGTTACACCATTCCAAGTATATTCTTGTTTTCAGCTATCTTCCAATTAAAAAGTATTTTGTTATGTGAAAACTTAGTGATTAAATCCCTCACAAACTTGATGGCACACTTTATATTCTTTGCCCCTAATAAACTTGAACCATTGTGTCATCTATGTTGTATATGCTTGTACTTATACGTTGGAATTAGCAGAACCGTGCTGTCATGGGGAACATTTTCAACATTGCACTTGTACTTTGTACTCAGTTGATATCATGCTCTTTTGTCTATGGATGTCACCGGTGTGAAATAAAGAGGAAACTTGTAATTCCATGGAGTATGTATTTTGTGTTAGAGAAACGCCTGGGCCGCTAGCCTAAGCCATGCCTAATCATGGTGGAAACTTGCAGCATCACCATAGTGATCTATCTATGAAGCATCCTCAATAAAAAGTTATGCATATAGTAAATAAAAAGATCATTGAGATTCTCATTCTCTGCTTGCCTTGTCATTTTGGTTATGGGATAGCTCCTATACCATGTGCAAGGGGTACCCCGTTGGCGGTTCTCTATGATACGCATGTACTTACAATGACAAGAACTTATAGGTGACTGAAGTTGAGTAGCATGAGGTATGGCCCTCGTATTCAAGGGACTTGAGATTGCCAACTTATACTTTGTCAAGCATATACTCCATAGTTTGTTCACTTTAACCTTAACCACTTCAAGATGCTTATGATAGGGACAATGAGGGCTCAAAGCTAACAAGTACCATAATTTTTGGAAGCTCTTTTTGAAACTTGAAATCCCCGCTTCCCTTTATGAAGGGCCTTTCTTCCACTATTATATTGAGTATCCACCTTCTACCTTTTAGGCACCATTAAGAGAGCATAGTTGCCATTCTATGTGAAGTGTCCCAAAACTTATTGATTGATGCATATTGTGATATTACTTGTTCATGTGCTACTTGTTTCTAGTCACCCTAGTGAACTTTGAAGGTGTCCTATGCATCTATTTGCTACTCCATGAGGGACAAGCTGATTGCCACTATGCCATGTTTTCTGTATGTGAAACAAAAAACGTTTTTCAATGCATGTTATTCATGATCTTTGTTTGTAGCCTTTCATGTTGCATGGATAGTTACTATGTCCTATTGTTAGAACTCCACCTTTCTTGCACATGTTTAGAGTTTCTTTGTTCCCAGCTTTCAATGCTTGCAAATGGTTTGATCTTGGTTTTGATGGTTCATGTCACCTCAAAAATAATTCTTTTTATCACTTACCTACTCGAGGACGAGCAGGAGTTAAGCTTGGGGATGCTTGATACGTCGGAAGCGTACCTATAATTTTTGATTATCCATGCTTGTTTAGTATCTACTTTTCTTTGGTTTGTCTACACTATGAGGTGTTTTTAATCTTTTCTGGAACTAACCTATTAACAAGTTGCCACAGTGCCAGTTGCCTATAAAGGCAAAAAATCAATATTCTCGGAATTGGAAGGGACAAAATCCAAAGTCATTATTTTACCGTGGGGCTCACGAAGCTAGAAGACGAGACAGAGAAGCAAAACAGGGCAGCCAAACCCCCCTAGGCGTGGCCAAGGGTGGCCCCGCGCCTGGGCAGGGTGTGGCCCCCCTGGTCACCTCCCGGCCTCATCTCTTCGCCTATAAGAAGTCCCCGATGCAGAAAAACCTAAACAATCCATCATACTTTTAGAAAAACCTCCGTAGCGCCGCTGCCACCAAAAGGGGAGATTCGGGGGACAGAAAGTCTCTGTTCCGGCACCCTGCCGGGACGAGGAAGTGCCCCGAAGCCATCGACATCGATCTCCATCGCCATATTCATCACCGTTGTTGATTCCCATGATGAGGAGGGAGTAGTTCTTCCTCGAGGCTTAGGGCTCTACCGGTAGCTATGTGTTCATCTCTCTCTCTCTATGTGTGGTCATATTGTGATCATGAGCTTTGTAATCAAGTATATCTACCTTGCTACTCAAGTGCTTCATTAGATCTTGATACGTCGGAAACGTATCTATAATTTTTGATGCTCCATGCTTGTTTAGTATCTACTTTGCTTTACTTGGCTACACTTTGAGGTGCTTTTTACATGTTTTCTGGTACTAACCTATTAACAAGTTGCAATAGTGCTAGATGCTTGTTTTCTGCTGTTTTTGGTTTCAGAAAAGTTAGTAAAGAAATATTCTCGGAATTGGACGGGAGAAACGTCAAAGTCAATTACTTTCCGTGGGAACAAGAAGCCCAGAGGGGAGCCGGAGGCCTTCTCTCTGGTATGATGCGTGAGTAGTTCCACCTTGGACTATGGGTCCATGTAGTGGCTAGATGGTTGTATCTCCTCCTTTGTGCTTTCATGTATAGATCTTGTGAGCTCCTTTCATGATCAAGATTGAATCTATTTGTAATCATGCATGTTGTGTTTGCGGGGATCCGATGGATATTGAGATTATTATGTTGGTTTGATTAATGGTTTTGTCTTTATGATTCTATCATGTCAGTGTTGTTTATGATCTTGCATGCTCTCCGTTGTTAGTAGCTATCTTGGCCAAGTAGTTGCTAGTGACTCCAAGAGGGAGTATTTATGATCGATAGTGGGTTCATGCCTCTAGTTTCCAAGAAAGTTACAATAATCTCTTCGGTTGTAGATGTGATGTTGCTACTAGGGAGAAAACAACGGTCTCTTGTTCATGGAACATGTGGACTGTTTACCTTACACACTTTGCTTAAAGCAGTTGTCTGTTGCTTGCAACTTAATACTGGAGGGGTTCGGATGATAACCTGAAGGTGGACTTCTAGTCATAGATGCAGTTGGATGGCGGTCTATGTATCTTGTTGTATTGCCCAATCTAATCTCATAGGATATTTCTGACTAGTAATTGCATTGTTATGCCTTGCTCAGTTCCTGTCAATTGCCCTGCTGTAAATTGTTTACCCTTCATGCCATGTTTTTTACCTAAGGAGAGCACCTCTAGTGAACTATGGACCCCGATCCAATCTTTACCATTAATACATCCTCCACTGTTACTTGTTTACTCGCTGCAAACCATTACCTTCCACACCATATGTTTAATCATTTGTTACAGCAAACCGGTGAGCTTGACAACATCACTGATTCGTTGGGGCAAAGTCTTGAGTTTGTGTTGTGCGGGTATCCACGTTGCCAGAAACACCTGTGTGACGTTTCCTTCCTCCTACTGATTCGATAACCTCGGTTTCTTACTGAGGGAAACGTGCTGCTGTGCTGCTTCATACCTTGCTCTTGGGGTTTCCAACGAAGCGTCCCACGACAAGTGGTGGGCACCATCAAGCTATTTTCTGGCGCCGTTGCGGGGGAGGCTAAGGACGTCTTCACAAGGGGAGTCCTCAACTTCCTTTCTCTTTACTTTGTTTTTAGTTTGCTTTGTTTCTTTTGCTTGGTTTTGTTTGCCTCTTTCCAAAAAAACCAAAAAAATTAGTCTAGTTTGGTTTGCTTTCTTTATTCAAAAATACAAAAATTAGTTCCTACTCTAGTTGCTACCATGTCTAGGTTTGGACCATCCTTTATTTCCCCTATGGTAGAATCTCCACTTTTAAGCAAAAAGGTGAAGAAAGTTTTAAAGAAGCTTGGTCTAGAATCTCTGCTTTTCAGAGGGAAACTGAGCCTAAGGTGAGCCTTAGCTTGGTCATTGATAGTTTCTATCGCGGTATTGCTCTTCATTATAGATATGCTTTGGATGCTGTGGCTGAGAAAGATTTTTTGCTATGTACTGAGGATGAAGCTTATGATGCCATACAGAAATTAATCATGATTTACGGTACACCTGGCAAATCTGATTCCTCTTTCACAAATATTTTTGCTAGGTTGAACACCCTTGAGACCGGTATTGTTGCTGTGAATAGTTGCTATCACACGCTTAGGGCTTACCATGATTATGTTCCCATAAATTCCGAGCCTTCAAAATGGTTTCCCACAATCAAAGTCTCAATAAACACTACACTTTTTGATGCTCGCTGTGATATCATGTCTGAATTTTGTCTCATGCCTAAAGATATTTATGATTCCTTGACTCTTTGGGGGCTTATTGAAGAAGGAGAGGAAATCTCTCTTACCAACAATACCACTATATTACCCATTGGAATAACTGAAGGTGTGTTTACAAAAATCTTAGGAAAAATGGTGACTACTGATTATCTTGTTATTGAATGTGTAGGCAAGGGACAGATCGCAATTGGAAGGTCTACTGAAACACCTTGGGGCAGTGATAGATGTGGGAAAAGGTATCATGCATTTTGCTCCTCCGGTAAGCAATCATATCTTCCCTAAGGAAAAGAAGAAAGGTAAGAAATGAAAGAACAAGAAGGTTGCTTCTTCATTTGAAAATACTTGATTCTTCTTGCTTCTTGTGCCTAACTTAAAGGCGTTAAAGGAAAGTACTTGTTGGGAGATAACCCAAGAGTTTCCTTGAGTCTTGGAAGTTATTACTTCAGTAATGACCTCTCCTTATCCTTTTTGTTTGCTTTTTGTGCCAGGAATGACCTCTAATGAGAGGGAAGTAAGATTTGGGGAGTTGTTGTCCCGAAACAGATTTCTGTCCTCCACCAAAAATATTCGTGAGGAGTCTCTGTAACTCTTATTGAGCTCAAAATTTACGAATAAATCCCCCAGTATATTAGCTAACTTTCGTTAGTTCAACACTTTATGATTTGAGCAACAGAAGATGTTCGGAAAAAACAGTTTCTACCTGCTAGTCTGTTTTGACAGATTTCTACCATTATTTGCATTTGCTCCTTATTGATTCCCTTTTGAGTTCTTTTTGGAAAATTGAGATTTTTGAAGGAGTTGCACAGTAGCTTGTGTTTTTAGTGAAAATCCTTGCTGTTTTAATGCTTTGCCAGCGGTCTAATATCTTTTGAATAAACTAATGTTGCTAATGAAGATTGTGTGAAGTTTTGTTTGAAGGAAAAATTTCAGGTGTAGAGAGAGAATGATATAATGAGATGAAGAATGGACAAAAGCTTAAGATTGGGGATGCCACCATGGTGTCAGCCCAAGAAATATCCAAGAGGTACAAGCTTCAAAGCTTGGGGATGCCCAAGGCATCCCCTTCTTCATCAATAAAAAGCTCAGGTCTGTCTAGACACTTCGTTTTTATTGTTTCATGCGTAGTTGTGTTGTTCTTGGAGCGTCTTAGTTTTCGTTTGCTTTTCTTAGGTTGTTTAGTTTGCTTGAATAAAGTAGTTTGGACCCCCATTCTTCCTGTTCTGTTTTTCAAATAAGTTTGCTTGGTGTTGGAAAGGAGTAGTAAGTTCTTGCTTGAAGTGCAAGAGGAGCTTGCATTGACTATGACTTAGACTTTAACATGACATGCTAGGTGTTGTTTTAGCATTATGCTTAGTAATTATTGTTGTAGCATGTCTTGTTCCAAACAATTGGGATTGCTTAGTGTGCCTTGAAGAAATTATGCGTTTTTTAGCATGCAAAAGCATAGTATTGTGGTATTCTCCTTTGATGCTTTGCTTGAGATGACTTGGCACATGCTTACACCATGTTATGACTCTAACAAGTCACCATTATCCTCTATGATCATTTAGTCCTTGACTTGTAGTACCACTCTTTGCTTTGATTAGTATGCTTTGTTGCATTGCATGATTATGGTCATTATGCTCTCTTAGTTGGTTGCTCCCAGTCTTTTGCTCGCCTCCACTTGTATGAGTAAGTTCTACTTATGCTTCTAACTCCCAAGAAACCAAGTTATTCCAAAGTGTCCACTATAAACTCCTATGCATGGTGTGTCACACCATTCCAAGTATATTCTTGTTTTCAACTATCTTACAATTAAAAACTATTTTGTTATGTGAAAACTTAGTGATTAAAGCCCTCACGAACTTGATGGCACACTTTATTCTTTGCCCCTAATAAACTTGAACCATTGTGACAACTTTTTTGTATATACTTTCACTTATAAGTTGGAATTAGCATAATCGCGCTGTCACGGGGAACGTTTTCAACATTGCACTTGTACTTTGTACTCAGTTGATATCATGCTCTTTTGTCTTTGGATGTCACCGGTGTGAAATAAAGAGGGAACTTGTAAGTGCATGGAGTTTGTATTCTGTGTTAGAGAAGCGCCTGGGCCGCTAGTCTAAGCCATGCCTAATCATGGTGGAAACTTGTAGCATCACCATAGTGAGCTATCTATGAAGCATCCTCAATAAAAAGCTATGCATATGGTAAATAAAAAGATTACTGAGATGCTCATTGTCTGCTTGCCTTGTCATTTTGGTTATGGAAAAGCTCATGTACCATGTGCAAGGGGTACCCGGTGGCGGTTCTCAATGATATGCAAATACTTACAATGACAAGAACTTGCCTGGCCCAAAGTTGAGTATGCATGAGGTGTGGCCCTCGTATTCAAGGGACTTGAGATTGCCAACTTATACTTCGTCAAGCATATACTCCAGCTTTGCCACTTTAACCTTAACCACTTCAAGATGCTTATGATAGGGGCAATGAGGGCTGAAAGCTAACAAGTACCATAATTGTTGGAAGCTCTTTTTGAAACTTGTAATCCCTGCTTCCTTTACAAAAAAGGCCTTTCTTCCACCACTATTGAGTCTCCACCTTCTACCTTTAGGCACCATTAAGAGAGCATAGTTGTCATCTTGTGTGCAGTGTTCCAAAGCTTATTAATTGATGCATATTGTGATATTACTTGTTGTTGTGCTATTTATTTCTAGTCACCCTTGTGAACTTTACAGGTGTCCTATGCATCTATTTGCTACTCTGTGAGGGACAAGCTGATTGCCACTATGCTATTTTTCTGTATGTGAAAGAAACAAACGTTTTTCAATGCATATAATTCATGATCTTTGTTTGTAGCTTGCCATGTTGCATGCATAGTTACTATGTACTATTGTTAGAACCCATTCTTTCATGCACATATTTAGAGTTCTTTGATCCCAGCTTTCAATGCTTGCAAATGGTTGGATCTTTATTGTGAGTTTGCATGTTCACCTCAAAAATTATTCTGTTTATCACTTACCTACTCGAGGACGAGCAGGAGTTAAGCTTGGGGATGTTGATACGTTGGAAATGTATCTATAGTTTTTTATGCTCCATGCTTGTTTAGTATCTACTTTGCTTTACTTGTCTACACTTTGAGGTTCTTTTTACATGTTTTCTAGTACTAACCTATTAACAAGTTGCAACAGTGTCAAATGCCTGTTTTCTGTTGTTTTTGGTTTCAAAAAAGTTAGTAAAGAAATATTCTCGGAATTGGATGGGACAAACGTCAAAGTCAATTACATTCCGCAGGGAACAAGAAGTCTAGAGGGGAGCCGGAGGGGCCAGCCAGGGGGCCATACCCACCCCAGGCGCAGGTGGGCCCTGCTCCGCGCCTGGCTAGGGTTTGAGGCCCCTGGCCGCCGCCTCAGCCTCCCCCTTCGCCTATAAGAAGCCCCCGATGCAAAAACCTTGAGGACCTGATCAAATATCCACAAAATCGTCTGTAGCCGCTGCCACCATCGTCCCTAGATCGGGGGGATCTGAAGTTCTTCCCGGCACCCTATCGGAGGGGAGATCATCTCGGAGGCCTTCTCTCCGGTATGATGCGTGAGTACTTCCACCTTGGACTATGGGTCCATGTAGTATCTAGATTGTTGTATCTCCTCCTTTGTGCTTTCATGTATAGATCTTGTGAGCTCCGTTCATGATCAAGATCTAATCTATTTGTAATCATCCATGTTGTGTTTTCGGGGATCCGATGGATATTGAGATTATTATGTTGGTTTGATTAATGGTTTTGTCTTTATGATTCTATCATGTTTGTGTTGTTTGTGATCTTGCATGCTCTCTGTTTTTAGTAGCTATCTTGGACAAGTAGTTGATAGTGACTCCAAGAGGGAGTATTTATGCTCGATAGTGGGTTCATGCCTCTAGTTTCCAAGGGAAGTGACAATAATATCTTTGGTTGTCGATGTGATGTTGCTACTAGGGAGAAAACAACGGTCTCTTGTTCATGGAACATGTGGACTGTTTACCTTACACACTTTGCTTAAAGCAGTTGTCTGTTGCTTGCAACTTAATATTGGAGGGTGTTCGGATGATAACCTGAAGGTGGACTTCTAGTCATAGATGCAGTTGGATGGCGGTCTATGTATCTTGCTGTATTGCCCAGTCGAATCTCATAGGATCTTTCTGACAAGTAATTGCATTGTTATGCCTTGCTCAGTTCCTGTCAATTGCCATGTTGTAATTTGTTTACCCTTCATGCCATGTTTTTTATCTAAGGAGAGCACCTCTAGTGAACTATGGACCCCGGTCCAATCTTTACCATTAATTCATCCTCCACTGTTACTTGTCCTCGCTGCAAACCATTACCTTCCAAACCATACATTCAATCCTTTGTTACAGCAAACCGATGAGCTTGACAACCTCACTGATTCATTGGGGAAAAGTCTTGAGTTTGTCTTGTGCAGATCTCCACGTTGCCAGCAACACCTGTGTGACGTCTCCTTCCTCCTAATGGTTCGATAACCTCGGTCCCTTACTGAGGGAAACTTGCTGTTGTGCTGCTTCATACCTTGATCTTGGTGTTTCCAAAGAAGCGTCACACGACAAGTGGTGGGAGCCATCAGATCTCTGCTCTCCCCATGTGTGTGAAAGTGACAGCGTGCACGCCTTGGTGGCACTTAGGTTTGAGTCTACATAAATACTCTTTGTGCTTTAATAGATCTATGTTTTTTCCCACGTGTGTGAAAGTGACAGTGTGCATACCGTGTATGGCACTTTGGCTAGATTGAATATTTGTTATGAGTTTTATTTGGAGTTGTATGTCTCTATGAAATTGTGGTGTTTGTTGGAACCATCTAGCACTCAAGGTGACAATGTGGGGTTATCTAGATTGGGGAAGGCGGACTTTGAGGAGTGCTGTTATAGCCCTACCGATAATTAGAGTGTCCAACCGGAGAGTAGTTAAGAGTAGTATCATGAAGAGAGGATATTTATATGAGAGAGTATTCACTAGTGAAAGTATGATCCATAGGCCTTGTCTCTAAACATTGAAACACCGTTTCCATCTAGATCTGTTGCATGTTTTATTGCTTTAGTCTTTACCTCACCGTCAAGCTATTTTCTAGCACCGTTACCACTTGTATTTCACTATCTCTTCGCCGAACTAGTGCACCTATACACCTGACAAGTCTATTGGGTGTGTTGGGGACACAAGAGACTTCTTGTATCTTGATTGCAGGATTGCTTGAGAGGGAATACCTTTGACCACTTCATCCCTGAGTTCGATAAACCTTGGGTAAGCTACTTAAGGGAAACTTGTTGATGTTCTACAAACCTCTGCACTTGGAGGCCCAACAACTATCTACAAGAATAGAAGTGCGTAGACATCACTAGATTACATATATATTCATGAGTATATTTGGAGTTGGATGTCTTTATGAAATTGTGGTGTTTGTTGGAACCGTCTAGCGCTCAAGGTGACAGTGTGGGGTTATCTATATTGGGGAAGGCTCTACCGTGGATTAGAGTGTCCAACCGGAGAGTAGTTCAGGGTAGTATCATGAAGAGAATATATTTATTGAGAGTGTTCACTAGTGAAAGTATGATCCCTTGGCCTTGTTTCTAAACATTGAAACACTGTTTACTACTACATCTGTTGCATGTTTTCTTGCTTCCTTCTTGTTGCCTTTAGTCTTTACCTCACCGTCAAGCTCTCTTCTGGCACCGTTACCACTTGTATTTCACTATCTCTTCGCCGAACTAGTGCACCTATACACCTGACAAGTGTATTGGGTGTGTTGGGGACACAAGAGACTTCTTGTATCTTGATTGCAAGGTTGCTTGAGAGGGAATACCTTTGACCACTTCCTCCCTGAGTTTGATAAACATTGGGTAATCCACTTAAGGGAAACTTGCTGTTGTTCTACAAACCTCTACACTTGGAGTCCCAACAACTGTCTACAAGAATATAAGTGCGTAGACATCAAGCTATTTTCTGGCGCCGTTGCCGGGGAGGAAAGTTAAAATGCACTAACACACATTACCCCACGGCAACAGCAAGCCAGAAAGCTATTTTCTGGCGCCGTTGCCGGGGAGGTAAGGTAAAAGGTACTCACATCCTCCGGTGTGAGTGCTCGAAGTTATTTCCTTTAGATTCTGCAATCTTGTCTTTTTGTTTCTTGTTTTCACTAGTTAGGATTAATGGAAAACAACAACAAAATTAGAGATCTTTTTAGTATTTTTCCTAAGTTAGAACTTGAGTGGTTTGAAAAGAAAACTAAAAAACCTATGGAACTTTCTTTGCATGCTAATAGCAATGTTTTTAGTATGAATTCTTTGGACACCATTATTGCTAATTCTATGGAAACGTCTAAGCTTGGGGAAGCTAGTTTTTATGAAAATGATCTTTTTAGTTCCCCAGCTTTGGAAGATAGCTATTATATTGCTTACCAAACTTCCAATATATGATGATTACAATGATGAATATGCTATTTTTAGTACACCTACTATTGAGGAGGAAATTAATTTTGATTACAATTGGCCTCCTATATTTGATGATTATGGTGATGAGAATAATAATGATAGCTATTTTGTTGAATTTGCTCCCACTACAATTAATAAGAATGACTATGCTTATGTGGAGAGTAATAATTATTTTATGCATGTGGCTCATGATAAGAATGTTTTATGTGATAGTTATATTGTTAATTTTATTCATGTTTCTACTGAAAGTTATTATGAGAGAGGGAAACATGGTCTTATGTATCTCAACTATATTAAGTTTCCCCTCTTTATGTTGAAAGTTTTGAAGTTGCACTTGTTTTGCTTTACTATGCTTGTTGTTTTGTTCTTTCATGACTTGTTTCTTTACAATATTCCTATGCATAGGAAGTGGGTTAGACTCAAATGTGTTTTGAATTTGCTTCTTGATGCTCTCTTCTACTTCAATTCATAATTCTTATGTGAGCATATTGAAGTTGCACTTGTTTTGCTTTCCTATGCTTGTTGCTTTGTTCTTTCATGACTTGTTTCTTTACAAGATTCCTATGCATAGGAAGTGGATTAAAATTAAATGTGTTTTGAATTTTCTTCTTCATGCTCTCTTTTTCTTCAATTCATATTTCTTATGTGAGCATCCTCTCAAACTATCAAGCCTAACTTAAAGGAGTTAAAGAAAAGTACTTGTTGGGAGATAACCCAAGAGTTTTCTTGAGTCTTGGAAGTTATTACTTCAGTAATGACCTCTCCTTATCCTTTTTATTTGCTTTTTGTGCCAAGAATGACCTCTAATGAGAGGGAAGTGAGATTTGGGGAGTTGCTGTCCTGAAAGAGATTTCTGTCCTCCACCATAAAAATTCTTGAGGACTCTCTATAAGTAGAATTGAGCTCAAAATTTACTAATACATCCCTCAGTATGTTAGATAACTTTCGTTAGTTCAAAATTGTTTGATTTGAGCACCAGAAGGTCTTCAAAAAATTCGGTTTCTACCTGCTGGTGTGTTTTGACAGATTTCTGCCATTATTTGCATTTGCTTCTTATTGATTCCTTTTTGGGTTCTTTTTGGGAAATTGAGCTTTTTGAGGGAATTTCTACAGTAGCTTGTGTTTTTAGTGAAAGTTTTAATGTTCTAAAACTAAAACCTAAGGGTCTATTATCTTTTGAATACACTAATGTTGCTAATGAAGATTGTGTAAAGTTTTGTATGAAGGAAAAATTTTAGGTGTAGAGAGAGAATGATGTAACGAGATGAAGAATGGACAAAGGCTCAAGCTTGGGGATGCCACCCCGTGTCACTCCAAGAAATATTCAAGAGGTACAAGCGTCAAAGCTTGGGGATGCCCAAGGCATCCCCTTCTTCATCAATAAAAATCTCAGGTCTTTCTAGACACTTCATTTTTATTGTTTCATGCACTGTTGTGTTGTTCTTGGAGCGTCTTAGTTTTCGTTTTTAGTTTTATTTTGCTTAGTTTGCTTGAATAAAGTTGGTTGATCCCAACACACTTATTTGGAGAGAGACACACTCTGTTTTCATTGCCTAGAACACTCTAGTTTTCATTCTTATTGTCTTGTGAGTATTCTCTTTTGCTAGCACTGTGTTTAGCCTTAGTTTTCTTGTGCTTTCAGCTTAGAACTTTTTAGTTCTTATTTGTGGATTTGTGAGACAATCTCACTGATCTTTGTTGATTATTATCTTTGTGAGTTGTTTCAATTAAGTTGATTGGTGTTGGAAAGGAGTAGGAAGTTTTTTCTTATAGTAGTACAAAAGGGAGCTTGATTTGACTGTGACTTAGACTTTATCATGTCATGCTAGGTGTTGTTTTGAATTTATGCTTAGTGATAATTGATTTAGCATGACTTGTTCCAAACAATTGGGATTCCTTAGTGTGCCTTGAAGGAATCATGCGTTGTTTTAGCATGCAAAAGCATAGTATTGTGGTATTCTCCTTTGATGTTTTGTTTGGGTTGACTTGGCACATGCTCACACCATGTTATGACTATGAACCAGTCACCTTAGCCTCTATGATTATTTAGTTTTTGACTTGTAGTACCACTCTATGCTTTGATTAGTAATGTTTTGTCGCTCTGCATGATTATGGCCATTATTACTCTCTTAGTTGGTCGCTCCCAGTCTTTTGCTAGCCTCCAGTTCTATGAGTAAGCTCTACTCATGCATCCAACTCCCAAGAAACCAAGTTATTACAAAGTGTCCACTATAAATTCCTATGCATGGTGTGTTACACCATTCCAAGTATATTCTTGTTTTCATCTATCTTCCAATTAAAAAGTATTTTGTTATGTGAAAACTTAGTGATTAAAGCTCTCACAAACTTGATGGCACACTTTATTTTTCTTGCCCCTAAATAAACTTGAACCATTGTGTCATCTATGTTTGTATATGCTTGCACAGGTATGTTGGAATTAGCAGAACCGTGCTGTCACAGGGAACACTTTCAACATTGCACTTGTACTTTATACATAGTTGATATCATGCTCTTTTGTCTATGGATGTCGCCGGTGTGAAATAAAAGGGGAGCTTATAAGTCCATGGAGTTATGTATGTTTGTTAGAGAAACTCCTGGGCCGCTAGCCTAAGCCATGCCTAATCGTGGTGGAAACTTGCAGCATCACCATAATGACATCTATGAAGCTTTCTTCTTATAAAAAAAAGAGACATATTGAAAATAGGAAAGAGAGAAAAAAGAACCATTTTCCCATGGTAAATAAGAAGATTGTTGAGATTCTCATTGTGTGCTTGCCTTGTCATTTTGATTATGGGATAGCTCCTGTATCATGTGCAAGGGGTACCCCGTTGAGGGTTCTCTATGATACACATGTACTTACTATGACAAGAACTTACAGGTGACTAAAGTTGATTAGCATGAGGTGCGGCCCTCGTATTCAAGGGACATGAGATTGCCAACTTATACTTTGTCAAGCATATACTCCATAGTTTGTTCACTTTAACTTTAATCACTTCAAGATGCTTATGATAGGGGCAATGAGAGCTGAAAGCTAACAAGTACCATAATTTTTGGAATCTCCTTTTGAGACTTGAAATCCCTGCTTCCCTTTATGAAGGGCCTTTATTCCACCATTATGTTGAGTCTCCATCTTCTATCCTTAGGCAACAATTAAGAGAGCATAGTTGTCATTCTTAGTTTAATGTGCATATTCCCAAAACTTATTGATTGATTCATATTTTTGATATTGCTTGTTCTTGAACTATTTGTATCTAGTCACTCCTATGAACTTTGAAGGTGTCCTATGCATCTATTTGCTACTCCATGAGGGACAAGCTGAATGCCACTATGCTATGTTTTCTATATGTGAAACAAACAAACAAACTTTTTCAATGCATGTTATTCATGATCTTTGTTTGTAACCTTTCATGTTGCTTGCATCGTTACTTTGTTTTACTGTTAGAAATCCGTCTTTCATGCTCATGTTTAGAGTTCTTTGATCCCAGCTTTCAATGCTTGCAAATGGTTTGATCTTGATTTTTATGGTGCATGTCACCTCAAAAGTTATTCTTTTTATCACTTACCTACTCGAGGACGAGCAGGAGTTAAGCTTGGGGATGCTTGATATGTCGTAAACATATCTATAATTTTTCATGTTGCCTGCTTGTTTAGTATGTACTTTGCTTTGCTTTGTCTACACTTTGAGGTGTTTTTATATGTTTTCTGGTACTAACCTATTAACAAAATGCCATAGTGCCAGTTGCCTTTTTTCTTCTGTTTTTGGTTCCAGAAAGGCAGAAAATCAGTATTCTCGGAATTAGACGAGACAAAAACCAAAGTCATTATTTTTCCCGGAGCAACACAGAACCACGAAGCAGAGTTGGAGGAGGACACCAGGGTGGTCGCACCCCCCTAGGCGCAGGCCAGCCCTGGTGGATCCCACAGAGGGTATGGGCCCCCTGGCCCTCCATCGACCTTGCCTCCTTCGCCTATAAAAAGCCTCTGACCCAAAAACCCTAAGGCATCTAGAATAAATCCACGAAAACCTCCGTAGCGCAGCCGCCACCAGGAACAAAAAGTATCTGTTCTGGCACCCTACCGGGACGGGGAAGTGCCCATGGAGCCATCTCCATCGAGCTCCAACACCATCTTCATCGCCGTTGCTGATTCCCATGATGAGGAGGGAGTAGTTCTTCCTCCAGGCTAAGGGCTCTACGGGTAGCTATGTGTTCATCTCTCTCTATGCATGATCCTGTTGTGATCATGAGCTTTGTAATCAAGTAGATCTACCTTGCTACTCAAGTGCTTCAATAGATCTCTGCTCTCCCCATGTTTGTGAAAGTGACAGCGTGCACGCCATGGTGGCACTTAGGCTAGAGTCTACATAAATACTCATCGTGCTTTAATAGATCTATGTTTTTCTCCACGTGTGTGAAAGTGACAGTGTGCGCGCCGTGTGTGGCACTTAAGCTAGATTACATATATATTCATGAGTATATATGGAGTTGTATGTCTTTATGAAATTGTGGTGTTTGTTGGAACCGTCTAGCGCTCAAGGTGACAGTGTGGGGTTATCTAGATTGGGGAAGGCCCTATCGTGGATTAGAGTGTCCAACCGGAGAGTAGTTCAGGGTAGTATCATGAAGAGAATATATTTATTGAGAGTTTTCACTAGTGAAAGTATGATCCCTAGGCCTTGTTTCTAAACATTGAAACACCATTTGCTACTAGATTTGTTGCATGTTTGCTTGCTTCCTTCTTGTTGCCTTTAGTCTTTACCTCACCGTCAAGCTATCTCCTGGCATCGTTACCACTTGTATTTCACTATCTCTTCGCCGAACTAGTGCACCTATACACCTGACAAGTGTATTGGGTGTGTTGGGGACATAAGAGACTTCTTGTATCTTGATTGCAGGGTTGCTTGAGAGGGAATACCTTTGACCACTTCCTACCTGAGTTCGATAAACCTTGGGTAATCCACTTAAGGGAAACTTGCTGCTGTTCTACAAACCTCTGCACTTGGAGGCCCAACAATTGTTTACAAGAATAGAAGTGCATAGACATCAGGACACTATGATAATGAATTCCCAGAAAAGAAGAAGGTCCAAGGAAACAAACAAGAGGTAGTGATACCAAAGATAAAGAGGGATATTAACCAGGTGATGTGCAACAAATGCAAAGAGCTAGGCCATTATGCATCAAATTGTCCAGAAAAGGAGAAGAACAAGACAAACAAGAATGTGAAGGATCTCAACCTTGTCACATGTTTCAAATGTGGTAATAAGGGACACTATGCAAAAAATTGTCCTAAGAAGTTACATCAAGACACTAAGTAAGCCAAGATGCAATCTATTTAAAATCCTTTTAAGGATGGTAGTACCCTAGCTGTCCTAAAACCAACTTGTTATTTCTAGCCTTCCTGAGGGTGGTAGTCTGTCACATCCCAAGGGTGGTAGTCTGTCACATCCCAAAAAATTTCAAATTTTGAAATATGAAAAATAAACAAACAAAAGAAACAAATTTTAAAATTTAGGGGGAAAAGAAACTTTTTGTTTCTAAATGGAAACAGCAAAACCTTACTTGAACAAAATTTGAACGAAAAAGCAACAAACAAATTTTCAAACAATCAAATGCATTCATGCATGGAATGTATCTTGAATTTAAGCACTTGGAAAAGTTAAACCAAAACCCTAAACCCTAATAAGAGAACCATCATCAAGATCACTCCAAGACTATGGCTTTTTTCCATATAAAAATTTAGCAACAACATTCCTAAATGATCAATAAATGGTAAACAAAAATATTACAGAACCATGGGAATTGATTTCACTAAATTTGGAGCCATGGATAAAAACTTACGATTTTTTAAAAGATAAAAGAAAATATTCCAAGGCTAATAAAGATCCTAGCTAAACTCAATACCAAATTGTGAACAAAATAATCCTAAAAGGATTTTAAAAGATAAATAAATATTAAATAAAATTATACAAATTGGAATCACTATTTTTGGAGCTATAAATAAAAAGATATGAATTTTATAAGATAAGACAAAGAAATAAATAAATAAAAAATGTTGCAAAAATAATTTAAACTATGGATAAATCCATAAGTAAATGGAATAAAAGTATACCTAAATAATATAAAAAGATAAAAATTATTTAAATAAAATTATATGGGCTTATGAACCATATTCAAATTTTATTTAAATAAATGCCAAGGTGCCTCACCTACTTTTAAATGAATGTTAATTGGTAAAAATATTTGAATTGGACTAAATAATACACTAATAATTGGTATAAAACCTACTGAAAAGGTTTGGCAAAGTTTTGAAATCAAAATGAGGTTTAAATCTTTTGATTTGAATAAAAACAGAAAATGGAAAAAAGAAAAGGAAAAAGGATTAGAAGAAAAAAAAAAGAGAGATTCATACCTGCCAGCAACCAGCCCAGCCCAGCAACCTGGACCAACTTAGCCCACCCGGGCCACCACTCTCACCCCTCTGCTTCTTTTCGCACTCGAGCCCTTCCACACCCCCTCCTTGACGAACTCACCCCACCTCCACGTAAGCATCGTCGTCAACCAGCACGCGTTGAGCTCGCCCCTCTCTGCCGTTTCTTACTCGATTCAAATCAACTAATTGCGATTGATTCTCGCAGTAATTCTTCTCCCTGAACACGCCCTATTAATCCCCTCTCCCTCCTCTCTGTTTCCCCTCAAGACCCACACCCTGAGAGCCCCCAGGCTGCCCGTAATCGAGCTCGAGCCGCCACAGTCTTCGACGAGCTTCGACGTCAATTCCGATAAGCATCATGCTCCTCTTAGCCTCTAATTCACGTGGTTGTGCTCGCCTTGTCCTTGTGCATCTCCTGATGCTTACCACTTGTCTCCTCTTGCAACAGGGCGTCGCCTTCATCTTCAACTACGAGCACCCGAAGCTCAGCTCAACTCCGACGAGCTATTCCGGTGAGGTCGATGTTCCCCTCGACCACTAGTTCAAACGACAGTGTTCCCCTTTTCCCTACGCACCTTATAATGCCTACCGTTTGTCCAATTGCGCCCCAGGTCGTCGCCCCGTCGTCGTCTGCAAGCACCCGAAGCGCGGTCGAACTCCGGCGAGAAATTGAGCCCGTGTCCGTGCACCCCCGCCTCAACCGCGTCCACGTTTAGCATCCCCTCATCTTCGCGACCTCAGCAAGCCCCAGCACCCCCTCTCCTACCCCCTAGCATCGCCGATGTGTCGTCGTCAGTAACGTCGCCGCCGCTGCAGCCATTTGCGCCGCTAGGTTTAGGTCAGAGCGTTGTGATCCACTGGATCTAGATCCAGTGGCCTGGATTAGATCTAGCAGCGAACAGGTATAGTTAGATCTGGACTGCAGGATCGCACTTAAATCCAACGGCTCGCGTGCATGATCCACTCGAAGCGGTATCGTCCAATCAGATGCTGCCGCGTGGCTCTGTTTTTGATTTCAAATCCACAATTTATCTATTAGATGTTTAAACTTGTAAAATCAATAACTTTTGATCTGTAATTCTAAAAATTACAAATGAGGTGTCTATGGATTTAGAAAAATGAGAAATTTGCACCTATAGCCTTAATTTGGTCATTTGATTCTGAAAAATTAGAGTTTTAGGTAGAGAATTGTTTAGGACTATTTTGAGTATAAAAATTGTTCTAAAAATTATTTTTAATTAAATCCTTTTGCAAATGGTTTTGTTTTGAACCCTTTGACCATAAACACTAACACCTGAAATTAAAATATATTTTTTTGACACTAGAAATTATTCCTTTGAATAAAAGCTTTTCTAACAAAAGAAAAATGATTTAAATGACTTATTTTCACTAACTTGATTTCAAATGAAATTCCACTTTTATTAAAGACCAATAGGTGTTTTGAAATGTTTAGAACCTTGTTAGAAACAAACTTTTCAATAAAATGACCTTTGCATGCTTGCATGCATTTCATTGTTTCCTTGTTTTGTTATTTGTTTGCGTGCTAGTTTTAAATGTGTGCTTTGCTTGATTGTGATGTAGTGAACGTTGAGGAGTGTGACAATTGCAAGATCAAGGAGATTACCTAGATTTTCTACTAAAAAGTCAAGTGATACTTTGGTCATCAAAAGTCCTATCTTTTCAAATATAGCATTAGTGATATTTTTGTAGTATGCATGATAGGACTATTTTGTATATTTCTATGCTATGCTTTGGTAGATCCTATAGAATATCTTGGTAGAAATCAATAACTTTTGATCTGTAATTCCAAAAATTACAAATGAGGTGTCTATGGATTCAGAAAAATGAGAAATTTGCACCTATAGCCTTAATTTGGTCATTTGATTCTGAAAAATTAGAGTTTTAGGTAGAGAATTGTTTAGGACTATTTTGAGTATAAAAATTGTTCTAAAAATTATTTTTGATTAAATCCTTTTGCAAATGGTTTTGTTTTGAACCCTCTGACCATAAACACTAACACCTGAAATTAAAATATATTTTTTTGACACTAGAAATTATTCCTTTGAATAAAAGCTTTTCTAACCAAAGAAAAATGATTTAAATGACTTATTTTCACTAACTTGATTTCAAATGAAATTCCACTTTTATTAAAGACCAATAGGTGTTTTGAAATGTTTAGAACCTTTTTAGAAACAAACTTTTCAATAAAATGACCTTTGCATGCTTGCATGCATTTCTTTGTTTCCTTGTTTTGTTATTTGTTTGCGTGCTAGTTTTAAATGTGTGCTTTGCTTGATTGTGATGTAGTGAACGTTGAGGAGTGTGACAATTTCAAGATCAAGGAGAGTCCCTAGATTTTCTACTAAAAAGTCAAGTGATACTTTGGTCATCAAAAGTCCTATCTTTTCAAATATTGCATGAGTGATATTTTTGTAGTATGCATGATAGGACTATTTTGTATATTTCTATGCTATGCTTTGGTAGATCCTATAGAATATATCTTGGTAGAAATTTTCCTAAGTTAAGAGACATGATATGCTAGTATCCTTAGCTTAGCTATTAGAATTCAAGGGTGTAAATTCATGTTATGATATTATGGAAAGATTATGCCTATGTGTTTTTGACTAAGAAAACAACTTGTTAAAGAAACACCTGGGTGGAATGGGAAGTATGGTTTGTGTTGAGTGGTTACTCAGGGCCCATTTCTATGGTTTACCCTATGTATCACACTTGTGGATGGCCACCTAGGAACAAAGATATTGGAGACATTCCTGTCGCTAAAGCTTCCAGTGCAGCCACATGGCATATGGGCTATGCCCTTACCAACTAAGTTGCAAGAACTCAGCCAGATGGACAGAAGGTGGTAGTGATGATAGGATGGAGGCGTCCATGGTGGTCTGAGGGATTGCTTCTGAAAATTCTCGTCTCGATACATGTCGAGTCTTGTGGGGAAAGTGCACCACCTCTCGAGAGGGTAAAACCTAAGTACTTAGCCGTGTCCCGGTTATGGACAATTTTGAGCATCAAGACAATGAAGTAGAATCAAAGATCTCATCATTCTAATTTCTCTAAGTTAAAACTTGTTGGGTGAACAAGGGTATCACCTGGTGTGTATCCAGAGTGCCATGTTTGATGAGGTGTTTTGAAAAAGAGAAAAACTATTTTACAAAGGATGGGGAAAACTTATTTTATGCAAAGGCCAGCCAAAACTCCAATATGATATCACTTGCCAATACAATTCAAATGTATTGACCCTTGTGGCTATAACTTATCATGTTGCAGGTTTGTTTGATGTTAGTGAAGTTTGTTGAGTAGGGATTACAAGTCTACAACCAACATGATTGCCTGTGGCATATGAAGATGAAGAACTCCATGCTTTATAGTTATTTGCAGCTCTGTAATAAGATAGCCATATGAGCTATGTAAGTCATAATGAACTATTTTATTCCTAGTTATGAGATGTAATATGAACTTTGTTTCTTGATATTACATCTTAAACTATGGGTGCTAGCTATTCGATCTATGGACTAGCTAGCACTGTAAACACAGGGACTTGTACCTTATTGGGTTCAGGCCTCTACATCAATCTTCCACGAAACAGTCTGTAGCCACCGCCACCATCATCCCTAGATCGGGGGGATCTGAAGCTCTTCCCGGCACCCTGTCGGAGGGGAGAGATATCCCGGAGGCCTTCTTCATCACCATGCCAGCCTCCGTTATAAAGCGTGAGTAGTTCCACCTTGGACTACGGGTCCATGTAGTAGCTAGATGGTTGTTTCTCCTCCTTTGTGCTACCATGTTTAGATCTTGTGAGCTCCGTTCATGATCAAGATCATCTATTTGTAATCATGAATGTTGTGTTTGCGAGGATCCGATGGATATTGAGATTACTATGTCAGATTGGTTAATGATTCTATCTTATTGATTCTATCATGTTTGTGTTGTTTGTGATCTTGCATGCTCTATGTTTCTAGTAGCTATCTTGTCCAAGTAGATGATAATGACTCCAAGAGGGAGTATTTATGCTCGATAGTGGGGTTCATGCCTCTATTTAATCTGGGAAAGTGACAGAAATCTCTAAGGTTGTAGATGTGCTATTGCTATTAGGGAAAAAGCAACGATCTCTTGTTCATGGAACAAGTGTATTGTTTACTTTACACACTTTATTAAAGCAGTTATCCGTTGCTTGCAACTTAATACTGGAGGGGGTTCGGATGATAAACTGAAGGTGGATTACTAGTCATAGATGTAGTTGGATGACGGTTTATGCATCTTGTTGTAATGCCCAAACAAATCTCATAGGATCATGAATGTGTAGTATTGCATTGTTATGCCTTGCTTTGTCCTGTCAATTGCCCCGCTATAATTTGTTTACCCAGCATGCCATGTTGTTTATATTAAGGAGAACACCTCTAGTGAACTATGGACCCAGGTCCAATCTTTACCATTGATACATCTTCTACTGTTATTGTTTACTTTCTACAAACCACCATTATCTTTCACACCATACAGTTAATCTTTTGTTTTTAGCAAACCGGTGAGATTGGGGCAAAGTTTGAGTTTGTGTTGTGTAGGTTTCCAAGTTGCTAGCAACACCTTTGGCTCGTTTCCTTCCTCCTACTAGTTCGATAACCTTGGTTTCTTACTGAGGAAAAACTTGCTGATGTGCTCATCATACCTTCCTCTTGGGGTCTCCCAACAAATCTCTATAATGATCTGAGTTACACATCATCTCAGACCCTAGTCGCAATTCATTGTCAAAATTTATACAAAACATATCGGCAACAATTTCATAGACCCAAGGTAGCAAAACCCTCTATTGTCGGTAGCAACTGCGTACACCCATGGTAGCAAAAGCCTCATGTCGTCGATAGCAACGTCGTGCACCCAAGGTAGCAAAGCCTAGTGCCATTGGTAGAAACACCATATCCGGATGGTAGCAAAAGCTGCCCGCCATCGGTAGCCTCTCCAGACATCTCCTTATAGTAGCAGCACACCTAGGTCGGTAGCGCGACTCGGGCGAGGTCTTCCTCAACGGGACCCTGCACAGCGGCGGCTGATTCGTGACGAAGCTCGAGCGCGTCGGCGACCTTGGATGCGGCCAGGGGTGGCCAGGCGTGGCCCTCAACTCCGGCAAGCTGCAAGGAGGCGGTGACTCCGGTGAGGTGCAGGAGACGGTGGGGAAGGCGGGAGCTGCTTAACGATGATGGCTGCGACAAGGGTTGCGACAACACAAGGCGACGCGTAGTGGCAC
Organism: Avena sativa; assembly: GCA_916181665.1. Taxonomy (NCBI): domain Eukaryota; kingdom Viridiplantae; phylum Streptophyta; class Magnoliopsida; order Poales; family Poaceae; genus Avena; species Avena sativa. The sequence goes on along the minus strand of OV702282.1, from coordinate 442,548,169 downwards.
ACATTGAGGCTGCAGCGGCGGCCGATATGCGCAGATAGCTCTCTGCTGGTTCCATGGATGTGTTCGTACGAGGAGATTGGGGATCGGGAATGGGATAGGGAAGAAGCAACGAGGGGAGACATCATGCGTGGGTCTCTCCACCTTGACCCGAGCAATGGAATCATTCCATCTTCCGGAGGATACGAATTGTTTTCCATCTATATAAGAATACGCACGCTATATGAGTACAACGCTAGGGACCAGTCTGCGTGGGCAAAAATGGATTATTCAATAAAATATTGAGAATAAGAATAATACTAAAAAGTTCTTCGAGGGTTCAACACACATGTATCGTTTGGCTTATACACGAGCATAAGAAATGGTATGGTGCGCTATCAGTGACCATACACTACAGGAAACATGATAGGCGCCGACGGCCAGACCCGTCGGCGTAGCCAGTGATTGTCGTCAACGTAGCTGTTGTTGGCGTATCACCCGTAGGCGTAGCCGGTTTGACGGTCGGCGTAGAGGATGCGGGCCCAAATCGTGCGGTTGATGGCGGTTTGTCCTGGCGGCACCTACGCCGACGGTATTTCCATCGGCCTAGTGGGTTTGGCTGTAGCTAGTGCCCGACGGCAATACCATTTGCCTATCTTTTTTTGAATTTTTTCAGACTTTTTTATTTTTGTTTTGAATTGTTAATCTCACAAACATTTTTTCGAATTGTTTGAATCGTAATCTCATAAGCATTTTTTAAGATTAATTTCCGGTTAAATTGTACTCATGGTCAAACTTCACGATCAGTCATCCATCCTTGCACTACTCCAGCCGCAGCACGCTTAACTTCTTTGTTCCTTCCGGATGACCATCTAATAAATAAATTAGACCTTACTCATAATATTACCAATCCTATTAACCCTTATACAATGGTATCACACACCTTTATTTTCAAAATTTTAAACAATTATTTAAGTAAACAACAATGAATAAGTAATAATAATCTTGAATTCAAATAAAAATAAAAGAAAATTTATTTATTTTGCATTTTTTCCATTTAATATTGAATAATTCATATCTACAAATTCGTAAATCGTAATTTGACAAATAATATATCCAAATCCATCAGAAAAATGAGAGGAATCCAAATATGGCATCCCTATCATCTGTTTAATTACGTATCGTGTCTTTTTAACACTAGACCAACCGAAACTATGTTAGGCTTCATGAAACACTCCTTTTTTTAACTCGGAAAAAAGAAAATATCTTTTTGATGCGACGAAAAGGAAAACTTGAAGTGGATATCTAATGAAATAGCATGTTTTGAGTCTAAAAATGATTTTTGCAAAAAATCATGAGCATCAGATAATATTTATGTAGTTTAAATCGGACCCACTTTCTATCGATTCGGCAGGAATTTGTATTTTTCACCGGGATGGAAGGAAAGGTTTGAGCTATCCCGGTTGAGACATTGTCCATGTAAGGTGGTATAGTGTTTTTAAATAATGGGGTGGTATCATTTTGAATTAGCCATTTGGTGGTTGCTTCACAAAACACCCTATTTTTGGCGGTCGGAAAATGGAAAATGACTTTTCCGTGCGACAAAATGGAAAACTTTCTCCTGCAACATTGTTTGTCATCCCATGATGCACATTCATTCATAATATGGGCACATTATCACAAACTATGTTGTGATTCTAGCCATAACATTGGTCATTTGACCTGAAAGCCAGGAAACCTCGATTGAGATAGATCATTTTGTGAAGATTTTTTTGAGACACAATCAATATACCAAGTTTGATATTTTTACTTGCAACTATTTCATAATATTACAACATGTGAAGGTTTTGCATTATTTTGATTGTTTTTAAAAAATTTATGCCCGTTCAAACTATCGTCAAACTTCATGAAGATTCTTAGCTCGGGGCTGAGCCTCTCTAAACTTGCATTAGATCTCTGATGAAATAGCATATTGTGAGTCTAAAAATAATTTTTGTAAAAAATCATGAGCATCATATAATATACCTGTAGTTCAAATCGAACCCACTTTCTATCGATCCGGTAGGAATTTTTCTTTTTCATCAGGGGTTGAAGGAAAGGTTTGAGCTCTCCTGGTTGGGACATTGTACATTTAATATGGTCTAGTGTTTTTCTAAAAATAGTGTGGTAGCATTTTGAATTGGACATTTGATAGTTGCTTCACAAAACATCTTATTTTTTGCGCTTAGAAAATGTAAAATTTCTTTTCTGTACAATGAAAAGGAAAACTTCCACGTGCAACATTGTTCGCCATCCCATGATGCACATGCATGCACAAAATGGGCACATTATCGCGGACTATACCGTGATTCTAACCATAACATTGTTCATTTGACATGAAAGCCAGGAAATCTCGATTGAGATAGGTCATTTTGTGCAGGTATTTTTGACACACAATAAATATAACAAGTTGATATTTTTATTTGCAACTATGTCATATAATATGACACCACGCGAATTTTTTGCATTGTATTGATTGTTTTTGAATTTTTTATGCCCGTTTCAAACTATCGTCAAACTTTTTCTAAAACGGCGGGCATGAAGATTCTGAGCTCGGGGTTGAGCCTCGCTAAACTTGCATTGGATCTCTAATGAAATAGCATATTGTGAGTATAAAAATGATTTTTGCAAAAAACATGAGCATCAGATCATATACCTGTAGTTCAAACCTGACTCACTTCCTTCCGATTCAGTAAGAATTTGTCTTTTTCACGAGGGGTGGACACAAATGTTTAAGATAACCCAGTTGGGATATTTTCCATGTAAGGTGGTATACTATTTTTTTTTAAATGGGGTGGTACCATTTTGAAACTTTTATTTGATGGTTGCTTCACAAAACACCCCATTTTGGACACTCGAAAAATGGAAAAAATGTTATACGAAAGTATTTATAATGTTTTTATATTTTTTTAGAAAAATATGTAATATTTAAGTTCTGATTGATAGATCTTATTTTTCTACAAATTATGATATATTATATGTATTTTTCTGAATTAAAATGATTTAGTTATGATTTTTCTAAGATTAATGTAGCAAAAAGGAAAAATGGCTACGCTGACGCCGACGGCATTGACTTCGGCCTGCGTATACTTGACGCCATCGCATCGCCGACACGGCTAATCACCTACGCAAACAGCCCGGTCTACGCCGACGGCTGCCGTCGGCCTACCCATCCTACGCCGACGCCTTGCCGTCGGCCGCGTAACCCAGCTGCTGAGCCCGTCCGCCTACGCCGATGGCCCCGACCTTTTGCCGTCGACGTAGAATTAAGCCATTGGCGTATAACTTTATTCCTGTAGTGATAGCAAATCCTAGCATTACAGAACTAGTGCAATTTTATGTCCCAAGAACTTCATTCTAGGCAGATTCAAGAGCATGAATTTCCTCTATTCATAGAACAAACACTGAATCAGATCAAATTGTACTAACAGACCTACAGCTAGACAAACACTAAATTAGATTCCAAGAACTAATGCAATTTTATACTTAGACCCAGCACAATATACAGGAGCATATTTTTCTTTAATTTGTCTGCTTGCCTTTTCTCTATGCATATAATGCAAATTTAATAAGTAGCTCTCTTTGATAAGCCATCAGTACCACATCAAGATATTGATTTCTATCATAATTAGCACAGTGGACACGAACCACAAAAATAAGAAAAATTGGCATGCTCCTCTCTCTCTAATGGACAAGAGAGCCAAAATTAAGCTATCTTGTCTGTATTAGCATGACACATACGACTATCTCACCCAAATCCTCTGCTATCGTGCGGCTATTTTTTAGCGAGCAAAGAGTGAAGGCCGCACGGGACCAAAGGAATTTATTTCCTTCCTTGGTGTGACTTTGCCCCCACGCGTGGAAGTGTCCACCCGTCTGATTAGAATCTAAGACTAGCCCTAATGGGGGTATCATAGGTAGTATCATGCATGCCATGTTGGCAAAATTCTGACGTGGCATCCTAATTAATGATGAAAGAGGTTGTGTTGGTATCATAGGTAGATACCGTATCATAGCACGTAGTACTAGAAAAACTAATCTCAAATGAATCTTGTACACAATTTTGCATTGAGATTCTACAAAACAATAAATACACTAAGACTATGGTACTACTACATGATACTATGCATTGTGGAGGTGGTATCATATACTAGTATCATATGCATGATACTACTATATGATACTTTCCATTGTGACTAGTCTAAGAATGCGCATATATGAGTACGACGCTAGGGACCAGGGTGCACGGTCAAAAGATGTATTATTCAAATCATAGCGGTCGTCGATAAATAAAATATTAAGAATAAGAATAATACTAAAAAGTTCTTCGAGAGTTCAACGCACATCTATCGTTTGGCTTTATACTAATATAAAACGGGATGAAATCTTGTTTCGAGTATAATACAATTTAAATAGGAGATGTGCGGAGTGAAACTATGGGGTCAAGATAGCCATCGCACCTGGAATTTTATTTTTTTCGAGAATTACGTGGGGATTACCGTCCCCACCGCTTATTATATTACTCGTGGTGACTAGGCAGTCATACCAAAACGTATAAATGTTAGAGGGGGAGGGGTACGGGGGGGGGCGTCAAGGTGTCCCCGATCAGTCATCTTGTACCTCCACCGCCAAACTGCGAGGTCAGCGCCAGCCGTACGCAGCACAATACTTGCTGAGGAGGCATTGGCATTGAAGACGAGGTCATTTCGCGCCTTCCAGATGGACCAAAGGAGCGTCGTGATGCCGGTATGCCAAATAGGGGCAAGCATCACATGCGGCTGCGGCAGATCCTAAATGGAAAAGGTAGCCGTCGTGATCGCCACACCGAGCCTACGCCAGACATCGGAGGCAATGGAGCAGTCAAAGAAGAGGTGCCTCCCTGTCGCAGAAGAAGGGTAGGCAGCACACATCGCCGAGGGTGCGCAGTGCTTGTAGAAGAGGTTGAGAGGGTGCGCAATGCTTGTAGAAGAGGTTGGAGCGCATGCTAAGCCTGTCAATATCAGCAATATATGAAAAAATCTGGATCTTCGTGGGCAGACGGAGGCCCCAAGCAGTGCATGCCGAGGCATCGATGGCCTGACGGGGGAGAGCATGCGGTAGGCCTCACGAGAGCTGAAAGGAGGCAATGTCGGAGAGTCGATGACGCGGTGATCCGGGCCACCGTGAAGGGGGCCGAGGCCGCATAGGCCTGGACGATGTGGAGCTCCCTCTCAGCGGCAGCACTCAGCCTAGGCTGCGGCGAGAAACCCAGGAAAGCCACCGAGGCCACCGTCGCGTGGGGCCTAGTGACATGCGAGAAGAGAGCGGGGAACCGCTCGGCGAGTGGCTTGCCGGGAAGCCACTTGTCGAGCCAGAAGACTGTGGTGGTGCCTCCCCCAACCCGCACGCGGGTGATGGCGCAGTAGAGCGGGAGGCATTCACGCACAATGTTGTCGAGGAAGGATGGAGCCGAGGGGATGTCGCCGAGGTCACGTCCGGACTGCTGTCTATACCAATATTTCTAGGGGAGAGAGTCGGTCTGATGGAGTTTATGAACAAAATTTAAAAGAAGGCACCTATTCTGCCGGTGGAGATCCGTAATGCCGAAGCCACCCTCCTGCTTAGACAACAAAACTTTATCTCAATCAATTAGACAACAAGCACTCGAGCATGAGTCTTTACCGGTCCAAAAGAAAGCACATCATCTTTTATCAATACTTTCAAGCACACCCTGTGGAAGCACAAACGACCACATATAATAGGTAGCAAGGTTGTTCAACACAGCATTGCATAACACAAGGCGCCCTCCCGAGGAAAGGAGGAGAGCACGCCACCTAGAGAGGCGTCTATCGAAATAGAGAATAAGGGGAGCTGATATGTCATAAATCGTATCTATAATTTTTTATGCTCCATGCTTGTTTTGTATTAACTTTCTTATGTTATGTCTACACTTTGAGGTATTTTTATACATTTTCTGGAAATAACCTATTGACAAGATGCCGTAGTGTCAGTTGCCTGTTTTATGCTGTTTTTAGTTTCAGAAAAGCTAGTAAAGAAATATTCTCGGAATTGGACGGAACAAAAGCCAAAGTTCCTATTTTTCCAGGCGCAACACGGAGCCCGAAGGAGAGACGAAGGGGAGCCACGAGGCGGCCACACCATAGGGTGGCGCGGGCCCACCCTAGGGCGCGCCACCAGGTGGTGCGGGCCCCTTGAGGATCCACCGACCTTGCCCTTTTGCTTATATATACGTCTCATCGGGACGTAAACCCTATCGTGGTCAGAAATCCACGAAAAGGTCTAGAGCACCGCCGCCAGCAAAGAGGAGAATCGGGGGACAAAAGTCTCTGTTCCGGCACCCTGCCGGGACGGGGAATTGCCCCCGGAACCATCTCTATCGATCTCCACCACCATCTCCAATGCCGTTGCTGACTCCCATGATGAGGAGAGTAGTTCTCCCTCGAGGCTAAGGGCTCTACCGGTAGCTATGTGTTCATCTCTCTCTCTATGCGTGATCTTATTGTGATCATGAGCTTTGTAATAAAGTAGATCTACTCTGCTACTCAAGTGCTTTAATTGTAATCTCTGGTTATCCCCACGTGTGTGAAGGTGAGAGTGTGCACACCTTGTGGCATTTAGGCTAAATATTACATAAATACTTATCATGAGTTATATTTGGAGTTGGATGTCTCTATAAAATTGTGGTGTTTGTTGGAACCATCTAGCGCTCAAGGTGACAGTATGGGATTATCTAGATGGGGAATGCAAACTTTAAGGAGTGCTTTTCTAGCCCTATCGTGGATTAGAGTTGTCCAACCGGAGAGTAGTTCAGAGTAAAATAATGAAGAGAATATATTTATATGAGAGTGTCCACTAGTGAAAGTATGATCCCTGGGCCTTGTTTCTAAGCATTGAAACATCGTTTACAACTAGTTCTATTACATATTTGCTTGCTTCCATATTTATTTAGGATTGCAATTATCACTTATATGTAGGGATTCGTAGCATGGAAAACAAAAAATTTCTATCGCATACAAACAAACAAGCCAAGATCTATCTACTAGATTGTAGCAACGAGTCGATGGAATAACTTACCCTCGAAGATTCCAAAGTGTTTAACGAGAGCGGATTCTCGTGGGTGATGTAGTCGTACTCTTTCCGATCTCAAGATCGTGTAGACGATCCTTCCGGCGCTGCGTTCCGGCAGCGCTCCCGCAGTCGGTCACACGTTCGGTACTCGACGAAGACCTTCCTCTCCCTTGTTCCAGCAGGCAGCGGAGGTTGTAGCACTCTCCTCGCGATTCCGGCAGCACAACGGCGTGGTACCGGAAGTAGAGGGGAGATCCCGCAGGGCTTCGCCTTAAGACGGAGCGAGTATGGTGGAGTATGAGAGAGCTTTAGTGGTCTAGGGTTTAGACACACCAATTAGAAGGCTCTAATCCGAAGGCTAGTGCAATTAGAAGCTCTAAACCAAAGCGGCTCTAAACCGGGGTCTAGGGCTAGGGTTTAGATTTAGAGGATAGGAACTTGTGTGTCTAGAGGAGGGGGCCCTGCCCCTCCTTTTATAGGTGGAGGGGCCGGCGCGCCAAGGGGGAGGGAGAGGAGTCCCTCCCCAACTCGGCTTGGAGGTGGGCCGCCGGTTGGAGGAGGGAACTCCTCCCCAACTCGGTTTGCCCCCTTTTTCCTCTTTCCCTCTCTTTCCTGTTTTAGCCGTTTGACTTTTCAAACTTGCTATTTGACTTTTCAATTAAGGATTCAATTTAATCCTTTATTTGGAACAGCGAGAACACTAAGTACATGATGCAATCATTCCAATATGCAATGACACATTCATGTACCCCTTCCCCTCCGGAGTGCCGGACATTCCGGAACCTTCTAGAACATTCCCGATGAAAACACCGGAATCATTCCCGAACTCCGAAACGGGACTTTCCTTATATGAATCTTATTCTCCGGACCATTCCGGATCACCTCGTGATATCCCGGATCCCATCCGAGACTCCGAACAACATTCGGTCTCTTTCTCATAATACCATAACTACTCAAACAACGTCGAATCCTTAAGTGTGTCTCCCTACGGTTCGTGAATTATGCGGACATGATCGAGACACTTCTCCGAACAATAACCAATAGAGGAATCTGGAAATTCATATGGCTCCCACATATTTCTACGATTACTTTGCGATCGAATGAACCACTTACATACGATACCAATTTCCCTTTGTCTCACGATAGTTTACTTATCCGAGGTTATGATCGTCGGTATCTCTGCATACCTAGTTCAACCTCGTTACCGATAAGTACTCTTTTCTCGTTCCCGTGATATGTGATCCCTTGTGATCCAGTCACATGCTTGCAAGCTAATTGGATGACATTCCACCAAGAGGGCCCAGAGTATATCTATCCGTCATATGGATGGACAAATCCCACTGTAGATCCATGTGTTTCAACCAATACTTTCCGAACACTCAATGCCACCTTTATAGCCACCCAGTTACGGTGTGGTGTTTGATGTCATCAAAGCATCCATCCGGTAAATGTGATATGCATGATCTCATGGTCGAAGGAATTAGGTTACTATGTATCAGAAAGCATATAGCAATTGAACTATTGAAATGACTTGATCTTTATGCTACGCTTATCTATAGGAGTATGTCCACCATATCATTCTCCTAACGATATGATCTTGTTGTTGATAACATCTCAATGTTCATGATAGGGAAACCTCAATCATTTATCAACCAACAAGCTAGTGAAGTATAGAGGCTATACTAGGGACTTCAAATTAAGTCTACAAATCACACAAGTATCAATGTTTCCTTGTTAATACTATTATAGCATGAATGTAAACATTTATCATAAACACAAAGATATAATAATAACTACATTTATTATTGCCTCTAGGGCATATCTCCAACATTATAATCATCCATATTACTTGTATTTTACTATCTCCTCCTCCCCGTAAAGCTCTTTTCACTTCGCCGAACTAGTGCACCTATATACCTAACAAGTGTATTGGTTGTGTTGGGGACACAAGAGACTGTTTGTATCTTGATTGCGGGGTTGCTTGAGAGGGATACCTTTGACCACTTCCTTCCTGAGTTCGATAAACCTTGGGTGATCCACTTAAGGGAAACTTGTTGCTGTTCTACAAACATCTGCACTTGGAGGCCCAACAATTGTAAACAAAAATAGAAGTGCGTAGACATTAGGAGCATAGGCAGAAAGGGGAAGCTTTGTAGGAGAGAGCAGGAGACCAAGATAGGGTTGCGGGAAGGAGGAGATAGGGCACCTGAGGGCAGAAGCCATATGGCATCCCATCTCGGACGACATGTTCATGGGGATGAACAATACTTGTGGAAGTTGATGGCAAGCCCGGTAGCGGAGGCAAAGTCGTCAAGGACCACGCGAAGGCAGGCTGCGGCATCAGCGCCAGCCTTGCAGATGATCAAAGTGTCATCAGCATATTGGAGCATATGGCAAGGGAAGGAGGGGGAGAGTGGGTGAGACAGCTTCCCATCGAGAAAGGCTTTACGAATGAGGCATTGGAGAACATCGGCCACAATGATAAAAAGATAGGGGACAGCGGATCGCCTTGCCAGAGGCCGTTGCGGCATTGGATCCAGTCCCCGGGGACCCCGTTGAGCAGGACGGCAGTGTGACCAGTTTGAAGAATGCGGGCCATCCATTCACACCAAGTGTCGTCGAACCCGCGTGCACGAAGAATGGCCAGCAGGTTTTCCCAGTTCATAGAGTCAAAGGCTTTCCTGAAATCGATCTTGAAGACAATCGTGGGGGCCTTTTTGAGATGGAAGCACCAGATGATGTCAGCTGCGTAGGCAATGTTTTCCGAGATTCGGTGACCAGACAAGAATCCAGTTTGGTCTGCGTCAACCAACCAGGGAGTGGATGGCCACCTAGATCCTGGTCGTCAAGACCTTAGTGATGGCCTTTATGGTACAGTTCTGCGGAGAGATGGGACGGAACAGGGAGGGGGAGTTGGCAATGTCCGTTTTGGGGAGGAGGACAAGGAAGGCCCGGTTTATACGCGTTAGGTCTATGGAACCGTCGAAGGAGGCTTGGAAAACCGCAAGAACGTCCACCAAAGCCATCAGGGTCAGGGCTAGAGAGCTTATTCATAGCAAGAAACGCTTTCCGAATCTCCTCTATAGAGAAGGGGGCACTGAAAGTGGAAGAGAGGGTAGGAGCGCGAGCATAGAGGGACCTAAGATCAAAATGCCATACCGAGGGGTAACGGATCCAAGGAAAAAGCCTCGCTTGGGAATAAGGGTGGAGATGATCGCAAGGTGCAGGGCATCCATAGTGATTAGGGGGACGACAATCAGTTGCGCGTTGCAGGGCAGGGGACGTACGTTTTGTCCAGGCCTTGCAGCGAAACCTGCACTGTCGCTGGTGCGCGACAATCTGCCCAGTGGGATCAGGGCGCACCGTGCCAGCCCGGCCAGGTTGTGGAAAAAGCCTCGCTTGGGAATAAGGGTGGAGATGGTCGCGATTAGGGGGACGTGGTTGGATGTGTCACGAGTGAGCGAGGCGAGGGTGGAAGATGAGAATCCACGCGTGGTTCCTTAATGAAAACACGGTCGAGCTAGCCTAATAACGATCGAGGGTAGGGTTCAGGCGGCGGTTTGACCGGGTGAATGTTCCAGGAGAGAGAAAAGGAAACATGCGTACTCATCGGAGAAACTTAAAGGCACCGAAAAACCAAAAACACAAAGGGGTCATCATGCTGAATCAGTTCAGGGCTTAAGGCCGTTACATGGTTTGAGGAAAGCAAATAAATAAAACATGCGATGAGGATCAAACTTGGACCAGGGCCGCCGGTGCGGGATCTGCGGTCGCGGCCTCCTCGGAGAGTGGGTGCACCTTTTGTCTCTTCAAGGCTGCAGACCGCCGACGGAGAACACCCTTGATGCAGTAGAAGCATGCGATGAGGATCACCAGGGCCGCGAGTACGGTGACCACAATGGCCACCACCGTCTGCACATGCCGTGATGGGTGGACACTCTGAAGCCAGTGCTCTAGGCGCGTATCGGCATTCGGGTACTTGTGCACAGACTGGTCGGCCATTTCCCCGGCCCCCTGAAAATACAAAAAACGTACGTTGACCCCGGCCGGGGGAAAATACCAAAGCTCGTAAAGCAAATTAGATGAGAATGAACTACCTACCCGGCCGGCCGTGAGTTGCAAACGCGGGAAGGGGGCAGGCCGTGGGCGCGCGGGGAAGATCGAGTGAGGATCGGAGGGGGGCGGGGTATATTATATATAGGCGAGGAGCAGGGTTTTGCTTCGCACTCCGGCATTATATATATCCCCGGCCGCCCCGCCAGGCCACACCACACCACACCACACCACCCTCTAAATCTTTCGTTCCATATCTATATTTTTGGGAGGAGGCACATTCTTGATCTCAACGTAAACTACATCTGTACTGTGAGTCCAGCCAAGCCGCCATGGCGACGTCAAGGTAGACGCAAATTGCAAGCTCTGCGCAATAATAGCGCACGGAACCTCCACAACCGAATTAATTAATGAATGTACGCCAAATTCCTAGCTTCCTTCCATTTATCGGACAGGGGATTAAGGAAATTAGCCACATTAATTGGTACAATCAGCAGCAATCACGCGCTAGCTATCTCATCTCGGACTTTCTCGGCCAACACGCAAATTAAACCTTGTGCTGACATAGTGACATTGTCCACCCATGGAAGCGAGAGGGAGAATGTGTTTACCAGAGTACAAATCTTCCATTTTTATATATCCGCACATCTCTCCGCGCGTCCTTGACATTTACTAATTTACAGTGTGGTTTATTATCCTATTTAGCCATCGCGAATTATTTACTCTTTCGTTCCATATCTATTTTTGGAGGAGGGTATGTATCAGCTGTTTCCTTCGGTGCTTCTCAACGTAACCTAGCTAGCTGCACCTGTGAGTCTCTGACGAAAGCGAGAGGAGAACAAAAGGCAAAGTCCAGCCAAGCCACGGCGACAAGGTAGATGCAAATCGCAAACCTTTATTTTGCGCAATAATAGCGCAAGGAACAGAAGTGAAATTACGTACGTGACTCCAACACATGTATGCCGAATGCATTCCTTCCATTTTTAGGGAAGGAAATTAAGAGGAATTCAGCCACATTAATTGGTACAATCATCGGCAAGCTATCTCATCTCGGTGTTTCTCGGCCAACACGCAACGCTGTGCTGAGATCGACCCACGGAAAGCGAGAATGTACGTGTTACAAGAGTTGCGATCGTCACTAATTTTATCCCAGAAATCTTCCTCTTTTTTTATAGATGTGCCGATAACACTCTGCCGTACGTGGTTGATTGTCATTTTGAGCGATCGTGAATTATTTACTCTTGTGTGGTGTTATCACATTTTGAGTCAATCTTTTCTTTTTTCTCTACCCTTGCCAGCCCAAATAAAAACTAGCTAGTACCAGCTTTGATCGGAAAAAGAACAACGGGCAAGCAAACACTCATCCATCCATGCGCGCATGCATGCCACTGTGGGCGGCATTCGTCAAGAACGCGTCTCTAGTTGCAATCAGACTTACATATATAGACTTTTTAACTTCGGCGTCTCTAGTTGCTTCAGAGAGCTCAGAATGGGTGTCATTTTTGGCATCTGTGAGTCAGTGCTGGCTGGCTTTGGTAGGTAAGATAAGTTGGAGACAGAGTGTTGGAGCCCGTGGGGGTCACCTTTCACTAATTAGCCTTTTAGGATAACTCATTTATTAGCTGCAGGAATTAACCCTATTATTCATACGCATCAACCCATCTGAAGATCCGTAATCTGTTGCTAATCTTTTCCACTTCGATGCGCTGTGGTCGCTCGCTGACCACCGCCGCACCATTAATTAAACTGAAGTGTTTGAAGCGCCATGGTTCACAAGATTTCCATGTCACGCATACTACAAATAAACCAATTATTATGCTTAGCCAACATTAATTCATACTCCCTCCGTTTCAAAATATAAGATGTTTTAGATTTGTAAAGAAAATGTATCTAGACTATTTTTAGTATGTAGATTTACTTCAAACATTAGTGAATCTAGGTGCTAAAAGATCGACCCATGGAAGCGATCGAGAATGTGTTTATCAAGAGTAGAAATCTTCCTTTTTATATATCCGGATATATATATATATATATATATAGGGTCGCACTATTTGACTCCCTGGGTGCGCCTGCGTCCGTACGTCCGCCTGGTTCAGCCCCGCATGTAGACATAATAATCTGGCCGCATGCGAGGTAAGATTAAGATGGCACCATCCCACGCCAACCATCTCGCACCCGCCGTAAGAAACATGCAAGCTGACATAAGAAAACTGCATACAACTTACCTCGCCAGTCCGTCGGCCTTATTGTTTTTCTCAAACCACCACCGTAAAAAGTAGCCGCCAACTATGAGAAAACCACAGCCAAGGTAAGCAGATTATGCTGTGTTTCTTACTCCAGCGCAGTGAAGCCCTTTTTAATTAACATTGATCAATTTAACGATAAAAACCGATGCCCTTACCTATATACTGTCTAATTGCATCGATGCATACACAATCGTAAGATTATTCTTGATGAAATTGCCTTATTACATGACATAAGAGTTTGACTGATTACACGTTGTAAAATTCATCGGGGCATCCCTACGAACTTCTAAAAACTCTTATGACATGGGTTCAAAGGTATGTAAAATAGATACATGTGGGCATAACTCCATGTGCCCATAGAATAAATATCGACATGGTCTAATTAAAATTCCTATAGAAAACAAATGAGCTAATCTTCAAACATGTAGTACATGACTCGATGTAATCTATCCTCCATGACGCTTTGATGGTTCATGCCCATCTTAATAGTCAGCATGGTGCCGAAGGGCACCACATAGGCGCCTTGCAGGGGCTAGCATACTAGTGTCAAGCCTTTCAATCACTTTCTTCTAATCAATTCTGAAAGAGAATGCCTCATCACCACCATGACCTTTCTTGCTCCCAGTTTGTTGCAAAAAATTATACCAAATGGATGTTAAATCTGCAAGCTCCATCAAAGAGTAGAGATTAAAAAAAGATTATTGTTGTATGTGCCAAATGTATGATAAGGAAAAGATAAGTCACCAAACAATTCATTCTATAATGGATATGAAATTATTCCTTGGATACACGCAGAAGGTGAGGGCATACTTTTTTTTTCTTACAAGTGAAGCTAAATAGCTAGTCAGTACTTAGTTGGCAACTATGAAAGAATAAAGACAGAGCATATTGCATGACAATATTGCAGTCAAAGATCATCAGTATAATACGAACGTGCAACAAATTAGGAAAATGCTTATAAGTAGACCTAAAAAAATCTGTACCATCCCCACCCCCCAACCACATTATTCCAAGTAAAAGGGTTTGCAGCAACATAAATCAACACTAAGAAACAATTGTCTTTGTAATTGGAGTACTCACCAAAATCGGGGACGCGAGATTCTAAATATCATGGTTGCGGTTCTGCGAATTGCTAGCATTAACCAACAAGCTACGAGAAATAAGAAAATCAGTAGGGTAAGCCTTGTAAAAAAATCTGATGTGACAACTGAAAAAATAGATTATGTTAAGTTCAGGAGGGTTACATAATATCGTTAGCTGGACAACCCTATGATTATTATTCAGGTACATGACCATAGCAACAGGAACCCTAATTAGAAATTAGGAAAATGACAAAATAGAAATGGCCAAATAGCAGAATGGGTATGCAAGTAATGGAAAACCATGGAGATAATAGTGTAGATGAATCACCTAATGGAAGTAATTAAATGGATATCTATGGCAGTCATACAGTGCAAAACTATTGACATTAACACACATAGCAACATAGAAATCTGTAAACAACAATTTGTTATTGCAAAAGGTGAAACCTAATTAGAACTTCCCAAATTAGGTGCAAGAATCACAAATAAGTAATAGTGGTACTACAGTAGAAGGAAGTAGGAAATATAAAAGAATAAAATTACGAGAAGAGAGAAGAGAAGTTTGCAGCTGCCTTGCAAGAGACATTGAGAGATGCCGAGATTGGAGCTACTGGTAGCCTGCTGCCGATACTTCTCGTTTGCAGTGTGCCGGCGCCTTTGAAGAGTTTTTGAGAGAGACCAAGAGTGTGAGCTGTTGCTCACCACGACATGTGCTGTAATTGATGTCAGCAAAGGAGCTCTGTTCAGCATGCAAGATATAATGACAAATTGGTCATACAGATGCAATGTCATCTGGCTATACAGTAGTCGTTTCTTGCATTTTTCAAAGGAAAACCCAGATTGAAGCTGCCCCTAATTTGCATCGATAATTAAAGCACGAAGAACTTGAACTGAACATCCACATGTAGTTTTCAATGTTGTGCGCACCAAATAATTTCAAAAAAGCAAGCGAAGGTATAATTGCCTGGAGTAAATCTAAACATGTTTTAGTCCCGGTCTTCCCTGATCGTTGTTGGGAAAACTATCAAAGGTGAGATACTGTTAACCAGCATATCACGGAAAAACAAGCTTCCTAGGTCGTTGTAAAACAAATTTTAAATCAAATACTTTAACCAAAAACTAAGTACCAGACTCTACAGACTAACAACTACCCAGATCTACCTAAACGGAGTATGGTTTCATTCAAAAATCTGATGAAAAGAAGTAAGGAACAACCGCAACAAACCTTTCCATCTCCCACCAGGTAGATTATGCGGGGATGGAGGGATGTGGGGCTCATTCATGCCGAGGATGGTGGAATGCGGGGCTCGCTTGACGCCGGCGACGGGGAAGATGGTGGGGGCGGTCGGTGCTAGATGTAGTAGAACCGGCCGGAGAAGTGCTGGATCCGCCGCATACGGTAGCGGGTGGATTAAGCCAGCGGAGCTCGATGTCGTTCTTCCGGTGGCCAGGGAGGAGAGGAGGTCGTACGCCTGCGTGGTCGCCTCCGCCGAGGACACCCGCCGCTCGCCGCAATGCCCAGCTGCAGCCCAAAACGAACGCCGAAGTTCTAGCTGCAGCCGTTCGCCGCCGGCCGCCATGCCCAAGCGGAGTCCCTTCCTCCACGAGGGGAAATTCCCAAACCGCACGCACGAACTGATTCGAGTAAGGTCACCTAGCTACCTACCCCACGACCAGAAAAGAAATAAACCGTCTATGTAAAAGAAAAAAAAGAAAATTACGTGATGTTGGGACGCCGAGGAAAAATGGTTCCAGCGCACAAGTTCGGTGCACCAGTCCGGTTCGGCTCGCATTTGGACCAGGGTGTAGAATAACTTATTCTGCACCAGAGGGTCTAATAGAGTTTATATATATATATAGAGAGAGAGAAAGAGTCGCGCTATTTGACATCCTGGGAGCAGAATATTATTCTGCACCCCGGCCCATCCTCCGCGCCGGAACCAGGCCGACCATCCGCATGCTCTTCCGGCCAAGCGACGTAAAATACATGGTGCATGCGACGTAAGATTAGAAATTCACGGTCGGACACGCGCAAAGAAACAGGCGTCGTGGAATCGCCTGGCTGCATGCTACATAAGTTAATTACGACTAAGGAGCAAGATGTATGCATGCGACATAAGTTATGTAAATAGTTTAGAATATTATGTTGACCACCTAACCCACGTGAAATGTGACAAAAAAAAGTATCCTATGTAAAAAAACTATAGAAGCTCGACGCATGGACCAATATTGTTAATGGGCCATCAACAAATCAAACATGTAGTAAAAAAATATCGTTTGCAATGCCTAATTCTAATTATTGCAACCATATTAGGTACTCTTAACAGTGTCCGACCATAAGAATTCTTAAAAATAAAAATCAAACAGGTAGTATTATTTTTAATTTGTCTACCAATACTAATTAGAGATAGGAATTCTTAACAGTGGCCGACATAAGATACATGTGCTCCAGCACCAAACCGACAAATCCTTCTGGCTAAGATAATTTGTTGACACACATAGATAAACCCGTGCAAAAACAGTGTGGCCGGTGTGTGGCCGGTTTGACCAGTTTGGACTAGTTCAAAATTCTGTACTAGTTTCAAAATTTATATTGGATTTGTGAATAAGATTGAACTAGAGAATTTTTGGCCGGTTTGGACGGTTTTATTTTTTGCACAGGCTTACACATAGACATCGCACCACATAAAAATGTTACACATCATGGCATAAAAACTCAAATTACAAAAGGGAATGCATAAGTGAAACATCATTCAAGCGGTACAAACATTTCATGGATATGTTTACTTGACGATGCTAAATGAAAGTACACATTAATAAGCAAATGCATTACACGGATGTTGGACACTAGAAAGGAAATATCTGGCTATATACAAAAGCCCTATTTTGTGTTTGAAAGCAAGTTTTTACATGTGGGTCGGCATGGGCTTGAACTTCTCAAGACAATCAGGTAAATGTTTGATTTCGTTATAATCATGGAAGATGAGGTAGGAGAGCTCTTTCGCCCTAAATTGATTCTCCTTTTTC
Source organism: Avena sativa (assembly GCA_916181665.1). Lineage (NCBI taxonomy): Eukaryota > Viridiplantae > Streptophyta > Magnoliopsida > Poales > Poaceae > Avena > Avena sativa. The sequence goes on along the minus strand of OV702282.1, from coordinate 442,530,678 downwards.
TGCAGGACACAAACTTGCAATGAGAATTTATAGGACTGAGGATAAAATAATAAGGAATTTAGTGGATTGACTGAATTACCGGATCAAATGCTTTGGTGTCTCGTCATACACAGGAGAAGGTAGATAGGGGTGCTGCAAATTTTAGAAGTCAATCGACGTAAAGAAATAATTATAAAACCCTACAACATATAGAATTTGACTATTCATTTAAATAGCCACATTATGCCAACCATATTCCAGGCAACCGTCTTTTGGATCCCAGAATCTTGAAGTTGTTGAGACACCTCCCACGATTGGGTCACATGTTTAGTGCCATCAACAGATGGGGTCAATGAGTCATGGTGGAGATTTGGTGTCTTGTCAAATACAGGAGGTGCCAGCGGGCTAGACTAAAAAATAAAGGGGTGGAACGTCGAAACAAGATCAACATATTATGCGATATACAAGTTCCTGATTTCATAATTAATTGAAGAAATCCAACCTCGGTATAGAGACCTTGAAAGGATGGAGCCAGTTCAATATTCCTCATAGGGAGAAAAATATGAGGCATAAGGATCATGTAATTACAAAATGTGTTGAGCTTAAACTTAACATACAATCAAGTAAAAGAAATTCATTTATGTCTCGGACAAGCAGGTTCAGAACATGATGGAAGTAGACAACACTACAGGACTAAGGTATCCAGAATGAAAGATGTAACATATGTGAAACATGAGCACAAATTAGGCACTGGGAGAGGCACTCATGCACTGATTTTCTTATAGTTAGGTACATGTAGTTTTACTCAAATGCTCGATGCCCTAGGAAGTTAAGAGCAGCGGAGCTATAAAAGTGAGCCAGTAAAAGGATATTCCCCTACATATAAGCATATAGCTAACATGCTTAGACAGTTTGTGTGAGAAAACAATATTGTTATGCGAGACAGGAATGAATTTGAAAGGAAAATTTCCTAGCAGAGCAATCCTGCAGCGATTGAGGTCATCCAGATTACAGAGACAAATGTCTAGAATGTCGTGACTACGGTGCTTGGTGAAAAAAAATTACAGATATCTATCAAGGTCGATGTCTTGTCAAAAGAATAAGAGCTATGAAACAAATACAATAAGATGTTACGAGGAGATATTATTATATTTCCATTTGATTCTTAGCGAGTCATGTAATGTTATTTCTTGAACAGAAGCATCTTATATTGAGCATGTTATGGCGATGAAAAAATTGCAGTGAACATGAGCTACCAGTGAAGCAATTGCACTAGTTCTAGGTAATCAGAAAACTCCAACATAAGGATCTATAGCGAGCATACCTTGACGTTGAAGGCTACCAGTGTGCTCCACACACACGTCATCCCCAGTTGCAGTCGCCCACCCTCGTCGCTGCAGTCCGCCGCAATCCCTGGCTGGAGTCACTCGCTGTGCGATACATCAGCTACCTGTCGCCCAATAAGGCAAACGGCTAATGAGCAACAGATGCAGTGTAATCACAGCAGGCATATGAAACCTGCTCAGTGTCAAACACAAAATTAGACTCTGTCTCATAGTGTTGTAATTATTGGGTACACACAAATATTGGTACTTAATTTCACATTTAACCTAGGAGAGCATGCCAACTAGCAGTAGATTGGAGATGCATTGCAACCAACTTAAAAAAGATACATAATTATTTATCTCGGCATTCATCTTTTACAGAAACAATAATTATGCCGAGTAAAATTTAAAAATTACAAACTAAAAAGGATGCACAATGAAAGAGAAAAAACATTATAAGTAAAACTACTGTTGAACACAAACCATCCAACCAAAATGCGCAAAAGAGTCATCTATGGAAAGCTTGAAACTTATTATAGAATTTGTATTTAGAGACTATATCAAAATTACGGACGCAATAAGCCCATATTTAAATCCAAGCTCACTGCTCCAAAACACTACTAATTGATATCTGAAGCTGAAATTATATAAAATAGATCATCATGCACACTTCTGATTGCCGGTTACTAACAGCATAGCATATGATAGAGCAAATCAATGGAATAAAAGCAATTCCAACTCAGGCACTAAGACAAACACCAGGTGACAGAAATGTTACTGAATAGCACATTCTCATCTGCCTATCTACAATCACATGAGTACTCACCAAAATAGCACATTCTCATCTTCCTATCTACAATCGCATGAGTACTCACCAAAATAGCACATTCCAATCTTACTTATGCTACAGGAGACTAACAAGTAATCCTCTGAATGAACAATCATAATTTATGCTATATAATATTACTCCTTGTTTGAGGGCAGGTTAAATAAAAAATGCAGCGAACGACTTATAGGCTGGGTGAGGATCATGACGAGTCCACCTCATTGCAATTGAAATCAACCTAACTTGAAGTTGGAGCTGTATGAATATTTGGCAAAATGATGTGATGTATTGCAACTGGAGTGAGAAAAGATCCATGAGCGGCACTAAAGAATACACATGGATTGAAAAAATACAACAGAGCTAGCTACTCCACTACAAAATTCGGAATTGGAGCTTCTAATCTTGATTAATAAAATCGATAAAACCTGTACAGAAACTGCCAAAAAAACGTTGTTTTACCGTCCAAACATTCTATGGAATATAATGCACGTGAGGACATGTACCGACAAATTCAGAAGTCAATTAATACATAAGCTTCTAATTTTATTACTTGTAAGCTTGTAAAGCTATACACAAACTATAGAGAGCTAGATTCAAGTGATATGGTGGGGTATCACCTAGATATCCACGATAACAAAGTTGAGCTAACAAATCAGCCGTGCTTCAGTTTGAACAAACCACATCAATAATCAACACTAGTTGGAGACAAGTACCTATCTTCTGGAGTTGAATATTGGTATCTCCATGAGAATCGGGAGAACTTATCAATGCAGTACCCAAACTACAAGCTGACGTAAATTGCAAGGGGCTGGACGCTCAGTCCGCAGGCGTTGTGGCAGATGCCATAGGATGCCAGTGCAATTTCAATTGACCACCTTCTATCCCAACCCAGCACTGCTACTAAAAATATATTAAAGTTCTAGATCTGATTCGTACACAAGCTGTTACCTGTTCATATCAGACAGAAGGGGGAAGAGAGAACCTCCAAATCGTAAACAAACTATTACCCACGCATACCAGAAAGAAGGAGGAAGAGAGAACCTTCTGGGCATGCCTTAGCCGTGGGCAGTGTAGGGCCTTGGCGGCGAAGGAGCGCTGTTGACAGAGCAGGAGGTGGTCGACGGAGGGGATCCAAAGACAGAGCAGGAGGCGGCTGATGCCGATGCTGCCCTCAACCACCATCAGTCACGCTGCTCGACCAGGATGCTGAAGGCGCCTCCAACGCTGGCGGAACCACCACCCCTCTGCACCACATTGATCACCACGCCGCCATTGCTGCTGATCCAGCCGGCCGAACACGGCGCCTCCGATTCGACCTGCCAACGATGAAGGAGCGGAGGAAAGCTAGAGCGCACAAAGCACAACGGCCGCTCGCCGGCGGCCGCTGACCGCTCGCCGCTGCCATGTTCTCTCGACCGTCCGCCCCCGTGTGCGCGTGATTGAAAAGCAAGAGAAAAAAAATGAAACAATGGGGATAGTGCTCAGCTACCCAACCCCACGATCTATATGTGAAAAGAAACTGTCGTGGTAAAAACAATACGACACTAGGCGATACGGGTCGCACCGAAAAGGTTTGATGGAACCACCCGTGCAACCTGGCTCGGTCGAACGGACCCGGGTGCAGAATTACTTATTCTGCACCCAGGGGTCTAATAGCGTTTATATATATATATATATATATATATCCGCGGATAACAGCCTCACTAGTAGAAAAAGAGTCATACGTCCACCCTAGTTTGGAGAATTAATCCCGGTTATGGTTAGACCCGGGACTAATGTGAACATTAGTCCCGGTTCCAACGGCTAAAACGCCATACGTCTTTAGTCTCGGGTCAAACGGGACCTTTAGTCCCGGTTCGTATCACCAACCGGGACTAAAAGGGGTGCCCCAGTGCCAATACCTTTAGTCCCGGTTCGCGGACTAAAGGGATTGGCACCGTGGCATCCCTTTTAGTCCCGGTTGGTGATATGAACCGGGACTAAAGGTCTCATGCATTTAGTTTGTTCGTTGTATGGTCTATATGCAAGTGTCTTCTAACAGTCGGTGGTGGCCCTAACTAGAATCGTGACACTGATATGTTAATTCACAAGAAGTTTTTCCTCAATAGGAAGAATATGTTCTCGACATGTCTATTAGAGAAACTATCATGTAAGGATCAAACTTTGTTGGAAAAGAATCTAAAAAGTGTATTCCACACGAGACACATATAACATCATCATCAAATATATGTCTCACTCAGTGTTTATTGTACAATATATTGTTACAATCTATGACTTTCAACATACTCTATTTTGCCCGAGTTTCAGAAATTTAGGCAAGCGCCCTTCGAACTGTAGTTAGGCCAGGTACACTGCCAGACGTTTAGATAAACGTTTAACTGATTAAATACAATACATACAAAAAAGAAAATTAGGCAAGCGCCCTTGTCCCTCATCGCGTGGTGTTAAACCCGGGCGCTAAATAGAGTTTGTTTTTCGCGTCCGTACAGTCCGCCGCAGGAAAAATTAGACGAAGCGCTCAACCTATCAAAACATGCAGAAAAAGTTAGCTCTTTGATTTCAACATACTTAGGCCGTTTTGGATTCTTAAAATTCAAAAAGAAAAAAAATTATTTTAGTATTTTTTATGTCATATTTGAATTCCTCGCATTTTGATAATAATGAATATATTATTTGTTAAATTTCAATTTACAGTTTTGAAGATATTGTTTATGTCATATTAAATGAATAAATGGCAAAAATGAATAAAATATTAATTTAATTAGTTTTTACTTTCATTAGAATAAAATTTTATTATTAATTATTTATTGTTGTTTACTAAAAATAGTTGTTCTTAATTTCAAAAAATAAAAACGTGTCACATATCGATATGAGTTAATAAGATTGATATACTAGTCTTGACAACAAGATATATTGGTCCTTCGCGCAGGTGGGAGAGATGAAATGAAGAAGTTAAGCGTGCTGGGGGTGGAGTAGTGCTAGGATGGGTGATCGGATGGGAAGTTTGATTGTTAGTATGATTTGAACTAAGATTAAGTATAATTAGTATTAAAAATGAGAGATGTGGGAGATTAACGAGCCAAATAATTCAAAGGTTTAAGAAAAAATTGAAAAAAAAATCAAAAAAAAATTTAAAAAAAAATTTAAAAAAACTTTTAGTCCCGGTTCGTATTACAAACCGGGACTAAAGGTCCCCCCCCCCTTGCACGGAGCTGCTTCCACGTGTGCTGCTTTTATCCCGGTTGGTGGGGCAACCGGGACTAAAGGTTAGGGCTTTAGTCCCGATTGCCCCGTCCCGGTTAGGGAACCGGGACTAAAGCCCTTTAAAAACCGGGACGTATGGCACATTGTCCACTAGTGCCTCTTCGTCATAGGCATTTACTAATTTACAGTGGTTTATTGTCGATCCTATTAAGCCATAGCGGATTATTTACTCTTTCTTCGTTCCATATCTATATTTTTTAGGAGGCATCATCAGTTTCCTTCCGTGTTTCACAACGTACGTAATATAACCTAGCTATAGCTGCTCCTCTATGTGAGTCAAGTCTCCGACGAAAGCGAGAGGACAAGAAAAATGCGAAGTCCAGCAAATCCACGGCGACAAGGTAGATGCAAATCACAAGCTTTATTTTGCGCAATAATAGCGCAAGGAACAAAAGTGAAATTATGTGACTCCAACACATGTACGCCTAATACATTCCTTCCATTTTTAGGGAAGCGGATTAAGAGGAATTCAGCCACATTGGTACAATCATCGGCAAGCACGCTAGCTATCTCATCTCGGACTTTCTAGGACAACACGCAACGCTGTGCTGAGATCGACCCACGGAAAGCAAGAATTCATGTGTTAGAAGAGTTGTTGCGATCGTCACTAAATTAATTTTATCGCAGAAATCCACCTTTTCTATAGATGCCGATAACACTCTGCCGTGGTTGATTGTCATTTTGAGTGATCGTGAATTATTTATTACTCTTGTGTGGTGTTATCACATTTTGAGTCAATCTTTTCTTTTTCTCTAATACCCTTGCTCCAGCCCAAACAAAAACTAGATAGTACCACTTTTGATCGGCAATGAAGCATATCACTGGCAAAGTTGCAATCAGACTTACATATATAGACTTTTTAACTTCGGCGTCTCTAGTTTTGCTTCAGAGCTCAGAATGAGTGTCATTTTTGGCATCTGTGAGTCAGCGCTGGCTGGCTTTGGTAGGTAAGATAAGTTGGAGACAGAGTGTTGGAGCCCGTGGGGGTCACCTTCACTAATTAGCCTTTTAGGATAACTCATTTATTAGCTGCAGGAATTAACCCTACTCGTACGCACAGACTTTGTGGTCCACCGCCACACCGTTAATTAAACTGAAGTGTTTGAAGCGCCATGGTTGACAAGATTTCCATGTCGTCACATACTAGTAGGAGTAGTACAAATAAACCAATTATTGTGCTTCGCAAGCATTAATTCACAGATTACAAGAAAGAGGCTTCCCTAGAAGAAGGATCAAATGGGTTGAGCACCTGCTACAAAATTCAAATGTACACTTTGCAGCAGGGAGCATCACTTCCTACACTTCAGTACGTAGATGACACGCTGTTAATTTTACATGGGACAACTCAGCGAGCGATCTACGCCAAGGTACTTCTGGAGGCTTTTGCAAAATTTTGTGGTCTAAAGACAAACTTCCAGAAAAGCACAAGGGTACCTCTCAACAGCTAAAGAATGAAATGTAAAATATTCTGGGATGCCCATTAGTGAGCTTCTGTGCACATAGCTAGGCCTACTACAGCAAGTACTGCACGGGATCGCTCGCCGGCCGCTTACTGGGGTGGGTGCAACAGATGATGTCTAATAGCCCTAATCAACTCAGTTCTATCTGCAATTACAAACTTCTTCAAGGCATATATTCAGTGGTATAAGGGAAGTTTGGAAGCGTATGTTAGCGATACAAATATTGTGTGTATCTCACCTGTAAATGATCTAAATGTGTATTATAAAAGACTAGCAGAATGTCCGTGCGTTGCTACGGGAGTCAATTTTTATTGTGTATATTCTGAACCTACAACCAGGAACCCTAAAATCCTGTCGTCCAGCCCGACTGAAGCAAGTGAACTCTCGAAAGAACTTCCTCCATGCACCGCTTTCACCCGCACACAACTGTAGCTCCATTTATGCTCGACGGTGTCTCCCTGGCACCCTCCTCTACCCTTCCTCGAAATCGTTTGCTAGCCACCCAGGCTTGGATCTATCTGGACTTGGCCGATCCTCATTTTAATATTTAATAAATTTTATCCAAACTAAATTATATTCAAACTAAACTCGAGTCGAGCCTGAACTAAAAAACAGTTAGCAAGAACACCTTATATTTAGAATCCGGACTTTAAAGAAACACTCATTTATTTGCATTTGCGTTGGCTAATATACAGTTAGTAGCATGAATTAGAGGTTAGTCAAGTCTCGACATGTTAACCTGTAGCCTGTTCAAATACAAAAAAGGATTGCATTAACCACACCAAGAAGAGACATTCAGGCAAGAAAATAAAACAATCGAATCAAACTTAGCGAATCAGATTGCCGTATCAAGGAGAAAGTTTCCATATGCACGGAAGATTGGCAACTCCCAGACTGGTCAAGAGAGAGCGGTGTTCCATCCGCCGTCGCACAACTTGAAAAAAAACTTGCTTCTTGCTACTGTTACTCGATACACACATGCACTACAGGAGGATACGGATACGCCGACGGCAAGGTCCCGTTGGCATAGCCCCTAAATCCCGTCGGCATAGGCTGGCCCGATGGCTGTCGTCGGCGTACAACCCCGTAGGCCTAGCCCCTCTTCCCGTTGGCGTAGAAAAGTTGTTTGCCGTCGGTGGAGACCATATGGGTCCCACCTAGATTACTAACGGCCATTTGGCTACGCCGACGGCAGGCTTCGCCGTCGGCCTAGATTTTTCTAAATTTCTTTTTTCAATTTTTTTTCAAATTTATTTTCAACTCTTTTCTAAAAAAAAATTAACATTTTTGAATTGTTTAACTTCTTAATCTCACATGAATATTTTTAATTCTAAGTACACTTAGTCTCAAGTCAAATTGCATAAGTAGTCAAACTTACTAATCGGTCACCCATCCTAACACTATTCCAGCAACAGCTTGCTTAACTTCTTCATTCCTTTCACATGAGCTTCCGACAAAGAAATTAGAACTTGTTGTGAATATTATCATATCAATCCTATTGACCATTGGTCTATAATGTTAGACGTCTTTATTTTTTTATATTCCATACAATTATTTGAGTAAACAACAATGAATAAATAACAATAATTTTGAATTCAAATAAAATATATTTTATTTATTTTGCCTTTTTTCATTTAAAATTGAATAATTCATATCTACAAATCCGTAAATCATAATTGACAAATAATATATCCAAATCGATAAGAAAAATGAGATGAATCTAAATATGACATCCATATCATCTATTTAATTATATATCGTAACTTTTAATATTAGACCAAACGAAACTATGTTAGGATTCATAAAACACCCCGTTTTTGACACTCGAAAAATAGAAACTAGCTTTTTTGGTGCGACAAAAAGGAAACTTTGCATTAGACCTCTAAATAAATAGCATATTATGAACCTAAAAACGAATTTTACAAAAAATCATGAGCATCATATTATGTACCTATAGTTCAAATCTAACTCACTTCATATTGATTCGGCATGAATTTGTCTTTTTCACGAGGGGTGGACGGAAAGGTTTGAAATATTCCGGTTGGAAAATTGTCCATTCAAAGTGGTCTAGTATTTTTTTAATATGTGGTATTATAATTTTAAAACTTTCATTTGGTGGTTGCTTCACAAAGCATCCTGTTTTTTGTACTCGGAAAATAAAAAATGGCTTTTCGGTGCGACAAAAAGGAAAACTTCCTACTGCATCATTGTTCTCCATCCCATGATACATATGCGTGCACAATATGGGCAAATTATCGCAAACTATACCGCGATTCTAGCAATAACATTGGTCATTTGACCTAAAATCCAGAAAACCTTGATTAAGATAGGTCATTTGTGAAGGTTTTTTTTAGACACAATCAATATACCAAGTTTGGTATTTTTCCATGTAACTATGTCACATAATATGACACCACGCAAAAGTTTTACATTGTTTCGATCGTTTTTAAATTTTTTATGCCCGTTTCAAACTATCGTCAAACTTTCTAAATTGAGGGGCATGAAGATTCTTAGCTCGGGGTTGAGCCCCACTAAACTTGCATTAGATCTCTGATGAAATAGCATATTGTGAACCTAATCATGTACATGTAGTTTAAATCTAACTCATTTCCTACCGATTTGGCAGGAATTTGTCTTTTTTACGAGGGGTGGAAGGAAAGGTTTGAGATATCCAGGTTGGGAAATCGTCCATTAAATATGGCCTAGTATTTTTGAAAAATAGGGTAGTACCATTTTGAAACTTTCATTTGGTGGTTGCTTCACAAAACACCCTGTTTTTTTGTACTCGGAAAATAAAAAATGGCTTTTCATGTGACAAAAAGGAAAACTTCCTCCTGCAACATTGTTCGCCATCCCGTGATACACACGCGTGCACAATATGGGCACATTATCGCAAACTATACCGCGATTCTAGCAATAACATTGGTCATTTGACCTGAAATACAGAAAACCTGTCATTTTGTGAAGTTTTTTAGATACCATCAATATATCAAATTTGGTATTTTTACATGCAACTATGTCACATAATATGACACCACGCGAAGTTTTTGCATTTTTCAATCGTTTTTGAATTTTTTATGCATGTTTTAAAGTATCGTCAAACTTTCTAAATCGGCGGGCATGAAGATTCTTAGCTTGGAACTGAGCCTCGCCAAACTTGCGTTGGATTTCTGATGAAATAGCATATTATGAACCTAAAAATGATTTTTGCAAAAAATCATGAGCATCATATCATGTACCTATAGTTCAAATCTAACTCATTTCCCACGGATTCGGCAGGAATTTATCTTTTTCACGAAGGGTGGACGAAAAGGTTTGAGATATACAGGTTGAAAAATGGGGTAGTACTATTTTGAAACTTTCAGTTGGTAGTTGCTTCACAACACCCCGTTTTTTGCACTCGGAAAATGAAAAATATGTTATACGGAAGTATTCGTATTTTTTATTTTTTATATATTATTTTGAAAAAATATAATATTTGAGTTTATATAGATAGATCTTATTTTTCTACAAATTTTGATATATTATATGTATTTTTATAAATTTAAATGATTTAGTTATGATTTTTCTAAGATTAATGTGTCAAAAAGGAAAAATAGCTACGTCGACGGCTTTGCCGTCGGCATAGGTGTGAAACCCACGCGTCGTCGGTGTAGACTTGACGCCATCGCTCTGCTATTAGCCTAAATAGGCTACGCCGACGGCTGTCGTCGGCCTATTTTTCCTATGTTGACGGCCCGTCAACCTACGCCGACGGTCCCGACATTTTGTTGTTGGCGTATAAAAGGGTCGTCGGCCTATCTAGTTATTCCCGTAGTGATGCACATCTGGCCAAGAGTTAACTAAGATCAGGCCTAGATTCTAAACCCGGACTACACTGGTCATGTATTTTAATCCTTCATTTAGATAAAATAACTTGAGTGGATTAGCAAGGGAGGAAAAGGGAGGGGCGTGTGTGCGTGAGCCCAAACACCTTGTGCGCATGGCCTTCATCGTCGTCATAGCAACACGGGGCAAGGGGCGTTGAGAGCGGCCAGGGAGGGTCTGGTTGGGGATCGGGAGTTCCGGCTCGTGTGCTTCTCCGGTGGCCAAAGATCGTTGGGCCTTTCTGAGAAGGACGAAGAGGGATTCAGAGTTGGACTCATCTCCCTTATTCGGCTAGCGTCTCTCCCAATGGTTGTTCGAAACAACCTACAAAGACATGCTCATCCGAATTTGGTTGTAATCATCTTATTTATGCTTAGCATACCAAAATTTAAGAAAGGACAATTTGGGTTTTACCCCAAACCATAACTCATATGGTGTCATTTCAACGAATCAAGATGGAGCTCTTTTCAGTGTAAAAGCGGTGGTCTCTAAAGCTTTAATTTTTTAAAACATAATGGCAGTTTTATAAATAACACCTTTGATCCAACCATGTCACACAAGGTTTCATTACCAATCTCAAATGCTCCATATTCCTATGGTGTTTTGGGAGATGCAAATCTAGGTGCTTTTGCTAAACTTGTAACTCAAATAAATCCCTTTATGATAAAATCATAAATTATTTATTTTATTGTTACACTTGCAACTCAAATAAATCCCTTATGATAAAATCATTTATTTTCTTGTTATAATGATTTTCCACTTCATCTTGAAAGTGTTTGAACGTTTTTAAATATTTCATACTTCTTTCTCATTAAGTGAATATTCACTCAAATTTCCGGAGAAAGCATATGAAGTTCAAATCCATCGCTTACGACTATACATAATGGGCTACATACATCGATATGTATAAATTCCAATATTTTAGTCGTTTGTTCATTTTTGGCCTTTGAACGAAGTTTTAATTATCCCGAGAAAAGTCTCACAAGCGTCACTTGATCAAATCAAAGACTCCAAAAATCCATGAATATGGAGATTCTTCATGTTTTCTTTCCAATATAATTTAAACGGCGATGTCACTTCGTAAGTGATTTTTCAATCATTTGTCTTGCGACATTTTAGCATTAGTTTTTATGGATGTGATTTCTCCAACTAGATTTGTAAATCATCCATCTTATATGGAATACGGTAATTATTTGAACAATCTTTGCTCTCATAATACCTGATTTAAATAACTATTATTAAAACAAATCTTGAAGGCAAGCTTCGATGTCAACGAGAAATACAAGCAACGGTTTGTTTGTTTTTAATGAATATCATCACATATTCTCTTGCTAGTTATTTAGGCCATTGTGGTTCATGAATTGTGTCGTTCTGTATGAAATTTCATACCAACCAATTCGGTATTCAATACCCAAGAACCACATTGTTTAATAAGCAAAGAATACAACCATAACATGTATATCATCCGTATACCTAAATTGGATATTTCTAATGTTTTCTTTTCTGCCAAATATATTTTATAGATTCTCTTTCAGCATTTCCTTTTCCTTTTTAAAAGAATCTATCAACATCAATAGTGGTGCCATATACATGACACATAGTCCAAAGCATGTATATTCAAATATTAATACCTTTGGACTTGCACTTTGAAGTAGATCACAATCATCAAATGATTGGCGTTCTTTCAAAATCCATTCTTTAGTAATCTCTTAGTGTAGTAAACACTTTACATACATCTTCTATTCATCTTTATCATGGCGACTTTCATAATCAAGCTAATGTAGCTTATAAAGGCGAATAGTGAGTATAACGTTACTTTCCAAAACCCTTTTGGATGATTAGAATGTCTAGCATCTCCAACCTTTGCAAATCTCATCCAATATGACAACATATATTATACTCTATCATATTGCAACCAAAACACTGTTTTAGATATCGTTATATCTGCCACACATGATGGTTTCTGAAACAATTCTTTCATCTCCTAGATAATCTCGATATTTAAATCAATAATCATGGAGGCAAACATGATACTTAAGATACTAACACTGGAATTGTTACTCTCGATTTAATACTAATTATAAAATTTCACAGAGTAAACAGAGTTTGCTGAAAGTTTGCAATAGGGCTTTAATTTTTAGATTGACACTCAACACAATACGATACCAGTTCGTAAAGTAAATATCCAGAATTCTATAGTTCTATTATCTCAATTACAACTATGCATAAGGTGGTGAACGAATGCCAATGACTACAACAAATTATGCAAATTCACTTTGATTTAATTTATGATAAATTGAGTTCTACTAATCCAAATTAGAAATGAACTCCCACTCAAAAACAAAATCCCTCGTGTCTTTTTGGTGATTACATGGACCAAATCCACTACACCAAGTCCGATCATCACGTGAGTCGGTGTAGCTTCAAAGGCGGGCATCAAATGGGCATCATATCTTCCATATGACTCATGCTTAACCTTTCGGTCCGTGTTTCGGGGCCATGTCTGTACATGCTAGGCTCGCCAAGTAAGAATCTTAGTATTCGTGTGTGTAACTGTTTTACACCCGAAATATGATCGTGGATCCAAGAACACCTGATCATCACGTGATGTCTTGGAGCGACGAAACATAATCGGTGCATACTTAAAAAAGAACACATTTTTATCTTGATATCTAAATGACGGATCATCTTATTATGATAATAAAACGCCAAACAAGCAATATAAGATGTAATCAAATATCACATGTTAATAAGTGAAATGATATGGTTCTTGCACTTGATCTCCATCATGTGTATCATGGTATGATCGCCATCATACCTCTATGTGTAAGGCCAAGGTCTATGGAACTTACACGTTATGTGTGTTATAAGAGTATCGACTTATACTTCTACTTACAACATCACCGTATCATGACACTAGCCCAACAACAATCTAAACTAGACGCATCTAATTTATCCATTGCAAGTTTTACGTGGTTAGGGATTTCAAAGATAGAACCGTTCTTACCGACGAACATGAACCACAACGAGCATAACCAAATTGTTGACAACTCATTGCAAATTAGACATTGACTATAGTAGGAGAGACAGACACCCGCTATCCACTTATGCAAAACTAGTTGCATGTCAAGCGTGGAACAGGTCTCATGTGCGAGGACATGTAAAGTTTGTCCGGACCGCTTCATCTCACTATGCCATCAATATCCAAAGTACAACTAAGAAGAAATAAAATGATCATCATCGTCCACATACTCATATGTGTACTACCCATGCAAAGCATCTATGCATATATCAGGCTCTGATACCACTGAAGGGTTCATAGCATAGAAAAGAAAAGAAATTCTACGATGGAAACAACTATGTACCAAGATCTATCTACTAGATACAAGCAACGGGTGGATATACATCCATAGAATACATACCCTCGAAGACCGAATAGAGTTAACGAGGTTATACTCGTGGATGATGTAGACGAACGCTTGCCGATATTAAGATCGTAATGAAGTCCATCTTGTACAGCCGGTCCAGCACCATCAAGTCCAGCACCGCAAAGCAGTGGTGCATCCGTGATCGCACACACGTCCGGGTACCCCGACAACCTCCGCGCCCTCGCTCCAGCAAAGCAGCGGAAGCAACAAATCCTTCCAGAAAAAGCCACCGGGAACATGTATCTCGCTGATCCGAGACCATGGGGAAATTCTAAAGGAGAGAGAGAGAGATCCTTCGCGAGGAGGTGTGCTTTGAGAGGAGGAGAGGGGGGCCTTTTATAGGGAGAGGGGGGCACCCCAAGGGGCATGGTGCCCAGCCATGATGGATGCTCCCACCTCTTCCACATTCATGTGGGTGGAGCTCCCACTCAAAATGAAAAGCCTCCACTCCCATAAAAAACCTCCACTCAAAAATCCACTCACATGCATTAAATTTCCACCAAATTTAATACAATATCTCATTTAAATAAAACTCTTTTATTTATTTATTCATAATTTTGTTAATTACTTTAATTAACAAACATTCACATAAAACCCCTTGCTAGTATTCAATTTCAGATGCAGAACCAGTTTCAGCAATTTCAACCGAAATAGTTCCGGTGTCTAGTGAAATAAATTGCTGCGCTTTCCTTTCCTTTCTCTGGCATATAATTTGCTCCGAATGGTGTCGGTATCCCGTAAGTGTGTCACTCTATGGTTCGCGAATAATGTAGATATGATCGAGAACCCTCTCTGATCAATAATCAACAGCGGGACCTGGAGATCTGTACTGACTCCCACACATTCAACGATGACTTTTGTGATAATGTGAACCTTATACGCATGTAACTCAATCCCTTTGTCTCGCGATATATTACATGTCTGAGATTCAATCATCGGTATCTCCATACCTAGTTTGATCTCGTTACCGACATGTACTCTTTTCTCGTTCCCGTGATATAACATTCTTGTGATCAAATCACTTAATTGCAAGCTAACTAATATGATATCACCAAGAGGGCCCAGAGTATATCTATCCGTCATTGGGATGGAAAAATTCTACTCTTGATCCATGAGCCTCAATATAACACCTTCGTAGCACTGAACCCATCTTTATAATCACCATGTTATGGTGTGACGTTTGATGTTATCAAGATACTCTTCCGGTGTTAGTGATTGACATGATCTCATAGTCTAAGGACTAAGATTACTTCGTATGATGTTATAGAAATATAAACACAATGACCTTGATCGTAATGCTATACTTCGGATGAATGTTTATCACATCATTCCAACAATGTTGTGACCTCGTTATTAACAACATCCAATGTCCATGATCAGGAAACCTTTGATCATCTTGTTAATCAACGAGCTAGTTTATAAGAGAGGCATAACTAGGAACTTCTTTTTTGTTTATTAAACACACATGTATTAATGTTTTTGTATTAATATAATTATAGCATGTAAAATAAATTTTTATCATAAATAAGGAATACGATAATAACCACTTTATTATTGTCTCTCGGGCATATTCCCTTCACCTTTGTCTTGTTTGGCATGTTGAACAGTGTAGCAAGCAAACTCGCACACACATTTTTTGTGGTATGCATGAGGTCAAGACAATGAGGCGTCTCAAGCATCGGCCAATATTTCAAGTCCTAGAAAACAGACCTCCTTTTTCGTAGTTCAAGCATATCTCCCTTCCGCTTCTCTCCCGGCTCCATGTCGCTTCCATCACACTAGGCGCACAAAATCACATATATGCATGCATATGCGCATGCAACACATGATCACCATAAGCCATCGAATTTTATCCTCGCCTTTGGGGCTTGAGGGCCACATAGATGCGCTAGCTTGATGGCGATCCAACACGTGGTGAAGAGAGAAAGAAAAATATAGAAGGTAGTGTATGGAGACTTTGTCTCACTAAACAAGGAGAATGGTTAATTTAATGCATGAGAGAGTGAGCTAAGCTAGGGGTGGAGGGGAGTGGTGTGGACAAGAGGATCCATAATTAAAGCTAATTTATTGGCTACATCTAGAGAATTTGAAGATCGAGAGCGTGAGGGAGTGAGAAAGTGTGGCACCCAAAAAAACAGGAGAGAATGGGGAAAGTGAGGAAGAAGAGAAGGAAATGGGAGGTCACATGGAAAATAGTGGCAGCGATGCAACTAGTGGAATTCGGAATTTCCGAAAGCCGCCGCTATGTGGAATAACAGCGACATTCGGGTTAGAGTAAACGCCACCACTATCCATGGACAAAAACTGGTCCCCGCCTAAACTTGCCGCGGCGTTCAATTCACCTAAACGCCGTTGGTAATCAAACTATTTGTGGCGTTCAGAAAAGCCGAACGCCGCGATATGTTGGTCCTGGCTCCCATCGTGGTCCCCACTTAATGGCGGAATTTACCCTTTCGCAAACGCCAGGACTACGCAGTAATGATGGCGTTCGCATTTTCATAATCGCCACTACTATTTTGCCTAACAGTGGTGGCGCCTTCTTTTTATGGGACGTCATTAGAAAAATGACTGCTATAAGCCTTTTCTACTAGTGCTCCGTTTAGAAATATAAGATATTTTAACTTTGTGAAATGAATGTATCTAAACGCCTTTTAATGTATAGGTTCACTCTGAACCTCTACGAACCTATGCACCTATGCACTAAAAGACGTTTAGATACATTTGATTCACAAAGCTAAAATGTTTTGTATTTCTGAACAGAGAGAGTAGAGCGGAAAAAATGCAATACATACTGAACTAAAACGAATTTGTACAAGAGCAATCTAGAGCAGACTAAAATGCAATACTTGAAAATTTTCGAAATAGAGATAAACAGAGTGCTTGTCAGCTTGTGTACTCAGAACCGAAGACCACTCTAGCGTAAATGAGTGAACGGGACTTATTTTCAGGGCACCGAACAAATCCATCAGACTTCAGAGTAGACGTTGGTTATCTGTCACTGTAAATTCTACTTCACGTACTCTGCTACATATCTCATAGTATGACGTTGGTTATCCGTCACTTCCTGGCATGCATCATCTTTGAGTGAAAATGTTAACAAAATACCAAAGATGTTCTGGTTAGCATATGCTTGACTCCTTTCAGGACAACGATTTTCGCTAAGTATTCTTTCCTAGTAACTGCTTGCTGGCAGTGGTGTTGCGAAACATAAATGTGGTTGATTTCCGAATTTACGAGGACTGATTTCAGCATTTGACGTTGCTAATTTGCCATTTACCACAAAGGAAAACTAGCAAAGCCCCAAACCTCTCGTAGTGTGTGTGGTTGTATTTCATAAACGCCACATTTAGGTTAGTACTCACGCCACTACTTCTGTGATAGTTTTGAGCAGACATTTGGAGATATATACTATGTGATGACAAGAATATTATTGGTAGGAAGAATGACAATGTTATCCACGCTAAAAAAAAAAGGGAACGTCTACGTCTCAAGCGTTATTTCTCGGCTCACGTGGCTGGCTCAATCGAATGGAAATATGCATGGTTTATAAATAAAAAACTGCAACCAGAATGCACGAATCTTAGAACCAAAATCCAACGGTGAACAAAATGACTGAGGCGCCTGAGAAATTCCCCACACTGCTGACAACAATCAAAACAAATGATCACGAGAACTCAGCAATCCAAGAGACGGACAAATGCAGCATGAGAATTCGCATGAATGCATCAAGGGACCACAAGGAATGGAACCAGAATGCAGTGAATTCAACAACTGGGGCATTCGATTTGGCGGAGCACATGTGGTAGTCAGTGATGACCCGGTTGATTGAGCAGAAATCAAGAAAAGGCTGCATGACCAATAAGAAAGTTGCTGCCATGGAGGAGCATCGTTGCGTGGTAAAGGGGGAGGGGCTAAGGATAGCACAGCACCATGGCAGGGATACCACACAATATCATCATGCAGAGAGCACACACGGCAGAGACGAGAAGGCAGAGCAGAGGATTGTCAGCGCACAGGATCAGGGTGTAGCTTATTTCGTCTCAGGATTGCTAACAAGAGTCGTGACATATTTTAGATACGGTTCAGCATCTGCAACTGCCCTAATGATCCAACCAGGATACAAACATATTTCCCAGAATTTCACTGACAGCTTTCGAATTTAGAGTAGCATGTCACTGAATATAGGGTATAATTCAGACAAAATCCTCCATTGCTCACCACCCACCAGAATGAACAGGTCAGTCAGAAAACAAAAGATGGGCGGCCACAGGTATAAGTCATGTCACTGAACTGGATTCTGTTGGCAAGTCTCTTCGCATATGTTCTGTTTCTTCCATCTACTAGTATACCAGAACCAATAGCAACAATATTTCAAAACAAAAAAGGGGTTCTATCATCAGATTCGTTTCTCAGTTCTCAGGATCAACCAGCCTATTTAAATCCCTGCTTTGGTTGTATTGGTTGTATTCTCCTAATTTAGCAGACCTGAGCACAGCTACAGCGAGCGAGCGCTAGTCCACCTTTTTGGTCTGTTTAGGATCTTCATTTTCTTCCTCACCGGCTCCCTCCTCTTCAGCTTGTGCCTCGGTGAACTCCAATAGCTGCAACATAAAACAGTCAGAAAGAAGCCTTGCATTCATCAAACTGGAGCAACTCTGTCGTGAGCTAATCTTTATATCATACAAGCACTTGTAAGTAATCTCCAAGTATTTTGATTTGTTAACTCATATCTTACAATAAGCCTTTTCAGAGCAAACATTAAAAATTTCTACGCAGAAATATCAGTTTGCGTTCACTATCATGTGATGACATTCCTTGTGTACACTCGAAGTCTAAAGTAAAGGACAAGGTAGGAAGCCGGTCAGAGGCCTTACCGGTTTTACTTCCCCATTCCACAAAGAGTGAATAGCAACAAAACCAGTCACGCCAGGAACGATGTATAACAGAGCAGGCTGGATATCAAAAACAAAAAATAGGGAAAGAAACAGGTGTTGATATTTCAGAGATCACAGACATCACAAGTAACAAGATGACAAGAAATGTAACAGAACAAACCTGTGCAGCTTGAAACCAGTTCATCACAACTATTGTTACTGTCAAGCCCGCAGTATATCCCAAGAATGCACTATTGAAGTAACGGTTCTTAATCCCCCTTGAGACATCAAAACGAAGGGCAAGTGCAACAAATATTCCTGGAATCAGAAATATAAATATACATTATATGTTAGGTTTGCATGTTAGCAGAGATATATGGGAAAAATGATGCTTTGCAGAAAGCTCTTCAGTTCTTGGTATACTGAAAAGTTAACACAGCATACTGACTCAAAATATTTTCAACAACCAAACTCATCCATGGGAAATGAGGATGAATCAATTGTCAGGGCATCAATGTTGAACTTCTGGTTCAATCTAGTTCCTATGATATGTATAAAAAGCAAGCGTTCATTGTGGCTGAAAGACAGCAAACATCACCATTGTACAATAGTAGTTCCAAGCTCATTTTTGTTATCTCCATATCAACAACACCAGAACTCAGATTGGAAAATTCATTTTTATGTGCAACTGTAAATAGTCAAAATCATAATTATTTTCAGGTTATGGGATACCTACAATCCTGATGATCAGGGACTGGAGCATATATTGATTTTATCAGTAATGACTCAAGAGTGCATGCAATGAGATGGCGCAAAAAGATAGATTTGTTGCAATTTCTATTATAGTGAAAAATGGTACCGGTCATGTGGTGAAATTACAATAGAATCTCCCATACAAATATAATAATACAATATTTTATGTCAATAATATTTGAATACATGAAATAAAATGAGTGCAGAAGCAGGTTTCTTTCCTCAGCTAGGTCCCCTTATATCAACAGAAATACAGTTGTTATGACAGTTAGATTAACAGCTCTCTATCCATAGACTATTAATTAGAACAAAGGCACAAAGCTATCATTCAAAATGTAGCTGGCAGTACAACTAAATTGGAAATCACAAAAGAAAATCCAATATCACTTGGATTTTGGGACAAAACTAACCAACACGTTTATCACTAACCAGGTATGACGATATCACCAAGGCCAAGCATAGAGAACGGGCGTGCAGCATCGGCAGTGGGAAACAGAAGCTACACAAAAAGGAGAAGAATGGATGGATGAATTGATCTATTTGTGCTGAAATGGAACAAAATGCCAATGGCAAAAGAGTGAACTCACTCAAACAAAACACTAACCTTTATTGGAGCATCAAATGATTTAGCAACACTGACCATAACTGGAGTGAAGAAAACCCAGAAGATGTCGTAGAAAAAAAGTCCAGCCTGAAATTGCAAAAGGAATTGAGCAACCATTCACATAACAATACCACGAGTAAGAACCATTTTTGCTCAAGGACATGTACACTACAGACTATTTACATGAAAAGGCAATCACGATACCGCAAGAACCAATTTTTCTGACGTACTGAGTCAATCGAGAATGATCCTTTATAACATCATCATCATCACAGTAAAAGTAATCCAAGATTGAATTGATTCCATATAACAAATAAATCATGAAAAGAAGGACAAGAACATTATTTTACAATGCATATGGGGAGCTGCTAGCAAATTTAGACTATGAAAAAAAAGGTATGCAAGAACATGATAAGTCCAATTCACTAGAGACGCAAACTACAGACCATGACTACGGTTAGCAAGTACTACATAACATTGGTTTCCTACAAAAGATGGTAGATTTCTCTTTTCATAGCCAAAAGAAAGGAAGGCGATAGTTCTACAATATCAGACAGATCAAATTATATTTACGGCACCTACATGTCATGTTATTTATCTCATGTTATATTTAGGGTATACACATGTCATGATCCACAGAGTGTTACAATAGCAGAGAGGTAAAAAAGAGGAACATATGTGGGTGGCTCAAATAATGAAAGGTGTTTACAAGTCACACCAGAAAAATATGAATACATAAGTTCCAGTTCATTACAGAGTTTGAGGGACCACATACCAAGAGAATACCACCGGTTTTGAATGACCCTAATGATAGCATCTCAATTCCCTGCAATATAAAAACTACAGTAATGAGGCTTTGAGCAATTAATAAACAGGGAGGAAAACAGATCATGTTTATGAAGGCTTCAGCCCATTCTGGGAGTACATATTAACATTACATTTTAAAGTAGCAGTAAGCAGTAATGAGGCTTTGAGCAAGTAATAAACAGGGAGGAAAACAGATCATGTTTATGAAGGCTTCAGCCCATTCTGGGAGTACATATTAACATTACATTTTAAAGTAGCAGTAAGGACAAACCTGAATACAGAATGCAATTCCCAAAACATTGTTTGCTAGCCAATGCTTCTTCATGGCATACCATACACAAAAGAAAAATCCTGGGACTGAAGCAACAACCTGAGACTTGGTAAACTCCACCGACAATGCTGAAATATGAAGTTAATGAGCTTAAATCACCATCAAGAAGCAAGCTTGTAAAGGGAATAGCATGGATTCTAAATCTCTAATATGATCAAAAAAGGGGCAATCAATTTGCTTTTGCCAACAAGGCTGAAGTTGATAACAAACTCGAGAAAGAGTCATAATATTACACTAGAAGGAGCAAAAGCATCACAAATCTTGCAAATTTATCCAGACTCCACTACACCCAGAAAAATGAGACCCCATATCAAATGAAGCGTTATCACAAAAATGTGTGTTTACATGCCAGTTAATTATTATTAAAAAATATTTTACAAACTTACGCTTTGACTTGTTTTTTACTCTTTGCAAAATTTATCACATTTTCCCACAGAGCAATGAGTACTTTCAAGCTGCTAGAGTAGAGTACAAAGTTTTCTAGTTCCCATCTGAAATGAATTGGTCTGAAAAGAATCAGGTGCTGAAGTTTATTTCTGTTTATTCTAGTTAGGACACTCAATAAGTCACTGTATGGACTTCTTTTTCATTAGCATATTACTATTAGATAGTAGATTGGTAATAGAATTTTCTGCATTAATCTGAAATGAGCTACATAATGTAGAGCAAAGTGAGCGGGCATAAAAATGAAGGTGGGGATCATACAGTGGAAATATGGGGCACGCCAGACAATCTCATTATTGTTCCATTCTTCTGGAAGGAAACGTTTGACGGAAGGAAGTAGTGTTGCACTGAAAAAAAAAGAGTAGGGCACACAAATAATCACAAGTTTGCATTTACACTTATAAGTATTTACATCTGTGGAAAAAATCTTCAAAGAACAGTTAGAATTACCATAGTGCGGCAATGCCGAGAACGAAAAAGTAGGCAGTGAGAACAGTATTGACCAAGTCCTTGGAGAGGAACTTGAACAGAAGGAACAGCGACAAAAGCATAGCACTCCCCACCAAAGGGAACCGCATAGCATGCTCTTTGGACATTGTCTCCTGCATAAGAAGAAGAAATGAAGAAGTTAAGTGGGTTAGCACCATACATGATAATTTTGTGTTAACCTGTCACCACATTGACCAGTCAGGAGATACGTTAACATGAAAAGATTAGAGAGGTGAACATGTTGCTCACCGTGGGTGGGGTTGACTTGACAGAACGGTAACAGCCCACATAGACAGTAAGACATGCTGTCAGTATCACATTCAAATTCGGGTTCACGTTGATCACAAGCGGTGCCAAGCTCAGACCTGCGCATGCCAAAATACACATTAGGACTGGGCGTCATTATATATCACATCAGATGGTCAAAATGAGGTAGCGAGCACCGCCGAAGCGCGAATTGCGAAGAAACATACCGGCGAGAGCCAAGTTAGCAGCGCGCTCATGTGTCTTCATCCTGACGGCACGATCAGGAAGTTAGCCCAGGTGCTTCAGAGTATCCTACTCCTGCAGGAACAAACGTAAGCGGTAAGCCAACACTGATGAGTCCAGGGGCGGATCTAAACGGTGTGCTGCGGCACACCCACAAGTACTGGAGGTCTCCTAGCGGGATTTAACTAAAATTGCAGTTTCCTCTACTGCCGCGCCACCTATCCCTTCCTCGCTCCCCCGTCAGATCTGCTTCCCTGTTTCCCGCTGCCGCCAAATCGTGGCGGATGGGCAGGCGCGAGGAATCGAGGCGGCGGCGGCGACGCTAAGTTACGGCACGGAAGCAGCAGATGCAGGGGACGGCAGTTGATTATCGATTTAGGAGAGATTCAGAGCCGCCTTGGTAGATCAGGACTTGGAAGCGAGGATTTCTCTTACCGATAAAAAAGGAGCCGCAGTCCAGTCCAGTCCAGTCCAGCCCACGAGCTTCGACGGCGGAGTGGTTCCGTCGGCGCCGCGGCGGCGCGAGGCGTCGGGCGGAAAGGGGAGGTGGGGGATCCGGCCGGGTTCACGCGTGACACGAGAAAGATTTTGTGAGGAGACGAGGGGAGCAGTACTAGTACTGTTCTAGTATCCCCGCCGGTTTGAGATGGATTCGGATATCGAATCACGGCCGTCCGTTCGAAAAGAGGAAGGTTCCATTGCCTTTCCCCGACCATCTATAAATAGCTTCCTTACGCAAAATCCAGCTAGAGTTTGAATTTCGAATGCTCGCTAGAGCTTGAATTTCGAATATTGAGTAAATTTGGAACCCATAAAATAAGAAGTTCCCGTACATAAAAGGTAACTTTGTGGATCGGTATTGAATTGGAAGGGGTGTGTGGATCGAAAATGTTAAAAAAAAATTAGTACTCCATCTAATCCAAATTAGTTGATTTGGTTTTGCCTAGATTCAGATATATTCGGATGTAGACAAATCTGAGACAATTAATTCACTGTCCGCCGGGCGGGATTGAGTTTGACCTATTCAAACCCTAAGGCTGAATGGTAGTTGCTCCCATCGGTGCTTCATGAATCAAGAAGTTAACCAATCCGAGATTAATGTTGTTGATTGTATGCTTCTGATGGAAATTATGCATAGGGATGCTTTACTGTTTGTACGGTTAGCCTTTCCAGCGACAGGCTCGGTGGGATCAACAGCGGGGAGTTGGAGTACTGGATCAATTACTTAAAGAAGATGACCTGAATCAACTTTTTTTTATATCAGTATATTTTCTTACCCCCTCATGTGTTTAGACCTATTGTTTGTGAATTGTGATCATGTGGGAAATCGATCATGTACTTGCATGCATCTTTTGTTTTTCATTCCAAGTTGTATCTATAATCAAATTAGTCATAAGATATGCTCCCACAACATCTGTTGTTCATGAATTAGCCATAGGTACTTCTTTCCTGCTTTTCCTGTCTAATACAAGCTAAAGGACGACGATGAGTATCAGGATCAGGACATGGGCAGATAGAAAGACGGTGAAGGTAACAATGTACCCATATGTTAAATTACGATCTACCTCTGCTAATATATATTTAATTTACGTATTCTCAGAATTTTCAAAAAGAAAAAAAACATATGTTTAGGTAATGATTGATCAAAAGAAACCAGGTATTTTGACGAGTACAGTTCCATTAGCAGACGATGATCAGTACAATGTGTTACTCTCATGCTACTCCAAGTCCAAGGTATGTCAATTATTTCATGTGGATGGTTTCTTCCATATGTGCTAATCCACGTACAAATTCCATGTCATTGGTGCCAGGGAAAAGGAGAGATCGAATTCGCTTTCTTTGCTACCAGGTTAAATCTGAAGTCGCTAACCCCTCCGACTCCGTTGCTACGACAGAAAGTGCCATGCTCCCTTTTTTACAATGTAGAAAACACCTCTGCCTGCTAGACCTGTATATCACGATGTATATGTCCTCCCTGTATACTTCTGTTTTCTCCTTCTATAGACGCTACATTATTGTGCTATTTCATTTTTTGGTAACTCAACACCGTCTGTTGTTGAACATTGCACAGAAGTAACTGCTGATGCTAGCTGGGTTCAACACAAAGAAAGATGGTTTGGAAAGGTTAGGTACTATAACACCTTATATTACTCCACATTGTGCCTCTCAATTTTTAATGTTTATATCTTCTGCTGATAATTTACGGGCATCCATATGGCAACATCTGATTGAAAGAAGATCAATTGTCAAATGTTAGGAACACTAGCTCATGAAATTTCATTTGGACTGCTGCAAATAAAACTAAAGATGTGTCTGCATGCTTATTTTTAACCATAACCTATTGTTTAGATATTTATAATACTTTTGTTATGTTTATAAAATCTGTAACAGGGTTGGCATTCACAATAAATTATGTAAACATGCAAAATCTCTATAACATTTGAGCTGTTCAATTTTTCATAGAAAACTTTTACCTTTTTATATTTCTTAGATATACTTGTTTCTACTGTCCATGATAGACGGCCGTGGCAACGCGCGCATTCAAGGTCTAGTGTGTCTTATAATGGCACCCACAAAATCAGACATTCCCATATCTTTTTTCATGTGAAAAGTTTCATATATTTTACTAGTACTCCATATGGTCCATATTAATGGCTTTAACTTTGTCTAGATACATAACTTTGTCTAGATACAAATGCACCTAGTCTAAATATTTAACTAGGTACATATGAATCTAGATAAAATCGAGGATATTAATATGGACCGGAGGGAGTACTTATTTACTTTTCAATATTTCCTTGGTATTTATGAGTAGTAAATATACTGGCCTCTTTTTGTGCAAATGGTACTAACTGATAATTAATATAAAACGGAGGTAATAATATTTCATCTGATTGTTTTGCTTATATAATGGACAACCTTTCCCATCGCTATTCTTTTATCCAAGCCAGTATTTGATACAATAACATAATTAACAATCAAGCTACTATGAACGGACATTATGTATCTCCCAATGTTCCAAGGTGGAAGCCTTTTTCATCGTGTTGGATCTTTCTCGGTTGAGTCAGGTGTGTTTGTGATACATCCAAACGTATCTACTTTCCCGAACACTTTTTCTATTGTTTCCCCTCTAAACTTGTGTGATTTGGATACAACTAACATGGACTGACGCTGTTTTCAGCAGAATTACCTTGGTGTCTAGTTTTGTGCAGAAAATCAACTATCAGGAAAAATCTGGGAAAATATGCCAAAAATCCTATTTCAGTAGAAGATCCATGGTGCCAAAATACGAGACAGAGAGGAGGCCTGGGGGGCACACCCCTGCCAGGCGCGGGCCAGGCGCGGGCCAGGCCTGGCCGCGCCTAGGGGGTGCAGCCACCTCAGGCCTCCCTCTTCACCTGTAAGATGCCTTCTGACCTAAAAACTCAGGGGGGCGACGTTTTTCCAGAAAGAGTTCTGCTGCGCCGCCACCATTAGAAACCAAGATTCGGATCCAGAAACTCCGTTCTGGCACCCTGACGGGACGGAGAATTTAGAGAGGATCATCGCCATCGTCATCACCAACGCCTCTCCATCAACCATCCATGTTTCCCACATCCATGAGTGAGTAATCCCCCGTTGTAGGCTATGGAGATGGTAGGGATTGGATGAGTTTTATCATGTAATCGAATAAGATTGTTAGGGCATAGTGCCTAGTATCTCTATTAGTGCTACTTGATTTTGTTGCAACTTGTTGTGCTTAATGCTTGCCACTAGGGCCCGAGTGCCATAATCTTAGATCTGAACTTATTATTAAATCATTATAATAGTATTGTTTGTGATCTTATCTGCAAGTTGTGTACACATATCATTGTCCGGATCCAAAGGCCCGAAGTGACAGAAATTGGGACAAACTGAGGGGATGGCTGTGGTGTGAGGATCACATATGTTCACGAAGTGTTAATCTTTGCTCCGGTGCTCTATTAAAAGGAGCACCTTAATTTTCAGTAGTTCCCTTGAGGCCCCGTTGCAACGGGCTGGCTGGACAGAAGATGCCATGCAAGTTCTCATTGCGAGCACGCATGACTATATATGGAGCACATGCCTAGGATTGTTTAGTACTTTGATGCTTATTCTTATTTATCTGCAATGTCTTAGATCTTGAAGTTACATGTTTAGACTCGTCCATGCAACGCCCGTCCATCCATCCCTATGCCTACCGCACTCGAATCCTATTGTTTACTGCTACTGTTACTATTGCTCTTGTTTTACTGCTGCTATTACTTTGTTGTTGCTACTACAAAACTATTGCTACTGATAAACTTCTGTGATCAAGAACTATTTCCAGGTGCAGCTGAATTGACAACTCAGTTGTTAAGGCTTGCAAGTATTCTTTGGCTCCCCTTGTGTCGAATCAATAAATTGGGTAATACTACCCTCGAAGATTGTTGTGATCCCTTATACTTGTGGGTCATCAAGACTATTTTTTGACGCCGTTGCCGGGGAGCATAGCTTTATTTGTAAGTTCACTTGGATCTATTATTATTCACCGCTACTACTTTCATCATGGGAAAGTCTCGTGATGGAAAGTTTCCTATTTTACCATCCACTACAAGAAGAGGTATAGTCCTAAACACCTCTGCTGCTCTTGATTCACCGTCTGTTATAAGTAAGCTTGTTACACCACCACCACATACACATGCTACACACACTGCTACTACTGGTTTAATAGATTACCTCCTGGTTCAATTGATAGCCCTGATTTTTTGATTGCTTCTTTCTTCTAGAAATATTTTCCTCCCAGTGCTAGACATGCTCCTTTGCAGAGACTTTTTGATTTTAAACAGGGAGAAGAAGAGAAATTGCCTGAGTCATGGACAAGGTTCTGTGCCTTGATTCATGCACATCCTGGATGTCCATTACCTAAGAATGAGCTTCTTGAAATATATTATAATGGACTAATGATGATTCTAGGACATACCTAGATAGCTTTGCTGATTGTGTTTTTAGGAAAAGAACTCCTACAGATGCTAAAGAATTAATGGATAAAATAAGCAAGAATTATGATGATTGGACTTCAACTGAGCTAAATACACCTGAGCCTATTACTCCTGAACCAGTTGTGCCTGAACCAGATCCAATACCAACACCAAAGAAGAGAGGAGTTATTGCTTTAAATGATGAAGTGATGAAGGAAGCTAAGAAATGTCTAAAGGAGAAAGGTATTAGAGATGAAGATGTGAAGAATCTACCTCTCATAGAAGAATTATGTAAGTCAATTCCCCACTCATCTACTATTGAGGTACACTCTCTCCAACACTTTGATGAAGGTGATATTCCTTATGGTAAGCCTCGTGATCAATGCTTAGAGGAACTTGACATTTTTATTGTTAAGCAAGGTAATTTTAATAAACAAGTTCAGAATCATTTATTGGAAAACTCTAGAGCCATTAAAGAGTTGAAAGATATTGTGGAAAGAACTTCTAATGATATTAAAATGCTTTGTAAACACTTTCAAATGGTTCAAACTCAAAATGATCATCTTGCTAAGGTACAAAAGAATATGCCAGTTAATGTCTCAGGAGATAAACATGCTTATGGAATTAGAACTAGGAGTGGTATAGCTACTCAAGATCCTTTATATCCCGAAGGACACCCTAAAAGAATTGAACAAGATTCCCAACAAGTTGATAGTGGTATTCGTCGTAAGAGAAAGAAAAAGAAACATAGAATAGTTGAGGAACCACTTGAACCTGCTATAGATCCTAATAGTATATCTGTCTCTGATGCTGAAACAGAGAGTGGTAATGATAAAAATGACGCTCCTGATAAGGAGGAAGTTGAGGAAGAACCTGAGAAGTACACTAAGAACACTAGGTACACTAAGGAAGATTTTATTGCTAATAAACATGGTAAAGAGAGAGAACCTTGGGTGCAGAAACCTATGTCTTTTCCAGGTAAGAAACACAAGTCAAAGGAGGAAGAACACTACACCAAGTTTTGTGAGTGGATGAAACCTTTATTTTTGCAAATTCCTTTGACTGATGCTATTAAGTTGCCTCCTTATTCAAATTATATGAAGGATATTGTCTCTAATAAAAGGAAGATTCCTAATGAGGAAATTTCTACTTTGCTTGCTAATTATTCCTTCAATGGTAAGGTTCCAAAGAAACTTGATGATTTAGGTATACCAACTATTCCTTGCTCTATTAAGAATAATTATGTTAGAACTGTTTTATGTGATTTGGGAGCTGGAGTCAGTGGTATGCCTTTTTCTCTCTACAAGAGACTCCAGCTAGAAAAGTTGATACCAACTGATATACCTTTGCAAATGCCTGATAAGTCAACTAATATTCTTGTTGGTATATGTAAGGATGTTTCTGTTCAAGTGGCTCATAATTGCTTGGTTTTGAATGATTTTGTTGTGCTTAAAATGCCTGAAGATGATAATATGTCTATTATTCTTGGGAGACCTTTTCTTAATACTGCAGGTGATGTCATCAATTGTAATCAAGGGAAAGTAACTTTCAATATTAATGACAAAGAGCATATTGTCTATTTCCCCAAGAAGGTTGCTAAAAGCTATTGCCTGAATTCCATTGTAAATGTTGAGAGAATCAAGGTTGGAGAAATATATTGTCCCATTCCACAAGAAAGTTTTGAAACTATTATGATTGGGACCATTGCTATCAAGATTGAGGTAACATAATCACTTGGTGGAATACAAAGTTTTGTCTCATATAAGATTGTTTTTGTAATAAGACTTGATCAACCTTGTTAACAAAAGGATTTTAATGAACAAAATAATGTTTTCACTATGGTTATACTTGCTCCCTTTTACTTTTCTCCTTCATAGACTTTGCTCTTTCTCTTGTTAGATTTAGTTTTGCTAGTTGTTTGCTTGTTAGAGTATCTCAGAGTTGTTGTAGTTTGGTTTTTGTTTGCTTTTGCTTCTTCTAAAAAAATATTTTTTGCGATAAAATCAATTTTCATACCTTGAAAACTGGCCAAAAATAAAGTTTCCCGAAAAATCCCAGAAAATTCAAAATAAATTTTTCCTCGAAAAAAGGGGAAGAGGGATACCTGGAGTGACCTAGGGGGCCACCCCAGGCTAGCACACCCTGGTCGGCGCGGCCAGCCCCTAAGTGGCGCCTGGCTAGGGTGTGACCCACCTGGGCCCCTTCAAGGTGCCTCCTCCCAGCCATCTTCTTTCTCTCTCCCGAAAAACACTGGAAAACTTTCTTAAGCTCAAGTTCTTGCTATTCTTGCTCCCGATTTTCGATCTCCTTGCTCAGCCCATCTTTGTTGCTGATTTTTGGAGGGATTACTCCTTGTTATGTGCCTCCTCCACTTGTCCAATTAGATTTGTGATTGGTAGATTGTATCTTGAGTATTTTGCTTCTATAGGTGTCAGGTTATGTGAGCTTGCATGCTTGTTCTATGCTTATAAACTTTATTTTGATGCATGTGTAGCCTTCTAGCAAGTTCCTATTGAAGGGAATATGCCCGAGAGGCAATAATAAAGTGGTTATTATCGTATTCCTTATTTATGATAAATGTTTATTTTGCATGCTATAATTGTATTAATACGGAAACGTTAATAAATGTGTGTTTAATAAACAAAAAGGAAGTTCCTAGTTATGCCTATCTTATAAACTAGCTCGTTGATTAACAAGATGATCAAAGTTTCCTGATCATGGACATTGGATGTTGTTAATAACGAGGTCACAACATTAGTGTAATGATGTGATGAACATTCATCCAAAGTATAGCATTACGATCAAAGTCATTGAATTTATATTGCTATAACAACTTACGAAGTGATCCTAATCCTTAGACCATGAGATCATGTCAATCACTAACACCGGAAGAGTTTCTTGTTGACATCAAACGTCACACCGTAACTGGGTGATTATAAAGATGGCTTCAAAACTACTAAAGTGTTATATTGAGACTCATGGATCAAGAGTGGAATTTGTTCATCCCGATGACGGATAGATATACTCTGGGCCCTCTCGGTGATATCACATTGATTAGCTTGCAAGCAAGTGATTTGATCACTAGAATGTTATATCACGGGAACGAGAAAAGAGTGCATGTCGGTAACAAGATCAAACTAGGTATGGAGATACCGATGATCGAATCTCGGACATGTAATATATCGTGAAACAAAGGGATTAAGATACTAGCGTAAAAGGTTCACATGATCACAGAAGTCATCGTTGAATGTGTGGGAGTCAGTACGGATCTCCAGGTCCCGCTACTGATTATTGATCGGAGAGGGGTCTCGATCATGTATGCATTATTCGCGAACCGTAGGGTGACACACTTAAGGGACACTGACACCATTTGGAGCAATTGATATGTCAGAAAAAGAAAAGGAAAGTGCAGGAATTTATTTCACTAGACACCGGAACTGTTTCGGTTGAAATTGCTGAAACTGGTTCTGCATGTGAAATGGAATACTAGCAAGGGGTTTTATGTGAATGTTTGTTAATTAAAGTAATTAACAAAATTCTGAATAAATAAATAAAAGAGTTTTATTTAAATGAGAGCTTGCATTAAATTTGGTGAAAATTTAATGCATGTGAGTGGATTTTTGAGTGGAGGCTCTTTTATGGGAGTGGAGGCTTTTCATTTTGAGTGGGAGCTCCACCCACATGAATGTGGGAGAGGTGGGGGCAGCCCCCATGGCTGGGCGCCATGCCCCTTGGATGCCCCCTCTCCCCTATAAAAGGCCCCCTCTCATCCTCTCAAAGAACACCTCCTCGCGAAGGATCTCTCTCCCCCCTTTAGAATTTCCCCATGGTCTCGGATCAGCGAGATACATGTTCCCGGTGGCTTTTTCTGGAAGGATTTGTTGCTTCCTCTGCTTCGCTGGAGCGAGGCGGAGGTTGTCGGGGTACCCGTACGTGTGTGCGATCACTGATGCACCACTGCTTTGAGGTGCTGGACTTGATCGTGCTGGACCGGCTGGACCAGATGGACTTCATCATGATCTTGAGATTAGCAAGCGTTCGTCTACATCATCCACGAGTACAACCTCGTTAAACGCTATTCGGTCTTTGAGGGTATGTATTCTATGGATGTATATCCACCCGTTGCTTGTATCTAGTAGATAGATCTTGGTACTTAGATGTTTCCATCGTAGGAAAAAATTTGTTTTCTATGCTGCGAACCCTACAGTGGTATCAGAGCCAGGTTCTATGCGTAGATACTTTGCACGGGTAGTACACATATGAGTATGTGGGCGATGATGATCATTTTATTGCTTCTTAGTTGTACTTTGGATATTGGTGGCATAGTGGGATGAAGCGGCCCGGACAAACTTTACATGTCCTCGCACATGAGACCTGTTCCACGCTTGACATGCAACTAGTTTTGCATAAGTGGCTAGCGGGTGTCTGTCTCTCCTACTATAGTCAATATCTAATTTGCAACGAGTTGTCAACAATTTTGTTATCCTCGTTGTGGTTCATGTTCGTAGGTAAGAACGGTTCTATCTTCGAAAGCCCTAAGCCACGTAAAACTTGCAATGGATAAATTAGAGGCGTCTAGTTTAGATTGTTGCTGGGCTAGTGTTATGATATGGTGATGTTGTAAGTAGAAGTATGAGATGATACTCTTACAACACACATAGCGTGTAAGTTCCATAGACCTTGGCCTTACACATAAAGGTATGATAGAGATCATATCACGGTGCACATGATGGAGATCAATGCGGGAACCATATCATTTCACTTATTAACATGTTATGTTTGATTGCATCTTATATTGCTTTTTTGGCGTTTTATTAGCATAATAAGATGATCCCTCATTTAGATATCAAGATAAAAATGTGTTCTTCCTTAAGTATGCACCGACAATGTTTCGTCGCTTCAAGGCATCATGTGATGATCAGGTGTATTTGAATCCACGAGCATATCTCGGGTGTAAGACAGTTACACACGCGAATACTAAGGTTAATACTTGGAGAGCCTAGCATATACAGACATGGCCTCGGAACACGGACTGAAAGGTTAAGCATGAGTCATATATTTTGATATGATGACCATTTGATGCTCGCCTTTGAAGCTACACCGACTCACGTGATGATCGGACTTGGTGTAGTGGATTTGGTTCATGCAATCACCAAAAAGGCACGAGGGATGTCGTTTTTGAGTGGGAGTTCATTTCTAATTTGGATTAGTAGAACTCGATTTATCATAAATTAAATCAAAGTGAATTTTCATAATTTGTTGTAGTCATTGGCATTCGCTCACCACCTTATGCATAGTTGTAATTGAGATAAGAGAACTATAGAATTCTGGATATATACTTTACGAAATGGTATCGTATTGTGTTGAGTGTCAATCTAAAGTTTAAATTCCTATTGCAAATTGAAAGAACATGTTGGGCCCCCATGTGTGGTTTTGGTAATTAATGACAATCTTTATGGACTAATGTGTGTATTAAGTTATACTTGTAGGATTTGTCCATTGGCATCGCTTGAAGCATGTGTTGACTTCAAGGTTGATGAAATGCAAAGAAGATATGTTGGACAAGCTCAATATGCGAGGTCGATGATAAGGAATTAAGAAAGGCGTTCCATCTTAAGAAGGTCAAGATTGTCTACATCAAGCTCAAGTGGAATGCTCAAGGCAAAGGTATAATATTGATAGGTTTTCCCTTTTGCCGGTCTCACGTTGTGTGTGTGAGACCGGGTTTAGGATAGATAACCGTACTATCAAGAGGGGCTCTCATATGAGTAATTCGGTCACATCGTTCGGAGAGAGCTCAAACCTTTGCATACTTCCATCATCATATTTGGTTATTATTTGGTCTTATCCATGTGATGATATAGAGCTTGTGGTAATCTCCATAACAAGCTCTTGTTCATCTAAATCGGATCTCCCATTTGCATCTTGTTGCGATTTTGATTTATGCGGCTTTTCGGTTTCTCACCAAGTGAGGTATATCATATTATTCTACTTGATACTTTCTCACTTGGTGATAATCAATATTTTCACCTTTTATTGTGAAGCCCTTGTCGCCCTCTATCCAACGCAATTTGAATCGGGTCAATCGGAGCTTCCAGTCAAAAGTTATTGCCGTTTGAATATTTGCCTGCTTGTCTGTTTTCTGGGCCGAGCGGTAGTACCGCCCGGACGGGCCGGTACTACCGACCGGGCCTAAAAACGGCCCGTTTTCTCTCTGTCTAGCTAGGTACCTTTTTCCGGTACTATCGACCGGCCCGGTAGTACCGTCCGACCCAGGAAAAATACCCAGTTTATTTGCCCAGTGTTTCCCAGATCCAGATCTGGATTTACTGCTTGCCTTGCATACGCCTGCCTCGCATCTCGCGCCCATCGCTCGCCTCGCGCGCCCGCGCAACTGCCGCCGCCAGCTGGCCCCGCATGCTTGCGTCACCGTGCAGCGCGCGTGCCGCGTGTGCTCTGCGCTTCGCTCGATGCGAGCTGCCGCTCTGCTGCTGCGTGCTGCTGCGCTGCTGCATGCGCTGCTGCCGCTGCTGCTGTGTTGACCGCTGCCTCGCGCGCGAGCCTGCCCAGATGCTGCTTGCTTGCTGGCCCAGCTGCTGCGCAGCGCTGCACTGCTGCGCTGCTGCCTGCCCCTGTACGTACTACCTACTAGCTGCTGCCACGATGCTTGCTCACTGGCCTGCTCATTGATTGGCTGCTAGCTGCTGCATTCGCTTGGTCTCTTCACTGCATGCTCGCGGGCGGTACTACCGGTTAAAACCGGTATTACCGGCCCAGACAGATAAATACCGCAAATAGCTAGATTTTTGGGGCCTCTATTTAAGGTTTGTCCGTTTTCAGTTTAGTCAACTCCTCTCTTATCTATTAGGCTAAATTTTGTCCACACTTGCTCTAGATCTTGAAGCTTGCCTAATCTTTTCCTTCCGATGATTCTTGCCCATTTTTTAGTGGAAGAGAGAGGAGATCTAGCCCCACGTTTTGACCTAACCGATTCATCTCTTTGTGAGTGCATCTTTGGGGATCTAGATTTTGGGGGATTTTGTGTCTCTCTTTGATTCCTCCTCTTTTTTTTCCCCAATAGTTTAGTAGCTTTGTTGGAACTTGAGAGTGAGGGATTTGAGCATCTTTGTGGTGTTCTTGCCATTTGCATTTGGTGCATTGGTTTGAGTTCTCTTTGGAGGATTTGGTTTGAATTGCTCATTGGAGCTTGTCCCTCTTGGGTTCTTGGAATCCTAGACGGTTTTATGGCCTTGGTGGCATTGTGGCCTTTTGTGGCATTTGTTGGGAGCCTCCAATTAAGTTGTGGAGTTGTGCCCCAACCTTGTGAGAGGTTCCGGTTGCCACCGACAAGTGCACCGATAGTGGAAGCGTGGATAGATCCCATTAGAGGAGAAGTTGAACTCTCATATAAATGCTCTAGTTACTAAAATTCTCTTGCATGTTGTGAGCAATGTAGTTCTTTCGTCTATCATGCCTTATTCAAGCGCTCGTGAGATATGGACCAAGCTTCAAGATAAATATAGCAAGTCCAACATTATTGAGGATGATCGTGTTGCTTCCACTTCCGGTCGAGATGAGTTCTCATCCTCTACCACTTCACCAACATGTGACTTTTCACAAGGTAATGATATGGTGAGTGGTAATAGAAATTGCAATATGAATAGTGTGTTCACTATTTGTAATCCCTCATATCTATCTAGTTGCAATGATCTATCTTTGGACCTTAACACTTCTAGCACTCAAAATTCCTCACATGCTTGTGTTAATAGTCCTTGCATATCATGTAGAAATGACTTAAATAAATCTCATGATGATATGCTCATGTTGTCTTGTTGCCATGATAAAAATGCTTCTATTTCCTCTAGTGCTTGTGTTGCTAACCATGTAGAGGAAAATGAAGATTCTATGGGCCAAGACAAGGTCTTGAAGAGAGCTACAAGTGCAATCTCATCATCACCTTCTTCCGGTTCTCACATGTGCCTTATGGCTAAGGGAACAAAGGTAATCTCTTTGGATCCCATTGTATCTCATGATGATGATGAGGTTGAGAATGATAATGATGATTATAGAGGTAAGTATGATATTACCTCTATTAAGAAAATGGGAGAGGTTGTCTATAGTGCTCTCTACAAAAATAAACTTGCTTCCTCCAACCTTCTTGAAATCTTGAATTATGCTATAGAAGGCAATGATCTTATTGAGGAGCAAGAAAACATAATTGATGAAAAGTTTGCACTTGAGCGTGAATATGCTAATGAACTTGCTCAAGTAAAGGACTCCCTTAAAGAAGAACAAACCACCAAAGAATCTCTTGAGGAGACTTTTACTCTAGAATTATCTAGAGTAAAGGAATACCATGATAGAGAACTTGCGGTGGCTAACTCCTTCAAGATTAAAAATGATGAACTTGAAGTTGCTTATGCTAAACTTGTTGAGGATTTTGAGCACCTCAAAAATGGATCTAGGGTCATAAAGGGTGAGCTCATCAAACTCACCGAGTCACATGAGCAACTTAAAGCCTCATATTCAAAAGAGCTTGACAAGTTGCCCTCACCTCTTTCTAATAGTAATGATGCTTGTGCTACTAACTCTATTTCTTGTGAAGCATCTATTTTGAAGGAGAATGTTGAGCTAAAGGCTCAACTTGCTTTGCTAACTAGCAACTATGGGAAATTATAAGAAAGCCATGATAAGCTCTCAAGCTCGCATGAGGATCTCCTAGTCTCCCATGGTAGGCTAAAGTTGGCTCATGAGGCCATCATGTCAAAGGTAACATCTAGTGGGCCTCATGTGGACATTAGCACTATATCTACTCCAAATGTTATATTGCCATGTGCTAGTCCTTGTAATTCATCCTCTCACAACCATGCTATATCTCGTGATGAATTACATTCCATGCCTTGTTGCTCTAACAATGTAGCATCTACTTCCTCTAGTACTTGTATTGAAACTAACCATGTAGAGGAAATCAAAGAGCTCAAGGCTCAAGTCACTTCTTTGAAGAATGACTTGAAAAAGGGTCAACAAGGGAAGGTCACACTCAACAAAATTTTGAGTGTGCAAAAATCCCCCAATGACAAGAGTGGGCTTGGATTCAACTCCAATGTCAAGAACAAGTCCACTATCAAGTTGAAGCACAAAGACAACAAGAAGAATGGCCAAGATCAAGTCAAGAATCCGGCCAACATTGTTTGCTTCAAGTGCAAGGAAGAAGGGCACCACGTTAGATCTTGCCCATTGAAGAAAAAGTCTCTTAGTGTGAAGCAACAAGGGAAGCGGCCTCAAGCTCCACCTCAAGTCACTAATGGGCCCCTTCCTAAGAGGACTACTCGAGCTATCCCTCGAGTTGTGGCTTCACCTAAGAAGAAAGATGGCAAGAGTAGAACTTGCTACATATGCCGTGAGAAGGGGCATATTTCTTCCTCATGCACTATCGGTATCTCCTCATCCAACCCTATCATTATTGATGATGCTTATTCTCTTTGTAAGGATGAGGTTCGCAATGTGTTTGCCAAATTTGTTGGTGCTCAACGTGGATTCAAGAAAAGAACCATTTGGGTTGCCAAGCCTATTGTGACTAACCTCTTAGGACCCAACTTGGTTGGGGACCAACAAGCCAAAACTTGATCAATAGGTATTATTGGAGGGCATTGGAGTCTTGGCTACATTATGAAGAATTGAGGGATCTTCATCAATTATTATTGTCAAGCCAAGCCATTTGGATTATCATGATTATATTATATTTCCAATGTTCCTCCTTGCGGTAACATATGCTAAACTCTTTACATTGAAAGTTACTCGCCCCCTTGTGCATGTGTTGGTTTTGTATCTTCCATGCTTTTGTACATGTTGTGCTTTCCACTTTTCAAAACCTTTTCACATCCTTGTTAAATCACCACTTATTCTATGAGCACCTTCTTGAGAGCATAGTTGTCATTCTTGTGTTTGTTCCATAACTTGGTTAATTATGTCATGACTTTGATGCTTGTATCTCTGATATCTTTACTTCTAGTCTTCACTTAAACTTAAGAGGTGCCTTGGCATTTATATTATGCTCTACAAACAAAGGCTTGCGAAGGTGGGGAAAATTACGAAGATGCCTTGCGGGAGCAATCACCAACCGTGTTGCACAATTAACCAATGAGTGATAATTGCTCATTGATTTCTCACATAAATAACACACAAGCTTAATCGAGATAAAATGAGATTACTTCACAAGACTGAACAAAAAGAGTAGTTCTTAGCATTTTTAAACATAAATACATATAATACATTTAAAATAGAACATAAGATTTAATAAAAATTAAATAAAAAAAGAATTGTCGGAATGGCGTTCATCTTCAATGTGCTGGCGTACAAGCTAAACTAAATGACTATCATTTATTTATACTAAACATTTATACTTTTTCATAACTCATTTACAATATATAAAACTGAAGTGAATATATATTTATATAGGAATAACAAATGAAAACATATATAACAATGATGTTAAGAACACAATGTTTTTGTTATACAATTTTAGCGATCCATTTACAATTGCAATAATTTTGAACCGTGGTCTAAAATAAAAATTGCATTATTTGTTTCATTCTTATTTTCCATTTAAACACTATCATTAAATTAATCTTTTGATATCCATGAAAAAATAAATCCCATGCCTTGATGGGTTAATATGTGGCACTTAGATGTATTATACTAGTGTATATGCATGTATCCTCGTGTACTTGTAATCTGAAATATCTTTATGGAGAGTTCTAAAATGCACGGTTTAACAAATATCTTAGGAGAATTTTTATGATATGTCTGAAAATTCTTGTGTATGAGGTGTTTACAATCGGTTTGTAGTTGAATACTGGAACCTTAGCGCACAAACATGCCGAATTCAGGCATATGGGGGGGCGACCTCCCACTATAGGATTAGTCATGCAACTCTACGAGCCGTGATAATTACTATGATATTTATTTTCATTTTACCAATCTCAGTAGTATTCATATACGAATCTATTTTCAAAGTCTGTGAGGCTTTTTTATAAAGACCATCTAAAACATAGATATATACACACACACCATCATACACATGCACACATAGCTATTACTGAAGACCTATCGGTGGGAATATCATCTCTTACTTAAAGAACAAACCGCGCCACTGAAAAACCTAAGATTTGATCTCTCGTTCTCGCACGTATTACATCTACAGCCTAGTAGACATCCAACCGATGGTTGCTTTTCCAAAGTCGATATATGAAGGATGGTGCTCAATTGTTCACACCAATCGATATCGCACAAACATGTTGAATTCTATCGAATGTTGTTGTGTTATATAGCGACAACACATCTACTTGGAGATGCACCGGGTGGGTCGATCGCCACACCTTAAGTTGCACTACATGTCAGCCTAATAATGTTGTTGATATGTTCCAACATGCTACTACTGTCTGCTAATAGAAGCCTCCAACAAGCCGAGACACGAATAAAGATGGCCAATCCATCTCTATGGGAACAACATCCCCAAGCATGTCACAGAATTGGCTTGAAATTTCCTCTATTTCGCCCGTTTGAAGATAAGCAACGTATAGGGAAGGGGTCGAGTCTCCGATGAGCAATGTGCCGCTCTTTTCACCGGACAACAAGCAGAAGGCGTCACCAAGAGGTTTATTCTCCGGAGGTTTAAGCTCTATCACCTTAGTGAGGTACTCCCTCCGTTTCAAAATATAAGATGTTTTAGGTTTGTGAAGAAAATGAATCTAGACATGTTTTAGTGTGTAGATTCATCCCAAAGTTGAGTGAACCTACATACTAAAACATGTCTAGATTCATCTTCTTCACAAACCTAAAACATCTTATATTTTGAAACGGAGGGAGTACAAGTCTTTGCCGTCGTCCCTCCATGCATGCCCAGATCTCTAGCCGGAGATCTCCCTTTTCCGTGCGCAGACAAGACAGGCAAAGGGTTCCATCAACGGTAGCCACCTTACAATTCCGGCGGGCGGGCTGCTCAATCGAAGCCAAAGATAGCTCCGTTAAGGAGGCACGGGGATGGTAGTATCAATGGTCAAAATGTTTGATTGGTCATCGTCATCTGGATACCCTTCACCCGAGAGCCAGTGAGCCATGCCGTGGCCGGACATGGCGACATGGCGCTGCATGTACGGCCATAGCGCGGTTCCGGTGAGCTTTGGAAGGGTGGACCAGCCCGGCTCCGCGGACGAGAACACGTACGCTATATACTCCAGACCACCGTAACGGTCGTCGGCAAGGACAACGGCCACCACCTTGAAGAATGCGGAGTATTCTGGCACCGGCGACGGTGGTTTTTGTCCGTGTGATGAGCGACAGTCTTCGCCTGTTAGGAGGGCGTAACTCCTCCTAACACGTCCGTACGCGTGTATATAAGATCGCATCATGTCCATGACCTGCTGGTTCCTTGCCATCTTCTACTCGGCCCCGGACTCATCTTCAGAGTCGGTTTGATGTTCTATCTAGGCATACATTTTTGAAAGAAACAACACCAAATCCCATGATCCATATACAGCACCTGACGTTGGATATAATATGAAGTGACCTGAAAATCTCTTAATCAGTGTTTTTTCTTCTCTTTTCATATTCAGTTTTTTTATGAGAGTCATCATATTAGTAAGTTTTTTATGTTAGTTGCCACACATCTCCTATATTCTAGGCCCACGACAAATTTCCAAATGGATCTCTACCTCGAAAAAAAGGACATACCAACATGTAAACCAGGCACAGGAAAATCCTCCAAAATATTAAGCAGACACTATTGTTATCTCATCTCTTCTAGGCAATTCGGTCTAACTTACAGTCTGGTTGACTTAGTTTCTTACATGTGTGTTCCATCACACGCAATCATTGTTCTGACAATTATACTGACGAGCGAGCCCCGTCACCTGATCTGCCGACCGCGCGCATCCCAGGTTCAAGGATTCGATCCCGCATTATTCATCAATTGCCCTATTTCCCTGCTCTAGCACTCCGCTCCACTATTCTTGTACCTCCCCCCGCCGCACCGTTCCGTCATGCACCGCCCTCCCTCTGACCTCTATTCATCACCTCGATGCCGTCCCCTCCCTTCCCTCTCTTCTTCCTGCCATGACCTGTCCTGGAGTGGTCAGGAGGCTAGAAGCGAGAAGTTGAGCCGACCGTTGGTCGCACGATCACGACGGTGGACGTGAAGTGGATCCGACACAAAGATGGAACCTGCACAACCGGAGAGCATGAGAGAGGGCGACAAAGGGGAAAATGACACGGGAGCAAAGCTCTTCAGCTCTAGAGATCGGTAAATGTGCCTTTCGGCCTGCTAGAAAGGTAGGAACTCTAATTCTATCTCTTCCCTTTTCAATTAGAGAGTCTATTCTAGTGGTAATAGCTAAGATGT
The DNA here is from genome assembly GCA_916181665.1 of Avena sativa. Lineage (NCBI taxonomy): Eukaryota > Viridiplantae > Streptophyta > Magnoliopsida > Poales > Poaceae > Avena > Avena sativa. Next base: position 442,489,381 of record OV702282.1, on the reverse strand, counting down.
GTGTTCATAACCATAGGACGTTCTCCGCATCCAAATTCTTACTAAAGATTCGGCATGGGTCTTAGACTACAACTTTGGACGATGGTAGAACTACAGTTAGCGCCGGTTTGATTATCGACTGATAGTAGACATGACAAACCTAACTTATGTAACTTGTACGTGGAATTTGGAAAGTTCTCAATTAGAGAGAACGAGGAATTCGTATCCAGGTACTACGATATAAATTCTCGGTCTTTCTGCGATATTAGGACCAATGAGACCTTGGCAATGATATGGGGTAAACATCCGGGGACTACGACTGTGTTGATGTCTATCCACATTTTTAATAAAGAGACTATGAAAGAGACCGTCAACAATGATTTTGAACCACCTGGAACACAAACAACTTAACCAACCATAACAGAGCAGCCTTTCCTCGTGGTACCGAGCACAAACAACTTAACCAACCATAACAGAGTAGCCTTTCCTCGCGGTACCGAGCGCAACCGACCAGCTTCTCCTTGAGCATGATGCCTTGACAAGCGAGCATGAAGACATAGAAATGGGGGCACTAAGGACCATTTTGTGTTCGGAGATGATGATGACGAGAAAGCATATCTAGATGTTGTTGCCGATCCTGATCGGATGGAAAGTGGGAAATATTTGGTTGATCCGGACTTTGAGCCCAACTATGGGATTGATAAGGAAGAGGATGGTGAAGATGCTGAAATGAGATGCTGAAATGAGATGTTGAAATGAGATGCAGATATGATGATGAAGACGAGGACATGCCAGTGACACTTTGACAGGGATATCCCTATAATTGACGAGTGGACTATCATTGAGATTGTGGAGGACTACAGATACCTAGTTGTCACCTTTGTAATAAAAGTTTGTTTTGATTATATCACTGAAAAGACTAACTAGAAAAGATTTGAGTGCATTATAAGGAAAGTAAGGTGTATAAGTGGAGATTGCATGCATCCCCAATGAGGGGTGGACACTCATTTTAGGTTGCAATGACTAACTTTTGATTAATTTTTCAGATTTTTATTGTGTGAACCTCGTATTACTCCTCGATAGTTGTCGTATTGCTTCTTGATAATTTACATTTTCCGAGGTGAAGCCTCCTCGTTACCTGACATGTACTCTTTTCCATATTATGGATGTCCTCAGAATTGTGAAATCATCTTGAAACTTTTTTATGCTGAATGGTGAAACAACAGTTTGTTGCAACTGCCTTAGTAACAAGTGTGACTCCTCCTCCTACTGTGACTATTTTTAGGTGCTTTCTTAATTGAATGTTATGTTTGAATGAAAAACCATAATTTAGAAATGTGTTGGTGCTCGCTGTGTTAGCTAAGGAAATTGTGTATGCTCCTTTCAGTGATAAAGTGTTATTGTTGAATCACTTGTTGAGCCTGTATAGGCCGCAGATGAGATAGGCATATGTCTGTCAGGCCATGGATTTGGCTTTTCATTGTTGGCCCCTTGTTGTTGTATTTTAAGTTCTCTGACCTCAATTTCTAGTTAAACTTTTATAACTGTTCTTCCTCAAGTTCATCATCAGAATTTCCATTGCATATGGATGGAATTTAAATCCCTGTACATGGGTGTCATTTGTGGCAAAAAACCTGGTTTATCGAACAATACAAGCACTTTTTAGGTTCTCTAGGTATGTTATTTACAATTTTGTTCCCAATTTCCCTAAATTGCCCATTTTTCTCTACTAATGGATTTCTTGGGGTAGCAAGTGTGTTTTTTCTTGTATTTGAAAATATGATTTTCCATATTGTCTGGCATACCCATATACTGACTGGAGTGTTGTTGTCTTCTGACATAGCACATTGTGTTTAATATTATCCTTAATACCACTGGGCAATTGATCAAGAAATAAACCTTGAGGTAAGTAAGATATGCATCTCTTCATCGCTTTCATCCAATTTTTGTAAGCATTGATATAACTGTCGACAATGGTTACTTGTTTTAGTTGTTGCAGTTGTTCCATTGGGTCGATCTGTTGGGTACATGGAAAAGTTCCAACAGTACTTTGCAAAGCTCAGGCGATTTAAATGCTTGCAGATTCAATCCCGAGATGCCGAGCCAAGTTTTGGCTTGTCTTACATGACCAAGACCCCATTTTTTTTGTCTCTGATATCAAATAATTCCATCTAGTGAAAATACATCTCCCTTCGATCCATATTAATTGACTTTGATTTGTTAAAATTTGGATGAACCTATATACTAAATAGTGTCTAGATTCATTCAAATCTAAACAAATTTGATTCAATTAATATGGGCCGGAGGGAGTATTTACATTGTAGAATCTAGGCTCCTGGGTTTCTGTAGAGATGGTAGGTAGCTCGACGTGTGGTGTTATGATTTGGGGTTTATAGAAGGTTTGTTGGTCGTGTGGAACAGGATTAGCCATTAATTTGGTGGCGGTGTTGTAAGCGTGATTTGAGGTCGCGGAATGGAAGGTCTCTATTATCTAAGATACAATAATAATCCCTTTCTTTATTAAATAGCATGCGACATAACCAAAATACCTAAGATACCTTGCTAAGAAACATCTAGTTGTTAGTATTTGGTACTCCATACTTGAAGAACAGGAAATGTGTACTGCATATATAGACCTTAATATGAACGAAAGAAATCATGAGACACAAGGCTATCCTTGAAGACGAAGTGACCACCGGCCGGGTTGCCGCTAACAAATTCCATCCGCTTGACGATCCTCTTCTCCGTGAGATGGTACAACGCGGCGGAACTCGTGGCAGCAATCGTATCGGGTGCAGCGGCAACAAGAATCACGTCCGGAAAGCCTGTACCCGTCGACCAACGTGCATCGAATAGCGGTGGCAGGTCGATCCGGAGGCGATGTGACCAGCTCTGGTCGTCGTCGTAATTCTCGAGCACCCAGAGCTCCATCGAATCTGGACGCTTTTCAGCGGTTACCGTGGCGGCAAGCCTGCCGTCCAGCTCCAGGAGACATAGATCGCCGGCGTTATAGTAGTGCTGGTCCCCCGGCTGCCGATCCGGGCGCAGCATGAGCCGGAACGACTCCGACACCGTGTCGAACGCCAGGATCTTCCCGGCGCTGGTGGCTAGAGGATGCTCCATCCAGTGAAGCTTTCCCCGGTAGTTGACGCAGCGTTTGGGGACCGGGCTGTATGGCTGGACGACGATGTTCCCGGCGACCGCTCCTAGCCGGCGAGGAGCTCCCGAAGACACGGCCGAGAAAACATAGTGCGCCGCCGAGCCTTCGTCGACGAAGCGGTCTAGGTATTCCGGGTGGAAGGGGGTTAGCCTTTGTTGTTCATTGGCTAGGACGAGAAGCCGGTGCTGGCCGGATGGGCCATGGTGGTAAAAGCCGCAGAGCAGCACCAGGTAGCCGCAACAGGCAGGTGGCGTCACGTCCAGCCAAGTCCCTTGCCTGGTCACCGGGTTGCACACCATGAACAGATTGGGGTGGTACTTCGTCGCCGGGGGTATGTCGAACAGCAATAGCCCATGGCAGGAGAACACAAGGCAGTTGGCATTACAGTGCTCGGGGCGTTTGAGCTCACGCCGGCTCCTCGTCGAGTCGTCATCTTCGTCCACCTGTAGGGATAGCGGGATGGTCTCGAGAGCCAGTTGATGATGAGGCCGTCCTCCTGATACGACAAGCAGCTCGGCGGGCTGCCGGTCGGCGTGGGCTGAAAGGAACGAGCGGTCGGTGGTGATGCGGCGCCACGCCTTGCACACGGCCCGGGAGCGGAGCACGGAGGCTGACGGTAGCCGGAGAAGGATCTCCCATACCACGTCGTCGTCCAGGGCTACTTCACCCGGCGACGGCATCGAGTCGATCATGGTTGTATCGATTCTTCTCTTCGTATACACGTCTGATGTATTTAGATGCATTGTCAACATGTTTGTCCGGTTCGGACTGCTTTTGAAGTGGAATCCGCTTCGGATCACTACCATGCATGCATGTGTCCCTCGAAGTTGATTTTTGTTTTTTCAGCACAATCCGTTTCCGATTTGCAGACTACTGGTTCCATGAATTGCCATTTTGATGGAACCCACAAAATACACAAAACATGTGACTCAGATCCTACGCGAATGATATGATTGCAAAACATTAATGTATTTGTATGTTTAAATTTATAATTAACTTGGCCATATTGGCATGATCAACTAGGGTTTCACATCATCTTTTTACTACGATTCAAAGTGCAGACACAGAAAAATTATCTACCCAATAATTGTCCTAAGAAAAACTATATGAAATTTGGACAACCAAAAGATTACATGAATTAATTAACATATAGTCTACCCGTTTCAAAAAAACCAAGGCACATAAATTTCGTCAGAAGTCAATGCTTTTACAATTTGATAAATTTTATAGATAGAAATATTAAAATCTAAAATACAAAATTAGTATCAACCAATCCACCACAAATAATATATATTTCCTTTGTGGTATTTATGCAATATTGTAATGAAAGTTTTGCAAACCCTTACCAAGACAAGAGACACGACACAAGTTGAATCCAACTCGAAACTTTGGGACGCACCACCATGTGGGCTCTAGGTAGGGATTAGCCGGCATGGGCAACAAAAAGGAATTTTTTGTGCCAGCCATGGCTTCCTAGACCAAGTCAAGGTTCATTGAAGTAAGAATTTGCTTGGCTCAATGGGTTTTTATGGACAAGTTGCTAGACATAAGTGCCAATACCAATGGGTAAAATGACACTGGCAATCGAAATGCCGATATCAGAGCACCAACCTCAATTTGGCTCATCGGAGCCACATCAGAGCCACATCGGAGTCGGCAACCATCGATCCACCCCCTAGACTAAGAATATTCCCCACACTCAACATCATGGGTTACCTCTTTTGAAAATCGAACTTGAGCCCATGGTACCGAGTGTTTTCATCAGGTTGCGAAAGTAGAGTAGTCAAGGAGGAGCTATGAAGGAGCATCATCATCTATGAACAAGCTATATAGCAGTGGATGGGGAGGGTACTCCTTAATCCTTTTGTAAAACAAATACAAGAAGATAGAAAGGAAGTGGAGATAATTACGAGATTAAGTTGAGGCGTTGCGGGAGCAATCACCAATAGCGTTGCACAATCAACCCAATGGATGATAATTTCTCAAATATTTTTTATGCCAATTAACATCCAAGCTTAATCAAGATAAGATGAACTAATACACAATCCGGAATGAGAATATTAGCTCTTATTATCTATTAAACAAAAATTATATACAATATATTTCCATAAAATAAAACATCAGATTCACTAAGATTTAAATTGGCCAATCTGCAATTCCACAGTCCTAATAAAATTAGTTATTGTAATTTATTAAACAAAAAAATCTGGTCTTAATGGTCGTGGCCTGCCATGTGGCAGATTTTTTTTTTAAAAATGATTATCATTTATTTATACTATTTTTTTTTACTTGTTTATAACTCATTTACTACATATACAACTTAACCTAGTATATCTTTATATATGATTAACAAATGAAAAATATAAAAGTGATGCCAAAAAACAAATTTTTTTGATATACAATTTTAGCTATCCATTTACAATTGCAATAATTTTGAACCGTCTACAATGGAAATTACATTATTTTTCCTTCTTCTTTTTTATTTAAACCCCATCATTAAAACCAATCTATCAACATCCCTAAAAAAAATAAATCAAGCCTTTATGAGTTAATATTTGGCACTTTGATGTATTATAGTGTGTATGTATGTCCCCTATTGTACTTCTATTCTCAAATACCTTTCCGTAGAGTTCTAAAATTCATGGTTTAACAAATATCTTGAGAGAGATGTTTTATGTAATGTCAGAACATTCTTGAGTCTACGTGGTGTATATATAATTTGTTTTTAATTAAATAATTCACATTGCTTGATTTGTTATTATTCCATGGTCAATTATGTACTTCATGTCTCTCTAGGTTAACTAATAATTTAGCAACACAAGTGTATTTTATAGTATATTTAAATAACCGCAGTTCTAATGGACACATTTTTTTCCATTTTATGTTTTCTTGACTGAGAACTCCACCACCAAATCCCCTGACATAGAAGTGATGTGCAAACCCACTTCCTCTATATCTCTAGATTTGCAAACTCACTCCTTCTAACCACAAGACTAACCTACATTGCCATGATTTATGCACTCATGTGCTTGTCGATCTTGAAAACAAGTTATCATGTTAGAATTATGTGATACACAAATGTCTATCTTAGCTGGTTCTGTTCTAAGATATTTGAATACCTTTAGTGTCGCATAATTTGGTGACTTGCACATGAAGAGACATAAAATGACACCATGTTTCTCTCTTGTACAGACTAGTTTGCACCACTACCATATCCGTACTACTTTCCGACGTCCCTCGTAAAACTTATGTTCTTTGCTTTGATCACGAGCAGCGCTATGTATAAGTTATGGGGGCACCGCCCCCATACTTGGAAATTTACTAAAGCAAAGAAATTAGGGAGTCATATGAAAAATAGAACCATTTGTCCTCCCCCAACCTTTCATATTTTCCGTTTCCCCTAGCCTTTCTCAGCTAGGTTTTCCCCTCGCTTTCATCCCTATTATTACTTGCCCGAACAGTGCTCATCTCCACTTTCCTTTGGGGTTGATTTGTTCTTTGCAATGTGGTCCTGAATTAAGTCTCCACTTAATTCACATGGTCTCTCCTTCTCCATGGAGTTACAACTCTCGCACCGATGAAATATATTAAACAATGACATGTGGTGGTTTTACTAAATTCAATTTATTAAATTTAAGGGACACCTATGCGCGAGGTCTTATTGCAGTCGACAATTTCCCAACAAGAATAATGATATCTTACGTGTATTAGAGATTGTTTGTAGTGGTGAATGGTGCCCAGTTATTGTTTGAATATCTGAGTAGTGATGTTTGTATGGAAACTTCTTAAGGTTGGACTAAGCTCGACCTGATGGCATTCCTAACCCCATGGAATCACCAATTACATACATAATGTTGTTTTCATGATTTTCATGTAGTGAGTATGAACACTTGAATCATATTGTCTTTAGTAATTATGATAGTCATGAATCTAATATTTGTTGCCATGCCATGGCTAACATGAATTCCTGGTCACACCGCTTTGCTCTAAGGATCTCTGCCCTAATTCAACAATCATTTAAACCATCATCACACCTGCTTCTCAGTAGTTTTTCCCATTTCTCACTGGCTTGTGCACAACCTCCTTTTCGTGAAACAATGCACATAAAAGACGGGATCCTATGACATTTGCAACTAGATGTGGACTAATTAAGGATGGACATGCCATACCATACACATACCCTTATAGATTGTGGGTATAAAAATCTATCTAAATCCTTAACTATGGATATAAAATTTGCACATATAAATATCCACTCGGGTAAATCAATATTGCATGGTAGTTCACAGGCTCACTCTCATTGTATCTGTGGAACCCAGGGTCCTCGGATCCCGCCTGGACAAGCCGTCACGAAGACTTCTGCCCGGGGAGTGTGCGTTCACGGCCCTCGTAGCCATGAACGTCCCATCTAGCCGCCCCCTCTGACGGGGGATCGAGGTGTCAAGAGAGCTTACGCCTAGGGAGCTAGGCCTCGGAGCTTCCCTACCACGCGAAGACCTGGAGAGAAGTCTATCCATATTATCCTCCTTCAAAATATAGGTTACACTCCTTCCCATTAGCGGCCTCTAGGCTTCGCGAATTTGTGGTAGAGATGGACAAGAAGGGGAAGACACCTGAAGCTTCAAAGGGGATAGGTATAACTTATGATTTTATAGTCAATTGAACAATTGAAGCAACTTTGAATTTGTGGTCAATTGAACTATAATGTTTTCAATTGCAGATTTGAAGAAGTATTTTGTGCCACTTGCTAGTGGAAACACCCCGAAACCAAGCACACATGATGAAAGTACGTACAAATGCTATATGAACTAGAGAGATTGGCAATCTAATTTCAATATATAGCTTGAAAATAATATATTATCAATATTTTTAGATACTTTAGAGTTTGCCCGACCTTATTAATTTTTTCATTCGCCACTGACTATACTTGAAATAGGCTTTCGTCTCGCTATATTAATATAGCACACACACTGATACAAGAGTTTGAACAAAGAAAAGCTGGGAAAACAACACAAACATGCCCAAAGAAAAAAGAAACAAAGACAATGGTGAATTGACAGAAGGTGATGACTCGCGATCGCTGCACCCTCCAACTTATGCCCACCACACTCCCAAGCACCCCGTAGCGCCGAGTATCAAGCATCACCTTCAAGAAGGGGAGCACCATCGACACGGAGCTGCTCAAGCAGCACCTTCAAGAAGGGGAGCACCGTCGACGCGGAGCTGCTGCCCGGACGCGCTGGCCCTAGGGTTTCCCCCGACACTCAGAGTAAAGTGGACAGAGGCTTCCCAAGACGCCCTCCAGGAAGGAATGGTGCCACTCGAAGGCGGCACCGCGTCAGAGTCGGACGGCCCGACAGAGATTTCTCCCGCCCCCTGTCCACAAATGGCACAACGACGCACCACCACCAAACTTCGACACCCACCAACACGCGCCACCACGATCAGGAAGTCACCAACACCGTCGCTTCGTGAACGCTGGCTCGCAACCTGAAGGACGAAGAGACACGACATCGCCGGACCGGGAGAGAGCAGCCTCGCAGCCGCGCGGGAGGAGCCCACCTCCACCGCCGAGAGGCGGTCGTCGACCGGACAGAACAGGGAGGGCACACCAGGCCTTGGCAGGGCCCAGCCGGGCCACGAAGGGCCCATAAAGCCCTGGTCGCCCTGCAACAACAAGCGGGGCACGAAGCCGTCGTCCCCAGTCTAGCACCGTCGCCGCCTCCACCTCCAGCGAGCACAACCGCCATGCCTGGCCTGCACAAGCCCATCTGGACCCGCCCGTAGATGGCTAGATCTGGGCCGGGACATCCGCCGGCGGAGCTCGGTACCCAAAGCGCCCTGCCTTGCCGATGCCACCATGTCGACGCCGCCACCAGCCATCACCCGGCCACGCCGGACCAGCCCCTCCCGAGCTGCACCGCCGCCTAGGGTTACAGAGCCCCGACTCGCTCACCATGGCGCGGGGAAGGACAAGCCGCCGCCGGCATCGCCCAGGCTTCGCCCGGCGACCCTTGCCGGCGGTGGTGACGGAGGGAAGGGGTGGAGGGGGGGTGGGGGGGTGGGGGTGGGGGGGTGGGGGGCGAGAGCTCGCGCTGTCGAAGCGTTCTCTTTTAGTCGCTTTGGTTCTATTGATTCGCCACTGACTATACTCATGCGCTGCTCACGACTTGATAGGTAGGATATTGGTACTGGTCAGACAGGAACAAAATGTGACCATACCCTGCCCTTAGGGCTAGGTACCGCGGGGTACCCATTACCCACTTGTTAAAAAAATGAATAGCAATACTACATTTAGCCCTATCTAGCCTAGGACTTCATATGCACGATCGCAAAAATCCCATTAATGTGGTATGAGTTTTATGAGATGTAACCACATAGAAAACGAGGGATGGAAATAGTAATACCAAAGTTGAAAAATATAGGATAACAATAATGTCTATTTGACAAACACAAATAAAGTAGCATCAACAAATAATTTGACACTGTTCGTCCATCGAGCTCCAACCATATGTACCTGTCTGTTGCTTGACAATTTGACTTGATCAAACTCATGCCCAATAAAACATAGATCGAGGTCGGTTGCTTGTCTAAGAGCAAAAATGAGTGATGGTTGGTGGCGTCTGACATGCATATGTGACCGCAAAAATGAGTACTTGGTCGTGTTTTAAAAGCATTGAAGTACAATAATTAACAGTACTGTCAATGTTTAATTAACACATGCAAGATTTTTTCACGTCACATATCACAGATGTATCCACTTGACATGACATTTTCATGCACTACGGATTAATGAAGGGACCACCATGATGGCAGTTGAGGAGAAGTACTTTTAAGACATATCTTTGACGAAATCTTTGATTGTAGCTAGTTATATATATGTATAAAATCCAATAAAACGATGATTTTCTAAAATTAATAATTGAGACAAATCTATACTTTTTTATGCAATATGTAATTTGAATATTAAAATGTTATTCGTAGTCCGTTTTGTAAAGATTAACCCAATACACCAGCAATTTTTTCACTTTTTTGGCACAACATCTGTAAGTACGATCGAGTATCGATAATCTCCACCGACACATCAGTCCGTTAAGTACGTGACTTAGTGTATTGATCCTTCTACGCCTTGGCTACTAGTAGTACGTACATAGTATAGTCGTTAACTTTCAAGATTTCTCGACTCATGCTTGTTTACACGTACGTACGTTTGCCAACCTTGCCCGTCTGATCGCGTCAGAAAATAATCTATCGAACAAGTACAGTTGTACAACAGAAATGCTACACCTACGGAATGTTTTCTACAAAATGATCTTACGGGATGATGTGTACTCACATGATTGGTGCTAATCAGTTTCCATTCCGTGTTTTCAGGTGAGCAACTGCTCCACTCTTTCACCACGTCAGTCCGTAAGTAAAATTTTGTAGGAAACAGTCCGTAGATATAGCATTTCTGGTTGTACAATACGAAGCCTCTCTAGCTAATTAATGAGGCCTAACTCCAACACCGCCATTAGCTAGCCGATCTACTACTCGTTAAAGTAGATCGGGACATCGTAATATATTAACTCCCTCGGAGTACTCCCTCCATTCATCATTTATGTATTAAGGAAGTAACTAACCGTCCCTATGGCGCAGGAAAGTGGATGTAGCTAGCTAATTAAGCTAATCGACAGTGCAAGCTGGTGGTAGCTGCCTCTTGCAGTCGAGTCACTACACAAACAGAAGAGATCGAGGTAGAGGTATAGGCAATAGAGTACTGCTCGTACGTTAAAGTGTAATTAGTCACGGGAAAAGTCGCCCTAATTCCTCCTTAACGCGCATGGTCCATTGATTCGATCTGAGACTACAAGCAAAAGCGATTTAGTCACAGGAAAGCTAACACTGTGCAGTTGGAAAAGTAGAAATGATAAGAGGTTGATCGGATGAAAGGTATCAACGCCCTGGCCGTTTTGGAGCTCAGAGACTTAAAGTAGTAAATTGAAAATTAAATATTTCACTACGGGAAAAAATATCGCTGCCGTTGTAGACATGTCTTTGCCGTGTGCTAAACGGACCGGAACACGGCAAAGTCTGTCTTTGCCGTGTAACTCAGAAAGTACACGACAAAGTACGTGAACACGGCAAATTTTTGAAAAAAAACACGGCAAAAAAATACACACGGCAAAGACCCACAAAGAAACACGGCAAAGAAAATACACTCGGCAAAGTCGACAACGGCACACGGCATATGTGTTGTCACGACAACGAGGTGGGACCCGTGACCCCACAGGTTCATTTGATGGGAGGAGCTAACGGCTGCAGACGGTGGTCCCTTTGCCCTATGCACGCCGGTCCTTTGTCGTGTGTATTCTGCAGTATACACGGCAAAGGGCATTTGTCATGTGTATTCCGCAGTACACATGACAAAGTCCTTTTTTTTCCTCTTTTATCACATTACTCTTATGAAAATTATAAAAAATCATTCAAATTCAGAAAAATACAAATAATATATCAAAATTTGTAGAAAAATAAGATCTATCTATCTACACTCAAATATTAGATATTTATATTGAATAAGAATCTTTATGCTCGCCGTTTTAAACATAATTTAAAACATATATTAAAAATTCAAAAATGATCGAAACAATGTGAAACCTTCGCGTGGTGTCATATTATGTGACATAGTTGGTAGGAAAAATATCAAACTTGGTATATTGATTATGTCTCAAAAATATCTTCACAAAATGACCTATCTCATTCGAGGTTTCCTGGCTTTCGGGGTCAAATGACCAATGTTATGGCTAGAATCAAGGTATAGTTTGTGATAATATGCCTGATGGCTCGGTTGATGTGGAGCCTGTTGGGAACCCCAAGAGCAAGGTCTAAAGCAGCAAGAAGCAAGTCTTCCATCAGTAGAGACCGAGGTTATCGAACCAGAAGGAAGAAGAAAACGTCACACAAGTGTTGCAAGTAACGCGGAGATATGCACAACATAAACTCAAGACTTTGCCCCAAAGAACAGTGAGGTTGTCAAGCTCACTGGTTTGCTGTAACAAAGGATTAAACGTATAGTGTGAAAGGTAATGGTTTGCAACAAGTAAACAAGTAACAGTGGAAGATGTATCAATGGTAAAGATTGGACCGGGGTCCATAGTTCACTAGAGGTGCTCTCCTTAGATAAATAACATGGCATGAAGGGTAAACAAATTATAGTAGGGCAATTGACAGAAACTGAGCAAGGCATAACAATGCAATTACTAGTCAGAAAGATCGTATGTGGTTGATTGGGCATTACAACAAGATACATAGACCGCCATCCAACTGCATCTATGGCTAGAAGTCTACCTTCAGGTTATCATCCGAACCCCCTCTAGTATTAAGTTGCAAGCAATAGATAACTGCTTTAAGCAAAGTGTGTAAGATAAACAGTTCACATGTTCCATGAACAAGAGACCGTTATTTTCTCCCTAGTAGCAACATCACATCTACAACCGAAGAGATTTCTGTCACTTTTCTTGGAAACTAGAGGCATAAACCCACTATCGAGCATAAATACCCCCTCTTGGAGTCACTAACAACTACTTGGCTAAGATAGCTACTAACAACAGAGAGCATGCAAAATCACAAACAACACAGACATGATAGAATCATAAAGACAAAACCATTAAACAAACCAACATAATAATCTCAATATCCATCGGATCCCTGCAAACACAACATGCATGATTACAAATAGATTAGATCTTGATCATGAACGGAGCTCACAAGATCTATACATGAAAGCACAAAGGAGGAGATACAACCATCTAGCTACTACATGGACCCATAGTCTAAGGTGGAACTACTCACGCATCATACCGGAGAGAAGGCCTCCGACATGATCTCCCCTCCGACAGGGTGCCGGGAAGAACTTCAGATTCCCCCCGATCTAGGGACGATGGTGGCGGCGACTATAGACGGTTTCATGGATATTTGATCAGGTGCTCAGGGTTTCTGCATCGGGGGCTTATAGGCGAAGGGGGGGACCGAGGGGGCAGCCAGGGCGACCAAACCTTGGATCTCCTCTGGACTTCTTGCTCCCCACGGAAAGTAATTGACTTTGTCCTTTGTCCCGTCCAATTCCGAGAATATTTCTTTACTAACTTTTCTGAAACTAAAAACAACAGAAAATAAACATCTGGCACTGTTGCAACTTGTTAATAGGTTAGTACGAGAAAACATGTAAAAAGCACCTCAAAGTGTGGACAAGTAAAGCAAAGTAGATACAAATCAAGCATGGAGCATAAAAAATTATAGATACATTTTCAACGTATCAATGCCCATATTATGCATGCGTGTGCATCATGGAATGGCGAATAATGTTGCAGGAGGAAGTTTTCCTTTTCGTCGCACCAAAAAGCCATTTTCCATTTTCCGAGCGTACAAAACGGGGGATTTTATGAAGCAACCACCAAATGGCTAATTCAAAATGCTACCACCCTATTTTTTCAAAAATACTAGACCACCTTAAATGAAAAATGTCCCAACGGGGGGGGGGATCTCAAACCTTTCCGTCCACTCCAGGTGAAAAAGACAAATTCCTACCGAATCGGTAGGAAGTGGGTCAGATATGAACTACAGGTACATGATCTGATGGGCATAATTTTTTACAAAAATCATTTTAGGTTCACAATATGCTATTTCATCAGAGATCCAATAAAAGTTTAGAGAGGCTCAACTCCGAGCTAAGAATCTTCATACCCGTCGTTCGACAAAGTTTGTCGATAGTTTAAAAGAGTCCTAAAAAAATTCAAAAACGATCGAAACAATGTGAAACCTTCACGTGGTGTCATATTATGTGACATAGTAGGAAGGAAAAATATCAAACTTGTTATATTGAATATGTCTCAAAAAAACCTTCACAAAATGACCTATCTCATTCGAGGTTTCCTGACTTTCGGGTCAAATGACCAATGTTATGGCTAGAATCAAGACATAGTTTGTGATAATGTGCCCATATTACGCATGTGTGTGCATCATGGAATGGCGAACAATGTTGCAGGAGAAAGTTTTCCTTTTCGTCGCACCAAAAAAATATTTTTCATTTTCCGAGCAGAAAAAACGGGGGAAGGGTGGGGGTTATGAAGCAACCACCAAATGGCCAATTCAAAATGATACCGCCCCATTTTCACAAGATTATATGGATGTCATATTTGGATTCCTCACATTTTTCTGATCGATTTAGACATTTTATTTGTCGAATTCCGATTTATGAATTTAAATATATGAATTATTTCGTATTAAATAGAAAAAGGAAATAAAATAAAATAATTTTATTTTTATTTGGATTCAAGATTATTATTACTTATTCACTATTGTTTACTTAAATAATTGTTTGGAATCTAAAACTGAGATGTGTGACATCATGGTCCAAGAGTTAATAGGATTGATATGAAAGTATTATCAATAAGGTATGATTTTTTTCTCGGAAGCTCATTTGGAAGGAACAAAGAAGTTAAGCGTGCTAGAGATAGAGTAGTGTTAGGATGAGTGACCAAAGAGGAAGTTTGATTATGAGTGCAATTTGACCTAATATTATACATACAAAGGCTTAAAATATTCTATATGAGATTATCAAATAAATAATATTTAAAAAAGTTTGAAACAAAATTGATTTTTTTTAATTTTTTTGAAAAGGCCGTCTCTTTGCCGTGTACTTTTTTCATGAGACACACGACAGTTTCTTTACCGTGTACTTTTCGAGAAAACACACGACAAAGACAGCTTCTTTGCCATGTACTTTTCAAGAAAACACATGACAAAGAATAGATACCGTCATCTCGTCGGGAACCGTCATCTTACTTTACTTTGCCGTGTCTACGCGTAATACATACGGCAAAGCATTTGCCGTGTTCCGAAAAACCTTTGTCGTGTCTTTTGCCCACACGGCAAAAAGCCTATGTGCCATAGTGTTTTAAATTTTGAAAAAAAGTTCTCCAATATTTAATAAAGTCAAGATCGCTCTCCGTCCAATGGCACATGTGGTGTGGTGATTGGCAACTTGCATGCATCTTCCCGAAAATCGCACGCCCAATTAAGTTCGTCACACATCCATTGATCAACCGATCGATCAAGTCTCCATTACGCTACTTGTTGCACTATAAATACCTGTGCTGCATGCTTTGCCTCATCATCTACATTCAGTCTCCAGCTACTTCCACTTCCGCATCCACATAGCTAACCAACTACTAGTAGACGACAAGACGTCGTGACCATGGCGCCCAAGCGTCTCTCCACTGTCCTGCCCGCCATCTGCACCGTCCTCCTGGCACTCGCCGTGCCATTGCTCGCCGGCGACCCTGACATGCTCCAGGACTTTTGCGTCGCCGACTACAAATCCCTGGAAGGCCGTAAGTGTGATCTTTCCTTGCACGCATCATGCTCATCTTCCGAGTACTTTCATGTATTAACAGAGACTGTATACTATGTGAGTGCGCGCAGCATTGCGGTTGAACGGGTTCCCGTGCAAGCGGCCGGAGAATGTGACGGCAAACGACTTCTTCTCCGACGTGCTGGCTTCCCCAGGAAACACGGGCAACCCGGTTGGTTCGGCTGTGACGGTGGCGAACGTGGAGAAGGTCCCGGGGCTCAACACTCTGGGCATGTCCATGTCCCGCGTCGACTACGCGCCCTGGGGCGTGAACCCGCCGCACACCCACCCGCGCGCCACAGAGATCATCTTCGTGCTCGAGGGATCCCTCGACGTCGGCTTCGTCACCACCGACGGGTACCTCTATGCCCGCACCGTCTGCAAGGGCGAGCTCTTCGTCTTCCCCCGAGGCCTCGTCCACTTCCAGAAGAACAATGGCGGCGCGCCGGCCGTGGCCATCTCGGCATTCAACAGCCAACTTCCTGGCACGCAGTCCATTGCCGTGTCGCTGTTTGGGGCGTCGCCGCCGGTGCCCACGGACGTGCTGGCCAGAGCGCTCCAGATAGACGGCGGCATGGTGGAGGCCATCAAGAGCAAGTTCCCGCTCAAGTTCTAGGCATGCATGATGATGCACGCGGTTCATTGGATGGGCTCTGCCTACGTACGTACCTGCTGCGGCAATAATGACAAGGACCTCGTAAAAGCGTGGTATTGATTGATTTTTTATTGTCCTTCGTTTGTGTCGGTCATGTTTTGTGAAGGGTCCTCGTCAGTTTCCCTTTTAACTGTCGTTTTTTCTTCCACCGATTGATGTACCTTCTTTGCTTGTAATTTCGTTATATACTACTATCTTCAACAATATGTTAATTTTCGTTCCACTCCTATCTCCGTTCTAGAAAAAATCAGACAAACTAACACTTTATTTATTAATACTACTTTGATATGTTAATCATCAATCCAAACTACTCCGGGAGTACAATGGAAGTAATGACATCCAATAGAGAGCGGTACCTCTTCATTTTCTTCGTTTTTGTTGTCTAAAATCTAGAATGTAGATTTGAGGAGGTCATAGGTACCGGGTGGTCCTAGACAGCCGGAAGTGGCTCACTTGGAACAATAGTGCCCAACCACGAAGACTCGGACCTCAGGAGTGGACCGAGATCGGATCTAGATATTTATGGTAGGGTTTTGTATTGGCACCGTCAGCCCCTTGTAAAACCATCTCGACACTCTGTAACCGTAGCACCCACCGTGTATATAAGAGGGAATGGATGCCGAATGGGAGAGAACAATTAGAGTGACATCGGAACTAGAATAGTTGAGATCGATCTTGATCTCTCCTACCTCATACAACCATCCATCATAGGTGAGATCGAGCTTTACCTCAAGATCACTCAAAGACACTACGATATATTCTATACACCCACAAATTGGAGTAAGATTTACACCAGACATTATACGTCTGGGGTCCGAACCCGTATAAATCTCTATCGCTATGTGCTACCCTCTCGATCTCCAAACATGATTTCTCTGAACAAAAATCTACCATCATAAAATATCTCAACAAGTTTTTTTAAAAACCCTATAATATAGACTAAAATAAAATGGAGGATATTACAAACCAAACGTGCAACATGATCTTATAAACCAGATGTCTTGTTAATATGTTTTGACTAATTTACCATCACAATTGCCAAATTATATTAATTTACTTGGCAGATTGTTCTTCATATAACCTACTCTCAAACATTAGATGGTTACTTGCACAAAGAATTCAATGCAATATCGTAAAAGTGGATAGTGAGTAAATAGGGTTAGTCATTGCCGCACCAACTTTGCGAGGGCATAACATACTGTAGTGTGCCTGGGTTCTAGAGCTGAGGTTCGAGCAACATTTGATCCTTAATGCTTAATGAAATCTCCTTTGCCAAAAAAGATATTATAGGCAGATTATCATACTTGGTTATAAAAAAATTGAATTCACAACATTCTGGAAAGTCATCTATATATGAGTAGATATAAAGCCTGGTTCTACAAGTAATTTGGATGCTATGGTGCAATCAACATGCAGTAGCAGCTTAACAAGAATCCCGCAGACATTGTTTGGCTGGATCGTATGGTTTGGCGTCGGTCTCAGCCTCACTCTGCTTGTAGCTTGCGTTAAGCGAAAACGATTGTGCTAGTACTACTAGTTTGCATGGATAATGCGACCACGATTGATTTGGACCGACACTCGACGTGACACGCAACACTGTTTGTCCCAAAACTGAAGTAACATTTATTGTTGCCGCACACATCACCGTACTAGAGGCAGGTACCAACCCAGTTGATCAAGCTGATGAAGGTCACCTAAGGGCAACGTACAAGGGCACGTATAATGCGGTGACACCATTTTTTCTTATACTTGTCACGTCACTACAGGAATAATATGCTACGCCGACGGCCAAACGTCGGGGCCGTCGGCGTAGCCATCGTTCAGGCTAGCCTTGCCAAGCAGCCGTTGGCGTAGAATTGCCCTCGGCGTATCCTATGCTACGCCGACGGCTGCCCCCTCGGCGTAGCTATTATTTATTTTATCTCATTAAACTTTAAAAAATCATAACTAAATCATTCTAATTCGGAAAAATACAAATAATATATCAAAATTTGCAGAAAAATAAGATCTATCTATCTACATTCAAATATTACACATTTGTAAATAAAAATTAAGTGAAACATAAAACATTATATATAGTTTAAAATGGGCATAAAAAATTCAAAAACGATCGAAACAATGCGGAACCTTCGCGTGGTGTTATATTATGTGACATAGTTAGAAGGAAAAATATCAAACTTGGTATATTGATTATGTCTCAAAAAACATTCACAAAATGACCTATCTCATTCGAGGTTTCTTGGCTTTCGGGTCAAATGACCAATGCTATAGCTAGAATCAAGGCATAGTTTGTGATAATGTCCCCATATTGTGCATCCATGTGCATCATGGGATGGCGAACAATGTTGCAGGAGGAAGTTTTCCTTTTTGCCGCATCAAAAGGATATTTTCCATTTTCCGAGCACAAAAAACGGACGGTTTTGTGAAGCAACCACCAAATGGCTAATTCAAAATACTACCACCACATTTTACAAAAATACTAGACCACCTTATATGGACAATGTTCCAATAGGGGGATTTGAAACCTTTCCGTCTACCTGTGGTGAAAAAGACAAATTTTTGCCGAATCGGCAGGAAGTGGGTCAGATATGAACTACAGGTACATGATCCGATGTCCATGTTTTTTTACAAAAATCATTTTTAGGTTCACAATATGCTATTTTATAAAAGATCCAATGCATGTTTAGCGAGGCTTGGCCTCGAGCTAAGAACCTTCATGCCCGTCGTTCGACAAAGTTTGACGATAGTTTAAAATGGGAATAAAAAATTTAAAAACGATCGAAATAAATGCCAACTAATTTCTTACTATAAATAGTTAATTCTCATTATTTGCTAGAGATAGCAATAAGAGATAATGCATTGTCAAGTTATGTAGTGTGTCTTCTCTAAATGATGTGAAAAGCTAAGAGAATGCATGTCTTATCAAAAAACATGACCAATCTTTTTTTAAGAAGAGGTCGGTCCTGCATTAAACCTGAAGCGGTGGAGTTACATCTTACATGGAGGCCCCAAAATAAAATAAAATTATAATATGGCCCCTAAGCTTTGCACTAAGGACCTAAGAACTTGAACTGGAAATGCAATCAGGTCCTATGACCTCCACCGATCTTGCGGGGTGAACTCGCACACCGACCATCACCTCCTTCGCCAGGGAATGAGCCACTTGGGAGGGAGGCGACGAACCATGCCATCGTCGAGCCATCAGAGAAGATCCTCATTTGGAGGTTGAACAGGCGCCACATCGGTCCCTGGGATGGGCTCCCCACTGACGAAGGCCCTTGCCACCAGAGCGCCGTGGCAAGGAAAGTGAGGCCTAAGATACATCAGAGTCGGTTGAAGAACTTCAATGACCTACTCCCAGACTGCATGAAATCAAATCTAAACCTAAACTACATGTGCCGGCCCGGCTGTAGGGATTCGTAGCATGGAAAACAAAAATTTTCTATCGCATACAAACAAACAAGCCAAGATCTATCTACTAGATTGTAGCAACGAGTCGATGGAATAACTCACCCTCGAAGATTCCAAAGTGTTTAACGAGAGCGGATTCTCGTAGGTGATGTAGTCGTACTCTTCCCGATCTCAAGATCGCGTAGACGATCCTTCCAGCGCTGCGTTCCGGCAGCGCTCCCGCAGTCGGTCACACGTTCGGTACTCGACGAAGACCTTCCTCTCCCTTGTTCCAGCAGGCAGCAGAGGTTGTAGCACTCTCCTCGCGATTCCGGCAGCACGACGGCGTGGTACCGAAAGTAGAGGGGAGATCTCGCAGGGCTTCGCCTTAAGCCGGAGCGAGTATGGTGGACTATGAGAGAGCTCCTCGGTGATCTAGGGTTTAGACACACCAATGAGGAGGTGCTTGGACCGGCGGCTAGGGCTTGGAGGTTCCCAAGTCGGCGGCTAGGGGAGAAACCCTAGGCGGCGGCTATGGTGGGCGGCGGCGCCTAGGGTTAGGTTTAGAGGGGCAATCTTGTGTACTAGGAGGGGAGCCCTGCCCCTCCTCTTATAGGAGGGAGGCACCAGCCAAGGGGAGGGGAATCCCTCCCCAACTCGGATCCCAAGTGGGCCGGCGGTGGAGGAGGGACTCCTCCCCAACTCGGTTTCCCACTTCCCCTCCACTTCCCAAAATAGCCGTTTGACTTTTCAAATTGGCGTTTGACTTTTCAAACTATGATTTGATTAAACCCTTTATTTTGTTCAGCGATGACACCTAGTACATGATGCAATCATACCAACTTGATATAACACATTCATGCACCCTTCCCCTTCGGAGTGCCGGACATTCCGGAACCTTCTAGAACATTCCTGATGAAAACACCGGAACCATTCCCGAACTCCGAAACAGAACTTTCCTTATATGAATCTTATTCTCTGGAACATTCCGGATCTCCTCGTGATATCCCGGATCCCATCCGAGACTCCGAACAACATTCGGTATCTTACTCATCATTCCATAACTACTCAACAACATCGAATCCTTAAGTGTGTCTCCCTACGGTTCGTGAATTATACGGACATGATCGAGACACTTCTCCGAACAATAACCAATAGAGGAATCTGGAAATTCATATGGCTCCCACATATTTCTACGATTACTTTTGCGATCGAATGAACCACTTACATACGATACCAATTTCCCTTTGTCTCACGATAGTTTACTTATCCGAGGTTATGATCGTTGGTATCTATGCATACCTAGTTCAACCTCGTTACCGATAAGTTCTTTTCTCGTTCCCGTGATATGTGATCCCTTGTGAGCCAGTCACATGCTTGCGAGCTAATTGGATGACATTTCACCGAGAGGGCCCAGAGTATATCTATCTGTCATATGGATGGACAAATCCCACTCTTGATCCATGTGTCTCAACCAATACTTTCCGAACACTCAATGCCACCTTTATAGCCACCCAGTTACGGTGTGGTGTTTGATGTCATCAAAGCATCCATCCGGTAAAGGTGATATGCATGATCTCATGGTCGGAGGAATTAGGTTACTATGTATCAGAAAGCATATAGCAATTGAACTATTAAAATGACTTGATCTTTATGCTACGCTTATCTATAGGAGTATGTCCATCACATCATTATCCTAATGATATGCCCCTTTTGTTAATAACATCTCTATGTTCATGATCAGGAAACCATGATCATATATTAACCAACAAGCTAGTTTAACAAGAGGCTTTACTAGGGACTCTTTTATGTTTACAAATCACACAAGTATTAATGTTTCCTGTTAATACATTTATAGCATGGTATGTAAACATTTATTATAAGTATGAAGCTATGATAATAACCACTTTATTATTGCCTCTTGGGCATATCTCCAACAGTCTCCCACTTGCACTAGAGTCAATAATCTAGTTTCAAACCTTTGTGTATTCAACACCTATGGCTTTCCGGTGTTGTATGTACACGATTGCTAGTGGTCAACTGATCTCCGGATCTGACACTTCCAGGTCCGTGTGTAATTGCATGTCTTTGCGTCTCCACGCATCACTCATTCTCTAATGAGATGGCTTTGTATAATTTTGGTCCTTTGGTGAGACCTTTAGTTCTTTGGGTTAAAACATGTTTATAATATTGTCGCACAATATATCTTCGTAGTATTATCCCGCTGTGAACTACACCTAGTTTGATAACAAACTACTTGACACAAATGCCCTCTTTAGCTGCTACTATAGCAGTCATATACTTAGCCTTTTGTTGTAGTATCTGTCACAATGTCTTAACTTTGGAACTCATCCAAATCCATTATGGAACTTACTTTCCATTATATTGTGCCACCCTTAGTTTAGATTGAGATAAAATTAATTTGTACTTTGTGACAAAACTAGTATCAATGTAGTACTTTACAATGAACTAACCATCTATTTGTCACTTCTACAAATAATATACTCTTAGTTCTTCCAAAAGATCATAAGAATATCCTTACTATTGTCCAATGATCAACTTATGAATCATTCTGGTATATGCTCATAACATTTAGAGTATAGGACATATCTGGATTTGTACATATCACAATATGATTGATATAAATACTCTTTGTGATTTCATACATCAAGTATCAATCTATACTTGAATCTTTGTTTCACTTACCCAGTGTCAATACACTTGAATATATCATCAATATTGAACTTATTCAATCCTTTCTGTGTGACAAGAACCTTTATTGTAGTTTCTATATTGAACTCATTCAATACATCATCTATGTACTTTCGGCACAACCATATTAGCATCTATTGATGCCAAATATTTGGGTTTTGCCTAAGTCTTTCATCGGGATGAAATTCTTAATATGTGTTAATAAAAGATACATCATTTCTAATCAACAATATGTCTTCCACATAATGTATTAGAAACATGTCTTAGCGCTCCCACTTAATTTCTTGCAAGTGCAAGCATCTTCATTGTCTCTGATGAAATTAAACTCTTTTAACAGTTTCATCATAGTGAAGATTCCAACTCCGCGATGCTCACTTCAACCATTGAAGTTTGCATATGCTTTTAGCATCCTTTGAATTAACAAAACCCTATGGACCGTGTTATGCACATGTCCTAGGTAACAATTCTAGTAGAAGAACTTGTTTTGTTGATTCAACTACCACATAATAAAATTATATGTAGTGGTTGCTATATTAATCCGTCTAGACTAAATATCGCTATGAAAGATCAAATCTTATCATAGTCAACCTTTGAACATTGTTGTGAATTCTTTCCCAACACGTCGACTATTTCATAGATGTGAAACATCCATGTCTATTTCTTTATATATCCAAATACGACTGTAAGGTCTTGTACCTTTTGAGAGGGTATTTCAAGTTCAAAGCTTGATCTCTCGTATATGGAACTATCACGGATTCTATGGCTTCAAGCCATTTTACGGAGTCAGGGCCCATCATCGCTTCTTTGCATGTAGTACGTTTATTATTCTCAAATAATGATTCAACCCTCAAATCTTGGTATTTGATTGTTTACTCGACCTACTTGGTTCAATAGAAACTTTGACCTTCGTAACCACACCCTTTGAGGCACGTGAGCCATGAGCATTGTTGCTGCCTCCGGAACACTTTTCGGCGCTGCGCAACTTTGCACATATAGCTAAGGTTCTTTTAACCTCATCAAAGTTCTATTGTCCTCCCACTTAACTTTTCACGGAAAATTCCTTCTCAAAGAAACTTGACATTCTAAGCAACAAACACTTTTGTCTCCGATGTTATGGAGGAACAGTTATTCGAAATAACATACAAAGACAGGTTCATCCGACTTGGGTTGCAAACATCTTTCTTATGCATAGCATACCAATGTTTAAGAAAGGACTACTTGGGTTTTATCCCAAACCATAACTTTATATGGTGTCATTTCAACGTATTATGATGAAGCTCTTTTCAGTGGAAAAAACGGTAGTCTCTCAAGCTTTTAATCTTTTAAAATATAATGGCAGATTTATGAATTACTCCTTTGATTTTACCATGTCAAACAAGGTTTTAATTTCATATCTCGAATGCTCCATACTCTTATGGTGTTTCGGGAAATGTAAATCCACGGAACGATTCCTTAAATCTTAGGTATTATGCTAAACTTGTAACTCAAATATCTTCCTTTATGATCTTATCATAAACTATTTATATTCTTGTTAGAATGATTTTGCACTTCATCTTGAAAGTCTTTGAACTTTTCAAATGTTTCATACTTCATCCTTATTAAGTAAATATTCATGTATTCACTCAAATTTTCGGAGAAAGCATATGAAGTTGAAATCCATCGCTCTTGACTACACATAATGGACTTCGTACAACAATATGTACAAGTTCCAATAAGCTAGTCATTCGTTCCTTTTTGGCCTATGAACGAAGTTTTAATTATCTCTAGGAAAGTTTCATAAGCGTCATGTGATCAAAAATCAAAAGACTCCAAAATTCCATCCACATGGAGTTTCTTCATGTTTTCTTTCCAATATAATTTAAACGGCGATGTCACTTCCTAAGCGATCTTTCAATCAATTTGTCCTTCGACATTTTTAGCACTAGTTTTATGGATGTGATTTCTCCAACGAGACTTGTGAATCATCCATCTTTTATGGATTACGGCAATTATTTGAACAACTCTTCTGTTCTCATAATACCTGATAAAACAAATCTTGAAGGCAAGCTTTGATGTTTAACGAGCAACACAATAACCCTTTATTTGTTCTCGATGAACATCATCACATATTCTTTTGCTAGTTACTTAGGCCATTGTAGTTCATGAATTGTGTTGTTTCGTATGACGATTCACACCAACAAATTCAGTATCAAAATACTTAAGAACCACATTGTTTAATAAGCAAAGAATATAGTCATAACATGTATATCATCTATATACTTAAACTGAACAATTCTAGTCTTTTCTTTTCTGCCATATATTTATGAGTTTCTCTTTCAGTATTTATTTTCTGTTTGAAAGAATCTATCAACATCAATAGTGGAGTCATACATATGACACATAGTCCAAAGCGTGTATAATTAAATATCAATGTCTTTGGACTTGCACTTTGAAGTAGATCACCATCATCAAATGTTTGGTGTGCTTTCAAATTCCATTCTTTAGTAATCTCTTGGTGTGGTAAATATTTTACCTACATCAAATATTCACCCTTATCATGGAATTATTCATGATCAAGCTACTTTTAGCTTATAAAGATGAATCGCGAGTATAATGTTGCTCTCCAAAACCTTTTGGTGGATTAGGAAAACTAGTGTCTCCAACCTTTTGCAAATTCTCATCAAATATGAGAACATGACTTTTGCTATATTATACTCTATCATGTTGCAACCAAAACTTCGTTTCAGATATCACAATATCTTCCACACATCATGGTTTCTGAAATAACTCTTCCAGATCCTAGATAACCTTGATATTAAGACAATTATTTGAATATCAAGAATCATGGAGACAAACATGATACTCATACACTAACTCTTGGAATTGTCACTCTTGATTTAATACCAATTATTAAACTTCATGGAGTAACCGGAACTTACTGAAAGTTTGCAATAGGACTTTTAAATTTTAGATTAACACTACAAAACAATACGATACCAATTCATAAAGTAACTAACCAGAAGTCTATAGTTCTATCATCTCAATTATAACTAAGCGCAAGGTGGTAAACGGATGCCAATGACTACAACAATTATGCAAATTCACTTGATTTAATTTATGATAAATAGTGTTCAACTTTTAAGCATATTGCCGTTGAACTCCCACTCAAAACAATATCCCTCACATTGTTTTAGTGATCACACGAACCAAATGTAGGGGTTCGTAGCATGGAAAACAAAAATTTTCTATCGCATACAAACAAACAAGCCAA
This sequence comes from Avena sativa, assembly GCA_916181665.1. Taxonomy (NCBI): domain Eukaryota; kingdom Viridiplantae; phylum Streptophyta; class Magnoliopsida; order Poales; family Poaceae; genus Avena; species Avena sativa. The sequence continues at coordinate 442,463,844 of OV702282.1, read as the reverse complement.
GATCTATCTACTAGATTGTAGCAACGAGTCGATGGAATAACTTACCCTCGAAGATTCCAAAGCGGTTAACGAGAGCAGATTCTCGTGGGTGTTGTAGTCGTACTCTTTCCGATCTCAAGATCGCGTAGACGATCCTTCCGGCGCCACGTTCCGGCAGCGCTCCCGCAGTCGGTCACACGTTCGGTACTCGACGAATACCTTCCTCTCCCTTGTTCCAGCAGGCAGCGGAGGTTGTAGCACTCTCCTCGCGATTCCGGCAGCACAACGGCGTGGTACCGGAAGTAGAGGGGAGATCCCGCAGGGCTTCGCCTTAAGCCGGAGCGAGTATGGTGGAGTATGAGAGAGAGCTATTAGTGGTCTAGGGTTTAGACACACCAATTAGAAGGCTCTAAACCTAAGGCTAGAGCAATTAGAAGCTCTAAACCAAAACGGCTCTAAACCGGAGATTAGAGGATAGGAACTTGTGTGTCTAGAGGAGGAGGCCCTGCCCCTCCTTTTATAGGTGGGAGGGGCGGCCAAGGGGAGGGGAGTCCCTCCCCAAGTCGTCCTTGGTTGGCGCGCCGGCTTGGAGGGACTCCTCCCCAAAGTCGGTTCCAACCACCTCTTGCTTGTTTCCCACAGTTTCCTGTTTTAGCCGTTTGACTTTTAAACTGGCCATTTGATTTTTCTGTTTTAGGATTCAATTTAATCCTTTATTTGGAACAGCAAGAACACTTAGTACATGATGCAATCATTCAATGTGTAATGACACATTCATGTACCCTCCCCCCCGGAGTGCCGGACAATCCAGAACCTTCTAGAACATTCCCGATGAAAACACCGGAATCATTCCCGAACTCCGAAACGGGACTTTCCTTATATGAATCTTATTCTCCGGACCATTCCGGATCACCTCGTGATATCCCGGATCCCATCCGAGACTCCGAACAACATTCGGTCTCTTTCTCATAATACCATAACTACTCAAACAACGTCGAATCCTTAAGTGTGTCTCCCTACGATTCGTGAATTATGCGGACATGATCGAGACACTTCTCCGATCAATAACAAATAGAGGAATCTGGAAATTCATATGGCTCCCACATATTTCTACGATTACTTTGTGATCGAATGAACCACTTACATACGATACCAATTTCCCTTTGTCTCACGATAGTTTACTTATCCGAGGTTATGATCGTCGGTATCTCTACATACCTAGTTCAACCTCGTTACCGATAAGTACTCTTTTCTCGTTCCCGTCATATGTGATCCCTTGTGAGCCAGTCACATGCTTGCAAGCTAATTGGATGACATTTCACCGAGAGGGCCCAGAGTATATCTATCCGTCATATGGATGGACAAATCCCACTCTTGATCCATGTGTTTCAACCAATACTTTCCGAACACTCAATGCCACCTTTATAGCCACCCAGTTACGGTGTGGTGTTTGATGTCATCAAAGCATCCATCCGGTAAAGGTGATATGCATGATCTCATGGTCGAAGGAATTAGGTTACTATGTATCAGAAAGCATATAGCAATTGAACTATTGAAATGACTTGATCTTTATGCTACGCTTATCTATAGGAGTATGTCCACCATATCATTCTCCTAACGATATGATCCTGTTGTTAATAACATCTCTATGTTCATGATCAGGAAACCATGATCATATATTAACCAACAAGCTAGTTTAACAAGAGGCTTTACTAGGGACTCTTATTTTAGTTTACAAATCACACAAGTATTAATGTTTCCGGTTAATACAATTATAGCATGGTATGTAAACATTTATCATAAGTGTGAAGATATGATAATAACCACTTTATTATTGCCTCTTGGGCATATCTCCAACAGTGTCCCACTTGCACTAGAGTCAATAATCTAGTTTCAAACCTTTGTGTATTCAACACCTATGGCTTTCCAGTGTTGTATGTACACGATTGCTAGTGGTCAACTGATCTCCGGATCTGACACTTCCAGGTCCGTGTGTAATTGCATGTCTTTGCGTCTCTACGCATCACTCATTCTCTAATGAGATGGCTTTGTATAAATTTTGTCTTTCGGTGTGACCTTTAGCTCTTTGGGGTTAAAACATGTTGATAATATTGTCGCACAATATATCTTCATAGTATTATCCCACTGTGAACTACACCTAGTTTGATAACAAACTACTTGACACAAATGCCCTCTTTTGCTGCTAAAATAGCAGTCATATACTTAGCCTTTTGTTGTAGTATCTGTCACAATGTCTTAACTTTGGAACTCATCCAAATCCATTATGGAACTCACTTTCCATTATATTGTGCCACCCTTAGTTTAGATTGAGATAAACTTAATTTGTACTTTGTGACAAAACTAGTATCAATGTAGTACTTTTACAATGAACTAACCATCTATTTGTCACTTCTACAAATATTATACTCTTAGTTCTTCCAAAAGATCATAATAATATCTTTACTATTGTCCAATGATCATCTTACGAATCATTCTGGTATATGCTCACAACATTTAGAGCATAGGACATATCTGGATTTGTACATATCACAGTATGATTGATATAAATACTCTTTGTGATTTTATACATCAAGTATCAATCTATACTTGATTATTTGTTTCACTTTACCAAATGTCAATACACTTGAATATATCATCAACATTGAACTTATTCAATCCTTTCTGTGCGACAAGAACCTCTCTTGTAGTTTCTGTATTGAACTCATTCAATACCTTGTCTATGTACTTCTGGCACAACCATATTAGCGTCTATTGATGCCAAATATTTGGGTTTTGCCTAAGTCTTTCATCGGGATGAAATTCTTAATATGTGTTAATAAAAGATACATTATTTCCAATCAACAATATGTCTTCCACATAATGTATTAGAAAATATGTCTTAGCGCTCCCACTTAATTTCTTGCAAATGCAAGCATCTTCATCATCTCCGACGAATTTAAACTCCTTTAACAGTTTCATCATAGTGAAGATTCCAACTCCGCAATGCTTACTTCAACCATTGAAGTTTGCATATGCATTTAGCATCCTTTGATTTAACAAAACCCTATGGACCGTGTCATGCACACGTCCTAGGTAACAATTCTATTAGAAGAACTTGTTGTGTTTATTCAACTACCATATAACAGAATTATATGTAGTGGCTGCTACATTAATCCGTCTAGACTAAATATCACTTATGAAAGATCAAATCTTGTCATAGTCAACCTTTGAACATTTTGTGAACTCTTTCCCAACATGTCGACTATTTCATAGATGTAAAACATCCATGTCTATTTCTTTATAGATCCAGACACAACTGTAAGGTCTTACACCTTTCTAGAGGGTCCTTCAAGTTCAAAACTTGATTTCTCGTGCATGGAACTATCACGGATTTTATGGCTTCAAGCCATTTGACGGAGTCAGGGCTCATCATCGCTTCTTTGCATGTAGTCAGATCATTATTTGATTGTTCATCCGACCTACTTGTTTCAATAGAAACTTTGACTATTGTAACCACAACCTTTGAGGCACGTGAGCCATGAGCATTGTTGCTGCCTCCGGAACACTTTTCGGCGCTGCGCAACTTTGCACATATAGCTAAGGTTCTTTTAAACTTATCAAAGTTCTATTGTCCTCCCACTTAACTTTTCACGAAAAATTCCTTCTCAAAGAAACTTGACGTTCTAAGCAACAAACACTTTTGTCTCCGGTGTTTATGGAGGAATACTTAACAGTTATACAAAGACAGGTTCATCCGACTTTGGTTGCACACATCTTTCTTATGCATAGCATACCAATGTTTTATGAAAGGACTACTTGGGTTTTATCCCAAACCATAACTTTATATGGTGTCAATTCAACAGATTATGATGAAGCTCTTTTCAGTGGAAAAACGGTAATCTCTAAAGCTTTTAATCTTTAAAATATAATGGCAGTTTTATGAATTACACCTTCGATCTTACCATGTCAAACAAGGTTTAATTACATATCTCGAACGCTCCATACTCTTATGGTGTTTTTCGGAAAAATGCAAATCCACGGAACGATTCCTTAAATCTTAGGTATTATGCTAAACTTGTAACTCAAATATCTTCCTTTATGATCTTATCATAAACTATTTATATTCTTGTTACAATGATTTTGCACTTCATCTTGAAAATCTTTGAACTTTTCAAATATTTCACACTTCATCCTTATTAAGTAAATATTCATATATTCACTCAAATTTTCGGAGAAAGCATATGAAGTTGAAATCCATCGCTCTTGACTATACATAATGGATTTCGTACAACAATATGTACAAGTTCCAATAAGCTAGTCATTCGTTCCCTTTTGGCCTATGAACGAAGTTTTAATTATCTCTAGGAAAGTTTCACAAGCGTCATTTGATCAAAAAATCAAAAGACTCCAAAATTCCATCCACATGGAGTTTCTTCATGTTTTCTTTCCAATATAATTTAAACGGCGATGTCACTTCCTAATTGATCTTTCAATCAATTTGTCCTTCGACATTTTTAGCACTAGTTTTATGGATGTGATTTCTCCAACAAGATTTTGTGAATCATCCATCTTTTATGGATTACGGCAATTAATTGAACAACCCTTTTGTTCTCATAATACCTGATAAAACAAATCTTGAAGGCAAGCTTTGATGTTTAACGAGCAACACAATAACCCTTTATTTGTTCTCGATGAACATCATCACATATTCTTTTGCTAGTTACTTAGGCCATTGTAGTTCATGAATTTGTGTTGTTTCGTATGACGATTCACACCAACAAATTCAGTATCAAATACTTGAGAACCACATTGTTTAATAAGCAAAGAATATAGCCATAACATGTATATCATCTATATACTTAAGCTGAACAATTCTAGTCTTTTCCTTTCTGCCATATACTTATGAGATTTTCTTTCAATATTTCCTTCTCTGTTTGAAAGAATCTATCAACATCAATAGTGAAGTCATACATATGACACATAGTCCAAAACATGTATAGTTAAATACCAATGTCTTTGGACTTGCACTTTGAAGTAGATCACCATCATCAAATGTTTGGTGTTCTTTCAAATTCCTTTATTTAATAATCTCTTGGTGTAGTAAACATTTTACCTACATCAAATATTCATCCTTATCATGGAATCGTCCATGATCAAACTATCTTTAGCTTATAACGATGAATTACGAGTATAATGTTGCTATCCAAAACCTTTTGGAGGATTAGGACAACAAGTGTCCACAACCCTTTGCAAATTCTCATCAAAATATGAGAACATGAACTTTGCCATATTATACTCTATCATGTTGCAACCAAAACTTCGTTTCAGATATCACAATATCTTCCACACATCATGGTTTCTGAAACAAACTCTTTCAGATCCTAGATAACCTTGATATTAAGAGAATCCTTTGAATATCAAGAATCATGGAGACAAACATGATACTTATATACTAACACTTGGAATTTTTACTCTTGATTTAATACTAATTATTAAACTTCATGGAGTAACCGGAACTTACTGAAAGTTTGCAATAGGACTTTTAAACTTTAGATTAACACTTCAAAACAATACGATACCAGTTCGTAAAGTAACTAACCAGAATTCTATAGTTCTATCATCTCAATTATAACTAAGCGCAAGGTGGTAAACGGATGCCAATGACTACAACAACTATGCAAATTCACTTTGATTTAGTTTATGATAAATTGAGTTCTAATTAATAATTAAATTAATCTAGGTGAACTCCCACTCAAAACAATATCCCTCACATTGTTTTAGTGATCACACGAACCAAATCCACCATATCAAAACCGATCATCACGAGAATTGATATAGTTTCAATGGCGAACAATCGACATGTTCATCATATCTACTATATGATTCATACTCTACCTTTCGGTATTCCGTGTTCCGAGACCATGTCTGTACATGCTAGGCTCGTCAAGATAAAACCTTAGTTTCCGCATGAGCAAATCTGGCTTGCTCACGTTGTATACACTTGCAGAATCTAACACACCCGATCATCACGTGGTGCTTCGAAACAACAAGCTTTAGCAACGGTGCTAACTAAGGGTGAACACTCCATGACTTGAAATTCATGTGCATGAGGGATCATCTTATAATGCTACCGTCGTCTACTAAGCAATACAAGATGCATAAAGGATTAACATCACATGCAATTCATAATATGTGATATGATATGGCCTTTCTTCTTTGTGCTTCCGATCTCCATCTTCCAGCACGAACATGATCTCCATCATCACCGGCATTGCATCAAGGTCAATGATGCCTCTCCATGGTTGTCGTCCACCGGCTTCAACTATTACAACTAATTTGAATAGACACGCGGGTCTTAACATAAATTAAAGACAACCATAAGGCTCCTGCCGGTTGCCAACTTACAATAAGGAACATTGCATACATCATATAAAATCACAATCATGGCCATATCACATCACAGCACACCCCTGCAAAACAAAGTTAGACGCCTCTACTTTCTTTGCATATTTTACGTGGTTTGGGGCTTTCAATAAGTGTCGTTCTAACTTACGAACAAGAACCACAACATTGATACTAGTATTGTTAATCACCCGTTGTAAATTGGATCTTAACTATGCTAGGAGAAACAGGCACCCGCAAAGCCACTTATGCAATACAAGTTGCATGTCAAGCGTGGAGCAAGTCTCATGAACGATGTCATGTAAGGTTAGCCCGGGCCGCTTCATCCCAACATACCGCAAGATGCAAAGTACACAAGAAGCAATCAACAATAAAAGCATCAACGCCCACAATGACCATTGTGTTCTACTCGTGCAACAGATCTACATATAGACACGGCTCTGATACCACTGTAGGGGTTCGTAGCATGGAAAACAAAAATTTTCTATCGCATACAAACAAACAAGCCAAGATCTATCTACTAGATTGTAGCAACGAGTCGATGGAATAACTTACCCTCGAAGATTCCAAAGCGGTTAACGAGAGCAGATTCTCGTGGGTGTTGTAGTCGTACTCTTTCCGATCTCAAGATCGCGTAGACGATCCTTCCGGCGCCACGTTCCGGCAGCGCTCCCGCAGTCGGTCACACGTTCGGTACTCGACGAAGACCTTCCTCTCCCTTGTTCCAGCAGGCAGCGGAGGTTGTAGCACTCTCCTCGCGATTCCGGCAGCACAACGGCGTGGTACCGGAAGTAGAGGGGAGATCCCGCAGGGCTTCGCCTTAAGCCGGAGCGAGTATGGTGGAGTATGAGAGAGAGCTATTAGTGGTCTAGGGTTTAGACACACCAATTATAAGGCTCTAAACCGAAGGCTAGAGCAATTAGAAGCTCTAAACCAAAACGGCTCTAAACCGGAGATTAGAGGATAGGAACTTGTGTGTCTAGAGGAGGAGGCCCTGCCCCTCCTTTTATAGGTGGGAGGGGCGGCCAAGGGGAGGGGAGTCCCTCCCCAAGTCGGCCTTGGTTGGCGCGCCGGCTTGGAGGGACTCCTCCCCAAAGTCGGTTCCAACCACCTCTTGCTTGTTTCCCACAGTTTCCTGTTTTAGCCGTTTGACTTTTAAACTGGCCATTTGACTTTTCTGTTTTAGGATTCAATTTAATCCTTTATTTGGAACAGAAAGAACACTTAGTACATGATGCAATCATTCAATGTGTAATGACACATTCATGTACCCTTCCCCCCCGGAGTGCCGGACAATCCGGAACCTTCTAGAACATTCCCGATGAAAACACCGGAATCATTCCCGAACTCCGAAACAGGACTTTCCTTATATGAATCTTATTCTCCGGACCATTCCGGATCACCTCGTGATATCCCGGATCCCATCCGAGACTCCGAACAACATTCGGTCTCTTTCTCATAATACCATAACTACTCAAACAACGTCGAATCCTTAAGTGTGTCTCCCTACGGTTCGTGAATTATGCGGACATGATCGAGACACTTCTCCGATAAATAACCAATAGAGGAATCTGGAAATTCATATGGCTCCCACATATTTCTACGATTACTTTGCGATCGAATGAACCACTTACATACGATACCAATTTCCCTTTGTCTCACGATAGTTTACTTATCCGAGGTTATGATCGTCGGTATCTCTACATACCTAGTTCAACCTCGTTACCGATAAGTACTCTTTTCTCGTTCCCGTGATATGTGATCCCTTGTGAGCCAGTCACATGCTTGCAAGCTAATTGGATGACATTTCACCGAGAGGGCCCAGAGTATATCTATCCGTCATATGGATGGACAAATCCCACTCTTGATCCATGTGTTTCAACCAATACTTTCCGAACACTCAATGCCACCTTTATAGCCACCCAGTTACGGTGTGGTGTTTGATGTCATCAAAGCATCCATCCGGTAAAGGTGATATGCATGATCTCATGGTCGAAGGAATTAGGTTACTATGTATCAGAAAGCATATAGCAATTGAACTATTGAAATGACTTGATCTTTATGCTACGCTTATCTATAGGAGTATGTCCACCATATCATTCTCCTAACGATATGATCCTGTTGTTAATAACATCTCTATGTTCATGATCAGGAAACCATGATCATATATTAACCAACAAGCTAGTTTAACAAGAGGCTTTACTAGGGACTCTTATTTTAGTTTACAAATCACACAAGTATTAATGTTTCCGGTTAATACAATTATAGCATGGTATGTAAACATTTATCATAAGTGTGAAGATATGATAATAACCACTTTATTATTGCCTCTTGGGCATATCTCCAACACCAAATCCACCACATCAAAACCGATCATCACGAGAGTTGATGTAGCTTCAATGGCGAACAATCAACATGTTCATCATATCTACTATATGACTCATGCTTTAACTTTCGGTGATCCGTGATCCGAGACCATGTCTGTACATGCTAGGCTCGTCAAGATCAACCTTAGCTTCCGCATGAGCAAATCTGGCTTGCTCACGTTGTATACACTCGCAGAATCTAACACACCCGATCATCACGTGGTGCTTCGAAACAACGAGTTTTAGCAACGGTGCTTACTAAGGATGAACACTTTAAAACTTGAAATTGTGTGCTTGAGGGATCATCTTATAATGCTACCGTCGTGAACTAAGCAATACAAGATGCATAAAAGGATTAACATCACATGCAATTCATAATATGTGATATGATATGGCCTTTCTTCTTGTGCTTCCGATCTCCATCTTCAAGCACGAACATGATCTCCATCATCACCGACATTGCATCAAGGTCAATGACGCTGCTCCATGGTTGTCGTCCACCAGCTTCAACTATTACAACTACTTTGAATAGACACGCGGGTCTTAACAAAATTAAAGACAACCATATGGCTCCTGCTGGTTGCCAACTTACAATAAGGAACATTGCATACATCAAATATAATCACAATCATGGCCATATCACATCACAGCACACCCCTGCAAAACGAAGTTAGACGCCTCTACTTTCTTTGCATGTTTTACGTGGTTTGGGGATTTCAATAAGTGTCGTTCTAACTTACGAACATGAACCAGAACATTGATACTTGTATTGTTAATCACCCGTTGTAAATTGGATCTTAACTATGCTAGGAGAAACAGGCACCCGCAAAGCCACTTATGCAATACAAGTTGCATGTCAAGCGTGGAGTAAGTCTCATGAACGATGTCATGTAAGGTTAGCCCGGGCCGCTTCATCCCAACATCCCGCAAGATGCAAAGTACACAAGAAGCAATCGACAATAAAAGCATCAACGCCCACAATGACCATTGTGTTCTACTCGTGCAACAGATCTACATATAGACACGGCTCTGATACCACTGTAGGGATTCGTAGCATGGAAAACAAAAAATTTCTATCGCATACAAACAAACAAGCCAAGATCTATCTACTAGATTGTAGCAACGAGTCGATGGAATAACTCACCCTCGAAGATTCCAAAGTGTTTAACGAGAGCGGATTCTCGTGGGTGATGTAGTCGTACTCTTCCCGATCTCAAGATCGCGTAGACGATCCTTCCGGCGCTGCGTTCCGGTAGCGCTCCCGCAGTCGGTCACACGTTCGGTACTCGACGAAGACCTTCCTCTCCCTTTTTCCAGCAGGCAGCGGAGGTTGTAGCACTCTCCTCGCGATTCCGGCAGCACGACGGCGTGGTACCAGAAGTAGAGGGGAGATCTCGCAGGGCTTCGCCTTAAGCCGGAGCGAGTATGGTGGACTATGAGAGAGCTCCTCGGTGATCTAGGGTTTAGACACACCAATGAGGAGGTGCTTGGGCCGGCGGCTAGGTCTTGGAGGTGCCCAAGTCGGCGGCTAGGGGAGAAACCCTAGGCGGCGGCTATGGTGGGCGGCGGCTAGGGTTAGGTTTAGAGGGGCAATCTTGTGTACTAGGAGGGGAGACCTGCCCCTCCTCTTATAGGAGGGAGGCACCGGCCAAGGGGAGGGGAATCCCTCCCCAACTCGGATCCCAAGTGGGCCGGCGGTGGAGGAGGGACTCCTCCCCAACTCGGTTTCCCACTTCCCCTCTACTTCCCAAAATAGCCGTTTAACTTTTCAAATTGGCGTTTGACTTTTCAAACTAGGATTTGATTAAACCCTTTATTTTGTTCAGCGATGACACCTAGTACATGATGCAATCATACCAACTTGATATAACACATTCATGCACCCTTCCCCTTCGGAGTGCCGGACATTCCGGAACCTTCTAGAACATCCCTGATGAAAACACCGGAACCATTCCCGAACTCCGAAACAGAACTTTCCTTATATGAATCTTATTCTCCGGACCATTCCGGATCTCCTCGTGATATCCCGGATCCCATCCGAGACTCCGAACAACATTCGGTCTCTTACTCATCATTCCATAACTACTCAACAACATCGAATCCTTAAGTGTTTCTCCCTACGGTTCGTGAGTTATGCAGACATGATCGAGACACTTCTCCGGACAATAACCAATAGAGGAATCTGGAAATTCAAATGGCTCCCACATATTTCTACGATTACTTTTGCGATCGAATGAACCACTTACATACGATACCAATTTCCCTTTGTCTCACGATAGTTTACTTATCCGAGGTTATGATCGTTGGTATCTCTGCATACCTAGTTCAACCTCGTTACCGATAAGTACTCTTTTCTCGTTCCCGTGATATGTGATCCCTTGTGAGCCAGTCACATGCTTGCAAGCTAATTGGATGACATTTCACCGAGAGGGCCCAGAGTATATCTATCCGTCATATGGATGGACAAATCCCACTCTTGATCCATGTGTCTCAACCAATACTTTCCAAACACTCAATGCCACCTTTATAGCCACCCAGTTACGGTGTGGTGTTTGATGTCATCAAAGCATCCATCCGGTAAAGGTGATATGCATGATCTCATGGTCGGAGGAATTAGGTTACTATGTATCAGAAAGCATATAGCAATTGAACTATTAAAATGACTTGATCTTTATGCTACGCTTATCTATAGGAGTATGTCCATCATATCATTCTCCTAATGATATGCCCCTGTTGTTAATAACATCTCTATGTTCATGATCAGGAAACCATGATCATATATTAACCAACAAGCTAGTTTAACAAAAGGCTTTACTAGGGACTCTTTTATGTTTACAAATCACACAAGTATTAATGTTTCCTGTTAATACATTTATAGCATGGTATGTAAACATTTATCATAAGTATGAAGATATGATAATAACCACTTTATTATTGCCTCTTGGGCATATCTCCAACACCGGCCCCTAGTCCACTTTTGACAGCATCATCGCCGAGGGGGGCACAGTTTGGCCTAGAACCACCGAGAGGCCAAACTACTGTAGCTTAGAGAGGGAGAGAAAGAAAGGGGGGGGGGGGAGGGGGAATGGATCCCCCGCGAGACATGACCAATCGACCATCCGGTCATGCAAGGTTTCATGTAACATTATTACCACAACACTTAAAATGAATATACTTTAAACAAAAGCATATTGTAATTCTTCAAAAAAATCAGCCCTCATAATTGCTCTCTTAGTGATTACTATTGTGAAGACTTTCAACAAGATATTACGTTAGCGGATATGCCTATATAATTGATTTTTTTCAGCTTCTTTAATTTGGGTCAAACTCCATACATTACGTGAAACTCCATATAAATACTGTAGTTAAGTAAGGATTTTGATTCATGTCACCTATCTATGCATCACGAGGAACGACCAATATAGTTGACAATTTTGACATAACTCTCGGAGTCTCGGTATAAAATAATTAACTGGCTCGCCAAGATAACTAAAATGTACTTTCCACTATTCCAAATAAATGAAAGTTTTGGCTTAGTCCTATTCTAAACTCAATAGATTTGATCAATTATGAAGAAACATATATCAACAAATAAGCGGTTCGGAACCTAGGTGGAGCCCTTCCACCTTTTTCTCAAGCTCGGAAAATTCTGATTTCAATGTTTGTGAAAAAATTCTATAAAAAATATACCTGTATGTAGCCAATGATGAATTATACTAGTATGTACATTTTTAGGTCGAAATACTCTGTATTTTAGGCTCATCAAACATACAAAATCGCACAAAAAAAATCACCACTTCAGTTTACTGTTTAACAATGTTCACATACGTCAAAAACTGATTTTTTTTCATTTTTTCTGATTCTAAAAAAGGAAGAAAAATTTTGGTCTGAAATTTTACACATGTAGGTTTCACTACATCCAAGTATTTATTTAAGAATATTTTGAAATCTTTGAATTCAAATTTTTGTAGTTTGAAAAATCGGGCCACAACGCCGCACCCCATATATCAATATCTGCAACACCAAATTAGTTTCATTAGATCCTTCTTAAAATATTTTTTTTTTCTAGAAATAAGTTAGTTGCATTTGTCTAGATTCGCTCATATCTATACACTAACATGAATAGATACATATGAATCTAGAGAGATCCAAGCCACTTATTTTCAGACGGAGAAAGTATAAGTCTATACTATAACTATATTGGTCAAACTTAATTTCTTTGACTTCACACAAAGCTCGAATTTCAATTCATTTTGGAATCCAAGGAGTGCTATGCAAAGCTCTGGGATAATTATGTACGGCATGCATCCACGTTAATTCAATGATTTTTCTTGTTCTACGCCTTCACTACCAATTTTTGTTGTTTGAAAAACCAGGCCACGACGCGCGCCCCCCATGTATCAGTATCTGCAATACCAAATTAGTTTCATTAGATCTCTCTTAAAATATTTATTTCGTCCAGAAATAAGTTAGTGTATAGATACATATAAATATAGACAAATTGCAAACCACTTATTTTCAAACGGAGGAAGTATAAGTTTATACTATATACTCCATAATATTGGTCAAACTTAATTTCTTTGACTTCCTACAAAGCTCGAATTTCAATTCATTTGGAATCCAAAGAGTGCTATGCAAAGTTGTCATCTGGGACAATTATGTACGGCATGCATCCACGTTAATTCAATGATTTTTTTTCTTCTACGCCTTCACTGCCAATAGTACTGTACTATATTTTGCACGCATGAGTAAGATAACACTAGTGGAAACGAGGTCTTTTGTTGATCCCGAAAAGGGGCTTTAACACCGGTTCTTCTACGAACCGGTGTTAAAGGGGGGCCGTACCAGCGTGGCCCCTGCGGCATTAAAGGAGCCCCCTTTAACACCGGTTCGTGCCACGAACCGGTGTTAAATGAACCGGTGTTAAAGGGGGGGGGGGGCTATATAAGACACCACCCCAGCCCACACACACACCCCACCCTTCCATTCTTTCACATTTTGGAGCCTAGCAAGAGGGTGTGAAGAGTGCTAGTTTGTGTTTTTTTCATATGCACTAGAGGTGTTCGGTGAAATGCCCGAGAGCTCAAAATAAGCTTTCATGTTGCTCTTTCCGTCTCGGTCGAGGTCGGCAACTATAGTTTCATGTGTCATTGATGTACTATATATATAAATGGTCATCTCCCTATTATTTTTTGATATATACTACATATTAATGCAGATGAATCGGCAATGGATGTACGGTGACCGCCGCACTTCCGAGTACATTACGGGCCTCCAAAATTTCATCGTTGTGGATAATGCAAACCGTGGTCACAATGGTTTTATGTGATGTCTGTGTGTTCACTGTCAGAACAAGAAAGACTACTCAAATACCAGAACCATTCACGCCCACCTGCTTCGATCCGGTTTCATGCCCAGCTATAATTGTTGGACCAAGCACGGAGAAAAAGGGGTTGTGATGGAAGACAACGAAGAAGAAGAGGATGATGAAAACTATCATAATATGTATCCTGAATATGATGATAATGCAACGGAGGTAGATAATGAAGATCAAGAGGGAGCAGATGGGCCCGCTGATGACGATCTTGGTCGGGCCATTACTGATGCAAATGAAGAATGTGAAACTGAAAAGGAGAAGGAGAAGCTGGAGCAGATGTTAAAGGATCACAAAACATTGTTGTATCCAACTTGCGAAGATGGCCACAAAAAGCTAGGTGCCACACTGGATTTGCTGCAATGGAAGGCAGAGAATGGTGTGACTGACAGCGCATTTTCAAAGTTGTTGGTAAAAATGAAGAATCTTCTTCCAAGAAATAATGAGTTGCCCGACAGTACATACCAAGCAAAGAAGGTTGTCTGCCCTCTAGGATTAGACGTGCAGAAGATACATGCCTGCATCCTCTACCGCGGTGAGAAGTACGAGAATTTGGATGCATGCCCGGTATGCACTGCACTGCGGTATAAGATCAGACGAGACGATCCTGACGATGTTGAGGGCGAGGCCCCTAGGAAGAAGGTTCCCGCCAAGGTTATGTGGTATGCTCCTATAATACCACGGTTAAAACGTCTCTTCAGAAATAAAGAGCATGCCAAGTTGTTGCGATGGCACATGGAAGACCGTAAGAAAGACGCGATGTTGAGACACCCCGCTGATGGGTCACAGTGGAGAAAAGTCGAGCGAGAGTACCCGGACTTCGCACGTGACGCAAGGAACTTAAGGTTTGGTCTAAGTACAGACGGCATGAATCCTTTTGGTGAGCAGAGCTGCAGTCACAGCACCCTATGTATCTATAACCTTCCTCCTTGGTTGTGTATGAAGAGGAAGTTCATTATGATGCCAGTGCTCATCCAAGGCCCGAGGCAACCCGGCAACGACATTGATGTGTACCTAAGGCCATTAGTTGAAGAACTTTTACAGCTGTGGGCCAAACCAGGTGTACGTATGTGGGATGATCACAAAGGGGAGCCATTTGACCTACGAGCATTGCTTTTCGTAACCATCAATGATTGGCCTGCTCTTAGTAACATTTCAGGGCAGACAAACAAGGGATACAATGCATGCACACACTGTTTAGATGACACTGAAAGTGTATATTTGGATAAATGTAAGAAGGTTGTGTACCTAGGGTATCGCCGATTTCTTCCGAACCTGCATCCAGTAAGAAAGAAAGGCAAGCATTTCAAACGTTTGGCAGAACCCCGGAGGAAGCCTGTCCTCCGTACCGGTGAGGAGGTATTTGGTATGGTCAAGGACCTAGAAGTAATCTTTGGAAAAGGTCCTGGCAGTCTATCTGTTCCGAATGACGATGCCGGACACGCGCCCATGTGGAAGAAGCAATCTATATTTTGGGACCTACCCTATTGGAAAGTCTTAGAGGTCCGCTCTTCAATCGACGTGATGCACGTGACGAAGAATGTTTGCGTGAACCTGCTAGGCTTTCTAGGAGTGTATGGGAAGACAAAAGATACACCGGAAGCACGACAGGACCAGCAACGTCTGAAGGCCCCTGAAGAGCCTATGCATCCTAAGAACGAGAAGGGTAAACGATGCCACTTAACTCCTGCCAGCTACGCTCTTACCAAAGCAGAGAAGGAAATCTTTTTTGAATGTCTGAGCAGTATCAAGGTCCCGTCTGGCTCCTCGTCGAATATAAAGGGAATAATAAATATGGCAGAGAAAAAATTCCAAAACCTGAAGTCTCATGACTTCCACGTGATTATGACACAATTGCTTCCGATTGCATTGAGGGGGCTTCTACCTGAAAATGTTCGAGTACCCATTGTGAAGCTATGTGCATTCCTCAATGCAATATCTCAGAAGGTAATCGATCCAGAAAGCCTACCAGGGTTACAAACAGATGTGGCTCAATGTCTTGTCAGCTTTGAGTTGGTGTTCCCACCATCCTTCTTCAATATTATGACGCATCTCCTGGTTCACCTAGTAGAAGAGATTGCCATTCTCGGTCCTGTATTTCTACACAATATGTTCCCCTTTGAGAGGTACATGGGAGTCTTAAAGAAATATGTTCATAACCGTGCTAGGCCAGAAGGAAGCATCTCCAAGGGCTATGTAACAGAGGAGGTCATTGAGTTCTGTGTTGATTTTATTCCTGACCTTAAGGCGATTGGTGTTCCAGAATCACGACATGAGGGGAGACTGCGTGGAAAAGGCACCCTAGGATGTAAAGCAATGATATGTAGGGACAGGCATTCTCTCAATCAAGCACACTACACGGTTTTACAAAGATCTATCTTGGTTGCCCCGTATATCAATGAACACAAGAATTTAATACGCCTCAAACACCCGGGGCAGTCAGATGAATGGATTATAAGTGAACACATGGCGAGTTTTGGTGGCTGGCTGCAAAGACTTCTGACGAATAACACCACTGTTGGGGATCAGCTGTACTTGTTGGCCAGGACACCATCTTCGACTGTATGTACTTTCCAAGGGTACGGGATAAATGGGAATACATTTTACACGATAGGCCAAGATAAAAAGAGCACCAACCAAAACAGTGGTGTCCGCTTCGATGCAGCAGAAGACAATGGGCAAAAGACCACGTATTATGGGTTCATAGAGGAGATATGGGAACTTGACTATGGACCTAATTTTAAGGTCCCCTTGTTTCGATGCAAATGGGTCAAGCTAACAGGAGGAGGGGTTGAGGTAGACAAGAAGTATGGAATGACAACGGTGGATCTCAACAATCTTATGAAGAACTTAGACGAACCATTCGTCCTAGCCAATGATGTGGCTCAGGTTTTCTATGTGAAGGACATGTCCTCCAGACCAAAAAAAAGAAAAAATATGCAAACGAATACATCATATGATGAGCCAAAGCGTCACATAGTTCTTTCAGGGAAAAGAAACATCGTGGGAATCGAGGACAAGACAAACATGTCAGAAGATTATAATAAGTTTGATGAAATTCTGCCCTTCACAGTGAAAACTGACCCAAGCATTCCGTTAAGTAAAGAAGATGCTCCATGGTTACGTCTGAAGCGATCATAAGGAAGGACATATGCCAAGAAGTTCATGCTCATATTATGTAACTCTAGTTCATGTTTTGAATATTAATACATGTCTTGAGTGTTAGTCATGTTTTGTGGATGGACCGGGACTATGAGAAGAAGTTGTCCCGATTCGTACTTACCATTAAGATCTGATCTCCAAACGCGCGCGGTCACATATTAGGGAGTGCCTCTATGACCAGTTTCTTGGAGATGCCGGAGGACTAGGCTCCGT
Organism: Avena sativa; assembly: GCA_916181665.1. Taxonomy (NCBI): domain Eukaryota; kingdom Viridiplantae; phylum Streptophyta; class Magnoliopsida; order Poales; family Poaceae; genus Avena; species Avena sativa. The sequence goes on along the minus strand of OV702282.1, from coordinate 442,446,348 downwards.
CGGCATCTCCCTGAAACTGGCCGTAGTGGTGTCCCTGCTCTCGAAAACCATCTTGCAGCTTTGTAACTTCTCTAACTAGATCAATACACCTGGGAGCTAACTAATTTCACATATTAGGGAGTGCCTCTATGACCAGTTTCTCGGAGATGCCGGAGGACTGGGCTCCGTCGGCATCTCCCTGAAACTGGCCGTAGTGGTGTCCCTGCCTCAAACTGGCTGGAGGACTGGACTCACAAGGATGCCTATTTATAGTACAAGCAGCTCGACATAGTGTTGACACTTACGAAATAATGTGGACACTCACCCCTATTATTAGGGCTGACTCGTGTTTTGTCCCGGATGGTGTCTCCAACCGGGACTAAAGGTTCATCTTTAGTCCCGGTTGGTGACACCATCCGGGACAAGGTACACGCCGCACGACATAATGTCGACACTCACCCCTATTATTAGTGCTGACTCGTGTTTTGTCCCGGTTGGTGTCTCCAACCGGGACTAAAGGTTCATCTTTAGTCCCGGTTGGTGTCTCCAACCGGGACTAAAGGTTCATCTTTAGTCCTGGTTGGTGACACCATCCGGGACAAGGTACACGCCGCACGACATAATGTCGACACTCACCCCTATTATTAGTGCTGACTCGTGTTTTGTCCCGGTTGGTGTCTCCAACCGGGACTAAAGGTTCATCTTTAGTCCCGGTTGGTGTCTCCAACCTGGACTAAAGGTTCATCCCGCCATTTTTCTTCCCGCCAGTTCTTCTTCCCGCCATTTTTCTTCCCGCCAGTTCTTCCCTCCAGTTCTTCCCGCTAGTTCACTATATATATATGTAGGGGGTTGGCCTCCATTGTCATTGCACATCTCTAGACTCATATCTGCAACCTCATCACTCTTTCCCATGGCTTCCACCGTAGCACTAACCCCCAGGGAGGCAGAGGCGCTTTGCGCCTCGAACTACCCCTGCCCGCCGGGCTACAGTGTCCCCGTCGGCTGGATGCTGAGCGTCGGAGGCGTGCCGGTTCCTCCTGTCCCTCTAGGTGTGGCGCGCCGGATGGCCATCACGAACCACTACTACTTCGAGCTCACGCCGGAGCAGCGGAGGAATCCCAGATGGCATCCCGACTATTTCCCTACTTGGGAAGCCTTCTTCGTGGATCGGCATGAGAGGGCGCTCGCCAGGCACGAGGAGGACGGCCCACCTCCTCCTAACTTCAACGAGGCCGGCCGTCGGCTATGGTGGCGTGGTCGGACTCTCCAGAGCGTCATGGCCTATGACACTGCCGCCGACTCTAACCCCCGTCTGCGCTACCCTCAAGTCCAACCCACGCGCTACCCTCAAGTCCAGCCCACGCGTACTCTCCAGAGGTTCAATTACGGCGACCCCGACGACAACAGCGATGACGGCGGTGGCGAGTACGACGACTACAGTGGCGAGTATTACAGGTGTAGGCAGGAGCATGACTGAATCACTCCAACATTCCGAAACAAGTTCGGCCGATTGTTACTTAATCTGGCCATGTATCTTAATTTTCAGTTCCAGTTCGGCCGATTTTTACTTAATCTGGCCATATATCTTAATTTTCAGTTCCAGTTCGGCTTTATGTAACTGTCTCAAAATGACCTATCTCATTCGAGGTTTCTTGGCTTTCGGGTCAAATGACCAATGTTATGACCAATGTTAATACAAAATATGCGGCATTAAAATATGATTTGATCTAATAAAAATCATTTTTTAGATGCTTAATATTTCTTATGTTCAAAGTTTTAGGATTTAACAATTTATTTTGGTTTGAATTGAATAATCAAAATTTATATGTAAGTGCTTTAATTATTTTGAAAATTTTCATGTAAAGTAAATATAAAATGATTTACATGAATGGATAGAAATTATTTTTATGAAAATTATGATATATTATTCATATTTTTCTGAGTTGAAATGAAAAAGATATGAATTTTATAAATTCATATCATATTTTTGAATTAAAAATGCCCCTTTAATGCATGAAATAAATGCCCCTGGAACCGGTGTTAAAGGGGGGGGGGCATTTATTTCGTTTCCCGCGCGCACCCCCCCTTTAACACCGGTTCCAGCCATGAACCAGTGTTAAAGGGGGGGGGGTAATAAATGCGCGCGGGAAACGCCCCCCCCTTTAACACCGGTTCCAGCCACGAACCGGTGTTAAAAGGGGGGGGGGGGTAATAAATGCGCGCGGGAAACACCCCCCCTTTAACACCGGTTCCAGCCATGAACCGGTGTTAAAGGGGGGGGTGTATTTATTTCACCTTCCTCCCCTTCCTTTCTTCCCCCACTGAGCCAGATCGATCGAACACAGAGAGAAGCGCCGCCCCCGACCCGCCGTCTCGCCGCCGCCGCTTCGGAGCCCGACCCGCCGTCTCGCCGCCGCCGCTCGGAGCTCGAGGTTCGCCGCCCCCGACCCTCTCTTCCCCGCATCCTTCCCCTCCCTCTAACACGGAGGGGCTCCGCCGCTCCTTCGTTCGACGCCTGCTCCGGCCGCGCCCGGCCGGCCCTCCCCCGCTCCTCCTGGACAAGGCCACCCGCGCCTGGCCCTCCTCCTCCTGCTGCTCCCGGCGACGCTGTTGCTGCCGTGGGCACGACGCTGCTACTGCCGCGGGCACGACGCTGCTGCTGTCGGCGTCGGCGGCTACGACGTGCCGGCGGGCACGAGGGTGGCCGTGAACGCGTGGGCCATCGAGGGACCCGGTAAGCTGGGGCGATGGCGCGGTTCGACCCGAACAGGTTCGCGGGCGGCGAGGTGGACGTGCACGGCGCGCATCTGGAGCTGGCCGGTGCCGTTCGGCTCCGGGCGGCGGCTGTGCCCAGGCAGGTCGATGGCGCTGATGAACGAGTGGAGTTCGCCCTGGCCAGCATGCTCTGCGGCTTCGATTGGGCGCTGCCGGAGGGGGCACATATGAACATATTTGCATAATATATCAACTATATAAACACAGTTCTTTAGGCCTCGTTGGTTTAGGCTCTAGAAGACCGGGATTGACTTGGGTTACGGTCCAATCCACATCATCCTTCCCTCCGAGGCAAAAATTCGAGAAATATGGAGTATTTGTCTATTTCTGTATAGTATTTTTTTGTTTGGCCAATCCATTTCATTTACATAGTCTTGGGATGAAAATAAATAATCGCCAATTGACCCTCGGAACGATTCCAGGGTGCCAAAGATGGGCGAGATGAACGTAGTGACATCGACCCCGACGATCTAGTCCTTAATCCTTGCACATGTGAATTAGAAGCATGTGGAGTAAAAAGAAAGTAGCTTATAGCAAAGATATTATAATAGGCCACGCCTAAACCCTAACTGACCACCTCGCTCTCTTCCCCGTGCAGGAGCGTCTCGCCGCCGCCGCTTCGGAGCTCATAGGCCACGCCTAAACACCGACGCCGCCCGCCGCCCGACGAGCCCGCCGCTAGCACCGCCGCATCCGTCCGACGAGCACCGCCGCCCGACGAGACCAACGTCACCCCACCGGTGAGCGCCACGTGTCTGCCACGTGTATGATTGCTGACTCATCCTGATTAAAACTTGTTTGCTCGATAAATTGTACTACATGCATAGATTAAAACTTGCATACAAATTGGACCTCTGACTCATTTGTGTATTTATTTGTGTATTTTGGTATGAATAATATGTATATTTGTGTATGAATCCAAGTCCACTTGAATGTTTACACTCTTACTCTAGATAATATTATTGTTTTAGAAACTATGGATCCACTTAGTAGAAACCTTGAAGAAGAAGAAATAATGGAGAACATTATTGATGAGGACACCTCACAATATCTGAACTTGGAGGGACATGATGACGACAACTCAAGTACTAGTCATGGAGAAGATGAAGACTCCGGTGAACGCAATTTAATGGTTACAAAGTCCAGCGAGGTATATGCATTGATTAAGCCTCTGCTGACTTTCGTGTATACAAATTAACGCTTCTTTCTTCTTTTAGCCCTCTGGATCGACCAGCCAGCAACCATCTTCTTCTACGAAAAAGAGCAAGCGAGGCGCGAGCCAGCGGTTGAAAGATCGTGCAAAGCTCACGATCGAAGCAGTCCGTGTTGATGGCAGGCCGATGGAGCCCAAGAAGGCCGCAGACAAATTTGTACGTCAGGCTGGAGTTCTTGGTAGGGACCAAATCCCAATCATAATTGAAAATTGGAATAAGCCAAAGAAGGGCGACGGTACCTTTATCGATGACAGATCCAAAGAAACGCTTTGGAATTCGTTGTTGGTAAATTTCACCCTTCCGCCAGAGGAGGATGAAAACAACCCGGTTATAAAGGAAAAGGTCAAAGAGTGGACTCTAAAGAAGATGGCTGACGCTTTCCGCAACTGGAAGACAAAATTGAACAAATTTGTCAAATCTGGCGAGACTCCAAATTTCGAAGACGCATATTATGCGAAGATAAGACCTCACTGGCCCGAATTTGAGACATATAAAAAAAGTGCTATAGCTAAAAAGAGGTCAGAAACCAATACGCTTAATGCCCTGAAGAAGGAATATCACCAGAGGACGGGGTCAGGTGGCTACATATCTCAGAGGCCTAAGTGGGAGGAAGCTGAGAAGGCCCTGCGCGAGAGAGGGATCACACCCCAGACAGATGGGTGGGACCTACGTGCAAAGACTTGGTTCTACGGAATCGGGGCAAGGTTGGACCCAGAAACAGGATTGTGTATCTTACCAACCCTCCTTGCCAAACCCGTCACTGAACTCATCATGGAATACGAGGAAACATCTGCCAGGACCATCCATCCCAATAGAGAGAATGACCAGCTCACACGCGCCATCGGTAAAAAAGAACACCCTGGACATGCACGAGGCACAGGGGGTATGACGTGGAAGGATGGGTTTGCCGACTGGAGCGACTCTTACAGATGGCGCGGCAGAAAAGAAAAAGAGCGTACAGAGCGGATGACACAGATAGAACATGCACTTGCGGCGCTGCAGGCGCAAGTGAATGCACAACAGAGCCATCAAGCTACCGGCCCATCTCAGCGGCACGAAGAGCCTGCATTGGAAGCTGCCCGCGGCCCAGACTCTGCGCGGAAAAGCAGTGTGTCTTCCACGGAGAACGTGCAGCCCACGCTTGAAATGACGGGTCCTCGATACCCCGTGGATGAGATCACGGAGAGCGAACACGCTGAGCTGCATGTGAGATTAATGGGCTTATCCATTAAGGTGGCTGTCGGCTATGCCTTACCTCCTGTAGCTGGTGGAACTTACCACTGCCGACCGATTCCAGATGGCTATGCTATTGTCGGGGTGGATGAGGTTGTGAAGGAATATGAGGAAGCACAGCTTGACCATGCTACAGGTGAAGGGGAAACTCAACTCAAATTTGCAGTGAAAACAACCATTCTTTGGAAGAAGGAACACATTGTGCTTCCAAATTGGAGGTCACTGGCACCCCCGCCGTCTCCGCAGCGTCAGCAGTCTGAGCCGCTTCAGCTATCTCCTACGCGGCAGCCATCTCCGGCGCGGCAGCCATCTCCTGCGCGGCAGCCATCTCCGGCCCGTCAGCCATCTCTTGCGCGGCAGCCATCTCCGGCCCGTCAGCCATCTCCGGTGCTTCAGTCATCTCCTCAGCGTAAGCGGAAGAGCACTGCCACGAGGAGCATCAGTAGCACTGCCACAAAGAAATCCGCAGGAAACCGTACGCCAAAGAGTTCAAAAAACTATGTCCCGCAGCCTTCCGCCAAGCCATTGCCGGTTTTACCGTGGAATCGCAGCGACGAGGAGACCAATAGGATCTCGGAAGAACAGGTCAAGAAATTCTTTGCACCTAGACGGGCCGAGCCAAAGGAGAAAATAGATCCGGCGGTGGTGGAGAAGTTTTACAATAATCTTTCGAAACCTGAAACCCCACTTGTGCCGGACTACGAGCGCCAGATTTTGAAGGCGGATGCAAGGAGCCGTAGGGAGACTGAAAGTAGCAGTCGTGAGGCACCCCAGAAAACAGTTCCCATGCTCGGAGAGCAGGAAAACCAATCATGTGCCCCGCTCCAAATGTTCGACACACGGGACGCTCCTCCCGTAAATGATTACGACGCAGAGCTACAAAGAAAGGCCAATGAGATGGGGATGACTTACATTGCATACTTGAACGTCATGGGAGACAACTTGCCCAAATGCGATGCCAACCCCATACAGCCATGGAAGTATGGGAAGAATCTCGTCAAGAAAGAGGAGCTCAAGACTCTACCAACAAAGATGCGAAAATTGCACAAGTGGTACCTTCATTTCTGCAAGACGAGAAAGGTAGAATGGATCACGGCGCATATAAGAGATGATATTTTCTTCTGCGGAGATGACGCGATCGACTTCAACATTCAAGACTTGCATTTTCTATTCAATCAGAAGGAACTCGACAAAGCTGCCATCAGCCTTTATTGTGTGTAAGTACTATTTCTATAATTTATATCTCATCTCATTCACTTTATTAATTGCATGTATATATATATGCTCACCATATATGTATATACTATTATGCAGGAAAAAGGTTATGGAATGCAGGAAAGAAGGCCCTTTTGACATTGGGTTCGTTGACCCAAATAGAGTTCATGAAGAAGTGGTAGAAACCAAACCCGGGCAAACATAAGATTACTTGCTAACGTCTTTACTGAGACAACAAACCAAAAGGGAAATACTATTGCCTTACAACTTCTCGTGAGTACTGTTACCCTCTCTCTTGTACACATTCTATTTCAGCTTACTCGATGTTAAGTGTAATTGATGATGAGTTATGCGTGCGTAGGTTCCACTTTATTCTGCTAGTCATTCAACCCGACTCAGGAAAAGTCCTTGTCATGGACTCGTTACGAAAAGAAAAAGAGATATGGGCAAACTTTAGAGAGATGCTCCAGAGGTAATTTCAATCATATTATTGCACTAGATCGGCAACTTTCGTGACAATAAGTAATTAATTACTCCTTTATCCATTTTCTTTGTCGGACAGGGTTTGGAAAAGGTTCACGGGCAGGGCCGTGGGTGAATGGTCAGAAGAACTAAAATTTGTAGACCAAAATTTTAGTAAGTAATACTGGCTAGCTTCCAATTCCATTATATCATGCATCAGGGACACGACAATAACTTATGTGGGTACTATGTTTGCGAATTCATTCGCAACACGATATGTGCGACGGGCCAAGCCGCACTAGAACAACTTAGAGTAAGTAAACAAAGTCCACAACATTATTTTATTACCATCAATTGTGTTGAGTTTTATTCTTATATATATATTGACGGCCCATTCTTCATATATATTCAGATCGAACGGATGCGGGACCAACTCCTACCATTTGAACGCATACGAGCCATTCAAGAGGAATTGACGGGGTTCATACTTGATGAGGTCGTCACGCCTGGCGGAGAACTCTTTAGATATCCACCAAAATGAACGATGACGATGTATGTGCCGATGACGATGTATGTGCCGATGACGATGTTTGTGTATAATAATAGTTGCTTAATTATTCATGTACTCGTATGTACCGATGACGATATTTGTGTATACCGCTCCCGATCGATTCCCCCTCGCTCCCCCCCTCCCGCAGAAATACGCCCAGAACGGGGCAGAGGCAGAAGTCTGCCGCGGCAGAGATTTCTGCCGCGGCAGGAAAACGACCTAAATCTCTGCCGCGGCGGACTAACCTTTAACACCGGTTCCAGATACGAACCGGTGTTAAAGGGGGGGGGGGGGGCTGAGGCCTGCGGCAGCCCCACATGCGCCACCCTTTAACACCGGTTCGTATAAGAACCGGTGTTAAAGGGGCTCCCCTCTAACACCGAACCCTCAACAGCGGTTGGGGAACCGCTGTTAGAGGGCCATCCCAACCGGAGTTAAAGGGGGTGGCCTGCACTAGTGTAACCTTTTGATAGTAGATACCTAATGGACCTCACGACTCACGAAAGTCAATCACCAGCGGCACCTCGCTCGATCGGGCATGATTAAATGTACGTACCTATAGGGCTAATTAATTAGGCAGTCTGTTGTGACACGCACCGCCATTAGGTACCCGATATAGCTCATTGCAGAAGCTAAGTATGTCCTTATATAGTCATTGCAATGCTAGCACACATTTGTGTTGGTGTAGGCGTGTGGCTACCTACTCTTGAGCAAGACACTAGTCCGAGTTGTACGAACGGCTACATTAGTTCAGTGCCAATTGCACACAACTACGCGTCATAGTTGGATTAGTCTCAAATCTGTTCGTTCTTGCGCACAATGTGACGTGCACGCTAGTCACAAAGAAAACGCGATGGGCCACAAGAAAACACCAATATGATTAATCAATATCTTGAAATATTTTTCCATGTGCCTCTACTTTCACCATCTTAGAGATAACGGAATGAACGAACATCATAGCCAGAATGATGAGTAGATCCACCGACGCAACAGATCAAACATAAACAAAATCACCAGAGTACTCACACCCCGAAGAAGCACTACCAAATGGAGGTGCCACAAGGCCTCCTTGAGAAACCACCGGACATCGTCGCACATGGGTCACCAAATTATTGCCAGAGAGGGACGCATGCCCTCTCGTTCTGGGCCATGGAGCGGCAATCCTGCCAGCGGACAACGAGGACGGTGAGTGGTGACGACAAAGTGAGAATATAAGACAAAAGGATGACAAGAAAACCCCACGCACCACCGGGAGTGCCCCAACATGAACCGAACAGCAACACACCGTCGTTGTCAAGACCAAGATTGTCAATGGTTTCAAGTGGGCTGAGTTTTGGTATGAAAAAAATCTACACTACGGCCGCGTTGCAAGGGGAGAGGCAGAAGCAGGGCCGGCCCTGACATGTCGGGGGCCCGGTGCAAGAAAAAAAATAGGACCCCTATTCATAAATAATAGGATGTTTTTTAACAATAACAGCTTAAATATATCTAACATAATTCTTTCTAGATGGAGACTATATGACAGGAATTACTTATGACCTTTTTTTAAGAATGGTTTGTGATGATGTTCAATTCACAAATTAGCTACGTTTGTCAAAGGAAATGACCAAACATATACTTTCTAGACGACATCTTAGCACACAAGAGGAAAAATAAACACAACATGAATTAGTAGTACTCCCTTAGACCCAAACTAGTTTTTGATTAGATTTATCTAGACATATAGATTCATCGGTATTTTAATAAATTTGAGTCAACTAATTTGGGTGAGAGGAAAGGAAGTACAAAGAATTAAAATATGAAAAAATATACCTAGAGCAAGGTTGAAGATTGATGTCTCGCTTGCCTACAACTTGCCGCCGCCGCACAGGCCCCTGTTTGTTGCCCTGCACTGCTAGCTGATGCCTTGGGATTCCGCCACTACATATCCCCTGTACTTATTACGAGGGCCCTGCAAAATCCTAGGAGAATTGGGGAACGAAGAAGGGGAGAACAAATCAAATCGAGACGGTTGAACAAGAACTACTACCCTGGAAGAATATATAGGAGGGGATTGTAATGATCCTTACAAATCCGAGGGGGATTTCTTGAGAATCTGTGACGCATGATCTCCTCCGTTAATTCCGTCAAAAGGGCTCAAAATCTCGATAGGAAAGCTGTGGTCGGCGGTGATTAGGGAGCGGGAAAGGAGAACGAGGAGGCGGGAGGGAGGGCCCTGGCGAGACGAGAAGTCCAATGCGGCCTGGAGTCAATGCGGTCGGTACTTTTCTTCCTTTAGCGATAAATTTTTTCCAGAGAAAAAGGGTGCGTAGCAGTCGTACATGGGGAAGGGCCCCTAGCGATCGGAGGCCCTGTGCGGCCGCACCGGTTGCACGGGCTCAGGGCCGGGCCTGGGCAGAAGGCCACCTCCTAGACTCCCGATGCCACCACCATGAGTTTCCACCATCAGGCAAAATGGTTGGTGCCTCCTTTACCTAGATTGGGCCCAGTTCTGGCACGCATGGCTTAGATCAGGATGGCCAAAGTTGTTTTAGACAATAATCTAGCAAACAATATTATTAAGGTCATACGACGTACTCCTTCGAGTATCTCTCCTATGAGTCCGCGTCCGACGGGGATGCCAAATCATTGATGATGTCAAAGACGAACATCATATAAAGGTCCCTACGCGTGGTCAACCTACCAGTGACGAGTATGGCTTGTCCAATCTGGAAATGCTCGGTTTGGAGGAATTTAGTCCACCCGTCAGCGGTGAACAAGATGTGCCATCAAAATATGTCTTGTACTCACACCATACTGATGCCACCTCGTGCTCGATACGGACATCGTTGAACCTGTCGGCGTTGATGCGTGGCGGCATCCTCGTTCTATACTAAGGGGCAGTAGGAGGGGGAGCTAGATCTGAAAGAGAGGAAGCCGACCTGTGAGGGATTTCTCGATAATAAATGGAAGGGGGGATTCTCTAGGAGGCGGGCCATAAAAATAACCGTGTCTATCATAACAATATATTCAGACACTTCGCATATATTTGGACCCTTCGGATTTTGGTGATCCTAACATTTGAGTATCATTGACACTAGTACAAATGCGTTACTTAGAGATGTCAATTGCCCATAGGCCTCAGCCGGTTTCTCGTTTTGGATGAAACGCATAGCTTCTAAGAGCATACCACATGAGCCGGTTTTTCTTTATGGCTTTAAGATACGCGACTTCAGATGATGCAAAAAGGAAAACACCTCTAACATGTAGGAGCTAGAGACGGCTAGTACTGCTGACCGATTGCAAGAACTCTTCAACCTCAGAAAGCCTGTACTAGGGACCGTCTCCAATAGTTAGGCGACCTGAGTCGGATTCTAATAAAGACCGTTTTCAGAACTAGTGTGCCTCGAAGTGACTTTTTAAAGTGGCCGTCTCCGGTGTGTAAACCATTTTAAATAGTACACAACATGCTAAGCTAATTCAAACTCAATCATATCTAACATGATATATGATCATGATTCAGCAGCCAGATAGACAGATTAACTCAAAAACTTATAGCAGCTTGCAGTAACATTAGCCAGATAGTTGGGAAGATCTATACAAATTTAGCAATTACACGTTATGACAGTACATATAAAGTGCAGTTCATAAATTAATCAACTATCATAATTAGTACTCTCTAACAAACCATCATTGTATTTATAGAATTTTATGAAAGTGAAATGTGGCCATATATTAGTAAAATAATGCATGTTTATAGTTAATTATTATACTTGTTGGCTATAGTGATAACTTGACATGGCAGTGAGTCAGTGACTTGCTATACTATTACTCCCTCCGTCTTAAAATAGATGCCGCAGATTTGCCAAAATGTGAATAAATCTATATATTAAATAGTTTTTAGATTTATCTAAATTTTTATAAATTAGAGACATTTTTTTGATAATCAATACCATATATATTTATACCGACAAACAGTACATGGTAGAGATACACAAGCCGACTTCAGCGTTTACAAAATAAAGTCTAAAAGAAAATAAACAAATCTTCGAGGTCTACGAATTCTTCTTCTTCCATGACACAATCTTGTACTTTCCTGAAGGTAGCTGAAGAAACATGAAGAGACCTGTAAATACCAGGGATGGTTCTCCCATAATTTTAATTTGAACTGCAGTGTCAACCATTAAAGTAATCAACCAACATCGGCAAAAGTACCAACATGAGTATTCTAGGAAAAATAATCCGAACATTCTCGTCGACATCATTGGGGAGACGAGAGTTCGAATCACCATTGTCGAAGACGTAGCAGCCGAGACAAATATTGCGAGGATAATCATACTCGCGACAACTATGAAAAAAGCTCAAAAACCGATCTGACGAAGTAAGATCAGAAAGACCGTACCTACAGAACTTAAATCTTATAGCACCATCATTGACACCGGGAAGAAGATCTCGTTGTCGCAGGAAGGACCAAAGATCTCTTATTATGAACGATGCCATCTTCATTGACATAGATGCCGAACAAGAAGATGACTACTAAACCCTAATCAAATCTTCAGAAAACAATTTTTATTGGAAACTCCACCCATAGATCGGGTTCCCCACCCCTCCTACCGGCTAGGACGGCCGAAGGAGGGGGAACCGATCTATGGAGGAGGCGGAGGTGGAGACGGCGGCTAGGTCAGAGAGGCCTCACGTACACGGGAGGAAAAGAAAGGGCGGAGAGGAGAGCTCTAGACGCTCCCTTTCTTTTAGTGAAAATAAGAAGCCGTGCATTGACATCTATTTTGAAACAAAGGAGTATTAAACTTGCTCTAAGCGTGTACGAGATTTAGTCATGGTGAGGAAGAAAACGTGAGACCGGAAGGCAGCTTACGGAAGAGATGAGGGAGGTGGGTCTCCACCAAGCGTCACGCGCCCGACCCGGACGATGGGAACGTTGCGATCGTCACCAATCGAGCAGCGAACCATTTTGTCCGGCACCAATCGAGCAGGATCCCCCGGTGAAAATTCAGCGTGAGCTCCTCTAGATTCTAGACTGGCACGGCTCAGTTATGTCCACCGATGATGGCGTTTGGCTCCACTGACATGATGTGCGTGACTTCCCCAACTCATTCCTGTCACATGTCATCTAATTGTTTATTCTTTGTCGTCCATCAGGTTTTTGGGATGCGTCTGCACGCCTATCATATACTACCGACTGCTGAGATGTGATTTCTGCTATCGAGTGCTTGATTTTGGGGCAATTAAATTTTTTATTCTTTCTGGGGTGAACTTCCAGTTTATGCTCTGCATAACATATGTATTACACTACTGAGATTCTCTATATATAGCTCTACGATCAAAGGTGCATGTACCAAAGTACATATTACATTGTTTCCAGGATGTTCTGCTAAAACAGAAACTTGCGGTAGGAAGCATTTACATGCCACGGTAAATGCTTGATATATTTAATCTTGCACACCTGGAAATTTTTCTTATTTATAGGCAATTATAACAACAATTTGCGAGTATAGCAAATAATATATTCATTGTACTGTTCTTTCTATTCTAAGGAAAACGGATGTTAATTTCAGCATCGGAGAATTAATCAAGGACTCGAGGAACTCAGCATCACTAAAACAAAATGATACCCGTTCAATCTTATATTTGATAGGTATTTTTATAGTTCTGTCTACTTAAATATAGGATCATGTTGACGTTTGTATTTTCATCTCTAGGACTCGAGTACTTATAGAGGATCGAGCATGAATTTCGCTTCACGTAACCCGCAAATTATACACGGACATAACACAACCACACGATCAGGTCCACTTAACATCATCTAACATCTGGGCTTAGCCCGATTTAATTCCCAGGTATGCTTAGAAATTAGTAGCGTCGAACGAAAACTTATCCCTCGCGGAACAAACCCGGTCCCACCCTCAACCACATCGTTGGTTCCACCAAAGGAAAAAAAAGGTTGAACTAGTAAACTGATTGCTCAAACCCATCGTTGGTTCTAGGAAAGAAAAAAAAAATAGGAAACAAATTGTGGACGAAACTGATCACACGCCATCACCGTGATCTTGTACGACGCCAAGCCGAATTTCCTAGGTGGCGCCCTGGCCGTGAACTAGACGACACGCTTTCCCGCGTGTTCATGGAAGATGGCGCCCTTGCGGCGTTCCTAGACGGCACCATTGTCGCCGCTTGCCTGTAAGACTCCCTCTCCGACATCCCCACCGCAGAAACATTATCGATCCGCGCTTGATACATGATCAGCAAGGTAAGTTGAACTACCTTTGATGGTGTGTCCAGGAAAGTATCTTCAACTGCACCATAATATGACACACCATCATCCACAATGTCGATACCAGATAGATCGGTTGCTAGGGAAAAACAGCGCATGTTAGACACAGAAACGATTCAAAGAGTAATCGGATATAATGAGTTGGAGAACAGCGACCGACCTCTCGGTGATGTGTTTTTTCTTTCGATTCATGCCTAATCTTTGTGATTAGCCGGATGCCCTTCAGAGTTTGCTCGGTGATGTTACGGGTCTTAGCGATCTGGCATGTTCCTCTTGCTCTCGAACTCAAATGTGGAATCCTGGTCGATGCAAACAAGCATTGGATTAGGACTGACATAGCGCTCTCTACTCGCTTCTGCCAGGATATAAAAGCAGTAAGTTTTTTTACTTGTGTCATGTCTTTGCCACGCAAGTTCCTGAATGCTTTCGTCCATTTATCCTTGCGAGGGTTCCTCTTCATCTTGAAGTTCTTTTTGCATTTTGGTAGACAAAAGCGTTAAACCTGACAAGCAGATGTGAGAACTTATTACATAGAAGGCCACCAAACAAATACAAGCAGAATTGAAGCTACAAAAATTCAGATCCTACTTCTAGAAGGCGTGTTCTTCCCCTGTGATAATAATATTGGAACAAATTTCGCATGCGATGCAATACGCAAAAATAGAAACAAAGTGTAAACCAGGGCTACCGAAACTACTTTCAAGGCAAGAATGGCATCTCTGAGAGCTATTGCGTCTTCGGCCTTTTTCCAAAATAAGCCTATATATAGTCCTCCATACAAATCCATGTACACAAATTTGTAGATCTGTAGAACTGATATTGTGCTTGTTACTGCAGACATGAATACCATACATTTTACGCTTGCTGAGTAAAATAGTCAGAAGTGCTCAAGGTAGATGGTCTATTGTACAACTTGAGTCACATTTTCTCAAAAACTAAAAAATACAGCGAAAATACTTTGTTTTTTGAGAATTTAAAGAGACAATACCCAATATTGTCTTATTGTCACAAACCATATTGTGACAACCTAAAAACGTTGAACGAGGAAACTGATTGCTCAAACTCATCGTTGGTTCCAGGAAAGAAAAAATAGGAAACAAATCGTGGAAACTAATCACACGCCATCATTGTGATTTTGTACAACGCCAAGCGGAATTTCCTGGGTGGCGCCCTCGCCGTAAACTAGACGACACGCTTGCCAACGTGTGCCTGGAAGACGGCGCCCTCGCGGCGTTCCTAGATGACACCGTTGTTGTCGCTTGCCTGTAAGACTCTAATGAGTTTAATATTGAAGCATATTTACCTTTTGTTTTTGTATAAATAGAGTATGGACTTTTGTATTTCACTGCGTCTGCACACATCTTTTTGTCTTTATTTCAACAGGATCCCGAATCATTAAGTCCTATATGAACATATCAATTAGTGCTGTCATATTATGCTATACTATGATATTTTAAGTAATAAAAGTCATTTTATGGATTTGCATTTGCACCTGGAGAAACTGCCAACCGAGCGAAGCAATCAGTGCCGATAACGACCGGTGGTACGGGCGGAGCTCGCCCGTACCATGTGCCACTAGATTCGCCTCGTCAAATACTTTCTCTTGGCGAAGACGGAAGAGAGATCCGACATTCACAGCTGCCAGAAACTACGAAAAACTACATCTGAAAGGGGTCTGAAGGAGGAACTTGGCTAAGGAAATATCCCTGCTAATTCACGGATCATTGGAGGACAATGCATCATCCCCTTCATCATCAACTGTTGCATCTACATCACCACCATTACCCCTGACGAGGGTTCAACTCATCAATGCCCATTGTTATGGACTTGGGTTTTGGAGAAGATGGGGATGCTAGAGATCGCGAGACTGTTAACAGACATGCAGCAAGGGGACATGAGGTTTACCCAGGTTCAGGCCACCGGAGGAAAAACTCTACTCCTGCTTGTATGTTCTTGATTACGGCAGAACCGAAAGTTACAGGTGTGCCCAGATGCGATCTGGCGTGAGGTGTGTGTATGAGTTGGAGAGATCCTCCTCACCGTGCCCTCCTTGCCTTTATATAGATAGGCTAGGTCCCGGGGTAGGTCGAGTCGGTTACAAGTTAGAGTTTCACCCTTGAATATTCTATTGACATCTTGATCATGTTCTCCAAGGACTCGAACTTCTGCTAGGCTTGGTCCACCCGGAGTCTCCTTGGGCAGCAAGCCTTCAAGTGGGCCTTCCTTGGGCTGGACCGGGTATACCAATGTGAGGCACCCGTAGGGTATATCCATGTCAACCCCCATCTTTCATCTATAGATATTGTTGTAATTCAAGTTTCAATTGTGGTTTGCACTAGATCTATTTCGGTACTTTTATCCATCCATTTGATTATGATGATGTTGTTGATTGCTTCCATGTGTGAGTAGTTCCTTTGTTCTTTGGGAGATGGAGAAACCCTAGAACTATTATGAATTTGCAATAAATATGATTTATTCTTGTTTCCATATGACTTGCCGGTCTATGATAGATTTATGATTTGTGTTTGATATGTCTCTTTAGATGGTATGTGTAGTCGACCACATAACATTTTCTCTCGGGGCTAAAGGGAGGGAGAAATTCTTTGGACATGCTTTGGGATCATACCTGGAATGGCCCCGTGACAGATTGGCATCGGATCATAACCTATACGGCCAAAGGAGAAATAAAGAGAGACTCCCTAAGCTAATTACGATATCCACGGGGAAACCCTTAATTGCGGTGGTTTATATAGGTGACTACTCTCAGACATCCCACTGGTTATTTAGAGGTGACCTTACTCTTGGACCAACAAAGTTGCCTCCTACGAGCCTTGTAATGGACACCTTATTTGTTGGAGATATGCCCTAGAGGCAATAATAAATATAGTTATTATTATATCTTTGTGTTTATGATAAATGTTTGCATTCATGCTATAACAGTATTAAAAGGAAACATTAATACTTGTGTGATTTGTAAACTAAATTAGAGTCCCTAGTAAAGCCTCTTCATAATACTAGCTTGTTGGTTAATAGATGATTGTGGTTTCCCTATCATGAACATTGAGATGTTATTAACAACAAGATCATATCATTAGGAGAATGGTATGATGGACATACTCCTATAGATAAGCGTAGCATAAAGATCAAGTCATTTTAATAGTTCAATTTCTATAAGGTTTTTGATACATAGTAACCTAATTCCTTCGACCATGAGATCATGCTAATCACCATCACCGGAAGGATGCTTTGATGACATCAAACACCACACCGTAACTGGGTGGCTATAAAAGTGGCATTGAGTGTTCGGAAAGTATGGATTGAGGCACATGGATCAAGAGTGGGATTTGTCCATCCATATGATGGATAGATATACTCTGGGCCCTCTCAGTGGAATGTCATCCAATTGGCTTGCAAGCATGTGACTGGCTCACAAGGGATCACATACCATGGGAACGAGAAAAGAGTACTTGTCAGTAACGAGGTTGAACTAGGTATGCAGAGATACCGATGATCAAAACATCGGATAAGTAAACTATCGTGAGACAAAGGGAAATTGGTATCATATGTAAGTGGTTCATTCGATCGCAAAGTAATCGTAGAAATATGTGGGAGCCATATGAAATTCCATATTCCTCTATTGGTTATTGATCGGAGAAGTATCTCGGTCATGTCCGCATAATTCACGAACCGTAGGGAGACACACTTAAGGATTTGATGTTGTTGAGTAGTTATGGAAAGGTGAGTGAGAGACCGAATGTTGTTCGAAGTCTCGGATGGGATTCGGGATATCACGAGGAGATCCGGAATGATCCGGAGAATAAGATTCATATAAGGAAAGTCTTGTTTCGGAGTTGGGGAATGATTCCGGTGTTTTCACCGGGAATGTTCTAGAAGGGTCCGAAAGGTCCGGCACTCCGGAGGGGAAGGGTACATGAATGTGTCATGACAATATGGAATGGTTGCATCATGTACTAGGTCACTTGGCTGGGAAAAATAAAGAGAGAAATCAAATCCAAGTTTAAAAGTCAAACGCCAATTTAAAAAGTCAAACGACAAGTTTGCTTGGTGGAGGGAGAGTAGGAAACCTACTTGGGGAGGAAGTCCCCTCCCTACACCCGCCGACCAAGGAGGCCGAGTTGGGGGAGGACTCCCTCCTCCCAACCAGACACCCTCCACCTATATAAGGAGGGGTAGGGCGCCCCTACCCCTCACACCAAAAACCCTAGCCCCAAGTCACCGGCCTCCTCCAAGTCGCCGCCGCCTAGAGCCTCCTCTAACTCGGCGAGTTGGGTTTCCCCAAACCCTAGACGCCGGCCAAGCCCTCCCCTTGGTGCCCTCTAAACCCTAGATCACCAAGGCCTCTCTCATGCTCCACCGTATTCGCTCCAGCTTAAGGCGAAGCCCTGCAAGATCTCCCCTCTACTTCCGACACCACGCCGTCGTGCTGCCGGAATCGCGAGGAGAGTGCTACAACCTCCGCTGCCTGCTGGAACAAGGGAGATGAAGGTCTTCATCGAGTACCGAACGTGTGACCGACTGCGGAAGCGCTGCTGGAACGCAGCGCCGGAAGGATCGTCTACGCGATCTTGAGATCGGCAAGAGTACGACTACATCACCCACAAGAATCTGCTCTCGTTAACCGCTTTGGAATCTTCGAGGGTGAGTTCCTCTATCGACTCGTTGCTACAATCTAGTAGATAGATCTTGGTTTGCTTGTTTGCATGCGATAGAAATTTTTTGTTTTCCATGCAACGAACCCCTACAATGGTATCAGAGCCATGTCTATATGTAGATCTGTTGCATGAGTAGAACACAATGGTCATTGTGGGCGGTGGTGCTTTTATTATCAATTTCTTTTTGTGTACTTTGCATCTTGCGGTATGATGGGATGAAGTGGCCCGGGCTAACCTTACATGACATCGTTCATGAGAGTTGCTCCACGCTCAACATGCAACTTGTATTGCATAAGTGGCTTTGCGGGTGCCTGTCTCTTCCATCATATTATAGATCCAATTTACAACGAGCACTTGATAGTTCAAGCATCAACGTTGTGGTTCTTGTTCGTAAGTTAGAACGACACTTATTGAAATCCCCAAACCACGTAAAATATGCAAAGAAAATTAGAGGCGTCTAACTTTGTTTTGCAGGGGTGTGCTATGATGTGATATGGCCATGATTGTGATTATATTTGATGTATGCAATGTTCCTTATTGTAAGTTGGCAACCGGCAGGAGCCATGTGGTTGTCTTTAAATTCCGTTAAGACCCGCGTGTCTATTCAAAGTAGTTGTAATAGTTGAAGCTGGTGGACGACAACCATGAAACGACGACATTGACCTTGACGCCATACCGGTGATGATGGAGATCATGTTCGTGCTTGAAGATGGAGATCAGAAGCACAAAGAAGAAAGGCCATATCATATCACATATTATGAATTGCATGTGATGTTAATCCTTTATGCATCTTGTATTGCTTAGTTAACGATGGTAGCATTATAAGATGATCCCTCAAGCAAACCAATTTCAAGTTTTAAAGTGTTCGTCCTTAGTAAGCACCGTTGCTAAAGCTCGTTGTTTCGAAGCACCACGTGATGATCGGGTGTGTCAGATTCTGCGGGTGTATACAACATGAGCAAGCCAGATTTGCTCATGCGGAAGCTAATGTTTGATCTTGACGAGCCTAGCATGTACAGACATGGTCTCGGAACACGGACCACCGAAAGGTAAAGCATGAGTCATATAGTAGATATGATGAACATGTTGATTATTCGCCATTGAAGCTACATCAACTCTCGTGATGATCGGTTTTGATGTGGTGGATTTGGTTCGTGTGATCGCTAAAACAATTTGAGGGATATTGTTTTGAGTGGGAGATCACCTAGATTAATTTAACTATTAATTAGAACTCAATTTGTCATAAACTTAGTCTAAACTATTGCAAACATGTTTTAGATCAATGGCGGCCCCTACCATCAATTTTAATGCGTTCATAGAGAAAGAAAAGTTGAAAAACAATGGAAGCAACTTCGCGGATTGGTTCCGCAATTTGAGGATTGTCCTCAATGCTGGTAATTTGACCTATGTGCTGGATGCACCGCTGGGTGACCCGCCTGCAGCTACTGCTACCGATGAAGTAAAGAATGTTTACCTCACTCGGAAGAATCAGTACTCCACAGTTCAGTGTGCTATCTTGTATGGTTTGGAATCGGAGCTTCAGAAAAGGTTTGACCCACATGATATTGTCCGTGAACTCAAAATGATATTTGAAGCTCACGCGGTAGTTGAGAGTTATGAGGCTTCTGAAAAGTTCTTTAACTGCAAGATGGAAGAGGGTAGCTCCGTCAGTGAGCACGTGCTTAAGATGTCTGGGCACGCAAACAAACTCCAAAGCTTGGGTATAGTGATTCCTAATTCTTTGGGGATTCACCGTGTCCTCCAATCACTACCACCAAGTTAT
The DNA here is from genome assembly GCA_916181665.1 of Avena sativa. NCBI lineage: Eukaryota > Viridiplantae > Streptophyta > Magnoliopsida > Poales > Poaceae > Avena > Avena sativa. The sequence goes on along the minus strand of OV702282.1, from coordinate 442,426,193 downwards.
AAGAACTTTGTGATCAACTACAATATGCAAAACATGGACAAGACATTGCCAGAATTCTTCTCCATGTTGAAATCTGCAGAAGTGGATATCAAGAAAGAGCACGAAGTGTTGTTGGTCAATAAGACCACCAAATTCAAGAAGCAAGGCAAGTCTAAGAAAAAGGGTAACTTCAATAAAGGCGGTAAGAAAGTTGCCGCACCGACGAAGAAGACCAAGGCTGGGCCTAAGCCTGATACTGAGTGCTTTTACTGCAAGGGAGAAGGTCACTGGAAGCAGAATTGCCCAAAGTACTTGGCGGATTTGAAGAACGGCAACATCAAGAAGAAAGGTATATCCGATATACATGTTATTGATGTGTATCTCACTAGTACTCATAGTAGTGCTTGGGTATTTGATACTGGTTCGGTTGCTCATATTTGTAACTCGAAACAGGTGCTGCAGAATAAACGGAAGCTAGCGAAGAACAAGGTGACGATGCACGTTGGAAATGGATCAAAGGTTGATGTGATCGCGGTCGGCACGTTACCTCTTCATCTACCATCGGGATTAGTTTTATACTTAAATAATTGTTATTTGGTGCCTGCGTTGAGCATGAACATTATATCTGGATCTTGTTTATTGCGAGACGGTTACTTGTTTAAATCCGAGAATAATGGTTATTCGATTTATATGAGTAATATGTTTTATGCACATGCACCTTTGATAGATGGTCTATTCTTATTGAATCTCGATAATGGAAATACACATATTAATAATATTGAAGCTAAACGTTTGAAATTGAGCGATAACTCGACCTATATGTGACACTGTCGTCTTGGTCATATTGGAGTGAAGCGTATGAAGAAACTCCATTCCGATGGACTTCTTGAATCACTTGATTTCGAATCACTTGAAAGATGCGAAGCATGTCTGATGGGTAAAATGATTAAGACTCCATTTTCTGGGATGATGGAGCGAGCTACGGACTTATTGGAAATCATACATACCGATGTGTGTGGCCCAATGAGTGTAGTAGCATCACGCGGTGGTTATCGTTATGTTCTTACCTTCACGGATGACTTGAGTAGATATGGGTATATCTATTTCATGAAACATAAGTCCGAAACTTTAGAGAAGTTTAAGGAATTTAAAAGTGAGGTTGAGAATCAACGTAACAAGAAGATTAAATTTCTACGATCTGATCGTGGAGGTTAATATCTAAGTTACGAGTTTGGCGAGCATATAAAGAAATGCGGAATACTTTCACAATTGACACCGCCGGGAACACCACAACGTAATGGTGTGTCCGAACGTCGTAATAAAACTCTCTTAGATATGGTTCGTTCTATGATGTAACTTACAGATTTACCGCTATTGTTTTGGGGTTATGCATTAGAAATAGCCGCATTCACTTTAAATAGGGCACCATCTAAATCTGTTGAAACGACACCGTATGAATTATGGTTTGGGAAGAAACCTAAATTGTCGTTCCTTAAAGTTTGGGGTTGCGAAGCTTATGTAAAGAAGTTACAGCCGGACAAGCTTGAACCCAAAGCAGAAAAATGCGTATTCATAGGATACCCGAAGGAAACTATTGGGTATACCTTCTATCATAGATCCGAAGGCAAAATCTTCGTTGCTAAGAATGGATCCTTTCTAGAGAAAGAATTTCTCTCAAAAGAAGTGACTGGAAGGAAATTAGAACTCGACGAGGTTGTTGAACCTTCTCTCGAACTTGCGAGTAGCGCAACACCGTAAGTAGTTCATGTGGTGCCTACACCAATAAGAGAGGAAGCTAATGATGATGATCATGAAACTTCGGTTGAAGTTGCTACAGAACCTCGCAGGTCAACGAGAACTCGTACCACTCCTGATTGGTATGATCCCGTTATGAGTGTCATGTTGGTGGACAACACTGATGACCCTGCGACGTATGAGGAAGCGATGATGAGCCCAGATTCCAATAAATGGCAAGATGCCATGAAATCCGAGATTGGATCCATGTACGAAAACCAAGTATGGACTTTGGTGGACTTACCGGATGGCCGGAAGGCTGTCGAGAACAAATGGATTTTCAAGAAGAAAACAAATGCTGATGGTAATGTTACTGTCTATAATGCTCGACTTGTCGCAAAATGGTTTCGACAAATTCAAGGAGTTGACTACGATGAGACTTTCTCACCGGTAGCGAAGCTAAAGTCTGTGAGGATTTTGTTAGCAATCGTTGCATATTATGATTATGAGATATGGCAGATGGATGTCAAAATGGCGTTCCTCAATGGAGAAATTGATGAAGAGTTGTATATGATGCAACCCAAAGGTTTTTTCGATCCTAAAGATGCTAACAAGGTATGCAAACTTCAACGGTCCATATATGGATTGAAGCAAGCATCCCGAAGTTGGAATCAAAGTTTTGATAAGGTAATCAAAAGCTTTGGTTTTATACAAACTTATGGAGAAGCTTGTATTTACAAGAAAGTGAGTGGGAGCTCTGTGGCATTCTTAATACTATATGTAGATGACATATTGTTGATTGGGAATGATGTAGACCTTCTTAATAGTGTCAAGTATTATTTGAATAATAGTTTGTCAATGAAAGATCTTGGCGAAGCAGCTTACATATTAGGCATAAATATTTATAGAGATAGATCGAGACGCCTAATATCATTGTCACAAAGTACATATTTGGACAAAGTTCTAAAGAGGTTTGGAATGGAAGATAGCAAGAAAGAGTTCTTGCCCATGTTGCACAATACGACCTTGAGTAAAACTCAAAGTCCTGCAACGGCAGAAGATAGAGAAAGGATGAGTAAGGCTCCCTATGCCTCAGCCATAGGATCTCTAATGTATGCCATGCTATATACTAGACCCGACATTGCATATGCTGTTAGTTTGACTAGCAGATATCAAAGTGATCCAGGAGTGGATCATTGGACAGCGGTCAAAAGAATCCTTAAGTACTTGAGAAGAACTAAGGATATAGTTCTTTCTTATGGAGGTGATGAATAACTGCGCATCCAGGAGTGGATCATTGGAACCGGTGTTAAAGGGGGGGGGGCATTTATTTCGTTTCCCGCGCGCACCCCCCCTTTAACACCGGTTCCAGCCACGAACCAGTGTTAAAGGGGGGGGGGTAATAAATGCGCGCGGGAAACGCCCCCCTTTAACACCGGTTCCAGCCACGAACCGGTGTTAAAGGGGGGGGGTAATAAATGCGCGCGGGAAACACCCCCCTTTAACACCGGTTCCAGCCATGAACCGGTGTTAAAGGGGGGGTGTATTTATTTCACCTTCCTCCCCTTCCTTTCTTCCCCCACTGAGCCAGATCGATCGAACACAGAGAGAAGCGCCGCCCCCGACCCGCCGTCTTGCCGCCGCCGCTTCGGAGCCCGACCCGCCGTCTCGCCGCCGCCGCTTCGGAGCCCGACCCGCCGTCTCGCCGCTGCCGCTCGGAGCTCGAGGTTCGCCGCCCCCGACCCTCTCTTCCCCGCATCCTTCCCCTCCCTCTAACACGGAGGGGCTCCGCCGCTCCTTCGTTCGACGCCTGCTCCGGCCGCGCCCGGCCGGCCCTCCCCCGCTCCTCCTGGACAAGGCCACCCGCGCCTGGCCCTCCTCCTCCTGCTGCTCCCGGCGACGCTGTTGCTGCCGCGGGCACGATGCTGCTACTGCCGCGGGCACGACGCTGCTGCTGTCGGCGTCGGCGGCTACGACGTGCCGGCGGGCACGAGGGTGGCCGTGAACGCGTGGGCCATCGAGGGACCCGGTAAGCTGGGGCGATGGCGCGGTTCGACCCGGACAGGTTCGCGGGCGGCGAGGTGGACGTGCACGGCGCGCATCTGGAGCTGGCCGGTGCCGTTCGGCTCCGGGCGGCGGCTGTGCCCGGGCAGGTCGATGGCGCTGATGAACGAGTGGAGTTCGCCCTGGCCAGCATGCTCTGCGGCTTCGATTGGGCGCTGCCGGAGGGGACACATATGAACATATTTGCATAATATATCAACTATATAAACACAGTTCTTTAGGCCTCGTTGGTTTAGGCTCTAGAAGACCGGGATTGACTTGGGTTACGGTCCAATCCACATCATCCTCCCTTCCGAGGCAAAAATTCGAGAAATATGGAGTATTTGTCTATTTCTGTATAGTATTTTTTTGTTTGGCCAATCCATTTCATTTACATAGTCTTGGGATGAAAATAAATAATCGCCAATTGACCCTCGGAACGATTCCAGGGTGCCAAAGATGGGCGAGATGAACGTAGTGACATCGACCCCGACGATCTAGGCCTTAATCCTTGCACATGTGATTTAGAAGCATGTGGAGTAAAAAGAAAGTAGCTTATAGCAAAGATATTATAATAGGCCACGCCTAAACCCTAACTGACCACCTCGCTCTCTTCCCCGTGCAGGAGCGTCTCGCCGCCGCCGCTTCGGAGCTCATAGGCCACGCCTAAACACCGACGCCGCCCGCCGCCCGACGAGCCCGCCGCTAGCACCGCCGCATCCGTTCGACGAGCACCGCCGCCCGACGAGACCAACGTCACCCCACCGGTGAGCGCCACATGTCTGCCACGTGTATGATTGCTGACTCATCCTGATTAAAACTTGTTTGCTCGATAAATTGTACTACATGCATAGATTAAAACTTGCATACAAATTGGACCTCTGACTCATTTGTGTATTTTGGTATGAATAATATGTATATTTGTGTATGAATCCAAGTCCACTTGAATGTTTACACTCTTACTCTAGATAATATTATTGTTTTAGAAACTATGGATCCACTTAGTAGAAACCTTGAAGAAGAAGAAATAATGGAGAACATTATTGATGAGGACACCTCACAATATCTGAACTTGGAGGGACATGATGACGACAACTCAAGTACTAGTCATGGAGAAGATGAAGACTCCGGTGAACGCAATTTAATGGTTACAAAGTCCGGCGAGGTATATGCATTGATTAAGCCTCTGCTGACTTTCGTGTATCTGGTGGATGGCAGCGGCGTCTCCAGGCCGCATCCCCGCCCTTCCTCGCTTCCCGGTCGACGACTGCTGGCACACACGAGGTTGAAGAAGACCGTGACCACCATGGTCGGCCACCCAGAGCCCAAGGAATCAGAGCCATCCTCCCACGTCGCCCGTAGCCTGCACCATCCCTTGCTACGATCCTTCACCCGGCACCATCTTATCCCATTTGCATCTGTGGCCGCAGCTCGCAAGCTACCGCACTGCCCCGTTTTGGTCAGCTGTGGCGGCGCGATCTGGATCCCAGGAGACGGCAGGGGACCGTGGCGGTGTGTGGAGTCCCGTCCAGGCAGCAGGTGAATGCGGTGTCAACGTGCGGGAGGTGAGGGATGGCGGCAGACAGCTCCAGACCTGTCCAACCAATTTTCTTTCATCAGGTCTGATCCATTCTTTTGCTATTAAGAAATGCACTCAAAGTGTTTGATGGATTGTTCACGTGCAAAGACTTCAATTCTTATAGAAGAGGTTCCCTATGTAATTTGTTTAATTAACAAAGTTTATTGTATCAAACTGTTAATGCCGTGCAACTTTTAAAAACGATGTAAGTTTTTTTTTGGATAGACTGCTAGAAAAAATTTAACTTTGTTAGCCAAATGTAAATAGGGCTGCCCTTACTCTGGTACTATCAGAGTCAAGAAAATTTTGCGGAGCACTATTACTTCGATCATGAGCTGGAGTCTATTGTGCCTGGACAAATACTTGGCCTATTGAACTTCTTTGTCTCTATTGATTTGTTTCTAAATGAACTTACATTGTATTTATATGGCAAAATGCATGCCAACGTTGAACATCTTTGCTTTTCTCCGAATTAGCTTAGAGGAAGATTTAAACCGATAGTTGTTCTGTCTGAGTTCTGACTTTGAAGTATTTCTATAGTAATACTAGGAAGTAATCTGGGCTGCAGTTCTCCTCGCACTAACACAACTACCTTCCATGTACAGCTTTCTTGGTTCACACTTTAGTTGCACAACTGTAAGAATTCAATTTCCAGTCTCCGCCTTCAATTTGTACTGGATGTTGCTACTTGATCCTTTACTTTGTAATTGAATAATCTATTTTACAGTGATTAAGCTGCTTGTTTTTTTGTCACACTACACAATCCATATGACAAGTCTATTTCTGTCTAGATCATACTCTTTTCTGAACTGACAGTAAGTTTGGGTTTCCTCATCATGAAGTTGTTTCTTGTTCCCTGTAGTTAAGATTCACCAACTGATTTCTAAAAATATCTACCTTGTTATATACATTGGCATGTGTGTGGTGTAAACAAACATGTTAAACCATTAGTTTGCATTTCAGGAGAGCACGCATGTTTTTCCTGAAAAAAGTATTCTCAACTTTTTCCTGGATGATTTGGGTTTGTTTTTATGAAATATCATCTATTATTGAGATTTTATTTCCTTAGATTAAAAGGAGTAGGGCTAACCAAGATGATGTTGAGGTAATTCTGGGGTTTATCCATGTTCATAAAATATTTGCAAAGAGTTCTTTCGTTTTTGTCCTAAGATACTTTTCTTCATTTTAAGTATGTTCCAAGCCTTATATCTACTGCTACTATTCTGCACAACTTGGGGACAAGCCATTGCTTCTCCATATGCGCTTTGTGGCTGATGCACTGCAACATGATTGAACAAATCATAAACCATGGTTTAATATTGGCCTACTCTACAAAGAGGAAGGTGGCAGGTAAGCAACTGAGGTTGCTGAATGTTTCCAAACTGCTACTCTTTTTGAAGAAACTGCGCATGTAGAATATTTTGGATGACATATATGTATAACCTACAGAAACTATGCTATTATATTCTTCATACTTTCATTTACACCGATGAAATATTAGATTACAGAGTTCCTGGACATGACCTACATGGAACGATCATTGACACATTAAAGCATCACTGCTTCAGACATGGTCCGATTCTTTTGTTTAATATTTCAATATATAGCCCTGCCTTGTTTTCTATACAATATCAAACTTTGTTAAGGTTTTGGTAATTGATGTTGTTGTTGATATGTTGTGAATTATATAAGATGCAAAGATATTCTAGAGTTGACAATTCATGGAGTCCACTACATTTTGACTATTTGGATATACATGTAGGTCGTTGGCTGCAGCTGGAGACAAGAAGCTAACCAGGAAGAGGAAGCGAACATTGCAGCCTGCATAATGGAACGCGACCAGCTGGGCTGTGGGGCTGGTTAGCATGATAGTTTAGGAAGTCACCACACTCACCAGTACAACCGGCGCAGCAGCAAGACCAGAGCACTTGTGCAAGCTCTATTTAAGGGTGTGCAAAATATGGAACCGGCTAAACCAGCTAAACTGGCCAGTTATAGCTTAGTTTACTTCCTTCACAAATAAATTTTAAACTTTAAAGTTAGTAGAATTTAAACTATCCCAAACCGGCTAAACCCGTGAAACCTTCTTTGGAGAGGCTTAGTTCTATTCTTGAATTCCAGATGCGAAAAGTGCATAGAGTACAGAGATTCACTGGAAATTTTTTATGCAGATTGCACGTGTGTATGATTTGATTGACTGCAGATTACAAAAGTTTACACCGTATGATAGTTACTAACTTGGGTTAATATAAATAAGCTACTGTCTTAAAGCTGAAGTCCAATTATAGAGGGCTATAGATGCTCTACACTGCAAATCATGTTAAGGTCTCTGGTCAAACTTGATGTCACAAACGATGATTCAGCGTCTATGGTGTTATATTTCTAAATTTCTGCTACCGTTTCACTTAAACTGCCACCTGGTGGGGTGATAAGATGAGCATGTTAATATTTGTTTAACTTATCAAAAGCTAAGCCGGAAGGACAAGTCAAGAAAACATGATAGTTTTGATCAACACATATTTATTTTATTCGCCGTTGTAACGCACGGGTATTATGCTAGTATGTGTAATTAGTGGCTGTCTCGAATGTACGTAGCTTTCGTTTTGCCTATGGCACACTAGCCGTCTTGGCTTGCCAAATATTAAGCTCTAGTGATTAGTATATATGCATTTTGCCAAATTCATTTTCTTGTGAACTTTTTTAGATGACTTAGCCAATGGCGACTGTATTTTATAAGATTGCCAGACCATTATTTTAAACCACGATCGAGTATTCTAAAATTTATCATCCCTTGCGACATCATGAATTTTAGGTCGGTACTGGATTAGCAACATCGACGGACAGAGTATTTGCAAGTCAATTTATATTCCGATTATTAGGCAAACTCTTTTTTTATAGAATCTACTTAATAATTTAATAATCTTTTCATATTTCATAATCATAATTTATGCTTTATAATTTGTGACAAAATCGGCGTCAACATCCTTATGTGCAGATTTAGTGTATTTATATATGCCTATTTAGGCATGTCGGTTTAGTTTTGTCTTGTCCAGTTTTTGGCCGAGACAAGTGGTCTTTTTTGTTAAGTTTTATTTTAGTGGGAGTTCTTACAATTCCTTTAGGTTGAATCTTACTAGTAGTAGTTGCTCTACACTTTAATTGATTAAGTTGTTTATTAAACATTCATATACTTTCTAAATATTTTCTTTATTCATAATCTTTGGTAATTTAATACAATTTCCTTTTGGATAGTTAGGTTTAGAAGATGTTCTTCACTTTGGTTGGGTAAGTTGTTGGATAAGCATTCATTTTAATTTCTCACAATTTTCTATTTTCTAAGAATTCAAAGGCTTGATGTTATTTTTCTGTCAATTTATTTCTGCACTACAACACGGAGCTCGGGTCCTGGCACTTATACATGCCAAGGCATAGCCTTGCACTCACGTTGGCGCGAAAAAAAGGCCGACACGGATAACTGTGACGGGATTGTGCAACGACAACGGATTTTTTGGATCGGCACAACATGATCCGTCGAGCTAGCGCTACCGCGGAGTGATAGTGGATGTGCCTCATTACATTACTGAAGACGGCGGAACTAATTTAGTTCCGTGTCACGTATTTCAAATGCCGTGGTTTGTACAACATCACCCTCCTAGATAATTAATTACAGTACCATTAATCAAAGTAAGCAGTTTACAATCATTAATTTAGGAAGTTAATTGTATTCAGATCGAAAATTCAATCTTATTGAAAGGATAGTTATTAGGTCACATTATACTATAACCACTTCTTACAAGGATCTAATCCTTGTATTCAACTTCTCTTCTAGCAAGAGAATCTGAAAAAGGGGTTTTATCCCCACTAACCTAATTCTCCCACTTATCTTAAGGATAAGTGGAGAAATTTGCATATTCTAATCTTGAGCGCCTCTTTATTCTACTAACAACCTACCGTGACAAACACAGCAACAGGGTCACCATCCTCCAATGACGATGCTTTCATGGCGGTGGTGGCAACGGCGATGGCGAATGTAATCCTTCATGACGCGCGTGTTGTCGTGGAGCTGAAAGAGATAGCACATCGATTTGAGAAAGAACATGATGCAACAGCAGATCGATTACATAAAGAACATGATGCAACAGCAAATCGATTAGAGAAAGAACAAGATCCAATAACAGATCGATTAGAGAAAGAACAAGATCCAACAACAGATCAATTGAGAAAAAACGTTAGGCTCGGAGGCTAGGTCGGATTGGCAGAGCTTGCGAGGCATCACCACATTTGGGAGGGACGACGGTAGTAGATATGGGAGTTTGTGAGATCTTAGGATATTTTTAGAAGTGACTATGTTTAGATGTAGGGTTGGCCTTGCCGAGAGAGTGGGTGCAGCGCCGTACGAAGAGAGGAGTTAAGAGAGTGGCGATTAAAGACTCCCTGTATTTTGTAGGAAACAGGGTGGGCTGTTGGTGAGATATAATGTTTGCTTTATGAGCTGTATAACACGTGTGCCCAGTAACATGGGCCAAATTGGTTCATAGGGCCCATAGTCGGTCTACGACATCTCGGGTAAGCAGTGGTGGTCTGCACCTGTCAGCCAAACAAGTCTAACCAATCCGCGGGCAGTGATGGACCATTATCCAGCGGACAACAACAATTAACGGCACTTGAAATGGCCGGAGGATATTGGAAATGCATCTGTTGGCCAAGCAAGGCGTTAAAAACTGCCGCCTTCCCGTCCATGTACCATGACAACAAAATCAGCTGCTATCGTGTGTGCATAAGTGGCTGCCGAGACAAAATGGTTCCACCAAAGCTCATCCGCCACGTAACCAACTATTGCCGGTTCTTTTTTGCTTACGCCGTCCAAAAAGCCACCGGGTACGGGGGTATTTTTTTTATAGTGCTAGTTGATCTTATGGATATTTCTATTGGTTTACGTTTTCTACTTGAACACGATGAAATCTGGGCAACTTTTATTAGTTCTTGATTCCGTGGTCATATTCTTGGGTTTTCCCTAGTGGCTGTCAAGTACTGTGAGTAGTTTCTCATGTTCTGATTGGATTTTGTATCACGATTTCACCTCTGTCTAGTTCAGCTGTGACTTTGTATTTTCCTAGCTCAAGTTACTGGGATTCGGGACAAGTTCCTAGGTCTTGGTTTTGAATTCTACAATGAAAATGGATTCACTTCTATGAATCCAACATTCTAACCCTAAACAATTCTTGTTGTGATGTTTGGTTTGCAGGTTTGTAAGATTATCAAGTGTCAGCAAGAAGATAGGAAGCTTAGATAGTTTAGTATAGGCTTCCTTTCAGTAGTAGTTTGTATTTAGTTTTTTTCCCTTTTTCTTTGTAATTCCTTATGAAGTAATGACCTTGTACGCATTCATATATGAATAAAGATCAATTTTGATTACATTTTAGTGGTTCATTTGAATTGTTGTTTAAGTTAAATTTCTGATATATTCATCTGTTTGTTTATATGAATTGGAATTCAAGTTTGAGTTAGGTCAAACCTCAGTTTTGAACTCATTCGAGTCTTTGAAACCTTCAACTAAACTTGCTTCAAATCCTAGTGACAATTTGGTTATAAAAACCTCAGTAGAGCCAAATTGAGATGAAAGTTCTGAAATATTTCATGTTAACCCTAAATTCTACATGCATACAATGTAATTTTTTCATTCACATAACTATCCTTTCCTATTATTGTTCCCTGGGTTAGATGTATAGCCGGATCCATGCATATAAACACCATATGTGACTCCCGTTATACCGCTTGAACATGACCTGGACGCGAGAATCAACAGACATCGAGGGTTTCTGCAGCCAGCTCAGCTCTCGGCCGGTGAGAGTCTCTGCTACCACGTTGTCTCCCGGCCACGAGAACCCGCAGAGGGCGAGGGTTTTCGCTACCACACCCACTACTGAAGGGCCCCACCACCCGGTGGGTGCGGAGCGCCTGTCTCCCTCAAATGCCTCTGACGTAGCATGTCCCCACCCATAGCCGCTGACAACGAACCCAGGCTGCGCGCGTGGACCACCGTCCAACGACGCGGGGCAAGAAAAACCATGCGAGCTCTCCGTGGCTGGGAATCACGGGCGCCGGGCCCCGCCTCCCCGGTAGAGTGGGGCTCCGCCGTGCTTTCGTCGTGTGTCTTCCCTGGTAGAGAGGGGCTCCGCAGTGCTTTCGTTCTGTGTCTATCCAATGGCCTAAAAGAATTGGGGCGACGTGGATAGCAGAATCGTCCCAAACTTTCATGCGCTATTATTTATATTGATAATTTTTTACCTCAAATAGAAGTGTCCAAAAATAGAAATATTGTAAATTGTACTAATGAAGTACCAAAATTGTTCCACACAACTTTAGAGTTCGAGTGACTTGATGTTTTGCTGATAGGGGTCGGTGTGGAATCGACCTCCGTTGTCTCTCCTCTTTTGCGAGGTTATAAGAGACCTTGCCTCGGCAAGCAAGCTAGAGGATGTGAAAAAGTATCTTTGATTCTGAAGAAATAATATTCTCCTTCCATAGTTTTTTATCTTCTTGCAACATTATGTGAGCCTGACCATTGCAGTAAAACAGTGCTCCCACCGTAAACAAAATCCCTCACATGGAATCATATAAATGTCGACCTCAGTTAAGAATAATATCTTATCCAGTCTTTCTTATTTCCCTCAACGGCACTAAAAGCATCATAACGAGGTTGCTAATGCCGTGCCTAATCCCAAACTCAAAGTGATCTCATGTCAACTCATTTGGACCGCAATGAAGAAGAGAAGAAAAACAGTGTTTTGTGCTGCTAAACTGCCGCAGCCTTTTCGGCTTTCTTTTTTATTTTTATTGAGTGAAAGGGAAATGGCCATGGGGGCCGGCCAGGCTATGCATGTTCATTTTTATTTTTATTTTTATTTTTTATTTTTATTTTTATTTTTTATTTTTTATTTTTATTTTTATCTTGATTATGATTTTAACATAAACAAGATATTTCATATTACATTACCTCTTATTTTCCTAGGAGCTTAGAAGTTCATTCTTAAAAGGTAAATATGAAATAGCAAACTGCATATAGTGCTCCAATCCTTTGTTGTATGATTCAAATTAGTGTTCACCAGTCATTAAGACAAATTAGAATTATGATTTTAAATACTTTTTGCCAAAGTAAAAACATGCTAGAAATATGTATAGCAGGTAGAATTTTCCTTTTGACATATTGGAACTGACCACATGTAAAACTACACTGTGGTATACACGGCACTCAGCTTGCATGTAACAATGAACAAATATACTGAAAAAAACATCAATTCTAGTATCGGCATGTGACGCAGCACCTTTGTGAACCATACATAGTCCAAATGCCATGATGCAGTACAGGCTAGATAGCAAATATATTACACGCTGGCCTCCTCAAAATAGCCCATAGAAAACCTAGGTCCATGTGAATCCGAATGAATAGTAAATTGGAAAATGCTAAATAAAATTTAAAACATATGACAGAAATCCCGCCTGAAGAAAATGTACGGCAGGCATGTGTATGTTAAGATTCATAGCAAAATAGAAATATATATAACTAGTGTGAAAAAGACAAGTACAAGGAATGTGTACAATGAATTGGATTTTTACTGTACAAATAATACAAAGTTCAGTTTCCCCCTTTACGTATAGACTACATATGGTCATATATTGTTTTTTCAAATTTTGAAGAGTAAGTTTCAAGGAAATATATAAGTTCAGGATTTATTTCAAACTTAATGAAACATATAATTATGAATTTTGAAATACATGTTCGGCCCTCCCTCCTCCTCTCCCCTTCTCCAACCTGAGCCGCCACAACTGTCACATCGACCCGGAGCTGCTACCGCCCCCGCCACATTGACCTAGAGTTGTCTCTGCCTCCGCCGACCTCTCCCTAACCCGGAGCCGTCGCCACCTCCCTCCCCCCTCAACCAGCCAGAGCCACCACCATCATTCCATCCGAAGGTGAGGCCTACTCTCTTTTTACTTGTTTTCAATGTATTTGTTTAGTTTATTGAGATAAAAAATTAGATGATTTAGATCTAGATAGTTTATTTATATAGTGTAAGTGATAGGATAGTGTAGATGATTTAGGTAGTTTATTTAGATAAAAATGTAGTTTTAGTCTATGTAGTATAAGAATGTAGATATATGATTTACCTACATTTTTGTGTAGTTTGCTAGGTGATTTAGATACATTTTTGTGTAGTTTAATAGATGATTTAGAGTAGTAGCCTATGTTTTTTCGAAATGTTGGTTAATTTCTATTTCGACAAATTGCGGGCACTCAATATCTCTTATTTATGTCAAACTTCATGTTTTTTACATATATGAATAAATATAATAGTTAATTTGCATTACTATTTGTTAGCTCTCTCGTGCCTACCCTGAAAGATAACCCACTCCATTATAATAGTTAATCTGCATTACTATTTGTCAGCTTCCCCCTTTACGTATAGACTACATATATATGATCGTATTTTTTTTTTCAAATTTTAAAGAGTAAGTTTCAAGGAAATATTTAAGTTCAGGATTTATTTCAAACTTTATGAAACATAGAATTATGAATTTGGAAATACATCTTCGGCCCTCCCTCCTCCTCTCCCCTTCTCCAACCTGAGCCGGCACAACTGTCACATCGACCCAGAGCTGCAACCGCCACCGCCACATCGACCTAGAGCCGTCTCTGCCTCCGCCGCCCTCTCCCTAACCCAGAGACGTCGCCACCTCCCTTCTCCCTCAATCGGCCAGAGCCACCGACATCATTCCATCCGAAGGTGAGGCCTACTCTCTTATTACTTGTTTTCAATGTATTTGTTTAGTTTATTGAGATAAAAAATTAGATGATTTAGATCTAGATAATTAATTTATTAGTGTAAGTGGTTGGATAGTGTAGATGATTTAGGTAGTCTATTTAGATAAAAATGTAGTTTTAGTCTATGTAGTATATGAATGTAGATATCTTATTTACATACATTTTTGTGTAGTTTGCTAGGTGATTTTGATACATTTTGTGTAGTTTAATAGATGATTTAGATTAGTTGCCTATGTTTTTTTGAAATGTTGGTTAATTTCTGTTTCGACAAATTGAGGGCACTCAGTATGTCTTATTTATGTCAAACTTCATGTTTTTACATATATGAATAAATATAATAGTTAATTTGCATTACTATTTGTTAGCTCTCTCGTGCCTTCCCCGAAAGATAACCCACTCCATTATTGTGGCATTTACAAGAACAAGGAAAAGGCGGCCATCAGCATTGATCGAGTCAAGAACAACCTTGGTATTTATAGTAACCAGGATAGGTAGAGGCTCATCTTCCCCCAGTAGTGAGCCACCAAGCAGCGACGCATGCCCATTGGCATACGAATTGTCACAAGGGCTTAGGAGATAAAGCACCAACAGGCCTAGCGGTAGTTAGCGCTCAAGCGCCACCATAAGAAAGAGGGTATACGTTGTTGGAGGCTCTTCGCTAGGATATATAGGTGATGGAGTAACAATACACTTATTTCGGACGCCAGCAACACGACTAGGAGGGTGGCTCCTCTCCCGGGCCTCAGCAACATGGCCAGGAGGCTGGTCAATCCATCACACCCTAGGATCACGACTAGTGGAATAAGGACTCTGGACATAGTGACGACTCTAGAGGTAGGGACTTCCAAGAAGACGTTGACTTGCGGGGTCTAGCTGCAGAGCAGGATGTTTAGTGATGATTATGAGCGACTTAGTTTGTGCTACATATGTTGCTACTTATGATGCTTCATTAGGATGTTTAATTTGAATAAGCTACTTACTATGCTATCTATACTTATATGTCAAATTCGTGTTTACTGTGCAACTGATGTTGTAAGTCCGTGTTTATGCAACTAGAGCTAGACTATTCTAAATTCACACTCATCATTTGTTGTTTCCGGTGTGCGGTAATTGTGGTTACTCGAGACCTATGGTCATCTTGTTTCCGCTATGCGGAAATTGTGGTTACCACACGTGCATGGACAGAAAGTTTGTCATAGTACTCCCTCAGAACTATGAAATTCAAATGATCTATTTTCTTTCATATTTATATCTGCAATATAAAACAAATATGTGAGATGATAATGAAAATTAATTATTGTTTTGTTATGATTTTACTTAGACCATCTCACGCAGGTAAAAAACGTGACTTCATGGACATGTCCATGGATACGTTCATCAACTAGCATAATTTCAGTTTGTCCTGGACTGTCTGAAACAGGACGCACCCCATTACACAGTTCAAGTCACCAAAGAGGCAAACTGGATCTATTTCATTAGACCTGGGTGGATTGATCTGGTCAATAAATTTGTGATAGACATTGGGAAGAGGTGCATCTTTTATCTATAGTGATAGCACGACCCACTTCCATTACAAGGTGCCCGATCGACAACTTAAACGACTCTCATGGAGACTCTTCATACCATGACCCATGGGATGACGCCATCCCTGCTAATGCTAATAGGATGTTGAGGCCAATGATCATCTGGTGTAGCAATTATGATAGCGATTAGTCGCTACGTCTAGCTTGTACAATGTTGAGAACTTCAATATGCTAACTACTATATAGTTGATGAGCTCCAATAATATGCTACTATTATGAATCTATTGCTTGTGGATGATAATCATATATTATTACAACTAATTTAATTCAGTAGGATTTTTTTTTTAAAAATCAATTGGTGATGTTCCACCCCGCACTACAAGTAGCCTATATACTAGTAGCATGCCATCCACAAGCCATCACTAACCATACATAGTGGTAGCTTGCCCCGGGTACTAGTAAATATTATGAGTGGCACGCTACCAACCTCAAAAGTCGCGTGCTACTAATAGAATTTTGTTCCTACTAGTGATTGTTGTATCAATTCTTATTTTAACATCCTTTGCCAGATGCAACCTATCTACAAAATAAAAACAATGGCCATAAGTATGAAATGTGGATACCACCTGCCACATATTTGTAAGTAAATTAGATGACATATTTTACCTGGTTTTGAAAGCTTGCTAAATCTATGCGGTGGGAACCTGTAATAGCTACATAATCTAAGCTTCATCATATTGCATCATTAGTCTTTATATTGCATTATAATCAACAACTCTGCACTTGTTTTTTTAACAAATCCCTTTCTACACTTGTGTTATACTACTTAAGAAAGGAACTTCATGAGTTATTAATTTATTATAAATTTCAAAATCATGTTAGACATTAGTATATGTGACATCACAAAGGTTAGACATATACAATGAAGGCATGATATTTGAATTTGATGTTACAACCTAGGCAGGTATTTTTTTTTATTTTCTCACATATTTCGGCAAAAAAGTGGCATGTTTAGTAAATAAATGTCAATAATTAATCGCGCGAGCCTATGTTTAGTAATACTTTGTTGATACCTTTTGGATTTTATTAAAACGGTCTGTGTGCATCCTACGACGCAGAGTCCGGGGCCTTGCTCCCCTTTTTGAAAAAAATGTCAATATACTACTTGTACCATGGACTAATTACCAAACAAAAAAAATCAAAATAGAAGACTACCAAAAACGACAGCTAATTTTGATGAAAGTTCTTAATTCTAACTAAACGTATATAGGGTTAATATATATTTTATAATGAATATGAATAAAACAATATTATGACAAGGCCAACATGATTTTGTCGTACCTGTTCAATAATGCTTTTGATAATGTAAAATCATTAATAAAAAAGATTCATAGAAAGATATATATGGCCATACCTTTGATCAATGGAATTGAAAACAAAAGTTAAATTCAGTAATTCTAACACGTACTTGACAACGAATATATAACATATGCGAACCATAAGTGATGTTTATTTCAATCAAGGAACAACATATTTATATTGCCTTATCTATTTCATCTTGATTGTTGATGCTCATGCACAACTAGAAAAATCATGTGCATGTGGATCTTGTGCTTTCTCTACACATTGAAAACCTACTTGCCAAAAATGATACATTAACCCAACCATTATGTCATGATAAATATTATTTTTTTGGAATAATCATTTGCCTATGCTCCTAATCCTCATTGTAGCATATTAACGTAGTTATGCCTAAAAATATAAAATTCATAAGTGCAATAGATTGTGAAAAATCAGACGTAATCGACACACCTAGTCGGTTTGTGAACAACGGACTCATGATCCAGAAACAATGCCCGTGAGCCGTGAACACAACATTGCGGATAGTCTAGTGATCGATTGGGTATTTCTTGCCAAATCTGCCAAATCTGAAAACTTCAACCGAATCTGACCCCTCCTAGAAAATAATTCGGAATCTGACCCCTGGGATCGGCGCCATTTAAAACGACGCCGAAGGTGTGCAGGTCGGCGCCAAGTCGGAGCAGCCGGGAGGAAGACCAGGGTGGTCGGCGCCATGTGATATGGCGCCGACCCTAGGGGTCAGATTCCATATTAGTTTCTGGGAGGGGTGAGATTCGGTTGAAGTTTTGCAAAAAGGATAGATTTGGCAAAAAATACATCGATTGGAGTCGATGCCAATGTGCATTATGCCGAGACGCACAAAATAGGTCGATTCCTTCACCTAGGTAATCTTCGTGGAGTTTCATCTAGTAGCACCAGAATAAATATGTATCTTGCTAGCTGGCTTTGCGTCAGGCGAGATTTGAAGAGCTGTATGCAACTATATGCATCTGTAGCAAATTCATTAGCAATTGTAGGTTCAACCGGCGTGGAAACAATTAATTAGCAAATGTACGTAGGTTGTGTTCACCTGACATCTATCGGGTGATTTTGACGTGTCTGACTATGTAAAGTAGAGCCTCCACTATCTTGAGATCAGCGTGACATGTGCAAAAGTAAAAATGAAAAAATAATTATAATAGCTGTGGACGGGGAGTCACATGTCTACAAAGAAAACTTTCAAGATGGGCAGCTTCTGTTTTTATGTGTAAAAAACTTACCCGGAACAGATTAAATTGACAGATCAAACTTATCGATCATACTCTTCCAAGCAGAATCTGACATCTAGATACTAATTAATATGATGTGTATGGTTTCTTTAGCTAAACTGAGTGCATATTACTTGAAAATATCGAGATAAATGTGAACTCCTTTTACACTAATTAAGTTTGGTAAGAATCACACAAAGTAGAGTGTGTAGTACTTGTGAATGTTAAGATTAATGTGACATCTTTCTATTTTAGTAAAGTCGGTACATATCCCACAAAGCAGCCGTATTATTTAACAGCCTCATGATACTCGTGTTAAATTAAATATATCTCATATGTCTTGTCTCGGTTGCTTCAGTGTACGTCGATCAACAATCAGCTAGTCAAGTGTCGCCCTAGTTGTGCACACTGAATTTTTTTATTTGATGTTAAGCACCATACAAGTTAATGCAATCTCAATCATCACGGTAAAGAACATACACTTGTGGAAAACGGTCCATCAGTTCCGGTTCATAACGGCCTTTAGTGTCCTGGTTTCCGAACCGGCACGATGCAATCGGAACAAAAGACCCCCTTTAGTCCCGGTCCCGCCACAAATCGGGACAAATGTCAGTCCACGTGGCGGCGATGTAGAGCGGGGGATGGAGGATCTTTGGTCCCGGTTCGTAAGATGATCTCTCCCGCAGCAACTTCTTGGGGGTTTGGCTGCCACGGCAGCGGGTGGCTATGCGGCAGCAGGTTCTGCCGCGACAGAGTTTTGGGACGGTTTTCTGCCGTGGCAGGAGGATCGGTAGAGGAGGGAGAGCGAGGTTTGACGTTTATGACATGCAATGAAGGAACCATTACAGAACATCATCATGAATATAGAGATCGAACAATAACCTCTTTCTTAGTGCTTGGTCGAACATATTACATAGTACACGTTCATCAATATATACAATATAATTTCGCTTACACGATCCCTATTATATAAATATAAATTTCCGATGGTATTCTCCGGTTGGATCTATGACCTTCTTAACTAAGGATCCCGCCAATTCCTCTTGAATAGCTCGTATGCGATCCTGATCTAGGAGACCGTCCCACATCCGTTCGATCTAATTTAAAAAGAGAATCAATATATATGAATGAAACTCAACACAATTGATGATAATAAAATAAGATTGTGAACATTGTTGACCTACTTCAAGTTATTTTGAAAATCTGCCCAGCTCACAGGTCGTTTGCCGAATATACTCGCAAACGTAGTATTCACATGAATTATTCCCGTCTTCCTCAAACACTTCACGAGAATAGAGTTCAATCAAAATAATAATCAAGCATGGTAATGGTATTGAAATAAGAATCAAATAGATGCGTGGATAGCTATCGTACTACTTACATTGAGTTCTCGAAATGTGAGTACCTCTTTCCATTCACCCCTAGCAGTATTGCTGAACCGTTTCAAACCCTACCAGGCAAAGAGAATGAGGAAAGAACTTATTAAGTATTTGATATCAGGAAATGAACGAAAGATACCGATATAGTGCGATAATGATTGAAATTACCTATGGAGCATATAAACCAGGTCCGACTTTTTATTTTCTAAAATCAGTCCTGGTGCAGTCCTGCAAAATCAATTACCGGGAGAACAGATCGGTGGGACAAAACCACACGTGAGCATGCAGTCCTTCAAAATTAATCAATTACCGGAAGATCAACGTATTCATGAGCTTCTGGATATGATTAGGGAAAACAAGTGCACTGCTTACCTGGGATCAGCCAGACCATTTCCAGGTCAATTCTTTTTCAGCAAGCTTATCCCGTGCTGGACCACAGGAGACGTCGGCAACTTTTTCCCATGCATGATCTTACAAGGGTGTTAGATAATTAATTGGAGGATTCTACCTCAGTACATTCCACTACTATCCAGCGCAGTTTATTGGCTCCTTTATGTATCCACTTGTCTGCACAAAGCTACTCCTAAAACACATGCGGATAACTTCGTACAATCGTTCAGCTATGAAATTCATTTGCACCCACCTCCAAAAACACATGTGGATAAGTTCGTAAAATCGTGCAGTTATGAATTTCCCTATGCACGTATATTTTCATCCGCATGGCAGCCCAACACGTGGCGTGTGTACGTTTATTCATGTGTATTTCTAGCCGCTTGGGTGCGCGCATATTTTCGGTCACACGGCAGCCCGACGCATGGCTAGCTGCTCATGCAGTGCAACCGACCAAAGGAAGTTCAACACAATGCATGAACGGTGCAACTCGTGCACTTTTGACCGAAAGCAATGCAACACAGTAAAATAAGTCAGTGCATGAACCGTGCACTGCCAGAACACCGCGCAGTGCAATGTAACCTTAGACAGTGCAGCGCATTACAACAGGACAATGCATGGACGGTTGCCTGGACACCGCGCAGTGCACTATTCACGCTTGTGAACCATGTCTATAGCTTCTCCATGTTGGATTACTTAACGGCACTTGTTGGCCTAAACATGGGAGGCTATGATAAGGTTGTGAAGCAACTCATGACCACGCTGAACAGGTTGCACGATCCCATCATAGACGAGAGGATCCATCAACAGGTGAAAAGAGAAACTTTTTGGATGTCCTTGTTTCTCTCGAGGATTATGACGGACGGCCACTATTGTCCATTGAAGAAAT
This sequence comes from Avena sativa, assembly GCA_916181665.1. Classification (NCBI taxonomy): domain Eukaryota; kingdom Viridiplantae; phylum Streptophyta; class Magnoliopsida; order Poales; family Poaceae; genus Avena; species Avena sativa. Next base: position 442,405,244 of record OV702282.1, on the reverse strand, counting down.
CCTAGGATGAGTACTTTTTCCTTTATACTAATTATTCTTTGGACTTCATGCGCATCAAGTATCAAAAGGGAATTAGCTGTAGGCCACTGAAATATTTTCCATATCCTTTTCAAAGTGAAACTACATTCCTTTTTTTTTAGGAATGGCATTAGATGTTGGCACTTATTTTTCTAGTCATTGGCGCAGGAAATAATGTATGCAACAATCGACAATCCATCCAATTCTGTTGAGTGGGCACTTGCTGAGATGATGAATAAGCCAGAGGTCATGCAGAAAGCAATGCAAGAACTTGACAGAGTTGTTTGGAAAGAGAGACTAGTAGAAGAAATTGATATTCCTAAGCTTAATTATCTCAAATCATGCATTCGGGAGGCCTTCCGCATCCATCCATACCATGATTTTAACCTACCCCATGTCGCTATGGCAGACATGGTCATTGCTGGCTACAAGATACGAAAGGATAGTCAGATCATTCTAAGTCGGGTTGGACTTAGTCGAAACCCCAAGGTCTAGAATGAACCAATTGAGTTTCAACCAGAGCAGCATCTAAGTAATCATGATTCAAATACCAATGTTTCCCTAAGTGAGCCCGATCTACATTTTCTCTCATCTAGCACCGGAAGGAGGGGTTGTCATGGGATTTCACATGGCACTTCTGTTACGATCATGCTATTTGAATCTCCAAGAGTGCTATACTAGACTTGCCCTTGCCGGTCTCTTGGTTTTGTAAGCGAAACCACGGTTGGATGTGCATCTTTATGGCTAATCGGAATATTATGTAATAGATTTAGTTAACAGAATATCCATGTATGGTTAGTTCGAACTAGTTATGTTGTGTTGACAATTTGTATACTCGGGGAAAATAGAGTATATTGAAAGTCATAGATTGTAACTATATATTTTACAAGAAACATATATTTGATGATGATGTTACATGTGTTTTATGTGGAATACATTGGCAAGAATTACTTTCAACAAAGATTGATCCTTACATGACATTTTCTATAAGACACCTGTCTAGATCATATTCTTCGTATTGATGAAAAAACTCCTTATGAATCAGGATATCACTGTCACGATTGCAGTTAGGGCCACCACTGACTGTGTTATAAAACACTAGAAAACACAAGGGAAGTGTTATAGTAATCTCAATATCCATCGGATCCCCGCAAACACAACATGCATGATTACAAATAGATTAGATCTTGATCATGAACGGAGCTCACAACATCTAGACATGAAATCACAAGGAGGAGATACAACCATCTAGCTACTACAGGGACCCGTAGTCCAAGGTGGAACTACTCACGCTTCATACCGGAGCCTGGCATGATGAAGAAGAAGGCCTCCGGGATGATCTCCCCTCCGGTAGGTTGCCGGAAAGAGCTTCAGATCCCCCCGATCTAGGAACGATGGTGGCGGCGCCTACAGATGGTTTCATGGAATATTGATCAGGTAATTAGGGTTTTGGCATCGGGGACTTCTTATAGGCGAAGAGGTAAGGCTGGGAGGCGGCCAGGGGGCCCACACCCTGCCCAGGCGCGGGCCCACCCTAGGCCACGCCTGGGGGGTGTGGCCACCCTGTGGCGCCCCTCCATCTCTCCTCTCGACTCCGTGTTCTCCTCGGTGAAATATTGACTTTGGCTTTTGTCCCGTCCAATTCCGAGAATATTTCCTTACTAGCTTTTCTAGAACCAAAAACAGCAGAAAACAGGCAACTGGCACTGTTTGGCAACTTGTTAATAGGTTAGCACTAGAAAACATGTAAAAAGCACCTCAAAGTGTGGACAAAGCAAAGCAAAGTAGATATTAAACAAGCATGGAATATCAAAAATTATAGATACGTTTCCGAGATATCAAGCATCCTCAAGCTTAACAAGCAAAGTAGGTAAGTGATAAAAGAATAATTTTTTAGGTGACATGCACCATCAAAACCAAGATCAAACCATTTGCAAGCATTGAAAGCTAGGATCAAAGAACTCTAAACATGTGCATGAAAGATGGAGTTATAACAATAAGACAAAGTAACTATGCATGCAACATGAAGGCTACAAACAAAGTTCATGAATAACATGCATTGAAAAACGTTTGTTTGTTTCACATATAGAAAACATGGCATAGTGGCATTCAGCTTGTCCCTCATAGAGTAGCAAATAGATGCATAGGACACCTTCAAAGTCCATAAGAGTGACTAGATACAAATAGCACAAGAACAAGCAATATCAACAATATGCATCAATCAATAAGTTTTGGGACACTACGCTAAGAATGGAAACTATGCTCTCTTAACTCGTGCCTAAAAGTAGAAGGTGGAGACTCAATATAATAGTGGAAGAAAGGCCCTTCATAAAGGGAAGCAGGGATTTCAAGTTTCAAAAAGAGCTTCCAAAAATTATGGTACTTGTTAGCTTTCATCCCTCATTGCCCCTATCATAAGCATCTTGAAGTGATTAAGGTTAAAGTGAACAAACTATGGAGTATATGCTTGACAATGTATAAGTTGGCAATCTCATGTCCCTTGAATACGAGGTCCGTAGCTCATGCTATTCAACTTTAGTCACCTCTAAGTTCTTGTCATAGTAATTACATGTGTACCATAGAGAACCGCCAATGGGGTACCCCTTGCACATGGTACATGAGCTAGCCCATAACTAAAATGACAAGGCAAGAAGACAATGAGCATCTCAACGATCTTTTTATTTACTATTTACATAGATTTTTATTGAGGATGCTTCACAGATTGCTCATTATGGTGATTCTGCAAGTTTCCACCATGATTAGGCATGGCTTTGGCTAGCGGCCCAGGCGTTTCTCTAACAAAACATACATAACTCCATGGGCTTACAAGCTCCCTCTTTATTTCACACCGGCGACATCCATAGACAAAAGAACATGATATCAACTGTGTACAAAGTACAAGTGCAATGTTGAAAACGTTCCCCATGACAGCATGGTTCTGCTAATTCCAATGTATAAGGGCAAACATATACAACATAGATGACACAATGGTTCAAGTTTATTAGGGTCAAGGAATATAAAGTGTGCCATCAAGTTCGTGAGGGCTTTAATCACTAAGTTTTCACATAACAAAATACTTTTTAATTGAAAGGTAGCTAAAAACAAGAATATACTTGGAATGGTGTAACACACCATGCATAAGAATTTATAGTGGACACTTTGGAATAACTTGGTTTGTTGGGAGTTGGAAGCATGAGTATAACTTACTCATACAAGTGGAGGCTAGCAAAAGACTGGGAGCAACCATCTAAGAGAGAAATAATGGCCATAATCATGCAAATCGACAAAACATTACTAATCAAAGCATAGAGTGGTACTACAAGTCAAGGAATAAATGATCATAGAGGCTATGGTGACTTGTTCATAGTCATAACATGGTGTGAGCATGTGCCAAGTCAACACAAACAAAGCATCAAAGGAGAATACCACAATACTATGCTTTTGTATGCTAAAAAAAACGCATGATTCTTTCAAGGAACACTAAACAATCCCAATTGTTTGGAACAAGACATGCCACAACAATAATCTCTAAGTATAAGGTCAAAACACCACCTAGCTGATAAATGTGGCAATAATAAAGTGGTTATTATCGTATTCGTTGTTTACGATAAATGTTTATTTTAGATGCTATAATTGTATTAATATGGAACCGTTAATACATGTGTGTTTAATAAACAAAAGGAAGTTCCTAGTTATGCCTCTCTTATAAACTAGCTCGTTGACTAACAAGATGATCAAAGGTTTCCTGATCATGGACATTGGATGTTGTTAATAACGAGGTCACAACACTAGTGTAATGGTGTGATGAACATTCATCCGAAGTATAGCATTACGATCAAAGTCATTGAGTTTATATTGCTATAACAACTTACGAAGTGATCCTAATCCTTAGACCATGAGATCATGTCAATCACTAACACCGAAAGAGTTTCTTGATAACATCAAACGTCACACCGTAACAGGGTGATTATAAAGATGGGTTCAGAACTACTAAAGTGTTATGTTGAGGCTCATGGATCGAGAGTGGAATTTGTTCATCCCGATGATGGATAGATATGCTCTCGGCCCTCTCGGTGATATCACATTGATTGGCTTGCAAGCAGGTGATTTGATCACTAGAATGTTATATCACGGGAACGATAAAAGAGTGCATGTCAGTAACGAGATCAAACTAGGTATGGAGATACCGATGATCGAACCTCAGACATGTATATCGCGAAACAAAGGGATTAAGATACTAGCAAAAAAAGGTTCTCGCGATCACCAGAAAGTCATCGCTGAATGCGTGGGAGTCAGTATGGGTCTCCAGATTCCGCTTCTGATTATTGATCCGAGAGGGGTCTCGATCATGTCCGCATTATTCACGAATCATAGGGTGACACACTTAAGAGATACCGACATCCATTTATCATGTCCGCATTATTCCCTCTCTCTCACTTACACCTCCTCGTGAAGGATCTCTCCCCATGGTCTCGGACTAGTGAGATACATGTTCCCGGTGGCTATCTGGCAAGAAAGAGTTGTGCTTCCGCTGCATCACTGGAGAGAGGAGGCGGAGGTTTCTCGGTGCCTTAGACGTGTGTGCGAGCACGGATGCGCCACTAAGTTGCGGTGCTAAGGAATTCCTCTAGATCTTGAGATCGGCAAGAGATCGTCTACATCAACCACGAGTTTAACTCGTTAAGCTTTGTCGGTCTTCAAGGGTATGTTCTCTACGGATATACATCCGCCCGTTGTTTGTATCTAGTAGATAGATCTTGGTACATAGTTGTTCCCATAGTAGGAAATTTTTTGTTTTCTATGCTGCGAACCCTACAGTGGTATCAGAGCTGGATCTATGCGTAGATGCTTTGCACGGGTAGTACACATATGAGTATGTGGGCGATGATGATCATTTTATTGCTTCTTAGTTGTACTTTGGATATTAATGGTACAGTGGGATGAAGCGGCCCGAACAAACTTTACATGTCCTCGCACATGAGACCTGTTCCACGCTTGACATGCAACTAGTTTTGCATAAGTGGCTAGCGGGTGTCTGTCTCTCCTACTATAGTCAATATCTAATTTGCAACGAGTTGTCAATAATTTGGTTATCCTTGTTGTGGTTCATGTTCGTAGGTAAGAACGGTTCTATCTTCGAAAGCCCTAAGCCACGTAAAACTTGCAATGGATAAATTAGAGGCATCTAGTTTAGATTGTTGCTGGGCTAGTGTCATGATATGGTGATGTTGTAAGTAGAAGTATAAGTCGATACTCTTATAACACACATAACGTGTAAGTTCCATAGACCTTGGACTTACACATAGAGGTATGATGGCGATCATACCATGATGCACATGATGGAGATCAAGTGCAAGAACCATATCATTTCACTTATTAACATGTGATGTTTGTTGCATCTTATATTGCTTGTTTGAAGTTTTATTAGCATAATAAGATGATACCTCATTGAGATATCAAGATAAGAGTATGTTCTTCCTTAAGTATGCACCGATTATGTTTCGTCGCTCCAAGACATCACGTGATGATAAGATGTTCTTGGATCCATGATCATATTTCGGGTGTAAGACAGTTACACAGGCGAATACTAAGGTTCTTACTTGGCGAGCCTAGCATGTACAGACATGGCCTCGGAACACGGACCGAAAGGTTAAGCATGAGTCATATGGAAGATATGATGCCCATTTGATTCTTGCCTTTGAAGCTACACCGACTCATGTGATGATCGGACTTGGTGTAGTGGATTTGGTTCATGTAATCACCAAAAAGACACGAGGGATGTCGTTTTTGAGTGGGAGTTAATTTCTAATTTGGATTAGTACAACTCAATTTATCATAAATTAAATCAAAGTGAATTTGCATAATTTGTTGTATTCATTGGCATTCGTTCACCACCTTATGCATAGTTGTAATTGAGATAATAGATCTATAGAATTCTGGATATTTACTTTACGAACTGGTATCATATTGTGTTGAGTTTAAACCTAAAGTTTAAAGTCCTATTGCAAACTTTCAGCAAACTTTGTTTACTCCATGAAATTTGATAATTAGTATTAAACCGAGAGTAACAATTCCAGTGTTAGTATCTTAAGTATCATGTTTGCCTCCATGATTCTTGATTTAAATATCGAGATTATCTAGGAGCTGGAAGAATTGTTTCAGAAACCATCATGTGTGGCAGATATTATGATATCTGAAACAATGTTTTGGTTGCAATATGATAGAGTATAATATATGTTCTCATATTGGATGAGAATTTGCAAAGGTTGGAGATGCTAGACATTCTAATCATCCAAAAGGGTTTTGGAAAGTAATGTTATACTCACGATTCGCCTTTATAAGCTACAATAGCTTGATCATGAAAGTCGTCATGATAAGGATGAATAGAAGATGTATGTAAAGTGTTTACTACACTAAAAGATTACTAAAGAATGGATTTTGAAAGAACACCGATCATTTGATGATGGTGATCTACTTGAAAGTGCGAGTCCAACGGTATTATTATTTGAATATACACGCTTTGGACTATGTGTCATGTATATGGAGCCACTATTGATGTTGATAGATTCTTTTAAAAAGGAAAAGGAAATGCTGAAAGAGAATCAATAAAATATATTTGGCAGAAAAGAAAATATTGGAAATATCCAATTTAGGTATATGGATGATATACATGTTATGGTTGTATTCTTTGCTTGTTAAACAATGTGGTTCTTGGGTATTGGATACCGAATTGGTTGGTATGAAATTTCATACAGAACGATGCAATTCCTGAACCACAATGGCCTAAGTAACTAGCAAGAGAATATGTGATGATGTTCATTGAAATCAAACAAACCGTTGTTTGTATTTCTCGTTGACATCAAAGCTTGCCTTCAAGATTTGTTTTAAATAAAAGTTATTTAAATCAGGTATCATGAGAACAAAGATTGTTCAAATAATTACCGTATTCCATATAATACGGATGATTTACATATCTAGTTGGAGAAATCACATCCATAAAAACTAAAGCTAAAATGTCGCAAGACAAATGATTGAAAGATCACTTACGAAGTGACATCACCGTTTAAATTATATTGGAAAGAAAACATGAAGAATCTCCATATTCATGGATTTTTGGAGTCTTTGATTTGATCAAGTGGCGCTTGTGAGACTTTCCTCGTCATAATTAAAACTTCGTTCAAAGGCCAAAGAAGAACGAACGACTAAAATATTGGAATTTATACATATCGATGTATGTAGTCCATTATGTATAGTCGTAAGCGATGGATTTCAACTTCATATGCTTTCTCCAGAAATTTGAGTGAATATTCACTTAGTGAGAAAAAAGTATGAAATATTTGAGAACGTTAAAAGACTTTCAAAGATGAAGTGGAAAATCATTGTAACATGAAAATAAATAATTTATGATTTTATCATAAGGGATTTATTTGAGTTGCAAGTGTGACAAGAAAATAAATAATTTATGATTTTATCATAAAGGAATTTATTTGAGTTACAAGTTTAGCAAAAACACCTAGATTTGCATCTCGCGGAACACCATAGGAATATGGAGTGTTTGAGATTTGTAATGAAACCTTGTGTGACATGGTTGGATCAAAAGGTGTTATTTATAAAACTGCCATTATGTTTTAAAAGATTAAAGCTTTAGAGACTACCGCTTTTACATTGAAAAGATCTCCATCTTGATCCGTTGAAATGACACCATATGAGTTATGGTTTGGGGTAAAACCCAAATTGTCCTTTCTTATATTTTGGTATGCTAAGCATAAGTATGATGTTTACAACCAAAGTCGGATGAGCATGTATTTGTAGGTTATTTGAAATAACAATTGGTTATTCCTCCATAACACCAAGGATAAAAGGGTTTGTCGCTTGAAACGTGAAGTTTCTTGAAAAAGGAATTTTTCAGAAAGGCTAAGTGGGAGGACAATAGAACTTTGATAAGGTTAACGAACCTTAGCTAAATGTGATGAGTTGCGCAGCGCCGGAAATTGTTCCGGAGGCAGCCATAATGCTCATAGCTTATGTGCCTCAAAGGTTGTGGTCACGGAGATCTAAGTTCCTATTGAACCAAGTTGGTTGGATAAACAATCAAATGCTAAGATTTGACAATAAACCATTATTGTTTGATAATTATGAACCGACCACATGCAAAGAAGCGATGATGGGCCCTGACTCCGTCAAATGGCTTGAAGCCATAAAATCCGTGATAGTTCCATACACGAAAAATCAAGTTTTGAACTTGGAAGACCCTCCGAAAAGGTGTAAAAACCTATCGGTCGTATTTGGATCTATAAAGAAACAGACATGAATGTTTCACATCTATGAAATAGTCGACACGTCGGTAAAGTATTTTACGACAATGTTCAAGGAGTTGACTATGACAAGATTTGATCTTTCATAGCGATATTTAGTCTGTACGGATTAAAGTAGCAACCACTACATATATTTTGGTATATGATAGATGAATAAACAAAACAAAATTCTTCTAAACGAATGGTTACCTAGGACGTGTACACGACACGATCCAAAGGGTTTTGTTAATTCAAAGGATGCTAAAAGGGCATGCAAACTTCAATGGTTGAAGTAAGCATCGTGGAGTTGGAATCTTCACCGTGATGAAAAAGGAGTTTTCATCAGGGGACGATGAAGATGCTTGCATTTGCAAGAAATTAAGTGGGAGCGCTGAGACATATTTCTAATAAATTATGTGGAGGACAGCTTGTTGATTAGAAATGATGTAATTTTTATTGACAAAGGTTAAGAATTTCATTTTGATGAAAGGCTTAAGCAAAACCCGAATAATTAGCATGAATGTCTACATAGATAGATTTTGACGCTAATATGGTTGTGCAAAATGTACATATATGAGATATTAAAGGAGTTCAATATAGAAACAACGAGAAACGGTTCTTGTCGCATGGAAAAGAATTGAATCAAGATTCAAGTGTATCGACACTTGATAAGTGAAACAAGATTCAAGTTCTTTGACACTTGATGAGTGAAATCACAAGAATGTTTTGATCAATCATACCATGATATGTACACATCCAGATATGTCCTATGCTCTAAGTTTTATGATCATATATCAGAATGAATCGTATAATGATCATTGGACAATAGTAAGGAAATTCTTATGATATTTTGGAAGAACTAAAACTATATTTGCGTAGAGGTGACAAACAAATACAAATAGTTCATTGTAAAGCGTTACGTTGATACTAGTTTTTTCACAAGATACAAATTAAGTTTATCTCAATTTCAACTATGGGTGGCACAGTGAAATGGAAAGAAAGTTTTCATGATGGATTTGGATGTATTCCAAAGTTAAAACATTATGACGGATACTACAACAAAAGGCTAAGTATACGGCTGCTATAGTAGCAACAAAGGAGGGCATTTGTGTCAAGTAGTTTGTTATCTAACTAAGGTGTGGTTTGCAACGGTCTAACACTAAAGATATATTGTATGACAATAGTATCGACATGATTTAACCCCAAGGAACTAAAGGTATTACCAAAAGACCAAATTTATACAATGCCATCTCATTGGAGAATGAGTGATGCGTGAAGACGCAAAGACATGAAGATACACACGGACCTGAAGCGTCATATCCGTAGATTATGTTAACCACTTGCAATCGCGTATATGGAACACCAGAAAGACATAGGTGTTCAATACGCAAAGTTTTCAAACTAGATTATTGTCTCTAGTGCAAGTGGGAGACTGAAGTGAATATGCCTGAGAGGCAATAATAAAGTGGTTATTATCTTATTCCTTGTTTGTGATAAATGTTTATCTTACATGCTATAATTGTATTAATACAGAAATATTAATACATGTGTGTTTAATAAACAAAAGGAAGTTCCTAGTTATGCCTCTCTTATAAACTAGCTCGTTGATTAACAAGATGATCAAAGGTTTCCTGATCATGGACATTGGATGTTGTTAATAATGAGGTCACAACATTAGTGTAATGGTGTGATGAACATTCATTCAAAGTATAGCATTATGATCAAAGTCATTGAGTTTATATTGCTATTACAACTTACAAAGTGATCCTAATCCTTAGACCATGAAATCATGTCAATCACTAACACCGGATGAGTTTCTTGATAACATCAAACGTCACACCGTAACAGGGTGATTATAAAGATGGGTTCATAACTACTAAAGTGTTATGTTGAGGCCCATGGATCGAGAGTGGAATTTGTTCATCTCGATGATGGATAGATATGCTCTGGGCCCTCTCGGTGATATCACATTGATTAGCTTGCAAGTAAGTGATTTGATCACTAGAATGTTATATCACGGTAACGAGAAAAGAGTGCATGACATTAAGGAGATCAAGCTAGGTATAGATATACCGATGATCGAATCTCGGGCATGTAATATATCGCGAAACAAAGGTATTAAGATACTAGCGTAAAAGGTTCTCGCGATCACAAGAAAGTCATCGCTGAACGTGTGGGCGTCAGTATGGGTCTCCAGATCCCGCTTCTGATTATTGATCCGAGAGGGGTCTCGATCATGTCCGCATTATTCGCGAACCGTAGGGTGACACACTTAAGAGACACCGACATCCATTTGGAGCAAAAGTTTCATGCCGGAAAGAATAACAAGCGCATGAATTTATTTCACTGGATACCGAAACGGGTTGTCGGGTGAAATTGCAGAAAGTGTTTTTGCATATGAAATGAAATACTAGAAGGGGTTATATGAGAAAGTTTGTCATTAAAGTAATTGACAAAATTCTGAATAAATAAAAGGAGTTTTATTTAATGAGAGTTTGCATTAAATTTGGTGGAAATTTAATGGGAATATGAGTGGGTTTTTGAGTGGAGGAAATTGAAAGGCATTTGTGTGAGTGGAGTGTCCACCCACATGAATGAAAGGAGGGGACGGGGCAGCCCCATGGCTGGGCGCATGGCCCCTTGGGTGCCCCCCTCTCCCTATTAAAGGATCCCCCTCCCTCTCTCTCACTTACACCTCCTCGTGAAGGATCTCTCTCCCCCTCTAGTATTTATTCCCCATGGTCTCGGACTAGCGAGATACATGTTCCCAGTGGCTATTCGACAAGAAAGAGTTGTGCTTCCGCTGCATCGCTCGAGCGAGGAAGCGTAGGTTGCTCGGTGCCTCGGACGTGTGTGCGAGCATGGATGCGCCGCTAAGTTGCGGTGGTAAGGACTTCCTCTCGATCTTGAGATCGGCAAGAGATCGTCTACATCAACCACAAGTTTAACTCGTTAAGCTTTGTCGGTCTTTAAGGGTATGTTCTCTACGGATATACATCCGCCCGTTGTTTGTATCTAGTAGATAGATCTCGGTACATAGTTGTTCCCATTGTAGGAATTTTTTTGTTTTTTATGCTGCAACCCTACACTAGCATGTCATGCTAAAGTCTAAGTCATAGTCAATGCAAGCTCCTCTTGCACTTCAAGCAAGAACTTACTACTCCTTTCCAACACCAAGCAACTTATTTGCAAAACAACACAGCGAGAACGGGGGTCCAAACTACTTTATTCAAGCAAACTAAGCAACCTAAGCAAAGCAAACGAAAACTAAGACGCTCCAAGAACAACACAACTATGCATGAAACAATAAAAACGAAGTGCCTAGACAGACCTAAGCTTTTTATTGATGAAGAAGGGGATGCCTTGGGCATCTCCAAGATTTTACGCTTGTACCTCTTGGATATTTCTTGGGGTGACACCGGGGTGGCATCCCCAAGATTGAGCTTTTGTCCATTCTTCATCTCATTTCAGCATTCTCTCTCTACACCTGAAATGTTTCCTTCATACAAAACTTTACACAATCTTTATTAGCAACATTAGTGTATTCAAAAGATAATAGACCCTTGGGATTAGCTTTAGAACAGCAAAACTTTTCACTAAAAACACAAGATATTGTAGAAAATCCTTAAAAAAGCTCAATTTCTCAAAAAGAACCAAAGAAGGAATCAATAAGAAGAAAATGCAAATAATGACAGAAATCTGTCGAAACAGACCAGCAGGTAGAAACCGATTTTTTCGAAGAACTTATGTTGATCAAATCAAACAGTGTTGAAATAACGAAAGTTATCTAACATACTGGGGGATTTATTCGTAAATGTTCAGCTCAATCCGACGTATAGATACTCCTCACGAACTTTTATGGTGGAGGACAGAAATCTGTTTTGGGACAGCAACTCCCCAAATCTTACTTCCCTCTCCTTAGAGGTTATTCTTGGTAGAAAAAGCAAACAAAAAGGATAAGGAGAGGTCATTACTGAAGTAATAACTTCAAAACTCAAGAAAACTCTTGGGTTATCTCCCAACAAGTACTTTTCTTTAACGCCTTTAAGTTAGGCACAAGAAGCACTTGTTGGGAGATAACCCAAGAGTTTTATTGAGTCTTGGAAGTTATTACTACTGTAATGACATCTTCTTATCCTTTTTGTTTGCTTTTTGTGCCGAAAATAAACTCTAATGAGAGGAAAGTAAGATTTGGGGAGTTGCTGTCCTGAAACAGATTTCTGTCCTCCACAAAAATAAATCGTGAGGAGGCTCTGTAACTCGTATTGAGGTCAAAATTTAGGAATAAATCCCCCAGTACATTACCTAACTTTCGTTAGTTCAACACTTTTTGATTTGAGCAATAGAAGATGTTCGAAAAAAATTGTTTTGTACATGCTGGTCTGTTTTAACAGATTTCTGCCATTATTTGCATTTGCTTCTTATTGATTTCTTTTTGAGCTCTCTTCAGGTAAATTGAGTTTCTTTGAAGGAGTTACTACAGTAGCTTATGTTTTTAGTGAAAAGGCTTGCTGTTCCAAAACTTTGCCAGTGGTCTAATATCTTTTGAATAAGCTAATGTTGCTAATGAAGATTTTGTGAAGTTTGTATGAAGGAAAAATTTCAGGTGTAGAGAAAGAATGATGCAATGAGATGCCCAAGGCATCTCATTCTTCATCAATAAAAAGCTCAGGTCTATCTAGACACTTCGTTTTTATTGTTTCATGCACAGTTGTGTTGTTCTTGGAGTGTTGTGGATATACCAAATGGGTATACCTACGACATAGTCTCATACCGGTAAGTCCGGGTGGCCCACTGTTGGTAGTTAGACCTATGACATAATCGGGCTTCCCAGTTGCTGATAGACAAGACGGAGGTCCAGCATGGATAAAGGAAGGCGACGTGCCACTGCCTTAGATGGAAGCCAGAGCCTTGGAGGACACGAAGACTAGTTAGTGTTAGTATAGGACTCTGTAACCGTCCCGGCCATGTAACCCTAGGTCCTGGCGCTCTTATAAGCCGGCCTACGGGAGCCTTTAGGGCACAACAAAAGAGAACACCATGTGCATAGCAAAACTCGCACACAGCGAACCCTCAATCCTGTAACTCGGCGTATTGCCATTATAGTGATTTATAGCAGGGAGTAGGATCTCGCCACCGTCGTGAGATCTGAACCTGGGTAAACTGTGTCACGCCGACCCGGACGCTCTCTGTCTTCCCCCCACGTCTCTAAACTCGCCATTGGGATACCCCTATGGCATACGTGTCGACAAAACCACGACAGTTGGCGTCCACCGTGGGGCAGGATGCTCTTACAGCACAGATCCGGACGGGATCCTTCGTCGTCTTTGATGATGGCCAAATCGATCTCCATGGACGCGCCGGCTTTGTCGTTGCTTTTGAGTCTTCGGAGGATTTATTGTTTCTCCGCTCGAGCGTGTGACCTAGTCGGCGGTGTCGTGGAAATCTTCATCAGCAAAAACAATGGTGGCCTTGTCTGGTTTTTTCCTCGTCGACAGACTGACGGAACCGGCAGTCTTATGTCTCGGATAGGGATTGGCATCATAGTCGCCCACGCGTGCAAGACACTGGATCGGGATTATCGATCGACTAGGAAGCGCATATACCTTGGCTATCGCATGGCCGGATAGCTGGCCGCTTTTGGTTTTGATCGATATCCACTTTCGAGGTGTTGCTCACATCACTACGGGAATAACTAAATAGGCCGACGGCCTCGCCGTCGGCCCAGTTTTGCCGTCGGCGTAGAATAAATAGGCCGACGGCCGCCGTCGGCGTAAACATGACCGTCGGCGTAGCCCATTGGGCTAAAGGCAGAGCAACGGCGTCAAGTCTACACCGACGGTTTCAGACCTATGCCGACGGCTTTGCCGTCGGCGTAGCTATTTTTCTTTTTTTGCCATATTAATCTTAGAAAAATCATAACTAAATCATTTAAATTCAGAAAAATACATATAATATATCAAAATTTGCAGAAAAATAAGATATATCTATATAAAGTCAAATATTATATATTTTTATTCAAAAAAATACAAATACTTTCGTATAACATATTTTTCATTTTTCAAGTGCAAAAAACGGGGTGTTTTGTGAAGCAACCACCAAAAGAAAGTTTCAAAATGATAATACCATATTTTTCAAAAATACTAGACCATAATGAATGGAAAATTTTCCAACCTAGGAATCTCAAACCTTTCCGTTCACCTCTCGTGAAAAAGACAAATTCGTGCTGAATCGGTAGGAAATGACTTAGATTTGAACTACAGGTACATGATATATTGCTCATGATTTTTTGTAAAAATCATTTTTAGGTTCACAATATGCTATTTCATCAGAGATCTAATGCAAGTTTAGTGAGACTCATCCCCGAGCTAAGAATCATCATGCCCCGCGATTTAGGAAGTTTAATGATAGTTTGAAATGTGCATAAAAAATTAAAAAACGATCGAAACAATGCAAAACCTTCGCGTGGTATCATATTATATGACATAGTTCCATGGAAAAAATACCAGACTTGGTATATTCATTGAGTCTTAAAAAAATCTTCACAAAATGGCCTATCTCAATCGAGGTTTTCTGGATTTCAGGTCAAATGACCAATGTTATTGCTATAATCGTGGTATAGTTTGAGATAATGTGTCCATATTGTGCACACATGTGTATCATGGGATGGTGAACAATGTTGCAGGAGGAAGTTTTCCTTTTTGTCGCACCGAAAAGCCATTTTTCATTTTCCGAGTGCAAAAAACGGGGTGTTTTTGTGAAGCAACCACCAAATGAAAGTTTCAAAATGATAATACCACATTTTAAAAAAATACTAGACCATATTGAATGGACAATTTCCCAACCTAGGAATCTCAAACCTTTCCGTTCACCTCTCGTGAAAAAGACAAATTCCTGCTGAATCGGCAGGAAATGAGTTTGATTTGAACTACAGGTACATGATATATTCCTCATGATTTTTTTGTAAAAATCATTTTTAGGTTCACAATATGCTATTTCATCAGATATCTAATGCAAGTTTAGTGAGACTCGTCCCCGAGCTAAGAATCATCATGCCCCTCGATTTAGGAAGTTTAATGATAGTTTGAAATGTGCATAAAAAATTAAAAAACGATCGAAACAATGCAAAACCTTCGCGTGGTGTCATATTATATGACATAGTTCCGTGGAAAACTACCAGACTTGGTATATTCATCGAGTCTTAAAAAAACCTTCACAAAATGGCCTATCTCAATCGAGGTTTTCTGGATTTCAGGTCAAATGACCAATGTTATTGCTATAATCGTGGTATAGTTTGAGATAATGTGTCCATATTGTGCACACATGTGTATCATGGGATGGTGAACAATGTTGCAGGAGGAAGTTTTCCTTTTCGTCGCATCGAAAAGCCATTTTTCATTTTCCGAGTGCAAAAAACGGGGTGTTTTTGTGAAGCAACCACCAAATGAAAGTTTCAGAATAATAATACCACATTTAAAAAAAAATACTAGACCATATTGAATGCACAATTTCCCAACCTAGGAATCTCAAACCTTTTCGTTCACCTCTCGTGAAAAAGACAAATTCCTGCTGAATCGGCGGGAAATGAGTTAGATTTGAACTACAGGTACATGATATATTGCTCATGATTTTTTGTAAAAATCATTTTTAGGTTCACAATATGCTATTTCATCAGATATCTAATGCAAGTTTAGTGAGACTCGTCCCCGAGCTAAGAATCATCATGCCCGTCGATTTAGGAAGTTTAATGATAGTTTGAAATGTGCATAAAAAATTAAAAAATGATCGAAACAATGCAAAACCTTCGTGTGGTGTCATATTATATGACATAGTTCCATGGAAAAATACCATACTTGGTATATTCATTGAGTCTTAAAAAAACCTTCACAAATGGCCTATCTCAATCGAGGTTTTCTGGATTTCAGGTCAAATGACCAATGTTATTGCTATAATCGTGGTATAGTTTGAGATAATGTGTCCATATTATGCACACATGTGTATCATGGGATGGTGAACAATGTTGAAGGAGGAAGTTTTCCTTTTCGTCGCACCGAAAATCCATTTTTCATTTTTTCCGAGTGCAAAAAACGGGGTGTTTTTGTGAAGCAACCACCAAATGAAAGTTTCAAAATGATAATAACACATTTTTTAAAAATATTCGACCATATTGAATGGACAATTTCCCAACCAGGGTATCTCAAACCTTTCCGTTCACCTCTCGTGAAAAAGACAAATTCCTGCCGAACCAATAGGAAATGAGTTAGATTTGAACTACATGTACATGATATGATGCTCATGATTTTTTGCAAAAATCATTTTTAGGTTCAAAATATGCTATTTCATCAGATATCTAATGCAAGTTTAGTGAGGCTCAGGCCCGAGCTAAGAATTTTCATGCCCCTCGATTTAGAAAGTTTGACGATAGTTTGAAGCGGGCATAAAAATTCAAAAACGATCGAAACAATGCAAAACCTTCGCGTGGTGTCATATTATGTGACATAGTTGCATGGAAAAATATAAAACTTGATATATTGATCGTGTCTCAAAAAACCCTTCACAAAATGACTTATCTCAATCGAGGTTTTCTGGATTTCAGGTCAAATGACCAATGTTATTGCTAGAATCGCGATATAGTTTGCGCTAATGTGCCCATATTATGCACTCGTGTATATCATGGGATGGCGAACAATGTTGCAGGAGAAAGTTTTCCTTTTCGTCGCACCAAAAAGCCATTTTTTATTTTTCGAGTGCCAAAAACGGGGTGTTTCATGAATCTTGACATAGTTTCAGTTGGTCTAATATTTAAAATTTATGATATATAATTAAATAGATGATATGGATGTCATATTTGGATTCCTCTCATTTTTCTGATCGATTTGGATATATTATTTGTCGAATTGTGATTTACGGATTTGTAGATATGAATTATTCAAATTTAAATAAAAAAAGCAAAATAAATAAAATTTATTTTATTTTTATTTGAATTCAAGATTATTATTACTTATTTATTGTTGTTTACTCAAAAAATTGTATGGAATGTAAAAAAACAAATATGTCTAGCATTATAGTGTAATGGTTAATAGGTTTGATATGATAATATTCACAACAAGTTCTAGTTTGTTTGTCGGAAGCTCATGTGGAAGGAACGAAGAAGTTAAGTGTGCTGGGGCTAGAGTAGTATTAGGATGGGTGACCGGTTGGGAAGTTTGACTAATTATGCAATTTAACTTGAGACTAAGTATACTTAGAATTAAAAATGTCCATTTGAGATTAACAAGTTAAACAATACAAAAATGTTAAAAAAAATTGGAAAAAAAAATTGAAAAAATCTAGGCCGACGGTAAAGCCGTCGGCGTAGCCAAACGGCCGTACGGGACAGTACGCCGACGGCCATACGCCGACGGCATCGAGCCAGCCTACGCCGATGGCATTTAGGGCCTACGCCGACGTGACCTGGCCGTCGGCGTATTCAGCTTCTCCCGTAGGGTGCATTCACAAAAATTAATGGGAAGTGCATGTATTAGCTTACTTTTTTCCGCCATGATGCACCACCCGTTTGGAGCCAACGATGGCTGAACCCGTGTGATGTTGCCACGTTGGTTTGTTTTGGTATCGGATTGGTGCGATTTCGTGGATGCTTCCGTACGGCTGGATGGCTGTCATGGACGACCGGATCTGGGCTCCCGTACATACAGAAAAAGCAACACGAGTCCTAAGCCTGTTGATTTTGGCTACAGGTGAAGACAAGGATGCTGGATACATGAACTTCTCAACATGGATTTCCGGCTAGAAAGCTATGCTTCCAATCAGACGGGAATTAAGCCATGCACTAGTGCGTGTGTTTCATTCCGTTTCGTTTCACCAGAATAATTCAATTAAGAAGATGGACAGCTATGCGCTGGTTTTGACCGCGGCCAGCTACACTTTCATCTTCATCGCACCCGGCTTTGTTTTCGGTTGCGGTTCTATTTCGTTTCCGTCGTCACGGAGTACACTTCGTCTTCATCCCGGACGAATTCGTCTACGTCACAAACAACGTCGACTTCGCTCAAGCAGCTAAGTATTCTATTTATATTTATTATTTTAATTGTTTATGATCATCAAATTAAGATTGGTTAACTCATATTATGAGTTTTTTACCGCTTTCGTTTTTGGTCATATCTTTTCCACGATTTGCCTTGCGCTCGTGAGTATAAACTTTTTACTGGCTTGCCGTTTAGGCCCTAGTACCATGCAAAAAACCCGCCTTCGGGCGTTAGCTTAAGTTTCCTGGATACACATTTTCTGTTGTTTTTATGTGGATTCCGGAGTAGTAACTTTTCGGCACTCAAAGCCGGCGTTTTGGCCATGGGTTCTAGACAGTGCCATTAGGCATCATCACCTAAGGACATGGTTCTGTGCTGCGAGTCTTCCGTCTCACGAAAGGTCAAGCATAAAAACCAGAATAATGGATAAGCCAACACTTGCTTAAACAAAATTTTACATAAACTGTTTAAATTAGTTGAGTTTTTCCTCCTAAACAGTTTTATGTGTTTAACTGCTGCATTGTTTCATCTTTAAAGCATTTGTTTAAAGGCCATGTTTGTTCCGCCTTACATTTGTTTGTTGGACACGATTAAAGGAACAATTTAATATATTTGTATTTTCATGTTTATGTTTCAGGTACATAACGCTTGGACATTGCCGCGTTCCTTGGATTAAGGTGTTTAAAGCCGTATTTTCACTAGGCTTGACGCCTCGGGGGCTGCGTTCGTAGTTGTTGACCAAGACTTGAGCCGCCTTTGAGGATGTCGGATCGACGCTCGGGGGCTTGACATCTCTAATTTAAGAGCTTTGTCCCGCCTTGCGTCCAAGCCGGAACAAACCTCGGGGGCTACAGTACGATGATCTCCAAGATATGGTTTAGTTCTCTTTAAGCATCAAGCCGGAAAATTCGTGTGAATTCCACCTTGACGCTCGGGGGATACACTGATGTTGAATTTTTGTGAAGTTGTCTCTGGAGCGCCAAGCCGAAATAATTTCTGCCTTGACGCTCGGGGGCTACACTCACTACTGGAAAAACCATCTTCGGTTCGATGTGAACAAGGCCAGCAGTCCCGGCCTGGCACAGCCCGCGACTAGTGGGAGCACTAGTCTCGGGCCGTGAGGCCTCTAACGGCTAGAAACGACCGTAGTCACTAGTACCGGGCCGGACCAGGTCATTAGTCCCGGTCTGTAATACGGTCCGGGACTAATAACATGGAGCAGGCCAACTGGTCCTTTCGTGGACTATTAGTCCCGGGTCATATCACGGCCCGGGACTAGTTGTCCACCACTATATATTCTGCCTCCTGTCCTGCTGCTCTAAAGCATATGGTGGCCATTTTTCTCAAAGAAGCAAGAGAGTTCATGCCATTTTTTTTCTCAAGATTTGTCAAGATTTAGTTTGTAACACCTAAATCCAAAGCTTTAAAAGGTGAGAAGTTCATTCTTTCATCTCTTATTGCTACTTTAGCTCTATAATGCTCTAGAAGTATAGATATATGGATCAAATGCATGCATGCTCTAGAAGTAGCTAGAAGGATTTTGATATATATGTAACAAATTTTGATTAGGCACATAGTTACTGAAAATTGAAATGTGTAATTTTAGAGTTTCAGAGCTTAGAATGGAATGAGGTTTTCACTGATAGAACAATAATAAAAAACTCCACATTTATCATGTTGATTGTTTTCTCCAATTCACAAATTGGTGGATGTAAAATTTTCAAAATTCAGAATTAATGCTCTAGAAGCTCTCAATATAACTTGTAATAATTTTATCATGTTGTGTAATGGTTTTTGATATACTTATACTATAGTGCAGATGGTCCGGGAATGAATGTACAGTACTGACCGACGCTCTGGCGAGTTCATTAATGGCGTGCATGAATTCATCCGTGTTGCTGATGCAAACAAGCGCAATGGTTTTGTATTCTGTCCATGTAATGGATGTAGGAATTCATGCCACCTGTTGAAGTCCGGCTTCATGCCCAGTTATAATTGTTGGACCAAACACTGAGAGAGAGAGAGGTTATAATGGAAGACAATGAAGAAGAGGAGGAGGATGACAACTATCATGGTTTCCCTGAATACGGAGATACTTCCATGGGGGATGCTGAAGGGGAGGATGAAGAAGAGACACATGATGAACCCGCTGATGATCTTGGTCGGACTATCGCCGATGCACGAAGAGATTGTGAAACTGAAAAGGATAGGGAGAAGTTCAATCACATGTTAGAGGATCACAAAAAGTTGTTGTACCCAAATTGTGAAAATGGTCTGAAAAAGCTGGGCAGCACACTGGAATTGCTGTGATGGAAGGCTGAGTGTGCTATACCCGACTCCTCATTTGAAAAGTTGCTGAAAATGATGAAGAATATGCTTCCAAAAGATAATGTATTGCCCACCAGTACGTACGAAGCAAAGAAGGTTGTCTGCCCTCTAGGTTTAGAGGTTTAGAAGATACATGCATGCCCTAATGACTACATCCTCTACCGCGGTGAGGAGTATGAGAATTTGGATGCATGCCCGGTATACACTTCACTTCGGTATAAGATTGGACGAGATGACCCTGGTGACGTTGAGGGCGAGCCCCCCCGGAAGAGGGTTCCTGCCAAGGTGATGTGGTATGCTCCTATAATACCATGGTTGAAACGCTTATTCAGAAACAAAGAGCACGCCAAGTTGTTGCGATGGCATAAAGAGGAACGTAAGTCAGACGGGATGTTGAGACACCCCGCTGATGGGTCGCAATGGATAAAAATCGATAGAAAGTCCCCGGACTTTGCAGATGACGCAAGGAGTTTAAGGTTTGGTCTAAGTACAGATGGCATGAATCCCTTTGGGGAGCAGACTTCCAGTCATAGCACCTGGCCCGTGACTCTATGCATCTATAACCTTCCTCCTTGGTTGTGCATGAAGCGGAAGTTCATTATGATGCCAGTGTTGATCCAAGGTCTGAAGCAACCCGGCAACGACATTGATGTGTACCTAAGTCTATTAGTGTAAGAAATTTTAAAGTTGTGGCACGAACCCAGGATACGTGTGTAGGATGAGCACAAGAAGGAAGAATTTAACCTCCGAGCATTGCTTTTCGTAACAATCAATGATTGGCCTGCCCTTAGTAACCTTTCAGGACAGTCAAACAAAGGATACAATGCATGGACACACTGTTTAGATGAGACTGAAAGTATATTTTTGGAACATTGTAAGAAGAATGTATACAATGAGCATCGTCGATATCTTTTGGCCAAGCATTCCTTAAGAAAGAAAGGCAAGCATTTCAACTGTCTGGCATGTCACCAGACGAAGCCTAAGGAGCGTACTGGTGCTGATATATTTGATATGGTCAAAGATTTGGATCAAATGGTAACCTTTGGAAAGGGTCCTGGAGAAAAATCTGTTCCGAAGGACGCTGAAGGACACGCACCCATGTGGAAGAAGAAATCTATATTTTGGGAGCTACCATATTGGAAATTCTTAGAGGTCCACTCTGCAATCGATCTGATGCATGTGACGAAGAATCTTTGCGTGAACCTGCTAGGCTTCTTGGGCGTGTATGGGAAGACAAAAGATACACCGAAAGCACGAAAGGACCATCAACGTATGAAAGACCCAGATGGCCTGCATCCAGAATGGTTTCAAGGTCATGCCAGCTACGCTCTTACCAAACAAGAGAAGGAAATATTTTTTGAATGCCTAAGCAGTATTAAGGTCCCGTCTAGCTTCTCGTCGAATATAAAGGGAATATTAAATATGGCAGAAAAAAAGTTCCAAAACCTAAAGTCTCAGGACTGCCATGTGATTATGACGCAAATGCTTCCGATTGCATTGAGGGGGCTTCTACCAGATAATGTTCGAGTACCCATTGTGAAGCTATGTGCATTTCTCAATGCAATCTCTCAAAAGATAATCAATCCTGAAGATCCACCACGGTTACAAAATGATGTGGTCCAATGTCTTGTCAGTTTTGAGTTGGTGTTCCCACCATCCTTCTTCAATATTATGACGCACCTGCTGGTTCACCTAGTCGAAGAGATTTCCATTCTCGGTCCTGTATTTCTACACAATATGTTTCCCTTTGAGAGGTTCATGGGAATCTTAAAGAAATATGTTCATAACCGTGCTAGGACAGAAGGAAGCATCTCCAAGGGCTATGGAACAGAGGAGGTCATTGAATTTTGTGTTGACTTCGTTCCTGACCTTGAGGCGATTGGTCTTCCTCAATCGCGGTATGAGGGGAGACTGAGTGGAAAGGGTACTCTAGGAAGGAAATCAATAATATGTAGGGACGGACATTCTTACACCAAAGAATATTACACCGTTCTACATAATTCTATCTTGGCAGCCCCATATATCGAGGAACACAAGAAAATCTTACGCTCCAACAACCCTGGAAATCATGACTCTTGGATTAGAGATGAACACATGAAGAGTTTCGGCGGTTGGTTGCAACATCTCATCAAAAACAACACTCTTGGAGATCAGCTATACTTGTTGTCTAGGTCACCATCTTCGACTATATCGAGTTTCCAAGGGTACGAGATAAATGGGTATACATTTTACACGATAGCCCAAGATAAAAAGAGCACCAACCAAAACAGTGGTGCCCGCTTTGATGCAACAGACAACAATGGGTCAAAGACCACATATTATGGTTACATAGAGGAGATATGGGAACTTGACTATGGACCTACTTTTAAGGTCCCCTTGTTTCAGTGCAAATGGGTCAAGCTGACAGGAGGAGGGGTTGAGGTAGACAAGAAATACGGAATGACATCGTTGGATCTCAAAAATCTTGGGTACTTAGACGAACCATTCATCCTAGCCAATGATGTGGCTCAGGTTTTCTATGTGAAGGATATGTCTACCAAACCTAGAAAAAGAAAAACAAGAAAAAGAATACATCAGACAATGAGCCAAAGCGCCACATAGTTCTTTCAGGAAAAAGAAACATCGTGGGAGTGGAGGACAAGACAGACATGTTAGAAGATTGTGATAAGTTTCATGAAATTCCGCCCTTCGCGGTGAAGGATGACCCAAGCATCATGTTAATGAATGAAGATGCTCCATGGATACGACGGGATCAGAAAGGAACACACGCGAAGAAATGATATGTAATAATTGTAACATTTTATGAGTGAAGATGCTCCATGTGTCCATTTTTATAGTGTTGTCTGCAAACAATCTTGAGTGTGTTAGTCCCGTTTTGTGGCTGGACCGGGACTAAAGGAGGGCCTTTAGTCCCGATTCATACTTACCATTAAGATCTGGTCTCCAAACGCGTGAGGTCACATATTGGGGAGTGCCTCTATGACCAGTTTCTTGGAGATGCCGGAGGACTGGGCTTCGGCGGCATCTCCCTGAAACTGGCCGCAGTGGTGTCCCTGCTCTCGAAACCCATCTTGCAGCTTGTAACTTCTCTAACAATATCAATACGCCTGGGAGCTAACTAATTTCACATATTAGGGAGTGCCTCTATGACCAGTTTTTCGGAGATGCCGGAGGACTGGGCTCCGGCGGCATCTCCCTAAAACTGGCCGTAGTGGTGTCCCTGCTCTCGAAAACCATCTTGCAGCTTGTAACTTCTCTAATTAGATCAATACGCCTGGGAGCTAACTAATTTCACATATTAGGGAGTGCCTCTATGACTAGTTTCTCGGAGATGCCGGAGGACTGGGCTCCGGCAGCATCTCCCTGAAACTGGCCGTAGTGGTGTCCCTGCTCTCGAAAACCATCTTGGAGATGCCTCAAACTGGCTGGAGGACTGGACTCACAAGGATGCCTATTTATAGTACAAGCATCTCGGCATAATGTCGACACTCACGACATAATGTCGACACTCACCCCTATTATTAGTGCTGACTCATGTTTTGTCCCGGTTAGTGTCTCCAACCGGGACTAAAGGTTCATCTTTAGTCCCGGTTGGTGACACCATCCGCGACAAGGTACAAGCCGCACGACATCGTCATCATCATCATCATCATCGTCATCATCACCTGCCACTCCGGGGATCCTCAGCCCATCCATGGCATATACGAGGGGCCATTCCATCCTCGGATTCACGGCGGGCGGGGGAGGGGTCTCCTGGAAGACGATGCCGCTACCGCCGGGCCGGTGTGGGGCCTTTTTGTGGCTCTGTGGTGGGTGGACTCGTGCGCACCGCAGGCGAGGATGGTCTCCCCCGACGATGTAGCGCATCACTCCGATGATAGTACGGTTCGCCCACCATAGACGACGACCGGCTTCGTTGTGGTTCACTAGGGCGGGCCATCACCATCGTACCTGGCGAGCTCCCTTTCCCGCCTATATATTAGCGAAGAAGGCATTCCAGGTGTCGTAGTTGTCGGGATCCCACTAGGGATTCATCCGCTGCTCCGACGTGAGCTCGTGGTAGAAGTGGTTTGTGATGGCCGCCTGGCGTGTAGAACCTTGAGGGACGGGAGGGACAGGAACCCCTCCAGCGCTCAACATGCAGCCGGCGGGTGGCCGGTAGCCCGACGGACAAGGGTAGTTGGAGGCGCACAGCGCCTCGGTCTCCTCGAGGGTCAGAATGGCCTAGTAGGCGTTGTCCATTGTTCTAAGAGAGGAAGGTGTGGATGTGTGGATAGCCATGGCGCGATCGCCCTAAATATAGAGGGAAAGGGCGGGAAAACTTGGCGTGAAGCTTTGGAAAATGGCGGGAAATTTCTTTAGTCCCGGTTAGTGACAACATCCGGGACTAAAAGCTCTCGTAGAAAGGAAAGGGCGGGAAAACTTGGCGGGGAGCGGTGGGAAATGGCGGGAAATATCTTTAGTCCCGGTTTGTGACTACAATCGGGACTAAATGGATATTATATTAAGATTCTTTATATTTTTCTGATAATAATAGACATATTATTTGTTTTATTTGGATTATTACAATAAAAGATATGATTTTCCAAAGTTTTTATATTTGATTTGAATTAAAAAAAGAAAATTAACAAATGAAATAATTTATAAATGATGCAAACAGATAAATGGATATTATATTAAGATTCGTTATATTTTTCTGATAATAATAGACATATTATTTTTTTATTTCGATTATTACAATAAAAGATATGATTTTCCAAAGTTTTTATATTTGGTTTGAATTAAAAAGAGAAAATTTACAAATGAAATAATTTATAAATGATGCAAACAGAAAAATTGATATTATATTAAGATTCTTTATATTTTTCTGATAATAATAGACATATTATTTGTTTTATTTGGATTATTACAATAAAAGATATGATTTTCCAAAGTTTTATATTTGATTTGAATAAAAAAAAGAAAATTTACAAATGAAATAATTTATAAATGATGCAAACAGATAAATGGATATTATATTAAGATTCTTTATATTTTTCTGATAATAATAGACATATTATTTGTTTTATTTGGATTATTACAATAAAAGATATGATTTTCCAAACTTTTTATATTAATTTTGAATTAAAAAAAGAAAATTTACAAAAAAAAATTAGTCGCGGGTCGTGGCTGGACCCGGGACTAAAGGATGCCTGCGCGCGAAAACGAAGCGGCCGAAAAAACCCTTTAGTCTCGGGCCGTGGCTTAACCCGTGACTAAAGGGGGGGTCTTTAGTCGCGGGTTAAGCCACGGCCCGGGACTAAAGACTCTTTAGTCCCGTCCCGTTGCTTAGCCCGGGACTAAAGGGTTGACCCTTTATATACGCGCGCTCGCCCCTGGCGCGCCGAGCCAGCACTTAACATGAAGAAGACGAAGACGAGGCGCCATCGACGCAGAGAACAGGGGAGGTGCTGCCCGCCGGCCGATTCCCGCGCCGCCGCCCTCGTCTCCGGCCGTCCCTCCGTACCGCAGAGCCGCCGCACGCCGCGCCGCCCGCTGAGCCTCCGCGCCGCCCGCCGTACGTGTCGCGCGTGCCGTGCCGCCCCGCTGTGCCGCGGCGCCCCGCCGTGCCGTTGTTCCTGCGGCCGCCCACCTCGTGGGAGGTGGTTATTTAATTATATAGTTAGGTTTTTGTATATAATTAGTCTAGTATTAATTAGTAGTATATTTAGGTTTTTGTAGTAATATTTATTATTATTATTACTAATATTTAGGTTTTGTATAAATGTTAGGAAATGTTAGTATTTATATTATTATTATATTATTACGAAATGTTAGTACTTTTTATAGTTTTTTTATAGTTTGTTGTTTTATTTTTTCTATATTTTTTTTATAGTTTTAGGATTAGTTATTGTTTTAGTTATTAGCATTAGTATTAGGATTATTATAATTAGGTTTATTAGGGTTTTTTGTTATAGTTTTTTCTATAGTTTTTTATATTAGGGTTTTTGTTTTAGTATTAGGATTATTGTTTTAATTAAAATATTAGAATTAGGATTAGGATTATTGTTTTAGTTATTTTTTGTTGTATTTATTATGATTATATTGTTTTATTTATTGTTTTATTAGGGTTATTTTTTTGTTTTAGTTATTATGATTATTGTTTTAACACAAATAATATTAGGATTATTATAATTAGGATTATATTGTTTTAGTTATTAGGATTATTGTTTTTTCTAACCTGTTTAACTCTCTTGTTGTTATAGATAATTAAGTCATGGATCCATCCGAAGATCCTGGTCGCATCGGTGAAGGTTTTCTTCAGGGCATGATAAGAGGTGAAATTCCTCTTAATATTACTACCAGCGAAGATATTTTGCTCGAGGAAGAGATATCCTCATATCTGAATCCATCCGGTGATGGACTAGAGGAAAACCTAATGTACCAAGGGGAAGACCAGATGGACGAAGGGCAAACAAATAACAACAATAGTGATGGCCCCTCGCCAGGATCCGGCGAGGTACATATATATATATAAAGTCTCGTGTTACCTCTATTCATTAACTGATCTAGATATATATTAGTCACTCTCTCTTCTTCTTTTAGCCCACCGGATCGAAGCATTCGACAGCTCGAACGAAACGAGGGCCGAACAAAAAGTTGGATGGTAATCAGAGGTTCACCATTGAAGAAATAGATGATGATGGTGAACCGATTGCTCCAGAGAAGCACCGGAGGATGTTTGTAAATCAATGCGGGGTGCTTGTTAGGTACAACCTGCCGATCACCATCCAAGAATGGAATAAGTCAAAGAAACCCGGTGAAGAATCCAACAGCTATGTCACCGATGATGCCTAAGATGACCTTTGGCAGAAGCTCATAGCGCATTTCATACTACCTCCAGAGTATGAGGAATTTGAGGTAGATGGTATTACCCCAAGGCCGGGTGGGCTTGAAAATAGAGCGAAAGTCAAGGAGTGAGCACTGAGCAAGATGGCTGAACCGTACCGGAACCACAAGAAAAGTTTATACGCGAAATATGTCGTGAAAAAGAAAACTCCAGACTTCAAAGGAGTAAACGAGAAGTTGAGAGAACAGTGGCCCAATTTTGTACAGTACAAGCAATCTGATAAAACAAAGGCAAAGTTGGCAAAGAATGCGTTAAATGCTGCCAATAAGAAATACCATCATAAAATGGGGATAGGTGGCTACAAGAGTGTCGTCCCTTAGTGGGAAACTATGGAGAAGAAAAGGAGGGCTAGAGGCGTCACTCCTCATACAGATGGATGGCCCGAGAGGTCAAAGCACTGTTTGTACGGGAACGGGGGATCCTTGGACCCAGAAACAGGGAAGACGTTATTTCATGAGAAAATTCTAAAACCCTCCCAAGACCTTATTAAAGCAATGAACGATGCTCAATTGGGATTGTTCCGTCCCGAGAGAGAGAACGACGAGCTGACACGCGCCCTAGGGAATCCTGAAAAGGGAGGACGAACACGAGGCAAAGGCGCCGGTGTGTCTTGGAAGAAAGGGTTTTCTCAGTACGATGCCAGTTACAGAAGCCGTCAGAGAAAGAAGGACTGGGAGGCAGACCGGATCTCCAAGGTAGAGCAGGACCAAGCTGATCTAAAGAACCTCATGCATGAAATTAGCCAAAGGCCGCCGTCGTCAACTGACCCGCGGTCTGATGATCCTGCATTGGATCTTAGCCAGCGGAGAAGCACCGTGGCTTCCACGGAGGTCCGGGCTGATGATCAAGCACTGCTAGATGATGCACCGGCTCCTCACTACCCCGTGGATGATGTCAGAGAGATGGCACAATGTGAGCTACATCAGCCAATGAACAACTTGTCCTTCAAGGTGGAGATCGGCACTACTTTACCTTGTCTACCTGGAGCACTCCACCATTCACTTCCGATTCCACCAGGCTATGCTCGTGTCACAGTGGATGACATAGTGGAGGATTTTGCGGACCTAGAGATTGAAATCGCTACGCCTGAAGGCCTTACGAAACTAGGAGATGTCAAGCGCAACATCATTTTATGGAATAAGAAGTACATCAAGTTTCCAGGCTCGGCGCCAAGGCCACCGACTCCGAGGAATCCAAGTCCACCCCGCATCGAATATCATCAACCTCTAAGTCCACCCCAACCCGATTATCGCTAACCTCCAAGTCCACCCCGCCCCGCTGACGATCGCCGCAGCAGGAGTACATCAACTCGATCTGCGCCTCCGCGCAATACTCGATCTCCGTCTCCGCCTCCGTGCAATACTACTACCTTGTCGAAGAAACGGAAGTTCGACGGTCCCCCGTGCCCCACATCGAAGAAAGGTCAAACGCCGAAGATAGTCGATATCCCGCCGGCTCTTCCAAAGAGACCTTATGACAAGACCGATGAGGAAACTAACGCGGATGTGGCTGCCCAAGTTAAGGCGCATTTTTCACCCAAAAATCCTGAGCCAAAGCCGGTATATAATGAAAAAACCAAAAAGTGGGCTAAGTCCTTTCTTGAGCAACCATCCGAGATATCGATGAATCTGGAATCAGACTATGACCGGGAGATTATTAAGCAAGCACAGAAGAAAAAAATCACAAGTGCAAAAAGCGAGAAGCAAGTTGCCCAGCTCGGAGAACAGAAGAATCAATCGGTCGCCCCGCTCAAAGTCATTTCAGACCTCGACAAGGCATTCAGTGCTGAAATGGATATGTACATGCAAATAATGGACCCTAGAGCCCGTAATAATGCTGCACTTATGGGAATCACTGTATCGCAGGCCAAAGCACTTGCTAACGAAGCAAATATGTCTCTTGGTTAATATTTAGGCTATGAAGATACGCTAGTGGGTCAGATAGTACGGCAGTATGTCCAAGGGGAGCCTCTAGTCAGTAATGAGGAGCTCGCGCGTCTATCCACACATATGCGAAATCTGCACGAATGGTACATGTCGCAAGCAGAAAAAAGCATCAGAAAGATTGGTTTCCGGTGGACGTTAGAATGGAGCATCACTTCAAACCATACTCGATACAGGTTCAAATGACTGAACTGTTTCAGTTATACAACCAGCGTGCCCTCGACAAATCTATCATTGATTGCTACTGTTTGTAAGTTATGTATTTCTATAATTAAGTTTGTAGCTTAGCTCGTTCATTGCATTTAATATATTATCCTAACTATATATCATTTTGTATGATGATATTATATTCCGCAGAATGAAGATGCTTGAATGCAAAAGAGCTAGAAGATACGACGTTTGGTTCATTGACCCATATATCATTAATGAATATACGTTAAAGAATCACCCCAAGGACGTGGAGGAAGACCTGTGCAGGTTCTTAACTGAGAATAATTTTGTTAAGTAAATACTATTTCCTTACAACTTCAAGTGAGTGTTTATATCTTGTACACATTTTATTTTTGCTTACTGGATGAGCTATGCATGTATGCTTATGTAAATGTCCGCAGATTCCACTGTATCTTGCTAAACATTCAAGTTGGCAAGTCCCTAGTTGAAGTCCACGACTCATTAATAAGTTGGGACCAAGAGCAGTGGAGCGACATGAAAACAATGCTCCATAAGTAATTTCAATCATTATCGCATTATATCGTCCTCTTTCATTCATTTCCTGATATCAAGTAACTAATAACTCCTTTGTTCATTTTCTTTGCCGAGCAGGTGTTGGACACGGTTCAGACAGAAAATACCAGGTCCATTAAAAGAGGAGCTAACTTATTAAATGGCGAAGAGTTTACAGCAGCCACCGGGAACTCATTTATGTGGATACTATGTCTGCGAGTACATCCGCGAGTTGACCAGTGAGCGGAAAGTTGACTCACATTATATTTATGATTTGAGGGACAAACTAGAGCCAGACCAACGCATAAGAGCAATTCAAGAGGAGCTGGCGGGATTTATGATGAAGGAAGTCCTTGATGTACATGGAGAGCATTATGCGGATGACGTGGAACTCGATTTGCTTTAGTCATCTCCATGTAGCTGATATGATATATATATTCATTAATGACCATGTAATTTCAAAACATTTCTTCCTTTTGATATGATTGATTATATGTATGCTTGCAAGGGATCGATTAATTATATAAATGCATCGATGTGTAGTGTGTATGTAGTAGCGTATAATATGTATACTAAAATATATGTTTGAATTATAGTGAAACACAAAACGAAAAAGGAATGAAATGGCAAAAAAAGGAAATACACAATCTCTATCGCGGCAGAGAAACACACAATTCTCTGCCGCGGCAGGAAACCTTATAGTCCCGGGTGGTGTTACGGCCCGGGACTAGAGGGTTTCCGCCCCCCGCGGCGCTGAAATAGCCACATGGCTGTTATCAGTCGCGGGCCGTAGCGAGCCGGGACTAGAGGGGGGGGCTCTAGTCCCGTTTTCGCAGTCCCTAGCCCAAAACCGGGACTAGAGCCAGTTGCAGCCCGGGACTGGAGGCCCTTATTCCACCAGTGACTGTTCACATTTTTGCCGAAGCTACTCTTAGAGCACTAAGACGATTTTCTTTTGAAACTCCGACTTGGCGCTCGGGGGCTACAATCGTTTGATGTACAATTATGCATGTTCTTTTTGAAGGGTTTCGCGGCATAGTAAATCAAAATTTTCTACGGATGCGAACAGAGGGAAAGCCAAGATCTAATCTAGGAGATGCAATCAACGAGAGAGATTGTATTAGATCTTCATACCCTTGAAGATTCACACAACGGAACGTTCGTCGGAACGTGGGTGATGTAGTCATACTCGCTTCTCCTCCTCGCGATCTGATCCGATCTAGCACCACAAGTGGCGGTGCCTCCGTGAGATGCACACGTGCAGCACCTCGACGTCTCCTCCTTCCTCGGACCAGCAAGTATGGTGGAGAGATAGATTGGATCTACAACACGACGGCGTGGTGTATATGGTGGAGAATTTCTGCAGCAGGGCTTCGCCAACAAACAGTCGGGAGGGAGAGAGGAAAGCTAGACAGGCGGCTAGGGTTTGGAGGAGAGGTGTGTGTGGTTGGTGCGCCCCCACCCCTCTTTATATAGAGGGGGGGCGCAGCCCTAGACCCTCCCCCAAGCCCAAAGGATAAGGAGTGGGGGGCATGGACTCTCCCCTCTTCTAGAAACCCTATCTCTAGTTTAAACGATTTAAACTCTCTAGGATCGGCTGGGCCCTATGGGGCCTTGTGCCCCTAGCCCAATGCGGCCAGGACACTCCCTCATAGGCCCATGCCCCCTCCCAGAAGGTGGGGCCACGTTGGTCCCCTTCCGGAAGGTTCTAGAAGCTTCCGGTACAATACCGATTAACCCGGAACAATTCCGAACTCCAAAAACTGCATTGCCTTATATGAATCTTATTCTCCGGACCATTCCGGAACCTCTCGTGATGTCCCAGATCCCATCCGAGACTCCGAACAAAAATTCATAAACCAATTATCCAATCTATCCTAGCATCGAGATACGTTAAGTGTGTGACCCTGCGGGTTCGAGAATATGCAGACATGATCTTCTATCAATAATCAACAGCGGGGTCTGGGCACCCATATTGACTCCCACACATTCATCGATGATCATATCGGATGAACCACGATGCCAGGATTCAATCAATCCCATATATATATTCCCTTCGTCTCGCGATATTTTACTTGCCCGAGATTCGATCGTCGGTACCGTCATACCTAGTTCAATCTCGTTCACAGCAAGTACATTACTCGTTCCGTAATCCGATATCACTTTGTGATTAACTACTTAACCACATGCTTGCAAGCGGTGTTGATATCGATTACCGAGTGGGCCCGAAGTATATCTCTCCGACTTGGGAGGGACAAATTCCATCTCGATACATACAACCCAACAGATACTTTCCGATCACCTGAGAGACACCTTTATGATCACCCTCTCATAGGATGACGTTTGATGACCTCAAAGCTTTCTTCCGGTACCAGGGAGTTGCATTATCTCATGGTCTAAGGAATACAATATTTGACATAGGAAAAGCTTCGCAAACATGAACACGATGAAACGATCTAATTGCTTCGCTTAGTTTGGGACTGTCCATCATATCATTCTCCCAATGATATGATCTCATTATCAATTGACAACTCATGTCTATGGTTAGGAAACCTTAACCATCATTGATCAATGAGCTAGTCCTTAGAGGCGTACCAGGGACACGGTGTTGTTCACAAACCACACAAGTATTAATGTTTTCGCTTAATACAATTCTAGCATGGAATATAAACTTTATCATGAACAAGAATTATAATAATAACATCTTTATTATTGCCTCTAGGGCATAATTCCAACAGTCTCCCACTTGCACTAGAGTCAATAATCTAGTTTACATCTGGCAACAATCTCACACCCATGGCACTGAGGTGTTGATCATGTTTTACACGTGGAAGAGGTTTAGTCAATGGATCTGCGACATTCAGATCCGTATGTACTTTGCTAATCTTCAGATCTCCATCTGCTATATAATCTCGGATTATATGAAACTTGCGGTTGATATGCTTGGTCTTTGGATGATATCTTGGTTCCTTAGCGAGTGCTATGGCGCCAGTGTTGTCACACAATATCTCCAGTGGGTCCAATGCACTTGGAACCACGCCAAGCTCAGTGATGAAGTTTCTGATCCAAACTCCTTCACTTGACGCTTCTGCAGCAGCCATGTATTCCGCTTCCACTGTATATCCCGCGATCACGCTTTGCTTGCAGCTTCTCCAGCTCACAGCTCCTCCATTCAAAATATAAACGTATCTTGTCTGAGATTTAGAATCATCCTTGTCGGTGTCGAAACTAGCATCGACGTAACCTTTTACGACAAGCTGTTCATCACCCCCATAGACTAAGAACATTTCTTTAGTTCTATTTAGGTACTTTAGGATGTTCTTCACGGCTGTCCAGTGTTCCACTCCTGGATCACTTTGATATCTGCTCGTCAAACTAAGAGCATTGGACACATCCGGTCTAGTACACAGCATGGCATACATGATGGAACCTATGGCCGAGGCATAAGGCACCTTGCTCATAGCTTCCCTATCATTTACCGTAGCTGGACACTGAGCCTTGCTCAATATCTTACCTGACAACATAGGAACTGAACCTTTCTTTGCCTTATCCATTCTGAACCTTTTCAGAACTTTGTCTAGGTATGTACTCTGGCTTAAAGCTATCAGGCGTCTTTGTCTATCTCTATAGATTTTGATGCCCAATATATAAGCAGCTTCACCTAGGTCTTTCATTGAAAAACACTTGTTCAAATAACTCTTCACATCGTTAAGCATGTTGATGTCATTTCCGATAATCAATACGTCATCCACATATAGTACCAGAAACGTCACCGAGCTCCCACTCACTTTCTTGTAGATACAAGCTTCGTAGCAATTTGGAACAAATCCAAAACTCTTGATCACTTGATCAAAACGAAGGTTCCAACTCCGAGATGCTTGCTTTAGTCCATAAATGGAACGCTGAAGTTTGCATACTTTACTAGCATCCTTAGGATCGACAAAACCTTCGGGTTGCATCATATACAACTCTTCATCAATGTTCCCATTGAGGAAAGCAGTCTTGACATCCATCTGCCATATTTCATAATCATGAAACGCAGCAATTGCTAATAAAATCCGAATGGACTTAAACATCGCTACGGGAGAGAAAGTCTCATCGTAGTCAACACCTTGAACTTGTTGAAAACCTTTTGCGACAAGCCGTGCTTTATAGACGGTAACATTACCATCCGCGTCCGTTTTCTTCTTGAATATCCATTTGCACTCAACGGCCTTTCGTTCGCTAGGAGGATCAACCAAAGTCCATACTTGGTTTTCGCTCATGGATCCCAATTCGGATTTCATGGCTTCCAGCCATTTCTCAGAGTCTGGGCTCATCATCACTTCCTCATAGTTCGTAGGTTCACTGTCTTCTACCAACAAGACAGTCAAGACAGGGTTGCCGTACCACTCAGGAGGGGCATGCGACCTTGTCGACCTGCGACGTTCAGTAGCAGCATCGTCCGAAGCTTCATGATCCTTGTCATTAGCTTCCTCTATTGTTGGTGCAGGCGGCACTGGAACAATTTCAGGTGCTGCGCTACTCTCCAATTCAAGAGAAGGTTCAATAACCTCGTCTAGCTCTACTTTCCTCCCACTCACTTCTTTCGAGAGAAACTCCTTCTCAAGAAAGGAACCGTTCTTTGCGACAAACACTTTGCCTTCGGTTCTGTGATAGAAGGTATACCCAATAGTTTCCTTAGGGTATCCTATGAAGACGCATTTCTCCGCTTTGGGTTCGAGCTTGTCCGGCATCAACTTCTTGACGTAAGCTTCGCATCCCCAAACTTTAAGAAACGACAACTTAGGTTTAGCACCAAACCACAGTTCATACAGTGTCGTCTCAACGGATTTAGATGGAGCCCTATTTAAAGTGAATGCAGCGGTTTCTAATGCATAACCCCAAAATGATAACGGCAAATTAGTAAGAGAAATCATTGATCGGACCATATCTAATAGGGTTCGATTCCGACGTTCAGACACACCATTCCGCTGTGGTGTTCCGGGTGGCGTGAGTTGTGAAACGATTCCACTTGCTTTAAGATGCGTGAGAAAATCATAACTCAAATATTCACCTCCACGATCGGATCGTAGAAACTTAATCTTTCTATTACGATGGTTCTCCACTTCATTCTGAAATTCCTTGAACTTTTCAAATGTTTCAGATTTATGTTTCATTAAATAGATATACCCATATCTACTTAAGTCATCGATAAAAGTGAGAAAATAGCGATATCCACCGCGTGTCGAAACACTCATCGGTCCGCATACATCGGTATGTATGATTTCCAACAAGTCCGTTGCTCGCTCCATCATACCGGAGAACGGGGTTTTGATCATCTTGCCCATGAGGTATGGTTCGCATGTGTTAAATGATTCAAAATCAAGAGACTTCAAAAGTCCATCAGAATGGAGTTTCTTCATGCGCTTTACACCAATATGACCTAGACGACAGTGCCACAAATAAGTAGTATTATCACTATCTACTTTGCATCTCTTAGCCTCAATGTTATGGATGTGTGTTTCATCCCTTTCGATATTTAGAAGAAATAAACCATTTACAAGAGGTGCATGACCATAAAAGATGTTACTCATATAAATAGAACAACCATTATTCTCCGATTTAAATGAATAACCGTCTTGCAATAAACACGATCCAGAAATAATGTTCATGCTCAACGCAGGCACATAATAACACTTATTAAGGTTTAAAACTAATCCCGAAGGTAAAACTAAGGAGAGCGTGCCGACGGCCATCACATCAACTCTTGATCCGTTGCCAACGCGCATCGTCACTCATCCCTCGCAAGCCGCCGTCTATTCCGTAGCTCCTGTTTCGAGTTACAAATATTAGCAACTGAACCGGTATCAAATACCCAGGCACTACAACGAGGGCTAGTAAGGAAAACATCAATAACATGTATATCAAATATACCTTTGATGGTGCCAGCCTTCTTGTCCGCTAAGTACTTCGGACAGTTGCGCTTCTAGTGACCCTTGTCCTTGCAATAGAAGCACTCAGTTTCGGGCTTAGGACCAGACTTGAGCTTCTTCTCAGCAGGGGCATTGCGCTTGCCGCCGCCCTTCTTGAAGGGTTTCTTTGCTCCCTTACCTTTCTTAAAGGAGGGCTTGTTGACCATCAACACATGATTATCCTTCTTGATGTCCACTTCCGCAGCCTTCAGCTTTGCGAAGAGCTCGGTGATCGTATCAGTGGAACCAGTCTGATTATGAGTCACTACAAAACTTTTGTAGCTGGGAGGGAGTGATTGCAGAACCCTATCAATCTTGAGCTCCTCTGGAATCGTGCATTCCAGTTGCTCAAGACGTTGAGTGTACCCCGACATCTTTATGGCGTGCTCACTAACGGAACTCCCTTCCTCCATCTTGCAGTTAAAGAACTTCTCGGAGATCTCATATCTCTCAGAATGGGCCTGAGTCTGAAACATGGTTTTCAGCTCCTCGAGAATCTCGAAGGGCCCGGGATACTCTTCAAAACGATTTTGAAGCTCCGGTTCCATAGAAAACAACATGGTGCTCTTAATCACACCATAATCATCTTTGCGCGACTGATAGACAGCTTTCTCATCAGCCGGCGCAGTTGCAGCAGGGGGGTCACCCAACGCTTTCCCAAGGACATAGTCCTTTTGTCCGCCAGACAGAATGATTCTTAGATTGCGGAACCAATTGGTGAAGTTAGACCCATTGTTTCTAAGCTTTTCCTTCTCAGCAAAAACGTTGAAGTTGAAGTTGGACTTGGCCATGTGATCTACAGTATTTGCAAGTACAATTTAGACTATGTTCATGATAAATAGTTCAATTTAATCAAATTACTAGATGAACTCCCACTAAATTCAACATCCCTCAAGTTGTTTAGTGAACACGATCCAAATTCACCACACCTAATCCGATCATCACGAGAAGAGATGTGGTTTCAATGGTGGACAACAAAGTGTCGATCATATCACTCATATGACTCATGCTTAACCTTTCGGTTCTTGTGTTCCGAGGCCATGTCTGTACATGCTAGGCTCGTCAAGCTAGACCCAAGTATTTCTGCGTGTGCAAAACTGGCTTGCACCCGTTGTATGTGAGCGTAGAGTCTATAGCACCCGATCATCACGTGATGCTTGGACACGACGAACTTTCGCAACGGTGCATACTGTTGGAGATATGCCCTAGAGGCAATAATAAATGTAGTTATTATTATATCTTTGTGTTTATGATAAATGTTTACATTCATGCTATAATAGTATTAACAAGCAAACATTGATACTTGTGTGATTTGTAAACTTAATTTGAAGTCCCTAGTATAGCCTCTATACTTCACTAGCTTGTTGGTTGATGAATGATTGAGGTTTCCCTATCATGAACATTGAGATGTTATCAACAACAAGATCATATCGTTAGGAGAATGATATGGTGGACATACTCCTATAGATAAGCGTAGCATAAAGATCAAGTCATTTCAATAGTTCAATTGCTATATGCTTTTTGATACATAGTAACCTAATTCCTTCGACCATGAGATCATGCCTATCACCTTTACCGGATGGATGCTTTGATGACATCAAACACCACACCGTAACTGGGTGGCTATAAAGGTGGCATTGAGTGTTCGGAAAGTATTGGTTGAGACACATGGATCAAGAGTGGGATTTGTCCATCCATATGACGGATAGATATACTCTGGGCCCTCTCGGTGGAATGTCATCCAATTAGCTTGCAAGCATGTGACTGGGTCACAAGGGATCACATGTCACGGGAACGAGAAAATAGTACTTATCGGTAACGAGGTTGAACTAGGTATGCAGAGATACCGACGATCATAACCTCGGATAAGTAACATATCGTGAGACAAAGGGAAATTGGTATCGTATGTAAGTGGTTCATTCGATCGCAAAGTAATTGTAGAAATATGTGGGAGTCATATGAATTTCTAGATTCCTCTATTGGTTATTGTTCGGAGCAGTGTCTCGATCATGTCCGCATAATTCACGAACCGTAGGGAGACACACTTAAGGATTCGACGTTGTTTGAGTAGTTATGGTATTACGAGAAAGAGACCGAATGTTGTTCGGAGTCTCGGATGGGATCCGGGATATCATGAGGTGATCCGGAATGGTCCGTATAATAAGATTCATATAAGGAAAGTCCCGTTTCGGAGTTCGGGAATGATTCCGGTGTTTTCATCGGGAATGTTCTAGAAGGTCCCGGAATGTCCGGCACTCCGGGGGGGGGGGGGGGGAAGGGGTACATGAATGTGTCATTACATATTGGAATGATTGCATCATGTACTAAGTGTTCTTGCTGTTCCAAATAAAGGATTAAATTGAATCCTAAAACAGAAAAGTCAAATGTCCAGTTTGAAAGTCAAACGGCTAAAACAAGAAACTGTGGGAAACAAGCAAGAGGTGGTTGGAACCGACTTGGGGGAGGAGTCTCCTCCCCAAGCCGGTGCGCCAACCAAGGCCGACTTGGGGAGGGACTCCCCTCCCCTTGGCCGCGCCTCCCACCTATAAGAGGAGGGGCAGGGCCTCCTCCTCTAGACACACAAGTTCCTATCCTCTAATCTCCGGTTTAGAGCCGTTTTGGTTTAGAGCTTCTAATTGCCCTAGCCTTCGGTTTAGAGCCTTCTAATTGGTGTGTCTAAATTCTAGACCACTAATAGTTCTCTCTCATACTCCACCACACTCGCTCCGGCTTAAGGCGAAGCCCTGCGGGATCTCCCCACTACTTCCGGTACCACGCCGTTGTGCTGCCGGAATCGCGAGGAGAGTGCTACAACCTCCGCTGCCTGCTGGAACAAGGGAGAGGAAGGTCTTCGTCGAGTACCGAACGTGTGACCGACTGCGGGAGCGCTGCCAGAACGTGGCGCCGGAAGGATCGTCTACACGATCTTGAGATCGGGAAGAGTACGACTACATCACCCACGAGAATCCGCTCTCGTTAAACACTTTGGAATCTTCGAGGGTGAGTTATTCCATCGACTCGTTGCTACAATCTAGTAGATAGATCTTGGCTTGTTTGTTTGTATGCGGTAGAAAATTTTTGTTTTCCATGCTACGAACCCCTACAGTGGTATCAGAGCCGTGTCTATATGTAGATCTGTTGCACGAGTAGAACACAATGGTCATTGTGGGCGTTGATGCTTTTATTGTCGATTGCTTCTTGTGTACTTTGCATCTTGCGGTATGTTGGGATGAAGCGGCCCGGGCTAACCTTACATGACATCGTTCATGAGACTTGCTCCACGCTTGACATGCAACTTGTATTGCATAAGTGGCTTTGCGGGTGCCTGTTTCTCCTAGCATAGTTAAGATCCAATTTACAACGGGTGATCAACAATGCTAGTATCAATGTTGTGGTTCTTGTTCGTAAGTTAGAACGACACTTATTGAAAGCCCCAAACCACGTAAAATATGCAAAGAAAGTAGAGGCGTCTAACTTTGTTTTGCAGGGGTGTGCACTGATGTGATATGGCCATGATTGTGATTATATTTGATGTATGCAATGTTCCTTATTGTAAGTCGGCAACCGGCAGGAGCCATATGGTTGTCTTTAATTTATGTTAAGACCCACGTGTCTATTCAAAGTAGTTGTAATAGTTGAAGCCGGTGGACGACAACCATGGAGAAGCGTCATTGACCTTGATGCAATGCCGGTGATGATGGAGATCATGTTCGTGCTTGAAGATGGAGATCGGAAGCACAAAGGAGAAAGGCCATATCATATCACATATATATTGAATTGCATGTGATGTTAATCCTTTATGCATCTTGTTTTGCTTAGTAGACGACGGTAGCATTATAAGATGATCCCTCATGCACATCAATTTCAAATCATAAAGTGTTCAACCTTAGTTAGCACCGTTGCTAAAGCTTGTTGTTTCGAAGCACCACGTGATGATCGGGTGTGTTAGATTCTGCAAGTGTATACAACGTGAGCAAGCCAGATTTGCTCATGCAGAAACTAAGGTTTGATCTTGACGAGCCTAGCATGTACAGACATGGTCTCGGAACACGGATCACCGAAAGGTAAAGCATGAATCATATAGTAGATGTGATGAACATGTCGATTGTTCGCCATTGAAACTATGTCAACTCTCGTGATGATCGGTGTTGATATGGTGGATCTGGTTCATGTGATCACTAAAACAATGTGAGGGATATTGTTTTGAGTGGGAGTTCACCTAGTTTAATTTTATTATTAATTTGAACTCAATTTGTCATAAACTTAGTCTAAACTATTGCAAATATGTTGTAGATCAATGGCAGCCCCTACCATCAATTTTAATGCGTTCCTAGAGAAAGAAAAGTTGAAAAACAATGGAAGCAACTTCGCGGATTGGTTCCGCAATTTGAGGATTGTCCTCACAGCTGGTAATTTGACCTATGTGCTGGATGCACCGCTGGGTGACCACCTGCAGCTGATGCTCCCGATGAAGTAAAGAATGTTTACCTCGCTCGGAAGAATCAGTACTCCATAGTTCAGTGTGCTATCTTGTATGGTTTGGAATCGGAGCTTCAGAAAAGGTTTGAGGATTCAGACCCATATGATATTGTCGAGGATCTCAAATTAATTTTTGAGACTCATGCGGCAATTGAAAGCTATGAAGCTTCTGAAAAGTTCTTTAACTGCAAGATGGAAGAGGGCAGCTCCGTCAGTGAGCATGTGCTTAAGATGTCTGGGCACGCAAACAAACTTCAAAGCTTGGGTATTGTGATTCCTAATGCTTTGGGGATTTACCGTGTCCTCCAATCACTACCACCAAGTTACAAGAACTTTGTGATGAACTACAACATGCAGAACATGAACAAGACGTTGCCAGAACTCTTTGCCATGTTAAAATCTGCAGAAGTGGAGATCAAGAAAGAGCACCAAGTGTTGTTGGTCAATAAGACCACCAAATTCAAGAAAGGCAAGTCTAAGCAAAAGGGACACTTCAAGAAGGGTGGTAAGAAAGCTACCACGCCGACGAAGAAGACCAGGGCTGGACCTAAGCCTGATACTGAGTGCTTTTACTGCAAGGGAGTAGGTCACTGGAAGCGGAATTGCCCAAAGTACTTGGCGGATTTGAAGAACGGCAACATCAATAAGAAAGGTATATCTGATATACATGTTATTGATGTGTATCTCACTAGTACTCGTAGTAGTGCCTGGGTATTTGATACTGGTTCGGTTGCTCATATTTGTAACTCGAAACAGGTGCTGCAGAATAAACGGAAGCTAGCGAAGAACGAGGTGACGATGCGCGTGAGAAACGGATCAAAGGTTGATGTGATCGCGGTCGGCACGCTACCTCTTCATCTACCATCGGGATTAGTTTTATACTTAAATAATTGTTATTTGGTGCCTGCGTTGAGCATGAACATTATATCGGGATCTTGTTTATTGCGATACGGTTACTTGTTTAAGTCCGAGAATAATGGTTGTTCGATTTATATGAGTAATATGTTTTATGCACATGAACCTTTGATATATGGTCTATTCTTATTGAATCTCGATAGTGGAAATACACATATCA
Organism: Avena sativa; assembly: GCA_916181665.1. Lineage (NCBI taxonomy): Eukaryota > Viridiplantae > Streptophyta > Magnoliopsida > Poales > Poaceae > Avena > Avena sativa. Next base: position 442,363,516 of record OV702282.1, on the reverse strand, counting down.
ACAACATTGAGGCTAAACGTTTGAAATCAAGCGATAATTCGACCTATATGTGGCACTGTCGTCTTGGTCACATCGGAGTGAAACGTATGAAGAAACTCCATTCCGATAGACTTCTTGAATCACTTGATTTTGAATCACTTGAAAGATGCGAAGCATGTCTGATGGGAAAAATGACTAAGACTCCATTTTCTGGTATGATGGAGCGAGCTATGGACTTATTGGAAATCATACATACCGATGTGTGTGGTCCAATGAGTGTAGCATCGCGCGGTGGTTATCGTTATGTTCTTACCTTCACGGATGACTTGAGTAGATATGGGTATATCTATTTCATGAAACATAAGTCCGAAACTTTCGAGAAGTTTAAGGAGTTTCAAAGTGAGGTAGAGAATCAACGTAACAAGAAGATTAAATTTCTACGTTCTGATCGTGGAGGTGAATATCTAAGTTACGAGTTTGGCGAGCATTTGAAGAAATGCGGAATACTTTCACAATTGACACCGCCGGGAACACCACAGCGTAATGGTGTGTCCGAACGTCGTAATCGAACTCTCTTAGATATGGTTCGTTCTATGATGTCACTTACAGATTTACCGCTATCATTTTGGGGTTATGCATTAGAAACAGCCGCATTCACTTTAAATAGGGCACCATCTAAATCCGTTGAAACGACACCGTATGAATTATGGTTTGGGAAGAAACCTAAATTGTCGTTCCATAAAGTTTGGGGGTGCGAAGCCTATGTAAAGAAGTTACAGCCGGACAAGCTTGAACCCAAAGCGGAAAAATGCGTCTTCATAGGATACCCGAAGGAAACTATTGGGTATACCTTCTATCATAGATCCGAAGGCAAAATCTTTGTTGCCAAGAATGGATCCTTTCTAGAGAAGGAATTTCTCTCGAAATAAGTGACTGGAAGGAAAGTAGAACTCGACGAGGTTGTCGAACCTTCTCTCGAAATTGCGAGTAGCGCAGCACCGGAAGAAGTTCCTGTGGTGCCTGCACCAATAAGAGAGGAAGCTAATGATGGTGATCATGAAACTTCGGTTGAAGTTGCTACAGAGCCTCGGAGATCAACGAGAACTCGTACCACTCCAGATTGGTATGATCCCGTTATGAGTGTCATGTTGGTAGACAACACCGATGACCCCGAGACATATGAGGAAGCAATGATGAGCCCAGATTCCAATAAATGGCAAGAAGCCATGAAATCCGAGATTGGATCCATGTACGAAAACCAAGTATGGACTTTGGTGGACTTACCGGATGGCCGAAAGGCTGTCGAGAACAAATGGATTTTCAAGAAGAAAACAGATGCTGATGGTAATGTTACTGTCTATAAAGCTCGACTTGTCGCAAAAGGGTTTCGACAAATTCAAGGAGTTGACTACGATGAGACTTTCTCACCGGTAGCGAAGCTAAAGTCTGTGAGGATTATCTTAGCAATCGCTGCATATTATGATTATGAGATATGGCAGATGGATGTCAAAACAGCATTCCTCAATGGAGATATTGATGATGAGTTGTATATGATGCAACCCAAAGGTTTTGTCGATCCTAAAGATGCTAACAAGGTATGCAAACTTCAACGGTCCATCTATGGATTGAAGCAAGCATCCCGAAGTTGGAATCAACGTTTTGATAAAGTAATCAAAAGTTTTGGTTTTATACAAACTTATGGAGAAGCTTGTATTTACAAGAAAGTGAGTGGGAGCTCTGTAGCATTCTTAATACTATATGTGGATGACATATTGTTGATTGGGAATGATGTAGACCTTCTTAATAGTGTCAAGGAATATTTGAATAATAGTTTTTCAATGAAGGATCTTGGCGAAGCAGCTTACATATTAGGCATAAAGATTTATAGAGATAGATCGAAACGCCAAATATCATTGTCACAGAGTACATATTTGGACAAAGTTCTAAAGAGGTTTGGAATGGAAGATAGCAAGAAAGGGTTCTTGCCCATGTTGCCCAATACGACCTTGAGTAAAACTCAAAGTCCGACATCGGCAGAAGATAGAGAAAGGATGAGTAAGACTCCCTATGCCTCAGCCATAGGATCTCTAATGTATGCCATGCTATGTACTAGACCCGACATTGCATATGCTGTTAGTTTAACTAGCAGATATCAAAGTGATCCAGGAGTGGATCATTGGACAGCGGTCAAAAACATCCTTAAGTACTTGAGAAGAACTAAGGATATGGTTCTTTCTTATGGAGGTGATGAACAGCTCGTTGTTAATGGTTACACCGATGCGAGTTGGAACACCGATCCGGATGATTCTAAATCACAATCCGGATACGTATTTATTTTGAATGGTGCAGCAGTTAGCTGGAGGAGTGCAAAGCAAAGCGTTGTGGCGAGATCTTCAACTGAATCGAAATACATGGCTGCTTCGGAGGCTTCACAAGAAGCTATATGGATGAAAGAGTTCATTACAGAGCTGGGTGTGGTTCCTAGTGCGCTGGACCCAATGTCTATCTACTGTGATAACATGGGCGCCATAGCCAATGCGCAAGAACCAAGGTCACACAAGAAGCTGAAGCATATCAAGCTATGTTTTCACGCTATTCGAGAACATATCCAAGATGGGGATATAAAGATTTGCAAAGTACACACAGATCTGAATGTGGCGGATCCGTTGACTAAACCTCTCCCGAGTGCAAAACATGACCAACACCAAACTGCCATGGGTGTTCGGTATATTACCATGTAATCTAGATTAGATGACTCTAGTGAAAGTGGGAGACTGTTGGAGATATGCCCTAGAGGCAATAATAAATGTAGTTATTATTATATCTTTGTGTTTATGATAAATGTTTACATTCATGCTATAATAGTATTAACAAGGAAACATTGATACTTATGTGATTTGTAAACTTAATTTGAAGTCCCTAGTATAGCCTCTATACTTCACTAGCTTGTTGGTTGATGAATGATTGAGTTTTCCCTATCATGAACATTGAGATGTTATCAACAACAAGATCATATCGTTAGGAGAATGATATGGTGGACATACTCCTATAGATAAGCGTAGCATAAAGATCAAGTCATTTCAATAGTTCAATTGCTATATGCTTTCTGATACATAGTAACCTAATTCCTTCGACCATGAGATCATGCCTATCACCTTTACCGGATGGATGCTTTGATGACATCAAACACCACACCGTAACTGGGTGGCTATAAAGGTGGCATTGAGTGTTCGGAAAGTATTGGTTGAGACACATGGATCAAGAGTGGGATTTGTCCATCCATATGACGGATAGATATACTCTGGGCCCTCTCGGTGGAATGTCATCCAATTAGCTTGCAAGCATGTGACTGGGTCACAAGGGATCACATGTCACGGGAACGAGAAAAGAGTACTTATCGGTAACGAGGTTGAACTAGGTATGCAGAGATACCGACGATCATAACCTCGGATAAGTAACATATCGTGAGACAAAGGGAAATTGGTATCGTATGTAAGTGGTTCATTCGATCGCAAAGTAATAGTAGAAATATGTGGGAGCCATATGAATTTCTAGATTCCTCTATTGGTTATTGTTCGGAGAAGTGTCTCGATCATGTCCGCATAATTCACGAACCGTAGGGAGACACACTTAAGGATTCGACGTTGTTTGAGTAGTTATGGTATTATGAGAAAGAGACTGAATGTTGTTCGGAGTCTCGGATGGGATCCGGGATATCACGAGGTGATCCGGAATGGTCCGGAGAATAAGATTCATATAAGGAAAGTCCCGTTTCGGAGTTCGGGAATGATTCCGGTGTTTTCATCGGGAATGTTCTAGAAGGTCCCGGAATGTCCGGCACTCCGGGGGGGGGGGGGGGAAGGGGTACATGAATGTGTCATTACATATTGGAATGATTGCATCATGTACTAAGTGTTCTTGCTGTTCAAAATAAAGGATTAAATTGAATCCTAAAACAGAAAAGTCAAATGTCCAGTTTGAAAGTCAAACGGCTAAAACAAGAAACTGTGGGAAACAAGCAAGAGGTGGTTGGAACCGACTTGGGGGAGGAGTCTCCTCCCCAAGCCGGCGCGCCAACCAAGGCCGACTTGGGGAGGGACTCCCCTCCCCTTGGCCGCGCCTCCCACCTATAAGAGGAGGGGCAGGGCCTCCTCCTCTAGAGCCGTTTTGGTTTAGAGCTTCTAATTGCCCTAGCCTTCGGTTTAGAGCCTTCTAATTGGTGTGTCTAAATTCTAGACCACTAATAGTTCTCTCTCATACTCCACCACACTCGCTCCGGCTTAAGGCGAAGCCCTGCGGAATCTCCCCTCTACTTCCGGTACCACGCCGTTGTGCTGCCGGAATCGCGAGGAGAGTGCTACAACCTCCGCTGCCTGCTGGAACAAGGGAGAGGAAGGTCTTCGTCGAGTACCGAACGTGTGACCGACTGCGGGAGCGCTGCCAGAACGTGGCGCCGGAAGGATCGTCTACACGATCTTGAGATCGGGAAGAGTACGACTACATCACCCACGAGAATCCGCTCTCGTTAAACACTTTGGAATCTTCGAGGGTGAGTTATTCCATCGACTCGTTGCTACAATCTAGTAGATAGATCTTGGCTTGTTTGTTTGTATGCGGTAGAAATTTTTTGTTTTCCATGCTACGAACCCCTACACATACTTGGGGAGAACACAGTTTTTATCTTGATCTTTAAGTGAGGAATCATCTTATAATGCTACCGTCGCGATCTAAGCATAATAAGATACATAAAGGGATAAACATCACATGCATATAACTTTATGTGACATGGTATAGCCAATCCTCGCGCAATGATCTCCATCTTGTGCGTTCCGGCATGATCTCCATCACTCCACCATGATTGCCTCCACCACGAATAGCAACTACAACTATTGCTAACTACTTAGCGATAAAGTAAAGCTATTACATGGCGTATAAGAAGTTGACTCGCAGGTCATACACAATTATAAAGACAACCATATGGCTCCTGCCGGTTGTGTACTCATCGACATGCAAGTCGTGAAACATTACAAAACATGATCATCGCATACAATATACACATCACATCTTGGGCCATACCATATCACAGAAAACACTCCCTGCAAAAAGAAGTTAGACGCCTCTACTTTGTTGTTGCATGTTTTACGTGGCTTATGGGAGTAGATGCTAAGAACGATTCTTACCTACGAAAAGCCACAACAGTGATATTATGGTTTCCAAACTCCGGTGTTAATCCCATGACAACTATAGTGAGAGAAACTGACATCCACCAGCCGCATGTGTGGAACAAGCCACACGTCAAGTGCGGAGCCGGTCTCGCGAACGACGTCGCGTAAGGTTGGCCTGGACCGCTTCAATCTCACTATCCCGCGTCATAAGAAGAACACAAACAAGAGGCTTGCAACAGAAAACATCAACGCCCGCAACAACCATGTTGCGTTCTACTCGTGAAACACATCTACGCATAGATCTAGCTCTGATACCACTGAAGGGTTTCGCGGCATAGTAAATCAAATTTTCTACGGATGCAAACAGAGGGAAAGCCAAGATCTAATCTAGGAGATGCAATCAACGAGAGAGATTGGATTAGATCTTCATACCCTTGAAGATTCGCACAGCGGAACGTTCGTCGGAACGTGGGTGATGTAGTCGTATTCGCTTCTCCTCCTCGCGATCCGATCCGATCTAGCACCACAAGTGGCGGTGCCTCCGTGAGATGCACACGTGCAGCACCTCGACGTCTCCTCCTTCCTCGGACCAGCAAGTATGGTGGAGAGATAGATTGGATCTACAACATGACGGCGTGGTGTATATGGTGGAGAATTTCTGCAGCAGGGCTTCGCCTACAAACAGTCGGGAGGGAGAGAGGAAAGCTAGCAAGGCGGCTCGGGTTTGGAGGAGAGGTGTGTGTGGTTGGTGCGCCCCCACCCCTCTTTATATAGAGGGGGGGGCGCAGCCCTAGCCCCTCCCCCAAGCCCAAAGGATAAGGAGTGGGGGGCATGGACTCTCCCCTCTTCTAGAAACCCTATCTCTAGTTTAAACGATTTAAACTCTCTAGGATCGGCTGGGCCCTATGGGGCCTTGTGCCCCTGGCCCAATGCGGCCAGGACACTCCCTCATAGGCCCATGCTCCCTCCCGGAAGGTGGGGCCACGTTGGTCCCCTTCCGGAAGGTTCTAGAAGCTTCCGGTACAATACCGATTAACCCGGAACAATTCCGAACTCCAAAAACTGCATTGCCTTATATGAATCTTATTCTCCGGACCATTCCGGAACTTCTCGTGATGTCCCGGATCCCATCCGAGACTCCGAACAAAAATTCATAAACCAATTATCCAATCTATCCTAGCGTCGAGATACGTTAAGTGTGTCACCCTGCGGGTTCGAGAATATGCAGACATGATCTTCTATCAATAATCAACAACGGAGTCTGGGCACCCATATTGACTCCCACACATTCATCGATGATCATATCGGATGAACCACGATGCCAGGATTCAATCAATCCCATATATATATTCCCTTCGTCTCGCGATATTTTACTTGCCCGAGATTCGATCGTCGGTACCGTCATACCTAGTTCAATCTCGTTCACAGCAAGTACTTTACTCGTTCCGTAATCCGATATCACTTTGTGATTAACTCCTTAACCACATGCTTGCAAGCGGTTTTGATATCGATTACCGAGTGGGCCCGAAGTATATATCTCCGACTTGGGAGGGACAAATTCCATCTCGATACATACAACCCAACAGATACTTTCCGATCACCTAAGAGACACCTTTATGATCACCCTCTCATAGGATGACGTTTGATGACCTCAAAGCTTTCTTCCGGTACCAGGGAGTTGCATTATCTCATGGTCTAAGGAATACAATATTTGACATAGGAAAAGCTTCGCAAAGATGAACACGATGAAACGATCTAATTGCTTCGCTTAGTTTGGGTCTGTCCATCATATCATTCTCCCAATGATATGATCTCATTATCAATTGACAACTCATGTCTATGGTTAGGAAACCTTAACCATCATTGATCAATGAGCTAGTCCTTAGAGGCGTACCAGGGACACGGTGTTGTTCACAAACCACACAAGTATTAATGTTTCCGTTTAATACAATTCTAGCATGGAATATAAACTATCATGAACAAGAATTATAATAATAACATCTTTATTATTGCCTCTAGGGCATAATTCCAACACTTTTGAGCATCAAGCCGCCTTCAACGAAGCCGACTCAATGCTCGGGGGCTACATATGGTTATGTCAAGAAACTTTCAAGACGGTGAAAAATACGGCTAGAGAAACTCGGAGGCTCGACATCAACTTTGCCTTCACGGAAGTATGACTGGGTTACATGGATCGATGGCCTAAACGTCCGTGATATGAGAGGCTCTAAGACCTTAATTCGGCAAGCTCTTATATCTGTGACTTTGCTAGCTCTAAGTCGGTAGTTTGACAGCCTTTACGACCGTGGCCCAGTAGCCGTGATTTTTCCCGGCTTGCATACCATCCAGCATGGATGATGATATTTAAGCATTCCTAGAGCTTGGCACAATCTCTAACAATTCGTTAGAATTCTCCGCCTTGGATTCGTTCGCAGAAGCATACAAGCAACTCTCTGGCTAGGCTTAGTCGGATGAGAATATGATATGGGAGCTCTCCAAGATTCTTCATGAAGCACGCCTACAAATTGAAGACGATGTGATACTTACGATCAAATCTAGACGGAGGAATGCGAGGATCTTGAAGAACTCCGGGGGCTACTGTTGTGGATATACCAAATGGGTATACCTACGACATAGTCTCATACCGGCAAGCCTGGGTGGCCCACCGTTGGTGGTTAGGCCTATGGCATAACCGGGCGGCCTAGTTGCTGATAGACAAGATGGAGGTCCAGCATGGATAAAGGAAGGCGACATGCCACCGCCTTAGATGGAAGCCGGAGCCTTGGAGGACACGAATACTAGTTTGTGTTAGTCTAGGACTCTGTAACCGTATCCGGCTGGGACTCTCCATGTAACCCTAGGTCCTGGCGCTCTTATAAACCGGCCTACGGGATCCTTTAGGGCACAACAGAAGAGAACACCAAGTGCATAGCACAACTCGCACACAGTGAACCCTCAATCCTGTAACTCGGCGTATTGCCATTATAGTGATTTATAGCAGGAGTAGGATCTCGCCACCGTCGTGATCTGAACCTGGGTAAACTGTGTCACGCCGACCCGGATGCTCTCCGTCTTCCCCCCATGTCTCTAAACTCGCCGTTGGGATACCCCTATGGCATACGTGTCGACAAAACTACGACATGGAGCGTCTTAGTTTTCGTTTGCTTTGATTAGTTTATTTAGTTTGCTTTAGTAGTTTGGATCCCCGTTCTCTCTGTGTTGTTTTGCAAATAAGTTTGCTTGGTATTTAGAAAGGAGTAGTAAGTTCTTGCTTGAAGTGCAAGAGGAGCTTACATAGACTGTGAATTAGACTTTAGCGTGACATGACAGGTGTTGTTTTAGCATTATGCTTAGTGATTATTGCCATACCATGTCTTGTTCCAAACAATTGGGATTGCTTACTGTGCCTTGAATAAATTATGCGTTGTTTTAGCATGCAAAAGCATAGTATTGTGGTATTCTCCTTTGATGTTTTGCTTGGCTTGACTTGGCACATGATCACACCATGTTATGACAATGACAAGTCACCATTAGCCTCTATGATCATTTTGTCCTTGACTTGTAGTACCACTCTTTGCTTTGATTAGTTTGCTTTGTTGCATTGCATAATTATGGCCATTATTGCTCTCTTAGTTGGTTGCTCCCAGTCTTTTGCTAGGCTCCACTTGTATGAGTAAGTTCTACTCATGCTTCCAACTCCCAAGAAACCAAGTTATTCCAAAGCGTCCACTATAAACTCCTATGCATGGTGTGTTACACCATTCTAAAGTATATTCTTGTTTTCATCTATCTTCCAATTAAAAACTATTTTGTTATGTGAAAACTTAGTGATTAAAGCCCTCACGAACTTGATGGAACACTTTATTCTTTGCCCCTAATAAACTTGAACCATTGTGACAACTTTGTTGTATATGCTTGCACTTATAAGTTGGAATTAGCAGAACCGTGCTGTCACGGGGAACATTTTCAACATTGCACTTGTACCTTGTTGTATTCAGTTCATATCATGTTATTTTGTCTATGGATGTCACCGGTGTGAAATAAAGAGGGAACTTGTAAGTCCATGGAGTTTGTATCCTGTGTTAGAGAAACGCCTGGGCCGCTAGCCTAAGCCATGCCTAATCATGGTGGAAACTTGCAGCATCACCATCGTAACATCTATGAAGCATTCTTATTATAAAAAAGAGACACATTGAGAAAAGAGGAAAGAGAGAAAAAAGCACCATATTCCCATGGTACATAAGAAGAATTGCTGAGATGCTCATTGTTTGCTTGCCTTGTCATTTTGGTTATGGGAAAGCTCCTGTACCATGTGCAAGGGGTACCCCATTGGCGGTTCTCAATGATATGCAAATACTTACAATGACAAGAACTTACCTGGGCCCAAAGTTGAGTATGCATGAGGTGTGTCCCTCGTATTCAAGGGACTTGAGATTGCCAACTTATACTTCGTCAAGCATATACTCCATCTTTGCCACTTTAACCTTAACCACTTCAAGATGCTTATGATAGGGGAATGAGGGCTGAAATCTAACAAGTACCATAATTTTTGGATTTTTGAAACTTGAAATCCCTTCTTCCTTTATAAAAGGATTTTCTTCCACTACTATTGAGTCTCCACCTTCTACCTTTAGGCACCATTAAGAGAGCATAGTTGTCATTCTGTGTGCAGTGTTCCAAATCTTATTATTTGATGCATATTGTGATATTACTTGTTCTTGTGCTACTTGTTTCTAGTCACCCTTGTGAACTTTGAAGGTGTCCTATGCATCTATTTTCTACTCTATGAGGGACAAGCCTAATGCCACTATGCCATGTTTTCTGTATGTGAAACAAACAAACGTTTTTCAACGCATGTTATTCATGATATTTGTTTGTAGCCTTTCATGTTGCATGCATAGTTACTATGTCCTATTGTTAGAACTCCATCTTTCATGCACATGTTTAGAGTTCTTTGATCCCAGCTTTCAATGCTTGCAAATGGTTTGGTCTTGGTTTTGATGGTGCATGTCACCTCAAAAGTTATTCTTTTATCACTTACCTACTCGAGGACTAGCAGGAGTTAAGCTTGTGGATGCTGATACATTGGAAACGTATCTATAATTTTTTATGCTCCATGCTTGTTTAGTATCTACTTTGCTTTACTTGTCCACACATTAAGGTGATTTTTACATGTTTTCTAGTACTAACCTATTAACAAGTTGCAACAGTGCCAGATGCCTGTTTTCTGCTGTTTCTGGTTTCAGAAAAGTTAGTAAAGAAATATTCTAGGAATTGGACGGGACAAAGGACAGAGTCAATAACTTTCCGTGGGGAACAAGAAGTCCAGAGGGTAGCCCGGTAGGCCAGCCAGGTGGGCCAGACCCACCCTAGGCGTTGGTGGACCCAGCCCCGCGCCTGGCTAGGGTTTGGGTACCCTGGCCGCCTCCCGGTCTCACCCCTTCGCCTATAAGAAGCCCCCTATACAGAAACCTTGAGTACCCGATTAGAAATCCACGAAACCGTCTGTATCCGCCGCCACCATCGTCCCTAGATCAGGGGGATCTGAAGTTCTTCCCGACACCCTGCCGGAGGGGAGATCATCCCGGAGGCCTTCTCTCCGCTATGATTCGTGAGTAGTTCCACCTTGGACTATGAGTCCATGTAGTAGCTAGATGGTTGTATCTCCTCCTTTGTGCTTTCATGTATAGATCTTGTGAGCTCCGTTCATGATCAAGATCAAATATATTTGTAACCATGCATGTTGTGTTTGCGAGGATCCGATGGATATTGCGATTATTATGTTGGTTTGATTAATGGTTTTATCTTTATGATTCTATCATGTCTGTGTTGTTTGTGATCTTGCATGCTCTCTGTTGCTAGTGGTTATCTTGGCCACGTAGCTGCTAGTGACTCCAAGAGGGAGTATTTATGCTCGATAGTGGGTTCATGCCTCTAGTTTCCAAGGGAAGTGACAATAATATCTTCAGTTGTAGATGTGTTGTTGCTACTAGGGAGAAAACAACAGTCTCTTGTTCATGGAACATGTGGGCTGTTTACCTTACACACTTTGCTTGAAGCAGTTGTTTGTTGCTTGAATCTTAATACTGGAAGGGGTTCGGATGATAACCTGAAGGTGGACTTCTAGTCATAGATGCAGTTGGATGACGGTCTATGTATATTGTTGTATTGCCCAATCAACCTCATAGGATCTTTCTGTCTAGTAATTGCATTGTTATGCCTTGCTCAGTTCCTATCAATTGCCCCGTTGTAATTTGTTTACCCTTCATGCCATGTTGTTTATCTAAGGAGAGAACCTCTAGTGAACTATGGACCCCGGTCCAATATTTACCATTGATACATCTTCCACTGTTACTTGTTACTTGCTGCAAACCATTACCTTCCACACCATACGTTTAATCCTTTGTTACAGCAAACCGGTGAGCTTGACAACCTCACTGATTCGTTGGGGCAAAGTCTTGAGTTTGTGTTGTGCAGGTCTCCACGTTGTTTGCAACACCTGTGTGACGTTTCCTTCCTCCTTCTGGTTCGATAACCTCGGTCTGAACTGAGGTAAAACTTGCTGCTTGCTCTTCACACACCCTGCGCTTGGGGTTACCAACGAAGTGCCTTGTCGAGCATCATCAGTTATCATCCGAACCCCCACCAGTATTAAGTTGCAAGCAACAGTCAAATGCTTTAAGCAAAGTGTGTAAGGTAAACAATCCACTTGTTCCATGAACAAGAGACCGTTGTTTTCTCCCTAGTGGCAACAACACATCTACAACCGTAGAGATTTCTGTCACTTCCCTTGATGAAGCAGAGGCATGAACCCACTATCGAGCATAAATACCCCCTCTTAGAGTCACTAGCAACTACTTGGCCAACATAGCTACTAACAACGGAGAGCATGCAAGATCACAAACAACACAGACATGATAGAATCAATAAGACAAAACCATTAATCAATCTGACATAGTAATCTCAATATCCATCAGATCCCACAAACACAACATGCATGATTACAAATCAAGTAGATCTTGATCATGAACGGAGCTCACAAAATATAGACATGAAAGCACAAGAAGGAGATACAACCATCTAGCTACTACATGGACCCGTAGTCCAAGGTGGAACTACTCATGCTTCATACCGGAGGCTGGCATGATGAAGAAGAAGGCCTCTGGGATGATCTCCCCTCCGGCAGGGTGCCGGGAAGAGCTTCAGATCCCCCCGATCTAGGGACGATGGTGGCGGCGGCGACATACGGTTTCATGGAATTTTGATCGGATTCTTAGGGTTTAGGCATCGGGGGCTTCTTATAGGCGAAGAGGCAAGGCTGGGAGGCGGCCAGGGGGCCCACACCCTGCCCAGGCGCGGCCCACCCTAGGTCACGCCTACGGGGGCTGTAGCCACCCTGTGGCACCCCTTTGTCTCTCCTCTGGACTCTGTGTTCTCCTCGGTGAAATATTGACTTTGGCTTTTGTCCCGTCCAATTCCGAGAATATTTCCTTACTAGTTTTTTGGAACCAAAAACAGCAGAAAACAGGCAACTGGCACTGTGGCAACTTGTTAATAGGTTAGTACCAGAAAAAATAAGAAAAAAACACCTCAAAGTGTGGACAAAACAAAGCAAAGTAGATACTAAACAAGCATGGAACATCAAAAATTATAGATATGTTTCCAACGTATCATTGTAGATATATAGAACTTATTTTTCTGCAAATTTTTATATATTATTTGTATTTTTCTGAATTAGAATGATTTAGTTATGATTTTTCAAAGTTTAATGAGGTAAAAGGAAAACTAGCTACGCCGTGGGCAGCCGTCGGCGTAGGCTACGCCGAGGGCAGCCGTCGGCGTAGCATAGGATATGTCGAGGGAAATTCTCTGCCGACGGCTGCTTGGCGGGGCTGGCCTGGTCATGGTCTACGCTGACGGTCCTGATGTTTTTCCGTCGGCGTAGCGACCGGCCGTCGGCATATTCATCTATTCCTGTAGTAAGGCCAGGACATCCCCCCTTGTCGGCCCTTGGCGTAGCCTCGCCGTCAGCGTAGGAATCTCTACGCCGACGGCTACCCTCGGTGTCCCCTGGCGGTTGGCATACGGGGCGGACGTGTGGCACTTGCTGGCCACACTGGGATGGACCCCTAACGGCGCCGACAGTACACCGACGGTCACCGTCAGCATAGCCTCAACCCACCTATGTCGACGGCCACCCTCGGCGTATCGCCCACGGAAGCCTACGGCAACCCTCGGCGTACCGCCTTGCATTTTCTTATTTTTTGCCACCAAATTATGATCTTATTTTATATTTATATATATTTATTAGTATTAATTATTTGGTTCTATTTTATCAATTGGACGGATTCGTACCCTCTGAATAACAGTCTTCACGCCCACATGAAATGTCGTTACGAATCTTCTCACAACCCGAGAAATTTGCATGTTTGTATGTGTTACTATCGCATGTGTGTGAATTTTATGTATCACACATTTTGGAGAAGTTGTTCAAACATTCAATCCTTTTCTACGCCAAACCATTTTTTACACCGTGCTACGTCTATCGCATGTGTACTAATGTTTGATTATTATGCAGAAATTGGACATTTCCTGTAGGGACCAAGCATCGCCTTCCTAGTAGCATGCTTGAAGCTCTGATTAGGAAGTTCTGGCCGGGCTATCATATTCCACCTAAGGGCGTCAAGAATCTAGCCACCACTTGGGAGGACTACCAGGCTACTCGTGTCCCGGGCTTTCCGACAGCTGCTCAGACTGTGATCACTAAGTTTTGGGTAAGATATATTTTCGAGTTTCGTTCATACTTGATGACCCCATCGTGCTGACTCATAACTCCCACAATTGTTTTTATGCATTATTGAAGTGATTTTATCATGTGAATGAGGAGGAATAGGAGAAAGCGAACATGACTTTGCTTGAGGCTTGTGTGAAGTTGACACCACATGTATGGTACAACCAGAAGGTCACGGCCGCTAGTCACTTCTGAGCTGACAGGGGCGTTAGGATCAGGAAGGAATACATTACGGTAAGAGGCCTAATCCCGAGTACTTGATGACTCCGGAAGAGTACATGTCGGTGAGTAAAATGTCAATGAGATTCTAGATTGCTGCTAAGTTGTCATTGCATTATATGGAGTTGAGTATTGCATTTTCAGGTTGTCTCCGATTGGCCTGATACACATCGATACGCATGGGAGGAGCTGGTTAGGATGAGATGGCTTAGAGAAGACGAAGAGTTTGCAGCCTTGTCGAGGCGGAACACGAAGAACCGAGGTGATGGTGGAACACACTGCATGGGAAGCCACAACTTTGACTGCTTCAAAGGGAAGGTGGTATGTATATACATGGAACGACCTACATTTATTTCTCGTCATGTTCGCACTTCATACGCATAACATTTCTTTTCTCGATGCAGGTGGCCGAGGAACAACCCAAGAAGGTGATTCATGATGTTGTCGTCTATGAGATTATGTGGCGAAAGAAGCCTGAGCTCTTACAGCCTCATCCCTCTCTCCTCGTGTACTTCGGAATGCCCAGAAAGACTTGGGGTTCTACACCACGATGGTGAAGGCTCTTCACTCGTATGTGGTTGACCCTATTCACGCAGAGACCGACGAGGAGTCGTTGGTCCTGTCGGGGCACAGATTGCAGCATGGATGCCTCAAGATTCTAAATGAGAAGGTCAAGCCTACCCTTACCACGAGCTTCATGCGTCTCAAGGCTACCCACCCCACTGATGACCCTCCTATCCCGCCTCGTGGCCAGCCTCGTCAATCCACCTCCATAGATGATGTATGTTTTACTCATTTTATCATCTTTATGACTTTTGTTCCTGCATGGCTAACTACTGACGAGATTCCTTGTATTTGAAATTATAGCCTGAGTTCGAAGAGGCCCACGATGCCACTCATGATTTATATAAGGTGGCCTTACGGCAGTATTAGGCAGTGAATACGGCCTACATGCAATACATAAATGTAAGTTTGCACCTTTATTTTTACAAAAGATACAAGTCCCACTTCCCCTAGTTTGATGTATTACAGCCTAACATCTAAACTATCTTGCATGCAATGTTCGTGAATATTCAAAATGGACAAACTAAGGATTTAGGGCATGTGCGTCCCATGCCAGGGCAGCCGTCATGCATGCCATTGAGGGACAGTTTTGCTAGGACATACTATGCGTCGACACCGGTAAGTTCTTTGCTAACCCTCTGGTTATCGCTTTCCTTTGCCTCACAAGTTGCTAACATGTAGGCAACATGTAGGGAATGGGATGTTCTGGGAACCAGCAATTTGGGCATGCCTTGCCGGATGGGTATCAGATCATACCGCTTCATGATAATGATCCTTATCCTCGTCATTCTGCCGGTGGTTCTTCCGAGGGCGTTCCTCCTACTCCCTTGCCAGGTGGCTCTTCTGCTTCTTCTACTGGACGCCACCCTTGCTCGAGGTCGTCTCTTTCCACCCAGGGATATCTCGGTCCCACTCCGTCTCCTCCAGAGCTGTAGGCATGTGTGATGATGTTGATACATGTATGAAATATGTTTGAATGATGTATGATATGACCATGTTTGAATGAATACTGTTGTGAAATATTGATTCTTTGAATGAGATAACATTGCTGTGAAATAATATGGAATAAAATAATACAACCGCGAAACAAAAAAATCTGGGCTGGGCCTAGCCGTCGGCGTAGAGGGTGCATGGGACCAAATGGCCAGGTGAACATCGAGGGCCAGGCCGTCGGCATAGGGCCGGTCCAGGTCGCTTCCGCTGGCTCCACATGGCGAGCGTACACCGACGGGGTTGCCGTCGGCATAGGTTGATTGTTACACCGACGGCCAGGCCGTCAGCCCCGGTCCACGCCCGGGGCGGCCAGCGCCCGCCATGTGGCCAGTTTACGCCAAGGGTTAGGCCGTCAACATACCCGCTGTGCCGTTAGCCGGTAGTGTGAAGGCGATGTCGTCGTTTGCCGAAGGTCTCTATGCCGATAGGCGCGATTTGGCCATCGGCATTTGCCTACGCCGAGGGCTGGGACATACGCCGACTGCCACATGTGCTCCGCCGAGGGAGAGCTTTGCCGAGGGGGATACATCAAGGGAAGCCGTCGGCGTAGCTTTCGCGGACGGTTTTCCCGCCTACACCGACGGCTATCGGCCCTTGGCGTATAGAGCGCATCTTGTAGTGAATGGATAAGTTTTATAAATTATTCAAAAGTCAACAACTTTTAAGGTTGACTAATGTTTTGGACACAAATATGAACAATTGTAATACCAAATCAATGCCAACAAATTACCCATAAAATATTTTTTCTATGTATTTGGTCGAAATTAGTAACTTTTCTTTTTTTGACTAAACTTGTAAGCCTTATTCAACGAAATAGAGGTAGTATTAATTTGTTTGATGATTTAGTGAGCCACGTTTAAATATTTCTGACTTTTCAAAGTTATGTTAATTTTTATGAGATAGTTTATCTATACAAATAATACCTTGAGGAAGACAACATTTGTTGGTGGAATGCTCTCAAACATGTCCCGAAGACGTTGTCGGGATCCTTCAAAGAAATTCAATGAAGATGGCTTGGGACTCTACGTCGAGACCCCTATGACATCGATCAGCGAGGTTATATCCTAGAAGACCGCGCTGCTCTCCTTGAGAGCAAGAACAATAAAAGATCCGGCTGCCGCTCTATAGTCATGCCATGTCATCTAAAATCAGCATAGAGGCATAGTAATACAATGTGCTAGCTATAAGCCGGCTGTTAGATAACTTTTATTAAAAAATTAAGTATGTAATGCTTGCATGCTATTGGACCTGGTACTAGTAGTGGTTGCATGCAAACCTCTTCTCCTTGGAGCTTGTGTTGCAGCCGGCGACATAGGAAGAGCCCGCTCCACACTCTCTCCTCTCTTCTCTCTCTTTTACATAGGATTTTGATGACATAGAATATGCTATAGCCTGCTGACTAGGCCTTATTGTACTTGCTCTGATGGCGATGTCGAAAGTCCTGCCATGTTCAGCAAGTGTCCATCATACTCTTCCTATCAGAATGCGATATGTAAATACTAATTAATATGTTGTGCATGGTTTCTCTAGCTCAACTGACTGCATACTACTTGCAAATATCGAGATAAATGTGACGTATATTTTAGTTAAGTCTGGTAAGAATCACACAAAGTTGAGCGCGTACTACTTGTGAATGTTAAGATTAATGAGGCATCTTTCTATTTTAGTCAAGTCTAGTACATATCCCACAAAAGCAGTTGCATTATTTAACAGCCTCATGATACTCGTGTTAAATTAAATATATCTTATATGTCTTGTCATGACCGCATTAGTAATCAACAATCATCTAGTCAAGTGTCACCGTAATTTTACACACATAATTTTTATTTTTTTTCGATGTTCAGCATGGTATAAGTTAATGCAACAGTCTCAATCATCACGGTAAAGAACACAATAAACACTACTATTATAGCGGCGGAGCATAAAGACTGAGAAGAACACTTGATCGCTTTAGCATGCAACTTGATCACTTTATCGTGTACCACGAGTGCATTCATACATCCCGTGGTCATTGCACACCAAGAAAATTTGGCTCTCCAATTTATGGTGTTTTCTTTTCACAAGATAATTTAAGAAGTGAATACTATTTAAAAAAAGAGCAATCTTCTACAAGATTAATCTTTCTACTGTAGTTTTAATACAAATAATATATTTCATCTTACATTACCTCTTAATAATTTCCCTAAGGGTGTAAGTCCATTGCTAAAAGGTAAATATGAAATAGCAAACTGCACGTGGTGTCCTTTGTTGTATGATTTGAATTAGTGTTCACAAGTAATTAAGACAAATTAGAAATATGATTTTAAATAATATTTGAAAAAGTAAAAAATATTAGAAATATGTGTAACATGTAGAATTTCCCCTTTGACATATTGGAACGGGCAACATGTAAAATAGAATATGGTATACACAACTGGCGCTCCATTGCAAGTAATGATGAACAAATGTACTGACCAAAAAAACATCGATTCTAGCATTAGTATGTGAGGGGACGTTACTGATCGGTCTTGCGGCAAAGTTCAAGGATGGAAGGGGCAAAGGCCTGTCATAGAAGGGTAAGGAAACCTTGGTGAAGTCGGTGGTGCTACAGGCTGTATCCACTTACCCAATGGGCTGCTTCAGGATGTCCAGCAAGATGTGTACCAAGCTTAGCTCCATCACCTCTAATTTCTGGTGGGGGGCTGTCGATGGAAGGAAGAAGGTGCACTGGCTCAGCTGGGATAAGATGTGCGAGGCCAAGAGACAGGAGGAATGGGATTCAAGAATTATGCTGATTTCAACCGGGCGCTGCTCGCCAAACAGATGTGAAGACTACTTACGAACCCAACCTCTCTTCTGCCAGATACTACCTGGGTCATGATTTTTTGACTGCAACCTATCCCAAAACGGCTTCATACACGTGGAGAAGTATTTTGAACTGCTGAAGGAGGGTCCAATTTTGGCGAGTGGGTACAGGGGAAAACATTCATGTGTGGGGGAGTAACTGGATTCCAAGACAAGGGCTGAAGCGTGCACTAGGACAAAAGCCTGAAAGGAATGTAAAGATAGTAAATTAACTATTACACTCTGACGACAGAGGGTAGATGACGACAGAGGAATGTAAAGATAGTAAATTAACTATGCGGACGACACTTCGTGTATGACGGCTAATCAGGTGGTTTCATGAGCTCTTGTCACATGTATGTATACGGCTGGATGGTACACATCATACGTACGTCATATAAATATTGTCTTTTGTAGCAGCTCTCCTAGTGAAATACTTGGCACTGGGCTCTATAAAGGTTGAACAAACGTTCCTACCTCCCAATGTCCTAAGATTCCATCGCAAGTTGCCACATAAAAGTTGAAACATGCATATAAAGAAATTATATGCACCAATCTTCCTAGCAAAGCTGTTAAAATCGATAGGACTGTACATTTTATGCACCAATCTTCCTTTGTACATTCTTTTGCGCAGGCAAGTAATTGACATCTACCTCCATAGTCATTACCTTCCACTACCATCTAACGCAGCTTATTGGCTCCTTTATGTAACCACTTGTCTGCACAAAGCAACTCAATAAACACATCCGGATATCTTCGTACGATCATGCAGATATGTAATACCATTTGCACCCCCTCATCCTATAAATATCATAATGGTGTAACGAAGATAATCGGCAAGTGGTTTTTGGAACACAAATCATTCAACATTACTAGTTTAGGGCATTCAACATGATTGCTCAAACATCTTCCGGATGGGTAACCATATTAATACTGGTGATAGCATGTGCAACATTGTGTTTTTCTTTTGCAGGTAAAATAAGTCTTGCTCAGCTGGTCACAATGGCCACAATCTTGCTGCTTCTTTTGTTCAAACATAAAAGAGCACACAATGAGGAGGTATCCCGGCTGCCCCCGGGGCCAACCACATTACCTTTCATCGGTAACATGCATCAGATTGTGTGGAACAAGCCAGCGGTGTTCCGGTGGATTCATAGCCTTTTCAAGGAGATGGGCACAAACATCGTTTGCCTCCATCTTGGTAGCACCCGTGTCATCGCCGTGACATGCCCAGAGTTAGCTCGCGAGGTACTACAGAAGAATGATGCGGTGTTTGCCAACCGGCCCACCATGTTCACCTCTGGTTCAATCACCTTGGGGTACAAGGGCTCCATCTTCACTCCATATGGTGAGCAATGGAAGAAGATGAAGCGGGTGCTCACAACCAAGATTCTCACTCCATCCATGGAGAAACAATTGCACTACCTCCGGGAAGAGGAGAGTGGCCACCTCGTCAGGTACATTTACAACACCTGCAGTAACTCTATCGATGTGCGCCATGTATCACAGCATTTCTGCGGCAACTTAATACGAAGCCTAGTGTTCGGCAAGAGATACTTCAATGAGCCACCAGCTTCATCGACCGGTGAGCCTGGGTGTGACGAGGTGGCCCATATCGACGCCCTCTTCATGCTCGTGAACTATGTCTAGAACTTCTCCTTGTTGGATTACTTCCCGACACTTGTTGGCCTCAACTTGGGTGGCTATGAGAAGGTAGTGAAGCAATTCATGACCACATTGAATAGGTTGCATGATCCCATCATAGAGGAGAGGATCAGTCAACGGTCCACTCTTCGTGGGCAAGGTGAAAAGAGAGACTTCCTGGATGTCCTCGTTTCTCTTGAAGATTCTGAAGGACGACCACTATTATCCATTGAAGAAATCCAAGCACAAACTGCGGTGAGTACTTCTGCCTTTATAGTAGTTATTATGAGGCCTTCACGATAGACGACTATTGGAAGGGAATTTAGACCACTTAAATATTTTCATATCCTTTTCAACATGAAACTAAATTCCTTTTTGAGTAATGTCAATAGTTGTTGGTGCTTATTTTTTTTGGGCATCGATCGCAGGAAATAATGTACGCAACAATCGACAATCCATCCAATTCTGTTGAGTGGGCACTTGCTGAGATGATGAACAAGCCAGAGGTCATGCAGAAGGCGATCCAAGAACTCGACAGAGTTGTTGGGAAAGAGAGACTTGTTGAGGAATCAGATATTCCTAAGCTTAATTATCTCAAATCATGCATTCGGGAGGCATTCCGCATCCATCCATACCATGCTTTTAACCTACCCCATGTCGCCATGGTAGACACGGTCATTGCTGGCTACACGATCCCAAAGGATAGCCAGATCATTCTAAGCAGGGTTGGACTTGGTCGAAACCCCAAGTTCTGGAATGAACCACTTGAGTTTCAACCTGAGAGGCATCTAAATGATCATGATTCAAATACCAATGTTTCTATAAGTGAGACCGAACTACGTTTCCTCTCATTTAGCACCGGAAGGAGGGGTTGTCCTGGGATTTCACTTGGAACTTATGTTACGATGATGCTATTCGCAAGGATGTTGCAGGGATTCACCTGGACAAAACCTTCTGGGATAGACAAAATAAATCTCGAAGAGAGCTATACTGGACTTGCCCTTGCTGAGCGCTTGGTTTTGCAAGCTGAACCACGGTTGGCCAAGCATCTTTATGGTATAAATTAAAGTATATGTTATGTAATAGACTGAGTTAATCGTAATATCCTTGTATGGTTAGTTTGAACTAGTTCTATTCTATCAAAATTTCTGAAACTCTCGGGCAAAATAGAGTATGTTGAAAGTCATAGATTGTAACAATATATTGTACAATAAACACTCAGTGAGACATATATTTGATGATGATGATGTTATATGTGTCTCGTGTGGAATACATTTTCCAGATTCTTTTTCAACAAAGTTTGATCCTTACATGATAGTTTCTCTTATAGACATGTCCAGAACATATTCTTTCTATTGAGGAAAAACTCCTTGTGAATTAACATATCACTTTCACGATTGTAGTTAGGGCCACCAATGACCTGTTAGAAAACACTTGCATATAGACCATACAACGAACACACTAAATGCACGTGTCTTTCACAATGGACTATAAGGAAAGAATTTTCGCATGTGATCATTGATTGTCACGGATGGATTTTACCAAGAGAAATCAATGATACTTCTTCTATTTTATAATATAACACGTTTTGGCAAACCATTTCAGTTTATGTAAGAAGGCAGAAGACGAGCGATGTAAAAAAAGAAGGCAGATAGTGGAACACAAACAACACGACATAATAGTTAGATAAAGGCAAACACAACATGAAGTAAACATTAGAAGAATTGCTCTGAACAAAAAGAAACGCATGAAACATAAATTGTTACACTTATTTTGACTGCCAACAAAACAAAATAGTAGTACCTGCCGCCTAGCTTAACTGCAAGGACCTCCCGCAGACAGGTAGGATTTTTGCTGCCAGTCCGAGTCTCAATGGGCCCCACCGCCCAAGAACCCGCGGATGGCAAGAGTTTCCACTGCCACCTTGGCTCTCGATCGTGAGAACCCACATCTGATAGGAGTTCCCGGCTGATACGTTGGAAATGTATCTATAATTTTTGATGCTCCATGCTTGTGTAGTATCTACTTTGCTTTACTTGTCCACACTTTGAGGTGCTTTTTACATGTTTTCTGATACTAACTTACTAACAAGTTGCAACAGTGCCAGATGCCTGTTTTCTGCTGTTTTTGGTTTTAGAAAAGTTAGTAAAGAAATATTCACGGAATTGGACGGGATAAAGGACAAAGTCAATTACTTTCCATGGGGAACAAGAAGTCCAGAGAAGAGCCGGAGGGGCCAGACCCACCCCAGGCGCGGGTGGGACCCACCCCGCGCCTCGCTAGGGTTTGGTCGCCCTGGACGGTGCCTCGGTCTCCCCCTTCACCTATAAGAATCCCCTGATGCAGAAACCCTGAGTACCCTATCAAATCTCCACGAAACAGTCTATAGCCGCTGCCACCATCGTCCCTAGATGTGGGAGGGATCTGAAGTTCTTCCCGGTACCCTGCCGGAGGGGAGATCATCCTGAAGGCCTTCTCCCCGGTATGATGCGTGAGTAGTTCCACCTTGGACTATGGGTCCATGTAGTAGCTAGATGGTTGTATCTCCTCCTTTGTGCCTTCATGTATAGATCTTGTGAGCTCCGTTCATCAAGATCTAATCTATTTGTAATCATGCATGTTGTGTTTACGGGGATCCGATGGATATTGAGATTATTATGTTGGTTTGATTAGTAGTTTTGTCTTTATGATTCTATCATGTCTGTGTTGTTTGTGATCTTGCATGCTCTCCGTTGTTAGTAGCTATCTTTTCCAAGTAGTTGCTAGTGACTCCAAGAGGTGGTATTTATTCGATAGTGGGTTCATGCCTCTAGTTTCCAAGGGAAGTGAAAATAATCTCTTTGGTTGTAGATGTGCTGTTGCTACTAGGGAGAAAACAATGGTCTCTTGTTCATGGAACATGTGGACTGTTTAACTTACGCATTTTGCTCAAACCAGTTGTCTGTTGCTTGCAACTTAATACTGGAGGGGGTTTGGATGATTACCTAAAGGTGGACTTCTAGTCATAGATGAAGTTGGATGGCGGTATATGTATCTTGTTGTATTTCCCAATCAACCTCATAGGATCTTTCCGACTAGTAATTTACATTGTTATGCCTTTCTTAGTTCCTGTCAATTGCCCGACTGTTATTTGTTTACCCTTCATGCCATGTTGTTTATCTAAGGAGAGCACCTCTAGTGAACTATGGACCCCGGTCCAATCTTTACCATTGATACATCTTCCACTGTTACTTGTTTAATTCTACAAACCATTACCTTCCACACAATATGTTTAATCCTTTGTTACAGCAAACCGGTGAGCTTGACAACCTCACTGTTTGTTGGGGCAAAGTCTTGAGTTTGTGTTGTGCAGGTCTCCATGTTGTTTGCAACACCTGTGTGACGTTTCCTTCCTCCTTCTAGTTCGATAACCTCGGTCTCAACTGAGGGAAAACTTGCTGCTTGCTCTTCACACCCTGCACTCGGGGTTACCAACAAAGTGCCACATCGAGCACCATCAAGTCTTTCTGGCGCCGTTGCCGGGGAGGCTAAGGACGTCTTCACTAGGGGAGTCCTTCACTTCCTTTATCTTTACTTTGTGTTTTAGTTTGCTTTGTTTCTTTTGCTTGGTTTTGTTTGCGTATTTCCAAAAAAAAAACCAAAAAAAATTAGTCTAGTTTGGTTTGCTTGCTTTATCCAAAAACACAAGAATTAGTTCCTGCTCTAGCTGCTGCTGCTGTTTTTGGCTTGGCCACCTTTGCCAAAATGAACTCCGCTGAGAACACCAAGTTGTGTGACTTCACTAGCACCAACAACAATGATTTCCTAAGCACTCCTATTGCTTCACCTGCTCCTGATGCTACCTTTTATGAAATTAAGCTTGCTTTGTTGAATCTTGTGATGAGAGAGCAATTTTCTGGTGCTGGTTCTAATGATCCTGCGGCCCATCTTAATAGCTTTGTTGAACTTTGTGAGATGCAGAAGTATAAGGATGTAGATGGAGATATTATTAAGCTCAACCTTTTTCCTTTCTCCTTGAGGGGAAAGCTAAAGAATGGTTGCTTTCTTTGCCTAAAAATAGTATTGATTCTTGGACTAAGTGCAAAGATGCTTTTATTGGAAAGTACTATCCTCCTGCTAAGATTATATCTATGAGAAGTGACATGATGAACTTTAAACAACTTGATAGTGACCGTGTTGCTCCAGCTTGGGAAAGAATGAAATCTTTGGTTAAGAATTGCCCTACTCATGGAATCACTGCTTGGATGATTATCCAGACTTTTTATGCAAGTTTGAACTTCTCCTCAAGAAATCTATTGGACTCAGCTGCTGGAGGTACTTTCATGGGCCTCACTTTGGGTGCTGCAACAAGGCTCCTTGATAATATGAAGGTTAACTACTTTTAATGGCATGTTGAGAGAGCTCCACACGGTAAGAAGGTAAATTCTGTTGAGGAAACCTCCTCTTTGAGTGAAGAGATTGATGTTATTATGGCTATGCTTGTTAATGGGAAAGCTCCTCTAGATACTAATAGTGTTCCTTTAGCCTCTTTGGTTACTCAAGAAGAGCAAGTTGATGTGAACTTCATTAGAAACAACAATTTCAACAACAATGCCTGTAGGAATAATTTTGGTAGCAACAACAATTATAGGCCTTATCCTCCTAATAATGGCAATTCCTATGGAAGCTCTTACAATAATGCTAGACGTGCCCCCTCTGAACTTGAAGTCATGCTTAAGGACTTTATTAGTAAACAAACCACTTTCAATAAGACTATACAGGAAAAGCTTTTAACTGTTGAGAAAAATATATCCTCTTTGTCTGAAGCTCAGTCTTCCTTGATTAATAAAATGGCTGCTAAACCTGAAACTATGGAAAACAACTTTGCTACTGCTCATGCCATACAAGTTACCATTGATGAAAATGTTAGGCTGTTAGCTCAACTTCATGCTAAGTGGGAAAGGGAAGCTGAAATTGATAGAAACAATAGTGTGTGCACCATCACCACCAAACCACAATTAGTCCCTATTCCTACTCCTACTATGCCTAAGCCTATTGAGCCTACTACTAGTGATGTCAAGTTTGACTTTGATATTGATGGTTGCAATATTTCTGAAGTGATCATGTTCTTGCAAAAGCTTGCTAGAAGTCCTGATGCTAGTGACATGCATGTTGCCTTTACCAAACACATTACAAATGCTCTTGTTAAGATTAAGGAGAGAAGCTAAAAAACAAAGCTTCTATTCCTAGGAAAGTAGAAGATAATTGGAAACCCATTATTAATATGGAAGTGAATGACTTTGATCTCAAAGCTTCATGTGATCTTGGTTCTAGTGTCTCTATTATGCCTAGGAAGATTTATGAAATGCTTGATTTGCCACCTTTGGAAGATTGTTATTTAGATGTCCCACTCAATGATAATTCTAAGAAGAAACTCATGGGGAGTATTAATGATGTTCTCATCATGGTTAACAATGCTTATGTCCTTGTGGATTTCTATGTTTTGGATGTTAATACAATGCTTCTTGTCCTATTACTTTGGGAAGACCTTTTCTTAGAACAATTGGTGCCATCATTGATATGAAAGAAGGCACCATTAAATATCAATTTCCATTCAAGAAAGGTATTGAAAACTTCCCTATGAGGAGAGAGAAGTTGATTTTTGATCCTCCTTTGAAAGCAAGATTTGATGTTAATGCTTCTTCATTTGAAAATACTTGCTTCTTCTTGCTTCTTGTGCCTAACTTAAAGGCGTTAAAGAAAAATACTTGTTGGAAGATAAACCAAGAGTTTCCTCGAGTCTTGAAAGTTATTTCTTCAGTAATGACCTATCCTTATCCTTTTGTTTGCTTTTTGTGCCAAGAATAACCTCTAATGAGAGGGAAGTAAGATTTGGGGAGTTGCTGTCCTGAAACAGATTTCTGTCCTCCACCAAAAACATTCGTGAGGAGGCTCTGTAACTCGTATCGAGCTCAAAATTTACGAATAAATCCCCCAGTATGTTAGATAACTTTCGTTAGTTCAACATTTTTTTATTTGAGCAACATAAGATGTTCGAAAAAATCAGTTTCTAAATGCTGGTCTGTTTTGACAGATTTCTGCCATTATTTGCATTTGCTTCTTATTGATTCCTTTTTGAGTTCTCTTCAGGTAAATTAAGCTTTCTGAAGGAGTTACAACAGTAGCTTGTGTTTTTAGTGAAAAGTATTGATGTTCCAAAGCTCTGCCAGTGGTCTAATATCTTTTGAATACACTAATGTTGCTAATGAAGATTGTGTGAAGTTTTGTATAAAGAAAAAAATCCAGGTGTAGAGAAAGAATGATGCAATGAGATGAAGAATGGACAAAATCTCAAGCTTGGGGATGCCACCATGGTTTCACCCCAAGAAATATCCAATAGGTACAAGCGTCAAAGCTTGGGGATGCCCAAGGCATCCCCTTCTTCATCAATAAAAAGCTCAGGTCTGTCTAGACACTTCGTTGTTATTGTTTGATGCACAAGTGTGTTGTTCTTGGAGCGTCTTAGTTTTCGTTTGCTTTGCTTAGTTTGTTTAGTTTGCTTGAATAAAGAAGTTTGGACCCCCGTTCTCGATGTGTTGTTTTGCAAGTAAGGTTGCTTGGTGTTTGGAAAGGAATAGTAAGTTCTTGCTTGAAGTGCAAGCAGAGCTTGCATTGACTGTGACTTAGACATTAGCTTGACATGCTAGGTGTTGTTTTAGCATTATGCTTAGTGATTATTGATGTAGCATGTCTTGTTCCAAACAATTGGGATTGGTTAGTGTGCCTTGAAGAAATTATGCGTTGTTTTAGCATGCAAAAGCTTAGTATTGTGGTATTCTCCTTTGATGCTTCTTGGGTTGACTTGGCACATGCTCACACCATGTTATGTCTCTCACAAGTCACCATTATCCTCTATGATCATTTAGTCCTTGACTTGTAGTACCACTCTTTGCTTTGATTAGTTTGCTTTGTTGCACTGCATGATTTTGGCCATTATTGCTCTCTTAGTTGGTTGCTCCCAGTCTTTTCTAGCCTCCTCTTGTATAAGTAAGTTCTACTCATGCCTCCAACTCCCAAGAAACCAAGTTATTCCAAAGTGTCCACTATAAACTCCTATGCATGGTGTGTTACACCATTCCAAGTATATTCTTGTTTTCAACTATCTTCCAATTAAAAACTATTTTGTTATGTGAAAACTTAGTGATTAAAGCCCTAACGAACTTGATGGCACACTTTATTCTTTGCCCCTAATAAACTTGAACCATTGTTATAACTTTGTTGTATATGCTTGCACTTATAAGTTGGAATTAGCAGAACCATGCTGTCACGGGGAACATTTTCAACATTGCACTTGTACCTTGTTGTACTCAGTTGATATCATGTTCTTTTGTCTATGGATGTCACCGGTGTGAAATAAAGAGGGGAATTGTAAGTCCATGGAGTTTGTATTATTTGTTAGAGAAACGCCTGGGCCGCTAGCCTAAGTCAGACCTAATCATGGTGGAAACTTGCAGCATCATCATAATGAGCTATCTATGAAGCATTGGTAAATAAAAAGATTGCTGAGATGCTCATTATCTGCTTGCCTTGTCATTTTGGTTATGGGAAAGCTCTTGTACCATGTGCAAGGGGTACCCCGTCGGCGGTTCTCAATGATATGAAAATACTTACAGTGACAAGAACTTACCTGGACCCAAAGTTGAGTATGCATGAGGTGTGGCCCTCGTATTCAAGGGACTTGAGATTATCAACTTATACTTCATCAAGCATATACTCTAGCTTTGCCACTTTAACCTTAACCACTTCAAGATGGTTATGATAGGGGCAATGAGGGCTGAAAGCTAACAAGTACCATAATTTTTGGAAGCGCTTTTTAAAACTTGTAATCCCTGCTTCCTTTACAAAAAGGTTTTATTCAACCACTATTGAGTCTCCACCTTCTACCTTTAGGCACCACTAAGAGAGCATAGTTGTCATTCTGTGTGCACTGTTCCAAAGCTTATTAATTGATGCATATTGTGTTATTACTTGCTCTTGTGCTACTTGTTTCTAGTCACCCTTGTGAAATTTGCAGGTGTCCTATGCATTTTATTGCTAATCTATGAGGGACAAGCTGAATGCCATTATGCTATGTTTTCTGCATGTGAAACAAACAAACGTTTTTCAATGCACGTTATTCATGATATTAGTTTGTTGCTAGTCATGTTGCATGCATAATTACTATGTCCTATTGTTAGAACTCCATCTTTCATGCACATGTTTAGAGTTCTTTGATCCCAGCTTTCAATGCTTGCAAATGGTTGGATCTTTATTGTGAGGGTGCATGTCACCTCAAAAATTATTCTGTTTATCACTTACCTACTAGAGGACAAGCATGAGTTAAGCTTGGGGATGTTGATACGTTGGAAACGTATTTATAATTTTTGATGCTCCATGCTTGTTTAGTATCTACTTTGCTTTACTTGTCCACACTTTAAGGTGTTTTTACATGTTTTCTGGTGCTAACCTACTAACAGGTTGCAACAGTATCAGATGCCTGTTTTTAGTTGTTTTTGGTTTCAAAAAAATTATTAAAGAAATATTCTCGGAATTGGACGGGACAAAGGACAAACTCAATTACTTTCCATGGGGAACAAGAAGTCTAGAGGAGAGCCGGAGGGGCCGGCTAGAGGGGCCAGACCCACCCCAGGCGCGGGTGGGCCCCACTCCGCGCCTGGTTGGGTTTGGTCGCCCTGGCCATCGCCTCGGTCTCCCCCTTCGCCTATAAGAAGCCCCTGATGCAGAAACCCTGAGTACCCGATCAAATCTCCACGAAACCATCTATAGCCGCCGCCACCATCGTCCCTAGATCGGGGGGATCTGATGTTCTTCCCGGCACCCTGCCGGAGGGGAGATCATCCCAGAGGCCTTCTCTCCGGTATGATGCGTGAGTAGTTCCACCTTGGACTATGGGTCCATGTAGTAGCTAGATGGTTGTATCTCCTCCTTTGTGCTTTCATGTATAGATCTTGTGAGCTCCATTCATGATCAAGATCTAATCTATTTGTAATCATGCATGTTGTGTTTGTGGGGATCCGATGGATATTGAGATTATTATGTTGGTTTGATTAGTGGTTTTGTATTTATGATTCTATCATGTATGTGTTGTTTGTGATCTTGCATGCTCTCCGTTGTTAGTAGCTATCTTGGCCAAGTAGTTGCTAGTGACTCCAAGAGGGGATATTTATGCTCGATAGTGGGTTCATGCCACTAGTTTCCAAGGGAAGTGACAATAATCTCTTCGGTTGTGGATGTGATGTTGCTACTAGGGATAAAACAACTGTCTCTTGTTCATGGAACATGTGGGCTGTTTACCTTACACACTTTGCTTAAAGCAGTTGTCTGTTGCTTGCAACTTAATACTGCAGGGGGGTCGGATGATAACCTGAAGGTGGACTTCTAGTCATAGATGCAGTTGGATGGCGGTCTATGTATCTTGTTGTATTTCCCAATCAACCTCATAGGATCTTTCTAACTAGTAATTACATTGTTATTCCTTGCTAAGTTCCTGTCAATTGCCCTGCTGTAATTTGTTTACCCTTCATGCCATGTTGTTTATCTAAGGAGAGCACCTCTAGTGAACTATGGAGCCAGGTCCAATCTTTACCATTGATACATCTTCCACTGTTACTTGTTTACTTCTGCAAACCATTACCTTCCACACAATATGTTTAATCCTTTGTTACAGCAAACCGGTGAGCTTGACAACCTTACTGTTCGTTGGGGCAAAGTCTTGAGTTTGTGTTGTGCAGGTCTCCATGTTGTTTGCAACACCTGTGTGACGTTTCCTTTCTCCTTCTGGTTAGATAACCTCGATCTCAACTGAGGGAAAACTTGCTGCTTGCTCTTCACACCCTGTGCTTGGGGTTTCCAACAAAGTGCCACGCCGAGCACCATCACCGGCCATCTACAGGCCCCGACGGGTGTGGAGCCCTGGTATGCCTCGAACGCCTCTCACAGAGTTGTCCTGCATGCGGATAATGACAGTGGGTCCATGGTGCGCACGTTCCACTGTCCAGCAATGCGGCACAGGAGAAGGCGTGCGCGAGGGAATCCCACAGGAAGGCCCATGGTGGGGCCCTCTATCAGGATAGAGGGCTCTGCTGCGATGGTACCGCGTGTCCTCCCCACGTTCTTCCCATGGCCAGAAAGAATCAAGGTGTAATGAATAGCAAAATCGGGCCGAAATTTGCATGCTCCATTATATTTCTTTGATAACTAGCTACTACCTCCATTTCAAGGCTTAAGGCGCACACGCTTTCCAAAGCAAAGTTTGACCAAAAGAATTGAGCAAAAAAATCTTGAATATATTATACATAATTAGTACCGTTGGATTCGTATTGAAAAATACTTTCCAGTGATACTAGTTTTATACCAAAACTCTTTACGTATTTAGAGTAATTCTTGGTCAAAGAAAAAACACGCAAAATGATGACGCATTAAGCCCTGAAACGGAGGGAGTATATCAAGTATGCTCATGAATCAATGAAATAAAATAAATATTCTGAACTCAAATAGAAGCGTCCAAAACTACCATAAATATATATTAATAATGAAGTACCAAAATTGTCCCAGCATACTTTAGAGTTCCGTTGAGTTGTTGTTTTTGTTGAGAGGCCTGTGGCATCAACCAATAATGTCTCTCCTCTTTGCGAGGTAATAATATACCTTTCCTCGATGGGAAACCCAGAGGACGTGAAATATTATCTATGATTCCAAAGAAATAAAATTGTACTTCCATAATTTTTATTTTCTTGCAAATTTATGTGAACCTAAGCATTCTAGTAAAATAGTGCTCCCAGAGAAAACAAAATACCCAACATAAAAATTCTACTACCTACGATCCTAAATAAGTTTCGTCATTTTGAACTAGAGTTAGTTCAAAACCGTGACACTTATTTTGGATCGGAGGGAGTACTACATTTGTAATTCTTGAAATGTCTACCTCATTTCAAAATAATATCTTATCTGGTGTTTCAAATCTCTCCCAACTACAGCAACAAGCATCATAAATATATTTCTAATGTCATGTCGAACCTTGAGCTCAATGTGATCTCGTCTAAACTTATATGGATTCCAACAAAGAAGAGAAAAAACAGAGTTTTGTGTTGCACAACTACTATGGCATTTTCGGCATTCTTTCTTACTTTTTATCGAATGAAAGGGAAATGTCCATAAAGGACGGACTATGCGCACACCATGAACCTGGAGACTCTTGACATCCCACGACAATTTTGTTCTACTGCATCATGCCGCCATTACCATGCATGAACATATGAGCTGCATGCCAAATCATGACTCTGTCGACGCTGAAGAGCAGCAAATAACTACGATCCGACACAACCACACTTGATGCCCAACACTGACTCGACATGCTCGACTCACACACATCGGTTGCTCCAAGCTTTAAGTAAATCAAATTCCTAATAGCTAAGTAAAACAGGAAAGATATAAAACTACACACCATTATGTGGTTTACATGACTATACATTTTATTGGTGTACCTCAAAGATGGAAAACCTAGAACAGGTATACTTTTGTAGTCGGTAGACCCCATCACATAAAACACCATCTTCCATTCTATCTCATCTCGCTCACTACCATCTATAATTATCATATACACATCAAACAAGGGTTCACTCGTTGTGCTTCATTTTCGAATGTCCTGCTCCAACCATAATATCCAATATTATCACCTTCCCTCTGGCATCTCTTGACGGAATGGCTTTCTTGCAGGATCATAATATGTTGACACAATCGTTGTTGCCCGAGCCAAGCAAAGTCCACTGAAATGAATAAACATCAAGGGTTGGCAATACCAAACATTGATGAACTATTTTGTTACCCGAGAAGACAAAACGCTTACTACCTGGTCCATTCCAATGAATATGTTTTATAAATTATTTAGAAGTCAACAACTTTTAAGTTTGACCAATGTTTTGGACAAAAATGTGAACAATTGTAATACAAAATTAATATAAATAGATTTACTATAAAATATATTTTCTCCATGTTGTTTATTTTATATAGTAGATGTTGATATATTTTTCTATGTGTTCGGTCAAATTTAATAAGGTTTCATTTTTGACTAAATTTGTAAGCCTTATTCAATGAAATGGAGGTATTATTAGTTTGTTTGATGAGTTAGTGAGCCACTTTTAAATATTTCTGACTTTTTGAAGTCATGTTAGTTTTTTGACATAGTTTATCTACCCAAATAATACCTTTAGTAAGATAGTATTTGCTGATGGAATGCTTTCAAACATGTCCCCAAATACGTGGTTGTTATCCTGCATGGAAATTCCTTGGAGATGGCTTGGTCCGCTATGTCGAGACCCCTGTGACGTCGATCAGCGAGATTATCCTCGGAAGACCCCGTCGCTCTCCTTGATGGCAATGTTGAAACTCCCGTCATGTTCAGCAAATTTCCATCATACTCCTCCAAGCAGAATCTGACATCTGGATACTAATTAATACGATGTGTATGGTTCTCAACTGAGTGCACGTTACTTGAAAATATCGAGATAAATGTGACATCCTTTTACTCTAATTAAGTTGGGTAAGAATCACACAAAGTCGAGTGCGTACTACTTGTGAATGTTAAGATTAATGTGACATCTTTATA
Organism: Avena sativa; assembly: GCA_916181665.1. Classification (NCBI taxonomy): domain Eukaryota; kingdom Viridiplantae; phylum Streptophyta; class Magnoliopsida; order Poales; family Poaceae; genus Avena; species Avena sativa. The sequence goes on along the minus strand of OV702282.1, from coordinate 442,330,695 downwards.
TTTTAGTAAAGTTCAGTACATATCCCACAAAGCAGACGCATTATTTAATAGCCTCATGACACTCATGTTAAATTAAATATATCTCATGTGTCTTGTCTCGGGTGCTTGAGTGACGTCGATCAACAATTAGCTAGTCAAGTGTCATCCTAATTGTGCGCACTGAATTTTTTAATTGATGTTAAGCACCATATAAGTTAATGCAACAATCTCAATCATCAGGGCAAAGAACATAGTTAATGCTCCTACTATAGCGCTAGAGCATAAACACCGAGAAGAACACTTGATCAATTTAGCATGAAACATGAGTGCATGAAGACGGAAAACACTTAGCTTGATCCCTTAGCGTGGGCCATGAGTGCATTCATACATCCTGCAGTCATTGCACACCAAGAAAATTTGGCTCTCTAAATAATGGTGTTTTCTTTTCACAAGATAATTTAAAAGTGAATACTAAATCTATTATATACTAAAAGCAATATAAGGAATGTTTTCCGAGGCACCACGTTAATCCACATCTTTTAAATTATTTTAGTCGTTAATTGGATTGTAGGACAAATCTAACTATCTATTATATACTAAAAGTAATATAAGGTTGTTTTTCGAGGCATCACGTTGATCCACATCATCTAAATTATTTAAACCGTTAGATATATAATCTATGGCTAAGATTTAAGCAGAGAAACTCACAATCGTACATCTATTATATACTAAAAGCAATATAAGGTTGTTTTTCGAGGCATCACGTTGATCCACGTCATCTAAATTATTTAAACCGTTAGATATATAATCTATGGCTAAAATTTAAGAAAAGAAAATCACAATCGTACATCAGGTCACCTTTTTTTACATGAAGTCCGTCTATAGAACCGTATATATAAACTAGAAAGAATTAATTGACCGGTCACCGTGTAACTCATGGACTCTGTTTCTACCTCCGTATCCAATCCAAACTACAAAAGGAACGGACGATCGAGCATCAGAATAGCCGGATATTGCTGACACTTGTTGGAATTTGGTGTATATTGGGCTGTTGGCCCATTAGACAAATTCTGAAATTTTCTTTGGCCCACTTGTATATGGCTGCATATGGCTGTGCTAGTGGTAATGAAATTTAGTCCCATATTGCTAGTTGAAGGGGAGTTGGACCACCTTATATAGTAGAGTGTTGCACCACTCACTAAGGTGTGACAAGAAGAGTAGCCCTCGCGCACTCCTCCTCCGACGTCGCCCGCCTCGCCTCGTCACGACGTGCGCACCCGCGCCGCGGGTTGCCGGTTGCGGGTTGGGGGAATCTCGCCGAGCCGAGCTTTATTTTGCTGGTTGGGAAAACTGATTATGAGTCATTAACGTGGCTGTTACCGACTCGGACGTGTGCTGAGCCCACGATCTTCCTAACCTGCACTATATAAGCGTCTGGGCTAAACCTAATCGGCACGGAATCAATCCACACACGCGCCTACCTCCAGAACCTTGCGCCGCCGCTTTCGTCTTCCCCATCCCGGCTTGCAGCGTGCACCGCAGATCGGGACAGTAGGCCTCCGGAACCCCGCCTCTTGTGAACCTGTACGGGTGAAGGGCGATCAGGTTTTTGGGAAGCGCTCAAGCGCGACTACTGGCAACCACGACGTCGTCCGACGGCGAGTTCCCGAACGACGACTTCTTCCCGGACGTCAGCGACCTCTTCGACAACCTCAACATGGGCGACGCTGCTGCAACCGCTGCGGCTGCTATTCAGCCTACATCGTATGTGATCTCGATTTCTCTTTTTCAGATTATGCTAGAGTTCTTTGTTTTAGCGTTTGGTGTAGATGTGATAGGTTTATCTCCTATAGATGTAATATGTTCATCTACTTTGTTGATCTGCATGATTGGTTTTACTACTGTCTGTATGATCATGATTTATCAATTCCACTACTATCCAACTCAGTTTATTGTCTCCTTTATGTATCGACTTGTCTGCACAAGCTACTTCAAAAACACATGCGGATAACTTCGTACAATCGTGCGGCTATGAAATTAATTTGCACCCACCTTCGAAAACACATCTGGATAAGTACGTGAAATCATGTAATTATGAAATTCCCTGTGCACCAACCTCATCCTATAAATATCATGGGGTGTAAGGAAGATGATCATCAAGTGGTTTTTGGAACACATATCTAGTTTAGCTCATTCAACATGAGTTCTCTAACATCGTCCAGATGGATAACCATATTAATACTGGTTCTAGCATGTGCAACGCTGTGTTTTTCTTTTGCAAGTAAAATAAGTCTTGCTCAGCTGGTCACGATGGACAAAATCTTATTGCTTCTTTTATTCAAACGTAAAAGAGTGCACCGCATATGGAGCAATAGAAGAAGATGAAGCCTGTGCTCACAACCAAGATTTCACTCCATCCATGGAGAAACAACCGCACCACCTCTGGGTGGACCAGAGTGACCACCTTGTCAGGTGCATTTACAACTGATACGTCAGAAACGTATCTATAATTTTTGATGTTCCATGCTTGTTTAGTATCTACTTTGCTTTGCTTTGTCTATACTTTGAGGTGTTTTTATATGTTTTCTGGTACTAACCAATTAACAAGATGCCACAGTGCCAGTTGCATGTTTTCTTCTATTTTTGGTTCCAGAAAGGAAGAAAATCAATATTCTCGGAATTGGACGGGACAAAAGCCAAAGCCAATATTTTACCGTGGGGAACACGGAGCCAGAGTACGAGATGGAGGGGAGGCACCAGGGGTCCACACCCCCTAGCGACGCTAGCTAGGGTTAGCCGCGCCTAGGGGGATGACCGCCCTGGCAACCCCCCCCCTCCCCGCCTCGCCTCTTTGCCTATAAAGACCCCCTCATGCCTAAACCCTAAGGACCCGATTAATATTCCACAAAACCGTATGTAGCTGCCGCCACCATCGTCCCTAGATAGGGGAGATCTGAAGCTCTTCCCGGCACCCTGTCGGAGGGGAGATCATCCTGGAGGCCTTCTTCTTCATCATGCCAGCCTCCGGTACGAAGCGTGAGTAGTTCCACCTTGGACTACGGGTCCATGTAGTAGCTAGATGGTTGTATCTCCTCCTTGCTACCATGTTTAGATCTTGTGACCTCCGTTCATGATCAAGATCATATCTATTTGTAATAATGCATGTTGTGTTTGTGGGGATCCGATGGATATTGAGATTACTATGTCAGATTGATTAATGGTTTTATCTTATTGATTCTATCATGTCTGTGTTGTTTGTGATCTTGCATGCTCTTCGTTTCTAGTAGCTATCTTGGCCAAGTAGATGCTAGTGACTGCAAGATGGGGTATTTATGCTAGATAGTGGGTTCATGCCTCTATTTAATCTAAGGGAAGTGACATAAATCTCTAAGGTTGTAGATGTGTTGTTGCCACTAGGGAGAAAACAACGGTCTCTTGTTCATGGAACAAGTGGATTGTTTACCTTGCACACTTTGATTAAAGCAGTTATCTGTTTCTTACAACTTAATACTGGAGGGGGTTCGGATGATAACCTTAAGGTGGATTTCTAGTCATAAATGCAGTTGGATGGCGGTCTATGTATCTTGTTGTATTGCCCAATCGAATCTCATAGGATGATCCTTGTCTAGTATTGCATTGTTATGCATTGCTCAGTCCTATCAATTGCCCTGCTGTAATTTGTTTACCTAGCATGCCATATTACCTTCCACACCATATAGTTAATCCTTTTTTAGCAAACCAGTGAGATTGACAACCTCACTGTTTGTTGGGGCGATGTCTTGAGTTTGTGTTGTGCAGGTATCCAAGTTGCTAGCAACACCTTTGAGTCATTTCCTTCCTCCTACTGGTTCGATAACCTCGGTTTATTACTGAGAGAAAATTTGCTTACCTAGGATGGCCGGACCGTTTCCGAGTCGATTCTTTTTCAGCAAGCTTATTCCGTACCGGACCACAGGAGACCACAGGAGACGTCGGCAGCTTTTTCCCGTGCATGATATTACAAGGGTGTTAGATAATTAATTGGAGGATTCTACCTCAATACATTCCACTACTATCCAACTCAGTTTATTGTCTCCTTTATGTATCGACTTGTCTGCACAAGCTACTTCAGAAACACATGCGGATAACTTCGTACAATCGTGCGGCTATGAAATTAATTTGCACCCACCTTCGAAAACACATCTGGATAAGTACGTGAAATCATGTAATTATGAAATTCCCTGTGCACCAACCTCATCCTATAAATATCATGGGGTGTAAGGAAGATGATCATCAAGTGGTTTTTGGAACACATATCTAGTTTAGCTCATTCAACATGAGTTCTCTAACATCGTCCAGATGGATAACCATATTAATACTGGTTCTAGCATGTGCAACGCTGTGTTTTTCTTTTGCAAGTAAAATAAGTCTTGCTCAGCTGGTCACTATGGACAAAATCTTATTGCTTCTTTTATTCAAACATAAAAGAGTGCACCGCATATGGAGCAATAGAAGAAGATGAAGCCGGTGCTCACAACCAAGATTTCACTCCATCCATGGAGAAACAACCGCACCACCTCTAGGTGGACCAGAGTGACCACCTTGTCAGGTGCATTTACAACTGATACGTCAGAAACGTATCTATAATTTTTGATGTTCCATGCTTGTTTAGTATCTACTTTGCTTTTCTTTGTCTATACTTTGAGGTGTTTTCATATGGTTTCTAGTACTAACCAATTAACAAGATGCCACAGTGCCAGTTGCATGTTTTCTTCTGTTTTTGGTTCCAGAAAGGAAGAAAATCAATATTCTCGGAATTGGACGGGACAAAAGCCAAAGCCAATATTTTACCATGGGGAACACGGAGCCAGAGTACGAGATGGAGGGGAGGCACCAGGGGTCCACACCCCCTAGCGGCGCTAGCTAGGGTTAGCCGCGCCTAGGGGGTGGCCGCCCTGGCAACCCCCCCCCTCCCCGCCTCGCCTCTTTGCCTATAAAGACCCCCTCATGCCTAAACCCTAAGGACCCGATTAATATTCCACAAAACCGTATGTAGCTACCGCCACCATCGTCCCTAGATAGGGGAGATCTGAAGCTCTTCCCGGCACCCTGTCGGAGGGGAGATCATCCTGGAGGCCTTCTTCTTCATCATGCCAGCCTCCGGTACGAAGCGTGAGTAGTTCCACCTTGGACTACGGGTCCATGTAGTAGCTAGATGGTTGTATCTCCTCCTTGCTACCATGTTTAGATCTTCTGACCTCCGTTCATGATCAAGATCATATCTATTTGTAATAATGCATGTTGTGTTTGCGGGGATCGGATGGATATTGAGATTACTATGTCAGATTGATTAATGGTTTTATCTTATTGATTCTATCATGTCTGTGTTGTTTGTGATCTTGCATGCTCTTCGTTTCTAGTAGCTATCTTGGCCAAGTAGATGCTAGTGACTGCAAGATGGGGTATTTATTCTAGATAGTGGGTTAATGCCTCTATTTAATCTAAGGGAAGTGACATAAATCTCTAAGGTTGTAGATGTGTTGTTGCCACTAGGGAGAGAACAACGGTCTCTTGTTGATGGAACAAGTGGATTGTTTACCTTGCACACTTTGATTAAAGCAGTTATCTGTTTCTTACAACTTAATACTGGAGGGGGTTCGGATGATAACCTTAAGGTGGATTTCTAGTCATAAATGCAGTTGGATGGCGGTCTATGTATCTTGTTGTATTGCCCAATCGAATCTCATAGGATGATCCTTGTCTAGTATTGCATTGTTATGCATTGCTCAGTCCTATCAATTGCCCTGCTGTAATTTGTTTACCTAGCATGCCATATTACCTTCCACACCATATAGTTAATCCTTTTTTTAGCAAACCATTGAGATTGACAACCTCACTGTTCGTTGGGGCGATGTCTTGAGTTTGTGTTGTGCAGGTATCCAAGTTGCTAGCAACACCTTTGAGTCATTTCCTTCCTCCTACTGGTTCGATAACCTCGGTTTATTACTGAGAGAAAATTTGCTTACCTAGGATGGGCCGGACCGTTTCCGAGTCGATTCTTTTTCAGCAAGCTTATTCCGTACCGGACCACAGGAGACCACAGGAGACGTCGGCAGCTTTTTCCCGTGCATGATATAACAAGGGTGTTAGATAATTAATTGGAGGATTCTACCTCAATACATTCCACTACTATCCAACTCAGTATATTGTCTCCTTTATGTATCGACTTGTCTGCACAAGCTACTTCAAAAACACATGCGGATAACTTCGTACAATCGTGCGGCTATGAAATTAATTTGCACCCACCTTCGAAAACACATCTGGATAAGTACGTGAAATCATGTAATTATGAAATTCCCTGTGCACCAACCTCATCCTATAAATATCATGGGGTGTAAGGAAGATGATCATCAAGTGGTTTTTGGAACACATATCTAGTTTAGCTCATTCAACATGAGTTCTCTAACATCGTCCAGATGGATAACCATATTAATACTGGTTCTAGCATGTGCAACGCTGTGTTTTTCTTTTGCAAGTAAAATAAGTCTTGCTCAGCTGGTCACGATGGACAAAATCTTATTGCTTCTTTTATTCAAACATAAAAGAGTGCACCGCATATGGAGCAATAGAAGAAGATGAAGCCGGTGCTCACAACCAAGATTTCACTCCATCCATGGAGAAACAACCGCACCACCTCTGGGTGGACCAGAGTGACCACCTTGTCAGGTGCATTTACAACTGATACGTCAGAAACGTATCTATAATTTTTGATGTTCCATGCTTGTTTAGTATCTACTTTGCTTTGCTTTGTCTATACTTTGAGGTGTTTTTATATGTTTTCTGGTACTAACCAATTAACAAGATGCCACAGTGCCAGTTGCATGTTTTCTTCTGTTTTTGGTTCCAGAAAGGAAGAAAATCAATATTCTCGGAATTGGACGGGACAAAAGCCAAAGCCAATATTTTACCGTGGGGAACACGGAGCCAGAGTACGAGATGGAGGGGAGGCACCAGGGGTCCACACCCCCTAGCGGCGCTAGCTAGGGTTAGCCGCGCCTAGGGGGGTGACCGCCCTGGCAACCCTCCCCCTCCCCGCCTCGCCTCTTTGCCTATAAAGACCCCCTCATGCCTAAACCCTAAGGACCCGATTAATATTCCACAAAACCGTATGTAGCTGCCGCCACCATCGTCCCTAGATAGGGGAGATCTGAAGCTATTCCCGGCACCCTGTCGGAGGGGAGATCATCCTGGAGGCCTTCTTCTTCATCATGCCAGCCTTCGGTACGAAGCGTGAGTAGTTCCACCTTGGACTACGGGTCCATGTAGTAGCTAGATGGTTGTATCTCCTCCTTGCTACCATGTTTAGATCTTGTGACCTCCGTTCATGATCAAGATCATATCTATTTGTAATAATGCATGTTGTGTTTGCGGGGATCCGATGGATATTGAGATTACTATGTCAGATTGATTAATGGTTTTATCTTATTGATTCTATCATGTCTGTGTTGTTTGTGATCTTGCATGCTCTTCGTTTCTAGTAGCTATCTTGGCCAAGTAGATGCTAGTGACTGCAAGATGGGGTATTTATGCTAGATAGTGGGTTCATGCCTCTATTTAATCTAAGGAAGTGACATAAATCTCTAAGGTTGTAGATGTGTTGTTGCCACTAGGGAGAAAACAACGGTCTTTTGTTCATGGAACAAGTGGATTGTTTACCTTGCACACTTTGATTAAAGCAGTTATATGTTTCTTACAACTTAATACTGGAGGGGGTTCGGATGATAACCTTAAGTTGGATTTCTAGTCATAAATGCAGTTGGATGGCGGTATATGTATCTTGTTGTATTGCCCAATCGAATCTCATAGGATGATCCTTGTCTAGTATTGCATTGTTATGCATTGCTCAGTCCTATCAATTGCCCTGCTGTAATTTGTTTACCTAGCATGCCATATTACCTTCCACACCATATAGTTAATCCTTTTTTTAGCAAACCAGTGAGATTGACAACCTCACTGTTCGTTGGGGCGATGTCTTGAGTTTGTGTTGTGCAGGTATCCAAGTTGCTAGCAACACCTTTGAGTCATTTCCTTCCTCCTACTGGTTCGATAACCTCGGTTTATTACTGAGGGAAAATTTGCTTACCTAGGATGGGCCGGACCGTTTCTGAGTCGATTCTTTTTCAGCAAGCTTATCCCGTACCGGACCACAGGAGACCACAGGAGACGTCGGCAGCTTTTTCCCGTGCATGATATAACAAGGGTGTTAGATAATTAATTGGAGGATTCTACCTCAATACATTCCACTACTATCCAACTCAGTTTATTGTCTCCTTTATGTATCGACTTGTCTGCACAAGCTACTTCAAAAACACATGCGGATAACTTCGTACAATCGTGCGGCTATGAAATTAATTTGCACCCACCTTCGAAAACACATCTGGATAAGTACGTGAAATCATGTAATTATGAAATTCCTTGTGCACCAACCTCATCCTATAAATATCATGGGGTGTAAGGAAGATGATCATCAAGTGGTTTTTGGAACACATATCTAGTTTAGCTCATTCAACATGAGTTCTCTAACATCGTCCAGATGGATAACCATATTAATACTGGTTCTAGCATGTGTAACGCTGTGTTTTTCTTTTGCAAGTAAAATAAGTCTTGCTCAGCTAGTCACGATGGACAAAATCTTATTGCTTCTTTTATTCAAACATAAAAGAGTGCACCGCATATGGAGCAATAGAAGAAGATGAAGCCGGTGCTCACAACCAAGATTTCACTCCATCCATGGAGAAACAACCGCACCACCTCTGGGTGGACCAGAGTGACCACCTTGTCAGGTGCATTTACAACTGATACGTCAGAAACGTATCTATAATTTTTGATGTTCCATGCTTGTTTAGTATCTACTTTGCTTTGCTTTGTCTATACTTTGAGGTGTTTTTATATGTTTTCTGGTACTAACCAATTAACAAGATGCCACAGTGCCAGTTGCATGTTTTCTTCTGTTTTTGGTTCCAGAAAGGAAGAAAATCAATATTCTCGGAATTGGACGGGACAAAAGCCAAAGCCAATATTTTACCGTGGGGAACACGGAGCCAGAGTACGAGATGGAGGGGAGGCACCAGGGGTCCACACCCCCTAGTGGAGCTAGCTAGGGTTAGTCGCGCCTAGGGGGGTGACCGCCCTGGCAACCCCCCCCCCCCCGCCTCGCCTCTTTGCCTATAAAGACCCCCTCATGCCTAAACCCTAAGGACCCGATTAATATTCCACAAAACCGTATGTAGCTGCCGCCACCATCATCCCTAGATAGGGGAGATCTAAAGCTCTTCCCGGCACCCTGTCGGAGGGGAGATCATCCTGGAGGCCTTCTTCTTCATCATGCCAGCCTCCGGCACGAAGCGTGAGTAGTTCCACCTTGGACTACGGGTCCATGTAGTAGCTAGATGGTTGTATCTCCTTGCTACCATGTTTAGATCTTGTGACCTCCGTTCATGATCAAGGTCATATCTATTTGTAATAATGCATGTTGTGTTTGCGGGGATCCAATGGATATTGAGATTACTATGTCAGATTGATTAATGGTTTTATCTTATTGATTCTATCATGTCTGTGTTGTTTGTGATCTTGCATGCTCTTCGTTTCTAGTAGCTATCTTGGCCAAGTAGATGCTAGTGACTGCAAGATGGGGTATTTATGCTAGATAGTGGGTTCATGCCTCTATTTAATCTAAGGGAAGTGACATAAATCTCTAAGGTTGTAGATGTGTTGTTGCCACTAGGGATAAAACAACGGTCTCTTGTTCATGGAACAAGTGGATTGTTTACCTTGCACACTTTGATTAAAGCAGTTATCTATTTCTTACAACTTAATACTGGAGGGGGTTCGGATGATAACCTTAAGGTGGATTTCTAGTCATAAATGCAGTTGGATGGCGGTCTATGTATCTTGTTGTATTGCCCAATCGAATCTCATAGGATGATCCTTGTCTAGTATTGCATTGTTATGCATTGCTCAGTCCTATCAATTGCCCTGCTGTAATTTGTTTACCTAGCATGCCATATTACCTTCCACACCATATAGTTAATCTTTTTTTAGCAAACCAGTGAGATTGACAACCTCACTGTTCGTTGGGGCGATGTCTTGAGTTTGTGTTGTGTGCAGGTATCCAAGTTGCTAGCAACACCTTTGAGTCATTTCCTTCCTCCTACTGGTTCGATAACCTCGGTTTATTACTGAGAGAAAATTTGCTTACCTAGGATGGGCCGGACCATTTCCGAGTCGATTCTTTTTCAGCAAGCTTATCCCGTACCGGACCACGGGAGACCACAGGAGACGTCGGCAGCTTTTTCCCGTGCATGATATTACACGGGTGTTAGATAATTAATTGGAGGATTCTACCTCAATACATTCCACTACTATCCAACTCAGTTTATTGTCTCCTTTATGTATCGACTTGTCTGCACAAGCTACTTCAAAAACACATGCAGATAACTTCGTACAATCGTGCGGCTATGAAATTAATTTGCACCCACCTTCGAAAACACATCTGGATAAGTACGTGAAATCATGTAATTATGAAATTCCCTGTGCACCAACCTCATCCTATAAATATCATGGGGTGTAAGGAAGATGATCATCAAGTGGTTTTTGGAACACATATCTAGTTTAGCTCATTCAACATGAGTTCTCTAACATCGTCCAGATGGATAACCATATTAATACTGGTTCTAGCATGTGCAACGCTGTGTTTTTCTTTTGCAAGTAAAATAAGTCTTGCTCAGCTGGTCACGATGGACAAAATCTTATTGCTTCTTTTATTCAAACATAAAAGAGTGCACCATATGGAGCAATAGAAGAAGATGAAGCCGGTGCTCACAACCAAGATTTCACTCCATCCATGGAGAAACAACCGCACCACCTCCGGGTGGACCAGAGTGACCACCTTGTCAGGTGCATTTACAACTGATACGTCGGAAACGTATCTATAATTTTTGATGTTCCATGCTTGTTTAGTATCTACTTTGCTTTGCTTTGTCTATACTTTGAGGTGTTTTTATTTGTTTTCTGGTACTAACCAATTAACAAGATGCCACAGTGCCAGTTGCATTTTTTCTTCTGTTTTTGGTTCCAGAAAGGAAGAAAATCAATATTCTCGGAATTGGACGGGACAAAAGCCAAAGCCAATATTTTACCGTGGGGAACACGGAGCCAGAGTACGAGATGGAGGGGAGGCACTAGGGGTCCACACCCCCTAGCGACCCTAGCTAGGGTTAGCCGCGCCTAGGGGGTGACCGTCCTGGCAACCCCCTGCCTCGCCTCTTTGCCTATAAAGACCCCCTCATGCCTAAACTCTAAGGACCCGATTAATATTCCACAAAACCGTATGTAGCTGCCGCCACCATCGTCCCTAGATAGGGGGGATCTGAAGCTCTTCCCGGCACCCTGTCGGAGGGGAGATCATCCTGGAGGCCTTCTTCTTCATCATGCCAGCCTCCGGTACGAAGCGTGAGTAGTTCCACCTTGGACTACGGGTCCATGTAGTAGCTAGATGGTTGTATCTCCTCCTTGCTACCATGTTTAGATCTTGTGACCTCCGTTCATGATCAAGATCATATCTATTTGTAATAATGCATGTTGTGTTTGCGGGGATCCGATGGATATTGAGATTACTATGTCAGATTGATTAATGGTTTTATCTTATTGATTCTATCATGTCTGTGTTGTTTGTGATCTTGCATGCTCTTCGTTTCTAGTAGCTATCTTGGCCAAGTAGATGCTAGTGACTGCAAGATGGTGTATTTATGCTAGATAGTGGGTTCATGCCTCTATTTAATCTAAGGGAAGTGACATAAATCTCTAAGGTTGTAGATGTGTTGTTGCCACTAGGGAGAAAACAACGGTCTTTTGTTCGTGGAACAAGTGGATTGTTTACCTTGCACACTTTGATTAAAGCAGTTATCTGTTTCTTACAACTTAATACTGGAGGGGGTTCGGATGATAACCTTAAGGTGGATTTCTAGTCATAAATGCAGTTGGATGGCGGTCTATGTATCTTGTTGTATTGCCCAATTGAATCTCATAGGATGATCCTTGTCTAGTATTGCATTGTTATGCATTGCTCAGTCCTATCAATTGCCCTGCTGTAATTTGTTTACCTAGCATGCCATATTACCTTCCACACCATATAGTTAATCCTTTTTTAGCAAACCAGTGAGATTGACAACCTCACTGTTCGTTGGGGCGATGTCTTGAGTTTGTGTTGTGCAGGTATCCAAGTTGCTAGCAACACCATTGAGTCATTTCCTTCCTCCTACTGGTTCGATAACCTCGGTTTATTACTGAGGGAAAATTTGCTGCTATGCTCGTCACACCTTGCTCTTGGGGTCTCCCAACGAGGCGTCAATAACATGCGAACAAGCTTTTTCTGGCGCCGTTGCCGGGAGGCTAAGGATGTCTTCACAAGGGGAGTCCTTCACAACCTTTCTCTTTACTTTGTTTTTGTTTTGCTTAGTTTCTTTTTCTTGGTTTTGTTTGCCTCTTTTTATCAAAAACTCCAAAAAATAGTTTAGTTTGGTTTGCTTTTTTTTATCAAAAACACACAAAAAAATAGTTTCTGCTCTTCTCTAGTTGCTGCTGCTGTTGGCTTGCTCCACTTTTGCCAAAATGAACTCTGCTGAGAACACCAAGTTTTGTGACTTCACTAGCACAAACAACAATGATTTCCTATGTACTCCTATTGTTCCACCTTCTCCTGATGCTACCTTTTATGAAATTAAGCCTGCTTTGTTGAATATTGTGATGAGAGAGCAATATTATGGTGCTAGTTCTGATGATGCTGCTGCCCACCTCAATAACTTTGTTCAACTTTGTGAGATGCAAAAATATAAGGATGTAGATGGAGATATTATTAAGCTCAAGTTGTTTCCTTTCTCCTGGAGAGTAAAAGCTAAAGAATGGTTGCTATCCTTGCCTAGAAATAGTATTGATTCTTGGATTAAGTGAAAAGATGCTTTTATTGGAAAGTACTACCCTCCGGCTAAGATTATATCTATGAGAAGTGATATTATGAAATTTAAAAAACTTGATAATGAACATGTTGCTCAAGATTGGGAAAGAATGAAATCTTTGGTTAAGAATTGTCCCACTCATGGACTTACTGCTTGGATGATTATCCAGACTTTTTATGTAGGTTTTAACTTCTCTTCAAGAAACCTGTTGGATTCAGCTGCTGGAGGTACCTTTATGACCATCACCTTGGGTGCTGCAAAAAAACTCCTTGATAATATGATGATTAATTATTCTGAATGGCACACTGAGAGAGCTCCACATGGTAAGAAGGTAAATTCTGCTGAAGAAACCTCCTCTTTGAGTGATAAGATTAATGTATCATGGATATGCTTGTTAATGGGAAAGTTCCTTTAGATCCAAATAATGTCCCCTTAGCCTCTTTGGTTGCTCAAGAAGAGCAAGTTGATGTGAAATTCATTAGAAACAACAATTTCAACAACAATGCCTATAGGAATAATTTTGGTGGTAACAACAATTATAGGCCCTATCGTCCTAATAATGGCAATACCTATGGAAACTCCTACAACAATAGTAGAAGTTCCCCCTCTGAAATTGAAGTCATGCTCAAAGACTTTATTAGTAAACAAACCACTTTCAACAAGACTGTGGAGGAAAAGCTTTTGAATGTTGAGAAAAGTATTTCCTCTTTGTCTGAAGCACAGTCCTCCTTAATTAATAAAATGGCTGCTAAACCTGGAACTTTGGACAGTACCTTTGATGCTACGCATGCCATATAAGTTACTATTGATGAAAATGTAAGACAGTTATCCCAACTCCATGCTAAGTGGGAAAGAGAAGCTGAAATTTCTAGAAATAATAGTGTGTACACTATCACCACCACCAATATGGATGCCACTAAACCACAAGAAGTCCTTATTCCTCCTACCACAATGCCCAAACCCAATGAGCCTACTACTAGTGATGCTAAGATTGATTTTGATCTTGATGGTTGCAATATTTCTGAAGTGATTATGTTCCTACAAAACCTTGCTAGAAGTCCTGATGCTAGTGATATGCATGTAGCTTTCACCAAACACATTACAGATGCTCTTATTAAAATTAAGGAAGAGAAGTTGAAACACAAAGCCTCTATTCCTAGGAAAGTAGAAGATAGTTGGGAACCCATTATTAATATTCAAGTGAATGATTTTGATCTCAAAGATTCATGTGATCTTGGTTCTAGTGTCTCTATCATGCCTAGAAAGATTTATGAAATGCTTGATTTGGCACCTTTGGAAGATTGATATTTGGATGTCCCACTTAATGATAATGCTAAAAAGAAACCCATGGCGAGTGTTAATGATGTTCTTATTATGGTTAACAATGCTTATGTCCCTATTGATTTCTATGTTTTGGACGTTGAATATGATGCTTCTTGTCCTATTACTTTGGGAAGACCTTTTCTTAGAATTGTTGGTGCCATCATTGATATGAAAGAAGGCACTATTAAATATCAATTTCCATTCAAGAAAGGTATTGAACACTTCCCTATGAGGAGAGAGAAGTTGCTTTTTGCTCCTCCTTTGAAAGCAAGGTTTGATGTTAATGCTTCTTCATTTGAAAATACTTGATTCTTGCTTCTTGTGCCTAACTTAAAGGCGTTAAAGAAAAGTACTTGTTGGGAGATATGTAGGGGTTCGTAGCATGGAAAACAAAAAATTTCTACCGCATACAAACAAGACAAGATCTATCTACTAGATTGTAGCAACGAGTCGATAGAATAACTCACCCTCGAAGATTCCAAAGTGTTTAACAAGAGCGGATTCTCATGGGTGATGTAGTCGTACTCTTGCCGATCTCAAGATCGCGTAGACGATCCTTCCGGCAGTGCTTCCGCAGTCGGTCACACGTTTCATACTCGACGAAGACCTTCCTCTCCCTTGTTCCAGCAGGCAGCGAAGGTTATAGCACTCTCCTCGTGATTCCGGCAGCACGACGGCGTGGTACCGGAAGTAGAGGGGAGATCTCACAGGGCTTCGCCTTAAGCAGGAGCGAGTATGGTGGACTATGACAGAGCCTCGATGATCTAGGGTTTAGACGCACCAAGTAGAAGGGGCTAGGCCGGCGGCTAGGGCAACTAGAAGCCCCAACTCGGCGGCTTGGGAGAAACCCTAGGGCGACGGCGGCTATGGTGGGCGGCGGCGGCTAGGGTTAGGGTTTAGAGGGGTAAGGTGTAGGTCTTGGAGGGGCGGCCCTGCCCCTCCTTATATAGGTGGAGGGGGCGCGCCAAGGGGAGGGGAGTCCCTCCCCAACTCGGCTGCCAAGGCCGGCGGTGGAGGGAGAGGTACTTCCTCCCCAAGTAGGTTTCCTACTCTCCCTCCACCAAACAAAATAGCCGTTTGACTTTTCAAATTGGCGTTTGACTTTTCAAACTAGGATTTGATTTAACCCTTTATTTTGTTCAGCGATGACACCTAGTACATGATGCAACCATTCCAACTTGTTATGACACATTCATGTACCCTTCCTCTCCGGAGTGCCGGACATTCCGGAACCTTCTAGAACATTCCCGATGAAAACACCGGAACCATTCTCCAACCCCGAAATAGGACTTTCCTTATATGAATCTTATTGTCCGGACCATTCTGGATCTCCTCGTGATATCCCGGATCCCATCCAAGACTCCGAACAACATTCGGTCTCTTACTCATCATTCCATAACTACTAAACAACGTCGAATCCTTAAGTGTCTCCCTACGGTTCGTGAATTATGCGGACATGATCGAGACACTTCTTCGAACAATTAGCAATATAGGAATCTGTAAATTCATATGGATCCCACATATTTCTACGATTACTTTGCGATCGAATGAACCACTTACATACGATACCAATTTCCCTTTGTCTCACGATAGTTTACTTATCCGAGGTTTTGATCGTCGGTATCTCAACATACCTAGTTCAACCTCGTTACTGATAAGTACTCTTTTCTCGTTCCCGTGATATGTGATCCCTTGTGAGCCAGTCACATGCTTGCAAGCTAATTGGATGACATTCCACCGAGAGGGCCCATAGTATATCTATCCATCATATGGATGGACAAATCCCACTCTTGATCCATGTGTCTCAACCAATACTTTCCGAACACTCAATGCCACCTTTATAGCCACCCAGTTACGGTGTGGTGTTTGATGTCATCAAAGCATCCTTCCGGTGATGGTGATAAGCATGATCTCACGGTCGAAGGAATTAGGTTGCTATGTATCAGAAAGCATATAGCAATTGAACTATTAAAATGACTTGATCTTTATGCTATGCTTATCTATAGGAGTATGTCCATCATATCATTCTCCTAACGATATGATCTTGTTGTTAATAACATCTCAATGTTCATGATAGGGAAACCACAATCATTTATTAACCAACAAGCTAGTATTATGAAGAGGCTTTACAAGGGACTTTAATTTAAGTTTACAAATCACACAAGTAATAATGTTTCCTTGTTAATACTATTAAAGCATGAATGTAAACATTTATCATAAACACAAAGATATAATAATAACTATATTTATTATTGCCTCTAGGGCATATATCCAACAGTCTCCCACTTGCACTAGAGTCAACTAATCTAGATTACATGGTAATATACCGAACACCCATGGCAGTTTGGTGTTGGTCATGTTTTGCCCTCGGGAGAGGTTTAGTCAACGGATCCGCCACATTTAGATCTGTGTGTACTTTGCAAATCTTTATTTCACCATCTTGGACATGTTCTCGAATAGCATGGAAACGTAGTTTGATGTGCTTCAGCTTCTTGTGTGACCTTGGTTCTTACGCATTGGCTATGGCGCCCATGTTATCACAGTAGATAGACATTGGGTCCAGCGCACTTGGAACCACACCGAGCTCTATAATGAACTCTTTCATCCATATCGCTTCTTGTGAAGCCTCCGAAGCAGCCATGTATTCCGATTCAGTTGAAGATCTCGCCACAACGCTTTGCTTTGCACTCCTCCAGCTAACCGCTGCACCATTCAAAGTAAATACGTATCCAGATTGTGATTTAGAATCATCCGGATCGGTGTTCCAACTAGCATCGGTGTAACCATTAACAACGAGTTGTTCATCACCTCCATAAGAAAGAACCATATCCTTAGTTCTTCTCAAGTACTTAAGGATATTTTTGACCGCTATCCAATGATCCACTCCTGGATCACTTTGATATCTGCTAGTCAAACTAACAACATATGCAATGTCGGGTCTAGTACATAGCATGGCATACATTAGAGATCCTATGGCTGAGGCATAGGGAGTCTTACTCATCCTTTCTCTATCTTCTGCCGTTACTGGACTTTGAGTTTTACTCAAGGTCGTATTGGGCAACATTGGCAAGAACCCTTTCTTGATATCTTCCATTCCAAACCTCTTTAGAACTTTGTCCAAATATGTACTTTGTGACAATGATATTAGGCGTCTTGATCTATCTCTATAAATCTGTATGCCTAATATGTAAGCTGCTTCGCCAAGATCTTTCATTGAAAAACTATTATTCAAATATTCCTTGACACTATTAAGAAGGTATACATCATTCCCAATCAACAATATGTCATCTACATATAGTATTAAGAATGCTACAGAGCTCCCACTCACTTTCTTGTAAATACAAGCTTCTCCATAAGTTTGTATAAAACCAAAACTTTTGATTACCTTATCAAAACATTGATTCCAACTTCGGGATGCTTGCTTCAATCCATAAATGGAACGTTGAAGTTTGCATACCTTGTTAGCATCCTTAGGATAGACAAAATCTTTGGGTTGCATCATATACAACTCTTCATCAATGTCTCCATTGAGGAACGCTGTTTTGACATCCATCTGTCATATCTCATAATCATAATATGCAGCGATTGCTACATAATCCTCACAGACTTTAGCTTCGCTACTGGTGAGAAAGTCTCATCGTAGTCAAGTCCTTGAATTTGTCGAAACCCTTTTGCGACAAGTCGAGCTTTATAGACAGTATAATTACCATCAACATCTGTTTTCTTCTTGTAAATCCATTTGTTCTCGGCAGCCTTCCGGCCATCCGGTAAGTCCACCAAAGTCCATACTTGGTTTTCGTACATGGATCCAATCTCGGATTTCATGTCTTCTTGCCATTTATTGGAATCTGGGCTCATCATCGCTTCCTCATATGTCGCAGGGTCATCGGTGTTGTCCACCAACATGACACTCATAACGGGATCATACCAATCAGGAGTGGTACGAGTTCTCGTTGACCTGCGAGGCTCTGTAGCAACTACAACCGAAGTTTCTTGATCATCATCATTAGCTTCCTCTCTTATTGGTGCAGGCACCACAGGAACTTCTTCCGGTGCTGTGCTACTCGCAAGTTCGAGAGAAGGTTCGACAACCTTGTCGAGTTCTACTTTCCTTCTAGTCACTTCTTTCGAGAGAAATTCCTTCTCTAGAAAGGATCCATTCTTGGCAACGAAGATTTTGCCTTCGGATCTATGATAGAAGGTATATCCAATAGTTTCCTTTCGATATCCTATGAAGACGTATTTTTCCGCTTTGGGTTCAAGCTTGTCTGGCTGTAACTTCTTTACATAGGCTTCGCAACCCCAAACTTTAAGGAACGACAATTTAGGTTTCTTCCCAAACCATAATTCATACGGTGTCGTTTCAACGGATTTAGATGGTGCCCTATTTAAAGTGAATACGGCTGTTTCTAATGCATAACCCCAAAATGATAGCGGTAAATCTATAAGTGACATCATAGAACGAACCATATCTAAGAGAGTTCGATTACGACGTTCGGACACACCATTACGCTGTGGTGTTTCCGGCGGTGTCAATTGTGAAAGTATTCCGCATTTCTTCAAATGCTCGCCAAACTCGTAACTTAGATATTCACCTCCACGATCAGAACGCAGAAATTTAATCTTCTTGTTACGTTGATTCTCAACTTCACTTTGAAATTCCTTAAACTTCTCGAAAGTTTTGGACTTATGTTTCATGAAATAGATATACCCATATCTACTCAACTCATCTATGAACGTAAGATCATAACGACAACCACCGCGCGAAGCTACACTCATTGGACCACACACATCGGTATGTATGATTTCCAATAAGTCCGTAGCTCGCTCCATCAAACCAGAAAATGGAGTCTTAGTCATTTTACCCATCATACATGCTTCACATCTTTCAAGTGATTCGAAATCAAGTGATTCAAGAAGTCCATCGGAATGGAGTTTCTTCATACGCTTTACTCCAATGTGACCAAGACGACAGTGCTACATATAGGTCGAGTTATCGCTTAATTTCAAACGTTTAGCTTCAATGTTATTTATATGTGTATTTCCACTATCGAGATTCAATAAGAATAGACCATCTATCAAAGGTGCATGTGCATAAAACATATTACTCATATAAATCGAACAACCATTATTCTCGGACTTAAACAAGTAACCGTCTCGCAATAAACAAGATCCCGATATAATGTTCATGCTTAACGCAGGCACCAAATAACAATTATTTAAGTATAAAACTAATCCCGATGGTAGATGAAGAGGTAGCGTGCCGACCGCGATCACATCAACCTTTGATCCGTTTCCCATGCGCATCGTCACCTCGTTCTTCGCTAGCTTCCGTTTATTCTGCAGCACCTGTTTCGAGTTACAAATATGAGAAACCGAACCAGTATCAAATACCCAGGCACTACTATGAGTACTAGTGAGATACACATCAATAACATGTATATCGGATATACCTTTCTTCTTTATGTTGCCGTTCTTCAAATCCGCCAAGTACTTTGGGCAATTCCGCTTCCAGTGACCTTCTCCCTTGCAGTAAAAGCACTCAGTATCAGGCTTGGGTCCAGCCTTTGTCTTCTTCGTCGGTGCGGTAACTTTCTTACCACCCTTATTGAAGTGTCCCTTTTGCTTAGACTTTCCTTTATTGAATTTGGTGGTCTTATTGACCATCAACACTTGGTGCTCTTTCTTGATCTCCACTTCTGCAGATTTTAACATGGAGAAGAGTTCTGGCAACTGCTTGTTCATGCTTTGCATATTGTAGTTCATCACAAAGTTCTTGTAACTTGGTGGTAGTGATTGGAGGACATGGTAAATCCCCAAAGCATTAGGAATCACTATACCCAAGCTTTGAAGTTTGTTTGCGTGCCCAGACATCTTAAGCACATGCTCACTGACGGAGCTGCCCTCTTCCATCTTGTAGTTAAAGAACTTTTCAGAAGCCTCATAGCTCTCAACTGCCGCGTGAGTCTCAAAAATCAATTTGAGTTCACGGACAATATCATGTGGGTCTGAATTCTCAAACCTTTTCTGAAGCTCCAATTCTAAACCATACAAGATAGCACACTGAACTGTGGAGTACTGAGTCTTCCGAGCGAGGTAAACATTCTTTACTTCATCGGTAGCATCAGCTGCAGGCAGGTCACCCAGCGGTGCATCCAGCACATAGGTCAAATTACCAGCATTGAGGACAATCCTCAAATTGCGGAACCAATCTGCGAAGTTGCTTCCATTGTTTTTCAACTTTTCTTTCTCTAGGAATGCATTAAAATTGATGGTAGGGGCCGCCATTGATCTAAAACATATTTGCAATAGTTTAGACTAATTTTATGACAAATTGAGTTCTAATTAATAGTTAAATTAATCTAGGTGAACTCCCACTCAAAACAATATCCCTCACATTGTTTTAGTGATCACACGAACCAAATCCACCACATCAACACCGATCATCACGAGAGTTGATGTAGCTTCAATGGCAAACAATCGACATGTTCATCATATCTACTCTATGATTCATGCTTTACCTTTCGGTGATCCGTGTTCCGAGACCATGTATGTACATGCTAGGCTCGTCAAGATCAAACCTTAGCTTCCGCATGAGCAAATCTGGCTGGCTCACGTTGTATACACTTGCAGAATCTAACACACCCGATCATCACGTGGTGCTTCAAAACAACAAGCTTTAGCAACGGTGCTAACTAAGGATGAACACTTTAGACTTGAAATTTATGTGCATGAGGGATCATCTTATAATGCTACCGTCGTTAACTAAGCAATACAAGATGCATAAAGGATTAACATCACATGCAATTCATAATATGTGATATGATATGGCCTTTCTTCTTTGTGCTTCCGATCTCCATCTTCAAGCACGAACATGATATTCATCATCACTGGCATTGCATCAAGGTCAATGACGCTTCTCCATGGTTGTCGTCCACCAGCTTCAACTATTACAACTACTTTGAATAGACACGCGGGTCTTAACAGAAATTAAAGACAACCATATGGCTCCTTCCGGTTGCCAACTTACAATAAGGAACATTGCATACATCAAATATAATCACAATCATGGCCATATCACATCACCGCACACCCCTGCAAAACAAAGTTAGACGTCTCTAATTTCTTTGCATGTTTTACGTGGTTTGGGGCTTTCAATAAGTGTCGATCTAACTTACGAACAAGAACCACAACGTTGATGTTTGAACTATCAAGTGCCCGTTGTAAATTGGACTATACTATAATGGGAGAGACAGACAACCGCAAATCCACTTATGCAATACAAGTTGCATGTTGAGCGTGGAGCAAGTCTCATGAACGATTTCATGTAAGGTTAGCCCGGGCCGCTTCATCCCATCATACCGCAAGATGCAAAGTACACTAGAAGCAATTGATAATAAAAGCACCACCGCCCACAATGACCATTGTGTTCTACTCGTGCAACAGATCTACATATAGACACGGCTCTGATACCACTGTAGGGGTTCGTAGCATGGAAAACAAAAAATTTCTACCGCATACAAACAAACAAGCCAAGATCTATCTACTAGATTGTAGCAACGAGTCGATAGAATAACTCACCCTCGAAGATTCCAAAGTGTTTAACGAGAGCGGATTCTCGTGGGTGATGTAGTCGTACTCTTGCCGATCTCAAGATCGCGTAGACGATCCTTCCGGCGCTGCGTTCCGGCAGTGCTTCCGCAGTCGGTCACACGTTCGGTAGTTGACAAAGACCTTCTCTCCCTTGTTCCAGCAGGCAGCGGAGGTTGTAGCACTCTCCTCGTGATTTCGACAGCACGACGGCGTGGTACCGGAAGTAGAGGGGAGATCACAAAGGGCTTCGCCTTAAGCCGGAGCGAGTATGGTGGACTATGAGAGAGCCTCGGTGATCTAGGGTTTAGACGCACCAAGTAGAAGGGGCTAGGCCGGCGTCTAGGGCAACTAGAAGCCCCAACTCGGCGGCTTGGGAGAAACCCTAGGGCAGCGGCTAGGGTTAGGATTTAGAGGGGTAAGGTGTAGGTCTTGGAGGGGCAGCCCTGCCCCTCCTTATATAGATGGAGGGGGCGCGCCAAGGGGAGTCCCTCCCCAACTCGGCTTCCAAGGCCGGCGGTGGAGGGAGAGGGACTTACTCCCCAAGTAGGTTTCCTACTCTCCCTCCACCAAACAAAATAGCCGTTTGACTTTTCAAATTGGCGTTTGACTTTTCAAACTAGGATTTGATTTAACCCTTTATTTTGTTCAGCGATGACACCTAGTACATGATGCAACCATTCCAACTTGTTATGACACATTCATGTACCCTTCCTCTCCGGAGTGCCGGACATTCCGGAACCTTCTAGAACATTCCCGATGAAAACACCGGAACCATTCTCCAACCCCGAAACAGGACTTTCCTTATATGAATCTTATTGTCCGGACCATTCCGGATCTCCTCGTGATATCCCGGATCCCATCCGAGACTCCGAACAACATTCGGTCTCTTACTCATCATTCCATAACTAGTAAACAATGTCGAATCCTTAAGTGTGTCTCCCTACGGTTCGTGAATTATGCGGACATGATCGAGACACTTCTCCGAACAATAACCAATAGAGGAATCTGGAAATTCATATGGTTCCCACATATTTATACGATTACTTTGCGATCGAATGAACCACTTACATACGATACCAATTTCCCTTTGTCTCACGATAGTTTACTTATCCGAGGTTTTGATCGTCGGTATCTCTTCATACCTAGTTCAACCTCGTTACTGATAAGTACTCTTTTCTCGTTCCCGTGATATGTGATCCGTTGTGATACAGTCACATGCTTGCAAGCTAATTGGATGACATTCCACCGAGAGAGCCCAGAGTATATATATCCGTCATATGGATGGACAAATCCCACTCTTGATCCATGTGTCTCAACCAATACTTTCCTAACACTCAATGCCACCCTTATAGCCACCCAGTTACGTTGTGGTGTTTGATGTCATCAAAGCATCCTTCCGGTGATGGTGATAAGCATGATCTCATGGTCGAAGGAATTAGGTTGCTATGTATCAGAAAGCATATAGCAATTGAACTATTAAAATGACTTGATCTTTATGCTACACTTATCTATAGGAGTATGTGCATCATATCATTCTCCTAAATATATGATCTTGTTGTTAATAACATCTCAATGTTCATGATAGGGAAACCACAATCATTTATTAACCAACAAGCTAGTATTATGAAGAGGCTTTACAAGGGACTTTAATTTAAGTTTACAAATCACACAAGTAATAATGTTTACTTGTTAATACTATTAAAGCATGAATGTAAACATTTATCATAAACACAAAGATATAATAATAACTATATTTATTATTGCTTCTAGGGCATATCTCCAACAAGATAACCCAAGAGTTTTCTTGATTCTTGGAAGTTATTACTTCAGTAATGACCTCTCCTTATCCTTTTTGTTTGCTTTTTTTGCTAAGAATAACCTATAATGAGAGGGAAGTAAGATTTGGGGAGTTGCTGTCCCGAAACAGATTTTTGTGCTCCACCGTAAAAATTCGTGAGGAACCTCTGTAAGTGGGGTTGAGCTGATATTTTGTGAATAAATCCCCCCGTATGTTAGATAACTTGCGTTAGTTCAAAACTTTTTGATTTGAGCAACATAAGGTCTTCGAAAAAAATCGGTTTCTACCTACTGGTCTATTTTGACAGATTTGTGCCATTTTTTGCATTTGCTTCTTATTGATTCCTTTTTGGGTTCTTTTGGGGAAATTGAGCTTTTTGAGGGAATTGCTACAGTAGCTTGTGTTGTTAGTAAAAGTTTTTCTGTTCCAAAGCTAAACCTAAAGGTCTATTATCTTTTGAATATACTAATGTTGCTCATGAAGATTGTCTGGGGTTTTGTATGAAGGAAAAAATTTCAGGTGTAGGAGAGAATTATGTGATGAGATGAAGAATGGACAAAAGCTCAAGCTTGGGGATGCCATCCCGTGTCACCCCAAGAAATATTCAAGAGGTATAAGCATCAAAGTTTGGGGATACCGAAGGCATCCCCTTCTTCATCAATAAAAGCTAAGGTCTTTGTTGACACTTCATTTTTATTGTTTTATGCACTGTTGTGTTGTTCTTGGAGCATCTTAGTTTTCATTTAGTTTGCATGAATAAAGTAGTTTGGACCCCCATTCTCGCTTTGTTGTTTCAAATAAGTTGATCGGTGCTGGAGAGGAGTAGAAAGTCCTTGCTTGAGTAGTACAAGAGGAGCTTGCTTTGACTGTGACTTAGACTTTATCATGTCATGCTAGGTGTTGTTTTGACCTTATGCTTAGTGATTATTGCTATAGCATGACTTGTTCCAAAAAATTAGGATTGCTTAGTGTGCCTTGAAGGAATCATGCGTTGTTTTAGCATACAAAATCACAGTATTGTGGTATTCTCCTTTGATGCTATGTTTGGGTTGACGTGGCACATGCACACACCATGTTATGACTATGAACAAGTCACCATAGCCTTTATGATCATTTAGTCCTTGAATTGTAGTACCACTTTACGCTTTGATTAGTAATGTTTTGTCGCTCTGCATGATTATGGCCATTATTACTCTCTTAGTTGGTCGCTCCCAGTCTTTTTCTAGCCTCCACTTGTATGAGTAAGCTCAACTCATGTATCCAACCCCCAAGAAACCAAGTAATTACAAATTTTCCACTATAAATTCCTATACAGGGTGTGTTACACCATTCCAAGTATATTCTTGTTTTCATCTATCTTCCAATTAAAAAGTATTTTATTATGAGAAAACTTATTGATTAAAGATCTCACGAACTTGATGGCACACTTTATATTTCTTGCCCCTAATAACCTTGAACCATTGTGTCATCTATGTTGTATATGCTTGCACTTATACATTGGAATTAGCAGAACCGTGTTGTCACGAGAAAAGCTTTCAACATTGCACTTGTACTTTGTACACAGTTGATATCATGATCTTTTGTCTATGAATGTCACTAGTGTTAAATAAAAGGGGAGCTTGTAAGTCCATGGAGTTATGTATGTTTGTTAGAGAAATGTCTGGACCGCTAGCCTAAGCCATGCCTAATCATGGTGGAAACTTGCAGCATCACCATAATGACATCTATGATTATTCTTATAAAAAAGAGACATATTGAAAAGAGGAAAGAGATAAAAAAAACACCATATTCCCATGGTAAATAAGAAGATTGCTGAGATTCTCATTCTCTGCTTGCCTTGTCATTTTGATTATAGGATAGCTCTTGTATCATGTGAAAGGGGTACCCTATTGGCGGTTCTCTATGATACACATATACTTACTATGACAAGAACTTATAGGTGACTAAAGTTGAGTAGCATGAGGTGCGACCCTCGTATTCAAGGGACATGAGATTTACAACTTATACTTTGTCAAGCATATACTCCATAGTTTGTTAACTTTGACCTTAATCACTTCAAGATGCTTATGATAGAGGCAATGAGAGCTGAAAGCTAACATGTACCATAATTTTTGGAAGCTCTTTATGAGACTTGAAATCCCTACTTCCCTTATGAAGGGCCTTTCTTCCATTATTATATTGAGTCTCCATCTTCTATCCTTAGGCACTAGTTAAGAGAGCATAGTTGCCATTTTTAGTTCTATGTGCATTGTCCCAAAACATATTGATTGATGCATATTGTTCATATTACTTGTTCTTGTGCTATTTGTAACTAGTCACTCTTATGAACTTTGAAGGTGTCCTATGCATATATTTGCTACTCCATGAGAATCCCAATATGCCATGTTTTTTGTAGTTGAAACAAACCAACGTTTTTCAATGCATGTTATTCATGATCTCTGTTTATAGCCTTTCATGTTGCATGCATAGTTACTTTGTCTTACTGTTAGAACTCCATCTTTCATGCTCATGTTTAGAGTTCTTTGATCCCAGCTTTCAATGCATGCAAATGGTTTGATCTCGATTTTGATGGTGCATGTCATCTAAAAAATTATTCTTTTTATCAGTTACCTACTTGAGGACGAGTAGGAGTTAAGCTTGGGGATGCTTGATATGTTGGAAACGTATCTATAATTTTTGATGTTCCATGCTTGTTTAGTATCTACTTTGCTTTGCTTTGTCTACACTTTGAGGTATTTTTATATGTTTTCTGGTACTAACCTGTTAACAATATGCCACAGTGCCAGTTACCTGTTTGCTTCTGTTTTTGGTTCCAGAAAGGCAGAAAATCAATATTCTCGGAATTGGACGGGACAAAAGCCAATGTCAATATTTTACAGTGGGGAACACGGAGCCAGAGTACGAGACGGAGGGGAGGCACCAGGGAGCCACACCCCCTCGCGACACGGGCTAGGGTTAGCCGCGCCTAGGGGTTGTGAAAGCCCTAGCGACCCCCCTGCCTTGCCTTTTCTCCTATAAAGACTCCCGGATGCCTAAACCCTAAGGACCCGATCAATATTCCACGAAACCGTCTGTAGCCGCCGCCACCATCATCCCTAGATCGAGGGGGATCTGAAGCTCTTCCCGGCACCCTGTCGAAGGGGAGATCATCCCGGTGGCCTTCTTCATCATGCCAGCCTCTGGTATGAAGCATGAGTAGTTCCACCTTGGACTACGGGTCCATGTAGAAGATAGATGGTTGTATCTTCTCCTTTGTGTAACCATGTTTAGATCTTGTGAGCTCCGTTCATAATCAATATCATCTCTATTTGCAATCATGCATGTTGTGTTTGCGGGGATCAGATGGATATTGAGATTACTATGTCAGATTGATTAATGGTTTTGTCTTATTGATTCTATCATGTCTGTGTTGTTTCTGATCTTGCATGCTCTCCGTTCCTAGTATCTATCTTGGCCAAGTAGATACTAGTGACTCCAAGAGGGGGTATTTATGCTAGATAGTATGTTCATGCCTCTATTTAATCTAAGGGAAGTGACAGAACTCTCTAAAGTTGTAGATGTGTTGTTGCCACTAGGGAGAAAACAATGGTCTCTTGTTCATAGAACAAGTGGATTGTTTACCTTACACACTTTGCTTAAAGAAGTTGTCTGTTGCTTGCAACTTAATACTGGAGGGGGTTCGGATGATTACCCGAAGGTGTACTTCTAGTCATAGATGCAGTTGGATGGCGGTCTATGTATCTTGTTGTATTGTCCAATCGAATCCCATAGGATATTTTTGTCTGGTATTGCATTGTTATGCCTTTCTCAGTTCCTATCAATTGCCCTACTGTAATTTGTTTACCCTTCATGTCATGTTGTTTATCTAAGGAGAGCAGCTCTAGTGAACTATGGACCCCGGTCCAATCTTTACCATTGATACATCTTCCACTTTTACTTGTTTACTTGTTGCAAACCACCATTACCTTTCACACCATATGTTTAATCCTTTGTTACAGCAAACCGGTGAGCTTGACAACCTCATTGATTCGTTGGGGCAAAGTTTTGAGTTTGTGTTGTGCAGGTCTCCGTGTTGGTTGCAACACCTATGTGACGTTTCCTTCCTCCTACTGGTTCGATAACCTCGGTTTCTTACTGAGGTAAAACTTGATGCTGTGTTGCTTCACACCCTGCTCTTGGGGTTCCCAACAGGCTGCACGTCAGCCATCAGTGAAGAAGAAGTTACTCTCTATATCCTTGAAAGGGAGAGCTGAAGAATCGTATAAGCTGCTGAAGAATGGACAATCCATGGAATCGGAGGAAATGTCATCTCTCTTTTATCTAAATTCTATCCTCCCAGTGAGATTCATAAGGATAGAAATCTAATATATAACTTTTGGCCTCGTGATGGAGAGAGTACATCTCAAGCATGGGGGATATTGAAGTTACTAATGCTTAAATGTCCTATTCATGAACTCCCTAACAATATTATTATCAATAAATTTTATGCTATGCTTTCTCTTCATGGTAAAGATTTTACTAGATGCTTCTTGTGCTAGATCATTCACACGTATGAAGGAAGAAGCTAAATGGGATCTCCTAGACCGTATTCAAGAGAACACTGAAGCTTGGGAGAATGACAAAGGAAGAAAGTTAGGTATAAACTATGATTATGAATGCATTAAATCCTTTATGGGAACTAATGACTTCCGTGATATTAGTAATGAGTTTGGTCTTGATTCCCAAAGTATTGCCAATTATTTTAAAGCCTTTGCCTCTTACATAGAAATTCCCAAAAATAAGTGGAACAAGTACCATGCACCTTATAAAGATGTTGTTAATCATGTTCCTACTAGAAGTACTGAAGCTTGTACTACTAATCATATTGTTCCTGAACCTTATGTTGAGAAAATAGCTTTCCCAGATAAGGTAAAGGAGTACTCTATGATGATTAGTGCGAATAAGAAAGGTACAAATAAAATTGTGGAACCTGATGAGCAAATGAATATTGATCCTGTGGTAGCTATTGTGAAAGATCTTGACGCTAGAAATAAAGAGGATGAGAACATTGTATTCTATTAATATGCTTCTAATATTATCACTCATCCTAGCAAAGCTAGAAAAGCTAGTGTCCCTGTGCTTTCGGTTAAAATTGGTGATCATTGCTACTATGGTTTATGTGATATTGGTGCTAGTTCTAGTGCTATTCCTTATGAGCTTTACAGGGAAATAATGCATGAAATTAGTCCTTGTGAGTTTGAGGACATTGATGTGTTATTCACCTTGAAAATAAGGAAAGCATTTGCCCTATTGGTATTGTAAGAGATGTGGAGGTTCTCTCTGGTAAGATTAAGTATCCTGCTAATTTTTTAGTGTTTAATTCAGCAGCTAGCAAAACTTGTCCTATCATTTTTGGTAGACCTTTCTTGAACACTTGTGGAGCTATTATAGATTGTAAGAAGGAGAAAGTTTTAACTAAGTTTGATGGAGATTCTGATGAGTTTAACTTTTCTAAATTTGCTAAAGCTCCTTTTGAAAATAGCTTGCCTAATAAAGATTTCAGGATGGAACAACTTGCCTCTATTGATCCGGTTTATGACCTTGGTCCTATTTTTGATAATTGTAAGTGTGCTCATTTTGATTATAAAGTTGTTGCCAGTGACAGTTATATTTTCAACTTTATTCAAAGTGCTACTAAAAGTTATTATGAGAGAGGGAAACACGGTTTTATGCATCTCAATAATGTTAAGTTTCCCTGTTTTATGTTGAAAGCTTTGAAGTTGAATTTGTTTTGTCTTCCTATGCTAGTGTCTTTTTGTTTCAACAATTTGTTTTATCATGATACCCCCATGCATAGGAAGTGGGTTAGACTAAAATGTGTTGGATATTTTCTTCTTGATGCTCTCTTTCACTTCAAATATATATCTCCTTTTTGTGAGCATCTTTGAAAATTTCAAGCCTAACTTAAAGGCATTAAAGAAAAGTACTTTTTGGAAGATAACCCAAGAGTTTGGTTGAGTCTTGGAAGTTATTACCTCTGTAATAACCCCTCCTTATTTTTTTGTTTTGGTTTTTGTGTCAAGATCAACTACTTTTGAGAAGTGGAGGAGTTGTAAAAAGTGGCTGTCGTGGGACAGATTTTTCTGCTGCATCGTAAAAATTCGTGAAGGAGTTCAGTACTTTGGATGGAGCTGTATTTTTCTGTGCTTGTTCTCCAAGTTGATACCCAACTTTCATTAGTTTTGCACTTTTTGATTTGAGAAACAGAAGGTTTTCGAAAAAATCGACCTTTACCTGCTGGTCTGTTTTCACAGATTTTTGCCATCATTTGCATTTGCCTCTTACAGAAGCCTTTGTTTTGATGGATTTCAGTTGAAGTCTGAACCTAGAGGTTTATTGTTTTTGCTTACACTAATGTTGCCATTGAGGTTTGTGTGCGACCTTGTAGGAAAGGAATTTCCAAGAGAAGGAGGAAAGGAGTCTGTAGAGTTCATCTTTGAATAGGTAAAAGTGGTGAAAACAGAAGGTTCTTGAAAGCCTAATATTTTTATATTTTTGATGTTTTTATAACATACGGAAGGATGTGAAAATAAACAGAGGAGGAATAGGAGTCCTGGGTGGCCACACCCACCCCAGGTGTGGGCCCCAGATGGCCGCGCCTGGAAGGGGTGTGAGCCCCCGAGCTCCGTCTCCGCCTCGTTTTCATACCAGTACCTTCCTTATGCTTTGAAACTTCGTAATATATAACCCCCGGGTTCCCCCGAGGTTCGTGCATCGTGTACTCGTCGTGTTTTTGTTTCGATCTGTTTCTGTAAGGAAATCTTCTCAAGTTTATAGCATCATGGTCCCCGCCAACGACAAAGGAAAAAAGGTCGTCGAGGAAGTAAAGTTGGAGGAACAAACTGCCGTAGGGTCAAGAGAAAGGAAACCTACTTTCATAGGAGCAATTAACACTGGATGTGCTTTTTCTCGTAACATGCAGGGGATTATAGCCTCCGTTCTAGACTTCAGATCCTGCCCTGAGGCAGTGGAAGCCCTTCGAACCACTGATGAGTTTTGTGATAAGTATCGTGCTTTGAGGATGAAGGTGGATATACTTCAAGAGGAGAATGATAGGCTCCCTAAACAAGAGAACACCACCACCACCGAAGGAGTAATTCGTCATCAGGTTTGGCATCCCCTTGGCTTGTTCCAAGCTTGGGGGAGTGTCGCGGTATCACATCATTATCTTTTATCTTTCACCTTTTTAGTGGATTCATGTCTTTGGTAGAGAAGTTATCTTATAGGTTGGTTTGCATGTGGAAGTATCTCTCCTTTAGTTGATTATCTATGCATATCTTCGTGTGAGTGCCTTTATGGAATATTAATGAGAAGTTTCATCTTTTACTTTTTGCACTTCTTATGTTAGTTTGCAATCTCTATTATATGATTGATCTTGTTGATCAGTATTGGCATCACTTTGGGAGCATCAAGTAAATCTAAATTGGTTTTCGCAAACCGAGCTTTGGTCAATAGCAACACTTTTTGAGGTTTGAAAGAAAAAAAGAGAAAGCTTACAGGTATTTGGTATCATTTATTTTCTTTCTTGATTGGCTCATAAGCTTAGTATTCTTTATGTAAGATCTTTTGTTTTTTCAAGGAAGATTGCATGTTTGACATTATCACTTGTAGGTTTGTTTGTTTCTTTCAACTCTTTTGCTTGGTACCCAGCCTTGCTAGTCAAAAACCTGTTTTGAGAAGGCATTCTTCTCATGCATCCAATCCCTTTGAACCAAAACCTGTGCCATTTGTGTCCACCATATCTACCTATTAGCATTATTGCTATTCCAACCAAATTCTCAAGCTTCATCTATCTTTCGAATTAAAAAATATTTTGTTATGTGAAAACTAGTTAGTAAAGCTCTCACGAACTTGATGACACACCTTATTTTCTTGACCCTAATAAACTTGAACCATTGTGTCATCAAAGTTGTATATGCTTGCATCTATACGTTGGGATTAGCAGAATCGTGTTGTCACGGGGAACGCTTTCAACACTTGTGGATACTCATCCAGTTGATATCATGCTCTTTTGTTTGCAGATGTCGGCGGTGTGAAATAAAAGGGGAGCTTGTAAGTACATGGAGTGATGTATGTGTGTTAGAGAAACTCCTGGTCCGCTAGCCTAAGCCATGCCTAATCATGGTCGAAACTTGCAGCATCACCATAGTGAGCATTCTGTGAAGCATCCTCAATAAAAAGCTATGCACATAGTAAATAAAAAGATCACTGAGGTGCTCATTGTCTACTTTCCTTGTCATTTTGGTTATGGGATAACTCCTGTACCATGTGCAAGGGGTACCCCGTTGGCGGTTCTTTATGATACACATGTACTTACAATGACAAGAACTTACCGGCGACTTAATTTGAGTAGCATGACGAGCGGCCCTCATACTCAAGGGACATGAGATTACCAACTTATATTTCGTCAAGCATAAACTCCATCCTTGTTCACTTTAACCTTAATCATCTCAAGATGCCTATGATAGGGGCAATGAGGGCTCAAAGCTAGTAAGTACCATAATCTTTTGGAAGCTCTTTATGACTTGAAATCCCTGCTTCCCTCTATGAAGGGACCTTTCTCCTATTTCTAAGTTGAGTCAGTAAACCTATTTCCTCTCTATCTCCAGCAAGCATCTGAGTTGTTGTGTTTCAAGCATTCGTATGATGATTTATTCAATCATGTTCTTTATATTCCTTGTTTGCACAAGACTCTTATCTATTGGGTATTTCTTTGAAAGCCATCATTGTGAAAAAACTTTTTGAGCAAAGAGAGCTCCTGTTTTTGAAGACTTCTACAAAAGCTTTTTGTGAAATTGTTTGCCAGCTGTTCTCTGACCAAGAACAAGAGTTTGCCAATTCCAATTATGATTTATATTTATGCATCTCTATTGTGACTCTTGTACTTTTTTCAAGCTAAGTTATATAATGGCGAGTTGCTTTCTTCTATGAGTTGTGTAATGGTAAGTGTGATGCTTCTTGTCCGTATTCTTTTATTGACACTTCACTCCATGAACCTGTGGACATGTTTACTGAGCTCAGTTTTTTCTTGGGGACAAGCGAAGGTCTAAGCTTGGGGGGAGTTGATACGTCCAATTTGCATTGTCATTCTATATCATAATTTTCCTCTATTCATTGATATGTGTCTTATTATGAGGTGTTACTTATGTCATTTCTTCTCTTTTTGCATGTTGGATGATTCTTGGAGGATGGACTGCTGGAGTCAGGTTTCTGATGGAAAAAGAGGTGTTTTGATGCAATTTCGCGAAGATCAGAAAAATACCAGAAAAATATTGGAAAATTATATTTTCCCAGAAGATGAAGGAAGCCAGAAGGGGAGACATATCTCGACCACAGGGGGCCCACACCCCCTAGGCACGGGCCCACCCTAGGCCGCGCCTAGGGCAGGTGTGTCCCACTTGGCCGGCCTTCAACTCCGCCCTCTCTCCTATATCTTCCTCTCGAAACCCTAATACTAGGGGAGCAACCACAGAAAGATTTCTGCCGCCTCTGCGAGGCAGAAAACACCTAGAGAGAAAGAGCTCTCTGATGGCGCCCAATACTTTTCGTGGAACGCTTCGTTGGAAACCCCAAGCAAGGTATGAAGCAGAATAGCAGCAAGTTTCCCTCAGTAAGAAACCGAGGTTATCGAACCAGTAGGAGGAAGGAAACGTCACACAGGTGTTGCTGGCAACGTGGATACCTACACAACACAAATTCAAGACTTTGCCCCAACGAATCAGTGAGATTGTCAAGATCACCGGTTTGCTGTAACACAGGATTAAACGTATGGTGTGAAAGGTAATGGTGGTTTGTAGCATGTAAACAATAACAATGGAAGATATATCAATGGTAAAGATTGGACCGGGGTCCATAGTTCACTAGAGGTTCTCTTCTTAGATAAACAACATGGCATGATAGGTAAACAAATTACAACGGGGCAATTGACAGGAATTGAGCAAGGCATAACAATGCAATTACTAGCTAGAAAGATCCTATGAGGTTGATTGGGCAATACAACAATATACATAGACCGTAATCCAACTTCATCTATGACTAGAAGTCCACCTTCAGGTTATCATCCGAACCCCCTCCAGTATTAAGTTGCAAGCAACAGACAACTGCATTAAGCAAAGTGTGTAAGGTAAACAGTCCACATGTTCCATGAACAAGAGACCGTTGTTTTCTCCCTAGTAGCAACAACACATCTACAACCGAAGAGATTTCTGTCACTTCCCTTGGAAACTAGAGGCATGAACCCACTATCGAGCATAAATACTCCCTCTTGGAGTCACTAGCAACTACTTGGCCAAGATAACCACTAGCAACGGAGAGCATGCAAGATCACAAACAACACAGACATGATAGAATCATAAAGATAGAACCATTAATCAAACCAACATAATAATCTCAATATCCATCGGATCCCCTCAAACACAACATGCATGATTACAAATATATTAGATCTTGCTCATGAACGGAGCTCACAAGATCTATACATGAAAGCACAAACGAGGAGATACAACCATCTAGCTACTACATGGACCCATAGTCCAAGGTGGAACTACTCACGAATCATACCGGAGAGAATGCCTCCGGGATGATCTCCCCTTCGGTAGGGTGCCGGGGAGAACTTCAGATCCCCCCCCCCGATCTAGGGACGATGGTGACGGCGGCTACAGACGGTTTCGTGGATTTCTGATTGGGTACTAAGAGTTTCTGCATCGGGGTCTTCTTATAGGCGAAGGGGCGAGTCCGGGAGGCGACCAGGGTCGCCAAACCCTAGCCAGGCGCGGGCCCACCTGCTCCTGCGCCTGGGGTGGGTCTCTCCCCCTGGCCAGCCCCTCCGGCTCTCCTCTGGACTTCTTGTTCCCCACGGAAAGTTATTGACTTTGTCCTTCGTCCCGTACAATTCAGAGAATATTTCTTTACTAAATTTTCTGAAACCAAAAACAGCAGAAAACAGGCTTCTGGCACTGTTGCAACTTGTTAATAGGTTAGTACCAGAAAACATGTAAAGAGCACCTCAAAGTGTAGATAAGTAAAGCAAAGTAGATACAAAACAAGCATGGAGCATCAAATATTATAGATACGTTTCCAATGTATCAGTATCCCCAAGCTTAACTCCTGCTCGTCCTCGAGTAGGTAAGTGATAAAAAGAATAATTTTTGAGGTGACATGCACCCTCACAATAAATATCTAACCATTTGCAAACATTAAAAGATGAGATCAAAGAACTCTAAACATGTGCATGAAAGATGGAGTTCTAACAGTAGGACATAGTAACTATCCATGCAACATGGCAAGCTACAAACAAAGATCATGAATAATATGTATTGAAAAACGTTTGTTTGTTTCACATGCAGAAAACATAGCATAGTGGCAATCAACTTGTCCCTCATAGAGTAGCAATATAATGCATAGGACACCTTCAAAGTTCACAAGGGTGACTAGAAACAGATAGCACATGAACAAGTAATAACACAATATGCATCAATTAATAAGCTTTGGAACACTGCACATAGAATGACAACTATGCTCTCTTAATGGTGCCTAAAGGTAGAAGGTGGAGACTCAATAATGGTGGAATAAAGGTCTTTTTGTAAAGGAAGCAGGGATTACAAGTTTCAAAAAGAGCTTCCAAAAATTATGGTACTTATTAGCTTTCAGCCCTCATTGCCCCTATCATAAGCATCTTGAAGTGGTTAAGGTTAAAATGGCAAAGCTGGAGTATATGCTTGACAAAGTATAAGTTGGCAATCTCAAGTCCCTTGACTATGAGGGCTACACCTCATGGATACTCAACTTAGGGCCCAGGCAAGTTCTTGTCACTTTAAGTATTTGCATATCATTGAGAACCGCCAACGGGGTACCCCTAGCACATGGTACGGGATCTTTCCCATAACCTAAATGACAAGGAAATCAGACAATGAGCATCTCAACAATCTTTTTATTTACCATATGCATAGCTTTTTATTGAGGATGCTTCATAGATAGCTCACTATGGTGATGCTGCAAGTTTCCACCATGATTAGGCATGGATTAGGCTAGTGTCCCAGGCGTTTCTCTAACACAGAATACAAACTCCATGGATTTACAAGTTCCCACTTCATTTCACACCGGTAACATCCATAGACAAAAGAGCATGATATCAACGGAGTACAAAAAGTACAAGTGCAATGTTGAAAATGTTCCCCGTGATAGCACGGTTCTGCTAATCCCAACTTATAAGTGCAAGCATATACAATAAAGTTGCCTCAATGGTTCAAGTTTATTAGGGGCAAAGAATAAAATGTGCCATCAAGTTCGTGAGGGCTTTAATCACTTAGTTTTCACATAACAAAATAGTTTTTAATTGCAAGATAGTTGAAAACAAGAATATACTTGGAATGGTGTAACACACCATGCATAGGAGTTTATAGTGGACACTTTGGAATAACTTGGTTTCTGGGGAGTTTGAAGCATGAGTAGAACTTACTCATACAAGTGGAGGCTAGCAAAAGACTGGGAGCAACCAACTAAGAGAGCAATAATGGCCATAATTATGCAATGCAACAAAGCAAACTAATCAAATCAAAGAGTGGTACTACAAGTCAAGGACTAAGTGATCATAGAGGCTAATGGTGACTTGTGAGAGTCATAACATGGTGTAAGCATGTGCCAAGTCAACCCAAGCAAAACATCAAAGGAGAATACCGCAGTACTATGCTTTTGCATGCTAAAACAACACATAATTTCTTAAAGGCACACTAAGCAATCCCAATTGTTTGGAACAAGACATGCTACAACAATAATCACTAAGCATAATGGTAAAACAACACCTAGCATTCATGTTAAATTCTAAGTCACAGTCAATGCAAGCTCCTCTTGCACTTCAAGCAAGAACTTACTACTCCTTTCCAAACACCAAGCAAACTTATTTGCAAAACAACACAGTGAGAGCGGGGGTCCAAACTACTAAAGCAAACTAAACAGACTAAGCAAAGCAAACAAAAACTAAGATGCTCCAAGAACAATACAACTGTGCATGAAACAATAAAAGTGAAGTGTCTAGATAGACCTGAGCTTTTTATTGATAAAGAAGGGGATGCCTTGGGCATCCCCAAGATTTGACGCTTGTACCTCTTGGATATTTCTTAGGGTGACACCATGGTGGCATCCCCAAGATTGATCTTGTGTCCATTCTTCATCTCATTGCATCATTCTCTCTCTACACCTGAAATTTTTCCTTCATACAAAACTTCACACAATCTTCATTAGCAACATTAGCTTATTCAAAAGATATTAGACCGCTTGGAAAAGCTTTGGAAAAGCAAGGCTTTTCACTAAAAACATAAGATAATGTAGTAACTCCTTCAAATAAACTCAATTTACCTGAAGAGAGCTCGAAAAGGAATCAATAAGAAGCAAATGCAAATAATGGCAGAAATCTGTCAAAATAGACCAGTAGGTAGAAACGAATTTTTTTGAACATCTTCTGTTGCTCAAATCAAAACGTGTTGAACTAACGAAAGTTATCCAACATACTGGGGGATTTATTTGTAAATTTTGAGCTCAATCCGAGTTACAGAGCCTCCTCAAGAATTGTTTTGGTGGAGGACAGAAATCTGTTTCGGGACAGCAACTCCCCAAATCTTAGTTCCCTCTCATTAGAGGTCATTCTTGGCACAAAAAAGCAAACAAAAAGGATAAGGAGAGGTCATTAAAGTAGTAATAACTTCCAAGACTCAAGGAAACTCTTGGGTTATCTCCCAACAAGTACTTTTCTTTAACGCCTTTAAGTTAGGCACAAGAAGCAAGAAGAATCAAATATTTTCAAATGAAGAATTGCCCCTCTTGTTCCTCCTTTTTTTACCTTCCTTTTTCTTCTTAGGGAAGATATGATTTCTTACCGGGGGACTGAAGTGCATGATGCCTTCTCCCACGTCTATTACTGCCCCAAGGTGTTTCAGTAGAGATCTTCCAAGTGTGATCTGTCCTTTGCCTACACATTCAATAACAAGATAATCAGTAGACACCATTTTCCCTGAGATTTCTGTGAACACACCTTCAACTATTCCAATGGGCAATATAGTGGCATTGTTGGTAAAAGATATTTCCTCTCCTCCTTCAATAAGCCCCCAAAGACTCAAGTAATCAAAAATATCTTTAGGCATGAGACAAAATTCAGACATGATATCATAGCGAGCATCAAAAAGTGTAGTGTTTATTGAGACTTTAATTGTGGGAAACCAATTTGAAGGCTCAGAATTTATGGGAACATAATCATGGTAATCCCTAAGAGTGTGATAGCAACTATTCATGGCAGCAACACTGGTCTCAAGATGGTTCAACCTAGCAAAAATACTTGTGAAAGAGGAATCAGACTTGCCAGGTGTATCATAGATCATGATTAATTTTCTTATAGCATCATAAGATTCATCCTCAGTACAAACCAAAAAATATTTTTCAGCCACAGCATCCAAAGCATATCTATAACGAAGAGCAATACCGTGGTAGAAACTATCAATAACCAAGCGAAGACTCATCTTAGGCTCAGTTTCCCTTTGTAAAGCGGAGATTCTAGACCAAGCTTCTTTGAAACTCTCTTCACTCTTTTGTTTAAAAGTAAAGATCTTTTCCATAGGTGTCACAAGGATTGGATCAAAACCAGACATGGTAGTAACTAAGGTAGGAACTAATTTTTTTGTGTTTTTGAATAAAGCAAGCAAACCAAACTAGACTAATTTTTTTTTGGGTTTTTTGAAAAGAGGCAAACAAAACCAAGAAAAAGAAGATAAGCAAACAAAAACCAAAGTAAAGAGAAAGGAAGTGAAGGACTCCCCTAGTGAAGACATCCTTAGCCTCCCCGGCAACGGCGCCATAAATTAGCTTGATGGTGCCCAATACTTGTCGTGAAACGCTTCGTTGGAAACCCCAAGAGCAAGGTATGAAGCAGCACAGCAGCAAGCTTCCCTCAGTAAGAAACCGAGGTTATCGAACCAGTAGGAGGAAGGAAACGTCACACAGGTGTTGCTAGCAACGTGGATACCTACACAACACAAATTCAAGACTTTGCCCCAACGAATCAGTGAGATTGTCAAGATCACCGGTTTGCTGTAACACAGGATTAAACGTATGGTGTGAAAGGTAATGGTGGTTTGTAGCATGTAAACAGTAACAATGGAAGATATATCAATGGTAAAGATTGGACCGGGGTCCATAGTTCACTAGAGGTTCTCTTCTTAGATACACAACATGGCATGATGGGTAAACAAATTACAACGGGGCAATTGACAGGAATTGAGCAAGGCATAACAATGCAATTACTAGCTAGAAAGATCCTATGAGGTTGATTGGGCAATACAACAATATACATAGACCGTAATCCAACTGCATCTATGACTAGAAGTCCACCTTCAGGTTATCATCCGAACCCCCTCTAGTATTAAGTTGCAAGCAACAGACAACTGCTTTAAGCAAAGTGTGTAAGGCAAACAGTCCACATGTTCCATGAACAAGAGACCGTTGTTTTCTCCTTAGTAGCAACAACACATCTACAACCGAAGAGATTTCTGTCACTTCCCTTAGAAACTAGAGGCATGAACCCACTATCAAGCATAAATACTCCCTCTTGGAGTCACTAGCAACTACTTGGCCAAGATAACCACTAGCAACGGAGAGCATGCAAGATCACAAACAACACAGACATGATAGAATCATAAAGATAGAACCATTAATCAAACCAACATAATAATCTCAATATCCATCGGATCCCTGCAAACACAACATGCATGATTACAAATATATTAGATCTTGCTCATGAACGGAGCTCACAAGATCTATACATGAAAGCACAAAGAAGGAGATACAACAATCTAGCTACTACATGGACCCATAGTCCAAGGTGGAGGTACTCACGAATCATACCGGAGAGAAGGACTCCAGGATGATCTCCCCTCCGACAGGGTGCCGGAAAGAACTTCAGACCCCCCCCCCGATCTAGGGACGATGGTGACGGTGGCTACAGACGGTTTCGTGGATTTCTGATCGGGTACTGAGAGTTTCTGCATCGGGGCTTGTTATAGGCGAAGGGGCGAGTCCGGGAGGCGACCAGGGTCGCCAAACCCTAGCCAGGCGCGGACCCACCTGCCCCCCGCGCCAGGGGTGGGTCTGGCCCCCCTGGCCAGCCCCTCTGGCTCTCCTCTGGACTTCTTGTTCCCCACAGAAAGTTATTGACTTTGTCCTTCGTCCCGTCCAATTCAGAGAATATTATTTTACTAACTTTTCTGATACCAAAAACAACAGAAAACAGGCATCTGACACTGTTGCAACTTATTAATAGGTTAGTACCAGGAAACATGTAAAGAGCTCCTCAAAGTGTAGACAAGTAAAGCAAAGTAGATACAAAACAAGCACGGAGCATCAAAAATTATAGATACGTTTCCAACGTATCACTCTCCGGCAGACAGATTTTTTTCGGGGAAATTCCTTCCCGGAGAGGGGAGATCGTCTCCATCAACACCGTCGTCAAGCTAGACTTCATCGGGATCATCATCATCCACACCATCATCTCCACCAGCACCATCATCACCACTCCATCCCGCTGTAACAATTGTGTTGGATATTGCATTAGTTCTTAGGGGAAACATTCTCGGTGTTGATTACTATTGTAGTTGATGCTTGTGACTGGAACCCTTGGATTATTGTTTATGGTCAGATTTTTATCCATCACCATATCATATTTGATCTTGATCCATATGATGTCTTGTGAGTAGTTCGTTTAGTTCTTGAGGACATGGGAGAAGTCATGTTTTAGTAGTGGATTTGTGTTGAGTTATTATTCAATGGTTTAGTATTTAAGTTGTCAAGCGGGCGGGTTCGTCGACAACATAATTCCATTGGCTAGTATAAATTATACTACATACATAGATTAAAACTTGCATATAAATTGTACTGTGTATAGCTGTCTGAGACTAAATAATTTGCCCGCAAACCCGTCCCACACACTATTGATCAGCTTCTGGATATGATTCTTACCTGGGATCAGCCAGACCGTTTCCATATTGATTCCTTAAGCACCCTTGGGTCTTGTCTGCCGTTGCGCACAAAGCCATGTTGGACTACTGGCGACGGCGGCAGCCTTTTCCCATACATCTTGCCAGTATGGTATACATTGGAGTAGTTACAATTAATTAGAGGATTCTCACCTCTATTATGGCGGCGAAAAGAGATCATCAGTTCGTCACGGATATTGTAAAATTTAAAGGCTGCCGGCCGGCCAGTAAGCACGACATGAAAAGAGGAGTCATGTTTCT
The DNA here is from genome assembly GCA_916181665.1 of Avena sativa. Classification (NCBI taxonomy): domain Eukaryota; kingdom Viridiplantae; phylum Streptophyta; class Magnoliopsida; order Poales; family Poaceae; genus Avena; species Avena sativa. The sequence goes on along the minus strand of OV702282.1, from coordinate 442,289,695 downwards.
TCTATCGCGCGGAACTATGAGGAGTGTGGCATAATCCAGTGGTTGTACTCTGTCCGTTTGAAAATATAAGATGGTATTTTAGATTTGTGAAGCAAATATATGTAGACTCTTTTTAGTGCATAAATTCACTTGAACCTATATACTAAAGGTGTCTAGATACATTAGCTTCACAAATCTAAAACATCTTATATCTTTAAACGGAGGGAGTTCATAGTATTAGTATTGCTGCACAAATGCAAAGAAGTGTCCTATATATAGCAGCCCATAACAGCTAATAGGATTCTACGTACTAGGTTAGTTTTAGAGTAGGGAACGTTCTATGCGGACGACACTTCGTGTATGACGGCTACGCACGTCATATAAATATTGTCTTGTGTAGCAGCTCTCCTAGTGAAATACTTGGCACTGCGCTCTATAAAGGTTGAACAAACGTTCCTTCCTACCAATGTCCTAAGATTCCATCGTCGCAAGTTGCCACATAAAAATTGAAAAATATAAAGAAATTATATGCACCAATCTTCCTAGCAAAGCTGTCAAAATCGATAGGACTGTACATTTTATGCACCAATCTTCCTTTGTACATTCTTTGGCGTAGGCAAGTAATTGACATCTACCTCCATAGTCATTACCTTCCACTACCATCTAACGCAGCTTATTGGCTCCTTTATGTAACCACTTTTCTGCACAAAGCAACTCATGATAAACACATGCGGATATCTTCGTACGATCATGCAGATATGTAATACCATTTACACCCCCTCATCCTATAAATATCACCATAGTGTAACAAAGATGATCGGCAAGTGGTTTTTGGAACACAAATCGTTCAACATTACTAGTTTAGGGCATTCAACATGATTGCTCAAACATCTTCCGGATGGGTAACCATATTAATACTAGTGATAGCATGTGCAACATTGTGTTTTTCTTTTGCATGTAAAATAAGTCATGCTCAGCTGGTCACAATGGCCACAATCTTACTGCTTCTTTTGTTCAAACATAAAAGAGAGCACAATGAGGAGGTATCCCGGCTGCCCCCGGGGCCAACCACATTACCTGTCATCGGTAACATGCATCAGATTGTGTGGAACAAGCCGGCGGTGTTCCGGTGGATTCATAGCCTTTTCAAGGAGATGGGCACAGACATCCTTTGCCTCCATCTTGGAAGCACCCGTGTCATCGGCGTGACATGCCCAGAGTTAGCCCGCGAGGTACTACAGAAGAATGATGCGGTCTTTGCCAACCGGCCCACCATGTTCACCTCCGGTTCAATCACCCTGGGGTACAAGGGCTCCATCTTCTCTCCATATGGTGAGCAATGGAAGAAGATGAAGCGGGTGCTCACAACCAAGATTCTCACTCCATCCATGGAGAAACAATTGCACTACCTCCGGAAAGAGGAGAGTGGCCACCTCGTCAGGTAATTTACAACACCTGCAACAACTCTATCGATGTGCGCCATGTATCACAACATTTCTGTGGCAACTTAATACGAAGCCTAGTGTTCGGCAAGAGATACTTCAACGAGCCACCAGCTTCATCGACCGGTGAGCCTGGGTGTGACGAGGTGGCCCATATCGACGCCCTCTTCATGCTCGTGAACTATGTCTATAGCTTCTCCATGTTGGATTACTTCCCGACACTTGTTGGCCTCAACTTGGGTGGCTATGAGAAGGTTGTGAAGCAATTCATGACCACATTGAACATGTTGCATGATCCCATCATAGAGGAGAGGATCAGTCAACGATCCACTCTTCGTGGGAAAGGTGAAAAGAGAGACTTCCTGGATGTCCTCGTTTCTCTTGAAGATTCTGAAGGACGACCACTATTATCCATTGAAGAAATCCAAGCACAAACTGCGGTGAGTACTTCTGCCTTTATAATAATTATTATGAGGCCTTCACGATAGACGACTATCGGAAGGGAATTACTTGTAGACTACTTCAATATTTTCATATCCTTTTCAACATGAAACTAAATTCCGTTTTGAGTAATGTCAATAGTTGTCGGTGCTTATTTTTTTGGGCATTGATCGCAGGAAATAATGTATGCAACAATTGACAATCCATCCAATTCGGTTGAGTGGGCACTTGCTGAGATGGTGAACAAGCCAGAGGTCATGCAGAAGGCGATCCAAGAACTCGATAGAGTTGTTGGGAAAGAGAGACTTGTTGAGGAATCAGATATTCCTAAGCTTAATTATCTCAAATCATGCATTCGGGAGGCATTCCGCATCCATCCATACCATGCTTTTAACCTACCCCATGTCGCCATGGTAGACACGGTCATTGCTGGCTACACGATCCCAAAGGATAGCCAGATCATTCTAAGCAGGGTTGGACTTGGTCGAAACCCCAAGTTCTGGAATGAACCACTTGAGTTTCAACCTGAGAGGCATCTAAATGATCATGATTCAAATACCAATGTTTCTATAAGTGAGCCCGAACTACGTTTCCTCTCATTTAGCACCGGAAGGAGGGGTTGTCCTGGGATTTCACTTGGAACTTCTGTTACGATGATGCTATTCGCAAGGATGTTGCAGGGATTCACCTGGACAAAACCTTCTGGGACAGACAACATAAATCTCGAAGAGAGCTATACTGGACTTGCCCTTGCTGAGCGCTTGGTTTTGCAAGCTGAACCACGGTTGGCCAAGCATCTTTATGGTATAAATTAAAGTGTATGCTATGTAATAGACTAAGTTAATCGTAATATCCTTGTATGGTTAGTTTGAACTAGTTCTATTCTATCAAAATTTCTGAAACTTGGGCAAAATAGAGTATGTTGAAAGTCATAGATTGTAACAATATATTGTACAATATATGTGTCTCGTGTGGAATACATTTTCTAGATTCTTTTCCAACAAAGTTTGATCCTTACATGATAGTTTCTCTAATAGACATGTCGAGAACATATTCTTCCTATTGAGAAAAAACTCCTTGTGAATTAACATATCAGTGTCATGATTGTAGTTAGGGCCACCACTGACTGTTAGAAGACACTTGCATTTAGACCATACAACGAACAAACTAAATGCATGCGTCTTCGCAATGGACTATAAGGAAAGAATTTTCGCATGTGATCATTGATTGTCACGGATGGATTTTACCAAGAGAAATCAATGATACTTCTTCTGTTTTATAATATAAGACGTTTTGGCAAACTGAAATGGTTTGCCAAAACATCTTAGATTCTGAATAGGAGGCATGTAGTTATTCAACGAAATAGAGGTAGTATTAATTTGTTTGATGATTTAATGAGCCACGTTTAAATATTTTTGACTTTTCAAAGTCATGTTAATTTTTATGAGATAATTTATCTATACTCCCTCCTTCACGATTTGCAGGGCACCTAATTAAATTTGGGGTTTTTCAAAACTGCAACGTTCCTATGCGCATAAGAATTATTTATTGATTAATGTGACAGCTTTTCTCCCAACTTCCTATGCATGCAACAGTCTTCCACCACTGCATACGCCTTAACCGCTCACTAACAGGCCTAATTTTCAGTCAATACGTTCACGTCTAGGTCCATAAGATTTTTGTAGAGCGCCCTACAAACTGTGAAGAAGGGAGTACAAATAATACCTTGAGGAAGACAACATTTGCTGGTGGAATGCTCTCTCAACATGTCCCCGAAGACGTTGTCAGGATCCTGCACAGAAATTCAATGAAGATGGCTTGGGACTCTATGTCGAGACCCCTATGGCATCGATCAGCGAGGTTATCTCTTAGAAGACCGCGCTGCTCTCCTTGATGGCGATGTCGAAAGTCCTGCCATGTTCACCACGTGTTCATCATACTCTTCCTAGCAGAATGCGACATGTAGGTACTAATTAATATGATGTGCATGCTTTCTCTAGCTCAACTGACTGCATACTACTTGCAAATATCCAGATAAATGTGACGTATATTTTAGTTAAGTCTGGTAAGAATCACACAAAGTTGAGCGCATACTACTTGTGAATGTTAAAATTAATGAGACATCTTTCTATTTTAGTCAAGTCTAGTACATATCCCACAAAGCAGTTGCATTATTTAACAGCCTCATACTCGTGTTAAATTAAATATATCTTATATGTCTTGTCATTACCGCATTAGTGTACATCGATCAACAATCAACAATCATCTAGTCAAGTGTCACCGTAACTTTGCACACATAATTCTTATTTTTCACGAGTATCAGTAGGGTGTTAAGCGGGGCGGGTTCGTCGACAACATAATTCCATTGGCTAGTATAAATTATACTACATACATAGATTAAAACTTGCATATAAATTGTACTGTGTGTATAGCTGTCTGAGACTAAATAATTTGCCCGCAAACCCGTCCCACACACTATTGATCAGCTTCTGGGTATGATTCTTACCTGGGATCAGCCGGACCGTTTCCATATTGATTCCTTAAGCACCCTTGGGCCTTGTCTGCCGTTGCGCACAAAGCCATGTTGGACTACTGGCGACGGCGGCAGCCTTTTCCCATACATCTTGCCAGTATGGTATACATTGGAGTACTTACAATTAATTAGAGGATTCTCACCTCTATTATGGCGGCGAAAAGAGATCATCAGTTCGTCACGGATATTGTAAAATTTAAAGGCTGCCGGCCGGCCAGTAAGCACGACATGAAAAGAGGAGTCATGTTTCTTCTATCGCGCGGAACTATGAGGAGTGTGGCATAATCCAGTGGTTGTACTCTGTCCGTTTGAAAATATAAGATGGTATTTTAGATTTGTGAAGCAAATATATGTAGACTCTTTTTAGTGCATAAATTCACTTGAACCTATATACTAAAGGTGTCTAGATACATTAGCTTCACAAATCTAAAACATCTTATATCTTTAAACAGGGAGTTCATAGTATTAGTATTGCTGCACAAATGCAAAGAAGTGTCCTATATATAGCAGCCCATAACAGCTAATAGGATTCTACGTACTAGGTTAGTTTTAGAGTAGGGAACGTTCTATGCGGACGACACTTCGTGTATGACGGCTACGCACGTCATATAAATATTGTCTTGTGTAGCAGCTCTCCTAGTGAAATACTTGGCACTGCGCTCTATAAAGGTTGAACAAACGTTCCTTCCTACCAATGTCCTAAGATTCCATCGTCGCAAGTTGCCACATAAAAATTGAAAAATATAAAGAAATTATATGCACCAATCTTCCTAGCAAAGCTGTCAAAATCGATAGGACTGTACATTTTATGCACCAATCTTCCTTTGTACATTCTTTGGCGTAGGCAAGTAATTGACATCTACCTCCATAGTCATTACCTTCCACTACCATCTAACGCAGCTTATTGGCTCCTTTATGTAACCACTTTTCTGCACAAAGCAACTCATGATAAACACATGCGGATATCTTCGTACGATCATGCAGATATGTAATACCATTTGCACCCCCTCATCCTATAAATATCACCATAGTGTAACAAAGATGATCGGCAAGTGGTTTTTGGAACACAAATCGTTCAACATTACTAGTTTAGGGCATTCAACATGATTGCTCAAACATCTTCCGGATGGGTAACCATATTAATACTAGTGATAGCATGTGCAACATTGTGTTTTTCTTTTGCAGGTAAAATAAGTCATGCTCAGCTGGTCACAATGGCCACAATCTTACTGCTTCTTTTGTTCAAACATAAAAGAGAGCACAATGAGGAGGTATCCCGGCTGCCCCCGGGGCCAACCACATTACCTGTCATCGGTAACATGCATCAGATTGTGTGGAACAAGCCGGCGGTGTTCCGGTGGATTCATAGCCTTTTCAAGGAGATGGGCACAGACATCCTTTGCCTCCATCTTGGAAGCACCCGTGTCATCGGCGTGACATGCCCAGAGTTAGCCCGCGAGGTACTACAGAAGAATGATGCGGTCTTTGCCAACCGGCCCACCATGTTCACCTCCGGTTCAATCACCCTGGGGTACAAGGGCTCCATCTTCTCTCCATATGGTGAGCAATGGAAGAAGATGAAGCGGGTGCTCACAACCAAGATTCTCACTCCATCCATGGAGAAACAATTGCACTACCTCCGGAAAGAGGAGAGTGGCCACCTCGTCAGGTAATTTACAACACCTGCAACAACTCTATCGATGTGCGCCATGTATCACAACATTTCTGTGGCAACTTAATACGAAGCCTAGTGTTCGGCAAGAGATACTTCAACGAGCCACCAGCTTCATCGACCGGTGAGCCTGGGTGTGACGAGGTGGCCCATATCGACGCCCTCTTCATGCTCGTGAACTATGTCTATAGCTTCTCCATGTTGGATTACTTCCCGACACTTGTTGGCCTCAACTTGGGTGGCTATGAGAAGGTTGTGAAGCAATTCATGACCACATTGAACATGTTGCATGATCCCATCATAGAGGAGAGGATCAGTCAACGATCCACTCTTCGTGGGAAAGGTGAAAAGAGAGACTTCCTGGATGTCCTCGTTTCTCTTGAAGATTCTGAAGGACGACCACTATTATCCATTGAAGAAATCCAAGCACAAACTGCGGTGAGTACTTCTGCCTTTATAATAATTATTATGAGGCCTTCACGATAGACGACTATCGGAAGGGAATTACTTGTAGACTACTTCAATATTTTCATATCCTTTTCAACATGAAACTAAATTCCGTTTTGAGTAATGTCAATAGTTGTCGGTGCTTATTTTTTTGGGCATTGATCGCAGGAAATAATGTATGCAACAATTGACAATCCATCCAATTCGGTTGAGTGGGCACTTGCTGAGATGGTGAACAAGCCATAGGTCATGCAGAAGGCGATCCAAGAACTCGATAGAGTTGTTGGGAAAGAGAGACTTGTTGAGGAATCAGATATTCCTAAGCTTAATTATCTCAAATCATGCATTCGGGAGGCATTCCGCATCCATCCAGACCATGCTTTTAACCTACCCCATGTCGCCACGGTAGACACGGTCATTGCTGGCTACACGATCCCAAAGGATAGCCAGATCATTCTAAGCAGGGTTGGACTTGGTCGAAACCCCAAGTTCTGGAATGAACCACTTGAGTTTCAACCTGAGAGGCATCTAAATGATCATGATTCAAATACCAATGTTTCTATAAGTGAGCCCGAACTACATTTCCTCTCATTTAGCACCGGAAGGAGGGGTTGTCCTGGGATTTCACTTGGAACTTCTGTTACGATGATGCTATTCGCAAGGATGTTGCAGGGATTCACCTGGACAAAACCTTCTGGGACAGACAACATAAATCTCGAAGAGAGCTATACTGGACTTGCCCTTGCTGAGCGCTTGGTTTTGCAAGCTGAACCACGGTTGGCCAAGCATCTTTATGGTATAAATTAAAGTGTATGCTATGTAATAGACTAAGTTAATCGTAATATCCTTGTATGGTTAGTTTGAACTAGTTCTATTCTATCAAAATTTCTGAAACTCGGGCAAAATAGAGTATGTTGAAAGTCATAGATTGTAACAATATATTGTACAATATATGTGTCTCGTGTGGAATAAATTTTCTAGATTCTTTTCCAACAAAGTTTGATCCTTACATGATAGTTTCTCTAATAGACATGTCGATAACATATTCTTCCTATTGAGGAAAAACTTCTTGTGAATTAACATATCAGTGTCACGATTGTAGTTAGGGCCACCACTGACTGTTAGAAGACACTTGCATTTAGACCATACAACGAACAAACTAAATGCATGCGTCTTCGCAATGGACTATAAGGAAAGAATTTTCGCATGTGATCATTGATTGTCACGGATGGATTTTACCAAGAGAAATCAATGATACTTCTTCTGTTTTATAATATAAGACGTTTTTGCAAACTGAAATGGTTTGCCAAAACATCTTAGATTCTGAATAGGAGGCATGTAGTTATTTATTTTTAAATGTGGTACTATATATGTGGAGTAGTTTTAGTAATACAAATTAACGTTCCTTTCAATTAATCTAGTAGAAGTCATCCTATTATTGAAATAAATTGCCCAGCCTTTCATCCGTTCAGACTTTTAGGAAGTGCATGCAATTCAATTTGGTACCAGAGCAGCAGGTCCTAGGATCAAACCCTGGCCAACACCAGAGCGGGAGGTCCTAGGACAAAGGGCAAAGTCATAGGGTAAGTGTTGAAATATATTGTCTAACCCTTTTCACGTATAGCATGAATAGATAGTTCCAGATTCAGTATAAAAAATGTATCTTGAGCATGAATCCGAGCAACGTTTCCGGATGATGCACGTACGTCCATGTCCGAAGACTAAAAAGGGTAGGCATCGTGATACAAAGCTTAGGCAATAAAAAATCACACGGGCCGTGAATAAGAACATTAAGTCGTTGGAATCTAAAGATACATGAAGTGTCAAAGATAAGAGAAAGCAAGTGGTAGAAGTAGATGTAAGAAGGCAGAGGACGAGCGATGTAAAAAAAAAAGGCTGATAGTGGAATACAAACAACACGACATAATAGTTAGATAAAGGCAAACACAACATGAAGTACACACTAAAAGAATTTCTCTGAACAAAAAGACATGCATGAAACATTAATTGTTACACTTATTTTGAATGCCAACAAAACAAAATAGTAGTACCTATCGCCTGACTTAACTGCGAGGACACGCAGACGGCGAGGGTTTTCGCTGCCAGTCCGAGTCTCAATGGGCCCCACCGCACAAGAACCCGTGGACGGTGAGAGTTTCCACTGCCACCTCGGCTCTCGATCGCGAGAACCCACGTCTGATAGGAGTTCCCGTCCATCTACAGGCCCACACCCAACGGGTGTGGAGCCCTGGTACGCCTCGAACTCCTCTCACAGAGTGTGGTCCTGCAAGAGGACGACGACATTGGGTCCATGGTGCATGCGGTCCACTGTCCAGCAATGCGGCATAGGATAAGGCGTGCGCGAGGGAATCCCACGGGCGGGCCCATGGTGGGGCCCTCTATCAGGAGAGGGGGCTCTGCTGCGATGGTGCCGCGTGTTCTCCCCATGTCCTCCCCACATCCTTCCCACGGCCAGAAAGAATCGGGGCGACATGAATAGCAAAATCGGGCCAAAATTTGCATCCTCCATTATATTTCTCTGATAACTATATCGAGTATGCTCATGAATCAATTAAATAAAATAAATATTTTGAACTCAAATAGAAGCGTCCAAAACTACCATAAATATATATTAAGGAAGTACCAAAATCGTCCCAGTATACTTTAGAGTTCCGGTCAGTTGTTGTTTTTGTTGAGAGGCATGTGGCATCGACCAATAATGTCTCTCCTCTTTGCGAGGTAATAACATACCTTTCCTCGATGGGAAACCCAGAGGACGTGAAATATTATCTATGATTCCATAGAAATAAAATTCTCCTGCCATAATTTTTATTTTCTTGCAAATTTATGTGAACCTAAGCATTCTAGTAATATAGTGCTCCCAGCGGAAACAAAATACCCAACATAAAAAATCTACTACATTTGTAATTCTTGAAAAGTCTACCTCATTGCAAAATAAGATCTTATCTGGTGTTTCTCATCTCTCCCAACTACAGCGACAAGCATCATAAATATATTTCTAATGTCATGTCGAACCTTGAGCTCAATGTGATCTCGTCTAAACTTATATGGATGCAACAAAGAAGAGAAAAAAACAGAGTTTTGTGTTTCTCAACTACTGTGGCATTTTCGGCATTCTTTCTTACGTTTTATCAAATGAAAGGGAAATGTCCATTGAAGGACGGACTATGCACACACCATGAACCTGGAGACTCTTGCCATCCCACGGAAATTTTGTACCACCGCATCATGCCGCCATGACCATGCATGAACGGAGGAGCGTCATGCCATATCATGACTCTGTCGACACCATCTGAAGAGCAGCAAATAACTACGATCCGGCACAAACACACTTGATGCCTAACACTGACTCGACATGCTCGACACACACACATCGGTTGCTCCAAGCTTTAAGTAAATCAAATTCCTAATAGCTGAGTAAAACATGAAAGACATAAAACTACACGCCATTATGTGGTTTACATGACTATACATAATATTGGTGAACCTCAAAGATGGAAAACCTAGAACATGTATACTTTTGTAGTCGGTAGACCCCATCGCAGAAAACACCATCTTCCACTCTATCTCATCTCGCTCACTACCATCGATAATTATCATATACACATCAAACAAGGGTTCACTTGTTGTGCTTCACTTTTGACTGTCCTGCTCCAACCATATTATCCAATATTATCGCCTTCCCTCTGGCATCTCTCGGTGGAATGGCTTTCTTGCAGCTTCGTAATATGTTGACACAATCGTTATTGCCCGAGCCAAGCAGAATCCACTGAAATGAATAAACATCAAGGGTAGAGAGAGAAAATAGGTATTGTCAATACCAAACATTGATGAACTATTTTGTTACCCGAGAAGACAAAACACTTACTACCTGGGCCATTCCAATGAATATGTTTTATAAATTATTTAGAAGTCAACAACTTGTTTGACCAATGTTTTGGACAAAAATGTGAACAATTGTAATACCAAATTAATATAAATAGATTTACCATAAAATATATTTTCTCCATGTTGTTTATTTTATATAGTAGATGTTGATATATTTTTCTATGTGTTCGGTCAAATTTAATAAGGTTTCATTTTTTACTAAATTTATAAGCCTTATTCAATGAAATGGAGGTATTATTAGTTTGTTTGATGAGTTAGTGAGCCACTTTTAAATATTTCTGACTTTTTGAAGTCATGTTCGTTTTTATGACATAGTTTATCTACCCAAGTAATACCTTTAATTAGTAAGATAGCATTTGCTGATGGAATGCTTTCAAACATGTCCCCAAATACGTGGTTGTTATCCTTCACGAAAATACCTTGGAAATGGCTTGGTCCGCTATGTCGAGACCCCTGCAACGTCGATCAGCGAGATTATCCTTGGAAGACCCCGCCGCTCTCCTTGTCGATGTTGAAACTCCTGTCATGTTCAGCAAGTTTCCATCATAATCGTTCAAGCAGAATACGATGTGCATGGTTCTCAACTAAGTGCACATTACTTGAAAATATCGAGATAAACGTGACATCCTTTTACTCTAATTAAGTTTGGTAAGAATCACACAAAGTCGAGTGCGTACTACTTGTTGTGAATGTTCAGATTAACGTGACATCTTTCTATTTTAGTAAAGTTCAGTACATATCCCACAAAGCAGCCGCATTATTTAGCAGCCTCATGACACTCGTGTTAAATTAAATATATCTCATGTGTCTTGTCTCGGTTGCTTCAGTGTACGTCGATCAATAATCAGCTAGTCAAGTGTCACCCTAAATGTGCGCACTGAATTTTTTTATTTGATATTAAGCACCATACAAGTTAATGCAACAATCTCAATCATCACGGCAAAGAACATAGTTAGTGCTCCTGCTATAGCGCTAGAGCATAAACACCGAGAAGAACACTTGATCAATTTAGCGTGAAACATGAGTGCATGAAGACGGAGAACACTTAGCTTGATCCCTTAGCATGGGCGATGAGTGCATTCATACATCCTGGGCAGTCATTGCACACCAAAAACCTAATTATAACGTCTGAGATTTACATGATAATATGTTACGTGCATAGGTATAATTTGTTCCACGCACACGTTTGATATGGACAGACACGTCTAAAACTCTGTTAAAAAAAGTTATTTGTCAAAGATTAAACCATACGAAGGCTCACGTCAAAGAACAAAATCAGTTACATCTCTCTTTTTTTTTTTAAAAAAAAAAGCCTAAACTGAAACCAGACCGTGGGACACGGAAAGGAACCCTACCAACAACTAATCACAAGTTAGAGCCGCAGGCAATGCCGCTACGCCATTGCCCCGGCGAGTGCCAGCGCATGTCTATCATCTCTTGGTAAAGACCCCAATTGATTGGAAACAACAACGGAAATGAATATTTCAAGACAAGGCTAGAATTAAGGCAATGGCCGATCTCACACAGGTTGCTCGCGCGTAGCATCAGCGGTAATTACAGCAGCGGCACGTACTTCTCCAATCTCCATGCGCCTTGCACGCACAAGCTTTGATTTAATCTTCCGAAAATTTTCATTGGACGTGTCTAGGCAGCCACCGAGGACTGGTTAGTCTAAACCAGCCCTCGGAAACATCTGCTGGTCCCCTATTCCCACGAATGCTAGTATTTCCGGAAAGGTATAAATACGAACTCGCAAAGGCACTTAATTCCAGCCGAGGAGGAATAGGGGGAGGACGACGAGCTGTAAACTTTCTAGGTTTGTGCACTTCTAGGGTTGGGGGTTATGCATGTGGAGATGTGGATCGGAGATTACTTGGTACTTTCTGTTATGTATGTGGAGATTTCTACTGTCAGGTGGATCCAATTGATCTGTTGTGAGGGGACGGGTATGGGTGCTTATGTGCAGGTACATTGAATTAGCAATGTTTTGCTAGAATGTTGATTTATTTCTGTTCTGGCAAATTTCTGGCACTCAAGCATGACCGTTTTAAGCAAAGGTCATGTCGAATTTTTTCGTAAATTTTTGGATACTAATTAATTGCTTTCCTCTTTAATTATATATTGCTAGCTAGCCATGTCATCTTCCGGAAACCGCAACGACGATGGCGCCGACACCGGGCAAGACTTGGGTTTGCACTATGAGTATATGTTGCGAGAGTCACAGGAGCAGGAGCAAAAGGGCAGAGGTGATGATGATGATGATCAGGACTATGAGGAGTAAATGGAGGATGACGAGGAAATGGCTAGTGGCGCCACCAGGAGTCGCTCCGAGACTAGTAGCCAAGCAAAAAAGCGTCGGCAGCGGCGCCCAAACAAGGTCGGCACCGTTAGGCAAAATTCACGGTGGTTGACGAAGATAGTGTGCCTCAGGAGCCTAAGAACCTCGCCAAGGGGTACGGTCTCCAAGTGGCAGCAATCCTTCGGGAAGTCGTCAATCTCAACAAAGTAAACATCCAAGATAATAACAAGAAGCATTTGCGCACCTAGCTCATTTCGAGGCTACACGCATGATACGAGTTCCCTTTAGGGTACCGCAACCAGGATTTCACAAAACATATTGTGAACACCCATGCCCTCACCAGGTTAAGTAGAGTCCTGAGAGGTTTTAAAACTATGGTGAGGTCTATGATTAGTGAGGGTGCAGATTACGCATACATCAAACATCATTTTCCGGCAGTTACAGAAGCAGACTTGACTGCTTTCCTGGCCACTGAAGAGCTAGATTTAACCAAGAAGCAGAAGTCCTCGGGAGCCTAAGAACCTCGCCAAGGGGTACGGTCTCCAAGTGGCAGAAATCCTAGGGAAGTCATCAATCTCAACAAAGTAAACATCCAAGATAATAACAAGAAGCATTTGCGCACCTAGCTCATTTCGAGGCTACATGCACGATAGGAGTTCCCTTTAGGGTACCACAACCAGGATCTCACAAAACATATTGTGAACACCCATGCCCTCACCAGGTTTAGTAGAGCCCTGAGAGGTTTTAAAACTATGGTGAGGTCTATGATTCGTGAGGATACAGATTACGCATACATCAAACATCACTTTTCGGCAGTTACAGAAGCGGACTTGAATGCTTTCCTACCCACTGAAGAGCTAGATTTCACCAAGAAGCAGAAGTCCTTAGAAAAATGATGAAAGAGATGAACATAGGTAACCACCGTCTCGGTTGCCATGGTTATGATGGCAAGGCAAATGTTTAGGGGAGGGAGGATCAGGCCTATAGAGATTAAGGCATTGAGAACCCGTACGACAAGTACACCCACCCGGAGATAAAGAGATTTATCTGGTCTCAGTACCATAAAGAAACCCACCGGTAGGACAAGTACACCCACCCGTACGACAAGTATTTCAGAGTAGATGTTTACTACTCTGCCTTTGGTGATTCACACCTCAAAATTTTAGGCTGGTAACATATCAATAATAAAGTAAATATGTGTAAGTTAATTCTAGCTATACATTTTTGGTAGAATCAGTTCACGAGAAACTGTATAGTTTACTAGGTCAGTCACATGGCCATGATCTGAATATTTCCTGGTAGATGTTTACTACTATATCCATAGTGATTTGCACCAAAAAAATTAGGTTAATAAAAATATGAAAATAAGAATATATGTCTAAGTTAACTATAGCTATATAATTTATTTTTTGTGAGATACCGTATTATATATAGGTCGACCACATGTTCTGATCCGACTATTTTCTCGTAGATTTTTAAAATCTACTCTAACTTGAGTGATTTTCCCGTCAAAACATAGGCATTTAAAGAATTTTATTCACTTCATAAAAAAATCATACCTAACTCCTATCAAAATTTAATTTTTGTGGTTTGCGACACTTACACCGGATGGATGGCTTGCAACTCAAAACTAAATTTCACATAGAAAACAAATATCTAGTATATAAATATGTGAATATTGGACATAGTGTTCATGCGGAGGTCCTCTCTGGTTCAACCTAAAATATTTATTTAGAGTGGGCATAATGACGTACGATACGAGACAAAACATAAGTTACTATAGACACACCAAACATTTAGCTAAACTTGGATTAATAGTTTATTGTGTGATAAAAAAGGACATTGCATGCCTATGTGTATATGTAGCTTTTCATATTAAACTATATTTTCAAAGTTGAACTAATCATCAAGATGCTAGATTAGATAATGAGCTTAGGCTCTTCTGTCAAAATATAAAACACATACAACCTCAAAAGTAAATATTTACCATATTATGTTAAAAATAAAAAAGTACACATCACACATTATAAATATCAGTAATAGTACAAGCATCACACATTATAAATATCAATAATAGTAAAAGACCTTCTAGAGTACCAGTTTAACATGTATGCATATGTTGAAATAAATTCCTAGATATTTTACCCATTAACTAGAACTTTAACGCTTAATAGTGAATATCTTGAATCAAATGATATAATACTATTAAATGCACTTAATAGTACTTAATTTTATTTAGGGCATGGTTAGATTTTTCTGTCTAATTTTATTTTATTATCTAGGATTGGCTTGAGATAAAATTCTATTATTATTAATACTAATGAACTAAAGCAAGAAACTCAATAAAAATACTTTGTTCCTAACAACATAATCACGTATAAAATTAATGTCAAAGTTAGGCATTTAAAACTGTATCCATGTACAAGGAATTTGTATTTTGTACCGGAGAGGTAAATGGAGGAAGAAATATGTTACAACATCTAAAGGTGATTCCCTCGTATTTGCGAGGGCTAATTTACAAAAAAGGAGCAATCTTCTAACAGAATAATCTTTATACTATAGTTTTAATATAAAAAATATATTTCATCTAACATTACCTATTAATAATATACCTAAGGGCTTATAAGTCCATTGTTAAAAGGTAAATATTAAATAGCAAACTGCATGTAGTGGTCCTTTGATGTATGATTCAAATTAGTGTTCGCTAGTCATTAAAAAATTACAAATATTATTTTAAATAATATTCGAGTAAGTAAAAAATAATATAAATTTTTGTAACAGGTAGAATTTCCCTTTTGACATACTGAAACTGACGACATGTAAAAGTATGCTACGGTATATACAATCCGCACTCCATTGCATGTAATGATGAACAAATATACTGACAAAAAAAACATCGATTCTAGCATTAGTATGTGACAAGGCTCCTTTCATACCGTAGAGGCTCGATAGCGAATATATTAGCTTGGCTTTCCCAAATTCCGATAGAACCTATGTCCATGTGAACCCGCATGATATTAAAATGGAGACTTGCTAAACAGAATAAAAAAACATGACATAATCCTGCATGCATGTATAGCAGTCATGTCACTAGTACAGATAGGGCCTATTAAGCTCCCTGTCGCATACATAAAGCCTTTCCGGTGTGCGAAGCGGAACAACACTACAACACTAACGCTACAAAAATTCGACCATCTGTCTGTGGCACAGGCAGACTCCTT
Organism: Avena sativa; assembly: GCA_916181665.1. Lineage (NCBI taxonomy): Eukaryota > Viridiplantae > Streptophyta > Magnoliopsida > Poales > Poaceae > Avena > Avena sativa. The sequence goes on along the minus strand of OV702282.1, from coordinate 442,273,752 downwards.
TACGGGTTTGTCGCACACCACACCCTTTTCAAAACTATAACAAATATGACATAGGGGGCCTATTCTAAAGAAGGGATTTCTATTTCCGTGTCTCTGGTTCGTTAGATGTATTCATTTTTCCCTAGCCGCTTAACTTTTCCTCACTTTTTCACTTCCTCTATTCTAAAACCCTCGTAGGCGTTCGAATGGAGGGATGCCATCAGGTTAAAGGCTTGACCGTTATATGCTGACTGGTGGGACCACGTTGGGACGGGTCGTGCGTTAAGCGTTATGTTACTTTATGTGGCCTTGACCGTTACATGCTGACGGGTGGGGCCGCGTTGGGACAGGTCCTGCATACGTGGTGAAGGGTGGGGCTATGTTGGGAGGAGTCTTGCATACATGGTAAAGGGTGGGGGCACATGGAGGGACGTGGATCCTCTGACGTAGCTATCCGTGCCTTTCACTGACTTTCGGTCACTGACATGTGGGTCCCACCTGTGGCTGACCCCACCTGCCAGTGACTCAATGGCAGGAGAGGGCACGTCAGGGGATCCCCTTCCCACATGGATACACGTCGAACCGGCCATTCTCGCTCACCCAAAGCATTCGCTTCTCCCGAGCGTGGAACAGCTCCCACACTACCCCACTACCCCTCCGCTGCCACGCCGTCGTGCCATCCTCCCTTATGTCATCATCGGCCCCAAGCCGCCCCTCCCTCAGCCGCGGAGCCCACTCCACCTCTGGCTCCGCTCTCGCCCACGCTAGATCTACCCCTATCACGGAACAGAATGCAATGCCGACTGGTGTACCGCTCTTTCCCGTTGACCGTAGAGAAGATTGGGTGGAATCGAAGGGATCTAAAGCTAGGATTTCATATGAGTAAGCATCGTTTTCCTTTGTGGATTAATTATAGGAAGTATTTGAGTGTAAATCGCTGGTGCTCAACTAACTGCCTTGCTTTTCGAATAGTAGGGTTGATCTAGCGCGCTGGCATTTCGGCTGGCGGTTAGACTGGATATACTAGCATAATTTATGGTTGTGAACAATATTTCTCTGGATTTTACTTCCCAGTGATGGTTGCAACCTCCATAACTCTTAGAGATTTGAAAGATAAAATCTATTCTAAATTCCCCTGGAGCAATGACGAGTTAGTTGATTTGCAATATTTCAACATTAGCAAGAAAAGATTGCTCCCACGAACTAGAAAAACTGATCTGTAATTGCTTTTCTCTTTGAATGTTGTCGAATGTTTTGGTCAAATGTGTATCCATGTGCAACCTAAAGTTGAGCATACGGAAAAGAGGGTTAAAGCATCATTTGTTGGTCAGGCATCATCAGGTAGTCGGTCATCATGTGTCTCTACTGTCTCTGCTAATAGTGTGCGCCCCCGTTGTAACACCCTTAGATTGGCCATATGCAAGTTTTAGCGACTCCCGCAAAACCCGCGTAGAAAATATTCAAAGGTGTCCATTAGGCACTTACGTGCAAGTGGAAAACAAAGTAATATCATTACACCATATTCCACGATGGAACCCCATAGAATATATATATATATATATATATATATGCCCTGAGAGGCAATAATAAAGTGTTAATTATGTGTATTCCAAGTATATGATAGATGTTTATTTTGCATGCTATAATTGTATTAATACGGAAACGTTAATACATGTGTGTTTAATAAACAAACAGAAAGTTCCTAGTTATGCCTCTGTCATAAACTAGCTCGTTGATTAACAAGATGATCAAGGTTTCCTGATCATGGACATTGGATGTTCTTATTAACGGGATCACAACATTAGTGTAATGATGTGATGAACATTCATCTGAAGTATAACATTACGATCAAAGTCATTGAATTTATATTGCTATAACAAATTAGGAAGTGATCCTAATCCTTAGACCATGAGATCATATCAATCACTAACACCGAAAGAGTTTCTTGATAACATCAAACGTCACACCGTGGATTCAGAACTAATAAAGTGTTATGTTGAGGCTCATGGATCGAGAGTGGAATTTGTTCATCCCGATGACGGATAGATATACTCTAGGCCCTCTCGGTGATATCACATTGATTAGCTTGCAAGCAAGTGATTTGATCACTAGAATGTTATATCACCAGAACGAGAAAAGAGTGCATGTCGGTAATGAGACCAAACTAGGTATGGAGATACCGATGATCGAATCTCGGACATGTAATATATCGTGAAACAAAGGGATTAAGATAGTAGCTTAAAAGGTTCCGACGATCACAAGAAAGTCATCGTTGAATGTGTGGGAGTCAGTATGGGTCTCCAGATCCCGCTTCTGATTATTGATCCGAGAGGGGTCTCGATCATGTCCGCATTATTCACGAACCGTAGGGTGACACACTTAAGAGACACCGACATCCAATTGGAGCAAATGTTTCATGCCGAAAGAATAAACAAGCGCAGGAATTTATATCACTAGATACCGAAACAGGTTTTCGGGTGAAATTGCATAAAGTGGTTATGCATGTGAAATGGAATTCTAGCAAGGGGTTATTTGTGAATGTTTGTCATTAAAGTAATTGACAAAATTCTGAATAAAATAAAAGAGTTTTATTTAATGAGAGTTTGCATTAAATTTGGTGGAAATTTAATGGGAATTTGAGTGGACTTTTGAGTGGAGGGAATTTAAAGGAATTTTGTGAGTGGAGTGTCCACCCACATGAAGAGGGGAGGGCAAGGGGGCAGCCCCCATGCACCGGCCACCCCCTTGGGGTTCCCCACCTCCTCCTGTAAAAGGAGCCCCCCTCCTCACTTGTCTCTCACACCTCCTCGTGAAGGATCTCTCTCCCCCTCTAGAATTTATCCCCATGGTCTCGGACTAGCGAGATACATGTTCCCGGTGTCTATTCGGCAAGAAAGAGTTGTGCTTCCGCTGCATCGCTGGAGCGAGGAGGCGGAGGTTGCTCGGTGCCTCGAACGTGTGTGCGAGAACGGATGCGCTGCTGATTTGCGGCGCTAGGACTTCCTCTCGATCTTGAGATCGGCAAAGAGATCGTCTACATCAACCACGAGTTGAACTCGTTAAGCTTTGTCGGTCTTCAAGGGTATGTTCTCTACGGATATACATCCGCCCGTTGTTTGTATCTAGTAGATAGATCTTGGTACATAGTTCCCATGGTAGGAAAATTTTTGTTTTCTATGTTGCGAACCCTAGAGTGGTATCAGAGCCAGATCTATGCGTAGATGCTTTACACGGGTATTACACATATGAGTATGTGGGCGATGATGATCATGTTATTGCTACTTTGTTGTAATTTTGGATATTGGTGGCATAGTGGGATGAAGCGGCCCGGACAAACTTTACATGTCCTCGCACATGAGACCTGTTCCACGCTTGACATGCAACTAGTTTGCATAAGTGGCTAGCGGGTGTCTGTCTCTCCTACTATAGTCAATATCTATTTTGCAAGCGAGTTGTCAACAATTTGATTATCCTCGTTGTGGTTCATGTTCGTAGGTAAGAACGGTTCTATCTCGAAAGCCGTAAGCCACGTAAAACTTGCAATGGATAAATTAGAGGCGTCTAGTTTAGATTGTTGTTGGGCTAGTGTTATGATATGGTAGTGTTGTAAGTAGAAGTATGAGATGATACTCTTACAACACACATAGCGTGTAAACTCCATAGACCTTGGATTTACACATATAGGTATGATAATGATCATACCACGATGCACATGATAGAGATCATCTGCGGGAACCATAACATTTCACAAATAAACATGTGATGTTTGATAGCATCTTATATTGCTTGTTTAGCGCTTTGTTAGCATAATAAGATGATCCCTCATTTAAATATCAAGATAAGAATGTGTTCTTCCTTTAGTATGCACCGATTATGTTTCGTCGCTCCAAGACATCACATGATGATCGGGTGTTCTTGGATCCACGACCATATTTCGAGTGTAAAACAGTTACACACGCGAATACTAAGGTTCTAACTTGGCAAGCCTAGCATGTACAGACATGGCCTCGAAACACGGACAGAAAGGTTAAGCATGAGTCATATAGTTGATATGATGCCCATTTGATGCTCGCCTTTGAAGCTATACTGACTCACGTGATGATCGGACTTGGTATAGTGGATTTGGTTCATGTAATCACCAAAAAGGCACGAGGGATGTCGTTTTTGAGTGGGAGTTCATTCGTAATATGGATTAGTTGAACTCAATCTATCATACACTTAGTCTAAACTTTACAAATTCTGTTGTAGATGGCACCACCTGCTTTTAATTTCAATGTGTTCATGGAGAAAGAGAAACTAGCAACGAACGGTAGCAACTTTACCAAATGGGCCATGAATTTGAGGATTCTCCTCTCTGCTACACAAAAGCAATACGTGCTAGAAGCGCCGTTAGGCCCCCCACCTTTTGATGATGCCCCTGACGAGGAGAAGAATGTCTATCAGACTCGTTAGGAGGACCACAACTTAGTTCATTGCGGCATATTGTATGGGCTAGAGCCGGAACTTCGAAAGCGTTTCGAAAATGGCAATGCATTTGATACAATGGGTGAGTTGAAAATGATTTTCGACACACATGCTGCTGTAGAGAGCTACAATGCTTCAGAAAAGTTCTTTAGCTGCATGATGGAAGAGCACATCTCCGTTAGTGAGCATGTACTCAAGATGTCGGGTTACGCCGATAAGCTTGTGTCCTTGGGAATATCGATTCCCATTGACTTAGGCATCCATCGTGTTCTGCAGTCTCTGCCACCTAGCTATAAGAGCTTCGTGATGAACTATAATATGCAAGGCATGAAGAAGTCTCTCCCCGAGCTTCTGTCAATGCTTAAAACTACAGAAGTGGAGATCAAAAGGGAACATCAAGTGTTGATGATCCATAGGAACACTGGTTTCAAGAAAGACAAGAAGGGAAAACGGAAGGGAAGTAAGGGCGGCAAGCCTGTTTCCGTGTCTGAAAAGAAACCCCGAGTTGGACCTAAGTCTGATACCGAGTGCTACTTTTGTAAGGGGACTGGCCACTGGAAGCGCAACTGCCCCAAGTATCTGGCAGACAAGAAGGCCGGCAAGGCAAACAAAGGTATATATGATATACATGTTATTGATGTGTAATTGACTAGTGCTCGCAGTAGCACCTGGGTATTTGATACCGGTTCAGTTGCTAATATTTGTAACTTGAATCAGGGGCTGCGGAACAAGCGACCGCTAGCAAGGGGTGAGGTCAAGATGCGTGTCGGCAATGGATCAAGCGTTGATGTGATCGCCGTCGGAACGCTGCCTCTCCACCTGCCGTCGGGATTAGTTATAAACTTGAATAAATGTTATCTGGTGCCTGCACTGAGCATGAACATTGTATCTGGATCGTGTTTGATGCGAAGTGGTTATTCATTTAAATCCGAGAATAATGGTTGTTCCATTTATATGAATGAAATCTTTTATGGTCATGCACCGATGATGAATGGTTTATTTCTATTAGATCTCGATGATAATGTTACACATATTCATAATGTTGATGCTATAAGGATTAAACTAAATGATGATATATCCGCATATATGTGGCACTGCCGTCTAGGTCATATTGGCGTTAAACGCATGAAGAAGCTCCATTCGGATGGACTTTTGGAATCACTTGATTATGAATCATTTGATACATGTGAGCCATGCCTTATGGGCAAGATGACTAGAACGCCGTTTTCCGATTCAATGGAACGGGCGACAGATTTGTTGGAAATCATACATTCTGATGTATGTGGTCCAATGAGTGTGTCGGCGCGAGGTGGATATCGTTATTTTGTTACTTTCACGGATGATTTGAGTAGATACGGTTATATCTACTTGATGAAACACAAGTCTGAAACCTTTGAAAAGTTCAAGGAATTTCAGAATGAAGTGGAAAATCATCGTAATAGAAAGATCAAATTTCTACGGTCCGACCGTGGAGGTGAGTATCTAAGTTACGAGTTTATCACTCACATGAAAGAGTGTGGAATTGTTTCACAACTCACATCTGCCGGAACACCACAGAGAAATGGTGTGTCGGAACATCGTAATCGTACTTTATTAGATATGGTTCGATCTATGATGTCTCTGACGGACTTGCCGTTGTCATTTTGGGGTTATGCACTAGAAACTGCTGCATTCACTTTAAATCGGGCACCATCTAAATCCGTTGAAAAGACACCGTATGAATTGTGGTTTGGAAATAAACCTAAGCTGTCATTTCTTAAAGTTTGGGGATGCGATGTTTATGTGAAGAAACTTCAACCGGATAAACTCGAACCCAAAGCGAAAAAATGCGTCTTCATAGGATACCCTAAGGAAACTATTGGGTATTCCTTCTATCACAGATCCGAGGGCAAGGTTTTTGTTGCCAAGAATGGATCCTTTCTAGAGAAAGAGTTTCTCGCGAAAGGTGTGAGTAGTCGGAAAATAGAACTCGAAGAGGGTATTGAACCTTCTCTTCAAAGTATGGCGAGTAGCGCAGCGCCGGAAGTTGTTCCAGAGTTGGCTCGACCTGTTGAAGAGGGAACTAATGATAATGATCATGAAACTCCAAAAGAGAGTACTACCGAACCTCGCAGGTCAAGCAGGACGCGTGCAGCTCCCGAGCTGTACGTAAATCCTGTCATGAATTTCATGGTTGATGAAAATGATGACCCTGCGACGTATGAAGAAGCGATGATGAGACCGGATTCCCACAAATGGTTAGAAGCCATGAAATCCGAGATGGAATCCATGTATGAAAATCAAGTTTGGAACTTGGTGAAATTACCTCACGACCGAAAGGCCGTGGAAAACAAATGGATTTTCAAAAGGAAAACTGATGCTGATGGTAATGTGACCGTCTATAAAGCTCGACTTGTCGCAAAGGGGTTTCGACAAATTCAAGGAGTTGACTACGATGAGACATTCTCTCCCGTAGCGATGCTAAAGTCAGTTAGGATTATGTTAGCAATTGCTGCATATTTCGATTATGAGATATGGCAGATGGATGTTAAAACCGCGTTTCTCAATGGTAATATTGAAGAAGAGTTGTATATGATACAACCAAAGGGTTTTGTCGATCCTAAGGATGCGAACAAGGTGTGCAAGCTTCAGCGATCCATCTATGGATTGAAGCAAGCATCACGAAGTTGGAATCTCCGCTTTGATGAGGTGATCAAAGAGTTTGGATTTGTCCAAACTTATGGAGAAGCTTGTATTTACAAGAAAGTGAGTGGGAGCAATGTGGCATTTCTGATATTATATGTGGATGACATATTATTGATCGGAAATGATATAGATCTTTTAAACAATGTTAAAAGTTATCTAAACAGCAAATTTTCAATGAAGGACCTAAGTGAAGCGTCATACATATTAGGCATAAAGATCTATAGAGATAGATCTAGGCGCCTAATAGGGCTATCGCAAAGTACATACCTTGATAAGATTTTAAAGAAGTTTAAAATGGACGGAAGTAAGAAGGGGTTCTTACCTATGTTGCAAGGCAAAACATTGAGTAAGACTCAAAGTCCGGCTTCGGCGGAAGAAAGAGAGATAATGGACAAAGTCCCCTATGCTTCAGCCATAGGCTCTATAATGTACGCCATGCTATGTACAAGACCGGATGTGGCACATGCTATTAGTTTGACTAGTAGGTACCAATCGGATACAGGTTCGGAAAACTGGATAGCGGTCAAGAATATCCTTAAGTACTTAAGAAGAACTAAGGATATGTTTCTTGTATACGGAGGTGAAGAAGAGCTCGTCGCTAAGTGTTATGTTGACGCTAGCTTTGACACCGATCCGGATGACTCTAAGTCTCAATCCGGATACGTTTTTCTCATGAATGGCGGAGCGGTTAGTTGGAGGAGCTCCAAACAACCTGTGGTAGCGGGATCAACAACGGAGGCCGAATATGTTGCTGCTTCAGAAGCGGCTCAGGAAGCAGTTTGGATGAAGGAGTTCATATCCGAACTAGGAGTGGTTGCAAACGCGTTGGACCCAATGGTGATCTATTGTGACAACAATGGTGCCATTTCCAATGCCAAAGAACCAAGGTCTCACAAGCATTCCAAGCATATTAAGCGCCGGTTTCACTCCATCCGCGAACATGTCAAGGATGGAGATATAAAGATTTGTGAAGTACATACGGATCTCAATGTAGCAGATTCGTTGACTAAAACTCTCCCTAGAGCAAAACATGATCAACACCAGAACTTAATGGGTGTTAGATTTATCACTATGTAACTAGATTATTGTCTCTAGTGCAAGTGGGAGACTGAAGGGAATATGCCCTGAGAGGCAATAATAAAGTGTTTATTATGTGTATTCCAAATATATGATAGATGTTTATTTTGCATGCTATAATTGTATTAATACGGAAAAATTAATACATGTGTGTTTAATAAACAAACAGAAAGTTCCTAGTTATGCCTCTCTCATAAACTAGCTCGTTGATTAACAAGATGATCAAGGTTTCCTGATCATGGACATTGGATGTTGTTAATAACGGGATCACAACATTAGTGTAATGATGTGATGAACATTCATCCGAAGTATAGCATTACGATCAAAGTCATTGAGTTAAAATTGCTATAACAACTTACGAAGTGATCCTAATCCTTAGACCATGAGATCATGTCAATCACTAACACCGGAAGAGTTTCTTGATAACATCAAACGTCACACCGTAACAGGGTGATTATAAAGATGGATTCAGAACTAATAAAGTGTTATGTTGAGGCTCATGGATCGAGAGTGGAATTTGTTCATTCCGATGACGGATAGATATACTCTGGGCCCTCTCGGTCATATCACATTGATTAGCTTGCAAGCAAGTGATTTGATCACTAGAATGTTATATCACGGGAACGAGAAAAGAGTGCATGTCGGTAACGAGATAAAACTAGGTATGGAGATACCGATGATCGAATCTAGGACATGTAATATATCGTGAAATAAAGGGATTAAGATACTAGCGTAAAAGGTTTCGACGATCACAAGAAAGTCATCGTTGAATGTGTGGGAGTCAGTATGGGTCTCCAGATCCCGCTTCTGATTATTTATCCGAGAGGGGTCTCGATCATGTCCGCATTATTCACGAACCGTAGGGTGACACACTTAAGATACACCGACATCCAATTGGAGCAAATGTTTCATGCCGAAAGAATAAACAAGCGCAGGAATTTATATCACTAGATACCGAAACAGGTTTTCGGGTGAAATTGCATAAAGCGGTTATGCATGTGAAATGGAATTCTAGCAAGGGGTTATTTGTGAATGTTTGTCATTAAAGTAATTGACAAAATTCTGAATAAAATAAAAGAGTTTTATTTAATGAGAGTTTGCATTAAATTTGGTGGAAATTTAATGGGAATTTGAGTGGACTTTTGAGTGGAGGGAATTTAAAGGAATTTTGTGAGTGGAGTGTCCACCCACATGAAGAGGGGAGGGCAAGGGGGGATCCCCATGCGCCGGCCACCCCCTTGGGGTTCCCCCCTCCTCACTTGTCTCTCACACCTCCTCGTGGAGGATCTCTCTCCCCCTCTAGAATTTATCCCCATCGTCTCGGACTAGCGAGATACATGTTCCCGGTGGCTATTCGGCAAGAAAGAGTTGTGCTTCCGCTGCATCGCTGGAGCGAGGAGGCGGAGGTTGCTCGGTGCCTCGAACGTGTGTGCGAGCACGGATGCGCTGCTGATTTGCGGCGCTAGGACTTCCTCTCGATCTTGAGATCGGCAAGAGATCGTCTACATCAACCACGAGTTGAACTCGTTAAGCTTTGTCGGTCTTTAAGGGTATGTTCTCTACGGATATACATCCGCCCGTTGTTTGTATCTAGTAGATAGATCTTGGTACATAGTTCCCATCGTAGGAAATTTTTGTTTTCTATGCTGCGAACCCTACAATAACAGCGACTTAATGAGTCAAGAATACAGATATTTAGTACAAAGATCCAAATTACCTTGAAAACAATACAACATCCGAATATGGATAAGATGCAAATTGGGCTAAGAGCCCTGAAGAATAACCAATGGCGTCCACCAACCTGCCTAGGCCAAGCCGAAAGGGTAACCCTGCTAACGACATCGATCTCAAACCTGCTAAAACAAAAGGGGTGCCGACAAAGGGCATGCAATGGATAAAGAGAGAGGTTAGTACTGAGGCCAGTACACGACGGGACTTAGAATTCGGCGGCTCTCGCCTACATATGTATGGTGGACTAAAGCGGCAAGGCAGCATGCACTAAACAACCTATAGAGAATCATTACAACTATCGGCTATCAGAGAGAGGTAAGAAAGACATATGTGGAACCAACTTGATTCTAACACAAATCATACCCATCCTGGTATTTCCCCCTCGAGACCAAACGAGGAAGTCATGCCGAGGAAACTCACATAGTTGACATTTTTGTTCATTCTTTCCATGGTGGTTATCCAACTTCTATTCATATAACTTACAAGTCAAATTATAACCGTAAACTTTAGGTATAGTTGTCTATGCTCATGAAACTATGCTCCAAGTTGTCCATAATCGCGGACACGGCTTTTCGAAAAGATTTAACCCTGCAAGGGTTCCCCAAAGTTTCCACATGCACTTCAACCATTTTTGCCAGATCAATTAACATACACCCATCGGTATGTCGGCGGGGCTTTGTACATGACGCTTTCCCAGACCCAAAGCAGGTTCATGGGGGCCACCCCACTAAGCTACCTATAACGAAGTCGACCGGCTCCGAAAACGTACCCAGAGGTTGCGAGATCGGCCAAGATATCAGAGGCCATAGGTATAATTCTCAAAATAATGACCACATCATAAACAGTACAGTAGTAAACGCTCATCGAGCAACATATAATAAACATGGCATAACATGGCATGAAAACTTCAAACTATTTTGTGGCCCCCAGTCCAATACTTTGAAATCAGGTACTAAGCCAATAGGGGTTCCCATACACCCCACATGTGGTTAGCGCACTCAGTATCGAAATGGGTGTCAAGAACTCGGGTCCTAGATGGACACAGAGGGGTGGGATAATAACCAGATCTCAAATATTACCCCTTTGTGCCTCTACATTAATTATATATACACCCAACATTTCATTAACAAGTTTTAATTATAAACATGATCATCTCCACCATTTAGCATGTGTCAACCTCCAATAATGGCTAGGGTTTGAGGGAGGAATAGAAGATAGATTGGGGTGTTTATATAGTCCAAAGTAGACTAGATGAGGCTAGTTTTGGGCCAAAACTTTAGGAAGGCTTGTTGCCTTTTTTATTATTACTAAAATAAGAGAAACTCTTTTGCAGTCTTATAAGATCAGAAATATAGTTTTGTTTTAAAATAATACAAAGGAGGTGGTCTTATATATATATATTAAATATTACATATATCCGAGAAGTAAAAATATGGTGTTTCTAAAAATAATTTTATGCTTAGGAAAATAAAAGAAAAATACGCATGATGCGGTTTGAACCAACAAGAGAGGAAAATAAAAGAAAAATTCAATTAAACCAATTGCTCAAAGAATCCCAAACAAGAAGAACGACACACATGAAGATGGTGTAGGTAGATAGACACAAGAGCACTAAGATTAAAATATAGCGGAATTGAATGAATAACCCACACGTTTATATGGACATGATTTAAATCCAAAGCAAGAAAACATAAAAACCCATTTGGACAATGTAGGATAGATTTTAGGAAAGATAATATGGATAATATATGATGGCGAGGATCCACACACAAATACATATGGGCATAATAAAATCCAAGAAAATGAAGAAACCCATATGGTACCATGTGTGGTGGATTATGGAGAAAATTCATGTGGACAAGATGTAGTAGCATGTTAGTGATATGAATGATTTACATAGATATGCCCCCAACTCAATTTGGGCATTATGACCAGATACAAATAACAAGACTCAATCAAATGAAATTGGACATTATGGTTCAATACAACTATGGCACTATCTAGAGATAGAATAGAGTGAGGAACAAAATAGAGAGAGAAATATCAATGCAAATACAAATGTTAAGAACAGTAAGCAATGCAATAATTTAAATTATGATCCATGCAATATGGCATGATAAACATGATGATGCACAAAATAAAAACGACAAGCGATTTTTTAATAGTGGTTTTACCCGGGGTGCTACACTCGCGCTCCTTGTAGGTCCACAGCAGTATCATTTGTTCGCACTACGAGTGTAAGCCAAATCGCTCGTGCGGCCTATGTGGAGGACAAAGTAGATCCTGACGATGGAGCGCCTCCACTAGATGATGAGGATGAGTTGATGTTTCCTGAATTGGTAGATAAATTCAGTAAACAGGCACTAGAGGATCAATACACGCATGAAATTGCCCGTGGTGCCAGATTTGATGACACTGATGACGAAGAGAATGAGGAGAACAATGACAGCCTCGTTTTAGCCTAGTATGTTGGTGAGGACTTCTCAGTAATTGAGTGGGACAGGAACGATCATAATCTTTCAGAAGGCACTATATTTGAAATGATATTGGACTGTCGTAATGCCCTTACTACATATTGCATTCTCACCAATAATGATTATGATGTTATTAAGAGTGAGCCAGCAACGTTCACAGTGACGTTCCCATACAAGAGGTGTAGGTGGAGGATGCATGCATCCACTATGCTCAGGAGTAGTCTAGTTCAGTTATTACAACCAGTTGTGTATTTTAGATCATTGTGTAGAGTTTTTTAACTGTACGTGACATTTTCATTATGTCTCGGATAAAAAGGAAGCGGTTGGAACATTCTTGTCCACCTCAAGGGGGACAGCCAAAGGATGAAACAAAACTATCAAAGACTAGTTGGTTGGTAGATGCAAGCATGGATTTGATGAGAGAGAAACCATCACTTGGTGCAACAGTGCTCATACAAGAAGTTGTTAAAAAGTTTAATATTACAATACCTTACATGAGGATGTTCTATGCAAAGGAAATGTCTCTTGAGAGGATCAATGGTCCATGGAATGAAAGCTTTTAGTTGATTTATAGCTACAAAGCTGAAGTGGTGATGGCTAGTCCAGATAGTGTTGTACAGATAGACAGGCATAAAGTTCAGTTCAAGAAAGAGGGAAGACAATGGAGAAGGAGTGCTTGAGAAGGGCTTTTGTTTGTTTCAAAGCTGACAAGGGTTTCTAGATGGTTGTAGGTCTTATTTGGATGTGGATGTAATAGCTCTTCATGGCATATTTAAAGGACAACTAATAGCTACTACTGCAATTGATGGCCACAATTGGATGTTCTTTGTTTCCTATGGAGTTTTGGAGATTGAGTCAGAGGAAAGTTGGATATGGTTTCTGGAGAATTTGCGCGACCTTATAGGTCATCCACTAGGCTTACTATCCACATGGACGCTTGCAAAGGTTTGGAGAAAGGTGTAGAAGCAGTATTCCCTAGAGTGGAGCATAGGGAACATATGCGACACTTAGTGCAGAATTTTACAAAGAAATTAAAGGGTAAAGTTTATACTGATAACCTATGGCCAGCATCATACACATGCAGTTTCAGGAAGCATCTGCATCATTTGGAAGTGTTGTATAAACAAAAACCTGCGGTGAAGGAGTACTTGAATGCACATCATGGAATGGTGTGGTCAATAAGCCAATTTAATGAAATTTGCAAGGTAGACTATGTAACAAGTAACCTTGCAGAGAGTTTCAATGCAAAGATCCAGTCATTGAAAGGGCTTATGTTGTAGAAAATATTTGATAAGGTTAGGTAGATAATCATGATAATATCGATTTGCGTCAAAGAATTTCATCAACAATATATGCTGGCCATATCATCCTCCCATCTTTGATTAAGGCTTTGCATGCCAGGGCAAAAGAATTGAACATGAAATGCATTAGAAGAGGAATAGAGGCTAAGGTAAAGTACACTGATAGTAAAGATAGGCAATGGAGGTTTCCAGTGAGTTTGGTTGATAGGACATGTCATTGCAGACAATGGCAGCTCCATGGGAAACCCTGTATACATGCATTGTTTTTCATGGGTGTTCTAGGAGGTGAAGAGGGTGAAGTTGATCAGTACGTGTCGGAGTATTTTTCTGTTGCCAAATTTAGGGCAGCATATGCTCAGAATGTTCCTTCCTTGTTGGGAAAAGACCAATGGATGGAAGTGGATCCAGGCCTCAAGCTATACCCTTTAGTTTTTACTATAGACCGGCAGATATGCCAAGGAAGAATAGAATTAGAGCTAGTGTAGAGGGTGGTGCACCACCTCGACGACGCAAGTGCAAACGTTGTGGGATCCGAGGGCACATTGCTAGGCTTTGTAAAAATGTAGTGGACCTAGCTTACGAAATAAATGATTAGGCGGAAGCAGAAAATGTAGATGAGCATGAAGTATTTGAACGAGAGGAGAATGAAGCAATGAATATATTGCAGATTGAACCAATGGATCTAGAGGATGTTGAACTAAATGCAAAGGAGATTGAACCAAATGCAAGGGATATTGAACTAAATGCATGGAATATTGAAGAAATTGATTCATTGGATGCAGACAATAAAGGAATTACACTAGAGGATATTGAAGAATTGTGGCCATTACAGTTTGAACCGATGGATATACACGAGATTGAAACAATTATATAACATACTGAAGCAATTGATTCATTGGAAGCAGAGTTGATGAATAAAGTAATTACACAAGAGGATATTAAGGAATTACTATCATGGTAGTGTGTACCATATGAACCAATGGATCGTGACATGATTGAACCAATTGTATGACAAACTAAAGAAGTTGATTCATGGGATGAAGAGAAAAAGAACAAAGGGAACAAACAGAAGAAGCTGATGGTGGACTCCGAGAATATTCCATCTAGGATCACCCGGAGCAAGGTGGTGAAAATTGAATTTGAATTATTATTTTGAATTTGTATAATTTGAACTACTGTCAATGTTTGTATTGAATTTGAACTAGTGTGACGCTCCCAAGTTTATATGTTGGATAATCCCATAATGTATGTGTTATTGTAAGTTTCTATTGTCATCCACCTAGTTGCTTAGCACTGCTCAGTTTTGCCCTTAACAGGTGGTCAACACATGGGGTTTAGCTAGTTCATGGCTTAAACCATAGCAAACATTGACTAATTGATCCAAAAATTGGCCCACTTGTGTATCTTGGTTTGATCTACCATATGATATTGGAAATTTTGGATTTATTTGTAATTAATCACATTTTTCTTTTTCTAAGTGACTAAATTCAAAAAATAGTTTTAGGGTTAATTTAATTCAAAATAGTCAAAACATAGTGCAACCTTCGCATGGAGTCTTGTTATGTTACCTAAAACCTAGCAGAAATAATAAAGTAAAGGAAATAAAGAGAAATTTACTTATCCACTAAACCACTTCTTAAATCCTTCTTGGAATGAGCTACTAGCTATGAAGATGCATGGCTTTCAACTCAATCCACCTCCAAAATAACCCATACCAAAACATACTTTGTCTAAATGAGGCAAAATTTGGAAAACTTGTGTATCTTTGAGTTGCAAACAATATAATGTCGGCCAAGATGGATTATTTTGTTCAAATAACACATTATCCATCTTACTATGCTAAAATGTTGAACTTCCGTTACTGATTTTTTATTCGAGTGCCATTGTTTTACTTAGATCTACTCAGTTTTCCCCTCCCCTAAACTTTTCATCACATTTCCCCTCCCCCCTGTCTAAAATCCTCACAATAGCTCAATTTGCACTCAGTTTGGCTGCGCTCTGATTGGTTGAGATATATGTCACACGGATCTTGGCCAACAACTGTTGGATACATCATGATCGGACGGGCTGGACGTCTCTCTCTCCCAATGGGCACACCTACCCTGTACGGAGAGGAGAGATCGACAGGCTGGATGTCTCTCCCTCCATTTCCCTATCGCACATATACCAACTGCATCAACTAGCGCTCAGTTTGGTTGCGCTCTAATTGGTCGAGATGTATGTCACACGGATCTTGTCCAATCACCATTAGATACATCATGATCCAACAGGCTAGAGGTCTCTTTCTCCCGATGGGCGCACCTACCCTGTATAGAGAGGAGAGCCCGATGGGATGTATGTCTCTCCCTCCCTTCCCCTGTCGCACATATACCAGATGCATCTTTCTCCCCTCCTATTGACGTACGACGACATGGCAGTCTGAACGCCATACGGCGGTGTGGACCTAAGCATGGTCATCGGAATGGCGTGTGGCGGCGTGGATCTAAGAGTGGAGGTCCAAACAGTGTGCGGAGGCGAGGATCTAAGCGCGCCAGTTCGAATGTCATACGGTGGTGCAGACCTAAGCATGGCGGTCAGAACGGCGTGCGGCGGCTGATGCAGCTCAGATCACTATAGAGCTTCATTGGGAAACCCCAAGAGGAAGGTATGATGAGTACAGCAGCAAGTTTTTCCCTCAGTAAGAAACCAAGGTTATCAAACCAGTAGGAGGAAGGAAATGACTCAAAGGTGTTGCTACCAACTAGAAACCTGCACAACACAAACTCAAGACTTTGCCCCAACGAACAGTGAGGTTGTCAGTCTCACCGGTTTGTTGAAAACAAAGGATTAACTATATGGTGTGGAAGGTAATGGTGGTCTGCAGAAAGTAAACAGTAACAGTAGAAGATGTATCAATGGTAAAGATTGGACCGGGTTCCATAGTTCACTAGAGGTGTTCTCCTTAAGATAAAAAACATGGAATGCTGGGTAAACAAATTACAGCGGGGCAATTGACATGACATAAGAAGGCATAACAATGCAATACTAGACATTCATGATCCTATGATATTTGATCGGGCATTACAACAATATACATAGACCGCCATCCAACTACATCTATGACTAGTAATCCACCTTCAGGTTATCATCCGAACCCCCATCCAGTATTAAGTTTCAAGCAACGGATAACTGCTTTAAGAAAGGTGTGTAAAGTAAACAATACACTTGTTCCATGAACAAGAGATATATTTTTTCTCCCTAGTAGCAACAGCCCATCTACAACCTTAGAGATTTCTGTCACTTCCCCAGATTAAATAGAGGCATGAACCCACTATAGAGCATAAATACTCCCTCTTGGAGTCACTAGCATCTACTTGGCCAATATAGATACTAGAAAAGGAGAGCATGCAAGATCACAAACAACACAGACATGATAGAACCAATAAGATAGAATAATTAACCAATCTGACATAGTAATCGCAATATCCATCGGATCCCCGCGAACACAACATGCATGATTACAAATATATGATCTTGATCATGAACGGAGCTCACAAGATCTAAACATGGTAGCACAAAGGAGGAGAATCAACCATCTAGCTACTACATGGACCCGTAGTCCAAGGTGGAACTACTCACGCTTCATACCGGAGGCTGGCATGGTGATGAAGAAGGCCTTCGGGATGATCTCTCTCCTCCGACAGGGTGCCGGGAAGAGCTTCAGATCCCGCCGATCTAGGGACGATGGTGGCGGTGGCTACGGACTGTTTCATGGAAGATTGATCGGGTACTTAGGGTTTAGGTATCAGGGGCTTCTTACAGGCGAAGAGGGAGGCCGAGGGGGTGCCCAAGGCGGCCGCACCCCCCAGGCGCGGGCCAGGCCTGGCTTAGCGGCCAGTTGTGTGGCCCCCTGGAGGCCCTCCTCCGTCTCGTCTTCTGGCTCCGTGTTCCCCATGGTAAAATATTGACTTTGGCTTTTGTCCCGTCCAATTCCGAGAATATTGATTTTCTGCCTTTTATGGAACCAAAACAATAGAAAAAAGGCAACTGGCTGGTGGCATACTGTTAATAGGTTAGTCCCCGAAAACATATAAAAACACCTCAAAGAGAAGACAAAGCAAAGCAAAGTAGATACTAAATAATCATGGAACATCAAAAATTATAGATACGTGTACGACGTATCAAGGATCCCGAAGCTTAACTCCTGCTCGTCCTCGGGTAGGTTGACGACTGTCTACGCACAGCCTGTTGGGAACCCCAAGAGCAAGGTGTGAAGCAGCTCACAACAAGTTTTCCCTCAGTTGAGACCGAGGTTATCGAACCGGAAGGAGGAAGGAAACGTCACACGGGTGTTGCAAGAAACGCGGAGACCTGCACAACACAAACTCAAGACTTTGCCCCAACAAACAGTGAGGTTGTCAAGCTCACCGGTTTGCTGTAACAAAGGTAATGGTTTGCAGCAAGTAAACAAGTAACATTGGAAGATGTATCAATGGTAAAGATTGGACCAGGGTCCATAGTTCACTAGAGGTGCTCGCCTTAGATAAACAACATGGCATGAAGGGTAAACAAATTACAGCAGGGCAATTGACAGGAATTGAGCAAGGCATAACAATGCAATTACTAGTCAGAAAGATCCTATGAGATTCGATCGGGCAATACAACAAGATACATAGACCGCCATCCAACTGCATCTATGACTAGAAGTGCACCTTCAGGTTATCTTCCGAAACCCCTCCAGTATTAAGTTGCAAGCAATAGACAACTGCTTTAAGGAAAGTGTGAAAGGTAAATATTCCACATGTTCCATGAACAAGAGACCGTTGTTTTCTCCCTAGTAGCAACAACACATCTACAACCGAAGAGATTATTGTCACTTCCCTTGGAAACTAGAGGCATGAACCCACTATCGAGCATAAATACCCCCTCTTGGAGACACTAGTAACTACTTGGCCAAGGTAGCTACTAACAACGAAGAGCATGCAAGATCACAAATAAGACAGACATGATAGAATCATAAAGACAAAACCATTAATCAAACAAACATAATAATCTCAATATCTATCGGATCCCCGCAAACACAACATGCATGATTACAAATAGATTAGATCTTGATCATGAACGGACCTCACAAGATCTATACATGAAAGCACAAAGGAGGAGATACAACCATCTAGCAACTATATGGACCCATAGTCCAAGGTGGAACTACTCACGCATCATACTGGAGAGAAGGCCTCCGGGATGATCTCCCCTCCGGCAGGGTGCCGGGAAGAACTTCAGATCCCCCTTATCTAGGGACGATGGTGGTGGCGGCTATAGACAGTTTCGTGGATATTTGATCCGGTACTCAGGGTTTCTGCATCGGGGGCTTTTTATAGGCAAAGGGGGAGACCGAGGCGGCGGCCAGGGGCGCCAAACCCTAGTCAGGCATGCTTTGTCCCGTCCAATTCCAAGAATATTTCTTTACTAACTTTTCTGAAACCAAAAACAGCAGAAAACAGGCATATGGCACTGTTGCAATTTGTTAATAGGTTAGTACCAGAAAACATATAAAAAGCACCTCAAAGTGTAGACAAGCAAAGCGAAGTAGATACAAAACAAGCATGTAGCATCAAAAATTATAGATACGTTTCCGACGTATCATAGGTAAGTGATAAAAAGAATAATTTTTGAGGTGACATGCACCATCAAAATCAAGATCAAACCATTTGCAAGCATTGAAAGCTGGGATCAAAGTACTCTAAACATGAGCATGAACGATGAAGTTATAACAATAGGACATAGTAACTATGCATGCAACATGAAAGGTTACAAACAAAGATCATGAATAACAATGCATTGAAAGACGTTTGTTTGTTTCACATATAGAAAACATAGCATAGTGGCATTCAGCTTGTCCCTCATGGAGTAGCAAATAAATGCATAGGACACCTTCAAAGTTCATAAGAGTGACTAGATACAAATAGTTCAAGAACAAGCAATATCAAAAATATGAATCAATCAATAAGTTTTGGGACAATGCACATATAACTATGAATGGCAACTATGCTCTCTTAATTGGTGCCTAAGGATAGAAGGTGGAGACTCAATATAATAGTGGAAGAAAGGACCTTCATAACGGGAAGCAGGGATTTCAAGTCTGATAAAGAGCTTCCAAAATTATGGTACTTGTTAGCTTTCAACTCTAATTGCCCCTATCATAAGAATCTTGAAGTGATTAAGGTTAAAGTGAACAAACTATGGAGTATATGCTTGACAAAGTATAAGTTAGCAATCTCATGTCCCTTGAGTACGAGGGCCGCTCCTCATGCTACTCAACTTTAGTCACCGGTAAGTTCTTGTCATAGTAAGTACATGTGTATCATAGAGAACCGCCAATGGGGTACCCCTTGCACATGATACAGGAGCTATCCCATAATCAAAATGACAAGGCAAGCAGACAATGAGCATCTCAGCAATATTCTTATTTACCATGGGAAAATGGTGCTTTTTTCTCTCTTTCCTCTTTTCTCATCTTTTTTCTTTTTCTCAATCTTTGTCTCTTCTTTTATGGGCTTATAGCTCCTATGCAACGTCTTTACGTGGAATTGGAAGGAAAGCGACATCGTTGCAAAGAATAGCTCGCATGCGACACTTCTCAAGTGGCAAATAGCTCCCGTGCGACACTTCTACTTAACCCCACGAGACCGTCAACGAATTCGAATCAGCTGAGCATATTAGGACCCACAGCCTCTCCACGTCACGGCGGAACTCACCTGATGTCCACCTCATATCGTGGGACCCACCCTGTGGTTGAAGAGAGCCGTTGGCCCCGATCCGTCCCCGCACCCGAGCACTACCGCCACTGTTCCAGCATCTCATCCCCTTCCGTTTTCTTCTCCGGCGAGCAAGTGCGGCAACACCGGCGAGGGATGTCGAGCTCTACTTCCTCCCACCGCTCATGGCCTCGGTATGGTGCGGTGCCGATGAGGAGGTGCCCCGATTGCCCCCGTACCGCGCCCCTGAAGCGGCTTGTCACATCCACCGACAAGAACGACAACATTGGCCGGGAATTTGTGAAGTGTGAGAGCAAGCCCGGGCCGGGAAAGGTGAGATCTGAGTGTTTCGAGCGCCAATTTCTCGCTTTTCTTTCGAAATTTCATGCATTTCATCGAATTTGGGATTTAGGGTTCATCTCTGTGACTTCTGGAACTGCCAAAATGTGGGCATTTTGAGTGGCTTGATGAGTACATCGAGCGAATTGGGGTGGAGGTAGCATCCCGGGAGCTCAAAAACCCGTCCGTGGTGGAGCAATTGGGATGTGGCAATTCCATTTCCGCTGGTATTACGGTGGATGCGGAAGTGAAGGCCGAGCTGAAGAAGATGAACAAGCAGCTAAGGCAAATCATCGAATTGAAGAAGCAGGACAATCTGATGGCCGGTTTTTTTATTTTTGTGTAGTTTCTCTCAGATTAGTTTATCTCCTGATCGTTAGTCATTAGACATCGCAGTCAGTGTTCGAGTGATGCTTTGTAATGGATGTAATGGTCTATGTCTTTGGCTTGAATAAAATGCAACACAAATTCGGTCTAATTTTGAGCTGCTCTGTTTTTAAAATCAGTTTTCCTTCAGTTTCGTCAGTGTTCCTTTTATCAGTGTGCAGGGGGCGCCCATGTGCAGGGGAGGGGGAGGGGTTGAAAAGTTAAAAAAAAACAATTGACGAAGATTGAAAAAGTCCAGGCCCAAAGAAAACTTAGCCAGGCCAAAATGGTCGTATCCAGGCCCAATAGTAACTATATGTTAATTGGGCAAAAAGAAATGATACTCACGTTACAATCTAAATAGGGACGTGTGGATCTGCAGATACTCGTGCTCAGGTCGCAATCTTTTTTTTGCGAAATTAAATATATAAATGAAGTCCAAGGGCATCCATTTAACTAACATAACTTGGGCGGTCCTTTAACTTATGTAAATATGTAAATGTCTTGTTTGAAAATGAACCATGTGTTGTTTGAAAATAATCAACCATCATTACGTTAACTTATTCTTCCTTTTGAGCTTTTCTAATTTCACTCATTTTATAAATATTGCACGAGTATTATATGAGAACTTGTTTTTGTGTCTTTTGTTTTATGCACTTGTTGTTTTGGGTGTTTTGACAAATGACAATACAATAAAACATAAAATTACAATAAAACAAGGGGATAGATAATACTGGGATAACATTCCTTATATTAGATAGCCCGATCGATAACATTGGGATAACATTATAATAAAAATAAAAAAGTACAATAATACAGAAGGGAATTGGCGCCCCGCCTAAACCCTGGGCTAGCCCCTAAACCCTAACCCTAGCTACCCTACTCCATCGGCGGTGGAGGCGGTGCCGGTGCCGCCGCCCTCCGAGCCACCGCGGCATTCCAGTCCGCCAGCCCCTCCCGCTGCTCCTGCCGCCGCTGCTCCTCCTACAGGCCCAGCGATTGGCCTCCCGTCGTTCCTCATCCTCCCGTCTGCGCCTTTTCTTCAAGGTGCGCTTGGCCTGCTTCTCCTCCCACCTGGCGTAAGCAGCCTCCTCCTTTGCCTCCTGCTTCTCCGCCGCCTTCCAGTATGCTTCGGAGGGGCTGTCGTCAGGGAGGTTGCCGCCGCCGGGGACTAGGTTGTCGACGAAGGGGCCCTCCGCCCAGGGGCAGGGCGGGGCTTTGAGTCGCCCCCCCTTTTTTCCCACGCTTGGGGCGCGTGGGCGCCTCCTGCTCCCAGACCTGCTTGTGGTCCGGGTGGTTGTCATCATCGCTAACTTCGCTCTCGGAAGGGAAGCGGAGGGGGGAGGTTGCCATGGTCGAGTGTTTTGGGGGCTAGGAGGAGGCAAAGGGACGGGCTCGAGACGTTGAAGATGAGGGGCAAGATGAGATAGGCAAAGGCGTTTTGCCTATTTATTGAGGGCAGGGCATGAAGGACGGCGTGGGAATCCAGCGTTGGCGCAGCCGCGTGCGCTGTGTTGCGTGTGGGCAGCGGGCGTAGCCGCGTGCATGATCAATGCGAAAGAGAGAAAAAAATTGCTAGGATTCTACGTGACCCCTGCACCGTCGCCCCCGCCCCTGCGTGCATGCATGCATTAATATGAAAGAGAGAAAAAACGTCCAAGGTAGTTGTTCATTGGCAGTAAAAAATAAAAGAGAAAATAGAATTTGGCCTTGATTTACTCGGTAATAAATGCAGGAATCTAGTACCAAGGTACTCGTTCGTTTTTACACACCGCATGCAACAAACTCGTTCGTTTTTACACACGCAAGAAAAATCGGTGGGAGTAATCAGAGGGATGTCAATTGGAGGGAATAGAGGAGTATGAAACTAAGTTTATAATATTTTAGATTTTGATTTTTTTTCTTATATACGTAGTCAAAGTTGATATTTTAAATTTATAAATATTGACTTTTTGTATAGCGCATGAACCGGATGAGAGTAAGTTTGACTGAAGAAAGTTGTTCGACGTATACTTATTTAATGCGACGGAGGGAGTAAATACTCTGCAGCGCTGTTGCGCGCAAAATAGCTAGATTGCGACGTGAGAGGCAGTTGCATAGCATGCATGCATGGTGCAACCCGCCCCGCCCAACGCCCTCGCATGCCACGCTCGGTCCAACGGTCAATGGAGTGTGCCACGCTGTATATTATATTTATTACATATTTTAGGTTTTGATATTTTTTCTTAGGCTGGTCATAGTGACATGCATACTCTCTGTCCACAAATAAGTGTATGTTTGGCTTCAAAATTTGTCCATAAAAAATATACTTCTACCTTTCCAATGCACTTTAAAGTAGAAAAAATTGCTTCACGGAAATCAAGTCCAATAACATTTAGCAAATGGTCTCTTCAATTTATTTGCAGACGGAGGGAGTATGTGGGAGTAACTTAGATGTGGTATCATGCATATGTTAATAGTCTAAGTTATTACTCCATAGTGCAAAATAACATAAATATTGTATCATGCAAAGTCTTATTTATTACAATGAACCTGAGGAGAGTAAGTTTGACTGAAGAAAGTTATTAGACGTACACTTATTTAATACGACGGAGGGAGTAAATACGCTGCAGCGCTATTGCACACAAAATAGCTAGACTGCGACGCTAGGGGCAGCTGCATGCATGGTGCAGCCTGCCCCGCCCAGCGCCCTCTCATGCCACGCTCGGTCCAACGCTCAATGGAGTGTGCCACGCTATACCTTATCTGTTCATGGAAAAACGATGAAGCCAATCAGATTCTAGAATCATCCATCCCACGGATCGCCAAGAGCTAGCCGCGAAATCCTTCTAAGAGACGCCAACCAATCAGGTTGCAGAACAAGCCCTTCCACGGATCGCCCAGAGCCACCCGCGGAATCCTTCTAGAATACGCGATCGGACGGCCACAGTGTCGCTCTAGGGTTAGATCTACGTTCCTCATTCGGCCTTAGGGTTAGCTGGGTTTAGGATGCACTCAACAGGGTTTCACAAGTTTGACCAGACATTCAAATGTGCATAACTAATTAAAAAAATCAAAAAAATACAAAACCTTCGCATGGTGTCATGTTATGTGACATAGTTGTGAGGAAAAATATCAAACTTGGTCTATTGATCATATTTCAAAAAACCCTTCACAAAATGACCTATCTCCTCCGAGGTTTTCTGGCTTTCGGGTCAAATGACCAATGATATGGCTAGAATCAAGGCATAGTTTGTGATAATATGCCCATATTGGGCATGCATGTCTATAATGGGATGACTAACAATGTTGTAGCACAAAGTTTTCCTTTTCGACGCACAGAAAATCCATTTTCTATTTTCTGAGTGTCGAAAGAGGGGGGATTTGTGAAGCAACCACCAAATTGAAGTTTCAAAATGGTAACATCCTATTTTTCAAAAATACTAGACCACCTAGCATGTACAATTTCCCAACTTTAGTATCTCAAACCTTTTATTCCATCCCTGGTGAAAAAGACAAATCCTGCCGAATCGGGTGGAAGTGGGTAAGATATGAACTACACGTACATGATTTCATGCTGATGATTTTTTGTAAAAATCATTTTTAGGTTCACAACATGCTATTTCATCAGAGATCCAATGCTATTTTTGTGAGCCTCAGCCCCTAGCTAAGAATATTTATGAAAACCCTTCAAAAAGTTTGACCAGACATTCAAATGTGCATAACTAATTCAAAAAAATCAAAAAAATACAAAACCTTCGCATGGTGTCATGTTATGTGACATAGTTCTGAGGAAAAATATCAAACTTGGTTTTAGAAATGGTCGAAAAAAACTTGCTTAGAAATGGGGTGGTTTATCCTAGCTTTGGAGCCCGTTTCTACCACATTTTGGGTGAGGGTGAGTTGTACTTCACAAAAGGGATCAGGGTGAGGATGAGTTGTATTGTACATATGAGAAAAATGTTGTAACCTCACACAAACATAGAAAAGTGACATAGCTACATTTGTTGAAATTCAAATTTACCGTCATATTTGAATTTTGTCCAAATTATCAACAAGTGACAAATTCTTATAATAAAAAATGTTTACAACAACAACAACTGACAAATTATTACAATAACAAATGTTTACAACAATAAGTGCCAAATCCAAAGTGTATTTCTTTTGGCTCTTCTTACCCCTCGTTTTTTTCTCCTTCACGAGTTTCACACCACACAATAGGTTTATGCTCTTCTTTTTCTTACCATTACCATCTGGCCTCCCCACAGCACGTCCAAGAGTCTCCTTGACCTCCTGCACCTCCTCAACAACCTCATGATCATGATCCAGAGCCTCATCAACATGGTCACTTTGCACCAGAGCCTCAACAACATGGTCAGTTTGCACCATAGCCTCAACAACAGGCTCATTTTGCACCAGAGCCTCAACAGGCTCATTTTGCACTAGAGCCTCAACAACAGGCTCATTTTGCCCCTCATTTTGCACCAGAGCTTCCAAATCAGAAACGGTGTGCCCTAAAGCCTCAACAGTTTGCACATCATCCTCCAAAACAAGTTCAGATTGCACCTCAGCAACACCAAACATGATCTGGTTAGTTCTCTTCTTTCTATGGCCATTGATTCTTTCCCTTTTCACTGGCCAGCATTCGTCAACAACAAGAGGTGGGCCTTTTTCTCCACACTTCCTCATGAAAACAAGCAAGTTAGCTGGGGGAGAAAAATCATCAACAAGAAATGGGATAGATTTTGTATGAACATAATTTGGCTTTTCAGCAGTGTATCTCACTACAAGAAATGTGTTATTCTATGACCTTCTAATAGTGACCGTGAACAAAATCGTCATAGAGTTATGACGATTTTGCATGAGATGGTCGTAAGCAGTTCAAGAGGGCCTATACCCTAGAAAATTACGACGATTTTGCTAAAAATCGTCATAGTTACTTTAGATGAAATTATCATAATCTGGTGGAAGAAGCCAATAATGGTGTTACTTGTAGCTCACTATGACGATTTTAAATCGTCATATTGTCCAAATTAGGATAACTTGAAATGAGTAGTCGGCCACATCAACAATTGCGCCTATGTGGCGTGTCTATGTGTCAGTTTTTTACATGTCTTATCCATGTGTCAATATTCGCTCATATGTCAATATTTATTAGGATTATATTAGTCAAAAAGAGACATACGAATTATTAGGTATAATTTAGTATAATTATATTAATATATATTTTTAATAGAAAACTCAAAATTTATATTACATAAATAGGAGAATTATTAGTCAAAAAAGTATCTGTAGAGGGGTTCGAACCCACGACCAAGCGGTCAAACAAGGTCAAGCGTAACCAATAGGCCAGCCAACTACTTCTGTACATTTACAATCGCAACGTGGTTTTAATCGCAACGTCTTATACCTTTTTCAAAGTATTTGTGTCGATTCTTTGTGAGTTGCCTGCAACCAATCAGAACATAGAACTACTTTTCTCACGGATGACCCATGTAAAATCAAAATCTGAGCCGTCTAGCTCCAAACTCCCTCCCACCACCCATTTCCCTCCATCTATTACAATTTCTCCCGCCTAGCCTACTCCCCAAATTTTCGCTGGAAATGACGGAAACACCCCACAATCGCATTGCTGCACCACAAAATATCTAGGGGCAATTTCGTGAAACTATACACCTGCCAATAACTCCACGAGAACCGTAGTATCCTTCGAACCCTAGCCGATTATCCCACAGCCCTAATCTCACACACAGGCAGCCTCTCCTCTCCCTCTGTAGCCGCCCCCCCCACGTCGGTTGTACTCCGCCATCGCGGCCACGCCGGTTGCTCTCCACCATCGCCGCCACCTTCCTCTTCGGCTAGTAGCTTCCCCGAAGAATCTCACCAACCGCACCGCACCAGATCTTCTCCCCTCACCGCTGCCGCCACCACCACCCACCTCCTCTCTTTCCTTCCTATCGCGTCAGATCGACCGCGAGGCCTCCAGAGCCAGATCCCCATCGATCGAAATCCCTCAAGAGCCTCCCTTATCCTTCCAACCCCGCATCGACCAGAGCCCTCCCGAGCCAGATCCCCACCTCTCTTCGTCAGGGGGCTAGCCGCCGCAGACGCTCCTCCATCCCCCTATGCTGCCGTCGGGAGCCTCATCGTCGAGTACGCGGGGCCTAGAGAGTCCACTTCGAGTACCTCACCTACTTCGAGTACCACGTCATGGGGGTGGGGTGGGTGGGGGGTTGCTCCTCTACGGATCCTTCACCGAGCTCGAGGACGCAGATCAGGCTGTCGAGAACCTGTTGCTATGGAGGTAGGAGGCGGCGCAGGTGGAGATGGGGAGGTCGCCAGGGTTGCCAACGCCCACTCCTTCATCATCAAGCTCCATTCGGTGGTTCTTTCAAGGATCGCAAGAACACATCAAGCTCCGACAAGATCTCATCCAGTGAGTCTGTTTAAGTTGGTTCAATTATCTTTAAACTAAAATGAACACGGCGTAGGTTCAATTAGATTAGAACCAATCAGTTTTGACATAGGTTTGAATTTGTGTATATATTTATCAGCAAGAGTGCATACGTACTCTTTATTCTTTTCAGTTTGATGGTCACATGACACTAAGTTTTTGTGGTTATGCTTGTCCGCTTAATAAATGGACCTTGCCAATTGACGGTTTTTCTTAGAACAAGGTTTGGGAAATTCTGTATATTTGGTCAACTCTTGTGGTTAATCACACTTCCATTCCTTGCAGTACAGCCGAACTAGAGGAAGAAGAGACATGATTATCCATACATTACTGAGTTGCTGGTCTCACTTGTATGTCACTTGTATCCTCCATCGACCTCAAGTCATCATCTTATAGTACTGCTGCTATAGATTAAGTATCCAGTCCCTCTTCTACAGCAATGTCATGACCGTATACTGTATTCCTTAATTTATAACTATTGTGTAGACTTGCTTCTACGGTTCCTTCTTTAATATATTCTTACTGTGTAACTGTAGCATAAATGTATTCTTATTCTTATATTTGTGCACTTCTTATACAAGAAATAGACTTGCTTCTGCAGTTTATTCTTTCTATTCATCGGAGATATGCTATACAGCAGCACTTCCTCTAGTAGCAGTAGCAGTACGGTAGGAAATGACCTCTAGCGTGGTAAGGAGAAATGTAATTTGTAGTTAGCAATGATCTGTACCAAATGTTAGATGTTTCACTTGTTTATTTTGTTAAGGTTTTAGAGTAATTTGCAGATCTTTACTAAAGAAATTACCTAGTTATCCCTCATATGCCATGTTACTATTTGGGTGCTGCTGCTTTTCATATTTTACCCACATAATAGTTTCCATAGACTTACTTTTTAAATAAAGGCTTTAACTTATCACTTCTATTGTTGCTTAACTAAGTTTAGCATGACTGATATATCGATACATGCTTGTAGCAGGCTACTGTGAATTGAGAAGACGTGGAGATCGCAGGTACTCCCAAATCTGCGGGGCTGGGGTTCTCTTGTTCGTTGCATCTACCTTGACATCGGATGTATCATGCGCAAGCTCCCTGCTAGTGAGTTCCAGACCGTCCACCGCGACATGATTCTAGGTTAGATGGATTGATTACACCTTCCCTGCAGTTTGAGTTTGATGGATTGTTCATTTTGATTTATCCGATGCTAGCTTTGATGGTAAATTTAGTCCTGATTAGATGATAAGTTTAGTGCTGGTTATCTGACCAGGTTTTTTGTGTGTGGAAAAACATCTTGTATCCATGTTCTCTGGTTATCTGGACCAAGATCTCCTGCTAGCTGTGTTTCTCTCCTATATCACTGCATTTTCTAGTGTATATTAATTACTGCTGACCTGTGTCACTCCTTCCAAATCAAATATATGAAAAACTTTCCATGACATCCAGCAACAAACACATGTTATGTTTAACAGTTTATGAATTGGTACCATGGCTAGTTTCTATTCATATGTCTATACAAAAGGATGAGAAAATGATGATTACATCATGCTTGTTTATCTGTTGTCATGTTTGTTTATGTACAGGTTTGAGAGGTTATTGCTGATGTTCCCGAAGTTGCCTGGAGCCGGAACAACTATCCCCTTTGTCCTGTAGTTGATAAACAGAAGGATGGTCTGGATTCTCAAATTTGATATCTTTGGTCCCTCTTTTGTGCATTATTAATGTCAATTACTAAAGTATTGCCTGATGTTTGTTTGTTTATTTGTAGGATGTTTGAGACAAATACAACAACATTGCAAGAAAGAATGTCCTTTGGAGGAAGTTACATGGTGTCATCTCTACTTAATTGTAATAGTACTATTGTGTGTGAACCTGGTTGTAATAGTACTATTGTGTGTGAACCTGGTTGTATGTCATGGTGTCTTGTAATTCAAATGGAGTCAGATCTATTCAGTTATTTAGATTCTACCTACTGTTTCATTGTATATTTATTAGAAAATTTACCTTATTTAATATGTGTTTGATATATATAATTGGGCAACTAAACCTAAGGAGGCCAAGACCCAAACAGTGTTGCACTATCAAAAGTCTGCATATGTTTTGTAACAAGGCCATGGCCCATAAAATTCTGGATAAAAAGCTTGAAAATATACAATTAATGGACGTGAAAGGGACAAAGCCCACCAATAGTTGATCCTAAAAAGGCCATGGCCTAGAAGAATAAAATGGTCTTGGCCCATATAAGAAACCAAACTAGACTGGGCCGAATTTGCATTGCGACGGTCCCATTTCGTCATAGTTTTGCCACGTCGAATCGGCCACGTAGGATCTGACCTGGCATAGCTAGATGGTCCATGACGATATTGAATCGTCATAGAAGTTATGACGATCCAATATCGTCATAGACAGTTATGACGATTTTATAAAAAACGTCGTTATAGTTCATTTGCGACGCTCAGCTTTCGACGATCTTATTTTCGTCATAGGATCGTCATAGATGGACTACTGTGATGATTCTGTGACGAAAATGGAGGGTCATAGAAGCCTAGATTCCTTGTAGTGTCTGCACTTGGTAGAGCCAGCTCGGTGTCCAAGTTCTTCACAGAGTTTGCATATATTCTTGTTACCTTTTTGGGCCCTTTTTTGTAGGGATTCGTAGCATGGAAAACAAAAAAAATCTATCGCATACAAACAAACAAGCCAAGATCTATCTACTAGATTGTAGCAACGAGTCGATGGAATAACTTACCCTCAAAGATTCCAAAGTGTTTAACGAGAGCGGATTCTCGTGGGTGATGTAGTCGTACTCTTCCCGATCTCAAGATCGCGTAGACGATCCTTCCGGCGCTGTGTTCCGGCAGCGCTCCCGCAGTCGGTCACACGTTCGGTACTCGACGAAGACCTTCATCTCCCTTGTTCCAGCAGGCAGCGGAGGTTGTAGCACTCTCCTCGCAATTCCGGCAGCACAACGGCGTGGTACCGGAAGTAGAGGGGAGATCCCGCAGGGCTTCGCCTTAATCCGGAGCGAGTATGGTGGAGTATGAGAAAGCTATTAGTGGTCTAGGGATTAGACACACCAATTAGAAGGCTCTAAACAGAAGGCTAGTGCAATTAGAAGCTCTAAACCAAAACGGCTCTAAACCGGAGATTAGAGGATAGGAACTTGTGTGTATAGAGGAGGAGGCCATGCCCCTCCTTTTATAGGTGGGAGGGGCGGCCAAGGGGAGGGGAGTCCCTCCCCAAGTCAGCCTTGGTTGGCGCGCCGGCTTGGAGAGGAGGGACTCCTCCCCCAAGTCGGTTTTGCCTCCTCTTGCTTGTTTCCCACAGTTTCCTGTTTTAGCCGTTTGACTTTCAAACTGGCCATTTGACTTTTCTGTTTTAGGATTCAATTTAATCCTTTATTTGGAACAGCAAGAACACTTAGTACATGATGCAATCATTCCAATATGTAATGACACATTCATGTACCCCTTCCCCCCCGGAGTGCCGGACATTCCGGAACCTTCTAGAACATTCCTGATGAAAACACCGGAATCATTCCCGAACTCCGAAACGGGACTTTCCTTATATGAATCTTATTCTCCGGACCATTCCGGATCACCTCGTGATATCCCGGATCCCATCCGAGACTCCGAACAACATTCGGTCTCTTTCTCATAATACCATAACTACTCAAACAATGTCGAATCCTTAAGTGTGTCTCCCTACGGTTCGTGAATTATGCGGACATGATCGAGACACTTCTCCGAACAATAACCAATAGAGGAATCTAGAAATTCATATGACTCCCACATATTTCTACGATTACTTTGCGATCGAATGAACCACTTACATACGATACCAATTTCCCTTTGTCTCACGATAGTTTACTTATCTGAGGTTATGATCGTCGGTATCTCTGCATACCTAGTTCAACCTCGTTACCGATAAGTACTATTTTCTCGTTACCGTGATATGTGATCCCTTGTGAGCCAGTCACATGCTTGCAAGCTAATTGGATGACATTCCACCGAGAGGGCCCAGAGTATATCTATTCGTCATATGGATGGACAAATCCCACTCTTGATCCATGTGTCTCAACCAATACTTTCCGAACACTCAATGCCACCTTTATAGCCACCCAGTTACGGTGTGGTGTTTGATGTCATCAAAGCATCCATCCGGTAAAGGTGATATGCATGATCTCATGGTCGAAGGAATTAGGTTACTATGTATCAGAAATCATATAGCAATTGAACTATTGAAATGACTTGATCTTTATGCTACGCTTATCTATAGGAGTATGTCCACCATATCATTCTCCTAACGATATGATCTTGTTGTTGATAACATCTCAATGTTCATGATAGGGAAACCACAATAATTTATCAACCAACAAGCTAGTGAAGTATAGAGGCTATACTAGGGACTTCAAATTAAGTTTACAAATCACACAAGTATTAATGTTTCCTTGTTAATACTATTATAGCATGAATGTAAACATTTATCATAAACACAAAGATATAATAATAACTTCATTTATTATTGCCTCTAGGGCATATCTCCAACAGTCTCCCACTTGCACTAGAGTCATCTAATCTAGATTACATGGTAATATACCGAACCCCCATGGCAGTTTGGTGTTGGTCATGTTTTGCCCTCGGGAGAGGTTTAGTCAACGGATCCGCCACATTCAGATCTGTGTGTACTTTGCAAATCTTTATATCCCCATCCTGGATATGTTCTCGAATAGCGTGAAAACGTAGCTTGATGTGCTTCAGCTTCTTGTGTGACCTTGGTTCTTGCGCATTGGCTATGGCGCCCATGTTATCACAGTAGATAGACATTGGGTCCAGCGCACTAGGAACCACACCCAGCTCTGTAATGAACTCTTTCATCCATATCGCTTCTTGTGAAGCCTCCGAAGCAGCCATGTATTCCGATTCAGTTGAAGATCTCGCCACAACGCTTTGCTTTGCACTCCTCCAGCTAATTGCTGCACCATTCAAAATAAATACGTATCCAGATTGTGATTTAGAATCATCCGGATCGGTGTTCCAACTAGCATCGGTGTAACCATTAACAACGAGTTGTTCATCACCTCCATAAGAAAGAACCATATCCTTAGTTCTTCTCAAGTACTTAAGGATGTTTTTGACCGCTGTCCAATGATCCACTCCTGGATCACTTTGATATCTGCTAGTTAAACTAACAGCATATGCAATGTCGAGCCTAGTACATAGCATGGCATACATTAGAGATCCTATGGCTGAGGCATAGGGAGTCTTACTCATCCTTTCTCTATCTTCTGCCGATGTCGGACTTTGAGTTTTACTCAAGGTCGTATTGGGCAACATGGGCAAGAACCCTTTCTTGCTATCTTCCATTCCAAACCTCTTTAGAACTTTGTCCAAATATGTACTCTATGACAATGATATTAGGCGTTTCGATCTATCTCTATAAATCTTTATGCCTAATATGTAAGCTGCTTCGCCAAGATCCTTCATTGAAAAACTATTATTCAAATATTCTTTGACACTATTAAGAAGGTCTACATCATTCCCAATCAACAATATGTCATCCACATATAGTATTAGGAATGCTACAGAGCTCCCACTCACTTTCTTGTAAATACAAGCTTCTCCATAAGTTTGTATAAAACCAAAACTTTTGATTACCTTATCAAAACGTTGATTCCAACTTCGGGATGCTTGCTTCAATCCATAGATGGACCGTTGAAGTTTGCATACCTTGTTAACATCTTTAGGATCGACAAAACCTTTGGGTTGCATCATATACAACTCTTCATCAATATCTCCATTGAGGAATGCTGTTTTGACATCCATCTGCCATATCTCATAATCATAATATGCAGCGATTGCTAACATAATCCTCACAGACTTTAGCTTCGCTACCGGTGAGAAAGTCGCATCGTAGTCAACTCCTTGAATTTGTCGAAACCCTTTTGCGACAAGTCGAGCTTTATAGACAGTAACATTACCATCAGCATCTGTTTTCTTCTTGAAAATCCATTTGTTCTCGACAGCCTTCCGGCCATCCGGTAAGTCCACCAAAGTCCATACTTGGTTTTCGTACATGGATCCAATCTCGGATTTCATGGCTTCTTGCCATTTATTGGAATCTAGGCTCATCATTGCTTCCTCATATGTCTCGGGGTCATCGGTGTTGTCCACCAACATGACACTCATAACGGGATCATACCAATCTGGAGTGGTACGAATTCTCGTTGACCTCCGAGGCTCTGTAGCAACTTCAACCGAAGTTTCATGATCACCATCATTAGCTCCCTCTCTAATTGGTGTAGGCACCACAGGGATTTCTTACGGTGCTGCGCTACTCGCAATTTCGAGAGAAGGTTCGACAACCTCGTCGAGTTCTAC
This sequence comes from Avena sativa, assembly GCA_916181665.1. Taxonomy (NCBI): domain Eukaryota; kingdom Viridiplantae; phylum Streptophyta; class Magnoliopsida; order Poales; family Poaceae; genus Avena; species Avena sativa. The sequence continues at coordinate 442,239,792 of OV702282.1, read as the reverse complement.
TTTCCTTCCAGTCACTTCTTTCGAGAGATATTCCTTCTCTAGAAAGGATCCATTCTTGGCAACGAAGATTTTGCCTTCGGATCTATGATAGAAGGTATACCCAATAGTTTCCTTCGGGTATCCTATGAAGACGCATTTTTCCGCTTTGGGTTCAAGCTTGTCCGGCTGTAACTTCATTACATAGGCTTCGCATGCCCAAACTTTAAGGAACGACAATTTAGGTTTCTTCCCAAACCATAATTCATACGGTGTCGTTTCAACGGATTTAGATGGTGCCCTATTTAAAGTGAATGCGGCTATTTCTAATGCATAACCCCAAAATGATAGCGGTAAATCTGTAAGTGACATCATAGAACGAACCATATCTAAGAGAGTTCGAATACGACGTTCGGACACACCATTACGCTGTGGTGTTCCCGGCGGTGTCAACTGTGAAAGTATTCCGCATTTCTTCAAATGCTCGCCAAACTCGTAACTTAGATATTCACCTCCACGATCAGAACGTAGAAATTTAATCTTCTTGTTACGTTGATTCTCTACCTCACTTTGAAACTCCTTAAACTTCTCGAAAGTTTCGGACTTATGTTTCATGAAATAGATATACCCATATCTACTCAAGTCATCCGTGAAGGTAAGAACATAATGATAACCATTGCGCGATGCTACACTCATTGGACCACACACATCGGTATGTATGATTTCCAATAAGACTGTAGCTCGCTCCATCATACCAGAAAATGGAGTCTTAGTAATTTTTCCCATCAGACATGCTTCGCATCTTTCAAGTGATTCAAAATCAAGTGATTCAAGAAGTCCATCGGAATGGAGTTTCTTCATACGTTTCACTCCAATGTGACCAAGAAGACAGTGCCACATATAGGTCGAATTATCGCTTGATTTCAAACATTTAGCCTCAATGTTGTTGATATGTGTATTTCCACTATCGAGATTCAATAAGAATAGACCATCTATCAAAGGTGCATGTGCATAAAACATATTACTCATATAAATCGAACAACCATTATTCTCGGATTTAAACAAGTAACCGTCTCGCAATAAACAAGATCCCGATATAATGTTCATGCTCAACGCAGGCACCAAATAACAATTATTTAAGTATAAAACTAATCCCGATGGTAGATGAAGGGGTAGCGTGCCGACCGCGATCACATCAACCTTTGATCCGTTTCCCACGCGCATCGTCACCTCGTTCTTCGCTAGCTTCCGTTTATTCTGCAGCACCTGTTTCGAGTTACAAATATGAGCAACCGAACCAGTATCAAATACCCAGGCACTACTACGAGTACTAGTGAGATACACATCAATAACACGTATATCGGATATACCTTTCTTCTTGATGTTGCCGTTCTTCAAATCCGCCAAGTACTTTGGGAAATTCCGCTTCCAGTGACCTTCTCCCTTGCAGTAAAAGCACTCAGTATCAGGCTTGGGTCAAGCCTTGGTCTTCTTCGCCGGCGTGGTAACTTTCTTACCACCCTTCTTGAAGTGTCCCTTTTGCTTAGACTTGCCTTTCTTGAATTTGGTGGTCTTATTGACCAACAACACTTGGTGCTCTTTCTTGATCTCCACTTCTGCAGATTTCAACATGGCAAAGAGTTCTGGCAACGTCTTGTTCATGTTCTGCATGTTGTAGTTCATCACAAAGTTCTTGTAACTTGGTGGTAGTGATTGTAGGACGCGGTAAATCCCCAAAGCATTAGGAATCACTATACCCAAGCTTTGAAGTTTGTTTGCGTGCCCAGACATCTTAAGCACATGCTCACTGACGGAGCTGCCCTCTTCCATCTTGCAGTTAAAGAACTTTTCAGAAGCCTCATAGCTTTCAATTGCCGCATGAGTCTCAAAAATCAATTTGAGATCCTCGACAATATCATATGGGTCTGAATCCTCAAAACTTTTCTGAAGCTCCGATTCCAAACCATACAAGATAGCACACTGAACTATGGAGTACTGATTCTTCCGAGCGAGGTAAACATTCTTTACTTCATCGGGAGCATCATCTGCAGGTGGGTCACCCAGCGGTGCATCCAGCACATAGGTCAAATTACCAGCTGTAAGGACAATCCTCAAATTGCGGAACCAATCCGCGAAGTTGCTTCCATTGTTTTTCAACTTTTCTTTCTCTAGGAACGCATTAAAATTGATGGTAGGGGCTGCCATTGATCTACAACATATTTGCAATAGTTTAGACTAAGTTTATGACAAATTGAGTTCAAATTAATTAATAAAGTTAATCTAGGTGAACTCCCACTCAAAACAATATCCCTCGCATTGTTTTAGTGATCACACGAACCAAATCCACCACATCAACACTGATCATCATGAGAGTTGATATAGTTTCAATGGCGAACAATCAACATGTTCATCATATCACGTGGTGCTTCGAAACAACAAGCTTTAGCAACGGTGCTAACTAAGGGTGAACACTTTATGACTTGAAATTCATGTGCATGAGGGATCATCTTATAATGCTACCGTCGTCTACTAAGCAATACAAGATGCATAAAGGATTAACATCACATGCAATTCATAATATGTGATATGATATGGCCTTTCTTCTTCGTGCTTCCGATCTCTATCTTCAACCACGAACATGATCTCCATCATCACCGGCATTGCATCAAGGTCAATGACGCCTCTCCATGGTTGTCGTTCACCGGCTTCAACTATTACAACTACTTTGAATAGACACGCGGGTCTTAACATAAATTAAAGACAACCATATGGCTCCTGCCGGTTGCCAACTTACAATATGGAACATTGCATACATCAAATATTATCACAATCATGGCCATATCACATCACTGCACACCCCTGCAAAACAAAGTTAGACGCCTCTACTTTCTTTGCATATTTTACGTGGTTTGGGGCTTTCAATAAGTGTCGTTCTAACTTACGAACAAGAACCACAACATTGATACTAGCATTGTTGATCACCCGTTGTAAATTGGATCTTAACTATGCTAGGAGAAACAGGCACCCGCAAAGCCACTTATGCAATACAAGTTGCATGTCAATCGTGGAACAAGTCTCATGAACGATGTCATGTAAGGTTAGCCCGGGCCGCTTCATCCCAACATACCGCAAGATGCAAAGTACACAAGAAGCAATCGACAATAAAAGCATCAACGCCCACAATGACCATTGTGTTCTACTCGTGCAACAGATCTACATATAGACATGGCTCTGATACCACTGTAGGGATTCGTAGCATGGAAAACAAAAATTTTCTATCGCATACAAACAAACAAGACAAGATCTATCTACTAGATTGTAGCAACGAGTCGATGGAATAACTTACCCTCGAAGATTCCAAAGTGTTTAACGAGAGCGGATTCTCGTGGGTGATGTAGTCGTACTCTTCCCGATCTCAAGATCGCGTAGACGATCCTTCCGGCGCTGCGTTCCGGCAACGCTCCCGCAGTCGGTCACACGTTCGGTACTCGACGAAGACCTTCCTCTCCCTTGTTCCAGCAGGCAGCGGAGGTTGTAGCACTCTCCTCGCAATTCCGGCAGCACAACGGCGTGGTACCGGAAGTAGAGGGGAGATCCCGCAGGGCTTCGCCTTAAGCCGGAGCGAGTATGGTGGAGTATGAGAAAGCTATTAGTGGTCTAGGGATTAGACACACCAATTAGAAGGCTCTAAACCGAAGGCTAGTGCAATTAGAAGCTCTAAACCAAAACGGCTCTAAACCGGAGATTAGAGGATAGGAACTTGTGTGTCTAGAGGAGGAGGCCCTGCCCCTCCTTTTATAGGTGGGAGGGGAGTCCCTCCCCAAGTCGGCCTTGGTTGGCGCGCCGGCTTGGAGAGGAGGGACTCCTCCCCCAAGTCGGTTTTGCCTCCTCTTGCTTGTTTCCCACAGTTTCCTGTTTTAGCCGTTTGACTTTCAAACTGGCCATTTGACTTTTCTGTTTTAGGATTCAATTTAATCCTTTATTTGGAACAGCAAGAACACTTAGTACATGATGCAATCATTCCAATATGTAATGACACATTCATGTACCCCTTCCCCCCCCCGGAGTGCCGGACATTCCGGAACCTTCTAGAACATTCCTGATGAAAACACCGGAATCATTCCCGAACTCCGAAACGGGACTTTCCTTATATGAATCTTATTCTCCGGACCATTCCGGATCACCTCGTGATATCCCGGATCCCATCCGAGACTCCGAACAACATTCGGTCTCTTTCTCATAATACCATAACTACTCAAACAACGTCGAATCCTTAAGTGTGTCTCCCTACGGTTCGTGAATTATGCGGACATGATCGAGACACTTCTCCGAACAATAACCAATAGAGGAATCTGGAAATTCATATGGCTCCCACATATTTCTACGATTACTTTGCGATCGAATGAACCACTTACATACGATACCAATTTCCCTTTGTCTCACGATAGTTTACTTATCCGAGGTTATGATCGTCGGTATATCTGCATACCTAGTTCAACCTCGTTACCGATAAGTACTATTTTCTTGTTCCCGTGATATGTGATCCCTTGTGAGCTAGTCACATGCTTGCAAGCTAATTGGATGACATTCCACCGAGAGGGCCCAGAGTATATCTATCCGTCATATGGATGGACAAATCCCACTCTTGATCCATGTGTCTCAACCAATACTTTACGAACACTCAATGCCACCTTTATAGCCACCCAGTTACGGTGTGGTGTTTGATGTCATCAAAGCATCCATCCGGTAAAGGTGATATTCATGATCTCATGGTCGAAGGAATTAGGTTACTATGTATCAGAAAGCATATAGCAATTGAACTATTGAAATGACTTGATCTTTATGCTACGCTTATCTATAGGAGTATGTCCACCATATCATTCTCCTAACGATATGATCTTGTTGTTGATAACATCTCAATGTTCATGATAGGGAAACCACAATCATTTATCAACCAACAAGCTAGTGAAGTATAGAGGCTATACAAGGGACATCAAATTAAGTTTACAAATCACACAAGTATTAATGTTTCCTTGTTAATACTATTATAGCATGAATGTAAACATTTATCATAAACACAAAGATATAATAATAACTTCATTTATTATTGCCTCTAGGGCATATCTCCAACATTTTTGTCTTGGAATCTTTCTTTTCATCTTTCTTTCCCTTCTTGCTGCTCCCACCTTTCTCAAACCAAGCCTTGAATCTACTCTGCTTGGGCCAGCCAGCCTTTCTTTTCATCAAAGGAGGACACAAGGAGAACTGAATGTCCACTTCAGGCCACTGAGACTGATCTTTAAGTGTTGAAATTGGTGTTCCATATGCATCCTTGAATTTTGCTACAGAATAATACTCATGCAAATATGGGTGCATATTTAGCTTGTGTTTGGAGGCCAAGAAAAGTATGGCATGCTCACAAGGCTTCCCAGTGTGTTGCCACTCAAGGCATGTGCATTCATGCAATTGAGTGTCAACAACATGCCTCCTGCCAGTCTTTGTATCTCTGACTTCAGCACCCCACAATGAGGATTTCTCAACACGCAAATGTGCAAGATTTCTGCTCCTGTTGACCACCTGCTGCACAACATCAGGAAGCTTATCTCCTTGAAGAACATCACCAAGCCTTCTTCTCAATTCCCACAACCTCATGATCATGATCCTGATCCTGATCTGGTCAACCATGTCATGGACAGGCAAGTCTTTTAACTCCTTCTCTTTGTTGTTGAAACTTTCTGCCAAATTATTGTTGATATGATCACATTTGATGGCAGTGTTAAAACCAGACCTGTACCATAAAAGAGAATGGTAGGTTTCCAACCATGTACAAAACTTGACCCTATCCTCCTCAGAGCATGCCGCCTTAATCTTCTCAAGGTGATATGAATGTGTCTGCCTAGTGTAAGATCTTGCAGCTGGCCACATGCGTCCAAAATCATCTCCTCTGAATTTTTTGATCAAATTCATCCACATATGGACGAAGAACTCCCTCTGCTTAGCATGAGGGAAAACAATCTTCACTGCATTTTCTAAACCTTTACATGCATCTGTGTGCACTGCCAATGGAGAGACTGGCCCTATGCATCTTTTCAACTACATCATGAACCATGTCCATGATGCCTCTGTCTCAGACTAAAACATGCCAATAGCTACAGGGAACATCCAATTGTGTCCATCTAAAGCATTGCATGCTGCTAGTTGACCATTCCACTTTCCAGTCAAGAAAGATGAGACTATACTCAAATATGGACGACACCCTTCTTTGAAGCCATCGATGCAAGGCTTTAAAGCCATGAAGAATTTAGAGAAGAAGACTTTCCCATCAGCTGTTACCTCAGTATCTATCTCCACAACACTGCCAGGTGACCTCTTCTCTACTTCTGCTTTGAAGTTATAAAGCATTCGAAAGGTATTTGCCCAATCACCATATAGCTCTTTCATTGCCCTTTGCTTTGCCTTCCACACTGTAGTATAATTCAGCTTAATGGGGTACTGCTTTTCCAAGTCTATTTTCAGTCTCTTTGCAGTGTTGTTTGGTGTTGAGGCTAAAATGGGCTTGATCTTTTCGGCAACCCATAATTGTGATGTCATCTTTGTAACTGTTTTAGAACTTGTAATGCAAGTATGAGGTTTTGGAATTTGATTCACTCTTATTGTCGTTCCATCAGGTTGGCGTCTAGCAGATATATACCACTTGCAAGGCTTGGCACCACCATCATAACCTATGCATTTTGCATAGAACTTCTTTTTATCAGTCCACATAGTCTTGGTAGCAAACTCACGTTTGACTGCATATGTCCTGAAACACATCCTGAATTCATCCATGCTTGGAAACAATCTCCCAACTTCAATAACTGGGCCTCTTTGTCATAAACTGTTACTAGCTCATCATCATGTGCATCATCTACATGAACTGCAGCATTTTCCAACAACTCTAGATCAATATCTGCCTCTTCATCTCTTAAATGGTTGTCACCATCATTTGCAGCTTCATCCCTCTTCTTCTCCTTGTCTCTGTCATCTATAGGAATGCCAAAAAGCTTTGCCATTTCAATGTCATCTATTGGTGCAATGACCAAATCAGTCCGGTCATGTATCTGAACTGAGTTCCAATCAACAGTTACAATCCTTTGTGCATTACCATCTGCAGCCTCCCCTTGTGCATTAGCATCATCGTCCTCCACTGCTAACACTTCCAACTCAGTAAGTATAGGCATTACTTGCCTTTGTATAGCCCAATCATCCTTGACCATCTGAGTAGCCACCTTCGAGGCCACATATCCAACCCTCAAATCAGGTTCCAGATCAATGAGTTGTGCTAAAAACAGAACAGTTTTGCTTGTCCAACCGTTTTGCTCATCGATTTCATCAACTATATGTTCACCTGTCTCAACCCTAACATAGTCACATTTGTAATCATCAAATCGTAACAAAGAAACTTCTTGCTCTGGCCCCCAAACCACACTATCCCCAATTTTTTCCACCATTTTCCTCACTGCCTCCTCTCCCATGTTTATTAGCTCTTGGGGATCAACATCTTCTAATTCCACCTCCCATTTAACAACCATGTCTCTCTCAATGATCTGCGTGCTGCCATCAACTAAAACAGCCCTAGAGGGAAAGAAATTGATGCGAAATTCGAAGGTTTGGCACACAACATCGTCTCCCCTGTTTTTGGCGGGCACTCTGAGCTAGCGGAAGCGAACAAAGAGCTCAACCTTAGATAAATTAAGTGCAGAGATACGGGATATACCGATTAGAAGTCCCCTCTCCATGCTCCATATCGTTCCCCCTCGCCCCGTTCAGCACACCCTCGCCTCCACAATCTAGCATTAATGGGCACGCTCAGATATCGAACTGAGAAGAATGGGAGAGGAATTAGCTTTCAAATGGCACTCACCACCTTCGCCGTCGAATGAAAGCGCCGCCGCCTAAATTAATTGTCGTGCCGCCGCCGGCTCCGAGAATGATGGGTGAGGTCCGCCGCCGCTGTCGGGGAAGCTACAGTCAGTGTGGGACGCGCGCTCTCGGTCGGAACCAGATGGTTTTACTAGCTTGACTGGCTGTCCCAACCAACCGGTTTGGCTTAACCCTAATCTTGGAACAAAGTTAAATGTGTCCTTACGACCGTTTTATGGCCTGTGTGGCCCTGGGATATTAGCTGCCTCACAACCGTCGCATGCGAGCTATTCTTTGCAACGATGTCGCTTTCCTTCCAATTCCACGTAAAGACGTCGCATAGGAGCTATAAGCCCCTTCTTTTATAAGAAGAATGCTTCATAGATTTCTCACTATGGTGATGCTGCAAGTTTCCACCATGATTAGGCATGGCTTAGGCTAGCGTCCCAGGTGTTTCTCTAACACATATACATAACTCCATGGACCTACAAGCTACCCTTTCATTTCACACCGACGACATCCGCAAAAAAAAGAGCATGACATCAACTGGGTACAATGTACAAGTACAATGTTGAAAGCGTTCCCCATGACAACATGGTTCTGCTAATTCCAATGTATAAGTGCAGCATATACAACATAGATGACACAATGGTTCATAGTCATAACATGGTGTGAGCATGTTCCAAGTCAACCCAAACAAAGCATCAAAGGATAATACCACAATACTATGCTTTTGTATGCTAAAACAATGCATTATCCTTTCAAGGCATATTAAGCAATCATAATTGTTTGGAACAATCCATGATACAACAATAATAACTAAGCATAAGGTCAAAATAACAACTAGCATGGCATGATAAAGTCTAAGTCACAGTCAAAGCAAGCTCCTCTTGTACTACTAAAGCAAGAACTTCCTACTCCTTTCCAACACCAATCAACTTATTTGAAACAACACTGCGAGAACGGGGGTCAAACTACTTTATTCAAGCAAACTAAGCAAACAAAAACCAAAACCAAAAACTAAGACACTCCAAGAACAACACAACAGTGCATAAAACAATAAAAACGAAGTTCTAGAAAGACCTGAGATTTTTATTGATGAAGAAGGGGATGCCTTGGGAATCCCCAAGCTTTGACGCCTGTACCTCTTAAATGTTTCTTGGGGTGACACGGGGTAGCATCCCCAAGCTTGATGTTTTGTCCATTGTTCATCTCATTACTCTACACCTGGAAATTTTCCTTCATACAAAACTTCACACAATCTTCATTAGCAACATTAGTGCATTCAAAAGATAATAGACCTTTGGGTTTTAGTTTTAAAACAGCAAAATTTTCACTAAAGATACAAGCTACTTTATAAATTCCATAAAAAAATCTCAATTTCCCAAAAATAACTCAAAAAGGAATCAATAAGAAGAAAATGCAAATAATGGCAGAAATCTGTCAAAACTTTCCAGTAGGTAGAAACCGAATTTTTCGAAGACCTTATGTTGCTCAAATCAAAAAATGTTTAACTAAAGAAACTTATCTAACAACCTGGGCGATTTATTCAGAAAATTACAGGTCAATTCGACTTACAGAGATTTTACTCCCCAAATCTTACTTCCCTCTCATTAGAGGTTATTCTTGGCACAAAAATCAAACAAAAATGATAAGGAGAAGTTATTATATAAGTAATAACTTTCAACACTCAAGAAAACTATTGGGTTATGTCCCAAGAGGTACTTTTCTTTAACGCCTTTAAGTTAGGCATGAAAATCTGAGAAGATGCTCACATAAGAAATATGAATTGAAGTAAAAAAGAGCATCAAAAAGAAAATTTAAAACACATTTAAGTCTAACCCACTTACTATGCATATGAATCTTGTACGCAAATAAATTCACAAAGAACAAAGTGACAAGCATAGGAAGATAAAACAAGAGTAACTTCAAAACTTTCAGCACATAGAGAGGTGTTTCAGTACCATGAAAACTTCTACAAACAAATTTCCTCTCTCATAATAATTTTCAGTGGACTTATTAATAAACTCAACAATATAACTATCATATAAAGTATGCTTTTCATGATCTACAAACACATAATTTTTATCAAGATCAAAAATAGTGGAATTAAAACATTTAAACCCTCTTTTAACAACTTTATAACAAGGTGACTAATCATTCAATATAGGACCATCATCTATAGTTTTATCATAAACATTTTCTAAGAAAAACTATTTAGTACCCTGCATTTCGAAGCTAGGCACAAATAAGGGATTATCATAGATAACAGGAGCATAATTATTATTACAAGTATTACCCATAGTAGATATTTCAAAAGAATCCACAGGAACATAACATTCATCCTCCTTTGGTAAGCATGGGGGACAATCAAATAATGTAAGGGATAAACATTTACTCTCATTAGAAAGTAGGCATGGGTAGCTAATCCATTCTTCCTCCTTTTGTTCATCACTCTCCTCCTCTTTTTCATCTAATGAGCTGTCAGGTTCATCAATTTCTTCTTCCATAGGCTCCTGCAAGGCATTAGTCTCTTCTTCTTGTGGAAAGCATCTATTAAAATGTTCAAGAATATATCCATTTTCTTCCATGTAATTATCAAAGAAAAATTTAATTATATCATAAACCTCATATTCATTAGGTGAATCATCACTATTTTCAAGCAAACTAGCAAGTTCAAATGCACCCTTCTAAGCAATAAATTCTTCAATTTGTTCCACATCATAAAAGTCATAATTTCCTTTAACATAAGAAGATATGGGTAACATTATCATTATACTCACATTGAAAAGGGAGGTGTTTATACCTCCTACAGCAACAAGATTTATCAAAGCAATAAGTAACATTATAAGTAGAGCACACGCCTCTAGCAATAGTATTTAACTTATCAATTTGTTCCCATTAGTGTTTCCCTTTTTGTGACAAGCGGTGTTCCTTATTATAATACTTTTGTTCTTCTGTGAACCCACCTTGCCAATAAGAACTAGTTTCAAAGAAACCATCCAGTGATAGAAATCATGACAAAACAAGGCAATAACAGACCAACAACTATAGTAGGAACTAATTTTTTTTGTGTTTTTGAAAGAAAGAAACAAGCAAAACGAAGCAAAAGAAACTAAGCAAAACAAAAACTTAGTAAAGAGAATGGTTTTGAAGGACTCCCCTTGTGAAGCCGTCCTTAGCCTCCACGGCAACGGCACCAGAAAAAGGCTTGATGCGACTCAGATAACTATAGAGCTTCGTTGGGAAACCTAAAGAGGAAGGTATGATGAGTACACCAACAAGTTTTTCACTCAGTAACAAACCAAGGTTATCGAACCAGTAGGAGGAAGGCAACGACTCAAAGGTGTTGCTAGCAACCTAGAAACCTGCACAACACAAACTCAAGACTTTGCCCCAACGAACAGTGAGGTTGTTAATCTCACCGATTTGCTGAAAACAAAGGATTAACTGTATGGTGTGGAAGGTAATGGTGGTCTGCAAAAAGTAAACAGTAAAAGTGGAAGATGTATCAATGGTAAAGATTGGACCAGGGTCCATAGTTCACTTGAGATGTTCTCCTTAAGATCAACAACATGGCATGCTGGGTAAACAAATTACAGCGGGGCAATTAACATGACAGAGCAAGGCATAACAATGCAATACTAGACATTCATGATCCTATGAGATTTGATTGGGCATTACAACAATATACATAGACCGTCATCCAACTGCATCTATGACTAGTAATCCACCTTCAGGTTATCATCCGAACCACCTCCAGTATTAAGTTGCAAGCAACAGATAACTGCTTTAAGCAAGGTGTGTAAAGTAAATAATACACTTGTTCCATGAACAAGAGATCGTTGTTTTCTCCCTAGTAGCAATAGCACATCTACAACCTTAGATATTTCTGTCACTTCCCCAGATTAAATAGAGGCATGAACCCACTATCGAGCATAAATACTCCCTCTTGAAGTTACTAGCATCTACTTGGTCAAGATAGCTACTAGAAACACAGACATGATAGAATCATTAACCAATCTGACATAGTAATCTCAATATCCATCGGATCCCCGCAAACACAACATGCATGATTACAAATAGATGATCTTGATCATGAACGGAGCTCACAAGATCTAAACATGGTAGCACAAAGTAGGATAAACCACCATCTAGCTACTACATGGACCCATAGTCCAAGGTGGAACTACTCACTCTTCATACCGGAGGATGGCATGGTGATGAAGAAGGCCTCTGGGATGATCTCTCCCCTCCGGCAGGGTGCCGGGAAGAGCTTCAGATCCCCCCGATCTAGGTACGATAGTGGCGGTGCCTAGAGACTGTTTCGTGGAATATTGATCGGGTACTTAGGGTTTAGGTATCGGGGGCTTCTTATAGGCCAAGAGGGAGGCCGAGGGGCTGCCCGAGGCGGCCACACCCCCCTCCCCTAGGCGCAGGCCAGGGGGTGTGGCCCTCTTTAGGCCCTCCTCCGTATCGTCTTCTGGCTCCGTGTTCCCCATGGTAAAATATTGACTTTGGCTTTTGTCCCGTCCAATTCCAATAATATTGATTTTCTGACTTTTCTGGAACCAAAAACAACAGAAAACAGGAAACTTGCACTATGGCATCTTCTTAATAGGTTAGTCCTAGAAAACATATAAAAATACCTCAAAGAGAATACAAAGCAAAGCAAAGTTGATACTAAAGAAGCATGGAACATCAAAAATTATAGATATGTTTATGACGTATCAGCGGCATGGACCTAAGCGTGGAGGTCGAAACGGCTTGAGGCAGCGCGAATTTAAGCGTGGCGGATGGAATGGCGTGCAGTGGTGAGGATCTAAGCGTCTGAAATTTCTGTAACATCTCTGTCTTTCTAACTTCCATTCACCTCCTCGGATCCATTGCTGATGAAAGACAACAATGCGGTGGCGGTACTGATAGTGGACATCAATGCAAAGAAGATTGAAGCCATCATCCGCAACATTAGTGCGACAACGGTGGTGTCCATAGTGGTCATCGATGCAACAACGATTGAAGCAATCATCTACAATATCACTACGATAACGGTGGTGCCGACAATGGTCATCGATGCGATGATGATTGAAGCCATCATTCGCAACATCACTATGATGATGCAGATCAAGCCCTCGTGAACCGAAGCTCTAGGAGGCAGGTCGTGGCTGCGGCTGGCATGTCGCGGTGCACTTTAACGGTGAAGGATGGATGTACCTCATGGCCAGATGGATGAGAGCTGTTTGCCCGTACTTCTTGGAGTACACATATGGATGGGAGGGCGGCTAGCTCGCCTTCCACTTAAGATCGGGACAAATTTGAGATTGGTATATATTTGAGCCCAATTTGAACCAAAATTCTATGACTTAAAATATATGTATGTTTTGAATAAATTTGATATGTATTTGAGCCGTGAGACCGGTGGATATGCTCTAAAGCTAATTCATAACTACTAGTACTTCATTTGACAATCTCCGGTGGGCTTGTATAAATTTGATTGAAATATGTATGATTTGAATCAAAATTGTTATGTATTTGAGCTGTGAGGACGGTGGATATGCTCTAAAGCGGATTCATAAGTAGTACTCTCTCCGACCCAAATTAGTTGATTTAGATTTTTCTAGATTCGATTGTATCTAGAAATCAATTAGTTTTAGATTTATCTGTATCTTGAAGAATTTGAGTCAACTAATTTGGGTCGGAGGGAGTAGTACTTTCTTTGACAATTTCCACTGGGCTTGCATAAATTTGATATAAATAGGTATGATTTAAATCAAAATTGATATGGGCGTCCTAGCTCCGCACCCTGGCCGCAACCACAGATCGTTGCTCTAGAAAAGAAGAATGTGGCATCAAGAAGAATGGGCAATAGATGCGGCTGCCAACGCTGCAAGTCTACATGGCATCCATGATGGTAGCGATAGAACGGTCAAAACTGATAGGGTCCCAACTTGACCCTCTAGGCATTTAGCATGCTTACTATGGGTATCTAGATCCAATGGCAAGCAACTCGGGCCCCGCAATGCATTCTCTCGACAACTTTGGGACCGCAAAGTGACTAAATTAGCCGGAACTCACAACCATTCATTGAATAACTATTCTAATCTATAATTATTTTTATATATTCAACTTTCGGCAAGCGCAATGCCGGCGAGGAGGTGGAGGATCACGAGGCCGCCGCCGGTGAGCGCGGCAGCTGGGAGGGCTCTGAGGTTTCGATGGAGGAACTGGAGTGGCTGCGCTCCACCAGGCGGATCCCGCTCGAGGTCGACTACCGCCTTCCCCTAGGTGAGATTGTCCCTAATCCTAAGTCCAATGAGAGGGTGGTTTTCCTCTAGCACTTTGAGCGTGGTTTCGCTCTTCCCATCAGCAATTTCTTTGTGTCTTTCCTCTCCATCTTACATCTATAAACTCATCACCTTCCCGCCAATGCCATTGGCTCTCTTTCTTGCTTCATCTCTTCCTACGAGGGCTACCTTGGTATCTGGCCCACTGTTCTTCTTTGGGCCAAGTATTTTAATTTTCGGATTCAAGTTGTGCCTGATCCCGACGTTCCCCGCGCTGAGAAGAGGCCCACCAGGTGTGGTGTTGCTAGCATCATGCCCAGGAGGGACTCGATCTTTCCTCGGGTTACTGGCATCGATTCTTGTAAGAAGTGGCATAGGACCTTTTTCTATGTCAGGAATAGCGGGTCCAATGACTACATCCGGCTTTCCCCCTTCAAGGATGAGGTTCCCAGCAAGGAGCTATGGAAGCTTGACCCGTGTGACAAGAATCCAGCCGTGAATGAGGCTCATGGGATCATAGAGAGGCTGCTCTTTCTGGATGAGAGCTTCCACTTATCTGAGGAGGACCTCATGTGTTCTTTCATCCCACGCCGAGTCAGCCCCATCCAGGCCAGAAGCCACAAGATGTGCTTCATGAGCGGCCCGCGAGATCCTACCCCGCACTCCACTTTGGAGCTCACCAACGACTCAGTGGCCCGCCGAGTCAGCTCGATTTTCAAGCTGAACTTAGCGGAGAACTGGGCCTGGAGCTGTCCCCCTTTCAGCCGGGATAGGCATGTCCCATGGTAAGCGTCCGAGTCGTTGATTTGCTGCCGACATAGCTTTCCTTATGTTTATTTGCTGCTCTGTTTCTTTACTGATCTTATTCTGTTTTTCTTTTTCATAATCTCGTTCACCAGGTTGATGACAGTACTGTCCCTCCTGGCGGCTATTTAGATGATCTCTCTGACGACGACAAGGTTGAGTTCGACTTGGAGTGCTTTATGCCAATCCCGCATGCTGCCACTGCTTCCGCTTCGGGTAAGACCTCTACTCGAAATCCCTTGTGAGATTGGTCTGATGATGACGATGTGGACTGTGAAGTCTTGGAGGTACTTGTCCTGTGAACTTAATTTTCTGACTTATCCCATTGAGCTTGTCATTTACTCATGCAGCTGGCCAGGTACACGAGGAACCTCCCCTTGCTATAGGCGGGTATGGCAAGCTCCCTGCTGCCAAATCGAGTAAGCGGCGTGGGGCCTCCTCCAGATCTCAACCTTCGAAGAAACGCCGACTTGATCCTGCTACACCTCCTTCAGCCACATGCTCCCAGACTCGCAAGACCACAACGCGCAGGGTCCCTCGTGGCGTCCCGCGCAACCCGACTGTATCCGGGTAACTTTAGCTGCCCGTTACCTTCTGTTTTCCTTTTCTTTTGTCTTTGTTTTCTTATAGGCTTATGCTTTTATTTTCAACGCGGCCATGTCCGCCAACCAAGCTGCACCTAGCATGGTTTCTTCCCCGCTAAGGCCTGCTGCTCCTCCTCGTACTGATTCCGCTGTGCAGAGTCCCGTTCGGGTCACTGCCCCCCACTACTGAGGCTCATGCGTCTCAGAGTGAGGCCGATCCGGCGTAGCGCCCGTTAGAGGAGAACCGGCCTAGCTCTCCAGTTGCTTTGCCCGAACAGACCCTTGAACCCGGCGCCAGCAATATCAGCGCCGACAAGACCCCTATTGTTAGCTCTCCCATTGACCCAGTTGTTGCCCCTCAGATTGTTGTTGAGCCTGCTTAGTCGGCTCCTGTATCTTCCTCAACCAGTTACAGACCTGCTCCTCCTGCCTTTTTGGCTAAAGGTCAGACTCGGCCTGCTGCTCAAGGCCACGCTCGTTCCGCATCTAGCAAGCCATCAGCGAGCAAGCAATTGACTTTGGTCCACGCTCCAGTCACTGCTCCGCAGATTCGGCCCACACCATCAACAACGGCACCCGCTCCGGCGATTCAGTTGGGCGAGTCTGTTGCTGCCGGATCTGGTAGTGCTTCCAGAGTTGGTGCCTTGCATACCAGTGCCGCTTCTACCCGTGCCGAGGTGGGAACTACCCTAAAGAAAGGGCAAGTCCTAACTCGGACGCTCAGCGGGCAAGGCCTTCTTTTCACGGAGATCTATGCCATTTCCTGGAACACGGTCGTCGAGCAAGAAGTGAGCTCCTATTCTGGCCAAAAGATGAAGCTGGGCCCCAAGACAGTCTTAGAGATGAATCAGCAGTCCATCGCCTTGATGTCCAAAGCATATCAAGTGAATGAGGTATGCAACTTCCTTACTCTTTTGCGTACTGAGTATCTTTATCTTATACATGATCCCTAGTCCCCAAGGTTACTACCGAGTAAGGAACTTATTCGGCTGTAAGCTCTGAGTTAGAACCCAACCTTTATTTTCTCCTGCCAAGTTTACATGTCGGATTTTCGATCCCTAGCCCCCGAGGTTACTGCCTAGTAATGCATTTACTTGGCTGTAAGCTCAACCATTTTCTTACATCTTCTGACTAGATCTTCATCGTGCAGCTCATGCATAACGAGCGCACCAAAGTGCATCACGCTCTCCTCTGGGATTATCGCAAGCTTGAGCTCGCTCACAAGATCTGAAAGCTGACGCTTAGGGCCAAGATACTTTTTCTTACTCGACTTGCTTTTACTTGATACATCTATATTTGTTTCATCTCCTTGAATTTTTCTCGTTGTCTTTCCACATCTTCTGCCCAGTCCACGATCGATGCACTATACTCCTAGATCAATGATGCTGAGAGTAAGTTCTTAGAAATCTTGTGCCCGCTCCGCATCGATGTTTTCTCCTTTTCCATTTCTATCTTGGCTAAACCGAGATAGCTTGATATTACTGACGAGTCACATGCTCTAAACAAGCAGAGAAGCACCATATCGAGCTCCAAAAGGAGCGATATGAGGTGACTCGGCTGAAGAAGCAGGTGGCGGATATGGAGCAGAAGCACCAGTCGGAGCTGAAGGGCTTGTGCGAGGAGCTTGCCGAGAAGGATGGATAGAATGCTACCAGCACTGAAAAAGCTAATCAACTGCTCAAGGAGGCCAAGTTGGCAGTTCAGTCGGCAAACGAGGACGTGGAAGCTCTTCAGGACAAAGCTAATATCTGGCAGAGCAAGCTTGGCGTGATCAACTCATTTCTCGGTAGTGAGTTCTTACTCTTTGCATTGTACTTCTATTCTTATTCTTTGGCCCTTTTCCATTGTTTTTGATGTTCCTTCATGTTTGCAGAGAACTTTCCTGAAGGTGAGATGTTCGCGCTGAGGGCAATGAAGAAGGTTCAAGCCGAATCTGGAGCTCCGGCTGACGGCAAGATCACCATCGATGAGAACCTGGTAGCGCTTTCAGAGCGTGCAACCACTCTGAAGTCATGTGGTGTCGACTTGCTTAAGTCGGCAATCCATGCATTTAGGATGCTCTAGACGGATGAAGATGCGCCCATGCTCATTGAACCTCTGGCTGCCAAGTTGCTTCTGACTGAGGATAGGATGGATCAGTGGCGCGAGTCGGCCGATCGTGCTGTAGCATACAAGGCCCTTTCCTTTGTGCTTTCATGGTATGTGGACATCAACCTTGATGTTGTTCAGCATATGAGGGCCGAAGGCAAGTGGATCCTCGAGTCTGAGCTGATCAAGAAGCGCCAAGAGCGAGCATATGCCATGGTAGAGTATGCTCTGGTGCACGCCTGGTGCGATGGGCCTAGCTTCCTCGACCTTCGCGAGCCGCTTGCCGAGATAGCCAAAGGTGATGATGCCGATAGTGAGGCCACCGAGTCAGACATGGCAGACTCGGCAGATGCAGCTGATCCGGCCAGTTCTTCAGACAATGCTCCCAGCTCCAGCCCCAAGAATGCTCCCTCGAGTCCAACTGTTTCTTAAGATGGTGATATAAAAACACTTAATTCTGATGAGATCCCCGGTATGCTGGGTGCAGATGTAATATACAGTGCACTTATTTTGGGTATGTGTGCCTTTTGCTAAGGCTTACTTTTATTCTGCTCTAAATGACAATCACCCAGGGGCAAGTCCCCGAGTTTCATTTGTCGTTTTCTTTGTCCTTGAATTTGGCTATTGTCTACCTTTTTTGGCGTTCGACATTAGAGTCTCAAAGTTCTAAGGATTCAGTTACCAAACATGAAACTAGACAACTTGACCTAGAATCATTCGACATACAAGCCGGTATATCCTGCAATGGGTTAGTTAAAGGCATACATAGTGCCAACTCGCGTTTCTCCCTTTACTTATCCGGTGTTCATGTTTACTCGTCGTTGATCTTGTCCTCTTGCTTGCCATGAAGCCGTGTTTTCGGACAACAACATAGTCGAAGAGTTGATTCTGTACGAGTAAATATTAATTATTCCAAGATAAGTTTAAGTGTCAACGCCAGCCGGCATAGAATTTTTAAGAATAAACACGAGGGGCAGTCCCCGAGTCAGTTTTTCGCGTCATACCATTTTATTATCAGCACATAGGCGGCATAAGCATCCGACATATGAGAGATTGAGAGATACATACACTGCTTCTGCTAGGTGTAGAAAGGGCGCAACAGTGCCACATTCCACGGTCTTTTGGTCTCATCATCCGATCTGTCGGCCTTGTTCTTTTGTGCTTCATGAGCATCTATTAGGTAATACGAATCATTGTGCAATGCTTTTCTTACAATGAATGGTCCTTCCCATGGGGGTGATAGTTTATGCATCCTAGCTGTACATTGCACTATTCTGAGCACCATATCCCCTTCTTGAAAAACACGAGGTTGAACTTTACGGCTATGATAGCGATGGAGACTTTGTTGGTATATGGCGGATGTGGATAATGCCAATTCTCTTGCTTCTTCGAGTAAGTCAACTCCATCTTCTCAGGACTCTTTTACCTCGGCTTCCGAGTATTGTCTTACTCTTGGCGAGTCATGCTCTATGTCGGCAGGCAAAACTGCTTCTGCCCCATACACAAGGAAGAATGGTGTATAGCCTGTTGATCGATTCGGAGTTGTTATTAAGCTCCACTGTACTGAGGGTAATTCCTCGATCCAGCAACCAAGTGATCTCTGGAGTGGTTCCATTAGGCGGGTTTTTATCCCGGATAGAACTAAGCCGTTAGCTTGTTCGACTTGTCCATTTGACTCTGGATGGGCGACTGACGCTACATCAAGTCTTATTCGGTTTTTCCCACAGAAGCGAGCAAAAGATCCTTCAGCAAAGTTTGTTCCATTGTCTGTGATCACACTATGAGGGTGACCATATCTCAGGATTATGTCTTTCAGGAATGTGACAGTTGTTTTTCCATCTAGTTTTTTAATGGCCTTCACTTCTATCCATTTGGTGAACTTGTCAACCATCACTAGTATGAGAGGCATGCCACCCCTCGCTGGTTTGAACGGTCCTGCCATATACAGGTACTATACTGCGAATGGCCAGGTGATTGGTATAGTTTTTAACTCAGATGCTGGTAAATGTGACTTTGACGCGTAATGTTGGAAACCATTGCATTTTCTCACTAGGTCTTGCGCTTCTGCAAGTGCACTTGTCCAGTAGAATCCATGTCGGAATGCCTTGTCTACCAATTCTCTTGACGAGTCATGGTGCCCACATTCCCCTTGGTGAATATCCAATAGTATTTCTTGGCCTTTCTCTGGACTTATGCAACGTTGCAATACGCTCATCACACTCCTTTTGTACAAATCCTTGTTGATTATTGTGTATGCCTTTGCTCTTCTTTCCGTTTGTCTTGCCAATACCTCATCATCAGGCAAGGTTCCATCTCTCAAGTAATTGTATATTGGTTGCGCCCAGGATGGTATCACTGGTGCCAGATCTGTTTCTGCATCAATTTCCATTGGCTCAGCCGACATATGCTATGCCGACATAACCTGAGAGTCCCCGAGTGTGACTCGGCAGCCCCTGGGTTGAGCGGAACAGTCCCCAAGTTACTCGAACATGTCCCTGTACCAATATCTATTGGCATAGCGTCTGACTCCTGGCTTGCCGGGATGAATATTGACTCGGACTCTGGTGACGGCTTGATCGATGGTTTTCTGAGATGTTCCAACGCTACTCCTGGTGGGATTGCTTGTCGAGATGATCCTAACTTGGATAGTATGCCAGCTGCCTCATTCTCTGCTCTGGTATGTGATGAAATTTACACCCATCAAAGTATCTCGAAATATGTTGCACATGAAAATGATACAGTGCCATGTTCGCATCCAATGCGTCCCAATGCCCAAATACTTGTTGGATAACCAAATCCGAGTCGCGAAAACACATGATCCTTTTGATGCCAATTTCCTTGGCCACTTTTATCCCATGGACAAGTGATTCGTACTCGGCTACATTATTGGATGCAGCGAAGTGGATCTGCAACACATACTTGAGTTGATCCTTTTTTGGTGATATGAGTACTATCCCAGCACCTAGACTGATTTTTTGTCCTGGATTCATCAAAGTGCATCTTCAGTAATTTGGGTCTGACAATGGTGGTTCATATTGCATTTCCATCCAATCCATGAAGAAATCAGCTACAACTTGAAATTTAATTGCATCTCGTCTGTCATATTGTGGAGTATATGGTGCTAGCTCTATGGCCCATTTCGCCACTCGGCCACTGGCATATTTGCTGCCCAATATATCCGAGATAGGTGCCTCGCATATTACCCGGATTGGGTGTTCTTGGAAATAGTGCTTCAGCTTCTTTGCTGCCATATACACCCCATATGTCATTTTTTGGTAATGGGGGTAATTTTGCTTTGATATAGAGAGCACTTCGCTCAAGTAATAAACTGGCCTTTGGACTGATTTGCCCTCTTCTTCGCGCTCCGCCACTATCACTGCACTAACAACTCTATTGGTTGCCGCGACATAGAGCAGCATTGGCTCTTTGGATAATGGTGATGCTAATATTGGTATTGTTGCCAACATCTTTTTGAGTTCATGGAAACCACTATCAGCTTCTTGTGTCCATGTGAATTTGTCTGGTTTTTTCATCAGTTGATATAATGGTAAGGCTTTTTCGCCTAGCCGACTCACAAACGTACTCAACGAGGCCAGGCATCCTGTAAACTTCTGGACATCGTTGAGGGTTTTCGGAAAATTCCATTATTTCGATGGCCCTGATTTTTGTTGGGTTAGCCTCAATTCCTCGGCTAGACACGAGAAATCCGAGTAATTTTCCAGCCGGGACACCAAATGTGCATTTTTCTAGGTTGAGTTTCATCCGGAATCTTCTTAGGTTTGCGAATGTTTGACGCAAGTCCTCAATTAGAGTATGAATTTTTTTGGTTTTTATCACCACGTCATCGATGTATAATTGAACATTTTTGTCTAGTTGATCTTGCAAGCATTTTTGCATGCACCTTTGGTATGTTGCACCTTCATTCACTACAAGGAATCAGGCTATATATGACCCTCCATTTTTGTCACATAATCGTCATAGTAGTCCGTTTATGACGATTCTATGACGATTTTGAGATCGTCGAAAGCTGGGCGTCGCAAATGAACTATAACGACGTTTTTGTAGAAATCGTCATAGTACTCTATGAAGATAATGGATCGTCATAAGCGTTATGACGATCCAAAATCGTCATGAGCAAACTGGCATGGCGAGGTCAGATCCCACGTGGCCGATCCCACGTGGCAAAGAATCAGCCCGGTCCATTTCAAAATTTATATGGGCCAAGCCCAACAATTCAGCCCATTAATATTTTCCTATCAATTCTCATTGCTGCATGGGCCAAGCCTAATATTTTGGCCTTTTATTTTTAGGGACATGGCCTTTTTACTATCCAGCTCTTTTTTTATTTTGAACCATTTTTTCCAGAAATTGTAAACTGCTCCAGACCAATATTTTTTAGGCCGTGGCCTTTTAACAGCCCAAGAGTAGTATTTGGACGAACATAGAATCATTACACAAATAATATTTCAGTAAGCATAGCTCAAATCACATTCAATAATGGTAACCAAAATTGTAACATATATTACAATCAGAGACATAATTCACATAACATATATTACAATCAGAGACATATTCACATATTACAAACATTCCATAGTCCAAATCACCCATGGCCACAAAAATATGAATATCAAATCTTGGCTAAGTATGAAGCCTTCAGTTCTTCCATCTTCAGCCTGGAGCTCATGTAAAAGAGAGGAAATGCTGGTTATGCCTATGGCTATCGGTCAACTTCCTTTACCTATTCATGGAAAGGGAGGGATGTCAGTGCAGTTCATATCTGACTTCAAGAATATGATAACAGGAGTCTCAGAACGGATATAAAATGAACAAGAGTACATGGCACAATATCAGTACATCTTCCAACAACCACTAAATCTCTATATCTTGAAGTGCATGTTTGATATCAACAGCTCATAGGTAAGAAAAAATTCAATGGAAACCTATTTTTCTTACACTATATTGAGAAATGAACAAAAATTTACCTCTCTAATCTGGCTAACAAACAATAGAGTAAGAAAAAATAATGATGGGCAATGCACCTAGATAATCAGGCTAGCCATGGATAAACTTGAATGTGTACAATAGGAGAGCTACCACACACAGATTCAAGCTTATTGTTGACTCTTTTACAATGTACTTGTTGCAAATCTAACTACTCTTTGTCAATAACATAATGATAATTGACATGATGCAGTAAACTATGAATGTGCTTCATGCACAAACAACACCCAGCAATAAAGCACTATTGGATAAAAATACATGAATATATGGACTATATATGGTCTTCAATTGTATTTTAGCACATAAAATTTCAAAAGAGATCAATACATATAGTAAGCTTATATTTCAACAATTTCATCAACAGAGATCATGCTAAATATAGGTTCTGATCTAGCAGCAAATTAGTACTCCTCAAAATTAATTTACCAAGATGGGAGCTGACACACATACCAAGTTTGTAGATCATATTCCTCAAGATTCCCAGCCATGGGAGCATGTTGTCCCGAGCCTCCAATTCCAGTGGTGAAAACATGGATGGATAGCTCCTACAGGCTACAAGCAAATAGCTAGATGAAATTTTGTAGAGATTTACATGCAACAACACATTCTTGGATTCTGTCAGGTCAGAGTTCTTGGACAATCCTAAGCAGGTCAGCGTGAACATCTATCTAGAATCACAAAGGGAACGCAACCAAATAAAAATAATGCATGCAACACAACATAGATAATGTTCCCTGCTCTTATCACTGCAACACAACAGGTCAGCGATGCTGCTTACTATGCTCCTTCTGGGATTGCTGGCGCTGCTACCGGTCCTGTACAGGGAGTTTGGTGCAGCATTGGGCGCCTCCCCAGCCGCTCTAGGCTTCCTCAAGCTGTGTCGCGCGCTAGTCCAGCCTAGGCGCGGGAGGACGGAAGACGAGCTCAGGAGGAGCAGTGTCGGTGGAAGGCAACCTACGCAACAAGGATCCTGGCGACGGACAAATAAATCCTCCTCCTGGTACTTGCAAAATAAATCATATACTACCATTAGAATTTGGGAGTGACATAGTCACATAACACATAACCATGCCATCGGGGTAATGGTGCCATAAAGATCAGGACCAAGTACTTAGAATCAAACACTTGTAACTTTATAACTATGACAACAATAAAATGATTGAGCTCACAGATACACACCATCTGGCACAATTCATCTACATGATTTTGTTCTACAAATTCATCTATCCCTAGTTCAATTGTTGGCTATAAAGTTCACGAAGACAAATACACTCGAACCAGAAAGTATGTTACTAGAATATAATATTTACTTCTCCAATGGTCATAGTCATGCATATTGATACTACTTGATAATACTCAAGAGAATATTTTTAGGGAAAAAATCAAGATTGATATGGTCTGACTAAACTAATGCAAGCATGGTCTGATCAAACATCTAGAGTGGATGCATTATTTATTCTAGCATAAACACAACCGTAACAAACAAATTAATGCCTTCATGCAAAGAAGAACAGATAATAACAACACTTTTGCACCAAAGGATATAAAACAGGTGCGATTATTTCACACTTATCACAGTTATCACCCCTTATTTCTAGCTACAACCATGCATACATGGACCTGATATGAAAAACAACATTAAAGCACTAGATGCATTAAGAACGATAACTGGTTCATAGTATCATGAGCTACACCCCTTGTTCACCAAAGTTTTGACACCACTGGAACACCACGGGAGGGCACCAACACCACCAGAACACCATTGGAGGGCACCACCAACACTGGAACAGCAAGGTGTCATGGGAAAAACCGAATGTCAATAAGCATTCAACACAGATCAGTTCCTAGAATAGGCGTATGCATAAGAGAATCGAGGTATATACATATTTTATACCTATATGGATATACATGAACTAGTAGTACTACTACTAACAAAATAATCTGAGGCATTGACAAATATTCATGACAACATGGGTACTGTTATGAGAGTGCATGTTTTAAGTAGTGTAAGCATGTTTAAACAATATCAGATTACTTTGTGCACATGGCAGCATGGGTTCCTCATGATTATTGAAAGTACCAACACAGATTATAATTACTTATCAGTGAACCATATAAGTAGACCACAAGCAGATGGATTACATGTGTTTTGATGTATATACAACTAACTAAATGATATTAGACTTATCCAGATAATAAAGCATCAAAAAACAAAGTTGTTAAACAAACACAAACTAATCTGGTACCTAAATCAGATGTCTTATTCGAAAGACCTGCAGCAAGAAAAGCTTCCTACCCAAAGAAATCAATCAACAAAGAACTCATGCAAAGATTTACCAGTCTATAATCACACAACTATACTTTGTCATGTAATAAACACTAAAACAAAAATTAATTGGTACAAGTAGGCTCGTTCTTTTAGAGGTATCTAGACATGTGTATACCAAGCTAGTACAATATCACAGGAGTGCATAGTTTGCGGAAAACCAAAACTAGTACTCCAGGACGAGATTCTAGTTTCTAAATAATACCCGGGTAAGAAGGAGCCGCTCCGTACGGCCAGGAAACGAGCGGATCTACGGGCGGCCGGCGCAGATCTGAGAAGGAGAGACAGAAGAGGCATCACGAAGCTCACCTTCGAAGATTGCGGTCTGGATCTCGGCGCACTTGACGACGACGTTGTGGTCGTTGAGGCCCTCCTCCTCCTTGATGAGGTAGTCCCCGTAGCCGTTCTTGCCGGCCCCCGAGGCATTGGCGGCGCCCGGCGTGACCTTGACCTTGGAGACGATGACCCCTGATGAAGATGGAGAGGGGATCTTGCTCGGGTGGCGCTGCTTCCCATGTTTGTCATCAGGGAGGGGAGAAGAAGATGGAGAGGGAGATCTAGGGAGGTAGGTGGTGGCGGGGCCATGTGAAATTGAGTGGTGGTGGAGATGGAGGAGGGGAGGACGACCGTGGCTTGGGGAGAAGGGCGGCGCCGGAGGGGAGCTGTCGGCCAGGGGAGAAGCGGCGGCAGCGTTCGATCTGGAAGGAGGAGGAGGGGATCGCCTACAGTGAGGAAGGAGAAGGGGCGACCGGAGATGGGCGTGGTGTGGCGGCTGGGGAGATGGGAGTGGTGTGGCGGCTGGGGAGAGATTAGGGTTAGATGATGGAGGGGTCCTGGGGCGGGGGATTTTGTGTGTGCGCCGCCATGCTGGATGCCAGGTCACCGATCCACAACAACTTTCCACACTTCACCATCCTATCCGTTTATTATGTTTACATCCTACGGTTGATATTGACCCTCTCTTATATCTCAACCTGTCTAGAAATTATGACGATTTTGTCCATAGAAATTACAACGTTTTTCACGAAATCGTCATAGTTTAATAAGGATTTGGCCCTCCAAAATATCTTACGACCATCTAGTATAGAATCGTCATAAATTTATGACGATTTCATTCAGGGTCACTACCAAAACGTCATAGTTTGACACATTCCTTGTAGTGATTTCTCAATCTGAATGGCATAGTACGATAGCAATAAGCCCCATACGGGGTGATAAAAGCCGTCTTTATTTGATTATCCGGATTCAGTGGTATCTGGTGGAAAACAGAGTACGCATCCAAAAATGACAACAACTCACACCCGGCAGTAGAGTCAATGACTTAATCGATACGTGGTAGGGGAACGGATCTTTTGGACACGCCTTATTGAGGTTCGTGTAGTCAATACACATGCGCCACACCACTGCCACGTTCGGGTCATCGTTTTTCTTTTCGACCAAGACTGGATTTCAGAACCAATCTAAGTGCAGTACTTCCATGATGAACCCGGTAGCCAAGAGCCTGGCTATCTCGGCGGCTATCACTTTCCTCCTATCTTTGGCGAAGCGGTGGAGGGGTTTCTTCACCGGCTTGGCATCTAGCCTTACATGAAAAGAGTGCTCAGCCAACTCCCTCGGAACTCCTTGCAGGTCTTGTGTGGACCATGCAAATATATCCCGATTCTCACAGAGGAAGCTGGTGAGCTCGCTTTCCTATTTTTCAGTCACCCAGCACCAATGGTAACTGTGCGCTCTGGGAAGGCCTCATCAACCTGTATCTTCTTTGTTTCCTTGGTATCTTGGAAAGATACACTGACATGCGGGTTAGTGAGTGTCGGAATAGACATTTGTGCCGCCTTGGCCAGTGCTGCCACTTCCATCATTTGATGCTTTTCCTGCGCTATGATCAGTGACTCGGCCAGCAAAGATCCGGCTGAGGCACATGCAATAAATCTCTTGTAATCCACCTCAACTGTGATAACTCCGCACAGACCTGGCATCTTCATCTTTGAGTAAGCAATATGAGGAGTGGCCATAAATTTTGCCATAGCCGGCCTGCCGAGTAAGGCATGGTATGAGCTGACTAGGTCAACCACCTCGAACTCTATGGCTTTAGTGCGACAGATTTCTCTGTTGCCGAATAAGACGCCAATCCAGATTTTGCCAATTGGCTCACAGGACAGTCCCGGCACAATACCATGGAAAGTTGTCTTAGTCAGCTCCAACATGTTCATAGTGATGCCTAACTTGAGCATGGTATCCTTGTACATGATATTGATGCTACTACCATCGTCTATCAGTACCTTGGAGAACTTCACATTGATATCTGGGCTCATGAACGTTGGATCCAAGACAAGAGCATAAACTCCTGGCGTTGGCATGATCTTGGGGTGATCCTTTATGCTCCAAGCTATTTCCTGTTAAGACCAATGCATGTATTTTGGTATCGCTGGTTGTGGCATCCCGCAAAACCACTACTAGAAAATCGCGTTGTTTTTTTGCATTGCATCATCATGACCGCATGCTCATGTCATCATGCCATTGCATTTGAGCATCGTCATCATCTTGCATTTGCTTGCATAAAACTATTTGCAGAAAAACCTATTTTGTGATTTCTAAAACGCCCCGTCTTTGTTCAAACGCAAAACCCGGGTCGCCGGAATATTTTGTTTTGTCTGCTATCGGTTTGCAAAAGCCCGGTTTGAAATAAATAAAATAGTTAATTATTTTTAGTGGGGCAGTCGAACGGGCCGATTCGACCCGAACGACCACCCCAGAATAAAATCGGTCCAGACTACCTACAAACGGTCCACCCAAAAATCTATTCCTACCAGTCCTAATCTACCCACCCCTCCAGCCACCTCACCCCACCCAATCCGCTCTCGCCACCTCACCTCTCTCACTCCCTCCACCACTCCCTAGCTGCCACGTCACTACTTCCACCCCACAGCCCCACTCCCTCCCCACCTGCCTCCCCTGGTCAAACCCTCCCCCAGCCTAACCACTCTCTCTCTCCCTCACCGCCCCTGGGTCCCACCGCAGGCCCGCAGCAGCCCCCACCCCCTGGACCCGGTCCAACCCCCCACCTACTGCACCAGATCCCCACGCCCCGGCCCCCGCCCTGCCCGCGGGACCCACCCCAGGACCCACTCCCGCCTGGCCCAGCACCCACCCCGACGCGCCCCGCTCCTACCTCCTTCTCCTCTCTCCCCCAACCTCTCTGCGGCCTCCTCCCTCAACCGACCCCGGCACCTCCCTCCCCAGGCGCCGCCGCCGGCGACCCTCCCCGCTCACCCTCTTCCCTCCTCTAGCTCGCCGCCACGCCCCATCCTCCCGCCGCCCTCTCCTCGCCGAGTCCGGCCCCTCCTCCCCGACCTCCGCGCCTCGGCCTCCGCCCGCGTCCCCTCCCGAGCTCACCCGTCCCCCGTCTCATCGCCCGTCCTCCCCGCCGGCCGCTGCGCCTCGTCGGCCTCCCCGTGTGGCGCCGCCGCTGCCGCGGTTCCTCTCCGGCCCTAGCGCCTCTGCATCTGCCCGACCTCCTCGCCGCCGGCCCGAGCCCGCGCCGTGGCTCTCTGCCCCGCCTCCGACCGCGAACCGCCGCCTCCTCTGCGTCCGTCCACCGCCCCGCCAGAACCCCCGCCGCCGGGTCCTCCCTCTCCGGCCACGACCCCGCGCCTCCTCGTCACCGACCCGGGCCCGCTCCCTCCTCCGCGCCGTCTTCCGCGGCCGCATCTTCTTCCCCACCGGCGGCGCCGCCGCCGGCGTTCCCTCTGCGTCCGCGTCGTCCTCTGCGCGCCTAGCCGCCACCTCTGCTTGCCACCGCAGGATCGGCGCCCTCCCTAGTCGGCCCGTCGCCAAGGGGCCGTCCCCGTCTCGTCGTCGACCCGGGAGCCCCTGGCCCGGACCTCTGTCGCCTCGTGGCTCTGACCGCCAACACCCGCCTCACGCACGCCATCGCCTTTCTTCGGTCACGCGGTGCCTCGCAGGTGTTTGTGTTTTGGTCTGGAAGAGTTGACACCAGTTCAGTGAAGCTAGTAGGCCGTCAATGTGTTCCGTGTCGGCTTGTCTCTGACGGCAAGTTTCAGGAACCACTAGATGCCACTCGAAGTAACCCTTGACAATTCAAGGTCTTCTACACGGAACTCGCGGAACCGACGTCGTCCATGTTTATCACCGACGAATAAGTTGGGACAATCTGGGCTACCTCCTCGGAGCGGACAAGAACAAGGAGTTGACCAAGCTCATCGGTGCCGCGCCAAGATCTTCGAAAAACCCCGGTACCAAACAAGTTCACCATCGACCTCGAGCTCTCCTACACGGATACCAAGCGACAAGAACTCCATGTACCCGAAGACCTACTTCATGAACACCAAGACCCCGTACCCAAGGCTCTCGTCTCGGAGCGCCAAGTTCTTCTTTCCGGACCCCCCGAAGACCTAACCCTGGCGTGCCAAGTTCTTCGACCCGAAGGCCACGGATACGCCAAGTATTTCACCCCGAATGCCAAGACCGACTCGATGGCGCGGACCCGACAAGATCTTCGCCCTGACAAGATCGACACCGACCAGAACGAATCTGATGCGCCCCCGACGCCGAATCAAGTCCTCCTTCACGGAACGCCAAGATCTACCTCAGTTGTCCGAGAACGATCCCGTCGAACCCTGAACCCTGAGACCCGACCCCGAACCCCGGAACCCCAAGTTCGTCGAGACCCCAATGTGTGAACCTTTTCCCGAGCCCCTATTTTTATAAATGATATTGTTGCATATTTAATTGTTCATCTCGCATGCATCTTGTGCGGTTTGGGGGCCTTATGCCGATTCACCATATAATTAATATGGGGCCCATATGCGGGCAAATCTAGCCTTATATTGGCCTCATTTAAATTTGTGTAGCGAACCGGTGCTATCTTTTGCCATGCTAAAACAACATTTAATTTGCGGGGTAGATAAACAACTAGAACCATCTAACTAATTGTCGGGACCCTGGTTCCGCTTAATATGGCCCAATTGCATCGCACCTTTGCCATGCCATACATCATACATGCATCATGCCCGATCTTTTTCCGTAGTATTAAATATTGCATCCGGTGTTTATTCTAGTGTTTTGCTTCTTCGCGGATAAGGCCGTTGAGTTGATGTGAGCTTCGCCCCGATCTTCGGTTGAACCTTCGACAATGTTTTCAGGCGAGCATCTCCCCCCTTTCTACCTATCTTCCTTTTATAGTATTTATTCCCTCCTATTGATCTATTGCTTTCCGTGTTGCGATGCTCTAGTTTCCGTACCCGTGATATTCCTTGCAGCCATATATTGCCTGGGACACATCCTATTACCTGTTGTTTGGTAGATAGTTGGACTTGCGCGTCGTAGTCGCTTGCTCTAGTGCTGTTGCGTGTCGTCAAGTACCACAGTTGTTGGAGAATTGCCGCCTGTTTAATGTTGGAGATGATCATGGTTTATTTATTGTCACTTTAATTATTGTTTAACAACTAAAATTGAAGTAGGTAAGCAGAGGCACAGGTGGGCAATAGATGTTATTTGGTTGTTAACCGTCCACTTGTGTCCCGTAGGACCCCGAGTACTTGATACCTGTTCCTTGAATATTCGCGCTATCCACATACGGGGAATTATGGGCCCCCCTTAGCCAGAGCTTGATTCAGTCTTATTTCTTGGGGCCACAAACTAGTTTGGGGTTTTATTACTATCATGTACTTATGCCATGCTTTACTGCTTTATTTACGATTGTGCGAGGAGCACACTGTACTGTTTAGGATCGGGACACGATTCCGCGGTGTCGACAAGCTCAGTTTTGGGTTCCCAGTCGTTCACAGCCGTCCACCCAAACCTTGAGGCCGTCTCGGAGCCGGCCGACTTCGTTGCGGGTCTACTTTAAGGGGTGGCCCCCTGAAATATTTCGGAATCCTGTGATTGCTTTGTCGTGAAAGCCTCGTTGGGTTTTGATTTGGTTTTTCTGAGGTTGATCGTGTGTGTGTTGCTATTGGTGCACCCCGGCCGGGTAAAACTTTCTGAAAGCCATGTCCGCGGTTATGGACGACTTGGAGCACAGTATCTCGACATAGGTAGAAAGGGGGGATGCTCGCCTAAAAACATTGCCGAAGGTTCATCCGAAGATCGGGTCGACACTCGCATCAACTCATCGGCATTATCCGCGAAGAAGCAAAACACTAGAATAAACACCGACTGCAATATTTAATACTACGACAAAAGATCGGCATGATGCATGTATGATGTATGGCATGGCAAAGGTGCGGTGCAATTAGATCATATTAAGCGGAACCGGGGTCCCGACAATTAATTAGGTGGTTCATGTTGTTTAGCTACCCCGCAATTTAAATGTTGTTTAACAAGGCAGAATATATCACCGGTTCGCTACACAAATTTAAATGAGGCCAATATAAGACTAGATTTGTCCGTATATGGGCCCCATATTTCATTATAAGGTGAATCGGCATAAGGCCCCCAAACCACACAAATATGCATGCATGAACAATTATTATGCAACGATTATATAGAGGGCATTTATAAAAAATAGGGTTCTCGGATAAGGGTCACACATTAGGGTTCGGCGATCTTGGTCCGGGGGTTCGGGGTCGGGTCTCGGGGCTCGACGGGATCGGCGAGGTTAAGATACATGATGGAGAACTTGTTGTGACGTGCCGGAGATCTTGGTTCCAAGCGGTCGATCTTGTCGGGTCCACGGATCGGCCGGTCTTGTCGTTCGGAAGTAGAGCTTGTCGTCCTTGTGGCGATCTTGGCGTCCTTCCGGTTCGGGTTTTGGCGTCCGAGGGTAGTACTTGGCGTTCCGGATCGGGTCGATCCTGTCGATGAGAAGAGCTTGGCATCTAGGTTCTCGGAGAACTTGCCTCTGATACCAATTGTAACTACCTCGGTGAATTACGCTCCTAGATACAAGCCTGGATGAATGGTAGTGGTTGAAATAGTACGGTGGGGCCCCAAAAGCCACTCACGGGTAGGCCTTTCGGCCGTCCCAACCACTTCCAATTCATCGGGACCTGTACGGGCGGCGTAATCGGCAGGCGAAGGGATCAACTACATACACAAATGAGTATGTATGCAAGCCACCATACAAAAGTACATCAGAGCCATTCCATCTAGAAAGAAAGGAAAATATAGCAACGCCATACGGCAAGATTCAAATGACCTAGATAGATATAATATTTTAGGATAATTCCTCATACATCACACATCAGAGTATCAAGCGGAAGCGGCAAAACAAGTCCGAGTACGGATAAGAAGCAAATCGGCATAAGATGCCACAGAAATAAGCACATCCCGCCCACAGATCTCACGGATCCCCGTTCCCGGAATCTCTACATCGAACGATCGTTGCCCACATCATCAGCCTCTTCCACCCAGTATCCGTCCTGCGAGTGTACCTATTCATCTGAACCAATAATTTATCGTGTGAGACCCTAAGGGTACTCAGCAGGTCTTTATGCCTCTAAAGGGGACACAACCTGGGGTGACGCAATTGCAGCAAAAGATAAACCCTAACAGTTCTATAGAGACTCGCTAACCATCCGCCTAACCAATGATAGACAGATGTCCGTGAATTAATGACAACAGTTATAACAGTAATATCACCAGATCCATCCTCCTCCTCGCTTACCGACGAGGAAGCGGACGAACAACCCCTCCCATCCGTTGGAAGTTTTATTAACCATTCCATGAGTGTTGCACTATTTACTAGTCAATTACTTAGTCAAATTAAAAGCGGTACTTTAGTTATACTTGTCTATGATCGAGAAACTGTGCTCCAAGTCGTCCATAACCGCGGACACGGCTTTCAGAAAGTTTTACCCTGCAGGGGTGCACAAATAGCAACACACACTCGATCAACCTCGGAAAAACCAAATCAAAACCCAACGAGGCCTTCACGACAAAGCAATCACAAGATTCAGAAATATTTCAGGGGGCCACCCCTTGGAGTACACCCGCAACAAAGCTAGCTGACTCCGAGACGGACCCGAGGTTTGAGTGGACGGCTGTGAACGACTGGGAACCCAAAACTGAGCTTGTCGACACCGCGGAATCGTGTCCCGATCCTAAACAGTACAGTGTGCTCCTCGCACAATCGTAATAAAGAGGTAAAGCATGGCATAAGTACAGGATCGTAAACAAAACCTCAAACTAGTTTGTGGCCCCAAGAAATAAGACTGAATCAAGCTCTGGCTCAGGGGGGTCCCATAAGCCTCCCGGATGTGGATAGCGCGAATAATCTTGGAACAGGAATCAAGTACTCAGGGTCTTACGGGACACAAGTGAGCAGGAAAAACCAAATAGCAGATATTGCTCACCGGTGCCACTTTCATTAGTTATCCCACTACTACTCAGGTTAAGTTGTTTAGGTACCTCGTTATCCAACAGACACTCACAAACCCTACACATGCTGTTCTACGACTCGCATGGCTCAAACAACTCCTGTAGTAATGGCTCATGGGATGGAGGAACAAGCTTGGTGGGGTTTAAAAGTAAAGGCTATGCCATACTTGGGATTCAGTTTAATGCAATCGCGACTCAATGATGCAAGAATAAGGTAGAGGCAATAGGTACTGTATGTATGCAAGCATGTGGTAGTGCTTGCCTGGCAACTCAGTTGAAGCGAGAGACGGATCTGGGTAGTGCTCCTGGTTCTCTTGATATATCCCCTGCTCAGCGTCTATTCGAAAGAAGAACCAAACAAACAAGGGCCAACATAAATAAAGAGCGCAAGCATATGAATAAAATGCGACAAGCAAACAATCATGCCATGATGAATGATGCACAAGTTGCCTGGCAATAATGTAGCATGGCATGGGTGAGGTGTAGAATACAAGAGATAACATTTTTATTGAGTTTTGGTCCCCTTTTATTGTCATATTAGTTGCTGCATATTATATATTTACATGATGCATGCTGCAATTGAAGTCATGGATAACATAAACAGAAAGGTCTCGTCGAGCTGATCATTTTAGACATATCATTTGTTGAATTTGGAATTATAAATCAAAAGTTATTAAATATTTAAGAAAGGATGGCATTTATTGTAATTTCATCAACTTGGAAAATAAGGTGTGGAAAATATAATTTGAATAGCATATTTGAAATCCTCACATATTTCTGATTCAAAAACATATATTATATGTATTATTTGAGTTTGTATTTTAAAAGTTATATTAAAACAGAATTTGAGTTTGAATTCAAATAATTTGATTTAGATTTGAATTTAAACAGACAGCCAGCTAAAACTTTTTGCACCTAGGTTCAGTTAGCCCCAGTCGCCGACAGATGGGACCGGCGCTGACTGGACTCACACGCGCGCAGACGACGTTTAACACCACGGGCTGCTCTAGGCTCAGAGACAGACAGGTGGGACCCGCTGGCGCGCAGGCCCACTTGACAGCGAGATGCTGCGGGCTGACCACGTGGCTCAGGGGGGGACTGCGGGTTGAGTATTAGGATCTTCGGGAGCCTTTTCAGAAGAAAGCCACAGAGGCTGACAGGCGGGACCAGGAAGGGTCGCGGGTTAACGCAACAAAACGCGAGGGGGTTATCGGTAAAAAGACCCGCACCACTTTGGATCTTCCTCTCGCGCGTCTGACAGAGCGTCAGAGAACGGCGCGGCGAGGCGGGATTCGAACGCGCGACCGCTGGCTCGCGCCGAGGGCGGCTGCCGCTGCGGCCGGGCTGGGTAGTTGCTAGGAGGGAGGGTAGGCGGCTAGCTAGGGTTTGGCGTGCACGGGAGCGAGACGACGACGACGTCCACGCCGTCCTACCGGAGGCGGGTGAAATAATTGGCATTCCGAGGTTGTGAGTTTTTTGCGGGTCTACTTTAAGGGGTGGCCCCCTGAAATATTTCTGAATCCTGTGATTGCTTTGTCGTGAAAGCCTCGTTGGGTTTTGATTTGCTTTTCCGAGGTTGATCGTGTGTGTGTTTCTATTGGTGCACCCCGGCCGGGTAAAACTTTCTGAAAGCCGTGTCTTCGGTTATGGACGACTTGGAGCACAGTATCTCGATCATAGACAACTATAACTAAAGTAGTGCTATAAACTTGACTTTATAATGACTAGTAATCAGCTTCACTATAACGGAATGGCTAAATAAAACTGCCCACAATTGCTTGTTTGGGTTGTCGCTTGCGACCATTGTACCTGACTAGTAAGTACTGCAACTACAACGGAATGGCTAAATAAAAGTACCAACAACTGCTAGGTTTTGGGTTATCTCATGCTATTTGTATCTGACTAGTAAGTGTTGCAACTATAACGGAAAGGTTAACTAAAAGTGCCCACTGCTTATTTTATCAGGATGATTATCTATAATTGACTAGTAATTGCTGCAACGATAACTGAATAGATAAAACTGCCAACTGTGTGAGTTCCTCGGTTGACTTCCTCGGGTGGTCTCGAGGGGGAAACACCAGGATGGGTTTGTTTGGTGGTAATGTCAGGTTGGTTCCGAATAGATCTTTCTTATCCCTCTCTGATCGCCGACAGTTGTATCGAGTCTCTATAGGTTGTTTAGTGCATGCTGTCGCTGCCGCTTCAGTCCACCATACCTTTGTAGGCGAGGACCGCCGAATTCTAGTCTCGCCGTGTACTGGCCTCAGTACTGACGCTCCTCTTTTTCCTTTGCCCTTTGTCGGCACCCCTTTTGTTTAAGCAGGTTTTGAGATCGACGTCGTTAGCAGGGTTACCCTTCCGGCTTGGCCTGGGCAGGGTTATGGAAGCCATTGGTTATTCTTCAGGGCTCTTAGCCCCATTTGCATCTTGTCCGTAGTCGGACGCTCTATCATTTTAAGGTGATTTGGATCTTTGTATATTATATCTGTATTCTTGACTCATTGAGTCGCTGTTGTATATATATCTGTTCTGTGGGTCCCATCGAGGACTGTTGTGTAATGTTATTACTTCGTTTTCCACCCGCACGAAAGTGCCTGGTGGGCACCTTTGAATCGTTTCTATGCGGGTTTGGCGGGTTTCGCTAAAACTTGCATAGGGCCGATTTTGAGGGTGTTACAGATTGGTATCAGAGCTCAGCAGTTGCGATACCCCACAAGTCCAGCCTGTAGGATAACCTAGCTAACGGCCGAAGTAGAGTGTCAAAACTATTTTGCAAAATCGGTTGGATAGTTCTGATTAGGTCTGATTTTACTCCTTACCCTTTGCTATTCTCCTCTTATCTCGACGCGTTTTGAATCTGCTCTCTTATCTCTTCTTCGAGTCCAGGAATTCTCGTGGTGGGGTTTTCCGTCGTACCTTCAGGGTTTCGCTTCCTCCTTTGGTAACGGTGTGGCTACATCTGGTCTTCATGCTATCCGAGGAATCCCTCGTCTGATGGACTGCTCTTTGTTCCTTCTCGTGCCTTCCGGTGGTTTCCGACACGACGACATCATCTACGCTAGGTCCGATGCAGAGTCTGCATCACGCCTTCGTTTCAGAACCTCGTTTGTCGAGATCTTCAGTCTAAATCTTGAGGGTTGGTTGCATAATCTGTCTATACGTGTACATAGTAATGCTTTGAGTGCGGGATGGAGTCGCGACCATACCACTACTCTTATCATTTGCTTTGTATATCGAATGGTGGATCGATGCAATTCTACTCCTTCCATGGAAGTTGGAGGTGGCCTTACCTTTAACTTCGTCCGTTGTTATCCGGAGTGTTCTCTTGACGAACGTGAACAACGACCCTTTGTTGGTGGTGTCGCCATTTTCAAGATGAAGAAGGAACCCTTGTTAGTGGTGTTGCGAGGATCTACACGAAGCGAGAAGACGCAGATCGCCGACCTTCCTTCCGGTACCATGAGGCGGATCTCGAGGGCGAGATCCATTGTTAGTGGTGTCGAATTGTGGCATCCGCAAAACCACTACTAGAAAATCGCGTTGTTTTTGTGCATTGCATCATCATGACCGCATGCTCATGTCATCATGCCATTGCATTTGAGCATCGTCATCATCTTGCATTTGCTTGCATAAAACTATTTGCAAAAAAACCTATTTTGTGATTTCTAAAACGCCCCGTCTTTGTTCAAACGCAAAACCCGGGTCGCCGGAATATTTTGTTTTGTCTGCTATCGGTTTGCAAAAGCCCGGTTTGAAATAAATAAAATAGTTACTTATTTTTAGTGGGGCAGTCGAACGGGCCGATTCGACCCGAACGACCACCCCAGAATAAAATCGGTCCAGACTACCTACAAACGGTCCACCCAAAAATCTATTCCTACCAGTCCTAATCTACCCACCCCTCCAGCCACCTCACCCCACCCAATCCGCTCTCGCCACCTCACCTCTCTCACTCCCTCCAGCACTCCCTAGCTGCCACGTCACTACTTCCACCCCACAGCCCCACTCCCTCCCCACCTGCCTCCCCTGGTCAAACCCTACCCCAGCCTAACCACTCTCTCTCCCTCACCGCCCCTGGGTCCCACCGCAGGCCCACAGCAGCCCCCACCCCCTGGACCCGGTCCAACCCCCCACCTACCGCACCAGATCCCCACGCCCCGGCCCCCGCCCTGCCCGCGGGACCCACCCCAGGACCCACTCCCGCCTGGCCCAGCACCCACCCCGACGCGCCCCGCTCCTACCTCCTTCTCCTCTCTCCCCCAACCTCTCTGCGGCCTCCTCCCTCAACCGACCCCGGCACCTCCCTCCCCAGGCGCCGCCGCCGGCGACCCTCCCCGCTCACCCTCTTCCCTCCTCTAGCTCGCCGCCACGCCCCATCCTCCCGCCGCCCTCTCCTCGCCGAGTCCGGCCCCTCCTCCCCGACCTCCGCGCCTCGGCCTCCGCGCCTCGGCCTCCGCCCGCGTCCCCGCCCGAGCTCACCCGTCCCCCGTCTCACCGCCCGTCCTCCCCGCCGGCCGCTGCGCCTCGTCGGCCTCCCCATGTGGCGCCGCCGCTGCCGCGGTTCCTCTCCGGCCCTAGCGCCTCTGCCTCTGCCCGACCTCCTCGCCGCCGGCCCGAGCCCGCGCCGTGGCTCTCTGCCCCGCCTCCGACCGCGAACCGCCGCCTCCTCTGCGTCCGTCCACCGCCCCGCCATAACCCCCGCCGCCGGGTCCTCCCTCTCCGGCCACGACCCCGCGCCTCCTCGTCACCGACCCGGTCCCACTCCCTCCTCCGCGCCGTCGTCCGCGGCCGCATCTTCTTCCCCACCGGCGGCGCCGCCGCCGGCGTCCCCTCTGCGTCCGCGTCGTCCTCTGCGCGCCTAGCCGCCACCTCTGCTTGCCACCACAGGATCGGCGCCCTCCCTAGTCGGCCCGTCGCCAAGGGGCCGTCCCCGTCTCGTCGTCGACCCTGGGGCCCCTGGCCCGGACCTCTGTCGCCTCGTGGCTCTGACCGCCAGCACCCGCCTCACGCACGCCATCGCCTTTCTTCGGTCACGCGGTGCCTCGCAGGTGTTTGTGTTTTGGTCTGGAAGAGTTGAC
The DNA here is from genome assembly GCA_916181665.1 of Avena sativa. Taxonomy (NCBI): domain Eukaryota; kingdom Viridiplantae; phylum Streptophyta; class Magnoliopsida; order Poales; family Poaceae; genus Avena; species Avena sativa. The sequence goes on along the minus strand of OV702282.1, from coordinate 442,201,406 downwards.
ACCAGTTCAGTGAAGCTAGTAGGCCGTAAATGTGTTCCGTGTCGGCTTGTCTCTGACGGCAAGTTACAGGAACCACCAGATGCCACTCGAAGTAACCCTTGACAATTCAAGGTCTTCTACACGGAACTCGCGGAACCGACGTCGTCCATGTTTATCACCGACGAATAAGTTGGGACAATCTGGGCTACCTCCTCGGAGCGGACAAGAACAAGGAGTTGACCAAGCTCATCGGTGCCGCGCCAAGATCTTCGAAAAACCCCGGTACCAAACAAGTTCACCATCGACCTCGAGCTCTCCTACACGGATACCAAGCGACAAGAACTCCATGTACCCGAAGACCTACTTCATGAACACCAAGACCCCGTACCCAAGGCTCTCGTCTCGGAGCGCCAAGTTCTTCTTTCCGGACCCCCCGAAGACCTAACCCTGGCGTGCCAAGTTCTTCGACCCGAAGGCCACGGATACGCCAAGTATTTCACCCCGAATGCCAAGACCGACTCGATGGCGCGGACCCGACAAGATCTTCGCCCTGACAAGATCGACACCGACCAGAACGAATCCGATGCGCCCCCGACGCCGAATCAAGTCCTCCTTCACGGAACGCCAAGATCTACCTCAGTTGTCCGAGAACGATCCCGTCGAACCCTGAACCCTGAGACCCGACCCCGAACCCCGGAACCCCAAGTTCGTCGAGACCCCAATGTGTGAACCTTTTCCCGAGCCCCTATTTTTATAAATGATATTGTTGCATATTTAATTGTTCATCTCGCATGCATCTTGTGCGGTTTGGGGGCCTTATGCCGATTCACCATATAATTAATATGGGGCCCATATGCGGGCAAATCTAGCCTTATATTGGCCTCATTTAAATTTGTGTAGCGAACCGGTGCTATCTTTTGCCATGCTAAAACAACATTTAATTTGCGGGGTAGATAAACAACTAGAACCATCTAACTAATTGTCGGGACCCCCGGTTCCGCTTAATATGGCCCAATTGCATCGCACCTTTGCCATGCCATACATCATACATGCATCATGCCCGATCTTTTTCCGTAGTATTAAATATTGCATCCGGTGTTTATTCTAGTGTTTTGCTTCTTCGCGGATAAGGCCGTTGAGTTGATGTGAGCTTTGCCCCAATCTTCGGTTGAACCTTCGACAATGTTTTCAGGCGAGCATCTCCCCCCTTTCTACATATCTTCCGTTTATAGTATTTATTCCCTCCTGTTGATCTATTGCTTTCCGTGTTGCGATGCTCTAGTTTACGTACCCCTGATATTCCTTGCAGCCATATATTGCCTGGGACACATCCTATTACCTGTTGTTTGGTAGATAGTTGGACTTGCGCGTCGTAGTCGCTTGCTCTAGTGCTGTTGCGTGTCGTCAAGTACCACAGTTGTTGGAGAATTGCCGCCTGTTTAATGTTGGAGATGATCATGGTTTATTTATTGTCACTTTAATTATTGTTTAACAACTAAAATTGAAGTAGGTAAGCAGAGGCACAGGTGGGCAATAGATGTTATTTGGTTGTTAACCGTCCACTTGTGTCCCGTAGGACCCCGAGTACTTGATACCTGTTCCTTGAATATTCGCGCTATCGACATACGGGGAATTATGGGCCCCCCTTAGCCAGAGCTTGATTCAGTCTTATTTCTTGGGGCCACAAACTAGTTTGGGGTTTTATTACGATCCTGTACTTATGCCATGCTTTAATGCTTTATTTACGATTGTGCGAGGAGCACACTGTACTGTTTAGGACCGGGACACGATTCCGCGGTGTCGACAAGCTCAGTTTTGGGTTCCCAGTCGTTCACAGCCGTCCACCCAAACCTTGAGGCCGTCTCGGAGCCGGCCGACTTCGTTGCGGGTCTACTTTAAGGGGTGGCCCCCTGAAATATTTCTGAATCCTGTGATTGCTTTGTCGTGAAAGCCTCGTTGGGTTTTGATTTGGTTTTTCCGAGGTTGATCGTGTGTGTGTTGCTATTGGTGCACCCCGGCCGGGTAAAATTTTCTGAAAGCCGTGTCCGCGGTTATGGATGACTTGGAGCACAGTATCTCGATCATAGACAACTATAACTAAAGTAGTGCTATAAACTTGACTTTATAATGACTAGTAATCAGCTTCACTATAACGGAATGGCTAAATAAAACTGCCCACAATTGCTTGTTTGGGTTGTCGCTTGCGACCATTGTACCTGACTAGTAAGTACTGCAACTACAACGGAATGGCTAAATAAAAGTACCAACAACTGCTGGGTTTTGGGTTATCTCATGCTATTTGTATCTGACTAGTAAGTGTTGCAACTATAACGGAAAGGTTAACTAAAAGTGCCCACTGCTTATTTTATCAGGATGATTATCTATAATTGACTAGTAATTGCTGCAACGATAACTGAATAGATAAAACTGCCAACTGTGTGAGTTCCTCGGTTGACTTCCTCGGGTGGTCTCGAGGGGGAAACACCAGGATGGGTTTGTTTGGTGGTAATGTCAGGTTGGTTCTGAATAGATCTTTATTATCCCTCTCTGATCGCCGACAGTTGTATCGAGTCTCTATAGGTTGTTTAGTGGATGCTGCCGCTGCCGCTTCAGTCCACCATACCTTTGTAGGCGAGGACCGCCGAATTCTAGTCTCGCCGTGTACTGGCCTCAGTACTGACGCTCCTCTTTTTCCTTTGCCCTTTGTCGGCACCCCTTTTGTTTAAGCAGGTTTTGAGATCGACGTCGTTAGTAGGGTTACCCTTCCGGCTTGGCCTGGGCAGGGTTATGGACGCCATTGGTTATTCTTCAGGGCTCTTAGCCCCATTTGCATCTTGTCCGTAGTCGGACGCTCTATCATTTTAAGGTGATTTGGATCTTTGTATATTATATCTGTATTCTTGACTCATTGAGTCGCTGTTGTATATATATCTGTTCTGTGGGTCCCATCGAGGACTGTTGTGTAATGTTATTACTTCGTTTTCCACCCGCACGAAAGTGCCTGGTGGGCACCTTTGAATCGTTTCTATGCGGGTTTGGCGGGTTTCGCTAAAACTTGCATAGGGCCGATTCTGAGGGTGTTACACTGGCATTGTGGCGTTCACTTCCATCATCCTTCTATGTTGACTTTTCTTGTCATTCGGCTCTATGACAAATACGACATAGCTCTGGTGATGCTCTCTGTACTCATTTCTGGTTCCATGGCCGATATGAGTGTCATCACCTCTTGGGTTATGCACCTGATGCACAACCTCCCTTCTTTCTTGGTTATGATATCTCAGCTGCCTGTTCTCATAACTATGGTTGGCTCCCATAGCTTGAGCATTTCCTCCTGTGAGCGGTGGTGGGGGAGGTGGTGGTAACTGCTGAGTTGGTGAATCCACTCTATCTCCCTTCTGAAACCAAGAGCATTGTCTTGTTGTGTGATTCGCTGGCTTACTCAGACTTGGCGTGTGAAACTTACACGGTTGGTCCAACATCATTTCATAAGTATATTTCCGCCTGTCTTGATATGGTTTTCTCTGCTCATATGGCTTTTTGCCATCATTCTTTGGTATCCATTGTTGTTGCCCATTTTTCCTTTGACGTTGGCTACTTCCAGCATCTGGATTATCCTGATTTACGGCTGCGACTTGAGTTGAACCATACCTATAATCTGGCCTTTCATCTCTTTTCTTGCTTCTATACTCGCCCTTTCATGCCGCCTTTGCGACCCGGCTGCCTCATAGATCTGGGTCTCAGTCATACCATCTGCCGATATGAGCAGAGGCTGAGTCAGCAATTCTTATTTTTTTTCCAGGCTAGCCGGCATATCTCTCTGTAACCTCGGCCACAGTACACTTCCATGCATGCATCCTTGTGCAAACCATGCAATGCACTGGGATTCAACTACCCCTTACAAGAGTTGCGCATTGTGCACCACCTTGGGAGAAATTCCATGTCTGTTTCATTCGGCCTCTGATTGTACATAGCTAGCTGTTGTGGGTGATTCGGCCTCTTGTACGTGCTGGCGGAGTTGCTCACGAAAGCTTCCTGGAAATCAATCCAGTTGTTGATGCTTCTGGGTGGCAAATTATTCATCCACACCCTTGTTGGTCCTTCTAGCATTTGCGGTACATACCGTACTGCCCATCTCAGAATTCCCTGTGCGATTTTTACTGCTGTTCCATAATCTATGAGCCAGTCTTCTGGCTTTGTGCTTCCATTGTAGGTATTTGTTCCTCTGGCCAGCTGAAAGTTTGGCATTGGTGGCTCTTTCATGACCCTTGGGCCAAAACATGGTGGACCCTGTGGACCTTGCGATTCGATCAGCTCTATCATTTTTATTCGGTTGAGCTTTAGTCTTGCATCATCCGGCTGGAGATTTCTGCCTCCGAGTCTTGCTCCCATTGCTTGGTACACGTGATCCGGAAATTCATACCCGTAGTTTACCATTGTCAAGTAGCCATCATTGTATCTGTTAGCGTTCGGGTCTGCAGGTTGCTGCACTGCTTTTCGCACGCTTTCTTGTCTCCTTTTTTTCTTGGTTCTCATTTCCATGAGCGACAGTTCTTCTCGCTCCCTATGCACGGGCTGGGTTTCCTTGAACCACTGTCGGGTCATAAGCAACCATCTTCTTGTTCCTTCCTGAATCCACACTCTTTTCTTTTCTCTGTCTCGGCGCTACTCCTGGTGAAGAGGTTGTATGGCCTGTTGATCTCGCCGGGATGGGAGTCGCCGAGTGTACCAACTACGACCTTCCAGCTATACCCGGATTTTCCCTGTAGTACGCTTCATTCAACATGCCTGCTACTCTTACGAATTCATTGACTCGTTCCTGTTGTTTTCTATTTGCTTCACCCGTCAAATGGGGCAACTCAGCCATTGCTGCCTCTACGGCTCTCAAATTGGCTGCCGACGTGTTGTATGTTGGCCGTATGGCTGTTCTGTTGTTGTTTTCTAGTGTTATCTTTGATGTTGCATCCGCCAGTTCCTCATTGAGGTTTCTGCCTCTCAACCTTGTTGCATCAAGCCGGGCATTAGCGCGCTTGACTCGATTTGCCGAGTTGAGCTCTCGAATTGTGATATCCACATCTTCCTGTAACTGCGCTAATTCCTTTGCCTTCTCCAAGAATTTTATCCTGGCCTCCTCTAACTCGTCCTGCACACGCGCTGGATCAGCTGCTGGCACTACTGGCTCTGCTAATTTCTTTATTGCTTCTTGCAATTCTTTGGCTCTCTTACTCCTAGCTATGTTCTTTGCCTTTTCTAGCGACGCTTTTGCTGTTCTTGTCTCCCTTGGCGTTTCTTCTGTATTTCCTCCCTCAGCATCCTCATTCACCACAGGGACTACTAGAGGTGCTTGGGGATTCGGAGTTGTCATCATTACCACAATGGAGACGAGTTGATGAAGCTTTCCTACGGCAGGAGCCGCAGGTGGATCCGGTGCCAGGATGACGCGCTCTGGGTACGCGCGCTCCACGCGCACCGTGACGTAGACCTGGTGCTCACCGAACTTGATGAAGCGACCGCCCCTTGGGAACGGCTTGGTCCCGAAACAGCCTGCGTTGTCGCTGACGAAGTTGAGTACCGCGAACCTCTAGATGAGGCCGGAATAGACGCGCTCGCCCATCTTGGCAATGATGTTGCCCATCTGGATGAAAACTCTAGCAAGCGCCTTCTTCTGCCCCACGGTGGGAGCCAACTGTCGTGGTGGTGTCATGGCAGATGCCATGTGTAGGCTTAAGTTGGGGGTCGAATGGACGCTTGTGGTAACCGGGAAGGGAGCGCACGGTCTAGCCGCGCACGAAGAACAAGATGAACTCTCCATCCTTAGGATTTCTATTGATCCAAGAAGTTTTAAAAGTGCTCCTAGAGCTATTTGAGCATAGCCTTTTGGCACTAGTTTCCTCCTTGGTCCAACCCCACTAAACCCTAGCTATGCCCCTCCTTATATAGGCGATGGCCAGCTAGGTTACATCCCTTTGGGTCCTAGGGTTATTGTTTGGATCTTGGTCCTTACTATGCGGGCCGAGTCAAGGTCTAGCCCTGAGCCCTTGACCCAGTCCACAAAGCCATACAGCTAATGGTCTTCTCGTACGTATCCTCTAGCTCTTTTGGCGTCATACAGTGACTTTGTACGTCAGCCCTTGCTTTGGGCGTCACCCGGCTCCTTTTGTGTCACCCGGCGTCACCCTTCTCTTTTGAGCGTGCTTTACCATGGTCCCTCCTGAACCTTACTCAAAAAGCTGTCACGCGTCCTTTCTGACTCGGCCTTCCCTCGTAATATTTGGCTCGTTGCTTCCTGCAAGGTAAACCAACTTGTCTTATATGGGCCGGCATAATTCTTATGCCGTCCGCACACGACCTTCTTACCCGACCGTTTTTACCCGGCCTGAGATTTCTTTGGCTCGGCATAAGACAAGCTGGGCAATGTTTTACCCCTTATGACCCTACCGGGGGTTATCCCCCCGACATCAACTAATCATTACATGTGCCACCCTTCACCACAACCGCATGCTATAACTACTAGGACGGGGATGACAACTACTAAAACTATCCACATAAATCATATTCTCCCTCCCCCCCTTCACTTGAAGTTCATGTTTTAGATTTTCTACCACTTGATCAGATACGGCAAGATCATCCTCAAGTGTCAACTTCTCCTTGCGAATCAGCTCTAAATTTGTCTTTTCTTCCTCAACAGTATGCTTCAGCTCGAATATCAACAGGTTTTTATGGGCCAATTCATCACCTAAATTGGCAACCATCTCCTCCAAATCCATCCTCTGACTAGACCACTGGGTTGGTTCATCTTGGTATGCAACATACCATGGATCTTCGGCCTGCATAGCACACTATAAAAATTCCAAAACAAATCCAATTGAAATCAGTCTGATAGGCCATGGCGGCACTTCAAATTCAATGGTAGTATAGAGATAAGGAGCTACCTGCACTTCTAACGTGGTAGGAGAAGGAGAATGTGGCCACAATATGATTGAATCCCCACCCTCGCCGGTGTACCCGCTACAACCAGACATTGAAGACTAATTTGCACCTACAATATTAAGGAAATTACGAGAACCGAATCGATTAGGGTGGGCGGAGCAGGAGCGAAGGTCTTACCAAGCACTACTAGAAATTATTGTGACCGTTCGTCGAGCTAAGGCGACAGAACAAAATCCCGATTGTCGTGGGCCACGGACCTGCCTGCGGTCAATAATGCCTCAACATACAATGTGTGCGAACGAAACAGGTGCTAGAGCGATGGTTGAGGTGCAGCGCGGCAGTCCGTCTGATGCTGTCGTAGGACGCTTCCGGCGATGCGCCGACACACTGACGATGGCTGCTCTGTCCACCGATGGTATTGGAGCAGCTCAGGGCTGGAGGGCTGGGAGCAGATAAGAGAGAGAGAGAGAGAGAGAGAGAGAGAGAGAGAGAGAGAGAGAGAGAGAGAGAGAGAGAGAGAGAGAGAGAGAGAGAGAGAGAGAGAGAGAGAGAGAGAGAGAGAGAGAGAGAGAGAGAGAGAGAGAGAGAGAGAGAGAGACGACCTCACGTGTCATACACGACCCCACCTTTCATTGTTTGGGGTGTAGCTGCTCCGGGATTTTTGCATATTTTTTAAACTTTTCCTTTGAAATTTGCATGTTTGCCACATGACCACCACATGTCAGTGACACACACAATGGTAAATATGCAAGTTGCAAAGTAAAACATGGAAAATATGCAAATCCCCCCTCCAGCCCCACACCACGACCCCACATGACGGCCCCATCGGTCATTGGCTTCGGCGTCCCCATAGAACGGCCTCATTTGTCATTGGCTGGACCGGCCACACAATCAGGAAATAAAGCGACCCACAAGTCAACGAGAGATGGATGGCTGGTCCGACATGTATCCTGGCCCCACCCGTCAACATGTAATGGCCACGGCAAGACCCGTCCCAACGCGGTCCCACTGGTCAGCATATAACAGTCAAGCATTTGACCTGACAGCATCCCTCTATCCGAGCGTCTGCGAAGGTTTTAGAATAGAGGGAGGGCAAAAGTGAGGAAAAGTTAAGAGCCGGGAAAAAAGGATTGCAAGTAATGAACCAGAGGAACAAAAATATAAATTCCTTTAACGAAATCGTTTTCTTAGTAGCAAACCATTGCCCACATCTCCTCCACCACTAATCGTGTGCCTCGTATTTCCAACATTGCATAGCCACTATTTCTTTTTTTTCCCTTTTTCACACGGTGAGTCATAGATTATTGTGTTTTCTCGAATTCCGTAAGACAATCTGTAGCCTCTTATTTTTCCACCACGTGCTACGCATTGGGGATGATGCAGCTTCCTAGATGAGTGAATAAATCCCTGCGTCTGTCGCGCTGACCACTCGCCTTTCTTGCGGCTGGTAGTGCTTACCGGTGACGCCGTGATGAACATGACTTTTCGGTGGTGAAGGAGGAGGGAGGTACAGAGGTTGGGGAGCTAGAGCACCCTATCCCGCCAGCAGACCATGATGGAGGCTCCTCCCCCTCGTATTTTGGCTAGACCTCCTCAGACGATGACTATGAAATCAATTTGGAGGACTGCCGTTCATATGCTCACAACACCAATGAGATAATTATGTGCGAGTCGTGCACACGGGTATATCTTAGGAAACTGGTTGGGATGACTCAGCATACCTACAAAGCGAAGGATAGTCCTAATTATATAGGAATCAAAATGTTTGAGCATCACTAGGTCACAATTCAATAGGCGTAGGATGTGTGTGCGTCAAGATGTTCCTTCCATTCCTCTGTATGTTTCCCGGGTGACAAAGTCAAATGTTTTCAAAGGAAAAAAGCAAGATGAGAAGCAATTATCTAGTCACTGGTACTTGAATTTCCTATTGAAAATAATGCAGATATAAACTAATATATTCATTATTTTATTTTTGCTTCGGTACTTCTCAATCAGTTACATAAGGACGTATCTTCTAGACTTTGGCATTGAAGAAGGAAGACTGCCAATGGACATACGGTGGCCTGAGTTCATCGAGACCCGGGAAGTATGTTTTGCTAAATAAGGACAAGACTAGGGATATGGTCATCTTAACGATTCGTTGGGTTGCTGTTATGGAGGCCTTTAAGATGAAGGAGAAAACAATCTGCGTGTTCGACTTCATTGTTCAAAATGATGTTCTAGTTATAACCCCTCTCTGATATGCCTTGGTTAATTTACTAATTAAACTTTGTAGTTCATGTGAACTGATGTGATATATGTGTACTACTATATTGTTATGCATTTAATATGACATAAATAATATCGTCAAATCTGTAAATCGAAATTCGACAAATAATATATCCATTATTATTAGAAAAATGCGAGGAATTCAAATATGACATAAAAAATACTAAAATAATTTAATTTCTAAAATATATTTTTTTCTTTTTGAATTTTAAGAATCCAAAATGGCTTAAGGATGTTGAAATCTATGAGCTAATTTTTTTCTACACGTTTTGATAGGTTGTACTTTTTTTTACATCGTATGCAAAAGTTATGGCCATTTGAATTTTTCATAACATTTTTTTGTAAATTGTATCGAAATTTATATTTGTTAATTTTCGTAACAACTAAATCACTTAATATAATTACGGTTCGAAGGAATTTATTTTTAGAATTTTTTATAATTTTTCAGCATGATATTGAATCTAAAAAAGACGACTTTCAAAAGGATTTGTGTCCGTTTTACAACCATAACAGAACTTGAGAATTTTTTTGTCCACTTTCTTTAGTCTGGGTTGGTAATACGAACCGGGACTAAAGGTCACACCTTTAGTCTCGGTTAGTGATACGAATCGGGACTAAAAGGGTTGGCACCGGGGGCACCTTTTTAGTCTCGGTTGGTGATACGAACCGGTGCTAAAGGTTCCGTTTGATCCGGGACTAAAGATTGCTGGCGTTCTAGCCGTTAGAACCGAGACTAATGCTCACATTAGTTCTGGGTCCAACCATAACCGGGAGTAATGCTCCGAAGTAGGGTTGACGAATGGCTCTTTTTCTACTACTGTATATAGCATGCAAGTTATTAAGAAACAGTTAAACTCACCTAGCTAGGAGCAATCATAGCGATTTGGGGTCTTTAGCCGTCCCATCATACTTCTGGACATGCTTGATCTTCTGGTCACACGGCGTGCAGTTTTTACTATCCCACCTGTCCGTCTCGGCCGGCCCACCCACCATTACCGGGATTCTACTCCAAAAATTGACCTGGGACTTTTGTTGTGAGTCGGGCCAATTTGATCTCTAGAGGTGTTGCATTGCCGATGGGCTGCAGCTTGGCTAGCAGATTTTCATGGCCGCTACTTTTATGGACTACGCCGCCATCTTGGATGGGTCAATGTTCTAGGCCCAGCTTAGTTTTGCAACTCCACCATTCAGTATGGAGAAACAGGGAGTAATGACGAGAAAGCTAGACCACTTCCCTTCAATTACAGCTGCTGGCCTGCTGGGAGCAAAGGGCGCGTTACTCTGCGTGTAGCCGTCTTATTTGCTAGGTTCCTTCGGCAGCCATGGCTATTGTCTAGGTATGGTTTTCCGCTTGACCCGTGGTACCGTGTGTGCAGGCAGCTAATTATTTTTGTTTAAGGAATTGTCGGGATCATTGATGTGAATTGCTCTCCTTGTGTTGGATTTGTCGTTCTCGATTTCCAATATGTCATTCCCCAACTCGATCTGTCTTTGTCTTGAAACTGAAAGATTGCAATCATTTTAGATTTCTTTTGTCTTGGCTGCGCGCCTCGGTGGAAATTTGGTACTACTCTAATTCAGGTGCCGCGGGGGGGGGGGGGGGTAAACCACCGATCACAACTCTAAGTCAGGTGTTGTAGAGGCACACATGCGGGACGTTCGGGGCGGTCCGCAGAGGGCCATCATAGGATTGCATGCCAGGATTAGAAGTGTTGATGGGTAAAGAGAGAGAGAGATTGCGGAATATTATGGTTATATTATTGAGCCTCTCGGGAGAGTATATATAGGCGTATAGGGACCGACTTGAAGTACAAGACAAGTAATCTACTTGTAATACAAGACAAGTAACCTAGTCTATCCCTAACAGATACGTATACTCTAACATCTCTCCGCAGTCGTAGCGGTAGCATCGTGAACAACTGGAACGTCGCGAACGGTCAGACTGGAGAGCCGAAGTAGACCAGTGTGCTGACATACTCCGCAGTGGTAGCGGGAACGTTGTAGACGGTGTCACGTCGCAGAAGCTTGGACCGTAGAGGATGCTCGTGAGGAGCTCAAGCGAGGTGGTAGCCCTTGTGCCGGTGTCGAGTGAGCCGAGAGCGGTGGGTGCTGCAACCTTGGTCGAGGTAGCCGCGCAAGGGGTCGCCGTGGTCGATGTCATGGTCGGGGTTGCCGGTGTCGAGGTAGCCGCATATTAAGCCGCGTGCACATAGTGCAGCCATTAGAAGGACAGAGACGCGTCAGGGCAGTCATCGTAGAGAGCGATGCCGAAGCCGATGCAGTCTGAGCCGTCGAGGACGAGGTGCGGCCATGGCTTTGCCAGAACCAGGCGCACGTCGGGAACGAAGGCATACTCTGGTTGTGCCAAAACCGAGTATGCGAAGACGAAGTCGGTGTGACGCAGTCGAGGCAGACGTAGATGAGGTAGTCGATGCCGATGAAGACGAGGCGCTACAACCGAGCTTGCCAGACTCAGGAACGCGTCGGGGACGAAGCCACGCACCGGTGTTGCCAGTATCGGGCATGCGAAGAACGGGACCAGTAGAAACAGCTTCACGCCATGTCAGAGAGGAGACTAGCAGAGGAGGACTCTACGACGTTTGCGTTGCGCAGATCGGCGAAGTGCCAATGCAGGCCGTGGTTGTCAGAGTAGACAAGTAGGTGTGGTCGTGGACGAGGCGAGGACGATGGCGACGAAGTCGTGCTGGACGAAGACGTAGAATGCGGCGAACCAGCGACGACCAAGAGGGGTCATACTGGATGCCTAGACGGAGGGGCCGTCGGCGGGACCTACGACAGCCAGGAGTGGCCATGCAGGCTACCTGTGGAGATGCGGCGGCGGTGCTCGAAGTAGGCGAGGAAGAACACGATGACGTGACGAAGACCATGCACGAACGGCGGCGGTGTAGATCGTCGATGCCGATGGTCGGAGTAGAGGCGCGGCGATGACGACGGCGATGGGCGACGCAATCCGATCTAAGATCGGTAAACCAAAAAAGAAAACCGATCAAGAGATCGGAAAAAAAAGACTTGCAAGGCAGTCGATCACGGATCGGCGAACGAGGCGGCGGCTAGGTCAAGGACCGTGCCGCTCTGATATCATGTTGATGGGTAAAGGGAGAGAGAGATTACGGAATATGATGGTTGTATTATTGAGCCTCTCGGGCGAGTATATATAGGCTTTACAGGGACCGACTTGGAGTACAAGTAACCTACTTGGAGTACAAAACAAGTAACCTAGCCTATCCCTAACAGATACTACTCTAACAAGAAGGAGGTTGTGCACGTGCAAGAGAGAAAACTTGATGGTCGCAATGATGCTCGGGCTCTCAAGCTCAACCCAACGCAGCATAGAGAATCGGTCGTAACATATGGAATTCCAGTTGGTTGATAAAATTCCCCACGTAGACCATGTGGTTCTTTTACCGCACAACTATAGACGTTGCTACTCTCCACACACACACACCCCCCCCCCCCCCCCCCCTCTCTCTCTCTCTCTGCACCAGTTCGATGGCTTGCTATTTCTTACTATTGGGTTGATCATTGATCTCCAGTTCTACAGGAGTTCATATGTGGAATACATATAGTTTAACTTTGAACTTCGGGGAAGATACTGGGATATGGAAGAGATCCACGAAAATTAGCAAGAAGATAGGTTCTTTTCTTTATCAGACCCCACCTCCCATGCCTAGTTTAGCTTGGGGATCTGAATACGCGTTTGGAGTACCATATATACGCAAGAAGATAGGTAGTCTCGTTTACGTTTTCACTTATTTCTTTTGGGTGTACTGGAAAAGTTTTGAGTTGCATAATAATTTATTAAGGTTTGTACTATCCATGGTCCCTCTGACAGGATATTCACAGTATCTGTATGATTGCTGGGTAGTGTTACTTTTCTATCTGCAAGAAGATGGGTGGTCGTACTTTTTAATTTGTACTGAGATGGTGGGTACATAAGCCATAAGTTTCTTTGACGGAATCAAGCATTCCAAGTAAGTTAATCAAGTCACTTTCTCAAAGAAAATTAATCAATTTACTTGCATGGTACATTGGTCTACCAACAACTCTTACATTCCTTCTCTATCTTTGATGTTTACTCACTTAAAAAGAGGACAATGCAGACCAAAAGAAGGCCGACGACCGACCAATTGGCCAAGAATAATTCAGATGAAGCTACAATCCTTGCTACCTATCCCAACAGAACACTGGAGTTCTGGTTTTTGCTAATTTTATTATATTATACTGAAAAATGACTTATTTTCCTCTTCACGTTTGTAGACCACACAAACCTTTTTGTGGATGTTGGACGATCATCACATTAGAAGCTCACTGCAGGTAAGATTGTAAGATAGTTACATAAAAAGGATAGATAGGAGAACTCTAACGAAGAATGATTTTCTTAAGCGACTTCTTATATCAATATTATTTTGCCCCAAGTACAAGAAATATTTTCACCGAAGTTCTTGTCGTAACAACCATTGTATCATAATGAAAATGGTAGGAAGGTTCAGAACAAATCTTATTACATAATATCGCTTTTTGATGAAAACAATCATTTGAGGTATTTGTACCGTTCATATATTATCAAATATTTCTATCTTTTGTCTATCAAAATATTAACAAACCTGCATTCATACCTGCTTCTTCCACTGATTCGGGGGCCTGCTTTTTATATACCACTTGTCGGTGAGGGATGGTACGCAGCACGATGTGTGTTTAGGACATCTCCACCAGGCCGAGTCATCCGGTCAGAGCGTGTACGAACTTATCCGCGTGGGACGTGCATGCCCCCCCCCCACAAGGCCGACCCATCCAGGCAAACGCGTCCGGCTCGACCCATCCATGCATCTAATCTGGGGCTCGGTTGCGTCGGCTCGAACGCGCGCGGACAGCGCGGGGACTCGTCCACTGGCCCACCCGTCAGCCACTTACCGGCGGCATTGATTCAGACGGTCAGCGGCACCGATTCAGACGCAATTGCGACAGCGATTCAGAGGCGCTGCGCGAAATGCTGGCCGGCGGCAGCCTACGCGCAATGGCGACAAGACGACACGTTGACGCCGCCTATGTTCCCGCGCCGGCATTGATGGTGAAGGAGCGGGAAGCTACGCACGTTCACGGGTGGCTGGGCTATTTAACCATGCGCCCGTCGGTGTTGTCATCACCTCTCACCATCGCAAAACCTAGCCGCCACCACCGCCACCAGCACCATCAACGATGAAGACCCCGTCTTGGCTGAAGCGGAGCAAGAACGACCACGAAGCGTCTGGCAGCCAGCGCGCTCGGCTGCCAGCCTTCATCCGCGGCACGTCCTTGCCGCCTCCGCCGCGGCCAGAGGAGTTTCGGAGCCAGCCAGTGGGAGACTACCCGCCACCATGGGAACTTTGTACCCGGCAGTAGTACCACGTCAGGGAGTGCGAGCAGCTGTGGAGGGAGGGTCACGGCATCCAGCACAGGGATGTCTCCCTCCCCACCAGATGGAACCTCAACCGGGACCGTGTCCTGGTGCCACCACCGCCCAAGGAGGGCAGAGGGCTGGCGGAGGAGATGTATCGCCGGATCAGCAACCTCCCCCGGACCCAACGGTGGGAGAGGGGCTACCACTCTAAGGCGTACTGGATCAAGTTCCTCGAGTGGGAGCACAAGGTGCGGCGCGCCACCACCATCCGCTGCGACCTGCAGTAGGGGGAGGTCTAGTGTAACACCCCCGGTCACTCCGGACCGACGGTTGTCACTTCTGGCAGCTCAATAGGACTCTAGACTAACCCCACAGACCAACACTAGTATTTTCTGTACATTTTGTCCTCACTCGTGCACACCTGGTACCCACTTCCCGGTCGGTCACCCATCCTAGAATTGCTCTAGGCCAAGCACGCTTAACCTCAGAGTTCTTTTTAGATGAGCTTCCAAAAAAGAAGAAAAGAACTCTAAGGTTAAGCGTGCTTGGCCTAGAGCAATTCTAGGATGGGTGACCGACCGGGAAATGGGTACCGGGTGCGCACGAGTGAGGACAAAGTGCGCAAAAAAGACTAGTGTTGTTATATGGGGTTAGTCTAGAGATCCTATTGAGCTGCCAGAAGTGACAGCCGTCGGTCCGAAGTGACCGGGGGTGTTACAAGTGGTATCAGAGCCGACCCTCGCGGTTACATGGGCGTGTGCGGGTCAGTGGCGGACATGTGTAAAATGGCACGTGTGGCCCGGAGTGGACACGACATGGCAATGTGCCGGCACTGGACGCACATACGTGTGCCAAGAGGGGACGTTCCTGGCTTGTGGTTGATCGACGAGGACGTCGATCTTCTAAGGGTGGGTGTATGTGAGACCCTAGCGCATAGCTCAATAGGATTGATAGGAAACCCATACCAACAAGTTGCAACTTCTTTTCCGAAAGGTCATCTGAAAAGAACTCTAAGGTTAAGCATGCTTGGCCTAGAGAAATTCTAGGATGGGTGACCGACCGGGAAATGGGTACCGGGTGCGCATGAGTGTGGACAAAGTGCGCAGAAAAGACTAGTGTTGTTCTGTGGGGTTAGTCTAGAGATCCTATTGAGATGCCAGAAGTGACAGCCGTCGGTCCAGAGTGACCGGGGGTGTTACATCTGGCAGATCCCTAACATCGACTCACACAACAAGGGAGCCCACAACCACTCCGACGCTGACCTCGGCAGTGAGGATGGCAACTATGAGGATGACGACGACGACGTCATCAAACAGGAGGCAGCGGACGGCGTCGCTACAAACCTGACCCGGAGTACCGCGAGGTGCTGGCCCGGGGCTACGACGAGGACGCCTTCACCGAGCAGGCCATTGCGGCCAGCACGCACGAGGAGGACTCCCAGTGGCGTGGCTACGAGGAGGCCCTCTAGTTGACCCACATTATGGTGGATATGAAGGCTTGACGCGGCTCAGATCACTATAGAGCTTCGTTGGGAAACCCCAAAAGGAAGGTATGATGAGTACAACAACAATGTTTGTCCTCAGTAAGAAACCAAGGTTATCAAACTAGTAGGAGGAAGGAAACGACTCAAAGGTGTTGCTAGCAACCTGGAAACCTGCAAAACACAAACTCAACACTTTTCCCTAACGAACAGTGATGTTGTCAATCTCACTCGTTTGCTGAAAACAAAGGATTAACTTTATGGTGTGGAAAGTAATGGTGGCTTGCAGAAAGTAAACAGTAACAGTGGAAGATGTATCAATGGTAAAGATTGGACCGGGGTCCATAGTTTACTAGAGGTGTTCTCCTTAAGATAAACAAGATAACATGCTGGGTAAACAAATTACAGCGAGGCAATTGACAGGACAGAGTAAGGCATAACAATGCAATACTAGACATTCATGATCCTATGAGATTTGATTGGGCATTACAACAATATACATAGACCGCCATCCAACTGCATCTATGACTAGTAATCCACCTTCAGGTTATCATCTGAACCCCCTCCAGTATTAAGTTGCAAGCAACGGATAACTGCTTTAAGCAAGATGTGTAAGGTAAACAATACACTTGGAAGTTGGATGCATGAGTAGAGCATACTCATACAAGTGGAGGCTAGCAAAAGACTGGGAGCGACCAACTAAGAGAGCAATAATGGCCATGATAATGCAGAGCGACAAAACATTACTAATCAAAGCATAAAGTGGTACCACAAGTCAAAAACTAAATGATCATGGAGGCTAAGGTGACTGGTTCATAGTCATAACAAGGTGTGAGCATGTGCCAAGTCAACCCAAACAAAACATCAAAGGAGAATACCACAATACTATACTTTTGTATGCTAAAACAACGCATGATTCTTTCAAGGCACATTAAGAAATCCGAACAAGTCATGCTACATCAATAATCAATAAGCATAAGGTCAAAACAATATCTAGCATGACATTATAAAGTCTTAAGTCACGATCAAAGCAAGCTCCTTCTTGTACTACTAAAGCAAGAACTTATTTGAAACAACACTGCGAACACGGGGGTCCAACTACTTTATTCAAGAAAACTAAAAACCAAAACTAAGACTCTCCAAGAACAACACAATAGTGCATGAAACAATAAAAACAAAGTATCTACAAATACCTGAGATTTTTATTGATAAATAAGGGGATGCCTTGGGAATCCCCAAGCTTTGACGCTTGTACCTCTTGAATATTTCTTGGGGTGACACGGGGTGGCATCCCCAAACTTGAGCTTTTGTCCATTCTTCATCTCATTACGTCATTCTTTCCCTACACCTGAAAATTTTCCTTCATACAAAACTTCACACAATCTTTATTAGCAACATTAGTGCAATCAAAAGATAATAAATATTTGGATTCAAAACAGAAAAACTTTCACTAAATACACAAGCTACTATAACAATTCCCAAAAAAATCTCAATTTTTCAAAAAGTACCCAAAAAGGAATCAATAAGAAGCAAATGCAAATAATGGCAGAAATCTGTCAAAACAGACCAGCAAGTAGAAATCGATTTTTTCTAAGACCTTCCGTTGCTCAAATGAAACTATGTTGAACTAACGAAAGTTAGATAACTGCCCAGGGGATTTATTCAGAAAATTACAGCTCAAACGGACTTACAGAGTTTTTTCAATAATGTTTACAGTGGAGCACAAAAATCTGTTTCGGGATAGCACTTCCTCAAATCTTACTTCCGTCTCATTAGAGGTTATTCTTGGCACAAAAATCAAATAAAAAGGATAAGGAGAGGATATTACAAAAGTAATAACTTCCAAGTCTCAAGAAAACTATTGAGTTATCTCCCAAGAAGTACGTTTCTTTAACGCCTTTAAGTTAGGCACAAGAAAGATGCTCACATAAGAAATATGGATTGGAGTAAAAGAGAGCATCAAGAAACAAATTCAAAACACATTTAAGTATAACCCACTTCCTATGTATAGGAATCTTGTATAAAAATAAATCAAAGAAGCACATAGTAACAAGAATGGGTAGATAAAACAAGAGCAACTTTAAAACTTTCAGCATATAGAGAGGTGTTTTAGTATCATAAGAACTTCTACAACCATATTTTACCCTCTCACAATAATTTTCAGTAGCCTTATGAATAAATTCAACAATATAACTGTCACATAAAGTATGTTTTTCATGATCTACAAACACATAATTTTTATCAAGCTCAAAAATAGTGGGATTAAAACCTTCAAACCCACTTTTAATAATTTTATGTTGGAGATATGCCCAAGAGGCAATAATAAAGTGGTTGTTATCATATCTTCACACTTATGATAAATGTTTACATGCCATGCTATAATTGTATTAACCGGAAACATTAATACTTGTGTGATTTGTAAACTAAAAATAAGAGTCCCTAGTATAGCCTCTTGTTAAACTAGCTTGTTGGTTAATATATGATCATGGTTTCCTCATCATGAACATAGAGATGTTATTAACAACAGGATCATATCATTAGGAGAATGATGTGATGGAAATACTCCTATAGATAAGCGTAGCATAAAGATCAAGTCATTTCAATAGTTCAATTGCTATATGCTTTCTGATACATAGTAACCTAATTCCTTCGACCATGAGATCATGCATATCACCTTTTCCGGATGGATGCTTTGATGTCATCAAACACCACACCGTAACAGGGTGGCTATAAAGGTGGCATTGAGTGTTCAGAAAGTATTGGTTGAAACACATGGATCAAGAGTGGGATTTGTCCATCCATATGACAGATAGATATACTCTGGGCCCTCTCGGTGAAATGTCATCCAATTAGCTTGCAAGCATGTGACTGGCTCACAAGGGATCACATATCACGGGAACGAGAAAAGAGTACTTATCGGTAACGAGGTTGAACTAGGTATGCATAGATACCGACGATCATAACCTCGGATAAGTAACATATCGTGAGACAAAGGGAAGTTGGTATCGTATGTAAGTGGTTCATTCGATCGCAAAGTAATCGTAGAAATATGTGGGAGCCATATGAATTTCCAGATTCCTCTATTGGTTATTGTTCGGAGAAGTGTCTCGATCATTTCCGCATAATTCACGAACCGTAGGGAGACACACTTAAGGATTCGACGTTGTTTGAGTAGTTATGGTATTATGAGAAAGAGACCGAATGTTGTTCGGAGTCTCGGATGGGATCCGGGATATCACGAGGTGATCCGGAATGGTCCGGAGAATAAGATTCATATAAGGAAAGTCCCGTTTCGGAGTTCGGGAATGATTCCGGTGTTTTCATCGGGAATGTTCTAGAAGGTTCCGGATTGTCCGGCACTCCGGGGGGGAGGGTACATGAATGTGTCATTGCATATTGGAATGATTGCATCATGTACTAAGTGTTCTCGCTGTTCCAAATAAAGGATTAAATTAAATCCCAAACAAAAAAGTCAAACGGCCAGTTTGAAAGTCAAACGGCTAAAACAGGAAACTGTGGGAAACAAGCAAGAGGTGGTTGGAACCGACTTGGGGGAGGAGTCCCTCCAATCCGGCGCGCCAACCAAGGCCGACTTGGGGAGGGACTCCCCTCCCCTTGGCCGCCCCTCCCACCTATAAAAGGAGGGGCAGGGCCTCCTCCTCTAGACACACAAGTTCCTATCCTCTAATCTCCGGTTTAGAGCCGTTTTGGTTTAGAGCTTCTAATTGCCCTAGCCTTCGGTTTAGAGCCTTCTAATTGGTGTGTCTAAACCCTAGACCACTAATAGTTCTCTCTCATACTCCACCATACTCGCTCCGGCTTAAGGCGAAGCCCTGCGAGATCTCCCCTCTACTTCCGGTACCACGCCGTTGTGCTGCCGGAATCGCGAGGAGAGTGCTACAACCTCCGCTGCCTGCTGGAACAAGGGAGAGGAAGGTCTTCGTCGAGTACCGAACGTGTGACCGACTGCGGGAGCGCTGCCGGAACGTGGCGCCGGAAGGATCGTCTACGCGATCTTGAGATCGGAAAGAGTACGACTACATCACCCACGAGAATCTGCTCTCGTTAACCGCTTTGGAATCTTCGAGGGTAAGTTATTCCATCGACTCGTTGCTACAATCTAGTAGATAGATCTTGGCTTGTTTGTTTGTATGCGATAGAAAATTTTTGTTTTCCATGCTACGAACCCCTACAGTGGTATCAGAGCCGTGTCTACATGTAGATCTGTTGCACGAGTAGAACACAATGGTCATTGTGGGCTTTGATGCTTTTATTGTCGATTGCTTCTTGTGTACTTTGCATCTTGCGGTATGTTGGGATGAAGCGGCCCGGGCTAACCTTACATGACATCATTCATGAGACTTGCTCCACGCTCGACATGCAACTTGTATTGCATAAGTGGCTTTGCGGGTGCCTGTTTCTCCTAGCATAGTTAAGATTCAATTTACAACGGGTGATTGACAATACTAGTATCAATGTTGTGGTTCTTGTTCGTAAGTTAGAACGACACTTATTGAAAGCCCCAAACCACGTAAAATATGCAAAGAAAGTAGAGGCGTCTAACTTTGTTTTGCAGGGGTGTGCAGTGATGTGATATGGCCATGATTGTGATTATATATGATGTATGCAATGTTCCTTATTGTAAGTCGGCAACCGGCAGGAGCCATATGGTTGTCTTTATTTTCTGTTAAGACCCGCGTGTCTATTCAAAGTAGTTGTAATAGTTGAAGCCGGTGGACGACAACCATGGAGCAGCATCATTGACCTTGATGCAATGCCGGTAATGATGAAGATCATGTTCGTGCTTGAAGATGGAGATCGGAAGCACAAAGAAGAAAGGCCATATCATATCACATATTATGAATTGCATGTGATGTTAATCCTTTATGCATCTTGTATTGCTTAGTAGACGACGGTAGCATTATAAGATGATCCCTCATGCACATGAATATCAAGTCATAAAGTGTTCACCCTTAGTTAGCACCGTTGCTAAAGCTTGTTGTTTCGAAGCACCACGTGATGATCGGGTGTGTTAGATTCTGCAAGTGTATACAACGTGAGCAAGCCAGATTTGCTCATGCGGAAACTAAGGTTTGATCTTGACGAGCCTAGCATGTACAGACATGGTCTTGGAACACGGAATACCGAAAGGTAAAGCATGAATCATATAGTAGATATGATGAACATGATGATTGTTCGCCATTGAAACTATATCAACTCTCATGATGATCGGTTTTGATATGGTGGATTTGGTTCGTGTGATCACTAAAACAATGAGAGGGATATTGTTTTGAGTGGGAGTTCACCTAGATTAATTTAATTATTAATTAGAACTCAATTTATCATAAACTAAATCAAAGTGAATTTGCATAATTGTTGTAGTCATTGGCATCCGTTTACCACCTTGCGCTTAGTTATAATTGAGATGATAGAACTATAGAATTCTGGTTAGTTACTTTACGAACGGGTATCGTATTGTTTTGAAGTGTTAATCTAAAGTTTAAAAGTCCTATTGCAAACTCTCAGTAAGTTCCGGTTACTCCATGAAGTTTAATAATTAGTATTAAATCAAGAGTAACAATTCCAAGTGTTAGTATATAAGTATCATGTTTGTCTCCATGATTCTTGATATTCAAAGGATTCTCTTAATATCAAGGTTATCTAGGATCTGAAAGAGTTGTTTCAGAAACCATGATGTGTGGAAGATATTGTGATATCTGAAACGAAGTTTTGGTTGCAACATGATAGAGTATAATATGGCAAAATTCATGTTCTCATATTTTGATGAGAATTTGCAAAGGGTTGTAGACACTTGTTGTCCTAATCCTCCAAAAGGTTTTGGATAGCAACATTATACTCATAATTCATCGTTATAAGCTAAAAGTAGCTTGATCATGGACGATTCCATGATAAGGGTGAATATTTGATGTAGGTAAAATGTTTACTACACCAAGAGATTACTAAAGAAAGGAATTTGAAAGAACACCAAACATTTGATGATGGTGATCTACTTCAAAGTGCAAGTCCAAAGACATTGGTATTTAACTATACACGCTTTGGACTATATGTCATATGTATGACTCCACTATTGATGTTGATAGATTCTTTCAAACAGAAAAGGAGATACTGAAAGAGAATCTCATAAATATATGGCAGAAAGAAAAGACTAGAATTGTTCAGTTTAAGTATATAGATGATATACATGTTATGGCTATATTCTTTGCTTATTAAACAATGTGGTTCTTAAGTATTTGATACTGAATTTGTTGGTATGAATCGGCATACGAAACAAAAAAAAATCATGGACTACAATGGCCTAAGTAATTAGCAAAAGAATATGTGATGATGTTCATCGAGAACAAATAAAGGGTTATTGTATTGCTCGTTAAACATCAAAGCTTGCCTTCAAGATTTGTTTTATCAGGTATTATAAGAACAAAAGGGTTGTTCAAATAATTGCCGTAATCCATAAAAGATGGATGATTCACAAATCTCGTTGGAGAAATCACATCCATAAAACTAGTGCTAAAAATGTTGAAAGACAAATTGATTGAAATATCACTTAGGAAGTGACATTGCCGTTTAAATTATATTGGAAAGAAAACATGAAGAAATTCCATGTGGATGGAATTTTGGAGTCTTTTGATTTTGATCACATGACGCTTGTGAAACTTTCCTAAGAGATAATTAAAACTTCGTTCATAGGCCAAAAGGGAACGATAGACTAGCTTATTGGAACTTGTACATATTGTTGTATGAAGTCCATTATGTATAGTCAAGAGCGATGGATTTCAACTTCATATGCTTTCTCCGAAAATTTGAGTGAATATATGAATATTTGCTTAATAAGGATGAAGTATGAAACATTTGAAGAGTTCAAAAACTTTCAAGATGAAGTACAAAATCATTTGTAACAAGAATATAAATAGTTTATGATAAGATCATAAAAGAAGATATTTGAGTTACAAGTTTAGCATAATACCTAAGATTTAAGGAATCATTCTGTGGATTTGCATTTCCCGAAACACCATAAAAGTATGGAGCGTTCGAGATATGTAATTAAACCTTGTTTGACATGGTAAGATCGAAGGTGTAATTCATAAAACTGCCATTATATTTTAAAGATTAAAAGCTTTAGAGATTACCGTTTTTCCACTGAAAAGAGCTCCATCATAATCCGTTGAAATGACACCATATAAAGTTATGGTTTGGGATAAAACCCAAGTTGTCCTTTCTTAAAACATTGGTATGCTATGCATAAGAAAGATGTTTGCAACCAAAGTCGGATGAACCTGTCTTTGTATGTTATTTCGAATAACTGTTAAGTAATCCTCCATAAACACCAGAGACAAAAGTGTTTGTCGCTTAGAACGTCAAGTTTCTTTGAGAAGGAATTTTTCGTGAAAAGTTAAGTGGGAGGACAATAGAACTTTGATAAGGTTAAAAGAACCTTAGCTATATGTGCAAAGTTGCGCAGCTCCGAAAAGTATTCCGGAGTTAGCAAACAATGCTTATGGCTCGCGTACTTCAAAGGTTGTGGTCACGGAGATCTAAGTTCCTATTGAAATAAGTAGGTCAGATGAACAATCAAATACCAAGATTTGAGAGTTAAATCATTATTTGACAATAATGATCCGACTACGTGCAAAGAAGCGATGATGAGCCCTGACTCCGTCAAATGGCTTGATGCCATAAAATCCGTGATAGTTCCATACACGAGAAATCAAGTTTTGAACTTGAAGGACCCTCGAGAAAGGTGTAAGACCTTACAGTTGTGTCTGGATCTATAAAGAAATAGACATGGATGTTTTACATCTATGAAATAGTCTACATGTTGGGAAAGAGTTCACAAAATGTTCAAAGGTTGACTATGACAAGATTTGATCTGTCATAGTGATATTTAGTCTAGACGGATTAATGTAGCAACCACTACATATAATTTTGTTATATGGTAGTTGAATAAACAAAACAAGTTCTTCTAATAGAATCGTTACCTAGGACATGTGCTTAACACGGTCCATAGGGTTTTGTTAATTCAAAGGATGCTAAAAGCATATGCAAACTTCAATGGTTAAAGTGAGCATCACGGAGTTGGAATCTTCACTGTGATGAAACTGTTAAAGGAGTTTAAGTGGGAGCGCTAAGACATGTTTCTAATACATTATGTGGAAGACATATTGTTGATTGGAAATAATGTATCTTTTATTAACACATATTAAGAATTTCATCCCGATGAAAGACTTAGGCAAAACCCAAATATTTGGCATCAATAGACGCTAATATGGTTGTGCCAGAAGTACATAGACAAGATATTGAATGAGTTCAATATAGAAACTACAAGAAGAGGTTCTTGTCGCACAGAAAGGATTGAATGAGTTCAATGTTGATGATATATTCAAGTGTATTGACATTTGGTAAAGTGAAACAAATAATCAAGTATAGATTGATACTTGATGTATGAAATCACAAAGAGTATTTATATCAATCATACTGTGATATGTACAAATCCAGATATGTCCTATGCTCTAAGTGTTGTGAGCATATACCAGAATGATTCGTAAGATGATCATTGGACAATAGTAAGGATATTCTTATGATCTTTTGGAAGAACTAAGAGTATAATATTTGTAGAAGTGACAAATAGATGGTTAGTTCATTGTAAAAGTACTGCATTGATACTAGTTTTGTCACAAAGTACAAATTAAGTTTATCTCAATCTAAACTAAGGGTGGCACAATATAATGGAAAGTGAGTTCCATAATGGATTTGGATGAGTTCCAAAGTTAAGACATTGTGACAGATACTACAACAAAAGGCTAAGTATATGACTGCTATAATAGCAGCAAAAGAGGGCATTTGTGTCAAGTAGTTTGTTATCAAACTAGGTGTAGTTCACAGTGGGATAATACTATGAAGATATATTGTGCGACAATATTATCAACATGTTTTAATCCCAAAGAGCTAAAGGTCACACCGAAAGACCAAATTTATACAAAGCCATCTCATTATAGAATGAGTGATGCGTAGAGACGCAAAAACATGCAATTACACACGGACCTGGAAGTGTCAGATCCGGAGATCAGTTGACCACTAGCAATCGTGTACATACAACACCGGAAAGCCATAGGTGTTGAATACACAAAGATTTGAAAATAGATTATTGACTCTAGTGCAAGTGGGAGACTGTTGGAGATATGCCCAAGAGGCAATAATAAAGTGGTTGTTATCATATCTTCACACTTATGATAAATGTTTACATGCCATGCTATAATTGTATTAACCGGAAACATTAATACTTGTGTGATTTGTAAACTAAAAATAAGAGTCCCTAGTATAGCCTCTTGTTAAACTAGCTTGTTGGTTAATATATGATCATGGTTTCCTGATCATGAACATAGAGATGTTATTAACAACAGGATCATATCATTAGGAGAATGATGTGATGGACATACTCCTATAGATAAGCGTAGCATAAAGATCAAGTCATTTCAATAGTTCAATTGCTATATGCTTTCTGATACATAGTAACCTAATTCCTTCGACCATGAGATCATGCATATCACCTTTTCCGGATGGATGCTTTGATGTCATCAAACACCACACCGTAACAGGGTGGCTATAAAGGTGGCATTGAGTGTTCAGAAAGTATTGGTTGAAACACATGGATCAAGAGTCGGATTTGTCCATCCATATGACGGATAGATATACTCTGGGCCCTCTCGGTGAAATGTCATCCAATTAGCTTGCAAGCATGTGACTGGCTCACAAGGGATCACATATCACGGGAACGAGAAAAGAGTACTTATCGGTAACGAGGTTGAACTAGGTATGCAGAGATACCGACGATCATAACCTCGGATAAGTAACATATCGTGAGACAAAGGGAAGTTGGTATCGTATGTAAGTGGTTCATTCGATCGCAAAGTAATCGTAGAAATATGTGGGAGCCATATGAATTTCCAGATTCCTCTATTGGTTATTGTTCGGAGAAGTGTCTCGATCATGTCCGCATAATTCACGAACCGTAGGGAGACACACTTAAGGATTCGACGTTGTTTGAGTAGTTATGGTATTATGAGAAAGAGACCGAATGTTGTTCGGAGTCTCGGATGGGATCCGGGATATCACGAGGTGATCCGGAATGGTCCGGAGAATAAGATTCATATAAGGAAAGTCCCGTTTCGGAGTTCGGGAATGATTCCGGTGTTTTCATCGGGAATGTTCTAGAAGGTTCCAGATTGTCCGGCACTCCGGGGGGGAGGGTACATGAATGTGTCATTGCATATTGGAATGATTGCATCATGTACTAAGTGTTCTCGCTGTTCCAAATAAAGGATTAAATTAAATCCCAAACAGAAAAGTCAAACGGCCAGTTTGAAAGTCAAACGGCTAAAACAGGAAACTGTGGGAAACAAGCAAGAGGTGGTTGGAACCGACTTGGGGGAGGAGTCCCTCCAAGCCGGCGCGCCAACCAAGGCCGACTTGGGGAGGGACTCCCCTCCCCTTGGCCGCCCCTCCCACCTATAAAAGGAGGGGTAGGGCCTCCTCCTCTAGACACACAAGTTCCTATCCTCTAATCTCCGGTTTAGAGCCATTTTGGTTTAGAGCTTCTAATTTCCCTAGCCTTAGGTTTAGAGCCTTCTAATTGGTGTGTCTAAACCCTAGACCACTAATAGTTCTCTCTCATACTCCACCATACTCGCTCCGGCTTAAGGCGAAGCCCTGCGAGATCTCCCCTCTACTTCCGGTACCACGCCGTTGTGCTGCCGGAATCGCGAGGAGAGTGCTACAACCTCCGCTGCCTGCTGGAACAAGGGAGAGGAAGGTCTTCGTCGAGTACCGAACGTGTGACCGACTGCGGGAGCGCTGCCGGAACGTGGCGCCGGAAGGATCGTCTACGCGATCTTGAGATCGGAAAGAGTACGACTACATCACCCACGAGAATCTGCTCTCGTTAACCGCTTTGGAATCTTCGAGGGTAAGTTATTCCATCGACTCGTTGCTACAATCTAGTAGATAGATCTTGGCTTGTTTGTTTGTATGCGATAGAAAATTTTTGTTTTCCATGCTACGAACCCCTACATTTTATAATAAGATGACTGATCATTCAATATAGGACCGTCATCTAGAGCTTTATCATAAACATTTGAGGTATATACATTTTTAGTCCCACATCTTACATCCCTAGAGCGTTTTAGTCCCATGTCTTGCAAAGTGAGTAACACTAGTCCCACAACTTGTATCGCTAGAGCATTTTAGTCCAATTTGATTGAATTTTAGCAAGTTTGACTAAATTCGTCTATCTATGGCGTCACATTGTTTAGAAAATATTTTTTCTCTAATATTTATGTCCTTAGTGCGGACTGAAAGATAGACCCACCAGCCAGTAATTTACAAATAAATTATTTAAACTAGAGGCGATGGTGGGATTTGACCCTGGTACCTTCATATGCGTACACAACTAGACAAGCCACTACGCCATTAGGTGCTATGTGGTACATCTGAGAACCGTAATGAAAGCGCACACACACGTAAAAATGACCGTGTCTACCATCAGCGTAATCTTGCGCATCATCTATGTCCAATGTCATGTTACGTGGAGGCCTATATTTTAAACATTTAAAAAATACAATTTAAAGTCTCGAAAACACCTTTAAAAAATATGTATATGTGGGCAATGATGTAAGATTTTCTATGTAGTCTAGAACATAAGTTATTTCGGATTTAAATTTTGCATTTTTTTTGAATTTTTCACATTTTTGAATGTCTAAAATAAAGACTTATATGTATCCGTGTATACACTCAATCAATCAAGCTTTCCTACGTTTGTGCTATTATTTCTGTGTTTCACGTCGGATGAGCCATCTAGAGTTAGCTAGCCTATTACATGACTTAAAGCTAACTTTTCCTTTATGTGCTTCATGTCCATGTAGCAAACTAGGGCTCATCAGCCCCAAAATAATGTATAATAGATGTTCGCTCTTGAATTTATCATATTGTCGTATGTGCTCTAGTGGTAAGCTTTTTTCTCTAGAAGCCTAGGTCGTGAGTTCAACTCCCTCCACTCCACAAATAGGTTTTTCTTATTTATTTTCATGTTTGTACAACACTGACAGGTGGGGCCTTTCTCTCAGGCCATACTAAGGGTTGTAAACGGTAGAAAAAATACACAGAGGCAATGACTGCGATGCCACATGTCAGCTTCATGGACGAATTTGATCAAAATCATAGAAATTTAATTAAAATGGACTAAAATTGGTCTTAGGGTACAAGTTGTGGGACTAATCTGCTCATTTTGCAAAATATGGGACTAAAACGCTCCCACGATGCAAGTTGTGGGACTAAAAATGTATATAGCCTAAACATTTTCTAAGAAAAACTCTTTAGTACCACGCATAACAGGAGCATAATCACAAGTTTTATCCATAGTAGATATTTCAAAAAAATCCATAGGAACATAACATTCATCCTCCTTTGGTAAGCATGGGGGACAATCAAATAATGTGATGATAAAGAGTTACTCTCATTAGAAGGTAGGCATGGGTAGCTAATCCATTCTTCCTCCTTTTATTCATCACTCTCCTCCTCTTTTTCATCTAATGAGCTTCCCGTTTTAGCAATTTCTTCTTTCATAAGCTCCTGGAAAGCATTAGTCTCTTCCATTTATGGAAAGAACCTATTAAAATATTTAAGAATATAGCCATTTTCTTCCTTGTAATTATCAAAGCAAAATTTAAGTATATCATAAACCTCATATTTATAAGGTGCATCAATGGTAAATATAGCCATTTTCTTCCTTGTAACAGTGGAAGATGTATCAATGGTAAATATTGGACCGGGGTCCATAGTTTACTAGAGGTGTTCTTCTTAAGATAAACAACATAACATGCTGGGTAAACAAATTACAGCAGACCAATTGACAAGACAGAGCAAGGCATAATAATGCAATACTAGACATTCATGATCCTATGAGATTTGATTGGGAATTACAACAATATACATAGACCGACATCCAATTGCATCTATGACTAGTAATCCACCTTCAGTTATCATCCGAACCCCCTCTAGTATTAAGTTGCATGAAACGGATAACTGCTTTAAGCAAGGTGTGTAAAGTAAACAATACACTTGTTCCATGAACAAGAGATCGTTGTTTTCTCCCTAGTAGCAACAGCACATCTACAACCTTAGAGATTTTTGTCACTTCCCCAGATTCAATAAAGGCATGAACCCACTATCGAGCATAAATACTCCCTTCTGGAGTCACTAGCATCTATTTGGCCAAGATAGCTACTAGAAACGGAGAGCATGCAAGATCTCAAACAACACAGACATGATAGAATCATGAATCAATCTGGCATAATAATATTAATATCCATCGGATCCCCGCAAGCACACCATGCATGATTACAAATAGATGATCTTGATCATAAACGGAGCTCACAAGATCTAAACATGGTAGCACAAAGGAGGAGAAACAACCATCTAGCTACTACATGGACTCATAGTCTAAGGTGGAACTACTCACGCATCATACCGGAGGCTGGCATGGCGATGAAGAAGGCCTCCGAGATGATCTCTCACCTTCGGCAGGGTGCCGGGAAGAGCTTTAGATCCCCCCGATCTTGGAACGATGGTGGTGGTGGCTACGCACTGTTTCGTAGAAGATTGATCGGATACTTAGGGTTTATGTATCGGGGGCTTATTATAGGTGTAGGGGGAGACCGAGGGGGTGCCCGAGGCTGCCGCACCCCCCAGGCGCGAGCCAGGCCTGGCCGCGCGACCAGGGTTGTGGGTCCATCGCGGCACTCCTCCGTCTCATCTTCTGGCTCCTTGTTCTCCTCGGTGAAATGTTGACTTTGGCTTTTGTTCCGTCCAATTCCGAGAATATTCATTTTCTGACTTTTCTGGAACAAAAAACAATAAAAAACAAGCAACTGGCACTGTGGCATCTTGTTAATAGGTTAGTTCCAGAAAACATATAAAAATACCTCAAACTGTAGACAAAGCAAAGTGGATACTAAACAAGCATGGAACATAAAAAAATATAGATACGTTTACGACGTATCAACGCCCAGCTGCCGGGTTAGGCGCCTACGATTGCGTCGCAGGTAGAGATGGAGCTGGCGCACCTCCGGCATGGTTGGGAGCCGAGGCCTGGGCAGGTGGTCAACCCGCCTACTCCCGCTCCCGCTCCGGCTCTGTCGCTGCCCAACCTCTGGACGCCGCCGGAGTACATCTATCTTGACCCGTAGATGGACTAGGCATTTTGTTTAAATCTAAAAAAAATTAGTTCAAATCTTGCCTTTTTTAGCCCGAACTATTTTGTTTGAATCTGAAAAAATAGTTGCCTCGCCCAGCGCGGACAAATAGATCGCGCCGCTGGGCGCGGCTAGCCGGACAGGCCAGACCCCCTACTCAAATTGACCGGGGCTCGACCCAATGGACAGAACGGACCGTTTGGATCGACCGGATTGGTCGGCCCCGGTGGAGATGCCCTTACAAACCGGGAGAAGGCACGGTGGCTCCACCATGCATGGTTGGTTATCGCACCAGGGGCGAATAGACATTTCCCTTCCTCATTTGTCCCGAGCGTCAAGAGAAAGGACGGCATCGCCGCTAGGGATTCCCTTCGTCGCTGGGTACGAGGCTCGCCGGTCCTACCCTCGTTTGGGTATAGAGAGAGGGGATAGAAGGGTCGACACTATCCTTCACCAACACCAGCGCCCTCTTTTCTCTCTTCCTCCTCGATCTTATCCTTATGAAAACCCTATCCACCACTGGTCTCTTCCTGTCCTCCGTTGCTGCTGCAGGCAGAGAAGCACCCCACGACGGTTACCTCTAGCCCTACCATGAGCTCGCGTGGAAGCCTCCTCTGCTCCAACCCCAACCTCTGCGTGCTGCTTCTCCCCAGTCACGAGCGCGGCGGCCTCCTATACTTGAATCGATCGAGGCAACCCTTCTAGGAAGCAGCATGGGCATGGGGCGCGTCGACCTCATAGCAAGCAGGCGACCTCCACAAAGTGAGCTTCTTATTCTCTCTAGATCCGTAACCATCTCCCCTTACCAAGATTCATGTTATTCGCCACAGATTTGGTGATCCAGCGATGATGTTTTAGGGATTTCTCTTTCCACTTTAGACACAGCGTTGGCTGTTGTATTCCTATTTACATTCGAAGAACATGTCATCATTGCTCATGATCTAAAGGTGTGGATTTCATTGGTTCTGAGAATTTTATTTTGTCTCTATGGGATTATTTTGGGACGTGACATTTTTGCTCCTGGGTGCACATGCACCCTTTATTTGAATTTGTTTTTTGTCAAAATTTAAATGCCAAAAAATTCAAACAAAATATGTGCACATAAAACTTCGAGTTTTGGGTGCGTGCAAAGTCGTTTCGCGAGAAATGAACAGTTTGGGTGACTTGCGCAAAAAAGACAAAATTTGGTGCTAAAGTAACGTGCTCCACGATGCAAAAATTTATCTTGTTTACACAGCACGCAAAACATATATTTTCGGTGAAATTACTTCATGTGCACCTTAAACATGAATTTACACATGATCATAAGTTTTTTTCAAAATTTTCAACCTTTTGAAAAATGTTTTTTTTATACCGGATGCATATAGAATGGGGTTTCCGATTATTTTGGCTCTACGGGATTTTGATTGGTTGCCATCGACATTGAGTAGTCTGCCTTGAAGGCAAGAATCAGCGCAAATACGCTGGAGCTGGGTGAAGGAGATGATAGGGGCGTCCTTTTTATTGCTTCTGGATTTTCTTTCCTTGCTACTCCCTGGTTGTAGCACATGGCATACCTAACACTACAAATTAGATGCTTAATTAATCTGCTCCCGCAATGAGTCATGCTGGTTTATAATGTATTTATGGGGTTCCTTCAATACCTGCAATGTTAGTTGTTACGTATTGTTGCAAAGCTTACTACTAGTTGTTAGAATCTTACAAGGGTGGTGTGGTGTGGCTGAAGATTTCATTTAAAAATTTATAGCTTCTATACTTGAAATTTGATTTTACAATTCCTACACCAAGCCCCGATAGACTGTTATTTCACAAGTTTATGTTGTTTATTCTTAGTAATATTTGGTTTTCCATTAATGAAAATAAAATATTTGGATGCAACAAAGGAACTTTGATATTTGAAAATCTTTGAATGCCACTAGTAGAAAACAGGCCTTTCGTTCAGGCCATTAGTCCCGGCTGTGTCTGGGGCCGGGACTAATGGTCTTGGCCGGACGGCCCGAGCCACCCAGAACCATATGTCCCGGCCCGTTAGACCCCATTAGTCCCGGTCTGAGAATCAAACCGGGATTAAAGGGCCCTAGCCCTGCCGGTCGCTGGGTGCACCCCTTTAGTCCCGGTTTGTATCTCCAACCGGGACTAGTGGTCTGGCCCTATATATACGCATAGACCCTTTCCCTCCCAACTGTTTTTTTCCTGGTGGGAGAGAGTGTTGTTGTGCTATTTTTTTTCTTGTTCATACATATGCACTAGAGGTGTTCGGTGAAATGTCCATTAGAGCGATGGAAGCTTAGATCACACAAGACAGACATGATATGAGGTGCCCGAGCCACACTTAAGATTTCTCATCTTTGTTTCCAAGTGTAATAAAAGGTTAGCAACTATTTTCTCGTTAAGACCGTCGTGCGATACTAATTTTAGCATAGTGATTGCGTTTGACATATATTTATATCATACAGATGAGCCATCCATGGATGTACGGTGACCGACGCTCTGCCGCTTTCAGAGAAGGCGTGCGTTATTTTCGAGTTGTGGCCGAGGAGAACAAGCGACGGGATGGTTTTATGTGTTGTCCATGTGTTGACTGTAGGAGTGAAAAGGCTCACACTTTCGCAAGAGTCATTCAGAGCCACCTGCTTCGGTCTGGTTTTATGTCCGGCTATAATGTTTGGACCAAATACGGAGAAAGAGGGGTTGTGATGGAATACGGCGATGAAGAAGAGAACGATGATGACAACTACCCATCTATGTTTCCTGAATACACTGATACCGCAATGGAAGGCAACGAAGAAGAAGGAGGTGAAGAACGGGAACCAGACCGGCCCGCTGATGATCTTGGT
Source organism: Avena sativa (assembly GCA_916181665.1). Lineage (NCBI taxonomy): Eukaryota > Viridiplantae > Streptophyta > Magnoliopsida > Poales > Poaceae > Avena > Avena sativa. The sequence goes on along the minus strand of OV702282.1, from coordinate 442,168,256 downwards.
CGGGTCATCTCTAATGCAAAGCGAGACTGCGACACAGAAAAGGAGAGGTTGCAGTTTGAGAAGATGTTACAGGACCACAACAAATTGTTGTACCCAACTTGTGAAGATGGCCAAAACAAGCTGGGTAGCACACTGGAATTGCTGAAATGGAAGGCAGAGACCGGTGTGACTGACTCAGGATTTGAGAAGTTGCTGGTACTCATGAAGAGGTTGCTTCCAAGAAATAACGAATTGCCCGCCAGTACATATGAAGAAAAGAAGCTCGTCTGCCCTCTAGGGTTAGATGTGCAGAAGATACATGCGTGCCCTAATGACTGCATCCTCTACCGCGGTGAGAAGTACGAGAATTTGGATAAATGCCCGGTATGCACTGCATTGTAGTATAAGATCAGAAAAGATGACCCTGGTGATGTTGATGGCGAGCCACCCAGGAAGAGGGTTCCTGCCAAGGTGATGTGGTATGCTCCTATAATACCATGATTGAAATGTTTGTTCAGAAACAAAGAGTATGCCAAGTTGTTGCGATGACACATGGAAGAACGTAAGAAAGACAGGATGTTGAGGCACCCCGCTGATGGTCGACAATGGAGAAAAATCAAGAGAGACTTTTCAGACTTTGCTGGTGAAGCAAGAAACTTATGGTTTGGTCTAAGTACAGATGGCATGAATTCTTTTGGGGAGCAGAGCTGCAGTCACAACTCACAACACCTGGCCCATCACTCTATGTATATACAACCTTCCTCCTTGGTTGTGCATGAAGCGGAAGTTCATTATGATGCCAGTGCTCATCCAAGGCCCGAAGCAACTCGACAACAACATTGATGTGTACCTAAGGCCATTAGTTGATGAACTTTTACAGTTGTGAGCCGAACCAGGTTTACGTGTGTGGGATAAGCACAAACAGGAGCCATTCAACCTACGAGCGTTGCTGTTCGTAACCATCAATGATTGGCCTGCTCTTAGTAATATCTCAGGACAGACGAACAAGGGATATAATGCATGCACACACTATTTAGATGAGACTGAAAGTATATATCTGGATAAATCTAGGAAGAATGTGTATCCGTACAATCGTCGTTTTCTTCCGCCCAGACACCCCTTAAGGAAAAAAAGGCAGGCATTTCGATGGCGAGGCAGATCACCGGAAGAAGCCTGCCCCCCGTACTGGTGTTGATGTATTTGGTATCGTTAAGGATTTAAATGTAATATTTGGAAAGGGTCCCGGAGGACAACCTGTTCTGAAAGACGCCGACGGACGCGCACCCATGTGGAAGAAGAAATCTATATTTTGGGAGCTACCCTATTGGGAAGTCCATGAGGTCCGCTCTGCAATCGACATGATACACCTGATGAAGAATCTTTGAGTCCATATTCTAGGCTTCTTGGGCTTGTATGGAAATTCAAAAGATACACCGGAAGCACGGGAGGACTAGCAACGTCATAAAGGACGAGACGGCAAGCATCCAGGGTAGTTTGAAGGGCCTGCCAGCTACGCTCTTACCAAGGAAGAGAAGGAAATCTTTTTTGAAGTCCTTTTAAGTATCAAGGTCCCGTCTGGCTTCTCGTCTAACATAAAGGGAATAGTAAATATGAAAGAGAAAATATTCCAAAACTTGAAGTCCCATGACTGCCATGTGCTTATGACGCAATTGCTTCCGGTTGCATTGAGAGGGATTCTACCGAAAAATGTTCGGCTGGCCATTGTGAAGGTATGTACATTCCTCAATGCAATTTCTCAGAAGGTAATCGATCCAGAAAGTCTATTATGGTTACAGACTGATGTCGTCCAATGTCTGGTCAGCTTCGATTTGTTGTACCCTCCATCTTTCTTCAATATTATGACACACCTCCTAGTTCACCTAGTCGAAGAGATTAGAATTCTCGGTCCTGTGTTTCTACACAATATGTTCCCCTTCGAAAAGGTTCATGAGAGTCTTAAAGAAATATGTTCATAACTGTGCTAGGCCAGAAGGAAGCATCTCCAAGGGCTATGGAACAGAGGAGGTCATTTAGTTTTGTGTTGACTTTCTTCCTGACCTTAAGCCAATTGGTGTTCCTAAATCTCGGTATGAGGGGAGGCTGACTGGAAAAGGCACACTAGGAAGGAAAACAATGGTATGTATGGACAGAGATTCTTTCAATAAAGCACACTACATAGTTCTACATAATTCCACCTTGGTGGCTCCGTATATCGAGAAACACAAGATTATTGTACGCTCGGAAAACCCGGGGATGCCTGACTCCTCAATTAAAGTGGAACACGAGGACACTTTCGGCATTTGGTTGCAGAAGCGTCTCATGAATAACAACATTGTTGAAGATCAGCTGTACTTGTTGGCAAGGTTACCATCTTCGACTATATGTACTTTCCAAGGGTACGAGATAAATGGTAATACATTTTACACGATCGCCCAAGATAAAAAGAGCACCAACCAAAACAGTGGTGTCTGCTTTGATGCAACAGATGACAATGGGCAGGACACATATTATGGGTACATAGAGGAGATATGAGAACTTGAGTATGGACCTACTTTTAAGGTCCCTTTGTTTCGGTGCAAATGGGTCAAGATGACAGGAGGGGGGGTACATGTAGACGAAAAGTATGGCATGACAACAGTGGATCTCAAAAATCTTACGTACATGGACGAACCATTCGTCCTAGCCAACGATGTGGCTCAGGTTTTTTATGTGAAGGACATGTCTACGAAACCGAGAAAAAGAAATCAGCAAAAGAATACATCGTCCGATGAGCCAAAGCGCCACCTAGTTCTTTCAGGGAAAAGAAACATCGTGGGAGTGGATGACAAGACAGATATGTCAGAAGATTATAATAAGTTTCCTGAAATCCCGCCCTTCAAAGTGAAAACTGACCCAAGCCTCCTGTTAAATGATGAAGATTCTCCATGTCTACGGCACAGAAGAAAACAACAACACTAGATAGGGATGTTGGTGTAATATATTAAACCTTTTATGTAATCATATTGTTAAATGATGAAGATTCTCCATGGCCATGACGGCCGCACTATAAATAGAGGGAAAGGGCAGGGCAGGCTGGGCCAGGCAGCACCAATAATAGGGGTTGAACCTTTAGTCCCGGTTGGAAAAACCAACCGCGACTGAAGGGATTGCGGCAGGCTGGGCTAGGTAGCACTAATAATAGGGGTTGAACCTTTAGTCCTGGTTGGATGAACCTTTAGTCCCGGTTGGAGATATCAACCGGGACAAAACACGAGTGAGCGCTAATAATAGGGGTGAGTGTCTACACTATGCCGAGCTGCTTGTACTATAAATAGGCCAGTCCTCCAGCCAGTTTGAGGCATATCCAAGATCGATGGTTTTCGAGAGAAGGGACACCACTACGGCCAGTTTCACGGAGATGCCGCCGGAGCCCAGTCCTCCGGCATCTCCAAGAAACTGGTCATAGAGGCACTCCCTAATATGTGAAATTAGGTTAGCTCCCAGGCATATTGATCTAGTTAGAGAAGTTACAAGCTGCAAAATGGTCTTCGAGAGCAGGGACACCACTAGGGCCAGTTTCAGGGAGATGCCGCCGGAGCCCAGTCCTCCGGCATCTCCAAGAAACTGGTCATAGAGGCACTCCCTAATATGTGACCGCACGTGTTTGGAGATCAGATCTTCATGGTAAGTACGAATCGGGACAACATCTTCATAGTTTGGGAAAGTCGTAGTACGAATTGGAACTAAAGGTCCCCCTTTAGTCCCGGTCCAACCATAAAACGAGACTAACACTCAAGACATTTATTAATATTTAAAAACCGAGACTACGGAATCGGGACTAAAGGCCCCCTTTAGTCCCGGTTCAGCCACAAACCGGGACTAACACTCAATACATTTGTTAATATTAAAAATAGGGACAAACCGGGACTAGCTAACACTCAGGACTAAAGCCGCCCCCTTTAGTCATAATCATGTCTAGTCCTATAATACACAACTTCAGGGTCTTCTTCGTCACTGTCATCATCATTGTCATCGTCACCTGCCACTCTGGGAATCCTGAGCCCAACCATGGCATATACCGGGGGCACCTGCCACTCCGGCCTCGGATTCACGGCGGGCGGGTGGACTTGTGAGCACCGCAGGCGAGGATGGTATCCCCCGGCGATGTAGCGTATCACGCCTATGATAGTACGGTTCGCCCACCACAAACGGCGGCCAGCTTCATTGTGGTTCACCGGGGACGGGCCATCACCATCGTACCTGGCGAGCTCCCTTTCACGCCGGTTAGCGAAGAAGGCATTCTAAGTGTCGTAGTTGTCGGGATCCCACTGGGGATCCATCCGCTGCTCCGGCGTGAGCTCGTGGTAGAAGTGGTTCGTGATGGCCGCCTGTCGGGCGGAGCCTTGAGGCACGGGAGGGACAGGAACACCTCCAGCACTCAGCATCCAGCCGGCGGGCGGCCGCTAGCCTGGTGGGAAAGGGTAGCTTGAGGCGCACAGCTCCTCCGTATCCTCGAGGGTCAGAATGGCCCAGTAGGCGATGTCCATTTCTGTGAGAGAGGAAGGTGTGGATGTGTGCATAACTATGGCGCGGTCGGCCTATATATAGATGGAAAGGGCGGGAAAACATGGCGGGATGCGGTAGGAAATGGCGGGAAATATCTTTAGTCCCTGTTAGTGGATACAACCGGGACTAAAGCTTATTCAGAAAATGGATTTGGATTAATTATTCAAATTCAAGAACTTTTCATGTTGAATGTTTAGTGAGATTCAAAAATATGCAAAAAAAATAATAGTTAATGCATTTTTAAATTGATAATAGCAAAATGGTTAATAATTTGACTATTTAAAATAATTAGGATTAATTATTTAAACTCAGGAACTTTTATGTTGAAAGTTTTGTCAAATTCAAAAATATGCAAAAAAATAATGGTTAATGCATTTTTAAATTGATAATGGCAAAATGGTTAATAATTTGACTATTTAAAATAATTATTTGATAAAACAGAAAATGGATTTGGATTAATTATTCAAATTCAAGAACTTTTCATGTTGAAAGTTTTGTCAAATTCACAAGTATGCAAAAAAGTATAATTTAGATGTTTTAAATGTTATTTTTGAAAATTTGAAAAAAAGCACATGCGCCCTAGGGGTTTTGGCCCAGCGCGCGCAAATTTGTCCCTTTAGTCCCGACCCAGTGTACCAGCCGGGACTAAAGATCTGGCCCCAGCGCGCGAAAAACGAAACGCCTCCTCCTCTAGTCCCGGTGCGTGGCACCAGCCGGGACTAGAGACCCTCTAGTCCCGGCTAGTGCCACGCAACGTGACTAGATGTGGTGGGTATAAAAAGGGCCCTTCTCCCCCGGTGTGTTCCACGCACCGGGAGATTTGGAGGCCAGACGAACAGAGCATCACCGCCAGGTTGCCGGATTTTCGATCGACGCCACCACCGTGCCTCTGCCCGCTCCGTCCCTCCACCCTCCACGCCGGCCAGCCGATCCGGCCGTGCCACCGCCGCGCGCCTGCCTACCCACACCTCTCTCTCGCCCCCGTGCTGGCGACACCCCGCGGGCACCCCACCTCCCCCACCACCGGCCACCGCCACCGCCAACTCCCCCACCACCGGCCACCGCCACCGCAACCGGCCACCGCCCGCCGCCGGCCCCCTCTCGGCCTCCTCATCAATATAGGTAAATTTGTTTTTTATATTATAGGATTATGATTAATTAGTTTAGTACATATATATGATTATGATTATTTTAGTATATGATTATAATTAGTATAGGATTATTTTAGTATATATATAATCTAGGATTATTTTAGTATATGATTATGATTAGTATAGGATTCTTTTAGTATATATAATCTAGGATTATTTTAGTATATATAATCTTGGATTATTTTATGATTAGTTTTTTATTGTACTATAATAGTGTAATATAGTATTTTTATTGTAATATTGTAAGACCCGCGCCCTTGATGCCACGCCTCGCGCCCGCCCCCGAGCTCGGCTGCGCACCGCGCCACCGCATCCAACTCCGACAAAGCGCCGGCCGCGAGGCTGCCCGCCGCCAACTCCCGTGCCCGCGCCTGCCGCCAACGCCACTGTCGGCCGCGACCACCGCCGATGAGTGTTAGGGTTAGGATTTTTTAGTTTAGAATTATAGTTTAGGATTTTTTAGTTTAATGTATAGTTTAGGATTATATTTTAGGATTTTTTAGTTTAATGTATAGTTTAGGATTATAGTTTAATATTGTAAGTTATGTTTATTATAGGGTTTTTATTGTAATATAATAGTGTAATATAGTATTTTTATTGTAAGACCCTCTTTGTAACCGGAGTTAGAGTTAGGGTTAGGGTGTTGGTGCTCGGTGGTGACCGGAGTTAGGGTTAGGGTGGTGGTTCTCGCGGGAAGCCGCTTAGTCGCTCGCCTCTCCCGCAGCGACCATCACCGGCCACCGCAACCGCACCTCCGGGTTTAGGGTTCAGGGTGGTGACCGGAGTTAGGTTTAGGGTGGTGGTTATCGCGGGAAGCCGCTTAGTCGCCCGCCTCTCCCGCGGCCACCATCACTGGCCATCGCCCACCGCACCTCCGGGTTTAGGGGTTTAGGTTTTATTTTGTTAAGTTCAAGTAAATATTGTGTGAATTTTGCAGGAACTATGGATCCACCTAGTCCCCCTGTCCGCAGAGACCTAGATTCGGAACACTTGCTCGAGGATATGATTCACGATGTCGATGAGGGATCTCCCTCAAGATATCTGAACTCATTCGGTGAGGGAGAGGATTCCAACAGACAAGAGGAAGAAGCCATGGACGCGTAACACAGACCGACGAGGTATATATATATATATGATGTCCGATGATCGTCACTAGATATACCTAGTTGTATATATATATATAATGTTGACGAATGTTTCTTCTCTTAGGCCTCTACATCGAGCAAGAAAACCAAGCGCGGCCCAGCCAAAAAGTTGCCCCTGGGTACTATTTATGAAATTATAGAGGTTTTAGGAGACGGCAAACCATTGGAACCAAAGAAAACAAAACAACTATTTGTACAACAATGCGGAGTTGTTGCCAGAGATCGCACCCCGATCACTGTTCGGGAGTGGAATAAGCCCAAAGAGGCGGAATGGAGTGATGTGTATATCGACGATAGGTTCAAAGATGAACTTTTTAATGACCTAATGGGACATTTCAAGATGCCAGAATGTAACACTGAGGACGAGACTGCTGAAATGAGAAAGAAAGTCAAGCAGTTCGCACTAAAGAAGATGGCCGAACTATTTAAGAACTGGAAGAAGTCTTTATGGCAACAATATCAGAAGTACAAGGAAACCCCATTATTCGAAGGCTATCTAGTGAAGCAACAGCCTTACTGCGATGCATTTGTGCTGTATAGGAAGTCAGGAGTTGTAGAGGAAAAGTCAGAAAAAAACAAGATAAATGCTGCGAATAAGAAATATCACCATAACTTGGGGCCAGAGGGCTACACGGCTGCCATGCCTAAGTGGGATGCAAAATAGAAAGAGCTTCATAATAAAGGGATCATATCAGAACCATTTCGCAAAGAATGGGATTTGAGGGCAAGAAATTGGTTCCTTGGGCATTGGAGTACATATGACGAACTTACAGGGTCCTTGTTTGCAGTGACGGGATAAAGGTACCCAGGACTGCATGGCTAAAAGTGGTCAAAGATATTAAAGATGGAATAAAACAGTTTCATCCCGATAGAGAGAATGACTTGCTGACCTTGGTCCTCGAGAATCGTGAACATATAGGACGAGTCTGAGGCCTTGACGGTCACATGGGAGACTGGGTTTCCTAAGGACCAAGGTACCTATAGAAGCCGAGCAAGAGCAAAGCAACGACGGGAGGAGGAGGCAGACAAGTTCAAGCAGCTGCTAGGAAGACTTGACAAGCAGCAGCAGATCGACGAACTTAGAGGAATAGCGCGCTTGCAGCAAGATCCTCCAATCGATATTACCGCCAACCCATCTTAGCGGAGAAGCAGCATCGCTGAATCGGAGGTACCGTCTAACGATGCATCCTATACTACAGATGGCGGTCCCGGCTACCCCGTGATTGGAATTAAGGAGCAGATAGCTTATGAGCTCCATAAAAATTGAAGAACGGATCTGTGAAGGTGGCGGTCGGATCGGCTTTGCCTTGTCCGCCTGACGCACGTTGGCATGGCCGTGAGATTCCACCTGGCTATGCTAAAGTCGGGGTGGATCAAATCGTAAAGGAGTGGGAGTCAATGGAGCTTGACATCCCTGGACCTGAAGGTGAAATCACACTTGGAGAAGTACTTGGTGGGTTCATTCTCTGGGAAAAGAACAACATACGGTTTTCAGGCTCGGCTCTAAGGATAACACTACCTCCTCCGAGTCGTCGCAGGACTCCTTCACCTCCACCTCCATCACCTCCAAGAAGCCCACCCCATGATGACTACGACCACCACATCCCGAATCCATCTCGATCTCCGCCGCAGGCTCAATAGTCTTTGCCGCCCGCTAAGGACAATAAGCGGAAGCGTGCTCCGATAGTGAGTACTAAAGGACGCGGCAGCCCAAAACAGAAAAAGTCGCCCCTCCCAACAGTGCCTCATCAGAATATTCCCATCAGACCCTACGATCGTACTGATGCGGAATCGGCAGCGATATCAAAGGCCGAAGTGGTGGCGCATTTTGAGAAGAAGAAACCCGAGCCCGCTTCGGTATACGCCGAGAAACAAAAGGCATATGCTCTTGATTTTCTGAACACACCATCGCAATATGAGTTGCACCATAAGCCACATTACTAACTACGCACACTTCAGAAAGAAGTGGCAAAGAGAAAATCAAGAAAATCAAGTGCAAGCGGTAAAAAACCAGCAAGCACAGGTGCAAGCGGGACTAAAACTGCAATCAGTAAAAAAATCAGACGTTCCCCTTCTCGGACAACAGGCAAAACAAACGATCGCACCCCTCAAGGTGGTTTCACAAAATGTTCCACTCCTCGCACAACAGCCAGTAGATATGTCAATAGCTGCGGAGTTGGCGGCCAACATGGAAAATACTCTTGATGAACTGTTAGGCCCCCAACTCGACCATCTACCCAAGATGCCACTAGTCCCTAAATATGTCGCAGGTGAGGATTTGGTCAGCAAAGAGAGGCTGAGAGAACTGCCAGCACAAATGCGGAATCTCCATCAATGGTACTTGGAGCTCATGAAGCAGGGGATAATAATGATCGTATCCAAATTCCCACCCGAGTACTACTTCAGACCCGAAGTGGTACATATTGAGTTTTTAGAACTATTCCAGTTATACCATCTCGACGCCCTGGACAAATCCATCCTCACTTGCTATTGTCTATAAGTTGTTGAATTCATTGTCTACATGTTTAGTTTTTAGTTGTTTAGTTCGGAACATGTGATTATCCTTATTATGCAGAATGAAGATCCTGGAATGTAAAGAAAAAGAATCTACAATATTGGGTTCATTGACCCAGATAAAGTGCATATAACCACGCTAACGGATAACCCCGAGAAGACAGAGGAAAACCTTCTAAGGTTTCTAATGGAGCAAAATTTATCCGACCACATACTGTTTCCTTACAATTTCAGGTGAGGGTCTTACTCCGTTGTACACATTCACTTTTGATTAGTTGATAATAAGTGTAACTGATGAGTTACTAATATATATATAAATGTTTGCAGCTTCCACTGGGTTCTACTAGACATTCAGCTTGATAAGGGAAGATTTGATGTCATGGACCCATCAAAGAGAAACCTGGAAGATTTCCGCAGCATGCAGGACATGCTACAGAAGTAAGTTTCGCGCTATATCGGTCTCTTTCGTTGATTTCCTGAGATATCAGGTAATAAATAATTCATTCATTCATTTTCTTCGTCGGGCAGGGTTTGGATCCGGTTCAAGCACGAAGTTACCGGTGTATTTAGTGAGAAGCTGACGTTTAGGACGATCTCGGTAAGTAGCACGTGATATGTGCACGCATCTCTTTACTTCTAGTTCAATACAATAATGATGGTAGATTATTATTTTGATTGAATTCTATTCTTGTAAAGTGCGCAAGGCAGCCACAGGGGTCGAATCTACGTGGATTCTACGTATGCGAGTTCATTCGCACATTTGCCACCGAACACAATGATTATAGAGTCGATGTAAGCAATGCATTCACACCATCATTTTATTTTCGTCACATTTTGTTATCATGATTGATATTCATATTGATCTCCTTTTTCTTATATATAGTTCGAGAGAATGCGGGATCAACTACTACCAACGCAACGCGTATTAGCAATTGCGGAGGAGCTGGCGGGATTTATTGTGACAGAGATCATAGACGATGCCGAAGAATTTAGTGTGAATAGGCGCTATTGATCTCCATGTAATTGAACAGACGTGCTCTAGTCCCAAGATTTTGTGATCTCCATGTAACTATGTAAATTGTATATATTTGTATCTCGATATCGTAATACAAGTTATCGTATATGCACGAATGTGTACGATATGTGGTGGTGTAGAAATATTTAAAAACTATATGTTAAAATGAAAAATAAGTAAATAAAACAATAAAAAAATGAAATCTCTGCCGCGGCAAAGAAAAGGGGAAAAATGCTGCCGCGGTAGAGACCCACTAGTCCCGGTCCATAACACCAACCGGGACTAGTGGGGATGCACCTTGAGCACGCAGGAGCAGCCACGTGGACACCCACTAGTCCCGGTTGGTAACTGGGACGGGACTAGTGTTGGGCCTCTAGTCCTGCTTGATTAGTCTCGGTTCAAAAACCGGGACTAAAGACCCTTACGGCCCGGACTAGAGGCCCTGTCTCCACCAGTGTGCAAAGAAGAAAGTTTGATAATTTAGAACTTAGTACCATAGGGAGATAAACAAGAGGGAAGGAAGTCATATCACAGTTCCTGCATATTCGTTGCTAAGATGCAAGTTTACATCTCAAGGCATGAGAAGCCCCAAGAATTGCTGCTATTGATTTTAAGTTTTCGTGAATAAGAGATGTTTTAGGGAAAGCAATGATTACTCTCCTACCATTTTACAGGCATGATTTGGTTAACTTTAGATTTTGAATCCCATAATTTTTTAGAGAACTATAAAAGGAAAGTCAGGTATAAGAAAGAACAATAATAAGAGCATATCCATATAAGAAAGAAAATTTCTAAATATATAATAGATGGATCTCCCTCATTTTTTTCTGATCACTTTTTCATTTATGTGTGCATGTTACTCCCAAGTATGCTTCTAGCTAGCACATGTTTGCTTGTTCTCAAGTTTATTTGAGCTATGGGTCTTCCATTGTGGATGAGAATATGGTTGCTCCTCATGGCTCGTCGGTGGCAGACAGCGAGAAGATACAAGCAGCAGGACTAAGATCAGCCAGCGCTACAGCAACCTCCTCAAGAAAGCATGTGGCATCACGGTTCTTTCTCTGAAGGATTGCGATGCATACCCTTCTAGCTCAGCTGAACGACGTACACAATGTTTGTACGGGTAGACGTCCTAACAACTATTTTTGTTTTTTCTGTTCTACTTAATAACACTTCAGATTTATATAACAACTGCATATTTAGAAAGGTTATAATGTTCAAATAAAACTTTCTAAGGCAACCGTGATATCATCGGCATCACTATACCTTGTTAATCTCTTTACAGATAAGTGTTGCTTAACTCGTTTCCGTGATATTTCTTCCCTATGACCTAGTCATACGCTGCGCGGCTTTAGGGATGTAATCTCACCTAGTAGACTCAGTGTATATTCCCGTCATGCGGGAGAGTAAATCCTGATCTCGATGCATATGCCTCAACATATCCCTTTGGAATACCTGAGAGACATCTTTATGATCATCCTGTTACGGTGTGACAGTTGATGTAATCAAGGCAGCCTTGGGTGATAGTGATTAGATATGATCTTACGATCTAAGGAGTAGGATACTACGGTTCTAATTATCGCGAGATGAACTTTGTGACTTGATCGTGTTGCAATACTTAGTTTTGGGTAACACTACTAGGAAAAAGCCGATGGAAATATGTGCTAGAGGCAAATGATAAATATATTATTGACATATTTCATTAAGTGCATAATAGGTTTTATATCATGCTATAACTATATTGATAGGAATGTCAATACACGTGTCAATACACATGTGATATGTAAACCACCAGAGTCCCTAGTGAACCTCTAGACACTAGTTCATTGGTCAATCAATGATCGGCGTTTCCTGATAATGGACATTAATGTCAATTAACAATAGGGTCAGTTAATTAGGTGAATGGAAGTGATGGACATGCCAACACAGGAATTGTAACACGATCAAATCACGAAGTTCACCGTTACAATGAATGCGAAACATAGTAACCAATTCCTTAGACCGTGAGACCATATTTAATCACTGTCACCCAAGAGTGCCTTGTTTGCAAGAAACAACACTCGTTAAAATGGTCATCATAAAGGTGTCTTCGGTATTCAGTGGGGCATGTAGAGGCTCATGTGTAAAGAGCATGCTTTTTTCTTTCGCATGACGCAGAGATACTCTGGACCCACTCGGAGACATGACATCCATAAAGCTGCAGCGTGTGACTAGGTCACGGGGATGTCATAGATCAGAACGAGTAAAGTTGTACTTGTCAGTAACGAGATTGAACCTGACATGGCGATGTCGTTGATCAGGTCTCACACAAGTAAAGAATCAAAGTAACAAAGGGGAAAAGGACCCTATGTTTAATGGTTCAATGACAAAGATTCTCATGGAATGCATAGGGATCGTTATGGGTATCCAGGTCCTCCTGATGATCATTAGTTCGAGAGGGGTCTCGACCATGTTTGGAGTGTTCAAGAACCGTTAGGGTAACACACATAATGGTTTGACAATGCTCGGATGTCATTTTGGTATCATAGGAATCACCGAAGAAAAGACAAGAGGAAACTGGAAGGGTTCCGGGAAAGTCCGAAGGGTGTCCGGAGTTGTCCGAAAGGAGTTCCGGTGCAACATGAATTAAATAATATGTAAATATATGTTAATTATTGAATTATGCATTTATTTATATTTATTTAATAATTTAAATATGATTTAATGGGCAGCCCATGCCTAATGGGGCAATTCCCTAAGAGGAAAGGCCCAAGAGGGAGGGAACCCAAAGGGAAGAGGGAAGGAGTGGCCGGTTGGGCCCCTTGGTGCCCACGTGGGTCCCAAAGAGGCCTTGGCCAGCCAACCAATGTGGCCTCCCACCTCCTCCTCTCCTTTAGTCCCATATTGCTTAGGCATTGGACTTGGGGGCTCCCCTCCCCATATATAAAGGAGGGCATAGTGAGGGATTTATACACACCAATTAATCCCAAGCTTTGAGACTTCTCCCTCCAAGTGCCCTCCTCTCTCTCTCTCTCTCTCTCTCTATCTATCTATCTATCTATCTATCTATCTATCTATCTATCTATCTATCTATCTATCTATCTATCTATCTATCTATCTATCTCTCACTCTCACTATCTCTCGTAGTGAGGTGTACGCCCATGACACCGTTCCCGTGCTTATGCGCCGCGAGAGTGGCTCGACGCGGGTTGCAGCTCCTCTAGGTACTCCGTGTGCCGCCGTGCTTTGTTCTACGCCACCGGTCCGCTTCCTATTCTCGAGCTTAAGCGAGGACCACTGGTAAGTTCTCCTCTTTAGTCCCCTCTCCCTCTCTTTCTCTCTTCCCTCACTCCTCTCTCTCTGCATCAAACCATAATTAGGGTTTCCCCCTTTTGTTCTATTAGTGGCCTTCTTATGCTCGTGTGATGATATCTCTGTGGTTATTGATTTTTGGCTTAGTTGTCTCTTTTGAGCCTAAATAGACTCTATACTACAACCTATTGTTGTAAAATTTCATGGTTGAAGAATAACTAATGCTCATGATGAAACATCGATTCCTTGCTATTCTTTCAGTGATGTTGATGCTCTGGATATTTTCCTAACTACTCTTGTTATTTATACCCACTTGATGCATGTCTGTGGCTGGTAACATTTTGATAACATCTAGACTTGAGGCAAATGCTCTGGATATTAATACTAAGAATGGTTGATGACTATTTGTAATGATTTTCCTTATGGCTTACTTAAGTGAACAATTCTATGTTGTATAGAGACCCTTACTTGCTTTCATGGCAAGTAATTGCTGAAATGGTTCATCGTAAATGTCAAATAAGGACTTGGTCCTTGCTGGCTATTGTGATTGAACTATATCTTGCTAATGATCTCCCAACTACGATAACAGTGAAGAATTCATATACTGATTCCTAGCTTAGTAGTTAGGAAGATGATGTGTTATTGTTTATCTGCAATTTTCTTGAGTTATAAAGCTAGATCTTAATGGAATAGTATTGTCCCATGTGGCCCTTGTGGTGCTAGTTTGTTGTGGTGGTGCTTCCAGTAATTGGAATGTGCCCAACAACAACCAGCAACAAGTTTGGCTGATGTGCTAAACTGTTATTTCTTATTTATCATAATGTAGGTCAGTGATGCACAGTCTGAGATCTAGTTTGGTTCTTAGATAAAGAACAAATACTATTAGTGGCCTGATATCGTCGTGTGATGAGTTTGCACCCCATTTGGTTGTAACTCTTAGGATAATCTTACTCCTAACAATTTATGCTTGATAAAGTAACAAGATCTTATACTTGGTATGATGTTGTGGAGATGCTCAATCCTGCCTTTGATGTGGTACTAAGGCACTTATGAACATAGGAACAAATATTACCTCTGGTGAAACTTCCCCCTATTTAAATATTGCTCAATGATGCATTTTTAGTAGTGCATCACACTGTTTCAAGATGAGAGCAATAATACTAAAATTTAATATTTGTATTATCTCCTTTTTGTTCTCTTTGTTTGCTTGCAGATACAAACATTACAAGAAGAAGTGACATGTAGATACAAGATAGAAATATGTTTGGTTGAGAGAAATAGTTTAAGAATTTCTTTTATCATTTTGTAATTCATTTGTAAAGACATTGTAATGAATGTTTATTTAATAAAGCATTTATTTTCTTTTAGTGGTATTGCTTTTTTTACTATTTCTTAGAAGGGAATATGCCCTGAGAGGCAATAATAAAGTGTTTATTATGTGTATTCCAAGTATATGATAGATGTTTATTTTGCATGCTATAATTGTATTAATACGGAAACATTAATACATGTGTGTTTAATAAATAAACAGAAAGTTCCTAGTTAAGCATCTCTCATAAACTAGCTCGTTGATTAACAAGATGATCAAGGTTTCCTGATCATGGACATTGGATGTTGTTAATAACGGGATCACAACATTAGTGTAATGGTGTGATGAACATTCATCCGAAGTATAGCATTACGATCAAAGTCATTGAGTTTATATTGCTATAACAACTTACGAAGTGATCCTAATCCTTAGACCATGAGATCATGTCAATCACTAACACCGGAAGAGTTTCTTGATAACATCAAACGTCACACCGTAACAGGGTGATTATAAAGATGGATTTAGAACTAATAAAGTGTTATGTTGAGGCTCATGGATCGAGAGTAGAATTTGTTCATCCCAATGACGGATAGATATACTCTGGGCCCACTCGGTGATCTCACATTGGTTAGCTTGCAAGCAAGTGATTTGATCACTAGAATGTTATATCATGGGAACGAGAAAAGAGTGCATGTCGGTAACGAGATCAAACTAAGTATGGAGATACCGATGATCGAATCTCGGACATGTAATATATCGTGAAACAAAGGGATTAAGATACTAGCGTAAAAGGTTCCGACGATCACAAGAAAGTCATCGTTGAATGTGTGGGAGTCAGTATGGGTCTCCAGATCCCGCTTCTGATTATTGATCCGAGAGGGGTCTCGATCATGTCCGCATTATTCACGAACCGTAGGGTGACACACTTAAGAGACACCGACATCCAATTGGAGCAAAAGTTTCATGCCGAAAGAATGAACAAGCGCAGGAATTTATTTCACTAGATACCGAAACAGGTTTTCGGGTGAAATTGCATAAAATGGTTATGCATGTGAAATGGAATTCTAGCAAGGGGTTATTTGTGAATGTTTGTCATTAAAGTAATTGACAAAATTCTGAATAAAATAAAAGAGTTTTATTTAATGAGAGTTTGCATTAAATTTGGTAGAAATTTAATGGGAATTTGAGTGGACTTTTGAGTGGAGGGAATTTAAAGGAGATTTGTGAGTGGAGTGTCCACCCACATGAAGAGGGGAGGGCAAGGGGGCAGCCCCATGCGCCGGCCACCCCCTTGGGGTCCCCCCTCCTCCTATAAAAGGATCCCCCCTCCTCACTTGTCTCTGACACCTCCTCGTGAAGGATCTCTCTCCCCCTCTAGAATTTATCCCCCATGGTCTCGGACTAGTGAGATACATGTTCCCGGTGGCTATTCGGCAAGAAAGAGTTGTGCTTCCGCTGCATCGCTGGAGCGAGGAGGCGGAGGTTGCTCGGTGCCTTGAACGTGTGTGCGAGCACGGATGCGCTGCTGATTTGCGGCGCTAGGACTTCCTCTCGATCTTGAGATCGGCAAGAGATCGTCTACATCAACCACGAGTTGAACTCGTTAAGCTTTGTCGGTCTTCAAGGGTATGTTCTCTACGGATATACATCCGCCCGTTGTTTGTATCTAGTAGATAGATCTTGGTACATAGTTCACATCGTAGGAAATTTTTTGTTTTCTATGCTGCGAACCCTACATTCTTTTATTTATATAATTGTAATAACAATGTAATATTGTATACTATTAATAAAGTTAATATATCTTTGGTTTTGTGATTATATACCTTGTTTATAAATAAGAAGTCAAATCTTATTTATTATTGTACTTCACCTTCCATATATAATTGAATTTCAATTTTCTTTTGTTTAAATTTTGTAAAATCAATGTGACTTGTACATCTTTTATTTATTAAGAGCAAGCTAATGATGTATTATATTAAAGAATTCTTTTTATTTATTTATAGTACTCTTTTTTCTTTTCTTTTTGAAACATTGTATGGACAAGGTACAAAGAATTCCCTTCTTTATGTCTTGAATTATATTACTTTTCTT
Source organism: Avena sativa (assembly GCA_916181665.1). Classification (NCBI taxonomy): domain Eukaryota; kingdom Viridiplantae; phylum Streptophyta; class Magnoliopsida; order Poales; family Poaceae; genus Avena; species Avena sativa. Next base: position 442,151,216 of record OV702282.1, on the reverse strand, counting down.
TATTGCACTTAATCATTTTGCATTTTCTTATTTAATCTTAACTAAGTGAATTACCTTAAATACAGTAATTACCAATCTAACATAAGATTAAAACCAGTTCAAGTTTCACATTCATAATTTAAATACTCTTGAATTCTTTTACCCAAAATAATAAAAATGAGCAAAGGTCATGTCGAAATCTATCACAATTTTCCTTTCATTTCCTAGCAGAACAAGAGAGAACTCGATCCCTATACACCATTTTAGTTTTGCTCAAAAATTCCCGGGATTTTCTTATGCATGAATGCAATGCACACACATGTGTTCCAGCTATTTCTAGCTGCTAATCCTGGGATGTTACAGCCGGAGACCTTGGCGGAGAAGCCATTGAGGGTCGTATCAAGAATACCCTTGATGTCGTTTTAGTCCTTCCGAACCGCTCCTCTAGTCCAAGTAAGTCACGTGAGAATAATAGGGTTGCATGACGATGAAGGTTCTTCTAGATAGGCGTCCCATGTTTCTACCCCTTCCTCCCATAGCGTGTCTAGCTCCTCCTTTAGTAGCTCGAGATGTAGGTTGATATCGCTCCCTTGCTGTGTCGTCCCTTGAATTAGTATACTCATGTGTATGTACTTCTTCTTCAGGCACAACCAAGTGGGAGGTTGTTCATCCATACAAAGACAGGATAGGTGTTGTGCTTGCTGCTCTGGTTGCCAAACGGATTGAGTCCGTGGCTGCTTCCACCTAGCCTGATGTTCCTTGGATATTTCCCGAATTCTTTGTAGTATTCATCGTCTAATGCTCTCCACTAGCTTGCATCCGAAGGGTGTGTCAGCACTGGGTTTTCAACCCGTTCGTCTAATGCTCTCTACTAGCTTGCATCCGAAGGGTGTGTCAGCACTGGGTTTTCAACCCGTTCTGGATCGTGCAGCACAGCTCCTTTCTTTCCGTGTGTCAGCGCATGAGCTTTGCTTCCTTGGGGTCCGCGAAGTACCACTGCAGATGGGGCCTTAGCGGGAAGTACCACACAAATTTTCGGGTAACCTTTTTTGTCCCTCTCTTGTATCGATCAGCACCGCACACTGGACATGTGGTCTTGTCCGCGTGCTCGTTCTAATAAATTATACAGTCACGGAGGCAGGCGTGGTATTTTATGTGCGGTAAATCAAGAGGGAACACAATTTTCTTGGCCTCATTTAGACTACTAGCACACGTGTAATCTTTAGGAAAGTTCTTATTCAGCAATTGGAAGAGAGCATCCATGCTTTTGTTGGACCATCAGTGTTTTGCCTTCATCTACAAGAGATCGAGAGCTACTCTCAAGCGGTTCTCCTCCGCCTCGCGATCAGGTGCGTCATACAATGGAGTTCTCGAGTCTATCTCCAATTACGCCAACTTAGATTTCCGTCTATTGGTATCTTTGGCGTCAGTTGATGTGTTGCTGATCAGGAGAAGTTCTTGAACATGAGGGTCCCGCACGACTACAGTTAGCGGTGTATTCTTGTCCTCATCTTATACATGGTGTTCACCATGTTCCCCTTCTTCATCCTAGCCGTCGTGTGCGGCATCCTCTTCGGTGTCTTCATTGTCGTGTTCCTGGCCGTCTTCCTCATTTTCAGATGTAGCCGCCCCATGATCATGATCATCATCTTCACCATCACACATCCACTGAGTTTGGCTCTCCATGAAACTATACCTAAGCAGGTGCTCCTCCACTATGCCTGAAGAGGGGTTGAATATGGACCCTAGTTTGCATCTTCTACACGGACACCTTATATGTGTTTGGTTATTTCGATACATGTCGGTCATCGCGTATTGCATGTATCTATCCACGTCGCTTTCCCTCACCGTGAAGACCATTGTCTCCTGCACAACAAGAGAATTGATTAGAACCATCGTCTCTATTTTCACTAAACAGCATGACCTTAGCAAAAAAATCACGCGGAGATCTAGAAATTCGTCAGCATGGAAGTTAATCAACATTCTGGCAAAACATTGGCAACTCAATGTACCTGCACACCAATACAATGCAAATGGTCCATTATGTATGAAGACGATTCCGCCATCACAAATGACATAACTGCGGCTTATTTTGGAAATACATGCATGCATGCACACATTCCACCAATTAGTTACCTATTAGATTGATAGGTATTGACGCGAGGTTGATGAGCACTAGAGATGACACGTCGACCATAGAGAGAGTGCGGTTACGTCGGGCTCTTATGCTCTAGATCTAGATCTATAGACAGGTGGAGAAGGTGGTGGAGACAGAGAGAGATCTAGATCTAGCAGCTCTAGAAGGTTGGTGCATGCGGAGGAGAGCGAGATTTGCTAAAATATCTCAAACATAGTTGAATTAGCTATATAAAATGTGGTGAGGGAAGTGGGGGAATGAGCTAGGAAGAGGTTTGGGTCGAGTTGCAATGGAGAATAAGTGAGTAAATGAATGGGGACGTGGTGGTGGGTGGCTGATATTCGCGGCTAGAGTATTGCCAGGTTACTGCCAGCGAACAAAGACACGCGGCGCCGGTGGTAAGGTGGCGTACATTACCACCAGCAAATATGAAACTCATTCTCCATGGGTATTTTATTACCACCGGCGAAGATATATTCAATGCGCCGGCGCTAGTTCGCGGCCCCGCTTGGGTGGACCCGGCCCACCTTCTCCCCGACGAAGGAGGAATATATTCGCCGGTGGTAGCCCACGTATCACCTGTTCAATGGTAGTTTGCGGCCCATCTTGATGGACCCAGCCCACCTTATCCCTGGCGAATACGGACGCTATTCGCCGGTGATAACTGAAGTATCACCGGAGAACCTACATATCCGCCGGTGGTAACACACGGTAGGCCTAGCAGGTCTTATCACCCGCAGCCTACTTCTTTGTTCGCCAGCGGTAAGCCCTACAACTATAAGCGTTTCTCTAGTAGTGTAAGCATGTCCATCATATCATTTAATAATGATATGACCTCATTGTCAATTGATAAGGAAAACTTGATCATCAGTTGACCAATAACCTAGTTATATAGACTCCTAGAGACTTGGTTTGTTTACATGCCCCACATGTACTAATGTTTATGATTGATACAATTACCATGGTATAAAACCTAATATAAACTAATGAAATATGATAATAAACATCATTTATTATTTGATCTAGGGAATATTTCCAACACTCCCCTAGTGTGTGCGGAGTAGGTTATCACTGGCCTGGGCTGGGTCGTTCGGTCTGCTCAGTGGTTAGGTTAGCTCTTTTCTATTAATTTTGTTTTTCATTTCCTTTTTCTTATTTCTTTCCTAGGATTTCATTTACTGGTCGGAATTGATCCTACTAATTTAAAAAAACAATCTAGGGAATGATTTAGGACATTAATGAACAATATTACTATTCAAATAAAATGGGGTTAGAAATTTCCTTGTAATTTCCTCACAATAACAAATAAATATTTTAGAAATAGAATTTTAAATAAGGTTTTGAATTTTTGCATGATCCTTATGATACCATGCTTATGAATGCAATTTCATGAATTATTTCAAGAATTACGATCTTGTATTAAACAACAAATGAAAATATATTGCTAGGGGCTATAGATTGCAACATACACCATATGTATTAAAATAAATGAATATTATTTATTTATACTAAACTTTTTTACTTGTTTATAACTCATTTATAACAAATACAATTTAAACTATTATACATTTTATAACATTTAACAAATTAATGATGTGATATCAATGTCTAGGATACAATATTATTTGTTACGCGATTTAAACATCTAATTTACAATTGCTATAAATTTAAACTATGGTGTGTAATGAAAATGTTTCCCTTTTATTTTCCATTTAAAGTAGCATCCCTTGATGTAAAAACTTTTGGTGACCTTATATGTATTATAGTGTGTATGTATGTCTTTGCATGTACTTGTAATCTCAAATATCTTTGTGGAGAATTCTAAAACGCATGCTTTAAAAAATATCTTGGTAGATGATTTTTCATATGCAAGTCATGAAAGCTTGTTGTAGCATTACCACAACACTTAAATTGAATATAGTTTTAATAAAAGGATATTGCAATTCTTCAAAAAAATTATCAGCCATCAAAAGTGTTGTACTATTGACTACCTTATGAAGACTTTGAACATGACATTAGATAAACATAAAACATTAGCACCCTAGTTAATTCAAGATTTTTCTTGACATCCTCTATCTATACATGCATCATTGCAAACAAGTTATAGTTGCAAGGCGCGACGTCATTTTAGGTAGGCGCGGCGTCATTTTAGGTATGAAATGATTAATTGGGTCATGAAGATAAGTAAAATGTATTTTATCTATTCCAAATTAATTAAAAAATTGATTTGACCTAAGTCTATATCCTATCGGTTTGGCCAAGTATATAGAAACATTATGGATAACTACAACACCAATTTTTTTCGAAAGGGGGACTTGGCACTAGTAGAAAACAGGCTATCCGTTCGCGCCCCTAACAGCATTAGTCCCGGTTGCGCCACGAACCGAGACTAATGCTGGCACGCGTCCCGGTTCGAGCGAGCATGGTGGCCGGAGGCATGCGTCCCGGTTCGTCAGGGGTCATGCGTCCCGGTTTATAACACAAACTGGGACTAAATGTTGGGCATCAGCCACGTGGCGTGGCACACACCTTTAGTCCCGGTTTTTGTTACAAAACGGGACGTATGATCCCGCCCTCTATAAATACGACGCCCCAGCCCTCTGCCTCCCCTCTGTTTTTTCTTGGTGGAAGGTGTGAGAGGTGTGCTAGTTTATTATTTTTTTCTATGCATGCATTCAAGGTGTTTGATGAAATGTTTGAGTGAATGATCCCATTCAATTTCTCACAGAACAAAAATATAGAAGGTGTCCGAGATACACTTGAGCTTTCTCCTCTTTATTTCCCTCGATCGAGGTTAGCAATCTTATCTTTTCTCTGTCATTGATACAATGCATGTGTCGATGTGAATTGGTCATTTCACTATTTATGATGTCCTATTTTTGATAAACTTACTTATATGATGCAGATGAACGGTCGGGAATGGATGTACGGTGACCGGCGTGTACCCGGGTACATTAAAGGCGTGGATAAATTTATCGATGTGGCTACGAAAAACAAAGAGAATGGTTTTATACGTTGTACATGTGTTCAATGTCGGGACAACAAGGAGTACTCTTCCTCGAAAATCATTTGTGGCCACCTGGTTATGAAAGGTTTCATGCCCAACTATAATTGCTGGACCAAGCACGGGGAAAGAGGGGTTATAATGGACGACGGTAAAGAAGAAGATGATGATAACAACTATCATCATATGTTTCCTGAATACAGTGATAGTGCAATTGAAGACAATGAAGAGGAAGGAGGTGAAGTACGGGCATCAGATGAGCCCGCTGATGAACTTTGTAGGGTCATTTCTGATGCAAAGCGAGACCGTGAAACAGAAAATGAGAAGTTGAAGTTAGAGGGCATGTTAGAAGATCACAAGAAATTGCTGTACCCAAATTGTGAAGATGGCAGCACAAAGCTCGGTACCACACTGGAATTGCTGCGATGGAAGGCAGAGTGTGGTCTAACTGACTCCTCATTTGAAAAGATGCTGGAAATAATGAAGCCGAAGTTTCCAAAACATAACAAACTTCCCGAGAGTACCTACGAAGCAAAGAAGACTCTCTGTCCTCTAGGATTAGATGTGCAGAAGATACATGCATGCATTAATGACTACATCCTCTACCGCGGTAAGGAGTATGATAATTTAGATAAATGCCCGGTATGCAATGCATTGCGGTATAAGATCACACGAGATGACCCTGGTGATGTTGAGGGAGAGCCCCTCCGGAAGAGGCTTCCTGCTAAGGTTATGTGGTATGCTCCTATAATACCAAAGTTGAAACGCATGTTCAGAAACAAAGAGCATGCTAGGTTGTTGCGATGGCACAAAGAAGACCGTAAGAAAGACGGGAAGTTGAGACACCCTGCTGATGGGTCACAGTGGAGAAAAATCAAGAGAGACTTCCCGGACTTTGCAGGTGACGCAAGGAACTTATGGTTTGGTCTAAGTACGGATGGCATGAATCCTTTTGGGGAGCAGAGCTGCAGTCACAGCACCTGGCCCATGACTCTATATATCTACAACCTTTCTCCTTGGTTGTGCATGAAGCGTAAGTTCATTATGATGCCAGTGCTCATCCAAGGACCGAAGCAACCGGGCAACGACATTGATGTGTACCTTAGGCCATTAATTGAAGAACTCTTACAGCTGTGGGGCAAACCAGGTGTACATGCGTGGGATGAGAACAAACAAGAGCCATTTGACCTACGAGGGTTGCTTTTCATAACCATCAATGATTGGCCTGCTCTTAGTAACCTTTCAGGACAGACAAACAAGGGATATAAGGCATGCACGCGTTGTTTAGATAAGACTGAAGGTACATATTTGCATAAATGCAAGAAGGTTGTGTACCTGGCGAATCGACGATTTCTTCCGACCAATAATCCCGTAAGAAAGAAAGGCAAGCTTTTCAAAGGTGAGGCAGATCACCGGAAGAAGCCTGAACTCCCTGCTGGTGATGATGTATTTGGTATGGTCAAGGACATAGAAGTAATCTTTGGAAAGGGTCCCGGCGGTCAATCAGTTCCGAACGACGTCGCTACAGGACACGCACCCATGTGGAAGAAGAAAACTATATTTTGGGCGCTGCCATATTGGAAAGTCCTACGTGTCCGCTCTTCAATCGACGTGATGGACGTGATGAAGAATCTTTGCGTGAACCTGCTAGGATTCCTAGGCATGTATGGCAAGACAAAAGATAGACCAGAAGAACGGGAGGACCAACAAATTATGAAAGACCCAAATAACATGCATACACAGAACAAGACGGATAAAGGGTGTCACTTAAGTCGTGCCAGCTATGCTCTTACCAAAGCAGTGAAGGAAATCTTTTTTGAAGTCCTTTACAGTATGAAGGTGCCGTCTGGCTTCTCATCTAATATAAAGGGGATAATAAATATGGCAGAGAAATAGTTCCAAAACCTGAAGTCTCATGACTGTCACGTGATTATGACGCAGTTGCTTCCGATTGCATTGAGGGGGCTTCTACCAGAAAATGTTCGAGTACCCATTGTGAAGCTGTGTGCATTCCTCAATGCAATATCTCAGAAGGTAATCAATCCAGATATTCTGCCAAGGTTACAGAAGGATGTGGTACAATGTCTTGTTAGTTTTGAGTTGGTGTTCCCACCATCCTTCTTCAATATTATGATGCATCTCCTGGTTCACCTAGTGGAAGAGATTGCCATTCCCGGTCCTGTATTTCTGCACAATATGTTCCCCTTTGAGAGGTTCATGGGAGTCTTAAAGAAATATGTTCATAACCATGCTAGACCAAAAGGAAGCATCTCCAAGGGATATGGAACAGAGGAGGTCATTGAGTTTTGTGTTGACTTTATTCCTTACCTTAAGCCGATTGGTGTTTCTGACTCGCGGCATGAGGGAAGACTAAGTGGAAAAGGCACGCTGAGAAAGAAAGCAATGATATGTAGGGACGGGGATTCTTTCACTAAAGCACACTACACAGTTCTACATAATTCCACCTTGGCAGCTCCGTATATCGAGGAACACAAGAATATTGTACGTTCCAAAAACCTGGGGAAGCCTGACTCATGGATTACAGATGAACACATGAAGTCTTTCTGTGGTTGGATGCGGACACATCTCTTGAATGACACCACTGTTGGAGATCAGCTATACTTGTTGGCCGCTTCACCATCTTCTACTATAATGAATTTCCAAGGGTACGAAATAAATGGGAATACATTCTACACGATTGCCCAAGATAAAAAGAGCACCAACCAAAATAGTGGTGTCCGCTTTGATGCAACAGACGAGAATGGGAAAAAGGACACATACTATGGTTACATAGAGGATATTGGGAACTAGACTATGGAGTCTCTCTTAAGGTCCCTTTGTTTTGCTGCAAATGGGTCAACCTGAATGGGGAAGGGGTAAAGATAGACCAGTTGTACGGAATGACAACAGTGGATCTCAACAATCTTGGTTATAGAGATGAACCATTCGTCCTAGCCAATGATGTGTCTCAGGTTTTCTATGTGAAGGACATGTCCTCTAGACCGAAAAAAGAAAAAATATGCAAACGAATACATCATATGATGAGCCAAAGCGTCACATAGTTCTTTCAGGGAAAAGAAACATCGTGGGAATCGAGGACAAGACAGACATGTCAGAAGATTATAATAAGTTTGATGAAATTTCGCCCTTCACAGTGAAAACTGACCCAAACATTCCGTTAAGTAAATAAGATGCTCCATGGTTACGTCTGAAGCGATCATAAGGAAGGACATATGCCAAGAAGTTCATGCTCATATTGTGTACCTCTAGTTCATGTCTGGCCGATCAGCTGCATATTATGAACCTAAATGTCATGAGACATGATAGCTCATTTTGTGAAGGATATCTTATGATTTTTGCAATTTTCCAAGTTTAATAAATGTATTGAGTGTTAGTCCCGATTTTTGGCTTGACCGGGACTATATATAGGGGGGCCTTTAGTTCTGGTTTTGTAGTCTCAGTTTTTAATATTAATAAATGTCTTGAGTGTTAGTCCCATTTTGTGGCTGGACCGGGACTAAAGGGGGCCTTTAGTCCTGATTCGTAGAACGACTTTCCCGAACTATGAAGAAGTTGTACCGATTCGTACTTACCATTAAGATCTGATCTCCAAACGCGCGTGGTCACATATTAGGGAGTGCCTCTATGACCAGTTTCTTGGAGATGCCGGAGGACTGGGATCCGGTGGCATCTCCCTGAAACTAGTCGTAGTGGTGTCCCTGCTCTCGCACACCATCTTTCAGCTTGTAACTTCTCTAACTAGATCAATACACCTGGGAGCTAACTAATTTCACATATTAGGGAGTGCCTCTATGACCAGTTTCTTGGAGATGCCAGAGGACTGGGATCCGGCGGCATCTCCCTGAAACTGGTCGTAGTGGTGTCCCTGCTCTCGCACACCATCTTGCAGCTTGTAACTTCTCTAACTAGATCAATACACCTGGGAGCTAACTAATTTCACATATTAGGGAGTGCCTCTATGACCAGTTTCTTGGAGATGCCGGAGGACTGGGATCCGGCGGCATCTCCCTGAAACTGGTCGTAGTGGTGTCCCTGCTCTCGAAAACCATATTGGAGATGCCTCAATCTGGCTGGAGGACTAGACTCACAAGGATGCCTATTTATAGTACCAGCAGCTCGGCATAGTGTCGACACTTACGACATAATGTCGACACTCACCCCTATTATTAGTGCTGACTCGTGTTTTTTCCCGGTTGGTGTCTCCAACCGGGACTAAAGGTTCATCTTTAGTCCCGGTTGGTGACACCATCCGGGACAAGGTACACGCCGCACGACATAATGTCGACACTCACCCCTATCATTAGTGCTACCTGGACCATCCTGCCGAAATCCCTCCAACCGGGACTAAAGATGAACCTATCATGTTCGAGGTTTCATGGCTTTCGGTCCAAATGATCAAGCCATTTTCCATTTTTTCGAGCGCAAAAAAGGGTCGTTTTGTGAAGTAACCACCAAAATGCTGTTTCAGAATGCTACCATCCCATTTTTCTAAAATACTAGACCACCTTACATGGACTATCCCCAACCGGTACATCTCAAACATTTTCTTCCATCCCGGGTAAAAAGGACAAATGTCTGCCGAATTGGTAGGAAGTGGGTCCGGTTTGTACTACAGGTACATGATCTAACGCCCGTGATTTTTTGGAAAAATCATTTTTAGACTCGCAATATGTGGTTCCTTCAGAGATCTAATGCAAGTTCTAACGATGCTCATCCCCTATCTTCATGCACGCCGGTTCGACCATAATTAGAAATTCAAAAAATTCAAAACGGGCATAAGAAATTCAAAAAAAATCCGAACAATGTAAATCCTTCGCGTGGTGTCATATTATGTGACATAGTTGCAAGGAAAAATACCAGACTTGGTATATTGATCATGTCTCGAAAAAACCTTCACAAAATGACCTATCATGTTCGAGGTTTCATGGCTTTCGGTCCAAATGACCGATGTTATGTGCTGAATCACGGCATAGTTTGTGATGATGTGCCCATATTATGCATGCATGTGGACATTGGTATGGAGAACAATTTTGCAGGAGGAAGTTTTCCTTTTCGTCGCACGGAAAAGCCATTTTTCATTTTCCGAGCGCAAAAAACGGGTCGTTTTGTGAAGTAACCACCAAAATGCCGTTTCAGAATGCTACCGTCCTATTTTTCTAAAATACTAGACCACCTTACATGGACTATCTCCCAACCGGGACATCTCAAACACTAAACCCTAAACCCAAGTTTCTTGCCGCCATTTCTTCCCGCCATTTTTCTTCCCGCCATTTCTCTTCCCACCATTTCTTCTTGCAGTTTTCTTCCCGCCATTTCTCACTACATATATGTAGGATTGGCCTCCATTTTCATGGCACATCTCTATACTCATATCTGCAACCTCATCACTCTTTCCCATGGCTTCCACCATACGACTAACCCCCAGGGAGGCGGAGGCGCTTGCGCCTCGAACTACCCCTGCCCACCGGGCTACTGCGTCCCCGTCGGCTGGATGCTGAGCGTCGGAGGCGTGCCGGTTCCTCCTGTCACTCTAGGTCTGGCGCGCCGGATGGCCATCACGAACCACTACTACTTCGAGCTCACGCCGGAGCAGCGGAGGAATCCCAACTAGCATCCCGACTATTTCCCGACTTGGGAAGCCTTATTCGGGGATCGACATGAGAGGGCGCTCGCTAGGCATGAGGAGAACGGCCCACCTCCTCCGAACTTCAACGAGGCTGGCCGTCGGCTGTGGTGGCGCAGCCGGACTCTCCAGAGCGTCATGGCCTACGACACGGCCGCCGACTCTAACCCCCGCCTGTGCTACCCTCAAGTCCACCCCACTCGTACTCAGCCTTCAAGGTTCAACTACGGCGACCCCGACGACAACAGCGACGACGACCGCGGCGAGTACAACAACTACAGTGGCGAGTATTACAGGTGTAGACAGGAGCATGACTGAATCACTCCAACATTGCAAAACAAGTTCGGCCGATTGTGACTTAATCTGGCCATGTATCTTAATTTTCAGTTCTTCTATCTATCTTAATCTTCAGTCGTGCTTTATGTAACTTAGTGTTAGTTGCGTTATGTACTTTAATTCCAGTTCTATCGTAATAAAATTTTCTTCCCGTCCTTTTCTTCCCGCCCATTAATATATAAAAGATATAAGTTAATTCATTTTTAATTTTAAATGGTTCATAGTTTAAATGGTTACATTAATTATTTTTAAAAACAAAAAATGGTTTTGAATTAGTTATTCAAATCCAAACACTTTTTATGTTTAAAGTTTTTCTAAATTCCAAATTAATATTCAAAAAATATATGTTAATTCATTTTTAATTTTAAATGGTTCATAGTTTAAATGGTTACATTAATTATTTTTAAAAATAGAAAATGGTTTTGAATTAGTTATTCAAATTCAAACACTTTTTATGTCTAAAGTTTTCTAAATTCCAAAGTAATATTCAAAAAATATAAGTTAATTCATTTTTAATTTTAAATGGTTCATAGTGTAAATGGTTACATTAATTATTTTTAAAAATAGAAAATGGTGTTTTGAATTAGTTATTAAATTCAAACACTTTTTATGTCTAAAGTTTTTCTAAATTCTAAAGTAATTATCATTTAAAAAATTACAAATTTAAACCCCAAAATAAAAAAATAAGGCGGGAACAGAGAGAAAATTCGTGAAAAAAATTGAAAACAGGGTCATACGACCCGGTTGGAGCAACCAACCGGGACTAAAGGCCTCCTGCACGCGTCGCTTGGGCTCAGCCCAAAATATGTGGATCATACGTCCCGGTTGGTGCCACCAACCGGGACATATGACCCTTTAGTCCCGGTTGGAGCCACCAACCGGGACGTATGCTCCCTCCCTTTATACACGACGCGCCCGTTCCTCTCCTTCCCCATCTCCATTCTCTGCAACTTGCACACACACAGGGAGACGCCGCCGCCCCGCCGTCAGGCTGCCCGCGCCGCCGCCTCGCCGTCAGGCTGCCCGTCGTAGTCAGCGTCACCGCGCCGTCAAGCTACCCGCGCCGCCGCCCCACCGTCAGGCTGCCCGTGCGTCGGCATCGACCTCGTCTTCTCCGATCCCGACGACCTCTGCCGCCCGCATCCCCGTCGCTCCAGTCCACCCCGTGTCTCGTCGTCGATCCCTTCAGCTCTAGGGTGAGCACGCGATCCTCCTGGACCCCTCATATGCACCCCTCCCTCTCTGTGCTCGTCGCGCGTCGCCGACTCGTGAGCACCGCCGCCGCTCACCGTCGCAGCAAACGTCTCCGATGGCCTCTATCTAGCGACGCCGCCTCTATTAGGTAGCCCGCGACGCCCTTGTTCAGACGCGCTAGTTCTCGTAGCCCAGCGTTCCCGCTATCGCCGTCGCTGGCGCTGCCTGGGAGCTCACCGCCAGCGTGACGTCGTGCTGACGTCACCCATGCGTCACCTTGCTCGTGTGGCAGCTGATGTGGCCTAGGGCCCATCAGTCAGCCTCAGCGGGTAGGCTCCGTTGTGGTGTAAAAAGTATCTGATGCGTTTGTTGACATCAGCATGACGTAGTAAATGTTTTAAATTGATTAAATAATTTCAAAAATTGAATAAATTTTGTAAAATCAATAACTAATTCATATTTAATCATAAAAATATGTATAATATATCAAAATTTTCAGAAAATTGAGAGCTCTGTTTCTAAGCAATCATAATACATTGTCAAGCAACTTTAAACCCTAGTTTAGTCGGAAGAACATCGATACCCCTCATATACATGTGAGTTTGACGATGCACCTTTGCTAGGGCATTCTGAACCCTCTTAAATCGACATGCATTATGGTTACTGCGTAGTACCTAATCTGACATGTCATACATATTGTTTGCACATTGCATTGTGCCATGTCTTGAATTGTCGCCTTTATTTCTGGTATTGGTTCTTCGCGATAGGATCCGAGCCCGAGGGCAAGCGTAGCCTCTCATTCTGAACCTATTACAAAGTATCTACTTTCTCTCTATGATGCATATGATTCCATTGTGGTCTTTTGTCAGTAGCTAGAGTTACCTATCTACTACATAGTTTCCTTTTTGTCGCTAGGTTTAGGGTTTCTCTTCATTTTTATTATTGTGTATGTATATATTAGGGTTTCTCCGAATTAGGGTTTATATCTCTCAACACCCTACCTAACATTCTCCCTTAGCCGCTTTCACTTATCCGTTTTTCCAACTATGCAGAAAATATGGACCCAACGACAGAGACAAAGAAAAGGAAGAGTTGATCCAAGGTGTGATCCGCGGGGAAGAAAATTTATATGTATCGACGTTTCTGAACAACTCCGGTGAGGGTGATCCTCTTTTTGCCGGAAGAGATGACTTGTTTGAGGTTGAAGGTGATGCCTTCCGCGCGGGAGACGGCGATTCCTTGTATGATCGATAAGACGACCGCTCCGGCGAGGTGCATGTAATATAATTAATTCATTAATTAATCATCTGCTATCTACATAGAAATAGTAACAACGATCTTTTCTTTTATCACTCCGGATCGAAGAAATCTACTGAAAAGAGCAGACGAGGCCCAACCAAAAAGTTGGAAGACCATGAGAGGTTCAGGATCGAAGAAATCGGTGAAGACGGCAAACCGATTGCTCCCGAAGTTGTCGCAGACAAATTTGTGGCACAATGCAGAGTAATCATTAGGGACTTCATCCCGATCACCATTCGAAATTGGAATTGGCCTGCTGATGCGGGAGAAGAGGGAATGTCTTTATTTCTCCCTACCGTGGCCAAATATTTACTATGGAAGAGGCTCATGGTTAATTTCAAACTACCGAAGATAGAGCTGGATCAAAATGCGGAGGATCCAGTTGAGGACGCCTTAGAACATGCGCGAGCCATGGAGATGAAGGTCAGGGAGTGGGCTATGAAGAAGATGGCCCAGTGTTTCACCAACTGGAAGAAAAGATTGCACCTTGACTATGTCGTGAAAGAGAAGACTCAGTTTTAGAAGATAAAACCATTCTGGGCTGAGTTTGTGAATTACAAGACATCATAAAAAGCTAAAAAAATGTCTGCAACGAATAAGCTGAATGCTGCTAACAAGAAGTATCACCATACTATGGGGCAAGGTGGCTACAGGGATGACATTCCTAAGTGGACGAAACTTGGGGATGAACTGCGTGCTAAAAAGATCATCCCAGAGACAGACGATTGGATCGAACGTGCAAAGAATTGGTTTTACGGGCATGGGGCATGTTGGACTCGGAAGGGAAGTGTATATATAACATACGGCATAAAGAAGACCCCTTGCCAATCGAGAAGATGAGAAAAGCAGTAAAGGCTGTTAAAGATGGGGACTTCATTTCCCGATAGAGAGAATGATGAGCTCACACTCGCCCTTGGAAATAAGGAACATGATGGACGAACACAAGGCACAATAGGCTCCAAACCATGGAGCACTGGGTTTCCCGAAGAGAGGAAGAAATATCCTGATAGAAGCCGTCAGAGGAGAAAGGACAAGGCGGAAGTTGAAGCAGATATTCAGAAAGAGCGAATGTGTATAATTGAAGAACGAATAAAACAACAACAAGATCAAATTAACGCACTTAGCCAGCAAGGTACTACCGGCCCATCTCAACAGCACATGGTGGTAGAACCTGCATTCGATGCTACCGGCCTATCGAATAATCGAAAAAGCAGTGTGACTTCCACTGAGGTACTGGGTGATGACAATGATGATGACAATGGTGCACCGACGATGGCTCCTGTTGGCTACCCAGTGGATGATATCACACAGATGACACACTGTGAGCTACATCTCAAAGTTGTGAACATATCAATGAAGGTGGCGGTCGGCTATGCCTTACCAATTGGACCCACACCAACTTACCACTGTCGTCCAGTTCCATAGGGCTACGCTGTTGTCGGGGTGGATGAAATCATGCCCACCTTCGAAGTTTTGAAGCTTGACTACCCTGTAGGTGAAGGGGATGTGACTGAACTGGGAGAAGCAACAAACTTCACCATTCTATGGCCAAAGGAATGTATCTTGCTTCCAAATCACATGCCAAGACCATCTTCGTCGCGGCCTCACCCATCTCCAGCGAGGTCATCGCCGCCGCGGCAGCCGTCTTCGTCGCCTCACCCGGCTCCGTCGCCTCACCAATCTCCAGCACAGCCATCGCCGGCGCCTCAGGATAACAAGCGTAAGCATACCACCGCTACTCCGCGTAGTGGTAAGCGATCGCCAAAACGTAAACAAGAGCCTCTTCCAAAAGTACCAAAGGTTCCTCCCAAGAGAGCTTATGACTATACTGAAGAGGAGACTACGGCTATCGTTGATGCGGAAAGGACAGCGTTTTTCGCTAAGCTGAGGCGGCCGAAAGAGCCGGAGTTCCCCAGCACCAAACAAGAAAAAGCTCGAGTGTTCAAAATTCTAAAGACTCTTCATCAACCCGAGCCAAAATTGTCATCAGACTATGAGCGTTCTATTCTCAAGTCACATGCGGCACAACAAGCCTCGAAGAGCAGTAATGATGCAAGCGAGAAATCTGTTGCCCAGCTCGGGGAACAAGCAAAACAGTCTTGCGTCCCTCTCAAGGTGATTTCCCATACCAATATGGGGTCAAGCATATATGCGACCGAAGAGCAGTATGATCCAGATGTAGTTGCACAATACGGAGAAGCTGCCGCTGCTCAAGGTATGAGTATTGCCCAGTACTTATCACAGTTACAATACTTCCCCGTGTGTGAAGTAGCATACAAATACGAGTACGGCAAACCTCTCGTCAAACCTGAGGAGGTAAATAATCTTCCAACAAAAATGCGAAGATTGCATAACTGGTACATGCATGCCACAAAGGCCGGGACTAACTGGATAATGCTGAGGGTTACAAAAAAGCATTATGGGAAAGAAATAGATGACATGATATCCATTGAATTTGATGAACTATTTCAATTATTC
Source organism: Avena sativa (assembly GCA_916181665.1). Lineage (NCBI taxonomy): Eukaryota > Viridiplantae > Streptophyta > Magnoliopsida > Poales > Poaceae > Avena > Avena sativa. Next base: position 442,135,145 of record OV702282.1, on the reverse strand, counting down.
AATCAAGACGCCTTGGACAAATCAATCATCGGTGCCTATTGTCTGTAAATACTAATTCTGTAATTAATTTAGTCTCTAGCTATCTCACCTTGTTTGTTGCATGTATATAATCATACTATAATATGCAGAATGAAGATTCTCGAATGCAGCAGAGGACAAATCTATGACATTGGGTTCATTGACCCATACTGGGTTCATCAAGCTAATCTCAAAACAAACCCCCAGGATACGGAGGATAATATCGTACACACGTTAAGGTTTCAAGAAACCAGAAGGGAAATACTATTTTCTTACAACTTCGAGTGAGTGTTATTGTCTTGTATACACTTTCTATTTCGCTTACTCGATGTTAAGTATATAATTGATTAGTTATGCATGTGCAGCTTCCACTATATTCTGTTAATCATTCAACTTGACAAAGGATGTGTACTAGTCATGGACTCGAAACATAAACCCCTTGAGACGTGGAAGGACATGCAGATGCTTCTCCAGCGGTAATTCGAATCATTACGACACTATATCGGCAACGTTCATGAATTTTATGATATCAAGTAATTAATAACTTCTTTTATTCGTTTTATTCACCGGACAGCGCTTGGAAATAGTTCACCAACAAGGCTAGGGGTGTTTGGAAAGAGGAGCTTACATTTCAACCACTAGATGTAAGCACCACTAGCTATATCCGCGCATCTCTTTGATTCTAGTTTTGATACCGTTATTATCATGCTTGATTTTTTTTGATTGAACTCTGTTCTCGTAAAGTGCCTGACGCAGGGACCAGGAAACAATTTATGTGGATACTATGTTTGCGAGTTCATCCGTCAGACATGCTGTGAGAAGGGCATAAATTTAGAGCAACTCCACGTACGTAAAAAAATTCTATAGTTTTTAATTACCACCAAATTGTGTTTAGTTTCATTCGTATAGGTTGACTCCATTTTTAATTAGATCGAACGTCTACAGGACGGTCTTCTGCCAAAGGATCGCGTATGAGCAATTCAGGAGGAATTGGCGGGATTCTTGGATGCAGAAGTCCTAAACCCGAAAGGATAATACTATTCGGGTGTGTATAAACAATAGGGATTGTATAAAGAGCTTATTGTGTATGTAGTGCATGAACTTCGTGTATCGAATGTAATCTGTTCGACACTTGTATCTATATTTTCATGATGATCTTGTGTAATATAATGGTTCCTTCATTGATGAGTGCAAAACACCAAATAAAAAATAAAACAACATAAATGAATTCTCTGCCGCGGCAAAAAAAGTTGGCAAAATGAATTCTCTGCCGCGGTAGAGAAATGTGTCAAATCTCTGCCACGGCAGAGGGTTATTTGTCCCCGTTCGTGTTACGAACCGGGACGGTTGCCCCCCCCCCCCTCGCACTCAGCAGCGGCCACGTGTGCGCCCTTTTGTCCCGGTTGGTGGGGCAACCGGGACTAAAGTTTGGGGCTTTAGTCCCGATTGCCCCGTCCCGGTTGGGTAACCGGGACTAAATGCCCTTACCAACCTGGACACATGGGGCGGTTTCCACTAGTGTGGCCCCGGTCTCTGCATCGATTGATGCATGCGACCTTTATTTCATTATTAAAGTACGAAGAGTATTACAAAGTTAATACATCACGGGTCTCTGAGGATCGATACATGAATAAGCCACTTAAAAAGAAGTGACAACTGCATCAACATGTAATTCTCAACTCATAATGCCAGCTTCACTGGCTGTATATATCCCATGCTACCATCTCCAAAAGGTTGGATCCAGTAACCAGCGCCTATCACTGATCCGTTGGCTGTAGTTAGGAGCACGTGGTCTAGTGGATAGCCATTGAAATAACCTGCAAGAAAGATCCATGGTTCGCGTTGTTAAAAATAACATCATTTCTCTTGTTCCAAATTTCCCAAAGTAGTGCGCAAACTCCTACGCGTATTTGAATTTTATCTTTCTTAGGCACACCATTAAGCCAATTCCCAAAAAGATTAGTTATATTTGTAGGGGGTGGAATATTGAAAGCTAGGTGGGAAATTCTCCACACAATCTTTGCAAAAGGGCACTCGATGAACAAATGTTGTATAGTCTCATTCTGATTGCAAAAACAACAATTTTGACTTCCATTCCAATTACACTTAGCAAGATTATATTTTGTTAATAAAACTCTTTTATATAAGAACCACATAAAAATCTTGATTTTTAGTGGAACTTTCATCTTCCAAATATAATTTTTTAGAAACACAGTATTATCATTCATTAAATCGAGGTACATACTCCTTATCGTAAAATTCCCCGATGGTGTGAGGTTCCAAGTAAAACTGTCGGCCTGATCCAACAATCGCACTAGAGCTAGACGGGCAACAAGATGCAACCAGCACTGGTGCAACAATCGCACTTGAGCCAGACGGGACCTTAATACTGCTTAGGCATTCAAAAAATATTTCCTTCTCTTGTTTGGTAAGAGCGTAGCTGGCATGACCTTGAAACCATTCTGGATGCAGGACATCTGGGTCTTTCATAATTGATGGTCCTTTCGTGTTTCTGGTGTATCTTTTGTCTTCCCATACACGCCCAAGAAGCCTAGCAGGTTCACGCAAAGATTCTTCGTCACATGCATCACATCGATTGAAGAGCGGACCTCTAAGTATTTCCAATATGGTAGCTCCCAAAATATAGATTTCTTCTTCCACATGGGTGCGTGTCCTTCAACGTCTTTCGGAACAGATTTTCCTCCAGGACCCTTTCCAAAGGTTACCAGTTGATCCAAATATTTGACCATATCAAATATATCAGCACCAGTACGCTCCTTAGGCTTCGTCTGGTGATATGCCAGACCGTTGAAATGCTTGCCTTTCTTTCTTAAGGGATGCTTGGCCAAAAGAAATCGACGATGCTCATTGTATACATTCTTCTTACAATGTTCCAAATATATACTTTCAGTCTCATCTAAACAGTGTGTGCATGCATTGTATCCCGTGTTTGACTGTCCTGAAAGGTTACTAAGAGCAGGCCAATCATTGATTGTTAAGAAAAGCAATGCTCGGAGGTTAAATTATTCCTGCGTGTGCTCATCCCACACGCGTATCCCGGGTTCGTGCCACAACTGTAAAAGTTCTTCCACTAATGGCCTTAGGTACACATCAATGTCGTTGCCGGGTTGCTTCGGACCTTGGATCAACACTGGCATCATAATGAACTTCCACTTCATGCACAACCAAGGAGGAAGGTTATAGATGCATAGAGTCCGGGCCAGGTGCTGTGACTGGAGCTCTGCTCCCCAAAGGGATTCATGTCATCTGTACTTAGACCAAACCTTAAACTCCTTGCGTCATCTGCCAAGTCCGGGTACTTTCTATCGATTTTTCTCCATTGCGACCCATCAGCGGGGTGTATCAACATCCCGTCTGACTTACGTTCCTCTTTATGCCATCGCAACAACTTGGCGTGCTCTTTGGTTCTGAATAAGCGTTTCAACCGTGGTATTATAGGAGCATACCACATCACCTTTGCAGGAACCCTCTTCCGGGGGGCTCGCCCTCAACGTCACCAGGGTCATCTCGTCTAATCTTATACCGAAGTGAAGTGCATACCGGGCATGCATCTAAATTCTCATACTCCTCACCGCGTTAGAGGATGCAGTCATTAGGGCATGCATGTATCTTCTGAACCTCTAAACCTAGAGGGCAGACAAACTTCTTTGCTTCGTACGTACTGGCGGGCAATACGTTATCTTTTGGAAGCATATTCTTCATCATTTTCAGCAACTTTTCAAATGAGGAGTCAGGTATAGCACACTCAGCCTTCCATCGCAACAATTCCAGTGTGCTGCCCAGCTTTTTCAGACCATTTTCGCAATTTGGGTACAACAACTTTTTGTGATCCTCTAGCATGTGATTGAACTTCTCCCTATCCTTTTCAGTTTGACAATCTCTTCGTGCATCGGCAATGGTCCGACCAAGATCATCAGCGGGTTCATCATGTGTCTCTTCTTCATCCTCCCCTTCAGCATCCCCCATGGAAGTATCTCTGTACTCAGGGAAACCATGATAGTTGTCATCCTCCTCCTCTTCTTCATTGTCTTCCATTATAACCCCTCTCTCTCCGTGCTTGGTCCAACAATTATAACTGGGCATGAAGCCGGACTTCAACAGGTGGCTGTGAAGGGGTTTTGAGTCAGAGTAATCCTTCTGATTCCTACATCCATTACATGGACAGAATACAAAACCATTGTGCTTGTTTGCATCAGCAACACGGATGAATTCATGCACGCCATTAATGAACTCGCCAGAGCGTCGGTCAGTACTGTACATCCATTCCCGGACCATCTGCATTATAGTAAAAGTATATCAAAAACCATTACACAACATGATAAAATTATTACAAGTTATATTGAGAGCTTCTAGAGCATTAATTTTGAATTTTGAAAAATTTACATGCACCAATTTGTGAATTGGAGAAAACAATCAACATGATAAATGTGGAGTTTTTTATTATTGTTCTATCAGTGAAAACCTCATTCCATTCTAAGCTTTGAAACTCTAAAATTACACATTTCAATTTTCAGTAACTATGTGCCTAATCAAAATTTGTTACACATATATATCAAAATCCTTCTAGCTACTTCTAGAGCATGCATGCATTTGATCCATATATCTATACTTCTAGAGCATTATAGAGCTAAAGTAGCAATAAGAGATGAAAGAATGAAGTTCTAACCTTTTAAATCTTTGGAATTAGGTGTTGCAAACTAAATCTTGACAAATCTTGAGAAAAAAATGGCATGAACTCTCTTGCTTCTTTGAGAAAAATGGCCACCATATGCTTTAGGGCAGCTGGCCAGGGAGCTGTATATATAGTGATGGACAATTAGTCCCGGGCCGTGATACGACCCGAGACTAATAGTCCCCGAAAAGAGCTGTTGGCCCGCTCCAGCTTATTAGTCCCGGGCCGTATTACGGACCAGGACTAATGCTCTGGTCCGGCCCGGGACTAGTGCTTATGGCCATTTCTAGCCGTTGGAGGCCTCACGGACCGGGACTGGTGACGTTGCTCTGATCGAACCGAAGGCCTGTTTTCCAGTAGTGAGCGCTCCCATTTGTTTCCTGTGAGACTATGTCTAAACGTAATGTTCAAAGGATTATGATACCACTGTAGGGTTCGCAGCATAGAAAACAAAAATTTTCCTACGATGTGAACTATATACCAAGATCTATCAACTAGATATAAACAACGGGCGGATGTATATCCGTAGAGAACATACCCTTGAAGACCGAAAAAGCTTAACGATTTCAACTCGTGGTTGATGTAGACGATCTCTTGCCGATCTCAAGATTGAGAGGAAGTCCTAGTGCCGCAAATCAGCAGCGCATCCGTGCTCGCACACACGTTCGAGGCACCGAGCAACCTCCGCCTCCTCGCTCCAGCGATGCAGCCGAAGCACAACTCTTTCTTGCCTAATAGCCACCGGGAACATGTATCTCGCTAGTCCGAGACCATGGGGGATAAATTCTAGAGGGGGAGAGAGATCCTTCACGAGGAGGTGTGAGAGACAAGTGAGGAGGGGGGCTCCTTTTATAGGAGGAGGGGGGAACCCCAAGGGGGTGGCCGGCGCATGGGGGCTGCCCCCTTGCCCTCCCCTCTTCATGTGGGTGGACACTCCACTCACAAATCTCCTTTAAATTCCCTCCACTCAAAAGTCCACTCAAATTCCCATTAAATTTCCACCAAATTTAATGCAAACTCTCATTAAATAAAACTCTTTTATTTTATTCAGAATTTTGTCAATTACTTTAATGACAAACATTCACAAATAACCCCTTGCTAGAATTCTATTTCACATGCATAACCACTTTATGCAATTTCACCCGAAAACCTGTTTCGGTATCTAGTGAAATAAATTCCTGCGCTTGTTCATTCTTTCGGCATGAAACATTTGCTCCAATTGGATGTCGGTGTCTCTTAAGTGTGTCACCCTACGGTTCGTAAATAATGCGGACATGATCGAGACCCCTCTCGGATCAATAATCAGAAGCGGGATCTTGAGACCCATACTGACTCCCACACATTCAACGATGACTTTCTTGTGATCGTCGGAACCTTTTACGCTAGTATCTTAATCCCTTTGTTTCACGATATATTACATGTCCGAGATTCGATCATCGGTATCTCCATACCTAGTTTGATCTCGTTACTGACATGCACTCTTTTCTCGTTCCTGTGATATAACATTCTAGTGATCAAATCACTTGCTTGCAAGCTAATCAATGTGATATCAACGAGAGGGCCCAGAGTATATCTATCCGTCATCAGGATGAACAAATTACACTCTCGATCCATGAGCCTCAACATAACACTTTATTAGTTCTGAATCCATCTTTATAATCACCCTGTTACGGTGTGACGTTTGATGTTATCAAGAAACTCTTCCGGTGTTAGTGATTGACATGATCTCATGGTCTAAGGATTAGGATCACTTCGTAAGTTGTTATAGCAATATAAACTCAATGACTTTGATCGTAATGCTATACTTCGGATGAATGTTCATCACACCATTACACTAATGTTGTGATCCTGTTATTAACAACATCCAATGTCCATGATCAGGAAACCTTGATCATCTTGTTAATCAACGAGCTAGTTTATGAGAGAGGAATAACTAGGAACTTTTTGTTTGTTTATTAAACACACATGTATTAACGTTTCCGTATTAATACAATTATAGCATGCAAAATAAACATCTATCATATACTTGGAATACACATAATAAACACTTTATTATTGCCTCTCAGGGCATATTCCCTTCAACAAAACATCGGCCACTAGGACATCTTTCCTTGGAACACTGCCCAGTAGCTAGGTTCTGGGAAGCAGATGGCTCGCGGTGGGCAGCGGCTTGCACTCACACCCGGGGCGATGGGGTACCCTGCTGCTGCATCTTTGCTGGCTATGGGTTCGGGCTCTAGGTTTTGATGCCTAGGTTTGGACTGCGGATCCAATGGCGAGGAATCCATGGCAGCGTGGGTGGCGTTAGATGCGCTGGAGGATCCTTCTAGTGAGTTGGGATGGACCACTTTTTGCCGCTGTCGGAGGAAGTCGGATGAGGATATCAAGCAGGCGTTCCGGGAGGATATTGGCTACCCTACACCGGCGTCTCGGTTCTGGGAGCGAGGTTCTCCCTCGTCGCCGCAGCGGAGTTCATCTCTTCCCGGATGTTCTGCCTCTCCTCCGGCGGGTCAAGGTGGGTCGGTGGCGTCACCCATGGGGATGCTTCTGCGTCAGGCACCTCGGGTTCGACCTTGGAAGGGACCCCTTCCGCCGAGGAGAGCGTCGGCGCCGCCGATGCTGGGGATCCTCCTGGAAGCCGCTATCGATAGTGTTGGCCAGGGGCGTCGGGATCCGTTTCCCACATGTTTGGATCGGGCTGATTCAGTTAGCGAGAAGGTGAGTCCGGCAGGAGGTGGGTCCGTTTCGGATTTCACCAAGGCTGGGTCGGACGTGGAGTCCCTGACGTGTTTCACCTGGACCAGCGTTGCCTTTCGTCTCAGAGGAGCCTGGCGACGAGATTCCTCCCTATTTTCTTCCGAGCCGCCGTATCCTTCACCCTACTACTCCGCCTCAGATCGCTCTGCTTCACCATCACCGTCTCCTGGTCCTCTGTGCTCGCCCGGAGTTTCCTTCGCCGCGGTCGTCTGCTCTGATACGATGGCGGGGCAGGGTCTAGGTGCTAACCCTAGGGGTCCGTCCTCTGCTCCTGGGCCACGGGGAGCTCCTGTGACTCCCGATGGGGCTGCTCCTCCTGCCGCGATGAGGTCTCTCGGACCTTCGTCGGCCTCTCTGGCACAGGCTTTTGCGCCCGGGCATGGTTCCATGCAAGCTCCCGCCATGGCGAACGTGTACCAGCCGGCATCGGGTCACCCGCACTTTCCGCCGGGGGTTCAGTTCAGACCACCCGCGGCCTACTTCAATACGATCCAGGTTGTTCTGACTTAGCCCCTGCAACGGCCATACCGCGGGGCGCCGCCTTCGTTCGCCGATCAGCCGGCCGCGTCTTACTTCCCAGGGATGGTACCTGGACCTATGTTCGATGGAGGTTACACCGGAGATCAGTTGGGTGTGGTTCCGTCGCAGCCAGCGCAGCAGTTTTCCGTCGGAATGGGGGCTGTGACATCTGCTGTTCAGAAGAGGAAAAAGAATAAGATGCAGCCTCCGAATCGAGGGGTTCAGCCACAGGTCATTCAAGCCCAGTCGGATCAGCAGCTCCATCCTCAGCAGCAGAGTTTCCAGCAGCATGGTGTTCCGCAGATGCAGGTGCCAGAGTCTTATGTACCTCCTTTCTCGCAGCAGTACACCCTGAAGGAGCAGCAGCTGAACTAGTGGACGGTTGTCACTTCACAGGTTTCTGAGGGACCGTCTGTGACCGATGTCGGTAAGAATAATAAGAAGTTTGTTCATTGGTGGAAGTGTGCGGTCAATACTTATGCGACCAAGGATTGTAAGGCGATCCATTATTGCTACATCTGTGATTGCACTACACATCCCACATTGAGGTGTCCAGTGCTAAAGCAGCCGCGCTTGACTCCATATATGGCTGGTATTGGCAGCGACCAGACTTTGTTCACCCAGATTCTGGATGCAGTGACTCGGGATCATCTTGCGCACAGTCAGACTCCTATTGCTCTGGTACGAGTTTCTGGTCCGATGGTTTCAGCGGAGGTCGTTCAGAGGCAGATTGCCAGGCGATGCCAGGTGCACGTTCAGTGGAAGTGGGAGGCGGTGCCTCATGTAGATTCTGCCTTCTTAGTGAGCTTCCCGACGTTTGAGGACCTGGACAGGGTGGATGGAATCCTGATGACCGTTCCGCTCAGTACCGCTCAGCTGACCTTCTCAGTGTACATGATGGAGGAGGTGCCACATAAGTTTGAGATGCAGCAGGTTTGGCTACATGTGGAGGGGGTACCCCATATTGTGCGATCCTTTCAGGGCTTGTGGGATGTTGGAGGACTCATGGCGAACACTCTGGATGTGGATTTGTTCAGCCTGCGGAAGCGGGGGGGTCATCCATATTCTTGTGGAGATGTTTGATACGAAGGTTTTTCTCAAGGCGAAAGATTCCCTTGGTCACTTTATTGTGTCAGATGCCGTGGTAAAGCATAAGGTATTTGAGTTTCGTTTCCGGATTGAACCTGGGGGTTATATTCCGGAACCATAGTTTGTTCCTTTCTTGTGGAGAAAAGGAGATGATGACGCGGATGATGATGCCAATGGGAAGCATTTTGAGGATGCTGTGGATACTTCTGAGGCTACTGCTGCCACTCAGGGGGTGGGTTCTAGATCTTCCTCGGCTGTGCAGGGTACTTCCGCGCCTGCATCTTCCAGTCAGGGGGTGCAGAGGGTGTTTGCTATCACCCCTTTTAATGCTAATCCGGTTACTCCGCGAGGTCGACAACTTCTGGATGATCTTCCTTTAGATTCCCCTCTTCGCGGGAAGGGTTCTACTTCGGCGACTCGTGTTTCTCCGGCTTAGTTACAGGAGGCTCTTCATTCAGTTTCCATTCCAGTACTGCGGTCTTGCCCAGCTTCGCTAGCGAGGTCCAGAACGCATATTTTGGGCAGATCTATTCCTGTTTCCACTCCTGTACTTGAGGAGGTTTGTGGCATCCCGCAAAACCACTACTAGAAAATCGCGTTGAATTTGTGCATTGCATCGTCATCATCATGCATTGTTTGCCTAAAACTATTTTCGCAAAGCCCGTTTTGTTTTATAAAACGCCCCATCTTCAATCAAATATCAAACCCCGGGTCTCCGGATGATTTGTTTGTCTGCTGTCGGTTTGCAAACGGTGTTTGTAAAACAAATAAAAATATTTATTATTTTAGCGGGGGCAGTCGAACGGGCCGTTTCGACCCGAACGACCACCCCCAGGATTTTACAAACGGTCCACCCCTTAATCCTAAAGCTACCAGTTAATCTACCCAAACCCCCCCCCTCCACCTCACCCCAACCAATGGCCTCTCGCCACCTCACCCTCTCTCCCCCTCTTCCCTCTCTCTCCTCTCAACCCAGCCCCACACACCCCACCTCCAGCAAACACACACCACACAACGCACGCACTCACACGCACACAGTTCCCACCCCCGGATCCCACGCAACCCCCTGGACCCGCCCCGGTCCCACCACCCACCTCGCCCGTCCTCTCTTCCTCCCCATCCTCTTCCCCGATGTAGCCCGCGTCCGGCCTCTCCCCCTCCGGCGTCTGCCCCACCTCGCCCCGACCGCGACGCCGCGGCCCCCCTCGCCGCCGGTCTCCCTCTCTCCGCCAAGCTCGCTCCACCGCACCCCGCCGCATCGCCGGACAACCACCGCCTCGCCTGGCCGCCTCCGCCCGCGTCCTCCCCTGGCCGCCGCTGCGCCTTCTCCCGCGTTGCCGTCCGCCTCCTCGGCCCCGGCCCGACCTCGCCGTCGCCCATGAACCCTCCCCGGCGCCGCCCAGTGCCCCGAGCCCGCGCCCTCCCTGAGCCGCGTCAACCGCCGCCCCAGCGCCTGCCCTGGCTCGACCGCGCCCCGCCTCCACCTCTCTGGTCTCCGGCTCCGAGCTCCGCTCCCCCCCTGTCGCCGACCTTCGCCACCCATCGCTGGCGCACGACCTCGCCCCGCCCCGCCTCTACAGCGCGCATGTTCCCTGTCCACACGCGAGCCCGCCCATGAGCCCTTCCCCAAGCCGCCCCGAGCAGAGCCTCGCCGGACCCCGCCGGCCCCGGCCGCCTCTGTGCCGCCCTGTCGCCTTCCCCGACCCTCCCCGCCGGTAGCCTCCGCCAAGCTCGTCGGCGCCTCGCCCCGTGCCCGACCGCCGCCGCCTAGTCTTCCCCGAGCGTCGCCGGAGCCCTGCAGCCGCGCCGTCCCCAAGCCCAGCGTCGCGTGAGCACCAACCCGGCGTGGCCCTGACCGCCCCTACCGGCTCGCGACACCGCCATGTTCCTCCTGCACATCGCCACCGCCTGGGAGTTTCACCTTGGCCTCGGTGTGCCTGCTTTTGCACCGTGCAGTAAGGGCACGTCAAGACCGACCACAACTGCTCTAGTTGGTTTTGGCTTTGGCTACTTCTGCCCCGGTGTTTTACATCGATGAAAGACGGACGACGAATACTCTGCAAGGGAACGCCAAAACGCCCATATGAAACCCGAAGACCACCGATAGGACCTCCGTCCTGGACTCCAAGATCTGCCTCCCGGACATCGAGCGCCAAGACCGCCTCTTTGTTTCCGAAGCGGTTCCCGGACCCAAAGACGTCGAGACCCCCGACCCGAAGACGCCGGGCGCGCTAAGTTCTTCGACCCGAGACCCCGGGGCGACTAGTACTTCATCCCGAACGCCACGGCCGTCGACATGACCCGAAGACGGTAGATGCGACAAGCACTTCCCTCCGACGCCAAGATCGCCATGGAACGGCAAGTGCTTCACCCCGGGCACCGTGACCCTGAACGACAAGCTCTCCGTCTGTATCCGCTCACGCCGAACCCTAGACCCTGAGACCGACCCCGAACCCCGGAACCTCAAGATCGTCGACACCCCTAATGTGTGAACCCCTTCCCGAAAACCCTATTTTATAACATAACACAATTTGTTGCATATAAACTTGTTACATATAAACTTGCATGCATATTTGTGTGGTTTGGGGGCCTTACGCCGATTCATCTTAATTAAATATGGGGCCCATATGCGGGCAAATCTAGCCTTATATTGGCCTCATTTAAATTTGGGTAGCGAACCGGTGATATATTCTGTCTTGTTAAACAACATTTAAATTGCGGGGTAGCTAATTCACTTGAACCGTTTAATTAATGTCGGGACCCCGGGTCCACTTAATATGACCTAATTGCATCGCATCGTTGCCACGCCATACATCATGCATGCATCATGCCCGATCTTTTGCCGTAGTATTAAATATTGCATCCGGTGTTTATTATAGTGTTTTGCTTCTTCGCGGATAAGGCCGTTGAGTTGATGTGAGCTTCGCCCCGATCTTCGGTTGAACCTTCGGCAATGTTTTCAGGCGAGCATCTCCCCCTTTCTACCTATCTTACTTTTATAGTATTTATTTCCCTCCTGTTGATCTTTGCTATCTGTGTTGCGATGCTCTAGTTTTCGTACCCGTGATATCCCTTGCAGCCATATATAGCCTTGGACACATCCTATTACCTGTTGTTTGGTAGATAGTTGGACCCGCGCGTCGTAGTCGCTTGTTCAAGTGTTGTTGCGTGTCGTCAAGTACCACAGTTGTTGGAGAAGTGCAGCATGTCCAATGTTGGAGATGATCATGGTTTTACTTATGGTTCACTTTAATTACTGTTTAACAACTAAAATTGAATTAAGCAGAGGCATCGGTGGGTGATAGATAATATTTGGTTTCCGAACGCCCACTTGTGTCCCGTAGGACCCCGAGTACTTGATACTTGTTCCTTGATTTATCGCGCTATCCACATCCGGGAGGTATATGGGACCCCCCTGAGCCAGAGCTTGATTCAGTCTTATTTCTTGGGGCCACAAACTAGTTTGAGGTTTTATTTACTATCCTGTACTTATGCCATGCTACTGCTTATTTACGATTGTGCGAGGAGCACACTGTACTGTTTAGGAATTGTGACCCGTTTTCGCGGTATCGACAAGCCCAGTCAGACTTTCGGGTTCCCAGTCGTTTACAGCCGGCCCCACAAACCTTGAGGCCGTCTCGAAGTCAGCTAACTTCGTTGCGGGTCTACTTTAAGGGGTGGCCCCCTGAAATATTTCTGAATCTTGTGATTGCTTTGTCGTGAAGGCCTCGTTGGGTTTTGATTTGGTTTTTCCGAGGTTGATCGAGTGTGTGTTGCTATTGGTGCACCCCGGCCGGGTAAAACTTTCTGAAAGCCGTGTCCGCGGTTATGGACGACTTGGAGCACAGTATCTCGACCATAGACAAGCATAACTAAAGTTTATTGCTATAAATTTGACTTTATAATGACTAGTAATCAGCTTCACTATAATGGAATGGCTAATAATACTGCCCACCATTGCTTGTTTGAAGTGTCGCTTGCGACCATTGTATCTGACTAGTAAGTATTGCAACTACCACGGAATGGCTAAGTAAAAGTACCAACAACTGCTGGGTTTTGGGTTAACTCATGCTACCTTTATCTGACTAGTAAGTGTTGCCACTAAAACGGAATGGTTAACTAAAAGTGCCCACTTCTTACTTTATCAGGACGATTATCTGAACCTGACTAGTAAAGTGCCGCAACTATAACTGAATAAGTAAAACTGCCAACTGTGTGAGTTCCTCGGTTGACTTCCTCGTTGGTCTCGAGGGGGAAACGCCAGGATGGGTTTGTTTGTTGATAGTATCAGGTTGGTTCCGGATAGGTCCTTCTTACCCCTCTCTGATTGCCGCCAGTTGTATCGAGTCTCTATAGGTTGTTTAGTGCATGCTGCCGCTGCCGCTCAGTCCACCATACCTATGTAGGCGAGGACCGCCGAATTCTAGTCTCGTCGTGTACTGGCCTCAGTACTGACGCTCCTCTTTTTCCTTTGCCCTTTGTCGGCACCCCTTTTGTTTTAAGCAGGTTTTGAGACCGACGTCGTTAGCAAGGTTACCCTTCTGGCTTGGCCTGGGCAGGGTTATGGACGCCATTGGTTATTCTTCAGGGCTCTTAGCCCCATTTGCATCTTGTCCGTAGTCGGACGCCGTATCATTTTCAAGGTGATTTGGATCTTTGTATATTGTATCTGTATTCTTGGCTCTTTGAGTCGCTGTTGTATATATCTGTTCTGTGGGTCCTATCGAGGACTGTTGTGTAATGTTATTACTTCGTTTTCCACCCGCACGAAAGTGCCTGGTGGGCACCTTTGAATCGTTTCTATGCGGGTTTGGCGAGTTTTGCTAAAACTTGCATAGGTCCGATTCTGAGGGTGTTACAGAGTGGTATCAGAGCTCAGCAGTTGCGATACCCCACAAGTCCAGCATGTAGGATAACCTAGCTAACGGCCGAAGTAGAGTGTTAAAACTATTTTTGCAAAATCGGTTGGATAGATCTGATTAGGTCTGATTTTTTGCTCCTTACCCTTCTGCTGCTCTCCTCTTACCTCTACGTGTTTTGAATCCGCTCTCTTCTCTTTCTTCGAGTCCAGGATTTCTCGTGGTTGGGTTTCCGTCGTACCTTCAAGGTTTCTCTTTCTCCCTTTTGTAACGGAGGTGCTACGATCATCAATCTGCAACTTGTCTGTTGTACCCTTCCTCCAATCTTTTGTTCTTGAGCTCCTTATCCATATGTGTTTCTTGCTGGATATCAGTGTCGTTGAAAAACATATGAGAAGGACGAGCTTTGGTGAAGTTGGAGTTAACCTTGAGCATGTGTTGTTCATGCCAATGGAACCATCGCGAAACCTAATCAGTGTGTCTTTCATACGTTTTCTGTTGTATCTTCCGGTGTTTCCCGATGTGATGACATCATCTACGCCAGATCCGATGCAGAGTCTGCATCACTCCTTTGTTTCCGAACCTCGATTGTCGAGATCTTCAGTCTGTTTCCGAGAATGGTTGCACGCTTTTCCACTGATTGTGCGGAGTAATAGTTTGGGTGCGTGATGGATTGGCCCCCATGCCGACTACCCCTTCTATTCGCTTTTGTACATTGAAGTGGATGAGAATGCATCGGTTCCCCTTTTTTCCATCAAAGCTAGAGGTGGCTTTATTTGTTGATACCTCTACCTTCGACCTTTTGTTTCCGGAGTGTTCTCCCGACGATCACGGACAACGACCTCTTGTTAGTGGTGTCGCGAGGATCTACACGAAGCGAGAAGACGCAGATCGCCGACCTTCCTTCCGGTACCATGAGGCGGATCTCGAGGGCGAGATCCATTGTTAGTGGTGTCGAATTGTGGCATCCCGCAAAACCACTACTAGAAAATCGCGTTGAATTTGTGCATTGCATCGTCATCATCATGCATTGTTTGCCTAAAACTATTTTCGCAAAGCCCGTTTTGTTTTATAAAATGCCCCATCTTCAATCAAATATCAAACCCCGGGTCTCCGGATGATTTGTTTGTCTGCTGTCGGTTTGCAAACGGTGTTTGTAAAACAAATAAAAATATTTATTATTTTAGCGGGGGCAGTCGAACGGGCCGTTTCGACCCGAACGACCACCCCCAGGATTTTACAAACGGTCCACCCCTTAATCCTAAAGCTACCAGTTAATCTACACAAACCCCCCCCCTCCACCTCACCCCAACCAATGGCCTCTCGCCACCTCACCCTCTCTCCCCCTCTTCCCTCTCTCTCCTCTCAACCCAGCCCCACACACCCCACCTCCAGCAAACACACACCACACAACGCACGCACTCACACGCACACAGTTCCCACCCCCGGATCCCACGCAACCCCCTAGACCCGCCCCGGTCCCACCACCCACCTCGCCCGTCCTCTCTTCCTCCCCATCCTCTTCCCCGACGCAGCCCGCGTCCGGCCTCTCCCCCTCCGGCGTCTGCCCCACCTCGCCCCGACCGCGACGCCGCGGCCCCCCCTCGCCGCCGGTCTCCCTCTCTCCGCCAAGCTCGCTCCACCGCACCCCGCCGCATCGCCGGACAACCACCGCCTCGCCTGGCCGCCTCCGCCCGCGTCCTCCCCTGGCCGCCGCTGCGCCTTCTCCCGCGTCGCCGTCCGCCTCCTCGGCCCCGGCCCGACCTCGCCGTTGCCCATGAACCCTCCCCGGCGCCGCCCAGTGCCCCGAGCCCGCGCCCTCCCCGAGCCGCGTCAACCGCCGCCCCAGCGCCTGCCCTGCCTTGACCGCGCCCCGCCTCCACCTCTCTGGTCTCCGGCTCCGAGCTCCGCTCCCCCCTGTCGCCGACCTTCGCCACCCCATCGCCGGCGCGCGACCTCGCCCCGCCCCGCCTCTACAGCGCGCCTGTTCCCTGTCCACACGCGAGCCCGCCCGTGAGCCCTTCCCCAAGCCGCCCCGAGCAGAGCCTCGCCGGACCCCGCCGGCCCCGGCCGCCTCTGCGCCGCCCTGTCGCCTTCCCCGACCCTCCCCGCCGGTAGCCTCCGCCAAGCTCGTCGGCGCCTCGCCCCGTGCCCGACCGCCGCCGCCTAGTCTTCCCCGAGCGTCGCCGGAGCCCTGCAGCCGCGCCGTCCCCAAGCCCAGCGTCGCGTGAGCACCAACCCGGCGTGGCCCTGACCGCCCCTACCGGCTCGCGACACCGCCATGTTCCTCCTGCACATCGCCACCGCCTAGGAGTTTCACCTTGGCCTCGGTATGCCTGCTTTTGCACCGTGCAGTAAGGGCACGTCAAGACCGACCACAAACTGCTCTAGTTGGTTTTGGCTTTGGCTACTTCTGCCCCGGTGTTTTACATCGATGAAAGACGGACGACGAATACTCTGCAAGGGAACGCCAAAACGCCCATATGAAACCCGAAGACCACCGACAAGATCTCCGTCCTGGACTCCAAGATCTGCCTCCCGGACATCGAGCGCCAAGACCGCCTCTTGGTTTCCGAAGCGGTTCCTGGACCCAAAGACGTCGAGACCCCCGACCCGAAGACGCCGGGCGCGCTAAGTTCTTCGACCCGAGACCCCGGGGCGACTAGTACTTCATCCCGAACGCCACGGCCGTCGACATGACCCGAAGACGGTAGATGCGACAAGCACTTCCCTCCGACGCCAAGATCGCCATGGAACGGCAAGTGCTTCACCCCGGGCACCGAGACCCTGAACGACAAGCTCTCCGTCTGTATCCGCTCCCGCCGAACCCTGGACCCTGAGACCGACCCCGAACCCCGGAACCTCAAGATCGTCGACACCCCTAATGTGTGAACCCCTTCCCGAAAACCCTATTTTATAACATAACACAATTTGTTGCATATAAACTTGTTACATATAAACTTGCATGCATATTTGTGTGGTTTGGGGGCCTTACGCCGATTCATCTTAATTAAATATGGGGCCCATATGCGGGCAAATCTAGCCTTATATTGGCCTCATTTAAATTTGGGTAGCGAACCGGTGATATATTCTGTCTTGTTAAACAACATTTAAATTGCGGGGTAGCTAATTCACTTGAACCGTTTAATTAATGTCGGGACCCCGGGTCCACTTAATATGACCTAATTGCATCGCATCGTTGCCACGCCATACATCATGCATGCATCATGCTCGATATTTTGCCGTAGTATTAAATATTGCATCCGGTGTTTATTCTAGTGTTTTGCTTCTTCGCGGATAAGGCCGTTGAGTTGATGTGAGCTTCGCCCCGATCTTCGGTTGAACCTTCGGCAATGTTTTCAGGCGAGCATCTCCCCCTTTCTACCTATCTTACTTTTATAGTATTTATTTCCCTCCTGTTGATCTTTGCTATCTGTGTTGCGATGCTCTAGTTTTCGTACCCGTGATATCCCTTGCAGCCATATATAGCCTTGGACACATCCTATTACCTGTTGTTTGGTAGATAGTTGGACCCGCGCGTCGTAGTCGCTTGTTCAAGTGTTGTTGCGTGTCGTCAAGTACCACAGTTGTTGGAGAAGTGCAGCATGTCCAATGTTGGAGATGATCATGGTTTTACTTATGGTTCACTTTAATTATTGTTTAACAACTAAAATTGAATTAAGCAGAGGCATCGGTGGGTGATAGATAATATTTGGTTTCCGAACGCCCACTTGTGTCCCGTAGGACCCCGAGTACTTGATACCTGTTCCTTGATTTATCGCGCTATCCACATCCGGGAGGTATATGGGACCCCCCTGAGCCAGAGCTTGATTCAGTCTTATTTCTTGGGGCCACAAACTAGTTTGAGGTTTTATTTACTATCCTGTACTTATGCCATGCTACTGCTTATTTACGATTGTGCGAGGAGCACACTGTACTGTTTAGGAATTGTGACCCGTTTTCGCGGTATCGACAAGCCTAGTCACACTTTCGGGTTCCCAGTCATTTACAGCCGGCCCCACAAACCTTGAGGCCGTCTCGAAGTCAGCTAACTTCGTTGCGGGTCTACTTTAAGGGGTGGCCCCCTGAAATATTTCTGAATCTTGTGATTGCTTTGCGTGAAGGCCTCGTTGGGTTTTGATTTGGTTTTTCCGAGGTTGATCGAGTGTGTGTTGCTATTGGTGCACCCCGGCCGGGTAAAACTTTCTGAAAGCCGTGTCCGCGGTTATGGACGACTTGGAGCACAGTATCTCGACCATAGACAAGCATAACTAAAGTTTATTGCTATAAATTTGACTTTATAATGACTAGTAATCAGCTTCACTATAATGGAATGGCTAATAATACTGCCCACCATTGCTTGTTTGAAGTGTCGCTTGCGACCATTGTATCTGACTAGTAAGTATTGCAACTACCACGGAATGGCTAAGTAAAAGTACCAACAACTGCTGGGTTTTGGGTTAACTCATGCTACCTGTATCTGACTAGTAAGTGTTGCCACTAAAACGGAATGGTTAACTAAAAGTGCCCACTGCTTACTTTATCAGGACGATTATCTGAACCTGACTAGTAAAGTGCCGCAACTATAACTGAATAAGTAAAACTGCCAACAGTGTGAGTTCCTCGGTTGACTTCCTCATTGGTCTCGAGGGGGAAACGCCAGGATGGGTTTGTTTGTTGATAGTATCAGGTTGGTTCCGGATAGGTCCTTCTTACCCCTCTCTGATTGCCGCCAGTTGTATCGAGTCTCTATAGGTTGTTTAGTGCATGCTGCCGCTGCCGCTCAGTCCACCATACCTATGTAGGCGAGGACCGCCGAATTCTAGTCTCGCCGTGTACTGGCCTCAGTACTGACGCTCCTCTTTTTCCTTTGCCCTTTGTCGGCACCCCTTTTGTTTTAAGCAGGTTTTGAGACCGACGTCGTTAGCAAGGTTACCCTTCCGGCTTGGCCTGGGCAGGGTTATGGACGCCATTGGTTATTCTTCAGGGCTCTTAGCCCCATTTGCATCTTGTCCGTAGTCGGACGCCGTATCATTTTCAAGGTGATTTGGATCTTTGTATATTGTATCTGTATTCTTGGCTCTTTGAGTCGCTGTTGTATATATCTGTTCTGTGGGTCCTATCGAGGACTGTTGTGTAATGTTATTACTTCGTTTTCCACCCGCACGAAAGTGCCTGGTGGGCACCTTTGAATCGTTTCTATGCGGGTTTGGCGAGTTTTGCTAAAACTTGCATAGGTCCGATTCTGAGGGTGTTACAAGGTTGCTCCTTCGGTGTGTTCGTGGAAGCTGACCCAGGAGGGGTCGGCTGACCGCGACGTTCGTGATCAGCTTCAGGATGATGTTCTACTTGGACCGACCTCGGCGGGGTCGGCCAACCATGACGAGGTGGATGACCGGGTCTCCCTGGTCAGGGAGGACCTCGGGACGCTTTGGGACGTCTTGCCTCCATTGGTGGGTCAGGAGACTTTGGTGGTCGATGGGGGCGACCGGACCCAGGAGGGGTCTGGGTTGTCTCGGTCTCCAGCACGGGTTTCTTCTGCAGGTGACGCTTCGCCAGTCGCTGTGCAGGGGAGTGGTACTCCCTTCAGGCAGAGCGCACGCCATGGATTCAATGCCTCTGGGGCGTCCGCGACTGATGAGGACTCCATGCTCAAGGCCATGCGGCGTAAGGCGGAGAGGAACTTAGATTCGCCAGGTATAATGAGTTCTTCGAAGTCCTTTTTGTCGTTTTCTACTCCTGTTATTTCTTCTAAACTAGCCAATGTTGGCATTAGTTTGGGTGGCTCTGTACAAGAAGTATCTTTTTCTTCTAATGTTTTGCGACACATGGAGGTTGACCGTCTAACGGTTACTCCTAAGGTCGGTGTATTTCCTGATGCTTCACTAACTGAGGAGGAGGAGTTGCATGCCACAGTAGATGGTCAACTCCTTTCTCACTTAGTCGGTGAAGTGTCGGAGGTGGACTTTGATGAGACCGGGCTTGCCTCTATGTATGAGATAAAAGCTTCTGGTCAAAAATCAAAGAGCCAGCGGTTACGAAAGAGATCCCGTGCATCCAAATCTCCTATAGTTTCTCGATGAATGGAATGTTTTCAAATAGCAGAGGTCTTCGGGACTTGGCTAAACATTTATTCTTTGCTGATTGTGCGAGAGATCATAATTTGGATTTTCTGGGTATTTCTGAGACTGGTAGACATGATTTTTCACAAGCTCTACTCAATCGCCTTTCTGGTGGAGTGGACTTTACGTGGATATAACATCCGCCGCGTGGTCGATCTGGGGGGATCCTGTTAGGCGTTCGAGATGAGACTATGGAAGTTTTAGCTAGTTCGGTGGGAGACTTTTTTATAAAACTCCATATCCGTAACAAGGCTGACAATTTCACATGGTCTTTAGTCGCCGTATATGGGGCCGCTCAAGATATTTATAAGGCTGACTTTTTACGTGAGCTTTTGAATTTGGCAAAGGACAATCCATATCCTATTCTTATAGGAGGGGATTTTAATTTGCTCAGATTTCCTCACGAGAAAAGTCAGGTCTTGTTCGATGAACATTGGCCTTTTATCAATGCTGTTATAGACAGTTTGGACTTTAGAGAGGTTACAATGTTAGGAAGGCAATTTACATGGGCTAATAGTCTTCCGGAGCCAACATACGAAAAACTAGATATAGTGCTTATGGATACTGACTGGGAACAAAAGTTCCTTATGGTAACTATTCGCACTCTAGAGCGTATTGAGGCTTTGTCGGATCATGCTCCTTTACTTTTATCTTTTGGATCACCGTCACGGAATTCTACGAATGAGTTTAAATTTGAACTCGGTTGGATGATACGTGATGGTTTTTACGAGATGGTTAAGGCTATTTGGGAGAAACCGGTCGGTGGACAAACGCCTATCCTATGATGGAATAACAAAATGCGTACTTTACGCAAGTTCCTTCGGGGCTGGGCCAGGAACACGGCTGGTATCCGTAAAAACGAAAAATTACGCCTAACATCTATAATTGATGACTTAGAGGCTTCCACGGAAGTCAGTCCATTAACTGCACAAGAAATTGAGCTTAAAAGCCAATCGAATGCGGAGATAGCCCGACTTCTGCGCGAGGAGGAACTCAAATGGTACCAACGCTCCAAAGCAAAATTCATTCTGGAAGGAGTTGCGAATACTAGGTACTTTCATGTTGTGGCCAATGGCAAGCATAAGAAGATACTTATTCACTCTCTGATTCAGGATGAAGGTATGATTGAGGGACGAGAGCATCTGAAGTCATATATCACTACCTACTATAAATCCTTGTTTGGGGCCCCTGACGAAAATTCTTTCTCTATGGATGAGTGCTAAACGTCCGATATCCCACAGGTTTCTGATGAAGAAAATAGCTTTCTAACTGCCTCATATACCGATGAAGAGGTCAAGAAAGCGGTTTTTCAAATGGAACATAACAAAGCACCAGGACCTGATGGCTTCCCAGCGGAATTTTACAAAAATTATGGGACGTTATTAAGGAGGACCTGATGAATTTGTTTGGGTTTTTACAAGTCGGACAATTGGATCTCTTTAGACTTAACTTTGGCAATATAATTTTACTGCCTAAGGTTAACAATGCAGAACGTATACAACAGTATCGTCCAATCTGCTTGCTTAACGTTAGCTTTAAGATTTTTACTAAATTTGCCACGATTAGACTAAACTCAGTTGATGACAATGTTGTTAGCCCGTCTCAAACTGTGTTCATGCAAGGAAGAAATATCCTAGATGGTGTTGTAATTCTGCATGAAACAATCCATGAACTACACTCAAAAAAAACTAAATGGTGTATTGTTCAAGATTTAATTTGAGAAGGCATATAACAAAGTTAATTGGTCTTTCCTCCAGCAAACACTCCGCATAAAAGGTTTTTCTGAGGAGTGGCGCGCTCTTATCCAGTCGGTTGTGTCTGAGGTAGTGTTGCCATTAAAGTAAATGAAGATACCAGTAAAAACTTCCAAACCAAGAAAGGACTGAGACAAGGGGATCCATTATCGCCTTTACTATTTAATATAGTGGCTGATATGTTGGCTGTCCTTATTAAGAGAGCAAAGTCTGATGGTCAAATTGAAGGAGTGGTTCCACATATTATTGATGGTGGACTTTCTATTCTTCAATATGCCGATGATACAATTCTTTTTATGGAACATGATCCGGAGAAGGCTAAGAATCTGAAATTAATATTATCGTCATTCGAGCAGCTATCTGGGCTTAAAATAAACTTCCATAAGAGTGATATGTATTGTTTTGGCAAGGCCCAAAACGAGGCCCACCTATATGCTGAACTTTTCGGCTGTGGTCAGGGTCAGTTTCCAATCAATTATTTGGGAATACCGATTCATTATCAGCGTCTCACAATTGCTGAATGGAAACTTGTTGAGGAAAGGTTACAAAAACGTCTTAATAGTTGGAAAGGTAAATTGTTATACCGTGGTGGAAGACTTGTACTCATAAATTCAGTACTTACTAATATGGTACTGTATATGATCTCGTTTTTCCAATTACCAAAAGGGGTCTTGAACAAAGTGGATTATTTCTGTTCAAGATTCTTTTGGCAAGGGGATAGTGAGAAAAACAAATATCGACTGGCCAGATGGAATGTGGTTTGCCGCCCGAAGGAGTTTGGTGGACTGGGCATACACGATTTGCAAGTCAAAAACACCGCACTTCTGGGCAAATGGCTTTTTAAACTACTTACAGAAGATGGTGTTTGGCAAACCATGTTATGGAGGAAATATGTGGGGTCCAAAGCTATGTCTCAAGTGGTTTGGAAACCCAGGGATTCACATTTTTGGGCGGGTCTTATGGCCACCAAGAAACATTTCTTTCGTTTTGGTGCTTTCGAGATTAAGGATGGATCACAGATTAGGTTTTGGGAAGATAAGTGGTTTGGCCAAACTACTCTTCGCGAACAATATCCAGCTCTATATTCGATTATTAGACACAAAGGGGACACAATTTCCACAGTGATGGAAGACTACCCTCCTAATGTGTCTTTTAAAAGAAGTCTCATCGGTCCTAGACTGGTATCTTGGAACAATCTATTATTACGTTTATCCATGATACAATTGTCGGACGGTGTCGACGTGTTCAAATAGAAATTACTAAAAAGTGGTAAATTTTCTGTTGGCTCACTATATAAAGCCTTGGTCCAACCTGATATCCCGGTCGATGATAATAGTAAATTTTGGAAAATGAAAATACCCCTTAAGACGAAGATATTTGCATGGTATCTACGGAAAGGGGTAATTCTAACAAAATATAATCTTGCAAAGAGGAATTGGCTTGGAAGTACACAATGTGTTTTTTGTCATCAAGATGAGACAATTCGCCATTTGTTCTTCCATTGCAAATTTGCTCGCTCTATATGGTCATTCATCCAAATAGCTTCTGGTTTATCTCCGCCACGTTCCGTAACCAATGTTTTTGGTAATTGGTTGCATGGAATTGTTGATAAGTACAGAACTTTGTTTAGAGTGAGAGTGCTTGCCATTATATGGTCGCTATGGCTTTGTAGAAATGACAAGATTTTTAATAACATTGTGCCTTCTCCTCTGCAGGTTATCTATCAAGCCACGGCTATCCTCTGATCATCGAATATTCTCCAACGTATGGAGTTTCGCGACTTATTTATGGTGACATGTACGCGATTGGAGGACACGGCGAGGAATATTTTCTCCCGACATGGATGGCCGCGTGATCTAAGGATTGATCTATCTTAGATTCTAGACATTTATTTAGTTTGTGCTTTTTTGTAATGCTTGTCTACTTTTTACACTAGTTTTGTCATTCGTGTGGTTGTGTGCATCTTGGTTATGCAGAGGCCAGGTGTAAGCATTAAACAGATTTATTAATAAATGCGCCTATTTCCAAAAAAAAAAAGGACATCTTTCCTTTGGGCAATATTGAAAAGGCTCTGATATTGTTTACTTAAGGGGGTATCACCTAGCCAAGCATCTTCCCCAAAACGGGTATTTGTTCCATTAGATTCATCTTAGTTTATACTAAGTGTAATAATTAATGATCAGACTTTAGAAGTTTGACATAAGACAAAGCTAACATTTCATTTAATTAGTTGCTTTTGCTTTTTCTCTTGTTTTGATGGGACTACAGGTAAGTTGTTTTTGCTTGCTAGCTATCCATGCAAATCTGCCATATGTTGATGTATATATTTGGGCATGCATCAACGCTAGTTTAATGACGTTAACGCTTCTACGCCTTCATATCGTATTTAGGTACCCAATATAGCTCATTGCAGAAGGTAATTATATCCCTAATATAGATCTGGGGAGTCTATATAACATTTCTGTTGGTCTTGGCGTGTGGACGGCTACCTCTTGGCAACACGTGCTAATCCGAGTTGTACGAAGGGCTGCATTAGTTGCACACAGTGTGACGTGCACGCTAGTCACAAGAAAATGCGGTGGGTTTCCATGCGCCTCCCCTACTTTCACCATCTCAGAGATAACGGAAGAAATATCACGCCAAAGTCACATTTTGGCAAACCTATAAAAAACAAAACAGTTAATTGGTATTTTCTTCAAATTAACATGTTCTATATATTGACAAAAACAAATTTACAACTGAAAGGAGCGTGCTTATATCTAACAGAAACACAGGGCGCGCTGATCAGACGGTCAAAAAGCGAAAGAGGAGGCGGACGCGCTGATCAGAGGGTCAAAAATCACTTGATCGGACGGCTGGCGGCCCGAGGATACAGGGATTTGATCCTCGGGGGACGCTCGGCGCTGTCCTTTTGGCAAACATATAAAAAAACAAAACAGTTAATTGGTATTTTCTTCAAATTAACATGTTCCCTTTATTGACAAAAACAAATTTTCATCTAACAGAAACAGGAGAGTGAAAGAAGAACTGCAGTCTGTAGACACATGGTAGCTAGCCTGGACGCAATGGCCAAATATAACTTGCTAGTCTGTTTAGAGCTATCTTCTCATCCTCTCTCGATCTTTTGAACGGGCACAGATTTTCCATGATTCCGAAAAGACGAAATAATAAATTTGTCCGTTCACCATCATTATACACCTTGTTTCTTTGCTTCGATGGTAAACGCTGGCAAAAGTATATTAAGAGCATGCATCGTCCTAAAGCTAAAAGTGGTACTAGGTCCAATTAACTCCAGTCACATGCGCATCGATCAACCGATCGATCGATCACGTCTCAGTCACGGCACCCTAGTTCTTCCTCTATAAATAAATAGAAGCGCTGCATGCTTTCCCTTCTTCATCCTGACCTGCATTCATCAGTTTGCTCACTAGTCTCGAGCCCAAATAGCAGTAGCACTGGGTACGTACTACGCAGTGAAGCACTTGACCATGGCGCCCATCAACCAGCTCCCAGCGGCCCTCCTCGCCGCCTGCGCTGTCTTCCTGGCTCTCGCCGCGCCGTTGCTCGCCGGCGACCCTGACATGCTCCAGGACTTCTGTGTCGCCGACTACAAATCCCTCAAAGGCCGTAAGTGTGCTCTTCTTTCCGTGTATCCGTAATTTGTCTTTCCAGCACTGCCTGAACAGATAATCTCCTGCAGCACTGCGTCTGAACGGGTTCCCCTGCAAGAGGCCGGAGAACGCGACGGCAAACGACTTCTTCTCCAACGTGCTGGCTAAGCCTGGAAACACCAACAACCCGGTCGGCTCCGCAGTGACCGCGGCGAACGTGGAGAATCTCCCCGGCCTCAACACCCTGGGCGTGTCCATGTCCCGCGTGGACTACGCGCCGTGGGGAGTGAACCCGCCGCACACCCACCCACGCGCCACCGAGATCATCTTTGTGCTCGAGGGCTCTCTCGACGTCGGCTTCGTCACGACCGGTGGTTACCTCTATGGCCGCACAGTCTGCAAGGGTGAGATCTTCGTCTTCCCATGCGGCCTCCTCCATTTCCAGAAGAACAACGGTGGTGCGCCGGCCGTGGCCATCTCGGCGTTCAACAGCCAGCTTCCTGGCACTCAGTCCCTCGCCGTAGCGCTGTTCGGAGCGTCGCCGCCGGTGCCCACGGACGTGCTGGCCAGGGCGCTCCAGATCGACGGCGGCGTCGTGGAGGCCATCAAGTCCAAGTTCCCGACCAACTACTAGGCGCGCATGAGGCACGCGGTGCCGTCGGATCAACACGCACCTAGCTGCACCAATAAAAGAGAGAACCCCAATATCGTAGAAGTTTGGTTTTAGATCATGTGAGAGTGCACTTTCGCTTCACGTGCATGTTTGTTCTCATCGTTGCTTCGTTCTGTTTAGTCGGTGCATCTTTTAATCATGTCTGGTGATTTGTATGTTTCCATCAATATCAATCGATTGCTTGATTGCTTCAAATTTCGCGACCAGATATTTGTCCGAGTTAGCATATCTTCGGTCGATTCTAGCTTCCAAATGTCATGTAGTGTAGGCATTTGTCATAGAACATCAAAACGTACAGTACAGCTGATGGCATTTCGGATTGGTAGACCGAACGTGCAAGAGAGCGTACGTGTACGTTGGAGGGACGGTCGCGATCGAGCTGGCCTTGTTGAACGCGTAAGTGTCGTTGGAGTTTTTTTTTATTTGGTAAGTATGGCCCTTTTTTTTTGTGAACTTTCATCCACATCTGGCATCGAGTTGGGCACAGAAGAACATATATCTGGCTTGCGATGCAATTGGGCCTTGCCAGATTTTTCAGGAATTTATTTTGTTCACCTTTCAAATTTGCACGGAAGTTGTAGCAATGGAAAAAATGAGTTTGAACAGTTAAGAAATGATCCTAGCTCACTTGGTTACGGGTGTGGATATATAAACCCAGCCGCTCAGATTGATGTCATGACATACTCAGATTTGGATTCTTATTATTTAAAAAATCAATGTAGGGTCTGCGCTATTGTATTACTTTCAAACCGAAGTTAGTTCAAAACAAGGGAGCGAAAATAATACTCCCTCTAATCCTAAATAAGTGTCCAGCGATCCTTTGCCTCGGGTATGATGCCGGAAGGGGTTAATGACACTGTCATTGTCTTAATCCCGAAAAGAAACGACCCTGAGAAGCTTAAGGATTTTAGGCCTATAAGTTTATGTAACATCATTTTTAAAGTGGTCTCAAAATGCCTTGTCAACAGGCTTCGACCGGTGCTCCAGGATATCATATCTCCCACCCAGAGTGTGTTTATCCCTGGACGCCTTATTACGGACAATGCATTGATGGTTTTCGAATGCATTCACTCTATACAAACGGGCTCAGCAGCTCGTAGGAATTTCCGTGCGTACAAACTGGACATGGCCAAAGCGTATGATCGCGTTGATTGGAGATTTCTAGAAGGGGTTTTAGCGAAGTTGGGCTTTCACAGTCAATGGATACAGTGGGTAATGGCGTGTGTCACCACTGTGCGATACTCTATTCGCCTTAACGGAAAATGTTGGACTCCTTCATTCCATCTCGGGGCATTCGCCAAGGTGATCCACTTTCACCGTACCTTTTCCTTTTTGTTGCTGACGGTTTATCTTATCTAATTCTGTAGGAGATCGAAAATCTATACCTACGTGAGCTTTACATATGTCGGATGGCCCCTGGTATATCTCATCCTTTGTTCGTGGATGATAGCCTAGTATTTTTTGAGGGATCGGTGGAGCAAGCAACAGTGATAAAATCCATCCTGGATAATTATGAGCTTGGTACTGATCAACTTGTCAGTTTAGGAAAATGCTCAATAATGTTTGGAGACCAAGTCTCGGCAGCTGTGCAAGATGAGATGAAAAATATTCTCAAGTACAAGACTCACTGTTTTGAAGAAAAATATCTAGGCCCGCCGGTACATGAAGGAAGATTAAATAAGGGAATATTCAAAACAATGAAAGGGAAGTTTTCCAAACATGCGAGCGACTGGTGTGAAAAATATATGTCGTCGGGTGCAAAGGAAATTTTAATAAAGTCTGTCCTCCAGGCAATTTCCACATACGCTATGGGGGTCTTCAAATTTCCGTTGGGACTTGTCGATGACCTGGAGCAGATTATTCGGAACTTTTGGTGGGGCGATGAGATGAACAAGAAGAAAATGCACTGGTTATCCTGGGAGAAACTGACGCAGCCAAAAGCACAGGGCGGAACGGGTTTTAGAGACCTACACGCTTTTGGCGCGCCAATCTTGGCTGTTGCTGCAGTTCCCTGATAGTTTATGCGCAAGGCTCCTTAAAACTCGCTATTACCCAGCCAGGAACTTAATTGACATTGCTTTTATTAAAAACCAGTCGCAAACTTGGCAGGGCCTGGTCTTTGGGTTAGAGCTTGTGAAGAAAGGGATGATCTGGAGGATTGGTGCAAGCTCTATGGTTAAAACTTTCCGAGACAATTGGCTTCCGCGCCCAGGTGCCCTAAAAGTAGACGGAAAGAGGGGATCATCTCGGCTAGTGCTGATCAATAAGGTTTCCAACCCTAAACGTATCACCTCTTCTTTCCAAGAGCGGTTCTCCTGATCAATAAGGTCGGAAACCCATGAGGTGGATACTATCTTGAGAATCAAAATCGTGGCTCGGGGTCACGATGACTTCATGGCATGGAGCGTAGAAAATAATGAAATCTCTAGTGTTTGATCTGACTAACGCATTGGCATGCAGGAAACACTAGAGAGGTTGAGCCAGGGACAGTCAAGCACTGCATCTACGGGTGATCAAAAGGTTTGGGATCTGGTGTGGAAGGCACGGGTGCCGCAGAAGATGTGAATCTTTGCTTGGCGGTCAACAACGGAGTCCCTTTGCGTTCTTACCAGCTTGCACCGAAGGATCAATTTAGTGAACCCGATATGCTCCATCTGCGGGCAAGAAGAGGAAGACACCCACCATGCGCTAGTGCGATGTACTCTTGCAAGGGCGATGTGAGATGAGCTGCGAGTTCATTGGGCCCTCCCTTAAGAGAACGCCTTGATACGTCGGAAACGTATCTATAATTTTTGATGTTCCATGCTTGTTTAATATCTACTTTGCTTTGCTCTGTCTACACTTTGAGGTGTTTTTATATCTTTTCTGGAACTAACCTATTAACAAGTTGTCACAGTGTCAGTTGCCTGTTTTCTTCTGTTTTTTGTTCCAGAAAAGCAGAAAATCAATATTCTCGGAATTGGACGGGACAAAAGCCAAAGTCAATATTTTACTGTGGGCGACAAGAATCCAGAAGACGAGACGGAGGGGAGCCATGGGGTGGCCACACCCCCCAGGCGCGGCCAAGCCTGGCCCACGCCTGGGCAGGGTGTGGGCCCCCCGGGCACCCCCCTGCCTCGCCTCCTTGCCTATAAGAAGCCCCTGATGCAGAAACCCTAAGGACCCGATCAAAACTCCACGAAACCGTTTGTAGCCACCGCCACCATCGTCCCTAGATCAGGGGGATCTGAAGTTCTTCCCGGAACCCTGCCGGAGGGGAGATCATCCCGGAGGCCTTCTTCTCCGGTATGATGTGTGAGTAGTTCCACCTTGGACTATGGGTCCATGTAGTATCTAGATGGTTGTATCTCCTCCTTGTGCTTTCATGTATAGATCTTGTGAGCTCCATTCATGATCAAGATCTATTCTATTTATAATCATGCATGTTGTGTTTGCGGGGATCCGATGGATACTGAGATTACTATGTCAGATTGATTAATGGTTTTGTCTTTATGATTCTATCATGTCTGTGTTGTTTGTGATCTTGCATGCTCTCCGTTGTTAGTAGCTATATTGGCCAAGTAGTTGCTAGTGACTCCAAGAGGGGGTATTTATGCTCGATAGTGGGTTCATGCCTCTAGTTTCCAAGGGAAGTGACAGAAATCTCTTGGGTTGTAGATGTGTTGTTGCCACTAGGGAGAAAACAACGGTATCTTGTTCATGGAACAAGTGGATTGCTTACCTTACACACTTTGCTTAAAGCAGTTTTCTGTTGCTTGCAACTTAATACTGGAGGAGGTTCGGATGATAACCCAAAGGTGGACTACTAGTCATAGATGCAGTTGGATGGCGGTCTATGTATCTTGTTGTATTGCCCAATCGAATCTCATAGGATCTTTTTGTCTGGTATTGCATTGTTCTGCCTTGCTTAGTTTCTGTCAATTGCCCTGTTGTAATTTGTTTACCCTTCATGCCATGTTGTTTATCTAAGGAGAGCACCTCTAGTGAACTATGGACCTCGGTCCAATCTTTACCATTGATACATCTTCCACTGTTACTATTTACTTGCTTCAAACCATCATCACCTTCCAGACCATACGTTTAATCCTTTGTTACAGCAAACTGGTGAGCTTGACAACCTCACTGATTCGTTGGGACAAATTCTTGAGTTTGTGTTGTGCAGGTTTCCGCGTTGCTTGTGACACCTGTGTGACGTTTCCTTTCTCCTACTGGTTCGAAAACCTCGGTTTCTTACCGAGGGAAGGCTTTTTGTTGTACTGCTTCAGACCTTTATCTTGGGGTTCCCAACAGGCTCTACCTTTATCCACCAAAGCTCTCAGGCGCCATCACGCCTTCATGCCTTCACGCAAGGACTGGTTCTTCTAGCTGCTCGACAATGCTCATTCGGACTCTCGGCCACTAATCATCTATCTTATTTGGCGGGTCTGGCACCATCAGAATAATATCATCCATGGCGACAGAAAGGCTTCAATCAATGCCTCAGTTAACTTTCTGGTGAACTATCATAACTCGTTTGCAAGGCTCGGCTCTGGAAACAAGGATACATCTCAACCCCTCTCGGTATAGGCAGCTCCTCCTGAGAGAGTGATAAAGGCCAATGTTGACGATGTGTGGGATGCGACATCCAAGAAAGGAGGTATCGATATTATCATCCGCGATCACCATGGCCGAACAATCCTCTCGGAATGGAAATTTCTACCCTTCTCTGGTAGTGCAGAAGAAGCCGAGGTTGTTGCTTGCCTTGAGGGTCTACGTCATCTCATTAATTTGAGATGGTGGCCGACCACGTTGGAATTCGACTGTTTACATGTTGTTCAAGAAATCTCTTCGATGGAGAATGATCTCTCTGCAAGCTGGCCCGTGATCTTTGAGGCGAGGGAGTTCTTAAAAATCTATTGGGATATATCTGTTGTTAAAGTGGATCGTGTGAGCAATGGAGTTGCTCGCGTTTTAGCCTAGCTAGGAAAGTCCGGCCTGTCGGATATTTCTTGTGATTCAGTTCCGGACTGCGTTTGGGACTTGATCACTCTTGACTGTAAGAACACTATGTAAACTCTTCAGGCCGACAGGTTTCTTACGCATTCTTTTTCCTATCAGGGTACCTAAGGCGACTGGAGGGTTTTTAACGAGACGGCATGTCTGCTCAATTTATGTGATCTTACTACAAAAAAGTGTCCAAGATTTTTTTTAGAATAACAGGAGACTCGCCTCCGGTTCCATTTCTTAGAAACGAAACCCCGCAAAAAACAGGTTCCGTCTTACAGCAAACAAAGAATGAAAAAAAAGGTTTAGAGCTGGAAAACATAAATGTAACGAAGGGGAGACACACAACAGGACATCCCCAAGTTTCGAACAGGGAAAGGTGGGAACTAACAGCTCAGACCAAATGTAGAGCTTCAGGTGAAGTGGCCAGGCCACACATTAGTTGCATGGGGGCTCGAAGAAGGAGGGGCACGTGGATGCAGAAATTGTCTTCCCCTTCCATCACATGTTCCTTAAGGATCAGCTTCCATCGCTTGAGAGAACTTAGAATCAGCCTTCACACCTGCTTAACACCAATCCAAGGTTGACCATTAAAGATAAAATCAATCCTGATTTTCAAATGCTCTAGTGCAGAGCCGCCTCTTCAGTTAGTGCGGCTCCTACGAGCCCGAGGCCTGCAATCGCGGACCTGTGGACGGCGGATCGTGGATCCCCGGCCGGTGGTTGGTTGGTGACAAGGTATGTATTAGCTGCTATAACCGCGACCTGCAGCGTTTTGGGCACATGTTGCCCTGGGAGTCCATCGACATAAACGAAGGGTCCAGGGCCTTGGTTGCCTCGCGTCTTACATCTGGGCCCATGCGCTCCAGCCGAGAGCGCCTTTTGTGCGTGTCATGGCCGCCGTTATCCTTGGAGGAGGACCTGTGGATGGAGGAGAGTGCGGATCGCCTTGCACTCGACTCGTCGGCTGCCTGCTGGCACTGCTCCAGTCGAGCGTTTACAGCCTGTTGGCAAAAGTACTCCTAGACCAGGAGCCAGTGGTAGGCCATCAACATGTCGCGAGACGCGTCATCTGGTAGGGGTTTACCCCTGAGGTTTTCCCTGACTCGCTCTCATCCGTCCTCGCTCAGATGGATCTTAGGACGGCCCGACTCAACACCGTTGGTGGTGTTGTGGTTTGGAGGGGTGTTCCCGTTGGGATTCATAGGGGCATTCACGTTGGGATTCGGAAGGGCTCCTCCGTTTGCGGCGTTGGGGTTTGTCGGGTCAGTCCTATTGCCATTGTTTTCCTCGTCGTTGATTACGACGGCGCACATGTAGCTATGGGGGAGATCGTTCCTCCCGTAGCTTTCCAATCCGTAGGCCTCGTCGCCTGACAGGGCATCGAGTAGCTCAGAGTCGCAACTGCTGTAACTATATGAAGTGTAGGTCAGCGCGTATGTGTCGAGTGCGCTCAGTGTGCCGATCGCGGGCGTCCACGGGGCAGACGCGATTTATAGCATTGCCACCCGCTCCGGGATTCGAAGCATGCCGATCTTGCCAACTTGGAAGCATAGGCTCCCAAGCATCATGTCGATTCTGTCTCCTACGAAATTGAAGGCCGGGCGGTTTTCCGGCGAGTGGACGGTAAAGTCGATGGTGCCAAAGAGGAGACGATTCTCCGTTGCATAGGACTCGAAGATCGCGGGTGATGGCGCCATCATGATTGCAACATCAGCATCCCAGTTCCCACAAATGGCGCCAATTGACGAGGGGTCGATTCGCTAATACCCACTCTTCTGGACTTAGGTTTTGGATAATAGAGGTGCGCTGGAGATCAGGAACGGCAAACAAACAAGCAATGCGGGACACGAGATTTACCCAGGTTCGGGCCACCGGAGGGAAACCTTACTCCTGCTTGTCTGTTCTTGATTGATGGCGAAGCCGAGGGTTACATGCGTGCGCAGATGAAATCTTGTGGGTGTGTATGCTATGATGTTTCGTGATCCTCCTCGTCGTTCCCTCATGGCCTTTATATGGGGAGGCCAGGTTTCGAGGTTAGGTCGAGTCAGTTACAGATTAGGGGTTTACCCTTTTACCTTTCTATCTAAAGCTAGCCGTGTTCTCTAAGGAGTCTCATCTTTCATGAGCCTAGGTCGCCCGAATCCTTTCTAGGCTTCGTCATCAGATGCAGACCATCATGTGGGCTTTCGCTGGGCCAAACCGGATAGGATAATATCGGGCACCCATAGGGCATACCCATGTCAGGTTGCATGGATAGACTGATATTTTCTGGCTCCGTTGAAGCAACGACGACAAACTACTGGTGGCGTGAGGCTCTGGGGAAGGGGAGATTCTGAGAAGATTCATTAGATCGAGGGGATAAATAAGTATGTAGCACCCCGGGTAAACCCTAATTAAAATATCGCATGTTGTCATCTATTTTGTGCACCATCATTGCATCATGCATATTTTTGCACTAAACTATTATCAAAAGCCCTATTTGTTTTCTACAAATGCCTCTCTCTTTATTCAAATGCGAAACCTCGGTCTTTTCCGGATTTTGTATTTGCCTAAAACTATGTTTCAAAATATTTGTTTTATAAAAATAATAAAATATTTTTAATCAGGGAGGCAGTCCAGCCAGCCGGCCCAAAGACCCAATCGGCCAGACCACCTACTACCTCATATAAATTCCTAAGCCTAACCCTAACCCTAGAACCACCCCTACCCCCACTCCAACCCCAACTCCCGCCGCTAGCACCCCAACCATGCGCATGCACACACCCCACCCGTCGTCGCTGTCCACCCGCACGCAGTCACGCACTCGCACCGTGCAGCAGCGACACACCCTAACCAACACACGCACATGTTCCCGCCTGGTCCCACCCACGCATACACATGCATGCCGCGAGTCCCCCCTCCCCTCGATTTTTCCTCACCACCAACCCAGCGCCTATCCTCGCGTTCCCAGAGACGTCGTCGCCCACGCGCCCTCTGCTCGCGTCCATCGCGTCTGCGCTCCTCTTCCTCTCGGTCTGTCCCCGCGCGTGGCCCTCCTCCCTCCTAAGCGACGCCGCCAGCGGGCCTCCTCCCAGGTCGCCGCCTCCCCGTCCCAAAGCTCCTCGCGGCCTCGCTTGAGCTGCAAACCGCCGTCGCCCAGCGCCTCCCGCTTGGATCCCTGTGGCGCGCCGCCCCTCCTCTCCTCGCCTCGCTTCCTCCTCAGGCGACCCGGCTCCGGTCGTCGCCCTTCTTTGGCCCGACGAGGCTTGCACTGCCCAACGTCCCCGCGATCAGCCAGCGAGCTCGCCCTTCGCCTTCATCGGCAAGCTCCGCCGGACCGGCTTCTATTTTCATGCTCCCCGTCTGCGACCTCACAGGGACCCGCACGAGCTCTCCAGCGAGCGCTGCCACTCGGTGCCCTCTCCTCCCTCCGTGAACCCCGGGCGCGCACTACCGCCTCGAGACGAACCCCATGCGTGTCCTGCCCGTAAGGTGTTCGATCTGGTGTCCACTTGGGACATGCCTCATTTGTTTGTTCAGCCTCCGGTGCCACTACCCCATGTCGTCTTATTGATGGGACGTTGTAACGGATATGGGCATGGCTCCACAAGATCTTCCCCGATGAGGTGATTGGTTACACAAGATCTCACGGACAAACCAACACAAAGTAATTGATGCCGATTTGAAGATCCACCAACAAGTCCTTCACCGATTCGGAAGCAGGAATCCGAAACCCTCCTTCATGGAAACCAAGGCGGTGACGCCGAGCTCGAAGACCTCCGTCACGGGAAATACCAGAAGGACGTCGAGGGGAGCATGCAAGATCTACCTCACGGACGCCGACCTCTCCTTCTTGGAACCTGAAGACCGATTCCTCGATCCTCGGAACCAAGTTCGCCGATACCGACCCCTTTTTTGAGACCAATATTTTTATAATATATGATATATACTTGTTGCATATAATTATTCATGCTTGCATACATATTCGTGAGGGTTGGGGGCATTATGCCGATTCACCTCATAATTAAATTTGAAGACCATATGCGGGCAAATCTTGTCTTATATTGGTACCATTTAAATTTGTGTAGCGAACCGATGATATAATTTTCCCTTGTTAAGAAAATATTTAAATTGCGGGTATCTAAATAACTTGAACCACTTAATATTTGTCGGGACCCCGGTTCCGCTTAATATTGCCTAATTGCATCGCATCCTTGCCATGTCATACATCATACATGCATCATGCCCGATCTTTTGCCGTAGTATTAAATATTACATCTGGTGTTTCTTCTATTGCTCTGCTTCTTCACGGATGAGGCCGATGAGTTGATGCGAGAGTCGACCCGATCTTCAGATGAATCTTTGGCAATGTTTTTCAGGCGAGCATTCTTCCCCTTTCTACCTATTTTACTTTATAGTCTTTATTTCCTCCTACTGATCTATTGCTATCTGTGTTGCGATACTCTAGTTTTCGTACCCGAGATATCCCTTGCAGCCATTATATTGCCTTGGACACCTCCTATTACCTGTTGTTTGGTAGGTAGTTGGCCTTGCGAGTCGTAGTTGCTTGCTCAGGTGCTGCTTCGCGTCGTCGACGTTCCACCGTTGTTGGGTGGTTGACACATGCTTAATGGTGGAGATGATCATGAATTTAATTATTGTTTAATAACTAAAATTGAAAGTAGGTAAATAATGCAAATACATCGGTGGGTAATAGACAATATTTGGTTTTTAACCGCTCACTGGTGTCCCGTAGGACCCCGAGTTCTTGACACTTGTTTCGAGATCGAGCGCGCTAACCACAGGTGGGGTGTGTGGGCACCCCCATCGATTAGTACCTGATTTCAAAGTACTGTACCGAGGCCACAAAGTAGTTTGGGGCTTTATTACTATCTTGTACTTATGCCATGTGACGAGGTTTAATCTCGTCAATGCCCATTGTTATGGACTTGGGTTTTGGAGAAGATGGGAATGCTGGAGATCGTGGCACGGTTAACAGACAAGCAACCAGGGAACACGAGATTTACCCAGGTTCAGGCCCCCGGAGGGAAAACCCTACTCCTGCTTGTCTGCTCTTTGATTACGGCGGAACCGAAGGTTACAAGGTGCGCAGATTCGATCTGGCGTGGATGCGTGTGCGAAAGTATGAGTCGAGTTGCCCTAGGACGTGCCCTCCTGGCCTTTATATAGACTTAGGCAGGTCCCGGGCGTAGTCCTAGTCGGTTACAAGTTCTAGGGTGTTACCCCCTTGAATTTCTTATCTCCTCTAGTCTTGCTCTCCAAGGATCCGAAGACGTCATGGGCCTTGGTCACCCGAAAACCTTCATGGGCCAGCGTATGTCTGCCGTGGGCCTTCCTTGGGCTGGACTAGGTATGCTGAAGTTACGTACCCGTAGGGTATAACCATGTCAGTAGCCCCCGAGTGATCAGTCGAATCGTAGATTCGGCTGAGGACTCTTCCATCCTTCGGGAGCAGCTATATGTTAACAGTATATGTGTGTAGGGATTGTTGATGCGTGTGCCTGACTCACCCAACGGATCAGGGTCAGTTAACTGTCTTAGGACAAAACAACACGATCTTCTTCAGGTTCGGGTCCCTTAACCCGGACCTGGAACATATGCTGGCGTAATTCAACTCAGGCCGCGGAGGACTTACAGGAGTGGAATTCCAGTGGTTTTAATTGGCGTACCCAACGCGTCTGTCGGGATTTTGCATCGTACCTGCTGGTACGGATTCACACTAGCAGAGCGTAGTCAGTTGCGTTGCCAGGCCATCAGATGATATCTGTAGGTCTTATCTTTGCGTCGCAGACGCAGCATCCGAACATTTATCACCTCGGAGGTGCTTCGGGTGGCCAAGGAGATTGCTGCTCACTTAGCGTTTTGTAGGAGGCAGAGTTGCCAAAAAGTTTATGCGTGCTGATCCGAAAGATCGCAGTCGAAGATTTCATAGGGTGCGCGACCAGCGCTCCCTATGGGAGTAGCCCCCAAGTGTCTGTTCGAGTTGTAGACTCGGACGGAGACTTTTAGTTCAAGTATTGTTTCAATCATTAGGTCCGCAGGACTCGAAAATTTTCGGATGCTTAAATCCATCCTCCCTATGGGAGTATCCCCCGAGTCCGTAGTGGAGTCGTAGACTCGACGTAGGACTCAGAGAAGTAATTTTGTCCTCATTTGTCTGTCGGGTGCGCGGCCAACGCTCCTGATAGGAGTAGCCCCCGAGTATTTAGTCGAATCGTAGATTTGAGTGAGTACTCTTAGCTATGGAGCCGAAGTTGTGCTAGTGTAGCTTTTGATGACGTCAGTGCTTACGATCGATGACCTCAAGCGTCTGCTACGCCAGAGATGACTTGACGGGACGAAGAGTGGGTCCCACTTGCTGACTTTGAATTGACCAGTCATGCGGGGCGTGGAGATGATTACGGCGCCTCCTCGATTTCCGCGCATAGTGGACGGCGTGGTAACGACGGTTCGTTGTGGTGTTGACACGTGTACGGCCAGATCTACCGTTGGCGTTAGGTCTTCTCGATGGACGGCCAGCGTGCGTCGTCTTCGCTGTTATAATCTTGGGTGAAATCGTGGTTTGTTTTTCACCGCATCAGTTCATCTGTTCACTTCCTCCTTGTTCTTGAGCGATTCTCGCTGCGCGCGGAGCTTTCCTTCCACATTTCCTTCGTTCTTTCTGCGTTGTCCTCGCCACCACCGCTGCAGCGCCATGGGGAAAACAAAGAAGTCCTCATCTGGAGTATGCGACTCCAGACTCCACGTGCTTGAGGCGATAGGCGCCACCTGGGATGACCTCGGTGATGGCGTAGGGTCCTTCCCATGGCGAATCGAGTTTGTTCGGTCGCTTTTGCTTGAGTCGCAAGACGAGGTCTCCTTCGACGAAGGAACTTGGGCGCAGCCGACGGCTGTGATAGTTGCGGAGACTCTGCTGGTACACCGCTGATCTAGCTGCTGCTATATCCCGTGCCTCGTCGAGTGTGTCGACGGCATCTTCGAGTGCAGCCGTGGATTCGGCTTCGCTGTAAGCGACGACTCGTGAAGCCTGGTGGCGTACTTCGGCTGGTAGCACTGCCTCGGCTCCGTGCACCATGAAGAACGGTGTGTAGCCGGTGGAGCTGTTTGGCGTAGTCCGTAAGCTCCACAGGACAGACGGTAGCTCTTTCGTCCAGTTTCCAGCTTTGTGCTCGAGTGAGCTCATGAGGCGCTTCTTGATGCCAACGCCGATTAGGCCGTTGGCCTTTTCCACTTGCCCGTTTGTTTGCGGGTGTGCCACTGAGGCGTATGTGATATTGATCCCGAGGCCTTCGCAGAAGTCCTGGAATTCTTCGGAGATGAAGTTTGATCCGTTGTCGGTGATGATGCTGTGCGGTACGCCAAACCTGTAGACAATGGATTCGAAGAACTTGATGGCGGTTTTGCCCTTCTGGTTGGTGACTGGCATGGCTTCGATCCACTTGGTGAATTTGTCAACTGCGACCAGGAGGAAGACGTGTCCTCCCTTCGAGGATTTTGGCAGTTTGCCGATCATGTCAAGGCCCCATTGGGCAAAAGGCCAGGCTATGGGTATGGGTCGAAGTTCGGACCCAGGTGCGTGCGGTTTGTCGGCGAATCGTTGGCACCCGTTGCATCTTCGGACGATGTCCTTCGTGTCGCTCATGGCCGTTGGCCAGTAGAATCCTGCTCGCAGAGCTTTGGCGACGAGGGAGCGACTGCCTGCATGGTGGCCGCGGATGCCCTCATGGATATCTTGGAGTATGGCCTTGCCGTCATCGATGGTGACGCACCGTTGTAGTACACCCGTAATGCTGCGTTTGTACAGCTCGTCGTTGATGATGGTGAAGGCTTTTGACCGACGAGATATGCGTCGGGCATCTGTCGGGCTGTCAGGTAGTTCTCCGTTTATCAGGAACTGGAGGTATGGACGTGTCTAAGTTTCTTCGACTGCCATGACCTGCATCAGGTTGACCATGGCAACTTCGGTATCCAACTTGTTGGGTCCTTCATGATCTTCGGGTAGCGTAGCCCCCGAGTGTTCCACTTCTTCGGGTGATCCCTTGGGGAATTTCCGCTTGATGGATGGTACGCAGATCTGTTCGAGGAACACACCCGGTGGTACCTTTGCACAGGTGGAGCCGATGTTGGCGAGTCTATCGGCCTCCTCGTTGCTCTCTCTTCCAACATGCCGAAGTTCGCAGCCGTCGAATTCTCCTTCGAGTGCGTTATATAGCGCGCGGTACGCGATCATGTTTTCGGCGTGTGCGTCGCACTCATTCATCGTCTGCTGTACGACAAGGTTGGAGTCACCGTAGATGACTAGGCGCGTTGCGCCGCATATTTTTGCCATCTTCATGCCGTGGATGAGGGCTTCGTATTCGGCCTCGTTGTTGGAGGCTCGGAACTTCATCCGAAGAACGTACTTCATCTTGTGACCTTGTGGGGAGGTCAGTATGACTCCTGCCCCTGCTCCGGCTTCACGCTTGGAGCCGTCGAAATGCATTGTCCAGGACTGCGACATATCTGGGGTATCAGGCAGCTGCAGCTCCATCCAGTGTACCAGGAAGTCCGGAAGGACTTGGGATTTGATTGCATGTCGCTTCTCGTAGAAGATGTCCAGGGGTGATAGTTCAATGCCCCACAGGGCCACGCGTCTTGTGGCCTCTGGGTTATTCAGGATGCTGTTTAGGGGTGCCTCGTTGACAACCATCACCTGATGCTCCTGGAAGTAGTGGCTCAGTCGTCGAGCCGTCATGAACACGTCGTAGGCCAGCTTCTGGTAGTGCAGGTACCGCTGTTTTGTTGGAGTGAGAACCTCGCTGAGGTAGTAAATTGGGCGTTGTACCCCGTGGGTCTTGCCTTCTTCGGGTCGTTCGACCACGAGTACTGTGCTGACCACCTAGTGTGTGGCTGCTATGTACAGCAGCAGGGGCTCGCGCTCTTTTGGCGTGACCAAAACGGGCGAGGTGGAGAGGAGCCGCTTGAGGCTTTCGAATGCGTCGTTGGCTTCTGGTGTCCACTCGAACTTGTCTGCCTTGCGCAGCAGCTGGTAAAATGGTAGGGCCTTCTCGCCCATGCGGCTGATGAAGCTGCTTAGTGCCGCTACTCGCCCTGCGAGCTGTTGAACGACCTTGAGGTTTTTCGGCTTCTCCATTGTCATGATAGCTTTGATTTTCTTCGGGTTCGCTTTGATTCCTCGTTGAGAGATGAAGTACCCGAGCAGCTGACCCGAGGGGACGCCGAAGGCGCACTTTTCTGGATTGAGCTTGATCCTGTAGCGATCAAGGTTGTCGAACGTCTCGCGGAGATCGCCGATAAGTGTTCTTTCCTCCTTGGTTTTTATGACTATGTCGTCGACATAGACTTGGACGTTGCGACCTATCTGGTCCTTGAGGCAGGCCTGCATGCATCGCTGGTACGTGGCACCCGCGTTCTTTATCCCGAAGGGCATTGTGTTGTAGCAAAATACTCCGAACGGCGTGATGAACGCCGTCTTCTCTTGATCTTCGACCTTGAGTCGAATCTGGTTATAGCCTGAGTAAGCGTCGAGGAAGGAGAGATTCTCACAGCCTGCAGTCGAATCGATGATCTGGTCGATCCGAGGAAGAGGGAAGTGGTCCTTTGGGCAGTGTTTATTTAGTGACGTGAAGTCCACGCACATCCACAGGATGTCCGTGTCCTTCTTCGGGACCATCACCGTATTTGCCAGCCACTCGCTTTCCTTGATTTCCCGGATGAAGTCCGCTGCGAGTAATCTGTTGATCTCCTTGCCGATAGCTTCGGCTCGTGGCGCCGACAGTCTTCGGATAGACTGCTTGACTGGCTTGGTGTCTGGGAAGACATTGAGTGCGTGCTCGGCGAATTCCCTGGGAACTCCTGGCATGTCCGCAGGACACCAGGCGAATATTTCCCAGCGCTCACGGAGGAATTCGACGAGCGCGCCTTCCTATGCTATGATGAGGTCATTGGCGATCAGCGCCGTCTTGGAGGCGTCTGTCGGATGGACCTGCACTTTCTTGGTGTTGATGGTGGAGTCGAAGGACATGTCGGGTGCGTTCTGCCTTGTGACTGGGGTAGCCCATTGTCCGTCACCTCGCGGAGCCTTACGAGCTCATCTTGCATGCCGAAGGACTGGGAGATTTTGTTGAAATCCCTGTCGCATTGGTCCGATCGGGTGAAGCTCCCGTGGATTGTGATGACGCCCCTTGGTCCTGGCATCTTGAGTAGTAGGTATGCGTAGTGTGGGACGGCCAGGAACCTTGCGAATGCTACACGTCCCAGGATGGCGTGGTATTGCGACGGCCAGTCCACCACTTCGAATTCTATGCGCTCCTGCCGAAAGTTGTCCGGCTTTCCGAAGATGACGTCGAGCCCTATTTTGCCCAGGGGGAAGATGCCCTTCCCTGGGACAATGCCGTGGAATGTTGTGTCTGATTGTTCCAAGCTGCATTGCGGGATCCGCATAGCTGCTAGAGTGCTTGCGAACATTAGGTCGATGCCGCTGCCGCCGTCCATGAAGACGCGACTCATCTCGAAGCCTCCGATCTGCGCCTCCAGCACCAGGGCAGCATGACCTGGGCAAGGGATCTGGCAAGGGTGATCCGCGCGAGTGAATGTGATGCAGGACTCCGATCCGCTGAGGTACTTAGGGATTGCAGGTGGAGTTGCCACGGCCAAGTTGATTTGTCGGGTGATTTTTTTCTGCACCCTATTTGTGGGGCGCCCCTTCTGTATCATATTGAGTGCTCCTTTTGGTGGGGGGTATGGTACCCCGGCGTTGTTTTGCGCTGGTGCGGCTGGTTGGTTTTGGCCTCCAATAGGCGGCGGTGGAGGAGCTCCGTGTGCTATTTCACCTGGCGCAGGTGCGTTTCCGAACGCAGGAATTGGAGCTTGTTGCCTCATCTGCATCATGCCTTCGCTGAGTTTCTGGAACTCCCGACAGTCCTTGAGCATGTGGCTGGCTTTCTTTTTGCCGTCTTGTTTGTCGATGTAGAAGTGGATGGTGCATGGACCCGAAAGTTTGTCGAATGCTGAGGGTCCGTTGTCGCGGTCGCGGCGTTGCCACGACTGCGTTGGTCGTCCGTTGTCGCGGAAGTTTCCGCTGCGGTATCCTCCGCTGTTGCGGCTGTTGTCGTTGCGGCGGTCGGCGTAGCCGGCCGCGACCATGTCGGGTCCATCGCGGTCCTCGTAAACGCGTGATCTCCTCTTGCTGCGGCGTTCGCGTCTTCGGCCGTAGTCGTCCTCTTCATCTGATTGCGGTCGCTGGATGCAATCTTCGCCGTCTGCCCAACTGTTGGCGATTTCCATGAGGTGGTCGAGTGTCTTGGGCTTTACACGCCCAAGTTCCTCCTTAAAGTCTTGGCGCTTGACGCCGTCCCTGAAGGCGTCGATGGCCCTCTCTTCGGAGATGTGTGCTGCGGAGTTTTTGGTCGTAGACCAGCGTAGTATGTACAAGCGAATAGATTCACCCGTTCTTTGAGTGCAGGCTTGCAATTCTTCGATTGAGGCGGGCCTCTTGCTGGTGCCTTTGAAGTTTCGAATGAAGCTGTAAGCGAGCTCCTCCCAGCTTCGGATGGATCCTGATGATAGGCTGCTAAGCTAGACCCGCGCTGCACCTGTTAGCTGCAGCTGAAGGCATTGCATGGCGGTTTCTTTGTTGCCTCCATGAAGCTTGACGGACGACAGATGGTCACTGAGCTAGGATTTTGGATCTTGCGTGCCGTTGAACATCGGAGTATCCGAAGGAAGCTTGAAGTTGTGTGGCATCTGCATTCGCCGAACAGATCTGCTGAAGCATCGAGCTCCGCAGAGTTCTCCTTCGTCTTCATCCATCTCAGATTCGGATGAGCATGCGCGTTTTGCGCGTGCTTTGTCGATCTTGCGCTGTGTGAGCTTGTCTCTGGCGTCGTAGTCGCGTTTGTGGCGATTGGAGCTCTTCTTCCTTCGAGGAAGATCGTGCTCCTCTTCCTCTTCGGATGAGGGTGTGGGGCTCCGGTCGCGCTTGGCCGGAGCTTTCTTCTTCGGCTCCGCAGGAGCGTCTTCGTGGAGCGCAGCTCCGATTAGTCCTAGTCCGGTGAGTGCGGACTTATGCATGGCCCTTTTTGGGTCCCCCTCCGGAGGTGGGTGAGCCGCGAGATACGCAGTGGCTGCCATGATCACAGCTTGTGGCGTCTTCGGGATGATGTTGCCGTCAGCGTCCATATCCATGAACGATGTATGGAGATTTCGGGTCACGTCACGCCGTTCCTTGGGGTCCATGTTTTCCACCCGAGATCGGTGCTTGTTTCCCTGATTTCTGTTTGTTCTAGAGCCGGGTTCCATGGCGGAGAGCGCAGCTCGTCGCGCGCTGGACTCAGAGGCTGCTTTCTTGCGTTTGTCGAGCGTCTTCTGCATCTCGACTTGTTTCTTATGCTCCTCGATGAGGAGGTAGTGGTATGCCCTCAGCATATCACGTGGGGAGTCCAAAGGTAGGACTATTTCGCCCGCGACAGCGCGGCGTGCTTCGACCCATCCTTCTTTGCTAAGTTGGATGAGGTGGTCGCCGTTTTTCCCGTTATCGCCGTTTCTGTCCTGCGGGTTGGGGTTGGGCGGCGGGTTAGGCGTTTCCTCGTCGGTTTGGATGACTGCGGCGCACAGATAGCACCTACAGATTGGTTGGCTGCTGCTGCAGCTTTCGGATCCGGAACAGTAGGTCCCTTCATCCGAAGGTGGGTCGCACAGATCGGAGTTGCAGCTGCTGTTGCTGTAGAACTCATCTATTGATGGTGACGTGCGCAGCACAAGGTGTGGAGCCCACGAAGCGGGCCTGATTGATGGCACGGGCACCCGCTCAGGGAGGCGGAGGGTGCCAGTTTGTCCCACCTGGAAGCAGAAGCTCCCGAACAAAATTTCGAGTCCGTCGCCTACGGGCTCGAAATCCTTCAGGGTGGCCAGCGAGTGGGCGGTGAAGTCGAAAGTGTAGGGGTTCGTAGCATGGAAAACAAAATTTTCTATCGCATACAAACAAACAAGCCAAGATCTATCTACTAGATTGTAGCAACGAGTCGATGGAATAACTTACCCTCGAAGATTCCAAAGTGTTTAACGAGAGCGGATTCTCGTGGGTGATGTAGTCGTACTTTTTCCGATCTCAAGAACGTGTAGACGATCCTTCCGGCGCTGCGTTCCGGCAGCGCTTCCGCAGTCGGTCACACGTTCGGTACTCGACGAAGACCTTCCTCTCCCTTGTTCCAGCAGGCAGCGGAGGTTGTAGCACTCTCCTCGCGATTCCGGCAGCACAACGGCGTGGTACCGGAAGTAGAGGGGAGATCCCGCAGGGCTTCGCCTTAAGCCGGAGCGAGTATGGTGGAGTATGAGAGAGAGCTATTAGTGGTCTAGGGATTAGACACACCAATTAGAAGGCTCTAAACCGCAGGCTAGAGCAATTAGAAGCTCTAAACCAAAACGGCTCTAAACCGGAGATTAGAGGATAGGAACTTG
This sequence comes from Avena sativa, assembly GCA_916181665.1. Classification (NCBI taxonomy): domain Eukaryota; kingdom Viridiplantae; phylum Streptophyta; class Magnoliopsida; order Poales; family Poaceae; genus Avena; species Avena sativa. The sequence goes on along the minus strand of OV702282.1, from coordinate 442,090,606 downwards.
TGTGTCTAGAGGAGGAGGCCCTGCCCCTCCTTTTATAGGTGGGAGGGGCGGCCAAGGGGAGGGGAGTCCCTCCCCAAGTCGGCCTTGGTTGGCGCGCCGGCTTGGAGGGACTCCTCCCCCAAGTCGGTTCCAACCACCTCTTGCTTGTTTCCCACAGTTTCCTGTTTTAGCCGTTTGACTTTCAAACTGGCAGTTTGACTTTTCAGTTTTGGAACAGCAAGAACACTTAGTACATGATGCAATCATTCAATATGTAATGACACATTCATGTACCCTCCCCCCCCCCCCCGGAGTGTCGGACAATCCGGAACCTTCTAGAACATTCCCGATGAAAACACCGGAATCATTCCCGAACTCCGAAACGGGACTTTCCTTATATGAATCTTATTCTCCGGACCATTCTGGATCACCTCGTGATATCCCGGATCCCATCCGAGACTCCGAACAACATTCGGTCTCTTTCTCATAATACCATAACTACTCAAACAACGTCGAATCCTTAAGTGTGTCTCCCTACGGTTCGTGAATTATGCGGACATGATCGAGACACTTCTCCGAACAATAACCAATAGAGGAATCTGGAAATTCATATGGCTCCCACATATTTCTACGATTACTTTGCGATCGAATGAACCACTTACATACGATACCAATTTCCCTTTGTCTCACGATAGTTTACTTATCCGAGGTTATGATCGTCGGTATCTCTGCATACCTAGTTCAACCTCGTTATCGATAAGTACTCTTTTCTCGTTCCCGTGATATGTGATCCCTTGTGAGCCAGTCACATGCTTGCAAGCTAATTGGATGACATTCCACCGAGAGGGCCCAGAGTATATCTATCCATCATATGGATGGACAAATCCCACTCTTGATCCATGTATTTCAACCAATACTTTCCGAACACTCAATGCCACCTTTATAGCCACCCAGTTACGGTGTGGTGTTTGATGTCATCAAAGCATCCATTCGGTAAAGGTGATATGCATGATCTCATGGTCGAAGGAATTAGGTTACTATGTATCAGAAAGCATATAGCAATTGAACTATTGAAATGACTTGATCTTTATGCTATGCTTATCTATAGGAGTATGTCCACCATATCATTCTCCTAACGATATGATCTTATTGTTGATAACATCTCAATGTTCATGATAGGGAAACCACAATCATTAATCAACCAACAAGCTAGTGAAGTATAGAGGCTATACTAGGGACTTCAAATTAAGTTTACAAATCACACAAGTATTAATGTTTCCTTGTTAATACTATTATAGCATGAATGTAAACATTTATCATAAACACAAAGATATAATAATAACTATATTTATTATTGCCTCTAGGGCATATCTCCAACAGTCTCCCACTTGCACTAGAGTCATCTAATAGATTACATGGTAATATACCGAACACCCATGGCAGTTTGGTGTTGGTCATGTTTTTCCCTCGGGAGAGGTTTAGTCAACGGATCCGCCACATTTAGATCTGTGTGTACTTTGCAAATCTTTATATCCCCATCCTGGATATGTTCTCGAATAGCGTGGAAACGCAGCTTGATATGCTTTAGCTTCTTGTGTGACCTTGGTTCTTGCGCATTGGCTATGGCTCCCATGTTATCACAGTAGATAGACATTGGGTCCAGCGCACTAGGAACCACACCCAGCTCTGTAATGAACTCTTTCATCCATATCGCTTCTTGTGAAGCCTCCGAAGCAGCCATGTATTCTGATTCAGTTGAAGATCTCGCCACAATGCTTTGCTTTGCACTCCTCCAGCTAACTGCTGCACCATTCAAAATAAATACGTATCCAGATTGTGATTTAGAATCATCCGGATCGGTGTTCCAACTAGCATCGGTGTAACCATTAACAACGAGCTGTTCATCACCTCCATAAGAAAGAACCATATCCTTAGTTCTTCTCAAGTACTTAAGGATGTTTTTGACCGCTGTCCAATGATCCTCTCCTGGATCACTTTGATATCTGCTAGTTAAACTAACAGCATATGCAATGTCGGGTCTAGTACATAGCATGGCATACATTAGAGATCCTATGGCTGAGGCATAGGGAGTCTTACTCATCCTTTCTCTATCTTCTGCTGATGTCGGACTTTGAGTTTTGCTCAAGGTCGTATTGGGCAACATGGGCAAGAACCCTTTCTTGCTTTCTTCCATTCCAAACCTCTTTAGAACTTTGTCCAAATATGTACTCTGTGACAATGATATTTGGCGTTTCGATCTATCTCTATAAATCTTTATGCCTAATATGTAAGCTGCTTCGCCAATATCCTTCATTGAAAAACTATTATTCAAATATTCTTTGACACTATTAAGAAGGTCTACATCATTCCCAATCAACAATATGTCATCCACATATAGTATTAAGAATGCTACAGAGCTCCCACTCACTTTCTTGTAAATACAAGCTTCTCCATAAGTTTGTATAAAACCAAAACTTTTGATCACCTTATCAAAACGTTGATTCCAACTTCGGGATGCTTGCTTCAATCCATAGATGAACCGTTGAAGTTTGCATACCTTGTTAGCATCTTTAGGATCGACAAAACCTTTGGGTTGCATCATATACAACTCTTCATCAATATCTCCATTGAGGAATGCTGTTTTGACATCTATCTGCCATATCTCATAATCATAATATGCAGCGATTGCTAACATAATCCTCACAGACTTTAGCTTCGCTACTGGTGAGAAAGTCTCATCGTAGTCAACTCCTTGAATTTGTCAAAACCCTTTTGCGACAAGTCGAGCTTTATAGACAGTAACATTACCATCAGCATCTGTTTTCTTCTTGAAAATCCATTTGTTCTCGACAACCTTCCGGCCATCCGGTAAGTCCACCAAAGTCCATACTTGGTTTTCGTACATGGATCCAATCTCGGATTTCATGGCTTCTTGCCATTTATTGGAATCTGGGCTCATCATCGCTTCCTCATATGTCTCGGGGTCATCGATGTTGTCCACCAACATGACACTCATAACGGGATCATACCAATCTGGAGTGGTACGAGTTCTCGTTGACCTCCGAGGCTCTATAGCTACTTCAACCGAAGTTTCATGATCACCATCATTAGCTTCCTCTCTTATTGGTGCAGGCACCACAGGAACTTCTTCCGGTGCTGCGCTACTCGCAATTTCGAGAGAAGGTTCGACAACCTCGTCGAGTTCTACTTTCCTTCCAGTCACTTCTTTCGAGAGAAATTCCTTCTCTAGAAAGGATCCATTCTTGGCAACGAAGATTTTGCCTTCGGATCTATGATAGAAGGTATACCCAATAGTTTCCTTCGGGTATCCTATGAAGACGCATTTTTCCGCTTTGGGTTCAAGCTTGTCCGGCTGTAACTTCTTTACATAGGCTTCGCATCCCCAAACTTTAAGGAACGACAATTTAGGTTTCTTCCCAAACCATAATTCATACGGTGTCGTTTCAACGGATTTAGACGGTGCCCTATTTAAAGTGAATGCGGCTGTTTCTAATGCATAACCCCAAAATGATAGCGGTAAATCTGTAAGTGACATCATAGAACGAACCATATCTAAGAGAGTTCGATTACGATGTTCGGACACACCATTACGCTGTGGTGTTCCCGGCGGTGTCAACTGTGAAAGTATTCCGCATTTCTTCAAATGCTCGCCAAACTCGTAACTTAGATATTCACCTCCACGATCAGAACGTAGAAATTTAATCTTCTTGTTACGTTGATTCTCTACCTCACTTTGAAACTCCTTAAACTTCTCGAAAGTTTCGGACTTATGTTTCATGAAATAGATATACCCATATCTACTCAAGTCATCTGTGAAGGTAAGAACATAGCGATAACCACCGCGCGATGCTACACTCATTGGACCACACACATCGGTATGTATGATTTCCAATAAGTCCGTAGCTCGCTCCATCATACCAGAAAATGGAGTCTTAGTCATTTTTCCCATCAGACATGCTTCGCATCTTTCAAGTGATTCAAAATCAAGTGATTCAAGAAGTCCATCGGAATGGAGTTTCTTCATACGCTTCACTCCAATGTGACCAAGACGACAGTGCCACATATAGGTCGAATTATCGCTTGATTTCAAACGTTTAGCCTCAATGTTGTTGATATGTGTATTTCCACTATCGAGATTCAATAAGAATAGACCATCTATCAAAGGTGCATGTGCATAAAACATATTACTCATATAAATCGAACAACCATTATTCTCTGATTTAAACAGGTAACCGTCTCGCAATAAACAAGATCCCGATATAATGTTCATGCTCAACACAGGCACTAAATAACAATTATTTAAGTATAAAACTAATCCCGATGGTAGATGAAGGGGTAGCGTGCCGACCGCGATCACATCAACCTTTGATCCGTTTCCCACGCGCATCGTCACCTCGTTCTTCGCTAGCTTCCGTTTATTCTGCAGCACCTGTTTCGAGTTACAAATATGAGCAACCGAACCAGTATCAAATACCCAGGCACTACTACGAGTACTAGTGAGATACACATCAATAACATGTATATCAGATATACCTTTCTTCTTGATGTTGCCGTTCTTCAGATCCGCCAAGTACTTTGGGCAATTCCGCTTCCAGTGACCTTCTCCCTTGCAGTAAAAGCACTCAGTATCAGGCTTGGGTCCAGCCTTGGTCTTCTTCGCCGGCGTGGTAACTTTCTTACCACCCTTCTTGAAGTGTCCCTTTTGCTTAGACTTGCCTTTCTTGAATTTGGTGGTCTTATTGACCAACAACACTTGGTGCTCTTTCTTGATCTCCACTTCTGCAGATTTTAACATAGCAAACAGTTCTGGCAACTCTTTGTTCATGTTCTGCATGTTGTAGTTCATCACAAAGTTCCTGTAACTTGGTGGTAGTGACTGGAGGACACGGTAAATCCCCAAAGCATTAGGAATCACTATACCCAAGCTTTGAAGTTTGTTTGCGTGCCCAGACATCTTAAGCACATGCTCACTGACGGAGCTGCCCTCTTCCATCTTGCAGTTAAAGAACTTTTCAGAAGCCTCATAGCTTTCAATTGCCGCATGAGTCTCAAAAATCAATTTGAGATCCTCGACAATATCATATGGGTCTGACTCTTCAAACCTTTTCTGAAGCTCCGATTCTAAACCATACAAGATAGCACACTGAACTATGGAGTACTGATTCTTCCGAGCGAGATAAACATTCTTTACTTCATCGGGAGCATCAGCTGCAGGTGGGTCACCCAGCGGTGCATCCAGCACATAGGTCAAATTACCAGCTGTGAGGACAATCCTGAAATTGCGGAACCAATCCGCGAAGTTGCTTCCATTGTTTTTCAACTTTTCTTTCTCTAGGAACGCATTAAAATTGATGGTAGGGGCTGCCATTGATCTACAACATATTTGCAATAGTTTAGACTAAGTTTATGACAAATTGAGTTCAAATTAATTAATGAAATTAAACTAGGTGAACTCCCACTCAAAACAACATCCCTCACATTGTTTTAGTGATCACACGAACCAAATCCACTACATCAACACCGATCATCACGAGAGTTGATATAGTTTCAATGGCGAACAATCGTCATGTTCATCATATCTACTATACGGTTCATGCTTTACCTTTCGGTGATCCGTGTTCCGAGACCATGTCTGTACATGCTAGGCTCGTCAAGATCAAACCTTAGTTTTTGCATGAGCAAATCTGGCTTGCTCACGTTGTATACACTTGCAGAATCTAACACACCCGATCATCATGTGGTGCTTCGAAACAACAAGCTTTAGAAACGGTGCTAACTAAGGGCGAACACTTTATGACTTGAAATTGATGTGCATGAGGGATCATCTTATAATGCTACCGTCGTCTACCAAGCAATACAAGATGCATAAAGGATTAACATCACATGCAATTCAATAATATGTGATATGATATGGCCTTTATTCTTTGTGCTTCCGATCTCCATCTTCAAGCACGAACATGATCTCCATCATCACCGGCATTGCATCAAGGTCAATGACGCTTCTCCATGGTTGTCGTCCACCGGCTTCAACTATTACAACTACTTTGAATAGACAAGCGGGTCTTAACATAAATTAAAGACAACCATATGGCTCCTGCCGGTTGCCAACTTACAATAAGGAACATTGCATACATCAAATATAATCACAATCATGGCCATATCACATCACTGCACACCCCTGCAAAACAAAGTTAGACGCCTCTACTTTCTTTGCATATTTTACGTGGTTTGGGGCTTTCAATAAGTGTCGTTCTAACTTACGAACAAGAACCACAACATTGATACTAGCATTGTTGATCACCCGTTGTAAATTGGATCTTAACTATGCTAGGAGAAACAGGCACCCGCAAAGCCACTTATGCAATACAAGTTGCATGTCAAGCGTGGAGCAAGTCTCATGAACGATGTCATGTAAGGTTAGCCCGGGCCGCTTCATCCCAACATACCGCAAGATGCAAAGTACACAAGAAGCAATCGACAATAAAAGCATCAACGCCCACAATGACCATTGTGTTCTACTCGTGCAACAGATCTACATATAGACACGGCTCGGATACCACTATAGGGGTTCGTAGCATGGAAAACAAAATTTTCTATCGCATACAAACAAACAAGCCAAGATCTATCTACTAGATTGTAGCAACGAGTCGATGGAATAACTTACCCTCGAAGATTCCAAAGTGTTTAACGAGAGCGGATTCTCGTGGGTGATGTAGTCGTACTTTTTCCGATCTCAAGATCGTGTAGACGATCCTTCCGGCGCTGCGTTCCGGCAGCGCTTCCGCAGTCGGTCACACGTTCGGTACTCGATGAAGACCTTCCTCTCCCTTGTTCCAGCAGGCAGCGGAGGTTGTAGCACTCTCCTCGCGATTCCGGCAGCACAACGGCGTGGTACCGGAAGTAGAGGGGAGATCCCGCAGGGCTTCGCCTTAAGCCGGAGCGAGTATGGTGGAGTATGAGAGAGAGCTATTAGTGGTCTAGGGATTAGACACACCAATTAGAAGGCTCTAAACCGCAGGCTAGAGCAATTAGAAGCTCTAAACCAAAACGGCTCTAAACCGGAGATTAGAGGATAGGAACTTGTGTGTCTAGAGGAGGAGGCCCTGCCCCTCCTTTTATAGGTGGGAGGGGCGGCCAAGGGGAGGGGAGTCCCTCCCCAAGTCGGCCTTGGTTGGCGCGCCGGCTTGGAGGGACTCCTCCCCCAAGTCGGTTCCAACCACCTCTTGCTTGTTTCCCACAGTTTCCTGTTTCCCACAGTTTCCTGTTTTAGCCGTTTGACTTTCAAACTGGCAGTTTGACTTTTCAGTTTTGGAACAGCAAGAACACTTAGTACATGATGCAATCATTCAATATGTAATGACACATTCATGTACCCTCCCCCCCCCCCCCCCCCGGAGTGCCGGACAATCCGGAACCTTCTAGAACATTCCCGATGAAAACACCGGAATCATTCCCGAACTCCGAAATGGGACTTTCCTTATATGAATCTTATTCTCCGGACCATTCCGGATCACCTCGTGATATCCCGGATCCCATCCGAGACTCCGAACAACATTCGGTCTCTTTCTCATAATACCATAACTACTCAAACAACGTCGAATCCTTAAGTGTGTCTCCCTACGGTTCGTGAATTATGCGGACATGATCGAGACACTTCTCCGAACAATAACCAATAGAGGAATCCGGAAATTCATATGGCTCCCACATATTTCTACGATTACTTTGCGATCGAATGAACCACTTACATACGATACCAATTTCCCTTTGTCTCACGATAGTTTACTTATCCGAGGTTATGATCGTCGGTATCTCTGCATACCTAGTTCAACCTCGTTATCGATAAGTACTCTTTTCTCGTTTCCGTGATATGTGATCCCTTGTGAGCCAGTCACATGCTTGCAAGCTAATTGGATGACATTCCACCGAGAGGGCCCAGAGTATATCTATCCGTCATATGGATGGACAAATCCCACTCTTGATCCATGTGTTTCAACCAATACTTTCCGAACACTCAATGCCACCTTTATAGCCACCCAGTTACGGTGTGGTGTTTGATTTCATCAAAGCATCCATCCGGTAAAGGTGATATGCATGATCTCATGGTCGAAGGAATTAGGTTACTATGTATCAGAAAGCATATAGCAATTGAACTATTGAAATGACTTGATCTTTATGCTATGCTTATCTATAGGAGTATGTCCACCATATCATTCTCCTAACGATATGATCTTGTTGTTGATAACATCTCAATGTTCATGATAGGGAAACCACAATCATTAATCAACCAACAAGCTAGTGAAGTATAGAGGCTATACTAGGGACTTCAAATTAAGTTTACAAAGCACACAAGTATTAATGTTTCCTTGTTAATACTATTATAGCATGAATGTAAACATTTATCATAAACACAAAGATATAATAATAACTATATTTATTATTGCCTCTAGGGCATATCTCCAACAGAAAGCGCCGAAGAGGAGGTGATTCTCCGTCGCCGCGGAGTTGTAGATCGATCGGGTCGGAACCGTCATGACCGTACAATCAGCAGCCCCGATTCCCACGGACGGCGCCAACTGACGAGGTTTAATCTCGTCAATGCCCATTGTTATGGACTTGTGTTTTGGAGAAGATGGGGATGCTGGAGATCGTGGCACGGTTAACAGACAAGCAACCAGGGGACACGAGATTTACCCAGGTTCAGGCCCCCGGAGGGAAAACCCTACTCCTGCTTGTCTGCTCTTTGATTACGGCGGAACCGAAGGTTACAAGGTGCGCAGATTCGATCTGGCGTGGATGCGTGTGCGAAAGTATGAGTCGAGTTGCCCTAGGACGTGCCCTCCTGGCCTTTATATAGACTTAGGCAGGTCCCGGGCGTAGTCCTAGTCGGTTACAAGTTCTAGGGTGTTACCCCCTTGAATTTCCTATCTCCTCTAGTCTTGCTCTCCAAGGATCCGAAGACGTCATGGGCCTTGGTCACCCGAAAACCTTCATGGGCCAGCGTATGTCTTCCGTGGGCCTTCCTTGGGCTGGACTAGGTATGCTGAAGTTACGTACCCGTAGGGTGTAACCATGTCACCATGGTTTACTGCTTTATTTACGATTGCGCATGGAGCGTCTGTACTGTTTAGGAACAAATATGAATTTTTTCGCGGTATCGACAAGCCCAGTCATACTTTCGGGTTCCCAGTCGTTTACAGTCATTGGCATAAACCTCTGGGTCCGTCTCGGAGCCGGCCAATTTCATCGCGGGTAGCTTAGTGGGGTGGCCCCCATGTGCTTGCTTTGGTTCTAGGAAAGGTCGTGTCCGAAACCCCGTCGACATACCGTTGGGAGTATGTTTTGTGATCTTGTACCTACCTGATCTGATAAAAAGGGTGTAGGTGCGTGTGGGAACTTTGGTGCACCCCTGCAGGGTTTAATCTTTCCGAGAAGCCGTGTCCGCGGTTATGGACGAATTGGAGCACAGTTCTCGATCATAGACAACTATAACTAAAGTTTACTGTTATAAATTTGACTTTTATCTGATATGACTAGTAAGTTGGATAAGCACCATGGAAAGAATGAATAAAATTGCCAACCGTGTGTGTTTTCTCGGCTTGACTTCCTCGTTTGGTCTCGAGGGGGAAATAACAGGATGGGTATGTTTGGTGGTAGTATCAGGATGGTTTCGAATAGGTCTTTCTTATCTCTCTCTGATAGCCGATAGTTGTATCGAGTCTCTATAGGTTGTTTAGCGCATGCTTCGCTGCCGCTTCAGTCCACCATACCTATGTAGGCGAGGACCGCCGAATTCTAGTCTCGCCGTGTACTGGCCTCAGTACTGACCGCTCTTTTTTTTATTTGCCCTTTGTCGGCACCCCTTTTGTTTAAGCAGGTTTTGAGATCGACGTCGTTAGCAGGGTTACCCTTCCGGCTTGGCCTGGGCAGGGTTATGGACGCCAGTGGTTATTCTTCAGGGCTCTTAGCCCCATTTGCATCTTTTCCGTAGTCGGACACTGTATCATTTTCAAGTTGATTTGGATCTTTGTATTGTGTATCTGTATTCTTGACTCATGGAGTCGTTGTTGTATATATCTGATCTGTGGGTTCCGTCGTGGACTATTGTGTAATGATATTACTTCGTTTTCCACCCGCATGAAAGTGTCTGATGGGCACCTTTGAATCGTTTCTATGCGGGTTTGGCGGGAATCGCTGGAACTTACGTAGGGCCGATTCGGAGGGTGTTACAAAGTAGAGAATAGGTCTCAGGTATTCTGTGTAGACGAGTGCATCAACCTCACAAAGCACCGACGGCGACGAGATGCAATCCAAGAAGCCCTGGGGTGTTATGCTAGGGTTTTTGGTGGAGCGATAAGCAGAGTTAGGGGTTTATATGAGGGGGTGAGGCATGGAAGAGGGCCAACAGATCAGTGCGAATTGGATGATTTTCACTCGGTTCTATTCGAGTCGAAAAGAACAGCTCTTCGGCGCGAGGTTAGTGGTAACCGGATTGTGTTAACCAGAGGGAGAGAGGACGCGACGTGGGCTAAAGCTACGTGGTAGCTGGACCTCCCCTCGTGTGTACGGAGTAGGTTAGTGCAAGCCTTAGCGGTCGGGTCGTTCGGTCTCGCTCAGTGGTTAGATCAGCTCTTCTTTTTGTTACTTTTGTTTTCATTTCCTTTTTCATATTTCTTTTCTAAGATTTTTTTTCTACGGAAAGGAATTGATACTAGTAAATTCTAAAAAAACCGGGAAATGGTTTAGGACATTAATGGACAATATTCATGTTCAAATCAAATGGGCATATATATTTCCTTGTAATTTTCTTATATGAACAAATAAATATTTTAAAAATAGGATTTTAGATACGGTTTTGAAATTTGTTTTTTTGCATAATATTTCCTGATGCCATGCTTAATAATGCAATATCATGACTAATTTTAAGAATTAGGATGTTACATTTAATAAAAATTCAAATATAATGCTAGGGGCTATAGATTGCAACCGTACACCATAATCTTTTATTTATACTGAACTTTTTTATTTTTTATAACTCATTTGTTACAAATACAATTTAAAGTAGTATACATTTTTCTAACATTTAACAAATTAGTGATGTGATAGCGATGTCAAGAATACAATTTTATTTATTATGCAATTTTAACTCTAATTTACAATGGTTGTACATTCAATCCTATAGTGTGTAATGAAACTTTTTTCCTTTTTATTGTCCATTTAAACCATTCATTAGAATGATCTCTCCAAATTAATCAAAAAATGTAGCATTCCTTGATGCAAAACTTTTGTGATCTTACATGTATTATACTGTAATGTATGTCTTTGCATGTACTTGTAATCTCAAATATCTTTAGGGAGAATTCTAAAACGCATGCTTTGAAAAATATCTTGGAAGATGATTTTTCCTATGCAAGTCATGAAAGTTTGTTGTAGCATTACCACAACACTTAAATTGAATCTAGTTTTAATAAAAGCATATTGAAATTCTTCAAAAAAAAATATCAGCAATCAAAATTGTTGTACTATTGACTACTTTGAACATGACATTAGATAACATGCACATTAGCACCCTAGTTAAATCAATATTTTTCTTTAGATCCTATATCTATAAATGCATCATTGCAAACAAGTAATAGTTGCGAGGCGCAATGTAATTTTAGGTATGAAATAATTAATTCGGTCGCGAAGATAAGTAAAATATACTTCCTCTATTCCAAGTTAATTTTAAAAAATGATTTGTCCCAAGCCTATATCCTATAGGTTTGGCCAAGTATATAGAAACATGTATGGATAGCTACAGCACCAAATTAGTTCCATCAGATTCATCTTAGTTTGTACTAAGTGCAATAATTAATGATCAAACTTGAAAAGTTTGACATAAGACAAAGCTAAGATTTCAATTGATTAGTTGTTTTTGCTTTTCCTCTTGTTTTGATGGGACTACAGGTAAGTTGCTTTTGCTCTTGTTTTGAAAAATATATGCATGCTAGCAAGCCATGCAAAGCTGCCATATGTAGTATTTAGGCATGCATCAACGTCAGTTTAATGACGTTAACCCTTCTACGTCTTCACTAATAGTAGTATGGTACTGTATTATGCACCTCAGGACTCAGCAAAATTAATCACCAGCGACAACTTGATCATTGATGAGCAGATGAGCGTACCTATAGATAAGGGAATCAGAGAGTCTGTTGTGACACGCACTGTCATCTAGGTATCCAATATAGCTCATTGCAGAAGCTAATTAATCCCTATATAGATCTGGGGAGTCTATATAACATTTCTGTCGGTCTTGGCGTGTGGAAGGCTACCTAATATTGAGCAGTTCCTGTGGGCAACACGGGCTAATCCGAGTTGTACGAACGGCTGCATTAGTTCACTTTGCTGCGTCAAAGTCTCATTAATCTCAGATCCGTTCGTTCTTGCACACAGTGTGACGTGCAATCTAGTCACAAGAAAATGCGGTGGGTGTGAAAGAAAAACAATTCAATACCTTGAAATATTTTCCCCAACTTTCACCATCTTAGACATACTGGAAGAAACATCACACCGAAGTACGTTTAGTCGCCAGGTTTAGCAAATGTATAAAAAACAAAAAAGTTAATTGGTATTTTCTTCATATTAACATGTTCCCCTTTGTTGATAAAAACAAATTTACAGCTGAAAATAGTGCGCTTGCAGCAAAAGAGCAGAGTGATGACAAGAGAAGAACTGCAGTCTGCAGACACATGGACGCAATGGCCAAATATAATTTGCTAGCCTGTTTAGAGCTATCTTCCAACACTCTCTTGAAACGGGCAAAGATTTTCCAGGAACCTGAAAAGACGGAACAAATTATGTCTGTTCACCATCAGCCATTATACTACTCCTTGTTTCTTTGCTTTTCTGGCAGGGTGCGATTAATCCACTGATAACGGTGGCAAAACTATAGTAAGAGAGCATGCATCGTCCTAAAGCTAAAAGTGGTGCGTCCAATTAACTCCGTCACATGCCCATCGATCAACCGATCGATCGATCACGTCTCAGTCACGGCGCCCTAGTTCTTCCTCTATAAATAGAAGCGCTGCATTCATCAGTTTGCTCACTAGTCTCGAGCCCAAATAGCAGTAGCACTAGGTACGTACTACGCAGTGAAGCACTTGACCATGGCGCCCATCAACCAGCTCCCAGCGGCCCTCCTCGCCGCCTGCGCTGTCTTCCTGGCCCTCGCCGCGCCGTTGCTCGCCGGCGACCCTGACATTCTCCAGGACTTCTGTGTTGCTGACTACAAATCCCTCAAAGGCCGTAAGTGTGCTCTTTCAGTGCATCCGTACTTTGTCTTTCCAGCACTGCGTGAACAGAAAATTAATTTGTTTGTACGCCTGCAGCACTGCGTCTGAACGGGTTTCCCTGCAAGAGGCCGGAGAACGCGACGGCGAACGACTTCTTCTCCAACGTGCTGGCTAAGCCTGGAAACCCCAACAACCCGGTCGGCTCCGCGGTGACGGCGGCGAACGTGGAGAATCTCCCCGGGCTCAACACCCTGGGCGTGTCCATGTCCCGCATCGACTACGCGCCATGGGGCATCAACCCGCCGCACACCCACCCACGCGCCACCGAGATCATCTTCGTGCTCGAGGGCTCGCTCGACGTCGGCTTCGTCACCACCGGCGGTTACCTCTACGCCCGCACTGTCTGCAAGGGCGAGATCTTCGTCTTCCCACGCGGCCTCCTCCACTTCCAGAAAAACAACGGTGGCGCGCCGGCCGTGGCGATCTCGGCGTTCAACAGCCAGCTTCCTGGCACGCAGTCCCTCGCCCTGTCCCTGTTCGGAGCTTCGCCGCTGGTGCCCACGGACGTTCTGGCCAGGGCGCTCCAGATCGACGGCGGCGTCGTGGAGGCCATCAAGTCCAAGTTCCCGGCCAACTACTAGGCGTGTGCGGTCGGATCAACACGCACCTAGCTGCACCAATAAATGAGAGAACCCCGTATCGTAGAAGTTTGGTTTTAGTTCATGTGAGAGTGCACTTTCGCTTCACGTGCATGTTTGTTTTCACCGTTGCTTGTTCCTTTTAAGTCGGTGCATCTTTTACTCAATGTCTGGTGATTTGTATGTTTTCCCTTAATATCAATGAAAGAACTTCCCTGATTGCTTGAAATTTAGCGATGGTAATCACCAGATTGCTTGATATCTGTCCCTGTTGGCATGCCACTCTCCAAATAACTCGGTTATGCTCATGTCACTAGTTAGATTCAACGTTCCTACCATGGCACTCAACCTCGACAAGTGAACATGTCAGTAAGTCGGGCCTTGGCCCTTACCATGACACTCAAAGACATCTTCCATTCTAAACAATCATTCTCCTTTCCTTAAATCAAAACACAATCACTTTTGCTACCATAGCCATAGCATACCCAAACACACCCCTTTCCACTAGACCACGGTCATAGCACAAACAAAAAATATTTCTACACAAGTAGCTCTAATAATACACACCACATGCATAGAACAATAAATGGAATATAAAGAAGCAAGTATCACATGTCTTATTTGTTGATGTTGTTCACACCCTCTTTTCCAAAACAATCTTTAATCTTCTCACACTCTAAACGATAAAAATGATTCACAATCAACAACAAGACAAAATAATAAAATGCATAAGCAATAAAACAATGATGAACAAATGCATGATGATGATTTAATAGGTCATAATGGTTGTATTTAGTTCTCTGGACATTATTATATCAAACTATGCATGTGGAAAACATTTTAATGCATAAAAAATTATTAATAAAGCTATATTGGTTTAATAGGGTGTAACTCATTTTAACTAAAGTTATGTTCTTTCTATCGTATTAAATTACTAATTAAGTATCACTATGTAGACAATATTCTTGGCTTCCATTTTTCCATTGGTTTCACTTTAAAATAGTTCATAGAATAAAAGTTATATCCAAAATACTCTATTAAGAGTTCTAATAATAGATAATTATTTTGTAATGTGACAAAGTTAACTAATGGTAAAGTGACGTAGACTACAATTTTATGAATCCATACACATCAAATTTGCTAAATTTGGAGTTCTGGATATTTTTCTATTAATTTATTACCATTAGTTAGATTTAAATATTCTAGAAAATATTTATTTTAATAAACTGTAATTTTTATTGAAGAATAAAATTTTACACATTTTTGTGAATCCAAGGATATCCTATTTGCATTTTTTTATTAGTACTCTATTTTCTATGAATTTGTACAAAATTTATACATTTTCTGGTCTTTTCTTCTATTCCCAATTGAAATATTCCACTAACGTGGCTCTGGCCGGTCAGAGGTCACCTGTCTAGTCAATGCACGATCTGGATCGTTCGTCGATGATCGGACGGCTCTGGGCGAGTTGAGCTTGGTGCCTAACGGCAAGGTCGGCTGGCGGGGGCGGGTGACTTCAGGTGCCGATGGTGGAAGCGGTCCCGGAGCTCCGTGACGGTGGCTACGCTGTCAACGAGATGCGGAGGTGGATGGCGAGCTCACGAGTGGTCATGGTGTCATTTGTTGCTTCATCGGGCAACGGAAAAGAGCGGCTGCAGGCATGCAGCGTCGGTGGTGCTCCAGCTGTTAGGCTAGACAATGTTGAGTCGGTTTTAATTTGTTAGAGTTTGTTTTAGAGTCGGTTTAAATAATCTTGGCCGACAAGTTTTGTACCCCATATATACTCTGTACCCCTCAAGCAATATTATTATGCAAGTCAATCAAATTTACATGGTATCAGACAATTAGATCCTAGGGCATGGCGCCGCCACCGACGCCTCCCCCTCCTCATTCCCGACTACTTCACCAAAAAAGCCGCCGCCGCCGCTTCCTTGGGTGACGCCGGCCAAACCTCCAACACCTCCCTTGCTCTACCCTCTCCTACCCTCCCAACTATCCACTATGCTGATACAATCTCAGATGTTAGCCCCTTTATTCCAATCACTTTAGATCTATCAAAGCATAACTACTACCATTGGCGTCATCTCTTCGAGGTTCATCTCGGTCCCTGCAATCTTCTCGACCACATCGCCGACCACGCCGTTCCCCGTCCTACCGATCCTCGCTGGGGCAAGGACGACCTCGTCATCATCCAATGGATCTAGCAGCGGGTGTCCACTGAGATCTTCAATCTCGTGTTTCGCGACGCCACCAGCGCAGCCGCCCTCTGGGTGGCCCTCCGATAGCTCTTCCAAGACAACGTCGACGCCCGAGTCAACACCTACACACCGAGCTCCGCAACACCGTCCAAGGTGACTCTCCCATCGGCGTCTACTTTCAAAAGCTCAAGACGATCGCCGATGAACTCCAAGAGCTCGGCGACCCCGTCGACGATCTTCAACTGACATCCTCCTCGTCGGGCTCGGTGACCGCTTCGAAAAGCAGGCCTCCTTTATTCCCATGATGCGGCCCCGTCCTACCTTCGCCGAGGTCCGATCTATGCTGCAGTGGGACGACCGTGCCCTCGCAAATAAAGAGGCGCGCCATAAAGTTTTCGCCGCGATCCAGCAACCTCCTGCTGCTCCTGCGTCGCCTCCTCCGTCACCGGTGCAGCCACCTCCGGGGTGGCGCCCTAGTCCGAACTACAGGGGAAAAAACCTATCTTCCGGCCGCCTCGACCACCCACGGCTCCTCCCAGTGGCCCGATGTGTAGGGTTTCGTAGCATGGAAAACAAAATTTTCCATCGCATACAAACAAACAAGCCAAGATCTATCTACTAGATTGTAGCAACGAGTCGATGGAATAACTCACCATCGTAGATTCCAAAGTGTTCAACGAGAGCGGATTCTCGTGGGTGATGTAGTCGTACTCTTCCCGATTTCAAGATCACGTAGACGATCCTTCCGGCGTTGCGTTCCGGCAGCGCTCCCGCAGTCAGTCACACGTTCGGTACTCGACTAAGACCTTCCTCTCCCTTGTTCCAGCAGGCAGCGGAGGTTGTAGCACTCTCCTTGCGATTCCGGCAGCACAACGGCGTGGTACCGTAAGTAGAGGGGAGATCTCGCAGGGCTTCGCCTTAAGCCGGAGCGAGCATGGTGGACTATGAGAGAGCCCTCGGTGTTCTAGGGTTTAGACACACCAAGGAGGGGGTTCTAGGGCCGGCGGCTAGGGCTTAGAGGTTCCCAAGTCGGCGGCTAGGGGAGAAACCCTAGGCGGCGGCTATGGTGGGCGGCGGCGGCTAGGGTTAGGTTTAGAGGGGGCAATCTTATGTCCTAGGAGGGGAGCCCTGCCCCTCCTCTTATAGGAGGGAGGCGCTGGCCAAGGGGAGGGGAATCCCTCCCCAACTCAGATCCCAAGTGGGCCGGCGGTGCCCAACTCGGTTTCCACCTCCCTCTCCACTTCCCAAAAATAGTCGTTTGACTTTCAAATTGGCGTTTGACTTTTCAAACAAGGATTTGATTAAATCCTCTATTTTGTTCAGCGATGACACTTAGTACATGATGCAATCATTCCAACTTGGTATAACACATTCATGTACCCTTCCCCTCCGGAGTGACGGACATTTCGGAACCTTCTAGAACATTCCCGATGAAAACACCGGAACCATTCCCCAACTCCAAAACAGGACTTTCCTTATATGAATCTTATTCTCCGGACCATTCCGGATCTCCTCGTGATATCCCGAATCCCATTCGAGACTCCGAACAACATTCGGTCTCTTTCTCATCATTTCATAACTACTCAAACAACGTCGAATCCTTAAGTGTGTCTCCCTACGGTTCGTGAATTATGCGGACATGATCGAGACACTTCTCCGAACAATAACCAATGGAGGAATCTGGAAATTCATATGGCTCCCACATATTTCTACGATTACTTTGCGATCGAATGAACCACTTACATACGATACCAATTTCCCTTTGTCTCACGATAGTTTACTTATCCGAGGTTATGATCGTCGGTATCTCTGCATACCTAGTTCAACCTCGTTACCGATAAGTACTCTTTTCTCGTTCCCGTGATATGTGATCCCTTATGAGACAGTCACATGCTTGCAAGCTAATTGGATGACATTTCACCGAGAGGGACCAGAGTATATCTATCCGTCATATGGATGGACAAATCCCACTCTTGATCCATGTGTCTCAACCAATACTTTCCGAACACTCAATGCCACCTTTATAGCCACCCAGTTACGGTGTGGTGTTTTATGTCATCAAAGCATCCATCCGGTAAAGGTGATATGCATGATCTCATGGTCGAAGGAATTAGGTTACTATGTATCAGAAAGCATATAGCAATTGAACTATTAAAATGACTTGATATTTATGCTACGCTTATCTATAGGAGTATGTCCACCATATCATTCTCCTAACGATATGATCTTGTTGTTAATAACATCTCAATGTTCATGATAGGGAAACCACAATCATTTATTAACCAACAAGCTAGTGATGTATAGAGGCTTTACTAGGGACTTCAATTTAAGTTTACAAATCACACAAGTATTAATGTTTCCTTGTTAATACTATTATAGCATGAATGTAAACATTTATCATAAACACAAAGATATAATAATAACTACATTTATTATTGCCTCTAGGGCATATCTCCAACAGTCTCCCACTTGCACTAGAGTCATCTAATCTAGATTACATGGTAATATACCGAACACCCATGGCAGTTTGGTGCTGGTCATGTTTTGCCCTCGGGAGAGGTTTAGTCAACGGATCCGCCACATTCAGATCTGTGTGTACTTTGCAAATGTTTATGTCCCCATCTTGGACATGTTCTCGAATAGCGTGAAAACGTAGCTTGATGTGCTTCAGCTTCTTGTGTGACCTTGGTTCTGGCGCATTGGCTATGGCACCCATGTTATCACAGTAGATAGACATTGGGTCCAGCGCACTAGGAACCACACCTAGCTCTGTAATGAACTCTTTCATCGATATCGCTTCTTGTGAAGCCTCCGAAGCAGCCATGTATTCCGATTCAGTTGAAGATCTCGCCACAATGTTTTGCTTTGCACTCCTCCAGCTAACTGCTGCACCATTCAAAATAAATACGTATCCCGATTGTGATTTAGAATCATCCGGATCGGTGTTCCAACTAGCATCGGTGTAACCATTAACAACGAGCTGTTCATCACCTCCATAAGAAAGAACCATATCCTTAGTTCTTCTCAAGTACTTAAGGATGTTTTTGACCGCTGTCCAATGATCCACTCCTAGATCACTTTGATATCTGCTATTTAAACTAACAGCATATGCAATGTCGGGTCTAGTACATAGCATGGCATATATTAGAGATCCTATGGCTGAGGCATAGGGAGTCTTACTCATCCTTTCTCTATCTTCTGCCGATGTCGGACTTTGAGTTTTACTCAAGGTCGTATTGGGCAACATGGGCAAGAACCCTTTCTTGCTATCTTCCATTCCAAACCTCTTTAGAACTTTGTCCAAATATGTACTTTGTGACAATGATATTCGGCGTATTGATCTATCTCTATAAATCTTTATGCCTAATAAGTAAGCTGCTTCGCCAAGATCTTTCATTGAAAAACTATTATTCAAATATTCCTTGACACTATTAATAAGGTCTACATCATTCCCAATCAACAATATGTCATCTACATATAGTATTAAGAATGCTACAGAGCTCCCACTCACTTTCTTGTAAATACAAGCTTCTCCATAAGTTTGTATAAAACCAAAACTTTTGATCACCTTATCAAAACGTTGATTCCAACTTCGGGATGCTTGCTTTAATCCATAGATGGACCGTTGAAGTTTGCATACCTTGTTAGCATCTTTAGGATCGACAAAACCTTTGGGTTGCATCATATACAACTCTTCATCAATGTCTCCATTGAGGAATGATGTTTTGACATCCATCTGCCATATCTCATAATCATAATATGCAGCGATTGCTAACATAATCCTCACAGACTTTAGCTTCGCTACTGGTGAGAAAGTCTCATCGTAGTCAACTCCTTGAATTTGTCGAAACCCCTTTGCGACAAGTCGAGCTTTATAGACAGTAACATTACCATCAGCATATGTTTTCTTCTTGAAAATCCATTTGTTCTCGACATCCTTCCGGCCATCCGGTAAGTCCACCAAAGTCCATACTTGGTTTTCGTACATGGATCCAATCTCGGATTTCATGGCTTCTTGCCATTTATTGGAATCTGGGCTCATCATCGCTTCCTCATATGTCGCAGGGTCATCGGTGTTGTCCACCAACATGACACTCATAACGGGATCATACCAATCTGGAGTGGTACGAGTTCTCGTTGACCTGCGAGGCTCTGTAGCAACTACAACCGAAGTTTCATGATCATCATCATTAGCTTCCTCTCTTATTGGTGCAGGCACCACGGGAACTTCTTCCGGTGTTACGCTACTCGCAATTTCGAGAGAAGGTTCGACAACCTCGTCGAGTTCTACTTTCCTTCCAGTCACTTCTTTCGAGAGAAATTCCTTCTCTAGAAAGGATCCATTCTTGGCAACGAAGATTTTGCCTTCGGATCTATGATAGAAGGTATACCCAATAGTTTCCTTCGGGTATCCTATGAAGACGCATTTTTCCGCTTTGGGTTCAAGCTTGTCCGGCTGTAACTTCTTTACATAGGCTTCGCAACCCCAAATTTTAAGGAACGACAATCTCGGTTTCTTCCCTAACCATAATTCATACGGTGTCGTTTCAACGGATTTAGATGGTGCCCTATTTAAAGTGAATGCGGTTATTTCTAATGCATAACCCCAAAATGATAGCGGTAAATTTGTAAGTGACATCATAGAACGAACCATATCTAAGAGAGTTCGATTAGGACGTTCGGACACACCATTACGCTGTGGTGTTCCCGGCGGTGTCAATTGTGAAAGTATTCCGCATTTCTTCAAATGCTCGCCAAACTCGTAACTTAGATATTCACCTCCACGATCAGAACATAGAAATTTAATCTTCTTGTTACGTTGATTCTCTACCTCACTTTGAAATTCCTTAAACTTCTCGAAAGTTTTGGACTTATGTTTCATGAAATAGATATACCCATATCTACTCAAGTCATCCGTGAAGGTAAGAACATAGCGATAACCACCGCGCGATGCTACACTCATTGGACCACACACATCGGTATGTATGATTTCCAATAAGTCCGTAGCTCGCTCCATCATACCAGAAAATGGAGTCTTAGTCATTTTACCCATTAGACATGCTTCGCATCTTTCAAGTGATTCGAAATCAAGTGATTCAAGAAGTCCATCGGAATGGAGTTTCTTCGTACGCTTCACTCCAATGTGACCAAGACGACAGTGCCACATATAGGTCGAGTTATCGCTCGATTTCAAACGTTTATCCTCAATGTTATTAATATGTGTATTTCCACTATCGAGATTCAATAAGAATAGACCATCTATCAAAGGTGCATGTGCATAAAACATATTACTCATATAAATCGAACAACCATTATTCTCGGACTTAAACAAGTAACCGTCTCGCAATAAACAAGATCCCGATATAATGTTCATGCTTAACGCAGGCACCAAATAACAATTATTTAAGTATAAAACTAATCCCGATGGTAGATGAAGGGGTAGCGTGCCGACCGCGATCACATCAACCTTTGATCTGTTTCCCACGCGCATCGTCACCTCGTTCTTCGCTAGCTTCCGTTTATTCTGCAGCACCTATTTCAAGTTACAAATATGAGCAACCGAACCAGTATCAAATACCCAGGCACTACTACAAGTACTAGTGAGATACACATCAATAACATGTATATCGGATATACCTTTCTTCTTGATGTTGCCGTTCTTCAAATCCGCCAAGTACTTTTGGCAATTCCGCTTCCAGTGACCTTCTCCCTTGTAGTAAAAACACTCAGTATCAGGCTTGGGTCCAGCCTTGGTCTTCTTCGTCGGCGCGGTAACTTTCTTACCACCCTTCTTGAAGTGTCCCTTTTGCTTAGACTTGCCTTTCTTGAATTTGGTGGTCTTATTGACCATCAACACTTGGTGCTCTTTCTTGATCTCCACTTCTGCAGACTTCAACATAGCAAACAGTTCTGGCAACTGCTTGTTCATGTTTTGCATATTGTAGTTCATCACAAAGTTCTTGTAACTTGGTGGTAGTGATTGGAGGACACGGTACATCCCCAAAGCATTAGGAATCACTATACCCAAGCTTTGAAGTTTATTTGCGTGCCCAGACATCTTAAGCACATGCTCACTGACGGAGCTGCCCTCTTCCATCTTGCAGTTAAAGAACTTTTCAGAAGCCTCATAGCTCTCAATTGCCGCATGAGTCTCAAAGATCAATTTGAGATCATGGACAATATCATGTGGGTCTGAATTCTCAAACCTTTTCTGAAGCTCCGATTCTAAACCATACAAGATAGCACACTGAACTGTGGAGTACTGAGTCTTCCGAGCGAGGTAAACATTCTTTACTTCGTCGGTAGCATCAGCTGCAGGTGGGTCACCCAGCGGTGCATCCAGCACATAGGTCAAATTACCAGCTGTGAGGACAATCCTCAAATTGCGGAACCAATCCGCGAAGTTGCTTCCATTGTTTTTCAACTTTTCTTTCTCTAGGAACGCATTAAAACTGATGGTAGGGGCCGCCATTGATCTACAACATATTTGCAATAGTTTATACTAAGTTTATGACAACTTGAGTTCTAATTAATAGTTAAATTAATCTAGGTGAACTCCCACTCAAAACAATATCCCTCACATTGTTTTAGTGATCACATGAACCAAATCCACCACATCAACACCGATCATCACGAGAGTTGATATAGTTTCAATGGCGAACAATCGACATGTTCATCATATCTACTATATGATTCATGCTTTACCTTTCGGTGATCCGTGTTCCGAGACCATGTCTGTACATGCTAGGCTCGTCAAGATCAAACCTTAGCTTCCGCATGAGCAAATCTGGCTTGCTCACGTTGTATACACTTGCGGAATCTAACACACCCGATCATCACTTGCTACTTCGAAACAACAAGCTTTAGCAACGGTGCTAACTAAGGGTGAACACTTTATGACTTGAAATTCATGTGCATCAGGGATCATCTTATAATGCTACCGTCGTCTACTAAGCAATACAAGATGCATAAAGGATTAACATCACATGCAATTCATAATATGTGATATGGCCTTTCTTCTTTGTGCTTCCGATCTCCATCTTCAAGCACGAACATGATCTCCATCATCACCGGCATTGCATCAAGGTCAATGACGCTTCTTCATGGTTGTCGTCCACCGGCTTCAACTATTACAACTACTTTGAATAGACACGCGGGTCTTAACATAAATTAAAGACAACCATATGGCTCCTGCCGGTTGCCAACTTACAATAAGGAACATTGCATACATCAAATATAATCACAATCATGGCCATATAACATCACTGCACACCCCTGCAAAACAAAGTTAGACGCCTCTACTTTCTTTACATGTTTTACGTGGTTTGGGGCTTTCAATAAGTGTCGTTCTAACTTACGAACATGAACCACAACATTGATACTAGTATTGTTAATCACCCGTTGTAAATTGGATCTTAACTATGCTAGGAGAAACAGGCACCCACAAAGCCACTTATGCAATACAAGTTGCATGTCAAGCGTAGAGCAAGTCTCATGAACGATGTCATGTAAGGTTAGCCCGGGCCGGGCCGCTTCATCCCAGCATCCCGCAAGATGCAAAGTACACAAGAAGCAATCGACAATAAAAGCATCAACGCCCATAATGACCATTGTGTTCTACTCGTGCAACAGATCCACATATAGACACGGCTCTGATACCACTGTAGGGTTTCGTAGCATGGAAAACAAAAATTTCTATCGCATACAAACAAACAAGCCAAGATCTATCTACTAGATTGTAGGAACGAGTCGATGGAATAACTCACCCTCGTAGATTCCAAAGTGTTTAACGAGAGCAGATTCTCGTGGGTGATGTAGTCGTACTCTTCCCGATCTCAAGATCGCGTAGACGATCCTTCCGGCGCTGCGTTCAGGCAGCGCTCCCGCAGTCAGTCACACGTTCGGTACTCGACGAAGACCTTCCTCTCCCTTGTTCCAGCAGGCAGCGGAGGTTGTAGCACTCTCCTTGCGATTCCGGCAGCACAACGGCGTGGTACCGGAAGTAGAGGGGAGATCTCGCAGGGCTTCGCCTTAAGCCGGAGCGAGTATGGTGGACTATGAGAGAGCCCTCGGTGTTCTAGGGTTTAGACACACCAAGGAGGGGGTGCTAGGGCCGGCGGCTAGGGCTTGGAGGTTCCCAAGTCGGCGGCTAGGGGAGAAACCCTAGGCGGCGGCTATGGTGGGCGGCGGCTAGGGTTAGGTTTAGAGGGGGCAATCTTATGTCCTAGGAGGGGAGCCCTGCCCCTCCTCTTATAGGAGGGAGGCGCCGGTCAAGGGGAGGGGAATCCCTCCCCAACTCGGATCCCAAGTGGCCCGGTGGTGGAGGAGGGACTCCTCCCCAACTCGGTTTCCACCTCCCTCTCCACTTCCCAAAAATAGCCGTTTGACTTTCAAATTGGCGTTTGACTTTTCAAACAAGGATTTGATTAAATCCTCTATTTTGTTAAGAGATGACACTTAGTACATGATGCAACCATTCCAACTTGTTATAACACATTCATGTACCCTTCCCCTCCGAAGTGCCGGACATTCCGGAACCTTCTAGAACATTCCCGATGAAAACACCGGAACCATTCCCCAACTCTGAAACAGGACTTTCCTTATATGAATCTTATTCTTCGGACCATTCCGGATCTCCTCGTGATATCCCGAATCCCATTCGAGACTCCGAACAACATTCGGTCTCTTTCTCATCATTTCATAACTACTCAAACAACGTCGAATCCTTAAGTGTGTCTCCCTACGGTTTGTGAATTATGCGGACATGATCGAGACACTTCTCCGAACAATAACCAATAGAGGAATCCGGAAATTCATATGGCTCCCACATATTTCTACGATTACTTTGCGATCGAATGAACCACTTACATACGATACCAATTTCCCTTTGTCTCACGATAGTTTACTTATCCGAGGTTATGATCGTCGGTATCTCTGCATACCTAGTTCAACCTCGTTATCGATAAGTACTCTTTTCTCGTTCTCGTGATATGTGATCCCTTGTGAGCCAGTCACATGCTTGCAAGCTAATTGGATGACATTCCACCGAGAGGGCCCAGCGTATATCTATCCGTCATATGGATGGACAAATCCCACTCTTGATCCATGTGTTTCAACCAATACTTTCCGAACACTCAATGCCACCTTTATAGCCACCCAGTTACGGTGTGGTGTTTGATTTCATCAAAGCATCCATCCGGTAAAGGTGATATGCATGATCTCATGGTCGAAGGAATTAGGTTACTATGTATCAGAAAGCATATAGCAATTGAACTATTAAAATGACTTGATATTTATGCTACGCTTATCTATAGGAGTATGTCCACCATATCATTCTCCTAACGATATGATCTTGTTGTTAATAACATCTCAATGTTCATGATAGGGAAACCACAATCATTTATTAACCAACAAGCTAGTGATGTATAGAGGCTTTACTAGGGACTTCAATTTAAGTTTACAAATCACACAAGTATTAATTTTTCCTTGTTAATACTATTATAGCATGAATGTAAACATTTATCATAAACACAAAGATATAATAACTACATTTATTATTGCCTCTAGGGCATATCTCCAAAACGATGCCTCTAGCCCCGGCACCTCCTGCGTCTCCTAGCTGGAGCCCAATGCACGACCCGTGGACAGGGCTTGTGCAGGCCTGGCCCATGCCCTGGATCGCGCCCTCTCCAATCGGTGCTCCCCCGGCGTACTCCGGCGCCTGGACGCCGGGCATGCGCCCCCACGCCGGCTCTCCGGGCCTCCTCGGCACTCTCACTCCGCAACAAGCCTACATGACTGCACCGACCTACATGCCTGGTCCGACTTACCAGCAGTACATCGCTCCAGCCCCTCCTTCGACGTCTGCTGGTGCCTACATGCCGAACTACGCGCCATCACCACCTGCTCTGCTGCCTGCACCATCGCCGTCCTCTTCCTCGTCACCGAGCTAGGACCAAGCCGCGTTTATCCCGGCCATGAACCACTTTGCTGCTCAAGGAAACTCAGATACCGATTGGATTTTCGATTCTGGTGCTTCTAGTCACATGTCTTTTTCGAATAATATGCTGTCAAAATTTTCCTCATCACCTTTTTCCTCTATAACTCTTGGCAATGGTTCTACTATCCCTATCTCCGGTGTTGGTAATGCACAAATTCTCTCACCCACAAAAGCTCTCCTCCTTCGTAATATTCTTATTGCGCCTGGTCTCATTAAAAAATTAATCTCTGTTTGACAATTCACTCGTGACAATCCTGTTTCTCTCGAATTTGACTCCTTTGGTATTTCTATGAAGGATTTACTGACCAAGGCGGAGATCGCTCGCTTCAATAGGGATCGAGATATCTACTACCTCCATGGTGTTCCCACGGCCGCTCAACCCTCATCCATGGTTGCTTCGGTAGAGCTTTGGCATCAACGTCTAGGCCACCCCCATAAAATCATCTTAGATTCTCTCCTTAGTGATAGTCATAATTCTCTAGTTTGTGAATCTTGTCAACAAGGAAAACATGTGCGTCTTCCGTTCAATTCTTCTACTTCTTCTAAAACTTTTCCCTTCGAATTATTACATTGTGATTTATGGACGTCACCTATTGAGAGTATTTCTGGTTTTAAGTACTATCTTGTGATATTGGATGATTTCACTTATTATGCATGGACTTTTCCTTTATGCAAAAAATCGGATGTGCACACAATTTTTCTCAAATTTCAACGATATGTTGCAACTCACTTCTTTCTCCCCATTCGGTTCATCCAATGTGATAATGGCAAAGAATTTGACAACAACCAAAATCATAATTTCTTTCTCCACCATGGCATTCTCCTCCATTTTTCCTGCCCCTACACTTCCCCTCAAAACGGCAAAGCCGAGAGATCTCTCCGCACTATCAAAGACATAATTAGAACCCTTCTTATCCAAGCTTCTATGCCCCCACGTTTTTGGGCCAAAGTTCTCCGCACATCCACATATCTCCTCAACATTCGTCCCTCCCAACTTAACCCACAAACGACGCCATATTACTCTCTCTTTCTATGTCATCCCAATTATCCTAAACTTCGAGTATTCGGTTGTCTCTGCTTTCCAAATACCTATGTCACTTCACCTCATAAACTAGCCCCTAGATCTCCACCTTGCGTTTTTAGGTTATTACGATGAGCACAAAGGTTATAGATGTTTTGACCCAGTTTTGGTCGTATTCATATCTCTCGTCACGTTACTTTCGTTGAAAACTCTTTTCCTTTTGCCACACATACATCTCCCCATGATTCCGTCTCTACCGATCCCTCTCCCTCGACTCGTTCAGCTACACCACCTAATCCCCTACACATCCCAATATTCCATACAGAACCCCCTACGCCCGAACCTACATCCGCTGCGCCGGGCGTTTCGCTCACTTCTCCTACCGCGCGCTCTGCCGAGCCCTCACGGCAGCCTGCCGTCGCACCACCCTCTCCACCCACAACACATTCTCCTGCCGCGTCGCAAACCTCATCCGATGCATCACCCAACTCCACTGTCACGCCTCCCTCTTCGGCACCCACTTCTGAGCATGATCCGTCTCCTTCCCCACAATTACCCACCTATGCTATTCCTATTCTAGCACCCACCAATGATCATACTATGCGTACCCGCGGAAAATCTGGTTTTCTTCTACCCTCCAAACGTCTTAATTTCTTAGCTCAACCCAACCTTTCTCTCATCCCAAAATCCTACAAATCCGCTCTTCTCTATCCCAACTGGTCTGCTGCTATGAAAGAAGAATACCATGCTTTGGTTACCAATGATACATGGCAGCTAGTTCCTCGTCCTTCTAATTCAAACATTGTTTCTGGTAAATGGGTCTTTCGTCAAAAATTTCACTCCGATGGTACTCTCTCTCGCTACAAAGCCCGCTGGGTATGTCGTGGCTATTCTCAACAACAAGGAATTGACTATGACGAAACCTTTTCTCCTGTTGTCAAACCAAGCACAATTCGCACCGTTCTGAGCATTGTCGTTTCCTCTTCTTGGCCTATTCATCAACTCGATGTCAAAAACGCTTTTCTTCATGGTTCTCTTCAAGAAACTGTCTACTGTCAACAACCTTTAGGTTTCGAAGATCCTAGTTCACCCAATCATGTATGTCTTCTCAAAAAGTCTCTCCATGGCCTGAAGCAAGCACCTCGTGCATGGTTTCAGCACTTTTCTACATTCATCCACACTATAGGGTTTATTCCCTCTCTCTCCGACACATCTCTCTTTGTCTATCAATCAAATGATAACATTACCTATCTCCTCCTTTACGTTGATGACATTATTCTCACAGCCTCCACCCAAACTTTTCTCAACTCTATCATCTCTAGTCTTCAACATGAATCCTCTACGACTGATCTAGGTGTGCTTCATCATTTTCTGGGCATTGCTGTAACTCGTGATTCTTCTGGCCTTTTTCTTTCTCAACGGCAATACACTCTCGATCTTCTCTCTCGTGCTGGCATGTCGGACTGCCAACCATCCCGCACCCCCATCGACACCACTTCTAAATTTTCTTCTACCGGAGAATCATTCTCCGATCCCACTCGATATCAAAGTCTTGCAGGAGCACTTCAATATCTCACTCTTACACATCCCGAAATTTCCTATGCTGTTCAACAAGCATGCCTTTCCATGCATGATCCATGCCTTCCTCATTATAATCTAGTCAAAAGAATTCTTCGATATCTCAAAGGAACTCTTGATCATTGCCTTCATATTAATTCTTCTTCCCCAACAACTTTGACAGCATATTCCGATGCAGACTAGGCTGGATGTCCCGAGACTCGTCGGTCCACATCTGGTTACTGTGTTTTTCTTGGCCATAATTTGATTTCTTGGTCTTCTAAGCGTCAGCTAACGGTTCCTCGTTCGTCTGCTCAGGTTGAGTACCGCGCGGTTGCACATGCGGTTGCAGAAATGGTATGGTTGCGTCAACTTCTTGCCGAGCTTCATTGCCCAATTCAGCAGGCTACCATTGTGTATTGTGATAATATCTCTGCAGTTTATATGGCGGGCAACCCAATTCAGCATCGGAGGACAAAACATATTGAAATCGACATACATTTTGTTCGCGAGAAGGTTGCTCTTGGACAAGTTCGTGTTCTTCATGTTCCAACCACGACGCAATTTGCTGACATCTTCACCAAGGGGCTTGCTACTGCACCATTTATTGACATAGATCCAGTCTCAACGTCGTTGAGCTCGCCGATGAGACTGCGGGGGGATGTTAGACTAGACAATATTAAGTCGGTTTTAATTTATTAGAGTTTGTTTTAGAGTCGGTTTAAGTAATCTTGACCGATAAGTTTTGTACCCCATATATATTCTATACCCCTCAGACAATATTATTATACAATTCAATCAAATTTACACCAGCGAAGCTCCGGCGGCTCAGACAGCTCGTCCTAGTGCACTACAGAAGTGGGGAGAGGTGTAGGGCGAAGTGGCGGAACGAGGCAAAGACAACAGTAGTAAAACGGGGGCTAGGGGCGACCGAATCCTGGAGTTCAAACGGTACTGGAGCTCCCTTGGCGGCAGCGCACGGCCGTGGGGCGGGTTGGTCCGCTGGCCATGCTGGGCCCCTAACGGGCTGCATGCTGCTGTGCTTGTGGGGAATAGGAAGTGTGCTGGCTGGGGCTAGCCCAGTGGCTGGTCCGTGTAGGTTAAGCTTAGTTTTTTTCTTTTTCTTTTATTTATTTTCTATTTCTTAGTTTCTTTAATAAATTTTGCATAGATAATTCAAGTGACTTTGTCTTTAAATTTTTCTAAAAATTAGACGATCAACTTAGGATCTTTTTTGCAACATTTTCACTAGTTTTCAAATAGTGTATTTACAAAACCATAATTTAATCCGCATAGGGGCATTTTGGCAAAACGAAATAGCGTTTTAAAACTAGGGTTTGAATTCAGAAATTAATAAATAATAAAAAGTTTCTCAAGTTATGAGCAATGGCTAAAACTTCAGAAAAACGAGTATAATACTATCAGCAAAATGGTTTCAGCTTCAGAAAAATGGTTGTTTTCTCGCAAACAGGCCCTTCATGTATTTAGGCATGCATATCAACGTTATTTTAATGACGTTAACCCTTCTACGCCTTCACTAATGCTAGTACTGTACTGTATTATGCACCTCACGACTTAGCAAAATGAATCACCAGCGACAACTCGATCATTGCTGAGCAGATGTATGTACCTATAGATAATTAATCAGGGAGCCTGTTGTACAATATAGCTCATTGCAGAAGCTAACTATATCCGTAATATAGATCTGGGGAGTCTATATAGTAACATTTCTATTGGTCTGGACGGCCACCTAATCTTGAGCAGTTCCTCTCGGCAACACGTGCTAGTCCGAGTTGTACGAACGGCTGCATTAGTAGTTCACTCCGCGTCAAAGTCTAATTTAATCAAAGATCCGTTCGTTCTTGCACACAGTGTTATTACGTGCAAGCTAGTCACAGGAAAGTTCGGTGGGCGCGTATCACAAGGAAAACAATTCAGTACCTTGAAATATTTTCCCCAACTTTCACCATCTCAGTCATACTGGAAGGAAACATCACGCCGAAGAAATGTTTAGTCGCCAGGTTCAGCAAATGTATAAAAAACAAAACAGTTAATTGGTGTGAAACAGGAGAGTGATGACAAGAGAGAGAGTTTATAGCATAAAACCATCACATTTGTGCAAAAATTTCGAAAAACCATCAGTTTACGTTTGAATCGCAAAAAACCACCACCCTACTGCTGATTTTTTGCAATATACACTAAAATGAAATTGACAACAAATTGACAGCGATTATGACCAGGAGGGCCCACTCTCTAGGCTGATGTGTACTAGGACCCACATGTCAGCCCAAATAAGAAAATCAAAAATCCCTTTATCCCTGGCTACCCTATCCCGTTGACCACACGGTGGCAACCACCAACCCTCTCCGGCGAACTCGTCGGCGACCTCACCGTTGCGTCCATGACCATCGACCGGCGAACACCGTTGCGTCCACGACCAGTTTACGTTTGAACCCTCCTGGTCATAATCGTTGTCAATTTGTTGTCAATTTCATTTTAGTGTACATTGCAAAAAAATCAGCAGTAAGGTGGTGGTTTTTTGCGATTCAAACGTAAACTGGTGGTTTTTCAAAAAATTTGCACAAATGTAGTGGTTTTATGCTATAAACTCCAAGAGAGAAGAACAGCCTTGTTTAGAGCTATCTTTCAACCCTCTCTTGAAACGGGCAAAGATTTTCCAGGAACAAATTATGTCTGATCACCATCAGCCATTATACTCCTTGTTTCTTTGCTTTTTTCGTAGAGTGCGACTAATCAACTGATAACGGTGGCAAAACTATAGTAAGAGCATGCATCGTCCTAAAGCTAAAAGTGGTGCGTCTAATTAACTCCGTCACATGCCCATCGATCAATCGATCGATCGATCACGTCTCAGTCACGGAACCCTAGTTCTTCCTCTATAAATAGAAGCTCTGCATGCTTTCCCTTCTTCATCCTGACCTGCATTCATCACTAGTCTCGAGCCCAAATAGCAGTAGCACTAGGCACTACGCAGTGAAGCACTTGACCATGGCGCCCAACCAGCTCCCAGCTGCCCTCCTCGCCGCCTGCGCTGTCTTCCTGGCCCTCGCCGCGCCGTTGCTCGCCGGCGACCCTGACATGCTCCAGGACTTCTGCGTCGCCGACTACAAATCCCTCAAAGGCCGTAAGTGTGCTCTTTCCGTGCATCCGTACTTTGTCTTTCCAGCACTGCGTGAACAGAAAATTAATTTGTTTGTACGCCTGCAGCACTGCGTCTGAACGGGTTTCCCTGCAAGAGGCCGGAGAACGCGACGGCGAACGACTTCTTCTCCAACGTGCTGGCTAAGCCTGGAAACCCCAACAACCCGGTCGGCTCCGCGGTGACGGCGGCGAACGTGGAGAATCTCCCCGGGCTCAACACCCTGGGCGTGTCCATGTCCCGCATCGACTACGCGCCATGGGGCATCAACCCGCCGCACACCCACCCACGCGCCACCGAGATCATCTTCGTGCTCGAGGGCTCGCTCGACGTCGGCTTCGTCACCACCGGCGGTTACCTCTACGCCCGCACTGTCTGCAAGGGCGAGATCTTCGTCTTCCCACGCGGCCTCCTCCACTTCCATAAAAACAACGGTGGCGCGCCGGCCGTGGCGATCTCGGCGTTCAACAGCCAGCTTCCTGGCACGCAGTCCCTCGCCCTGTCCCTGTTCGGAGCTTCGCCGCTGGTGCCCACGGACGTTCTGGCCAGGGCGCTCCAGATCGACGGCGGCGTCGTGGAGGCCATCAAGTCCAAGTTCCCGGCCAACTACTAGGCGTGTGCGGTCGGATCAACACGCACCTAGCTGCACCAATAAATGAGAGAACCCCGTATCGTAGAAGTTTGGTTTTAGTTCATGTGAGAGTGCACTTTCGCTTCACGTGCATGTTTGTTTTCACCGTTGCTTGTTCCTTTTAAGTCGGTGCATCTTTTACTCAATGTCTGGTGATTTGTATGTTTTCCCTTAATATCAATGAAAGAACTTCCCTGATTGCTTCAAATTTCGCGATGGTAATCACCAGATGGCTTGATATATGTCCCTGTTGGCATGTCTTCAACCGAATCTAGCTTCCTAATGTCATGTTGTATAGGCATGTGGCATAGAATATCAAAAGAGTACAGATGCAGGGGCGGACCCAAGTACATGCGAGTGGGGGCCTAGGCCCCCGCTCAAAATTTTGAATTCATGTAGTTTTTGTTCATAAATTTAAAAAAAAATGTTTAAATTTAGCAAGTTTATACTGATACGGCCCCAAGTCAAATGTTGTGCTTCCGGTCACAATTTCGTCTGGATCCGCCCCTAACAGATGATGGCATTCCGGATTGGCAGAACGAACATTATTGGCAGATTACATTGTCTATAGGGGCCAAGAACTAGTAGCACATCAGCATGCAGCAGAGCGTGTACGTTGGAGGGACGGTCGCGAGCTGGCCTAGTTGAAGGCGTGAAAGTGTCGTTGGAGTTTTCTTTTTTTTGGATAAGTATGGCCCTTTAAAGAACTTCATCCACATCTGGCATTGAGTTGGACACCGAAGAACAGAGATCTGGCTTGTCTCGATGCACTTGGGCCTTGCGAGATTTTTTTCTTCAAAACAGGCATATGCGTCCCGTTTTATAAATAAAGCAATATTCAGATACAACCGATTTCCATACAAAGCACTGGCCATACAGACAAAAGGAAAAAGAAAAAAGGTCCCGCTGAGGCCTCAGCACAAGATAGCCCAAACAAAAATAAAAACAACGGACAGCCACCAAGTCACAAGCGATCAAGGGCTGAGAAGGGGTGCGCCGCCTCCCTCAGGGCCCGCAGGAGACCATCCAGGTGCTCTCGATCACTAGTAGAAAAAGGGTCTTCGGTTCGATCTAGAGTCTAATATTAGTCCCGATTTGTTACGGTCCGGGACTAGTATGAGCACTAGTCCCGGGTCGTACTGTTTTCGGTGGCTAGGAGCCCAAGGAAACTCTAGTCCGGGTCGTTTCGGACCTTTGGTGCCGGTTCGTGATACGGCCTGGGACTAAAGGGGTTCGGGCACGGGCAACACCCTTTAGTCCCGGGTCGTGATACAGCCTGGGACTAAAGGGTGCGGGCCCCGGCAGGAAAACTTAAATTGGCTATAACTTTTGCGTACGATATCGAAAAAAATGTACAAACTATCAAAATGTATGGAAAAAAAATTGTGAGTTCGATTTCAACACCCTTAGGCCGTTTTGAATTATTTCAGATTTTTAAAATTCAAAAAGGAAAAAAAGTTATTTAAAAAATTATTTTTTTTTGCAATTTTATTTATTCCATATTTGGATTCCTCACATTTTTCTAATAATTATGGATATATTATTTGTCGAATTTCGATTTACAGATTTAAAGATATTATTTATGCCATACTAAATGAATAAATGGCAAAAAAATAATAAAATATTATTTTATTTAGTTTTTTACATTCATTGGATTAAAATATTATTATTACTTATTTATTGTTGTTTAATAAAATAGTTGTTTGTAATTTCAAAAAATAAAGATGTATGGCATATTGATATGGGCTAATAGGATAGATATGGTAGTGTTGATAACAAGGTAGAAATGGGCTTCGTGCGAAGACATCCTGATGGAACAGAGAAGTTAAGCGTGCTAAGGGTGGAGTAGTGATAGGATGGGTGAACGGCCGGAAAGTTTACCACAAGTGTAATTTGACCTAAGATTAAATATACTTAGTGCTAAAAATGTTCCAAATGAGAGGATTACGCGTCAAACAATTCAAAAGTTTAAGAAAAAATTCGAAAAAATAATAAAAAAAATATTTGAAAATAGATCTATAGTCCAGGGCCGTATTATGACCCGGGACTAAAGGTCCTTCGTCCCCCGCTATAAAAACGGCCATGCGGTGGCCCATGCGGTGACCTCTAGTCCCAGGTTATAACAAACCAGGACTAGAGTTAGGGGGCCTTTAGTCCCGATTTCGCAGTCACGGGTGCAAAATTAGAACTAAAGGCCCTTACAAACCGGGACTATATGCCCTTTTTCCACTAGTGGATCCTACTGTCTAGCAAGCGGGCACCACCGCTGCAGGTAAGTGAGAAAAGAAAAAATGAAGTCAGATGTGCGGCCATGAAAGATCCGCTCAATCATCATCTTATTTCGCATATTTCAAAGGGTCAAGGTCAAGGCCGCAAACACTAGCTAGAAGAGGCGACGCTTACTTGCAACCCAGTTTCCCTCGGCCTTCACGAACTCCACCAGGGGTCCTCGGCCTGCCAAGCAGGCCCAAGTGCTTCCATGATAAAGCTCCATAAAAACTAAGTCGCGGTGCATGTGAACATAATGTGGGTGCATGTTTCCGGCGTCTCACAAAGTGGACACATGCCATTTCCAGGACCATTATGCTTAGCCATTTCAACGCCTTGCGAGATTTTTCAGGATTATTTTGTTCACCTTTCAAATTTGCACGGAAGTTGTCAATGGAAACAATGAGTTTGAACTGTTAAGAAATGATCCTAGCTCACTTGGTTACAGGTGTGGATATATAACCCAGCCACTCAGGTTAATGCCCTGACATACTCATATTTGGATTCTTATTATTTAAAATATTAATATAGGGGCTGCGGTATTGTATTCCTTTCAAAAGTTAGTTCAAAACAAGGGAGCAAAAATAATATACTCC
Source organism: Avena sativa (assembly GCA_916181665.1). Taxonomy (NCBI): domain Eukaryota; kingdom Viridiplantae; phylum Streptophyta; class Magnoliopsida; order Poales; family Poaceae; genus Avena; species Avena sativa. The sequence goes on along the minus strand of OV702282.1, from coordinate 442,055,269 downwards.
CTCTAATCCTAAATAAGTGTCGAGTGTTTAGTTTGAACATTGATTAAAAAGTACTATATCATCGACACTTATTATGGATCGGAGGGAGTACTTTGACATGCATCGGATAATCAACCCATAACTACAAATCATGAAATTTTGAGATAGAAGGTTTTTATATGATAGAAGATTTAATTGTATATTAAGATGTGAACATAATTCACAAATCTAACACCGATATATTATTAAAAAAATTAAAAGACCACGGCCAAAGCTAGTATATAGAGCGCATCTGACTGAAATTTCAGAATTTTGAGTCACTCCCATGACCACAAATAAAAAGAGTCATTGCACTAAGAAAAAGGTTCAGCTGAAAAGAACAAAAAAGACTGACAAGGTTAGAGTGCAATTGGAAATATTACATAAGTAAACATAAAATTAATAAATAATAAAAAATTGCTCCAAGTTATGAGAAATGACTGAAACTTCACAAAAAGGAGTATAATACTATCCGAAAAATGGTTTCAACTTCAGAAAAATGGCTGTCTTCTCTCGCAGCCCGGCCAAGATAGGGCTTCGGGATATCAGGAGTAGGGACTCATGGACTGGCTGGCATTGCGTCTACGCGAAATGTCTATGAAAAACTACGTGTGCCAGTGAACACATTATAGGGTGCAAGTCACGCATTAATAAAAATAGGGAAATGCATGTGCCAGTGGAACATGGGTCATTAACTTACTGACAACGTACTGAATGTACAATCTCGTACGCGTGCTAGTTTGCATGAATATAATGATCACGATTTTGACGACGACACTTGACTTGACACGTAACACTCACTACAGGAAAGAACTAAGGTGTCAACGGCCGGCCGGCTACGCCGACGGCCAAATGTCGGGGCCGTCGTCGTAGCTACCTTCCCTGGCCAGCTGATCAGCCTGGCCGTCGGCGTAGGTGACGGTGCCGAGGGTAGCCGTCGGCGTAGTACAGAGGGCTGTGCCGACGGTGGCCCTCGGCATAAGTACAGCCCTCGGTGTAGCTCCAGTTTAGACACGGCGATGGAAACGGCGTTAGGCAGATGGGTTATGCCGATGGCCTGGCCGTCGGCACAGCTCTTTGAAAAATGTTGTTTGGTCTGTGCCGACGGCTTAGCCGTCGGTGTAGGCCTCCAGATTTTTTTCCTTTTATCTCATTATTTTTTGAAAAATCATAACTAAATTATTCTAGTTCAAAAACGATCCAAACAACGTGAAACCTTCGCGTGGTGTCATATTATGTGACATAGTTATAAGGAAAAATATCAAACTTGGTATATTGATTATGTCTCAAAAAACCTTCACAAAATGACCTATCTCGTTCGAGGTTTCTTGGCTTTCGGGTCAAATGACCAATGTTATGTCTAGAATGAAGGCATAGTTTGTAATAATGTGTCCATATTGTACATAAGTGTGCATCATGGGATGGCGAACAATGTTTTAGGAGGAAGTTTTCCTTTTTGTCGCACCAAAAAGCCGTTTTCTATTTTTCGAGTGTAAAAAAATGGACGGTTTTGTGAAGCAACCACCAAATGGCTAATTCAAAATACTACCGTAACATTTTTCAAAAATACTAAACCACCTTACATGGATAATGTCATAACAGGGGGATCTCAAACATTTCCGTCTATTCCTGGTAAAAAGACAAATTCCTGCCAAATCGGCAGGATGTGGGTCAGATATGACCTATAGGTACATGATCGGATGCTCATGATTTTTTATAAAAATCATTTTTAGGTTCAAAATGTGTTGTTTCATCATAGATCCACTTCAAGTTTAGCGAGTCTCAGCCCCGAGCTAAGAATCTTCATGCCCGCCCTTGGATAAAGTTTAACGATAGTTTAAAACGGGCATTATAAATTCAAAAACGATCCAAACAGCATGAAACCTTTGCGTGGTATCATATTATGTGACATAGTTAGAAGGAAAAATAACAAACTTGGTATATTGATTATGTCTCAAAAAAACCTTCACAAAATGACCTATCTCGTTCGAGGTTTCTTGGCTTTCGGGTCAAATGACCAATGTTATGTCTAGAATAAAGGCATAGTTTGTAATAATGTGTCCATATTGTACATAAGTGTGCATCATGGGATGGTGAACAATGTTTCAGGAGGAAGTTTTCCTTTTCGTCGCACCAAAAAGCCGTTTTCCATTTTTCGAGTGCAAAAAATGGACGGTTTTGTGAAGCAACCACCAAATGGCTAATTCAAAATACTACCGTAACATTTTTCAAAAATACTAGACCACCTTACATGGATAATGTCATAACAGGGGGATCTCAAACATTTCCGTCTATCCCTGGTAAAAAGATAAATTCCTGCCAAATCGGTAGGATGTGGGTCAGATATGAACTACAGGTACATGATCGGATGCTCATGATTTTTTATAAAAATCATTTTTAGGTTAAAAATGTGTTGTTTCATCATAGATCCACTTCAAGTTTAGCGAGTCTCAGCCCCGAGCTAAGAATCTTCATGCCCGCCCTTCGATAAAGTTTAACGATAGTTTAAAACGGGCATGATAAATTCAAAAACGATCCAAACAACATGAAACCTTTGCATGGTGTCATATTATGTGACATAGTTAGAAGGAAAAATAACAAACTTGGTATATTGATTATGTCTCAAAAAAACCTTCACAAAATGACCTATCTCGTTCGAGGTTTCTTGGCTTTCGGGTCAAATGACCAATGTTATGTCTAGAATGAAGGCATCGTTTGTAATAATGTGTCCATATTGTACATAAGTGTGCATCATGGGATGGCGAACAATGTTTCAGGAGGAAGTTTTCCTTTTCATCACACCAAAAAGCCGTTTTCCATTTTCCGAGTGGAAAAAATGGACGGTTTTGTGAAGCAACCACCGAATGGCTAATTCAAAATACTACCGTAACATTTTTCAAAAATACTAGACCACCTTACATGGATAATGTCATAACAGGGGGATCTCAAACATTTCCGTCTATCCCTGGTAAAAAGACAAATTTCTGCTAAATCCGCAGGATGTGGGTCAGATATGAACTACAGGTACATGATCGGATGCTCATGATTTTTTATAAAAATCATTTTTAGGTTCAAAATGTGTTGTTTCATCATAGATCCACTTCAAGTTTAGCGAGTCTCAGCCCCGAGCTAAGAATCTTCATGCCCGCCCTTCGATAAAGTTTAACGATAGTTTAAAACGACCATTATAAATTCAAAAACGATCCAAACAGCATGAAATCTTTGCGTGGTGTCATATTATGTGACATAGTTAGAAGGAAAAATAACAAACTTGGTATATTGATTATGTCTCAAAAAAACCTTCACAAAATGACCTATCTCGTTAAAGGTTTCTTGGCTTTCGGGTCAAATGACCAATGTTATATCTAGAATGAAGGCATAGTTTGTGATAATTGTCCATATTGTACATATGTGTGCATCATGGGATGGTGAACAATGTTTCAGGAGAAAGTTTTCCTTTTCGTCGCACCAAAAAGCCGTTTTCCATTTTCCGAGTGCAAAAAATGGACGGTTTTGTGAAGCAACCACCAAATGACTAATTCAAAATAATACCATAACATTTTTCAAAAATACTAGACCACCTTAAATGGATAATTTCATAACAGGGGGGATCTCAAACATTTCTGTCTATCCCTGGTGAAAAAGACAAATTCCTGCCGAATCAGTAGGAAGTGTGTCAGATATGTACTACAGGTACATGATCGGATGCTCATGATTTTTTACAAAAATCATTTTTAGGTTCAAAATGTGTTGTTTCATCATAGATCCACTTCAAGTTTAGCGAGTCTAAGCCTCGAGCTAAGAATCTCCATGTCCGTCCTTTGACAAAGTTTAACGATAGTTTAAAACGGGCATTATAAATTCCAAAACGATCCAAATAATATGAAACCTTCGCGTTGTGTCATATTATGTGACATAGTTAGAAGGAAAAATATCAAACTTGGTATATTGATTATGTCTCAAAAAAACCTTCACAAAATGACCTATCTCGTTCGAGGTTTCTTGGCTTTCGGGTCAAATGACCAATGTTATGTCTAGAATGAAGGCATATTTTGTGATAATGTGTCCATATTGTACATAAGTGTGCATCATGGGATGGCGAACAATGTTTCAGGAGAAAGTTTTCCTTTTCGTCGCACCAAAAAGCCGTTTTCCATTTTCCGAGTGCAAAAAACTGACGGTTTTGTGAAGCAACCACCAAATGGCTAATTCAAAATACTACCGTAACATTTTTCAAAAATACTAGACCACCTTATATGGATAATGTCATAACAGGGGGATCTCAAGCATTTCCGTCTATCCCTGATGAAAAAGACAAATTCCTGCCGAATCGGTAGGAAGTGGGTCAGATATGAACTACAGGGACATGATCGGATGCTCATGATTTTTCACAAAAATCATTTTTAGGTTCAAAATCTGTTGTTTCATCATAGATCCACTTCAATTTTAGCAAGTCTCAGCCCCGAGCTAAGAATCTTTATGCCCGCCCTTCGACAAAGTTTAATGATAGTTTAAAACGGGCATTATAAATTCAAAAACGATCCAAACAACATGAAAACTTCGTGTGGTGTCATATTATGTGACATAGTTATAAGGAAAATATCGAACTTGGTATATTGATTATGTCTTAAAAAACCTACACAAAATGACCTATCTCGTTCGAGGTTTCTTGGCTTTCGGGTCAAATGACCAATGTTATGTCTAGAATCAAGGCATAGTTTGTGATAATGTGTCCATATTGTGCATAAGTGTGCATGATGGGATGGCGAACAATGTTTCAGGAGGAAGTTTTCCTTTTCGTCGCACCAAAAAGCCGTTTTCTATTTTCCGAGTGCAAAAAACTGACGGTTTTATGAAGCAAGCACCAAATGGCTAATTTAAAATACTACCGTCACATTTTTCAAAAATACTAGACCACCTTACATGGATAATGTCATAACAGGGGGATCTCAAACAAGGCATCGCAAGTCATTCAGTCTTATGGTTCCTCATTATCTGCATATGGTCTTTTTTTCTTAGGTGCTCATTTTGTCTGGGCCTTCAGTTTAATGTTTTTATTCAGCGGCCGTGGTTATTGGCAAGAACTCATTGAATCTATCGTTTGGGCTCATAACAAATTGAAAGTTGCTCCTGCTACTCAGCCTAGATTCCGTCTATCCCTGATGAAAAAGACAAATTTCAGCCGAATTGATAGGAAGTGGGTCAGATATGAACTACAGGTACATGATCGGATGCTCATGATTTTTTACAAAAATCATTTTTAGGTTCCAAATATGTTGTTTCATCATAGATCCACTTCAAGTTTAGCGAGTCTCAGCCCCGAGTTAAGAATCTTTATGCGTGTCGTTTTAAACGGGCAAATGAAATTATGATAAGAATCACGGCATAGTTTGTGATAAGTTTATATTGATATCATATTTGGATTCCTCTCATTTTTGTAATCAATTTAGACATATTATTTGCCGAATTACGATTTACATATTTAAATATATTAATTATTCCATATTAAATAAAAATACAAAAAAATAAAATCTTTATATTTTATTTGAATTCAATAATATTTTTTACTTATTCATTGTTGTTTACTTAAATAATTGCTTATAATTTCCAAAAATACAACCATGTGACATGATGATATAAAAGTTAATAGGAATGATATCATAGTATTGACAACAATGTGTAAATTGCTTTGCGGGAAGAGATTCTGAAGGAACGAGGAAGTTAAGCGTGCTAGAGCTGGAGTAGTGCTAGGATGAGTGACCGAATAGGAACTTTGACTAATACTGCAATTTAATCAATTATTAACTATAAATAGTCTTAAAATGATTAAAACGAGAGATTAAGGAGTCAAACAATTCAAAGATTAAAAAAAATAAAAAAAAATTAGGCCAGGCCGTCGATGTAGCTTCAGGCTGGACCGTTATCGAAGACGGCGTTGACCGACATGCGAGGTCCGCTGAAAGACGCTATGCCGAGGGGGGATGACTGTGCCGACAGCCACGGAGCTGTGCCGACGAAGACGTACGCCGAGGGGGCTACGCCGACGGACACCGTCGGCACAGCCTATATCGACGGCAATTTGGAGCTGTGCCGTCGGCAGCCGGCCGTCGGCGTAGCGAATCTTTCCTGTAGTGATTGTTTGTTTGGCCCAAAAAATAAGTCACACTGCTCACTGTCGCGCCTCTCACGTACTAGCTCTACCAACCAATTTATATATCGATCAAGCTGGTGGGAGAGATTTTCTTCTTGCTCACACACCCACCCGCGTGCCACAGAGATCATCTTCGTGCTCGAGGGGTCCCTCGACGTCGGCTTTGTCACCACCGGTGGCTACCTCTACGCCCGTACCATCTGCAAGGGCGAGGTCTTCGTCTTCCCCCGAGGCCTTGTCCACTTCCAGAAGAACAATGGCGGCGGGCCGGCCGTGGCCATATCGGCATTCAACAGCCAGCTTCCTCGCATGCAATGGTGGTGAGTGTCCACCGACGTTCTGGTCAGGGCGCTCCAAATCGACGTTGGCATCGTTGAGGCCATCAAGTCCAAGTTCCCTACCAAGTACTAGACTCATGATGCACGCGGTTGGTTGGATCTGCTCTGTCTACGTTCGTACGTGTTGCTGTGCAAATAACGAGGAGGACCCTGTAAAAGTTTAGTTTCTGACTTTCTGTTCATTTATATTTATTGTGGCTTTTCTTTTGTGGGGTCCGTGTATTAATTGTGAAGGAACCTCTCGCAGTTTGACAGTGAACTGTTCATTTGTATGTGTTCATTATTATGAATGGTCGAATTTATCCAATTGCTTGGATTTTTTATTCTTCGTAACGCAAGTTTGTACTATTTGTCATAGAACGTCAGAACAGGCCCGTCCACAGCCACGTGCAAGCTGATCAGGTCGACGATCCGCACTTCCTCAGGCCTGCAGATCTCCTGGATTCCGAACCACGCGTGAGATTGACGCTAATCCATAGGCAGAGGCGAGATCATTCGAAGGTTCAATCACAAATTGATCTTTCGATCGATTGTGGTCGAGTGTGGAAACCTATGGCCTTAACAAGCGGGGGCATTTAGTCTATGGCTGTCGTTCGTGCATGGTAGAGATGAGATCCATCTACAGACTTCAAAAATGGTGGCAGCGATCCCGGCATGTATTGGATGCTGCGAGCTCTCAGACTCACGGTGTGTCTTTTAATCCTTTCTCGTCCTGTTTTGGTCTCGTCAGTTTATGCAGTGTTGCTTGCCGTTGATTCCGACCGTTTGTGTCGTTTTCTTTTTTACTCTTTTCGAAATTAGGAATGCGCAACGAGAAGTGTATATGGGTTATTCTCCCTTCCACGATTGATGTGCTCCTGTCAGTGTGGAGATGTTGTAATTAACTAACGTTTTGGGTAAAGCCGTAAAGTTTGATCGTCAGAGAGTAACATCATGCAAGTAGTATATACTACAATGTACTCATATACTTTTTTCTCTTTTGCCAACAAAGCCTCTAAAAATACATTCAACCATGAATGGAGTCTGTTCCGTTACTGGCTTCGAGCACAAGACCCTCTGTGCGCCCTTGCCCACTTCATCTCTTCGTGTTCCTCCTTTCGGTCGCCTCGACACTTGGAGACAATTACTGAAGGCCGAAGCCATCACGCCATCCTCCAATTTTCCATCATGCGGCATCAGCATCAAATATATTGTTTATATCGATTTTTAAAATTTAGGGCCCTATTTGCATTTTGCACCAGGCCCCGAATTTCTGAAGACGGCCCAAGACCACTAGTGCAGAGCCCCCCCTTTAACTCCGGTTGGGAGGGCCCTCTAACAGCGGTTCCCCAACCGCTGTTGAGGGTTCGGTGTTAGAGGGGGGGCCCTTTAACACCGGTTCTTATACGAACCGGTGTTAAAGGGTGGCGCACGTGGGGCTGCAGCAGGCCTCAGGCCCCCCCCCCCCCTTTAACACCGGTTCGTATCGTATCTGGAACCGGTGTTAAAGGTTCTTCTGCCGCGGCAGAGATTTAGGCCGTTTTCTTGCCGCGGCAGAACTCTGCCGCGGCAGGAAAACGGCCTAAATCTCTGCCGCGGCAGACTTCTGCCTCTGCCCCGTTCTGGGCGTATTTCTGCGGGAGGGGGGAGGGAGCGAGGGGAAATCAATCGGGAGCGGTATACTTATAAATCGTCATCGGTACATACGAGTACATGAATAATTAAGCAAATATCATTATACACAAACATCGTCATCGGCACATACATCGTCATCGGCACATACATCGTCATCGTTCATTTTGGTGGATATCTAAAGAGTTCTCCGCCAGGCGTGACGACCTCATCAAGTATGAACCCCGCCAATTCCTCTTGAATGGCTCGTATGCGTTTAAATGGTAGGAGTTGGTCCCGCATCCGTTCGATCTGAATATATATGAAGAATGGACCGTCAATATATATATAAGAATAAAACTCAACACAATTGATGGTAATAAAATAATATTGTGGACTTTGTTTACTTACTCTAAGTTGTTCTAGTGCGGCTTGGCCTGTCGCACATATCGTGTTGCGAATGAATTCGCAAACATAGTACCCACATAAGTTATTGCCGTGTCCCTGATGCGCGCACTTTACGAGAATAGAGAGTTCAATCAAAATAATAATCAATAAAGCATGATATAATGGAATTGGAAGCTAGCTAGTATTACTTACATTTTGGTCTACAAATTTTAGTTCTTCTGACCATTCACCCACGGCCCTGCCCGTGAACATTTTCCAAACCCTGTCCGACAAAGAAAATGGATAAAGGAGTAATTAATTACTTATTGTCACGAAAGTTGCCGATCTAGTGCGATAATATGATTGAAATTACCTCTGGAGCATCTCTCTAAAGTCTGCCCATAGCTCTTTTTCTTTTCGTAACGAGTCCATGACAAGGACTTTTCCTGAGTCGGGTTGAATGACTAGCAGAATAAAGTGGAACCTACGCACGCATAACTCATCATCAGTTACACTTAACATCGAGTAAGCCGAAACAGAATGTGTACAAGAGAGAGGGTAACAGTACTCACGAGAAGTTGTAAGGCAATATTATTTCCCTTTTGGTTTGTTGTCTCAGTAAAGACTTTAGCAAGTAATCTTCTGTTTGCCCGGGTTTGTCTCTTACCACTTCTTCATGAACTCTATTTGGGTCAACGAACCCAATGTCAAAAGGGCCTCCTTTCATGCATTCCATAACCTTTTTCCTGCATAATAGTATATACATATATGGTGAGCATATATATATATACATGCAATTAATGAAGTGAATGAGATGAGATAAAAATTACAGAAATAGTACTTACACACAATAAAGGCTGATGGCAGATTTGTCGAGTTCCTTCTGATTGAATAGAAAATGCAAGTCTTGAATGTTGAAGTCGATCGCGTCGTCTCCGCACAAGAAAATCTGATCTCTTATATGCGCCGTGATCCATTCTTCTTTTCTCGTCTTGCAGAAATGAAGGTACCACTTGTGCAATTTTCGCATCTTTGTTGGTAGATTCTTGAGCTCCTCTTTCTTGACTAGATTCTTCCCATACTTCCATGGCTGTATGGGGTTGACATCGCATTTGGGCAAGTTGTCTCCCATGACGTTCAAGTATGCAATGTAAGTCATCCCCATCTCATTGGCCTTTCTTTGTAGCTCTGCCTCGTAATCATCTACGGGAGGAGCGTCCCGTTTGTCAAACATTTGGAGCGGGGCGCATGATTGGTTTTCCTGCTCTCCGAGCATGGGAACTGTTTTCTGGGGTGCCTCACGACTGCTACTTTCAGTCTCCCTACGGCGCCTTGCATCCGCCTTCAAAATCTGGCGCTCGTAGTCCGGCACAAGTGGGGTTTCAGGTTTCAAAAGATTTTTGTTAAACTTCTCCACCACCGCCGGATCTATTTTCTCCTTTGGCTCGGCCCGTCTAGGTGCAAAGAATTTCTTGACCTGTTCTCCCGAGATCCTATTGGTCTCCTCGTCGCTGCGATTCACGGTAAAACCGGCAATGGCTTGGCGGAAGGCTGCGGGACGTAGTTTTTTGAACTCTTTGGCGTACGGTTTCCTGCGGATTTCTTTGTGGCAGTGCTGCTGATGCTCCTCGTGGCAGTGCTCTTCCGCTTACGCTGAGGAGATGGCTGAAGCACCGGAGATGGCTGACGGGCCGGAGATGGCTGCCGCGCAGGAGATGGCTGACGGGCCGGAGATGGCTGCCGCGCAGGAGATGGCTGACGGGCCGGAGATGGCTGCCGCGCAGGAGATAGCTGAAGCGGCTCAGACTGCTGACGCTGCGGAGACGGCGGGGGTGCCAGTGACCTCCAATTTGGAAGCACAATGTGTTCCTTCTTCCAAAGAATGGTTGTTTTCACTGCAAATTTGAGTTGAGTTTCCCCTTCACCTGTAGCATGGTCAAGCTGTGCTTCCTCATATTCCTTCACAACCTCATCCACCCCGACAATAGCATAGCCATCTGGAATCGGTCGGCAGTGGTAAGTTCCACCAGCTACAGGAGGTAAGGCATAGCCGACAGCCACCTTAATGGATAAGCCCATTAATCTCACATGCAGCTCAGCGTGTTCGCTCTCCGTGATCTCATCAACGGGGTATCGAGGACCCGTCATTTCAAGCGTTGGCTGCACGTTCTCCGTGGAAGCCACACTGCTTTTCCGCGCAGAGTCTGGGCCGCGGGCAGCTTCCAATGCAGGCTCTTCATGCCGCTGAGATGGGCCGGTAGCTTGATGGCTCTGTTGTGCATTCACTTGCGTCTGCAGCGCCGCAAGTGCATGTTCTATCTGTGTCATCCGCTCTGTACGCTCTTTTTCTTTTCTGCCGCGCCATATGTAAGGGTCGCTCCAGTCGGCAAACCCATCCTTCCACGTCATACCCCCTGTGCCTCGTGCATGTCCAGGGTGTTCTTTTTTACCGATGGCGCGTGTGAGCTGGTCATTCTCTCTGTCGGGATGGAAGGTCCTGGCGGATGTTTCCTCGTATGCCGTGATGAGTTCAGTGACGGGTTTGGCAAGGATGGTTGGGAAGATACACAGTCCTGTTTCTGGGTCCAACCTTGCCCCGATTCCGTAGAACCAAGTCTTTGCACGTAGGTCCCACCCTTCTGTCTGGGGTGTGATCCCTCTCTCGCGCAGGGCCCTCTCAGCTTCCTCCCACTTAGGCCTCTGAGATATGTAGCCACCTGACCCCGTCCTCTGGTGATATTCCTTCTTCAGGGCATTAAGCGTATTGGTTTCTGACCTCTTTTTAGCTATAGCACTTTTTTTATATGTCTCAAATTCGGGCCAGTGAGGTCTTATCTTCGCATAATATGCGTCTTCGAAATCTGGAGTCTCGCCAGCTTTGACAAATTTGTTCAATTTTGTCTTCCAGTTGCGAAAAGCCTCAGCCATCTTCTTTAGAGTCCACTCTTTGACCTTTTTCTTTATAACCGGGTTGTTTTCATCCTCCTCTGGCGGAAGGGTGAAATTTACCAACAACGAATTCCAAAGCGTTTCTTTGGATCTGTCATCGACAAAGGTACCGTCGCCCTTCTTTGGCTTATTCCAATTTTCAATTATGATTGGGATTTGGTCCCTAACAAGAACTCCAGCCTGACGTATAAATTTGTCTGCGGCCTTCTTGGGCTCCATCGGCCTGCCATCAACACGGACTGCTTCGATCGTGAACTTTGCACGATCTTTCAACCGCTGGCTCGCGCCTCGCTTGCTCTTTTTCGTAGAAGAAGATGGTTGCTGGCTGGTCGATCCAGAGGGCTAAAAGAAGAAAGAAGCGTTAATTAATACATGTAGAAGAAGATTGTTGGTGGAAGTCAGCTGAGGCTTAATCAATGCATATACCTCGCCGGACTTTGTAACCATTAAATTGCGTTCACCGGAGTCTTCATCTTCTCCATGACTAGTACTTGAGCTGTCTTCGTCATGTCCCTCCAAGTTCAGATATTGCGAGGTGTCCTCATCAATAATGTTCTCCATTATTTCTTCTTCTTCAAGGTTTCTACTAAGTGGATCCATAGTTTCTAAAACAATAATATTATCTAGAGTAAGAGTGTAAACATTCAAGTGGACTTGGATTCATACACAAATATACATATTTATTCATACCAAAATACACAAATAAATACACAAATGAGTCAGAGGTCCAATTTGTATACAAGTTTTAATCTATGCATGTAGTACAATTTATCGAGCAAACAAGTTTTAATCAGGATGAGTCAGCAATCATACACGTGGCAGACACGTGGCGCTCACCGGTGGGTTGACGTTGGTCTCGTCGGGCGGCGGTGCTCGTCGGACGGATGCGGCGGTGCTAGCGGCGGGCTCGTCGGGCGGCGGGCGGCGTCGGCGTTTAGGCGTGGCCTATGAGCTCCGAAGCGGTGGCGGCGAGACGCTCCTACACGGGGAAGAGAGCGAGGTGGTCAGTTAGGGTTTAGACTTTCTCCAGATCGCCGCATAACCGATATGATCGAACGGGGGTGTGTAGCCGCGAAAGGGAAATGGGAAAATGTGGCCGTGAAAGAGAGCAATGTCTGGGCGGGAGAGAGAGCGACAGAGCACCGGAATTTGTTCCTAGATGTTGCATGTTGCGATCTCTACACAGGCCGGAGTGGCGTCCAGGTGCGCGAACCGTCGTGTGGATGCATTCGCTGAAAAGGTGTTTCTTGTCGATTTGGAGTAAATTGCACAAAACCACGACAATTGAGTCTATATATTTAAAAAACTACGACAATTAAGGACTGCTTAAAAAAACTACGAATTTTGGAGCTAGAGACTACAAACAACTACAAACTTTGCCTAATCGAACAGTTAGCTAGTTTAATCGCAATTCTGACAGGACAGGCCCACCTCAAGATCATGAGGTGGCAGTCTGGGACGGATCATCTCCCCGACAGCCGTTAGCGTCCCGTTACCTCCATCTGGGTCGTCTTCTTCCTTCATCCATTCACAGAGAGACATGGGAGCAGCCGACGAGCTGGGGCGAGCCACTGAGGCTAAGAGAGCGCGGAACGGCGCGGTCGCCCAGGACCTTCGCGGAGGGCGGCGTGGTCACGGAGGCGCGCGGGGACAGGAGACGAGCTCGCGCAGGAGGAGGCATGCGGCACATGACCAGGCGCCACCGGGCACGCGCGAGCGAGGCGGAGGTCCAGGGAGAGCGCTTGATAGGTACGGGAGGAGGAGCTCGAGCTCACGCGGCCAGGCGCGGAGGAGGCGTCGCGGCGGGGACACGGGGAGGCGCATGGGTGGAGGTGCTCCGGCGCGGGGGCGTCGCGGCAATGGGCGACCCTTTACGCTGCGGCACAGAGGGTGGCGCGGAACTGCTGGAGCAGGTGCGAGGTCGCCGGCGCGAAGGAGGGTGTGGAGGCGGACGTGGCCAGGACAGGACGGCGGTGGAGCGAGCGGGTCGGTAAGGATGCGGGGAAGAGAGGGTCGGGGGCGGCGAACCTCGAGCTCCGAGCGGCGGCGGCGAAACGGCGGGTCGAGGGCGGCGAGACGGCGGGTCGGGCTCTGAAGCGGCGGCGGCGAGACGGCGGGTCGGGGGCGGCGCTTCTATCTGTTCTCGATCGATCTGGCTCAGTGGGGGAAGAAAGGACGAAGGGGAGGAAGGTGAAATAAATACACCCCCCCTTTAACACCGGTTCGTGGCTGGAACCGGTGTTAAAGGGGGGGCGTTTCCCGCGCGCATTTATTACCCCCCCCCCCTTTAACACCGGTTCGTGGCAGGAACCGGTGTTAAAGGGGGGTGGGTGCGCGCGGGAAACGAAATAAATGCCCCCCCTTTAACACCGGTTCCTGTCTAGAACCGGTGTTAAAGGGGGGGCATTTATTTCATGCATTAAAGGGGCTTTTTTAATTCAAAAAATATGATATGAATTTAGAAAATTCATATCTTTTTCATTTCAACTCAGAAAAATATGAATAATATATCATAATTTTCAGAAAAATAATATCTATCCATTCATGTAAATCATTTTATATTTACTTTACATGAATTTTTTAAAAATAATTAAAACACTTATTTCATGCATTAAAGGGGCTTTTTTAATTCAAAAAATATGATATGAATTTAGAAAATTCATATCTTTTTCATTTCAACTCAGAAAAATATGAATAATATATCATAATTTTCAGAAAAATAATATCTATCCATTCATGTAAATGATTTTTATTAGATCAAATCATATTTTAATGCCGCATCTTTTGTATTAACATTTTTGAATTGATTGGATATTTAAATGTCGCATCTTTTGTATACACTTGAATCTCACCAAGCCTCTCTCAACTTGCATTGTTTTTTGATCAATGTGTTGGTGGTTTTTTGAATTAGCCATTTGGTGGTTGCTTCACAAAACCGTCCGTTTTTTATGCTCGGAAAATGGAAAATGCCTTTTTGGTGCGATAAAAAGGAAAAATCCTCTTGCAAACTATGCCTTGATTCTAGCCATAACATTGGTCATTTGACCCGAAAGCCAAGAAACCTCGAATGAGATAGGTCATTTTGAGACAGTTACATAAAGCCGAACTGGAACTGAAAATTAAGATACATAAAAGAACTGAAAATTAAGATACATGGCCAGATTAAGTAACAATCGGCCGAACTGGAACTGAAAATTAAGATACATAAAAGAACTGAAAATTAAGATACATGGCCAGATTAAGTAACAATCGGCCGAACTTGTTTCGGAATGTTGGAGTGATTCAGTCATGCTCCTGCCTACACCTGTAATACTCGCCACTGTAGTCGTCGTACTCGCCGCCGCCGTCATCGCTGTCGTCGTCGGGGTCGCCGTAATTGAACCTCTGGAGAGTACGCGTGGGCTGGACTTGAGGGTAGCGCGTGGGCTGGACTTGAGGGTAGCGCAGACGGGGGTTAGAGTTGGCGGCAGTGTCATAGGCCATGACGCTCTGGAGAGTCCGACCGCGCCACCATAGCCGACGGCCGGCCTCGTTGAAGTTAGGAGGAGGTGGGCCGTCCTCCTCGTGCCTGGCGAGCGCCCTCTCATGCCGATCCACGAAGAAGGCTTCCCAAGTAGGGAAATAGTCGGGATGCCATCTGGGATTCCTCCGCTGCTCCGGCGTGAGCTCGAAGTAGTAGTGGTTCGTGATGGCCATCCGGCGCGCCACACCTAGAGGGACAGGAGGAACCGGCACGCCTCCGACACTCAGCATCCAGCCGACGGGGACACAGTAGCCCGGCGGGCAGGGGTAGTTCGAGGCGCAAAGCGCCTCCGCCTCCCTGGGGGTTAGTGCTATGGTGGAAGCCATGGGAAAGAGTGATGAGGTTGCAGATATGAGTCTAGAGATGTGCAATGACAATGGAGGCCAACCCCCTACATATATATATAGTGAACTAGCGGGAAGAACTGGAGGGAAGAACTGGCGGGAAGAAAAATGGCGGGAAGAAAAATGGCGGGAAGAACTGGCGGGAAGAAAAATGGCGGGAAGGAAAATGGCGGGAAGAAAAATGGCGGGAAAAAATGGCGGGATGAACCTTTAGTCCCGGTTGGAGACACCAACCGGGACTAAAGATGAACCTTTAGTCCCGGTTGGAGACACCAACCGGGACAAAACACGAGTCAGCACTAATAATAGGGGTGAGTGCATGTCGACATTATGTCGTGCGGCGTGTACCTTGTCCCGGATGGTGTCACCAACCGGGACTAAAGATGAACCTTTAGTCCCGGTTGGAGACACCAACCAGGACTAATAATAGGGGTGAGTGTCGACATTATTTTGTAAGTGTCAACACTATGTCGAGCTGCTTGTACTATAAATAGGCATCCTTGTGAGTCCAGTCCTCCAGCCAGTTTGAGGCAGGGACACCACTACGGCCAGTTTCAGGGAGATGTCGACGGAGCCCAGTCCTCCGGCATCTCCGAGAAACTGGTCATAGAGGCACTCCCTAATATGTGAAATTAGTTAGCTCCCTGGTGTATTGATCTAGTTAGAGAAGTTACAAAGCTGCAAGATGGTTTTCGAGAGCAGGGACACCACTACGGCCAGTTTCAGGGAGATGCCGACGGAGCCTAGTCCTCCGGCATCTCCAAGAAACTGGTCATAGAGGCACTCCCTAATATGTGACCGCGCGCGTTTGGAGATCAGATCTTAATGGTAAGTACGAATCGGGACAACTTCTTCTCATAGTCCCGGTCCATCCACAAAACATGACTAACACTCAAGACATGTATTAATATTAAAAACATGAACTAGAGTTACATAATATGAGCATGAACTTCTTGGCATATGCCCTTCCTTATGATCGCTTCAGACGTAACCATGGAGCATCTTCTTTACTTAACGGAATGCTTGGGTCAGTTTTCACTGTGAAGGGCGGAATTTCATCAAACTTATTATAATCTTCTGACATATCTGTCTTGTCCTCGATTCCCACGATGTTTCTTTTCCCTGAAAGAACTATGTGACGCTTTGGCTCATCATATGATGTATTCGTTTGCATATTTTTTCTTTTTTTTGGTCTGGAGGACATGTCCTTCACATAGAAAACCTGAGCCACATCATTGGCTAGGACGAATGGTTCGTCTAAGTTCTTCATAAGATTGTTGAGATCCACCGTTGTCATTCCGTACTGCTTCTCTACCTCAACCCCTCCTCCTGTTAGCTTGACCCATTTGCATCGAAACAAGGGGACCTTAAAATTAGGTCCATAGTCAAGTTCCCATATCTCCTCTATGAACCCATAATACGTGGTCTTTTGCCCATTGTCTTCTGCTGCATCGAAGCGGACACCACTGTTTTGGTTGGTGCTCTTTTTATCTTGTCCTATCGTGTAAAATGTATTCCCATTTATCTCGTACCCTTGGAAAGTACATACAGTCGAAGACGGTGTCCTGGCCAACAAGTACAGCTGATCCCCAATAGTGGTGTTATTCGTGAGAAGTCTTTGCAGCCAGTCGCCAAAACTCGCCATGTGTTCACTTATAATCCATTCATCAGACTGCCCCGGGTGTTTGAGGCGTATTAAATTCTTGTGTTCATTGATATACGGGGCAACCAAGATAGATCTTTGTAAAACCGTGTAGTGTGCTTGATTGAGAGAATGCCCGTCCCTACATATCATTGCTTTACATCCTAGGGTGCCTTTTCCACGCAGTCTCCCCTCATGTCGTGATTCTGGAACACCAATCGCCTTAAGGTCAGGAATAAAATCAACACAGAACTCAATGACCTCCTCTGTTACATAGCCCTTGGAGATGCTTCCTTCTGGCCTAGCACGGTTATGAACATATTTCTTTAAGACTCCCATGTACCTCTCAAAGGGGAACATATTGTGTAGAAATACAGGACCGAGAATGGCAATCTCTTCTACTAGGTGAACCAGGAGATGCGTCATAATATTGAAGAAGGATGGTGGGAACACCAACTCAAAGCTGACAAGACATTGGGCCACATCTGTTTGTAACCCTGGTAGGCTTTCTGGATCGATTACCTTCTGAGATATTGCATTGAGGAATGCACATAGCTTCACAATGGGTACTCGAACATTTTCAGGTAGAAGCCCCCTCAATGCAATCGGAAGCAATTGTGTCATAATCACGTGGCAGTCATGAGACTTCAGGTTTTGGAATTTTTTCTCTGCCATATTTATTATTCCCTTTATATTCGACGAGAAGCCAGACGGGACCTTGATACTGCTCAGACATTCAAAAAAGATTTCCTTCTCTGCTTTGGTAAGAGCGTAGCTGGCAGGAGTTAAGTGGCATCGTTTACCCTTCTCGTTCTCAGGATGCATAGGCTCTTCAGGGGCCTTCAGACGTTGCTGGTCCTGTCGTGCTTCCGGTGTATCTTTTGTCTTCCCATACACTCCTAGAAAGCCTAGCAGGTTCACGCAAACATTCTTCGTCACGTGCATCACGTCGATTGAAGAGCGGACCTCTAAGACTTTCCAATAGGGTAGGTCCCAAAATATAGATTGCTTCTTCCACATGGGCGCGTGTCCGGCATCGTCATTCGGAACAGATAGACTGCCAGGACCTTTTCCAAAGATTACTTCTAGGTCCTTGACCATACCAAATACCTCCTCACCGGTACGGAGGACAGGCTTCCTCCGGGGTTCTGCCAGACGTTTGAAATGCTTGCCTTTCTTTCTTACTGGATGCAGGTTCGGAAGAAATCGGCGATACCCTAGGTACACAACCTTCTTACATTTATCCAAATATACACTTTCAGTATCATCTAAACAGTGTGTGCATGCATTGTATCCCTTGTTTGTCTGCCCTGAAATGTTACTAAGAGCAGGCCAATCATTGATGGTTACGAAAAGCAATGCTCGTAGGTCAAATGGCTCCCCTTTGTGCTCATCCCACATACGTACACCTGGTTTGGCCCACAGCTGTAAAAGTTCTTCAACTAATGGCCTTAGGTACACATCAATGTCGTTGTCGGGTTGCCTCGGGCCTTGGATGAGCACTGGCATCATAATGAACTTCCTCTTCATACACAACCAAGGAGGAAGGTTATAGATACATAGGGTCACAGGCCAGGTGCTGTGACTGCAGCTCTGCTCACCAAAAGGATTCATGCCGTCTGTACTTAGACCAAACCTTAAGTTCCTTGCGTCACGTGCAAAGTCCGGGTACTCTCGCTCGACTTTTCTCCACTGTGACCCATCAGCGGGGTGTCTCAACATCGCGTCTTTCTTACGGTCTTCCATGTGCCATCGCAACAACTTGGCATGCTCTTTATTTCTGAAGAGATGTTTTAACCGTGGTATTATAGGATCATACCACATAACCTTGGCGGGAACCTTCTTCCTAGGGGCCTCGCCCTCAACATCGCCAGGATCGTCTCGTCTGATCTTATACTGCAGTGCAGTGCATACCGGGCATGCATCCAAATTCTCGTACTTCTCACCGCGGTAGAGGATGCAGTCATTAATGCAGGCATGTATCTTCTGCACGTCTAATCCTAGAGGGCAGACAACCTTCTTTGCTTGGTATGTACTGTCAGGCAACTCATTATTTCTTGGAAGAAGATTCTTCATTTTTACCAACAACTTTGAAAATGCGCTGTCAGTCACACCATTCTCTGCCTTCCATTGCAGCAAATCCAGTGTGGCACCTAGCTTTTTGTGGCCATCTTCGCAAGTTGGATACAACAATGTTTTGTGATCCTTTAACATCTGCTCCAGCTTCTCCTTCTCCTTTTCAGTTTCACATTCTTCCTTTGCATCAGTAATGGCCCGACCAAGATCGTCATCAGCGGGCCCATCTGCTCCCTCTTGATCTTCATTATCTACCTCCGTTGCATTATCATCATATTCAGGATACATATTATGATAGTTTTCATCATCCTCTTCTTCTTCGTTGTCTTCCATCACAACCCCTTTTTCTCCGTGCTTGGTCCAACAATTATAGTTGGGCATGAAACCAGATCGAAGCAGGTGGGCGTGAATGGTTCTGGTATTTGAGTAGTCTTTCTTGTTCTGACAGTGAACACACGGACAGCACATAAAACCATTGTGACCACGGTTTGCATTAGCCACAACGATGAAATTTTGGAGGCCCGTAATGTACTCGGAAGTGCGGCGGTCACCGTACATCCATTGCCGATTCATCTGCATTAATATGTAGTATATATCAAAAAATAATAGGGAGATGACCATTTATATATATAGTACATCAATGACACATGAAACTATAGTTGCCGACCTCGACCGAGACGGAAAGAGCAACAAGAAAGCTTATTTTGAGCTCTCGGGCATTTCACCGAACACCTCTAGTGCATATGAAAAAAACACAAACTAGCACTCTTCACACCCTCTTGCTAGGCTCCAAAATGTGAAAGAATGGAAGAGTGGGGTGTGCGTGGGCTGGGGTGGTGTCTTATATAGCCCCCCCCCTTTAACACCGGTTCGTGCCACAAACCGGTGTTAAAGGGGGGGTGCGCGGGCCACTGGTGCAGGGACCTTTAACACCGGTTCGTTCCACGAACCGGTGTTAAAGGGGGGGCTCCTTTAATGCCGCAGAGGCCACGCTGGTACGGCCCCCCCTTTAACACCGGTTCGTAGAAGAACCGGTGTTAAAGCCCATTTTCGGGATCAACAAAAGCCCTCGTTTCCACTAGTGGACTATAGTTGTTCTTATTTTAGTGTCATTTAATCCAACCTAGTACCTGCATATAAGGCCGGGTCTTTCCCCTTTTCAAAAAGAAAAAAATGTTGTTGGCGTATGTGGAAAGGATGTACTTGTGGCTCATACATGGAAAGTCCAATGGTGGTTGTACTACACCATGGGCGTTGAGGCACTAAACATGGAAAAATAAATTAGATAAATAGGATGTCTAATATCCTCTCTTAATCTAAGCTTAGAAAGGAGTGGAGGGATTTAGATTACGCTTGAATTCTTCAAAAGTCTTCATAGGTAGAACCTTGTGAAACCATCAGCCAACTGATCTTTGCTAGATATGAATTTGATCTCGAGTAATTTGGTTGCAACCCTTTCACTCACACAGTGGAAGTCAGTTTCAATGTGTTTTGTGCGAGCATGGAAAACGGTATTTGCGGATCATAGGTGGCGTCGAGATTTTCACACCATACCCAAGGAGTGGCACGAAGAGACACCCCAAGATCACAAAGGAATGTGGTAACCCAATGATCTTATATGTGGCATGCATTGACCATGGCCTTATACTTAGCTCTGGTACTTGTACCTGAGACATTGGCATGTTTTCTATAACTCCAAGAAATAAGATTAGGCACAAAAAAGATTGTAAAACCACCGCCGATTGTCTATCATGTAGACAGCTTGCCTAGTCTGCATCAGAGAAACCACTAAAGAGAGTAGAGGATGACTTTCGAAATGTAAGTCCAACTTTGAGTGTATGTTGAACATAACACAATATTATTTTAGCCGATGTCCAATGTGTTGTAGTGGGAGCATGAAGAAATTGACAAAATTTTATTAATAGAAGAGGACAAGTCTGGACGTGTTTACTTGAGATACTCTAAGGCACCAACAATGCTCCTGTAGTGAGTGCAATCCTCAATCCCAATGTTTGGGAGAAGCATTTTTTGATTAAGGGCTTATTTGATTCATAGGATAGGAAAAGTATAGGAATAGGAAAAACATAGGATTGAGATGTCATGCCAACTTGAATCCTATGAGAATAAGAATTTTATTTGATGTAGCAAAGGAATTTTTCCATGAGGCATGATCTAATGTTTCTTCCCTATAGGAATTGCACTACAAGATTCCTATAGGATTAATTCCTATAGGATATGTTCCTATGAATCAAACAATAACATAGGAAAAATTCCTATAGGATTTAAATCCTACATAATTCCTATGAATCAAACAAGACCTAAGAGGATGGTTTAACACCCTCGTTTCTTACTATTGTAGATTATTCTCCTAGAAGGAGGTGATGTTCACGTCCATACGGACACGCCAGTGGTGATTTTGTCAGTTTTGAATCTCGACGACTCCAATCTTCACTAGGCTTTGTGTGAGAACGTGCTTGTCTTGGTGATCAGTGAGAGTGTGTATGCACATCTAAATTGTACTTATTGTTTCTAAAAAAACTAGTCATTGTTTGATATGTCTAACCAGATCACATCCACGCAAATACTAGTTACTCCCCTTATATACTTCTCTGTTTTAGACTATTTTATAGAATCTAGACTAGAAGACTTCTCATCAAACTTGAGGGGGCATGCAAACCTTAACTGAGTGAGTAACAAGGTAAGAAGTGAGTCTAGCTCACTTGATGAGGAAAGTGGACGCACACCCAGATTCAAGTCCCAATAGATGGATATTTGGGTTCTTATTATTTAAGAACCCACTTTAGAGTCTTCTCCCACTGCATTTCTATCAAAAAAAATTAAGTAACACAATGAAACTGCACAAGTAAGGGAGTGAAATTGCGACAATTACCTAATAAGTAAAAATACACACAGAAAGTTACTAAGCTACACATAAGTGTACGAGATTTACACAAATAGACTAAAACAGAATTGAACATGAAAAAAAACAACGGGGAGTTTCCGCAACATGTTGGGTGTCTATGCCTCATCCAACAGATAATATTGTTCCAAGATTCGTGCCATGCTATTTCACATAGACAGCATACACATGTGCAGTTTCTTCTCCATACAGGCAACCAAATGGACATGGACAGCTCGTCCTCTCGCCCTTTGAACCCCACCCACGCCCTGTCCAGAAATAAGGCAGCAGAGCATTACCACCATATTCAGCTGGCTTTGCGTCCGTCTGTACACAATATATGTACAATGCAAGTGCACAATATACTAGCGTGCAAGTCATAGAAATAAAACGATAGGAAATGCTTGCCGGTTGAACAATCAAAATTGGTGCCATTTTCTCACAACGTACAATTGTATGCATGCAGTATTTTCACTACAGGAAAGAAGTAATGCGCCGACGGCCGGCCGGCTACGCCGACGGCCAAAGGTAGCTGTCTTCCCTGGCCAGCCGACCAGCCCGGCCGTCGGCGTAGATACGGCCGTCGGCGTAGATGACTACGCCGAGGGTAGTAGCGAGGTCTGTGCCGACGGTGACCCTTGGCGTAGATATAGCCCTCGGCGTACCTCCATTTCAGACACGATGACGGAAACGGCGTTAGGCAGCCAAGCTGTGCCAACGGTCTGGCCGTCGGCACAGCTCTTTGAAATTTTTTGTTTGGTCTGTGCCGATGACCAGGCCGTCGGCATAGGCCTCCAGATTTTTTTCTTTTTTCATTATTTTTTGAAAAATCATAACTAAATCATTCTAATTCAGAAAAATACAAATAATATATCAAAATTTGCAGACAAAAATCTATCTATCTACACTCAAATATTACACATTTATAAATAAAAATTAAGTAAAATATAAAACATTATATATAGTTTAAAACGGGCATTATAAATTCAAAAACGATCCAAACAACGTGAAACCTTCGCGTGGTGTCATATTATGTGACATAGTTAGAAGGAAAAATATCAAACTTGGTATATTGATTATGTCTCAAAAAAAACCTTCACGAAATGACCTATCTCGTTCGAGGTTTCTTGACTTTTGGGTCAAATGACCAATGTTATGGCTAAAATGAAGGCATAGTTTGTGATAATGTGTCCATATTATGCATAAGTATGTATCATGGGATGGCGAACAATGTTTCAGGAGGAAGTTTTCCTTTTCGTCGCACCAAAAAGCCGTTTTCCATTTATCGAGTGCAAAAAACGAACGGTTTTGTGAAGCAACCACCAAATGGCTAATTCAAAATGCTACCGTCACATTTTTCAAAAATACTAGACCACCTTACATGGATAATGTCATAACAGGGGGATCTCAAACATTTCCTTCTATCCCTGGTGAAAAGACAAATTCCTGCCGAATCGGCAGGAAGTGGGTCAGATATGAACTACAGGTACATGATCGGATGCTCATGATTTTTTACAAAAATCATTTTTAGGTTCAAAATATGTTGTTTCATCATAGATCCACTTCAAGTTTAGCGAGTCTCATCCCCGATCTAAGAATCCTCATGCCCGTCCTTCGACAAAGTATAACGATGGTTAAAAACGGGCATTATAAATTCAAAAACGATCCAAACAACGTGAAACCTTCGCGTGGTGTCATATTATGTGACATAGTTAGAAGGAAAAATATCAAACTTGGTATATTGATTATATCTCAAAAAAACCTTCACGAAATGACCTATCTCGTTCGAGGTTTCTTGACTTTTGGGTCAAATGACCAATGTTATGGCTAGAATGAAGGCATAGTTTGTGATAATGTGTCCATATTATGCATAAGTATGTATCATGGGATGGCGAACAATGTTTCAGGAGGAAGTTTTCCTTTTCGTCGCACCAAAAAGCCGTTTTCCATTTACCGAGTGCAAAAATAGACGGTTTTGTGAAGCAACCACCAAATGGCTAATTCAAAATGCTACCGTCACATTTTTCAAAAATACTAGACCACCTTACATGGATAATGTCATAACAGGGGGATCTCAAACATTTCCGTCTATCCCTAGTGAAAAGACAAATTCCTGCCGAATCGGTAGGAAGTGGGTCAGATATGAACTACAGGTACATGATCGGATGCTCATGATTTTTTACAAAAATCATTTTTAGGTTCAAAATATGTTGTTTCATCATAGATCCACTTCAAGTTTAGCGAGTCTCAGCCCCGATCTAAGAATCTTCATGCCCGCCCTTCGACAAAATATAACGATGGTTTAAAACGGGCATTATAAATTCAAAAACCATCCAAACAACGTGAAACCTTCGCGTGGTGTCATATTATGTGACATAGTTAGAAGGAAAAATATCAAACTTGGTATATTGATTATGTCTCAAAAAAACCTTCACGAAATAACCTATCTCGTTCGAGGTTTCTTAACTTTTGGGTCAAATGACCAATGTTATGGCTAGAATGAAGGCATAGTTTGTGATAATGTGTCCATATTATGCATAAATATGTATCATGGGATGGCAAACAATGTTTTAGGAGGAAGTTTTCCTTTTCTTCGCACCAAAAATCCGTTTTCCATTTACCGAGTGCAAAAAACGGACGGTTTTGTGAAGCAACCACCAAATGGATAATTCAAAATGCTACCGTCACATTTTTCAAAAATACTAGACCACCTTACATGGATAATGTCATAACAGGGGGATCTCAAACATTTCCGTCTATCCCTGGTGAAAAAGATAAATTCCTGCCGAATCGGTAGGAAGTGGGTAAGATATGAACTACAGGTACATGATCGGATGCTCATGATTTTTTACAAAAATCATTTTTAGGTTCAAAATATGTTGTTTCATCATAGATCCACTTCAAGTTTAGCGAGTCTTAGTCCCGAGCTAAGAATCTTTATGCGTGCCGTTTTAAACGGGCAAATGAAATTATGATAAGAATCACGCCATAGTTCGTGATAAGTTTATATTGATATCATATTTGGATTCCTCTCATTTTTCTAATCAATTTAGAGATATTATTTGCCGAATTCCGATTTATAGATTTAAAGATATTAATTATTCCATATTAAATAAAAAATACAAAAAAAATAAAATCATTATATTTTTATTTAAATTCAATAATATTTTTACTTATTCATTGTTGTTTACTTAAATAATTGCTTGTAATTTCAAAAAATATAACCATATGACATGATGATATAAGAGTTAATAGAAATGATATCCTAGTATTGACAACAATGAGTAAATTGCTTTGCGGAAAGAGATTCTGAAGGAACGAGGAAGTTAAGCGTGCTAGAGCTGGAGTAGTGCTAGGATGTGTGACCGAATGGGAACTTTGATTAAGACTGCAATTTAATCAATTATTAACTACAAATAGTGTTAAAATGATTAAAGCGGGAGATTAAGGAGTCAAATAATTCAAAGATTTAAAAAATATTTTAGGCTATGCCGACGGCCGCCGTCGGCGTAGCTCCAGTCTGAACCGTTAGCCAAAACGGCCGTTGACTGACACGCGGGGCCCGCTGGAAGACGCTGTGCCGAGGGGGAGGGGCTGTGCCGACGGCCACGGAGCTGTGCCGACGAGGACGTACGCCGACGGCCACCGTCGGCACAGCCTGTGCCAATGGCAATTTGTCGCTATGCCGACGGCAGCCGGCCGTCGGCGTAGAATTTTTTTCCTGTAGTGTTTTAAACTCACGTCCGATTTGGAGTTGCCTCAACGTAGTACCCTGTGTCTCCGTCCGTCTCACTTCTCAGCATCGCCATGGCCTCCTCTCAGCCGCTGCCAGGTAATGACCCCCCTCTGTTCTAATTTATAGAATCCCGTGAACCAGCTCCTGAATCAGTACATCCAAACTGAAATTCACAATGCGTCGGTCCACATCGACGACATCGGTGCCCACCGGAAGTAGTATCTGCAATCTGATTCACATCCCTGATATTGGGCCTGGGGTAAATAAACTGCATGATCGACTGCTACCAGTCCACTGTGCCGATAAGATTCAAAATAATAATCAATGGGTTTGCAGTCTTCACAATGTGGAAAACAAGTGGTGAACCGCTGAACATGCCAGGCCTAGCACGTTATACTGTATACTGTAATCAAGACTAATATGGATCCAAGTAATGTCAGAGTGAGACTGCCGGCTTTAAAGGAAGAATTGTTTTTATTCTAGTTGTTTAGGCATTGATATAGTAAGACAAGATTTTTAGTCTAGTTTCAGATTTGTAGTGTAATTTCAGTGTAGTTTCACCTTATATTGATTCCAGATTTGTGTTGTTTCATTTTATATTGATCTCCTTTAATTGTAAAACTTGAAAAAAGACTAGCACTAGGTAAAGATGAACCTGTGTGACTGTCTGTTCTTTCATTGCTATTGTTCTTGCAGTAGCTAACAGTGTAAAATCTTTCATTGCTGTTGTTATGGTATGTATGTAGAAAGAGAAGGTGAAAATTGTGAAAGCAAATTGGGATGCGACAGGGAATTGCTGAAAGTTTAGTTGCCTGAGGAGTATTCTAATTGTAATTATTGAATCACTAAGAGAGACTTTTATTTTATTTTGGCATGTAATGAATTATACAATGTATGGTATCATCTCATTTGTTTGTATTCATAATCTTCTGTAGTCATTTCTATCTCATTTGTATCAAAAACTAGCATACAAATGAAATTTAAGGGCATTACAGACATTTTACTACTCAATCCATCAAACAAGCAAAATGCCTAGAACCTAAAAAGAATAGAGGGCAGCAGATTCTGTCAGCTTCTCCCCACCATAGCTTCTCTCCAAAATCTTCCAAAATCCAGCTTCTCTGGAATCATAAGCTGAAAAGAAGTCGGCCTAATATTGCTATCCAAATCAAAGTGTGGTACCAAAACAGTAAAATCACGCATGGCGTGCCGTCGAAATCATAGGAACGCGACCAACATGCTCGTGTGACCGTTAGGCATGCCCAAAGCTCGGGCATCGTGGCATGGTTCAGGTTCATGGCGTCTCACACTCAAACTTAGTTGATCATTTTCCAATGATGCTCGTGGGCAATACGGTGGGTTCCGAATGTCAGGAAGACATACAAATTTATTATTTTTCATCCATGTTGATGGGTAACAAGATAAATGGAAATCCTACATGTAAGAAAACATTTCAAACATATGAAAGTTACCAATAGCCAATGGTAGCCGGAGTCAACTTGATCCGCAGATATAAGTAACAATAACGCTGGAATAAGTGGCATTTTGCCAATTCATCAAACTGTAGTGGCACGATCTCATGGTTGTTGTAAAAACCTATATATGTATGTGTATATCATGCGTACAATGCTTGCAGACCGATTGAACAATTAGGCGAGGTGTTTTGATTCTTGGGTGCATATGTTCTTTTTTAAATTGTATTTTAGAAGTGTTTTTACATGTTAAAAGATTCAAAATAAATACCAGCGCATATATCTCCATATTCTAGGTGCACACAAGTCGTTTCACGTTAGATTGAATTTTTGTGTGGTCTGCATAAAAAAGGTAAACTTTTGTGTAAAATGAGACTTGTCACGCCACATTTTTTTCGTCTTTCTCATGCAGTCCATAAAGAATATAGGGTTTCACAAAATTATATGCGATCTCATAGAATGTGGAGATGCACATTCAATTTTTTGGAATTTTTTGAATGATGTGAAATAATATATTTTTTCTAAAGGAGCACGCATATACACGAGGTCAAAAGTGAATTTCACATTTTTTAATAAAGTTTTTCTCATGGGTGTAGCAGTTTGCATGGATAGTGTACGACCACGATTTGGACAGATAACTGACGTGACACGCAACACTATTTTGGCCCAAAAAAGAAGTCACACTGTTCATTATAATGCACGTCTCAAGTACAGCATCGCCTTAAATAGCTATCTAGCTCTACCAACCCAGTCGATCGATATATGAAGAAAATTTCTTCTTACACCTATAATTGGTTAACTAGACACATGACCAATCGATCAACCGATCACGTCGTCATCAAGCTAACTGAATCACAAGATCTATAAATACCACCTCCCAAACTCCCCTTTTCATCAAGCATAAAGCTAGCCCACGCAGCTCATAGTACCAAACCTGATTAACTAGAAATCATGGCCAAGTTCCCCGATGTCCTCCTCGCCGCCTGCGCCGTGCTCCTGGCCCCGGCGGCGCCATTGCTCGCCGGCGACCCCGACATGCTCCAGGACTTCTGCGTCGCCGACTACAAGTCCCTCGAAGGACGTAAGTATGATGATTTTCCATGCATACTCATCTATCGTTCCAAGGTTCTAGTGTTTAGTACATGTATAGCTAGCGTGGATCATGAACAATTAGTGCCAATGTGCCATGACGTCTGAGAGTGCAATTACAGCATTGCGGCTGAACGGGTTCCCGTGCAAGAGGCCGGAGAACGTGACGGCGGACGACTTCTTCTCCGGTGTGTTGGCTGCACCGGGAAACACCGGAAACCCGGTTGGTTCGGCGGTGACGGCGGCGAACGTGGAGAAGCTCCCGGGGCTCAACACGCTGGGCGTCTCCATGTCCCGTGTCGACTACGCGCCGTGGGGCGTGAACCCGCCGCACACGCACCCGCGCGCCACCGAGATCATCTTCGTGCTCGAGGGTTCCCTCGACGTCGGCTTCGTCACCACCTCCGGCAAGCTCTTCGCACGCACCGTCTGCAAGGGCGAGCTATTCGTCTTCCCTCGCGGCCTCGTCCACTTCCAGCGGAACAACGGCGGCACGCCGGCCGTGGCCATCTCAGCTTTCAACAGCCAGCTTCCCGGCACGCAGTCCGTCGCGGTGGCACTGTTTGGGGCGACGCCGCCTCTTCCAACCGACGTGCTGGCCAGGGCGCTCCAGATCGACGGCGGCGTGGTGGAGGCCATCAAGTCCAAGTTCCAGCCCAAGTACTAGGCGTACTTGATGTTTGTTGGGTCGCATCTCTCTACGCTCTGCCGCAATAATGACGAGGTCGCTGTAAAAGTGTTTTTTTTTTTTTCATTTGGGTGCAGTTTCTTTGCGATTGACATATCTGTATTTGTGAATGTATAGTAATGGAGCTCGTCAGTTTCAGTGTAACTTTTCCTTGTATGTGTTCGTAGCCGATTCTTGCTAATGTGATGTTGCATATGTCAAGGAAGTATAGCTCATGTTATTTTGGTGGAATTCCAATCTGACGTTTAAATCCAACACACACTTTTAACATATCCACGTGTGATATACAAAATCTACTTATTCAGGTACACAATTAGAGCGAATTTTGAAACCAAGCTTCGGACAAGCGGATTTTAGAAGCTAGGTACACTGAAACCTCTGAAAGATAGAAATAAGAGATAATTCTGCTCAATCCTTTAACACAAACTTTATTATTCTAATATGCATGAGTATGTCCAAGTCAATATGCATAAGAAACTTAGAAAATTGTTCCTATTATTTTACGAAAGTTCATGAGTATGTCCAAGTCAATATGCTGCATATGTTTGTGATCTTTTTGTATTATTGCAAAAATTACAAATACTGCTTGTTGCTAGAATTTTACAAGGAAACGTGCACCGGGACCATTATAAAAAAATATGTCCTATGGCGGAGGATCAATTAATATTGATGTAGTAGTTTAGATCTTCATATTTTATTGCAATGTGTAAATAAAAGAACACAAATGTAGGGACTGCCCAGAGTGAGCGAGATTTACAGAAAAAAGATTAAAACACAGTTCAGCAACAAAATGATCGAAACTGAAAAAGAAATCAAGCACCCCTCAAAAAAAAATCAAGCACCTAAGTTTTAGGAATTCCCGCCAAGCAAGCCCAATGGGAGCAAGCTTGAAATTAGGAAGCAGAACATTACCTCCAGACATGCTTGCAATTAAGAAGGCAACTTGTGTGTACGCGATATATGTCATCTGTACACAACAGATATATGGGCAACACTACTAGAGAAAAGCCTATGCGAGACGCACCTAAAAGACTATGCGAGGCGCATATCATATGCGCCTCTAGCTTCAAGCCTCGGGTATTTTTTATGCGAGGCGCCTCGCATATGTTTTACAATGCGCCTCGTATATTTATAGTATATGCGCCTCCTATATGCGCCTCCGGTAATATTTTTGAAATTCAAGTTTTACAGACCACTATAAATAATAATATACAGATATTCAAATATACAATATAGTCCAGAATACAGTATAAAGAGCACAGAATTTTTCAGAAACTTGTAATTTGCCAAAGCATAATAGAACCAACATGAATACAATACATTACACATCAATCATGACATACAAGTTTATACATCAAGTGTTTGTGCCACAAGTTCACACCTCCGATTATAAGTTCACAATCATATTACACCTCTGAGTACAAGTTCACAATCACATTACAACTCCAACGACGTAGCTCTACCTAGATGAAGTAGAACACATAACCTACCATGAAGAGCAACAAGGTGGTGATCACGAGGAAGTTCCTCCACTTCTTCCTTCCATGCCTCCTCCACTTCTCTTCCGCCACCTCTCTACTCTAGGTGGCCAAAAAGTCGACTGGCATGTCAAGGCCATATATTGGTGTGCTCATCTCAGTCAGTCCAATAAAAAGTTTGTACTACATTTTGGAAGTACAAAACAAGGGCATATTACCATTTAACTTCAATACAAACAGTGAATAATGCTAATATTATTCTTCGCAAGACTCAACATATCAATCAAATTAAGTAACCACATTTTATTCTGGATGCAATTAGTTGCTCATTGTCTTGGTAGTGTTCTAAATAGCAGAACACAGACTTCCGTTGCTATTCACTTCTTTTTCTAAGTTATGCAATGTACTGGCATGATGGAATGAACATACATAATACGTTACTTAGTTACCAGAAAGCTAATTAGCATCAGCAGAAAAGCAAGACGACCATGGACGATGCAACAACAATCATAGTTTCCAGTAAGTGAAAACTCTATAAGATTAAAGAATACCTGATTTATCAGACCATCGAATCTATTTTTTAAGTCCATCATTTTCTCTAGACCCTTCTCTAGTGTTGCTGGGAACTGCAGTAATCGTAAAGTATGCCCGGTAGGAGCAGTATCAAAAACTACAACAGAGTAATCCATTGTTTGAACTAATCTGCAGTAAGAAAAAAACAGAGGTTAAACTCCGATGGTTGCTGCAAAATGGCAAGTGGGCTGAATAAGAAACTTTTTTTGCAAAGGGAAGAAAGTGAACACCAAACTGGAGGCTATAATTACTTCAGCATTTCAGCAAAACTCATAGCTTCATCAACTCCTGGAATTGCATTTGTCAATTCTGAAATAAATCCTTCCATTCCCTCATTGCCGTAATCATCATTTTCTACCTTGGGATCAATTTCCTGAAAAATAAGCATTGAAGTGAAAAAACAACATGTGCAACTGAAAAAACAGAGCAAAATCAAGAGAACGGGTAGCCAAACACCTTGGAATAGTCTGCAAAATAAAATTATGACTGAAGTAAAACCTGTTGTATATTGTGTATCGCAGTAAATAACTGAACATCTTGCAAAAAAATAAACCTTTTTAAAATAATGTCCTCAGACGGAGGGGGTATAAAACAAAGGTTATGACAGCTGATGCAATAACAAGGGTTCCACTAACCAAAAGTCCTCTTTGCGATGAATCAAACATCTTGTTCTATATTTTCCCTGGCATAATAAAAAAGGGAAATGCTAGATAATAGTTTATTTGCTACAAGTCAGTCACCTTACTTTCTACTGAAAGTCCATCCTCAGTAGAACATATAAAAAGGAAATTCCGAAGCTGTGTATTCAATTCCCACTAGTTACAGACCTTATCGTCAACTGTCATCTATGGATGGACATATAAGATGAAGCCACCATCATATTATGGGCAACATGAACAGAAAGGCAACATGTGCATACAATGACTGAAACCGCAACAGGGACTAATCTACAGATCCAGGATTTGCCAGAATCTTAGTTTTGCAGTAGCATTTTAAAGATTATAATCAAATCAAATGAATCATGGAGCAGTAAATTTGACGTGTGATTGATGGAGACAAATATGGCCAAAACGAACGAACAGATAGGCAAACGCAAATACATGTGCATACAAGGACTGAAACCGCAACAGGGGACTAATCTACAGATCCAGGTTGAACCAGAATCTGACTTTTGTAGTAACTAGCACAGTGGCCCTCGCAAATGCGAGGGTACCGCTTTTAGTTTGCCAAAAGCTTTAGTTACTTAATTTGTGTGATATGAAGAATTTTCTTTCTTCCATTTAATTTTTCGTTATAAAATACACACTATTTAGACATGGATGCTACCATGATGTGTGGAGTTGGAATTTATTTTCTCTATTGTTATATTGTAGAGAAATGATAAAAAGTAGTTATGAAACATTTATTATGTACTATAAGCTGGTATAGAGGAAAAGGAAGGAAAATTCTACAATAAAATAATATCTATCCATTGATCTGGTGGACCCTCAAATATATATAGTATGATGATATTACTCAGTTTTATCAATTTCTTATACAATTTCAGAAGTTAGTTAAAGCAAAAAAGTATCACACTACCGAATCAGCGTATCTATGAAAAAAATACTTGCCACACATTAAAATTAAAAATAATTCCTCTCACTCCTAGTGAGTCTCTCCCTTATCTGGTTCACATGTATTCATTCCCAATGTTCAAACTGTTCCATTACCAACCATCTTTTTGCCTGACTGCAATACAAATCTTCTTACCGTGACTACTTACCAGAATCAAATTGCTGCCATTCTCGCTGGTATCCTTCTCCGACAATAGGGGTGTGAGTTGCGGCTGTTGGAGGACATGCGCTTAGTCAGAGGTATTAGGGAAGTTCTAGAACTAAGTTATTATGCAGTTCCAGAATGACGTCAATGATAGCAAGCTTTATTGCTTCTATGAGATTTAAGGAAAGTTTATCCTGCTTTCACTTAGAATCAATTTGTATTAATATTTCAAATTTTAGATATGAAAACGACATGCACGTGTCTTTTTTTGTAACACCCTGGGTTGATAACTTTCAACTCCATAGACACTTGTGTTGGATCTTTCTCCATAGTCCATACTATTAGATTGTGGTTATCTCAAGCTATTTTGTTAGGAAAATAAGATCATGAGTTATCCTCAGACATATCCCACTAATTATTTGAAGGGAGTACAATATGCAGTATATACGCAATATACTACGTCATATTAGGATTCATACATGGAAGATTTTCTTATCACTGAGTAATCAATGTGTCAGATCGATATAGCGACCATACTTAATGTAAGCTAGAAAAGATTATAGAATATTCACAAAAGTTAACTCTAGCTCCTCGGGGAGCATATGCTCCCTTTAACAAAAAAATGTTTGAACTTGTCAAGCAATTAAAAAGTTGTGCGTAGATCTTCACATTCTATATGACCATGTAAACCTTCGTGGAAACTGACATTTTTATCTCACCTGTAAAAAGACAAAAAGGTCACATGAAATTACTTTTAATATCACCAAACATTGGCTTTTTCACACCGTCCAAAACAAAAATCGGGTTTCTGTGAAACGACTCAATGAGCATGTAGAATGTGAAGATGAATGTGCAAATTTTTTTCTAGATTTTTTAACATGCCAGAATTCATCTAAAATCCATTTTAAATGAAAGGAGTGTATGCTCTTGGGTGCCAAAACGCTGTTCTCAGACATTCATCATTTTCTTGTAAAATGTCAGAACTTGTGAATTAAAATCTTTACAACAGTATTGAGATTTACTATCTTTTGTTTAGGATAAGAATAACATGCAAACGTGATAAAAATAAATAAACATTTTTTAAATATTGGTTTGTATATATTTTCCTTTTTTGTGCCAGAAGTAATAGTATACCTGTTTGCCTGAAAATGTTGGGTCCATCGACAGACATGATACACATATAAAATGTAAAGATGAATGTGTGGAATATTTTCCAGATTTCTTTAACATTTTGAAAAATGTGTTTAAAATCCCTTCTAAATGACTCCCGGACATTCATAATTTTCTTGTTTAAGTTGGTACTTGGCAAAGAAAAAAAAGTAATTTCATGTATAACATATACTCCCTCCGATCCATATTAATTGACTCAAATTAATCTAAATTTAAATAAATCTAGACACTATTTAGTATGGAGGTTCATCCAAATTTTAACAAATCAAAGTCAATTAATATGGATCGAATGGAGTAGCAGTTTGCGTGTATATATTCTTATCATCAGTTTCCATATTTTCTTTCTATATCTCAAATATCTATTTCTAGTAATAAGTTAAAAATATATCATGTTTTCTCTTAGGCTGTACGATTTTGCATGCACGTTTATGTCGACCCCTTTGAACGTAGTAATTTTTTTTAATCAAGCTGGGCATGGAATCTTTGTCTAATAGACCGAACGAAATTTATTGGCACAGCCGTATTACTCAGAAACTCTCTTCCAACTGTTTTTTCTTGTACATAGACGTAGACAATCAATCTATGGGTACTTTGATTGGTCTTTTTTTTTTCATCGCGGAACCCAGACGGATACTTTGATTGGCTTTAGGTGCCCGCGTTGAACAAAACTAAGTAACGAACGTGCCTATATGATTTGAGTTAATTCCAAATCTAACTATCCTAGCCGGCCGCTGGACTCCAGAAATTTGACGTGACTACTAACTTGAAATTGGTACGGACACGGACCACGGTTGAGGTAGGCCCAGCTAATCGTCGCCTTAATTTTTTTTACGTGACTACCAACCTGAAATTGGTACGCACACGGTTGAGGCATATGTAGTCAATACGTTTTACGGAACTAACGATAATCATGGCCCTAAATAGTAAATCTAACGGCAAAAATAATTCTGATGATGTGGATCAACGTGATGCCTCGAAAAACACCCTTATATTGCTTTTAGTATATAATAGATGTAGCATTTTTAAGATTAATCAAATCATATGTATGATGAAACAGTAAAATTTGCCATGGCTAAGTAAATAGCAAATCATTAAGTATATGTATGATGAAACAGTAAAATACCTGTACGGGCTGAGGACTGCAGCAGGGATCTTGAGCTTCCTAGTGAGCGGCCTCCATGGCTTGCTGGTGAACTCTGCGGGCTGTCCATTGGTTCCACCACCACCCAGGCCGCCAGAGCCAGCGCCACTAGATCCGTTGTTATTGTTGTCCCCTTGGCCGGCATTCTCCTTTGGCCAGATGGCATTACCGTAGCCATAGGTGCCCTTGGTCTCAAAGAGCCATCGGTTGTGATCCCAGTCTCCAGTCTGGCTCCTGGTCAATGCCTTCTGCGAGCGCACCATGGAGAGTCGCCTCTCCATCCTGGACGCGGGGGCGCCGCCAGCTCCAGGCGGCGGAGGCAGGGAGAGCGTGGGCTGGCCGGGGCCGACCAGGTCCTCCATCTCGGTGGACTTGTAGGACTCCTTGCATCCGGGGCAGAGCGCGCCGGCGTTCTTGACGGCGTCGCCAAAGCAGTCGGCGCAGATCTTGAAGTCGCACTCGCAGGGCAGTATGTCCTGCCCCCGCTCGTCGCTCATGACCTTGGCGTCGCACCCGGGCACGACGCAGGATGATCCCTTGGTGCCGGCACTGGAGAGGAGGAGAGGGGCGGCCGAGACGCGTCGGGAGTGGAGTGTGAGGAGGGGTGGCGGCATACGGGACTGGAGAGATAGAACCGGCGGCGACAGCCGGGCCAGCTGGGAGTACGAAGTGGTGGCGGGCGGCGGGCGGAGCCCCGCGTGTTGGTGTGGGGAAAAGAACGAAAACAGAACGGATAGGAGAAGGGGGAAAAGAATGAAAACAGAACTGATAGGAGTGAGGTGTGGGGTGGGTTGTCGCTGCTGAAAAAAGTGGTGTCAGGTTATGCGAGACGCATATTGTACAATATGCGCCTCCTATAATTTAAACTATAGGAGGCGCATATAGCAATATGCGTCTCGTATATGCGGCCATCTACTTCCGCCCGGGCCCGCAGGAGTTACTTGAGGCGCATATGACCATATGCGCCTCGCATATTATCAAATATAGGAGGCGCATATAACCATATGCGTCTCGCATATTCGTGCACCTACCAACACGCGGGCCCACACAGATTATGCGAGGTGCATTCTGTCCATATGCGCCTCGCCTATCTAATATATAGGAGGCGCATATGACTGAAATGCGCCTCGCATAATATGGGGCTGCTAGATTCCGTCCGTACAGGAATTATAGGAGACGCATTCTTATTATATGCGCCTCGCCTATTTTTATACTAGAGACGCATGGAGAAGGAGTGCGCCTCGCCTATTTTATAGGAGGCGCATAAGCATGTCTCCTATAACCTTTTCTCTAGTAGTGCAAGTACCGGGAAGTCCTTTTGATCCCAAACTCTAATGTTCCCTGCATAGTAAATAAAATAAAAATCATATATCAAGTTTCCAAAAATTTGAGAAACAAAATCCTGAAAGTAGCTAATGGTGTATCCTATATGCAAAGTCTCAATTCAAAATGTTTTGTATTCTGAGCTACACAAAATAAACAGTTTAGCAGTTTTTATTTTTGAGATTTGAAATCACTATACTCAGATCACATTTTTGTCATTTTTGTGTAGCTCAAAATAAACATTTTTTCAGTTGATATTTCGCACATTTTTTATATACATTACTGGCTACATCCTATAATTTGTTTTCAATATTGTTTGTAAGTCGGAAATATGATTCTCAATTTTTCCAAAAAAAAAAGGATCACAATACATAGCGTCAAGTCATAGAATAAACACTGGGAAATACATTCTAGTTCAACAATCAAAATTTGAGTCAATTTTCAGACAACATACACATGTGCAATTTCATGCGTGCTAGTTTGCATGGATAACACGCGCACGATTTGAACGGACACTAGACGTGACACGCAACACTGTTTGTACCCAAAAAAAAGAAGTAACATGTTCACTACCACGCACGTCTCACGTACATTGTCTTAACTAGCAACCAAACCCAATTAATTAAGCTGATGAGAGATTTTCTTCTTACACCTAATTGGTTAACTCGACGCATGACCAATCGATCACGTCGTCATCAAGCTAACTAAATCACCTATAGCCGCTACATCTATAAATACCACATCGCAGACTCCCATCTTCATCAAACCGAAAGTTTCTGACACCTGAGACCTAATTAGCCACCTAATTAAAGCTAGCTCACGCAGCAAAGTAGTACGAAACCTGATTAAATCGAAATCATGGCCAGGCTGCTCGCTGTCCTCCTCGCCGCCTGCGCCGCCATCCTGGCCCTCGCCGCGCCACTGCTCGCCGGCGACCCTGACATGCTCCAGGACATCTGCGTCGCCGACTATAAGTCTCTCCAGGGCCGTGAGTGATGCTCAAGATCACTCAAATCTTGCAATTCGCATTTCATTTCATCTCTGATCTCTCTGTGTGCATGCGATGCAGCGCTGCGGGTGAACGGGTACCCTTGCAAGAGGCCGGAAAACGTGACTGTCGACGACTTCTTCTTCGGGGGGCTGGCGAAGGCGGCCTACGTCTACGGCGGCGGCAACCCGATGGGCTCTGTTGTGACGGTGGCGGACGTCGAGAAGGTGCCCGGGCTCAACACGCTGGGCGTGTCCATGGCGCGCGTCGACTACGCGCCGTGGGGCGGCGTGAACCCGCCGCACGCCCACCCACGCGCCGCCGAGATCATCTTCGTCGTGGATGGCGCCCTGGAGGTGGGTTTCATCACCACGGCGAACAGGCTCATCACCCGCGTCGTGCCCAAAGGCGGGGCTTCGTGTTCCCGCGCGGACTGGTGCACTACGAGCGCAGCGTCGGCCCGGCGCCGGCCGTGGCGATCTCAGCGTTCGACAGCCAGCTCCCTGGAACTCAGCCAGCCGCGGCGGCCATGTTCGGAGCGGTGCCGACGGACGTGTTGGCGCGCGCGCTGCAGACCGACGCCGGCGTCGTGGAGCGCATAAAGACCAAGTTCCCACCGAAATAGGACACTTAAGTACGTACGTGTTCGGTGCTTTGATGCTTTGCTGCTCGATCGATCGTATGCGTGTATTTATGGTCTTTCGTACTACGTTTCTGTTATATTTGCATCGTCTATAAATGTAATAAAAACAGCTGTTCATAGTATTCTGTCACTGTGCCTGCTGGTTTAAGCTGTTCGATTTGTGTGATATGGTCAGTATTATTATCAGGAGAAAATATCAATTACTCCCTCCCATCAAAGACATTCTAGCGTTTTTTCTGAAACACATATATGTACACATGTTTAGTGTGTTAGGTTCACGTACGCAGGCTGTGAGGTTTACGAAACGGACTGGACAGAATATAGTTTTACTTTTACAAATTTGCCATTTTTGTTCTTTGTAATTGTCAAAAATACCCCCTCCAAGCAAAATTACTAAAAAGAACCATATTGCAGGAAGCTAAAAACACGGCACATGGCACCACCAGCCAACTCAGATGGCAAAAAGTAATTTCCGCTAGCTAGGAAGGCGGTATGCGACTTTTCACGAAAGTTGGTGGAAAGTGAGATGCGCCGCTACGGGTGGGTTCCTCCCACTTTACGCCTACTTTGTTTGCACGAAGTCATTTTCCGCCTTCAGTCTTGGTGAGAAGACAGGTGCCTCTTTTTCAGCTTCCCGCAAGAGTCTTTTTAGCAATTTGCGTTCAAAGGTGTGTTTTGACAAATGTGAAGCTCCTTAGGTGTACATTTGTAAGAAAATCGAGACAAACCATAAATGATGTGAGACCCTGGCGCATGGCTCAATAGGATTGATAGGAAACACATACCAACATTGCAACTTCTTTTCCGGAAGCTCATTCGAA
This sequence comes from Avena sativa, assembly GCA_916181665.1. Classification (NCBI taxonomy): domain Eukaryota; kingdom Viridiplantae; phylum Streptophyta; class Magnoliopsida; order Poales; family Poaceae; genus Avena; species Avena sativa. The sequence continues at coordinate 442,016,472 of OV702282.1, read as the reverse complement.
AAAAACTCTAAGGTTAAGCGTACTTGGCCTAGAGCAATTCGAGGATGGGTGACCGACCGGGAAGTGGGTACCGGGTGCGCACGAGTGAAGACAAAATGCGCAGAAAAGACTAGTGTTGGTCTGTGGGGTTAGTCTAGAGATCCTATTGAGCTGTCAGAAGTGACAGCCGTCGGTCCGGAGTGACGGGGGGTGTTAAAAGTGGTATCAGAGCCAACCCCCACAGTTACATTGGCGTGTGCGGGTCAGTGGCGGACATGTGGCGCATGGCGCGTGTGGTCCGGAGTGGACATGGCATGGCACATGTGCCGGCACTGGACGCACAGACGTGTGCTAAGAGGGAACGTTCCTGGCTTGTGGTTGATCGACGAGGACGTCGATCTTCTAAGGGTGGGTGTATGTGAGACCCTGTCGCATGACTCTATAGGATTGATAGGAAACTCATACCAACAAGCTGTAACTTCTTTTCCGGACGCTCATTCAAAAAAAACTCTAAGGTTAAGCGTGCTTGGCTTAGAGCAATTCTAGGATGGGTGACCGACCGGGAAGTGGGTACCGGATGCGCACGAGTAAGGACAAAGTGCGCAGAAAAGACTAGTGTTGGTCTGTGGGGTTAGTCTAGAGATCCTATTGAGCTGCCAGAAATGACAGTCGTCGGTCCGGAGTGACGGGGGGTGTTACAAATGATCACAGTCAGCACACCTCGTAACTTATACAAGTGCACTCCACATACACACAACCCACATAACGGTGGAGAGCCCATAGATCCGATCTCAAATCATGGATTTACAATCCTATATGCTGTGCACGACCTCATTTCCCCTCTCCCACACATGATCTTGAGAAATGAGATCCCCAAGGACTGCTCTCTTAGTTCATGGCACACATCCAGAAATGGGATGAGGAAGAGCTATAGGGGATGACAAGTTTTATAGGTGGAGGGTTCTTCTAGTCTCCACCTCTCCCTCAGGCATAAATCAGAGAACTTCGGGCATGGGGTAATACGTTATAGTAAGGTCAAACTCTCCCTCAACTAGAAATGTGGGGTTAATAAATCCGTCTGTACCTCTTGCCATGCATGAATGAGCCATATGGGATTTTTTCAGAAATTTATTTATTTGATGGGTCTAGGGACGATCTCAAATTCTAACAGAAGTTGCAACCAGTGGCGGAGTTTCAGCCCGACATGCCTGGGCAGCTGCCTAGGCTAGGCCAGGAATCATCCATTGAAACTATATAAGCTAATGAAAGATTAAGGAACTAATCCCATGGGAAAAACCAGCCGGTCAAGAGACTTTGCACTTTGCCAAGGCTATGTGCTCAGGCCGCCTCCGCCACTGGTTACAACAATGGTAATAATGAGTTCAAAGAAGTATGTATGTTAAAACAAATGGACCATATATAATGTTGTGCATTTCCTCATGTATGAAAACCATGACTTCGGTAAACAAAGGACAATCGCCCTATAACTACGAAGCCTGATTTTCTAGAGAGAACATTTTACTCTTTCCTAAAAGTGACAGAAGATTTTATTGCATGTTAAGATGAAAACAAAATGCACAAATCGAACATCCATATATTATTAAAAATTAAAAGAGCACAACGAAAGTTAGTACATAGAGTGCATGTGACTGAAATATCCAGAAGTTTGAGTCATTTATGTGCCCCAAATAACAAGTGTTATTTTTTCGGGTAAATAAAAAGTGTTATTGCACTAAAAACATCAACTACAAAAAGGAATGACAAGGTAAAAGTGCAATTAGAAAAATTAAATAAATAAAACAATAAATAAAATAAAGTTACTCAAACTTGTCAAAAATGGCAGGCCGGAACTCCACAAAAACAAGTAAAATAAAGTTCAGAAATGATTTAAATACTCCCTCCGACCCATATTAGTTGACTCAAATTTGTCTAGATTTGGATGAATCTAAACACTATTTAGTATATAGGTTCATCCAAATTTTGACAAATCCAAGTCAAGTAATATAGGTCCGAGGGAGTATCAGAAAATTGCTGCCTTCTGGCAATTCTGGCAAGGGAAGTACGGCTTGCTTAGCTTAGTAGTCGGGATTCAGCATTACGCGAAATGCTGTACGGAAAAACATGTGCAAGTGAACACATCGTCGCGTGCAAGTCATGCAATAAAATTTGTTGTCATTAATTTACTGACATCGTACCACCACAATTTGGACCAACACTGTTTGGCCCAGAAAAGAAGTCACACGTATTGCTTACTATCGCACCTCACACGTACGTCGCCTAAGTCGCTAGCTCTAACAACCCGAATTATCGATCAAAGATGACGAGAGATTTGCTACTTACACCGAATTGGTTGACCTATCGATCTAGAGTCGATCACGTCGTCATCAAGCTAACTGAATATATAACATACAACCGCGAGATCTATAAATACCAGCTCCCAAGCTCCCCCTCTTCATCAAACCTACAGCTAGCTCACGTAGCAAAGCAGCTCCAAGTACCAAACCTGATACACTACAAATCATGGCTGGGCTCCCCTCTGTCCTCCTCGCCACCTGCACCGCCCTCCTGGCCCTCGCCGCCCCATCGCTCGCCGGCGACCCCGACATGCTCCAGGACCTCTGCGTCGCCGACTACAAGTCTCTGGAAGGCCGTAAGTTAGATGATCTGCCAAGCATACTTGCCCCCCAATTCTTACAGGTACAAGTATGTATCGATCATGCATATGAGGAGACAATTTATATATGTGTGCAGCACTCCGGCTGAATGGGTTCCCGTGCAAGAGGCTGGAGAACATGACGGCGAACGACTTCTTCTCCGACATGCTGTCCCTCCCGGGCAACACCGGCAACCCCGTCGGTTCCGCGGTGACGGCGGCAAATGTGGAGAAGGTCCCTGGGCTCAACACGCTGGGCGTGTCCATGTCCCGAGTCGACTACGCACCGTGGGGCATGAACCCGCCGCACACTCACCCTCGTGCCACAGAGATCCTCTTCGTCCTCGAGGGCTCCCTCGACGTCGGTTTCATCACCACCACTGGAAAGCTCTTCGCCCGCACCGTCTGCAAGGGCGGCGTCTTCGTAATCCCCCGCGGCCTAGTCCACTTCCAGAAGAACAATGGTGGCGTGCCGGCCGTGGCTATCTCGGCATTCAACAGCCAGCTGCCAGGCACGCAGTCCCTCACTGAGGCGATGCTCGCTGCCTTTCCTATGGAACCCACCGACGTGCTGGTCAGAGCGCTTCAGATCGACGGCGGGGCGCCGGTTCATGTTGTGTGACCATGATGTGATCGACGTGCCTGTCAAATGTTGCCGTCTCTGCATGTGAGACATGCCGGTGAAATGTACTGTGCTGATTTAAGAAACGGCCATCAGATTGTCCCGCTTCTTCAATTCGATGATTTTCCTTAGCTGCTTGTTCATCTTCTTCAGCTCGGCCTTCACTTCCGCATCCACCGTAGTACCAGCGGAAATGGGGTTGCCACATCCCAATTGCTCCACCACGGACGGGTTTTCGAGTTCTCGGGATGCTACCTCCACCCCAATTCGCTTGATGTACTCATCAAGCCACTCAAAATGCCTTTTTGGCAGTTCCTGAAATCGCAGAGATGAATCCTAAATCCCAAATTCGATGAAATGCATGAAATTTCGAAAAAAAAAGCGAGAAATTGGTGCTCGGAACACTCAGATCTCACCTTTCCCGGCTCGGGCTTGCTCTCACACTTCACAAATTCCCGACCAATGTTGTCGTTCTTGTCGATGGATGTGACAAGCCGCTTCAGGATAGCGGTACGGGGGCAATCGGGGCACCTCCTCATCGGCACCGCACCATACCGAGGCCATGAGCGGTGGGAGGCTGAAGCAGAGCTCGACATCCCTCGCCGGCGTTGCCACACTTGCTCGCCGGAGAAGAAAACGGAAGGGGATAAGATGCTGGAACGGTGGCGGGAGTGCTCGGGTGCGGGAACGGATCGGGGCCAACGGCTCTCTTCAACCACAGCGTGGGTCCCACGATATGAGGTGGACATCAGGTGAGTTCCGCCGTGACGTGGAGAGGCTGTGGGTCCTACTGTGCTCAGCTGATTCGAATTTGTTGACGGTCTCGTGGGGTTAAGTGGAAGTGTCGCACGGGAGCTATTTGCCGCTTCAGAAGTGTCGCATGCGAGCTATTCTTTTTAACGATGTCGTGTTCCTTCCAATTCCATGTAAAGACGTCGCATAGGAGCTATAAGACCTTTAAGAAAAGAATACATCTTGTTTTTGCTTGAAATTCGTTGTACACTATCCACCGAATATACCACGTTAAACGTGTCTATTCACCTACAAAAATTATCTTATAAAATTAGGTATGGGACCTCGGCTCCATGTAATAAGCATATTTCAATGGCAGGTAAACCGATGGAAGTGATTTTTACCAAGTGTGAGATCTTAGTGACATATTAGAAACTCAAACTTGAGTGGTACGAGTGGAACATACCAAAGAGCGGTATATGTGAAACTTCTTCGTGCCAACATCGGTTATACAAGGAACCAAAAGTTTCTACAAGGAGGCCATACACTACCATTGCCAAAAATACATTACAATTTACAAGAGATCGGATGTACGAGCTGAAATCGTCATGCAATAAACAAAATGTTGGAATATTAAACAATTTTCGCAAGAAATTAATTATCAAAACCAACATCATGTAAGCACTAGCACATATAAATGCATGCACCCAAACATACATATCTAATAGATCTAGCAAGAACAAGTGCAAGAAAACTGAGGAAAATACACATTGATAGAAAAGGTCATCAGAGTAGCAGTACCATAATCATTATTGTTCTCGCCCATAGTGTTATTGAGGTTGCCAGTTGCCGGATCTGTAGAGTAAGAACACAGACGAAAGCGCACAGTCGTGCCGAGAAGTAGGATCTCGACCGAAGGAACTTTGGAGGCCTGCTCTTCCGGACGTTCATGCACGCGGTCGCCGGGATGGGGAAGACTAGAGAGCAGCGTAGCAAAAGAAATAATGGCGAGAGACAGAGTAAGAACAAGTAACGACTAGATCTATTATCTCTCTCGTATAGCCTGGGCAGGGAGCCGGCCAAACCTCAACGCGGCGGAAGACATGGGCAAACATTAAACATGAATACGAATGTTGACATGTATCCAAATAGTTAGTGCACCATGCAAAAAGGAAAATGATACCTATCACCCGGACGATGGTCGTCCGGGTCGTGGCTCACGCACGCGCGGAGGTGGACCCGCTCACAATGCTTTTTCCCCTCGTCTTCTTCCTTATTTTCCTGGAGAACTCCGCCGCTCGCCTTCTCCACAGGAGGGAGACGGAGACGCCGCCTCTCCCGCCCGGCCTCCTCCCCGGCCTCTCCTCCCCGGCCTCCCCTTCCCTCGTGTTGCTGTCGCGCCGCTCCTCTTCCCTCGTGTCGCTGCTGCACCACCACCCTTTTCGTCTCGTCGCCGGGGACTCCCGCCGCCGCACCCTGGAGCTCCCACTGCCGAGCGTCCCCTGCACCGTCTCCTGGTTCCCCCGCCAACCTTGCTGCCATGAGGGGGGGGGGGGGGGGCTGGGTGCTGCCAGCGGCGGCCGACCTTGCTTTCGGCAGTGGTCGAGCTTGCTTCCACGGGCGACCAACCCCGCCAACCTTGCTGCCACGGGGGGTCGTGGGTGCTGCCAGCGGCGGCCGACCTTGCTTCCGGCAGTGGGCGAGCTTGCTTCCACGGGCGACCAAGCTTGCTTCCACGGGAGACCAAGCTTGCTTCCAGCGGTGGCCGAGCTTTGCTTCCATGGGCGGCCTGGTTGCTGCCAGCGGTGGCCGAGCTTGCTTCCATGGGCGGCCGTGGTTGCTGCCAACGGCAGCTGGTCTAGCTTTTTCTACAAGTTCTCCGGCGAGCTCTTCCGACTAAATTCTCCGGCCATGTATCCGACGAAGTCACTTTTTTGCTACATTAGAAGAACTTTGTTGCTACAACCGTTTTGTGGTTTTGCTACAACAGTGTCAAATTTTTTGCTACAAGGTCTCCGGCGAGAGTCACCGGCGAGTTTTTTCGACGATGTCTCCGGCGAAGTCGGTTTTGCTGCATTAGCACATTTTTTTGCTGCATGGTCTCCGGCGAGGTCTCCGGTGAGGTCTCCGGCGAGACGTTCTATTTCTGAAACGAAGCGTTTTTTTTTGCTTCGGAAGCAAAAGCGGGGACATATGTAGCAAAAGCGGGATGTTTTGCAGCAAAACGCGGGATTTTGAGCTATTTGGGGGACACGTGGCGCACGGGGGACCAGGACGATGGGAAGCCCCCATCGTCCGGGGGACGCCTAGCACGGTCCATGCAAAAAATTGGTCTTCTCTAAAACGAACGAAACGTGCGTGTGTGGGCGAGGCGGGCGGCGGAGGAGGATGAGTGAGTGCGGACTTCTTCTCTTCTCACTCACTTAGTGAGAGCGGAACAGCTCACCTTGTAAGATGCTTCAGCTCTCTCACAACTAGCAATGTGGGTCTAAAATTTGTCTCAACAGCTCCCAAGTTGTCATAGTAGATGGGTCTTAGAGAGATATTACATGGCACATTAGTTTTATTCACTATTAAATATACATGCAGTTCAGTGAAGACTGTTAAGTTAAAATTTTACCTAGACAAAAAGTTATGCTTGACTAAAACTGAATAGTGGACTATGCCATGAATTGTTAGTCTTGTGCGCAAGTTTCTATCAATAAGTTGTGCTTGTACATGGCTGACACAAGCTACCCCTCGGGTGGAGATTATAATACATAATCCTGGGCGTTTCATGAGATTACTACAAGTTCACCCAAACCCCATACACTCTAAACTGAAGTGTAGCTCATATAGGTGTGCTCTTTGAAGATTCGCTCCGTAGGATAGCATCTTTGCTCGCAAAGATCTAGACATAACATATTAAGATATAATCAACCTTTATAATAGTAGGCTATGATATAATTGCATCTGCAACGGAGTGGGAGTATTAATAGTTCTCTCAACCTAGTTTCTTAGATTTCTTTTCCTAGGTCCTAATTCACGGGGTCTCCGATCACATAGGTTAGGCTACACACCAGTATCTCACACGGGTCTCAAACCAATCTCTTTTGATGCATTCTCTATCAAATTACTTGATAGTCTTATCCTAAAAGGATCCCATATTTTTAGCCGTTTGGACATAACCCAATGCTATAACTTTAGAATTCTTCAGCTTTCTAACAGAGTTTGGGACATAAACCAATGCTATGTCTTCTCTTGACATGTTGTGGACTCTTCATATATTCCTAGAACTATTCACTTTGACAACCACGGTTTGGTTGTCACGGTTTATGAGGATTACTGTATTGGTTTTTCAACCATAGGCAAATCTATTAAAGAGTATAGGAACCCATTCTTATTTTACGGTCACAGTATCTCATGTTGCGAGTCTTCTTTCATAGTTGATCTCGTTAAGATAGTTTGCTTGCAATACTTTCATGAAACAATGCCACCACCAAGAGTGAACATATATCCACATGTGGCATTTATCTCATCAGCATTTGATATCCAAATTTAATCTTTATACCCTTAAAATACTCTTGGATACCCTGTATAATGAATTTCATATCGCATTGTTCTCTTTAGACAACAGATTACTCTTTCAAGAGTATGTCATCGATAATATCCCTAGTTGGCCGCAAACCGGCTAAGTTTGTTCGCAACAAACGATATGTCAGGCATGTTAGCGCTAGCTAAGTACATAATAGATCTAATAAGAAGGTAAACATAACCAACGAAAATTTATTTACACTCCATATAATTTGATTCAGTGTGTTATTCAAAATAGATTGAGTGTGTTGTTAAAAAATTATGTTTATTGATGAAATATGGAAAATGTAACTAAGTAGGCACATCACATTGAATATTTTTAACGTTTATTTCCATTTATCATCAATAAATTTGTTGTCTAGTTTGCATCAACCAATAGAAAATCACGTGATTAGCTTTGATTGTTCCCAAATTTTCCCATGGTTGATTTTTTTAATCTGGATTGCATCATCCAAAGGATCGTATAAGGAAGTTTTGCCAAGGCTTGTACAAAGACAGTGGAGACGACATGGTTTGGAAATCAAAACTTGTAAGTGTCCCCTTGTAGACTCTAGATAAGTATTAGCTAGCATGAGCCTATAGAAGGAAATATTTTTTCTAGATATGCATGAGGCGTAAGACATCTCGTCGCACAAAGTTTCTATTGAAGGGAGTCGACGGACAAAGTCTCTAGACATAAACTTCAATATTGATTGATAAAAGACACTAGTGATAGACATGACAAAATAAATAAGAACACAAAATGCTAAGCACCAACAACAATCTGGCTCTTTTGAGACAAATCAGAGTTGGACGAGGCGACCATGGACCCTTCCCCCAAGGCTAAGCATATTCCCCAAGATCAGCTTCGCAGATTTTCTCCCTTTTAATCCCTAATTTGAGCCAATGGTAGTAAGCATTTTCATCATGTTGTAGAAATAGAGTAGTCGAGAAGGAGCTTCGGGAGGAGTGGAAGCATTGATGCTACAATACCCAATCTATTCGCAAAATTATTTAATGGATAACAACTGCTCACACATTTTCTATGTCAATTAACACATGAGCTTAGTCCAGACAAAATGGGGCTAGTTCACAATCTTGAAGAAATAGTAGTTCCTAGTGTTTAAAAATGCATAAAATATATATTTCTAAATAATGAAACATCGCATTCAATAAGATCTAAATTGGCTAATCTCGCAATCCTAATAATCTTAATAAAATTAGTAATTCATAGAATTTTTTAAACAAAGAATACAAATCTGTGAGTAAAGTTAGCGGCCTCAATGGGACAACGTGTGAACATTACCATTTATTTATACTGAACTTTTTTACTTTTTTATAACTCATTCACTTTATATAACTTACACAAGTAGACATTTCTATACAATTAATGAATGAACAATATAACAATGATGTCAAGACATATAATGTTCTTTGATACATAATTTTAGTGCCCATTTACATTTTCAATAATTTGCAAACTTGCTCGGGAGCAAAAATTATGTTGTTTTTCCTTCTTTGTTTCCTTCTCGAATTTGGAGAAAATAAAATCATATGCCTTGACAGGTGAATATTTTGACAATTAGATGTATTATAGTGTATATGTACGTCCCCTCATGTACTTGTAATCTCAAATATGTTGGTGGATACATAAAAAAGTCATGGTGTTACAAATATCTTGGGAGAGGTTGTTCCCTAATGCTATTTGTGAGATTTCTAGATTTTATGTGGTGTCTACAATAGGTTTGTCATTTAATCATCAATATTTCTATTTTTGTTATTATTCTGTGACCAATTATATATTTCATGTCTCTATGGGTCAAATACTCGGTTAGCAACACAAGCATATGCTCGGGTGTATTGAAATAGCAACGAAACTTCGTCTATCCATTTACCCTTTTCTTGATCGGATCTGCAGTCTGAGTTTCAACCCCAATTCCTTAAACATAGAGGTGATTTGGAAATTTGCTCCCCATAAACCTCAAAAATGACCTACATTGCCATGATTTATGCATTCATGTGTACTTGTCGGTTTATTAATGATCTAGCATGTTAGAAACTATGTGGTACATAAATTTCTATCTTAGCCCGGATCTGTTACAAATATTTGGATACCTTTAGTGCCACATAAATTGGTAACTTGCTAATGAAGAGACAAAATATGGGTGCCCTATTTCTCTAGGGTTGGATTGGCACCACTATCACATCCATCCTCCTTCGTGGTGTCCCTCCTAGGACTTCTGTTATATGCGTTAATCCATCTCGAGACTTTCCTAAGCTATGTGCATCTACGCTTTTCCTTTGGGAGGTTTACTTATCTTTACAAAGCCATCCTCAAAACCTTCCCCACATCTTCTTTACTAGACCTTGTGATGGTGGTCAACCTAGAGTACATGCTTTGAATGGTTTGATTCCTCTCAGACTTGAACCGTATGAGCTTGTTTCTTACTGAGTGCACTTCAAGCCTTAACATGGTTTGTGCCATGTTATTTATTTCTTCAATGTTATCCTGGATGGTGCTTTAATTTGAATTTACAATGAAGCCGACGTGTTTTTTCTCATCATCTCCGAGGAAGCTGAATACTGCATCATAAGATGTTTCTCCTTCTCTCCTTCTCTTGCTTCAGAGGTGGCAATGGTACTATAGTGTTCCTTGTTGATGCATAGATGATAGATGTGTTGTTGACTTGTTGTGCTAACCAGGTGGCCCCGCACAATACAACTCAAAGATCATATAGTTCTAGTATCCTCCTACAACCCTAAATCATAAACCTCAAGAATGTACTACTACAATGAATATGGTATCTCGGTCATCTACTTCGACTACTAAGACACAACACTTTGCCACCTTCCAGCATTGGATGCCACGCCTCCTGGAGAAGATTACCTAGAGGATACCATGGACGTGCACGACAATTGTGAAAGTCCAAATGCATTGGCATATATTCTAAGATTCAAGATCTATTCTCTCGACATGCATATATTATGTGTACATGAGCACGTGTCTACATGCACGTTAAAGTATATATAAATGCATTTGGTGGGCCATGTGCAGGACCCATGCACCTAGTCACCACAAGAACGCCAAGTGAGCTGAACTTGCGCAGGCCATACACCGCATGTCCATAATAGCCAGGTCCATCCAGCACCAGCGCATCGACCAAGGCCTAGACGCATGAAAGCTTTTCTAGCGCGAAGACTCAAGGGCGGTGACATAGGTCTTTGCATGTACCTCCAATAAATACCCCTAAAAATGTACCCCCAATAAATAGTGGTTGAATCCTAGCTTTAAGTTTTGAGTTTTGTTTAGAGAAAGTTTAGCCATTTTGCTACTTTTATTAGTTTAAGTTCTCCTAGCGGCTAGTGCACCCATTGTGGTGACCCAGCATACTGTTGGAGATTTCCCAAGAGAAAATAATAAAAGTAGTTATTATTATATCTTTGTGTTTATGATAAATGTTTATATTCTGCTATAATTGTATTATCCAGAAACATTAATGCTTGTGTGATTTCTAAACTTGTAAGAGTCCCTAGTAAAGCCTCTTTGTAATACTAGCTTGTTGATTAATAGATGATCATGGTTTCCTGATCATGAATATTTGAGATGTTATTAATAACAAGATCATATCATTAGGAGAATGGTGTGATGGACATACTCCTATAGTTAAGCGTAAAATAAAGATCAAGTCATTTCAATAGTTCGTTTGCTATAAGCTTTTAGATACATAGTAACCTAAATCCTTTGACCATGATATCATGATAATCACCATCACCGGATGGATGCTTTGATGACATCAAACACCGATTCGTAACTGGGTGGTTATAAAGGTGGCATTGAGTGTTCGGAAAGCATGTGTTGAGGCACATGGATCAAATATGGGATTTGTCCATCCATATGACGGATAGATATACGCTAGACCATCTCGGCGGAATTTCATCCAATTAGCTTGCAAGCATGATGTGACTAGTTTACAAGGGATCACATATCACATAAACGAGTAAAGAGTACTTGTCGGTAACAAGGTTAAACTAGGTATGCAGAGATATCGACGATCAAACCTCGGATAAGTAAAGTATCGCGAGACAAAAGTAAATTGGTATCGTATGAAAATGGTTCATTCGATCACGAAGTAATCGTAGAAATATGTGCGAGCCATATGAATTTCCAGATTCCTCTATTGGTTATTGATCGGAGAAGAGTCTCGGTCATGTCCGCACAATTCACGAACCGTAAGGAGACACACTTAAGAATTCGATGTTGTTTAGTTGATATGGAATGTGAGTAAGAAGACCGAATGTTGTTCGGAGTCTCGAATTGGATCGGGGATATCACGAGGATATCCGGAATGGTCCGGAGAATAAGATTCATATAAGGAAAGTCCAGTTTCGAAGTTCGGGAATGGTTCCGGTGTTTTCACCGAAATGTTCTAGAAGGGTCTAGAAGGTCCACCGATCCGGAGTCGGAAGGGTACATGGATATGTCATGACAAAGTGGAATGGTTGCATCATGTCCTAGGTCACTTGTCTGGGCAATGGGATGAGAGAAATCAAACTCTAGTATGAAAAGTCAAATGCTAATGTGAAAAAGTCAAATCCCAACATTGGTTGCCTAGTGGAGGGAGGGAAGGAATCCTACCTAAGGGAGGATTCCTCCCTCTCCTTGCCGCCGGCCCAAGTGGAGGAGTTGGGGAAGGACTTCCCTTCCCCAACCGTCTCTCCCACCTATAAACGAAGGGGTAGGGCACCCCCTACCCCTCACCTTAAACCCTAGCTTGGCGCCTCCTGAAGGGAATATGCCCGAGAGGCAATAACAAAGTGGTTATTATCTTATTCCTTATTTATGATAAATGTTTATTTTACATGCTATAATTGTATTAATACGGAAACATTAATACATATGTGTTTAATGAACAAAAAGAAAGTTCCTAGTTATGTCTCTCTTATAAACTAGCTCGTTGATTAACAAGATGATCAAAGGTTTCCTGATCATGGACATTGGATGTTGTTAATAACGAGGTCACAACATTGTTGGAATGATGTGATGAACATTCATCCGAAGTATATCATTACGATCAAGGTCATTGTGTTTATATTGCTATAACATCATACGAAGTAATCTTAATCCTTAGACCATGAGATCATGTCAATCACTAACACCGAAAGAGTATATTGATAACATCAAATGTCACACCGTAACAAGGTGACTATAAAGATGGTTTCGGTGCTACAAAGGTGTTATGTTGAGGCTCATGGATCAAGAGTGGATTTTTTCATCCTGATGACAGAGAGATATACTCTAGACCCTCTTGGTGATATCACATTAGTTAGTTTGCAAGCAAGTGACTTGATCACTAGAATATTATATCACGGGAACGAGAAAATAGTACATGTCGGTAACGAGATCAAACTAGGTATGGAGATATCGATGATCGAATCTCGGACATGTAATATATCGCGAGACAAAGGGATTGAGTTACATGCGTATAAGGTTCACACGATCACAGAAGTTATCGTTGAATGTGTGGGAGTCAGTACGGATCTCCAGGTCCCGTTGTTGATTATTGATCGGAGAGGGTCTCGATCTTGTCTAAATTATTCGCGAACCATAGGGTGACACACTTAAGGAATACCGACACCATTTGGAGAAAATAATATGCCAGAATTACAAAGCGCAGGAATTATTTCACTAGACACCGGAACTGTTTTGGTCGAAATTGCTGAAACTGGTTATGCATGTGAAATTTAAATGTTGTAAGGGGTTTTATGTGAATGTTTGTTAATTAAAGTAATTAAAAAAATTCTGAATAAATAAATAAAAGATTTTTATTTAATGAGAGATTGCATTAAATTTGGTGAAAATTTAATGGAGGTGAGTGGAATTTTGAGTGGGTGGCTATTTATGTGAGTGGGAGCTCAACCCACATGAATGTGGAAGAGGTGGGGCACCTCCATGGCTTCCACGCCATGGGAGGGGGCTTCCCCCCTCTCGCTATAAAAGGCACCTCACTCCCTCCTCTCATCTCACACCTCCTCGTGAAGTATCTCTCCCCCCCCCCTTTAGAATTTCCCCATGGTCTCAGATCAGCGAGATACATGTTCTCGGTGGCTTTTTTCTGGAAGGATTTGTTGCTTCCGCTGCTTCGCTGGAGGGAGGGCGTGGAGGTTGTCGGGATACCCAGACTTATGTGCGATCATGGATGCACCACTGCTTTGCGGTGCTGGACTAGATGGTGCTAGACCTGCTGGACCGGATGGACATCTTCTCGATCTTGAGATCGGCAAGCGTTCGACTACATCATCCACGAGTACAACCTCGTTAACGCTATTCGGTCTTCGAGGGTATGTATTCTATGGATGTATATCCTCCCGTTGCTTGTATCTAGTAGATAGATCTTGGTACATAGTTGTTCCCATCGTAGGAATTTTTTTTGTTTTCTATGCTACGAACCCTTCACCTCCACCCCACGTCGCCGCCACCTAGGGATCTCCCCAAGTCGCCACCGCCTACACTCACTAGCCGCCGGCCACCTCTAAACCTTGGCCCTCTAAACCCTAGATTTCCAAGGCCCTCTTCTACTTCACCATACCCAGTACGGCTTAGGCGAAGAATCGCGAGGAGAGATCTACAACCTCCGCTGCCTGCTGGAACAAGGGAGAGGAAGGTCTTCATCGAGTACCGAACGTGTGACCGACTGCGGAAGCACTGCCGGAACACGGCGCCGGAAGGATCGTCTTCGCGATCTTGAGATCAGCAAGTGAACGAGTACATCACCCACGAGAATCCGATCTTGTTAACCGCTTTGGAATTTTTGAGGGTTAGTACTCTATCGACTCGTAGCTACAATCTAGTAGATAGATCTTGGCTTGTGTGTGTTCATGCGATAGAATTTTTTTATTTTCCATGCTACTAACCCCTACACATACCACTGCATGATGTAGTACACTATATTCGTTGACATAACACCAATGGAACACTGTTCCATCAGTATTACATCCCTCGGAGTGGTACAACAAAAACATCGCGGGTCCAAGGCATGACTTTAGATTACATATAACACATTACAAAAGATCCAGAGAACTTCCTCGCACAATGAGGTATATTATATAGAAGGAAACTAGAAAGATCCACTCAGAGTTTACTTTAAGAGTACTACTATTAGTATATATATATATGTTTTGACATTGCTACTATAGCATTGTTCTACAGAAGTAGGTTATAGCTTCTAGGAGTTTATTTATACTCTACGCTTCAGCCTGACTTTCATAGATTCCGATGAAGTCTTCGACTCCGTTGATCTCCACCAGATATCTTCAACTCTTCAAGTAACTTATTTCCTGTAAACACCATTGGTTTCTCTGAGATCTAGCAAGGGTTAAGAAGATACGATTGAGTACGAGCGTACTCAGCAAGTTCACTAGAAAAGATTGTTTGATGCACTATCTACAGCCGTAGACTATAGGTCGTAGGCTATGCAGGTTTTTGTAAAAAAATCTTTAAAAGGTTGCTTTTATTCTAAAAACTATGTCCGTCAGCCTTCACAGGTTTATAAGAACTTTATAGAGCTCCTTTCCTGTCTCGTCCGTAGTTCCTTCCCAGAACAGGGAGTAACATGTCACATTTCTTACACTCTGCAGAGGTGCGTTACTTTTTTCATAAGAGACCTTAAGCTTTGTTGCACAGCCGGGAGTATGTTCCCGTTCAAACTTCCATGGTTTGATGCCCAACTTAAGATCTAAGCCAATCACTGCCCTTCTTCATGATCCCACATAGAATACGACCCCACAAGCAGAACTTAGGAACTCTAATGAGCAGACAATGTCCTGGTCGCCCCATCAATAGGAGGACTTACCTACGACCGTCCCTCACAAATAGTCTAGACACCAAAATCGCAGGGAACTAAGGGGTCCCACCCATGCTGAGCCTCATAAGGTACAACAGCGTCACGAGATGGTCATCCGTTCATGTGAAAGGAAAATATCCAGCTGACTTCTCTGTCCCATTCCAAATCTAATGGTTAACCCGTAATATATGTCGTAAGAATCACTGACGACATTGGTTGTTAAGTCCTAGATGATATATTCGTGTGCAGTGGTATTCCAACTGCTAGACGTAATAGACTAGCTGATCATCCTAGATCAGTAACCAATAGTTCACATTATTATCAAAAATAGTGTTTTATGACTTTTTAAAAATGCATGTGATGACAACATTTGAGTTGCAAATTTGATAGAAAATAATCAAAGGACATGAGCAAATGTGAACTTGTCTTTTGTAATTGCAAGATTATGCACTCACGGTTTTCAAGACGAGATAAGATCCAATATCTAAAAACATCATCATTGGTCCGGTAAGGACTAATGTTTAAAGAAGCAATATGTAGTTATGCATAAGTAATGCTATTCATTTTATAAAACTCCCAAAATGAATCCCCAATACTTCGACATACTCATGCATATTGACTTGGACATACTCATGCATATAAGAATAATAAAGTTTATGTTCAAAAATTGCACCGGATTATCTTATTTTTATCTATTAGAGGTTTCAGTGTACCTAGCTTGTAAAAATCCGCTTGTCCGAATCTTGGTTTAAAAATTCGCTCTAAATTGTGTATCTGAATAAATATATTTTGTATATCACGTGGACATGTAAAAAGCGTGTGCTGGATTTAAACGCCAGATCGGAATTCCACCAAAATAATATGAGCTATACTTCCTTGACATATACAACATCACATTAGAAAGAATCGGCTACGAACACATACAAGGAAAAGTTACACTGAAACTGACGAGCTCCATCACTATACATGCACAAATACAGATATATCAATCGCAAAGAAACTGCACCCAAATGAACAAAAACAACACTTTTATAGCGACCTCGTCATTATTGCGGCAGAGCTAGCGTAGACGTAGGCGACCCAACAAACATCAAGTACGCCTAGTACTTGGGCTGGAACTTGGACTTGATGGCCTCCACCACGCCGCCGTCGATCTGGAGCGCCCTGACCAACACGTCGGTTGGAACCGGCGGCGACGCCCCAAACAGCGCCATCGCGGCGGACTGCGTGCCGGGAAGCTGGCTGTTGAAAGCTGAGATGGCCACGGCCGGCGTGCCGCCGTTGTTCCGCTGGAAGTGGACGAGGCCGCGAGGGAAGACGAATAGCTCGCCCTTGCAGACGGTGCGTGCGAAGAGCTTGCCGGAGGTCAAGGGAGCCCTCGAGCACAAAGATGATCTCGGTGGCGCGCGGGTGCGTGTGCGGCGGGTTCACGCCCCACGGCGCGTAATCAACACGGGACATGGACACGCCCAGCGTGTTGAGCCCCGGGAGCTTCTCCACGTTCGCCGCCGTCACCGCCGAACCAACCGGGTTTCCGGTGTTTCCCGGTGCAGCCAACACACCGGAGAAGAAGTCATCCGCCGTCACGTTCTCCGGCCTTTTGCACGGGAACCCGTTCAGCCGCAATGCTGCAATAATTGCACTCTCAGATGTCATGGCACATTGGCACTAATTGTTCATGATCCACTAGCTATAAATGTACTAAACACTAGAACCTTGGAATGATGAGTATGCATGGAAGATCATCACACTTACGTCCTTCGAGGGACTTGTAGTCGGCGACGCAGAAGTCCTGGAGCATGTCGGGGTCGCCGGCGAGCAATGGAGCCGCCAGGGCCAGGAGCACGGCACAGGCGGCGAGGAGGACATCGGGGAACTTGGCCATGATTTCTAGTTTATCAGGTTTGGTACTATGAGCTGCGTGGGCTAGCTGTATGCTTGATGAAAAGGGGAGTTTGGGAGGTGGTATTTATAGATCTTGTGATTCAGTTAGCTTGATGACGACGTACGTGATCGGTTGATCGATTGGTCATGCATGTGTCTAGTTAACCAATTAGGTGTAAGAAGAAAATTTCTTCATATATCGATCGATTGGGTTGGTAGAGCTAGATAGCTATTTAAGGCGATGTACTTGAGACGTGCATAATAATGAACAGTGTGACTTCTTTTTTGGGCCAAAATAGTGTTGCGTGTCACGTCAGTTATCTGTCCAAATCGTGGTCGTACTATCCATGCAAACTGCTAGCACCCATGAGAAAAACTTTATTAAAAAATGTGAAATTCACTTTTGATCTCGTGTATATGCGTGCTCCTTTAGAAAAAAAATGGGGCGTAACAAGTCTCATATTTTAAACAAAATTTTACCTTTTTTATGCAGACCACACAAAAATTCAATCTAACGTGAAACGACTTGTGTGCACCTAGAATATGGAGATATATGCGCTGATATTTATTTTGAATCTCTTAACATGTAAAAACACTTTTAAAATACAATTAAAAAAGAACATATGCACCCAAGAATTAAAACACCTCGCCTAGTTGTTCAATCGGTCTGCAAGCATTGCACGCATGATATACACATAGATATATAGGTTTTTACCACAACCATGAGATCATGCCACTACAGTTTGATGAATTGGCAAAATGCCACTGATTCCAGCATTATTGTTACTTATATCAGCGGATCAAGTTGACTCCGGCTACCATTGGCTATTGGGAACTTTCATATGTTTGAAATGTTTTCTTACATGTAGGATTTCCATTTATCTTGTTACCCATCAACATGGATGAAAAATAATAAATTTGTATGCCTTCCTGACATTCGGGACCCACCGTATTGCCCACGAGCATCATTGGAAAATGATCAACTAAGTTTGAGTGTGAGACGACCATGAGCCTGAACCATGCCACGGTGTCCGAGCTTTGGGCATGCCTAACCGTCAGACGGGCATGTTGGTCGCGTTCCTATGATTTCGACGGCACGCCATGCATTATTTTACTGTTTTGGCACCACACTTTGATTTGGATAGCAATATTTTCTCCATGGCGAAACATGAATTTGAGGCAACTCCGAATCGGACGTGAGTTTAAAGATACTGCATGCAGGGCCGGTCCTAGGGGGGACCAGAGGGGCCGCCGCCCCGGGCCCAAAATAATTAGGAGCCTAAAAAAATATAAGCCTAGTATATATTGTAAAAAAGAATTTTTTTATGGGCCGGTGACCAACCGAAGGTCCCAGACACGAGGCATTGATCTATCCCAGGCATCGATCGCCTTGCGCCTGCCAGCCTCGACGATCGACTCCTCGACTCACGCAAACGACTCACAGACTAGGAATTGAGGGATCGCTCGACCTCGACTCACGCGACGACTCCTAGGCATCGGCGTATCGCTCGACGCCTCGACCACAACCAGGCCCTGCACTCGATGCCTCGACTCGACGACTCCCATCCAGGCATCGCTTATTCGCTTTGGCTTCCCGGGTATCGGCCGTCCGTCCCTGCTTCCCAAGTCGTCCCGTCGCCTGATCGCCTTCCTTGGACCGGATCGCCCTCTACGATCATACACCAGGCACGCCGCACGTAGGAAGGCCAACGACGATCTTCAAATCTGCCTGTTAATCTTCCCCCGCGGTCACACCTAGCCATAATTCTTACTTCTTAATTCTAGTTAGTAATTGACTAATTGTTGTTCTTGATTTCTTGTTTATCATCTGAAAGAACCTTTTCAGAGTTAAATTTATTAAAGAACTATTTGAAATCTTCAATGTCTCAGGAGAGGTTAAATGATTTGGCAAGTCTATGCACCGAGAAGAGTTAGTGGATGAGATTGATATTGATTCCATCATCATAGACTTTGCTTTTAGGAATTTTCGGAGGAAATTTTAAGACATCATATAAACATTATTATTTTATATAAATATTATAGTTGGAATTGTACTTAAAATATTTATTTTTCATCATCTCATATATGCATAAAAAATTTATACTAAGGGGCCCAAAATTTTAGTTTCGCCCCGGGCCCCGAAATCTCAGGACCGGCCCTGACTGCATGCATACAATTGTACCGCTCGGCCGCTGAGTCGACACGTGGATGCATAGTGCCGCCGTCGTACGTCATCGTCGTCGTCGTCGTCGAAGCAGGTCGACCGCGTGGTAGTAACACGTAAGGTTAGAGTATCGCTGATAAGGGCCAGACTCCGGCGTCCTGGAGTCGATTCCGATTCTGTTTGCCTTTGCTATTGCACAATCCGTGTATGGGATAGAGGATGGCGTCTCCCGACACGTCTCGCGTGTCCCTCATCCCTTGCGGGTTTCCTGTTCATGGCGGGCGCCCAATCTCCGGTAATGAGGGGGTTGGAGGTCCGGGTGTGCTCCGGATCCCCATGCCCGTACCTTATCCTACCTTCCCCTAGCGGATTGCTCGCTCTGGTGAGTTTTTCTCAACCTCTCCGCCTCTTCTTCACCAAGCTCGATCCGCGGCGACACTTAACGCTGGCGGTGGCGGAGGATGGAGGCGAGGATGAGCCGAGCTGCAACTCGGTTGTCGCGGGGAAGGTTTCGGGGGCGGGCGAGGAGACAGTGGGGCGAGCAGAGGGAGGTCTCGTCCTGGGGTGTCCGAGCTCCCCGTTCAAAGTGTTCAGAACTGCTGCGTCAACCTCGGGCAAGCTCGTCGTCGGCTCCCTCGGCATTGACATACGGGATGCAGGATGGGCTGGCTGTAATGGCCCTCCCGGCTCAAACGCAGAGGGAAGGCATGCATGGATTGAACATGGGGAGCCTCAGGGGAGTAATCATGCGGGCGCAGAAGGTTTTTTCTCGGAGATAGAGATGTCACCGGTGCAGGTTTGTCCGGGGAAAGCTCCAGGCTCTTGGGGGCAGATGGATCTGACGGGTTGGTCTGCGCTGGAGAAAATTGCTCTGGAATATCTCCTGATCCTGTCTCAGACCAAGTAGATGGTGAGTGGTCTGTTGCTGTCTCTGAAGTTTTGGCTGAAAAATTCAGAGAGGGGCTGGCCGTAGAAAAGTCTGCTGGTTTTGGACTTCAGAAGAAGCGAGAACTTATTCATGCTAATGGTACTAGGAGGAGGTGTTGTCTACGGAGGGGTCTAGATTGCAGTGATAAAGTTGGGGAAGGAAGCTTGGTCCATGGTGACAGTGAGGTGGAACCTTTTTTCCACCAACTTTGGCATATTCCGTGGCATTTTCGTAAACCCACCACTCCACCAACCCTTAAAACCAGCCCTCCTGTCTCCTTTAGGGTTTGTTCTCTCCTCCCCAAGCTGGTGGCGAAGGAGTTGGTGGGCTTGAGGGTTTTGGATGTTGCGGACGTGCTGCCGCTGGATTCAGGTCTGGAGAAGATGTCCATGGCTGGGGGTGGTTTGAAGCAAGGAAAGGGGAAAAGGCCTGAAGCTTGGCAACAGCAACGGATGCAGATGTTTGAGATATGCCCTAGAGGCAATAATAAATGTGGTTATTATTATATCTTTGTGTTTATGATAAATGTTTACATTCATGCTATAATAGTATTAACAAGGAAACATTGATACTTGTGTGATTTGTAAACTTAATTTGAAGTCCCTAGTATAGCCTCTATACATCACTAGCTTGTTGGTTGATAAATGATTGTGGTTTCCCTATCATGAACATTGAGATGTTATCAACAACAAGATCATATCGTTAGGAGAATGATATGGTGGACATACTCCTATAGATAAGCGTAGCATAAAGATCAAGTCATTTCAATAGTTCAATTGCTATATGCTTTCTGATACATAGTAACCTAATTCCTTCGACCATGAGATCATGCATATCACCTTTACCGGATGGATGCTTTGATGACATCAAACACCACACCGTAACTGGGTGGCTATAAAGGTGGCATTGAGTGTTCGGAAAGTATTGGTTGAGACACATGGATCAAGAGTGGGATTTGTCCATCCATATGACGGATAGATATACTCTGGGCCCTCTCGGTGGAATGTCATCCAATTAGCTTGCAACCATGTGACTGGCTCACAAGGGATCACATATCACGGGAACGAGAAAAGAGTACTTATCGGTAACGAGGTTGAACTAGGTATGCAGAGATACCGACGATCATAACCTCGGATAAGTAAACTATCGTGAGACAAAGGGAAATTGGTATCGTATGTAAGTGGTTCATTCGATCGCAAAGTAATCGTAGAAATATGTGGGAGCCATATGAATTTCCAGATTCCTCTATTGGTTATTGTTCGGAAAAGTGTCTCGATCATGTCCGCATAATTCACGAACCGTAGGGAGACACACTTAAGGATTCGACGTTGTTTGAGTAGTTATGGTATTATGAGAAAGAGACCGAATGTTGTTCGGAGTCTCGGATGGAATCCAGGATATCACAAGGTGATCCGGAATGGTCCGGAGAATAAGATTCATATAAGGAAAGTCCCATTTCGGAGTTCGGAAATGATTCCGGTGTTTTCATCGGGAATGTTCTAGAAGGTTCCGGAATGTCCGGCACTCCGGAGGGGAAGGGGTACATGAATGTGTCATTGCAAGTTGGAATGATTGCATCATGTACTAAGTGTCCTCGCTGTTCCAAATAAAGGATTAAATTGAATCCTAGTTTGAAAAGTCAAATAGCTAGTTTGATAAGTCAAACGGCTAAAATTGGAAAGAGGAAAAGAGGAGGAAGGAGGGAAACCGAGTTGGGGAGGGAATCCCTCCTCCAACCGGCGGCGCCCCTCCAAGCCGAGTTGGGGAGGGACTCCCCTCCCTCCCCTTGGCGCGGCCGGCCCCTCCACCTATATAAGGAGGGGCAGGGCTCCCTCCTCTAGACACACAAGTCCCTCACCTCAAACCCTAGAAGCTGCAGCCCACCATAGCCGCCGCCGCCCCTCTAGGGTTTTGCCCTAGCCGCCGACTTGGGGGTCCCCGGAACCCTAGTTGCCGGCTCTAGCCCTCCTCCTTGGTGTGTCTAAACCCTAGATTGCCGAGGAGCTCTCTCATACTCCACCATACTTGCTCCGGCTTAAGGCGAAGCCCTGCGAGATCTCCCCTCTACTTCCGGTACCACGCCGTTGTGCTGCCGGAATCGCGAGGAGAGTGCTACAACCTCCGCTGCCTGCTGGAACAAGGGAGAGGAAGGTCTTCGTCGAGTACCGAACGTGTGACCGACTGCGGGAGCGCTGCCGAAACGCAGCGCCGGAAGGATCGTCTACGCGATCTTGAGATCGGGAAGAGTACGACTACATCACCCACGAGAATCCGCTCTCGTTAAACACTTTGGAATCTTCGAGGGTAAGTTATTCCATCGACTCGTTGCTACAATCTAGTCAGATCTTGGCTTGTTTGTTTGTATGCGATAGAAATTTTTTGTTTTCCATGCTACGAAACCCTACAGT
Organism: Avena sativa; assembly: GCA_916181665.1. Lineage (NCBI taxonomy): Eukaryota > Viridiplantae > Streptophyta > Magnoliopsida > Poales > Poaceae > Avena > Avena sativa. The sequence goes on along the minus strand of OV702282.1, from coordinate 441,993,709 downwards.
GGTATCAGAGCCTTGTCTATATGTAGATCTGTTGCACGAGTAGAACACAATGGTCATTGTGGGCGTTGATGCTTTTATTGTCGATTGCTTCTTGTGTACTTTGCATCTTGCGGTATGTTGGGATGAAGCGGCCCGGGCTAACCTTACATGACATCGTTCATGAGACTTGCTCCACGCTTGACATGCAACTTGTATTGCATAAGTGGCTTTGCGGGTGCCTGTTTCTCCTAGCATAGTTAAGATCCAATTTACAACGGGTGATTAACAATACTAGTATCAATGTTGTGGTTCATGTTCGTAAGTTAGAACGACACTTATTGAAACCCCCAAACCACGTAAAATATGCAAAGAAAGTAGAGGCGTCTAACTTTGTTTTGCAGGGGTGTGCAGTGATGTGATATGGCCATGATTGTGATTATATTTGATGTATGCAATATTCCTTATTGTAAGTTGGCAACCGGCAGGAGCCATATGGTTGTCTTTAATTTATGTTAAGACCCGCGTGTCTATTCAAAGTAGTTGTAATAGTTGAAGCCGGTGGACGACAACCATGGAGAAGCGTCATTGACCTTGATGCAATGCCGGTGATGATGGAGATCATGTTCGTGCTTGAAGATGGAGATCGGAAGCACAAAGAAGAAAGGCCATATCATATCACATATTATGAATTGCATGTGATGTTAATCCTTTATGCATCTTGTATTGCTTAGTAGACGACGGTAGCATTATAAGATGATCCCTCATGCACATGAATTTCAAGTCATAAAGTGTTCACCCTTAGTTAGCACCGTTGCTAAAGCTTGTTGTTTCGAAGCACCACGTGATGATCGGGTGTGTTAGATTCCGCAAGTGTATACAACGTGAGCAAGCCAGATTTGCTCATGCGGAAACTAAGGTTTGATCTTGATGAGCCTAGCATGTACAGACATGGTCTCGGAACACGGATCACCGAAAGGTAAAGCATGAATCATATAGTAGATATGATGAACATGACGATTGTTCGCCATTGAAACTATATCAACTCTCGTGATGATCGGTGTTGATATGGTGGATTTGGTTCGTGTGATCACTAAAACAATGTGAGGGATATTGTTTTGAGTGGGAGTTCACCTAGGTTAATTTTATTATTAATTTGAACTCAATTTGTCATAAACTTAGTCTAAACTTTTGCAAATATGTTGTAGATCAATGGCAGCCCCTACCATCAATTTTAATGCGTTCCTAGAGAAAGAAAAGTTGAAAAACAATGGAAGCAACTTCGCGGATTGGTTCCGCAATTTGAGGATTGTCCTCACAGCTGGTAATTTGACCTATGTGTTGGATGCACCGCTGGGTGACCCACCTGCAGCTGATGCTTCCGATGAAGTAAAGAATGTTTACCTCGCTCGGAAGAATCAGTACTCCATAGTTCAGTGTGCTATCTTGTATGGTTTGGAATCGGAGCTTCAGAAAAGGTTTGAGAATTCAGACCCATATGATATTGTCGAGGATCTCAAATTGATCTTTGAGACTCATGCGGCAATTGAAAGCTATGAGGCTTCTGAAAAGTTTAACTGCAAGATGGAAGAGGGCAGCTCCGTCAGTGAGCATGTGCTTAAGATGTCTGGGCACGCAAACAAACTTCAAAGCTTGGGTATAGTGATTCCTAATGCTTTGGGGATTTACCGTGTCCTCCAATCACTACCACCAAGTTACAAGAACTTTGTGATGAACTACAACATGCAGAACATGAACAAGCAGTTGCCAGAACTGTTTGCTATGTTAAAGTCTGCAGAAGTGGAGATCAAGAAAGAGCACCAAGTGTTGTTGGTCAATAAGACCACCAAATTCAAGAAAGGCAAGTCTAAGCAGAAGGGAAACTTCAAGAAGGGTGGTAAGAAAGTTACCACGCAGGCGAAGAAGACCAAGGCTGGACCTAAGCCTGAAACTGAGTGCTTTTACTGCAAGGGAGAAGGTCACTGGAAGCGGAATTTCCCAAAGTACTTGGCGGATCTGAAGAACGGCAACATCAAGAAGAAAGGTATATCTGATATACATGTTATTGATGTGTATCTCACTAGTACTCGTAGTAGTGCCTCGGTATTTGATACTGGTTCGGTTGCTCATATTTGTAACTCGAAACAGGTGTTGCAGAATAAACGGAAGCTAGCGAAGAACGAGGTGACGATGCGCGTGGGAAACGGATCAAAGGTTTATGTGATCGCGGTCGGCACGCTACCCCTTCATCTACCATCGGGATTAGTTTTATACTTAAATAATTGTTATTTGGTGCCTGCGTTGAGCATGAACATTATATCGGGATCTTGTTTATTGCGAGACGGTTACTTGTTTAAGTCCGAGAATAATGGTTGTTCGATTTATATGAGTAATATGTTTTATGCACATGCACCTTTGATAGACGGTCTATTCTTATTGAATCTCGATAGTGGAAATACACATATCAACAACACTGAGGCTAAACGTTTGAAATCAAGCGATAATTCGACCTATATATGGCACTGTCGTCTTGGTCACATTGGAGTGAAACGTATGAAGAAACTCCATTCCGATGGACTTCTTGAATCACTTGATTTTGAATCACTTGAAAGATGCGAAGCATGTCTGATGGGTAAAATGACTAAGACTCCATTTTCTGGTATGATGGAGCGAGCTACGGACTTATTGGAAATCATACATACCGATGTGTGTGGTCCAATGAGTGTAGCATCGCGCGGTGGTTATCGTTATGTTCTTACCTTCACGGATGACTTGAGTAGATATGGGTATATCTATTTCATGAAACATAAGTCCGAAACTTTCGAGAAGTTTAAGGAGTTTCAAAGTGAGGTAGAGAATCAACGTAACAAGAAGATTAAATTTTTGTGTTCTGATCGTGGAGGTGAATATCTAAGTTACGAGTTTGGCGAGCATTTGAAGAAATGCGGAATACTTTCACAATTGACACCACCGGGAACACCACAGCGTAATGGTGTGTCCGAACGTCGTAATCGAACTCTCTTAGATATGGTTCGTTCTATGATGTCACTTACAGATTTACCGCTATCATTTTGGGGTTATGCATTAGAAACAGCCGCATTCACTTTAAATAGGGCACCGTCTAAATCCGTTGAAACGACACCGTATGAGTTATGGTTTGGGAAGAAACCTAGATTGTCGTTCCTTAAAGTTTGGGGTTGCGAAGCCTATGTAAAGAAGTTACAGCCGAACAAGCTAGACCCCAAAGCGGAAAAATGTGTCTTCATAGGATACCCGAAGGAAACTATTGGGTATACCTTCTATCATAGATCCAAAGGCAAAATCTTCGTTGCCAAGAATGGATCCTTTCTAGAGAAGGAATTTCTCTCGAAAGAAGTGACTGGAAGGAAAGTAGAACTCGACGAGGTTGTCGAACCTTCTCTCGAAATTGCGAGTAGCGCAGCACCAGAAGAAGTTCCTGTGGTGCCTGCACCAATTAGAGAGGAAGCTAATGATGGTGATCATGAAACTTCGGTTGAAGTTGCTACAGAGCCTTGGAGGTCAACGAGAACTCGTACCACTCCAGATTGGTATGATCCCGTTATGAGTGTCATGTTGGTGGACAACACCGATGACCCTGAGACATATGAGGAAGCGATGATGAGCCTAGATTCCAATAAATGGCAAGAAGCCATGAAATCCGAGATTGGATCCATGTACGAAAACCAAGTATGGACTTTGGTGGACTTACCGGATGGACGGAAGGCTGTCGAGAACAAATGGATTTTCAAGAAGAAAACAGATGCTGATGGTAATGTTACTGTCTATAAAGCTCGACTTGTCGCAAAAGGGTTTCGACAAATTCAAGGAGTTGACTACGATGAGACTTTCTCACCAGTAGCGAATCTAAAGTCTGTAAGGATTATGTTAGCAATCGGTGCATATTACGATTATGAGATATGGCAGATGGATGTCAAAACAGCATTCCTCAATGGAGACATTGATGAAGAGTTGTATATGATGCAACCCAAAGGTTTTGTCGATCCTAAAGATGCTAACAAGGTATGCAAACTTCAACGGTCCATCTATGGATTGAAGCAAGCATCCCGAAGTTGGAATCAACGTTTTGATAAGGTGATCAAAAGTTTTGGTTTTATACAAACTTATGGAGAAGCTTGTATTTACAAGAAAGTGAGTGGGAGCTCTGTAGCATTCTTAATACTATATGTGGATGACATATTGTTGATTGGGAATGATGTAGACCTTCTTAATAGTGTCAAGGAATATTTGAATAATAGCTTTTCAATGAAGGATCTTGGCGAAGCAGCTTACATATTAGGCATAAAGATTTATAGAGATAGATCAAAACGCCAAATATCATTGTCACAGAGTACATATTTGGACAAAGTTCTAAAGAGATTTGGAATGGAAGATAGCAAGAAAGGGTTCTTGCCCATGTTTCCCAATACGACCTTGAGTAAAACTCAAAGTCCGACATCGGCAGAAGATAGAGAAAGGATGAGTAAGACTCCCTATGCCTCAGCCATAGGATCTCTAATGTATGCCATGCTATGTACTAGACCCGACATTGCATATGCTGTTAGTTTAACTAGCAGATATCAAAGTGATCCAGGAGTGGATCATTGGACAGCGGTCAAAAACATCCTTAAGTACTTGAGAAGAACTAAGGATATGGTTCTTTCTTATGGAGGTGATGAACAGCTCGTTGTTAATGGTTACACCGATGCTAGTTGGAACACCGATCCGGATGATTCTAAATCACAATCTGGATACGTATTTATTTTGAATGGTGCAGCAGTTAGCTGGAGGAGTGCAAAACAAAGCGTTGTGGCGAGATCTTCAACTGAATCAGAATACATGGCTGCTTCGGAGGCTTCACAAGAAGCGATATGGATGAAAGAGTTCATTACAGAGCTGGGTGTGGTTCCTAGTGCGCTGGACCCCATGTCTATCTACTGTGATAACATGGGCGCCATAGCCAATGCGCAAGAACCAAGGTCACACAAGAAGCTGAAGCACATCAAGCTACGTTTTCACGCTATTCGAGAACATATCCAGGATGGGGATATAAAGATTTGCAAAGTACACACAGACCTGAATGTGGCGGATCCGTTGACTAAACCTCTCCCGAGGGAAAAACATGACCAACACCAAACTGCCATGGGTGTTCGGTATATTACCATGTAATCTAGATTAGATGACTCTAGTGCAAGTGGGAGACTGTTGGACATATGCCCTAGAGGCAATAATAAATGTGGTTATTATTATATCTTTGTGTTTATGATAAATGTTTACATTCATGCTATAATAGTATTAACAAGGAAACATTGATACTTGTGTGATTTGTAAACTTAATTTGAAGCCCTAGTATAGCCTCTATACATCACTAGCTTGTTGGTTGATAAATGATTGTGGTTTCCCTATCATGAACATTGAGATGTTATCAACAACAAGATCATATCGTTAGGAGAATGATATGGTGGACATACTCCTATAGATAAGCGTAGCATAAAGATCAAGTCATTTCAATAGTTCAATTGCTATATGCTTTCTGATACATAGTAACCTAATTCCTTCGACCATGAGATCATGCATATCACCTTTACCGGATGGATGCTTTGATGACATCAAACACCACACCGTAACTGGGTGGCTATAAAGGTGGCATTGAGTGTTCGGAAAGTATTGGTTGAGACACATGGATCAAGAGTGGGATTTGTCCATCCATATGACGGATAGATATACTCTGGGCCCTCTCGGTGGAATGTCATCCAATTAGCTTGCAAGCATGTGACTGGCTCACAAGGGATCACATATCACGGGAACGAGAAAAGAGTACTTATCGGTAACGAGGTTGAACTAGGTATGCAGAGATACCGACGATCATAACCTCGGATAAGTAAACTATCGTGAGACAAAGGGAAATTGGTATCGTATGTAAGTGGTTCATTCGATCGCAAAGTAATCGTAGAAATATGTGGGAGCCATATGAATTTCCAGATTCCTCTATTGGTTATTGTTCGGAGAAGTGTCTCGATCATGTCCGCATAATTCACGAACCGTAGGGAGACACACTTAAGGATTCGACGTTGTTTGAGTAGTTATGGTATTATGAGAAAGAGACTGAATGTTGTTCGGAGTCTCGGATGGGATCCGGGATATCACAAGGTGATCCGGAATGGTCCGGAGAATAAGATTCATATAAGGAAAGTCCCATTTCGGAGTTCGGAAATGATTCCGGTGTTTTCATCGGGAATGTTCTAGAAGGTTCCGGAATGTCCGGCACTCCGGAGGGGAAGGGGTACATGAATGTGTCATTGCAAGTTGGAATGATTGCATCATGTACTAAGTGTCCTCGCTGTTCCAAATAAAGGATTAAATTGAATCCTAGTTTGAAAAGTCAAATAGCTAGTTTGAAAAGTCAAACGGCTAAAATTAGAAAGAGGAAAAGAGGAGGAAGGAGGGAAACCGAGTTGGGGAGGGAATCCCTCCTCCAACCGGCGGCGCCCCTCCAAGCCGAGTTGGGGAGGGACTCCCCTCCCTCCCCTTGGCGCGGCCGGCCCCTCCACCTATATAAGGAGGGGCAGGGCTCCCTCCTCTAGACACACAAGTCCCTCACCTCAAACCCTAGAAGCTGCAGCCCACCATAGCCGCCGCCGCCCCTCTAGGGTTTTGCCCTAGCCGCCGACTTGGGGGTCCCCGGAACCCTAGTTGCCGGCTCTAGCCCCTCCTCCTTGGTGTGTCTAAACCCTAGATCGCCGAGGAGCTCTCTCATACTCCACCATACTCGCTCCGGCTTAAGGCGAAGCCCTGCGAGATCTCCCCTCTACTTCCGGTACCACACCGTTGTGCTGCCGGAATCGCGAGGAGAGTGCTACAACCTCCGCTGCCTGCTGGAACAAGGGAGAGGAAGGTCTTCGTCGAGTACCGAACGTGTGACCGACTGCGGGAGCGCTGCCGGAACGCAGCGCCGGAAGGATCGTCTACGCGATCTTGAGATCGGGAAGAGTACGACTATATCACCCACGAGAATCCGCTCTCGTTAAACACTTTGGAATCTTCGAGGGTAAGTTATTCCATCGACTCGTTGCTACAATCTAGTAGATAGATCTTGGCTTGTTTGTTTGTATGCGATAGAAAATTTTTGTTTTCCATGCTACGAAACCCTACAGCAGCATCCTCAGATGCAGCCTCGGATGCAACAGCAATAGTAGATGCAAGGGTATGAGTATCCTCAGATGCGTCCTCCTCCTTCTGGATTTCAGCATCCTCCTCCTTATGGTTTTATGCCTGGGAGCATGCCACCTCATTGGGGTTTTCCTGGGGGGTTTCCACCTTATCCTCCACCATAACAGTTTAGTCTGCAACCAAATCAGTGGGTTTCATCTTCTCAAGGGGGTGCCCAATAACAACAATCTCAGAGTAGTGGGGATAACCAGAAGCTTAAGGTGCAGGGTAAATGCAAAAAGAAAGGGGGTACACAGCAGGAACAGATCAATACAGGGAGTGAGGTGCTAGCTCAGTTGAATTACACCAGCTCAATATGTATGTGCTGTGGGGAACCTGGACATCATCAGGCTGTATGTACAAAGCAAGCTGCATGTTTTGTCTGCAAAGCTGTCAACCATAGGGATGATACATGTCCAGTCAAGAAGAGGCCACACCAGTTGGCAAAGTATGTTGGTAGTGCTGCTACTGGTTTGGGGTTCTATCACATAGAGACTCCTGAGGTGATTGTGAATCCAGTGTCTTCAATGATTTCAAAGGAATCTGAGATACCTATTCCTTTGTTCCAAATGGTACCATAGTAATTTTTCCTATAGGAATCATATACTTTAAATTTCCTTTATTTATTTTTTCAAACAGGGCCTCAAAATGTAGGTTGCCCAATTGCTTCACCATTCCTGAACTGTTGAGAAAAACGTAAAAGCAAGGCATAAAAGACATTGGATCCATGGACTAAACCTGGTAGAGTGAAAAATCGGAACTTATTGGTGCGACACCATCTCCCTGTGTAGGTCGTAATAACTAAGATACCTAAACCGACACAAGAGAGGTAGATCCAAGGTTACCCTACCTCCTGACAACTTAACAAATTATCAGATAAGAGGAACAGGTGGAAACTGGAACACTAGACTATTGACGAGGTGCCTTTCTTAATTATGACATAAAGAGTATGAATGTTTTTCTAAATTAAAAAAACTAAAATATATTATATTTTAATCTTATTAAAGCATTTTTCATATTGTATATTTAACTTAGATTACGAGTAATATGTCAATGGACACATTCTCAGTACACCGATTATTGTTAGAGAAAATATCAATAGATTACAACACAATCTACTATAACCAAGAAGTTCTCACATCTATCTAATGTAAAGTTAGATATTTTGATTATGGATAAAGTGAATATTCATGAAATTTGAATTGATTTAATTATCACATTTGACACTAAAAATAATTCCCTCGGCAATTGCGAGGGCCACACTGCTAGTTTTAATTAATTAAGAGTGGAAGGAGTACTAGTAGGGTAATTAAGTTCATTTTCCTCTCTTTTTTCACTCCAGCAGCTAAAAAATATGCGCATGCATGCTAGCAAGCTAGCTAGTCATGCAAAACTATGATCTCGGTAAATTAATCAATTTGTTCATGGGATTCTCAAGAATGTTTACAACTGCATGCGCGCTTATCGTACGCATGCATCCACGTTACTTTACAGACTTTAATCCTTCTACGCCTTGACTACTACTGGTACTGCACCGTACGTATATATTATGCAGTGTAAGTACAAGTACTCATGTACGGCAAGGAAACCCCTTGGATAGGATATATATTCTGTCACCAGCTAGTCTGCTACACACCTTGATCTGGTATGATTAGATGTACTCTTTGTTCCAAAATAAGTGACTTTGGCTTTGTCTGGATTTGTATGAACATAGACGTGTTTTAGTGTGTGTGTGTGTATATATATATATATATATATATATATATATATATATATATATATATATATATATATATATATATATATATATATATATATATATAAATAAATATATAAATAAATTTAGACAAATTCAAATCACTTCTTTTTAGACAAAGTGAATAACCTCATACGTATAGCTTTATTAATCAGGGATTATGTTGTGACACGAACCGCCATTAGTTACCCGGTCTACCTCATTTCAGAAGTTAATTATGTCCTTAAAATAGCTAAGCTAGCACACATTTGTGCTGTTGTGGGCGTGTGGCTACCTAATCTTTGAGCAGTTCCTCTGGGCAAGACGAACGTGCTGCATCACATGCAGTCACTTGTCCGAGCTGTACGAACGGCTGCATATTAATGTCAGATCCGTTCTTTCTTCTTCCCTAAATCCACAAGAAAACGCAGTGGGTGGGTGCGCCTCCCTACTTTCGCAACAAACGTATGAAAACAAAACAGTTAATTGGTGTGAAAACAAAACAGTTAATTGGTGTTTTCTGCATATTAACATGCTTCCATCAACTCGATACGTCTTCCAGATTCAAAAAATTGTCTACTCTTCCATCAGCCATTACACTCTTTGTTTCTTTTCCTTTTTCGCAAGGAGCGATTACTCTTTCATATCGCTGGCAAGCTTATACTAAGAGAGCATGCATCGTCGTCCTAAAGCTGAAAGTGGCGCGTCCAATTAACACCAGTCACATGCCCATCCATCAACCGATCCATCGATCACGTCTCAGTTACGCTACACGCGCGGCATCATCCTCTATAAATACAAGCGCTAGCTGCATGCTTTCCCTTCATCCTCATCTGCATTCACTTTCCTCACCAGATCGATAATGGCGCCCCACCAGCTCCCGGCCGTCCTCTTTGCCGCATTGGCTTTCTTCCTAGCCCTCGCCGTGCCGTCGCTCGCCGGCGACCCCGACATGCTCCAGGACTTCTGCGTCGCCGACTACAAATCACTCAAAGGCCGTAAGTGTGCTCTTTCCATCCATACTCGTCTTTTGCATTTACAGAAGATCATGCATGAACAGAGAATGTGTGTATATCCATGCAGCACTGCGTCTGAACGGATTCCCGTGCAAGAAACCGGAGAATGTGACGGCAAACGACTTCTTCTCCAACGTGCTGGCTGCCCCGGGAAACACCAACAACCCGGTCGGCTCCACGGTCACGGCGGCGAACGTGGAAAACGTCCCCGGGCTCAACACGCTGGGAGTGTCCATGTCCCGCGTGGACTACGCCCCTTGGGGCGTGAACCCGCCACACACCCACCCCCGCGCCACAGAGATCATCTTCGTGATCGAGGGCTCCCTCGAAGTCGGCTTCATCACCACTGCCGGGAAGCTCTTCGCCCACACCGTTTGCAAGGGCGAGATCTTCGTCTTCCCCCGTGGCCTCCTCCACTTCCAGCGGAACAACGGCGGCGCGCCGGCCGTGGCCATCTCGGCTTTCAACAGCCAGCTTCCCGGCACTCAGTCCGTCGCCGTGGCGCTGTTCGGAGCGTCGCCGCAGGTGCCCACCGACGTGCTGGTCAGGGCGCTCGAGATCGACGGCGGCGTCGTGGAGGCCATCAAGGCCAAGTTCCTGACCAAGTACTAGGCGTACTTGATGCATGCTCATGGTTGGGTCGGCTCTGTCTACCGTGGAAGTGCTTCACTCACATAAATCTGTGTAGTACTTATTTGCTTCCTTCTATTGTGTCGGTGAATGTTGAGTGGAGGACCTAATCAGCTTGAGTGTTAACTGTGTTTTTTTTTCAATAAACACTACCGCGATAATTTGTATGTGTCGTTCATTATTGTTAATGATCGAATTAATTTCTCCGATATTGCTTCAAAACTTTCGATTCTTCTCAATGCGATGCTCTATATATCATGGAAACATGGAACGTCACAAGAGTTGATGTTATATTTTAAAAAAACAAGAAGAGTTGATGTTATTTTTGTGGCATTCCGGACTGGCGTTTAATTCCAACATGATGTATTTTTACATGTCTAGCTGATATACAAAATCTAATTGTTCCGTTATACTACTATAAAATAAAGTTAAGCAGATTTTTAAACCTAGCTATAAGTGACCTTTTTTGCTACACAGACTAGCTATGTAACTTTTGAAATTTAAACTACATTATTCTCATTTTCATAAAACATAGAAAAATGGTTCGTATTATTTTATGAAAATATACATATGTGATCCCAAGTCAATGTGTATATGTTTGTGATTTTTTTCATGTTATTCCAAAAACTACAAACACATTGTTGCTAGAATTTTACAAAGTAACATGCGCTGCGGCTTAGGTTTATTTTTTGTTGGCACAAATCTCCTGATGGGATTTACATAGTGGTCTAGGTTTTCACCACCCGCGTGACTGCTGAGTCCACATTCATATTTTGTCATAAAATATTTTGAACTATATCCAGTTTTGCTATGGATACCGGTTAAAAGGGTGGTGGTACATCGGCCCACCAAAAAACAAAGCCCAGATTTAACACTTTGGTGTGTCGCTAGAGAGCATCTCCATGTGTCCCAACTAGTCGCCATGTATATAGACGCAGAGGTGTGCATGTAGGTATGTTTGGAATCTTCAACCTTATAAACATTAGTCGCTAAATCTGGACAATCAAACATACTTGTCCCAAAGATCATGACTCTAATAGGACTAATGGACAACAATGTCAATGGTAGACATATGACACGAAGCTTGATTTCGATTTTAGCAAAGGTTACATTTGTTCATGAAAAAAAGAAAAGGTTATACATCCTCTATCCGTAAAAAGCATACGACATATGAACTGAATCAAAAGTCAGTGCGTACTAAGTTTGAAAAAATATATAGAAGAGAATATAAAGAACTAGCTAGTACATTGAATTCATTATAAAAGTATATTTGATGGATCTATTGATGTTGATTTTGTATTTCAGATGTTCATATCTTACTCTGTGCAAGTCAAAGAGCTTAATGTTAGTGAGTGTTTGGAGTGAACGAGATTTACATATATGGACTAAAACACAGTTCAACGGGAAGGACCGAAATTTCTCATAAACAATAAATCAAACGCCTAGCGTACTAACATGTATACTAGCGTGCAAGTCGTATACTACTCCATGACATGTAGAACTTCATGATGTTATTATGCTTGAGCGTCTTGAGGTGGTGGATCTCGCAGTAGAGGCGCTCTAGGTCCTCGGGCCTCTGCAGGAAGTCGAGCAGCTTCACCTAGTTCTAGACCACCTCCATCCCATGTTACTCGTCGAATGCCATGTACCTGCAGACCAAAACTGAACCAACCCAGTCGTTGTCAGCTCAGGCCACCGACGGAGGGAAGACGAACAAAAACGACGATCATGGGAGGGGAAGCGGATCTTACACTGTCATGGACGCGCTCTTGCTGAGGATGTCGCTGTACTGCAAGACATGGAGAGAGCAAACGGATTAGCGATATGGCTGGCAGGGTAAACGAATCGAGAAACACAGATGGAGATTCTCCCGTTTTGGGGAAGTAAATTGGACAATTCAAGAGCTTGGCAGGAAAAGGAGATCCTTTTCCTCTTTACCCCCTTCTCGTTGGGTTCTATTGGTTGGCGAGGACGAAGGGAGTTCGTTGGGGGAGGGGGGAGCGGCGGATCAGGCGGCGTGGTAGAGGGAGTGGTCGACCGAGGGCACGGCGGAGCAGGCAGCGAGGGAACGAGCGGCGACGGGAAAGGGGAAGAAGATAAGAGGAGTGGAGAAGGACTCGGAGATTGTCAGAAATTCCTTAAGGATCCTTTTGCAAAATGGTAGTCGTGGCCGTTTATTCGGAGAGGAGGGAGTAACAAAAGATGTACGGTGTATCATTTATGTTCAAGTTGACACGGTATATTAGCGTGCAAGTTATAGAATAAACAGCGGAAAATGCATGCCTGGCGGTTGAACAATCAAAATTTGTGTCATTTTCTGACAACGTACTAACATGTACAAATTCATGCGTGCTAGTTTTCACGATGAGGATTTCGACCAACACTTAGCTCACCGTCTCGCAACTCTCACGTACGTACTACATCGCCTTAACTAGCTGGCTCTACCAGCAACCCGATATATCGATCAAGTTGATGAGAGTTTTTCTTCTTAAACCTAATTAGTTAGCTGGACACGTGACTAAGCTCGATCACGTTGTCATCAAGCTAACTGAATTCCTCACTACCGCGACATCTATAAATACACACCTCCTAAGCTCCCCTCTTCATCAAACCAAACCGAAAGTTCCTGCAGAGACCTAATTAGCCACCGACAGCTAGCTAACTAGCCATCAAGGACCAGATTAACTGGAAATCATGGCCAAGCTCAGTGCCGTCCTCCTCGCCGCCTGCGCCGCCCTGCTGGCCCTCGCCGCGCCACTGCTCGCCGGCGACCCTGACATGCTCCAGGACATCTGCGTCGCCGACTACAAGTCCCTCCAGGGCCGTGAGTGACGCTCAAACCTTGCATTCCTTCGCAGTTGGTTTCATCTCTGATCTCTGTGTGCATGCGTAAAATGTTGTGCAGCGCTGCGGGTGAACGGGTACCCGTGCAAGCGGCCGGAGAACGTGACGGGGGACGACTTCTTCTTCGACGGGCTGGCGAAGGCGGCCGACGTCTACGGCGGCGGCAACCCGATGGGCTCCGTCGTGACGGCTGCGGACGTGGAGAAGGTCCCGGGGCTCAACACCCTGGGGGTCTCCATGGCGCGCGTCGACTACGCCGCGTGGGGCGGCACCAACCCGCCGCACACCCACCCGCGCGCCACCGAGATCATCTTCGTCGCCGAGGGAGTCCTCGAGGTGGGCTTCATCACCACGGCCAACAGGCTGATCACCCGCGCCGTGCCAAAGGGCGGCGTCTTCGTGTTCCCGCGCGGACTGGTGCACTATGAGCACAGCGTCGGGGAGGCGCCCGCCGTGGTGATCTCGGCGTTCGACAGCCAGTTCCCAGGCACGCAGCCGGCCGCGGCGGCGATGTTCGGGGCGGTGCCGACGGACGTGCTGGCGCGCGCGCTGCAGACCGACGCCGGCGTCGTCGAGCGCATCAAGTCCAAGTTCCCGCCAAAGTAGGACATGGGAACGTACGTACGAAGTACGTGCGAGCGCACGGTGCATCAAAGCGTGCCGATCGACGTCTCGTCGCTTTGGTCCTCGGTCGATTCTACGTACCCATCTCTCGCCGTTCTTAGGTGAAAAAAGAAGTCTCATTATTGGGCTGTAATATGCATTATGGTCTTCCATATAGTGTGAGTGTCCTAAGTTTCTGTTATATCTGCAACATGTATGATAAATGTATAATAAATACTGTGTCCATTGTTCCACAGGTTAATGTCACATCGCGTGCTGGTTTACTTTGTATAAACTCACACATAGCTGTGAGATTTGTGTGATATGGTCAGTATTATTATCAGGAGAAATATCAGTCACTACTTTCAGATGTTAAAGTCTCATTATTGGGCTGTAATATGCATTATGGTCTTCCGTATGGCGTCCTAAGTTTCTGTTATATCTGCAACATGTACATAAATGTATAATAAATACTGCGTCCTAAGTTTCGTATAAACTCACACATAGCTGTGAGATTTGTGTGATATCAGTCAGTACTTTCAAATGTCAAAGTTTGGCATTGGTATTTCAACTTCTGAAAAAACTTTTTTATAATCACCCATGTTCAATTTCTTCTTGTCACTGTTCAAGCCCTAGCAAGAGACCTTTCAGATCACACTCCTATCCTCATATCTACACAGGGTGATGCAGCCAGCAATATTCAGTCTGCACAGACCTGACCTCGGAGATTTGGTAATAAAAACTTGGATGCAAAATGATGCTGGAAGTGATAGACTTGACATATGGCAATATAAATTGAGAAGAACAAGGAAAACTCTCAAAGGTTGGAATAGAAACGTTGAAGGTATTCATAGGAGATTGAGGAAAAAATAATTGAAAAAGGTGATAATATGGACAAACGTGCTGAAGAGAGGGGGCTGACAGCCATTGAGAGAGAAGAAATGCTCCTCAAAATGCAACGGCTTAGAGATGTCACAAAAGAGGAGGAAACCAAGTGGCCACAAAGGTCAAAAGAAAAATAATTGCTTGAGGCCGATGATAATACTAAATACTATCACCTGAAAGCGAACGGGCGAAGAAGGAAGAATAGGATCACTACTTTGTGTCAAGATGAGGGTGTGATTGAAGGGCAGGAGAACCTAAAAAAGTACATCACAGAGTTTTATAAAAAGAAATATTTGGCAGATCGGAGCAGTCAACCATCTCCCTCGGTCATGAGGGGTGGCGAAGGTATCTGAGGCTGATAGTAATTCTCTTATTACAAGATTTACCATGGAAGAACTAAAAATGCAGTTTTTGAGATGGAA
Source organism: Avena sativa (assembly GCA_916181665.1). Lineage (NCBI taxonomy): Eukaryota > Viridiplantae > Streptophyta > Magnoliopsida > Poales > Poaceae > Avena > Avena sativa. The sequence continues at coordinate 441,978,371 of OV702282.1, read as the reverse complement.
CCAAATAAAGCTACATGCATGCCCGGATGGTTTTAACCAAAGTTTTTCTGTTCAGGGAAGTGGTCAAGTTTGACCTCTTTGCACTGTTGGAGGACTTCTATGATAAAAAAATAGACATAAATAGCCTAAATTATGGTATTATCACCTTAGTTCCCAAAGGCAGTGATGATGATAAAATCTAGAAATTCAGGCATATTTTTCTTCTAAACGTGGTCTTCAAAATTATTACAAAAATCATGGTTAAAATACTTACACTTGTCATTGGTAAAGTTATAGGAGCATCATAGACTGTCTTCCTGAAGGAGAGGTATATCCTGGAGGGAGTGGTAATATTACATGAAATCCTAAATGACATACATGTTAGGAAATTGGATGGGGTCCTCTCAAGATTGACTTTGAAAGGCCTTTGATAAAATCAAATGGCCTTTTCTCCTTCAAATTTTGGAGATGAAAGGTTTCCCCAGCGAATGGAATGATTTGGTTATGCAAACTGTCACTAGAGGGAAAGCGGGGACCAGGGTGAACGATGAGGTTGGACCGTAACTTCTGCACATATCAGCAGGGGCGGGCCCAGCTTGTATCAAGGGTATTCAACTGAATACCAATTATATGGTGTGCCTTATATTTTAGTTTGCTTATATAGATAACTGATTGAAATTCTATCACAAGTATGCATAGGAGTAGTTGGTTAGCACAGATGCTTATAAGCCAATTGATCACTAGTTCAAGTGCTACCCTGCACCATTTTTTGTTGTTTTTTTTTCAATTTTTTTACTATGAATACCCATTATGAAATTTTTGAGCCCGCCACTGCATATCAGGGCCTTAGGCAAGGGGACCCTTTATCCCCATTGTTGATCTAGCTTCTAATGCGTTAGCAATTATGATTGGGAGAGCTATTGACCAAGGGATTATCTCTGAATTTGGGGCCAATTTAGTTGACAAAGGTGTGGGCATACTGCAATATGCAGATGACATGAAGTTTATTGCCTAGGAGGTGCAATAGATAGACGTGGGGTTTAGCAGCCAGTTCTTAGCCTTTTCTCTAAGAGAGAAAGGAAACAAACGTAATTTAATAGCATTTGTATCAACATCTTTAATGTGCATCATGTTGCAAATTTCAGTAAAAGTATTTATGTGCAAACCTGAATCCTCAGAAGATGAGACTCCAAATTGGTTCTGTTGAACCAAACTCAAAAGGTTAGGCTTAATTTCATATGCTCCTGCATCAATAGCAGATTGAGTAATAGGTGCATAAATAAAATCATCAGTAGGAGTTGCATACTTTCCAAGTTTCTTTTGAGTCATGGCTCTTTTTTTGGTATTTTTAAAATAAGAGAAACAAATTAAAAATTAACTATTTTTTTGGATTTTCAAATAGATAAAACTAAACTAAACTAATAACAAGAAAAAAAACTATAAACAAAAATAAAACTAAAAAAAGGTCTCTAGTGACCTCACTAGGATAACGAATTGCTTCCCCGACAACGGCGCAAGAAAAAAGGATTGATGCATTCGATCCGGATCCACGGATGTATTATAATAGTCTTTTTCCCTAGTATACCTAGGTTTAATGAAACCCTAGGAAACAATGCTAAAAGGAACTAAAAAGGACACATCTACAAGACTTTGTTTTTCGTTTTACCTTTGTTTACCGGACGACTCTAATTTACTTATATCATGGGTTGTTTCAATGGATGAAGATAAGCCAGAGTTGAAGATTCACATGCAGCTGCATATCATATGGAATAAAAGATAATAATAAGCACAATCATGTATAATGTTTTAATAGAGATAAACTTTGTTGGTAACACATCCTGATATACTAAAACCCCTGCGAGTCACAAGCATAGCAATAGCCTTTTGATCCAACTGTTTGCACCACGAAGTATCGAGCTACAAACAGTTATTAAGTGAAAGACATAGATTAAAGCCTTAACAAGTGATGTTGTCGTTGTTCTCGAATGGATCGCTAAGCGAAGACTATACAAGCCTTTCTGTCATTGGGTTTCTTATGATAACACTACTAATCAAGTATCTCACCTCGAGTCTTTATCAATCTCGGTGGTTTGGGGTACCTACAAGTCTAAAGATTAAGACAAGAGACACAGAAACAAAGATACAAATCTCTTATTTAAACAATACACAATGCTCCCATAGATTAGATGCACATAATCGCTACGAGATTTCACCCCAACCCGCCGCCCGTGAGGACTACTCACTTGGTGGACTAATGGAGAGGATGGAGAGGATGGAGGATGGAGGGGATGAACTATGGTGTGGATCTCACTTGGTGGTGTTGCGATGAAATCTGATAATAGCGGCCCTATGCGCGACGGCTAGGACCTTGAAATATATAGGCGTCTTCACGAAAGTCGTAGAGTTTTATGAGACGAAGCCACCGATACATGGTATGAGCGAGCCGTATAGGCGGGTCTTGCCCGTAATAATGGTTGTTATGGCCTCTGGCCTTGGGTTTTTTTCAGGATTACTTTCCCACGTAGACTTCCTCAAAATCTTTATTGATGGCTCCTGATTTCACATAAAAGCGTGATTTCCTGCACAACACAATTCAAAGCAATGGTTTGCATTTTTTTATAATAATTAGTCATTAGTGTCAAACCTAGAGAGAATCTTGTCAAATGCTTGATTAAAAAGAACGTTTAAACATGGAAAAAATATGTCTATTTTCATAGCCATCGGGAGCCAGAGGCCCGACTGACCCAGACAAACCCATGAAGCGCCCGCCATCACGCTGCAGCAATCGCGACATCATCACCGCCACCCTCATTACCAGCCGCTTTGCAGACCACCCGAAAGTGACAAGGACAAGCCTGACCAGGCCTACCCTAACCCAGATTGGGCCTAAAAGGGCCTAAATCTGGGACTATAGGGCTCTACCGGCCAGCCCTCAGCCACACCTTCGTCCGGGGAAGCACCAGAACGCTGCCTGCCTAACTGCTCTACCGCCAAGAGCACTCCCCCAAGCCGAGCTCCTAGGGTAGTAAGAAGAAGTCGCCACCATCGGCCCTGGGGCATCGCGCGGGGAATGCCGGGCGGTAGCGGCGGGAGGGACGCTGGATGGGATGAGCTTGGACGTCCAAGGTGTAGGGGGTCGCCTCGCTTGGGGAGGCGATGCGTTGGCGCGTCTCGGGGTTTTTTCTCACACAAGGAGGTCCTACAGTTCACCTTCTCCGTCTTGTATGTACTAGAAAAGCATAAAACTTACTACCATTCTAATTTTTAGTTTGCTAAAAAATCGAGCTCTATGTGTTAGCAGCATGCAGTCTCCGTTCTCCCCACTCCTCCTCTTTGCATAGGTGGTAGGGTTTCTCCATCCCCCTTCTGCATCGCCACCAACCTGCCTTGCTTCTGTGGACTTCGGGGCATCGAGGAAGGGTTGATCTAGGCCCCGTCGACGGGAGGGCTCCATTTTCCTTTTTAGGGTTCAAGTCTAGTGCTCAGATGATGGCGGTAGTGTTTCTTCCAATAAAGTCTCCCTGACTTCAGGTTCATCTCGACAAGGACGTCAAGGAGCTTGTGGGAATGGTGTGGTCCTCAAGAACTTCTTCTGGGGATCTATGGATCGTTAAGAAGTTTTATCGACAGTTCATCCGTCTTCTTTGTCTCTAGGATGGATGTGGTCTTTTTGACCTGTTCGACGACTTCCCATCTGCAACCAACAATGTCAGACCGGCTCAAGGAGGAGCGGCAGCGATGATGCCCCGTCGACACGGTCTGGAGGTTGAAGATAAATGGCTTCTCGAGGGTTTTAATATAATTTTTGTTTTTATTAAGCTGCTTTTGTATGGTTTGATGTTTTTTTAATGCCAGAGTCCTACTTGCAGTTTTTTTGAAAGACCAACTCCTCAAAAGTCGATATCACTGAAAAGTGTTCTTTAGTATGAATCCAATAATATTAGTAGTGTACAATATAATCCTAGCATTGTTGATTAAATTTCATTAAAATGATGGTATTAAACAATTCGTAAGCCTTACTATTCATCGCAAAAGGGAGGTACACTAAGAAAAAATTTCTAGTCCATACAGGTGTTTTGTTTTTTGAATCATAGTGCATACAAGTGTTTTTTTTTAATCATAGTGCATACAAGTGTTGTTCCTGCAATAGTCAAAAACAAAAGTGTCGTTCCTGCAGGATCGCCTGTGGGATTAGGGAACGGGCCGGAGAGAAAGGTAACACGATCACAATCACTGGACCTGTGACGTGCACGCGGCCCACATAAAACGACGGAGAACCCATAGATCCAATCTGGATTCCCCACGATAGTATCGGCCCCACCTGTCAGTGAGACGCTCACACGGGCAGACCCCGATCCGTTCAACCGCAAAACTACCCGCGTGGGGCGCCCGGTCGTTACGCTACCTCCTTCCTCTGCCCCTCTCCCTCCACCCCCTTTTTCCCTGCCGCCGTTTCCTCTCCCACCTCCCCCACACATCGTCGCCGTGGCGATCCCGGCTCCGTCCATAGCCAAATCAAATCGGAACCCAATTCCCGCTTGATCCGCGGCGGCGAGCCGTGACCATCCCGGATTCCCCAATGGGACTGCGCCGGCCCTAACCCTAGCAGCCCCACTGCCCTATCCGAACCAACCCGCCCGCCATGGCCATTGTCATTGGCGGCGGCGGCGATGCGCCCGCGCACCGGAAGCTCGGCGGGTACATCCGCGTCGTGGTCTCCGTCCCCGCCGCGCACGCGCTCGCCGGATCCATCCGCCCGCTCGCCCCCTGCTCCCTCACCGCCTGCGGCGCCGTGCCCCTCGCGCCGCTCCCCGACGAAGCGCACGCCACCCCGCGGGGGTCCTCCAAGTGGCGGGCGAGCGCCGGCGGCGGGGGCAGCAGCGTCGTGCGCCAGCTGAGGACGCTCGCGGGGCACCGCTGCGTGGAGGTCGAGGCCAGGGTCCTCAGGGTGGTCACCAGGAAAGGGGAAGACGGCGAGGTGGTCGAGGCCAGGGCCGTGCTGCTCGTCGACGTCTACCTGCCCCTCGTCGCCTGGTCCGGCTGGCAGTTCCCGCGCTCCCGCGCCCCTGCCGCGGCCGCCGTCTTCAAGCACCTCAGGTGCGTCTGCTGCCCTCCCCCTGCAATTTTTTTTCTTCCGATGCCTGCGTTGCTATCTATGTACCCCGTGGAATTGAATTGCTACATCACCTTCCCCGGATCCAGGGCGTCACTTCTGGGGCAATGAATTTGTAGAGCTTGGTGGCTTTTGGGGTAGGATTTTCTCATTTTCAGTCGTGGTTACATACATACAGGCTTCTGATGCGGGAAATTTGTTGCCATTAGCTCTGTGGCCTATGCTGGTCAGATTTAGAACTGTCTCTATTAGCTCGCTGCCTTGTCTAACTTGGGCAATTGCAATTGCGATCTGAATTGTCAGAAAATTTCTCTGCATTTGCTGCTACACATCCTAGTCAGTAATGTGTCAATCACATCTTTCAAAAGGCCATTCAGGTGTTGGTAGATTATTACCATGCATTTCCTGTGGATTTGACTGTAATTAATAATACAATCTAATGGCTCTGTCACAGATTATTTCAGAAATTAGCGGCGATAGCTTCCAAACTTCTCATGTTTACTGCATTTTAGTTAGCTGTATCTTATGCAATTGAGTTGATCACTCCAGCGACTATTCAAGCAGGGTCGTAACTCTTAGCTTTACTTATTTCAGCAATTCCTCTTTGTTTATGCTGCTTAACTCTTAGTCTAAGGCAATGTTCTTTTGCAGTTCCAACTGGGATGCTAGGAACGCTTTAGTTGCCTTTGACTGGAGTTCTCGTGATAATGCACACTGTGATGACCGGTATATTTGTAGCTGCACCGATTGCCATGTCCTTGGCTGTGAGGTTCATCAGATGTCATCTACATCGAGTAACGACAAGTCATTTGACCTGCATGAAATCTTCAAAGTTCTCCCTAGTGTTAGGGCGGAGAAGGGGATGCAGATAACAAGAATAATACCTGATGTCGTATTGGATAATGTGCTGGAGGTGGGTATCTGGGATATCCCTGATGATTTATTGCATAAGGTGCTAATTCGGCTTAAACCCAGGGATTTAATAAGAGTGGCAGCTAGTTGCCACCATCTGAGGACTCTTGCTGCCTCTATTATGCCTTGCATGAAGCTTAAGCTTTTTCCTCATCAAGAGGCCGCTATTGAATGGATGTTGAGGCGAGAGCAGAACACAGAGCCCTTAGCGCATCCTCTATGCAAGAATTTCTGCACCGAGGATGGCTTTCCTTTCTTCATAAATGTTACCTCTGGTGAAATATTCACCGGGATTGCTCCAACCATAAACGACTTCGGCGGAGGTATGTTCTGTGATGAACCTGGATTAGGAAAGACAGTGACAGCATTGTCTCTTATTCTCAAAACCCAAGGAACGCTAGCAGAACCACCAAAAGGGGTGGATATAAAGTGGTGCATGCATAAACCAGATAAAAAGTATGGATACTATGAATTCAATGCCAGCAACTGTCCAAACAGAAATGATTCTTTATTTGAATCAAAAAGGCCTGCAGGGAAGGAGGATGTTAAAGAAGATCCATCTTCAAGTGGGTTATCGCATAATGGTGGTGACTCTGTTCCCAGTACAAGATCATCAAGAAAGAGAGGCAGGTTAGTAGACCCTGGTCTATCAAGGGTTAACATGCCTGTTTCAAGTGAGAAGCCACCAGAATCATGCAACCCACATATAATGCCAGCTACTCAAGTACTAAAGTTCACGAAAAACTTGAAACATGTTAGGAAAAACCTCATGGATGCTTACAACAAAGATTCAGCTGGCACTAAAAGGAAGAGAGACACCACCTCTGAGTTAAGTGAGACGTGGGTTCAGTGTGATGGTTGCAGAAAGTGGCGGAGGCTATTAGATGGAACTGTTCTTGATTCTACTACAGCATGGTTTTGCAGTATGAATGCGGATGCTGCACGAAAGACATGCACTGCTTCAGAGGAATCCTGGGATTTCAAGAGAAAGATAACCTATTTGCCAGGATTTTACAAGAAAGATGCATTGCCAGGAAATGAGCAGAATGTATCATTTTTCGCGAACATATTGAAAGATAGTGTTTCTTTGATCAACTCTGAAACCAAGAAGGCTTTATTGTGGTTGGCAAAACTTCCTCTCAAAAAACATCTTGAGATGGAATCAGTTGGTTTGACACGCCCAGTTCTGGATGCACGTGCAACCATAGGCAAGGGTGCCCGTCCATATTTCAAGATATTTCAAGCATTTGGTCTTGTGAGGAAGATCGAGAAAGGTGTAACTCGGTGGTATTATCCATCTATGCTTGATGATTTGGCCTTTGACTCGACTGCGCTTGAAATTGCTCTTGAAAAACCGCTGGATTTAGTGAGGTTTTATTTATCTAGGGCCACCTTGATAGTTGTGCCTGCTAATTTAATTGATCACTGGACAACACAGATAGAACGCCATGTTTCCTCAGATACACTGAATGTTTATGCATGGGGAGATCACAAGAGGCCTCCTGCTCACATCCTTGCTTGGGACTATGACATTGTCATAACCACATTTAGCAGATTAAGCACAGAATGGGGTCCACAGAAGAGAAGTATTTTAAAGCAGATCCATTGGTTTAGAGTAATATTAGATGAAGGACACACTTTAGGTTCCAGTCTCGCCCTGACAAATAAATTGCAGATGGCCGTTTCTTTGGTTGCTTCAAACAGGTGGATTTTAACTGGTACACCTACACCGAACACACCAACTAGTCAGGTTGCACATCTTCACCCCATGCTTAAGTTTCTTCATGAAGAAGCTTACGGTGAAAACTACCAATCATGGGAATCTGGAATTCATAAGCCCTTTGAGGCACAAATGGAAGAGGGGCGCCTTCGTCTTGTGGAGCTGCTTCGGAGGACCATGATTAGTGCAAGAAAAGCAGATCTTAAAAACATCCCTCCTTGCATAAAGAATATAACTTTCCTAGACTTCAGTGAGGGGCATGCAAAAAGTTACAATGAACTGGTTGTTACTATTCGCCGGAATATACTGATGGCTGATTGGAATGACCCTTCCCATGTGGAATCACTTCTGAACCCCAAGCAGTGGAAATTTCGTACTACAACTATAAGGAATGTCCGCTTGTCTTGTTGTGTTGCCGGGCATATTAAAGTAGGAGAGGCTGGTCAGGATATACAAGAAACTATGGATGAGTTGATGCAGGGGGGTCTTGATCCTCTTTCTGAGGAATATCAATCCATAAGATATGCTCTGTTCAATGGCACGGATTGTGTAAGGTATGAAAGTTATCAATAAAAACTAAAGCATATTATCCATCAATCAAATAAATCTGACTTGCTCAAACATTCATATTGCTATCTTCAGGTGTCGAGATTGGTGCCGCTTACCTGTTATAACACCTTGTCGGCATCTGCTGTGCCATGATTGTGTTGCTTTGGATAGTGAGAAATGCATAGTGTGCGGCAACAATTATGAGATGCAGTCTCCCGAAAGTCTTGCAAGGCCAGAAAATCCAAACCCAAAATGGCCAGTTCCAAAGGATCTAATTGAGTTGCAGCCTTCATATAAGCAGGTGTGTACTTGAAGCTATATGATGCTATATGCAACTTCTTCAGGCACTTCTCGGTGTACTTATTTCTCCATTTTATGCAGGATGACTGGGATCCAGATTGGCAGTCAACGACTAGCAGCAAAGTTGCTTATTTGGTCGAGAAGTTGAGAAGTTTGCGAGAAGCGAACGTACATGGGCACTCTACTAACATAACCAATGGTGCTGGTCTTGCCAGTAATAACCTGCATACCAGATTACCACAGACATTGCCTGACAAAGTAATAATTTTTTCTCAGTTTCTGGAGCATATTCATGTGATTGAGCAGCAGGTAAATATTAAACCACGTATTCATTTTCTACTTACGAGAGTATGAATTAGTTGGTTAACGATCTCCTTCTGTTCAGCTGACTATTGCTGGCATAACATATGCTGGAATGTACAGTCCCATGCCTTTGGGCAGTAAGGTATGTGCTGTTCTTTCTTCTGCATACATGTATAACATATCTAAGTACTGTATATTTGCTACCTCGTTCTTATCTTTCCCCCAAAAGGCAACATTTTTTTAAACTCAGAGATACCTAGTTTTATTTGGCTTGGTGAACCTTACTGGCGTTTATTGATATCACATTACTCCTTCCTTCCATCCCTGCCCCTTCATATGTAGTATCTCCCCTTCTCTTCCATTACCCTGACGGCCTGATGTGTACCTCTCTAAGTCTCTAGTGCCCGGCTTGCTTCACTGTTTCTACTATACTACACGGCCTGATGCTAATTAGGGATTGGTATATCTCAACAATTTGTGGCTGATCTGGGTATTGCTGCAATTATTTTCAGAGAAGTGCATTGTTGAAGTATAAAGAGGATCCAACATGCATGGCTTTACTGATGGATGGAACTGCAGCACTTGGCCTTGATTTGAGTTTTGTGAATCATGTTTTTCTGATGGAACCAATATGGGACAGGAGGTAATCTTAACTGCTCTACTACTGACATACTTTCATCTGGCAATTCATCAAAATAAGGGTACACATTTTTTTTGCTGGGATGCGAATAAAAATTGACTACCATATTCTATGCAGTCGTTTTTTTAATCTATCCAACATGGGATATTTTGTGTTCCTACTGGTATTTAGCACTTTAGTTAACCCTTTAAGAGGATATATTTCTTATCAGCTATGACATTGTCACTACTAGTGTGTATGACCGGCCATTATTGACTGATGGCCCTTATTTTCTCTGGTTAGTATGGAGGAGCAAGTTATTAGTCGTGCGCATCGAATGGGTGCAACTCGTCCCATAAATGTTGAAACTCTGGCTATGCGTGGCACCATCGAGGAGCAAATGCTAAAGCTTCTGCAGGTTTGTGTATATCACATTGTTCATAACATTTCATGATGAATCAAATCTTGCATACTAAATATATGCTCTGTCCACAGGACTCCAGTGCCTGCAGAAAAATGGTTAATAAAGGAGCAGGCGGCACCGACAATGAAGGTGCTCGGCCTCACCGGAGTCTGCATGATTTCGCCGAAAAGAGCTATCTGGCGAAACTTGGCTTTGTGAAAGGATCCAAGACGAACTAGGTTTCGCTTGGATCCCTTTGTTCTGTTCATAGGTCCTTAGAATCATTATTTTGGTGTACATAAGGAAATAAAACTCACGGCCTTCTTGAGCTTAGGGGATTGTATTGAACACGTGTCCTTGTTTTGTTTCATAGAATGCAGGGCAATGCAATATAATCGGTTGGAGTACGGACATGTTAATTTCCACTTTGTTATAGCAAACTCATGTTATTAGCCACACCATTAAAGGGAAAATTGTAGTTGCTGAAGTACGAAGTCGTACTGGGTGTGCTGACTGTCCAGTCGACGCGCTCATGCTGCACCTCAATTGGTAGGGATGCACGTTTAATTTCAATCTAACAGCGGCGTACATATATATAAACTAGCAGCTCCGCCCAGAACTCGAGCAACATCGCCCACAGCTCTCTCGTCCTGATGCATGCCGCCATCCCTGCTGCTGGCCATGTCCTCTAGCCGTTTCCCCAGCTTGACGACCTTGGCCAAGGCTGACTTCTCTTCTCCCTCCTCCCCACCTTGGTCCAGAAAGCATTTTTTTGTTCAAACTTTCTCCATGTAGACTGAAGCTTGCAAAAAAAGCACTGCCCTCAGAATATCTCAGAACAAAGGAGATGTTCTCTCTCCGAAAATAATAACTTGACATGATGACATCAACAACATATTTCAACAAGCATATATAATGGACAACATATTCTAAGAGTCGGGCACAAGAGAATTAGCAGTTTGAAATCTGCGCCACCTCGCTAAAGAACACCGTTTCAAAAGTGTGAGTCTCCGTCTACTGCTCTGATTGGCACATTCTGTACCCCGTACTATTAGGGGAGATAGTTACAGTGTACCGTAATTTTCGATGAATACAGAGTGGTAGATATCTGGAGAAGCACTTTGGACCCACAGTTTTTGTTGCACATCTTTCCTTAGTGCACATGTAAATGTACACTCGTTGCACCACCATTTTTGGTTGGTCAAGGTTCAAAAGTAATTTTGCACCTCAACATCTTGTCCTGCCAAGCTCATCGACAAGTGTACATTGAAACCCTATAAAATATTAATACTACTGATTTATTGAAATGAAAAGGAAATAATTACCACCACCATATAAGGAATCATAGTCAGAAATTTCCATGATGAAAATCATCTCAACTAGTCAACTATGTAAAATTTAAATTGTCAACCTTTGCCAGATTACCACTAAAAGCATACAAAATGGAATACACAATAACAGAATTTCTGCCACAGGCAAAGAAAAATGCACCAAGTTATTAGAAAATGATGAAAAATAGTGCCACTATCTCAGAATCTCGCAGAAAAATCAAAATACACAAAGTAGTACTACTATAGCTAACTGGAATGTGCATGCATGATCGTGGCCAGCACATCTGCATGCAGGCTATATAGAATGCTGCAGATTTGTTGAAGGCAAATAGAGCGCTAGCTAGCTGGTCAGGATCGGAACACACCACCTAAACCGTGATAATGTTAAGTATGCAGTCAAAAGCTATGTTCTAATTAAGATGACAAATGCTACGGCGGAATAGAAGATGGCGTTTTATCCATATGTAACAAAAGTTTAACCATTTGACTAGAGACGACAAAACCGACGTGATATTCGTCCGAGGTTAGCCAGTTTCCGGTTTAAATTTTAAAGCTAAAAGCACTCATGTACTACCTTGGTATCATAATGGAATGAGCATAAGTTTTCCTAATATAAAATGGAAAGATGTAAAGCTTGACAAAACCGATAGAAAAATCTATTGGGAACTGTCATACTGTATAGATATAAGTATGAAAATCTACACTATCATTATGTATCGAATAAAAACGATTCTCCTAAAGTGGAACTATGTAAAGTTTGACAAAACCGATAGAAAAATATATTGAGAACTATCATACTATATAGATATTAATATGAAAATGTTAAGTAGGCAGTCAAAAGCCCACAAATAGTTGTACTTCTAGCTTTCGTCTTAAGACAAACTTAATAAAATTCGATCAACTTTATAGAAAAATGTAACGACATTTAGAACACTTAGTTAGTACCATTAGATCCTCTTTGAAATATATATTCACAGTATATATATTTGATTATACATATGTTGCTATTTTTATCTACAAAATCTGTCAAATGTTAAAAAGTTTGACTTAAAGCAGAAGCTAGAAGTACAATTATTTGCGTATGGAGGGAGTATGCTCTAGTTAAGATCACAAATCCTACGGCAGAACTCAGAAGAGATTATTCATATGTAACAAAAGTTTAACCATTTGACTAGAGACGACAAAACCAACGCGATATTCCTCCGAGGCTTAGCCAGTTTCTGGTTTAAATTTTAAAGCTAAAAGCACTGATGTACTTCCTTGGTCTCATAAAGGAATGAGCATAAGTTTTCCTAATGTAAAATGGAAAGATGTAAAGCTTGACAAAACCGATAGAAAAAATCTATTGGGAACTATCATATACTATATAGATATAAGTAGTATGAAAATCTACACTATCATTATGTATCGAATAAAAACGATTCTCTATTATGGTAGATACTAGTTTTTATAAAAAAAACGTGCTCAAAGTTTACATAGGTCGATTTCGGAAAAAAAATTAGACGGCTTTTCTTTTAACACCTCTACCATAGGACAAGCCCCTACTGCGTAATTTTATAGTAAAATAGTTACATAGGCTAGTCCAAAACCAGCCCGATCGATTACATCAAGTAAGAGGACGAGAGAAGTGTCTAAGAAAGCAGAAAAATATTAAACAAAAAAAAAAAAACGGAGCCGTTGCCTGCCGTGGGGACGTGCTATAGCCTGTTTATTTTGGTGGGCCGAGCCGACAAGGAAGCTCCGCGGCGGCCGTCACCTGCGGTCAAAGGCTGGCTGGCTCCTTGGTCGATCGGGTTCTGCCAACTGGAACTGAGGCTTGCTCTCCACGACAATACGGTGTCGGAGTCGGAGATGCCCCTGCGCGGTGACCGAGGCTGATCCTGCATGCATGCATGCTGCGTCCTCTATTCTGGCGCACTGCACGTACGTTACGGGCAGTGGGCCCCGCTCGGTCGGTTTGCGCACCACTCCTCCTGTTGCTATGGCCTCGCCGTCCCCGTTCCCGTTCCCGTCGTCGTGGTTCCTGAGACGCATGCCGCTATCGCCAGGGTCACAATCTGATTGCGCGCTGCCGCTGGCGGCATCCGTATGAAAGTAGTAGGTCTCGCGCACGTACGGAACTAAAATCAGAATCGTCGATCTGTTAGCCAAGCGTATTATGGAGTAAGTGCGAGTAGGGGTGAGCGATTCGGTCATGACCGATAATTCGGTCTTTGTATTTCGGTCTATTTTATTTTCGGTCCTTAAAAAAATAAAGACCGAATTATACTTGATAGTTTTACTACCCGAAACCTACTAATTCAGGTTCGGGTTCGGTCATGACCGAATAACATGGGTAATATTGTCAACACAAAAGATAGACATTACTTATTAAAAATATGACAATATTTCAACTATATTTTAAATATTCTAATACATATGTTATCATTTAGTGGAAGAAATAAACGTGCAACAATCCTAATAAAATGTAGCAACTCTACAATAGCACTTTGATGACCATTCAACAATGCCATAATTCATACACATCACACAAATTTGGAGTTTCAGATAGTCTCATGTAAAATTCGGTCAGTTCGGTTTATTCGGTTACTTAGGAACTAAAGACCGAATAGACCAAACTAAATTCGGTCTATAAAATTTTCTTGTCGGTCTTTTCGGTTTCGGTCTATTCGGGTTCGGTCTCGGTCTTTTCGGTCTTCGGTTATTGGTTTTTATGCTCACCCCTTCGTGCGAGGAGATGGACTACTAGTCGAACCACGTAGGTTAACTCTAACTAAACCAGCCAGCCTTTATATATAATATACTCCCTCCGTTTTAAAATATAAAATATTTTAGTTTTGTAAAAGAAGCGTATCTAGACCCCCTTTCAATGTGTAGGTTCACTCCAAACCTATATGAACAAATACACTAAACGAAGCCTTGATACACTCTTTCCCACAAAGCTAAAACATCTGATATTTTTGAAACAGAGGAAATTAAAGGAGTACTTTGTATATTCATATTAGCATTAGCATGTACCCTATCAAGCCGCCGCTCTTGTTCTCGGAGTATATATACATGTGCTCTCTTGACTGGATTTCTTTTGACGCACTTTGCCATCTTTCTCCATCTTTCTCATCATAGGCTTCCTTTATTAATTGATCAGCTTCATCCGCTACCGAGTTTTTTTTATATATTCTTCAACTCCTTCAAGTTCGATCTGTTCCCATGGATGTGTCTCAAGCATCACAACCCTACCTAGACATTAGATTACCCTCTTTTTTGCGAATAGGACTATGGCATTAAAAGAAAAATCGAACAGTAAAAAAGCAGCTTAATAAAAACGAAAATTACATCGAAATCCTTGGAAAGCCCTTCGCCTTCAACCTTCAGACCGCGTGTTTTTGGTGGAGACTAATTCAAGGGTTTTTATCGTCCTATATATGCCACAAGACATGCATGATAACAAGACCTAGTTTCACGATTTACTCCCATAAAATCATTTTTAAACAATCTCCCAATTAAACTTTGGTCGCTCCGATGTCCCTCCTAGTATTTTTTCCTTCACTTTGAACCAGGCCAGGTTTTTTTTGCTTCTGGATCACTCCATTGTATATGCCCAAACCATTTTAGTCGATGCCTGACTAGCTTATTTTTTGATATGTGTGCCACCCATACTTTATAACATATTACCTTGTTTTTAACTCTGGCATTTCTTTTATAGGGCCATACATCCTCCGTTGCTCATTTGTTGGATTTATTATCTTCTGTTGAGCCAACATTCTACTCCATATAAAATCATAGGTCCTATTGTCATTCTATATATGAAACTACCGTTTAGCTTGTTGTGTATTGAATATGTCCCTTGTCCTCGGAAATCTTGTGCTTGCAGAAAAATGGTCAATAAAATAGAATGAAACGCTAAAACTGAAGGTGCTCGGCCTCATCGGAGTCTACATGATACATCCGAAATTGGGAGGCTTAATAAAAACGAAAATTACATCGAAATCCTTGGAAAGCCCTTCGCCTTCAACCTTCAGACCGCGTGTTTTTGGTGGAGACTAATTCAAGGGTTTTTATCGTCCTATATATGCCACAAGACATGCATGATAACAAGACCTAGTTTCACGATTTACTCCCATAAAATCATTTTTAAACAGTCTCCCAATTAAACTTTGGTCGCTCCGATGTCCCTCCTAGTATTTTTTCCTTCACTTTGAACCAGGCCAGGTTTTTTTTTGCTTCTGGATCACTCCATTGTATATGCCCAAACCATTTTAGTCGATGCCTGACTAGCTTATTTTTTGATATGTGTGCCACCCATACTTTATAACATATTACCTTGTTTTTAACTCTGGCATTTCTTTTATAGGGCCATACATCCTCCGTTGCT
The DNA here is from genome assembly GCA_916181665.1 of Avena sativa. Classification (NCBI taxonomy): domain Eukaryota; kingdom Viridiplantae; phylum Streptophyta; class Magnoliopsida; order Poales; family Poaceae; genus Avena; species Avena sativa. Next base: position 441,962,770 of record OV702282.1, on the reverse strand, counting down.
CATTTGTTGGATTTATTATCTTCTGTTGAGCCAACATTCTACTCCATATAAAATCATAGGTCCTATTGTCATTCTATATATGAAACTACCGTTTAGCTTGTTGTGTATTGAATATGTCCCTTGTCCTCGGAAATCTTGTGCTTGCAGAAAAATGGTCAATAAAATAGAATGCAACGCTAAAACTGAAGGTGCTCAGCCTCATCGGAGTCTACATGATACATCCGAAATTAGCAGTGTTAAAGGATCCAACACGAGCTATTATTTTCATGTTCCTAGGTCCTTTTGGTTGTTGTTTTGGTATAGGAGTAAATAACACTTATGTTCTGCTGGAGCTCATATGTTTAAATGAAAAAGTCCCACCCCCCACCCCCCAAAGAAAACTTTTCACTTATAGTATTTCCCCCAAACTTTACTTGACTCTTAACTCTGCAATACACAAACACAATATATGTTCAGTGCCTCCAGAAAAACAAATAATCTACTATATTAGGCATAACAGAATTTGTGCCAAAAGCAAAGAATAATACGCCATGCTATTAGAAATGATGAAATGCAGTGCTACTATCTCAAATCTAACATACATAATCAGAAATCACAAAGCATTCTACTATGGCTAACTGGATTGCGCATGCATGATCATATGACATATGCAAATAACAGGCTCTCGAATGCCGCACATTTCTTGCAGGCGATAGAGTGCTAGCTGGTCAGAAATAGATCCACCACCTGCAGTCAAAAGTTATGCTCTAGTTAAGATCACAACAAATCCTACGATTGAAGAGAAAATGGTGATTTATCCGTATGTAACAAAAGTTTAAGCAGCTTAATTACATGATATTCCTCTGCGGTTAGCCAATTTTTGGTTTAAATTTTAATGTTGAGCACTCATAGTACTACCTCTGTTTCATAAAAGAAGACAATATAATATTTTTCATGAAGTCAAATGATACAAAAATAATAGTTGAAAAATCTATCTAGAATCACAAAGCATTCTACTATGGCTAACTAGATTGCGCATGCATGATCATATGACATCTGCAAATAATAGGCTATCGAATGCCGCACATTTCTTGAAGGCAATAGATTGCTAGCTGGTTAGAAACATACCACCTGCAGTCAAAAGCTATGCCCTAGTTAAGATCACAGCAAATCATACGACCGAAGAGAAGATGGCGATTTATCGGTATGTAACAAAAGTTTAAGCAGCTTAATTACGTGATATTCCTCTTCGGTTAGCCATTTTCTGGTTCAAATTTTAATGTTGAGCACTCATAGTAATAGCTCTGCCCCCTAAGGGAGAGTATGCTCTAATTAAGATCACAAATCCTACGGCGGAAGAGATTATTCATATATGTAACAAAAGTTTAACCATTTCACTAGAGACAAAAACCGACGTGATATTCCTCTGAGGCTAGCCAGTTTCTGGTCTGAATTTTAAAGCTAAGGATATAGACTACCTTGGTATGATAAAAGAATAATGCGCATAATAAAATTTCCTAAAAGGGAACAATGTAATGTTTGACAAAACCGATACTCTATTGCCAACTGTGATACTATATAGATATAAGTCTGAAAATCTGTGTCATTATGTATCGAATAAAATTGATTTGCCATTGATGTAGTTATTGATGTTTTTTTTTTAAAAAAAACTTGCTCAAAGTTTACATAGTTGGACTTGAGGAAAAAATTATAATCCGTACCGCTTATTTGACGAAAACAGATTTGGTGGATGGTCAATAACACTCATGTTTGTAGGTCCTTCCGCTGCATCGGAACATGGCAATGTGACCGTTGCGCCGCGTGTTATTGACCATCCGCGCTGAGAGAGAGAGAGAGAGAGAGAGAGAGAGAGAGAGAGAGAGAGAGAGAGAGAGAGAGAGAGAGAGAGAGAGAGAGAGAGAGAGAGAGAGAGAGAGAGAGAGAGAGAGAGGGGCAGGCTCGGCTGTGCGTGTCCTGGTGGCTAGCTAGCCTGCTTTTGGCATCCGAGCCGACAAGGAAGCTCTGCGGCCGTCACCTGCGGTCAAAGGCTGGCTCTTTGGTGGATCGATCGGGTTCTGCCAACTGGAACGGCGTGAGGCCGCAGAGCGCTCTGGTAGCCGCGTGCGTGTCGCGGAGTGGCGTGGGAAGGTTGGAGTCGCGACAATACACGGGCGGAGTGAGGCGTCGGAGAGATGCCCCTGCGCGCGTGCCGACCGAGGCTGATCTTCTGGCGCTCGTACTTACGTTACGGGGGTCCCCGCTCGATCGGTCGGTTTGCGAACCACTCCTCCTGTGCCTCCCCATCTCATGCATGCTGCCTTTGGATTGGAGCCCACTGGATGGGGTTGGGTGCTTGTGCAACATGATGATCTCCGATCCCAGATCAGGACCAGGACGGACGGACGGCTGCCCCGCGACTCGATCGATCGTGTCATCCTGTGTGTGCCCCTACGTGCTGTTGGGCCATGCATCCTCGATCGCCAGGGTCGTCACAATCTATCTATATGGCCGCATGCATGCACGTCTCAACTCCCAACGGTCGCGTGCCCGAACTTGTGTGAGTACGGAGTAGTAGGTCTTAGGCTGGTCATAGTGGAGAGTAATTTAGAGTAGTAACATAGTGGACTAGCTAGCCTACTTTCGGTGGCCGACAGGGAAGCTCTGCAGCCGCCGTCACCTGCTGCGGTCAAAGGCTGGCTGTCTGGCTGGCTCCTTGGTCGATCGATCGTCTTGTGCGAACTGGAACGGAGGCTCAGCGCTCTGGTAGCCACGCGCGTGTCGCGGAGAGATGCCCCTGCGCGCGTGCCGACCGAGGCTGATCTTCTGGCGCTCGTACTTACGTTACGGGGGTCCCCGCTCGATCGGTCGGTTTGCGAACCACTCCTCCTGTGCCTCCCCATCTCATGCATGCTGCCTTTGGATTGGAGCCCACTGGATGGGGTTGGGTGCTTGTGCAACATGATGATCTCCGATCCCAGATCAGGACCAGGACGGACGGACGGCTGCCCCGCGACTCGATCGATCGTGTCATCCTGTGTGTGCCCCTACGTGCTGTTGGGCCATGCATCCTCGATCGCCAGGGTCGTCACAATCTATCTATATGGCCGCATGCATGCACGTCTCAACTCCCAACGGTCGCGTGCCCGAACTTGTGTGAGTACGGAGTAGTAGGTCTTAGGCTGGTCATAGTGGAGAGTAATTTAGAGTAGTAACATAGTGGACTAGCTAGCCTACTTTCGGTGGCCGACAGGGAAGCTCTGCAGCCGCCGTCACCTGCTGCGGTCAAAGGCTGGCTGTCTGGCTGGCTCCTTGGTCGATCGATCGTCTTGTGCGAACTGGAACGGAGGCTCAGCGCTCTGGTAGCCACGCGCGTGTCGCGGAGAGATGCCCCTGCGCGCGTGCCGACCGAGGCTGATCTTCTGGCGCTCGTACTTACGTTACGGGGGTCCCCGCTCGATCGGTCGGTTTGCGAACCACTCCTCCTGTGCCTCCCCATCTCATGCATGCTGCCTTTGGATTGGAGCCCACTGGATGGGGTTGGGTGCTTGTGCAACATGATGATCTCCGATCCCAGATCAGGACCAGGACGGACGGACGGCTGCCCCGCGACTCGATCGATCGTGTCATCCTGTGTGTGCCCCTACGTGCTGTTGGGCCATGCATCCTCGATCGCCAGGGTCGTCACAATCTATCTATATGGCCGCATGCATGCACGTCTCAACTCCCAACGGTCGCGTGCCCGAACTTGTGTGAGTACGGAGTAGTAGGTCTTAGGCTGGTCATAGTGGAGAGTAATTTAGAGTAGTAACATAGTGGACTAGCTAGCCTACTTTCGGTGGCCGACAGGGAAGCTCTGCAGCCGCCGTCACCTGCTGCGGTCAAAGGCTGGCTGTCTGGCTGGCTCCTTGGTCGATCGATCGTCTTGTGCGAACTGGAACGGAGGCTCAGCGCTCTGGTAGCCACGCGCGTGTCGCGGAGAGATGCCCCTGCGCGCGTGCCGACCGAGGCTGATCTTCTGGCGCTCGTACTTACGTTACGGGGGTCCCCGCTCGATCGGTCGGTTTGCGAACCACTCCTCCTGTGCCTCCCCATCTCATGCATGCTGCCTTTGGATTGGAGCCCACTGGATGGGGTTGGGTGCTTGTGCAACATGATGATCTCCGATCCCAGATCAGGACCAGGACGGACGGACGGCTGCCCCGCGACTCGATCGATCGTGTCATCCTGTGTGTGCCCCTACGTGCTGTTGGGCCATGCATCCTCGATCGCCAGGGTCGTCACAATCTATCTATATGGCCGCATGCATGCACGTCTCAACTCCCAACGGTCGCGTGCCCGAACTTGTGTGAGTACGGAGTAGTAGGTCTTAGGCTGGTCATAGTGGAGAGTAATTTAGAGTAGTAACATAGTGGACTAGCTAGCCTACTTTCGGTGGCCGACAGGGAAGCTCTGCAGCCGCCGTCACCTGCTGCGGTCAAAGGCTGGCTGTCTGGCTGGCTCCTTGGTCGATCGATCGTCTTGTGCGAACTGGAACGGAGGCTCAGCGCTCTGGTAGCCACGCGCGTGTCGCGGAGAGATGCCCCTGCGCGCGTGCCGACCGAGGCTGATCTTCTGGCGCTCGTACTTACGTTACGGGGGTCCCCGCTCGATCGGTCGGTTTGCGAACCACTCCTCCTGTGCCTCCCCATCTCATGCATGCTGCCTTTGGATTGGAGCCCACTGGATGGGGTTGGGTGCTTGTGCAACATGATGATCTCCGATCCCAGATCAGGACCAGGACGGACGGACGGCTGCCCCGCGACTCGATCGATCGTGTCATCCTGTGTGTGCCCCTACGTGCTGTTGGGCCATGCATCCTCGATCGCCAGGGTCGTCACAATCTATCTATATGGCCGCATGCATGCACGTCTCAACTCCCAACGGTCGCGTGCCCGAACTTGTGTGAGTACGGAGTAGTAGGTCTTAGGCTGGTCATAGTGGAGAGTAATTTAGAGTAGTAACATAGTGGACTAGCTAGCCTACTTTCGGTGGCCGACAGGGAAGCTCTGCAGCCGCCGTCACCTGCTGCGGTCAAAGGCTGGCTGTCTGGCTGGCTCCTTGGTCGATCGATCGTCTTGTGCGAACTGGAACGGAGGCTCAGCGCTCTGGTAGCCACGCGCGTGTCGCGGAGAGATGCCCCTGCGCGCGTGCCGACCGAGGCTGATCTTCTGGCGCTCGTACTTACGTTACGGGGGTCCCCGCTCGATCGGTCGGTTTGCGAACCACTCCTCCTGTGCCTCCCCATCTCATGCATGCTGCCTTTGGATTGGAGCCCACTGGATGGGGTTGGGTGCTTGTGCAACATGATGATCTCCGATCCCAGATCAGGACCAGGACGGACGGACGGCTGCCCCGCGACTCGATCGATCGTGTCATCCTGTGTGTGCCCCTACGTGCTGTTGGGCCATGCATCCTCGATCGCCAGGGTCGTCACAATCTATCTATATGGCCGCATGCATGCACGTCTCAACTCCCAACGGTCGCGTGCCCGAACTTGTGTGAGTACGGAGTAGTAGGTCTTAGGCTGGTCATAGTGGAGAGTAATTTAGAGTAGTAACATAGTGGACTAGCTAGCCTACTTTCGGTGGCCGACAGGGAAGCTCTGCAGCCGCCGTCACCTGCTGCGGTCAAAGGCTGGCTGTCTGGCTGGCTCCTTGGTCGATCGATCGTCTTGTGCGAACTGGAACGGAGGCTCAGCGCTCTGGTAGCCACGCGCGTGTCGCGGAGAGATGCCCCTGCGCGCGTGCCGACCGAGGCTGATCTTCTGGCGCTCGTACTTACGTTACGGGGGTCCCCGCTCGATCGGTCGGTTTGCGAACCACTCCTCCTGTGCCTCCCCATCTCATGCATGCTGCCTTTGGATTGGAGCCCACTGGATGGGGTTGGGTGCTTGTGCAACATGATGATCTCCGATCCCAGATCAGGACCAGGACGGACGGACGGCTGCCCCGCGACTCGATCGATCGTGTCATCCTGTGTGTGCCGTGTTTTTGGGCGATAATGCATCCTCGAAAATCATGGCAGGGTGGTTTTTGGACGGCTTTTTGACTCAAACCACCCTACCTGGCTACCTACCACCCACCGGATCGAATCCAAGCTAGCTGGAGACCGACCGATACATGTCCCGCCCAGCAGTGCCGGAGCTAGAGAGCGACCAGCATTTTTTTTGTTGTTGAGAAATTAGCTTAGTTGGTCCCTCCTAATTGAAAATTATCAAGTTTGCTCCCCACCCCTCCCTCTAAGCTACAATCCTGCCTCTGCTGCTGCCAGCTGGCCACCCAGCCTCTATACTTTGTGTACATATTAGCGTGTACCCTATCCCTTGAAGCAATTGCAGCAACGCCAGGCATGGCCGGTGAAAGCCGGAGCTAAGGGTGTGGTGACGACGACCCGAAAGGAGGAGAGAGCAACACATGCGCGTGCGCGTGGCGAGTGAGAGGATGAGTGAGGGGAGAGAGAGGGATTCGGGCCGGGGAGGCGGTCATCAGGTCTGACTGGAGCTTAGGTCGGCCCACTAAGGCTAATAGGCCAAATCCAGTAAGCCCTACATCCAAACTTTTTTCCTTTTTGTTTTTTTTATTTAAAATTCAAATGATTTAAAACACCACTTTACAGCAAACCCCAAAATAGTCAAACTAAAATATAAAACATAAACACAAATAATTTTATATCCCTAAAAATGGAATAAACAATAATTCAATAGCGTTTATGTTTCTTTACTCTAGGTAAAACAAATAATATAAAAAATACTTAAAGAAGTTGGAAATTCAGCTCTATTCATTACAAAATCCCCAAAAATACTCACCGTCGATTATAAAATATTGAACTTGAAATTTTAAAAGAATAAAGTATTTCAAACATATGAAATAAAAGGAATGAAATTGTAAATTCAAATATAACTTAAAGAAAACCAAGAATTGGAATTATATAACAAATATTATAAATGAAAATATGAAATGGTCACAAATTAATTTTAAAACCATATAAACACTTTTAAAATCCCATAAGTATTATGAAACCATTCCAAAACATTTTCCACCTAGAGCTGGTAGCGCTCGTAGCTCTAGGTAGCACTGGTAGCGCTCGTAGATCGGATTGCTGCCGCCGCAGCTTTCGGATCCAGAACCGTAGGTCCCTTCCTCCGATGGTGGATTGCATAGATCTGAGTTGCAGCTGCTGCTGTCATAGGACTCATCTGTCGATGGCGATGTGCGTAGCACGGGATGTAGAGCCCACGAAGCGGTCCTGATCGATGGCAGGGGCACCCGCTCTGGCAGACGGAGAGTGTCGGTCTGCCCCACCTGGAAGCAGAAGCTGCCAAACAGGATCTCGAGCCCGTCGCCAATGGGCTCGAAGTCCTTCAGGGTGGCTGGCGAGTGGGCGGTGAAGTCGAAAGCGCCAAAGAGGAGATGGCTCTCCGTCGTCGCGGAGTTGTAGATCGCTTTGGTTGGGACCGTCACAATCGCACAATCAGCGTCCCCAGTACCCACAGACGACACCAATTGACGAGGTTTAATCTCGTCAATGCCCATTGTTATGAGCTTGGGTTTTGGAGAATATGGGGATGCTGGAGATCGCGGAATGGTTAGCAAACAAGCAACACGGGGAGACGAGGTTTACCCAGGTTCAGGCCCCTGGAGGTAAAACCCTACTCCTGCTTGTCTTCTCTTGATTACGGCGGAACCGAAAGTTATAGGGGTGCGCAGATGTAATCTGGCGTGGAGGTGTGTATGCTATGGCATGAGGTGCCCTTCTCGTCGTGCCCTCCTAGCCTTTATATAGAGATAGGCAGGTCCCGGGCACAGATCGAGTCGGTTACAGGTTTTAGGGTTTGCCCCTTTGAATATTCTATCTATTCTAGTCTTGCTCTCCAAGAATCCGAAGGCTTCATGGGCCCTGGCCACCCGAAAGTCTTCATGGGCTGGCGCATATTCTTCGTGGGCCTTCCTTGGGCTAGACCAGGTATGCTAAGGTCGTGTACCCGTTGGGTATAACCATGTCAGTATGATCCCTAGGCCTTGTTTCTAAGCATTGAAACACCGTTTGCATCTAGATTAGTTGCATGTTTGCTTGTTTTCATCTTTATTTCAGTTTGCCTTTAGTCTCTCCCACGTTAACAACAAGTCATAAGATCTTTTCTGGAACCGTTACCACTTGTATTTCACCATCTCTTTGCCGAACTAGTGCATCTATACACCTGACAAGTGTATTGGGTGTGTTGGGGACACAAGAGACTTCTTGCACCTTGATTGCAGGATTGCTTGAAAGGGATACCTTTGACCAGTTCTGCCCTGAGTTCAATAAACCTTGGGTAATCCACTAAAGGGAAACTTGCTGATGTTCTACAAACCTCTGCACTTGGAAGCCCAACAACCGTCTACAAGAATAGAAGTGTGTAGACATCACCCACCTCTTGTCTTCCTCCAGTGCTAGACCCACAACTTGTCCACCTCACAACATGGGACCCACAACTCCTAGCAGAGACAAATCCATCTCCGCGCCGAAGCCATCCCCGCGAGCCGCCCCATTCTGGCTGTTGCATCCTCCCCCTTCTTCTCCGGCGATGACGCGACAACACTAGCTTAAGATGTCGAGATCCACTTCAACCTCCCATCCCACATGGTCGCAGTATGGTCCGGTGCCGATGACTAGGTGACCTGATTGCCGCCGTATGACTCCCCTGAAGCGGCTGGTCACGACGACCGACGACCACAACAATCTCGGTCGTGAGTTTGTCAAATGCGAGAGCAAGCTAGAGGTGGGGAAGGTGAGATCTGCGTTATCCCTCTCCCAATTTGTTGTTTCCGCTCCAATTTCTGTTTTTGTACCGATTTGGGAATTAGGGTTCATCGTTCATATTCCCAATTTTAGGTTATGCGCAAATGCAAGCATTTTGAGTGGTTAGATGAGTACATCGAGAGGATTCGAGGTGAAGGCGTATCCCTGGGGCTAACCTTACCGTCGGTGGTGGAGCATTCAGGATCTTCCACCTGTGGCATGCTTGCTTGTACTGTTGGGATCACCCGAACTCGTCAGCGCAAACGTGTGGGACGTGCGCGACACCCCAACGACATGACCCATCCGGACGGACGCATCTGGCTCGACCCACCCGTGCACCAAATCTGGGCAACGACCGCGTCAGGCTGGACGCGCGCGGACATCGCGGGTGTCCTGCCAGTTGGCCACTCGGGTCCCATATGTAAGTGAAACATTAGTACTTAACGATAGCTATTCATTAGATTAAGCCCTGCCACTTACAAAAAGGTTGTTTAAACAAAATAGGGGGAGACTACTACGACTACTACTGCTATAGGAGGACGTTGCTACGGCTACTCGCTGCCGTTGCCATGGCGAACGTTGCCGCTGCCGCTGGCCCCATCGCTCGCCACGCCAGCAGACCAGATGGCCCGCTGCTAGAGGCCATCGTGAAAATGGTGGCGCGCTAGGTCGCGAACCACCGCCTTGCCCGCCTCCTTCCCGTGGTCCTCCGCCACTCGGTTCACCAGGTCCTTCTCCATCTCGGCGGCCTAGTGGTCCCTCGCCTCCTGGTCGACGAGCTCCTTCGCCGCAGCAATGGAAAACACCTAGCGCTGGGCTTCTATCTCAGCCGCGAGCAACTCCGCCGTAGAAGGAGCTAGAGCCAGATCTGGAGCACCATTGGGGTCGAAGCCCAGTGCATGCGCGATCTACAGACTGCCTCCTTCCCCTCCTCCTCAGCCTATGGCTGATCCACCTCCTCCCCTCCTTCTCGTCCTCCTCCTCCACCTCCGTCTCGTTGCCGTCGATGAGACCCCATACGGCCACCACCTTAGTGTCCGTAGCCACATGCTCCTCCTCCGACGCCAAGTTGGCGACATGCTCGCGCTGCGCTAGTTCCGCCTCACTACACACTTTGGCAACATGGCGAAGCTCGTGGACGGCGACCTTGGCGGCCTCCTTGGCCAACTCCTCCAGCGTGGTCATGGCCACATCAGTGGCTCTCCGCGAGAGCATTTCTCTTGGCCTAATCACACCTTTATCTTGGGGTCGCCCAACGAGGCGTTTACAACACGCCATCACTTCTCCATCTCGGCGGCCTAGTGGTCCCTCGCCTCCTGGTCGGCGAGTTCCTTCGCCGCAACAATGGAAAACACCTGGTGATGGGCTTCTATCTCAGCCACGAGCAACTCCGTCGTAGAAGGATATGGAGCCGGAGCTGGAGCACCATTGGGACCGAAGCCTAGTGCCTGCGCGATCTGCGGGGGGGGGGGGGGGGGGCGGCTATCGCCTCCTCCTCCCCTCCTCCTCCTTAGCCTCTGGCTGATCCACCTCCTTCCCCTCTGAAAGGATCGTATGGGCACCTAGAGGGGAGGGGTGAATAGGTGCTACTTCAAATTTTCTTCTTTTTCAAGTTAAGGTTTGACAATAAGGTAAATTCTCTAGATAATGCAACTAAGGTGAATTTACCTATATGACAATTATGCACGAGCTAACACAACATTAAGTAAGAACTAGTAAGTAAAGTGCGGTAAAGGATAGAAGTAACCAAAGTGGTGGACGAGGAGACACAAGGATTTGTTTCCCGTAGTTCCTTCCTTTTGAGGGGAAGTACGTCTACGTTTGGAGAGGGGGTGGTTTCAAACCACCAACGCCACGAGAGGCCTCCCTTATTCTCCGATGAATCTCACCCCAACGGGATCGATTCACCTTCCACTATATCGGCAACCTTCAAGGTGGAAGCCAACACCTTTATAAGTTTGGGGCACACATCCACAATTTAATCGGAGGCTCCCAAATACAAGCAAGATGTCAAAACAATCAAAGACAAGCTTGTAAGAACCAAAACTAGAACTAGGGTTTCCAAGAAACACTAGAGCAAAGGGGGCCCTCAATTGAATGAGGGGTAAATGAAGATCACTTTTGGTGAAGTAGTAGATCAAGGCCTCCTCCTTCGATTCCCCAAATATCAAGGACTTTGGGTGGTGGATTGAAGATATCTTGTGGATTTGGTGGCTCCAATGGTAGTATTGACTTTAACGCAAATGAGCAACTTGACCCAAGGTAGGTGGAGGGGTATTTATACCCCTTGGAGAAATCTGGCCGTTGGAGCAATAAGTGCACCGGTACTACCGGTACTCAAGCGATAGTACCGCTTGCAAGCGGTACTACCGGTCCAATACTGGACGAGGTACCGGAGATGCCATTCTTGGTCGAGCCAGCTTCAGTATTGCCTGGTACAACCTTGCGGTACTACCCCCAAGCGGTAGTACCGGTCGTTAGACGCGGTACTACCGGTCAGGGCGGTAGTACCGGTCCCAAGTACCGGTGGGCACCGTGCGAGAAGGGAGGGGCTTGTTCTTCACCAGTACTGCCCGGTACTGCTGAGCGGTACTACCGTGTCCAATCGGTAGTACCGCTTGTCTACCGGTTGGAGCGGTAGTGCCGCTCCGCGGTACCGGGTGGTACTGAGGAAAAATCATCCCTTCCAACCTTGCACGGGTCCAACCGGTACTAGGACTGGTAGTACCGATGCTAAGCGGTAGTACCGGTCATTTTTCCGGTACTACCAGTTGCCACATTAGTTTTTGGCAAGGGTAATTGGATAGGTCAATATTTGTGCCACACTCTTATCAAACATGTGATACACTTAGCACACGATTAGACCGATAAGTGTGTTGTTATCAAACATCAAAATCAGAGGGATAGGAAATGCTCTTTCACCCTCGTCCTCGTCCTCCATCTCTGTCTTGTTGCCATCGACGAGACCCCACATGGCCACCACCTTAGTGGCCGTAGCCACATGCTCCTCCTCCGACGCCAAGTTGGTGACATGCTCGCGCTGCGCCGGTTCCGCCTCACTGCGCACTTTGGCGGCCTCCTTGGCCAACTCCTCCAACATGGTCATGGCCGCATCGCGCCGGATCTCACGGAGATCCACTGATGCGACCTCCATGGCCACCGCCTCCTTAGTGGCGACATGGTGTATGTCGCGCACCGCCCATTGGCTGGCCACCGTGGAGGATGCCTCCACCACCCGCTCTAGCGCCACCTCGCCCACATGGCCTTCCTCCTCGAAGGCCAAAACCTACGCCTGGCCAACAACATGGCCTCAAGGTGGACCTCGTTGACCTCCACCTCTGGGAAGCGGGTGCAGCACATCTCCCGAATCTTGGTCCAGTTGGCGATCTTGTGACGAGGCATGGCTGCTGGTGGCTGGTGCTTTTCCGGCTGCTGGTTTGCTCTTGCTTTGGGCTTGTTGTCTCCGTCGTGCGGGCGGCCGCCTTTTATAGACCACTGCGAAGGTGGGAAATAGCCAGGGAGACGCGGGAAGTACCAGCGAGGCGCGCATGGGAAACGATGGCGAGAAGCCATCGGCGCTGATAGCCGACGTCGCGTCGCCATGAATGTCCCATCGCAAGGGCGTCAACGGTGACAACGGGAGGGGGAGGGGAGGGAGAGACCGCACGCTGCGCCTTGTGCTCCCAGTCGAGGAACTTCTTCCAAAAGGACTCGCTCTGGTAGCCCCTCTCCCACCGCTTTTTCGACGGGATGTTTTTGATGCGGCGGCGGATCTCCTCCTCTAGCCCTTTGCCCTTCTTGGGCACGGGCAGCACCGGGACCCGGTCCCAGTTGAGGTGCCAGTCGGTGGGGAGGGAGCCATCGTGGTGGTTGAGGCCCACGCCCTCCCTCCATCGGTGCTCACACTCCGCCATGCAGCATTGGCGTCGGTCCCGTGATGGCGGGCAGGAACGCACGGGCGGCGGGCGTAGTCCTTTGGCCGCGGCGGAGGCGGCAAGGAGGCGCCATGGAGGAAGGCCGGCAGGCGGGAGCGCTGGCTGCTCGAGCCAGAGTCGGTCGCCTCGTGGTCGTTCCTCCCCTTCTTGAGCCATGACGGCGTCTTCATCGTTGGCGGCGACGACTGCTAGGGTTGCGATGGCGAAAGGTAGGGAGTGCGGCACTGAAGGGCACAGGGTTAAATAGCCCCTTCGCCCACGAACGCGCACAAGTTCCCGCCCCTTGGCCATCAATGCCGGCGTGGGAACGCAGGCCGTCGTCCAGTCAGTCATGGTTGCGTCACGTCGCCATTGATGGCGCAGGCTACCGCCGGTCAGCCTTCTGCCCGCGCCTCTGGATCGTTGCCGCGGTTGCGTCTGAATCGATGCTACTGCATGTGTCTAAATCAATGCCGCGCTAAGCGGTGGTTGACGGGTGGGCCAGTGGCTCGCATAGGCAGGACGCGCCCTCGGTCCGTCCGCATCCGGACTGACGCAACCGTTGCCCATATTTGGTGCACGGATGGATAGTGGCGCTGGGGCGCCGCGTACGTCCGCGCGGATGTGTTCGGACACGCTCGGACGGTTAGGTTGACCCGATGGAAATGCCCTTAGCTCGTGTTTCGTAATGTAGTCGTGTTCCACGTCGATCTATTTGTATGGGTTTTTGGGCGGTTCCACGAGTGAATTCTCGATTCTGGTCCATGTTTTCAAATGAAAAGATAAAATATTTACCTTTTGCTGAAAATAATTCTTACAAGTTAGTAATCAAAGAAAAAGACCATGGACAGATTGATTATTAATTCGCAGAAAACAAAACACCGTTATAGATAGGCTTTTCAAATTATATCTCTTATTATAGTTAGCATTATCTTTTTACCACGCGAAGAGCTGAAATAATACGCAGGAAAAGCAGTCGCGGGGTGACGTATCTGCGTAGTGGCATCTTCCCTGCTTTCTATCTCTTCTGCTCTCTCTCTGTAGAGAGAAATGGCGTAAAATAAAAAAGATGCAGCGCGGGCAAAGGCGGTAAAAAAGCAGCGGCCCCATTAACCAGAGAGAGGAAGGGGGTATGAGAAAGTGCGGCCAGAAATACCAAGTCCGAAATTCAAAAGAAGAAAAATACAGTCCGGCCTGTTGACCGGTGGAGACCACGCACCCAGCCAGCCAGCTTTGCTCACGGCGGCGATATATTGTGCCGTGCCAGCAGCACGCTCTCTTCCCCTCCCTCCTCTCTTCCCCTGCCCTACCGCTCTCTCCTCCCTTGCACAGCCATGGCGACGGCGGCGTTCGTCGAGCGGCGAGTCGTGGGCGTGCTCGGGATCATCACCGGCCTCATCCTTGCCATTGTCCCATGGTACGTACGTGCTTCTGTCCTACTACTCCAGTAGTACTCCTCCTAGTACTACACAACGCGCACGTCCTTCCGTACGTCGGCCTCGGACGACCACATACATGTATGTACGCGTATGCGTGTGGTTGCACGCCGACGCCGGGGAGAGGGAGGGCGGCGCGCGGGCGCCGGTCGGGGTGGCCGCAAGCAGGCGTCTTTTCGAGTTCCCTGCGACCAAATTGCGTTTGTTTTGGAAAATCCCAAGACTGCATGGGCCGATTCGCTTGCTCTTGGCCCATCGGCACCATCGTCGGCGTGCTGCTGCTGGTGCTGGGCGAGGCGAGGCGAGGCTCGGTCCGTCTCCACTTCGATCAGGGTATTTCCGGGGATCGGAAGGGAAATTCCCGGCCCACCCGCCGATCCCTAAAGATCCCCGTGAGAGGCTGTGTTTACTTCTAGCGGTTTTATCCCGGCCCATTTCCGAAAATTCCCCACGCGAACTTGAGGCAGCCCGGTATTCTCACACACGACACGACCCCCACCTCGACCTCGTCTGTCGTCCGGGAAAAAAGTGGCAGCGGAGACGCTTCCCTAGGGATGCAGCGGACCGGAGGCGGCGGCGCAGACGCTGCCCTCGGGACGCCGCTGACAAACACCTCCTCCGGCGATGGCAGCCGCCAGCGCCTTCTCTACGGTTAGTTCTCGAGTCTGGTCCCCTCTCCTCCCCTCCTTGTGCGCTAGGGTTTCTTCGTTTCCGTCGCCCCGACCAGGTTCGCTCGGGAGAGAAGAGAGAGAGAGAGAGAGAGAGAGAGAGAGAGACACCAGAGGGAAACAACACGGTGGAGTTGGATCTGAGGGACACATGCCTGATATTCTCATGGCCCTCCTCGCTGCTCTGATGAGTTGGCCACCGTACCATGGCCAAGCTCCTGGAGCAGTGCGAGATCTTGCTGGAGGTGTAATTTTTTTATGATGGGGATGTCACCGAGGTGGCATCTGATGACCAACCGATGGATGGACTATTAACCTTTTGGTGTTCTTGCTCCTAACGTCCTCTAGAGAAGTAGGTTTCATTTGGCAAGTTGATTTGAGACATGGACTGCTCTTCTTGGTCTCTTCGTTAGTAGTTTCGGATTAACCCTCACTCAGCCTGAGTTGATGCAACATCACCATCATTACAAGCATGTGAAATGTGACAACTGACGACTAAGGAATTTGGGATTTTGTTGTTAATGAAGCTGTGCTTGTCTCGCTGTATTTCGCTCTAAAAATTTGGGATTTTGTTGTTAATGCATGCTTGCTATTATGCACGTTGTGATTTGTCAAATGGTTAAGGCTACTGCTTGTGTACCTTCTGATCTTGAAGGCAGGGGAAAAACAATAGGACTACCTAGCACAGGAACGCAGCAATATAATGGAAGATCGGAGAACATGTAGTATATGGCTTCTTTGATTCAAAAAGTGTTCATAGGAACACTGATGTATTGGAACCCTTAGAATTTTTCTTATGTTGGTTATTTGAATTTCATCATTGAATTTTATAAGGATATTTTTTTAGAACACAAACATGCCTATTTATCTTCAATTCTTCACCCTAGCTGCAACTTGCCTACACATCCTTGTCCCAATTGACATAGGTCACTCACTGCCATAAGTGTGGGGTTCGTTCACGTTGCATCACAAGTCATTGGGTAATTGGATATGTGGTGTGCCACATTATACGGTTTTATATGTTACATACAATGTGGTGAAATCACTTAAGTTCTTTTTTCTGTAAGCACTAGATTGTTAGAAGTAATTCAAGCCTCACTCGGTTAGAAGCAATTCAAGTCTCACTGGGCTCAATCTGTGTTCATTCCTTTACTTTGTGGAGTAGCAGATTACTTTTCTAAGTTTTATTTGGCCTTAAATATTGGGGCTACTTTAATACACTCAATACAAGAGATATTGTTTCTTGTGTTGGCGTGTAAAAATAATAGACTGTCTTGTGATCAATTTTAGGCTCGCTGTAATGTTTGCAATCCTACTATGAAAATATACTGTTTGAAGTTTTTCATATATAAATTTGTTTATATCGATGATAGCCATTGCCATCTTATTGTTTACTAGAGGACCAGAGATTGATGCTTTTATGCACTTAGATTTATGGATTTGGTGCCTTGTTACTCCTAAATATTTGAATCTAGCATCTCATTCTGCTTATTGAATCGTATAACCTGGAGTCTATAATGTGGTGGTTAGTTGCAGTCACCAAATCTATCTGCATAGTATTCTTGAATCCTATACATTGTCATAGTATTCTTTGACAAGAGAGGTAACTATTGTGCCATGTTGGTTACTGATTACGTGTTTATCATGCCTTCTTCATCTGATTAAAACAGAGCTTGGAGCTCGCGTAGCTCATCACTCAAGAATTCTTGATTGCCTATATTTGCAGACTTGGTATCCTTCTTCCATCTTCTCATCAAAAATTATGTGTGGCAACTCCTTTATACTACTAAAACTTACTTGTACATACATTGAATTAGCAAATAACATGTTCTAGAGGTCAGTGTTCTTTGTGTCGATCGGGGAGCCACGACTTCATCCACTACTACCTGCACAATGTGTCCAGAGTCCAGATGCATTATCTCCCATGGGAGTTCAATCAGCTTCTTGTGAATGTAGTGAGGCAGGAACTCAAAGTCTCGTTCTTGCCCCTCAATATATGATTGCTCACATTCTTTTTTGATTGTCCAACACTTGATAGTTGTTGATTATGAACATATTAGAACAACTGCACTGAAGTTTTGTGTTACTCCATAGTTATTGATTATGAATAATTTTGAACCATTTCTATCTAGCAATATTCAGTGATTTGTACATCTGTACACCTTTATCTAGCAATATTCATTGCATGTGTGCATCATGGAGTACAGTCTAATGTAGGGAAGTGATGGGAATGTGAGGATTGGGTGAAATGGATGGATTCACCATATCCCCTCCAATCCCCAAACCCCTAGGGGGTAGAAATACTCTAGAGATAAACAAGGCCTTAGAGAAGTAGAGGTGCGCCAGGTGTTTTAGCCTTTTTTTTCTTAGATTAGACTTGCACCGGTAATGTTTTGTTGTACGCCCAAGTCATGCACATATGACAGGAAGCGATGGATCTATCTGCTGCTAGTTCGTGAGATCTGGGGTAATAAAAAGATTCATGGGTAATTTAAATTAGACAGACTACTGTGCCTAATTTCATACTCCTTGTTGATGCTTTGTTGTTTCCAGTTATTATCCTAGTGTACTAACAGCTGAAAGCGATGGTTAACACTATGAAGATTTTTTGTTTTACCTTATCTTTTTCACACTGGACCACCTACTCACGAGTGTAGAATATAGGTACTGCGTTTATAAAATAAAAATTGATTCAGAGAACTGTATTTTAATTCAGGCTATGTATTTCTACCAACAAACTTCGTCCTCTGAATATAATCCTGCAATCACAGAATCATTTTTTTTTCAAGATCCTCCATTTCTTTTCAAAGTGAAATGCATATAAATATTAAGTTTTTACTTGTGAAAGAGTAGTTTGTTCTAGCTACTGGATATGTGGAATACAAATGGGTAGAAAGTGTGTTATGCTTAGCTCTATATTGTTTTCATTTATACACTGTTCTCTACTTTTATTGATGTTCTATTATTCATACCTACTGTTGTACCTAATTGTCTGTTTTAATGTTGTCCAAGTTTAGCCTAGCTACATGAAATTCACTACAATTTTTTTCCTTTCGAGCATTATGTGATCAACTGTACCAGTATGTTGCGTGGAGGAACCACAATGCACAGGGACTGAGCATGGGGCTGTCGCTTGCGTTCCTCTCAAACGCCGCCATCTGGTTTGGTTACTCCTTCATCCACCCATTCAACCTCTACTACTGTGTGAGTACCTACCAACTGGCATATGCTCTGCTATCTGGCTGATTCCACTATTTGCTTACGTGTGTTGGTCTGATGTGATGTGTTCCTCTCAGGTTGCAAACGCCACTGGAATCGGGAGCGCGGTCGTGCAGAGCCTCGTGTGGCTGTACTGCCGTTACCACGGGCAGTAAGTCAGTTGGATGCCTAAGCAGGGATTGACAGTCCGCTTATCGTTTGGCCTTGGTTGAACAACAATAACAGTACGCATATGACGCTTCTTCTCATCATGTAATAAGGGCTGGACAGAGAACGGCACCATATTCTCTTTGTCCATTACCCACCCACTCGGATTTGAGAGACCGGATCAAGTACCTTGTTAAATTACTAGTATGTGTGAGACGGCTGACTGGACAAAGAACGGCACTACATTCTCTTTGTCCACAGCTTTCTTAGATGGATGATGCCCCCATGTGACTGCTGTCTGTAGGTGATTGCAAACCTTTTGTCCCCTTGCGCGAGATCTGTAGAACTGATAAATATCGATGCATTTCGTTTTCTTGTGTTGACTGCGTTTAATTTGCCGGTTTCCGCCAATATCGGACTGATAAGTAATACACATGGATGCTTATGAGACTATGGCTACATGAAGTTTTCTTGAGGGATTTGTATTTGTATAGCTGAAAGGATTTATCAACATCAGTCTAAATTTCTACCAAGAAAAGCAAGGTGCAGATTAAGGCATGAAGCTAGAATGGAAAAGGCGGCAGCAACTCATAATAAATAATCTTCCCTTGGTTCATATTATTTTATAAGAAAGAAGAAAAGCCCAACCAGGAAACATAGGGAAGTGCAAACCGAAAAACAGCAATTGCTATAGAAATACAACTTTGATGTTTTGTGTCTTTCACAGCCAAAATTAGTTCTTTGTCATACATGTGCCCATTTTCATTTTGGATTTCAAGATTTAAAGTAGAGGAAACCGCATGAGCGGTCCTAATTCTTTCCACGTTGCGTCAGTTTGGTCCCTAAACTTTAAAATGGAATATCTAGGTCCCAAATCTGTGTTATGTGCTGCACGGCAGGTCCTAAATCGCTCTGACCCGCTCTGACCGTTGCCACGTCGGCTGTGGTCGTTAGGCGGGAGATTTCCCGCGGGCTGTCTGATAGGAAATATGCAAATGAACCCCTATAAGTATTCAGCTTCTCAGCTATCAGCCCTTAGTTCTTCTCCCTCTCTCTGTTTCTTCTCCAGCCGCCGCCCGCCGCCATGAGCACATCCGGGAGCTCGTCTGCTTGGAATCGACCGCGGAGGAAGGCAGCTTCTGCTTCCCCATGGCAAGGAGGTGTAGTAGCTTCTCTCCCGCCACCTCTTCCGCCGGGAACACTGCCGCTTGTGCCATGCCCGTGTTGTCGGATTCGGCGAACCATTCGCTTGGTCTCTCAATCAACCGCCAATCCAGGGCGTGTGTTCTACAAATGCCCTAACCACCGCGTAAGTTGTAGCTTTGATTCGATTCATATGATTTTCAGATCCGATTTTATCCATTGTCTCATTTCATTTCTTGATTTCTTCACAGGTTACTCCCGAACCTTGCAACCACTACTACTGGGAGAATGGAGAAGACAATTATGTTGATTTTCTTGTTCGGAATGGCTACAACTTGGAAGAAAAAGAGGAGGGAGAAGTAGATGGTGGACAGAACAACATGTTTGATGTGGTGAAGAAGATGGATGAGCTAATAGTGATTTGCAAGCATGTGTTTGTTGCAATTGTCTGTCTGATTGCTGTGATGTTGTATGTAGCAATCTGGAAGTAGATCTATGTACTCGAAATTGTAGTACCAATGCTTGCTGTGATGTTGTAGTACCAATGAAACAAGCTAATAAGTTTTAGTCATACATCATAAGTTTCAGTCATACATCATAGTACCAATGAAACTAGCTCTAGATCTACTCCAGATCTTTACAAGCTATGAAGTTTCAGCCAAAAGAAACAACCCAGCTCTAACAAGTGCACTGTAAACAAGTTTGCACTTACACGGTTTGATTGAAACCAGAGCTACATATGAGCATTAGGTTTCTGTCAAACCTAGCCAAAATATGAACTAAAATGTTCCAAAATATGCACATATTGCCATTCCATCATCTAAACATTGGGTACTTTGTTCTCCTTCTTTGACACTACCTTCTTCTTCTTTGTCTTCTTCAAACCAAGTGTTTTCATAGGTGGTCTTGGGGGTGGTAGCTCATCCCTGCAGCTTGCTATGAATTGACTCTCAGGAATAGGACCTGGTGGTGCAGTTTGAGATTGCTGAGTTGCTAATGCCTGCAAAACAAGTGTACATGAGTGATACAGTCATATCCTAGTGATGCAGTAGAATCCCAGATTATGTACATTGCTGACTCACTTGTTCCTGTAGAATCTGAATCACACTAGAAGATGTAACACTATAATTCATAGCAGAATCCACAATACTACATGTTGCACTTCTGGCCATCTGTGGTAGTTTCTTTTTCTGAACAAGTAATGATTGAATAAATGACAGTAATGATTAAACAAATGGCAGTAATGATTGAACAAATCACAGTAATGACAGACAATAATCATAGGAATGTACCTTGTGAGTAATATTTCTCCTCACTGACATTTTTGTTGGAATTTTAGTGCCATGTTCTTCCTGTTCATCCTCAGGTAGCACAACCTGAATTGGTTGTGGTTCTGCTGCATCAGTTGCATCAGGTGATTGTCCTGCTGCATCAGTTGCTTCTTCTGCTGCATCAGGTGCATCAGGTGCATGTCCTACTGCATCAGGTGCATGTCCTACTGCATCAGGTGCTTGTCCTGCAGCTCTACCAAGTGATGGGCACTTCCTTTTGTTGTGACCAGGTTGATTGCAAACACTACAATGCCCAACTATGCCATGCCTGCTAAGCCTTGTGCCACCTTCCTCCTCTAGTGGACTTTTCCTTCTCTTCTTACTAGGCCTACCAACTTGCTTGTCAAATTTAGGTGGCCTGATTGAAGGACCATTCATTTTCTTCCACATTCTAGGATCACTGCATGGCATTATGATCCCACCATAAGCTGCTTTGAATGCATCTATGCTGTAGCACTTATGAACAACTGATTCAGGCTTGATCCTTTCATGCCTAAAAGCAGCACAAGCATGTCTACAGGGGATTCCTGATAACTGCCAGGCCCTACATGAGCACTCCATTTTATCTATGTGTACCTCATATTCACCATGCAAACCATTAACTTTGAACAGATGTTTAGCAGCAGGCACTGCTTCATAATTGCTTGCAAAGTCAATGTTTTTATCTAGCTTTTTCCTAATTTTTGGACAAATGCTGCCACAAATTTCTTCTACTTCTTTGTTCTTGTTGAAATACCTAAGCATAATCTGATCTTTGATTTTCTTCAAACTGGTAACTATTGGTAGTTCTCTAGCATCAAGTATGTACCTACAATTGCAACTATATTTATGAACAACTCATAGAAACAAGCTAAACTGGTCTGTTGCTAAGCAGTTGCAACTATATTTATGAACAACTCATAGAAACAAGCTAAACTGGTCTGTTGCTAAGCAGTTGCAACTATATTTTTGAACAACTCATAGAAACAAGCTAAACAAAGTTGATAGGAACTAACCTATTGAATACTTCACATATGTTGTTCAGCAAAAGATCACACTTGGGCAATTCTTCAAAGAATGCTTTGCACCACTGCCTTGGATCAATTGCATCCAAGTACTCATATGCAGCCACATCTAATACTTTCATCTCATCCATGTGTCTCTGCCAATCACACTCCCTGGTTGCTCTTGCAATCTGCCATAGTTTGTTCTTGAATATGTCACCTCTCCACCCATTTCTTGCAAAGTTTTGGTGCAAGTGTCTTACACAGAACCTGTGCTGTGCATCAGGCCATATAGCATTGACAGCATTGATCAATCCCTACAAACAAATGAGAAAATGCACAAATAAATGAGAACATGCAGAAACAAATGATAAAATGCACAAATAAATGAGAACATGCAGAAACAAGTTTACCTTCTGCCTATCACTCATGAATGTCCATGGCCTTGTGTTCTCTATGCCCAGATCATCCTTCAGTGTGCTAAGAAACCATTTCCACGAGTCTGTATCTTCCACCTCAACTATGGCAATTGAAATAGGATAAATACAATCGTTGGGATCAACACCAACTGCTGCTAGCATCACTCCACCAAATCTATTCTTGATATGGCACCCATCAATGCCTATAATGGGCCTACAACCTGCCATAAAACCTCTCTTACATGCATCCAGTGACATGTAGATGTTTTGAAACACTCCAGCATTTGCATTGACAAACATCATACTTCCTGGATTTGATCTTCTAATCTCAGCTGCAAAATCCCACAGCAAATTGTATTGTGCCAGTTCATCACCATGGATCTGCTTCAATGCACATCTTCTAGCCCTTTCTAGCTTGCTTCTACTAGCAGTCATGTTGAAATCTTGTTCAATCATCCTAGCAAAGTTCTTCAGTGACATCTTGTCATCACATCTGAATTTTTCCAAGTAATGTCCTGCTAAATATCTGGCTGTAAACTGCTTTATCTTGAAATCTCTTTCACACTTGTGAACACCCTCATATTTCTTCACTGTCCAAGCTTTTGTACTGGTATCTGGTGCAGCATACAAGTACCAGGGACAATTTGGCTCACAACAAGCCCTAACCCTCTGCAGATCATTCTTCTTATAGTGCACACCCACTCTTTGTTGCACAATATATTCTTGTATTGCTGTTCTGAGCTCAATCACTGATAAAAACACCATGCCAATTTTAAATTCTACTTGTCTCATGTTCTCTGGCCTCCACCTTCTCAGCTTCACTTTCTTATTCATCTTCTTTCTACCTTGTTTGTCCACAACCATCACTTCTTCTGCTGAATCTGCTGCTTCAATGTCAGAATCTTGTAGCTCTTCTAAATCTGAATCTGTATCATAATCACTGTTCTGCTCCCATTGGGATTTCATCTTCTTTTTTGACTCAAATTTCTCATCTACCCATTCCTCAAACAGATCATCATCATCTGCTGCTAATTCATTGTCAGAGTCAACCCAGTCTTCATCCCATTCACTATCACTGTCATCATCTAAGCAAATTTCTGCTTCTTCTTCCACATCAAGCCTCCTCCTACTTCTTCTCAGCTCATGCCCATGGCTATGCTGCTGCTGCCTAGCTGGAATACTGCTACTGGTTGCAAACACTGGCTTATGCTTACCACATTTTGGGCTCAACACAGGAGGCAGAGTAGGAGAGCCAGTGATCACAACATCATCAATTACAACATCATTGCCTAAATTCATGTCTTTGTGGTCCACATACATCTGAAAATATTGAAATTTAGGAACAACTGCAATCATGTGTAGTGTGTCAGTATCTCTATCGACAATGCGTAGTCCTGATCCCATATCTTGTCTAGGGAGAAGCCAATAGATGGAGTACTTGTCTGGTTCATTATAACCTATCTGCTCCATAAAATCTGTCAGCCACAGAGGTGACCAAGTGTCTGCTTCACAACCATCAAACCTATCTTGTTTGCCATCGACATAGCTCTTCGAAGGATCAAAACCACAAAAAAATCCACCATAATTGATTTCTACTGTGAATTCCTCCTCAAGTGGTCCTAAATATGACGCAATTCGTCAAATTCAATCATCGATTTGACCTACAAAGCTACCTCCTACCTATCGCTGCAAGAACTAGGGATCTAGGGTTAGGATTACTCACCGTATCGCGCAGGAGGGTCGTTGGGTCGCCGCAGCTTGGGCCCCTTGCTCGTCGGCTCCTTCCTCGCGTTCTGCATCCCTGCGGCGGCTGTCGCCGTTGGATTTCCTCCGGTCATCACCGGAGCAACACCTCCGCCGCCAGTATCGCCTCCACTATCGCGAGACTGAGGAGAAGAGGAGCGGGAGCGTCGAAGGAACGAGAATGTACCTGGAGGGCCTCTTTGCAAGTTTACAACCCAGCAGTTAAGCAGCGTGGACCCAACAGCCGACGTGGCAACGGTCAAAGCGGGTCAGAGCGATTTAGGACCTGCCGTGCAGCACATAACACAGATTTGGGACCTAGATATTCCATTTTAAAGTTTAGGGGCCAAACTGACGCAACGTGGAAAGAATTAGGACCGCTCATGCGGTTTCCTCTTTAAAGTACTATATTGATTTCCGCTAATTAAGTCAACACTTTGATTTCCATGTTTATCATGATAAAACCAACTCCAAAGTACTTGATCTCAAACATTCATATTTGCGTGTTTAATGGGAATATGACCAAATTGCTCCGGTGGCCTTGCTTAAACGTTTATGAAAAAAGGGTACTATGTAATCTAATACTAGTCATGAATAATTTATCAATACAGATACAAAAACAGAGGTTATGGAATAATTAGACCTCACCTCAGCTTTCAAACACCTGAAAGTTGCTTCCTTGTTAAAGATCATCAGAGTCATAAAAGATGATATATTATATCTGTGCCAAGCGTCTGAATCTTTGAGCAGCCAAAACAGTACAAATACTATTAGCTGAAAATCAATGAAGTTGCATTCTTATATCAACTGTAAGCATTCTGGGAAAAAAGAAGTGTACATAACATAAGAAAACTGCAATCGCACTGCAATTGTAATTACCACGGTCTATGAAAATGCGTGATAAGATTGTCGATCCAAGGTACGTAATGAACGAAAATATAAATGAGCAATGTAAGATTGCTCACAGTGTCATGAATTCTTTTAAACCTACCAATCAAACATGCCTACCCATCAAATTGCACACACAAGTGAACATTAGCATAAGTTGAAACCCGAGGGTAAAGTATGGATCATGCACAAATATAAGCTTCAAGCTGATCTAGCAAAGCCAACTACTTTGCTCAAGGGTTATTTGTCAAACATTAACAGTGGAAGACCTGAAAGAAGAACCTTCTTAATTAGTGACATGAAATCTGCAAAACCCTCACCTGAGTGACCCATCAGTCTGACTCTGACCTGGGGTGACATGAGAGCATGTCCAGAGCTTGTGCAAGACTTCGGCAAGCTCCCAACGCTGCACCATTAGCACCGCCGTTCTTTTGGCGTTCCTCAACAATCTCATCCGACGAAACTATGAACAATTGTGGTTGGACATGGACCAGTGACAGCAAACTGAAAACACTGCTGTTCTGCGATGGTCTGTGTAGCACCGTTCACCACAGAATGAAGGACCTCATGCACTGCAGCAACGAATCCGGACTTCTGACTGAGTATCTTCACGTATACCATCAGCATCATCAGACCCTTGCATTTCTTGAAATCCTCAGAACACAAGTATATATAGACCACACGTAGAGATTGATCAAATAATGTGGTCGCGAGCTGAACAACAGAAAGAAATCTGCTAGTAACTGAAACATCGCTGAAGAAACTTAGCTGAAAGTGTCTAACCTGACGAAACTAGATATCAAGTAGGAGTACCAGCTAACAGGGCAGCTCATCTTCTGCATGGCGCGCAGGTTATCGACACAGCTCTGGTGTCAGGGCCGTACCCATTGGCCTCGAGCTCCTTCCATTGATGGCAGAGAGAGCATGACAAACAGCAGACGCATAGGGCGTCCAGGAGGGCGCGCATGTAGTGCATAACTCTGAATCTTTAGAAAAAGGGAAAAGTCTAAGAGCTCGTTTGGCACCCAGGTGTACCAAATGAAATGAATACACGGATTCAATTTCATTTATATTGTGATTCCAAAAATACCCACATGTTTGTCTGCCACCAGAATTTGGAAATGACTACGGAATTTAAAATAGAATTTCAAAATAGCTCTCCATGTACTAGAATAAAAACACATGCATCAAATGATTGCAACGGTACTTCTCATAAGTTTTGGACCTCAAAACACACATCATCTAAGTTTCAAAGTTCTAGTCCATGTTCAGTCCATAAAACACAGATGCATCTACATAATAAATACAAGTTCTAGAGTTTGAATAATTAAACAAGATGAATGGACAGACTGCTACAACACGAAGGATGATCTGAATCTTGTGTTTATTTGCTTGAGCAGCCACTTCTTCTTCATTCGTTCAGAAAGTGCCACCAAAGACTTAAACTTGCGATCATCGGCTACAAGAACATTGTATATTGCCAACTTCTGATCATCTTCTAGATCTGGTATGCCATCAAGAACAACCCAGATTTCCTCAGGCGAGGCTGGCTTTGGTGGAGGCTCGGGAACATTAGCTTTGAACGCAACACTAAAGTTATCTAACTTGTCACCAAGCATGGTTGCAATTGAGTCATCCGATCGATACCTCTTGTTCGGACAATCTTCGTCGGCTTGAGTTGATGAATTGCCATCTTTATTGTTGGCAATAGTGTTAGCATTCTCCTCCGCCATTTCAGCTGCGCTTTCATTAGCTGCCCTTGCACCCGCGCCAGTAGCACGGTCTCTAGAGTATAGTGTGCTAATCATGTTTCAAAATTTGATTGACTTGTACCTATATGAAGTGGCATCCTTGTTGGCCTGCAAATAAATCACAGGAAAGAACATGGTTCAACACAAAAAACATCCAAATTTAAATGTGTAATTGTTCATAAAGAACATCAGGTAGCAGATTTGGTTTCTTCACTGTCTGAAACTATCGCAGTCCTGTGACCTTGCTTATAACATTTAATAAAGCAAAAAAGTGTGCTAGTATTTAATACAATGATCATGAACAATCCATCAATAGCTAGAAAATTAGAGGCTCTGGAATATTATAACTAGCCACTTCTAGCTAGATAACTAGATAAGTACTTGAAGGAGAAATCCACAGCAGACATTCCTAAAAAGAAACCCAAATCAGACATTTCAAGGGTATGGAATCTTATTTTGGAATTCATTATGTTGTTTATAAGCGGCACTTTGAAATAAAATCAACTAGGAGTACAATAAAACAAGTGTCTGCACACTAATTCAGAAGCATACAAGTTTTTGGTATAGGTTGATAATCTAAGAATTGGAAGAGTTATTTTGACAACCAGATCAATTTAGAAGATAACTGAGAGAGGATACTTTGTCAATGTGGCAAGAACTACAATGTTATATAGTCATATATAGTAGCAAACATCACTGCTGGCTATTCCAAAATTCCAATGTTATATAGTCATGTACAGTAAATGCAACACTGGAATAATACTGAAATAATTCATGCAACAGGTCCTACTAAGATGCTTTTTAGGTGCTAATCAACCTACTTCGCATGAACACAACCAACAACACAAGAACGACAATGGATGTTAAAACGATTTAGTGATAGATCAAATGCGTTGATGAATTCAGAGATACAAACGCTAGGAGCACGATATTCATATCTAACTAAATCACTAGACCATTATCAAACGCTTAACACATAATGCATATATACCAGAATTAGAGATCACTGATCAATTAATCATCAGAATCCATGGATCAAAGCTAGCTTTACGTAACAACAACGAATAATCATCAAAAATCATGGGTCGGAACTAGCTACCCTTGACAATGTCAGTCTTGTTATCATGGACAACCCAAATAGAAATAGGTCATGTTGTGACATCCTAGACAGTGCAAGCATTATTAACTGAATATTATAGCCCACAGAATCATACTCCTGGTTATCGAGAGTAAGTAATTGTCCTTATAGAAAACCATTGGTATAGCGAATGCGACATTTAGAGAATATTACTCCTAGTAGGAGGATAATAAATTGCATACTAAAGAAACTCCACTTTAAGTTCAATTAATATCATATGAGGCTACCATCTCCACATCTCCATGTCTGAATCAGGGCTCGGCAAAGCAGTGCATCAAGTGAATATAAATTGTTTGCTAACCTGATGTGTTGTTTGCTAACTCAAACCAAGAGCAGTTCCTAGCCCAACTCAGAGAAATGATATGCTTGATATCCTAGCTATGGTCCGAATCCTAGGCCAGCCCATGAAGCAATTTGCATGCTATCCCATCTTGGACCATCCCACTCCCAGTCTGGAATATTAATTCAAGTGGATTTTTCTAACCAGTGAACCAACAGATGAAAAGCAGCAACAAATCAGATTGTCATTATACTGGTTCCATATGTGTAGCTACAGCTGATTTGGGGTTTTCAGAAACAAAAAGGTATCTACATCTGATTAGTATCTACATCTGAACTCTATGTGGGTGTGAACCCATGACTGAGTTACTACTTCATCAAAATATGAAGAAAGCATCCAGGTATAGTAAGGAACATACAAAAAGCATCCAAATAGCAGTACTAAGCACAAGTAGGTTACCTTGACATAATTGTTCCAAACATCATCTTCCACAGTGACCATATTCTTCTTGTCATCCCAACCAAATCCACTCTAAGAAAGCATCTTGTTGACGATAGCATAATGTTTGTCAAAAGTCCTACTCCTAGAGATGATATTCTCCTTTGTGAGCTCAATCTGACACTTCTCTCTCACTTTCTTCACTGAAGCTGTGTATACATGAGGTTTCCAACCATTTTGAGCACGATCTCCTTTGCTGTAGTACTCCACAAATACATCCAGCATAGCTTTATCCATATCATCTGTCCACTTGAGGTACCTTCTACCTTTCTTCGTCGAATCCAAGCCTGAATCCATCCCTATATGTACATAAAGATTACCATTAGTTAGTGGAAAAAAGAAAGTGTGTGTATATGAGAGAGTAACAAACTGACATATATGAAGCATACCAAAAGAAAATATGTACATAAAGAAGACTGTACAACATTCAAGCAAAATTAAGCATTTGCTTGTCCACGCCTAGCTTGATAATCATCCCACATCTGATTAGCTAGGGTCAATCTCCTGTTATTCCACTCATTCATCACCTCAATGTGCGTAATCATATCAGGTTCGTCCACATCAATGACAATATTATTTAGCTAATTATCCACTGCTTGCAATATCAGATCATCCATCTCTCTTTGCCTATCAGCTAGGAAGTTATGCAGTATGCAACAAGCATTGATTACTCGAATCCGCCGTTAAGTTAGTATGGCATGTTAATACTCAAAACTCAAAATATTCCATCATATGGTTTGAATTAACAAAATTAGATGGTACCTGATTTTTTATTCCAAAAAATGAACTAACCCTGAGAGTAGCCCATATCATCTTTAAAAGAGCCCAAATCCTCTCAACTATGTTTCTAGCAATTGCATGTCGCGGGTTATAGAGCTCTTGTGGAGTTTCTGGATTATTCCCATTGGCAGCCCACTCTTTCAAGTGATACCTTGTATTTCTGAATGGATCAAAGAAGCCTGGACCATTTGTGTATCCAGCATCTACTAGATAGTATTTTCCTTAGGTTTATGAAAATAACCCACATTAGATTTCAGTTGAGAAATTTAATGGCAAGTTGTATCATACTAAGATAGGAGTTACCATTTGGAACTTTGAAAGAGTCTTCTCTAAACATTGCATCTCTCAACACTCTACCATCTGATGCTGAACCTTTCCAGCCAGCCAACACATAAACAAACTTCATGTTGCGGTCACAAACACCCAGCACATTTGTTGTTATGGATTTCTTCCTATTCCTATATCAACCTTGCTTGTGTAGCGGAACAGGAACATCAACATGTGAGCCATCTAAAGCTCCAAGCCCATCGGGAAACCACTTCCATTTGTAATCTTCGGGTAGTTCAGTAGAAGGGTCTGGCAACTTGATGATTTCATGAGATAAAGAAAGAATGGCTCCTAACACCTCATTGAAATGTCTACTAATTGGCTCAAGTGTCAACCTATAGGTGCTACGGATTAACCTAAACTTCATGCCATGGGATCAGAGACGGCATGGCGACCCTCTCACTCACCCACCCACCCACCCATGGCGATTCCCTGGCGATCTAGGGTTTTCTCTCCCACTCCACGGCAATGGAAACTCTACTCCACTGGGATTTCTCTCCTGGCCAGGCATTGGCTAATCAGGTGCGTCGACGCTTTGGATCTACGGTTCACTTCCTCCCTTCCCCGACTGCCAATGAGTTCTTCTTGGTGGTTTCCTTCTCCTCGGCCTCTTTCTCTCTGAATGTTGAATCTATCGGTCTTGCTCTTCAATGTTGCATTGGTGGAATTGCGGCTAGATTCAGGGTTTTTCAATTAAGTGATCGAAGATTTCGGTTCTCTGTTGCTTCAAATAAAGTGGGACACTTCATCTATAGTTTGAGAGACAGAGTCTGGCCGGATTTTGTGTGCCATTTCAGTTTATTTCGGGGCTACCATCCTCATATCTCTGGCTTCACACATGATCACTCGTGCTCTGGTTTGCCCTTTGATATTACTGTGAAGAGTTCTCCCACTAATCCTGTTTGTTTTAAGCCAAATTTGGACTTCCTCAAGAAAAGTGTTGCACAAGATCTTCATTCGGATTCATCACATGAATTGGCTAAATTTGGTTTTCTTCAACAAGGATCTCCTGTGATTTCTTCGGTTGGATCTGATCAGGCTAGGCATCTATTTTTTTGGAAGTTTCTCTGATCCTATTTTGGTGGATCATGAACGTGATCATAAGGAAGTTTTTACTGGTTCAAAGTTTGTACGTCATTATTGCATGCAACTGCCTTCTGTCACGTTAGAGAAGATTGAAGATATGAGACAGGCCCTCTACTCTGACCAAGACATCATGCATGCCTTGGACTTGAAACTTGTTCCTAACAAAGCTATGGTTTTTGAAATTCTGGGACGCTGCTCAAATTGTGGAGATCATGATCATCTTGTGGATTCTTGCCAGAAAAATGGTGAATGTATTATTTCTCTGGGCCATAAATGTTCGAATTGCTTTATTTTGCGCAACCCATGGTGTGTTAAATGTTTAATTTCTGGTCACCTGGCGAGTAAATGCGTCTTGGGCTGGCGTTGTCGGAATTGTCATTTATTGGGCCATTGGGCCAGGAGTTGCCCAAAGAGGATACGAAGGGTTTGGCAAAAAAAGAAAACAGCATTAAACAATCAGGACGATATTTCTGGTCGGAATATCTGGGTAGTTAAGAAGCAGCCAGTTTTTTCACCTGGAGTTTCACCCCCTCCCTCTCCTGCCGCTTCATCTCCTTCTCCGCCGACTTCCGAAGTTTCTCTCTCCACCACAACAATGACCAACTTTCCTGTGAACCCCTTAGCTTGGTGAGGTCTCACATGGTGGTACCAGCTCAGGCTCCTCTGCAGCATGACCGAAAGGTAATTGCTGAGACCAACAGATTTATTCCGATTCAGCTTAGAGAATACTATAGGGTTCAGGTGATGAATCTTCTCAATGAGTCTCAGCTGTTTGTCAGTCGCTTTGATGATCATCCTTTAGGGCTTGGCATTTTTACTATGACTGAAACCCTGATTGCGGATGCCACAGTTGGAACAACCTTTGAGATTGATGAAATTACCACTGTCACATTGGTGAAACACAATGAAGCCAGAAATATGCGTCTTACTGCTTTTGGCAGGGAAACCTGGATACAATTTTTAGCTTTTCCCCTTGATTATCAGACTAGCCATTATATTCATAGTGCTGTTCAAGAGTTTGGTCTGTTGTCTATGTGGCATAACCCTAGAGGGGATGATAAATCTGTTTTGGTCAAGGTGTGGATTGTTCATCCTAAGTTTGTGCCCAAAAGTTTGGTTATTCATCAGCTTGGGGGGCCAGACACTCCTGGACTGTTCCTGTTATCTTACTCAGGTGTGCTGACTGGAATGCTCATTTGCCTGAAATTCTGCCCCCTCCTGAAGATCCTGAACCTGATGATGGCAATCCCCATCCCATGCATGGTGAAGGTTTATCTGCTGAACAGCTCTACCAACAGCAGCTTGACAATTGGAATCAGCAGAATCAGATGCCTGGAGGGGGACATGCTCAAGGAGGGAATGCTGTAGGTATGAACAATGCTGCTCTGTTTCATCAACATGGACATTTTGTCCCTGCTCAGGTGATTGCTGCACTTTTTGATAATAATGTTGCACAAGATGAAAATATTGTTGCACCAATGGTAGAGGATGATGCAGTAGTTCCCAACCCTCCTTTGATCAACTTTCAGCAGATCCTAGCTGCACAGGGGGTTTCTTTTCAGGATGGTGTGCCACCCCCTACCACCAATGTTCAGGACAGTCCTATGCAAGCTTGGCATGACAGTATATCTGATGTTTCTGATGGAAATTCCTCTGGTTCAGATTTGATGCAAGTTGATACCACTTTATCCATCAACTTTGCTCTGGTTGATGACAACATGTTGGATGTCAGTTCTGAAATTTGGATGACAAGGAACTTTGCTAAATCTGCATTCAAGGAGTTTTGCTTCCCCAACTTTGCTCTGGATAATGCCAAGCACCTTTCTTTCACTCTTTCTATGCCAAAGTTTATGCAGTTTGATTTGGTGGATGAATGGGAGTTACTGCTCCATTCAAGGAAGGAGCGGGAAATGAACTATAATAGAACTTTGGTGTCTTCTGATATGTTACCTTTTACTCAAGCTGGAACCAAAAGGAAGATTCCTGAGCTTGATGAAAGTGATGTGGTTTCCTTTGGGACACCTATCTCTACTAACCAAGTCAGAAGAAGCTCAAGGTCTACTAGATACATGGGCTTTAAGCCTAAAATCATTTGTGACTCCAAGCTCACTAAATCTAAAGTGAAACAAAGGAAGATTCCAGAGGTTAAGGCTGTTGAAGTCACAGAAGAAATTGCTCAGATAAATCCTGGTCTGGTTGGCATGATTTCTGATAGGACTCTCCTTGCAACTCCAATCCCTGTGCTCCAGTCTATTGGAATATCCCTTTGTGGTGTGCCTCAGGAAGATCTCACTCCTTTGAAGCTTATGGAAGGCTGGCAGGAGAAGGAAAATGCTGACAGTGCCTAGTGCCTGTCTATTTCTACTTTGGTTTCTTTACTTTTGAGTTCTAATAATGTCACTACTCAAACAATGGGTTATTTTGTGCTGGAACATCAGAGGGATTAATGCTAGATAAAAACAATTAGCCTTAATGAATGCTATTAATGTAAGTGGATGTTCAGTTATTTGCCTTCAAGAAACAAAAAAGGAGGATTTTGATCTGCAGTTTATTAAATCCTGCTGTCCAGCAAAATTTGATGAGTTTGTCTTTGTGCCTTCTGTGGGGGCTTCTGGTGGCCTCATTATTATATGGAATAGTTCAATTTTTTCTGGAATGGTCATGCATTGTGAAAAATTGCTCTCTCTGTTCATTTCACTTCAACCCATTCTGGGCAGTCTTGGACCTTAATTAACATTTATGGCCCTTGTAATGGTGATTTGAGGGAGAAATTTATTGAATGGATGTTTGAGGTGCATATTCCTGATGATGAAGACTGGATCTTAATGGGGGACTTTAATTTTATTAGGTCCCCTGCAAATAGGAATAAACTTGGGGGGAATGTTAATGACATGCTTATCTTCAATGACTTCATTAGAGAACAACATCTCACTGAATTGCCAATTAAAGGAAGAAAATACACCTGGAGTAACATGCAACAAGATCCTCTGTTGGAGCAACTTGATTGGTTTTTTACTTCCATTCACTGGACAACTAGTTTTCCTAACACGGTTGTTTCCACACAAGGCAAACCAACTTCTGATCACACTCCCTGTGTTGTCTCTATTCAGACTAAGATCCCTGACAGTAGGATTTTTCGATTTGAAAACTTTTGGGTAGCCCATCCTAGATTTCTGGAAGTGGTTGCAGAATGCTGGAGTAAACCAACTCACAAATCTAACAGTGCTGCAAATCTTAATGCAAAGCTAAAAAAGCTGAGATATGATTTGAAATTTTGGAGCAAATCAATCTCAAAGTTGTCCACTTCTATTGAAAATACCAATAGAGTTCTCTCTGAACTTAATAATCTGGAGGACAAAAGGCCTTTGTTCTGTCAAGAAGCAAATTTCAGGAGAATTCTAAAAGCTCATCTAGCAAGACTATTACAATACCAAAATGCTTATTGGAAGAAAAGATGCACAGTTAGATGGACAAAGTTTGGAGATGAGAACACAAAATTCTTTCATAATTTTGCTACTGAAAGATATAGAAAGAACAATATTGCCTCCCTCAAACTCTTAGATGGTTCTTTTGTCACTGAGCATGCTGACAAAGAAAAAGCTATTTATCAAGTCTATAAAGAAAGATTGGGCACATCTACTCAGCCTGAGATGCTTTTTAATCTTCAACATCTGATTAGTCCAACTGAGGGTCTTGAGGTTCTATCCATACCATTTACCAGAGAGGAAATTGACAAGGTGGTGAAAGATATGCCAAGTGATAAAGCCCCAGGCCCAGATGGTTTTAATGGTCTCTTCCTAAAAAGTTGTTGGCACATCATCAAGGAGGACATCTATTCCTTATGTTTTCAATTTTATGAAGGAGGTCTGAATCTAGAAAGCATAAATATGGGTCATATTACACTCATTCCAAAGATAGGTTCACCTAAATCTATCAATGATTCAGGCCAATAACCCTACTAAATTGTGTTCTGAAGCTCATAACCAAAATCTTGGCTAATAGGCTACAGAAGGTTATATTGAAGATTATTCATAGAAATCAATATGGTTTTTTAAAAGGCAGAAACATTCAGGATTGCCTTGCTTGGGCATTTGAATTTCTGTATCAATGTGAAGCTTCTAAGAAAGAGATCATTTTACTCAAGTTGGACTTTGCCAAAGCATTTGATACCATTGATCATATGGCTATGATGAAAATTATGAAACAGATGGGTTTTGATGATAAATGGCTGAAATGGATTGAAATTATTTTTGGTACTGGAAAGTCTGATGTTTTGCTCAATGGAGTACCTGGGAGGCAATTTCACTGCAAAAGAGGTGTTAGACAAGGAGACCCTCTGTCCCCCCTAATTTTTGTGCTTGCTGCTGATTTACTACAATCTGCAATCAATAAGGCATTCAGAGAAAACATACTCAGGGCCCCTTTCTCCCCTGATTTTGGACAGGATTTTCCAGTTGTTCAATATGCAGATGACACTTTGATTATAATGCAAGCAGACAAAGATCAAATACAGATAATGAAAGGGATTCTTCAGAATTATGCTGTTTCTACTGGTTTAGAGATCAATTTTCACAAGTCACACCTAATACCAATAAATCTGGCTGACAACATCTCTAAGGAAATTGCAGATATATTGGGATGTGCAATTGCCAAAATTCCTTTCACTTATTTGGGGCTTCCTCTTGGCACCACTAAACCCACAGTTTATGATCTTATGCCACTGATTGACAGAGTTGAGAGAAAGGTTTCTGCTTCATTCATGATGATGTCTTATAGTGGTAGAGTAACTGTGATTAATTCTTTACTGGCTTCAATTGCAACTTTCACAATGTGTGCAATCAAATTGCCAGATAAGATTGTGGGGCACATAGAAAAAATTCAGAGACACTGTTTGTGGAACAAGAAAACTGAAGAGGGTGAAAAATGCAATTCTCTAGCTGCTTGGGATATGATTTGCAGGCCAAAACGTAAAGGAGGTGTTGGCATTCTCAACCTTAGAATTCAGAATGAAGGTCTGCTGCTTAAATTCCTGCATAAGTTCTATAATAAGGATGACACACCATGGGTCTCCCTAGTATGGAATGCATATTACAGCAACAATATTCCTCATGCTTCTGGGCCTTGTGGCTCTTTCTCGTGGAGAGATGTTTCTAGACTTTCGCATTTATTCAGAGGAATAGCTAAAAGCTCTATTGGTAATGGGACTACTAGACTGTTTAGGAAGGATCAATGGTCTGCAACTATCTTAGAAGAGAGTCACCCGATCATTTACT
This sequence comes from Avena sativa, assembly GCA_916181665.1. NCBI lineage: Eukaryota > Viridiplantae > Streptophyta > Magnoliopsida > Poales > Poaceae > Avena > Avena sativa. Next base: position 441,926,950 of record OV702282.1, on the reverse strand, counting down.
CCTATGTTAGGAATGAAGACATCTCTGCACAGGAGTTTCTTACAGCTGATAGTTTGACACAGCTTTTCTATCTTCCTTTATCACCTGAAGCACTAGCTGAATTGAGAGAAATTCAAAATAGCTGTAGAGAAATACAACTAAGAGAGCATTCACATGACACTTGGAGCTATGTTTGGGGGGCCAAAGATTACACTTCCAGCAAATATTATCAATATAATTTCAGAAATATAAATCCACACATATCCTTTAAATGGCTGTGGAAACCGAAGTGCACTGCAAAAGTGAAGTTCTTTGGGTGGCTGATTCTGTCTGACAGATTGAATACAAGAAACATGCTCAGAAGAAGACATTATGCACTGGGACTGGATATGACTGTTTTATGTGTAATCACAATACTGAGGAAATAATTGAACACTTGCTTTTTCATTGCCCCTTTAGCCAAGCTTGCTGGAGTTCAATTAACATCTATTGGTCTATGACTAACTCTAGACTTCAGATCATTGAGCAAGGAAAAAAGAGCTGGAATAAAAAGATATTTATGGAAATTACCTTGCTGGGCTCTTGGAACATCTTGAAAGAGAGAAACAACCTCTGGTTTAATAACATACAACCCTCAGTTCAGGCTTGGAAGTCAAGATTAGCTGCTGATCTATCATTGCTGATTCATAGGACAAAAGAGGATCTACACCCACTTATTAAGAGCATTATTCATGTGCATGTTAAGCATCTATGGGTATCTCATTCTTATCCTTATTAAAACCACAGATGCCTCCTCGACGTGCCAACCCCAACCAAAACAACAACAACAACAACGTCACTCCCGAGATGCAGCAGTTGATGACAGCACAAGCTCAGCTGATGCAGATGATGACACAGTTCATGCAGAACCAGAATAACAACAACAACAACAGCAGCAGCAGCAGCAACAATAACAACAGCAACAACAACAACAGCAACAACAACAACAACAACAACAACAACCAGAATAATCCGCCAGGATTTGACATGCTCACCAGGTTTCTAATACTAAGGCCTGCAAAGTTCTCGGGAACCACTGATCCAATGGTAGCCAATGACTGGCTACATTCAGTGAATAAGGACTTAGTGACTGTTGGATGCACCGATGAGGAAAAGGTCAGATTCGTAGCACATCTGCTTGAAGGGCCAGCAGCAACATGGTGGGATAACTTTCAGATCACCACTCCCCTTGAGGATGTGACTTGGGCTATCTTTGAGGATGGATTCCGTACAACTCACATCTCACCCGGAGTGATGAATTTGAAGAAGAAGGAATTCCACAATCTGAAGCAGCGTCACCGCGGTGTGGCTGAGTACATTGAGGAATTCAACAATCTGGCGCGTTATGCACCGGATGAAGTTGATACTGATGCAAAGAGGAAGGAGAAATTCCTCGAAGGACTTAATGATGAGTTGAACCTGCAGATGTCTGTTGCCTATGTCCCAACCTACCAATCACTTTGTGACAAGGCCACCATCTTGGAAAACAAGATGAAACATGTTGAGAGTAGAAAGAGGAAGCACAGCTCGGGATCGTCACACAAGCGCTCCCATCATGATGATAGTGGGAGTTCTGGATCCCACAAACATGGGAAGTACAACAACCACCACAGCCACAACCGTCATCATGACAACAAGCACCATCGCAGTCATGATAATGACAAGTATAAGAACCACAAGAGTGGACACAAGATCCACCACGGTGGAGGTGGAAGTGGAAGTCAGCTTGTAAAGAAGGATCTCAGTCAGGTTGAATGCTTCAAATGTAAGAAGATGGGACACTATGCTAATGAGTGCCCAGAAAAGAAAGTTGAAGGTGCTAACAAGCCCAATCCCTTCCAAAAGGGACAAGTGAACCACATCACTGTGGAGGAAATATACGAAGAATCCGATGCTGTGGCTGGTAAGTTCAAACTCAATTCTATTCCAGCACTTGTTATTTTCGATACTGGCACATAGCATTCATTCATATCAAGAGCATTTGTTGATAAAAATGGATTTCCAACTGAAAATATTGGTTGTCCTATAAAAGTGAGTTCTCCAAGTGGAGATATGATAGTACGTCTTGGATGTCGTAATCTAGTAATAGAATTCGGAAAGCATAAGTTTCTAGTCAGTCTGATAATCCTAGATTCCCAAGGATTGGATGTTATTTTGGGAATGGATTGGATGACCAAGTATGAAGGAGTACTAGATTGTGCCAATCGTACTGTCACACTCACAACCCCAGATAATAAAAGGATTAGATTCAAGTCTAACTTTGAATCAAAAGGGAGTAAGCTAAATTCTCTTAAGGGGGTTAGCATAGATAGTGTGCTAATTGTGAGGGAATATCCGGATGTGTTTCCAGAGGAATTGCCTAGAATGCCACCAGATAGAGATGTTGAGTTTCTGATAGACTTGCTGCCAGGATCGGGACCAATAGCAAAGAGACCCTACAAGATGTCAGTTTATGAGTTGAAAGAACTCAAGAAACAACTTGGAGAACTGTTGCAGAAAGGATTTATTCAACCAAGTTCTTCATCTTGGGGAGCACCAGTCCTGTTTATGGAAAAGAAAGATAGAAGTCAAAGGTTATTTATATATTACCGTTCACTCAATGAAGTAACTATCAAGAACAAATATCCTTTGCCAAGAATCAATGACTTGTTTGATCAGTTAGAAGGAGCCCGAGTGTTCTCAAAGATTGATCTTCGATCAGGATACTTTCAGATAAAGATAAGGGAACAAGACATACCTAAGACTGCTTTCACCACTAGGTATGGATTGTATGAGTACACCGTGATGCCATTTGGTTTGACAAATGCACCAGCCTACTTCATGAATATGATGAACAAGGTGTTCATGGAATTTCTTGACAAATTCGTTGTCATTTTCGTCGATGACATTTTGATCTATTCCAAGAGCAATGAAGAGCATGAAGAACATGTGCGATTGATACTTGAGAAGCTTAGAGAGCATAAGTTGTATGCCAAATTCAGCAAGTGTGAATTCTGGCTAAATGAAGTCGGATTTCTTGGACATATCGTGTCAGGAGGTGGTGTAGCAGTTGACCCCACAAACGTGTCAGCTGTAACTGAGTGGGAATCTCCTAAGCCAGTCAAAGAAGTGCGTAGTTTCTTTGGCTTGGTAGGATACTATAGAAGATTCATTGAGAATTTCTCAAAGGTAGCCAAGCCAATGACAGAGTTACTTAATAAAGACAAGAAATTTGATTGGACTGAAGGTTGTGAACTAAGTTTCCAAGAGTTGAAGAAGAGACTAGTGACAGCACCAGTCTTATGTCTGCCAGATTTGGAGAAAGATTTCCAAGTGTATTGCGATGCATCTCACCAAGGTTAGGTGCAATTTTGATGCAAGAAGGGAAAGTTGTGGCTTACGCCTCGAGACAACTCAAAACTCATGAGGTGAACTACCCTACTCATGATTTTGATTTAGCCTCTGTTGTCCATGCACTCAAAACATGGAGACATTATCTTTTGGGAAAGCGTTGCGAAGTGTTCACACATCACAAAAGCTTGAAGTATATCTTCACTCAGAAAGAAATCAACATGAGACAAAGAAGATGGCTAGAACTCATCAAAGACTATGACTTGAGTTTGCAATACCACCCCGATAAAGCAAATTTTGTAGTGGATGCATTAAGTCGTAAGGTTTATGTGAATGGCCTTACTAAGGAAGAACTGCCAGATGATCTGTGTGCCCAATTCAAAGATCTCAGATTGGAGATAGTGCCTGAAGGACATCTCATGTCATTGGATGTTCAACCCACATTGTTGGACAGGATCAAGGAAGCCCAAAAGATGGACAAGGAAATTGAAGAGATTAAGGAAAAAATTAGCAAGGGGAAAGCCAAAGGATTCCGTGAAGATGAACATGGTACTTTATGGTATGGAAAACGTATCTGCATTCTGCAAGATCCGGAGCTTCGGAAACTGATTTTACAAGAAGCACACAACTCACCATATTCCATTCATCCGGGTAACACCAAAATGTACATGGATATGAAGGAAAGATTTTGGTGGAATAGTCTAAAAAAGGACATCATCGAACATATTGCTTTGTGTGATGTATGTAGTAGAGTGAAAGCAGAACATCAGAAACCAGTAGGATTGTTACAACCACTACCTATTCCTGATTGGAAGTAGGACAAGATTGGCATGGAATTCATCACCGGACTGCCAAGGACTAGATCATGATAGGATTCTATTTGGGTCGTCGTAGATCGCCTAACTAAAGTGGCTCATTTCATACCCATGAAGACAACTTATACAAGTGCTAAGTTAGCCAAGATTTATATGAATAGGATTGTGTGTGTGCATGGAGTACCCAAGAGTATTGTGTCTGATAGAGGAAATCAATTCACTTCCCATTTTTGGAGGCAATTGCATGAGTCATTGGGAACGATATTGGAATTCAGCACTGCTTTTCATCCCCAAACTGATGGTCAGACAGAAAGAACCAACCAGATTCTAGAGGATATGTTGAGGGCATGTGCCCTAGATTATGGTGCTAGTTGGGATGAAATTCCGACTTACGCAGAATTCTCTTACAACAACAGTTATCAAGCCAGTATTTAGATGGCACCGTTTGAATTTCACTATGGAAGAAAGTGTACTACACCATTGTTATGGAGTGGTGTTGGAGAAAGAAATTTGTTCGAGATAGAACTAATCAAGGAAGCTGAAGAGAAAGTCAAGTTGGTAAAGGACAGATTGAAGATAGTGCAGTCCCGACAGAAGAGCTACGCATACCCAAAACATATAAAAGTCATCTATGAGGTGGGTGATAGATCTTATCTTAGAGTATCACCACTTCGTGGAGTGAAGATATTTGGATTCAAAGGAAAATTGGCACCAAGGTATGTTGGACCATTCAAGATCTTGAGTCGCAAAGAAGTGGCTTATGAGATTGAGTTGCCTGAGTCATTGTCTGCCGTTCACAATGTGTTTCACGTGAGACGGCTGAAGAAATGCCATCCGGAGATGGAAGAGACTTCTTTTAAAGATACTATACCATTGGAAGAGGTCCAGTTGGAAAGTGATCTCACATATGAGGAGAAACCTATCAAGATTCTTGAGACTGTAGAAAGAGTTAACCGGACAAAGATTATCAAATTCTGCAAAGTTCAGTGGAACCACCATACCGAAGAGGAAGCAACTTGGGAAAGAGAAGATGATCTTCGGAAAGACCACCCTCACCTATTTTCTAGCCAATCTGAATCTCGAGGGCAAGATTCACCTTAAGGGGGTTAGATTTTTAATATCCCAAAAATCATGATTTATAAAGTTTTCACATCATTCATGCATTTTCCATTATTTTCAAATAAGATTGCAAAACAGAAGCCAAATTGTTTGCCTATTATTTTATGTAAGAAAGGCAATGGCTTTAATTACATTTTTAAATCATGAGACTACTTTGTTTCAACCAAAAAAGGTTTGAATGTTGATTCCAAAGCTTGTTCAAAGTTTCAAAACAAGAATCAAATTTTTTAAAAAACCATTCATATGCCTATTATAAATATTTATATAAGGCATGGTTTTAATTCTATTTTCAATGGGCAAAGGTATTTATGATCAAACAACAATGTTTTATACACAAATATATGCTTGGATTATTTTACAAAATCCAGAAATAGTTTAAATTCAAACTCATTTGAATATCATTTCAAAATGGATTCAGAAAATCAAATCAGAAATAGAAAAGGGCCAGCGCTGCCATTTTGGCCCAGTCCCAGAACCAACCCATTATGCCCATCCAGGGTAGCCCTTATCTCTCTCTCACCCGTACCCACTCTGCCGCCCAAGCCAGGTCAGTACCTTCTTTCCCACCCCGCGCGCGCAGACTCCGTCGCCACCGCTGTTTCCTCCAGAAACGCCGCATTTGATTTCTCGCTTAATTAGCATTGAAGCACCGTGTAATTCCCTCGCCCCTCCTGGCTACTTAACCACCTCGCCGCCGCGGTCATTTCCCCCCACACAGCACACACTGCACACTCGCTCCGCCACCAGGCTGCCAGTATTTCGAACCGCACCACCGCTGCAGACAAGCTCCGGCAAGCAATTACAGTGAGCTCCGACCGCCCCTTTGCTTCTGGTTCAAACGAGCGTGACTCTCATGTCCTTGTGCACCTTCTGACGCCTCTAGTTTGCCTGCTCGTGACCCAGGTCGCCGTCCCCGTCCACCCATGCAAACGACCGAGCCGCCGCTCAACTCCGATGAGGAATCTAGGTAAGACCCGAGCGCCCCTTGCCTCCTTCCTGACCCTATCATGTTTGCCTGATATTTGTGCATGCACAAATGCTCTTGGCTTGTGCTAGGGTGATCCAGAACATCATCAATGTCGCCGTCCGCATGAATCCGACGCCGCTTGCAACTCCGACAAGCGCTAGCCATTGCTACAGCCCGCCCCTGTCCACGCCAGCAGCACGTTGAGCTTCCTCGTGTTCTTGCGAGTCTGGTAAGCCACACCGCAACCCCCAACCCCCTCTGTATTCGCCGGACCGTTGCCGCCAGTAGCGCCGCCGCCGCTGCAACCACGTGCGCCGCTAGTTCTTGGCCAAGCCATCGTGGGCCGTTAGATCTAGATCTAGCGCGCCAGATTAGATCACTTAATGAAGGGGTATGGTTAGATCGGGCCCATGCGATTTCATTTAAATCCTGCGGCTCTCGTTGATCGATCCAGCCAAACCAGTATGGGCCAATCAGATACGCTCACGTGTCTGGGTTTTTAAATTAAAATCTGTTTTTAAATCTATTAGTTATTCAAACTTGTAAATTCAATAACTTTTGTTCTGTTTATCCAAAAAATACAAATAATATATCGATGGAATCACAAAATTAAATCCTACACATACGTAGGCTTGGTTTTGTATTTTTCTTCTGTTAAAATGGAATTTTATGCAGAGACATTTGTAGGCCTATTTTGTGTATAAAAATTATTTGGAAAATGATTTAAATGCCAAATTAAGTTTATTTAGTGTGTAATTGTTTATTTTAGTGATTTAGTACTGTTTACTTGTCTTGTTTAGTTTAGAAAAATTCATCACATGGCATATGCATGCATTCATATATTTTTGCTTGATTATTGGAAATACGAATTTGGTGCTATCATTTTATGTGTAGATTTTGGTGTTAGTGGTGATTGTGATTGTGAGGATTGTTGCTAATCCCCCAACTACCAAGGCAAGTGGTGCTTCATTTTTTTGTCCCAATATTTTAACGGGTACTTGATAAATGAGATTACTTGTTGGTAGACGGAGGGGTGATAGCACTTACTGTGACTATAAAGCTCTTGTCATTCTTTACGTACTAACTTGGGGAAGCAAGGAGAACTCATTAAACCATGTCATGCTACGGGATAAATCCCTTAATAGCGAGATAATACGATTTATGTCGTTTACCTATCAGCTGTGGTTATGAAGGATGATGTGTGCAGTGGTTTCTGCCTATTCGTCCATATATGGAGCTCCTCCCACATACATATATATCATGAGAATATTTGTTATGATAATCTTGACTATTCTATCTAAACTGCTAGTGGTGTATCCACCACTCCCCGAGAATGTCGTTTTCCCTATTGTAGTTCCAAGCTCTCTTACATACGCGATTCCTACTTTTTGCATTAAGTTTTACTTAAGTTTATTTAATTGATTTAATCAATCAAAAACCCAAAAACAATCCTTAAAACAATTTTATTTTTCTTACGTCCTAAAATTATTTCTTAAGTACTACGTTTAGTTTTAGTCAAAGCATTTTAGTCTTTTGCCTACTGCTCCATGTGGGATCGGTATCTTTATTTCTAAACTAGCTACAAACAATTTGTGCACTTGCAGTCATAAATACCAAGGTGGCCCCTGTGGTTCCTGTGTTTCTATGCCATGTCTAGTGACAATGTTAGTAGAAACTGTACCGAAATTTCCTTGGTTCAAAATCAAATTTTGGGTTTCAATAATTTAATCACATTGTGTTTTAACCATGCTTATATATTTATCTAAGTGTTTTGTAGCATGTCCCAACTCATCGAAGAATTTGGTTAGGTCCCTTATATTCTTTTCGCGTGTCATAAGACGCTTACAATTTTTCTCACGGAGCTGATTCTGTTGGTACCTAAACTTTTGCATTACAAGGTTTATATCATCTTCTATTACATAAGTTTCAAGAATACCAACTTTAGTATCTTTAACTAATTCCGAGGCTATACCTTTTTCATCCATGGACTTTTTAACTTCAAAAATGAGATCAGAGGGTATATGGATCATAAATTTTCGTGGTTCAATATCCTTAGTTGGATTGTATTGTTCGTCATTAAGAGATCGTACCTTGAAAAGCTTTACACATTCTTGAAATGTTAAGTTACATATAGCTCCCCCTGCAGATAGATCAATCAACTCTTTTGTTTCGTCATTAAGCCGATTGTAAAAATATTGGATAACCAAATGTTCTTTGAAACCATGATTTGGGACTTTCATAATCATTGATAAAATCTATTCCATGCTTGATAAAAGATTTCTCCAACTATTTGGAGAAAGATGGTTATGCTACGTTTAATCTGCATGATCTTTGAGAACAATATTTATGCATGAATTCTCGGATAAAATCTTCCCAGCTTTTTATAGTATGATTGGGCAATGATTGTAACCAAGCTAAAGCATTATCTTTTAGTGACTAGCGAAAAAATTTAAGGAGTACAAACTCTAATGGAAAACTTGCTGGTTTAAGGGTAGCACAAAGGTCGTAGACCCTTGTCAAGTTGTTACTAGGATCTTCCTCTTCTTTTCCTCCAAAAGAAATCTCTTTCATCACAAAAATTAGCTTAGGATATATTTCAAAATCCTGGCCTTCGAGTTCAGGACAAAGTATAGGTATCTTTCTTAACTGCCTATATGGATTCCTATATTCTCCCAATGGCGGCTCGGGTCAGCCCCACGGGTGATGGTCAAGTGTGCCATCAATGGAATCAAGCTATTCACGTCTATGGTATTTGAGATAGAATTTTTTTCAATAAACTCTAGACGTCTTCCAGTCGGAATACGATCAATATATGGAGGTAAATAAGTTCTTCCTGATCGAGTGGTACCTATGTCTTCAGCGAAGATCATGAATGGTGTCAACAACTGTGTTGTCAATAAACAATACGTAGCGCTTAGCTCCCCGACAACGGCGTCAGAAAATAGCTTGATGGCCTGCAAGTGCACATGTTCGTTAGAGAATGTTTTCACGAAAGTATTAATTCCAGTTTTTATATCGATCCCAACAAGGAGCTTCAGCAAGTGCTTTTAGGCAGAGTTCTATCACACCAAGGTGTCACAAGTCTTGAGTGAATTGACTATAATTGTTTATGGTGGAGGGTCATGAGTAAAATATAGAGAAAACTTGCATAGGAAGTAAATAAGGAGTAAATTGTATAAAAGTAAAGACTGGAAATGAGTGTGGAGTTCCTGCAGATGATAAATTAGGCGCGGAGAGAAATGGTTCATGGTGATAGTGAACATTCCAAATGGATGAAGCGGGATAAGTAATTGTGACATTTCTTATTTTTAAGTGAGTAGGCAAGCAACCCATATACCGGCTAGGAGTCCTCATGGCCAATTCTTCTTGGACTCAATGATCCGTATGTCTGTTACCACGACAATGGTGGGCACATCATTTAAGGTCTTGCGACCAAATCAAGGCTTTAATATTGATGGTTCCTTGTTGTCCTCGAGTGATGCTAACTCCTCATTAATATCGTCTGTGTCACTCGGGGGTCGCCGATTCGTTAGCACACAAGTTCATACCTATGATATCTTTAGATCATGTTACCTGGACCCTTAAATTAGATAACAAGCATTAGGAAAACATAGATAATTATTCTCATAGATTAATAATCACTACAACAATCACAAATGGATCAATAAAAAGGAGGCACGACACATGTCACCAATTCCCTACATCTCCCACGCCTATGGGGATTTACTCAGACATGAGAGGGAGACAAATCAAAGGCATAACTGTATTGCAAACAGAAATCATCTGAAAGTTATTGTAGCAAACCACAATAGTACTCGAAGATCAAATCAAATACAAACCAAAGGTAGATCAAAGTATCAAACCCTAATCTTACAATTGCCAATATTTCTCTCTCTCTCTCTAGATGATGATGGAGGTGATGATGGAGTGTATGTTGGAGAGGTGGAGATCGTCGAGGAACGAGGGGATGTTCTTCTCCTCTTCTAGATCTGGTCTCTTCTCTCTGATGAGTTTTGCGGTGGTCGTGTTCTCTTTTTTGTCGTCCCCCCTTCACGGAAGTTGCTTCTATTGATATAGCGGAGGAGCTAGCAGGTAATACGGTCGGGCAGTACGGGCGCGTTCTGACCATACCACTAGTCGTTACGCACACTACACGCCTCCAATGAAAGAGGCTCCAATTGGGGATTTGCTTCTTTTGGTGTAATCAGCTCAGAAATGCCATTAGATCTTTAATAAATGTTTATTGCCTGAAAACCATCACAAGAAACGAATGATTCGCTAATTGTGACATTAACATTAGTAGAAAAGAAATCTTCAGTGAAATCCGACAATAAACAAGAGGAAAAGCAATTGAAAAAGTCATGAAATTGGGACCTATCAGTTGTCCATTAATTGGGGAAGAAGAGCCCCTTAAATAAGTCCCTAGAAATCCAACCGATAGGTTCAGCAATCACCCGGTCCGGAGATTCTGGACCGGGGCCAAAGACTCCAGTGTACCCAGACAAACGGGGGCAAAGATGATCGCTTTCTTTACTTGGTCCGGAGATAGCCCGGAGGTTTAGTCCGGAATCTTCGGTCTTGCAAAAACTAATAGAAAGATGAATACAAAAACAATCATAACTTTTTGTTTCTGGACTCCGATTTTGATGATGTTGAGATTGTTTTGAAGATAGTAACAAGGTCTACAAGATCATGCATGGAACCATCATATTCCAGCAAGGGCGGATAAAACCAATTGATGAAAGGTTAAACCTATATATAAAAGACAAACTGGTAAAACCTTCAATATCGAAAATGCAATAGTGAATGCATATGAAATCCATTTTCGATGAACTTGAGCTTGGTATGGAGATTAAAACAAACTCAAAATCCCCTCATGGATAATAATCAAATAATAACAAAGAAAGATGATGACAAGTATACAAAGGTTTGAGCTCTCTCTGAGGGATATGATCAAGTTACTAACTCGAGAGCCCCTCTTAATAGTATGGTTATCTATCATATAAACCGGTCTCGCCAACTAACACCATAAGACCTATAAGAATTAAACCCTATCAAGGTCATACATTTGCCTTGCACATATTCCACTTGAGCTTCATGACGATGATCTTGTACACCTAAAGATGGAACACCTTTCATATCATGTTTGTTGTAGTCCTCGTGAAATGGCCATGTTCAGAACAAGATGGGACAAATATTATGTCTCTCTCACTCTTCTACAACCCTACCACCTGAGCCAATCCATCCAAAATATGGAAACAACATGCAAGAATAAGATTTCAGCGCAACGATAGCAGCGAAAAGAGGAAACTCTTCTATCTCCTTGCCCAAACAGAAGAGGAACAATGTTGATTGCAAGAACGACCACGCAGAACCACAATTCAAAGCAAGAACAGCCTTTCTTAGAACAATGTCTAGAGACAAATTAACATATCCTAAAGGAAATGCAAAATAAAATGCAGCGGAACTAAAATCATATATTAGTAGAGGCAATTAACAAATCCAAAAGGAAATGCAGTGGCATGATGAACTATATTCAATTAACCATAGGCGAACACTATAATCATATATTACTTCAATAATTGACAAATCCAAAAGGAAATGCATCGGAGCACAAATCTGAATTAGCCACTGGCTTACCGTAGGCATGAAGAACTAGAGGCAATTAATAGGATCTCATGGGAGGCATCAAGAACCCTAAGTCATTCATCTAGTATTTGTATCTAGAACTAGATAGGGAGGGGAAGGGGCGAGGTGAAAGACAAATTACAGGAGAGGAGGGACGGCCGAAGGAGCAAGAACCTCGATGGCATCAGGTGCTGAGTCGGCAGTGTCGGCGGGTGCTGAGGAGGCGATGCTGGAAGGTGCTGAATGAGAAGCGACAGGTGCTGAGAAGGAGTCACTGGAGTTGTGGACTTTCTATTTGCGGGGCAGCGAAGCCGCCAGCATTGCCATAGCAGGAGATTAGGCGTCACTGCAAGGAGTTTGCACAAACGCCAAAACCGCCAAAAAACACGAGGGGGTGGAGCGTCTTGAAAACACGTCGACCCGATGTGTACCATAGGGTTTACTCGGGCTAAGCCCAGCCAATACCGGCCTACCAAACATCTAGTTTCACGTGTATTAAGATTAGACCAGAATAATACACCACAAAACCGGTCAAAACTCCGTTGCCAAACGGGCTTATAGCTCCCATGCGATGTCTTTACGCGGAATTGGAAGGAACACGACATCTTTGAAAAGAATAGCTCACATGCGACGCTTGTGACGCAACTAATAGCCCAGGGCCACACGAGCCATAAAACGGTCGTTAAGGACACATTTAAATTTGTTCCAAGATTTGGGTTAAGACAAACCGGTCGGTTGGGACAGCCAGTCAAGCCAGTCAAACCAACCGCTTCCGACCGAGAGCGTGCGTCACACTGACTGTAGCTTCTCCGACAGCGGCGACGGACCTCACCCATCGTTCTCGGCGGCGGCAGCGGCGGCAGGGCAATTCATTTAGGCGGCGGCGCTTTCGTTCGACGGCTAAGGTGGTGAGTGCCATTTGAAAGCTAATTCCTCTCTCATTCTTCTCAATTCAAGATCTGAGCATGCCCATTGATTCTAGATTGTGGAGGCGAGGGTGTGCTTAACGGGGTAAGGGGAAACGAGATGGAGCATGGAGAGGGGACTTCTAATCAGTATATCTCGTATCTCTGCACTTAATTTCTCTAAGGTTGAGCTCTTTGTTCGCTTTCGCTAGCTCACAGTGCCCGCCAAAAACAGGGGAGACGATATTGCGCGCCAAACCTTCGAATTTCGCATCAATTTATTTCCCTCTAGGGTTGTTTTAGTTGATGGCAGCACGCAGCTCATTGAGAGAGACACAGTTGTTAAATGGGAGGTGGTATTAGAACATGTTGATCCCCAAGAGCTATAAAACATGGGAGAGGAGGCGGTGAGGAAAATGATGGAAAAAATTGGGGATAGTGTGGTTTGGGGGCCAGAGCAAGAAGTTTCTTTGTTACGATTTTATGATTGCAAATGTGACTATGTTAGGGTTGAGACAGGGGAACGTATAGTTGATGAATCGATGAGCAAAATGGTTGGACAAGCAAAACTGTTATATTTTTAGCAGAGCTCATTGATCTGAAACCTAATTCGAGGGTTGGATATGTGGCCTCGAAGCTGGCTGCTTAGATGGTCGAGGATGATTGGGCTGCACAAAGGCAAGTAATGCCTATACTTACTGAGTTGGAAGTTTTAACAGTGGAGGATGATGGTAATGCACAAGGGGAGGCTGCAGATGCTAATGCACAAAGGATTGTAACTGTTGATTGGAATTCAGTTGAGATACATGATCGGACTGATTTGGTCATTGCACCAATAGATGGCATTGAAATGGCAAAGCTTTTTGGCATTCCTATAGATGACAGAGACAAGGAGAAGAAGAGGGATGAAGCTGCAAATGATGGTGACAACCATTTAAGAGATGAAGAGGCAGATATAGATCTAGAGTTGTTGGAAAATGTTGCAGTTCATGTAGATGATGCACATGATGATGAGCTAGTAACAGTTTATGACAAAGAGGGCCCCGTTATTGAAGTTGGGAGATTGTTTCCAAGCATGGATGAATTCAGGATGTGTTTCAGGACATATGCAGTCAAACGTGAGTTTGCTACCAAGACTATGTGGACTGATAAAAAGAAGTTCTATGCAAAATGCATAGGTTATGATGGTGGTGCCAAGCCTTGCAAGTGGTATATATCTGCTAGACACCAACCTGATGGAAGGACAATAAGAGTGAATCAAATTCCAAAACCTCATACTTGCATTACAAGTTCTCAAACAGTTACAAAGATGACATCACAATTATGGGTTGCACAAAAGATCAAGCCCATTTTAGCCACAACACCAAACAGCACTGCAAAGAGACTGAGAATAAACTTGGAAAAGCAGTACCCCATTAAGCTGAATTATACTACAGTGTGGAAGGCAAAGCAAAGGGCAATGAAAGAGCTATATGGTGATTGGGCAAATACATTTCGAATGCTTTATAACTTCAAAGAAGAAGTAGAGAAGAGGTCACCTGGAAGTGTTGTGGAGATAGATACCGAGGTAACAGCTGATGGGAAAGTCTTCTACTCTAAATTCTTCATGGCTTTAAAGCCTTGCATCGATGGCTTCAAAGCAGGGTGCCGTCCATATTTGAGTATAGACTCATGTTTCTTGACTAGAAAGTGGAATGGTCAACTAGCAGCATGCAATGCTTTAGATGGACACAATTGGATGTTCCCTGTAGCTATTGGCATGTTTCAGTCTGAGACAGAGGCATCATGGACATGGTTCATGATGCAGTTGAAAAGATGCATAGGGCTAGTATCTCTATTGGCAGTGCACACATATGCATGTAAAGGTTTAGAAAATGCAGTGAAGATTTTTTTCCCTCATGCTGAGCAGAGGGAGTGCTTCGGCCATATGTGGATGAATTTGATCAAAAAATTCGGAGGAGATGATTTTGGACGCATGTGGCCAGCAGCAAGATCTTACACCAGACAGACACATTCATATCACCTTGAGAAGATTAAGGCGGCATGCTCTGATGAGGATAGGTTCAAGTTTTGTACATGGTTGGAAACCTACCATTCTATTTTATGGTACAGGTCATGTTTTAACACTGCCATCAAATGTGATCATATCAACAATAATTTGGCAAAAAGTTTCAACAACAAAGTGAAGGAGTTAAAAGACTTGCCTGTCCATGACATGGTTGACCAGATCAGGATCAGGATCATGAGGTTGTGGGAATTGAGAAGAAGGCTTGGTGATGTTCTTCAAGGAGATAAGCTTCCTGATGTTGTGCAGCAGGTGGTCAACATGATCAGAAATCTTGCACATTTGCGTGTTGAGAAATCCTCATTGTGGGGTGTTGAAGTCAGAGATACAAAGACTGGCAGGAGGCATGTTGTTGACACTCAATTGCATGAATGCACGTGCCTTGAGTGGCAACACAATGGGAAGCCTTGTGAGCATGCCATACTTTTCTTGGCCTCCAAACACAAGCTAAATATGCACCCATATTTGCATGAGTATTATTCTGTAGCAAAATTCAAGGCTGCATATGGAACACCAATTCCAGCACTTACATATCAGTCTCAGTGTCATGAAGTGGACATTCAGTTATCCTTGTGTCCTCCTTTGATGAAAAGAAAGGCGCGCAGGCCCAAGCAGAGTAGATTCAAGGCTTGGTTTGAGAAAGGTGGGAGCAGCAAGAAGGGAAAGAAAGATGAAAAGAAAGATGCCAAGCCAAAAAGGTCCCAAAAAGGTAACAAGAATAGATGCAAACTCTGTGAAGAACTTGGACACCGAGCTGGCTCTACCAAGTGCAGATACACTAAAAACCAAAGTATGTTCATCCAAAATCTATCCCATTTCTTGTTGATGATTTTTCTCCCCCAGCTAACTTGCTTGTTTTCAGGATGAAGCGTGGAGAAAAAGGCCCACCTCTTGTTGTTGACGAATGCTGGCCAGTGAAAATGGCAAGAATCAATGGCCAAATAAAGAAGAGAACTAACCAGATCATGTTTGGTGCTGCTGAGGTGCAATCTGAACTTGTTTTGGAGGATGATGTGCAAACTGTTGAGGCTTTAGGGCACACCGTTTCTGATTTGGAGGCTCTGGTGCAAAATGAGGGGCAAACTGAGCATATTGTTGAGGCTCTAGTGCAAAATGAGCCTGTTGTTGAGGCTCTGGTGCAAAATGAGCATGTTGTTGAGGCTCTGGTGCAAAATGATCCTGTTGTTGAGGCTCTGGTGCAAAAACTGACCATGTTGATGAGGCTCTGGTGCAAAGTGACCATGTTGATGAGGCTCTGGTGCCAGATTGTGTTGTTTAGGAGGTGCAGGAGGTGAAGGAGACTCTTGGACGTGCTGTGGGGAGGCCAGATGGTAATGGTAAGAAAAAGAAGAGCATAAACTTGTTGTGTGGTGTGAAACTTGTGAAGGAGAAGAAAACGAGGGGTAAGAAGAGCGAAAATAAATAGACTTTGAATTTGGCACTTGTTGTTGTTGTAAACATTTGTTATTGTAATAATTTGGCAGTTGTTGTTGTTGTAAACATTTGTTATTATAATAATTTGGCACTTGTTGTTGATAATTTGGACAAAATTCAAATATGATGGTAAATTTGAATTTCAACAAATGTAGCTATGTGTACTTTTCTATGCTTGTATGAGCTTCCAACGTTTTTCTCATGTGTAGAGTACAACTCATCCTCACCCTGATCCCTTTTGTGAAGTACAACTCACCCTCACCCAAAATGTGGTAGAAATGGGCTCCAAAGCAAGGGTAAACCACCCCATTTATAAGCAAGTTTTTTTCGACCATTTCTAAAACCAAGTTTGATATTTTTCCTCACAACTATGTCACATAACATGACACCATGTGAAGGTTTTGTATTTTTTTGATTTTTTTGAATTAGTTATGCACATTTGAATGTCTGGTCAAACTTTTTGAAGGATTTTCATAAATATTCTTAGCTAGGGGCTGAGGCTCACAAAACTAGCATTGGATCTCTGATGAAATATCATGTTGTGAACCTAAAAATGATTTTTACAAAAAATCATCACCATGAAATCATGTACCTGTAGTTCATATCTTACCCACTTCCAACCGATTCGGCAGGATTTGTCTTTTTCACTAGGGATGGAATAAAAGGTTTGAGATACTCAAGTTGGGAAATTGTACATGCTAGGTGGTCTAGTATTTTCGAAAAATAGGATGTTACCATTTTGAAACTTCAATTTGGTGGTTGCTTCACAAATCCCCCCTCTTTTGGCACTCAGAAAATAGAAAATGGATTTTATGTGTGTCGAAAAGGAAAACTTTGTACTACAACATTGTTATTCATCCCATTATACACATGCATGCCCAATATGGGCACATTATCCCAAACTATGCCTTGATTCTAGCCATATCATTGGTCATTTGACCAGAAAGCCAAAAAACCTCGGAGGAGATAGGTCATTTTATGAAGGGTTTTTTGAAATATGGTCAATAGACCAAGTTTGATATTTTCCACACAACTATGTCACATAACATGACACCATGCGGAGGTTTTGTATTTTTTTGATTTTTTTTGAATTATATATGCACATTTGAATGTGTGGTCAAACTTTTTGAAGGGTTTTCATAAATATTCTTAGCTAGGGGCTGAGGCTCACAAAACTAGCATTGGATATCTGATGAAATAGCATGTTGTGAACCTAAAACTGATTTTTACAAAATATCATCAGCATGAAATCATGTACATGTAGTTCATATCTTACCCACTTCCAGCCGATTCGGCAGGATTTGTCTTTTTCACCAGGGATGGAATAAAAGGTTTGAGATACTCAAGTTGGGAAATTTTACATCATAGGTGGTCTAGTATTTTTGAAAAATAGGATGTTACCATTTTGAAACTTCAATTTGGTGGTTGCTTCACAAATCCTCCCCTCTTTCGGCACTCAGAAAATAGAAAATGGATTTTCTGTGCGTCAAAAAGGAAAACTTTGTACTACAACATTGTTAGTCATCCCATTATACAAATGCATGCCCAATATGGACACATTATCACAAACTGTGCCTTGATTCTAGCCGTATCGTTTGTCATTTGACCCGAAAGCCAGAAAACCTCGGAGGAGATAGGTCATTTTGTGAAGGTTTTTTTGAAATATGATCAATAGACCAAGTTTTATATTTTTTCTCACAACTATGTCACATAACATGACACCATGCGAAGGTTTTGTATTTTTTTGATTTTTTTGAATTAGTTATGCAAATTTGAATGTCTGATCAAACTTGTGAAAACCCCGTTGACTGCATCCTAAACCCAGCTAACCCTAAGGCCGAATGAGGAACGTAGATCTAACCCTAGCGCGACACTATGGCCGTCCGATCACGTCTTCTAGAAGGATTCCGCGGGTGGCTCTGGGCGATTCATGGAAGGGCTTGTTCTGCAACCTGATTGGTTGGCGTCTCTTAGAAGGATTTCGCGGCTAGCTCTTGGTGATCCGTGGGATGGATGATTCTGGAATCTGATTGGCTCGCATCGTTTTTCTAAAAATAGATAAGGTACAGCGTGGTACATTCCATTGATCGTTGGACCGAGCGTGGCATGCGAGGATGCTGGGCGGGGCGGGCTGCACCATGCATGCATGCCATGCAGCTGCCTCTCGCGTCGCAATCTAGCTATTTTGCGTGCAGCCAACCGACGCAGCAGCGCTGCAGCGTATTTACTCCCTTCGTCGCATTAAATAAGTGTAGGTCTAACAACTTTCTTCAGTCAAACTTACTCCCCTCCGGTTCATGAGCCATAGAAAAAGTCAGTATTTATAAACTTTGACTACGTATATAAGAAAAATATCAAAATCTAAAATATGTAATAAATATAATTAGATTCACCATAACATGTACTTTTATATTATATAAAATTGATATTATAAACTTAGTTTCATACTTCCTCTATTCCCTCCAATTGACATCCGTCTGATTACTCCCACCATTTTTTCTTCTCACCCGTTGAGTTTCTATGTGTGAGTTTGTTGCATGCGGTGTGTAAAAACGAACGAGTTTGCTGCATGTCGTATGACAACTATCTTGGTCCTAGATTCCTGCATTTATTACCGAGTAAATCAAGGCCAAATTCTATTTTCTCTTTTATTTTTCACTACCAATGAACAACTACCTTGGACGTTTTTTTCTCTCTTTCCCATTAATGCATGCATGCATGCAGGGACGGGCGATGGTGCACGGGTCACGTCGCATCCTAGCAATTTTTTTGCACTGACCATATTGATCACGCACGCGGCTATGCCCGCTGCCTACACGCAACGCAGCGCACGTGGTTGCGCCAACGCAGGATTCCCACGCCGCCTTTCACGCTGAGCCCTCAATAAATAGGCAAAACGCCTTTGCCTCCTCATCTCATCTTTCCCCTCATCTTCAACCTCGAGCCCGTCCCTTTGCCTCCTCCCAGCCCCAAAAAACACTCCGGCGACCATGGCGACCTCCCCCCCCCCGCTTCCCTTCGGAATCGGAGGTTAGCGACGAGGACAACCACCCGGACCACAAGCATGTCTGGGAGCAGGAGGCGCCCACGCGCCCGAGGCGTGGCAAGAAGGGGGGCGATGCACAGCCCCGCCCTGCCCCTGGGCCCAAGGACACTTCGTACACAACCCCCTCCTCGACGATGTCCCCTCCGACGAGTATTGGAAGGCGGCGGAGAAGCATGAGGCGAAGGAGTTGGCTGCTTACGCCAAGTGGGAGGAGAAGCAGGCCGCGCGCGCCTTGAAGAAAAGGCGGAAACAGGAGGAGGAGGACCGGCAGGAGGCCAATCGCTGGGCCTTTCAGGAGAAGCAGTGGCGGTGGGAGTAACGAGAGAGTGCGGCGGCTTGGAATGCTGTGGCAGCGGCTTGGAGGGCGGCGGCCCCGGCACCGCCCCCACCACCGATGGAGTAGGGCAGCCTCCCGGCGGCGAGGTTGACCGGCAGCTGGGCAAAACCCCCCACGTAGTAGCTAGGGTTAGGGTTTAGCCAAGGGTTTAGGCGCCGTGCCCTTAGGATTAGTTTCCCTTAGGGTCTATATTGTACCCCTTGTATTTTATTGTAATGTTATCTAATTTGTAATGTTATCTAATATATTATCTATCATGTGTTTTAATCGTGCAATATTTATAATCGGTTATCACTCGACTTGTGTTTTATTGCATTATCATTTGTCAAAACACCTAAAACAACAAGTGCATAAAACAAAAGACACAAAAAAAGTTTTCATATAATACTCGTGCAATTTTTATAAAATGAGTGAAATTAGAAAAGCTCAAAAGGAAGAATAAGTTAACGTTATGATGGTTAATTATTTTCAAACAACACATGCAACACATGGTTCATTTTCAAACAACACATTTACATATTTACATAAGTTAAAGGTGCGCCCAAGTTATGTTAGTTAAATGGATGCCCTTGGCCTTAATTTATATATTTACTTTCACAAAAAATAAAAGATTGCGACCTGAGCATGAGTATCTGCAGATCCACACGTCCCTAGTTAGATTGTAACGTGACTACCATTTTTTTTTGCCCAATCTACAAGTAGTTACTATTGGGCCTGGATACGACCATTTTGGCCTGGCTAAGTGTTGGAGATATGCCCAAGAGGCAATAATAAAGTGGTTATTATCATATCTTCACACTTATGATAAATGTTTACATACCATGCTATAATTGTATTAACCGGAAACATTAATACTTATGTGATTTGTAAACTAAAATAAGAGTCCCTAGTAAAGCCTCTTGTTAAACTAGCTTGTTGGTTAATATATGATCATGGTTTCCTGATCATGAACATAGAGATGTTATTAACAACAGGATCATATCATTAGGAGAATGATGTGATGGACATACTCCTATTGATAAGCGTAGCATAAAGATCAAGTCATTTTAATAGTTCAATTGCTATATGCTTTCTGATACATAGTAACCTAATTCCTTCGAACATGAGATCATGCATATCACCTTTACCGGATGGATGCTTTGATGACATCAAACACCACACCGTAACTGGGTGGCTATAAAGGTGGCATTGAGTGTTCGGAAAGTATTGGTTGAAACACATGGATCAAGAGTGGGATTTGTCCATCCATATGACGGATAGATATACTCTGGGCCCTCTCGGTGGAATGTCATCCAATTAGCTTGCAAGCATGTGACTGGCTCACAAGGGATCACATATCACGGGAACGAGAAAAGAGTACTTATCAGTAACGAGGTTGAACTAGGTATGCAGAGATACCGACGATCATAACCTCGGATAAGTAAACTATCGTGAGACAAAGGGAAATTGGTATCGTATGTAAGTGGTTCATTCGATCACAAAGTAATCGTAGAAATATGTGGGAGCCATATGAATTTCCAGATTCCTCTATTGGTTATTGTTCGGAGAAGTGTCTCGATCATGTCCGCATAATTCACGAACCGTAGGGAGACACACTTAAGGATTCGACGTTGTTTTGAGTAGTTATGGTATTATGAGAAAGAGACCGAATGTTGTTCGGAGTCTCGGATGGGATCCGGGATATCACGAGGTGATCCGGAATGGTCCGGATAATAAGATTCATATAAGGAAAGTCCCGTTTCGGAGTTCGGGAATGATTCCGGTGTTTTCATCGGGAATGTTCTAGAAGGTTCCGGATTGTCCGGCACTCCGGGGGGAGGGTACATGAATGTGTCATTACATATTGGAATGATTGCATCATGTACTAAGTGTTCTTGCTGTTCCAAAACTTGAAAGTCAAACTGCCAGTTTGAAAGTCAAACGGCTAAAACAGGAAACTGTGGAAAACAGGAAACTGTGGGAAACAGGAAACTGTGGGAAACAAGCAAGAGGAGGTTGAAACCAACTTGGAGGAGGAGTTCCTCTCCTCCAAGCCGGCGGCCAGCCCTAGGCCGAGTTGGGGAGGGACTCCCCTCCCTCCCTGGCGCGCCTAGCCCGTCCACCTATAAAAGGAGGGGCAGGGCCTCCTCCATTGAGACACACAAGTTTCTACCTCTAATCTCCGGTTTAGAGCCATTTTGGTTTAGAGCTTCTAATTGCTTTAGCCTGCGGTTTAGAGCCTTCTAATTGGTGTGTCTAATCTCTAGACCACTAATAGCCCTCTCTCATAATCCACCATACTCGCTCCGGCTTAAGGCGAAGCCCTGCGGGATTTCCCCTCTACTTCCGGTACCACGCCGTTGTGCTGCCGGAATCGCGAGGAGAGTGCTACAACCTCCGCTGCCTGCTGGAACAAGGGAGAGGAAGGTCTTCGTCGAGTACCGAACGTGTGACCGACTGCGGGAGCGCTGCCGGAACATAGCGCCGGAAGGATCGTCTACGCGATCTTGAGATCGGAAAGAGTACGACTACATCACCCACGAGAATCTGCTCTCGTTAACCGCTTTGGAATCTTCGAGGGTAAGTTATTCCATCGACTCGTTGCTACAATCTAGTAGATAGATCTTGGCTTGTTTGTTTGTATGCGATAGAAAATTTTTGTTTTCCATGCTACGAACCCCTACAGTGGTATCAGAGCCGTGTCTATATGTAGATCTGTTGCACGAGTAGAACACAATGGTCATTGTGGGCGTTGATGCTTTTATTGTTGATTTCTTCTTGTGTACTTTGCATCTTGCGGTATGTTGGGATGAAGCGGCCCGGGCTAACCTTACATGACATCGTTCATGAGACTTGCTCCACGCTTGACATGCAACTTGTATTGCATAAGTGGCTTTGCGGGTGCCTGTTTCTCCTAGCATAGTTAAGATCCAATTTACAACGGGTGATTAACAATACTAGTATCAATGTTGTGGTTCTTGTTCGTAAGTTAGAACGACACTTATTGAAAGCCCCAAACCACGTAAAATATGCAAAGTAAGTAGAGGCGTCTAACTTTGTTTTGCAGGGGTGTGCAGTGATGTGATATGGCCATGATTGTGATTATATATGATGTATGCAATGTTCCTTATTGTAAGTTGGCAACCGGCAGGAGCCATATGGTTGTCTTTAATTTTTGTTAAGACCCGCGTGTCTATTCAAAGTAGTTGTAATAGTTGAAGCCGGTGGACGACAACCATGGAGAGGCGTCATTGACCTTGATGCAATGCCGGTGATGATGGAGATCATGTTCGTGCTGGAAGATGGAGATCGGAAGCACAAAGAAGAAAGGCCATATCATATCACAAATTATGAATTGCATGTGATGTTAATCCTTTATGCATCTTGTATTGCTTAGTAGACGATGGTAGCATTATAAGATGATCCCTCATGCACATGAATTTCAAGTCATAAAGTGTTCACCCTTAGTTAGCACCGTTGCTAAAGCTTGTTGTTTCGAAGCACCACGTGATGATCGGGTGTGTTAGATTCTGCAAGTGTATACAACGTGAGCAAGCCAGATTTGCTCATGCAGAAACTAAGGTTTGATCTTGACGAGCCTAGCATGTACAGACATGGCCTCAGGAACACGGATTACCGAAAGGTAGAGCATGAGTCATATAGTAGATATGATGAACATGTTGATTGTTCGCCATTGAAGCTACATCAACTCTCGTGATGATCGGTTTTGATGTGGTGGATTTGGTTTGTGTGATCACTAAAACAATGTGAGGGATATTGTTTTGAGTGGGAGTTCACCTAGATTAATTTAATTATTAATTAGAACTCAATTTATCATAAACTAAATCAAAGTGAATTTGCATAGTTGTTGTAGTCATTGGCATCCGTTTACCACCTTGCGCTTAGTTATAATTGAGATGATAGAACTATAGAATTCTGGTTAGTTACTTTACGAACTGGTATCGTATTGTTTTTAAGTGTTAATCTAAAGTTTAAAAGTCCTATTGCAAACTTTCAGTAAGTTCCGGTTACTCCATGAAGTTTAATAATTAGTATTAAATCAAGAGTAACAAATCCAAGTGTTAGTATATAAGTATCATGTTTGTCTCCATGATTCTTGATATTCAAAGGATTCTCTTAATATCAAGGTTATCTAGGATCTGAAAGAGTTGTTTCAGAAACCATGATGTGTGGAAGATATTGTGATATCTGAAACGAAGTTTTGGTTGCAACATGATAGAGTATAATATGGCAAAGTTCATGTTCTCATATTATTGATGAGAATTTGCAAAGGGTTGTAGACACTTGTTGTCTTAATCCTCCAAGAGGTTTTGGATAGCAACATTATACTCATAATTCATCGTTATAAGCTAAAAGTAGCTTGATCATGGACGTTTCCATGATAAGGATGAATATTTGATGTAGGTAAAATATTTACTACACCAAGAGATTACTAAAGAAAGGAATTTGAAAGAACACCAAACATTTGATGATAGTGATCTACTTCAAAGTGCAAGTCCAAAGACATTGGTATTTAACTATACACGCTTTGGACTATGTGTCATATGTATGACTCCACTATTGATGTTGATAGATTCTTTCAAACAGAAAAGGAAATACTGAAAGAGAATCTCATAAATATATGGCAGAAAAGAAAAGACTAGAATTGTTCAGTTTAAGTATATAGATGTTATACATGTTATGGCTATATTCTTTGCTTATTAAACAATGTGGTTCTTAAGTATTTGATACTGAATTTGTTTGTGTGAATCGTCATACGAAACAACACAATTCATGAACTACAATGGCCTAAGTAACTAGCAAAAGAATATGTGATGATGTTCATCGAGAACAAATAAAGGGTTATTGTGTTGCTCGTTAAACATCAAAGCTTACCTTCAAGATTTGTTTTATCAGGTATTATGAGAACAAAAGGGTTGTTCAAATAATTGCCGTAATCCATAAAAGATGGATGATTCACAAATCTCGTTGGAGAAATCACATCCATAAAACCAGTGCTAAAGATGTCGAAAGACAAATTGATTGAAAGATCACTTAGGAAGTGACATCGCCGTTTAAATTATATTGGAAAGATAACATGAAGAAACTCCATGTGGATGGAATTTTGGAGTCTTTTGATTTTTGATCACATGACGCTTGTGAAACTTTCCTAGAGATAATTAAAATTTCGTTCATAGGCCAAAAGGGAACGAATGACTAGCTTATTGGAACTTGTACATATTGTTGTACGAAATCCATTATGTGTAGTCAAAAGCGATGGATTTCAACTTCATATGCTTTCTCCGAGAATTTGGGTGAATATATGAATATTTACTTAATAAGGATAAAGTAAGAAACATTTGAAAAGTTCAAAGACTTTCAAGATGAAGTGCAAAATCATTGTAACAAGAATATAAATAGTTTATGATAAAGATCATAAAGGAAGATATTTGACTTACAAAGTTTAGCATAATACCTAAGATTTATGGAATCGTTCCGTGGATTTGCATTTTCCCGAAACACCATAAGAGTATGGAGCGTTCGAGATATGTAATTAAACCTTGTTTGACATGGTAAGATCGAAGGTGTAATTCATAAAACTGCCATTGTATTTTAAAGATTAAAAGCTTTAGAGATTACCGTTTTTCCACTGAAAAGAGCTCCATCATAATCCGTTGAAATGACACCATATAAAGTTATGGTTTGGGATAAAACCCAAGTTGTCCTTTCTTAAACATTGGTATGCTATGCATAAGAAAGATGTTTGCAACCAAAGTCGGATGAACCTGTCTTTGTATGTTATTTCGAATAACTGTTAAGTAATCCTCCATAACATCGGAGACAAAAATGTTTGTCACTTAAAACGTCAAGTTTCTTTGAGAAGGAATTTTTCGTGAAAAGTTAAGTGGGAGGACAATAGAACTTTGATAAGGTTAAAAGAACCTTAGCTGTATGTGCAGAGTTGCGCAGCGCCGAAAAGTGTTCCGGAGGCAGCAACAAAGCTCATGGCTCACGTACCTCAAAGGTTGTGGTCACGGAGATCCAAGTTCCTATTGAAACAAGTAGGTCGGATGAACAATCAAATACCAAGATTTGAGGGTTGAATCATTATTTGAGAATAATGAACCGACTACATGCAAAGAAGCGATGATGGGCCCTGACTCCGTCAAATGGCTTGAAGCCATAAAATCCGTGATAGTTCCATACACGAGAAATCAAGTTTTGAACTTGAAAGACCCTCGAGAAAGGTGTAAGACCTTATAGTTGTGTCTGGATCTATAAAGAAATAGACATGGATGTTTTGCATCTATGAAATGGTCGACATGTTGGGAAAGAGTTCACAACAATGTTCAAGGGTTGACTATGACAAGATTTGATCTTTCATAGCGATATTTAGTCTAGACGGATTAATGTAGCAACCACTACATATAATTTTGTTATATGATAGTTGGATAAACAAAACAAATTCTTCTAATAGAAGGGTTACCTAGGACGTGTGCATAACACGGTCCATAGGGTTTTGTTAATTCAAAGGATGCTAAAAGCATATGCAAACTTCAATGGTTAAAGTGAGCATCGCGGAGTTGGAATCTTCACTGTGATGAAACTGTTAAAGGAGTTTAAAAGTTCATTAGATACGATGAAGATGCTTGCATTTGCAAAAAATTAAGTGGGAGCGCTAAGACATGTTTCTAATACATTATGTGGAAGACATATTGTTGATTGGAAATAATGTATCTTTTATTAACACATATTAAGAATTTCATCCCGATGAAAGACTTAGGCAAAACCCAAATATTTGGCATCAATAGACGCTAATATGGTTGTGCCAGAAGAACATAGACAAGATATTGAATGAATTCAATATAGAAACTACAAGAGAGGTTCTTGTCGCACAGAAAGGATTGAAAGAGTTCAATGTTGATGATATATTCAAGTGTATTGACATTTGGTAAAGTGAAACAAATAATCAAGTATAGATTGATACTTGATGTATGAAATCACAAAGAGTATTTATATCAATCATACTGTGATATGTACAAATCCAGATATGTCCTATGCTCTAAATGTTGTGAGCATATACCAGAATGATTCGTAAGATGATCATTGGACAATAGTAAGGATATTCTTATGATCTTTTGGAAGAACTAAGAGTATAATATTTGTAGAAGTGACAAATAGATGGTTAGTTCATTGTAAAGGTACTACATTGATACTAGCTTTGTCACAAAGTACAAATTAAGTTTATCTCAATCTAAACTAAGGGTGGCACAATATAATGGAAAGTGGGTTCCATAATGGATTTGGATGAGTTCCAAAGTTAAGACATTGTGACAGATACTACAACAAAAGGCTAAGTGTATGACTGCTATTTTAGCAGCAAAAGAGGGCATTTGTGTCAAGTAGTTTGTTATCAAACTAGGTGTAGTTCACAGTGGGATAATACAATGAAGATATATTGTGCGACAATATTATCAACATGTTTTAACCCCAAAGAGCTAAAGGTCACACCGAAAGACCAAATTGATACAAAGCCATCTCATTAGAGAATGAGTGATGCGTAGAGACGCAAAGACATGCAATTACACACGGACCTGGAAGTGTCAGATCCGGAGATCAGTTGACCACTAGCAATCGTGTACATACAACACGGGAAAGCCATAGGTGTTGAATACACAAAGGTTTGAAACTAGATTATTGACTCTAGTGCAAGTGGGAGACTGTTGGAGATATGCCCAAGAGGCAATAATAAAGTGGTTATTATCATATCTTCACACTTATGATAAATGTTTACATACCATGCTATAATTGTATTAACCGGAAACATTAATACTTGTGTGATTTGTAAACTAAAATAAGAGTCCCTAGTAAAGCCTCTTGTTAAACTAGCTTGTTGGTTAATATATGATCATGGTTTCCTGATCATGAACATAGAGATGTTATTAACAACAGGATCATATCATTAGGAGAATGATGTGATGGACATACTCCTATTGATAAGCGTAGCATAAAGATCAAGTCATTTTAATAGTTCAATTTCTATATGCTTTCTGATACATAGTAACCTAATTCCTTCGACCATGAGATCATGCATATCACCTTTACCGGATGGATGCTTTGATGACATCAAACACCACACCGTAACTGGGTGGCTATAAAGGTGGCATTGAGTGTTCGAAAAGTATTGGTTGAAACACATGGATCAAGAGTGGGATTTGTCCATCCATATGACGGATAGATATACTCTGGGCCCTCTCGGTGGAATGTCATCCAATTAGCTTGCAAGCATGTGACTGGCTCACAAGGGATCACATATCACGGGAACGAGAAAAGAGTACTTATCAGTAACGAGGTTGAACTAGGTATGCAGAGATACCGACGATCATAACCTCGGATAAGTAAACTATCGTGAGACAAAGGGAAATTGGTATCGTATGTAAGTGGTTCATTCGATCGCAAAGTAATCGTAGAAATATGTGGGAGCCATATGAATTTCCAGATTCCTCTATTGGTTATTGTTCGGAGAAGTGTCTCGATCATGTCCACATAATTCACGAACCGTAGGGAGACACACTTAAGGATTCGACGTTGTTTTGAGTAGTTATGGTATTATGAGAAAGAGACCGAATGTTGTTCGGAGTCTCGGATGGGATCCGAGATATCACGAGGTGATCCGGAATGGTCCGGATAATAAGATTCATATAAGGAAAGTCCCGTTTCGGAGTTCGGGAATGATTCCGGTGTTTTCATCGGGAATGTTCTAGAAGGTTCCGGATTGTCCGGCACTCCGGGGGGAGGGTACATGAATGTGTCATTACATATTGGAATGATTGCATCATGTACTAAGTGTTCTTGCTGTTCCAAAACTTGAAAGTCAAACTGCCAGTTTGAAAGTCAAACGGCTAAAACAGGAAACTGTGGAAAACAGGAAACTGTGGGAAACAGGAAACTGTGGGAAACAAGCAAGAGGAGGTTGAAACCAACTTGGAGGAGGAGTTCCTCTCCTCCAAGCCGGCGGCCAGCCCTAGGCCGAGTTGGGGAGGGACTCCCCTCCCTCCCTGGCGCGCCTAGCCCGTCCACCTATAAAAGGAGGGGCAGGGCCTCCTCCATTGAGACACACAAGTTTCTACCTCTAATCTCCGGTTTAGAGCCATTTTGGTTTAGAGCTTCTAATTGCTTTAGCCTGCGGTTTAGAGCCTTCTAATTGGTGTGTCTAATCTCTAGACCACTAATAGCCCTCTCTCATAATCCACCATACTCGCTCCGGCTTAAGGCGAAGCCCTGCGGGATTTCCCCTCTACTTCCGGTACCACGCCGTTGTGCTGCCGGAATCGCGAGGAGAGTGCTACAACCTCCGCTGCCTGCTGGAACAAGGGAGAGGAAGGTCTTCGTCGAGTACCGAACGTGTGACCGACTACGGGAGCGCTGCCGGAACGTAGCGCCGGAAGGATCGTCTACGCGATCTTGAGATCGGAAAGAGTACGACTACATCACCCACGAGAATCTGCTCTCGTTAACCGCTTTGGAATCTTCGAGGGTAAGTTATTCCATCGACTCGTTGCTACAATCTAGTAGATAGATCTTGGCTTGTTTGTTTGTATGCGATAGAAAATTTTTGTTTTCCATGCTACGAACCCCTACAGTGGTATCAGAGCCGTGTCTATATGTAGATCTGTTGCACGAGTAGAACACAATGGTCATTGTGGGCGTTGATGCTTTTATTGTTGATTTCTTCTTGTGTACTTTGCATCTTGCGGTATGTTGGGATGAAGCGGCCCGGGCTAACCTTACATGACATCGTTCATGAGACTTGCTCCACGCTTGACATGCAACTTGTATTGCATAAGTGGCTTTACGGGTGCCTGTTTCTCCTAGCATAGTTAAGATCCAATTTACAACGGGTGATTAACAATACTAGTATCAATGTTGTGGTTCTTGTTCGTAAGTTAGAACGACACTTATTGAAAGCCCCAAACCACGTAAAATATGCAAAGGAAGTAGAGGCGTCTAACTTTGTTTTGCAGGGGTGTGCAGTGATGTGATATGGCCATGATTGTGATTATATATGATGTATGCAATGTTCCTTATTGTAAGTTGGCAACCGGCAGGAGCCATATGGTTGTCTTTAATTTTTGTTAAGACCCGCGTGTCTATTCAAAGTAGTTGTAATAGTTGAAGCCGGTGGACGACAACCATGGAGAGGCGTCATTGACCTTGATGCAATGCCGGTGATGATGGAGATCATGTTCGTGCTGGAAGATGGAGATCGGAAGCACAAAGAAGAAAGGCCATATCATATCACAAATTATGAATTGCATGTGATGTTAATCCTTTATGCATCTTGTATTGCTTAGTAGACGATGGTAGCATTATAAGATGATCCCTCATGCACATGAATTTCAAGTCATAAAGTGTTCACCCTTAGTTAGCACCGTTGCTAAAGCTTGTTGTTTCGAAGCACCACGTGATGATCGGGTGTGTTAGATTCTGCAAGTGTATACAACGTGAGCAAGCCAGATTTGCTCATGCAGAAACTAAGGTTTGATCTTGACGAGCCTAGCATGTACAGACATGGCCTCAGGAACACGGATTACCGAAAGGTAGAGCATGAGTCATATAGTAGATATGATGAACATGTTGATTGTTCGCCATTGAAGCTACATCAACTCTCGTGATGATCGGTTTTGATGTGGTGGATTTGGTTTGTGTGATCACTAAAACAATGTGAGGGATATTGTTTTGAGTGGGAGTTCACCTAGATTAATTTAATTATTAATTAGAACTCAATTTATCATAAACTAAATCAAAGTGAATTTGCATAGTTGTTGTAGTCATTGGCATCCGTTTACCACCTTGCGCTTAGTTATAATTGAGATGATAGAACTATAGAATTCTGGTTAGTTACTTTACGAACTGGTATCGTATTGTTTTTAAGTGTTAATCTAAAGTTTAAAAGTCCTATTGCAAACTTTCAGTAAGTTCCGGTTACTCCATGAAGTTTAATAATTAGTATTAAATCAAGAGTAACAAATCCAAGTGTTAGTATATAAGTATCATGTTTGTCTCCATGATTCTTGATATTCAAAGGATTCTCTTAATATCAAGGTTATCTAGGATCTGAAAGAGTTGTTTCAGAAACCATGATGTGTGGAAGATATTGTGATATCTGAAACGAAGTTTTGGTTGCAACATGATAGAGTATAATATGGCAAAGTTCATGTTCTCATATTATTGATGAGAATTTGCAAAGGGTTGTAGACACTTGTTGTCTTAATCCTCCAAGAGGTTTTGGATAGCAACATTATACTCATAATTCATCGTTATAAGCTAAAAGTAGCTTGATCATGGACGTTTCCATGATAAGGATGAATATTTGATGTAGGTAAAATATTTACTACACCAAGAGATTACTAAAGAAATGAATTTGAAAGAACACCAAACATTTGATGATAGTGATCTACTTCAAAGTGCAAGTCCAAAGACATTGGTATTTAACTATACACGCTTTGGACTATGTGTCATATCTATGACTCCACTATTGATGTTGATAGATTCTTTCAAACAGAAAAGGAAATACTGAAAGAGAATCTCATAAATATATGGCAGAAAAGAAAAGACTAGAATTGTTCAGTTTAAGTATATAGATGTTATACATGTTATGGCTATATTCTTTGCTTATTAAACAATGTGGTTCTTAAGTATTTGATACTGAATTTGTTTGTGTGAATCGTCATACGAAACAACACAATTCATGAACTACAATGGCCTAAGTAACTAGCAAAAGAATATGTGATGATGTTCATCGAGAACAAATAAAGGGTTATTGTGTTGCTCGTTAAACATCAAAGCTTACCTTCAAGATTTGTTTTATCAGGTATTATGAGAACAAAAGGGTTGTTCAAATAATTGCCATAATCCATAAAAGATGGATGATTCACAAATCTCGTTGGAGAAATCACATCCATAAAACCAGTGCTAAAGATGTCGAAAGACAAATTGATTGAAAGATCACTTAGGAAGTGACATCGCCGTTTAAATTATATTGGAAAGATAACATGAAGAAACTCCATGTGGATGGAATTTTGGAGTCTTTTGATTTTTGATCACATGACGCTTGTGAAACTTTCCTAGAGATAATTAAAATTTCGTTCATAGGCCAAAAGGGAACGAATGACTAGCTTATTGGAACTTGTACATATTGTTGTACGAAATCCATTATGTGTAGTCAAAAGCGATGGATTTCAACTTCATATGCTTTCTCCGAGAATTTGGGTGAATATATGAATATTTACTTAATAAGGATAAAGTAAGAAACATTTGAAAAGTTCAAAGACTTTCAAGATGAAGTGCAAAATCATTGTAACAAGAATATAAATAGTTTATGATAAAGATCATAAAGGAAGATATTTGACTTACAAAGTTTAGCATAATACCTAAGATTTATGGAATCGTTCCGTGGATTTGCATTTTCCCGAAACACCATAAGAGTATGGAGCGTTCGAGATATGTAATTAAACCTTGTTTGACATGGTAAGATCGAAGGTGTAATTCATAAAACTGCCATTGTATTTTAAAGATTAAAAGCTTTAGAGATTACCGTTTTTCCACTGAAAAGAGCTCCATCATAATCCGTTGAAATGACACCATATAAAGTTATGGTTTGGGATAAAACCCAAGTTGTCCTTTCTTAAACATTGGTATGCTATGCATAAGAAAGATGTTTGCAACCAAAGTCGGATGAACCTGTCTTTGTATGTTATTTCGAATAACTGTTAAGTAATCCTCCATAACATCGGAGACAAAAATGTTTGTCACTTAAAACGTCAAGTTTCTTTGAGAAGGAATTTTTCGTGAAAAGTTAAGTGGGAGGACAATAGAACTTTGATAAGGTTAAAAGAACCTTAGCTGTATGTGCAGAGTTGCGCAGCGCCGAAAAGTGTTCCGGAGGCAGCAACAAAGCTCATGGCTCACGTACCTCAAAGGTTGTGGTCACGGAGATCCAAGTTCCTATTGAAACAAGTAGGTCGGATGAACAATCAAATACCAAGATTTGAGGGTTGAATCATTATTTGAGAATAATGAACCGACTACATGCAAAGAAGCGATGATGGGCCCTGACTCCGTCAAATGGCTTGAAGCCATAAAATCCGTGATAGTTCCATACACGAGAAATCAAGTTTTGAACTTGAAAGACCCTCGAGAAAGGTGTAAGACCTTATAGTTGTGTCTGGATCTATAAAGAAATAGACATGGATGTTTTGCATCTATGAAATGGTCGACATGTTGGGAAAGAGTTCACAACAATGTTCAAGGGTTGACTATGACAAGATTTGATCTTTCATAGCGATATTTAGTCTAGACGGATTAATGTAGCAACCACTACATATAATTTTGTTATATGATAGTTGGATAAACAAAACAAATTCTTCTAATAGAAGGGTTACCTAGGACGTGTGCATAACACGGTCCATAGGGTTTTGTTAATTCAAAGGATGCTAAAAGCATATGCAAACTTCAATGGTTAAAGTGAGCATCGCGGAGTTGGAATCTTCACTGTGATGAAACTGTTAAAGGAGTTTAAAAGTTCATTAGATACGATGAAGATGCTTGCATTTGCAAAAAATTAAGTGGGAGCGCTAAGACATGTTTCTAATACATTATGTGGAAGACATATTGTTGATTGGAAATAATGTATCTTTTATTAACACATATTAAGAATTTCATCCCGATGAAAGACTTAGGCAAAACCCAAATATTTGGCATCAATAGACGCTAATATGGTTGTGCCAGAAGAACATAGACAAGATATTGAATGAATTCAATATAGAAACTACAAGAGAGGTTCTTGTCGCACAGAAAGGATTGAAAGAGTTCAATGTTGATGATATATTCAAGTGTATTGACATTTGGTAAAGTGAAACAAATAATCAAGTATAGATTGATACTTGATGTATGAAATCACAAAGAGTATTTATATCAATCATACTGTGATATGTACAAATCCAGATATGTCCTATGCTCTAAATGTTGTGAGCATATACCAGAATGATTCGTAAGATGATCATTGGACAATAGTAAGGATATTCTTATGATCTTTTGGAAGAACTAAGAGTATAATATTTGTAGAAGTGACAAATAGATGGTTAGTTCATTGTAAAGGTACTACATTGATACTAGCTTTGTCACAAAGTACAAATTAAGTTTATCTCAATCTAAACTAAGGGTGGCACAATATAATGGAAAGTGGGTTCCATAATGGATTTGGATGAGTTCCAAAGTTAAGACATTGTGACAGATACTACAACAAAAGGCTAAGTGTATGACTGCTATTTTAGCAGCAAAAGAGGGCATTTGTGTCAAGTAGTTTGTTATCAAACTAGGTGTAGTTCACAGTGGGATAATACAATGAAGATATATTGTGCGACAATATTATCAACATGTTTTAACCCCAAAGAGCTAAAGGTCACACCGAAAGACCAAATTGATACAAAGCCATCTCATTAGAGAATGAGTGATGCGTAGAGACGCAAAGACATGCAATTACACACGGACCTGGAAGTGTCAGATCCGGAGATCAGTTGACCACTAGCAATCGTGTACATACAACACGGGAAAGCCATAGGTGTTGAATACACAAAGGTTTGAAACTAGATTATTGACTCTAGTGCAAGTGGGAGACTGTTGGAGATATGCCCAAGAGGCAATAATAAAGTGGTTATTATCATATCTTCACACTTATGATAAATGTTTACATACCATGCTATAATTGTATTAACCGGAAACATTAATACTTGTGTGATTTGTAAACTAAAATAAGAGTCCCTAGTAAAGCCTCTTGTTAAACTAGCTTGTTGGTTAATATATGATCATGGTTTCCTGATCATGAACATAGAGATGTTATTAACAACAGGATCATATCATTAGGAGAATGATGTGATGGACATACTCCTATTGATAAGCGTAGCATAAAGATCAAGTCATTTTAATAGTTCAATTTCTATATGCTTTCTGATACATAGTAACCTAATTCCTTCGACCATGAGATCATGCATATCACCTTTACCGGATGGATGCTTTGATGACATCAAACACCACACCGTAACTGGGTGGCTATAAAGGTGGCATTGAGTGTTCGAAAAGTATTGGTTGAAACACATGGATCAAGAGTGGGATTTGTCCATCCATATGACGGATAGATATACTCTGGGCCCTCTCGGTGGAATGTCATCCAATTAGCTTGCAAGCATGTGACTGGCTCACAAGGGATCACATATCACGGGAACGAGAAAAGAGTACTTATCAGTAACGAGGTTGAACTAGGTATGCAGAGATACCGACGATCATAACCTCGGATAAGTAAACTATCGTGAGACAAAGGGAAATTGGTATCGTATGTAAGTGGTTCATTCGATCGCAAAGTAATCGTAGAAATATGTGGGAGCCATATGAATTTCCAGATTCCTCTATTGGTTATTGTTCGGAGAAGTGTCTCGATCATGTCCACATAATTCACGAACCGTAGGGAGACACACTTAAGGATTCGACGTTGTTTTGAGTAGTTATGGTATTATGAGAAAGAGACCGAATGTTGTTCGGAGTCTCGGATGGGATCCGAGATATCACGAGGTGATCCGGAATGGTCCGGATAATAAGATTCATATAAGGAAAGTCCCGTTTCGGAGTTCGGGAATGATTCCGGTGTTTTCATCGGGAATGTTCTAGAAGGTTCCGGATTGTCCGGCACTCCGGGGGGAGGGTACATGAATGTGTCATTACATATTGGAATGATTGCATCATGTACTAAGTGTTCTTGCTGTTCCAAAACTTGAAAGTCAAACTGCTAGTTTGAAAGTCAAACGGCTAAAACAGGAAACTGTGGAAAACAGGAAACTGTGGGAAACAGGAAACTGTGGGAAACAAGCAAGAGGAGGTTGAAACCAACTTGGAGGAGGAGTTCCTCTCCTCCAAGCCGGCGGCCAGCCCTAGGCCGAGTTGGGGAGGGACTCCCCTCCCTCCCTGGCGCGCCTAGCCCGTCCACCTATAAAAGGAGGGGCAGGGCCTCCTCCATTGAGACACACAAGTTTCTACCTCTAATCTCCGGTTTAGAGCCATTTTGGTTTAGAGCTTCTAATTGCTTTAGCCTGCGGTTTAGAGCCTTCTAATTGGTGTGTCTAATCTCTAGACCACTAATAGCCCTCTCTCATAATCCACCATACTCGCTCCGGCTTAAGGCGAAGCCCTGCGGGATTTCCCCTCTACTTCCGGTACCACGCCGTTGTGCTGCCGGAATCGCGAGGAGAGTGCTACAACCTCCGCTGCCTGCTGGAACAAGGGAGAGGAAGGTCTTCGTCGAGTACCGAACGTGTGACCGACTGCGGGAGCGCTGCCGGAACGTAGCGCCGGAAGGATCGTCTACGCGATCTTGAGATCGGAAAGAGTACGACTACATCACCCACGAGAATCTGCTCTCGTTAACCGCTTTGGAATCTTCGAGGGTAAGTTATTCCATCGACTCGTTGCTACAATCTAGTAGATAGATCTTGGCTTGTTTGTTTGTATGCGATAGAAAATTTTTGTTTTCCATGCTACGAACCCCTACAGTGGTATCAGAGCCGTGTCTATATGTAGATCTGTTGCACGAGTAGAACACAATGGTCATTGTGGGCGTTGATGCTTTTATTGTTGATTTCTTCTTGTGTACTTTGCATCTTGCGGTATGTTGGGATGAAGCGGCCCGGGCTAACCTTACATGACATCGTTCATGAGACTTGCTCCACGCTTGACATGCAACTTGTATTGCATAAGTGGCTTTGCGGGTGCCTGTTTCTCCTAGCATAGTTAAGATCCAATTTACAACGGGTGATTAACAATACTAGTATCAATGTTGTGGTTCTTGTTCGTAAGTTAGAACGACACTTATTGAAAGCCCCAAACCACGTAAAATATGCAAAGGAAGTAGAGGCGTCTAACTTTGTTTTGCAGGGGTGTGCAGTGATGTGATATGGCCATGATTGTGATTATATATGATGTATGCAATGTTCCTTATTGTAAGTTGGCAACCGGCAGGAGCCATATGGTTGTCTTTAATTTTTGTTAAGACCCGCGTGTCTATTCAAAGTAGTTGTAATAGTTGAAGCCGGTGGACGACAACCATGGAGAGGCGTCATTGACCTTGATGCAATGCCGGTGATGATGGAGATCATGTTCGTGCTGGAAGATGGAGATCGGAAGCACAAAGAAGAAAGGCCATATCATATCACAAATTATGAATTGCATGTGATGTTAATCCTTTATGCATCTTGTATTGCTTAGTAGACGATGGTAGCATTATAAGATGATCCCTCATGCACATGAATTTCAAGTCATAAAGTGTTCACCCTTAGTTAGCACCGTTGCTAAAGCTTGTTGTTTCGAAGCACCACGTGATGATCGGGTGTGTTAGATTCTGCAAGTGTATACAACGTGAGCAAGCCAGATTTGCTCATGCAGAAACTAAGGTTTGATCTTGACGAGCCTAGCATGTACAGACATGGCCTCAGGAACACGGATTACCGAAAGGTAGAGCATGAGTCATATAGTAGATATGATGAACATGTTGATTGTTCGCCATTGAAGCTATATCAACTCTCGTGATGATCGGTTTTGATGTGGTGGATTTGGTTTGTGTGATCACTAAAACAATGTGAGGGATATTGTTTTGAGTGGGAGTTCACCTAGATTAATTTAATTATTAATTAGAACTCAATTTATCATAAACTAAATCAAAGTGAATTTGCATAGTTGTTGTAGTCATTGGCATCCGTTTACCACCTTGCGCTTAGTTATAATTGAGATGATAGAACTATAGAATTCTGGTTAGTTACTTTACGAACTGGTATCGTATTGTTTTTAAGTGTTAATCTAAAGTTTAAAAGTCCTATTGCAAACTTTCAGTAAGTTCCGGTTACTCCATGAAGTTTAATAATTAGTATTAAATCAAGAGTAACAAATCCAAGTGTTAGTATATAAGTATCATGTTTGTCTCCATGATTCTTGATATTCAAAGGATTCTCTTAATATCAAGGTTATCTAGGATCTGAAAGAGTTGTTTCAGAAACCATGATGTGTGGAAGATATTGTGATATCTGAAACGAAGTTTTGGTTGCAACATGATAGAGTATAATATGGCAAAGTTCATGTTCTCATATTATTGATGAGAATTTGCAAAGGGTTGTAGACACTTGTTGTCTTAATCCTCCAAGAGGTTTTGGATAGCAACATTATACTCATAATTCATCGTTATAAGCTAAAAGTAGCTTGATCATGGACGTTTCCATGATAAGGATGAATATTTGATGTAGGTAAAATATTTACTACACCAAGAGATTACTAAAGAAAGGAATTTGAAAGAACACCAAACATTTGATGATAGTGATCTACTTCAAAGTGCAAGTCCAAAGACATTGGTATTTAACTATACACGCTTTGGACTATGTGTCATATGTATGACTCCACTATTGATGTTGATAGATTCTTTCAAACAGAAAAGGAAATACTGAAAGAGAATCTCATAAATATATGGCAGAAAAGAAAAGACTAGAATTGTTCAGTTTAAGTATATAGATGTTATACATGTTATGGCTATATTCTTTGCTTATTAAACAATGTGGTTCTTAAGTATTTGATACTGAATTTGTTTGTGTGAATCGTCATACGAAACAACACAATTCATGAACTACAATGGCCTAAGTAACTAGCAAAAGAATATGTGATGATGTTCATCGAGAACAAATAAAGGGTTATTGTGTTGCTCGTTAAACATCAAAGCTTACCTTCAAGATTTGTTTTATCAGGTATTATGAGAACAAAAGGGTTGTTCAAATAATTGCCGTAATCCATAAAAGATGGATGATTCACAAATCTCGTTGGAGAAATCACATCCATAAAACCAGTGCTAAAGATGTCGAAAGACAAATTGATTGAAAGATCACTTAGGAAGTGACATCGCCGTTTAAATTATATTGGAAAGATAACATGAAGAAACTCCATGTGGATGGAATTTTGGAGTCTTTTGATTTTTGATCACATGACGCTTGTGAAACTTTCCTAGAGATAATTAAAATTTCGTTCATAGGCCAAAAGGGAACGAATGACTAGCTTATTGGAACTTGTACATATTGTTGTACGAAATCCATTATGTGTAGTCAAAAGCGATGGATTTCAACTTCATATGCTTTCTCCGAGAATTTGGGTGAATATATGAATATTTACTTAATAAGGATAAAGTAAGAAACATTTGAAAAGTTCAAAGACTTTCAAGATGAAGTGCAAAATCATTGTAACAAGAATATAAATAGTTTATGATAAAGATCATAAAGGAAGATATTTGACTTACAAAGTTTAGCATAATACCTAAGATTTATGGAATCGTTCCGTGGATTTGCATTTTCCCGAAACACCATAAGAGTATGGAGCGTTCGAGATATGTAATTAAACCTTGTTTGACATGGTAAGATCGAAGGTGTAATTCATAAAACTGCCATTGTATTTTAAAGATTAAAAGCTTTAGAGATTACCGTTTTTCCACTGAAAAGAGCTCCATCATAATCCGTTGAAATGACACCATATAAAGTTATGGTTTGGGATAAAACCCAAGTTGTCCTTTCTTAAACATTGGTATGCTATGCATAAGAAAGATGTTTGCAACCAAAGTCGGATGAACCTGTCTTTGTATGTTATTTCGAATAACTGTTAAGTAATCCTCCATAACATCGGAGACAAAAATGTTTGTCACTTAAAACGTCAAGTTTCTTTGAGAAGGAATTTTTCGTGAAAAGTTAAGTGGGAGGACAATAGAACTTTGATAAGGTTAAAAGAACCTTAGCTGTATGTGCAGAGTTGCGCAGCGCCGAAAAGTGTTCCGGAGGCAGCAACAAAGCTCATGGCTCACGTACCTCAAAGGTTGTGGTCACGGAGATCCAAGTTCCTATTGAAACAAGTAGGTCGGATGAACAATCAAATACCAAGATTTGAGGGTTGAATCATTATTTGAGAATAATAACCGACTACATGCAAAGAAGCGATGATGGGCCCTGACTCCGTCAAATGGCTTGAAGCCATAAAATCCGTGATAGTTCCATACACGAGAAATCAAGTTTTGAACTTGAAAGACCCTCGAGAAAGGTGTAAGA
Organism: Avena sativa; assembly: GCA_916181665.1. Classification (NCBI taxonomy): domain Eukaryota; kingdom Viridiplantae; phylum Streptophyta; class Magnoliopsida; order Poales; family Poaceae; genus Avena; species Avena sativa. The sequence continues at coordinate 441,887,136 of OV702282.1, read as the reverse complement.
CCTTATAGTTGTGTCTGGATCTATAAAGAAATAGACATGGATGTTTCGCATCTATGAAATGGTCGACATGTTGGGAAAGAGTTCACAACAATGTTCAAGGGTTGACTATGACAAGATTTGATCTTTCATAGCGATATTTAGTCTAGACGGATTAATGTAGCAACCACTACATATAATTTTGTTATATGATAGTTGGATAAACAAAACAAATTCTTCTAATAGAAGGGTTACCTAGGACGTGTGCATAACACGGTCCATAGGGTTTTGTTAATTCAAAGGATGCTAAAAGCATATGCAAACTTCAATGGTTAAAGTGAGCATCGCGGAGTTGGAATCTTCACTGTGATGAAACTGTTAAAGGAGTTTAAAAGTTCATTAGATACGATGAAGATGCTTGCATTTGCAAAAAATTAAGTGGGAGCGCTAAGACATGTTTCTAATACATTATGTGGAAGACATATTGTTGATTGGAAATAATGTATCTTTTATTAACACATATTAAGAATTTCATCCCGATGAAAGACTTAGGCAAAACCCAAATATTTGGCATCAATAGACGCTAATATGGTTGTGCCAGAAGAACATAGACAAGATATTGAATGAATTCAATATAGAAACTACAAGAGAGGTTCTTGTCGCACAGAAAGGATTGAAAGAGTTCAATGTTGATGATATATTCAAGTGTATTGACATTTGGTAAAGTGAAACAAATAATCAAGTATAGATTGATACTTGATGTATGAAATCACAAAGAGTATTTATATCAATCATACTGTGATATGTACAAATCCAGATATGTCCTATGCTCTAAATGTTGTGAGCATATACCAGAATGATTCGTAAGATGATCATTGGACAATAGTAAGGATATTCTTATGATCTTTTGGAAGAACTAAGAGTATAATATTTGTAGAAGTGACAAATAGATGGTTAGTTCATTGTAAAGGTACTACATTGATACTAGCTTTGTCACAAAGTACAAATTAAGTTTATCTCAATCTAAACTAAGGGTGGCACAATATAATGGAAAGTGAGTTCCATAATGGATTTGGATGAGTTCCAAAGTTAAGACATTGTGACAGATACTACAACAAAAGGCTAAGTGTATGACTGCTATTTTAGCAGCAAAAGAGGGCATTTGTGTCAAGTAGTTTGTTATCAAACTAGGTGTAGTTCACAGTGGGATAATACAATGAATATATATTGTGCGACAATATTATCAACATGTTTTAACCCCAAAGAGCTAAAGGTCACACCGAAAGACCAAATTTATACAAAGCCATCTCATTAGAGAATGAGTGATGCGTAGAGACACAAAGACATGCAATTACACACGGACCTGGAAGTGTCAGATCCGGAGATCAGTTGACCACTAGCAATCGTGTACATACAACACGGGAAAGCCATAGGTGTTGAATACACAAAGGTTTGAAACTAGATTATTGACTCTAGTGCAAGTGGGAGACTGTTGGAGATATGCCCAAGAGGCAATAATAAAGTGGTTATTATCATATCTTCACACTTATGATAAATGTTTACATACCATGCTATAATTGTATTAACCGGAAACATTAATACTTGTGTGATTTGTAAACTAAAATAAGAGTCCCTAGTAAAGCCTCTTGTTAAACTAGCTTGTTGGTTAATATATGATCATGGTTTCCTGATCATGAACATAGAGATGTTATTAACAACAGGATCATATCATTAGGAGAATGATGTGATGGACATACTCCTATTGATAAGCGTAGCATAAAGATCAAGTCATTTTAATAGTTCAATTTCTATATGCTTTCTGATACATAGTAACCTAATTCCTTCGACCATGAGATCATGCATATCACCTTTACCGGATGGATGCTTTGATGACATCAAACACCACACCGTAACTGGGTGGCTATAAAGGTGGCATTGAGTGTTCGAAAAGTATTGGTTGAAACACATGGATCAAGAGTGGGATTTGTCCATCCATATGACGGATAGATATACTCTGGGCCCTCTCGGTGGAATGTCATCCAATTAGCTTGCAAGCATGTGACTGGCTCACAAGGGATCACATATCACGGGAACGAGAAAAGAGTACTTATCAGTAACGAGGTTGAACTAGGTATGCAGAGATACCGACGATCATAACCTCGGATAAGTAAACTATCGTGAGACAAAGGGAAATTGGTATCGTATGTAAGTGGTTCATTCGATCGCAAAGTAATCGTAGAAATATGTGGGAGCCATATGAATTTCCAGATTCCTCTATTGGTTATTGTTCGGAGAAGTGTCTCGATCATGTCCACATAATTCACGAACCGTAGGGAGACACACTTAAGGATTCGACGTTGTTTTGAGTAGTTATGGTATTATGAGAAAGAGACCGAATGTTGTTCGGAGTCTCGGATGGGATCCGAGATATCACGAGGTGATCCGGAATGGTCCGGATAATAAGATTCATATAAGGAAAGTCCCGTTTCGGAGTTCGGGAATGATTCCGGTGTTTTCATCGGGAATGTTCTAGAAGGTTCCGGATTGTCCGGCACTCCGGGGGGAGGGTACATGAATGTGTCATTACATATTGGAATGATTGCATCATGTACTAAGTGTTCTTGCTGTTCCAAAACTTGAAAGTCAAACTGCTAGTTTGAAAGTCAAACGGCTAAAACAGGAAACTGTGGAAAACAGGAAACTGTGGGAAACAGGAAACTGTGGGAAACAAGCAAGAGGAGGTTGAAACCAACTTGGAGGAGGAGTTCCTCTCCTCCAAGCCGGCGGCCAGCCCTAGGCCGAGTTGGGGAGGGACTCCCCTCCCTCCCTGGCGCGCCTAGCCCGTCCACCTATAAAAGGAGGGGCAGGGCCTCCTCCATTGAGACACACAAGTTTCTACCTCTAATCTCCGGTTTAGAGCCATTTTGGTTTAGAGCTTCTAATTGCTTTAGCCTGCGGTTTAGAGCCTTCTAATTGGTGTGTCTAATCTCTAGACCACTAATAGCCCTCTCTCATAATCCACCATACTCGCTCCGGCTTAAGGCGAAGCCCTGCGGGATTTCCCCTCTACTTCCGGTACCACGCCGTTGTGCTGCCGGAATCGCGAGGAGAGTGCTACAACCTCCGCTGCCTGCTGGAACAAGGGAGAGGAAGGTCTTCGTCGAGTACCGAACGTGTGACCGACTGCGGGAGCGCTGCCGGAACGCAGCGCCGGAAGGATCGTCTACGCGATCTTGAGATCGGAAAGAGTACGACTACATCACCCACGAGAATCTGCTCTCGTTAACCGCTTTGTAATCTTCGAGGGTAAGTTATTCTATCGACTCGTTGCTACAATCTAGTAGATAGATCTTGGCTTGTTTGTTTGTATGCGATAGAAAATTTTTGTTTTCCATGCTACGAACCCCTACACTAAGTTCTATTTGGGCCTGGCCTTTTTCAATCACTCCTCGTCAATTGTTTTTTTAACTTTTCAACTCCTCCCCCTCCTTTGCACACTGATAAAACTGAAGGAACACTGACGAAACTGAAGGAACACTAATTTCGAAAACAGAGCAGCTCAAAATTTTCCTGAATTTGCGTTGCATTTTATTCAAGCCAAAGACATAGACCATTACATCCATTATAAAGCATCACTCGAACACTAATTGCGCTGTCTAATGACTAATGATCAGGAGATAAACTATTCCGAGAGAAATTACACAAAAATAAAAAAACCGGCCATCAGATTGTCATGCTTCTTCAATTCGATGATTTGCCTTAGCTGCTTGTTCATCTTCTTCAGCTCGTCCTTCACTTCCGCATCCACCGTAGTACCAGCGGAAATGGGGTTTCCAGATACCAATTGCTCCACCACGGACGGGTTTTCGAGCTCCCGGGATGCTACCTTCACCCCAATTCGCTCGATATACTCATCAAGCCACTCAAAATGCCCACATTTTGGTAGTTCCCGAAATCGCAGAGATGAACCCTAAATCCCAAATTCGATGAAATGCAAGAAATTTCTAAAAAAGCGAGAAATTGGCGCTCGGAACACTCAGATCTCACCTTACCCGACTCGGGCTTGCTCTCACACTTCACAAATTCCCGGCCAATGTTGCCTTTCTTGTCGGTGGATGTGACAAGCCGCTTCAGGGGCGCGGTACGGGGGCAATCGGGGCACCTCCTCATCGGCACCGCACCATACCGAGGCCATGAGCGGAGGGAGGTTGAAGCAGAGCTCGACATCCCTCGCCGGCGTTGCCGCACTTGCTCGCCGGGAGAAGAAAACGGAAGGGCATGAGATGCTGGAACGGTGGCGGGAGTGCTCGGGTGCAGGGACGGATCAGGGCCAACGGCTCTCTTCAACCATAGCGTGGGTCCCATGATATGAGGTGGACATCAGGTGAGTTCCGCCGTGACGTGGAGAGGTTGTGGGTCCTACTCTGCTCAGCTGATTCGAATTCATAGACGGTCTCGTGAGGTTAAGTGGAAGTGTCGCACGGGAGCTATTTGCCGCTTCAGAAGTGTCGCATGCGAGCTATTTTTTACAACGATGTAGTATTCCTTCCAATTCCATATAAAGACACCGCATGGGAGCTATAAGCCCTTGCCAAACAAGGCCTAAATGTTTAGATCCCAAATTGTTCTTGGTTTTATCCTCTTTACCCCTAGCATCTAGCTATTGCTTGGGTGAAAGAAATCATTTGCCACAGTGTCTGAAAGAAATCATCCGGTGATTGTTACTGGGAACTCTAGCAAAGATATCCAGTAAAAATCACTAACGATAAACAATTCTGGTCTACCAAAATTCTATTGTATAGTAATGTTTAGCAATTTTTGCAAATACCAAAACATATATCAAAATAATACTCCCTTCGATCCATATTAGTTGACTCAAATTTGTTAGTACTAAAACTTGTCTAGATAGATCTGTATCTAGACAAATTAGAGTCAATTAATATGGGTCAGAGGGAGTATTTGAAACATGAAGGGGCTTGTATATGAATGGTAACTATAAAAGTCTCATTCCCTATGCACCAAGACAAAATCAGATCTACATAACTGAAATGAAAATGATTATCGTCTGGGTTGCCTGCCTCGCGCCCTATCGATAGAAAAAAGTTCATCTTCAATCTCCCACCCAGCACCGGCTCCTCCTCCTGATTTCCCGTGATGCTCTCTCCTCCTGTTGCACCCGCGCTCCGCCCCGCTCGGGCCCTACTCCGCGCTGATCCTTCGTCAGCGCGTGTTAACCCACGCTGATCCTCCGCCGGCGGGCGCCGCCTTCGTGATGGGCTCCATGAGCTCCTCCCTCCCGCAACGCGGCGGACGGGGGCAGCTGCGCCCGTGCCCCAGCCACCTTGGTTATTCTCGGGCGAGTCTACTGATCCTCCACATCTAGGCTTCCGACGTTGAGGACGAGAGGCCCTGTCCTCTACCTCCATGACCTAAGGTTCCTCCATAGGTGGCCGCTGCTGCAATGAAAGATGGCGTTGCTCCCTGCCACGTTGGCAATTTTTGCTACCTGCAATGATCAAATTTGCTACATAAGGCAGTCGACGTTGCTACATATGACGAAATATTTTGCTACATAGCATGTTTTTTGCGACAATGTCTCCGGCAAATTCGGTTTTTGCTACATTTTTGTTATTTTTTGCTACATTTGTTTTCCGATTTCGCTACAACATCGTATTTTTTTTGCTATGCGACATCCCCGGTGAGGTCTCCGACAAGGTGTCTAGAAAAGTCTCCAGCGATATATCCGGAGAAGTCAGTTTTTTGCTACATTAGAAGAATTTTTTTGCTACAACCGTCTTGTTGGTTTACTAAAACAGTGTTAATTGTTTGCTACAAGGTCTCCGACGAGAATCACCAGCGAGTTTTTTCCGACGATGTCTCCCGCGAAGTCGGTTTGGTACATTAGCACAATTTTTTTGCTGTATGGTCTCCGACGAGGTCTCAGGCGGATAATTCTATTTTCTGAAACGAACGTTTTTTTTGCTTCGGAAACAAGAACGGAGACATTTATAGCAAAAAGAGGTGTTTTAGAGCATCTCCATTCGCCTACCCAGAAGGCCGATCCGTACGCCGAAATTACGTCCGGACGCGAAAATCGGCCCAGTCGCGTACCCAGGGACCTCTTTTCGGCCGGATTTGGGCCAACTTTGGTCCGAACTACCCAGGCCAAACCCAGGATCCCGGGTACGCCCTGGGGATGCCGGACGAAGTGAATTGGCCGAGTGGACCAGCCTGTCAGCGACAGAAGCCGAGTCGCCGCCATCCTTCCCGCCGTTTTCCATTTCCCGCCCTCGCCGCTACACCCCTCCCGCCATTCTTCCGACGGAACTCCGCCTATAAAAGGCGTACATCTCGCCGTCTCTCTTCGCAGTCTCTCACACCACCACAACTCCGGCGAACTTTGGACGTTCGCACCTTTCTTCCTCCTCAACTCCGCCGAGAAGCCATGGCCGAGGGCCGACGCACACTGTCGCCGTGGGAAGCCCGGCTGCTCCGCGAGGCACGCTATACGGCGCCGCCGGACACTCGTCTCCCCTTAGGCTGGAAACTTAGTGCCGGTGGGATTCCCGTTCCGCCGGTGCCGGACGGAGAGGACCTCGCCGGAGAGATCCAGGCGGCAAGACCCAGAACTCGCCGGAGAGATCCAGACGGCTATCACCGCCATGCAAGACCCGGATCTCGCCGGAGATCATGGCAACCTGGTCTTCTGGAGGGCAGTTTTTTGACATGCGCCTCGAGGAACTCGCCGACACGACGGACCGCCGGGCTCGCCGCCGCCGCCGCGTAACAACGCGGCTTACTGTTGAAGTGTATAAGTGGATTGCACTAGCCCTTTCCAAAAGTTCGGACTTTTGGTTGCGTTGGCTAGTGCATGAAGCTTGACATGGTATCAGAGCCTAAGGTCTCGAGTTCGAGTCCTGGCTTTGGCAATTTATCCTAAAATTGTTGTTGACCCCTCTGTATCCACGTATAGGCCCATTGAGTCATACGTGAGTTTCGCGCGTCGTCGCTCTCTTCCGGTTGCACGTGCTGACTTCTCCCCATCACACGTGAGAGGGGTTGTTGAAGTGTATAAGTGGATTGCACTAGCCTTTTCTATAAGTTCGTACTTTTGGTTGCGTTGGCTAGTGCATGAAGCTTGACACTTACCACCACCGCCGGTGGAGCGTTCCAGGGCGGACTCTCGCCGGAGTCATGGCGCACATCGAGGCCAGCAACCACCCCCGCCTCGGCCTGTAGTTGCGGCGTCCGTCGTCGACCACGGCGGCAGCCTTTTTCTAGTTATGAAATTCGATGTACTATGTGCGCCCTTGCCCTACTTAATGAAATCTCCCTATATTCGCCCATATTTCGCCGAGTTTAACTGAATTTAGCCGAACTTGGGAACTCGGCCTAGGTACGCGAGTGGGAAACTGGGCGTACCCAGGTCGAAAACGCGTTTTATCTGGCCGAAAATTGGTTCGGTTTTCAGTCTGGGTTCATCCAACGAGTGGAGATGCTCTTACCACAAAACCGGAATTAAGGCTTTTTTTTTAACACGTGACAGACAGCACGGGAAGCATGACAATCCGGGGATGCCTAGAACGCGCCTTCGTTGCAACTAGTCAAAAGCGAAAGAAAAGCTTTGCATTTTTTTTACCGTTTAGGATGACGTTTGTTCAGACTTGAGAGGTCGAGCCAGTCGTCCGAGGCGGTATTAACAGATCCTTTATTAATCAACCGAAACGGGGAGAGACCAACCCCAACTATATCCACCAATATAGGTACTAGCGATAGATCTCCCGGGCGGTCTCCATTATATATACGGTACTCGCCTACTACGTCCGCTGCAACCACCGTCCAGATCACGCAGAATCTCCGCCAACAATCGAGCCCCCAAGAAACAAAATCGAGCCCCTAGACTGAGATCCATCGACATCGAGAGGGTAAAGCAATGGGCGCCGACATCGAGAACCCCGATAATCCTGACGGTTGCATCGCCGCGGCGGAGCCCAGCCGGAACACGTTCAAGGAGAGGCTCGTCGCATCGTTCCTCAGGAACCCTAGCGGCGCTGCTGGTAGCGGCGACGCCAAGGCTGCGAAGACCCCTAACGGTGCCGGCGCCGGCGCCGACGTCGCGGCAGCGGAGCCTGCCAATGCCAAGCGTGGCTGGCGCTACTACGTGTTACACGCCTGCAGCGTCATCGCCTACCTTGTTTTCGCTGCATCCATGTTTCCCCTCATGTACCGGGACAAAGACAGACTGCACATTGCTGCGGCGAGCATTGGTGTTACCGGTGGAATAATTATGACACTGTTTCTCTGCGGTGCCGCAGAAGTAGAATAAATTCCAACTCCTTTTGTTCGGAATAACGGTGTGACTTGGATTTGTCTGAAGTCATATTATTTAGACACTTTCAGTGCGCAAATCTAGAAATTCAAGTCACTTATTTTCCGAGGAGAGATATACGTATGTAAGTGTCGTGTTTTTTGAATAATATTAAAGCTTGTTTGGCTCCTATTATTTAGGACTGGAATCAAGGAATTCATTTGTGATTCCAAGAATTAACATGTTTGACTGTCACAGAATTGGTTGCGAAATTCATTTGCAAATGCCATTGTTTCTATTTTATTCCTAACTTTAAAGGCACGTACATCGCTAGACTCTTAACTGGGAGCTTAAGAGATTTAAAATAATATGTTTGAAAAGAAAAATTAGTGGAGCCACTCAATGCTCCAACGCCAGGCGCTAAACGAAGCGTTTAATTCAATTTATTTTCTACCGCAGTAGGAAAACTGGGTTTGGTACCTGCGAAAAAACTGGAGCAAAACTGAACATAACTATCGAGAATCTGGACTTAGCGTCCGCGCTTACCGCCTGCGCCCTAATTCCTTTTGGCACCCTGTCATTTCAGTGAAAGTTTCAAATGAAATGATATCATTAATGTCATTGTCTTATAGCTTAAGCTTGCTAAATTCCCCGACTGCTGAGACTATCCCCGCGCGCGCAATTTACCGTCCGTACGAACCCAACGTTTTTTTAGGCATCTTCCAGCCCCGTCCAGGTACAGTTCACAAGACCCCATGTCCTCCTAAATCGAGGGCACCCACCTTCGTGCCGATGCCGACAAGGCGGCCGCTCTAAGCCTGGTCATAGTGGGAAGTAACTTAGAGTAATAACATGCATATGTTACTAGTCTAATTTATTATCTACATAGTGAAAAATAATGTAGATGTTGCATCATGCAAAGTCTCATTTATTGCAACATAGACTCATTTTGTCTTGAAATGTGTGATGTTATGGTAACATAGCTAGTTACCACAAGCATCTCTCTCGTCATTTAATTACATGCCATGTCATCTAAGTACTTAGTTGGCAATACACTATGTTACCACTTAAGTTACTCCCACTATGACCAGCCTAAACCCTAGCTCGCTGCGAGGAGGTCTCTCCGCGTGGCACAGACCCTCGCCTCCCGCTCGCTCCTCCTCTCTGCGCGCTCCACGGCGCCACGGCCTCCCCCGCCGCGACGGCCATTGGAGAAAGAACCCCCTGCCGCCGGCGCCGGCGTCGCGGGCGTTGCAGCGCTGGATCGCCGGCGCTGTCTCCTTCTCCCTAACGTTCACGATGGCGGCGGCAGCCGAGGTACGGGCCAAGGAGCGGCTGCCCACAGATCTGCTGCCGCGGAACGTCATGCTCTACCAGTACCAGGCTTTCCCCTTCTGCAACAAGGTCAGAGGTAAAGGTTCTCCTGCCAATCATTGTCGATTAGCACTGCAGCTCTTTGGAAATTGCTTCGTTCTGATGTGGTTACACTTCGAGATTCAGTCAGAGGTGACCTTGCCTTGAGATTTACAATTCTGGTTGTTTTTATTTCATGGGATGAGTTGTCCTGGCGGTATCAAATTAGAGCGCAATTGAGTTTAATGAGAATATATGTGCTCCTCCTACAGATTGAAGGGCACGCTTTTGTCATCAGTTTGGTAGACATGCATTTTCAACCGGCGTCACATTAAAGCCTCCTTATCCGTAATTGGATGCAAGAGCAACTGTTAGTATTATAGAAAATGTGAAATTTAGTTACTGCTCAGTATTTTCAAAATTCATAGAATGTGTGGAGCATGGGTTGGCAACTAGCTATAAGTAATTAAGAACTAAATCATTAATGTTAAGTTAAGTCCATATAATTTTTTACTGTATATGTCTTCATGTCCTGATAAATTAACCTTTCAATTGTCAGCGGTGTTGCTTCCATTCAGTCCATGGGTCTTACGGTGTGTGCCACTACTTTCTGGGCATTATGATGGTTACATGGTAAAAGGTGTGCATCTGCATAAGATTTAATACTCCCTCTATTCCAAAATAGATGTCTTAGATTATCAAAATTTGGATGAACCTATATACTAAATAGTGTCTAGATTCATCCAAATTTTGATAAATCTGAGACATCTATTTTAGGACGGAGGAAGTAGCTGTTATAGAAGTAACAATACTTTCCTATTTAAAGACCATCAAACGTTGCATAAAACTTATGACCTAACTACGTATAAGTGGGCATATTTAGTGCAAGAAATCATAGATACTAGATATGTGAGTGTTATTTATTAATGATGGTCTATTTGAGGTTAGCTCTTGACCTGGATTAAAAAAATGATTTCATCTCTCTGTGAGATTTTTATTCTCTCTTCGGTACTCTCTCTACATAAATTTTATTTCCTATCGATATGGTCTAGAGATTTAACTTGCTACGATGAAGCTTAAAATGTGTACTTTATCTCAGTATGAACTCTCTGGACCAGATGATTAAAAGCTTATGATAAACACATGTCATCATTTTTTATTTGAAGATATATGTACATCTAAAGATTTTTTAGAATTTAATATGTGGTGCATGATAGAGTAACCTATGACTCCGCTCTTTTATGAACAATTATGGATCTCCGCTTTCTAAACTGTACGTCGTGGCCTCTCATGTGCACGACCGGCTCGCCGCCATGTGGGCTATCTTTAGCCTGAGGGGTCCAGTATTAGAGGTTACCCCTGGTTTGTATACAAGAGCATCACCATCTCTTTCCCTTGCACCCCTCTCTGTCTGTCCTTTTGCCCACATCCGCCGCTCCATCTGCTTCTTCGATTCTTCCTCTATCCGAAGAGATCCGACGAGCCTCCTGCAGCTGAGCACACGCTGTTGCTCCCTACTCTCCGATGAGAGGTTGCTAGACGATTCCGCCTGCACTCGTGGCAACTCCTCCAGTCCTGATACGTTGTCGTGCCGGATGTGGCGCCCACATGGAGCGCATCGCCCCTTCTCGCGTTGCAACCTGGGAGCGTTGAGCCAGTCAACTAGCTGCACAGACGGTAGTGATGTCTATGGATGGCATGTTGATGCTGCTCGGATCCCGACCTGTAACCAGCCGAAAGCACCACACTAGAATTTCACCCATGTTTTTGTGGAGATTTGTTGATGCACTGTTGTAGTAAGTCACTGGATGTACTGCATCAATGTACCATTTTTTGTGATCTACTTTGCTAGATTATACTGCAGCATGAACATGAAGGTTAAAAAGTGTTGGTATAGTTTTAGATAATCGTTAGTGCCTTGGTCTGGTTGGAGGTGATGAGGCTTCTGGGTTTTTTAGATGTTGTGATTCAGCTTGGTGCAGCAGTATGCATTTTATTTTATCCTTATGAGCCAGGATATAGAATACAATGTCTCTCTTCTCACACTATAAGCTGAGAAAATTATGGTTGTTTAGACTCTAGATCATGTAGTTCTCTCATGGTAGCCCGACTTATAAATAATTATATGCATACAATGCCATCCGTGCTTAGCGAAGGGTTGGAACTTATATAGCAGGTAATTAGCATGGCAGGTATTTAGTTATTTACTTGATCCTAACTCCTGAAAGTTGATCTTACGCTCTTCTTTTCCAATAATACATTATCATGTCAACACCATTTTCTAGGTATAAAAGTTGGTGAACAACAAACGTTTAGTCCAAAGGTTAGCGTATTCTACATTAAACTAACTACTGCAGTTATCATGCTTATATCCACTTATTGTATTTTATAAGTTATATTCATTTTAGTTTTTTTCCTAGCTGTTTGCCATATGATAACTTGGTTGTCTTGTGGGAAATACAGGCACTGATAGAAATTGTCACTCCGTTGCAGAATCTGCTCATGTGATGAGACTCACATGACACATTATTCCAGATTAAACTAAGTAGACCCATAGTTTGATCCACGTGCTTAACTTTTGGTTTATGCTTCATTGAGGACACTAAATCTTTAAAGTTTAATATTTGCAAAAAGATTGTTAGCATGTCAACTCTGTAAAATCTTATTACAGTTGTCATACAATGCTTTTGGGAAGTATTAGTGTTGTCAGAAATGTATTCTTGTGAGATGAAACTGGATGTGTTTGCAATGGCTGGTTATCTTCATTTCCAAAAAAATGTGTTGAAGGTGAATCACTACAAGGGTTCATATTAAAAGAGCACCTACAAAGAGTTAAAGAGAAGGCCTCACAAGGGCTTAAGGCCATGGATATTGCCTTCGATTCTCGATGATTAATCCAGTAAGATATGATTCCAGTGTTGTAGAGGTTGGTTTATGAAACAAACAAAAAATGGAGATCAGTCATATGCCTTAGAATTTTCCTTGATCTAAATTATTTTGCTCCATGATTATGTGCCTTCCACATTTGCTGCTATTGAGGTTGTCTTAGATCATGTATGTTGATTGGTGTTGTTTTAGTTGTATTTCCATGTTGCCGTAGGGACATAGCCATGTTGTCTCTTTGGAGAAAAAAGTCAATGCTCTCGACATTGAGAGGCCCATTGAAATTAGTGCCAAAAGAGACATTGGTCGTTCTGGTGCTGGAATGCACAATCAGAAAGCAAGAATGCAAGATGATAATTATCTACAGTATATTTTTATTTTTGTACATGCCTTTCCAACATAAAATACCAACTTCAGATTCTTTCTTTTTGGTGGTTATTATAGCATATTGAGCTAAGCAGCTATCGATGGTAGAGATTGTACCCAAAACTGCATATATATATACAGATATTGCATATAACGTTTCTCTGCATGTAGGTCCTTCTCGGTGCAGTTTAGCTTCTATAACATGACATATTCCATATGTCAATTTGACAGTGATGTGGTGTGCAGGCTGCAAGGTGTTGGGCTCCTATCAAATCAACACACGCGAGTACATTTTGGAGCATCATAGTGGATTTTTCTGATCATCTCTAATGCATCATTAGTAATTCAGAACTACAACTAAAGGCTTGAATAATTTTTGGTAGGAATGTGATTATTTGTCAGTTTGTGTAAACACATGATGTAAAACTGACTCCTGTATTAGTGAACGGAGGGAGTAGTTGATTTTTATTTTGCTCATTTACATAGATATGTATATGTTGCTTTCTTTAGCGATCATGCATGCTAAGTTTGATGTTTTTGTTTTGAACCGTTTGTTTCTCCCAAGAGGACGCACCCAACCAGCTATTATCTGCATGTCAAAACGACACAAAACCGTATATTAAAATTTACTTATTGTCACGTACATCCGGGTGATTTGCATCTGATGTTCTATCAATACTAAAATAGAAAGCACAAATAAAACAACCACTGACCATATGTTTAACAAGTCTTGCTCTGTCACAACGGTTTGTCGGCGGCGCGGCTTGAAGTTGCGCATTTTCGTCTAGTTTTATTTCATTTCTACCAAATGAAATAAAATGATGGGAGCCAAATGAGCTCTTAAGGATTTATTTCTTCTTTTTGAGCAAATGGCCATCATGAACACTATAAAAGACTTACATCATCAGTTAAGCTCGATACACATATATAAAAGAAAAAGATTGGCCTCTGTTAGCTTCTGTGTAGCTTTCGGTAGATGCATCACTGGGTATTAGATCTAGACAGAGAGAGGGAGAGAGAAGAGGGGAACCGATCCTTCTTCGATGCTGGACGACCCCAAGGCGTTGGCCATGAGGAGGGCGATGGCGAGGGTGTGGCTAGGGTGACTAAGCGAGGCGGCGCGTACCCACTCGCCCACCGGCACAACAACGGGTGCTCGTCCTCGGCGAGCAGGGTCACGCCGGCCATCTCCTGGAACACAGGCAGCCACAGCGCCACCCCGCTGACGGCGATGTCGAGGAGCCCGATGGCGTCGCCCCCGAAGTACCTGCTCCCCTCCGACAGTTGCGCCTCCAGCAGTGCCAGGCTCTCCTTCGCCTCCCGCGCCCGCGCCTCGCCGGCCTCCGCCCACAGCGCCACCCACAATGCCTTCCACAACTGCACAGATACAGAGCAACACTCGTGTATTGAATACCCGCATTCCCTGAACTGCACACTGAACAATAAATCTGCTCACCCTGTCGTCGACAAATCGGGCCCAGAAGCGTGCGGCGGCGCGCGCGAGTGGGCGGTGGGCAGGAGCGGCGGTCCGGCGAAGGCCTCGTCGACGTACTCGACGATGGCGAGCGACTCCGGGATGGTGCGGGCGCCGTGGAGCAGGACGGGGACCTTCATGTGGACGGGATCGTGGGCGAGCAGGAGGTCGCTCTCTCGAAATAAGCTTTCGCACCGCTTTATAAATAAAGCACACAGGTGAGATCGCTGCTGGGCCATACAGCACAACGCCCAAACGACAAACACAACACTGCTGGGGCAGCCGCACACACACGCCCGAACTAAAACAAGAAAAAGCAAAAAAGAATGAAGACGAAGACGGATCAACTAGACTAGAAAGACCGCAACCGCTGCGCCCTCCAAAGAATGTCCGCCCCACTCCTAGCCCCGACTCGTCAAGCACCAAGCAGCACCCTCAAGAGGGAAGCGACCGCTGCTGCCCGGGCCAACTGGCCCTAGGGTTTCCCCCGGCACACAGAGGGAAGTGGATGAAGGGTAGCCATGACGCTCTCCAAGAAGAAAGATGCCATCCACGGACGGCACCGCGTCAGTGTCAGACGAGCCGACAAGGATTTCTCCCGAAGACCCTATCCACAACCCCCGGACGAGGCGTAGCACGAGAGCCCCGCGAGGGAAGGCCTCACCACCACCAAACTTTCCACCCACGAACATGCGCCACTCCGGTCCCGAATCCACTAGCGTCGTCTCACTGAGCAAGCTGTCGCGAGGTCTGCAACATCACGACAGAGGTAGAACTGAAATAAGGCCCCCGGTAACGTGGCCGCGCGGGAAGGAACTTCCTCCACCGCCGGAGGCGGTAGTCGACCAGACGCGGCCGCAGACAGATCAGTCCTCCATAGATCCGGCAGGTCCAGCGGACCCGTAAAGCCTCCGTGAAGGCAAACCAGTCCCATGGCGGTCCGGCCGGGCCCCGACGGACCCGTAAAGTCCGCAAGCGCGCTGCAACAGGCCGGCCGAGGAAACCGCGGATCGGCGGATCCCATTTCTCCTACCCGCCATGATCTGCACAGCAGTCAAATTCGAGCCGACCGGCCCGCCCTACCCAGATCTGGGCCCAATCTGGGCCGCCATGGCCCTGCCAGCTCGAGCTCCGCCTGCCGCTGCTGCCCCGCCGCCCACAGCCGCGCCGCCACGTCGCCAAGCCCCCAGCCCGCTGGACCTCCGCCGCCCCAAGTGCACCGCCGCCGAGCGAGGGAGCCCTGACTCCCGTCCTCCCGACGCAGGGAGAAGAAACCCGCCGCCGCTGGCACCACGCGGGCAGCGCCCTGCAGCCCTGGCCGGCGGCGGCGACGGGGGGAGAAGGGGGAGGGGATCAGAGAGGGAGGGGGCAGGCCGGCGGCGCTCCCATCGCTCGGGGGGGGGGGGGGGGGGGGGGGCGCGAGAGGAGCGATCGGGTTTCCGATATATCGACTCAGGAGGTCGCTCTTGTGGTCCATGTCGTCGTGGATGAGCTCGTAGGGAACTCCCTTGAGGCGTAGCGCCACCTCGGCGCGGTGCACGTACGGGCTGAGCCAGCCGATGAGCTTCACCGCCGGCTGCTCAGGCTTCTTGGGCGCTACGTCCTCCATGGCCGGCTCCGGCTGACTGGTCGATCTGTGGCTCTGAGATCGTTCGTCGGGTTCGTACGGGCTGAGCCAGCCGATGAGCTTCACTTCCGGTTGCTCAGGCGTCTTGGCTGCGGTCTCTTCCATGTCCGGCTAGTTGATCGATTTATGGCTCCGGGATTGATCGTCAGCTTCCCTCGTAGGCCGTTAGTCAAGCACAGAAGATTGGCATCCACGGCACGGCAGGACGAAGCTGCTGACGGCCGACAAGTCGCCGTTTGCCGGGACGAGTCAGTGGTCATAGACCAAATCCGCCGTGCGGTCGACAGTGTCCAGACAGCCTGAGAGGCATTTTGCCAACGCGGTGGAACAGAATACCACGGGTTTGCTCGCCGGGCTGCCTCATCTCCGGCCAAGATTCAGAAAACGAATGTGTATACACGTAATCAAAACGTACGTGGAGCTTGCACTTAACCGTACTATTATACTACCTTAGTGCTAGTTTTTTTTTTTTTTTTGCGTTTGGGCTCTCAAGTCAATGTAGCAACATTTTTAAAGGAAAGGAATTAGTTGGACCAAACCGCCACATCGCTAGACTCTGACTACTACATACGAGTGTACACAGAGTACACCGTTTCACGAAATCACCACAAGTTCCGCTGATTATAGAGGGGTAGAAGAACAAAGTAGACAAGGCTGAAAGAAACAGTAGAGGCGTTGATGGTCGATCTCTAGCGTCGATCAGTACTAGTGGTCTGTGGATCGGCTGGTGGATGGATCCGAGATTTGCCAGCGTCGCTCAGTTGCGACACCCTGAAGAACCCCTGTTCCTCTTCTCAACTTAAGTGGGACTGTCGTAGTCTTCAGTGTTCTTCAGAATAAGGAGGGAAGACACTCCATTATCCAAGGAACTGCCGTAACCTAACACTTACCAAGTCAACTGCTAGTTGCAGCGCCCTCTTCTGTTTTGCTTCATCTTTGCCAAGGAACAAACTGAACTGACGGTCGGTCACCGACTCACCGTCACCGGACTCCATTTGGCCACACCTGAAAGAAGCACGTGCCGGCGGCCTCCACGCCAATCGCGATCAGATCGATATAATACTACTACTAGTAGTACCTCGGTTCTACTAGTACTTAGAAGCTGGTGGCCGGGCTAGTCTCCAACTACTACATGTGGATAATTGCTTCCATCTCGCCAGGGGCGGATCCAGGCATGATACTACGGTTGCACTACAAAGAGCATATACTAAGTTTTAAGGCTAAAATATAAAAAAAATATAGGTAATTACCATTATTAAGGCTGTTTAGCACCAGGCTTAGGCTCCATCCAGGTCCGCCCCTGCACCTCACCACAATAAGATTAGTTGGATGCGCCCGCCCTATGCCGACATCACCACTGCTAGTTCTACTGCTTTGTTTGACTCGAACATTTTTATTTCTTCTTTTCAAAAAGGATTCAATTTTTTCTTCAAGAACACGTGGGAGCATTGCATGTCTTCATTCATTCAGATAGAAACAGAAGTTTAAAGTACTTACAAGAATTTGATGCCTGGACAGAGAGAACTAGGCATCAATACACCCCCACACACAAAGAAAAATCGTTATACGACATATAGAGAGCCACCAAACAAGGTAACAACGCACCTCTGCTGATAGGGGACATGGGCCCGATTACCGGGCTACAACCACCAGCCAAAACGAACGTCTCTCGTGTCGTCGGCTCACCGACTAAAACCAGAGAGCGTCTTATGCGCATATGCTTCGAAAGTCGCCTCGCCCTTCTTCCGCTAACCCATCTCCGGAATGTAGATCGAAGCAAAGACCTTTGCCAGGCCTGTCATCAATGCCACTATAGGCTAGAGAACCCCTCCACCATGCGCGTATCTTAGCACGCGTCATCCGTCGAGACTCCGAGGCGCCACTTCGTCAAGTCCCACAATCATCAACGCGGCAAAACCCATGATGCTTCACCTCAGAGCCCCTCTAGCCAGCGTCTAGTCCAAAAAACGATGGCGCCAAGAGGGAGAACGACGCAAAGCAGCGCCATCGTTTGATTTCGAAGACCTAGATCTAGGTTTTTTCCCCAAAGCAGCTCGGGAGAGAAGACAAGAACTATAACAATGATGCCTTCCCGAAGGTAACGACACAAATACGTCATTATCGTCCGCCATGACCAAAGTCGTCACGGTTTTCACCGGCAGAGGCGCCTTCCGGATCTCGTGGCCGAATAGATCGCCGCCAACCACAAAACAGGTGAGCCACCGCCCCAGCTTCAGATCCGCATACCCAGAGGGGGTTGCGGTTCTCCCCACATCTAGCGTCTTTGACTCCGGAGAAAGCTCCGGCCGCCACACGCCTCTTGCGATGAAACTAAGCTCAGGATCCCGTGATCCGCCGCCCCCATGTGCCACGTCAAGGAGCCTCCACCTGGCCAGCGATCGCTGGCAGAACAGACCCTGCCTTCTCCTTGTCCGGAGTCTCTGCTCCGTATCCTCGCGCCGACAGTCACTGCCCCCGCCGAAACATTTTTATAAGAGATCTATTCCTGCTAAGCTCGTGGTTGACTTCAAATAATTAACTGGATGTAGATCTCGTTTCTAGGTTCCAAGCCTCGTCGGTGAATGCTGAGTGAGTGGCCTGCAGTTTCCCTAGACCTTTTTATTCTTTGCCAGCCAATGGACACCCTTTTGCAGATATCCGATCAAGAACTAAAATGGTCAACTTTCCAGGATTGTAAAAAAAAAAAGAGGAGACTGATTTAGCTACTCCATCTCATGTGATGCTCCGATGCAAGGATATGAGGAGCTTGAGAGAGAGATGGAAAAAATTAAAAACCATATGGAAAAACACATACTAGTACTGTAATTTTTGGTACGTACGTACAAATGTTCTGAGTCTTCATTCAGGACGCTTCACCTATACACGACCGCAAAGTTCCATCAGCTGACCGAGTAGAGATGAGGTACGGGAAGCCGGGCCCACATGTAAGCATTGAATTCGGATAGAGACGGCCTAGGATTCTGGAGCCGGCGGCGGCAGGCGCGCTCGTCACGTGTCCTGCGTGATTCTCTGTGGACGGTGTGGCCCGTGGGCTCGCTCTGTCCCCCCCTCTCTCTCTCTCTCTCAACGTGTGGAGGAAGAAAAAAAAATAAGAATTCACGATCTCTGACCACCATGTTCCCTCTGGACGCTGCACGCACTGTGCTTCGTCCCATTTCAAATTCAGTCGCACGTGAGGTGGTGCAAACAGTGCAAGTACTGTCGTGGCTGATCATTTTGTGTGTATAGTGCGCGTGGCGCTGCCGTGGAAGCATTCGTGTAGACCGACCGATAGGAGGAAGGTTAACGAATTTTTGGGATCGGTGAAATAAGCCTAGACGCATATATACCTGCAAAAAAAAAAAAACCTAGACGCCTAGTTAATCTTCTCATACAGAAAAATATTCCGCACATAACTCTTTTATTCAAAGGAATCCGAATGATGCTATTGGAACCTGAGCCCACAAGAATCTTTTATTTTAAAATTTCGAAAAGAATATTTTGAAGTTTCGAAAGCTTCTGAAAAATATATACATACGAATAATGATGTATACTAGTATCAGAATACTCCCTCCGTCTCAAAGTAAATGTCAAAAAGTTTATCAAAATTTGAGTGACACGGATAGTATTATGTAGTACATAATAAAGACAAAATCTCACAAGATTTCAAGACACTTTATTCGAACACGGTTTTTTTTATGCACAGAATCCCCCCCCCCCCTCCCCCCCGACCCCGAGTCAAATCGACGCATTCCAAAGGACTCCCATAAGAATTACGGAGATCTAATTTTTTTTGCATTTTCTCTAGTTGTGGTTGTTTAATCTCTATAATTGAATTTTATACGATTTTTACTAAGAAATCCTTCGCACCGCATCACACGAAATCTAACATCCAATTCTACCTTTTTGTAATAATCTTTTGCTTTTTCTCCACCACCAACAATTGGCTAGTGGTCGTGATTTTACCTCTGGTAGTCATGGAGCATACTTTAGGGTTCACGTCGTGTTGTTAAGCTTAGCATCCCCGTAGCTCCAATCTTCAGTGAAGAACACGAGAGTGTGTATACATACTATGCATTTGGTGTATATGAACAATCTACACGGTTTCTCTATCAAAAATAATTCTAGCAGCAAATTTATTCATTTATATATTTATGTTTAATTGATCAATTTATGTTTGGTTTGAGCAAATTTATTCATTTATATATTTATATTTATGTTTAATTGATCAATTTATACTCATAAATACAGCTATTTATTGTGCTACCTAATTCCTAAAATGATTTTCACTAGGATTATATCTTTTATTTTTAATTGGTCAATTTATATTTTGTTTGAGCTATTAAAAATATGCCAAGAGAATTTTTCACGCAACTAATTAATTATACTCATAAATACATCGGCGATGGTCACTGCTCTGCTGGCCTTTGCGATTCGTATATCTAGTATGACAACCTGTAGTACGATAAGATTTGCCCGACTCCAGCAACAAGGGTTTGAGGATTAACGGCGCCTCTGCTAGCCGTTCGACAGATATATTTAATTTTTTTATTACTTTTAGGTTCGTGCATACTACAATCATCAATAATTTAAAAGATTGGTGGATCTTTTGGCTCGTTGACGGAAGAGATCGTCTCCAGATGACACCCTTGCTTATCCCAGCTCAGTTACCATAATCCGAGGAGAAGGAAAGCTGAGTTACCATAAAAACCTCAACAGAGCCTTCGAACCCAGGCTGAAAGAAACAGCCGTACGCGTACGGTGTGGTGTTGGGTGGGGCACACAGGATCCACGCCCGCAGCGGATGCGCTGCTCGAGCCCGTCCGCATTCAAAATCTCGCCACCTCGCCTCCTCATCAGAAGGAACAGAACCCCCGAGGATTCCAAACGCATCGATCCGCCCGAGCCGCCTCCCCACCACCACCACCACACTGTCGTCACCTCACCCCCCGACGAAATCGAATCCAGATTCCAGCCACCCCATCGCCGTCTCGCCACAATCACAACCTTCCTTCTTTGATCCCGTCACGAGTCCAGCCCACGCGCCGGTTTTCTTTGATTTCTTTCCTTCTTTGCCCGCCGCCACGCCGCCGAGGAGGAGGAGGGACGGACATGGTGCAATGCAAGCAGGCGCGCAGGAAGCCCCGAGGCGCCGCCGCCCATGCTCCCAAGGACGGGGACCCTGCGCGCGGCGGGGCCGGTGGCGCGACCGTGGCAGCGCCGGTGTCGCTCCCCGGGTACATGAGGCCGACCAGCAGCTCCGGCTCGAGGGCTGGCCGGGACGTGGCGGCGGCGGCTCCCGCGTCCTCCGCCCCGCTGCCGGAGCGGGAGACCGTGGGGGCCAGGCCGGTGCTCGACTCGAGGGCGCCGCGCGCGGGCAGGGCGACGTGCTCCTCGGCCCTCAAGAGCGGCCGCCTCGCCCACGGCGGCTGCGGCGACGGGCGAGTCTGCCGGTACGCGTACTGCTCCCTCAAGAGCCACGCGCCCGTAGAGCCGCTGGGGACCTTCGTCGCGGCGCGGAGGCGGCTGATCAAGACGGAGCAGAGCATGAAGCACAGGGGCGTCTCCGCGTTCCGCAAGTCCAACAATGCCGGCGACCGCGGCGGCGGCGGTGTCGGCGACGGGTTCTTCGTCGAGTTATACCCCGGCGCAGGCGGGAAGACGGTGAGCTCGGGCTCGAGCTGCAGCGGCCTCTCCACGGAGGAGTCTCGGTACGTCACGTTCGGTCGCCGGAGTCGCCGGGGTGATGGAGACATGGGGAACGATCCGGATGTTTCGGTGGACGGCTCCTGCGGGTCCAGCGACGTGATCTCGGATGGTTTCGCCGAGCTGGTGGGGACGGCGAGACCCAAAGATGAGACTGACGGAGAGGGGGAGGCTTGGGTTGATCAGGAAGCAGAGGACTCTGGTGCCTGCAGGTCTGATATCTCAGAGGAGCTGGGTGCAAGATACCAAGGCGAAATGTCCAAAGGTGAAATTCCTCTTTCTGAAATCGATTGCTTCCATCCATATGTATATTGAAATGCTGAAACAACTGCTGAACAAATACTGCAATTTCTGCAGATTACGGCAGCGGCGTCACTTCTGTGGATTCCTCAATGGATGACATATCCAGTGCATTTGGTGGGATGAATTTCGAAGATGCAGGCTCTGATCATACTAATGCACCAGCTAATCAGAGCAACAAGGTGACCATGTCCAGGAGAGCGGCATCTAAAGAGGCGGAGCGAATCCGGGCATTCAACCCCAGGGCTCCAAACTTTCTTCCGGTGGAACCTGATCCGGATGCTGAGAAGGTTGATCTCAGGCATCAGGAGACCGATGATCGGAAGAATGCTGAGGAGTGGATGGTTGATTATGCACTTAGGAGGACTGTGAAGAAATTAGCTCGTGCTCAGAAGAGGAAGGTGGAGATGCTTGTCCAGGCCTTTGAAACTGTTATACCATCGGTTCCGGATGAGAAAAACTCGGTGCAACAAGACGGTGACAAGAAAAGCTTCCCACAGACAAGGACTTGGCAACCATGCAGCTGATAGGTTTTACAGGTAAAAGAATATCTAACAAATTTTGTTTCAGTGGTAGCAGAATTCAGTTCATCTGTCAGAAAATATTCATATGTTGTTGATTCGCCTTGTGATGCGGTGTCATCTGTTTTCTATGCAGTTTGAGGTTTCAAGCTGGAGCAGATCATGATAATTGGGCTTCTAACTCGGTGGTCACTGCAATATTAGTGCCAGAGACCTGCTCAGCTAGGATAGAGAGCTGCTTACTAGCAGTAGCACCCGAGGTGTTAGCTCATAGTGAAGATTCAGAGAACAGCTAGGGATCTCACTGAATCGGCTGGCTAATGTAGTGGCGTAGTGCATGTGTACATAGGCTTCCTGTGCTCATGCTGATACTTTAGTTATGGGAAAAATAGATTGCAAACTGGCAAAAGAGTATTCAGATGTATTTCTCCTTGGACAAAGTTCAATAAAAGTTGACAGCATGTGTCATTTCTGTTGCTGTAACATTTTCAAAAGTAAGCATCGAATATTTTCTTTCACTCTTTGACTGTACAAGTTGAACTCAAGTGTTGATTTCTGAATAATAATGTAATGTGTCTGAAGTAAGTTGGGAGTAACCAATGGAGCTAACCGGTGATTGCTGACTTGCTTGATAGTCTACTTTGTTCTCAACTTCGGACTCTTAAGACAGGCCATGCCTGAACTTGGAATCGGAAATTCAGGTCCCAGCAGAGGTGATATAGAAACAGATTGGCTAAATCTGCTGGTGAGGTCAGAATGGACGAAGCATAACACCATGACAGGTAACAAGAACCAAAACAGAAGAATTTTCAAATGTTTGATCATAATTGGTCCAAAGGTTTACTGAAATTCCCAGGGATCTATTATTATGTCTACTCATTATAAGGCTGCTTTTTTTTTGAGAGCATAAGGCTGTTTGCTACACTTGATGCAGCTAAATTTGGTCTGGATTGCTCATGAAAGGTAAGATCCACCCTCGAATAAAAAACTTGTATGCCACGCATTCATTCAACCGTAGGAGCAACCAAAAAACATTCCCCAGGTAAAGCCAAATAAATGGAACTCAATGGAACAAGAGAAAACACTCCAAACGGATACAAGACAGATAGATCAAGCATGCAGCACCATGAAGGGCTGACATTTACACCAGACACCAAGACTCACAAGTCATAACGGATACAAGGTCTGATGTTTGCACCAACTCGAAGGATGGAGGCTCAGCACCAACCCTCTCTAACTGAAGTAGAAGCAGGCAATTCAATGACATGGTGTGCGGTCCGACTATGAGCATGCAGTTAACATCACATTCACAGCAGTAAGCCATAGCAACTCTGATGAGTGGATCCGGTCCTTCAGTTGAGCAGGTTTGAGTGCATTTGCTGAAACCAGCTAATGTAGAGTCAACAGTTAGCATTTTCTGTTTGAAAAAGGAAAAGTGGGCAAGTGTAGACAACAGGTTCATCAAAAAGCTACTATATTTGAGTTCTTAACCATATAGGGTACTACATTATCAGTATTAGGAAATGCCGGAATGCTTGGAAAATAATACCTCGCAAGAGTAGAATATATCATGAGTTCTGCACTGGGGGTAACAATTATCTAGACTTTGAAAACAGTATCAGAATGGATCAACTCAATGGTGAATACCGATACAGTCCATCAGAAAATACTAAAGGCTCAAGTAAACCAGAGCATGGTAAAGGTCAGGAAGAAAAATATTACTGCTTTCATCAGACTGAATTTACAGGAGTTCACAAAAAAGAAAGGGTGGCAGGATGAACAAAATTTTAGTATCTTCAGGAACTCGAACATCTGGGCATTCCTGAAGCAACAGAAGGCCGTTTTGAATAGTTTGGGGCCTGCTTTCTTCTGGTGGATGATTATCCTGAAGAATAGTCTCATGCAACATGACGACGACAAGAAAAGCTTCACAGACAAGGACATGGTAAGCGTGCAACTAATACTCCCTCCGTTTCAAAATATAAGATGTTTTAGATTTGTGAAGAAAATATATCTAGACTTCTTTTAGTGTGTAGATTCACTTCAAATCTGAGTGAACCTATATACTAAAAGAAGTCTAGATACATTTGATTCACAAAGCTAAAACATCTTATATTTTGAAACAAAGGGAGTAGATCTTAAGACGTGAGAATATATTTAAGAAATTGAGTCGCAGAGTTCAATCTATGTGGCACGGAATTTTCATATGCTGTTGATTCAACCCGTGATGCATCATCTGTTCTCTATGCAGTTTGGGGTTCAAGCTGGACCAGATCATGGTAATTGGGTTCTAACCCGGTGGTCGCTGCACTATTAGTGCCAGAGACCTACTCATAGTGCATTTGTACTCAGAGAGCAGCTAGAGATGTTACCAAGTCAGCTGATTAGTGTAGTGGCGTAGTGCATGTCTACATAGGCCTCCTGTGCTTATGCTGATGTATTAGTGAGACTTGCAAATGTGCAAGGGTATTCAGATGTAAGATGGACAAATATATTAATAAAACTCTTATTGACAGCGTGTGTCATTTCTATTGCAATTAGCATGTTCAGTAGTAATATGTGAATGTAACATTTGCCTTCAGTCTTTGACTGTAGAAGTTGACCTCAAGTGTTGCTTTCTGAAGAACAACGAAAGTGTCTGAAGTAAGTTGGCACTAACCAATGAAGCTAATTGGTGAGTGCTGAGTATTTTACTTTGAAGGAAATGCCGAGTCTATTCAGTGGTCTGCTTTGGTGTCAATTTGAGATTCTAAGACAAGATATGCCTGAACTTGGCAAAGGAAATTCAGGTCACAGCATTGCAGTCTGTGTTGACATACGGATGGGCTAAATCTGTCGGGAAATAGCAGAATGGATGAAGCCTAATACCATGACAGCAAACATGGACATAAGAGTTTGATAACATTCAGTATAGAGGTCGCTTGATCAATTGCCTAGGTCTGACAAGCTTTTATGAATTATTATTATTATCACATCTACTCCTTATTGGCTCTTTGTGCATTGATGAAAGAAGCTCAATTGCTCATAAATAAAAGATGCACCCTGTGATAACACAAACAAAAAGTAAAAAAATTCCATTCCAGGTATTCATTCATTCAATGGTACCAAGTAAACGGCACTGAATAGAAGCAACAAGAACCACTCCAAACGGATACAAGACAGATAGATCAAGCATGCATGGCAATGAAGAAGTGACAATCATACGAAACTAAATCTCGCAAGTCACAACGGATACAAGGTTTGATGCTCTCACCAACCCGAAGGATGGATGCTCAGCTTGAAGTTCCAGCCACACCAACCCTCTCTAACTGTAATACAAGCAGACAATTCACTGACATGGTGTGCGGTCCGACCATCAGGAATGCAGTTATCATCACATTAACAGCAGTAGGGTATAGCAACTCGAGGAGTGGATCAGGTCCTTCAGCTGAGCAAATTGGAGTGCATTTTCTGAAGCCAGCTGATACAGAGCCAACAGCTTGCATTTTCTGTCTGCGCAGAACATGTACTCCCTCCGTCTAAGAATAGATGTCTTAGGTTTCTCAAATTTTGGATGAATCTATATAATAAATAATGTCTAGATTCATTTAAATTTTGACAAATTTGAGACATCTATTTTGGGACGGAGGGAGTAGAAGAAAAAAGTGGGCAAGTGCTCAGAAATTTAAAATATATATAGAGACAAGAGGTTCATCAAACTACTACTATAGTACTATATTTGAGCTCTTAATTATACAGGCTCACTGTATTAACTATATTACAGAATGGCAGAGAGTGCTCGGAAACATTATAACACAGAAAGAGCGGAATATCGGCACCGAACAATTACCAAGACTTCCCCAAAAATATCACAATAGATCAACTCAATGGAGAATACCAATACAGACCATCAGAAAATACTAAAGGCTCAAGTAAACCAGAGCATGGTAGAGGAAGAACAGGAAGATGCAAAACTCAGGAAGAAAATATTATTACTGTCACCATACTGTGAATTTACAGGAGTTTGAGGCAAAGAAGGGGTAACACGATGAACAAAATCTTAGTATCACGGGATTTACAGTTACATCCATCAGAACAACTCAGTCCAAGTGATTCTGCCAGACTACAAAATCAGCGGTGCTTGCAATACCATTTACGACCATGCTTACGGAACTTGTGTCAACTCTTCAGGAACTTGAACATCTGGGCATTCACGCAGCAACAGAAGGAGGTCGTTTTGAATAGTTTGGAGCCTGTTTTCCTCTGGTGGACGATTATCCTGAACAATACTCTTATGGAACAGCTGCAGTGCACGGTCGGATGAAATTTCTTGCACAGAGTTGTGCAGATCTTTAAGTTTTCCTCTACGCTGGTCATCGAGCAACAACTTTTCTTTTAGACTGTCGGGAAGACTATCCAATGCGCTGCTTGAAGGGCAACAGAAAAGGAGATGTAACAAATGAAAATGTTACATGAACAAGTCTATATAAGAAAACTGACAACCAGAAACCCACTTTACCTAGTGATCCCCCGAACGAGACCCCACTTGTATCCAACATGCACAGATTGCTTAAAACCAATGTTGAAGCCCTCTTGGGCAGCATCCTTCTGCCCTTCAACTATGCCATCCCTATAGCCCATCTACAGAGAAACCAAAACCCTTACTTTCAAATTCTTTTTTATACCAATACCAATAATCATGGAGGTCAAAATCATTGTATACCTTAACAAACTGGTTCTTCCTGTGGGCCCCATCTCTGTCTAAGATGGCAGCGTCATCCCAAATGTCATCATCGTCATCAGCATCATCAACATTGCCTGAATCAAAATTGGTGCAAAAATTCAGGCTGTGACATGGAGCGCATGTTAAAATAGAACCTTCATTGTTTAACTAAGCATAAAGTATGCCCAAGTAACGTGCATAGCAACGATAGACAGATAAAGGTTGCAAAATCTAGTGATACTACATCAGAACAAGGCTAGGGCACACCAGGCCAATCGACTTCTTTCTCCCTCGAAGGTGGCGATGGTGATGCCTCCACTTGTAGGTCTCCCAGGGACGCTGCCAAACCCGTCACGCCCTCAGAGCCAGTCATCAGAAAGCAATCTGCACTTGAAACATGGAGCACCAAGGAGAATGGTCAGGGAAAGTTAATGTAGGCAGAAAGTTGATGTAGAGTTCGTTCAGGAGCACTTCTATGAAAACATAAATGAGAACAGCAAGCCTACGGCAGGCAGGAAACGATGAAAAGGGGTAGGGCTAGAATAGAAGGAGGAAATTAGTTAATGCAATCACAATTTTTTTTAAGTATAGGAGGAAAAGATGCAGAAGCAACTATTCATTGGTTTTTTCACAAATGGATGAAAAAGTTCAGTAGTACAGAAGTGAGTATCCACATCTTAAACCTTTGGTGATCACCATACCAACTAATGGGGAACAAATGCTACGGCCAAGGACGATTACACTGGTAGAGAACCACCATCCTTGTGAAGGATTAAGCTTATTCTAGGTGACAATGTGAAAGTATCTACCATACTACATGATAAAGGAATCAACAAATAGAGGTCTGGTGGTAAAGAACATAACATGGAATCAGTATCATACATGACTGGTATATGCAGCTTCTAGACTAATGATGTTTCAGCCTTTAGTTTCAGAAACATAATCAATAGTGAATTTATTTGGTCCAGACTTCATCTTCGGGTGTTATGTCATATACATAGGAAGACCATGTCTTCGTGGGGCTTCTTACAGGTTAAGTTGCTTGTTTATGGTACAGACAGGAAAGAGATTCTCAAGAGGAAAAGATATACAACATTAGGTCTGCAAAACAGTTGCGGCATACCTTTTGTCTCAATAGTGAACAGTATTATAAACACCACTATTACTAATTAGCCATGATCAAACAGATTAAATTAATCTCAAAAGGCCTACAATATTTGGATTTGGAAGAATTCCTGCAAGTCAATCTGAACCAAAATGTAATGTACAATCTGAACCAATACATGAATTTGCACCAGTACATAAGTGGACACGATTAACGAATGCAACAGGGGAAATTAATCTAGGTTGAAAGATCGATGGACTTGAACTTGTCATTGATGAAAACTAAAATGCCTTGAGCTAGGACAGAGTGGAGGCGACGGCACAGAGGTATTGGGGAGGAAGAGGAGTAGAAGGAGGCGGCTGCTACGGCAACAGGGCGAGGACAGGCTGTTAGACTAAACTTGTTGTTACATGTACATAGTACATCACTACATTGGGAAAGTGTCCATCCGTTTGTACACTGAGTAGATGTGTGAGTGATGTTTCCCTGTACACTGCATAGGCAATGGCCAGAAGCGTGGCGAGCTATGTGCTGATGGTATGGTGCTGCAGTGTGTGTGGGGTTGGTGTTTGTAACCTGCCTCCTGAAGAAAATGCTTTGGTGTGTGTGTGTGTGTGTGTTTGCCGCAAGCTGAATACAATCAGAAAAAACGAAGGGCATTTGTTGCCTGGGAAAACTGACCTGTGTGCTGCTCTCTGCTTCTCTCTGGTTTCTTGCTTGCATTCAGTCGAACAGTTTCAGGGTGTGCGTGTGTCCACCATGTTCAGAGAGAGAGAGAGAGAGAGAGAGAGAGAGAGAGAGAGAGTCTCTGGTTTACACAGGCTGGACAGCGTGGTGAGCCCGCTGGTGTCGGTCGTCGGTTGCGGAGGCGCGCACAAGCGGCGATGGTTGAACGCGTAGGGAGTCAGTTGCGGAGGCGCGCGCTGGCAGCGGCGGTTCAGCGCGTCGGGAGTCGGCACGCGGAGTACCAGTGGGGCAGCGACAGCGGCGTGAGCGAGCTGGGGGCAGCGTCGTCGAGCAAGGAGGCCTTGCCGAGCGCTGGTGAAGCGCGCGGCGGCGTTGGGGGGATGGCAGAGCAGAGGCACGCGATTAGTGCGCTGGCTATTTAGGAAACGGCTTGCGGGATTACGCTAGTGTAGGAAAATGTTCAACATCACTGTACTTATTAGCAGAGGTGGATCCATATCTTTGCACTCAACATACAAACTGTTTGATTGATCCGAGAACACCAAAATTGTATGGTAGCTGATGGACATAAAAGGGGGTTGTTTACAAATAAACTGACATTCAATAGTACTGGAATTCTCAACAATCTCTCAGGAAGAGCATCGCAGTTCACATCAATCCTTTCTAAGAGAAAAAATCACATCCATCCTTATCCACTGTCCCCATCCATACCCAAAACCTAGGGCTGGAATGATTCCACAACTTTTGCAGCGGAAGAAGCAAGCAGGAAAAAGAGAGAGAGGATGGGAGCATACCCGCTCAACGGGGACGGCGATGTCGGGTCGGGGTGGAAGCGGGCTGGGCGGCGTCTGATGTCCAGGGCAGGGGCAGGGGAAGACGGCGGCGGTGGCTGGTGGGGGTGCGGTGGCGCTTGCCGAGGCGTCCGAGGTCCGCGGGGAAAGGCCGCGTTGGAGCTCTGCGGGGATGGCTGCCCCGGATGGAGGCTAGCCGGCGTGGGAGCTAGACGGGGAGGAGGTGTCGGCAGAACAGAGCGCAGGCGGCGACGGCGCGATAGGGGAGACGGCCTGCTAGATTGGCCTACTCCACAGACACTGGATGCTGGGTCGACACGATAGACCAAATTTGTTTCCATATACTAGTAGTAGTAATAGAATTATTTTTCCAAATATAACCGAATTTTGTTTCAGACTAGTACTAGTACGTATGGTTATTTCATCTCCAGCACGTCAAGAAACGGTTTTGGTCAGCTCGAGGATTTGCTTTCTACTGCAACTAAAATTTGTTCACAAAGATTTTTGTGCAACATAACGTTTATTCCCAGCTCACAAAAGTTTTGCTTGCGTCTTTAATAAATAAATATTTTTCTACAAACAAATTTCATTTTCCGATGAAACAAGTCCAAATGGCCACATCGTGGTGCCGGTGTCCATGTGCCGCACGATCTTGGTAACTTTGGTTATATAACATGATGGTGTTTGGCAACCATCATGTTATATAACCTTGGTCAAGCTCTGGTAATACCCTTCACGATCTTGGCAACCATCATGTTATATAACCAAAGTTTTCTAGTAATACCCTTTATGGAGCTATACATTTTTACACACCAGATATTCACATGTACATTTACATCATCACATAGCATCCTGTCCAGAATACTCTACATAGGAACAAATACAGCATCTCTCGATGTAATACCGAGGTGAGATTTTCCTGTTGAGTCTCACTGATTCTGCTTTTGGTTTGGATACTCCCTTGGTCCAAAAATGGTCGAACCAACCCTCACGCTCGTGCTGCCCAGCTCTATCTGAACCAAGACAGCAAAACATCAGATGTTACAGTCACTTCCAGGATTATCATTTTCACCTAATTTTGTGGTCCTGATTTGATTTTTCCACAGTATCACTGAACATGACTGGCAGATACTACTTTCTTACCGCTTGCTCAAAGTCGCCGGACATCCCCATGGAGAGTTCGAACTGCTCTGTAGGTATCCCAAGGGCCTTGCAAACTTCAAGCTTACACTTCACCAGCGTCTGTATATTCAGACCACGTGAAACAGAAGCTCTTGTGAGAGTCAACACAGAAGGAGCATTCTTGATGATGCTATACTAGAAAACCACCTTAAAATTTTCTGGTGTTGAGGAGTAGTCTTTCATCCCTATTGTCATGAGACCTGAAAATATCAGGTTTGGGCATGCTAGCTTCACATGCTTTGCAAGCTCCACACACCTTGAAGGATCGATGCCAGATTTTGCTGATTTAAAACAGAAGTGTTTCATCAGTGAATTCATCATTGCCAAGAAAGCCTTCTATAATATGATAAATAAAGCAGCATGCCAGTGACTTGAATCAGGACAAAAGTTTGAATAATACTTTATGGTATGGATTCTGAAGCAATGAAACAAATCTAGCAATGTTGTGGCAGTTTAAAGATTGTATCTTAAATGAACTGAAGAATGTGAGAAGATATATCCTAAAACTGAACTTAAACTATTGGATCAATTTAATATCTTCTCTGTACTCACATTCTTCTCCGCTGGTGTTCACTTGCACCATAACTTTCAAAGGCTCCCTTCCCAAGCTAACGACAGCACGATCCAGATGATTAGCAATCTGAAAGTATGTTGACATTATGTAAAACTCATGGGGGGCAATATAAGTAAGGATTTTCAGATGACAAATCCTGTCATCACTATTCTCCCCATTTTGTGTAGACGTAGATATACATACAACCACTGTATGGTTCAACCCTTAAACATAATGAATGTCTGTTGCTGGCTGCTTACCTTTTCATTACCTACACCCTCAACCATGTCAAGATTTGGAACAGCAGCTGCAAAACGACAGCAATAGGTGTTAACACTGAGCAATACAACGTCGGTGATGGTTAGTTGCTTAGTAGTTCATGCAATAAACCATAAGGACACGTGCAGACTTACAGTGAAAAATGGAGGTTCCGTTTTAAAATATAAGGTATTTATGGTTGTGTTTCAGCCTAATAAATATGGAAATCATTGTACTTGAACCCATGAGTGGAAGAGCCCACAATTCAGTTGACTGGAGACTGGACTATCATCTGACTGGCTGTAGTAGAGACAGAATTGTGGTTTGAATTGTTCGAATCATGTAATTTGGCTCCATCACTGCTAAGCATGAGTTGACAGACTATAACTCTTGAGGTAGCATTTGGTAAAATATATGAATCAAAGAACAAACAGATGATAAAAACATTATCATGGAATGCGTGGATACTCATCAAACTATTTCTTATGACCTGAAGATCTGAACAGCACGGTAGTTACTAGTTACCATATTGAGACAGGGTTAGCACATCACCCAGAAGCGATTTACCTACCACTGGCTACTCGTTAAAAGGTAGTATCTCGTTATATCTTACGATACAGTAATTTGTGTTTGCTCTCTTATTTTTGCAGCAGAAAAACAGGATAGACTGACAGACAATCCATGTGAGATGTGGTGTCTAGCAAAGAGCAACAGTTCTTCCACAACCATTCGTCAGAATCTTCCATACAAACCAACGTGGCACGCCGGGGACTAGTGAGGGAAACATTCAATCATACCTACTAGCGATTTCACCTTGTTGCTCTGCAAGTGCCCGACGAAATGCCACCGGATGTCTTCTGGAAGCTGCAGAAGGGCGGTAGAACAGAAGCAGTCAGCCAGCCAAACCATTTCCACAGTACAAACGGATCGAGCTCGAGCTAACTGAAATCCGGAGCTCACCTGCGGCGCCTTGGTGACGAACTCCTGGACGTAGTTCTCGCCGAAGGAGCGGTGGCCGGCGTCGTAGAGCTGCCGAAGCAGCGACACCGGCTTGGTCTTCCCGATCGCCACCACCCGCACCGCCTCCGCCGCGCGCCCGGACCGCTCCGCCGCCCTACCCGCCCGCGCCAGCACCGACCGCATCGCCGCCGCGACCGGCGCCACCGCCCCCTCCGCCGCGGCCGCTGCCATCCCCTCTCTAGTCCCTTCCCCGGCGTCCTCTCCTTTTCCCAGTGGTGGTGGTTGCGTTGCCTCCTCTCCCACAGAAATCAAGGCTTAGCCGTAGCGCGAAACAGGCCGGGCCAGGAAGCCCAAGCTAGTGAATATCATGGGCCAACGCCCCCATGTAATTCCGGACGGGCCCGCGCATCGCCATTTGCGGCGCGAGATGAACGTGTCGAGCTCTGGCCGCTCCTCGCTCCCGCGACCGCCACGTAGCCGGCCGCCTCCGGCCACCGCACCCACGCCCACGCGGGCTCGAACTCGAAGTCTCGAACCCGAAACAAAGCGGCAGACACCAGCGCGCGCGACTGCGATTGCAGGCGCTAGTGGTAGAGGGAGCGATCGTGGTTTGTGCCGGGTTGGGCGGCGCGCAGCATGGACGCGGAGGGGTTGCTGGCCTCGGCGGCGATCAACCTGGGCCTGGCGCTGGTGGCTCTGTCGCTCTTCTCCATGCTGAAGAAGCAGCCGGGGAACGCGCCCGTCTACCTGCCGCGGCGGATGGCGGCGGGCGACGTCGGCGGTGGCGTGTTGCCGCTCGGCACGGGACGGCTGACCCCGTCGTTCCGGTGGCTCGGCGCGGCGTTCCGGATCTCCGAGGACGACGTGCTGCGGCGCCACGGCCTCGACGCCCTTGCTGTCATCCGCCTCTTCAAGTTTGGGTGCGTGCGTGCGTGCTCTGGTTCGGTCCTGTTTCTGAATGTTGAGCTGGTAGCTGCAGCGTATTCACGTCAGGTGGTTCGATTCAAATGCAGGATCAAGTGTTTCAGTGTCTGCTCAATTGTTGGAGTGTTGATCCTTGTGCCGGTAAATTATACAAGCAAAGGTCCAGCCGGCATCGGATTGTCAAATTCGATGGAGCTTTTCACGGTGTCCAACGTCACAAAGGGATCTGACAGGTTTGCTCTGTATTTGTCAAAAAAAATCACCTTGCAGCCTTGCAGGTATTCATTACAGTAGTCAATCAAACACCATGGTGGTTCGTCAATATGTATAAATTGACAAATTTTGGCCTAAATTTTCTATGTTCCATATGTATTTATGGTTTTAACAAAAAGCTCTATGTACAGTTTCAGAGGTCTTACTCTTAATTTGGCACCTAGTCTTTCAATAGGTGATGCCGGTGTTTGATGATCTAAGCTAGTAGATGTATACAGTTCAAATGTGGTACATAGGATCTTGATTAAAATGCATCCGACACCGACTCTACTCCTGCCAGTTGACTAAGACTGTGCTAATCTCATAATTGATATAATTCTCCTTTCATGACAGGCTTTGGGTGCATTTTTCATGCCTTTGCTCCATTTCCTTTTATGTGGTGTATTTGCTTCATAAGGTTTGCTTTTGTAAAGCCTGTCCATTAATCTACTTGTGCTTTTAAATTAATTATCACAACTTTAATATGAAAGTACCGTAGTTTTGGATATTCAGTTGTGAATCTAATTTAGTGTTTCTATCTTCTCTACCAATTAATTTTTTAAGTAAATTCTATGCATGTTTTTCCTAATCATGGGATCTTGATTTCACTTGAAACACTTAGATAATTTGGCTGAAATATTTATAAGTTGTGACTATTCAGCTTCAATCGTTAGCTGAAATATTTACTGATTGCATCTCCATTTTTATTTCAAGCAGGAGTACAAAGATATGTCCTACAAAAGAATTGAACAATTGAAGTATCACAGGAAGAGGCCTGACCAGTTTACCATTTTAGTTCAAGGAATTCCACTGTGTGCAGATCATGGAACTTATGGATGTCATGCTGATCACTTCTTCTCAAAGCACTATCTGACATACCAATCGTATCTAATACTGCATGATATGGGAAGCATCGAGTCATTACAGGTGAGTACAGTGTATTTGTGTATTTTTATAGATTTTTCACACGAACTGGAACAGTATTTTCAAAATTGCGCACGAGTTTAATTCTGAATGCCACGTTTTGTCTATCCAACTTGTCATACACATAAGAAACCACAGAGTTGATTTGTTCCATATCTGCTGTAATAGCAAAAGCAGAGGGTCATATTTTCAGGTCTTAAAGGGCCAGTTTCAAATAGAAGGTCCAGGTATAAGAGTTGACAGTTGAGTATAGATGGATGGTTCTTAGAATGAAGGGAATGTGACTCTGACGTTTCACTCTAATTTCCGATCCATCTGAAATGATAAATTTGGGAGCCAGATATACCTTATGAGTCATAACTCGTTATTGTTAGTATCCAAACTTGACCAATTCTTCTGCTAAAAAATTCTTAGGCTTATCTATTTTTCTTGTTAAGCTGTTTTATTTCGGTTCTGTTATTTGGTCTCCACCACCTTTGTGGTTTGCTTATGTGTCCGAATTTTTTTTTTTGCAACATCGTATGTCAGTACGCCATCGGAGAAGATATAAGGTGTATTCGAAGATGAAAAAACACCTTATTATCTATCGGCGTTCTGCTCTTAAAGACCATAAATATCAGCAATTTACACTTTCTTGTTTGGAGGTGAAATGTTGGCACGTCATCGTAGTTTTCTGGTATTGGCTAACCAAGTAATCTTCATTACAGAAGCTAGCATCTTCCCTTGAAAGACAGATAAGGAGGAAAGAGGATACCAGAAGATGCAACTTTTTGCAGTGGATCTGGTTTAAGTTCACATTGGGACCAATAGATGCTAAAAAGCAGGAACAAAAATTGAAGGAAATTAAAGAGTCTATCCGCCTCCAGCAGTGTAAGAATATGCTTAAACAAAAGGTATTGCCGCACCCGTTGTGTATATTTGACTCCACCTGCTTTTGTTAATGGTAGCTTTAATATTTTAAGTTGCCCAAAAGAAATTACAGCTCAAGTATTTATATCTGAATCACATATTGATATAATTTTCAACTCTAGGAGTTACCCGTTGCTTTTGTCTCATTTAACTCCCGGTTGGAGGCTGCCCAAGCTGCTGAAATGCAACAGCATGTCAATCCGCTGGCATTGGTTACACGTTATGCTCCTGAACCAACTGAAACAATATGGTCAAATCTGGCTATTCCTTTCTACCGTCTTGCTGTATACAAGCTTGGAGTCTTCGTTGCTGCATTTTTGCTGACGGTGTTCTTCACCATCCCTGTCACAGCTGTGCAAGGGATAGTACAGTTTGAGAAGATAAAGAAATGGTTCCCACTGGCTAGGGCTGTGCAACTTATGTTAGTGGCGAAAATTTTAAATAACGTTGGAAAGCTTGCATTTTGGTATTTACCTGGGTATGACAACACTAATACATGTTGATTCATCGTTATTTTGCAGACCAGGTCTGAATTCTGTTGTAACTGGATATCTTCCAAGCTTGATTTTAAATGGATTTATCTACTTGATTCCGTTTGCAATGCTCGGTATGGCTTCATTTGAAGGCTGCGTTTCCAAAAGTCAGAAGGAAATCAAGGCTTGCAATATGGTATTCTACTTCTTGCTAGGAAATGTTTTCTTCCTGAGTATTCTTTCAGGGTCTCTACTTGATCAGATAGGAGAATCCTTTACGCACCCTAAAGATATTCCTAGCCGTCTTGCAAGAGCTGTTTCTGCACAGGTAGAGCCAGCAGTATATTGAATTGCATTCATGTTGTTCTAACAAGTGCTATATGCTATTGTTTGTAGACATGTGTCCATAAATCAGTTCGAAGTTCAGTACATGAAGCATTTATCTTATAACTTGTTTACATTGCAGTCAGATTTCTTCATCACATACATCTTGACCAACGGCATGTCAGGGTTTTCTTTCGAAGCTCTTCAGTTTGGTTTGCTTACATGGCACTTCTTGAAGGCGCATTCAGTTGGACATACTGATGAACCATATCTTTACGGCTTCCCTTACTACAGAGTCCTGCCCATTGTTTCCCTTGCTGTATTGATTGGAATGGTGTATGCTGTGATTGCACCTCTTCTTCTTCCTATTCTTGTGATCTACTTCTTGCTCGGTTATGCAGTGTTCATCAACCAGGTATCTTCTTCGTAGGTTAATAGGGCTAGTTGCGGTCAGTATTCACCATGCCGTTTATTTGGCAACAAAGTTTATTTAGGATGATGTATTCACCATGCCGTAAGTATAGGATGATGTATCCGTCAGTATTCAGTATTCACCATGCCGTTTATTTAGCAACAGATTTCCTTTGTTTCCTTAGCAACAAAGTTTGTTTTAGGATGATGTTAAAAATTCACCATGCTGTTTTAGTTTTTATAATCAATAATAGTTTAAATATGCACATATGTTTGGTGATATCATAGCATAGCGATGCTGCAGCCATTTTTTTCTGTCCCCAACAATCACCTTGACTACCTAAGAGAAGAACAATCACAACCTAAGAAAAAAAACAATCACTCTGACCTTTCTGTATTATAGTGTAATTGTTGATTAAGTACTATGTTGTACAGATGGAAGATGTATATGAGATCACGTATGACACTTGTGGACAATATTGGCCTACTATTCACCACTATATCTTCCTGTCGGTCAGCCTCATGCAAGTTACAATGATAGGTTTGTTCGGGCTCAAGTTGAAGCCGGGAGCTTCATTCGCCACGATTCCCTTGCTTGTGTTTACCATCATGTTCAACGAGTACTGCAAGGTTCGGTTTCTTCCGACTTTCCAATGCCGCCCGGCCCAGGTACGCTTATGGTTGTTTCGACTTCTTTTGTGTCTGCTAGATGGTTACAACATTCTTGTTGGGAGCAGGAAGTGAAAATAGTTGTATTAATCGTGCACTTCCTTCTGGATACCAGATTTGCAAGGAGAGCGATGAGCTTGATAAAACCGAGGGGGAGGCAGTACAAGGCAGCTCAGGTCGTGCCATCAAGGCCTACACACCACCATGGATGCGTGTGACAGACAGCTCCGCAGAATCTAGTTCAGTCCAGCCTTTATTCCATTGTTTGATATAGTCCTGGCTTGTTTTGTATAACACCATTAGGAATGTGGATGTCAGTTCTGTCTCAATATGTTTTGAGCGCTCGCATGTAGCCGGAGGGGCGAGGTTACATGCATATGGACAGTCGCAGGACTTGTCTTGTGTAAT
Source organism: Avena sativa (assembly GCA_916181665.1). NCBI lineage: Eukaryota > Viridiplantae > Streptophyta > Magnoliopsida > Poales > Poaceae > Avena > Avena sativa. Next base: position 441,849,090 of record OV702282.1, on the reverse strand, counting down.
TATCTTGTCCAACCAAACCAAATATTCACTCCTTAAAATATACTGGTAGTACTCCCTCAGACCCAAATTACGTGACTCAAATTTGTCTAGCTTTGGATGTATCGAGACTTGTTTCAGTGTTCGATACATCCGAATTTAGACAAAACCAAGTCAACTAATTTGGGTCAGAGAGAGTATCAAATTTCAAGGCAGCCCCGCATCAGAATTTAGTCTCCCACGAGCAGGCAGCTTTGTCTTTCGCATCATCGAGTCAACGCACATTGATTAACCTATGGAAATCGTTCAGCAGACCCCTATGATGTTTGATTTATTCTTATCCCTCCGTTGATGTTTGATTTATTCTTACCCCTCAGCAGTGAGGTTGAAATCGCCAGCCATGCTCACTGGCCTCGAGATTGAAGAAACAAACTCTTGGGCATCAGCCATTAAGGAACATAATTTTGGACCAAGCGGACAAAGTTTTATTGGTGAGGAACACAACCACGAATACTAGAGGAACACAATTTTGCACCAAGTGGAACAAGAATTTAGCACCAACCGAACAATTCACTAGTGCATGTGGAACCATAATTTTAGAGTATGTGGAGCAAGTCCTTCTTAATGAAGGAACAAGTAATTATACACATCGAACAACAAAGAAACATCACGGGGGACGGGAAAATTGAACAAACTATAACAAAATTTTGAATCATAATTAAAGAGTATACGGAACAAATATTTCTAAATGAAGGAAAATGTAATTGTACACATAGGAACAAAAAAGAAACATCACCGGGAACAGAAAAATGAATAAACTAGAAAAAAAATGAACCATAATTTCAGTGTATGTGGAACAAATCTTTCTAAATAAAGGAAAAATTAATTGTACACATGGGAACAAAAAAAAGTAATCGGGAACCAAAAAATCAAGGAACAAAAATTTTTGGGGCTAATTTAGAATAGAAAATGGAACAAATCTTTCGAAATCGTCTACCACTTGATTCACATGTGCTAGAGGGTTATCAGAACCAATCTTGCATTTCGAGGCACTATCAGATTTATCCCCAATCGACATAACCGTATCATGTGGTTTTGTAGGACTGGTAGTTGTCTCCTTCAAAGCATCATCATCCATGACATTCAATCACAGTATCGCATTAAATCTCCAGCTAGCCGGGGTTTCATTGCCACGCCCTAGATCATGATCAGATCGTCCTCTGCAACCAAAATTACGAGCACGATGGCCACGGAAGCCACTTCTAATTCCCCCAAAACCAGTCCTATCATGCCATGTTTCACTTTTTTCCTTTGAGGAAATCTCCCCACTTTAGTAAATTAACATCATTCTTGCATGTTCCACATTCCTCATGAACATGCCCAAACAGTCCACAAGCACCACAAAACTCAGGGATTTTCTCATCTTGGATTGCATAAAATTCTCTCTTACCACCTCTAGAGACACTAACAAAGTGTGCCAATGGCTTGCAAACATCAACCTTCACCCAAACCCTGATGAAATTCCCCAGGCCATGGTGAGTAGATTCCACCTCAATCACATGCCTAATCCTTTTCTCTGCTAGATTCTTCACCAACGACTCGTCCCTATAGCCATCCAGCAATTTGTGGATTTGTACCCAAACAACAATAAAAAATCATATATATCGATGATTCAGAATCAGATAGGCCATCATACTCTTCAATTGTAACTGCATTCTAGCAAAACAACCATGATCCACCCTTTGTGACTTTCAACAGATCCCCAAGGGAAGCACAACGAATAGTGAAAAGGTTACCACCCAGATGGCGATTGACGTCCATCATCGGGCTCCAAACGATGTGCATGTGCTGCGCAAAAGTTTGAGGGATGAAGAAATTCATAGTATGGACCTTAGCAATCAACATCCACTTTACCCCTTAGGCCTTGTTTGGCTTATGTGTTTTCTTGTGTTTTTGTGGGTATTATCCCTAGTGGTTTTGGTGAAAACTCCCAGCTCACTGAATACTCTTCCCCTGATTAAATCCACTTCCCGATAAAACGCGACCCCCACTCGCGTCTGGATTACTCCTCCACCCCACAGGTTTCTAGGGTTAGTACCCGGCCTTACCTGACTGCAAACCAGAGTACCAAACAGGCTTTCGAGAGTAATTTTGGGTATTAGGCTAGGCTGGTAAAATGCCCGGGAAACTTTTTAAAAACCAGGCTACCAAACATGGCCTTATTGGGAGCATCTTCCTCTTCCTCAAAGATCAGGTCATCAATCTCATCATCGTCAATGTCGAGCCGCTCGAAGAGGTCGCCCAAGGGTTCCTCTTGTCAAGTATCAGACCCACACTCGATGCGGGGGAGGCCGCCACCACAGATGGGACTCAATGAAAAAAACCAGGGTTTAACTCAAGGGAAAGAAAACCACCAGCTAAAGACTCGGACGGGAGCGGGAGCGTTGCCCAAACGACTGAGAACAACCAAAGGTTGGTGATCGGATGAGACTGGGAGTTGGGAACCTCGCCGAAGAAAAAATATCAGCATGGGAAGTAAACCCTAGTGACCTAGGTCATAAAACCCTAGTCGCCTAGATCATAAACAGAGAAACCATACCGGAGATGGAGACTTGGCCATCTCCTCCCAAGACTCTAAACTTAGGGAGCTACTACTTGGGAGCTCCTATACAAGCAGTGTATCATGGAGGCACCGCACACCCGGGAGACAGATATGGGCCGACCCATGTTAATTAGTTAAGGTCATTCTCCCTTGTTCGGTGCCTCACTGATTGCTTCCTGGTTTTCAGGCAGCAGTTCTTCAAGTACGTCTTGTTTAGTTTATCAATTCCGAACACTTTTAAATTTGAACAATGTTCAAATTTGAACATCTTCAAATTTAAAAAGTTTTGGATTTGAACAATTTTCATAGTTTCAATTTTGAACAATTTCATATTTAAACATATTCAAATTTGAACAATTTTTAGATTTGAACAATTTTTAAAATTTGAAACAAAATCTTCAAATTTTAACAATTTTCCTGCTTGAACATTTTCCAAATTTATTTATAAGAAGTAACAGTGACAAGAAAACAGAAAAGAAACAAAAATAAAATAAAAGGAAAAAGGAAAGAAAAAAAGAAACAGAAAAAGAAAATAGATAAAAGAAAAAGAAAACATCTATATATATATATACTAATAATAAAGGACGAAGTTTTTCTTCCGATCCAACTTTTTTTTAGACCGTTTTGCACTCCCACTAAATTATATATTACAACTAATGACACCGGTAAATAAAAAAAGGCTTAGATCGCAGCGTCCTTCAACCGTCCGTCGCAGCGTCCTTCAACAGTCCGTCTATGTGCCTTCGACCTTCCTATCCTCCGGAAACAAAATACAATCCAGCCTCATCCTCTCCTGTAGGGTTTGCGACCGCCAACGCAGTAGAATCGGCGGCCCGGCTCGATGGCGGGCAATGGAGGAGGAGCACGGGCAGCGCGACATGGTGGCACCGGCCAAATTCAGAGGAGAAGCTGCGGTGTGGATGTCGTCCTATGTGAAGGAGGAGGACCGACGGGAGTGGTCTGTGGGTGGAGGGCGACGTGGTCAGTGATGCTAGCAGCCTACGATGGGAGCACGAGCTGTACGCGGCTAGGAGCCCTTAGGGCACGTATAATGCTAGAGAAGGCAGGTCTTCTCTTAGCCCTCCATGTAATCTAGAGAAGGTAATAAAAATAAGTTGTACAATAGGTCATCTCTTATTGTCATCTCTAAGAATTAATTTGAATTGACTAATTATAGTAAGAAAGTGTGTTGATAAGAGAAAACATAAGGTACAATGGAGAAAAATAGTCTTCTCTTATTTTTAAGGGATCATCCCTTAGCTAAGGGAAGACAACCTTCTCTTTCTTCATTCTCTCTCCTCCAACTAAGCAAAAATCCGATGTGACAACCATAAGGGAAGGCTGACATCACCGCATTGTACATGCCCTTAGAGTGATCAGTTTGGATACACTCATACACGCGAGACGAATCAACAGATTGACCGGCTTCAATTCGAGTTCGATCCATGGTGAAGCGTGAACTGCCCTTTTGGCCGTCGATCTGACGATCTGACGGGGATGGTCGAGTTCGATCCAGAAGACCAGAAGAAATACATGTCCAATTTCTTCGCTTCACGGCATGCCATGCGGTTGCAGATCTTTTTTTGTCTTTGCAAGCATGTCAGTTGATATGTCTATGTTGTTTTCCAACTGTACTGCTGTTATCGCCATATTTTGGCCAAAGGAGGAGATGGGCCGTAATCAAGTTGGGCTTGGAAGATACATATATACAACGTGTTGCTGAATCGGCCTTGTACGTGGATTTGGGCTAAATTGCCCGTGTATCTGTATATTGTAGTAGGTTACGTTTCGGTTTAGGTAAGAGATAGAGTTGTAGAGTTATTCCAAAGATAGAAAGTCTCCGGACTATAAATATGTACCTAAGGTTATTGAGAAAAGGAGGACGATCACGTTCACAACAAACACAATCTCGGCGCATCGCCACCCCTTGTTTCTAGGGTTTCTTTCGGGTAAGTGTCATGCTGCCTAGATCTTGCGATCTAGGCAGTATCTACTTATGCGTTATTTGGTGTTACTCGTACTGAAGCCTTGTTGATGGCGAGTAGCACTATTATCATAGATTTGTTTAGGCTAGCATCGGTACCTTTTTGCTATGATCGTTTGGTTATGCTACCTCTAGTTATCTCGCCGCCGTTGCACCTTTTCCCGGGTGTAAGGGTGGCATCTTGCTTGATCTTTATTTAAGTCGATTTGATCTGTTATAGTTGTGCCTTGTTCTCCAAGGTTTAGTTTGATATCCATATGATCAGGCCTTACAAACGGGTTGAACGATCCAGTAATATGTAAGATATGGTTTGCCAATCCGAGAGGAGTTGTTCCGGGAATTGACTTTACGTTGGTTTTTAGGCCTTCTCTAGGGTTAGTTTTCTATCATCTTTTGTATCTACCAGGCTCAACTACGTGTAGGATGTTCCAATTATGTGGTGAAAACGTTAAACTGTCGTAGATCGATTTGACTTGTATTGATGAAGCAAAACCCCATGTTATCGTAGATCTAATGCAGAACCATGGGATAATCGGCTCCAGGAGCCGATTCACAGGGAAACCTGAAAGCCGGTCACGGCTTGAATTTTACGTATGTTTGTTTGCCATGCAGGAAACCAATCGAAGCAATCTTTCACCTTCCTGATCAGGTATAGGTCAGGTGGCACGCCCTCGAACCAGCCAGGACGTGTGCCGGAGTTTTGCGGGCCGTTGCCCGAGGGACCAGGGCCCACCAGCAGTCCTGGGAGCCTCCCGGCTCTCCGTGTTGCCCGTCGCTGCTCGCCGGTGGGTTTTGGCAGGCAACACATTCTGGCACGCCCGGTGGGACATTCAACAACGTCTACATCAACATCCGACGCTGCGATGGAGAACAGACCGGTCACGTACGACGATCTGCCTGAGGAGCACAAGGCGAAGTATGATGATATCAAAGCTCTCTTCGAAGCCGATCTCATCGACTCTTTTGAGAGGACGCGTAAACATGGTATCAGGTGGAAAGGGTTTTCACCTGAAGGTGCTCTTGATGAGGTGGATCTGTCTGTTCCTTCAGAGGAGCGCACCAGAGCTCTGCGACAGGAAGTCAATTACATGGTGGCTCATTCTCTTCATCGCCATTCTGAGAGCCTAGTGAACGCTTTCGAGCGTGTCGCGGTTCGCGTAGTTCAGGAGATCATGAAACATCAGTACTCTCCGTCGGGGCCTACTCTAGGGACTCACCAGGGAGAAAGGCCACTCCAAACTAGGCCACGGCTGCCATTCACGCTTGCAGCTCCGGAGCCGCCAGGGGCACCGGCGTACGTCGTCTACAAGGTTGGAGGTGACCCTGGCGATTACCAATTCCTGTTTGAACCACCTAAAGAGATCCCATATGGATATGTGTGCACCTACGTGCCGGACTGCAATAACCTGACGCGCACGAACCAGGTGGCAACTGCAGGGATTTCTGGAACAGGAGTTTCTGGAGCAGGGGCTTCGGGAGCAGGTATTTCCGGAGCAGGGATGTCTGGGATGGACGCTGATAAACAGGCATGGCTAGCCAAGTACGCCACCGGAGGGAGTTCTGAGAATTTAGCCCCTGCAGCTCAAACGGTGGAGCAAATCCGCACCATCTTGAGAGACCAGTTCGGCTTCATGCCGAAGAGAAGGACAATCGGCTACTCCAAGCCGTACCCCAACGAGTTTGATCTAATTCCGCTGCCACCCAAGTATCGGCTCCCTGAGTTCTCAAGGTTTAGCGGATCGGAAGGGTCGAGCTCGATCGAGCATGTGAGCCGATACCTGGCACAGTTAGGCATGATTTCAGCATCAGATCAGTTACGCGTAAGGTTCTTTGCGCAATCTCTGACAGGACCAGCTTTTGGGTGGTACACCTCGTTGCCACCGGATTCGATCCAGACCTGGAAGCAACTGGAAGAACAGTTCCACATTCAGTATCATTCAGAAGCTACCAAGGCTGGCATTGCAGATCTGGCGCAGGTGCGGCAAAAGCGGGGAGAAACGGTAGCTGAATACATTCAACGTTTCAGGACTGTCAAGAACCGATGTTATTCGGCTCGTTTAACTGAGAAAGAAGCGGTCGAGCTGGCAGTGTTGGGTCTCTCAGCACCTATCAAGGATCTGACTTTCCAAGTAGAGTACAATTCATTGGCGCACATGGCCCAGAAGCTGACAATGTATGAACAGCGCCACCCTGAGTTGTACCAAGACAAGTTCAAACGTCCGATAAGCCTGGTCGATACAGAAGAAGAGGATCCTACACAAGACCAGGAGGTAGCCATGGCTGAATGGGCTCGGGGGGCAGATCCTGTGTCCTGCAAATGGGTAAAACAGCAAGGGCCTGCAAAAGGGTTCGACTTCGACGTGAGCAAAGCTGAGCAGATATTTGATTTACTGCTGAAAGAAAAGCAGCTGAAGTTACCCGAAGGCCATAAAATCCCTACAGCTCAAGAGATGAACGGGAGACCTTACTGCAAGTGGCATCACTCGTTCACCCACACCACAAATGACTGCAAAGAGCTACGTCGCCAGATCCAAACGGCGATAGAACAGGGCCGTCTGATCCTTGGGCAGTTCGCCATGAAAGTAGACACAAACCCATTTCCCGGCGTCAACATGGTAGAACACAGCCAGTCCACGAGTCGTCAGTTGGATTTCTCGTTCGATGTTAATATGGCAGGACCTGTGTACCACCGTGGCGCATATAAGGAGGAAGACGGTCGCTCTCGGGGCAGAGAAAGAGAGGAGGCCGGTCCACGTGACCGGCCCCGTTATGATGACAGGCGGTATTTGACCGAGGAGCAAGTGAGAAGCGTGCGATATCAGAAGCCACACTCCACACATCTCCTTAACAAGTATGAGAATCAGTATGACCGACGTCGCCGGCACGATAGGGATGATGAAGGATATGAGCACCTCGCTAGTAAAAAGCCGAAGGAAAAAGAAGGCGTGGACAAACATTGGGATTGTCCTTTCTTCAAGTATTGCTGGGACGCGGGAATGAGCCGATTGCCTACAATCGACAACTGCCCAGAATGTGGACAGCAGAAGGATGACACAGGTCCAGTCTCAGTGTTCAAGCGCCTAGGGCCTCTCCCTTCTCGAGCGAAAGGCTTCGAGGAGCCAATGGGTGGAAAAGAAGAAGACAGATATCACCGGCCAAGGTGGTGCCCCGATGGACTCAGGCACACCCAAAAGCGTCGAGTTCAGCAGCTGCGTAACTTGGAGGAAGCCGAAGCGCAGTACCTCCACGCTTTAAGGAAGGCACGGCCCGATCTGGCCGTGAAAGTGCAGCAAACCTTGGAGACGGAGGCTCGTCCGAAAAGAAAAGGATGGCGCCCCAAACCAGTAAAAGCCGATGCGAAGACATCGGCTGGCACAAACATGGTGTTCACACTTCCGTCAGAGTTCTGCGCCCCAAGAGCCAAAGAACTACCAGTGGCACAGTTTGACTGCGGCCCACGACCGGTTATCTTTGAAAAGCCACAAGAGAAGGGCTATAAACATCTGAAAGCTCTGTACCTGCGAGGTTATATCAATGGGCAGCCTGTCCGCAAGATGTTGGTTGACACCGGAGCGGCAGTCAATATAATGCCATACTCCATGCTACGGCGTTTGGGACGCTCCACTGCAGATCTGATCAAAACCAACGTAACGTTAAGCGACTTCAACGGCCAAACTTCAGAGACGCAAGGCGTTCTGAATGTGGACTTGACCGTGGGCAGAAAAACCATCCCTACGTCATTCTTCATCGTTGACAGCAAAAGCACCTACGCTGTCTTGCTGGGCAGGGATTGGATTCACGCCAACTGCTGCATTCCATCCACGATGCACCAGTGCCTGATACAGTGGGATGGAGATGAAGTGGAGGTCATTCAGGCAGATGATTCGATCGAGATCTCCATAGCTGGCATGAACATCTGGGAGGCAGGAGACCAAGAGCCGATCTCTGGAGTCAGTCTAGACGGCTGTGAGCGCATTGAAGCTACAAAAAACGGGGTGAGGCTGGTCTTATCCACTGGCCTGACAGAGTAGCAAAGTCCACGATCGTACGTGGTAAGGCCGATCCCTGCGATCGGCCACAAAAAATAAAAAGCAGCAATCTTACGACAAACAGGTCATGCAGTCGTAGCAGGGAGGTTCCCCGCCATTGTAGAGCACAGATAAGTTGTAAACCTTCCTTGACTAATGCAATAAAAAAGGGGGCCGATTCCGGCAATCGGCCCAAACTATCTTTGTTATCCTCACCAGCTGTTTGCCCCGTGTTTAGCATCGATTTAACAGGTGACGGAAAGCTAGGGTATGGGTTTACATCCGCTGATGAGCTAGAGGAGATTGACATCGGTCCTGGGGATAAGCCAAGACCAACATTTATCAGCAAGAAGTTAGATCCGAATCTGCGGGGTCCGATGATAGCTTTGTTGAAAGAATATCCAGATTGCTTTGCCTGGGACTATACAGAGATGCCCGGATTAGACAGGAGCATCATCGAGCATCGACTCCCGCTTAAAAAAGGGTTTCGGCCGTTCCAGCAGCGAGCGCGACAGATGAAGGCCGAAATTTTGAAAGAAGTCAAGAAGGAGATCGAGAAAATGTTGACAGCCAAGTTAATCAGGCCATGCAGGTATGCTGAGTGGATTTCTAGTATCGTACCTGTAGAGAAGAAGGATGGCCGCTGGCGGGTTGCCATAGACTTCCGGGATCTTAATAGAGCCACTCCGAAGGATGAATATCCGATGCCGGTAGCAGAGACGTTAATCAACGCAGCTGCTGGTCATAAAATCTTGAGCTTCATGGATGGTAATGCCGGTTACAACCAAATTTTTATGGCTCCGGAAGATATACACAAGACTGCATTCAGAGTCCCAGGTTCGGTGGGGTTGTTTGAATATGTAGTCATGACGTTTGGGCTGAAGAATGCCGGCGCCACATACCAAAGAGCCATGAATTACATCTTCCATGATCTGATCGGCAAGCTGGTGGAAATTTATATCGATGACGTGGTGGTCAAGTCAGCTTCAGTACAAGGACACTTGGACGATCTGCGACACGTCCTGGACCGAACAAGAAAATTCGGGCTACGGATGAATCCAAAGAAGTGTGCCTTCGGTGTGACGGCCGGTCAGTTCTTGGGTTTCTTGGTCCATGAACGAGGAATTGAGATCGGCCTGAAAAGTCAGGAGGCAGTGCGAACAATGAAGCCACCTACCACGAAGAAAGAACTACAGTCTCTCATCGGCAAAATCAACTTCGTCAGAAGATTCATCTCCAATCTGTCAGGAAGAATAGAGCCGTTCATGGGACTGGTGAAAATTAAATCTGATGAAGAATTCCGCTGGGGGACAGAGCAACAACGAGCCTTCGACGAAATCAAAGAATATCTAACGAAGCCGCCAGTATTGGTTCCGCCCCAGCCGGATAGGCCGTTCTACATTTACTTATCAGTAGCTGACACGTCCATCGCCGCGGTGGTGGTGCAGGTTTATGATGGTCTGGAGCGAGTTGTGTTTTACATCAGCAGAAGGATGCTCGACGCAGAGACAAGGTACCCTGAGATCGATAAGTTGTGCCTCTGCCTGTTTTTCACCTGCACCAAGCTGCGCCACATCTTGCTCTCGGCAGATATTATCATTATATGCAAATCAGATGTCATAAAGCACATGCTGTCGGCTCCCATGTTGAAAGGCCGACTCGGCAAATGGATGTTTGCATTATCGGAATTTGACATCCGGTACCAACCTGCGAAAGCGGTTAAGGGTCAGGCATTAGCCGACCTTATTGCTGAAAGGATCAACACTGATATATCAGCACTGTCTATACGAGCATGGGCTGTGTTTTTCGATGGAATGGTTTGTGATGATGGTTGCGGCATTGGCATTCTACTCGTGTCGCCCCGGGGGGCAACATATTCCTTCTCCATCAGGCTAGCTACCCCGTGCACCAACAACGTCGCCGAGTATGAGGCGATACGCAAGGGAATGGAGTTGCTCATAGAAGCTGGGGCAGAGGCAGTGGAAATTTTTGGAGACTCCAAATTGGTGATTTCCCAGCTCACGGAGGAATACAAGTGTGAGAGCGAGTCGCTCTTCCCATTATGGTTGCAATGCCGTGAGCTCATGGCACGGTTCCGGTACATAAACTTTAACTGGATCCCGCGATCGCAGAATACAGAGGCAAATGATCTCGCACAAATGGCTTCAGGCTACAAGGACGTAGCAGAGGGAACTGATGTTCAAGTACAGTTCCTGGAGACGGACGACTGGAGAGCCGATATCTTCAATTACTTGAAAGATTCGGCTCGGGGGGCACCTAAACGGATAAGGTACAAGGCCATGAAGTACGTGCTTATCGGGGACGACATGTTCTACAGGACCCTGGAAGGGTTGTTGCTCAAATGTCTAGGGCCAAGCGAGGCCAATCGGCTCCTGCACGAGGTACACGAAGGCGCCTGTGGAACTCACCAATCGGCTCACAAGATGAAATGGTTGATCAGGCGATCAGGGTTTTATTGGCCCACCATGCTTGAGGACTGTTTTAAGTACTACAAAGGGTGTCAAGCATGTCAGAAATTTGGAAAAATTCAGATGGTGCCCGCGTCAGCAATGAACCCCATCATCAAACCTTGGCCATTCCGAGGTTGGGGCATGGATATGATTGGCAAGATCAATCCTCCATCAAGCAAAGGCCACATGTGGATTTTGGCCATTACGGATTATTTCACTAAATGGGTTGAAGCCGTCCCTATGAAATCAGTGAGCTCAAAGGATGTTATCGATTTTGTGAAAGAACATGTTATTCATAGATTCGGGATTCCCCAAACGATCACGACCGATGGAGGTTCGGTCTTCACTTCTTACGAGTTTAGAGAGTTCTGTGAGGACACGGGAATTAAGCTGATCCGATCATCTCCATACTATGCTCAAGCAAATGGGCAAGCTGAAGCGTCCAACCAGAGCCTTATCAAGCTGATCAAGAGGAAGATCGATGAGCACCCTAGGCGTTGGCACGAGGTTTTGTCAGAGGCTTTATGGGCTTATCGCATGTCATGTCATGGAGCGATAAAAACCTCGCCATACCATCTAGTCTATGGACAAGAAGCCGTATTGCCCTGGGAAATTACGGCTGGATCGAGGCGTGTCACCTTTCAGAACGATCTAACGACTGAAGAATATACGGCCCTGATGAGTGACAGTGTTGAGGATTTAACTGAGCTTAGGCTGTGGTCGCTTGAGAAAATCAAAGAGAACAAGGCCAAGGTAGCTCGTGCATATAATAAGAAGGTGAGACCGAAGGAGTTCCACGTTGGCGATCTGGTATGGGAAGCTGTATTGCCATTGGGAACTAAGGATGCAGCATATGGTAAATGGTCTCCAAATTGGCACGGGCCATACAGGGTCGATCAAGTTTTAAGGGGAAACGCGTACATGCTTGAGGAACTGGATGGCGTAAAATTCCCAGTGGCTGTCAACGGGCAACACCTCAAGAAATATTTCCCAAGCATGTGGGATGATGGACACTGAAATATGGGGGCCGATACATGAAATCGGCCAATAAAGAAAATATATAGCCGATGCACAGTCATCGACTCTCACTACAACAACACCCCCCCTACAGCAACGCATGGATCTGTATCTAAACGCTCAAATAGCCGTTGCTAGCACATTTACCAACGACTTAGTATGCGTTGCGTTTTTGGGCGTTGCTAATACATAATGCAACACATATATACACGTTGGTAACCAATGGGTCAAGCGTTGCAAAGTTGCAACAGAGGTTAAGCAACGGCTATATCCGTTGGTACATAACAGATATAGATTCAATAACTTTATTTAAAGACAAATATTTTTCTGAATTTCTGGCTGCATTGCTTCAGAGGTGGTAGTATTTATATTTTGTCTCAAGAATAGAATATAGTTTTAAATATATGCATCAAATATATGACAACAAACACAAATAGAAAAATCTGAACGCATTGCATGAAGACAAATATTTATTTCCATTATTGGATTCATTATCAGATACATGGACATTAAATTAAGGGTACACCTCTTACAGCCTTGCTTCATTTTCTAACTAATCCTATATCTATTCCTTCTAATCTTCTGTCTTCTAATTGATAGAGCTGATATCTAAATATAGGAGTTCGTGTTGATCTTTCAAGCCTGCAAAAACAAAGTTGCAATTTCAGAATCAATGTGGCAAACAACAATTCAAGGAATATATGATTTCCACTATACTTTGTTGTTCTACTACTCATCATACGAAAATTTCGAAAGACATAAATATGAAACAGGGCATGCAAAGGACCGGTCAAATTATTTCTTTACTAGATAAACTGAATAGAGACCACAACTTTAAAAATTGTACGGTATAGGCATTTCATGTTGCATGTGAATACAGAGTAATGTATAATTGAAAATTAAACCAAAAGGCATGTAAATCTCGGTTGATGGTACCTTTATATTGGCATCTGCCAGCTGCTTGGAATTTGCAGGTAATCAGGAGAAGACACACCTATGATGTTCATCAATTTACTGCACCTACATACCTAAAATTAACTCTTGACAGTAGTTTGTTCCTTGGTACAGATCAAAGGCGGAATTTATTGAGCCGTAGATTCCATATAAAACGAAGCACAAACAAAGTACTTGTTCTCTACCTTCATATCCATTCAACACGCATATATAAGTATATAACGTCTTGTTTTATTAAACCTTCAGAAATGTCTTCATTGGTGTGTGTGGCCCAGGCTGCTCCTTTTGCAAAATGGTGAACAAGCAGCATGTCATATTGCCGCCCCAAATCCCGTCGATGTACTCGCAGAGAAAACCGCAGGAGAAACATGGTGCTATAATCTGTAACTATAAGAGACGAGAAATCAGATGCGGAGAAAACTTAAGTAGCTGTTGGGAGATAGAGAGTATAGTTCACCTATTTATTGACATCAATGGTTAGTTTTACGTACATTAAAAAGTAATTAATCGTCTGGAGAATCTGGAGGCATTAGTATCCTCCGATTAGTACACCCTACATACGATTAGTACATATATATATACTCCCTCCGGTCCATATTAATTGATTCAAATTTGTCTAGATTTGAATGAATCTAGACACTATTTAATATATAGGTTCATCTAAATTTTGACAAATCAAACTCAATTAATATGGATCGGAGGAAGTATCAAATTCAGAGACCTACTTTCGGTCCAATAAAATGATCTCTTATCTAGTACTCCAAAAAAATAAACGTCTAATCACATGTAAACAAAACTGGGGGCACAGTCGATTCAGTGATCGTCTGTAGCCGCACATCAACTCACGTACGGGCCTGGAAGAGGGGGAGCCGGATGACAACTCTCTACCTGCATGACGTACACCAGCGCGGCGCTGCGAGCACCGCCATACCCTACCGCGAGGCATGTCGGCGTCATCCTTTAGCAGCACCATATCAAGTCTCCAAGTCCTGCCACCACCGAACAGGATGAAGACGAAGGAAAAAGATGGACTTTGTGAGCCGCCACCAAAGTGATCCGGGGAAGATTGGGGGAGGACGATTCTGTTTAGATCCTAAGTTTCTGGAGGAGCGTGCGCGAGACGTGGGAAGTTAATTATAAGACGTGGCTAGGAAAAGGTGCGGTCGGCCTGACTTAATATGTTCTGGGCCAAATAAACAACGGATACACTGTGCAACGTTTATATTTGTATCTACCATTAAACTTCACAACACATGCTCAGGTCGTTGCTAAACATGTATTGCTATACATGGGTTCTCCTTGTAGTGTCTAGAGGTTCAAACTGTTACAAGCAGATGCCAGTTTACATAAACGAGCTACTGAAGAAATGCCTCGAAGGCGTGGAGGGCGTCAGCACGGACACGATCCACCTCGGCGATCACGGCTTCGTCATCTTCGTCCTTGCCCGTCACTAGCTGCTTGTTCAGGGCACGTATTTCTGCCAGATCGGTCTTCAGTTGAGCTTTGAGGCTTTCTGCTTCGTCTTGGGAGCGGGCGATGGATTCTTCCTTGTCACGAATGAGCTGTTTAGTCGCCCGGACCTTCTCTTCAAGATCTTCCAACTCCCTTTTCAAGGATGCGAGCTCGGCGGTACTGACAGAAGTGTCAGTTTTGGCATCCAGAGACGCCTTTTTCTCGTTGAGCTGCTGACATCTGTCTGCGATATTGGCCTTCAGTGGAAGTTGGGCGCGGCGCAGACTGATCCTCTCACGGGCTAACTTCACCCTTGACCCGAAGAAAGACAGAGTTACAACTGGCCAAAGCTTCACCTGCAATGCTACTGGGAGTTGGTCTTTTATTTCAGCAAGAACGCTCTTCACCTCCTCAGAACCCTCGATCAACTCTTCGATCGGGGAGGACAACAGGGTTTTAAGACGCTGGAATTGAGGTGGAACAGCCTTGGCTCGTGGTTCATCATCGGCAACAGAGGGAGTTGGTTCGATGGATTCAGGGTCGAACGTCAGCAAGCCTGAAATATCACAACCCTGGCAGCCCGAAAAAAAAAGCGTCAATACGCGTCCAACGTGTAAGGATGAGCCGAAAAAAGCTAACATACCTCTCCTAAGATCGAGGGGATAGCAGATGAGGAGACGATCGGTTTGTGTGTGGTTGCTGGTGGCTTGGCCAAAGTGGTAGCCGTTTCATCTGCACCTTCGGGGATTGCTGAATCCGGCTTGGCTAAAGGCATCGGCACTGCCCCAGCTTTCCCACTAGAAACGTCGGTCGTCTGCATTGAAGGTGTTTAGCCGATGTAAATGATGATGAATCGGCAGATAAAACGAAGCAAGTGGTAAGGGCATGAAGGGTGATGATTTTCGAAACCTCCTGGCTCGACGAAGAAGCTTGCAGTCCTTTGCGAGCTCTCTTGGGACCCACAGCTGGCCCCGCCTCGACTGGTGCTCGGGGGGCAGTAGGTTCAGGAACCGACCTTTTCCTGGAAGCCGATGGTGGTGAATCTGGCTGGCTCGGTGTGATGGTCCTCTCAGAATCTGTGGGGCCTAGTTCTCCTCGATTGGTCTGAGTGTCCTTGCTAGAGGTGTCTTCGACGGAAGCCTGTAAAAAAGGAGAACCAGTAAGCACGAGCATGTCTGCAAGAATGGAAGAATGAGAAGGATTGACCGAGACATGGATCAGCCTACATGCGAGCTTTCTGGAGAAGGGCTCCGGCTCCTCAAGGTCTTCCTGGCAGCTACCTTCCTCCCCATCGTTCTTGTCTTAGTTGGAACTCGAGGGGCAGCTGACTTAGGAGTTGCTTGGTTCTTGGAAGCCGATTGTGGTGTTATCGGCTGGTTCTGCATCATGACCTTTTTCAAAGGTGGCGAGTTTTTGCAGAAAAGAACCACAGGAGCTGGCGGAAAGAACTCGAAGGGAGAGCCATCACTGTGCGTAGGTTCAGGGCCATCTTGTTGCTGCAAAGAGAAAGAGTGGGTTAGTAGAAGAATCATTTGTGAGTTGCATCAAGAAAATTTACAAGTAGTGGTACCTGTTCCACGGGGATGTCATAGTCAGCATCGAGCTGTTTCAGCAACGGTCCCAGAGCTCTTCTGAAAGCATGAGTCTTCCACATCGCCCACCAGTTCTCAAAACCATAGGTTGATGAAGTGAAAATGAGGTTGTTGGGAATTGGGATGGTTAGAGCATCGAAGAAGGAGTAACACCTTTGACTGGTGAGAGGATCGGGCAGGTCAGCTCTGCTCTCTGTAAGATGGTGGAGAAAGAAATGGGGAGGTACTTGCCCAAGGCCAAATTGCCGAGCCACTACGACTGGCTGGTAGAACTCATATCCAGGCTTGATTATTCTATTGGATGTGCTCATGCCAACTGGAAGAAAGCAGGGACGGATCACAGTAGAAAACAACTGCCGAGTGCTGGTGTCATCGGCAAAGTTGTCTAGCCTGAAGGAGAGTGGATTTTCAAAATGTTCCGATTCTTCCGTGTAAGGAAAGAAGATAGGATTATCCAGGCCTTGGAAGAAAATGCTGAACCATTTAGATGATTCCTGAGGGGTCAGTTTACTACCTGGCAGTCTATACAAAGCTTGGCCATAGCTGGTGCATCGGATCTGCTTCCCTTTGACATCTGGAAAGGTGCAACTCGCCAAAAGGGGGAAGTTTGGGACGTGCTTTTGAAAATACAGCTGAGCCCATAGCTGAATGAACCACCAAGGACCACCTGTTTTGACTGCTATGCCAGAGAACAGCTTGACAGACATCAGCTGGAGATATCGATAGACCTCTCCAAGGAACAGTTTGCCGATGCCAAGTTGAGTGCCTTTGGCCAGTTCGTGGGCTAAGGAGAGATAATTCTTGGTTAGAGCCACGGAAGGGCCACAGAATATGAAATGTTCCAGCCAGAAGTTGAGAAAGGCTGTGTGTTCTTTCTCTGTGACAGGGCCCTTTGTTTTCATATGGCGTTGGAGGTAGGCACCCCAGTTCGTGCAGTCTGTTTTAGAAGACAGTTTGTAGGGGACTTTGGTCAGTTTAAAAGCAGAGGGGCTGGGTGATGTAACATCCAGACCAGTAATCATCACCACGTCTAAAAGGGTTGGTGACATGGGGCCATGACCGAACATGAAGCAGTTCAGAGCGTCAGACCAGAAGTAGCCGATGGTTTTTAGAAGATTCTCATGTTTCTCAAGGGGAGACAATGACAAATGCAAGGCGTCGGCTATTCCCGTGGTTTCCCATTGGGATTGGTAAGCTCTAGCTACCCTGCTGAACCAAGAGTCCCAATGTTCAGGGGGATTAGGCCAGGCTCGCAAGCAGTCGGCCCAAGAGTTTAAATCTAGGTCTTGGCTTATGAAGGGGATTCTGTTTGCTTCGCAAGAGATCAGATGGGCAGGACTAGATTCTGTGCGAGGGCCAAGACAGAGAGAATTTGGGAGAGAAGGATGCGGCAACAGGATGTCTGAAACCTAAAAAATTTAATGGTGGAATAAGGCATTAATTCAGGTGTTCGCCATTAATTCTAGCACCGCGTTCAGACTGCGAGGAGTAGGCGTACCTTCAGACCGGAGACCTCTGGGTTGGTGTTGGACGATTCCGCCATCTAGTTTGCTGGCGGAGATGGATCTATGCAGTTGGGGATCGAGAGTTCTTGTCGCTGTGAGCTCGATCTAGTCGGTGGGCAGTTGGAGATCTGGGTCGCCCTTTTTTGAAGAAGGTCGCAGTTTACCGTTTGAAACTGGAAAGTGGCCGCTCAGATTTGTCTAAGTATGCGACCAAGTTTTGACCTTGTCAACGTTTTTGGGAAAGCCGATGTGTTGTCATCGGCTCTTTGAGCTTTGACTTGGTTGGCTGTATGAGTGCAGTGTGGTGAAAGCCGATACAGTATTATCGGCTTCTGGAGCATCGACCTATTTTGACTATCGGCAAAATTGGGTCGAAAAAAGCAATCTTCGAGTTGGAAAAGCGATCTTCATTCATTTAAAAGACGATTATTTACAGTGGAGCTGATTGCTTACAAAAGGAAATCTACTACTACTACTAGTTCGTAATCTAGAGGCCGAGGTCGTCGCCGCTGTCTTCGCCGTCGCCTTGTTCGCTGTCATCAGCGCTGCTGCCGGCGTCGTCTTCGCTGCTGCTGCTGAAGATGCCAGCGGGGGCCTCCTCGTCCTCGTCGTCGTCTTCGGTGTCCTCGCTGGACCCGGCGCGGAAGCGCTTCACCGGTGGATACTCATCAGAGGAGGTGTCCTCCTCCGACTCCTCCTTCTCGTCGGAGGATTCGACGCCGTCCCAGGACATGGCGTCGTCGGTGCTGTCCGCCTCCAGTTCCCCATCGGCAAGGAACTGCAGGCCCTCCTCGCCATCGGTCAAGGACTCGTCGTCCTCGGACCAGGTGGCGAAATCCCAATCCCTCTCGTCCCACCATTGTGGGGCGAGAGCGTTGTACGCCGCCGTCGGCGGGTGCTCTGGCGTCGGCTCCCGGTCGCTCATTGTGTTGGAGGCTTGGGAGGACAGGCCAGATGAAGAAGAGGAGGCCATGGCGGAGAAAGAGGGTTTTTTGGCTGATGGAAGAAGATGGGGGTACAAACTGTTCAGATGAAGTTAAATAAGGGGAATAGTGGGAGGTGGTTCAATGCTATAGCGGTTTCCCAGAATGTGCTGCCGAAATTGTCAAATCATGCACTGCGGAGAAGTGGAGAAGACAGGGCATCATGATGAGGGGGTGGCGTGACGATTCTGTTCTGCAACGCATTCTGGCAACGCGTAACCCGATACAGAAAAAAAGAGGAGAAAAAACATCAGCAGAGTGGTTTTGGAATTATTATTGCCAAAACCAGGGGGGCATGTGTTATCGCCATATTTTGGCCAAAGGAGGAGATGGGCTGTAATCAAGTTGGGCTTGGAAGATACATATATACAACGTGTTGCTGAATCGGCCTTGTACGTGGATTTGGGCTAAATTGCCCGTGTATCTGTATATTGTAGTAGGTTACGTTTCGGTTTAGGTAAGAGATAGAGTTGTAGAGTTATTCCAAAGATAGAAAGTCTCCGGACTATAAATATGTACCTAAGGTTATTGAGAAAAGGAGGACGATCACGTTCACAACAAACACAATCTCGGCGCATCGCCACCCCTTGTTTCTAGGGTTTCTTTCGGGTAAGTGTCATGCTGCCTAGATCGCTTGCGATCTAGGCAGTATCTACTTATGCGTTATTTGGTGTTATTCGTACTGAAGCCTTGTTGATGGCGAGTAGCACTATTATCATAGATTTGTTTAGGCTAGCATCAGTACCTTTTTGCTATGATCGTTTGGTTATGCTACCTCTAGTTATCTCGCCGCCGTTGCACCTTTTCCCGGGTGTAAGGGTGGCATCTTGCTTGATCTTTATTTAAGTCGATTTGATCTGTTATAGTTGTGCCTTGTTCTCCAAGGTTTAGTTTGATATCCATATGATCAGGCCTTACAAACGGGTTGAACGATCCAGTAATATGTAAGATATGGTTTGCCAATCCGAGAGGAGTTGTTCCGGGAATTGACTTTACGTTGGTTTTTAGGCCTTCTCTAGGGTTAGTTTTCTATCATCTTTTGTATCTACCAGGCTCAACTACGTGTAGGATGTTCCAATTATGTGGTGAAAATGTTAAACTGTCGTAGATCGATTTGACTTGTATTGATGAAGCAAAACCCCATGTTATCGTAGATCTAATGCAGAACCATGGGATAATCGGCTCTAGGAGCCGATTCACAGGGAAACCTGAAAGCCGGTCACGGCTTGAATTTTACGTATGTTTGTTTGCCATGCAGGAAACCAATCGAAGCAATCTTTCACCTTTCTGATCAGGTATAGGTCAGGTGGCACGCCCTCGAACCAGCCAGGACGTGTGCCGGAGTTTTGCGGGCCGTTGCCCGAGGGACCAGGGCCCACCAGCAGTCCTGGGAGCCTCCCGGCTCTCCGTGTTGCCCGTCGCTGCTCGCCGGTGGGTTTTGGCAGGCAACAACTGCACGTACAGCACTTCCCATCTGGCTCTCCGCTAAATCAAGATAAATGGACAGAGGGATTGAAGGGATGTGTCGTCAAAGCAGCATGATTCGGTCAGCTCATCCTTGAATAAGATTAAGGTTCAAGTTACTATTTTTTTGGGGTCCTCTACTGTTTACCAGCTATCAGCTTAATTTCTTTCAAAAAAAAAACTATCAGCTTAATTTTACCACGTTTCAAAGAGATGGCATGTAAATTATTTAGAGACTTATCAACCTGGAGAGCTTCCAAGGAAAGGGAAGTTATTCCTTTTTGGTTTCACCCGAATTTCATAGATATTTCATGAACAATTGAGCTCTATATCAAAATTATCATTGTATTCACATCAGCCATATCTTTGCAACTTAATGGAGCTATTACTTATGCTTTTACCTACATGTAAGTATATAGTATTTTTGCTTTCCACTTCTTAGGTGTTGCTATCTATAAGAATTTTGTAAACAAAATTATCACTTGCAATAACATCAAAGCATGGTTTCACCTTTGTTGCGGACGGGCAACGATAGCTCCTAGGCCTAAATTTTTTAAGTTTAGATTTCTCGCAGCGTCCATAGATTCAATGTGGTACCGCAGCAACGCACGGACTTTGTGCTAGTAAAAGGAAAAAAGCCCAACGCCAACTGGGCCGGCCAAACTGGGCTTGCGTCCTGTGCGGCGCTAGCATCCCGTGCCGCCTGCGGGCAGCATATAGCATTCCCGTGCATGGTTATAGAGTCTGCGTGTAGCCCTCTGGTCATCTGGGCATTGGCCCATTTACTTGTTCGGTCGCGCGCTTATATGTACTGGTTAAGTTTGATATTTCATTTACGGTTTTCTTTCCGCGCATCTTCTTTCAGGAGTTTTGACGTCAGTTTACAAACAAATACAGGCACAACTATTTTTGTAGAATCCAATAATTCTTTAACGGCGAAAATAGTCAGAAAAATTGGGTAAATGTTTCAAGCAATCTTCTCCGTTCCATACAATTATGTTCATAACAAGATATATAAATTGAACAAAATAAAAAGATTGTTTGCAATAGTTCAAAGTGTTCATATAGTTGAAACAATTATTGTTGTAGTTCGGAACGTTCATAAAATGTACATATAGTTCAAAAAGAAATTGTCCGCAAGGTTAATAAAAAAATGATCCATACAGTTTAAAAGACCGTTCACCCGGTTCAATTTTTTTTGGCAAGGTTCAAAATATGTTCATGTAATTCAAAAAAATTGTCCGTGTGGTTCAAAAAATTATTCATGTAGTTCAAAAGAATGTTGACGAGGTTCGATAATTTGTTCATCTTGTTTAAAAAGTTGTTCATCCGATTCAAAAAAGTGTTGGCGTTTGAAAATATGTTCGTTTAGTTAAAAAAATGTTTGTGAGGTTAATAAGATTTAACAAATATTCACGAGTTCTAAAATTATTACGCAGAGTTCAAAAAATATAAACTAACTAGAAATAATATATAAAAATAGAAAGGAAAATTAAATCTGCCAAGATAGCCAGGTTGGCATGCACGTGCTGTCCCGAGCCCTAGCTGAGCAGCATCTGCCAAGATAGGCTTGGCTGTATGATCTTTCGTGATCCTGCTGGTGTAGGAAAGAGGAAGAGGCTGGCTTTCACATCATCGGTTAAGCGCATACTAGACACTTTGCCTATATGACACTATAGTTAATGAGGAAACATATTGGGTTGTATCTTAGCTAAGGCCTTTCTGGGTGGTTCTTAGCGATGTATCCTATGCACTTTGCCTATGTGATAGTATAGTTATAATGAAGAAAGAGATTGAGATTTTATTTTAGCTAAGAGAAAGTATAATAGAGTACAGTCGGCCGGCTATAGGAGATAAAATATTATAGTTTTGGTGAGATAAAGGAGAGAGAGGAGGAGAGAGTGCAAGCGGACTGCAAGTTAAGAGCTAGCTCTTGCACGTGCTCTTAGGTGCTTTATAAGAATGAAATATGAGCCACATATTGATTTAATAGTACACTTTTATAGCTAACTATTGTATGTGTCGACTGTAAAACTGGCTACAGATGACTTGGCACATTCTTATAGCCAACGGCAGGATATATTATTAAATTTTCTCTAAGAAACACCTCTTGCAAAAAACCATAGGCAAAAAACATGGTTAGTCCAATCAAACGCATACATGTCATCTAAATTATTAAATATAGATATTACCACTTAAGAAACAATGCATTGAAGGAGTTGTCTCTTAACATTTTATTTCTCATAGGATAATGTGTTAAGATACGTCCCATTGTGAAAGGCCTAAGAAACACCTTTTGCACGAAATCATAGGCAAAAAGCATGGTTAGGCTAATCAAATGCATACATGTCATCTAAATCATTAAATGTAGAGACACCACTTTAGAAATAATGCATCGGAGAAGTTGTCTCTTAACCTTTTATTTCTCCTAGGATAACGTGTTAAGATACACCCCATTGTGAAAGGCCTTAGACTAGTCACAATGGAGAGTATCATATAGTATTATCATGCATATGATACTAGTATATGATACAATCTCCACAATACATAGTATCATGTAGTAGTATCATAGTCTTAGTGTATTTATTGTTTTGTAGAATCTTAATGTAAAATTGTGTACAAGATTTATTTAGAATTAGTTTTTCTAGTTCTACATGCTATGATACCAGCACAATCTCTTTCATCATTAATTGCAATGACACATAAGCATTTTGCATGCATGTGTTGCATGATACCATCTATGATACCCTCATTGGGACTAGTCTTATCTCTCAAGGTTGAAATCGCTAGCCCATGATCACTGGCCTCGAGATTGAAGAAACAAGCACTTGGGGATCAGCCATGAAGGAGAGTTTAGCTGCAGGCCATACACATTAACCGATGGGTTCGCCAGTCTTCCACTGGAACCTTTGGTAGAGCAGCAGACAGAGATGCGATGATCACAGGGGAAAGATCGAGGAGGATATCCTGAATTCATCAGTGTCACTCCAGACCACCGGACCAGGATTGGCTGGCCTAGGTAGCAGCAGAGCAGACCTCTAGCTGAGCAGCATCTGAGTCAATCATGGGAGGTGCATGCACCTACGTCGTACTCTCCTTCTTTTCAGCGATTTGAATGTCTGTGCACTTTCATGGAAACGACAAGAACAACATTGCTGCAGCACCAAAGGATCATTTTCCCCTTCCTCAAACGAGCATTGCCTCCACCATGTAAGCCATGACTCAAGAGCCAGAGCCAAGCCAGGGATGGCTTTTTTATCCCTAGATAGGGTTGCATGCCTGCCCTGCGGCCACTCGCTAGCGCAGGACATGACTGGTATGCTGCGCGGATGCGAGTGGACGGCGATGCATGGCATGGTGACGGCAGTGGGTTAAGATCGGAGCAGGAGGTGTGTGTCGTTCTACGTGTAACGTGCAGTCGGGAACATCTAGATTGAGTCCCGGACGTATGTACTGGGCTGCTCAGCTAACTTCCGCATTGGGTCTCGCCAACTAGTAGTCGGTGATCGCCGCGAATGAACGAACGATCGGCGGTGGCCGGGCATGGCGCTGTCTGGTTTATCAAGCCGTACGTGGTTGACATGCCGCCGGTCCCGGCGCCGAGGAACAATAGTGGTGAGACCTATGTGTATGCATGCTCGTGGAGTCCAGTGTGCAGTGTCGTACTGCGGTCCTCCAATCGTCGGCCCGCTGGCAGTTCGCGTGAATGGGTGTGGAGATAAAGGTTGGATGAGAGTTGGCCTCATGGCTTTGAAGGGGTAGACTCATGCCGTACGTGTAATTACTAGCAGACAGTCACGCGGCCATAAGCGACACGCATGCCCTCAGAGCGGGAGGTGCAGATCTAAGGCCGGTCAAACAGAACCGGGGCCAGAGGCGGCCGCGGCGGGGGGGGGGGGGGGGCTAAAAGGTAAAGGGAAATGGAAATGGCAAGGGAGGGTTACGATTTCATCCACCACAATATTGAAAACAATAGTATGTACAATACTCTAGATAGAAGGAAAAGAAAGTGTTCAGGGCTGGACTGCCCGTGGCCAAACAACAGAGGCTAGGCGCATGCACCTGACATACGCGTAACAAGCTGAACGCCTGCATACTTTCATGGAAACGACAACAACATTTCTCCAGAACTGAAGGATCATTTGCCTCTTTCCTTAAACAAGCATTGCCTCCACCATCTCAGCCATGACTCATGACCTAGGGCCAGACTAGGGCTAGCTTTTTTATCCCTAGCTAGGGATGCCTGCCTGTCCTGCGGCAGCTCGCTGGAGTAGAACATGAGTGGTATGCTGCACGGATGCGAGTGGACGACGATGCATGGCATGGTGACAACGGCGGGTTCGAATCGGAGCAGGAGGTGTGTGTCGTTTTGTGTGTAACGTGCAGCGGAGAACATCTAGATTGAATCCCTAGACGTACGTACAGGAGTGCTCATCTAGCTTCCACACCGGGTCTCGCCAAATAGCAGTCGGTAATCGCCACACATGAACGAACAATCGAGGTGGTGTCGGTGGTGGCCTAGCGGGGCGTTGTCTGGTCGATCAATTCATATGTGGTTGACGCGCCGCCAGTCCCGGCGCTGGGGAACGGGAGTGGAGATAACTACGTGTATGCATGCTCGTGGAGTCCATCGTGCGGTGCGGTACTGCAGTCCTCCAGTCGCCGGCACACTGCCACTTCGCATCAATGGGTCTGTAGATAAAGGTTGGATGAGAGTTGGCCTTGTGGGTTTGAATGGATTGACTCATGCCGTACAAGTAACTACTAGCAGACAGTCATGCATCCACAAGCAACACACATGCCCTCGGAGCCAGAGGTGCAGAGCTGAGGCCGGTCACACTAGTACTGGAGCCAGAGGTGGCTGGGGAGGGGGGCGACAGTGGTCAAAAGAGAAAGGGAAATGGCAAGGTCAGGTTATGTTTTCATCCACCATAGTGCTTAAAACATTAGTACATACAGTACTCTAGATGGAAGGAAAAGGAAGTGTTTAGGCCTAGCATGCCCGCAGCCGAACAACATAGGCTAGGCGCATGCACCTGACCTGCGCATAAAGAGTTGAATGCTTGCACACTTTCATGAAAATAGAAACAACAACATTTCTGCAGCACCGAAGGATTATTTGCCTCCTTCCTCAAATGAGCATTGCCTCCACCATCTCAGCCATGACACATGACCTGGGGCCAGGCTAGGGCTGGCTTTTTTCCCTAGCTAGGGTTGCCTGCCGTGCGGTCATTCGCTGGCACATGACATGAGTGATACGCTGCACGGATGCGAGTGGACGACGACACATGGCATGGTGATAACAGTGGGTTCAGATTGGAGCAAGAGGTGTGTGTTGTTCTACATGGAACGCGTAGCTGGAAACATCTAGATTGAGTCCCAGGACGTACTTACGGAAGTGCTCAGCTAGCTTCCGCATCGGGTCTCGCCAGCTAGCAGTCGGTGCTCGCCGCAAACGAACAATCAAGATGGTATCGGCGGTGGCCAGGTGGAGCGATGTCTGGTCGATCGAGTCGTATGTGGTTGATGCACCACCAATCCCGGCGCCGAGGAACAAGAGTGGCGAGACCTACATGTATGCATGCTCGTGGATACCATCGTGTAGTGTGGTACTGCGGTCCTCCATTCGATGGCGCACTGCGAGTTCGCGTCAATGGGTGTGGACATAAAGGTTGGATGAGAGTTGGCATCATGCGTTTAAAGGGGTAGACTCATTCTATACGTGTAACTACTAGTAGACATTCACGCGGCCACAAGCGGCATGCATGCCCTCGGAGCCGGAGGTGCAGAGCTGAGGCTGGTCACACCAGAACTGGAGCCAGAGGCAGCAACGGTGGGGGGAACTGAAAATTGTCAAAAGGGAAAGGGAAATGGAAATGGCAAGGGCAGGTTACGATTTCATCCACCACAGTGCTGAAACATTAGTGCGTACAATACTCTAGATAGAAGGAAAAGAAAGTGTTCAGATCTGGCCTGCCGGCAATTGAACAACAGAGGCCAGGCGCATGCACCTGACCTACGCGTAACAAGCTGAACGCCTGCACACTTTCATGGAAATGGCAACAACAACATTTCTGCAGCACCGAAGGATCATTTGCCTCCTTCCTCAAACGAGCATTGCCTCCACCATCTCAGCCATGACTCATGACCCGGGGCCAGGCCAGGGCTGGCTTTTTTTATCCCTAGCTAGGGCTGCCTGCCCTGTGGCCGCTCGCTGGTGCAGGACATGAGTGGTACGCTGCGCGGATGCGAGTGGACGACGATGCATGGCATGGTGACAATGGCGAGTTCGGATCGGAGTAGTAGGGTGTGTCGTTCTACGTGTAACATGCAACCGTGAACATCTACATTGAGTCCATGGATGTACCTACGGGAGTGCTCAGCTAGATTCTGCATCGGTTCTTGCCTACTAGCAGTCGGTAATCGTCGTGAACGAATGGACAATCGAGGTGATGTCGGCAGTGGCTGTTGCAGCTCAGATCACTTTAGAGCTTCGTTGGGAGACTCCAAGAGAAAGGCATGGTGACAACGGTGGGTTCGGATCAGAGCAGGAGGTGTGTGTCGTTCTGCGTGTAACGTGCGTCCGAGAACATCTAGATTGAGTCCCTTGACATACGTATGGGAGTGCTTAGCTAGCTTCGGCATCGGGTCTCAGGGAAAGTCCAGTAGTTCCCCTAAAATATGTCCCCAATATCTCAAAATTTTAGACTCCCCTAAAATTATTCTCCCCTAAAAGTTTCCCAACTCCAGCATTTCCCCTAAAACATCTCCCCTATTCTATATTTTAAGATTTTTTGTAACTGCCATTTGAAAGCCAACGGCTAGTTTTTCAATGACTCCATTTCCAACGGCTATCTTTTTAACGGCTAGTTTTTCAACGACTCGATTTCCAACGGCTAGTTTTCAGATCTATATATACTTACCATCTCTCATATTTCTCACAACATTCTGATTCTGCCTCCTCTTCTACTTCACTTTCACCATCTCTCTTGCATCTCTCGAACACGAAATGAGTAACCGCAAAAGCTTGGTCCGGCAGTTTTGCGAAGATTCCTCGTCTGAAGACGAGGAACTCATGATGGTTGCAGTAATATCCGAGGAAGAATAGGCACGGTTTGATGCTCCACGCCATCGAGGTTCACTTCCAGGATGTCAATCACTTCACCGTGAATTTGCGGAACGCTTTCAGTGTCTCCACAAGGACTATTTTGCAGAGAATTGTACCTTCAACGCAGGGATGTTTCATAGAAGGTATGCAACTGGTGCAGTTTTAAATTTTCAGGCATACTAGTCTACCTTCATGTCTCATTTAAGTTTTTTATCGCAGGTTTAGAATGCATCGTCCTCTTTTTCTGAGAATAGCAAGAGATCTAGAGGCACATGATAGCTATTTTTCCATGAGAAGAAATTGTGTTGGTGTTCCTGGTTTACATCCATATCAAAAGTTGACCTCGGTATTCAGAATCCTATATTATGGGATATCAGCTGATCTTACCGATCAGTATTGTCGGCTAGCAAAATCCACCGCTTTAGATAACCTTAAAAGATTTGTGCGTGTTGTGATCGATGTATTTGGTGGTCTATACTTGAGATCTCCAAATGCTGAAGATACTGCTAGATTACTTGCAATTGGAGAACAAAGGGGGTTTCCTGGTATGTTTGGAAGCATCGACTGCATGCATTGGCAGTGGAAAAATTGCTCGAATGCACACAAAGGTTTTTTTGTTGGGCATAATCATGTACCCACAATCATTCTTGAAGCCGTTGCTTCACTAGATCTTTGGATATGGCATTCATTCTTCGGTTTACGAGGATCTCATAATGATATAAATGTTCTTCACCATTCACCTGTGTTTGCAAATCTAGCTAAAGGGCATGCTCCAAAAGTGAATTATACCATCAATGGACACAACTACAACATGGGTTATTACCTTGAAGATGGCATATATCCGCAATGGGCAACATTCGTGAAGACAATTCCTAATCCAACAACTGAGAAGAAGAAAAATTTCGCTCGATGTCAAGAAGCATGTCAGAAGGATAATGAACGAGCCTTTGGAGTTCTACAAGCTCGTTTTGCTATTGTACGTGGACTAGCAAGGTATTGGGATTTGGAGACACTCGAAGAAGTCATGACAGCTTGTATCATTCTGCATAACATGATAATAGAAGATGCGTGTGGAACCCATGTAGACTACCGCTTTGAGAACATGGGGGAACTAGTGACACCTTCTCACCAAGAGGCAACTACATTGACTCAGTTTCTTGAAGCTCACACTGAAATTCGAAACAAACAAGTGCATTGCCAGCGTCAAGTTGATCTGGTTGAGCATCTATAGTAGCTCTGTGGACAGATGTAGCTTCAATAGGTGGTAGTAATAATGTAGCCTATGTAAGTTTTAGATTTTGTAAGCGATGCATGTACCATTTCATACTTAATGCCAGCAATGATTTTAAACTACAGGTTACAACACATAGTTCAATATCCAAATGGTGGGAAGATAATACTGAGTATATATATTACAATACATAGTTTCACATCCAAATGGTGAGTACAAATTACAACAAGTTGCGATGTCGCTTCATGATCTGGCTCTTTCTTATTTTGTAGAATTCTTGTTCTTCATCCCCCATGCCAATAATGTACATGCTCATTATTCTGCTATCTTCCACTGTCGCCGTGCGTTCTTCTGCCATTCTCATGATTTGTATCTTTTCTTCTTCCAATGCAATCTTTTTTTCTTTATTGCAAGTTTATTTTTTCTTTTGCCAATCTTTCTTCTTCTCTATGCTTGTCCATTGAAATCATGAGCTCAAATCTCTCTTGTCTCTTTGACTCCCTATTCTCCAAGATCTCACCAAAAAAATCCATGGCACTATTATTACCTATATTGGAAGAACTGTTACCTCGTCGTAGTGCTTCTTTAGCCCGCTTGGAACCAATTGGCCTTTTCGTGGGAACATCTTTGGAGGGAGATGTAGCTTCATCCTCAAACACACTGTAAGATGACGAACCTAGAGTATCAAGGGAGGACATCTTCTGTTTTTTAAGTTTGGGCCGAGATTTCCACTTCTCGGTGTCTTTCAACTTCTCAAATCAATGCATCAATCCAAATGATTTCTTGAGATCACTAGCATACTTAGCAAGTGCTTGAGATAGCTGTAGTGATACATAAGCATTAGTACAACAAACATATGAACATATGCACCGATACATAAGCATTAGTACAAGCATATGTGTTACCTTATTGTCATGTGTCATCCCACTTTGGTTTCTATTGAGAACCTGATCATAACATGCACAAAACTTATTCACTTGTTCTTGAATAACAGCCCAACGATGTTGAAGCGAACCTTGTGTTCTATCCAAGTCTTCGGTCTTGTTGGCATGGAAGTAAGCATTTATTCTTTTCCAATAATAATCACGAGATTGGTCGACTCCTATGATGGGATCTTGAGTTATCTCGAGGTATGCATCACACAAAGTCAAGTCTTCAGCCTTGCTAAAAAAAACGTGGGGAAAAGCATAGATCTATTAAAGCACAAAGAGTATTTATGTAGACTCAAACCTAAGTGCCACCATGGCGTGCACGTTGCTTTCACACACATGGGGAGAGCAGAGATCTATTGAAGCACTTGAGTAGCAAGGTAGATCTACTTGATTACAAAACTCATGATCACAATATGATCATGCATAGAGAGAGAGATATGAACACATAGATACTGGTAGAGCCCTTAGCCTCGAGGAAGAACTACTCCCTCCTCATCATGAGAATCAGCAACGGTGATGGAGATGGTGGTGGAGATCGGTGGAGATGGCTCCGGGGGCACTTCCTCATCTCGGCAGGGTGCCGGAACAGAGACTTTCTGTCCCCCGAATCTCCCCTTCGGTGGCGGCGGCGCTATGGAGGTTTTCGTGGATTTCTTCTGGATCCTTTAGGGTTTTACCATCGGAGGATTCTTATAGGCGCAGGAATTAAGGTTGGTGGGGGTCCAGGGGACCACCCCCCTCCAGGAGCCTCCAGGGCTTGCCTGCGCCTAGGGGGGTTTGGCCACCCTATGGCCCCCCTCCGGCTTTGCTTTGTGGTTCTGTGTTGCTCCGGGAAAATAATAAATTTGGCTTTTGTCCCGTCTAATTCCGAGAATATTGATTTTCTGCCTTTCTGGAACCAAAAACAGAAGAAAACACGCAACTGGCACTGTGGCAACTTGTTAATAGGTTAGTTCCAGAAAAGATATAAAAACACCTCAAAGTATAGACAAAGCAAAGCAAAGTAGATAAAAAACAAGCATGGAGCATCAAAAATTATAGATACGTTTCCGACGTATCACCGGGAACATCTAGGTTGAGTCCCCGGACGTATGCTACGGGAGTGCTTAGCTAGCTTTTGCATCGGGTATCGCCAACTAGCAGTCGGTTCTCACCGCGAATGAATGAACGAACAATCAAGGTGGTGTCGGCGGTGGTCGGGCGGGACACTATCTAGTCGATCGAGTCATATGTGGTTCACGCGCCGCCAGTCCCGGCATCAGGGAACAAGAGTGGCGAGACATGCGTGTATGTATGCTCGTGGAGTCCATCGTGCGGTGAGGTACTGCGATCCTCCAGTCGTCGGCATGCTGCCAGTTCGCGTCAGTGGGTGTGGAGATAAAGGTTGGATGAGAGCTGGCCTCATGGGTTTGAAGGGGTAAACTCATGTCG
This sequence comes from Avena sativa, assembly GCA_916181665.1. Classification (NCBI taxonomy): domain Eukaryota; kingdom Viridiplantae; phylum Streptophyta; class Magnoliopsida; order Poales; family Poaceae; genus Avena; species Avena sativa. The sequence goes on along the minus strand of OV702282.1, from coordinate 441,818,360 downwards.
TAAGTGTAACTACTAGCAGACAGTCACGCGGCCACAAGAGACACGCATGCCCTTCGAGCAGGAGGTGCAGAGCTGAGGCCGGTCACATGGAATCGGAGCCAGAGGCGGCCAGGGTGGAGGGACCGAACGGTGGTAAAAAGGGAAAGGGAAATGGAAATGGCAACGACAGTTTACGATTTCATCTACCATAGTGCTAAAAATATTAGTACGTATAGTACTCTCGATAGAAGGGAAAGAAAGTGTGAAGGATTGGCCTGCCCACAACCGAACAACAGAGGCTAGGTGCATGCACCTGACCTGCGCATAACAAGCTGAACGCCTGTGCACTTTCATGGAAACGGCAACAAAAACATTTCTATAGCACCGAAGGATCATTTGCCTCCTTCAAACGAGCATTGCCTCCACCATCTCAGTCATGACTCATGACCCAGGGCCAGAGCTGGCTTTTTTATCCATATCTAGGGTTGCCCGCCTGCCCTGCGGCCGCTCCCTGGTGCAAGACATGAGTGGTGCGCTGCGTGGATGCGAGTGGACGGCGATGCATGGCATGGTGACAATGGTGGGTTTGAATCAGAGCAGGAGGTGTGTTTCGTTATGTGTGTAATGTATAGCCAGGAACATCTAGATTGAGTCCCCGGACGTACCTACGGGAGTGCTCAGCCAGCTTCCGCATCGGGTCTCGCCAACTAGCAGTCGGTGATCGCCGCGAACGAATGAACGAAGGATCAAGGTGGTGTTGGCAGTGGCTGGGTGGGGCCCAGTCTGGTCGGTCCAGTCATATGTGGTTGACGTGCCGCCAACCCTGATGCCGGGGAACAAGAGTGGCGAGACCTGAGTGTATGCATGATTGTGGAGTCCATCATGTGGTGCGCTACTGCGGTTCTCCAGTCGCCGGCATGCTGCCAGTTCGCGTCAATATGTGTGTGGAGATAAAGGTTGGATGAAAGCTGGCCTCGTGGGTTTGAAGGGGTAGACTCATGATGAACGTGTAACTACTAGCACACAGTAACGTGGCCACAATCGGCACGGATAACTGAGGCCGGTCACATCGAAACCGGAGCCACTGGCGTCCGAGGCGGGGGACCGAACAGTGGTCAAAAGGGAAAAGTAAATAGAAATGGCAAGGGCAGGTTACGATTTCATCCACCACAGTCCTAAAAACATTTGTACGTATAGTACTCTAGATAGAAGGGAAAGAAAGTGTTCAGGCCTGGCCTGCTCGCAGCCGAACAACAGAGGCTAGGCGCATGCACCTGACCTGCGTGTAACGATATGAACGCCTACACACTTCCATGGAAACGGTAACAACAACATTCCTACAACACTGAAGGATCATTTGCCTCCTTACTCAAATGAGCATTGCCTCCACCATCTCAGCCATGACTCATGACCTGGGGCCAGGCTAGGGTTGCATTTTTATCCTAGCTAGGGCTTCCCGCCTGCCCTGCAGCCGCTTCATGGCGTAGGACTGAAGGGTTTCGCGGCATAGTAAATCAAAATTTTCTACGGATGCGAACAGAGGGAAAGCCAAGATCTAATCTAGGAGATGCAATCAACGAGAGAGATTGGATTAGATCTTCATACCCTTGAAGATTCGCACAGCGGAACGTTCGTCGGAACGTGGGTGATGTAGTCGTACTCGCTTCTCCTCCTCGCGATCCGATCCGATCTAGCACCACAAGTGGCGGTGCCTCCGTGAGATGCACACGTGCAGCACCTCGACGTCTCCTCCTTCCTCGGACCAGCAAGTACGGTGGAGAGATAGATTGGATCTATAACACGACGGCGTGGTGTATATGGTGGAGAATTTCTGCTGCAGGGCTTCGCCTACAAACAGTCGGGAGGGAGAGAGGAGAGCTAGCAAGGCGGCTAGGGTTTGGAGGAGAGGTGTGGGGGGTTGGTGCGCCCCCACCCCTCTTTATATAGAGGGGGGCGCAGCCCTAGCCCCTCCCCCAAGCCTAAAGGATAAGGAGTGGGGGGCATGGACTCTCCCCTCTTCTAGAAACCCTATCTCTAGTTTAAACGATTTAAACTCTCTAGGATCGGCTGGGCCCTATGGGCCCTTGTGCCCCTGGCCCAATGCGGCCAGGACACTCCCTCATAGGCCCATGCCCCCTCCCGGAAGGTGGGGCCACGTTGGTCCCCTTCCAGAAGGTTCTAGAAGCTTCCGGTACAATACCGATTAACCCGGAACAATTCCGAACTCCAAAAACTGCACTGCCTTATATGAATCTTATTCTCCGGACCATTCCGGAACCTCTCGTAATGTCCCGGATCCCATCCAAGACTCCGAACAAAAATTCATAAACCAATTATCCAATCTATCCTAGCGTCGAGACACGTTAAGTGTGTGACCCTGCGGGTTCGAGAATATGCAGACATGATCTTCTATCAATAATCAACAGCGGGGTCTGGGCACCCATATTGACTCCCACACATTCATCGATGATCATATCGGATGAACCACGATGCCAGGATTCAATCAATCCCATATATATATTCCCTTCGTCTCGCGATATTTTACTTGCCCGAGATTCGATCGTCGGTACCGTCATACCTAGTTCAATCTCGTTCACAGCAAGTACTTTACTCGTTCCGTAATCCGATATCACTTTGTGATTAACTCCTTAACCACATGCTTGCAAGCGGTGTTGATATCGATTACCGAGTGGGCCCGAAGTATATCTCTCCGACTTGGGAGGGACAAATCCCATCTCGATACATACAACCCAACAGATACTTTCCGATCACCTGAGAGACACCTTTATGATCACCCTCTCATAGGATGACGTTTGATGACCTCAAAGCTTTCTTCCGATACCAGGGAGTTGTATTATCTCATGGTCTAAGGAATACAATATTTGACATAGGAAAAGCTACGCAAAGATGAACACGATGATACGATCTAATTGCTTCGCTTAGTTTGGGTCTGTCCATCATATCATTCTCCCAATGATATGATCTCATTATCAATTGACAACTCATGTCTATGGTTAGGAAACCTTAACCATCATTGATCAATGAGCTAGTCCTTAGAGGCGTACCAGGGACACGGTGTTGTTCACAAACCACACAAGTATTAATGTTTCCGCTTAATACAATTCTAGCATGGAATATAAACTTTATCATGAACAAGAATTATAATAATAACATCTTTATTATTGCCTCTAGGGCATAATTCCAACAGTCTCCCACTTGCACTAGAGTCAATAATCTAGTTTACATCTGGCAACAATCTCACACCCATGGCACTGAGGTGTTGATCATGTTTTACACGTGGAAGAAGTTTAGTCAATGGATCTGCGACATTAAGATCCGTATGTACTTTGCTAATCTTCAGATCTCCATCTGCTATATAATCTCGGATTATATGAAACTTGCGGTTGATATGCTTGGTCTTCGGATGATATCTTGGTTCCTTAGCGAGTGCTATGGCGCCAGTGTTGTCACACAATATCTCCAGTGGGTCCAATGCACTTGGAACCACGCCAAGCTCAGTGATGAAGTTTTTGATCCAAACTCCTTCACTTGACGCTTCTGCAGCAGCCATGTATTCCGCTTCCACTGTAGATCCCGCGATCACGCTTTGCTTGCGGCTTCTCCAGCTCACAGCTCCTCCATTCAAAATATAAACGTATCCTATCTGAGATTTGGAATCATCCTTGTCGGTGTCAAAACTAGCGTCGACGTAACCTTTTACGACAAGCTTTTCATCACCCCCATAGACTAAGAACATTTCTTTAGTCCTATTCAGGTACTTTAGGATGTTCTTCACGGCTGTCCAGTGTTCCACTCCTGGATCACTTTGATATCTGCTCGTCAAACTAAGAGCATTGGACACATCCGGTCTAGTACACAGCATGGCATACATGATGGAACCTATGGCCGAGGCATAAGGCACTTTGCTCATAGCTTCCCTATCATTTACCGTAGCTGGACACTGAGCCTTGCTCAATATCTTACCTGACAACATAGGCACTGAACCTTTCTTTGCCTTATCCATTCTGAACCTTTTCAGAACTTTGTCTAGGTATGTACTCTGGCTTAAAGCTATCAGGCGTCTTGTCTATCTCTATAGATTTTGATGCCCAATATATAAGCAGCTTCACCTAGGTCTTTCATTGAAAAACACTTGTCCAAATAACTCTTCACATCGTTAAGCATGTTGATGTCATTTCCAATAATCAATATGTCATCCACATATAGTACCAGAAACGTCACCGAGCTCCTACTCACTTTCTTGTAGAAACAAGCTTCGTAGCAATTTGGAACAAATCCAAAGCTCTTGATCACTTGATCAAAACAAAGGTTCCAAATCCGAGATGCTTGCTTCAGTCCATAAATGGAACGCTGAAGTTTGCATACTTTATCAGCATCCTTAGGATCGACAAAACCTTCGGGTTGCATCATATACAACTCTTCATCAATGTTGCCATTGAGGAAAGCAGTCTTGACATCCATCTGCCATATTTCATAATCATGAAACGCAGCAATTGCTAATAAAATCCGAATGGACTTAAACATCGCTACGGGAGAGAAAGTCTCATCGTAGTCAACACCTTGAACTTGTCGAAAAACTTTTGCGACAAGCCGTGCTTTATAGACGGTAACAGTACCATCCGCGTCCGTTTTCTTCTTGAAGATCCATTTGCACTCAATGGCCTTTCGGTCGCTAGGAGGGTCCACCAAAGTCCATACTTGGTTTTCGCTCATGGATCCCAATTCGGATTTCATGGCTTCCAGCCATTTCTCAGAGTCTGGGCTCATCATTGCTTCCTCATAGTTCGTAGGTTCACTGTCTTCTACTAACAAGACAGTCAAGACAGGGTTGCCGTACCACTCAGGAGGGGCACGCGACCTTGTCGACCTGCGACGTTCAGTAGCAGCATCGTCCGAAGCTTCATGATCCTTGTCATTAGCTTCCTCCATTGTTGGTGCAGGCGGCACTGGAACAATTTTAGGTGCTGCGCTACTCTCCAATTCAAGAGAAGGTTCAATAACCTCGTCTAGCTCTACTTTCCTCCCACTCACTTCTTTCGAGAGAAACTCCTTCTCAAGAAAGGAACCGTTCTTTGCGACAAACACTTTGCCTTCGGTTCTGTGATAGAAGGTATACCCAATAGTTTCCTTAGGGTATCCTATGAAGACGCATTTCTACGCTTTGGGTTCGAGCTTGTCCGGCATCAACTTCTTGACGTAAGCTTCGCATCCCCAAACTTTAAGAAACGACAACTTAGGTTTAGCACCAAACCACAGTCCATACGGTGTCGTCTCAATGGATTTAGATGGAGCCCTATTTAAAGTGAATGCAGCGGTTTCTAATGCATAACCCCAAAATGATAACGGCAAATCAGTAAGAGACATCATTGATCGGACCATATCTAATAGGGTTCGATTCCGGCGTTCAGACACACCATTGCGCTGTGGTGTTCCGGGTGGCGTGAGTTGTGAAACGATTCCACTTGCTTTAAGATGCGTGAGAAAATCATAACTCAAATATTCACCTCCACGATCGGATCGTAGAAACTTAATCTTTCTGTTATGATGGTTCTCCACTTCATTCTGAAATTCTTTGAACTTTTCAAATGTTTCAGATTTATGTTTCATTAAATAGATATACCCATATCTACTTAAGTCATCGGTAAAAGTGAGAAAATAGCGATATCCACCGCGCGTCGAAACACTCATCGGTATGTATGATTTCCAACAAGTACGTTGCTCGCTCCATCATACCGGAGAACGGGGTTTTGATCATCTTGCCCATGAGGCATGGTTCGCATGTGTCAAATGATTCAAAATCAAGAGACTCCAAAAGTCCATCAGAATGGAGTTTCTTCATGCGCTTTACACCAATATGACCTAGACGACAGTGCCACAAATAAGTAGTATTATCATTATCTACTTTGCATCTCTTAGCCTCCATGTTATGGATGTGTGTTTCATCCCTTTCGAGATTTAGAAGAAATAAACCATTCACAAGAGGTGCATGACCATAAAAGATGTTACTCATATAAATAGAACAACCATTAATCTCCGATTTAAATGAATAACCGTCTTGCAATAAACACGATCCAGAAATAATGTTCATGCTCAACGCAGGCACATAATAACATTTATTAAGGTTTAAAACTAATCCCGAAGGTAAAACTAAGGAGAGCGTGCCGACGGCCATCACATCAACTCTTGATCCGTTGCCAACACGCATCGTCACCTCATCCCTCGCAAGCCGCCGTCTATTCCGTAGCTCCTGTTTCGAGTTACAAATATTAGCAACTGAACAGGTATCAAATACCCAGGCACTACAACGAGGGCTAGTAAGGAAAACATCAATAACATGTATATCAAATATACCTTTGATGGTGCCAGCCTTCTTGTCCGCTAAGTACTTCGGACAGTTGCGCTTCCAGTGACCCTTGTCCTTGCAATAGAAGCACTCAGTGTCGGGCTTAGGACCAGACTTGAGCTTCTTCTCAGCAGGGGCATTGCGCTTGCCGCCGCCCTTCTTGAAGGGCTTCTTTGCTCCCTTACCTTTCTTAAAGGAGGGTTTGTTGACCATCAACACATGATTATCCTTCTTGATGTCCACCTCCGTAGCCTTCAGCTTTGCGAAGAGCTCGGTGATCGTATCAGTGGAGCCAATCTGATTATGAGTCACTACAAAACTTTTGTAGCTGGGAGGGAGTGATTGCAGAACCCTGTCAATCTTGAGCTCCTCTGGAATCGTGCATTCCAGTTGCTCAAGGCGTTGAGTGTAGCCCGACATCTTTATGGCGTGCTCACTAACGGAACTCCCTTCCTCCATCTTGCAGTTAAAGAACTTCTCAGAGATCTCATATCTCTCAGAACGGGCCTGAGTCTGAAACATGGTTTTCAGCTCCTCGAGAATCTCAAAGGGCCCGGGATAGGTTTCAAAACGATTTTGAAGTTCCGGTTCCATAGCAAACAACATGGTGCTCTTAATCACACCATAATCATCTTTGCGCGACTGATAGACAGCTTTCTCATCAGCCGGCGCAGTTGCAGCAGGGGGGTCACCTAACGCTTTCCCAAGGACATAGTCCTTTTGTCCGCCAGACAGAATGATTCTTAGATTGCGGAACCAATTGGTGAAGTTAGACCCATTGGTTTCTAAGCTTTTCCTTCTCAGCAAAAACGTTGAAGTTGAAGTTGGATTTGGCCATGTGATCTACAGTATTTGCAAGTACAATTTAGACTATGTTCATGATAAATAGTTCAACTTAATCAAATTACTAGATGAACTCCCACTAAATTCAACATCCCTCAAGTTGTTTAGTGAACACGATCCAAATTCACCACACCTAATCCGATCATCACGAGAAGAGATGTGGTTTCAATGGTGGACAACAAGGTGTCGATCATATCATTCATATGACTCATGCTTAACCTTTCGGTTCTTGTGTTCCGAGGCCATGTCTGTACAAGCTAGGCTCGTCAAGTTAGACCCAAGTATTTCCGCGTGTGCAAAACTGGCTTGCACCCGTTGTATGTGAGCGTAGAGTCTATAGCACCCGATCATCACGTGATGCTTGGACACGACGAACTTTCGCAACGGTGCATACTTGGGGAGAACACAGTTTTTATCTTGATCTTTAAGTGAGGAATCATCTTATAATGCTACTGTCGCGATCTAAGCATAATAAGATACATAAAAGGATAAACATCACATGCATATAACTTTATGTGACATGGTATAGCCAATCTTCGCGCAATGATCTCCATCTTGTGCGTTCCGGCATGATCTCCATCACTCCACCATGATTGCCTCCACCACGAATAGCAACTACAACTATTGCTAACTACTTAGCGATAAAGTAAAGCTATTACATGGCGTATAAGAAGTTGACTCGCAGGTCATACACAATTATAAAGACAACCATATGGCTCCTGCCGGTTGTGTACTCATCGACATGCAAGTCGTGAAACATTACAAAACATGATCATCGCATACAATATACACATCACATCTTGGGCCATACCATATCACAGAAAACACTCCCTGGAAAAACAAGTTAGACGCCTCTACTTTGTTGTTGCATGTTTTACGTGGCTTATGGGAGTAGATGCTAAGAACGATTCTTACCTACGGAAAGCCACAACGGTGATATTATGGTTGCCAAACTCCGGTGTTAATCCCATGACAACTATAGTGAGAGAAACTGACATCCACCAGCCGCATGTGTGGTACAAGCCACACGTCAAGTGCGGAGCCGGTCTCGCGAACGACGTCGCGTAAGGTTGGCCTGGACCGCTTCAATCTCACTATCCCGCGTCATAAGAAGAACACAAACAAGAGGCTTGCAACAGAAAACATCAACGCCCGCAACAACCATGTTGCGTTCTACTCGTGAAACACATCTACGCATAGATCTAGCTCTGATACCACTGAAGGGTTTCGCGGCATAGTAAATCAAAATTTTCTACGGATGCGAACAGAGGGAAAGCCAAGATCTAATCTAGGAGATGCAATCAACGAGAGAGATTGGATTAGATCTTCATACCCTTGAAGATTCGCACAGCGGAACGTTCGTCGGAACGTGGGTGATGTAGTCGTACTCGCTTCTCCTCCTCGCGATCCGATCCGATCTAGCACCACAAGTGGCGGTGCCTCCGTGAGATGCACACGTGCAGCACCTCGACGTCTCCTCCTTCCTCGGACCAGCAAGTATGGTGGAGAGATAGATTGGATCTATAACACGACGGCGTGGTGTATATGGTGGAGAATTTCTGCTGCAGGGCTTCGCCTACAAACAGTCGGGAGGGAGAGAGGAGAGCTAGCAAGGTGGCTAGGGTTTGGAGGAGAGGTGTGGGGGGTTGGTGCGCCCCCACCCCTCTTTATATAGAGGGGGGGCGCATCCCTAGCCCCTCCCCCAAGCCCAAAGGATAAGGAGTGGGGGGCATGGACTCTCCCCTCTTCTAGAAACCCTATCTCTAGTTTAAACGATTTAAACTCTCTAGGATCGGCTGGGCCCTATGGGGCCTTGTGCCCCTGGCCCAATGCGGCCAGGACACTCCCTCATAGGCCCATGCCCCCTCCCAGAAGGTGGGGCCACGTTGGTCCCCTTCCGGAAGGTTCTAGAAGCTTCCGGTACAATACCGATTAACCCGGAACAATTCCGAACTCCAAAAACTGCACTGCCTTATATGAATCTTATTCTCCGGACCATTCCGGAACCTCTCGTAATGTCCCGGATCCCATCCAAGACTCCGAACAAAAATTCATAAACCAATTATCCAATCTATCCTAGCGTCGAGACACGTTAAGTGTGTGACCCTGCGGGTTCGAGAATATGCAGACATGATCTTCTATCAATAATCAACAGCGGGGTCTGGGCACCCATATTGACTCCCACACATTCATTGATGATCATATCGGATGAACCACGATGCCAGGATTCAATCAATCCCATATATATATTCCCTTCGTCTCGCGATATTTTACTTGCCCGAGATTCGATCGTCGGTACCGTCATACCTAGTTCAATCTCGTTCACAGCAAGTACTTTACTCGTTCCGTAATCCGATATCACTTTGTGATTAACTCCTTAACCACATGCTTGCAAGCGGTGTTGATATCGATTACCGAGTGGGCCCGAAGTATATCTCTCCGACTTGGGAGGGACAAATCCCATCTCGATACATACAACCCAACAGATACTTTCCGATCACCTGAGAGACACCTTTATGATCACCCTCTCATAGGATGACGTTTGATGACCTCAAAGCTTTCTTCCGATACTAGGGAGTTGTATTATCTCATGGTCTAAGGAATACAATATTTGACATAGGAAAAGCTACGCAAAGATGAACACGATGATACGATCTAATTGCTTCGCTTAGTTTGGGTCTGTTCATCATATCATTCTCCCAATGATATGATCTCATTATCAATTGACAACTCATGTCTATGGTTAGAAAACCTTAACCATCATTGATCAATGAGCTAGTCCTTAGAGGCGTACCAGGGACACGGTGTTGTTCACAAACCACACAAGTATTAATGTTTCCGCTTAATACAATTCTAGCATGGAATATAAACTTTATCATAAACAAGAATTATAATAATAACATCTTTATTATTGCCTCTAGGGCATAATTCCAACAAGGACATGAGTGGTACGCTGCGCGGATGCGAGTGGACTGCGATGCATGGCATGCTGACAACGGTGGGTTCGGATTGGAGCAGGAGGTGTGTGTCGTTATGCGTGTAACGTGCAGCCAGGAACATCTAGATTGAGTCGATGGACATGCGTACGGGAGTGATCATCTAGCTTCCGCATCGGTTCTCGCCAACTAGCAGTCGGTGACCACCGCAAACGAACAAACGAACGATCAAGGTGGTGTCGGCGGTGGCTGGGCGAGGCGCTGTCTAGTCGATTGAGTCGTATGTGGTTCACGCGCCGCCAGTCCTGGCGGCCGGGAACAAGAGTGGAGAGACCTGCGTGTATGCATGCTCGTGGAGTCCATCATGCGGTGCGGTCCTCCAGTCGCCGACACGCTGCTAATTCGTGTCAATGGGTGTGGATATAACGGTTGGATGAGAGATGGCCTCGTGGGTTTGAAGGGTAGACTCATACCGTACGTGTAACTACTAGCAGACAGTCACGCGGCCACAAGCGACCCGCATGCCCCAGAGCCGGATGTGCAGAGCTAAAGCCGGTCCCACTAGAACCAAAGCTAGAGGCGGCCGGGGCAGGAGGGGGCGAATAGTGGTCAAAAGGGAAAGAGAAATGGAAATGTCAAGGACAGGTTACGATTTCATCCACCACAGTGCTAAAAACATTAGTACGTACAATACTCAAGATAGAAGAGAAAGAAAGTGTTTAGGCCTGGCCTACCCACATCCGAACAACAGAGGCTAGGCGCATGCACCTGACCTACGCGTAACGAGTTGAACGCCTGCGCACTTTCATGGAAATGGCAACAAACAAACGTCTACAGCACAAAGGTTCATTTGCCTCTTTCCTCACACGAGCCAACTTGGGCAACTCCAACGGCCCGATCTGATTCGGTCCGTTTGTTTGCAGGGACAACACATGGACTGGGACCGGCCCACTTTGAGGGGTTTAGTGTACCAAACGCCCCTCTCCCGGCAAAACAGAATTGAAAGAAAAATTGGAAAATACTAGTAATATTAATTATATATACGAGTTCCGGTTAAGGGCACGTCCAAAGTACATAAAAAGAAAAAATACCTTCTATACTACAGGGTGCATCACACGGGTTAGCTAGGGGACTCCGGCGGCGCACCTCACGCCACGGTGGCCTTGTAATCATCGTCCTCGGTCTTGATGGACCAGGGCAGCGGCCACACCATTGCGGGAGCGGGCGATGTAGGCGCGGGAAGTGAAGGCATCGGCAGTGCAGGCAAGGCCGAAGGCGAGGGGCACCGAGGCTCTTCCGTCCCGCAAGCCACGACTCGTGGAGGGCCTGCGTGGTGCCATCCCACTTGCGCTCCTCTTCGAGCTCGTCCATCTCCTTCATCATCCTGCCACGGCCCCGACGCGGCGGCTCGTCTGCCTCCTCCTTGACGGAGACCAGTGGGAACTGCTGGCCAGCAGTCCCGGGCTCACCGAACGGCCACACCTCCGAGGCCACGGTGTCGGCTCCCCGGTACCTCGACCAGTCTGGCACCCCAGGTTGCACACGATACGTTGGACTGAAGTAGGTGTTGTCAGTGTTGCCGTCCTCGTCCTCATCGCCAGAGTCCTCTAGGTAATCCTTGTCGAAGTCATTGAGTACAAGTGACACGCATTCCCTCGGAGCCGGAGGTGCAGAGCTAAGAGCATCCCTAGCGCGGGCCGCATATGCACTGTTCATGTCCGTGTTGATGTCTACGGATAGTGCGGCCCAAAAACAAGATCCCAGCGGGAGGGCGCATACGGTCCACAGGCCCCAGACAGGCGCATTCGTGGCCAAAATCTGGGGTGTGTTTGCGCTCGCTCGTGTCCATCCATCCGCCCTGGCCCACATGGCAGTGACATGCAACTGCGCCCTGCGCTGCCAATTAATGTCGGTCGCTAAACCGTCTATGCCAGCCATCTACATCTTCATCGCTTATCTGTCTGCGGCTGCTCCTCCTCGTTGACCACGCCCTTGCCGCGCCTTGTACCAATTTTCCGCGCCTTCTACTGATTTTCTGCCTTCCCCCTTTGTCCTTTGTCGGCTATATGAAGGCGAGCTTATTCTCGCCTCACCATCACCGATTGCCCGCCACACACCCCCTCACCATCATGTACTCCGGCCCTTACTGGATCCACTAATGGGAGGCACGCGCCTTGTACAAGGCAAACTATCCGGCGCCGCCGCACTGGGTCTGCCCCAACGGGTGGGAGTTGAGCAGAGGTGGCATCCCGATTTCACCGCTATCGCGCGGTGAGGCACTTCAGGCGGCCATCATGCACGAGTGGGCGTAGCGGTTCACGTCGGTTCACACCAAAGTTTCTTTGTCTCGCACATAAATTACTTTGTTGGGCACCAAAGTTGGTTTGTTAGACATCAAAGTTTCCTCGTCGGGCACGGAAGTTGGTCTTCCGCGCACAAAACTTGCCTCGTCGAGCACCAAAGTTGCCTCGTGAACACCAACATTGCTTAGTCAAGGCACAAATTTCCTCGTCGGGCTTCGAAGTTGCCTCATCGGACACCAAAGTTACTTTGTCAAGCACCAAAGTAACCTCGTCAGGCACAGAAGTTACCTTGTGGGGCACCAACTGGCCTTGCCGGGCACCAAAGTTTCCTCATCGAGCACCAACCTTTCTCATTTGGGCACAAGTTGCCTCTCTAAGAATCGAGTAGCCTCGTCGGGCACAGAAGTTGCATCATCGGGCACCAAGTGGCCTCGTCGGGCACCAAAGTTGCTTCATCAAGCAGCAACATTTCTCAGTTGAGCACAAGTTGCCTCATCAGTCTCCAAAGTTACCTCATCGGTCACCAAAGTTACTTCATCGGGTACCAAAGTTACTTTGTCTCGCACATAAATTATTACTACACACCAAAGTTGCTCTGTCGGGCACTAAATTAGCCTCGTGTGACACAGAAGTTGCCTCGTCAGGCACCAAGTGGCCTCGTCGAGCACCAACATTATTGCTCAGTCGGGCACCAAAGTTGCCTTTTCTCGCGGATAAATTACTTTGCTAGGCATGGGAGTTGGTTTATCGGGCACCGAAGTTGCCTCGTCGGGCATCGAAGTTTCTCTGTCGTACATCGAGGTTGCCTCGTCGGGCACCAAAGTTAACTCGTCGAATACCAACATTGATCTACTAGGACACAAATTGCCTCGCCGGGCTCTTAAGTTGCCTCATCGGGCACCAAAGTTACTTTGTCGAGTACCAAAGTTTCTTTGTCACGCACATAAATTAGTTCACACCATAGTTTCTTTGTCGCACACCAAAGTAGCCTCGTTGGGCACATATTTGCATCGTCGAGCACCAAGGTTGCTGTTGAGTGCAATTATGATGCATATTTAAGCATACAAATTACTCATATTGTCACTCATCTCATGTTCCTTATAGTTGCAACTATTCCTATTATGCATGATTACCGTTTCCTATTATATTCTCAGAGGTTGCCTTGTCGGGCACCAAAGTTGCCTCGTCGAGCACGAACATTGCACAACCGTGCATAAGTTGCCTCGCCGCGCTCCGAAGTTGCCTCATCGGGCACTAAAGTTGCCTCGTCGGTCACCAAAGTTGCCACGCCGAATAGCATTGTTCAGTCAGAGAACAAGTTGTCTCGTTGAGCTCCAAAGTTGTCTCATCGGACACCAAAGTTACTTCGTCAGGTACCAAAGTTGCTTTGTATCGCACATAAATCACTTTGCACCAAAGTTGGTTTGTCGGGCACCATAGTTGCCTTGTTAGGCACTAAAGTTGCGTCATCTGGCACCAAAGTTGCCTCGTCAAACACCAAAGTTGTCTCTTCGGGCACCAAAGTTGCCTCGTTTTGTATCAAAGCTGGTTTGTTGGGAACCAAGTTGCCTCGTCTTGCATCAAAGTTGGTTTGTCGGGAACAAGTTGCCTCGCCGGGAACCGAGTAGCCTGGTTGGGCATAGAAGTTGCCTCGCCGGGCACCAAAGTAGCTTTAGTCGGGCACTAGTTGCATCGTCGGGCATCGAAGTTTCTTTGTGTCACACATAAATTACTTGGTTGGATACTAAAGTTGATTTGTCGGGTACCAAATTGGCTTGTCGGGAACCTATGTTGCTTCGTCGGATAGGCAACTTCATTATGGTAGCACCAGTCAACCATGGATAGGCAACTTCACTATAGCACCAAACAACTTCACCGTAGCACCAACTTCGCACTAAGAATAGACATCTTCACAGCAATGGTTGGCAACTTCACCACACTAGGTAGACAATTTAACAAACAAAACTAGGCACCTTTGCTACAAATGCGAGCCAATTTTCATGATAGGAATAGAAAACTATACATAGACGGGTCAATAACTGTGGTACATCGAGAGGCAACTTTACAACAAGAATGTACAACTTCAGAACCGTTCAATAACTTCACAACACCGGTACACAATTTTTATTCCTAAAACGTCGGGGAAAAATTTTCACCACAGATGTTAAGGCAACAAATAGTTCAAAAACAATCGGCAACTTTCAGAACAACTAAAATCAACTTAGCAACTCAATAACAACAGCAACATGGTAAATTTAAAATCATCCAGGCAACTTAATCATAATTTAGACAAATTCATGTATTGTTGACAACTTGATCAAGGTGGCGGGCAAACTAAGTCAACTCAGTTGCCAGCGCCGCGGTGACAACCACCGGCCATCCCTTGGAAGTTGGAACCCGGTACGCGGGTGCAAAGAAGTCAAAAAACACAATGCAAATGCTGCCTATAATGACCACGATGAACAAGACCTACGACTACGATCGACTAGATGGTATCCGTGGGAGTACATACACCTAGCTTTTCCTACCTATCTAGTCTAGCATAGATATTAGTTGATCTGCACCAATACTCCTTTTTTCCTATGTATACACCATCTGCGAGCCAACATGGAGAGCGGCAAATAAGAAGAAGACTGACAAAGGTAATCCAGCAAGGAGAGCAATGCACGCCACAAGATTGTGCTGTTTGTCTTTGATCCCGGCAACCTGATCACATATGTAGGGATACACGGCTAAAGCGACGACGGCGAAGGTGACGGCGCTGCAGAGGTATAACAAGCAGTTGCGCCAGCCACACTGCAACTGGAGAAGAGGCTTCGCTGCCGCTGCCGCCGCTGCGTCGCCACCAGCAGCAGCGTTAGGGCTTCCGAGGGGCGATGCGGCAAGCCTTCTGGGGTTCTCGATGTCAGCATCAGGGCCCATTGCTTATTATGTTGGGCGATCTCTAGGTCTCGATTTTGTGTCACGGGGGCTCGACTGATTGTTGGGAGATCGAGGTCGAAATCGAGATCGATTGTGCGTGATCCGGAAGGTAGTTGCAGCGGACCTAGTTATAGGCCGGGGGTCCATCTTTAGCACGTATACTCAGTATACTATATACTATACGTTTAGGTCGGCCGGTCGGTCTCTCTCCGATTCTGTTCGTTAAAGGATCTGGATATCTCAAAACAAAAGGATCCGGATCGTCTTTGGTTCCAGTACGGCTTATAGCAGTCTCCCTCGGACTACTAAGAGCATCCCCACTCGTTTCCGGATACGGCCCGAAAACCTCGGACATATTTGGAAGAAAAATTGGTCTAGGAACGCCTCCTAGGAGGCGTTTTTTGTAAATTCAGATGAAAGAACGTCATGTAAATGGCCTCCTAGAATGTTAGTGAAGATGCTCTAAGTGATTTTGCTCAAACAACCAGCTCAGCCTCTGAAATTTTACGGTGTTTCCCTTAAAATTTTCATGATTTTCGAAAATAAATTTTCTCAGCTCGCGACCCACTAGGAGCCGAGCTACATGCGGTTATGGAGGGTTTATCTCTGGCTCTACATTGGAGCAATCTGCCCTTGTTGATTGAAGCTTGACTGTTTGGAGATTGTGAAGTTGCTGGAGAACAAAGATGTACAGCTATGTTTATGTGTCTATGATGGGCTTGTTGGAGATATGCCCAAGAGGCAATAATAAAGTGGTTATTATCATATCTTCACACTTATGATAAATGTTTACATACCATGCTATAATTGTATTAACCGGAAACATTAATACTTGTGTGATTTGTAAACTAAAATAAGAGTCCCTAGTAAAGCCTCTTGTTAAACTAGCTTGTTGGTTAATATATGATCATGGTTTCCTGATCATGAACATAGAGATGTTATTAACAACAGGATCATATCATTAGGAGAATGATGTGATGGACATACTCCTATAGATAAGCGTAGCATAAAGATCAAGTCATTTCATTAGTTCAATTGCTATATGCTTTCTGATACATAGTAACCTAATTCCTTCGACCATGAGATCATGCATATCACCTTTACCGGATGGATGCTTTGATGTCATCAAACACCACACCGTAACAGGATGGCTATAAAGGTGGCATTAAGTGTTCGGAAAGTATTGGTTGAAACACATGGATCAAGAGTGGGATTTGTCCATCCATATGACGGATAGATATACTCTGGGCCCTCTCGGTGGAATATCATCCAATTGGCTTGCAAGCATGTGACTGGGTCACAAGGGATCACATATCACGGGAACGAGAAAAGAGTACTTATCGGTAACGAGGTTGAACTAGGTATGCAGAGATACCGACGATCATAACCTCGGATAAGTAAACTATCGTGAGACAAAGGGAAATTGGTATTGTATGTAAGTGGTTCATTCGATCGCAAAGTAATCGTAGAAATATGTGGGAGTCATATGAATTTCCAGATTCCTCTATTGGTTATTGTTCGGAGAAGTGTCTCGATCATGTCCGCATAATTCACGAACCGTAGGGAGACACACTTAAGGATTCGACGTTGTTTGAGTAGTTATGGTATTATGAGAAAGAGACTGAATGTTGTTCGGAGTCTCGGATGGGATCCGGGATATCACGAGGTGATCCGGAATGGTCCGGAGAATAAGATTCATATAAGGAAAGTCCCGTTTCGGAGTTCGGGAATGATTCCGGTGTTTTCATCGGGAATGTTCTAGAAGGTTCCGGATTGTCCGGCACTCCGGGGGGGGAGGGTACATGAGTGTGTCATTGAATGATTGCATCATGTACTAAGTGTTCTTGCTGTTCCAAAAACATGAAAGTCAAATTGCCAGTTTGAAAGTCAAACGGCTAAAACAGGAAACTGTGGGAAACAAGCAAGAGGAGTTGGAACCAACTTGGAGGAGGAGTCCCACTCCTCTAAGCCGGCGCCCAGCCCAAGGCCGACTTGGGGAGGGACTCCCCTCCCCTGGCCGCGCCTCCCCACCCATAAAAGGAGGGGCAGGGCTCCCCTCCTAGAACACACAAGTTCCTATCCTCTAATCTCCGGTTTAGAGCCGTTTTGGTTTAGAGCTTCTAATTGCTCTAGCCTGCGGTTTAGAGCCTTCTAATTGGTGTGTCTAATCTCTAGACCACTAATAGCCCTCTCTCATACTCCACCATACTCGCTCCGGCTTAAGGCGAAGCCCTGCGGGATTTCCCCTCTACTTCCGGTACCACGCCGTTGTGCTGCCGGAATCGCGAGGAGAGTGCTACAACCTCCGCTGCCTGCTGGAACAAGGGAGAGGAAGGTCTTCGTCGAGTACCGAACGTGTGACCGACTGCGGGAGCGCTGCCGGAACGTGGCGCCGGAAGGATCGTCTACACGATCTTGAGATCGGAAAGAGTACGACTACATCACCCACGAGAATCTGCTCTCGTTAACCGCTTTGGAATCTTCGAGGGTAAGTTCCTCTATCGACTCGTTGCTACAATCTAGTAGATAGATCTTGGCTTGTTTGTTTGTATGCGATAGAAATTTTTTGTTTTCCATGCTACGAACCCCTACAGTGGTATCAGAGCCGTGTCTATATGTAGATCTGTTGCACGAGTAGAACACAATGGTCATTGTGGGCGTTGATGCTTTTATTGTCGATTGCTTTTTGTGTACTTTGCATCTTGCGGTATGTTGGGATGAAGCGGCCCGGGCTAACCTTACATGACATCGTTTATGAGACTTGCTCCATGCTTGACATGCAACTTGTATTGCATAAGTGGCTTTGCGGGTGCCTGTTTCTCCTAGCATAGTTAAGATCCAATTTACAACGGGTGATTAACAATACTAGTATCAATGTTGTGGTTCTTGTTCGTAAGTTAGAACGACACTTATTGAAAGCCCCAAACCACGTAAAATATGCAAAGAAAGTAGAGGCGTCTAACTTTGTTTTGCAGGGGTGTGCAGTGATGTGATATGGCCATGATTGTGATTATATATGATGTATGCAATGTTCCTTATTGTAAGTTGGCAACCGGCAGGAGCCATATGGTTGTCTTTAATTTCTGTTAAGACCCGCGTGTCTATTCAAAGTAGTTGTAATAGTTGAAGCCGGTGGAAGACAACCATGGAGAGGCGTCATTGACCTTGATGCAATGCCGGTGATGATGGAGATCATGTTCGTGCTAGAAGATGGAGATCGGAAGCACAAAGAAGAAAGGCCATATCATATCACATATTATTGAATTGCATGTGATGTTAATCCTTTATGCATCTTGTATTGCTTAGTAGACGACGGTAGCATTATAAGATGATCCCTCATGCACATGAATTTCAAGTCATAAAGTGTTCACCCTTAGTTAGCACCGTTGCTAAAGCTTGTTGTTTCGAAGCACCACGTGATGATCGGGTGTGTTAGATTCTACAAGTGTATACAACGTGAGCAAGCCAGATTTGCTCATGCGGAAACTAAGGTTTGATCTTGACGAGCCTAGCATGTACAGACATGGCCTCAGGAACACGGATTACCGAAAGGTAGAGCATGAGTCATATAGTAGATATGATGAACATGTTGATTGTTCGCCATTGAAGCTATATCAACTCTCGTGATGATCGGTTTTGATGTGGTGGATTTGGTTCGTGTGATCACTAAAACAATGTGAGGGATATTGTTTTGAGTGGGAGTTCACCTAGATTAATTTAATTATTAATTAGAACTCAATTTATCATAAACTAAATCAAAGTGAATTTGCATAGTTGTTGTAGTCATTGGCATCCGTTTACCACCTTGCGCTTAGTTATAATTGAGATGATAGAACTATAGAATTATGGTTAGTTACTTTACAAACTGGTATCGTATTGTTTTGAAGTGTTAATCTAAAGTTTAAAAGTCCTATTGCAAACTTTCAGTAAGTTCCGGTTACTCCATGACGTTTAATAATTAGTATTAAATCAAGAGTAACAATTCCAAGTGTTAGTATATAAGTGTCATGTTTGTCTCCATGATTCTTGATATTCAAAGGATTCTCCTAATATCAAGGTTATCTAAGGATCTGAAAGAGTTGTTTCAGAAACCATGATGTGTGGAAGATATTGTGATATCTGAAACGAAGTTTTGGTTGCAATATGATAGAGTATAATATGGCTAAAGTCATGTTCTCATATTTGATGAGAATTTGCAAAAGGTTGGAGACACTTGTTGTCCTAATCCTCCAAAAGGTTTTGGATAGCAACATTATACTCATAAATTCATCGTTACAAGCTAACAGTAGCTTGATCATGGACAATTCCATGATAAGGGTGAATATTTGATGTAGGTAAAATGTTTACTACACCAAGAGATTACTAAAGAAAGGAATTTGAAAGAACACCAAATATTTGATGATGGTGATCTACTTCAAAGTGCAAGTCCAAAGACATTGGTATTTAATTATACACGCTTTGGATTATGTGTCATATGTATGACTCCACTATTGATGTTGATAGATTATTTCAAACAGAAAAGGAAATACTGAAAGAGAATCTCATAAATATATGGCAGAAAAGAAAAGACTAGAATTGTCCAGTTTAAGTATATAGATGTTATACATGTTATGGCTATATTCTTTGCTTATTAAACAATGTGGTTCTTAAGTATTTGATACTGAATTTGTTGGTGTGAATCGTCATACGAAACAACACAATTCATGAACTACAATGGCCTAAGTAACTAGCAAAAGAATATGTGATGATGTTCATTGAGAAAAATAAAGGGTTATTGTGTTGCTCGTTAAACATCAAAGCTTACCTTCAAGATTTGTTTTATCAGGTATTATGAGAACAAAAGGGTTGTTCAAATAATTGCCGTAATCCATAAAAGATGGATGATTCGCAAATCTCGTTGGAAACATCACATCCATAAAACTAGTGCTAAAGATGTCGAAAGACAAATTGATTGAAAGATCACTTAGGAAGTGACATCGCCGTTTAAATTATATTGGAAAGAAAACATGAAGAAACTCCATGTGGATGGAATTTTGGAGTCTTCTGATTTTTGATCAAATGACGCTTGTGAAACTTTCCTAGAGATAATTGAAACTTCGTTCATAGGCCAAAAGGGAACGAAAGACTAGCTTATTGGAATTTGTACATATTGTTGTACGAAGTCCATTATGTGTAGTCAAGAGCGGTGGATTTCAACTTCATATGCCTTCTCCGAAAATTTGAGTGAATATATGAATATTTACTTAATAAGGATGAAGTGTGAAATATTTGAAAAGTTCAAAGATTTTAAGATGAAGTGCAAAATCATTGTAACAAGAATATAAATAGTTTATGATAAGATCATAAAGGAAGATATTTGAGTTACAAGTTTAGCATAATACCTAAGATTTAAGGAATCGTTCTGTGGATTTGCATTTCCCAAAACACCATAAGGGTATGGAGCGTTCGAGGTATGTAATTAAACCTTGTCTGACATGGTAAGATCAAAGGTATAATTCATAAAACTGCCATTGTATTTTAAAGATTAAAAGCTTTAGAGATTACCGTTTTTCCACTGAAAAGAGCTTCATCATAATCCGTTGAAATGACACCATATAAAGTTATGGTTTGGGATAAAACCCAAGTAGTCCTTTCTTAAAACATTGGTATGCTATGCATAAGAAAGATGTGTGCAACCAAAGTCGGATGAACCTGTCTTTGTATAACTGTTAAGTATTCCTCCATAAACACCGGAGACAAAAGTGTTTGTTGCTTAGAACGTCAAGTTTCTTTGAGAAGGAATTTTTCGTGAAAAGTTAAGTGGGAGGACAATAGAACTTTGATAATGTTAAAAGAACCTTAGCTATATGTGCAGAGTTGCGCAGCACCGAAAAGTGTTTCGGAGGCAGCAACAATGCTCATGGCTCACGTGCCTCAAAGGTTGTGGTCACGAAGATCTAAGTTCCTATTGAACCAAGTAGGTCTAGTAAACAATCAAATACCAAGATTTGAGGGTTGAATCATTATTTGAATAATGAACGGACTACATGCAAAGAAGCGATGATGGGCCCTGACTTCGTCAAATGGCTTGAAGCCATAAAATCCGTGATAGTTCCATACACGAGAAATCAAGTTTTGAACTTGAAGGACCCTCGAGAAAGGTGTAAGACCTTACAGTTGTGTCTGGATCTATAAAGAAATAGACATGGATGTTTCACATCTATAATCGACATACTGGGAAAGAGTTCACAAAATGTTCAAAGGTTGACTATGACAAGATTTGATCTTCCATAGTGATATTTAGTCTAGACGGATTAATGTAGCAACCACTACATATAATTTTGTTATATGGTAGTTGAATAAACAAAACAAGTTCTTCTAATAGAATCGTTACCTAGGACATGTGCATAACACGGTCCATAGGGTTTTGTTAATTCAAAGGATGCTAAAAGCATATGCAAACTTCAATGGTTAAAGTGAGCATCGCGGAGTTGGAATCTTCACTGTGATGAAACTGTTAAAGGAGTTTAAAAGTTCATTAGAGACGATGAAGATGCTTGCATTTGCAAGAAATTAAGTGGGAGCGCTAAGACATGTTTCTAATACATTATGTGGAAGACATATTGTTGATTGGAAATGATGTATCTTTTATTAACACATATTAAGAATTTCATCTCGATGAAAGACTTAGGAAAAACCTAAATATTTGGCATCAATAGATGCTAATATGGTTGTGCCAGAAGTACATAGACGAGATATTGAATGAGTTCAATATAGAAACTACAAGAGAGGTTCTTGTCGCACAGAAAGGATTGAATGAGTTCAATGTTGATGATATATTCAAGTGTATTGACATTTGGTAAAGTGAAACAAATAATCAAGTATAGATTGATACTTGATGTATGAAATCACAAAGAATATTTATATCAATCATACTGTGATATGTACAAATCCAGATATGTCCTATGCTCTAAATGTTGTGAGCATATACCAGAATGATTCGTAAGATGATCATTGGACAATAGTAAGGATATTCTTATGATCTTTTGGAAGAACTAAGAGTATATTATTTGTAGAAGTGACAAATAGATGGTTAGTTCATTGTAAAAGTACTACATTGATACTAGTTTTGTCGCAAAGTACAAATTAAGTTTATCTCAATCTAAACTAGAGGTGGCACAATATAATGGAAAGTGAGTTCCATAATGGATTTGGATGAGTTCCAAAGTTAAGACATTGTGACAGATACTACAACAAAAGGCTAAGTATATGACTGCTATAATAGCAGCTAAAGAGGGCATTTGTGTCAAGTAGTTTGTTATCAAACTAGGTGTAGTTCACAGTGGGATAATACTATGAAGACATATTGTGCGACAATATTATCAACATGTTTTAACCCCAAAGAGCTAAAGGTCACACCGAAAGACCAAATTTATACAAAGCCATCTCATTAGAGAATGAGTGATGCGTAGAGACGCAAAGACATGCAATTACACACGGACCTGGAAGTGTCAGATCCGGAGATCAGTTGACCACTAGCAATCGTGTACATACAACACCGGAAAGCCATAGATGTTGAATACACAAAGGTTTGAAACTAGATTATTGACTCTAGTGCAAGTGGGAGACTGTTGGAGATATGCCCAAGAGGCAATAATAAAGTGGTTATTATCATATCTTCACACTTATGATAAATGTTTACATACCATGCTATAATTGTATTAACCGGAAACATTAATACTTGTGTGATTTGTAAACTAAAATAAGAGTCCCTAGTAAAGCCTCTTGTTAAACTAGCTTGTTGGTTAATATATGATCATGGTTTCCTGATCATGAACATAGAGATGTTATTAACAACAGGATCATATCATTAGGAGAATGATGTGATGGACATACTCCTATAGATAAGCGTAGCATAAAGATCAAGTCATTTCATTAGTTCAATTGCTATATGCTTTCTGATACATAGTAACCTAATTCCTTCGACCATGAGATCATGCATATCACCTTTACCGGATGGATGCTTTGATGTCATCAAACACCACACCGTAACAGGGTGGCTATAAAGGTGGCATTAAGTGTTCGGAAAGTATTGGTTGAAACACATGGATCAAGAGTGGGATTTGTCCATCCATATGACGGATAGATATACTCTGGGCCCTCTCGGTGGAATGTCATCCAATTGGCTTGCAAGCATGTGACTGGGTCACAAGGGATCACATATCACGGGAACGAGAAAAGAGTAATTATCGGTAACGAGGTTGAACTAGGTATGCAGAGATACCGACGATCATAACCTCGGATAAGTAAACTATCGTGAGACAAAGGGAAATTGGTATTGTATGTAAGTGGTTCATTCGATCGCAAAGTAATCGTAGAAATATGTGGGAGCCATATGAATTTCCAGATTCCTCTATTGGTTATTGTTCGGAGAAGTGTCTCGATCATGTCCGCATAATTCACGAACCGTAGGGAGACACACTTAAGGATTCGACGTTGTTTGAGTAGTTATGGTATTATGAGAAAGAGACCAAATGTTGTTTGGAGTCTCGGATGGGATCCGGGATATCACGAGGTGATCCGGAATGGTCCGGAGAATAAGATTCATATAAGGAAAGTCCCGTTTCGGAGTTCGGGAATGATTCCGGTGTTTTCATCGGGAATGTTCTAGAAGGTTCCGGATTGTCCGGCACTCCGGGGGGGAGGGTACATGAGTGTGTCATTGAATGATTGCATCATGTACTAAGTGTTCTTGCTGTTCCAAAAACATGAAAGTCAAATTGCCAGTTTGAAAGTCAAACGGCTAAAACAGGAAACTGTGGGAAACAGGAAACTGTGGGAAACAAGCAAGAGGAGTTGGAACCAACTTGGAGGAGGAGTCCCACTCCTCCAAGCCGGCGCCCAGCCCAAGGCCGACTTGGGGAGGGACTCCCCTCCCCTGGCCGCGCCTCCCCACCCATAAAAGGAGGGGCAGGGCTCCCCTCCTAGAACACACAAGTTCCTATCCTCTAATCTCCGGTTTAGAGCCGTTTTGGTTTAGAGCTTCTAATTGCTCTAGCCTGCGGTTTAGAGCCTTCTAATTGGTGTGTCTAATCTCTAGACCACTAATAGCCCTCTCTCATACTCCACCATACTCGCTCCGGCTTAAGGCGAAGCCCTGCGGGATTTCCCCTCTACTTCCGGTACCACGCCATTGTGCTGCCGGAATCGCGAGGAGAGTGCTACAACCTCCGCTGCCTGCTAGAACAAGGGAGAGGAAGGTCTTCGTCGAGTACCGAACGTGTGACCGACTGCGGGAGCGCTGCCGGAACGTGGCGCCGGAAGGATCGTCTACACGATCTTGAGATCGGAAAGAGTACGACTACATCACCCACGAGAATCTGCTCTCGTTAACCGCTTTGGAATCTTCGAGGGTAAGTTCCTCTATCGACTCGTTGCTACAATCTAGTAGATAGATCTTGGCTTGTTTGTTTGTATGCGATAGAAAATTTTTGTTTTCCATGCTACGAACCCCTACAGGGCTTATAGCTCCCATGCGACGTCTTTACTCGGAATTGGAAGGAACACGACATCGTTGCAAAGAATAGCTCGCATGCGACGCTTGTGAGACAGCTAATAGTCCAGGGCCACACGGACCATAAAACGGTCGTTAAGGACACATTTAACTTTGTTCCAAGATTAGGGTTAAGCCAAACCGGTCAGTTGGGACAGCCAGTCAAGTCAGTCAAACCAACTGCTTCCGACCGAGAGCGCGCGTCACACTGACTGTAGCTTCCCCGACGGCGGTGGCGGACCTCATCCATCGTTCTCGGCGGCGGCGGCAGGGCAATTCTTTTAGGTGGCGGCGCTTTTGTTCAACGCTGAAGATAGTGAGTGCCATTTGAAAGCCAATTCCTCTCCCATTCTTCTCAATTCAAGATCTGAGCGTGCCCATTGATGCTAGATTGTGGAGGCGAGGGTGTGCTGAACGGGACGAGGGGGAACGAGATGGAGCATGAAGAGGGGACTTCTAATCGGTATTTCCCGTATCTCTGCACTTAATTTCTCTAAGGTTGAGCTCTTTGTTCGCTTCCGCTAGCTCACAGTGCCGGCCAAAAACAGGGGAGACGATATTGCGTGCCACACCTTCGAATTTCGCATCAATTTCTTTCCCTCTAGGGCTGTTTTAGTTGATGGCAGCACACAGATCATTGAGAGAGACACATTTGTTAAATGGGAGGAGGAATTAGAACATGTTGATCCCAAGAGCTAATAAACATGGGAGAGGAGGCGGTGAGAAAAATGGTGGAAAAAATTGGGGATAGTGTGGTTTGGGGGCCAGAGCAAGAAGTTTCTTTGTTACGATTTGATGATTGCAAATATGACTATGTTAGGGTTGAGACAGGGGAACATATAGTTGATGAAATCGATGAGCGAAACGGTTGGACAAGCAAAATTGTTCTGTTTTTAGCAGAGCTCATTGATCTAAAACCTGATTCGAGGGTTGGATATGTGGCCTCGAAGCTGGTTGCTCAGATGGTCGAGGATGATTGGGCTGCACAAAGGCAAGTAATGCCTATACTTACTGAGTTAGAAGTGTTAACAGTGGAGGATGATGCTAATGCACAAGGGGAGGCTGCAGATGCTAATGCACAAAGGATTGTAACTGTTGATTGGAATTCAGTTGACATACATGACCGGACTGATTTGGTCATTGCACCAATAGATGACATTGAAATGGCAAAGCTTTTTGGCATTCCTATAGATGACAGAGACAAGGAGAAGAAGAGGGATGGAGCTGCAAATGATGGTGACAACCATTTAAGAGATAAAGAGGCAAATATAGATCTAGAGTTGTTGGAAAATGATGCAGTTCATGTAGATGATGCACATGATGATGAGCTAGTAACAGTTTATGACAAAGAGGACCCAGTTATTGAAGTTAGGAGATTGTTTCCAAGCATGGATGAATCCAGGATGTGTTTCAGGACATATGCAGTCAAACGTGAGTTTGCTACCAAGACTATGTGGACTGATAAAAAGAAGTTCTATGCAAAATGCATAGGTTATGATGGTGGTGCCAAGCCTTGCAAGTGGTATATATCTGCTAGACGCCAACCTGATGGAAGGACAATAAGAGTGAATCAAATTCCAAAACCTCATACTTGCATTACAAGTTCTCAAACAGTTACAAAGATGGCATCACAATTATGGGTTGCAGAAAAGATCAAGCCCATTTTAGCCACAACACCAAACAGCACTGCAAAGAGACTGAAAATAGACTTGGAAAAGCAGTACCCCATTAAGCTGAATTATACTACAGTGTGGAAGGCAAAGCAAATGGCAATGAAAGAGCTATATGGTGATTGGGCAAATACCTTTCGAATGCTTTATAACTTCAAAGCAGAAGTAGAGAAGAGGTCACCTGGCAGTGTTGTGGAGATAGATACTGAGGTAACAGCTGATGAGAAAGTCTTCTTCTCTAAATTCTTCATGGCTTTAAAGCCTTGCATCGATGGCTTCAAATCAGGGTGTCGTCCATATTTGAGTATAGACTCATCTTTCTTGACTGTAAAGTGGAATGGTCAACTAGCAGCATGCAATGCTTTAGATGGACACAATTGGATGTTCCCTGTAGCTATTGGCATGTTTCAGTCTGAGACAGAGGCATCATGGACATGGTTCATGATGCAGTTGAAAAGATGCATAGGGCCAGTCTCTCCATTGGCAGTGCACACAGATGCATGTAAAGGTTTAGAAAATGCAATGAAGATTGTTTTCCCTCATGCTGAGCAGAGGGAGTGCTTCGGCCATATGTGGATGAATTTGATCAAAAAATTCAGAGGAGATGATTTTGGACGCATGTGGCCAACAACAAGATCTTACACCAGACAGATACATTCATATCACCTTGAGAAGATTAAGGCGGCATGCTCTGAGGGGGATAGGGTCAAGTTTTGTACATGGTTGGAAACCTACCATTCTCTTTTATGGTACAGGTCAGGTTTTAACACTGCCACCAAATGTTATCATATCAACAATAATTTGGCAGAAAGTTTCAACAATAAAGTGAAGGAGTTAAAAGACTTGCCTGTCCATGACATGGTTGACCAGATCAGGATCATGATCATGAGGTTGTGGGAATTGAGAAGAAGGCTTGGTGATGTTCTTCAAGGAGATAAGCTTCCTGATGTTGTGCAGCAGGTGGTCAACAGGAGTATAAATCTTGCACATTTGTGTGTTGAGAAATCCTCATTGTGGGGTGCTGAAGTCAGAGATACAAAGACTGGCAGGAGGCATGTTGTTGACACTCAATTGCATGAATGCACATGCCTTGAGTGGCAACACACTGGGAAGCCTTGTGAGCATGTCATACTTTCCTTGGCCTCCAAACACAAGCTAAATATGCACCCATATTTTCATGAGTATTATTTTGTAGCAAAATTCAAGGCTGCATATGGAACACCAATTCCAGCACTTACAGATCAGTCTCAGTGGCATAAAGTGGATATTCAGTTCTCCTTGTGTCCTCCTTTGATGAAAAGAAAGTCTGGCAGGCCCAAGCAGAGTAGATTCAAGGCTTGGTTTAAGAAAGGTGGGAGAAGCAAGAAGGAAAAGAAAGATGAAAAGAAAGTTGCCAAGCCAAAAAGGGCCCAAAAAGGTAACAAGAATAGATGCAAACTCTGTGAAGAACTTGGACACCGAGCTGGCTCTACCAAGTGCAGATACACTGCTGAACAGCCAAAGTATGTTCATCCAAAATCTATCCCATTTCTTGTTGATGATTTTTATCCCCCAGATAACTTGCTTGTTTTCAGGAGGAAGCGTGGAGAAAAAGGCCCACCTCTTGTTGTTGAAGAATGCTGGCCAGTGAAAAGGGCAAGAATCAATGGCCAAAGAAAGAAGAGAACTAACCAGATCATGTTTGGTGCTGCTGAGGTGCAATCTGAACTTGTTTTGGAGGATGATGTACAAACTGTTGAGGCTTTAGGGCACACCATTTCTGATTTGGAAGCTCTGGTGCAAAATGAGCATGTTGTTGAGGCTCTAGTGCAAAATGAGCATGTTGTTGAGGCTCTGGTGCAAAATGAGCATGTTGTTGAGGCTCTGGTGCAAAATGAGCATGTTACTGAGGCTCTGGTGCAAAGTGACCATGTTGATGAGGCTCTGGTGCCAGATTGTGTTGTTGAGGAGGTGCAGGAGGTGAAGGAGACTCTTGGACGTGTTGTGGGGAGGCCAGATGGTAATGGTAAGAAAAAGAAGAGCATAAACTTGTTGTGTGGTGTGAAACTTGTGAAGGAGAAGAAAACGAGGGGTAAGAAGAGCCAAAAGAAATAGACTTTGAATTTGGCACTTGTTGTTGTTGTAAACATTTGTTATATTAATAATTTGGCACTTGTTGTTGTAATAATTTGGCACTTATTGTTGTTGTAAACATTTGTTATTGTAATAATTTAACACTTGTTGTTGATAATTTGGCCGAAATTCAAATATGATGATAAATTTGAATTTCAACCAATGTAGCTATGTGTACTTTTCTATGTTTGTATGAGCTTCCAACGTTTTTATCATATGTAGAGTACAAATCATCCTCACCCTGATCCCTTTTGTGAAGTACAACTCACCCTCACCCAAAATGTGGTAGAAATGGGCTCCAAAGCTAGGGTAAACCACCCCATTTCTAAGCAAGTTTTTTTCAACCATTTCTAAAACCAAGTTTGATATTTTTCCTCACAACTATGTCACATAACATGACACCATGCGAAGGTTTTGTATTTTTTTATTTTTTTAATTAGTTATGCACGTTTGAATGTCTGGTCAAACTTTTTGAAGGGTTTTCATAAATATTCTTAGCTAGGGGCTGAGGCTCACAAAACTAGCATTGGATATCTGATGAAATAACATGTTGTGAACCAAAAATGATTTTTACAAAAAATCATCAGCATGAAATCATGTACCTGTAGTTCATATCTTACCCACTTCCAACCGATTCGACAGGATTTGTCTTTTTCACCAGGGATGGAATAAAAGGTTTAAGATAATCAAGTTGGGAAATTGTACATGCTAGGTGGTCTAGTATTTTTGAAAAATAGGATGTTACCATTTTGAAACTTCAATTTAGTGGTTGCTTCACAAATCCCCCTCTCTTTCGGCACTCAGAAAATAGAAAATGGATTTTCTGTGTGTCGAAAAGGAAAACTTTGTACTACAACATTGTTAGTCATCCCATTATACACATGCATGCCCAATATGGGCACATTATCACAAACTATGACATGATTCTAGCCATATCATTGGTCATTTGACCCGAAAGCCAGAAAACCTCGGAGGAGATAGGTCATTTTGTGAAGGGTTTTTTGAAATATGATCAATAGACCAAGTTTGATATTTTTCCTCACAACTATTTCACATAACATGACACATGCGGAGGTTTTGTATTTTTTTGATTTTTTTTGAATTAGTTATGCACATTTGAATGTCTGGTAAAACTTGTGAAAACCCCGTTGACTGCATCCTAAATCCAGCTAACCCTAAGACCGAATGAGGAACGTAGATCTAACCCTAGCGCGACACTGTGGCCGTCCGATCGCGTCTTCTAGAAGGATTCCGCGGGTGGCTCTGGGTGATCCGTGGAAGGGCTTGTTCTGCAACCTGATTGGTTGACGTCTCTTAGAAGGATTTAGAGGCTAGCTTTTGGCGATCCGTGAGATGGATGATTCTGGAATCTGATTGGCTCGCATCATTTTTCCATGAACAGATAAGGTACAACGTGGCACGCTCTATTGACCGTTGGACTGAGTGTGGCATGCGAAGGCGCTGGGCGGGGCGGGCTGCACCATGCATACATGCCATTTAGCTGCCTCTCGCGTCGCAGTCTAGCTATTTTGCGTGTAACCAACCGACGCAGCAGCGCTGCAGCATATTTATTCCCTCCGCTGCATTAAATAAGTGTACGTTTTAATAACTTTCTTCAGTCAACTTACTCCCCTCCGGTTCATGCGTCATAGAAAAAGTCAATATTTATAAACTTTGACTACGTATATAAGAAAAAATATCAAAATCTAAAATATGTAATAAATATAAGGTACAGCGTGGCACACTCCATTGACCGTTGGACCGAGCGTGGCATGCGAGGGCGCTGGGCGGGGCGGGCTGCACCATGCATGCATGCCATGCAGCTGCCTCTCGCGTCGCAATCTAGCTATTTTGCGTGCAACCAACCGACGCAGCAGCGCTGCAGCGTATTTACTCTCTTCGTCGCATTAAATAAGTGTATGTCTAACAACTTTCTTCAGTCAAACTTACTCCCCTCCGGTTCATGCGCCATAGAAAAAGTCAATATTTATAAACTTTGACTATGTATATAAGAAAAAATATCAAAATCTAAAATATGTAATAAATATAATTAGATTCACCATAACACATACTTTTATATTATATAAAATTGATATTATAAATGCTAGTGTTTTGTTTTTAAACTTAGTTTCATACTCCCTCTATTCCCTCCAATTGACATCCCTCTGATTACTCCCACCGATTTTTCTTCTCACCTGTTGAGTTTCCATGTGTGAGTTTGTTGCATGTGGTGTGTAAAAACAAACGAGTTTGCTGCATGTCGTGTGACAACTACCTTGGTCCTAGATTACTGCATTTATTACCGAGTAAATCAAGGCCAAATTCTATTTTCTCTTTTATTTTTTACTGCCAATGAACAACTACCTTGGACTTTTTTCTCTCTTTCTCATTAATGCATCCATGCATGTAGGGGCGGGGGCGACGGTGCAGGAGTCACGTTGCATCCTAGCAATTTTTTGCACTGATCGCATTGATCACGCACGCGGCTACGCCCGCTGCCTACACGCAACGCAGGGCACGCGACTGTGCCAATGCAGGATTCCCACACCGTCCTTCACGCTGAGCCATCAATAAATAGGCAAAACGTCTTTGCGTTCTCATCTTCAACCTCGAGCCCAAGTCCCTTTGCCTCCTTTGCCTCCTCCCAGCCCCCAAAAACACTCTGACGACCATGGCGACCTCTCCCCCCTGCTTCCCTTCCGAATCCGAGGTCAGCGACGAGGACAACCACCCGTACCACAGGCAGTTCTGGGAGCAGGAGGCGCCCACGCGCCCGAGGCATGGCAACAAGGGCGGGCGACGCAAAGCCCCGCCCTTCCCCTGGGCCGAAGGCCACTTCGTCCACAACCCCCTTCCCAGCGTCGGCGGCAACCTCCCTGATGTCGGCCCCTCCGACGAGTATTGGAAGGCGGCGGAGAAGCAGGAGGCGAAGGAGCTGGCTACTTACGCCAAGTGGGAGGAGAAGAAGGCCGCGCTCACCCTGAATAAAAGGCAGAAATGGGAGGAGGAGGACCGACGGGAGGCCAATCGCTGGGCCTTCCAGGAGGAGCAGCGACGGCAGGAGGAACGGGAGAGGGCGGCGGTGGCTTGGAGGGAGGCGGCACCGCCCCAACCGCCGATGGAGTAGGGTAGCCTCCCGCCGGCGAGGTTGGCCAGCAGCCGGGCTAAACCCACGTAGTAGCTAGGGTTAGGGTTTAGCCCAGGGTTTAGGCATCGGGCCCTTAGGGTCTATGTAATGTGGGGCCATCTATGTAATGTGAGGCCCCTCTCTATATTGTATCCCTTGTGTTTTATTGTAATGTAATCTAATATATGTAATGTTATCTAATATATTATCTATATTAGAAAAGCTCGTGTTTTACTCGTGCAATATTTTATCACTTGACTTGTGTTTTATTGTATTGTCATTTGTCAAAACACCCAATACAACAAGTGCATAAAACAAAAGACACACAAAAAAGTTCTCATATAATACTCGTGCAATATTTATAAAATGAGTGAAATTAGAAAAGCTCAAAAGGAAGAATAAGTTAACGTTATGATGGTTGATTATTTTCAAACAACACATGCAACACAAGGTTCATTTTCAAACAACACATTTACATATTTACATAAGTTAAAGGGGCGCCCAAGTTAAAGTGCTCGGCTTGTTAGTTAAATGGATGCCCTTGGCCTTCATTTATATATTTATTTTTGCAAAAAAAGAAAGATTGCGACCTGAGCACGAGTATCTACAGATCCACACGTCCCTAGTTAGATTGTAACGTGAGTACTATTTTTTTTTGCCCAATCTACAAGTAGTTACTATTGGGCCTGGATACGACCATTTTGGCCTGGCTAAGTTCTATTTGGGCCTAGCCTTTTTTAATCACTCCTCGTCAATTTTTTTTTAACTTTTCAACCCCTCCCCCTTCCCTGCACACTGATGAAACTGAAGGAACACTGACGAAACTGAAGGAACACTAATTTCGAAAATAGAGCAGCTCAAAATTTGCCCGAATTTGTGTTGCATTTTATTCAAGCCAAAGACATAGACCATTACATCCATCTCTGCAGGTTCTATGATAACAAAGCATCACTCGAACACTGATTGCGCTGTCTAATAACTAATGATCAGGAGATAAACTAATCCGAGAGAAATTACACAAAAAAAAACGGCCATCAGATTGTCCTGCTTCATCAATTCGATGATTTGCCTTAGCTGTTTGTTCATCTTCTTCAGCTCGGCCTTCACTTCCGCATCCACCATAGTATCAGCGGAAATGAGGTTGCCAGATCCCAATTGCTCCACCACGGACGGGTTTTCGAGCTCCCGGGATGCTACCACCACCCCAATTCGCTCGATGTACTCATCAAGCCACTCCAAATGCCCACATTTTGGCAGTTCCTGAAATCGCAGAGATGAACCCTAAATTCCAAATTCGATGAAATGCATGAAATTTCGAAAGAAAAGCAAGAAATTGGCGCTCGGAACACTCAGATCTCACCTTTCCCGGCTCGGGCTTGCTCTCACACTTCAAAAATTTCCGGCCAATGTTGCCGTTCTTATCGGTGGATGTGACAAGCCGCTTCACGGGCGCGGTACGGGGGCAATCGGGGCACCTCCTCATCGGCGCCGCACCATACCGAGGCCATGAGCGGAGAAAGGCTGAAGCAGAGCTCGACATCCCTCGCCGGCGTTGCCGCACTTGCTCGCCGGAGAAGAAAACGGAAGGGGATAAGATGCTGGAACGGTGGCGGGAGTGCTCGGGTGCGGGGACGGATCGGGCCAACGGCTCTCTTCAACCACAGCGTGGGTCCCACGATATGAGGTGGACAGCAGGTGAGTTCCGCCGTGACGTGGAGAGGCTATGGGTCCTACTCTGCTCAGCTGATTCGAATTCGTTGACGGTCTCGTGAGGTTAAGTGGAAGTGTCGCACGGAAGCTATTTGCCGCTTCAGAAGTGTCTCATGCGAGCTATTCTTTGCAACGATGTCGTGTTCCTTCCAATTCTACGTAAAGACGTCGCATGGGAGCTATAAGCCCCGTCTATGATGGAGGAGAAATTGGAATTTGAGGTATTTGCATGTTGGGATTTTAGCCCATAACAAATACAAATTCTAATTTTTTTGGGGCCTATTATTTGTGGCAGCTCATGTGTGTGATGGTGGGCTAAAGTTTAGTCTCACATTGCTAGTAGAAGGGGGTTAGTCTCATGTTGCTAGTGGAAAAAAGTTGGACCACCTTATATAGTAGAATGTTGCACCGCTCACTAAGGTGTGAGAACGCCCGCCTCGCCTCGTCACACCACGACGCGCGCGCCGTGGGTTGCAGGAATCTCGTCGAGCCGAGCTCATGTTTTGCATGTTGTTTATGTTAGTTGTTCAGGAAATTGATTGTGTGTTAATGACGCGTTAATTAATCGGCCGTTTTTGTATTCTGGATCGTGGGTTGTTCTCCATGTCCTTCCCCACATGCAGTATATAAACAGGCGGACGTGAACCTTAACCCGTAACAAGCAATTAAATTACATATGTCTACCTGCGCATCATCGTTCTACCTCTCTGTGCTGCCCTCTGCTACTCCGTCCTGCCGGCTGCATGCACGGGGAGAGCAGGTACAACTGGGAGAACAGGTGTCTGGAACCCCGTCTCTCTGATGCGATAAGGTTTTTGGGGAGCGTCTAGACGCGACTGCTCAAGTTATTCTTAGTCCTCTACATCCGGCTTCCTCGACTCCATCGCCATGTCGGACGACGCACCAAGAAGGCTGATGATATCGTTTCTGTTGCTGCCATTGGTGGCGGAATTCCTTATGTTTCGTCGTTGGTCATACCATGGACGAACTCGTACGTGTTTCTTGCCTCCTAATATTTTCTATGTTGATTACTAGTAGGCAGTATATGTAGATGTGCTAGGTTTTCAATTTTCTGTATGATGTATATCTATTATACGTATGCTAGTCAATCTTGAAAATTATTTTATCATGATTTATACTTGAATTATAAAAACTGCTAATTATTTTAACAATCTAAAAGCCTTATTTTAAACTCTTTTCATGTTAAGGATTTGTCGTTTGTCTGAAACCGAACTTGTTTACGGATATGCAGTTTAAATGATGACAAACCAAGTGTACCTTTTGCCACCGCACAGCCAACGGGATCGAGGTTCTCGATGTCGGCGTCCATTGCTTGCTTATCCCCTCGGTCGCCCGTTTGGTCGATCGATCTCTAGTGCTCGATCTTGTTTCATTGGAGAGAATTCTGCGTGACGTGGATGGTAGTTGCAGCGGTCATACTAATAAGTTGCGAGTATGCATATTTTTAGGACTACACATCGACCGTCTTATAAAAAGCAAAATCCAGCGGACATTTCGATATGAGTTGTCCTAATTAGTTCATCCCAGGTCAACCACATAGTCTCTGCTTGCATGCGTGTATTTTCGACTAAACACAAAAGAACGAAATTGATGATGTCATTAAAATTAAATACGAAAATCCAAAAATTTAAAATGTTTTGTAGGTCAGACTGTTTGATTTAGGATCCGTTTACACTGTTGGGCTAGTCGCGTCGAGATCTTCGAAACTAGATCGCATACTAATATGTTTCGATAACTTTCTTTTCGACCAAAAGTTATCCACATGTAACACATAACTTATCCAGGCTATACTATATAAGTTATCCACCAGTTAATACATAAGTTATCCACCCTAAAAAATGGGTTATGTGTTTGAGTTTTTTTATACGCGTGAAAAACATAAAGGTGAACTCCTTCAATTTAGAATCCGTTTTCACTGAGTCGACGACAACAGAGTCTCGCTATCTTAACATCTAGACTACCGTATCCAAATTAAACATGTCTATTCGCACATGTAATTAACTAAAATAGAGATAACCATGGCCTAAAATATAAAGTTATCCTAGAAACAGTACTGACAAAGATAAATAAAATGTTATCCTTAATATTGTATAATAATTACCCACTAATAATACGATAGTTACTCATGCTTTACCATGTAAGTTATCCACCCAATAACAAGCAAGTTATCCAACACTAAAAAAATATCCATAGATAGAATACAAAAGTTATTCTAGTTGGCTTCTTTGTCCATCGTCACTACCGCGGTGTACTGAGTGACAAAGCCTTAAAAGGTGTTAGGGTATTGATCCTTCGTCGTTGTCGATGCTAACAGTAACTTAGATTTAATTAACTAAACTTAAATACATAGGGCAACCGAGATTTCATGAGGTGAAAAATAAAATAAAAGTTATCCATGAGAAATGCGAGAATGTCTCTATCCAACCTGTTTATATGTTGGGTAACTTATATGTTTCGGGATGGATAACTGACATACTATGGCATGGATAACTTATGTGTCAAGGATGGATAACTTTTTGGTCCAGAATTTTTTTCAGCAAAACATATCAACATGGGATCTAGTTTCGAAGATTTTGCCGCGACTAGCCCAACGATGAAAACGGATTCTAAATCGGACGAATGATTTGATCTATAAATCATTTTGAATATTCGATTTTTGTATTAAATGTTGATGATGTCAGCATAATTAGGAAAGAGATGGGCAACCGCACTTAGACATGCATGTATACGGAAACGCTCCCTAGGTTTAGATTTTTTCAAACCGGTCGATAGATAGAATTTCCGTATTTTTAAGAAACCGGCCTCCCGAGTGATCTATAGGTGGGTCCACCTTTAGCATGTACGCGTAGCCCGGTTGATCTCTCTCGGATTCTTTCTGTTGACTACCGAAGGATCCGCATCTTCTAGTACTTGTACGTGTTATTATAGTCTCTCTCGGACGACCGGACTGTTATCGCCTCCAAGTCAAAAACTCGTGTTTGCCACACCATAAGATCAGGAATCATATTTCACCTACCTACAGCTCAAACTCACATTTAGGCATAACTAGGTTTCGGGTAGTAAGCGGTGAAATATGTTTCTCATAAAACTAGAAAATTTCCTACTCCCTCCGATTCATATTAATTAACTTTGATTTGTTTAGATTTATTTAAATCTAAACAAATTTGAGTCAATTAATATGGACCAGATGAAGTATTAGAATGTCTATTATATGAAGCCAATGTGGTGTAGTGAATACCATCCCTAATGCATTTGGTAAAATAATAGTGATACAATAAAGAAATTCATGCAGAAAACGCACCGATTCATTTGAATCTCTTATCTGTACCTGACTTCCAGAGCTTAGGACGACGGGAGACTTCTTCTCTTTTTCTCCATCTCTCTCTACGGGGCGTTCTTCTCTTTTTCTCTATCTCTCACTCGATCTTTCTCATCTATTCTAGTACATGGACAGTACACGTTTCACTTTACGCCCTACAACTCTATCCTATGAGATGAAATCTGATGCGAAAGAAAATATTTGGTTCATTGAGTTCGGAAAGTGCCTTTGCCTCCCCGAGCTCCAGTGCTCTTTTCGATTAAAACAATTTTAAAAAACATATTTACAAGTTTTAGAAAAATACGAAAATAAAATCTGGGTATAGTCAACGTTGTATCCTACAAGCAGCATGCAAAATCACAACCTGATTTTTTTTAATACTGTGGGCTACACAAAATCTGATAAAAATTGAAGATTTGAAACTATATGCATGCATACTCAGATCAATGCTTTGTCATTTTTGTGTAGCTCATAATACAAAGTATTTGAAATTGATATTTTGCCCGTTTGTGGGATACATGATTGGCTACATCTGGATTTGTTTTTCAGATTCTTTTGGAACTCATAAATATGACTTTCAATTTTTTTTAAATCAGGATAACTGGTACCCATGTGCACCAAATCTCCGCTCAATGAGTTGCTCTAGATTGTACATTAGTATGTTGATGAAGAATGACGCCCTATGATTTCACTGAGGAGTAAATAGAAAAGATATAAAAACTCCAGTGTTTATAGTGTATTACCAACACACATCATGCATTCATCGACAAGAAAACTATTCCAAAAGCTACATTCTTTGGTCCTTGTGATGACTGTTCTCAGCTCTTCTTGGAGGTACACTATAAATGGGCATGCCCAACAAAGCTTGTGTATACCCTAACAAAAAACAGAGCTTGTGTAAATCAATCGGAGGTTTTGCTAACAAGGGGAGTGGACCAGTGACGGCGGAGAACTGCCCAGCAACCTTCTTCACTACTAAAAGATCGGAGGGCCTCACAAATTGATCACGACGAGACATGCAAGGCTTTATTTGAACTTGTTCGCTTTGGGGATTCAGATACTAGTGTAGGTGAAAGATGGTCTGGGACTGTCAAAAAAAAAAGATGGTCTGGGCATTGCAGAAAAGCGGCTTGCTACAACATCAGCAGGCTGTATAGGGACGGTGGCAAACTGGCATGTAAGGAAGTGCGATCCTGCAAAAATCACACTTGTAGTTCATTTGATGATTTTTAGTTTAAAACGTGAGACAAATTTTGAACTAAAAGTCACCGATCGAACTAAAAGTAGGATTTTGACGAGATCCCCTTACATTCCCTTAGTGGCACGGTGCTCCAAGCATCCAACTGTGGCCGTTAAAATAACACCTGGTGAACACCACCAGTGCCACCTTAAATCTTCAGAATGGTGAGCACTGATTAGCAATTCAAGTTGGTATTTCCGTTTGTACTGAACACTGTTGTTGTAGTCTAGAATACTGAACGAATTTTCAGAAAAGAATGCTTTTGAAGGGTCATGCAGCAGATCTAAGAAGTAGTGTTAACACTTGTGATGTGGAACCAGAGCAGAGGTTGCTATCGTTCTTCCAGAACTTCCCAGATATAATATATTCTCTTTCACGCTATAGAATCCAGCAGCACAGAAAAACAGAAGTACAGGAGTTTCAGTATATGAGTGCAACTCCATTTCGTGGGAAAGTTTGTTGCACCATGGCAGCAGGCAAGAATATAAATGTCCAAGCAAACATAGAATCAAATTTTTAGAAGTTCAATCATGGTATTACTAGATACTTTCCCAAAGAAACGATCCTAGCTAGCAAAGAACCAAGATAATTATCTGAAACTTGCCAAAGTCACACAGTTGAATTGCTCGAGTAAGTTTTTACATTGAATATTGCCTCAAATCTACAGACTTCGCTCAAATAAAATCAATGGTTTACACTGAGGCTGCTCAGAGAAGTTTAAGCTCTCTCTATGTCGACATTGTTCAGTTACAAGATATTATTGTGGTGCTGCACCACGAGGTGGGGGATGCTGTGGCGGCGGTGGTGGAAGGCCAACATTGCCCATCCCAGGCTGCAATCATCAAGAACATACATCAGTAAATATAACAGCCATAACGCTAGAGCTAATTAAATATTAAATAATACACGCAACATATCCTGGACAAATCGACCAAAATGGGCCAGGAATCTTACTTGGTAAGAACCTAGACCGGGAATCGACATTTGTCCTTGTGGAGCCATTTGTCCCTGAGGCCGGTTGTACATCCCACCCATAGGGAAGTTTTGCATGCCGGGAGAACCTGATGCACCTTGAATATTTCCCATTCCGTTGGGGAAGCCACCCATTGGAGGCATATTGTTGGGAGGGACGGAACCAGGATGCGTCTGATTCATGCCAATCATGTGCTGCGGCATTTGAGGTATCATCTGGTTTGACGAACCTTGCATTGCCTGTAAAGATTAAAACCAACATATCAGCCACTGTTCTAGCAGTTCACAAAGATTCAGCAGAGGAGCCAATGTAAATGGTATAAAATGTAATATTAGAGATAACCATCATATCTAAGAGACAACCATAACTAGAGGTGAATTTATTCAACAGAATGGGTATTCAAGCCTTTGCTAAAACTAAAGACAAGAATTTGTTCAACTGCATAACTGTGGCACATAACAATGAGTATTCTTTAGGCTACGGGGACTAGGCTGAGCACATCATATTAAGAGAGTTTTATGATATATGTGATGGTTGATTGTGTGGAGTTTGGTAAGCAAAAAATAATCAAAAAATGTTAACACGAGTCTTGAGCCTGTCCCCTAGCATTAGTGACCATTCCAAATGCCCAGGAAGGGATTATTGATAGTTTTGTAACAAAACATGGTTCTGTGAAATGGTCGTGACTTATTGATAGTTTTGTTACAAAACCATAGTTTCAAGAATCTACTCATGTAGGTAAATATAGCACCATCATCCTATGAGCGCTATTGAACTTCTACACTACACAATTTTTTTTTTCATTTGGTGCAACAAAGGGTTCATATTTATTCATGTTTTATCTTGAATACGTAGCAAGAGTCTGGCACCCTATTCCTCCAGTTTTAATAAAAGCATTAATCAACATTGAAGAACAAAGCAGACACACGGCCTAACTAAAGGTCTAATAGCAAACTATCGGAACAAAATACAGGTAAGGTATTGGTGAATAGTACCATTGGATGCGGCATAGGCGGTAGTGGTGGGTTCACTGGCGATGGCCCTGGCATAGAACCTGGCATCGATGGAAGCTGAGGAAGTGATGGTCGAGGTCCTTGTTGATGAGGAAGCATGTGTGCTGGCGCTTGCAGCTGGGGCATGTTTGGAGGTGGTGGCCTAAACTGATGCTGCTGCTGAGGCATCTGTTGATAGTGTTGCTGCTGCCCAGTGGATAGAAGAGATGGATGAGGACCTGGTGGCAACGGAGGCGGGCCAGGTGGAAGACCAGGAAGACCAGGTATAGATTGGGCATCTATACCAGGAATTGCACCAGCAAATGGTCCGGACGATGGTTCAGGCATCTGGAATCCACCCATACCATGACCAGCAAAACCGGAGCGTTGATCACCATAACCTGGTAAAAAAATTAAAATTTTCAATTAACCATTCCTTGTCCAGTTCAAGAGAAGAAAAAATAACAATACATGGAGCACGAAAGCACTATAAAGCAAACAGATAAAGTAAAAATACTAATGTTCATCGATCTTTCTAACTAACTTAAATCATGCGACCAGAAGGTATAATTTTACCCACTTCTGCAAGCACATACACATACCCATCTTTTTTTTAAGACTGGAACAAGATGTCAAATTAACCAAAAACAAAACAAGCTGAGAACAAATCAAAGTGACCTTGAATTTGTCCACCATTGAATTTATCACGGCTAGTATCACCAGGCCTGTTTCTACACCAGAATCTCGTAGCATGATCATTCCCCCCACTGAAAGGAAATAATAAGATATCAGTAACAACTAGCACAAGGAGACATATTGAAATGGTAGTTTGAATAGTTCAGATACAGGAAAAATAACTAAATGTAACAATAGGCATGTTTCTGCATTTACATTATATAAGTATATTGTGAAAATAATAAACACAAGCAGATGGTCAGTACGTATACACTAAATATGAAAATTCAGAAAGTAATAGTTTGTAAATGAAGTACCTGGAAAGTAGATAGCCCACTGGATGCCAAGCAAGGTCCCACACACTATTATCATGTGCATTAGTTATTTCTATCTGAGGGGTTTCATGGCTGCCAAAACAAGGAAATATTTGTGTGAAATTGAGAAGTCCTTTCTAATCAACAAATGTAATTAGAGATTATCTTGAGAAAAGTATGAAAAATAAATAGACTTAGCCATATACTTCATGGGCATCAAGGTGTAGATCTTAACACTAGAAAATGAATTCCAAATTCTAGTCTATCCAAATTCAATTTATGATAACAAACTGCCAGGACAGAAAGAATCATCATGTCAATGGCTCTTTTGGTGTCTCTTACCCGACCAACCAATGAAAGATTCCTCCATCATAACTTCCACTAACAAAGTACTCTTCATGAAATGGATGCCATGCCAAAGCTGCAGAAATAAATAGAGTAAAAATAAAACACTACTCATTCAATACAACCATGTTGAACAAGAGCATTGCAGATACTCCCTCTGTCTTGAATTAAATGTCACAGATTCGTCTAGATTCGCATGTAAAATGCGTCTAGATACATGCGTATCTAGATAAATCTGCAACAATTAATTCCGGACAGAGGGAGTATTATAATTCCCTGTGTAGAGTTTAATCCATTAGTCTGAACGCATAAAGCAAATTAACAACAATTTGGTATCTAAAATTTTATAGGTAGGAAACATAGGATTCAAATTCTGTGATGACAATCTAACCAGTTACATCCTTATTGTGCCCACGGAAGGATTCAAGCTCTTTCATGGATCTAATATCATATAACTGCACAAAATAGAATAAAAATAACAAGTGAGAAATTATCCAATATTGTGTGAATTAATTTTAAGAAGGTGCACCAAGTTCCTCAAGGCACATGCCATTTAAGCAGGGATTTCAGAAATTATCACATTAAATACACCTGTGAGGAAAAAGTAAGTTCTTTCTAGTTGCACCATTAAGCAAAACTTGTTACACATGATTGATTATTAATCAGGTTTAACAGCCTGTTTTTTATCACATCCCAGGGAATTCGTGTTGAATACATAAGAAAAACTAAGGTACCAGCTTATTTTTATACCAGTATGCTTTGTTCAGAAGGAAAGTCCAAACAGAACATGGTAAAAAGGTTAAGTTATTCACCTTGATAACCTGATCCTTAGAGGCAGTTAAAACCCAGTTCCCATTCTGATTCCACTTCACACACTGCACAATGTTTTTATGACCATGGCTGCAAAATAGCTCATCATATGCTGACATACCACAGAACTTCACATTAGCAACATGATACAAGACAATACTTACAATGACCGTAGCTCTCTACCACTTTTTGCATCCCAGAGTTTCACAAGATAGTCCTTGCCACCTGAATAGCAGACACGAATGAGCTCTGGACAAATAAGCTAACTAAACTAGCAATATTGATTACTAACCTGAGACCAATAAAGATTTTGTGGGATGCCAATCGACACTTTTAACATCCCAACCATGGCCTGGCTGAGTTTGAAGGCAACATCAGGTTAATTCACATTATCACATAAAAATAAACAACACATAGTAACTTGAAACATGCAAGCATCAAGCAGTGCAGGCACATAAGAAAAGTTCAGCAACATTACCAGTTAAAGATCTTTCTTCTTGGCATCTTGCGAAGTCCCAAACCTTCACAGTCGTGTCATCAGAACATGAACAGAACTTCAAGTCTGTTCTACAAAAGCTGTGTAAAGTATCTGTTTAAGCAGGGAAGGAACAAATATCTTACTATAGCTAAAGTAACGAAAACGAATAGCACATTAATCACCTCAAGTCACGAACAGATTCTCTGTGGGCAGTTTTATTTACTTTAACATTATTCATGTTGCTTTGCCAATACCTGCAAAGGATTCAAACCATGCAGTTAACAGGTCAAACAATATAGTAATTTTTAAGGGGCATTTCCAGCAATGATGAAGGGTGAAAGGGCCAACATACTTTATTGCACCACCATCATCGCCCGTAACCATCCAATTTTCATTATGACTCCAAATCATTGATCTCACAGCTTGATCATGAGCCTATTTATCAAATTCACAACAAATAAGTCACGTTGACTAACACACTAGCAAGTTCACAAGTATCTTATGTAGTACCTGAAGAATCATTTCAAAATTAAAAGATTGACCATTCCATAGGGTGAATTCACCACTCTGGGATCCAGTAATAAGACGGCGGCCTGTAGGAGTCCACTTTATACACAAAGAACACTATGTTAGACCCAGACAGGTAAAAGGGAAAACAGAACATAAATAACACTGAAGTAGAACATCCATAACAGTTTCATCTAGATCAAAGTAATGTGGAACAGTGGAAGAGGCTGGCATGGAGTAATCAAACTGGTCTACCAATTATTTTAAAATTATGGATTTCAAAGTGTGGGTAGATCTAGGTAATAGAGATTTATTCTTTCAATGTTGTTAATCCTTCAATAAACAAGTCTACCACCCAAATGATGAAGGTTAACTAAGGTACAAATATTGAAGGACTATGAACCAATTTCATATACATAGATACAACAGAATAAGAAGTTCAATTCTAACACATTCTGACAGTGTTGATGTTCTTAAGTTTTTCTTTAATAACTGGAAGGCTGGAAGCCAAGGACA
Organism: Avena sativa; assembly: GCA_916181665.1. Taxonomy (NCBI): domain Eukaryota; kingdom Viridiplantae; phylum Streptophyta; class Magnoliopsida; order Poales; family Poaceae; genus Avena; species Avena sativa. The sequence continues at coordinate 441,774,672 of OV702282.1, read as the reverse complement.
TTACTGAAGCTTGAAACATGCAACACGCCAACATTAGTGACCACACTATCTACAATCATGAATTCAACATTTCAACTGAACACAAAGTGTGCTAGTGCAAGATGTCCAGACGTCAAAAGACCACATGTGAAACAGGCACTGGATTAGCTACTTATATTGTGACTCCTCTTATGTATTCAACATCTATCTTTCACATTAAGCATCATACATATTATCCCTATGTTGGAATCATAGCCACGTTCAAACTGAAACGTCATGGATTGCTAAAGCTCTCTTGGATTTATAACAGTATAAGTTGCTAAAGCTGGAATATTAGGAACGTGGAGAGATGTATATCACATAACTCACCACTACACAGTTTATGGAGCACCGGTTCTTATTGATAGATGAATGAACAAATTTGCTGGCAAAACTTGTCGAGGGGTTGTCTGGGTACGCAACAGATGGCAACATCTGCAATAAGCAAACCATGTTAATCAGGAAAACGCGATAAGAAACAACGGAAGGGGCAATCTTCTATTAATAATACAGTAGATACAGATGATTTAGAGGACTTGAACATTTAACATTTAATCCATAAGAATTTCATTTTCATAGATGGTAAGTGATAATGCGATATAACTGGAAACAAAACTAGCACTGCCCTGCAGTAATCGTATCTAAACCCTTAACCAATAGACCAAGTGACAACTAAATGATACCAGTAGGTCCAGTACCACTTACTCTGTGTCCACGGAGGGGTTAAAACAAAACACGACTACAAGATGCTCTTTTTATTGCTCTGTAAGTTATCACTTGAAAAGGGTCGCAGTTGTCTCACTGCTTCTTCGTGGAACAATCAACAGTTCATCGCACCCCCAGGGTCACTCATTAATGGAACCGATATTTTCTGCCACTAGGGACAAATTACTTTGTACCTTTGCACCTTCTCAGCGTTCTCCTAGTACAAAATGGTGCTCATTTCAAGGGGGAAAAACTAGGGACAAAATGCATACTGGAATATATGACCACTCATCCACGATTCACTATAACTAGAAAGCCGTATTAAGTTTGGCCTGCCTTTCATAATACTGAACAGCAGATGCAGTGTCCTGGTGTCCGTGGAAGAACATATATGAACTTGGCCAACTAGACAATGAAATAGAAAGTCTGTTCCAAACCGAGAGACAGGAGAAATAGAAGGATTGTTCCAAACAAATTGATTTAAAATCTAGTTGTGACGTATGAAGATTTGTCTCACATATATATAATAGATACCATGACACTGAACGCAACCAGAAAGGACTTCTAGTTGCAACCAGTACCGTCAGAATGACAAACTAATATGTTATAACATATGGATACATTATAACATCCAAGGTAATAGGAAACGTACATCCAGGACGGCAGCTGCAGTCGGCTGCAACGTGAATCTGTCCCTTGCATCTCGCTGCCACATGCGAGTCTGCACAAAATGAACTTATGAGAGTCTCATATCCATGCCTTCTCCATAAAACAAAGGGGGATATACAGAATGAATCATATTTTCGTGTGGCTTCCTTGGACATAGTTCAAAGCATTGCATGGTCTAGCTTTTATGAAGATAACACTTCATATTACCTGAGCATAACGGACGAGTGAGCTCGTGTAGTCCACTGTTCGCCGCTGCACAGGTTTCCGAATCCTCTTAGCGCCGAAATTGTCCCCATAAGCTGAATTGAGCCACAATTTATCAATGGGTCCAGGAAAATTTACATCCAACTGTGAGTATGTGTCATATTAATGCATTTCAAGGATGTGTTTACAGCAAAATATAGCCCACGGCCCCAGACTGGTAAGAAAAAACAGAGAGGTAATCCAGCTACCCTCAACCTAACCCTAACCAGCTACAGGAGGAGTGGCGCGGTTACCGTCGAACGGCTGCTGCTGCTGTTGCTGCTGCTGATGATGCTGCTGGGGTCCCGGGTGCGCGGCGTAGTCGGGCGGGATGTTGGTGGAGGACGCCGCGGAGAGCTGCCGCATCGGCGGCTGCAGCGGGCCGCGGTAGAAGTCCCCGCCGCCGCCACCGGGCTGCTGCTGCGGCGGCGGGTGCTGCGGCGGAGGCGGAGGCGGTGGCTGTTGCTGCTGCTGCTGCATCATCTCCGGCGCCGAGCGGACGAGAGGCGCCGGGACTGGGCTAGGGTTTAGGGTCCGTGCGGCGGGAAAAGGATCGCCGAGTGGAGGCCGCCGGGAGCGTCTCAGCACAGTGCTCCGAGGGGTTTGGTCTGGTTGGAACGGGATGAGAGGCGGAGGGGCTTGGTGGGCTGCCTGCTGCCACCACACCCAGTAGAAGCCCACCTAAGTTTGTTGGCCTGTTCCCTGTACGCAAACATGGACAGAACATTTAGCCCAAGCCCACTTCCCAAATAAATCCTAACGCCACTCAGGGAAAAAATCTTATTTAAAGATAATGTAAGTGGGTTAGGCATGTAAAATGACTTTATCTTAACGACACCTCGTAACATTATTTTCAGCCGAAAGAGATATTTTTAATCACTGCATAATTTTAGAAACATGCAGACATTAATTGTTAGAGATGGTAGTAAGACATAATCAATTCTATAATATGGTTTTTTATTTTATCTAAATAACATGCATCCCTAAGAGAATATCATCTTATCAAACATTGTACTCCCTTCGTCTCAAAATGAATGTCATGGATTTGCCTAAATTTAAATATATCTAGACACTATTTTAATAAATTTCTGACATCTATTTTTTTAAAACAAAGGGAGTACATGTCCTTACTTTTTAGCGTATGTTCTTTTCAATGAGCATGGACGGCCTAACGCCCATCATATCCACGGGACCGTCTTCGCATACAGAGAGAAACAAAGCTGGTGGTCACACACAAGGTGGTCACTGCAATGCCCTGGTCGACGATAGGTTTCTGATCAACCGGCAATCAACTTGATGATACTGGTGCGTGCATGCAAGATGCAAGAGCTAATATGCATCGACAATGATAAAACAAACAGAAAAGCGCACTCTGCCCTGCAAAAAGAGGATGAAACAAAGCTAGCCACTCTTCTGGTACATCGAAGCAGCTCGATCGTGTGCTAGGTCCAACGCCAACATTGCGTGACAATGGAAGAGCTTCTAGTTTTTTATTACCAACAATATGGCAGTATGAAACGCGATACCTTTTTTCTGTATTACACAATTTGGCTAAATTTGGAGTTTATACACACGAGGAGACACCAAAGGCGATGTGTTCTCATAGGCATTCCACGGCTGGTAAGATGGTTCATCCATATGATCGGAAAGTTCGGAAGGGATTTGACAAGGATAACAAAAAAGTTTTAACAGATCCTAGAAATATTCTTGTTTGTGTGGCTACCGATGGTTTCACACCATTCAGTTTGGGTGTGGTGGCAGCAGGCAGCCGACCACATGTTTGTGACGTTAGAAATGGTGCCATATAGGCTCCACTTTCTGACTTTATATCCGGCTCGTTGTAAACTAATACTTGAGTGACTTGAGCATTCTCATGTCCTAAGTCGTTTACGGTAGTGAATGTTGGGGTTCGCCCATGCCAAACAAAAAAATCCGTCCTACATGAACAGCCAATACCTAATCATGAAGACACTAGCGAGATTAGATCAAGATCTCGTATTGACGTTTGTGCGGAAGAGGACCGAACCATGTTAGACATCGTAAGGTCGATGATGAGTCGGACGGATCTATCTTTGTTATTCTAGGGTTTTTTTAAGAGACTATTGCATTTACACTAAACCAAGTACCATCTAAAGCGGTAGAAAAGACACCACATGAGGTGTGGACGGGTAATAAACCTGCCTTGTTATTTCTTAATATTTGGGGATGTGAAGCTTTTGTCAATTCGGACAAACTCGCACCTAAGTTAACAGAAGACGAGAACCATAGGTAGAAAAGATGGGGGAATCATCTAATAAATTGTTGGTAAACATAAATGTATTATTATATTTTGGACCATCCCACATTTTTTTACCATAACATTAGACTCGAATTACACATTTTGCTTGTGTGCAGGAAAGCAAATTATTCTGGAACTGGACAAGGACATAACATTACATAACATAACATTTGGGCTCTCATCTTCAATTATGCTCCAAATGTGCGAGGGCCGAAGAAACGCTTCAGGCCCTTCACATCTGCAACACTTAGGTAGGTCACCTTTGACACCACCTCTGCCGGCAAGATGTTGCCGAAAAGCGCGTAGTCAGTGATCTGTAAGCCGGGGTTCTGGTTGTTGAACACGCCGAACACCTCAGCGGTTGTGTCGCCGGCGTTGTAAAAGAAACGGAGCAGGCCCTGTGGAAACAGAAAGATGTCCCCCTGAGACAGCGTCTTGGTGTAAACGACGTTGGAGGTGGAGGTAATGAAGCCGACATTCAGGGTGCCTCTGACGACGAACATGATCTCGTTCACACACAAGGTGGTCACTGCAATGCCCTGGTCGACGATAGGTTTCTGATCAACCGGCAATCAACTTGATGATATTGGTGCGTGCATGCAAGATGCAAGAGCTAATATGCATCGACAATGATAAAACAAACAGAAAAGCGCACTCTGCCCTGCAAAAAGAGGATGAAACAAAGCTAGACACTCTTCTGGTACATCGAAGCAGCTCGATCGTGTGCTAGGTCCAACGCCAACATTGCGTGACAATGGAAGAGCTTCTAGTTTTTTATTACCAACAATATGGCAGTATGAAACGTGATACCTTTTTTTTTCTGTATTAGACAATCTGGCTAAATGTGGAGTTTATGCACACGAGGAGACAGCAAAGGCGATGTGTCTCATAGGCATTCCATGGATGGTAAGATAGTTTCATCCATGTACGAAGACCTTATGAATGATTATACGGTTTTTCTTCGGCAATATCTTTGGGAGTTAAAAATCCCACTCAAGATCAAGATTTTTATGTGGTTTCTTAATAATAAGGCGCTTCTCACAAAGGATAACCTAGTTAAAAGAAATTGGGTAGGGTGTACTAAGTGTTGTTTCTGTGGGGCACAGGAAACCATAGAATTTATATCTTGCCCTTTTGCTCGCCTTTTGTGGCGCATTACTCATTTTGCTTATGATCTACCCCTCCTACTAATATCACAAATATGTTTGGAAATTGGTTGAATGGTGTTGATAAATCATCTAAGGCTCGAATTCGAATTGGTGTTTCAGCCTTATGTTGGTCTATTTGGAGATGCAGAAATGATATTATCTTTAACAAAACAAAAACTTTTAATCTTTTGCAGGTTATCCATATGGTGGCACACTGGGTGCAGCTTTGGGCGTTCCTGTCGCCGCAAGACCAGAGGGATATCATGGCTACTGGGTGTAGTCGTCTCCTGATGGTCGTTGGGCACATTATCGGCCAGTCTAGATGGATGCGTTTTAGTCGACTGGAGCATAATGTCTAGTCATTTATTTAGTCTTTTCCGCTGGTTGATTCATGTGTCGACTTTGTGTGATCCATGAATTGTAATCGTGCTGTGAGTTGTCGACTTTGGATACCGAACTTTTAATAAATGGCTGTGTGCATCAACTGATGCAGAGGCCGGGGTTTTACCCCTTTTCAAAAAAAAATCGGAAAGCTTGGCAGGAATTTGACAAGGATAAAAAAATGGTTTAGTAGATCCTAGAAATATTCTTGTTTGTGTGGCGACCGATGGTTTCACACCATTCAGTTTGGGTGTGGTGGCAGCAGGTAGCCCACCACATGTTTGTGACGTTAGAAATGGTGCCATATAGGCTCCACTTTCTAACTTTATATCTCTAATAAGTTAGTCTAACACAAAACTAATTGTACTATGTAACCGGATTTGATCCGGTTCGTGGAAACTATGAGCATTCCCACTCGTTGGGCGTTTCTAGAGCGAAATACGCACGAAACTTTGGCCAGACGGAACACGTTTTCGGCCTGGAAACGTCGAGTTTCCCACTCACGTTTCCCGGCCGAGTTCTCGGGACGCAATTTTTCCGTCCAAATTCGGCTCAAATTCGTCCAGATTTCGGCATAGTTTGTCATAATTTGAATACAGAACATTGTTCGTCCTAGTTCGGCATACATTCGACCATAGTTCGGCGTAAATTTAAACATAGTTCGGTCTACAGTGAAAATACAACATATTTTGGCCTAGTTCGGCCAGTTCATGCTCGGCATCTACGTGTTGCCCCTGCATATCCATAGGTGCTCAACAAGAACATCCTGCAGCTGTTGATGCACCGCTGAATCTCGGATCTCCTAACGCATGACGATGAAGGCAGCCCAAGTTGGAGACACCTGATGATCAGGCTCGGCAAGAGGTCTCTGTCTATAGTATGGCTCGTTCTGCTCGAGCAAACTCACTGGATCCTTCCTCTCATCCTCAGTGGTCATGTTGTGCAAGACCACACAACAGTTTATCATTTTCCACATCTGATCTTTTGACCAGGTCATAGCAGGAACCGGACAACTGCAAACCTCCGCTAGAGCACACCAAATGCCCGCTCCACGTCCTTCCTACAAGATTCCTGTTCCTTGGCAAACTGAGAATGCTTGGGAAGCATTGGGCTTGAGATAGCTTCACAAATGTTGTCCATCTTAAATAGATGCCATCTGCTAGATATTATCACTTATTGTAGTGGTGCCCGTTGATCTCAAATTCCACAGGGGTAGCATGACCCTCAACAATCTTGGCAAAGACATTTGAGGAGCTGAGGACGTTGATGTCGTTGTTCGATCCTACCATGCCGAAGAAGGAGTGCCAGATCCAAAGATCATGTGTAGCAACTGCCTTGAGTATCACAGTGCAACCTCCTTTGTGGCATTTGTATATTCCCTGCCATGCAAATGGACAGTTCTTCCACTGCCAATGCATGCAGTCTATGCTTCCAAGCATATCAGGAAATCTTCTACTTTCATTGACTGCAAGGATTCGAGCAATGTCTTCAGCAGTGGGTGATCTCAAGTACTGTTTCCCGAACACTGCAATCACTGCCCTGCAGAACATGTACAAGCAATCGATAGCGGTGGACTCGGCCATGCGGAGATAGTCATCGGCACTGTCACCCGACGCTCCATATGCAAGCAACCTTATCGCCACTATGCACTTCTATAGTGAGGAAAACCCAATCATGCTGGTGCAGTCCTTCTTGTAAACGAAATAGGGGTCGAACTCCCGGATGGCATGCACGATCTTGAGGAAGAGTTTCCGGCTCATCCTAAAACGGCGCCAAAACACGGCCTCTCCGTGGAGTGGCTCGTCGGCGAAGTAGTCGGCGTACAACAAGCAGTAGCCCTCTATCCTTTGCCTCGCCTTGCACTTCTGCAGGTACAGCTGGGCGAGGGAGGCGAGGATCTCCATCTGATCTGCATCTTCAGCGACCTTGGTGTTCTCCTCCTCCAGCAATACAACGATTATCTGCTCGTCGTCGGATTCCATGGCCGAACCGGCCAAATGCTGAACACTTGGCGGGCGTGGTGGTGGGAGCTCGTAGCAAAGTCGAGCTACAGCAAAGTTCGGGCGGCAGAAGAGGCGGAAGAATGGGTGGCGGCTACAGCGAGCATATCTAGAGACGTGGGCATGTCTCGGCATGGAGGAGCTCTGCCGGCGAAGTCATGGCGATAGAGACGCTGGGAGCTCTTCGCCTCAGTATGGGCGAGTGGAGTGTGGGGGAATGGGACTGTCTCGCCGATAGTGCTGGTTCACGCCCGTTTTCGCTTCGTCCGGCGTTCCCAAGGCGTTTCTGGGATTCTGGGAATGGCCTGGGAATTCCAGACCAAAGTTCGCCCGAATTCGGACGAAAAGAGGTTCTTGGGAACACGACTGGTCCGATTTTCGGCGTTCACACCTATTTACGGCGTCCGGATCGGCGTCCTGGGAATGCTAGTGGAGATGCTCTAATACTTGAGTGAATTGAGCATTCTCATGTCCTTAGTCGTTTACGGTAGTGCATGTTGGGGTTGGCGCATGCCAAACAAATTTTTTTTCCTACATGAACATCCAATATCTAATCATGAAGAAACTAGCGAGATTAGATCAAGATCTCATATTGACGTTTGTGCGGAAGAGGACTGAACCTTGTTAGACATGGTAAGGTCGATGATGAGTCGGACAGATCTACCTTTATTATTCTAGGGTTTCTTAAAAGACTATTGCATTTACACTAAACCAAGTACCATCTAAAGCGGTAGAAAAGACACCACATGAGGTGTGGACGGGTAATAAACCTGCCTTGTCATTTCTTAATATTTGGGGATGTGAAGCTTTTGTCAATTCGGACAAACTCGCACCTAAGTTAACAGAAGACGAGAACCATAGGTAGAAAAGATGGGGGAATCATCTAATAAATTGTTGGTAAACATAAATGTATTATTATATTTTGGACCATCCCACATTTTTTTACCATAACATTAGACTCGAATTACACGTTTTGCTTGTGTGCAGGAAAGCAAATTATTCTGGAACTGGACAAGGACATAACATTACATAACATAACATTTGGGCTCTCATCTTCAATTATGCTCCAAATGTGCGAGGGCCGAAGAAACGCTTCAGGCCCTTCACATCTGCAACACTTAGGTAGGTCACCTTTGACACCACCTCTGCCGGCAAGATGTTGCCGAAAAGCGCGTAGTCAGTGATCTGTAAGCCGGGGTTCTGGTTGTTGAACACGCCGAACACCTCAGCGGTTGTGTCGCCGGCGTTGTAAAAGAAACGGAGCAGGCCCTGTGGAAACAGAAAGATGTCCCCCTGAGACAGCGTCTTGGTGTAAACGACGTTGGAGGTGGAGGTAATGAAGCCGACATTCAGGGTGCCTCTGACGACGAACATGATCTCGTTCGCCCTTGGAATGCTGTGGAGCGGCACGACGCCGTTAACGCCAAGAAAGATACGCACGCCGGCCAGCTGCAAGCCGTTGATTCCTGGCAAATAGGAGCCATAGGCAGGCACAAAGGAGATGTTGAAGGGTTGTATTGTGGTCGGTCGAATGGCTCCGGTGAGGTAGAAGTCATTGGCAGTAACTATGGCGGCGGGCTTGCACTGGTAGCCGGCTGGAGTCTGACTCAGCAGGAGATTGGCAACGCAAAAGTCCTGGGTCAGGGCGAGGGAGGAGAATGGCAGGAGGAAGAAAGAGAGGAGGATGGGGAGAAAGACATTCTTTGCCATGGTTGGGGATGTGTTCGTGGCTTGCTGGGAGTGATGATCCGTGGGGGGTTTATATAGGTGTTTGTCAAGAGTGTGAGTTAGATCACATGTATGCATGTCACGGGTGTAGAAATGCACAGCTCAAAACGTTGAAAAATCGTGCAGTGTACTCACCATGAATAATTAAGCCCCTACTATTTGCCTTCCAGTGGACGGACTGGTGTAAGTACTACCGAATAGAATCATCGACTTTTGCGTTGCAAACCTCCAGCTAGCACGGCCCTGGATGCACGACTAGTTTGGGCACAATTTTTTCTTCTTCAAGATAGCATTTCTGCAGAATTGTCCATTTCAAAATAATGTACTACTACACGACGTATTTGGGGACTGAAAGCTAGGAGTGTACGACTGTTTATATAAAGACTTGCCATTCTAGACGGAAAATTTTGCCCGTATGTGTAGGACAATTTGGCGTTTCGCTCATCAAGCCAAACTGCAACGATACTGCCTGCGCATGCAACACGGGTATGGGTCATACATACATGTGTAGGAAAATTTTCATGCTGACCCATACATGTGAAAGATTTATAGAAAAATGTTTTATGAACTCACTTGTCTTGTACATATTTTAAATCCATGTGCTAAGCAACATCACATCACCTTTGTACTGCATTCACTTTCTACTGCTACGATTGGTATTCACTCTCTACTATTATGATTGGTACCTTGTACATACGAATATATAATAATCGTTAGCATTATGAATTAGCATATCGTTTTCAGGAAATGTAAATAACATGAGTTGCTTCCACCTCAGACAACTCCAAATTCAACCATGAAAATTATTATCTCGCTTGTAATACCTTATTGGATTAACAAATGATACTCTCAACCAATTGAGTTCAATGAAATAGCAACCTAATTAGCTGTAAAAAAATATGAAATTATCCGTAGTAAATAAATCGACCATATGACACTTTGATTTTCGTAATCATATTCCGTCATGGTGAGTGAAAAAGTTGAGATAAACTCGATACCAACGAATCAATAGATGAAAACGAACCAGTGCGATAAACATAAGCTATCAAATTGTACCAAATCTAGAGACTTAGCTAAATATAAGATTCTTCACCCTGTGAAAAAAAAGATTCTACGGTATAGAATGAAAGTTATTAGCTGATATGGACATTTTGGATGAAAACTTCTGGTAAAATTCAGACTTCTAAATTTTTTGCATAATATTTTCGTAAAAAAATCCATGTAAAAATAATCTGGTTGGGATACCAATAATTGATGGTATTTCAGGTCTGAGTTAGAAATCTACAAAATAGAAGCGCACATGTACACATCCAACATACCACCAAAAATTGAGTTCGGATTTATCCTTTCCCCAAGCCTTTCCCTGTATCATATTGGATTAAAGAGAAGGAGGAAATTCATGTTGAGATTGATACGTCAAGATCCGTAAGTAAATGCTTGTGTTGGTTCAGAATTCCAACTGCACAACGATCCTCATGGGCGGTGGTAGTCCTCGGTGACGTGCAGACTCCTATCTTGTGCTCCTCGGTGTGACGTGCACCAACGTCAGACAGTGCTACAAAGCGAGCGGCATGAGAGGTGAGCGAGTACTAAGGCAGGGGATGCCCGTGACGGGATTCATGGCGGCAGGAAGACGATGGACGGCCACAGGACACTGCGCCAGGACGACGTTAGGCAAGGGCTGCTGAGAAAAAAATTAAGGGAGGAAATCCTACAAGGTTAGTTTATGGATGGCGGGCTCGGCTGCACTGATCACCTGGACGACAGAGGCCGGGTCGCCCGGCGTAGGCGTAATTGGCGGCGTCGGACAAAGCTGTGTGAGACGGCGTCGGACTGAGCGGCGGCGTGAGGCGGAATTGGCGGCGTCGGACAAAGCGGCGTGAGACGGCGTCGGACGGAGCGGCGTGAGGCGCGGAGACGTGCAGGTTGGTGGCGGAGCAGTGCGGCCGGGGCGTGCGACGCGGCGCCGGCGCTGGGGAGTTGCTCCGTGAGAGGCTCCCGGGATTTCCGTGGATGTGGCCGTTCTTTTAGACGAAGGACGCGGGCGTCTAACCAATGTTTTAGTGTCAATCTAAACCGGTGGATTAGATGATTGGATGGTCTAGATGGTTTGGATCTTTATATTAGTGTAGATGTATATGTAGATGTAGATGTAGATGTACTCTCTCTGTCCTAAAATACCCTGCATTTTGGGTTTAGTTAAGGTCAAACTTTTATGTACATCTATAATACAACATAAGTACCATTAGAATCGTCATAAGATATATTTTCATAATATATACATTCGGTGTGCTATAGATGTTTATAGTTTTTTTTATATATTCTACCAAACTTTATAAAGTTTGACTTTGACTAAATCCAGAATGCAGGATATTTTAGTACAGAGAGAGTAGATTACTAATCACCGACCTAACGAGAGCAAACGCGGCGTGGTTCATCTTCCCGTGGCGTGTGTTGCTGGCCCGATAAGTGCCGTACGTGGGACCGGACCTAATGATCGGTCGGTCCGATAAGCTTCATCTCCACGTTGGGTTTTGCAGATTGAGCAGCATTAGATCGATCTAATGCCATGTTACGATGCCGTCCGGGGCGAGAGTACGTGCGTGCATATATACGACATGATGTAATAAAACTGATGACGTTGTTCGTTACCTTCTTGGATGCGGCTGCCGCGTAGAGCTCAAGTTTATTGATCTTGGTTCACCGTCCCCGGTGGTAAGTTGTGATTCTTCTGATATCTTTTTGTTTTATTTTTGATCTGCTGAAGATCTTCTTATCATTTTGTATCGGTTTGGGCTGAATGTAGATTTATTTATAAAACGAGACGAATGACTGTTCCGAGAAACAACGCCGACACATTTGTGCAATGAACTCAACGCAAGGTGTAGGGCATATTAAATATAGTCTTGTTTTTAGATTTATATACTCCCTTCATTCTAAAAAGGATATCATAAGTTTGTCAAAAATTAGATGAATCTATAAACTAAATAGTATCTAGATATATTTAAATTTAGACAAAACTAAGACATCCTTTTTAGGACGGTTAAAGTATTAAATATAGTCAATGCAACACGAGATGCACAACCATATCTACACGTGCATAATCAGGCCGTGCAAAACAACAGCACGCGTAGTATTAACTAGGAAACGTGGACATTCTGGTTAGAGTTGGTTACAAATATGTGTTAGTTTAAGGTATACAAAGTGAGAATATATATGAATCAGTGCCATTTGGTGAAGTCAAACTGAGGCAACATATAAACGTTGATACTAAAAAAAGGATACCTATGCTTAGATTGGATTGCTATATTGTAATGTTGCGTGAGGGAATGCCAATGGTTATTTACATTGGGCTGGCTTAGACGGCATTGGCATGCATATCTACGGAACTAATCTAAGCTGCACTAATTCTTGTTGGATTATGCTAGCTAGAACTATATTACATGGTTTTCAGAACTCGCTCGCGAGGTGGTTGCCCTGCTTGTCAGTAGGCATCATCATTGTCTTCTTCATCAGATGAGAGGAGGATCTTCCTCACCGGATGAGAGAAGGAAGGTCTCCCCATTTTCAGTCCCTTGACCCACTACCACTGTAGAGTGTGAAGGTTGAGGCGGAGGGGTCGTCGTATGAAGTAATATCTGCAAGGTTGTTGCCAGGGACCTCCGGCCTCTGCTCTGTTGTCCGATAATGTCCCCTGTTTGATGCCTTATACAAACAAACAAACATGTCTTTTAGAGGAATAAGCTTATAAAGAGGCCTTGCAAAATATAACAGGAAAACAAACTTGCAAAATATAACAGGAAAACAAATTGAACTTACAGTTAGACAAAACCAAAGATACCTGAAAACTTCGGATTTTCTCGTGACTCTTGATTTACCTTTCCTATCAAACCGTACTTATTCACTGGAAACTTGATTTTTTAAGTGGAATACATGTGTCAAATTTAATCATCTAGAACAATTTCCTGCATTAAGACAGATAGCTTTTCCCTGACCCAAATGAAATGGCCTAACCAAGACATCAATCCCGAAATACATACTTGATATTCATTTACCATTTACTAAGATAACTGTACGTAGATTACTCTTCAATATATATCATGACAAAACAGTTGACTGAATAAGCACCATAGAGTGCCCAATGTTTGGAGAAGTTTAAACACACTCATCAAACAAAATGAACAACACATAATCATAGCAAAGTATATCGAATTCAGCAACATTAAACGATATGAGTTTAAGTATTACTACATACAATTTTTAAGTAGGTTTGTCTAGGTTGCATGTCTTGAGCACCTAAATTCCATAGAGCCAAATCTTTCCCAAAACTCTAGGCTAATAATGGTTAGATATGTAAATCCTGAGAAGCCTAGAGTACAGAAAATTATAGATCCGCTCATACAACGATGGTATTGACATTCAAGGTTGAGCTTTGAATAATTTGGGAGTTTATTACTGAACGCCCACCCACACAATATGTATGCAACCTGACAAACCTGCACGCATGACTCAATAGAGAAATCAAAAGCATGATGACTGAACATCAGAAAAAGTAGATAGAGGACACCTGGCGTAAATAATGCAGGAGAAACATCGGGTGGCATGGGTGACCGGTGACCTCCGCGCTCATCACTTGGATGGTCGTCCTGTAGTTCAGCTGTAATATAATCAACCACCAAAATAAAATTAGGAAAACCAAAAGGAAAAAACTAAGAAAAGGTTGATTGGTTTCCTAGAGGAGCTATTGTGTAATCAGTACTGGTCTAAAGAAGAGCAAAGTGAAAAAAGTTAAATGTAACAGGGATTGATTACCTATAGAGAAGCGCAGGCCGATGATGTTGCTTGAGGTGTGGCAAAGCATGAACGTGTTGGCCGAGAACAAATCAGAACAAAGCAAGACGATAATAGCAGGGCGACACATCTTGGCGATGCTGCCGTGGCAAAGGCCGTCCTCATCGTGGCACCGCTCTCCACGCCATCAGCGGCGGCACTCTTCCAGGACCTGTTGCCTCCCTGCTCTCACTGTTTTTGAGACAAATTTTGGTTAGTTCATGGAAAATATGGGTCGATCAAAATACAAAAACAAATTAATCTTGTCATGCACTCTGATCTTCGTAAATTAAGATACCGATTAAGCATCTCCTCAATCAGAGGCAACCGTGGTAATTAAAAAGGAAATAGCTGAGTATAATATAGAGAGAAAATGGGACTATTGGAGAAAAAGAGGTCAAAACGTGAGGCAAAATAAAAGGGACAAAATTATCTCATCTGGTTGTACTACATGCTTGTGCAGCTAGCCAAGTCGGCCATGACCTGAATTTGCAAGCTTCGTTTTGCTGCTGAGATGGAGAAAATGACGCAAAACTACCACATTTGAGACAATCTTGTTAAAAATCTATCACCTTTGGGTTTTTTGACACATAAAAACCACTTTTGGGGTATGTGTGTGTGACAGAAAGCTCTAACTGGCCGTGTTTAGGCATCTAACATCATTTTTGGCAGGTGGGGTCCGTTGTCAGTGCTGGCGTGGCACGCACATGACGGAGGGAGGCAACGACCGTGAAGCGCGCGTCAAAGGGGGTCGTTAGTAGGGGTGGGCATAAAAAACCGAAACCGAACACCGAAACCGAATTAACCGGAACCGAAACCGAATACACCGAACCCGAATTAGCTGAAACTAATTTCGGTTAGTAAATATGATTAACCGAATTTATAAATATTAATTCGGTTTTGACTCTCTGTTAACCGAAATAACCGTACAAACCGAAAATTATACGTGACAAAGCTAAATATATTTGTGATTCTGTCACAGACGTTTATTACTGTACGTAGATACTAGCTCATGCCACAAAAAGACAAGCATGCAAAAGCTGTCAGGCAGCCCATGCATGTACGTATGTCTCCAGCCACATGCACGTACATATTCGTGGTTTAATTGTCAATTGTGTCTATGAATTTTGTTGAAAGCTTTTCAATTGTTTTCGTGTTTCGGATTTAATCATGTATTTTAGCTAAACTCTCAATACATACAATTTGTTGAATGTATACGGCTTGGAATATAGACATTATTTTTTTGAACAAGCAAGATAGACATCATGCTTATTATGTTCTTTTTCTACACATGCGTTCAAGACATCAGCTAGCAATGTATTGCTTCAGGTACTCGCCGACCTGAAGGTTGCTTCCGGTGCGTCGATGAGTGGTTTAGCTCGTATAGATCTGACATAAATTATTCTACAATGTTGTTATTTCCATAAGTTCACCGAACCGAATTGTCCACTAACCGAACTATCGATTAATTAGAAAACCGAAATAATTTCGGTGCCTATTTTGTAGAAACCGAATTATAGAAAAACCTGAAAAACCGAACCGAATTAACCGGAAAAAAACCGAATGCCCACCCCTAGTCGTTAGGGCAGCCTGCTCCCTGTCGATTTGAACAACTACCTCCAGCTCAGTTTCCCCACTCTTCCCCAGCCCGTCGCCGCTGTGTCGCCGCACCGCCGCCGCGTCTTTTCCCCGTCACTGACCGTTGTCGCCATGGTTTCCTGGAGCGGTGGAGAAGAGTCGACGCACTACCCGACCTCGTCTGACGATGTGAGTACTCTACACCTGTAGATCTCCTGCACCTGTGTTTTTCGATTTATAGTTGAATTAGATTTGGATTCAGGTGGTTCCTTCTCTAATTTCTTCCACGTTTCAACATGTTAGAGTATGAACAACACCTACGATTCAGATTTTTGCAGTTTAGCCGACGATGGGGAGGAGCCTGTGCTCCGCAAGTGTGGATTTGTGGCTGCCAAGTTTGTAGCTTGGGGGGCTGTATCACTGGAAGGAGGTACCTAGCTTGTGAAGGGCAGCAGGTATGTGAGCATTTCCTAATTAGTATAGATAGTCAGTGCTGGTAATGTCAGTATGTGTTAATTAGTATGTGTTAATTTATAGTCTTCCTTAAATGATGTAGGAAGGAGAGACGTGTTCATATGTGCATTGGGTTGATCCAGTGTGGCCAGATTCTCTGATGAAAGCAATGGGCAAGCTATGGGATATGTTTGAAGAAGTTAAACAAGGCAGGGTGAATGATGCACTGGACAATGTTGAGAAGAAGTTTGATTTTGAAGACCAAATTAAGAAGTTGAACCAAGTTTGAAGAAAGCTCAGGATGAAGTTGAAAAAGAAGTGAAAGAGAAGCAGGTGACTTTAGCCCTCAAGGCCAAAGCTGAACAAGCTCTCATGGCTGCAAGGGCTGAAATTCAGGAGAAAATGAACATTGAAGCAACAACTGTCAACATGCACAAATATTTGTTGGTGAAGGCAGAGAAAGAAAGGGACAAGTACATGGAGGAGAAGAGGAAGCTGCAGTCCATTGTATCAGATTTGTTGAAGGAGAAAGAGGGCTACAGGGTCAAGTTCAAGAAGATAAAGGAGATTGTTGAGATGTAGTTTTATTATGATGTGAGCAATGGTTTAATTATGTTTTGAACAATGGTTTTATTATGATGTGAGCTGTAATATGTAGTGAACAATCTTTGTTGTGGAAATTATCTGAATTATGAGCTTGTTGTGAACAATCTTTGTTGTGGAAATTATCTGAATTATGAGCTTGTTGTGAACAATCTTTGTTGTTGAAATTACTGGCAGCAAAACAACACCCACTTGCTCATTTAGAAGGGCAGATAAAATTACTGGCAGCAAAACAACACTCACTTGCTCATCTAGAAGGGCAGATAAAATTACTGGCAGCAAAACAACACTCATTTGCTCATTTTCTCCAAAATACCAGTACATAGTCTCATTCACTTAAACAAAGAGGAATATTCAACATACATCTAGAGGTCCAACAGTTTGCACAACAAACACTTAAAATTAGAGGTTCACCAGGTAGCAGAATGACAATAGATGCATTTGCCACAGCAATCACACATTTCCCCCATCTAGAGGTCCAACATTTGCATCTCTCCCAGCAGATGCATTTGCCCCAGCATTTAAATAGGACATGAAGCCTCTTTCTTTCCTAGGTGCAACAAAAGATGATCTTGCTGCAGGAGTTGATGATCTTGGTGGCCTTGGAGCTGGTTGAGCTTGGGTAGGTGCAACACTGGAAGTTCTTGGTGGCCTTGGAGCTGGTTGAGCTTGGGGAGGTGCAACACTAGAAGTTCTTGGTGGCCTTGGAGCTGGTTGAGCTTGGGGAGGTGGAGCTGGTTGAGCTTTGGGAGGCGTATCTAGATTTTTTTATTTTTGTTATTAATAAAAAATTATACAAGAAACTTTATTTGATGTTTACTAATATAACAAATGAAAATATATTATTTGGTGTCTACTATTATAGAAGAAACAATAATATCCATGATTTTACTAAGTGTTAACGCATGTCTACAAAGGGGGTCACACTTGGGACTTACACATGGGACCTACCAACCTTTCACCACACTCACACACATATGCTAGGGACACATGCAAGTTTTCATCTGATTCCGTCGTTCTCGTGGTCGTCCTCCGGTGAAACCCCGATCTGTGCACACTCGGATCGTCTACCCCCTAGACGTTCCTCTGACAGGGGTAGCCCGGCGTATCTCTCTCTTGTTTTGTGTTTGTTTAGGTCATAGGGTGATGTAAAACCATGTTGGTTCACAAGTTGGGGCACTATCCTACCCGGTTTCACCAGAACGGGGAGATTTCCCATTATACGGGTCCGGAACCTTCGCTTCTAGGTTAGAGCGCATGCATGCGAGGGGGGACACATGCAAGCACCTATACCAACCTCTCACCACACTCACACACATATGCTAGGGACACATGCAAGTTTTCATCTGATTCCGATGTTCTCGTGGTCTTCCTCCAACGAAACCCTGATCTGTGCACACTCGGTCGTCTACCCCCCTAGACGTTCCTCTGACAGGGGTAGCCCGACGTAGCTATCTCATTGTGTTTGTTTAGGTCATAAGGTGATGTAAAACCATGTTGGTTCACAAGTTGGGGCACTATCCTACCCGGTTTCACCAGAACGGGGAAATTCCCCCTTATACGGGTCCGGAACCTTCGCTTCTAGGTTAGAGCACATGCATGCGAGGGGGGACACATGCAAGCACCTATACCAACCTCTCACCACACTCACATACATATACTAGGTACACATGCAAGTTTTCATCTGATTCCGATGTTCGCGTGGTCTTCCTCCGACGAAACCCTGATCTATGCACACTCGGATCGTCTACCCCCCTAGACGTTCCTCTTACAGGGGTATCCCGACGTAGCTCTCTCTTGTTTTGTGTTTGTTTAGGTCATAGGGTGATGTAAAACCATGTTGGTTCACAAGTTGGGGCACTATCCTACCCGGTTTCACCAGAACGGGGAGATTCCCCCTTATACGGGTCCGGAACCTTCGCTTCTAGGTTAGAGCGCATGCATGCGAGGGGGGACACATGCAAGCACCTATACCAACCTCTCAACACACTCACACACATATGCTAGGGACACATGCAATTTTTCATCTGATTCCGATGTTCTCGTGGTCTTCCTCCGACGAAACCCTGATCTGTGCACACTCGGATCGTCTACCCCCTAGACGTTCCTCTGACAGGGGTAGCCCGGCGTATCTATCTCTTGTTTTGTGTTTGTTTAGGTCATAGGGTGATGTAAAACCATGTTGGTTCACAAGTTGGGGCACTATCCTACCCGGTTTCACCAGAACGGGGAGATTCCCCCTTATACGGGTCCGGAACCTTCGCTTCTAGGTTAGAGCGCATGCATGCGAGGGGGGACACATGCAAGCACCTATACCAACCTCTCACCACACTCACACACATATGCTAGGGACACATGCAAGTTTTCATCTGATTAAGATGTTCTCGTGGTCTTCCTCCGACGAAACCCTGATCTGTGCACACTCGGATCGTCTACCCCCCTAGACGTTCCTCTGACAGGGGTAGCCCGGCGTAGCTCTCTCTTGTTTTGTGTTTGTTTAGGTCATAGGGTGATGTAAAACCATGTTGGTTCACAACTTGGGGCACTATCCTACCCGGTTTCACCTAAACGGGGAGATTCCCCCTTATACGGGTCTAGAACCTTCGCTTCTAGGTTAGAGCGAATGCATGCGAGGGGGACACATGCAAGCACCTATACCAACCTTTCACCACACTCACACACATATGCTAGGGACAAATGCAAGTTTTCATCTGATTCCGATGTTCTTGCGTGGTCTACCTCCGGCGAAACCCTGATCTGTGCACACTCGGATCGTCTACCCCCCTAGACGTTCCTCTAACAGGGGTAGCCCGGTGTAGCTCTCTCTTGTTTTGTGTTTGTTTAGGTCATAGGGTGATGTAAAACCATGTTGGTTCACAAGTTGGGGCACTATCCTACCCGGTTTCACCTAAATGGGGAGATTCCCCATTATACGGGTCCGAAACCTTCGCTTCTAGGTTAGAGCGCATGCATGCGAGGGGTACACATGCAAGCACCTATACCAACCTCTCACTACACTCACACACATATGCTAGGGACACATGCAAGTTTTCATCTGATTCCGATGTTCTCGTGGTCTTCCTCCGACGAAACCCTGATCTGTGCACACTCGGATCGTCTACCCCCCTAGACGTTCCTCTGACAGGGGTAGCCCGACGTAGCTCTCTCTTGTTTTGTGTTTGTTTAGGTCATAGGATGGTACATGCTATATCTACAAGAGAAACTATCGTCCGCTCCTCAGTAGGGTTGACAGAACCACTTGCGATAAAAGCATTGAATCTTTGAACATCTTCTCCAAAATGTGTGATACATAAAATTCACACACATTTCATATGGGCGTGGAGAGTGCTATTCAGAACCACATGCGATAATAACACTTACAAACATATAGAAATTTCTCGGGGTGTGAGATGATTCGCAACGACATTTCATGTGGGCGTGGAGACTGCTATTCAGAGGGTACGAAATCATCCAATTAATAAAAAAAGAACATAAATAATTGATACAAATATAAAATAAGTGTGCAAGTAGAAAGGAAAAAATGCAGAGGGATACGCCGAGGGTCACCATCGGCGTACGTGATGGGTACGCCGAGGGTCACCGTCAGCGTACTGGGGATGGCGCTATGCCGAGGGTCGCCTTCGGCGTAATGGTCGGCACCGTTAGCGCGCCGTTTATTATTGCCTCTAGGGCATATCTCCAACAAGAACGCCGTTTTCCGATTCAATGGAATGGGCGACGGATTTATTGGAAATCATACATTCTGATGTATGTGGTCCAATGAGTGTGTCGGCGCGAGGTGGATATCGTTTACTTTCACGGATGATTTGAGTAGATACGGTTATATCTACTTGATGAAACACAAGTCTGAAACCTTTGAAAAGTTCAAGGAATTTCTGAATGAAGTGGAAAATCATCGTAATAGAAAGATCAAATTTATACGGTCCGACCGTGGAGGTGAGTATATAAGTTACGAGTTTAGCACTCACATGAAAGAGTGTGGAATTGTTTCACAACTCACACCTACCGGAACACAACAACGAAATGGTGTGTCGGAACGTCGTAATCGTACTTTATTGGATATGGTTCGATCTATGATGTCTCTGACGGACTTGCCATTGTCTTTTTGGGGTTATGCACTAGAAACTGCTGCATTCGCTTTAAATCGGGCACCATCTAAATTCGTTGAAAAGACACTGTATGAATTATGTTTTGGAAACAAACCTAAGCTATCATTTCTTAAAGTTTGGGGATGCGATGTTTATGTGAAGAAACTTCAACCGGATAAACTCGAACCCAAAGAGGAAAAATGCGTCTTCATAGGATACCCTAAGGAAACTATTGGGTATTCCTTCTATCACAGATCCGAGGGCAAGGTTTTTGTTGCCAAGAATGGATCCTTTCTAGAGAAAGAGTTTCTCATGAAAGGTGTGAGTAGTTGGAAGGTAGAACTCGAAGAGGTTATTAAACCTTCTCTTCAAAGTATGGCGAGTAGCGCAGCACCGGAAGTCGTTCCGGAGTTGGCTTCACCAGTTGAAGAGGGAACTAATGATAATGATCATGAAACTCCGAAAGAGAATACTACCGAACCTCGCAGGTCTAGCAGGACGCGTGCAGCTTCCGAGCTGTACGGAAATCCTGTCATGAATTTCATGGTTGATGAAAATGATGACCCTGTGACGTATGAAGAAGCGATGATGAGCCCGGATTCCAACAAATGGTTAGAAGCCATGAAATCCGAGATGTAATCCATGTATGAAAACCAAGTTTGGAACTTGGTGGACTTACCTCATGACCGAACGGTCGTGGAGAACAAATGGATTTTCAAAAGGAAAACTGAAGCTGATGGTAATGTGACCGTCTATAAAGCTCGACTTGTCGCAAAGGGGTTTCGACAAATTAAAGGAGTTGACTACGATGAGACATTCTCTCCCGTAGCAATGCTAAAATCAGTTAGGATTATGTTAGAAATTGCTACATATTTCGATTATGAGATATGGCAGATGGATGTCAAAACCGTGTTTCTCAATGGTAATATTGAAGAAGAGTTGTATATGATACAACCAAAGGGTTTTATCGATCCTAAGGATGCTAACAAGGTGTGCAAGCTTCAGCGATCCATCTATGGATTGAAGCAAGCATCACGAAGTTGGAATCTTCGCTTTGATGAGGTGATCAAAGAGTTTGGATTTGTCCAAACTTATGGAGAAGCTTGTATTTACAAGAAAGTGAGTGGGAGCAATGTGGCATTTCTGATACTATATGTGGATGACATATTATTGATCGGAAATGATATAGATCTTTTAAACAGTGTTAAAAGTTATCTAAACAGCAAATTTTCAATGAAGGCCCTAGGTGAAGCGTCATACATATTAGGAATAAAGATCTATAGAGATAGATCTAGGCGCATAATAGGGCTACTGCAAAGTACATACCTTGATAAGATTTTAAAATTTTTTAAAATGTAAGAAAGTAAGAAGGGGTTCTTACCTATGACACAAGGCACGACATTGAGTAAGACTCAAAGTCCGGCTACGGTGGAAGAAAGAGAGAAAATGGACAAAGTCCCCTATGCTTCAGCCATAGGCTCTATAATGTACGTCATGCTATGTACAAGACCGGATGTGGCACATGCTATTAGTTTGACTAGTAGGTACCAATCGGATCCAGGTTCGGAACACTTGAAAGCGGTCAAGAATATCCTTAAGTACTTGCGAAGAACTAAGGATATGTTTCTTGTATACGGAGGTGAAGAAGAGCTCGTCCCTAAGTTTTATGTCTACGCTAGCTTTGTCACCGATCCGGATGACTCTAAGTCTCAATCTGGATACATATTTCTCATGAATGGTGGAGCGGTTAGTTGGAGGAGCTCCAAACAACCTGTGGTGGCGGGATCAACAACGGAGGCCGAATATGTTGCTGCTTCGGAAGCGGCTCAGGAAGCAGTTTGGATGAAGGAGTTCATATCCGAACTAGGTGTGGTTGCAAGCGCGTTGGACCCAATGGTGATCTATTGTGACAACAATGGTGCCATTGCCAATGCCAAAGGACCAAGGTCTCACAAGCATTCCAAGCATATTAAGCGCCGGTTTCACTCCATCCGCGAGCATGTCAAGGATGGAGATATAAAGATTTGTAAAGTACACACGGATCTCAATGTAGCAGATCCGTTGACTAAAAATTTCCCTAGAGCAAAACATGATCAACACCAGAACTCCATGGGTGTTAGATACATCACTATGTAACTAGATTATTGTCTCTAGTGCAAGTGGGAGACTGAAGGGAATATGCCCTAAGAGGCAATAATAAAGTGTTTATTATGTGTATTCCGAGTATATGATAGATGTTTATTTTTCATGCTATAATTGTATTAATACGGAAACGTTAATACATGTGTGTTTAATAAACAAACAGAAAGTTCCTAGTTATGCCTCTCTCATAAACTAGCTCGTTGATTAACAAGATGATCACAGTTTCCTGATCATAGACATGGGATGTTGTTAATAACAAGATCACAACATTAGTGTAATGATGTGATGAACATTCATCTGAACTATAGCATTACGATCAAAGTCATTGAGTTTATATTGATATAACAACTTACTAAGTGATCCTAATCCTTAGACCATGAGATCATGCCAATCACTTACACCGGAAGAGTTTCTTGTCGACATCAAACGTCACACCGTAACTGGGTGATTATAAAGATGGGTTCAGAACTAATAAAGTGTTATGTTGAGGCCCATGGATCGAGAGTGGAATTTGTTCATCCCGATGACAGATAGATATACTCTAGGCCCTCTCGGTGATATCACATTGGTTAGCTTGCAAGCAAGTGATTTGATCACTAGAATGTTATATCACGGGAACGAGAAAAGAGTGCATATCAGTAACAATATCAAACAAGGTATGGAGATACCGATGATCGAATCTCGGACATGTAATATATCGCGAAACAAAGGGATTAAGATACTAGCGTAAAAGGTTCCGACGATCACAAGAAAGTCGTCGTTGAATGTGTGGGAGTCAGTATGGGTCTCCAGATCCCGCTTCTGATTATTGATACGAGAGGGGTCTCGATCATGTCCGCATTATTCACGAACCGTAGGGTGACACACTTAAGAGACACCGACATCCAATTGGAGCAAAAGTTTCATGCCGAAAAGAATAACAAGCGCATGAATTTATTTCACTAGATACCGAAACAGGTTTTCGGGTGAAATTGCATAAAGTGGTTATGCATGTGAAATAGAATTCTAGCAAGGGGTTATATGTGAATATTTGTCATTAAAGTAATTGAAAAAATTCTGAATAAATAAAAGAGTTTTATTTAATGAGAGTTTGCATTAAATTTGGTGGAAATTTAATTGCAAGTTTGAGTGGGATTTTGAGTGGAGGGAATTTAAAGGAATTTTGTGAGTGGAGTGTCCACCCACATGAAGGGCGTGTTCGGAAGTCCTCTAGCTTCCAGCTTCCCAAAAATTCACCGCAGAGCAGTACCGAACATCCTAACTCCGTGGAGCTAGATCCGAGAAGCCAAACCATTTTGCTGTACAAAACTCGGAGCAGCGCTTTCGGCGATCCGCGGATCAGCAAACCGCGGAGCAGCCAGAAATTACGACAATATACCACCGTCTAGTGAAAAACTCTTTTTTTCTCACTCCTCTATTCCTATCATCCCCATCTCTACGACCCTTTCTATCCCGCGACCTCGCCGCCGCCTGGTTCTCTCCTTCGGGGCCGGCCAACCCGGCGACGCCTCCTCTAATCCGGCCACCTCCCAGATCTTTCCTCCCCACTGGAACCCCGACTCTCGCACCTCTCCTCCACTCTATCTACATCCTCTGGACAGACTGCCTACATCACACCTACTCCGGCCATCATGAGCTTCTCCTCCGGCCGCCGTTCTCCCGCCTACTCCGTCCAGAACGACCCTGAAATCCACCATCCCCGTCCTCTCCTCCGTCCCGTCCTCCTCTAAAAGCTCTGGTCGTCGCCTCCCCAACCTTCGAATCGTGCAGCAGCACCGGCCGGTGCCTCTCCGGATCTCCTCTGCCGGCAACACCGATACCTCCTTATCAGCAGGTGCTCCAGCCTCTGACCTTGCCTCTAGCCTGGACCATCTACTCGTCCACCCGTATCAAGGTGTTGCGTCTCCTCAGTAGCGATTTGGGGAGGATGAACCTGACGGGTAGGGTCCATATGTCAGCCAGAAGGCAAAAGAGCAGGAGTTAACCGAACATTCTAGACTCCTTTGACGGAGCAGGATTTCAGTCTGGGAAGCTGGATCGAAGGATTCGAGGAAGCTGGGCTGTTTCCGAACACGCCCGAAGAGGGGAGGGCAAGGGGGCAGCCCCATGCGTCGGCCACCCCCTTGGGGTTCCCCCCTCTCCTATAAAAGGCACCCCTCTCCTCACTTCTCACTCACACCTCCTCGTGAATGATCTCTCCCCCCCTCTAGAATTTATCCCCCATGGTCTCGGACTAGCGAGATACATGTTCCCGGTGGCTATTCGGCAAGAAAGAGTTGTGCTTCCGCTGCATCGCTGGAGTGAGGAGGCGGAGGTTGCTCGGTGCCTCGGACGTGTGTACGAGCACGGATGCGCTGCTGATTTGCGGCGCTAGGACTTCCTCTCGATCTTGAGATCGGCTACATCAACCACGAGTTTAACTCGTTAAGCTTTGTCGGTCTTCAAGGGTATGTTCTCTACGGATATACATACGCCCGTTGTTTGTATCTAGTAGATAGATCTTGGTACATAGTTGTTCCCATCGTAGGAATTTTTTTTGTTTTCTATGTTGCGAACCCTACAACAACTGCCTCGAGTATCACAGTGCAACCTCCTTTGTGGCCTTTGTACATTCCCTGCCATGCAAATGGAAAGTTCTTCCACTGCCAATGCATGCAGTTTATGCTTCCAAGCATACCAGGAAATCCTCTAATTCCATTGATTGCAAGGATCCGAGCAGTGTCTTCAGCAGTGGGTGATCTCAAGTACTGTTTCCCGAACACTGCAATCACTGCCATGCGGAACATGTACAACCAATCGATAAATGTGGACTCGGCCATGCGGAGATAGTCATCGGCACTGTCACCTGGCGCTCCATATGCAAGCAACCTCATCGCCACTGTGCACTTCTGTAGTGAGGAAAACCCAACCATGCCGGTGCAGTCCTTCTTGTAAACGAAATAAGGGTCGAACTCCCGGATGGCATGCACGATCTTGAGGAAGAGCTTCTGGCCCATCCTGAAACGGGGTCGAAACACGGCCTCTCCGTGGAGCGGCTCGTCGGCGAAGTAGTCGGCTTACAACAAGCAGTAGCCCTCTATCCTTTGCCTCGCCTCGACCCGACACCGAACCACCGCGCTTCAGATTCGCCATCTGCAGGTACAACTGGGCGAGGGAGGCGAGGATCTCCATGTGATATGCATCTTCGGCGACCTCGGCGTTCTCCTCCTCCAGCAATACGGCGAGTATCTGCTCGTCGTTGGAGTCCATGGCCGAACCAGCCAAATGACGAACACTTGGCGGGCGTGGTGGTGGGAGCTCATAGCAAAGTCGAGCTACAGCAAAGTTCGGGCAACGGAAGAGGCGGTGGAATGGGCGGCGGCTACGGCGAGCATATCTAGAGGCATGGGCATGTCTCGGCGTGGAGGAGCTCCACCGGCGAAGTCATGGCGACAGAGTCCCTGAGAGCTCTTCGCTGCAGTCTGGGCGAGTGTAGTGGAGGGAGAATAGGACTGTCTCGCCGACAGTGCTAGCTCACGCCCATTTTCGCTTCGTCCGTCGTTTCTAGGGCGTTCCCGAGATTCTAGGAATGGCCTGGGAAGTCCGGACCAAAGTTCGCTCGAATTCGGACGAAAAGAGGTTCCTGGGAACACGACTGGGCCGACGTTCACACCTATTTACGGCGTCCGGATCGGCGTCCTGGGAATGCTAGTGGAGATACTCTAATACTTGAGTGACTTGAGCATTCTCATGTCCTTAGTCGTTTACGGTTGTGCACGTTGGGGTTGGCGCATGACAAACAAAAAAGTCCGTCCTACATGAACAGCCAATACCTAATCATGAGGACACTAGCGAGATTAGATCAAGATCTCATATTGACGTTTGTGTGGAAGAGGACCGAACCTTGTTAGACATGGTAAGGTCGATAATGAGTCGGACGGATCTACCTTTGTTATTCTAGGTTTTTTTTAGAGACTGTTGCATTTACACTAAACCAAGTACCATCTAAAGCGGTAGAAAAGATACCACATGATGTGTGGACGGGTAGTAAACCTGTCTTGTCATTTCTTAGTATTTGGGGATGTGAAGCTTTTGTCAAGCGATATCATTCGGACAAACTCGCACCTAAGTTAACAGAAGACGAGAACCATAGGTAGAAAATATGGGGGAATCATCTAATAAATTGTTGGTAAACATGAATATATTATTATATTTTGGACCATCCCACATTTTTTACCATAACATTATACTCGAATTACACTGTTTTGCTTGTGTGCACAAAAGCAAATTATTCTGGAACTGGACAAGGACATTTAACATAACATAACATTTGGGCTCTCGTCTTGAATTATGCTCCAAGTGTACGAGGGCCGAAGAAACGCTTCAGGCTCTTCACATCTGCAACACTTAGGTAGGTCACCTTTGACACCACCTCTGCCGGCAAGATGTTGCCGAAAAGCGTGTAGTCGGTGATCTGTATGCCGGGGTTCTAGTTGTTGAACACGCCGAACACCTCAGCGGTTGTGTCGCCGATGTTGTAACAGAAACGGAGCAGGCCCTGCGGGA
Source organism: Avena sativa (assembly GCA_916181665.1). Classification (NCBI taxonomy): domain Eukaryota; kingdom Viridiplantae; phylum Streptophyta; class Magnoliopsida; order Poales; family Poaceae; genus Avena; species Avena sativa. The sequence goes on along the minus strand of OV702282.1, from coordinate 441,747,242 downwards.
ACAGAAAGGTGTCCCCCTGGGACAGCGTCTTGGTGTAAACGACGTTGGAGGTGGAGGTGGAGATTACTGCAACCGCCATCGACATAAGGTGGCCACACACAAGGTAGTCACTGCAATGCCCTGGTCGACGATAGGTTTCTGATCAACCGGCAATCAACTTGATGATATTGGTGCGTGCATGCAAGATGCAAGAGCTAATATGCATCGACAATGATAAAACAAACAGAAAAGCGCACTCTGCCCTGCAAAAAGAGGATGAAACAAAGCTAGCCACTCTTCTGGTACATCGAAGCAGCTTGATCGTGTGCTAGGTCCAACGCCAACATTGCATGACAATGGAAGAGCTTCTAGTTTTTTATTACCAACAATATGGCAGTATGAAACGCGATACCTTTTTTCTGTATTACACAATTTGGCTAAATTTGGAGTTTATGCACACGAGGAGACACCAAAGGCGATGCGTTCTCATAGGCATTCCACGGCTGGTAAGATGGTTCATCCATATGATCGGAAAGTTCGGAAGGGATTTGACAAGGATAACAAAAAAGTTTTAGCAGATCCTAGAAATATTCTTGTTTGTGTGGCTACCGATGGTTTCACACCATTCAGTTTGGGTGTGGTGGCAGCAGGCAGCCGACCACATGTTTGTGACGTTAGAAATGGTGCCATATAGGCTCCACTTTCTGACTTTATATCCGGCTCGTTGTAAACTAATACTTGAGTGACTTGAGCATTCTCATGTCCTAAGTCGTTTACGGTAGTGAATGTTGGGGTTCGCCCATGCCAAACAAAAAAATCCGTCCTACATGAACAGCCAATACCTAATCATGAAGACACTAGCGAGATTAGATCAAGATCTCATATTGACGTTTGTGCGGAAGAGGACCGAACCATGTTAGACATCGTAAGGTCGATGATGAGTCGGACGGATCTATCTTTGTCATTCTAGGGTTTTTTTAAGAGACTATTGCATTTACACTAAACCAAGTACCATCTAAAGCGGTAGAAAAGACACCACATGAGGTGTGGACGGGTAATAAACCTGCCTTGTCATTTCTTAATATTTGGGGATGTGAAGCTTTTGTCAATTCGGACAAACTCGCACCTAAGTTAACAGAAGACGAGAACCATAGGTAGAAAAGATGGGGGAATCATCTAATAAATTGTTGGTAAACATAAATGTATTATTATATTTTGGACCATCCCACATTTTTTTACCATAACATTAGACTCGAATTACACGTTTTGCTTGTGTGCAGGAAAGCAAATTATTCTGGAACTGGACAAGGACATAACATTACATAACATAACATTTGGGCTCTCATCTTCAATTATGCTCCAAATGTGCGAGGGCCGAAGAAACGCTTCAGGCCCTTCACATCTGCAACACTTAGGTAGGTCACCTTTGACACCACCTCTGCCGGCAAGATGTTGCCGAAAAGCGCGTAGTCAGTGATCTGTAAGCCGGGGTTCTGGTTGTTGAACACGCCGAACACCTCAGCGGTTGTGTCGCCGGCGTTGTAAAAGAAACGGAGCAGGCCCTGTGGAAACAGAAAGATGTCCCCCTGAGACAGCGTCTTGGTGTAAACGACGTTGGAGGTGGAGGTAATGAAGCCGACATTCAGGGTGCCTCTGACGACGAACATGATCTCGTTCGCCCTTGGAATGCTGTGGAGCGGCACGACGCCGTTAACGCCAAGAAAGATACGCACGCCGGCCAGCTGCAAGCCGTTGATTCCTGGCAAATAGGAGCCATAGGCAGGCACAAAGGAGATGTTGAAGGGTTGTATTGTGGTCGGTCGAATGGCTCCGGTGAGGTAGAAGTCATTGGCAGTAACTATGGCGGCGGGCTTGCACTGGTAGCCGGCTGGAGTCTGACTCAGCAGGAGATTGGCAACGCAAAAGTCCTGGGTCAGGGCGAGGGAGGAGAATGGCAGGAGGAAGAAAGAGAGGAGGATGGGGAGAAAGACATTCTTTGCCATGGTTGGGGATGTGTTCGTGGCTTGCTGGGAGTGATGATCCGTGGGGGGTTTATATAGGTGTTTGTCAAGAGTGTGAGTTAGATCACATGTATGCATGTCACGGGTGTAGAAATGCACAGCTCAAAACGTTGAAAAATCGTGCAGTGTACTCACCATGAATAATTAAGCCCCTACTATTTGCCTTCCAGTGGACGGACTGGTGTAAGTACTACCGAATAGAATCATCGACTTTTGCGTTGCAAACCTCCAGCTAGCACGGCCCTGGATGCACGACTAGTTTGGGCACAATTTTTTCTTCTTCAAGATAGCATTTCTGCAGAATTGTCCATTTCAAAATAATGTACTACTACACGACGTATTTGGGGACTGAAAGCTAGGAGTGTACGACTGTTTATATAAAGACTTGCCATTCTAGACGGAAAATTTTGCCCTTATGTGTAGGACAATTTGGCGTTTCGCTCATCAAGCCAAACTGCAACGATACTGCCTGCGCATGCAACACGGGTATGGGTCATACATACATGTGTAGGAAAATTTTCATGCTGACCCATACATGTGAAAGATTTATAGAAAAATGTTTTATGAACTCACTTGTCTTGTACATATTTTAAATCCATGTGCTAAGCAACATCACATCACCTTTGTACTGCATTCACTTTCTACTGCTACGATTGGTATTCACTCTCTACTATTATGATTGGTACCTTGTACATACGAATATATAATAATCGTTAGCATTATGAATTAGCATATCGTTTTCAGGAAATGTAAATAACATGAGTTGCTTCCACCTCAGACAACTCCAAATTCAACCATGAAAATTATTATCTCGCTTGTAATACCTTATTGGATTAACAAATGATACTCTCAACCAATTGAGTTCAATGAAATAGCAACCTAATTAGCTGTAAAAAAATATGAAATTATCCGTAGTAAATAAATCGACCATATGACACTTTGATTTTCGTAATCATATTCCGTCATGGTGAGTGAAAAAGTTGAGATAAACTCGATACCAACGAATCAATAGATGAAAACGAACCAGTGCGATAAACATAAGCTATCAAATTGTACCAAATCTAGAGACTTAGCTAAATATAAGATTCTTCACCCTGTGAAAAAAAAGATTCTACGGTATAGAATGAAAGTTATTAGCTGATATGGACATTTTGGATGAAAACTTCTGGTAAAATTCAGACTTCTAAATTTTTTGCATAATATTTTCGTAAAAAAATCCATGTAAAAATAATCTGGTTGGGATACCAATAATTGATGGTATTTCAGGTCTGAGTTAGAAATCTACAAAATAGAAGCGCACATGTACACATCCAACATACCACCAAAAATTGAGTTCGGATTTATCCTTTCCCCAAGCCTTTCCCTGTATCATATTGGATTAAAGAGAAGGAGGAAATTCATGTTGAGATTGATACGTCAAGATCCGTAAGTAAATGCTTGTGTTGGTTCAGAATTCCAACTGCACAACGATCCTCATGGGCGGTGGTAGTCCTCGGTGACGTGCAGACTCCTATCTTGTGCTCCTCGGTGTGACGTGCACCAACGTCAGACAGTGCTACAAAGCGAGCGGCATGAGAGGTGAGCGAGTACTAAGGCAGGGGATGCCCGTGACGGGATTCATGGCGGCAGGAAGACGATGGACGGCCACAGGACACTGCGCCAGGACGACGTTAGGCAAGGGCTGCTGAGAAAAAAATTAAGGGAGGAAATCCTACAAGGTTAGTTTATGGATGGCGGGCTCGGCTGCACTGATCACCTGGACGACAGAGGCCGGGTCGCCCGGCGTAGGCGTAATTGGCGGCGTCGGACAAAGCTGTGTGAGACGGCGTCGGACTGAGCGGCGGCGTGAGGCGGAATTGGCGGCGTCGGACAAAGCGGCGTGAGACGGCGTCGGACGGAGCGGCGTGAGGCGCGGAGACGTGCAGGTTGGTGGCGGAGCAGTGCGGCCGGGGCGTGCGTCGCGGCGCCGGCGCTGGGGAGTTGCTCCGTGAGAGGCTCCCGGGATTTCCGTGGATGTGGCCGTTCTTTTAGACGAAGGACGCGGGCGTCTAACCAATGTTTTAGTGTCAATCTAAACCGGTGGATTAGATGATTGGATGGTCTAGATGGTTTGGATCTTTATATTAGTGTAGATGTATATGTAGATGTAGATGTAGATGTACTCTCTCTGTCCTAAAATACCCTGCATTTTGGGTTTAGTTAAGGTCAAACTTTTATGTACATCTATAATACAACATAAGTACCATTAGAATCGTCATAAGATATATTTTCATAATATATACATTCGGTGTGCTATAGATGTTTATAGTTTTTTTTATATATTCTACCAAACTTTATAAAGTTTGACTTTGACTAAATCCAGAATGCAGGATATTTTAGTACAGAGAGAGTAGATTACTAATCACCGACCTAACGAGAGCAAACGCGGCGTGGTTCATCTTCCCGTGGCGTGTGTTGCTGGCCCGATAAGTGCCGTACGTGGGACCGGACCTAATGATCGGTCGGTCCGATAAGCTTCATCTCCACGTTGGGTTTTGCAGATTGAGCAGCATTAGATCGATCTAATGCCATGTTACGATGCCGTCCGGGGCGAGAGTACGTGCGTGCATATATACGACATGATGTAATAAAACTGATGACGTTGTTCGTTACCTTCTTGGATGCGGCTGCCGCGTAGAGCTCAAGTTTATTGATCTTGGTTCACCGTCCCCGGTGGTAAGTTGTGATTCTTCTGATATCTTTTTGTTTTATTTTTGATCTGCTGAAGATCTTCTTATCATTTTGTATCGGTTTGGGCTGAATGTAGATTTATTTATAAAACGAGACGAATGACTGTTCCGAGAAACAACGCCGACACATTTGTGCAATGAACTCAACGCAAGGTGTAGGGCATATTAAATATAGTCTTGTTTTTAGATTTATATACTCCCTTCATTCTAAAAAGGATATCATAAGTTTGTCAAAAATTAGATGAATCTATAAACTAAATAGTATCTAGATATATTTAAATTTAGACAAAACTAAGACATCCTTTTTAGGACGGTTAAAGTATTAAATATAGTCAATGCAACACGAGATGCACAACCATATCTACACGTGCATAATCAGGCCGTGCAAAACAACAGCACGCGTAGTATTAACTAGGAAACGTGGACATTCTGGTTAGAGTTGGTTACAAATATGTGTTAGTTTAAGGTATACAAAGTGAGAATATATATGAATCAGTGCCATTTGGTGAAGTCAAACTGAGGCAACATATAAACGTTGATACTAAAAAAAGGATACCTATGCTTAGATTGGATTGCTATATTGTAATGTTGCGTGAGGGAATGCCAATGGTTATTTACATTGGGCTGGCTTAGACGGCATTGGCATGCATATCTACGGAACTAATCTAAGCTGCACTAATTCTTGTTGGATTATGCTAGCTAGAACTATATTACATGGTTTTCAGAACTCGCTCGCGAGGTGGTTGCCCTGCTTGTCAGTAGGCATCATCATTGTCTTCTTCATCAGATGAGAGGAGGATCTTCCTCACCGGATGAGAGAAGGAAGGTCTCCCCATTTTCAGTCCCTTGACCCACTACCACTGTAGAGTGTGAAGGTTGAGGCGGAGGGGTCGTCGTATGAAGTAATATCTGCAAGGTTGTTGCCAGGGACCTCCGGCCTCTGCTCTGTTGTCCGATAATGTCCCCTGTTTGATGCCTTATACAAACAAACAAACATGTCTTTTAGAGGAATAAGCTTATAAAGAGGCCTTGCAAAATATAACAGGAAAACAAACTTGCAAAATATAACAGGAAAACAAATTGAACTTACAGTTAGACAAAACCAAAGATACCTGAAAACTTCGGATTTTCTCGTGACTCTTGATTTACCTTTCCTATCAAACCGTACTTATTCACTGGAAACTTGATTTTTTAAGTGGAATACATGTGTCAAATTTAATCATCTAGAACAATTTCCTGCATTAAGACAGATAGCTTTTCCCTGACCCAAATGAAATGGCCTAACCAAGACATCAATCCCGAAATACATACTTGATATTCATTTACCATTTACTAAGATAACTGTACGTAGATTACTCTTCAATATATATCATGACAAAACAGTTGACTGAATAAGCACCATAGAGTGCCCAATGTTTGGAGAAGTTTAAACACACTCATCAAACAAAATGAACAACACATAATCATAGCAAAGTATATCGAATTCAGCAACATTAAACGATATGAGTTTAAGTATTACTACATACAATTTTTAAGTAGGTTTGTCTAGGTTGCATGTCTTGAGCACCTAAATTCCATAGAGCCAAATCTTTCCCAAAACTCTAGGCTAATAATGGTTAGATATGTAAATCCTGAGAAGCCTAGAGTACAGAAAATTATAGATCCGCTCATACAACGATGGTATTGACATTCAAGGTTGAGCTTTGAATAATTTGGGAGTTTATTACTGAACGCCCACCCACACAATATGTATGCAACCTGACAAACCTGCACGCATGACTCAATAGAGAAATCAAAAGCATGATGACTGAACATCAGAAAAAGTAGATAGAGGACACCTGGCGTAAATAATGCAGGAGAAACATCGGGTGGCATGGGTGACCGGTGACCTCCGCGCTCATCACTTGGATGGTCGTCCTGTAGTTCAGCTGTAATATAATCAACCACCAAAATAAAATTAGGAAAACCAAAAGGAAAAAACTAAGAAAAGGTTGATTGGTTTCCTAGAGGAGCTATTGTGTAATCAGTACTGGTCTAAAGAAGAGCAAAGTGAAAAAAGTTAAATGTAACAGGGATTGATTACCTATAGAGAAGCGCAGGCCGATGATGTTGCTTGAGGTGTGGCAAAGCATGAACGTGTTGGCCGAGAACAAATCAGAACAAAGCAAGACGATAATAGCAGGGCGACACATCTTGGCGATGCTGCCGTGGCAAAGGCCGTCCTCATCGTGGCACCGCTCTCCACGCCATCAGCGGCGGCACTCTTCCAGGACCTGTTGCCTCCCTGCTCTCACTGTTTTTGAGACAAATTTTGGTTAGTTCATGGAAAATATGGGTCGATCAAAATACAAAAACAAATTAATCTTGTCATGCACTCTGATCTTCGTAAATTAAGATACCGATTAAGCATCTCCTCAATCAGAGGCAACCGTGGTAATTAAAAAGGAAATAGCTGAGTATAATATAGAGAGAAAATGGGACTATTGGAGAAAAAGAGGTCAAAACGTGAGGCAAAATAAAAGGGACAAAATTATCTCATCTGGTTGTACTACATGCTTGTGCAGCTAGCCAAGTCGGCCATGACCTGAATTTGCAAGCTTCGTTTTGCTGCTGAGATGGAGAAAATGACGCAAAACTACCACATTTGAGACAATCTTGTTAAAAATCTATCACCTTTGGGTTTTTTGACACATAAAAACCACTTTTGGGGTATGTGTGTGTGACAGAAAGCTCTAACTGGCCGTGTTTAGGCATCTAACATCATTTTTGGCAGGTGGGGTCCGTTGTCAGTGCTGGCGTGGCACGCACATGACGGAGGGAGGCAACGACCGTGAAGCGCGCGTCAAAGGGGGTCGTTAGTAGGGGTGGGCATAAAAAACCGAAACCGAACACCGAAACCGAATTAACCGGAACCGAAACCGAATACACCGAACCCGAATTAGCTGAAACTAATTTCGGTTAGTAAATATGATTAACCGAATTTATAAATATTAATTCGGTTTTGACTCTCTGTTAACCGAAATAACCGTACAAACCGAAAATTATACGTGACAAAGCTAAATATATTTGTGATTCTGTCACAGACGTTTATTACTGTACGTAGATACTAGCTCATGCCACAAAAAGACAAGCATGCAAAAGCTGTCAGGCAGCCCATGCATGTACGTATGTCTCCAGCCACATGCACGTACATATTCGTGGTTTAATTGTCAATTGTGTCTATGAATTTTGTTGAAAGCTTTTCAATTGTTTTCGTGTTTCGGATTTAATCATGTATTTTAGCTAAACTCTCAATACATACAATTTGTTGAATGTATACGGCTTGGAATATAGACATTATTTTTTTGAACAAGCAAGATAGACATCATGCTTATTATGTTCTTTTTCTACACATGCGTTCAAGACATCAGCTAGCAATGTATTGCTTCAGGTACTCGCCGACCTGAAGGTTGCTTCCGGTGCGTCGATGAGTGGTTTAGCTCGTATAGATCTGACATAAATTATTCTACAATGTTGTTATTTCCATAAGTTCACCGAACCGAATTGTCCACTAACCGAACTATCGATTAATTAGAAAACCGAAATAATTTCGGTGCCTATTTTGTAGAAACCGAATTATAGAAAAACCTGAAAAACCGAACCGAATTAACCGGAAAAAAACCGAATGCCCACCCCTAGTCGTTAGGGCAGCCTGCTCCCTGTCGATTTGAACAACTACCTCCAGCTCAGTTTCCCCACTCTTCCCCAGCCCGTCGCCGCTGTGTCGCCGCACCGCCGCCGCGTCTTTTCCCCGTCACTGACCGTTGTCGCCATGGTTTCCTGGAGCGGTGGAGAAGAGTCGACGCACTACCCGACCTCGTCTGACGATGTGAGTACTCTACACCTGTAGATCTCCTGCACCTGTGTTTTTCGATTTATAGTTGAATTAGATTTGGATTCAGGTGGTTCCTTCTCTAATTTCTTCCACGTTTCAACATGTTAGAGTATGAACAACACCTACGATTCAGATTTTTGCAGTTTAGCCGACGATGGGGAGGAGCCTGTGCTCCGCAAGTGTGGATTTGTGGCTGCCAAGTTTGTAGCTTGGGGGGCTGTATCACTGGAAGGAGGTACCTAGCTTGTGAAGGGCAGCAGGTATGTGAGCATTTCCTAATTAGTATAGATAGTCAGTGCTGGTAATGTCAGTATGTGTTAATTAGTATGTGTTAATTTATAGTCTTCCTTAAATGATGTAGGAAGGAGAGACGTGTTCATATGTGCATTGGGTTGATCCAGTGTGGCCAGATTCTCTGATGAAAGCAATGGGCAAGCTATGGGATATGTTTGAAGAAGTTAAACAAGGCAGGGTGAATGATGCACTGGACAATGTTGAGAAGAAGTTTGATTTTGAAGACCAAATTAAGAAGTTGAACCAAGTTTGAAGAAAGCTCAGGATGAAGTTGAAAAAGAAGTGAAAGAGAAGCAGGTGACTTTAGCCCTCAAGGCCAAAGCTGAACAAGCTCTCATGGCTGCAAGGGCTGAAATTCAGGAGAAAATGAACATTGAAGCAACAACTGTCAACATGCACAAATATTTGTTGGTGAAGGCAGAGAAAGAAAGGGACAAGTACATGGAGGAGAAGAGGAAGCTGCAGTCCATTGTATCAGATTTGTTGAAGGAGAAAGAGGGCTACAGGGTCAAGTTCAAGAAGATAAAGGAGATTGTTGAGATGTAGTTTTATTATGATGTGAGCAATGGTTTAATTATGTTTTGAACAATGGTTTTATTATGATGTGAGCTGTAATATGTAGTGAACAATCTTTGTTGTGGAAATTATCTGAATTATGAGCTTGTTGTGAACAATCTTTGTTGTGGAAATTATCTGAATTATGAGCTTGTTGTGAACAATCTTTGTTGTTGAAATTACTGGCAGCAAAACAACACCCACTTGCTCATTTAGAAGGGCAGATAAAATTACTGGCAGCAAAACAACACTCACTTGCTCATCTAGAAGGGCAGATAAAATTACTGGCAGCAAAACAACACTCATTTGCTCATTTTCTCCAAAATACCAGTACATAGTCTCATTCACTTAAACAAAGAGGAATATTCAACATACATCTAGAGGTCCAACAGTTTGCACAACAAACACTTAAAATTAGAGGTTCACCAGGTAGCAGAATGACAATAGATGCATTTGCCACAGCAATCACACATTTCCCCCATCTAGAGGTCCAACATTTGCATCTCTCCCAGCAGATGCATTTGCCCCAGCATTTAAATAGGACATGAAGCCTCTTTCTTTCCTAGGTGCAACAAAAGATGATCTTGCTGCAGGAGTTGATGATCTTGGTGGCCTTGGAGCTGGTTGAGCTTGGGTAGGTGCAACACTGGAAGTTCTTGGTGGCCTTGGAGCTGGTTGAGCTTGGGGAGGTGCAACACTAGAAGTTCTTGGTGGCCTTGGAGCTGGTTGAGCTTGGGGAGGTGGAGCTGGTTGAGCTTTGGGAGGCGTATCTAGATTTTTTTATTTTTGTTATTAATAAAAAATTATACAAGAAACTTTATTTGATGTTTACTAATATAACAAATGAAAATATATTATTTGGTGTCTACTATTATAGAAGAAACAATAATATCCATGATTTTACTAAGTGTTAACGCATGTCTACAAAGGGGGTCACACTTGGGACTTACACATGGGACCTACCAACCTTTCACCACACTCACACACATATGCTAGGGACACATGCAAGTTTTCATCTGATTCCGTCGTTCTCGTGGTCGTCCTCCGGTGAAACCCCGATCTGTGCACACTCGGATCGTCTACCCCCTAGACGTTCCTCTGACAGGGGTAGCCCGGCGTATCTCTCTCTTGTTTTGTGTTTGTTTAGGTCATAGGGTGATGTAAAACCATGTTGGTTCACAAGTTGGGGCACTATCCTACCCGGTTTCACCAGAACGGGGAGATTTCCCATTATACGGGTCCGGAACCTTCGCTTCTAGGTTAGAGCGCATGCATGCGAGGGGGGACACATGCAAGCACCTATACCAACCTCTCACCACACTCACACACATATGCTAGGGACACATGCAAGTTTTCATCTGATTCCGATGTTCTCGTGGTCTTCCTCCAACGAAACCCTGATCTGTGCACACTCGGTCGTCTACCCCCCTAGACGTTCCTCTGACAGGGGTAGCCCGACGTAGCTATCTCATTGTGTTTGTTTAGGTCATAAGGTGATGTAAAACCATGTTGGTTCACAAGTTGGGGCACTATCCTACCCGGTTTCACCAGAACGGGGAAATTCCCCCTTATACGGGTCCGGAACCTTCGCTTCTAGGTTAGAGCACATGCATGCGAGGGGGGACACATGCAAGCACCTATACCAACCTCTCACCACACTCACATACATATACTAGGTACACATGCAAGTTTTCATCTGATTCCGATGTTCGCGTGGTCTTCCTCCGACGAAACCCTGATCTATGCACACTCGGATCGTCTACCCCCCTAGACGTTCCTCTTACAGGGGTATCCCGACGTAGCTCTCTCTTGTTTTGTGTTTGTTTAGGTCATAGGGTGATGTAAAACCATGTTGGTTCACAAGTTGGGGCACTATCCTACCCGGTTTCACCAGAACGGGGAGATTCCCCCTTATACGGGTCCGGAACCTTCGCTTCTAGGTTAGAGCGCATGCATGCGAGGGGGGACACATGCAAGCACCTATACCAACCTCTCAACACACTCACACACATATGCTAGGGACACATGCAATTTTTCATCTGATTCCGATGTTCTCGTGGTCTTCCTCCGACGAAACCCTGATCTGTGCACACTCGGATCGTCTACCCCCTAGACGTTCCTCTGACAGGGGTAGCCCGGCGTATCTATCTCTTGTTTTGTGTTTGTTTAGGTCATAGGGTGATGTAAAACCATGTTGGTTCACAAGTTGGGGCACTATCCTACCCGGTTTCACCAGAACGGGGAGATTCCCCCTTATACGGGTCCGGAACCTTCGCTTCTAGGTTAGAGCGCATGCATGCGAGGGGGGACACATGCAAGCACCTATACCAACCTCTCACCACACTCACACACATATGCTAGGGACACATGCAAGTTTTCATCTGATTAAGATGTTCTCGTGGTCTTCCTCCGACGAAACCCTGATCTGTGCACACTCGGATCGTCTACCCCCCTAGACGTTCCTCTGACAGGGGTAGCCCGGCGTAGCTCTCTCTTGTTTTGTGTTTGTTTAGGTCATAGGGTGATGTAAAACCATGTTGGTTCACAACTTGGGGCACTATCCTACCCGGTTTCACCTAAACGGGGAGATTCCCCCTTATACGGGTCTAGAACCTTCGCTTCTAGGTTAGAGCGAATGCATGCGAGGGGGACACATGCAAGCACCTATACCAACCTTTCACCACACTCACACACATATGCTAGGGACAAATGCAAGTTTTCATCTGATTCCGATGTTCTTGCGTGGTCTACCTCCGGCGAAACCCTGATCTGTGCACACTCGGATCGTCTACCCCCCTAGACGTTCCTCTAACAGGGGTAGCCCGGTGTAGCTCTCTCTTGTTTTGTGTTTGTTTAGGTCATAGGGTGATGTAAAACCATGTTGGTTCACAAGTTGGGGCACTATCCTACCCGGTTTCACCTAAATGGGGAGATTCCCCATTATACGGGTCCGAAACCTTCGCTTCTAGGTTAGAGCGCATGCATGCGAGGGGTACACATGCAAGCACCTATACCAACCTCTCACTACACTCACACACATATGCTAGGGACACATGCAAGTTTTCATCTGATTCCGATGTTCTCGTGGTCTTCCTCCGACGAAACCCTGATCTGTGCACACTCGGATCGTCTACCCCCCTAGACGTTCCTCTGACAGGGGTAGCCCGACGTAGCTCTCTCTTGTTTTGTGTTTGTTTAGGTCATAGGATGGTACATGCTATATCTACAAGAGAAACTATCGTCCGCTCCTCAGTAGGGTTGACAGAACCACTTGCGATAAAAGCATTGAATCTTTGAACATCTTCTCCAAAATGTGTGATACATAAAATTCACACACATTTCATATGGGCGTGGAGAGTGCTATTCAGAACCACATGCGATAATAACACTTACAAACATATAGAAATTTCTCGGGGTGTGAGATGATTCGCAACGACATTTCATGTGGGCGTGGAGACTGCTATTCAGAGGGTACGAAATCATCCAATTAATAAAAAAAGAACATAAATAATTGATACAAATATAAAATAAGTGTGCAAGTAGAAAGGAAAAAATGCAGAGGGATACGCCGAGGGTCACCATCGGCGTACGTGATGGGTACGCCGAGGGTCACCGTCAGCGTACTGGGGATGGCGCTATGCCGAGGGTCGCCTTCGGCGTAATGGTCGGCACCGTTAGCGCGCCGTTTATTATTGCCTCTAGGGCATATCTCCAACAAGAACGCCGTTTTCCGATTCAATGGAATGGGCGACGGATTTATTGGAAATCATACATTCTGATGTATGTGGTCCAATGAGTGTGTCGGCGCGAGGTGGATATCGTTTACTTTCACGGATGATTTGAGTAGATACGGTTATATCTACTTGATGAAACACAAGTCTGAAACCTTTGAAAAGTTCAAGGAATTTCTGAATGAAGTGGAAAATCATCGTAATAGAAAGATCAAATTTATACGGTCCGACCGTGGAGGTGAGTATATAAGTTACGAGTTTAGCACTCACATGAAAGAGTGTGGAATTGTTTCACAACTCACACCTACCGGAACACAACAACGAAATGGTGTGTCGGAACGTCGTAATCGTACTTTATTGGATATGGTTCGATCTATGATGTCTCTGACGGACTTGCCATTGTCTTTTTGGGGTTATGCACTAGAAACTGCTGCATTCGCTTTAAATCGGGCACCATCTAAATTCGTTGAAAAGACACTGTATGAATTATGTTTTGGAAACAAACCTAAGCTATCATTTCTTAAAGTTTGGGGATGCGATGTTTATGTGAAGAAACTTCAACCGGATAAACTCGAACCCAAAGAGGAAAAATGCGTCTTCATAGGATACCCTAAGGAAACTATTGGGTATTCCTTCTATCACAGATCCGAGGGCAAGGTTTTTGTTGCCAAGAATGGATCCTTTCTAGAGAAAGAGTTTCTCATGAAAGGTGTGAGTAGTTGGAAGGTAGAACTCGAAGAGGTTATTAAACCTTCTCTTCAAAGTATGGCGAGTAGCGCAGCACCGGAAGTCGTTCCGGAGTTGGCTTCACCAGTTGAAGAGGGAACTAATGATAATGATCATGAAACTCCGAAAGAGAATACTACCGAACCTCGCAGGTCTAGCAGGACGCGTGCAGCTTCCGAGCTGTACGGAAATCCTGTCATGAATTTCATGGTTGATGAAAATGATGACCCTGTGACGTATGAAGAAGCGATGATGAGCCCGGATTCCAACAAATGGTTAGAAGCCATGAAATCCGAGATGTAATCCATGTATGAAAACCAAGTTTGGAACTTGGTGGACTTACCTCATGACCGAACGGTCGTGGAGAACAAATGGATTTTCAAAAGGAAAACTGAAGCTGATGGTAATGTGACCGTCTATAAAGCTCGACTTGTCGCAAAGGGGTTTCGACAAATTAAAGGAGTTGACTACGATGAGACATTCTCTCCCGTAGCAATGCTAAAATCAGTTAGGATTATGTTAGAAATTGCTACATATTTCGATTATGAGATATGGCAGATGGATGTCAAAACCGTGTTTCTCAATGGTAATATTGAAGAAGAGTTGTATATGATACAACCAAAGGGTTTTATCGATCCTAAGGATGCTAACAAGGTGTGCAAGCTTCAGCGATCCATCTATGGATTGAAGCAAGCATCACGAAGTTGGAATCTTCGCTTTGATGAGGTGATCAAAGAGTTTGGATTTGTCCAAACTTATGGAGAAGCTTGTATTTACAAGAAAGTGAGTGGGAGCAATGTGGCATTTCTGATACTATATGTGGATGACATATTATTGATCGGAAATGATATAGATCTTTTAAACAGTGTTAAAAGTTATCTAAACAGCAAATTTTCAATGAAGGCCCTAGGTGAAGCGTCATACATATTAGGAATAAAGATCTATAGAGATAGATCTAGGCGCATAATAGGGCTACTGCAAAGTACATACCTTGATAAGATTTTAAATTTTTTTAAAATGTAAGAAAGTAAGAAGGGGTTCTTACCTATGACACAAGGCACGACATTGAGTAAGACTCAAAGTCCGGCTACGGTGGAAGAAAGAGAGAAAATGGACAAAGTCCCCTATGCTTCAGCCATAGGCTCTATAATGTACGTCATGCTATGTACAAGACCGGATGTGGCACATGCTATTAGTTTGACTAGTAGGTACCAATCGGATCCAGGTTCGGAACACTTGAAAGCGGTCAAGAATATCCTTAAGTACTTGCGAAGAACTAAGGATATGTTTCTTGTATACGGAGGTGAAGAAGAGCTCGTCCCTAAGTTTTATGTCTACGCTAGCTTTGTCACCGATCCGGATGACTCTAAGTCTCAATCTGGATACATATTTCTCATGAATGGTGGAGCGGTTAGTTGGAGGAGCTCCAAACAACCTGTGGTGGCGGGATCAACAACGGAGGCCGAATATGTTGCTGCTTCGGAAGCGGCTCAGGAAGCAGTTTGGATGAAGGAGTTCATATCCGAACTAGGTGTGGTTGCAAGCGCGTTGGACCCAATGGTGATCTATTGTGACAACAATGGTGCCATTGCCAATGCCAAAGGACCAAGGTCTCACAAGCATTCCAAGCATATTAAGCGCCGGTTTCACTCCATCCGCGAGCATGTCAAGGATGGAGATATAAAGATTTGTAAAGTACACACGGATCTCAATGTAGCAGATCCGTTGACTAAAAATTTCCCTAGAGCAAAACATGATCAACACCAGAACTCCATGGGTGTTAGATACATCACTATGTAACTAGATTATTGTCTCTAGTGCAAGTGGGAGACTGAAGGGAATATGCCCTAAGAGGCAATAATAAAGTGTTTATTATGTGTATTCCGAGTATATGATAGATGTTTATTTTTCATGCTATAATTGTATTAATACGGAAACGTTAATACATGTGTGTTTAATAAACAAACAGAAAGTTCCTAGTTATGCCTCTCTCATAAACTAGCTCGTTGATTAACAAGATGATCACAGTTTCCTGATCATAGACATGGGATGTTGTTAATAACAAGATCACAACATTAGTGTAATGATGTGATGAACATTCATCTGAACTATAGCATTACGATCAAAGTCATTGAGTTTATATTGATATAACAACTTACTAAGTGATCCTAATCCTTAGACCATGAGATCATGCCAATCACTTACACCGGAAGAGTTTCTTGTCGACATCAAACGTCACACCGTAACTGGGTGATTATAAAGATGGGTTCAGAACTAATAAAGTGTTATGTTGAGGCCCATGGATCGAGAGTGGAATTTGTTCATCCCGATGACAGATAGATATACTCTAGGCCCTCTCGGTGATATCACATTGGTTAGCTTGCAAGCAAGTGATTTGATCACTAGAATGTTATATCACGGGAACGAGAAAAGAGTGCATATCAGTAACAATATCAAACAAGGTATGGAGATACCGATGATCGAATCTCGGACATGTAATATATCGCGAAACAAAGGGATTAAGATACTAGCGTAAAAGGTTCCGACGATCACAAGAAAGTCGTCGTTGAATGTGTGGGAGTCAGTATGGGTCTCCAGATCCCGCTTCTGATTATTGATACGAGAGGGGTCTCGATCATGTCCGCATTATTCACGAACCGTAGGGTGACACACTTAAGAGACACCGACATCCAATTGGAGCAAAAGTTTCATGCCGAAAAGAATAACAAGCGCATGAATTTATTTCACTAGATACCGAAACAGGTTTTCGGGTGAAATTGCATAAAGTGGTTATGCATGTGAAATAGAATTCTAGCAAGGGGTTATATGTGAATATTTGTCATTAAAGTAATTGAAAAAATTCTGAATAAATAAAAGAGTTTTATTTAATGAGAGTTTGCATTAAATTTGGTGGAAATTTAATTGCAAGTTTGAGTGGGATTTTGAGTGGAGGGAATTTAAAGGAATTTTGTGAGTGGAGTGTCCACCCACATGAAGGGCGTGTTCGGAAGTCCTCTAGCTTCCAGCTTCCCAAAAATTCACCGCAGAGCAGTACCGAACATCCTAACTCCGTGGAGCTAGATCCGAGAAGCCAAACCATTTTGCTGTACAAAACTCGGAGCAGCGCTTTCGGCGATCCGCGGATCAGCAAACCGCGGAGCAGCCAGAAATTACGACAATATACCACCGTCTAGTGAAAAACTCTTTTTTTCTCACTCCTCTATTCCTATCATCCCCATCTCTACGACCCTTTCTATCCCGCGACCTCGCCGCCGCCTGGTTCTCTCCTTCGGGGCCGGCCAACCCGGCGACGCCTCCTCTAATCCGGCCACCTCCCAGATCTTTCCTCCCCACTGGAACCCCGACTCTCGCACCTCTCCTCCACTCTATCTACATCCTCTGGACAGACTGCCTACATCACACCTACTCCGGCCATCATGAGCTTCTCCTCCGGCCGCCGTTCTCCCGCCTACTCCGTCCAGAACGACCCTGAAATCCACCATCCCCGTCCTCTCCTCCGTCCCGTCCTCCTCTAAAAGCTCTGGTCGTCGCCTCCCCAACCTTCGAATCGTGCAGCAGCACCGGCCGGTGCCTCTCCGGATCTCCTCTGCCGGCAACACCGATACCTCCTTATCAGCAGGTGCTCCAGCCTCTGACCTTGCCTCTAGCCTGGACCATCTACTCGTCCACCCGTATCAAGGTGTTGCGTCTCCTCAGTAGCGATTTGGGGAGGATGAACCTGACGGGTAGGGTCCATATGTCAGCCAGAAGGCAAAAGAGCAGGAGTTAACCGAACATTCTAGACTCCTTTGACGGAGCAGGATTTCAGTCTGGGAAGCTGGATCGAAGGATTCGAGGAAGCTGGGCTGTTTCCGAACACGCCCGAAGAGGGGAGGGCAAGGGGGCAGCCCCATGCGTCGGCCACCCCCTTGGGGTTCCCCCCTCTCCTATAAAAGGCACCCCTCTCCTCACTTCTCACTCACACCTCCTCGTGAATGATCTCTCCCCCCCTCTAGAATTTATCCCCCATGGTCTCGGACTAGCGAGATACATGTTCCCGGTGGCTATTCGGCAAGAAAGAGTTGTGCTTCCGCTGCATCGCTGGAGTGAGGAGGCGGAGGTTGCTCGGTGCCTCGGACGTGTGTACGAGCACGGATGCGCTGCTGATTTGCGGCGCTAGGACTTCCTCTCGATCTTGAGATCGGCTACATCAACCACGAGTTTAACTCGTTAAGCTTTGTCGGTCTTCAAGGGTATGTTCTCTACGGATATACATACGCCCGTTGTTTGTATCTAGTAGATAGATCTTGGTACATAGTTGTTCCCATCGTAGGAATTTTTTTTGTTTTCTATGTTGCGAACCCTACAACAACTGCCTCGAGTATCACAGTGCAACCTCCTTTGTGGCCTTTGTACATTCCCTGCCATGCAAATGGAAAGTTCTTCCACTGCCAATGCATGCAGTTTATGCTTCCAAGCATACCAGGAAATCCTCTAATTCCATTGATTGCAAGGATCCGAGCAGTGTCTTCAGCAGTGGGTGATCTCAAGTACTGTTTCCCGAACACTGCAATCACTGCCATGCGGAACATGTACAACCAATCGATAAATGTGGACTCGGCCATGCGGAGATAGTCATCGGCACTGTCACCTGGCGCTCCATATGCAAGCAACCTCATCGCCACTGTGCACTTCTGTAGTGAGGAAAACCCAACCATGCCGGTGCAGTCCTTCTTGTAAACGAAATAAGGGTCGAACTCCCGGATGGCATGCACGATCTTGAGGAAGAGCTTCTGGCCCATCCTGAAACGGGGTCGAAACACGGCCTCTCCGTGGAGCGGCTCGTCGGCGAAGTAGTCGGCTTACAACAAGCAGTAGCCCTCTATCCTTTGCCTCGCCTCGACCCGACACCGAACCACCGCGCTTCAGATTCGCCATCTGCAGGTACAACTGGGCGAGGGAGGCGAGGATCTCCATGTGATATGCATCTTCGGCGACCTCGGCGTTCTCCTCCTCCAGCAATACGGCGAGTATCTGCTCGTCGTTGGAGTCCATGGCCGAACCAGCCAAATGACGAACACTTGGCGGGCGTGGTGGTGGGAGCTCATAGCAAAGTCGAGCTACAGCAAAGTTCGGGCAACGGAAGAGGCGGTGGAATGGGCGGCGGCTACGGCGAGCATATCTAGAGGCATGGGCATGTCTCGGCGTGGAGGAGCTCCACCGGCGAAGTCATGGCGACAGAGTCCCTGAGAGCTCTTCGCTGCAGTCTGGGCGAGTGTAGTGGAGGGAGAATAGGACTGTCTCGCCGACAGTGCTAGCTCACGCCCATTTTCGCTTCGTCCGTCGTTTCTAGGGCGTTCCCGAGATTCTAGGAATGGCCTGGGAAGTCCGGACCAAAGTTCGCTCGAATTCGGACGAAAAGAGGTTCCTGGGAACACGACTGGGCCGACGTTCACACCTATTTACGGCGTCCGGATCGGCGTCCTGGGAATGCTAGTGGAGATACTCTAATACTTGAGTGACTTGAGCATTCTCATGTCCTTAGTCGTTTACGGTTGTGCACGTTGGGGTTGGCGCATGACAAACAAAAAAGTCCGTCCTACATGAACAGCCAATACCTAATCATGAGGACACTAGCGAGATTAGATCAAGATCTCATATTGACGTTTGTGTGGAAGAGGACCGAACCTTGTTAGACATGGTAAGGTCGATAATGAGTCGGACGGATCTACCTTTGTTATTCTAGGTTTTTTTTAGAGACTGTTGCATTTACACTAAACCAAGTACCATCTAAAGCGGTAGAAAAGATACCACATGATGTGTGGACGGGTAGTAAACCTGTCTTGTCATTTCTTAGTATTTGGGGATGTGAAGCTTTTGTCAAGCGATATCATTCGGACAAACTCGCACCTAAGTTAACAGAAGACGAGAACCATAGGTAGAAAATATGGGGGAATCATCTAATAAATTGTTGGTAAACATGAATATATTATTATATTTTGGACCATCCCACATTTTTTACCATAACATTATACTCGAATTACACTGTTTTGCTTGTGTGCACAAAAGCAAATTATTCTGGAACTGGACAAGGACATTTAACATAACATAACATTTGGGCTCTCGTCTTGAATTATGCTCCAAGTGTACGAGGGCCGAAGAAACGCTTCAGGCTCTTCACATCTGCAACACTTAGGTAGGTCACCTTTGACACCACCTCTGCCGGCAAGATGTTGCCGAAAAGCGTGTAGTCGGTGATCTGTATGCCGGGGTTCTAGTTGTTGAACACGCCGAACACCTCAGCGGTTGTGTCGCCGATGTTGTAACAGAAACGGAGCAGGCCCTGCGGGAACAGAAAGGTGTCCCCCTGGGACAGCGTCTTGGTGTAAACGACGTTGGAGGTGGAGGTGGAGATTACTGCAACCGCCATCGACATAAGGTGGCCACACACAAGGTAGTCACTGCAATGCCCTGGTCGACGATAGGTTTCTGATCAACCGGCAATCAACTTGATGATATTGGTGCGTGCATGCAAGATGCAAGAGCTAATATGCATCGACAATGATAAAACAAACAGAAAAGCGCACTCTGCCCTGCAAAAAGAGGATGAAACAAAGCTAGCCACTCTTCTGGTACATCGAAGCAGCTTGATCGTGTGCTAGGTCCAACGCCAACATTGCATGACAATGGAAGAGCTTCTAGTTTTTTATTACCAACAATATGGCAGTATGAAACGCGATACCTTTTTTCTGTATTACACAATTTGGCTAAATTTGGAGTTTATGCACACGAGGAGACACCAAAGGCGATGCGTTCTCATAGGCATTCCACGGCTGGTAAGATGGTTCATCCATATGATCGGAAAGTTCGGAAGGGATTTGACAAGGATAACAAAAAAGTTTTAGCAGATCCTAGAAATATTCTTGTTTGTGTGGCTACCGATGGTTTCACACCATTCAGTTTGGGTGTGGTGGCAGCAGGCAGCCGACCACATGTTTGTGACGTTAGAAATGGTGCCATATAGGCTCCACTTTCTGACTTTATATCCGGCTCGTTGTAAACTAATACTTGAGTGACTTGAGCATTCTCATGTCCTAAGTCGTTTACGGTAGTGAATGTTGGGGTTCGCCCATGCCAAACAAAAAAATCCGTCCTACATGAACAGCCAATACCTAATCATGAAGACACTAGCGAGATTAGATCAAGATCTCATATTGACGTTTGTGCGGAAGAGGACCGAACCATGTTAGACATCGTAAGGTCGATGATGAGTCGGACGGATCTATCTTTGTCATTCTAGGGTTTTTTTAAGAGACTATTGCATTTACACTAAACCAAGTACCATCTAAAGCGGTAGAAAAGACACCACATGAGGTGTGGACGGGTAATAAACCTGCCTTGTCATTTCTTAATATTTGGGGATGTGAAGCTTTTGTCAATTCGGACAAACTCGCACCTAAGTTAACAGAAGACGAGAACCATAGGTAGAAAAGATGGGGGAATCATCTAATAAATTGTTGGTAAACATAAATGTATTATTATATTTTGGACCATCCCACATTTTTTTACCATAACATTAGACTCGAATTACACGTTTTGCTTGTGTGCAGGAAAGCAAATTATTCTGGAACTGGACAAGGACATAACATTACATAACATAACATTTGGGCTCTCATCTTCAATTATGCTCCAAATGTGCGAGGGCCGAAGAAACGCTTCAGGCCCTTCACATCTGCAACACTTAGGTAGGTCACCTTTGACACCACCTCTGCCGGCAAGATGTTGCCGAAAAGCGCGTAGTCAGTGATCTGTAAGCCGGGGTTCTGGTTGTTGAACACGCCGAACACCTCAGCGGTTGTGTCGCCGGCGTTGTAAAAGAAACGGAGCAGGCCCTGTGGAAACAGAAAGATGTCCCCCTGAGACAGCGTCTTGGTGTAAACGACGTTGGAGGTGGAGGTAATGAAGCCGACATTCAGGGTGCCTCTGACGACGAACATGATCTCGTTCGCCCTTGGAATGCTGTGGAGCGGCACGACGCCGTTAACGCCAAGAAAGATACGCACGCCGGCCAGCTGCAAGCCGTTGATTCCTGGCAAATAGGAGCCATAGGCAGGCACAAAGGAGATGTTGAAGGGTTGTATTGTGGTCGGTCGAATGGCTCCGGTGAGGTAGAAGTCATTGGCAGTAACTATGGCGGCGGGCTTGCACTGGTAGCCGGCTGGAGTCTGACTCAGCAGGAGATTGGCAACGCAAAAGTCCTGGGTCAGGGCGAGGGAGGAGAATGGCAGGAGGAAGAAAGAGAGGAGGATGGGGAGAAAGACATTCTTTGCCATGGTTGGGGATGTGTTCGTGGCTTGCTGGGAGTGATGATCCGTGGGGGGTTTATATAGGTGTTTGTCAAGAGTGTGAGTTAGATCACATGTATGCATGTCACGGGTGTAGAAATGCACAGCTCAAAACGTTGAAAAATCGTGCAGTGTACTCACCATGAATAATTAAGCCCCTACTATTTGCCTTCCAGTGGACGGACTGGTGTAAGTACTACCGAATAGAATCATCGACTTTTGCGTTGCAAACCTCCAGCTAGCACGGCCCTGGATGCACGACTAGTTTGGGCACAATTTTTTCTTCTTCAAGATAGCATTTCTGCAGAATTGTCCATTTCAAAATAATGTACTACTACACGACGTATTTGGGGACTGAAAGCTAGGAGTGTACGACTGTTTATATAAAGACTTGCCATTCTAGACGGAAAATTTTGCCCGTATGTGTAGGACAATTTGGCGTTTCGCTCATCAAGCCAAACTGCAACGATACTGCCTGCGCATGCAACACGGGTATGGGTCATACATACATGTGTAGGAAAATTTTCATGCTGACCCATACATGTGAAAGATTTATAGAAAAATGTTTTATGAACTCACTTGTCTTGTACATATTTTAAATCCATGTGCTAAGCAACATCACATCACCTTTGTACTGCATTCACTTTCTACTGCTACGATTGGTATTCACTCTCTACTATTATGATTGGTACCTTGTACATACGAATATATAATAATCGTTAGCATTATGAATTAGCATATCGTTTTCAGGAAATGTAAATAACATGAGTTGCTTCCACCTCAGACAACTCCAAATTCAACCATGAAAATTATTATCTCGCTTGTAATACCTTATTGGATTAACAAATGATACTCTCAACCAATTGAGTTCAATGAAATAGCAACCTAATTAGCTGTAAAAAAATATGAAATTATCCGTAGTAAATAAATCGACCATATGACACTTTGATTTTCGTAATCATATTCCGTCATGGTGAGTGAAAAAGTTGAGATAAACTCGATACCAACGAATCAATAGATGAAAACGAACCAGTGCGATAAACATAAGCTATCAAATTGTACCAAATCTAGAGACTTAGCTAAATATAAGATTCTTCACCCTGTGAAAAAAAAGATTCTACGGTATAGAATGAAAGTTATTAGCTGATATGGACATTTTGGATGAAAACTTCTGGTAAAATTCAGACTTCTAAATTTTTTGCATAATATTTTCGTAAAAAAATCCATGTAAAAATAATCTGGTTGGGATACCAATAATTGATGGTATTTCAGGTCTGAGTTAGAAATCTACAAAATAGAAGCGCACATGTACACATCCAACATACCACCAAAAATTGAGTTCGGATTTATCCTTTCCCCAAGCCTTTCCCTGTATCATATTGGATTAAAGAGAAGGAGGAAATTCATGTTGAGATTGATACGTCAAGATCCGTAAGTAAATGCTTGTGTTGGTTCAGAATTCCAACTGCACAACGATCCTCATGGGCGGTGGTAGTCCTCGGTGACGTGCAGACTCCTATCTTGTGCTCCTCGGTGTGACGTGCACCAACGTCAGACAGTGCTACAAAGCGAGCGGCATGAGAGGTGAGCGAGTACTAAGGCAGGGGATGCCCGTGACGGGATTCATGGCGGCAGGAAGACGATGGACGGCCACAGGACACTGCGCCAGGACGACGTTAGGCAAGGGCTGCTGAGAAAAAAATTAAGGGAGGAAATCCTACAAGGTTAGTTTATGGATGGCGGGCTCGGCTGCACTGATCACCTGGACGATAGAGGCCGGGTCGCCCGGCGTAGGCGTAATTGGCGGCGTCGGACAAAGCTGTGTGAGACGGCGTCGGACTGAGCGGCGGCGTGAGGCGGAATTGGCGGCGTCGGACAAAGCGGCGTGAGACGGCGTCGGACGGAGCGGCGTGAGGCGCGGAGACGTGCAGGTTGGTGGCGGAGCAGTGCGGCCGGGGCGTGCGTCGCGGCGCCGGCGCTGGGGAGTTGCTCCGTGAGAGGCTCCCGGGATTTCCGTGGATGTGGCCGTTCTTTTAGACGAAGGACGCGGGCGTCTAACCAATGTTTTAGTGTCAATCTAAACCGGTGGATTAGATGATTGGATGGTCTAGATGGTTTGGATCTTTATATTAGTGTAGATGTATATGTAGATGTAGATGTAGATGTATTCTCTCTGTCCTAAAATACCCTGCATTTTGGGTTTAGTTAAGGTCAAACTTTTATGTACATCTATAATACAACATAAGTACCATTAGAATCGTCATAAGATATATTTTCATAATATATACATTCGGTGTGCTATAGATGTTTATAGTTTTTTTTATATATTCTACCAAACTTTATAAAGTTTGACTTTGACTAAATCCAGAATGCAGGATATTTTAGTACAGAGAGAGTAGATTACTAATCACCGACCTAACGAGAGCAAACGCGGCGTGGTTCATCTTCCCGTGGCGTGTGTTGCTGGCCCGATAAGTGCCGTACGTGGGACCGGACCTAATGATCGGTCGGTCCGATAAGCTTCATCTCCACGTTGGGTTTTGCAGATTGAGCAGCATTAGATCGATCTAATGCCATGTTACGATGCCGTCCGGGGCGAGAGTACGTGCGTGCATATATACGACATGATGTAATAAAACTGATGACGTTGTTCGTTACCTTCTTGGATGCGGCTGCCGCGTAGAGCTCAAGTTTATTGATCTTGGTTCACCGTCCCCGGTGGTAAGTTGTGATTCTTCTGATATCTTTTTGTTTTATTTTTGATCTGCTGAAGATCTTCTTATCATTTTGTATCGGTTTGGGCTGAATGTAGATTTATTTATAAAACGAGACGAATGACTGTTCCGAGAAACAACGCCGACACATTTGTGCAATGAACTCAACGCAAGGTGTAGGGCATATTAAATATAGTCTTGTTTTTAGATTTATATACTCCCTTCATTCTAAAAAGGATATCATAAGTTTGTCAAAAATTAGATGAATCTATAAACTAAATAGTATCTAGATATATTTAAATTTAGACAAAACTAAGACATCCTTTTTAGGACGGTTAAAGTATTAAATATAGTCAATGCAACACGAGATGCACAACCATATCTACACGTGCATAATCAGGCCGTGCAAAACAACAGCACGCGTAGTATTAACTAGGAAACGTGGACATTCTGGTTAGAGTTGGTTACAAATATGTGTTAGTTTAAGGTATACAAAGTGAGAATATATATGAATCAGTGCCATTTGGTGAAGTCAAACTGAGGCAACATATAAACGTTGATACTAAAAAAAGGATACCTATGCTTAGATTGGATTGCTATATTGTAATGTTGCGTGAGGGAATGCCAATGGTTATTTACATTGGGCTGGCTTAGACGGCATTGGCATGCATATCTACGGAACTAATCTAAGCTGCACTAATTCTTGTTGGATTATGCTAGCTAGAACTATATTACATGGTTTTCAGAACTCGCTCGCGAGGTGGTTGCCCTGCTTGTCAGTAGGCATCATCATTGTCTTCTTCATCAGATGAGAGGAGGATCTTCCTCACCGGATGAGAGAAGGAAGGTCTCCCCATTTTCAGTCCCTTGACCCACTACCACTGTAGAGTGTGAAGGTTGAGGCGGAGGGGTCGTCGTATGAAGTAATATCTGCAAGGTTGTTGCCAGGGACCTCCGGCCTCTGCTCTGTTGTCCGATAATGTCCCCTGTTTGATGCCTTACACAAACAAACAAACATGTCTTTTAGAGGAATAAGCTTATAAAGAGGCCTTGCAAAATATAACAGGAAAACAAACTTGCAAAATATAACAGGAAAACAAATTGAACTTACAGTTAGACAAAACCAAAGATACCTGAAAACTTCGGATTTTCTCGTGACTCTTGATTTACCTTTCCTATCAAACCGTACTTATTCACTGGAAACTTGATTTTTTAAGTGGAATACATGTGTCAAATTTAATCATCTAGAACAATTTCCTGCATTAAGACAGATAGCTTTTCCCTGACCCAAATGAAATGGCCTAACCAAGACATCAATCCCGAAATACATACTTGATATTCATTTACCATTTACTAAGATAACTGTACGTAGATTACTCTTCAATATATATCATGACAAAACAGTTGACTGAATAAGCACCATAGAGTGCCCAATGTTTGGAGAAGTTTAAACACACTCATCAAACAAAATGAACAACACATAATCATAGCAAAGTATATCGAATTCAGCAACATTAAACGATATGAGTTTAAGTATTACTACATACAATTTTTAAGTAGGTTTGTCTAGGTTGCATGTCTTGAGCACCTAAATTCCATAGAGCCAAATCTTTCCCAAAACTCTAGGCTAATAATGGTTAGATATGTAAATCCTGAGAAGCCTAGAGTACAGAAAATTATAGATCCGCTCATACAACGATGGTATTGACATTCAAGGTTGAGCTTTGAATAATTTGGGAGTTTATTACTGAACGCCCACCCACACAATATGTATGCAACCTGACAAACCTGCACGCATGACTCAATAGAGAAATCAAAAGCATGATGACTGAACATCAGAAAAAGTAGATAGAGGACACCTGGCGTAAATAATGCAGGAGAAACATCGGGTGGCATGGGTGACCGGTGACCTCCGCGCTCATCACTTGGATGGTCGTCCTGTAGTTCAGCTGTAATATAATCAACCACCAAAATAAAATTAGGAAAACCAAAAGGAAAAAACTAAGAAAAGGTTGATTGGTTTCCTAGAGGAGCTATTGTGTAATCAGTACTGGTCTAAAGAAGAGCAAAGTGAAAAAAGTTAAATGTAACAGGGATTGATTACCTATAGAGAAGCGCAGGCCGATGATGTTGCTTGAGGTGTGGCAAAGCATGAACGTGTTGGCCGAGAACAAATCAGAACAAAGCAAGACGATAATAGCAGGGCGACACATCTTGGCGATGCTGCCGTGGCAAAGGCCGTCCTCATCGTGGCACCGCTCTCCACGCCATCAGCGGCGGCACTCTTCCAGGACCTGTTGCCTCCCTGCTCTCACTGTTTTTGAGACAAATTTTGGTTAGTTCATGGAAAATATGGGTCGATCAAAATACAAAAACAAATTAATCTTGTCATGCACTCTGATCTTCGTAAATTAAGATACCGATTAAGCATCTCCTCAATCAGAGGCAACCGTGGTAATTAAAAAGGAAATAGCTGAGTATAATATAGAGAGAAAATGGGACTATTGGAGAAAAAGAGGTCAAAACGTGAGGCAAAATAAAAGGGACAAAATTATCTCATCTGGTTGTACTACATGCTTGTGCAGCTAGCCAAGTCGGCCATGACCTGAATTTGCAAGCTTCGTTTTGCTGCTGAGATGGAGAAAATGACGCAAAACTACCACATTTGAGACAATCTTGTTAAAAATCTATCACCTTTGGGTTTTTTGACACATAAAAACCACTTTTGGGGTATGTGTGTGTGACAGAAAGCTCTAACTGGCCGTGTTTAGGCATCTAACATCATTTTTGGCAGGTGGGGTCCGTTGTCAGTGCTGGCGTGGCACGCACATGACGGAGGGAGGCAACGACCGTGAAGCGCGCGTCAAAGGGGGTCGTTAGTAGGGGTGGGCATAAAAAACCGAAACCGAACACCGAAACCGAATTAACCGGAACCGAAACCGAATACACCGAACCCGAATTAGCTGAAACTAATTTCGGTTAGTAAATATGATTAACCGAATTTATAAATATTAATTCGGTTTTGACTCTCTGTTAACCGAAATAACCGTACAAACCGAAAATTATACGTGACAAAGCTAAATATATTTGTGATTCTGTCACAGACGTTTATTACTGTACGTAGATACTAGCTCATGCCACAAAAAGACAAGCATGCAAAAGCTGTCAGGCAGCCCATGCATGTACGTATGTCTCCAGCCACATGCACGTACATATTCGTGGTTTAATTGTCAATTGTGTCTATGAATTTTGTTGAAAGCTTTTCAATTGTTTTCGTGTTTCGGATTTAATCATGTATTTTAGCTAAACTCTCAATACATACAATTTGTTGAATGTATACGGCTTGGAATATAGACATTATTTTTTTGAACAAGCAAGATAGACATCATGCTTATTATGTTCTTTTTCTACACATGCGTTCAAGACATCAGCTAGCAATGTATTGCTTCAGGTACTCGCCGACCTGAAGGTTGCTTCCGGTGCGTCGATGAGTGGTTTAGCTCGTATAGATCTGACATAAATTATTCTACAATGTTGTTATTTCCATAAGTTCACCGAACCGAATTGTCCACTAACCGAACTATCGATTAATTAGAAAACCGAAATAATTTCGGTGCCTATTTTGTAGAAACCGAATTATAGAAAAACCTGAAAAACCGAACCGAATTAACCGGAAAAAAACCGAATGCCCACCCCTAGTCGTTAGGGCAGCCTGCTCCCTGTCGATTTGAACAACTACCTCCAGCTCAGTTTCCCCACTCTTCCCCAGCCCGTCGCCGCTGTGTCGCCGCACCGCCGCCGCGTCTTTTCCCCGTCACTGACCGTTGTCGCCATGGTTTCCTGGAGCGGTGGAGAAGAGTCGACGCACTACCCGACCTCGTCTGACGATGTGAGTACTCTACACCTGTAGATCTCCTGCACCTGTGTTTTTCGATTTATAGTTGAATTAGATTTGGATTCAGGTGGTTCCTTCTCTAATTTCTTCCACGTTTCAACATGTTAGAGTATGAACAACACCTACGATTCAGATTTTTGCAGTTTAGCCGACGATGGGGAGGAGCCTGTGCTCCGCAAGTGTGGATTTGTGGCTGCCAAGTTTGTAGCTTGGGGGGCTGTATCACTGGAAGGAGGTACCTAGCTTGTGAAGGGCAGCAGGTATGTGAGCATTTCCTAATTAGTATAGATAGTCAGTGCTGGTAATGTCAGTATGTGTTAATTAGTATGTGTTAATTTATAGTCTTCCTTAAATGATGTAGGAAGGAGAGACGTGTTCATATGTGCATTGGGTTGATCCAGTGTGGCCAGATTCTCTGATGAAAGCAATGGGCAAGCTATGGGATATGTTTGAAGAAGTTAAACAAGGCAGGGTGAATGATGCACTGGACAATGTTGAGAAGAAGTTTGATTTTGAAGACCAAATTAAGAAGTTGAACCAAGTTTGAAGAAAGCTCAGGATGAAGTTGAAAAAGAAGTGAAAGAGAAGCAGGTGACTTTAGCCCTCAAGGCCAAAGCTGAACAAGCTCTCATGGCTGCAAGGGCTGAAATTCAGGAGAAAATGAACATTGAAGCAACAACTGTCAACATGCACAAATATTTGTTGGTGAAGGCAGAGAAAGAAAGGGACAAGTACATGGAGGAGAAGAGGAAGCTGCAGTCCATTGTATCAGATTTGTTGAAGGAGAAAGAGGGCTACAGGGTCAAGTTCAAGAAGATAAAGGAGATTGTTGAGATGTAGTTTTATTATGATGTGAGCAATGGTTTAACTATGTTTTGAACAATGGTTTTATTATGATGTGAGCTGTAATATGTAGTGAACAATCTTTGTTGTGGAAATTATCTGAATTATGAGCTTGTTGTGAACAATCTTTGTTGTGGAAATTATCTGAATTATGAGCTTGTTGTGAACAATCTTTGTTGTTGAAATTACTGGCAGCAAAACAACACCCACTTGCTCATTTAGAAGGGCAGATAAAATTACTGGCAGCAAAACAACACTCACTTGCTCATCTAGAAGGGCAGATAAAATTACTGGCAGCAAAACAACACTCATTTGCTCATTTTCTCCAAAATACCAGTACATAGTCTCATTCACTTAAACAAAGAGGAATATTCAACATACATCTAGAGGTCCAACAGTTTGCACAACAAACACTTAAAATTAGAGGTTCACCAGGTAGCAGAATGACAACAGATGCATTTGCCACAGCAATCACACATTTCCCCCATCTAGAGGTCCAACATTTGCATCTCTCCCAGCAGATGCATTTGCCCCAGCATTTAAATAGGACATGAAGCCTCTTTCTTTCCTAGGTGCAACAAAAGATGATCTTGCTGCAGGAGTTGATGATCTTGGTGGCCTTGGAGCTGGTTGAGCTTGGGTAGGTGCAACACTGGAAGTTCTTGGTGGCCTTGGAGCTGGTTGAGCTTGGGGAGGTGCAACACTAGAAGTTCTTGGTGGCCTTGGAGCTGGTTGAGCTTGGGGAGGTGGAGCTGGTTGAGCTTTGGGAGGCGTATCTAGATTTTTTTATTTTTGTTATTAATAAAAAATTATACAAGAAACTTTATTTGATGTTTACTAATATAACAAATGAAAATATATTATTTGGTGTCTACTATTATAGAAGAAACAATAATATCCATGATTTTACTAAGTGTTAACGCATGTCTACAAAGGGGGTCACACTTGGGACTTACACATGGGACCTACCAACCTTTCACCACACTCACACACATATGCTAGGGACACATGCAAGTTTTCATCTGATTCCGTCGTTCTCGTGGTCGTCCTCCGGTGAAACCCCGATCTGTGCACACTCGGATCGTCTACCCCCTAGACGTTCCTCTGACAGGGGTAGCCCGGCGTATCTCTCTCTTGTTTTGTGTTTGTTTAGGTCATAGGGTGATGTAAAACCATGTTGGTTCACAAGTTGGGGCACTATCCTACCCGGTTTCACCAGAACGGGGAGATTTCCCATTATACGGGTCCGGAACCTTCGCTTCTAGGTTAGAGCGCATGCATGCGAGGGGGGACACATGCAAGCACCTATACCAACCTCTCACCACACTCACACACATATGCTAGGGACACATGCAAGTTTTCATCTGATTCCGATGTTCTCGTGGTCTTCCTCCAACGAAACCCTGATCTGTGCACACTCGGTCGTCTACCCCCCTAGACGTTCCTCTGACAGGGGTAGCCCGACGTAGCTATCTCATTGTGTTTGTTTAGGTCATAGGGTGATGTAAAACCATGTTGGTTCACAAGTTGGGGCACTATCCTACCCGGTTTCACCAGAACGGGGAAATTCCCCCTTATACGGGTCCGGAACCTTCGCTTCTAGGTTAGAGCACATGCATGCGAGGGGGGACACATGCAAGCACCTATACCAACCTCTCACCACACTCACATACATATACTAGGTACACATGCAAGTTTTCATCTGATTCCGATGTTCTCGTGGTCTTCCTCCGACGAAACCCTGATCTATGCACACTCGGATCGTCTACCCCCCTAGACGTTCCTCTTACAGGGGTAGCCCGGCGTAGCTCTCTCTTGTTTTGTGTTTGTTTAGGTCATAGGGTGATGTAAAACCATGTTGGTTCACAAGTTGGGGCACTATCCTACCCGGTTTCACCAGAACGGGGAGATTCCCCCTTATACGGGTCCGGAACCTTCGCTTCTAGGTTAGAGCGCATGCATGCGAGGGGGGACACATGCAAGCACCTATACCAACCTCTCAACACACTCACACACATATGCTAGGGACACATGCAAGTTTTCATCTGATTCCGATGTTCTCGTGGTCTTCCTCCGACGAAACCCTGATCTGTGCACACTCGGATCGTCTACCCCCTAGACGTTCCTCTGACAGGGGTAGCCCGGCGTATCTATCTCTTGTTTTGTGTTTGTTTAGGTCATAGGGTGATGTAAAACCATGTTGGTTCACAAGTTGGGGCACTATCCTACCCGGTTTCACCAGAACGGGGAGATTCCCCCTTATACGGGTCCGGAACCTTCGCTTCTAGGTTAGAGCGCATGCATGCGAGGGGGGACACATGCAAGCACCTATACCAACCTCTCACCACACTCACACACATATGCTAGGGACACATGCAAGTTTTCATCTGATTAAGATGTTCTCGTGGTCTTCCTCCGACGAAACCCTGATCTGTGCACACCCGGATCGTCTACCCCCCTAGACGTTCCTCTGACAGGGGTAGCCCGGCGTAGCTCTCTCTTGTTTTGTGTTTGTTTAGGTCATAGGGTGATGTAAAACCATGTTGGTTCACAACTTGGGGCACTATCCTACCCGGTTTCACCTAAACGGGGAGATCCCCCCTTATACGGGTCTAGAACCTTCGCTTCTAGGTTAGAGCGAATGCATGCGAGGGGGACACATGCAAGCACCTATACCAACCTTTCACCACACTCACACACATATGCTAGGGACAAATGCAAGTTTTCATCTGATTCCGATGTTCTTGCGTGGTCTACCTCCGGCGAAACCCTGATCTGTGCACACTCGGATCGTCTACCCCCCTAGACGTTCCTCTAACAGGGGTAGCCCGGCGTAGCTCTCTCTTGTTTTGTGTTTGTTTAGGTCATAGGGTGATGTAAAACCATGTTGGTTCACAAGTTGGGGCACTATCCTACCCGGTTTCACCTAAATGGGGAGATTCCCCATTATACGGGTCCGAAACCTTCGCTTCTAGGTTAGAGCGCATGCATGCGAGGGGTACACATGCAAGCACCTATACCAACCTCTCACTACACTCACACACATATGCTAGGGACACATGCAAGTTTTCATCTGATTCCGATGTTCTCGTGGTCTTCCTCCGACGAAACCCTGATCTGTGCACACTCGGATCGTCTACCCCCCTAGACGTTCCTCTGACAGGGGTAGCCCGACGTAGCTCTCTCTTGTTTTGTGTTTGTTTAGGTCATAGGATGGTACATGCTATATCTACAAGAGAAACTATCGTTCGCTCCTCAGTAGGGTTGACAGAACCACTTGCGATAAAAGCATTGAATCTTTGAACATCTTCTCCAAAATGTGTGATACATAAAATTCACACACATTTCATATGGGCGTGGAGAGTGCTATTCAGAACCACATGCGATAATAACACTTACAAACATATAGAAATTTCTCGGGGTGTGAGATGATTCGCAACGACATTTCATGTGGGCGTGGAGACTGCTATTCAGAGGGTACGAAATCATCCAATTAATAAAAAAAGAACATAAATAATTGATACAAATATAAAATAAGTGTGCAAGTAGAAAGGAAAAAATGCAGAGGGATACGCCGAGGGTCACCATCGGCGTACGTGATGGGTACGCCGAGGGTCACCATCAGCGTACTGGGGATGGCGCTATGCCGAGGGTCGCCTTCGGCGTAATGGTCGGCACCGTTAGCGCGCCGTTTATTATTGCCTCTAGGGCATATCTCCAACAAGAACGCCGTTTTCCGATTCAATGGAATGGGCGACGGATTTATTGGAAATCATACATTCTGATGTATGTGGTCCAATGAGTGTGTCGGCGCGAGGTGGATATCGTTTACTTTCACGGATGATTTGAGTAGATACGGTTATATCTACTTGATGAAACACAAGTCTGAAACCTTTGAAAAGTTCAAGGAATTTCTGAATGAAGTGGAAAATCATCGTAATAGAAAGATCAAATTTATACGGTCCGACCGTGGAGGTGAGTATATAAGTTACGAGTTTAGCACTCACATGAAAGAGTGTGGAATTGTTTCACAACTCACACCTACCGGAACACAACAACGAAATGGTGTGTCGGAACGTCGTAATCGTACTTTATTGGATATGGTTCGATCTATGATGTCTCTGACGGACTTGCCATTGTCTTTTTGGGGTTATGCACTAGAAACTGCTGCATTCGCTTTAAATCGGGCACCATCTAAATTCGTTGAAAAGACACTGTATGAATTATGTTTTGGAAACAAACCTAAGCTATCATTTCTTAAAGTTTGGGGATGCGATGTTTATGTGAAGAAACTTCAACCGGATAAACTCGAACCCAAAGAGGAAAAATGCGTCTTCATAGGATACCCTAAGGAAACTATTGGGTATTCCTTCTATCACAGATCCGAGGGCAAGGTTTTTGTTGCCAAGAATGGATCCTTTCTAGAGAAAGAGTTTCTCATGAAAGGTGTGAGTAGTTGGAAGGTAGAACTCGAAGAGGTTATTAAACCTTCTCTTCAAAGTATGGCGAGTAGCGCAGCACCGGAAGTCGTTCCGGAGTTGGCTTCACCAGTTGAAGAGGGAACTAATGATAATGATCATGAAACTCCGAAAGAGAATACTACCGAACCTCGCAGGTCTAGCAGGACGCGTGCAGCTTCCGAGCTGTACGGAAATCCTGTCATGAATTTCATGGTTGATGAAAATGATGACCCTGTGACGTATGAAGAAGCGATGATGAGCCCGGATTCCAACAAATGGTTAGAAGCCATGAAATCCGAGATGTAATCCATGTATGAAAACCAAGTTTGGAACTTGGTGGACTTACCTCATGACCGAACGGTCGTGGAGAACAAATGGATTTTCAAAAGGAAAACTGAAGCTGATGGTAATGTGACCGTCTATAAAGCTCGACTTGTCGCAAAGGGGTTTCGACAAATTAAAGGAGTTGACTACGATGAGACATTCTCTCCCGTAGCAATGCTAAAATCAGTTAGGATTATGTTAGAAATTGCTACATATTTCGATTATGAGATATGGCAGATGGATGTCAAAACCGTGTTTCTCAATGGTAATATTGAAGAAGAGTTGTATATGATACAACCAAAGGGTTTTATCGATCCTAAGGATGCTAACAAGGTGTGCAAGCTTCAGCGATCCATCTATGGATTGAAGCAAGCATCACGAAGTTGGAATCTTCGCTTTGATGAGGTGATCAAAGAGTTTGGATTTGTCCAAACTTATGGAGAAGCTTGTATTTACAAGAAAGTGAGTGGGAGCAATGTGGCATTTCTGATACTATATGTGGATGACATATTATTGATCGGAAATGATATAGATCTTTTAAACAGTGTTAAAAGTTATCTAAACAGCAAATTTTCAATGAAGGCCCTAGGTGAAGCGTCATACATATTAGGAATAAATATCTATAGAGATAGATCTAGGCGCATAATAGGGCTACTGCAAAGTACATACCTTGATAAGATTTTAAAAAATTTTAAAATGTAAGAAAGTAAGAAGGGGTTCTTACCTATGACACAAGGCACGACATTGAGTAAGACTCAAAGTCCGGCTACGGTGGAAGAAAGAGAGAAAATGGACAAAGTCCCCTATGCTTCAGCCATAGGCTCTATAATGTACGTCATGCTATGTACAAGACCGGATGTGGCACATGCTATTAGTTTGACTAGTAGGTACCAATCGGATCCAGGTTCGGAACACTTGAAAGCGGTCAAGAATATCCTTAAGTACTTGCGAAGAACTAAGGATATGTTTCTTGTATACGGAGGTGAAGAAGAGCTCGTCCCTAAGTTTTATGTCTACGCTAGCTTTGTCACCGATCCGGATGACTCTAAGTCTCAATCTGGATACATATTTCTCATGAATGGTGGAGCGGTTAGTTGGAGGAGCTCCAAACAACCTGTGGTGGCGGGATCAACAACGGAGGCCGAATATGTTGCTGCTTCGGAAGCGGCTCAGGAAGCAGTTTGGATGAAGGAGTTCATATCCGAACTAGGTGTGGTTGCAAGCGCGTTGGACCCAATGGTGATCTATTGTGACAACAATGGTGCCATTGCCAATGCCAAAGGACCAAGGTCTCACAAGCATTCCAAGCATATTAAGCGCCGGTTTCACTCCATCCGCGAGCATGTCAAGGATGGAGATATAAAGATTTGTAAAGTACACACGGATCTCAATGTAGCAGATCCGTTGACTAAAACTTTCCCTAGAGCAAAACATGATCAACACCAGAACTCCATGGGTGTTAGATACATCACTATGTAACTAGATTATTGTCTCTAGTGCAAGTGGGAGACCGAAGGGAATATGCCCTAAGAGGCAATAATAAAGTGTTTATTATGTGTATTCCGAGTATATGATAGATGTTTATTTTTCATGCTATAATTGTATTAATACGGAAACGTTAATACATGTGTGTTTAATAAACAAACAGAAAGTTCCTAGTTATGCCTCTCTCATAAACTAGCTCGTTGATTAACAAGATGATCACAGTTTCCTGATCATAGACATGGGATGTTGTTAATAACAAGATCACAACATTAGTGTAATGATGTGATGAACATTCATCTGAACTATAGCATTACGATCAAAGTCATTGAGTTTATATTGATATAACAACTTACTAAGTGATCCTAATCCTTAGACCATGAGATCATGCCAATCACTTACACCGGAAGAGTTTCTTGTCGACATCAAACGTCACACCGTAACTGGGTGATTATAAAGATGGGTTCAGAACTAATAAAGTGTTATGTTGAGGCCCATGGATCGAGAGTGGAATTTGTTCATCCCGATGACAGATAGATATACTCTAGGCCCTCTCGGTGATATCACATTGGTTAGCTTGCAAGCAAGTGATTTGATCACTAGAATGTTATATCACGGGAACGATAAAAGAGTGCATATCAGTAACAATATCAAACAAGGTATGGAGATACCGATGATCGAATCTCGGACATGTAATATATCGCGAAACAAAGGGATTAAGATACTAGCGTAAAAGGTTCCGACGATCACAAGAAAGTCATCGTTGAATGTGTGGGAGTCAGTATGGGTCTCCAGATCCCGCTTCTGATTATTGATACGAGAGGGGTCTCGATCATGTCCGCATTATTCACGAACCGTAGGGTGACACACTTAAGAGACACCGACATCCAATTGGAGCAAAAGTTTCATGCCGAAAAGAATAACAAGCGCATGAATTTATTTCACTAGATACCGAAATAGGTTTTCGGGTGAAATTGCATAAAGTGGTTATGCATGTGAAATAGAATTCTAGCAAGGGGTTATATGTGAATATTTGTCATTAAAGTAATTGAAAAAATTCTGAATAAATAAAAGAGTTTTATTTAATGAGAGTTTGCATTAAATTTGGTGGAAATTTAATTGCAAGTTTGAGTGGGATTTTGAGTGGAGGGAATTTAAAGGAATTTTGTGAGTGGAGTGTCCACCCACATGAAGGGCGTGTTCGGAAGTCCTCTAGCTTCCAGCTTCCCAAAAATTCACCGCAGAGCAGTACCGAACGTCCTAACTCCGTGGAGCTAGATCCGAGAAGCCAAACCATTTTGCTGTACAAAACTCGGAGCAGCGCTTTCGGCGATCCGTGGATCAGCAAACCGCGGACCAGCCAGAAATTACGACAATATACCACCGTCTAGTGAAAAACTCTTTTTTTCTCACTCCTCTATTCCTATCATCCCCATCTCTACGACCCTTTCTATCCCGCGACCTCGCCGCCGCCTGGTTCTCTCCTTCGGGGCCGGCCAACCCGGCGACGCCTCCTCTAATCCGGCCACCTCCCAGATCTTTCCTCCCCACTGGAACCCCGACTCTCGCACCTCTCCTCCACTCTATCTACATCCTCTGGACAGACTGCCTACATCACACCTACTCCGGCCATCATGAGCTTCTCCTCCGGCCGCCGTTCTCCCGCCTACTCCGTCCAGAACGACCCTGAAATCCACCATCCCCGTCCTCTCCTCCGTCCCGTCCTCCTCTAAAAGCTCTGGTCGTCGCCTCCCCAACCTTCGAATCGTGCAGCAGCACCGGCCGGTGCCTCTCCGGATCTCCTCTGCCGGCAACACCGATACCTCCTTATCAGCAGGTGCTCCAGCCTCTGACCTTGCCTCTAGCCTGGACCATCTACTCGTCCACCCGTATCAAGGTGTTGCGTCTCCTCAGTAGCGATTTGGGGAGGATGAACCTGACGGGTAGGGTCCATATGTCAGCCAGAAGGCAAAAGAGCAGGAGTTAACCGAACATTCTAGACTCCTTTGACGGAGCAGGATTTCAGTCTGGGAAGCTGGATCGAAGGATTCGAGGAAGCTGGGCTGTTTCCGAACACGCCCGAAGAGGGGAGGGCAAGGGGGCAGCCCCATGCGTCGGCCACCCCCTTGGGGTTCCCCCCTCTCCTATAAAAGGCACCCCTCTCCTCACTTCTCACTCACACCTCCTCGTGAATGATCTCTCCCCCCCTCTAGAATTTATCCCCCATGGTCTCGGACTAGCGAGATACATGTTCCCGGTGGCTATTCGGCAAGAAAGAGTTGTGCTTCCGCTGCATCGCTGGAGTGAGGAGGCGGAGGTTGCTCGGTGCCTCGGACGTGTGTACGAGCACGGATGCGCTGCTGATTTGCGGCGCTAGGACTTCCTCTCGATCTTGAGATCGGCTACATCAACCACGAGTTTAACTCGTTAAGCTTTGTCGGTCTTCAAGGGTATGTTCTCTACGGATATACATACGCCCGTTGTTTGTATCTAGTAGATAGATCTTGGTACATAGTTGTTCCCATCGTAGGAATTTTTTTTGTTTTCTATGTTGCGAACCCTACAACAACTGCCTCGAGTATCACAGTGCAACCTCCTTTGTGGCCTTTGTACATTCCCTGCCATGCAAATGGAAAGTTCTTCCACTGCCAATGCATGCAGTTTATGCTTCCAAGCATACCAGGAAATCCTCTAATTCCATTGATTGCAAGGATCCGAGCAGTGTCTTCAGCAGTGGGTGATCTCAAGTACTGTTTCCCGAACACTGCAATCACTGCCATGCGGAACATGTACAACCAATCGATAAATGTGGACTCGGCCATGCGGAGATAGTCATCGGCACTGTCACCTGGCGCTCCATATGCAAGCAACCTCATCGCCACTGTGCACTTCTGTAGTGAGGAAAACCCAACCATGCCGGTGCAGTCCTTCTTGTAAACGAAATAGGGGTCGAACTCCCGGATGGCATGCACGATCTTGAGGAAGAGCTTCTGGCCCATCCTGAAACGGGGTCGAAACACGGCCTCTCCGTGGAGCGGCTCGTCGGCGAAGTAGTCGGCTTACAACAAGCAGTAGCCCTCTATCCTTTGCCTCGCCTCGACCCGACACCGAACCACCGCGCTTCAGATTCGCCATCTGCAGGTACAACTGGGCGAGGGAGGCGAGGATCTCCATGTGATATGCATCTTCGGCGACCTCGGCGTTCTCCTCCTCCAGCAATACGGCGAGTATCTGCTCGTCGTTGGAGTCCATGGCCGAACCAGCCAAATGACGAACACTTGGCGGGCGTGGTGGTGGGAGCTCATAGCAAAGTCGAGCTACAGCAAAGTTCGGGCAACGGAAGAGGCGGTGGAATGGGCGGCGGCTACGGCGAGCATATCTAGAGGCATGGGCATGTCTCGGCGTGGAGGAGCTCCACCGGCGAAGTCATGGCGACAGAGTCCCTGAGAGCTCTTCGCTGCAGTCTGGGCGAGTGTAGTGGAGGGAGAATAGGACTGTCTCGCCGACAGTGCTAGCTCACGCCCATTTTCGCTTCGTCCGTCGTTTCTAGGGCGTTCCCGAGATTCTAGGAATGGCCTGGGAAGTCCGGACCAAAGTTCGCTCGAATTCGGACGAAAAGAGGTTCCTGGGAACACGACTGGGCCGACGTTCACACCTATTTACGGCGTCCGGATCGGCGTCCTGGGAATGCTAGTGGAGATACTCTAATACTTGAGTGACTTGAGCATTCTCATGTCCTTAGTCGTTTACGGTTGTGCACGTTGGGGTTGGCGCATGACAAACAAAAAAGTCCGTCCTACATGAACAGCCAATACCTAATCATGAGGACACTAGCGAGATTAGATCAAGATCTCATATTGACGTTTGTGTGGAAGAGGACCGAACCTTGTTAGACATGGTAAGGTCGATAATGAGTCGGACGGATCTACCTTTGTTATTCTAGGTTTTTTTTAGAGACTGTTGCATTTACACTAAACCAAGTACCATCTAAAGCGGTAGAAAAGATACCACATGATGTGTGGACGGGTAGTAAACCTGTCTTGTCATTTCTTAGTATTTGGGGATGTGAAGCTTTTGTCAAGCGATATCATTCGGACAAACTCGCACCTAAGTTAACAGAAGACGAGAACCATAGGTAGAAAATATGGGGGAATCATCTAATAAATTGTTGGTAAACATGAATATATTATTATATTTTGGACCATCCCACATTTTTTACCATAACATTATACTCGAATTACACTGTTTTGCTTGTGTGCACAAAAGCAAATTATTCTGGAACTGGACAAGGACATTTAACATAACATAACATTTGGGCTCTCGTCTTGAATTATGCTCCAAGTGTACGAGGGCCGAAGAAACGCTTCAGGCTCTTCACATCTGCAACACTTAGGTAGGTCACCTTTGACACCACCTCTGCCGGCAAGATGTTGCCGAAAAGCGTGTAGTCGGTGATCTGTATGCCGGGGTTCTAGTTGTTGAACACGCCGAACACCTCAGCGGTTGTGTCGCCGATGTTGTAACAGAAACGGAGCAGGCCCTGCGGGAACAGAAAGGTGTCCCCCTGGGACAGCGTCTTGGTGTAAACGACGTTGGAGGTGGAGGTGGAGATTACTGCAACCGCCATCGACATAAGATGGCCACACACAAGGTAGTCACTGCAATGCCCTGGTCGACGATGGGTTTCTGATCAACCGGCAATCAACTTGATGATATTGGTGCGTGCATGCAAGATGCAAGAGCTAATATGCATCGACAATGATAAAACAAACAGAAAAGCGCACTCTGCCCTGCAAAAAGAGGATGAAACAAAGCTAGCCACTCTTCTGGTACATCGAAGCAGCTCGATCGTGTGCTAGGTCCAACGCCAACATTGCGTGACAATGGAAGAGCTTCTAGTTTTTTATTACCAACAATATGGCAGTATGAAACGCGATACCTTTTTTCTGTATTACACAATTTGGCTAAATTTGGAGTTTATGCACACGAGGAGACACCAAAGGCGATGCGTTCTCATAGGCATTCCACGGCTGGTAAGATGGTTCATCCATATGATCGGAAAGTTCGGAAGGGATTTGACAAGGATAACAAAAAAGTTTTAGCAGATCCTAGAAATATTCTTGTTTGTGTGGCTACCGATGGTTTCACACCATTCAGTTTGGGTGTGGTGGCAGCAGGCAGCCGACCACATGTTTGTGACGTTAGAAATGGTGCCATATAGGCTCCACTTTCTGACTTTATATCCGGCTCGTTGTAAACTAATACTTGAGTGACTTGAGCATTCTCATGTCCTAAGTCGTTTACGGTAGTGAATGTTGGGGTTCGCCCATGCCAAACAAAAAAATCCGTCCTACATGAACAGCCAATACCTAATCATGAAGACACTAGCGAGATTAGATCAAGATCTCATATTGACGTTTGTGCGGAAGAGGACCGAACCATGTTAGACATCGTAAGGTCGATGATGAGTCGGACGGATCTATCTTTGTCATTCTAGGGTTTTTTTAAGAGACTATTGCATTTACACTAAACCAAGTACCATCTAAAGCGGTAGAAAAGACACCACATGAGGTGTGGACGGGTAATAAACCTGCCTTGTCATTTCTTAATATTTGGGGATGTGAAGCTTTTGTCAATTCGGACAAACTCGCACCTAAGTTAACAGAAGACGAGAACCATAGGTAGAAAAGATGGGGGAATCATCTAATAAATTGTTGGTAAACATAAATGTATTATTATATTTTGGACCATCCCACATTTTTTTACCATAACATTAGACTCGAATTACACGTTTTGCTTGTGTGCAGGAAAGCAAATTATTCTGGAACTGGACAAGGACATAACATTACATAACATAACATTTGGGCTCTCATCTTCAATTATGCTCCAAATGTGCGAGGGCCGAAGAAACGCTTCAGGCCCTTCACATCTGCAACACTTAGGTAGGTCACCTTTGACACCACCTCTGCCGGCAAGATGTTGCCGAAA
Organism: Avena sativa; assembly: GCA_916181665.1. Lineage (NCBI taxonomy): Eukaryota > Viridiplantae > Streptophyta > Magnoliopsida > Poales > Poaceae > Avena > Avena sativa. The sequence goes on along the minus strand of OV702282.1, from coordinate 441,705,282 downwards.
AGCGCGTAGTCAGTGATCTGTAAGCCGGGGTTCTGGTTGTTGAACACGCCGAACACCTCAGCGGTTGTGTCGCCGGCGTTGTAAAAGAAACGGAGCAGGCCCTGTGGAAACAGAAAGATGTCCCCCTGAGACAGCGTCTTGGTGTAAACGACGTTGGAGGTGGAGGTAATGAAGCCGACATTCAGGGTGCCTCTGACGACGAACATGATCTCGTTCGCCCTTGGAATGCTGTGGAGCGGCACGACGCCGTTAACGCCAAGAAAGATACGCACGCCGGCCAGCTGCAAGCCGTTGATTCCTGGCAAATAGGAGCCATAGGCAGGCACAAAGGAGATGTTGAAGGGTTGTATTGTGGTCGGTCGAATGGCTCCGGTGAGGTAGAAGTCATTGGCAGTAACTATGGCGGCGGGCTTGCACTGGTAGCCGGCTGGAGTCTGACTCAGCAGGAGATTGGCAACGCAAAAGTCCTGGGTCAGGGCGAGGGAGGAGAATGGCAGGAGGAAGAAAGAGAGGAGGATGGGGAGAAAGACATTCTTTGCCATGGTTGGGGATGTGTTCGTGGCTTGCTGGGAGTGATGATCCGTGGGGGGTTTATATAGGTGTTTGTCAAGAGTGTGAGTTAGATCACATGTATGCATGTCACGGGTGTAGAAATGCACAGCTCAAAACGTTGAAAAATCGTGCAGTGTACTCACCATGAATAATTAAGCCCCTACTATTTGCCTTCCAGTGGACGGACTGGTGTAAGTACTACCGAATAGAATCATCGACTTTTGCGTTGCAAACCTCCAGCTAGCACGGCCCTGGATGCACGACTAGTTTGGGCACAATTTTTTCTTCTTCAAGATAGCATTTCTGCAGAATTGTCCATTTCAAAATAATGTACTACTACACGACGTATTTGGGGACTGAAAGCTAGGAGTGTACGACTGTTTATATAAAGACTTGCCATTCTAGACGGAAAATTTTGCCCGTATGTGTAGGACAATTTGGCGTTTCGCTCATCAAGCCAAACTGCAACGATACTGCCTGCGCATGCAACACGGGTATGGGTCATACATACATGTGTAGGAAAATTTTCATGCTGACCCATACATGTGAAAGATTTATAGAAAAATGTTTTATGAACTCACTTGTCTTGTACATATTTTAAATCCATGTGCTAAGCAACATCACATCACCTTTGTACTGCATTCACTTTCTACTGCTACGATTGGTATTCACTCTCTACTATTATGATTGGTACCTTGTACATACGAATATATAATAATCGTTAGCATTATGAATTAGCATATCGTTTTCAGGAAATGTAAATAACATGAGTTGCTTCCACCTCAGACAACTCCAAATTCAACCATGAAAATTATTATCTCGCTTGTAATACCTTATTGGATTAACAAATGATACTCTCAACCAATTGAGTTCAATGAAATAGCAACCTAATTAGCTGTAAAAAAATATGAAATTATCCGTAGTAAATAAATCGACCATATGACACTTTGATTTTCGTAATCATATTCCGTCATGGTGAGTGAAAAAGTTGAGATAAACTCGATACCAACGAATCAATAGATGAAAACGAACCAGTGCGATAAACATAAGCTATCAAATTGTACCAAATCTAGAGACTTAGCTAAATATAAGATTCTTCACCCTGTGAAAAAAAAGATTCTACGGTATAGAATGAAAGTTATTAGCTGATATGGACATTTTGGATGAAAACTTCTGGTAAAATTCAGACTTCTAAATTTTTTGCATAATATTTTCGTAAAAAAATCCATGTAAAAATAATCTGGTTGGGATACCAATAATTGATGGTATTTCAGGTCTGAGTTAGAAATCTACAAAATAGAAGCGCACATGTACACATCCAACATACCACCAAAAATTGAGTTCGGATTTATCCTTTCCCCAAGCCTTTCCCTGTATCATATTGGATTAAAGAGAAGGAGGAAATTCATGTTGAGATTGATACGTCAAGATCCGTAAGTAAATGCTTGTGTTGGTTCAGAATTCCAACTGCACAACGATCCTCATGGGCGGTGGTAGTCCTCGGTGACGTGCAGACTCCTATCTTGTGCTCCTCGGTGTGACGTGCACCAACGTCAGACAGTGCTACAAAGCGAGCGGCATGAGAGGTGAGCGAGTACTAAGGCAGGGGATGCCCGTGACGGGATTCATGGCGGCAGGAAGACGATGGACGGCCACAGGACACTGCGCCAGGACGACGTTAGGCAAGGGCTGCTGAGAAAAAAATTAAGGGAGGAAATCCTACAAGGTTAGTTTATGGATGGCGGGCTCGGCTGCACTGATCACCTGGACGACAGAGGCCGGGTCGCCCGGCGTAGGCGTAATTGGCGGCGTCGGACAAAGCTGTGTGAGACGGCGTCGGACTGAGCGGCGGCGTGAGGCGGAATTGGCGGCGTCGGACAAAGCGGCGTGAGACGGCGTCGGACGGAGCGGCGTGAGGCGCGGAGACGTGCAGGTTGGTGGCGGAGCAGTGCGGCCGGGGCGTGCGTCGCGGCGCCGGCGCTGGGGAGTTGCTCCGTGAGAGGCTCCCGGGATTTCCGTGGATGTGGCCGTTCTTTTAGACGAAGGACGCGGGCGTCTAACCAATGTTTTAGTGTCAATCTAAACCGGTGGATTAGATGATTGGATGGTCTAGATGGTTTGGATCTTTATATTAGTGTAGATGTATATGTAGATGTAGATGTAGATGTACTCTCTCTGTCCTAAAATACCCTGCATTTTGGGTTTAGTTAAGGTCAAACTTTTATGTACATCTATAATACAACATAAGTACCATTAGAATCGTCATAAGATATATTTTCATAATATATACATTCGGTGTGCTATAGATGTTTATAGTTTTTTTTATATATTCTACCAAACTTTATAAAGTTTGACTTTGACTAAATCCAGAATGCAGGATATTTTAGTACAGAGAGAGTAGATTACTAATCACCGACCTAACGAGAGCAAACGCGGCGTGGTTCATCTTCCCGTGGCGTGTGTTGCTGGCCCGATAAGTGCCGTACGTGGGACCGGACCTAATGATCGGTCGGTCCGATAAGCTTCATCTCCACGTTGGGTTTTGCAGATTGAGCAGCATTAGATCGATCTAATGCCATGTTACGATGCCGTCCGGGGCGAGAGTACGTGCGTGCATATATACGACATGATGTAATAAAACTGATGACGTTGTTCGTTACCTTCTTGGATGCGGCTGCCGCGTAGAGCTCAAGTTTATTGATCTTGGTTCACCGTCCCCGGTGGTAAGTTGTGATTCTTCTGATATCTTTTTGTTTTATTTTTGATCTGCTGAAGATCTTCTTATCATTTTGTATCGGTTTGGGCTGAATGTAGATTTATTTATAAAACGAGACGAATGACTGTTCCGAGAAACAACGCCGACACATTTGTGCAATGAACTCAACGCAAGGTGTAGGGCATATTAAATATAGTCTTGTTTTTAGATTTATATACTCCCTTCATTCTAAAAAGGATATCATAAGTTTGTCAAAAATTAGATGAATCTATAAACTAAATAGTATCTAGATATATTTAAATTTAGACAAAACTAAGACATCCTTTTTAGGACGGTTAAAGTATTAAATATAGTCAATGCAACACGAGATGCACAACCATATCTACACGTGCATAATCAGGCCGTGCAAAACAACAGCACGCGTAGTATTAACTAGGAAACGTGGACATTCTGGTTAGAGTTGGTTACAAATATGTGTTAGTTTAAGGTATACAAAGTGAGAATATATATGAATCAGTGCCATTTGGTGAAGTCAAACTGAGGCAACATATAAACGTTGATACTAAAAAAAGGATACCTATGCTTAGATTGGATTGCTATATTGTAATGTTGCGTGAGGGAATGCCAATGGTTATTTACATTGGGCTGGCTTAGACGGCATTGGCATGCATATCTACGGAACTAATCTAAGCTGCACTAATTCTTGTTGGATTATGCTAGCTAGAACTATATTACATGGTTTTCAGAACTCGCTCGCGAGGTGGTTGCCCTGCTTGTCAGTAGGCATCATCATTGTCTTCTTCATCAGATGAGAGGAGGATCTTCCTCACCGGATGAGAGAAGGAAGGTCTCCCCATTTTCAGTCCCTTGACCCACTACCACTGTAGAGTGTGAAGGTTGAGGCGGAGGGGTCGTCGTATGAAGTAATATCTGCAAGGTTGTTGCCAGGGACCTCCGGCCTCTGCTCTGTTGTCCGATAATGTCCCCTGTTTGATGCCTTACACAAACAAACAAACATGTCTTTTAGAGGAATAAGCTTATAAAGAGGCCTTGCAAAATATAACAGGAAAACAAACTTGCAAAATATAACAGGAAAACAAATTGAACTTACAGTTAGACAAAACCAAAGATACCTGAAAACTTCGGATTTTCTCGTGACTCTTGATTTACCTTTCCTATCAAACCGTACTTATTCACTGGAAACTTGATTTTTTAAGTGGAATACATGTGTCAAATTTAATCATCTAGAACAATTTCCTGCATTAAGACAGATAGCTTTTCCCTGACCCAAATGAAATGGCCTAACCAAGACATCAATCCCGAAATACATACTTGATATTCATTTACCATTTACTAAGATAACTGTACGTAGATTACTCTTCAATATATATCATGACAAAACAGTTGACTGAATAAGCACCATAGAGTGCCCAATGTTTGGAGAAGTTTAAACACACTCATCAAACAAAATGAACAACACATAATCATAGCAAAGTATATCGAATTCAGCAACATTAAACGATATGAGTTTAAGTATTACTACATACAATTTTTAAGTAGGTTTGTCTAGGTTGCATGTCTTGAGCACCTAAATTCCATAGAGCCAAATCTTTCCCAAAACTCTAGGCTAATAATGGTTAGATATGTAAATCCTGAGAAGCCTAGAGTACAGAAAATTATAGATCCGCTCATACAACGATGGTATTGACATTCAAGGTTGAGCTTTGAATAATTTGGGAGTTTATTACTGAACGCCCACCCACACAATATGTATGCAACCTGACAAACCTGCACGCATGACTCAATAGAGAAATCAAAAGCATGATGACTGAACATCAGAAAAAGTAGATAGAGGACACCTGGCGTAAATAATGCAGGAGAAACATCGGGTGGCATGGGTGACCGGTGACCTCCGCGCTCATCACTTGGATGGTCGTCCTGTAGTTCAGCTGTAATATAATCAACCACCAAAATAAAATTAGGAAAACCAAAAGGAAAAAACTAAGAAAAGGTTGATTGGTTTCCTAGAGGAGCTATTGTGTAATCAGTACTGGTCTAAAGAAGAGCAAAGTGAAAAAAGTTAAATGTAACAGGGATTGATTACCTATAGAGAAGCGCAGGCCGATGATGTTGCTTGAGGTGTGGCAAAGCATGAACGTGTTGGCCGAGAACAAATCAGAACAAAGCAAGACGATAATAGCAGGGCGACACATCTTGGCGATGCTGCCGTGGCAAAGGCCGTCCTCATCGTGGCACCGCTCTCCACGCCATCAGCGGCGGCACTCTTCCAGGACCTGTTGCCTCCCTGCTCTCACTGTTTTTGAGACAAATTTTGGTTAGTTCACGGAAAATATGGGTCGATCAAAATACAAAAACAAATTAATCTTGTCATGCACTCTGATCTTCGTAAATTAAGATACCGATTAAGCATCTCCTCAATCAGAGGCAACCGTGGTAATTAAAAAGGAAATAGCTGAGTATAATATAGAGAGAAAATGGGACTATTGGAGAAAAAGAGGTCAAAACGTGAGGCAAAATAAAAGGGACAAAATTATCTCATCTGGTTGTACTACATGCTTGTGCAGCTAGCCAAGTCGGCCATGACCTGAATTTGCAAGCTTCGTTTTGCTGCTGAGATGGAGAAAATGACGCAAAACTACCACATTTGAGACAATCTTGTTAAAAATCTATCACCTTTGGGTTTTTTGACACATAAAAACCACTTTTGGGGTATGTGTGTGTGTGACAGAAAGCTCTAACTGGCCGTGTTTAGGCATCTAACATCATTTTTGGCAGGTGGGGTCCGTTGTCAGTGCTGGCGTGGCACGCACATGACGGAGGGAGGCAACGGCCGTGAAGCGCGCGTCAAAGGGGGTCGTTAGTAGGGGTGGGCATAAAAAACCGAAACCGAACACCGAAACCGAATTAACCGGAACCGAAACCGAATACACCGAACCCGAATTAGCTGAAACTAATTTCGGTTAGTAAATATGATTAACCGAATTTATAAATATTAATTCGGTTTTGACTCTCTGTTAACCGAAATAACCTAGAGTAAATCCTGAGAAGCCTAGAGTACAGAACATTATAGATCCGCTCGTACAACGATGGTATTGACATTCAAGGTTGAGCTTTGAATAATTTGGGAGTTTATTACTGAACGCCCACCCACACAATATGTATGCAACCTGACAAACCTGCACGCATGACTCAATAGAGAAATCAAAAGCATGATGACTGGACATCAGAAAAAGTAGATAAAGGACACCTGGCGTAAATAATGCAGGAGAAACATCGGGTGGCATGGGTGGCCGGTGACCTCCGCGCTCATCACTTGGATGGTCGTCCTGTAGTTCAGCTGTAATATAAGCAACCACCAAAATAAAATGAAGAGCAAAGTGAAATCAGTACTGGTCTAAAGAAGAGCAAAGTAAAAAAAGTTAAATGTAACATGGATTGATTACCTATAGAGAAGCGCAGGCCGATGATGTTGCTTGACGTGTGGCAAAGCATGAACGCGCTGACCGAGAACAAATCAGAACGAAGCAAGACAATAATAGCAGGGCGACACATCTTGGCGACGCTGCCGTGGAAAAGGCCGTCCTCATCGTGGCACCGCTCCCCACGCCATCAGCGGCGGCACTCTTCCAGGACCTGTTGCCTCCCTGCTCTCACTGTTTTTGAGACAAATTTTGGTTAGTTCATGGAAAATATGGGTTGATCAAAATACAAAAACAAATTAATCTTGTCATGCACTCTGATCTTCGTAAATTAAGATACCGATTAAGCATCTCCTCAATCAGAGGCAACGGTGGTAATTAAAAAGGAAATAGCTGAGTATAATATAGAGAGAAAATGGGACTATTGGAGAAAAAGAGGTCAGAACGTGAGGCAAAATAAAAGGGACAAAATTATCTCATCTGGTTGTACTACATGCTTGTGTAGCTAGCCAAGTCGGCCATGACCTGAATTTGCAAGCTTCGTTTTGCTGCTGAGATGGAGAAAATGATGCAAAACTACCACATTTGAGACGATCTTGTTAAAAATCTTCCACCTTTGGGTTTTTTGACACATAAAAACCACTTTTGGGGTATGTGTGAGACAGAAAGGTCTAACTGGCCGTGTTTAGGCATCTAACATCATTTCTAGCAGGTGGGGCCCGCTGCCAGTGCTGGCGTGGCACGCACATGACGGAGGGAGGCAATGGCCGTGAAGCGCGCGTCAAAGGGGTTCGTTAGGGCAACCTGCTGAAGGGTTTCGCGGCATAGTAAATCAAAATTTTCTACGGATGCGAACAGAGAGAAAGCCAAGATCTAATCTAGGAGATGCAAACAACGAGAGAGATTGGATTAGATCTTCATACCCTTGAAGATTTGCACAGCGGAACGTTCGTCGGAACGTGGGTGATGTAGTCGTACTCGCTTCTCCTCCTCGCGATCCGATCCGATCTAGCACCACAAGTGGCGGTGCCTCCGTGAGATGCACACGTGCAGCACCTCGACGTCTCCTCCTTCCTCGGACCAGCAAGTATGGTGGAGAGACGGATTGGATCTACAACACAACGGCGTGGTGTATATGGTGGAGAATTTCTGCAGCAGGGCTTCGCCTACAAGCAGTCGGGAGGGAGAGAGGAGGGGCAGCAGGGCGGCTAGCTCTTGGAGGGGAAGGTGTGTGGGGTGGTGCGCCCCCAGCCCTCTTTATATAGAGGGGTGGGCGGCTGCAACCCTAGCCCCCTCCCCCAAGCCAAACCGGCGGCCCCAAAGGAGGAACAGTGGGGGGCAAGGAAACCCCCCTTCTAGAAGCTCTATCTAGAATTTAAACCCTCTTGGCCGGCTGGGCCCTATGGGGCCTTGTGCCCCTGGCCCAATGCGGCCAGGGCACTCCCTCATAGGCCCATGCCCCCTCCCGGAAGGTGTGGCCACGTTGGTCCCCTTCCAGAAGGTTCTAGAAGCTTCTGGTACAATACCGATTAATCCGGAACAATTCCGAACTCCAAAAACTACACTGCCTTATATGAATCTTATTCTCCGGACCACTCCGGAACCTCTCGTGATGTCCCGGATCCCATCCGAGACTCCGAAAAAAACTCATAAACCAATTATCCAATCTATCCTAGCGTCGAGACACGTTAAGTGTGTGACTCTGCGGGTTCGAGAATATGCAGACATGATCTTCTATCAATAATCAACAGCGGGGTCTGGGCACCCATATTGACTCCCACACATTCATCGATGATCATATCGGATGAACCACGATGCCAGGATTCAATCAATCCCATATATATATTCCCTTCGTCTTGCGATATTTTACTTGCCCGAGATTCGATCATCGGTACCGTCATACCTAGTTCAATCTCATTCACAACAAGTACTTTACTCATTCTGTAATCCGATATCACTTTGTGATTAACTCCTTAACCACATGCTTGCAAGCGGTGTTGATATCGATTACCGAGTGGGCCCGAAGTATATCTCTCCGACTTGGGAGGGACAAATCCCATCTCGATCCATACAACCCAACAGATACTTTCCGATCACCTGAGAGACACCTTTATGATCACCCTCTCATAGGATGACGTTTGATGACCTCAAAGCTTTCTTTCGATACCAGGGAGTTGTATTATCTCATGGTCTAAGGAATACAATATTTGACATAAGAAAAGCTTCGCAAAGACGAACACGATGACACGATCTAATTGCTTCACTTAGTTTGGGTCTGTCCATCATATCATTCTCCCAATGATATGATCTCATTATTAATCGACAACTCATGTCCATGGCTAGGAAACCTTAACCATCATTAATCAATGAGCTAGTCCATAGAGGCGTACTAGGGACACGGTGTTGTTCACAAACCACACAAGTATTAAAGTTTCCGCTTAATACAATTCTAGCATGGAATATAAACATTATCATGAACAAGAATTATAATAATAACATCTTTATTATTGCCTCTAGGGCATAATTCCAACAGTCTCCCACTTGCACTAGAGTCAATAATCTAGTTTACATCTGGCAACAATCTCACACCCATGGCACTGAGGTGCTGATCATGTTTTACACGTGGAAGAGGTTTAGTCAATGGATCTGCGACATTCAGATCTGTATGTACTTTGCTAATCTTCAGATCTCCATCTGCTATATAATCTCGGATTATATGAAACTTGCGGTTGATATGCTTGGTCTTTGGATGATATCTTGGTTCCTTAGCGAGTGCTATGGCGCCAGTGTTGTCACACAATATCTCCAGTGGGTCCAATGCACTTGGAACCACGCTAAGCTCAGTGATGAAGTTTCTGATCCAAACTCCTTCACTTGACGCTTCTGCAGCAGCCATGTATTCCGCTTCTACTGTAGATCCCGCGATCACGCTTTGCTTGCAGCTTCTCCATCTCACAGCTCCTCCATTCAAAATATAAACGTATCCTGTCTGAGATTTAGAATCATCCTTGTCGGTGTCAAAACTAGCATCGACGTAACCTTTTACGACGAGCTGTTCATCACCCCCATAGACTAAGAACATTTCTTTAGTTCTATTTAGGTACTTTAGGATGTTCTTCACGGCTGTCCAGTGTTCCACTCCTGGATCACTTTGATACCTGCTCGTCAAACTAAGAGCATTGGACACATCCGGTCTAGTACACAACATGCATACATGATTGAACCTATGGCCGAGGCATAAGGCACTTTGCTCATAGCTTCCCTATCATTTACCGTAGCTGGACACTGAGCCTTGCTCAATATCTTACCTGACAACATAGGCACTGAACCTTTCTTTGCCTTATCCATTCTGAACCTTTTCAGAACTTTGTCCAGGTATGTACTCTGGCTTAAAGCTATCAGGCGTCTTTGTCTATCTCTATAGATTTTGATGCCCAATATATAAGCAGCTTCACCTAGGTCTTTCATTGAAAAACACTTGTTCAAATGACTCTTCACATCGTTAAGCATGTTAATGTCATTTCCAATAATCAATATGTCATCCACATATAGTACCAGAAATGTCACCGAGATCCCACTCACTTTCTTGTCGATGCAAGCTTCGTAGCAATTTGGAACAAATCCAAAGCTCTTGATCACTTGATCAAAACGAAGGTTCCAACTCCGAGATGCTTGCTTCAGTCCATAAATGGAACGCTGAAGTTTGCATACTTTATTAGCATCCTTAGGATCGACAAAACCTTCGGGTTGCATCATATACAACTCTTCATCAATGTTTCCATTGAGGAACGCAGTCTTGACATCCATCTGCCATATTTCATAATCATGAAACGCAGCAATTGCTAATAAAATCTGAATGGACTTAAACATCGCTACGGGAGAGAAAGTCTCATCGTAGTCAACACCTTGAACTTGTCTAAAACCTTTCGCAACAAGCCGTGCTTTATAGACGGTAACATTACCATCCGCGTCCGTTTTCTTCTTGAAGATCCATTTGCACTCAACGGCCTTTCGGTCGCTAGGAGGGTCCACCAAAGTCCATACTTGGTTTTCGCTCATGGATCCCAATTCGGATTTCATGGCTTCTAGCCATTTCTCAGAGTCTGGGCTCATCATCGCTTCCTCATAGTTCGTAGGTTCACTGTCTTCTACTAACAAGACAGTTAAGACAGGGTTGCCGTGCCACTCAGGAGGGGCACGCGACCTTGTCGACCTGCGACGTTCAGTAGTAGCATCGTCCGAAGCTTCATGATCCTTGTCATTAGCTTCCTCTATCGTTGGTGCAGGCGGCACTAGAACAATTTCAGGTGCTGCGCTACTTTCCAACTCAAGAGAAGGTTCAATAACCTCGTCTAGCTCTACTTTCCTCCCACTCACTTCTTCGAGAGAAACTCCTTCTCAAGAAAGGAACCATTCTTTGCGACAAACACTTTGCCTTCGGTTCTGTGATAGAAGGTATACCCAATAGTTTCCTTAGGGTATCCTATGAAGACGCATTTCTCCGCTTTGGGTTCGAGCTTGTCCGGCATCAACTTCCTGACGTAAGCTTCGCATCCCCAAACTTTAAGAAACGACAACTTAGGTTTAGCACCAAACAACAGTTCATACGGTGTCGTCTCAACGGATTTAGATGGAGCCCTATTTAAAGTGAATGCAACGGTTTCTAATGCATAACCCCAAAATGATAATGGTAAATCAGTAAGAGACATCATCGATCGGACCATATCTAATAAGGTTCGATTCCGGCGTTCAGACACACCATTGCGCTGTGGTGTTCCGGGTGGCGTGAGTTGCGAAACGATTCCGCTTGCCTTAAGATGCGTGAGAAAATCATAAATCAAATATTTGCCCCCACGATCGGATCGTAGAAACTTAATCTTTCTGTTCGATGGTTCTCCACTTCATTCTGAAATTCCTTGAACTTTTCAAATGTTTCAGATTTATGTTTCATTAAATAGATATACCCATATCTACTTAAGTCATCGGTAAAAGTGAGAAAATAGCGATATCCACCGCGCGTCGAAACACTCATCGGTCCGCATACATCGGTATGTATGATTTCCAACAAGTCTGTTGCTCGCTCCATCATGCCGGAGAACGGGGTTTTGATCATCTTGCCCATGAGGCATGGTTCGCATGTGTCAAATGATTCAAAATAAAGAGAATCCAAAAGTCCATCAGAATGGAGTTTCTTCATGCGCTTTACACCAATATGACCTAGACGACAGTGCCACAAATAAGTAGTATTATTACTATCTACTTTGCATCTCTTAGCCTCAATGTTATGGATGTGTGTTTCATCCCTTTCGAGATTTAGAAGAAATAAACCATTCACAATAGGTGCATGACCATAAAAGATGTTACTCATATAAATAGAACAACCATTATTCTCCGATTTAAATGAATAACCGTCTTGCAATAAACACGATCCAGAAATAATGTTCATGCTCAATGCAGGCACATAATAACACTTATTAAGGTTTAAAACTAATCCCGAAGGTAAACTAAGGAGAGCGTGCCGACGGCCATCACATTAACTCTTGATCTGTTGCCAACGCGCATCGTCACCTCATCCCTCGCAAGCCGCCGTCTATTCCGTAGCTCCTGTTTCGAGTTACAAATATTAGCAACTGAACCGGTATCAAATACCCAGGCACTACAACGAGGGCTAGTAAGGAAAACATCAATAACATGTATATCAAATATACCTTTGATGGTGCCAGCCTTCTTGTCCGCTAAGTACTTCGGACAGTTGCGCTTCCAGTGACCCTTGTCCTTGCAATAGAAGCACTCTGTGTCCGGCTTAGGACCAGACCTGAGCTTCTTCTCAGCAGGGGCAACGCGCTTGTCGCCGCCTTTCTTGAAGGGCTTCCTTGCACCCTTACCTTTCTTGAAGGTGGGGGGATTGTTGACCATCAACACATGATTATTCTTTTTGATGTTCACCTCCGCTACTTTCATCTTAGCGAAGAGCTCAGTGATCATATCAGTGGAACCAATCTGATTGTGATCAACTACAAAACTTTTGTAGCTAGGAGTGTCAATATTGAGCTCCTCTGGAATCTTGCAGTCCAGTTGCTCAAGGCGTTGAGTGTAGCCCGACATCTTAATGGCGTGCTCACTAACGGAACTCCCTTCCTCCATCTTGTAGTTAAAGAATTTCTTAGAGATCTCATATCTCTCAGAACAGGCTTGAGTCTGAAACATGTTTTTCAGCTCCTCGAGAATCTCAAAGGGCCCGGCGAACTCCTCAAAACGATTTTGAAGATCCGATTCCATAGCATACAACATGGCGATCTTAATCAAATCATAATCATCCTTGAGCGACTGATAAACAGCTTTTTCATCAACCGGCGCATCTATAGCAGGGGCGTCACCTAGCGCTTTCTCAAGGACATAGTCCTTTTGTCCGCCAGCGAGAATGATTCTCAGAATGCGGAACCATTTGGTGAAGTTAGACCCATTGTTTCTAAGCTTTTCTATCTCAGCAAAAACGTTGAAGTTGAAGTTGGACTTGGCCATGTGATCCTACAGTATTTGCAAGTACAATTTAGACTATGTTCATGATAAATAGTTCAACTTAATCAAATTACTAGTTGAACTCCCACTAAATTCAACATCCCTCAAGTTGTTTAGTGAACATGATCCAAATTCACCACACCTAATCCGATCATCACGAGAAGAGATGTGGTTTCAATGGTGGACAACAAAGTGTCGATCATATCATTCATATGACTCATGCTTAACCTTTCGGTTCTTGTGTTCCGAGGCCATGTCTGTACATGCTAGGCTCGTCAAGTTAGACCCAAGTATTTCCGCGTGTGCAAAACTGGCTTGCACCAGTTGTATGTGAGCGTAGAGTCTACAACACCCGATCATCACGTGATGCTTGGACACGACGAACTTTCGCAACGGTGCATACTCGGGGAGAACACAGTTTTTATCTTGATCTTTAAGTGAGGAATCATCTTATAATGCTACCGTCGCGATCTAAGCATAATAAGATACATAAAAGGATAAACATCACATGCATATAACTTTATGTGACATGGTATAGCCAATCTTCGCACAATGATCTCCATCTTGTGCGTGCCGGCATGATCTCCATCACTCCACCATGATTGCCTCCACCACGAATAGCAACTACAACTATTGCTAAGTACTTAGCGATAAAGTGAAACTATTACATGGCGTATAAGAAGTTGACACACAGGTCATACACAATTATAAAGACAACCATATGGCTCCTGCCGGTTGTGTACTCATCGACATGCAAGTCGTGAAACATTACAAAACATGATCATCGCATACATTATACACATCACATCTTGGGCCATACCATATCACAGAAAACACTCCCTGCAAAAACAAGTTAGACGCCTCTACTTTGTTGTTGCATGTTTTACGTGGCTTATGGGAGTAGATGCTAAGAACGATTCTTACCTACGGAAAGCCACAACGGTGATATTATGGTTGCCAAACTCTGGTGTTAATCCCATGACAACTATAGTGATAGAAACTGACATCCACCAGCCGCATGTGTGGAACAAGCCACACGTCAAGTGCGGAGCCGGTCTCGCGAACGACGTCGCGTAAGGTTGGCCTGGACCGCTTCAATCTCACTATCCCGCGTCATAAGAAGAACACAAACAAGAGGCTTGCAACAGAAAACATCAACGCCCGCAACAACAATGGTGCGTTCTACTCGTGAAACACATCTACGCATAGATCTAGCTCTGATACCACTGAAGGGTTTCGTGGCATAGTAAATCAAAATTTTCTATGGATGCGAACAGAGGGAAAGCCAAGATCTAATCTAGGAGATGCAAACAACGAGAGAGATTGGATTAGATCTTCATACCCTTGAAGATTCGCACAGCGGAACGTTCGTCGGAACGTGGGTGATGTAGTCGTACTCGCTTCTCCTCCTCGCGATCCGATCCGATCTAGCACCACAAGTGGCGGTGCCTCCGTGAGATGCACACGTGCAGCACCTCGACGTCTCCTCCTTCCTCGGACCAGCAAGTATGGTAGAGAGACGGATTGGATCTACAACACGACGGCGTGGTGTATATGGTGGAGAATTTCTGCAGCAGGGCTTCGCCTACAAGCAGTCGGGAGGGAAAGAGGAGGGGCAGCAGGGCGGCTAGCTCTTGGAGGGGAAGGTGTGTGGGGTGTTGTGCCCCCAGCCCTCTTTATATAGAGGGGTGGGCGGCTGCAACCCTAGCCCCCTCCCCCAAGCCAAACCGGCGTCCCCAAAGGAGGAAGAGTGGGGGGCAAGGAAACCCCCCTTCTAGAAGCTCTATCTAGAATTTAAACCCTCTTGGCCGGCTGGGCCCTATAGGGCCTTGTGCCCCTGGCCCAATGCGGCCAGGGCACTCTCTCATAGGCCCATGCCCCCTCCCGGAAGGTGTGCCCACGTTGGTCCCCTTCCAGAAGGTTCTAGAAGCTTCCGGTACAATACCGATTAATCCGGAACAATTCCGAACTCCAAAAACTGCACTGCCTTATATGAATCTTATTCTCCGGACCACTCCGGAACCTCTCGTGATGTCCCGGATCCCATCCGAGACTCCGAAAAAAAACTCATAAACCAATTATCCAATCTATCCTAGCGTCGAGACACGTTAAGTGTGTGACCCTGCGGGTTCGAGAATATGCAGACATGATCTTCTATCAATAATCAACAGCGGGGTCTGGGCACCCATATTGACTCCCACACATTCATCGATGATCATATCAGATGAACCACGATGCCAGGATTCAATCAATCCCATATATATATTCCCTTCGTCTCGCGATATTTTATTTGCCCCCGATCCATCATCGGTACCGTCATACCTAGTTCAATCTCGTTCACAGCAAGTACTTTACTCGTTCTGTAATCCGATATCACTTTGTGATTAACTCTTTGACCACATGCTTGCAAGCGGTGTTGATATCGATTACCGAGTGGGCCCGAAGTATATCTCTCCGACTTGGGAGGGACAAATCCCATCTCGATACATACAACCCAACAGATACTTTCCGATCACCTGAGAGACACCTTTATGATCACCCTCTCATAGGATGACGTTTGATGACCTCAAAGCTTTCTTCCGATACCAGGGAGTTGTATTATCTCATGGTCTAAGGAATACAATATTTGACATAAGAAAAGCTTCGCAAAGACGAACACGATGACACGATCTAATTGCTTCGCTTAGTTTGGGTCTGTCCACCATATCATTCTCCCAATGATATGATCTCATTATCAATCGACAACTCATGTGCATGGCTTGGAAACCTTAACCATCATTAATCAACGAGCTAGTCCATAGAGGCGTACTAGGGACACGGTGTTGTTCACAAACCACACAAGTATTAAAGTTTCCGCTTAATACAATTCTAGCATGGAATATAAACATTATCATGAACAAGAATTATAATAATAACATCTTTATTATTGCCTCTAGGGTATAATTCCAACACCTGCTCCCTGTCGATTTGAACAGCTAGCTCCACCTCAGTTTCCCCACTCTTCCCCAGCCCGTCGCCGATGTGTCGCTGCACCGCTGCCGCGTCTTCTCCCCGTCACCGACTGTTGTCGCCATGGTTTCCTGGAGCGGTGGAGAAGAGTCGACGCACTACCCGACCTCGTCTGACGATGTGAGTACTCTACACCCGTAGATCTCCTGCACCTGCGTTTTTCGATTTATAGTTGAATTAGATTTGGATTCAGGTGGTTCCTTCTCTAATTTCTTCCACGTTTCAACATGTTAGAGTATGAACAACACCTACGATTCAGATTTTTGGGTTTAGCCGACGATGGGGAGGAGCCTGTGCTCTGCAAGTGTGGATTTGTGGCTGCCAAGTTTGTAGCTTGGGGGGGGGTTGTATCACTGGAAGGAGGTACCTAGCTTGTGAAGGGCAGCAGGTATGTGAGCATTTACGAATTAGTATAGATAGTCAGTGCTGGTAATGTTAGTATGTGTTAATTTATAGTCTTCCTTAAATGATGTAGGAAGGAGAGAAGTGTTCATATGTACATTGGGTTGATCCAGTGTGGCCAGATTCTCTGATGAAAGCAATGGGCAAGCTATGGGATATGTTTGAAGAAGTTAAACAAGGCAGGGTGAATGATGCACTGGACAATGTTGAGAAGAAGTTTGATTTTGAGACCAAATTAAGAAGTTGAACCAAGATTTGAAGAAAGCTCAGGATGAAGTTGAAAAAGAAGTGAAAGAGAAGCAGGTGACTTTAGCCCTCAAGGCTAAAGCTGAACAAGCTCTCATGGCCGTAAGGGCTGAAATTCAGGAGAAAATGAACACTGAAGCAACAACTGTCAACATGCACAAATATTTGTTGGTGAAGGCAGAGAAAGAAAGGGACAAGTACATGGAGGAGAAGAGGAAGCTGCAGTCCATTGTATCAGATTTGTTGAAGGATAAAGAGGGCTACAAGGTCAAGTTCAAGAAGATAAAGGAGATTGTTGAGATGTAGTTTTATTATGATGTGAGCAATGGTTTAATTATGCTTTAAACAATGGTTTTATTATGATTTGAGCTGTAATATGTAGTGAACAATCTTTGTTGTGGAAATTATCTGAATTATGAGCTTGTTGTGAACAATCTTTGTTGTGGAAATTATCTGAATTATGAGCTTGTTGTGAACAATCTTTGTTGTTGAAATTACTGGCAGCAAAACAACACTCACTTGCTCATTTAGAAGGGCAGATAAAATTACTGGCAGCAAAACAACACTCACTTGCTCATCTAGAAGGGCAGATAAAATTACTGGCAGCAAAACAACACTCATTTGCTCATTTTCTCCAAAATACCAGTACATAGTCTCATTCACTTAAACAAAGAGGAATATTCAACATACATCTAGAGGTCCAACAGTTTGCACAACAAACACTTAAAATTAGAGGTTCACCAGGTAGCAGAATGACAACAGATGCATTTGCCACAGCAATCACACATTTCCCCCATCTAGAGGTCCAACATTTGCATCTCTCCCAGCAGATGCATTTGCCCCAGCATTTAAATAGGACATGAAGCCTCTTTCTTTCCTAGGTGCAACAAAAGATGATCTTGCTGCAGGAGTTGATGATCTTGGTGGCCTTGGAGCTGGTTGAGCTTGGGTAGGTGCAACACTGGAAGTTCTTGGTGGCCTTGGAGCTGGTTGAGCTTGGGGAGGTGCAACACTAGAAGTTCTTGGTGGCCTTGGAGCTGGTTGAGCTTGGGGAGGTGGAGCTGGTTGAGCTTTGGGAGGCGTATCTAGATTTTTTTATTTTTGTTATTAATAAAAAATTATACAAGAAACTTTATTTGATTTTTACTAATATAACAAATGAAAACATATTATTTGGTGTCTACTATTATAGAAGAAACAATAATATGCATAATTTTACTAAGTGTTAACGCATGTCTACAAAGGGGGTCACACTTGGGACTTACACATGGGACCTACCAACCTTTCACCACACTCACACACATATCCTAGGGACACATGCAAGTTTTCATCTGATTCCGTCGTTCTCGTGGTCTTCCTCCGGTGAAACCCCGATCTGTGCACACTCGGATCGTCTACCCCCCTAGACGTTCCTCTGACAGGGGTAGCCCGGCGTATCTCTCTCTTGTTTTGTGTTTGTTTAGGTCATAGGATGATGTAAAACCATGTTGGTTCACAAGTTGGGGCACAATCCTACCCGGTTTCACCAGAACGAGGAGATTCCCCCTTATACGGGTCCGGAACCTTCGCTTCTAGGTTAGAGCGCATGCATGCGAGGGGGGACACAGGCAAGCACCTATACCGACCTCTCACCACACTCACACACATATTCTAGGGACACATGCAAGTTTTCATCTCATTCCGATGTTCTCGTGGTCTTCCTCCGACGAAACCCTGATCTGTGCACACTCGGATCGTCTACCCCCCTAGACGTTCCTCTGACAGCGGTAGCCCGGCGTAGCTCTCTCTTGTTTTGTGTTTGTTTAGGTCATAGGGTGATGTAAAACCATGTTGGTTCACAAGTTGGGGCACTATCCTACCCGGTTTCACCAGAACGGGGAGATTCCACCTTATACGGGTCCGGAACCTTCACTTCTTGGTTAGAGCGCATGCATGCGAGGGGGGGACACATGCAAGCACCTATACCAACCTCTCACCACACTCACACACATATGCTAGGGACACATGCAAGTTTTCATCTGATTCCGATGTTCGCGTGGTCTTCCTCCGATGAAACCCTGATCTGTGCACACTCGGATCGTTTACCCCCTAGACGTTACTCTGACAGGGGTAGCCCGGCGTAGCTATCTCTTGTTTTGTGTTTGTTTAGGTCATAGGGTGGTGTAAAACCATGTTGGTTCACAAGTTGGGGCACTATCCTACCCGGTTTCACCAGAATGGGGAGATTCCCCCTTATACGGGTCCGGAACCTTCACTTCTAGGTTAGAGCGCATGCATGCGAGGGGGACACATGCAAGCACCTATACCAACCTCTCACCACACTCACACACATATTCTAGGGACACATGCAAGTTTTCATCTGATTCCGATGTTCTCGTGGTCTTCCTCCGACGAAACCCTGATCTGTGCACACTCGGATCGTCTACCCCCCTAGACATTCCTCTGACAGGGGTAGCCCGGCGTAGCTCTCTCTTGTTTTGTGTTTGTGTAGGTCATAGGGTGATGTAAAACCATGTTGGTTCACAAGTTGGGGCACTATCCTACCCGGTTTCACCTAAACGGGGAGATTCCCCCTTATACAGGTCCGAAACCTTCGCCTCTAGGTTAGAGCGCATGCATGCGATGGGGGACACATGCAAGCACCTATACCAACCTCTCACCACACTCACACACATATGCTAGGGACACATGCAAGTTTTCATCTGATTTCGATGTTCTCGTGGTCTTCCTCCGACGAAACCCTGATCTGTGCACACTCAGATCGTCTACCCCCCTAGACGTTCCTCTGGCAGGGGTAGCCCGGCGTAGCTCTCTCTTGTTTTGTGGTTTTTTAGGTCATAGGGTGATGTAAAACCATGTTGGTTCACAACTTGGGGCACTATCCTACCCGTTTTCACCTAAACGGGGAGATTCCCCCTTATACGGGTCCAGAACCTTTGCTTCTAGGTTAGAGCGAATGCATGCGAGGAGGGACACATGCAAGAACCTATACCAACCTTTCACCATACTCACACACATATGCTAGGGACACATGCAAGTTTTCATCTGATTCCGATGTTCTCGCGTGGTCTACCTCCGGCGAAACCCTGATATGTGCACACTCGGATCGTCTACCCCCCTAGACGTTCCTCTAACAGGGGTAGCCCGGCGTAGCTCTCTCTTGTTTTGTGTTTTTTTAGGTCATAGGGTGATGTAAAACCATGTTGGTTCACAAGTTGGGGCACTATCTTACCCGGTTTCACCTAAACGGGGAGATTCCCCCTTATACGGGTCCGGAACCTTCGCTTCTAGGTTAGAGCGCATGCATGTGAGGGGGACACATGGAAGCACCTATACCAACCTCTCACCACACTCACACACATATGCTAGGGACACATGCAAGTTTTCATCTGATTCCGATGTTCTCGTGGTCTTCCTCCGACGAAACCCTGATCTGTGCACACTCAGATCGTCTACCCCCCTAGACGTTCCTCTGACAGGGGTAGCCCGGCGTATCTCTCTTGTTTTGTGTTTGTTTAGGTCATAGGGTGATGTAAAACCATGTTGGTTCACAAGTTGGGGCACTATCCTACCCGGTTTCACCAGAACGGGGAGATTCCCCCTTATACGGGTCCGGAACCTTCGCTTCTAGGTTAGATCGCATGCATGCGAGGGGGGACACATGAAAGCACCTATACCAACCTTTCGCCACACTCACACACATATGCTAGGGAAATATGCAAGTTTTCATCTGATTCCGATGTTCTCGCGTGGTCTACCTCCGGCGAAACCCTGATCTGTGCACACTCGGATCGTCTACCCCCCTAGACGTTCCTCTAACAGGGGTAGCCCGGCGTAGCTCTCTCTTGTTTTGTGTTTGTTTAGGTCATAGGGTGATGTAAAACCATGTTGGTTCACAAGTTGGGGCACTATCCTACCCGGTTTCACCTAAACAGGGAGATTCCCCCTTATACGGGTCCGGAACCTTCGCTTCTAGGTTAGAGCGCATGCATGTGAGGGGGACACATGGAAGCACCTATACCAACCTCTCACCACTCTCACACACATATGCTAGGGACACATGCAAGTTTTCATCTGATTCCGATGTTCTCGTGGTCTTCCTCCGACGAAACCCTGATCTGTGCACACTCAGATCGTCTACCCCCCTAGACGTTCCTCTGACAGGGGTAGCCCGGCGTAGCTCTCTTGTTTTGTGTTTTTTTAGGTCATAGGGTGATGTAAAACCATGTTGGTTCACAAGTTGGGGCACTATCCTACCCGGTTTCACCTAAACGGGGAGATTCCCCCCTTATACGGGTACGAAACCTTCGCCTCTAGGTTAGAGCGAATGCATGCGAGGGGGGACACATGCAAGCACATACCAACGTCTCACCACACTCACACACATATGCTAGGGACAAATGCAAGTTCTCGTCTGATTCCGATGTTCTCGTGGTCTTCCTCCGGCGAAACCCTGATCTCTGTGCACACTCGGATCGTCTAACCCCTAGACGTTCCTCTGACAGGGGTAGCCCGGCGTAGCTCTCTCTTGTTTTGTGTTTGTTTAGGTTATAGGGTGATGTAAAACCAAGTTGGTTCACAAGTTGGGGCACTATCCTACCCGGTTTCACCTAAACGGGAAGATTCCTCCATTATACGGGTACGGAACCTTCGCCTCTAGGTTAGAGCGCATGCATGCGAGGGGGACACATGCAAGCACCTATACCAACCTCTCACCACACTCACACACATATGCTAGGGACACATGCAAGTTCTCGTCTGATTCCGATGTTCTCGTGGTCTTCCTCCGGCGAAAACCTGATCTCTGTGCACACTCGGATCGTCTAACCCCTAGACGTTCCTCTGACAGGGGTAGCCCGGCGTAGCTCTCTCTTGTTTTGTGTTTGTTTAGGTCATAGGGTGATGTAAAACCATGTTGGTTCACAAGTTGGGGCACTATCCTACACGGTTTCACCTAAACGGGGAGATTCCCCCCTTATACGGGTACGAAACCTTCGCCTCTAGGTTAGAGCGAATGCATGCGAGGAGGGACACATGCAAGCACATACCAACCTCTCACCACACTCACACACATATGCTAGGGACAAATGCAAGTTCTCGTCTGATTCCGATGTTCTCGTGGTCTTCCTCCGGCGAAACCCTGATCTCTGTGCACACTCGGATCGTCTAACCCCTAGACGTTCCTCTGACAGGGGTAGCCCGGCGTATCTCTCTCTTGTTTTGTGTTTGTTTAGGTTATAGGGTGATGTAAAACCAAGTTGGTTCACAAGTTGGGGCACTATCCTACCCGGTTTCACCTAAACGGGAAGATTCCCCCATTATACGGGTACGGAACCTTCGCCTCTAGGTTAGAGCGCATGCATGCGAGGGGGGACACATGCAAGCACCTATACCAACCTCTCACCACACTCACACACATATGCTAGGGACACATGCAAGTTCTCGTCTGATTCCGATGTTCTCGTGGTCTTCCTCCGGCGAAACCCTGATCTCTGTGCACACTCGGATCGTCTAACCCCTAGACGTTCCTCTGACAGGGGTAGCCCGGCGTAGCTCTCTCTTGTTTTGTGTTTGTTTAGGTCATAGGGTGATGTAAAACCATGTTGGTTCACAAGTTGGGGCACTATCCTACCTGGTTTCACCAGAACGGGGAGATTCCCCCTTATACGGGTCCAGAACCTTCGCTTCTAGGTTAGAGCGCATGCATGCGAGGGGAGACACGTGCAAGCACCTATACGAACCTTTCGCCACACTCACACACATATGCTAGGGACACATGCAAGTTTTCATCTGATTCCGATGTTCTCGCGTGGTCTACCTCCGGCGAAACCCTGATCTGTGCACACTCGGATCGTCTACCCCCTAGACGTTCCTCTAACAGGGGTAGCCCGGCGTAGCTCTCTCTTGTTTTGTGTTTGTTTAGGTCATAGAATGGTACATGCTATATCTACAAGAGAAACTATCGTCCGCACCTCAGTAGGGTTGACAGAACCACTTGCGGTAAAAGCATTGAATCTTTGAACATCTTCTCCAAAATGTGTGATACATAAAATTCACACACATTTCATGTGGGCGTGGAGAGTTCTATTCAGAACCACATGCGATAATAACACTTACAAACATATAGAAATTTCTCGGGGCGTGAGAAGATTCGGAACGACATTTCATGTGGACGTGGAGACTGCTATTCAGAGGGTAAGAAATCATCCAATTAATAAAAAAAGAACATAAATAATTGATACAAATATAAAATAAGTGTGCAAGTAGAAAGGAAAAAATACAGAGGGTACGCCGAGGGTCACCGTCGGCGTACTGGGGATGGCGCTATGCCGAGGGTCGCCTTCGGAGTAATGGTCGGCACCGTTAGCGCGCCGTGCGCGCTGGCCGGTATGTGCCACACGTCCCCTGGCTACGCCGAGGGCCTTGCTGCCGAGGGTGACCGTCGGCGTAGGGTATACTACGCCGACGGCTTGGCTACGCCCAGGGCTGGCGACTTGGGCCGGCCTGGTCCGGTCCTACGCCGACGGCCCCAACGTTTGGCCATCGGCGTAGCAAGCGGCCGTCGACGCATCTGGCCATTCCTGTAGTCTGCAGAATTGTCCATTTGAAAATAATGTACTACTACACGACGTTTATATAAAGACTTGCCATTCTAGACGGAAAATTTTGCCCGTATGTGTAGGACAATTCTGTGTTTCGCTTATCAAGCCAAACTGCAACGATACTGCCTGCTTTCCAACGTTTGGTGCACTCACTTTTGTCACAGAGGTAGTCACAGACGAGGTAGGCAGCACTAGTGAAAACGAGGCTTTTCGTTGATCCTGGAAAGGGCTTTAACACCGGTTCTTCTACGAACCGGTGTTAAAGGGGGGCCGTACCAGCGTGGCCCGTGCGGCAAAAAGGAGCCCCCCTTTAACACCGATTCGTGCCACGAACCGGTGTTAAAGGACCCTGCAGCAGTGGCCCGCGCAGCCCCCCTTTAACACCGGTTTGTGGCTTGAACCGGTGTTAAAGGGGGGGCTATATAAGACACCGCAGCCCACACCCCACTCTTCCATTTTTCACTATCTCATTTTGGAGCCTAGCAAGAGGGTGTGAAGAGTGCTAGTTTGTGTTTTTTTCATATGCACAAGAGGTGTTCGGTGAAATGCCCGAGAGCTCAAAATAAGTTTTCTCGTTGCTCTTTCCTTCTCGGTCGAGGTCGGCAACTATCCTTTCATGTGTCATTGATCTACTATATATATAAATGGTCATCTCCCTATTAATTTTTGATATATACTACATATTAATGCAGATGAACCGGCAATGGATGTACGGTGACCGCCGCACTTCCGAGTACATTACGGGCCTCCAAAATTTCATCGTTGTGGCTAATGCAAACCATGGTCACAATGGTTTTATGTGCTGTCCGTGTGTTCACTGTCAGAACAAGAAAGACTACTCAAATACCAGAACCATTCACCCCCACCTGCTTCGATCCGGTTTCATGCCCAGCTATAATTGTTGGACCAAGCACGGAGAAAAAGGGGTTGTGATGGAAGACAACGAAGAAGAAGAGGATGATGACAACTATCATAATATGTATCCTGAATATGATGATACTGCAACGGGGGTAGATAATGAAGATCAAGAGGCAGCAGATGGGCCTCCTGATGACGATCTTGGTCGGGCCATTACTGATGCAAAGGAAGAATGTGAAACTGAAAAGGAGAAGCAGAAGCTGGAGCAGATGTTAAAGGATCACAAAACATTGTTGTATCCAACTTGCGAATATGGCCACAAAAAGCTAGGTACCACACTGGATTTGCTGCAATGGAAGGCAGAGAACGGTGTGACTGACAGCGCATTTTCAAAGTTGTTGGTAAAAATGAAGAATCTTCTTCCAAGAAATAATGAGTTGCCCGTACATACCAAGCAAAGAAGGTTGTCTGCCCTCTAGGATTAGACGTGCAGAAGATACATGCGTGCATTAATGACTGCATCCTCTACCGCGGTGAGAAGTACGAGAATTTGGATGCATGCCTGGTATGCACTGCACTGCGGTATAAGATCAGACGAGACGATCCTGGCGATGTTGAGGGCGAGGCCCCTAGGAAGAAGGTTCCCGCCAAGGTTATGTGGTATGCTCCTATAATACCACGGTTAAAACGTCTCTTCAGAAATAAAAAGCATGCCAAGTTGTTGCGATGGCACATGGAATACCGTAAGAAAGACGCGATGTTGAGACACCCCGCTGATGGGTCACAGTGGAGAAAAGTCGAGCGAGAGTACCCGGACTTCGCACGTGACGCAAGGAACTTAAGGTTTGGTCTAAGTACAGACGGCATGAATCCTTTTGGTGAGCAGAGCTGCAGTCACAGCACCTGGCCTATGACTCTATGTATCTATAACCTTCCTCCTTGGTTGTGTATGAAGAGGAAGTTCATTATGATGCCAGTGCTCATCCAAGGCCCGAGGCAACCCGGCAACGACATTGATGTGTACCTAAGGCCATTAGTTGAAGAACTTTTACAGCTGTGGGCCAAACCAGGTGTATGTATGTGGGATGATCACAAAGGGGAGCCATTTGACCTATGAGCATTGCTTTTCGTAACCATCAATGATTGGCCTGCTCTTAGTAACATTTCAGGGCAGACAAACAAGGGATACAATGCATGCACACACTGTTTAGATGAGACTGAAAGTGTATATTTGGATAAATGTAAGAAGGTTGTGTACCTAGGGTATCGCCGATTTCTTTCGAACCTGCATCCAGTAAGAAAGAAAGGCAAGCATTTCAAACGTCTCGCAGAACCACGGAGGAAGCCTGTCCTCCGTACCGGTGAGGAGGTATTTGGTATGGTCAAGGACCTAGAAGTAATCTTTGGAAAAGGTCCTGGCAGTCTATCTGTTCCGAATGACGATGCCGGACACGCGCCCATGTGGAAGAAGCAATCTATATTTTGGGACCTACCCTATTGGAAAGTCTTAGAGGTCCGCTCTTCAATCGACGTGATGCACGTGACGAAGAATGTTTGCGTGAACCTGCTAGGCTTTCTAGGAGTGTATGGGAAGACAAAAGATACACCGGAAGCACGGCAGGACCAGCAACGTCTGAAAGCCCCTGAAGAGCCTATGCATCCTGAGAACGAGAAGGGTAAACGATGCCACTTAACTCCTGCCAGGTACGCTCTTACCAAAGCAGAGAAGGAAATCTTTTTTGAATGTCTGAGCAGTATCAAGGTCCCGTCTGGCTTCTCGTCGAATATAAAGGGAATAATAAATATGGCAGAGAAAAAAATTCCAAAACCTGAAGTCTCATGACTGCCACGTGATTATGACACAATTGCTTCCGATTGCATTGAGGGGGCTTCTACCTGAAAATGTTCGAGTACCCATTGTGAAGCTATGTGCATTCCTCAATGCAATATCACAGAATGTAATCGATCCAGAAAGCCTACCAGGGTTACAAACAGATGTGGCCCAATGTCTTGTCAGCTTTGACTTGGTGTTCCCACCATCCTTCTTCAATATTATGACGCATCTCCTGGTTCACCTAGTAGAAGAGATTGCCATTCTCGGTCCTGTATTTCTACACAATATGTTCCCCTTTGAGAGGTACATGGGAGTCTTAAAGAAATATGTTCATAATCGTGCTAGGCCAGAAGGAAGCATCTCCAAGGGCTATGTAACAGAGGAGGTCATTGAGTTCTATGTTGATTTTATTCCTGACCTTAAGGCGATTGGTGTTCCAGAATCACGACATGAGGGGAGACTGCGTGGAAAAGGCACCCTAGGATGTAAAGCAATGATATGTTGGGACGGGCATTCTCTCAATCAAGCACACTACACGGTTTTACAAAGATCTATCTTGGTTGCCCCGTATATCAATGAACACAAGAATTTAATACGCCTCAAACACCTGGGACAGTCTGATGAATGGATTATAAGTGAACACATGGCGAGTTTTGGCGGCTGGCTGCAAAGACTTCTCACGAATAACACCACTATTGGGGATCAGCTGTACTTGTTGGACAAGACACCATCTTCGACTGTATGTACTTTCCAAGGGTACGAGATAAATGGGAATACATTTTACACGATAGGCCAAGATAAAAAGAGCACCAACCAAAATAGTGGTGTCCGCTTCGATGCAGCAGAAGACAATGGGCAGAAGACCACGTATTATGGGTTCATAGAGGAGATATGGGAACTTGACTATGGACCTAATTTTAAGGTCCCCTTCTTTCGATGCAAATGGGTCAAGCTAACATGAGGAGGGGTTGAGGTACACACGAAGTTCGGAATGACAACGGTGGATCTCAACAATCTTATGAAGGTAGACAAGAACTTAGACGAACCATTCGTCCTAGCCAATGATGTGGCCCAGGTTTTCTATGTGAAGGACATGTCCTCCAGACCAAAAAAAAGAAAAAAATATGCAAACGAATACATCATATGATGAGCCAAAGCGTCACATAGTTCTTTCAGGGAAAAGAAACATCGTGGGAATCGAGGACAAGACAGACATGTCAGAAGATTATAATAAGTTTGATGAAATTCCGCCCTTCACAGTGAAAACTGACCCAAGCATTCCGTTAAGTAAAGAAGATGCTCCATGGTTACGTCTGAAGCGATCATAAAGGAAGGACATATGCCAAGAAGTTCATGCTCATATTATGTAACTCTAGTTCATGTTTTTAATATTAATAAATGTCTTGAGTGTTAGTCTTGTTTTGTGGATGGACCGGGACTATGAGAAGAAGTTGTCCCAATTCGTACTTACCATTAAGATCTGATCTTCAAACGCGCGCGGTCACATATTAGGGAGTGCCTCTATGACCAGTTTCTTGGAGATGCCGGAGGACTGGGCTCCCTCGGCATCTCCCTGAAACTGGCCGTAGTGGTGTCCCTGCTCTCGAAAACCATCTTGCAGCTTGTAACTTCTCTAACTAGATCAATACACCTGGGAGCTAAATAATTTCACATATTAGGGAGTGCCTCTATGACCAGTTTCTCGGAGATGCCGGAGGACTGGGCTCCGTCGGCATCTCCCTGAAACTGGCCGTAGTGGTGTCCCTGCTCTCGAAAACCATCTTGGAGATGCCTCAAACTGGCTGGAGGACTGGACTCACAAGGATGCCTATTTATAGTACAAGCAGCTCGGCATAGTGTTGACACTTACGAAATAATGTCGACACTAACCCCTATTATTAGTGTTGACTCGTGTTTTGTCCCGGTTGGTGTCTCCAACCGGGACTAAAGGTTCATCTTTAGTCCCGGTTGGTGACACCATCCGGGACAAGGTACACGCCGCACGACATAATGTCGACACTCACCCCTATCATTAGTGCTGCCTGGCCCAGCCTGAAATCCCTCCATTTTTCTTCCTGCCATTTTTTCCCGTCATTTTTCTTCCCGCCATTTTTTCCCGCCATTTTTCTTCCCGCCATTTTTTCCTGCCAGTTCTTCCCTCCAGTTCTTCCCGCCAGTTCACTATATATATATATGTAGGGTTGGCCTCCATTGTCATTGCACATCTCTAGACTCATATCTGCAACCTCATCACTCTTTCCCATGGCTTCCACCGTAGCACTAACCCCCAGGGAGGCGGAGGCGCTTTGCGCTTCGAACTACCCCTGCCCACCGGGCTACTGTGTCCCCGTCGGCTGGATGCTAAGCGCCGGAGGCGTGCCGGTTCCTCCTGTCCCTCTAGGTGTGGCGCGCCGGATGGCCATCACGAACCACTACTACTTCGAGCTCACGCCGGAGCAGCGCAGGAATCCCAGATGGCATCCCGACTATTTCCCTACTTGGGAAGCCTTCTTCGTGGATCGGCGTGAGAGGGCGCACGCCAGGCACGAGGAGGACGGCCCACCTCCTCCTAACTTCAACGAGGCCGGCCGGCGGCTATGGTGGCGCGGTCGGACTCTCTAGAGCGTCATGGCCTATGACACTGCCGCCGACTCTAACCCCCGTCTGCGCTAACCTCAAGTCCAGCCCACGCGTACTCAGCCTTCAAGGTTCAATTACGGCGACCCCGACGACGACAGCGATGACGGCGGCGACGAGTACGACGACTACAGTGGCGAGTATTACAGGTGTAGGCAGGAGCATGACTGAATCACTCCAACATTCCGAAACAAGTTCGGCCGATTGTTACTTAATCTGGCCATGTATCTTAATTTTCAGTTCTTTTATGTATCTTAATTTTCAGTCGTTCTTTATGTAACTTACTATTAGTTGCATTCTGTATTTTAATTCCAGTTCTATCTCCTTCACAAAATGACATATCTCATTCGAGGTTTCTTGGCTTTCGGGTCAAATGACCAATGTTATGGCTAGAATCAAGGCATAGTTTGTGATAATATGTCTATATTGTGCATACATGTGCATCATGGCATGGCAAACAATGTTGCAAGAGGAAGTTTCCCTTTTTATCGCACCAAAAAGGCATTTTCCATTTTCCGAGCATAAAAAACGGACGATTTTGTGAAGCAACCACCAAATGGCTAATTCAAAAAACCACCAACATATTTTACAAAAATACTAGACCACCTTATATGGACAATGTACCAACAGGGGGATCTGAAACCTTTCCGTCCACCTCTGGTGAAAAAGACAAATTCCCGCCGAATCGGTAGGAAGTGGGTCAGATATGAACTACACGTACATGATACGATGCTCATATTTTTTACAAAAATCATTTTTAGGTTCAAAATATGCTATTTTATCAAAAAACCAATGCAAGTTGAGCGAGGCTTGGCCCCGAGCTAAGAATCTTCATGCCCGTTGTTCGACAAAGTTTGACGATAGTTTAAAACGGGGATAAAAAATAAAAAAAGATCGAAACAGTGCGAAACCTTCGCGTGGTGTTATATTATGTGACATAGTTAGAAGGAAAAATCTCAAACTTGGTATATTGATTATGTCTCAAAAAAACCTTCACAAAATGACCTATCTCATTCGAGGTTTCTTGGCTTTCGGGTCAAATGACCAATGTTATGGCTAGAATCAAGGCATAGTTTGTGATAATATGGCCATATTGTGCATACATGTGCATCATGGCATGGCAAACAATGTTGCAAGACGAAGTTTTCCTTTTTATCGCACCAAAAAGGCATTTTCCATTTTCCGAGCATAAAAAACGGACGGTTTTGTGAAGCAACCACCAAATGGCTAATTCAAAAAACCACCAACACATTTTACAAAAATACTAGACCACCTTATATGGACAATGTACCAACAGGGGGATCTGAAACGTTTCCGTCCACCTCTGGTGAAAAAGACAAATTCCTGCCGAATCGGTAGGAAGTGGGTCAGATATGAACTACAGGTACATGATACGATGCTCATGATTTTTTACAAAAATCATTTTTAGGTTCACAATATGCTATTTTATCAAAAAACCAATGCAAGTTGAGCGAGGCTTGGTCAGATTCAAGTGTATACAAAAGATGCGGCATTTAAATATCCAATCAATTCAAAAATGTTAATACAAAATATGCGGCATTAAAATATGATTTGCTCTAATAAAATAGGGTTAGATTCCTTTTTAGATGCTTAATATTTCTTATGTTCAAAGTTTTAGGATTTGACAATTTATTTTTGTTTGAATTGAAAAATCAAAATTTATATGTAAGTGTTTTAATCATTTTGAAAATTTTCATCTAAAGTAAATATAAAATGTTTTTACATGAATGGATAGATATTATTTTTCTGAAAATTATGATATATTATTCATATTTTTCTGAGTTGAAATGAAAAAGATATGAATTTTCTAAATTCATATCCTATTTTTTGAATTAAAAATGCCCCTTTAATGCATGAAATAAATGCCCCCCTTTAACACCGGTTCCAGATACGAACCTGTGTTAAAGGGGGGGGGGCGCATTTATTTCGTTTCGCGCGCGCACCCCCCTTTAACACCGGTTCGTGGCTGGAACCGGTGTTAAAGGGGGAGGGGTATTAAATGCGCGCGCGAAACGAATTCCCCCCTTTAACACCGGTTCCAGCCCCGAACCGGTGTTAAAGGGGGGGGTATTAAATGCGCGCCTTCCCCTTCCTTTCTTCCCCCTAGAGCCAGATCAAACCCGCCGCCGCGCAGAGAAAAACTACAGAGAGCAGCCGTCGGCGCCGTCCAGCCCTCACCGTCGCCGCCCTCGCCCTCGCCGTCGCCGCCCTCGTGTCGGCCGCCACCGCCAACCCGATCGGAGCCGCCGTCGCCCTCGCGCGCGCCAACACCGCCACCGCCACCGCGCGTGCGCGCGCCACTGAAGCCGGCGCCGACGCCGGCGCCTACAGGAACCCTGACGCCGTGGTGAGCTAGCGGACCGCCTGGTCCCCTCTGTTTCCTCCCTTCTGTTTCCTCCCTTTGGCGGCGGTGTGGAGCTCGCGCGGTGGCGCCGCCGGCCGGCAGTCAGTGGAGCTCGCGCGGTGGCGCCGCCGGCCGGCAGTCAGGGGAGCTCGCGCGGTGGCGCCACTCCGTCCATGCCTCTGCGTGGTTCGAGGAAGCAGGCGCTGCCGCTGCCACCCGCTGGTCCTCATTGTCCCCTCCTCGACCACCCGCACATCAATGCAATGCACACAATGTCAGTGTGCAATGCGCACAATTAACACCGGAAAGGCCTCGAGCTTGATTTGGAGAGAGAAAAGGGGAAGAACAAACCTGATTTCGAGCTCGCATTGTTGGTGGTAGCTCGCGTCATCGGGTGTGGCGGGCAGGAGCGGTTACGCGAGCGCGTCCACGGAATGGGGCCAACGACAGGGATGTGGAGGGGATGGGTCAGGGAGGCGGATTCGTCGGGGAGGCCCAGGGCCCAGGCGCGGTACGGGGACGGCCTCCCCTCTCGGCTGCGGGGGCGGCCTAGGTGGGGTGCGAGCTCCGGTGGTGGCCATGGGGTGCGAGCTCGCGCGTTATGCCAGCGATGTCGGGGTGTATGCATGGTCCTTCTCGGGTTGCAGGTGTGTCCGCTGGCAATGACGGCACGACGTCCCTCTCTTCGGCGATGCGATGTGTCGTTGGTCGTTGGAGTGGTGGCTAGAGTTCGCGGATGTCGGTGGCGGCCTTAGAAGGTGGACTGCGCGGGCAGCTCTTTGGCGAACGTCGTGGCTTCTCCCCTCGGTCTGGGGCCTATCTTGGGGACAACGGGCGGGGCAGAAGACGGGGAAAACCCTTTACCATAGGTCTCTGGGGCCGCCGATGCTGCTACCTTCTTCGTCACAGGGCTCCTCTTTCGAACAACGCCCGTTTTAGGTAGGCCGCATCACGCTACCTCGCGCGCCCTAGGTCGCTCTCCAACGCCGCCAGCCTCCGGTCAGCCACTGTAGCTAGTCCCTCTCATATGCATCCGGGATTTCTCCGAATTAGGGTTTGGACCCCTCGGAACTCGTTTAAAATGATCAAGCATCCTTAGGGTTTTAATTTCATTTGTGTATTTATTTGTGTATTTTTGTATGAATAATATGTATATTTGTGTATGAATCCAAGTCCACTTGAATGTTTACTCTCTTACTCTAGATAATATTATTGTTTTAGAAACTATGGATCCACTTAGTAGAAACCTTGAAGAAGAAGAAATAATGGAGAACATTATTGATAAGGACACCTCACAATATCTGAACTTGGAGGGACATGATGACAGCTCAAGTAGTCATGGAGAAGATGAAGACTCCGCTGAACGCAATTTAGTTATTACAAAGTCCGGCGAGGTATATGCATTGATTAAGCCTCTACTCACTTCCACCAACAATCTTCTTCTACATGTATTAATTAACGCTTCTTTCTTCTTTTAGCCCTCTGGATCGACCAGCCAGCAACCATCTTCTTCTACGAAAAAGAGCAAGCGAGGCGCGAGCCATCGGTTGAAAGATCGTGCAAAGTTCACGATCGAAGCAGTCCGTGTTGATGGCAGGCCTATGGAGCCCAAGAAGGCCGCAGACAAATTTGTACGTCAGGATGGAGTTCTTGTTAGGGACCAAACCCCAATCATAATTGAATATTGGAATAAGCCAAAGAAGGGCGACGGTACCTTTGTCGATGAAAGATCCAAAGAAACGCTTTGGAATTCGTTGTTGGTAAATTTCACCCTTCCGCCAAAGGAGGATGAAAACAACCCGGTTATAAAGGAAAAGGTCAAAGAGTGAACTCTAAAGAAGATGGCTGACGCTTTCCGCAACTGGAAGACAAAATTGAACAAATTTGTCAAAGCTGGCGAGACTCCAAATTTCGAAGACGCATATTATGCGAAGATAATACCTCACTGGCCCGAATTTGTGACATATAAAAAAGGTGCTATAGCTAAAAAGAGGTCAGAAACCAATACACTTAATGCCCAGAAGAAGGAATATCACCAGAGGACGGGGTCAGGTGGCTACATATCTCAGAGGCCTAAGTGGGAGGAAGTTGAGAAGGCCCTGCGCGCTATAGGGATCACACCCTAGACAGATGGGTGGGACCTACGTGCAAAGACTTGGTTCTACGGAATCGGGGCAAGGTTGGACCCAGAAAAAGGATTGTGTATCTTCCCAACCCTCCTTGCCAAACCCGTCACTGAACTCATCACGGCATACGAGGAAACAGCCGCCAGGACCTTCCATCCCGACAGAGAGAATGACCAGCTCACACGCGCCATCGGTAAAAAAGAACACCCTGTACATGCACGAGGCACAGGGGGTATGACGTGGAAGGATGGGTTTGCCGAGTGGAGCGACTCTTACAGATGGCGCGGCAGAAAAGAAAAAGAGCGTACAGAGCGGATGACACAGATATAACATGCACTTCTGGCGCTGCATGCGCAAGTGAATGCACAACAGAGCCATCAAGCTACCGGCCCATCTCAGCGGCACGAAGAGCCTGTATTGGAAGCTGCCGGCGGCCCAGACTCTGCGCGGAAAAGCAGTGTGGCTTCCACGGAGAACGTGCAGCCCACGCTTGAAATGGCGGGTCCTCGATACCCCGTGGATGAGATCACGGAGAGCGAACACACTGAGCTGCATGTGAGATTAATGGGCTTATCCATTAAGGTGGCTGTCGGCTATGCCTTACCTCCTGTAGCTGGTGGAACTTACCACTGCCGACCGATTCTAGATGGCTATGCTATTGTCGGGGTGGATGAGGTTGTGAAGGAATATGAGGAAGCACAGCTTGACCATGCTACAGGTGAAGGGGAAACTCAACTCAAATTTGCAGTGAAAACAACCATTCTTTGGAAAAAGGAACACATCGTGCTTCCAAATTGGAGGCCACTGGCACCCCCGCCGTCTCCGCAGCGTCAGCAGTCTAAGCCGCTTCAGCTATCTCCTGCGCGGTAGACATCTCCGGCGCTTCATCCATCTCCTGGGCGGCAGCCATCTCTGGCGCGCCAGCCATCCCTGGCGCGCCAGCCATCTCCTGCCCGTCAGCCATCTCCGGTGCTTCAGCCATCTCCTCAGCGTAAGCGGAAGAGCACTGCCACGAAGAGCATCACTAGCACTGCCACAAAGAAATCCGCAGGAAATCGTACGCCAAAGAGTTCAAAAAACTACGTCCCGCAGCCTTCCGCCAAGCCCATTGCTGGTTTTACCGTGGAATCGCAGCGACGAGGAGACCAATAGGATCTCGGAAGAAGAGGTCAAGAAATTCTTTGCACCTAGACGGGCCGAGCCAAAGGAGAAAATAGATCCGGCGGTGGTGGAGAAGTTTTACAATAATCTTTTGAAACCTGAAACCCCACTTGTGCCGGACTACGAGCGCCATATTTTGAAGGGGGATGCAAGGCGCCGTAGGGAGACTGAAAGTAGCAGTCGTGCGGCACCCCAGAAAACAGTTTCCATGCTCGGAGAGCAGGAAAAGCAATCATGCGCCCCGCTCCAAGTGTTCGACACACGGGACGCTCCTCCCGTAAATGATTACGAGGCAGAGCTAGAAAGAAAGGCCAATGAGATGGGTATGACTTACATTGCATACTTGAACATCATGGGAGACAACTTGCCCAAATGCGATGCCAACCCCATACAGCCATGCAAGTATGGGAAGAATCTCGTCAAGAAAGAGGAGCTCAAGAATCTACCAACAAAGATGCGAAGATTGCACAAGTGGTACCTTGATTTCTGCAAGACGAGAAAGGAAGAATGGATCACGGCGCATATAAGAGATCAGATTTTCTTGTGCGGACACGACGCGATCGACTTCAACATTCAAGACTTGCATTTTCTATTCAATCAAAAGGAACTCGACAAAGCTGCCATCAGCCTTTATTGTGTGTAAGTACTATTTCTGTAATTTATATCTCATCTCATTCACTTCATTAATTGCATGTATATATATATGCTCACCATATATGTATATACTATTATGCACGAAAAAGGTTATGGAATGCATGAAAGGAGGCCCTTTTGACATTGGGTTCGTTGACCCAAATAGAGTTCATGAAGAAGTGGTAAGAACCAAACCCGGGCAAACAGAAGATTACTTGCTAAGGTCTTTACTGAGACAACAAACCAAAAGGGAAATACTATTGCCTTACAACTTCTCATGAGTACTGTTACCCTCTCTCTTGTACACATTCTGTTTCGGCTTACTCGATGTTAAGTGTAACTGATGATGAGTTATGCGTGCGTAGGTTCCACTTTATTCTGCTAGGCATTCAACCCGACTCAGGAAAAGTCCTTGTCATGGACTCGTTACGAAAAGAAAAAGAGCTATGGGCAGACTTTAGAGAGATGCTCCAGAGGTAATTTCAATCATATTATCGCACTAGATCGGCAACTTTCGTGACAACAAGTAATTAATTACTCCTTATCCATTTTCTTTGCCGGACAGGGTTTGGAAAAGGTTCATGGGCAGGGCCGTGGGTGAATGGTCAGAAGAACTAAAATTTGTAGACCAAAATGTAAGTAATACTAGCTAGCTAGGTCTGCGTATCTCTTTGATTCTGCTTCCAATTCCATTATATCATGCTTTATTGATTATTATTTTGATTGAACTCTCTATTCTCGTAAAGTGCGCGCATCAGGGACCCGGCAATAACTTATGTGGATACTATGTTTGCGAGTTCATTCGCAACACGATATGTGCGATGGGCCAAGCCGCACTAGAAAAACTTAGAGTAAGTAAACAAAGTCCACAACATTATTTTATTACCATCAATTGTGTTGAGTTTTATTCTTATATATATATTGACCCCATTCTTCATATATATTCAGATCGAACGGATGCGGAACGCATACGAGCCATTCAAGAGGAATTGGCGGGGTTCATACTTGATGAGGTCGTCACGCCTGGCGGAGAACTCTTTAGATATCCACCAAAATGAACGATGACGATGTATGTGCCGATGACGATGTATGTGCCGATGACGATGTTTGTGTATAATAATAGTTGCTTAATTATTCATGTACTCGTATGTACCAATGACGATGTATGTGTATACCGCTCCCGATCGATTCCCCCTCCCCCCCCTCCCGCAGAAATACGCCCAGAACGAGGCAGAGGCAAAACTCTGCCGCGGCAGAGATTTAGGCTGTTTTCCTGCCGTGGCAGAACTCTGCCGCGGCAGAGATTTAGGACGTTTTCCTGCCACGGCAGAGAACCTTACGAACCGGTGTTAAAGGGGGGGGCCTGAGCCCTGCGGCAGCCCCACGTGCGCCACCCTTTAACGCCGGTTCGTATAAGAACCGGTGTTAAAGGGGGCCCCCCTCTAACACCGAACCCTCAACAGCGGTTCTACAACTGCTGTTAGAGGGCCCTCCCAACCGGTGTTAGAGGGGGGAGTCTGCACTAGTGCAGTGTTGGTAGGGTCTCTCTCTCTCGCCCTGGAACACGGTGCACACATGCAAAGCTCTTTGCCTGTTCGATGGAATGCAAGCGAGAAACAAAGAAGACCAGAGAAGCACACATGTCCCTTTTTCCCGGGCGCGCGGCGGTAGGGTAGTACACACAAAAAAGGGTCTTGCCCCCGTCGTCCCCTAGATCCGACCTCCGGGTGATCTCCAACTCCCATCCCCAGCCTACCTCTTCCCACCTCCCCCCCACTGCCGTTGGCGCGTGCCGCCAAACAAAGCCCGTGCGGTGCCAGCGGCTGTAGACATGCCCCTACCCGCACGCTAGGAGGGAGGCGCAGGGTCCATGAGAAGAGCTCAACTCGGGTGGCGACTCGGCGATGCAGCGGCGCTGGCGGCTCGAACGGTGGGATGGCGCGGTGGGGCATCAAGCGACGGTGGCATATGGGTGGCAGTGCAGGCGTTGTAGCGGCGGGGTGCCTACTGGCCCAGATTTGGGCCCCTCGGGCCTGATCTAGGTTCGTGAGGGCCAAGCCCAGCGCAGGCGCCGATGGCTCTATCGTACGTGGCAGGGAGCCTTCAGGCACCAGTGGCTCTCTCGTAGTGCCGGGAGCCTTCCCTGGCTGTGCTTTGGACGAGGTAGCAAATTTGGGGGCGCTGTTGTGGTTACCTTCCTCGTGTTTGGGCTCTAGGTGAAAACCCTTGATCGTCTCGGTCTCGACTACGACAACTTTATGCATTGTCACCCTCTTAGGGGCGTCATCGTCGAGCTCGGGTACCTCTCGGTTGTGTCTTTTGTCTTTGGTAGGCAAGTTCAGATCCAATTTCGAGGCACTTCCGGCACCATCGTGGGACGTTATCGGTGGCCTCCTATCTTATACATGTGACGTTGTCTGCATCACTCCTTCATCCTTCTTTTCTGCTGGCAGGAGCGACTCTCCACGGTCCAGAGCGAGAGGGCAGGTGGCTCTATCCGGCGACAACTAGGTGGGTTTGTTGTGACTACGTCCAGCAGTTTCACAAGGAGGCGTAGCGTGAAATCTCTAGTTAGTAGTCTCAAGTGCTTCGTTGAGGTGTGACTACACTCCTGTTTTTTCTTTTTTCTTTGATGTGTTTCATAAGAGGTTTTTTTTCATGATTTTGCATCGATTTGAATATTTTGTGGCATTATTTCGTAAGAGGTGTGACTACAGTGTCCCTGATGTTGACCAAGTGGCTGCAACCCATGCCGGCCATAAGCAACACACACAGTGCATCAATGCATGGGTACTCTACAGATGTTATTTAAATCGTGCACTGCTCAAAGCGTTGAAAAATCTTATCACGCTAGCTACAGATGTTTAAATCGTGCACGTACGCGTGGACACTCTACAGCTTTGGCTGTATTGGTACGGTACATTATTGGTACGGATGTAGAAGTGCACAGCTCAAAGCGTCACTACAGGAACAGACTGCTAGGCCGACGACAAAAAGCCCTCGGCGTAGCCCCTTTCGCCGTCGGCGTACGCTACGCCGAGGGCTGCCGTCGGCGTAGCTCCCTCGGCGGAGCAACACTGGCCGTCGGCGTATCCACTCACCGTCGGCGTATAGCTTTGCCGACGACCGTTGGCGGCCCGTCGGCGTATTAGCTATCGGCGCACGGCATCCTCGCCGTTACACGGCCGGCTAACGGCGCGGCATGTACACCGACGGCCGCGCCCTCGGCGTAGGGTCGACACGCGTTGGGCCTTCCCAGGAGGCGACGTACGCCGACGGCCCCAACCCTCGGCGTAGGGGAGCACGTGGCAGGCGTCTGGGCCTCCCAGGCCGACGCTAGGCCGACGGCCATGGCCCTCGGCGTATGGCCCACTGATACGCCGACGGCCAGGCCCTCGGCGTAGCGCAGACCAAATGGCACACAGCAAGGCCCTACGCCGACGTCAAGGCCCTCGGCGTATCACCTGCCCAGAAAAGAGGGTCCTAACCAGCCGCCGGATCCGTAGATTGGGTAAGTTCTCCCTGGTTCTACCCCGATCCAAGCAGAATTTCGGCAGGACCTCCCCGCTGCTCTCCCGATACACGTCTCGACAAAAAGCCAAGAGGATGTGCATCCGGAGAACAACGAGGAGGCGCCACCGAAATCCTGTCTCGAATCGAGGTAGAGCCAGGGAGAACCAAACCCAACTACGAATCCGCAGACTGCCCGATAAAAGCCATAAGCGTACGGTCCAAAATATGCGAGACCACTAATGCATATTAAGTCGCGTAACGCTTACGGTCGGGATGACGCCTAGGTGACGCGACAGACTTGGTGATCTAGACAGAAAAATAAAACCTAGGTACAAGAGAGGCGAACAGATTCTCACCCTCGGCGGTAGAGGAAGTAGTCGATCAACCGAGTGTCGAGGTCGGCGACGGAACTCGGAGACGGGATCGAGGTGTCACCTACACCATCTCCCGCAACGACAGTCACTCCCGAAACACTACAAAGTTTGTACATTGACATAAAGACAACACCTTAGTCACAACATGTATAATTAGGCTCATTCAAAAAATATTCTACTTTGTGCATCTAGTTTTATTTCTATTTCTACCTATTATATTTCTAAATAATTTTTGCATCTAGTTTTATTTCTATTTCTACCTTTTATATTACTAAATAATTTTTTACCTATTCTATTTCTACCTATTCTATTTCTAAATAATTTTCTACCTATTCTATTTCTAAATAAATTTCTACCTATTCTATTTTCTACCTATTCTATTTCTACAGGAAGTTACAGGAGGTACCTGCAGGGACGACGAGCTCGGGGCGGCGGTGCTGGGCACGGGAGGCAGGCAGGAGGCAGAAGACGGCGCGCTCAGCGGCGAGGGAGGGAGGGAGGGGGTGGCGGCTATGGGGGGAGGGAAGGGGGCGGTGGCGCTCAGCGGCGGGGGAGGGAGGGAGGGGGGGTGGCGGCTATGGGGGGAGGGAAGGGGGCGGTAGAGGCGGGAATGGGGGAGGGCTGGCGGCTGGTGGCAGCGGAGGGGAGGCACGGGAGGCGGCGGGGTGGTGGCGGCGGTGGGGAGGCACGGGAGGCTGCGGTGGGGAGGCACGGGAGGCGGCGGGGTGGTGGCGGCGGTGGGGAGGCACGGGAGGCTGCGGTGGGGAGGCACGGGAGGCGGCGGGGTGGTGGCGGCGGTGGGGAGGCACGGGAGGCGGCTGGTGGCGGCGGTGGGGAGGCACGGGAGGCGGCGGGGTGGTGGTGGCGGTGGCTTGCGTGGGGAAGGGAGGGAGGGGGGTGGTGCCGGTGGAGGCTCGGGGGAGGGAGAAGGCGGTGGAGGCTCGGGGGAGGGAGGGCTGGCGGCGGCAGGAATGGGGAAGGAGCTGGCGGCGGGAATGGCGGCTGCTGGCGGCGGGGTCGGGGTCGGGAGCGGGCGCGTGCAGAGGAGTTGCTGAGAGGAGCGAGTGGCTCGGGTGAACGCGGGGCAGCCCTAGTAGGATAGGGCTACGCCGACGGCCAGACATACGCCGAGGGCAGCCGTCGGCGTAGCTAGGGTTTTTTTTCCAGGGTAGACCGGTTTTTTTTGAAAGAAGGTTTTTTTTGTTTAATATCAAATTTTACAAGATACTTTATTTAGTGTCTACTATTATAGAAGAAACTATATATATTAATATATAATTTTTTATTTCGTCTTGTGCTTGTTTTCCAAGCAAACCCTAGATGTGGGCTACCCTATAACCCTGGACGTGGGCTACCCCTATAGCTCCTGACTAAGAGTCTAATGGCCATCTTGCGAGATGTAGTTATATGCTATGATGGAATTGTATAATTCAAACTTTCCAACTTAAACGGGGAGATTCCCCCCTTATACGGGTACGGAACCTTCGCCTCTAGGTTAGAGCGCATGCATGCGAGGGCGGACACATGCAAGCACCTATACCAACCTCTCACCACACTCACACACATACGCTAGGGACAAATGCAAGTTCTCGTCTGATTCCGATGTTCTCGTGGTCTTCCTCCGCGAAACCCTGATCTCTGTGCACACTCGGATCGTCTACCCCCCTAGACGTTCCTCTGACAGGGGTAGCCCGGCGTAGCTCTCTCTTGTTTTGTGTTTGTTTAGGTCATAGGGTGATGTAAAACCATGTTGGTTCACAAGTTGGGGCACTATCCTACCCGGTTTCACCTAAACGGGGAGATTCCCCCTTATACAGGTACGTAACCTTCGCCTCTAGGTTAGAGCGCATGCATGCGAGGGGGGACACATGCAAGCACCTATACCAACCTCTCACCACACTCACACACATATGCTAGGGACACATACAAGTTCTCGTCTGATTCCGATGTTCTCGTGGTCTTCCTCCGGCGAAACCCTGATCTCTGTGCACACTCGGATCGTCTATCCCCTAGACGTTCCTCTGACAGGGGTAGCCCGGCGTAGCTCTCTCTTGTTTTGTGTTTTTTTAGGTCATAGGGTGATGTAAAACCATGTTGGTTCACAAGTTGGGGCACTATCTTACCCGGTTTCACCTAAACGGGGAGATTCCCCCCTTATACGGGTACGGAACCTTCGCCTCTAGGTTAGAGCGCATGCATGCGAGGGGGGACACATGCAAGCACCTATACCAACCTCTCACCACACTCACACACATATGCTAGGGACAAATGCAAGTTCGCGTCTGATTTCGATGTTCTCGTGGTCTTCCTCCGGCGAAACCCTGATCTCTGTGCACACTCGGATCGTCTACCCCCCTAGACGTTCCTCTGACAGGGGTAGCGCGGCGTAGCTCTCTCTTGTTTTGTATTTGTTTAGGTCATAGGGTGATGTAAAACCATGTTGGTTCACAAGTTGGGGCACTATCCTACCCGGTTTCACCTAAACGGGGAGATTCCCCCTTATACGGGTACGGAACCTTCGCCTCTAGGTTAGAGCGCATGCATGCGAGGGGGGACACATGCAAGCACCTATAACAACCTCTCACCACACTCACACACATATGCTAGGGACACATGCAAGTTCTCGTCTGATTCCGATGTTCTCGTGGTCTTCCTCCGGCGAAACCCTGATCTCTGTGCACACTCAGATCGTCTACCCCCCTAGACGTTCCTCTGACAGGGGTAGCCCGGCGTAGCTCTCTCTTGTTTTGTGTTTTTTAAGGTCATAGGGTGATGTAAAACCATGTTGGTTCACAAGTTGGGGCACTATCCTACCCGGTTTCACCTAAACGGGGAGATTCCCCCCTTATACGGGTACGGAACCTTCGCCTCTAGGTTAGAGCGAATGCATGCGAGGGGGGACACATGCAAGCACCTATACCAACCTCTCACCACACTCACACACATATGCTAGGGACAAATGCAAGTTCTCGTCTGATTCCGATGTTCTCGTGGTCTTCCTCCGGCGAAACCCTGATCTCTGTGCACACTCGGATCGCCTAACCCCTAGACGTTCCTCTGACAGGGGTAGCCCGGCGTAGCTCTCTCTTGTTTTGTGTTTGTTTAGGTCATAGGGTGATGTAAAACCATGTTGGTTCACAAGTTGGGGCACTATCCTACCCGGTTTCACCTAAACGGGAAGATTCGCCCCTTATACGGGTACGGAACCTTCGCCTCTAGGTTAGAGAGCATGCATGCGAGGGGGGACACATGCAAGCACCTATACCAACCTCTCACCACACTCACACACATATGCT
The DNA here is from genome assembly GCA_916181665.1 of Avena sativa. Lineage (NCBI taxonomy): Eukaryota > Viridiplantae > Streptophyta > Magnoliopsida > Poales > Poaceae > Avena > Avena sativa. The sequence continues at coordinate 441,662,999 of OV702282.1, read as the reverse complement.
AGGGACACATGCAAGTTCTCGTCTGATTCTGATGTTCTCGTGGTCTTCCTCCGGCGAAACCCTGATCTCTGTGCACACTCGGATCGTCTACCCCCCTAGACGTTCCTCTGACAGGGGTAGCCCGGCGTAGCTATCTCTTCTTTTGTGTTTGTTTAGGTCATAGGGTGATGTAAAACCATGTTGCATCACAAGTTGGGGCACTATCCTACCCAGTTTCACCTAAACGGGAAGATTCCCCCCTTATACGGGTACGGAACCTTCGCCTCTAGGTTAGAGCGCATGCATGCGAGGGGGGACACATGCAAGCACCTATACCAACTTCTCACCACACTCACACACATATGCTAGGGACACATGCAAGTTCTCGTCTGATTCCGATGTTCTCGTGGTCTTCCTCCGGCGAAACCCTGATCTCTCTGCACACTCGGATCGTCTACCCCCTAGACGTTCCTCTGACAGGGGTAGCCCGGCGTAGCTATCTCTTGTTTTGTGTTTGTTTAGGTCATAGGGTGATGTAAAACCATGTTGGTTCACAAGTTGGGGCACTATCCTACCCGGTTTCACCTAAACGGGGAGATTCCCCCCTTATATGGGTACGGAACCTTCGCCTCAAGGTTAGAGCGCATGCATGCGAGGGGGGACACATGCAAGCACCTATACAACCTCTCACCACACTCACACACATATGCTAGGGACACATGCAAGTTCTCGTCTGATTCCGATGTTCTCGTCGTCTTCCTCCGGCAAAACCCTGATTTCTGTGCACACTCTGATCGTCTACCCCCTAGACGTTCCTCTGACAGGGGTAGCCCGACGTAGCTCTCTCTTGTTTTGTGTTTGTTTAGGTCATAGGGTGATGTAAAACCATGTTGGTTCACAAGTTGGGGCACTATCCTACCCAGTTTCACCTAAACGGGGAGATTCCCCCCTTATACGGGTACGGAACCTTCGCCTCTAGGTTAGAGCGCATGCGAGGGGGGACACATGCAAGCACCTATACCAACCTCTCACCACACTCACACACATATGCTAGGGACACATGCAAGTTCTCGTCTGATTCCGATGTTCTCGTGGTCTTCCTCCGGCGAAACACTGATCTCTGTGCACACTCGGATCGTCTACCCCCCTAGACGTTCCTCTGACAGGGGTAGCCCGGCGTATCTCTCTCTTGTTTTGTGTTTGTTTAGGTCATAGGCTAATGTAAAACCATGTTGGTTCATAAGTTGGGGCACTATCCTACCCGGTTTCACCTAAACGGGGAGATTCCCCCCTTATACGGGTACGGAACCTTCGCCTCTAGGTTAGAGCGCATGCATGCGAGGGGGGACACATGCAAGCACCTATACCAACCTCTCACCACACTCACACACATATGCTAGGGACACATGCAAGTTCTCGTCTAATTCCGATGTTCTCGTGGTCTTCCTCCGGCGAAACCCTGATCTCTGTGCACACTCGGATCGTCTACCCCCCTAGACGTTCCTCTGACAGGGGTAGCCCGGCGTAGATCTCTCTTGTTTTGTGTTTGTTTAGGTCATAGGGTGATGTAAAACCATGTTGGTTCACAAGTTGGGGCACTATCCTACCCGGTTTCACCTAAACGGGGAGATTCCCCCCTTATACGGGTACGAAACCTTCGCCTCTAGGTTAGAGCGCATGCATGCGAGGGGGGACACATTCAAGCACCTATACCAACCTCTCACCACACTCACACACATATGCTAGGGACACATGCAAGTTCTCGTCTGATTCCGATGTTCTCGTGGTCTTCCTCCGGCGAAACCCTGATCTTTGTGCACACTCGGATCGTCTACCCCCTAGATGTTCCTCTGACAGGGGTAGCCCGGCGTATCTCTCTCTTCTTTTGTGTTTGTTTAGGTCATAGGGTGATGTAAAACCATGTTGGTTCACAAGTTTGGGCACTATCCTACCCGGTTTCACCTAAACGGGGAGATTCCCCCTTATACGGGTACGGAACCTTCGCCTCTAGGTTAGAGCGCATGCATGCGAGGGGGGACACATGCAAGCACCTATACCAACCTCTCACCACACTCACACACATATGCTAGGGACACATGCAAGTTCTCGTCTGATTCCGATGTTCTCGTGGTCTTCCTCCGGCGAAACCCTGATCTCTATGCACACTCAGATCGTCTACCCCCCTAGACGTTCCTCTGACAGGGGTAGCCCGGCGTAGCTCTCTCTTGTTTTTTGTTTGTTTAGGTCATAGGGTGATGTAAAACCATGTTTGTTCACAAGTTGGGGCACTATCCTACCCGGTTTCACCTAAACGGGGAGATTCCCCCATTATACGGGTACGGAACCTTCGCCTCTAGGTTAGAGCGCATGCATGCGAGGGGGGACACATGCAAGCACCTGTACCAACCTCTGACCACACTCACACACATATGCTAGGGACACATGCAAGTTCTCGTCTGATTCCGATGTTTTCGTGGTCTTCCTCCAGCGAAACCCTGATCTCTGTGCACACTCGGATCGTCTAACCCCTAGACGTTCCTCTGACAGGGGTAGCCCGGCGTAGCTCTCTCTTATTTTGTGTTTGTTTAGGTCATAGGGTGATGTAAAACCATGTTGGTTCACATGTTGGGGCACTATCCTACCCGGTTTCACCTAAACGGGAAGATTCCCCCCTTATACGGGTACGGAACCTTCGCCTCTAGGTTAGAGCGCATGCATGCGAGGGGGGACACATGCAAGCACCTATACCAACCTCTCACCACACTCACACACATATGCTAGGGACACATGCAAGTTCTCGTCTGATCCCGATGTTCTCGTGGTCTTCCTCCGGCGAAACCCTGATCTCTATGCACACTCAGATCGTCTACCCCCCTAGACGTTCCTCTGACAGGGGTAGCCCGGCGTAGCTCTCTCTTGTTTTGTGTTTGTTTAGGTCATAGGGTGATGTAAAACCATGTTGGTTCACAAGTTGGGGCACTATCCTACCCGGTTTCACCTAAACGGGGAGATTCCCCCCTTATACGGGTACGGAACCTTCGCCTCTAGGTTAGAGCGCATGCATGCGAGGGGGGACACATGCAAGCACCTATACCAACCTCTCACCACACTCACACACATATGCTAGGGACAAATGCAAGTTCTCGTCTGATTCCGATGTTCTCGTGGTCTTCCTCCGGCGAAACCCTGATCTCTGTGCACACTCGGATCGTCTAACCCCTAGACGTTCCTCTGACAGGGGTAGCCCGGCGTAGCTCTCTCTTCTTTTGTGTTTGTTTAGGTCATAGGGTGATGTAAAACCATGTTGGTTCACAAGTTGGGGCACTATCCTACCCGGTTTCACCTAAACGGGAAGATTCCCCCCTTATACGGGTACGGAACCTTCGCCTCTAGGTTAGAGCGCATGCATGCGAGGGGGGACACATGCAAGCACCTATACCAACCTCTCACCACACTCACACACATATGCTAGGGACACATGCAAGTTCTCGTCTGATCCCGATGTTCTCGTGGTCTTCCTCCGGCGAAACCCTGATCTCTATGCACACTCAGATCGTCTACCCCCCTAGACATTCCTCTGACAGGGGTAGCCCGGCGTAGATCTCTCTTGTTTTGTGTTTGTTTAGGTCATAGGGTGATGTAAAACCATGTTGGTTCACAAGTTGGGGCACTATCCTACCCGGTTTCACCTAAACGGGGAGATTCCCCCCTTATACGGGTACGGAACCTTCGCCTCTAGGTTAGAGCGCATGCATGCGAGGGGGGACACATGCAAGCACCTATACCAACCTCTCACCACACTCACACACATATGCTAGGGACACATGCAAGTTCTCGTCTGATTCCGATGTTCTCGTGGTCTTCCTCCGGCGAAACCCTGATCTTTGTGCACACTCGGATCATCTACCCCCTAGATGTTCCTCTGACAGGGGTAGCCCGGCGTAGCTCTCTCTTCTTTTGTGTTTGTTTAGGTCATAGGGTGATGTAAAACCATGTTGGTTCACAAGTTTGGGCACTATCCTACCCGGTTTCACCTAAACGGGGAGATTCCCCCTTATACGGGTACGGAACCTTCGCCTCTAGGTTAGAGCGCATGCATGCGAGGGGGGACACATGCAAGCACCTATACCAACCTCTCACCACACTCACACACATATGCTAGGGACACATGCAAGTTCTCGTCTGATTCCGATGTTCTCGTGGTCTTCCTCCGGCGAAACCCTGATCTCTGTGCACACTCGGATCGTCTACCCCCTAGACGTTCCTCTGAAAGGGGTAGCCTGGCGTAGCTCTCTCTTGTTTTGTGTTTGTTTAGGTCATAGGGTGATGTAAAACCATGTTGGTTCACAAGTTGGGGCACTGTCCTACCCGGTTTCACCTAAACGGGGAGATTCCCCCTTATACGGGTACGGAACCTTCGCCTCTAGGTTAGAGCGCATGCATGAGAGGGGGGACACATGCAAGCACCTATACCAACCTCTCACCACACTCACACACATATGCTAGGGACACATGCAAGTTCTCGTCTGATTCCGATGTTCTCGTGGTCTTCCACCGGCGAAACCCTGATCTCTATGCACACTCAGATCGTCTACCCCCCTAGACGTTCCTCTGACAGGGGTAGCCCGGCGTAGCTCTCTCTTGTTTTTTGTTTGTTTAGGTCATAGGGGTGATGTAAAACCATGTTGGTTCACAAGTTGGGGCACTATCCTACCCGGTTTCACCTAAACGGGGAGATTCCCCCATTATACGGGTACGGAACCTTCGCCTCTAGGTTAGAGCGCATGCATGCGAGGGGGGACACATGCAAGCACCTGTACCAACCTCTGACCACACTCACACACATATGCTAGGGACACATGCAAGTTCTCGTCTGATTCCGATGTTTTCGTGGTCTTCCTCCGGCGAAACCCTGATCTCTGTGCACACTCGGATCGTCTAACCCCTAGACGTTCCTCTGACAGGGGTAGCCCGGCGTAGCTCTCTCTTCTTTTGTGTTTGTTTAGGTCATAGGGTGATGTAAAACCATGTTGGTTCACAAGTTGGGGCACTATCCTACCCGGTTTCACCTAAACGGGAAGATTCCCCCCTTATACGGGTACGGAACCTTCGCCTCTAGGTTAGAGCGCATGCATGCGAGGGGGGACACATGCAAGCACCTATACCAACCTCTCACCACACTCACACACATATGCTAGGGACACATGCAAGTTCTCGTCTGATTACGATGTTCTCGTGGTCTTCCTCCGGCGAAACCCTGATCTCTGTGCACACTCGGATCGTCTACCCCCTAGACGTTCCTCTGACAGGGGTAGCCCGGCGTAGCTCTCTCTTGTTTTGTGTTTGTTTAGGTCATAGGGTGATGTAAAACCATGTTGGTTCACAAGTTGGGGCACTGTCCTACCCGGTTTCACCTAAACGGGGAGATTCCCCCTTATACGGGTACGGAACCTTCGCCTCTAGGTTAGAGCGCATGCATGCGAGGGGGGACACATGCAAGCACCTATACCAACCTCTCACCACACTCACACACATATGCTAGGGACACATGCAAGTTCTCGTCTGATCCCGATGTTCTCGTGGTCTTCCTCCGGCGAAACCCTGATCTCTATGCACACTCAGATCGTCTACCCCCCTAGACGTTCCTCTGACAGGGGTAGCCCGGCGTAGCTCTCTCTTGTTTTGTGTTTGTTTAGGTCATAGGGTGATGTAAAACCATGTTGGTTCACAAGTTGGGGCACTATCCTACCCGGTTTCACCTAAACGGGGAGATTCCCCCCTTATACGGGTACGGAACCTTCGCCTCTAGGTTAGAGCGCATGCATGCGAGGGGGTACACATGCAAGCACCTATACCAACCTCTCACCACAATCACACACATATGCTAGGGACAAATGCAAGTTCTCGTCTGATTCCGATGTTCTCGTGGTCTTCCTCCGGCGAAACCCTGATCTCTGTGCACACTCGGATCGTCTAACCCCTAGACGTTCCTCTGACAGGGGTAGCCCGGCGTAGCTCTCTCTTCTTTTGTGTTTGTTTAGGTCATAGGGTGATGTAAAACCATGTTGGTTCACAAGTTGGGGCACTATCCTACCCGGTTTCACCTAAACGGGAAGATTCCCCCCTTATACGGGTACGGAACCTTCGCCTCTAGGTTAGAGCGCATGCATGCGAGGGGGGACACATGCAAGCACCTATACCAACCTCTCACCACACTCACACACATATGCTAGGGACACATGCAAGTTCTCGTCTGATTCCGATGTTCTCGTGGTCTTCCTCCGGCGAAACCCTGATCTCTGTGCACACTCGGATCGTCTACCCCCTAGACGTTCCTCTGACAGGGGTAGCCCGGCGTAGCTCTCTCTTGTTTTGTGTTTGTTTAGGTCATAGGGTGATGTAAAACCATGTTGGTTCACAAGTTGGGGCACTGTCCTACACGGTTTCACCTAAACGGGGAGATTCCCCCTTATACGGGTACGGAACCTTCGCCTCTAGGTTAGAGCGCATGCATGCGAGGGGGGACACATGCAAGCACCTATACCAACCTCTCACCACACTCACACACATATGCTAGGGACACATGCAAGTTCTCGTCTGATTCCGATGTTCTCGTGGTCTTCCTCCGGCGAAACCCCTGATCTCTATGCACACTCAGATCGTCTACCCCCTAGACGTTCCTCTGACAGGGGTAGCCCAGCGTAGCTCTCTCTTGTTTTTTGTTTGTTTAGGTCATAGGGTGATGTAAAACCATGTTGGTTCACAAGTTGGGGCACTATCCTACCCGGTTTCACCTAAACGGGGAGATTCCCCCATTATACGGGTACGGAACCTTCGCCTCTAGGTTAGAGCGCATGCATGCGAGGGGGGACACATGCAAGCACCTATACCAACCTCTCACCACACTCACACACATATGCTAGCGACACATGCAAGTTCTCGTCTGATTCCGATGTTCTCGTGGTCTTCCTCCGGCGAAACCCTGATCTCTATGCACACTCAGATCGTCTACCCCCCTAGACGTTCCTCTGACAGGGGTAGCCCGGCGTAGCTCTCTCTTGTTTTTTGTTTGTTTAGGTCATAGGGTGATGTAAAACCATGTTGGTTCACAAGTTGGGGCACTATCCTACCCGGTTTCACCTAAACGGGGAGATTCCCCCATTATACGGGTACGGAACCTTCGCCTCTAGGTTAGAGCGCATGCATGCGAGGGGGGACACATGCAAGCACCTGTACCAACCTCTGACCACACTCACACACATATGCTAGGGACACATGCAAGTTCTCGTCTGATTCCGATGTTTTCGTGGTCTTCCTCCGGCGAAACCCTGATCTCTGTGCACACTCGGATCGTCTAACCCCTAGACGTTCCTCTGACAGGGGTAGCCCGGCGTAGCTCTCTCTTCTTTTGTGTTTGTTTAGGTCATAGGGTGATGTAAAACCATGTTGGTTCACAAGTTGGGGCACTATCCTACCCGGTTTCACCTAAACGGGAAGATTCCCCCCTTATACGGGTACGGAACCTTCGCCTCTAGGTTAGAGCGCATGCATGCGAGGGGGGACACATGAAAGCACCTATACCAACCTCTCACCACACTCACACACATATGCTAGGGACACATGCAAGTTCTCGTCTGATTACGATGTTCTCGTGGTCTTCCTCCGGCGAAACCCTGATCTCTGTGCACACTCGGATCGTCTACCCCCTAGACGTTCCTCTGACAGGGGTAGCCCGGCGTAGCTCTCTCTTGTTTTGTGTTTGTTTAGGTCATAGGGTGATGTAAAACCATGTTGGTTCACAAGTTGGGGCACTGTCCTACCCGGTTTCACCTAAACGGGGAGATTCCCCCTTATACGGGTACGGAACCTTCGCCTCTAGGTTAGAGCGCATGCATGCGAGGGGGGACACATGCAAGAACCTATACCAACCTCTCACCACACTCACACACATATGCTAGGGACACATGCAAGTTCTCGTCTGATCCCGATGTTCTCGTGGTCTTCCTCCGGCGAAACCCTGATCTCTATGCACACTCAGATCGTCTACCCCCCTAGACGTTCCTCTGACAGGGGTAGCCCGGCGTAGCTCTCTCTTGTTTTGTGTTTGTTTAGGTCATAGGGTGATGTAAAACCATGTTGGTTCACAAGTTGGGGCACTATCCTACCCGGTTTCACCTAAACGGGGAGATTCCCCCCTTATACGGGTACGGAACCTTCGCCTCTAGGTTAGAGCGCATGCATGCGAGGGGGGACACATGCAAGCACCTATACCAACCTCTCACCACACTCACACACATATGCTAGGGACAAATGCAAGTTCTCGTCTGATTCCGATGTTCTCGTGGTCTTCCTCCGGCGAAACCCTGATCTCTGTGCACACTCGGATCGTCTAACCCCTAGACGTTCCTCTGACAGGGGTAGCCCGGCATAGCTCTCTCTTCTTTTGTGTTTGTTTAGGTCATAGGGTGATGTAAAACCATGTTGGTTCACAAGTTGGGGCACTATCCTACCCGGTTTCACCTAAACGGGAAGATTCCCCCCTTATACGGGTACGGAACCTTCGCCTCTAGGTTAGAGCGCATGCATGCGAGGGGGGACACATGCAAGCACCTATACCAACCTCTCACCACACTCACACACATATGCTACGGACACATGCAAGTTCTCGTCTGATTCCGATGTTCTCGTGGTCTTCCTCCGGCGAAACCCTGATCTCTGTGCACACTCGGATCGTCTACCCCCTAGACGTTCCTCTGACAGGGGTATCCCGGCGTAGCTCTCTCTTGGTTTGTGTTTGTTTAGGTCATAGGGTGATGTAAAACCATGTTGGTTCACAAGTTGGGGCACTGTCCTACCCGGTTTCACCTAAACGGGGAGATTCCCCCTTATACGGGTACGGAACCTTCGCCTCTAGGTTAGAGCGCATGCATGCGAGGGGGGACACATGCAAGCACCTATACCAACCTCTCACCACACTCACACACATATGCTAGGGACACATGCAAGTTCTCGTCTGATTCCGATGTTCTCGTGGTCTTCCTCCGGCGAAACCCTGATCTCTATGCACACTCAGATCGTCTACCCCCCTAGACGTTCCTCTGACAGGGGTAGCCCAGCGTAGCTCTCTCTTGTTTTTTGTTTGTTTAGGTCATAGGGTGATGTAAAACCATGTTGGTTCACAAGTTGGGGCACTATCCTACCCGGTTTCACCTAAACGGGGAGATTCCCCCATTATACGGGTACGGAACCTTCGCCTCTAGGTTAGAGCGCATGCATGCGAGGGGGGACACATGCAAGCACCTATACCAACCTCTCACCACACTCACACACATATGCTAGGGACACATGCAAGTTCTCGTCTGATTCCGATGTTTTCGTGGTCTTCCTCCGGTGAAACCCTGATCTCTGTGCACACTCGGATCGTCTAACCCCTAGACGTTCCTCTGACAGGGGTAGCCCGGCATAGCTCTCTCTTCTTTTGTGTTTGTTTAGGTCATAGGGTGATGTAAAACCATGTTGGTTCACAAGTTGGGGCACTATCCTACCCGGTTTCACCTAAACGGGAAGATTCCCCCCTTATACGGGTACGGAACCTTCGCCTCTAGGTTAGAGCGCATGCATGCGAGGGGGGACACATGCAAGCACCTATACCAACCTCTCACCACACTCACACACATATGCTAGGGACACATGCAAGTTCTCGTCTGATTCCGATGTTCTCGTGGTCTTCCTCCGGCGAAACCCTGATCTCTGTGCACACTCGGATCGTCTACCCCCTAGACTTCCCTCTGACAGGGGTAGCCCGGCGTAGCTCTCTCTTGTTTTGTGTTTGTTTAGGTCATAGGGTGATGTAAAACCATGTTGGTTCACAAGTTGGGGCACTGTCCTACCCGGTTTCACCTAAACGGGGAGATTCCCCCTTATACGGGTACGGAACCTTCGCCTCTAGGTTAGAGCGCATGCATGCGAGGGGGGACACATGCAAGCACCTATACCAACCTCTCACCACACTCACACACATATGCTAGGGACACATGCAAGTTCTCGTCTGATCCCGATGTTCTCGTGGTCTTCCTCCGGCGAAACCCTGATCTCTATGCACACTCAGATCGTCTACCCCCCTAGACGTTCCTCTGACAGGGGTAGCCCAGCGTAGCTCTCTCTTGTTTTTTGTTTGTTTAGGTCATAGGGTGATGTAAAACCATGTTGGTTCACAAGTTGGGGCACTATCCTACCCGGTTTCACCTAAACGGGGAGATTCCCCCCTTATACGGGTACGGAACCTTCGCCTCTAGGTTAGAGCGCATGCATGCGAGGGGGGACACATGCAAGCACCTATACCAACCTCTAACCACACTCACACACATATGCTAGGGACACATGCAAGTTCTCGTCTGATTCTGATGTTCTCGTGGTCTTCCTCCGGCGAAACCCTGATCTCTGTGCACACTCGGATCGTCTACCCCCCTAGACGTTCCTCTGACAGGGGTAGCCCGACGTAGCTCTCTCTTGTTTTGTGTTTGTTTAGGTCATAGGGTGATGTAAAACCATGTTGGTTCACAAGTTGGGGCACTATCCTATCCGGTTTCACCTAAACGGGGAATTCCCCCTTATACGAGTACGAAACCTTCGCCTCTAGGTTAGAGCGCATGCATGCGAGGGGGGACACATGCAAGCACCTATACCAACCTCTCACCACACTCACACACATATGCTAGGGACACATGCAAGTTATCGTCTGATTCCGATGTTCTCGTGGTCTTCCTCCGGCGAAACCCTGATCTCTGTGCACACTCGGATCGTCTACCCCCGTAGACGTTCCTCTGACAGGGGTAGCCCGGCGTAGCTCTCTGTTGTTTTGTGTTTGTTTAGGTCATAGGGTGATGTAAAACCATGTTGGTTCACAAGTTGGGGCACTATCCTACCCGGTTTCACCTAAACGGGGAGATTCCCCCTTATACGGGTACGGAACCTTCGCCTCTAGGTTAGAGCGCATGCATGCGAGGGGGGACACATGCAAGCACCTATACCAACCTCTCACCACACTCACACACATATGCTAGCGACACATGCAAGTTCTCGTCTGATTCCGATGTTCTCGTGGTCTTCCTCCGGCGAAACCCTGATCTCTATGCACACTCAGATCGTCTACCCCCCTAGACGTTCCTCTGACAGGGGTAGCCCGGCGTAGCTCTCTCTTGTTTTTTGTTTGTTTAGGTCATAGGGTGATGTAAAACCATGTTGGTTCACAAGTTGGGGCACTATCCTACCCGGTTTCACCTAAACGGGGAGATTCCCCCATTATACGGGTACGGAACCTTCGCCTCTAGGTTAGAGCGCATGCATGCGAGGGGGGACACATGCAAGCACCTGTACCAACCTCTGACCACACTCACACACATATGCTAGGGACACATGCAAGTTCTCGTCTGATTCCGATGTTTTCGTGGTCTTCCTCCGGCGAAACCCTGATCTCTGTGCACACTCGGATCGTCTAACCCCTAGACGTTCCTCTGACAGGGGTAGCCCGGCGTAGCTCTCTCTTCTTTTGTGTTTGTTTAGGTCATAGGGTGATGTAAAACCATGTTGGTTCACAAGTTGGGGCACTATCCTACCCGGTTTCACCTAAACGGGAAGATTCCCCCCTTATACGGGTACGGAACCTTCGCCTCTAGGTTAGAGCGCATGCATGCGAGGGGGGACACATGAAAGCACCTATACCAACCTCTCACCACACTCACACACATATGCTAGGGACACATGCAAGTTCTCGTCTGATTACGATGTTCTCGTGGTCTTCCTCCGGCGAAACCCTGATCTCTGTGCACACTCGGATCGTCTACCCCCTAGACGTTCCTCTGACAGGGGTAGCCCGGCGTAGCTCTCTCTTGTTTTGTGTTTGTTTAGGTCATAGGGTGATGTAAAACCATGTTGGTTCACAAGTTGGGGCACTGTCCTACCCGGTTTCACCTAAACGGGGAGATTCCCCCTTATACGGGTACGGAACCTTCGCCTCTAGGTTAGAGCGCATGCATGCGAGGGGGGACACATGCAAGAACCTATACCAACCTCTCACCACACTCACACACATATGCTAGGGACACATGCAAGTTCTCGTCTGATCCCGATGTTCTCGTGGTCTTCCTCCGGCGAAACCCTGATCTCTATGCACACTCAGATCGTCTACCCCCCTAGACGTTCCTCTGACAGGGGTAGCCCGGCGTAGCTCTCTCTTGTTTTGTGTTTGTTTAGGTCATAGGGTGATGTAAAACCATGTTGGTTCACAAGTTGGGGCACTATCCTACCCGGTTTCACCTAAACGGGGAGATTCCCCCCTTATACGGGTACGGAACCTTCGCCTCTAGGTTAGATCGCATGCATGCGAGGGGGGACACATGCAAGCACCTATACCAACCTCTCACCACACTCACACACATATGCTAGGGACAAATGCAAGTTCTCGTCTGATTCCGATGTTCTCGTGGTCTTCCTCCGGCGAAACCCTGATCTCTGTGCACACTCGGATCGTCTAACCCCTAGACGTTCCTCTGACAGGGGTAGCCCGGCGTAGCTCTCTCTTCTTTTGTGTTTGTTTAGGTCATAGGGTGATGTAAAACCATGTTGGTTCACAAGTTGGGGCACTATCCTACCCGGTTTCACCTAAACGGGAAGATTCCCCCCTTATACGGGTACGGAACCTTCGCCTCTAGGTTAGAGCGCATGCATGCGAGGGGGGACACATGCAAGCACCTATACCAACCTCTCACCACACTCACACACATATGCTAGGGACACATGCAAGTTCTCGTCTGATTCCGATGTTCTCGTGGTCTTCCTCCGGCGAAACCCTGATCTCTGTGCACACTCGGATCGTCTACCCCCTAGACGTTCCTCTGACAGGGGTAGCCCGGCGTAGCTCTCTCTTGGTTTGTGTTTGTTTAGGTCATAGGGTGATGTAAAACCATGTTGGTTCACAAGTTGGGGCACTGTCCTACCCGGTTTCACCTAAACGGGGAGATTCCCCCTTATACGGGTACGGAACCTTCGCCTCTAGGTTAGAGCGCATGCATGCGAGGGGGGACACATGCAAGCACCTATACCAACCTCTCACCACACTCACACACATATGCTAGGGACACATGCAAGTTCTCGTCTGATTCCGATGTTCTCGTGGTCTTCCTCCGGCGAAACCCTGATCTCTATGCACACTCAGATCGTCTACCCCCCTAGACGTTCCTCTGACAGGGGTAGCCCAGCGTAGCTCTCTCTTGTTTTTTGTTTGTTTAGGTCATAGGGTGATGTAAAACCATGTTGGTTCACAAGTTGGGGCACTATCCTACCCGGTTTCACCTAAACGGGGAGATTCCCCCATTATACGGGTACGGAACCTTCGCCTCTAGGTTAGAGCGCATGCATGCGAGGGGGGACACATGCAAGCACCTATACCAACCTCTCACCACACTCACACACATATGCTAGGGACACATGCAAGTTCTCGTCTGATTCCGATGTTTTCGTGGTCTTCCTCCGGCGAAACCCTGATCTCTGTGCACACTCGGATCGTCTAACCCCTAGACGTTCCTCTGACAGGGGTAGCCCGGCATAGCTCTCTCTTCTTTTGTGTTTGTTTAGGTCATAGGGTGATGTAAAACCATGTTGGTTCACAAGTTGGGGCACTATCCTACCCGGTTTCACCTAAACGGGAAGATTCCCCCCTTATACGGGTACGGAACCTTCGCCTCTAGGTTAGAGCGCATGCATGCGAGGGGGGACACATGCAAGCACCTATACCAACCTCTCACCACACTCACACACATATGCTAGGGACACATGCAAGTTCTCGTCTGATTCCGATGTTCTCGTGGTCTTCCTCCGGCGAAACCCTGATCTCTGTGCACACTCGGATCGTCTACCCCCTAGACTTTCCTCTGACAGGGGTAGCCCGGCGTAGCTCTCTCTTGTTTTGTGTTTGTTTAGGTCATAGGGTGATGTAAAACCATGTTGGTTCACAAGTTGGGGCACTGTCCTACCCGGTTTCACCTAAACGGGGAGATTCCCCCTTATACGGGTACGGAACCTTCGCCTCTAGGTTAGAGCGCATGCATGCGAGGGGGGACACATGCAAGCACCTATACCAACCTCTCACCACACTCACACACATATGCTAGGGACACATGCAAGTTCTCGTCTGATCCCGATGTTCTCGTGGTCTTCCTCCGGCGAAACCCTGATCTCTATGCACACTCAGATCGTCTACCCCCCTAGACGTTCCTCTGACAGGGGTAGCCCGGCGTAGCTCTCTCTTGTTTTGTGTTTGTTTAGGTCATAGGGTGATGTAAAACCATGTTGGTTCACAAGTTGGGGCACTATCCTACCCGGTTTCACCTAAACGGGGAGATTCCCCCCTTATACGGGTACGGAACCTTCGCCTCTAGGTTAGAGCGCATGCATGCGAGGGGGGACACATGCAAGCACCTATACCAACCTCTAACCACACTCACACACATATGCTAGGGACACATGCAAGTTCTCGTCTGATTCTGATGTTCTCGTGGTCTTCCTCCGGCGAAACCCTGATCTCTGTGCACACTCGGATCGTCTACCCCCCTAGACGTTCCTCTGACAGGGGTAGCCCGACGTAGCTCTCTCTTGTTTTGTGTTTGTTTAGGTCATAGGGTGATGTAAAACCATGTTGGTTCACAAGTTGGGGCACTATCCTATCCGGTTTCACCTAAACGGGGAATTCCCCCTTATACGAGTACGAAACCTTCGCCTCTAGGTTAGAGCGCATGCATGCGAGGGGGGACACATGCAAGCACCTATACCAACCTCTCACCACACTCACACACATATGCTAGGGACACATGCAAGTTATCGTCTGATTCCGATGTTCTCGTGGTCTTCCTCCGGCGAAACCCTGATCTCTGTGCACACTCGGATCGTCTACCCCCGTAGACGTTCCTCTGACAGGGGTAGCCCGGCGTAGCTCTCTGTTGTTTTGTGTTTGTTTAGGTCATAGGGTGATGTAAAACCATGTTGGTTCACAAGTTGGGGCACTATCCTACCCGGTTTCACCTAAACGGGGAGATTCCCCCTTATACGGGTACGGAACCTTCGCCTCTAGGTTAGAGCGCATGCATGCGAGGGGGGACACATGCAAGCACCTATACCAACCTCTCACCACACTCACACACATATGCTAGGGACACATGCAAGTTCTCGTCTGATTCCGATGTTCTCGTGGTCTTCCTCCGGCGAAACCCTGATCTCTATGCACACTCAGATCATCTACCCCCCTAGACGTTCCTCTGACAGGGGTAGCCCAGCGTAGCTCTCTCTTGTTTTTTGTTTGTTTAGGTCATAGGGTGATGTAAAACCATGTTGGTTCACAAGTTGGGGCACTATCCTACCCGGTTTCACCTAAACGGGGAGATTCCCCCATTATACGGGTACGGAACCTTCGCCTCTAGGTTAGAGCGCATGCATGCGAGGGGGGACACATGCAAGCACCTATACCAACCTCTCACCACACTCACACACATATGCTAGGGACACATGCAAGTTCTCGTCTGATTCCGATGTTCTCGTGGTCTTCCTCCGGCGAAACCCTGATCTCTATGCACACTCAGATCGTCTACCCCCCTAGACGTTCCTCTGACAGGGGTAGCCCGGCGTAGCTCTCTCTTGTTTTTTGTTTGTTTAGGTCATAGGGTGATGTAAAACCATGTTGGTTCACAAGTTGGGGCACTATCCTACCCGGTTTCACCTAAACGGGGAGATTCCCCCATTATACGGGTACGGAACCTTCGCCTCTAGGTTAGAGCGCATGCATGCGAGGGGGGACACATGCAAGCACCTGTACCAACCTCTGACCACACTCACACACATATGCTAGGGACACATGCAAGTTCTCGTCTGATTCCGATGTTTTCGTGGTCTTCCTCCGGCGAAACCCTGATCTCTGTGCACACTCGGATCGTCTAACCCCTAGACGTTCCTCTGACAGGGGTAGCCCGGCGTAGCTCTCTCTTCTTTTGTGTTTGTTTAGGTCATAGGGTGATGTAAAACCATGTTGGTTCACAAGTTGGGGCACTATCCTACCCGGTTTCACCTAAACGGGAAGATTCCCCCCTTATACGGGTACGGAACCTTCGCCTCTAGGTTAGAGCGCATGCATGCGAGGGGGGACACATGCAAGCACCTATACCAACCTCTCACCACACTCACACACATATGCTAGGGACACATGCAAGTTCTCGTCTGATTACGATGTTCTCGTGGTCTTCCTCCGGCGAAATCCTGATCTCTGTGCACACTCGGATCGTCTACCCCCTAGACGTTCCTCTGACAGGGGTAGCCCGACGTAGCTCTCTCTTGTTTTGTGTTTGTTTAGGTCATAGGGTGATGTAAAACCATGTTGGTTCACAAGTTGGGGCACTGTCCTACCCGGTTTCACCTAAACGGGGAGATTCCCCCTTATACGGGTACGGAACCTTCGCCTCTAGGTTAGAGCGCATGCATGCGAGGGGGGACACATGCAAGCACCTATACCAACCTCTCACCACACTCACACACATATGCTAGGGACACATGCAAGTTCTCGTCTGATCCCGATGTTCTCGTGGTCTTCCTCCGGCGAAACCCTGATCTCTATGCACACTCAGATCGTCTACCCCCCTAGACATTCCTCTGACAGGGGTAGCCCGGCGTAGCTCTCTCTTGTTTTGTGTTTGTTTAGGTCATAGGGTGATGTAAAACCATGTTGGTTCACAAGTTGGGGCACTATCCTACCCGGTTTCACCTAAACGGGGAGATTCCCCCCTTATACGGGTACGGGACCTTCGCCTCTAGGTTAGAGCGCATGCATGCGAGGGGGGACACATGCAAGCACCTATACCAACCTCTCACCACACTCACACACATATGCTAGGGACAAATGCAAGTTCTCGTCTGATTCCGATGTTCTCGTGGTCTTCCTCCGGCGAAACCCTGATCTCTGTGCACACTCGGATCGTCTAACCCCTAGACGTTCCTCTGACAGGGGTAGCCCGGCGTAGCTCTCTCTTCTTTTGTGTTTGTTTAGGTCATAGGGTGATGTAAAACCATGTTGGTTCACAAGTTGGGGCACTATCCTACCCGGTTTCACCTAAACGGGAAGATTCCCCCCTTATACGGGTACGGAACCTTCGCCTCTAGGTTAGAGCGCATGCATGCGAGGGGGGACACATGCAAGCACCTATACCAACCTCTCACCACACTCACACACATATGCTAGGGACACATGCAAGTTCTCGTCTGATTCCGATGTTCTCGTGGTCTTCCTCCGACGAAACCCTGATCTCTGTGCACACTCGGATCGTCTACCCCCTAGACGTTCCTCTGACAGGGGTAGCCCGGCGTAGCTCTCTCTTGTTTTGTGTTTGTTTAGGTCATAGGGTGATGTAAAACCATGTTGGTTCACAAGTTGGGGCACTGTCCTACCCGGTTTCACCTAAACGGGGAGATTCCCCCTTATACGGGTACGGAACCTTCGCCTCTAGGTTAGAGCGCATGCATGCGAGGGGGGACACATGCAAGCACCTATACCAACCTCTCACCACACTCACACACATATGCTAGGGACACATGCAAGTTCTCGTCTGATTCCGATGTTCTCGTGGTCTTCCTCCGGCGAAACCCTGATCTCTATGCACACTCAGATCGTCTACCCCCCTAGACGTTCCTCTGACAGGGGTAGCCCAGCGTAGCTCTCTCTTGTTTTTTGTTTGTTTAGGTCATAGGGTGATGTAAAACCATGTTGGTTCACAAGTTGGGGCACTATCCTACCCGGTTTCACCTAAACGGGGAGATTCCCCCATTATACGGGTACGGAACCTTCGCCTCTAGGTTAGAGCGCATGCATGCGAGGGGGGACACATGCAAGCACCTATACCAACCTCTCACCACACTCACACACATATGCTAGGGACACATGCAAGTTCTCGTCTGATTCCGATGTTTTCGTGGTCTTCCTCCGGCAAAACCCTGATCTCTGTGCACACTCGGATCGTCTAACCCCTAGACGTTCCTCTGACAGGGGTAGCCCGGCATAGCTCTCTCTTCTTTTGTGTTTGTTTAGGTCATAGGGTGATGTAAAACCATGTTGGTTCACAAGTTGGGGCACTATCCTACCCGGTTTCACCTAAACGGGAAGATTCCCCCCTTATACGGGTACGAAACCTTCGCCTCTAGGTTAGAGCGCATGCATGCGAGGGGGGACACATGCAAGCACCTATACCAACCTCTCACCACACTCACACACATATGCTAGGGACACATGCAAGTTCTCGTCTGATTCCGATGTTCTCGTGGTCTTCCTCCGGCGAAACCCTGATCTCTGTGCACACTCGGATCGTCTACCCCCTAGACTTTCCTCTGACAGGGGTAGCCCGGCGTAGCTCTCTCTTGTTTTGTGTTTGTTTAGGTCATAGGGTGATGTAAAACCATGTTGGTTCACAAGTTGGGGCACTGTCCTACCCGGTTTCACCTAAACGGGGAGATTCCCCCTTATACGGGTACGGAACCTTCGCCTCTAGGTTAGAGCGCATGCATGCGAGGGGGGACACATGCAAGCACCTATACCAACCTCTCACCACACACACACATATGCTAGGGACACATGCAAGTTCTCGTCTGATCCCGATGTTCTCGTGGTCTTCCTCCGGCGAAACCCTGATCTCTATGCACACTCAGATCGTCTACCCCCCTAGACGTTCCTCTGACAGGGGTAGCCCGGCGTAGCTCTCTCTTGTTTTGTGTTTGTTTAGGTCATAGGGTGATGTAAAACCATGTTGGTTCACAAGTTGGGGCACTATCCTACCCGGTTTCACCTAAACGGGGAGATTCCCCCCTTATACGGGTACGGAACCTTCGCCTCTAGGTTAGAGCGCATGCATGCGAGGGGGGACACATGCAAGCACCTATACCAACCTCTCACCACACTCACACACATATGCTAGGGACACATGCAAGTTCTCGTCTGATTCTGATGTTCTCGTGGTCTTCCTCCGGCGAAACCCTGATCTCTGTGCACACTCGGATCGTCTACCCCCCTAGACGTTCCTCTGACAGGGGTAGCCCGACGTAGCTCTCTCTTGTTTTGTGTTTGTTTAGGTCATAGGGTGATGTAAAACCATGTTGGTTCACAAGTTGGGGCACTATCCTACCCGGTTTCACCTAAACGGGGAATTCCCCCTTATACGAGTACGAAACCTTCGCCTCTAGGTTAGAGCGCATGCATGCGAGGGGGGACACATGCAAGCACCTATACAAACCTCTCACCACACTCACACACATATGCTAGGGACACATGCAAGTTATCGTCTGATTCCGATGTTCTCGTGGTCTTCCTCCGGCGAAACCCTGATCTCTGTGCACACTCGGATCGTCTACCCCCGTAGACGTTCCTCTGACAGGGGTAGCCCGGCGTAGCTCTCTGTTGTTTTGTGTTTGTTTAGGTCATAGGGTGATGTAAAACCATGTTGGTTCACAAGTTGGGGCACTATCCTACCCGGTTTCACCTAAACGGGGAGATTCCCCCCTTATACGGGTACGGAACCTTTGCCTCTAGGTTAGAGCGCATGCATGCGAGGGGGGACACATGCAAGCACTTCATGTGGTCGTGGTGAGTGCTATTGAGAACCACATGCGATAATAACACTTACAAACATATAGAAATTTCTCGGGGTGTGAGAAGATTCGCAACGACATTTCATGTGGACGTGTAGACTGCTATTCAGAGGGTACGGAATTATCCAATTAATAAAAAAATATAAATAATTGATACAAATACAAAATAAAAGAAAAATACATAAGGCTACGCCGAGGGTGACCGTCGGCGTACTTTGCTGGTACGCCGAGGGTGGTCGTCGGCGTATGCTATGCCGAGGGTCGCCGTCGGCCTAACCGACGGCACCGTTAGCGCGCCGTCCGTGCTGGCCGGCATGTGCCACGCGTCCGCTTGCTACGTCGAGGGCCTCCGCTACGCCGAGGGTGACCGTCGGTGTAGTGCATACTACGCCGACGGCTTGGCTACGCCGAGGGCTGGCCAGTTGGGCTGGCCTGGTGCGGTGGTACGCCGACGGGCCCGACGTTTGGCCGTCGGCATAGCGGACGGCCGTCGGCGCATCTGGCCATTCCTGTAGTGCGTTGAAAAATCTAAATTCAAAAAAAAAAACATTGAAAAATCTCGCGCAGTGTATTCACCATAAATAATCGTGGATGGACTGATGTACTACCGAATAGCAGCACACTACAGGACGAGCGCGCTACGCCGAGGGCAAAAAGCCGTCGGCGTAGCCTAAAATGCCCTCGGCGTATGCTACGCCGACGGCTGCCCTCGGCGTAGCCTCCTCGGCAAAGGGCTCCCTCGGCGGAGCACATAGAGGCCGTCGGCGTATCAAAATGCCGTCGGCGTATGCTACGCCGAGGGTAATGCCGTCGGCGTAGCGGCCGTCGGCATAGCTTGTCGACAGGTTGCAAAAATATTTTTAGGAAGGTCACCCATCCTAATACTACTCCAGCTCCAGCACGCTTAACTTCCTCGTTCCTTCAGAATCTGTTTCCGCAAAGTAATTCATACATTGTTGTCAATACTATGATATCAATCCTATTAACCCTTATATCAACATGTCACATGTTTGTATTTTTTGAAATTACAAACAATTATTTAAATAAACATTAATGAATAAGTAAAAATATTATTGAATTCAAATAAAAATATAATAATTTTACTTTTTTGTATTTTTCTATTTAATATGGAATAATTAATATCTTTAAATCTATAAATCGGAAATTTAACAAATAATATGTCTAAATTGATCAGAAAAATGAGAGGAATCCAAATATGATATCCATATCAACTAATCACAAACCCTTCGTTTTTGAATTATCTATTTGGTGGTTGCTTTAGAAAATTCCCTTTTTGCGCCCGGATAATGAAAAATAGCTTTTTGGTGCGATGAAAAGGAAAACTTGCATTGAATCTTTGATAAAATAGCATATTGTGAACCTAAAAATGATTTTTGTAAAAAAACATGAGCATCGTATCATGTACATATAGTTCATATCTGACCCACTTCCTACCGATTCAGCAGGAATTTGTCTTTTTCACCAAAGGTGGATGGAAAGGTTTCGGAACCCTCTGTTGGGACATTGTCCATATAAGGTGGTATATTATTTTAGTAAAATATGGTGGTAGCATTTTCAATTAGCCATTTGGTGGTTGCTTCACAAAATCGTCCGTTTTTTATGCTCGGAAAATGGGAAATGGCTTTTTGGTACGACAAAAAGGAAAACTTCCTCTTGCAACATTGTTCGCCATCCCATGATGCATGTGTATGCACAATATGGACACATTATCACAAACTATGCCTTGATTATAGCCATAACATTGGTCATTTGACCCGAAAGCCAAGAAACCTCGAATGAGATAGGTCATTTTGTGAAGGTTTTTTTGAGACATAATCAATTTATCAAGTTTAATATTTTTACTTATAACTATGTCACATAATATGACACCACGCGAAGGTTTCGCATTGCTTCGATCGTTTTTGAATTTTTTATGCCCGTTTTAAACTATCGTCAAACTTTGTCGAACGGCGGGCATAAAAATTCTTAGCTCGGGGCCGAGCCTCGCTAAACTTGCATTGGATCTTTGATAAAATAGCATATTATGAACCTAAAAATGATTTTTTTAAAAAAACATGAGCATCGGATCATGTACCTGTAGTTCATATCTGACCCACTTTCTACCGATTCGGCAGGAATTTGTCTTTTTCACCAGAGGTGGACGGAAAGGTTTCGGATTCCCCTATTTGGACATTGTCTATATAAGGTGGTATAGTATTTTGTAAAATGTGGTGGTACCATTTTGAATTAGCCATTTGGTGGTTGCTTTACAAAATCGTCCGTTTTTTGTGCTCAGAAAATGGGAAATGGCTTTTTGGTGCGACGAAAAGGAAAACTTCCTCCTGCAATATTGTTCGCCATCCCATGATGCATGTGTATGCACAATATGGGCACATTATCACAAACTATGCCTTGATTCTAGCCATAACATTGGTCATTTGACCCAAAAACCAAGAAACCTCGAATGCGATAGGTCATTTTGTGAAGGTTTTTTTAAGACATAATCAATATATCAAGTTTAATATTTTTACTTATAACTATGTCACATAATATGACACCACGCGAAGGTTTCGCATTGTTTCGATCGTTTTTCAATTTTTTATGCCCGTTTTAAACTATCGTCAAACTTTGTCGAACGGCGGGCGTGAAGATTCTTAGCTCGGGGCCGAGCCTCGCTAAACTTGCATTGGATATTTGATAAAATAGCATATTGTGAACCTAAAAATGATTTTTGTAAAAAAACATGAGCATCGGATCATGTACCTGTAGTTCATATCTGACCCACTTTCTACCGATTCGGCAGGAATTTGTCTTTTTCACCAGAGGTTGACGGAAAGGTTTTCGATTCCTCTATTGGGACATTGTCTATATAAGGTGGTATAGTATTTTTATAAAATGTGGTGGTACCATTTTGAATTATCCATTTGGTGGTTGCTTTACAAAATCGTCCGTTTTTTGTGCTCAGAAAATGGGAAATGGCTTTTTGGTGCGACGAAAAGGAAAACTTTCTCCTGCAACATTGTTCGCCATCCCATGATGCATGTGTATGCACAATATGGGCACATTATCACAAACTATGCCTTGATTCTAGCCATAACATTGGTCATTTGACCCGAAAGCCAAGAAACCTCGAATGAGATAGGTCATTTTGTGAAGGTTTCTTTGAGACATAATCAATATACCAAGTTTGATATTTTTCCTTCTAACTATGTCACATAATATAACACCACGCGAAGGTTTCGCATTGTTTCGATCATTTTTGAATTTTTTATGCCCGTTTTAAACTATTGTCAAACTTTGTCGTACGGCGGGCATGAAGATTCTTAGCTCGGGGCCGAGCCTCACTAAACTTGCATTGGATCTTTGATAAAATAGCATATTGTGAACCTAAAAATGATTTTTGTAAAAAAACATGAGCATCGGATCATGTACCTGTAGTTCATATCTGACCCACTTTCTACCGATTCGGCAGGAATTTGTCTTTTTCACCAGAGGTGGACGGAAAGGTTTCGAATTCCCCTATTGGGACATTGTCTATATAAGGTGGTATAGTATTTTTGTAAAATGTGGTGGTACCATTTTGAATTAGCCATTTGGTGGTTGCTTTACAAAATCGTCCGTTTTTTGTGCTCAGAAAATGGGAAATGGCTTTTTGGTGCGACGAAAAGGAAAACTTTCTCCTGCAACATTGTTCGCCATCCCATGATGCATGTGTATGCACAATATGGACACATTATCACAAACTATGCCTTGATTCTAGCCATAATATTGGTCATTTGACCCGAAAGCCAAGAAACCTCGAATGAGATAGGTCATTTTGTGAAGGTTTCTTTGAGACATAATCAATATACCAAGTTTGATATTTTCCTTCTAACTATGTCACATAATATAACACCACGCGAAGGTTTCGCATTGTTTCGATCATTTTTGAATTTTTTATGCCCGTTTTAAACTATATATAATGTCTTATGTTTTACTTAATTTTTATTTATAAATGTGTAATATTTGAGTGTAGATAGATAGGTCTTATTTTTCTGCAAATTTTGATATATTATTTGTATTTTTCCGAATTAGAATGATTTAGTTATGATTTTTCAAAGTTTAATGAGATAAAATAAAAAATAGCTACGCCGACGGCAGCCGTCGGCGTAGCATAGGATATGCCGAGGGCAATTCTACGCCGACGGCTGTTTGGCGGAGCTGGCCTAGACGATGGCTACGCCGACGGCCCCGATGTTTGGCCGTCGGCGTAGCGACTGGCCGTCGGCGTAGCTTCCCATTCCTGTAGTGGCATCGCCTTTTGTGTTGCCAACCTCCAGCTATAGCACGGCCAAACTCATATTTTTCTTCTTCAAGAACGACTTTCCTCACACATATTACTCCCTCCGTTTTAAAATATACGATGTTTTAGCTTTTGTGAACCAAATATATCTAGACTATTTTTAGTACGTAAGTTCACTCATGTTCGGAATGAATCTACACACTAAAACAAGTCTAGATACATTTTATTTATAAACCTAAAACATCTTATATTTTAAAACGAAAGAAGAACGAAAGAAGTACCACGCATGGACATTAGACTTACCATTTGTGCAGCATCATCCGACCTGAATTATCACGGCCTCCGCCTCTTCCTGTAAACCAGTTCTACTACCATCCCTTCCATGCGGTGTAAACCTCCGGGGCTCCTGGAATGGCTGCACTGTCATCTTCATCACCATCAAATCTCCAAATTGCAGTTTCTACACATCCTAGTCACCTTCTCCACACTCCTCATGATTATGTCCTATAAAGCCACACTGCTTACAGAAAAAATGAATCTTCTCATATTTGATTAGTAGTCTCCTCCTTTCAATCTCTGGAGCTAAGAACAAGACAAACCTTATAAGAGGCTTAGTTGAATCCATCCGCACCCTCAGCCGAGATCACAGTTGCCTTCAAAAAGGTATTTTGGTGTCAACTGTACCTCCTTCACCTGACCAACTCGTCGAGACAGATCATTGACAATCTCCACCTTTCTACACAACTCAGGGATCCCATGAAATTGAGTCCAAACCCACAACCCTCCAAAAGCTACTTTCTCCAGATCTAGAATTCATCACAATGTTCTATCATAACGCCCCAACTGTTTGAGGCCCTTGATGCACAACCTTCTTCCAGTCCCCTAGGCTGCATTTGGAAAATAAAAAAATTCTTCCCTGCCTCTTTAAACCTGGGTTTTCTAGATAGATTCCACATGTTCTTCATCTTCTAGAAAAACAGTGGAGCTGAACGATCTTGTCGTCAAAACCTTACCATTTGCCATCCATCTCGCCCCCTTCTTGCAGGCATCAATCACCTCCTCCCCCAACACGACCTCAACTAGCTCATCATCATTGAGCTGCAGATGCTTGAATATATCGTCTGTGTCTTCTTCCTCCTTGCTCCTCGATCCAGGTCCTTCTTCCAGCCTATTCTCTGCCATCTCGAAACACCTCCCTCGCTAGGGTTTGAAGAGTCTCGTCCTTTGCCAAACTCACACGGAATCAATGCCGGGGCAGACGAGTGAGTCGTCCCCTTAATCAGCCCGAATTCTAACGTGCCAGACTGGGAATTCTCGCTGAATTCTAATACAATCTGACGTCGAGCGAAAACTCAGAGCACATAAACCCTAGATGGGTCCGTTTTGAAATCGATCAAAACCTATGATAGCACTTGTGATCACTAATCAGATTCCCAAACCAAACGGCAGCAGAACCTATGAGGATATCTCAACATGTGAAGAGCGGCCCTCCGTGTGCTTCTGGCCCATGTATTGGTCGGCCGGTAGCAAGCTGGGCCGGAAAAACACCCATCAAACGACACAGGCTGTGCTAGGAAAACGTGCAAGCTGTGCTCGTGATGGATACTAGTATTTGTTTCTTCAAGCTGTGGCCAGAAAAACACCCATCTCGTTTTATTCTTGTGTCTATTTCCCCGTTTTAAAGCACGTGGCGCTGCATAATGTTTTCTCGAAAGACTCTAATAATCAACACCAATTTTCCCAGCCATCCATCGTAACATGGCATTCGATTAACGTCAGTACCGAGCGGATCGATTTAAACCATCCGATCCATTTAATGTGATTAGGTGGCTTGCTCTGCAATCTGCATTACTAGTAATCTTGCACGCGCAATGCACGTCTTAACTAATATAATTATATATAGTTTAATAAAACTACATCACAAAGCTGAACTAAAATTACACTATAACAAGAAAGATAAATTTCTTTATATATGGCCCACAAATGATTTCATAAAAGAATAACATAAAGTGAATTTGCTTTTGCAAGAAGAGAAAAAATATCGAATAATATGACCTTACTTTGTCCATCTACCTCGCTTTTCATGCTGACCCATACATGTGGAAGATTTATAGAAAAATGTTTTATGAACTCACTTGTCTTGTACATATTTTAAATCCACGTTGGTTCACAAGTTGGGGCACTATCCTTCCCGGTTTCACCTAAACGGGGAGATTCCCCCTTATACGGGTACGGAACCTTCGCCTCTAGGTTAGAGCGCAAGCATGCGAGGGGTGACACATGCAAGCACCTATACCAACCTCTCACCACACTCACACATATGCTAGGGACACATGCAAGTTCTCGTCTGATTCCGATGTTCTCGTGGTCTTCCTCCTGCGAAACCATGATCTCTGTGCACACTCAGATCGTCTACCCCCCTAGACGTTCCTCTGACAGGGGTAGCCCGACGGAGCTCTCTCTTGTTTTGTGTTTTTTTAGGTCATAGGGTGATGTAAAACCATGTTGGTTCACAAGTTGGGGCACTATCCTACCCGATTTCACCTAAACGGGGAGATTCCCCCCTTATACGGGTACGGAACCTTCGCCTCTAGGTTAGAGCGAATGCATGCGAGGGGGACACATGCAAGCACCTATACCAACCTCTCACCACACTCACACATATGCTAGGGACAAATGCAAGTTCTCGTCTGATTCCGATGTTCTCGTGGTCTTCCTCCGGCGAAACCCTGATCTCTGTGCACACTCGGATCGTCTAACCCCTAGACGTTCCTCTGACAGGGGTAGCCCGGCGTAGCTCTCTCTTGTTTTGTGTTTGTTTAGGTCATAGGGTGATGTAAAACCATGTTGGTTCACAAGTTGGGGCACTGTCCTACCCGGTTTCACCTAAACGGGGAGATTCCCCCTTATACGGGTACGGAACCTTCGCCTCTAGGTTAGAGCGCATGCATACGAGGGGGGACACATGCAAGCACCTATACCAACCTCTCACCACACTCACACACATATGCTAGGGACACATGCAAGTTCTCGTCTGATTCCGATGTTCTCGTGGTCTTCCTCCGGCGAAACCCTGATCTCTATGCACACTCAGATCGTCTACCCCCCTAGACGTTCCTCTGACAGGGGTAGCCCGGCGTAGCTCTCTCTTGTTTTTTGTTTGTTTAGGTCATAGGGTGATGTAAAACCATGTTGGTTCACAAGTTGGGGCACTATCCTACCCGGTTTCACCTAAACGGGGAGATTCCCCCCTTATACGGGTACGGAACCTTCGCCTCTAGGTTAGAGCGCATGCATGCGAGGGGGGACACATGCAAGCACCTATACCAACCTCTCACCACACTCACACACATATGCTAGGGACACATGCAAGTTCTCGTCTGATTCCGATGTTCTCGTCGTCTTCCTCCGGCGAAACCCTGATCTCTGTGCACACTCTGATCGTCTACCCCCCTAGACGTTCCTCTGACAGGGGTAGCCCGGCGTAGGTCTCTCTTCTTTTGTGTTTGTTTAGGTCATAGGGTGATGTAAAACCATGTTGGTTCACAAGTTGGGGCACTATCCTACCAAGTTTCACCTAAACGGGGAGATTCCCCCCCTTATACGGGTACGGAACCTTCGCCTCTAGGTTAGAGCGCATGCGAGGGGGGACACATTCAAGCACCTATACCAACCTCTCACCACACTCACACACATATGCTAGGGACACATGCAAGTTCTCGTCTGATTCCGATGTTCTCGTGGTCTTCCTCCGGCGAAACACTGATCTCTGTGCACACTCGGATCGTCTACCCCCTGTTCCTCTGACAGGGGTAGCCCGGCGTATCTTGTGGCATCCCGCAAAACCACTATTAGAAAATCGCGTTGTTTTGTGCATTGCGTCATCATGACCGCATGCTCATGTCATCATGCCACATTGCATTTGAGCATCGTCATCATCTTGCATTTGCTTGCATAAAACTATTTGCAGAAAAACCTATTTTGTTTTCTAAAACGCCCCGTATTTATTCAAACGCAAAACCCGGGTCTCCGGATTATTTTGTTTTGTCTGCTATCGGTTTGCAAACGGTCCGTTTAAAACAAATAAAATATTAAATTATTTTAATGGGGGCAGTCGAACGGGCCGATTCGACCCGAACGACCACCCCCAGAAATAAAAACGGTCCGCCCCAAACCCTTTTCTACCCAGTCCTAGTCTACCTACCCCTCCTCCACCTCACCCCGGCCAATCCCCACCTGACACCTCACCTCTCCCCTCCCTCTACCCTATCCCACGCTGCCACCTCACCCCAACCCTCCCTCTCTCTCTCACCCCTCCCCACACCTCAGCACACCACACACGCACACAGGGCCACACACACCCACCCACTCCTGCCGATCCCACGCCCCTGGGCCCACCACCTGCCCCACCCCACACGCGCCCCGCCCCATCCTCTCTTCCACCTCCCGCACGTCCTCTCCCCACCCCGCCCCGCGTCCTCCTCTCCACCTCTGGCGCCGACCCCGGCCTCGCCCACCGACGCCCTGCGAGCACCCCGCCGCCCTGGCCCCTCTCCCCCGCCTCTGTTCCCCCCCCGTCGCCGTCGACCCCGCCTCCGGCCGCTCACCTCCGCCAGCCCGCGACCGCCTCCGGCCCACGTCCGCCGCCGCGGCCACCTCTCCTCCTCTCCAGCGCCGCTTCTCTGCCCCGCCTCCGCCGACCTCGCCACCGACCCCCTCCGCCGGACCTCCTTCCTCCTCCCTGGTCCCCCCCCGCCGGTTCTGCCTCGCCTCGCCACCGACAGCGCTCCGCGCTCGCCTCCGCCGCGCCCGGCCCCTGCCTCCCCGTCCCGAGCCGCCTCCGGCCAGGCGCGCGCCGCCGCAGCGTCCCCCTCGCCGGCCCCGCGCCGCCTCCCCCCGGCTCTGCCCTCCTCCGCAGTCGCTGCCGGCCGAGCTTCTCCCCGTCGCTGGCGCGCCCTCGCCCCCAACGCAGAGCCGCCGTCGCCGTGCTCCTCCGCCTCGGCCACCGCCCGTCCCCATCCGCCGGAGCTCGCCGGTCCCGCCTCGACCCTGCCGGCCGCAAGCCCGTGGCCTGGCCAGGCCACGCCGCCCTCTGCCCCGCCGTCGAGGGCCGCGAGCAGCCCGACCCCGTCCCCTCCGAGCCCGAGCAGTGCCGCTCCGAACCTCCCTGGCCCAAGCTCCGTCCATCCCTGCGCGGCCCGTGCCCGGCGTCGACCTCGGACCCCACGGCCATGGCCGCGCCCTCTTCCACCTCCGGCCGCCTGCGCGTCCCCGACAGCGCCAGTCGAGTAGAGCCGCTGGACCCCGCGCATCCTCACCTCTGCCCACGTGCGTCTTGTGTGTTGTGCGATGTTCTCCAAAATGCCCGAGCCCAATACAAGATCGGCACCGGCAAACCCGAAGATAGCTAGAAGAACCATCGACAAGATCTGCTGCCGGGACACCAAGATCCCCCCGAATCCGATGACTGAGAACCCGGATGCCAAGATCCTCGACTCGGAGATGCCGGAAACACCAAGTTCGTCGAGACCCTGAAGACCCGTTCCCGGAGGCGAAGTCCGGACCCGATGACCGCCAAGATCGCCACGAGTACGACAAGTGCTTAACTCGGACGCCAAAACCCGCACCGAAAGGACGCCAAGAACGCCACTAGTACTACAAGTTCTACTTCCGAACGACAAGACCGGCCGATCCGTGGGCCCGACAAGCTCGACCGCTTGGAACCAAGATCTCCGGCACGTCACGACAAGTTCTCCGTCTTGTATCCGCTCCCGCCGATCCCGTCGAACCCTGGACCCTGAGACCGAACCCCGAACCCCGGAACCTCAAGATCGTCGAGACCCCTAATGTGTGACCCTTATCCGAGAACCCTATTTTATAAATTGTCAGCTATATAAATTGATGCATATTAAATTGTCATACTCGCATGCATTTTTGTGTGGTTTGGGGGCCTTATGCTGATTCACCTAATAATTAAATATGGGGCCCATATGCGGGCAAATCTAGTCTTATATTGGCTTCATTTAAAGTTGTGCATCGAACCGTCGTTATATCTTGCCTTGTTATTACAACATTTAAATTGCGGGGAGTTAAACAACTTGAACCATTTAATTAATTGTCGGGACCCCCGGTTCCGCTTAATATGACCTAATCGCATCGCATCTTTGCCATGTCATGCATCATACATGCATCATGCCGATCTTCTGCCGTTGTATTAAATAGTGCATCCGGTGTTTATTCTAGTGTTTTGCTTCTTCGCGGATAAGGCCGTTGAGTTGATGCGAGTGTCGACCCGATCTTCGGATGAACCTTCGACAATGTTTTCAGGCGAGCATCTTCCCCTTTCTACCTAACTTTTATAGCATTTATTCCCTCCTGTTGATCTATTGCTATCTATGTTACGATGCTCTAGTTCCGTACCCGTGATATCCCTTGCAGCCATATATTGCCTTGGACACATCCTATTACCTGTTGTTTGGTAGATAGTTGGACTTGCGCGCCGTAGTCGCTTGCTCAAGTGCTGTTGCGTGTCGACAAGTACCACAGTTGTTGGAGCATTGCCGCCCGTTCAATGTTGGAGATGGTCATGGCTTTATTTATGGCTCACTTTAATTATTGTTTAACAACTAAAATTGAAGTAGGTAAGCAGAGGCACAGGTGGGCAATAGATGTTATTTGGTTGTTAACCGTCCACTTGTGTCCCGTAGGACCCCGAGTGCTTGATATCTGTTCCTTGATTTATCGCGCTATCCACATACGGGGAATTATGGGCCCCCCTTAGCCAGAGCTTGATTCAGTCTTATTTCTTGGGGCCACAAACTAGTTTGAGGTTTTATTTACGATCCTGTACTTATGCCATTCTTTACTGCTTTATTTACGATTGTTCGAGGAGCACACTGTACTGTTTAGGATCGTGACCCGTTTTCGCGGTATCGACACCCCGAGTTTTCGGTTTCCCAGTCGTTTACAGCCGGCCCCACAAACCTCGGGTCCGTCTCGGAGCTAGCTTACTTCGTTGCGGGTGTACTCCAAGGGGTGGCCCCCTGAAATATTTCTGAATCCTGTGATTGCTTTGTCGTGAAAGCCTCGTTGGGTTTTGATTTGGTTTTTCCGAGGTTGATCGTGTGTGTGTTGCTATTGGTGCACCCCGGCCGGGTAAAACTTTCTGAAAGCCGTGTCCGCGGTTATGGACGACTTGGAGCACAGTATCTCGATCATAGACAACTATAACTAAAGTAGTGCTATAAATTTGACTTTATAATGACTAGTAATCAGCTTCACTATAACGGAATGGCTAAATAAAACTGCCAACAATTGCTTGTTTGGGTTGTCACTGGCGACCATTGTACCTGACTAGTAAGTATTGCAACGACAACGGAATGGCTAAATAAAAGTGCCAACAACTGCTGGGTTTTGGGATATCTCATGCTAATTGTATCTGACTAGTAAGTGTCGCAACTATCACGAAATGGTTAACTAAAATTGCCCACTGCTTATTTTATCAGGATGACTATCTATATTTGACTAGTAATTGTTGCAACGAGAACTGAATAAATAAAACTGCCAACTGTGTGAGTTCCTCGGTTGACTTCCTCGTTTGGTATCGAGGGGGAAACACCAGGATGGGTTTGTTTGATGGTAGCATCAGGTTGGTTCCGAATAGGTCTTTCTTACCCTCTCTAATAGCCGCCAGCTGTATCGAGTCTCTATAGGTTGTTTAGTGCATGCTGCCGCTGCCGCTTCAGTCCACCATACCTATGTAGGCGAGGACCGCCGAATTCTAGTCTCGCCGTGTACTGGCCTCAGTACTGACGCTCCTCTTTTTCCTTTGCCCCTTGTCGGCACCCCTTTTGTTTAAGCAGGTTTTAAGATCGACGTCGTTAGCAGGGTTACCCTTCCGGCTTGGCCTGGGCAGGGTTATGGACGCCATTGGTTATTCTTCAGGGCTCTTAGCCCCATTTGCATCTTGTTCGTAGTCGGACGCTCTATCATTTTCAAGGTGATTTGGATCTTTGTATATTATATCTGTATTCTTGACTCTTTGAGTCGCTGTTGTATATATATATCTGTTCTGTGGGTCCCATCGAGGACTGTTGTGTAATGTTATTACTTCGTTTTCCACCCGCACGAAAGTGCCTGGTGGGCACCTTCGAATCGTTTCTATGCGGGTTTGGCGGGTTTCGCTAAAACTTGCATAGGGCCGATTCTGAGGGTGTTACATATCTCTCTCTTGTTTTGTGTTTGTTTAGGTCATAGGCTGATGTAAAACCATGTTGGTTCACAAGTTGGGGCACTATCCTACCCGGTTTCACCTAAACGGGGAGATTCCCCCCTTATACGGGTACAGAACCTTCGCCTCTAGGTTAGAGCGCATGCATGCGAGGGGGGACACATGCAAGCACCTATACCAACCTCTCACCACACTCACACACATATGCTAGGGACACATGCAAGTTCTCGTCTGATTCCGATGTTCTCGTGGTCTTCCTCCGGCGAAACCCTGATCTCTGTGCACACTCGGATCGTCTACCCCCCTAGACGTTCCTCTGACAGGGGTAGCCCGGCGTAGATCTCTCTTGTTTTGTGTTTGTTTAGGTCATAGGGTGATGTAAAACCATGTTGGTTCACAAGTTGGGGCACTGTCCTACCCGGTTTCACCTAAACAGGGAGATTCCCCCTTATACGGGTACGGAACCTTCGCCTCTATGTTAGAGCGCATGCATGCGAGGGGGGACACAGGCAAGCACCTATACCAACCTCTCACCACACTCACACACATATGCTAGGGACACATGCAAGTTCTCATCTGATTCCGATGTTCTCTGGTCTTCCTCCGGCGAAACCCTGATCTCTGTGCACACTCGGATCGTCTACCCCCTAGACGTTCCTCTGACAGGGGTAGCCCGGCGTATCTCTCTCTTGTTTTGTGTTTGTTTAGGTCATAGGGTGATGTAAAACCATGTTGGTTCACAAGTTGGGGCACTATTCTACCCGGTTTCACCTAAACGGGGAGATTCCCCCTTATACGGGTACGGAACCTTCGCCTCTAGGTTAGAGCGCATGCATGCGAGGAGGGACACATGCAAGCACCTATACCAACCTCTCACCACACTCACACACATATGCTAGGTACACATGCAAGTTCTCGTCTGATTCCGATGTTCTCGTGGTCTTCCTCCGGCGAAACCCTGATCTCTGTGCACACTCGGATCGTCTACCCCCTAGACGTTCCTCTGACAGGGGTAGCCCGGCGTAGCTCTCTCTTGTTTTGTGTTTGTTTAGGTCATAGGGTGATGTAAAACCATGTTGGTTCACAAGTTGGGGCACTGTCCTACCCGGTTTCACCTAAACGGGGAGATTGCCCCTTATACGGGTACGGAACCTTCGCCTCTAGGTTAGAGCGCATGCATGCGAGGGGGGACACATGCAAGCACCTATACCAACCTCTCACCACACTCACACACATATGCTAGGGACACATGCAAGTTCTCGTCTGATTCCGATGTTCTCGTGGTCTTCCTCCGGCGAAACCCTGATCTCTATGCACACTCAGATCGTCTACCCCCCTAGACGTTCCTCTGACAGGGGTAGCCCGGCGTAGCTCTCTCTTGTTTTTTGTTTGTTTAGGTCATAGGGTGATGTAAAACCATGTTGGTTCACAAGTTGGGGCACTATCCTACCCGGTTTCACCTAAACGGGGAGATTCCCCCCTTATACGGGTACGGAACCTTCGCCTCTAGGTTAGAGCGCATGCATGCGAGGGGGGACACATGCAAGCACCTATACCAACCTCTCACCACACTCACACACATATGCTAGGGACACATGCAAGTTCTCGTCTGATTCCGATGTTCTCGTGGTCTTCCTCCGGCGAAACCCTGATCTCTGTGCACACTCGGATCGTCTACCCCCTAGACGTTCCTCTGAAAGGGGTAGCCCGGCGTAGCTCTCTCTTGTTTTGTGTTTGTTTAGGTCATAGGGTGATGTAAAACCATGTTGGTTCACAAGTTGGGGCACTGTCCTACCCGGTTTCACCTAAACGGGGAGATTCCCCCTTATACGGGTACGGAACCTTCGCCTCTCGGTTAGAGCGCATGCATGCGAGGGGGGACACATGCAAGCACCTATACCAACCTCTCACCACACTCACTCACATATGCTAGGGACACATGCAAGTTCTCGTCTGATCCTGATGTTCTCGTGGTCTTCCTCCGGCGAAACCCTGATCTCTATGCACACTCAGATCGTCTACCCCCCTAGACGTTCCTTTGACAGGGGTAGCCCGGCGTAGCTCTCTCTTGTTTTGTGTTTGTTTAGGTCATAGGGTGATGTAAAACCATGTTGGTTCACAAGTTGTGGCACTATCCTACCCGGTTTCACCTAAACGGGGAGATTCCCCCCTTATACGGGTACGGAACCTTCGTCTCTAGGTTAGAGCGCATGCATGATTGATGGTATTACAGGTCTGAGTTAGAAATCTACAAAATAGAAGCGCACATGTACACATCCAACATACCACCAAAAATTGAGTTCAGATTTATCCTTTCCCCAAGCCTTTACCTGTATCATATTGGATTAAAGAGAAGGAGGAAATTCATGTTGAGATTGATACGTCAAGATCCGTAAGTAAATCCTTGTGTTGGTTCAGAATTCCAACTGCACAACGATCCTCATGGGCGGTGGTAGTCCTCGGTGACGTGCAGACTCCTATCTTGTGCTCCTCGGTGTGACGTGCACCAACGTCAGACAGTGCTACAAAGCGAGCGGCATGAGAGGTGAGCGAGTACTAAGGCAGGGGATGCACGTGACGGGATTCATCCGCGGCGGCAGGAAGACGATGGACGGCCACAGGACACTGCGCCAGGACGACGTTAGGCAAGGGCTGCTGAGAAAAAAATTAAGGGAGGAAATCCTACAAGGTTAGTTTATGGATGGCGGGCTCGGCTGCACTGATCACCTGGACGACAGAGGCCGGGTCGCCTGGCGTCACAGACGGGGTCGGCGGCGTCTCTGGCGGCGTCAGAGGCGTAATTGGCGGCGTCGGACAAAGCTGCGTGAGACGGCGTCGGACTCCCGGATGGCATGCACGATCTTGAGGAAGAGTTTCCGGCTCATCCTAAAACGGCGCCAAAACACGGCCTCTCCGTGGAGTGGCTCGTCGGCGAAGTAGTCGGCGTACAACAAGCAGTAGCCCTCTATCCTTTGCCTCGCCTTGCACTTCTGCAGGTACAGCTGGGCGAGGGAGGCGAGGATCTCCATCTGATCTGCATCTTCAGCGACCTTGGTGTTCTCCTCCTCCAGCAATACAACGATTATCTGCTCGTCGTCGGATTCCATGGCCGAACCGGCCAAATGCTGAACACTTGGCGGGCGTGGTGGTGGGAGCTCGTAGCAAAGTCGAGCTACAGCAAAGTTCGGGCGGCAGAAGAGGCGGAAGAATGGGTGGCGGCTACAGCGAGCATATCTAGAGACGTGGGCATGTCTCGGCATGGAGGAGCTCTGCCGGCGAAGTCATGGCGATAGAGACGCTGGGAGCTCTTCGCCTCAGTATGGGCGAGTGGAGTGTGGGGGAATGGGACTGTCTCGCCGATAGTGCTGGTTCACGCCCGTTTTCGCTTCGTCCGGCGTTCCCAGGGCGTTTCTGGGATTCTGGGAATGGCCTGGGAATTCCAGACCAAAGTTCGCCCGAATTCAGACGAAAAGAGGTTCTTGGGAACACGACTGGTCCGATTTTCGGCGTTCACACCTATTTACGGCGTCCGGATCGGCGTCCTGGGAATGCTAGTGGAGATGCTCTAATACTTGAGTGAATTGAGCATTCTCATGTCCTTAGTCGTTTACGGTAGTGCATGTTGGGGTTGGCGCATGCCAAACAAATTTTTTTTCCTACATGAACATCCAATATCTAATCATGAAGAAACTAGCGAGATTAGATCAAGATC
Organism: Avena sativa; assembly: GCA_916181665.1. Classification (NCBI taxonomy): domain Eukaryota; kingdom Viridiplantae; phylum Streptophyta; class Magnoliopsida; order Poales; family Poaceae; genus Avena; species Avena sativa. Next base: position 441,627,128 of record OV702282.1, on the reverse strand, counting down.
TCATATTGACGTTTGTGCGGAAGAGGACTGAACCTTGTTAGACATGGTAAGGTCGATGATGAGTCGGACAGATCTACCTTTATTATTCTAGGGTTTCTTAAAAGACTATTGCATTTACACTAAACCAAGTACCATCTAAAGCGGTAGAAAAGACACCACATGATGTGTGGACGGGTAGTAAACCTGCCTTGTCATTTCTTAATATTTGGGGGTGAAGCTTTTGTCAAGCGATTTTATTCGGACAAACTCGCACCAAAGTCAACAGAAGACGAGAACCATAGGTAGAAAAGATGGGGGAATCATCTAATAAATTGTTGGTAAACATGAATATATTATTATATTTTGGACCATCCCACATTATTTACCATAACATTATACTCGAATTACACGTTTTGCTTGTGTGCACGAAAGCAAATTATTCTGGAACTGGACAAGGACATAACATTACATAACATAACATTTGGGCTCTCATCTTCAATTATGCTCCAAATGTGCGAGGACCGAAGAAACGCTTCAGGCCCTTCACATCTGCAACACTTAGGTAGGTCACCTTTGACACCACCTCTGCCGGCAAGATGTTGCCGAAAAGCGCGTAGTCAGTGATCTGTAAGCCGGGGTTCTGGTTGTTGAACACGCCGAACACCTCAGCGGTTGTGTCGCCGGTGTTGTAAAAGAAACGGAGCAGGCCCTGTGGAAACAGAAAGATGTCCCCCTGAGACAGCGTCTTGGTGTAAACGACGTTGGAGGTGGAGGTAATGAAGCCGACATTCAGGGTGCCTCTGACGACGAACATGATCTCGTTCGCCCTTGGAATGCTGTGGAGCGGCACGACGCCGTTAACGCCAAGAAAGATACGCACGCCGGCCAGCTGCAAGCCGTTGATTCCTGGCAAATAGGAGCCATAGGCAGGCACAAAGGAGATGTTGAAGGGTTGTATTGTGGTCGGTCGAATGGCTCCGGTGAGGTAGAAGTCATTGGCAGTAACTATGGCGGCGGGCTTGCACTGGTAGCCGGCTGGAGTCTGACTCAGCAGGAGATTGGCAACGCAAAAGTCCTGGGTCAGGGCGAGGGAGGAGAATGGCAGGAGGAAGAAAGAGAGGAGGATGGGGAGAAAGACATTCTTTGCCATGGTTGGGGATGTGTTCGTGGCTTGCTGGGAGTGATGATCCGTGGGGGGTTTATATAGGTGTTTGTCAAGAGTGTGAGTTAGATCACATGTATGCATGTCACGGGTGTAGAAATGCACAGCTCAAAACGTTGAAAAATCGTGCAGTGTACTCACCATGAATAATTAAGCCCCTACTATTTGCCTTCCAGTGGACGGACTGGTGTAAGTACTACCGAATAGAATCATCGACTTTTGCGTTGCAAACCTCCAGCTAGCACGGCCCTGGATGCACGACTAGTTTGGGCACAATTTTTTCTTCTTCAAGATAGCATTTCTGCAGAATTGTCCATTTCAAAATAATGTACTACTACACGACGTATTTGGGGACTGAAAGCTAGGAGTGTACGACTGTTTATATAAAGACTTGCCATTCTAGACGGAAAATTTTGCCCTTATGTGTAGGACAATTTGGCGTTTCGCTCATCAAGCCAAACTGCAACGATACTGCCTGCGCATGCAACACGGGTATGGGTCATACATACATGTGTAGGAAAATTTTCATGCTGACCCATACATGTGAAAGATTTATAGAAAAATGTTTTATGAACTCACTTGTCTTGTACATATTTTAAATCCATGTGCTAAGCAACATCACATCACCTTTGTACTGCATTCACTTTCTACTGCTACGATTGGTATTCACTCTCTACTATTATGATTGGTACCTTGTACATACGAATATATAATAATCGTTAGCATTATGAATTAGCATATCGTTTTCAGGAAATGTAAATAACATGAGTTGCTTCCACCTCAGACAACTCCAAATTCAACCATGAAAATTATTATCTCGCTTGTAATACCTTATTGGATTAACAAATGATACTCTCAACCAATTGAGTTCAATGAAATAGCAACCTAATTAGCTGTAAAAAAATATGAAATTATCCGTAGTAAATAAATCGACCATATGACACTTTGATTTTCGTAATCATATTCCGTCATGGTGAGTGAAAAAGTTGAGATAAACTCGATACCAACGAATCAATAGATGAAAACGAACCAGTGCGATAAACATAAGCTATCAAATTGTACCAAATCTAGAGACTTAGCTAAATATAAGATTCTTCACCCTGTGAAAAAAAAGATTCTACGGTATAGAATGAAAGTTATTAGCTGATATGGACATTTTGGATGAAAACTTCTGGTAAAATTCAGACTTCTAAATTTTTTGCATAATATTTTCGTAAAAAAATCCATGTAAAAATAATCTGGTTGGGATACCAATAATTGATGGTATTTCAGGTCTGAGTTAGAAATCTACAAAATAGAAGCGCACATGTACACATCCAACATACCACCAAAAATTGAGTTCGGATTTATCCTTTCCCCAAGCCTTTCCCTGTATCATATTGGATTAAAGAGAAGGAGGAAATTCATGTTGAGATTGATACGTCAAGATCCGTAAGTAAATGCTTGTGTTGGTTCAGAATTCCAACTGCACAACGATCCTCATGGGCGGTGGTAGTCCTCGGTGACGTGCAGACTCCTATCTTGTGCTCCTCGGTGTGACGTGCACCAACGTCAGACAGTGCTACAAAGCGAGCGGCATGAGAGGTGAGCGAGTACTAAGGCAGGGGATGCCCGTGACGGGATTCATGGCGGCAGGAAGACGATGGACGGCCACAGGACACTGCGCCAGGACGACGTTAGGCAAGGGCTGCTGAGAAAAAAATTAAGGGAGGAAATCCTACAAGGTTAGTTTATGGATGGCGGGCTCGGCTGCACTGATCACCTGGACGACAGAGGCCGGGTCGCCCGGCGTAGGCGTAATTGGCGGCGTCGGACAAAGCTGTGTGAGACGGCGTCGGACTGAGCGGCGGCGTGAGGCGGAATTGGCGGCGTCGGACAAAGCGGCGTGAGACGGCGTCGGACGGAGCGGCGTGAGGCGCGGAGACGTGCAGGTTGGTGGCGGAGCAGTGCGGCCGGGGCGTGCGTCGCGGCGCCGGCGCTGGGGAGTTGCTCCGTGAGAGGCTCCCGGGATTTCCGTGGATGTGGCCGTTCTTTTAGACGAAGGACGCGGGCGTCTAACCAATGTTTTAGTGTCAATCTAAACCGGTGGATTAGATGATTGGATGGTCTAGATGGTTTGGATCTTTATATTAGTGTAGATGTATATGTAGATGTAGATGTAGATGTACTCTCTCTGTCCTAAAATACCCTGCATTTTGGGTTTAGTTAAGGTCAAACTTTGTAAAGTTTGACCAAACATATTAAAAAATTATGTTCACGTATAATACAACATAAGTACCATTAGAATCGTCATAAGATATATTTTTATAATATATAAATTCGGTGCTATAAATGTTTATAGTTTTTTTTATATTCTACTAAACTTTATAAAGTTTGACTTTGACTAAATCCAGAATGCAGGGTATTTTAGGACATAGGGACTAGATTACTAATCACCGACCTAATGAGAGCAAACGAGAGCAAATTGATGATGTTGTTCTTTACCTTCTTGGATGCGGCTGCCGCGTAGAGCTCAATATTGATCTTGGTTCACCGTCCCCGGTGGTAAGTTGTGATTCTTCTGATATCTTTTTGTTTTATTTTTGATCTGCTGAAGATCTTTTTATCACTTTGTATCGGTTTGGGCTGAATGTAGATTTATTTATAAAACGAGACGAATGACTGTTCCGAGAAACAACGCCGACACATTTGTGCAATGAACTCAACGCAAGGTGTTGGGCATAGTAAATATAGTCTTGTTTTTAGATTTATATACTCCCTTCATTCTAAAAAGGATATCATAAGTTTGTCAAAATTTAGATGAATCTATAAACTAAATAGTATCTAGATATATTTAAATTTAGACAAAACTAAGACATCCTTTTCAGGACAGATGAAGTATTAAATATAGTCAATGCAACACGAGATGCACAACCATATCTGCACGTGCATAATCAGGCCGTGCAAAACAACAGCATGCGTAGTATTAACTAGGAAACGTGAACATTCTGGTTAGAGTTGGTTACAAATATGTGTTAGTTTAAGGTATACGAAGTGAGAATATATATGAATCAGTGCCATTTGGTGAAGTCAAACTGAGGCAACATATAAACGTTGATACTAAAAAAAGATACCTATGCTTAGATTGGATTGCTATATTGTAACGTTGCGCGAGGGAATGCCAATGGTTATTTACACTGGGCTGGCTTAGACGGCATTGGCATGCATATCTACGGAACTAATCTAAGCTGCACTAATTCTTGTTGGATTATGCTAGCTAGAACTATATTACATGGTTTTCAGAACTCGCTCGCGAGGTGGTTGCTCTGCTTGTCAGTAGGCATCATCATTGTCTTCTTCATCAGATGAGAGGAGGATCTTCCTCACCGGATGAGAGAAGGAAGGTCTCCCCATTTTCAGTCCCTTGACCCACTACCACCGTAGAGTGTGAAGGTTGAGGCGGAGGGTCGTTCGTATGAAGTAATATCTGCAAGGTTGTTGCCAGGGACCTCCGGCCTCTCTGCTCTGTTGTCCGATAATGTCCCCTGTTTGATGCCTTACACAAATAAACAAACATGTCTTTTAGAGAAATAGGCATATAAAGAGGCCTTGCAAAATATAACATGAAAACAAATTGAACTTACAGTTAGACAAAACCAAAGATACCTGAAAATTTCGGATTTTCTCGTGACTCTTGATTTACCTTTTCTATCAAACTGTACTTATTCACTGGAAACTTGATTTTTTAAGTGGAATACATGTGTCAAATTTAATCATCTAGAACAATTTCCTGCATTAAGACATGACCAATTCCCTGCAAAGCAGATAGCTTTTTCCCGACCCAAATGAAATGGCCTAACCAAGACATCAATCCCGAAATACATACTTGATATTCATTTACCATCTACTAAGATAACTGTACGTAGATTACTCTTCAATATATATCATGACAAAACAGTTGACTGAATAAGCACCACAGAGTGCCCAATGTTTGGAGAAGTTTAAACACACTCATCAAACAAAATGAACAACACATAATCATAGCAAAGTATATCGAATTCAGCACCATTAAACGATATGAGTTTAAGTATTACTACATACAATTTTTAAGTAGGTTTGTCTAGGTTGCATGTCTTGAGCACCTAAATTCCATGGAGCCAAATCTTTCCCAAAACTCTAGGCTAATAATGGTTAGATACTTGTAAATCCTGAGAAGCCTAGAGTACAGAACATTATAGATCCGCTCGTACAACGATGGTATTGACATTCAAGGTTGAGCTTTGAATAATTTGGGAGTTTATTACTGAACGCCCACCCACACAATATGTATGCAACCTGACAAACCTGCACGCATGACTCAATAGAGAAATCAAAAGCATGATGACTGGACATCAGAAAAAGTAGATAAAGGACACCTGGCGTAAATAATGCAGGAGAAACATCGGGTGGCATGGGTGGCCGGTGACCTCCGCGCTCATCACTTGGATGGTCGTCCTGTAGTTCAGCTGTAATATAAGCAACCACCAAAATAAAATGAAGAGCAAAGTGAAACCAGTACTGGTCTAAAGAAGAGCAAAGTAAAAAAAGTTAAATGTAACATGGATTGATTACCTATAGAGAAGCGCAGGCCGATGATGTTGCTTGACGTGTGGCAAAGCATGAACGCGCTGACCGAGAACAAATCAGAACGAAGCAAGACAATAATAGCAGGGCGACACATCTTGGCGACGCTGCCGTGGAAAAGGCCGTCCTCATCGTGGCACCGCTCCCCACGCCATCAGCGGCGGCACTCTTCCAGGACCTGTTGCCTCCCTGCTCTCACTGTTTTTGAGGCAAATTTTGGTTAGTTCATGGAAAATATGGGTCGATCAAAATACAAAAACAAATTAATCTTGTCATGCACTCTGATCTTCGTAAATTAAGATACCGATTAAGCATCTCCTCAATCAGAGGCAACGGTGGTAATTAAAAAGGAAATAGCTGAGTATAATATAGAGAGAAAATGGGACTATTGGAGAAAAAGAGGTCAGAACGTGAGGCAAAATAAAAGGGACAAAATTATCTCATCTGGTTGTACTACATGCTTGTGTAGCTAGCCAAGTCGGCCATGACCTGAATTTGCAAGCTTCGTTTTGCTGCTGAGATGGAGAAAATGATGCAAAACTACCACATTTGAGACGATCTTGTTAAAAATCTTCCACCTTTGGATTTTTTGACACATAAAAACCACTTTTGGGGTATGTGTGAGACAGAAAGGTCTAACTGGCCGTGTTTAGGCATCTAACATCATTTCTAGCAGGTGGGGCCCGCTGTCAGTGCTGGCGTGGCACGCACATGACGGAGGGAGGCAATGGCCGTGAAGCGCGCGTCAAAGGGGGTCGTTAGGGCAACCTGCTGAAGGGTTTCGCGGCATAGTAAATCAAAATTTTCTACGGATGCGAACAGAGGGAAAGCCAAGATCTAATCTAGGAGATGCAAACAACGAGAGAGATTGGATTAGATCTTCATACCCTTGAAGATTCGCACAGCGGAACGTTCATCGGAACGTGGGTGATGTAGTCGTACTCGCTTCTCCTCCTCGCGATCCGATCCGATCTAGCACCACAAGTGGCGGTGCCTCCGTGAGATGCACACGTGCAGCACCTCGACGTCTCCTCCTTCCTCGGACCAGCAAGTATGGTGGAGAGACGGATTGGATCTACAACACAACGGCGTGGTGTATATGGTGGAGAATTTCTGCAGCAGGGCTTCGCCTACAAGCAGTCGGGAGGGAGAGAGGAGGGGCAGCAGGGCGGCTAGCTCTTGGAGGGGAAGGTGTGTGGGGTGGTGCGCCCCCAGCCCTCTTTATATAGAGGGGTGGGCGGCTGCAACCCTAGCCCCCTCCCCCAAGCCAAACCGGCGGCCCCAAAGGAGGAAGAGTGGGGGGCAAGGAAACCCCCCCTTCTAGAAGCTCTATCTAGAATTTAAACCCTCTTGGCCGGCTGGGCCCTATGGGGCCTTGTGCCCCTGGCCCAATGCGGCCAGGGCACTCCCTCATAGGCCCATGCCCCCTCCCGGAAGGTGTGGCCACGTTGGTCCCCTTCCAGAAGGTTCTAGAAGCTTCTGGTACAATACCGATTAATCCGGAACAATTCCGAACTCCAAAAACTACACTGCCTTATATGAATCTTATTCTCCGGACCACTCCGGAACCTCTCGTGATGTCCCGGATCCCATCCGAGACTCTGAAAAAAACTCATAAACCAATTATCCAATCTATCCTAGCGTCGAGACACGTTAAGTGTGTGACCCTGCGGGTTCGAGAATATGCAGACATGATCTTCTATCAATAATCAACAGCGGGGTCTGGGCACCCATATTGACTCCCACACATTCATCGATGATCATATCGGATGAACCACGATGCCAGGATTCAATCAATCCCATATATATATTCCCTTCGTCTTGCGATATTTTACTTGCCCGAGATTCGATCGTCGGTACTGTCATACCTAGTTCAATCTCATTCACAGCAAGTACTTTACTCGTTCTTCAATCCGATATCACTTTGTGATTAACTCCTTAACCACATGCTTGCAAGCGGTGTTGATATCGATTACCGAGTGGGCCCGAAGTATATCTCTCCGACTTGGGAGGGACAAATCCCATCTCGATACATACAACCCAACAGATACTTTCCGATCACCTGAGAGACACCTTTATGATCACCCTCTCATAGGATGACGTTTGATGACCTCAAAGCTTTCTTCCGATACCAGGGAGTTGTATTATCTCATGGTCTAAGGAATACAATATTTGACATAAGAAAAGCTTCGCAAAGACGAACACGATGACACGATCTAATTGCTTCACTTAGTTTGGGTCTGTCCATCATATCATTCTCCCAATGATATGATCTCATTATTAATCGACAACTCATGTCCATGGCTAGGAAACCTTAACCATCATTAATCAATGAGCTAGTCCATAGAGGCGTACTAGGGACACGGTGTTGTTCACAAACCACACAAGTATTAACGTTTCCGCTTAATACAATTCTAGCATGGAATATAAACATTATCATGAACAAGAATTATAATAATAACATCTTTATTATTGCCTCTAGGGCATAATTCTAACAGTCTCCCACTTGCACTAGAGTCAATAATCTAGTTTACATCTGGCAACAATCTCACACCCATGGCACTGAGGTGCTGATCATGTTTTACACGTGGAAGAGGTTTAGTCAATGGATCTGCGACATTCAGATCTGTATGTACTTTGCTAATCTTCAGATCTCCATCTGCTATATAATCTCGGATTATATGAAACTTGCGGTTGATATGCTTGGTCTTTGGATGATATCTTGGTTCCTTAGCGAGTGCTATGGCGCTAGTGTTGTCACACAATATCTCCAGTGGGTCCAATGCACTTGGAACCACGCTAAGCTCAGTGATGAAGTTTCTGATCCAAACTCCTTCACTTGACGCTTCTGCAGCAGCCATGTATTCCGCTTCTACTGTAGATCCCGCGATCACGCTTTGCTTGCAGCTTCTCCATCTCACAGCTCCTCCATTCAAAATATAAACGTATCCTGTCTGAGATTTAGAATCATCCTTGTCGGTGTCAAAACTAGCATCGACGTAACCTTTTACGACGAGCTGTTCATCACCCCCATAGACTAAGAACATTTCTTTAGTTCTATTTAGGTACTTTAGGATGTTCTTCACGGCTGTCCAGTGTTCCACTCCTGGATCACTTTGATACCTGCTCGTCAAACTAAGAGCATTGGACACATCCGGTCTAGTACACAGCATGGCATACATGATTGAACCTATGGCCGAGGCATAAGGCACTTTGCTCATAGCTTCCCTATCATTTACCGTAGCTGGACACTGAGCCTTGCTCAATATCTTACCTGACAACATAGGCACTGAACCTTTCTTTGCCTTATCCATTCTGAACCTTTTCAGAACTTTGTCCAGGTATGTACTCTGGCTTAAAGCTATCAGGCGTCTTTGTCTATCTCTATAGATTTTGATGCCCAATATATAAGCAGCTTCAACTAGGTCTTTCATTGAAAAACACTTGTTCAAATGACTCTTCACATCGTTAAGCATGTTAATGTCATTTCCAATAATCAATATGTCATCCACATATAGTACCAGAAATGTCACCGAGATCCCACTCACTTTCTTGTCGATGCAAGCTTCGTAGCAATTTGGAACAAATCCAAAGCTCTTGATCACTTGATCAAAACGAAGGTTCCAACTCCGAGATGCTTGCTTCAGTCCATAAATGGAACGCTGAAGTTTGCATACTTTATTAGCATCCTTAGGATCGACAAAACCTTCGGGTTGCATCATATACAACTCTTCATCAATGTTTCCATTGAGGAACGCAGTCTTGACATCCATCTGCCATATTTCATAATCATGAAACGCAGCAATTGCTAATAAAATCTGAATGGACTTAAACATCGCTACGGGAGAGAAAGTCTCATCGTAGTCAACACCTTGAACTTGTCGAAAACCTTTCGCAACAAGCCGTGCTTTATAGACGGTAACATTACCATCCGCGTCCGTTTTCTTCTTGAAGATCCATTTGCACTCAACGGCCTTTCGGTCGCTAGGAGGGTCCACCAAAGTCCATACTTGGTTTTCGCTCATGGATCCCAATTCGGATTTCATGGCTTCTAGCCATTTCTCAGAGTCTGGGCTCATCATCGCTTCCTCATAGTTCGTAGGTTCACTGTCTTCTACTAACAAGACAGTTAAGACAGGGTTGCCGTACCACTCAGGAGGGGCACGTGACCTTGTCGACCTGCGACGTTCAGTAGTAGCATCGTCCGAAGCTTCATGATCCTTGTCATTAGCTTCCTCTATCGTTGGTGCAGGTGGCACTAGAACAATTTCAGGTGCTGCACTACTTTCCAACTCAAGAGAAGGTTCAATAACCTCGTCTAGCTCTACTTTCCTCCCACTCACTTCTTTCGAGAGAAACTCCTTCTCAAGAAAGGAACCATTCTTTGCGACAAACACTTTGCCTTAGGTTCTGTGATAGAAGGTATACCCAATAGTTTCCTTAGGGTATCCTATGAAGACGCATTTCTCCGCTTTGGGTTCGAGCTTGTCCGGCATCAACTTCCTGACGTAAGCTTCGCATCCCCAAACTTTAAGAAACGACAACTTAGGTTTAGCACCAAACAACAGTTCATACGGTGTCGTCTCAACGGATTTAGATGGAGCCCTATTTAAAGTGAATGCAGCGGTTTCTAATGCATAACCCCAAAATGATAACGGCAAATCAGTAAGAGACATCATCGATCGGACCATATCTAATAAGGTTCGATTCCGGCGTTCAGACACACCATTGCGCTGTGGTGTTCTGGGTGGCGTGAGTTGCGAAACGATTCCGCTTGCCTTAAGATGCGTGAGAAAATCATAACTCAAATATTTGCCCCCACGATCGGATCATAGAAACTTAATCTTTCTGTTCGATGGTTCTCCACTTCATTCTGAAATTCCTTGAACTTTTCAAATGTTTCAGATTTATGTTTCATTAAATAGATATACCCATATCTACTTAAGTCATCGGTAAAAGTGAGAAAATAGCGATATCCACCGCGCGTCGAAACACTCATCGGTCCGCATACATCGGTATGTATGATTTCCAACAAGTCTGTTGCTCGCTCCATCATGCCGGAGAACGGGGTTTTGATCATCTTGCCCATGAGGCATGGTTCACATGTGTCAAATGATTCAAAATAAAGAGAATCCAAAAGTCCATCAGAATGGAGTTTCTTCATGCGCTTTACACCAATATGACCTAGACGACAGTGCCACAAATAAGTAGTATTATCACTATCTACTTTGCATCTCTTAGCCTCAATGTTATGGATGTGTGTTTCATCCCTTTCGAGATTTAGAAGAAATAAACCATTCACAATAGGTGCATGACCATAAAAGATGTTACTCATATAAATAGAACAACCATTATTCTCCGATTTAAATGAATAACCGTCTTGCAATAAACACGATCCAGAAATAATGTTCATGCTCAATGCAGGCACATAATAACACTTATTAAGGTTTAAAACTAATCCCGAAGGTAAAACTAAGGAGAGCGTGCCGACGGCCATCACATTAACTCTTGATCTGTTGCCAACGCGCATCGTCACCTCATCCCTCGCAAGCCGCCGTCTATTCCGTAGCTCCTGTTTCGAGTTACAAATATTAGCAACTAAACCGGTATCAAATACCCAGGCACTACAACGAGGGCTAGTAAGGAAAACATCAATAACATGTATATCAAATATACCTTTGATGGTGCCAGCCTTCTTGTCCGCTAAGTACTTCGGACAGTTGCGCTTCCAGTGACCCTTGTCCTTGCAATAGAAGCACTCTGTGTCCGGCTTAGGACCAGACCTGAGCTTCTTCTCAGCAGGGGCAACGCGCTTGTCGCCGCCTTTCTTGAAGGGCTTCCTTGCACCCTTACCTTTCTTGAAGGTGGGGGGATTGTTGACCATCAACACATGATTATTCTTTTTGATGTTCACCTCCGCTACTTTCATCTTAGCGAAGAGCTCAGTGATCATATCAGTGGAACCAATCTGATTGTGATCAACTACAAAACTTTTGTAGCTAGGAGTGTCAATATTGAGCTCCTCTGGAATCTTGCAGTCCAGTTGCTCAAGGCGTTGAGTGTAGCCCGACATCTTAATGGCGTGCTCACTAACAGAACTCCCTTCCTCCATCTTGTAGTTAAAGAATTTCTTAGAGATCTCATATCTCTCAGAACAGGCTTGAGTCGGAAACATGTTTTTCAGATCCTCGAGAATCTCAAAGGGCCCGGCGAACTCCTCAAAACGATTTTGAAGATCCGATTCCATAGCATACAACATGGCGATCTTAATCAAATCATAATCATCCTTGCGCGACTGATAAACAACTTTTTCATCAGCCGGCGCATCTATAGCAGGGGCGTCACTTAGCGCTTTCTCAAGGACATAGTCCTTTTGTCCGCCAGCGAGAATGATTCTCAGAATGCGGAACCATTTGGTGAAGTTAGACCCATTGTTTCTAAGCTTTTCTATCTCAGCAAAAACATTGAAGTTGAAGTTGGACTTGGCCATGTGATCTACAGTATTTGCAAGTACAATTTAGACTATGTTCATGATAAATAGTTCAACTTAATCAAATTACTAGTTGAACTCCCACTAAATTCAACATCCCTCAAGTTGTTTAGTGAACATGATCCAAATTCACCACACCTAATCCGATCATCACGAGAAGAGATGTGGTTTCAATGGTGGACAACAAAGTGTCGATCATATCATTCATATGACTCATGCTTAACCTTTCGGTTCTTGTGTTCCGAGGCCATGTTTGTACATGCTAGGCTCGTCAAGTTAGACCCAAGTATTTCCGCGTGTGCAAAACTGGCTTGCACCAATTGTATGTGAGCGTAGAGTCTACAGCACCCGATCATCACGTGATGCTTGGACACAACGAACTTTCGCAACGGTGCATACTCGGGGAGAACACAGTTTTTATCTTGATCTTTAAGTGAGGAATCATCTTATAATGCTACCGTCGCGATCTAAGCATAATAAGATACATAAAAGGATAAACATCACATGCATATAACTTTATGTGACATGGTATAGCCAATCTTCGCGCAATGATCTCCATCTTGTGCGTGCCGGCATGATCTCCATCACTCCACCATGATTGCCTCCACCACGAATAGCAACTACAACTATTGCTAAGTACTTAGCGATAAAGTGAAACTATTACATGGCGTATAAGAAGTTGACACACAGGTCATACACAATTATAAAGACAACCATATGGCTCCTGCCGGTTGTGTACTCATCGACATGCAAGTCGTGAAACATTACAAAACATGATCATCGTATACATTATACACATCACATCTTGGGCCATACCATATCACAGAAAACACTCCCTGCAAAAACAAGTTAGACGCCTCTACTTTGTTGTTGCATGTTTTACGTGGCTTATGGGAGAGTAGATGCTAAGAACGATTCTTACCTACGGAAAGCCACAACGGTGATATTATGGCTGCCAAACTCTGGTGTTAATCCCATGACAACTATAGTGATAGAAACTGACATCCACCAGCCGCATGTGTGGAACAAGCCACACGTCAAGTGCGGAGCCGGTCTCGCGAACGACGTCGCGTAAGGTTGGCCTGGACTACTTCAATCTCACTATCCCGCGTCATAAGAAGAACACAAACAAGAGGCTTTCAACAGAAAACATCAACGCCCGCAACAACCATGGTGCGTTCTACTCGTGAAACACATCTACGCATAGATCTAGCTCTGATACCACTGAAGGGTTTCGCGGCATAGTAAATCAAAATTTTCTACGGATGCGAACAGAGGGAAAGCCAAGATCTAATCTAGGAGATGCAAACAACGAGAGAGATTGGATTAGATCTTCATACCCTTAAAGATTCGCACAGCGGAACGTTCGTCGGAACATGGGTGATGTAGTCGTACTCGCTTCTCCTCCTCGCGATCCGATCCGATCTAGCACCACAAGTGGCGGTGCCTCCGTGAGATGCACACGTGCAGCACCTCGACGTCTCCTCCTTCCTCGGACCAGCAAGTATGGTGGAGAGACGGATTGGATCTACAACACGACGGCGTGGTGTATATGGTGGAGAATTTCTGCAGCAGGGCTTCGCCTACAAGCAGTCGGGAGGGAGAGAGGAGGGGCAGCAGGGCGGCTAGCTCTTGGAGGGGAAGGTGTGTGGGGTGGTGTGCCCCCAGCCCTCTTTATATAGAGGGGTGGGCGGCTGCAACCCTAGCCCCCTCCCCCAAGCCAAACCGGCGTCCCCAAAGGAGGAAGAGTGGGGGGCAAGGAAACCCCCCCTTCTAGAAGCTCTATCTAGAATTTAAACCCTCTTGGCCGGCTGGGCCCTATAGGGCCTTGTGCCCCTGGCCCAATGCGGCCAGGGCACTCCCTCATAGGCCCATGCCCCCTCCCGGAAGGTGTGCCCACGTTGGTCCCCTTCCAGAAGGTTCTAGAAGCTTTCGGTACAATACCGATTAATCCGGAACAATTCCGAACTCCAAAAACTGCACTGCCTTATATGAATCTTATTCTCCGGACCACTCCGGAACCTCTCGTGATGTCCCGGATCCCATCCGAGACTCCGAACAAAAACTCATAAACCAATTATCCAATCTATCCTAGCGTCGAGACACGTTAAGTGTGTGACCCTGCGGGTTCGAGAATATGCAGACATGATCTTCTATCAATAATCAACAGCGGGGTCTGGGCACCCATATTGACTCCCACACATTCATAGATGATCATATCGGATGAACCACGATGCCAGGATTCAATCAATCCCATATATATATTCCCTTCGTCTCGCGATATTTTATTTGCCCCCGATCCATCATCGGTACCGTCATACCTAGTTCAATCTCGTTCACAACAAGTACTTTACTCGTTCTGTAATCCGATATCACTTTGTGATTAACTCTTTGACCACATGCTTGCAAGAGGTGTTGATATCGATTACCGAGTGGGCCCGAAGTATATCTCTCCGACTTGGGAGGGACAAATCCCATCTCGATACATACAACCCAACAGATACTTTCCGATCACCTGAGAGACACCTTTATGATCACCCTCTCATAGGATGACGTTTGATGACCTCAAAGCTTTCTTCCGATACCAGGGAGTTGTATTATCTCATGGTCTAAGGAATACAATATTTGACATAAGAAAAGCTTCGCAAAGACGAACACGATGACACGATCTAATTGCTTCGCTTAGTTTGGGTCTGTCCACCATATCATTCTCCCAATGATATGATCTCATTATCAATCGACAACTCATGTCCATGGCTTGGAAACATTAACCATCATTAATCAACGAGCTAGTCCAGAGAGGCGTACTAGGGACACGGTGTTGTTCACAAACCACACAAGTATTAAAGTTTCCGCTTAATACAATTCTAGCATGGAATATAAACATTATCATGAACAAGAATTATAATAATAACATCTTTATTATTGCCTCTAGGGCATAATTCCAACACCTGCTCCCTGTCGATTTGAACAGCTAGCTCCACCTCAGTTTCCCCACTCTTCCCCAGCCCGTCGCCGATGTGTCGCCGCACCGCTGCCGCGTCTTCTCCCCGTCACCGACTGTTGTCGCCATGGTTTCCTGGAGCGGTGGAGAAGAGTCGACGCACTACCCGACCTCGTCTGACGATGTGAGTACTCTACACCCGTAGATCTCCTGCACCTGCGTTTTTCGATTTATAGTTGAATTAGATTTGGATTCAGGTGGTTCCTTCTCTAATTTCTTCCACGTTTCAACATGTTAGAGTATGAACAACACCTACGATTCAGATTTTTGCGGTTTAGCCGACGATGGGGAGGAGCCTGTGCTCTGCAAGTGTGGATTTGTGGCTGCCAAGTTTGTAGCTTGGGGGGGTTGTATCACTGGAAGGAGGTACCTAGCTTGTGAAGGGCAGCAGGTATGTGAGCATTTACGAATTAGTATAGATAGTCAGTGCTGGTAATGTCAGTATGTGTTAATTAGTATGTGTTAATTTATAGTCTTCCTTAAATGATGTAGGAAGGAGAGAAGTGTTCATATGTACATTGGGTTGATCCAGTGTGGCCAGATTCTCTGATGAAAGCAATGGGCAAGCTATGGGATATGTTTGAAGAAGTTAAACAAGGCAGGGTGAATGATGCACTGGACAATGTTGAGAAGAAGTTTGATTTTGAGACCAAATTAAGAAGTTGAACCAAGATTTGAAGAAAGCTCAGGATGAAGTTGAAAAAGAAGTGAAAGAGAAGCAGGTGACTTTATCCCTCAAGGCTAAAGCTGAACAAGCTCTCATGGCCGCAAGGGCTGAAATTCAGGAGAAAATGAACACTGAAGCAACAACTGTCAACATGCACAAATATTTGTTGGTGAAGGCAGAGAAAGAAAGGGACAAGTACATGGAGGAGAAGAGGAAGCTGCAGTCCATTGTATCAGATTTGTTGAAGGAGAAAGAGGGCTACAGTGTCAAGTTCAAGAAGATAAAGGAGATTGTTGAGATGTAGTTTTATTATGATGTGAGCAATGGTTTAATTATGTTTTGAACAATGGTTTTATTATGATGTGAGCTGTAATATGTAGTGAACAATCTTTGTTGTGGAAATTATCTGAATTATGAGCTTGTTGTGAACAATCTTTGTTGTGGAAATTATCTGAATTATGAGCTTGTTGTGAACAATCTTTGTTGTTGAAATTACTGGCAGCAAAACAACACCCACTTGCTCATTTAGAAGGGCAGATAAAATTACTGGCAGCAAAACAACACTCACTTGCTCATCTAGAAGGGCAGATAAAATTACTGGCAGCAAAACAACACTCATTTGCTCATTTTCTCCAAAATACCAGTACATAGTCTCATTCACTTAAACAAAGAGGAATATTCAACATACATCTAGAGGTCCAACAGTTTGCACAACAAACACTTAAAATTAGAGGTTCACCAGGTAGAAGAATGACAACAGATGCATTTGCCGCAACAATCACACATTTCCCCCATCTAGAGGTCCAACATTTGCATCTCTCCCAGCAGATGCATTTGCCCCAGCATTTAAATAGGACATGACGCCTCTTTCTTTCCTAGGTGCAACAAAAGATGATCTTGCTGCAGGAGTTGATGATCTTGGTGGCCTTGGAGCTGGTTGAGCTTGGGGAGGTGCAACACTGGAAGTTCTTGGTGGCCTTGGAGCTGGTTGAGCTTGGGGAGGTGGAGCTGGTTGAGCTTTGGGAGGCGTAGCTAGCTTTTTTTAATTTTGTTATTAATAAAAAATTATACAAGAAACTTTATTTGATGTTTACTAATATAACAAATGAAAACATATTATTTGGTGTCTACTATTATAGAAGAAACAATAATATGCATAATTTTACTAAGTGTTAACGCATGTCTACAAAGGGGGTCACACTTGGGACTTACACATGGGACCTACCAACCTTCCACCACACTCACACACATATGCTAGGGACACATGCAAGTTTTCATCTGATTCCGTCGTTCTCGTGGTCTTCCTCCGGTGAAATCCCGATCTGTGCACACTCGGATCGTCTACCCCCCTAGACGTTCCTCTGACAGGGGTAGCCCGGCGTATCTCTCTCTTGTTTTGTGTTTGTTTAGGTCATAGGGTGATGTAAAACCATGTTGGTTCACAAGTTGGGGAACAATCCTACCCGGTTTCACCAGAACGAGGAGATTCCCCCTTATACGGGTCCGGAACCTTCGCTTCTAGGTTAGAGCGCATGAATGCGAGGGGGGACACATGCAAGCACCTATACCGACCTCTCACCACACTTACACACATATTCTAGGGACACATGCAAGTTTTCATCTCATTCCGATGTTCTCGTGGTCTTCCTCCGACGAAACCCTGATCTGTGCACACTCGGATCGTCTACCCCCCTAGACGTTCCTCTGACAGGGGTAGCCCGGCGTAGCTCTCTCTTGTTTTGTGTTTGTTTAGGTCATAGGGTGATGTAAAACCATGTTGGTTCACAAGTTGGGGCACTATCCTACCCGGTTTCACCTAAACAGGGAGATTCCCCCTTATACGGGTCCGGAACCTTCGCTTCTTGGATAGAGCGCATGCATGCGAGGGGGGGGACACATGCAAGCACCTATACCAACCTCTCACCACACTCACACACATATGCTAGGGACACATGGAAGTTTTCATCTGATTCCGATGTTCGCGTGGTCTTCCTCCGACGAAACCCTAATCTGTGCACACTCGGATCGTTTACCCCCCTAGACGTTCCTCTGACAGGGGTAGCCCGGCGTAGCTATCTCTTGTTTTGTGTTTGTTTAGGTCATAGGGTGGTGTAAAACCATGTTGGTTCACAAGTTGGGGCACTATCCTACCCGGTTTCACCAGAATGGGGAGATTCCCCCTTATACGGGTCCGGAACCTTCACTTCTAGGTTAGAGCGCATGCATGCGAGGGGGGACACATGCAAGCACCTATACCAACCTCTCACCACACTCACACACATATTCTAGGGACACATGCAAGTTTTCATCTGATTCCGATGTTCTCGTGGTCTTCCTCCGACGAAACCCTGATCTGTGCACACTCGGATCGTCTACCCCCCTAGACGTTCCTCTGACAGGGGTATCCCGGCGTAGCTCTCTCTTGTTTTGTGTTTGTTTAGGTCATAGGGTGATGTAAAACCATGTTGGTTCACAAGTTGGGGCACTATCCTACCCGGTTTCACCTAAACGGGGAGATTCCCCCTTATACAGGTCCGAAACCTTCGCCTCTAGGTTAGAGCGCATGCATGCGATGGGGGACACATGCAAGCACCTATAACAACCTCTCACCACACTCACACACATATGCTAGGGACACATGCAATTTTTCATCTGATTTCGATGTTCTCGTGGTCTTCCTCCGACGAAACCCTGATCTGTGCACACTCAGATCGTCTACCCCCCTAGACGTTCCTCTGGCAGGGGTAGCCCGGCGTAGCTCTCTCTTGTTTTGTGGTTTTTTAGGTCATAGGGTGATGTAAAACCATGTTGGTTCACAACTTGGGGCACTATCCTACCCGTTTTCACCTAAACGGGGAGATTCCCCCTTATACGGGTCCAGAACCTTTGCTTCTAGGTTAGAGCGAATGCATGCGAGGAGGGACACATGCAAGAACCTATACCAACCTTTCACCACACTCACACACATATGCTAGGGACACATGCAATTTTTCATCTGATTCCGATGTTCTCGCGTGGTCTACCTCCGGCGAAACCCTGATCTGTGCACACTCGGATCGTCTACCCCCCTAGACGTTCCTCTAACAGGGGTAGCCCGGCGTAGCTCTCTCTTGTTTTGTGTTTGTTTAGGTCATAGGGTGATGTAAAACCATGTTGGTTCACAAGTTGGGGCACTATCCTACCCGGTTTCACCTAAACGGGGAGATTCCCCCTTATACGGGTCCGGAACCTTCGCTTCTAGGTTAGAGCGCATGCATGTGAGGGGGACACATGGAAGCACCTATACCAACCTCTCACCACACTCACACACATATGCTAGGGACACATGCAAGTTTTCATCTGATTCCGATGTTCTCGTGGTCTTCCTCCGACGAAACCCTGATCTGTGCACACTCAGATCGTCTACCCCCCTAGACGTTCCTTTGACAGGGGTAGCCCGGCGTAGCTCTCTTGTTTTGTGTTTGTTTAGGTCATAGGGTGATGTAAAACCATGTTGGTTCACAAGTTGGGGCACTATCCTACCCGGTTTCACCAGAACGGGGAGATTCCCCCTTATACGGGTCCGGAACCTTCGCTTCTAGGTTAGATCGCATGCATGCGAGGGGGGACACATGCAAGCACCTATACCAACCTTTCGCCACACTCACACACATATGCTAGGGAAACATGCAAGTTTTCATCTGATTCCGATGTTCTCGCGTGGTCTACCTCCGGCGAAACCCTGATCTGTGCACACTCGGATCGTCTACCCCCCTAGACGTTCCTCTAACAGGGGTAGCCCGGCGTAGCTCTCTCTTGTTTTGTGTTTGTTTAGGTCATAGGGTGATGTAAAACCATGTTGGTTCACAAGTTGGGGCACTATCCTACCCGGTTTCACCTAAACGGGGAGATTCCCCCTTATACGGGTCCGGAACCTTCGCTTCTAGGTTAGAGCGCATGCATGTGAGGGGGACACATGGAAGCACCTATACCAACCTCTCACCACTCTCACACACATATGCTAGGGACACATGCAAGTTTTCATCTGATTCCGATGTTCTCGTGGTCTTCCTCCGACGAAACCCTGATCTGTGCACACTCAGATCGTCTACCCCCCTAGACGTTCCTCTGACAGGGGTAGCCCGGCGTAGCTCTCTTGTTTTGTGTTTTTTTAGGTCATAGGGTGATGTAAAACCATGTTGGTTCACAAGTTGGGGCACTATCCTACCCGGTTTCACCTAAACGGGGAGATTCCCCCCTTATACGGGTACGAAACCTTCGCCTCTAGGTTAGAGCGAATGCATGCGAGGGGGGACACATGCAAGCACATATCAACCTCTCACCACACTCACACACATATGCTAGGGACAAATGCAAGTTCTCGTCTGATTCCGATGTTCTCGTGGTCTTCCTCCGGCGAAACCCTGATCTCTGTGCACACTCGGATCGTCTAACCCCTAGACGTTCCTCTGACAGGGGTATCCCGGCGTATCTCTCTCTTGTTTTGTGTTTGTTTAGGTTATAGGGTGATGTAAAACCAAGTTGGTTCACAAGTTGGGGCACTATCCTACCCGGTTTCACCTAAACGGGAAGATTCCCCCCTTATACGGGTACGGAACCTTCGCCTCTAGGTTAGAGCGCATGCATGCGAGGGGGGACACATGAAAGCACCTATACCAACCTCTCACCACACTCACACACATATGCTAGGGAAACATGCAAGTTCTCGTCTGATTCCGATGTTCTCGTGGTCTTCCTCCGGCGATACCCTGATCTCTGTGCACACTCGGATCGTCTAACCCCTAGACGTTCCTCTAACAGGGGTAGCCCGGCGTAGCTCTCTCTTGTTTTGTGTTTGTTTAGGTCATAGGGTGATGTAAAACCATGTTGGTTCACAAGTTGGGGCACTATCCTACCCGGTTTCACCAGAACGGGGAGATTCCCCCTTATACGGGTCCAGAACCTTCGCTTCTAGGTTAGAGCGCATGCATGCGAGGGGGGACACATTCAAGCACCTATACCAACCTTTCGCCACACTCACACACATATGCTAGGGACACATGCAAGTTTTCATCTGATTCTGATGTTCTCGCGTGGTCTACCTCCGGCGAAACCCTGATCTGTGCACACTCGGATCGTCTACCCCCCTAGACGTTCCTCTAACAGGGGTAGCCCGGCGTAGCTCTCTCTTGTTTTGTGTTTGTTTAGGTCATAGGATGGTACATGCTATATCTACAAGAGAAACTATCGTCCGCTCCTCAGTAGGGTTGACAGAACCACTTGCGGTAAAAGCATTGAATCTTTGAACATCTTCTCCAAAATGTGTGATACATAAAATGCACACACATTTCATGTGGGCGTGGAGAGTTCTATTCAGAACCACATGCGATAATAACACTTACAAACATATAGAAATTTCTCGGGGCGTGAGAAGATTCGCAACGACATTTCATGTGGACGTGGAGACCGCTATTCAGAGGGTAAGAAATCATCCAATTAATAAAAAAAGAACATAAATAATTGATACAAATATAAAATAAGTGTGCAAGTAGAAAGGAAAAAATACAGAGGGATACGTGATGGGTACGCCGAGGGTCACCGTCGGCGTACTAGGGATGGCGCTATGCCGAGGGTCGCCTTCGGAGTAATGGTTGGCACCGTTAGCGCGCCGTGCGCGCTGGCCGGTATGTGCCACGCGTCCCCTGGCTACGCCGAGGGCCTTGCTGCCGAGGGTGACCGTCGGCGTAGGGTATACTACGCCGACGGCTTGGCTACGCCCAGGGCTGGCGACTTGGGCCGGCCTGGTCCGGTCCTACGCCGACGGCCCCAACGTTTGGCCGTCGGCGTAGCAAGCGGCCGTCGTCGCATCTGGCCATTCCTGTAGTCTGTAGAATTGTCCATTTGAAAATAATGTACTACTACACGACGCATTTGGGGACTGAAAACTAGGAGTGTACGACTGTTTATATAAAGACTTGCCATTCTAGACGGAAAATTTTGCCCGTATGTGTAGGACAATTCTGTGTTTCGCTTATCAAGCCAAACTGCAACGATACTGCCTGCTTTCCAACGTTTGGTGCACTCACTTTTGTCACAGAGGTAGTCACAGACGAGGTAGGCAGCACTAGTGAAAACGAGGCTTTTCGTTGATCCTGGAAAAGGGCTTTAACACCGGTTCTTCTACGAACCGGTGTTAAAGGGGGGCCGTACCAGCGTGGCCCGTGCGGCAAAAAGGAGCCCCCCTTTAACACCGATTCGTGCCACGAACCGGTGTTAAAGGACCCTGCAGCAGTGGCCCGCGCAGCCCCCCCTTTAACACCGGTTCGTGGCTTGAACCGGTGTTAAAGGGGGGGCTATATAAGACACCGCAGCCCACACCCCACTCTTCCATTTTTCACTATCTCATTTTGGAGCCTAGCAAGAGGGTGTGAAGAGTGCTAGTTTATGTTTTTTTCATATGCACAAGAGGTGTTCGGTGAAATGCCCGAGAGCTCAAAATAAGTTTTCTCGTTGCTCTTTCCTTCTCGGTCGAGATCGGCAACTATCCTTTCATGTGTCATTGATCTAGTATATATATAAATGGTCATCTCCCTATTAATTTTTGATATATACTACATATTAATGCAGATGAACCGGCAATGGATGTACGGTGACCGCCGCACTTCCGAGTACATTACGGGCCTCCAAAATTTCATCGTTGTGGCTAATGCAAACCATGGTCACAATGGTTTTATGTGCTGTCTGTGTGTTCACTGTCAGAACAAGAAAGACTACTCAAATACCAGAACCATTCACCCCCACCTGCTTCGATCCGGTTTCATGCCCAGCTATAATTGTTGGACCAAGCACGGAGAAAAAGGGGTTGTGATGGAAGACAACGAAGAAGAAGAGGATGATGACAACTATCATAATATGTATCCTGAATATGATGATACTGCAACGGGGGTAGATAATGAAGATCAAGAGGCAACAGATGGGCCTCCTGATGACGATCTTGGTCGGGCCATTACTGATGCAAAGGAAGAATGTGAAACTGAAAAGGAGAAGCAGAAGCTGGAGCAGATGTTAAAGGATCACAAAACATTGTTGTATCCAACTTGCGAAGATGGCCACAAAAAGCTAGGTACCACACTGGATTTGCTGCAATGGAAGGCAGAGAACGGTGTGACTGACAGCGCATTTTCAAAGTTGTTGGTAAAAATGAAGAATCTTCTTCCAAGAAATAATGAGTTGCCCGTACATACCAAGCAAAGAAGGTTGTCTGCCCTCTAGGATTAGACGTGCAGAAGATACATGCGTGCATTAATGACTGCATCCTCTACCGCGGTGAGAAGTACGAGAATTTGGATGCATGCCTGGTATGCACTGCACTGCGGTATAAGATCAGACGAGACGATCCTGGCGATGTTGAGGGCGAGGCCCCTAGGAAGAAGGTTCCCGCCAAGGTTATGTGGTATGCTCCTATAATACCACGGTTAAAACGTCTCTTCAGAAATAAAAAGCATGCCAAGTTGTTGCGATGGCACATGGAATACCGTAAGAAAGACGCGATGTTGAGACACCCCGCTGATGGGTCACAGTGGAGAAAAGTCGAGCGAGAGTACCCGGACTTCGCACGTGACGCAAGGAACTTAAGGTTTGGTCTAAGTACAGACGGCATGAATCCTTTTGGTGAGCAGAGCTGCAGTCACAGCACCTGGCCTGTGACTCTATGTATCTATAACCTTCCTCCTTGGTTGTGTATGAAGAGGAAGTTCATTATGATGCCAGTGCTCATCCAAGGCCCGAGGCAACCCGGCAACGACATTGATGTGTACCTAAGGCCATTAGTTGAAGAACTTTTACAGCTGTGGGCCAAACCAGGTGTATGTATGTGGGATGATCACAAAGGGGAGCCATTTGACCTATGAGCATTGCTTTTCGTAACCATCAATGATTGGCCTGCTCTTAGTAACATTTCAGGGCAGACAAACAAGGGATACAATGCATGCACACACTGTTTAGATGAGACTGAAAGTGTATATTTGGATAAATGTAAGAAGGTTGTGTACCTAGGGTATCGCCGATTTCTTCCGAACCTGCATCCAGTAAGAAAGAAAGGCAAGCATTTCAAACGTCTCGCAGAACCACGGAGGAAGCCTGTCCTCCGTACCGGTGAGGAGGTATTTGGTATGGTCAAGGACCTAGAAGTAATCTTTGGAAAAGGTCCTGGCAGTCTATCTGTTCCGAATGACGATGCCGGACACGCGCCCATGTGGAAGAAGCAATCTATATTTTGGGACCTACCCTATTGGAAAGTCTTAGAGGTCCGCTCTTCAATCGACGTGATGCACGTGACGAAGAATGTTTGCGTGAACCTGCTAGGCTTTCTAGGAGTGTATGGGAAGACAAAAGATACACCGGAAGCACGACAGGACCAGCAAAGTCTGAAAGCCCCTGAAGAGCCTATGCATCCTGAGAACGAGAAGGGTAAACGATGCCACTTAACTCCTACCAGCTACGCTCTTACCAAAGCAGAGAAGGAAATCTTTTTTGAATGTCTGAGCAGTATCAAGGTCCCGTCTGGCTTCTCGTCGAATATAAAGGGAATAATAAATATGGCAGAGAAAAAAATTCCAAAACCTGAAGTTTCATGACTGCCACGTGATTATGACACAATTGCTTCCGATTGCATTGAGGGGGCTTCTACCTGAAAATGTTCGAGTACCCATTGTGAAGCTATGTGCATTCCTCAATGCAATATCAAAGAATGTAATCGATCCAGAAAGCCTACCAGGGTTACAAACAGATGTGGCCCAATGTCTTGTCAGCTTTGACTTGGTGTTCCCACCATCCTTCTTCAATATTATGACGCATCTCCTGGTTCACCTAGTAGAAGAGATTGCCATTCTCGGTCCTGTATTTCTACACAATATGTTCCCCTTTGAGAGGTACATGGGAGTCTTAAAGAAATATGTTCATAATCGTGCTAGGCCAGAAGGAAGCATCTCCAAGGGCTATGTAACAGAGGAGGTCATTGAGTTCTATGTTGATTTTATTCCTGACCTTAAGGCGATTGGTGTTCCAGAATCACGACATGAGGGGAGACTGCGTGGAAAAGGCACCCTAGGATGTAAAGCAATGATATGTAGGGACGGGCATTCTCTCAATCAAGCACACTACACGGTTTTACAAAGATCTATCTTGGTTGCCCCGTATATCAATGAACACAAGAATTTAATACGCCTCAAACACCCGGGACAGTCTGATGAATGGATTATAAGTGAACACATGGCGAGTTTTGGCGGCTGGCTGCAAAGACTTCTCACGAATAACACCACTATTGGGGATCAGCTGTACTTGTTGGACAGGACACCATCTTCGACTGTATGTACTTTCCAAGGGTACGAGATAAATGGGAATACATTTTACACGATAGGCCAAGATAAAAAGAGCACCAACCAAAATAGTGGTGTCTGCTTCGATGCAGCAGAAGACAATGGGCAGAAGACCACGTATTATGGGTTCATAGAGGAGATATGGGAACTTGACTATGGACCTAATTTTAAGGTCCCCTTCTTTCGATGAAAATGGGTCAAGCTAACATGAGGAGGGGTTGAGGTACACAAGAAGTTCGGAATGACAACGGTGGATCTCAACAATCTTATGAAGGTAGACAAGAACTTAGACGAACCATTCGTCCTAGCCAATGATGTGGCTCAGGTTTTCTATGTGAAGGACATGTCCTCCAGACCAAAAAAAAAAGAAAAAAAATATGCAAACGAATACATCATATGATGAGCCAAAGCGTCACATAGTTCTTTCAGGGAAAAGAAACATCGTGGGAATCGAGGACAAGACAGACATGTCAGAAGATTATAATAAGTTTGATGAAATTCCGCCCTTCACAGTGAAAACTGACCCAAGCATTCCGTTAAGTAAAGAAGATGCTCCATGGTTACGTCTGAAGCGATCATAAAGGAAGGACATATGCCAAGAAGTTCATGCTCATATTATGTAATTCTAGTTCATGTTTTTAATATTAATAAATGTCTTGAGTGTTAGTCTTGTTTTGTGGATGGACCGGGACTATGAGAAGAAGTTGTCCCAATTCGTACTTACCATTAAGATCTGATCTTCAAATGCGCGCGGTCACATATTAGGGAGTGCCTCTATGACCAGTTTCTTGGAGATGCCGGAGGACTGGGCTCCCTCGGCATCTCCCTGAAACTGGCCGTAGTGGTGTCCCTGCTCTCGAAAACCATCTTGCAGCTTGTAACTTCTCTAACTAGATCAATACACCTGGGAGCTAAATAATTTCACATATTAGGGAGTGCCTCTATGACCAGTTTCTCGGAGATGCCGGAGGACTGGGCTCCGTCGGCATCTCCCTGAAACTGGCCGTAGTGGTGTCCCTGCTCTCGAAAACCATCTTGGAGATGCCTCAAACTGGCTGGAGGACTGGACTCACAAGGATGCCTATTTATAGTACAAGCAGCTCGGCATAGTGTTGACACTTACGAAATAATGTCGACACTAACCCCTATTATTAGTGCTGACTCGTGTTTTGTCCCGGTTGGTGTCTCCAACCGGGACTAAAGGTTCATCTTTAGTCCCGGTTGGTGTCTCCAACCGAGACTAAAGGTTCATCTTTAGTCCCGGTTGGTGACACCATCCGGGACAAGGTACACGCCGCACGACATAATGTCGACACTCACCCCTATCATTAGTGCTGCCTGGCCCAGCCTGAAATCCCTCCATTTTTCTTCCTGCCATTTTTTCCCGTCATTTTTCTTCCCGCCATTTTTTCCCGCCATTTTTCTTCCCGCCATTTTTTCCTGCCAGTTCTTCCCTCCAGTTCTTCCCGCCAGTTCACTATATATATATGTAGGGTTGGCCTCCATTGTCATTGCACATCTCTAGACTCATATCTGCAACCTCATCACTCTTTCCCATGGCTTCCACCGTAGCACTAACCCCCAGGGAGGCGGAGGCGCTTTGCGCTTCGAACTACCCCTGCCCACCGGGCTACTGTGTCCCCGTCGGCTGGATGCTAAGCGCCGGAGGCGTGCCGGTTCCTCCTGTCCCTCTAGGTGTGGCGCGCCGGATGGCCATCACGAACCACTACTACTTCGAGCTCACGCCGGAACAGCGGAGGAATCCCAGATGGCATCCCGACTATTTCCCTACTTGGGAAGCCTTCTTCGTGGATCGGCGTGAGAGGGCGCACGCCAGGCACGAGGAGGACGGCCCACCTCCTCCTAACTTCAACGAGGCCGGCCGGCGGCTATGGTGGCGCGGTCGGACTCTCTAGAGCGTCAGGGCCTATGACACTGCCGCCGACTCTAACCCCCGTCTGCGCTACCCTCAAGTCCAGCCCACGCGTACTCAGCCTTCAAGGTTCAATTACGGCGACCCCGACGACGACAGCGATGACGGCGGCGACGAGTACGACGACTACAGTGGCGAGTATTACAGGTGTAGGCAGGAGCATGACTGAATCACTCCAACATTCCGAAACAAGTTCGGCCGATTGTTACTTAATCTGGCCATGTATCTTAATTTTCAGTTCTTTTATGTATCTTAATTTTCAGTCGTGCTTTATGTAACTTACTATTAGTTGCATTCTGTATTTTAATTCCAGTTCTATCTCCTTCACAAAATGACCTATCTCATTCGAGGTTTCTTGGCTTTCGGGTCAAATGACCAATGTTATGGCTAGAATCAAGGCATAGTTTGTGATAATATGTCCATATTGTGCATACATGTGCATCATGGCATGGCAAACAATGTTGCAAGAGGAAGTTTTCCTTTTTATCGCACCAAAAAGGCATTTTCCATTTTCCGAGCATAAAAAACGGACGATTTTGTGAAGCAACCACCAAATGGCTAATTCAAAAAACCACCAACACATTTTACAAAAATACTAGACCACCTTATATGGACAATGTACCAACAGGGGGATCTTAAACCTTTCCGTCCACCTCTGGTGAAAAAGACAAATTCCCGCCGAATCGGCAGGAAGTGGGTCAGATATGAACTACACGTACATGATACGATGCTCATATTTTTTACAAAAATCATTTTTAGGTTCAAAATATGCTATTTTATCAAAAAACCAATGCAAGTTGAGCGAGGCTTGGCCCCGAGCTAAGAATCTTCATGTCCGTTGTTCGACAAAGTTTGACGATAGTTTAAAACGGGGATAAAAAAATAAAAAAAGATCGAAACAGTGCGAAACCTTCGCGTGGTGTTATATTATGTGACATAGTTAGAAGGAAAAATCTCAAACTTGATATATTGATTATGTCTCAAAAAAACCTTCACAAAATGACCTATCTCATTCGAGGTTTCTTGGCTTTCGGGTCAAATGACCAATGTTATGGCTAGAATCAAGGCATAGTTTGTGATAATATGGCCATATTGTGCATACATGTGCATCATGGCATGGCAAACAATGTTGCAAGACGAAGTTTTCCTTTTTATCGCACCAAAAAGGCATTTTCCATTTTCCGAGCATAAAAAACGGACGGTTTTGTGAAGCAACCACCAAATGGCTAATTCAAAAAACCACCAACACATTTTACAAAAATACTAGACCACCTTATATGGACAATGTACCAACAGGGGGATCTGAAACCTTTCCGTCCACCTCTGGTGAAAAGACAAATTCCTGCCGAATCGGCAGGAAGTGGGTCAGATATAAACTACAGGTACATGATACGATGCTCATGATTTTTTACAAAAATCATTTTTAGGTTCACAATATGCTATTTTATCAAAAAACCAATGCAAGTTGAGCGAGGCTTGGTCAGATTCAAGTGTATACAAAAGATGCGGCATTTAAATATCCAATCAATTCAAAAATGTTAATACAAAATATGCGGCATTAAAATATGATTTGCTCTAATAAAATAGGGTTAGATTCCTTTTTAGATGCTTAATATTTCTTATGTTCAAAGTTTTAGGATTTGACAATTTATTTTTGTTTGAATTGAAAAATCAAAATTTATATGTAAGTGTTTTAATCATTTTGAAAATTTTCATCTAAAGTAAATATAAAATGTTTTTACATGAATGGATAGATATTATTTTTCTGAAAATTATGATATATTATTCATATTTTTCTGAGTTGAAATGAAAAAGATATGAATTTTCTAAATTCATATCCTATTTTTTGAATTAAAAATGCCCCTTTAATGCATGAAATAAATGCCCCCCTTTAACACCGGTTCCAGACACGAACCTGTGTTAAAGGGGGGGGCGCATTTATTTCGTTTCGCGCGCGCACCCCCCTTTAACACCGGTTCGTGGCTGGAACCGGTGTTAAAGGGGCAGGGGTATTAAATGCGCGCGCGAAACGAATTCCCCCCTTTAACACCGGTTCCAGCCCCGAACCGGTGTTAAAGGGGGGTATTAAATGCGCCTTCCCCTTCCTTTCTTCTCCCCAGAGCCAGATCAAACCCGCCGCCGCGCAGAGAAAAACTACAGAGAGCAGCCGCCGGCGCCGTCCAGCCCTCACCGTCGCCGCCCTCGCCCTCGCCGTCGCCGCCCTCGTGTCGGCCGCCACCGCCAACCCGATCAGAGCCGCCGTCGCCCTCGCGCGCGCCAACACCGCCACCGCCACCGCGCGTGCGCGTGCCACTGAAGCCGCCGACGACGCCGGCGCCTACAGGAACCCTGACGCCGTGGTGAGCTAGCGGACCGCCTGGTCCCCTCTGTTTCCTCCCTTCTGTTTCCTCCCTTTGGCGGCGGTGTGGAGCTCGCGCGGTGGCGCCGCCTGCCGGCAGTCAGTGGAGCTCGCGCGGTGGCGCCACTCCGTCCACGCCTCTGCGTGGTTCGAGGAAGCAGGCGCTGCCGCTGCCGCTGCCACCCGCTGGTCCTCATTGTCCCCTCCTCGACCACCCGCACATCAATGCAATGCACACAATGTCGGTGTGCAATGCGCACAATTAACACCGGAAAGGCCTCGAGCTTGATTTGGAGAGAGAAAAGGGGAAGAACAAACCTGATTTCGAGCTCGCATTGTTGGTGGTAGCTCGCGTCATCGGGTGTGGCGGGAAGGAGCGGTTACGCGAGCGCGTCCACGGAATGGGGCCAACGACAGGGATGTGGAGGGGATGGGTCAGGGAGGCGGATTCGTCGGGGAGGCCCAGGGCCCAGGCGCGGTACGGGGACGGCCTCCCCTCTCGGCTGCGGGGGCGGCCTAGGTGGGGTGCGAGCTCCGGTGGTGGCCTTGGGGTGCGAGCTCGCGCGTTATGCCAGCGATGTCGGGGTGTATGCATGGTCCTTCTCGGGTTGCAGGTGTGTCCGCTGGCAACGACGGCACGACGTCCCTCTCTTCGGCGATGCGATGTGTCGTTGGTCGTTGGAGTGGTGGCTAGAGTTCGCGGATGTCGGTGGCAGCCTTAGAAGGTGGACTGCGCGGGCAGCTCTTTGGCGAACGTCGTGGCTTCTCCCCTCGGTCTGGGGCCTATCTTGGGGACAACGGGCGGGGCAGAAGACAGGGAAAACCCTTTACCATAGGTCTCTGGGGCCGCCGATGCTGCTACCTTCTTCGTCACAGGGCTCCTCTTTCGAACAACGCCCGTTTTAGGTAGGCCGCATCACGCTACCTCGCGCGCCCTAGGTCGCTCTCCAACGCCGCCAGCCTCCGGTCAGCCACTGTAGCTAGTCCCTCTCATATGCATCCGGGATTTCTCCGAATTAGGGTTTGGACCCCTCGGAACTCGTTTAAAATGATCAAGCATCCTTAGGGTTTTAATTTCATTTGTGTATTTATTTGTGTATTTTTTTATGAATAATATGTATATTTGTGTATGAATCCAAGTCCACTTGAATGTTTACTCTCTTACTCTAGATAATATTATTGTTTTAGAAACTATGGATCCACTTAGTAGAAACCTTGAAGAAGAAGAAATAATGGAGAACATTATTGATAAGGACACCTCACAATATCTGAACTTGGAGGGACATGATGACATCTCAAGTAGTCATGGAGAAGATGAAGACTCCGCTGAACGCAATTTAGTTATTACAAAGTCCGGCGAGGTATATGCATTGATTAAGCCTCTGCTGACTTCCACCAACAATCTTCTTCTACATGTATTAATTAACGCTTCTTTCTTCTTTTAGCCCTCTGGATCGACCAGCCAGCAACCATCTTCTTCTACGAAAAAGAGCAAGCGAGGCGCGAGCCATCGGTTGAAAGATCGTGCAAAGTTCACGATCGAAGCAGTCCGTGTTGATGGCAGGCCGATGGAGCCCAAGAAGGCCGCAGACAAATTTGTACGTCAGGCTGGAGTTCTTGTTAGGGACCAAACCCCAATCATAATTCAATATTGGAATAAGCCAAAGAAGGGCGACGGTACCTTTGTCGATGAAAGATCCAAAGAAACGCTTTGGAATTCGTTGTAGGTAAATTTCACCCTTCCGCCAGAGGAGGATGAAAACAACCCGGTTATAAAGGAAAAGGTCAAAGAGTGAACTCTAAAGAAGATGGCTGACGCTTTCCGCAACTGGAAGACAAAATTGAACAAATTTGTCAAAGCTGGCGAGACTCCAAATTTCGAAGACGCATATTATGCGAAGATAATACCTCACTGGCCCGAATTTGTGACATATAAAAAAGGTGCTATAGCTAAAAAGAGGTCAGAAACCAATACACTTAATGCCCAGAAGAAGGAATATCACCAGAGGACGGGGTCAGGTGGCTACATATCTCAGAGGCCTAGGTGGGAGGAAGTTGAGAAGGCCCTGCGCGCTATAGGGATCACACCCTAGACAGATGGGTGGGACCTACGTGCAAAGACTTGGTTCTACGGAATCGGGGCAAGGTTGGACCCAGAAAAAGGATTGTGTATCTTCCCAACCGTCCTTGCCAAACCCGTCACTGAACTCATCACGGCATACGAGGAAACAGCCGCCAGGACCTTCCATCCCGACAGAGAGAATGACCAGCTCACACGCGCCATCGGTAAAAAAGAACACCCTGGACATGCACGAGGCACAGGGGGTATGACGTGGAAGGATGGGTTTGCCGAGTGGAGCGACTCTTACAGATGGCGCGGCAGAAAAGAAAAAGAGCGTACAGAGCGGATGACACAGATATAACATGCACTTGTGGCGCTGCAGGCGCAAGTGAATGCACAACAGAGCCATCAAGCTACCGGCCCATCTCAGCGGCACGAAGAGCCTGTAATGGAAGCTGCCGGCGGCCTAGACTCTGCGCGGAAAAGCAGTGTGGCTTCCACGGAGAACGTGCAGCCCACGCTTGAAATGGCGGGTCCTCGATACCCCGTGGATGAGATCACGGAGAGCGAACACGCTGAGCTGCATGTGAGATTAATGGGCTTATCCATTAAGGTGGTTGTCGGCTATGCCTTACCTCCTGTAGCTGGTGGAACTTACCACTGCCGACCGATTCTAGATGGCTATGCTATTGTCGGGGTGGATGAGGTTGTGAAGGAATATGAGGAAGCACAGCTTGACCATGCTACAGGTGAAGGGGAAACTCAACTCAAATTTGCAGTGAAAACAACCATTCTTTGGAAGAAGGAACACATCGTGCTTCCAAATTGGAGGCCACTGGCACCCCCGCCGTCTCCGCAGCGTCAGCAGTCTAAGCCGCTTCAGCTATCTCCTGCGCGGTAGCCATCTCCGGCGCTTCAGCCATCTCCTGGGCGGCAGCCATCTCCGGCGCGCCAGCCATCCCTGGCGCGCCAGCCATCTCCTGCCCGTCAGCCATCTCCGGTGCTTCAGCCATCTCCTCAGCGTAAGCGGAAGAGCACTGCCACGAAGAGCATCACTAGCACTGCCACAAAGAAATCCGCAGGAAACCGTACGCCAAAGAGTTCAAAAAACTACGTCCCGCAGCCTTCCGCCAAGCCCATTGCTGGTTTTACCGTGGAATCGCAGCGACGAGGAGACCAATAGGATCTCGGAAGAAGAGGTCAAAAAATTCTTTGCACCTAGACGGGCCGAGCCAAAGGAGAAAATAGATCCGGCGGTGGTGGAGAAGTTTTACAATAATCTTTTGAAACCTGAAACCCCACTTGTGCCGGACTACGAGCGCCAGATTTTGAAGGGGGATGCAAGGCGCCATAGGGAGACTGAAAGTAGCAGTCGTGCGGCACCCCAGAAAACAGTTTCCATGCTCGGAGAGCAGGAAAAGCAATCATGCGCCCCGCTCCAAGTGTTCGACACACGGGACGCTCCTCCCGTAAATGATTACGAGGCAGAGCTAGAAAGAAAGGCCGATGAGATGGGGATGACTTACATTGCATACTTGAACATCATGGGAGACAACTTGCCCAAATGCGACGCCAACCCCATACAGCCATGGAAGTATGGGAAGAATCTCGTCAAGAAAGAGGAGCTCAAGAATCTACCAACAAAGATGCGAAGATTGCACAAGTGGTACCTTGATTTCTGCAAGACGAGAAAGGAAGAATGGATCACGGCGCATATAAGAGATCAGATTTTCTTGTGCGGACACGACGCGATCGACTTCAACATTCAAGACTTGCATTTTCTA
This sequence comes from Avena sativa, assembly GCA_916181665.1. Lineage (NCBI taxonomy): Eukaryota > Viridiplantae > Streptophyta > Magnoliopsida > Poales > Poaceae > Avena > Avena sativa. Next base: position 441,593,730 of record OV702282.1, on the reverse strand, counting down.
TTCAATCAGAAGGAACTCGACAAAGCTGCCATCAGCCTTTATTGTGTGTAAGTACTATTTCTGTAATTTATATCTCATCTCATTCACTTCATTAATTGCATGTATATATATATATGCTCACCATATATGTATATACTATTATGCACGAAAAAGGTTATGGAATGCATGAAAGGAGGCCCTTTTGACATTGGGTTCGTTGACCCAAATAGAGTTCATGAAGAAGTGGTAAGAACCAAACCCGGGCAAACAGAAGATTACTTGCTAAGGTCTTTACTGAGACAACAAACCAAAAGGGAAATACTATTGCCTTACAACTTCTCATGAGTACTGTTACCCTCTCTCTTGTACACATTCTGTTTCGGCTTACTCGATGTTAAGTGTAACTGATGATGAGTTATGCGTGCGTAGGTTCCACTTTATTCTGCTAGGCATTCAACCCGACTCAGGAAAAGTCCTTGTCATGGACTCGTTACGAAAAGAAAAAGAGCTATGGGCAGACTTTAGAGAGATGCTCCAGAGGTAATTTCAATCATATTATCGCACTAGATCGGCAACTTTCGTGACAACAAGTAATTAATTACTCCTTATCCATTTTCTTTGCCGGACAGGGTTTGGAAAAGGTTCATGGGAAGGGCCGTGGGTGAATGGTCAGAAGAACTAAAATTTGTAGACCAAAATGTAAGTAATACTAGCTAGCTAGGTCTGCGTATCTCTTTGATTCTGCTTCCAATTCCATTATATCATGCTTTATTGATTATTATTTTGATTGAACTCTCTATTCTCGTAAAGTGCGCGCATCAGGGACCCGGCAATAACTTATGTGGATACTATGTTTGCGAGTTCATTCGCAACACGATATGTGCGATGGGCCAAGCCGCACTAGAACAACTTAGAGTAAGTAAACAAAGTCCACAACATTATTTTATTACCATCAATTGTGTTGAGTTTTATTCTTATATATATATTGACCCCATTCTTCATATATATTCAGATCGAACGGATGCGGAACGCATACGAGCCATTCAAGAGGAATTGGCAGGGTTCATACTTGATGAGGTCGTCACGCCTGGCGGAGAACTCTTTAGATATCCACCAAAATGAACGATGACGATGTATGTGCCGATGACGATGTATGTGCCGATGACGATGTTTGTGTATAATAATAGTTGCTTAATTATTCATGTACTCGTATGTACCAATGATGATGTATGTGTATACCGCTCCCGATCGATTCCCCCTCCCCCCCCCTCCCGCAGAAATACGCCCAGAACGAGGCAGAGGCAGAACTCTGCCGCGGCAGAGATTTAGGCTGTTTTCCTGCCGTGGCAGAACTCTGCTGCGGCAGAGATTTAGGACGTTTTCCTGCCGCGGCAGAGAACCTTACGAACCGGTGTTAAAGGGGGGGGCCTGAGCCCTGCGGCAGCCCCACGTGCGCCACCCTTTAACGCCGGTTCGTATAAGAACCGGTGTTAAAGGGGGCCCCCCTCTAACACCGAACCCTCAACAGCGGTTCTACAACTGCTGTTAGAGGGCCCTCCCAACCGGTGTTAGAGGGGGGAGTCTGCACTAGTGCAGTGTTGGTAGGGTCTCTCTCTCTCGCCCTGGAACACGGTGCACACATGCAAAGCTCTTTGCCTGTTCGATGGAATGCAAGCGAGAAACAAAGAAGACCAGAGAAGCACACATGTCCCTTTTTCCCGGGCGCGCGGCGGTAGGGTAGTACACACAAAAAAGGGTCTTGCCCCCGTCGTCCCCTAGATCCGACCTCCGGGTGATCTCCAACTCCCATCCCCAGCCTACCTCTTCCCACCTCCCCCCCACTGCCGTTGGCGCGTGCCGCCAAACAAAGCCCGTGCGGTGCCAGCGGCTGTAGACATGCCCCTACCCGCACGCTAGGAGGGAGGCGCAGGGTCCATGAGAAGAGCTCAACTCGGGTGGCGACTCGGCGATGCAGCGGCGCTGGCGGCTCGAACGGTGGGATGGCGCGGTGGGGCATCAAGCGACGGTGGCATATGGGTGGCAGTGCAGGCGTTGTAGCGGCGGGGTGCCTACTGGCCCAGATTTGGGCCCCTCGGGCCTGATCTAGGTTCGTGAGGGCCAAGCCCAGCGCAGGCGCCGATGGCTCTATCGTACGTGGCAGGGAGCCTTCAGGCACCAGTGGCTCTCTCGTAGTGCCGGGAGCCTTCCCTGGCTGTGCTTTGGACGAGGTAGCAAATTTGGGGGCGCTGTTGTGGTTACCTTCCTCGTGTTTGGGCTCTAGGTGAAAACCCTTGATCGTCTCGGTCTCGACTACGACAACTTTATGCATTGTCACCCTCTTAGGGGCGTCATCGTCGAGCTCGGGTACCTCTCGGTTGTGTCTTTTGTCTTTGGTAGGCAAGTTCAGATCCAATTTCGAGGCACTGCCGGCACCATCGTGGGACGTTATCGGTGGCCTCCTATCTTATACATGTGACGTTGTCTGCATCACTCCTTCATCCTTCTTTTCTGCTGGCAGGAGCGACTCTCCACGGTCCAGAGCGAGAGGGCAGGTGGCTCTATCCGGCGACAACTAGGTGGGTTTGTTGTAACTACGTCCAGCAGTTTCACAAGGAGGCGTAGCGTGAAATCTCTAGTTAGTAGTCTCAAGTGCTTCGTTGAGGTGTGACTACACTCCTGTTTTTTCTTTTTTCTTTGATGTGTTTCATAAGAGGTTTTTTTTCATGATTTTGCATCGATTTGAATATTTTGTGGCATTATTTCGTAAGAGGTGTGACTACAGTGTCCCTGATGTTGACCAAGTGGCTGCAACCCATGCCGGCCATAAGCAACACACACAGTGCATCAATGCATGGGTACTCTACAGATGTTATTTAAATCGTGCACTGCTCAAAGCGTTGAAAAATCTTATCACGCTAGCTACAGATGTTTAAATCGTGCACGTACGCGTGGACACTCTACAGCTTTGGCTGTATTGGTACGGTACATTATTGGTACGGATGTAGAAGTGCACAGCTCAAAGCGTCACTACAGGAACAGACTGCTAGGCCGACGACAAAAAGCCCTCGGCGTAGCCCCTTTCGCCGTCGGCGTACGCTACGCCGAGGGCTGCCGTCGGCGTAGCTCCCTCGGCGGAGCAACACTGGCCGTCGGCGTATCCACTCACCGTCGGCGTATAGCTTTGCCGACGACCGTTGGCGGCCCGTCGGCGTATTAGCTATCGGCGCACGGCATCCTCGCCGTTACACGGCCGGCTAACGGCGCGGCATGTACACCGACGGCCGCGCCCTCGGCGTAGGGTCGACACGCGTTGGGCCTTCCCAGGAGGCGACGTACGCCGACGGCCCCAACCCTCGGCGTAGGGGAGCACGTGGCAGGCGTCTGGGCCTCCCAGGCCGACGCTAGGCCGACGGCCACGGCCCTCGGCGTATGGCCCACTGATACGCCGACGGCCAGGCCCTCGGCGTAGCGCAGACCAAATGGCACACAGCAAGGCCCTACGCCGACGTCAAGGCCCTCGGCTTATCACCTGCCCAGAAAAGAGGGTCCTAACCAGCCGCCGGATCCGTAGATTGGGTAAGTTCTCCCTGGTTCTACCCCGATCCAAGCAGAATTTCGGCAGGACCTCCCCGCTGCTCTCCCGATACACGTCTCGTCAAAAAGCCAAGAGGATGTGCATCCGGAGAACAACGAGGAGGCGCCACCAAAATCCTGTCTCGAATCGAGGTAGAGCCAGGGAGAACCAAACCCAACTACGAATCCGCCGACTGCCCGATAAAAGCCATAAGCGTTACGGTCCAAAATATGCGAGACCACTAATGCATATTAAGTCGCGTAACGCTTACGGTCGGGATGACGCCTAGGTGACGCGACAGACTTGGTGATCTAGACAGAAAAATAAAACCTAGGTACAAGAGAGGCGAACAGATTCTCACCCTCGGCGGTAGAGGAAGTAGTCGATCAACCGAGTGTCGAGGTCGGCGACGGAACTCGGAGACGGGATCGAGGTGTCACCTACACCATCTCCCGCAACGACAGTCACTCCCGAAACACTACAAAGTTTGTACATTGACATAAAGACAACACCTTAGTCACAACATGTATAATTAGGCTCATTCAAAAAATATTCTACTTTGTGCATCTAGTTTTATTTCTATTTCTACCTATTATATTTCTAAATAATTTTTGCATCTAGTTTTATTTCTATTTCTACCTTTTATATTACTAAATAATTTTTTACCTATTCTATTTCTACCTATTCTATTTCTAAATAATTTTCTACCTATCCTATTTCTAAATAAATTTCTACCTATTCTATTTTCTACCTATTCTATTTCTACAGGAAGTTACAGGAGGTACCTGCAGGGACGACGAGCTCGGGGCGGCGGTGCTGGGCACGGGAGGCAGGCAGGAGGCAGAAGACGGCGCGCTCAGCGGCGAGGGAGGGAGGGAGGGGGGTGGCGGCTATGGGGGGAGTGAAGGGGGCGGTGGCGCTCAGCGGCAGGGGAGGGAGGGAGGGGGGTGGCGGCTACGGGGGGAGGGAAGGGGGCGGTAGAGGCGGGAATGGGGGAGGGAGGGCTGGCGGCTGGTGGCAGCGGTGGGGAGGCACGGGAGGCGGCGGGGTGGTGGCGGCGGTGGGGAGGCACGGGAGGCTGCGGTGGGGAGGCACGGGAGGCGGCGGGGTGGTGGCGGCGGTGGGGAGGCACGGGAGGCGGCTGGTGGCGGCGGTGGGGAGGCACGGGAGGCGGCGGGGTGGTGGTGGCGGTGGCTTGCGCGGGGTAGGGAGGGAGGGGGGTGGTGCCGGTGGAGGCTCGGGGGAGGGAGAAGGCGGTGGAGGCTCGGGGGAGGGAGGGCTGGCGGCGGCAGGAATGGGGAAGGAGCTGGCGGCGGGAATGGCGGCTGCTGGCGGCGGGGTCGGGGTCGGGAGCGGGCGCGTGCAGAGGAGTTGCTGAGAGGAGCGAGTGGCTCGGGTGAACGCGGGGCAGCCCTAGTAGGATAGGGCTACGCCGACGGCCAGGCATACGCCGAGGGCAGCCGTCGGCGTAGCTAGGGTTTTTTTTCCAGGGTAGACCGGTTTTTTTTTGAAAGAAGGGTTTTTTTGTTTAATATCAAATTTTACAAGATACTTTATTTAGTGTCTACTATTATAGAAGAAACTATATATATTAATATATAATTTTTTATTTCGTCTTGTGCTTGTTTTCCAAGCAAACCCTAGATGTGGGCTACCCTATAACCCTAGACGTGGGCTACCCCTATAGCTCCTGACTAAGAGTCTAATGGCCATCTTGCGAGATGTAGTTATATGCTATGATGGAATTGTATAATTCAAACTTTCCAACTTAAACGGGGAGATTCCCCCCTTATACGGGTACGGAACCTTCGCCTCTAGGTTAGAGCGCATGCATGCGAGGGCGGACACATGCAAGCACCTATACCAACCTCTCACCACACTCACACACATATGCTAGGGACAAATGCAAGTTCTCGTCTGATTCCGATGTTCTCGTGGTCTTCCTCCGACGAAACCCTGATCTCTGTGCACACTCGGATCGTCTACCCCCCTAGACGTTCCTCTGACAGGGGTAGCCCGGCGTAGCTCTCTCTTGTTTTGTGTTTGTTTAGGTCATAGGGTGATGTAAAACCATGTTGGTTCACAAGTTGGGGCACTATCCTACCCGGTTTCACCTAAACGGGGAGATTCCCCCTTATACAGGTACGTACCTTCGCCTCTAGGTTAGAGCGCATGCATGCGAGGGGGGACACATGCAAGCACCTATACCAACCTCTCACCACACTCACACACATATGCTAGGGACACATCCAAGTTCTCGTCTGATTCCGATGTTCTCATGGTCTTCCTCCGGCGAAACCCTGATCTCTGTGCACACTCGGATCGTCTATCCCCTAGACGTTCCTCTGACAGGGGTAGCCCGGCGTAGCTCTCTCTTGTTTTGTGTTTGTTTAGGTCATAGGGTGATGTAAAACCATGTTGGTTCACAAGTTGGGGCACTATCCTACCCGGTTTCACCTAAACGGGGAGATTCCCCCTTATACGGGTACGGAACCTTCACCTCTAGGTTAGAGCGCATGCATGCGAGGGGGGACACATGCAAGCACCTATACCAACCTCTCACCACACTCACACACATATGCTAGGGACAAATGCAAGTTCGCGTCTGATTCCGATGTTCTCGTGGTCCTCCTCCGGCGAAACCCTGATCTCTGTGCACACTCGGATCGTCTACCCCCTAGACGTTCCTCTGACAGGGGTAGCCCGGCGTAGCTCTCTCTTGTTTTGTATTTGTTTAGGTCATAGGGTGATGTAAAACCATGTTGGTTCACAAGTTGGGGCACCATCCTACCCGGTTTCACCTAAACGGGGAGATTCCCCTTATACGGGTACGGAACCTTCGCGTCTAGGTTAGAGCGCATGCATGCGAGGGGGGACACATGCAAGCACCTATACCAACCTCTCACCACACTCACACACATATGCTAGGGACAAATGCAAGTTCGCGTCTGATTCTGATGTTCTCGTGGTCTTCCTCCGGCGAAACCCTGATCTCTATGCACACTCGGATCGTCTACCCCCGTAGACGTTCCTCTGACAGGGGTAGCCCGGCGTAGCTCTCTCTTGTTTTGTATTTGTTTAGGTCATAGGGTGATGTAAAACCATGTTGGTTCACAAGTTGGGGCACTATCCTACCCGGTTTCACCTAAACGGGGAGATTCCCCCTTATACGGGTACGGAACCTTCGCCTCTAGGTTAGAGCGCATGCATGCGAGGGGGGACACATGCAAGCACCTATACCAACCTCTCAGCACACTCACACACATATGCTAGGGACACATGCAAGTTCTCGTCTGATTCCGATGTTCTCGTGGTCTTCCTCCGGTGAAACCCTGATCTCTGTGCACACTCAGATCGTCTACCCCCCTAGACGTTCCTCTGACAGGGGTAGCCCGGCGTAGCTCTCTCTTGTTTTGTGTTTTTTTAGGTCATAGGGTGATGTAAAACCATGTTGGTTCACAAGTTGGGGCACTATCCTACCCGGTTTCACCTAAACGGGGAGATTCCCCCCTTATACGGGTACGAAACCTTCGCCTCTAGGTTAGAGCGAATGCATGCGAGGGGGGACACATGCAAGCACCTATACCAACCTCTCACCACACTCACACACATATGCTAGGGACAAATGCAAGTTCTCGTCTGATTCCGATGTTCTCGTGGTCTTCCTCCGGCGAAACCTTGATCTCTGTGCACACTCGGATCGCCTAACCCCTAGACGTTCCTCTGACAGGGGTAGCCCGGCGTAGCTCTCTCTTGTTTTGTGTTTGTTTAGGTCATAGGGTGATGTAAAACCATGTTGGTTCACAAGTTGGGGCACTATCCTACCCGGTTTCACCTAAACGGGAAGATTCCCCCCTTATACGGGTACGGAACCTTCGCCTCTAGGTTAGAGAGCATGCATGCGATGGGGGACACATGCAAGCACCTATACCAACCTCTCACCACACTCACACACATATGCTAGGGACACATGCAAGTTCTCGTCTGATTCCGATGTTCTCGTGGTCTTCCTCCGGCGAAACCCTGATCTCTGTGCACACTCGGATCGTCTACCCCCTAGACGTTCCTCTGACAGGGGTAGCCCGACGTATCTCTCTCATGTTTTGTGTTTGTTTAGGTCATAGGGTGATGTAAAACCATGTTGGTTCACAAGTTGGGGCACTATCCTACCCGGTTTCACCTAAACGGGGAGATTCCCCCCTTATATGGGTACGGAACCTTCGCCTCAAGGTTAGAGCGCATGCATGCGAGGGGGGACACATGCAAGCACCTATACCAACCTCTCACCACACTCGCACACATATGCTAGGGACACATGCAAGTTCTCATCTGATTCCGATGTTCTCGTCGTCTTCCTCCGGCGAAACCCTGATTTCTGTGCACACTCTGATCGTCTACCCCCTAGACGTTCCTCTGACAGGGGTATCCCGGCGTAGCTCTCTCTTGTTTTGTGTTTGTTTAGGTCATAGGGTGATGTAAAACCATGTTGGTTCACAAGTTGGGGCACTATCCTACCCAGTTTCACCTAAACGGGGAGATTCCCCCCTTATACGGGTACGGAACCTTCGCCTCTAGGTTAGAGCGCATGCGAGGGGGGACACATGCAAGCACCTATACCAACCTCTCACCACACTCACACACATATGCTAGGGACACATGCAAGTTCTCGTCTGATTCCGATGTTCTCGTGGTCTTCCTCCGGCGAAACACTGATCTCTGTGCACACTCGGATCGTCTACCCCCTAGACGTTCCTCTGACAGGGGTAGCCCGGCGTATCTCTCTCTTGTTTTGTGTTTGTTTAGGTCATAGGCTGATGTAAAACCATGTTGGTTCACAAGTTGGGGCACTATCCTACCCGGTTTCACCTAAACGGGGAGATTCCCCCCTTATACGGGTACGGAACCTTCGCCTCTAGTTAGAGCGCATGCATGCGAGGGGGGACACATGCAAGCACCTATACCAACCTCTCACCACACTCACACACATATGCTAGGGACACATGCAAGTTCTCGTCTAATTCCGATGTTCTCGTGGTCTTCCTCCGGCGAAACCCTGATATCTGTGCACACTCGGATCGTCTACCCCCCTAGACATTCCTCTGACAGGGGTAGCCCGGCATAGATCTCTCTTGTTTTATGTTTGTTTAGGTCATAGGGTGATGTAAAACCATGTTGGTTCACAAGTTGGGGCACTATCCTACCCGGTTTCACCTAAACGGGGAGATTCCCCCCTTATACGGGTACGGAACCTTCGCCTCTAGGTTAGAGCGCATGCATGCGAGGGGGGACACATGCAAGCACCTATACCAACCTCTCACCACACTCACACACATATGCTAGGGACACATACAAGTTCTCGTCTGATTCCGATGTTCTCGTGGTCTTCCTCCGGCGAAACCCTGATCTCTGTACACACTCGGATCGTCTACCCCCTAGATGTTCCTCTGACAGGGGTAGCCCGGCGTATCTCTCTCTTGTTTTGTGTTTGTTTAGGTCATAGGGTGATGTAAAACCATGTTGGTTCACAAGTTGGGGCACTATCCTACCCGGTTTCACCTAAACGGGGAGATTCCCCCTTATACGGGTACGAAACCTTCGCCTCTAGGTTAGAGCGCATGCATGCGAGGGGGGACACATGCAAGCACCTATACCAACCTCTCACCACACTCACACACATATGCTAGGGACACATGCAAGTTCTCGTCTGATTCCGATGTTCTCGTGGTCTTCCTCCGGCGAAACCCTGATCTCTGTGCACACTCGGATCGTCTACCCCCTAGACGTTCCTCTGACAGGGGTAGCCCGGCGTAGCTCTCTCTTGTTTTGTGTTTGTTTAGGTCATAGGGTGATGTAAAACCATGTTGGTTCACAAGTTGGGGCACTGTCCTACCCGGTTTCACCTAAACGGGGAGATTCCCCCTTATACGGGTACGGAACCTTCACCTCTAGGTTAGAGCGCATGCATGCGAGGGGGGACACATGCAAGCACCTATACCAACCTCTCACCACACTCACACACATATGCTAGGGACAAATGCAAGTTCGCGTCTGATTCCGATGTTCTCGTGGTCCTCCTCCGGCGAAACCCTGATCTCTGTGCACACTCGGATCGTCTACCCCCTAGACGTTCCTCTGACAGGGGTAGCCCGGCGTAGCTCTCTCTTGTTTTGTATTTGTTTAGGTCATAGGGTGATGTAAAACCATGTTGGTTCACAAGTTGGGGCACCATCCTACCCGGTTTCACCTAAACGGGGAGATTCCCCCTTATACGGGTACGGAACCTTCGCGTCTAGGTTAGAGCGCATGCATGCGAGGGGGGACACATGCAAGCACCTATACCAACCTCTCACCACACTCACACACATATGCTAGGGACAAATGCAAGTTCGCGTGTGATTCCGATGTTCTCGTGGTCTTCCTCCGGCGAAACCCTGATCTCTATGCACACTCGGATCGTCTACCCCCGTAGACGTTCCTCTGACAGGGGTAGCCCGGCGTAGCTCTCTCTTCTTTTTGTATTTGTTTAGGTCATAGGGTGATGTAAAACCATGTTGGTTCACAAGTTGGGGCACTATCCTACCCGGTTTCACCTAAACGGGGAGATTCCCCCTTATACGGGTACGGAACCTTCGCCTCTAGGTTAGAGCGCATGCATGCGAGGGGGGACACATTCAAGCACCTATACCAACCTCTCACCACACTCACACACATATGCTAGGGACACATGCAAGTTCTCGTCTGATTCCGATGTTCTCGTGGTCTTCCTCCGGCGAAACCCTGATCTCAGTGCACACTCAGATCGTCTACCCCCCTAGACGTTCCTCTGACAGGGGTAGCCCGGCGTAGCTCTCTCTTGTTTTGTGTTTTTTAGGTCATAGGGTGATGTAAAACCATGTTGGTTCACAAGTTGGGGCACTATCCTACCCGGTTTCACCTAAACGGGGAGATTCCCCCCTTATACGGGTACGGAACCTTCGCCTCTAGGTTAGAGCGAATGCATGCGAGGGGGACACATGCAAGCACCTATACCAACCTCTCACCACACTCACACACATATGCTAGGGACAAATGCAAGTTCTCGTCTGATTCCGATGTTCTCGTGGTCTTCCTCCGGCGAAACCTTGATCTCTGTGCACACTCGGATCGCCTAACCCCTAGACGTTCCTCTGACAGGGGTAGCCCGGCGTAGCTCTCTCTTGTTTTGTGTTTGTTTAGGTCATAGGGTGATGTAAAACCATGTTGGTTCACAAGTTGGGGCACTATCCTACCCGGTTTCACCTAAACGGGAAGATTCCCCCCTTATACGGGTACGGAACCTTCGCCTCTAGGTTAGAGAGCATGCATGCGAGGGGGGACACATGCAAGAACCTATACCAACATCTCACCACACTCACACACATATGCTAGGGACACATGCAAGTTCTCGTCTGATTCCGATGTTCTCGTGGTCTTCCTCCGGCGAAACCCTGATCTCTGTGCACACTCGGATCGTCTAACCCCTATACGTTCCTCTGACAGGGGTAGCCCGGCGTAGCTCTCTCTTCTTTTGTGTTTGTTTAGGTCATAGGGTGATGTAAAACCATGTTGGTTCACAAGTTGGGGCACTATCCTACCCGGTTTCACCTAAACGGGAAGATTCCCCCCTTATACGGGTACGGAACCTTCGCCTCTAGGTTAGAGCGCATGCATGCGAGGGGGGACACATGCAAGCACCTATACCAACCTCTCACCACACTCACACACATATGCTAGGGACACATGCAAGTTCTCGTCTGATTCCGATGTTCTCGTGGTCTTCCTCCGGCGAAACCCTGATCTCTCTGCACACTCGGATCGTCTACCCCCTAGACGTTCCTCTGACAGGGGTAGCCCGGCGTATCTCTCTCTTGTTTTGTCTTTGTTTAGGTCATAGGGTGATGTAAAACCATGTTGGTTCACAAGTTGGGGCATTATCCTACCCGGTTTCACCTAAACGGGGAGATTCCCCCCTTATCTGGGTACGGAACCTTCGCCTCAAGGTTAGAGCGCATGCATGCGAGGGGGGACACATGCAAGCACCTATACCAACCTCTCACCACACTCACACACATATGCTAGGGAAACATGCAAGTTCTCATCTGATTCCGATGTTCTCATCGTCTTCCTCCGGCGAAACCCTGATTTCTGTGCACACTCTGATCGTCTACCCCCTAGACGTTCCTCTGACAGGGGTAGCCCGGCGTAGCTCTCTCTTTTTTTGTGTTTGTTTAGGTCATAGGGTGATGTAAAACCATGTTGGTTCACAAGTTGGGGCACTATCCTACCCAGTTTCACCTAAACGGGGAGATTCCCCCCTTATACGGGTACGGAACCTTCGCCTCTAGGTTAGAGCGCATGCGAGGGGGGACACATGCAAGCACCTATACCAACCTCTCACCACACTCACACACATATGCTAGGGACACATGCAAGTTCTCTTCTGATTCCGATGTTCTCGTGGTCTTCCTCCGGCGAAACACTGATCTCTGTGCACACTCGGATCGTCTACCCCCCTAGACGTTCCTCTGACAGGGGTAGCCCGGCGTATCTCTCTCTTGTTTTGTGTTTGTTTAGGTCATAGGCTGATGTAAAACCATGTTGGTTCACAAGTTGGGGCACTATCCTACCCGGTTTCACCTAAACGGGGAGATCCCCCCCTTATACGGGTACGGAACCTTCGCCTCTAGGTTAGAGCGCATGCATGCGAGGGGGGACACATGCAAGCACCTATACCAACCTCTCACCACACTCACACACATATGCTAGGGACACATGCAAGTTCTCGTCTAATTCCGATGTTCTCGTGGTCTTCCTCCGGCGAAACCCTGATCTCTGTGCACACTCGGATCGTCTACCCCCCTAGACGTTCCTCTGACAGGGGTAGCCCGGCGTAGATCTCTATTGTTTTATGTTTGTTTAGGTCATAGGGTGATGTAAAACCATGTTGGTTCACAAGTTGGGGCACTATCCTACCCGGTTTCACCTAAACGGGGAGATTCCCCCTTATACGGGTACGGAACCTTCGCCTCTAGGTTAGAGCGCAAGCAAGCGAGGGGTGACACATGCAAGCACCTATACCAACCTCTCACCACACTCACACACATATGCTAGGGACACATGCAAGTTCTCGTCTGATTCCGATGTTCTCGTGGTCTTCCTCCTGCGAAACCATGATCTCTGTGCACACTCGGATCGTCTACCCCCCTAGACGTTCCTCTGACAGGGGTAGCCCGGCGTATCTCTCTCTTTTTTTGTGTTTGTTTAGGTCATAGGCTGATGTAAAACCATGTTGGTTCACAAGTTGGGGCACTATCCTACCCGGTTTCACCTAAACGGGGAGATCCCCCCCTTATACGGGTACGGAACCTTCGCCTCTAGGTTAGAGCGCATGCATGCGAGGGGGGACACATGCAAGCACCTATACCAACCTCTCACCACACTCACACACATATGCTAGGGACACATGCAAGTTCTTGTCTAATTCCGATGTTCTCGTGGTCTTCCTCCGGCGAAACCCTGATCTCTGTGCACACTCGGATCGTCTACCCCCCTAGACGTTCCTCTGACAGGGGTAGCCCGGCGTAGATCTCTATTGTTTTATGTTTGTTTAGGTCATAGGGTGATGTAAAACCATGTTGGTTCACAAGTTGGGGCACTATCCTACCCGGTTTCACCTAAACGGGGAGATTCCCCCTTATACGGGTACGGAACCTTCGCCTCTAGGTTAGAGCGCAAGCAAGCGAGGGGTGAAACATGCAAGCACCTATACCAACCTCTCACCACACTCACACACATATGCTAGGGACACATGCAAGTTCTCGTCTGATTCCGATGTTCTCGTGGTCTTCCTCCTGCGAAACCATGATCTCTGTGCACACTCAGATCGTCTACCCCCCTAGACGTTCCTCTAACAGGGGTAGCCCGACGGAGCTCTCTCTCGTTTTGTGTTTTTTTAGGTCATAGGGTGATGTAAAACCATGTTGGTTCACAAGTTGGGGCACTATCCTACCCGATTTCACCTAAACGGGGAGATTCCCCCTTATACGGGTACGGAACCTTCGCCTCTAGGTTAGAGCGAATGCATGCGAGGGGGGACACATGCAAGCACCTATACCAACCTCTCACCACACTCACACACATATGCTAGGGACAAATGCAAGTTCTCGTCTGATTCCGATGTTCTCGTGGTCTTCCTCCGGCGAAACCCTGATCTCTGTGCACACTCGGATCGTCTAACCCCTAGACGTTCCTCTGACAGGGGTAGCCCGGCGTAGCTCTCTCTTCTTTTGTGTTTGTTTAGGTCATAGCGTGATGTAAAACCATGTTGGTTCACAAGTTGGGGCACCATCCTACCCGGTTTCACCTAAACGGGAAGATTCCCCCCTTATACGGGTACGGAACCTTCGCCTCTAGGTTAGAGCGCAAGCATGCGAGGGGTGACACATGCAAGCACCTATACCGACCTCTCACCACACTCACACACATATGCTAGGGACACATGCAAGTTCTCGTCTGATTCCGATGTTCTCGTGGTCTTCCTCCTGCGAAACCATGATCTCTGTGCACACTCAGATCGTCTACCCCCCTAGACGTTCCTCTGACAGGGGTAGCCCGACGGAGCTCTCTCTTGTTTTGTGTTTTTTTAGGTCATAGGGTGATGTAAAACCATGTTGGTTCACAAGTTGGGGCACTATCCTACCCGATTTCACCTAAACGGGGAGATTCCCCCTTATACGGGTACGGAACCTTCGCCTCTAGGTTAGAGCGAATGCATGCGAGGGGGGACACATGCAAGCACCTATACCAACCTCTCACCACACTCACACACATATGCTAGGGACAAATGCAAGTTCTCGTCTGATTCCGATGTTCTCGTGGTCTTCCTCCGGCGAAACCCTGATCTCTGTGCACACTCGGATCGTCTAACCCCTAGACGTTCCTCTTACAGGGGTAGCCCGGCGTAGCTCTCTCTTCTTTTGTGTTTGTTTAGGTCATAGGGTGATGTAAAACCATGTTGGTTCACAAGTTGGGGCACCATCCTACCCGGTTTCACCTAAACGGGAAGATTCCCCCCTTATACGGGTACGGAACCTTCGCCTCTAGGTTAGAGCGCATGCATGCGAGGGGGGACACATGCAAGCACCTATACCAACCTCTCACCACACTCACACACATATGCTAGGGACACATACAAGTTCTCGTCTGATTCCGATGTTCTCGTGGTCTTCCTCCGGCGAAACCCTGATCTCTGTGCACACTCGGATCGTCTACCCCCTAGATGTTCCTCTGACAGGGGTAGCCCGGCGTATCTCTCTCTTGTTTTGTGTTTGTTTAGGTCATAGGGTGATGTAAAACCATGTTGGTTCACAAGTTGGGGCACTATCCTACCCGGTTTCACCTAAACGGGGAGATTCCCCCTTATACGGGTACGAAACCTTCGCCTCTAGGTTAGAGCGCATGCATGCGAGGGGGGACACATGCAAGCACCTATACCAACCTCTCACCACACTCACACACATATGCTAGGGACACATGCAAGTTCTCGTCTGATTCCGATGTTCTCGTGGTCTTCCTCCGGCGAAACCCTGATCTCTGTGCACACTCGGATCGTCTACCCCCTAGACGTTCCTCTGACAGGGGTAGCCCGGCGTAGCTCTCTCTTGTTTTGTGTTTGTTTAGGTCATAGGGTGATGTAAAACCATGTTGGTTCACAAGTTGGGGCACTGTCCTACCCGGTTTCACCTAAACGGGGAGATTCCCCCTTATACGGGTACGGAACCTTCACCTCTAGGTTAGAGCGCATGCTTGCGAGGGGGGACACATGCAAGCACCTATACCAACCTCTCACCACACTCACACACATATGCTAGGGACAAATGCAAGTTCGCGTCTGATTCCGATGTTCTCGTGGTCCTCCTCCGGCGAAACCCTGATCTCTGTGCACACTCGGATCGTCTACCCCCTAGACGTTCCTCTGACAGGGGTAGCCCGGCGTAGCTCTCTCTTGTTTTGTATTTGTTTAGGTCATAGGGTGATGTAAAACCATGTTGGTTCACAAGTTGGGGCACCATCCTACCCGGTTTCACCTAAACGGGGAGATTCCCCCTTATACGGGTACGGAACCTTCGCGTCTAGGTTAGAGCGCATGCATGCGAGGGGGGACACATGCAAGCACCTATACCAACCTCTCACCACACTCACACACATATGCTAGGGACAAATGCAAGTTCGCGTGTGATTCCGATGTTCTCGTGGTCTTCCTCCGGCGAAACCCTGATCTCTATGCACACTCGGATCGTCTACCCCCGTAGACGTTCCTCTGACAGGGGTAGCCCGGCGTAGCTCTCTCTTGTTTTGTATTTGTTTAGGTCATAGGGTGATGTAAAACCATGTTGGTTCACAAGTTGGGGCACTATCCTACCCGGTTTCACCTAAACGGGGAGATTCCCCCTTATACGGGTACGGAACCTTCGCCTCTAGGTTAGAGCGCATGCATGCGAGGGGGGACACATGCAAGCACCTATACCAACCTCTCACCACACTCACACACATATGCTAGGGACACATGCAAGTTCTCGTCTGATTCCGATGTTCTCGTGGTCTTCCTCCGGCGAAACCCTGATCTCAGTGCACACTCAGATCGTCTACCCCCCTAGACGTTCCTCTGACAGGGGTAGCCCGGCGTAGCTCTCTCTTGTTTTGTGTTTTTTAGGTCATAGGGTGATGTAAAACCATGTTGGTTCACAAGTTGGGGCACTATCCTACCCGGTTTCACCTAAACGGGGAGATTCCCCCCTTATACGGGTACGGAACCTTCGCCTCTAGGTTAGAGCGAATGCATGCGAGGGGGACACATGCAAGCACCTATACCAACCTCTCACCACACTCACACACATATGCTAGGGACAAATGCAAGTTCTCGTCTGATTCCGATGTTCTCGTGGTCTTCCTCCGGCGAAACCTTGATCTCTGTGCACACTCGGATCGCCTAACCCCTAGACGTTCCTCTGACAGGGGTAGCCCGGCGTAGCTCTCTCTTGTTTTGTGTTTGTTTAGGTCATAGGGTGATGTAAAACCATGTTGGTTCACAAGTTGGGGCACTATCCTACCCGGTTTCACCTAAACGGGAAGATTCCCCCCTTATACGGGTACGGAACCTTCGCCTCTAGGTTAGAGAGCATGCATGCGAGGGGGGACACATGCAAGAACCTATACCAACATCTCACCACACTCACACACATATGCTAGGGACACATGCAAGTTCTCGTCTGATTCCGATGTTCTCGTGGTCTTCCTCCGGCGAAACCCTGATCTCTGTGCACACTCGGATCGTCTAACCCCTAGACGTTCCTCTGACAGGGGTAGCCCGGCGTAGCTCTCTCTTCTTTTGTGTTTGTTTAGGTCATAGGGTGATGTAAAACCATGTTGGTTCACAAGTTGGGGCACTATCCTACCCGGTTTCACCTAAACGGGAAGATTCCCCCCTTATACGGGTACGGAACCTTCGCCTCTAGGTTAGAGCGCATGCATGCGAGGGGGGACACATGCAAGCACCTATACCAACCTCTCACCACACTCACACACATATGCTAGGGACACATGCAAGTTCTCGTCTGATTCCGATGTTCTCGTGGTCTTCCTCCGGCGAAACCCTGATCTCTCTGCACACTCGGATCGTCTACCCCCTAGACGTTCCTCTGACAGGGGTAGCCCGGCGTATCTCTCTCTTGTTTTGTGTTTGTTTAGGTCATAGGGTGATGTAAAACCATGTTGGTTCACAAGTTGGGGCACTATCCTACCCGGTTTCACCTAAACGGGGAGATTCCCCCCTTATCTGGGTACGGAACCTTCGCCTCAAGGTTAGAGCGCATGCATGCGAGGGGGGACACATGCAAGCACCTATACCAACCTCTCACCACACTCACACACATATGCTAGGGACACATGCAAGTTCTCATCTGATTCCGATGTTCTCATCGTCTTCCTTCGGCGAAACCCTGATTTCTGTGCACACTCTGATCGTCTACCCCCTAGACGTTCCTCTGACAGGGGTAGCCCGGCGTAGCTCTCTCTTTTTTTGTGTTTGTTTAGGTCATAGGGTGATGTAAAACCATGTTGGTTCACAAGTTGGGGCACTATCCTACCCAGTTTCACCTAAACGGGGAGATTCCCCCCTTATACGGGTACGGAACCTTCGCCTCTAGGTTAGAGCGCATGCGAGGGGGGACACATGCAAGCACCTATACCAACCTCTCACCACACTCACACACATATGCTAGGGACACATGCAAGTTCTCTTCTGATTCCGATGTTCTCGTGGTCTTCCTCCGGCGAAACACTGATCTCTGTGCACACTCGGATCGTCTACCCCCCTAGACGTTCCTCTGACAGGGGTAGCCCGGCGTATCTCTCTCTTGTTTTGTGTTTGTTTAGGTCATAGGCTGATGTAAAACCATGTTGGTTCACAAGTTGGGGCACTATCCTACCCGGTTTCACCTAAACGGGGAGATCCCCCCCTTATACGGGTACGGAACCTTCGCCTCTAGGTTAGAGCGCATGCATGCGAGGGGGGACACATGCAAGCACCTATACCAACCTCTCACCACACTCACACACATATGCTAGGGACACATGCAAGTTCTCGTCTAATTCCGATGTTCTCGTGGTCTTCCTCCGGCGAAACCCTGATCTCTGTGCACACTCGGATCGTCTACCCCCCTAGACGTTCCTCTGACAGGGGTAGCCCGGCGTAGATCTCTATTGTTTTATGTTTGTTTAGGTCATAGGGTGATGTAAAACCATGTTGGTTCACAAGTTGGGGCACTATCCTACCCGGTTTCACCTAAACGGGGAGATTCCCCCTTATACGGGTACGGAACCTTCGCCTCTAGGTTAGAGCGCAAGCAAGCGAGGGGTGACACATGCAAGCACCTATACCAACCTCTCACCACACTCACACACATATGTTAGGGACACATGCAAGTTCTCGTCTGATTCCGATGTTCTCGTGGTCTTCCTCCTGCGAAACCATGATCTCTGTGCACACTCGGATCGTCTACCCACCTAGACGTTCCTCTGACAGGGGTAGCCCGGCGTATCTCTCTCTTTTTTTGTGTTTGTTTAGGTCATAGGCTGATGTAAAACCATGTTGGTTCACAAGTTGGGGCACTATCCTACCCGGTTTCACCTAAACGGGGAGATCCCCCCCTTATACGGGTACGGAACCTTCGCCTCTAGGTTAGAGCGCATGCATGCGAGGGGGGACACATGCAAGCACCTATACCAACCTCTCACCACACTCACACACATATGCTAGGGACACATGAAAGTTCTCGTCTAATTCCGATGTTCTCGTGGTCTTCCTCCGGCGAAACCCTGATCTCTGTGCACACTCGGATCGTCTACCCCCCTAGACGTTCCTCTGACAGGGGTAGCCCGGCGTAGATCTCTATTGTTTTATGTTTGTTTAGGTCATAGGGTGATGTAAAACCATGTTGGTTCACAAGTTGGGGCACTATCCTACCCGGTTTCACCTAAACGGGGAGATTCCCCCTTATACGGGTACGGAACCTTCGCCTCTAGGTTAGAGCGCAAGCAAGCGAGGGGTGAAACATGCAAGCACCTATACCAACCTCTCACCACACTCACACACATATGCTAGGGACACATGCAAGTTCTCGTCTGATTCCGATGTTCTCGTGGTCTTCCTCCTGCGAAACCATGATCTCTGTGCACACTCAGATCGTCTACCCCCCTAGACGTTCCTCTGACAGGGGTAGCCCGACGGAGCTCTCTCTCGTTTTGTGTTTTTTTAGGTCATAGGGTGATGTAAAACCATGTTGGTTCACAAGTTGGGGCACTATCCTACCCGATTTCACCTAAACGGGGAGATTCCCCCTTATACGGGTACGGAACCTTCGCCTCTAGGTTAGAGCGAATGCATGCGAGGGGGGACACATGCAAGCACCTATACCAACCTCTCACCACACTCACACACATATGCTAGGGACAAATGCAAGTTCTCGTCTGATTCCGATGTTCTCGTGGTCTTCCTCCGGCGAAACCCTGATCTCTGTGCACACTCGGATCGTCTAACCCCTAGACGTTCCTCTGACAGGGGTAGCCCGGCGTAGCTCTCTCTTCTTTTGTGTTTGTTTAGGTCATAGGGTGATGTAAAACCATGTTGGTTCACAAGTTGGGGCACCATCCTACCCGGTTTCACCTAAACGGGAAGATTCCCCCCTTATACGGGTACGGAACCTTCGCCTCTAGGTTAGAGCGCAAGCATGCGAGGGGTGACACATGCAAGCACCTATACCGACCTCTCACCACACTCACACACATATGCTAGGGACACATGCAAGTTCTCGTCTGATTCCGATGTTCTCGTGGTCTTCCTCCTGCGAAACCATGATCTCTGTGCACACTCAGATCGTCTACCCCCCTAGACGTTCCTCTGACAGGGGTAGCCCGACGGAGCTCTCTCTTGTTTTGTGTTTTTTTAGGTCATAGGGTGATGTAAAACCATGTTGGTTCACAAGTTGGGGCACTATCCTACCCGATTTCACCTAAACGGGGAGATTCCCCCTTATACGGGTACGGAACCTTCGCCTCTAGGTTAGAGCGAATGCATGCGAGGGGGGACACATGAAAGCACCTATACCAACCTCTCACCACACTCACACACATATGCTAGGGACAAATGCAAGTTCTCGTCTGATTCCGATGTTCTCGTGGTCTTCCTCCGGCGAAACCCTGATCTCTGTGCACACTCGGATCGTCTAACCCCTAGACGTTCCTCTGACAGGGGTAGCCCGGCGTAGCTCTCTCTTCTTTTGTGTTTGTTTAGGTCATAGGGTGATGTAAAACCATGTTGGTTCACAAGTTGGGGCACCATCCTACCCGGTTTCACCTAAACGGGAAGATTCCCCCCTTATACGGGTACGGAACCTTCGCCTCTAGGTTAGAGCGCATGCATGCGAGGGGGTACACATGCAAGCACCTATACCAACCTATCACCACACTCACACACATATGCTAGGGACACATGCAAGTTCTCGTCTGATTCCGATGTTCTCGTGGTCTTCCTCCGGCGAAACCCTGATCTCTGTGCACACTCGGATCGTCTACCCCCTAGACGTTCCTCTGACAGGGGTAGCCCGGCGTAGCTCTATCTTGTTTTGTGTTTGTTTAGGTCATAGGGTGATGTAAAACCATGTTGGTTCACAAGTTGGGGCACTGTCCTACCCGGTTTCACCTAAACGGGGAGATTCCCCCTTATACGGGTACGGAACCTTCGCCTCTAGGTTAGAGCGCATGCATGCGAGGGGGGACACATGCAAGCACCTATACCAACCTCTCACCACACTCACACACATATGCTAGGGACACATGCAAGTTCTCGTCTGATTCCGATGTTCTCGTGGTCTTCCTCCGGCGAAACCCTGATCTCTATGCACACTCAGATTGTCTACCCCCCTAGACGTTCCTCTGACAGGGGTAGCCCGGCGTATCTCTCTCTTGTTTTTTGTTTGTTTAGGTCATAGGGTGATGTAAAACCATGTTGGTTCACAAGTTGGGGCACTATCCTACCCGGTTTCACCTAAACGGGGAGATTCCCCCCTTATACGGGTACGGAACCTTCGCCTCTAGGTTAGAGCGCATGCATGCGAGGGGGGACACATGCAAGCACCTATACCAACCTCTCACCACACTCACACACATATGCTAGGGACACATGCAAGTTCTCGTCTGATTCCGATGTTCTCGTGGTCTTCCTCCGGCGAAACCCTGATCTCTGTGCACACTCGGATCGTCTACCCCCTAGACGTTCCTCTGACAGGGGTAGCCCGGCGTAGCTCTCTCTTGTTTTGTGTTTGTTTAGGTCATAGGGTGATGTAAAACCATGTTGGTTCACAAGTTGGGGCACTGTCCTACCCGGTTTCACCTAAACGGGGAGATTCCCCCTTATACGGGTACGGAACCTTCGCCTCTAGGTTAGAGCGCATGCATGCGAGGGGGGACACATGCAAGCACCTATACCAACCTCTCACCACACTCACACACATATGCTAGGGACACATGCAAGTTCTCGTCTGATTCCGATGTTCTCGTGGTCTTCCTCCGGCGAAACACTGATCTCTGTGCACACTCGGATCGTCTACCCCCTAGACGTTCCTCTGACAGGGGTAGCCCGGCGTATCTCTCTCTTATTTTGTGTTTGTTTAGGTCATAGGCTGATGTAAAACCATGTTGGTTCACAAGTTGGGGCACTATCCTACCCGGTTTCACCTAAACGGGGAGATCCCCCCTTATACGGGTACAGAACCGTCGCCTCTAGGTTAGAGCGCATGCATGCGAGGGGGGACACATGCAAGCACCTATACCAACCTCTCACCACACTCACATACATATGCTAGGGACACATGCAAGTTCTCGTCTGATTCCGATGTTCTCGTGGTCTTCCTCCGGCGAAACCCTGATCTCTATGCACACTCAGATCGTCTACCCCCCTAGACGTTCCTCTGACAGGGGTAGCCCGGCGTAGATCTCTCTTGTTTTGTGTTTGTTTAGGTCATAGGGTGATGTAAAACCATGTTGGTTCACAAGTTGGGGAACTATCCTACCCGGTTTCACCTAAACGGGGAGATTCCCCCTTATACGGGTACGGAACCTTCGCCTCTAGGTTAGAGCGCATGCATGTGAGGGGGGACACAGGCAAGCACCTATACCAACCTCTCACCACACTCACACACATATGCTAGGGACACATGCAAGTTCTCGTCTGATTCCGATGTTCTCTGGTCTTCCTCCGGCGAAACCCTGATCTCTGTGCACACTCGGATCGTCTACCCCCTAGACGTTCCTCTGACAGGGGTAGCCCGGCGTAGCTCTCTCTTGTTTTGTGTTTGTTTAGGTCATAGGGTGATGTAAAACCATGTTGGTTCACAAGTTGGGGCACTGTCCTACCCGGTTTCACCTAAACGGGGAGATTCCCCCTTATACGGGTACGGAACCTTCGCCTCTAGGTTAGAGCGCATGCATGCGAGGGGGGACACATGCAAGCACCTATACCAACCTCTCACCACACTCACACACATATGCTAGGGACACATGCAAGTTCTCGTCTGATTCCGATGTTCTCGTGGTCTTCCTCCGGCGAAACCCTGATCTCCTTGCACACTCGGATCATCTACCCCCTAGACGTTCCTCTGACAGGGGTAGCCCGGCGTAGCTCTCTCTTGTTTTGTGTTTGTTTAGGTCATAGGGTGATGTAAAACCATGTTGGTTCACAAGTTGGGGCACTGTCCTACCCGGTTTCACCTAAACGGGGAGATTCCCCCTTATACGGGTACGGAACCTTCGCCTCTAGGTTAGAGCGCATGCATGCGAGGGGGACACAAGCAAGCACCTATACCAACCTCTCACCACACTCACACACATATGCTAGGGACACATGCAAGTTCTCGTCTGATTCCGATGTTCTCGTGGTCTTCCTCCGGCGAAACCCTGATCTCTATGCACACTCAGATCGTCTACCCCCCTAGACGTTCCTCTGACAGGGGTAGCCCGGCGTAGCTCTCTCTTGTTTTTTGTTTGTTTAGGTCATAGGGTGATGTAAAACCATGTTGGTTCACAAGTTGGGGCACTATCCTACCCGGTTTCACCTAAACGGGGAGATTCCCCCCTTATACGGGTACGGAACCTTCGCCTCTAGGTTAGAGCGCATGCATGCGAGGGGGGACACATGCAAGCACCTATACCAACCTCTCACCACACTCACACACATATGCTAGGGACACATGCAAGTTCTCGTCTGATTCCGATGTTCTCGTGGTCTTCCTCCGGCGAAACCCTGATCTCTGTGCACACTCGGATCGTCTACCCCCTAGACGTTCCTCTGACAGGGGTAGCCCGGCGTAGCTCTCTCTTGTTTTGTGTTTGTTTAGGTCATAGGGTGATGTAAAACCATGTTGGTTCACAAGTTGGGGCACTGTCCTACCCGGTTTCACCTAAACGGGGAGATTCCCCCTTATACGGGTACGGAACCTTCGCCTCTAGGTTAGAGCGCATGCATGCGAGGGGGGACACATGCAAGCACCTATACCAACCTCTCACCACACTCACACACATATGCTAGGGACACATGCAAGTTCTCGTCTGATCCTGATGTTCTCGTGGTCTTCCTCCGGCGAAACCCTGATCTCTATGCACACTCAGATCGTCTACCCCCTAGACGTTCCTTTGACAGGGGTAGCCCGGCGTAGCTCTCTCTTGTTTTGTGTTTGTTTAGGTCATAGGGTGATGTAAAACCATGTTGGTTCACAAGTTGTGGCACTATCCTACCCGGTTTCACCTAAACGGGGAGATTCCCCCCTTATACGGGTACGGAACCTTCGCCTCTAGGTTAGAGCGCATGCATGATTGATGGTATTACAGGTCTGAGTTAGAAATCTACAAAATAGAAGCGCACATGTACACATCCAACATACCACCAAAAATTGAGTTCAGATTTATCCTTTCCCCAAGCCTTTACCTGTATCATATTGGATTAAAGAGAAGGAGGAAATTCATGTTGAGATTGATACGTCAAGATCCGTAAGTAAATCCTTGTGTTGGTTCAGAATTCCAACTGCACAACGATCCTCATGGGCGGTGGTAGTCCTCGGTGACGTGCAGACTCCTATCTTGTGCTCCTCGGTGTGACGTGCACCAACGTCAGACAGTGCTACAAAGCGAGCGGCATGAGAGGTGAGCGAGTACTAAGGCAGGGGATGCACGTGACGGGATTCATCCGCGGCGGCAGGAAGACGATGGACGGCCACAGGACACTGCGCCAGGACGACGTTAGGCAAGGGCTGCTGAGAAAAAAATTAAGGGAGGAAATCCTACAAGGTTAGTTTATGGATGGCGGGCTCGGCTGCACTGATCACCTGGACGACAGAGGCCGGGTCGCCTGGCGTCACAGACGGGGTCGGCGGCGTCTCTGGCGGCGTCAGAGGCGTAATTGGCGGCGTCGGACAAAGCTGCGTGAGACGGCGTCGGACTGAGCGGCCGGCGTGAGGCGGACAAAGAGGTCGTGAGATGGCGTCGGACGGAGCGGCGTGAGGCGCGGAGACGTGCAGGTTGGTGGCGGAGCAGTGCGGCCGGGACGTGCGTTGAGGCGCCGGCGCTGGGGAGTTGCTCTGTGAGAGGTTCCCGGGATTTCCGTGGATGTGGCCGTTTTTTTAGACGAAGGACGCGGGCGTCTAACCAATGTTTTAGTGTCAATCTAAACCGGTGGATTAGATGATTGGATGGTCTAGATGGTTTGGATTTTTATATTAGTGTAGATGTATATGTAGATGTAGATGTACTCTCTCTGTCCTGAAATATCCTGCATTTTGGGTTTAGTTAAGGTCAAACTTTTATGTACACCTATAATACAACATAAGTACCATTAGAATCGTCATAAGATATATTTTCATAATATATACATTCGGTTCTATAGATGTTTATAGTTTTTTCTATATATTCTACCAAACTTTATAAAGTTTGACTTTCACTAAATCCAGAATGCAGGATATTTTAGTACAGAGGGAGTAGATTACTAATCACCGATCTAACGAGAGCAAACGCGGCGTGGTTCATCTTCCCGTGGCGTGTGTTGCTGGCCCGATAAGTGCCGTACGTGGGACCGGACCTAATGATCGGTCGGTCCGATAAGCTTCATCTCTGCGTTGGGTTTTGCAGATTGAGCAGCATTAGATCGATCTAATGCCATGTTACGATGCCGTCCGGGGCAAGAGTACGTGCGTGCATATATACGGCATGATGTAATGAAACTGATGACGTTGTTCGTTACCTTCTTGGATGCGGCTGCCGCGTAGAGCTCAAGTTTATTGATCTTGGTTCACCGTCCCCGGTGGTAAGTTGTGATTCTTCTGATATCTTTTTGTTTTATTTTTGATCTGCTGAAGATCTTCTTATCACTTTGTATTGGTTTGGGCTGAATGTAGATTTATTTATAAAACGAGACGAATGACTGTTCCGAGAAACAACGCCGACACATTTGTGCAATGAACTCAACGCAAGGTGTAGGGCATATTAAATATAGTCTTGTTTTTAGATTTATATACTCCCTTCATTCTAAAAAGGATATCATAAGTTTGTCAAAATTTAGATAAATCTATAAACTAAATAGTATCTAGATATATTTAAATTTAGACAAAACTAAGACATCCTTTTTAGGACGGATGAAGTATTAAATATAGTCAATGCAACACGAGATGCACAACCATATCTGCACGTGCATAATCAGGCCGTGCAAAACAACAGCACGCGTAGTATTAACTAGGAAACGTGGACATTCTGGTTAGAGTTGGTTACAAATATGTGTTAGTTTAAGGTATATGAAGTGAGAATATATATGAATCAGTGCCATTTGGTGAAGTCAAACTGAGGCAACATATAAACGTTGATACTAAAAAAGGGATACCTATGCTTAGATTGGATTGCTATATTGTAATGTTGCGTGAGGGAATGCCAATGGTTATTTACACTGGGCTGGCTTAGACGGCATTGGCATGCATATCTACGGAACTAATCTAAGCTGCACTAATTCTTGTTGGATTATGCTAGCTAGAACTATATTACATGGTTTTCAGAACTCGCTCGCGAGGTGGTTGCCCTGCTTGTCAGTAGGCATCATCATTGTCTTCTTCATCAGATGAGAGGAGGATCTTCCTCACCGGATGAGAGAAGGAAGGTCTCCCCATTTTCAGTCCCTTGACCCACTACCACTGTAGAGTGTGAAGGTTGAGGCGGAGGGGTCGTCGTATGAAGTAATATCTGCAAGGTTGTTGCCAGGGACCTTCGGCCTCTGCTCTCTGCTCTGTTGTCCGATAATGTCCCCTGTTTGATGCCTTACACAAACAAACAAACATGTCTTTTAGAGGAATAAGCTTATAAAGAGGCCTTGCAAAATATAACAGGAAAACAAATTGAACTTACAGTTAGACAAAACCAAAGATACCTGAAAACTTCGGATTTTCTCGTGACTCTTGATTTACCTTTCCTATCAAACCGTACTTATTCACTGGAAACTTGATTTTTTAAGTGGAATACATGTGTCAAATTTAATCATCTAGAACAATTTCCTGCATTAAGACATGACCAATTCCCTGCAAAGCAGATAGCTTTTCCCCAACCCAAATGAAATGGCCTAACCAAGACATCAATCCCGAAATACATACTTGATATTCATTTACCATTTACTAAGATAACTGTACGTAGATTACTCTTCAATATATATCATGACAAAACAGTTGACTGAATAAGCACCATAGAGTGCCCAATGTTTGGAGAAGTTTAAACACACTCATCAAACAAAATGAACAACACATAATCATAGCAAAGTATATCGAATTCAGCAGCATTAAACGATATGAGTTTAAGTATTACTACATACAATTTTTAAGTAGGTTTGTCTAGGTTGCATGTCTTGAGCACCTAAATTCCATAGAGCCAAATCTTTCCCAAAACTCTAGGCTAATAATGGTTAGATACTTGTAAATCCTGAGAAGCCTAGAGTATAGAAAATTATAGATCCACTCGTACAACGATGGTATTGACATTCAAGGCTGAGCTTTGAATAATTTGGGAGTTTATTACTGAACGCCCATCCACACAATATGTATGCAACCTGACAAACCTGCACGCATGACTCAATAGAGAAATCAAAAGCATGATGACTGAACATCAGAAAAAGTAGATAGAGGACACCTGGCGTAAATAATGCAGGAGAAACATCGGGTGCCATGGGTGACCGGTGACCTCCGTGCTCATCACTCGGATGGTCGTCCTGTAGTTCAGCTGTAATATAAGCAACCACCAAAATAAAATTAGGAAAACCAAAAGGAAAAAATAAGAAAAGGTTGATTGGTTTCCTAGAGGAGCTATTGTGTAATCAGTACTGGTCTAAAGAAGAGCAAAGTGAAAAAAGTTAAATGTAACAGGGATTGATTACCTATGGAGAAGCGCAGGCCGATGATGTTGCTTGAGGTGTGGCAAAGCATGAACGCGCTGACCGAGAACAAATCAGAACGAAGCAAGACGATAATAGCAGGGCGACACATCTTGGCGACGCTGCCGTGGCAAAGGCCGTCCTCATCGTGGCACCGCTCCCCACGCCATCAGCGGCGGCACTCTTCCAGGACCTGTTGCCTCCCTGCTCTCACTGTTTTTGAGACAAATTTTGGTTAGTTCATGGAAAATATGGGTCGATCAAAATACAAAAACAAATTAATCTTGTCATGCACTCTGATCTTGGTAAATTAAGATACCGATTAAGCATCTCCTCAATCAGAGGCAACGGTGGTAATTAAAAAGGAAATAGCTGAGTATAATATAGAGAGAAAATGGGACTATTGCAGAAAAAGAGGTCAGAACGTGAGGCAAAATAAAAGGGACAAAATTATCTCATCTGGTTGTACTACATGCTTGTGCAGCTAGCCAAGTCGGCCATGACCTGAATTTGCAAGCTTCGTTTTGCTGCTGAGTTGGAGAAAATGACGCAAAACTACCACATTTGAGACGATCTTGTTAAAAATCTACCACCTTTGGGTTTTTTGACATATAAAAACAACTTTTGGGGTATGTGTGTGACAGAAAGCTCTAACTGGCCGTTTTTAGGCATCTAACATCATTTCTGGCAGGTGGGGCCCGTTGTCAGTGCTGGCGTGGCACGCACATGACGAAGGGAGGCAACGGCCGTGAAGCGCGCGTCAAAGGGGGTCGTTAGGGCAGCCTGCTCCCTGTCGATTTGAACAGCTACCCCCAGCTCAGTTTCCCCACTCTTCCCCAGCCCGTCGCCGCTGTGTCGCCGCACCGCCGCCGCGTCTTCTCCCCGTCACCGACCGTTGTCGCCATGGTTTCCTGGAGCGGTGGAGAAGAGTCGACGCACTACCGGACCTCGTCTGACGATGTGAGTACTTTACACCTGTAGATCTCCTGCACCTACGTTTTTCGATTTATAGTTGAATTAGATTTGGATTCAGGTGGTTCTTTCTCTAATTTCATCCACGTTTCAACATGTTAGAGTATGAACAACACCTACGATTCCGATTTTTGCGGTTTAGCCGACGATGGGGAGGAGCCTGTGCTCTGCAAGTGTGGATTTGTGGCTGCCAAGTTTGTAGCTTGGGGGGGCTGTAACACTGGAAGGAGGTACCTAGCTTGTGAAGGGCAGCAGGTATGTGAGCATTTCCTAATTAGTATAGATAGTCAGTGTTGGTAATGTCAGTATGTGTTAATTAGTATGTGTTAATTTATAGTCTTCCTTAAATGATGTAGGAAGGAGAGAAGTGTTCATATGTGCATTGGGTTGATCCAGTGTGGCCAGATTCTCTGATGAAAGCAATGGGCAAGCTATGGGATATGTTTGAAGAAGTTAAACAAGGCAGGGTGAATGATGCACTGGACAATGTTGAGAAGAAGTTTGATTTTGAAGACCAAATTAAGAACTTGAACCAAGATTGAAGAAAGCTCACGATGAAGTTGAAAAAGAAGTGAAAGAGAAGCAGGTGACTTTAGCCCTCAAGGCTAAAGCTGAACAAGCTCTCATGGCTGCAAGGGCTGAAATTCAGGAGAAAATGAACACTGAAGCAACAACTGTCAACATGCACAAATATTTGTTGGTGAAGGCAGAGAAAGAAAGGGACAAGTACATGGAGGAGAAGAGGAAGCTGCAATCCATTGTATCAGATTTGTTGAAGGAGAAAGAGGGCTACAGGGTCAAGGTCAAGAAGATAAAGGAGATTGTTGAGCAATGGTTTAATTATGCTTTGAACAATGATTTTATTATGATGTGAGCTATAATATGTAGTGAACAATCTTTGTTGTGGAAATTATCTGAATTATGAGCTTGTTGTGAACAATCTTTGTTGTGGAAATTATCTGAATTATGAGCTTGTTGTGAACAATCTTTGTTGTTGAAATTACTGGCAGCAAAACAACACTCACTTGCTCATTTAGAAGGCAGATAAAATTACTGGCAGCAAAACAACACTCACTTGCTCATCTAGAAGGGCAGATAAAATTACTGGCAGCAAAACAACACTCATTTTCTCCAAAATACCAGTACATAGTCTCATTCACTTAAACAAAGAGGAATATTCAACATACATCTAGAGGTCCAACAGTTTGCACAACAAACACTTAAAATTAGAGGTTCACCAGGTAGCAGAATGACAACAGATGCATTTGCCACAACAATCACACATTTCCCCCATCTAGAGGTCCAACATTTGCATCTCTCCCAGCAGATGCATTTGCCCCAGCATTTAAATAGGACATGAAGCCTCTTTCTTTCCTAGGTGCAACAAAAGATGATCTTGCTGCAGGAGTTGATGATCTTGGTGGCCTTGGAGCTGGTTGAGCTTGGGTAGGTGCAACACTGGAAGTTCTTGGTGGCCTTGGAGCTGGTTGAGCTTGGGGAGGTGCAACACTGGAAGTTCTTGGTGGCCTTGGAGCTGGTTGAGCTTGGGGAGGTGGAGCTGGTTGAGCTTTGGGAGGCGTAGCTAGCTTTTTTTAATTTTGTTATTAATAAAAAATTATACAAGAAACTTTATTTGATGTTTACTAATATAACAAATGAAAACATATTATTTGGTGTCTACTATTATAGAAGAAACAATAATATCCATAATTTTACTAAGTGTTAACCCATGTCTACAAAGGGGGTCACACTTGGGACTTACACATGGGACCTACCAACCTTTCACCACACTCACACACATATGCTAGGGACACATGCAAGTTTTCATCTGATTCCGTCGTTCTCGTGGTCTTCCTTCGGTGAAACCCCGATCTGTGCACACTCGGATCGTCTACCCCCCTAGACGTTCCTCTGATAGGGGTATCCCGGCGTATCTCTCTCTTGTTTTGTGTTTGTTTAGGTCATAGGGTGATGTAAAACCATGTTGGTTCACAAGTTGGGGCACTATCCTACCCGGTTTCACCAGAACGGGGAGATTCCCCATTATACGGGTCTGGAACCTTCGCTTCTAGGTTAGAGCGCATGCATGCGAGGGGGGACACATGCAAGCACCTATACCAACCTCTCACCACACTCACACACATATGCTAGGGACACATGCAAGTTTTCATCTAATTCCGATGTTCTCGTGGTCTTCCTCCGACGAAACCCTGATCTGTGCACACTCGGATCGTCTACCCCCCTAGACGTTCCTCTGACAGGGGTAGCCGGCGTAGCTATCTCTTTTTTTGTGTTTGTTTAGGTCATAGGGTGATGTAAAACCATGTTGGTTCACAAGTTGGGGCAATATCCTACCCGGTTTCACCAGAACGGGGAGATTCCCCTTATACGGGTCCGGAACCTTCGCTTCTAGGTTAGAGCGCATGCATGCAAGGGGGGACACATGCAAGCACCTATACCAACCTCTCACCACACCCACACACATATTCTAGGTACACATGCAAGTTTTCATCTGATTCCAATGTTCTCGTGGTCTTCCTCCGACGAAACCCTGATCTGTGCACACTCGGATCGTCTACCCCCCTAGACGTTCCTCTGGCAGGGGTAGCCTGACGTAGCTCTCTCTTGTTTTGTGTTTGTTTAGGTCATAGGTTGATGTAAAACCATGTTGGTTCACAAGTTGGGGCACTATCCTACCCGGTTTCACCAGAACAGGGAGATTCCCCCTTATACGGGTCCGGAACCTTCGCTTCTAGGTTAGAACGCATGCATGCGAGGGGGACACATGCAAGCACCTATACCAACCTCTCACCACACTCACACACATATGCTAGGGACACATGCAAGTTTTCATCTGATTCCGATGTTCTCGTGGTCTTCCTCCGACGAAACCCTGATCTGTGCACACTCGGATCGTCTACCCTCCTAAACGTTCCTCTGACAGGGGTAGCCCGGCGTAGCTATCTCTTGTTTTGTGTTTGTTTAGGTCATAGGGTGATGTAAAACCATGTTGGTTCACAAGTTGGGGCACTATCCTACCCGGTTTCACCTAAACGGGGAGATTCCCCCTTATACAGGTCCGGAACCTTCGCCTCTAGGTTAGAGCGCATGCATGCGATGGGGGACACACGCAAGCACCTATACCAACCTCTCACCACACTCACACACATATGCTAGGGACACATGCAAGTTTTCATCTGATTCCGATGTTCTCGTGGTCTTCCTCCGACGAAACCCTGATCTGTGCACACTCAGATCGTCTACCCCCCTAGACGTTCCTCTGGCAGGGGTAGCCCGGCGTAGCTCTCTCTTGTTTTGTGGTTTTTTAGGTCATAGGGTGATGTAAAACCATGTTGGTTCACAACTTGGGGCACTATCCTACCCGTTTTCACCTAAACGGGGAGATTCCCCCTTATACGGGTCCAGAACCTTTGCTTCTAGGTTAGAGCGAATGCATGCGAGGAGGGACACATGCAAGCACCTATACCAACCTTTCACCACACTCACACACATATGCTAGGGACACATGCAAGTTTTCATCTGATTCCGATGTTCTCGCGTGGTCTACCTCCGGCGAAACCCTGATCTGTGCACACTCGGATCGTCTACCCCCCTAGGCGAGTATTACACGTGTAGGCAGGAGCATGACTGAATCACTCCAACATTCCGAAACAAGTTCGGCCTATTGTTACTTAATCTGGCCATGTATCTTAATTTTCAGTTCTTTTATGTATCTTAATTTTCAGTCGTGCTTTATGTAACTTACTATTAGTTGCATTCTGTATTTTAATTCTAGTTCTATCTCCTTCACAAGATGACCTATCTCATTCGAGGTTTCTTGGCTTTCGGGTCAAATGACCAATGTTATGGCTAGAATCAAGGCATAGTTTTTGATAATATGGACATATTGTGCATACATGTGCATCATGTCATGGCAAACAATGTTGCAAGAGGAAGTTTTCCTTTTTATCGCACCAAAAAGGCATTTTCCATTTTCCGAGCATAAAAAACGGACGATTTTGTGAAGCAACCACCAAATG
Organism: Avena sativa; assembly: GCA_916181665.1. Classification (NCBI taxonomy): domain Eukaryota; kingdom Viridiplantae; phylum Streptophyta; class Magnoliopsida; order Poales; family Poaceae; genus Avena; species Avena sativa. The sequence goes on along the minus strand of OV702282.1, from coordinate 441,561,143 downwards.
GCTAATTCAAAAAACCACCAACACATTTTACAAAAATACTAGACCACCTTATATGGATAATGTACCAACAGGGGGATCTGAAACCTTTCCGTCCACCTCTGGTGAAAAAGACAAATTCCCGCCGAATCGGCAGGAAGTGGGTCAGATATGAACTACACGTACATGATACGATGCTCATAACTTTTACAAAAATCATTTTTAGGTTCACAATATGCTATTTTATCAAAAAACCAATGCAAGTTGAGCGAGGCTTGGCCCCGAGCTAAGAATCTTCATGCCCGTTGTTCGACAAAGTTTGACGATAGTTTAAAACGGGGATAAAAAAATAAAAAAAGATCGAAACAGTGCGAAACCTTCGCGTGGTGTTATATTATGTGACATAATTAGAAGGAAAAATCTCAAACTTGGTATATTAATTATGTCTCAAAAAAACCTTCACAAAATGACCTATCTCATTCGAGGTTTCTTGGCTTTCGGGTCAAATGACCAATGTTATGGCTAGAATCAAGGCATAGTTTGTGATAATATGGCCATATTGTGCATATATGTGCATCATGGCATGGCAAACAATGTTGCAAGATGAAGTTTTCCTTTTTATCGCACCAAAAAGGCATTTTCCATTTTCCGAGCATAAAAACGGACGGTTTTGTGAAGCAACCACCAAATGGCTAATTCAAAAAACCACCAACACATTTTACAAAAATACTAGACCACCTTATATGGACAATGTACCAACAGGGGGATCTGAAACCTTTCCGTCCACCTCTCGTGAAAAAGACAAATTCCTGCCGAATCGGCAGGAAGTGGGTCAGATATGAACTACAGGTACATGATACGATGCTCATGATTTTTTACAAAAATCATTTTTAGGTTCACAATATGCTATTTTATCAAAAAACCAATGCAAGTTGAGCGAGGCTTGGTCAGATTCAAGTGTATACAAAAGATGTGGCATTTAAATATCCAATCAATTCAAAAATGTTAATACAAAATATGCGGCATTAAAATATGATTTGGTCTAATAAAATAGGGTTAGATTCCTTTTTAGATGCTTAATATTTCTTATGTTCAAAGTTTTAGGATTTGACAATTTATTTTTGTTTGAATTGAAAAATCAAAATTTATATGTAAGTGTTTTAATCATTTTGAAAAATTTCATCTAAAGTAAATATAAAATGTTTTTACATGAATGGATAGATATTATTTTTCTGAAAATTATGATATATTATTCATATTTTTCTGAGTTGAAATGAAAAAGATATGAATTTTCTAAATTCATATCCTATTTTTTGAATTAAAAATGCCCCTTTAATGCATGAAATAAATGCCCCCCTTTAACACCGGTTCCAGACACGAACCTGTGTTAAAGGGGGGGCGCATTTATTTCGATTCGCGCGTGCACCCCTCTTTAACACCGGTTCGTGGCTGGAACCGGTGTTAAAGGGGGAGGGGTATTAAATGCGCGCGCGAAACGAATTCCCCCCTTTAACACCGGTTCCAGCCCCGAACCGGTGTTAAAGGGGGGGTATTAAATGCGCGCCTTCCCCTTCCTTTCTTCCCCCCAGAGCCAGATCAAACCCGCCGCCGCGAAGAGAAAAACTACAGAGAGCAGCCGCCGGCGCCGTCCAGCCCTCACCGTCGCTGCCCTCGCCCTCGCCGTCGCCGCCCTCGTGTCGGCCGCCACCGCCAACCCGATCGGAGCCGCCGTCGCCCTCGCACGCGCCAACACCGCCACCGCCAACGCCACCGCGCGTGCGCGTGCCACTGAAGCCGCCGCCGACGCCGGCGCCTACAGGAACCCTGACACCGTGGTGAGCTAGCGGACCGCCTGGTCCCCTCTGTTTCCTCCCTTCTGTTTCCTCCCTTTGGCGGCGGTGTGGAGCTCGCGCGGTGGCGCCACCGGCCGGCAGTCAGTGGAGCTCGCGCGGTGGCGCCACTCCGTCCACGCCTCTGCGTGGTTCGAGGAAGCAGGCGCTGGAGCTGCCACCCGCTGGTCCTCATTGTCCCCTCCTCGACCACCCGCACATCAATGCAATGCACACAATGTCGGTGTGCAATGCGCACAATTAACACCGGAAAGGCCTCGAGCTTGATTTGGAGAGAGAAAAGGGGAAGACAAAACCTGATTTTGAGCTCGCATTGTCGGTGGTAGCTCGCGTCATCGGGTGTGGCGGGCAGGAGCGGCTACGCGAGCGCGTCCACGGAATGGGGCCAACGATAGGGATGTGGAGGGGATGGGTCAGGGAGGCGGATTCGTCGGGGAGGCCCAGGGCCCAGGCGCGGTATGGGGACGGCCTCTCCTCTCTGCTGCGGGGGCGGCCTAGGTGGGGTGCGAGCTCCGGTGGTGGCCATGGGGTGCGAGCTCGCGCGTTATGCCAGCGATGTCGGGGTGTATGCATGGTCCTTCTCGGGTTGCAGGTGTGTCCGTTGGCAACGACGGCACGACGTCCCTCTCTTCGGCGATGCGATGTGTCGTTGGTCGTCGGAGTGGTGGCTAGAGTTCGTGGATGTCGGTGGCGGCCTTACAAGGTGGACTGCGCGGGCAGCTCTTTGGCGAGCGTCGTGGCTTCTCCCCTCGGTCTGGGGCCTATCTTGGGGACAACGGGCGGGGTAGAAGACGGGGAAAACCCTTTACCATAGGTCTCTGGGGCCGCCGATGCTGCTACCTTCTTCGTCACAGGGCTCCTCTTTCGAACAACTCCCGTTTTAGGTAGGCCGCATCACGCTACCTCGCGCGCCCTAGGTCGCTCTCCAACGCCGCCAGCCTCCGGTCAGCCACTGTAGCTAGTCCCTCTCATGTGCATCCGGGATTTCTCCGAATTAGGGTTTGGACCCCTCGGAACTCGTTTAAAATGATCAAGCATCCTTAGGGTTTTAATTTCATTTGTGTATTTATTTGTGTATTTTTGTATGAATAATATGTATATTTGTGTATGAATCCAAGTCCACTTAAATGTTTACTCTCTTACTCTAGATAATATTATTGTTTTAGAAACTATGGATCCACTTAGTAGAAACCTTGAAGAAGAAGAAATAATGGAGAACATTATTGATAAGGACACCTCACAATATCTGAACTTGGAGGGACATGATGACAGCTCAAGTAGTCATGGAGAAGATGAAGACTCCGCTGAACGCAATTTAATGATTACAAAGTCCGGCGAGGTATATGCATTGATTAAGCCTCTGCTGACTTCCACCAACAATCTTCTTCTACATGTATTAATTAACGCTTCTTTCTTCTTTTAGCCCTCTGGATCGACCAGCCAGCAACCATCTTCTTCTACGAAAAAGAGCAAGCGAGGCGCGAGCCATCGGTTGAAAGATCGTGCAAAGTTCACGATCGAAGCAGTCCGTGTTGATGGCAGGCCGATGGAGCCCAAGAAGGCCGCAGACAAATTTGTACGTCAGGCTGGAGTTCTTGTTAGGGACCAAACCCCAATCATAATTGAATATTGGAATAAGCCAAAGAAGGGCGACGGTACCTTTGTCGATGAAAGATCCAAAGAAACGCTTTGGAATTCGTTGTTGGTAAATTTCACCCTTCCGCCAGAGGAGGATGAAAACAACCCGGTTATAAAGGAAAAGGTCAAAGAGTGGACTCTAAAGAAGATGGCTGACGCTTTCCGCAACTGGAAGACAAAATTGAACAAATTTGTCAAAGCTGGCGAGACTCCAAATTTCGAAGACGCATATTATGCGAAGATAATACCTCACTGGCCCGAATTTGTGACATATAAAAAAAGGTGCTATAGCTAAAAAGAGGTCAGAAACCAATACACTTAATGCCCAGAAGAAGGAATATCACCAGAGGACGGGGTCAGGTGGCTACATATCTCAGAGGCCTAAGTGGGAGGAAGTTGAGAAGGCCCTGCGCGCTAGAGGGATCACACCCCAGACAGATGGGTGGGACCTACGTGCAAAGACTTGGTTCTACGGAATCGGGGCAAGGTTGGACCCAGAAAAAGGATTGTGTATCTTCCCAACCCTCCTTGCCAAACCCGTCACTGAACTCATCACGGCATACGAGGAAACAGCCGCCAGGACCTTCCATCCCGACAGAGAGAATGACCAGCTCACACACGCCATCGGTAAAAAAGAACACCCTGGACATGCACGAGGCACAGGGGGTATGACGTGGAAGGATGGGTTTGCCGAGTGGAGCGACTCTTACAGATGGCGCGGCAGAAAAGAAAAAGAGCGTACAGAGCGGATGACACAGATAGAACATGCACTTGTGGCGCTGCAGGCGCAAGTGAATGCACAACAGAGCCATCAAGCTACCGGCCCATCTCAGCGGCACGAAGAGCCTGCATTGGAAGCTGCCGGTGGCCCAGACTCTGCGCGGAAAAGCAGTGTGGCTTCCACGGAGAACGTGCAGCCCACGCTTGAAATGGCGGGTCCTTGATACCCCGTGGATGAGATCACGGAGAGCGAACACGCTGAGCTGCATGTGAGATTAATGGGCTTATCCATTAAGGTGGCTGTCGGCTATGCCTTACCTCCTGTAGCTGGTGGAACTTACCACTGCCGACCGATTCTAGATGGCTATGCTATTGTCGGGGTGGATGAGGTTGTGAAGGAATATGAGGAAGCACAGCTTGACCATGCTACAGGTGAAGGGGAAACTCAACTCAAATTTGCATGAAAACAACCATTCTTTGGAAGAAGGAACACATCGTGCTTCCAAATTGGAGGCCACTGGCACCCCCGCCGTCTCCGCAGCGTCAGCAGTCTAAGCCGCTTCAGCTATCTCCTGCGCGGTAGCCATCTCCGGCGCTTCAGCCATCTCCTGGGCGGCAGCCATCTCCGGTGCGCCAGCCATCCCTGGCGCACCGGCCATCTCCTGCCCGTCAGCCATCTCCGGTGCTTCAGCCATCTCCTCAGCGTAAGCGGAAGAGCACTGCCACGAAGAGCATCACTAGCACTGCCACAAAGAAATCCGCAGGAAACCGTACGCCAAAGAGTTCAAAAAACTACGTCCCGCAGCCTTCCGCCAAGCCCATTGCTGGTTTTACCGTGGAATCGCAGCGACGAGGAGACCAATAGGATCTCGGAAGAAGAGGTCAAGAAATTCTTTGTACCTAGACGGGCCGAGCCAAAGGAGAAAATAGATCCGGCGGTGGTGGAGAAGTTTTACAATAATCTTTTGAAACCTGAAACCCCACTTGTGCCGGACTACGAGCGCCAGATTTTGAAGGGGGGTGCAAGGCGCCGTAGGGAGACTGAAAGTAGCAGTCGTGCGGCACCCCAGAAAACAGTTTCCATGCTCGGAGAGCAGGAAAAGCAATCATGCGCCCCGCTCCAAGTGTTCGACACACGGGACGCTCCTCCCGTAAATGATTACGAGGCAGAGCTAGAAAGAAAGGCCAATGAGATGGGGATGACTTACATTGCATACTTGAACATCATGGGAGACAACTTGCCCAAATGCGATGCCAACCCCATACAGCCATGGAAGTATGGGAAGAATCTCGTCAAGAAAGAGGAGCTCAAGAATCTACCAACAAAGATGCGAAGATTGCACAAGTGGTACCTTGATTTCTGCAAGACGAGAAAGGAAGAATGGATCATGGCGCATATAAGAGATCAGATTTTCTTGTGCGGACACGACGCGATCGACTTCAACATTCAAGACTTGCATTTTCTATTCAATCAGAAGGAACTCGACAAAGCTGCCATCAGCCTTTATTGTGTGTAAGTACTATTTCTGTAATTTATATCTCATCTCATTCACTTCATTAATTGCATGTATATATATATGCTCACCATATATGTATATACTATTATGCAGGAAAAAGGTTATTGAATGCATGAAAGGAGGCCCTTTTGACATTGGGTTCGTTGACCCAAATAGAGTTCATAAAGAAGTGGTAAGAACCAAACCCGGGCAAACAGAAGATTACTTGCTAAGGTCTTTACTGAGACAACAAACCAAAAGGGAAATACTATTGCCTTACAACTTCTCATGAGTACTGTTACCCTCTCTCTTGTACACATTCTGTTTCGGCTTACTCGATGTTAAGTGTAACTGATGATGAGTTATGCGTGCGTAGGTTCCACTTTATTCTGCTAGGCATTCAACCCGACTCAGGAAAAGTCCTTGTCATGGACTCGTTACGAAAAGAAAAAGAGCTATGGGCAGACTTTAGAGAGATGCTCCAGAGGTAATTTCAATCATATTATCGCACTAGATCGGCAACTTTCGTGACAACAAGTAATTAATTACTCCTTATCCATTTTCTTTGCCGGACAGGGTTTGGAAAAGGTTCATGGGCAGGGCCGTGGGTGAATGGTCAGAAGAACTAAAATTTGTAGACCAAAATGTAAGTAATACTAGCTAGCTAGGTCTGCGTATCTCTTTGATTCTGCTTCCAATTCCATTATATCATGCTTTATTGATTATTATTTTGATTGAACTCTCTATTCTCGTAAAGTGCGCGCATCAGGGACCCGGCAATAACTTATGTGGATACTATGTTTGCGAGTTCATTCGCAACACAATATGTGTGACGGGCCAAGCCGCACTAGAACAACTTAGAGTAAGTAAACAAAGTCCACAAAATTATTTTATTACCATCAATTGTGTTGAGTTTTATTCTTATATATATATTGACCCCATTCTTCATATATATTCAGATCGAACGGATGCGGGACCAACTCCTACCATTTGACCGCATACGAGCCATTCAAGAGGAATTAGCGGGGTTCATACTTGATGAGGTCGTCACGCCTGGCGGAGAACTCTTTAGATATCCACCAAAATGAACGATGACGACGTATGTGCCGATGACGATGTTTGTGTATAATAATAGTTGCTTAATTATTCATGTACTCGTATGTACCGATGACGATGTATGTGTATACTGCTCCCGATCGATTCCCCCTCCCCTCCCTCCCGCATAAATACGCCCAGAACGAGGCAGAGGCAGAACTCTGCCGCGGCAGAGATTTAGGCTGTTTTCCTGCCGCGGCAGAACTCTGCCGCGGCAGAGATTTAGGCCGTTTTCCTGCCGCGGCAGAGATTTAGGCCGTTTTCCTGCCGCGGCAGAGAACCTTACGAAACGGTGTTAAAGGGGGGGCCTGATCCCTGCGGCATCCCCACGTGCGCCACCCTTTAACACCGGTTCGTATAAGAACCGGTGTTAAAGGGGGCCCCCCTCTAACACCGAACCCTCAACAGCGGTTCTACACCTGCTGTTAGAGGGCCCTCCCAACCGGTGTTAGAGGGGGGAGTCTGCACTAGTGCAGTGTTGGTAGGGTCTCTCTCTCTCGCCCTGGAACACTGTGCTCACATGCAAAGCTCTTTGCCTATTCATTGGAATGCAAGCGAGAAACAAAGAAGACCAGAGAAGCACACATGTCCCTTTTTCCCGGGCGCGCGGCGGTAGGGTAGTACACACAAAAAAAGGGTCTTGCCCCCGTCGTCCCCTAGAGCCGACCTCCGGGTGATCTCCAACTCCTATCCCCAGCCTACCTCTTCCCACCTCCCCCCCACTGCCGTTGGAGCGTGCCGCCAAACAAAGCCCGTGCGGTGCCAGCCGCTGCAGACATGCCCCTACCCACACGCTAGGAGGGAGGCGCAGGGTCCATGAGAAGAGCTCAACTCGGGTGGCGACTCGGCGATGCAGCGGCGCTGGTGGCTCGAACGGTGGGATGGCGCGGTGGGGCATCAAGCGACGGTGGCATATGGGTGGCAGTGCAGGCGTTGTAGCGGCGGGGTGCCTACTGGCCCAGATTTGGGCCCCTCAGGCCTGATCTAGGTTCGTGAGGGCCAAGCCCAGCGCAGGCGCCGATGGCTCTATCGTACGTGGCAGGGAGCCTTCAGGCACCAGTGGCTCTCTCGTAGTGCCGGGAGCCTTCCCTGGCTGTGCTTTGGACGAGGTAGCAAATTTGGGGGCGTTGTTGTGGTTACCTTCCTCGTGTTTGGGCTCCAGGTGAAAACCCTTGATCGTCTCGGTCTCGACTACGACAACTTTATGCATTGTCACCCTCTTAGGGGCGTCATCGTCGAGCTCGGGTACCTCTCGGTTGTGTCTTTTGTCTTTGGTAGGCAAGTTCAGATCCAATTTCGAGGCACTTCCGGCACCATAGTGGGACGTTATCGGTGGCCTCCTATCTTATACATGTGACATTGTCTGCACCACTCCTTCATCCTTCTTTTCTACTGGCAGGAGCGACTCTCCACGGTCCAGAGCGAGAGGGCAGGTGGCTCTATCCGGCGACAACTAGCACTAGTGGAAACGAGGTCTTTTGTTGATCCCGAAAAGGGGCTTTAACACCAGTTCTTCTACGAACCGGTGTTAAAGGGGGGGCCGTACCAGCATGGCCCCTGCGGCATTAAAGGAGCCCCCCCTTTAACACCGGTTCGTGCCACGAACCGGTGTTAAAGGTCCCTGCACCAGTGGCCCGCGCACCCCCCCCCTTTAACACCGGTTCGTGGCATGAACCGGTGTTAAAGGGGGGGGCTATATAAGACACCACCCCAGCCCACACACACCCCACTCTTCCATTCTTTCACATTTTGGAGCCTAGCAAGAGGGTGTGAAGAGTGCTAGTTTGTGTTTTTTTCATATGCACTAGAGGTGTTCGGTGAAATGCCCGAGAGCTCAAAATAAGCTTTCTTGTTGCTCTTTCCGTCTCGGTCGAGGTCGGCAACTATAGTTTCATGTGTCATTGATGTACTATATATATAAATGGTCATCTCCCTATTATTTTTTGATATATACTACATATTAATGCAGATGAATCGGCAATGGATGTACGGTGACCGCCGCACTTCCGAGTACATTACGCCTCCAAAATTTCATCGTTGTGGCTAATGCAAACCATGGTCACAATGGTTTTATGTGCTGTCCGTGTGTTCACTGTCAGAACAAGAAAGACTACTCAAATACCAGAACCATTCACGCCTACCTGCTTCGATCCGGTTTCATGCCCAGCTATAATTGTTGGACCAAGCACGGAGAAAAAGGGGTTGTGATGGAAGACAACGAAGAAGAAGAGGATGATGAAAACTATCATAATATGTATCCTGAATATGATGATAATGCAATGGAGGTAGATAATGAAGATCAAGAGGGAGCAGATGGGCCCGCTGATGACGATCTTGGTCGGGCCATTACTGATGCAAAGGAAGAATGTGAAACTGAAAAGGAGAAGGAGAAGCTGGAGCAGATGTTAAAGGATCACAAAACATTGTTGTATCCAACTTGCGAAGATGGCCACAAAAAGCTAGGTGCCACACTGGATTTGTTGCAATGGAAGGCAGAGAATGGTGTGACTGTCAGCGCATTTTCAAAGTTGTTGGTAAAAATGAAGAATCTTCTTCCAAGAAATAATGAGTTACCTGACAGTACATACCAAGCAAAGAAGGTTGTCTGCCCTCTAGGATTAGACGTGCAGAAGATACATGCCTGCATTAATGACTGCATCCTCTACCGCGGTGAGAAGTATGAGAATTTGGATGCATGCCCGGTATGCACTGCACTGCGGTATAAGATCAGACGAGACGATCCTGGCGATGTTGAGGGCGAGGCCCCTAGGAAGAAGGTTCCCGCCAAGGTTATGTGGTATGCTCCTATAATACCACGGTTAAAACGTCTCTTTAGAAATAAAGAGCATGCCAAGTTATTGCGATGGCACATGGAAGACCGTAAGAAATACGCGATGTTGAGACACCCCGCTGATGGGTCACAGTGGAGAAAAGTCGAGCGAGAGTACCCGGACTTCGCACGTGACGCAAGGAACTTAAGGTTTGGTCTAAGTACAGACGGCATGAATCCTTTTGGTGAGCAGAGCTGCAGTCACAGCACCTGGCCTGTGACCCTATGTATCTATAACCTTCCTCCTTGGTTGTGTATGAAGAGGAAGTTCATTATGATGCCAGTGCTCATCCAAGGCCCGAGGCAACCCGGCAACGACATTGATGTGTACCTAAGGCCATTAGTTGAAGAACTTTTACAGCTGTGGGCCAAACCAGGTGTACGTATGTGGGATGAGCACAAAGGGGAGCCATTTGACCTACGAGCATTGCTTTTCGTAACCATCAATGATTGGCCTGCTCTTAGTAACATTTCAGGGCAGACAAACAAGGGATACAATGCATGCACACACTGTTTAGATGATACTGAAAGTGTATATTTGGATAAATGTAAGAAGGTTGTGTACCTAGGGTATCGCCGATTTCTTCCGAACCTGCATCCAGTAAGAAAGAAAGGCAAGCATTTCAAACATCTGGCAGAACCCCGGAGGAAGCCTGTCCTCCGTACCGGTGAGGAGGTATTTGGTATGGTCAAGGACCTAGAAGTAATCTTTGGAAAAGGTCCTGGCAGTCTATCTGTTCCGAATGACGATGCCGGACACGCGCCCATGTGGAATAAGCAATCTATATTTTGGGACCTACCCTATTGGAAAGTCTTAGAGGTCCGCTCTTCAATCGACGTGATGCACGTGACGAAGAATGTTTGCGTGAACCTGCTAGGCTTTCTAGGAGTGTATAGGAAGACAAAAGATACACCGGAAGCACGACAGGACCAGCAACGTCTGAAGGCCCCTGAAGAGCCTATGCATCCTGAGAACGAGAAGGGTAAACGATGCCACTTAACTCCTGCCAGCTACGCTCTTACCAAAGCAGAGAAGGAAATCTTTTTTGAATGTCTGAGCAGTATCAAGGTCCCGTCTGGCTTCTCGTCGAATATAAAGGGAATAATAAATATGGCAGAGAAAAAATTCCAAAACCTGAAGTCTCATGACTGCCACGTGATTATGACACAATTGCTTCCGATTGCATTGAGGGGGCTTCTACCTGAAAATGTTCGAGTACCCATTGTGAAGCTATGTGCATTCCTCAATGCAATATCTCAGAAGGTAATCGATCCAGAAAGCCTACCAGGGTTACAAACAGATGTGGCCCAATGTCTTGTCAGCTTTGAGTTGGTGTTCCCACCATCCTTCTTCAATATTATGACGCATCTCCTGGTTCACCTAGTAGAAGAGATTGTCATTCTCGATCCTGTATTTCTACACAATATGTTCCCCTTTGAGAGGTACATGGGAGTCTTAAAGAAATATGTTCATAACCGTGCTAGGCCAGAAGGAAGCATCTCCAAGGGCTATGTAACAGAGGAGGTCATTGAGTTCTGTGTTGATTTTATTCCTGACCTTAAGGCGATTGGTGTTCCAGAATCACGACATGAGGGGAGACTGCGTGGAAAAGGCACCCTAGGATGTAAAGCAATGATATGTAGGGACGGGCATTCTCTCAATCAAGCACACTACACGGTTTTACAAAGATCTATCTTGGTTGCCCCGTATATCAATGAACACAAGAATTTAATACGCCTCAAACACCCGGGGCAGTCTGATGAATGGATTATAAGTGAACACATGGCGAGTTTTGGCGGCTGGCTGCAAAGACTTCTCACGAATAACACCACTGTTGGGGATCAGCTGTACTTGTTGGCCAGGACACCGTCTTCGACTGTATGTACTTTCCAAGGGTACGAGATAAATGGGAATACATTTTACACGATAGGCCAAGATAAAAAGAGCACCAACCAAAACAGTGGTGTCCGCTTCGATGCAGTAGAAGACAATGGGCAAAAGACCACGTATTATGGGTTCATAGAGGAGATATGGGAACTTGACTATGGACCTAATTTTAAGGTCCCCTTGTTTCGATGCAAATGGGTCAAGCTAACAGGAGGAGGGGTTGAGGTAGACAAGAAGTACGGAATGACAACGGTGGATCTCAACAATCTTATGAAGAACTTAGACGAACCATTCGTCCTAGCCAATGATGTGGCTCAGGTTTTCTATGTGAAGGACATGTCCTCCAGACCAAAAAAAAGAAAAAATATGCAAACGAATACATCATATGATGAGCCAAAGCGTCACATAGTTCTTTCAGGGAAAAGAAACATCGTGGGAATCGAGGACAAGACAGACATGTCAGAAGATTATAATAAGTTTGATGAAATTCCGCCCTTCACAGTGAAAACTGACCCAAGCATTCCGTTAAGTAAAGAAGATGCTCCATGGTTACGTCTGAAGCGATCATAAGGAAGGGCATATGCCAAGAAGTTCATGCTCATATTATGTAACTCTAGTTCATGTTTTTAATATTAATACATGTCTTGAGTGTTAGTCATGTTTTGTGGATGGACCGGGACTATGAGAAGAAGTTGTCCCGATTCGTACTTACCATTAAGATCTGATCTCCAAACGCGCGCGGTCACATATTAGGGAGTGCCTCTATGACCAGTTTCTTGGAGATGCCGGAGGACTAGGCTCCGTCGGCATCTCCCTGAAACTGGCCGTAGTGGTGTCCCTGCTCTCGAAAACCATCTTGCAGCTTTGTAACTTCTCTAACTAGATCAATACACCAGGGAGCTAACTAATTTCACATATTAGGGAGTGCCTCTATGACCAGTTTCTCGGAGATGCCGGAGGACTGGGCTCCGTCGGCATCTCCCTGAAACTGGCCGTAGTGGTGTCCCTGCCTCAAACTGGCTGGAGGACTGGACTCACAAGGATGCCTATTTATAGTACAAGCAGCTTGACATAGTGTTGACACTTACAAAATAATGTCGACACTCACCCCTATTATTAGTGCTGACTCGTGTTTTGTGTCGGATGGTGTCTACAACCGGGACTAAAGGTTCATCTTTAGTCCCGGTTGGTGTCTCCAACCGGGACTAAAGGTTCATCTTTAGTCCCGGTTGGTGACACCATCCGGGACAAGGTACACGCCGCACGACATAATGTCGACATGCACTCACCCCTACTATTAGTGCTGACTCGTGTTTTGTCCCGGTTGGTGTCTCCAACCGGGACTAAAGGTTCATCTTTAGTCCCGGTTGGTGTCTCCAACCGGGACTAAAGGTTCATCCCGCAATTTTTTTCCCGCCATTTTTCTTCCCGCCATTTTTCTTCCCGCCAGTTCTTCCCTCCAGTTCTTCCCGCTAGTTCACTATATATATATGTAGGGGGTTGGCCTCCATTGTCATTGCACATCTCTAGACTCATATCTGCAACCTCATCACTCTTTCCCATGGCTTCCACCGTAGCACTAACCCCCAGGGAGGCGGAGGCGCTTTGCGCCTCGAACTACCCCTGCCCACCGGGCTACTGTGTCCCCGTCGGCTGGATGCTGAGCGTCGGAGGCGTGCCGGTTCCTCCTGTCCCTCTAGGTGTGGCGCGTCGGATGGCCATCACGAACCACTACTACTTCGAGCTCACGCCGGAGCAGCGGAGAAATCCCAGATGGCATCCCGACTATTTCCCTACTTGGGAAGCCTTCTTCGTGGATCGGCATGAGAGGGCGCTCGCTAGGCACGAGGAGGACGGCCCACCTCCTCCTAACTTCAACGAGGCCGGCCGTCGGCTATGGTGGCGCGGTCGGACTCTCCAGAGCGTCATGGACTATGACACTGCCGCCGACTCTAACCCCCGTCTGCGCTACCCTCAAGTCCAGCCCACGCGCTACCCTCAAGTCCAGCCCACGCGTACTCTCCAGAGGTTCAATTACGGTGACCCCGACGACGACAGCGATGACGGCGGCGGCGAGTACGACGACTACAGTGGCGAGTATTACAGGTGTAGGCAGGAGCATGACTGAATCACTCCAACATTCTGAAACAAGTTCGGCCGATTGTTACTTAATCTGGCCATGTATCTTAATTTTCAGTTCTTTTATGTATCTTAATTTTCAGTTCCAGTTCGGCCGATTGTTACTTAATCTGGCCATGTATCTTAATTTTCAGTTCTTTTATGTATCTTAATTTTTAGTTCCAGTTCGGCTTTATGTAACTGTCTCAAAATGACCTATCTCATTCGAGGTTTCTTGGCTTTCGGGTCAAATGACCAATGTTATGGCTAGAATCAAGGCATAGTTTGTAGGAGGAGTTTTCCTTTTTATCGCACCAAAAAGGCATTTTCCATTTTTCGAGCATAAAAAACGGACGGTTTTGTGAAGCAACCACCAAATGGCTAATTCAAAAAACCACCAACACATTTTTAGGTTCACAATATGCTATTTTATCAAAAACAATGCAAGTTGAGCGAGGCTTGGTGAGATTCAAGTGTATACAAAAGATGCGACATTTAAATATCCAATCAATTCAAAAATGTTAATACAAAAGATGCGGCATTAAAATATGATTTGATCTAATAAAAATCATTTTTTAGATGCTTAATATTTCTTATGTTCAAAGTATTAGGATTTAACAATTTATTTTTGTTTGAATTGAATAATCAAAATTTATATGTAAGTGTTTTAATTATTTTAAAAAAATTCATGTAAAGTAAATATAAAATGATTTACATGAATGGATAGATATTATTTTTCTGAAAATTATGATATATTTTCATATTTTTCTGAGTTGAAATGAAAAAGATATGAATTTTCTAAATTCATATCATATTTTTTGAATTAAAAAAGCCCCTTTAATGCATGAAATAAATGCCCCCCCTTTAACACCGGTTCCAGACAGGAACCGGTGTTAAAGGGGGGGGCATTTATTTCGTTTCCCGCGCGCACCCCCCCTTTAACACCGGTTCGTGGCTGGAACCGGTGTTAAAGGGAGGGGTAATAAATACGCGCGCAAACGAATTCCCCCCCCCCTTTAACACCGGTTCCAGCCACGAACCGGTGTTAAAGGGGGGTATTAAATGCGCCCCTTCGCTCCTTTCTTCCCCCCAGAGCCAGATCGTGCCACCGCCGCCAGAGCCCCGAACCCCTCGCCGTCGTCCTCGCCACCGAAGCAGGCCAGCCCTCGCCACCGCGTGCGTGCCACCGCCACCGCCCGCGCGCCACCGAAGCCGACGACCGCCACCACCACCGCGCGCGCGCCACCGAAGTCGACGACCGCCACCGCCACCGCGCGCGCGCCACAGCCGACGACGACGCCGGCGCCTACAAGAACCCCGACGCCGTGGTGAGCTAGCGGACCGCGCCTGGTCGTCCCCTCTGTTTTCTCCCCTTCTCTGTTTCGTCGCCGGCGCCCCCCTTTGCAGGCTGCGCTCTGCCACGTCGTCGGCCGCCTCTGTCCGCCGTTGCAGCTGCCCTTCATCGCCGTGCTCGCCCCCGAGCAGTTCCTCGCCGGAGCCGGCCTCCCCACGCGAGCTCTCTCGCGAGCGCGTCCACGGATTGGGGCCCTCCGAACAGATGTACCAAGATGAAATCGAACCCCTCCGAACAGATGTACCAAGATGAAATCGAACCCCTCCATTGTACTTATTAGTAGTAGCTAGGATCAAATCGGACACGAGGACAGCTTTGACGTGGTAGCTCGCGTCATCGGGTGTGGCGGGCAGGAGCGGATACGCGAGCGCGTCCACGGATTGGGGCCAATGACAAGGAAGTGGAGGGGATGGGTCAGGGAGGCGGATTCGTCGGGGAGGCCCAGGGCCCAGGCGCGGTACGGGGACGGCCTCCCCTCTCGGCTGCGGGGGCGGCCTAGGTGGGGTGCAAGCTCCGGTGGTGGCCATGGGGTGCGAGCTCGCGATGCGGCCTAGGTGGGGTGCGAGCTCCGATGTGGCATCCCCCCTCGGTCTGGGGCCTATCTTGGGGACATCCCCTCCACATTGTATCTGTTCTGCCAAGTTGTTTTCCGTCGCTATAATGTTTGCCTCGGCCTCCTCTTTCGAACAACGCCCGTTTTAGGTAGGCCGCATCACGCTACCTCGTGCTCCCTAGGTCGCTCTCCAACGTCGCCAGCCTCCGGTAAGCCACTGTAGCTAGCCCCTCTCATATGCATCCGGGATTTCTCCGAATTAGGGTTTGGACCCCTCGGAACTCGTTTAAAATGATCAAGCATCCTTCGGGTTTTAATTTCATTTGTGTATTTTTGTATGAATAATATGTATATTTGTCTATGAATCCAAGTCCACTTGAATGTTTACACTCTTACTCTAGATAATATTATTGTTTTAGAAAATATGGATCCACTTAGTAGAAACCTTGAAGAAGAAGAAATAATGGAGAACATTATTGATGAGGACACCTCACAATATCTGAACTTGGAGGGACATGATGACAACAGCTCAAGTACTAGTCATGGAGAAGATGAAGACTCCGGTGAACGCAATTTAATGGTTACAAAGTCCGGCGAGGTATATGCATTGATTAAGCCTCTGCTGACTTTCACAAACAATCTTCTTCTACATGTATTAATTAATGCTTCTTTCTTCTTTTAGCCCTCTGGATCGACCAGCCAGCAACCATCTTCTTCTACGAAAAAGAGCAAGCGAGGCGCGAGCCAGCGGTTGAAAGATCGTGCAAAGTTCACGATCGAAGCAGTCCGTGTTGATGGCAGGCCGATGGAGCCCAAGAAGGCCGCAGACAAATTTTTACGTCAGGCTGGAGTTCTTGTTAGGGACCAAAGCCCAATCACAATTGAAAATTGGAATAAGCCAAAGAAGGGCGATGGTACCTTTGTCGATGACAGATCCAAAGAAACGCTTTGGAATTCGTTGTTGGTAAATTTCACCCTTCCGCCAGAGGAGGATGAAAACAACCCGGTTATAAAGGAAAAGGTCAAAGAGTGGACTCTAAAGAAGATGGCTGACGCTTTCCGCAACTGGAAGACAAAATTGAACAAATTTGTCAAATCTGGCGAGACTCCAAATTTCGAAGACGCATATTATGCGAAGATAAGACCTCACTGGCCCGAATTTGAGACATATAAAAAAAGTGCTATAGCTAAAAAGAGGTCAGAAACCAATACGCTTAATGCCCTGAAGAAGGAATATCACCAGAGGACGGGGTCAGGTGGCTACATATCTCAGAGGCCTAAGTGGGAGGAAGCTGAGAAGGCCCTGCGCGAGAGAGGGATCACACCCTAGACAGATGGGTGGGACCTACGTGCAAAGACTTGGTTCTACGGAATCGGGGCAAGGTTGGACCCAGAAACAGGATTGTGTATCTTCCCAACCCTCCTTGCCAAACCCGTCACTGAACTCATCACGACATACGAGGAAACAGCCGCCAGGACCTTCCATCCCGACAGAGAGAATGACCAGCTCACACACGCCATCGGTAAAAAAGAACACCCTGGACATGCACGAGGCACAGGGGGTATGACGTGGAAGGATGGGTTTGCCGAGTAGAGCGACTCTTACAGATGGCGCGGCAGAAAAGAAAAAGAGCGTACAGAGCGGATGACACAGATAGAACATGCACTTGTGGCGCTGCAGGCGCAAGTGAATGCACAACAGAGCCATCAAGCTACCGGCCCATCTCAGCGGCACGAAGAGCCTACATTGGAAGCTGCCGGTGGCCCAGACTCTGCGCGGAAAAGCAGTGTGGCTTCCACGGAGAACGTGCAGCCCACGCTTGAAATGACGGGTCCTCGATACCCCGTGGATGAGATCACGGAGAGCGAACACGCTGAGCTGCATGTGAGATTAATGGGCTTATCCATTAAGGTGGCTGTCGGCTATGCCTTACCTCCTGTAGCTGGTGGAACTTACCATTGCCGACCGATTCCAGATGGCTATGCTATTGTCGGGGTGGATGAGGTTGTGAAGGAATATGAGGAAGCACAGCTTGACCATGCTACAGGTGAAGTGGAAACTCAACTCAAATTTGCAGTGAAAACAACCATTCTTTGGAAGAAGGAACACATTGTGCTTCCAAATTGGAGGTCACTGGCACCCCCGCCGTCTCCGCAGCGTCAGCAGTCTGAGCCGCTTCAGCTATCTCCTGCGCGGCAGCCATCTCCGGCGCGGCAGCCATCTCCGGCCCGTCAGCCATCTCCTGCGCGGCAGCCATCTCCGGCCCGTCAGCCATCTCCGGTGCTTCATCCATCTCCTCAGCGTAAGCGAAAGAGCACTGCCACGAGGAGCATCAGTAGCACTGCCACAAAGAAATCCGCAGGAAACCGTACGCCAAAGAGTTCAAAAAACTACGTCCCGCAGCCTTCCGCCAAGCCATTGCCGGTTTTACCGTGGAATCGCAGCGACGAGGAGACCAATAGGATCTCGGAAGAACAGGTCAAGAAATTCTTTGCACCTAGACGGGACGAGCCAAAGGAGAAAATAGATCCGGCGGTGGTGGAGAAGTTTTACAATAATTTTTTGAAACCTGAAACCCCACTTGTGTCGGACTACGAGCGCCAGATTTTGAAGGCGGATGCAAGGCGCCGTAGGGAGACTGAAAGTAGCAGTCGTGAGGCACCCCAGAAAATAGTTCCCATGCTCGGAGAGCAGGAAAACCAATCATGTGCCCCGCTCCAAATGTTCGACACACGAGACGCTCCTCCCGTAAATGATTACGAGGCAGAGCTACAAAGAAAGGCCAATGAGATGGGGATGACTTACATTGCATACTTGAACGTCATGGGAGACAACTTGCCCAAATGCGATGCCAACCCCATACAGCCATGGAAGTATGGGAAGAATCTCGTCAAGAAAGAGGAGCTCAAGACTCTACCAACAAAGATGCGAAAATTGCACAAGTGGTACCTTGATTTCTGCAAGACGAGAAAGGTAGAATGGATCACGGCGCATATAAGAGATCAGATTTTGTTGTGCGGAGACGACGCAAACGACTTCAACATTCAAGACTTGCATTTTCTATTCAATCAGAAGGAACTCGACAAATCTGCCATCAGCCTTTATTGTGTGTAAGTACTATTTCTGTAATTTTTATCTCATCTCATTCACTTCATTAATTGCATGTATATATATATATATGCTCACCATATATGTATATACTATTATGCAGGAAAAAGGTTATGGAATGCATGAAAGGAGGCCCTTTTGACATTGGGTTCGTTGACCCAAATAGAGTTCATGAACAAGTGGTAAGAGACAAACCCGGGCAAACAGAAGATTACTTGCTAAAGTCTTTACTGAGACAACAAACCAAAAGGGAAATACTATTGTCTTACAACTTCTCGTGAGTACTGTTACCCTCTCTCTTGTACACATTCTGTTTCGGCTTACTCGATGTTAAGTGTAATTGATGATGAGTTATGCGTGCGTAGGTTCCACTTTATTCTGCTAGTCATTCAACCCGACTCAGGAAAAGTCCTTGTCATGGACTCGTTACGAAAAGAAAAAGAGCTATGGGCAGACTTTAGAGAGATGCTCCAGAGGTAATTTCAATCATATTATCGCACTAGATTGGCAACTTTCGTGACAATAAGTAATTAATTACTCCTTTATCCATTTTCTTTGTCGGACAGGGTTTGGAAAAGGTTCACGGGCAGGGCCGTGGGCGAATGGTCAGAAGAACTAAAATTTGTAGACCAAAATGTAAGTAATACTAGCTAGCTTCCAATTCCATTATATCATGCTTTATTGATTATTATTTTGATTGAACTCTCTATTCTCGTAAAGTGCGCGCATCAGGGACACGGCAATAACTTATGTGGGTACTATGTTTGTGAATTCATTCGCAACACGATATGTGCGACGGGCCAAGCCGCACTAGAACAACTTAGAGTAAGTAAACAAAGTCCACAACATTATTTTATTACCATCAATTGTGTTGAGTTTTATTCTTATATATATATTGACGGCCCATTCTTCATATATATTCAGATCGAACGGATGCAGGACCAACTCCTACCATTTGAACGCATACGAGCCATTCAAGAGGAATTGGCGGGGTTCATACTTGATGAGGTCGTCACGCCTGGCGGAGAACTCTTTAGATATCCACCAAACTGAACGATGACGATGTATGTGCCGATGACGATGTTTGTGTATAATAATAGTTGCTTAATTATTCATGTACTCGTATGTACCGATGACGATTTATGTGTATACCGCTCCCGATCGATTCCCCCTCGCTCCCCCCCCCCCTCCCGCAGAAATACGCCCAGAACGGGGCAGAGGCAGAAGTCTGCCGCGGCAGAGATTTAGGCCGTTTTCCTGCCGCGGCAGAATTGCCGCGGCAGGAAAACGGCCTAAATCTCTGCCGCGGCAGAAGAACCTTTAACACCGGTTGCAGATACGAACCGGTGTTAAAGGGGGGGCTGAGGCCTGCGGCAGCCCCACGTGCGTCACCCTTTAACTCCGGTTCGTATAAAGGCCCCCCCCTCTAACACCGAACCCTCAACAGCGGTTGGGGAACCGCTGTTAGAGGGCCCTTCCAACCGGAGTTAAAGGGGGGGCTCTGCACTAGTGTAGGTGGGCTTGGTGTGACTACGTCCAGCAGTTTCACAAGGAGGCGTAGCGTGAAATCTCTAGTTAGTAGTCTCAGGTGCTTCGTTGAGGTGTGACTACGCTCCTGTTTTTTCTTTTTTCTTTGATGTGTTTCATAAGAGGGTTTTTTTCATGATTTTGCATCGATTTGAATATTTTGTGGCATTATTTCGTAAGAGGTGTGACTACAGTGTCCCTGATGTTGACCAAGTGGCTGCAACCCATGCCGGCCATAAGCAACACACACAGTGCACCAATGCATGGGTACTCTACAGATGTTATTTAAATCGTGCACTGCTCAAAGCGTTGAAAAATCTTATCACGCTAGCTACAGATGTTTAAATCGTGCACGTACGCGTGGACACTCTACAACTTTGGCAGTATTAGTACGGTACATTATTGGTACGGTACGGATGTAGAAGTGCACAGCTCAAAGCGTTGAAAAATCTTCGTGCAGTGTACTCACCATAAATAATCGTGGACGGACTGGTATACTACCGAATAGCAGCATCGCCTTTTATGTTGCCAACCTCAAGCTATAGCACGGCCCCGTATGCACGACTAGTTTGGACAGATATATTTTCTTCTTCAAGAACGACTTTTCTCACACATATGTACCACGCATGGACATCAGACTTACCATTTGTGCAGCATCGTCCGACCTGAATTATCACGACCTCCGCCTCTTCCTGTAAACCAGTTCTACTACCACCCCTTCCATGCGGTGTAAACCTCCGAGGCTCCTGGAACGGCTGCACCGTCGTCTTCGTCACCATCAAATCTCCAAATTGCAGTTTCTGCACATCTCGGTCATCTTTGTTAGAATACGTGTACGTATATTAGAGATAGACTAAGACTTTAGAGATCATCTTGTAATTCAAATCATAGGTTTCTTGCCATCCAAGTTTGTACGTATATATATATATACTCTCCATGACGGTCAAATCAATACAACACAATATTTTAGGAATTTAATATTTTTCACATGATAGTTAGCCTCACAGCGCCGATCGTAGTTCTTCCACCACTTCCGCATCGCGCGCCAACCTCGGGGAGATCAATCTCCTCGGAGGCGCGGCACCCGGTCTAGATCAAAGATCTGATCGTTTTTTAGACTAGATTAGATCCAAATTTGTTCATAGATTATATCCAATTTTCAATTTTCTAGACTAGATCCGATTAGCCAAATAAAATCCCTAAAACTACAATATCCCCTCGAACTCCAGCGAAGGCGGTTGCAGAATCGGTGGCACACGACACGACTCCGTGCGAACGGCACCGCGCGCGTCCTCGACTAGCATCCGCTAGCACTTCTTGGCTACATCGACAAGCGCACGCAGACGCGATCATGCGCGAGTCACATGGGCGTGCATGTTGCATGTCCAGGCTGCACTTCTTCGAGGGATGACGTGAAGCCAGGAGCCAGCCAGGAGAAGAGCAGCAGGCCACGCAACTCAAAAGCCATCTCCGTCATGCCGCATCCGTCGTGCAGCATCGTCCACGCGCCACCCCGCCTACGACTCCGTCCCGGATCTACACTGCACCGAGCCGGACTACATCAACTTGAACATCTACATTAAGATGTACGACTACGCCAGGTTACAAGCCAAGATCTTCGACGAGTACATCCACGGAGAAGCGACATCGACATCATTCACACGCCAGGCCAGTGTGGAACACTACTACGCCGAATTCTCCGACATCAAGGCTTCGACATCATCGCCGCCACAAGGGACGCCTTCAAGCGACGATCATCGCCGACATGCCTACTCCACATCGCCGACACATCATCGCCAAGGTCTACATCAACGTGGTCTTCATCAACATCTTCGTCGACACATCGCCGCCGCCACTATACCTGTCCACATGATGGACATATAATTACGACGCCCTCTGACAGTACAACTGCAAGGCACGACGACGACATCGCCGTGTCCATGACCCCGACGACTGCAACAACAAACCGGCATCACAATTGTGACGCCCCTACGACCGCGCATATGGTTCGGGCAAAACCTTGTGTGTTTGGTGGGTTCTCCCGGTCCTGGTAAAACCGGTGGTCTCACTTATGACCGCGTCCAAGAGATGCCCCGACGGTATCTCTACAAGGTGCAAAACGTCCACAACTGCATCTTCGTCAACAACAACAAAAAACCGCGCAATTTTTTGCGCCTCCGGCAATGGCGGCCACACCACTACGACGACTACGACATCGACCACACATACATCAACCACGGCTACATCACGATCGGCTACCTCGACATCGACATCCACAACAACGTCTACAGCAACTCAAGAATGTTAGCGATACAAAATATGTACGTTGTAACGTGTTGTACCGAGTAGAGAGATTAGGATAGTTTGTTTGGAGTTTCCTTGATGTACATGATTGATCCATGAGATAAGGATTCAATCGTTCTATCTCTCTCTCCCGGTTGTAACCTCTTCTCTCTTATCTTCTTATCTCTTGTACGACTGACAGTATATATAAACATGTAACCGATGGGAGGCCAACCATCGTTCCCTAAAACCTCTCGATCGATCATATGGTATCAGAGCCACCATCTTCCTAAAAATACATCTATGTGCCTCGCACCTCTCCCTGTCGACACCATGACCAATCCTCTTGCCGGCATCAACGTGGGAGAGAAGCTCACACGCACCAACTACCTCCTCTGGCAGTCTCAAGTGCTGCCGCCCATCCGCGGCGCCCGGTTGACAAGCTTCCTCGACGAGAAGACCGTGCCGCCGCCAGAGACGCTCACCTTCGAGAAGGATGGGAAGACCAGCAAGGAGGACAACCCCGCATACCATGCGTGGGTAGCGACAGACCAACAGGTACTGTCATTTTTATTGAGCACTTTGTCATCTGACATCCTTGTGTCCACCATTGGCATGGATACGGCTGCTGAAGTATGGATGGAGATCAAGGCTATGTTCGCCTCTCAATCAAGGACGCGGGTGTCCAACCTGCGTGTCGCCCTCACCAAGACGAGGAAGGAGAACATGATGACGGCGCGGTTCTTTACCAAGATGAAGGGTCTCGCCGACGAGCTCGCTGCAGCAGGCCGGCCAATCGATGAGGAAGAACTCGTGGAGTATCTCCTTGCCGGCCTCGACGACACATACAACCCTCTCTTCGCTGCCATTGAACTCAACAGTGGCGGGGACCTCACCGTGAGTGAACTCTACGGTCATGTCTGCGCCTACGACAACCGCATCGCTCTTCTCACCGATGGCATCGGTGGGGGTTCCTCCATCAACTCCGCCCAGCGCGGTCACGGAGGCCCACGCGGACGTGGCCACCGTGGAGGACGTCGTGGAGGCCGTGGTGGCTATGGCCACGGCAACCGCGGCAACGGACGCCAGCAGCGCGGCGGTGGTGGCCGCCGAGGAGGCGGCAAGGACCGTGACTACACCCCCTGTCAGATCTGTGGGAAGCCCGGGCATGAAGCTCGGAACTGCTGGCATCGCTACTCCGACGATGAAGAGTAGGAGGAGGAGAAGGGCGCAAACGCTGCGTCCTATGGAGTGGACACCAACTGGTACGGCGATACCGGTGCCACCGACCACATCACCGGTGAGCTCAACAAGCTCACCATGAAGGAGAAGTACCACGGCCACGATCAAGTCCATACTGCAAATGGACAAGGTATGAGCATTAGTCATGTTGGTCATGCAATTGTTAATACCCCCTCTAAAAATTTGCACCTTAAAAATGTTCTTCATATTCCCCATGCCACAAAAAATCTTGTTTCTATTCATCGCTTCACCAAAGATAATGATGTTTTTATTGAATTTCATCCATGGTATTTTTATGTCAAGGATCGAGCCACGAAGAAGGTACTTCTCAAAGGTAGATGCTCAAGAGGCCTCTATCCTTTGATTTCTTCATCATCCACCAAGAATAAACAAGTCTTCGCTGCCACCAAGCCTTCAGCTTCGAGATGGCATAGTCTCCTAGGGCATCCTTCTTCTCGCATTGTTCAACAAGTTCTTAGCAAGCACAATCTTCCGTGCTTAATTCAACCTAGTAATAATTCTGTTTGTGACCCTTGTCAAAGAGCCAAAAGTCATCAATTGCCTTATGTAAGATCCACTAGTGTATCCACTGCTCCCCTACAACTTGTCTTCTCCGATGTTTGGGGACCTGCGCCATCTTCTGTAGGAAGATACACATATTATGTAAGCTCTATTGATGATTTTAGCAAGTTTTTTTGGATTTATCTCCTCAAGAAAAAATCTGATGTGTTTCAAATTTTTCATAATTTCAAGCAACTCGTTGAACGACAATTTGATAGAAAGATACTTGCTCTGCAATCCGATTGGGGAGGAGAATATGAAAAACTCAATTCTTTCTTTCAAACCATTGGTATTGAACACCACGTGTCTTGTCCTCATGCACATCAACAAAATGGCTCCGCAGAATGCAAGCACCGACACATTGTAGAAGTAGGGCTTGCACTTCTTGCCAATGCATCCATGCCATTAAAATTTTGGGATGAAGCTTTCTTGACTGCCACATATCTCATTAATATGCTCCCATCCAAAGTCATTGATCATGACACTCCCATGGAACGTCTACTTCACAAAACACCAGATTATGCATCCCTTCGCATCTTTGGTTGCGCATGTTGGCCTAATCTCCGACCATACAATACACGGAAATTTGCTTTTCGTTCTAAGCAGTGTGTTTTTCTCGGTTATAGTCACATGCATAAAGGAGTTAAATGTCTTGATGTTAAATCTGGTAGTCTACATCACCCGTGATGTTGTTTTTGATGAGACAGTGTTTCCCTTTGCCAGTCTTCATCCCAATGCAGGCTCCCTACTTCGGCAAGAAATTCTTCTACTTCCTGACACACTCCAAAATCCTTCGGTGTCATCTAATGAGGGGGCAAAACATTGCATTGATCTAACACCTAATGACTCTATAATCCCTGGTATTTTAAGTCCTCCGCAGGTACAACAAGAAGCAGAAGAAAATTCGGACCAAAACAGTGCTTCAACAAGGCAAAACGGTGCATTTTTTCCTCTCCTATCATCGCATGCTGAACCAGGCGCGCGAGGCTCACGATCCGAAGAAGATGCGCCGGGAACCTCGGACGGCAGCGCCAGGCTCTCTCCGGGATCTGTGCGCGCACCTGGCGGACTCCACCCAGACGCGCTCCGGTCACGCGCTGACACGTTGCGCGGGCCCTCGCCCACGCCCCGCTCTCGGTCTGGCGGGAGTCAGACGCGCCCTGACGCGCCCACATGGCGCCCTGATGCGCCCACGCGGGCCGGCTCTCCACGCCTGCACAGCGGCGCCAGCGCACACGGGTCGGACGCGGACGCGTCGTCTGCACCAACCCTGTTCCCCCCGCTGACAACGTCAGGCACAAGTGGAGCTGCAGTGTCTCCAACCAGTACCGGGTCTACATCATCTCCTGTACATGCACATGCACATGGGGAGGACTCCTATTCGGCTGATGATGGCGCACACGGATCAGCAGACTCCGGATCAACTGCACCTTCGCCTCCTGCAGCTCCGGTACACAGAACAAGGGCGACAACTGGTAACTTAAGACCAAAAATCTATAATGATGGTACTGTTTGTTACGGTTTGTCCTGTTTAACTAGTGAACCCGAAAATTTACAGATAGCTCTCAAAGATAAAAATTGGAAAAATGCTATGAATGATGAGTATAGGGCATTAATGGACAACAAAACATGGCATCTAGTACCACATAAGGAAGGTAGAAATATTATAGATTGCAAATGGGTCTATAAAATTAAAAGAAAGGCTGATGGCACTATTGATAGATATAAGGCTAGACTAGTAGCAAAAGGTTTCAAACAAAGATATGGCATAGATTATGAGGATACTTTTAGTCCTGTTGTAAAAACTGCTACTATCAGACTTGTTCTAGCTGTTTCAGTTTCAAAAGGCTGGACTTTGAGGCAACTAGATGTAAAGAATGCGTTTCTTCATGGCGTTCTGGAAGAAGAGGTATACATGAAGCAGTCACCTGGTTATGAGGATCCCAATGCACCATCTTATGTGTGCAAATTGGACAAATCACTGTATGGGCTAAAACAAGCACCAAGGGCATGGTTTTCCAAGCTAAGCTCCAAATTACAAGAACTTGGTTTTCTGGCATCCAAGGCATACACTTCGTTATTCATATATAACAAGTCAGGTATCGTGATTTATGTGCTAGTATATGTTGATGATATTATTGTCACTAGCTCCTCCAACAAGGCTATCACATCACTTCTTCAAGATCTTGGTTCAGCTTTTGCATTGAAAGATCTTGGTGACTTACACTTCTTCTTGGGAATTGAGGTAAAACGATTCAATCAAGGCATTGTACTAACCCAAGAAAAATATGCTCTAGACTTGCTTGGCAGAGTTGGAATGAAGAAGTGCAAAAAATTACCAACACCACTGTCAGCATCAGAAAAACTCTCAGTCACAGAAGGAGATCTTCTAGGGCCAGAAGATAGCACAAAGTACAGGAGTATTGTTGGAGCACTACAATATCTGACTCTCACACGACCAGACATTGCTTTTTCTGTCAACAAGGTATGTCAGTTTCTTCATGCTCCTACTACTGTACATTGGACAGCTGTAAAGAGAATATTAAGATATGTCAGTGGTACAACAAGTATTGGCTTAACCTTCAGAAGATCATTCTCCACTCTAGTAAGTGCCTTCTCAGATGCTGATTGGGCAGGATGTGTAGATGACAGAAGATCCACAGGAGGTTTTGCTGTATATTTTGGTCCTAACTTAATTTCCTGGAGTGCCAGAAAACAGGTAACAGTGTCAAGGTCAAGTACAGAAGCTGAGTATAAATCTCTAGCAAATGCTACAGCTGAAGTCATATGGATTGAGTCCCTATTGGGAGAACTTGGAATCAAAAAAAACCAAATCTCGTGTCTATGGTGTGATAATATGGGAGCGACTTATCTTTCTGCTAATCCCATATTTCATGCTAGAACTAAACATATTGAAATTGATTTCCATTTTGTGAGAGAAAGAGTAGCAAACAAACAGCTAGAGATCAGATTCATTCCATCCAAAGACCAGGTGGCAGATGGTTTTACCAAGGCACTACCAACTCGGCAGTTTGAAGAATTCAAGTACAATCTCAACCTTAAAAGGAGTTGTGATTGAGGAGGGGTGTTAGCGATACAAAATATGTACGTTGTAACGTGTTGTACCGAGTAGAGAGATTAGGATAGTTTGTTTGGAGTTTCCTTGATGTACATGATTGATCCATGAGATAAGGATTCAATCGTTCTATCTCTCTCTCTCCCGGTTGTAACCTCTTCTCTCTTATCTTCTTATCTCTTGTACGATTGACAGTATATATAAACATGTAACCGATGGGAGGCCAACCATCGTTCCCTAAAACCTCTCGATCGATCATAAAGAACTCCAGTCAACAGCGTCCGCGTTGTCACTTGCGTCCACGCCACTCCTGCTGTGACTGCGGGAGGGAAAAGAGGCACTAGAAGGGGACGCAGTCACCGCCCCTAAGTACCAGCCATAATCATGTCCACGCAGGTGATGATGACAAGGAGGTGAAGACGATGAAAGCGCAAGACTTTAAATCCAGTCGCAAGCGTCCGCTTCACTCCCGCTCCGACTGAGGGGAATGTTAGAGTACGTGTACGTACACTAGAGATAGACTAGGACTTTAAAGATCATCTTGTAATCCAAGTCATAGGCTTCTTGCCATCCAAGTTTGTACGTATATATATACTCCTCATGAAGGTCAAATCAATACAACAAAATATTATGAATTTCAATATTTTTCACAATCTTCTCCACACTTCTCATGATTATGTCCTATAAAGTCATACTGCTTACAGAAAAAAGGAATCTTCTCATATTTGATTAGTAGTCTCCTCCTTTTAATCTCTGGAGCTGAGAACATGACAAACCTTATAAGAGGCTTCGTTGCATCCATCCGCACCCTCAGCCGATCATAGTTGCCTTCAAAAAAGTGTTTTGGTGTCAACTGCCTTCACCTGACCAACTCGTCGAGACAGATCATCGACAATCTCCACCTTTCTACACAACTCATGGATCCCATGAAATTGAGTCCAAACCCACAGCCCTCCAAAAGCTACTTTCTCCGGATCTAGCGATCCATCACAATGTTCTGTCATAACGTCCCAACCGTTTGAGGCCCTTGATGCACAACCTTCTTCCAGTCCCCTAGGCAATGCATTTGGAAAATAAATAAATTCTTCCTTGCCTCTCTAAACCTAGGTTCTCTTGATAGACTCCGCACGCTCTTCATCTTCTAAAAAAAACTATGGAGCTGAACGATCTTGTCGTCGAAACCTTAACATTTTCCATCCGTCTCGCCCCCCTTCTTGCACTCCTCAATCACCTCCTCCCCCAACACGACCTCAACTAGCTCAACACGATCAGATGGTTGAATATATCGTCTATGCCTTCTTCCTCCTTGCTCCCCGATCCAGATCCTTCTTATAGCCTTTTATCTGCCATCGCGAAACACCTCCCTCGCTAGGGTTAGAAGAGTCTCGTCCTTCGCCAAACTCACACGGAATCAAGGCTAGGGACAGACGAGTGAGTCGTCCGCTTAATCAGCCTGAATTCTAACGTGCCGGACTGAGAATTCTCGCCGAATTCTGATACAATCTCATGTCGAGCGAAAACTCAGAGCACATAAACCCTAGATGGGTCCGTTTTGAAATCGGGCAAACTAAACACAAGCTAGCACTTGTGATCAGTGATCAGATTCCCAAACCAAACGGCAGCAGAACGTATGAGGATATCTCAACATGTGAAGAGCGGCCCTCCATGTGCTTCTGGCCCATGTATTGGCCAGCCGGTAGCAAGCTGGGCCGGAAAAACACCCATCAAACGACACAGGCTGTGCTAGGAAAACGTGCAAGCTGTGCTCGTGATGGATATTTGTTTCTTCACAAGCTGGGCCAGAAAAAACACCCATCTCGTTTTATTCTTGTGTCTATTTTCCCGTTTTAAAGCACGTGGCGCTGTATAATGTTTTCTCAAAAGACTCTAATAATCAACACCAATTTTCCCAGCCATCCATCGTAACATGGCATTCGATCAACGTCAGTACCGAGCGGATCGATTTAAACCATCCGATCCATTTAATGTGATTATTAGGTGGCTGGCTCTGCAATCTGCATTATTCCTGATCACCGACCTAACGAGAGCAAACGCAGCGTGGTTAATTCATCTTCCCGTGGCGTACGTGTGTTGCTGGCCCGGTAAGTGCCGTACGTGGGACCGGACCTAAAGATCTCGGTCGGTCCGATAAGCTTCATCTCCACGTTGGGGTTTTGCAGATTGAGCAGCATTAGATCGATCTAATGCCATGTTACGATGATGCAGGCCGAGGCGAGAGTACGTCCGTGCATATATACGGCATGATGTAATAATGAAACTGACATTGTTCATTACCTTCTTGGATGCTGCTGCCGCGTAAAGCTCAAGTTTATTGATCCTGGTTCACCGTCCCTGGTGGCAAGTTATGATTCTGTGTAGATTTACTTATAAAATGAGAGGAATGATTATTCTGAGAAGCAACGCCGACGGATTCGTGCAATGAACTCAACGCAAGGCGCATGGCATGTTAAATATAGTCTTCTTTTTTTAAGATTTATACTCCCTTCGTCTTAAAAAAAAGGATGTCACACGTTTATCAAAATTTAGATGAATCTATAAACTAAATAGTATCTAGATACATTCAAATTTAAACAAAACAGTGATATTCTTTTTTAGAACTGAGGGAGTATTAAATATAGTCAATGCAACACGAGATGCACAACCATATTTGCACGTGCATACTCAGGCCGGGCAAAATAGCAGCACGCGTAGAATTAATTAGGAAGACGTCACCAACCTAATTAAGTGGCGGGAAGAAGTAGCACGCGGATGCATGTGTGGCTGCTCCATATGTACTCCCTCCGTTTTTAAATATAAGATGTTTTAGGTTTGTGAAGAAAATGAATCTATACTCCTTTTAGTATGTATATTTATTCTAAAGTTGAGTGAACCTACGTACTAAAATAAATCTAGATTTATTTTTTTCACAAACCTAAAACATCTTATATTTTAAAACAGATGAAGTGGTATACACCGCTCGATCGACATTGTTGAGTTAATTAGGCTAGCCGGGCCGGGCCGGGCCGGGGACTTTCTGGATCGATCGACATTGTTGAGTTAATTAGCCTAGGCGGGCCGGGGACTTTCTAGATCGATCGCGTGCGTCATTTGATTTTGGTAGATTGCTCCCCACGTATACCATGTGGTCGATCGCGTGCGTCATGGTAGAACTAGCAGCGTATTATACTGTACTACTACTCAATGCCGCTAGCTGATCTGAATCTCACTCAATGCGATCCAGTGGCTCCGCCCGATCACCGGCGGGCCAACGACCTAATTAACGAGCAACTCAACATGCATGCTTGGCGCTTCCCGTGGCGCTTGCTGCTGCATGCGTGGCCTGGCCCGGCAGATAAATGTCTCACTGGCGCGTGGGGCCTCGTCTGCATGCGACCCGAACGAGCCATGGAGCAATGCCACGTTACGATGCCGGTCGGCCGGCTCGGCAAGACGTCAGGCGGATCCAGTAGTTCAAACTGACGTGGCACGTATGCCCTGGATCTGACGTATCCGTACGTACGTACGCCCTGGCGCGGGGGGCCGATCTATCTATCTGCACATGGGCGATCGGAGGTCAACACGCAGAGTACTCTTGCGGGTCGATACTATTGTACATCGACGACGAGGAATGCGCTACACAGCAATGGACGACGCACTGCTGTCGGTGTCGGGTGGTGGCCGGCCGTCGATCGACGCGAAGCGGCGGTCGTACAGTAGTACCGGCCCTGTAGGCGTGTTAGTCACCTTAATTAATTAGGGAGGGCTAAGTACAGGTCGATCACTGGCCGGTGCGGTGGTGCGTGCGAATGCGATGATCAAAGTTGTTGCAGGAGCCAATGCCCAATGTGCACCAAGAGAGCGACTGGACGTTCATAAAAGGCGCACAACTGCGTCCGTGCCCTGCAAAAAAGCCACGAGACAGATTTCGCAAAAAACAAAAAAATCAAAGAGACATTGTCACAGTGCTACCTTTCCGAGTAATACCTGCGGTTCGTGCATGCGCCAGCAGGCCCAACGCTGCACGTACGACACAGAGCTTTCAGTCCACCCTACGTATGTACTAGTACGTACGATGCCAACTTCATGCACTACTCTAGTGGCAAGCGCTAGCAAAACAGTTCAATTCACTCGGCAAAAAAAACATGTCCAATTCACTCTATTTGCCACGGTATATATGTACAGGCTGACTGCACGAAACCGGCCGCCACGATCGATGTACTACAATGATCCATCCATCATCCACGCACACGTACTGACTTCCCTACCTGAACCGTCACATCTACGTGCACGCATGGTGGGGCGGAAGAACTTGGCTTCGGCTTTAGCTTTCGCTTTAGCATGCAGATCGATCGAGTCGGTGGAAGATTGTGAGAGCATGATTGGCCGGTCGGCTTCAGCTCATCGTCACTGTTACTGGTGAAGTTGTTCAGTCCACCGTACGTCCTGCAGGAATGTAATGTAATCCTCCTCTCGGTACGTACTCCAACGGCACGACACGAGTAATCTGGATCTACTGCTGAAACTCCACTTAGGCCTTGTTTGGATAACGAGTATTTGGCAGAAGTTTTACCTAAACGTGTTTTAAGAGAAATTTTAGGAAAACCAGTTTACAGTCATTGTTTTGTTAAAGCTGGATTAAGTAATACTCTGTTTGGACTCATTTTTGAGCATTTCGGAATTTGGATAGGAGAACGCCGAAAGCATGGCTGATGATCCCGAACTTCTCCAAAGCCGGTCGACACACTGCCACAACAGCTGCGGTAGCTGCCGGAGCTTCAGTCCGACGAGTCCGACGAGCGTAGCATCTACCTCGTCCACCTCCTCGTCAACTACGTCGTCGCGGCGGCCACCAGTCATCTCGACACCGCCAAAACGGCCCTCGAACGCATTGCGCGCTAGTGGCGCCCGGCGGCGACACGCCGACACCATGCAGCACGTGGTGCTGGCCTTCGCAGAGGCACTGGCGCAGGGCGCGCTCCGGAATTGGCCGGGGTGCCGTGCGTCGCAAACGTTGGTCGGTGTCACGGTCGCGCGCAGTCACTTCCTCGACCTCTTTCGATTCCTCCGCCTCGCAACCATGGAGTTCCACGCAGTCCGGCCATGGTGTCTGAGGTCGTTGACGCCACACAGTGGCTCCAGCTGCTCCTCTTCCTCGTCGCTCGTCCTGAGGGCCCGTCACCGCTGGCCACGATCAAAGGACATCTCTCCCGGTCTGCCATGGCATGCCCTCACCAAGGAGGCTGAGCGCCCAGATGTGTTTCTCTCTCCGGTGCAACCCTGTGGTCACCCGCCCCTGACACCCAGGTCGAGTCCCTCAGCGTGAAGCCCGCCGAGGCCCTTGACATCATCTCTTGCCTCCAGCTCCACCGCCTCCTCGCCACCGACGGCAACTCCTCTGCCATAGCTGCGGCCGCCCACCGGCGACAAGAAAGAGATGAAGCAGTGGTCAGGACTGTGTGTGGACGTCGCTGTTGTCCCCGTCCACCTCCGTGGCCGACCCTTTCTTGACGCGCTCCTTCTAAGGGAGTGGCCGCCGCTGCCGGTCGAGAATGGAGAGCAGTCCCGTTGTTGTTTCAGGAAAACGAGTTTTTGCAAAAACAACTATTTGTGGTTTTTCCCAAAACGCGGAATTGCGGGTATAAAGGAAACTAGTTTTTCTAATCCATGGATTAGTTGGACTATCCAAACAGCGTTTTCCTTAAACTCAGGGGGAAATTGGTTTTGGTTAAACTAGTTCTCTAGAAACGTGGTAACCAAACAACCACTTAATCTCCCGGGTAAATCTGAAGTTGCTCTTGTGGAATTTGTGACGGAACAATACCCTCTCTCTGGGCTTGGTTACGTGTTAATATAGTCGGGAACAACCCCCAACGTGGCAGGTACATGCGTGTAACGTGTTGGAGTACTACTCCATACACGTTACCAATGTATTACATCTAATACCCCCTTAATCGAAACTTGGGAGAGGTTGAGATTACGTTTAAACTCATCTAGTTTCTTATTATATAAAGTCTTGGTGAAACCATCAGCAATCTGATCCTTGTTAGAGATAAACTTGACATCAAGTTGTTTAGCAGCAACCCTTTCTCGAACAAAAAAGAAATCAATCTCAATATGCTTTGTCCTGGCATGAAAAACTGGATTGGCAGACAGAAAAGTAGCACCAAGATTATCACACCATAGACAGGGTTTTTCTTGTAGAGAAATGCCAAACTCACGAGCAAGAGCCTCAACCCAAATAAGTTCAGCTATTGCATTAGCTATGGCTTTGTATTCTGCCTCTGTACTGGAGCGTGAAACTGTGGCCTGTTTCCTAGCACTCCAAGAAACAAGGTTAGGACCATAAAATATAGCAAAACCACCTGTGGAGCGTCTATCATCAAGGTCACCTGCCCAATCAGCATCAGAATATGCACTGAGAAGAGTAGAGTGGGATGGCTGAAAAGTGAGTCCAAGCTGTTTAGTGCCATTTATATACCTCAAGATCCTTTTGACAGCAGTCCAGTGAGCAGTAGTAGGAGCATGAAGATATTGACATACTTTGTTAACAGAAAAACATATATCTGGCCTTGTTGAAGTAGGATATTGAAGAGCTCCAACAACACTTCTGTGCTGAGTACTATCCTCAGGACCAAGTAAGGAACCCTCAGTTAAGGACAACCTATCATTGACAGCAAGAGGTGTAGGACATGGAGAGCAATGTTGCATGCCAACACGCTGGATGATATCATTAGCATATTTTTCCTGATTCAGCAATATGCCACTGGAGTGCTTGTGAACCTCAAGACCCAAGAAATAATGCAAGTCACCAAGATCTTTGAGAGCAAAATCAGAACTAAGAGTACACAATAAAGTTGATATAGCGGAATCAGAGGAGCTTGCCACAATAATGTCATCAACATATATGAGAAGAAACATAGTAATACCTTCTTTGTTGAAAAGAAACAAGGATGTATTTGCCTTTGACGGAGTGAAACCCATAGTATAGAGCTTGGAACTAAGACGAGAGTACCATGCTCTTGGTGCCTGTTTCAATCCATAGAGAGCCTTATCAAGTTTACATATGTAATTTGGAACAGCGGAAGACTGAAAACCTGGAGGTTGTTTCATGTAGACCTCCTCTTCCAGAACACCATGTAAAAACGCATTCTTTACATCTAGCTGCCTTAAAACCCAACCTTTTGATACTGCAACAGAAAGAACAAGCCTGATAGTTGCAATTTTAACAACAAGACTGAAGGTGTATTCATAATCAATACCATAGCGTTGTTTGAAACCTTTGGCAACCAGCCTTGCCTTATACCTGTCAATACTACCATCAGCATGTTTTTTAATACGGTAAACCCACTTACAGTCAATAACATTCTTATTGGAGCTTGGTGGTACAAGGTGCCAAGTTTTATTCTCAAGGAGAGCATCATATTCCTCCTGCATTGCTTGCTTCCAATTTTTATCAGAGAGTGCATCCTTTAAATTTTGGGGTTCTCCGGTAGATGTCAACAGAGCATACCTGACAGTGCCATCAGTATATTTTTTAGGCTGTCGAATACCTTTATGCATACGTGTCTGTACCCCAACAGCAGGAGGAGCTGCAGAAATCCGTGACGTAGAAGATCCTGAAAGCAGATCCTGGGCCGAAATATCCTCTTCACCTGTGGCCGCATGCATGTCAGCAGATGGAGAAGTAGTAGCCGAGCTGCTGCTCTGCATGTCCCTCCCGTCGCCCAGGTCAGGCATTGAATGCAAGCGAGGGGACGGCATGCGCGACGCGGAGACATGCAGCGTGGCGGGTGGTGATTGGCGCGAGGACGAGGCGGGGGACCGGGCGTGGCAGGGGGAGCCGACCGGCTGCCAGGTGTCGCGCGCGGAGTCGTGGTCGTGCAGAGCCCGAGGCGAGGGTGGCGGGGACGCGCCCGACGCAGAAGACGCGGGAGAGCCGCCGTCAGACGGGACAGGCGCTGGATCCGAGGCGGATTAGCTGCGAGAATCAACCTCGGGATCCGTCATGTCGGCACCTGGGGCTGTAGCATGGCCTGATGCATTATTTGATGTGCAGTTTGCACTGTTTTCAGTAGAATTTTGTATAGAACCTGAAAATGATCTTGATGCATCTGTACGGGGGACCTGAAAATAAGGAAGAACAGGGACAACTGGCAAATATTGGTCATTAGAATGCGCACCCCCATCATGTGTTTCAGAGATAGTGTGTCAAAAGGAAGAAGCAGAATTTCGTCACGGAGGCGACGACCAGCATTAGGATGTAACTCGTCAAAAGGAAAGATGTTCTCATCAAAAACAACATCCCGGAAAATATAGACTCGACCGGTTGTAACATCTAGACATTTAACTCCTTTATGACGAAAACTGTAGCCAAGGAACACACATATCTTGGAGCGAAAAGAAAGTTTGTGTTTGTTGTAAGGACGAAGATTAGGCCAACATGCACAACCAAAAACACGAAGAGACTCATAATTTTGTTTGACATAAAGAAGTTTTTCAGTGGGATACTCAAGATCAAGAACTTTTGTAGACAATAAGTTTATGAGAAAGGTAGCTGTGATAAAAGCATCATCCCAGTACTTTAGAGGCATGGATGCATTGGAAAGTAAAGCAAGTCCAACTTCAACAATATGACGGTGTTTTCGTTCGGCTGAACCGTTTTGTTGATGAGCATGAGGACATGATACATGATGAACAATACCTACTCGTTGAAAAAAGGTATTCAATTTTTCATACTCACCACCCCAATCAGTTTGCATAGTGAGAATCTTTGTGCAAACTGTCTTTCAACATATTGTTGAAAGTCAAGGAAAAGTTGATAAACGTCAGAATGTTTTTTAAGCAAATAAATCCAAGTATACTTGCTAAAATCATCGATAAAACTTACATAATATGCATGTTTGCCTACAGAAAGAGGAGCTGGACCCCATACATCAGAAAAAACTTGTTCCAAAGAAACTGTAGAAACACTAGTGGATACAGGATAGGGTAGCTGGTGACTCTTAGCCTGTTGGCAGGGATCACATATATAAGAATTTATTTCTGGAGTGTAAGGCAAACTGTGCTTCCTAAGAACTTGCTTAACAATAAAAGATGACGGATGGCCTAAGCGAAGATGCCACGTGGATGATGAAGGCTTGACGATGACAAGAGCATGTTTGGAGGATGACCTCATGGAGACTGGAACAAGAGGATAAGGACC
Organism: Avena sativa; assembly: GCA_916181665.1. Taxonomy (NCBI): domain Eukaryota; kingdom Viridiplantae; phylum Streptophyta; class Magnoliopsida; order Poales; family Poaceae; genus Avena; species Avena sativa. The sequence continues at coordinate 441,524,625 of OV702282.1, read as the reverse complement.
ACCTTCACACGGACCTCTAAACATGATTTGCTGGGTGGCCTTGTCCTTAATCAAGAAAAAGAAAGGGTGAATTTCAATATAAGCATTGTTGTCTAGAGTAATTTTATGAGCAGAAAGCAAGTTCATAGAAGCATCAGGAACATGAAGAATATTTTTAAGTTTGAGAGAGCATTGTGGGGTTTGCAAAACTGAATGACCAATATTAGCACTGTCCATACCTTGTCCACTAGCATTGTGAACTTGATCGTGACCATTGTAGGGCTCATGAATTTGAAGCTTGTTGAGTTGTCTTGTGGTATGATTTGTGGCCCCTGTGTCAACCACCCAATTGGAGTCGACACCATATGCACCCTTGACGTCCTTGGAGTTATCATCCTCATCATCATCGCCATAGAGCCACCAACAATCAGCGGCTGCATGTCCCTCCTTTTTGCAAATCTGACAGAACACACCTTCCTGCCAGGGTGTAGCAACACGGCCTCTATCCTTGCGCCCCCCTTTGGTGCGACGCTGATTGGTATTACGAGGATGGTCCTGGCGCGGCTGCTGAGGGGGTGGGCGAGGTGGCTGTGATGAGGGACGGTAAAACGGCTGGGGAAGATGTGGCATATAGGGTTGTTGGGCAGGGGGGAAAAGGAAACAAAGGCGGCTGATAGTGTATGGCAGGGGGTTGTGGTTGTGGGTAGGGTGCGTGGTATGGGGCATAGTATGGCTGCGGCATAGGGTTGGGGTAGGGCGCTGGTGGTGTGTATGGTGTAGGCGGCGGTGGGGGCGTTGGGCGGGCATAGACATCAGGGGCGCAGCGAGAGGCGGCATTAATAGATGAAATAAAGGAGCCTGAAGCCTGTCCTGTAGATTGAAGCATATTGTCATGATTTTCACAAGCCAGAAGTTGAGAACACATATCAGTGAGAGTCGTCGAGGGGACAACATTGATGGCCGACACCAGATGGTTGAAGGATCCATCTAAGCCATTGAGGATGTAGTCCTTGAGCTCATCGTCATCAACAGGCTTGCCTGCAGCAGCAAGTTCAGAAGCAAACCCCTTCATCTTGGTAATGTATTGTTGGGCGGTGAGATCAAGCTTTTTTGTATTTGTAAGAGCACCACGGAGGCTAGAGACCTTGGATTTGGATTGCGAGGCAAACAAGGAGACCAAGGCCTTCCACACATCAGCAGCATGATGAAGGCCATAGACATGGGGAAGAACATCTTCAGACAGGGAATTCACAAGGAAACTGACGACTTGCTGATCTCTGGTGATCCACACATCATAATTGGGATTTGGCACGGTGATCTTCTTGTTGTTCTCATCTTCAGCTTCAAGTGTGTGTGGTGGTTCCTTGTTAGTTCCCTCGAGAAGCCCCATGACACGGGCACCACGGAGTGTGGGCATAGCTTGAGTCTGCCAGGAGAGGAAGTTGTCTCGGTTGAGTTTCATGGCCGGAGGAGTGCCGACCGAGTACGTAGCAGAGGAGGAGGAAGATGGCGTCGACATAGGTCCTGAAGAAAGCGATCTAGGGTTTTAGAGAGAGGCCAAGATCGGCAGGCGTTTTGAGAGGGTGTTTTGGGTGGGATTTGTGGTGGAATAGGTAGAGGAGAGGGAGAGGATCCTGTTTGTGTAGAGATTGTAGGGTTTGTGTGGAGGAGATGCGGCGGCGGCGGTGGAGAAGATCATCGGCGGCGGCGGCAGGAGCTAGATGAAACGGAAGAGTTGACGTGATACCATGTGAAATTTGTGACGGGAACGATACCCTCTCCCTGGGCTCGGTTACGTGTTAATATAGTCGGAAACAACCCCCAATGTGGCAGGTACAGGCACGTTACCAATGTATTACATCTAATAGCTCTTTCAAGGTTTAGTAGCTGCACCATGCTTGTGCATTGTTGACCCTTTTGCCTTATTAATTGTCAATGATGATTTGATAAATACTGATACAGTAATCAAGTGCTATATATTTTTATAAATCATTATATTATAGTATATTAAAATATATGGGCGCGGTCTTAGTTTAGGAGCAACACCGACGGATTCCCGATTCATGCATGCAACACGAGTCTGGGCACAAATGATTAACACAGGATCCACAGCTAATAATCTGCACGTGAAGAGGCAGGGCAAGGGCAAAACAGGAGCACGCGTACCGGAAAGACGGCCCCAAACCAGTACGAGTACGGAGAGTAGCACGCACGGCCACTGAACTGGACATTCACTACAGCAGAAGCTGACGGCCGGGTCCCGTCGGCATGCCCTAAATGCCGTCGGCGTAGACTGGCCTGCCGGCGTACAGCCTCGTAGACGTAGCCTCTCCTTTCGTCGGTGTATATAGCTACGCCGGCGTAGGCTGGCCTGCCGGCGTACAGCCCCGTAGGCGTAGTCTCTCCTTCCGTCGGTATATATAGCTACACCGACGGCAAGACCATATGGAGCCCACCTAGACTAATGGCCGTTTGGCTACGTTTTTTCAATTTCTTTTTCAAAAAAAAAATTATTTTTTTTTCAATTTTTTTAACATTTTTGTATTGTTTAACTTGTTAATCTCACATGGACATTTTTAATTCTAACTATACTTAGTATCAAGTCAAATTGCACAATTAGTCAAACTTCCCAACCGGTCACCCATCCTAATACTACTTCAACCTCAACACGCTTAACTTCTTCGTTCCTTCCACATGAGCTTCCGACAAAGAAACTAGAACTTGTTGTGAATATTATCATATCAAACCTATTAACCATTACACTATAATGTTAGACATATTTGTTTTTTTACATTCCATACAATTTTTTGACTAAACAACAATAAATAAGGAATAATAATCTTGAATTCAAATAAAAATAAAATAAATTTTATTTTTGCTTTTTTTATTTAAATTTGAATAATTCATATCTACAAATCCGTAAATCACAATTCGACAAATAATATATCCAAATCGATCAGAAAAATGAGAGGAATCCAAATATGACATCCCTATCATCTATTTAATTATATATCATAAATTTTAAATATTAGACCAACTGAAACTATGTCAAGATTCATGAAACACCCCGTTTTTGGCACTCGAAAAATAAAAAATGACTTTTTCGTGTGACGAAAAGGAAAACTTCCTCCTACAACATTGTTCGTCATCCCATGATATACACGAGTGCATAATATGGGCACATTAGCGCAAACTATATCGCGATTCTAGCAATAACATTGGTCATTTGACCTGAAATCCAGAAAACCTCGATTGAGATAGGTCATTTTGTGAAGGTTTTTTTAAGACACGATCAATATATCAAGTTTTATATTTTTCCATGCAACTATGTCATATAATATGACACGACGCGAAGATTTTGCATTGTTTCGATCGTTTTTGAATTTTTTATGCCCGTTTCAAACTATCGTCAAACTTTCTAAATCGAGGGGCATGAAAATTCTTAGCTCGGGGCTGAGCCTCACTAAACTTGCATTATATATCTGATGAAATAGCATATTGTGAACCTAAAAATGATACCCCGGTTGGGAAATTGTCCATTCAATATGGTCTAGTATTTTTAAAAAATGTGGTATTATCATTTTGAAACTTTCACTTCGTGGTTGCTTCACAAAAATACCCCGTTTTTTGCACTCGGAAAATGAAAAAATGGCTTTTCGGTGCGACGAAAAGGAAAACTTCCTCCTGCAACATTGTTCACCATTCCATGATACACATGTGTGCACAATATGGACACATTATCGCAAACTATACCGCGATTATAGCAATAACATTGGTCATTTGACCTGAAATCCAGAAAACCTCGATTGAGATAGGCCATTTTGTGAAGGTTTTTTTAAGACTCAATGAATATACCAAGTCTGGTATTTTTTCATGGAACTATGTCATATAATATGACACCACACAAAGGTTTTGCATTGTTTTGATCGTTTTTTAATTTTTTATGCCCATTTCAAACTATCGTCAAACTTCCTAAATCGAGGGGCAAGATGATTCTTAGCTCGGGGACGAGTCTCACTAAACTTGCATTAGATTTCTGATGAAATAGCATATTGTGAACCTAAAAATGATTTTTACAAAAAATCATGAGCAATATATCATGTACCTGTAGTTCAAATCTAACTCATTTCCTGCCGATTCAGAAGGAATTTGTCTTTTTCACGAGAGGTGAACGGAAAGGTTTGAGATTCCTAGGTTGGGAAATTGTCCATTCAATATGGTCTAATATTTTTGAAAAATGTGGTATTATCATTTTGAAACTTTCTTTTGGTGGTTGCTTCACAAAAACACCCCGTTTTTTGCACTTGGAAAATGAAAAATGGCTTTTTGGTGCGACGAAAAGGAAAACTTCCTCCTGCAACATTGTTCATCATCCCATGATACACATGCATGCACAATATGGACACACTATTGCAAACTACCGCGATTCTAGCAATAACATTGGTCATTTGACCTGAAATCCAGAAAACCTCGATTGAGATAGGCCATTTTGTGAAGGTTTTTTTAAGACTCAATGAATATATCAAGTCTGGTATTTTTACATGGAACTATGTCATATAATATGACACCACGTGAAGGTTTTGCATTGTTTTGATCGTTTTCAATTTTTTATGCCCATTTCAAACTATCATCAAACTTCCTAAATCGAGGGGCATGATGATTCTTAGCTCGGGGACGAGTCTCACTAAACTTGCATTAGATCTCTGATAAAATAGCATATTGTGAACTTAAAAATGATTTTTACAAAAAATCATGAGCAATATATCATGTACCTGTAGTTCAAATCTAACTCATTTTCTACTGATTCAGCAGGAATTTGTCTTTTTCACGAGAGGTGAACGGAAAGGTTTGAGATTCCTAGGTTGGGAAATTGTCCATTCAATATGGTCTAGTATTTTAGAAAAATATGGTATTATCATTTTAAAACTTTCTTTTGGTGGTTGCTTCAAAAACACCCCGTTTTTTGCACTTGGAAATGAAAAATATGTTATACGAAAGTATTTGTATTATTTATGTATTTTTTTTGAATAAAAATATATAATATTTGAGTTTATATAGATATATCTTATTTTTCTACAAATTTTGATATATTATATGTATTTTTCTGAATTTAAATGATTTAGTTATGATTTTTTTAAGATTAATATGGCAAAAAAAGAAAAATAGCTACGCCGACGGCTTTGCCGTCGGCATAGGTCTGCCGTCGGCGTAGACTTGACGCCATTGCTCTGCCGTTAGTCCAATGGGCTACGCCGACGGTCATGTTTACGCCGACGGCGGCCGTCGGCCTATTTATTCTACGCCGACGGCAAAACTGGGCCGACGGCCCGTCAAGCTACGCCGACGGCCCCGACATTTTGTCGTCGGCGTATAAAAAGGCCGTCGGCCTATTTAGTTATTCCCGTAGTGTTTTGCGTTGACTTAGCTAGTAGACCTGTTATATTGTGATCCAAATTCAAGTATTGATGCAATAAAGAAAGGCTAACTTCGGCCTCCGCTCCGCTTCGACCCAAGCCGGTATGGATCGTTGGCACCGTCTATATATACATCATGTAAGACGCCGGCTAGGGTTTATCTCATCTTTGATAACCTACAGCGTTTGTAAACACCTACCGAAAAGAGTGAAAAGTTTGCTGGCTGGCGCCCGTGGTTTTTTCCCTTCGTGTTGGAGGGGTTTTTCACGTTAAATTCCGTGTCCCTCTGTCGTGTTTACTTATCGTTCTTCGTTATTGTGCATCTCGTATTATAATAAAACCAATTAGAAAAAAGTCTAAAATAAATCTTAAATTTATAGGCAAAAGCTAAATCAAACTCAAACTCATAATTCCTGAAATCGACATTCTAAACTCCGTGATCCTGGTCTTTTTCAGACCCTGGACCGGTTTGGCGCACTTGGAATTCTACAATCCCAGCCGGGATTAAACTGCTACTCTCACCGACGATTCAAGCCCGCATGTCATATCCATCCTTTCCCAGATCCCTCACATTCACCACAGTACAAACGACCTCGGCCTACAGGACGTCGCCGATGCGCGTCGACGAGCTTCGATCAACAAACTCGTATTCCTCTCGATCTCCTCCTGGTTCTCTCCCCCTCGTATGGTTTAGCCGCAGATGCCCACGCGGGCCTTGAGCACGAGGACAGGAGGATGAACAGAGAACCAGCATGTCTACATCCTCACCTCATCGCTCTGGAGTTCCCGCCATCGAGCACGTCTACGTCTTGCTTACCCCTGAGAAAAACGATGTTCTGTTGTTTGAGTGCACACTAGGCATTTGTGTTAATGCCGACTGATTTCTTGGTTTTGTTTCTCGATCCATTTTTGGTGTTGTCGTGGATTATACAAATTGGAAATATGGAACTTCGGGGAAGAAGTTCAGGTGGAAGATTCACGGTTCAGCCAGCTAGCTGTTCGCGGCCAGTGCGACGGGCCGACAACGCAGGTCTGCGCGAGCGCGTGTTCTCCACATGGAGGAGCGGTGCGACACCTTGACCGTGGTCGTGCTTGGGGCCAGCCTGTACTGGACGTACCACGTCGGGAACGGCACCGCCGTGCTCGCATGCATTCCTCGGGCCATCAGTCAACGATGGGTGGGTGTCCTCAGTTTAATTCGTCAGATAAAAACTTAGAGAGAGCAGAAGGTTGAAGATAGATATGATAGTGGGGCAGTGCTGTCAGTTGCAGTAGTAATTTAAGTTTTTTTTTCTAGTATGAAAATCATGTCTAGGGTCTAAAATAGACCGGGGAATCATGTCTAGGGTCTAAAATAGATCCGGATCACACATTTCAGTGTGCCGATTTTGGAGATTACAAGTTTAGGGTTCGATTTAGCGTTCATCTACAATTTCGAGGTTTGTTTTGGACTTTTCCCGACCAATTAAGCATGGCACTTCCTCGATCGATCTCATGTAGTAGTAGTAGTAGCATGAGTATCATGCTAGTTGCAGTGATTGAGCGTTGATCTGAATCTCACTTAATGCGACTTGGTGGCTTCGTCGGTTCCATGCTTCGAAATTACAAATGTCTGACAGAGATAAGCGGAACAAGCGTCCGCACTCATAGCCTTTATCAACAAAGGTTCCATACTTCGAAATTATAAATTTATTGGACTCGAATACAATCTTGTAGCCATCTCGACACAGAAGAGATCCGCTAACAAGATTTTTATTTATTGAGGAAACATGATGCACGTTCTTCAGGCGAATGGTCTTTCTCGAATTCCCGAAGTGAACTTAAGATCGACCGTACCAACACCATGAACAGAAGCATGCGAGTCGTTCCCCATCAGCAGGTTTGAGTCCCTCTAACCCAACATCTTTCATCTCAATGTTGCCCATGACAACATTAGCAGTCTTGCTGCCCTTCCCATGCTGACGCTTGTCAAAGCGGTTGGGACAAGCAGGAGCCCAATGATTAGGATCACCGCACACATGACAAGCACCTTTCCTCTTATCAGTCTTCTTCTTGAAGCTGGTGGACTGTGAGGCCTTGTTCTTTCCATCGAACTTTCCTTTGTCATTAAACTTGCTTTTGTTCTTGAACTTGTGAGGCTGGAAGTTCCTTTTCTGTACCAGGTTGGCATTAGAACCTCCCTAGGTACCTCGAGCATGTGTGTCTTTTGCTCGCGCCTTCTCTTCCACATCAAGAGTCCCAATGAGATCCGTCACGGAGAACTCTTGTGTCTTGTGCTTCAGAGAAGTAGCAAAATTCCTCCATGACTGGGGAAGTTTGGCAATGATGCCTCCGGCAACAAACTTGTCCGGTAACACACAAGTGTAGTGCTCAAGCTCCCTGACAAGTGACTGTATCTCATGAGCCTGCTCCACAATGGGGCGGTCCTCAACCATCTTATAGTCATAGAATTGTTCCATGACATACAGTTCACTGCCAGCATCGGAGACTCCAAATTTTCTCTCGAGCGCATCCCACATATCCTTGTCATTGCTAAATGACAGATATGAATCGACAATATTGTCGCCAAGAATGCTGATCAAGGCAGGCTTCAAAGTGGTATCAAGTTTTTGGAACGCCTCTTCCTGAGCGGGATTAAGTTCTCCCTCAGGTGCGCCATAGATGGCGTTATAGCAGCTCATGGTCTGAAACCAGAGCACTGCTCTCACACGCCATCGTTTGTAATTCACACCTTCGAAAACAGGTGGCTTCATAGAAGAAACAAATCCACTTGGGGCAAATTGCCTGAAATAAGGTTTTTGGATTGTTGAATAATAGAGCAATTTACCAAGCGAATTACCCATAATAAACGCTAGATAAAACATGATTAGAATAAAATACAAAATACTAATCATGTGAAATAGCGAAAACATATTACGACATGTAACCAAAAAGACTGCAAGATATAAGTCTTGAGATGCGATCAGAACAAGATTGATAAAGAAAACATACACGGCAGCGGCAGCAGAAGAGGAACCGCCGGTGTTCGTGTTGGCACCGTTGTTAGCCATGTCGTCGAGGAAGAGGGTGCTGATGTCGGGGAAGAAGTCCTCGTTGGGGAAGACGTCGGCGCAATCGGTATCCGAGAGGGAGTCCGTGATGAAGCCAGTAGTCACGCCGATAGCGCTCCCCAAAAACCTTATCGCCCTTCTCCCGTACAAGACTCGAAGCAGCGGGGTCTCGGAGGCCTACTGTCCCGGCTCGCGGTGCACGCCACAAGACGGGATGGGGAAGATCTAAATAGCGCAGTGCTCTGGAACTGGAGGCGCTAAGGGTTTGTGACAGTGTATCTAAGAGGAGGCGTGACCTCTCTCTTATATAGACATAGAGGGGTAGGCAGACAGGCTGCGCTGAAGATGAAACGAACAGACAGAAGTTGAAACGAATAGGCAGCAGCCCACCGGGCAGCCTCCACTCAACTTCTGTAGTACTTTTCATATACCATTCAGCGTGGCAAAATAAAGCTCGGCTCGGCGAGATTCCCGCAACCCGCGGCGTCGCGAGACGAGCAAGGAGGAGGAGGAGCGCGCGTGTGGAACTCTCTCCTTCTTCTTCTCATCCTTTTACCAAGTGGTAGGAGAGCTCATCTTATAAGCTGATCCAACTTCCACTCAACTAGCAATGTGAGACTAAACATTTGTCCCCAGCTCTTGCCTTGCATAAATGGGTCATATGGGTCTTTAGGATTTTCAGGAATTATTGAAATGGAAAATGGGCTAGACTATTGGACCAAAATTCCAACAGATTTTTGCTACAAAAACGTAAATTGATAGATTTCTAAAATTTAGCTATCAAACTGGTAGTTTTATGCTATTAACTCTTAAATTCATAAGCAAAATTTAAATCAAACCCTAAACTCATAATTCCTGAAATCAGCACTCTGAACTCCGTGATCCCGGTCTTTTTCAGATCCTAGACCGGTTTGGCGCACGGGGAATTCTACGATCCCAGCCGAGATTAAACTGCTACTCCATTCATGCCCACATGCCATATCCATCCCTTCCCAAATCCCTCCCATTCACCACAGTGCGGACGACCTCGGCCTACAGAACGTCACCGATGCGCATCGACCGAGCTTCAACAAACTCGTATTCCTCTCGATCTCTTCCTGGTTCTCTCCCCTTCGTATGGTTAGCCACAGATGCCCACGCGGGCCTTGAGCACGAGGACGGGAGGAGGAACAGAGAACCAGCGGGTCTACATCCTCACCTCGTCGCTCTGGAGTTCCCGCCATCGAGCACGTCTACGTCTTGCTTACCCCTGAGAAAAACGATGTTCTGTTGTTTGAGTGCACACTAGGCATTTGTGTTAATGCCGAATGATTTCTTGGTTTTGTTTCTCTATCCATACTTGGTGTCGTCGTGGATTATACAAATTGGAAATATGGAACTTCGGGGAAGAAGTTCAGGTGGAAGATTCACAGTTCAGCCAGCCAGCTGTTCGCGGCCAGTGCGACGGGCCGACAACGCATGTCTGTGCGAGCGCGTGTTCTCCACATGGCGGAGCGGTGCGACACCTTGACCGTGGTCGTGCTTGGGGCCAGCCTGTACTGGACGTACCACGTCGGGAACGGCACCGCCGTGCTCGCATGCATTCCTCGGGCCATCAGTCAACGACGGGTGGGTGTCCTCAATTTAATTCGTCAGATAAAAACTTAGAGAGAGCAGAAGGTTGAAGATAGATATGATAGTGGGGCAGTGCTGTCAGTTGCAGTAGTAATTTAAGTTCTTTTTTCTAGTATGAAAATCATGTCTAGGGTCTAAAATAGACCGGGGAATCATGTCTAGGGTCTAAAATAGATCCGGATCACACATTTCAGTGCGCCGATTTTGGAGATTACAAGTTTAGGGTTCGATTTAGCGTTCATCTACAATTTCGAGGTTTGTTTTGGACTTTTCCCGACCAATTAAGCATGGCACTTCCTCGATCGATCTCATGTAGTAGTAGCAGCATGAGTATCATGCTAGTTGCAGTGATTGAGCGTTGATCTGAATCTCACTTAATGCGACTTGGTGGCTTCGTCGGATCCATACTTCGAAATTACAAATGTCTGACAGAGATAAGCGGAACAAGCCTCCGCACTCATAGCCTTTACCAACAAAGGTTCCATACTTCGAAATTACAAATTTATTAGACTCGAATACAATCTTGTAGCCATCTCGACACAGAAGAGATCTGCTAACAAGATTTTTATTTATTGAGGGAACATGATGCACGTTCTTTAGGCGCATGGTCTTTCCCGAAGTGAACTTTAGATCGACCGTACAAACACCATGAACAGAAGCATGCGAGCCGTTCCCCATCAGCATGTTTGAGTCCCTCTAACCCAACATCTTTCATCTCAACGTCGCCCATGACAACATTAGCAGTCTTGCTGCCCTTCCCATGCTGACGCTTGTCAAAGCGGTTGGGACAAGCAGGAGCCCAATGATTAGGATCACCGCACACATGACAATCACCTTTCCTCTTATCAGTCTTCTTCTTGAAGCTGGTGGACTGTGAGGCCTTGTTCTTTCCATCGAACTTTCCTTTGTCATTAAACTTGCTTCTATTCTTGAACTTGTGAGGCTGGAAGTTCCTTTTCTATACCAGGTTGGCATTAGAACCTCCCTAGGTACCTCGAGCATGTGTGTCTTTTGCTCTCGCCTTCTCTTCCACATCAAGAGTTCCAATGAGATCCGTCACGGAGAACTCTTGTGTCTTGTGCTTCAGAGAAGTAGCAAAATTCCTTCATGACTGGGGAAGTTTGGCAATGATGCCTCCGGCAACAAACTTGTCCGGTAACACACAAGTGAAGTGCTCAAGCTCCCTGACAAGTGACTGTATCTTATGAGCATGCTCCACAATGGGGCGGTCCTCAACCATCTTATAGTCATAGAATTGTTTCATGACATACAGTTCACTGCCAGCATCGGAGACTCCAAATTTTCTCTCGAGCGCATCCCACATATCCTTGTCATTGCTAAATGACAGATACGAATCGACAATATTGTCGCCAAGAATGCTGATCAAGGCAGCCTTCAAAGTGGTATCAAGTTTTTGGAACGCCTCTTCCTGAGCGAGATTAAGTTCTCCCTCAGGTGCGCCATAGATGGCGTTATAGCAGCTCATGGTCTGAAACCAGAGCACTGTTCTCGCACGCCATCGTTTGTAATTCACACCTTCGAAAACAGGTGGCTTCATAGAAGCAACACATCCACTTGGGGCAAATTGCCTGAAATAAGGTTTTTGGATTGTTGAATAATAGAGAAATTTACCAAGCGAATTACCCATAATAAACGCTAGATAAAACATGATTAGAATAAAAGACAAAATACTAATCATGTGAAATAGCGAAAACATATTAAGACATTTAACCAAACAGACTGCAAGATATAAGTCTTGAGATGCGATCAGAAAAAGATTGATAAAGAAAACATACACGACAGCGGCAGCAGAAGAGGAACCGCCGGTGTTCGTGTTGGCACCGTCGTTAGCCATGTCGTCGAGGAAGAGGGTGTTGATGTCGGGGAAGAAGTCCTGCGTTGGGGAAGACGTCGGCGCAATCGGTATCCGAGAGGGAGTCCGTGATGAAGCCAGTAGTCACGCCGATAGCGCTCCCCAAAAACCTTATCGCCCTTCTCCCGTACAAGACTCGAAGCAGCGGGGTCTCGGAGGCCTACTGTCCCGGCTCGCGGTGCACGCCACAAGACGGGATGGGGAAGATCTAAATAGCGCAGTGCTCTGAAACTGGAGGCGCTAAGGGTTTGTGACAGTGTATCTAAGAGGAGGCGCGACCTCTCTCTTATATAGACATAGAGGGGTAGGCAGACAGGCTGCGCTGGAGATGAAACGAACGGACAGAAGTTGAAACGAATAGGCAGCAGCCCACCGGGCAGCCCCCACTCAACTTCTGTAGGACTTTTCATATACCATTCATGCGTGGCAAAATAAAGCTCGGCTCGGCGAGATTCCCGCAACCCGCGGCGTCGCGAGACGAGCAAGGAGGAGGAGGAGCGCGCGTGTGGAACTCTCTCCTTCTTCTTCTCATCCTTTTACCAAGTGGTAGGAGAGCTCATCTTATAAGCTGATCCAACTTCCACTCAACTAGCAATGTGGGACTAAACATTTGTCCCCAGCTCTTGCCTTGCATAAATGGGTCATATGGGTCTTTAGGATTTTCAGGAATTATTGAAATAGAAAATGGGCTAGACTATTGGACCAAAATTCCAACAGATTTTTGCTACAAAAACGTAAATTGATAGATTTCTAAAATTTAGCTATCAAACTGGTAGTTTTATGCTATTAACTCTTAAATTCATAAGCAAAAGTTAAATCAAACCCTAAACTCATAATTCCTGAAATCAGCACTCTGAACTTCGTGATCCCGGTCTTTTTCATATCCTAGACCGGTTTGGCGCACGGGGAATTCTACGATCCCGGCCGAGATTAAACTGCTACTCCCGACGATTCATGCCCACATGCCATATCCATCCCTTCCCAGATCCCTCCCATTCACCACAGTGCGGACGACCTCGGCCTACAGAACGTCGCCGATGCGCATCGACCGAGCTTCAACAAACTCGTATTCCTCTCGATCTCCTCCTGGTTCTCTCCCCTTCGTATGGTTAGCCGCAGATGCCCACGCGGGCCTTGAGCACGAGGACGGGAGGAGGAACAGAGAACCAGCGGGTCTACATCCTCACCTCGTCGCTCTGGAGTTCCCGCCATCGAGCACGTCTACGTCTTGCTTACCCCTGAGAAAAACGATGTTCTGTTATTTGAGTGCACACTAGGCATTTGTGTTAATGCCGACGGATTTCTTGGTTTTGTTTCTCGGTCCATACTTGGTGTCTTCGTGGATTATACAAATTGGAAATATGGAACTTCAGGGAAGAAGTTCATGTGGAAGATTCACAGTTCAGCCAGCCAGCTGTTCGCGGCCAGTGCGACGGGCCGACAACACAGGTCTGCGCGAGCGCGTGTTCTCCACATGGCGGAGCGGTGCGACACCTTGACCGTGGTCGTGCTTGGGGCCAGCCTGTACTGGACGTACCACGTCGGGAACGGCACCGCCGTGCTCGCATGCATTCCTCGGGCCATCAGGCAGCGACGGGTGGATGTCCTCGGTTTAATTCGTCAGATAAAAACTCAGAGAGAGCAGAAGGTTGAAGATAGATATGATAGTGGGTCCATGCTGTCAGTTTCAGTAGTATTTTAAGTTTTTTTTTTCGAGCGTGAACATTATATCTAAGGTCTAAAATAGACCGGGATCACAGATTTCAGTGTGCCGATTATGGGGATGACAAGTTTAGAGTTCGATTTAGCTTTCATCTATAAATTCGAGGCTTGTTTTGGACTTTTCCCGACCAATTAAGCATGGCACTTCCTCGATCGATCTCATGTAGTAGTAGTAGCAGGAGTATCATGCTAGCAGTGATTGATTGAGCGCTGATCTGAATCTCACTTAATGCGACTTGGTGGCCTTCGTCGGTTCACCTACGATCGACCTAACGTCTAACGAGCAGCCGAACATGTTGGGGCCGATAAATGTCTCACTAGTACGTGGGACCGGACCTGCATGTATGCTACCCCGACCTGGCCTGAGTGATCGCGATCGATGGTTGGTCTCTTAATTTTGCAGAGCGCGGCAGGATGATGCATGCCATGTTATGATGCCGGCCGGCGGGCGAGACGTGCGTGCGTGCATACAGATACGCCAGGATCCAGTTCAACCGACGCGCGCACGCGTTCATGCCCTGATGGGTCTACCGTACCGTATCCGTACGCATGAGCACGGGGTACGTACGTCTCTCTACCCGCAATGCTGCACACGCCGATCGAGACGTCGGCGAGGAATGCTGTACAGCAATGAGCAATGGCCGCGGGCAGTGGCCGGCCGTCGACACAAATCGATCGGCCACAGTAGCCGCCGGCCGACGACGTGTTGCTGCTCATCACCTTAACTCGCCGACGGACACGTGGGGAACACGGTCAGCTGGCCCACAATATGATCTCCAGCTTATATGTTTCGGCGAAAGAACTCCACCGTGCGTGCCTACGTGAATTGTCACATCGACGTGCACGCATGGTGGGGCGAAATTAAAGAACTTGGCTCCGGCTTTAGCTTTCGCTTTGGCATGCAGAGATCGAGGCGGCCGGTGGTAGATTGTGCGCATGATTGGCCGGTCGGTCGGTCGATCGGTATCTCATCGTTAATCACTGTTACTGTGGTGGCCTACTGGCGTGGTAGGTTCGGTAGCTCAGTCCACCCGTACGCGTCCTGCACGAATATATGTAATCCTCCTCCTCTTGGTACGTACTGTACAGTGCAGTGGTAGATTAGTGGATTGTCAACAGGACATCCAGATAACAAACAGTGCGAGGTTGAGTGTGTGTGTGTGGCCACTAGCACGACAATCACTAGAGGAAAAAGGGCTATCCGTTCGCGATCCCTCAGAGCATTAGTCCCGGTTGCGCCACCAACCGGGACTAATGCTGGCACGCGTCCCGGTTGGAGTGGGCACGGGGCCAGGAGGCATGCGTCTCGGTTGATAAGGAGGAATACGTCCCGGTTGGAGCCACCAACCGGGACTAAAGATTTGGCCACAGCCACGTGGCGTGGCACGCACCTTTAGTCCCGGTTGCTGGCTCCAACCGGGACTAAAGACCCCCTGCCCTCTATAAATGCAACGCCCCAGCCCCCTCTGCCTCCACTCTGTTTTTTCGAATGGTGGAAGGTGTGAGGGGGTGTGCTAGTTTTTTCTCATGCATGCATTGAAGGTGTTTGTTGAAATGTTTGAGTGAATAATTCCGTTGAATTTCTCATAGAACAAAAATATAGAAGGTGTCCGAGACGCACTTGAGCTTTCTCATCTTTATTTCCCTCGATCGAGGTTAGCAATCTTATCTTTTCTAGGTCATTGATACAATTCATGTGTCGGTGTGAATTGGTTATTTCACTATTTATGATGTCCTGTTTTTTGATAAACTTACTTATATGATACAGATGAACGGTCGGGAATGGATGTACGGTGACCGGCGCGTAGCCGGGTATATCAAAGGCGTGGATAAATTTATCGATGTGGCTACGACAAACAAAGAGAATGGATTTATACGTTGTCCATGTGTTCAATGTCGAAACAACAAGGAGTAATCTTTCTCGAAAATCATTCGCGGCCACCTGATTATCAAAGGTTTCATGCCCAACTATAATTGCTGGACCAAGCACGGGGAAAGAGGGGTTATGATGGAAGATGGTGAAGAAGAAGATGATGATAACAACTATCATCATATGTTTCCTGAATACAGTGATACTGCAATGGAAGACAATGGAGAGGAAAGAGGTGAAGAACGGGCATCAGATGAGCCGGCTGATGAACTTGGTAGGGTCATTTCTGATGCAAAGCGAGACTGTGAAACAGAAAATGAGAAGTTGAAGTTAGAGGGCATGTTAGAAGATCACAAGAAATTGTTGTACCCAAATTGTGAAGATGGCAGCACAAAGCTCGGTACCACACTGGAATTGTTGCGATGGAAGGCAGAGTGTGGTCTAACTGACTCCTCATTTGAAAAGATGCTGAAAATAATGAAGCCGAAGTTTCCAAAACATAACGAACTTCCCGAGAGTACCTACGAAGCAAAGAAGACTCTCTGTCCTCTGGGATTAGATGTGCAAAAGATACATGCATGCATTAATGACTGCATCCTCTACCGCGGTAAGGAGTATGAGAATTTAGATAAATGCCCGGTATGCAACGCGTTGCGGTATAAGATCAGACGAGATGACCCTAGTGATGTTGAGGGAGAGCCCCTCCGGAAGAGGGTTCCTGCTAAGGTTATGTGGTATGCTCCTATAATACCAAGGTTGAAACGCATGTTCAGAAACAAAGAGCATGCCAGGTTGTTGCGATGGCACAAAGAAGACCGTAAGAAAGACGAGAAGTTGAGACACCCTGCTGATGGGTCACAGTGGAGAAAAATCGAGAGAGACTTCCCAGACTTTGCAGGTGACGCAAGGAACTTATGGTTTGGTCTAAGTACGGATGGCATGAATCCTTTTGGGGAGCAGAGCTGCAGTCACAGCACCTGGCCCGTGACTCTATGTATCTACAACCTGCCTCCCTGGTTGTGCATGAAGCGTAAGTTCATTATGATGCCAGTGCTCATCCAAGGCCCGAAGCAACCGGGCAACGACATTGATGTGTACCTTAGGCCATTAGTTGAAGAACTCTTACAGTTGTGGGGCAAACCAGGTGTACGTGCGTGGGATGAGAACAAACAGGAGCCATTTAATCTACGAGGGTTGTTATTCGTAACCATCAATGATTGGCCTGCTCTTAGTAACCTTTCAGGACAGACAAACAAGGGATATAAGGCATGCACCCACTGTTTAGATAAGACCGAAGGTACATATTTGCATCAATGCAAGAAGGTTGTGTACCTGGCGAATCGACGATTTCTTCCGACCAATCATCCCGTAAGAAAGAAAGGCAAGCATTTCAAAGGTGAGGCAGATCACCGAAAGAAGCCTGAACTCCCTGCTGGTGATGATGTATTTGGTATGGTCAAGGACATAGAAGTAATCTTTGGAAAGGGTCCCGGCGGTCAATCAGTTCCGAACGACGTCTCTACAGGACACGCACCCATGTGGAAGAAGAAATCTATATTTTGGGAGCTGCCATATTGGAAAGTCCTGCGTGTCCGCTCTTCAATCGACGTGATGCACGTGACGAAGAATCTCTGCGTGAACCTGCTAGGATTTCTAGACGTGTATGGGAAGACAAAAGATACACCTGAAGCACGGGAGGACCAACAAATTATGAAAGACCCAAAGAACATGCATACACATAACAAGACGGATAAAGGGCGTCACTTAAGTCGTGCCAGCTATGCTCTTACCAAAGCAGAGAAGGAAATCTTTTTTGAAGTCCTTTACAGTATCAAGGTGTCGTCGGGCTTCTCATCTAATATAAAGGGGATAATAAATATGGCAGAGAAAAAGTTCCAAAACCTGAAGTCTCATGACTATCACGTGATTATGACGCAGTTGCTTCCGATTGCATTGGGGGGGCTTCTACCGGAAAATGTTCGAGTACCCATTGTGAAGCTGTGTGCATTCCTCAATGCAATATCTCAGAAGGTAATCAATCCAGATATTCTGCTAAGGTTACAGAAGGATGTGGTACAATGTCTTGTTAGTTTTGAATTGGTGTTCCCACCATCCTTCTTCAATATTATGACGCATCTCCTGATTCATCTAGTGGAAGAGATTGCCATTCTCGGTCCGGTATTTCTGCACAATATGTTCCCCTTTGAGAGGTTCATGGGAGTCTTAAAAAAATATGTTCATAACCGTGCTAGACCAGAAGGAAGCATCTCCAAGGGATATGGAACAGAGGAGGTCATTGAGTTTTGTGTTGAATTTATTCCTGACCTTAAGCCGATTGGTGTTTCTGACTCGCGGCATGAGGGAAGACTAAGTGGAAAAGGCACGCTAGGAAAGAAAGCAATGATATGTAGGGACGGGGATTCTTTCACTAAAGCACACTACACAGTTCTACATAATTCCACCTTGGCAGCTCCGTATATCGAGGAACACAAGAATATTGTACGCTCCAAAAACCCGGGGAAGCTTGAATCATGGATTACAGATGAACACATGAAGTCTTTCGGTGGTTGGATGCGGACACATCTCTTGAATGACACCACTGTTGGAGATCAGCTATACTTGTTGGCCGCGTCACCATCTTCTACTGTATTGAATTTCCAAGGGTACGAAATAAATGGGAATACATTCTACACGATCGCCCAAGATAAAAAGAGCACCAACCAAAATAGTGGTGTCCGCTTTGATGCAATAGACGAGAATGGACAAAAGGACACATATTATGGTTACATAGAGGAGATATGGGAACTAGACTATGGAGTCTCTTTTAAGGTCCCTTTGTTTCGCTGCAAATGGGTCAACCTGAATGGGGAAGGGGTAAAGATAGACCAGTTGTACGGAATGACAAAAGTGGATCTCAACAATCTTGGTTATAGAGATGAACCATTCGTCCTAGCCAATGATGTGTCTCAGGTTTTCTATGTGAAGGACATGTCCCCCAGACCGAAAAAAGAAAAAATATGCAAACGAATACATCATATGATGAGCCAAAGCGTCACATAGTTCTTTCAGGGAAAAGAAACATCGTGGGAATCGAGGACAAGACAGACATGTCAGAAGATTATAATAAGTTTGATGAAATTCTGCCCTTCACAGTGAAAACTGACCCAAGCATTCCGTTAAGTAAAGAAGATGCTCCATGGTTACGTCTGAAGCGGTCATAAGGAATGACATATGCCAAGAAGTTCATGCTCATATTATGTAACTCTAGTTCATGTCTTTCGCGGTTTGTGGCTTGACCGAAGGATATCTTTCGCGGTTTGTGGCCTTTAGTCCCGGTTTTGTAGTCTCAGTTTTTAATATTAATAAATGTCTTGAGTGTTAGTCCCGTTTTGTGGCTGGACCGGGAGGACTGGGCTCCGTCGGCATCTCCCTGAAACTGGCCGCAGTGGTGTCCCTGCTCTCGAAAACCATCTTGCAGCTTGTAACTTCACTAACTAGATCAATACGCCTCGGAGCTAACTAATTTCACATATTAGGGAGTGCCCCTATGACCAGTTTCTCAGAGATGCCGGAGGACTGGGCTCCGTCGGCATCTCCTTGAAACTGGCCGCAGTGGTGTCCCTGCTCTCGAAAACCATCTTGCAGCTTGTAACTTCACTAACTAGATCAATACGCCTCGGAGGTAACTAATTTCACATATTAGGGAGTGCCTCTATGACCAGTTTCTCGGAGATGCCGGAGGACTGGGCTCCGTCGGCATCTCCCTGAAACTGGCCGCAGTGGTGTCCCTGCTCTCGAAAACCATCTTGCAGCTTGTAACTTCACTAACTAGATCAATACGCCTCGGAGCTAACTAATTTCACATATTAGGGAGTGCCTCTATGACCAGTTTCTCGGAGATGCCGGAGGACTGGGCTCCGTCGGCATCTCCCTGAAACTGGCCGTAGTGGTGTCCCTGCTCTCTAAAACCATCTTGGAGATGCCTCAAACTGGCTGGAGGACTGGACTCACAAGGATGCATATTTATAGTACAAGCAGCTCGGCATAATGTCGACACTCACGACATAACGTCGACACTCACCCCTATTATTAGTGCTGACTCATCTTTAGTCCCAGTTGGTGTCTCCAACCGGGACTAAAGGTTCATCTTTAGTCCCGGTTGGTGACACCATCCGGGACAAGGTACAAGCCGCACGACATAATATGGACACTCACCCCTATTATTAGTGTTGCCTGGCCCACTCTGCCGCAATCCCTTCAGTCGCGGTTGGTTTCTCCAACCGGGACTAAATATGAACCCTCTCTTTATATAGGCATTTCCCTCTATTTATTAGGTAACACTCAAGACATTTAATAATATTAAAAACCGGGACAAACCGGGACAAACCGGGACTAGCTAACACTCAGGACTAAAGCCGCCCCCTTTAGTCATAATCATGCCTAGTCCTATAGTACGTAGCTTCAGGGTCTTCATCGTCGTCGTCATCATCATCGTCATCGTCACCTGCCACTCCGGGGATCCTCAGCCCATCCATGGCATATACCAGGGGCCATTCCAACCTCGGATTCACGGCGGGTGGGAGAGGGGTCTCCTGGAAGACGATGCCGCTACCGCCGGGACAGTGTGGGGCCTGTGGCGGGTGGACTCGTGGGCACCGTAGGCGAGGATGGTCTCCCCCAGCGATGTAGCGCATCACTCCGATGATAGTACGGTTCGCCCACCACAGACGACGGCCGGCTTCGTTGTGGTTCACCGCTGGCGGGCCATCACCCTCGTACCTGGCAAGCTCCCTTTCCCGCCTATTAGCGAAGAAGGCATTCCAGGTGTCGTAGTTGTCGGGATCCCACTGGGGATCCATCCGCTGCTCCGGCGTGAGCTCGTGGTAGAAGTGGTTTGTGATGGCCGCCAGGCGTGCGGAACCTTGAGGGACAGGAGGGACAGGAACCCCTCCAGCGCTCAGCATCCAGCCGGCGGGCGGCCGGTAGCCCGACGGACAAGGGTAGTTGGAGGCGCACAGCGCCTCGGTCTCCTCGAGGGTCAGAATGGACCAGTAGGCGTTGTCCATTGTTCTAAGAGAGGAAGGTGTGGATGTGTGGATAGCCATGACACGATCACCCTAAATATAGAGGGAAAGGGCGGGAAAACTTGGCGTGAAGCTTTGGGAAATGGCGGGAAATATCTTTAGTCCCGGTTAGTGACTACATCCGGGACTAAAAGCTCTAGTAGAAAGGAAAGGGCGGGAAAACTTGGCGGGAAGAGGTGGAAAATGGCGGAAAATATTTTTAGTCCCGGTTTGTGACTACATCCGGGACTAAATGTCTGCCGAACAATGAAAATCCTTCGCGTGGTAGTCCATAGTTAGAAATTCAGATAATTCAAAACGGGCATCATAAATTCAAAAAAAATCCGAACAATGAAAATCCTTCGCGTGGTGTCATATTTTGTTACATAGTTGAAAGGAAAAATACCAGACTTGGTATATTGATCATGTTTCGAAAAAACCTTCACAAAATGACCTATCATGTTCGAGGTTTCATGGCTTTCGGTCCAAATGACCGATGTTATGTGCTGAATCACGGCATAGTTTGTGATGTTGTGCCCATATTATGCATGTGTGTGGACATTGGTATGGAGAACAATGTTGCAGGAGGAAGTTTTCCTTTTTGTCGCACGGAAAAGCCCTTTTCCATTTTCCGAGCGCAAAAAACGGGTCGTTTTGTGAAGTAACCACCAAAATGCCGTTTCAGAATGCTACCGTCCCATTTTCCTAAAATACTAGACCACCTTACATGGACTATCTCCCAACCGGTACATCTCAAACCTTTTCGTCCATCCCGGGTAAAAAGGACAAATGTCTGCCGAATCGGTAGGAAGTGGGTCCGGTTTGTACTACAGGTACATGATCTATCGCCCGTGATTTTTTGAAAAAATCATTTTTAGACTCGCAATATGTGGTTTCTTCAGAGATCTAATGCAAGTTCTAACGATGCTCGTCCCCTATCTTCATGCACACCGGTTCGACCATAGTTAGAAATTCAGATAATTCAAAACGGGCATAATAAATTCAAAAAAAATCCGAACAATGAAAATCCTTCGCGTGGTGTCATATTTTGTTACATAGTTGAAAGGAAAAATACCAGACTTGGTATATTGATCATGTTTCAAAAAAACCTTCACAAAATGACCTATCATGTTCAAGGTTTCATGGCTTTCGATCCAAATGACCGATGTTATGTGCTGAATCACGGCATAGTTTGTGATGTTGTGCCCATATTATGCATGTGTGTGGACATTGGTATGGAGAACAATGTTGCAGGAGGAAGTTTTCCTTTTTGTCGCACGGAAAAGCCCTTTTCCATTTTCCGAGCGCAAAAAACGGGTCGTTTTGTGAAGTAACCACCAAACGGGTCGTTTTTTGAATTACTTATTCAAATCTAAATTCCAAATTGATATTAAAAAATATAAGTTAATTAATTTAAAATTGTAAATGTTTCATATTTTAAATGGTTACATTAATTATTTGTTAAAACAGAAAATGGTTTTGAATTATTTATTCAAATCCAAACACTTTTTATGTTTAAAGTTTTTCTAAATTCCAAATTAATATTCAAAAATATAAGTTAATTCATTTTAAAAGGTTACATTAATTATTTTTTAAAAATAGAAAATGGTTTTGGATTATTTATTCAAATCCATACACTTCTTATGTTTAAAGTTTTTCTAAATTCCAAATTGATATTAAAAAAATATAAGTTAATTCATTTTTAATTGTAAATGGTTCATATTTTAAATGGTTACAGTAATTATTTTTTAAAACAGAAAATGCTTTTGAATTATTTATTCAAATCCAAACACTTTTTATGTTTAAAGTTTTTCTAAATTCCAAATTAATATTAAAAATATAAGTTAATTCATTTTAAATGGTTACATTAATTATTTTTTAAAAATAAAAATTGGTTTTGGATTATTTATTCAAATCCATACACTTTTTATGTTTAAAGTTTTTCTAAATTCCAAATTAATATTTAAAAAATATAAGTTATTTCATTATTAATTTTAAATGGTTCATAGTTTAAATGGTTACATTAATTATTTTTCAAAACAGAAAATGGTTTCGAATTAGTTATTCAAATTCAAACACTTTTTATGTTTAAAGTTTTTCTAAATTCCAAAGTAATTATTATTTAAAAAACATTACAAATTTAAACCCCAAAATAAAAAATAAGGCGGGAACAGAGAGAAAATAACTGAAAAAATTTGAAAACAGGGGAATACGTCCCGGTTGGAGCCACCATCCGGGACTAAAGAGCCCCCTGCGCGCGCGCCCCTTCAGCTGCTGAAAATTGGACTATACGTCCCGGTTGGTGGCTCCAACCGGGACGTATGCACTTTTAGTCCCGGTTGGAGCCACCAACCGGGACGTATACTCCCTCCCCTTTATATAACTTCTCTTCTTCTCTGCTTCTCTTCTCTGCTTCTCATCGACGACGCTGCCAGGCTGCCCGCGCCTCCGCCTCCTTCGTCGTCAATGCCTCCGCCTCCGGCCGCCACCGCCGCGCGCTCCCCGTAGCGTCTCTTTCCCCGACGACCGCCACCCGCGTCTCTTCCCGCCGACGACCGCGCCGCCCTGTAACACCCTCAGAATCGGCCCTATGCAAGTTTTAGCGAAACCCGCCAAACCCGCATAGAAACGATTCAAAGGTGCCCACCAGGCACTTTCGTGCGGGTGGAAAACAAAGTAATAACATTACACAACAGTCCTCGATGGGACCCACAGAACAGATATATACAAGGGCGACTCAAAGAGTCAAGAATACAGATATAATATACAAAGATCCAAATCCCCTTGAAAATGATAGAGCGTCTGACTACGGACAAGATGCAAATGGGGCTAAGAGCCCTGAAGAATAACCAATGGCGTCCATAACCCTGCCCAGTCCAAGCCGGAAGGGTAACCCTGCTAACGACGTCGATCTCAACACCTGCTTAAACAAAAGGGGTGCCGACAAAGGGCAAAGGAAAAAGAGGAGCGTCAGTACTGAGGCCAGTACACGACGAGACTAGAATTCAGCGGTCCTCGCCTACATAGGTATGGTGGACTGAGCGGCAGCGCGGCATGCACTAAACAACCTATAGAGACTCGATGCAACTGGCGGCTATCAGAGAGGGGTAAGAAAGACCTATTTCGGAACCAACCCGAGACCACCATCAAACAAACCCATCATGGTGTTTCCCCCTCGAGACCATACGAGGAAGTCAACCGAGGAACTCACACGGTTGGCAGTTTTATTTATTCAGTTATCGTTGCAGCAATTACTAGTCAGGTTTAGATAGTCATCCTGCTAAAAATAAGCAGTGGGCACTTTTCTTTAACCATTCCATTGTAGTTGCAACACTTACTAGTCAGATACAATTAGCATGAGATAACCCAAAACCCAGCAGTTGTTGGTACTTATATTTAGCCATTCCGTTGTAGTTGCAATACTTACTAGTCAGATACAATTGTCGCAAGCGACAAACCAAACAAGAAATTGTTGGCAGTTTTATTTAGCCATTCCATTATAGTGAAGCTGATTACTAGTCATTATAAAGTCAAATTTATAGCACTACTTTAGTTATAGTTGTCTATGATCGAGATACTGTGCTCCAAGTCGTCCATAACCGCGGACACGGCTTTCAGAAAGTTTTACCCGGCCGGGGTGCACAAATAGCAACACACACTCGATCAACCTCGGAAAAACCAAATCAAAACCCAACGAGGCCTTCACGACAAAGCAATCACAGGATTCAGAAATATTTCAGGGGGCCACCCCTTGGAGTACACCCGCAACGAAGTTAGCTGACTCCGAGACGGACCCGAGGTTTGGGTGGACGGCTGTGAACGACTGGGAACCCAAAACTGGGCTTGTCGACACCGCGAAAACGTGTCCCGATCCTAAACAGTACAGTGTGCTCCTCGCACAATCGTAATAAAGCAGTAGCATGGCATAAGTACAGGATAGTAAATAAAACCTCAAACTAGTTTGTGGCCCCAAGAAATAAGAATGAATCAAGCTCTGGCTCAGGGGGGTCCCATAAGCCTCCCGGATGTGGATAGCGCGAATATTCAAGGAACAGGTATCAAGTACTCGGGGTCCTACGGGACACAAGTGGACGGTTAACAACCAAATAACATCTATTGCCCACCTTTGCCTCTGCTTACCTACTTCAATTTTAGTTATTAAACAATAATTAAAGTGAACGATAAATAAAGCCAGGATCATCTCCAACATCAAACATGCGGCAACACTCCAACAACTGTGGTACTTGACGACACGCAACAGCACTCGAGCAAGCGACTACGACGCGCAGGTCCAACTATCTACCAAGCAACAGGTAATAGGATGTGTCCACGGCAATATATGGCTGCAAGGGATAACACGGGTACGAAAACTAGAGCATCGCAACACAGATAGCAATAGATCAACAGGAGGGAATGAATACTATAAAAGTAAGATAGGTAGAAAGGGGGAGATGCTCGCCTGAAAACATTGTCGAAGGTTCATCCGAAGATCGGGGCGAAGCTCACATCAACTCAACGGCCTTATCCGCGAAGAAGCAAAACACTAGAAGGAACACCGGATGCAATATTTAATACTACGACAGAAGATCGGGCATGATGCATGACATGGCAAAGATGCGATGCAATTAGGCAAGATTAAGTGGAACCGGGGTCCCGACAATTAAATATATGGTTCTAGTTATTTAGATACCCCGCATTTTAAATGTTGTTTTAACAAGGCAATTTATATCACCGGTGCGCTACACAATTTTAAATGGGGCCAATATAAGACTAGATTTGCCCGCATATGGGCCCCATATTTAATTATGCAGTGAATCGGCATAATGCCCCCAAACCACACAAATATGCATGCATGAACAATTATTATGCAACAATTATATAGAGGGCATTTATAAAAAATAGGGTTCTCGGATAAGGGTCACACATTAGGGTTCGGCGATCTTGGTATGGGGGGTTCAGGGTTCGACAGGGTTCAGATCTGGGGTTCGGCCTCGGCGGGTTTGTTCTCTGATAACGGAGGTAGATCTTGGCATTCCGGGAAGGAGGACTTGGCGGTCTTCGGCTCCACCCAAGTCGGTGCTGATCTTGTCGTCGCGAAGGCCTTGTCGGGTCCGCGCCATCGAGTCGGTCTAGGCGTCCGGGATGAAGAACTTGGCGTTCTACGTCGGTGTCCTTATCTTCCGGGTTCTCGAGCATCGCATCCGGGAAGGAGTACTTGTCGTTCAGGGTCTCGATGTCCGGGGTGAAGTACTCGGCGTCCCGCGGCGGAGTGCTTGACGTCATTTGGTTTCATGTCGACGGTCTTGGTGTCCTCGATGGAGAACTCGGTGTATCCGTGTCGTGGTTCTTGTCGGGGTTCTCGGCTTCGGGCGCCGGGATCGGGCTTCGGATTCCGGGAAGAAGGACTTGGCGTTCCGCGGTGAATTGCTTGTCGTTCCGGTGGCGATCTTGGCGTCCGGGTTCTCGGTCATCGGTAGATCTTGTCATCGCTTGGTGTTGGACTCGACACATGCGATGGAGATCTTGGGGTACCATCTGGATCATCGGAGGCGAACTTGGGGTCGAGACCGGGGTCTTCCGGGTTCCATGATGGAGGGCTTGCATCATTTATTGGAGTGCTCGGGTGTCAGTGCCGGACTCGGGTGCGGCGTCGATGGTTCTTCGGGTTTATTTCGGGTCGATGTAGATCTTGTCTTAGGGAGCACGACACTCGCATCGCCACACGATATTGTGTACGAGGCATCAACTGAACGTCACTTAGGATGAGAAGTTGCTGAACCCAGCGTCCATGGTCGGCCGCAGGCGCAACAGAGAGGCACGCACGCGCGGCCAGCAAGGGTTCCTGGGAACCAAAGACTGGCCCCAGGGCAGCGGAGGACGATGACCAGGCATCGAGGCGGCGCCAGCGGGGGTCGGAGGAGCACCAGCGGGATAGACCACGAGGGCGCAGCGGACGCAGCGAGGAAGAGGAGGTCCCTGGCGGCCTCCGGGAAGGGCGGCAAAGCAGGCGGGGCTGAAGCAAGGAGGGATCGACGGCGGCAGCGCCTGCGACGGAGGGGGCGTGCTTGCAGAGCCTGCCGACGGGGCGGTCGAGGAAGGTCGGCGGCCTGGCTCGGTCAGCTGGCGAGGCAGAGGGCGGTTGCAGGCGAAGGTCGCCGCGGCGGCTCGCTGAAGCGGAGGTGGGGGAGGCGCCCAGGCCGCGGGAAGGAGGGCGGCGGCCGGAGAGGCGGTGGCCGGCTTGCTGGAGGAGGGTGGGCTTGGCGGCGCTCGCGGACGCGGGAGGAGGAGGTCGGCGCCGGGACGGGGTGGAGGCGCGGGGCCGGCTCGGGCTCGGATCGAGGCGACGCGGGGCGGCGCGGGTCCGGGCGACGGCTTGGCCGGGAGCTCCGAGCGGCGGCGGCGCGGCTCAGGGAGAGAAGAGCGGTGGCCGGAGGAGAGGGAGAGGACAGAGGAGAGGTGGCCGGAGGGGAGGAAGGAGGAGAGAGGCGGGGCGGGTCGTAGAGAGGGAGAGAGAGAGGAGGAAGGAGCGGGGCTGGTGGGTGGTGGGCCAGAGGGAGGGAGAGAGGCTGCGGGTGGGGTTGGGTTCCAGAGAGAGTGGGGGGATCGGCGGGTGGGGTGGTGTGCGTGTGTGTGTGAGTGCTTGGGGCCAGGGAGGTGAGGTGGCAGCAGATGAGTGGTGGGGAGGAGGGAGAGAGGTGAGGTGGCGAGAGAGGATTGGGTGGGGTGAGGTGGCTGGAGGGGTGGGTAGACTAGGTTGGGTAGTTTTAGGATTTTGGTGGACCGATTTTATACTGGGGGTGGTCGACTGGGTCGAATCGGCCCGTCCGACTGCCCCCTAAAATACTATAACTTTTATTTAATTTGCAATAAACTTTTGTAATTAGTTTTTAGACAAACAAAATATCCGGAAGCATCCGGGGTTTAATTTGAAATAGAAGGAGGGCTAGTTTCAGAAAACAGTAGACTTTCGCAACATAGTTTCAAGTAAAATAATATGCATGATGATGACGATGCTAAAATGCAATGTGGCATGATGACATGAGCATACGGTAATGATGATGCAATGCACAAAACACCGCGATTTTCTACTAGTGGTTTTGCGGGATGCCACACGCCCGCACCCTTCCCCCACCGCCGCGCGTCAGGTACGGCGCCCCTCCCTGCCTCTGTCCTCCCCCTCCCTCTGCTGCTGCTGGTGGGCGCGGCGGCTTCGATCGGGTGGTGCACCGTCGCCGGCGCCGTTTCCTCCACCGCCGCGTCCTCCTTGTCCACGGCCACGGCGGCCGCGTCCTCCTTGACAGCGGCGGCGAGGGGTGTCCAGGCGGCTGGTTTCAAATCCCAGGTGGTGGTGGACTGGTGGATGGTGAGGTGGATCGGCGGACTGGTGGTGGGGCTTGTCTGCGTATTCGGCAATTGGCAGCAGCGAGTAGGGCAGCTGGGCAGCCGCGTGGGGACTGCGTCGGTCGGTCGTTCGGTTCCCTTGTGGCGCGCGGGAGAGAGACCGAGAAGAAGGCGGAGGCCAAGGACACGAGGCCGGATATGCGAGCTCTGACGCATCGGGTGGGTGGGTGGGTGCGTGGAAGGAACCGGGCGCAACATAACACGGTTTGGTGCCAAACTCGTGACCGCACCGCCGGTTTTGCTACAAATCGGACGTCATTTTTAGTATTCGTTCTCTCTCATCATTGGATATATTTCGTGATTCGTGTAACATGTGAGTTGCATATTAGTTGTAACTCTAGGTTGTAATTGAAAATTTAATTAGTTGCAACTAAGAAGTTATAACGGAGAATTAATATAAAAAAGTAGGATAACGTTAGCGACTTAGACATAACTAAAAACCAGGCGCATTGTCAGGATCCGGACATGGAAGTGAGGATCCAGAGCCAGGGATTGGAAAGGGAGAAGGAATTGCAAGGAAATTAGTATAGTGTTGTTATTTAAGATTTAGTATAGTGTTGTTATTTAAGATTTATGATGCGCGAGATGTGCGGCGGCGTCGACAGCGGCGCGAGATGTGCGGCGGCGGCTGCTCCCGCCGGCGAGCCCAACATGGCTGCTCCTTCTCTGGTGACAGATGACCCTGTTTCCCCTTTGCTTGCGTGGCGGCTGAGGTGGCTCCGGGCCCCACCTGTCAGCCACTATGGCTAGTTGTTACTATGGTGCAAAAGGTTTAAACATTTGATTTAATAATTTTAGAATTTGAATAAAACTTGTAAATTCAATAACTTTTAATCTGTAATACAGAAAAATACAAATAATATACCAAAATGTTCAGAAAAATGAGAACTATATATCTATGCTATAATCATGCATTGTTCAACAACTTAAATGAAAAGTTTAATTAGAACACCCTAGTAAACCTAACAGGTGATTCCGGAGTTCCTTGAGTTAGGGTTTGCGCCCCTCGGAACCCCGATTAACTTGTCGAGCATGATTTAGGGTTACATTCCAATGCACATTAACTTGTCGTATCATCATCATTGCTTGAGCATTGCATCGATGCCATGTGTTGATTGTTTCCCTTTCTTTCCGGTGATTTGGTTCTTCTCGGTAGAATACGATATCGAGATCGAGATCAAGACTATAGATAGATCGAAGACCTTTTGTAGCCTTATACTCATGTTCCCCTCTCATAGCCTTAGGGTTTAGGGTTTCTCTTCATTTTTATTATTGTGTATGTATATATTAGGGTTTCTCCTTAACTTTCTCCTTTAGCCGCTTTGACTTATTCGTTTTTCGACCTATGCAGAAAATATGGACCCACACGTCAGAGACGAAGAAAAGGAAGAGTTGGTCCAAGGTGTGATCCGTGGGGAAGATAATTTAGACGTATCAACGTTTCTGAACAACTCCGGTGAGGGTGATCCTCTTTTTACCGGAATAGACAACTTGTTTGAGGTTGAAGGTGTTGCCTTCCGCGAGGGAGAAGGCGATGCCTTGTGTAATCGAGAAGACGAACGCTCCGGCGAGGTGCATGTAATATAAATCAATTCATTAATTAATCATTTTCTATCTATATAGAAATAGTAACGATGATCTTTCTTCTTTTAGCCCTCCGGATCGAAGGAATCTACTGAAAAGAGCAGACGAGGCCCAACCAAAACGTTGCAAGACCATGAGAGGTTCAGGATCGAAGATGTCGCTGAAGACGGCAAACCGACAGCTCCCGAAGTTGTCGCAACCAAATTTGTGGCACAATGCGGAGTAATCGTTAGGGACTTAATCCCGATCACCATTAGAAATTGGAATAGGCCTGCTAATGCGGATGAAGAGGGAACATGTTTATTTGTCCCTAACCACGCCAAAGATTTACTATGGAAGAGGCTCATGGTTAATTTCAAACTACCGAAGATAGAGCTGGATCCAAATGCGGAGGATCCAGTTGAGGACGCCTTACAACATGGGAGAGCCATGGAGGCTAAGGTCAGGGAGTGGGCTTTGAAGAAGATGGCCTAGTGTTTCACCAACTGGAAGAAAAGATTGCACCTTGACCATGTCGTGAAAAACAAGACTCCCGATTTCAAGAATATTCAGTTTGAGAAGATAAAACCATTCTGGTCTGAGTTTTTGGAATACAAGAAATCAGAAAAAGCTAAGAAAATGTCTGAAACGAATAAGCTGAATGCTGCTAACAAGAAGTATCACCATACTATGGGGCAAGGTGGCTACAGGGCTGGCATTCCTAAGTGGGAGAAACTTGAGCAGGAACTGCGTGATAAAAAGATCACCCCAGAGACAGACGATTGGGTAGAACGTGCAAGGAATTGGTTTTACGGGCATGGGGGCACGTTGGACTCGGAAGGAAGGTGTATATATAACATACGACATAAAGAAGACCCCTTGCCAATCGAGAGGATCAGAAAAGCAGTAAAGGCTGTTAAAGATGGGGACTTCATTCCCGATAGAGAGAATGATGAGCTCACACTCGCCCTTGGAAATAAGGAACATGATGGACGAACACGAGGCACAAGAGGCTCCCAACTATGGAGGACTGGGTTTTCCGAAGAGAGGAAGAAATATCCTGATAGAAGCCGTCAGAGGAGAAAGGACAGGGTGGAAGTTGAAGCAAATAGTCAGAAAGAGCGAATGCGTTTAATTGAAGAACGATTAAAGCAACAACAAGATGAAATTAACGCACTTAAAGAGCAAAGTACTACCGGCCCATCTCAGCAGCACACTGCATTCGATGCTACCGGCCTATCGAATAATCGAAAAAGCAGTGTGGCTTCCACCGAGGTCCCGGGTGATGACAATGGCGATGACGATGATGCACCGACGATGGATCCTGTTGGCTACCCAGTGGATGATATCACAGAGATGACACACTGTGAGCTACATGTCAAAGTTGTGAACATATCAATGAAGGTGGCGGTCGGCTATGCCTTACCAATTGGACCCACACCAACTTACCACTGTCGTCCGGTTTCAGAGGGCTACGCTGTTGTCGGCGTGGATGAAATCATGCCCACCTTTGAAGTTTTGGATCTTCACTACCTTGCAGGTGAAGGGGATGTGACTGTGCTGGGAGACGCAAAAAACGTCACCATTCTATGGCCGAAGGAATGTATCGTGCTTCGAAATCACACGCCAAGGCCATCTTCGCCGCCGCCTCACCCGTCTCCAGCGAGGTCGTCGCCGCCGCGGCAGCCGTCTTCGTCGCCTCACCCGGCTCCGTCGCCTCACCAATCTCCGGCGCAGCCATCGCCGCGGGAGCCATCACCGGCGCCTAAGGGTCAAAAGCGTAAGCGTACCGCTACTGTGCCTCGTGGTAAGCGATCGCCGAAACGTAAACAAGAGCCTCTTCCAAAAGTACCAAAGGTTCCTCCCAAGAGAGCTTATGACTGTACTGAAGAGGAGACTGCGGCGATCGTTGATGCGGAAACGACAGCGTTTTTCGCTAAGCTGAGGCGGCCGAAAGAGCCAGAGTTCCCCAACACCAAAGAAGAAAAAGCCAAAGTGTTGAAAATGCTAAAGAATCTTCATCAAACCCGAGCCAAAGCTGTCATCAGACTATGAGCGTTCTATTCTCAAGTCACATGCGGCATAAAAAGCCTCGAAGAGCAGTACTGATGCAAGCGAGAAATCTGTTGCCCAGCTCGGAGAACAAGCAAAACAGACTTGCGCCCCTCTCAAGGTGATTTCTCAAACCAATGTGGGGTCGAGCAAATATGGGGCCGAAGAGCAGTATGATCCAGAGGTAGTTGCACAATACGGAGAAGCTGCCGCTGCTCAAGGTATGAGTATTGCCCAGTACTTATCCCAGTTAGAGTTCTTCCCCATGAGTGAAGTAGCATACAGATACCAGTACGGCAAATCTCTCGTCAAACCTGAGGAGGTAAACAATCTTCCAACAAAAATGCGAAGATTGCATAACTGGTACATGCATGCCACAAGGGCCGGGGCTAACTGGATAGTGCTGAGGGTTACAAAAAAGCATCATGGAAAAGAAAAGGATGACATGATATCCATTGAATTTGATGAACTATTTCAATTATTCAATCAAGACGCCTTGGACAAATCGATCATCAGTGCCTATTGTTTGTAAGTACTAATTCTGTAATTAATTTAGTCTCCATCTATATTATTTTGTTTATTGTATGTATATAATCATACTGTAATATGCAGAATGAAGATTCTCGAATGCAGCAGAGGACAAATCTATGACATTGGCTTCATTGACCCATATTGGGTTCATGAAGCTAATCTCAAAATAAGCCCCCAGGATACGGAGGATAATATAGTACACGTGTTAAGGTTTCAAGAAACCAAAAGAGAAATACTATTTCCTTACAACTTCGAGTGAGTGTTATTGTCTTGTATACACTTTCTATTTCGCTTACTCGATGTTAAGTATATAATTGATTAGTTATGCATTTGCAGCTTCCACTATATTCTGTTAATCATTCAACTTGACAAAGAGCGTGTACTAGTCATGGACTCGAAACATAAACCCCTTGAGACGTGAAAGGACATGCAGATACTTCTCCATCGGTAATTCTAATCATTACGACACTATATCGGCAATGTTCGTGAATTTTATGATATCAAGTACTTAATAACTTATTTTATTCGTTTTCTACGCCGGGCAGCGCTTGGAAACGGTTCACCAACAAGGCTAGGGGTGTTTGGAAAGAGGAGCTTACATTTCAACCACTAGATATAAGCACCACTAGCTATATCCGCGCATCTCTTTGATTCTAGTTTTGATACAGTTATTATCATGCTTGATTATTATTTTGATTGAACTCTGTTCTCGTAAAGTGCCTGACGCAGAGACCAGGTAACAATCTATGTGGATACTATGTATGCGAGTTCATCCGGCAGACGTGCGATGAGAAGGACAGAAATTTAGAGCAAATCCACGTATGTAAACAATTTCTATAGTTTTTAATTACAATCAAATTGTGTTTAGTTTCATTCATATAGGCTGACTCCTTTTTTAAATCAGATCGAACGTCTACGGGACGGTCTTCTGCCAAAGGATCGCGTACGAGCAATTCAGGAGGAATTGGCGGGATTCTTGGATGCAGAAGTCCTAGACCCAAAAGGAGAATACTACTCGGCTGTGTATAGACAATATGAATTGTAAAAATAGCAACTTTCAAGAAATTGGCCGGTAGCATCGAATAGCAACTTTTGTATGTAGTGCATGAACTCGATCCGTGTATTGAATATAATATTGTCATCATGATGTAATATAAGGTTCCTTCATTGATAAGTGCAAATCACTAAATAAACAATAAAACAACCCTAATGAATTCTCTGCCGCGGCACAAAAAGTAGCGAAAATGCTGCCGCGACAACAAAATGTGCCAAAATGAATTCTCTGCCGCGGCAGAGAAATGGACCAAATCTCTGCCGCGGCAGAAGGTTATTAGTCCCGGTTCGTAACACCTCTGCCGCTGCCACGTGTGCAACCTAGTCCCGGTTGGTGGGGCAACCGGGACTAAAGGTTGGAGCTTTAGTCCCGATTGCCCCGTCCCGGTTGGGCAACTGGAACTAAAGCCCCTTACCAACCGAGACCTATAGGGCTGTTTCCACCAGTGAATGGTAGTTAGGTGTGCTGTGCTTTGGGCGCAGGGTGACGTACGTGGCGGAGACATGAAAAGTGGAAGCTTTTACCTTCTCGGGGTCGATCGACATGGACGTACGGTGCATGTCTTTTTCGCTGGAGCTCGATCGGAGGGTCGGAGGTGATTACCTGATCATGACTGCCTGCATACATGTATCCGATGGGGCGGTGGATAACCTCGACCGTCAGCCGAAACCGACTTGCCATGAATCCATCAGCGGTCGGTCTGCAAACTTCCTGTGGATTATATCCAGCTGGGAGAGACTATGTCTCAGCCGTTTGAGAATTTTCTCACGTATAAGTCATTAACATCATTCTACTATTTATGATAATTTTTAGTTGCAATTTAGTTTAACTTTTACTACTTATACTAAAATTCTAATTATAATCTAGTAGTTGCAACTCATGTGTGTAAGTCCCACGTTGCACGAATCGCGAGATAAATATAATGAGGAGAGACCTGAAGGTGACCGAGACATAACGCATCGCACTTTTTCATAGAAGCAATTAAAATTTAAGAAACAACTATGATAATGGAGTGTTTCGTAGATGATGTTTCTTAGGAGAGTTGCATTTAATAATTTTAGCCTTATACATGAGTATGATTGGATTAACCAATTTTTCTTCTTCTTATTATGATAATGTGCAAGCTAAGATACAACACTCCTTTCTCTTCAAAAAGTGACATGCCACACAAGCAAAGTACCTATGATATCGTGCTAAGAGACATCTATTGTTAAAGGCCTAAGAAATTTTTATGTGTCTGAGAACTAGCAAATTCGTTATATTATATGTCGCCGTTAGTCAACTAAAACTGCCCGACCGAATCGACGGCGATATACACGTGTAAGTACCCACCACGGAATTAGGTGACCTGCATGGGATATATACGCACGTACGTACCACGCACACGAAAAGGGAAAGAGCCGGCATATAGAAAGATCATGGATTAGTTGGGCATTAGGTAGAGTTTACCATTTTTAGCCACACATCTAACAAGAATCTATAACGACGTTGACCTCACGAGGATATACCCCTGCTGTCAATGTTTGCGCCCTCCGTTTCTGAACCTACATATTAAAAATAGTTTAGATACATTTTGCTTTATAAAGCTAAACCATCTTATATTTTAAAACGGAGGAAGTACGTATCAGCCGAGATCACCGTAGTATAATTCAACTAGTCCAAATTACATGTACCTTGAGAATTGAGATGGATCTCGGTAGGGATGGTGGTTTAGAACCTTTAAGATACACTCATTTTTTAGTCTAGTATAAATAAATAAAGTAATTTTTTAAAAAAGTTATGATTTATAAAAATAGTTTATTTTTTTGTACTAGAGAGGTAAAGGGTACCCTAATGTCCTCTAGAGGGAAACAACCCGAATCAACGGCTAAATGCCCTTTTAGTGATAAAGGAGGTGAGAGTGTAAAACAGTCAGGAGGTTTGACCGGAAGTAGCTAGCCACCTTATTTAAAGAGTGTGTAGCAAATTGTATGATAGCTCACGTCCTCTGGTCCTCAATTGATCGATCTGAAAGCAGTCCTTGAAAATGGGTGGTGCGCCTTCTAGGAAGCTATTGGTAGTGGTACCCCCACATTTATTCGAAACTAGCGTGGACGTACATGACACCTATTCCGGCCGTACATAGTGCACAACATCGACATTGTACCCAACCAATGTCTATATTTTTAGAAACATGAAATGCCTTTCTACAACATGCGACTGCGGTCTACACATACTCCCTACGTCTGCAAGTATGTGTACATCTAGCAGTTAAAATTTATGCTAAAAAAGTGTACATCTATATTATCAAGATAGTTAATAAATGCAATTAGCTTCTCATAATACTTTATCCTCCAATCTCGATTCTTTTCATCCACCTCATCCACTAATCCTCATTCTCCTCTTTCATTTATATTGGTGGAATCTTATAAAAGAGGAGAAAATCTAATTCATCATAAATCTTCTAGATGTACACTAGTGGCATAGTTACACATGATATTTGTTGCAGTGATTTGAGATTAGTTGCTGCATGAACACATGTTTGAAATATTGCATTTTGTATGGACCATTCGGATAAATATTGCATAATAAAAAAGTCCTTACCTTGGGGTGGGCGGGAGTTAAATGTAATGATAAGGAAAAAAGTCCTTACCTTGGGGTGGACGGGAGTTAAATGTAATGATTCCGGCGAAGCATACAAGTACCAGGTTTAAGTGAGAGCGGATGTCAAACGAGGTCCTTCAAGGTCTTAGCAAAATGTATTACGACAAGTTTTGCACTGTTTGGTGATGGAATGGCGAGAACGACGGTGTGTCTTCGGGTCTTGCTACTGCATGTAGTCGTCGCTAGATGGTCTAATGATCTATTAGTAATTTTATTATTTTTAGCCTCATTTATATTGATATTGATGATTACCTATGAATCGGTGAAATTTCACAGAAAAACACAAGGAAATGACTTGTTTGCCTGAAAGAAAATAGACCATTGTCCTTCCACGCATGGAAACAAATCAAGGAGGCAGCTGGATCCGGAGAGGGGTTACGAACCTCACCCACTGCAAGCAGGCCCCACAGCATCTACCGTCCGGGGCAAGCCATTCGTCGGCGTCTATTGGTCACGTCGTCGGCATATTCACCAACGCCTCCTGCCCATCAATAGTCATAGCAGTGCTACATCGGCGACAACCAAAGTCCAGCGACAGAATAGCTCCACAGAGCGCAATCACACCGCACAGGAACACCCCGACCCAGACTTAGATTGCAACCCGACTAGACGACGACCCGATCCGATCCAAACCAAATCATCCCGGGAAGCGGAGCGGGCCAATCCTGGCGACGCTTCCCTGCGTGCCCGACTCGACCGAGATGAAGAGGACATGCAGGTGCAGGAGACGATCATTCGCTCTCTCTATGACGAATGGTGTATCTGACGCGCTGCATCCGCCGCCTCCAGCGCTGGCGATGGAGAGCATGGCGTCCAGTCAGTCAGTGTGTCGTCTCGTCGCCATTGATGGTGTAGGCTACCGCTGGTCAGACTTCCGCAGCGCCTCTAAATCGCTGATGTGGTTGTGTCTGAATCCGTGCCACTGCGCGTGTCTGAATCAACGCCATGGTGGCTGACGGATGGGCCACTGGTACGGATGGGCCACTGGTAGGCGCAGACATGACACCCATGCTATCCGGACCGACGCAACCGTTGCCCAGATTAGATGTACGGATAAATCGAGCCGGACACGTTTGTCCGAATAAATCGGGCCACACATGTCTCGCGGTTTCACACGGACGAATTCGAACACAGTCAAACGGGATAGGTCGACCTGGGTAAAGATGACCTAGAGCATCTCCACTCGCCTACCCAGGAGGCCAATCCGGACGCCGAATTTTGGTCCGGACGCCGAAAATTGGCCCAGTCGCGTATCCAAGGACATGTTTTCGGCCGGATTTTGGCCAATTTTGGTCCGGACTATCTAGGCCGAACCCAGGTTTCCGGGTACGCCCTGGGAACGCCGGACTCAGCGAGTTCGGCGAAAAAAACGAAGCGGCGCGTGGACCCGCCGAGTCAGCGGCAGAAGCCGAGTCGTCGTCATCCTCGAAACCACGTGGCGACTGACGTACATTAACTGCCCGTCGCGTCGGCCACGGGTCGCCGATTTACGGCGCCAACGCCGCCGCATCGACTCCCGCGACGGACCGGCGGGCACTAACTTCCCGCTGTTTCCCCTTTTCCCGCCCTCGCCGCTACACCCCTCCCGCCCTCGCCGCCCCCTTGGCCTTTATAAGCCGTACCCCCTCGCCGGAGATCTTCACACTCTCTCACAGCTCCCCACCCACAAACTCCGGCGAACTCTCTCGCATAGCTTTCCCCTTCCCAATCATGGCCTCACGGTACCCCGGTGATGGAGCTGCGGCGAACGGCTTCGGCCGGCGCACTCTGCACGCCTAGGAGGCACGCCTTCTGCATGACGCCGGCTATATGGCGCCGCCGGACATGCGGATGCCTCCCGGCTGGAAGCTGAGTGCCAGCGGCATCCCTGTCCCGCCGTTGCCAATGCCGGACGAGTTGTCGTACGATGTAAAGGAGTACATCAACGGCATGGACGACCCCGCCGAAGCCGAGAGCGCCGACAACCTGCTCCACTGGGAGCAATTCTTCGCCGAACGCTGCGAGCAGGAGCTCGCCCACCATGAAGGGCTGTCGAACGAGTCGCCGCTGAAGCGCAACAACTCGGCGGGTCGCCGGCGTTGGTGGAGCACGCCAGGGCGGACCCTCGAGGCGGTGATGGAGCACATCAACCGCGGGAACACGCCGCGGCTCGGCTTCCCGCGCACACCGATGCCGGCGGCCAGGTCCGGCCGGCGTCCTCCGCCGAACTGAATGCCGAGGAGGATGACGAGCATGAGCTTGTCCTCCTCCGCGTCGACGTCCCACTCCTCCGGCTCGGCGCCGCTGCACGCGCCGACTGCAGTCAAGCGCGAGGCGGAGTCGCCTGTGCGCTCGCCTCCGCGGACGCGCTCGCGCGGCATCGTCATCCGCGAGCCGCGGGCGACGGCGTCTCCAACCGGCCACCTACGCCTCCACCGCCCCAAGACAGAAGGGTCGGCGCCGGACATCCTGGAGTGGTTCAGGAAGGACTGGGAGCTGGCGGAGCGGCAGCGCATCCTCGGCCCGCATGTAGGACGGCGAGGGTCCGGCGGCGGCGGCTTTTTTAAAGTTTATTATGTATTAGTTTAGTTTAAATTTAGTGCAATCCGTCTATATTCGCCCAAATTAATGAAATTCGCCTATCTTTGATGAATTTTAGCCGAACTTGGGAACTTGGCCTAGGTACACGAGTGGGAAAATGAACGTACTCAGACAAAAAAACTAGTTTGGTCCAGCCAAAAAACTGACGAATTTTTAACCTAAGTTCGGCCAACTCCTAGAGATGCTCACCTGCGCCCCCCGTCCAACTATAGCCGCAGCAGCCGCTACATCGGCAACAGCCAAAGTCCAGCGACAGGATAGCTCCACAGCGCACATGCACACGCAGACAGACTCAGATCGCAACCCGACCCGATCCGAACCAAATCATCCAGTCAGTCCTCCCAAACGGCCAAACCCAACCAAAAAGCCGAAATATACGCGATGCGACCCGAGCGAGTCCCAAAGAAAAACAAAAAACAAATCGCGATCATCATCAGAAAAGCTTAAATTCTTTTCTCTCTCCCCTGTTCCTCTCGTCCCCCCACCCCCTCTCTCCCGGCCGATCTCTCTCCCCTCTCCCTCGGCCTCCACAGCTCCGCTGCCGAGCCAACCCCATCTCCGTTTGCCCCGCCCGCCCGCACCCACCTCGATCCGACCCCCCAGCGAGGCCCGGGAGCTCTCTCCGCCTCCCCCTAGGACGAGCCGTCGCCGCCGGGTCGTCCGCGAGCCCTCATTTGCGCGCGCCGCACCGCCCGAGCCGAGCCGCCGCGGCCTGCTGCCGCAATGGGCCGGGCCTGATACGGCGCCGATGTCGGACACGTCGTCGGTTCTCGGCGGCGCCCGGGCGGGGCCCGTGGAGCGCGACATCGAGCAGGTGCGTTCCCGCCGCCGCAGCTCGCCCCTGCCCTCTAGCTCAATTCTACACTTGTTTTCGTCTCCCGAGGCTGCAACGAGTAGATTAGTATACTGAACTCTATACTAGTAGTAACTATGTTTTTCCTCGGGTGTTTTTGATGCGCGGAGTTCCGTGCCCCTGGCTTCTTCCGCTCCTGCTAATTTCGCTAGTGGGTCGAACGGAATGCTGGCGGAATTCGGCGGGCTATATGCTAGTCATCGGTGTTTTTACTGTTACAAGTTGTTTTCGATGCTCGCGAAATGGAGCTGGGACTGGCGATTCTGGTTCTGTCCTTGAGATTTCAGGACACTAGTTTGGTGGCCTCTGTGCGATGTTTAGCTTGTGAGGAGGAGTGCTGTCGTGTAGTCCTTTAGATACAGACGCTCGCCCTATTCCCAGTGGAGACTACGTGTTGGCTAGGGTGAAAATCTTCGATGGATTTGTATATCGTTCTGGTTCTGCAATGTCTGACTCCTCTAGATTTCGAGATACAACGTTTGACGACCACCGACCTTTATAACGTTCAAACGGAAGGTAAAATCAACACAGAGAGAGGGACTGCTGTCTGCTGCCTAGTGAGAATCTGTCAGTCTGAAGAACTAGAAACAAGTTGTTTCACCTATCTCAAACATCAGTTGTTGGGATACCCTATATGCTTAGTAGTTTGCCGTGTCCTGGCTTGTGGGTTTTGTTCCTTCCGTTCACTGCTCCCTGAGTAGATTAAGTTCTTCCTGCAATGTCAGCTTCTCAGGGTTACATTCAACAGGGCATATGCACCCTTTTGTTGCTTCTGATGACTGATGAGATTTAAAAAATTCGGAAGTCGTTAATTTACTTGCGAAGGTCGTATTTGTTCGAAACATTTAATGGTTATATGGAATGCTGTTGCTTTCCCCTTTGGGATCTGAAAGTTGGATGTTCCAGATTGGCTTATTATTATTTTTTATAATATTGAAATACCAGAGGAATCCTAATACCACATTTCCTTTTTGTTGTTTGGCTTTTGGTAGGCTATCACTGCTCTCAAGAAAGGAGCGTACCTATTGAAATATGGGCGTAGAGGGAAGCCAAAATTTTGTCCATTTAGGTTATCCAATGTGAGATTTATTTTCACTCGCTAACTTCGTATTTCGGAAGCTCTTCATGATTGCCTCACTCATAAGGATTGTTCTACAGGACGAGTCTGTATTGATATGGTTTTCAGCGAAAGAGGAGAAGCATCTAAAGTTGAGCCATGTGTCCAGGATAATGCCTGGCCAACGGACTGTAAGTTCATTTTCCGAACAATGATATTTCTCGAAGTTGATCATATCAGCGTTTGTACCCATCATGATAATGGTTTTTATCAACCAGAGGTATTTTAAAATTCGTCCGGATCGCTGCTTGCAATCTCTTTATGATGCATATCTATTGAGCTTTTATTCTGAATCACAAACCTCTAGGGAAACTTCTGGCTAATAAATGCAATCATTACTGGGAGTGGGAACAAACGCTTGCATAATCTTTTCTATGCTGTGGTACACTGTTTTCACAGTTGAATAGCTTCTATGGATGTTGTGCAACTAGACAAGTTAGGTTTTAGCTTTATCCAACTTTTGAAGTCAGGCGATACTCTTGCATTTGAATAAGTTGGATTAATGCTGCCTTTTAATAGTTTGGTTCAGTGTATTTCTTTCGGCATATAAAACTGTCTTAAGTCACATAGCATCTGCTTAAAGTGCCTTATCATGGTATTGGTTCATCTTTCTGACGAGATACTAAATCCTGGTCATAAATATCCCCTATTGTATTGAAGTTACCGTGTAATTTTACTAACTGCACCTTCATTCTTACATATATTTGGTTTCTAGGCAATATTTCAGAGGTATCCACGACCTGAGAAGGAATGCCAGTCATTTTCTCTTATTTCCCATGACAGGTCACTGGACATTGTAAGTTTGCAGTCCACATTCCATGTTTATGCCTGTCCGTTCTCTTGCTAATTTTTGGTTTTTTAACTGTTTTCTTTTGCTTTTCTGTTTACGTAAGTTCCAATTTTTGCATGCTAATGTAATTCACACAATGATGCCAGATATGTAAAGACAAAGACGAGGCAGAAGTGTGGTTTGCTGGGCTGAAAATGTTGATTTCACGTAGTCATCAAAGAAAATGGAAAACCGACTCGAGAAGTGGTAGCATTTCCTCTGCTGCAACTAGTCCAAGGACTTTCACGCGTCCGAGCTCTCCATTGAGTTCTCTTTTCAACAGAAATGACTGTGTCCACAAGGTAGTATTTACTATTGTTGCCTGACTATGGGAGTTTGAACGATCTTTTTTAAATATAGAAATGATATGTTTCATCATGTTGGTATTTCTTTATGAGTTCTGATAGATGTTTTACAACAGGATTTCAGTGAAAACTACAACCTTCGTAGTCCATATGGGAGTCCACCAAAGAATGGCTTGGAGAAGGCCTTATCAGACGCTGTGTTATATGCAGCTCCTCACAAGGGCTTCTTCCCGTCAGATTCTAATGCAGGATCGGTCCACTCTATGTCTTCTGGACAATCAGATAACACAAATGGGCACTCGAGAGGCATCCCAATGGATGCTTTCCGGGTCAGTTATTCAAGTGCTGTTAGCTCATCAAGTCATGGTTCTGGTTTTGACGACGGTGATGCTTTAGGTGATGTTTTAATATGGGGAGAAGGAACTGGGGAAGGAATTCTTGGTGGTGGTAGCTCGAGGACTGGAAGCTCCTCAGGTGCAAAGGTGGATTGTCTTGTACCTAAACCATTAGAGTTTGCTGTGCGACTTGATGTGCAGAACATATCTTGTGGAGGAAGGCATGCTGCACTCGTCAGTAAACAAGGCGAGATCTACTCCTGGGGTGAGGAATCAGGTGGGCGGCTTGGTCATGGTGTGGATGTTGATGTGGCACATCCAAAGCTCATTGATGCTCTTACTCATATGAACATTGAGCTGGTAGCATGCGGTGAATACCACACTTGTGCTGTCACACTATCTGGAGATCTGTACACATGGGGGGACGGCGCCTCCAAATTTGGGCTCTTGGGCCATGGTACTGATGTCAGTCATTGGGTACCGAAAAAGCTGCATGGGCCATTGGAGGGTATACATGTTTCATCAATTTCATGTGGTCCTTGGCATACGGCCGTAGTAACTTCTGCTGGGCAGCTGTTCACATTTGGAGATGGCTGTTTTGGGGTTTTAGGTCATGGAGACCGTGAGAGTCTCTCAATCCCCAAGGAAGTGGAATCTCTTAAAGGGCTTCGTACTGTACGGGCTGCTTGTGGTGTTTGGCATACTGCTGCAGTTGTAGAAGTTATGGTTGGGAATTCAAGTTCTAGCAATTGTTCATCTGGCAAGGTATTTACGTGGGGTGATGGTGATAAAGGCCGTTTAGGACATGGTGACAAGGAATCGAGACTTGTCCCAACATGTGTGGCTGCTTTGGTGGAGCCCAATTTTTGCCAGGTTGCATGCGGTCATTGCTTGACGGTGGCTCTTACAACATCAGGACATGTGTATACAATGGGGAGTGCTGTCTATGGTGAACTTGGAAATCCACAAGCAGATGGTATGCTTCCTGTACGTGTTGAAGGGAAGCTCCACAAAAACTTTGTTGAGGAGATCTCTTGTGGTGCTTATCATGTTGCTGTTTTGACCTCTAGGACCGAGGTCTACACATGGGGTAAAGGTGCAAATGGTCGGTTAGGTCATGGCAATACTGATGATAAGGATACTCCTACCCTGGTTGAAGCATTGAAAGATAAGCAAGCCAGAAGTGTTGTTTGTGGAACTAATTTCACTGCAGCAATATGCATCCATAAATGGGTATCTGGAGTTGATCAGTCAATGTGCTCAGGATGCCGTCAGCCTTTTAACTTGAGGAGAAAACTTCATAATTGCTACAATTGTGCTTTGGTATTTTGTCATTCTTGCAGCAGTAAAAAATCTCTCAAGGCTTCATTGGCACCAAATCCAAGTAAACCTTGTCGTGTTTGTGATAGCTGCTACAGCAAACTGACCAAGGCACTCGAAACAGACATGTACTCGTCAGCTAAGCAGGGAGCTGTTGTTGTACAGGGATTCAGTAACACGGTTGAGGAGGTGCTGGAAACAAGGTCAAACGCTAAGCTGTCAAGAATGTCTTCGATGGAATCGTATAAGAACATGGATAGTAGATATTCAAAGAAAAACAATAAGTTTGATTTTAATAGCACTCGTGTTTCCCCCGTTCCAAACAGCGGTTCACACTGGAGTGGACTCAACATTTCAAGATCCTTCAATCCTGTATTTGGATCTTCAAAAAAGTTTCTCTCTGCATCTGTTCCTGGATCCAGAATCATTTCTAGGGCAACATCACCTGTTTCAAGAAGGTCAAGTCCTCCACGTTCTACAACACCAACACCTACTTTGGGGGGTCTAACTTCTGGAGGCGTCCTCCATGGCGCCAAGCCGACAAATGATAGCGGAACTCAAGAAGTTCTAAATTTGAGGTCCCAGGTACACATTTGCTGTCTTTTCCCCATTGTTAGTGTCCTACACTTTCAGCTGACATGAAGCCCCATTTCTGACCCAATGTTCAGAAGTATTATAATACTCCCTCCGGTCCATATTAATGGCCTCAACTTTATCTAGATTCGTATGTATCTAGTTAAGTATTTCTAGATAAAAACCGAGGGAGTAGCTTCATTCAGAGATCTTTCGATTTCTAGTGTTAACAGGCAGCATTATGACGTATGTATTTCCTGTTTACCCCTGCGAGTCTATGCTCTATGGTGTACTTGTTATACACTCTTGTTCTGTAACAGTAATATGATAGATATTACTCATTCAACTGTACCAGATAACCCAATACTAGCTACCTATTAATCTACTTAAATATAGAGGCAGTTCTAAGCACCACTTAGGTATACTGCATGTTACCTCTTCAAGTACGATCATGCAAAGT
This sequence comes from Avena sativa, assembly GCA_916181665.1. Taxonomy (NCBI): domain Eukaryota; kingdom Viridiplantae; phylum Streptophyta; class Magnoliopsida; order Poales; family Poaceae; genus Avena; species Avena sativa. The sequence continues at coordinate 441,480,424 of OV702282.1, read as the reverse complement.
TTTGTTAGAAGTTAGGATTTGTTTGCTGATATAGTAAAGCTCTTCACTGCCAGGTGGACAATCTTACTAGAAAGTCTCAACATCTCGAAGTTGAGTTGGAGAGAACTACCAAGCAATTGAAGGACGCTATTGCCATTGCCGGGGAGGAAACCGCAAAGTGCAAGGCAGCAAAGGAAGTAATCAAGTCACTGACTGCACAAGTAAGATTGCTTATTCTGTTTGTATGCAACATTCTTATGTACGTACAAGGCCATATAATCAATTTATCATTATTATTTATCCCATTCATGAGAATTTTTGTGCAAGTGGAATCGTTTTCTCTACCATTAGTATTATGAATCTTATGGGTGAAGCCTGCAACTCTGATCCATATTTAGCTTATATTTTTGTCGTGTATGCTCAGCCAAGACACAAAACCTGAATTGAATGGTTTCTGGTATAACAGAAAATATAATCTTTTTAGTAATTTATTAGAATCAGTTAAAAGTTACAATTTCACAATATCCAAGTCTATTAGCCTGCATTCGTAAAACAAGAAAGAGCTCTCGTCACTCAGGCCACATGTTTATGGCTTTTGTCTAAGTGTTGGCACTCTCTTCCATAATAGTTGAAGGAGATGGCAGAGAGGTTACCTGAAGGAGCAGCCAAGAATGGCATACCACCCCTTCCTGGAATTCTTATACCAAGTGATATATCTGCCATGGTTGCTGAAAGTTCGGGCAGCCCTGTAAGTTCTGGAGAACAAGACCAGATTTCAGATGGTCATAATGGATTGCTTGTTTCTAATGGACCTAGTTCTGTTAGGAACAAGGCAAGCCATCCAGAAATCACCAATAATGGAAGTATACCACCGGATTCAGAATCCCACCATGAGGCGGAATGGGTAGAGCAAGATGAACCAGGTGTTTTTATTACTCTCACTGCTTTGCCTGGAGGGGCCAGAGACCTCAAGCGGGTTCGGTTCAGGTAAATGCCTTCGAATCCTATTCGAAAGGAAACATGTATAGCTTAGTCTTGTACCTTTTTATCTTTGTCTCTCATTTGTGTTGAGTTGGTTCAGCATTTCAAAATTTGCTTTTACAGCCGGAAGAGATTCAGTGAGACACAGGCAGAACAATGGTGGCAGGGGAACAGAGCAAGGGTATACCAGCAGTACAATGTTCGCATGGTTGACAAGGATGTGATTGTATAGTGATGCTATGTCGGTTTTCACAAGAAAACATTTCCGCCCCACCACATGCTGTCTGAAATGGCACCAACCTCGCGCTGCCTTTCATTGGACTGCTTGATCCAAGTGTGCTCACTGTACTGCTTCTTAATCCAAGTGTTCAGTATGCTTGATTTGGGTGGTGCATAGGCGCTGCCGATGGAGGTGGAGAAAAGGGTAAGAGGAGGATCCTGGTGGGGAGGGACGTGCACACGGCGTGCTTTGCGGTGAAGGATCCTTGTGGGGAGGAACATTCACTTTCCATTCACTGCCTTGTGGTGAGAATTGTCTTTTCTGGCATAAATATCATTGCTAGTAATATACGAGTAGTATTTCTACAGTATACAATTGTCGCAGCTTTCACCTCAGTTAGAATGTTGTCGACATGCATCTTCATTGATAATCTTTTAATGTTCCTACACCAATTACTAACTGATCAGATCTTTTTGCATAGCATGAACTTACTCAAGTCTTTACCTTGTGCAGATCTATGATATTTTCCAGCTTCTTCCATAAAAAATTTGGGTTGGGGTGTTCTCTGCTAACATGTCTACTGAGGCCCTTGAGATTGCGCCCACAAGCCCACGAGGATTCTTGTTAAGAGATTCGAGCTTACCCTTGACGGTATCAAGGGATTCTATGTCAATGTGGAGAAGGAAGAGTGGAAGCTGGATAACCTGTATGAGACCTTGGCCATTACCTAGGAGTGTCATCTTTGTGAATACCAGCCGCAAGGTGGACTGGCTCAGTGACAAGATGAGTGGAAGGTACCACACATGGAGACATGGACCTGAACACTGGGGACATCATCCTGATGGAGTCCAGATCTGGGTCTTCTCGTGTGCTCATTGCTACTGACCTTCTGGCTCGAGGTAGCGATGTCCAGCATCCCTTGTCATCAAAAACGACCTGTGGCCTCTGCTCAAGAATCATCTCCATCTCATAGGCTGTAGTGGCCGGTTTGGGGAACTGAGTTACCATGAGACATCAGAAGTTCCACAACATTGTCATTGTGGACCTCCCGGCCTATGTCGCTGACCTTATCTAGATTATGATCCTCGGAGTGGTATTAAGGTGTTGGATAAGAGTTTGTTTTTGTTAAACTTGTCCAAATCTTTCCATTTTGGAGGAGTGGTAAAGTCTAGTTTCATTTGAATCGTTTTTCTTTTTCACATGTAATGGAAGCTGTGCTGTTTCCTGGGTTACCTGGGATAGAGTGACACATCTATGTATTTACTTTCTGCTGGGAAGCTATGTTGTGTTCGTCCTTTGATTGGAAAAGTTCTCTTCAAACAGACTTTTTTACTCGTGTGATCATTTGTGATATCTGAAAACTTAATCAAATGCATTTAGGCAAAGGTTTGGCTCGGGAGAGAATGTTTTAATGACATGAACAGTATCAAAAAATTGTTCAATGTGCTTGCATGCTTTTATGTAACAAGATTCCTTCTAAGTAAATTATGTCCTGGGAAGTAAAGATAACAATCACTACTAAATTGTGTTGCAGTAAGATATTCTGGCATCATAGGGAGAATAATATGGAAAACTTCCAGTACATTGTTGCAGAATGCACGCTGTCTTAGAATTCTGCCTGGTATGCGGTGCTACTACAAAATTTCCAAAGCGCTCAACATTTAACATGTCTAGAAAGCAAAGTACTAGGCAGAGGAATCTGTGGCCTCTCTGCCTATCCCTCACAAAGGACTCAGGTTTCAACAATCTACTTAAAATCACATCATATTCCAGAAATGACCATCACGGCGGCGGGGCTTGGGGCTGGTGGTTGCGGAATCTGGCCCAGACGGCGCACTGGAAGAGAGAGAAAACCACCCCAAATGCATTGGCGATCTGTAATATCAACGCATTTACGTAAGAAAGAGCTGGACAAAAAATCTCACACAAGAATTATACTTCTGATGGTATGGAATAGATGAAAATTATACATGTGTAGCACTGTTATGGTCCTAATTTCAGCGGCTACTCACCAAAAGGTAGAGGTCCATTGGGCTCAGAGATGAGTACACCATCCAAATTGCCGCATTTGCTAAAAAGCCCCATGCCAGCTCAAGTCCAGCCACATCGTGCGTGGAGAACGCACAAACCTGCACGGGCAACAGGGTTAAGAATCAAAACTTCACATAAGAAATATGCAATGTACTAGCAATTTAGGGGCTACTTACAGCTTGGTTGATGGTTGAGGCATACATGGCAAAAGCTGTGATAGCTCCAGTGATGCCATATACATTGTCCCTCATCTCTGAGTTTTTGCCATCATTGAACACAGTGAACTGAAGAGTTAGCATGACTGCGAGGAAGGATACCTGTACGCCCCCCATCACCTTTGCAAGGGTCCTCCTCCAACCAGTAGAATACCAGAAGTACCTCCCACAATAATACGACTCGACAATGAACGCAAAACCGTTGATGCCTACCACCAGCCAGTCCTGTTTGTTCGTTGCGTAGAAGACAAACGCCACCGCGTTCATCCAAGTGAACACAAATGGCAAGCAGAGGACAGTCCCCACACTTTGATCACGCTTAATCTTTGGAAACACGAAGAAGCTGAAACAAATAAGTAGCCAAGTGAGTATTTTATATTACTACACCAAAACTCATGTGTCGAATCTACCTTAGTCAGAAGGAAGGTATGTGCATTGCAGCCTTTGAAAAGATTCGACACATTACTGACTAAGAATTAGCAAACGCAGAGAACGAGAACTACATCAATAACTTCATACCAGTGAGGAAATTCTCATGATTCAGATCATAATTGCAATGACCCAAAGTACAGAAGGCAGCGAGCTAATAGTGACAGTACTAAATCTGATCACACAAGTTCAGAGGGAAGCTATGTGTAGTTGTGCACTAGAGACGTTTAAAAGATTTGTCGCATTATTGACTAACAAATTACCAAACACAGAGAACATAGAAGTAACTGCATACCAATGAGGAAATTTCTCACAATTCAGATCACGATTGCAATAACCCAAGTTGCAGAAGGCAGGGAGCTAGTAACATTGACAGGCAGTAATAAATATTATCACACAAAACAGCGAGCTAGTAGTTATAAATTTTCTGCATCAGAAGCCTGTATCCCCACCAAAATGATAAAATCCTACCCCCAAAACCCACCAATGCTATACACATTGCTGCAGAAGGGCTGTGATGTGACATCTATATCAGGACTGGGCAATGGTGGCAATTCAATTCAAATGCAAGTAAAGAACATCATCCCAGTTGCAACTGCAAAAGGACATCGCCTTAGACTATGAGCTAATGAGCATAAAACAGGAGGAGTTGCTGTAATGATCAATATTGCAAACTAAAACGCAGTAAAGATGGCAAATTTGGAAGCCATCTCTGTTATTTGGCCACCGCCAGCGCCTGCGCAAGCCCTGAGGCCACTGCCAGTGCCTGCGACATCCCTCAGGCCACCCCCGGCTCGCTCGCCCTCAGGCCCGCGCGCACCTGCCGGCGCGCCGCCTCGATGGAAACCGCCTAACGCCGAAAAAAATGAGGTTTTTCTAGGGGAAAGGCCTTTTTTTGCTTTTTTTTTTTTTGCTGAGGACGTTCGTCTCCTCACAGCCGGCTCGTCGTTGGGCCGAGTTCTGAGCCACCGCACACGCAGCCCATCAGATCAGAACTTGAAGAAATACTAGCTAGTACGTACCATCTTTCCTATGCCGATCGAGCGCAGGTATATACGTACGTACGTAACTACGTGCCGGTGTGCATGGTGGTGCCGCCGCGCCGGTAGCACCGTGGGTGGAGAGGTTGCATACACGACGCACGGTGCTCTAATAACATGAACAAAGAACAACCAGATGTGATGAGCAGAGCAGAGCTGGTTGATACTGCTACTTACAAGGGCATGGCGAGCAGGACCAAGACAGCAACGTCGCCGGCGACCTCCACCCAGAACTTGAAGCTGTTGACGCTGATCTTCATGTCACCAGCCCCAGCCCCAGCCGCGCCGCCGCAGCAGCTGCTGCTCACCGGCCAAAATGGAGAGAGAGAGAGAGGGGAGGGTTTGGCGTTGCCTGTGCGCGCCTATCGTGTGTGTGCGAGCGATGTTATATGGAATCCGGTCAAATCTGTTTCTCGTGCATGTCAGCTTTACAGTACACAGCAGCACAACTTCTTTCGAATACACCCCTCGCTCGTTCACTAACACAAAGAGCACTGGTACCCACACGCGCCTATGTCACTAACGTTTTGAATCCATCACTGTACCCATCATTTCTTTTACAGTCTAGCTACGGTTAATGTACAAAATTTGCAAGAAAGTTATACTAGTAGCTTTTTTAACTCAGATAAGACAGATGGGAGAGTGAAGGGTAGAGCGCGGTCAATACGGATTCATGTGGGACCATTTCCCCTTTTTCGAATTCTATCTCATTTGCACTATTCACCCATACATCCCGTCACGCAGCACGCATCGTGTGGTTTTTAAATTTAACGCATGGTACACAACCCTTTTTAAAAATGTTGCTATATACAATACTTTCTAGCAAATTATAAGTACTTTTATCAAATTACCTGCAACAAAAAATTCGGGTGGATCGGCGTTTCATGAAAACAAACGCCACCTACATACACCCAAAATTTGCAAATTTGGCACGGCGAAAGTTACAGCCCTGGCGACTTCCACCCACATCGTGCATCCGTCGATCCGGCTTTCCATGCTGTCCCCAGGCCTCCAGAAGCTTCCATGAGCCGCCGCTTGTGCATTCTCGCTACTCCTTGAGCTTGTCGCGGCCCTCACCAAGATCCGATCATCAATGGTGGAGTTAGGGGAACACGCATGGGCCTTGGACCCGTATGAAATGGTGCATCAAGCTAATTTTTGGTTTTAGCTGAGATCAGACGGTCTAATAGTTGGAGATTAGTCTGTTTGGCCCCCCTTATGTGAAAATTTTCTTGATTCATCCCCGCTTATATTTGTTTCCTGCCACCACCAATACCGATCATCCTCACACTCCGACCAGCCATTGTACACTTACGTGCACAGTTCAACCGCTATCCCGCCCTCTCTACCCTCCTCAAGCTCCGACCCACCACCGTTTAGCCATTGGCATGGCTAAGAGGCTCTCCTCTACAAAGAAAGAGAGCGGAGGAAGGGGGCCCAGGTGATAGGGGATGCGTATTTTGAGAGGTAGAGTGAGCGCGATGGGCCCCTAGGGATCGTGGACACACCACCGAAGACAACCGACATTGAAAAATAATAATAGGAGAACAAAATTATTAACCCACTAATTGGGTGTAAAGTGTAACAATTATACACGTGTGTTTCAGGGGACATGATCTGCAGAGCCCCCCTTAGACTCTAAATTTCTTTTACGATAGAATTTAAAAAGTTCAATACCTAAGCACGATAATACACCAATCTCGTACACCGATTTTAAACATCGAGCCACACCACAAATTGAAAAGAACGAGAACATCCATCTCCCATGTCGCCCTCGTCTAGAGACATGGGGGAACCCTAGCCACCGGCCGATAGGGGCCTCCCTGCAGTGGTGGAGCTAGCGGCTCATTGGATCATGGGTAGAGCTTTGCTACTGTTGCGTAGGTGAAATTTTCTAGCGAGCGATCACTAGCCGAGACGGGGCAGCTGCCTAGGGTCCCAGGGAGGTGGCTTTACCCCTGGCTCCCTTCCTTCACCGTCGGAGGGGCCTGGCCTAGTTTTTTTGAGAGAATACAACACTTTATTAATCATAATAAATCATTACACAAAGTCTGCAGGATGCAATCCGAAGCATAGTTTCTAAAAACAGTAGAAGAGAAATGCTCCACGGAGCGAGCTAAAACATGTGTCGGCTCATTGTACTGACGAAAGACATGATTAAAAGAAATTTCAGTAAACTTCTTAGCAAGGGTCTTGATATCTTGGATCACAACTCCCACCGGGCTTCGGTCTAGCACCACTGAGTTGATGCGTTGGATCACTGAAAGGTAGTCTAAGACCACAATAAGCTTGCAGAAACTCTCATCATCAGCAAGGAACAAGGCGTGACACATAGCCCGTGCTTCGGCCATCTCGGCGCCGTGACTTCCTCTCGAAGCTCGCTACATGCAACAAGACATTTGCCATTGTGGTTTCGAATCACGACGCCAATCTCCATTTGACGAGAAGAGGAGAAAATAGCTGCATCAACATTAATGTGAACCATCCCTTCCGGCGGCGGAGACCAACGAGCTGTAGAATGATAAGCCTCACGCCTAGAAGAAGAAGTCAGTTTGAATAGGTGCAGTTCAATCATCTTCGCATAAGCCTTGATCTTTTCGGCAAAAGCATGTAGGTTCTTCATGGATTCACCATTTCTTGTACCATTCCGATTGACCCACAAGTGCCAAAAGACCACAGATAGAATCATATGTTCTCTGTCCGTTGACCTTGACAAAAAATCATGAAGCCAAGTCTTGGACAAGTAAATAATTTCCTTTTTAGATGCAACCCACACACTTGCTTAATCTCACGCCATATCTCCCGTGCATACCGGCAGTATAAAAGAGCACGCTCGATCGTCTCTTCTCTGCTGCAGTAAATATAGGTCGATGTCGGTGATATGTGTCTTCTACACAATTGGACACCCGATGGCAAACAATCATGAGCAAATCTCCAGAGGTTTATCTTCATTTTTTCTGGAGCCTTGATTGCCCACAACTTTTTCCACAGGGTACCATCTGCCTCTGTGTTGGAATGAGACCCACCCCCACGGTTTCTGCGGTCAAGAAAGAATTTCTAGAGTGAGCAAGTCTGTAGCCTGACGCAACCGTGTAATCACAGAAACGAGTGTGAGGCCAGGAAATAAAATCCTCTCCTACCGTCAACTGATCGAAATCTATAAAACCTGATTCACAACGTCCTCTTCAAAAATGGAACGCACCACCGGTACATCCCATGAGCAGTGGTCCTCTGCGAGGCCAGAAGAAGGAAAGAACCAGGATTATGGTTAGGAATCCAACGATCAGTCAGCAGCTTAATCCCTTTGCCATCGCCTACACTCCACCAAGCTCCATCCTTAATCAGCCTCATACCAAAGCAAATGCTGTGCCACGTGAATGACGCCGAGCGAGGTTGTGGTGCATCCCACAACTCACACTCAGGGTTGTAGCGCCCCTTCAGAACCCTCACACACAGGGGGGAGGGATCGGTGAGCAACCTCTAGCATTGGCGGGCGAGCATGGCCTGATTGAAAAGAATAAGGTCTCGAAAACCCATGCCACCGAGCTCCTTCGGAGTAGTCAGCCATTCCCAACTCCGCCAATGCATCTTCTTCTTCCCATCCTCGATTCCCCACCAGAAGTCAGAGATGGCCTTGCGAAGTAAGTCACACGTTGACACTGGAATTTGAAAGCAGCTCATGATATATGTTGGAAAGGCCTAAATGACAGCCTTCAAAAATGTCTCTTTGCCAGCACGAGACAGAGGACGGTCGGATCCTCCATTAAGCCGCTTCCAAGCTCTCGTTACAATGGACTGAAAAGAAACAGTAGGTGATCGCCCAATGCCAGTGGGCATGCCAAAATACGTATCCTGGAGGGCATCATTCATAACTCCCAGACGATTCATAACCTCATCTTTTACTTGAGTCTCACAATGGAACCCAAAAAAGCTAGAAGATTTCTCCAAATTCACCTTTTATCCTGAGCCTTGACAGTATAAAGACAAAGTCTCTTTTAATGCCTCTACACTCTTCTGGTCACTTCGAGCGAAGAAGATGCTATCATATGCAAAGAGGAGGTGGGAAATAGGAGGGCCTGAACGATCATTGCGAACACCATGTAGTACCCCCACATCCTCCTTATGAAACAACAGACTAGACAAACCTTGAGTACAAAGTAAAAAGAGGTAGGGGCTGAAGGTTTGTATTGAAGGATCCCCTTGTCTGATTCCCCTTCTGTAGGATCCCCTTGTCTGATTCCCCTAGTAGGAACAACCGGCGAAGTGAGCTCCCCATTGATTCGGACTATATATGGGACATTGGTAACACATCTCATGACAGTGCTGATCCAACCCGAGGAGAAGCCCAACTTGCAAAGACAGTCATGCAAGTAGCCCCATTCAACACGATTATAAGCTTTCATCATATCTATCTTGAGAGCAAAGAAAGATCGCTTGGCATGTTGCTTACGAATAGTGTGCAGGCACTCATACGCAATAAAAGCATTGTCCATGATTAATCTACCAGAGACAAATGCGCTTTGATGCTTAGAAATTACTTCAGGTAGAAACAACTTGAGTCTATTAGCAAGAGCCAGGGACAAATGCGCTTTGATGCTCAGAAAAATCTAGTTTTATCTACACGCACAAAAAATATGTATTTGTAAGTTTTTCCGAAATTAAGTATGAGCATAATAATTACAGAAGATAAAGCCAAGAAAATGGTAACGTGTCCATTCCATGATGGTTATCTTGAGAAGTTTTAATGACCCGCGTGGAGTTCAAAATATTCCAAAAAAAATCATTGCACGTAGACAGATGCAGGTACGTGGATGTAATCTATAAATCTTAAATATATTTATTTTATATAAAATGAAAAATATACCTATTCTGTAAACTAAAGTTCTAAACTTTGTCAAATTATAGGATCTGACTTGCGAAATGTGTGGCCCAGAACTTGGGTTCAGATTGTTTTTTTGAGAATCCCCACCCTTTATGTTTCACTAATTCAAAATGTTTGTACAAACATCATCTTGTGGACTTTGGAACTAAACATGCCCACCTAACAACGAGTAAAGAGAGCCTCGTTAACAAAAACGAAAGCTTCAAAGTCCATGGTCGACGTCTTTATTTCCCGGATTATCTGACCATATGAACCTAGAATATCTCCGGTATTGATGCTCCGGATCACATTGGCGCAGTCGCTGGCTAGCTTTACTTGACAAAGGTTTAAGTCAATCGCTAGCAACATCCCTTCCCTGCAAGCTGCAGATTCTAAGATTTCTGTCGTTTAACTAGTAGTACAAATCAGGGTATAAAAAAACTCTGACTCCGCAAAATTTTGACTGTCTCTCTGCGGTTCTGGTAGACACGTTCACGGTCACATCTTACACTTCCTTCAACCCTAACAAATACATCCCACACGGCCAAGTCTAGAAAACCCGTTTGCTTATAGACAAAGCATCTCCACGATTAACCTCCTGCCAACTGTGTACCTCCTATTTGATTTGTCATGTTTCAACTGTTTTTCTATATTTAAAATAAACTGTTTGTGAAAAGAGCCGAACGGATACTACAAAACAAAATATGTTAGTTTGCCATCATACGGAATCACATATGATGAACATATGAACCACGTATGTGAAGGCCCAACAATTCGCAGACAAATGGTTTCCAAGAAGCGTGTGCCCCTTCGCACACGGTTCACGAAACTGTGTGCGCAGTAGAGACTTATCGTCCACCCTCGGGTGGTGACAATTTGAATCATCGTGTGTGAATGGCCATTTCCACCGTATGCGAAGACCCAATTTGTACTAGTGTTTGCTCCTAGTGTGACAACAACCGGGGTTCCCAAGGACATCCGTAACTCATCTCTTGCTACGAGATGTTTTGTGGTACCCTCAAATAAATAAGAGCAATCTATTTTCATCAATGTAATTGACCATACACTTTCATATTGGTGCCAAAAACAAGACCAGCATGAGTCATATTGGTAACCCCGCGACGGAAACCCCCCGCATGTTCACAAGAGATGCCTGTCCTAGTAGCGCCCATCGATGTGTACCAATAGAGCCCATTGATCTTCTAACCTAGCTTCCCTTCGTCCCCATCTCCACCTCAATGACACCATCCCACGTTGAGAAACCGCGACCAGCCTCCTCTGGCTCTAGGCGTCCACCAGGAGGGGCTCCCGGACACCTACCCCTAGGGATCATGGCTCGGGGGAAACAACCTTGGAGTCACACTCTGGACTTTGTTTGGTTGCCGACAAAGAGATTTCCTGCATGAGTCCAGGAACGGTAGCACCCGTGTTTTGTTGGTTGCGCTACGACTTTCCAACCTAGACAAAACACATAACCTATCGTTTGGTTGCAACTCCAACCAGCGTTGTTGTAACCTCTTCCATTGAGTGGTGAGGTTACCCAGCACATACATCTAAATAGACAACTGACGTGCAAAGGACTTCAACATAACACAATTTATCATAAGAGGTAGTAATAGGCACCCTAACTAGTAGTTGCCACAATTACAGATGCACCACAAGCTAACCAAAAAATACGGTCCGTGATGCATCACAAGTTCACCATCGGAGGGGTTAGTATATACCACCTCTCAAAATATTACAGTTTAGGCATCGATTTTGATCAATTCCTATCTAGTGGAATCGATAGTACAACATGTTCCAAAATATACATGACCTCATAATCTCACGAACACCATCAGTCATAGTAGCAAAGAAGCAACACTAACACATGCGCTTGCACATCCAGGTCCTAAGATAGACCCTCCGCTCTAATGCATTCATCGCAGCATAGCTGCTACCATGGACCCGTTGTCCGCAAGGCAGTTCATAGCTTCCACAAGTAACTGCGACATCATTAAACAATGGTTACTCACATTCTTATCCTCAAAGATCATCTTCACATGCTTGTAGTTGGGAATGGGTTTGTTGATCAAATCTTGGTGCTTCTGGTAACACTATGATTTAGAAAACATGGTGTTAGTTCAGCACAGCACGAACATAATTAACAAGTAGAAAACTGAAGGAAAACAGTGATATGCATCCTAACCATGAGGTGTTTCATAAACTTGTCTTCATCCATCACGAAGGACGTGATGTACTTGCAAAATTTCACTCCTTCAAATGCCCTAACCTGGCCTAGCAGCCTCCACTTCTGTTCCCACTTTCTCATGTGGTTGTGCAGCTGACTAGGGGTGATTGTAATGCCTATGTAGTCGAGAACATTATTGCAAAACACTCTTCATATTGTGTTCTTTAAAGCCTCGGACAAAGTCTACCCCATTACTGACTTGCTTGTAGATCCTGGTGAGGACAAACTCTAACAAAACTTGTTCCCAAACTTTTGCATGTTTGGGTAGATAATTCCATGGCTCAGGATTTGTAGTGGCAGGCTGCATCTAGGACATATCACTCTTCACTGGGGGAGCAGACAGATCGGGATAAGGCACAGTATGCATCAAACTACAATGGTGTGCATGATTTAATCAACAAGCAATACATGCAAAGATACTCTTAAAGGCCTAGGGGCGAGATTTAGTGCAAAAGTCGGCGAAGAGGGGGACACCGACATGACCTTCGTGTCTATGCTCGATGGGCAGGAACAAAGGATCACCATCCCTGTGCTAGACACAGAAGAAGGCACGAGCACCATCGATGTGCTTGATGACGAAGAAGGAATGACAACCTACAAAATATTTCACACCTAAACCATGGAGTTCAAAATCTACAGTGACCATCACAAATCCGTCCTATTCTAAGCATACCTTAAAAAACCAACTGGAGATTGAATCGGTCAGGCTGTCGGTTTACGATTCTCTGGTCCGACCGCTAGTTCACTCGGTTCAATAGCTGGACCGGTAATCAATAAATAATTATTATTTTAAGTTGTATAATAGAGGAATACCGTCTCAAATAGGGTAAATTCCATGGTATAATCACAAACAGAGCACGAAATAGTTGGTATATGATTCTAAGCATTGAACTACTAAGATGTGCCCGTCAACACAGATCTACGAACCTACATAGCAATCTTACATATCTAATCGACCACATAAAGGGTTAAAGCTTTCTTACCGACAACAGAAAAGGATTCAACACACAGGTCGAGGAAGATGGAGAATGCATGCCAGTGACGACCGACTTCGAGCTCTTGGTCCAAGCCGGCAAACAAGCTCCCGCTGGCGCCATGGATCCCGAGAGAGGGAATAGTTCGATTGGCGGCAGGGGGATGGTGGTTTTGGAATTTGTCGGTGAGAGAGCATCGCCAAACAGGGGTCGAGTGGCTAGCGGTAACCGAATCTCTTCCGTCGGAATTTCGATGCAGCGGCAGAGCTCGCTCCATCTCCCTCTATTACAGCTCCTCGTACGACGCGTTCTCCAAAAAGCTCGCGACGAGGGTGGCTCTGAAGAAATGCTCGATTCGGCCATTGCCCCGGGCCTGGCCTGTTGCTTCTTTGAGGGGCATGCGGGCCACAACATGGAAGGAGGACATGCATCTAATCTGGGCGATTTTGCATCCCCAGGGCATGTTTCCACTTCACGCGAGCTACAAATCAAGCCAGCCCCAAGCGTGCAGCGTGGGGCCTCCTCCCTTTGCTCAATCTCGATGTCCACAACCCCCTCATGGCCCTGCCCGCCCACTCCTCTCCTCGCATCATCGAGCAGCACAAGACGCTAATGACACGCGCCATCAACAGGTTCTGCCCACTCCATTGACTCCAGTTCGTCCCCCTTCACTCTCCTCTGTGGTGTTCCTCGTTCCAACGGAGCATGTTCATGCCATGTCTTGAACCGAGATGTATTTGCAGTAGCGAAATCCCCTCTCTAATGGCATTGTATTGATTTCAATCATTTCTTCAGTGCATAGATAGCCTACAAATTTGCCAGACTCCACATGCACTTGCACTGAGTTGGTGCTCACTAAATGTGATTTTGTATTTCTAAGAATTTGAGTATATTTATCAAAATTTTCTTTTGCTGTATAAGGGCTAGTAGAAAATAGCACACTTCACAAAGTTGAAACTAGGTACGTAAGAACTTGTGCATACAGGGAAATGGGGATAATAATCTCGCCACATATTATTCTACGCTGAAATTTTGTACTGTACACACTGAAATATAAGATACATATACCCACCTTAAAAACCAAGGTGCTCAAGCCGTCAAGCGTTGTCTCAGGTTGAATGGGACATCCTGCGCACCGGTGCGGCCTAGCGCCTCACACCATGTGCGAAGCATGCATCGTGCCAGTTGCAGCCATCGGCCGGTTACTCTATTGTTCTTGCTCTGACGAAGACGTATAGTTGGTGGTGATAGATACAAGCAAGAAGACAAAAATCATAGGAGCTCGCGGGGCCACGATGGAAATGTTTTGAGGAATTTTAGATTGGATCTTAGATTTGGGGGCTAGAGTTCGGAAGCAAGAAGGTGAGTAGAGTATTTATATAGTTCAAAGTAAGCTAGATAGGCTCAGTTTTGGGCTAAAATTTCAGACATACTTTTGTCTCTTTTAGTTTAGTTTTAGAAAAATAAGAAAACCTTTTTTGGCCAAGTAAAGAAATTTGAAATAAGAAAAGAGATGGTGGCTTTATATATATATTATAAACCATACAGATATAATAGGAAATAAAGTACGGTATTTAATAAAATAATTTGTGCTAAAAAATACAAGAAAATATTCATGATATCATAATGATGTACAAAATAAAATAACAAACAAATTTCTAGTTAGAGACTTACAGGGATGCCACAAGTGTCCGGTACATCAATGTCGCGAGGGGAGAGTGACCACCTGGGGAGGATGTAATGATCTGGCATCATCACGACTAATACGCCCATATAAAAAACAAAGCCCTGTATTGGGTAAATTTCATAAACCCCTCCATGATTGCAAGCATTGCACATGACGTAAATTTCCGTAGCTCAATCTGAAAACGCTCATAGCTAGGTAGGGAGAGTGTAAGTTTCCAACATTTGCTTCTCCACCGTAAAATCTGACCACACTCTAACCGTCTTGTCCTTGCCAACAAATTCATGAGCGTCTTCAGCAGTGTCAATATTCTCCTGCAATTTCATGTATTGACGGAAGAAACAAAGAACGCTCACATGCGGATTAACAGGTTTCTTCAAAACTGTATTGATACCCTCACTTTTAGCAGTAGTTTGCAGGAATGGGAAGAAACAGTGACGAGAGTAGGCTAGAACAAAGAATGCCCTTAGGTCATAGAGGTCAAGGAAGTGTGCATTAGCAACAACATCGTGCCTTTGCAGCATTTCTACCCATTTAACTTCAAACTCCCCAACACTCACAGAATAATCAATCACCTCATTGAATTCTCTCCGCAAATCATCATGTTTCGTCACAATAGGCCCCAGCTTCTCCTAGACTTTCTGCATTATATGCCATCGGCAATATCTATGCCACATTTGTGTGACCACAACTAGGATGGCAGATCGCATCACTTTGTCCTGGTCAGTAATGATCTCGAGGGGATGCAGCCCATAGGTCGTTAGAATCGAGCTTCCCGATCACCTACGGAGCCTTTCCGCCACTGAAGATCTTGTGCTGTCATGAATGAGGATCTGAGAACTACAGATAAAGAGTGCATAGGCATTGCCAGTCGGCTACACGACGATGACGGGAACATAGTATGCATTCGGTTTACGTTGGAGAAAAGGTCGAGTCCAAGGTCACACATGGAGAAAAACCGGAGATGCATTCGTTGAGACCGGAGGCAAGAACTAAATCGACATATTATTTGTGTACATTTTATGTTTACACATGTGCTACTCTCTCCCATCTAAATTAGTTGACTCATATTTGTCTAGATTCGGATATATTTAGACATGTTTTAGTATTAAATACATCCGAATCTAAACAAATCTGAGTCAACTAATTTGGATCGAAGGGAGTAGTATTTACAAAACATCTTATATTTAGAAAGAGAGAAAATACATGCGTCGCATCGAGCACGGCAATGTAGGGATGGTGTGCCTTGAATTCAAGAGAAACTCTCATGTATAAGATCTGTATATAGAGGCCTAAAAGAAGAAACGCTTGGCATATGCTTTTTAAAGATACGAGACCTGAACACACACAGCAGCGAAAAGAGCCACGAGACAGCCTGCTGCAACCATACCAAAGAGCCCCCACGGCAATCCCGACAAGACGCGTCGGATGGCTCGGAGAATTGTAGTTGATCGCGGTGAGAATCAGGCAGGCAACGTAGATGAGCGTGGAGACCAGGATGCCCAAGCAGGAGATCAAAGTCATGACAGGGTGCCTGCAGCAGGGCTTCTCCGCCACTGCCGCCGCCGCCGCAGACTTATTAGGGTTCTCCATGTCTTCTGCAGCCATTGCTCAGTGGGCACGCTAGATCGATCTATATTTGATATGGTTATGGTTATGGTTATGGATTGTGGCTGCGGCGGCTAGGGCGCACCTAGAGTACGTATATATATCACTAGTAGAAAACGACCCATTGGTCCCGATTGGTAAGGGGCATTAGTCCCGGTTGCCCAACCGGGACGAGGCAATATGGACTAAAGCCCGAACCTTTAGTCCCGGTTGCCCCACCAACCGGGACAAAAGGGTGGTTTATTTTTATTTTTTTCCAAAAAATAAATTTGATTTTTTTTTCAATTTTTTCTTGAACCTTTGAATTATTTGACTTGTTAATCTCCCACATCTCTCATTTTAAACACTAATTATACTTAATCTTAGTTCAAATCGTACTTACGGTCAAACTTTCCATCCGGTCACCCATCCTAGCACTACTCCACCCTCAGCACGCTTAACTTCTTCATTCCATCTCTCCCACCTGCGCGAAGGACCGTTATATCTTGTTGTCAAGACTAGTATATCAATCCTATTAACTCATATCGATATGTGACACGTTTTTATTTTTTGAAATTAAGAACAACTATTTATAGTAAACAACAATAAATAATTAATAATAATATTTTATTATAATGAAAGTAAAAACTAATTAAATTAATATTTTATTCATTTTTGCCATTTATTCATTTAATATGACATAAACAATACTTCAAATCTGTAAATCGAAATTTAACAAATAATATATCCATTATTATCAGAAAAATGCGAGGAATTCAAATATGACATAAAAAATACTAATAATTTAATTTCTGAAATAATTTTTTTTTTTGAATTTTAAGAATCCAAAACGGCCTAAGTATGTTGAAATCAAAGAGCTAATTTTTTCTGCACGTTTTGATAGGTTGTACTTTTTTTACATGGTATACAAAAGTTATGGCCATTTGAATTTTTATAACAATTTTTGTAAATTATGTCGAAATTTATATTTGTTAATTTTTGTAACAACTAAATCACTAAATCTTGTTAATTTTTGTAACAACTAAAAAAAATCCTCAAGCTGCGCAAACAAAAGCTTTGCTAAGCTTCAGAGCATTTGGATAACCACGGGCAACTAGCCATGGATAACATAGGATCACATGTCGCCTCGTCCTTCGCTATAAAAAAACATGTTCCCTCACACAGAAGGGGAAATTTTAAAGTTAGTGTTGTCAACAAAAAAAAATCCAATAATCGTCGTGGATAATACTCAAACAAGAGACACTTGATTAATAGTAAAAGGAAGCAGCCATGTTGTTGCTTAGCCGCCGGGTCACCTTTTAGCATGTGAGAATTAACTAAAGCTGCCCAGCCGGCCCTAGCATCGCGTGTGAGACTTGACTAAAGCTGTCCAGCCGGCCCCACTTTCTTTAGTCCGGGTTGGTAATACGAACCGGGACTAAAGGTCACACCTTTAGTCCCGGTTGGTGTAACGAACCGGGACTAAAGGGATTGACACCGGGGCACCCCTTTTAGTCCCGGTTGGTGATACGAACCGGGACTAAAGGTCCCGTTTGACCCGGGACTAAAGATTGCTGGCGTTCTAGCTGTTGGAACCGGGACTAATGCTCACATTAGTCCCGAGTCCAACTATAACCGGGATTAATGCTCCGAACTGGGATGGACGAATGACTCTTTTTCTACTAGTGTATGGCACGGAGGCCGGTTGGGTTACAACAACAACAAAAAAGACCATATCCATCCACGAGACCACAACTAACATATTGGTGATCATCTGTGCTTCGGTATCCCCCCCTGAGGGCAATCGAAGAGAAAAACCGGGTCTAGGCGGGGTTCAGGGTGGTTGCTGGTTCGTCACGGACCGGTCGAAGTCGTATTAGCCGGTCCGTATACGTGACCGTATACCCACTTGACGTCTACGCACGAGTGTGTCGATGTACGCACGAGTGTATCCATGTGCGGTCGTCATCCTCCCCCTTTGTATATAAGGAACAGCCGAACCGTCCGCCCCCCTTCGACGTTTCATTCCCCATCTGGATTTGGCAAAAGATCTCACCTACCCACTCCCACCGCCCACACCCAGCACTAGCCACCGGGGTCGCCTCGCCGCATCGACTTCTCTCCAACTACGACGATGGAAGGCCGCGGCCGTGCCGTGTCCGCCGCGGATCTGCGGAAAAGGGAGGAGAAGGGCGAGGCCGTGGTGCACGAGGTGGAGGTGGCCGTGGTGGTTCCGGAGGAGAAGGAGGCGGGGGTGGAGGTGATGGCGCCCGCTGCTGATCTGGAGCGGAAGCGGGCGAGGGAGGAGGATGTGGGGGGCTCTTCTTCTTGCAAGAGGAAGAAGGAGGCGGGAGACAAGCTGGAGGTGGTGCCGGAGGAGGGCGGTGCCGAGTCCGCTCTCGGTGCTGATCTAAATCAGGTGGCGTCGGAGGAGGACCGGGCGGTCGTGGATCTGGTGGTGGGCGACGATATCCTGGCGGGCGGCGATCTCGTTGTGGCGGATGTGGGGGAGCAGGTGGCGGTGCAGGACGTGGAGGTCACTTCCGTGGTGGTGGCTGCCATGGCAGCTCCTGCTGTGGCGGTGCCTGGCGTCATGGAGCCTGCCATCGTGGAGCCTGGCATCGCGGAGCCTGCAGTGCATGTTGGCGAGCCTCAGGTGAGTTAAATTTGACGCTCTCTTTTAGATTATAGGGTTCATATTTATGGTTTTGATTTGTACTTTGGTTTGTGGTTAGGGTTTTGATTTGTAGTTAGGGTTTGTACTTAGGCAGGGGCGAATCTACCGGCTATGCATCATTTTTCTAGATTGATTGAAACCATAGTTTTTCCCCTTCATCTTGTATTTATCTATTAGCCGCGTGATCCGGAATCGGTGATATGTTAGATGATGGAATTTCCTGTTGTAAGGAAATTGGTTGGATTGGATGAAAGCCAGATATTGTTAAATGATGTAATGTGATATATTTATCATTTAGGAGTTCACAGTTATTCTTAAAAATAGCGTTTGAAGGCCATTTTCGGCTATCTCTGCATTCACAGAGGAGCAAATCCCACTGTTGAACCCTCAGTAATCATAATTTTCCAATTTACCGATAAACAAAAACTTTTTGATCATCCTATTTCCATATGTTGCTAGCTATCTAGTGTAGATACTTGTGATCTGTCTATGTAAAGTTAGATGAACTGCTGCTACAAACTTGATATAGCTAATCAACCATGTTGTTGAATTGTAGCTTGTTTTTTTGGATATTGAATAGCCTACCTTTTAAGGTTATTGTACATCCCCTAGATCTTTGGCATGTTTCCAAGTTTCTCTAGCTCACCATCTTGCTATAAATCAATTCTTGGGTGTTTCTAGATTCCTTGTTTGTGTGTAGATGTGAAACCTTGCTTTCAAAGTCTCCTGTATGATGGCCAGTGTTGCTTATATGTTGTTCATGATGTTTTCTCTAGGTTGATGCCTAGATAAGTTGCATGGTGCTTGTGTGTTTCTACCACATGTCCTAGTTGTATCAAGTTTGTAGCAGCAGTGGTTTACTCATGTCCTAGTTGTATCATGTTGCATGGTGCTTATATGTTGTGATAAACAAGTTACCACATGTCCTAGTTTACTCTTTCCTAGTGGTTTGTTTCATATGATGCATGTTAATCCATATTTAGCTAAATTTTGTGGGTTTTGAAGTGGAATATGTTATTGGTTTATTGCTTAAAGCCTGTGATTTTATCTATGGGCTTGTCAAGATTATCCTTTGATAGGAAATGCATATTGTTGACCAATTATGTCCATATATATTTGTGTTATCCATTTGTTTTTTCATATATATAGTTTATTACAAAGTCTGAAACAATTAACTTTGCATCTGTTTGTTTTAATATGGATGTACAGTACATTTCTCCATATGAGTTCCAGGAGGATGGAAGCCCACTTTCGGTGATACATTCAACTTTTTACATATTATATTACATTGCACATTCATTTTGTAATATTTTTTTTGCATTTTGTAAGATTGAATGTTTGTTGTGTGCATTGTAGTTTGACTCGCAGGACAGTGATGAGTCTGTGGACAAGAGGAATGAAATTTCCTTCATTCAGAAGGAAGTGATCCAGCTGCAAGCAAACAACCGCGACCCATATGTGGTGAACAACAGGTACAGGTGCCCATACCATCCTAGGAAGCCTAGGGGTGGGATGCTTGTGAACCTGCTGCAGCACGTTCAGCAGCTCGCCATTGGCAGTTCGGATGCTCGTGAGAAGGCTCAGCATAAGGCTCTGTGGGAGGTGCTTGTCCAGGCAGACTTAGTGTAGTTGTTAGTTATTTGGAATGTTATGTATGGTATGTAAGAACATCTAGTCTATGTTTGCTAGTTCTGTACATGGTAGGTATGATCTTCTGGTGCACTTTCCTGTGATGAAGGTGCTCTTTTGCTTTGGATGTTGTGAACAATCTAACGTTTTAGTTATCTATGACGGTCTGAATCTGTGCTGTTAAAATGTGTGTGAAAATACCTTTTAGTTTGCACTTTTGCCATTATGTTTGAATTTGTTATTTGAAAAATATGTAATGTTTTTTGAGAAACACATATGAGTTTTGAAATCATTTGATTTGAATTAAAACAGAAATTAGAATTGAAAAAACGAAAAACAAATAAGAGGAAAAAATAAATAAACGTACCTGATAACCAGGCCCAGCGAGACAATCTAAGCACTGGGCCAGCTCCCGTGCCCGTGGCAGCTCCGCATCGTGGTGGGCCGGCAGTAAATCGGCCCGTTTACGCTTGCTGCCCGCGGTGCCGATGTGGGTGGGAGTTTTAGTCCCACCTCGCTAGTTGGAGGCGAGGAGGACCAGCTTATATACCCCGGTCGATGCTCACCCTCGAGCTCCTCTCAAAAAACAAATCCGATTCACCTGCTATCCTGCCCCTGTAATGGGCTGACCTCTGGGGCCGCCAGGCTGTACTACTCTGGTCTAGTTCGCTTGTAATGGACTTGAGCTAGGCCAGTGTGTGGAACCCAACCTCCAGAGTGTCAAAAAAAATTTCATGATTTTTTTTGCCAATTAATGTACTGCGTATGTCGGCCTAAACTGGGCCTTTAGGGTCATTTTCACATTTTTTTAGTCACCACGCGCAGCGACAAATATAAATTTTGAACAAGAAAACTTATAAATTTTGAACAAGCAAAATTTTGAACTAGAGCTACATAATTGAACAAGCAAACTTATAAATCTTGGCATGGCATACATTTCATCTTTTCGTGTCTGTCAGCAAGGATGCATTTAAATACCAAATTCAAAATTCAGCTATATTTTGTGAAGGAAGTACAAAATTTATAGTTGAAACCTTTGTTTCACCAGCATGTTTAGGTAGATGGGGATATTTGGTGGGAACATAACCACTTTGGTGGTCTTTAATTTCTATCTTGGTCAATTTGTACCACAAGTCAAAGTTTGGTCAAATATGAGAAAACATGGAAAATTTGAACTATAGCTACACAATTGGAACCTATAATATTTTGGGAAAAACCATTTTTAGGCCCACAGGATGTGGTTTAACCATGGATCTATTGGTAGATCAGCTAGGTTCATCCCTATGGCTACTCGGTGTTCGACGCAAAATTTGACCAGACTTTGACCTGGCAGTATAAAATCACAAAAATTCAAAAAATAGTGAAACCTTTTCCATTGGTCTTAGATTGTACCCTATTTAGAATGAAAAATATTAAACCTTGAGTTTGTGGAAGCAAAGATGAGTTTGTTGTCTCACTCTTGGTTCCAAGTGTGAGTCTTTTGGGTGTGTACCCAAATTTCATAGGACATGGCCAGCTCCATGTCATACTTTCTCAGAATTGACTCAAACTTGGAAGGGAGGTGTGTCTTGGCATGGCATACATTTCAACTTTTGGTGTCTGTCAGCAAGGATGCCTTTAAATACCATTTTCCATTTTAAAATTCAAAATTCAGCTATATTTTGTGAAGGAAGTACAAAATTTATAGTTGAAACCTTTGTTTCACCAGCATGTTTAGGTAGATGGGGACATTTGGTGGGAACATAACCACTTTGGTGGTCTTTAATTTCTATCTTGGTCAATTTGTACCACAAGTCAAAGTTTGGTCAAATATGAGAAAACATGGAAAATTTGAACTATAGCTACACAATTGGAACCTGTAATATTTTGGGAAAAATCATTTTTAGGCCCACAGGATGTGGTTTAACCATGGATCTATTGGTAGATCAGCTAGGTTCATCCCTATGGCTACTCGGTGTTCGACGCAAAATTTGACCAGACTTTGACCTGGCAGTATAAAATCACAAAAATTTAAAAAATAGTGAAACCTTGTCCATTGGTCTTAGATTGTACCCTATTTAGAATGAAAAATATTAAACCTTGAGTTTGTGGAAGCAAAGATGAGTTTGTTGTCTCACTCTTGGTTCCAAGTGTGAGTCTTTTGGGTGTGTACCCAAATTTCATAGGACATGGCCAGCTCCATGTCATACTTTCTCAGAATTGACTCAAACTTGGCAGGGAGGTGTGTCTTGGCATGGCATACATTTCATCTTTTGGTGTCTGTCAGCAAGGATGCCTTTAAATACCATTTTCCATTTTAAAATTCAAAATTCAGCTATAATTTGTGAAGGAAGTACAAAATTTATAGTTGAAACCTTTGTTTCACCAGCATGTTTAGGTAGATGGGGACATTTGGTGGGAACATAACCACTTTGGTGGTCTTTAATTTCTATCTTGGTCAATTTATACCACAAGTCAAAGTTTGGTCAAATATGAGAAAACATGGAAAATTTGAACTATAGCTACACAATTGGAACCTGTAATATTTTGGGAAAAATCATTTTTAGGCCCACAGGATGTGGTTTAACCATGGATCTATTGGTAGATCAGCTAGGTTCATCCCTATGGCTACTCGGTGTTCGACGCAAAATTTGACCAGACTTTGACCTGGCAGTATAAAATCACAAAAATTCAAAAAATAGTGAAACCTTGTCCATTGGTCTTAGATTGTACCCTATTTAGAATGAAAAATATTAAACCTTGAGTTTGTCGAAGCAAAGATGAGTTTGTTGTCTCACTCTTGGTTCCAAGTGTGAGTCTCATGGGTGTGTACCCAAATTTCATAGGACATGGCCAGCTCCATGTCATACTTTCTTAGAATTGACTCAAACTTGGCAGGGAGGTGTGTCTTGGCATGGCATACATTTCATCTTTTAGTGTCTGTCAGCAAGGATGCCTTTAAATACCATTTTGCATTTTAAAATTCAAAATTCAGCTATATTTTGTGAAGGAAGTACAAAATTTATAGTTGAAACCTTTGTTTCACCAGCATGTTTAGGTAGATGGGGACATTTGGTGGGAACATAACCACTTTGGTGGTCTTTAATTTCTATCTTGGTCAATTTGTACCACAAGTCAAAGTTTGGTCAAATATGAGAAAACATGGAAAATTTAAACTATAGCTACACAATTGGAACCTGTAATATTTTGGGAAAAATCATTTTTAGGCCCACAGGATGTGGTTTAACCATGTATCTATTGGTAGATCATAAAGGATTATTTGGAAAAAATTATATGGGTTTGAATCATTTTAAATGTAACTTGGAAAAAGAGAAAATACCTAATCATAGATAAATATTAAATAACAAGAAAATTATAATTGAGTGGATTTAATAACACAGTAAAAAATAATATGAAACCTACTTAAAAGGTTTCGTAAAGTTTTAAAATCAAATTGAGTTTTGAAATCATTTGATTTGAATTGAAACAGAAATTAGAATTGAAAAAACGAAAAACAAATAAGAGGAAAAAATAAATAAACGTACCTGATAACCAGGCCGAGCGAGACAATCTAAGCACTGGGCCAGCTCCCGTGCCCGTGGCAGCGCCGCATCCTGGTGGGCCGGCAGTAAATCGGCCCGTGTACGCGTGCTGCCCAGGGTGTCGATGTGGGTGGGAGTTTTAGTCCCACCTCGGTAGTTGGAGGCGAGGAGGACCAGCTTATATACCCCGGTCGATGCTCACCCTCGAGCTCCTCTCAAAAAACAAATCCGATTCACCTGCTATCCTGCCCCTGTAATGGGCTGACCTCTGGGGCCGCCAGGCTGTACTACTCTGGTCTAGTTTGCTTGTAATGGGCTTGAGCTAGGCCAGTGTGTGGAACCCAACCTCTAGAGTGTCAAAATTTTTTTCATGTTTTTTTTGCCACGTACGTCGGCCTAAACTGGGCCTTTAGGGTCGTTTTCACATTTTTTAGTCATACGCGCAGCGACGTGGTGGGTCAGATAGGCACGACCGCGTCGTGGCTACATCGTCGCCCTACCGCCGTCTTCTCTGTCCCAGTTTACAACCGTGTTTCGAGTTGACTCCTTCGAGGAGCGACCGTCTCTACCTTGCGGCGACTCGGCGGAGTGCGCCATTCGTATAACGGCGGCGCGCGGGAGAAGTACAGTGGCGGCGCGCGGGAGAAGTACAACGGCGACCGTCTCAGGTATGATCGCATGGATCTATGATCGCATGCACCCTATCGCTTTGTGCCTAGATCTATGATCATGTAGATCTATGATCATGCAGATCTATGATCGCATGGTTTCGTGGTGTGCAGAGAGGGGTTGGCGGGGCCAGGGGGACGTTTTGATCTGTGGCGGCGGAGGTAACATGGTAGGGTGCAGCGGTGGTGGGGATTACTAGGAGAGAGGCCGGGGTTTAGCCGCACTAATTCACGTAGATCTATGATCGCATGCCGGGAGTAAAGATCATGAGCAGCTGATTGAGTTGGGAGTCAAGCCTGACGACTCTTTTGGTTTTCCAATATGACCATGACGATAAGTTAGAACGAGCATACTTATTTTTTAAATTGGCATTGTTTACACTTGTTTTTAATGTAGACTTTTGTTCCATTTTTTCTTTATGCCAACAATTTCCTTTACATAGTATAAACACATGCATGCACTAACTTGACACTTGGTTTTTATTGTCATGTTGATTTTTCTTGCAGCGTGATGGAACTGGATGGTGATATTGCTTGCTCTGTTGAAACATGGTGTAGACTTGTAGGCAATTTTACAAGTCAACAACGTAGCAAATTTTTGAAATCAAATATGCGAAGTATGTTACAAATTCCACCAATTCGGATGCGAGTTGTCTTGCTGCAGTACATGTTTCATATTTATGATCATGACTCTAGCACTTTTGTCCTGCCTAATAAAGGCAAATTTGCATTGGCTGCACAAGATGCAGAGTGCATTTATGGATTACGAAACTATGGTCTGTCTGCTAATCGTATAATTGATGAGGAAGGTGAAGACGGAAAGTCCCGTATTCCACCACATTTTCTCAGCGCAACTACTGGCAACATTGTTATTGAAGATTTAATAGCTGATATTGTCATGAGCAAAGCTGCGGACGATGACTTCCTCCGCAAATCTGCCCTTGTTCTCCTTGGTACAGTCCTGGCGCCTATGACTAAGAGGATTGTACCGAAGGATTATTGGGTACTAGTGGAGGACATAGACCGTATGTCCACCATTAATTGGAGTGAGTTCACGGTAGATCATCTCATGGTATACTTCAGGCTTGTAACTAGATATAAACAAATTAGACAGTGGCCAAAGGGAAATTTGTCTTTAATACAGGTATTAAATCTGTTCTCAACATTATTTTTAATATGGTAGTCTTCTCATTTTATGATGCACTAACATTACACTTGGTTCACATGCAGTATGTTTATTGGGAGAAGGTCAAGCATGTAGATGATCCTTGTAGGATAAATCCAAGTTTGTCCTTGAGACCACTCATGCGTAATTGGACAGATGATGCTGCTAGGATCAGGGATACAATGGACTGTGATCATGGTCGGGGTGAAGGACCTATTCTGGTAACGATCCATGTTTCTAATATCATCTGTATATATATCATGTGGTTATGTTAACAAACTTACGCCTCTAGTTTGATTAATAACATTGAGTTCTACTAATGTGTATGTATCAGGTTGAAGATAATATAACGTTGGAGTATAGGATTGAAATGCTAAATAAACCGGCGCCTGTTCTCAAGCCAAAGACAAGTTCGGCTAGGAAGGCTGTAGCCAGAAATTCAAACCAAAAAACTACTAAAAACGTGCAGGAGGTACTGACGGAGTCTATGATGGAGCGAGTGATGGATCGAGTGATGGAGCGAACAATGAATAGGATGGAGTCAACAATGGAGAAAATCATCAAAAAAATGATGGACTCATATGCACAGGTAATCACCATGTTATTGCATGTACTATTGGGAGTTTCTATTTTTATATCTGATAGCCTACGAGTACATTATATATTTCCATTCAATTTTTCAGGAACTAATTGTCAAGTTGAATAAAAATGGCATTATGTACAAAAGCAAAGAAGTTGAAAATGGAGATGACAACCTATCATTGAATAATGGATCCTCTAATACGGGAAAAGAATTTTGGTATGGGAAAGAGAGTGCAGGTGCTTATGCTGATCAGATTATTAAGGAAACTATTGATTCAATGAAACACACTGGGTTGAATGGTAATGCAACGCCCGACGATGGCGCACATAAGGATGGTTGTAAAGATGCAATAGGCAGCACACCTTCCAACCCAGAGTTAGTGCTTGATATTTCTACAAAAGCCGTGTCAGACCTTCCATCGCAAATGTACAGAATTAGCAAAAATGGGAAAGAGCTGGATGGAGCAACTGCGTCAGACGATTCCAACAGCATCGATAGTAAGTTGGACGTTAACAATGAGCCGGAACAAGGTTTGGGGAAACATAAGCGCAAAATTTCTACAAAACTTGAAGGTTTCGTGGGATATGAGCCCCCAAACGTCGTGCACTTAAGAAAGGTACTCCCTCAGGTTCAGTTTACACGACACCTTTTATTTTTCATGCAGTTTCACTAGGAATGCTGGTTTAGGCGCATAGCCATTTATTACTGAATAATTGTGGCGTTTTAGCCTAGTACTCCCTACGCTCCGGATTAAAGGGCCCCTAGTGATTTTGGGGTTGTTCCGAATTGTATTGCATGGAAGGCCGGAAAAAAATTAATTAGCTAAGTTATTATCCTCCTAAAAACGCTCCTGTCCTCTTCTTTTGAACTCGAGCATGCATTGGCAGCATGCAGAAGTGGAAACTGTCGCATGCAATGTGAGAAATCAAGCGAGCATGCAACACACTCCATTTAAACGAGCATGCATTGTATGTGTACCTACTGTATGTAGTTCTAACGAGTTTTTTTAACCATTTTCATAGGATTATTTGTAAACCAAGATGATGATACACGAGTCCTGAGTGCTAAGCAAATACAAGCAGCCGTGACATTGGTTGAAAACGCATGTAAGGATGAATCGAATGGTAAAAAGGTTGTTTACCAACATGCAAATGGAATTATGTTGAATTCATTAAAGCTTAAAGATGTGTTGGACCATGAGTGGGTTAGCGATCGTGTAAGTTCTACTGTGTTATGATTATTTTATATCATGCTAATACATAATAATGTTACCACTCTGATAAAATTAATTCCTCTTATGGTTACAGTTAATAGACAGTTACATTGGAGATTTGTCACTTCGTGTGGGACATGAACGGTACCCTTTCAGTGCATTAAGAACAACGTTCCTTGTGAAGAAGGGTACAACTTTGGAAGAAGCGAAAAAATCCAAGCATAACATGGACTTCACTATGTCCAAAAGTGGCTCAATTGGAAGAGTCATGGATGAATATTTCTTGCGAAATAAGGTAATTGGAACGTACATCATTTGTATGTTGAAAAGTGTTTTGTTGATTACATTCTTAAATTTATGTAGGTATATTTCCCTCTAAATATAAATGACGCGCATTGGACGACAGTAGTCATGCACATACCGAAACAAGAATTTCAAGTTCTCGATTCTTTGTACTCTTTATCTACAACGAAGAAAATAATTGAAACAATGGTAATTTATTCTCTTAACTTTATCATGTACTACCTTAATACTTGTGTACATTACAATAATTTTTGCATTTTTCAGAGATATCAAATAGCGTATGACATAAAACAAACTAACATGATTACAAAATCACAATACCCCGACGTATCAAAATGGCCTATAAAACGTTATGAATTGGCTCGGCAAAGAGATGGGTGAGTTTAGTTTACTTTTGTTTGCCTTGTATATTTCATGTTATCCATCATGCAAAATAAAATTAGTTCTTGTGCTGTGTCCCAGAAATTCATGTGGCTTATTTGTGTTAGAGTGTATGGAACACTGGGATGGCGATAAAATGACTAGGAAAATTTCGCAGGTTTGTATATTCTTTTAACTATCACTATCCGACCAGCTGTACCAAAAATATTTGTACTTACTTAGATTTGTCAATGCAGTCCACAGTGAATGATAACAGAAGACTGAAGGTTGCTCAGGTTGTTCTGTCCCCTTCAAACATTTGCACTGTCAGAACCAAGGTTCTTGAGGCGGCCAAACACATGAAAACCTGAGGAACGAATTATGGCTTGTAGGTTGGGTTTTAGTCCCGTAGAAGGTTTCCCACCCTACAGGTTTTTTTGTTTCTATATTACCATGACATGCTTGTAAAATATACTGAATATTTTGGGTTTATACTCAATATTTTGTGTTTATTACTCCTGGTGTGAACATATTCAATATTTTGTGTTTATTACTCCTGGTACAAACATATTCAATATTTTGTGTTTATTAGTCCATGTTTCAACAAACGGCACCGGAATCGAGAGCCTACAACCCATATACTACATCAAATATTGCATCTAAACAAATAGTTGCTACAAGCCAAAACGCTGCAACAATCGAGACAGATTCTGTGGGCCCGTCGTCCTCTGCCCGGTCCCCCTCTGTCTCAGGTGTTGCGGTGCCACCTCCGTGCGTCCAGTTCTGCGCGCCACTCGGTGTCCCTGGTGCTGACGCCTCCCTCCTCTCCACGCTGGGACAAGGGGGAGTCTGCTCCCGCGTCACCTCGGTCCCCCCAGTTCCCGCCCAGTCCTCTCCACACGGTCCCCCCACCTAGCGATGCAAGTGGGATGGGACTTCCCACCAGTCCCGCCTCCCGTCCCGCCGCTGGAGCACGATTATTATGTCCATGGGATCCCGCTAAGCGTCGGAGGGATCAGCTCTTGCATCGCTACCCCCACCGTACGTTGCCAGGGCCGCTAGGGTGCACTCTGTCCCCGCACCATATGTCGCCACATGCGTGGGCTGACGCAGCAGACGAGGGGGACGCGGAAAATTCTATCTGCCGCGGTGCCGCAGCACAGAAAAGGCTGTTTTTTCTGCCGCGACATGGCTGCCAGATTTCTGCCGCGGCACAATTTTGCCTGGTTTTTCTGCCATGACAAATTTACACATCAAGTTATCATCATTGTTTTTTTGGAAACTTTAGCAACAACCATTCATACATAGCCATTGTTTTCTTCAAAACGGATTGCAACATTAATCCAGCTTAATTTCATGATAACCAATAAAGATAAATAAACATAATACCCACATGTCACTATTATGTCCCTAATCAAGCATTACAACCAATCAAGATAACCAAACAACGTTCTCATAAACAAGATAAAATTCTCAACTACTGTTTATGATCTTTTTCACTTCTGGATAATCATGATGATGAGCTCCCTCTCGTCAGCATACTTTGTTACTGCTGCTCACGTCGAACTAACATTTCTGCAAGATACCTGCAGATTACAAACACAAAAATCATAAATAACTATATTACAATAATTAATGCCAAAATTAAATATAGTGGTTACCTGTGATGGAGTTTGCATTTCACACTATTTTTGTTGTGTCCAGGCGTTTTGCAAACGCTACACAACTTTAACCGTTTTTTCTCATTATACCCGAGTGGTCTACCGTTTTTACTCACAACATTGCTCTTCCCTTTATTCTTTCCCTTCGGAGCACCTTTTGTGTTGACTTTAGCAGGATCACCTATTGGAGTAGTTGCACTTGCAGAAGGTCCTCCATCAGTATTAGTGGAATTTCTTGGACCACGTACTCCTGCATCGTACGCCACTTTTTTCGATATAACTTCCTGGTACAAGGTCTTTATTTGTTTGTACAAGTCAGGATTATTGCAGGCTACATGTAATGCTTCAGACGACATCACACTGAGCTCGGAATAACGACTCCACTCCAGCAAATCCCCAGCCAAACAGATCGCTCGTGCGTCTCGAAGGTAACCCACTTCTGGTATTTTTTGAGAATCGTGCAAGAACAATACACCTTGGTAGTTCAACCAATTTCAGCTCCGTCAACACAAACAGAATATGCTTGCAAGGAATTCCTCTACGTACCATCCTCCGGCAATTGCAATCTATACTTTGTGCTGGATTGTTTGGTGTATAGTCCACAGAAAAATTATGGCGTCGGTTATTTGACCATGCCACAAGATACCTTATCGAATCTTCTATTCCCACACTTTTTTCTACAGTCGTCATGCCTTCAATCTTACGAAGATCATCCTGCAAGATATAAAAATTAGCTGGGGTGAATGTGCTGGCCATTGCTAACTCAATTTGCTGCCATTTGGTAACAATCACAGGCATAGTCTGTGAAGCCGTGCAGTCATCTCGCGCCTCTGTTTCCCGGATACGTACAATGGCATTCTCATAGTGCACAATTAAATCCACAAGCGTCATCCCATAATCGAGGTGAAGATGAAGGGACGAGTTGAGACTTTCACTATGCTGGTTGCTTTTCATCCCTAGCCAAAATCCATCTGCGAGGTAAGCAGCCGCCCATAGGTGCTTCTTCTTGTACATTCTATTTAGCCACGGTTTTGTCTTATCTGTCTGCCATTTTCTCACATATGCGTGCCATCCTTCCTCAAACTTGGCCTTCGTGGTGGAGTAATATAATAGAGACCGAAACTCTGGCAATGATTTGGAACTTAGGTGCTTGCACATGTTCTTTTCAATGTGCCATGTACAAATACGGTGCCACACGTCTGGTAATACACTTCGTATCGCACTCATCATCGTAGCATCCGCATCCGTGATTATAGACCGTGGCCTCTTCTGACACATTGCTTTCAAAAATGTTTTCAGGAGCCAAGCATAAGTATCCTCGGTCTCGTTTGATATGATGGTACATCCGAATACGGTAGTCTTCCGGTGATTGTTCAGGCCGACAAACGGAGCAAAAGGCATACCGTATCGATTCATCTTGTAGGTGCTGTCAAACACCAAAACGTCACCATAATCTTGGTAGTCCTGACGTGACTGAGAATCACACCAGAAGAGACATTTCAAACGTCCCTTATCGTCAAGCTGATGATCATAAAAAAAGTCAGGGTCCTTTTCCTTCCTGCTTTGCATAATGCCGATGGCCGTGGCCGCATCGCCGCTTGAAAGTAGCTTCCTTTTCTCTCTGGCACACATGTTATACAAATCCTTCCTCGTGAATCCAACTTGATTGTATCTACCGTACTTGCTGATGAAAGAACTCATGATCATATGCTTTCTAATCCCACTAGCTGCCATTGCTAATATCTCTGCTCTTTGGAAATCTTTGATCTTCCTATGAGACCAAAGAAAAGGCACCTCATCAGGTCTAGCTAAAATATGATTGTGCTTGTCATCAAACTTCCCAACACACCAAACACCTTTAGATTTATCTAGCTTCACGACCAGTTGCGCTGTGCATCCACAACGAGATTCTGCTCTCGGCTTGTATTTTCTGCCTTCCAAAGGCAAGTATTTGCTACTACGTTTCCCTTCCCTGGAGCATACGAACTGCCTCTTATGTATATCATGCGATGCCTTTTTGTTTTCCTTATACCTGCCCTTTCTTATGCTGAATCCATGGTCTTTAGCATAGCTGTTGTAAAAATAATAAGCCGCAGGTTCAGAAACAAAAGTCATATCCATTATTTTCCAATACTTCTCCCGCTCTTCACCTGGATGCCCAATATCCCTGTCACATTCCCCCTTATATTCTTTCTCTTTAAGAACATTCCCAAACACCTACAAATCCATAACATATAACACATAAGTTATTAGTACAATGGTACAACTTGGGTATATATATCACATAAAATATGAAACACATACCTCAACATTATCACATGTCTCCAAGTCTGAATCACCATAGTAGTCAAAACTTTTATCACTCCCAACTATTAACTGAACAATTCAATACGAAAATAATAGTAAGTTCTATTTTCATGCAACTAATTTCATCCACATATATACCTGTAACAATGCACATACCTTATTCACGTACTCACTATCCAATACCTCAGAATCGTTCTCCTCATTAGCAACTTCTAACTCAATCTACACAACACAAATGAAAATGAACATAATTTTATTTTGTTGTCTTCATTGCAATTACTAGTACACCACATAAAATTAAGGCCACTCACATTTTCGTCTGATGCATCATCAGGATGGACGTGCCCATCTACATGAGAATCTGATCCATGGTGGTCAGAGGACTCGGAATCTGATCCATGGTGGTGAGAGGACTCGGCCTCATTGTCCAAGTACTCGTCATCTTCTTCCATCATACTTGAACCACTGCTATCCACCATTATCTGCAACCACTAGAAACCATGAGAGTCGGAATTATCTTACGACAACACGGAGGAGTAGGAGGAGGAGCCGTCACCGAACCCTAGAAGGCGACGATATCTCACCTCTGACGCGTACTAGGTCCAGATCGTCTCCGATCTGGAAGTGCTGCGATCTAGACTCGTACGATCTGGAAGTGCTGCGATCTAGACTCGTACGATCTGGAGGTGCTCCGATCTCGATTTTTTCTAGAGGACAGGAGCGGCGATGAGGTCTGTCCCGCGTCTTAGGGTGCCGCCGTGTCTAGAGGAGAGAGGAGCGGCAATGAGGTGCGATCTCGTCGGCTGCTAGGGTTACGCCACCGGTCGGATCGCCGTGAATCTCACGTGGGACGTAGAACGTGGGACCTAAACCGGCTGCGTAGAGGTTCTGAGTAACAACACCTCTAGAACGTGGGACCTAAACTTTTTTTCCCCCTAAACACACCCTATACAAAACGGATACGTACACCGATACAAAAAACATACACCGCTAAACCGGCTCCTAAACTAACCCGGGACATGCCGTCGAACCACCCAGACCCGTTTTTTCTCTTCGATTGCCCTCAGGGGGGGATACCGAAGCAAGCCTCATTGCTGATTCTATTATGTTACAGCGTGCATTTGTGATATATACTGATTTTTTCTGTTTTCACGAAGTGGACTCCAGTAGATTTCAGAGAAAAAAAATGTTTTGTGAAGAGAAGGAATAATGCCTGCTGACCGCAAAGAAAAAAAAGAATAATGCTTGTTGTCACTGACCGCAGAAGATGGTGCCGCTTACCTGCTTGTCGCTGAAAAAGCTTCCCACGACAGAGAGCTCGAATAAGGGATGGTGGCGAGGTTTTCGCGGTGAGGCGGATGGGGGTAAATAGGGCGAGGGATTCAGTGGGAGGTCAACAAAAGTTCTCCGTCTCTCGCCCTATTTCCGCGGACATGCTTGAGATTACGCCATCTCACTGCTCGCGTCGTGCCGCATTCTCCCCTTCCAGCATGCACACGCCTAGCTCTGGAGGAACGACCAAGCTGTAGAGAGCTTTAGGGTTTAGACTGACCCGGCCAAGGCTCCGTGTGGATAACCAGACATCAAAATCTGGCAACCACAGGATGTTGGAAGTTATGGGGGCAACCAAGCACTCTCTAAGCATATACCCAATTTTTTGACATGTTCCATCATATCCAAGTTTATAAAGTTTAAACTCAGATTCTGGCCGGTATTCACTTTTAAATATTAGGGCGCGTGATAAGGAAAAATATCACCACTAGAATGCTTACCGACAATCAACATCGGTGCACATGCGACGATCCCTTGTTGAAGCGGTGTTTAGGGCACGCACAATGCGGTGATGTCAGCCTTCCCTTATGCTCGCCACGTTGGATTTTTGCTTAGTTGGAGGAGAGAGAAACAAGAGAGAGAGGGTTGTCTTCCCTTAGCTAAGGGATGATCTCTTAGCAATAAGAGAAGACTATTTTTCTCCATTGTACCATATTCCTTCTCTTAGTCAACCAATTTTTTACTAAAAATAGTTAATTCTATTAATTGCTAGAGATAGCAATAAGAGATAATGCATTGTACAAGTTATATATTGTGTCTTCTCTAAATGATGTGGAGAGCTAAGAGATGGCATGCCTTCTCTAGCATTGTACATGCCCTTAGGAGTAGCGGACATTTCGTTACCCGGTCATTTGTCATAGGGTTTGTGGAGAGGCTTGTGATAGTACTAGGCTAATCCTTTTTGGACAGCCTATTGTTTTCTATTTTCAAAACAAGGTGCTCTGTTTTTTAAGGTAAAACCATCCGTATACGAATACGAATACGAATACGAATACGAATACGAATACGAATACGAATACGAATACGAATACGGCTGTCACTAGAAAAAGGTTCATTGGTAGTGTTGCAAAATTGTTGTTAGTGGCGGGCAAGTGCCACACTACGAATACGGCTGTCACTGGTAAGGTGTAATGGCCGTGTGTCGTGATGCGGTCGGTAACAAAGGTACCCGTAGCGTGCTGCCAGTTAAATGCACACGTTGTGTTCCCTCTACATGCCGCTAGCATGTCGCGGCAACCGTGGCGTGGGATGTTGGTATGCGGCAGATCGAACGGCGTGCAGTAACACTGAATCAATGGCTAGACGTCCAAAAAAGTCAATTATAGGTGTATCTAATTCAAATCGTAGATCTTATTCAAATCTTAAGATATATTACATTCAAATCTTACAATTCATTACAACTAATTTTAAATGCTTCAAACTAATCTTAATCTAATTAGATCTGTGGCAATTGACACACTCTCACCGCTGCGCCCGAGGGATGTGTCGGCTATGAGGTCTATGAGGAATGTCCGACATTGTTGACACCCTCGCCGCCGCACCGCGCAACTCCTTAGGCTCTGCATCTGTCGCCTCCATACCCCCTCGTCTTCGGTGGTCGGGGCCTCACCGACAGCGCTCGAGGCATCATCGTCGCCTATAAGTAATTTTATTTAAATACTATGAGAATGGACATGTTGTCTACTTATTACTGAATCCAACTTGCGAGACGCCTTTGACAACATACTATTTTACACTCTAAAAGCTTACATGACTATACATATATAATAACACTTTTGCTTCGGTCCCCCTCCCCCTCCTCCCTTCTTTTCAAACTTTGACAAATAAAAAATCGATACCGATTGTTTAGAGGACCGTATGAACCCATCCGAAATCCGTATGGTCCTCTTAGACGTATACACACCGTACACGTATACTCATATGCCTGCGGAAGGCGAAAATCGGAAGTTATATAACAGCAACAACAAAAAATTTAAATATGACATGCAAAGACGTAGATCGCGATAATGGAAGGTGGGATCAGCCGCCGGAACGTGGATTTTACCCAGTTCGACTGAGTACACACATATGGAGATGTACGTGGCCTCGATATGGGTTTCGACGGATCAAACGAATAAAATGACCCATGCAACTTAAGTTTAGAGGGGGGGGGGGACCGAAGCACACCTCATATAATAATACACTAGAACAACTGCGAATTAAGATATTTGTTCAAGAATGTTTTAGAAATCTCTATCATGATATGTAATAATATTAAAATATATACACCGACACACATGCATATAGAAAACTCATATGTAAATGTGAAAAAATGTTTTAGAAATCTCTATCATGATATGTAATAATATTAAAATATATACTCCGACACACATGCATATAGAAAACTCATATGTAACTGTGAAAAATTAATTCAAGAAGTAACTTTATCAGAACATACAATCTAAATTTAGCATAAGCAAAATGTTGAGATACAGTTATAACTAAATTAAAGAACACTAACTTTCATAAATATGTGGTTAATTGTGCCATATAATTAAATGTAATTGTACTCATTCATTATATAGTACGAAACATAAGTCCAAACAAATATAAAAGTTTAGTATAAATCGGGTCCAAATTTTTGTTTGGAGCGGCCCTTGTGGTACCAGGACAAAGAGGTCCCGTTGCTTGCTGCCGAACACAATCCATGAGGAAGAATTTCCCACCGATGCAAGGAGCAGGATGCCCTGCTAGACAACGTTGTTCATCCGAATGACGACCGTCGAAGAATGCGGCAAAGTAAACCATCAGCATCAAGGCACGCAAGCCACTTCGACAATCGATCTTTCAGATAGCAACTGTCCTTGTCTGTCCGTGTGTGTAGCGCCTGTAGTAGTAGGTGTGGTAGAAATATGCCACCATCGCCCCGATATTCATCCCTGCCACATACCATCCCTGGGTGGGCGCCGCATAGCCTACTCAGGCGACGGTGTTGGCCCAGGTTCCAACATAATAGTAGATGGTTTCTTGCCCAACGTCGTTGTCCCTCTTGATCATCAACATCATCTCCTTGAAAACAACACGTTTCAATACTTCTGTTAGTGCACGAGAGAGAAAGTCACGGCTGTAGTCAGGCACAACGTACCATCCCCAAACCAACCAATCCCCTTCCGAATTTCTAGAAAGAAAATACCATTTATTTTTGGATCTGGATTAGACCGAAATTTCCAAACACAAACCAACATCCGGCCCATGATAGCCCACCGAAGGAGCCCACACGATCCTGCTTGTAGAGTAATTTCAAATCCTAAAACGAAGCATTCCCTTCCAAATTTCCAGAAAAAAAAGACCTTTTTGTGGATTTGCAACGGAGCCCATGGTAGCCCATTGAAGGAGCCCACCCGTCCTGCTCACAGAATGATTCCAAATCCTCAAGCGAACTATTCCCAGAAAATGCTAATTGCCGCTGAACGCGGCGCCACCCACCCGCGCTACGCACTTTCTCTTCCTAGAGTGCCACACGTGGGCCAGCCTACCAACACCGACAGAGAGGAAGACGAAGAACCTCGCTCAAGACGGCGACGCCACGGCTGGCGCAGCATCGCCGACGGAGGCGAGAAAGAACCTAAAGGTTAGGGTTGCTGGTGTTGACATAGGTATGCCCAACGGAAACCTCCCTCTACCCTACCTAGATTGGCCCAATAGGAGGCATGAAGTTACCGACTCCAGGCATGTCGAACAAAAAGCTCCTAAACTAGGAACACGTAGAGATAGAATCCGACTTGTAACCAACTCAGTATGGTACCCTGAGACCTAGCCTCCTCATATAAAGGCTAGGAGTGGCCACCGAGGAGGACACCTTACACACAATCCATAACAGACGCCAGATCCAATATGCGCATCCACAACCATCTTGACAACTTGTATTTTTCATCATCAATCAAGAACAGACAAGCAGGAGTAAGATTTCCCCTCTCGGGCCTGGACCTAGGTAAATCATAACACCTTGCTTGTGTGTCAACCAAACAAAGTCACTAGTGGATATCACCTTCATGAAAGCCCAAGTCCATCAAGTATGGGCATTGCCGTGGAGACCCCACATCAATTTGCGCCGTTTGTGGGAAGTCTGTGCGCTGATGTTGCGGTTTCGGCGGCTCCATCATTCGCGATATACGATTCATCGGCTTTTAGGGAGCAGATCCACTTCGGCTCTATCAACTTCACTCTACACTCGACGGCCATGCGCTGCTGCAGCAGTTCATCGGCGTGGCGACCGCATCGTCTCCGGCCTCCCGGCGACAGCGGGGTCGCCATCTTCTCCCCCATTTTTCTTTCTCCTATTTCTCCCCCCTTCTCACATCGTTAATGGATCCCGATGATCCTAATGAAGAAGAGACCATGAAAGTGAACCAACCCAGGATTCTTCGCGATCTGGAACCGGGGGGGGGGGGGGGGTGCTACTCGTCCCCCATGGGATGGGAACTCCTTGTCCCTCCCGGGGATGGGGGATGGAAACTTCCCATCCCCCGGGTCCCAAACCGTCGGATCAAACCAGATTAACGGCCCAGATCTCTCCCTTCTGCCTGTTATCCCGTTTTTGCTACATTTGTCCCGCTTTTGTTACAGATAGTCCCGATTTTGCTACATTTGTCCCGCTTTTGTTATAGATATCCCCGTTTTTGCTATATTTGTTCCGGTTTTGTTACATATAGTCCCGCTTTGCTACATGTAGCAGAAAATGGTTCGGTCCAAAAAAAAAAAAGCATAGACGGACTAGATCTCGGCGGAGAGTTCGTCTGAGACCTCGCCGGCGGCCTTGTAGCAAAATGTTATGCTAATGTAGTAGATCCGATCTCGTCGAAGACTCCAGAGGCTTTCACCGGCACACCTCGTCGGAGACCGTCTAGCAAAAACTTTACGCTATTGTAGCAAAAACACAAAATGTTTGTAGCAAATAAAATGTTCTATCATAGCAAATCCGATCTGGTCGTGACCTCGCCTGAGATCTCGCTGGAACCCCACGCCACTTGTAGCATCGCCACCAGCTTCACGTAGCAGCCTCGCAAACCCCATGTAGCAACCCTCGACGCCATAGGTAGCGGCGACAATAGCAGTTGGTAGCAACGTAAGTGGTCTTAAGTAGCAGAGCCGGTGGGCTTCGTGTAGCTAGAGTGGCTGATGCAACATCACCAACACAACTCACGCGTCGTCAACCACTGCCACCGGCATGCGGCGGCACATCCCCGGACGAGGTTGTTAACCGACCGGGTAGTCGTCGGGCGACGCGGGAGGCGGGATGTGGCATGAAGGGAGGATGCTGCTGGTGGAGCTCTAGTCTGGCGACGTTTTGGCCGGAGCCGGCGTGGCGGAGCTCAAAGCTTCTCAATGATGTGCGATTTGTGGCGGACAGCGCAGCTGTGTTTTTCCAGGAGGGGCAGCGGCAGCGTATGGGAATCAAGAAAGGAGAGGTGAACGAGAAAGGAACCTGTACGTGGTGGGCCACACACGGGCGTAACTCCCGGGGGCCCAGCCATGCCGCTGTGGGTATTGAGTCGTAGCCCCCTCCATCATGCATAATCTACTGACCGAGGATGCTGGATCAGGATCAGGTCCTTTGCCGACCGCGAGGCCGGCGAGCTTGCTGGAGGATATTCGCGGGCCGGTCGGTCGGACTTCCGGGACACGACACCCAAGGGAGCGTGCATGCATGGCAGCATCTCCGGCTAGCTAGGTGGTCCTCCAGGCCGACGAGCTCGTGCGCCACTGCATGCACGCGCCGACGAGCGTGGCCGGCCGGATCAGGGCCGGTGCCTCGGCTGCTCGGCATGCTGATGCTTCCACCGCGCGATCGAACCGTACGTGCCAAATAGACGCTGAATTCCACGTACGTACGTAACTTGCATGGTGGATACACACGCACGTACGTAACTTGCTCGACGTAATAAGCAGGTGCCGCGATGGAGTTGCTCGATGGCCGCAGCCTGGAACGCGCGCACGTACGAGAGGCACGCCCGCACGGGGGGCGGCCCGGGAGACGCGGGTCGATGATGTGTTTGTCTATGCCGAGCGCGCGCGCTTGTTCGTCGAGCCAGAGTCCAAGCGTGCGGCGTCACGGTCGTCCGTGGCCCTGCCGGTGGCGTTCGTTGTAGTAGGGAGCTTCCTTAGGCGTGAAAAACGTTCGGGTATGCACCTGTATGCATAGTTTAAAAACCGGATCAGAGATCAAACCGGCGAGGTCCTCGGTTTGCAGTACACTGGTTCAAACCGGTTCGGTGCTGGTTTATTAAGGAAAATAATATGGATAAAAAAGTACTAATATGTTAGATAATAGAAACATATTTAGAGTATACATAAAGTACTTTAATAGAAACACTGGTTGATCCAGCTGGCTAGTCCATTGAAGAATTTGTTAGAGCGAGATAATAAAAACATATTTAAATATACATAAAGTACTCTGATGGAAACACTGGTCGATCCAGTTGGCTACTCCATTGAAGTATTTGTTAGAGCAGGCTGGGAGGTCTCGTGATCGAATCCCGATCGCAGCGCCATATTTTCTTCCATGGACGATTTTTTACTGGTCGGACCGCCGACTGGTTTTCCACTAAACAGCTGGTTCAATAGCATTTTTTCTAGTTTTTTCTGGTTCATTAGCTGGACGGTCCAGTGCGCTTAAAAAGCTGATGAGGCCTCTGGTTCCGGTTTTTTTGGTTTAAAACTATGCATGTATGTAGTGCACAGGGACAAGTGTCGACAACAGCTACGAGCTAGATGGACGTCGAGAGCCCCCTCCCTCCCGCGCAGCAGCTTTTGTTCCGGGTGTTGCCCGTGAGCTGCACCCGGAAGCTTCTGGTTAGGCCATGTTGGTTCGCGGCAACATGTTGGTTGTATTGAGTGGTTGCTATATTAATTATAATGGGGTGCAAGCCTCTCTCTCGAGGACTTTCCTTCTGAAAAAATTATATACTTATATAAATATAAGTTGGCAGCTTAGTTTTTTATGATGTACTATTCAACATGAATTCCAGCCACATGATAAAGAAGAAATTGTTGAACGTGATAAATAATACTCTCTCCGTCTTAAAATAGATGTCTTATAGATTTGTCAAAATTTGGATTAATGTATATACTAAATAGTGACTAGATTCATCCAATTTTTAGTAAATCTGAGACATGGAGGGAGTAAATCGTGTCCACCACTTACACAGCAACCAGAGAGTAAAATCTGAAGCCTTATATAAAGAACCTTGGGCGACCAATAACCTACGTACGTTGACATGTGTATACGATAAAATCAACAGGTTAGTTCGAAAGGACGACAGGCAATCGCCGACCGGCTTCAGCTTGAGACACAAAATTAACAAACTACCTTCGAGACCAACTCTCATGTATAAGATCTGTGTATACAGGAGTATATACTATATAATATGCATGCGCTGTTTAAACATACTACGACAGATTGCCACAAACGACGGCGAAAATACACGCGTGACAGAGTCCACAAACCATACCGATGATCCCCACGACAATCCCGACAGCACGCGTGGGATGGCTAGGAGAACCGTGGTTGATACCGAAGAGAATCAGGGAGGCGATATAAGCGAGGACGGCGATTGCCATGCCCAGCCACGCGATGCAAGTCATGTATGCAGGGTGCCTGCTGCTGCTGCTGCTAAGATGAGAGGGCTTCCCCGCCGCCGCAGCCTTATTAGGGTTTCCGCCATGAGCAGAACCGGGGTTCTCGAGGTCTTGCGCAGCCATTGCTCCGGAGTCGGGGCGAACACGTTGATCTGTTGATTCGATCTATGGGGGCTCTGTAGTTTGAGATGGATTGTCGCTGCGGCTAGGGCGCACCTGGAGCAGGTTATATATGGCATGGAGGTCGGCCGGTATCTATCTTTCGCTAGCGAGGGCCGTTTAACCGAGCTAACTAGCTTTTGGGCCTCTACTCAGCAGAAAGGTCCGGCCCGGTCAAGAATGAACAATGCATAGTGCATATTCTACGTTGCAGCTAGTTGGATTTTTTCCCCTAAAAAAAAAAGCTGGTTGGATTTTTTTTTCGAAATTCCGCTTATATATTAATAATTATCAACAAAAGTACAAAGATTCATAATAAAAGTAATAAAATTACAAACAGGTCATTAAACAACCTAACAATGACTACAAACACTAACACGAGCCGAATGCGCGTCGTCGTCCTCGTCCCTCCATCACCGGAGTCAGGAAAACCTTGTCGTAGTAGACGGATGTGATGTCGTAGTGCTAAGATCACAAAGGACTAGCGCATTATAGTAGCAAACATCGCCAAAGATGACAAACTTAGATCGAAAGAGACTTGCCTCAAACCACACTAACGAATACGAAAAATGACCAAATCCTAAGGGATCCGTCGGACACACGACTCCATGTGCCCTCCGGCGATGCTAGACGCACCATCAGTGCGAGGATAGAGCGGGGAGAACCTTATTCTGACTTCGAGACGTAGTCTCCACCTCGACATGACAAAAAAGACAATGAAAATACTCTAAACAAAACACCGAGACCTCCCACCAGCAAGGGACCCTGGTCCGCCATGCCCTCCAAGACTCTAAAACCGCCGGAGGCGGGACGAACTGGTGATGTCACCGACAGAGGGAAGGAACATAAACGTGTTTTAGCTGCCGTCTTCTAGAGCGCCTTTCTCTCTTCTCTGTACTGGTTCCACTACCAAGAAACTAATAGCTATTAGTGGCGCATATTTTTGGAATTATGTGGCACATATTGGATGCGCCACTGTTGCCTCATCACTAATTTATTTCTGTGGCGCATATTGATATGCACCATAGAAATCTTACAACACATTTCTATGGTGCATATTGGCGATATGCGCCACATATTTTTTTTCAAATTTCAAAAAAGCGGACCAGATCTCAAATTTCTATGGCACATATTGCAAATATGCGCCATAGAATTTTTTTATTTTTTTTTTCAAAAAAGCGGGCCAGATCTAGGCTGAAGGTGGGGGTCACCGGAGGTGGTGGTGGCTGGAGGAGTAGGTCACTGGAGGTAGGGGTCGACAGAGGAGGGCTAGGCCGATGGTGGGTGGAGGAGGGGGTCACCGGAGGTGGTGGCCAGAGGAGGAGGCCATCGGAGTTGCTAGCCAAAAGAGGAGGAGGCCGCCAGAGGAGGAGAAGTAGGAGGCAGTCACCGAAGGTGGTGGCCGGAGGAGGAGGAGGGGGTCGCCGGATGTGGAGGAGGGGGTCCCTGGAGGTGGTGGAGGGGGAGAAGGTCACTCGGGTGGTGGACTTGGAGGAGGAGGCCACGACCGGAGGTAGAGAGGGAGGTCATCGGAGAGTGGAGAAGGAGGAGGGAGGAGAGGGGGAGTAAGGCGAGGAGAAGAAAAGAAGAGAAGAAGTGTAGTAACTGAGAGAGAGAGAGAGAGAGAGAGAGAGAGAGAGAGAGAGAGAGAGAGAGAGGGGGCACCGACGAGATTCAAAATTCAAATCCCACAATTCAGTGATGTTAGAGTAGTGGATTCCGCAAGGAAAGAAGCGCGCATGCACGCTACCAGAGAGCACATAGAGGTTTGGAGGAGAGGCTACAAGCGCTGCGGGCGGAGCTGACATGGTTATACCCCGCGAGTACACGATCTCAGCAT
Source organism: Avena sativa (assembly GCA_916181665.1). Lineage (NCBI taxonomy): Eukaryota > Viridiplantae > Streptophyta > Magnoliopsida > Poales > Poaceae > Avena > Avena sativa. The sequence goes on along the minus strand of OV702282.1, from coordinate 441,437,158 downwards.
ACCTGGTCCATCCCAAGGAAGGCCCACGACAAATATACGCCGGCCCATGAAGACTTTCGGGTGGCCAAGGCCGATGACGCCTTCGGATCCTTGGAGAGCAAGACTAGAGTAGATAGGAAATTCAAAGGGGTAAACCCTAAAACCTGTAACCGACTCGATCTGTGCCTGGGACCTGCCTATCTCTATATAAAGCCCAGGAGGGCACGACGAGGAGGCTCTCTTACAATCTCTCGCACACCACCGCATACACACCTCCACGCCAGATCGCATCTGCGCACCCCTGTAACCTTCGGTTCCGCCGTAATCAAGAGCAGAAAAGCAGGAGTAGGGTTTTCCCTCCGGGGGCCTGAACCTGGGTAAACCTCGTGTCCCCGTGTTGCTTGTTTGCTAACCGTTCCGCGATCTCCAGCATCCCCATATTCTCCAAAACTCAAGTCCATAACAATGGGCATTGACGAGATTAAACCTCGTCAATTGGCGCCGTCTGTGGGAACTGGGGACGCTGATTGTGCGATCGTGATAGTCCCAACCCGAACGATCTACAACTCCGCGGCGACGGAGAGTAATCTCCTCTTCGGAGCCTTCGACCTCACCTCCCACTCACCGGCCACCATGAAGGACCTCGAGCCTGTTGGCGACGGACTCGAGATCCTGTTTGGGAGCTTCTGCTTCCAGGTGGGGCAGACCGGCACTCTCCACCTTCCAGAGCGGGTGCCCCTGCCATCGATCATGCCCGCTTCATGGGCTCCACACCCTGTTCTACGCACATCATTATCGACAAACGAGTCCTATGACAGCAACAGCTGCAACTCCGATCTGTGCGATCCACCATCAGACGAAGGGACCTACGGTTCTGGATCCGAAAGCTGCGGCAGCAGCAAACCGATCTACGAGCGCTACCAGTGCGCCGCGGTCATCAAGGATCAGGAACACAATCCGCCACCCAACCCGTAGGGTAGAAACGGTGGGAACAGAAGAAGCCAATCCCCCACCCAACGGGGAAAACAATGATCGAGTCATCCACCTCATCGAGGAGGGATGGGCTCAGGCACGCGAGGCCGTGGCAGGCAAAAAGATCCTGCCCGCCGATGCCTCGCGAGATCTGCTGATGGCATACCACCTGCTCCTAATCGAGGAGCACAAGAAGCAGGTGAAGATGCAGGAGGTGCTTGACAAACGCAAGCAAGTAGCATCGGAGTCCAGTGCGCGACGAGCTGCGCTCTCCGCCATGGGCATGGGTTCCAGCTCGCACGGCAACAACGGCAACAAGCACCGTTCTCGGATGGAGAACATGGACCCAAAGGAGCGTTGCGAGGTGACTCGGGCCCTTAACGCGTCCTTCATGGAGATGGATGCGGACGGCAACGTCATCCTGAAGACGCCCCAGGCCGCAATCATGGCGGCCACCACGTACCTCGCGTCTCACCCACCTCCGGAGGGGGACCCGAAAAGGGCCATGCATAAGTCCGCGCTTACCGGACTCGGACTCGTCGGAGCTGCGCTCCACGAAGAAGCTCCCGCGGAGCCAAAAAAGAAGGCTACGGTCAAGTTCAACCGCAGCCCCACACCTTCATCCGAAGATGAAGAGCACGACCTTCCTCGAAGGCGCAAGAGCTCACGCCATCCCAGCCGCGATTACGATGCCCGAAGCGAGCTCACCCAGCGTAAAATCGACAAGGCGCGCGCCAAGCGCGCATGCTCGTCTGAATCCGAGATGGATGAAGATGAGGGAGAACTCTGCGGAGCCCGATGCTTTAGCAGATCTGTTCGACGGACGAGGATGCCGCGAAACTTAAAGCTTCCTTCGGACACTCCGAAGTTTGATGGCACACAGGACCCCAAGGTGTGGCTCAGCGACCACCTGTCGTCCGTCAAGCTGCACGGTGGAAACAAGGAAACCGCCATGCAATGCCTTCAGCTGCAGCTGACAGGCGCAGCTCGGATCTGGCTTAGCAGCCTATCCTCAGGATCCATCCGAAGTTGGGAGGATCTGGCATACAGTTTCGTCCGAAACTTCAAGGGCACCAGCAAGAGGCCTGCCTCGATCGAGGAGTTACGGGCCTGCACTCAACGAATGGGCGAATCCATTCGCTCATACATACTGCGCTGGTCCAACACCAAGAACTCCGCGGCGCACATCTCTGAGGAGAGAGCTATTGACGCCTTCAAGGACGGCGTTAAGCGCCAGGACTTCAAAGAAGAACTTGGGCGCGTCAAGCCCAAGACACTTGACCACCACATGGACATCGCCAACAGGTGGGCCAATGACGAGGACTTCGTCCATCGAGCGCACTCGGAAGAAGAGGACGACTACGGCCGGCGACGTGAACGCCGTAGCAAGAGAAGATCGTGCGTCTACGAAGATCGCGATGGACCCGACATGGTCGCGGCTGGCTACGCCGACCGTCGCAGCGACGACAACCACAACAATAACGGATACCGCGGAAGCAACTTCCACGACGGAGGACGCCCAACACAGTCGTGGCAGCGCCGCGGCCGCGAGGACAGACCGTCAGCATACGAAAAGCTGTCGGGTCCATGCACCATCCACTTCTACATCGACAAGCAGGATGGCAAGAAGAAGGCGAGCCACATGCTCAAGTACTGCCGCGAGTTCCAGAAACTCAGCGAAAGCATGGCTCAGATGAGGCAACAAGCCCCGAACCCTGGATACGGGAACGCACCCGCACCAGGCGAGATCGCACATGGAGCCCCTCCACCACCACCTGCGGGAGGCCCGAACCACCCAGTCGCACCCACACAAAATAACGGTGGGCACGGGTATCCCCCGCCGAAAGGAGCGCTGATGATCCAAAAAGGGCGCCCCACGAATGGGGTGCAGAAGAAAATCACCCGTCAGATCAATCTGGCCATGACAACACCACCCGCCATCCCTGAGTACCTCAGCGGATCGGAGTCCTGCATCACGTTGAGCCGTTCGGATCACCCTTGCCAGGTCCCTCGCCCAGGTCATGCTGCCCTGGTGCTGGAGGCGCAGATCGGAGGTTTCGAGATGAGCCGCATCTTCATGGACGGCGGCAGCGGCATCAATCTGATGTTCGCAAGCACTCTAGCAGTAATGCGGATCTTGCTGTGCAGCCTGGAACAGTCAGACACAACGTTCCATGGTATCGTTCTAGGAAAGGGCATATTCCCCTGGGAAAGATATGGCTCGACGTCATCTTCGGCAAGCCGGACAACTTCTGATGCGAGCGGCTCGAGTTCGAAGTGGTGGACTGGCCATCACAATACCACACCATCCTCGGGCGTGTAGCATTCGCAAGATTCCTGGCAGTACCACACTACGCGTACCTGCTACTCAAGATGCCAGGACCCAGGGGCGTCATCACAGTCCACGAGAGCTTCACCCGATCGGACCACTGCGACAGGGACTTGAACAGAATCTCCCAGTCATTCGGCATGCAAGAGGAGCTCGTAAGGCTCCGCGAGGTGACGGACAATGGGGCACCCCCAGTCGCACGACAAAACGCACCAGATATGTCCTTCGACTCCACCGTCAACACAAAGAAGGTGCAGGTCCACCCGTCGGATTCCTCCAAGACGGCTCTGATCACCAACGATCTCAGCCCCGCATAGGAAAGCACGCTCGTCGAATTCCTTCGTGAGCGCTGGGAAATCTTCGCCTGGTGTTCTGCGGACATGCCAAGAGTTCCCAGGGAATTCTCCGAGCACGCACTCAACGTCTTTCCAGACGCCAAGCCCTTCAAACAGTCCATCCGACGACTGTCCGAACCCCGAGCCGAAGCCATAGGAGTTGAAGTCAACAGGCTACTCGCTGCAAACTTCATCAGGAAGATTAAGGAAAGCGAGTGGCTCGCCAATACAGTAATGGTACCCAAAAAGGACACGGACATCCTGCGGATGTGCGTGGACTTCACGTCGTTGAACAAGCACTACCCGAAGGACCACTTCCCTCTCCCTCGGATCGATCGGATCATCGATTCGACTGCAGGATGCGAGAAGCTCTCTTCCTCGACGCCTACTCAGGCTACAACCAGATTTGACTAAAGGTCGAAGATTAGGAGAAAACGGTGTTCATCACGCCGTTCGGAGTGTTCTGCTACAACACAATGCCCTTCAGGATAAAGAACGCGGGCGCCACGTACCAGCGGTGCATGCAGGCATGCCTGAAGGACCAGATCCGTCGCAATATCCAAGTCTATGTCGACGACATAGTCATCAAAACCAGGGAGGCGAGAACACTCATCAACGATCTCCGCGAGACGTTCGATAATCTCGACCGCTAAGGATCAAGCTTAACCCTGAAAAGTGTGCCTTCGGCGTCCCATCTGGCTAGCTGCTTGGCTACTTCATCTCCCAGCGAGGTATCGAGGCGAACCCAAAGAAAATCCGGGCCATCATGGCCATGGAGAAGCCGAAGAACCTCAAGGGTGTCCAGCAGCTTGCAGGACGAATCGCGGCATTGAGCAGATTCATCAGCCGCATGGGCGAGAAAGCTCTGCCATTCTACCAGCTGCTACGCAAGGTAGACAAATTCGAGTGGACGCCTGAGGCGGATGATGCATTCGAAGATCTAAAGCGGCTGCTCTCTACCTCGCCCGTCTTGGTTATGCCAAAGAAGTGCGAGCCTCTACTGCTGTACATAGCAGCTACACACCAGGTGGTGAGCACTGTACTGGTAGTCGAGTGACCCGAAGAGGGAAAGACCCATGGGGTCCAACGCCCAATCTACTACCACAGCGAGGTATTGACGCCAACAAAGCAGAGGTACCCTCACTACCAAAAACTCGCCTACGGCGTGTTCATGACGGCTCGTCGGATGAGCCACTACTTCCAGGAGCACCCGGTGATGGTCGTCAACGAGGCACCCCTGAACAACATCCTGAACAATCCGGAGGCCACAGGACGCGTGGCCCTGTGGGGCATCGAGCTGTCACCTGTAGACATCATCTATGAGAAACGCCACGCGATCAAGACTCAAGTCCTCCCGGACTTCCTTGTGCACTGGATGGAGCTGCAGCTGCCAGACACCCCAGACATGACACAGTCATGGACGATGCACTTCAACGGCTCCAAGCGTGAAGCCGGAGCAGGAGCCGGGGTCATACTGACCTCCCCGCAGGGCGATAAGATGAAGTACGTCCTCCGGATGAAATTTCGAGCTTCCAACAACGAAGCAGAATACGAGGGCCTCATCCACGGCATGAGGATGGCAAAGATCTACAGCGCAACGCGCTTGGTCATCTACGGTGACTCCAACCTCGTCGTCCAGCAGACGATGAACGAGTGCGACGCGCACGCTGCAAACATGATCGCGTACCGCACACTCTATAACGCACTCGAAGGAGGCTTCGACGGCTGCGAGCTTCGGCATGTTGGCAGAGAAAGCAACAAAGAAGCCGATAGACTCGCCAACATCGGCTCCACCTGCGCACGGGTGCCACCAGGTGTGTTCCTCAAACAGATCTGCATACCATCCATCAAGCGGAAATTCCCCAAGGGATCACCCGAAGAAGCAGAACACTCGGGGGCTGTGCTACCCGACGGTCAGGAAGGACCCGAAAAGCTGGACACAGAGGTTGCTGTGGTCAACCTGATGAAGGTCATGGCAGTCAAGGAAACTTGGACACGGCCATACCTCCGGTACTTGATAGACGGAGAAATGCCTGATAGCCTGACAGATGCCCGACGCATATCTCGCCGGTCCAAAGCCTTCACCATCATCAATGGCGAGCTATACAAGCGCAGAATTTCGGGTGTACTACAAAGGTGCGTCACCATCGGCGACGGAAAAACCATCCTCCAAGACATCCACGAGGGCATCTGCGGCCATCATGCAGGCAGCCGCTCCCTTGTCGCCAAAGCTCTACGAGCTGGATTCTACTGGCCAACGGCCATGAACGACGCCAAGGACATCGTCCGAAGATGCACTGGGTGCCAAAGGTTCGCCGACAAGCCACACGCACCCGGGTCAGAGCTCAGGCCCATACCCTTGGCCTGGCCCTTCGCCCAATGGGGCCTTGACATGATCGGCAAGCTGCCAAGGTCTTCGAAAGGAGGACACGTCTACCTCCTGGTCGCAGTCGACAAATTCACCAAGTGGATTGAGGCCATGCCGTCACTAACCAAAAGGGCAAAACTGCCGTCAAGTTCTTTGAATCCATTGTCTACAGGTTCGGCGTGCCGCATAGCATCATCACCGACAATGGATCGAACTTCATCTCCAAAGAATTCCAGGACTTCTGCGAAGGCCTCGGAATCAATATCACATACGCCTTAGTGGCGCACCCGCAAACGAATGGGCAGGTGGAGAAGGCCAACGGCCTCATCGGCGCTGGCATCAAGAAGCGCCTCATGAGCCCACTCGAGCGACTCGCCAGAGCATGGACGAAAGAGTTGCCCTCTATCCTATGTAGCCTGCGTACAACGCCAAACAGCTCAACTGGCTACACGCCGTTCTTCATGGTGCATGGAGTCTTAGCCGTGCTACCAGCAGAGGTACCCCACAAGGCCCCACGGGTCGTCGCTTATAGCGAAGCCGAATCCACGGCTGCACTCGAAGGCGCCATCGACACACTCGACGAAGCGCGAGACATAGCAGCAGCTCGATCATCGGTGTACCAACAGAGTCTTCGTAACTACCACAGCCGACGGCTGCGCCCAAGGTCCTTCGTCGAAGGAGACCTAGTCTTGCGACTCAAGCAAGAGCAACCGAAGAAATTCGAGTCACCATGAGAAGGACCCTACATCGTGACTGAAGTCATCCCAGGTGGCGCCTATCGCCTCAAACACGTGGAGTCTGGAGTCGCATACTCCAACCCATGGAACGCCGCACAGCTGCGACGGTTCTACCCCTAGCTACCTCCCTCTTTTACTTTCAATAAGGCTATTCAGCCAAGGCTACTCAGCCGAACAATGTACCTCCTCCATTACGAAATGAATAAAGCTAAGTGTCTCGCCCCAAAATTTTGTTTACTATTCGCATTTTACCCCATGCTACAAACGTACTCGGGGGCTCCCCCCACCTCACGACTTCGTCGACTAAGGATAACACGTGTACACCTGAGTAGCTGACCACGTCAGGCTAACGAAAAGTACACGTATACAAACAGAGCACTACGTGCTAAAACAACAACCAAACCTTTACAATAAAGGGCAAAACACGCCCAGTCAAATATATACAAATTTTACATCTATCTTTTTATAGGTACTACCTATTCTGAAGAATAACCTGAGCACGCTGCTCAAACAGATCTACGATCTGTTCGGCATACTGCCTTACATCGGCATCATGCAGACGCATATCCCACTCGCCACCATCTGGCCGAAGAGGCGGCCCAGCCGCCACAACAGATAGATCTAAATCAGGACGATGTAACCACACAAGGGAGAGCGTGGCCTTCACCCCTGCGACGAGCTGATGCCGTACCAGTTACCTGACATGATGCACATTCCGAAACTTCGACAGCAGACCAGAGAGAGTCGACAGTGCATCATCCAGCGGAAACATTACATGCAGAACCGACGCGAGCGAATACTTCACCTGACGAAGCACCCGTGATACCTGATGGACGCGATCCTGCATCGTCGCAAGGACCATGGCACGATCACGGTCCATCCAGAAGAACTCGCCGGCCTCCATGTCCTGCTGAGACAAGCAGTTGATCCGAACAACAACACGCTCCTTCTCCTCCCTTGGAGCAATGTTAGCACCTGTAATACTTGCAAAAGGGTAAGATGAAAGGCCAACAGGCGCATCCGAAGTAACAAACAACAGCTTGAAAAACTCACACTAAAGCTGTTCGGACAAACGAAGCAGCTCCGCCATCAAGTACTCCTCTCTGGCAGCGCCTCGATCCGCTTTGGATTTCCAAACATCAGCGTGGCCATGCACCCCAAGCAACTCCTTCTCGAGGCTACGGACACGGTCTCAAAGAAACACAAGCTGCGACGCACCATCCAGGGATGGCCGCAGCTGCGCCGCAGACGAAGTGTCAACGGGATCATCACCCGAAGGACCCTAGAATAATAGAAGACAAAGAAATGAACAAGCAGATGAAGGAGCACATAACTCAGAAAATTCAGTACGTGCAGCAAAAGCCACTACGTGGCACAAGGATCATTCATCAAAATAATTACAACAAAAGAAGCTAAAACTATCCTACAACTACAGCGCCTACAAAGCTGCACCCTTAGTAGCCTCGGAGCCGGACCGCCTCGCCTTGGCTTCCCCCTGCTGCCTTAGCGCGTACTCGGCCAGCAGATCAATCAACTTCGGCCCGTAACGCTTACAGCGAGCAGCATAGGTGGCGAAGGCTACCTCGGATCCATCAGCATCCGTCGGCATACGGGAGGTGACCTAAGGAAGGTTCAGCTCCGCTCCAGCCGCCAAGGCCATTGCCAGCCCGACGGACGCGCCGATGCCTTCCTGCTTGCGCTTGTACGCCGCAGGCGCTTCGGCTGACAGCGCCTCCGCCAAGGCATCGACATCTTCGAGAGCCACACCCTTGGGGACAAGCTCCTTGTAGAAACGCCCGAGGACCTCCTTGGCCTTGGCAAGCGAGCTGACGACGGTACCGCAGCGGTCTTCGACCGCCGTATCATCCAAAGCACTCCTGTGCTCCAGAGCACCGCGATCAAACTTGATGCCCGCGGCATCTAAAGCAACAAAGGAAGCAGCATGAATAAAAGCACTACAAAAGAAAGACAAGGAAGTCAAAAAGAGGAAGACGGAGACACTCACCCAAAACAGCCTTGGCAGCCGCCATAAGCTTGCCGGCCACCTCTCTCTCGCGTGAAGCCGTGGCGGTGGCGAGCTGTTCCTCGCGGTCCGTAGCCTCCTACTGCAGGCGCTCCTTAGCCTCGGCCGCGTTGGCCAGCTCCAGCTCAAGGCGCTCCCTTGCACCAACGGCGACCTCAGCCTTTTTCTCCGCTTGACCAAGGCTCTTTTTGAGAGCATCAACCTCACGAAGAGAGGCGTTGTGGTCCTCTGCAGTCAGCAACAAACCTATCGGGTCGAAGGACAAAAATACAAGAAGAAGCAAAAGACCAAGTCGTAAACATACCTTGAAGCTGTTTGAGGCTGGCCTCCAGCGCAAGGTGCTGCTACACCAGTTGGTTGGCACCTTGCACAAAAGGCTGAAGAAAGAACAACCGATCAAAAGAGCGGCTCGGTGGCTACGCCCAAAATAACGAGCAACAACAAGGAACACATGCGAAAAACGCTCGGGGGCTCCCCCCGAGACTCGAAGGAAAAATGAACAACAAGATACCCTACAGATTCTCGGGGGATCCCCCCGAGATGGGAAGAAAAGAATGATCAGCAGATCATCCGAAAAGGCTCGGGGGCTCCCCCTGCGGCAGAAAGCAAAAATTACTTACATGGTTAGACGGCGACTCCGAAGGTCCGCTCGCAGTCTTCTGAGGGACAACCACCCGAGCCTCCTGTGGAGAAGGGTTCGGGGCAGCGCCCTCAGAAGTGGCCACCATCTGAGGAGGAGGAGGTACAACCTTCGACTCCCCCATCATCTCCCGAGCACCATCACTGGAGGAGCCGTCGGAGGAACTGCTACACAAGAAATATCAGCAAAGCTCAAAACAGACAGACAAGAGAAAGCAAAAAACGGGCTGAAGAAACTTACGAGTCGAGATCGCTCAAGTCGAAGACAGGAGGGGTTTTCCTGCCCTTCTTCTCCTCTTTCTTATCTTCCTTCTTCTCTTCCTTCTTCCGCTTCGCCGGCAGGTGCGGTGCCACATCGCGCACGGGGATGGCAAGAATGGGAGAAGAAGAGCCCCCAAGATCTTCACTGTGACGTTCAAGGCACAACGGATTCCTCGGCGTCGGCGGAGTCGAAACATCTGACGACTCGCTAGAGCTCCGTGTCCGCTTGCGAGTGTGATCCTCGCTCAACTCGTTGGCCTCTTCAGCCGGAGATCGGGCCGATGGCAGCTCGGACATGGAGTCCACCACCTTATTATCCGGAGCATCCAGGAATACTTCGGGCAATGGAGGCGACATGCCGGACACCCTGAACTCCTGCACAAAAGAAGCAAATTTGTCAGCAGACAAATAAATACAAGTAAAACACAGTCGAAAATAGCACCACGCGGACGTCCCAGATCTACACCTGCGGAACTGGACAAGAAGCGGAGAACGGAGAAGTCAGCGACTTCCCCGGGATATCCTCTCCAGCCTTGAACTTCAGCAGTGGACGAAGGACCCCGTCGAGATCTCCCTTGGAGAATTCCTCAGCCGAAACCCTAGTCGGATCACGACGACCAGCATAAAGGAACATCGGGTGCGCCCTAGCCTGGAGCGGCTGCACCCGATGTTTGAGAAAAGTGCGGATGATATCCACACCGTTAACCTCTTTATCCGGAGTCAATTGAAGATCCTCCACTGATGATAAAGAGTTTTTATCTCCGCTACCTCGCCATCCAAGATCTGGTTCTTCCAGGACCTATTCGGCTCGATCTTTTGGGAGGGGTCAAAAGGAGCAAGACCAAAATCCTGCCCAGACACCGTGGAGTCGCGGATGTAAAACCATCGCCTCCGCTAGTACTGTACAGATTCAGACATGGAAAAGGAGAAGAAAAGAAGATTGGATCGAAGGGAAATGATGCAACCCCCAATGGGATAGACACCATCAGAACCAGATTGCCTCTTCAGGGAATAGAGCTTCCGGAAGAGGCCAAAGTGCGGCTCGATACCGAGCCAGCACTCGCAGAAAGTGATGAAACAAGCAACGTGAAGAAGAGAGTTAGGGGAAAGATGATGCAGCTGGATGCCGTAAAGGAAAAGCAGTCCACGAAGGAAATCGTGGACTGGGAAGGAAAAGCCCTGAAGAACAAATGCGAGGAACATAACCCGAAACCCAGCGGGGGGACGGGGAATTACCTTATTGCCAGGGAGTTTGACAGCCTCCCTATTCTGCGGGATCAAGCCCCGCTCACGAAGCTTGCGGAGATCACTCTCCCGCGTCTCCGATCGCCGCCAGCCACCGTCGGTGACACGGGCAGCGGTAGAACCTTTCTTGCCACCAGCAGCGCTGGTGCCAACCGCAGAAGAGGACTTCTTAGGTTTCCCCATTGCGGTGCGGCGGCGCCGGCGGCGAGAACGTAGGATCAAAGAAGGAAATGTTCGAGGATATTCCAGCGCGCAACAAGAAAGCTTAGAGAAGATTGGAGCAGTAAAACAAGAATGGCTGCGGTGAAAACAGATTAATTTTCCCCAATGATTATAAGGATGAAGACGATGCACGACGACCGTCCATCGAGAAGTCCTAGCGCCAACTGCAAGATCTGACCGTCCACGTGTCAGCATAGCAGCGAACCGTCGCTCACACGTCGTCCACTACGCGCGGAAATCGAGGCGACGCCGTAATTATCTCCACGCCGCGCATGACCGATCAATTGAAGGTCAGAAGGTGGGACCCATGTTCGTCCAGTCACGTCATCTCTGGCGCAGCAGACGCTTGAGGTCACTGATCGTTAGCACTGACGTCATCAAATGCTATACTAGCAATAGCTACAATTCTTTGGCTACACAGCTAAGAGTACTCACTCGAATCTACGATTCGACTAACTACTCGGGGGCTACTCCTATCAGGAGCGCTGGCCGCGCACCCGAAAAGTGAACAAAACGTTACATCACTGAATTATTTCGTCGAGTCCTACATCGAGTCTACGACTCCACTACGGACTCGGGGGCTACTCCCATAGGGAGAAGGGATTCAAGCATCCGAAAAAATTGTGTCCTACGGACCTGAAGCTGAACAACGGATGAATTAATGTCTCTGCTCGAGTCTACGACTCGAACAGACACTCGGGGGCTACTCCCATAGGGAGCGCTGGTCGCGCACCCTATAAATTCTTCGACTACGATCCTACAGATCAACATGCAGATTCGGCAACTCTGTCCCAATTAACGCTAAGTGAGCAACAATCTCCTTGGCCACCCGAAACACCTCCGCGGTGATAAAAATTCGGATGCTGTGTCTGCGACGCACACGACTGCGCTCTGCTAGTATGAATCTGTGCCAATAGGCGCGATGAAAAATCCCGACGAACGCGTTGGGTACATCATTTAAATTCACTGGAATTCCACTCCTGTAAGTCCTCCGCGGCCTGAGTCGAATTACGCCATCATATGTTCCGGGTTCGAGTCGAGGGACTCGCACCTAAAGAAGATCGTGTTGTTTTGTCCTAAGACAGTTAACTGACCCCAATTCGTCGGGAGAGTCAGGCACACGCATCAACAATCCCTACACATTCTCTTGAAATACAAAGTTGCACCCGAGGGATTGAAGAGTCTACGATTCGACTGAACACTCGGGGGCTACCGACATGGTTATACCCCGCGGGTACACGATCTCAGCATACCTGGTCCTGCCCAAGGAAGGCCCACGTCAAATATACGGTGGCCCATGAAGACTTTCGGGTGGCCAAGGACCATGACGCCTTCGGATCCTTGGAGAGCAAGGCTAGAGTAGATAGGAAATTCAAAGGGGTAAACCCTAAAACCTGTAACCGACTCGATCTGTGCCTTGGACCTTCCTATCTCTATATAAAGGCCAGGAGGGCACGACGAGGAGGCTGTCTTACAATATCTCGCACACCACCGCATACACACCTCCATGCCAGATCGCATCTGCGCACCCCTGTAACCTTCGATTCCGCCGTAATCAAGAGCAGACAAGTAGGAGTAGGGTTTTCCCTCCGGGGTCCTGAACCTGGGTAAACCTCGTGTCCCCGTGTTGCTTGTTTGCTAACCGTTCCGCGATCTCCAGCATCCCCATCTTCTCCAAAAACCAAGTCCATAACAATGGGCATTGACGAGATTAAACCTCGTCAGGAGCAGCAAAAGCTCATTGTTCATGAAACACTCGGTCACCTGGGAGACTAGAATACAAGAGCCCGTCGACTCTTTTGAGTTTTCTAAGGTTTAAATGAAATAAGTGTCTGGAGACATTTGTTTTCATGTCAGGTGTTATTTGTCTTAGTTTGATGGAAATCTACTCCTATGCTAAGTGTCTTTGTTTGGTCTATGTTGTTGTGTTTGCATGTATGGGCTAGCCGTCAGTGTTCAATGCTTATGTTAATATAATAACGCCAAAATATGCTGCAAATTCATGTTCAAGTTGAAAGAAAATATGTGCCACAGAATTCTCTCCCTCTTTTTTATTTTTTGGAGGAATTTTTTTTTAAAATAACTTTTTACTCTTTTCGAGTTCAAGGATTTTGTAAGATCTAGAACAGCCTTTGATGATTGAATTCAGATGAAAAATTCCGAGACGATCGTTTTGATAGGTTAACAACATTTTTCCAACATCGTATGCAAAAGTTATGGCCGTTTTACCGTGTCATGACCTTCTTTTTTAAAATATATCGAAATTCATGTTTTTCAATCCCCCCTACAGCTATACCCCAAAATATAATTACATCTCAACATAATTTTTTTGAAGTTTTTTTAATTTTATTTATTTTTTACAAAACTTAAAATGCCATAATCATCATTTTCTATGACGCATATAAACATATGCTGTGCCACAGAAAGTGGATCGCATATAGGTGTATGTGTCACATAAATGAAAAATATTATAACACATATAGCTATATACACCACAGAAAATGGGTCGTTCATACCTGGTGGTGGATCCCACCATATTTCTATAACACATGGTGGTTTATATATGTCACAGAATAATAAAACTTTTGTGGCGTTTTGCTGGCGTGCGCCACTGGATTTCTCCTGTAGAGCATGGACAGCCATCTACCTATAGTTGTTTTCCTCGCGGTGTTCAGGACGATATGGTGAGTACTCATTTTATTTCTAGCTTTTTGTCCTCTAAATCCGTACACCCCCTAAATAGACCAGCGTTGGCACTTATATTTTTTTTGCTGGTAGGCACTTATATATATTAATCAAATCTGTGGTGTCAAATAACTGGTAGTATTACACTAATATCTGCCACTTGACATCGGTGGCCAAAAAGAAAGAACTAAATTTGCCCTAACTATTCAACCGGGACTAAATTTAGCTAACTAATTATCCAACTAAGATAAACCAAATTCATTAGCACAAGTAAAGTCACCCTATTTAATTAATTAACATAGCTAAAAACATAAGAAAAACCACTAACAAAAACCTTATTTCCATGCTGTGAGATGTCACCTTTGTTGGCCTGGTAGAATTCTTGCAAAACTTTATAGATATGTAAATAACATGGATATATATTCAAGTTTGTTTCATTTTTTCATAATCCAAAATACAACTTTTGAATTTTTAAAATACTCAGATCACAGGAGCTTGGGAGCCAAAGCACCTCACTCAGGATTGTTTTCTATGAAAAAAAACTCCCGGGCCGCCAGATTCATGCGATTAAAAAAAGATTTAAAAGTGCCACCTCGGCATCTTAATTAATGGCAACCGTGTTGGATTGATGAACGGACCAAATCTCCATTTCTTGACAAAGAATTTGCAACATTTTCTGAATATACACCCTTTGTCCCACAATAAGTTGCATACAAATATTTAGTCAAAGTCAAACTTTTTTGAAGTTTGACCATATACAAAAACAAACATATTAATCATTACACTAACTAATGCATACAAAAAGAAAAGGGGCAGCTGCTACAAAAATTTCAATAAAGGGGCAGAGCTGAAAACTTTTGAAATCCAAAATGTGCTACATAAATTTTTCAATAAGTGTTTTACTCCGTTGAAATCCAAAATGGGCAGCTGGAATCGGCTTGGCGATTCTTGAATAATCTAGTCGATGTTCGATATTTAGTTTTGTCGGGTTAGAGAGTTTCTGTTTTGGTGAGGTCGTTACGTTTCTTCAAGTAAGTTCGAGTGAGCATATATTTCTTTGCTGCTCAGCTCGCTCGCGATATATGTGCAACGCGAGCAGTCTCTACTAGGATCATTGTGGGGCGTGTCCGAGACGTGGGATGGGATGGCAGCATGCCTGTGTTTGATTCAGAATATACCGTCGGGATCGGGAGCATGGTGGCACCTTTCTGAGCATCTGATTCAAAACCCGATTGAGGCGCTGTTCGATGATCTTCACTAGTAGAAAACAGGTCTTTCGTCCAGGCCATTAGCACTAGTGAAACGGGGTCTTTGGTTGAGCCTGAAAATGGGCTTTAACACCGGTTCTTCTTCAAACCGGTGTTAAAGGGGGGGGGGGAGGTGTACCAGCGTGGCCCGTGCAGCAAAAAGGAGCCCCCCTTTTAACACCCCTTCTATGTATCTATAACCTTCCTCCTTGGTTGTGCACGAAGAGGAAGTTCATTATGATGTCAGTGCTCATCCAAGGCCCGAGGCAACCCGGCAATGACATTGATGTGTACCTAAGGCCATTAGTTGAAGAACTTTTACAGCTGTGGGCCAAACCAGGTGTACGTATGTGGGATGAGTACAAAGGGGAGCCATTTGACCTACGAGCACTGCTTTTCGTAACCATCAATGATTGGCCTGCTCTTAGTAACATTTCAGGGCAGACAAACAAGGGATACAATGCATGCACACACTGTTTATATGAGACTGAAAGTGTATATTTGGATAAATGTAAGAAGGTTATGTACCAAGGGTATCGTCGATTTCTTCCGAACCTGCATCCAGTAAGAAAGAAAGGCAAGCATTTCAAACGTCTGGCAGAACCCCGGAGGAAGCCTGTCCTTTGTACCGGTGAGGAGGTATTTGGTATGGTCAAGGACCTAGAAGTAATCTTTGGAAAAAGGTCCTGGCAGTCTATCTGTTTCGAATGACGATGCCGGACACGCGCCCATGTGGAAGAAGCAATCTATATTTTGGGACCTACCCTATTGGAAAGTCGTAGAGGTCCGCTCTTCAATCGACGTGATGCACGTGACGAAGAATGTTTGGGTGAACCTACTAGGCTTCCTAGGAGTGTATGGGAAGACAAAAGATACACCGGAAGTACGACATGACCAGCAACGTCTGAAAGACCCTAAAGAGCCTATGCATCGTGAGAACGATAAGGGTAAATGATGACACTTAACTCCTGCCAGCTACGCTCTTACCAAAGCAGGAAGGAAATCTTTTTTGAATGCCTGAGCAGTATCAAGGTCCCGTCTGGCTTCTCGTCGAATATAAAGGGAATAATAAATATGGCAGAGAAAAATTTCCAAAACCTGAAGTCTCATGACTGCCACGTGATTATGACACAATTGCTTCTGATTGCATTGAGGGGGATTCTACCTGAAAATGTTCGAGTACCCATTGTGAAGTTATGTGCATTCCTCAATGCAATATCTCAGAAGGTAATCGATCCAGAAAGCCTACCAGGGTTACAGACAGATGTGGCCCAATGTCTTTTTAGCTTTGAGTTGGTGTTCCCACCATTCTTCTTCAATATTATGACGCATCTCCTGGTTCACCTAGTAGAAGAGATTTCCATTCTCGGTCCTATATTTCTACAGAATATGCTCCCCTTTGAGAGGTACATGGGAGTCTTAAAGAAATATGTTCATAATCGTGCTAGGCCAAAAGGAAGCATCTCCAAGGGCTATGTAACAAAGTAGTTCATTGAGTTCTGTGTTGATTTTATTCCTGACCTTAAGGCGATTGGTGTTCCAGAATCACGACATGAGGGGAGACTGCGTGGAAAAGGCACCTAGGATGTAAAGCAATGATATGTAGGGACGGGCATTCTCTCAATCAAGCACACTACACGGTTTTACAAAGATCTATCTTGGTTGCCCCGTATATCAATGAACACAAGAATTTAATACGCGTCGAACACCCGGGACAGTCTGATGAATGGATTATAAGTGAACACATGGCGAGTTTTGGCGGCTGGCTGCAAAGACTTCTCACGAATAACACCACTGTTGGGGATCAGCTGTACTTGTTGGCCAGGACACCATCTTCGACTGTATGTACTTTCCAAGGGTACGAGATAAATGGGAATACATTTTACACGATAGGCCAAGATAAAAAGAGCACCAACCAAAATAGTGGTGTCCGCTTCGATGCAGCAGAAGACAATGGGCAAAAGACCATGTATTGGGTTCATAGAGGAGATCTGGGAACTTGACTATGGACCTAATTTTAAGGTCCCCTTGTTTCGATGCCAATGGGTCAAGCTAACATGGGGAGGGGTTGAGGTAGACAAGAAGTACGGAATGACAACAGTGGATCTCAACAATCTTATGAAGGTAGACAAGAACTTAGACGAACCAATCATCTTAGCCAATGATGTGGCTCAGGTTTTCTATGTTAAGGACATGTCTACCAAACCGAAAAAAGAAAAAAATAAGCAAACAAATACATCAGACGATGAGCCAAAGCATCATATAGTTCTTTCAGGGAAAAGAAACATCGTGGGAGTGGAGGACAAGACAGACATGTCAGAAGATTATAATAAGTTTGATGAAATTCCGCCCTTCAGAGTGAAGAATGACCCAACCATCCTGTTAAACGGTGCTGATACTCCATGGTTACAGCCGACGCGATCATAAGATTGACTATATGTATTAATTGATCCATTTTTGGCACACATATGTATCTCAACATGGAAATCAATGTCATATTTCTTCTGTTAACAGTATATGTATTAAATGAGCCATTTTTCTTCCTGCCATTTCTTCCCGCCATTTTTCTTCCCGCCATTTTTCTTCCCGCCATTTTTCTTCCCGCCATTTTTTCCCGCCAGTTCTTCCCTCCAGCCATTTCTCACTATATATATGTAGGGTTGGCCTCCATTGTCATTGCACATCTCTAGACTCATATCTGCAACCTCATCACTCTTTCCCATGGCTTCCACCGTAGCACTAACCCCCAGGGAGGCGGAGGCGCTTTGCGCCTCGAACTACCCCTGCCCACCGGGCTACTGTGTCCCCGTCGGATGGATGCTGAGCGCCGGAGGCGTACCGGTTCCTCCTGTCCCTCTAGGTGTGGCGCGCCGGATGGCCATCACGAACCACTACTACTTCGAGCTCACGGCGGAGCAGCGGAGGAATCCCAGATGGCATCCCGATTATTTCCCTACTTGGGAAGCCTTCTTCGGGGATCGGAGTGAGAGGGCGCTCGCCAGGCATGAGGAGGACGGCCCACCTCCTCCGAACTTCAACGAGGTCGGACGTCGGCTATGGTGGCGTGGTCGGACTCTCCAGAGCGTCATGGCCTACGACACTGCCGCCGACTCTAACCCCCGTCTGCGCTACCCTCAAGTCCAGCCCACGCGTACTCATCCTTCGAGGTTCAATTTCGGTGACCCCGACGACGACAGCGACGACGGCGACGGCGAGTACGACGACTACAGTGGCGAGTATTACAGGTGTAGGCAGGAGCATGACTGAATCACTCCAACATTCCGAAACAAGTTCGGACGATTGTGACTTAATCTGGCCATGTATCTTAATTTTCAGTTCTTTTATGTATCTTAATTTTCAATCGTGCTTTATGTAACTTACTGTTAGTTGCATTCTCTATTTTAATTCCAGTTCTATCTCATTCACAAAATGACCTATCTCACTCGAGGTTTCTTGCTTTCGGGTCAAATGACCAATGTTATGGCTAGAATCAAGGCATAGTTTGTGATAATGTGGCCATATTGTGCATACATGTGCATCATGGCATGGCAAAGAATGTTGCAAGAGGAAGTTTTCCTTTTTGTCGCACCAAAAAGGCATTTTCCATTTTCCGAGCATAAAAAACGGACAGTTTTGTGAAGCAACCACCAAATGGCTAATTCAAAAAACCACCACCACATTTTACAAAAATAATAGACCACCTTATATGGACAATGTACCAACAGAGGGATCTGAAACCTTTCCGTCCACCTCTGGTGAAAAAGACAAACTCCTGCCGAATCGGTAGGAAGTGGGTCACATATGAACTACAGGTACATGATACGATGCTCATGATTTTTTACAAAAATCATTTTTAGGTTCATAATATGCTATTTTATCAAAAATCCAATGCAAGTTGAGCGAGGCTTGGCCCCGAGCTAAGAATCTTCATGCCCGTTGTTCGACAAAGTTTGACGATAGTTTAAAACGGGGATAAAAAAATAAAAAAGATCGAAACAGTGCGAAACCTTCTCGTGGTGTTATATTATGTGACATAGTTAGAAGGAAAAATATCAAACTTGGTATATTGATTATGTTAAAAAAACCTTCACAAAATGACCTATCTCATTCAAGGTTTCTTGGCTTTCGGGTCAAATGACCAATGTTATGGCTAGAATCAAGGCATAGTTTGTGATAATGTAGCCATATTGTGCATACATGTGCATCATGGCATGAAAAACAATGTTGCAAGAGGAAGTTTTCCTTTTTGTCACACCAAAAAGGCATTTTCCATTTTCCGAGCATAAAAAACTGACGGTTTTGTGAAGCAACCACCAAATGGCTAATTCAAAAAACCACCACCACATTTTACAAAAATACTAGACCACCTTATATGGACAATGTACCAAAAGGGGGATCTGAAACCTTTCCGTCCACCTCTGGTGAAAAAGACAAATTCCTGCTGAATCGGTAGGAAGTGGGTCAGATATGAACTACAGGTACATGATACGATGCTCATGATTTTTTACAAAAATCATTTTTAGGTTCATAATATGCTATTTTATCAAAAATCCAATGCAAGTTGAGTGAGTCTTGGCCCCGAGCTAAGAATATTCATGCCCGTTGTTCGACAGAGTTTGCTGATAGTTTAAAACGGGGATAAAAAAATAAAAATAGATCGAAACAGTGCGATACCTTTGCGTTGTGTTGTATTATGTGACATAGTTAGAAGGAAAAATAGCAAACTTGGTATATTGATTATGTCTCAAAAAAAAACCTTCACAAAATGACCTATCTCATTCGAGGTTTCTTGTCTTTCGGGTCAAATGACCAATGTTATGGCTAGAATCAAGGCATAGTTTGTGATAATGTGGCCATATTGTGCATACATGTGCATCATGGCATGGCAAACAATGTTGTAAGAGGAAGTTTTCCTTTTTGTCGCACCCAAAAGGCATTTTCCATTTTCCGAGCATAAAAAACGGACGGTTTAGTGAAGCAACCACCAAATGGCCAATTCAAAAAATCACCACCACATTTTACAAAAATAATAGACCACCTTATATGGACAATGTACCAACAGGGGAATCGAAACCTTTCCGTCCACCTCTGGTGAAAAAGACAAATTCTTGCCGAATCGGTAGGAAGTGGGTCAGATATGAACTACAGGTACATGATACGATGCTCATGATTTTTTACAAAAATCATTTTTAGGTTCACAATATGCTATTTTATCAAAAACCCAATGCAAGTTGAGCGAGGTTTTGTCAGATTCCAAAGTATACAAAAGATGCGGCATTTAAATATCCAAACAATTCAAAAATGTTAATACAAAATAAAATATGATTTGCTCTAATAAAATAGGGTTAGATTTCTTTTTAGATGCTTAATATTTCTTATGTTCAAAGTTTTAGGGTTTGTCTATTTTATTTTTGTTTGAATTGAATAATAAAAATTTATATGTAAGTGTTTTAATCATTTTGAAAATTTTCATCTAAAGTAAATATAAAATGTTTTTACATGAATGGATAGATATTATTTTTATAAAATTATGATATATTATTCATATTTTTCTGAGTTGAAATGAAAAATATATGAATTTTCTAAATTCATATCCTATTTTTTGAATTAAAAATGCCCCCACCCCTTTAATGCATGAAATAAATGCCTCCCCCCTTTAACACCAGTTCCAGCCACGAACCGGTGTTAAAGGGGGGGCCCACTTATTTCGTTTCGCGCGCGCACACCCCCCTTTAACACTGGTTCGTGGCTGGAACCGGTGTTAAAGGGGAGGGGGTACGGGCGCGAAACGAATCCCCCCTTTAATACCGGTTCCAGCCACGAACCGGTGTTAATGGGGGGGGGGATTTATAACGCGCGCCACTTCCTCCTCCCCCTAGCCAGATCAAGCACGCACAGCAGAGAGGAAGAAAAGCAGAGGCGACGCCGCAGCGCCGTCCCAACCCCGTCTCGCCGTCGCCGGGCTGCCGCGCCGTCCCTGCCCCATCTCGCTGTCGCCGGGACTGCCGCGTCGTCCCCACCCCGTCTCGCCGTCGCCCCTCCGCCGTCGATCCCCACCCCGCCGTACCGGCCCGCGTGATGCCGCCCCTCCGCCGCCCCATCCCGGCCGCGCGCGTCGCCCACCCGCACGCCGCACCGCCCAGCAGCGCCACACCACCCACGCCGCCTGCAGGTGAGCATGCCCGCCGCCGGTTTTTGTTAGTATAGTGTTAGTGTTTTTTGGTTAGTGGTTAATTAGTTAGTGTTATATGTATGTATATGTATGTGTATGTGTATTTGTTAGTGATTGGTTAGTGTATGCGTATTTGTATATGTATGTGTATATGTATATTTTTTGTATGATATATATATATATGTATGTGTATATATGTATATATTTTTTGTATGTGTATATATGTATGTATGTGTATATATGCATCATTGACCGATTACTTTTCCAATGCCGTGGACCCTGACCTCCTCTACCCTCGCCGAGTCGCCCATTTTAGGAGCCCACGTCGCGATGGTTTGAACGCACACCCTCACGCATCCCGGCCCCGCTCTCGACCTAGCGCCGCCAGCCGCCGCCCTAGTACACCTCTCGTTGTCAATATAGCATTAGGGTTTCTCCGAATCCGGGGTTTTTCCGAATGTATCCTTTCATATGAATCCGGGGTTTCTCCGAATTAGGGTTTAGAATGACCAAGCATGTATTACGGTTACATTTCAATACTTTTAACCTGTCATTTCATCATCCTTTGGCCTCGCCGAGTCGCCCATTTTAGGTAGCCCACGTCGTGCTGGTTCGAACGCACACCCCCACGCATCCCAGCCCCGCTCTCGCCCTAGCGCCGCCAGCCGCTGCCCTAGTACACCTCTCGTTGTCAATATAGCATTAGGGTTTCCCCGAATCCGGGGTTTTTCCAATGTATCCTCTCATATGAATCCGGGGTTTCTCCGAATTCGGGTTTGGAATGACCAAGCATGTATTAGGGTTACATTTCAATACTTTTAACCTGTCATATCATCATATTTGCTTGAGCATTTCAATAGATGTATTACTGATATTTGTGTGATCATATTATTGTTTTACAAACTATGGATCCACTCAGTAGAAACCTTGAAGATGAAGAAATAATGGAGAACATGATCCACGAGGACACCTCACAATATCTGAACTTGGAGGGACATGATGACAACTCAAGTAGTCATGGAGAAGATGACGACTCCGGTGAACGCACTTTAGTCATTACAAAGTCTGTCGTGGTATATGCATGGATTAAGCCTCTGCTGACTTGCACCGATTGATTTGTATATATGTAAATGTATTAATTAACGCTTCTTTCTTCTTTTAGCCCTCTGGATCGACCAACCAGCAACAATCTTCTTCTACGAAAAAGAGCAAGAGAGGCGCGAGCCATCGGTTGAAAGATCGTGCAAAGTTCACGATCGAAGCAGTCCGTGTTGATGGCAGGCCGATGGAGCCCAAGAAGGCCGCAGACAAATTTGTACGCCAGCCTGGAGTTCTTGTTAGGGACCAAATCCCAATCATAATTGAAAACTGGAATAAGCCAAAGAAGGGCGACGGTACCTTTGTCGATGAAAGATCCAAAGAAACGCTTTGGAATTCGCTATTGGTAAATTTCACCCTTCCGCCAGAGGAGGATGAAAACAAACCGGTTATAAAGGAAAAGGTCAAAGAGTGGACTCTAAAGAAGGTGGCTGCCGCTTTCCGCAACTTGAAGACAAAATTGAACAAATTTGTCAAAGCTCGCGAGACTCCAGATTTCGAAGACACATATTATGGAAGATAAGACCTCACTGGCCCGAATTTGTGGCATACAAGGAAGGTGCTATAGCTACAAAGAGGTCAGAAACCAATACGCTAAATTCCCAGAAGAAGGAATATCACCAGAGGACGGGGTCAGGTGGCTACATATCTTAAAGGCCTAAGTGGGAGGAAGCTGAGAAGGCCCTGCGCGCTAGAGGGATCACACCCCAGACACATGGGTGGGACCTACGTGCAAAGATTTGGTTCTACGTAATCGGGGCAAGGTGGGACCCAAAAACAGGATTGTGTATCATCCCAACCCTCCTTGCCAAACCCGTCACTGAACTCATCACGGCATACGAGGAAACAGCCGCCAGGACCTTCCATCCCGACAGAGAGAATGACAAGCTCACACGCGCCATCGGTAAAAAAGAACACCCTGGACATGCACGAGGCACAGGGGGTATGACGTGGAAGGATGGGTTTGCCGAGTGGGGCGACTCTTACAGATGGCGCGACAGAAAAGAAAAAGAACGTACAGAGCGGATGACACAGATAGAACATGCACTTGTGGCGTTGTAGGCGCAAGTGAATGCACAAAACAGCCAGCAAGCTACCAGCCCATCTCAGCGGCACGAAGAGCCTGCATTGGAAGCTGCCGGCGGCCCAGACTCTGCGCGGAAAAGCAGCATGGCTTCCACGGAGAACGTGCAGCCCACGCTTGAAATGGCGGGTCCTCGATACCCCGTGGATGAGATCACGGAGAGCGAACATGATGAGCTGCATGTGAGATTAATGGGCTTATCCATTAAGGTGGCTGTCGGCTATGCCTTACCTCCTGTAGCTGGTGGAACTTACCACTGCCGACCGATTCCAGATGGCTATGCTATTGTCGAGGTTGACGAGGTTGTGAAGGAATATGAGAAAGCACAGCTTGACCATGCTATAGGTGAAGGGGGAACTCAACTCAAATTTGTAGTGGAAACAACCATTCTTTGGAAAAAGGAACACATCGTGCTTCCAAATTGGAGGCCACTAGCAGCCCTGCCGTCTCCGCAGCATCAGCAGTCTGAGCCACCTTAGCCGTCTCCAAGTCATCAGAATACTCCCCTGTCGTCTCTGACGCTTCAGCCATCTCCTGCGCGGCAGCCATCTCCAGCGCTTCAGCCATCTCCTGCGCGGCAGCCATCTCCGGCGTGCCAGCCATCTCCGGCGTGCCAGCCATCTCCTCAGGGTAAGCGGAAGAGCACTACCACGAAGAGCATCACTAGCACTGCCATGAAGAAATCCGCAGGAAACCGTACGCCAAAGAGTTCAAGAAACTACGTCCCGCAGCCTTCTGCAAAGCCATTGCCGGTTTTACCGTGGAATCGCAGCGACGAGGAGACCAATAGGATCTCGGAATAAGAGGTCAAGAAATTCTTTGCACCTAGACGGGCCGAGCCAAAGGAGAAAATAGATCCGGCGTTGGTGGAGAAGCTTTACGATAATCTTTTGAAACCTGAAACCCCACTTGTGCCGGACTACGAGCGCCAGATTTTGAAGGGGGGTGCAAGGCGCCGTAGGGAGACTGAAAGTAGCAGTCGTGCGGCACCCCAGAAAACAGGTTCCATGCTCGGAGATCAGGAAAACCTTCAAGGACGGCGTTAAGCGCCAGGACATCTCTGAGAAGAGAGCTATTGACGCCTTCAAGGACGGCGTTAAGCGCCAGGACTTCAAAGAAGAACTTGGGCGTGTCAAGCCCAAGACACTTGACCACCTCATGGACATCGCCAACAGGTGGGCCAATGACGAGGACTTCGTCCACCGAGCGCACTCGGAAGAAGAGGACGACTACGGCCGGCGACGTGAACGCCGTAGCAAGAGAAGATCGTGCGTCTACGAAGTTCACGATGGACCCGACATGGTCGCGGCTGGCTACGCCGACCGTCGCAGCGACGACAACCACAACAATAACGGATACCGCGGAAGCAACTTCCACGACGGAGGACGCCCAACACAGTCGTGGCAGCGCCGCGGCCGCGACGACAGACCGTCAGCATACGAAAAGCTGTCGGGTCCATGCACCATCCACTTCTACATCGACAAGCAGGATGGCAAGAAGAAGGCGAGCCACATGCTCAAGTACTGCCGCGAGTTCCAGAAACTCAGCGAAAGCATGGCTCAGATGAGGCAGCAAGCCCCGAACCCTGGATACGGGAACGCACCCGCACCAGGCGAGATCGCACATGGAGCCCCTCCACCACCACCTGCGGGAGGCCCGAACCACCCAGTCGCACCCACACAAAATAACGGTGGGCACGGGTATCCCCCGCCGAAAGGAGCGCTGATGATCCAAAAAGGGCGCCCCACGAATGGGGTGCAGAAGAAAATCACCCGTCAGATCAATCTGGCCATGACAGCACCGCCCGCCATCCCTGAGTACCTCAGCGGATCAGAGTCCTGCATCACGTTGAGCCGTTCGGATCACCCTTGTCAGGTCCCTCGCCCAGGTCATGCTGCCCTGGTGCTGGAGGCGCAGATCGGAGGTTTCGAGATGAGTCGCGTCTTCATGGACGGCGGCAGCGGCATCAACCTGATGTTCGCAAGCACTCTAGCAGCAATGCGGATCTTGCTGTGCAGCCTGGAACAGTCAGACACAACGTTCCATGGCATCGTTCTAGGAAAGGGCATATTCCCCCTGGGAAAGATATGGCTCGACGTCATCTTCGGCAAGCCGGACAACTTTTGATGCGAGCGGCTCGAGTTCGAAGTGGTGGACTGGCCATCACAATACCACACCATCCTCGGGCGTGTAGCATTCGCAAGATTCCTGGCAGTACCACACTACGCGTACCTGCTACTCAAGATGCCAGGACCCAGGGGCGTCATCACAGTCCACGAGAGCTTCACCCGATCGGACCACTGCGACAGGGACTTGAACAGAATCTCCCAGTCATTCGGCATGCAAGAGGAGCTCGTAAGGCTCCGCGAGGTGACGGACAATGGGGCACCCCCAGTCTCACGACAAAACGCACCAGATATGTCCTTCGACTCCACCGTCAACACAAAGAAGGTGCAGGTCCACCCGACGGATGCCTCCAAGACGGCTCTGATCACCAACGATCTCAGCCCCGCATAGGAAAGCACGCTCGTCGAATTCCTTCGTGAGCGCTGGGAAATCTTCGCCTGGTGTTCTGCGGACATGCCAAGAGTTCCCAGGGAATTCGCCGAGCACGCACTCAACGTCTTTCCAGACGCCAAGCCCTTCAAACAGTCCATCCGACGACTATCCGAACCCCGAGCCGAAGCCATAGGAGTTGAAGTCAACAGGCTACTCGCTGCAAATTTCATCAGGGAGATTAAGGAAAGCGAGTGGCTCGCTAATACAGTAATGGTACCCAAAAAGGACACGGACATCCTGCGGATGTGCGTGGACTTCACGTCGTTGAACAAGCACTGCCCGAAGGACCACTTCCCTCTCCCTCGGATCGATCGGATCATCGATTCGACTGCAGGATGCGAGAAGCTCTCTTCCTCGACACCTACTCAGGCTACAACCAGATTTGACTAAAGGTCGAAGATCAGGAGAAAACGGTGTTCATCACGCCGTTCGGAGTGTTCTGCTACAACACAATGCCCTTCGGGATAAAGAACGCGGGCGCCACGTACCAGCGGTGCATGCAGGCATGCCTGAAGGACCAGATCCGTCGCAATATCCAAGTCTATGTCGACGACATAGTCATCAAAACCAGGGAGGCAAGAACACTCATCAACGATCTCCGCGAGACGTTCGATAATCTCGACCGCTACAGGACCAAGCTTAACCCTGAAAAGTGTGCCTTCGGCGTCCCATCTGGCTAGCTGCTTGGCTACTTCATATCCCAGCGAGGTATCGAGGCGAACCCAAAGAAAATCCGGGCCATCATGGCCATGGAGAAGCCGAAGAACCTCAAGGGTGTCCAGCAGCTTGCAGGACGAATCGCGGCATTGAGCAGATTCATCAGCCGCATGGGCGAGAAAGCTCTGCCATTCTACCAGCTGCTACGCAAGGTAGACAAATTCGAGTGGACGCCTGAGGCGGATGATGCATTCGAAGATCTAAAGCGGCTGCTCTCTACCTCGCCCATCTTGGTTACGCCAAAGGAGTGCGAGCCTCTACTGCTGTACATAGCAGCTACACACCAGGTGGTGAGCACTGTACTGGTAGTCGAGTGACCCGAAGAGGGAAAGACCCATGGGGTCCAACGCCCAATCTACTACCACAGCAAGGTATTGACGCCAACAAAGCAGAGGTACCCTCACTACCAAAAACTCGCCTACGGCGTGTTCATGACGGCTCGTCGGATGAGCCACTACTTCCAGGAGCACCCGGTGATGGTCGTCAACGAGGCACCCCTGAACAACATCCTGAACAATCTGGAGGCCACAGGACGCGTGGCCCTGTGGGGCATCGAGCTGTCACCTCTAGACATCATCTATGAGAAACGCCACGCGATCAAGACTCAAGTCCTCCCGGACTTCCTTGTGCACTGGATGGAGCTGCAGCTGCCAGACACCCTAGACATGACACAGTCATGGACGATGCACTTCAACGGCTCCAAGCGTGAAGCCGGAGCAGGAGCCGGGGTCATACTGACCTCCCCGCAGGGCGATAAGATGAAGTACGTCCTCCGGATGAAATTTCAAGCTTCCAACAACGAAGCAGAATACGAGGCCCTCATCCATGGCATGAGGATGGCAAAGATCTACAGCGCAACGCGCTTGGTCATCTACGGTGACTCCAACCTCATCGTCCAGCAAACGATGAACGAGTGCGACGCGCACGCTGCAAACATGATCGCGTACCGCGCACTCTATAACGCACTCGAATGAGGCTTCGACGGCTGTGAGCTTCGGCATGTTGGCAGAGAAAGCAACAAAGAAGCCGATAGACTCGCCAACATCGGCTCCACCTGCGCACGGGTGCCACCAGGTGTGTTCCTCGAACAGATATGCATACCATCCATCAAGCGGAAATTCCCCAAGGGATCACCCGAAGAAGCAGAACACTCGGGGGCTGCGCTACCGGACGGTCAGGAAGGACCCGAAAAGCTGGACACAGAGGTTGCTGTGGTCAACCTGATGAAGGTCATGGCAGTCAAGGAAACTTGGACACGGCCATACGTCCGGTACTTGATAGACGGAGAACTGCCTGATAGCCCGACAGATGCCCGACGCATATCTCGCCGGTCCAAAGCCTTCACCATCATCAATGGCGAGCTATACAAGCGCAGCATTTCGGGTGTACTACAAAGGTGCGTCACCATCGGCGACGGAAAAACCATCCTCCAAGACATCCACGAGGGCATCTGCGGCCATCATGCAGGCAGCCGCTCCCTTGTCGCCAAAGCTCTACGAGCTGGATTCTACTAGCCAACGGCCATGAACGACGCCAAGGACATCGTCCGAAGATGCACTGGGTGCCAAAGGTTCGCCGACAAGCCACACGCACCCGGGTCAGAGCTCAGGCCCATACCCTTGTCCTGGCCCTTCGCCCAATGGGGCCTCGACATCATCGGCAAGCTGCCAAGGTCTTCGAAAGGAGGACACGTCTACCTCCTGGTCGCAGTCGACAAATTCACCAAGTGGATTGAGGCCATGCCGTCACTAACCAAAAGGGCAAAACTGCCGTCAAGTTCTTTGAATCCATTGTCTACAGGTTCGGCGTGCCGCATAGCATCATCACCGACAATGGATCGAACTTCATCTCCAAAGAATTCCAGGACTTCTGCGAAGGCCTCGGAATCAATATCACATACGCCTCAGTGGCGCACCCGCAAACGAATGGGAAGGTGGAGAAGGCCAACGGCCTCATCGGCGCTGGCATCAAGAAGCGCCTCATGAGCCCACTCGAGCGACTCGCCAGAGCATGGACGAAAGAGTTGCCCTCTATCCTATGTAGCCTGCGTACAACGCCAAACAACTCAACCGGCTACACGCCGTTCTTCATGGTGCATGGAGTCTTAGCCGTGCTACCAGCAGAGGTACCCCACAAGGCCCCACGGGTCGTCGCTTATAGCGAAGCCGAATCCACGGCTGCACTCGAAGGCGCCATCGACACACTCGACGAAGCGCGAGACATAGCAGCAGCTCGATCATCGGTGTACCAACAGAGTCTTCGCAACTACCACAGCCGACGGCTGCGCCCAAGGTCCTTCGTCGAAGGAGACCTAGTCTTGCGACTCAAGCAAGAGCAACCGAAGAAATTCGAGTCACCATGAGAAGGACCCTACATCGTGACTGAAGTCATCCCAGGTGGCGCCTATCGCCTCAAACACGTGGAGTCTGGAGTCACATACTCCAACCCATGGAACGTCGCACAGCTGCGACGGTTCTACCCCTAGCTACCTCCCTCTTTTACTTTCAATAAGGCTATTCAGCCAAGGCTACTCAGCCGAACAATGTACCTCCTCCATTACGAAATGAATAAAGCTAAGTGTCTCGCCCCAAAATTTTGTTTATTATTCGCATTTTACTCCATGCTACAAACGTACTCGGGGGCTCCCCCCACCTCACGACTTCGTCGATTGAGGATAACACGTGTACACCTGAGTAGCTGACCACGTTAGGCTAACGAAAAGTACACGTATACAAACAGAGCACTACGTGCTAAAACAACAACCAAACCTTTACAATAAAGGGCAAAACACGCCCAGTCAAATATATACAAATTTTACATCTATCTTTTTATAGGTACTACCTATTCTGAAGAATAACCTGAGCACGCTGCTCAAACAGATCTACGATCTGTTCGGCATACTGCCTTACATCGGCATCATGCGGACGCATATCCCACTCGCCACCATCTGGCCGAAGAGGCGGCCCAGCCGCCACAACAGATAGATCTAAATCAGGACGATGTAACCACACAAGGGAGAGCGTGGCCTTCACCCCTGCGACGAGCTGATGCCGTACCAGTTACCTGACATGATGCACATTCCGAAACTTCGACAGCAGACCAGAGAGAGTCGACAGTGCATCATCCAGCGGAAACATTACATGCAGAACCGACGCGAGCGAATACTTCACCTGACGAAGCACCCGTGATACCTGATGGACGCGATCTTGCATCGTCGCAAGGACCATGGCACGATCACGGTCCATCCAGAAGAACTCGCCGGCCTCCATGTCCTGCTGAGACAAGCAGTTGATCCGAACAACAACACGCTCCTTCTCCTCCCTTGGAGCAATGTTAGCACCTGTAATACTTGCAAAAGGGTAAGATGAAAGGCCAACAGGCGCATCCGAAGTAACAAACAACAGCTTGAAAAACTCACACTAAAGCTGTTCGGACAAACGAAGCAGCTCCGCCATCAAGTACTCCTCTCTGGCAGCGCCTCGATCCGCTTTGGATTTCCAAACATCAGCGTGGCCATGCACCCCAAGCAACTCCTTCTCGAGGCTACGGACACGGTCTTGAAGAAACACAAGCTGCGACGCACCATCCAGGGATGGCCGCAGCTGCGCCGCAGACGAAGTGTCAACGGGATCATCACCCGAAGGACCCTAGAATAATAGAAGACAAAGAAATGAACAAGCAGATGAAGGAGCACATAACTCAGAAAATTCAGTATGTGCAGCAAAAGCCACTACGTGGCACAAGGATCATTCATCAAAATAATTACAACAAAAGAAGCTAAAACTATCCTACAACTACAACGCCTACAAAGCTGCACCCTTAGTAGCCTCGGAGCCGGACCGCCTCGCCTTGGCTTCCCCCTGCTGCCTTAGCGCGTACTCGACCAGCAGATCAATCAACTTCGGCCCGTAACGCTTATAGCGAGCAGCATAGGTGGCGAAGGCTACCTCGGATCCATCAGCAGCCGTCGGCATACGGGAGGTGACCTAAGGAAGGTTCAGCTCCGCTCCAGCCGCCAAGGCCATTGCCAGCCCGACGGACGCGCCGATGCCTTCCTGCTTGCGCTTGTACGCCGCAGGCGCTTCGGCTGACAGCGCCTCCGCCAAGGCATCGACATCTTCGAGAGCCACGCCCTTGGGGACAAGCTCCTTGTAGAAACGCCCGAGGACCACCTTGGCCTTGGCAAGCGAGCTGACGACGGTACCGCAGCGGTCTTCGACCGCTGCAGCAGTATCATCCAAAGCACTCCTGTGCTCTAGAGCACCGTGATCAAACTTGATGCCCGCGGCATCTAAAGCAACAAAGGAAGCAGCATGAATAAAAGCACTGCAAAAGAAAGACAAGGAAGTCAAAAATTGGAAGACGGAGACACTCACCCAAAACAGCCTTGGCAGCCGCCATAAGCTTGCCGGCCACCTCTCTCTCGCGTGAAGCCGTGGCGGTGGCGAGCTGCTCCTCGCGGTCCGTAGCCTCCTGCTGCAGGCGCTCCTTAGCCTCGGCCGCGTTGGCCAGCTCCAGCTCAAGGCGCTCCCTTGCACCAACGGCGACCTCAGCCTTTTTCTCCGCTTGACCAAGGCTCTTTTTGAGAGAATCAACCTCACGAAGAGAGGCGTTGTGGTCCTCTGCAGTCAGCAACAAACCTATCGGGTCGAAGGACAAAAATACAAGAAGAAGCAAAAGACCAAGTCGTAAACATACCTTGAAGCTGTTTGAGGCTGGCCTCCAGCGCAAGGTGCTGCTACACCAGTTGGTTGGCACCTTGCACAAAAGGATGAAGAAAGAACAACCGATCAAAAGAGCGGCTCGGTGGCTACGCCCAAAATAACGAGCAACAACAAGGAACACATGCGAAACACGCTCGGGGGCTCCCCCCGAGACTCGAAGGAAAAATGAACAACAAGATACCCTACAGATGCTCGGGGGATCCCCCCGAGATGGGAAGAAAAGAATGATCAGCAGATCATCCGAAAAGGCTCGGGGGCTCCCCCTGCGGCAGAAAGCAAAAATTACTTACATGGTTAGACGGCGACTCCGAAGGTCCGCTCGCAGTCTTCTGAGGGACAACCACCTGAGCCTCCTGTGGAGAAGGGTTCGGGGCAGCGCCCTCAGAAGTGGCCACCATCTGAGGAGGAGGAGGTACAACCTTCGACTCCCCCATCATCTCCCGAGCACCATCACTGGAGGAGCCGTCGGAGGAACTGCTACACAAGAAATATCAGCAAAGCTCAAAACAGACAGACAAGAGAAAGCAAAAAACGGGCTGAAGAAACTTATGAGTCGAGATCGCTCAAGTCGAAGACAGGAGGGGTTTTCCTGCCCTTCTTCTCCTCTTTCTTATCTTCCTTCTTCTCTTCCTTCTTCCGCTTCGCCGGCAGGTGCGGTGCCACATCGCGCACGGGGATGGCAAGAATGGGAGAAGAAGAGCCCCCAAGATCTTCACTGTGACGTTCAAGGCACAACGGATTCCTCGGCGTCGGCGGAGTCGAAACATCTGACGACTCGCTAGAGCTCCGTGTCCGCTTGCGAGTGTGATCCTCGCTCAACTCGTTGGCCTCTTCAGCCGGAGATCGGGCCGATGGCAGCTCGGACATGGAGTCCACCACCTCATTATCCGGAGCATCCAGGAATACTTCGGGCAATGGAGGCGACATGCCGGACACCCTGAACTCCTGCACAAAAGAAGCAAATTTGTCAGCAGACAAATAAATACAAGTAAAACACAGTCGAAAATAGCACCACGCGGACGTCCCAGATCTACACCTGCGGAACTAGACAAGAAGCGGAGAACGGAGAAGTCAGCGACTTCCCCGGGATATCCTCTCCAGCCTTGAACTTCAGCAGTGGACGAAGGACCCCATCGAGATCTCCCTTGGAGAATTCCTCAGCCGAAACCCTAGTCGGATCACGACGACCAGCATAAAGGAACATCGGGTGCGCCCTAGCCTGGAGCGGCTGCACCCGATGTTTGAGAAAAGTGCGGATGATATCCACACCGTTAACCTCTTTATCCGGAGTCAATTGAAGATCCTCCACTGATGATAAAGAGTTTTTATGTCCGCTACCTCGCCATCCAAGATCTGGTTCTTCCAAGACCTATTCGGCTCGATCTTTTGGGAGGGGTCAAAAGGAGCAAGACCAAAATCCTGCCCAGACACCGTGGAGTCGCGGATGTAAAACCATTGCCTCCGCTAGTACTGTACAGATTCAGACATGGAAAAGGAGAAGAAAAGAAGATTGGATCGAAGGGAAATGATGCAACCCCCAATGGGATAGACACCATCAGAACCAGATTGCCTCTTCAGGGAATAGAGCTTCCGGAAGAGGCCAAAGTGCGGCTCGATACCGAGCCAACACTCGCCGAAAGTGATGAAACAAGCAACGTGAAGAAGAGAGTTAGGGGAAAGATGATGCAACTGGATGCCGTAAAGGAAAAGCAGTCCACGAAGGAAATCGTGGACTGGGAAAGAAAAGCCCCGAAGAACCAATGCGAGGAACATAACCCGAAACCCAGCGGGGGGACGGGGAATTACCTTATTGCCAGGGAGTTTGACAGCCTCCCTATTCTGCGGGATCAAGCCCCGCTCACGAAGCTTGCGGAGATCACTCTCCCGCGTCTCCGATCGCCGCCAGCCACCGTCGGTGACACGGGCAGCGGTAGAACCTTTCTTGCCACCAGCAGCGCTGGTGCCAACCGCAGAAGAGGACTTCTTAGGTTTCCCCATTGCGGTGCGGCGGCGCCGGCGGCGAGAACGTAGGATCAAAGAAGGAAATGTTCGAGGATATTCCAGCGTGCAACAAGAAAGCTTAGAGAAGATTGGAGCAGTAAAACAAGAATGGCTGCGGTGAAAACAGATTAATTTTCCCCAATGATTATAAGGATGAAGACGATGCACGACGACCGTCCATCGAGAAGTCCTAGCGCCAACTGCAAGATCTGACCGTCCACGTGTCAGCATAGCAGCGAACCGTCGCTCACACATCGTCCACTACGCGCGGAAATCGAGGCGACGCCGTAATTATCTCCACGCCGCGCATGACCGATCAATTGAAGGTCAGAAGGTGGGACCCATGTTCGTCCAGTCACATCATCTCTGGCGCAGCAGACGCTTGAGGTCACTGATCGTTAGCACTGACGTCATCAAATGCTATACTAGCAACAGCTACAATTCTTTGGCTACACAGCTAAGAGTACTCACTCGAATCTACGATTCGACTAACTACTCGGGGGCTACTCCTATCAGGAGCGCTGGACGCGCACCCGAAAAGTGAACAAAACGTTACATCACTGAATTATTTCTTCGAGTCCTACATCGAGTCTACGACTCCACTACGGACTCGGGGGCTACTCCCATAGGGAGAAGGGATTCAAGCATCCGAAAAAATTGTGTCCTACGGACCTGAAGCTGAACAACGGATGAATTAATGTCTCTGCTCGAGTCTACGACTCGAACAGACACTCGGGGGCTACTCCCATAGGGAGCGCTGGTCGCGCACCCTATAAATTCTTCGACTGCGATCCTACAGATCAACATGCAGAACTTATTCGGCAACTCTGCCCCAATTAACGTTAAGTGAGAAACAATCTCCTTGGCCACCCGAAACACCTCCGCGGTGATAAAAATTCGGATGCTGTGTCTGCGACGCACACGACTGCGCTCTGCTAGTATGAATCCGTGCCAATAGGCGCGATGAAAAATCCCGACGAACGCGTTGGGTACATCATTTAAATTCACTGGAATTCCACTCCTGTAAGTCCTCCGCGGCCTGAGTCGAATTACGCCATCATATGTTCCGGGTTCGAGTCGAGGGACTCGCACCTGAAGAATATCGTGTTGTTTTGTCCTAAGACAGTTAACTGACCCCAATCCGTCGGGAGAGTCAGGCACACGCATCAACAATCCCTACACATTCTCTTGAAAGACAAAGTTGCACCCGAAGGATTGAAGAGTCTTCAGCCGAATCTACGATTCGACTGAACACTCGGGGGCTACCGACATGGTTATACCCCGCGGGTACACGATCTCAGCATACCTGGTCCTGCCCAAGGAAGGCCCACGTCAAATATACGCCGGCCCATGAAGACTTTCGGGTGGCCAAGGACCATGACGCCTTCGGATCCTTGGAGAGCAAGGCTAGAGTAGATAGGAAATTCAAAGGGGTAAACCCTAAAACCTGTAACCGACTCGATCTATGCCTTGGACCTTCCTATCTCTATATAAAGGCCAGGAGGGCACGACGAGGAGGCTGTCTTACAATCTCTCGCACACCACCGCATACACACCTCCATGCCAGATCGCATATGCGCACCCCTGTAACCTTCGATTCCGCCGTAATCAAGAGCAGACAAGCAGGAGTAGGGTTTTCCCTCCGGGGTCCTGAACCTGGGTAAACCTCGTGTCCCCGTGTTGCTTGTTTGCTAACCGTTCCGCGATCTCCAGCATCCCCATCTTCTCCAAAAACCAAGTCCATAACAATGGGCATTGACGAGATTAAACCTCGTCAGGAGCAGCAAGAGCTCATTGTTCATGAAACACTCGGTCACCTGGGAGACTAGAATACAAGAGCCCGTCGACTCTTTTGAGTTTTCTAAGGTTTAAATGAAATAAGTGTCTGGAGACATTTGTTTTCATGTCAGGTGTTATTTGTCTTAGTTTGATGGAAATCTACTCCTATGCTAAGTGTCTTTGTTTGGTCTATGTTGTTGTGTTTGCATGTATGGGCTAGCCGTCAGTGTTCAATGCTTATGTTAATATAATAACGCCAAAATATGCTGTAAATTCATGTTCAAGTTGAAAGAAAATATGTGCCACAGAATTCTCTCCCTCTTTTTTATTTTTTGGAGGAATTTTTTTTTAAAATAAATTTTTACTCTTTTCGATTTCAAGGATTTTGTAAGATCTAGAACAGCCTTTGATGATTGAATTCAGATGAAAAATTCCGAGACGATCGTTTTGATAGGTTAACGACATTTTTCCAACATCGTATGCAAAAGTTATGGCCGTTTTACCGTGTCATGACCTTCTTTTTTAAAATATATCGAAATTCATGTTTTTCAATTCCCCCTACAGCTATACCCTAAAATATAATTACATCTCAACATAATTTTTTTGAAGTTTTTTTTAATTTTATTTATTTTTTACAAAACTTAAAATGCCATAATCATCATTTTCTATGACGCATATAAACATATGCTGTGCCACAGAAAGTGGATCGCATATAGGTGTATGTGTCACATAAATGAAAAATATTATAACGCATATAGCTATATACACCACCGAAAATGGGTCATCCATACCTGGTGGTGGATCCCACCATATTTCTATAACACATGGTGGTTTATATATGTCACAGAATAATAAAACTTTTGTGGCGTTTTGCTGGCGTGCGCCACTGGATTTCTCCTGTAGAGCATGGACAGCCATCTACCTATAGTTGTTTTCCTCGCGGTGTTCAGGACGATATGGTGAGTACTCATTTTATTTCTAGCTTTTTGTCCTCTAAATCCGTACACCCCCTAAATAGACCAGCGTTGGCACTTATATTTTTTTTGCTGGTAGGCACTTATATATATTAATCAAATCTGTGGTGTCAAATAACTGGTAGTATTACACTAATATCTGCCACTTGACATCGGTGGCCAAAAAGAAAGAACTAAATTTGCCCTAACTATTCAACCCGGACTAAATTTAGCTAACTAATTATCCAACTAAGATAAACCAAATTCATTAGCACAAGTAAAGTCACCCTATTTAATTAATTAACATAGCTAAAAACATAAGGAAAACCACTAACAAAAACCTTATTTCCATGCTGTGAGATGTCACCTTTGTTGGCCTGGTAGAATTCTTGCAAAACTTTATAGATATGTAAATAACATGGATATATATTCAAGTTTGTTTCATTTTTTCATAATCCAAAATACAACTTTTGAATTTTTAAAATACTCAGATCACAGGGGCTTGGGAGCCAAAGCACCTCACTCAGGATTGTTTTCTATGAAAAAAAACTCCCGGGCCGCCAGATTCATGCGATTAAAAAAAGATTTAAAAGTGCCACCTCGGCATCTTAATGGCAACCGTGTTGGATTGATGAACGGACCAAATCTCCATTTCTTGACAAAGAATTTGCAACATTTTCTGAATATACACCCTTTGTCCCACAATAAGTTGCATACAAATATTTAGTCAAAGTCAAACTTTTTTGAAGTTTGACCATATACAAAAACAAACATATTAATCATTACACTAACTAATGCATACAAAACGAAAAGGGGTAGCTGCTACAAAAATTTCAATAAAGGGGCAGAGCTGAAAACTTTTGAAATCCAAAATGTGCTACATAAATTTTTCAATAAGTGTTTTACTCCGTTGAAATCCAAAATGGGCAGCTGGAATCGGCTTGGCGATTCTTGAATAATCTAGTCGATGTTCGATATTTAGTTTTGTCGGGTTAGAGAGTTTCTGTTTTGGTGAGGTCGTTACGTTTCTTCAAGTAAGTTCGAGTGAGCATATATTTCTTTGCTGCTCAGATCGCTCGCGATATATGTGCAATGCGAGCAGTCTCTACTAGGATCATTGTGGGGCGTGTCCGAGACGTGGGATGGGATGGCAGCATGCCTGTGTTTGATTCAGAATATACCGTCGGGATCGGGAGCATGGTGGCACCTTTCTGAGCATCTGATTCAAAACCCGATTGAGGCGCTATTCGATGATCTTCACTAGTAGAAAACAGGTCTTTCGTCCAGGCCATTAGCACTAGTGAAACGGGGTCTTTGGTTGAGCCTGAAAATGGGATTTAACACCGGTTCTTCTTCAAACCGGTGTTAAAGGGGGGGAGGCGTACCAGCGTGGCCCGTGCAGCAAAAAGGAGCCCCCCTTTTAACACCGGTTCGTGCCCCTGCACCAGTGGCCCGCGCAGCCCCCCCTTTAACACCGGTTTGTGGCTTGAACCGGTGTTAAAGGGGGGGCTATATAACACAGCACAGCCCACATCCCTCTCTTTCATTTTTTCACTCTCTCATTTTGGAGCCTAGCAAGAGGGTGTGAGGTGTGCTAGTTTGTGTTTTTTTCCTATGCACAAGAGGTGTTCGGTGAAATGCTCGAGAGCTCAAAATAAGTTTTCTCGTTGCTCTTTCCTTCTCGGTCGAGGTCGGCAACTATCCTTTAATGTGTCATTGATGTACTATATATAAATGGTCATCTCCCTATTAATTTTTGATATATACTATATATTAATACAGATGAACCGGCAATGGATGTACGGTGACCGACGCACTTCCGAGTACATTACGGGCCTCCAAAATTTCATTGTTGTGGCTAATGCAAACCGTGGTCACAATGGTTTTATGTGCTGTCCGTGTGTTCACTGTCAGAACAAGAAAGACTACTCAAATACCAGAACCATTCACGCCCACGTGCTTCGATCCGGTTTCATGCCCAGCTATAATTGTTGGACCAAGCACGGAGAAAAAGGGGTTGTGATGGAAGACAACGAAGAAGAAGAGGATAATGACAACTATCATAATATGTATCCTGAATATGATGATACTGCAACGGGGGTAGATAATGAAGATCAAGAGGCAGCAGATGGGCCCGCTGATGAAAATCTTGTTCGGGCCATTACTAATGCAAAGGAAGAATGTGAAACTGAAAAGGAGAAGGAGAAGCTGGAGCAGATGTTAAAGGATCACAAAACATTGTTGTACCCAACTTGCGAAGATGGCCACAAAAAGCTAGGTACCACACTGGATTTGCTGCAATGGAAGGCAGAGAACGGTGTGACTGACAGCGCATTTTCAAAGTTGTTGGTAAAAATGAAGAATCTTCTTCCAAGAAATAATGAGTTGCCCGACAGTACATACCAAGCAAAGAAGGTTATCTGCCCTCTAGGATTAGACGTGCAGAAGATACATGCCTGCATTAATGACTGCATCCTCTACCGCGGTGAGAAGTACGAGAATTTGGATGCATGCCCGGTATGCACTGCACTGCGGTATAAGATCAGACGAGACGATCCTGGCGATGTTGAGGGCGAGGCCCCTAGGAAGAAGGTTCCTGCCAAGGTTATGTGGTATGCTCCTATAATACCACGGTTAAAACGTCTCTTCAGAAATAAAGAGCATGCCAAGTTGTTGCGATGGCACATGGAAGACCGTAAGAAAGACGCGATGTTGAGACACCCCACTGATGGGTCACAGTGGAGAAAAGTCAAGCGAGAGTACCCGGACTTCGCACGTGACGCAAGGAACTTAAGGTTTGGTCTAAGTACAGATGGCATGAATCCTTTTGGTGAGCAGAACTGTAGTCAAAGCACCTGTCCTGTGACTCTATGTATCTATAACCTTCCTCCTTGGTTGTGCACGAAGAGGAAGTTCATTATGATGTCAGTGCTCATCCAAGGCCCGAGGCAACCCGGCAATGACATTGATGTGTACCTAAGGCCATTAGTTGAAGAACTTTTACAGCTGTGGGCTAAACCAGGTGTGCGTATGTGGGATGAGTACAAAGGGGAGCCATTTGACCTATGAGCACTGCTTTTCGTAACCATCAATGATTGGCCTGCTCTTAGTAACATTTCAGGGCAGACAAACAAGGGATACAATGCATGCACACACTGTTTATATGAGACTGAAAGTGTATATTTGGATAAATGTAAGAAGGTTATGTACCAAGGGTATCGTCGATTTCTTCCGAACCTGCATCCAGTAAGAAAGAAAGGCAAGCATTTCAAACGTCTGGCAGAACCCCGGAGGAAGCCTGTCCTCTGTACCGGTGAGGAGGTATTTGGTATGGTCAAGGACCTAGAAGTAATCTTTGGAAAAAGGTCCTGGCAGTCTATCTGTTTCGAATGACGATGCCGGACACGCGCCCATGTGGAAGAAGCAATCTATATTTTGGGACCTACCCTATTGGAAAGTCGTAGAGGTCCGCTCTTCAATTGACGTGATGCACGTGACGAAGAATGTTTGCGTGAACCTGCTAGGCTTCCTAGGAGTGTATGGGAAGACAAAAGATACACCGGAAGTACGACATGACCAGCAACGTCTGAAAGACCCTAAAGAGCCTATGCATCGTGAGAACGATAAGGGTAAATGATGACAGTTAACTCCTGCTAGCTACGCTCTTACCAAAGCAGGAAGGAAATCTTTTTTGAATGCCTGAGCAGTATCAAGGTCCCGTCTGGCTTCTCGTCGAATATAAAGGGAATAATAAATATGGCAGAGAAAAATTTCCAAAACCTGAAGTCTCATGACTGCCACGTGATTATGACACAATTGCTTCTGATTGCATTGAGGGGGCTTCTACCTGAAAATGTTCGAGTACCCATTGTGAAGCTATGTGCATTCCTCAATGCAATATCTTAGAAGGTAATCGATCCAGAAAGCCTACCAGGGTTACAGACAGATGTGGCCCAATGTCTTTTTAGCTTTGAGTTGGTGTTCCCACCATCCTTCTTCAATATTATGACGCATCTCCTGGTTCACCTAGTAGAAGAGATTTCCATTCTCGGTCCTGTATTTCTAGAGAATATGCTCCCCTTTGAGAGGTACATGGGAGTCTTAAAGAAATATGTTCATAATCATGCTAGGCCAGAAGGAAGAATCTCCAAGGGCTATGTAACAGAGTAGTTCATTGAGTTCCGTGTTGATTTTATTCCTGACCTTAAGGCGATTGGTGTTCCAGAATCACGACATGAGGGGAGACTGCGTGGAAAAGGCACCTAGGATGTAAAGCAATGATATGTAGGGACGGGCATTCTCTCAATCAAGCACACTACACGGTTTTACAAAGATCTATCTTGGTTTCCCCGTATATCAATGAACACAAGAATTTAATACGCCTCGAACACCCGGGGCAGTCCGATGAATGGATTATAAGTGAACACATGGCGAGTTTTGGCGGCTGGCTACAAATACTTCTCACGAATAACACCACTGTTGGGGATCAGCTGTACTTGTTGGCCAGGACACCATCTTCGACTGTATGTACTTTCCAAGGGTACGAGATAAATGGGAATACATTTTACACGATAGGCCAAGATAAAAAGAGCACCAACCAAAATATTGGTGTCCGCTTCGATGCAGCAGAAGACAATGGGCAAAAGACCATGTATGATGGGTTCATAGAGGAGATCTGGGAACTTGACTATGGACCTAATTTTAAGGTCCCCTTGTTTCGATGCTAATGGGTCAAGCTAACATGGGGAGGGGTTGAGGTAGACAAGAAGTACGGAATGACAACAGTGGATCTCAACAATCTTATGAAGGTAGACAAGAACTTAGACGAACCAATCATCTTAGCCAATGATGTGGCTCAGGTTTTCTATGTTAAGGACATGTCTACCAAACCGAAAAAAGAAAAAATAAGCAAACAAATACATCAGACGATGAG
Source organism: Avena sativa (assembly GCA_916181665.1). Lineage (NCBI taxonomy): Eukaryota > Viridiplantae > Streptophyta > Magnoliopsida > Poales > Poaceae > Avena > Avena sativa. The sequence continues at coordinate 441,396,096 of OV702282.1, read as the reverse complement.
CCAAAGCATCATATAGTTCTTTCAGGGAAAAGAAACATCGTGGGAGTGGAGGACAAGACATAAATGTCAGAAGATTATAATAAGTTTGATGAAATTCCGCCCTTCAGAGTGAAGAATGACCCAACCATCCTGTTAAACGGTGCTGATACTCCATGGTTACGGCCGACGCGATCATAAGATTGACTATATGTATTAATTGAGCCATTTTTGGCACACATATGTATCTCAACATGGAAATCAATGTCATATTTCTTCTGTTAATAGTATATGTATTAAATGAGCCATTTTTCTTCCTGCCATTTCTTCCCGCCATTTTTCTTCCCGCCATTTTTTCCCGCCAGTTCTTCCCTCCAGCCATTTCTCACTATATATATGTAGGGTTGGCCTCCATTGTCATTGCACATCTCTAGACTCATATCTGCAACCTCATCACTCTTTCCCATGGCTTCCACCGTAGCACTAACCCCCAGGGAGGCGGAGGCGCTTTGCGCCTCGAACTACCCCTGCCCGCCAGGCTACTGTGTCCCCGTCGGCTGGATGCTGAGCGCCGGAGGCGTACCGGTTCCTCCTGTCCCTCTAGGTGTGGCGCGCCGGATGGCCATCATGAACCACTACTACTTCGAGCTCACGGCGGAGCAGCGGAGGAATCCCAGATGGCATCCCGATTATTTCCCTACTTGGGAAGCCTTCTTCGGGGATCGGCGTGAGAGGGCGCTCGCCAGGAATGAGGAGGACGTCCCACCTCCTCCGAACTTCAACGAGGTCGGTCGTGGGCTATGGTGGCGTGGTCGGACTCTCCAGAGCGTCATGGCCTACGACACTGCCGCCGACTCTAACCCTCGTCTGCGCTACCCTCAAGCCCAGCCCACGCGTACTCATCCTTCGAGGTTCAATTTCGGTGACCCCGACGACGACAGCGACGACGGCGGCGGCGAGTACGACGACTACAGTGGCGAGTATTACAGGTGTAGGCAGGAGCATGACTGAATCACTCCAACATTCCGAAACAAGTTCGGACGATTGTGACTTAATCTGGCCATGTATCTTAATTTTTAGTTCTTTTATGTATCTTAATTTTCAGTCGTGCTTTATGTAACTTACTGTTAGTTGCATTCTGTATTTTAATTCCAGTTCTATCTCATTCACAAAATGACCTATCTCACTCGAGGTTTCTTGCTTTCGGGTCAAATGACCAATGTTATGGCTAGAATCAAGGCATAGTTTGTGATAATGTGGCCATATTGTGCATACATGTGCATCATGGCATGGCAAAGAATGTTGCAAAAGGAAGTTTTCCTTTTTGTTGCACCAAAAAGGCATTTTCCATTTTCCGAGCATAAAAAACGGACAGTTCTGTGAAGCAACCACCAAATGGCTAATTCAAAAAACCACCACCACATTTTACAAAAATAATAGACCACCTTATATGGACAATGTACCAACAGAGGGATCTGAAACCTTTCCGTCCACCTCTGGTGAAAAAGACAAACTCCTGCCGAATCGGTAGGAAGTGGGTCAGATATGAACTACAGGTACATGATACGATGCTCATGATTTTTTACAAAAATCATTTTTAGGTTCATAATATGCTATTTTATCAAAAATCCAATGCAAGTTGAGCGAGGCTTGGCCCCGAGCTAAGAATCTTCATGCCCGTTGTTCGACAAAGTTTGACGATAGTTTAAAACGGGGATAAAAAAATAAAAAAGATCGAAACAGTGCGAAACCTTCTCGTGGTGTTATATTATGTGACATAGTTAGAAGGAAAAATATCAAACTTGGTATATTGATTATGTCAAAAAAACCTTCACAAAATGACCTATCTCATTCAAGGTTTCTTGGCTTTCGGGTCAAATGACCAATGTTATGGCTAGAATCAAGGCATAGTTTGTGATAATGTAGCCATATTATGCATACATGTGCATCATGGCATGAAAAACAATGTTGCAAGAGGAAGTTTTCCTTTTTGTCACACCAAAAAGGCATTTTCCATTTTCCGAGCATAAAAAACGGACGGTTTTGTGAAGCAACCACCAAATGGCTAATTCAAAAAACCACCACCACGTTTTACAAAAATACTAGACCACCTTATATGGACAATGTACCAAAAGGGGGATCTGAAACCTTTCCGTCCACCTCTGGTGAAAAAGACAAATTCCTGCTGAATCGGTAGGGAGTGGGTCAGATATGAACTACAGGTACATGATACGATGCTCATGATTTTTTACAAAAATCATTTTTAGGTTCATAATATGCTATTTTATCAAAAATCCAATGCAAGTTGAGTGAGTCTTGGCCCCGAGCTAAGAATATTCATGCCCGTTGTTCGACAAAGTTTGCTGATAGTTTAAAACGGGGATAAAACAAATAAAAAAAGATCGAAACAGTGCGATACCTTTGCGTTGTGTTATATTATGTGACATAGTTAGAAGGAAAAATAGCAAACTTGGTATATTGATTATGTCTCAAAAAAAACCTTCACAAAATGACCTATCTCATTCGAGGTTTCTTGTCTTTCGGGTCAAATGACCAATGTTATGACTAGAATCAAGGCATAGTTTGTGATAATGTGGCCATATTGTGCATACATGTGCATCATGGCATGGCAAACAATGTTGCAAGAGGAAGTTTTCCTTTTTGTCGCACCCAAAAGGCATTTTAAATTTTCCGAGCATAAAAAACGGACAGTTTTGTGAAGCAACCACCAAATGGCCAATTCAAAAAACCACCACCACATTTTACAAAAATAATAGACCACCTTATATGGACAATGTACCAACAGGGGAATCGAAACCTTTCCGTCCACCTTTGGTGAAAAAGACAAATTCTTGCCGAATCGGTAGGAAGTGGGTCAGATATGAACTACAGGTACATGATACGATGCTCATGATTTTTTACAAAAATCATTTTTAGGTTCACAATATGCTATTTTATCAAAAACCCAATGCAAGTTGAGCGAGGTTTTGTCAGATTCCAAAGTATACAAAAGATGCGGCATTTAAATATCCAAACAATTCAAAAATGTTAATACAAAATAAAATATGATTTGCTCTAATAAAATAGGGTTAGATTTCTTTTTAGATGCTTAATATTTCTTATGTTCAAAGTTTTAGGGTTTGTCTATTTTATTTTTGTTTGAATTGAATAATAAAAATTTATATGTAAGTGTTTTAATCATTTTGAAAATTTTCATCTAAAGTAAATATAAAATGTTTTTACATGAATGGATAGATATTATTTTTATAAAATTATGATATATTATTCATATTTTTCTGAGTTGAAATGAAAAATATATGAATTTTCTAAATTCATATCCTATTTTTTGAATTAAAAATGCCCCCACCCCTTTAATGCATGAAATAAATGCCTCCCCCCTTTAACACCAGTTCCAGCCACGAACCGGTGTTAAAGGGGGGCCCACTTATTTCGTTTCGCGCGTGCACACCCCCCTTTAACACTGGTTCGTGGCTGGAACCGGTGTTAAAGGGGAGGGGGTACGGGCGCGAAACGAATCCCCCCTTTAACACCGGTTCCAGCCACGAACCGGTGTTAATGGGGGGGGGGATTTATAACGCGCGCCACTTCCTCCTCCCCCTAGCCAGATCAAGCACGCACAGCAGAGAGGAAGAAAAGCAGAGGTGACGCCGCAGCGCCGTCCCAGCCCCGTCTCGCCGTCGCCGGGCTGCCGCGCCGTCCCTGCCCCGTCTCGCTGTCGCCGGGACTGCCGCGTCGTCCCCACCCCGTCTCGCCGTCGCCCCTCCGCCGTCGATCCCCACCCCGCCGTACCGGCCCGCGTGATGCCGCCCCTCCGCCGCCCCATCCCGGCCGCGCGCGTCGCCCACCCGCACGCCGCACCGCCCAGCAGCGCCGTGCCACCCACGCCGCCCGCAGGTGAGCATGCCCGCCGCCGGTTTTTGTTAGTATAGTGTTAGTGTTTTTTGGTTAGTGGTTAATTAGTTAGTGTTAGTATAGTGTTATATGTATGTATATGTATGTGTATGTGTATTTGTTAGTGATTGGTTAGTGTATGCGTATTTGTATATGTATGTGTATATGTATATTTTTTGTATGATATATATATATGTATGTGTATATATGTATATATTTTTTGTATGTGTATATATGTATGTATGTGTATATATGCATCATTGACCGATTACTTTTCCAATGCCGTGGACCCTGACCTCCTCTACCCTCGCCGAGTCGCCCATTTTAGGAGCCCACGTCGCGATGGTTCGAACGCACACCCCCACGCATCCCGGCCTCGCTCTCGACCTAGCGCTGCCAGCCGCCGCCCTAGTACACCTCTCATTGTCAATATAGCATTAGGGTTTCTCCGAATCCGGGGTTTTTCCGAATGTATCCTCTCATATGAATCCGGGGTTTCTCCGAATTAGGGTTTAGAATGACCAAGCATGTATTACGGTTACATTTCAATACTTTTAACCTGTCATTTCATCATCCTTTGCCCTCGCCGAGTCGCCCATTTTAGGTAGCCCACGTCGTGCTGGTTCGAACGCACACCCCCACGCATCCCAGCCCCGCTCTCGCCCTAGCGCCGCCAGCCGCTGCCCTAGTACACCTCTCGTTGTCAATATAGCATTAGGGTTTCCCCGAATCCGGGGTTTTTCCGAATGTATCCTCTCATATGAATCCGGGGTTTCTCCGAATTCGGGTTTGGAATGACCAAGCATGTATTAGGGTTACATTTCAATACTTTTAACCTGTCATATCATCATATTTGCTTGAGCATTTCAATAGATGTATTACTGATATTTGTGTGATCATATTATTGTTTTACAAACTATGGATCCACTCAGTAGAAACCTTGAAGATGAAGAAATAATGGAGAACATGATCCAAGAGGACACCTCACAATATCTGAACTTGGAGGGACATGATGACAACTCAAGTAGTCATGGAGAAGATGACGACTCCGGTGAATGCACTTTAGTCATTACAAAGTCTGTCGAGGTATATGCATGGTTTAAGCCTCTGCTGACTTGCACCGATTGATTTGTATATATGTAAATGTATTAATTAACGCTTCTTTCTTCTTTTAGCCCTCTGGATCGACCAACCAGCAACAATCTTCTTCTACGAAAAAGAGCAAGAGAGGCGCGGGCCATCGGTTGAAAGATCGTGCAAAGTTCACGATCGAAGCAGTCCGTGTTGATGGCAGGCCGATGGAGCCCAAGAAGGCCGCAGACAAATTTGTACGCCAGCCTGGAGTTCTTGTTAGGGACCAAATCCCAATCATAATTGAAAATTGGAATAAGCCAAAGAAGGGCGACGGTACCTTTGTCGATGAAAGATCCAAAGAAACGCTTTGGAATTCGCTATTGGTAAATTTCACCCTTCCGCCAGAGGAGGATGAAAACAAACCGGTTATAAAGGAAAAGGTCAAAGAGTGGACTCTAAAGAAGGTGGCTGCCGCTTTCCGCAACTTGAAGACAAAATTGAACAAATTTGTCAAAGCTCGCGAGACTCCAGATTTCGAAGACGCATATTATGGAAGATAAGACCTCACTGGCCCGAATTTGTGGCATACAAGGAAGGTGCTATAGCTACAAAGAGGTCAGAAACCAATACGCTAAATTCCCAGAAGAAGGAATATCACCAGAGGACGGGGTCAGGTGGCTACATATCTTAAAGGCCTAAGTGGGAGGAAGCTGAGAAGGCCCTGCGCGCTAGAGGGATCACACCCCAGACACATGGGTGGGACCTACGTGCAAAGATTTGGTTCTACGTAATCGGGGCAAGGTGGGACCCAAAAACAGGATTGTGTATCATCCCAACCCTCCTTGCCAAACCCGTCACTGAACTCATCACGGCATACGAGGAAACAGCCGCCAGGACCTTCCATCCCGACAGAGAGAATGACAAGCTCACACGCGCCATCGGTAAAAAAGAACACCCTGGACATGCACGAGGCACAGGGGGTATGACGTGGAAGGATGGGTTTGCCGAGTGGGGCGACTCTTACACATGGCGCGACAGAAAAGAAAAAGAGCGTACAGAGCGGATGACACAGATAGAACATGCACTTGTGGCGTTGTAGGCGCAGGTGAATGCACAAAAGAGCCAGCAAGCTACCAGCCCATCTCAGCGGCACGAAGAGCCTGCATTGGAAGCTGCCGGCGGCCCAGACTCTGCGTGGAAAAGCAGCATGGCTTCCACGGGGAACGTGCAGCCCACGCTTGAAATGGCGGGTCCTCGATACCCCGTGGATGAGATCACGGAGAGCGAACATGCTGAGCTGCATGTGAGATTAATGGGCTTATCCATTAAGGTGGCTGTCGTCTATGCCTTACCTCCTGCAGCTGGTGGAACTTACCACTGCCGACCGATTCCAGATGGCTATGCTATTGTCGAGGTTGATGAGGTTGTGAAGGAATATGAGAAAGCACATATTGACCATGCTACAGGTGAAGGGGGAACTCAACTCAAATTTGTAGTGAAAACAACCATTCTTTGGAAAAAGGAACACATTGTGCTTCCAAATTGGAGGCCACTAGCAGCCCTGCCGTCTCTGCAGCGTCAGCAGTCTGAGCCACCTCAGCCGTCTCCAAGTCATCAAAATACTCCCCTGTCGTCTCTGACGCTTCAGCCATCTCCTGCGCGGCAGCCATCTCCGGCGCTTCAGCCATCTCCTGCGCGGCAGCCATCTCCGGCGTGCCAGCCATCTCCGGCGTGCCAGCCATCTCCTCAGGGTAAGCGGAAGAGCACTACCACGAAGAGCATCACTAGCACTGCCATGAAGAAATCCGCAGGAAACCGTACGCCAAAGAGTTCAAGAAACTACGTCCCGCAGCCTTCTGCAAAGCCATTGCCGGTTTTACCGTGGAATCGCAGCGACGAGGAGACCAATAGGATCTCGGAATAAGAGGTCAAGAAATTCTTTGCACCTAGACGGGCCGAGCCAAAGGAGAAAATAGATCCGGCGTTGGTGGAGAAGTTTTACGATAATCTTTTGAAACCTGAAACCCCACTTGTGCCGGACTACGAGCGCCAGATTTTGAAGGGGGGGTGCAAGGCGCCTTAGGGAGACTGAAAGTAGCAGTCGTGCGGCACCCCAGAAAATAGTTCCCATGCTCGGAGATCAGGAAAACCAATCATGCGCCCCGCTCCAAGTGTTCGACACACGGGACGCTCCTCCCGTAAATGATTACGAGGCAGAGCTACAAAGAAAGGCCAATGAGATGGGGATGACTTACATTGCATACTTGAACCTCATGGGAGACAACTTGCCCAAAGGCGATGCCAACCCCATACAGCCATGGAAGTATGGGAAAAATCTCGTCAAGAAAGAGGAGCTCAAGAATCTACCAACAAAGATGCGAAGATTGCACAAGTGGTACCTTGATTTCTGCAAGACAAGAAAGGAAGGATGGATCACGACGCATATAAGAGATCATATTTTCTCGTGCGGATACGACGAGATCGACTCAACATTCAAGACTTGCATTTTCTATTCAATCAGAAGGAACTCGACAAAGCTGCCATCAGCCTTTATTGTGTGTAAGTACTATTTCTGTAATTTCTATCTCATCTCATTCACTTCATTAATTGCATGTATATATATATGCTCACCATATATGTATATACTATTATGCAGGAAAAAGGTTATGGAATGCATGAAAGGAAGCCCTTTTGACATTGGGTTCATGAAGTGGTAAGAACCAAACCCGGGCAAACAGAAGATTTCTTGCTAAGGTCTTTACTGAGACAACAAACCAAAAGGGAAATACTATAGCCTTACAACTTATCGTGAGTACTGTTACCCTCTCTTGTACACATTCTGTTTCGGCTTACTCGATGTTAAGTGTAACTGATGATGAGTTATGCGTGCGTAGGTTCCACTTTATTCTGCTAGTCATTCAACCTGACTCAGAAAAAATTCCTTGTCATGGACTCATTACGAAAAGAAAAAGAGCTATGGGAAGACTTTAGAGAGATGCTCCAGAGGTAATTTCAATCATATTATCGCACTAGATCGGCAACTTTCATGACAACAAGTAATTAATTACTCCTTTATCCATTTTGTTTCCCGGACAGGGTTTGAAAAAGGTTCACGGGCAGGGCCGTGGGTGAATGGTCAGAAGAACTAAATTTTGTAGACCAAAATGTAAGTAATACTAGCTATCTACGTCTGCGTATCTCTTTGATTCTTCTTACAATTCCATTATATCATGATTTATTGATTATTATTTTGATTGAACTATCTATTCTCGTAAAGTGCGCGCATCAGGGACCCGGTAGTAACTTATGTGGATACTATGTTTGCGAGTTCATTCGCAACACGATATGTGCGACGGGCCAAGCCGCACTAGAACAACTTAGAGTAAGTAAACAAAGTACACAACATTATTTTATTACCATCAATTGTGTTGAGTTTTATTCTTATATATATATATTGACCCCATTATTCATATATATTTAGATCGAACGGATGCGGGACCAACTCCTACCATTTGACAGCATACTAGCCATTCAAGAGGAATTGGCGGGGTTCATACTTGATGAGGTCGTCACGCCTGGCGGAGAACTCTTTAGATATCCAAAAACTCTTAGATGCTTGAACATGTTTGTCTTGTACTTGATGCTTCAACGTTTACGGAGAATACCACACAATGACGATGTTTGTTTATAATAATAGTTGCTTAATTATTCATGTACTCGTATGTATCGATGACGATGTATGTGTATATACCGCTCCCGATCGATTCCTCCTCCCCCTCCCCGTCCTCGTCGCGCCGCAGAAATATGCCCAGAACGGGGCGGCGGCAGAACTCTGCCGCGGTAGAGATTTATCTCTTTTTCCTGCCGCGGCACAGAACCTTTAACACCGATTCGTGTTAAAGGGGGGGCTGAGCGCTACGGCAGCCCCACGTGCGCCACCCTTTAACACCGGTTTGTATAAGAACCGGTGTTAAAGGGGGGGCTCTAACACCGAACCCTCAACAGCGGTTCTACAACCGCTGTTAGAGGGCCTTAGGAACCGGTGTTAGAGGTACTGTTCTGCACTAGTGTAGTCCCGCCGGACGGTCCGAGCCACCTAGAACCATATGTCTCGGTCCGTTAGACCCCATTAGTCCCGGTCTGTGACTCAAACCGGGATTAAATGGCCCTGGCCCTGCCGCTCGCTGGTGGCACCCCCTTTAGTCCCGGTTTGTATCTCCAACCGGGACTAGTGGTCTGGCCCTATATATACGCACAACCCCCTCCACCTCTAACTGTTTTTTTCCTAGTGGGAGAGAGTGTTGTTGTGCTATTTTTTTCTTGTTCATACATATGCATTAGAGGTGTTCGGTGAAATGTCCATTAGAGCGATGCGAGTTTATGTCACACAAGAAAAACATGATATGAGGTGCCCGAGCCACACTTAAGTTTTCTTATCTTTGTTTCCAAGTGTAATAAAAAGTTAGCAACTATTTTCTCGTTTAGACCGTCGTGCGGTACTAATTTTAGCATAGTGATTGCGCTTAACATATATTTGTATGATACAGATGAGCCATCCATGGATGTACGGTGACCGACGCTCTGCCGCTTTCAGAGAAGGCGTGCATTCTTTTCGAGTTGTGGCCGAGGAGAACAAGCGACGAGATGGTTTTATGTGTTGTCCATGTGTTGGCTGTAGGAATGAGAAGGCTCACTTCCGCAAGAGTGATTCAGAGCCACCTGCTTCGGTCTGGTTTTATGTCCGGCTATAATGTTTGGACCAAACACGGAGAAAGAGGGGTTGTGATGGAAGACGGCGATGAAGAAGAGAACGATGATGACAACTACCGATCTATGTTCCCTGAATATGCTGATACCTCAATGGAAGACAATGAAGAAGAAGGAGGTGAAGAACGGGAACCAGACCGGCCCACTGATGATCTTGGTCGGGTCATTTCTGATGCAAAGCAAGACTACGACACAAAAAAGGAGAGGTTGCAGTTTGAGCAGATGTTACAGGACCACAACAAATTGTTGTACCCAACTTGTGAAGATGGCCAGAAGAAGCTAGGTAGCACACTGGAATTGCTGAAGTGGAAGGCAGAGATCGGTGTGACTGACTCGGGATTTGAGAAGTTGCTGGTACTCATGAAGAGGTTACTTCCAAGAAATAACGAATTGCCTGCCAGTACATACGAAGCAAAGAAGCTCGTCTGCCCTCTAGGATTAGATGTGCAGAAGATACATGCGTGCCCTAATGACTACATCCTCTACCGTGGTGAGAAGTACGAGAATTTGGATAAATGCCCGGTATGCACTGCATAGCGGTATAAAATCAGAAAAGATGACCCTGGTGATGTTGATGGCGAGCCACCCAGGAAGAGGGTTCCTGCCAAGGTGATGTGGTATGCTCCTATAATACCACAATTGAAATGTTTGTTCAGAAACAAAGAGCATGCCAACTTGTTGCGATGACACATGGAAGAAAGTAAGAAAGACGAGATGTTGAGGCACACCCCACTGATGGTCGACAGTGGATAAAAATCGAGAGAGACTTCCTGGACTTTGCTGGTGATGCAAGAAACTTATGGTTTGGTCTAAGTACAGATGGAATGAATCCTTTTGGGGAGCAGAGCTGCAGTCACAGCACCTGGCCCGTCACTCTATGTATCTACAACCTTCCTCCTTGGCACAGTTGAAGATTAGCTGTACTTGTTGGCACGGTTACCATCTTCGACTATATGTACTTTCCAAGGGTATGAGATAAATGGTAATACATTTTACACGATCGCCCAATATAAAAAGAGCACCAACCAAAACAGTGGTGTCCGCTTTGATGCAACAGATGACAATAGGCAGAAGGACACATATTAAGGGTACATAGAGGAGATATGGGAACTTGAGTATGGACCTACTTTTAAGGTCCCTTTGTTTCAGTGCAAATGGGTCAAGATGACAGTAGGAGGGGTACATGTAGACGAAAAGTATGGCATGACAACGGTGGATCTCAACAATCTTGCGTACATGGACGAACCATTCGTCCTAGCCAACGATGTGGCTCAGGTTTTCTATGTGAAGGACATGTCTATGAAACCGAGAAAAAAAATCAGCAAAAGAATACATCGTCCGATGAGCCAAAGCGCCACATAGTTCTTTCAGGGAAAAGAAACATCGTGGGAGTGGATGACAAGACAGATATGTCAGAAGATTATAATAAGTTTTATGAAATCCCGCCCTTCAAAGTGAAAACTGACGCAAGCCTCCTGTTAATGATGAAGATTCTCCATGGCTACGGCGCAGAAGAAAAACAACAACACTAGTTAGGGATGTTGGTGTAATATATTAAACCTTTTATGTAATCATATTGTTAAATGATGAAGATTCTCCATGGCCATGACGGCCGCACTATAAATAGAGGGAAAGGGCAGGGCAGGCTGGGCCAGGCAGCACGAATAATAGGGGTTGAACGACTGAAGGGATTGCGGCAAGCTGGGCCAGGCAGCACCAATAATAGGGGTTGAACCTTTAGTCCTGGTTGGAGAAACCAACCGCGACTAAAGGGATTGTGGCAGGCTGGGTAAGGTAGCACTAATAATAGGGGTTGAACCTTTAGTCCCGGTTGGATGAATCTTTAGTCCCGGTTGGAGACACCAACCGGGACAAAACACGAGTGAGCACTAATAGGGGTGAGGGTCGACATTATGTTGTGAGTGTCGACATTATGTCGTGAGTGTCGACACTATGCCGAGCTGCTTGCACTATAAATAGGCCAGTCCTCTAGCCAGTTTGAGGCATCTCCAAGATCGATGGTTTTCGAGAGCAGGGACACCACTACGGCCAGTTTCAGGGAGATGCCACCAGAGCCTAGTCCTCCGGCATCTCCAACAAACTGGTCATAGAGGCACTCCCTAATATGTGAAATTAGGTTAGCTCCCAGGCATATTGATCTAGTTAGAGAAGCTACAAGCTGCAAGATGGTCTTCGAGAGCAGGGGCACCACTACGGCCAGTTTCAGGGAGATGCCGCCGGAGCCCAGTCCTCTAGCATCTCCAAGAAACTGGTCATAGAGGCACTCCCTAATATGTGACCGCACGTGTTTGGAGATCAGATCTTCATGGTAAGTACGAATCGGGACAACATCTTCATAGTTTGGGAAAGTCGTAGTACGAATCAGAACTAAAGGTCCCCCTTTAGTCCCGGTCCAACCATAAAACGAGACTAACACTCAAGACATTTATTAATATTTAAAAACTGAGACTACGGAATCGGGACTAAAGGCCCCTTTAGTCCCATTCCAGCCACAAACCGGGACTAACACTCAATACATTTATTAATAATAAGAACCAGGACAAACCGGGACTATCTAACACTCATGACTTAAGTCGCCCCTTTAGTCATAATTATGCCTAGTCCTATAGTACACAACTTCAGGGTCTTCTTCGTCATCCTCATCGTCATCATCATCGTCATCGTCACCTGCCACTCCGGGGATCCTGAGCCCAGCCATGGCATATATCGGGGGCACCTGCCACTCCGGCCTCGGATTCACGGCAGGCGGGTGGACTTGTGGGTACCGCAGGCGAGGATGGTCTCCCCCAGCGATGTAGCGCATCACGCCGATGATAGTACGGTTCGCCCACCACAAACGGGAAATATCTTTAGTCCCTGTTAGTGGATACAACTAGGAATAAATCTTATTCAGAAAATGGATTTGGATTAATTGTTCAAATTCAAGAACTTTTCATGTTGAAAGTTTAGTGAGATTCAAAAATATGCACAAAAAAAATAGTTAATGCATTTTTAAATTGATAATGACAAAACGGTTAATAATTTGACAATTTGAAATAATTATTTGATAAAACATAAAATGGATTTGGATTAATTATTCAAATTCAAGAACTTTTCAATGTGAAAGTTTTGTCAAATTCAAAAATATGCAAAAAAAATAATAGTTAATGCATTTTTAAATTGATAATGGCAAAACGGTTAATAATTTGACTATTTAAAATAATTTTTTTATAAAACAGAAAATGGATTTGGATTAATTATTCAAATTCAAGAACTTTTCATGTTGAAAGTTTAGTGCGATTCCAAAATATGCAAAAAATAATAGTTAATGCATTTTTAAATTGATAATGGCAAAATTGTTAATAATTTGACTATTAAAAATAATTCTTTGATAAGACAAAAATGGATTTGGATTAATTATTCAAATTCAAGAACTTTTCGTGTTGAAAGTTTTGTCAAATTCAAAAATATGCAAAAAAGTATAATTTAAATGTTTTAAATGATATTTTTGAAAAATTAAAAAAAAGCACACGCGCGCTGGGGTTTTTGGCCCAACGCGCACAAATTTGGGCCTTTAGTCCCGGCCTAGTTTACCAGCCGAGACTAAATGTCTGTCCCTAGCGCGTGAAACGAAACGCCCCCCGCCCCCCTTTAGTCCTGGTCCATGGCACCAGCCGGGACTAGAGACCCCCCTTTAGTCCCGGCTGGTGTCACGGACCGGGACTAAAGGGGGGATATAAAAGGGGGCCTTCTGCCCCGGTGCATTCCACGCACCGAGAGAAGTGGAGACAACAACGCCGACAACGACGCCAGGCTGCCGCCGTGAGAACCGCCGCATACGACCCCTCTCTCTGCCGCCCACCGCCGAGCCCGCACCTGCGCCCGCACCCGCGCCGCCGCGCCCCGCGCGCCCCCCGATTGAGCTCGGTCGCGCCACACTGCTGCCACTTCAAGGAAGCGCCCGCGCCCACCACCAGCGCCCGCGCCTGCCTCCAGCGCCACCGCCGGCCACCGCCACCGCCGACCGCCACCACCGCCGGTGAGTAGTGGTAGGGGTTGGAATTAATTAGGATTAGTTAGGATTTTTTATTTAGGATTAATTTTTTAATTTAATGTATATAGTTTATTAGGATTACTGTATATAGTGTATTAGGTGAGAGTATAGTTTATTAGGTGAGTAGTGTATATAGTTTATTAGGTGAGTAGTGTATATAGTGTATGTAGTTTAGGATTAGGATTAGTATATAGTGTATGTAGTTTAGGATTAGGATTAGTACATAGTGTATGTTCTTTTTTTGTGTATATAGTGTATATAATGTATGTAGTTTAGGATTAGGACATATAGTGTATGTAGTTTAGGATTAGGATAAGTGTATATAGTGTAGTTAGTTTAGGATTATATTATTATTTTTAGGGTATGAGATTTATAATATTGTAAGTTATGTTTATAATAGGGCCTAGTCTCCCGCCTCTCCCGCGGCCACCATCACCGGCCACCGCCATCGCACCTCCGGTTTTAGGGTTTAGGGTGGTGACCGGAGTTAGGGTTAGGTTGGTGGTTCTCGCGGGAAGCCGCTTAGTCACCCGCCTCTCCCGCGGCCACCATCACCGCCCACCACCATCGCACCTCCGGGTTTAGGGTTATGGGTGGTGGCCGAAGTTAGGGTTAGGGTGGTGGTTCTCGCGGGAAGCCGCTTAGTCGCCCGCCTCTCCCGCGGCCACCATCACCGGCCACGGCCACCGCACCTCCGGGTTTAGGGGTTTAGGTTATATTTTGTTAAGTTCAAATAAATATTGTGTGCATTTTGCAGGAACTATGGATCCACCTAATCCAGTCCGCAGAGACCTAGATTCGGAACACTTGCTCGAGGATATGATTCACGATGCCGATGAGGGATCTCCCTCGAGGTATCTGAACTCATCCGGTGAGGGAGAGGAGACCAACAAACAAGAGGAAGAAGCCCATGGACACGTAACGCAGACCGACGAGGTATATATAAGATGTCCGATGATCGTCACTAGATGTACCTAGTTGTATATATATTATGTTGACGAATGTTTCTTCTCTTAGGCCTGTACATCGACCAAGAAAACCAAGCGCGGCCCAGCCAAAAAATTTGCTCCAGGGTACTGTTTATGAAATTACAGAGGTTTTAGGAGACGGCGAACCATTGGAACCAAAGAAAACAAAACAACTATTTGTACAAAAATGTGGAGTTGTTGCTAGAGATCGCACCCCGATCACTGTTCAGGAGTGGAATAAGCCCAAAGAGGCGGAATGGAGTGATGTGTATATCGACGATAGGTTCAAAGATGAACTTTTTAATGACCTAATGGCACATTTCAAGCTGCCAGAATGTGACACTGAGGACGAGACGACTGAAATGAGAAAGAAAGTCAAGCAGTTCACACTAAAGAAGATGGCCGAACTATTCAAGAACTGGAAGAAGTCATTATGGCAACAGTATCAGAGGGACAAGAAAACCCCATTATTCGAAGGCTATCTAATGAAGCAACAGCCTTACTGGGATGCATTTGTGCTGTATAGGGGGTCAGGAGTTGCAGAGGACAAGTCAGAAAAAAACAAGATAAATGCTGCGAAGAAGAAATATCACCATAACTTGGGGCCAGGGGGCTACGCGGCTACCATGCCTAAGTGGGATGCAAAAGAGAAAGAGCTTCATGATAAAGGGATCATTCCAGAACCAATCCGCGAAGAATGGGATTTGAGGGCAAGAAATTGGTTCCTTGGGCATGGGAGTACATATGACGAACTTACAGGGAACCTTGTTTGCAGTGACATGATAAAGGTACCGACGACTGGATGGCTAAAAGTGGTCAAAGATATTAAAGATGGAATAAAATAGTTTCATCCCGATAGAGAGAAAGACTTGCTGACCTTGGTCCTCGGGAATTGCGAACATACAGGA
This sequence comes from Avena sativa, assembly GCA_916181665.1. Lineage (NCBI taxonomy): Eukaryota > Viridiplantae > Streptophyta > Magnoliopsida > Poales > Poaceae > Avena > Avena sativa. The sequence goes on along the minus strand of OV702282.1, from coordinate 441,380,437 downwards.
CGAGTCCGAGGCCTTGACGGGAGTTTCACGTGGGAGACTGGGTTTCCTAAGGACCAAGGTACCTATAGAAGCCGAGCAAGAGAAAAGCAACGACAGGAGGAGGAGGAGACAGACAAGTTCAAGTAGCTGCTAGGAAGACCTGACAAGTAGCAGCAGATCGACGAACTTAGAGGAATAGACCGCTTGCAGCAAGATTCTCCACTCGATATTACCGCCAACCCATCTCAGTGGAGAAGCAGTGTCGCTGAATCGGAGGCCCCGTCTAACGATGCGTCCTATACATATGGTGATCCCGACTACCCCGTGGATGGAATTAAGGAGCAGATACCTTGTGAGCTCCATAAAAAATTGAAGAACGTATCTGTGAAGGTGGCGGTCGGATCGGCTTTGCCTTGTCCGCCTGACGCACGTTGGCATGGCCGTGAGATTCCACTTGGCTATGCTAAAGTCGGGATGGATCAAATCGTAAAGGAGTGGGATTCAATGGAGCTTGACATCCCTGGACCTGAAGGTGAGATCACACTGGGAGAAGTACTTGGTGGGATCATTCTCTGGGAAAAGAACAACATACGGTTTCCAGGCTCGGCTCCAAGGATAACACTACCGCCTCCGAGTCGTCGCAGGTCTTCTTCACCTCCACCTCCATCACCTCCAAGAATCCCACCCCATGATGACTACGACCACCACATCCCGAGTCCATCTCGATCTCCGTTGCAGGCTCAGCAGTCTTCGCCGCCCGCTAAGGACAATAAGCGAAAGCGTGCTCCGTCAGTGAGTACTAAAGGACGCGGCAGCACAAAATGGAAAATGTCGCCCCTCCCAACAGTGCCTCATCAGAATCTTCCCATCAGACCTTACGACCGTACTGATGCGAAATCTGCAGCGATATCAAAGGCCGAAGTGGCGGCGCATTTTGAGAAGAAGAAACCCGAGCCCGCTCCGGTATACATCGAGAAGCAAAAGGCATATGCACTTGATTTTCTGAACACACCATCGCAATATGAGTTGCACCATAAGCCACATGACTATCTACGCACACTTCAGAAAGAAGTGGCGAAGAGCAAATCAAGTAAATTAAGCAAATCAAGTGCAAGCGGTAAAAAATCAGCGAGCACAGGTGCAAGCGGGACCAAAAATGCAATCAGTAAAAAATCAGACGTTCCCCTTCTCGGACAACAGGCAAAACAAACGATCGCACCCCTCAAGGTGGTTTCACAAAACGTTCCACTCCTCGCACAACAGCCACTAGATATGTCAATAGCTGCAGAGTTGGCGGCCAGCATGGAAATTACACTTGATGAACTGTTAGGCCCCCAACTCGACCATCTACCCAAGATGCCACTAGCCCCTAAAATATGTCGCAGGTGAGGATTTGGTCAGCAAAGAGAGGCTGAGAGAACTGCCAACACAAATGCGGAATCTCCATCAATGGTACTCGACGGTCATTAAGCAGGGGAGAATAATGATCGTAGCCAAAGTCCCACCTGAGTACTACTTCAGACCCGAAGAGGTACATATTGATTTTTCAGAACTGTTTCAGTTATACCATCTCGACGCCCTGGACAAATCCATCCTTAACTGCTATTATTTGTAAGTTGTTGAATTCATTGTCTACATGTTTAGTTTTTTAGTTGTTTAGTTCGGAACATGTGATTATCCTTATTATGCAGAATGAAGATCCTGAAATGTAAAAGAAAAAGAATCTACAATATTGGGTGCATTGATCCAGATAAAGTGCATATAACCACGCTAACGAATAACCCCGAGGAGACGGAGGAAAACTTTCTAAGGTTTCTAATGGAGCAAAATTTCTCCGACCACATACTGTTTCCTTACAATTTCAGGTGAGGGTCTTACTCTGTTGTACACATTCACATTTGATTAGTCGATGATAATAAGTGTAACTGATGAGTTACTGATGTATATATAAACGTTTGCAGCTTCCACTAGGTTTTGCTAGACATTCAGCTTGATAAGGGAAGAGTTGAAGTCATGGACACATCAAAGAGAAACCTGGAAGATTTCTGCAGCATGTAGGACATGCTACAGAAGTAAGTTTCGCGCTATATCGGTCTCTTTCGTTGATTTCCTGAGATATCAGGTAATGAATAACTCATTCATTCATTTTCTTCGTCGGGCAGGGTTTGGATCCGGTTCAAGCGCGAGGTTACCGGTATATTTAGTGATAAGCTGACGTTTAGGACGGTCTCCGTAAGTAGCACGTGATATGTCCGCACATCTCTTTACTTCTAGGTTAATACAATAATGATGCTAGATTATTATTTTGATTGAGTTCTATTCTTGTAAATTGCATGAGGCAGCCACAGGGGTCGAATCTATGTGGATTCTACGTATACGAGTTCATTTAGACGTTTACCACCGAACACAATGATTATAGAGTCGATGTAAGCAATGCATTCACACCATCATTTTGTTGCCGTCACATTTTATTATCATGATTGATATTCATATTGATCTCCTTTTTCTTATATATAGTTCGAGAGAATGCGGGATCAACTACTACCAGCGCAACACGTACTAGCAATTACGGAGGAGCTGGCAGGATTTATTGTCAAAGAGATCGTAGACGATGCCGGAGAATTTAGTGTGAATAGGCGCTACTGATCTCCATGTAATTGAACAGACGTGCTCTAGTCGCAAGATTTTGTGATCTCCATGTAACTATGTAAATTGTATATATTTGTATCTCGATATCGTAATACAAGTTATCTTATATATGCACGAATGTGTACGATATGTGGCGGCGTAGAAATATTAAAAAACTATGTTGAAATGAAAAATAAGTAAATAAAACAATAAAAAATAAAATCGCTGCCGCGGCAGAGAAAGGGCACAAAATGCTGCCACGACAGAGAACCACTAGTCCAAGGTAATGCTCTACCGCGGCAGAGAAAAGGGGCAAAATGCTGCCGCGGCAGAGACCCACTAGTCCCGGTCCATAACACCAACCGGGACTAGTAGGGGTGCACCCTGAGCGCGCAGGGGCAGCTACGTGGACACCCACTAGTCCCGGCTGGTAACTTGGCCGGGACTAGTGTTGGGCCTCTAGTCCCGCTTGATTAGTCCTGGTTCAAAAACCGGGACTAAAGGCGCTTACGGCCCAGGACTAGAGGCCCTGTCTCCACTAGTGCTTGCACTGCTCCCTCACACACATCTCCCTTGTATTGCTAAAACGTCCTGAGATAAATATCCCTAGTCTTCTCCGAATGCGGCTCCCTCATATATAACACCGCTATCCTGGCTTGGCAGCGCCACGGTCAACTGGTGGGGTGGCAACAACATCCGCTTGCTTTCGTAGAAAGGGGATACATGCATATGCATGCATGGCGTCACTAGTGCACAGGTAGGCCTCTAACACCGGTTCATAGAGGCCTCTAACAGCGGTTCCAGAACCGCTGTTAGGGGTTCGGTGTTAGAGCCCCCCTTTAACAGCGGTTATTATACGAACCACTGTTAAAGGGCGGCGCACGTGGGGCTGCCGCAGCGCTCAGGGCCCCACTTTAAAGGTTCTCTGCCGCGGCAGGAAAACAGCATAAATATCTGCCGCGTCAGAGTTCTGTCGCCGCCCTGTTCTGGCCGTATTTCTGCGGCGCGGCGAGGACGGGGAGGGGGAATCGATCGGTAGAGGTATACACATACATCGTCGGTACATACGAGTACATGAATAATTAAGAAACTATTATTATACACAAACATCGTCATTGTGGCATTCTCCGTACACGTTGAAGCATCAAGTACAAGACAAACACGTTCAAGCTTATATACAATATAACATCTCCGTACACGTTTATTTTGGTGGATATATAAAGAGTTCTCCGCCAGGCGTGATGACCTCATCAAGTATGAACCCTGCCAATTCCTCTTGAATGGCTCGTATGAGGTAAAATGGCAGGAGTTGGTCTCCCATCCGTCCGATCTAAATATATATGAAGAATGGGGTCAATATATATAAGAATAAAACTCAACAGAACGGATGGTAATAAAATAATGTTGTGTACTTTGTTTACATACTCTAAGTTGTTCTAGTGCGGCTTGGCCCGTCGCACATATCGTGTTGCGAATGAACTCGCAAACATAGTATCCATATAAGTTATTTTCGGGTCCCTCATGCACGCACTTTACGAGAATAGAGAGTTCAATCAAAATAATAATCAATAAAGCATGATATAATGGAATTGGAAGCAGAATCAAAGAGATACGCAGACCTAGCTAGCTAGTATTACTTACATTTTGGTCTACAAAGTTTAGTTCTTCTGACCATTCACCCACGGCCCTGCCCGTGAACCTTTTCCAAACCCTGTCCGACAAAGAAAATGGATAAAAGAGTAATTAATTACTTGTTGTCACGAAAGTTGCCGATCTAGTGCGATAATATGATTGAAATTACCTCTGGAGCATCTCTTTAAAGTCTGCCCATAGCTCTTGGTCTTTTCGTAACGAGTCCATGACAAGGACTTTTCCTTAGTCAACTTGAATGACTAGCAGAATAAAGTGGAACCTACGCACGCATAACTCATCATCAGTTACACTTAACATCGATCGAAACAGAATGTGTACAATAGAGGGTAACACTCACGAGAAGTTGTAAGGCAATAGTATTTCCCTTTTGTTTTGTTGTCTCAGTAAAGACGTTAGCAAGAAATCTTCTGTTTGCCCGGGTTTGAGTTTTACCACTTGTTCATGAACTCTATTTGGGTCAACGAACCCAATGTCAAAAGGGCCTCCTTTCATGCATTCCATAACCTTTTTCCCGCATAATAGTATATACATATATGGTGAGCATATATATACATGCAATTAATGAATTGAATGAGATGAAATAGAAATTACAGAAATAGTACTTACACACAATAAAGGCTAATGGCAGCTTTGTCGAGTTCCTTCTGATTGAATAGAAAATGCAAGTCTTGAATGTTGAAGCTGATCTCGTCGTCTCCGCACAAGAAAATCTGATCTCTTATATGCGCCGTGATCCATTCTTCCTTTCTCGTCTTGCAGAAATCAAGGTATCACTTATGTAATCTTCGCATCTTTGTTGGTAGATTCTTGAGCTCCTCTATCTTGACGAGATTCTTCCCATACTTCCATGGCTGTATGGGGTTAGCATCGCGTTTGGGCAAGTTGTCTCCCATGATGTTCAAGTATGCAATGTAAGTCATCCCCATCTCATTGGCCTTTCTTTGTAGCTCTTCCTCGTAATCATTTACAGGAGGAGCTATCTGTGTGTCGAACACTTGGAGCGGGGCGCACGATTGGTTTTCCTACTCTCCGAGCATGGGAACTGTTTTCTGGGGTGCTGCACAATTGCTACTTTCAGACTCCCTCCGCCTTGCATCCCCCTTCATAATCTATCGCTCGTAGTCCGGCACAAGTAGGGTTTCATGTTTCAAAAGATTATTGTAAAACTTCTCCACCATCGCCGGATCTAGTTTCTCCTTTGGCTCGGCCCGTCTAGGTGCAAAGAATTTCTTGACCTATTCTTCCGAGATCCTCTTGGTTTCCTCGTCGCTGTGATTCCACGGTAATACCGGTAATGGCTTATCGGATGGCTGCGGGACGTAGTTTCTTGAACTCTTTGGCGTACGGTTTCCTGCGGATTTCTTCGTGGCAGTGCTAGTGATTCTCTAAGTGGCGGTGCTCTTCCGCTTACGCTGACGCACAGGAGATGGCTGAAGCACCGAAGATGGCTGACGCGCAGGAGATGGCTGGCGCTCAAAAGATGGCTGACGCGCAGGAGATGGCTGGCGCGCCGGAGATGGCTGCCGCGCAGGAGATGGCTGAAGCGCCGGAGACGACATGGGAGTATTATGTTGACTTGGAGACGGCTGAGGCGGCTCAGATGGCTAATGTTGCGGAGATGGCAGGGGTGCCAGTGGCCTCTAATTTGGAAGCATGATGTGTTCCTTCTTCCAAAGAATGGTTGTTTTCACTGCAAATTTGAGTTGAGTTTCCCCTTCACCTGTAGCATGGTCAAGCTGTGCTTCCTTACATTCCTTCACAACCTCATCCACCCCGACAATAGCATAGACATCTGGAATCGGTCGGCAGTGGTAAGTTCCACCAGCTACGGGAGGTAAGGCATAGCCGACCGCCACCTTAATAAATAAGCCCATTAATCTCACATGCAGCTCAGTGTGTTTTCTCTCCGTGATCTCATCCACGGGGTATCGAGGACCAGCCATTTCAAGTGTGGGCTGCACGTTCTCCGTGGAAGCCATGCTGCTTTTCCGCACAGAGTCTGGGCCGCCGGCAGCTTCCAATGCAGGCTCTTCGTGCCGCTTAGTCTAAACTTTTACCGAATGGGCCATGAATTTGAGGATTCTCCTCTCTACTGCACAAAAGAAATATGTGCTAGAAGCGCCGTTAGGCCCCCCACCTTTAGATGATGCCCCTGACGAGGAGAAGAATGTCTATCAGACTCGTCAGGAGGACCACAACTTAGTTCATTGCGGCATATTGTATGGGCTAGAGCCGGAACTTCGAAAGCGTTTCGAAAACGGCAATGCATTTGATACAATAGGTGAGTTGAAAATGATTTTTGACACACATGCTGCTGTAGAGAGCTACAACGCTTCAGAAAAGTTCTTTAGCTGCATGATGGAAGAGCACAGCTCCGTTAGTGAGCATGTACTCAAGATGTCGGGTTACGCCGATAAGCTTGTGTCCTTGGGAATATCGATTCCCATTGACTTAGGCATCCATCGTGTTCTGCAGTCTCTGCCACCTAGCTATAAGAGCTTCGTGATGAACTATAATATGCAAGGCATGAAGAAGTCTCTCCCCGAGCTTCTGTCAATACTTAAAACTGCAGAAGTGGAGATCAAAAAGGAACATCAAGTGTTGATGATCAATAGGAACACTGGTTTCAAGAAAGACAAGAAGGGAAAACAGAAGGGAAGTAAGGGCGGCAAGCCTGTTGCCGCGCCTGAAAAGAAACCCCGAGTTGGACCTAAGTCTGATTCCGAGTGCTACTATTGTAAGGGGACTGGCCACTGGAAGCGCAACTGCCCCATGTATCTGGCAGACAAGAAGGCCGGCAAGGCAAACAAAGGTATATATGATATACATGTTATTGATGTGTACTTGACTAGTGCTCGCAGTAGCACCTGGGTATTTGATACCGGTTCAGTTGCTAATATTTGTAACTCGAATCAGGGGCTACGGAACAAGCGACCGCTAGCAAGGGGTGAGGTCAAGATGCGTGTCGGCAATGGATCAAGCGTTGATGTGATCGCCGTCGGAACGCTGCCTCTCCACTTGCCGTCGGGATTAGTTATAAACTTGAATAAATGTTATCTGGTGCCTGCACTGAGCATGAACATTGTATCTGGATCGTGTTTGATGAGAAGTGGTTATTCATTTAAATCCAAGAACAATGGTTGTTCCATTTATATGAATGAAATCTTTTATGGTCATGCACCCATGATGAATGGTTTATTTCTATTAGATCTCGATGATAATGTTACACATATTCATAATGTTGATGCTAAAAGGATTAAACTTAATGATGATATATCCGCATATATGTGGCACTACCGTCTAGGTCATATTGGCGTTAAACGCATGAAGAAGCTCCATTCGGATGGACTTTTGGAATCACTTGATTATGAATCATTTGATACATGTGAGCCATGCCTTATGGGCAAGATGACTAGAACGCCGTTTTTCGGTTCAATGGAACGAGCGACAGATTTATTGGAAATCATACATTCTGATGTATGTGGTCCAATGAGTGTGTCGACGCGAGGTGGATATCGTTATTTTGTTACTTTCACGGATGATTTGAGTAGATACGGTTATATCTACTTGATGAAACACAAGTCTGAAACCTTTGAAAAGTTCAAGGAATTTCAGAATGAAGTGGAAAATCATCGTAATAGAAAGATCAAATTTCTACGGTCCGACCGTGGAGGTGAGTATCTAAGTTACGAGTTTAGCACTCACATGAAAGAGTGTGGAATTGTTTCACAACTCACACCTGCCAGAACACCACAGCGAAATGGTGTGTCGGAACGTCGTAATCGTACTTTATTAGATATGGTTCGATCTATGATGTCTCTGACGGACTTGCCGTTGTCATTTTGGGGTTATGCACTAGAAACTGCTGCATTCACTTTAAATCGGGCACCATCTAAATCTGTTGAAAAGACACCGTATGAATTGTGGTTTGGAAACAAACCTAAGCTGTCATTTCTTAAAGTTTGGGGATGCGATGTTTATGTGAAGAAACTTCAACCGGATAAACTCGAACCCAAAGCGGAAAAATGCGTCTTCATAGGATACCCTAAAGAAACTATTGGGTATTCCTTCTATCACAGATCCGAGGGCAAGGTTTTTGTTGCCAAGAATGGATCCTTTCTAGAGAAAGAGTTTCTCGCAAAAGGTGTGAGTAGTCGGAAGGTAGAACTCGAAGAGGTTGTGGAACCTTCTCTTCAAAGTATGGCGAGTAGCGCAGCGCCGGAAGTTGTTCCGGAGTTGGCTCCACCTGTTGAAGAGGGAACTAATGATAATGATCATGAAACTCCGAAAGAGAGTACTACCGAACCTCGCAGGTCAAACAAGACACGTGCAGCTCCCGAGCTGTACGGAAATCCTGTCATGAATTTCATGGTTGATGAAAATGATGACCCTGCGACGTATGAAGAAGCGATGATGAGCCCGGATTCCAACAAATGGTTAGAAGCCATGAAATCCGAGATGGAATCCATGTATGAAAATAAAGTTTGGAACTTGTTGGAATTACCTCACGACCGAAAGGCCGTGGAGAACAAATGGATTTTCAAAAGGAAAACTGATGCTGATGGTAATGTGACCGTCTATAAAGCTCGACTTGTCGCAAAGGGGTTTCGACAAATTCAAGGAGTTGACTATGATGAGACTTTCTCTCCCGTAGCGATGCTAAAGTCAGTTAGGATTATGTTAGCAATTGCTGCATATTTCGATTATGAGATATGGCAGATGGATATCAAAACCGCGTTTCTCAATGGTAATATTGAAGAAGAATTGTATATGATACAACCAAAGGGTTTTGTCGATCCTAAGGATGCTAACAAGGTGTGCAAGCTTCAGCGATCCATCTATGGATTGAAGCAAGCATCACGAAGTTGGAATCTCCGCTTTGATGAGGTGATCAAAGAGTTTGGATTTGTCCAAACTTATGGACAAGCTTGTATTTACAAGAAAGTGAGTGGGAACAATGTGGCATTTCTGATATTATATGTGGATGACATATTATTGATCGAAATGATATAGATCTTTTAAACAGTGTTAAAAGTTATCTAAACAGCAAATTTTCAATGAAGGACCTAGGTGAAGCGTCATACATATTAGGCATAAAGATCTATAGAGATAGATCTAGGCGCCTAATAGGGCTATCGCAAAGTACATACCTTGATAAGATTTTAAAGAAGTTTAAAATGGACGGAAGTAAGAAGGGGTTCTTACCTATGTTGCAAGGCAAGACATTGAGTAAGACTCAAAGTCCGGCTTCGGCGGAAGAAAGAGAAATAATGGACAAAGTCCCCTATGCTTCAGCCATAGGCTCTATAATGTTGCTATGTACAAGACCGGATGTGGCACATGCTATTAGTTTGACTAGTAGGTACCAATCGGATCCAGGTTCGAAACACTGGATAGCGGTCAAGAATATCCTTAAGTACTTACGAAGAACTAAGGATATGTTTCTTGTATACGGAGGTGAAGAAGAGCTCGTCGCTAAGTGTTATGTCGACGCTAGCTTTGACACCGATCCGGATGACTCTAAGTCTCAATCCAGATACGTATTTCTCATGAATGGCGGAGCGGTTAGTTGGAGGAGCTCCAAACAACATGTGGTAGCGGGATCAACAACGGAGGCCGAATATGTTGCTGCTTCGGAAGCGGCTCAGGAAGCAGTTTGGATGAAGGAGTTCATATCCGAACTAGGAGTGGTGGCAAACGCCTTGGACCCAATGGTGATCTATTGTGACAACAATGGTGCCATTGCCAATGCCAAAGAGCCAAGGTCTCACAAGCATTCCAAGCATATTAAGCGCCGATTTCACTCCATCCGCGAGCATGTCAAGGATGGAGATATAAAGATTTGTAAAGTACATACGGATCTCAATGTAGCAGATCCGTTGACTAAAACTCTCCCTAGAGCAAAACATGATCAACACCAGAACTCAACGGGTGTTAGATTTATCACTATGTAACTAGATTATTGTCTCTAGTGCAAGTGGGAGACTGAAGGGAATATGCCCTGAGAGGCAATAATAAAGTGTTTATTATGTGTATTCCAAGTATATGATAGATGTTTATTTTGCATGCTATAACTGTATTAATACGGAAACGTTAATTCATGTGTGTTTAATAAACAAACAGAAAGTTCCTAGCTATGCCTCTCTCATAAACTAGCTCGTTGATTAACAAGATGATCAAGGTTTCCTGATCATGGACATTGGATGTTGTTAATAACGAGATCACAACATTAGTGTAATGGTGTGATGAACATTCATCCGAAGTATAGCATTACGATCAAAGTCATTGAGTTTATATTGCTATAACAACTTACGAAGTGATCCTAATCCTTAGACCATGAGATCATGTCAATCACTAACACCGGAAGAGTTTCTTGATAACATCAAACGTCACACCGTAACAGGGTGATTATAAAGATGGATTCAGAACTAATAAAGTGTTATGTTGAGGCTCATGGATCGAGAGTGGAATTTGTTCATCCCGATGACGGATAGATATACTCTGGGCCCTCTCGGTGATATCACATTGATTAGCTTGCAAGCAAGTGATTTGATCACTAGAATGTTATATCACAGGAACGAGAAAAGAGTGCATGTCGGTAACGAGATCAAACTAGGTATGGAGATACCGATGATCAAATCTCGGACATGTAATATATCGTGAAACAAAGGGATTAAGATACTAGCGTAAAAGGTTCCGACGATCACAAGAAAGTCATCGTTGAATGTGTGGGAGTCAGTATGGGTCTCCAGATCCCGCTTCTGATTATTGATCCGAGAGGGGTCTCGATCATGTCCGCATTATTCACGAACCGTAGGGTGACACACTTAAGAGACACCGACATCCAATTGGAGCAAATGTTTCATGCCGAAAGAATGAACAAGCGCAGGAATTTATTTCACTAGATACCGAAACAGGTTTTCGGGTGAAATTGCATAAAGTGGTTATGCATGTGAAATAGAATTCTAGCAAGGGGTTATTTGTGAATGTTTGTCATTAAAGTAATTGAGAAAATTCTAAATAAAATAAAAGAGTTTTATTTAATGAGAGTTTGCATTAAATTTGGTGGAAATTTAATGGGAATTTGAGTGGACTTTTGAGTGGAGGGATTTTAAAGGGCATTTTGTGAGTGGAGTGTCCACCCACATGAATGAAGGAGGGGAGGGGGCAGCCCCCATGGCCGGCGGCCACCCCCTTGGGTGCCCCCTCCTCCTATAAAAGGAGTCCCCCTCCTCACTTGTCTCTCACACCTCCTCGTGAAGGATCTCTCTCCCCCTCTAGAATTTATCCCCCATGGTCTCGGACTAGCGAGATACATGTTCCCGGTGGCTATTCGGCAGGAAAGAGTTGTGCTTCCGCTGCATCGCTGGAGCGAGGAGGCGGAGGTTTCTCGGTGCCTCGAACGTGTGTGCGAGCACGGATGCGCTGCTGATTTGCGGCGCTAGGACTTCCTCTCGATCTTGAGATCGGCAAGAGATCGTCTACATCAACCACGAGTTGAACTCGTTAAGCTTTGTCGGTCTTCAAGGGTATGTTCTCTACGGATATACATCCGCCCGTTGTTTGTATCTAGTAGATAGATCTTGGTATATAGTTCACATCGTAGAATTTTTTTTGTTTTCTATGCTGCGAACCCTACAATTTCTTGGAAGCAGATTCTTCATTTTTACCAGCAACTTTAAAAATGCGTTGTCAGTCACATCGTTCTCTGCCTTCCATTGCAGCAAATCCAGTGTGATACCTAGCTTTTTGTGGCCATCTTCGCAAGTTGGGTACAACAATGTTTTGTGATCCTTTAACATCTGCTCCAGCTTCTCCTTCTCCTTTTTAGTTTCACATTCTTCCATTGCATCAGTAATGGCCCGACCAAGATCGTCATCAGCGGGCCCATCTTCTGCCTCTTGATCTTCATTATCTACCCCCGTTGCAGTATCATCGTATTCAGGATACATATTATGATAGTTGTCATCATCCTCTTTTTCTTCGTTGTCTTCCATCACAACCCCTTTTTCTCCGTGCTTGGTCCAACAATTATAGCTGGGCATGAAACCGGATCGAAGCAGGTGGGCGTAAATGGTTCTGGTATTTGAGTAGTCTTTCTTGTTCTGACAGTGAACACACGGACAACACATGAAACCATTGTGACCACGGTTTGCATTAGCCACAACGATGAAATTTTGGAGGCCCGTAATATACTCGGAAGTGCGTCGGTCACCATACATCCATTGCCGGTTCATCTGCATTATATATTACTATATCAAAAATTAATAGGGAGATGACCACTTATACAGTACATCAATGACACATGAAAGGATAAAGTTGCCAACCTCGACCGAGAAGGAAAGAACAACGAGAAAACTTAATTCGAGTTCTCGGGCATTTCACCGAAGACCTCTTGTGCAAAGAAAAAAACACAAACTACCGCACCTCTCACCCTCTTGCTAAGCTCTAAAATGAGAGAGAGGTGTAGGCTGCGGTCTGTTATATAGGCGCACCCCCTTTAACACCGGTTCAACCCACGAACCGTTGTTAAATGGGGGGCTGCGTGGGCGCAAGACCTTTAACACTGGTTCGTGGCTCGAACCGTTATTAAAGGGGTGCTCCTTTTTGCTCTCTGGACCATGCTGGTATGGACGTCCCCTTTAACATCGGTTCGTAGAAGAATCGATGTTAAAGCCCATTTCCGATCTTAACCAAAGGCCTCGTTTCCACTAGTGTGTGCGCCAGAAAGTAGTGATGGAGGCCGCTAGCTTGTAGCAATGTGTGTCGTGGTGTGCAAATAAATGGCGCCGGCCGGCCGGCTTGCAGCAGCTGCTTGCCGCCACTACCCTTGGTAGGATCGATCGGAGGCCCTCTTTAGCAACAACTGCATGCGCCGCACACTAACGACAGGAGATCTGGAGGATTATATTTGACGGCGGCAGACGGGCTGAGGCAGCCCGACCTCCTCCGATCCATCACCGCGCCAAAGCGTGCGGGATACATCTTCTAGACGTGGGGGGTGCAAGGCAAGTCGCGCGACTTCCACCGACGGTGGAGTAAATGGTACGGTGGATCATTAATTTTTTTTTGCACTTAAGTCACACATCTTAAAAATTGAAGTAACCGGTTATATAACTTTTAATCATGTGCACCCGCGGTCACAAACCGGTCTGCTAGCTGGTTAAAAAAAACAGTCACGTGAGGGTCAATATAGACAAACTTTTTGCAAAAACCAACCTATATTTCTATTTTGTTGCATATCGATTCAATTAACACATTGCTCACCCCTATTTTCTTTTATTTGTTAATATTAATACTAATAAAATGGTTGCTTAGCATTCAAACTCAAGACCTGCCACGCGACCTTCAAATGCTTGCCAGTACACCACAGCTCGTAACACGTATACTGATAGGACAACGAGCTCTCTTATATAACTGCACGAATATGTTAGAAAAGTATGCACTTGTGTGAGAATCATGGAGCACTAATCATAGACACGTAATTGGTTGCAGGTTAGTCTTTTTTAACGTAACCCTGCACGTACAAATAGATTATGCTTTTAACTATAAAAATCTATCTTCAATTTTATTATTTTTAGAAAAGGATGAGCAGTTCAGACCGCCGATCGTAAACGGCCAAATCATGGCACTGGCTGATTTAGTTTTTAATAAACGCAACATATGGAAGACGTACAAAATTGTCTTTGCTTTTAAATAAAATGTTCATATAGTTATATAAAGTTGTCCTAAATTAATTCAAGCAAAGTTGTCTAGTCTATTGGCAAGCTTTCGGTAATCATGCTGGCAGGTTGTTAGTTTGAATCACAAATAGCTTGTATTTTATTTTAAACACTTTTTTCACAGCTGACAAATGACCCCCTTATATAAAACAGTACATGATCCATATTGACAAATAAAAAAATATAGATGGTTGCTTTTGTGAAAAGTCTGTCTATCTTGACCCACATGTGACTGATTTTTGTTAAAAACCGACCAGCAGATCATTTTGTGATCACGGGTGCACACGATTGCAAGTTGTGTAATTTGTTAGTTTAGTTTTTAAGATGTGTGACTTAAATGTACATGCGAGACAAATTATTCAGTGACCCGCGGTGTCATTTATACCCTACGGTGCAAGGTGCACGGCAAACAGTATATATGCGGCTTGTTTTTTGGGTGTGGAGATGGCAAGGAGGCAAGATCGTGGGACAAGGAGGAGGCGGACGCGAGAGTCTTATCATGGGGCGGATTAATATTGACTTTTCCAACTAAAAATTATCACCGCTAGAAATAGAAAATAGAAATCTTGGATAAGAACCGGAGAGCAAAATTTGAACCCATATGTAAAGAACCTTGGCTAACCAACCGATGTTGAGTGTTGACATAAACATGTGGGTATATATGGTAAAATCAACAAGAAGCTCTAAAGGACAGGCAATCGCCGCGCGTACATATAGGCATGAACCCGATTCTGCTTGAGACACAAAACTTATTAACAAATAATCACACCTTGAATTGAATTCGAGAGCACAGCTCTCATCGATCGTGTACGTATAAGATGTGTGTACATGCATGCATGTCGAGCTAGTCTAATCTAATCTAGTTAAAAAGAAAGGCTTTCGCTAGGCCCGTGCTGTTTGGAGATAATACGACAGATGACATACATGGCGATGAAAATACCCATGAGAGCGGCTCCAGCAGCGATACCAACAATTGCCATGTTAATCATGGCATCACACGACGTCAGATGGCTCGGAGAATGGCTCGGCGCCGAAAAGCAGTCGATGCTGAGGAGGATGAGGGAGGCGAAGGCCAGGCACGTGACGAGGAAGGCGATCAGGAAGCCCAGGCACGCGACATAAGCCAGGCGTGCGGCGAACTGGGAGTAGGAGAGCATCGGCGCCACCGGGGTCTTTATTACATCATCCTTATCGGGGTTCCGGCCGTCGGCGCCACCGGGGTTCTCGATGTCTGCTTGTGCAACCATCGTTGACGGATCTGTTTTGATATGGATTCTCGTTGCGGCTAGGCTAGGCTTAGGGCGCACGTAGAGCATATACGTATATATATGGCAGGAGGTTGGCAGGGATTGTCGCTAGCCAGGGCCGTTCGGTTAATTTAACGTTTGGGCCTCTACTCAGCGTGGCAAGGCCCACTCCGATAAAGCTTACAGATTCGGTCTTCCATGATCGTCATCCGCGAACCCCTAAAGAGTCCACATGTCGTGGCAGTCGATTGGAGTGGTTGGAAGGGATACGGATTGTGATTTTTTTTTTTACAAAATTTCTTATCGATCTACCAACAACAGGTCAATTGACCACCTAACGATGATTGGAAACACTATTGCGAGTCGAAGGCGTGTTGTCATCCTCATTCCTCCAACAATAGAGTTGGGCAAAGGTTGCCATAGTAGATCTTGTTATAGTAGATAGACATGAAGTCGTCGAGCTAAACCCCCAAAGGACCACCGCACTAGACGAGTAACCATCGCCAATGGTGGCATCCGTAGATCGAAAGAGACTGGCTTGAAAACACAACAATATACAAAAACTGACATGGTCCCAGGAGATCTGCCAGACACACGACTCCACACGACCTCCGATGGTGTTAGATGCACCGTCGGAGCAAGGATAGGGCGGGAGGACCTTATTTTGACTTCAAGATGTAGCCATCGTCTCACTATCCTGAAAAAGACGTGAAAAAACAGTCAAACCAACGAATAGAAACCTCGTGTTAGCGAGAGGTCGTGGTGCGCCACAACTCCAAGGCCCCAAGCCACTGGAGACGAATTGAACTGGCGACAACACCGGCAAGGGGAACGGAACCCTATATGAGTTTTTCTCAGCCACCTCCTCCTAAGGTCTCAAGTCGCGTACTCTTGAAAGATTTTTCAGAAAGATTTTGACTTAGATGGGATTTAACCCCCTCAATTGCTATCAATCACGCTTAATCCTAATGAAACCAAACAAACACTAAAGAAGAATATCATCATGGATACCTCCCTAGAAAACAACAACAACAAAAAAAGGACCCATGTCCATTCAAACCACAAAAAAACATGTTACAGAATCTACGTTATACAGCATGCAATAGAATACAAATTGCACCTGCTTTTTCAACTCTATGAACTGTTGATGCAAAAAGAGTCACATTCTATATCCTATAGATACATATATTAAAAATGGTGTGAATAGCGAGCTCTCATTGGTCCACTACGCTGCACTGTAGAAGTTGATTTCCGTCCAAATCAACTCTGGACACACTAGTGCAGAGCCCCCCCTTTAACTCCGGTTGGGAGGGCCCTCTAACAGCGGTTCCCCAACCGCTGTTGAGGGTTCGGTGTTAGAGGGGGGGGGTCCTTTAACACCGGTTCTTATACGAACTGGTGTTAAAGGGTGACGCACGTGGGGCTGCCGCAGGCCTCAGCCCCCCCCCTTTAACACCGGTTCGTATCTGGAACCAGTGTTAAAGGTTCTTCTGCCGCGGCAGAGATTTAGGCCATTTTCCTGCCGCGGCAGAACTCTGCCGCGGCAGGAAAACAGCCTAAATCTCTGCCACGGCAAACTTCTGCCTCTGCCCCGTTCTGGGCGTATTTCTGCGGGAGGGGGGGAGCGAGGGGGAATCGATCGGGAGCGGTATACACATAAATCGTCATCGGTACATACGAGTAAATGAATAATTAAGCAACTATTATTATACACAAACATCGTCATCGGCACATACATCGTCATCGGCACATATACATCGTCATCGTTCATTTTGGTGGATATCTAAAGAGTTCTCCGCCAGGCGTGACGACCTCATCAAGTATGAACCCCGCCAATTCCTCTTGAATGGCTCGTATGCGTTCAAATGGTAGTAGTTGGTCCCGCATCCATTCGATCTGAATATATATGAAGAATGGGCAGTCAATATATATATATAAGAATAAAACTCAACACAACTGATGGTAATAAAATAATGTTGTGGACTTTGTTTACTTACTCTAAGTTGTTCTAGTGCGGCTTGGCCCGTCGCACATATCGTGTTGCGAATGAACTCGCAAACATAGTACCCACATAAGTTATTGTCGTGTCCCTGATGCGCGCACTTTACGAGAATAGAGAGTTCAATCAAAATAATAATCAATAAAGCATGATATAATGGAATTGGAAGCTAGCTAGTATTACTTACATTTTGGTCTACAAATTTTAGTTCTTCTGACCATTCACCCACGGCCCTGCCCGTGAACCTTATCCAAACCCTGTCCGGCAAAGAAAATGGATAAAGGAGTAATTAATTACTTGTTGTCACGAAAGTTGCCGATCTAGTGCGATAATATGATTGAAATTACCTTTGGAGCATCTCTCTAAAGTCTGCCCATATCTTTTTTTCTTTTCGTAACGAGTCCATGACAAGGACTTTTCCTGAGTCGGGTTGAATGACTAGCAGAATAAAGTGGAACCTACGCACGCATAACTCATCATCGGTTACACTTAACATCGAGTAAGCCGAAACAGAATGTGTACAAGAGAGAGGGTAACAGTACTCACGAGAAGTTGTAAGGCAATAGTATTTCCCTTTTGGTTCATTGTCTCAGTAAAGACGTTAGCAAGTAATCTTCTGTTTGCCCGGGTTTGGTTTTTACCACTTCTTCATGAATTCTATTTGGGTCAACGAACCCAATGTCAAAAGGGCCTCCTTTCATGCATTACATAACCTTTTTCCTGCATAGTAGTATATACATATATGTTGAGCATATATATATATACATGCAATTAATAAAGTGAATGAGATGAGATAAAAATTACAGAAATAGTACTTACACACAATAAAGGCTGATGGCAGATTTGTCGAATTCCTTCTGATTGAATAGAAAATGCAAGTCTTGAATGTTGAAGTCAATCGCGTCGTCTCCGCACAAGAAAATCTGATCTCTTATATGCGCCGTGATCCATTCTTCTTTTCTCGTCTTGCAGAAATCAAGGTACCACTTGTGCAATTTTCGCATCTTTGTTGGTAGATTCTTGAGCTCCTCTTTCTTGACTAGATTCTTCCCATACTTCCATGGCTGTATGGGGTTGGCATCGCAATTGGGCAAGTTGTCTCCCATGACGTTCAAGTATGCAATGTAAGACATCCCCATCTCATTGGCCTTTCTTTGTAGCTCTGCCTCGTAATCATTTATGGGAGGAGCGTCCCGTGTGTCGAACATTTGGAGCGGGGCACATGATTGGTTTTCCTGCTCTCCGAGCATGGGAACTGTTTTCTGGGGTGCGTCACGACTGCTACTTTCAGTCTCCCTGCGGCGCCTTGCATCCGCCTTCAAAATCTGGCGCTCGTAGTCCGGCACATGTGGGGTTTCAGGTTTCAAAAGATTTTTGTAAAACTTCTCCACCACCGCCGGATCTATTTTCTCCTTTGGCTCGGCCCGTCTAGGTGCAAAGAATTTCTTGACCTGTTCTTCCGAGATCCTATTGGTCTCCTCGTCGCTGCGATTCCACGGTAAAACCGGTAATGGCTTGGCGGAAGGCTGCGGGACGTAGTTTTTTGAACTCTTTGGCATACAGTTTCCTGCGGATTTCTTTGTGGCAGTGCTACTGATGCTCCTCGTGGCAGTGCTCTTCCGCTTACGCTGAGGAGATGGCTGAAGCACCGGAGATGGCTGACGGGCCGGAGATGGCTGCCGCGCAGGAGATGGCTGACGGGCCGGAGATGGCTGCCGCGCAGGAGATGGCTGCCGTGCCGGAGATGGCTGCCGCGCAGGAGATAGCTGAAGCGGCTCAGACTGCTGACGCTGCGGAGACGACGGGGGTGCTAGTGACCTCCAATTTGGAAGCACAATGTGTTCCTTCTTCCAAAGAATGGTTGTTTTCACTGCAAATTTGAGTTGAGTTTCCCCTTCACCTGTAGCATGGTCAAGCTGTGCTTCCTCATATTCCTTCACAACCTCATCCACCCCGACAATAGCATAGCCATCTGGAATCGGTCGGCAGTGGTAAGTTCCACCAGCTACAGGAGGTAAGGCATAGCCGACAGCCACCTTAATGGATAAGCCCATTAATCTCACATGCAGCTCAGCGTGTTCGCTCTCCGTGATCTCATCCACGGGGTATCGAGGACCCGTCATTTCAAGCGGGGGCTGCACGTTCTCCGTGGAAGCCACACTGCTTTTCCGCGTAGAGTCTGGGCCGCAGACAGCTTCCAATGCAGGCTCTTCGTGCCGCTGAGATGGGCCGGTAGTTTGATGGCTCGGTTGTGCATTCACTTGCGCCTGCAGCGCCGCAAGTGCATGTTCTATCTGTGTCATCCGCTCTGTACGCTCTTTTTCTTTTCTGCTGCGCCATCTGTAAGAGTCGCTCCAGTCGGCAAACCCATCCTTCCACGTCATACCCCCTGTGCCTCGTGCATGTCCAGGGTGTTCTTTTTTACCGATGGCGCGTGTGAGCTGGTCATTCTCTCTGTCGGGATGGAAGGTCCTGGCGGATGTTTCCTCGTATGCCGTGATGAGTTCAGTGACGGGTTTGGCAAGGAGGGTTGGGAAGATACACAATCCTGTTTCTGGGTCCAACCTTGCCCCGATTCCGTAGAACCAAGTCTTTGCACGTAGGTCCCACCCATCTGTCTGGGGTGTGATCCCTCTCTCGCGCAGGGCCTTCTCAGCTTCCTCCCACTTAGGCCTCTGAGATATGTATCCACCTGACCCCGTCCTCTGGTGATATTCCTTCTTCAGGGCATTAAGCGTATTGGTTTCTGACCTCTTTTTAGCTATAGCACTTTTTTTATATGTCTCAAATTCGGGCCAGTGAGGTCTTATCTTCGCATAATATGCGTCTTCCAAATTTGGAGTCTCGCCAGATTTGACAAATTTTAAACGAGTTCCGAGGGGTCCAAACCCCAATTCGGAGAAATCCCGGATGCAGATGAGAGGGGCTAGCTACTGTGGCTGACCGGAGGCTGGCGGCGTTGGAGAGCGACCTAGGGAGCGCGAGGTAGCGTGATGCGGCCTACCTAAAACGGGCGTTGTTCGAAAGAGGAGGCCGAGGCAAACATTATAGCGACGGAAAACAACTTGGCAGAACAGATACAATGTGGAGGGGATGTCCCCAAGATAGGCCCTAGACCGAGGGGAGAAGCCACGATGCTCGCAAAAGAGCTGCCCGCGTAGTCCACCTTCTAAGGCCGCCACCGACATCCGCGAACTCTAGCCACCACTCCGACGACCAACGACACATCGCATCGCCGAAGAGAGGGACGCCGTGCCGTCGTTACCAGCGGACACACCTGCAACCCAGAAGGACCATGCATACACCCCGACATCGCTGGCATAATGCACCCCACCTAGGCCACATCAGAGCTCGCACCCCACCTAGGCCGCATCGCGAGCTCGCACCCCATGGCCACCACCGGAGCTTGCACCCCACCTAGGCCGCCCCCGCAGCCGAGAGGGGAGGCCGTCCCCGTACCGCGCCTGGGCCTCCCCGACGAATCCGCCTCCCTGACCCATCCCCTCCACATCCCTGTCATTGGCCCCAATCCGTGGACGCGCTCGCGTAGCCGCTCCTGCCCGCCACACCCGATGACGCGAGCTACCACCGACAATGCGAGCTCGAAATCAGGTTTGGGTCTTCCCCTGTCAAAGCTGTCTTCGTGTCCGATTTGATCCTACTACTAATAAGTACAATGGTTTGAAATCATACTTTCTACAAAGCTTGTTCGATTTCATCTTGGTACATCTGTTTCGTACCTACATTCCTATTGTAGTTTTCGTGTCCAATTTGATCCTACTACTAATAAGTACAATGGTTTGATTTATATACAGAAGTATATGAAATTGAATCAAAAATCAGAGTAGTAAATTTCGAACCCTCTAGCTTACAACATTTCTTGTAGATTGTAAATGGAATCAATAGCAAATTTCGAACGATGCAGAGGACGGAGTGGCGCCACCGCGCGAGCTCCACTCTGCCGGCCGGTGGCACCACCGCGCGAGCTCCACACCGCCGCGCTCCAGGAGGAAACAGAGAAGGGGAGGAAACAGAGGGGACGACCAGGCGCGGTCCGCTAGCTCACCACGGCGTCGGGGTTCTTGTAGGCGCCGGCGTCGTCGTCGGTTTCGGTGGCGCGCGCGCGGTGGCGGTGGCGGTCGTCGGCTTCGGTGGCGCGCGCGCGGTGGCGGTGGCGCGCACGCGGTGGCGAGGGCGGCGACGGCGAGGGCTGGAGGGCTTCGGTGGCGAGGGCGCGCGGTGGCGACGGCGAGGGGTTCGATCGATCTGGCTCTGGGAGGAATAAAGGAAGGGGATGGCGCATTTAGTAGGAATTTGTCTTTTTCATATCTGACCCACTTCCTACCGATTTAGTAGGAATTTTTCTTTTTCACCAGAGGTGGACGGAAAGGTTTCAGATCCCCCTGTCGGTACATTGTGCATATAAGGTGGTCAAGTATTTTTGTAAAATTTGTTGGTTGTTTTTTGAATTATCCATTTGGTGGTTGCTTCACAAAACCGTCCGTTTTTTATGCTCGGAAAATAGAAAATGCCTTTTTGGTGCGATAAAAAGGAAAACTTCCTCTTGCAACATTGTTTGCCATGCCATGATGCACATGTATGCACAATATGGCCATATTATCACAAACTATGCCTTGATTCTAGCCATAACATTGGTCATTTGACCCAAAAGCCAAGAAACCTCGAATGAGACAGGTCATTTTGAGACAGTTACATAAAGCCGAACTGGAACTGAAAATTAAGATACATAAAAGAACTGAAAATTAAGATACATGGCCAGATTAAGTAACAATCGGCCGAACTAGAACTGAAAATTAAGATACATAAAAGAACTGAAAATTAAGATACATGGCCAGATTAAGTAACAATCGGCCGAACTTGTTTCGGAATGTTGGAGTGATTCAGTCATGCTCCTGCCTACACCTGTAATACTCACCACTGTAGTCGTCGTACTCGCCGCCGCCGTCATCGCTGTCGTCGTCGGGGTCGCCGTAATTGAACCACTGGAGAGTACGCGTGGGCTGGACTTGAGGGTAGCGCGTGGGCTGGACTTGAGGGTAGCGCAGACGGGGGATAGAGTCGGCGGCAGTGTCATAGGCCATGACGCTCTAGAGAGTCTGACCGCGCCACCATAGCCGACGGCCGGCCTCGTTGAAGTTAGGAGGAGGTGGGCCGTCCTCCTCGTGCCTGGCGAGCGCCCTCTCATGCCGATCCACGAAGAAGGCTTCCCAAGTAGGGAAATAGTCGGGATGCCGTCTGGGATTCCTCCGCTGCTCCGGCGTGAGCTCGAAGTAGTAGTGGTTCGTGATGGCCATCCGGCGCGCCACACCTAGAGGGACAGGAGGAACCGGCACGCCTCCAACGCTCAGCATCCAGGTGACAGGGACATAGTAGCCCGGCGGGCAGGGGTAGTTCGAGGCGCAAAGCGCCTCCGCCTCCCTGGGGGTTAGTGCTACGGTGGAAGCCATGGGAAAGAGTGATGAGGTTGCAGATATGAGTCTAGAGATGTGCAATGACAATGGAGGCCAACCCCCTACATATATATAGTGAACTAGCGGGAAGAACTGGAGGGAAGAACTGGCGGGAAGGAAAATGGCGGGAAGAAAAATGGCGGGAAGAAGAACTAGCGGGAAGAAAAATGGCGGGATGAACCTTTAGTCCCGGTTGGAGACACCAACCGGGACTAAAGATGAACCTTTAGTCCCGGTTGGAGACACCAACCGGGACAAAACACGAGTCAGCACTAATAATAGGGGTGAGTGTCGACATTATGTCGTGCGGCGTGTACCTTGTCCCGGATGGTGTCACCAACCGGGACTAAAGATGAACCTTTAGTCCCGGTTGGAGACACCATCCGGGACAAAACACGAGTCAGCACTAATAATAGGGGTGAGTGTCGACATTATTTCGTAAGTGTCAACACTATGTCGAGCTGCTTGTACTATAAATAGGCATCCTTGTGAGTCCAGTCCTCCAGCCAGTTTGAGGCAGGGACACCACTACGGCCAGTTTCAGGGAGATGCCGACGGAGCCCAGTCCTCCGGCATCTCCGAGAAACTGGTCATAGAGGCACTCCCTAATATGTGAAATTAGTTAGCTCCCAGGTGTATTGATCTAGTTAGAGAAGTTACAAAGCTGCAAGATGGTTTTCGAGAGCAGGGACACCACTACGGCCAGTTTCAGGGAGATGCCGACGGAGCCTAGTCCTCCGGCATCTCCAAGAAACTGGTCATAGAGGCACTCCCTAAGATGTGACCACGCGCTTTTGGAGATCAGATCTTAATGGTAAGTACGAATTGGGACAACTTCTTCTCATAGTCCCGGTCCATCCACAAAACATGACTAACACTCAAGACATGTATTAATATTAAAAACATGAACTAGAGTTACATAATATGAGCATGAACTTCTTGGCATATGTCCTTCCTTATGATCGCTTCAGACGTAACCATGGAGCATCTTCTTTACTTAACGGAATGCTTGGGTCAGTTTTCACTGTGAAGGGCGGAATTTCATCAAACTTATTATAATCTTCTGACATGTCTGTCTTGTCCTCGATTCCCACGATGTTTCTTTTTCCTGAAAGAACTATGTGACGCTTTGGCTCATCATATGATGTATTCGTTTGCATATTTTTTCTTTTTTTTGGTCTGGAGGACATGTCCTTCACATAGAAAACCTGAGCCACATCATTGGCTAGGACGAATGGTTCGTCTAAGTTCTTCATAAGATTGTTGAGATCCACCGTTGTCATTCCGTACTTCTTGTCTACCTCAACCCCTCCTCCTGTTAGCTTGACCCATTTTCATCGAAACAAGGGGACCTTAAAATTAGGTCCATAGTCAAGTTCCCATATCTCCTCTATGAACCCATAATACGTGGTCTTTTGCCCATTGTCTTCTGCTGCATCGAAGCGGACACCACTGTTTTGGTTGGTGCTCTTTTCATCTTGGCCTATCGTGTAAAATGTATTCCCATTTATCTCGTACCCTTGGAAAGTACATACAGTCGAAGATGGTGTCCTGGCCAACAAGTACAGCTGATCCCCAACAGTGGTGTTATTCGTGAGAAGTCTTTGCAGCCAGCCGCCAAAACTCGCCATGTGTTCACTTATAATCCATTCATCAGACTGCCCCGGGTGTTTGCGGCGTATTAAATTCTTGTGTTCATTGATATACGGGGCAACCAAGATAGATCTTTGTAAAACCGTGTAGTGTGCTTGATTGAGAGAATGCCCGTCCCTACATATCATTGCTTTACATCCTAGGGTGCCTTTTCCACGCAGTCTCCCCTCATGTCGTGATTCTGGAACACCAATCGCCTTAAGGTCAGGAATAAAATCAACACAGAACTCAATGACCTCCTCTGTTACATAGCCCTTGGAGATGCTTCCTTCTGGCCTAGCACGGTTATGAACATATTTCTTTAAGACTCCCATGTACCTCTCAAAGGGGAACATATTGTGTAGAAATACAGGACCGAGAATGGAAATCTCTTCTACTAGGTGAACCAGGAGATGCGTCATAATATTGAAGAAGGATGGTGGGAACACCAACTCAAAGCTGACAAGACATTGGGCCACATCTGTTTGTAACCCTGGTAGGCTTTCTAGATCGATTACCTTCTGAGATATTGCATTGAGGAATGCACATAGCTTCACAATGGGTACTCGAACATTTTCAGGTAGAAGCCCCCTCAATGCAATCGGAAGCAATTGTGTCATAATAACGTGGCAGTCATGAGACTTCAGGTTTTGGAATTTTTTCTCTGCCATATTTATTATTCCCTTTATATTCGACGAGAAGCCAGACGGGACCTTGATACTGCTGAGATATTCAAAAAAGATTTCCTTCTCTGCTTTGGTAAGAGCGTAGCTGGCAGGAGTTAAGTGGCATCGTTTACCCTTCTCGTTCTCAGGATGCATAGGCTCTTCAGGGGCCTTCAGACGTTGCTGGTCCTGTCGTGCTTCCGGTGTATCTTTTGTCTTCCCATACACTCCTAGAAAGCCTAGCAGGTTCACGCAAACATTCTTCGTCACGTGCATCACGTCGATTGAAGAGCGGACCTCTAAGACTTTCCAATAGGGTAGGTCCCAAAATATAGATTGCTTCTTCCACATGGGCGTGTGTCCGGCATCGTCATTCGGAACAGATAGACTACCAGGACCTTTTCCAAAGATTACTTCTAGGTCCTTGACCATACCAAATACCTCCTCACCGGTACGGAGGACAGGCTTCCTCCGGGGTTCTGCCAGACGTTTGAAATGCTTGCCTTTCTTTCTTACTGGATCGAGGTTCGGAAGAAATCGGCGATACCCTAGGTACACAACCTTCTTACATTTATCCAAATATACACTTTCAGTATCATCTAAACAGTGTGTGCATGCATTGTATCCCTTGTTTGTCTGCCCTGAAATGTTACTAAGAGCAGGCCAATCATTGATGGTTACGAAAAGCAATGCTCGTAGGTCAAATGGCTCCCCTTTGTGCTCATCCCACATACGTACACCTGGTTTGGCCCACAGCTGTAAAAGTTCTTCAACTAATGGCCTTAGGTACACATCAATGTCGTTGCCGGGTTGCCTCGGGCCTTGGATGAGCACTGGCATCATAATGAACTTCCTCTTCATACACAACCAAGGAGGAAGGTTATAGATACATAGGGTCACAGGCCAGGTGCTGTGACTGCAGCTCTGCTCACCAAAAGGATTCATGCCGTCTGTACTTAGACCAAACCTTAAGTTCCTTGCGTCACGTGCGAAGTCCGGGTACTCTCGCTCGACTTTTCTCCACTGTGACCCATCAGCGGGGTGTCTCAACATCGCGTCTTTCTCACGGTCTTCCATGTGCCATCGCAACGACTTGGCATGCTCTTTATTTCTGAAGAGAAGTTTTAACCGTGGTATTATAGGAGCATACCACATAACCTTGGCGGGAACCTTCTTCCTAGGGGCCTTGCCCTCAACATCGCCAGGATCGTCTCGTCTGATCTTATACCGCAGTGCAGTGCATACCGGGCATGCATCCAAATTCTCGTACTTCTCACCGCGGTAGAGGATGCAGTCATTAATGCAGGCATGTATCTTCTGCATGTCTAATCCTAGAGGGCAGACAACCTTCTTTGCTTGGTATGTACTGTCGGGCAACTCATTATTTCTTGGAAGAAGATTCTTCATTTTTACCAACAACTTTGAAAATGCGCTGTCAGTCACACCATTCTCTGCCTTCCATTGCAGCAAATCCAGTGTGGCACCTAGCTTTTTGTGGCCATCTTCGCAAGTTGGATACAACAATGTTTTGTGATCCTTTAACCTCTGCTCCAGCTTCTCCTTCTCCTTTTCAGTTTCACATTCTTCATTTGCATCAGTAATGGCCCGACCAAGATCGTCATCAGCGGGCCCATCTGCTCCCTCTTGATCTTCATTATCTACCTCCGTTGCATTATCATCATATTCAGGATACATATTATGATAGTTTTCATCATCCTCTTCTTCTTCGTTGTCTTCCATCACAACCCCTTTTTCTCCGTGCTTGGTCCAACAATTATAGCTGGGCATGAAACCGGATCGAAGCAGGTGGGCGTGAATGGTTCTGGTATTTGAGTAGTATTTCTTGTTCTGACAGTGAACACACAGACAGCACATAAAACCATTGTGACCATGGTTTGCATTAGCCACAACGATGAAATTTTGGAGGCCCGTAATGTACTCGGAAGTGCGGCGGTCACCGTACATCCATTGCCGATTCATCTGCATTAATATGTAGTATATATCAAAAAATAATAGGGAGATGACCATTTATTTATATAGTACATCAATGACACATGAAACTATAGTTGCCGACCTCGACCGAGACGGAAAGAGCAACAAGAAAGTTTATTTTGAGCTCTCAGGCATTTCACCGAACACCTCTAGTGCATATGAAAAAAACACAAACTAGCACTCTTCACACCCTCTTGCTAGGCTCCAAAATGTGAAAGAATGGAAGAGTGGGGTGTGTGTGGGCTGGGGTGGTGTATTATATAGCCCATGAACCGGTGTTAAAGGGGGGGGGGTGCGCGGGCCACTGCTGCAGGGACCTTTAACACCGGTTCGTGGCACGAACCGGTGTTAAAGGGGGGGGTCCTTTTTTGCCGCAGGGGCCACGCTGGTACGGCCCCCCCTTTAACACCGGTTCGTAGAAGAACCGGTGTTAAAGCCCCTTTTCGGGATCAACAAAAAACCTCGTTTCCACTAGTGACAGGTCGCATATGTATGTGTATTTTTCTTCTCTTTTAGACTCTTGACGGTGATTTTAACGCAACTTTTTTGGAATATTTTTCTGGCGGCACTTAGCTATGTCTACCTCTCAAACAAAAAGTTACTTACGTCTATGACTTTTTTACATATCTTCTTTTTAACTACTCGGTGGTAATTTATCTAAAAAACTACTTGGTGGTAATTTTTGACACACTTTTCCAGCCATAATTTTAGACGGTGTATGACAATGTTATTTTAGTTCACTGATGGTAATCTTTTGGCCCAACTTTTTGTCCATAATCTTTGACTTAACTTTCTAACAGTAATTTTCCGATGGCAGTTATCGGCGTCTATGTCGATATTTGTTAACCTCCTTGCTTTTTAATAAGGTTATGATATTCCTTCGACATACCTCCTGCTCATAATTTTATGATAGTTTTTAGCCTAATTCTACGAGAGTATTCTTCCGGATCCTTCTAATTACTCGCCAGTAATTTTTTGGCATAATGAGGGTGCGTAATTCTTTGGCCATAATTCATCGTTAATTTTCAGCGGTAAATTTTCTCTTAGACAGAACTTCTCCTACACAACTTTATAGCCGTAGTTTTCCTATGTGGTTGCCATACTGTCACTCTTTGAGTGTGCGCAATTTTCCATCATCAAGTAAAAAAAATTATGTTGTTATGCACATCAAAAAATACGCATAGTATAATATATCATGTAGCAAGAGGAAACATATATATTACTATTCTTTATGTATTGCATTGGTGTGAATATATGTAGATATATTTAAATTTAGACAAATCCAAGTCAGTTATTTCTGGTCGAAGGGAGTAATACTTTCAAAAGTTATAATGACATCGAATCTAGCCATGTAGACGACAAATTTGATGCATCTGACACGGAGTGACACTCCGCGTCAACTTCCCTAGTTATTATAAGTGAAGTGCATCATCCAAACAAACTGGGCCACTCTAGAGGCCCCCGCTCCGCCACCTAGAATACCCCCCTCTAGCCTCGCCAGCCACCTTGCGGTCGCCAGAGGATGTTGTCTGTTGTTGGACGGCGAGAGCGGGGTATCCGTGAACTTCTTTGTTCTTTTGTCCCTAGCGTTCTTCCTGTCGATCTGGAGGGAGGAGATCTGAGATCATGGATCACTCCCATCGCTAGTGAATTACGTGGAATTCCAAGCACGTTTCTAGTCTGTCATGGCCCTACCAGGGGCGGAGACAGGGAGGGGCGAGCAGGGGCAGCGCCCCCCCTATGATTTAGATTTTGTAACTAAAAATATCCATCAAAGTACTATTTGTATGATGTTTTATCTATTTTAGCCCCCCTAATCAAACTTATAACACTAATACACTCTAATTGCCCCCCTCAATGATAAATTCTGGCTCTGCCACTGGGCCCTACAGCTCGCTCAGATCTACTGGTCAGTCGTACGTCGCGCCTGATGTAACATCGGTCGGGTAGTGTTGTCACACGGCGTTGAACTATGGCCTATTTTCCATCCTCTACCACGACATGCCATGGTGATCTTCATCCACCTTGGATCTGTCTTGGCATCTCCATTGCTGTGATTTTTAAGGTGTTGTTTCTATAAAAAGTATGTCCTAGAAGCAATCATAGAGATGATTGATTACGTGAATTGTGTTTATAACTCTTTACTTGTTTGGTTATTCTAAAGTTATCCCTAGTCATAGTTTATGTGAGTACACACGTGAATATTAAAATAACACATTTATTCATTGATGACTATGTTTCACAAGTCATGAACATGAAGATATCAAACCAATAATATGGACACAAATTGTGAAACATGGGGTACCTACCACGAGACATACCAAAATTGCTTATAGTTATCTCTACACAATATGTACGCATTTTCTTGAGATATGAGATTGTCAGATATAGATCGACCTACATAGAGTGCTACACCGTGACTGGGTAGTTATAAAGGTAGCTTAGAGCAACTCTAACCGATCCCCTTTCGGTCTTTAGAGGACTTTTTTCGGCCGCTAACGGCTGGGGACGCACTGAACCGATCTCCTAGCGACCGTTAGCGGGGATTTTTTTTTCTAGTCCAGCCCCTCCACGGCCCCTAAATATGCCTGACCGCGGGCGCTGAACTATATTTTTACCACCCCGCCAGCGCCGGCGTCGACACCGGCGACCACTAGACGCCTCCGCCCATAGCTGCGAACACCCGCCGCTCGTTTCCGCTCCATTCCCCCCACTCGCCGGTGCTAGCCATCACCGGAATCGACCCCGATAGCCGCCCCATCAAGCCGGAAGCCCGCCACCGATTCATGGTCGATTCCGGCCCCGACGAGGCCTTTTCTTTCAGCAAAAGGTCCGTCAGAGCATGGGGGGGGGGCTCGTAGATCGGAAAGCCGCGGACTAGCACCGGCCGATGAGGTTCATTGCGACGAGCTTTTCAACCGGCGGTGGCCTCGACCTTCGTCGGCGTCCGGTCATTGCGTTGCACCGGCGGAAGGGTTTATACGACCACCGCAGGGTAGCAAGGTCGTCGCGGAGCCCCAGTGGCATCCTCGACCCTTTTTCCGGCTCAATCATCCCGGTTGCGGTCTCCACCTCCGCCGCCCTCAAGGTATATGACGATATTGCACAACGATTTTTCATTTGGTTTGTTGGCAACCGGCTTGATCAAGAGCACATTTGGTTGTACATGAAGAGGTTGAGAGAGATGTTCTTTGACTACTCTTCGTCAGAGGAGGAATAAGAAGATGACAAAGATTTGGAGATTGCTTAATTGATGATTGTGAACGAGGATTGTCAACCAGTTCCTCGAAATGCATGAAAAAATCGAGAACAAAGCTGAACACAACAAGCTGCAAGATGACCTTGTTGAGCATCACTGGCGTCTACACGGCGACGCCTAATTATGTTTTTTCAATTGTTTGATTCGAAGCAATTTAATTTTATTCATTAATTCGGTGTGTAATAATGAATAATTATACTTATTTACATTTTATATTGATTGTAATATTGATACTTTAGTTCAAATAGGTTGATTTGCAAAAAACAGAATTTAAGTCCTCTTAGTTATTGGGGATGGGATCTGTGGCGCTAAGTTTAGAGGACTAAATATATGATTTTAAGCTTTATTCTGACCAAAAGTCCTCTAAAATAAAAAGGATCGGTTAGAGTTGCTCTTAGAAGTTTGTTATGAACTAGTAAAATACCAATACGTTGCTACGGATTACTGGCACATATGTAAATAGCGATAAATGAACTGTTTTCTCTTGTGAAGTAAATTCTTCAAATGAAGTCATAAACATGATAGTAATATTAGTCAATCACTGGAAGACACCAATTGGTACGTTTTATCTCAGGCAAGAGGATCCATTTTTGAATATGTTAGCAAAATCTCTGCACAAATAATCCTAGCACCACGAGGCTCGTTGAATGGCCGGGATATTCTTGCAAGTATGTCGATCCGTTGTGCACAAGCAGTCATGGTTCAAAGCACCACAGGTCCCTAGGTTATATGTTTGACGAGCTTGGTTCTAGGTACTTCTTGCCGAGGATCTAGTAGTAGCTAAGATGGCCATATTGCTACAAGCCTGATCCAACTTGCCGGATGGTAAATTCATTTTATTATCGGGCTTATAGCTCCTATGCGACGTCTTTACATGGAATTGGAAGGAAAGCGACATCGTTGCAAACAATAGCTGGCATGCGACGGTTGTAAGGCGGCAAATAGCTCCCGTGCGACACTTCTACTTAACCCCACGAGACCGTCAACGAATTCAAATCAGCTGAGCACAGTAGGACCCACAGACTCTCCACGTCACGACGGAACTCACCTGATGTCCACCTCATATCTTGGGACCCACCCTGTGGTCGAAGAGAGCCGTTGGCCCCGATCCGTCCCCGCACCCGAGCACTCCCGCCACCGTTCCAGCATCTCATCCCCTTCCGTTTTCTTCTCCGGCAAGCAAGTGCGGCAACACCGGCGAGGGATGTCGAGCTCTGCTTCCTCCCACCGCTCATGGCCTCGGTATGGTGCGGTGCCGATGAGGAGGTGCCCTGATTGCCCCCGTACCGCGCCCCTGAAGCGGCTTGTCACATCCACCGACAAGAACGGCAACATTGCCCGGAATTTGTGAAGTGGGAGAGCAAGCCCGAGCCGGGAAAGGTGAGATCTGAGTGTTCCGAGCGCCAATTTCTCGCTTTTCTTTCGAAATTTCATGTATTTCATCGAATTTGGGATTTAGGGTTCATCTTGCGATTTCAGGAACTGCCAAAATGTGGGCATTTTGAGTGGCTTGATGAGTACATCAAGCGAATTGGGGTGGAGGTAGCATCCCGGGAGCTCGAAAACCCGTCCGTGGTGGAGCAATTGGGATGTGGCAACCCCATTTCCGCTGGTACTACGGTGGATGCGGAAGTGAAGGCCGAGCTGAAGAAGATGAACAAACAGCTAAGGCAAATCATCGAATTGAAGAAGCAGGACAATCTGATGGCCGGTTTTTTTATTTTTGTGTAATTTCTCTCGGATTAGTTTATCTCCTCATCGTTAGTCATTAGACAGCACAGTCAGTGTTCAAGTGATGCTTTGTAATGGATGTAATGGTCTATGTCTTTGGCTTGAATAAAATGCAACACAAATTCGGGCTAATTTTGAGCTGCTCTGTTTTCGAAATCAGTGTTTCTTCAGTTTCGTCAGTGTTACTTTTATAAATGTGCAGGGGGCGCCCGTGTGTAGGGGAGGAGGAGGGGTTGAAAAGTAAAAAAAACAATTGACGAGGATTGAAAAAGGCCAGGCCCAAATATAACTTAGCCATGCCAAAATGAACGTATCCAGGCCCAATAGTAACTATATGTTGATTGGGCAAAAAAATGGTACTCACGTTACAATATAAATAGGGATGTGTGGATCTACAGATACTCGTGCTCAGGTTGCAATCTTTTTTTTGCAAAAGTAAATATATAAATGAAGTCCAAGGACATCCATTTAACTAACATAACTTGGACGCAACTTTAACTTATTTAAATATATATATGACTTATTTGAAAATGAACCATGTGTTGTATGAACTTGTTTTTGTGTCTTTTGTTTTATACACTTGTAAATATATAAATATTGCACGAGTATTATATGAACTTGTTTTTGTGTCTTTTGTTTTATACACTTGTTGTTTTGGGTGTTTTGACAAATGACAATACAATAAAACACAGATTACAATAAAATAAGGGGATAGATAATATTGGGATAACATTACTTATATTAGATAGGGGGATCGATAACAGTACAATAAAAACAAAAAGTACAATAATATAGAAGGGAATAGGCGCCCCGCCTAAACCCTGGGCTAGCCCCTAAACCCTAACCCTAGCTACCCTACTCCATCGGCGGTGGAGGCGGTGCCGCCGGTGCAGCCGCCTTCGCGGCATTCCATGCCGCCAGCCTCTCCCGGTTCTCCCGCTTCCGCTGCTCCTCCTGGAAGGCCCAGCGATTGGCCTCCCGTCGCTCGTCGTTCGCCCGTTTGCGCCTTTTCTTCAAGGCGCGCTGGGCCTGCTTCTCCTCCCACCTAGAGAAAGCAGCCTCCTGCTTTTCCTCGTCCTTCGCCGCCTTAGCCCAGTAGGCTTCGGAGGGGAGGTCGCCGCCGCCAGGGAGGTTGGGGACTGGGTTGGTGACGATGGGGCCCTGCTCCCCCAAGGGCAGGGCGGGGACTTCTTCTTCTTGACACGCTTGGGGCGCATGGGCGCCTCCTGCTCCCACCACTGCTTGTGGTCCGGGTGGTTGTCCTCGTCGCTTACTTCGGTGTCGGAAGGGAAGCGGAAGGGGGAGGTCGCCATGGTCGGAGTGTTTGGGGGCTGGGAGGAGGCAAAGGGACGGGCTTGAGGTTGAAGATGAGGGGCAAGATGAGATGAGGAGGCAAAGGCGTTTTGCCTATTTATTGAGGGCGGGGCGTGAAGGGCGGCGTGGGAATCCAGCGTCGCGTTGGCGCAAACGCCGAGACGAGACGCGTGCGCTGCGTTGCGTGTGGGAAGCGGGCGTGATCAATGCGAAAGAGAGAAAAAAATAGCTAGGATGCGACGTACTGTAACCCCTGCACCGCCGCCCCCGCCCCTGCATGCATGCATGCATTAATGCGAAAGAGAGAAAAAAACGTCCAAGGTAGTTGTTCATTGGCAGTGAAAAATAAAAGAGAAAATATAATTTGGCCTTGATTTACTTCGGTAATAAATGCAGGAATCTAGTACCAAGGTACTCGTTCGTTTTTACACACCGCATGCAACAAACTCGTTCGTTTTTACACACGCAAGAAAAATCGGTGGGAGTAATATTGACTTTTTTTATGGTACATGAACCAGATGGGAGTAAGTTTGACTGAAGAAAGTTGTTCGACGTATACTTATTTAATGAGGCAGCGCTGTTGCACGCAAAATAGCTAGACTGCGACGCTAGGGGCAGCTACTGCATGCATGGTGCAGCACGCCCCGCCCAGCGCCCTCGCATGCCACGCTCGGTCCAACGGTCAATGGAGTATGCCAACGCTGTAAGTTATATTTATTACATATTTTAGATTTTGATATTTTTTCTTAGACTGGTCATAGTGACATGCATAATCCCTCTGTCCACAAATAAGTGTACGTTTGGCTTCAAAATTTGTCCACAAAAAGTGTACTTCTACCTTTCCAATGCACTTGGGCATCCACTATGTAGTCCATAAGGCTATCCACAAGCCAAAAAGTAGTCCATTAGGCTATCCATATACATAGTGGAGGTTTACTTTAGAAGATTTTTCTTAAGGGTGACCTATAAGCTTATGGGTTGCCCACAAGCAATAAACAATTATTTTACTCTCTCCTCTCTCTCTTGCTTGTGTGTACTTTTAACAGACATGTGTGACCCAGCTTATGGTGAACTTGACCTTATAGCCATTTCCATAAGCTGTGTGGGTCCCATCTTATAGCAAAGGTTCACCTTATACATAGGTGATGTGGTATCATGCATATGTTACTAGTCTAAGTTACTACTCCATAGTGCAAAATAACATAGATGTGGTATCATGCAAAGTCTCATTTACTACAATGAACCTGAGGGGAGTAGGTTTGACTGAAGAAAGTTGTTACACGTACACTTATTTAATGCGACGGAGGGAGTAAATACGCTGCAGCGCTGTTGCACGTAAAATAGCTAGACTGTGACGCTAGGGGCAGCTGCATGCATGGTGCAGCCCGCCCCGCCCAGCGCCCTCGCATGCCACGCTCGGTCCAACCGTCAATGGAGTGTGCCACGCTCGCATGCCACGCTGTTGCACGTAAAAACGATGAAGCCAATCAGATTCCAGAATCATCCATCCCACGGATCGCCAAGAGCTAGCCACGAAATCCTTCTAAGAGACGCCAACCAATCAGGTTGCAGAACAAGCCCTTCCACGGATCGCCCAGAGCCACCCGCGGAATCCTTCTAGAAGACGCGATCGGACGGCCACAGTGTCGCGCTAGGGTTAGATCTACGTTCCTCATTCGGCCTTAGGGTTAGCGGGGTTTAGGACGCATTCAACGGGGTTTCACAAGTTTGACCAGACATTCAAATGTGCATAACTAATTCAAAAAAATCAAAAAATACAAAACCTTCGCATGGTGTCATGTTATGTGACATAGTTGTGTGGAAAAATATCAAACTTGGTCTATTGATCATATTTCAAAAAACCCTTCACAAAATGACCTATCTCCTCCGAGGTTTTCTGGCTTTCGGGTCAAATGACCAATGATATGGCTAGAATCATGGCATAGTTTGTGATAATGTGCCCATATTTGGCATGAATGTCTATAATGGGATGACTAACAATGTTGTAGCACAAAGTTTTCCTTTTCGACACACAGAAAATCATTTTCTATTTTCTGAGTGCCGAAAGAGGGCGGGATTTGTGAAGCAACCACCAAATTGAAGTTTCAAAATGGTAACATCCTATTTTTCAAAAATACTAGACCACCTAGAATGTACAATTTCCTAACTTGAGTATCTCAAACCTTTTATTCCATCCCTGGTGAAAAATACAAATCCTGCCGAATCGGCTGGAAGTGGGTAAGATATGAACTACAGGTACATGATTTCATGCTGATGATTTTTTGTAAAAATCATTTTTAGGTTCACAACATGCTATTTCATCAGAGATCCAATGCTAGTTTTGTGAGCCTCAGCCCCTAGCTAAGAATATTTATGAAAACCCTTCAAGTTTGACCAGACATTCAAATGTGCATAACTAATTCAAAAAAAAATCAAAAAAATACAAAACCTTCGCATGGTGTCATGTTATGTGACATAGTTCTGAGGAAAAATATCAAACTTGGTTTTAGAGATGGTCGAAAAAAACTTGCTTAGAAATGGGGTGGTTTACCCTAGCTTTGGAGCCCATTTCTACCCCATTTTGGGTGAGGGTGAGTTGTACTTCACAAAAGGGATCAGGTTGAGGATGAGTTGTATTGTACATATGAGAAAAACGTTGGAAGCTCATACAAACATAGAAAAGTGACATAGCTACATTTGTTGAAATTCAAATTTACCATCATATTTGAATTTTGTCCAAATTATCAACAAGTGACAAATTATTATAATAACAAATGTTTACAACAACAAGTGCCAAATTATTACAACAACAAGTGTCAAATGTTTACAACAAAAACAAATGTTTACAATAACAAATGTCTATTTCTTTTGGCTCTTCTTACCCCTCGTTTTCTTCTCCTTCACAAGTTTCACACCACACAATAGGTTTATGCTCTTCTTTGTCTTACCATTACCATCTGGCCTCCCCACAGCACGTCCAAGAGTCTCCTTCACCTCCTGCACCTCCTCAACAACCTCATGATCATGATCCAGAGCCTCATCTACATGGTCACTTTGCACCAGAGCCTCAACAACATGGTCAGTTTGCACCAGAGCCTCAACAACAGGCTCATTTTGCACCAGAGCCTCAACAACAGGCTCATTTTGCACTAGAGGCTCAACAACAGGCTCATTTTGCCCCTCATTTTGCACCAGAGCTTCCAAATCAGAAACGGTGTGCCCTAAAGCCTCAATAGTTTGCACATCATCCTCCAAAACAAGTTCAGATTGCACCTCAGCAGCACCAAACATGATCTGGTTAGTTCTCTTCTTTCTTTGGCCATTGATTCTTTCCCTTTTCACTGGCCAGAATTCGTCAACAACAAGAGATGGGCCTTTTTCTCCACGCTTCCTCCTGAAAACAAGCAAGTTCGCTGGGGGAGAAAAATCATCAACAAGAAATGGGATAGATTTTGGATGAACATACTTTGGCTTTTCAGCAGTGTATCTGCACTTGGTAGAGCCAGCTCGGTGTCCAAGTTCTTCACAGAGTTTGCATCTATTCTTGTTACCTTTTTGGGCCCTTTTTAGGTTGGCATCTTTCTTTTCATCTTTCTTTCCCTTCTTGCTGCTCCCACCTTTCTCATACCAAGCTTTGAATCTACTCTGGTTGGGCCTGCCAGCCTTTCTTTTCATCAAAGGAGGACACAAGGAGAACTGAATGTCCACTTCAGGCCGCTGAGAATGATCTGTAAGTGCTGGAATTGGTGTTCCATATGCAGCCTTGAATTTTGCTACAGAATAATACTCATGCAAATATGGCTGCATATTTAGCTTGTGTTTGGAGGCCAAGAAAAGTATGGCATGCTCACAAGGCTTCCTAGTGTGTTGCCACTCAAGGCATGTGCATTCATGCAATTGAGTGTCAACAACATGCCTCATTCCAGTCTTTGTATCTCTGACTTCAGCACCCCACAATGAGGATTTCTCAACACGCAAATGTGCAAGATTTCTGCTCCTGTTGACCACCTGCTGCACAACATCAGGAAGCTTATCTCCTTGAAGAACATCACCAAGCCTTCTTCTCAATTCCCACAACCTCATGATCATGATCCTGATCTGGTCAACCATGTCATGGACAGGCAAGTCTTTTAACTCCTTCACTTTGTTGTTGAAACTTTCTGCCAAATTATTGTTGATATGATCACATTTGATGGCAGTGTTAAAACTAGACCTATACCATAAAAGAGAATGGTAGGTTTCCAACCATGTACAAAACTTGACCCTATCCTCCTCAGAGCATGCCGCCTTAATATTCTCAAGGTGATATGAATGTGTCTTCCTGGTGTAAGATCTTGCTGCTGGCCACATGCGTCCAAAATCATCTCCTCTGAATTTTTTGATCAAATTCATCCACATATGGCCGAAGCACTCCCTCTGCTCAGCATGAGGGAAAACAATCTTCACTGCATTTTCTAAACCTTTACATGCATCTGTGTGCACTGCCAATGGAGAGACTGGCCCTATGCATCTTTTCAACTGCATCATGAACCATGTCCATGATGCCTCTGTCTCAGACTGAAACATGCCAATGGCTACAGGGAACATCCAATTGTGTCCATCTAAAGCATTGCATGCTGCTAGTTGACCATTCCACTTTCTAGTCAAGAAAGATGAGTCTATACTCAAATATGGACGGCACCCTGCTTTGAAGCCATCGATGCAAGGCTTTAAAGCCATGAAGAATTTAGAGAAGAAGACTTTCACATCAGCTGTTACCTCAGTATCTATCTCCACAACACTACCAGGTGACCTCTTCTCTACTTCTGCTTTGAAGTTATAAAGCATTCGAAAGGTATTTGCCCAATCACCATATAGCTCTTTCATTGCCCTTTTCTTTGCCTTCCACACTGTAGTATAATTCAGCTTAATGGGGTACTTATTTTCCAAGTCTATTTTCAGTCTCTTTGCTATGTTGTTTGGTGTTGTGGCTAAAATGGGCTTGATCTTTTCTGCAACCCATAATTGTGATGTCATCTTTGTAACTGTTTGAGAACTTGTAATGCAAGTATGAGGTTTTGGAATTTGATTCACTCTTATTGTCCTTCCATCAGGTTGGCGTCTAGCAGATATATACCACTTGCAAGGCTTGGCAACACCATCATAACCTATGCATTTTGCATAGAACTTCTTTTTATCAGTCCACATAGTCTTGGTAGCAAACTCACGTTTGACTGCATATGTCCTGAAACACATCCTGAATTCATCCATGCTTGGAAACAATCTCCCAACTTCAATAAATGGGTCCTCTTTGTCATAAACTGTTACTAGCTCATCATCATGTGCATCATCTACATGAACTGCAGCATTTTCCAACAACTCTAGATCTATATCTGCCTCTTCATCTCTTAAATGGTTGTCACCATCATTTGCAGCTTCATCCCTCTTCTTCTCCTTGTCTCTGTCATCTATAGGAATGCCAAAAAGCTTTGCCATTTCAATGTCATCTATTGGTGCAATGACCAAATCAGTCCGGTCATGTATCTCAACTGAATTCCAATCAACAGTTACAATCCTTTGTGCATTACCATCTGCAGCCTCCCCTTGTGCATTAGCATCATCATCCTCCACTGTTAACACTTCCAACTCAGTAAGTATAGGCATTACTTGCCTTTGTGCAGCCCAATCATCCTCGACCATCTGACCAGCCAGCTTCGAGGCCACATATCCAACCCTCGAATCAGGTTTCAGATCAATGAGCTCTGCTAAAAACAGAACAGTTTTGCTTGTCCAACCGTTTCGCTCATCGATTTCATCAACTATATGTTCCCCTGTCTCAACCCTAACATAGTCACATTTGCAATCATCAAATCGTAACAAAGAAACTTCTTGCTCTGGCCCCCAAACCACACTATCCCCAATTTTTTCCACCATTTTCCTCACCGCGTCCTCTCCCATGTTTATTATCTCTTGGGGATCAACATGTTCTAATTCCACCTCCCATTTAACAACCGTATCTCTCTCAATGATCTGTGTGCTGCCATCAACTAAAACAGCCCTAGAGGGAAAGAAATTGATGCGAAATTTGAAGGTTTGGCGCGCAACATCGTCTCCCCTGTTTTTGGTGGGCACTGTGAGCTAGCGGAAGCAAACAAAGTTCTGAACCTTAGAGAAATTAAGTGCAGAGATACGGGATATACCGATTAGAAGTCCCCTCTCCATGCTCCATATCGTTCCCCCTCGCCCGTTTAGCACACCCTCGCCTCCACAATCTAGCATCAATGGGCACGCTCAGATCTCGAATTGAGAAGAATGGGAGAGGAATTAGCTTTCAAATGGCACTCACCACCTTCGCCGTCGAACGAAAGTGCCGCCGCCTAAATTAATTGCCGTGCCGCCGCCGCCGAGAACGATGGGTGAGGTCCGCCGCCGCCGTCGGGGAAGCTACAGTCAGTGTGACGCGCGCTCTCGGTCGGAAGCGGTTGGTTTGACTGGCTTGACTGGCTGTCCCAACCAACCGGTTTGGCTTAACCCTAATCTTGGAACAAAGTTAAATGTGTCCTTACAACCGTTTTAAGGCCCGTGTGGCCCTGGGATATTAGCTGCCTCAGAACCGTCGCATGCGAGCTATTCTTTTCAACGATGTCGCTTTCCTTCCAATTCCATGTAAAGACGTCACATAGGAGCTATAAGCCCTTTTATTATCAATTGTAGTAACAATAAAAAAAGGTTTTGTCGTGTAATGATTATATTTTTTGTTCAAGCATCAGGTCTACTTGTCTAAATATGATGTGAACATTACAGAACAAATTCTGAAGATGTTTAACTATAGATTGTAACATCCCAATTTTTTGAATGGGATTGTTTCATAGCACGCGTGAAAAACAGGCCTCTAGTCCCGTGCTGTAATAGGCTCTAGACCCGGTTTCGGACCCAGTACAGCCAAATCGGGACTAGAGGCCCTTACCTCTAGTACCGGTTTGTTACGACCCAGGACTAGAGTCCACCACGTGGCAGTTTCAGCGCGACGGAGTCCGGAGGACTTCTGTTCCGGGTCGTAACACCACCCGGGACTAAACGGGTTTCTACCGTGGCAGAGATTTGTCTGTTTCTTTGCCGCGGCACGATCTATACAAAATCATTTTGTTTTTTCCTATTTCGTTCTTTTTTAATTTGTGTTTCATTATAATTTTACACATATTTCCGTACACTTATTCTACGCTACTACATACACAGTACACGTTGATGCATATTCGATCTATATTGCGAGCATACATATACAATATTCAATCATATCAAAAGGAGGAAATGTTTGAAATTACATGGTCATTGATGATATATATCAATTACATGGAGATAACTAAACCATATCGAGTTCCACATAATATTTTCCCTTTATATCAAGGACCTCCTTCATCAGAAATCCTGCCAATTCCTCTTGAATTGCTCGCATGCGTTGTTGATCTGGCTCAAGATTCTCATGTAAACCATGAATATAATGTTAATCAACTCTCCGTTCACTCGTCAACTCGTGAATGTACTCGCAAATGTAGAATCCACATAAATAAGTCCCCGGTGGCTTCTGCAAACCTTTCACCATTTTATAAGTTAGGTCATCTTTGAATGGACCTGCTATTTTCTGTTTGAACCATGTCCAACACTTTCTCGGCAAAGAAAATGATCAAAGGAGTTATTAGTTACTTGATATGATAATGATTGAAATTACTTCTGGAGCATTGCTTTCATATCGCTGCACTTCTCTTGGTCCCAACTTAATGAGTCGTGGACTTCAACTAGGGACTTGTCAACTTGAATGTTTAGCGGGATCCAGTGAAACCTGCAGACGTTCATATAAGCAGACATGCATAACTCATGAATTACACTTAACATCGAGTAAGCAAAAACAGAATGTGTACAAGACAGGAACACTCAATTGAAGTTGTAAGTAAATAGTATTTCCTTAACTGTGACACCCCCGGGATCAGGGCTAAACAAATCCCAGGCCTCCGTCTGACATAAGCTTAACCTTGAGATCGAGAATATCCTGTGAAGAATCGGTAACACAACAGTGACCCTACGATGCAAAATTTATTACAGCAATCTCATAACTGAGAAAAGAACCAAATTATTACAAGCAGAGGTCACTGACCACAAACATCAAACAACAGAAGGCAAATTATGCTATTAAGTATAGCAAACTTAACAAATGGCCTAAGAGGCCTGAAGCATAAAGATGACGTCCTAGCCCATAGATTCCTGGCTGCCGGCCGGGAACCCCAAGCTACTCGTTGATGTGGATGTAGTACCAAAATGATCTTCCAGGAACACTTACTCTATCAAAAGTATCAACAAAGCAAGGGTGAGTACAGGGTGTACTCCTCAATAATTATGGCTGGTGGAGTTGTTTTGCATAAAGCCATACTTTGTTTATAAAACAAGAGAGAGAAGAAGAAGCTCGTCTAATCAGAGTGTTTTAAAAAGGGATAATAGAGCGACATCTCCAAAGTATTGATCATCATCTTTTGATATCCACCAAGTCATCATCATTTGAATTAGGATCACCCCCTCGTACACATGAGGAAGAATCCTTAACAAACATTAGTTGCCAAGTTTTACGATTAGGTTCATGTTCACTATGATCTCCCATCCATTCCCAAGTCGTCCATAACCGTGGACACGGCTTTCCGAAAGATTATTACCCTGCAGGGGTGTACAACTTTACCCACACGTACCAACCGACTCTTAATGCCACTTGACACACTTCCTTGGTGTGCTGGCAGAGGGTGTGGTTGGACACGACCTTTACCTTGCTTTCGCCAAGACCATGCGTCATGCAATAAGTATGGTTCCGCCGTAACGGGTCAAATCCCGAAGCCGGTACTTAAAGATGTGAGGCGAGGTTGGTTTACCAGGGGCTCCATCAACCCCAAGCAACCCGGTCCACGCTTCCCTACATGTATGAATACACCTCCTTCACCTCCTCTTTTGAAAACATTTTCAGTGCGTATGTCGAATGGAACGCCTGAACTATGTGACTCATGGAATCTACTAGGCAAGTTAGTCAATCATGGGGTCCCCATTTACCCCGTGTGGTTGTACGCTTGTCTTGTTTCAAGAGGTAAGAACCTAGGGTCCTAAGGGTGGCGAGCATGGGACTATAAAAACCACATCCCACCGTATCCTTCCATACAAGCCTTAGCATGTTTAATCTCATCTCACTGATCTCATCTTATCACATTCTCCTGTCATACTAGATTCTCTGCATCTGATACATCATTTGGATGAACCAGACTCAACAGCTAAGCATGGCTAAGCAAGACACAGATAAAAGCTCTAGCATTGCACACAAGCCAAACCTATTTATGCTAGGAGCAGTGGATCGGGTAATATAAGCTCAAAGGGAGTATGCAATAGATAGGATACTCTATCTATCGATAAAACACCACAGTAGAATTGTATGCAACATGGCAGAATTGAAATGATTTCGAAATCATAGGATTATATCATGGTGGGGCTATGCTTGCCTTTGCCAATTGATAACAGATAAGCAGATCTCCGGGAGCCTTGTACTTGACTTGTTATAGTTGGTCAAGTATTGTTCTTCGATCTTCGATCTTCAACGGTCTTGATCTCTGTCTTCGATTTCGATCTCGATCTCGGTATCGTATTCTACCGGAAAAAACCAAACACCGGAAAGAGAGGGAAACAATCAACACATGGCATCGATGCAATGCTCAAGAAAGTATGACGATATGACAAGTTAAATTGTATTGAAATGAAACTCTAAAGCATGCTCGACAACTTAATCGGGGTTCCGAGGGGTGAAAACCCTAACTCGAGGAAACTCCAAAATCACCTATTAGGGGTTACTAGGTTGTTCTAAATAAACTTGCTATGAAAGTTGTTGAACAATGCATGATTATAGCTTAAAAGAGATAGTTGTCATTTTTATAAACATTTTGATATATTATTTTATTTTTCTGATTTGAAATGAATTAGTTATGAATTTCTCCATTTTAATCCATTTTAAATCATTTTTAGAATATTATAAAATAATTTCCATTTTGGAAATACTTATACATTTTTACTTAATTAGAAAACATTTCTAAAAATGTTTGTCTCTCTTACAGGGTGGACCCACCCGTCAGGTATTTGTTAATTATAGAATTATTTTAGAAAAACATTAAAAGAAAAGAAAAGAAAATACTACATCAGCATGACGCAATGCTGACATCAGCCATGGAGCTTGATCCTCAGATCGAGCGCGGGGCAGGCGCTGGGGACGTCGCGGGGCTACGGGGCTGGGCACGCTGGACGCGGACATGTGTGCTGAGTCAAACAAGGGCAGCACCGCCAAGAAATGGTCGTCGGAGCGACATCCACGATGACGGCCGACGGCGGCGCTTGCAGATGGTTGCGACGACAACGATACAGAGAGGGAGAGGGGAAACAAAGAGGGCCACAAGGACCGTGAGCTCACCAGGAAGCTCGCAGAGGGGTCGGGGAGGCGAGGCGAGCACAGAGGCCACCGAAATCGACGATGAACGCAGCGGCCGGAGCTCGGTTAGACGAGGTAGTCAATGGCGATAGAGGGCGCCCGACCCGATTCCTTCAACGGGAAGACACCGTCGAGCATGGCGGAGCTCCTAGGCATCTCAACTTGGCTCGTGAAGGCCCAGAATGATGGCGAGAAATGGTTGCCGATGAGCTAGGGTTTCGGGCAGAGAGGGGATTCTACAAGAGAGGGCGAGAGAGGATGATACTGGTATGGGAAGAGAGAGCACGGCGTCGGCGTTCTTATCCTCTCAACCATCGGCGGTGGCGGGCATCATAATGCGGCGGCATCGGGTGGCGGAGGCGCTGCCAGGCAGCAACTTGGCGTCGTCAACGAAGACCACGAGGAAAGGATAGGCCGAAGCGGTACTGGGCTGGCTGGGCCGCGCGTGGGCTGCAGGAGCTGCGCTGTGCGGCAGAGACGTGCGAGAGGAGAGGAGAGAAACTGGGCAACCTGGGCTGGGCCTGCACGGCTGCGGCTCTGTTTTTTATTTTCAAAAGCTTTTTCTAATTCTGTTTTCATTTCTCCTTTTACAAAACCATTTCAAATCTGTTTTGAATTATTTCAAAAGTACTAGAAGGTTTACAAAATATATAAATTAATGAGGGACCCTTTTATTCAATTTGGGTTCCAATTATTTTGATACTTTTCAAAATATTCAAAACC
Organism: Avena sativa; assembly: GCA_916181665.1. Taxonomy (NCBI): domain Eukaryota; kingdom Viridiplantae; phylum Streptophyta; class Magnoliopsida; order Poales; family Poaceae; genus Avena; species Avena sativa. Next base: position 441,335,945 of record OV702282.1, on the reverse strand, counting down.
TTTTGAATCCTTTTCGAAGACAGGGAAGATATTAGGGTTTTAGGGTTTTCACTTTATTTTCTTTGCATGCAAATTTTAAGGCATGATGCTCATGATGCACAAAGCAAACCCTAATATAGATTAACTAAAACTGGGGTGTTACATTAACGTACTTATGCTCGATTAAAAATATGCACATGTCTTCCTCTACGTCCTTGGGGCTATTGCGTAACGTATATTCATTAATGATATACGGGTCAATAAACCCAACGTCATATCTTCTAGATCTTTTCCATTCAAACATCTTCATTCTGTAGAATATAATAATGTACAAAAGGATATATAGTCAGGATAATATATTACATGCAATGGACAAGCTGAGCTAGAGACTTATTTACAAAAATAAATCACTTAGAGACAATAGAAACTGAGGATATATTTGTCGAGGGTGCGCTGATTGTATAACTGAAATAGTTCAGTCATTTGAATCTGTATCGAGTATCCTTTGAAGTGATGCTCATTTCTAACATCCACCAAAAGCCATTCTTTTTATGCTTTTATTTTGTTTGCATAGTGTACCATTCATGCAGATTTCGCATATGTGTTGATAGATGCGCGAGCTCCTCATGACTGACTAGAGGATCCCCTTTGACATAATTCCGTACTATCTCACCCATTGGCAGATCTTTATTGCTTAAATATTGACCAAGAGACATACCTGTGTCGGTAGCAAGTTCTTTGACCCTCGCTACAGTGATGCCAATTAGTCCAGAAGCAGCCTTGGCTCTGGGTCCATTAATTGCATGTTATTATCCATATCGGCCCTGAAGGACTTGTCGGTATATGAAATCACTATGAGCGGGGGACCGATTGAATCTTCTGTTGTCCGAGCTAGGAAATTTGTTTCGCGCATTTTGCACTTGTTTTTTTTTCTGTTTTGCTTGCTTAATAATTTTGTGGTCATAGTCTGATTCCAGATTCATCGATATTTGGGATGGTTTCTCAAGAAAGGACTTAGAACACTTTTTGGTTTTTCCATCAAATACCGGTTTGTCTCGGGCTTTTTGGGTGCAAAAAATACTTAACTTGGGCATCCACATCCGTGGTGTTTTCCTCATCAATCTTGTCATAAGGTTTCTTGGGAAGAGCCGGCCGAATGTCGACTATCTTCGCCGTTTTACCTATCTTCGATGTGGGTCTCGGTGGAGCGGCGACCTTCCGTTTTTTCACCGAGGTAGTATTGCACGGAGGCAGAGGCGGAGATCGAGTTGATGTACTCGCGCTGTGGCAATCGACATCGGGGTGGGGTGGACTTGGAGGTTGACGATCATTAGGACGGGGTGGACTTGGAGGTTGATGATCATCGGGGTGGGGTGGACTTGGATTCCTCGGAGTCCGTGGCCTTGGCACCGACACTTGAAACTTGATGTACTTCTTCTTCCATACAATGCATTTTCTACAGGTTTGGGGTGCCCCACAAAATCATCACCGATAATGGCACGAACTTCACCTCGAAGGAGTTCCAAGACTTCTGCGAAGGGCTCGGCATCAATATCACGCACGCCTTGGTGGCGCACTGCGTCCCAACGGGCATGTCTAAAAGGCCAAAGGCCTCGTTTGCAATAGGATCAAGAAGCGGCTCCTGCGCCCTCTCGAACGATTGGCGGGAGTCTGGGCAGACGAATTACCCTCTGTCCTCTAGATCCTACGCACAACGCCAAACAATGCCATGGGCTACAGGCCTTTTTTCATGGTGCATGGAGCCGAAGCAATGCTGCCTGCTGAGGTATGCTATAAGGCCCCACGGGTCGTCGCTTACAGCGAGGCCGAATCAATGGCTGCACTCGAAGATGCGGTCGACCTGTTGGATAAGGCCTGCGACATTGCCGTGGCCCATTCGACGGTGTACCAGCAAAGCCTTTGCAACTACCATGACCAACGGCTGTTTCCAAGGTCCTTCGTCGAAGGAGACCTAGTCCTACGACTCAAGCAGAAAGGACACCTGAAGCTCGAGTCACCCTGGGAAGGCCCCTACGTGGTCACTGAAATAATCCCAGGTGGCACCTACCGCCTCAAGGACGTCGAGGAGTAGAATACTCCAACCCATGGAACATCGTAAAACTGCGGCTCTTCTACCTTGAGTTGTATTTATTTACAATAAGGCTTTCCAGCTAGGCTACTCAGCAAAAACTTGTACTCCCTATTATGCGATGAATAAAAGCTAAGTTTCTTAGCCAATATATATTTTTCTTATGCAAATTTACATTCGTACAACACACTCGGGGGATGTGCCTCAACCAACGACTTCGTCGACTCTTACGAAAACACAACCCCCTGAGTAGCTGACCATGTTAGTCTAACAAAAAGGACATGCAAACTATCCAACAACAAGCACTATGTGCAACATATTTTACAACTTATACAAGGGTAGAAAAAGCCCAACCGAAACTATACAAATTTTACATTGTCATATACAATACTTGTAGGGATCAACCAAGCTGAAGCAAAACATTTTCGTCCGCTCATCGAAGAAGTGCACGATATCTTCAGTATGGTGAGCCACCGCAACATAGTGCGGGCACATGTCCCATGCCATACCATCTCGAGGAACGGCCGGTCCCGCCGCTATCTCCGCTAAGTCCACACCCCGGCGGTGCAGCCAGACAAGGGCCAGCACCGCCTTTGCACCCGCAAAAATTTGTTGGTGCACAAGATCCTTCATGACGTCTACGCTCCAAAACTTCCCTAGAAGCTCCAGGAAACTAGATGGAGCCGCATCCATGCGAACATGGAAACCCAGATGGATGCGAGTGATGATCTTGCACACTTCAAAACCTGAAGTACCTGATGGACACAGTCATGCACCATTGCGACCACAGTTGCTTGGTCACAGTCCATCCAGATGAATCCTCCGATATCTAACTCTTGTTGGGTGAGGCGGCTGAGCCGGATAGGAACGCGCTCTTTCTCTTCATGCGGAATAAGATTGAAAACTGCAAAAGAGCAACATCTCAGAGGCCACATATAACGGGCGCAGCTGCAAAACAAGTAAGAGGTACCCGACAGCCACTTACACTGAAGTTGTTCGCCAATCTGCAGAAACTCTTCGAGGACATACTCCTATCTCGCGACAGCCCTCTCCGTCTTGGATTTCCAAACATCCGCGTGGCCAACGTCCCTCTCCAAGCTTCGGATGCGGTCATGCAGCAAGGGAAACTATGACGCTTCATTTGTTGCTGGCTAGGCAACAGCCAAATTAACCGAGGAAGTCACCGGCGCAATGTTCGAAGGGCCCTAAGAGACGCACAGATGACAAAATATAAGGACAACAAGCACCAGAAATAATAGAAGACAAAGGAATATATTCACATGTGGAACCACATATTCAATCGGTACAAAATAATATAAGAACTATAGCAAAATCATGACAATTCTATGCGGGCAACTAAGCAATAGACATGCTTCAAGGATGCATCACATCCGAAGAAGCCCCAGGCTTCTCGGCCAGCATCACAGCCACCTTGTTTTGCTCAATGGAATAATTGGCCAATAGCTCAATCAGACGAGGATCGTATCACTTGCAGCGTGAAGCGAAGGGGGCGAATGCTACCCCAGCGCCATCCGTCTCGACTGGCATCCTGGAGGTGGCCTGGTTTAGGTCAGTTGTGCGCCTGATGCTAACGCCATCACCAAGCCAAGGGTAGCGCATGCACCTTTCTGGGTCTTATTGTACTCTACAGGCGCATCTCTCGCCAGGGCCTCTGCCACAGAATAGACATCGTCAAGGGCCACACCCTTCAAGAAGATCCCTCTATAGAAGCGGTCGAGGACCCCTTTATCCTTGGCCAAAGTATCTACGGTGGAGCTGCAACAGTCTTCGACCATGGCAACTGCATCCGCGAGAGGGTCCCCGTGGTCCAGGACAAAGCAATCAAAGGACAAGCCACTAGCATCTACAGAATCGTCAAAACAGGCTCAGAACACAGCAAGACAAAACGGAAAAAGCTCGGATGGAAGTACTTCAGAAAATTTGAATGACATACCAGACAACGCTTTGGAAGCAACCATCAGTTGCTCCATCATCGCCTTGTCCCGCAAGGCAGTGTCAGCCGCAAGCTTCTCCTCGCGCTCCTTGGCTTCCTGCTTGAAGCGCTCGAGGGCCTCCACAACATCTTTTGCTTTGGTCTTCGCATGTCTTCGACTCTTTACGAGTGAGTCTAACTTGCGGAGAGCCTTGTTGTTTTCATCTACAAAAATTATAAAAGTAAAAGTCAAAAAACAAACTCCAGCACATGCACCTGCAAAACACAAACATCAAAATACTCACCTTGGAGCTGCTGGAAGCTTTCCTCCAAGGAAATATACTACTGCCCAAGACACTTGATGGTGGCTCAGATCAATGTAGAGCTTCGTTGGGAGTCCCCAAGAGGAAGGTGTGATGAGCACATCATCAAGTCTTCCCTCAGTAAGAAACCAAGGTTATCGAACTTGTAGGAGGAAGGAAATGACTCAAAGGTGTTGCTAGCAACTTGGAAACCTGCACAACACAAAATCAAGACTTTGCCCCAATGAACAGTGAGGTTGTCAATCTAACCGGTTTGCTGAAAACAAAGGATTAACTGTATGTTGTGGAAGGTAATGGTGGTTTGCAGAAAGTAAACAGTAATAGTGGACAATGTATCAATTGTAAAGATTGGACCGGGGTCCATAGTTCACTAGAGGTGTTATCCTTAAGATAAAAAAACATGGCATGCTGGGTAAATAAATTATAGCAGGGCAATTGACAGGACTGAGCAAGGCATAAAAATGCAATACTAGACATTCATGATCCTATGAGATTTGATTGGGCAATACAACAAGATACATAGACCGCCATCCAACTGCATCTATGACTAGTAATCCACCTCCAGGTTATCATCTGAACCCCTTCCAGTATTAAGTTGCAAGCAATGGATAACTGCTTTAAGCAAATTGTGTAAGGTAAAAAATACACTTGTTCCACGAACAAGAGACCATTGTTTTCCCCCTAGTAGCAACAACACATCTACAATCTTAGAGATTTCTGTCACTTCCCTTAGATTCAATAGAGGCATGAACCCACTATCGAGCATAAATACCCCCTCTTGGAGTCACTGGCATCTACTTGGCCAAGATAGCTACTAGAAACAGAGAGCATGCAAGATCACAAACAACACAGACATGATAGAATCAATAAGACAAAACCATTAATCAATCTGACATAGTAATCTCAATATTCATCGGATCCCCGCAAACACAACATGCATGAATACAAATAGATGATCTTGATCATGAACTGAGCTCAGAAGAATTAAACATGGTAGCAGAAAGGAGGAGATACAACCATCTAGCTACTACAAGGACCCGTAGTCCAAGGTAGAACTACTCACGGTTCATACCGGAGGCTGGCACGATGAAGAAGAAGGCCTCCGGGATGATCTCCCCTCTGGCAGGGTGCCGGGAAGAGCTTCAGATCCCCCAATCTAGGGAGGATGGTGGCGGTGGCTATAGACTGTTTCGTGGAAGATTGATAGAGTACTTAGGGTCTTGGTATCGGGGGGTCTTTATAGGCGAAGAGGCGAGGCAGGGGGCATCCAGGGCGGCTGCACCCCCCAGACACGTGTAACATCCCAGCATTTAGGAACTAACGAAGGGTATATTTAGAAATCTGTGAACTTGCATGCATTCACTTGTGAAATTGTGGGTAAATTTTTCGCCAAATAAAAACCTAAAGTTATCAAAGTTTCTTTCATGCTTTGGGATTAGGTATAGTCTTGGAGGATGATTGTTATAAACTTTGATATGATCTTTGTGGGCTAGTGTGTTTTGGGGAAATGAAATTTGAATTCAAACTTGAGTGTTGGATTTATAATTCAAAAGGATTTAGAATTATGTTTGAGTATTATGATTTAGCCAAGAGTTAACAATTAGTTATTCAAACATTAAATAAAGAACACAATCAATAAATGAATATTTATTTTATACTTTTATTCAATAAATAAGTTACAAAAATGTAACTTATAAACATGATCAAGAAACTTTACAATAGATAATGAAATAAAAGAACCTTTATATATCTTGAGTAATATTACAATCTTTATTACAACAATATTAAAATAAAAAAATTACAAAAATATAAAAGAAATATTACAAGTAACTATCTATAAAGAAAAGTAAAATCTAATCTAAGTCTTGAATTTCCAATTCTGGTACCTGCAAAACAAACACAAACAAAAATAAAGAAAGTTAGGGATTAAAAATGTTTTACTCTCAGACTTGACAGTGAGTTGCTCTGTTCAAGGTTCATCATTGAGTAATCTTTTAAGGGGCAAGTTTCACCAATATGAAAGAATATATCTTTCATAATTTCAAGCCATAAGCCAAATAAATAGCAAGGAGGGGCAAGTTTCACCAGCCAAGTAAATGTAACCAGATAAATGTAACTTCATATCCAGAGCATATCCACAAGGTGTGCAGCAGGAACACAGGAAGCACACACCAAACTGCATGGTGTGTGCTGGCAGCACAGCAGCAACAGCTCCAACACACAAAAGTACATAGCACAGCCGTGGGCAAGCCAACCCCACACCATTTCCTTGTTCATACACACCAAGAACAGCAACCCAGATAAACCAAACCAGATCACACCAACCAAACCCTGGATCACATCACCAAAATGGTGACATAAGGAGGGGGTAGATCAGATGGATAGCAATATCAATATCAAGCCACCAGGACCAAGAGGTGAAGAGCTAGATCAAGGACAAGCATAGGAGCTGGAAGTATCAGGAGGAGCACCAGATCAAGCTAGACACACAACCACAAGATCCACAACTTGCAACCCCAACAACACCCAAGTGTGGTGAGTATCATAAAACACCCAACAACACCCAACAACACCGAAGGGTTCGCAGCATAGAAAACAAAAAATTTCCTATGATGGGCACAACTATGTACCAAGATCTATCTACTAGATACAAACAACGGGCGGATGTATATCCGTAGAGAGCATACCCTTGAAGACCGACAAAGCTTAACGAGTCCAAACTCGTGGTTGATGTAGACGATCTCTTGCCGATCTCAAGATCGAGAGGAAGTCCTAGCGCCGCAAACAACAGCGCATCTGTGCTCGCACACACGTTCGAGGCACCGAGCAACCTCCGCCTCCTCGCTCCAGCGATGCAGCGGAAGCACAACTATTTCTTGCCGAAAAGCCACCGGGAACATGTATCTCGCTAGTCCGAGACTATGGGGAATAAATACTAGAGGGGGAGAGAGATCCTTCACGAGGAGGTGTGCTTTGAGAGGAGGAGAGGGGAGCCTTTTATAGGGGAGAGGGTGGGCACCCAAGGGGCATGGCGCCCAGCCATGGGGGCTGCCCCCACCTCTTCCACATTCATGTGGGTGGAGCTCCCACTCAAAATGAAAAGCCTCCACTCCCATTAAAAAGCCTCCACTCAAAAATCCACTCACATGCATTAAATTTCCACCAAATTTAATGAAAACTCTCATTAAATAAAACTCCTTTTATTTATTCAGAATCTTGTCAATTACTTTAATGACAAACATTGACATATAACCCCTTGCTAGTATTTCATTTCACATGCAGAAACACTTTCTGCAATTTTCACCCGAAAACCCGTTTCGGTATCTAGTGAAATAAATTCATGCGCTTGTTATTCTTTCCGGCATGAAACTTTTGCTCCAAATGGATGTCGGTGTCTCTTAAGTGTGTCACCCTATGGTTCGCGAATAATGCGGACATGATCGAGACCCCTCTCAGATCAATAATCAGAAGCGGGATCTGGAGACCCATACTGACTCCCACACATGTCCTTTTACGTCGGAACCTTTTACGTTAGTATATTAATCCTTTTGTTTCGCGATATATTACATGTTCGAGATTCGATCATTGGTATCTCCATACCTAGTTTTATCTCGTTACTGACATGCACTCTTTTCTCGTTCCCGTGATATAACATTCTAGTGATCAAATCACTTGCTTGCAAGCTAACCAATGTGATATCACCGAGAGGGCCCAGAGTATATCTATCCTTCATCGGGATAAACAAATTCCACTCTCAATCCATGGGCCTCAACATAACACTTTATTAGTTCTGAATCCATCTTTATAATCACCCTGTTACGGTGTGACATTTGATGTTATCAAGAAACTCTTCCGGTGTTAGTGATTGACATGATCTCATGGTCTACGGATTAGGATCACTTCGTAAGTTGTTATAGCAATATAAACTCAATGACTTTGATCGTAATGCTATACTTCGGATGAATGTTCATCACACCATTACACTAATGTTGTGATCCCGTTATTAACAACATCCAATGTCCATGATCAGGAAACCTTGATCATCTTGTTAATCAACGAGCTAGTTTATGAGAGAGGCATAACTAGGAACTTTCTGTTTGTTTATTAAACACACATGTATTAACATTTCCGTATTAATACAATTATAGCATGCAAAATAAACATTTATCATAAACAAGGAATACGATAATAACCACTTTATTATTGCCTCTCGGGCATATTCCCTTCAGTCTCCCACTTGCACTAGAGACAATAATCTAGTTTGAAAACTTTGCGTATTGAACACCTATGGCTTTCTGGTTGTCACATCCCAAATGTTTCCAAATCTTGTTATGTGAAAAACAATGAATAAAATGAACTTTGTTGATTTTCAGGGTGAGAAGAAACTTTTTGAATCCAATTGGAAACTTTTTGAATCAAATAAAATCCTAAAGGGATTTAAAAAGATAAATAAACAATAAAGTTAAAAATATTTGGAATTACTATTTTTGGATCTTTTAATAAAAAGATTTGGTTTTCAAATGAAAAGGTAGAAATATAAACAAGGATTATTTTATAGAGCCAAATTAAACCTTGGACAACATTTTGAAATAAAATGTTTGCTTTGATTAAAAGAGTAAAGGTTTATTTAAATAAAATAATGAGAGTTTATTAATAAACCAATTTTATTGAAGTAAAGGTTTTTCCCATTTTAATTAAAAACATCAAAACTTGTTAAAATTATTTTAAACAAGTTTTCCAAGTATTCTATATTTTCAAATAAAACCTACTGATTTGGTTTTGATAATATTTAGATTTCAAATGGAGTTTTAAATAAATCAAATCCTATTAGATTTAATAACTAAGGACTATTTTATTTAATTAATAAATGGATCCTAAAAAGAATAAAAATATTATTTTGTTTTGGACTTTGATTTGTGTTGTTAAACAGAACTAAACACAATACAAAGTTTGGTGGAAGTTTGATTTGATTTGGTTGTTTGAATTGTTGTTTGAAATTCAAAACAGAAAATCAAATAGAAAAAGAAAAAGATTACTGAATGAAAAAAAATGGAATCAGACTTGACCCAACTAAGCAGGCCCAGCTCCAGCCCAACTAACCCCCCCCCACGCGCGAATCGTTTTCCCACCGAAATACCCACCCGCGCAGTCACTGACCGGTGGACCTCACTCCCTCTTCCTCTCTCTCGCAGACAGCGCGGCCCCACGCCAGCTCAGCGTCGTCTTCCCCGCGTTGAACTCGCCGGACGTTTCCTGCCGTTGATGCCGCGATTGAATTCGCTTCAATGCCGCGCTTAATCCTTGCCGTGACCCTGCGGTATTAATCGCCACGCTCTCCTCTTCTTTTCCCCTCAGATCCCACTCGACCAGAGCCACTAGGCTGCCCAAATTGCAACCACGACTGCCACTGTTCCTGACAAACTCCGGCGACGATTTCGGCCGAACCCTGCCGCCCCTTGCCTCCTCGAGCACACAGCCATGATCTCCACCTCCAGGCGCACCTGCCAGTACCTCCCATTCGCCCGCGCTCGCCCCAAAGCCTCGACTTCGACAACATTTGAGCGCCACCGTCACTTGCTGACACTCCGGCGACCTCCCCCTGGTAAGACAGACCGCCCCGAGCCCTCTCAGTCATGCTCACGTGAATCCCACACTCGCCCGCGTCTAACCATGTCCTTGTTTTCCCTCGGAGTGTACCACAGCGTCGCCCCCGACAACCTCCAGAACCGCCTGACGCCGCCATCGTCTCCGGCAAGCAATCCCCTCCACTCTAGTGCGCCCCTCGACGAACCGACCACGCCTCGAGCTTCACCGCAACCCTGCAAACACGGTGAGCACCTCCAATTCTCTCCTTTCTTCCTGTATCGCCGGCTCCATAGTAGATAGAGCGTGCGCCGCCGCCAGCCGCCGCTAGCGCCGCCAGCTCGTGGTCAAACACACAGAGCCCGTCAGATCCAAATCCTGTGGCTATGATTAGATTAGATCGAAGGGGTAAGTTTGATTCAGAGCCATAGGATTTCATTTAGATCTAACGCACCGCATCAGTCGATCCACCCGAAGCGGTACCGACGAATAGGAAAGCGCCACGTGGACTGGTTTCTATTTAAAACAAAACTCTGAATCTGATTTAGATACAAACTTGTAAATTGCATAACTTTAAATCTACACGTCAAAATTTTGCAAATTTTATATCAATGGATTCAGAAAAGCAAGCCCTAGCCAACCATGCACTTTGTTTAGTAAAAAGCTTCTGATAAATTGATTGAATTTGCAGAAACTTGTGTATGCTTGTTTAGGTTATAAAAATTATTCCAAAAAGTTTTTGAGGATGAAATCTTTGCAAATTGTTTTGTTGTGAACTTACTGACCCTAGGAACCAACTTATGGATTTAAAAATGTATTTTGTGAAGATTAGGATTGAATAATTGAATTAGCTCATTTCTAGTCAAATAAAAATATTGATTTTGATATGGAAATGATTTTTGAGAAAAACCTTTGGAAAATGTTTTGATTCAAACCTACTGACCCAAAACACCAAGTTTTGTGAATTAACAACTTATTGGTGAAAAATATAAAAATTATTGCCTTACCAAAAGCATTTTCACCACATAAAATAATGATTTGATTTAAAAATGGTTTATAGATAAAACCCTTTTGCAAATGACTTTGCCACTTTAGAAAATGACCACTTTGAACCTTACAATGTTTAGAGCCTAGTAGAAACCACTTCTGCAAATAAAACTATCTTTTGGATGTTTGCATGCATGACCTTGATTCTATTATTTTATGTGTGATTAATTTGATTGAATAATGGATGGAATGCTAGTTGAATCTATGTTTGCTTGATTGAATTGTAGTGAAGTTAGAAGAGTGTGATATTAGCAAGATCAAGAAGTGAACCAACATTCCCTACCAAAAAGGCAAGTGACACTATCATCCAAGTCCTACTATTTTCATTACACTTAGGGGATTTTGAAACATGCATGATAAGAACTACTATATTTTGCTATGCTAAATCCTATTAGGATACCCTTATATATATTCCTTAGTGAAAACAATTTAGTTGTAAAATGCTTAGCCATGCTATATATATTGAGAAGAGATACATGTTGAGATTATATGAAGTTGAGAAAAGACTTATGTTTTATATAATAAAACAAGTACTCAATGAACCACCTGGGTGGACAAGGATACTCAAGTTTTGGACAAGGTGGCAACAGAAGGAACCATGTTTATATGGCAATCTCTTTGTGTTGTGCACCAGAAGAAAACCACCCAGGGACTTAGAGATTGAACATGTTTCTCATACAGTGGCTTCTGTGTATAGCCACATGCTAAATAGGCACTGGCTTAGTCAACTACATTGGGAAGACCCATGCATTGGCCTCTTCAGGTTACTGGAATGAGGGAACTAGGAACCCTACATTGGTGCCTAGTAGACAAGCTAGCATTGTGTATTGGGAGGACCCTATGGAAAGACTTCGTCACATTCTCAATCTGCCAGTCCTCCATCTTGGTGAGTACTTATCCAGCGGCCACTGGTGGCAACAAGACGAGATTGTGTCATGTGGGTAAAGTGTACAACTTTTGCAGGAGATAAAAATCTAAGTACTTAGCCGTGTCCCTGGTTATGGACAATACTGAGCAACTAAGGTCTGAAGCTATGGGAAATCTCGACAGTCCAATTTCTAAAAGCAAAACATGAAAATGACAACAAGAGACTTGACGCACTTGGGGATTTACCAAGGAGACTTGAAGCACTTGGGGTGTACCAAGGAGTTCAGAAAGATTTGACAAAAGATCAAAACTATTTTGAAAAGATAGGATAAACATTATTGCTTTCTGCAAATGAGCCTAAAACCCTACTTAGCCAAATATGCATGTAATGATAGGATCCACTTATATTCTATATAGTAGTGAAACTTGCCAATACAATTCAAATGTATTGAACCTTGTGGCTGTAACTTGTTATGTTGCAGGTTTGATTGATTTAGTGAAAGGTGTGTTGTTTAGTATTACAAAGTCTATAACCAACATGTCTGCCTGTGGAACTTTGAAGGAAAAGGACCCCATGCTTATAGATATTCTGCTGCAATGTAATGTAATAGCCAAATGAGCTATGTAAGATGTAATGAATTATTTTATTCCTGGTTATAAAGTTGTATTATGACCTTTGTTTCTTGATATTACATCTTAACTATGGATGCTAGCTATTGATCCAGGGACTAGCATTGTAAACACAGGGATCTCTACCTTATTAAAGGTTGGGAACCTTACAGATGGTATCAGAGCATTGTGTTGCCTGTAGGATTTGTAACCCTAGGATTGGACAAAACCCCTTAGAAAAATAGGAGTTGTATTTGTTCCAAAACTTATTTACAAATAGTCTTGTAAACTCTTTCCTCAAACCATTTTGGTTTTGATTCTACATCTCTTCTATTTCAAACTTGATGGAAAAACCTACCCCATGGCCAAAGACTTCACCATGTGCAAAGGACTTCATCAACTCTAATGACTTCAACATCTTCAACTCTAATGACTTCAACATCTTCAACTCTAATGACTTCAACATCTTCAGCATTTTCACCAAGGACTTCAACCTTGGATATCACTAAGGACAAGTGAGACAAGAAATCTTGCTCAAGGATTTGGAAACTAAGAAAACATAACTTAGAAGGAGCCATCATCACCTTTGAAATTTTGTGACCAAGAGTTTTCCCAAGGAAACCATGATCTCATGCAAGAAGAACCAACCAAGAAAGATGGAAAGATCCCAAGTAAACCATATAGATGGACCACCATATTTAGATAAGTCAAACACACCAACTTATGTGGTGTAACAAAAATATTTTGTTTCCTAAAGATGTGCTTGAACTTTGTTGTTTGAGTGAAATGTTTGTTTGTGATTGCTTGCACATTGTTTGTGTAAATTGTGACGTGTGTAATCAGAACCCTTACTTAGAAATCTTTTGCCTATTCTAATCTCAATTCAACCCAAACGGATGACTACTCCAAGAGACTCCAACATCAAGGTTGATGACACCAACAACAACCAAGAGGACAACTTGAGAGAACTTATAGCAACCCAAAACCAGTTGAACCAAATGACAGCTCAATTTATAGCCAACACCAGTGGGGAAGATCCAACCCTGCAAAAGTTTTTGGAAAACCAAGCCCAATTGTTGCATAAGGTGACAGATCAAATGCTCAACATGGAAAGTAACTCTTACAAAGGTGTTTGTGACAACAAGGATGACAAAGATGTTATTCTAGAAGGAACCAAAGATTGCAATATTTGTGGGGACAAGGATCACACTTCCAAGGAGCATGGAGATCAATGCCCCAACTGTGAAGAGAAACACCCAGCTGACCAATGTCCCACCTCTCAAGCTACTTGTTACCTATGTGAAGGAAATAACCATGTCCCTATCCAATGCCCCATCTACTCCATAGTTGAACAAAGTAAACAAGGTGGAGTGCAACAACTGATTGCAAACTATCCAGAGGGAGCTAAGTCTACCAAGAAGGATGAGGACAAAGGAAAATCTCCACTTGTACCTCCATGCAATACAACCCAATTTAAAGGACTAAAGAAGAGACATATGAATTTTCCAAGAAGCAATAGAAGGTCAAAGAAACCGGTAGACATTCCCACCTATAAGATAACATATGAAGAACATGAACTGGAAGCACTCCTAGCTTTGGAGAAACCCAAGAAATAGAAGGACAAGAGCCATGTGCAATGTAATCATTGTAAAGAAATGGGACACTATTCCAGTGAATGTCCAGAGAAACAGAAGTATAAGGAGATTGTCCAAGTATGGTGCAACAACTACAAAGAGCTAGGCCATTATGCAGCAACCTGTCCACAAGAGATACATGAAGAACTCAAACTTATCACATGTTACAATTGTGGTAACCAAGGACATTATGCAAGCAACTGTCCAGAAAAGATGAAGCACAAGATAAACAAGCCTATGAAGGATCTCAGCCTTGTCACATGTTTCAAGTGTGGAAACAAGGGACACTATGCAAATGTTTGCCCAAAGAAGTTTCCCCAAGATCCCAAGCAAGCCAAAATGTAATTTAGTTGGAAAAATTTTAAGGGTGGTAGTACCCTAGATGCTTGAGCCAACTTGTAACCCTAGCCTTCCCAAATCTCGGGACGAGATTTATTTTAAGGGTGGTAGCCTGTCACATCCCAAAAATTTCCAAATCTTGTTATGTGAAAAATAATGAATAAAATAAAACTTTGTTGATTTTCAGGGTGAGAAGAAACTTTTTGAATCCAATTGGAAACTTTCAAAACCTATTTGGATCAAATAAAATCCTAAAGGGATTTAAAAGGATAAATAAACAATAAAGTTAAAAATATTTGGAATTACTCTTTTTGGATCTTTTAATAAAAAGATTTGGTTTTCAAATGAAAAGGTAGAAATATAAATAAGGATTATTTTATAGAGCCAAATTAAACCTTGGCCAACATTTTGAAATAAAATGTTTGCTTTGATTAAAAGAGTAAAGGTTTATTTAAATAAAATAATGAGAGTTTATTACTAAACCAATTTTATTAAAGTAAAGGTTTTTCCCATTTTAATTAAAAACATCAAAACTTGTTAAAATTATTTTAAACAAGTTTTCCAAGTATTCTATATTTTCAAATAAAACCTACTGATTTGGTTTTGATAATATTTAGATTTCAAATGGAGTTTTAAATAAATCAAATCCTATTTGATTTAATAACTAAGGACTATTTTATTTAATTAATAAATGGATCCTAAAAAGAATAAAAATATTATATTTTTTTGGACTTTGATTTGTGTTGTTAAACAGAACTAAACACAATACAAAGTTTGGTGGAAGTTTGATTTGATTTGGTTGTTTGAATTGTTGTTTGAAATTCAAAATAGAAAATCAAATAGAAAAAGAAAAAGATTACTGAATGAAAAAAAATGGAATCAGACTCGACCCAACTAAGCAGGCCCAGCAGCCCAGCTCCAGCCCAACTAAACCCCCCCCACGCGCGAATCGTTTTCCCACCGAAAGACCCACCCGCACAGTCACTGACCGGTGGACCTCACTCCCTCTTCCTCTCTCTCGCAGACAGCGCGGCCCCACGCCAGCTTAGCGTCGTCTTCCCCGCGTTGAACTCGCCGGCCGTTTCCTGCCGTTGATGCCACAATTGAATTTGCTTCAATGCCGCGATTAATCCTCGCCGTGACCCTGTGGTATTAATCGCCACGCTCTCCTCTTCTTTTCCCCTCAGATCCCACTCGACCACAGCCACTAGGCTGCCCAAATTGCAACCACGACTGCCACTGTCCCCGACAAACTCCGGCGACTATTCCGGCCGAACCCTGCCGCCCCTTGCCTCCTCGAGCACACAGTCGTGATCTCCACCTCCAGGCGCACCTGCCAGTACCTCCTTGTAGGGGTCCCAACCTTAGATAAGATTGATCCCTCCTGTGTTTACAATGCTAGTCCCTGGATCAATAGCTAGCATCCACAGTTAAGATGTAATATCAAGAAACAAAGGTCATAATATAACTTTATAACCAGGAATAACATAATTTTATTACATCACCCATAGCTCATATGGCTATTACATTACATTGCAGCGGAATAACTATAATCATGGGGTACTTCTTCTTCAAAGTGCCACAGGCAGATGTTGGTTGTAGACTTTGTAATCCTAATCAAACAATCTTCACTAAAATCAATCAAACCTGCAACATACAAGTTACAGCCACAAAGGGTCAATACATTTGAATTGTATTGGCAAGTGATACTATATTTGTATAGTGGAGTCTATCATCTATATGCATTTGGTTAAGTGGAGTTGAGGCTTGCATTGCTCAAAATAGATTTTTCCTTAACATTTGAAAATACTAAGTTTTTGCTTGACAAAATCATTTTTCCTCAATCAAAGATTTCAAGATCCTTGTACCAAGCCATCTCTCCATCAATGATTGAAGAATTCAAACAACCCTTGTTCAAACCACAAGTTTTAATTTAGAAATTTGAATGATGAGATTCTTGATTGCTTCCATGTCTTGATGCTCAAATTGTCCTTTACCAGGGACATGGCTAAGTACTTAGATTTTACACTCTGCAGAGGTGGTGCACTTTCCCCACAAGACTTGGTTTCCCAAGACAAGATCTTTCAGAAGCTTTCCCTTAGACCAAAATGGACGCGCTCCAACCTATCAAACACTACCACCCACTGTCCATATGGCTAAGTTCTTGCAACCTATATGATCATGGCAGAGCCCATATTGCCAAGTGGTTGCACTTGAAGCTTCTCAACATTTGACATCTCAAATCCCTTTGTTTCCTGGGTGGCATTCCACAAGTGAGATACACAATCCAAGCCTATGGCATTGTGAACCACTCAACCATTCTCCACCAAGCAAGCCCATTCCACCCAGGTGATTCATTAACTTAGTTGTTTTATTAAACAAAACTTAAGTCCTCAGACTTAGAATATTTTTCCATAGTGTGAATATATGTTCCACCCATGTTTTCTATTAGCTAGGCTAAGCTTGGTAGTAGTAGGAATCTCTAACTTATGAAAATCCTATTAAGGATTCATTACTATGTTTTCCTATAGCAAGATCTATACTTAGCAAAATCCATGCAATTTTTACTTACCAAAATTCACTAATGCATAGAGAAAGTAATGGGACAAAAGAATGAAGCATCACTTGCCTTTTTGGTAGAGTATAGGTTCACTTCTTGATCTTTGCAACAATCACACTCTTCAAGTCACTACAAATCAATCAAGCAGGGCACAAACTCAATCTACCAATCAAGCAAAACAACACACATAAATAACAAAGTCAAAGAAATGCATGCAAGCATGCCAAGCTTTGTTTTGTTTGAAAAAGTGATTCCTAGTGGGTCATAGTCATTTGGGTACATCTAATGATCATTTCCTAAAGTGGCCAAGTCATTTGCAAAAAGGTTTCACCTTAAAACTATTTTCAAAACAAAGTGTTATTTTATGTGGTGTAGAAATATTTTTTTTACTAAGGCATTAGCCTATAGGGTTCACCAAATGAGTTGCTATTGCAAAACTTGGTGTTTTTGGGTCAGTAGGTTTGGTCCAAAACATTTTCTCAAAGTTTTCCATTTAAAACCATTTTCATAAACAAAACAATAGTTTTGTTTGGCTAGAAATGGACTAAACCAATAAATCCATTCTAAACTTTTCCAAATCCATTTTGCAAATCATGGGTTGGTTCCTAGGGTCAGTAAGGTCACAACAATCCAATTTGCAAAGGTTTTATCCTTAAATTCAATTTTAAACAATTTTTATACTCTAAACAAGCTCACAAAAGTTTCTGCAAATTCAAACAAGCTAACAGATACTATTTGATAAACTAAGGCCATGGTTGGCTAGGGCTTGTTATCCTGAATCCATTGATATAAAATTTTCCAAATTTGGACGTGTGGATCAAAAGTTATAAGGGTTTGAAAATGGCACCAAATTCTGATTTCAATTTCTGTTTTTAAACAGACAGGTGACACGCGTCGAGATTCTATTGGACGGTAAAGGTTCGCTGCGGATCACGCTCTGGTGCGTTGGATTAAGTCTAATCGTGCGGCTCTGGAGGCGTACCCTTTCGGCGTTAAATGATTCTATCGTGCCCGCCCGATCTAGATCGAACGGCTCCTATCTAATGGCCATGAACTGGCGGCGCGAGGTCATCGGCGAGCGGCGGAGCGACCAGTTGGCGGCGGCGCTGGCGAGGAAGGAAGCAAGGAAGAGGGGGAGGATGCTCACCGGGTTCATGGAGCGACGCTGATGCTCAACGTGGGACTGGTCCGTCGAGGGGCGCATGGGGACGGGCAGAATTCCTCGCCGGAGTTGATGCGGGCGGCGGTGCTCTCGGGTTGTCGTTGTTGGCGTCGCTTAGGACCGCGCTAAGGCAAAGGAGAAGCACGGTTAGGTGCGTGGGATCAAGGAAAATCTGTGTGCTTGAACGAGAGGTGAAGGGGTGGTCTGATCTCACCGGTGGGACTCGTCGGAGCGGAGGCAGACGGCGGCGGTACTGGAGGTCGTCGTTGGCGAGGCTCAGAGGTGCCCGCGGGGAAGCTGAGGTTACAGAGCGGTGATCCTGGGTCTGGCGAATCTACCTGCTTGCTCGGAAAGGCAAGGGCGAGGAGATGCCGCCGGAATTTGGCCGTGAACTTGTCGGAGACGGCGACGGTGCAGTGAAGATTGGCGACAGCCTGATGGCTCTCGATGCGTGGGGTTTGGGGGGAATGAGAGAGGAGGAAGAGGGGATTTAACTCGAGTGATCACTGCGAGGTTTAATCGGGGCATTAAGTCGAATTGACGACGCGAATTAATGCCAGGAACGGGAGGAACGGTCGAGCGGGGTGGAGAGGATGAACAGTGGCGTGGGGTCGTCTTGTCAGCGAGTGAGAGAGAGGGAGAAGAGGGGGCCACCGGTCAGTCTCTGTCTGAGTAGATTTCTGAGTAAGAAAAGAAACGTTTCGGGGGAGGGGAGTTGGGCTAGATGGGCTGGAGTTGGGCCAGATGGTTGGGCTGGTCGTTTTCTCTTATTTTTTTCTGTTTACTTTGTTTTATTCTTTTCTATTTCTATTTCCTGATTTGTTATTTCAAACAATTATTCAAACATTCAAATAATTCAAACAATTCAAACAATTGTAATGAGTTTTTAGTTCTGTTTATTAATAACCAATCTCAAAATAAAATAATATTTTTATTTATTTTTAGGATCTATTTAATAATTAAATAAAATAGATCAAAGTTATTTAATCAAATTGGGTTTGATTTATTTAATAAAATCTCCACTTGAAATCCAAATACTTTCAAAACAAAATCAGTAGCTTTTATTTGGAAATAAAGAATATTTGAAAAACTTGTTTAAAATAATATAATCCTTTTACTTTAGGGTCCATTAATAATTAAATAAAATGGACCTTAGTTATTAAATCAAATAGGGTTTGATTTTATTAATAAAAACTTTATTTGAACCTAAATATTTTCAAAATCAAATTAGTAGGTAAAATTTGGGAAATATATAATATTTGGAAATTTGTTTAAAAACAAAATAACATTTTATTTTAGAGTCCATTATTAATTAAATAAAATAGACTTTCATTATTAAATAAACTAGGGTTTGTTTTATTGAGAATATTTATTTTAAAATCTAAAATAAAGCCATAACACTTTAGTAGGTTTTATTTGTGAATATCAAATATTTGGAAAACTTATTTTAAATAATTTAATAAGTTTTGATGCTTTATTTAAAATGGTAAAACCTTTTATTAAATAAAGTTGGATATTAAATCCTTATTATTTTATTTAAATAAAACCTTTGTTATTTTCATTCAAAACAAAATGTTTAATTCAAAGGTTTGGCCAAGGTTTTAATTTGGTTCTGTAAAATAATCTTTATTTATAAATCTATCTTTTCTTTTTAATACCAAATCTTTTATTAGGAGATCCAAATAGTATTTTAAATATTTTATTTTCCTTTAATAAAAGTTTATCTTTTTAAATCTCTTTAGGATTTATTTGATTCAAATTGGTTTGAGGTTCCATTTGGATTCAAAAAGTTTCTTCTGGCTCTGAAAATCAAGCAAAGTTTTATTTTATTCATTTATTTTCACATTACAAGATTTGGAAAATCTTGGGATGTGACAGGCTACCACCCTTAAAATAAATCTCATCCCGAGATTTGGGAAGGCTGGGGTTACAAGCAAGTTCAAAACAACTAGGGTACTACCACCCTTAAAAATTTCCAAACAAAAATTACATATTGGCCTTCTTGGGTCCTGGAAAACTTCTGTAAGCCAACTTTTGCTTTATTTCTATACTTGACTCATGGGCCAAGGTTGAGATCCTTCATAGACTTGTTTAACTTGTTCTCCATCCTTTCTGGACAATTGTTTGCATAGTGGCCTAGTTCCTTGCATTTAAAACATGTGACAAGGCTTATATCCCTCATAGGCTTGTTTATCTTATACTTCATCCTTTCTGGACAGTTGTTTGCATAATGTCCTAACTCTTTGCAATGTTTGCACATCACTTGGCTAATATCTTTCTTTTTCTTTGGTATTACTGTCTCTTGTTTGTTTCCTTGGTTCTTCTTACTTTCTGGGCACTCATTGGCATAGTGTCCCATTTCTTTGCATTTAAAACATTGCACTTGTGTAATATCCTTCTTGCTAGTGTTGGGAAATTTCTTCTTCTTCTTGGGTCTCTCCAAAGCTAGGAGTTCTTCTAGTTCATGTTCTTCCTGAGTGGGTGATCTTTCTCTCTTCTTGGGACATTGATCTTCATGTTCCTTGGATGCATGATCTTTGTCTCTAAAACTATTGTTGGCTTGGGTTCCTTCTAGGTTAACATCTTTGTCATCCTTGTTGTCATTGGCTCTTGGGAGAAAGTTTTCTCTCATGTTGATCATTTGAGTAGTGAGTCCTTGCAACAATTGGGATTGAAGTTTCAAAATCCTTTGTATGGCTGGGTCTAGTCCATTGTTGTTGGCTAAAAGCTGAGTTGTCTCTTGGCTCAACTGATTTTGGTTTTCTATCAGTTCTCTCATGTTGTCTTCTTGGTTGGTGTTGGTGTCTCTTGGAGTAGTCATCTGTTTGGGTTTTGATGGGGGATTAGAATAGGCAAGATATTTCTAAGGAATTATTTCTAATCACACACATCACAATTCACACAAACAGTGTTCAAGCAATCACAAACAAACATTTCACTCAAACAAGGTTCAATCACATACTTAGGCAACAAAATATTTTTGTTACACCACATAAGTTGGTGTGTTTTTGACTTAACTAAATCTGGTGGTCCATCTATATGGTTCACTTGTGATTTTCTTCCTTCCTTCATGATTCTTCTTGTATGAGATCTTGGTTTCCTTGAGAAAACTCTTGGTCATAATACTTCAAAGTTGTTGATAGCTTCTTCTTATTTTGCATTCCCTCAGTCTCTATATCTTGAGCAAGATTTCCTTGTTTCACTTGTGGTCCTTAGTGGTATCCAAGTTGGAAGTCCTTGGTGAATATGCTGAAGATGTTGAAGTCATTAGAGTTGAAGATGTTGAAGTCATTAGAGTTGAAGATGTTGAAGAAGTCCTTTGCACATGGTGTAGTCTTTGGCCATGGGTAGGTTTTCCATCAAGTTGAAGTAGAAGAGATGTAGAGTTAAAACCATAATGGTTGAGGAAAGAGTTTACAAGTGTTTTTGTAAATAAGTTTTGGAACAAAATACAACTCCTATTTTTCTAAGGGTTTTTGTCCAATCCTAGGGTTTACAAATCCTACAGGCAACACAATGCTCTGATACCATCTGTAGGGGTCCCAACCTTAGATAAGATTGATCCCTCCTGTGTTTACAATGCTAGTCCCTAGATCAATAGCTAGCATCCACAGTTAAGATGTAATATCAAGAAACAAAGGTCATAATATAACTTTATAACCAGGAATAACATAATTTTATTACATCACCCATAGCTCATATGGCTATTACATTACATTGCAGTGGAATAACTATAATAATGGGGTCCTTCTTCTTCAAAGTTCCACAGGCAGATGTTGGTTGTAGACTTTGTAATCCTAATCAAACAATCTTCACTAAAATCAATCAAACCTGCAACATACAAGTTACAGCCACAAAGGGTTAATACATTTGAATTGTATTGGCAAGTGATACTATATTTGTATAGTGGAGTCTATCATCTATATGCATTTGGTTAAGTGGAGTTGAGGCTTGCATTGCTCAAAATAGATTTTTCCTTAACATTTGAAAATACTAAGTTTTTGCTTGACAAAATCATTTTTCCTCAATCAAAGATTTCAAGATCCTTGTACCAAGCCATCTCTCCATCAATGATTGAAGAATTCAAACAACCCTTGTTCAAACCACAAGTTTTAATTTAGAAATTTGAATGATGAGATTCTTGATTGCTTCCATGTCTTGATGCTCAAATTGTCCTTTACCAGGGACATGGCTAAGTACTTAGATTTTACACTCTGCAGAGGTGGTGCACTTTCCCCACAAGACTTGGTTTCCCAAGACAAGATCTTTCAGAAGCTTTCCCTTAGACCAAAATGGACGCGCTCCAACCTATCAAACACTACCACCCACTGTCCATATGGCTAAGTTCTTGCAACCTATATGATCATGGCAGAGCCCATATTGCCAAGTGGTTGCACTTAAAGCTTCTCAACATTTGACATCTCAAATCCCTTTGTTTCCTGGGTGGCATTCCACAAGTGAGATACACAATCCAAGCCTATGGCATTGTGAACCACTCAACCATTCTCCACCAAGCAAGCCCATTCCACCCAGGTGATTCATTAACTTAGTTGTTTTATTAAACAAAACTTAAGTCCTCAGACTTAGAATATTTTTCCATAGTGTGAATATATGTTCCACCCATGTTTTCTATTAGCTAGGCTAAGCTTGGTAGTAGTAGGAATCTCTAACTTATGAAAATCCTATTAAGGATTCATTACTATGTTTTCCTATAGCAAGATCTATACTTAGCAAAATCCATGCAAGTTTTACTTACCAAAATTCACTAATGCATAGAGAAAGTAATGGGACAAAAGAATGAAGCATCACTTGCCTTTTTGGTAGAGTATAGGTTCACTTCTTGATCTTTGCAACAATCACACTCTTCAAGTCACTACAAATCAATCAAGGAGGGCACAAACTCAATCTACCAATCAAGCAAAACAACACACATAAATAACAAAGTCAAAGAAATGCATGCAAGCATTCCAAGCTTTGTTTTGTTTGAAAAAGTGATTCCTAGTGGGTCATAGTCATTTGGGTACATCTAATGATCATTTCCTAAAGTGGCCAAGTCATTTGCAAAAAGGTTTCACCTTAAAACTATTTTCAAAACAAAGTGTTATTTTATGTGGTGTAGAAATATTTTTTTACTAAGGCATTAGCCTATAGGGTTCACCAAATGAGTTGCTATTGCAAAACTTGGTGTTTTTGGGTCAGTAGGTTTGGTCCAAAACATTTTCTCAAAGTTTTCCATTTAAAACCATTTTCATAAACAAAACAATAGTTTTGTTTGGCTAGAAATGGACTAAACCAATAAATCCATTCTAAACTTTTCCAAATCCATTTTGCAAATCATGGGTTGGTTCCTAGGGTCAATAAGGTCACAACAATCCAATTTGCAAAGGTTTTATCCTTAAATTCAATTTTAAACAATTTTTATACTCTAAACAAGCTCACAAAAGTTTCTGCAAATTCAAACAAGCTAACAGATACTATTTGCTAAACTAAGGCCATGGTTGGCTAGGGCTTGTTCTCCTGAATCCATTGATATAAAATTTGCCAAATTTGGACGTGTGGATCAAAAGTTATAAGGGTTTGAAAATGGCATCAAATTCTGATTTCAATTTCTGTTTTTAAATAGACAGGTGACACGCGTCGAGATTCTATTGGACGGTACCGGTTCGCTGCGGATCACGCTCTGGTGCGTTGGATTAAGTCTAATCGTGCGGCTCTGGAGGCGTACCCTTTCGGCGTTAAATGATTCTATCGTGCCCGCCCGATCTAGATCGAACGGCTCCTATCTAATGGCCATGAACTGGCGGCGCGAGGTCATCGGCGAGCGGCGGAGCGACCAGTTGGCGGCGGCGCTGGCGAGGAAGGAAGCAAGGAAGAGGAGGAGGATGCTCACCGGGTTCGTGGAGCGACGCTGATGCTCAACGTGGGACTGGTCCGTCGAGGGGCGCACGGGGACGGGCAGAATTACTCGCCGGAGTTGATGCGGGCGGCGGTGCTCTCGGGTTGTCGTTGTTGGCGTCGCTTAGGACCGCGCTAAGGCAAAGGAGAAGCACGGTTAGGTGCGTGGGATCAAGGAAAATCTGTGTGCTTGAACGAGAGGTGAAGGGGTGGTCTGATCTCACCGGTGGGACTCGTCGGAGCGGAGGCAGACGGCGGCGGTACTGGAGGTCGTCGTTGGCGAGGCTCAGAGGTGCCCGCGGGGAAGCTGAGGTTACAGAGCGGTGCTCCTGGGTCTGGCGAATCTACCTGCTTGCTCGGAAAGGCAAGGGCGAGGAGATGCCGCCGGAATTTGGCCGTGAACTTGTCGGAGACGGCGACGGTGCAATGAAGATTGGCGACAGCCTGGTGGCTCTCGTAGCGTGGGGTTTGGGGGGAATGAGAGAGGAGGAAGAGGGGATTTAACTCGAGTGATCACTGCGAGGTTTAATCGGGGCATTAAGTCGAATTGACGACGCGAATTAATGCCAGGAACGGGAGGAACGGTCGAGCGGGGTGGAGAGGATGAACAGTGGCGTGGGGTCGTCTTGTCAGCGAGTGAGAGAGAGGGAGAAGAGGGGGCCACCGGTCAGTCTCTGTCTGAGTAGGTTTCTGAGTAAGAAAATAAACGTTTCGGGGGAGGGGAGTTGGGCTAGATGGGCTGGAGTTGGGCCAGATGGTTGGGCTGGTCGTTTTCTCTTATTTTTTTCTGTTTACTTTGTTTTATTCTTTTCTATTTCTATTTCCTGATTTGTTATTTCAAACAATTATTCAAACATTCAAATAATTCAAACAATTCAAACAATTGTAATGAGTTTTTAGTTCTGTTTATCAATAACCAATCTCAAAATAAAATAATATTTTTATTTATTTTTAGGATCTATTTAATAATTAAATAAAATAGATCAAAGTTATTTAATCAAATTGGGTTTGATTTATTTAATAAAATCTCCACTTGAAATCCAAATACTTTCAAAACAAAATCAGTAGCTTTTATTTGGAAATAAAGAATATTTGAAAAACTTGTTTAAAATAATATAATCCTTTTACTTTAGGGTCCATTAATAATTAAATAAAATGGACCTTAGTTATTAAATCAAATAGGGTTTGATTTTATTAATAAAAACTTTATTTGAACCTAAATATTTTCAAAATCAAATTAGTAGGTTAAATTTGGGAAATATATAATATTTGGAAATTTGTTTAAAAACAAAATAACATTTTATTTTAGAGTCCATTATTAATTAAATAAAATAGACTTTCATTATTAAATAAACTAGGGTTTGTTTTATTGAGAATATTTATTTTAAAATCTAAAATAAAGCCATAACACTTTAGTAGGTTTTATTTGTGAATATCAAATATTTGGAAAACTTATTTTAAATAATTTAATAAGTTTTGATGCTTTATTTAAAATGGTAAAACCTTTTATTAAATAAAGTTGGATATTAAATCCTTATTATTTTATTTAAATAAAACCTTTGTTATTTTCATTCAAAACAAAATGTTTAATTCAAAGGTTTGGCCAAGGTTTTAATTTGGTTCTGTAAAATAATCTTTATTTATAAATCTATCTTTTCTTTTTAATACCAAATCTTTTATTAGGAGATCCAAATAGTATTTTAAATATTTTATTTTCCTTTAATAAAAGTTTATCTTTTTAAATCTCTTTAGGATTTATTTGATTCAAATTGGTTTGAGGTTCCATTTGGATTCAAAAAGTTTCTTCTGGCTCTGAAAATCAAGCAAAGTTTTATTTTATTCATTTATTTTCACATTACAAGATTTGGAAAATCTTGGGATGTGACACTCCTGTTCGCCCGAGCTCGCCCCAGAGCCTCGGCTTCGACAACATCTGAGCGCCACCGTCACTTGCTGACACTCCGGCGACCTCCCCCTGGTAAGACAGACCGCCCCGAGCCCTCTCAGTCATGCTCACGTGAATCCCACACTCGCCCGCGTCTAACCATGTCCTTGTTTTCCCTCGGAGTGTACCACAGCGTCGCCCCCGACGACCTCCAGAACCGCCTGACGCCGCCATCGTCTCCGGCGAGCAATCCCCTCCACTCCAGTGCGCCCCTCGATGAACCGACCACGCCTCGAGCTTCACCGCAACCCTGCAAACACGGTGAGTACCTCCACTTCTCTCCTTTCTTCCTGTATCGCCGGCTCCGCCGTAGACAGAGCTAGCGTGCGCCGCCGCCAGCTCGTGGTCAAACACACAGAGCCCGTTAGATCCAAATCCTGTGGCTATGATTAGATTAGATCGAAGGGGTAAGATTGATTCAGAGCCGTAGGATTTCATTTAGATCTAACGCACCGCATCAGTCGATCCACCCGAAGCGGTACCGACGAATAGGAAAGCGCCACATGGACTGGTTTCGATTTAAAACAAAACTCTGAATCTGATTTAGATACAAACTTGTAAATTGCATAACTTTAAATCTACATGTCCAAATTTTGAAAATTTTATATCAATGGATTCATAAAAGCAATCCCTAGCCAACCATGCACTTTGTTTAGTAAAAAGCTTCTGATAAATTGATTGAATTTTCAGAAACTTGTGTATGCTTGTTTAGGTTATAAAAATTATTCCAAAAAGTTTTTGAGGATGAAATCTTTGCAAATTGGTTTGTTGTGAACTTACTGACCCTAGGAACCAACTTATGGATTTAAAAATGTATTTTTTGAAGATTAGGATTGAATAATTGAATTAGCTCATTTCTAGTCAAATAAAAATATTGATTTTGATATGGAAATGATTTTTGAGAAAAACCTTTGGAAAATGTTTTGATTCAAACCTACTGACCCAAAACACCAAGTTTTGTGAATTAACAACTTATTGGTGAACAATATAAAATTATTGCCTTACCAAAAGCATTTTCACCACATAAAATAATGATTTGATTTAAAAATGGTTTATAGATAAAACCCTCTTGCAAATGACTTTTCCACTTTAGAAAATGACCATTTGAACCTTACAATGTTTAGAGCCTAGTAGAAACCACTTTTGCAAATAAAACTATCTTTTGCATGTTTGCATGAATGACCTTGATTCTATTATTTTATGTGTGATTAATTTGATTGAATAATGGATGGAATGCTAGTTGAATCTATGTTTGCTTGATTGAATTGTAGTGAAGTTAGAAGAGTGTGATATTAGCAAGATCAAGAAGTGAACCAACATTCCCTACCAAAAAGGCAAGTGACACTATCATCCAAGTCCTACTATTTTCATTACACTTAGGGGATTTTGAAACATGCATGATAAGAACTACTATATTTTGCTATGCTAAATCCTATTAGGATATCCTTATATATATTCCTTAGTGAAAACAATGTAGTTGTAAAATAATGCTTAGCCATGCTATATATATTGAGAAGAGATACATGTTGAGATTATATGAAGTTGAGAAAAGACTTATGTTTTATATAATAAAACAAGTACTCAATGAACCACTTGGGTGGACAAGGATACTCAAGTTTTGGAAAAGGTGGCAACAGAAGGAACCATGTTTATATGATAATCTCTTTGTGTTGTGCACCAGAAGAAAACCACCCAGGGACTTAGAGATTGAACATGTTTCTCGTACAGTGGCTTCCGTGTACAGCCACATGCTAAATGGGCACTGGCTTAGTCAACTACATTGGGAAGACCCATGCATTGGCCTCTTCAGGTTACTGGAATGAGGGAACTAGGAACCCTACATTGGTGCCTGGTAGACAAGCTAGCATTGTGTATTGGGAGGACCCTATGGAAAGACTTCGTCACATTCTCAATCTACCAGTACTCCATCTTGGTGAGTACTTATCCAGCGGCCACTGGTGGCAACAAGATGAGATTGTGTCATGTGGGTAAAGTGTACAACTTCTGCAGAAGATAAAAATCTAAGTACTTAGCCGTGTCCCCGGTTATGGACAATACTGAGCAACTAAGGTCTGAAGCTATGGGAAATCTCGACATTCCAATTTCTAAAAGCAAAACTTGAAAATGACAACAAGAGACTTGAAGCACTTGGGGATTTACCAAGGAGACTTGAAGCACTTGGGGTGTACCAAGGAGTTCAGAAAGATTTGACAAAAGATCAAAACTATTTTGAAAAGATAGGATAAACATTATTGCTTTCTGCAAATGAGCCTAAAACCCTACTTAGCCAAATATGCATGTAATGATAGGATCCACTTATATTCTACATAGTAGTGAAACTTGCCAATACAATTCAAATGTATTGACCCTTGTGGTTGTAACTTGTTATGTTGCAGGTTTGATTGATTTAGTGAAAGGTGTGTTGTTTAGGATTACAAAGTCTACAACCAACATGTCTGCCTGTGGCACTTTTAAGGAAAAGGACCCCATGCTTATAGATATTCTGCTGCAATGTAATGTAATAGCCAAATGAGCTATGTAAGATCTAATGAATTATTTTATTCCTGGTTATAAAGTTGTATTATGACCTTTGTTTCTTGATATTACATCTTAACTGTGGATGCTAGCTATTGATCCAGGGACTAGCATTGTAAACACAGGGATCTCTACCTTATTAAAGGTTGGGACCTCTACACTGGTGTTCCATATACGCAATTGCAAGTGTTTAACATAATCTACGGATCTGACGCTCCAGGTCCATGTGTATTTGCATGTCTCCATCTTCATGCATCACTCATTCTCCAATGAGATGGCATTGTATAAATTTGGTCTTTCGGTGAGACCTTTAGTTCCTTGGGGTTAAATCATGTCGATACTGTTGTCATACAATACATCTTTAGTGTTAGCCCGTTGCGAACCACACCTTAGTTTGATAACGAACTTCTTGACACAAATTCCCTCCTTTGCTGCTACTATAGCAGTCATATACTTAGCCTTTTTGTTGTAGTATTCGTCACAATGTCTTAATTATGGATTTCATCCAAATCAATCATGGAATTTACTTTCCATTACATTGTGCCACCCATAGTTTAAATTGAGATAAACTTAATTTGTATTTTGTGACAAACCTAGTGTCAATGTACTACTTTACAGTGAATTATTTGTAATTGTTTGTCACCTCTACACAAATATATTCTTAGTTCTTTCAAAAAGATCACAAGAATATCCTCACTATCGTCCAATGATCATTTTATGATTCATTCTGGTATATGCTCATAACACTTAAGAGCATAGGACATATCTAGATGTGTACATATCATGGTGTGATTGATCAAAATATTCTCGTGATTTCACTCATCAAGTGTCAAAGCACTTGAATCTTGTTTCACTTATCAAGTGTCGATACACTTGAATCTTGATTCAACTCCTTTCCATGCAACAAGAACTGTTTCTTGTCGTTTCTATATTGAACTCCTTCAATATCTCATATATGTACGTTTGGCACAACCATATTGGTGTCACAGTCTATCCACTATAGACATTCACGCTAAATATTCGGGTTTTGCCTAAGTATTTCATCGAAATGAAATTCTTAACCTTTGTCAATAAAAGATACATCATTTCTAATCAACAAGATGTCATCCACATAATGTATTAGAAATATGTCTCAGCGCTCCCACTTAATTACTTGCAAATGCAAGCATCTTCATTGTCTCCTGATGAAAAACTCCTTTTTCATCATGGTGAAGATTCCAACTCCGCGATGCTTACTTCAACCATTGAAGTTTGCATGCCCCTTTTAGCATCCTTTGAATTAACAAAACCCTTTGGATTGTGTCATGTACACGTCCTAGGTAACCATTCTATTAAAAGAACTTTGTTTTGTTTATTCATCTACCATATACCAAATTATATGTAGTGGTTGCTACTTTAATCCTTCCAGACTAAATATCGCTATGAAAGATCAAATCTTGTCATAGTCAACACCTTGAACATTGTCATAAAATACTTTACGACATGTAGAATATTTCATAGATGTGAGACATCCATGTCTGTTTCTTTATAGATCCAAATACGGCCGATAGGTTTTTACACCTTTCTGGAGGGTCTTCCAAGTTCAAAACTTGATTTCTCGTGTATGGAACTATCACGGATTTTATGGCTTCAAGTCATTTGACGGAGTTAGGGCCCATCATCGCTTTTTTGCATATAGTCGGCTCATCATTGTCAAACAATAATGATTTACTCTAAAATCTTAGTATTTGATTGTTTATTCGACTGACTTGGTTCAATAAGAACTTAGATATCCGTGACCACAACCTTTGAGGCACATAATCTATGAGCATTATGGCAGCCTCCAGAACGATTTCTGGCGCTGCGCAACTCAGCACATTTAGCTAAGGTTCGTTAACCTTATCAAAGTTCTATTGCCTCCCACTTAACTTTTACGAAAAAATTCCTTTTTCAAGAAACTTCACGTTTCAAGCGACAAACCCTTTTTTCCTTGGTGTTATGGAGCTCTTTTCAGTGTAAAAGCAGTAGTCTCTAAAGCTTTAATCTTTTAAAACATAATGGCAGTTTTATAAATAACACCTTTGATCCAACCATGTCAAACAAGGTTTTATTACAAATCTCAAACACTCCATATTCCTATGGTGTTTCGGGATATGTAAATCTAGGTGTTTTGCTAAACTTGCAACTCAAATAAATCCCTTTATGATAAAATCAAAATTCATTTATTTTCTTGTTACACTTGTAACTCAAACAAATCCCTTATGATAAAATCATAAACCATTTATTTTCTTGTTACAATGATTTTCCACTTCATCTTGAAAGTCTTTGAAACGTTTTTCAAATATTTCATACTTCTTTCTCATTAAGTGAATATTCACTCAAATTTCCGAAGAAATTATATGAAGTTAAAACCCATCGCTTATGACTACACATAATGGACTACATACATCGATATGTATAAATTCCAATATTTTAGTCGTTCGTTCTTCTTTGGCCTTTGAACGAAGTTTTTAATTATCCCTCACAAGCGTCACTTGATCAAATCAAAGACTCCAAAAATCCATGAATATGGAAATTCTTCATGTTTTATTTCCAATATAATTTAAACAGCGATGTCACTTTGTAAGTGATCTTTCAATCATTTGTCTTGCGACATTTTAGCATTAGGTTTTATGGATGTGATTTCTCCAACTAGATTTGTAAATCATCCATCTTATATGGAATAAGGTAATTATTTGAAAAACCTTTGTTCTCATAATACCTGATTCAAATAAAAATTATTAAAACAAATCTTGAAGTCAAGCGATGTCAACGAGAAATACAAACAACGGTTTGTTTGTTTTCGATGAACATCATCACATATTCTCTTGCTAGTTACTTAGGCCATTGTGGTTCATGAATTGCGTTTCGCCGTATGAAATTTCATACCAACCAATTCGGTATCCAATACCCAAGAACCACATTGTTTAACAAGCAAATAATACAACCATAACATGTATATCATATATATACCTAAATTGGATATTTCCAATCTTTTCTTTTCTGCCAAGTATATTTTATAGATTCTCTTTCAGCATTTCCTTTTCCTTTTTAAAAGAATCTACCAACATCAAAAGTAGTGCCATATACATGACACATAGTCCAAAGCATGTATATTCAAATAATAATACCTTTGGACTTGCACTTTGAAGTAGATCACCATCATCAAAATGATCGGTATTCTTTCAAAATCCATTCTTTAGTAATCTTTTAGTGTAGTAAACACTTTACATACATTTTCTATTCATCCTTATCATGACGACTTTCATGATCAAGCTACTGTATCTTATAAAGGCGAATCGTGAGTATAACATTACTTTCCAAAACACTTTTGGATGATTAGGATGTCTAGCATCTCCAACCTTCTTAAATTCTCATCCAATATGAGAACATATATTATACTCTATCATATTGCAACGAAAACATTGTTTCAGATATCGTTATATCTGCCACACATGATGGTTTCTGAAACAATTATTTCAGCTCCTAGATAAACTTGATATTAAAACAATCAAGAATCATGGAGGCAAACATGATACTTAAGATACTAACACTGGAATTGTTACTCTCGATTTAATACCAATTATTAAATTTCATGGAGTAAATAGAGTTTGCTGAAAGTTTGCAATAAGACTTTAAACTTTAGATTGACACTCAACACAATACGATACTAGTTCGTAAAGTATATATCCAGAATTCTATAGTTCTATTATCTCAATTACAACTATGCATAAGGTGGTGAACAAATGCCAATGACTACAATAAATTATGGAAATTCACTTTGATTTAATTTATGATAAATTTAGTTCTACTAATCCAAATTAGAAATGAACTCCCACTCAAAAACGACATCCCTCGTGTCTTTTTGGTGATTACATGAACCAAATCCACTATACAGAGTCCGATCATCACGTGAGTCGGTGTAGCTTCAAAGGCGATCTTCCATATGGTCATCATCTCAAAACATATGACTCATGCTTAACCTTTCGGCCCGTGTTCCGAGGCCATGTCTGTACATGCTAGGCTCGTCAAGTAAGAACCTTAGTATTCGCGTGTGTAAATACACCCGAGATATGCTCGTGGATTCAAGTACACCCGATCATCACGTGTTGTCTTGAAGCGACGAAACATTGTCGGTGCATACTTAAGGAAGAACACATTTTTATCTTGATATCTAAATGAGGGATCATCTTATTATGCTAATAAAACGCCAAACAAGCAATATAAGATGCAATAAACATCACATGTTAATATGTGAAATGATATGGTTCCCTCACTTGATCTCTATCATGTGCATCGTGGTATGATCTCTATCATACATCTATGTGTAAGGCCCAGGTCTATGGAACCTACACGTTATGTGTGTTGTAAGAGTATCATCTTATACTTCTACTTACAACATCACCATATCATAACACTAGCCCAACAACAATCTAAACTAGACACCTCTAATTTATCCATTGCAAGTTTTACGTGGCTTAGGGCTTTCGAAGATAGAACCGTTCTTACCTACGAACATGAACCACAACGAGGATAACCAAATTATTGACAACTCGTTGCAAATTAGATATTAACTATAGTAGGAGAGACAGACACCCGCTGGCCACTTATGCAAAACTAGTTGCATGTCAAGCGTGGAACAGGTCTCATGTGTGAGGACATGTAAAGTTTGTCCGGGCCGCTTGATACCACTATGCCACCAATATCGAAAGTACAACTAAGAAGCAATAGAATGATCATCATCGCCCACATATACTCATATGTGTACTACCCATGCAAAGTATCTACGCATAAATCTGGCTCTGATACCACTGTAGGGTTCGCAGCATAGAAAACAAAAATTTTCCTATGATGGGAACAACTATGTACCAAGATCTATCTACTAGATACAAACAACGGGAGGATGTATATCTGTAGAGAGCATACCCTTGAAGACCGACAAAGCTTAACGAGTCCAAACTCGTGGTTGATGTAGACGATCTCTTGCCGATCTCAAGATCGAGAGGAAGTCCTAGCGTCGCAAAACAACAGCGCATCCGTGCTCGCACACACGCTCGAGGCACCGAGCAACCTCCGCCTCCTCGCTCCAGCGATGCAGCGGACGCACAACTCTTTCTTACCGAAAAGCCACCGGGAACATGTATCTCGCTAGTCCGAGACCATGGGGAATAAATACTAGAGGGGGAGAGAGATCCTTCACGAGGAGGTGTGCTTTGAGAGGAGGAGAGGGGGGCCTTTTATAGGGGAGAGGGGGGCACCCAAGGGTCATGGCGCCCAGCCATGGGGGCTGCCCCCACCTCTTCCACATTCATGTGGGTGGAGCTCCCACTCAAAATGAAAAGCCTCCACTCCCATTAAAAAGCCTCCACTCAAAAATCCACTCACATGCATTAAATTTCCACCAAATTTAATGCAAACTCTCATTAAATAAACTCCTTTTATTTATTCAGAATTTTGTCAATTAATTTAATGACAAAGATTCACATATAACCCCTTGCTAGTATTTCATTTCACATGCAGAAACACTCTGCAATTTTCACCCGAAAACCCGTTTCGGTATCTAGTGAAATAAATTCCTGCGCTTGTTATTCATTCCGGCATGAAACTTTTGCTCCAAATGGATGTCGGTGTCTCTTAAGTGTGTCACCCTACGGTTCACGAATAATGCGGACATGATCGAGACCCCTCTCAGATCAATAATCAGAAGCGGGATCTGGAGACCAATACTGACTCCCACACATTCAACGATGACTTTCTTGTGATCGTCGGAACCTTTTACGCTAGTATCTTAATCATTTTATTTCGCGATATATTACATGTACGAGATTCGATCATTGGTATATCCATACCTAGTTTGATCTCGTTACTGACATGCACTCTTTTCTCGTTCCCGTGATATAACATTCTAGTGATCAAATCACTTGCTTGCAAGCTAACCAATGTGATATCACCGAGAGGGCCCAGAGTATATCTATCTGTCATCGGGATGAACAAATTCCACTCTCGATCCATGGGCCTCAACATAACACTTTATTAGTTCTGAATCCATCTTTATAATCACCCTGCTACGGTGTGACGTTTGATGTTATCAAGAAACTCTTCCGGTGTTTGTGATTGACATGATCTCATGGTGTAAGGATTAGGATCACTTCGTAAGTTGTTATAGCAATATAAACTCAATGACTTTGATCGTAATGCTATACTTCGGATGGATGTTCATCACACCATTACACTAATGTTGTGATCCTGTTATTAACAACATCCAATGTCCATGATCAGGAAACCTTGATCATCTTGTTAATCAACGAGCTAGTTTATGAGAGAGGCATAACTAGGAACTTTCTGTTTGTTTATTAAACGCACATGTATTAACGTTTCTGTATTAATACAATTATAGCATGCAAAATAAACATTTATCATAAACAAGGAATACGATAATAACCACTTTATTATTGCCTCTCGGGCATATTCCCTTCAAACCACTAGTATCAGATCAAGAATATCATCAAGTAATCAAAACATGACAGAAAGTACTGAGGTGCAGTGAGCACAATCCTCACTAGGCATCACTACCAAATCGAACCATCATCTTACAAGCACAAAAGAGGGATGAATCCTAGAACCAGGGAAGAACCCTAGAACAAATATGAACCCGAATGAGGGATGGCCACTATCAACACATAGCATAGGTTGGCCTAGCACAGAGGAGACGAGGGGAAGAAGAATAACTCACCTATGGTCCTCGCTGAAGAATAGAAGAGGAAGCAGAGGAGGCTGACGAACACGGCGGCATGGGGAGCACCCCCAAGGGGGCACTACGACCCACACCACACCGAGGCGGCGACCATAGCCTCTCCTGAAGTCAAGGAACACCACCACAACGCACGACAGTAGCGGAGGCGACAGCACCAGCGTCACCCCAAACCCTAGGGTTCAGGATGGATCTAGTCTGGCCACGGGAAAGCTCCAGAGCCAAATCGAATTGGATAGGAGGGTAGAGCATGGTCTACAACCTAGCCCTGCACCACGGCAGTGGCCAGGGAGGGCCATGGCGGCGAGCCGAGCACGGCGGCGGCTCCATCGACCACGGGGTCGAGGAGGAGAAGATAGAGATGAGGTCGAGCGAGTGACAGAGGGAGTGGGTTGGACTGGGCCAAAACCCCTTCGGGGTGTGGTTTTGGTTCTGTCCTATTGGGCCACAAGGGCCCAATAAACCAACACAGACAGCCCATTTACCTAAAGGCAATTTTTTAATAAATAGGAAAAGACCAAAATGCCCTGAACTTAAATAAATTCTAGAAAATAAAATAAATTTCCAAAAATTATAAATAATTTTTTTTGGATTCACAATAATCCAAACTATCCAAATAAATTAATAAATAAAATTTTAGACATATAAAATTTTATTAAGAATTTTTAATATAAATATTCCTTATGGAATTTTACAAAATTATTAAAAGTTGATAAAAATAAATAAAAATCACTTTCATTATAGATTAATATTATAGTATTTTAGAAAAATACTAAATAAATATTTTTTGGTATTTAAATGATAATTCTTAAAGGAATTATTAAATTAATAAAATGCAAATAAAATAAAAGAATACAATATTCAATAAATGTTAAGAAATTAATATCTATAAATTATTTATGATTAAAAGAATTTTTATAACTTAAATAATAGGGAAGAATACACATAAAGCTAAATAATGCATTACATTATTTTGCATAATCATTTTGCTTCTTTAAATATTATCCTTACCGGGCAATAATGATGACTTTGTAGACATAGAAGCTCAAGGTCTAGTGCAAAGCATCCGACTTCACTACCTTGCCATCACAAGGCAAGTTCATCACTTGCTCATGTCCTTTGAAGTGTCTTTATCAAAGTATTTTCAAATTGTGTGTTATCATCTATATTATAGAAAGAGAAAATGTTATTTTCTCAAGATAATAAATCTTAGATATCATCCTAAGTGATTATATGATGGAGAAATAGAACTTAGGTTTATAATTGCAATAATGATGAACAATTAGGGATTAATAACCCATGACATCAGTGATTCTAGCGCCGTATATTACACGTTAACCATGAGATTTGTAATGGGACGGAGAAGTCAGCTGTATCCTTTTCCTCTTGTATGGAGGCAAGACGACCGTAACGTGATGTTGTGATTCCTTGTGCGGAACCAACATATGGGTGGGCACCCTTAAGCCCCACACTTTTGGTGTCTAGATTATCCATGAACGGTGTTTAGGGATATAGTCCATGTAAATGGTACTATTCTGGGCATCACCAAGTCATAGAGTCTTCGGGAACTCATCAGGGTTTTAGCCTGACCGAAAGGGGGCTTAACGGAGGTGAGCCAGCCCTGAAGGATCGTGTAGACATATGAGGTCGCAGAGAGGGCAGTGATTGGCTTGGACCAACTACTAGGACCCACATCATGGAATTGTGGACGGGAAAGTACGCCCGGTTGTGCAACAAGGAGTTGATCTCTCATAGGAAAAGTAATGCACCTTTGCAGAGTGTAAGAATTGTAACTTGTTACTCCCTGTTCTGGGAAGGAGCTATGAACGCGGCAGGAAAGGAACTCCATGAAAGTTCTGGTCAACCTGTGAAGGCTGATGGTCATATATTTTTATAATAAAATCAATCTTTGAAGAAAGATTTACAAAAACTACATAGTGCCAAGGACTTATAGTCCGAGGTGGTAGTTAGAGCATCAAACTTCCTACCTTGCATATAATGAATTTGCGGAGTAACGATGTTACTCATCCTTTCCTTTGAATCCTTGCTTAGACTTTGAGAATTCCGAAGATACTCGAATGTATGCAACTGAAAGCCAGGAGGAGGTATTCTATGAAGAGCCCAACCTGTATGGAGCCGTAGAAGGGGAGGATTACGATATTGTCTACGGAGGAGAGTTCCAAGAGTCTGAATAATTACTATAGTTGTAGTAGCCACTTGAGCCGAGCAACATGAAAAATATATAGAAATAAGTTGTTGAGCTCAATTTGGAGTTTAAGTTTTAAGTTTGAAACATCCGCTGGAACACTTATATTTTGGTTTGTAAGTTGAATCCTTTGGGAAGTCTAGAACTTCCGGTATTGTAATAATAATAATAATAATGTGTGTATGTTTGTAATATGTCCCGCGATGTTTCTGTTGTACCACTCTGAGGGATGTGATATTTACGGAACGGTGTTCTGTGGATGTCATGTCAACGACTATAGTGTATTACACATGCAGTGGTATGCCGGGTCACCGCAGCGCGGCAGGGCCCAGCTCGCGCGGCCAAAGGGTGTGGCCCCCTGGTGGCTCCCCTCCGTCTCGTATTCTGGCTCCGTGTTCCCCACGGTAAAATATTGACTTTGGCTTTTGTCCCGTCCAATTCCGTGAATATTGATTTTCTGCCTTTTCTGGAACCAAAAATAGAAGAAAACAGGCAACTAGCACTGTGGCATCTTGTTAATAGGTTAGTCCAGAAAAACATATAAAAACACCTCAAAGTGTAGACAAAGCAAAGCAAAGTAGATACTAAACAAGCATGGAACATCAACAATTATAGATATGTTTTCAACGTATCAAGCATCCCCAAGCTTAACTCCTGCTCGTCCTCGAGTAGGTAAGTGATAAAAAGAATAATTTTTGAGGTGACATGCACCATCAAAATCAAGATCAAACCATTTGCAAGCATTGAAAGATGGGATCAAAGAACTCTAAACATGAGCATGACATATGGAGTTCTAATAGTAAGAAAAAGTAACTATGCATGCAACATGAAAGGTTACAAACAAAGATTCATGAATAACATGCATTGAAAAATGTTTGTTTGTTTCACATATAGAAAACATAGCATAGTGGCATTCAGCTTGTCCCTCACGGAGTAGAAAATAGATGCATAGGACACCTTCAAAGTTCATAAGAGTGACTAGATACAAATAGTTCAAGAACAAGCAATATCAATAATATGAATCAATCAATAAGTTTTGGGACGATGCAAATATAATTAAGAATGGCAACTATGCTCTCTTAATTGGTGCCTAAGGATATAACGTGGAGACTCAATATAATGGTGGAAGAAAGGCCCTTCATAAAGCGAAGCAGGGATTTCAAGTTTCATAAAGAGCTTCCAAAAATATGGTATTTGTTACCTTTCAGCTCTCATTGCCCCTATCATAAGCATCTGGAAGTGTCACATCCCAAGATTTTCCAAATCTTGTTATGTGAAAAATAAATAAATAAAATAAAACTTTGTTGATTTTCAGGGTGAGAAGAAACTTTTGAATCCAATTTGAAACTTTCAAAAACCTATTTGGATCAAATAAAATCCTAAAGGGATTTAAAAAGATAAATAAACAATAAACTTAAAAATATTTAAAATTACTATTTTTGGATCTTTTAATAAAAGATTTGGTTTTCAAAAGAAAAGGTAGAAATCTAAATAAGGATTATTTTATATAGCCAAATTAAACCTTGGCCAATCTTTTGAAATAAAATGTTTTCTTTTGATTAAGAGTAAAAGTTTATTTAAATAAAATAATGAGGATTTATTAATATCCAATTTTTATTTAAGTAAAGGATTTTCCTTTTTAACAAAACACTAAAACTTATTAAAATATTTTAAATAAGTTTTCCAAGTATTTTATATTCTCAAATAAAACCTACTAAAGTGTTTTGGTTTTATTTTTTTCAAAATAAAGATTTTAATAAAACAAATCCTATTTGATTTAATAACTAAGGTCCATTTTATTTAATTATTAATGGACCCTAAAATAAAAATGTTATTTTATTTTTAACAACTTTCCAAGTATCTTATATTTTCAAATAAAACCTACTGATTTGGTTTTGATAATATTTAGTTTTCAAAAGGAGATTTTATTAAATATATCAAAACCTATTTGAATTAATAAATAAAGTCTATTTTATTTAATTATTAAATAGATCCTAAAAAGGAATAAAAATATTATTTTATTTGGGATTTGGTTTATGTTGTTAAAGAGAACCAAAACTCATTACAAGTGTGGTGAATGTTTGAATTGTTTGAATGCTTGATTGGTTGTTTGAATTTCAAAACAGAAAATCAAAAGAGAAAAGAATGAGAACAAAAAAATATGCAAAGGATACAACCCAGCCGGCCCAGCCCAACTATCCTAGCCCACTAAGCCTAACCAGCCCACTGCCCTCTCCCGCAGAAAATGATTCACACTCGCGATTGAACCCACCAAGTCGCAGATAGGTGGACCCCGTTCCCTTTCCTTCTCTCACGCTGCCAAGCGAACCCACCGCCAGCTCACCTGTCTTCAACCGCGCGACCAGTTCCTCCTACCCCTCTCTCCCGTTTCTGCGTTGAATTCGCGAGCTTGATTCTCGGTTAATGGTGCAATAACCCCGCCCTGCGACCACGCACGATAAAGCGTCTCCCCCTCCTCTCTCGTTCCCCTCTGTCGCCCCACCTCAACACGCCCCGAGGCCGCCCTAATTCCTCCCCGAGCACCTCTGTCTCCGACGACCCTCCTTGCCGATTCCGGCCAGTATTCGCCACCTCTTGCCTCCCCAAGCACACAGACACACTCCCCAAACCCAGGCG
Organism: Avena sativa; assembly: GCA_916181665.1. Classification (NCBI taxonomy): domain Eukaryota; kingdom Viridiplantae; phylum Streptophyta; class Magnoliopsida; order Poales; family Poaceae; genus Avena; species Avena sativa. The sequence continues at coordinate 441,295,833 of OV702282.1, read as the reverse complement.
CACCTCTCTGTATCATCAGCTCGCCCGCGCGTGCTTTGCAGCGTCGACTACGACGACGACCCATAGCGCCACCGTCTGCCATTCACTGCGACGAGGATTCCTGGTAAGCTCGGACCGCCCCGATGACATTCAGTGATACTCACATGCTCCCTAGAACCATGCGCGTCTAATGCACCCTCTACTTTGCTTCGGCATGCCCTATAGCCCCGCCTCCAACGACGCCCGAGCGAACCCGACGCCAGGAGCAACTCCGGCGAGCCATTACCCTCACCTCCGTGCGCCCCTCGACGAGATACTGCCACCTTGAGCTTCCCCACAACATTGCGAACACGGTGAGCATCCTCCCATCCTCTCTCGCTTCCTGCTTCGCCAGCACCTCCACCATCCGGCCACTCCGCCGCCAGTATCCACCGCAGCGCCGCCCGTCTCTGGCAAGTGTGCTAGGTGCCGTGCGATTAGGATCCAACGGCTAGGATAGAAAGAGAGCGAAGGGGTAAGGATGAGCCTGCGCCGTGCGATATCAGTTAGATCCAACGTCCTACAGCACGTGATCCGGCCAAAGCGGTATGGACGAATCAGAACACGCCGCGTGGCATAGATCGATTTAAAACAGAATTTGTAATCTGATTTAGATGCAGATTTGAAAACCTTATAACTTTAGTTCTACACGTCCAAATTTTGAAAACATTATATCAATGGAATCAGTGGAACAAGCCCTATCCAACCATGCCATTTGTTTAGTAAAAAGCTTCTGGAAAAATGTTTGTTTTTTCAGAAACATTTGTATGCTTGTTTAGATTATAAAAATTATTCTAAAATGATTTTGGGGATAAAATCTTTGGCAAATGGTGTTATTTGAACCTACTGACCATAGGAAACACTTTGTGGGTTCAAAAATGTATTTGGTGAAGAAAAAGAATGATTCTTTGATTTAAAACCAATTCTAGCCAAATAAAAATATGGTTTATTTATTAAAAATGGTTTTGGAAGAAAACTTTTGGGAAAGGTTTTGTTTTAAACTCTCTGACCCCAAACACCAAGTTTTATGATTTGAAAATGAATTTTGTGAACCCTATAGATTAATGCCTTAGTACAAACATTTCTACACCACATAAAATGATACTTTGTTTTGAAAATGGTTTAGGAAGTGAAATCCCTTGCAAATGACTTTTTCCACTTTATAAAATGACCAATAGGTGTTTTCAAATGTTTATGACCCATTAGGAACCACTTTTTCAAGCAAATCAAAGCTTGGCATGATTGCATGCATTACTTTGACTTTATCATTTTATGTGATGTTTTTCTTGATTGGTAGATTGAACTTGTGCCTTGCTTGATTGAATTGTAGTGACTTGAAGAGTGTGATTGTAGCAAGGACAAGGAGTGAACTTATACTCTACCAGAAAGGCAAGTGATTCTTCATACTTTGTCCCATTACTTTCACTATGCATTAGTGATTTTTCTAAGTAAAACTTGCATGGAATTTTGCTAGGTATAAACCTTGCTATAGGAAAACCTAGTAGATGAAACCTTAGTAGAAATTTTCCTAAGTTAAGATTCCTACTACTATCAAGCTTAGCTTAGGTAATAGAAAACAAGGGTGGAATATATATCCATACTATGGAAAATTTCTAAGTCTGAGGACTTGTGTTTTTGTTTAATAAAACAACTAAGTTAATGAATCACCTGGGTGTAATGGTAATTGCTTGGTGGTTTTTGGTTGAGTGGTTACACAAGGCCCATGTTTATGGTTTACCTTGTGTATCACACTTGTGGATTGCCACCCAGGAACAAAGAGATTTGAGATGTCAAATGTTGAGAAGCTTCAAGTGCAGCCACTTGGCATTATGGGCTCTACCTGGATCATATAGGTTGCAAGAACTTAGCCATATGGACAGTTGGTGGTAGAGTTTGATAGGTTGGAATGCGTCCATTTTGGTCTAAGGGAAGGTTTCTGAAAGATCTTGTCTTGGTGAAACCAAGTCTTGTGGGGAAAGTGCACCACCTCTGCAGAGTGTAAAATCTAAGTACTTAGCCATGTCCCTGGTAAAGGACAATTTGAGCATCAAGACATGGAAGCTATCAAGAATCTCATCATCCAAATTTCTAAGTTAAAAACTTGTGGTTGAACAAGGGTTTAAGGATCTTCAATCTTTGATTGGGATATGCCTTGGGAAAGGTTATTTTGTCAAGCAAAAACTTAGTGTTTTCAAATGATAAGGAAAATCTATTTTGAGCAATGCAAGCCTAAGCTCCACTTAGCCAAATGCATATAGATGATAGACTCCACTATACTACCATAGTATCACTTGCCAATACAATTCAAATGTATTGACCCTTGTGGCTGTAACTTGTTATGTTGCAGGTTTGATTGATTTAGTGAAGTGTGTTGATTAGGATTACAAAGTCTACAACCAACATGTCTGCCTATGGCACTTTGAAGATGAAGGACCCCATGCTTATAGATATTCTGCTGCAATGTAATGTAATAGCCAAATGAGCTATGTAAGATGTAATAAAATTATGTTATTCCTGGTTACAAAGTTGTATTATGACCTTTGTTTCTTGATATTACATCTTAACTGTGGATGCTAGCTATTGATCCAGGGACTAGCATTGTAAACACAGGGACTCTACCTTATTAAAGGTTGGGACCCTTATAGGAAGTGATTAAGGTTAAAGTGAATAAACTATGGAGTATATGCTTGAAAAAGTATAAGTTGGCAATCTCATTTCCCTTGAATACGAGGGCCGCTCCTCATGCTACTGAAGTTTAGTTACTTGCAAGTTCTTGTCATAGTAAGTACATGTGTGGAGAAAGCAAAGCAAAGTAGATACTAAACAAGCATGGAACATCAAAAATTGTAGATACATTTCCGACGTATCAAGCATCCCCAAGCTTAACACCTGCTCATCCTCGAGTAGGTAAGTATTAAAAAGAATTTTTTTGAAGTGACATGCACCATCAAAACCAAGATCAAACCATTTGCAAGCATTGAAAGCTGGGATCAAAGAACTCTAAACATGAGCATGAAAGATGGAGTTGTAACAATAATACAAAGCAACTATGAATGCAACATGAAAGGCTACAAACAAAGATCATGAATAACATGCATTGAAAAATGTTTGTTTGTTTCACATACAGAAAACATGGCATAGTGGCATTCATCTTGTCCCTCATAGAGTAGCAAATAGATGCATAGGACACCTTCAAAGTTCATAAGAGTGACTAGATACAAATAGCACAAGATCAAGCAATATCAACAATATGCATCAATCAATAAGTTTTGGGACACTGCACATAGAACTAAGAATGGCAACTATGCTCTCTTACTGGTGCCTAAAGGTAAAAGGTGGAGACTCAATATAATAGTGGAAGAAAGGCCCTTCATAAAGGGAAGCAGGGATTTCAAGTTTCAAAAAGAGCTTCCAAAAATTATGGTACTTGTTAGCTTTCAGCCCTCATTGCCCCTATCATAAGCATCTTGAAGTGATTAAGGTTAAACTGAACAAACTATGGAGTATATGCTTGACAAAGTATAAGTTGGCAATCTCATGTCCCTTGAATACGAGGGCCACTTCTCATGCTACTCAAGTTTAGTTACTTTCAAGTTCTTGTCATAGTAAGTACATGTGTATCATAGAGAACCGCCAACGGGGTACCCCTTGCACATCGTACAAGAGATTTCCCATAACCAAAATGACAAGGCAAGCAGACAATGAGCATCTCAGCATTCTTCTTATTTACCATGGGAATCTGGTGCCTTTTTCTCTCTTTCCTCTTTTCTCATATGTCTCTTTTTTCTCAATCTCTCTTTTTTATAAGAACAATGCTTCATAGATGTCACTATGGTGATGCTGCAAGTTTCCACCATGATTAGGCATGGCTGATGCTAGCGACCCAGGAGTTCCTCTAACACAAAATACATAACTCCATGGACTTACAAGCTCCCTTTTCATTTCACACCGACGACATCCATAGATAAAAGAGCATGATATCAACTGTGTAAGAAGTACAAGTGCAATGTTGAAAGAGTTCCCCATGACAACATGGTTCTGCTAATTCCAACGTATAAGTGCAAGCATATACAACATAGATGACATAATGGTTCAAGTTTATTAGGGGCAAGGAATATAAAGTGTGCCATCAAGTTCGTGAGAGCTTTAATCAGTAAGTTTTCACATAACAAAAATACTTTTCATTGGAAGATAGCTAAAAACAAGTATATACTTGGAATGGTGTAACACAGCATGCATAGGAATTTATAGTGGACACATTGGAATAACTTGGTTTCTTGGGAGTTAGAAGCGTGAGTAGAGCTTACTCATACAAGTGGAGGCTAGCAAAAGATTGGGAGCAACCAACTAAGAGAGCAATAATGGCCATAATCATGCAGAGCGACAAAACATTACTAATCAAAGCATATAGTGGTACTACAAGTCAAGGACTAAATGATCATATAGGCTATGATGACTTGTTCATAGTCATGACATGGTGTGAGCATGTGCCAAGTCAACCCAAACAAAGCATCAAAGGAGAATACCATAATATTATGCTTTTGCATGCTAAAACAACACATAATTCTTTCAAGGCACACTAAGCAATCCTAATTGTTTGGAACAAGTCATGCTATAGCAATAATAACTAAGCATAACGTCAAAACAACACCTAGCATGACATGCTAAAGTCTAAGTCATAGTCAATGCAAGCTCCTATTGCACTTTTAAGCAAGAACTTTCTACTCCTTTCCAACACCAATCAACTTATTTGAAATAACAAAGCGAAAACGGGGGTCCAAACTACTTTATTCAAGCAAACTAAACAACTAAGCAAAGCAAACAAAAACTAAGACGCTCCAAGAACAACACAACAGTGCATGAAACAATAAAAACGAAGTGTCTAGAAAGACCCAGGCTTTTTATTGATGAAGAAGGGGATGCCTTGGGCATCGCCAAGCTTTTACGCTTGTACCTCTTGGATATTTCTTGGGGTGACACCGGGGTGGCATCCCCAAGCTTGAGCTTTTGTCCATTCTTCATCTCATTACATCATCCTCTCTTTACACCTGAAAATTTTCCTTCATACAAAACTTCACACAATCTTCATTAGCAACATTAGTGTATTCAAAAGATAATAGACCCTTGGGTTTAGCTTTAGAACAGCAAAAATTTTCACTATAACACAAGCTACTGTACCAACTCCTTCAAAAATATCAATTTCCCAAAAAGGAATCAATAAGAAGCAAATGCAAATAATGGCAGAAATCTGTCAAAACAGACCAGCAGGTAGAAACCGATTTTTTCGAAGACCTTCTGCTGCTCAAATCGAAAAATATTTAACTAATAAAGTTAGCTAACATACTGGGGGATTTATTCGTAAATTTTCAGCTCAATCCGACTTACAGAGACTCCTCATGAAGTTTTATGGTGGAGCACAAAAGTCTGTTTCGGGACAGCAACTCCCCAAATCTTACTTCCCTCTCATTGGAGGTCATTCTTGGCACAAAAAAGCAAACAAAAAGGATAAGGAGAGGTCATTACTGAAGTAATAACTTCCAAGACTCAAGAAAACTCTTGGGTTATCTCCCAAGAAGTACTTTTCTTTAACGCCTTTAAGTTAGGCATGATAATTTGAGAAGATGCTCACATAAGAAATATGAATTGAAGCAAAAGAGAGCATCAAGGAGCAAATATGAAAAACATTTAAGTCTAACCCAATTCCTATGCATAGTAATCTTGTAAGAAAACAAGTCATGAAAGCACAAAGCTACAAGCATAGGAAAGCAAAACAAGTGCAACTTCAAGATTTTCAACATAAAGAGGGGAAACTTAATATTGTTGAGATACATAAGACCATGTTTCCCTCTCTCATAATAACTTTCAGTAGAATCATGAATAAAATTAACTATATAACTATCACATAAAACATTCTTATCATGAGCCATATGCATAAAATGATTATTACTCTCCACATAAGTAGTGGAAGCAAATTCAACAAAATAGCTATCATTATTATTCTCATCACCATAATCGTAAAATATAGGAGGCATATTGTAATCACAATCAATTTTCTCCTCAATAGTAGGTGGACTGAAAATATCAATATCATCATAAATTGGAGGTAAAGTATCATCATAGGCAATAGAATTTTCATAATTGGTACCAAAGAGATTTTCAATATTAAAAGTAGTGTGTTTTTCCCAATCATGATCACTACTATATGTAACAGGCATAGGAACATCATCAAAACTTTTATCTATAGTAAATATTTCAAAAGAATACACAAGAGCATAACATTCATCCTCCTCTTTTTCATCTAATGAGCTCCCTGTTTCAGCAATTTCTTCTTCCATAGGCTCCTGCAAGGCATTAGTCTCTTCCGTTTGTGGAAAGCACCTATTAAAATATTCAAGAATATAGCCATTTTCTTCCTTGTAATTATCAAAGAAGAATTTAAGTATCTCATAAACCTCATATTCATAAGGTGCATCATTAGTATTTTCAAGCAAACTGGCAAGTTCAAATGCACCCTTGAAAGCAATAAATTCTTCAATTTGTTCCACATCATAAAGGTCATAATTTCCTTTAACATAAGAGGATATGGTAACATTATCATTATACTCACATTGAAAAGGGAGGTGTTTATACCTCCTACAGCAACAAGCTTTATCAAAGCAATAAGTGACATTATAAGTAGAGCACACCTCTCTAGCAATAGTATTCAATTTATCAATTTGTGCCCATAAATGTTTCCCTTTTTGTGATAAAAGGTGTTCCTTATAATAATACTTTTCTTCTTTCGTGAACCCACCTTGACAAAAAAAACTAGTTTCAAAGAAACCATCCATTGATAGAAAGCATGACAAAGCAAAGGAATAACAGACCAGCAACTAGAGCATGAATTAATTTTTTTGTGTTTTTGATAAGAGAAAGCAAACCAAACTAAACTAAATTTTTTGGAGTTTTTGACAAACAAATTCAAGCAAAATAAACTAAGCAAACCAAAAACAAAGTAAAGGTAAAGGTTGAGAAGTACTCCCCTTGTGAAGACGTCCTTAGCCTCCCCAGCAACAACGCCAGAAAGTCTTGATGCGTGTTGACGCCTCGTCGGGAAACCCTAAGAGCAAGGTATGATGCAGCACAACAGCAAGTTTTCCCTCGGTAAGAAACCGAGGTTATCGAACCAGTAGGAGGAAAGAAACGTCTCAAAGGTGTCGCAAGCAACGTGGAAACCTACACAACACAAACTCAAGACTTTCCCCAACTAACAGTGAGGTTGTCAATCTCACCAGTTGCTTTAACAAAGGATTAACTGTATGGTGTGTAAGGTGATGATAGTTTCAAGCAAGTAAACAGTAACAGTGGAAGATGTATCAATGGTAAACATTGGAACGGGGTCCATAGTTCACTAGTGGTGTTATCCTTAGAAACAAACATGGCATGTTGGGTAAACAAATTACAGTAGGGCAATTGACATGACTAAGCAAGGCATAACAATGCAATACTAGACATAAAGATCCTATGAGATTCGATTGGACAATACAACAATATACATAGACCTCCATCCAACTACATCTATGATTAGAAGTCCACCTTTGCGTTATCATCCGAACCCCCTCCAGTATTAAGTTGCAAGCAATAGACAACTGCTTTAAGCAAAGTCTGTAAGGTAAACAATCCACTTGTTCCATGAACAAGAGACCGTTGTTTTCTCCCAAGTGGCAAAAACGCATCTACAACCGTAGATATTTATGTCACTTCCCTTGATTAAGTAGAGGAATGAACCCACTATCGAGCATAAATACCCCTCTTGGAGTCACTAGCAACTACTTGGACAAGATAGCTACTAACAACGGAGAGCATGCAAAATCACAAACAACACAAACATGATAGAATCAATAAGACAAAACCATTAATCAATCTGGCATAGTAATCTCAATATCCATCAGATCCCCACAAACACAAGTTGCATGATTACAAATAGATGAGATCTTGATCATGAACGGAGCTCACAAGATCTAGACATGAAAGCACAAGGAGGAGATACAACCATCTAGCTACTACATGGACTCGTAGTCCAAGGTGAAACTTCTCACGCTTCATACCGGAGGCTGTCATGATGAAGAAGAAGGCCTCCAGGATGATCTCCCCTCCGGCAGGGTGCTGGGAAGAGCTTCAGATCCCCTCGATCTAGGGACGATGGTGGTGGCGATTACAAACGGTTTCCTAGAATATTGATCGGGTACTTAGGTTTAGGCATCGGGGGCTTCTTATAGGCGAAGAGGCGAGGCTGGGAGGCGGCCAGGGGGCCCACACCCTGCCTAGGTGCGGGCCCACCCTAGGCCGCAGCTGGGGGGTGCAGCCTCCCTGTGGCGCCCCTACGTCTCTCCTCTGGACTCCGTGTTCTCCGCGGTGAAATATTGACTTTGGCTTTTGTCCCGTCCAATTCCGAGAATATTTCCTTACTAGCTTTTGTGGAACCAAAAATAGCAGAAAATAGGCAACTGGCACTGTGGCAACTTGTTAATAGGTTAGTACTAGAAAACATATGAAAAACACCTCAAAGTTTGGACAAAGCAAAGCAAAGTAGATACTAAACAAGCATGGAACATAAAGAATTATAGATACGTTTCCGACGTATCACCGCCAACGGGGTACCCCTTGCACATGATACAGGAGCTATCCAAAAATCAAAATAACAAGGCAAGCAGACAATGAGCATCTCAGTAATCTTCTTATTTACCATGGGAAAATTGTCCTTTTTTCTCTCTTTCGTCTTTTCTCATCTTTTTTTCTTTTTCTCAATGTCTTTTTCTATCTCTTTTTTTATAAGAAGAATGCTTCATACATTGCTCACTATGGTATTGCTGCAAGTTTCCACCATGATTAGGCATATCTTTTTTTTGAGGGGCATATCTTAGGCTAGCGGCCCGAGCGTTTCTTTAACACACATACTGTCACATCCCAAAATTTTCCAAATTCTAAAATGTGAAAAATAACAAACAAAATAAATAATTATTGAAATTTAGGGTGAAAAGAAACTTTTTATTTCTAAATGGAAACATTAAAACCCATCTTGAACAAACTTTGAATAAAATGGAATCCAACAAATTTCAATCAAGAGAAATGCATTCATCACTAATGAATCTTGAAATTTAAACACTTGGAAAATAAACCAAAACTCTAAAAACACTAATGGAAGAAAATCATTTCCAAGATCTCTCTAAGACTATGGATTTGATCCACATAAAAATTTAGCAACAAGCATTTATGAATGATCAAAATGACAAATAGAAATATTATAAAACCATAGAAATTGATTCTATTCAATTTGGAACCATGGATAAAAACTTATGAATTTAATAAGATGAAAGGAATTAATTTCCAAAGCTAATAAAGCTCCTATCTAAAATCCATACCAAATGGTGAGCAAATAATCCTAAAGATATTTAAAAGGATAAACAAATATTAAATAAAATTATACAAATTGGAATCACCAATTTTGGATCTATAAATAAAAATACATGGATTTTATAAGACAAATAAATAAATAAATAAATAAATAAATAAATAAGGAATATTCAAAATCCAAAATAAAAGTTGGCCAAGTCCATAAGAAAATGAAATAAAGATAATCCAAATAAAATAAAGGGATAAGGAATATTCAAATAAAATAATATGGCCTTAACCAAATTATATTCCCTTTGAATAAACACAAAATCCCCTAATAGAAATGATTCATTAAATCATGGGAAAATAATAATTGGAACTTACCCAAGTGGAATAAAAGTTATTTAATTAACTTAAATGGAACCAAATAAATCATCTAAATAAAATTTATGGAATTAAAAACCATATTTGATTTCATTAGAATAAAGACATTTTCCCAAATTAAATGATTAATAATCATATTAAAATACTTTAAATAATACAAATTGAATTATTTAACATCCTATTAAATAAATAAAACCTACAGAAAAAGGTTTAGTGAAAATTAGAATCCAAATAAAGAGTTTGAAAATATATTTAATCTTATTTGAATAAAGGAAAGTGCTTATTTTAATAAAGAATAAAACCATAAAAAGAATAAAGAAATTATTCTAAAAATGGTCTTAAAAATACATGTTCGAACAGAATAGAAACTTACTGAAAAGTTTGAAAAGATTTGAAAAGAAAAACGGTTTGAAATCATTTAAAAAAATTAAAATAGAAAATCTAAATAGAAAAAGAAAAAGGATTCAGAAAAAAAGGAAACAACCCAGCCCATCTAACCTAGCCCATTTCGGCCCAGCTAGCCCATCCCTCTTCCCCGCAGGAAAACGTTTCACACTCTCAATCTCACCCACCCAGTCACTGAGCTGCGGACCCCACACTTTCTCTCTAACATTGACGGAGCGACCCCACCCGTCAGTCGTCGTCTCCACCCCGCGGAGACCACGCCCTGATTCTTCCCGGCCGTTTCTGCAATTCAATCGCGGCTTCAATTCACCTAAATGCCGTGGCGATACTCACTGCGACCACACATGATTAAACCCCTCCCTCTCTCCTCGCTTTGCCCTCAAACTCCTCTGCTAGAGAGCCCCCAGGCTACCCTGAATTCCGCTTGCACCGCCGCTGCTCCGACGAGCTCATCATCAAATTTCAGCCGAGCCTTACCTCCCCTTGCTCCCTGACCTCCACGAGGACATTCCCTATCTCCTGGCGAACCTCTCCATAGCACCAGCTCGTGCACGCTTCGCATCATCAGCAACCTCGACGACAGAACCTCACCGCCGTCTGCCTCTGCTCCGAGAAGAAATCTGGTGAGCTCTGACCACCCCCTAGCCTCTGGTTTGTGTTGCCGCATCCGCTGTTCCCACGCGCATGCACTGATGTTCTTTGTTTGTCTGCGGGCACTCTGTAGGGTGACCTTCGACCACCTCTGCAAGGACCCGACGCCGACGCCAGCTCCGGCGAACGATTCGAGTGAGCACCGTGCGCCCCTTCAGCTACGACTACCACCTCAAGCTTCAACACGTCGCGACGAACCCCATGAGCAACCTCTCCCTCTTACTTGCTTCCTGGTTGCGCCAGAACGCCGCAGCCCGAGCCCCGCCGCCGCGCCACCGTCGCCAGCGTCGCCAGAGTTTGGCCAACTAGCCCTTGTCCGTTGGATCTAGATCCCATGGCTAGGAACAAATCACTTAAACGAATTAGTATGCCAGACCTGGACCGTGCGATGCACTTTAAATCCTGCGATATGTGTTAGTCAATCCAACCGAACCTTTTTCAGCCAATAAGATTGCTCCACGTGGCTCAGACTTTGTTTTAAAAACAGAAACATTTCTATTAGATATGTGATTTTGTAAAATTCATACCTTTTAATCCACACGTCCAAATTTTACAAATTTTATATCAATGGAATCAGCAAAAAGAATTATATCCAACCATGTACTTTGTTTAGTAAATTGCTTCTGTAAACTTAGTTATTTTTGCAGAAACTTGTGTAGGCATAATTTGAATATAAAAATTATTCTAGAAATATTTTTAAGGTAAAATCTTTGGTAAATAGTTTGTTTTGAACCTACTGACCATAGAAACCAACTTGTGGATTTAAAAGTGTATTTTGTGAAGTTAAAGAATAAATCTTTGAATAAGAGCATTTCTAGTTAAATAAAAATATTGTTTATGTGTTAAAAATGCTTTTCGAGTAAAACCTTTGGAAAATGGTTTGATTTAAACTCTCTGATCCTAAACACCAAGTTTTAGGATTTAAAAATATATTTGGTGAACCCTATAAAATTACTACCTTGATTAAAGGCATTACCAACAATATAAAATATGACTTTGATTTAAAAATGGTTTATGGGTAAAACCTTTTGCAAATGGTTTTAATATTAAATACTTGACCTTAAAACACTAACAATTGTCCTTAAAAATACATTTGTCAAACACTAGAAATTATCACTTTGATTTAAATCATTTCTAGCAAAACAAAAATGACTTAAAGTGGCCATTTTCACTATCTTGACTTAAAATTGTTTTGCCACTTTTACAAATGACCAATAGATGTTTTTAGAGTGTTTATAACCTACTAGAAACCACTTTTACAAATAAAACAATCTTTTGCATGCTTGCATGCATTTCTTTGTTTTTATCATTCTAAGTGATGAATTGCTTGAATGGTAGATTGAATTTGTGCCTTGATTGAATTGTAGTGAAATTTGAAGAGTGTGACTATTGCAAGATCAAGGAGTGAACTTATATTTTCTACCAAAAAGGCAAGTGGTGCTTCATACTTTTGTCCTATTATTTTCACTATGCATTAGTGATATTTCTAAGTAGGACTTGCATGGAATTTTACTAAGTATAACCTATGCCATGGGAAATCCTAGTAGATGAAACCTTAGTAGAATTTTTCCTAAGTTAATATCCCTACTAGTATCATGCTTAGCTTAGCTAGTAGAAAACAAGGGTGGATTATATTCATGCTATGGAATATTTCTAAGTCAAGGACTTGTGTTTTGTTTAATAAAACAACTAAGTGAATGAATCACCTGGGTGGAATGGTATTGCTTGGATGGATTTTTATTGAGTGGTTACACAAGGCCAGGGGACTTGTGAACCTTGTGTATCTCACTTGTGGAATGCCACCCAGGAACAAAGAGATTTGAGATGTCAAATGTTGAGAAGCTTCAAGTGCAACCACTTGGCATTATGGGCTCTGCCTGGATCATATAGGTTGCAATAACTTAGCCAAATGGACAGTTGGTGGTAGGGGATGATAGGTTTGGAGCGCGTCTATTTTGGTCTAAGGGAAGGCTTCTGAAAGATCTTGTCTTGATGCATGTCGAGTCTTGTGGGGAAAGTGCACCACCTCTGCAGAGTGTAATAAACTAAGTACTTAGCCGTGTCCCTGGCAATGCACAATTTGAGCATCAAGACATGGAAGCTATCAAGAATCTCCTCATCCCAATTTCTATGTTAAAAATTTGTGGTTGAACAAGGGTTAAAGGATCACCAATTTCTATTTGGAGATGCCTTCGGTGATTTTGACAAACAAAAACTTAGTGTTTTCAAATGATAAGGAAAATATATTTTGAGCAAAGAAATCCTAAGCTCCACTTAGCCAAATGCATATAGATGATAAACTCCACTACACTACCATAGTATCACTTGCCAATACAATTCAAATGTATTGACCCCTGTGGCTATAACTTATTATGTTGCAGGTTTGTTTGATGTTAGTGAAGTGTGTTAATTAGGATTAAAAGTCTACAACCAAGATGATTGCCTGTGGCACTTTGAAGATGAAGGACTCCATGCTATATAGATATTCTGCTGCATTGTAATGTGATAGCCAAATGAGCTATGTAAGATGTAATGAATTATTTTACTCCTGGATATAAAGTTGTATTATGACCTTTGTTTCTTGATGTTATATCTTAACTGTGGATGCTAGCTATTGATCCAGGGACTAGCATTGTAAACACAGGGACCTTTACCTTTATAAAGGTGGGGTCTTACACATACATAACTCCATGGACTTACAAGATCCCCTTTCATTTCACACCGACAACATCCATAAACAAAAGAGCATGATATCAACTGTGTACAATGTACAAGTGCAATGTTGAAAGTGTTCCCCGTGACAACACGTTTCTTCTAATCCCAACGTATAAGTGCAAGCATATACAACATAGATGACACAATGGTTCAAGTTTATTAGGGGCAAGAAAAATAAAGTGTGCCATCAAGTTCATGAGAGATTTAATCACTAAGTTTTCATATAACAAAATACTTTTTTAATTGGAAGATAGATGAAAACAAGAATATACTTGGAATGGTGTAACACACCATGCATAGGAATTTATAGTGGACATTTAGAATAACTTGGTTTATTGGGAGTTGGATGCATGAGTAGATCTTACTCATACAATTGGAGGCTAGCAAAAGACTAGGAGCAACCAACTAAGAGACCAATAATGACCATAATCATGTAGAGCGACAAAACATTACTAATCAAAGCATAAAGTGGCACTACAAGTCAAGGACTCAATGATCATAGAGGCTATGGTGACTAGTTCATAGTCATAACATGGTGTGTGCATGTTCCAAGTCAACCCAAACAAAGCATCAAATGAGATTACCACAATACTATGCTTTTGTATGCTAAAACAACGCATGATTCCTTCAAGGTACATTAAGCAATCCTAATTGTTTGGAACAAGTCATGCTACAACAATAATCAGTAAGAATAAGATCAAAACAACATCTAGCATGATATGATAAAGTCTAAGTCATAGTCAAAGCAAGCTCTTCTTGTACTTTTCAAGCAAGAACTTTCTACTCCTCTCCAACACCAATCAACTTATCTAAAACAACACAGCGAGAACGGGGGTCCAAACTACTTTATTCAATCAAACAAAGCAAACAAAAACCAAAAACGAAAACTAAGACGCGCTAAGAACAACACAACAGTGCATGAAACAATAAAAACGAAGTGTCTAGAAAGACCTGAGTTTTTATTGATGAATAAGGGGATGCCTTGGGCATCCCCAAGCTTTGACGCTTGTACCTCTTGAATATTTCTTGGGGTGACATGGGGTGGCATCCCCAAGCTTGATCTTTTGTCCATTCTTCATCCCATTACATCATTCTTACTCTACACCTGCAAATTTTCCTTCATACAAAACTTCACACAATCTTCATTAGCAACATCAGTGTATTCAAAAGATAATAGACCCTTGGGGTTTAGTTTTAAAACAGAAAAAATCTCACTAAAAACACAAGCTACTGTAGCAATTCCCTCAAAAATCTCAATTTCCCAAAAAAGAACCCAAAAAGGAATCAATAAGAAGCAAATGCAAATAATGGCAGAAATCTGTCAAAACGGACCAGCAGGTAGAAACCGATTTTTTCGAAGACCTTCTGTTGCTCAAAGCATTAACATTGATACGTCCAAAACGTATCTACTTTCCCAAACACTTTTTCTATTATTTCTCCTCTAAACTTGTGTGATTTGGATACAACTAACTCGGACTGACGCTGTTTTCAGCAGAATTACCTTAGTGTATAGTTTTTGTGCAGAAAATCAACTATCAGGAAAAATCCTGGAAAATATGCCAAAAACCCTATTTCACCAGAAGACTCACGGAGCCAGAAGACGAAACGGAGGACGGCCACGAGGGTCCCACACCCCTGGCCGCCCATGGGAGGGGTGTGGCCACCTCGGGCACCCCCTCGGCCTCCCTCTTTGCCTATAAGTTGCCTTCTGACCTAAAATCTTAAGGGGGTTTGAGGTTTTTTTAGAAAGAGTTCCGCTGCGCCGCCACCATCGGAAACCGTGATTCGGAACCAGAAACTCCGTTCTGGCACCCTGCCGGGACGGGGAATTTGGAGAGGATCATCGCCATCATCATCACCAACGCCTATCCATCAACCATCCATGTTTCCCCCATCCATGAGTGAGTAATCCCCCGCTATAGGCTATCGGAATGGTAGGGATTGGATGAGTTCTATCATGTAATCGAATAAGATTGTTAGGTCATGGTGCCTAGTATCTCTATTAGTGCTATTTGACTTTGCTGCAACTTGTTGTGCTTAATGCTTGTCACTAGGGCCCGAGTGCCATGATCTCAGATATGAACTTATTATTGATTCATGATGATAGTATTGTTTGTGATATTATCTTTAATTTGTGTACACATATCATTGTCCGGATCCAATGGCCCCGAAGTGACAGAAATTGGGACAGCTGGAGGGGATGCCTGTGATGTGAGGATCACATGTGTTCAGAGAGTGTTAATGCTTTGCTCCGGTGCTCTATTAAAAGGAGTACCTTAATTGCCAGTAGATTCCCTTGAGGCCCCGCTACAACGGACTGGCAGGACAAAAGATGTTGTGCAAGTTCTCATTGCGAGCACCTATGACTATATATGGAGCACATGCCTATGATTGTTTAGTACTTGGATGCTTTATCTTATTTATCTGCAATTGCCCTAGATCTTGAAATTATCTGAATAGTATCATCCTGATACGTTGGAAATGTATCTATAATTTTTGATGCTCCATGCTTGTTTAGTATCTACTTTGCTTTACTTGTCCACACTTTGAGGTGTTTTTTACATGTTTTCTGGTACTAACCTACTAAAAAGTTGCAACAGTGTCAGATGCCTGTTTTATGCTATTTTTGGTTTCAGAAAAGTTAGTAAAGAAATATTCTCGGAATTGGATGGGACAAAGGACAAAGTCAATTACTTTCCGTGGGGAACAAGAAGTCCAGAGGAGAGCCTAGGAGGCCGGCCAGAGGGGCCAGACCCACCCCAGGCACGGGTGGGCCCCACCCCACGCCTGGCTAGGGTTTGGTCGCCCTGGCAGCCGCCTCGGTCTCCCCCTTCGCCTATAAGAAGCCTTCGATGCATAAACCCTAAGCACCCGATCAAATATCCACGAAACCGTCTGTAGCCGCCGCCACCATCGTCCCTAGATCAGGGGGATCTGAAGTTCTTCCCGGCACCCTGCCAGAGGGGAGATCATCCCGGAGGCCTTCTCTCCGGTATGATGCGTGAGTAGTTCCACCTTGGACTATGGGTCCATGTAGTAGCTAGATAGTTGTATATCCTCCTTTGTGCTTTCATGTATAGATCTTGTGATCTCCCTTCACGATCAAGATCTAATCTATTTGTAATCATGCATGTTGTGTTTGTGTAAGATCCCTCCTTTGTAAAGGAAAAGGGTCCCTGTGATTGCAATGCTAGTCCCTGGATCATTGCTAGCATCCACAGTTTAAGATGAAGTACACAGATACAAAGGTCGTTTATTACATTCATTCCAGAGATAAAACATAGTCTTTTACAACTCAGGGCCAAAGGCCTAATACAAGAGTTCATGGAATAAGTAAATAAACACAAGTCCTCATCTTCATGTGCCACAGGCAAGCATGTTGAGTGTATACTCATTACCCCTACTCATCATCGGAGTAACCTGCAACATCACAAGTTACAGCCACAGTGGGTCAATACTTTGGAATAGTATTGGCAAGTGATACCTTAGTAAATTTTAAGTGGACTATATTACTATATGCATTTTGGCTAAGTGTAGCTTGGCTTGCTTTGCTTCAAAATAGGTTTTTCCTATTAGTTGAAAATACTAAGTTTTCTTTGTCAAAAACTTTCCCAAGAAACCACCAATAGACATTGGGGTCCTTCACCCTTGTTCACTCACAAGTTTTACTTAGAAGTTGGAGTGATGAGATTCTTGTAGCTTCCATGTCTTGATTCTCAATTTGTCCATTGCCATGGACTTGGCTAAGTACTTAGATTTTCCATCTGCAGAGGTTGTGCACTTTCCCCACCAGACTTGGTTTCCCAAGACAGGACCTTTCAGAAGTATTTCCTTAGTCAAATGGACGCGCTCCAACCTATCATTCCCACTACCACCAACTGTCCAAGTGACTAAGTTCTAGCAACCTATATGATCATGGCAGAGCCCATATTGCCAAGTGGTTGCACTGTAAGCTTTCTCAACACTTGGCCTCCAAATCCCTTTGTGCCTGGGTGGCATACCACAAGTGAGATACACAAGCCAAATCCATGGCCTTGTGTAACCACTCAACCAAAAACCACCATTCAAGTCCCATTCCACCCAGGAAGTTCATTGACTTAGTTGTTTTATTAAGAAAAGCATGAGTCCAAAAGGACTTAGAATTATTTCATCATAGCATGTACATTCTTTACCAACCCTTGTTTTCTACTAGCTAGGCTAAGTATGGCATAGTAACTTAACTTAGGAAAATCCCTAGCAATTCTACAATTCTACAACTACATAGGATTTCCCAGCATAGCATTTGACAAAAGTAGCATGCAAGACTTAGCAAAATAATTCTAATGCTTATTCAAAATAAAAGGGTGGAAATGTCATGAAGTATCACTTGCCTTGATAATGGGGAGAGTAGCACTCTTCACAATCACAGTCACTAGCAAAATCTACACAAAAATTTGTAGCATACAATTACACACAATTTATATACAAACAAAAATATGAATGCATGAATGCAAGAAATTACTAAGTGATGATTTTGAAAACTCTACCAAGAAAGTGCATGATACAGAAACATAACAAGTCACAAAGTTTGCTAACTAAACTTATTTAGCACTAATACAAATTACTAAACTAAATCTATGCTCAAAATAGACCTAAATATGTTTCTGCACACAAAATCATTTTAACAGATACTTTTTGTTAAACACATTGCATATTCAGAAAGGGCTTGACTCACTGATTCCAACGGTATAAAATTTGCAAAAATCTAACGTGGGAATCAAAAGTTATAGCCATTTGAAATTTGGATCAAAATATGGTTTGAATTCTGTTTTTAAATCTAACCCTAGCCACGCGTCGCGATATTACTGGCGCGTACCGGTTCGCACTGGATCACCCTTCCGTGCCGTTGGATCTAACTAACGCTACACGGCTCAGATCTGTCCATACCCCTTCGTTAAGTGAACTATTTCTACGCGTAGGATCCAGATCTGACGGCTAAAAATCTCCTAACCAGAAACGAGCGGCGCTAGCAGCGGCGACAGGCGGCGGCGCGTCTGACTGCGGTGGTGCTAGCGCTCTAGGTCGCCCGGGGAAGAAAGGAGGCGCTTACCAGGACCGCAGTGGTGTGCTGAAGCTCGAGGTGGCGTTGGTTCGTCGAGGGGCGCGCGGACACGGCGAGGATTTCTCGTCGGAGTAGAGGCAGATGTCGGGCACGGTCAGTCGTCGACGTTGGCGAGGTTCCTCGTCGCGCTAAGCCAAAATAAGGGTACCGTTAGATGCGCACAACGATGGAGATTCTAGGCGTACTAGTCAGAGGGCAAGGGGCGGTGGCTACTTACGGAGGGAGGTCGCCGGAGTTTGTGCAGAGAACGGTGGCGGCCGGTCGTCGATGTTGCTGGAGCTACGGGTCATGCGAGGTCAAAAGGAAAGTGTCAATAGGTGCGCAAGGACTCGCTGAACCTGTTAGCATGAACTAGAGGCAGAGGGGAGCACGGAACTCACCGGAATTCGCCGGCGTAGTCGTCGGAACAGCGGCGGCGTCGTGCGAGTTGTGGGCAGCCTGGTGGCGTGAAGGAAGCATTGTTTTGGGGGAAATGGTCGCGAGGATGGGGGGATCTTATAGCCAGAGGCTCGACAAGAAACGCTCGCTGCATCAATGCCAATTAAGCTCGCGAAATCAGTGCAGCAACGGGCAGCGGCGGAGGTCGTGCGTGGAATGAGGGGAAGACGAAGCTGACGTGGACGGGGCCCGCTTGGCAGTGAAATAAACAGAGGGGGTGTGGGGTATGGCTGTCAGCGGCTGAGTGGGTGCGCGAGCGCGTGCGAGAGAGAAACAGATGGCCCGGGTGGGCTAGCTGGGCCTGCTCCACTGCTGGGCTAGATTCCTGGCGCCTGGCCCTTTTCTTTTGTTTGCTTCTTTTCTTTTTCTATTCCGATTTTCAGGAATGGTTTTGAATTGAATTGAAACCCTTTTTGAATTCAAATCTTTCTAGGGTTTTTGCAGGGTACAGTAGTCTCCAATATAGGCATAGAAGCAAGTGGTTGCTTTTACAAAGGCTTGGTCAAGCTTGGAGATCAAAATAACAGAGACTAGGCACTTGGTTTTCAAAATTTGAAAAATGGTTTTTGAAACCATTTCCAATTTGAAAGACTTGGTTTAAATTCTACACTCAAACCTATCCTCATAGAGGGCAACAAACTTGGTTCAAAAACAAACAAACTTTCAAATGGGGATAGCCATTTGGTTTAAACCTGCTCACATAAAATCATAGCACATTGTGCTTCTGTTTTTCTGAAATGAGTTTGAAATTTGATCTCAAATCTATATGCATGCATGAATGATATGCAAACTTTGAAATTATGATTTTAGGGATGTTACAAATCTAACCCCCTTAAGGTGAATCTCGCCCTCGAGATTCGGATTGGCTAGCAAATAGGTGAGGGTGGTCTTTCCGAAGATCATCTTCCCTTTCCCATGTTGCTTCCTCTTCGGTATGATGGTTCCATTGCACTTTGCAAAATTTTATAATCTTTGTTCTCGTGACTCTTTCTGCAGTCTCAAGAATTTTGATAGGCTTTTCTTCATAAGTGAGATCACTTTCTAGTTGAACTTATTCCAAAGGTATGGTATCCTTCAAAGAAGATTCTTCCATTTCTGGGTGACATTTCTTAAGTTGACTCACATGAAACACATTATGGACTGCTGATAGAGATGCTGGCAGTTCAATTTCATAAGCAACTTCTCCTTTGCGACTCAGAATCTTGAATAGCCCAACATATCTTGGTGCCAACTTTCCTTTGACTCCAAATCTTTTCACTCCACGGAGTGGTGATACTCTAAGATAGGCTCTATCACCAACTTCGTAGGTGACTTCTCTACGCTTAGGATCTTCGTAGCTTTTCTGTCGGGACTGTGCTATCTTCAACCTGTCCTTAACCAATTTGACTTTCTCTTCGGCTTCTTTGATAAGATATGGCCCGAAAAAACTTCTTTCTCCCACACCATTCCATAACAATGGGGTGGTACACTTTCTTCCATAGAGAAACTCAAACGGTGCCATCTCAATGTTGGCTTGATAGCTGTTGTTATAAGAAAATTCTGCATAAGGCAGACTTTCATCCCAACTTGCTCCATAGTCTAGGGCACATGCCCTCAACATGTCTTCAAGGATTTGGTTAGTCCTTTCTGTTTGTCCATCGGTTTGAGGATGAAAAGCAGTACTGAATTCCAACCTCGTTCCTAATGACTCATGTAGTTGTCTCCAAAAATGGGAAGTGAATTGGGTTCCCCTATCGGACACAATACTCTTAGGCACACCGTGAAGGCATACAATTCTACTCATGTAGATTTTAGCTAACTTGGCACTAGTATAGGTTGTCTTCACGGGTATGAAATGAGCCACTTTAGTTAGCAGATTCACTACTACCCATATGGAATCATATCCTGATCTGGTCCTTGGCAATCCGGTGATGAAATCCATACCAATTTTGTCCCATTTCCAATCATGAATAGGTAGTGGTTGAAGCAAACCTGCTGGTT
The DNA here is from genome assembly GCA_916181665.1 of Avena sativa. NCBI lineage: Eukaryota > Viridiplantae > Streptophyta > Magnoliopsida > Poales > Poaceae > Avena > Avena sativa. The sequence continues at coordinate 441,274,769 of OV702282.1, read as the reverse complement.
TCTGATGCTCCGCTTTTACTCTACTACACACATCACACAAAGCAATATGCTCGGCGATGTCCTTCTTGAGATTGTTCCACCAAAATCTTTCTTTCATGTCCATGTACATTTTGGTGTTACCCAGGTGAATGGAATATAGAGAGTTGTGCTCTTCTTGCAAAATCAGTTTCCGTAACTCCGGATCTTGTGGAACACAGATACGTTTCCCATGCCATAATGTACCCTGTTCGTCTTCATGGAAATTTTTAGCTCTCCCTTGGCCAATATTTTCCTTAATCCTTTCAATTTCCTTATCGGTCTTCTGAGCTTCTCGGATCTTGTCCAACAAAGTGGGTTGAACATCCAAAGACATGAGATGTCCTTCAGGCAAAATCTCCAATCCGAGTTCTTTGAATTGCTTACACAAATCATCTGGCAATTCTCCTTTGGTAAGTCCATTCACAAATACCTTACGACTTAGAGCATCTGCTACTACATTTGCTTTACCGGGGTGGTATTGCAAACTTAAATCATAGTCCTTGATAATATCTAACCATCTTCTTTGTCTCATATTGATTTCCTTTTGGGTGAAGATATACTTTAAACTTTTGTGGTCCGTGAACACTTCACAACGTTTTCCCAAAAGGTAATGTCTGTATGTTTTGAGTGCATGGACGACAGAGGCTAACTCTAAATCATGAGTAGGGTAGTTTACTTCATGAGTTTTGAGTTGTCTCGAGGCATAGGCCACAACTTTACCGTCTTGCATAAGTACGGCACCCAAACCCTGATGAGACGCATCACAATATACTTGGAAATCCTTTTCCAAATCTGGCAGACATAGAACCGGTGCTGTCACAAGTCTCTTCTTTATTTCTTGAAAGCTGACTTCACAACCTTCAGACCAAGCAAACTTCTTGTCTTTCTTTAACAATTCAGTCATGGGCTTAGCAACCTTTGAGAAATTTTCAATGAACCTTCGGTAGTAACCTGCTAAGCCAAGGAAACTACGAACTTCTTTCACATTCTTGGGAGATTCCCATTCTGTCACAGCTGAAACTTTAGCAGGATCAAGCTACACCATCCTTTGTCATAACATGACCAAGGAAACCAACTTCTTCTAACCAGAACTCACACTTGCTGAATTTGGCATAAAGTTTATGCTCTCTTAACTTCTCAAGTATCAAACACAAGTGTCCTTCATGCTCTTATTTGCTCTTGGAGTAGACTAAGATGTCATCGGTGAAAACGACAACGAACTTGTCAAGAAATTCCATGAACTCTTTGTTCATCATATTCATGAAGTAGGATGGAGCATTGGTTAAGCCAAAAGGCATTACGGTATACTCATATAATCCATACCTTGTGGTGAAAGTTGTTTTTGGTATGTCTTGTTCACGTATCTTTAGTTGAAAATAGCCTGACCGAAGATCAATCTTCGAGAACACACATGCTCCCTCTAGCTGATCAAACAAGTCATTGATTCTTGGCAAAGGATATTTGTTCTTGATAGTTACCTCGTTGAGCGAACGGTAATCTATGCATAACCTTTGGCTTCTATCTTTCTTCTCCACGAACAATATTGGGGCTCCCCAAGATGAAGAACTTGGTTGGATAAATCCTTTCTGCAACTGTTCTCCAAGTTGTTTCTTGAGCTCTTTCAGTTCATCAACTGACATTTTGTATGGTCTCTTTGCTATTGGTCCAGAACCTGGTACCAAATCTATCAGAAATTCCACATCTCTATCTGGTGGCATTCCTGGCAATTCTTCCGGAAACACATCCGGATACTCACATACAATTGGCACACTGTCCATGCTAACCCCTTAAGAGAATTAAGCTTACTTCCTTTGGATTCAAAGTTTGACCTAAATTTTATTCTTTTTCCTTCTGGGGTTGTGAGTGCAACAGTACGATTAGCACAATCTAGTACTCCTTCATACTTAGCCATCCAATCCATTCCCAATATTACGTCTAGTCCTTGGGAATCTAGGATTATCAGGCTCACTGGAAACTTATGCTTTCCAAACTCTATGACAAGATCCCGGCATCCAAGACTTACTACCATATCTCCACCCGGAGAACTAACTTTTATTGGACACCCAATGTTTTCAGATGCAAACCCATTTCTATCAACAAATGCTTTTGATATGAATGAATGAGATGCACCAGTGTCAAAGAGTACAAATGCTGGAATGGAATTGAGTCTGAACTTACCAGCAACAGCATTAGGCTCCCCATAGACCTCCTCCACATTGATGTGGTTAACCTGTCCTTTCTGAAAAGGATTGGGCTTGTTAGGTCCTTCAACTTTCTTCTCAGGGCACTCATTAGCATAATGCCCCAGCTTCTTGCATTTGAAGCACTCAACCTGACTGATGTCCCTTTTTGTAGGCTGACTTCCACTTCCACTACCATTCCCACTGTGGTGGCTCTTATGTCCACTCTTGTGGTTCTTGTACTTGTCATTGTCATGACTGCGGTGATGCTTGTTGTCATGACGGTTGTGGTTGTGGTGCTTGTTGAATTTCCCATGCTTATGGATCCTGAGCTTCCACTGTTATCATAGTGAGATCGTTTGTGAGACGATCCCGAGCTATGCTTGTCGGAGTGTTTCCTCTTCCTACTCTCGACTTGCTTCATTTTATTCTCCAAAATAGCAGCCTTGTCACACAGAGACTGATAAGTTGGAACATATGCCACAGACAACTGCAGATTCAGCTCATCATTCAAGCCTTCCAGAAACTTCTCCTTTCTTTTGGCATCTGTGTCAACCTCATCCGGTGCATAACGCGCCAGATTGTTGAACTCTTCTATATATTCAGCCACGCTGCGGTGGCGCTGCTTCAGGTTGTGAAACTCCTTCTTTTTCAGACTCATCATTCCTGATGAGATATGAGCAGTGCGAAAGCCATCTTCAAAGATAGCCCAAGTCACCTCATCTATAGGAGTGGTGATTTGGAAGTTGTCCCACCATGTGGCGGCTGGCCCTTCCAACAGATGCGCTGCGAACCTGACCTTTTCAGCATTCGTGCAGCCCACGGTCACTAAGTCCTTGTTCACAGAACGTAGTCAATCATTGGCCACCATGGGATCAGTTGTCCCCGAAAACTTAGCTGGCCTCAAACGCAGAAATCTGGTGAGCATATCAAAACCCGGAGGGTTGTTGTTGTTGTTATTGTTGTTGTTGTTGTTGTTGTTATTGGGGTTGTTGTTGTTATTCTGGTTTTGGATGAATGTTGTCATCATCTGCATAAGCTGTGTTTGAGCATTCATCATGTGTTGCATTTCTGGAGTGATGTTGTTGGGGTTGGGGTTTGCGCGACGGGGAGGCATCTGTGGTTTGTTCAAATAGAGATAAGAATGAGATACCCATAGATGTTTTATGCACAATACATCACAAGCAAACACATAGCATGCAACTCAAGGATAAAAGCTCAACAACAGAATAACAAAGTTCTCGAAATAAAACACACAAGTGGCAAGCCATCCACATGTCGGATGGTCCAATAACAAGTTCACAAATAGCAGGTACGATAATAAAAGATAAACGAGTAGTCAAGTCTACTCATCAGCATCAATCTCCTCCTCGACAAAGGTAAGACCTGCGTTCTCCATCGCGGTCTTGTTCTCCTCAATCGTAGTGGTCAAGGAATCGATCTTGGCCTTGAGAGCCCTCTTCTGGGAGCGAAGCCTCTCGATCACCATCTGCTGCTGCTCTAGCTCGAAATCCTTGGACTTCAGTTCTTCAGTCATGTCCCTGATCTTCTTGTTCCTATCCTGGACGCGTTTCTCCTGACTCTTGAACTTACGGTCCTGGGTCTCGAACTTCGTCTCCATTTCCTTGACTATCTCGTCCTGCTGTGCGAAAAGCTTGTCCTTCTCGCGAAGCTGCACCTGGAGCACGTCATTGCTGAGCATGACGTTGGTCCTGTCTGTGTCCACGTGCCTGATGAGAGACTCTAAGTCCTGGAGATAGAGACGTATCGGCTCTGCTGCGTCCCTCGAGTCGTCCTCAAAGTCGATGGACTCTCCATCATCATCACGTCTTCCGAAGACGTGGAAGTGGGTGCCTCTAACCTGTCGGGAGTGACGGCCTAACAGACATCCTATCAGGTCCTGCATGACGACCTCTATGCCTCTCTCCCTGTCATCGTGCATAAGCTTGAAGACGATGGTGTAACACCCTCAGAATCGGCCCTATGCAAGTTTCAGCGCTTCCCGCCAAACCCGCATAGAAACGATTCAAAGGTGCCCACCAGGCACTTGCGTGCGGGTGGAAAACGAAGTAATAACATTACACAACAGTCCTCGATGGGACCCACAGAACAGATATATATACAACACGACTCCATGAGTCAAGAATACAGATATACAGAACAAAGATCCAAATCACCTTGAAATCAATAGAGCGTCCAGCTACGGACAAGATGCAAATGGGGCTAAGAGCCCTGGAGAATAACCAATGGCGTCCATAACCCTGCCCAGGCCAAGCCGGAAGGGTAACCCTGCTAACAACGTCGATCTCAAAACCTGCTTAAACAAAAAGGGGTGCCGACAAAGGGCAAAAGAAAAAGAGAGAGCGGTCAGTACTGAGGCCAGTACACGGCGAGGCTAGAATTCGGCGGTCCTCGCCTACATAGGTATGGTGGACGGAAGCGGCAGCGGCAGCATGCACTAAACATCCTATAGAGACTCGATATAACTGTCGGCTATCAGAAAGGGATAAGAAAGACCTATTCGGATCCAATCTTTAACTATCACCAAGCATACCCATCCTGGAATTTCCCCCTCGATTCCAAACGACGAAGTCAACCGAGGGACTCACACAGTTGGCAGTTTTATTTATTCAGTTATCGTTGCAGCAATTACTAGTCAGGTATAAATAGTCATCCTGATATAATAAGCCGTGGGCAGTTTTAGTTAACCATTCCATTGTAGTTGCACTCTTACTAGTCAGATACAGTTAGCATGAGATATCCCCAAAACCCAGCAGTTGTTGGTACTTTTATTTAGCCATTCCGTTATAGTTGCAATACTTACTAGTCAGGTACAATGGTAGCAAGAGACAACCCAAACAAGCAATTGTTGGCAATTTTATTTAGCCATTCCATTATAGTGAAGCTGATTACTAGTCATTATAAAGTCAAATTTATAGCACTACTTTAGTTATAGTTGTCTATGATCGAGATACTGTGCTCCAAGTCGTCCATAACCGCGGACACGGCTTTCAGAAAGTTTTACCCTGCAGGGGTGCACAAATAGCAACACACACTCGATCAACCTCGGAAAAACCAAATCAAAACCCAACGAGGCCTTCACGACAAAGAAATCACCAGATTCAGAAATATTTCAGGGGGCCACCCCATTAAGCTACCCGCAACGAAGTTAGCTGACTCCGAGACGGACTCAAGGTTTGCGTCAGTGGCTGTAAACGACTGGGAACCCAAAACTGGGCTTGTCGATACCGCGAAAACACTCCGCTTTCCTAAACAGTACAGTGTGCAGTACCTCGCACAATTTTAAATAAAGCAGTAAAGCATGGCATAAGTACAGGATAGTAAATAAAACCTCAAACTAGTTTGTGGCCCCAAGAAATAAGAATGAATCAAGCTCTGGCTCAGGGGGGTCCCATAATCCTCCCGGATGTGGATAGAGCGAATATTCAAGGAACAGGTATCAAGTACTCGGGGTCCTACGGGACACAAGTGGACGGTTAACAACCAAATAACATCTATTGCCCACTTGTGCCTCTGCATTTACCTACTTCAATTTTTAGTTATTAAACAATAATTAAAGTTATGATCATCTCCAACAATAATCACACGGCAATACTCCAACAACTGTTGTACTTGACGACACGCAACAGCACTTGAGCAAGCGACTACGACGCGCAGGTCCAACTATCTACCAAACAACAGGTAATAGGAGGTGTCCAAGGCAATATAAGGCTGCAAGGGATATCACGGGTACGAGAGCTAGAGCATCGCAACACATATAGCAATAGATCGACAGGAGGGAATAAATACTATAAAAGTAAGATAGGTAGAAAGGGGGAGATGCTCGCCTGAAAACATTGCCGAAGATTCATCCGAAGATCGGGTCGACACTCGCATCAACTCATCGGCCTAATCCGCGAAGAAGCAAAACACTAGAAGAAACACCGGATGCACTATTTAATACTATGACAGAAGATCGGGCATGATGCATGTATGATGTATGGCATGGCAAAGGTGCAATGCAATTAGGCAAGATTAAGCGGAACCGGGGTCCCGCCAAATATTTGAGTGGTTCAAGTTGTTTATCTACCCCGCAAATTTAAATGTTGTTTTAACATGGCAAAAGATAGCACTGGTTCGCTACACAAGTTTAAATGAGGCCAATATAAGACTAGATTTTCCCGCATATGGGCCCCATATTTAATTATGAGGTGAATCATCTAGTTAACCCCAAACACCCACAATATGTATGCAACATGTTCATTAATATGCAACAAGATCAATATTATATATTATAAAAATATGAGGGGTCTTGGATAGGGGTCACACATCGAAAGGCGATCTTGGGGTTCCGAGGGTTCAGGGGATCGGTCTCAGGGTCCGACGGGGAAACGATGAAGTTCGGACTCGCGATGGCGAACTTGAGTAGATCGGGTACCGGGGTCTTCGAATCTGGGAAGTAGATCTTGTCGCACGGGCGTCAATGCTTCCGGGAAGGAGAACTTGTCGTTCAGGGTCTCGGTGTCCGGGGTGAAGTACTTGGCGTCCTCGAGGAAGTACTTCACGCATCCATGGATCGGTCCTCGAGGTCGAAGAACTTGGCGCGCCAGGGTTAAGTCTTCGGCAGGGTCGGTCTTCGAACTCCGGGATCGGTCTTCGGGTTCAGGTAGAAGAGCTCGTCGTCCGGGGATTCTCTGGGTCCGTGGTCTTCGGGTAGCTGGTCTTGGAGTTCCGGGGAGAAGACCTCGTCGCTCCAGGAGAAGATCTCGGGGTTTCGCGTCGAAGGCCCTCGGGTACGGGGTCTCGGTGAAGAGGGATCTAAAGTCGAAGTTTCTCTCGAAGATCTTGGGGTTCCCTCTTGGTTTGCCGATGTCGATCTTATCTTATCGGGTGGCTCCTCTTTCGTAGCAGTAGTACCAGTCTGGTAACAAAGCTAGGTAGAGCTTGACGGACAACTCTTAAACCACATCTATGGTCATATCAACACCACTACCCCCATCCATCAACACACTTCGTCTATGTACGCACATACCACAACATCACATCAAAACGAGGCATCAACCGAAGGTCACTGAGGACGAGAAGTTGCTGAACGCGACGTCCATGGTCGGTCGCATGCACAGCAGAGAGGCACACACGCGGTGACTGAGGCCGGGCGAGCTCAGGGCAGAGCAGGGGCTCGTGCGGGCGGCCAGAGCTGCCGCGGCATCGAGGGTTGGCGGCCGGGGCGCGGACGGGGTACCGCATCAAGGTGGAAGTGGCTCGGAAGCTCGAGCGCGCGCGCGGGGAGGCGAGCGGCCGAGGCAGGGCGGGGTCTCGACCAGGGCCCCTGCGTGACGCCGGGCTGTAGAGGAGGCGGGGAAGGCAAGGATGAGGCCTTGCAGGGGCCGGCCGGTGGGGTGGTGGTCGACGATGGCGAAGGGCCGCGGGGCCAGCGAAGGACGCAGGTATGGCGGCGAAGGAGAGGGGGGCCAGCGACGAGGAGGGACGCTCGCGGCGGCGGCAGAGCTTGAAGGAGAAGAGCGGCGACGGCGGGACCTGCGCGGCTTGATGTCGGAGGCGGGGTAGAGGGATGCGCAGGAGGAAGAGAAGGGGAGCTCGAGGGCGCGAGGAGACGCCGCCTAGGAGAGACGCTGGCGATGGCGGCCTGGCGCTGACGCAGCGCTGCGGGAAGATCCGCCTGCGAGGGGGGGCGAGCACGGGCTGCAGAGAGGAGGAGCTTCGGGGGATGAGTTCTAGGCGAGGGGGTCGAGGCGCTAGCCGGGAGGATAGGGGGCGCTCGAGCAGTGGAGGCGGCGGCGATGGGGATTCGGGGTCCCTGGCGGCGGGCGGTTGGGGAAAGAGGGAGGGCTCGCGAGGGGAGGAGGGAGTGCGGAGCGAGGGACGCGGGATGGGGAGGTGGGCACGACGCGTCAGGTGGGACCCGCGGGTGGGCCACGCGGGACGAACGGGTGTGGGGATCGAGCGGGTCAGGTGTGTGGGGCCAGACGAGGGGGAGGTTAGTGGTGGGTGGGGGCTGTGGTCGGTCGGCTGTCGCGCGCCGTGTGGGTGTTGTGTGTGTGGGGGCTTCGGTGGGGGTGGGAATCAGAGGAAGTGGGAGTGGGGCCAGAGGTTGTTGACCAGGGGGTGGGGTGGAGGCTGGGATTGGTGAGGTGGCTGTGTGGAGTGATGAGGTGGAGGGAACGGTGAGGTGGCAGGCTGTGGTTGGTCGGGGTGAGGTGGAAGGGGCTGGGTAGGATAGGACTGGGTAGGAAAAGGGTTTAGGGTTGGCTGATTTTTGTACTGGGGGTGGCCGACTGGGTCGGATCGGCCCGGTACGGCTGCCCCCTAAAAATAATTAAATATTTTATTTATTTAAAACAGGGCTTTTGCAAACCGTTGGTAGACAAAACAAAACATTCCGGAGACCCGGGTTTTAATTTGAATAAAGACGGGAGTATTCAGAAAACAAAACTAGGCGTTTCGAAAATAGTTTCAGACAAACAAATGCATGATGATGACGATGCTCACATGCAATGTGGCATGATGACATGAGCGTGCGGTCATGATGATGCAATGCACAAAAACAACGCGATTTTCTAGTAGTGGTTTTGCGAGGCGCCACAATTCGACACCACTAACAATGGATCTCGCCCTCGAGATCCGCCTCATGGTACCGGAAGGAAGGTCGGCGATCTGCGTCTTCTCGCTTCGTGTAGATCCTCGCGACACCACTAACGAGGGTTCCTTCTTCATCTTGAAATTGGCGACACCACCAACAAGGATTGTTCCCCATTTGTCGAGAGAACACTCCAGAGAAACAAAGATGAAGGTAAAGGTCTCAAAAGGGTGAGGCCAACTCTAACTTTCGCGGAAGGAGCATAACTGCAATGATTCACCATTCAATGTGCAAGAACGAATGAGAAGAGTAGTCGGATGGTGATCAGTCCATCGCGCACCCAAAGCATTACTCTGCACATGAATAGGAAATTATGCAACCAACTCTCAGAATTCAAATTGTAGATCTCGACAAGCGAGGTTCAGAAACAAAGGGATGATGCAGTCTCTGCATCGGATCGGGCGTAGATGATGTCGTCGCGTCGGAAAACACCGGAAGGCACGAGAAGGAACAAAGAGAAGCCCACCAGATGAAGGATTCCTCGGATAGCATGAAGACCAGATGTAGCAACACCGTTACCAAAGGAGGAAGCGAAACCCTGAAGGTACGATGGAACCCAACCACGAGAAATCCTGGACTCGAAGAGAGAGAAGAGAGCGGATTCAAAACACGCAAAGGTGAGAGGAGAGCAGCAGAGGGGTAAGGAGTAAAATCAGACCTAATCAGAACTATCCAACCGATTTTGCAAAAATAGTTTTGACACTCTACTTCGGCCGTTAGCTAGGTTATCCTACAGGCTGGACTTGTGGGGTATCGCAACTGCTGAGCTCTGATATCACTCTGTAACACCCTCAGAATCGGCCCTATGCAAGTTTCAGCGCTTCCCGCCAAACCCGCATAGAAACGATTCAAAGGTGCCCACCAGGCACTTTCTTGCGGGTGGAAAACGAAGTAATAACATTACACAACAGTCCTCGATGGGACCCACAGAATAGATATATATACAACACGACTCCATGAGTCAAGAATACAGATATACAGAACAAAGATCCAAATCACCTTGAAAACAATAGAGCGTCCAGCTACGGACAAGATGCAAATGGGGCTAAGAGCCCTGGAGCATAACCAATGGCGTCCATAACCCTGCCCAGGCCAAGCCGGAAGGGTAACCCTGCTAACGACGTCGATCTCAAAACCTGCTTAAACAAAAAGGGGTGTCGACAAAGGGCAAAAGAAAAATAGAGAGCGGTCAGTACTGAGGCCAGTACACGGCGAGGCTAGAATTCGGCGGTCCTCGCCTACATAGGTAAGGTGGACGGAAGCGGCAGCGGCAGCATGCACTAAACATCCTATAGAGACTCGATATAACTGTCGGCTATCAGAAAGGGATAAGAAAGACCTATTCGGATCCAATCTTTAACTATCACCAAGCATACCCATCCTGGAATTTCCCCCTCGATACCAAACGAGGAAGTCAACCGAGGGACTCACACAGTTGGCAGTTTTATTTATTCAGTTATCGTTGCAGCAATTACTAGTCAGGTATAAATAGTCATCCTGATATAATAAGCCGTGGGCAGTTTTAGTTAACCATTCCATTGTAGTTGCACTCTTACTAGTCAGATACAGTTAGCATGAGATATCCCCAAAACCCAGCAGTTGTTGGTACTTTTATTTAGCCATTCCGTTATAGTTGCAATACTTACTAGTCAGGTACAATGGTAGCAAGCGAAAACCCAAACAAGCAATTGTTGGCAATTTTATTTAGCCATTCCATTATAGTGAAGATGATTACTAGTCATTATAAAGTCAAATTTATAGCACTACTTTAGTTATAGTTATCTATGATCGAGATACTGTGCTCCAAGTCGTCCATAACCGCGGACACGGCTTTCAGAAATTTTTACCCTGCAGGGGTGCACAAATAGCAACACACACTCGATCAACCTCGGAAAAACCAAATCAAAACCCAACGAGGCCTTCACGACAAAGCAATCACCAGATTCAGAAATATTTCAGGGGGGCACCCCATTAAGCTACCCGCAACGAAGTTAGCTGACTCCGAGACGGACTCAAGGTTTGCGTAAGTGGCTGTAAACGACTGGGAACCCAAAACTGGGCTTGTCGATACCGCGAAAACACTCCGCTTTCCTAAACAGTACAGTGTGCAGTACCTCGCACAATTTTAAATAAAGCAGTAAAGCATGGCATAAGTACAGGATAGTAAATAAAACCTCAAACTAGTTTGTGTCCCCAAGAAATAAGAATGAATCAAGCTCTGGCTCAGGGGGGTCCCATAATCTTCCCGGATGTGGATAGCGCGAATATTCAAGGAACATGTATCAAGTACTCGGGGTCCTACGGGACACAAGTGGACGGTTAACAACCAAATAACATCTATTGCCCACCTGTGCCTCTGCATTTACCTACTTCAATTTTTAGTTATTAAACAATAATTAAAGTTATGATCATCTCCAACAATAATCACACGGCAATACTCCAACAACTGTGGTACTTGACGACACGCAACAGCACTTGAGCAAGCGACTACGACGCGCAGGTCCAACTATCTACCAAACAACAGGTAATAGGAGGTGTCCAAGGCAATATAAGGCTGCAAGGGATATCACGGGTACGAGAGCTAGAGCATCGCAACACAGATAGCAATAGATCGACAGGAGGGAATAAATACTATAAAAGTAAGATAGGTAGAAAGGGGGAGATGCTCGCCTGAAAACATTGCCGAAGATTCATCCGAAGATCGGGTCGACACTCGCATCAACTCATCGGCCTAATCCGCGAAGAAGCAAAACACTAGAAGAAACACCGGATGCACTATTTAATACTATGACAGAAGATCGGGCATGATGCATGTATGATGTATGGCATGGCAAAGGTGCAATGCAATTAGGCAAGATTAAGCGGAACCGGGGTCCCGCCAAATATTTGAGTGGTTCAAGTTGTTTATCTACCCCGCAAATTTAAATGTTGTTTTAACATGGCAAAAGATAGCACTGGTTTGCTACACAAGTTTAAATGAGGCCAATATAAGACTAGATTTGCTCGCATATGGGCCCCATATTTAATTATGAGGTGAATCATCTAGTTAACCCCAAACACCCACAATATGTATGCAACATGTTCATTAATATGCAACAAGATCAATATTATATATTATAAAAATATGAGGGGTCTTGGATAGGGGTCACACATCGAAAGGCGATCTTGGGGTTCCGAGGGTTCGGGGGATCGGTCTCAGGGTCCGACGGGGAAACGATGAAGTTCAGACTCGCGATGGCGAACTTGAGTAGATCGGGTACCGGGGTCTTTGAATCTAGGAAGTAGATCTTGTCGCACAGGCGTCAATGCTTCCGGGAAGGAGAACTTGTCGTTCAGGGTCTCGGTGTCCGGGGTGAAGTACTTGGCGTCCTCGAGGAAGTACTTCACGCATCCATGGATCGGTCCTCGGGGTCGAAGAACTTGGCGCTCCATGGTCCAGTCTTCGGCAGGGTCGGTCTTCGAACTCCGGGATCGGTCTTCGGGTTCAGGTAGAAGAGCTCGTCGTCCGGGGATTCTCTGGGTCCGTGGTCTTCGGGTAGCTGGTCTTGGCGTTCCGGGGAGAATACCTCGTCGCTCCAGGAGAAGATCTCGGGGTTTCGCGTCGAACGCCCTCGGGTACGGGGTCTCGGCGAACTTGGATCTAAAGTCGAAGTTTCTCTCGAAGATCTTGGGGTTCCCTCTTGGTTTGCCGATGTCGATCTTATCTTATCGGGTGGCTCCTCTTTCGTAGCAGTAGTACCAGTCTGGTAACAAAGCTAGGTAGAGCTTGACGGACAACTCTTAAACCACATCTGCGGTCATATCAACACCACTACCCCCATCCATCAACACACTTCGTCTATGTACGCACATACCACAACATCACATTAAAACGAGGCATCAACCGAAGGTCACTGAGGACGAGAAGTTGCTGAACGCGACGTCCATGGTCGGTCGCATGCACAGCAGAGAGGCACACACGCGGTGGCTGAGGCCGGGCGAGCTCGGGGCAGAGCAGGGGCTCGCGCGGGCGGCCAGAGCTGCCGCAACATCGAGGGTTGGCGGCCGGGGCGCGGACGGGGTACCGCAGCAAGGTGGAAGTGGCTCGGGAGCTCGAGCGCGCGCGCGGGGAGGCGAGCGGCTGAGGCAGGGCGCGGTCTCGACCAGGGCCCCTGCGTGACGCCGGGCTGCAGAGGAGGCGGGGAAGGCAAGGATGAGGCGTTACAGGGGCCGGCCGGTGGGGTGGTGGTCGACGACGGCGAAGGGCCGCGGGGCCAGCAAAGGACACAGGTATGGCGGCAAAGGAGAGGGGGGCCCGCGACGAGGAGGGACGCCCGCGGCGGCGGCAGAGCTTGAAGGAGAAGAGCAGCAACGGCGGGACCTACGCGGCTTGATGTCAGAGGCGGGGTAGAGGGATGCGCAGGAGGACGAGAAGGGGAGCTCGAGGGCGCGAGGAGACGCCGCCTAGGAGAGACGCTGGCGATGGTGGCCAGGCGCTGACGCAGCGCTGCGGGAAGATCCGCCTGCGAGGGGGCGCGAGCACGGGCTGCAGAGAGGAGGAGCTTCGGGGGGGATGGGTTCTAGGCGAGGGGGTCGAGGCGCTAGCCGGGAGGATAGGGGGCGCTCGAGCAGTGGAGGCGGCGGCGATGGCGATTCGGGGTCCCTGGCGGTGGGCGGTTGGGGAAAGAGGAAGGGCTTGCGAGGGGAGGAGGGAGTGCGGAGCGAGGGACGCGGGATGGGGAGGTGGGCACGACGCGTCAGGTGGGACCCGCGGGTGGGCCACGCGGGACGGACGGGTGTGGGGATCGAGCGGGTCAGGTGTGTGGGGCCAGACGAGGGGGAGGTTAGTGGTGGGTGGGGGCTGTGGTCGGTCGGCTGCCGCGCGCCGTGTGGGTGTTGTGTGTGTGGGGGCTTCGGTGGGGGTGGGAATCAGAGGAAGTGGGAGTGGGGCCAGAGGTTGTTGACCAGGGGGGTGGGGTGGAGGCTGGGATTGGTGAGGTGGCTGTGTGGAGTGATGAGGTGGAGGGAACAGTGAGGTGGCAAGCTGTGGTTGGTCGGGGTGAGGTGGAAGGGGCTGGGTAGGATAGGACTGGGTAGGAAAAGGGTTTAGGGTTGGCTGATTTTTGTACTGGGGGTGGCCGACTGGGTCGGATCGGCCCGGTACGGCTGCCCCCTAAAAATAATTAAATATTTTATTTATTTAAAACAGGGCTTTTGCAAACCGTTGGCAGACAAAACAAAACATTCCGGAGACCCGGGTTTTAATTTGAATAAATACGGGAGTATTCAGAAAACAAAACTAGGCGTTTCGAAAATAGTTTCAGACAAACAAATGCATGATGATGACGATGCTCACACGCAATGTGGCATGATGACATGAGCGTGCGGTCATGATGATGCAATGCACAAAAACAACGCGATTTTCTAGTAGTGGTTTTGCGAGGCGCCACAGATGGCCTCTGTAGTAGGCTCTGTCTGGCGTCCGGGCTGGTTCACCTTGAAGCCCCAGAGGTCCTTCCTCTCGAACTTGGTAAGTGGATGCACCATGATGGTGGGAAGAGGGAGATCGAGCAAGGTGGTAAGCTCAACGATACGAGGACCAAAACGGGTAACCTGGAACTCCTCAACAGTGCTGATGGTAATAGGCATCTATTTATAAGATAGAAAAGTTAGGACAACACAATTTAAGATAAACAAGACAAACATTTCATACATATCCATGGAACACAAAAATCACACAAGTCGTGCATACATGATTCCATTACATCAATCAAGGTCCAAACTTATTTAAGGTATCATTTGGAAAATAAGGTGATAGGTGGTGGTCCAACTAACGAAGTGTGTTTACAATCCTATCTCACTGGATCTGTTGGCTAACACAATGTTCCTAGAGGCAATCAACCTATATTGTTCACATGATTCCATCACTAAGTCTATAATATCTCCCCTTAAGGTTTGGTTGGTGGCTTCCAACTCTTGGGTAAGTTCCTTCTCCTTCTCTAAGTCTTTTTGGAGGTTGAGCATTCTGCACTTGACTCTAGCACTAAGTTCTTTGATAGTCCTCCAAGCTGCTTCTCTTGCTGACTCAAAGAATGTGGTGTGCATCACAGTGTTGGTGTACATGCAGAAACTTCTTTCTTTGTGGTTGTCTTCCTTGTTTTTGTACAAGTGAAGTTGCACCCACCAATACTCCACTCCTTCATCCATCACTGGAAAGCCTTTGTAAACAACTGCACCATGTGCTTCCATTGCCACCATGAGGTCCTTGAGAATCTTGGGAAACTCAGTTTCACACTCCAAGGTCATGGTCATGAGTGGCCCCTTCTTCACGGCTTCGTTGATGGAGTTCATCTACAAATAGAGATGAGAATGAGAAGATTAGAAAAGTTTACGAGAAGAATAGACAAGTGTAGAAGTAGTTGAAAATTTTTCCTTAGTGGTTTCCAATCCTAGGGTCATAATCCTACAGGCAACACAGTGCTCTGATACCATCTGTAAGATCCCTCCTTTGTAAAGGAAAAGGATCCATGTGATTGCAATGCTAGTCCCTGGATCATTGCTAGCATCCACAGTTTAAGATGAAGTACATAGATACAAAGGTCGTTTATTACATTCATTACAGAGATAAAACATAGTATTTTACAACTCAGGGCCAAAGGCCTAATACAAGAGTTCATGGAATAAGTAAATAAACACAAGTCCTCATCTTCATGTGCCACAGGCAAGCATGCTGAGTCTAGACTCATGACCCCTACTCATCATCGGAGTAACCTGCAACATCACAAGTTACAGCCACAGTGGGTCAATACTTTGGAATAGTATTGGCAAGTGATACCTTAGTAAATTTTAAGTGGACTATATTACTATATGCATTTTGGCTAAGTTTAGCTTGGCTTGCTTTGCTTAAAAATAGGTTTTTCCTATTAGTTGAAAATACTAAGTTTTCTTTGTCAAAAACATTCCCAAGAAACCACCAATAGACATTGGGGTCCTTCACCCTTGTTCACCCACAAGTTTTACTTAGAAGTTGGAGTGATGAGATTCTTGTAGCTTCCATGTCTTGATGCTCAATTTGTCCATTGCCATGGACTTGGCTAAGTACTTAGATTTTCCATCTGCAGAGGTTGTGCACTTTCCCCACCAGACTTGGTTTCCCAAGACAGGACCTTTCAGAAGCCTTTCCTTAGTCAAATGGACGCGCTCCAACCTATCATTCCCACTACCACCAACTGTCCAAGTGACTAAGTTCTAGCAACCTATATGATCATGGCAGAGCCCATATTGCCAAGTGGTTGCACTGTAAGCTTTCTCAACACTTGGCCTCCAAATCCCTTTGTGCCTGGGTGGCATACCACAAGTGAGATACACAAGCCAAATCCATGGCCTTGTGTAACCACTCAACCAAAAACCACCATTCAAGTCCCATTCCACCCAGGAAGTTCATTGACTTAGTTGTTTTCTAAAGAAAAGCATGAGTCCAAAAGGACTTAGAATTATTTCATCATATCATGTACATTCTTTACCAACCCTTGTTTTCTACTAGCTAGGCTAAGCATGGCATAGTAACTTAACTTAGGAAAATCCCTAGCAATTCTACAATTCTACAACTACATAGGATTTCCCAACATAGCATTTGACAAAAGTAGCATGCAAGACTTAGCAAAATAATTCTAATGCTTATTCAAAATAAAAGGGTGGAAATGTCATGAAGTATCACTTGCCTTGATAATGGGGAGAGTAGCACTCTTCACAATCACAGTCACTAGCAAAATCTACACAAAAATTTGTAGCATACAATTACACACAATTTATATACAAACAAAAATATGAATGCATGCATGCAAGAAATTACTAAGTGATGATTTTGAAAACTCTACCAAGAAAGTGCATGATACAGAAACATAACAAGTCACAAAGTTTGCTAACTAAACTTATTTAGCACTAATACAAATTACTAAACTAAATCTATGCTCAAAATAGACCTAAATATGTTTCTGCACACAAAATCATTTTAAAGGATACTTTTTGTTAAACACATTGCAGATTCAGAAAGGGCTTGAATCACTGATTCCAACGGTATAAAATTTGCAAAAATCTAACGTGGGAATCAAAAGTTATAGCCATTTGAAATTTGGATCAAAATCTGGTTTGAATTCTGTTTTTAAATCTAACCCTAGCCACGCGTCGCGATATTACTGGCGCGTACCGGTTCACACCGGATCACCCTTCCGTGCCGTTGGATCTAACTAACTCTACACGGCTCAGATCTGTCCATACCCCTACGTTAAGTGAACTATTTCTACGCGTAGGATCCAGATCTGACGGCTAAAAATCTCCTAACCAGAAACGAGCAGCGCTAGCGGCGGCAACAGGCGGCGGCGCGTCTGACTGCGGTGGTGCTAGCGCTCTAGGTCGCCCGGGGAAGAAAGGAGGCACTTACCAGGACCGCAGTGGCGTGCTGAAGCTCGAGATGGCGTTGGTTCGTCGAGGGGCGCGCGGACACGGCGAGGATTTCTCGTCGGAGTAGAGGCAGACGTCGGGCACGGTCAGTCATCGACGTTGGCGAGGTTCCTTGTCGCGCTAAGCCAAAATAAGGGTACCGTTAGATGCGCACAACGATGGAGATTCTAGGCGCACTAGTCAGAGGGCAAGGGGCGGTGGCTACTTACAGAGGGAGGTCGCCGGAGTTCGTGTAGAGAACGGTGGCAGCCGGTCGTCGACATTGCTGGAGCTACGGGTCATGCGAGGTCAAAAGGAAAGTGTCAATAGGTGTGTAAGGACTCGCTGAACCTGTTAGCATGAACTAGAGGCAGAGGGGAGCACGGAACTCACCGGAATTCGCCGGCGCAGTGGTCGGAACAGCGGCGGCGTCGTGCGAGTTGTGGGCAGCCTAGTGGCGTGAAGGCAGAATTGTTTTGGGGGAAATGGTCGCGAGGATGGGGGGGTCTTATAGCCAGAGGCTCGACAAGAAACGCCCGCTGCATCAATGCCAATTAAGCTCGCAAAATCAGTGCATCAACGGGCAGCGGCGGAGGTCGTGCGCGGAATCAGGGGAAGACGAAGCTGACGCGGACGGGGCCCGCTTGGCAGTGAAATAAACAGAGGGGGTGTGGGGTCTGGTTGTCAGCGGCTGATTGGGTGCGCGAGCGCGTGCGAGAGAGAAACAGATGGCCCGGGTGGGCTAGCTGGGCCTGCTCCACTGCTGGGCTAGATTCCTGTCGCCTGGCCCTTTTCTTTTTCTATTTTGATTTTCAGGAATGGTTTTGAATTGAATTCAAACCCTTTTTGAATTCAAATCTTTCTGGGGTTTTTGCAGGGTACAGTAGTCTCCAATATAGGCATAGAAGCAAGTGGTTGCTTTTACAAAGGCTTGGTCAAGCTTGGAGATCAAAATAACAGAGACTAGGCACTTGGTTTGCAAAATTTGAAAAATGGTTTTTGAAACCATTTCCAATTTGAAAGACTTGGTTTAAATTCTACACTCAAACCTATCCTCATAGAGGGCAACAAACTTGGTTCAAAAACAAACAAAATTTCAAATGGGGATAGCCATTTGGTTTAAATTTTCTCACATAAAATCATAGCACACTGTGCTTCTGTTTTTCTGAAATGAGTTTGAAATTTGATCTCAAATCTATATGCATGCATGAATGATATGCAAACTTTGAAATTATGATTTTAGGGATGTTACAGTTTGATTAATGGTTTTGTCTTTATGATTCTATCATGTCTGTGTTGTTTGTGATCTTGCATGCTCTCCGTTGTTAGTAGCTATCTTGGCCAAGTAGTTGCTAGTGACTCCAAGAGGGGGTATTTATGCTCGATAGTGAGTTCATGCCTCTAGTTTCCAAGGGAAGTGACAGTAATCTCTTCCGTTGTAGATGTGTGGTTGCTACTAGGGAGAAAACAACGGTCTCTTGTTCATGGAACATGTGGACTGTTTACCTTAGACACTTTTCTTAAAACAGTTGTCTGTTGCTTGCAACTTAATACTGGAGGGGGTTCGGATGATAACCTGAAGGTGGACTTCTAGTCATAGATGCAGTTGGATGGCGGTCTATGTATCTTGTTGTATTTCCCAATCAACCTCATAGGATCTTTCTAACTAGTAATTGCATTGTTATGCCTTGCTTAGTTCCTGTCAATTGCCCTACTGTAATTTTTTTACCCTTCATGCCATGTTGTTTATCTAAGGAGAGCACCTCTAGTGAACTATGGACCCCGGTCCAATCTTTACCATTGATACATCTTCCTCTGTTACTTGTTTACTTGCTGCAAACCATTACCTTCCAAACAATACGTTTAATCCTTTGTTACAGCAAAATGGTGAGCTTGACAACCTCACTGTTCGTTGGGGCAAAGTCTTGAGTTTGTGTTGTGCAGGTCTTCGCGTTGCTTGCAACACCTGTGTGACGTTTCCTTCCTCCTTCTGATTCGATAACCTCGGTCTCAACTGAGGGAAAACTTGCTGATTGCTGCTTCACACCTTGCTCTTGGGTTTCCCAACAGGTTATGCGTAGACAGTCGTCAAGCTTTTCTGGCGCCGTTGCCGGGGAGGCTAAGGACGTCTTCAAGGGGAGCCCTTCACTTCCTTTCTCCTTTTTTTGACACAAATACAGTGGGGAAGGCCCCCACTGTGTCATTTTTTATATATTAGACAAAATATGTACAAGCAAGAGAGCACGTGAATGCTCCCCGATCTGTCGCAAAACTCTCAGTTACAAAGTGTCTAACCAGTCAGTCATGCCCTGAATAAGACTGGGCTTAACCCTATGTCTAATCTCGACTATAGATGCTTTTTATATGGCATAGCATTGCTCACTACTCTTCTGTGCATGCTCAAATATGATCTGGTTTCTAAGTGACCAAATGCTCCAACATCATGCAATCATAGATATTTTGTAATATTGGTTTGTGGATCTGTCTTTGGCATCACTAATTCTATCAATAATTCCAAGGTCCATGTTCCATTCCTCTCCTATGCTCCACCAGAAGTTCCCGCTAAACTCACATTCAAAGAACAGATGATCCACAGTCTCCCTGATGTTTTCCTCACATAGTACACATGTGTATTCCTCTAGATGGAAGTTCTTCCTTTGTATTAGGTCTCTGGTGTTTAGTTTGTCTTGCAATAAAAGCCAGAAGAAGAACTTGTGCTTTGGTAAGCAAGGTATTTTCCATATCCACTTAAATGGGGTGGGAGCATCAGGTGCTCGAATGATGTGCTCATACACCTTTTTAGTAGAAAAATTACTGCCTCCCCAGGGAAAGCACCATATGTCAGGTGAGCCAGTGTTCTTGGGACTACTGATCATGTCCTTAAGATCCTCAAGTTGATCATTGGCTGTCATGGATAGGGGCAGCTGGAATAAATTATATTCATCTTGAGCAATGATGCTGGATGCAGAATTGAGACATATTCTCTCATTTTTAGCAAATGAGAAGAGTTCAGGGAATTTAAGTCTGAGTGGGGTTGATCCTTTCCATTTATCATACCAGAGCATAGTACTGATCCCACTTCCTTTCTCTTTACTATGTTTTTAGTTTGCTTTGTTTCTTTTGCTTGGTTTTGTTTGCCTATTTTCAAAAAAACACAAAAAAATAGTTCCCACTCTAGTTGCTGGTTTGTTATTGCCTTGCTTGGTCATGCTTTCTATCAATGGATGGTTTCTTTGAAACTAGTTCTTATTGGCAAGGTGGGTTCACGGAAGAACAAAAGTATTATTATAAGGAACACCGTTTGTCACAAAAAGGGAAACACTTATGGGAACAAGTTGATAAGTTGAATACTATTGCTAGAGACGTGTGCTCTACTTATAATGTTACTTATTGCTTTGATAAAGCTTGTTACTGAAGGAGGTATAAACACCTACCCTTTCAATGTGAGTATAATGATAATGTTACCATATCCTCTTATGTTAAAGGAAATTATGACTTTTATGATGTGGAACAAATTGAAGAATTTATTGCCTTCAAGGGTGCATTTGAACTTGCCAGTTTGCTTGAAAATACTGATGATTCAACTTATGAATCTGAGGTTTATGAGATACTTAAATTCTGCTTTGATAATTACAAGGAAGCAAATATCTATATTCTTGAATATTTTAATAGATGCTTTCCACAAATGGAAGAGACAAATGCCTTGTAGGAGCCTATGGAAGAAGAAATTGTTGAAACGGGAAGCTCATTAGATGAAAAAGAAGAGGAGAGTGATGAACAAAAGGAGGAAGAATGGATCTGCCCATGCCTACCTTCTAATGAGAGTAACTCTTTATCCCTTACATTATTTGATTGTCCCCCATGCTTACGAAAGGAGGATGAATGTTATGTTCCTCTGGATCCTTTTGAAATATCTAATTTGGATAAAACCTGTGAAGGTTTTTATCCCACTGTTTTTGAGCTTGATAGAAATTATGTGTTTGTAGATCATGAAAAGCATGCTTTATGTGATAGATATATTGTTGAGTTTATTCATGATGCTACTGAAAATTATTATGAGAGAGGAAAGCTTGGTTTTAGAAGTTTTGATGGTATTGAAACGCCTCTCTTTGTGCTGAAAGTTTTGAAGTTACTCTTGTCTTATCTTCCTATGCGTGTCACTTTGTTCTTCATGAATTTATTTGTGTACAAGATTCCGATGCATAGGAAGAGGGTTAGACTTAAATGTGTTTTGAATTTGCTTCTTGATGCTCTCTTTGACTTCAATTCATAATTCTTATGTGAGCATCTTCTCAAGCTATCAAGCCTAACTTAAAGACGTTAAAGAAAAGTACTTGTTGGGAGATAACCCAAGAGTTTACTTGAGTCTTGGAAGTTATTACTTCAGTAATGACCTCTCCTTATCCTTTTTGTTTGCTTTTTGTGCCAAGAATGACCTCTAATGAGAGGGAAGTAAGATTTGGGGAGTTGCTGTCCCGGAACAGATTTCTGTCCTCCACCAAAACAATTCGTGAGGAGACTCTGTAACTCGGAATGAGCTCAAAATTTACGAATAAATACCCCAGTATGTTAGCTAACTTTCGTTAGTTCAACACTTTTTTATTTGAGCAACAAAAGATGTTCAAAAAAATCGGTTTCTACCTGCTGGTCTGTTTTGACAGATTTCTGCCATTATTTGCATTTGCTTCTCATAGATTCCTTTTTGAGTTCTCTTCGTGTAAATTGAGCTTTTTGAGAGAGTTACTACAGTAGCTTGTGTTTTTAGTGAAAATCCTTGCTGTTCCAAAGCTTTGCCAGTGGTCTAATATCTTTTGAATACACTAATGTTGCTAATGAAGATTGTGTGAAGTTTTGTATGAAGGAAAAATTTCAGGTGTGGAGGGAGAATGATGCAATGAGATGAAGAATGGACAAAACCTCAAGCTTGGGGATGCCACCATGGTGTCGCCCTGAGAAATATCCAAGAGGTACAAGCGCCAAAGCTTGGGGATGCCCAAGGCATCCTCTTCTTCATCAATAAAAAGCTCAGGTCTGTCTAGACACTTTGTTTTTATTGTTTCATGTACAATTGTGTTGTTCTTGGAGCGTATTAGTTTTCATTTTCTTTGCTTAGTTTGTTTAGTTTTCTTAAGTAGTTTGGACCCCTGCTCTTGCTGTGTTGTTTTGCAAATAAGTTTGCTTGGTGTTTGGAAAGGAGTAGTAAGTTCTTGCTTGATGTGCAAGAGGAGCTTGCATTGACTGTGACTTAGACTTTAGCATGACATGCTAGGTGTTGTTTTGACCTTATGCTTAGGATTATTACTGTAGCATATCTTGTTCCAAACAATTGGGATTGCTTAGTGTGCCTTGAAGAAATTATGCGTTGTTTTAGCATGCAAAAGCATAGTATTGTGGTATTATCCTTTGATGTGTTGCTTGGGTTGACTTGGCACATGCTCACACCATGTTATGACTATGACAAGTCACCATTAGCCTCTATGATCATTTAGTCCTTGACTTGTAGTACCACTCTTTGCTTTGATTAGTATGTTTTGTTGCACTACATGATTATGGCCATTATTTCTCTCTTAGTTGGTTGCTCCCAGTCTTTTGCTAGCCTCCACTTATATGGTTAAGTTCTACTCATGCCTCCAACTCCCAAGAAACCAAGTTTTTCCAAAGTGTCCACTACAAATTCCTATGCATGGTGTGTTACACCATTCCAAGTATATTCTTGTTTTCAACTATCTTCCAATTAAAAAGTATTTTGTTATGTGAAAACTTAGTGATTAAAGCCCTCACGAACTTGATGGCACACTTTATTCTTTGCCCCTAATAAACTTGAACCATTGTGACAACTTTGTTGTATATGCTTGCACTTATAAGTTGGAATTAGTAGAACTGTGCTGTCACGGGGAACGTTTTCAACATTGCACTTGTACCTTGTTGTACTCAGTTGATATCATGTTCATTTTGTTGGAGATATGCCCTATAGGCAATAATAAATGTAGTTATTATTATATCTTTGTGTTTATGATAAATGTTTACATTCATGCTATAACAGTATTGACCAAGAAACATTAATACTTGTGTGATTTGTAAACTAAATTAGAATCCCTGGTAAAGCCTCTTTATAATACTAGATTGTTCATTAATAGATGATCATAGTTTCTTGGTCATGAACATTTGAGATGTTGTTAATAACAAGGTCATATCATTAGGAGAATGGTATGATGGACATACTCTTATAGATAAGCGTAGCATAAAGATCAAGTCATTTTAATAGTTCAATTGCTATAAGCTTTCTGATACATAGTAACCTAATTCCTTCGACCATGAGATCATGCTTATCACCATCACCGGAAGAATGCTTTGATGACATCAAACACCACACCGTAACTGGGTGGCTATAAAGGTGGCATTGAGTGTTCGGAAAGTATGGGTTGAGACACATGGATCAAGAGTTGGATTTGTCCATCCATATGACGGATAGATATACTCTGGGCCCTCTCGGTGGAATGTCATCCAATTAGTTTGCAAGCATGTGACTGGCTCACAAGGGATCACATACCACGGGAACGAGAAAAGAGTACTTATCGGTAACGAGGTTGAACTAGGTATGCAGAGATACCGACGATCAAAACCTCGGATATGTAAACTATCGTGAGACAAAGGGAAATTGGTATCGTATGTAAGTGGTTCATTCGATCGCAAAGTAATCGTAGATATATGTGGGAGCCATATGAATTTCCAGATTCCTCTGTTGGTTATTGATCGGAGAAATGTCTCGGTCATGTCCGCATAATTCACGAACCGTAGGGAGACACACTTAAGGATTCAATGTTGTTGAGTAGTTATGGAATGATGTCGGGGGTATACCTTCAGGTACCCCAGAGTTAGTGTATAAAGTGAATCACAAAGCTTTGAGTTAGTCGATTAGAGATGAAAAGTGTAAACAGAATGATTAAAAGAAGAAGGAAAACGAACCTGGGCCGAATTAGGGTTAATTCGGCCTCAGAGGACACTTTCTGGGCCGACATATTGTGGCCTGTATCGAGTTATACTGAATATCGGCCAAACAACCCACTCCCTCCTTACCCGGGTGGGCCAAGGCAGATTCGGCCCACACCCCAGCAGCGCAGCACACCCCGCTTCACGTCGCCAGGTGCTCCACTCGTTCCCGCCGAGCTCCCGCGCGACGTCACGACCTCACCAAGCGACCTCAGCGTCAAGTCCCGCGTCGACTCACCCGGATGGGCCAGAGTGAGTGTCGCTCGGCCCATCGCGGGGCTTCCTCACCAGCGTCCCCGTCAAGCAACCCCGGGTGGGCCGAGTATTGATGGATCCGGCCCACCACGGGCAGCATCGTTACTGCGCCCCCGTCAAGCCACCCCGAGCAGGCCGACATCCGATGACTCGGCCCACTGCGGGCTGGGGTCGCCGAGCTGGTTCCCCTGGGCCGCTAATGGAGACCCAGCTGGGCAGAACTGAAGCGCCTAACCCGGCCCAGTCGACCCCAGTGGTGTGGCTGAGGGCAGGGGTGACTCGGCTGGGCCTCTTTAGGCCCAGGCCGAGTCAGATATGAAGGAGGCCGAATATCCACTCATCCCAGGGCGTTTGGGCCGAGTTATAACGACCTAGACACCTTGTTATTTATCTCCAGGTACCTCCGCGGTCTCTCCAAGAGCACGCCATCGGATCAAGACAATCCGAGCCAGTCTTGGGACGCCCATGGCTCAGACTTGCACATGGGCATATGGAATATGCCCTTGGCATCAAGAAGATGCTACAGAATATGCCCTTGGCATCAAGAATATGCTGAGGAATATGCCATGGCATCTCCAAAGATGCCAAGGCATATGCTGAGCATCTAAGAAGATGCCGGGAATATGCTACACAAATGCCAAGCGTGGGGAACAACTCTTGTCCCCTGGGCTCCCCTTTATAAGGAGCACCAGGGGGATCGTTCTAAGGGAGGCCCCGAAGGGCTCCTCCCCTCTCTGCTCAATAGGAGCTCTCCTTCTTCTTCTTCCTCCACTCTCACAGAGAGATCTAGATAGAGGCATAGGAGATACAGCTCAAGGAGCATGGTTGTAGCCACAAGTATGGCAAGATTATAAGAGATTAGATGTATAGAATGAGGTGTTATCTCCACTTGAGAGCTTCAATCCTATATACATTGTATTTCTCTTTGTTCATACGAGTGCGGTCTTCACTGCATCATCCCTCCCCGGATTCCTCCACGTCCATCGGCCCCAACTTTAGCCTACCCATGGCATATGCCATGATACCACCATGACATTTGGCGCCCACCGTGGGGCCTTCTAGTGCGTTGGTTGGGTTTCCATCCGGACGGGAACACCTTCATCAATTTTCTTCCTCATAGGGCTCATTCAGCTTCACCAAGCCAACGGAGAACAAAGAGGTAAGCGCAGAGGCTCTCCAAGTCTAATTCATCAAAGCAGGTAAGACTCAGCAAGAAGGACTCAAGCACTACTCCAAGCTTACTGTAAGTACCAAGTAACTCAGCAGGGCAGGTATGACCTAGCAAAACTCACCCAAACACTTCTCCAAGTATACTGTAAGTGCCAGGTAACTCAGCCACCTACACTCAATCCTTCACCCCGGGAAGAAAATAACTTAACCCGGGGACTAGTCAACTTATCCGTAGAGTCACCTTTAGATTAAGAGAGCATTATGTTGATTTAGATCTGTACTCCAGCCAGCTTGTTTATAACTCGGCCATAAGTTGAATCAGCTTATTTGTGATTCATATAGATTTTGAGTCAGTTAGTTTATGCTGTGGGTTATCCTGTGACTCAGCTCACAGGCCAGCTTATTTATAACTCTGCCATAAGTTGAATCTGCTTATTTGTGATTCAGATATATTTTGAGTCAGTTTACTTATGCTTTGGATTACCCTGTAACTCAGATCCCCAGCCATCTTATTTATAACTCGGACAGAAGTTGAATCAGCTTATTTATGATCCAGATAGAATTTGAGTCATCTTACTTATGAGTCGTATAGAATTTGAGTTAGTTTATTTATGCTTTGGATTGTCCTTTAACTCAGCTTACCGGCCAGCTTATTGATGATTCGGATATAATTTGAGTCAATTTGTTTATGCTTCGAATTAACCTTTAACTCAGCTCAGTAGATTGTCTCCGATTCGGACTAACATTTGATTCAGCTTGCCAGGGTATATTATAATTCGGATTGGTATTCAGACTTGGCGTACTAATCATATCTCTGATTCAGGCCGAAGCTTTATTCAGTTCGCCAGATTGCCAGGTTATGTTATGACTCGGATTGATATTTCACCATCTTGCCAAGTTATCCCATATCTCGGATGACTATTGGCCAGCTTATCATATCTCGAATCTATATCTCATATCTACATCTCGAATCAGATCTCTCGGCGATTAGCCCTATTATCATATCCCAAAGCTTAATCTCAGATCTATATCTCGGATCCATATCAAAGGCAAATTATAGTCATCACGCCAAATCAAGTTATATCGTGGCAAACAGATGATTCGGATTTGGGTCATATACCTCGGATTTGAGTCATATAACTCGGATTTGAGTCAGATGACTCAGACTTAAGACATAAAGTCAATTTTGAGTAAAGTAACTCGGATTTGAGATGAGTTAACTCGGATTTGAGTCATATAACTCAGATTTGAGTCAGAGGACTCAGACTTAAGACGTAAAGTCAATTTTGAGTAAAGTAACGCGGATTTGGGATGAGTTAACTCGGATTTGAGTCATATAACTCGGATTTGAGTCAGATGACTCAGACTTAAGACATAAAGTCAAAATTGAGTAAAGTAACTCGGATTTGGGATGAGTTAACTCGGATTTGAGTCATATAACTCAGATTTGAGTCAGATGACTCAGACTTAAGACATAAAGTCAATTTTGAGTAAAGTAACTCGGATTTGGAATGAGTTAACTCGGATTTGAGTCATATACCTCGGATTTGAGTCAGAGGACTCAGACTTAAGACGTAAAGTCAATTTTGAGTAAGGCAACTCGGATTTGAGTCATATACCTCGGATTTGAGTCAGAGGACTCGGACTTAAGACATATAAGTCAAAATTAAGTAAAGTAACTCGGATTTGGGATGAGTTAACTTGGATTTGAGTCATATAACTCGGATTTGAGTCAGAGGACTCAGACTTAAGACGTAAAGTCAATTTTGAGTAAAGTAACTCGGATTTGGGATGAGTTAACTCGGATTTGAGTCATATAACTCGGATTTGAGTCAGATGACTCAGACTTAAGACATAAAGTCAAAATTGAGTAAAGTAACTCGGATTTGGGATGAGTTAACTCGGATTTGAGTCATATAACTCGGATTTGAGTCAGATGACTCAGACTTAGGACATAGAGTCAATTTTGAGTAAAGTAACTCGGATTTGGAATCAGATAACTCGGATAATAACTTACC
Organism: Avena sativa; assembly: GCA_916181665.1. Taxonomy (NCBI): domain Eukaryota; kingdom Viridiplantae; phylum Streptophyta; class Magnoliopsida; order Poales; family Poaceae; genus Avena; species Avena sativa. The sequence continues at coordinate 441,247,062 of OV702282.1, read as the reverse complement.
CAAAGAAGTTAAAAGAGTAGTTCCCAATAAGGCCAGAACTCATAACTTGCCCAAACAGGTTAAAAGAGCAGTGCCCAAGAAGGCCAGAACTCATAACTTACCCAATGGGTTTAAAAGAGCAATGCCCAAGAAGGCAGGAACTCATAACTTACCCAATGGGGTTAAAAGAACAATGCCCAAGAAGGCAAGAACTCATAACTTTCCCAATAGGGTTAAAAGAGCAGTGCCCAAGAAGGCCAGAAATCGAAACTTACCTAAAAGGGTTATGAACAGTGCCCAAGAAGGCCAGAAGTCCAAAACTTTCCCAATAGGGTTAAAAGAGCAGTGCCCAAGAAGGCCAGAACTCGTATCTTACCCAAAAGGGTTATGACCAGTGCCCAAGAAGGCCAGAAGTCCGAAACTTACCCAAAAGGGTTATGACCAGTGCCCAAGAAGGCCAGAAGTCCAAAACTTTCCCAATACGGTTAAAAGAGCAGTGCCCAAGAAGGCAAGAACTCGTATCTTACCCAAAAGGGTTATGAACAGTGCCCAAGAAGGCCAGAAGTCCGAAACTTACCTAAAAGGGTAAAGAGCAGTGCTCAAGAAGGCCAGAACTCAAAACTTACCTAAAAGGGTTATGACCAGTGCCTAAGAAGGCCAGAAGTCCGAAACTTACCTAAAAGGGTAAAGAGAAGTGCCAAGAAGGCCAGAACTCAAAACTTACCTAAAAGGGTTATGACCAGTGCCTAAAAAGGCCAGAAGTCATAGCTTACCCAAAAAAGGTTAAAATAGTAGTGCCTAAGAAGGCAAGAACTCATGACTTACCAGAAGAGGTTAAAAGAGCATTGCCGAAAATGGCAGGAATTTAAGAACTTTCCCAAATGGGTTATATGGTCAAAAGATATGTATCAGAGAGAACATATATCAGATAATAACTGTGGGAATATTTATTTGAAGCCTATGAGCGACTCCCTGAGTCCCACATAGCCTCGGGGACTAATGTCGGGGGTATACCTTCAGGTACCCCAGAGTTAGTGTATAAAGTGAATCACAAAGCTTTGAGTTAGTCGATTAGAGATGAAAAGTGTAAACAGAATGAGTAAAAGAAGAAGGAAAACGAACCTGGGCCGAATTAGGGTTAATTCGGCCTCAGAGGACACTTTCTGGGCCGGTGGCCTGTATCGAGTTATACTGAATATCGGCCAAACAACCCACTCCCTCCTTACCCGGGTGGGCCAAGGAAGATTCGGCCCACACCCCAGCAGCGCAGCACACCCCGCTTCACGTCGCCAGGTGCTCCACTCGTTCCCGCCGAGCTCCCGCGCGACGTCACGACCTCGCCAAGCGACCTCAGCGTCAAGTCCCGCGTCGACTCACCCGGATGGGCCAGAGTGAGTGTCGCTCGGCCCATCGCGGGGCTTCCTCACCAGCGTCCCCGTCAAGCAACCCCGGGTGGGCCGATTATTGATGGATCCGGCCCACCACGGGCAGCATCGTTATTGCGCCCCCGTCAAGCCACCCCGAGCAGGCCGACATCCGATGACTCGGCCCACTGCGGGCTGGGGTCGCCGAGCTGGTTCCCCTGGGCCGCTAATGGAGACCCAGCTGGGCAGAACTGAAGCGCCTAACCCGGCCCAGTCGACCCCAGTGGCGTGGCTGAGGGCAGGGGTGACTCGGCTGGGCCTCTTTAGGCCCAGGCCGAGTCAGATATGAAGGAGGCCGAATATCCACTCATCCCAGGGCGTTTGGGCCGAGTTATAACGACCTAGACACCTTCTTATTTATCTCCAGGTACCTCCGCGGTCTCTCCGAGAGCACGCCATCGGATCAAGACAATCCGTGCCAGTCTTGGGACGCCCATGGCTCAGACTTGCACATGGGCATATGGAATATGCCCTTGGCATCAAGAAGATGCTACAAAATATGCCCTTGGCATCAAGAATATGCTGAGGAATATGCCATGGCATCTCCAAAGATGCCAAGGCATATGTTGAGCATCTAAGAAGATGCCGGGAATATGCTACGCAGATGCCAAGCGTGGGGAACAAGTCTTGTCCCTTGGGCTCCCCTTTATAAGGACCACCAGGGGGATCGTTCTAAGGGAGGCCCCGAAGGGCTCCTCCCCTCTCTGCTCAATTGGAGCTCTCCTTCTTCTTCTTCCTCCACTCTCATAGAGAGATCTAGATAGAGGCATAGGAGATACAGCTCAAGGAGCATGGTTGTAGCCACAAGTATGGCAAGATTATAAGAGATTAGATGTATAGAATGAGGTGTTATCTCCACTTGAGAGCTTCAATCTAGTATACATTGTATTTCTCTTTGTTCATACGAGTGCGGTCTTCACTGCATCATCCCTCCCCGGATTCCTCCACGTCCATCGGCCCCAACTTTAGCCTACCCATGGCATATGACGTGATACCACCACGACAAATGATGAGTAAGAGACCGAATGTTGTTCAGAGTCTCGGATGGGATCCGGGATATCACGAGGAGATCCGGAATGGTCCGGAGAATAAGATTCATATAAGGAAAGTCCTGTTTCGGAGTTGGGGAATGATTCCGGTGTTTTTACCAGGAATGTTCTAGAAGGGTCCAGAAGGTCCGACACTCCGGAGGGGAAGGGTACATGAATGTGTCATAACAATATGGAAGGGTTGCATCATGTACTAGGTTACTTGGCTGGGCAAAATAAAGGGAGAAATCAAATCCTAGTTTGAAAGTCAAACGCCAATTTGAAAAAGTCAAACGACAAGTTTGCTTGGTGGAGGGAGAGTAGGAAACCTACTTGGGGAGGAAGTCTCCTCCCTCCACCCGCCGGCCAAGGAGGCCGACTTGGGGGAGGACTCCCTCCTCCCAAGCTGCGCCCTCCCACCTATATAAGGGGGGGCAGGGCTGCCCCTCTCCCTCACACCCAACACCCCAAAACCCTAGCCCTAGCCGCCAACCTCCTCCAAGTCGTCGCCGCCTCCTAGGGTTTCTCCAACTCGCCGAGTTGGGGCTTTCCCAAGCCCTAGCCACCAGCCAAGCTACCCCTTGGTGCCTCTAAACCCTAGATCACCAAGGCCTCTCTCATACTCCACCATACTCGCTCCGGCTTAAGGCGAAGCCCTGCGAGATCTCCCCTCTACTTCCGGCACCACGCCGTCGTGCTGCCGGAATCGCGAGGAGAGTGCTACAACCTCCGCTTCCTACTGGAACAAGCGAGAGAAAGGTATTCATCGAGTACCGAACGTGTGACCGACTGCGGAAGCGCTGCCGGAACGCAACGCCGGAAGGATCGTCTACACGATCTTGAGATCGGCAAGAGTACGACTACATCACCCACGAGAATCTGCTCTCGTTAACCGCTTTGGAATCTTCGAGGGTGAGTTCCTCTATCGACTCGTTGCTACAATCTTGTAGATAGATCTTGGCTTGTTTGTTTGCATGCGGTAGAATTTTTTTGTTTTCCATGCTACGAACCCCTACACATTTGTCTATGGATTTCACCCGTGTGAAATAAAGAGGGGACTTGTAAGTCCATGGAGTTTGTATTCTATGTCAGAGAAACGCCTGGGCTGCTAGCCTAAGCCATGCCTAATCATGGTGGAAACTTGCAGCATCACCATAATGAGCTATCTATGAAGCATCCTCAATAAAAAGCTATGCATATGGTAAATAAAAATATTGCTGAGATGCTCATTGTCTACTTGCCTTGTCATTTTGGTTATGGGAAAGCTCCTGTACCATGTGCAAGGGTACCCCGTTGGAGGTTCTAAATGATATGCAAATACTTACAATGACAAGAACTTACCTGGACCCAAAGTTGAGTATGCATGAGGTGTGGCCCTCGTATTCAAGGGACTTGAGATTGCCATCTTATACTTCGTCAAGCATATACTCCAGCTTTGCCACTTTAAACTTAACCACTTCAAGATGCTTATGATAGGGGCGATGAGGGCTGAAAGCTAACAAGTACCATAATTTTTGGAAGCTCTTTTTGAAACTTGTAATCCCTGCTTCCTTTACCAAAAGGCCTTTCTTCCACCACTATTGAGTCTCCACCTTCTACCTTTAGGCACCATTAAGAGAGCATAGTTGTCATTCTATTCGCATTGTTCCAAAGCTTATTAATTGATGCATATTGTGTTATTACTTGTTCTTGTGCTACTTGTTTCTAGTCACCCTTGTGAACTTTGCAGGTGTCATATGCATTTAATTGCTACTCTATGAGGGACAAGCTGATTGCCACTATGCTATGTTTTCCGCATGTGAAACAAACAAACATTTTTCAATGCATGTTATTCATGATCTTTGTTTGTAGCTTGTCATGTTGCATGCATAGTTACTATGTCCTATTGTTAGAACTCCATCTTTCATGCACATGTTTAGAGTTCTTTGATCCCATCTTTCAATGCTTGCAAATGGTTGGATCTTTATTGTGAGGGTGCATGTCATGTCGTGGTATTGTCGACGAGTACGCCATGGAGTGGTCCTCACAGTGCGTGTTTAGAGACGTGGGGGAAGGTGGACGGTTGACAGGTACGAGGTAACACAACTTACCCAGGTTCAGATGCCACAACGGTGGCGGAATCCTACTCCTGCTATAAATCACTATAAGGGCAATACGCCGAGTTACAGAGATTGGTTCGCTGTGCGAGGTTGTATGAATCGATACTAGGTTGTGCCCTAAAGGCTCCCATAGGCCCGACTTATATAGTCGCCAGGTCCTAGGGTTATAGCGAAAAGTCCTGGAGAGGTTACAGATTCCTACACTGTCTATTACTAGCCTTACGTGTCTTGTACTCCAAGGCTCCGGGTACGTCGGTGACTCCAACTGTAGCCTTCCTTTATCCGGCATGGGCCTCCCTTCTGGATCCATCTAACTGGGCCGCCCAGTAGGCCATAGGCCATGCTACCAGCTGTGGACCACCCGAGTTATCCGGATAAGAGACATGCTATGAGGATACCCATATAGCATATCCCCAACAGTAGCCCCGGGAGAAATCCGAGATCTTGCACTGTCTTGCCTCTTCATGTTGAATGCTCCGTCTAGATGGATGTTGGCAAATCATCAAGCAATATCTTGTAGTCCTCCCAAAGAACCCTGCAAGGTTTTCTCCGTCTTCAACTTGTAAGTCGAAGAAATGCTGAATCTTCCATCGTACTCTTCCATAGCCGGACTGGATCTGTCCATGCCAGAATCTTCCGATGTGACGGATCATCTGCCTATGTCAGCTAGGGCGACGTAGACGTAGGTCAGCGACGCCTCGTAACTCACACATGTAGAGAACGCAATCATGTCCGATTTTCCTGCGCGAGCGATATGAACCGTTGGCGACGATGGTTGGGGACGTGGCGAAATTTCCGCGCATGTTCGCGGACACGTCGTCTACGCGGCAACCGTCCGATTAAGCTGCACGAATCTTGATGCTGGAGATTATAAATAGTAACTGCGGTGAACTTTTTACTTTTCGCCTCATTCTCTCCTCGCATCGTCTTCTTCCTCCAGCACGTGCCTCCTCGAGCTCTCCGTGCAAACTCGCGAAAAACTCTAGCCCCAATTCTCGCCAGTCACCTCCAAACTCACTCCATGGCTAGCAGCGGCACTTCCCCTTCCATGGCGGCATCGAGCGAAGCCACGGCGAAGCCGGCGAGCTACATCGTCATGCCTCCAGAAGGTCTGGTCATCGCCATCACTGCAGTGGTTGAGTCCACCGGCGGCGACCATAATCTAGCGGCACTGGAGCCGCAGGAGGAGGAGCTTGACTCTCACAAGGGCGATTGGTGCGGTTCGGACATCACGAACCGCGACTTCCAGGAGCTGATCGCCGAGGGCTACCTCCCTGCGACGGAGGGGCTCGCCTAGCGGGCGGCGTCGACCGGCGAGGTGACACCTCCTCCTCAAGCCGGAGAAAAAGTGTACCTTAAAGCCCAACTGGTACACGGCGTCTCCTTGCCCAACTCCAACTTCTTCCTCTCCGTCTTGAACCACTATAGAGTCCAGCCCCCAAACCTTTCTCCCAACAGTATCTTAGCGCTTAGCAATTACGCGGCGCTATGTGAGGGTTACCTAGGGATTAAGCCTAGGCTAGATCTCTTCGTGTATTTCTTCACCATCAAGCGTGAAGCGGAGCTAGCAAGGATGAACTTACGAATTGCGGCACCATAAGCTTCAAGATCCGTCCTGGCCGGCGGTTCCCTGACATCGTCGGCCACGGGTCCTGCAAAAATTGGCAACGTACCTACTTCTACGGCCCAGATATCCCTTTGGCTGTCCGAGAAGTAACGTACCCGGACTTCGTAGACGGAGCCGCCGCTGAAGCCTCATCATGGAGATCCCAGGCCTCCCTTCCCTCCGACCTCGATGCCTCCCGCGCCATAAGGCGGATAGAATGGTTTGTAGAGACGGGTTTGACTGGCTTGGACATAGCCATGTGCTGGTTAATTAGGCGAATCCAACCTCTGCAGCACCGCGCGAAGCTCATGCACGAGTATACCAGCGATAGAAGGGATAACCTCCGCATCTCCGTGGACAACTTCTCGAGTGACTCTCTGAAGCTCCACCTCAAGGACATTGTCAAGGTGAAGGACAAGAAGCGTGGCTGCACCATCACCTACGACATGTTCGTAGATGGCAAGTGCCCAAAGGTAGTTATTTATTTTCCGTGTATGACATATACTCCAGTTCTTCCGTCTAGCAAATGTCATCTCATCTAACACGGTGGTTCTTCACCTTACAGCTTAGCGACATAGATGAGGACAACATGGCTCCTCAAATCTATGATCCAAAGATGAAGGAAGTCACCATCGTGTTCGACGATGATGCTCCATTGGCGCGAAAGCGGAAGAGCTCCACCTCTGATGCTGCCGACGGAGGCAAGAAGAAGAAGACGGAGGGTGGAGCCTCCAAGAAGACTACCGCCGCCCTGGAGGCGGAGAAAAGAAAGATTACCGGAAAGTTTGCCAAAGCACCCCCACTTGTGTAAGCTTCTTTTCCTCCGACATTGTCTATTTATTTTTCTTGCTCCTGTACTTATGCATTTTGCATGTTTCAGGAAGAAAGCCACGACCAGCTTGAAGAAGACCTCCAAATCATTGGGGGCTTCTAGAACCATTAAGGAAATGCTGCATCGCGACGCATCTCCCGCCATCGCCCCTGCCACTCCCTCCGTCAAGCCCTCGTCTGCCCCGACAAGCTCACAAGCTAAGGAGGCATGTGTCCCTTCCGCCATGGAAGTGGACTCAGGTCCCTCTACCGAGGTCGCTGTTGTCGGCGAGCAGGCAACACAGGAGAGTGCCACCCACCAAATGGCTGAAGCTCCGGCTAAGGATGCCATTAGTGGCGGTAAGGCGGTGGTGGAAGCAGGTACTTCTGCCGTTGGCAGCGCCCCCGCACCCAAGAAAGCCATTGCTTATCCAAAGATAGTCTATCCTGTACTTACACCGCGTAGCACTGCTCTGGTCCCTGGTGCGGCACCGACATCTCCGACGTGCGGTCTAGAGGAGCTCCTCCGACAAGCAGAGATCTTGCAAAGAAACAACGAATCCTTTGGCAAGCTGCTGGCCGAGAGTGCTACAAACCTCAAGATCATTGCACTTGTAAGTTTTATTCTCCTTTTGCATTTCATATGAGTATCCCACTGTAGCCCCCGAGGATGTAGACGGAAAACCATAGGTTTTTGTGTCTAGATGCTCTAAGAGTGACTAAGCTAGAAAACTTCTCACTGTAGCCCCCAAGCATATAGGTAGAATGAATTATTCTGACTAGATGCTTTAAGAGTAGCATACGCAAGGTTTATAAATTTCAATATTGTAGCCCCCAAGCCTCTAGTTGTAACTGAATTAGTTCCAACTAGATGCTTAAAGAAAAGCTAAGCATATATCCGAGTTAAAAACTTTAAACTGTAGCCCCCAAGCTTCTAGTCAAAAACTGAATTAGTTCTGACTAGATGCTTAAGGAAAAGCTAAGCATATTGCTAAGTCAAAAACTCTCGCTGTAGCCCCTGAGCGTCTAGGTGGAAATTTTCCGGCTAGATGCTCCAAGCAGACCAAACAACGTTTAACTTTTTCCCTTTTTTCCACAAAACGAGAATGCTCGGAGGGGCATGGCCAATGACAAGTACCAGAAGATGCGCGCAGACTTGGAAGCTGAAAAGGGTAAAACTATCTTATTGAAGGAACATAACACCAAGATCAAGCGTCTGTTTTCTTTTTCGCATTCCGACTTGGTTTTGTGCCCATATTCTCCGAGTACTCATTGTGTACTTTGCTTTCTCTGACTTGCAGAAATCATTGCCAAGGCCAAGAATATTGTCGAGAAAGCCAAGCACATTCAAGAGCTGGATAGCGAGAACAAAATTCTTAAACAGGAGAGGAAGGATATGCTAAAAATGCATGAGGAGTCAATGAAGGTCCTGCAGGACTCCGCCACCGAGGAAATCAATCTCTTGAAGGAGGAGATCTCGATCTTAAAAGATCAGAAGCAAGCTGCCGATGAGAATAATCAAGGCCATCATGAGGAGTATAATCTCCTCCAACAAGAGAAAGAATCCTTGGCGGACACCCTCTGGCAAGCTGAGGCCAGCATCTTTAGTAAGTTTTCTCCGTCTTGGATTTCTGTAGTCTAGATACTCTGAATTTTTGAACTCATGTGCTCCTTGTCGAAGTTTGCAGCTCCTATGGGTTTAACCCGGTCGCCTCCTCCAGCAAAGGAATGCATGGTTCTTGCCGGCAACTTCATCAACACCGCTATCACGCAAGCAAAAGAGATCGCCAAGCCTCTCCAAATAAACATCAAGGCGTCGGAATTTGTGGTGAAGTAGTCGGAGATTCTGCGTCGAGCCCCCGAGTGTATCACAAGCTGGAAAGCTTCATGTGCATGGGCTGGCGCAAGGATGGCGATGTCCATGGTGAAGGCACTCTTCGAAGATGCCTACATCGATACGGTGACCTCTGGCATTCCCGAGGTAGATGATGATGGCAAAGAGATTAACCACGAATCTATCTTGTCATCACTGGCGGGTTATGACACCAGAGTTGCCGAGTTGGTCGACATCAACGTCTTCGTGCCGATGAACACCATCGATGGCGGCAACCAAAGCTCCTCTGAGTCTCTTCACACCGCCGACTTCAAAGGTAGCTCTCCTGCTGCTGATGACGCTGCTTCTAAGTCGCCTGCGCCAAAGGAATGAAAAACAATCTTGTAATATTTGTTTCACCTTTGATGCGTATGCGGAAAAAACTATGTATTTATCTTAAGGAGGAAAACAATGTCGTATGTCCTGCTACTTAAGAACCAGTTTCTAGCATGTATATATTTTTTAAGCAAGTACTGGCTTATCCATTACTTTCGTTCTTATGCTTGACTTTTCGCAAGTCGGAAGACTCGTTGTCGGAACCATGCGCTTAGGCGATGATGCCCAATGGCACCGTCAATAACCTAAGCACAAAATCGCCTAAAATAAGTGCCAAAAGTCACTACTCCAGAATCCACATAAAAACGACAAAGAACGTGTAGACCACAAAACTTAAGCTAACGCCCGTAGGCGGAATTTTCACAAGTGCAATCACAAAACTTGTGCATAAAGGTTTTACATGATCCAAAAATGAACACTAAAGGAGGTAAAAGACTCAAAAATATGAGTGAACCAGAGAGCTTTATTTCATTGATCATATAAGAGGTACACAATTAGATAAAAAATGCTTAGTGTAAAAAGGACATAGTTGTGCTATGTTCCATGGCCGATCAAGCTCCGGGTAGTCATCATCCGGGTCATGTCGCTTACGCTTATGATCCTCGTTGGATCTATCCTTCAGTTCACGATTGTCAACGAGGTAATAAGACCCATTGAGTAGCGCCTTGCTTATGATGAACAGTCCTTCCCATGGCGGGGATAATTTTGTGTGACTTCTTCTGCTTAAGTCGGAGTACCAAATCCCCCTCTTTAAATGAGCGATGCCGAACGCAGCGATTATGGTAGCTGCATAGCTTCTGCTGGTAGATGGCGGATCTTTGTCATGCCAAAGCGCGCTCCTCCTCAAGAAGGTCCACATCTAGGCGTCTGGATTCTTCAGCGTCATCTTCGTTGTAGGCGGCAACTCTTGGTGCATCGTGAAGTATGTCGGAAGGCGGGATGGCTTCTGCTCCATATACCATGAAGTAAGGGGTGTAGCCGGTGGATCTGTTGGGTGTAGTTCGTAAACTCCACATCACAGATGGCAATTCTTCTGTGGAGGCTCCAGCTGCTCTATGTAGCGGTGCCTCAAGACGTGGCTTGATTCCCTGCAGTATTAATCCATTGGCTCGCTCAACCTGACCGTTAGATTGTGGATGTGCCACAGATGCAAGGTCAAGTCGGATGCCCTTATCCCAATAATAAGCTTCCACTTCTCTGAGTGACAAGTTGCTGCCGTTGTCGGTGATAATGCTATGTGGGAGACCAAATCTCCCCAATAGATCCCGGACAAACCTAAGGGCAGTTTCCCCATCAAGCTTTCTAATGGGTTTAGCTTCTATCCATTTAGTGAATTTATCAACTGCTACTAGCAGATGCGTAAACCCACATTTGACGTCTGTAATGGTCCCACCATGTCTAGCCCCCAGACTGCAAAAGGCCAAGTTATTGGTATTGTTCGCAATTCTTCAGCAGGAACATGTGGTTGTCGGGCATAATACTGGCATCCCATGCATGTTTCAACCAGCTTGTCGGCGTCCGCCTTCGCAGTCAGCCAGTAGAATCCTTGCCGGAAGGCTTTCGCGACCAACGATCGAGGAGCGACGTGATGCCCGCAATCTCCAAGATGGATTTCGCGTAGGATTTCCATACCTTCTAACTGGGAAACACACTTTAGGTATACACCAGTAGTGCTCCTTTTGTAGAGTTGCCCATTGGTTATGGTATAACACTTTGCTCGTCGTACGATTTACCGTCTTTTGACCTCGTTGTGGGGCAAAGTTCCGTGTTCGAGATATTCCATGAACGGTTTTGTCCAAGCCGGAGGGACCTTTGTCACCATGTTGACGAAAGAGTCAGCTCTATCCGGGTTGTCGATGTCGGCTCCCTTCATAGATGGTGTGCGCAGATGTTCTAGGAAACCTCCTGGCGGAATTCGTTTGCACCCTGATCCAAGCTTAGATAGCAGATCAGCCGCCTCGTTTTGCTCCCTAGGTACATACTTGACTTCGTAGCCCAAGAAGATCTTGGCTATCTCGTCCACTTCGTCTCGATATGCCGCCATCATGGGGTTCCGCGCATTCCAGGTGCCAGCCACCTGCTGGGCAACCAAGTTGGAATCTCCACAGAAAACTATGCGCTTGATGCCAATATCCTTGGCTACACGTAGTCCGTGAATGAGCGCTTCATACTCCGCCATGTTGTTTGTAGCCTCGAAGTGGATCTGCAGAACGTAGTGTAGCTTGTCTCCTGTTGGTGACTGTAGCAATACACCAGCCCCCGAGCCGTTGAGCAGCTTTGATCCATCAAAGTGCATCACCCAGTACTCTGGTTTTGGCAACGGAGTAGCGTCTGGCATCTCTGTCCAATCTGCAACAAAATCCGCCAAGGCTTGTGACTTGATAGCGTCACGTCTCTTGTAGGTGATCTCGAAGGCTGCAAGTTCAATTCCCCACTTCGCGACCCTTCCCGTAGCGTCGCTGTTGTTGATAATGTCGGACAGTGGATTCTTACTCACCACTGTGATTGGGTGCTCCTAAAAGTAGTGCCTCATCTTCCGAGAAGAAAGAAATACTCCATAAGCTATCTTCAGGTAGTGCGGGTAACGCTGCTTGGACTCCGTCAAGACCTCACTCACATAGTAAACTGGTCGTTGAACTCCGTGCTCATAGCCTGGTTCTTTCCGCTCTACCACGATGACGATGCTGATTACCCGATTGGTTGCCGCCATGTAGATTAATAGGGGCTCACTAGGCTCGGGCGCTAAAAGGATGGGCGCTGAGGAAAGAATCTCCTTGAGATGCTTCAATGTTGCATCTTCTTCGTCCGTCCACATGAATTTGTCCGCCTTCTTCAGCAACTTGTACAGCAGCAGAGCCTTCTCTCCAAGTCGGTTGACGAACCGACTAACTGCTGCAACACAACCTGTTAGTTGTTGAATGTCCTTTAGGCATGTCGGACGGTTTATGTTTAAGATGGCCTTGATTTTCTCCGGGTTGACCTTGATTCCATGCTAGGAAACGATGAAACCCAACAATTTGCCGGCTGGAACCCCAAAGACGCACTTCTTAGGGTTAAGCATCATGTTGTATTTCCAGAGATTATCAAAGATTTCTTTCAAGTGGGAGATTAAGTCATTTGACTTTTTGTACATCACCGCTATATCGTCCACATAGGCGTGAACGTTCCGACAAATTTGGTCGTGCAGGCAACATTGCATTGTCCGCTGCTACGTAGCACCTGCGTTTTTCAGCCCAAAGGGCATCGTAACATAGCAAAATGTGTCGTATGGGGTAGTGAACGAAGTGGCCAATTAGTCTGACTTCCTCATCTTGATCTGGTGGTATCCTGAGTATGCATCGAGAAAACACAAAAGTTCCGAGCCAGCCATCGAGTCAATGACTTGGTCAATGCGAGGCAAAGCAAACGAATCTTTGGGACATGATTTGTTCAAGCCGATGTAATCAACGCATATTCTTGATTCATTGGTTCCCTTTTTGGGGACAAGTACAGGATTGGCCACCCATTGGGTGTGAAGGACTTCTCGGATAAATCTAGCCTTAAGTAACCTAGCTATCTCTTTGCCAATGGCGCGTCTCTTCTCATCTCCAAAGTGTCGTAGAGGTTGCTTCACTGGTTTGCATTTTGGATCAATGTTTAAGGTGTGCTTGGCAAGTTCCCTAGGTACACCTTTCATGTCGGCAGGTTGCCAGGCAAAGATGTCCCTGTTCTCACGGAGGAACTCAACGAGCGCGCTTTCCTATTTGGGATCCAGGTTCGTCCCAATGGCGGTGACCTTGGAGGCATCGCCTACCACAAGTTCCACTGGCTTGGTATCGATGGCGGCCTTGAACGCAAGAGCGGAGTCGGAGATCTGCTTCTTCAACGCGGGCATCTCTGAGTCATCAACCTTGCTCTGGATCTCTTTGAATTCTTCGTTGTAGAGGAAAGCTTCCGCGAAGGCTGCTTCATTAATCTCGTAGTCCCTTGCCTTGGTAAAGCTTCCGGATACGGTGATGGCACCGTTTGGTCCGGGTATCTTGAGTGTGTTGTAGACGAAGCATGGCTTGGCCATGAACGTGTGGAATATGTCGCGGCCGAATATGACGTGGTACACGCTCTTGAAGGGGACCACCTCGAAGGTCATGCGCTCTTGTCGGTAATTATTAACATCGCTAAAGGCAACCTGAAGTGTAATGCACCCAAGGGACCGAGCCTCCCGACCAGGAACTACGCCGTGGAAGATGGTGTTGGTACGCCTTGGGTTTGCCTCCGTCAAGTTCATCTTATGCAGTGTATCCAGGTACATGATGTTGATGCTGCTTCCACTATCCACCATACACTTGGTGAACTCCACGCCATCAATCAAGGGGTTGATGACCATGGCATACTGGTTCTCCGTAGGGATAAGGTCTGGGTGGTTCGTCATGTCCCAAGTAATTGGAACCTCCGACCAGTGTAGGTACTGGGGAACTGGGGGAGAGTAGCCATCAAGATCCTCACGGAGGTCTTCTGTTGTTGGACGGTGGGGGTGCCAAGGAAAGTTTGGTAGACTGGTGCCTTCTTCACGAAGGGGTTCTTGCCCTTGTCGTCGCTCTTGGCGGCGTGCTTGGGGTCAACGTCCTCGTCCATGTCACTTGAATCCTTGGAATCCTCCTCCTTCTTCTTCCCCTTGCCCTTGCCTCATGGTCTGTTCTTCCGACTTTGCTTGTAGCCGGACTCCGGGTCTTCCTTGAGGTCGTTGATGAACTTGCAGTGTCGATTGGTATGGGTGGCCTTGCCGTTGGCGTCGAGGTGTACGAGGCACGGCATATCGCGGTACTCCTCGTAGGTCTGGGGAACGCGGAGAGGCGCCGAGGTAGTTTCGCTTCCTCGTTGCTGCCCACGACCAGCTACCCTTCCTCGTCCATGTTGTCCGCCATCACCTCATCCTAAAAAGTCATAGCGACCATGTCGGTAGGTTACTTTTCTTCCGGAGCGGTTTTCCGCTTTGTACTACTGTTCCTCCGAGCCTGAGTTGGAACGGCCGTTGCCGGCAAGGAGCCGCGAGCATCGTCGTCGGCAGCTGCGAACTCACTAGCCAACTGAATCATCTGGTTCAAGTCAAGCTGGTGATTGTCCTGTAGTGCTTCAGCTTATGTCGGAGCAACGTGCCCCTTTCCAACCCATCGATGAAGGCGGCCATGGCGGTCTGAGCGTGCACTCCTGCACAAGAATTCTTCATGTCCATCCAGCGGGAGAGGTAGGCGCGAGATGTCTCGTCTTTCTCTTGCACGCACCGCTGTAGATCGCCAACAGTGCAGGGACGCTTGTATGTATCCTCAAAGTTCTTGGTGAACGCTTCTTGCATGTCCAACCAATTGCAGATGGATTTATACGGCAAGTCGTCGATCCATTGATGGGCCATGCCCGCCAACATTAATGGGAGGTACTTAACGGCGATGTTGGGGTTGCCTCCGACAATCTCCATCGCGTTGCCGTAGTCCTGCAACCATGTCGCCGGCTTGGCGGTGCCGTCATAGGTCTTGATGGTCTTATCAATCCGGAAACCTTTGGGGTAAGTTGCAGACTGTATTGTAGGTCCAAAGCAATGTGGTCCCAGGTATGGTCCTTCCTGGGCCTCGTGGATCTTATCGATCCGCGAACGTGCATCGTATGGGTCCTGGTTCTTCTTGTTCTTTTCCACAGGGGATGGGCTGCGTGAACGACGTGGGCATCCTCCGCCATGGTGACTGCTTGGTGGTGACGGAGGCGGAGGTGGTGGTGGGTTAGCCTTCTTGCTGTTACCCTCCTGCGACGCCTCACGCCTGTCACGGTTGCTTGTCGGACGCGGAGGATCATGGCACAACCTGCTCTTGTGTCCTTGGTTGCGCTCTCCGTCATGACGGGTCTGCTCCACGTTGTCGCGGATGACGATGCCGCACTGCTTTGGCAGGGGCATATCTGTACGATGGTGAGTCTTGGGATCTTCGCGATGTCAGGGGGATCGGGGCGGTGGCAATGGGCGACGAGGTCGGGCCTTTTCTCCGTGGTTGAAGGATATGGGGATAGCATCCTTCCTGTTGCGCGCATCCCTCTGTCTTCGTTCTGATGAACCCGTCTGGGACCCGACATCAAGAGGAGATCTGTCCCTTGGCAGCTTATACTGGCTAGACTGGCAAAGCGCTGGGTCAGACTCAAGCCTCTGAGAGGTGGCATTTTCCTGCTGCTTCACCGCCTTGGCCACTAGGTCATAGACCTGTTCCACTGGCTCGGGGGATCTATCCTGCTCCAGAAGGGTCTTGGCGACGGCGAGGTTAAGAAGTGGGGTGGGAATCACCTGCTTGCCTTCACTGTCAATGTATGGCTTGGCCTGTGCCGGATTCGAGGGAGCCCATCCTAGGTTTCTCCGTATACCAGGATCGTTGATGAAGCGAGCCGGAGCTTTCTTGGCTTTCTGCTGTTGCAGCAGAGTCTTGTACTCGGCCTCCATTGCTCTAGCTTTCTCTATGGACTTCTGCGCGTAGACCAAATCTCGATCTAGCTTAGCGCCTTGCTCCGCAATGGCCTAAGCTTCCTCCAGCAGCTTCTGGCGCTTCTCGTCAAGCTCAGTCACGTTCCGGATATGAGCAATGGTCAGTGGCTCAACAAGGATATTGCCGTACATCACTCTATCATATAGAGTAACTTGGGCTGCTGTAGACGTAGACGCCGGAGGTGGAAAGTTTGCGGTGTTGTTGTTGCTCGGGCCGGTGTGAGTTCCTGCGGCTGTTTCACTGGGTTAGGCGGAGGAGGCATGACCTTTGCGCGATCATCGTCAGCAGCAATAAGTGGCCCCTTCCCTTTTCCAGCGCTATAGGCGGAGCTCGCCCGGGTTGGTCTTCATCCATCGCCGTCCCAATGGTGACGAACACCTCTCGAGACGTGACGACGGTGTTGGCTTGCTTGTCGCGCGTGTATTCCTACTCCATATCCTGCATGGCGGAGTCTAGTTCCTCTGTACTGAAATCTATCTCCTCTGAATCTGCACTGAAGTCAGCATAAAGCGCGTCAATAACAGAGTCGGAGGGTGTCAGGACTTCCTCGATGATGGGCGGTGGAGGCGCAACAGCAGCAACGATGACTGCAGGTGGCGGCGCAGCTGCGATGATGGCGGCTGGAGGCGGTGGTGGCGGTGGCTGAATCGGAGGGGCTCCGTCAATGATCGCAAACGCTGTCTGAGCTGCCGCTTCAGCCTCCGCATAGTTGTTGACGGTGTTCACCATGCCTTCGAAGGTAAGGCGGCCTGATGCCTGCTTCCGTCTTAGAGAATGTCGGAGAAGCGTGCCATGGTCCAGTCCTTCCACAAAGTGATACATAGCATCTTCATTGGGGTAGTGGGCCAGATCAGCTCATATGCGGAGCCACCTGGCCAGGTAATCGCGGGGGTTTTAGCCCTCTCTCTGAATGCAACACGCCAGATCGAAGATGGTAACCATGTCGGCGAACTTGGATCTCTGTTGTCCAGACGCACGGGCGAAGCCGGCGGACTTGCAGCGATCTTCCACCTTTATACCCTGCACAGGGGCGGTTTGGGTGGGCCTTGAGTTTTTCCGATCTTTGCCGGCAAATTCCGAAGAGAGATCCGACATCGATCCTTCCGCGAACGTATCCTGCCCATAGGCGGTCCGTGCGGGCCTTGATGCTCCTCCGACTCCTAGGGAACTAGTGCCTGAGTCGGCTTCGCCAATGAAGAGGTGGATGTCTCCGATAGGAACGATCGAACACCGCGTAGGGTTCATCTTCGCCGGGATCCAGAACTCGTCGGGAGGGACGATCGGAATGTTGCCGGAGAAGAGAACGCGACCGATGGTCACGGTTTCACCGATTCCTGCGAAGATCGTGGTCCTCGCCCGCTGAAGAGCCTGAAGCGCCTCTTTCCCCATGGTGGGCGGCAACTATCGTGGTATTGCCGACGAGTACTCCATGGAGGGGTCCTCACAGTGCGTGTTTAGAGACGTGGGGGAAGGCGAACGGTTAACGGGTACGAGGTAACACAACTTACCCAGGTTCAGATCCTACAACGGTGGCGGAATCCTAGTCCTGCTATAAATCACTATAAGGGCAATACGCCGAGTTACAAAGATTGGTTCGCTATGCGAGGTTGTATGAATTGATACTAGGTTGTGCCCTAAAGGCTCCCATAGGCCTGACTTATATAGTCGCTAGGTCCTAGGGTTACAGGGAAAAGTCCTAGCCGGACAGGTTACAGAGTCCTACACTGTCTATTACTAGCCTTACGTGTCTTGTACTCCAACGCTCCGGGTACGTCGGTGACTCCTAAAAAATTATTCTATTTATCACTTACCTACTCGAGGACGAGCAGGAGTTAAGCTTGGGGATGTTGATACGATGGAAACGTATCTATAATTTTTGATGCTCCATGCTTGTTTAGTATCTACTTTGCTTTACTTGTCCACAATTTGAGGTGCTTTTTACATGTTTTCTGGTACTAACCTACTAACAAGTTGCAACAGTGCCAGATGCCTGTTTTCTGCTGTTTTTGATTTCAGAAAAGTTAGTAAGGAAATATTCTCGGAATTGGATGGGACAAAGGACAAAGTCAATTACTTTCCGTGAGGAACAAGTTGTGCAGAGGAGAGCCCGGGAGGCCGGCCAGGGGGGCTAGACCCAACCCAGGCGTGGGTGGGCCCCACCCCACGCCTGGCTAGGGTTTGGTCGCCTTGGTGGCCGCCTCGGTCTCCCCCTTCGCCTATAAGAAGCCCCCGATACAGAAACCCTGAGCACCCGATCAAATATCCACGAAATCGTCTATAGCCGCCGTCACCATCGTACCTAGATCGGGGGGATCTAAAGTTCTTCCCGGCACCCTGCCGGAGGGGAGATCATCCCGGAGGCCTTCTCTATGGTATGATGCGTGTGTAGTTCCACCTTGGACTATGGGTCCATGTAGTAGCTAGATGGTTGTATCTCCTCCTTTGTGCTTTCATGTATAGATCTTGTGAGCTTTGTTCATGATCAAGATCTAATCTATTTGTAATCATGCATGTTGTGTTTACGGGGATCCGATGGATATTGAAATTATTATGTTGGTTTGATTAATGGCTTTGTCTTTATGATTCTATCATGTCTGTGTTGTTTGTGATCTTGCATGCTCTCCGTTGTTAGTAGCTATCTTGTACAAGTAGTTGCTAGTGACTCCAAGAGAGGGTATTTATGCTCGATAGTGGGTTCATGCCTCTAGTTTCCAAGGGAAGTGACAATAATCTCTTCTGTTGTAGATGTGTTGTTGCTACTAGGGAGAAAATAATGGTCTGTTGTTCATAGAACATGTGGACTGTTTACCTTACACACTTTGCTTAAAGCAGTTGTCTGTTGCTTGCAACTTAATACTGGAGGGGGTTCGGATGATAACCTGATGGTGGACTTCTAGTCATAGATGCAGTTGGATGGTGGTCTATGTATCTTTTTGTATTGCCCAATCAACCTCATAGGATCTTTCTGACTAGTAATTGCATTGTTATGCCTTGCTCAGTTCCTGTCAATTGCCCTGTTGTAATTTGTTTACCCTTCATGCCATGTTGTTTATCTAAGAAGAGCACCTCCAGTGAAATATGGACCTCGGTCCAATCTTTACCATTGATACATCTTCCACTGTTACTTGTTTACTTGCTGCAAACCATTAACTTCCACACAATACGTTTAATCCTTTGTTACAGCAAACCGGTGAGCTTGACAATCTCACTGTTCATTGGGGCAAAGTCTTGAGTTTGTGTTGTGCAGGTCTTCGCGTTGCTTGCAACACCTATGTGACGTTTCCTTCCTCCTTCTGGTTCGACAACCTTGGTCTCAACTGAGGGAAAACTTGTTGCTTGTTGCTTCACACCTTGCTCTTGGGGTTCCCAATAGGCTATGCGTAGACAGTCGTCACATCCATGCAACGCCCGTCCATCCATCCATATGCCTACCGCACTCATATCCTACTATTTGCTACTATTGTTACTATTGCCTTTGTTTTACTGTTGTTGTTACTTTGCTATTGTTGCTAGAAAACTGTTGCTACTGATAAACTACTGTGAGCAAGATTATTTCCAGGTGCAGTTGAATTGACAACTTAGTTGTTAAATCTTATAAGTATTCTTTGGCTCCTCTTGTGTCGAATCAATAAATTGGGTCATACTACCCTCAAAGACTGTTGCGATCCCCTATAATTGTGGATCATTAAGACTATTTTCTGGTGCCGTTGCTGGGGAGCATAGCTTTATTTGTAAGTTCACTTGGATCTATTATTATTCACTTCTATTCCTTTCATCATGTGGTAGTCTCGTGATGGAAAGTTTCCTATTTTACCATCCACTACAAGAAGAGGTACAGTCCTAAACACCTCTATTCTTGATTCAGCGTCTGTTATAAGTAAGCTTGACACACCACCACCACATACACATGCTACACACACTGCTAATACTGCTGAATCTGAAATTGCTTCTGATACTCATGATGTTACTTCTACTGTGCTTGATACGAGTGGTTCATTAGGTCCTTTCCTAGATGCTACAATTGCTAGAACTATTTTGGGAAACACTGAAACTCCTAGTGAAGACACTATTACA
The DNA here is from genome assembly GCA_916181665.1 of Avena sativa. Taxonomy (NCBI): domain Eukaryota; kingdom Viridiplantae; phylum Streptophyta; class Magnoliopsida; order Poales; family Poaceae; genus Avena; species Avena sativa. The sequence continues at coordinate 441,227,339 of OV702282.1, read as the reverse complement.
CCTGTTAGCTCACCTGAGTCTAGAGAGAGATATGATATTAGTGATGGTTACATTGAAATGACTGATTAATTTATTGAAGAGTACCAAAACACACGTGGTGCTAGTGCTATTAGGAGTCTCCTTGAGAGACGTACCATTATTCCTAAACTGTCTTCTGATGCTAAGTTTGCTACTTCTACCAAAGATATTAAAGGTAAAGATTATGATTTTTCTCTTGATTTATCCTATATAGACATTGTTGCAAAAGAACCTTTTTGTGGGACTAAGAATGAGAGTGTCGTGGCACATTTGAATGAGCTTTCCACTATGAGTGCCTTATTCTCTGATGATTTCAAGATGCGCAAGTACTTTGTTACTAAGATCTTCCCCTTTTTACTAAAAGGAGAAGCTAAAGCTTGGTTTAATAGATTACCTCCTGGATCCATTGATAGCCCTGATTGTTTGATTGCTTCTTTCTTCCAGAAATATTTTCCTCCTAGTGCTAAACATGCTGCTTTGCAGAAACTTTTTGATTTTAAACAGGGAGAAGAAGATAAATTGCCTGAGTCATGGACAAGGTTCTCTGCCTTGACTCATGCACATCCTGGATGTCCATTACCTAAAAATGAGCTTCTTGATATTTATTATAATGGACTAACTGATGATTCTAGGACATATCTAGATAGTTTTGCTGATTGTGTTTTTAGGAAAAGAACTCCTGCAGAAGCTGAAGAATTAATGGATAAAATAAGCAAGAATTATGATGATTGGACTTCAACTGAGCTAATTACACCTGAGCCTACTACACCTGAACCAATTGTGCCTGAACCAACTCCAACACCAACACCAAAGAAGAGGGCAATGATTGCATTAAATGATGAAGTGATGAAAGAATCTAACAAATGTCTTAAGGAGAAAGGTATTAGATATGGAGATGTGAAGAATCTACCTCCTATAGAAGAATTATGTAAGCCAATTCCCCACTCATCTACTATTGAGGTACATTCTCTCCAACACTTTGATGAAGGTGATATTCCTTATGATAAACCTCCTGATCAATGCTTAGAAGAACTTGACATTTTTATTGGTAAACAAGGTAATTTTAATAAACAAGTTCAGAATCATTTATTGTAAAACTCTAGAGATATTAATGAGATGAAAGATATTGCGGAAACAACTGCTAATGATGTTAAAATGTTTTGTAAACACTTCCAAATGGTTCAAACCCAAATTGATCAACTTGCTAAGGTACAAAAGGATATGCTAGTTAATGCTTCTAGAGATAAACATGCTTATGGAATTAGAACTAGGAGTGGTACAACCACTCAAGATCCTTTATATCCTAAAGGACATCCTAAAAGAATTGATCATGATTCTCAACAAGGTAAAAGTAGTGGTAGTCCTCATACGAGAAAGAAAAAGAAACACAAAACACTTGAGGAACCATCTAAACCTGCTGTAGATCCTAATAGTATATCTGTCTCTGATGCTGAAACTGAGAGTGGTAATAATAACAATGATGCTCCTGATAAGGAGGAAGTTGAGGAAGAACCTGAGAAGCACACTAAGAACACTAGGTATACTAAGGAAGATTTTATTGCTAATAAACATGGTAGTGAAAGAGAACCTTGGGTGCAGAAACCTATGCCTTTTCCAAATAAGAAACACAAGTCAAAGAAGGAATAACAGTATAACAAGTTTTGTGAGTGAATGAAACCTTTATTTTTGCAAATTCCTTTGACTGATGTTATTAAGTTGCCTCCTTATTCAAAGTATATGAAGGTTATTATCTCTAATAAAAGGAAGATTCCTAATGAGGAAATTTCTACTTTTCTTGCTAATTATTCCTTCAATGGTAAGGTTTCAAAGAAACTTGGTGATCCAGGTATACCAACTATTCCTCGCTCTATTAAAAATAATTATGTTAGAACTGCTTTGTGTGATTTAGGAGCTGGAGTTAGTGTTATGCCTTTTTCTCTCTACAAGAGACTCCAGCTAGAAAAGTTGATACCAAATGATATATCTTTGCAAATGGTTGATAATTCTACTACCATTACTATTGGTATATGTGAGGATGTTCCTGTACAGGTGGCTCATAATTGCTTGGTTTTAACTAATTTTGTTGTGATTGAGATGCATGAAGATGATAATATGTCTATTATTCTTGGGAGACCTTTCCTTAATACTGCAGGTGCTATCATCAATTGTAATCAAGGAAAAGTAACTTTTCATATTAAAGACAAAGATCATACTGTCTAATTCCCCAAGAAGATTGATAAGAGCTATTGCCTGAATTCCATTAAAATACTAAGAGCATCAAAGTTGGAGAAATATATTGTCCCATTGCACAAGAAGTTTTTGAAACTATTATGATTGGGACTATTGCTATCAAGATTAAGGTAACATAATCACTTTGTGTAATGCAAAGTTTTGCTTCATATAATATTGTTTTGGTAACAAGACTTGATCAACCTTGTTAACAAAGGATTTTAATGAACAAAACAATGCTTTCACAGTGGTTATACTTTCTCACTTTTATTTTTCTCCTTTCTAATCTTTGCTCTTCGTCTTGTTCGTCTTAGTTTTGCTAGTTCTTTGTTTTTTGCAGTGTCTTAGAACTTCTGTAGTTTTTGTTTTGGTTTGCTTTTTGCTTCTTCTAAAAAATCTTTTTCTACGAGAAAATCAATGTTCATAACCTGATTTTCGATTTTCGATCTGTAGTTTTGGTTTTGGTTTGCTTTTCATAATCTTTCTAATCTTCCCGATTTTTGATCTCCTTGCTCAGCCCATCTTTGCTGCTGATTTTTGGACGGATTGCTCTCCGGTATGTGCCTCCTCCGCTTGTCCAATTAGATTTTTGATTGCTAGATTGTATCTTGAGTATTTTTCTGCTATAGGTGACAGGTTGTGTGAGCTTGCATGCTTGTTCTATGTTTGGAAATTTCATTTTGATGCATGTTTATCCCTCCTAGCAAGTTCCTATAGTAGTTCCTCGTCATTTATCAACTTGGAAATTACTTGGTTTGATGTTTGTCTAAAAATTTCAGAAAAAGGTTCATGGACAACCACACCTTTGGAGAAGTGTTTGAGAGTGATGCACCTAGGAGGACAAGGACTTCGAGATCATCCTCCAGAGCTAGGCCATCTTACAATGATGATCTTATTACACTGCGTTTTGGCAACTAGGGAGATGAGGGGGATGCGCACCCTTCTACCTTCCCTTGTTTTACCTTTTTGCAGGCTGCAGGGATTCTCAATGATTTCCTAACTCTTATTAGGAGGATTGATCTAACTAGTTATATGCAGGATGAGAGTGAGAAATATGCTTTGCTCATCTAAACTTTTGTGGAGAGTTTCTCTTTTTCTAACAACCCTTTTAGGTCAGAGGTGTCATTCAAAATCTATAATAGGCCTATCACCATGACATTGAAGAAATTTTGCAAAATTTTGGGTATTGGCATGGCTGGGACGGTGAAGAAGATTCCATCTCAACCTGCTGATTTTTTGGAGCTCTACCGCGGGGTGACTAATAATGATGACCGCAGAGCCTAGCGCGGAAAGATAAGAAATATACAACTCCCATCTATCAGATATTTTGCTTATTATCTTTCCGCTAGTATTCTTGGTAGGGAGAAAACTAGCAATATTTCCAACTATCATTTGGCCTTTATAGGTGCTGCACTCAACAGTGAAACCAGGTATAATCTTGGTTCTCTCATTGCTCGTCGCTTAGCTGATAGAGGACCCATTTATGGGGGATATTATTGCTGCACGTGTAGTTGCTGCTTTAGAACTTTCTATTGATCCAAATGATACAATTTTGGCTCCTGAGAGGCTTGATCTTGGTGCCATGAAAGCGCATCACTTTGTCACTACTAGCTCTACCATTGAGAGTTTGGTTTACATGATGATGTTTACTGACGGGGAAGAGAGAGAAATTCCTTTGCCACAAACCACTTTGTTCAATATTTCCCAGGGATCTTGGTCATGCTCCAAGGAGGAGATGGACGAGCAGCTACGCATTCGTGGTTTCCACGGACACTACCAAGGGGACGCACCCTCCTATGACCACTCTGTGCACAACACGGGGGCTTCCTCGAGCACGTACCAGGACGAAGGGGCCTCTTCGTTGCATTACGGAGGTGCCCTTCTTGGTCACCATGGGATTGAGCCCCATTTAGGCCAAAAGCCTAAGCTTGGGGGGAGGTATACCGACATCACACTCATCTATATATCATGTTTCGTCGGTTCTTTGTATATCCATGTTTCGCTTTCTTTTTAGTTATGCTTTTGCTTTCCCAAAACACAAATAGACTAAAAAAATCATTGTTTCACTTGGTTTGTTTCTTGGGATTTCTATTTTCGTGCCCCTGGTTCGTTAGATGTACTCACTTTTCCCCAGCCGCTTAGTTTTTCATCACTTTTGTCCAGCTCTTGTTATGGAACTCTCACATCGGTCTGAAACTTGCTATCCGTTGGGTCCCGTTAGTGGACCCTAGCTATTACGTGCAGACAAGTGGGGCCGCATTTAGGTGGGTCCCATAGTGGACCCTCGCCATTACATGCTGACAAGTAGGACCCACCCCCATTGCGTGATGAGAGGTGGGGCCACTTTCAGTGGGGTTCGTAGTAGGACCCCCCCCCATGGTGTGGGGACGGCTTGTTGGGAACGCGTTTTGGGGGATGTGGTGTGGGACCATGTGGGGTGCGTATGGTAGTTACGTGCGCCCTGACGCCTAAATTGGAAAATTTCTTTTTTGTTATTTTTATGATTGGCCTTTTTAAGAGCGCCTTTTCCCCTTTATGTTGCTAACAGTTGTTATTTTTGCCCAAAAAGGCAACGAATCTAGAGCATCTTCTCTCTTCATTCATGGTTCCTTTTGGCCCTCGTATTTTCCCAATCTGGTAGCAAATCTAACCAGCACCATAAATATGTAGATGAATAGAGCCGATGTAGATAAAGCAGCTAATAAAGGATTATATAGTACGATACTTAAACCAGGTTCGACAATTAGGCTGCTCAACAGTAGCTTACAAGTTCAACACAGACAACAAAACAATTAGGATTATAAAGGATTTACAGCAGCAGCACAGGATCAGTGGCCCCTCATGGCCTGCGCTAGGAGGGCCTCCGCCTTCTCCCTATGGCGCTTCCTCCACTTCCTGCTGCCTAGTCCCTTGACCTTGGGTTCCTTGGGCTTGATCGGGGGCATGCGACCCTCCTTGATGGCCACCTTCTAGAGGTTGCGGAGGTGAAAAACGAGCGCCTTGTGCTGGGCTCTAAAGGCGTTGGCGTTATTTTATGGGCCGCAGGTCTTCACGTCCTCGGCATGCATCACGAGGGAGTTGAAGTCGTTAGCGAGGCTCCTGGTGCAAAAGGGGCACCTGTAGACATTGCCGGTGAAGAAGCTGCTAAATTGTCCGGACTTCATCTTCCTCAGCACCTGATGAGTCTTGGTGTACATGGACTCGTCATTGCTGTAGACATCGCTGCTATCCACCTATTACAAAAAACAGTAGCATGCAATAAGGACATGATTGAGTATCGGGATTGATTACTTGCATAAATTTACCGATTGAGATCCCCTGGTTATTCCCTAATCCCAAATCTCAAACCAAATCGAATACTGATCCCAACTACAGATCGGTTCTAGAACTGATCCCAACTACAGATCGGTGCTAGTACTGATCCCAACTAGGGGCATTCATCAAAATACGAGATCTAACACGAGAGGATTACCTACTGTAAAAATACCTAGCATCCACCGATTAGCCGAGCCCTAATAACACAAGATCTAGCATCCAACGATGGGAATGGAGGAAGAACAAAGGAAGGGGAGAAAACCCTAGTTACCTCCGACCATGGGTCGAATAAGCTGGTGTCGAAGGGGTTCTCCGGCCTGATGTAATCATTGTCCCTGTATGGGGTCCTAGCCGTGCGGGATCTACAGGAGAACGGCGGCTTGTACGGGGATGGGGGCCTCCTCGCCGGCTGCTATGACGGAAGCGGGGACGAGGGTATGGGCGAGGATGGCGGTTGCCTTCAATGCCTCGACGGGGGCTATTATGGGGACGGGGGCCTCCTCGTTGGCCGCCTTGGAGGCGACGATGGCCACCGCACCGTTATTCTCCATCGCCGGCGTGGTTGGGGTTTTCTTGGGGGTTTAGAGAAGGTGATGGGACAGTAGATATGGTTGCATGAGTGAGTGAAAGAGTGAGTGATGAGTGAGAGTGAGGAGGCCTCTATAAAGGTGAAGGGAGGAGACGTTTCGTTGCACCACTGTGCACCGTGTAACCGTGTGCGCTACTGCACCGTGCACGGCCACACGCGTCTGCTACCGCCTCGTGCACCGCGACACGCGTACCGTGCATCACGTTTTCCCCCTCGTGTCTAACCTTGGCCACTTAGTTGTGCTTAGTTATACCCTCGAGTGTAGCACTAGCAGTTTGGTTGTACTCAGTTTTGCCCTCCATTACTAACACTGCCATGTGCAATATACTCACTTTTACGCTCCGGTGGTTGGTCAATAAAGAGTCAACGAATGGGTTCTAGCTAGCTAATTGAGTAATTTTATGAACAACAAAATTCAAAAAGATCAAAACATAGTGGCATCTACCCAGGGAGTCTTATTATGTGGCCTGCCACCATAAGAAATGTATATAAATCAAGTTTTAACCTAAATCACCACTTCTCAAATCACCTACTATCTATGAAGGTTCATGGCTTTCTACTCAAGCCTCTCCCAAAACATCCCTCCCAAAAACATAATTTGTCTGAATGAGGCAATAATTGTCAAACTGATGTATATTTGAATTTTAAATAGTTTTATGTATGCCAATATGTATTTTATTGTATAAAAGAAGCATTTTCCATTTTTTAAATATCTTTTTGTTTTATATTTGAACCCCCTTGTCAGTTTTTCCCTTGGTTTTCAAGTTCTACTCAGTTTTCCCCTCCCTCTTAGTGACAAACTCTCACACCTGTGCTCATCTTGGTTGCTACGCTCTGATTGGCCGAGACAGTTGTCACGCCGATCGTACCCACCAACCGTTGATCCTCTGATTGATCCTCTGTGATCTAGCGTACATGATAACCCATGTATCTGTCGGGGGGCACTCTTTATCGATGCAAAATAACGAGTTTGCCACCGATGCTTTAACTCCATAAACAAATGATTTTGAATATAATTTGAAGGGAAAGTGTTCAAAGGTGTATAATTTTTGCATTATATTTCACTCCATGTCATAAGTGTGATTTCAAAGAGTTTAAAGGTGTATAATTTTTGCCAAATGCAAGTTTATGCATTACATCCCTATATTCTATGAAAATGATAATCTCTCAAGATTTTCTTAGCACATCATTATCACGTATTAAGTGCGATTTCATAGAGTTTAAAGGTAAACACCCTTTTCCTTTCCATTAAGAGTTGTATAATTTTTTCAATTTGAAAGTGTTCAAGAGTAGTGTCAATTATAAACACTCTTTTACATTAAGAGTTGTATAATTTTTCAATTTGAAAGTGTTCAAGAGTAGTGTCAATTATAAACACTCTTTCACATTAAGAGTTGTATAATTTTTCAATTTGAAAGTGTTCAAGAGTAGTGTGAGTTATAAACACTCTTTTACATTAAGAGTTGTATATTTTTTTAAAAATTTGGAAGCATTCAAGAGTTGTGTCAATTATAAACACTCTTTTACATTAAGAGTTGTATATTTTTTTCAATTTGAAAGTGTTCAAGAGTTGTGTCAATTATAAACACTCTTGTACATTAAGAGTTGTATATTTTTTTAGTTTGAAAGTGTTCAAGAGTAGTGTCAATTATAAACACTCTTTTACATTAAGATTTGTATATTTTTTCAATTTGGAAGTGTTCAAGAGTTGTGTCAATTATAAACACTCTTTTACATTAAGAGTTGTATGGTTTTTTTATTTGAAAGTGTTCAAGAGTTGCGTCAATTATAAATACTCTTTTACATTAAGAGTTGTATAATTTTTTTAAATTTGAAAGCGTTCAAGAGTTGTGTCAATTATAAACATACTTTTACATTAAGAGTTGTATTTTTTTAATTTTAAAGTGTTTAAGAGTTGTGTAAATTATAAACACTCTTGTACATTAAGAGTTGTATAATTTTTTGTTAATTTGAAAGTGAATCGCTAGGTGTGCGAGAGTTGTGTCAATTATAGTTTCAGCGCGCGCGGGAGTTTCATAATTATAAACACTCTTGCAAACCAACTGAATCGCCACTGCTCCAGGGGAATTTACAATAGATTTTAGAGAGATCTTATCTATCTCTGACACTTATGGAGGTTGAAACCACCGCTGGAAATTAAAATATAGAGAGATATTGTTCACAACCACGAATTACGCCAGCACTGGATAAGTCCTATTCGAAAATCAAGGAAATTAGTTGAGAACCACCGATTCGTGTTCAAATACTGCCAATAATCAACCCACAAAAGGGAAACGATGCTTACCCAAATGGAATCCATGCGTTAGATCCCTGCGATTCCACCCAATCTTCTTCGTGCTCGACGGGATGGACGGTGCACCAGCCGGCGTTGCATACTGTTCCGCGAAAGGGGTAGATCTAGCAAGGGAGGGAGCAGAGCCTGAGGTGGAGTGGGCTCCACGGCTAGGGAAGAGGATGACATAAGGTAGGAGGGCATGACGGCGGGGCACCGGAGCGGCGGTGTGGGAGCTGGTCCAGGCTCGGGGGAAGCGAATGCTTTGGGTGAGCAAGAATGGCCGGTTCGACGTGTCTCCATGCGGCCCCACTCTTCACCATGTATGCAAGACCCGTCCCAACATGGCCCCACCCTTCACCAAGTATACAGGACCCGTCCCAACGCGTCCACACCAGTCAGGCATGTAACGGCCGAGGCCTCGTAACGTAACGCTCAACGCCTGCCCCGCCCTAACGCGGTCCCACCAGTCAGCATGTAACGGTCAAGCCTTTGACCTGACGGCATCCCTCCGTCCAAGCGCCTATGAGAGCCCGCGAGGGTTTCTTAACATGGCAAGGGGGGAAATGAGGAAAAACTAAGCGATTGGGGAAAAGTGAATACAACTAACGAACCAGGGGCACGAAAATAGAAATCCCTTGTTTCTTTGCCTTTTTAGCTTTGGTTTGCAATCTTTGTTTGTTTTGGCTTTGTGTGATTGCTTTAAAAATCGAAAACACCAAAAATATTTGTTGTTCATCTTTGGTTTTGTGAATTTCTTTGCAAGGTTCAGCAGTCCTCGGTGGAGTTTGGTTTCATGTTATTATTCAAGCCACATAAGTGAAAGGCAATAATGAATATTAAGACAACTTGAGGTGTGGTAAGAGGCTGGTAACAAACTCTATTTTTTCATTTTTGTACATATACTCATCATTGTGGGCATGCTTAGTTTGTTCATGTAAGGTCTTTGTTATTTATGGATTCTTAGTAGTTCTTGCTCTCTTATGATTAGCTCCAGCTTGCTAATAGTTTGTAGCATGTCATATGAATGTTTGCTTGCATTGTTCTATTCATAACTTGGTATGATATTGAGGTATCCTCCTTTGAATGTTTCATTTGAATTGACTTAGCACATGCTCACGCATGCATATGACTGAACAATAGTCAGTAAGCCTCGATGATTTATTTTTCCCTAGAGTTATTGTATCACTTGCATGCCATAATTAGTCCTTTTTTTGTTGCAAGCATGATTATGACAGTTATTTCTCTCTCGTTTCTCGCTCCCTATCTATTGCTAGCCTTCAATTGCACTAAGTATGAGCTCTACTCATGTTTCCAACTCCCCAAAATCAATGTTGTCAAAAGTGTCCATCATACCTACCTACTAGCATCATTTGATATTCCATGCATATTCACTATGCCTCGTTTTCTTCCAAATAAAAGGTTTGCTTGTTATGAGAAAGTTAGTTAGTAAAGCTCTCACGAACTTGATGGCACACTTTATTTCTTGCACTTAATAAACCTGAACCATTGTGACTGTCCATGAAAGTTAAATGCTTGCAAATTATAGGCTGGGAGTTAGCAGAATCATGCTGTCACGGGGAACGCTTTCAACACCTGTAAATATATACCCAGTTGATATCATGCTTTTTTATTTACGGATGTCATCGGTGTGAAATAAAAGGGGAGCTTGTAAGTCCATGGAGTTATGTATATGTGTTAGAGAAATGTCTGGGCCGCTAGCCTAAGTCATGCCTAATCATGGTGGAAACTTGCAGCATAACCATAGTGAGCAATCTATAAAGCATTCTTCTTATTAAAAAATAGATAGAGATTGATAAAAAAGAAAAAAGACATATTGAAAAGAGGAAAGAGAGAAAAAGGCACCATTTTCCCATGGTAAATAAGAAGATTGCTGAGATGCTCATTGTCTGCTTGCCTTGTCATTTTGATTATGGGATAGCTCCTGTGTCATGTGCAAGGGGTACCGCATTGGCGGTTCTCTATGAGACAAGGGACATGAGATTTCCATCTTATGGTCTGTCAAGCATATAACTCATATTGGACCTCACTTTCACCTTAACCATCGAAACATGCCTATGATAGGGGCAATGAGAGCTCAAAGCTAATGAGTACCATATTTTCAGCATTTGGAAGCCTTTCAAACTTTTCAAAACCTTTTCACTTCCTTGTTGAGTCACCACTTATTCTATGAGCACCTCCTTGAGAGAAAAGTTGTCATTCTTAGTGTAATGTGTGTGTCTCAAAACTTGGTTAATTATTTCATAACTTTGATGCTTGTATCTCTGATATCTTTACTTCTAGTCTTCACTTGAACTTCAGAGGTGCCTTGGCATGTATGTTTTTCTCCACCATCAAAGGCAAGCGAGATACCACTCTATCAATACCTTTTTATGAGCATTGCAATGTTGCTTATGTTTATGTTCATGCTACTTATTATTATTGAGTTGGAATCTATTCATAGCTTGCAATGACTATTAAGTAGACTTAGTTGCATACTCTTTATTATGAATTGTCTAAGTATCTACTCATGTGCTGAGAATATTTACATCATATGAAGCAAATGTGTTCGTGAAAGTTATTTTATCGCACTCAATTTTCAACTGAATTGCCTAAGGACAAGCAATAAGCTAAGCTTGGTGGGAGTTGATACGTCCAAAACGTATCTACTTTCCCCGAACACTTTTGCTGTTGTTTCTCCTCTAAACTTGTGTCATTTGGATACAACTAACACGGACTGACACTTTTTTCTGCAGAATTACCTTGGTGTCTACTTTTTGTGCAGAAAAACAACTATCAGGAAAAATCCCGGAAAATATGCCAAGAACCCTATTTCACCAAAAGACTCGCTGAGCCAGAAGACGAGACGGAGGAGGGCCACGAGAGGCCCACACCCCCTGGACGCGCAGGCCAGGCCTGGCCGTGCCTAGGAGGGGTGTGGCTGCCTCGGGCACCCCCTCGGCCTCCATCTTCGCCTATAAGTTGCCTTCTGACCTAAAAACTCAGGATGGTTCGAAGTTTTTCTAGAAAGAGTTCCGCTGCTCCGCCACCACTAGAAACCGTGATTCGGAACCAGAAACTCTGTTCTGGCACCCTGCCGGGACGGGGAATTTGGAGAGGATCATCGCCATCATCATCACCGACGCCTCTCCATCAACCATCCATGTTTCCCCATCCATGAGTGAGTAATCCCCCGCTGTAGGCTATGGGAATGGTAGGGATTGGATGAGTTCTATCATGTAATCGAATAAGATTGTTAGGGCATGGTGCCTAGTATCTCTATTAGTGCTATTTGACTTTGTTGCAACTTGTTGTGCTTAATGCTTGTCACTAGGGCCCGAGTGCCATGATATCAGATCTGAACTTATTATTGATTCATGATGATAGTATTGTTTGTGATCTTATCTGCAAGTTGTGTACACATATTATTGTCCGGATCCAAAGGCCCCGAAGTGACAGAAATTGAGACAGCCGGAGGGGATGGATGTGATGTGAGGATCACATGTGTTCATGGAGTGTTAATGCTTTGCCCCGGTGCTCTATTAAAAGGAGTACCTTAATTGCCAGTAAATTTTCTTGAGGCCCCGCTGCAATGGGCTGGCAGGACAAAAGTTGTTGTGCAAGTTCTCACTGCGAGCATGTATGACTATATATGGAGCACATGCCTATGATTGTTTAGTACTTGGATGCTTTATATTATTTATCTGCAATTGCCCTAGATCTTGAAGTTATATGAATAGTATCATCCATGCAACGACCATCTATCCATCCCTATTCCTACCGCACTCATATCCTACTGTTTGCTAATATTGTTACTATTTCCTTTGTTTTACTATTGATGTTACTTTGCTATTGCTACTACAAAACTGTTGCTACTGATAAAATACTGTGAGCAAGATTATTTCCATGTGCATCTGAATTGACAACTCAGTTATTAAGGCTTATAAGTATTCTTTGGCTCCCCTTGTGTCCAATCAATAAATTGGGTAATACTACCCTGGAAGACTGTTGTGATCCCCTATACTTGTGGGTCATCAAACATCAAACCTTTCTTTCAAAGGAGGAGCAAAAAGCAACTTCTCTCTCCTCATAGGGAAGTGTTCAATACCTTTCTTGAATGGAAATTGATATTTAATGGTGCCTTCTTTCATATCAATGATGGAACCAACAGTTCTAAGAAAAGGTCTTCCCAAAGTAATAGTACAAGAATAATTGTATTCAACATCCAAAACATAAAAATCAACAGGGACATAAGAATTGTTAACCATAATAAGAACATCATTAACAATCCCCATGAGTTTATTTTTAGCAATATCATTAAGTGGGACATCCAAATAACAATCTTCCAAAGGTGGTAGATCAAGCATTTCATAAATCTTTCTAGGCATAATAGAGACACTAGAACCAAGGTCACATGAATCTTTGAGATCAAAGTCATTCACTTGCATATTAATAATGGGTTCCCAACTATCTTCTACTTTCCTATGAATAGGGGCTTTGTGTTTCAACTTCTCTTCCTTAATTTTAATAAGAGCATTAGTAATGTGTTTGGTGAAAGCTATATTCATATCGCTAGCATCAGGACTTCTAGCAAGGTTTTGTAGGAGCATAATCACTTCATAAATATTGCAACCATCAAGATCAAAATCAAACTTAGCATCAATAGTAGTAGACTCATTGGGTTTAGGCATTGTGGTAGGAGGAATAGGGACTTCTTGTGGTTTAATGGCATCCATATTGGTGGTGGTGATAGTGCACACATTATGGTTTCTAGCAATTTTAGCTTCTCTTTCCCACTTAGCATGTAGTTGGGCTAACAGTCTAACATTTTCATCAATAGTAACTTGTATATCATGAGTAGCAGCAAATGTACTTTCCAAAGTTTCAAGTTTAGCAGCTATTTTGTTAATCAAAGAGGACTGTGCTTCAGACAAAGAGGAAATATTTTTCTCATCATTCAAAAGCTTTTCCTCCATAGTCTTGTTGAAAGTGGTTTGTTTACTAATAAAGTCTTTGAGCATGACTTCCAGTTCAGAGGGACCAATTCTAATATTGTTGTAGGAGTTTCCATAGGTATTGCCATTATTAGGAGGATAAGACCTATAATTGTTGTTACTACAAAAATTATTCCTATAGGCATTATTGTTGAAATTATTGTTTCTAATGAAGTTCACATCAAATTGCTCTTCTTGAGAAACCAAAGAGGCTAAGGGAACATTATTAGGATCTATATGAGCTTTTACATTAACAAGCATAGCCATTATAACATCAATCTTATCACTCAGAGAGGAGGTTTCTTCAATAGAATTTACCTTCTTACCATGAGGAGCTCTCTCAGTGTGCCATTCAGAATAGTTGACCGTCATATTATCAAGGAGCTTTGTTGCAGAACGCAAGGTAATGGTCATAAAGGTACCTCCAGCAGCAGAATCCAACAGGTTTCTTGAGGAGAAGTTTAAACCCGCATAAAAAGTCTGGATAATCATCCAAGCAATAAGTCCATGAGTGGGACAATTATTAACCAAATATTTCATTCTTTCCCAAGCTTGAGCAACATGTTCATTATCAAGTTGTTTAAATTTCATTATTTCACTTCTCATAGATATAATCTTAGCAGGAGGATAGTATTTTCCAATAAAAGCATCTTTGCACTTAATCCAAGAATCAATACTATTTCTAGGCAAGGATAGCAACCATTCTTTAGCTTTTCTTCTCAAGGAGAAAGGAAACAACTTGAGATTAAGAATATCTCCATCTACATCCTTATATTTTTTCATCTCACAAGTTTCAACAAAGTTATTGAGGTGGGCAGCAGCATCATCAGAACTAGCACCAGAAAATTGCTCTCTCATCACAAGATTCAACAAATCAGGCTTAATTTCATAAAAGGTAGGATCAGGAGAAGGTGAAGCAATAGGTGTACTTAGGAAATCATTGTTGTTTGTGATAGTGAAGTCACACAACTTGGTGTTCTCAGCAGAGTTCATTTTGCCAAAAGTGGAGCAACCCAACAGCAGCAGCAACTAGAGCAGGAACTAATTTTTTTTGTGTTTTGATAAGAGAAAGCAAACCAAACTAAACTAATTTTTTGGAGTTTTTTTATAAAAAAGAGGCAAACAAAACCAAGCAAAAGAAACTAAGAAAAACAAAAACAAAGTAGAGAGAAGGGTTGTGAAGGACTCCCCTTATGAAGATGTCCTTAGCCTCCCTGGCAACAGCGCCAGAAAATCTTGATGGTGGCTCAGATCAATGTAGAGCTTCGTTGGGAGTCCCCAAGAGGAAGGTATGATGAGCACAACAGCAAGTCTTTCCTCAGTAAGAAACCAAGGTTATCGAACCAGTAGGAGGAAGGAAACGACTCAAAGGTGTTGCTAGCAACTTGGAAACCTGCACAACACAAACTCAAGACTTTGTGTCACATTCCAAAATTTTCCAAATTTTGAAATATGAAAAATAAACAAACAAAAGAAATAAAGGACGAAATTTAGGGGGAAAAGGAACTTTTTTGCTTCTAATTGGAAACATCAAAACCTTACTTAAAACAATTCTAAATGAGAAAGTTACAAACAAGTTTTCAAGAAATTCAAATGCATGTCATGCATCATCATCATTAAGCACTTGCATTTTAAACTTCTGGAAAATTGGCTTGAACCTTTTTTTATCTCTAAATCAAAAGATATGTTGCAACCACGTAGTCAAATAAAAATAAATATTTTGTTTGAATTTGTTAAAACTAATTCCAAAATGTTTTTAAATTCATTTGAATGAAGGTATTAATTTCCCTTAATAATTGGGTCCGCTTCTAAATTGCCAATTTGCTTTTTATTTGGTTCTTTATAAAAACCACTTTGGTTTTGACTCTTGGTTCAAACACATGCACATGCATGCATGGCTCATTGAGCATGTACGTGGCTTTTCTATGTTCATTACTCTATATACTCATATTCTCTTTCTTTTTATTCTTTTCTTTCCTGTGAACCACCTGATCGATCAATCTTTGCCACATGGTCATGCCGCCAAAGCCAAGAAGCGACACACCAGCTGTATCAAGTAAAGCTTATGCGACCCACACTAAGACCAACCAAAGCGTCGTATTGTTGCCGCACGCACATGCAGTTAGCCGAAACGACTTGAATGGAACTAATGCCACCCTTAACTCGCGTCCGATTGATTATTCACTTTAATCTTTTTAAATTATCAATTTCATTTTAACTAGAGCCGTACTGTTTTTTTCCTGTCCCTCGTACACGCACATGCAAACAGCTGGGCAATCTAAAACATTCGTGCTATCAAGACCATAAATGAACAATGAAGTGCTGCCATTGAACGTTTCTCCTATCAAACCCAATGTAACGATCGTGCATGCACACCATGCTTTATTTCATGTTTCTTTCTCACGTACGTAACTAGTACATCGAGTCTTCCTATTATTCTTTCTTTTCTTCGGACCAAGAACCAATTAGCTCTATTCCATATAAATCGACTAGACTAGTACTTTTCAGCCAAACAACTATTCTATCGGTACATGCATGCCAGGAGATCGACTCGCATGTGCGCACACGGAGCTGAGTCTCCGCCTAGCACGTTTAGCGTCGCCGCGCGCGAAACCGTTCCGATTCTTCCATAATACGTACTGTCTTGCCCCGCGGTTTAACCAAGCCGAGAACCGTGCTCCTCTTCTTCCCGAGAACACGCGCGAGCAGCTGGCCACGAACCAAAACGAGTGAGGAAACTGGCACCATTATCTCTCATCAATTTTCTCCAATTAATTGCCCCGGTTCTCCTTCTATACAGCCAGAAATTGACGCTCTCTTCTCTGTTCTTGTCATTCTACACCACGACACTAGCATTGGACTCATATCTCAGTTTATCTTGGAGACCTCCGTCGGTCGCCGCCGGACGTCGGCCACCCTTCCAGCGAGGAGAGGGCGAGAGCGGCACGAGCTACTACGCCACCAGAAGCACGAGGAAGTGAAGAGCCGACTCGTGGACTAGAAGGACGAGACGCAGATCGCCGGAGACGCACTTCGCCTCCGTTCATCTCAGTTCATCATCTTCGCCAAGGAACTACGCCGTACTCGGTGAGCTCCGTCACAAATCCTTGCACTCACACTTTACTCGCATATATGCGTATCTTCTTGACATGATTTCTAGATGTATTTATCTAGTTGACCGCGTCGCCGGTGAACTGAATGCCATCCGGTGGCATGACCATATTAGCCTACCATACACACCTTTGTTGATCTTGAGCCCAACATGAAAAATGTTCCAATTAGCCCTAGGAGCCCAGCAGTAGTTTTAGTTCACGAATACATTTGATATTTATTAATCCGTTTTAAAAAGTGATCAAGTCTCCTATGCATCCGTACTAGCCTAATTAGATGTACGTGTACTTGCATATTAATCTAGTTATACCAGGATTTTGTTTACAAATGCCCTGCTTATCATAGATTTATTTTAGTTGGTCTGATTATAGCACTAGAGAGAATTTTTGTTTACTTGCAAATCTTAATAGTATTGATTGCTCAGTGGCTAGACTTTTCTGACTAAATCCAAATTTGGTTTAAATAGGTGACTAAACTTAGAAAATCCATAACTTTTGATCCACAAATCAGAAAAATACAAATTTGGTGTCCATGGATTCACAAAAATGAGTAGAACATAGTGGATCCATAATTTGGTATTTTTTAGTCTGTTAAAATCACGTTTTATACGGAACCATTGTGGAGTATTTTGAGTATAAAAATTGTTGTGTAAATTATTTTTAAGTGAATCCTTTTGCAAATGGTTGTAAATTGAACCCTCTATACAGTAAGACCAAAATATAATTTTATTCTAATATAAATAAGATCGTGGAAATTATTTAGTGAGAACGTCCTTTCCAAGTGTTAGAAAATATTGCTAATTGCTACAATTGCACAAATGGTTGCATTTGTAATCTTGAAAATATAAAATGTTCATAAATCACTTAGTAATGTTCAGAACCTTGTTATAACAATTTGTACAATAAAAATTGCCGTCTTGCATGTTTGCATACTTTGCATGATTTTTGTGTTGTCATTAGTATTGATCTTGTGATTGTTTTGTCTTGGTTGTTTTGCTTGATAGATTGTGTTGATTATCAAGTGTGTTATTGCGAAGAGTGTACCAACACCACCAACTACTAAGGCAAGTGACACTATCATCCATGTCCTACTATTTTCATTACACTTAGTGGATTTTTGTAACATGCATGATAAGGATTACTATATTTTATGCTATGCTAAATCCTAATAGGATACCCTTATATCTCCCTTAGTGAAAACATTATAGTTGTAGTATGCTTAGCCCTGCTATATATTTGGGATGGGATACATGATATGATTATATGAAGTGTTGGGAAGATATATGTTTTATATAATAAAACAAGTACTCAATGAACCACCTGGGTGGACAAGGATACTCAAGTTCTGGACAAGGTGGCAACAAAGGGAACCATGTTTATATGGCTATCTTTTGTATGTGCACTAGAAGAAAACCACCCAGAGACTTAGAGATTGAACATGTTTCTTGTACAGTGGCTTCCGTGTACAGCCACATGCTAAATGGGCTCTGGCTTAGTCAACTACATAGTGGAAGACCCTTGCATTGGCATCTTCAGGTTAACTAGAATTATGTATTGGAAATATATCCTTACATTGGTGCCTGGTAGATAAGCTAGCATTGTGTATTGGGAGGACTTCTATGGAAAGACTTTGTCAAATTCTCGATGCACCGGTACTCCATTTGGTGAATACTTACCCAGCGACCACTGGTGGCGTCAAGACGAGATTGTGTCATGTGGGTAAAGTGTACAACTTCTGCAGAAGATCAAATTCTAAGTACTTAGTCGTGTCCCCGGTTACGGAAAACTCTGAGCAACTAAGGCCTAAAGCTATGGAAGATCTCGACATTCCAATTTCTCAAATTAAAACTTGACGATGTCAACAAGGGATTATAAGCACTTGGAGTTTTCCAAGGAGTTCACAAAGATTGTCAAAAGATCAAAAACTATTTTGAAAAGATAGGATAAAACTATATTGCTTTCTACAAATGAGCCCAAACCCTACTTAGCCAAATATGCATATATTGATAGGTTCCACTTATTTCTACATAATAGTGAAACTTGCCAATACAATTCAAATGTATTGACCCTTGTGGCTGCAACTTATTATGTTGCAAGTTTGTTTGATGTTAGTGAAGTGTGTTGAATAGGATTACAAGTCTACAACCAACATGATTGTCTGTGGCACTTTGAAGATGAAGGACTCCATGCTATATAGTTATTCTGCTGCATTGTAATGAGATAGCCAAATGAGCTATGTAAGATGTAATGAATTATTTTATTCCTGGTTATAAAGTTGTATTATGACGTTTGTTTCTTGATATTACATCTTAACTGTGGATGCTAGCTATTGATCCAGGGACTAGCATTGTAAACACAGGGATCTCTACCTTATTAAAGGTTGGGAACCTTACACTTTGCCCCAACGAACAGTGAGGCTGTCAATCTCACCGGTTTGGTGAAAACAAAGGATTAACAATATGGTGTGCAAGGTAATGGTGGTTTGCAGAAAGTAAACAGTAACATTGTAAAATGTATCAATGGTAAAGATTGGACCAGGGTCCATAGTTCACTGGAGGTGTTCTCCTTAAGATAAATAAACATGGCATGCTGGGTAAAAAAATTACAACATGGCAGTTGACAGGACTGAGCAAGGCATAACAATGCAATACTAGACATGCATGATCCTATGAGATTTGATTGGGCAATACAACAAGATACATAGACCGCCATCCAAATGCATCTATGACTAGTAATCCACCTTCAGGTTATCATCGGAGCCCCCTCTAGTATTAAGTTGCAAGCAACGGATAACTACTTTAAGCAAAGTGTGTAAGGTAAACAATCCACTTGTTCCATGAACAAGAGACCGCTGTTTTCCCCCTAGTAGAAACATCACATCTACAACCTTAGAGATTTCTGTCACTTCCCTTAGATTCAATAGAGGCATGAACCCACTATCGAGCATAAATACCCCCTCTTGGAGTCACTAGCATCTACTTGGCCAAGATAGCTACTAGAAACGGAGAGCATGCAAGATCACAAACAGCACAGACATGATAGAATCAATAAGACAAAACCATTAATCAATCTCAAATAGTAATCTCAATATCCATCGGATCCCCACAAACACAACATGCATGAATACAAATAGATGATTTTGATCATGAACGGAGCTCACAAGATCTAAACATGGTAGCACAAAGGAGGATATACAACCATCTAGCTACTACATGGACCCGTATTCCAAGGTGGAACTACTCACGCTTCATACCGGAGGCTGGCATGATGAATAAGAAGGCCTCCGGGATGATCTCCCCTCCGGCAGGGTGCTGGGAAGAGCTTCAGATCCCACCTGACCTAGGGACGATGGTGGCGGTGTCTACAGACTGTTTCATAGAAGATTGATTGGGTACTTAGGGTTTTGGTATCGGGGGGTCTTTATAGGCGAAGAGGCGAGGCAGGGGCAGCCAGGGCAGCGGCACCCCCTAGGCGCGGATGGGCCTACCCCGTGCGGCAGGGGTGTGGCCCCTGGTGGATCCCCTCCGTCTCGTATTCTGGCTCCGTGTTTCCCACGGTAAAATATTGACTTTGGCTTTTGTCCCGTCCAATTCCTAGAATATCGATTTTCTGTCTTTTCTGGAACCAAAAAAGAAGAAAACAGGCAACTGGCACTGTGTCATCTTATTAATAGGTTAGTCCAGAAAAACATATAAAAACACGTCAAAGTATAGACAAAGCAAAGCAAAATAGATACTAAACAAGCATGGAATTTCAAAAATTATAGATACGTTTTCAACGTATCAACACTGCAAGTCACGCATGAAGGGCTACAACAAGAAAGCGGCAGTCAGAGGAATAAAAGGCTCATGGGCTCACCCGCAGCAATCGATTAATACTTAGATGACTACCCGAAGATTCCGAAGGTGCATCCTGTGTCTTCCGGTAACAAGGGCATGAGTTCCCGGCTTGGAGGAACTCGACACGCCATCACTGAAGTTGGTCGTTATCTTCGGGGAGGGCGGCGCAGCTTCGGCGCTCACCATCTTTGACTCCACAGCCATCTCTTTAGTCTCATCCTTCATGGATTCACCTGAAGAGGACCTCCTGGTATAGCATAGCAGGAGATTCATATAAAGCAACAAGAAAGGCAAACTCAGCAAAGTGAAAATACAGAAGTGATCAGATACTCATGAGGGGATGTCGGAAAGGTTCAGGAATAGCGTCATCTTCTTCATCTTCTTGGCCTTCGGATGAGAAGCCACAACCCGAATGGGCACCACGGGAATGGGGGAGGTAGCACCGTCACCGGCAACATGCTTCTGCAAGAAAGCAGGCCCTTTCGGCATTGGAGGCGTCGTGGCATCCGAAGTTTCACTTCATGCTCTCTTGCTAGAGTTCATGTTGCTAGGCTCGGGGGCTTCCTCTTCCGCCGACGAGTGAGAAGTAGGGATCATGGACTCCGACTCCATGTCCCTGCCATCTGGTGCAACCTCAAACTCCTCGGGAAGGGGATTCATCATGTTCTCCACCTTAAGTTCCTACGGAACACCCAAAAACACAAGTCAAAACAAAGTACAGTGGACACAAAACAAAAACACATTTCATGCAAGTAAAATGTTCACCTGAGGAACTTCATTCTTTGCGTTGAACGGTGCAGTCGATGACTCCGCTAGAAGCTCGTCGGCGGCCTTGAAGCACATCAATGGTCGAAGAGCCTTGTAAAGATCCGATGAGGACCACTCCTCATCCGAAACTCTCATTGGGTCATGGATGCCGGCATACAGGAACATCAGGTAAGCCCTTGCTTGGAAGGGCTACACCTAACGCTTAAGAAAGGTGCGGATGATGTCGACGCCGGAGACCTCTTTGCCTCGCACCAACTGTAGATCCTCCACCCGCTTGTACAACTTCTCGACCACTTCGGTTTCACCCACAGGAATTTCGTTCAACCACGAATGCTTCCGGGTGATAATCTTGCTGGTGTCGAAGGGGGCCAACCCGTAATGTTGACCACCCAACATGGAGTTGCGGATGTAGGACCACTTGTTCCTCCATCCTTGGACAGATTCGTAGAGGTGGAAGGAGTACTATTGATTGGGGTGGATGGATTTTCCGCACCCGCCCAGATCATACTGTTGGGGATATGCTATATGGGTATCCTAATAGCATGTCTCTTATCCGACTAACCCAGATGGCCCATAGTCGGTAGCATGGCCTGTGGCCTGCTGGGCGGCCCAGTTAGGTGGATTCATAAGGGAGGCCCATGCCGGATAAAGGAAGGCTACGGTGGAGTCACCAGCGTACCCGGAGCCTTGGAGTGCAAGATACACAAGACTAGTAATAAACGGTGTCGGACTCTGTAACCTGTCCGGCTAGGACTTTTCCCTGTAATCCTAGGTCCTGGCGACTATATAAGTCGGTCCTATGGGAGCCTTTAGGGCACAACACAGACAATCTCATACGATCATAGACCGATACACACAACCTCGCACAGCGAACTTATCTCTGTAACTCGGTGTATTGCCCTTATAGTGATTTATAGCAGGAGTAGGATTCCACCACCGTTTTGGGATCTGAACCTGGGTAAGCTGTGTTACCTCGTACCCGTCAACCGTCCTCCTTACCCCACGTCTCTAAACACGCACTGTGAGGACCCCTCCATGGCGTACTCGTCAGCAATACCACGACAGTTGGCGCCCACCATGGGGCAAGATGCGCTTCTGGCTCTTCAGCGGGCGAGGACCAAGATCTTCGCGGGAATCGGCGAAACCGTAGCCATCGGCCGTGTTCTCTTCTCCGGCAATGTTCCGATCGTCCCTCCTGACGAGCTCTGGATCCCGGCGAAGACGAACCCTACGCGGTGTTCGATCGTTCCTATCGGAGACATCCACCTCTTCATCGGCGAAACCGACTCGGGCACTAGTTCCCTGGGAGTCAGAGGAGCATACAGACCCGCACGGACCGCCTACGGGCAGGACACGTTCGCGGAAGGATCGATGTCGGATCTCTCTTTGGAGTTTGCCGGCAAAGATCGGAGAAATTCAAGGCCCACCCAAACCGCCCCTGTGCAGGATATAAAGGTGGAAGATCACTGCAAATCCGCCGCCTTCGACCATGCGTCTGGACAGCAGAGATCCAAGTTCGTCGGCGTGGTTACCATCTTCGATCTGGCGCACTGCGTTCAGAGAGAGGGCGAAAACCCCCGTGATTACCTGGCCAGGTGTCGTGGTTTTGTCGACACGTACGCCATAGGGGTATCCTAACGGCGAGTTTAGAGACGTGGGGGGAAGACGGAGAGCGTCCGGGTCGGCGTGACACAGTTTACCCAGGTTCAGATCTCACGACGGTGGCGAGATCCTACTCCTGCTATAAATCACTATAATGGCAATTCGCCGAGTTACAGGATTGGGGGGTTCGCTGTGTGCGGGTAGTGCTATGCACTTGTCTATTGTTTAGCTTGTGCCCTAAAGGCTCCCGTAGGCCGGCTTATAAGAGCGCCAGGACCTAGGGTTACATGGAGAGTCCTAGCCGATACGGTTACAGAGTCCTAGACTAACACTAAATAGTCTTCTTGTCCTCTAAGGCTCCGACTTCCATCATAGGCGGTGGCACGTCGCCTTCCTTTATTCCTGCTAGACTTCCGTCTTGTCTATCAGCAACTGGGCCGCCCGGTTATGCCATAGGCCTAACCACCAACTGTGGGCCACCCGGGCTTGCCGGTATGAGACTATGTCGTAGGTATACCCATTTGGTATATCCACAACAGTAGCCCCGGGAGTTCTTCAAGATCCTCGCGTTCCTCCGTCTAGCTTTGAGTGTAAGTATCACGTCGTCTTCAACTTGTAGGCGTGCTTCGCGAAGAATCTTGGAGAGCTCCCATATCATATTCTCATCCGACTAAGCCTAGCCAGACAATTGCTTGTATGCTTCTGCGAACGAATCCAAGGCGGAGAACTCTTCTAACGAATCGTTAGTGATTCTTCCAAGATCTAGGAAAGTCTTTAATATCATCATCCATGTAGGATGGTATGCAAGCTGGAAAAAATCACGACTACCGGGACACAGTCGTAATGGCTACCAAATTGCCGACTTAGAGCCTGCAAAGTCACATGCACAAGAGCTTGCCGAATTAAGGTCTTAGAGCCTCTCATATCACGGACGTTTTAGTCCATCGATCCGTGTAACCCAGTGAAACTTCCATGAAAGGAAAGTTGATGTCGAGCCCCCGGGTTTTGCTAGCCGGATTCTTCACCGTTTTGAAAGTTTTGTTGACATAACCATATGTAGCCCCCGAGCATTGAGTCGGCTTCCATGATGAAGGCGGCTCGATGCTCAAAAGAACATGCATAGTTGTACATCAAACGATTGTAGCCCCCGAGTGCCAAGTCGGAGTTTCAAAAGGAAAGCGTCTTGGTGCTCTCAGAGTAGCTTTAGTAAAAATGTGAATAGTGTAGCCCCCGAGCGTCAAGTCGGAAGTTATTTCGGCTTGGTGCTCCAGAGAGAACTACAAAAATTCAATATCGGTGTATCCCCCGAGCATCAAGGTGGAATTCACTTGAATTCTCCGTCTTGATGCTCAAAGAGAACTAAACCATGTCTTGGAGATCATCGTACTATAGCCCCCGAGGTTTGTTCCGGCTTGGACGCAAGGCGGGACAAAGCTCTTAAATTAGAGATGTCAAGACCCCGAGCGTCGATCCGACATCCTCAAAGGCGGCTCAAGTCTTGGTCAACAACTGCGAACGCAGCCCCCGAGGCGTCAAGCCTAGTGAAAATCCGGCTTAAAACACCTTAACCCAAGGAACGCGGCAATGTCCAAGCGCTACGTACCTGAAATATAAACATAAAAATATAGATGTATTAAATTGTTCCTTTAATCGTGTCCAACAAATAAATATATGGCGGAACAAACATAGCCTTTGAACAAATGCTTTAAAACTGAAACAATGCAGCAGTTGGACAACATAAAACTGTTTAGGAGGAAAAACTCAACTAATTTAAATAGTTTATGTAAAATTTTGTTTAAGCAAGTGCTGGCTTATCCATTATTCTGGTTTTTATGTTTGACCTTTCGTGAGACGGAAGACTCGCAGCACAGAACCATGTCCTTAGGTGATGATGCCTAATGGCACCGTCCAGAACCCAAGGCCAAAACGCCGGCTTTGAGTGCCGAGAAGTCACTACTCCGAAATCCACATAAAAACAACAGAAAACATGTATCCAGAAAACTTAAGCTAACGCCCGAAGGCTGGTTTTTTGCATGGTACTGGAGCCTTTAAACGGCAAGCCAGTAAAAAGTTTATACTCACAAGCGCAAGGCAAATCATGGAAAAGATATGACAAAAAAAGAAAGCGGTAAAAGACTCAGGATACGAGTGAACCAATCTTAATCTCATGATCATAAATAATTAAAATAATAAATATAAATAGGTACTTATCTGTTTGAGCGAAGTCGGTATTATGACGTGAAGACGTATCCGAGGCTCCCGTACATGTCCGTTTTCTTAAATGAAATATTCCGGCGAATCAAAACGGAACAAAATGCATGCAAAAGGTCACGGCTTCGATTCATGCCCGATCAGAAGCTTAGCTTCCTAGCCGGAAATCCACGTTAAGAAAATCATGTACGTAGCTAGCTTCGCTTCAGGTTGCATATGATGTACTTCCCCGCATGCATGCATGCATGCATGTGTGGCTGCTGCAACACGACAAGAGAAATCGAAGCCTCGTTTTTTATGAAGTAGTACTTCTGATGTTTGTCGGATTCCGCATGGTTCTTCGTCCTTCCGTCGTTGGTTAACTGGTGAAACATACCAGCCGGATAAGATGAGTCGGCAGATCGACTTTTATTTCTTGTCGGAATCGGCAACTCAATCCAAAACAGCAACGATTTGGCAGTTGCAAATTCGACTGCGCGAGAACTGATTACACGACGCCGCCGAAATTCCACACTTCCAATCTTGAAGATGCACGCGGAATTCAATCCAGCCGAAGAAGATGATAAGATCGATCTACCCGGCGATTTCCAGCTGATCATGCCAAAGTAGACAAGGTCCAAGTCGTCCGCGGCAAAGCCTGCTGTGACGAAATTGATCTTGTAGCGACGCCAAGCCGGATGCGCCGAGGCTAATGAGCCGATCGGACGCGATCTGGCTGAAAACGATGATGAAAGATCTCGCGACAGCGCCGACCTGGCCACACGCTCGAGATCTTCATACTCTCAAGAGCGATGACGAGGTCGGAGCGTCGACGAAGATGCAATTTGTCCGCCTTCGAAGACAGCGAAGGATCCCGTCCGGATCCGTTCTGTAAGCGCCTCTTGCCACACGGTGGGCGCCAACTGTTGTGGTTTTGTCGACACGTACGCCATAGGGGTATCCCAACGACGAGTTTAGAGACGTGGGGGGAAGACGGAGAGCGTCCGAGTCGGCGTGACACAGTTTACCCAGGTTCAGATCTCACGACGGTGGCGAGATCCTACTCCTGCTATAAATCACTATAATGGCAATACGCCGAGATAGAGGATTGGGGGGTTCGCTGTGTGTGGGTAGTGCTATGCACTTGTCTATTGTTTAGCTTGTGCCCTAAAGGCTCCCGTAGGCCGGCTTATAAGAGTGCCAGGACCTAGGATTACATGGAGAGTCCCAGCCGGATACGGTTACAGAGTCCTAGACTAACACTAAATAGTCTTCTTGTCCTCTAAGGCTCCGGCTTCCATCATAGGCGGTGGCACGTCGCCTTTCTTTATTCCTGCTGGACTTCCGTCTTGTCTATCAGCAACTGGGCCGCCCGGTTATGTTATAGGCCTAACCACCAACTGTGGGCCACCCGGGCTTGCCGGTATGAGAATATGCCGTAGGTATACCCATTTGGTATATCCACAACACTAGGTGGCTCCGTATACGAGCTGATCTGGCCCACTTCCCAATGATGATGCTATCTATCACTTTGTGGAAGGATTGGACCATGGCACGCTTCTCCGACATTCTCTAAGACGGCAATAGGCGTCAGGACGCCTTACCTTCGAAGGCATGGTGAACACCGTCAACAACTACGCGGAGGCCAAAGCGGCAGCTCAGACAGCGCTTGCGCTCATTGACGGAGCTCCTCCGATTTAGCCATCGCCACCACCGCCTCCCGCCGCCATCGTCGCAATAGCACCACCACCTCCAGTCATCGTCGATCCCATTGCACCTCCACCGCCCGTCATCAAGGAAGTCCTGGAACCCTCCGACTCTGTCATTGACGCGCTTTATGCTGATTTCAGTGCAGATTCAGAGGAGATAGACTTCAGTCCAGAAGAGCTAGACTCCGCTATGCAGGAGATGGAGGAGGAGTACTCGCGCAATGAGAAAGCCAACAACGTCGTCACGTCCCGAGGGGTGTTCGTCACCATTGGGACGTCGATGGACGAAGATCAGCCCGGACGAGCTCCGCCTACGGTGCTGGAAAAGGGGAAGGGGCCACTTATTGCTGCTGACGATGATCGTGCAAATGTCATGCCTCCTCCGCCTAACCCAGTGCAGCAGCCGCAGGAACCCGGCACCGGCCCGAGCAACAACAACACCGCAAACGTGCCGCCTCCAGCATCTACATCGGCAGCAGCCCAAGTCACTCCAACCGATAGAGTGATGTACGACAATCTCCTTGTCGAGCCACTGACCGTCGCTCATATCCGGAGCGTGACCAAGCTTGACGAGAAGCGTCAGCAGCTGCTAGAGGAGGCGCAGGCCATCGCGGAGCAAGGCGCTAAGCTAGATCGAGATCTGGTCAACGCGCAGAAATCCATAGAGAAAGCTAGAGCAATGGAGGCTGAGTACAAGACTTTGCTATAGTAGCAAAAGGCTAAGAAAGCCCCGGCTCGCGTTATCAACGATCCCGGTGTACGGCGCAACCTAGGATGGGCTCCCTCGAAGCCGGCACAGGCCAAGCCATACATTGACAGTGAAGGAAAGCAGGTGATGCCCACCCCACTCCTTAACCTTGCCGTCGCCAAGACCCTTTTGGAGCAGGATAGATCACCTGAGGCAGTGGAGCAGGTCTATGACCTAGTGGCCAAGGCGGTGAAGCAGCAGGAAAATGCTACCTCTCAAAGGCTTGAGTCTAACCCAGCGCTCTGCCAGTCTAGCCAATACAAGCCGCCAAGGGACAGATCTCCTCTTGATGTCGGGTCCCAGACGGGTTCATCAGAACGAAGACGGAGGGATGCACGCAACAGGAAGGATGCCATCCCCATATCCTCCGACCAAGGAGAAAAGTCCCGACCTCGTCACCCATCGCCACCGCCCCGATCCCCCCGACATCACGAAGATTACAAGGCTCACCATCGTACGGACATGCCCCCACCAAAGCAGTGCGGCATCGTCATCCGCGACAACGCGGAGCAGACCCATCATGACGGAGAGCGCAACCAAGGGCACAAGAGCAGGTCACGCCATGACCCTCCACGTCCGACAAGCAACCATGATAGGCGTGAGGCGTCGCAGGAGGGTAACAGCAAGAAGGCTAACCCACTGCCACCTCCGCCCCCGTCACCACCAAGCAGTCACCATGGAGGAGGAGGTCTGCGTCGTTCACGCAGCCCATCCCCTGTTGACAAGAAGAAGAAGAACCCGGAGCCGTACGACGCACGTTCGCGGATCGATAAGATCCACGAGGCCCGGGAAGGATCATACCTAGGACCACGTTGCTTTGGACCTGCAATATGGTCCGCAACTTACCCCAAAGGTTTCCGGATTGACAAGACCATCAAGCCCTATGACGGCACCGCCAAGCCAGCCACATGGTTGCAGGACTACAACAACGCGGTGGAAATTGCCGGACGCAACCCCAACGTCGTCGTCAAGTACCTCCCGTTAATGTTGGCGGGCACGGCCCGTCAATGGGTCGACGACTTGCCGGAAAAATCTATCTACAACTGGCTGGACATGCAAGAAGCGTTCACCAAGAACTTTGAGGGTACATACAAGTGTCCCTGCACTGTGAGCGATCTACAGCGCTGCGTGCAAGAGAAAGACGAGACATCTCGCGCCTACCTCTCCCGCTGGTTGGATATGAAAATTTCCTGCGCAAGAGTGCACGCCCAGACCGCCATGGCCGCCTTCATCAATGGGTTGGAAAGGGGCACATTGCTCTGACATAAGCTGAAGCGCTTGCAGGACAATCACTAGCTTGACTTGAAGCAGATGATTCAGTTGGCTAGTGAGTTCGCAGCTGCTGACGACGATACTCGTGGCTCATTGCCAGCAACAGTCGTTCCAACTCAAGCTCGGAGGAACAGCAATACAAAGCGGAAGACCGCTCCAGAAGAAAAGAAATCTACCGACATGGTCGCCATGACTTTTGCAGGACAAGGAGAAGGCGGACAACGTGGCCGAGGAAGGGGAGCTGGTTGTGGGCAGCAACGAGGAAGTGAAACCACCTCTGCACTGCTCTGCGTTCCCCAAACCTATGAGGAGTACCGCGATATGCCGTGCCTCGTACACCTCGACGTAAACGGCAAGGCCACTCATACCAATCGACACTGCAAGTTCGTCAACGACCTCAAGGAAGACCCGGAATCCGGCTACAAGCAAAGTCGGAAGAACAGACCGCGAGGCAAGGACAAGGGGAAGAAGGAGGAGGAGTCCAAGGATTCAAGTGACATGGACGAGGACGTTGGCCCCAAGCACGCTGCCAGGAGCGACGACAAGGGCAAGAACCCCTTCGCAAAGAAGGCCCCAGTCTACCACACTTTCCTTGGCACCCCCACCGTTCGACAACAGAAGACCTCTCTGAGGATCCTGATGGCTACTCTCCCCCCAGTTCCCCAGTACCTGCGCTGGTCGGAGGTTCCAATAACTTGGGACAGGATGGACCACCCAGACCTTGTGCCCATGGAGAACCAGTACGCCATGGTCATCAACCCATTGATTGACGGCGTGGAGTTCAGCAAGTGCATGGTGGATAGTGGAAGCAGCATCAACATCATGTACCTGGATAAACTGCAGAAGGTGAACTTGACGGAGGCAAACCTAAGGCGGACCAACACCGTTTTCCACGGCGTAGTTCCTGGTCGGGAGGCTCGGTCCCTTGGGTGCATTACACTTCAGGTAGCCTTTGGCGATGTTAATAATTACAGCCAAGAGCGCATGACCTTCGAGGTGGTCCCCTTCAAGAGCGTGTACCACATCATATTCGGCCGCGACATATTCCACACGTTCATGGCCAAGCCATGCTTCGTCTATAACAAACTCAAGATACCCGGACCAAACGGTATCATCACCGTATCCGGAAGCTTTACCAAGGCAAGAGACTGCAAGATCAACGAAGCAGCCGTTGCAGAAGCTGTCCTCTACAGCGAAGAATTCAAGGAGATCCAGAGCAAGGTTGATGACTCAGAGATGCCCGTGTCGAAGAAGCAGATCTCCGACTCCGCTCCTGCGTTCAAGGCCGCCATCGAGACCAAGCCGGTGGAACTTGTGGTAGGCGATGCCTCAAAGGTCACCGCCATTGGTACAAACCTGGATCCCAAATAGGAAAGCGCGCTCGTCGAGTTCCTCCGTGAGAACAGGGACATCTTTGCCTGGCAACCTGCCGACATGAAAGGTGTACCTAGGGAACTTGCCGAGCACATCTTAAACATTGACCCAAAATTCAAACCAGTGAAACAACCTCTACGACGCTTTGGAGATGATAAGAGACGCGCCATTGGTAAAGAGATAGCTAGATTACTTAAGGCTAGATTTATCCGAGAAGTCCTTCACACGCAATGGGTGGCCAATCATGTACTTGTCCCCAAAAAGGGAACCAATGAATTAAGAATGTGCGTTGATTACACCGGCTTGAACAAAGCATGTCCCAAAGATCCGTTTGCTTTGCCTCGCATTGACCAAGTCATTGACTCGACGGCTGGCTCAGAACTTTTGGTGTTTTCTCGATGCATATTCAGGATACCACCAGATCAAGATGAGGAAGTCGGACCAATTGGACACTTTGTTCACTACCCCTTACGACACGTTTTGCTATGTTACAATGCCCTTTGGGCTGAAAAACGCAGGTGATACTTACCAGCGGACAATGCAACGTTGCCTCCACGACCAAATTGGTCAGAACGTTCACGCCTATGTGGACGATATTGCGGTGATGTCTAAAAAGTCAAATGACTTAATATCCGACTTAAAAGAAACCTTTGATAATCTCTGGAAATACAACATGATGCTCAACCCTAAGAAGTGCGTCTTCGGGGTTCCAGCCGGCAAATTGTTGGGCTTCATCGTTTCCCAACGTGGAATCGAGGTCAATCCGGAGAAAATCAAATCCATCTTAAACATAAACCGTCCAACATGCCTAAAGGACATTCAACGACTAACAGGTTGTGTTGCAGCAGTTAGTCGGTTCGTCAGCCGACTTGGAGAGAAGGCTCTGCCGTTGTACAAGTTGCTGAAGAAGGCGGACAAATTTACGTGGACGGACAAAGCAGATGCAGCATTGAAGCAGCTCAAGGAGATTCTTTCCTCAACACCAATCCTTGTAGCACCCGCGCCTGGTGAGCCCCTGTTAATTTACATGGCGGCAACCAACCGGGTAATCAGCATCATTGTCGTGGTAGAGCGGAAGGAACCAGGCTATGAGCACGGAGTTCAACGACCAGTTTACTATGTAAGCAAGGTCTTGACGGAGTCCAAGCAGCGTTACCCGCACTACCAAAATATAGCTTACGGAGTATTCCTTGCTTCTCGGAAGCTGAGGCATTACTTTCAGGAGCACCCAATCACAGTGCTGAGCAAGACTCCACTGTCCGACATTATGAATAACATCGACGCTACAGGAAGGGTCGCGAAGTGGGGCATTGAACTTGCCGCCTTCGAGATCACCTACAAAAGACGCGACGCTATCAAATCACAAGCCTTGGCGGATTTTGTTGCAGATTGGACGGAGATGCCAGACGCCACTCCGTTGCCAGAACCAGAGTACTGGGTGATGCACTTTGACGGATCAAAGCTGCTCAACAGCTCGTGGGCTGGAGTATTGCTACAGTCACCAACAGAAGACAAGCTACACTATGTTCTGCAGATCCACTTCGAGGCTACAAACAACATGGCGGAGTCTGAAGAACTCATTCACAGACTACGTGTAGCCAAGGATATTGGCATCAAGATCATAGTTTGCTGTGGAGATTCCAACTTGGTTGCCCAGCATGTGGCTGGCACCTAGAATGCGCGGAACCCTATGATGGCGGCATATCGAGACGAAGTGGACGAGATAGCCAAGAGCTTCTTGGGCTACGAAGTCAAGTATGTGCCTAGGGAGCAAAACGAGGCGGCTGATCTGCTGTCTAAGCTTGGATCAGGGCGCAGGCGAATTTCGCCAGGAGTTTTCCTAGAGCATCTGCGCACACCATCCGTGAATGGTGCCTACATCGACAACCCGGATAGAGCTGACTCTTTCGTCAACATGGTGACTAAGGTCCCTCCGGCTTGGACAAAACCGTTCATGGAATATCTCGAACACGGAAATTTGCCCAACGACAAAGTCGAAAGACGGCAAATAGTACGACGAGCAAAGGGTTATACCATAATCAATGGGCAACTCTATAAAAGGAGCACTACTGGTGTATACCTAAAGTGTGTTTCCCAGCTAGAAGGTATGGAAATCCTACGCGAAATCCATCTCGGAGATTGCGGACATCACGCCGCTCCTCGATCGTTGGTTTCGAAAGCCTTCCGGCAAGGATTCTACTGGCTGACCGCGAAGGCGGACGCCGACAAGCTGGTGGAGACATGCATGGGATGCTAGTATTTTGCCCGACAACCACATGTTCCTGCTGAAGAAATGCGAACAATACCAATAACTTGGTCGTTCGTGGTCTGGGGGCTGGACATGGTGGGAACGTTACAAACGGCACCTTGTGGATTTACGCATCTGCTTGTAGCAGTTGACAAATTCACTAAATGGATCGAAGCTAAACCCATTAGAAATCTTGATGGGGCAACTGCCCTAAGGTTCGTCCGGGATCTAGTGGTGAGATTTGGTCTCCCACATAGCATTATCACCGACAACGGCAGCAATTTATCACTAGGAGAAGTGGAGGCATACTTCTGGGAGAAAGGCATCCGACTTAACCTTGCATCTGTGGCACACCCACAATCCAATGGTCAGGTTGAGCAAGCCAATGGATTAATTCTGCAGAGAATCAAGCCACGTCTTGAGGCACAGCTAGATAGAGCAGCTGGAGCCTGGGCGGAGGAATTGACATCTGTGTTGTGGAGTCTACGAACTACACCCAACAGATCTACCGGCTACACCCCTTACTTCATGGTATATGGAGCAGAAGCCATCCTACCCTCCGACATCCTCCACGATGCACCAAGAGTTGTCGCCTATGACGAGGATGACGCTGAAGAATCCAGACGCCTAGATGTGGACCTTCTCGAGGAGGAGCGCGTTTTGGCATGCCAAAGATCCGCCATCTACCAGCAGAAGCTACGCAGCGACCATAGTCGCCATGTTTGGCATCGCTCTTTTAAAGAGGGGGATTTGGTGCTCCGACTTAAGCAGAAGAAGTCACACAAATTATCCCCGCCATGGGAAGGACCATTCATCATAAGCAAGGCGCTGCTCAATGGGTCTTTCTACCTTATTGACAATCGTGAACTTAAGGATAGACCCAACAAGTATCATAAGCGTAAGCGACATGACCCGGATGATGACTACCCGGAGCTTGATTGGCCATGGAACATAGCACAACTACGTCCTTTTTACACTTAGCATTTTTTATCTAATTGTGTACCTCTTATATGATCAATGAAATAAAGCTCTTTGGTTCACTCATATTTCTGAGTCTTTTACCTCCTTTAGTGTTCATTTTTGGATCATGTAAAACCTTTATGCACAAGCTTTGCGTTTGCACTTGTGAAAATTCCGCCCACGGGCGTTAGCTTAAGTTTTCTGGTCTACACGTTCTTTATTGTTTTTATGTGGATTGTGGAGTAGTGACTTTCGACACTTATTTTCGGCGATTTTGTGCTCAGGTTATTGACGGTGCCATTGGGCATCATCACCTAAGTGCATGGTTCCGACAACGAGTCTTCCGACTCACGAAAAGTCAAGCATAAGAACCAAAGTAATGGATAAGCCAACACTTGCTTAAAAAGTATATACATGCTGGAAAATAGTTCTTAAATAGCAGGACATAACAACTATTGTTTTCCGCCTTAAGTTACATCGCCAAGTTTTTTCCGCGCATACACCAAAGGTGAAACAAATATTACATAGTGTTTTTCATTCTTTGGGCGCAGGAGACTTGGAAGCAGCATCGTCCCCAGCCGAAGAATCACCATCGACGTCGGCGCTATGATGAGACTCGGAGGAATCTTGGTTGATGCTATCGATGGTGTTCATGGGCACGAAGACGTCGATGTCCACCAACTCGGCAACTCTGGTGTCATAACCCGCGAGTGATGACAGGATGGCTTCGTGATCAATCTCATTGCCGTCATCGTCAACATCGAGGATACCAGAGGTCACCGTGTCGATGTCGGCACCTTCGTAGTGTGCCTTCACCATTGAAAGCGCCATCCTTGCGCCAGCCGCGCACATAAAGCTTTCCAGCTTGTGATACGCTCGGGGGCTCGGTGCAGAATCTCTGAGGCCTTGATGTATATCTGGAGGGGCTTGGCAATCTCCTTGGCTTGGGTGATGGCGGTGTTGATGAAGTTGCCGGCAAGAACCATGCAGTCCTTGTCCGAAGGAGGCGAGCGGGTTAAACCCATAGGAGCTAAAAATCCCGACAAGGAGCGCATGAGTTCAATAAACTCTAAATATCCAGACTACATAAATACAAGGCGGAGGAAACTTACTGAAGATGCTGGCCTTGGCCTGCCAGATGGTGTCTGCCAAAGATTCCTTCTCTTGTTGGAGGAGCTTAAACGCCTCGCTGTGGCGTTGGTTTTGCTCATCAGCAGCTTGCTTCTGATCTTTTAAGAACGCAAGCTCCTCCTTCAAGCGATTGATTTCCACGGAGGCGGAATCTTGTAGGGCTTTCATGGAATCCTCGTGCATCTTCAGCATCTCTTCCCTCTCCTTCTTAAGGATTCTGTTCTCGCTGTCCAGCTGCTGGATGTGCTTGGACTGCTCGACAATATCCTTGGCCTTGGCGACATGCTCTTCAAGTCGGAAAAAACAAAGTACACGGTGAGTACTCGGATAATGAAGGCACAAAACAAAGACGGAATGCGCAAAAAGAAAACAGATTCTTGTTTTTGATGATCTGTTCCTTCAAGATGGCAGTTTTACCCTTTTCGGCTTCAAGATCTGCACGCATCTTCTGGTACTTGTCGTTGGCCATGCCCCTCCGAGCATTCTCGTTCTGTGGAAAAAAGGAAAAAGTTAAATCGTTGTTTAGTCTGCTTGGAGCACCTAGTCAAAAACTTTCCACCTAGGAGCTCGAGGGCTACAGCGAGAGTTTTTTAACTTAGCAATATGCTTAGCTTTTCTTTAAGCATCTAGTCGGAGCTAATTCAGTTCTCGATTAGAAGCTTGGGGGATACAGTATGAAGTTTTTTTAACTCGGAATCTGCTTAGCTCTTCTTTAAGCATCTAGTCGGGACTAATTCAGTTACTACTAGAGGCTTGGGGGCTACAGTATTGAAAATTATGAACACTGCGTATGCTACTCTTAAAGCATCTAGTCGGAATAGTTTGTTCCACCTAAATGCTTGGGGACTACAGTGAGAGTTTTTCTAACTTAGTCACTCTTAGATCATATAGATGCAAAACCTATGGTTTTCCGTCTACATCCTCGGGGGCTACAGTGGGATACTCATATGAAATGCAATAAGGCAAAGTAAAAACTTACAAGTGCAATAATCTTGAGGTTTGTAGCACTCTCGGCTAGCAGCTTGCCGAAGGAAATGATATTTCCTCGCAAGATATCCGCTTGTCGGAGCAGATCCTCACACTACAACAGGACCCCCCCCCCTTCAGCAAAGCATCGATGCATTGTTGAATGTCAATATAAGCGTTGGTAACGTCTACACCAACGGATTTGGTATGTGTTGCTGTTGGCAGTGTTGCAAGGGTCTATAACAATGCATATACATACGTTGGTAATTGACATGAAGAAGGGTTGTAAGATAGCAACGTATTTTCTTAGAGACTAACAACATTTCACATGCGTTGGTGGTTGCTCTACATGAATGGATTTTGAATGGACAAAATATCATTGCAAAAGCTTAGAAAAGTAGCTAGATATCTCAAACAATTAATGGTAGTTTATATGTTGCCAACAACAAGTATTTGTTAAATGCTAAGAGCGCACATGGGATGCAATACAGTAAATAGAAAGACGTCATCTATTAAACCAACTTTGTATCTTTACAAAGAGTATGATCCAATAAATACAATTTCTTTATATCTAAACATGATATTCTAAAAGAGAGTCTATAACTATCTGGTTGTAACAAAATTCTTGAAACTTTCTCTCAGCATCTGAGCCTTGCATCATTCATTTGTTTGGCAATCTACAAGAATAGAAACAAAATTGAGATAAGTATCATACGATTAGCGAGACCAAAAAAGTGAATAAATAGTGTAATTTAAAATAGATGCAACATAAGGATGAAGGCGATGAGATAATTAATCTTATACATGAATACTTCTCAGAACATGGAAGGAAGTTGATGCTTATCTTCTCTAAAAAATGAGTTCAATAAGAACCGAGAACTCCTTCAGTCAAATAAATTATCTTTTCTTGCAGCAGATACTTGCGTGTCCTCTTCTTTCCATATCCAACTAATCTTCCCAGGCTGCCACACTCAGTGAGGAGAGCTTACTCGCGAGTGCAATGTTACGTGCAGCAAGCAGCTTATTACTGCCATTGACCTTTTGACTAAACCTGTTGTGTTTTGTAGAGTAAATGTTAAATTACTACAACATATAGGATAAAAGATTGAGCTTAGCAACTGCATTTTCATTTGACTACACCTGCTATAGGCTTATAGATCACACAGTAAATGATTTAAAAGAATATGGAAGCTAGAACAGAAGAGGCGTTGTGAGAAATGATCAATCTACAGGAAATGAAAAAAATTACCATTCAAAATTAGCTGAAGTTAAACAAATATTCAGACCTGTCTGCACAC
The DNA here is from genome assembly GCA_916181665.1 of Avena sativa. NCBI lineage: Eukaryota > Viridiplantae > Streptophyta > Magnoliopsida > Poales > Poaceae > Avena > Avena sativa. The sequence continues at coordinate 441,190,686 of OV702282.1, read as the reverse complement.
TTTAGAATGTATTCTAGCACACGTGAGATGCATAGACAGATATATTGGAGACAATTAACAACCTCGGGACCAAAGACATAATTAGCTCGTACAACATACTCTGATTACTTTTTGGAACCTTCTCTTGTACAATCATCTCTATATTTCTCATAGTTGCAGAAAATAAATATTGAAGATTGACCTCTCGTCTGAAATTGCATACGCACAAGACAAATAGGAATTTCAGAACAAGTACGTATAGCTCCATGAAGATTAACTAACATACAGAACTATATAATATGGAACCTATGAAGTTGAAGAATTTTAGATCATAGTCATATCCCTTATTTAGTACAAGAGGGGTTTTATTAAAGAGATGATTAGAAGTCGGCACAGTTTCCTATATCTATTTCTGCAGCCAACTAGTTACTCCGGTGACCAGCCCTAAAAGTTGCATGCGAATGAATCAATAGAAAATCATCGAAGCCAAGTTGAATATTCGGAGCTAATAAATTATAATTTGTTTCACATGTATAACAACAGATTTAAGCTGGACCGTAAGATAATTCTTCCGTTGCATATATGGGAAAGAACACAACCGTGGCTTGCACAAACAAAAATATTAGTGCTAGGCACCTCATAAGCACAATATGACTAATATTTATGGATCATTTGAACAAAAGGAGCTATACATAGTAATCAACCACACACAACTGTCTACTCAAGGAAGCCATGGACACAAGTTACAGTTCGAACAGATCTTGTATATATCGCAGGAGCACCAATTAGGCTATAAAACCTACCATGTTGTAAATTTGGGAGAACAGATCATGTAGTACTGAAATTAGTAAAATAGAGGGATCATGCCGGACCTATTCATCTAATTAAGGGAGAAGCTCTGTAGGGGCGGTGGTTGGAAGTTGGTACTCATGGCAGGGATCTGGGAGTGAGCGTGCTAGAAGTTGAGTGGAGGGAACGACATGAGGCACAACACAGATCCAGCAAGCACATAACCTGAAATAATGAATGAATCACAACAGACATGAGATAGAGTGAGAGAGAAACTCGGATATCTCCAAAAGAAAATAGGATTGCCAGACCTCCAGTGGTATGTAGACAGTGGTGCTCCCGCCGATGGTCGATCATGGAGTAGCGTTTGGCTTGCCGACTCCCCGCTGCACGCATTTGACGACCCCCTGCATCTGAATCCATAACACCAGTGCTGAGAATGAAGCACAATCGGATAAAACCGTAGATGTTGAACTCGACGAAGAGATCAATAGACCATACCACGGTGGAGACGGAACACAGGATTGCGAAGGTGAGTGGCATCGGCGGCCGTGACGTAGCCGGAGGAGAAGATCTGGCAGCAGCGTTTAGTAGTTGGAGGAGAGTATTGGGAATTTGGGATCGAGGGGTAATATCAAGGAAGGGGATTCGGGGGGAGTTATAGATCGTGTCTTATCTCTCTGCACGCATTGGAAGTGGGCCAGTTTTTTTAGGCAGGGAAGTGGGCGAGTTGTTTCATAGACACGCATGGCTAATCCGTTGGAAGATATGCGTAGCCATATGGGCGTTCTTGTTGTGGTGTCAAGACCGCACGTCGGAGATGACGGTACTCCTCCAGGAACCAAAGTTGTGTCACTCGGTGTGAGCACCGGGTAAACTATCTTTGGAAACTCAAAGGGTTTCTGGGAAGTAGGGGCACCGCCTTCGGAAGAGGTACCAGCTCCCCCCACCGCCTTGCCGCTACTGATGGCATCCTTAGCGAGAGCTTCATCCATTTGTAGAGCAGTGCTCTCCTGCGTCGCCTGCTCGCCGACAACAGCGAGTTCGGTACAGGCGCCAGAATCCACTTCCATGGTGGAAGGGCCTAGTTCCTCATGGGCTTGAGAGCTTGTCGGGGCAGATGAAGGCTTGACGACAGGGGTAGCAGGGGCGATGGCGGGGGAGGAGTCGTGATGCGGCATGTCCTTGATATTTCTAAAAGCCCCCAAAGTTTTGGAGGACTTCTTGAGGCTGGTCGTGGCTTTCTTCCTGAAACGTGCAAAATGCATAAGTACAGAAACAAGACAGATAGATAGACAATGTCGGAGAATGAGAGGATTACACTAGGGGGGGGGCGCTTTGGCAAAAATCCCGGTGGCTTTTCTCTTTTCCGCCTCCAGGGCGGCGGTACTCTTTTTGGAGGCTCCACCCTTCGTCTTCTTCTTCTTTTCTTCGTCGGCAGCGTCAGAGGTGGAGCTCTTCCGCTTTCGCGCCAACGGGACATCGTCGCCGGACACGACCGTGACTTCCATCATCTTTGGATCGTAGATTTGGGCAGCCAGGTTGCCCTCGTCTAGATCGCTAAGCTGTTAAGTAAGAAATCACCGTGTTAGATAAGATGGTATTGGCAAGACGGAAAACTGGAGCATATGTCGTACACGGAAATAAATACCTACCTTTGGGCACTTGCTGTCTACGAACATGTCGTAGGTGATGGTGAAGCCACGCTTCTTATCCTTCACCTTGACGATGTCCTTCAGACGGAGCTTGACGGAGTTGCTCGAGAAGTTATCCACGGAGATCCGGAGGCTACCCCTTCGATCACTAGTATACTCGTGCATGAATTTTGCGCGGTGCTGCAGAGGTTGGATTCGCCTGATGAACCAGCACATAGCTAGGTCCAAGCCGGTCAAACCCGTCTCTACGAACCATTCGATCCACCTTATTGCGCGAGAAGCGTCGAGGTCGGAGGGAAGGGAGGCATGGGATTTCCATGTGGAAACTTCAGCGGCGTCTCCATCCGCGAAGTCCGGGTACATTACTTCTCGGCCCGCCAAAGGGATGTCGGGGCCGTAGAAGTACGTCCGCTGCCAGTTTTTGCAGGACTCGTGGCAGACGATGTCGAGGAACCGCCGGCCAGGTCGAATCTTGAAGCTTATGGTGCCATAGTTCCTAAGCTCCTCCTTACTATGTCCGGCTTCATGTTTGACGGTGAAGAAGTACACGAACAAATCTAACCTAGGCCTTATCCCTAGGTAACCCTCGCAAAGTGCCGCGAAGTTGCTAAGCACTAAGATGCTATTGGGGGAGAGGTTGTGGGGTTGGACCTTGTAGTGGTTCAAGACGGAGAGAAAGAAGTGGGAGATGGGCAAGGAAACGCCGCGTACCAGCTGAGCCTTGAGGTACACCTTTTCTCCGGCTTGGGGAGAAGGTGTCACCTCGCCGGCCGGCGCCGCCCGCCAGGCAAACCCCTCCGTCGCGGGGAGGTAGCCTTCGGCGACCATCTCCTGGATGTCGCGGTCGGTGATGTCCGAGCCACGCCAGTCACCCTTGTGCGAGTCTGGTTCTTCTTCCAGTGGCTCTAGCGCCGCCAGATTATGGTCGCTGCCGGTGGTTTCGATCATCGCCGATGCGGGGATGACCAGGCCCTCTGGGGGCACGACGACGGAGCTCGCCGGCTTCGCTGCGGCTTCGCTCGACGCCGCCATCGATGGGGAGGAGCTGCTGCTGGCCATGGAGTGATTGGAAGGATGTGACTGACACAGAGGGAGGCTAGGGTTTTCGAGGTTTCTCGCGGAGAGCTCGAGGAGGCGTGCGGCTGGAGGAAGAAGATGATGACGCAAGAGGAATGAGGTAAAAAGTGGAAAGTGTCCCACGGTTACTATTTATCATACTCTGTGTCAAGATTCGTGCAGCTAATCGGACGGTTGCCGCATAGACGACGTGTTCGTGAACGTGCACGGTAATTTCGCCACGTCTCCAACCGCCGCCGCCAACGGTTCGTATCGCTCGCGCGGGAAAATCGGATATGATTGCGTTCTCTGCATGTGTGAGTTACGAGGCGTCGCTGACCTAAGCCTACGACATCATAGATGACACGGGTAGATGAGCTGTCACATCGAAGATTCCGGCATGGACGGATTTAATCCGACTACGGAAGAGTACGATGGAAGATTCAGCATTTCTCCGGCTTACAGATCGAAGACGGAGAAAACCTTGCAGGGTTCTTTGGGAGGACTACAAGATATTGCTTGACGATTTGCCGACATCCATCTAGACGGAGCATTCCACGTGAAGAGGCAAGACTGCACAAGATCTCGGAGTTCTCCGGGGGCTACTGCCGGGGATATGATATATGGGTATCCTAATAGCATGTCTCTTATCCGACTAACCCGGGTGGCCCATGGTCGGTAGCATGGCCTGTGGCCTGCTGGGCGGCCCAGTTAGGTGGATTCAGAAGGGAGGCCCATGCCGGATAAAGGAAGGATACGGTGGAGTCACCAGCGTACCCGGAGCCTTGGAGTGCAAGATACACAAGACTAGTAATAGACGGTGTAGGACTCTGTAACCTGTCTGGCTAGGACTTTTCCCTGTAACCCTAGGTCCTGGCGACTATATAAGTCGGGCCTATGGGAGCCTTTAGGGCATCGATTCATACAACCTCGCACAACGAACCTATCTCTGTAACTCGGCGTATTGCCCTTATAGTGATTTATAGCAGGAGTAGGATTCCGCCACCGTTGTGGGATATGAACCTGGGTAAGCTGTGTTACCTCGTACCCGTCAACCGTCCGCCTTACCCCACGTCTCTAAACACGCACTGTGAGGACCCCTCCATGGCGTACTCGTCGGCAATACCACGACACATACACCGCGCCTCCATGGCCATATTGCCTCTTCAAGGAATAAAGCTTCTTGAAGAGGCCAAAGTGTGGCTCAATTCCGAGCCAACACTTGCACAGCGTGATGAAGCACGCGATGTGCAAAAGAGAATTGGGCGACAACTGGTGAATTTGAAGCCCATAAAGAAAAAGGATCCCACAAAGAAATTCATGGGCAGGAAGCGAAAGGCCCCGGATAAGGCATAGAACATTACCCGAAAACCTTTCGGTGGATCTGGGATTACATCCGACTTTGGAAGCTTGGTGTCGCCCTTCTCCTGTGGAATCATATGTGCCTCACGCATGCGGCACAGATCCACCTCCCTCGTCATCGACCGCCGCCAGCCACCATTGTTGACACGACCGGCGGTGGTGGTCTTCTTGGCGGCACCATAGGTGCTCGTCCTAGCGGCGGTGGAAAACTTCCTCGGCTTTCCCATCTTGCTAGAATGACGCGATGAGCGGTGTGCACGAATAAAGGAAGAGGGGAAGGTGCGAAGTATGTCTAGTGCAGAAGAAAGCGCGAGCTTTGGAAATGGCGCAGGAAAAATTGGCAAAGGCAGTGCGAAGACAACAAATGGCAAAGTAGAGAATTATCGTAGCCCCTGGAGATATAAAAGGCATGAAGACGACGATGTTGAACCGTTGATTTGCTAAACCTAACACTTGTTAGTCATCACATTGTACACGTGGTGGGCACCGCCCTGAACCCTCGCGAGCCCGCCATCCACTACGCATGGAAATCGAGGCGACGTAGTAACTTTCGCATAAATTATGCATGACTAGTCAAATCCCAGTCAGAAAGTGGGACCCACGCTTGTATAGTCCCATCGTCTCCACTGCCGCAAACGATTGAGTTCACCAGGCGTCAGCAACTTGCAAAAGCAAAGGCCAACAACGCTCCTAATCTTTCGAATCAAGTCAAAAGTACTTACTCGAGTCTGTGACTCAACCAATTACTCGGGGTCTACTCCTATCAGGAGCGCTGGTCACGCACTTGAAAATTTGGTAAAGTCCCTGGGACATTCGAAGAAATTCACAAGCTTCGAGTCCTCCTTCGAGTCTGTGACTCCATTACGGACTCGGCGGTACTCCCATGGTTGGGAATATGCCCTAGAGGCAATCATGTATAATGATATTTCCCATTGTATACATAAATTTATTAAGTTGTCCTTGTATAAACATCTGATGTGTATCATTGAATATGTGATTCGGTTGTGGAATTATACATTCATGTTGTTTGTACTAAATATCCTTGGTCATTGAGGTTGTGTTGGACACACAAATTAGACCAATGTGAAAGTTGGCTTGATGACTCGGTTCCACTTGTCATGGGCATGGTGATTCGGCTAAAGATTTTAGCGAGTCGGATTGACCCATATTGAGGTACAACAAACAAGTTGTCATTTGTATATCTCAATCAATGTAATCCTTAGACCTGAGGTTGTTGCATAGTCCGAGTTGAGGATCACCGACTTAGGTTCTGTCAAACGTTGATCCGTAACTGGGCAGTCATAAAGGCAGAGTTCGGGTCGACTGAAAATCAAGCTACGTGATGTGAATAACCAAGACAAGATTTTGCCCCTCCACTTGGAGAGATATTCTCTGGGCCCTCTCAGATGATATGATTCGGAAAGCATGGTCATGCATGAATCGGTTAAGTGTCAAACGAAGCGATCGACTAAGAGTTATTCAGGTGAATCACTTATCTCGGATTGAGAAGAGAGTTGGACTATTTAAGGGATGACAAATGTTCGCCTATAGTCTGACAAGGTATATCGTGAGGCAAAAGGGACTCAGACGTAAGTCGCATTGGAAAGGCAAGTCATCATGACTCTTTGGTACTTGGGAGTCGGCACGTTCTGTTAGGAGCTGCTACCGACTGATCGATTGAGAGTCGGGCTCTAATCGTGTCCAAGTTTCCAAGAGCCTGCGGGGTCACACACTTAAGAGCGGGAGCAAGTTCGGATTGGATCTAGACCGGAAATCTGGTTGGGTTGGACCCAATCCGGATTAGGACTGAGTCAGTGAGTCGGACTCGTGGTGACTAATGTTATATGGGCTTTAGTGAATGGGCCACGAAAGTGGAGCCCACGTTCACTCCCTATATATAGTGGAGCATAGTAACCCAGAAGGGTTAATCGTTGATCGATTAGGTCATTCCATGTGTTGGAAACCCTAGCTCCACAGTAGTCCTGCCGTCGTAACGAACCTAGCAGTTTGTCGCCGGTGCTCCTCCTTGTACGTGTGGATACCAGCAGAGGTGTTGTACGATCAGCACCAGGACGGTCGGATCGCAAAGGACTGCACTGCATCAACTGACACACTACATCAGTAATCTGCAACTGCGCATCTAGTGGTAAACCTCGTGGCCTTCTACCTCAGCTAGATCTTGGGATCACCATGTTAGAGGGAAAATTTTGTTTTATCTCTATGTGGCCCAACAGTGCTATCAGAGCAATAGCTTCTAGTTTTAGGCTCGAGATCTCACATATGTGATATGCAGTTGGCTGTAGATGAGATCTATGTGATGTTTGGTGGTCGATCTTTGAGATAGATCGGTTTTGTACGAGGTTGATTGGATCAACTATACTCGGGGAATGGTAGATCTGATTTCCGTGATCATACTGCTTAGGTCGTGGAACGACATACCCCTACCGGTCGGCTTCCGCCATCGGGGTAGACTGTGACACACAAATCCAGAAGTGGTGATCGAAGATCAAAGAGTTTGATCGAATCGGAATAATGGCTGGCTTCGCCCTGTTGTAGCGCGACATGGAGTAAGACGGCAAGTGACAAGAGTTGGCACGAGTCGGATTACAGGCTTTGTGGAGATGGACATCGCCATGAAGGGAGCCATACCATTTAACATTATAATTGCTTTATTTTGTGTTATTGTTATGTCTCTGTTTTACCTCTATTAGATAGTTGGTAAAATTTAATCCCTCAAAGAAGGTCTAGTCAGTTTTCCATCCAGTGTTTGCACCATCACAAGTCGGACATATTTGGTAGTGGGCTCATAAAATTGAGGTGCTGCCAATTCTTTCCGACTAGGTGGGTTCGAGTCGAACTCTTACTGTGGAAACACTCGGTAAGCTAGACGGGTCTATCACAACGGTTGTGGGGCTCGAGGAAAAGTCGGATGGGAGCCGGGGCATGTGATGCCGCCCGTCCAATAGGAGTCGTATGAGATGTGATTGACAAGGAGTTGTCTACCTAGATCACTTGGCGGCTAGCGGTGATACTAAAGCTCACTAGATTACTTGCTTATTTAGGATCTTGAATCACTAAGTAACCATCAGAGGGGTGTTGGTTCTAGTGGGAGCATAAAATATTAAAGAGTTTAATATGCTTGCTCTTTTATGAATACATGTCTTAAGTGTTTTTTGCATATTTCTGTTGTAGATCATGGCACCAAGTAGTAGTCACTCTCAGATATCCGGTTTTGCGTTGAGAACCATTCTTGAGAAAGATAAACTGAACAACACTAATTTTACCAACTGGTATCGAAATCTGAGAATTGTTCTCAAACAAGAAAAGAAGGACCATGTCCTAGACAACCCACTTCCAGATGAGCCGAATGAGAATGCGACTGTCGCTGCCACCAATGCCTACCGTCGGGCTAAGGATGAGTCCACTGATATTAGCTGTCTTATGCTTGCTCACATGGAACCGGACTTGCAAAAGCAGTTCGAGAATGTTGAGGCCTACGATATGATCGAAAGCCTCAAAAGTATGTTCTAGGCTCAGGCGAAGACTCACTACTAGGAAAATGGCTATAGGTAATCAGCACATCCGTGGCTCACATGGTTTAAGTGCCCCACGGCTAAAACAGGCGTGGCTCACCTGTGGGCAGTGCCCTACTAGTAACTAGAACAACTGTGGCGCACATGGTCATAGTGCACCACAGATATGTGTGGGCCAGGGCCCTACTGGCCGCATGCCGCATACCCGTAGCGCACATGGGGGAGGTGCGCTACGGTTGTTAGGGATAGCCGTAGCGCACATGTGGCAAGTGCTCTACGCCTATGTGAAGCCCCATCTGCTCCTTAAATGGGCAGAAACATCTGTGGAGCACTCTCGCATGTGCGCCATGGATGTGATTTTTCCCTGCGGCGCACTAGGGCCATGTGCGCCACGGATGTGTCGACCATGCATGTGCACAACATGTGATCATGTGATCATCCACCACCCCACACTTCACTTTCCCCTTCTTCTTCCTCCTTAGATCTAGTCGGGATCCTTCTCCTTCCCACCTCAATTTCTCCACTCATTCACCATTTTTAGCATGTGGAACTTTCCTTGGATGTTACATACGTAATAGAGGAAGCTCTTCGGTCTCTCATCTCCTTCTCCGATCTCGCACGCACCTCTCCTTTCCATCTTCTCGCGATCTCGGTCTCTCATCTCGGTAAGTTGTCCATGTAAGGATGTGTTCATGTGTATATGGATGATATGCTCATATGTATGTAGATGATTGATGCTCATGATGTGTATGGAGAGGATCGATCGTCATGTGTGTGTATATATATGGAGAGTATCGATTCTCATATGCATGCATGTGTGTATGGAGAGGATAATGATATGTTCATGTGTGTATGGATCGGTCTCTCTCTCTTGTGTTTGTGTGTGAACAAGTTGCCATTTGTTATGCCAAAATGTTGATTCATTTCCATTTTGGCAAGACTTTGGCATTTCGCAGAGGTCCTAATTTTAGGATAGGTCATGCCAAAATTTTCTATCGACCATTGCATGCATGCATTCATTATGTGATTCTAATAGACTTCTAATTTTACCGTGTACACCGTGCAGGCAAAAATGGTGCTCATAATGAGCGAAGGCATTGTGGCTAGATTTTTGAAATCTGCGACGGCCGACATGATACGAAATAACAAGACGGAGATATGATGTCCGTGCAGAAGATGCAAACTCAACTGGGTGATCGACCCAGATTCCGGGAATCTGCAGGAGCACCTGATCCGCCATCGTTTCATGGATGGATACACTCGTTGGATAAGCGATGACGAAGACGATGGAGACGGTGAAGGTGGGCAACATGACGATGATCACTACGGCGAGAACGGGCGAGATGATGAAGAGTCTCCTGGAGATGGTGAAGGTGCAGAAGAAGACCGAGATGATGATGATCTAGATGCCAGAGGAGAAGACAACGATGGAACAACGTCAGGCTGGGTGCAGGACCCTTATGTGCAAGAGCTGCTTCTCAAGAAGACGAGTAACGCCAGGGCTGTCGCTAGTGATAACGCCAAGCTTGCGCAACTTGAGAAAGACGCGGTTACTCCATTGTATGAAGGATGCAGGCCCGATGATACCCGGTTGAATGTAACGCTCAAGGCTATGGAGATGAATGCAAAACACAAATTGAGCGATGCAAGCTTCGACGATATGATGGCATTCTGGCACGATCATCTCTCGGAGGGGAACACGTGTCCAACTAGTATCGAGGACGCCAAGAAAATCATATGTCCTCTCGATCTACTGCACGTTAGATATCACGTATGCATCAACGATTGCATCATTTATCTCGGCGAGGACACGGAGAAAACCACATGTCCGGTGTGCGGCGTGAGTCGATACAAGAAAGGGAAGAAAGCACCTCGAAAAGTGGCATGGTACTTTCCTATCACTCCTCGTCTGCAGCGCTATTTCGTGGACCCTAAGGAAGCAAAACTCATGCGATGGCATGCGGAAAGGAAGAAGCCAGGAGATGACGATGACCCCGAAAAGGATGAGCTGCTGACGCACCCTTCAGATGCTAGCCAGTGGAAAGCATTAGGCCTCGAATTCCCAGAATTCGGTGGAGATTCGAGGAACATCAGGCTTGGTGCGAGCACCGATGGACTCAATCCATTCGGTAGCCAGAGCAGCACGCACAGCACTTGGCCCATGTTTGTATGGATGTACAACCTCCCTCCATGGTTGTGCATGAAGAAGAAGTACATACAAATGAGTATGCTAATTCAAGGGCCGAAACAACCTGGTACCGATATCAATCTGTATCTCGGGCTATTGAAAGAGGAGCTAGCCACGTTATGGGAATCTGGAGCCAATATTTACGACGCCGTCGCACAAGATTATTTCACTATGAGAGCCACGTTGGTCACTACGGTGCAAGACTATCCAGGTTGCGGGTATATCTCGGGGCAGGTTATCCAAGGATTCTGCGCATGCATTAGGTGCATGGATAACACAAGCTATCTCCAACTAGAGAAAGATCCAGGGTCTTCGAAAACCGTGTTCATGGCGCACCGGAGGTGGCTCGGCAAGAATGATCCATGGAGAAAACGTGGAGACCTATTCGATGGCAAATCCGAGACCCGAGGAATCCTAGAGCGTAGGAGCAGCGAAGAAGTGGAAGAGTTGCTGAAAAACTAGAAAGATTGTCCTAAGCCTGGAAAGAAGTGAAAGAGGCACCAAGACAAGCCGCTGATGAAGGTATGGAAAACAAGGTCTGTTTTCTGGGAGTTGCCATACTGGAAGTTTCTCCGCACGCCTCATAGCCTCGACATCATGCATATCACGAAAAACGTGTGCGAGAGTCTGTTCGCCACCATAATCAACATGCCAGATAGGACGAAAGATGGTCCGAAAGCAAGGCACGACCTGATATTCATGGGTATCCGGAAGGAGCTTCACGGAGTACGCACTACTCCTGATGATCAGGAAGATGACGATGATCATGAGTCGGAGACGACACAAGGTCGTCGGAAGGATAAAAAGTTCAAGAAGAACGAATATTATTGCCCTCCTTCATGTTTCACTCTAAGCAAGGATGAGATCAAACAGTTTTTCAAGTGCCTTCTAGGAGTCAAATTTCCTTACAGCTACGCGGGCAAGATAATTAGATACCTAGACGAGGCGAAGCAGAGGTTCAGTGGCATGAAGTCTCACGACTGTGCCATGCTAATGACGCAGGTACTTCCGGTTGCGCTAAGAGGGATAATGGACGAGCACGTCCGTGAAATGTTATTTGGCCTCTGCAAGTTTTTCTACGTCATCTCTAGGAAGTCAATTGGCGTGAATCAGCTCGGGAGGCTACAGGAGGAGATCATGGTGATACTATGCGAGCTTGAGGTCTACTTCCCGCCCTCATTCTTCGACATTATGGTGCATCTGCTGGTCCATCTCGTTGAGGACATCGTACAACTCGGGCCGATGTTCCTCCGCAGCATGATGGTGTTCGAAAGGATGAACAGACACATCAAAGGATACGTTCGCAATAGGTCCCGTCCAGATGGAAGCATAGCCAAGGGCTTTCTGGCCAAAGATTGCATCTCTTTCTGCACGAATTATCTAGACATCGATAACCCTGTCAGTCTTCCCGTCAACAGGCACCTTAGCAAGCTCGACGGATCAGGTCACCGAGAGGGTCGTCGCATACTGCATGTAGACTTCGATTTTCGATGTGCAGACTTTGATCGAGCAAACCTCGTCGCGCTATAGCATTTAGAACTGGTCGATCCTTGGGTACAGAAGCACAAAAGGTTAATCGAGAAGAAGTACAGTGACCGGGGCATACAGAGGACGCAGGGAGAAATAATCAAAGAGCACAACTCAGATTTCACGCGTTGGTCTAGGCAGACGCTCCTTGATAATCCCCCGCGATCGCATTCTTCTGACACAGAAAAGATCATATTCACCTTATCGCAGGGACCGATGCAAAACCTGGTGACCTATCAGGCGTATGATATCAACGGCTACACATTCTACACGGAGGAAAAGGAAAACAAGTGTGATTATCAGAACTCAGGCTAACGTCAGAATTCTACACCGATGACAACGTGAAGGGAATATTCTACGGAAGAATCGAGGAGATCTGGGAGCTCGACTACTGTGGAGAAAGGTGCCGATGTTCCGTGTCAGATGGGCAAAGAGCGTTGAAAGAGAAGACCGGTATTTCACAACCATGGTTATACCCGAAGCAGCCAAATCCAAGGCCGCTGGTGCGAACGTGACCGCGAAAAATGAACCGTGGGTCCTGGCTACCAAAGTGGACCAATGTTTTTTCATTACCGACCCGACAAAGCCTAGTCGTGTTGTTGTGAGGAGAGGAAAAAGAAACATCATCGGAATGGATGGAGTCGCCAACGAGCAAGACTTTGACCAGTACGGCGATCCAAAGATTGAAGATGACGACGACTACGATGCAACAACATACATCACAAGAACAAAAAGGACAACCCTACCCAAAAAAGGTAGCCCATTCGAAAGAAGAAACATTAAAGTGCCGGGGCTAAATTATTCAACCGCGACAAAGAAGGAAAAAAATTGTAAAACACTAGCTCAAAAAAAATTGTAAAACGCGTGGTCGAAAAAGATTGTAATATTCATGGACAAATTATTATAAAATTTAGTTATACTTTGAATCATATGTGTACCACTTTTATGACATATATTATCACTTTTGGGCATTTTTGGAATATTTAAAAGTATTTTAAAAACAAAACAAAACTTCTATGGCATATATCACCACTTTTGGGCAGTTTTTGGAACATTTAAAAGTATTTTTGAAATAAAATTAAAAAGGGTGGGCACCAGGATTTGAACCTGGGTGCTCATAGATTGAGAACAGAGCAAAGGGTAGAACCAATGGGATAGGCTAGTGTAGTTGTTAGACAGTGGAGCTACAGCCATATTATACAGTCGATAAAAGCCGATAGGCGTAGCGCACTATGCCCAAGTGCGCTACAGATATCCGTAGCGCACTATGCCCAAGTGCACTACGCCTATCTGGGCACGGCTGGTCAACCGCGCCACGTCCGCCTCTCATGCCATCTCAGACACCATCTCAATCAAGACCGAGCCCGAGCCCTGTGCCGCCGCGCTCTCGATCCGTCGCTGCCTCTCGATCCGCCGCCGCCGCTCGAGGAGGAGGCCGTGGAGCAGGAGGAGGTCAGCGCGCTTAGCTCGATCCGAGGAGGAGGAGGCTTGTGTGAGTCCGAGGAGGAGCAGTCTGTGGAGGAGCCCTCATCCGCCCGCCAGCCATCGTCGTCCACCCGCCCGCCCGCCATCATCGTCTGCCCGCCATCGTCATCCTTATCGCAGAGGTGAGCATCGCCCCTCCCCTCTCTCCCTCTCTCTCCCTCTCTCCCCTCTCTTTGCAGGCCTTGGTTAGGGTTCAGATTAGAGGTTAGGGTTCAGATTAGGGTTGGGCAGTGGGAGTCTTTGCAGTGCAGGCCAAGTGAACGATTGACTCCACCACAGGGCACTCATCACAGCCTGCATCTTGCAACCCATGATTTCTTCACCAAGTCATCCAGCTGAGGTGTATGTTGATGGAACATATGGCTTCACCTTCGAACAGACTGTCAATCCGGTTCTCAACTTCTAACAGTTGCACCTTTGCCTCAATTGTGATGCAGCATTGTTGCTTTGGTGGCATGTCTCTTCTACCTGCAGCATGATCCACCACAAATGGATATGAGTATTAATAGACACTTCACTTCTTCTAATGCACCCTTTGATCATTCAGAACATAAGCAACTTGTGAATCATAAACGTGACTGGAATGGGTTCTAGCTTGCACAATTCCAGATATTAGAATGTAAAAATGTTGCATGTTTCTGTAAGAAATCTACGGTTTCATCCTTCAGTAGCATATGTACAGGTGCTAAATTACATGAGAAACTTGAAAAATAAGGCACAACAAACTGACAGACAGAAGAATCTCTATCTCTGGAGATCCCATCTACTCACATGGCCACCATAGCCTTAGACAAGTTGATTCCCTTGTCTATCTTAGTTTAAAGCTGCGCGCGTTGCTAAATGTTAATAAATGCAACTTTGACATGTTCCAAACAAAGGCAAACTATGGTCTGCACAACTACTTGACAGTACAGGAAGACAAGTTGCTACTTGGAACTACCTATCTGTCATGTTTCAATTATGTCCGGCAAAATGGACTGCACGAGTGCGCAGAGTTGTTTTCTGCTATAAGGTTGTGAATCATCTTGGTGAAGAGCACAGGGTAGGCAAATTTTAGTCTTCCCAACAACATCCATTTGTCATGGAAAAATTCAGTAAATTGGCCCGATTGAGTGGTGCATGTAGTTGTGAATCCTACAGTTTGTGCCAATGGCAGCAGGGAACACCAAAAATAGAGTATCTGTAGCATATGGTTCTGAAATTTGCTAAGTTCTGAAATAGAGTATCTTTAGCATATGGATGTCATCATTTGCATGCTGTCATTTGCTAAGTTCTGAAATAGAGTATCTGTAGCAGATGGTTCTGAAATTTGCTAAGTTCTGAAATTTGCTAAGTTCTGAAATAGAGTATCTGTAGCATATGGCTGTCATCATTTGCATGTTGTCATTTGATAAGTTCTGAGATGTCATGTTGTATTTGCTTGCTGTCATCATTTGCATGTTGTCATTTGATATCATCAAGCATTAGTTAAGTTCTGAGATAGTTGTTTGGAAGCTAGCACTTGGTTATGATCAGAAGCACTTGGTTATGGTGTATTCTCATTTTTGTTATTGTTGTAGCACTTGAAATTGTGCTTGTGCTTGTACGAAGCACTTTATTATGTCGTGTATGCATGTTCTTGTATGAAATGAGTCCCGATTTTTGCCGGAATATTGATTAACTTCCGTTTCGGCAGAAATCGGGCTCTCCTAGTTTAACAAAATTAGCAAAGGTCATGCCAGATTTTTCTGTGCATTTAACCAATTATTTGTTTTTTATTAGTGCAAAGATGTGTGACAACGACGAGGCTAGATGTTCTAAGCGCATCAGCACTGAAGGAGAACTCAGACCTCCGAATAAACAATTGACATTCTGAAAGGCGGCCCAGCGGCTAGAAGACGATGAAGAATACCATCCTTCGGAGAGCTAGGATGATGAGATGGAAGACACGGAGGAAGAAGCCGAAGGAATGGCGGGTGATGAAACCACTGATGGCGGCGAGGGCACAGGGAGTGGTAGCAATCCTCCTAAAAAGAAGAAGAAGTCGAAGGAACGGCGCCCGAACACGGTCGACACCGTCAGGGAGGAAATTACCAAAGTGAGCCCAACAGGGGTTCCTTTGGAGCCCGACCTTGTCGTCAGAGGGTACGGTGGGAAAGTGGCGGCGATCACCCGGACAACCATCTCGATCAACACCGAGAATCTCCGGCATAAAGATAATGGCCACTTGCGCACACTCCTCTTCGAGAAGCTGCACGCAAGATACAAGTTCCCCGCTGAGTATCAGAACACAAATTATCATGGGAACGAAGTAAACAAATCTGCCTCACAAAGATGAGCACCGCCCTGGCCAGCTGGAGAACCTGGATAAAGAAGAAGATCTATAAAGAAGGCAAAAGTCTCGAGGAGATCCAGAAGATTGACACGTAGATCACCGAAGATCAGTTCCAAGAGTTTAAGGAGAGGTGTGAATCCGAAAGAGCCCTGGCCAATAGTAATCGGAGAAAGGTGATGCAGGCGATGAATATAGGTCATCACCATCTCGGATCTGGTGGATACAGAACCACGGAGGCCAAATGGAATAAGGAGGACGAAGATTATAGATCTAAGGGGATAGAAAACCCCTTTGCGAAATTCGAACCCGGGCAGATTCGAAACTTCATCAGGGCCCGTTACCATGTGGACCGAAAAACCAAACAACTCACCATGGATCCCGCGGTGAAGGAATTCGAGGAAATTGTGGTAAGTAATCTAATCACCGCGGGTCAACTTGATTGCATTCTAATCGACAAAGTCTAGTTTCTAAACATTAATTATTACTTCTTCTGCAGGAGGAGGAAATTGTTGCTAGTCATGGATCCTAGGGTTCCTCATCCCAGGGGTCGATGGTGGCCACCCGATGGGATAACCCTTTTAACAGGGCAGTGAACCGGGCCAAGAAAATAGAGCCGGTGACGAAGAAGCCGTCGTCGGCTGGCCGTCTGGCCGGCCTCGGGGATAAGAATTGGGTGGATAATTTTGGTCCACCGCCGAGGACGCGTGTGGCGCGGATCCCGCAGATCATCCAAGACAACCTGGCAATCACCCTCACGTCCATCCTGCCTACCTTGGTGGAGTCAATAGCGAACTGGAGTGCGGGTGGTCGAGTAGGGCCATGCCCGATTCCAAGCATGGTCAGCAGCCACTCGAACAACGCGGCACCGACGAATCAGGAGAACTACGTGTTCGTGACTCCGCCCGCTAGCACCGCGGCGCCGCAAGTGTTGGTGACTCCCCCTGCCATCACCGCGGCGCCGGACATGTTGGTGCCCCCCCTGCCATCGTCACGGCGGCACCGGAGCTCCAAGCACCCGGTAGGGAGAATACACCGACGGCCAGCACCGCGCCATCAAGCAGCCCCTCCGTCTCTTGCACGCCCGTCGCCGTATGCGGTGCCTCGACATTAGACGATCTCGACGCCATCACGGTAAACAAATTGCTTTACCGCCTTTCACGCCATCTATTACTCTTATGGCATCTCTGACGACGCCGTATATGTTTTCCGCAGACGGATGTTCCTTGCACTCTTATGCTACGTGAACAACAAGCTGAGGGATGTTGCCAAGGGTACCATCGTTCAACCCTTGCAGCGCACGTTCCACTCAAGGCCGATGCCAGATAGCATGCACAGGGTTAAAATTAGTCGGGTGCTAAGGGGTTGCGATGACCTAGAACCTCCCATTCAACCCCCAGGAGCGGATGAAGAAGACCTGGCAGTCCTCAGAAGTTGCTTCGGCTTATTCTTGCAATGTCCAAAGAGCATGATCCGTTTGGGGACGGCAGGGGCCATCACGCCACAGACAACAGCACCGCCTGTCGTGCCAGCGACAAGCGGTGGAAAGGCCCCCTTGTAGGGTTCGCAGCATAGAAAACAAAAAATTTCCTACGATGGGAACTAAGTACCAAGATCTATCTACTAGATACAAACAACGGGCGGATGTATATCCATAGAGAACATACCCTTGAAGACCGACAAAGCTTAACGAGTTCGACTCGTGGTTGATGTAGACGATCTCTTGCCGATCTCAAGATCGAGAGGAAGTCCTAGTGCCGCAAATCAGCAGCGCATCCGTGCTCGCACACACGTTCGAGGCACCGAGCAACCTCCGCCTGCTCGCTCCAGCGATGCAGCGGAAGCACAACTCTTTCTTGCCGAATAGCCACCGGGAACATGTATCTCGCTAGTCCGAGACCAAGGGGATAAATTCTAGAGGGGGAGAGAGATCCTTCACGAGGAGGTGTAAGTGAGAAGTGAGGAGAGGGGTGCCTTTTATAGGAGGAGGGGGAACCCCAAGGGGGTGGCCGGCGCATGGGGGCTTCCCCCTTGCCCCCCCCCCCTCTTCATGTGGGTGGACACTCCACTCACAAAAATCCATTCAAATCCCTCCACTCAAAATCCCACTCAAACTTGCCATTAAATTTCCACCAAATTTAATGCAAACTCTCATTAAATAAAACTCTTTTATTTTATTCAGAATTTTGTAAATTACTTTAATGACAAACATTCACAAATAACCCCTTGCTAGAATTCTATTTCACATGCATAACCACTTTATGCAATTTCACCCGAAAACCTGTTTCGGTATCTAGTGAAATAAATTCCTGCGCTTGTTCATTCTTTCGGCATGAAACTTTTGCTCCAATTGGATGTCGGTGTCTCTTAAGTGTGTCACCCTATGGTTCGTGAATAATGTGGACATGATCGAGACCCCTCTCGGATCAATAATCAGAAGCGGGATCTGGAGACCATACTGACTCCCACACATTCAACGATGACTTTCTTGTGATCGTCGGAACCTTTTTACGCTAGTATCTTAATCCCTTTGTTTCACGATATATTACATGTCCGAGATTCGATCATCTGTATCTCCATACCTAGTTTGATCTCGTTACTGACATGCACTCTTTTCTCGTTCCCGTGATATAACATTCTAGTGATCAAATCACTTGCTTGCAAGCTAACGAATGTGATATCACCGAGAGGGCCCAGAGTATATATATCCGTCATCGGGATGAACAAATTCCACTCTCGATCCATGGGCCTCAACATAACACTTTATTAGTTCTGAATCCATCTTTATAATCACCCAGTTATGGTGTGACGTTTGATGTTATCAAGAAACTCTTCTGGTGTTAGTGATTGACATGATCTCATGGTCTAAGGATTAGGATCACTTCGTAAGTTGTTATAGCAATATAAACTCAATGACTTTGATCTTAATGCTATACTTTGGATGAATGTTCATCACACCATTACACTAATGGTGTGATCCTGTTATTAACAACATCCAATGTCCATGATCAGGAAACCTTGATCATCTTGTTAATCAACGAGCTAGTTTATGAGAGAGGCATAACTAGGAACTTTCTGTTTGTTTATTAAACACACATTTATTAACATTTCCGTATTAATACAATTATATCATGCAAAATAAACATCTATCATGTACTTGGAATACACATAATAAACACTTTATTATTGCCTCTCAGGGCATATTCCCTTCACCCCTTACCGCCCTCGCCGACACCTCCACGCGGTGGGTCGGATGATCATGTTGATGATATGCACATGGTGCAGGATCCGGCCGAGGAAGACGAAGACTGGAATGATCACTTCTTCAACACTCAGTTTAGCAACGAAGACCTAGCTGGTGGCCCCATAGAGAAACCCACTATCACCAAGCGTCTGTTTGGTTCTTAGGAGATGCCTCCATCTTGCACCTTTACAGAGCCAGCTGATACCACTACTAGGAAAAGGCCCATCAGTGGCGCACCATTTTTATACTTTTGTGGCGCATATGGGATACGCCACTGTTATCTCGCCACTAAATTTTAGTTCTGTGGCGCATCTTGAAATGCGCCACAGAAGTCTGAAAAACTTCTGTGGCGCATATGGCCAAAATGCGCCACAGAAGTCCCGAACCAGATCTCAAACTTCTGTGGCGCATTTGGCCAATATGCGCCACAGAAGTTTTTTTCCAATTTCAAAAAAAAACGCCGGCCAGATCTGGCCGGAGGTGGTGCTCGCCGGTAGTGGGGGTCGCCAATGGAGGAGAGAAGGAGGTCGCTGGTGGATGAGGTGGAGATCGCCGGTGGAGGAGAGGAGGAGGCCACCGGAGGAGGAGGAGGAGAAGGTCGCCAGAGGAGGAGAAGGTCGCCGGAGGAGGAGCTCGTCGGGGTAGAGGAGGAAGGTGGGAGGAGGAGGAGCTCGTCGGGGTAGAGGAGGAGGGAGGTGGGAGGAGGAGAAGGAGGAGGAGGAGGGAGGTGGGAGGAGGAGAAGGAGGAGGAGGAGGGAGGTGGGAGGAGGAGGAGGAGGAGCTCACCGGGGTGGTGGTGGTGGAGGAGGAGGAGGAGGAGGAGAAGCTCATCGGGGTGGAGGAGAAGGAGGAGGAGGAGGAGAAGGTGAGGAGAATGAGAGAAGAAGTGGAGGAGAAGAAGGATGGAGGAGAAGAAGGATGGAGGAGTGGAAGAGTATAAGAGAGGGATAAGGGGGGAGGGATTCAAAATTCGAATCCCTCCCAAAACTTCTGTGGCGCATATGGAAGAAATGCGCCACACAAGTTTTTCCTCCTTTTTTATTTTTTTGCAGGAAAAAACGATCTTTTGGCCATAAATTTTTACTCTTTTCGAATTTTGAAAATCTAAATAATCGCTAAACGACCGTATTTTTCCATCATTTTGGTATATTATACGTATTTTTCCGACATCGTATGCAAAAGTTACGGCCGTTTTACCGTGGCATAAACTTTTTTTGCATAAAAAGTAGAAATGCATGTTTGTTAATTTTCCTACAAACTAGACCATATTACCTATCACTATGTGAAAGGAATTTATTTTTTGAAGTTTTTTTCATTTTCTATTATTTTTTGCAAGGCTAAAAAGGCGATCCTCGGGGGGTAGAATCTGTTTTTCCTACTCCAACTTCTGTGGCGCATGCCTCTATATGCGACACAGAAGATGAACTTCTACGGCGCCACATAAGTTCCAACTTCTGTGGCGCATTTTTCCTATATGGGCCACAGAAGTGTGAAGACTTCTGTGGCGCATTTGATGAAATGCGCCACTGGACAACTTTTGTGGCGCATGGTCAGAACCATGCGCGACAGAAGGTCTGTCTATCTATAGCTAGTTTCCTAGTAGTGTACAACCAACCGGCCCTTTATTCTAAGCCCTGACACACTACATAGGGCGGCCGGTGCTCAGATTGCGGTGCCTGCCCGCTCTCCAAAAGGAAAAAAAAGGGCAGGAAAAGAAAATCTAGCAGCTCGAGCCAGCCGGTGGCGTCAACTGCGAATCCGATCAGGTTTCGGGACGGGCCACCAAGACCCGAGGGTATTATGTGGAGGATTCATGTGGCGGGTGAGCCCATGCTACCTAAGAATTTGCGGAGGCTCGCCAGTTCGGAACTGCAGAGTGTGCATGACAGCGTGCTGGCGATAGAGAGACGCCTTCTGGTGGAGAAAGATCCCTCGCACCCGGTATTCATGGTTAAGGTGCCACAAGGCTTGGGCTTCGTCGACAATGCCCCTGCGGATCTGTTCTTCCTGTGGTTCGACGACATCTTCAATATGTTCCACCTATACCCGTTGCACTATACCATGGTCCGCCTGTTTTCTCTCAGCCTGGCCATGTAGATCATTAGAGATAACACATCGGGCATCGCTATAGTGGACCCCTACTACATGCGTGACGGATGCTTGGGTTCCCCCGCTAAACGATGTATCGTGGGCTTGTACCTAAAAATAATCTTCGTGGCGAACAAGACAAAGGAATACATTCTCGTGCCTTACTTTCCCGAGTAAGTCGTTATTCACTCGCCACCGTCGATTGGCTTTATTAGATTATCATCATTCTTCTTCCAACACATTCCATTTGAATTTTTTGCGCAGAGATGAATACTGCACGCTCATCTCCTTATCGCCGAAGCATTCCCACGCCACGTATTTCGACTCGGGGAGTCTAGAAAAGAAGAAAAACTACGACAAGATCAAGGAAGTTCTGGATGATGCTCTCACTGGTTATGCCTCGACGGAAGGCACCACCTTCGTGCGTACGAAGGTCAAGTTCAGCAAGCACGTCTTCAACCACGTAACGGAGTTCCCCTGCGTGAAGCAGCCGGAAAGCAGTAAGAAGGAAGCCTACTACGCACTCCATCACATGAGGGCGTTCCTACTAGACCAGCAGAATTCTACGCTGCCAGATCATCTCAAATAGTGGGCCGAAGCAAAGGAAAAGATCACTGATTCAGATATTAGACAAGAGATGTATCGCATCCAGCAGCAGTTTGGGGAAATCATCTTTCGTGATGTCATGACTTCGAGGGGATCTTCTACGGAGGAAATATCCTGAATAACCGTGACATAGAAGATCGCCTAGAGATGCAGGGTGACTATAGGAAGTTCATGACGAGACAAGGCGTCCTCCCGTTCCCTAATCCGATCCAGAAGGCTTGATGTTGGCCTAGTTGTAGTTCCAAACTATAGATGACCTTTGTGTGTGTGTGGACAGGTGTACATGCTACTACTTATCTTATTAGGTTTATGAATCATCGCTTACTTCTTTTGCTTATTATTATTATATGTCAATCAATGCTTGGTTTTTTTGCTTACTCTTTGGTCCTTTGCTCACGTTGGTCCTTCTTTTTTCCTTACTTTATTAGTCTTTTTTCAAGAATAATGCCAATGATTGAAATGTCATGGCACACTATATATGTGAATGTGCTACGAAGGGATTGTGAGCCTTGTGATATGCACAAGTCTAGGTCTTGTGCATCCTACTTGGCTCACCGTTCCGTCGTAGCATATTCCTGTGTCCAACGACCTATGTATATATATGAGGCATTCTTTTTGATTTACTTTGGTCTTTTTCAAGAATAATGTCAATGATTGAAATGTCGTGGCACAATATATATGTGAATGTGCTACGACGGGATTGTGAGCCTTGTGATATGCACAAGACCTGGACTTGTGCATATCATAAGGCTCACAATCCCGTTGTAGCACATTCACATATATATTGTGCCACGACATTTCAATCATTGGCATTATTCTCGAAAAAGATCAAAGTAAATCAAAAAGAATTATTGTGTCCAACTTGTGCATATCACAAGGCTCACAATCCCGTCGTAGCACATTCACATATATATTGTGCCACGACATTTCAATCATTGGCATTATCCTACTTGGCTAACTGTTCCGTCGTAGTATATTCCTGTGTCCAACGACCTATGTATATATATATATGAGGCATTCTTTTCGAGTTACTTTGGTATTTTTCGAGAATAATACCGATGATTGAAATGTCGTGGCACACTATATATGTGAATGTGCTACGACGGGATAGTTAGCCTTGTGATATGCACAAGTCCAGGTGTTGTGCATCCTACTTGGCTAACCGTTTCATCATAGCATATTCATGTGTCCAACGACCTAGTTATACATGAGGCATGAGTTACTTTGGTCTTTTTTTAGAATGCCGATGATTGAAATGTCGTGGCACACTATATATGTGAATGTGCTATGATGGGATTGCCCGTCTTGTGCTATGCATAGGTCCAGGTGTTGTGCATCCTACTTGGCGGACAGTTCCATCGTAGCATATTCTTGTGTCGAACATCCTAGTTATATATGAGGCATGTTTTTTGAGTTTGGTCTTTTCGATTTAGGAGTACTTTCTATAAGTGTATCTTCATATGCGACTTTAATTATACATGTTTTTTTCAATCATCGGTTAATTATTATTGTCAACTTGTAGATGACGTGGTACGTCGTGTACAAGGGACGGGTTCCCGGAGTCTACGATGATTGGGAAGACTGCCGGAGACAGGTGCACCGTTTCAGCGGAAATAGCTACAAAGGGTACAACACTATGGCGGAGGCGGAAGCTAGATACACGCGCTATCTAGCGGGAGTTAGGACGAGGAACCGGATGAAGACCTACACCTTCGTCATGGTGATCATGCTTATCATCTTTGGTTGTTTATCCCGCGTTTGTGTCTAGCTAGTTTAGATGTCTAGGCGAGCTTCCGAGCTCTAACTTGTTCGAGACACATGTATTCGCATGTCACTACCTACTTTGTAACTTGATCGAAACAATGTATAACTTATGTATTCATGTATGGGACTTATCTATATGTACTTGTTTCAATCTTGTTTTGCGAATTATGTATTTATATATATAATTGTATATATTATATCTGTGTGTATATCTGCCTGTAATATTGTATATAATTTGTATTGTATATCATCTGGCTCTGAAATTAAAAAAACAAAAAAAACACCTGTGGCGCACATGGCACAGCTTCTATGGCGCACAGTGTCTAAAGCGCACCTGCGTAGGCTAGTGGCGCACTGCCACATGCGCCACAGAAGATAAGTTCCGTAGCGCACCTGGACAACTTTCCGTGGCGCACTGGCATGTGCGCCACGCCTTAGCCGCAGCGCAAGGCTGGTGGCGCACTGCTAGTGCGCCATGGATGGCTTTTCCACGTGTGCCACTAACGAGCGTTTTCCTAGTAGTGACTGAGAGGTATCAAGTCTCTCAGGCTTTGCTGAGTTGCAAGCTTAAGGATGGTGATCCACTGAGTCTGCATGTGATCAAAATGGTTGGTTACGTGCAGTCTCTGGAGAGGCTTGGCTACCCCATTAGCGAAGAGTTCGCTACGGATATAATTCTGAACTCTCTTCCTAGTGCATATGGGCAGTTCATTTCGAACTACCACATGCATGGTATGGATAAGAAGATCACTGAATTGCATGGGATGCTCGAGCAGGCAGAGGCAGATCTCAAGAAGGGCGCCAGTCAAGTGTTGATGGTGCAGAATAAGGCTAAGTTCAAGAAGAGTTCTTGGACTAATAAGAAGGCTAAGTCAGGAGGAAAGCAGGCTCAAGACCCGGTCCCAAGCGCTTCCTTAGGGACTAAGCCATCTCCTTCAGCCGGATCCACTTGCTTCTACTGCAAGGCGGATGGCCACTGGAAGAGGAACTGCAGCAAGTATTTGGTTGATAAAGCCAAGAGTGGAGGTATGACTTCCGACTCGGGTACACTTGTTTGCAATGTTATAGACATATATCTTGCTGATGCACCTAATAGTTCTTGGGTATATGATACCGGATCAGTTATTCACATCTACAACTCGTTGCAGGGACTGGTAAGAACTAGGAGCGTAGAAAGAGGCGAGGTTGATATTCGAGTCAGCAACAAAGCAAGAGTTGCTGTGTTGGAAGTCGGCACGATGCAACTTCATTTACCTTCCGGATTCATTATGGAACTAAATAATTGTTATTATGTTCCAGTGCTCAGTCGAAACATTATTTCTGCTTCGTGTTTGATGAGGCAAGGCTATGAGTCGAATATCAAGAATAATGGTTGTTCTTTATATTTGAATGATATGTTTCACGGCTTTGCACCCGTCCAGGACAGGTTAATTATTTTGAATCTTGATGGTGAGTCGGTTTATAAAATAAATGTTAAAAGGTTGAAACCAAATGATCTGAATATAACTTATATGGCTTGGTCATATAAGTTGGAAATGCATGAAGAAGCTCCATGATGATGGACTCCTAACTTCGTTCGACTTAGAGTCGTTCGAGACATGTGAATCTTGCCTACTCGGCAAAATGACCAAGACACCTTTTGCAAAGAGTTGCGAAAGGGCGTCCGACTTGTTGGGACTAGCACATAGTGATGTATGTGGACTAATGAGCACGACAGCTAGGGGTGGTTATGAGTACTTCATTACCTTCACTGATGATTTGAGTCGGTATGGATATATCTACTTGATGAAACATAAGTCGGAAGCCTTTGAATAGTTCAAAGAATTCCAGAATGAAGCACAGAATCAACTCGGCAAGAAAATAAAGTTTCTTCGGTCGGACCGAGGACGCGAGTACATGAGCCATGAGTTTGATGACCATCTGAAAAGTTGTGGAATAGTTCCTCAACTTACTCCTCCAGGAACGCCACAAAGGAATGGTGTTTCGGAAAGACGGAATCGGACCTTGTTGGACATGGTACGGTCAATGATGAGTCAGACAGATCTACCGTTATAATTTTGGGGTTATTGTCTAGAAACAACGGCGTTCACACTAAACAGAGTACCATCAAAATCGGTAGAGAAGACACCGCATGAGATGTGGACAGGCAAAAAGCCGAGTTTATCTTTTCTTAAGATTTGGGGTTGTGAAGCATTTGTCAAGCGACTTTATTCAGACAAGCTTACGGCCAAGTCGGATAAGTGTATTTTCATGGGGTATCCGAGGGAGACCTTGGGTTACTACTTCTACAACCAAGAAGAGGGCAAAGTGTTTGTCGCTCGGAACGGTGTCTTCCTTGAGAAAGATTTTCTTAGTCAGGGAGTAAGTCGGAGCATGGTGTAGCTCGAAGAAATTCGAGAGGAACCGGCTAGTAGCGAGTAGGCAAAAACCTTGGAGGTTGAGCCGATCGTGGTAGCTGAGCCGGCAACAGCACCTATACTACGAAGATCGGCGAGATTACAATGTGTTCGTGATGTGTTACTATTAGACAGTCATGAGCCGGCAAATTATTCGGAAGCGATGGTGGGATCTGATTCCGAGACATTCCTTGGAGCCATGAGATCCGAGTTAAAGTCCATGGATGAAAATCAAGTTTGGAACTTGGTTGATCTGCTAGACGGTGCAAGACCCGTCGAGTGCAAATGGGTCCTTAAGAAGAAAACTGATATGGATGGAAATGTTTCCATCTATAAAGCACGTCTTCTCGCGAAGGGGTTCCGACAAGTTCAAGGAGTTGATTACGACGAGACTTTCTTACCCGTAGCGATGTTTAAATCAGTTCGGACCATGTTAGCGATAGTAGCCTATTTCGACTTTGAGATATGGCAGATGGATGTCAAAACGGCTTTCCTTAATGGAAATTTAACTGCGGACGTGTATATGATACAGCCCGAGGGTTTTGTCGATCCGGCTAATGCTGACAAGGTATGTAAACTTCAGAAATCCATTTATGGGTTGAAGCAAGCATCTCAGAGTTGGAATATTCGCTTTGATGAGGTAGTCAAATCGTTTGGCTTCATCAAGAGTGATCATGATTCTTGTTTATACAAGAAGTTTAGTGGGAGCAAAGTAAACTTTCTAATCTTATATTTGGATGACATATTACTGATTGGAAATGATGTCCAGATGTTGCAAGAAACCAAGGAATCATTGGAAAGGAGTTTCTCAATGAAAGACTTGGGTGAGGCAACATACATCCTCGGAATCCGGATCTATAGAGATCACTGTTCAAAAATTAGGCCGAATCAGCGATTAATAGGCCGATTAATCGCTACTAGGGACCTGACCGTGTCGATTACCACTAATCCTTTGTGTTAATCATTTAGCCCGATTAATAGGTCAGACACTCCGATTACTAGGTATGTTCCCGATTAACCACTACACTTGGTCAAAAAAGTTGCAAAATTATCAACACATATCGCCCATCCATCCGCTAGCCCGCCCCAATGAAGTAGGTTTTGCGAAGCTCCCGTTCGATCCATTCCTCCAGGAGCTTGATTTCAGCCATCACCAACTAGTTTCTTGTCATTGTTGACCAGTTCCTCGTAGTTGTCGACTAGACCTCAGATACAAGAGCTCGAGCGCCTTGAGGATCTCATCCGGGAGCTTAAGGCTGATGATTCATACGTGTTTTAGGTGCTAATTTTTGTAGGCTGCACCGATTAATAGCCGACCGATTAAATCAGTTAATCATCCGAATTCCGATTAATCGCTACTCCCAAGCCAACCGAGCAGCTAATGATTACCGATTTCCTTAACATTGATAGAGATAGATCAAGACGGCTCATTGGATTGAGTCAAAGTACTTATTTGGACAAAGTGTTGAAGAAGTTCAACATGGAATCGTCTAAGAAGGGGTTCTTACCGATGTCCCATGTTGTAAAACTTAGCAAGACTCAGTGTCCTTCGACAACTGATGAGCGAAGTCGGATGAGTGCGATTCCGTATGCTTCTCAGTCGGATCCATCATGTATACCATGATTTGTACTAGGCCAGATGTTTCATATGCTCTAAGTGTTGTGAGGAGATACCAGGCTGATCCTAGAGAAATCCACTAGACAGCGGCTAAAAATATCCTAAAGTACTTGAGAAGGACTAAGGATATGTTTTTGGTTTATGGTGGTGAAGATGAACTCAGTGTAAAGGGTTACACGGATGCGAGCTATCTTACCGACTCTGATGATTCTCATTCGCAATCCGGATACGTGTTTATTATAAACGGAGGTGCTGTGAGCTGGAAGAGTTCCAAGTAAGAGACTGTGTCTGCATCTACAACAAAGGCTGAGTATATTGCCGCCTCAGAGGCAGCAAAGGAAGCTGTTTGGATGAGGAATTTCCTCATGGATCTTGGTGTGTTTCAGGGCTCATCCAATCCATTAGACGTGTATTGTGACAACAATGGTGCTATTCCACAAGCCAAGGAACCTAGAAAATACCAGAAGAACAAGCACATACTCATGCGGTACCACTTGATTCGCCAGTTCGTGGATCAGGATGATATCAAGTTATGCAAGGTACACACAGATGCAAATATTGCGGATCCGTTGACAAAGCCATTACCACAGCC
The DNA here is from genome assembly GCA_916181665.1 of Avena sativa. NCBI lineage: Eukaryota > Viridiplantae > Streptophyta > Magnoliopsida > Poales > Poaceae > Avena > Avena sativa. The sequence continues at coordinate 441,162,493 of OV702282.1, read as the reverse complement.
GAAGCATGAGGCGCACCTGAGAGCCATGGGCATTAGATGCTTATACATGTGATGTCGGAAGATTGACTCTAGTGCAAGTGGGAGATTGTTGGGAATATGCCCTAGAGGCAATCATGTATGATGATATTTCCCATTGTATTCATAAAGTTATTAAGTTGTCCTTGTATAAACATCTGATGTGTATCATTGAATATGTGATTCGGTTGTGGAACTATACATTCATGTTGTTTGTACTAAATATCCTTGGTCATTGAGGTTGTGCTAGACACACAACTTAGACCAATGTGAAAGTCGGCTTGATGACTCGGTTCCACTTGTCATGGGCATGGTGATGCTATTCCGACTTACACAGATTCAGCTAAAGAGTTTAGCAAGTTGGATTGACCCGTATTGAGGTACAACAAACAAGTTGTCATTTGTATAACTCAATCAACGTAATCCTTAGACCTGAGGTTGTTGCATAGTCCGAGTTGAGGATCACCTACTTAGGTTCTGTCAAACGCTGATTCGTAACTGGGCAGTCATAAAGGCAGAGTTTGGGTCGACTGAGAATCAAGCTGCGTGATGTGAATAACCAAGACGAGATTTTGCCCCTCCACTTGGAGAGATATTCTCTAGGCCCTCTCGGATGATATGATTCGGAAAGCATGGCCATGCGCGACTCGGTTAAGTGTTAACCGAGGCGATCGACTAAGAGTTAGTCGGGTGAATCACTTATCTCGGATCAAGAAGAGAGTTGAACTATTTAAGGGATGAAAAATATTCGCCTATAGTCTGACAAGGTATATTTTGAGGCAAAAGGGACTCAGACGTAAGTCGCATTGGAAAGGCAAGTCGTCATGACTCTTTGGTACTTGGGAGTCGGCACGTTCTGCTAGGAGCTGCTACCGACTGATCGATTGAGAGTCGAACTCTAATCGTGTCTAAGTTGCCAAGATCCTGCGAGGTCACACACTTAAGAGCGGGAGCAAGTTCGGATTGGATCTGGACCGGAAATCTGGTTGGGTTGGACCCAATCCGGATTAGGACTGAGTCAGTGAGTCGGACTCGTGGTGACTAATGTTATATGGGCTTTAGTGAATGGGCCACGAAAGTGGAGCCCACGTTCACTCCCTATATATAGTGGAGCACAGTAACCCAGAAGGGCTAATCGTTGATCGATTAGGTCATTCCATGTGTTGGAAACCCTAGCTCCACAGCAGTCCTGCCGTCGTAACGAACCTAGCAGTTTGTCGCCGGTGCTCCTCCTTGTACGTGTGGATACCAGCAGAGGTGATGTACGATCAGCACCAGGACGATCGGATCGCAAAGAACTGCACTGCATCAACTGACGCTCTACATCAGTAATCTGCAACTGTGCGTCTAGTAGTAAACCTCGTGGCCTTCTACCTCAGCTAGATCTTGGGATCACCACATTAGAGGGAAAATTTTGTTTTATCTCTACGTGGCCTAACACCCATAGTGAGCGGTGGTTGTGCATTTGAAAATATTGGTCATCCGAAGGATTTCCGAATCAATGTACCAGGTGACTGGTGACTATAAGTCTCTGCTCGAGTGTACGACTCGAACAGACACTCGGGTGCTACTCGCATAGGGAGCATCGGTCGCGTACCCTATGAATCAATTAATTGATCCTTCGGATCCTCCATGACTATAGTAAAACATAACTTATGGAATAATAGACAATTTTCCCCAAAATAATGCTAAGAGAGATAATGTCTCCTTAGTCACGCGAAACGCCTCCACGACGATAAATTTTCGGATGTTGTGTCTACGACGCAAAGATAAGACCTACAGATACAATCTGATGGTCTGGCAACGCACCCGGCTACACTCTACTGGTATTATTCTGTGTCAGTAGCCACGATAAAAAATCCCGACGGATGCGTTGGGTATATAACTTAAAACACTGGAATTCGACTCCTGTAAGACCTCTGTGGCCTGAGTCGAATTACACCAGTAATTTTCCGGATTCGTGTCCAGGGACTCGAGTTTGAGTAGATAGCGTTGTTTTGCCCGAAGGCAGTTAACTTACCCCGATCCGTCGGGAGAGTTAGGCACGCGTATCAACTATCCTTATGAACCAGCGTATTAAACCGAAACATTTCGGATGAAAGGCACTCGAAAGACTTAAGGGTTTCCAGTCAAATCTACGATTCAACTGAACACTCGGGGGCTACTGACATGGGTATGCCCTATGGGTACCCGATATTAGCCTGCTACCCCGTCTCGTTCAGCAGAAGCCCATGAAGAAGGCGTACCTCAATCGTGAAGTCCAGGAGGATTTCGGGTGGCCCAAGCCCAGGATGGATTCGAATCCTTGGAGGACACGCTTTCTTTGGATAGAAACTTGAAGGAAAAAACCCTAAAACTGTAACCGACTCGACCTATCCTCAAGACCTGACCTATCTATATAAAGGCCAGGAGGGCACGATGAGAAGGACCTACCTCATAACCTAGCACACACCTCGCTAGATCCAATCTGCGCACTCCTATAACCTTCGGCATCGCCATTAACAAAGAGCAGACAAGCAGAAGTAGGATTTTCCCTCCGGGGGCCTGAACCTGGGTAAACCTCGTGCCCCCGTGTTGTTTGTCTGTTAGCCATTCCGCGATCTCCAGCGTCTCCTCCTTCTCCAAAACCCAAGTCCATAACAATTGGCGTTAACGATTCGAACCCTGGTCACCCGTATAGAGAGGTGATGCGGGACGAGAAGGATGACGACGATGTAGGGTGAGCAACAATGGTGGGCGAGAGATATGTGGGAGAGCAGCGGTGGCGGTCAAGAGATCCGTGCGAGGGAGGAGAAAGGTCTAAAGGAGAGTTACTGCTTCCAGACGGGCCCACCTGTCGATGCGAGATTTTTTTAATGGAGGGGTGATGAACAGAGTGGAAGAAAACAGAATGTCGAGATTATTTTTAAGTAGTAGAGACTAGATAGTATGTTGTTTGGTATGGTTAGTCAAGATGGGATTCACCCCTCTATTCATGAGAGAGATATCTCTGTCCCCTCGAGTTACCGGATTGAGAAATGCATGTACATGCTATTTAAGGTTAAGAGTTAACCTAGTAAGGGATGCCAAATCACATGTCAAGAAAGGTAGGTCAGTTTGTATCTTATCCAAATATCGTGAGGCAAAGGGAATAACATGTGCTTTGTGATATATGATCTTTATGCACGTGTGGGAGTTGGTACGTCTTGCTATAGGCCCCTACAACCTATTTGCCGAGCAGTAGTACGCGTGTCATGTCTATACATACGTGAATCCATAGAATCACACACTTAAGGTGCGGGAAGCCTAATTCGGATTAGATCTGGATTGGACAAGGCTTAGGAGTATTAATGGGCCTCTAATGTAGAAGACCATTAGGAAGACCTATATAAGAGAGGGTGCAGTGTGCTGATTAGGGTTGATCACTACACTCAGCCATCACACTTCTCACACCTCCGTTGCATGCGCGGACTGATGAGTGTATTTTACATCATATTTTACCTTATATTTTTACATGAGTAGTTTAGGGGATTTGATATTTTATCGCGCTCCAATATCTTCCATACTAATTTCACCAAATCCTAGAATTAAAAAGGTTGATAAAAATCAATTAGAGTTGTCATTGTTTAGCACAAATATATTAATTGGAGGCCTTAAAGACCTTCTATACAAATATCCATGCATTTGGGTGGAGAGCCAAGCACAAAAGAAGTGAAATAGATGCTTCATGATACTTAAGGCTGGTCATTGTAGAGGTAACTTCACTAGTAGTAACTAAAGTCCAACTCAGCACTTTTGCTTATGTAGCAATGAGTTAATGAAAAAAGAGATAGATAGAGTAACTAGCTATGTTACTGTGACATCACACATATTAAGACAAAGTGAGTCTACAACCTAATTAATAACCTAATTAATGTGGCATTGCATGTTACCATACTTAATTTATTTTGTACTATCTTTACTATTAAAAGGGAGTTGGTGATTCGTAGGTCATCATCAAACATTTTAACATCAAACATTAGAAGCGCCAGGACCATCTAATTTAGAACTAATGGATAGAGTGAGCCGTCTTAATACTTTCTTAGTTAATTACACTTCACTGCCACCTATAAGTGAACAATGCCCATTTAGAACGTCCAGGTGGAAAAAAAAGGAAACAAGTCCTGCCTCGGCCACCCCTCCCATCTCTCCCCCCTCCCTAGGGGCCCTCCCGCCGCCACTAAGATCCCGAGAACTTCCAAGGAGGTCGTCCTCCTTCAAGAGCGCTTGTAGCCTGACACAGCCGGAGATCGCCGACGACGACCTTTCCCAGCCGGGCGAGGAGGACCAACCGCAGCAGGGGATGGCCCGATTTCCCTTCTCGTCTCTCGTGCACTAGGGTTCCAGCGCACCCCGCCCATGGCCGCCGCCTCGAGGTCGTCACCGATGCGCTCCACGCCCACGTTGGCCCCTCGAGCTCGCCATCCTCGCCAGCAGCATCTCACGCGCAGGTACCAGGCAGTGTACTCGTCGACGACGCTCATGCTGATGGCCATGTTCGTGCAGGAGGCGGTGCTGGCGATGTCGAAGCAACAAACCGCCTCTGAGGCATGGCGGCTCATGGGCACCGTGGGGTTCTCATCAGTCGTCTATTGCGTGCGTGAGATCCATGAAATTTTCTTGGAATCCTCCCGGTGATCAAGATTGCGAGATTTCAGTGGATTAAATTACGATTTTTCAGGGTGAGGTCGTGTCATGGATCGGGTGCCTGATGCGGACTACTTGGAGAAGAGGGATCCCCTGTTTATCATAGCCTTCAGCTCTCTGTCCCTGATGTTCGTCGCCAACCTCTACCTTGGAAGGTCGGCCAGCCATTAATATCTCTATCTGAACTTTTCAGTTGTTGATTCTGCTTTGCTTTTCAATTTGGTTAGCAATTACAGTATGATACGTTCAACTATATTAGTTCGATGGTAAATGGTATATAAGGATGTTTTATATTAGATTGCAGAAGGTAGAAACAAGCTCGATCAGTGTTGATCTTGCAATGTGTTGGGTATAGTGCTTGTGATCATGGGGCTATATCTTATACTGTGAGGCAAGAGAGAGGAAGCAGTAGTTGCTGCTGACACTGCTGCGGCTCCGATGGAGCTGGTGCAGGCAACAGCTGGTCAAGGGGACATAGGAGAGCAGAATGGTAGAATATGAACCTGATCTTTGCATGGATTCATGGACGATGTGTTTCTCTTCGTGCTTGCGGTGTACAGTGTCTTCTGCAATCTCAAGCAGTTAATTCACACTGAATCATCCAATAAATTGTCTATGTTTTCACCAACAAAGTAGAAGTTACAAGCTTTATTTTTTAAACCTCTGTATAATAATGTTATAAATATGGCAACTATTCTGATTGCATGCAGACAGTGGGCAGAAAATTTAGGGAATAGTTTCCACTTTCCACCAAATATCCATATATTATTACGTGTCAAGTACTTTCTTGAAAGGCTAGCATGGTGGATTAGTTTTAGGTTACCCAAGTCAGATCATTTGTACAAGTACAAATGCATTTCTGTTTCAAGATATTCCTTAATTTATTTTATCTTATAGAGTTTCCTGTAATACCATGCTTTATAATAAACTGGTGAGAGGGGTTCGTGCAATATGTGCTCACTTTTCTAACTACAATTCCAATCATTCATTCAATTATCATTTTCGTCTGCTCAAATGAGTTCCTGTTCCGGTTGTACCTCACAATGAAATGTTTCTCTTTTGCTGGGCTTGCCCAAAGAACTGCCAAATCTTTCGCTTCTTCACTGGGTACAATATAAACAATAACCAGTATAAAGAGAGGAATAAGAATGTCTTTCCTCCCAAAGTGACGTTATACTAATGTATCGGCTAATATGCTTGACTGATGTATAGAAGATTAGCCTCATTTACTAAGCAGAGAAAGACTATTCATGCCATGTGACTTTAAAAAGTATGGTTTTGCTAATCCAAAATCACCTGAGATTGGATAACAAATCGTTGTTCACACTAATCTTGCTTCTTTCACTAGAATAGACGGTGTAACAAGTTAATGGGCATATAGTCAGTTCCGAACTATCTGAATTCTAATATAACTTCATGTTGTATCTTAATCTTGCAGGCTCTTTGTAAAAAAAATAGGGTATTGTGAGAGTAAGGTCTGTGTGGCTTGTGAAGGAAGCAGGAATTCTTGGGTGCAATCACGCTTGCAATAAAGATGAAAAGGAGGCAAAGCAGCTTTTGGCAGTGAAGTTTCAGTTGCTGAAAGAATAACGAGGGAACAGAAAACAACACAACACAAGATGGTATGCTTCAGTTCTCAGGACAAACTTTCCTCACTATTTCTTATCTCACTCCTATCAGAGACTTTATACATTTGTAAATAATAAATTCCTTCGCATCCCGTTTGCGCTTTGAGTTGGATGGGTTATATGGTTAGTGTTTGACTATAAAATGTAATTTTGACTTGGCCATTTTAGGTGATTTAAGTGAAAATTGTAGCCCAAAATTGGCTACTTTCATCGCCCACCTGTCCTCTTCTAGACTGATTAATTGCATAACTACACGACATGATAGTTCGTCAGCTTATCAAGTTAGTTCTTGAATATTAAGGTTGGGTATGTAGACTTACTAATGCCGGATGAATTGCTTAATTTGTGTCTTGCTTTTGTTCCAGTTGTCGATGACTTTTTTGGTACTTTGGCTATGCATTAAATGAGAGTTGTTTCCATTGATAGGATATGATCACTAGGTACTAAGAAGTGTGAGAGACATGAAAAAGTAATTTGGTTCTCTTCTAATAATATATATCTTTCATATTCCTATGTAGAGCACCATTTTGTAGTTGGTTTTGATGTTTCACTGCTAAAATATCATTATTGTGTTGGCCAATGAAATAAGATAATGACCGGTCTGAGTGTAAGATTAAATATGTTAGAGTAGACTCACATATCTTTACTATTAAAAGGGAGTTGGTGATCGTAGGTTGTCCTCAAACATCAAACATCGAGAGAATCCTGACCGTTCCATCCTGAGCAACCAATATTCACCGTCCGATCCTATGCTTCCTCCCCTCGTGGAAACCCCCTCGGCCCCTCCCCACCGACCCCCCTCTCTCTCGTGCGCCTCCACCCAATCCCTTCTCCCCCTCCTAAACCAGGAGCGTCGCCGCCTCGCACCCACCTCATCGGCCACCCCAACCTCTCCCACCACCGGTCTGGCCTCCGAAGGTTAGGTGCCCCACATCCCGGCGACCCTAGAGAACCCCACAGACAAGGTACGTGCAGGAGCATACGCGATGCTCGCGCTCACTCATGTGGCTGCCCACGCCACGGCAACCCTAGAACATCCCGACGACCCTAGAACTCCCATGGGCGGCCGCCATGCTTGTGCTCACTCATGTGGCTGCCCACGCCACGGCGAGAATCCGAGGGCAGGGACGAGAAAGCCAAGGTTAGGGAGATGGCGGAGCTCCAGCCGTTGCCCTGGTTGCCGAGGGGGGAGGCAGGGCAATTGCAAGGGCGTTACCAAGGACAACAACTACTTCATCGCCCCGATGCAATTTTTCTCTTCCTCTCTCTTGCGGAGGTGGGAGCGCTAGCGTTCGGGGGCGCCCAACCCACGGTCACCGCCTCCAGGTCGCCATTAATGTGCCCTGCCACCTCCAGTTGGACGCATCCTCTAACAAGGTTGTCGGGCCTCATTTTGGTTTTTTGCGTTGTCAACAGATCTGAATTACTATGATGATTGGAATTGGTACTTAAGTTATTTTGGATAAACTGATTGGCGATGATCAAGCTCTGTGTGTCCTACTTGTGCTTAATTCAGCTGTGTTGCCTATGCCTTCTATATCTAGAATTGTCTGAAATCATTTGAGAACTAGTGGAAAAAGGGCTATCCGTTCGCGACCCCTCAGAGCATTTGTCCCGGTTGCGCCACCAACCGGGACTAATGCTAGCACGCGTCCCGGTTGGAGCGGGCACGGGGCCAGGGGGCATGCGCCCCGGTTGGTAAGGGGGAATACGTCCCGGTTGGAGCCACCAACCGGGACTAAAGGTTTGTCCACAGCCACGTGGCGTGGCACGCACCTTTAGTCCCGGTTGCTGGCTCCAACCGGGACTAAAGACCCCCTGCCCTCTATAAATGCAACGCCCCAGCCCCCTCTGCCTCCACTCTGTTTTTTCGAATGGTGGAAGGTGTGAGGGGGTGTGCTAGTTTTTTCTCATGCATGCATTGAAGGTGTTTGATGAAATGTTTGAGTGAATAATCCCGTTGAATTTCTCATAGAACAAAAATATAGAAGGTGTCCGAGACGCACTTGAGCTTTCTCCTCTTTATTTCCCTTGATCGTGGTTAGCAATCTTATCTTTTCTAGGTCATTGATACAATTCATGTGTTGGTGTGAATTGGTTATTTCACTATTTATGATGTCCTGTTTTTTGATAAACTTACTTATATGATGCAGATGAATGGTCGGGAATGGATGTACGGTGACCGGCGCGTAGCCGGGTATATCAAAGGCGTGGATAAATTTATCGATGTGTCTACGGCAAACAAAGAGAATGGATTTATACGTTGTCAATGTGTTCAGTGTCGGAACAACAAGGAGTACTCTTCCTCGAAAATCATTCGCGGCCACCTGATTAAGAAAGGTTTCATGCCCAACTATAATTGCTGGACCAAGCACGGGGAAAGAGGGGTTATGATGGAAGATGGTGAAGAAGAAGATGATGATAACAACTATCATCATATATTTCCTGAATAAAGTGATACTGCAATGGAAGACAATGGAGAGGAAAGAGGTGAAGAACGGGCATCAGATGAGCCGGCTGATGAACTTGGTAGGGTCATTTCTGATGCAAAGCGAGACTGTGAAACAGAAAATGAGAAGTTGAAGTTAGAGGGCATGTTAGAATATCACAAGAAATTGTTGTACCCAAATTGTGAAGATGGCAGCACAAAGCTCGGTACCACACTGGAATTGTTGCGATGGAAGGCAGAGTGTGGTCTAACTGACTCCTCATTTGAAAAGATGCTGAAAATAATGAAGCCGAAGTTTCCAAAACATAACGAACTTCCCGAGAGTACCTATGAAGCAAAGAAGACTCTCTGTCCTCTGGGATTAGATGTGCGAAAGATACATGCATTAATGACTGCATCCTCTATCGCGGTAAGGAGTATGAGAATTTAGATAAATGCCCGGTATGCAATGCGTTGCGGTATAAGATCAGACGAGATGACCCTGGTGATGTTGAGGGAGAGCCCCTCCGGAAGAGGGTTCCTGCTAAGGTTATGTGGTATGCTCCTATAATACCAAGGTTGAAACGCATGTTCAGAAACAAATAGCATGCCAGGTTGTTGCGATGGCACAAAGAAGGCCGTAAGAAAGAGGGAAGTTGAGACACCCTGCTGATGGGTCACAGTGGAGAAAAATCGAGAGAGACTTCCCAGACTTTGCAGGTGACGCAAGGAACTTATGGTTTGGTCTAAGTACGGATGGCATGAATCCTTTTGGGGAGCAGAGCTGCAGTCACAGCACCTAGCCCGTGACTCTATGTATCTACAACCTGCCTCCTTGGTTGTGCATGAAGCGTAAGTTCATTATGATGCCAGTGCTCATCCAAGGCCCGAAGCAACCGGGCAACGACATTGATGTGTACCTTAGGCCATTAGTTGAAGAACTCTTACAGTTGTGGGGCAAACCAGGTGTACGTGCGTGGGATGAGAACAAACAGGATCCATTTGATCTACGAGGGTTGTTATTCGTAACCATCAATGATTGGCCTGCTCTTAGTAACCTTTTAGGACAGACAAACAAGGGATATAAGGCATGCACCCACTGTTTAGATAAGACCGAAGGTACATATTTGCATAAATGCAAGAAGGTTGTGTACCTGGCGAATCGACGATTTCTTCCGACCAATCATCCCGTAAGAAAGAAAGGCAAGCATTTCAAAGGTGAGGCAGATCACCGAAAGAATCCTGAACTCCCTGCTGGTGATGATGTATTTGGTATGGTCAAGGACATAGAAGTAATCTTTGGAAAGGGCCCCGGCGGTCAATCAGTTCCGAACGACGTCGCTACAGGACACGCACCCATGTGGAAGAAGAAATCTATATTTTGGGAGCTGCCATATTGGAAATTCCTGCGTGTCCGCTCTTCAATCGACGTGATGCACGTGACGAAGAATCTCTGCGTGAACCTGCTAGGATTCCTAGGCGTGTATGGGAAGACAAAAGATACACCTGAAGCACGGGAGGACCAACAAATTATGAAAGACCCAAAGAACATGCATACACATAACAAGACGGATAAAGGGCGTCACTTAAGTCATGCCAGCTATGCTCTTACCAAAGCAGAGAAGGAAATCTTTTTTGAAGTCCTTTACAGTATCAAGGTGCTGTCGGGCTTCTCATCTAATATAAAGGGGATAATAAATATGGCAGAGAAAAAGTTCCAAAACCTGAAGTCTCATGACTGTCACGTGATTATGACGCAGTTGCTTCCGATTGCATTGAGGGGGCTTCTACCGGAAAATGTTCGAGTACCCATTGTGAAGCTGTGTTCATTCCTCAATGCAATATCTCAGAAGGTAATCAATCCAGATATTCTGCCAAGGTTACAGAAGGATGTGGTACAATGTCTTGTTAGTTTTGAATTGGTGTTCCCACCATCCTTCTTCAATATTATGACGCATCTCCTGGTTCATCTAGTGGAAGAGATTGCCATTCTCGGTCCGGTATTTCTGCACAATATGTTCCCCTTTGAGAGGTTCATGGGAGTCTTAAAGAAATATGTTCATAACCGTGCTAGACCAGAAGGAATCATCTCCAAGGGATATGGAACAGAGGAGGTCATTGAGTTTTGTGTTGACTTTATTCCTGACCTTAAGCCGATTGGTGTTTCTGACTCGTGGCATGAGGGAAGACTAAGTGGAAAAGGCACGCTGGGAAAGAAAGCAATGATATGTAGGGACGGGGATTCTTTCACTAAAGCACACTACACAGTTCTACATAATTCCACCTTGGCAGCTCTGTATATGGAGGAACACAAGAATATTGTATGCTCCAAAAACCCGGGGAAGCCTGAATCATGGATTACAGATGAACACATGAAGTCTTTCGGTGGTTGGATGCGGACACATCTCTTGAATGACACCACTGTTGGAGATCAGCTATACTTGTTGGCCGCGTCACCATCTTCTATTGTATTGAATTTCCAAGGGTACGAAATAAATGGGAATACATTCTACACGATCGCCCAAGATAAAAAGAGCACCAACCAAAATATTGGTGTCCGCTTTGATGCAATAGACGAGAATGGACAAAAGGACACATATTATGGTTACATAGAGGAGATATGGGAACTAGACTATGGAGTCTCTTTTAAGGTCCCTTTGTTTCGCTGCAAATGGGTCAACCTGAATGGGGAAGGGGTAAAGATAGACCAGTTGTACGGAATGACAACAGTGGATCTCAACAATCTTGGTTATAGAGATGAACCATTCGTCCTAGCCAATGATGTGTCTCAGGTTTTCTATGTGAAGGACATGTCCTCCAGACCGAAAAAAGAAAAAATATGCAAACGAATACATCATATGATGAGCCAAAGCGTCACATAGTTCTTTCAGGGAAAAGAAACATCATGGGAATCGAGGACAAGACAGACATGTCAGAAGATTATAATAAGTTTGATGAAATTCCGCCCTTCACAGTGAAAACTGACCCAAGCATTCCGTTAAGTAAAGAAGATGCTCCATGGTTACGTCTGAAGCGATCATAAGGAAGGACATATACCAAGAAGTTCATGCTCATATTATGTAACTCTAGTTCATGTCTTTCGCGGTTTGTGGCTTCACCGAAGGATATCTTTCACGGTTTGTGGCCTTTAGTCCCGGTTTTGTAGTCTCAGTTTTTAATATTAATAAATTTCTTGAGTGTTAGTCCCGTTTTGTGGCTGGACCGGGACTATGAAGAAGTTGTCCCGATTCGTACTTACCATTAAGATCTTATCTCCAAACGCATGCAGTCACATATTAGGGAGTGCCTCTATGACCAGTTTCTTGGAGATGCCGGAGGACTGTGATCCGGCGGCATCTCCCTGAAACTGGCCGCAGTGGTGTCCCTGCTCTCGAAAACCATCTTGCAGCTTGTAACTTCTCTAACTAGATCAATACGCCTCAGAGCTAACTAATTTCACATATTAGGGAGTGCCTCTATGACCAGTTTCTCGGAGATGCCGGAGGACTGGGCTCCGTCGGCATCTCCCTGAAACTGGCCGCAGTGGTGTCCCTGCTCTCGAAAACCATCTTGCAGCTTGTAACTTCTCTAACTAGATCAATACGCCTCGGAGCTAACTAATTTCACATATTAGGGAGTGCCTCTATGACCAGTTTCTCGGAGATGCCGGAGGACTGGGCTCCGTCGGCATCTCCCTGAAACTGGCCGCAGTGGTGTCCCTGCTCTCGAAAACCATCTTGGAGATGCCTCAAACTGGCTGGAGGACTGGACTCGCAAGGATGCCTATTATAGTACAAGCATCTCGGCATAGTGTCGACACTTACGAAATAATGTCGACACTCACCCCTATCATTAGTGCTGACTCGTGTTTTGTCCCGGTTGGTATCTCCAACCGGGACTACAGGTTGATCTTTAGTCCCGGTTGGTGACACCATCCGGTACAAGGTACACGCCGCACGACATAATGTCTACATAATGTTGTGCCCATATTATGCATGTGTCCCACGACATAATGTCCCGGTTGGTGACACAAAATGACCTATCATGTTCGAGGTTTCATGGCTTTCGGTCCAAATGACCGATGTTATGTGCTGAATCACGGCATAGTTTGTGATGTTGTGCCGATACTATGCATGTGTGTGGACATTGGTATGGAGAACAATGTTGCAGGAGGAAGTTTTCCTTTTTGTCGCACGGAAAAGCCCTTTTCCATTTTCCGAGCGCAAAAAACGGGTCGTTTTGTGAAGTAACCACCAAAATGCCGTTTCAAAATGCTACCGTCCCATTTTCCTAAAATACTAGACCACCTTACATGGACTATCTCCCAACAGGGACATCTCAAACCATTTCATCCATCCCGGGTAAAAAGGACAAATGTCTGCCGAATCGGTAGGAAGTGGGTTCGGTTTGTACTACAGGTACATGATCTATCGCCCGTGATTTTTTGAAAAAATCATTTTTAGACTCGCAATATGTGGTTTCTTTAGAGATCCAATGCAAGTTCTAATGATGCTCGTCCCCTATCTTCATGCACACCGGTTCGACCATAGTTAGAAATTCAGATAATTCAAAACGGGCATAATAAATTCAAAAAAAACCCGAACAATGCAAATCCTTCGCGTGGTGTCATATTATGTTACATAGTTGAAAGGAAAAATACCAGACTTGGTATATTGATCATGTTTCGAAAAAACCTTCACAAAATGACCTATCATGTTCGAGGTTTCATGGCTTTCGGTCCAAATGACCGATGTTATGTGCTGAATCACGGCATAGTTTGTGATGTTGTGCCCATATTATGCATGTGTGTGGACATTGGTATGGAGAACAATGTTGCAGGAGGAAGTTTTCCTTTTTGTCGCACGGAAAAGCCCTTTTCCATTTTCCGAGCGCAAAAAACGGGTCGTTTTGTGAAGTAACCACCAAAATGCCGTTTCAGAATGCTACCGTCCCATTTTCCTAAAATACTAGACCACCTTACATGGACTATCTCCCAACAGGGACATCTCAAACCTTTTCGTCCATCCCGGGTAAAAAGTACAAATGTCTGCCGAATCGTCAGGAAGTGGGTCCGGTTTGTACTACAGGTACATGATCTATCGCCCGTGATTTTTTGAAAAAATCATTTTTAGACTCGCAATATGTGGTTTCTTTAGAGATCCAATGCAAGTTCTAATGATGCTCGTCCCCTATCTTCATGCACACCGGTTCGACCATAGTTAGAAATTCAGATAATTCAAAACGGGCATAATAAATTCAAAAAAAACCCGAACAATGCAAATCCTTCGCGTGGTGTCATATTATGTTACATAGTTGAAAGGAAAAATACCAGACTTGGTATATTGATCATGTTTCGAAAAAACCTTCACAAAATGACCTATCATGTTCGAGGTTTCATGGCTTTCGGTCCAAATGACCGATGTTATGTGCTGAATCACGGCATAGTTTGTGATGTTGTGCCCATATTATGCATGTGTGTGGACATTGGTATGGAGAACAATGTTGCAGGAGGAAGTTTTCCTTTTTGTCGCACGGAAAAGCCCTTTTCCATTTTCCGAGCGCAAAAAACGGGTCGTTTTGTGAAGTAACACCAAAATGCCGTTTCAGAATGCTACCGTCCCATTTTCCTAAAATACTAGACCACCTTACATGGACTATCTCCCAACAGGGACATCTCAAACCTTTTCGTCCATCCCGGGTAAAAAGTACAAATGTCTGCCGAATCGTCAGGAAGTGGGTCCGGTTTGTACTACAGGTACATGATCTATCGCCCGTGATTTTTTGAAAAAATCATTTTTAGACTCGCAATATGTGGTTTCTTTAGAGATCCAATGCAATTTCTAATGATGCTCGTCCCCTATCTTCATGCACACCGGTTCGACCATAGTTAGAAATTCAGATAATTCAAAACGGGCATAATAAATTCAAAAAAAACCCGAACAATGCAAATCCTTCGTGTGGTGTCATATTATGTTACATAGTTGAAAGGAAAAATACCAGACTTGGTATATTGATCATGTTTCGAAAAAACCTTCACAAAATGACCTATCATGTTCGAGGTTTCATGGCTTTCGGTCCAAATGACCGATGTTATGTGCTGAATCACGGCATAGTTTGTGATGTTGTGCCCATATTATGCATGTGTGTGGACATTGGTATGGAGAACAATGTTGCAGGAGGAAGTTTTCCTTTTTGTCGCACGGAAAAGCCCTTTTCCATTTTCTGAGCGCAAAAAACGGGTCGTTTTGTGAAGTAACCACCAAAATGCCGTTTCAGAATGCTACCGTCCCATTTTCCTAAAATACTAGACCACCTTACATGGACTATCTCCCAACAGGGACATCTCAAACCTTTTCGTCCATCCCGGGTAAAAAGTACAAATGTCTGCCGAATCGTTAGGAAGTGGGTCCGGTTTGTACTACAGGTACATGATCTATCGCCCGTGATTTTTTGAAAAAATCATTTTTAGACTCGCAATATGTGGTTTCTTTAGAGATCCAATGCAAGTTCTAATGATGCTCGTCCCCTATCTTCATGCACACCGGTTCGACCATAGTTAGAAATTCAGATAATTCAAAACGGGCATAATAAATTCAAAAAAAACCCGAACAATGCAAATCCTTCGCGTGGTGTCATGTTATGTTACATAGTTGAAAGGAAAAATACCAGACTTGGTATATTGATCATGTTTCAAAAAAACCTTCACAAAATGACCTATCATGTTCGAGGTTTCATGGCTTTCGGTCCAAATGACCGATGTTATGTGCTGAATCACGGCATAGTTTGTGATGTTGTGCCCATATTATGCATGTGTGTGGACATTGGTATGGAGAACAATGTTGCAGGAGGAAGTTTTCCTTTTTGTCGCACGGAAAAGCCCTTTTCCATTTTCCGAGCGCAAAAAACGGGTCGTTTTGTGAAGTAACCACCAAAATGCCGTTTCAGAATGCTACCGTCCCATTTTCCTAAAATACTAGACCACCTTATATGGACTATCTCCCAACAGGGACATATCAAACCTTTTCGTCCATCCCGGGTAAAAAGTACAAATGTCTGCCGAATCGGTAGGAAGTGGGTCCGGTTTGTACTATAGGTACATGATCTATCGCCCGTGATTTTTTGAAAAAATCATTTTTAGACTCGCAATATGTGGTTTCTTTAGAGATCCAATGCAAGTTATAACGATGCTCGTCCCCTATCTTCATACACACCGGTTCGACCATAGTTAGAAATTCAAATAATTCAAAACGAGCATAATAAATTCAAAAAAAAACCCGAACAATGAAAATCCTTCGCGTGGTGTCATATTATGTTACATAGTTGAAAGGAAAAATACCAGACTTGGTATATTGATCATGTTTCGAAAAAACCTTCACAAAATGACCTATCATGTTCGAGGTTTCATGGCTTTCGGTCCAAATGACCGATGTTATGTGCTGAATCACGGCATAGTTTGTGATGTTGTGCCCATATTATGCATGTGTGTGGACATTGGTATGGAGAACAATGTTGCAGGAGGAAGTTTTCCTTTTTGTCGCACGGAAAAGCCCTTTTCCATTTTCCGAGCGCAAAACACGGGTCGTTTTGTGAAGTAACCACCAAAATGCCGTTTCAGAATGCTACCGTCCCATTTTCCTAAAATACTAGACCACCTTATATGGACTATCTCCCAACAGGGACATCTCAAACCATTTCGTCCATCCCAGGTAAAAAGGACAAATATCTGCCGAATCGGCAGGAAGTGGGTCCGGTTTGTACTACAGGTACATGATCTATCGCCCGTGATTTGTTGAAAAAATCATTTTTAGACTCACAATATGTGGTTTCTTTATATATCCAATGCAAGTTCTAACGATGCTCGTCCCCTATCTTCATGCACACTGGTTCGACCATAGTTTGAAATTCAGATAATTCAAAACGGGCATAATAAATTCAAAAAAAAAACGAACAATGAAAATCCTTCGCGTGGTGTCGTATTATGTTACATAGTTGAAAGGAAAAATACCAGACTTGGTATATTGATCATGTTTCGAAAAAACATTCACAAAATGACCTATCATGTTCGAGGTTTCATGGCTTTCGGTCCAAATGACCGATGTTATGTGCTGAATCACGGCATAGTTTGTGATGTTGTGCCCATATTATGCATGTGTGTGGACATTGGTATGGAGAACAATGTTGCAGGAGGAAGTTTTCCTTTTTGTCGCACGGAAAAGCCCTTTTCCATTTTCCGAGCGCAAAAGACGGGTCGTTTTGTGAAGTAACCACCAAAATGCCGTTTCAAAATGCTACCGTCCCATTTTCCTAAAATACTAGACCACCTTACATGGACTATCTCCCAACAGGGACATCTCAAACCTTTTCGTCCATCCCGGGTAAAAAGGACAAATGTCTGCCGAATCGGCAGGAAGTGGGTCCGGTTTGTACTATAGGTACATGATCTATCGCCCGTGATTTTTTGAAAAAATCATTTTTAGACTCGCAATATGTGGTTTCTTTAGAGATCCAATGCAAGTTATAACGATGCTCGTCCCCTATCTTCATGCACACCGGTTCTACCATAGTTAGAAATTTAGATAATTCAAAACGAGCATAATAAATTCAAAAAAAAACCCGAACAATGAAAATCCTTCGCGTGGTGTCATATTATGTTACATAGTTGAAAGGAAAAATACCAGACTTGGTATATTGATCATCTTTCGCAAAAACCTTCACAAAATGACCTATCATGTTCGAGGTTTCATGGCTTTCGGTCCAAATGACCGATGTTATGTGCTTAATCACGGCATAGTTTGTGATGTTGTGCCCATATTATGCATGTGTGTGGACATTGGTATGGAGAACAATGTTGCAGGAGGAAGTTTTCCTTTTTGTCGCACGGAAAAGCCCTTTTCCATTTTCCGAGCGCAAAAAACGGGTCGTTTTGTGAAGTAACCACCAAAATGCCATTTCAGAATGCTACCGTCCCATTTTCCTAAAATACTAGACTACCTTACAAGGACTATCTCCCAACAGGGACATCTCAAACCTTTTCGTCCATCCCGGGTAAAAAGGACAAATGTCTGCCGAATCGGTAGGAAGTGGGTCCGGTTTGTACTACAGGTACATGATCTATCGCCCGTGATTTTTTGAAAAAATCATTTTTAGACTCGCAATATGTGGTTTCTTTATATATCCAATGCAAGTTCTAACGATGCTCGTCCCCTATCTTCATGCACACCGGTTCGACCATAGTTAGAAATTCAGATAATTCAAAACGGGCATAATAAATTCAAAAAAAACCGAACAATGAAAATCCTTCGCGTGGTGTCATATTATGTTACATAGTTGAAAGGAAAAATACCAGACTTGGTATATTGATCATGTTTCGAAAAAACCTTCACAAAATGACCTATCATGTTCGAGGTTTCATGGCTTTCGGTCCAAATGACCGATGTTATGTGCTGAATCACGGCATAGTTTATGATGTTGTGCCCATATTATGCATTTGTGTGGACATTGGTATGGAGAACAATGTTGCAGGAGGAAGTTTTCCTTTTTGTCGCACGGAAAAGCCCTTTTCCATTTTTCGAGCGCAAAAAACGGGTCGTTTTGTGAAGTAACCACCAAAATGCCGTTTCAAAATGCTACCGTCCCATTTTCCTAAAATACTAGACCACTTTACATGGACTATCTCCCAACAGGGACATCTCAAACCTTTTCGTCCATCCCGGGTAAAAAGGACAAATGTCTGCCGAATCGGTAGGAATGGATCCGGTTTGTACTACAGGTACATGATCTATCGCCCGTGATTTTTTGAAAAAATCGTTTTTAGACTCGCAATATGTGGTTTCTTTAGAGATCCAATGCAAGTTCTAACGATGCTCGTCCCCTATCTTCATGCACACCGGTTCGACCATAGTTAGAAATTCAAATAATTCAAAACGGGCATAATAAATTCAAAAAAAACCCGAACAATGAAAATCCTTTGTGTGGTGTCATATTATGTTACATAGTTGAAAGGAAAATACCAGACTTGATATATTGATCATGTTTCGAAAAAACCTTCACAAAATGACCTATCATGTTCGAGGTTTCATGGCTTTCAGCCAAATGACCGATGTTATGTGCTGAATCACGGCATAGTTTGTGATGTTGTGCCCATATTATGCATGTGTGTGGACATTGGTATGGAGAACAATGTTGCAGGAGGAAGTTTTCCTTTTTTGTCGCACGGAAAAGCCCTTTTCCATTTTCCGAGCGCAAAAAACGGGTCGTTTTGTGAAGTAACCACCAAAATGTCGTTTCAGAATGCTTCCGTCCCATTTTCCTAAAATACTAGACCATCTTACATGGACTATCTCCCAACAGGGACATCTCAAACCTTTTTGTCCATCCCGGGTAAAAAGGACAAATGTCTGCCGAATCGGTAGGAAGTGGGTCCGGTTTGTACTACAGGTACATGATCTATCGCCCGTGATTTTTTGAAAAAATCATTTTTAGACTCGCAATATGTGGTTTCTTTAGAGATCCAATGCAATTTCTAACGATGCTCGTCCCGTATCTTCATGCACACCGGTTCGACCATAGTTAGAAATTCAGATAATTCAAAACGGGCATAATAAATTCAAAAAAAAACCGAACAATGAAAATCCTTCGCGTGGTGTCATATTATGTTACATAGTTGAAAGGAAAAATACCAGACTTGGTATATTGATCATCTTTCGAAAAAACCTTCACAAAATGACCTATCATGTTCGAGGTTTCATGGCTTTCGGTCCAAATGACCGATGTTATGTGCTGAATCACGGCATAGTTTGTGATGTTGTGCCCATATTAAGCATGTGTGTGGACATTGGTATGGAGAACAATGTTGCAGGAGGAAGTTTTCCTTTTTGTCGCACGGAAAAGCCATTTTCCATTTTCCGAGCGTAAAAAACGGGTCGTTTTGTGAAGTAACCACCAAAATTCCGTTTCAGAATGCTACCGTCCCATTTTCCTAAAATACTAGACCACCTTACATGGACTATCTCCCAACAGGGACATCTCAAACCTTTTCGTCCATCCCGGGTAAAAAGGACAAATGTTTGCCGAATCGGCAGGAAGTGGGTCCGGTTTGTACTACAGGTACATGATCTATCGCCCGTGATTTTTTGAAAAAATCGTTTTTAGACTCGCAATATGTGGTTTCTTTAGAGATCCAATGCAAGTTCTAACGATGCTCGTCCCCTATCTTCATGCACACCGTTTCGACCATAGTTAGAAATTCAGATAATTCAAAACGGGCATAATAAATTCAAAAAAACCCGAACAATGAAAATCCTTCGCGTGGTGTCATATTATGTTACATAGTTGAAAGTAAAAATACCAGACTTGGTATATTGATCATGTTTCGAAAAAACCTTCACAAAATGACCTATCATGTTCGAGGTTTCATGGCTTTCGGTCCAAATGACCGATGTTATGTGCTGAATCACGGCATAGTTTGTGATGTTGTGCCCATATTATGCATGTGTGTGGACATTGGTATGGAGAACAATGTTGCAGGAGGAAGTTTTCCTTTTTTGTCGCCCGGAAAAGCCCTTTTCCATTTTCCGAGCGCAAAAAACGGGTCGTTTTGTGAAGTAACCACCAAAATGCCGTTTTAGAATGCTACCGTCCCATTTTCCTAAAATACTAGACCACATTACATGGACTATCTCCCAACAGGGACATCTCAAACCTTTTTGTCCATCCCGGGTAAAAAGGACAAATGTCTGCCGAATCGGTAGGAAGTGGGTCCGGTTTGTACTACAGGTACATGATCTATCGCCTGTGATTTTTTGAAAAAATCATTTTTAGACTCGCAATATGTGGTTTCCTTAGAGATCCAATGAAAGTTCTAACGATGCTCGTCCCCTATCTTCATGCACACCGGTTCGACCATAGTTAGAAATTCAGATAATTCAAAACGGGCATAATAAATTCAAAAAAACCCGAACAATGAAAATCCTTCGCGTGGTGTCATATTATGTTACATAGTTGAAAGGAAAAATACCAGACTTGGTATATTGATCATGTTTCGAAAAAACCTTCACAAAATGACCTATCATGTTCGAGGTTTCATGGCTTTCGGTCCAAATGACCGATGTTATGTGCTGAATCACGGCATAATTTGTGATGTTGTGCCCATATTATGCATGTGTGTGTACATTGGTATGGAGAACAATGTTGCAGGAGGAAGTTTTCCTTTTTGTTGCACGGAAAAGCCCTTTTCCATTTTCCGAGCGCAAAAAACGGGTCGTTTTGTGAAGTAACCACCAAAATGCCGTTTCAGAATGCTACCGTCCCATTTTCCTAAAATACTAGACCACCTTACATGGACTATCTCCCAACAGGGACATCTCAAACCTTTTCGTCCATCCCGGGTAAAAAGGACAAATGTCTGCCGAATCGGTAGGAAGTGGGTCCGGTTTGTACTATAGGTACATGATCTATCGCCCGTGATTTTTTGAAAAAATCATTTTTAGACTCGCAATATGTGGTTTCTTTAGAGATCCAATGCAAGTTATAACGATGCTTGTCCCCTATCTTCATACACACCGGTTCGACCATAGTTAGAAATTCAGATAATTCAAAACGGGCATAATAAATTCAAAAAAACCCGAACAATGAAAATCCTTCGCGTGGTGTCATATTATGTTACATAGTTGAAAGGAAAAATACCAGACTTGGTATATTGATCATGTTTCGAAAAAACCTTCACAAAATGACCTATCATGTTCGAGGTTTCATGGCTTTCGGTTTAAATGACCGATGTTATGTGCTGAATCACGGTATAGTTTGTGATGTTGTGCCCATATTATGCATGTGTGTGGACATTGGTATGCAGAACAATGTTGCAGGAGGAAGTTTTCCTTTTTTTCGCACGGAAAAGCCCTTTTCCATTTTCCGAGCGCAAAAAACGGGTCGTTTTGTGAAGTAACCACCAAAATGCCGTTTTAGAATGCTACCGTCTCATTTTCCTAAAATACTATACCACCTTACATGGACTATATCCCAACAGGGACATCTCAAACCTTTTCGTCCATCCCGGGTAAAAAGGACAAATGTCTGCCGAATCGGTAGGAAGTGGGTCCGGTTTGTACTACAGGTACATGATCTATCGCCCGTGATTTTTTGAAAAAAAACATTTTTAGACTCGCAATATGTGGTTTCTTTAGAGATCCAATGCAAGTTCTAACGATGCTCGTCCCCTATCTTCATGCACACCGGTTCGACCATAGTTAGAAATTCAGATAATTCAAAACGGGCATAATAAATTCAAAAAAACCCGAACAATGAAAATCCTTCGCGTGGTGTCATATTATGTTACATAGTTGAAAGGAAAAATACCAGACTTGGTATATTGATCATGTTTCGAAAAAACCTTCACAAAATGACCTATCATGTTCGATGTTTCATGGCTTTCGGTCCAAATGACCGATGTTATGTGCTGAATCACGGCATAGTTTGTGATGTTGTGCCCATATTATGCATGTGTGTGGACATTGGTATGGAGAACAATGTTGCAGGAGGAAGTTTTCCTTTTTGTCGCACGGAAAAGCCCTTTTCCATTTTCCGAGCATAAAAAACGGGTCGTTTTGTGAAGTAACCACCAAAATGTCGTTTCAGAATGCTACCATCCCATTTTACTAAAATACTAGACCACCTTACATGGACTATATCCCAACAGGGACATCTCAAACCTTTTTGTCCATCCCGGGTAAAAAGGACAAATGTCTGCCGAATCGGTAGGAAGTGGGTCCGGTTTGTACTACAGGTACATGATCTATTGCCCGTGATTTTTTGAAAAAATCATTTTTAGACTCGCAATATGTGGTTTCTTTAGAGATCCAATGCACGTTCTATCGATGCTCGTCCCCTATCTTCATGCACACCAGTTCGACCATAGTTAGAAATTCAGATAATTCAAAACGGGCATAATAAATTCAAAAAAAACCCGAACAATGAAAATCCTTCGCGTGGTGTCATATTATATACATAGTTGAAAGGAAAAATACGAGACTTGGTATATTGATCATGTTTCAAAAAAACCTTCACAAAATGACCTATCATGTTCGAGGTTTCATGGTTTTCAGTCCAAATGACCGATGTTATGTGCTGAATCACGGCATAGTTTGTGATGTTGTGCCCATATTATGCATGTGTGTGGACATTGGTATGGAGAACAATGTTGCAGGAGGAAGTTTTCCTTTTTGTCGCACGGAAAAGCCCTTTTCCATCTTCCGAGCGCAAAAAACGGGTCGTTTTGTGAAGTAACCACCAAAATGCCGTTTCAGAATGCTACCGTCCCATTTTCCTAAAATACTAGACCACCTTACATGGACTATCTCCCAACAGGGACATCTCAAACCTTTTTGTCCATCCCGGGTAAAAAGGACAAATGTCTGCCGAATCGGTAGGAAGTGGGTCCGGTTTGTACTACAGGTACATGATCTATCGCCCGTGATTTTTTGAAAAAATCATTTTTAGACTCGCAATATGTGGTTTCTTTAGAGATCCAATGCAAGTTCTAACGATGCTCGTCCCCTATCTTCATGCACACCGGTTCGACCATAGTTAGAAATTCAGATAATGCAAAACGGGCATAATAAATTCAAAAAAAACACGAACAATGAAAATCCTTCGCGTGGTGTCATATTATGTTACATAGTTGAAAGGAAAAATACCAGACTTGGTATATTGATCATGTTTCGAAAAAACCTTCACAAAATGACCTATCATGTTCGAGGTTTCATGGCTTTCGGTCCAAATGACCGATGTTATGTGCTGAATCACGGCAAAGTTTGTGATGTTGTGCCCATATTATGCATGTGTGTGGACATTGGTATGGAGAACAATGTTGCAGGAGGAAGTTTTCCTTTTTTGTCGCACGGAAAAGCCCTTTTCCATTTTCCGAGCGCAAAAAACGGGTCGTTTTGTGAAGTAACCACCAAAATGCCGTTTTAGAATGCTACTTCTCATTTTCCTAAAATACTAGACCACCTTACATGGACTATCTCCCAACAGGGACATCTCGAACCTTTTCGTCCATCCCGGGTAAAAAGGACAAATGTCTGCCGAATCGGCAGGAAGTGGGTCCGGTTTGTACTACACGTACATGATCTATCGCCCGTGATTTTTTGAAAAAAAACATTTTTAGACTCGCAATATGTGGTTTCTTTAGAGATCCAATGCAAGTTCTAACGATGCTCGTCCCCTATCTTCATGCACACCGGTTCGACCATAGTTAGAAATTCAGATAAATCAAAACGGGCATAATAAATTCAAAAAAACCCGAACAATGAAAATCCTTCGCGTGGTGTCATATTATGTTACATAGTTGAAAGGAAAAATACCAGACTTGGTATATTGATCATGTTTCGAAAAAACCTTCACAAAATGACCTATCATGTTCGAGGTTTCATGGCTTTCGGTTTAAATGACCGATGTTATGTGCTGAATCACGGTATAGTTTGTGATGTTGTGTCCATATTATGCATGTGTGTGGACATTGGTATGGAGAACAATGTTGTAGGAGGAAGTTTTCCTTTTTGTCGCACGGAAAAGCCCTTTTCCATTTTCCGAGCGCAAAAAACGGGTCGTTTTGTGAAGTAACCACAAAAATGCCGTTTCAAAATGCTACCGTCCCATTTTCCTAAAATACTAGACCACCTTACATGGACTATCTCCCAACAGGGACATCTCAAACCTTTTCGTCCATCCCGGGTAAAAAGGACAAATGTCTGCCGAATCGGTAGGAAGTGGATCCGGTTTGTACTACAGGTACATGATCTATCGCCCGTGATTTTTTGAAAAAATCGTTTTTAGACTCGCAATATGTGGTTTCTTTAGAGATCCAATGCACGTTCTAACGATGCTCGTCCCCTATCTTCATGCACACCGGTTCGACCATAGTTAGAAATTCAGATAATTCACAACGGGCATAATAAATTCAAAAAAAACCCGAACAATGAAAATCCTTTGTGTGGTGTCATATTATGTTACATAGTTGAAAGGAAAAATACCAGACTTGGTATATTTATCATGTTTCGAAAAAACCTTCACAAAATGACCT
The DNA here is from genome assembly GCA_916181665.1 of Avena sativa. Taxonomy (NCBI): domain Eukaryota; kingdom Viridiplantae; phylum Streptophyta; class Magnoliopsida; order Poales; family Poaceae; genus Avena; species Avena sativa. The sequence continues at coordinate 441,137,679 of OV702282.1, read as the reverse complement.
ATCATGTTCGAGGTTTCATGGCTTTCAGTCCAAATGACCGATGTTATGTGCTGAATCACGGCATAGTTTGTGATGTTGTGCCCATATTATGCATGTGTGTGGACATTGGTATGGAGAACAATGTTGCAGGAGGAAGTTTTCCTTTTTTGTCGCACGGAAAAGCCCTTTTCCATTTTCCGAGCGCAAAAAACGGGTCGTTTTGTGAAGTAACCACCAAAATGTCGTTTCAGAATGCTTCCGTACCATTTTCCTAAAATACTAGACCACCTTACATGGACTATCTCCCAACAGGGACATCTCAAACCTTTTTGTCCATCCCGGGTAAAAAGGACAAATGTCTGCCGAATCGGTACGAAGTGGGTCCGGTTTGTACTACAGGTACATGATCTATCGCCCGTGATTTTTTGAAAAAATCATTTTTAGACTCGCAATATGTGGTTTCTTTAGAGATCCAATGCAATTTCTAACGATGCTCGTCCCCTATCTTCATGCACACCGGTTCGACCATAGTTAGAAATTCAGATAATGAAAAACGGGCATAATAAATTCAAAAAAAACCCGAACAATGAAAATCCTTCGCGTGGTGTCATATTATGTTACATAGTTGAAAGGAAAAATACCATACTTGGTATATTGATCATGTTTCGAAAAAACCTTCACAAAATGACCTATCATGTTCGAGGTTTCATGGCTTTCGCTCCAAATGACCGATGTTATGTGCTGAATCACGGCATAGTTTGTGATGTTGTGCCCATATTATGCATGTGTGTGGACATTGGTATGGAGAACAATGTTGCAGGAGAAAGTTTTCCTTTTTGTCCCACGGAAAAGCCCTTTTCCATTTTCCGAGCGCAAAAAACGGGTCGTTTTGTGAAGTAACCACCAAAATGCCGTTTCAGAATGCTACCGTCCCATTTTCCTAAAATACTAGACCACCTTACATGCACTATCTCCCAACAGGGACATCTCAAACCTTTTTGTCCATCCCGGGTAAAAAGGACAAATGTCTGCCGAATCGGTAGGAAGTGGGTCCGGTTTGTACTACAGGTACATGATCTATCGCCCGTGATTTTTTGAAAAAATCATTTTTAGACTCGCAATATGTGGTTTCTTTAGAGATCCAATGCAAGTTATAATGATGCTCGTCCCCTATCTTCATGCACACTGGTTCGACCATAGTTAGATATTCAGATAATTCAAAACGGGCATAATAAATTCAAAAAAACCCAAACAATGAAAATCCTTCGCGTGGTGTCATATTATGTTACATAGTTGAAAGGAAAAATACCAGACTTGGTATATTGATCATGTTTCGAAAAAACCTTCACAAAACGACCTATCATGTTCGAGGTTTCATGGCTTTCGGTCCAAATGACCGATGTTATGTGCTGAATCACGGCATAGTTTGTGATGTTGTGCCCATATTATGCATGTGTGTGGACATTGGTATGGAGAACAATGTTGCAGGAGGAAGTTTTCCTTTTTGTCGCACGGAAAAGCCCTTTTCCGTTTTCCGAGCGCAAAAAACGGGTCGTTTTATGAAGTAACCACCAAAATGCCGTTTCAGAATGCTACCGTCCCATTTTCCTAAAATACTAGACCACCTTACATGGACTATCTCCCAACAGGGACATCTCAAACCTTTTCGTCCATCCCAGGTAAAAAGGACAAATGTCTGCCGAATCGGCAGGAAGTGGGTCCGGTTTGTACTACAGGTACATGATATATCGCCCGTGATTTTTTGAAAAAAAAACATTTTTAGACTCGCAATATGTGGTTTCTTTAGAGATCCAATGCAAGTTCTAACGATGCTCGTCCCCTATCTTCATGCACACCGGTTCGACCATAGTTAGAAATTCAGATAATTCAAAACGGGCATAATAAATTCAAAAAAACCCGAACAATGAAAATCCTTCGCGTGGTGTCATATTATGTTACATAGTTGAAAGGAAAAATACCAGACTTGGTACATTGATCTTGTTTCGAAAAAACCTTCACAAAATGACCTATCATGTTGGAGGTTTCATGGCTTTCGGTTTAAATGACCGATGTTATGTGCTGAATCACGGCATAGTTTGTGATATTGTGCCCATATTATGCATGTGTGTGGACATTGGTATGGAGAACAATGTTGCAGGAGGAAGTTTTCCTTTTTTGTCGCACGGAAAAGCCCTTTTCCATTTTCCGAGCGCAAAAAAGGGTCGTTTTGTGAAGTAACCACCAAAATGCCGTTTTAGAATGCTACTTCTCATTTTCCTAAAATACTAGACCACCTTACATGGACTATCTCCCAACAGGGACATCTCAAACCTTTTCGTCCATCCCGGGTAAAAAGGACAAATGTCTGCCGAATCGGCAGGAAGTGGGTCCGGTTTGTACTACACGTACATGATCTATCGCCCGTGATTTTTTGAAAAAAAATATTTTTAGACTCGCAATATGTGGTTTCTTTAGAGATCGAATGCAAGTTCTAACGATGCTCGTCCCCTATCTTCACACCGGTTCGACCATAGTTAGAAATTCAGATAAATCAAAACGGGCATAATAAATTCAAAAAAACCCGAACAATGAAAATCCTTCGCGTGGTGTCATATTATGTTACATAGTTGAAAGGAAAAATACCGGACTTGGTATATTGATCATATTTCGAAAAAACCTTCACAAAATGACCTATCATGTTCGAGGTTTCATGGCTTTCGGTTTAAATGACCGATGTTATGTGCTGAATCACGGTATAGTTTGTGATGTTGTGCCCATATTATGCATGTGTGTGGACATTGGTATGGAGAACAATGTTGCAGGAGGAAGTTTTCCTTTTTTGTCGCACGGAAAAGCCCTTTCCCATTTTCCGAGCGCAAAAAACGGGTCGTTTTGTGAAGTAACCACCAAAATGCCATTTTAGAATGCTACCGTCTCATTTTCCTAAAATACTAGACCACCTTACATGGACTATATCCCAACAGGGACATCTCAAACCTTTTCGTCCATCCCGGGTAAAAAGGACAAATGTCTGCCGAATCGGTAGGAAGTGGGTCCGGTTTGTACTACAGGTACATGATCTATCGCCCGTGATTTTTTGAAAAAAAACATTTTTAGACTAGAAATATGTGGTTTCTTTAGAGATCCAATGCAAGTTCTAACGATGCTCGTCCCCTATCTTCATGCACACCGGTTCGACCATAGTTAGAAATTCAGATAATTCAAAACGGGCATAATAAATTCAAAAAAACCCGAACAATGAAAATCCTTCGCGTGGTGTCATATTATGTTACATAGTTGAAAGGAAAAATACCAGACTTGGTATATTGATCATGTTTCGAAAAAACCTTCACAAAATGACCTATCATGTTCGAGGTTTCATGGCTTTCGGTCCAAATGACCGATGTTATGTGCTGAATCACGGCATAGTTTGTGATGTTGTGCCCATATTATGCATGTGTGTGTACATTGGTATGGAGAACAATTTTGCAGGAGGAAGTTTTCCTTTTTGTCGCACGGAAAAGCCCTTTTCCATTTTCCGAGCATAAAAAACGGGTCGTTTTGTGAAGTAACCACCAAAATGTCGTTTCAGAATGCTACCATCCCATTTTCCTAAAATACTAGACCACCTTACATGGACTATATCCCAACAGGGACATCTCAAACCTTTTTGTCCATCCCGGGTAAAAAGGACAAATGTCTGCCGAATCGGTAGGAAGTGGGTCCGGTTTGTACTACAGGTACATGATCTATTGCCCGTGATTTTTTGAAAAAATCATTTTTAGACTCGCAATATGTGGTTTCTTTAGAGATCCAATGCACGTTCTATCGATGCTCGTCCCCTATCTTCATGCACACCAGTTCGACCATAGTTAGAAATTCAGATAATTCAAAACGGGCATAATAAATTCAAAAAAAACCCGAACAATGAAAATCCTTCGCGTGGTGTCATATTATATACATAGTTGAAAGGAAAAATACGAGACTTGGTATATTGATCATGTTTCAAAAAAACCTTCACAAAATGACCTATCATGTTCGAGGTTTCATGGTTTTCAGTCCAAATGACCGATGTTATGTGCTGAATCACGGCATAGTTTGTGATGTTGTGCCCATATTATGCATGTGTGTGGACATTGGTATGGAGAACAATGTTGCAGGAGGAAGTTTTCCTTTTTGTCGCACGGAAAAGCCCTTTTCCATCTTCCGAGCGCAAAAAACGGGTCGTTTTGTGAAGTAACCACCAAAATGCCGTTTCAGAATGCTACCGTCCCATTTTCCTAAAATACTAGACCACCTTACATGGACTATCTCCCAACAGGGACATCTCAAACCTTTTTGTCCATCCCGGGTAAAAAGGACAAATGTCTGCCGAATCGGTAGGAAGTGGGTCCGGTTTGTACTACAGGTACATGATCTATCGCCCGTGATTTTTTGAAAAAATCATTTTTAGACTCGCAATATGTGGTTTCTTTAGAGATCCAATGCAAGTTCTAACGATGCTCGTCCCCTATCTTCATGCACACCGGTTCGACCATAGTTAGAAATTCAGATAATGCAAAACGGGCATAATAAATTCAAAAAAAACACGAACAATGAAAATCCTTCGCGTGGTGTCATATTATGTTACATAGTTGAAAGGAAAAATACCAGACTTGGTATATTGATCATGTTTCGAAAAAACCTTCACAAAATGACCTATCATGTTCGAGGTTTCATGGCTTTCGGTCCAAATGACCGATGTTATGTGCTGAATCACGGCAAAGTTTGTGATGTTGTGCCCATATTATGCATGTGTGTGGACATTGGTATGGAGAACAATGTTGCAGGAGGAAGTTTTCCTTTTTTGTCGCACGGAAAAGCCCTTTTCCATTTTCCGAGCGCAAAAAACGGGTCGTTTTGTGAAGTAACCACCAAAATGCCGTTTTAGAATGCTACTTCTCATTTTCCTAAAATACTAGACCACCTTACATGGACTATCTCCCAATAGGGACATCTCGAACCTTTTCGTCCATCCCGGGTAAAAAGGACAAATGTCTGCCGAATCGGCAGGAAGTGGGTCCGGTTTGTACTACACGTACATGATCTATCGCCCGTGATTTTTTGAAAAAAAACATTTTTAGACTCGCAATATGTGGTTTCTTTAGAGATCCAATGCAAGTTCTAACGATGCTCGTCCCCTATCTTCATGCACACCGGTTCGACCATAGTTAGAAATTCAGATAAATCAAAACGGGCATAATAAATTCAAAAAAACCCGAACAATGAAAATCCTTCGCGTGGTGTCATATTATGTTACATAGTTGAAAGGAAAAATACCAGACTTGGTATATTGATCATGTTTCGAAAAAACCTTCACAAAATGACCTATCATGTTCGAGGTTTCATGGCTTTCGGTTTAAATGACCGATGTTATGTGCTGAATCACGGTATAGTTTGTGATGTTGTGCCCATATTATGCATGTGTGTGGACATTGGTATGGAGAACAATGTTGTAGGAGGAAGTTTTCCTTTTTGTCGCACAGAAAAGCCCTTTTCCATTTTTCGAGCGCAAAAAACGGGTCGTTTTGTGAAGTAACCACAAAAATGCCGTTTCAAAATGCTACCGTCCCATTTTCCTAAAATACTAGACCACCTTACATGGACTATCTCCCAACAGGGACATCTCAAACCTTTTCGTCCATCCCGGGTAAAAAGGACAAATGTCTGCCGAATCGGTAGGAAGTGGATCCGGTTTGTACTACAGGTACATGATCTATCGCCCGTGATTTTTTGAAAAAATCGTTTTTAGACTCGCAATATGTGGTTTCTTTAGAGATCCAATGCACGTTCTAACGATGCTCGTCCCCTATCTTCATGCACACCGGTTCGACCATAGTTAGAAATTCAGATAATTCACAACGGGCATAATAAATTCAAAAAAAACCCGAACAATGAAAATCCTTTGTGTGGTGTCATATTATGTTACATAGTTGAAAGGAAAAATACCAGACTTGGTATATTTATCATGTTTCGAAAAAACCTTCACAAAATGACCTATCATGTTCGAGGTTTCATGGCTTTCAGTCCAAATGACCGATGTTATGTGCTGAATCACGGCATAGTTTGTGATGTTGTGCCCATATTATGCATGTGTGTGGACATTGGTATGGAGAACAATGTTGCAGGAGGAAGTTTTCCTTTTTTGTCGCACGGAAAAGCCCTTTTCCATTTTCCGAGCGCAAAAAACGGGTCGTTTTGTGAAGTAACCACCAAAATGTCGTTTCAGAATGCTTCCGTACCATTTTCCTAAAATACTAGACCACCTTACATGGACTATCTCCCAACAGGGACATCTCAAACCTTTTTGTCCATCCCGGGTAAAAAGGACAAATGTCTGCCGAATCGGTACGAAGTGGGTCCGGTTTGTACTACAGGTACATGATCTATCGCCCGTGATTTTTTGAAAAAATCATTTTTAGACTCGCAATATGTGGTTTCTTTAGAGATCCAATGCAATTTCTAACGATGCTCGTCCCCTATCTTCATGCACACCGGTTCGACCATAGTTAGAAATTCAGATAATGAAAAACGGGCATAATAAATTCAAAAAAAACCCGAACAATGAAAATCCTTCGCGTGGTGTCATATTATGTTACATAGTTGAAAGGAAAAATACCAGACTTGGTATATTGATCATGTTTCGAAAAAACCTTCACAAAATGACCTATCATGTTCGAGGTTTCATGGCTTTCGCTCCAAATGACCGATGTTATGTGCTGAATCACGGCATAGTTTGTGATGTTGTGCCCATATTATGCATGTGTGTGGACATTGGTATGGAGAACAATGTTGCAGGAGAAAGTTTTCCTTTTTGTCCCACGGAAAAGCCCTTTTCCATTTTCCGAGCGCAAAAAACGGGTCGTTTTGTGAAGTAACCACCAAAATGCCGTTTCAGAATGCTACCGTCCCATTTTCCTAAAATACTAGACCACCTTACATGGACTATCTCCCAACAGGGACATCTCAAACCTTTTCGTCCATCCCAGGTAAAAAGGACAAATGTCTGCCGAATCGGCAGGAAGTGGGTCCGGTTTGTACTACAGGTACATGATATATCGCCCGTGATTTTTTGAAAAAAAAACATTTTTGGACTCGCAATATGTGGTTTCTTTAGAGATCCAATGCAAGTTCTAACGATGCTCGTCCCCTATCTTCATGCACACCGGTTCGACCATAGTTAGAAATTCAGATAATTCAAAACGGGCATAATAAATTCAAAAAAACCCAAACAATGAAAATCCTTCGCGTGGTGTCATATTATGTTACATAGTTGAAAGGAAAAATACCAGACTTGGTATATTGATCTTGTTTCGAAAAAACCTTCACAAAATGACCTATCATGTTCGAGGTTTCATGGCTTTCGGTCCAAATGACCGATGTTATGTGCTGAATCACGGCATAGTTTGTGATGTTGTGCCCATATTATGCATGTGTGTGGACATTGGTATGGAGAACAATGTTGCAGCAGGAAGTTTTCCTTTTTTGTCGCACGGAAAAGCCCTTTTCCATTTTCCGAGCGCAAAAAACGGGTCGTTTTGTGAAGTAACCACCAAAATGCCGTTTTAGAATGCTACTTCTCATTTTCCTAAAATACTAGACCACCTTACATGGACTATCTCCCAACAGGGACACCTCAAACCTTTTCGTCCATCCCGGGTAAAAAGGACAAATGTCTGCCGAATCGGCAGGAAGTGGGTCCGGTTTGTACTACACGTACATGATCTATCGCCCGTGATTTTTTGAAAAAAAAAACATTTTTAGACTCGCAATATGTGGTTTCTTTAGAGATCCAATGCAAGTTCTAACGATGCTCGTCCCCTATCTTCATGCACACCGGTTCGACCATAGTTAGAAATTCAGATAAATCAAAACGGGCATAATAAATTCAAAAAAACCCGAACAATGAAAATCCTTCGCGTGGTGTCATATTATGTTACATAGTTGAAAGGAAAAATACCAGACTTGGTATATTGATCATGTTTCGAAAAAACCTTCACAAAATGACCTATCATGTTCGAGGTTTCATGGCTTTCGGTTTAAATGACCGATGTTATGTGCTGAATCACGGTATAGTTTGTGATGTTGTGCCCATATTATGCATGTGTGTGGACATTGGTATGGAGAACAATGTTGCAGGAGGAAGTTTTCCTTTTTTGTCGCACGGAAAAGCCCTTTTCCATTTTCCGAGCGCAAAAAACGGGTCGTTTTGTGAAGTAACCACCAAAATGCCGTTTTAGAATGCTACCGTCTCATTTTCCTAAAATACTAGACCACCTTACATGGACTATATCCCAACAGGGACATCTCAAACCTTTTCGTCCATCCCGGGTAAAAAGGACAAATGTCTGCCGAATCGGTAGGAAGTGGGTCCGGTTTGTACTACAGGTACATGATCTATCGCCCGTGATTTTTTGAAAAAAAACATTTTTAGACTCGCAATATGTGGTTTCTTTAGAGATCCAATGCAAGTTCTAACGATGCTCGTCCCCTATCTTCATGCACACCGGTTCGACCATAGTTAGAAATTCAGATAATTCAAAACGGGCATAATAAATTCAAAAAAACCCAAACAATGAAAATCCTTCGCGTGGTGTCATATTATGTTACATAGTTGAAAGGAAAAATACCAGACTTGGTATATTGATCATGTTTCGAAAAAACCTTCACAAAATGACCTATCATGTTCGAGGTTTCATGGCTTTCGCTCCAAATGACCGATGTTATGTGCTGAATCACGGCATAGTTTGTGATGTTGTGCCTATATTATGCATGTGTGTGGACATTGGTATGGAGAACAATGTTGCAGGAGGAAGTTTTCCTTTTTGTCGCACGGAAAAGCCCTTTTCCATTTTCCGAGCGCAAAAAACGGGTCGTTTTGTGAAGTAACCACCAAAATGCCGTTTCAGAATGCTACCGTCCCATTTTCCTAAAATACTAGACCACCTTACATGGACTATCTCCCAACAGGGACATCTCAAACCTTTTTGTCCATCCCGGGTAAAAAGGACAAATGTCTGCCGAATCGGTAGGAAGTGGGTCCGGTTTGTACTACAGGTACATGATCTATCGCCCGTGATTTTTTGAAAAAATCATTTTTAGACTCGCAATATGTGGTTTCTTTAGAGATCCAATGCAAGTTATAATGATGCTCGTCCCCTATCTTCATGCACACTGGTTCGACCATAGTTAGATATTCAGATAATTCAAAACGGGCATAATAAATTCAAAAAAAACCCGAACAATGAAAATCCTTCGCGTGGTGTCATATTATGTTACATAGTTGAAAGGAAAAATACCAGACTTGGCATATTGATCATGTTTCGAAAAAACCTTCACAAAACGACCTATCATGTTCGAGGTTTCATGGCTTTCGGTCCAAATGACCGATGTTATGTGCTGAATCACGGCATAGTTTGTGATGTTGTGCCCATATTATGCATGTGTGTGGACATTGGTATGGAGAACAATGTTGCAGGAGGAAGTTTTCCTTTTTGTCGCACGGAAAAGCCCTTTTCCGTTTTCCGAGCGCAAAAAACGGGTCGTTTTGTGAAGTAAGCACCAAAATGCCGTTTCGGAATGCTACCGTCCCATTTTCCTAAAATACTAGACCACCTTACATGGACTATCTCCCAACAGGGACATCTCAAACCTTTTCGTCCATCCCAGGTAAAAAGGACAAATGTCTGCCGAATCGGCAGGAAGTGGGTCCGGTTTGTACTACAGGTACATGATATATCGCCCGTGATTTTTTGAAAAAAAAACATTTTTGGACTCGCAATATGTGGTTTCTTTAGAGATCCAATGCAAGTTCTAACGATGCTCGTCCCCTATCTTCATGCACACCGGTTCGACCATAGTTAGAAATTCAGATAATTCAAAACGGGCATAATAAATTCAAAAAAACCCGAACAATGAAAATCCTTCGCGTGGTGTCATATTATGTTACATAGTTGAAAGGAAAAATACCAGACTTGGTATATTGATCTTGTTTCGAAAAAACCTTCACAAAATGACCTATCATGTTCGAGGTTTCATGGCTTTCGGTTTAAATGACCGATGTTATGTGCTGAATCACGGCATAGTTTGTGATGTTGTGCCCATATTATGCATGTGTGTGGACATTGGTATGGAGAACAATGTTGCAGCAGGAAGTTTTCCTTTTTTGTCGCACGGAAAAGCCCTTTTCCATTTTCCGAGCGCAAAAAACGGGTCGTTTTGTGAAGTAACCACCAAAATGCCGTTTTAGAATGCTACCGTCTCATTTTCCTAAAATACTAGACCACCTTACATGGACTATATCCCAACAGGGACATCTCAAACCTTTTCGTCCATCCCGGGTAAAAAGGACAAATGTCTGCCGAATCGGTAGGAAGTGGGTCCGGTTTGTACTACAGGTACATGATCTATCGCCCGTGATTTTTTGAAAAAAAAACATTTTTAGACTCGCAATATGTGGTTTCTTTAGAGATCCAATGCAAGTTCTAACGATGCTCGTCCCCTATCTTCATGCACACCGGTTCGACCATAGTTAGAAATTCAGATAATTCAAAACGGGCATAATAAATTCAAAAAAACCCAAACAATGAAAATCCTTCGCGTGGTGTCATATTATGTTACATAGTTGAAAGGAAAAATACCAGACTTGGTATATTGATCATGTTTCGAAAAAACCTTCACAAAATGACCTATCATGTTCGAGGTTTCATGGCTTTCGCTCCAAATGACCGATGTTATGTGCTGAATCACGGCATAGTTTGTGATGTTGTGCCTATATTATGCATGTGTGTGGACATTGGTATGGAGAACAATGTTGCAGGAGGAAGTTTTCCTTTTTGTCGCACGGAAAAGCCCTTTTCCATTTTCCGAGCGCAAAAAACGGGTCGTTTTGTGAAGTAACCACCAAAATGCCGTTTCAGAATGCTACCGTCCCATTTTCCTAAAATACTAGACCACCTTACATGGACTATCTCCCAACAGGGACATCTCAAACCTTTTTGTCCATCCCGGGTAAAAAGGACAAATGTCTGCCGAATCGGTAGGAAGTGGGTCCGGTTTGTACTACAGGTACATGATCTATCGCCCGTGATTTTTTGAAAAAATCATTTTTAGACTCGCAATATGTGGTTTCTTTAGAGATCCAATGCAAGTTATAATGATGCTCGTCCCCTATCTTCATGCACACTGGTTCGACCATAGTTAGATATTCAGATAATTCAAAACGGGCATAATAAATTCAAAAAAAACCCGAACAATGAAAATCCTTCGCGTGGTGTCATATTATGTTACATAGTTGAAAGGAAAAATACCAGACTTGGTAGATTGATCATGTTTCGAAAAAACCTTCACAAAACGACCTATCATGTTCGAGGTTTCATGGCTTTCGGTCCAAATGACCGATGTTATGTGCTGAATCACGGCATAGTTTGTGATGTTGTGCCCATATTATGCATGTGTGTGGACATTGGTATGGAGAACAATGTTGCAGGAGGAAGTTTTCCTTTTTGTCGCACGGAAAAGCCCTTTTCCGTTTTCCGAGCGCAAAAAACGGGTCGTTTTGTGAAGTAAGCACCAAAATGCCGTTTCGGAATGCTACCGTCCCATTTTCCTAAAATACTAGACCACCTTACATGGACTATCTCCCAACAGGGACATCTCAAACCTTTTCGTCCATCCCAGGTAAAAAGGACAAATGTCTGCCGAATCGGCAGGAAGTGGGTCCGGTTTGTACTACAGGTACATGATATATCGCCCGTGATTTTTTGAAAAAAAAACATTTTTGGACTCGCAATATGTGGTTTCTTTAGAGATCCAATGCAAGTTCTAACGATGCTCGTCCCCTATCTTCATGCACACCGGTTCGACCATAGTTAGAAATTCAGATAATTCAAAACGGGCATAATAAATTCAAAAAAACCCGAACAATGAAAATCCTTCGCGTGGTGTCATATTATGTTACATAGTTGAAAGGAAAAATACCAGACTTGGTATATTGATCTTGTTTCGAAAAAACCTTCACAAAATGACCTATCATGTTCGAGGTTTCATGGCTTTCGGTTTAAATGACCGATGTTATGTGCTGAATCACGGCATAGTTTGTGATGTTGTGCCCATATTATGCATGTGTGTGGACATTGGTATGGAGAACAATGTTGCAGCAGGAAGTTTTCCTTTTTTGTCGCACGGAAAAGCCCTTTTCCATTTTCCGAGCGCAAAAAACGGGTCGTTTTGTGAAGTAACCACCAAAATGCCGTTTTAGAATGCTACTTCTCATTTTCCTAAAATACTAGACCACCTTACATGGACTATCTCCCAACAGGGACATCTCAAACCTTTTCGTCCATCCCGGGTAAAAAGGACAAATGTCTGCCGAATCGGCAGGAAGTGGGTCCGGTTTGTACTACACGTACATGATCTATCGCCCGTGATTTTTTGAAAAAAAAACATTTTTAGACTCGCAATATGTGGTTTCTTTAGAGATCCAATGCAAGTTCTAACGATGCTCGTCCCCTATCTTCATGCACACCGGTTCGACCATAGTTAGAAATTCAGATAAATCAAAACGGGCATAATAAATTCAAAAAAACCCGAACAATGAAAATCCTTCGCGTGGTGTCATATTATGTTACATAGTTGAAAGGAAAAATACCAGACTTGGTATATTGATCATGTTTCGAAAAAACCTTCACAAAATGACCTATCATGTTCGAGGTTTCATGGCTTTCGGTTTAAATGACCGATGTTATGTGCTGAATCACGGTATAGTTTGTGATGTTGTGCCCATATTATGCATGTGTGTGGACATTGGTATGGAGAACAATGTTGCAGGAGGAAGTTTTCCTTTTTTGTCGCACGGAAAAGCCCTTTTCCATTTTCCGAGCGCAAAAAACGGGTCGTTTTGTGAAGTAACCACCAAAATGCCGTTTTAGAATGCTACCGTCTCATTTTCCTAAAATACTAGACCACCTTACATGGACTATATCCCAACAGGGACATCTCAAACCTTTTCGTCCATCCCGGGTAAAAAGGACAAATGTCTGCCGAATCGGTAGGAAGTGGGTCCGGTTTGTACTACAGGTACATGATCTATCGCCCGTGATTTTTTGAAAAAAAACATTTTTAGACTCGCAATATGTGGTTTCTTTAGAGATCCAATGCAAGTTCTGACGATGCTCGTCCCCTATCTTCATGCACACCGGTTCGACCATAGTTAGAAATTCAGATAATTCAAAACGGCCATAATAAATTCAAAAAAACCCAAACAATGAAAATCCTTCGCTTGGTGTCATATTATGTTACATAGTTGAAAGGAAAAATACCAGACTTGGTATATTGATCATGTTTCGAAAAAACCTTCACAAAATGACCTATCATGTTCGAGGTTTCATGACTTTCGGTCCAAATGACCGATGTTATGTGCTGAATCACGGCATAGTTTGTGATGTTGTGCCCATATTATGCATGTGTGTGGACATTGGTATGGAGAACAATGTTGCAGGAGGAAGTTTTCCTTTTTGTCGCACGGAAAAGCCCTTTTCCATTTTCCGAGCACAAAAAACGGGTCGTTTTGTGAAGTAACCACCAAAATGTCGTTTCAGAATGCTACCGTCCCATTTTCCTAAAATACTAGACCACCTTACATGGACTATATCCCAACAGGGACATCTCAAACCTTTTCGTCTATCCCGGGTAAAAAGGACAAATGTCTGCCGAATCGGTAGGAAGTGGGTCCGGTTTGTACTACAGGTACATGATCTATTGCCCGTGATTTTTTGCAAAAATCATTTTTAGACTCGCAATATGTGGTTTCTTTAGAGATCCAATGCAAGTTCTAACGATGCTCGTCCCCTATCTTCATGCACACCGGTTCGACCATAGTTAGAAATTCAGATAATTCAAAACGGGCTTAATAAATTCAAAAAAAACCCGAACAATAAAAATCCTTCGCGTGGTGTCATATTATGTTACATAGTTGAAAGGAAAAATACCAGACTTGGTATATTGATCATGTTTCGAAAAAACCTTCACAAAATGACCTATCATGTTCGAGGTTTCATGGCTTTCGGTCCAAATGACCGATGTTATGTGCTGAATCACGGCATAGTTTGTGATGTTGTGCCCATATTATGCATGTGTGTGGACATTGGTATGGAGAACAATGTTGCAGGAGGAAGTTTTCCTTTTTGTCGCACGGAAAAGCCCTATTCCATTTTCCGAGCGCAAAAAACGGGTCGTTTTGTGAAGTAACCACCAAAATGTCTGCCGAATCGGCAGGAAGTGGGTCCGGTTTGTACATACGAAATAATGTCGACACTCACCCCTATCATTAGTGCTGACTCGTGTTTTGTCCCGGTTGGTGTCTCCAACCGGTACTAAAAGGTTCATCTTTAGTCTCGGTTGGTGACACCATCCGGGACAAGGTACACGCCGCACGACATAATGTTGACACGCCATTTTTCCCGCCATATTTCTTCCCGCCAGTTCTTCCCTCCAGTTCTTCCCGCTAGTTCTTCGCTATATATATGTAGGGTTGGCCTCCATTGTCATTGCACATCTCTAGACTCATATCTGCAACCTCATCACTCTTTCCCATGGCTTCCACCGTAGCACTAACTCCCAGGGAGGCGGAGGCGCTTTGCGCCTCGAACTACCCCTGCCCGCCGGGCTACTGTGTCCCCGTCGGCTGGATGCTGAGCACCGGAGGCGTGCCGGTTCCTCCTGTCCCTCTAGGTGTGGCGCGTCGGATGGCCATCACGAACCACTACTACTTCGAGCTCACGCCGGAGCAGCGGAGGAATCCCAGATGGCATCCGGACTATTTCCCGACTTGGGAAGCCTTCTTCGTGGATCGGCGTGAGAGGGCACTCGCCAGGCACGAGGAGGAGGGCCCACCTCCTCCGAACTTCAACGAGGCTGGCCGTCGGCTGTGGTGGCGCGGCCGGACTCTCCAGAGCGTCATGGCCTACGACACGGCCGCCGACTCTACCCCCCGCCTGCGCTACCCTCAAGTCCAGCCCACTCGTACTCAACCTTCAAGGTCCAACTACACTACAAGGAATTTGGCTATATATGACCCTCTATTTTCGTCACAGAATCGTCACAATAGTCCGTTTATGACGATTCTATGACGATTTTGAGATCGTCGAAAGCTGAGCGTCGCAAGTGAACTATAACGACGTTCTTTGTGACATCGTCATAATCGTCTATGACGATATTGTATCGTCATAATAGTTATGACGATTCAATATCGTCATGGGCAAACTAGTCTCGCCAGGTCAGATCCTACGTGGCCAATCCGACGTGGCATAAAATCAGCCCGGTCCATATCAATAGTTCACATGGGCCAAACCCAACAATTCAGCCCACTAATATATTTCTGCCAATCTCTTTTCTACTTGGGAAAATCCTAATATTTTGGCCTTTTTTTTCAGGCCCACGTCATTTTCGTTGTACAGTTTCTTTCTATTATCAACAATTTTTTGGAATATTTTAGGCTGCTCCAGTCCAATATATTTTGGGCCATGGCCATTTTATAGCCCAACCAGCATTTGGTTCATTTCGAATGTACATGCATTAAATAGGAAATATATTGGTAAGCACAACCCAAATAACATTTACGGTAACCAAAATTATAACATACTATATATTACAATCAGACATTTTACATAACCTAGGAATATAAAACTGTACAAAAATACTGTGTAGTATGTTACAACCATTTCATTGGCCAAATTACTCACGAACATACAGCTATCTACAGAAAATTGACTTTTTCAACTCTTTGCTGGGTATGAAGCCAACTCTTTTGAACTATTTGCTGAGTATGAAGCCTTTCGCTTCTTCCACTTTTAGCCTGGAGCTCCTGTAAAAGAGAAGAAAGCAACATTGCTTGTTAAACTGGTGGTATACTCTGTGATTAACAAGATTTCATACGTGATCGTCAGCATAAATCTGAATCAAAATATCTGAATCGAAATATGTGACTATGAATACTCGTGTTGGCCAAATCTGAAAAATAATTTTTCAATCGAACTGCATATACAAGTGTTCTCAACAAACAGATCATACCCGAGTCTCCATATCTTGAAACAGAACAAATTATCATTGTAATTACTATATGATGCAGTGTTTCTATTTCTAACAAACATCACAAGTCACTATGCATAGTTAAGAAAGTAAATACCAGCAAGATCCAAGAAGTCAAACACTTGCTTGATAACAAATACAATGTTAATTCAAACTTGGGATCTAGGAACACATCACACATCAGCAAGAATGACCTTAATGCATCTAGTGAGAATTCTGATGTACCCAACTCCAAGTCAACAAATTACAGCGACATCGTTTATAAATGGCACTTAAATATGAACATATCCTAGTTCAGGAGATGCATGGCTTGGACAAGATACGCACAACTAATGTACTAGCACAAAAATTATCATACATGCAACCGCAATTTACAATCTCTATTAATGGTAGAAAATATGGTACCTATACAAGAACATGAAGGGTCAATTTCACCTCATCATCAACATAAATTTCTATTACCTACAGGGGAACAAGTGATATATGAATGAAATTATAATTCCAGGAAATCTTCTGGTATATTCAGTTAACACAAGTAAAGGGACAGAACAGTGCAAGATAGATGCATGTTTAAATAACCAAACATGGAAGCTCTGCATGTGACAGTATTAGGCAATTAAACAAAACTGCACCTAATCTGGTTTCACAGCCCATTGACAGCCATAAAAGCTAAAGTTTTGTAGGTATACATGCATGGAGCAAACAAGTTAGAATATCCTGCACAAGTATATTCTTATTCCATGGGTACATATATAGAATTGAAGCATCAGTCTCAGCAAACAATATGTATTATACAAAGATAATAAAAGACTATTGAGATGTAAGCATCGTGACAATATTTCTTGAAAGGAACATATATTAACTATTGATGAAGAAAGATCTGAATTACAATAGGATAATCAAATGTAATGCATATTTATCTTTACCTGAGTTAGTAGCTGGTGCTGCACCATCCTGTCAAGGTCCTCACGTCTCTCTTCATAAGATATACATCAATCAAAATTGTCCAAGCATCATTGCTTTCCTTGATCCGACCATAGTAAAGACCAACGACATGCCAATATACCCGCGGTCCTGCCCATGAAAATTTCCAAGCAATTAGCGCATGTTCAAAGCGATGCAAAGAAAAATCCCAGGATCGACAGGGAACTGAGCGTAACGGATAGGAAAGAAATCCTAGTTCTCGAGCTAAGCATCTGCATTGTAAATTCCCTAACATAGGCACACAAAAAAATATTTATAGTTGCCCACCTGAATCGAACACAAACCATACAAGATCAAACATGAATCAAGCAAGGATCGTACTGGAGTGGGCACCGTCGCAGTTATAGGTGGCCGTCGTCAAGGCGGGAGGCACGGTTGCTGCTTGTGTAGTTAGAGGCGACAGCGACTCAGCGAGTACCTTGAGGAAGCGGGCGAGGCGGGGGAGGACGCAGGCGCCAGGAATGAGATGGATCCACACATTGAAGATGTCGGGGGAGGAGTAGCACTCCATGGCCACCGTGCCAGTGTGGGTTGCAGACCTTGAGGACAAGGGCGGCCTCTGGATGCCCTCCATGGCCAGCAAGCCAGTGGGGTCGCCGACTTTTGAGGACGAGGGATCTGCAGCGAGCGCCAAGATGCGGGAGCCCGCGGTGGAGTAGATGAAGAGGGAGCCCGTCGACCAGTCAACGATGCCGTTGGTATGGAGCGGCTGGCAGGAGGTGGTGGCGGCGACACACATGGAGGAGGGCGCTAGGGTTTGGATGCAGGGTGTCGCGTGCGGGATGAAGTCGAGGATCTGTGTCGGATATCGGCGGCCATGGCAAGGGAGGGGATAGGAGGCGGAAGGTTAGGGCGGCGGCTCATCTAGAGAAATTGGCGGCCCTTCTCACAGATCGAGAGAGAGGACAGGGGTGTTGAGTGCTGGGGTTTCGCAGAGCGGTGAAGAGAGGTGGGTCGCGATGTGGAGCAAGGGGATTAGGGTTTGGGTCACGGCGAGGAGAGCGAGAGAGAGGAAGAAGTGGCAGCGGGGACTGGGTAGAGGAAGAAGTGGCGGCGGGGACTAGGTCACGGCGGGGACTCGGGATTAGGGTTTGGGGGGCAATCCCTCTCGACCGTGTTTTGTCTGTGAGTGCGGTGTGTACCATATCCCGAAAGTACCCCTCAACACTTATGTGGTGAAGTATATGGGAACTATAGGGTCTTTTGGTCATTTCAAGTACAATGTCAGGGGACAGGAGGCGTGGGATGAAATTCCATGCGTTGGATGGAGGGCATGTAAACGGATGAGATCAACTTCGGTGGGGTAATCCATGGGTACTCAGAATCTCTATTCCAATTGGCTACCGCTATTTTTCCATTTTCGAGCGCAAAAAACAGTGTTTTTTTGAAGCACCCACCAAATAATATTTTAGAATGGTACCGCCACATTTTGTAAAAATATTAGACCACCTTACATGGACATTGTCCCAACCGGGGTATCTCAAACCTTTCCGTACACCCCTGGCGAAAAAGACAAATTCCTGCCGAATCGGCAGGAAGTGGGTCCGGTTTGAACTATAGGTACATGATCCGATGCCCATTATTTTTTGAAAAAATGTGTTTTAGTCTCGCAATATGCTATTTCTTTAGAGATCCAATGCAAGTTTAGGGAGGCTCGGCCCTGAGCTAAGAACCTTCATGCCCGCCGTTTTGACCATAGTTCGAAACGGGCATAAAAAAATAAAAAACGGTCCGATCAACGCAAATCCTTCGCGTGGTGTCTTATTATGTGACATAATTGCAAGGAAAAATACCAAACTTGGTAAATTGAGTATGTCTCAAAAAACCCTTCACAAAATGACCTATCATGTTCGAGGTTTCGTGTCTTTCGGGTCAAATGACCAATGTTATGTGTATCATGGCATGGAGAACAATGTTGCAGGAGGAAGTTTTCCTTTTCGACGCACGGAAAAACCATTTTCCATTTTCCGAGCGCAAAAAACGGGGCGTTTTGTGAAGCAACCACCAAATGAGAGTTTTAGAATGGTACCGCCACATTTTGTAAAAAATATTATACCACCTTACATGGACATTTTCCCAACCGGGGTATCTCAAACCTTTCCGTACACCCCTGGCGAAAAAGACAAATTCCTGCCGAATCGGTAGGAAGTGGGTCCGATTTGAACTACAGGTACATGATCCGATGCCCATTATTTTTTGAAAAAATGTGTTTTAGACTCACAATATGCTATTTCTTTAGAGATCCAATGCAAGTTTAGCGAGGCTCGGCCCTGAGCTAAGAACCTTCATGCCCGCCGTTTTGACCATAGTTTGAAACAGGCATAAAAAAATAAAAAACGGTCCGATCAACGCGAATACTTCGCGTGGTGTCTTATTATGTGACATAATTGCAAGGAAAAATACCAAACTTGGTAAATTGAGTATGTCTCAAAAAACCCTTCACAAAATGACCTATCATGTTCGAGGTTTCGTGGCTTTCGGGTCAAATGACCAATGTTATGGCTAGAATAAGGGCATAGTTTGTGATAATGTGCCCATATTGTGCACACATATGTATCATGGCATGGAGAACAATGTTGCAGGAGGAAGTTTTCCTTTTCGACGCACGGAAAAACCATTTTCCATTTTCCGAGCGCAAAAAACGGGGCGTTTTGTGAAGCAACCACCAAATGACAGTGTTAGAATGGTACCGCCACATTTTGTAAAAATATTAGACCACTTTACATGGACACTGTCCCAACCGGGGTATCTCAAACCTTTCCGTACACCCCTGGCGAAAAAGACAAATTCCTGCCGAATCGGTAGGAAGTGGGTCCGGTTTGAACTACAGGTACATGATCCGATGCCCATTATTTTTTGAAAAAATGTGTTTTAGACTCACAATATGCTATTTCTTTAGAGATACAATGCAAGTTTAGCGAGGCTCGGCCCTGAGCTAAGAACCTTCATGCCCGCCGTTTTGACCATAGTTTGAAACGGGCATAAAAAAATAAAAACGGTCCGATCAACGCAAATCCTTCGCGTGGTGTCTTATTATGTGACATAATTGCAAGGAAAAATACCAAACTTGGTAAATTGAGTATGTCTCAAAAAACCCTTCACAAAATGACCTATCATGTTCGAGGTTTCGTGGCTTTCGGGTCAAATGACCAATGTTATGGCTAGAATAAGGGCATAGTTTGTGATAATGTGCCCATATTGTGCACACATATGTATCATGGCATGGAGAACAATGTTGCAGGAGGAAGTTTTCCTTTTCGACGCACGGAAAAACCATTTTCCATTTTCCGAGCGTAAAAAACGGGGCGTTTTGTGAAGCAACCACCAAATGACAGTTTTAGAATGGTACCGCCACATTTTGTAAAAATATTAGACCACCTTACATGGACTTTTTCCCAACCGGGATATCTCAAACCTTTCCGTACACCCCTGGCGAAAGACAAATTCCTGCCGAATCGGCAGGAAGTGGGTCCGGTTTGAACTACAGGTACATGATCCGATGCCCATTATTTTTGGAAAAAATCATTTTTAGACTCACAATATGCTATTTATTTAGAGATCCAATGCAAGTTTAGCGAGGCTCAGCCCCTAGCTAAGAACTTGGTGTCCGTCGTTTTGACCATAGTTTGAAACTGGCATAAAAAATTCAAAAACAATCCAAACATACTAGTGTTATTTTAAATAATCAAAGCATTGATAATTAACACCATAAGGTGCTCTAATGAGTTTATAAAAATTTAGAGACGAAAATTAATTCTTTTGGACATCTTATGCAAAAGATACAAAAGAATAATGAAAAAAGAAAACAAAGAAAAAAACTATCCTAATCGGACCAACCCAAGGGGACAAGGTCGGCCCGGGACCTAATATACCACGCGAAAAGGACCAGGTTGGCCCAATAGGATACCATGGTTCGCCTTATTTTCTAAGCTGGCCCAAGAGGATACCACGATCGGCCTCTCTATTAAGCGTGCACACGAATTTGACTCACGAGCTGTCATTTGCCGTGGTGGTTTGCATCCATGGAGACGTGAGCAAGGTCGCGTGTTCGACCCCTTGGAGAGCTCCTTTTTATCCATATAATTTGATTGGTTTGTTGGATTCTAGCACTATTAATGTGTCAGTTTTTTGTTCCATTATATTTTCTAACAAGAATATTGTATCATCCAGCGAGTCAGTTTGATGGGTCCGGGTGAACATGACACATAGGCAAAAAAACTAACACATAGGCACATGGATATACACATATACAAAAAATTACATATAGACACATGGATATACACATATACAAGAAAACGAAAAAAACATAACCGGACCTAATCTACTGCGCCCAAGGTCAAAGCTCCTTTTTATCCATATAATTTGATTGGTTTGTTGGATTCTAGCACTATTAACGTGTCAGTTTTTTGTTCCATTATATTTTCTAACAAGAATATTGTATCATCCAGCGAGTCAGTTTGATGGGTCCGGGTGAACATGACACATAGCCAAAAAAAACTAACACATAGGCACATGGATATACACATATACAAAAAATTACATATAGACACATGGATATACACATATACAAGAAAACGAAAAAAAACATAACCGGACCTAATCTACTGCGCCCAAGGTCAAAGCCCGCCCAAATACACCTTCCCAGCGAGGCCCATTAGGGGGAACCTGGCAGCCAGGCCCAGTTTGGATCGCGGGTGATAGTCAAAAGGCTTGAGCGCGGGTATGGAACAACTAAGTTGTGTTGGTCTGGTGGTTAGGTGCCTTTCATCAGTGGGGAGGTCGCTGGTTCGAGTCCCCCTGCAGCCCCTTTTTTGGTTATTATTCCCGCGCGTGAGTTCAATTTGTGGGTGTAATGGAACCAAATATTGACACATAGACATGCCACATAGATAAAAATGCTGGGGAAAATGCTTACTCATTTCAACTTTATTCTATTTTAGACGTTATGACCAATTTAAATCGTCGTAATCAGCTACAATATATGTCGTAGGATACATCCGCCAGATTATGACGATTTTAGCTACGACAAATATGACGTTTTGGAGTCAAAACGTCTTAATTTTTCAAGGTTTTACCCCTTCAAACGTCTTATGGCTATCTAGAGCAAAATCGTCATAGATCTATAACGATTTTATTCACGGTCACTATCAGAAGGTCATAGTTTGCCACATTTCTTGTAGTGCTACGGCGACCCCGACGACGATAGCGACGACGGCCGCGGCGAGTGCGACGACTACAGTGGCGAGTATTACAGGTGTAGGCAGGAGCATGACTGAATTATTCCAACATTGCAAAACAAGTTCGGCCGATCGTGGCTTAATCTGGCCATGTATCTTAATTTTCAGTTCTTCTATGTAACTTTGTGTTAGTTGCGTTATGTACCTTAATTCCAGTTCTATCCTAATCAAATTTTCTTTCCGCCCATTATTTTCCGTCCTTTTTTTTCCGCCCATTAAAAACAGAAAATGGTTTTGAATTACTTATTCAAATCCAAACATTTTTTATGTTTAAAGTTTTTCTAAATTCCAAATTGATATTAAAAAAATATAAGTTAATTCATTTTAAATTGTAAATGGTTCATATTTTAAATGGTTACATTAATTATTTTTTAAAACAGAAAATGGTTTTGAATTATTTATTCAAATCCAAACACTTTTTATGTTTAAAGTTTTTCTAAATTCCAAATTAATATTCAAAAATATAAGTTAATTCATTTTAAATGGTTACATTAATTATTTTTTAAAAATAGAAAATGGTTTTGGATTATTTATTCAAATCCATACACTTTTTATGTTTAAAGTTTTCTAAATTCCAAATTGATATTAAAAAAATATAAGTTAATTCATTTTTAATTGTAAATGGTTCATATTTTAAATGGTTACATTAATTATTTTTTAAAACAGAAAATGGTTTTGAATTATTTATTCAAATCCAAACACTTTTTATGTTTAAAGTTTTTCTAAATTCCAAATTAATATTCAAAAATATAAGTTAATTCATTTTAAATGGTTACATTAATTATTTTTTAAAAATAGAAAATGGTTTTGGATTATTTATTCAAATCCATACACTTTTTATGTTTAAAGTTTTCTAAATTCCAAATTGATATTAGAAAAATATAAGTTAATTCATTTTTAATTGTAAATGGTTCATATTTTAAATGGTTACATTAATTATTTTTTAAAACAGAAAATGGTTTTGAATTATTTATTCAAATCCAAACACTTTTTATGTTTAAAGTTTTTCTAAATTCCAAATTAATATTCAAAAATATAAGTTAATTCATTTTAAATGGTTACATTAATTATTTTTTAAAAATAGAAAATGGTTTTGGATTATTTATTCAAATCCATACACTTTTTATGTTTAAAGTTTTCTAAATTCCAATTTAATTATCATTTAAAAAAAATACAAATTTAAACCCCAAAATAAAAAATAAGGCGGGAACTGAGAGAAAATACGTGAAAAAATTTGAAAACAGGGGAATATGTCCCGGTTGGAGCCACCAACCGGGACTAAATACCCCCTGCGCGCCAACCCTTGGTCTGCTGAAAATATTGGAATATACGTCCCGGTTGGTGGCTCCAACCGGGACGTATAACCCTTTAGTCCCGATTGGAGCCACCAACCGGGACTAAAGGTCCTTTGGTTAGAACTGACGCCCCTCCTCTTCTTCTTCCCTTCCCCATATCACTTCTCTGCTTCACCGACGTGCGCACAACCGCCCCCGACACCGGCAGGCTGCCCGAGCTCGCCGCCCCCGATGCCGTCAGGCTGCCCGAGCCCGCGCGTTCCGTCCGCCAGCACCGCCGCCTCCGTCCGTGCGCGCACCAGCTACTTCCCCCCTGCCCGACGCTGCCGCCGCTCGAGCTCGACGGAGGCGACGCCCCGGTGACCAAGAAGGAGAGGCGCCGCCTCTCTCTAACGCGCGGTGAGCCTCTGCACCTCCCAGTGCCCTCCGTTTGCCCGCTTGCTTGTTGTAGCCGCCACGCGTCGTGTCGATGCAAGCACCGTCGCCGCTGCCCGCCGTGCGCCCAGTCCGGTGAGCTTCTTCGAGCGGCGCCGCCACTTTATTGCCTACCGCGACGCGCTGCTTCGATCAAGCCTAGCCTCATCGCCCCGCACGCCTCACAGCGCCGTCCCCGGTGAGCACCCGACGGTGGCCGCCGAGATGACGTCACCCCGGCGTCACGCTGACGTGGCCCACGGGCCCGCTGACCTTTGACCACCACGGTGGCTTGCTGATGTGGCCTAGGGCCCAGCACTCAGTGACAGTGGCTAGGTTCTGTCTGGGTAAAAAAAACCAACTGAAAGAACATGTTGGGCCCCCACGTTTGGTTTTGGTAATTAATGACAATCTTTATGGACTAATGTGTGCATTAAGTTATACTTGTAGGATTTGTCCATTGGCATCGCTTGGAGCATGTGTTGGCTTCAAGGTTAATGAAATGCAAAGAAGATATGTTGGGCAAGCTCAATATGCGAGGTCGATGATGAGAAATTAAGGAAGGCGTTCCATCTTGAGAAGGGCAAGATCGTCTACATCGAGCTCAAGTGGAACGCTCAAGGCAAAGGTATAATCTTGATAGGTTTTCTCTTCTGCCGGTCTCACGTTGTGTGTGTGAGACCGGGTTTAGGATAGATAACCGTACTATCAAGAGGGGCTCTCGAATGAGTAACTCGATCACATCGTTCGGAGAGAGCTCAAACCTTTGCATACTTGCATCATCATATTGGTTGCTTTTTGGTCTTATCCATATGATGATATAGAGCTTGTGGTAATCTCCATAACAAGCTTTTGTTCATCTAAATCGGATCTCCCATTTGTATCTTGTTGCGATTTTGATTTATGCGGCTTTTCGGTTTCTCGCCAAGTGGGGTATATCACTTTATTCTACTTGATTTCCACTTTTTATTGAGAAGCCCTTGTTGTCCTCTATCCAACGCAATTGGAATCGGGTCAATCGGAGCTACCGTTTAAAAGTTATGACTGTTTGAATATTTGCCATTTTAAATGAAAAAGAAAAAGAAAAACTGGGCCGAGCGGTACTACCGCAGCCCAGTACCGCTCGGGCCTGGCGCGCGCAGCCCATTTTCTGTCTGGCCCGGTAGCTTTTTTCGGTCCTACCGGACCGGCCCGGTAGTACCGCCCGGGTGGGCCGGTACTACCGGTCGGCCCAGTTTATTCGGTCCAGATATTTTCTTTGCCCAGATCTAGTTCCAGCCCAAGCCGCTGCTTGCCCCGCATGCGCTGACCGCTGCTGCGCTGGGCCCGCGCTGCTGCCTTCTCTCACGCGCGCGCTCACCACTCCGCTCGCTGCCGTTGGGCCCGTCCCGCCGCGCCGCTCGCGCGCCGCATGCAGCTGCTGCGCGCGTTGACCCGCGCTAGCTCGCCTGGCCCCGCACTGCGCTAGCTGCTAGCTACTGCTGCATGCACGCTGCTTGATGCGCTGCTGGCTGCATGCAGCTGCCGCTGTGTTGTGCCGCATGCGATGATAGCTGTTGCCGCCGCATGCGCAGCAGCTGCTGCTGCTCTGCTTCGCTTGCTGCACTGGCCCCACTGCCTCCACTCGATTTGCTAGCCGTTGCTCTGCCGCGCGTACGGACTGCCCTAGATCTGTTGCTTCGATTTTTTTCTGGGCACATGCGGTACGGTAGTACCGGTTTTGTCCGGTACAACCGGTCCAAACTGAAAAACGCCCCAACGGTCAGATTTTCTAGGGCCGCTATTTAAGCCCTTCTCCGTTTTTAGTTTAGTCAGCTCCTCTATTATCTATTAGGCTAAACTTTGTCCACACTTGCTCTAGATCTTGAAGCTTGCCTAATCTTTTCCCTCCGATGATTCTTTCCCATATTTGAGTGGAAAAGAGAGGAGATCTAGCCCCACGTTTTGACCTAACCGATTCATCTCTTTGTGAGTGCATCTTTGGGGATCTAGATTTTGGGGGATTTTGTGTCTCTCTTTGATTCCTCCTCTCTTGTTCCCCCAATAGCTTTAGTAGCTTTGTTGGAACTTGAGAGTGAGGGATTTGGGCATC
Organism: Avena sativa; assembly: GCA_916181665.1. Lineage (NCBI taxonomy): Eukaryota > Viridiplantae > Streptophyta > Magnoliopsida > Poales > Poaceae > Avena > Avena sativa. The sequence goes on along the minus strand of OV702282.1, from coordinate 441,111,553 downwards.
TTTGTGGTGTTCTTGCCATTTGCATTTGGTGCATCGGTTTGAGTTCTCCTCGGAGAATTTGGTTTGATTTACTCATTGGAGCTTGTCCCTCTTGGGTTTTTGGAACCCTAGACGGTTTTGTGGCCTTGGTGGCATTGTAGCCTTGGTGGCATTGTGGCCTTTTGTGGCGTTTGTTGGGAGCCTCCAATTAAGTTGTGGAGTTGTGCCCCAACCTTGTGAGAGGTTCCGGTTGCCACCGACAAGTGCACCGATAGTGGAAGCGTGGATCGATCCCATTGGGGTGAGATTCACCGGAGAATAAGGGAGGCCTTTTGTGGCGTTGGTGGTTTGATACCACCCCCTCTCCAAACGAGATGTACTCCATGTTGGGAGGAACTCGGTAAAATATCGGTGTCCCCGCGTGCCTCGGTTATCTCTATACCCGAGCTCTTTACTTATGCACTTTACATTGTGATAGCCTTCGTGCTTGAAGTAATATATATCTTGCTATCACTTTGTTGCTTGTCTTGCTTAGCATAAGTTGTTGGTGCACATAGGTAAACCTTAGTTGTTTCTAGGTTGTTCTTTACAAAGTAAACACTAGTTGTATTCCGCCTTTGTTGAGCCACTCTAGGAAAAGTTTTAATCGCCTATTCACCCCCCTCTCTAGGCGACATCTGTATCCTTTCAATTGGTATCAGAGCCCGGTCTCTCATTTTAGGCTTCACCGCCTTGAGAGTAAAGATGTCGGCTAGGGGATTAGTGCACAAGGACACCCTCACATTCGATGGCACAAATTATGATGTTTGGAAAATTCGCATGCTTAATTTATTTCGGGAAATCCACCCAATTATCGAGGGCCATCTATATGTGGGTTTCTCTTCTCCTATGGATACCCAAAACGAATCTTTAGAGGAGAAGTTGAACTCTCATATAGATGCTCTAGCTACTAAAATTCTTGTCCATGTTGTGAGCAATGTAGTTCTTTCTTCTATCATGCCTTATTCAAGCGCTCGTGAGATATGGACCAAGCTTCAAGATAAATATAGCAAGTCCAACATTATTAAGGATGATTGTTCTGCTTCCACTTCCGGTCGAGATGAGTTCTCTTCGTCTACCACTTCACCAACATGTGATTTTTCACAAGGTAATGATATGGTGAGTGGTGATAGAAATTGCAATATGGATAGTGTGTTCACTATTTGTAATCCCTCATATCTATCTAGTTGCAATGATCTATCTTTGGACCTTAACACTTCAAGCACTCAAAATTCCTCGCATGCTTGTGTTAATAGTCCTTGCATATCATGTAGAAATGACTTGAAAAAATCTCATGATGATATGCTCATGTTGTCTTGTTGCCATGATAAAAATGCTTCTATTTCCTCTAGTGCTTGTGTTGCTAACCATGTAGAGGAAAATGAAGATTCTATGGGCCAAGACAAGGTCTTGAAGAGAGCTTCAAGTGCAATCTCATCATCACCTTCCTCCGGTTCTCACATGTGCCTTATGGCTAAGGGAACAAAGGTAACCTCTTTGAATCCCATTGTATCTCATGATGATGATGATGAGGTTGAGAATGATAATGATGATTATAGAGGTAAGTATGATATTACCTCTATTAAGAAAATGGGAGAGGTTGTCTATAGTGCTCTCTACAAAAATAAACTTGCTTCCTCCAACCTTCTTGAAATCTTGAATTATGCTATAGAAGGCAATGATCTTATTGAGGAGCAAGAAAACATAATTAATGAAAAGTTTGCACTTGAGCGTGAATATGCTAATGAACTTGCTCAAGTAAAGGACTCCCTTGAAGAAGAACAAAACACCAAATAATCTCTTGAGGAGACTTTTACTCTAGAATTATCTAGAGTAAAGGAATACCATGATAGAGAACTTGCGGTGGCTAATTCCTTCAAGATTAAAAATGATGAACTTGAAGTTGCTTATGCTAAAATTGTTGAGGATTTTGAGCACCTAAAAAATGGCTCTAGGGTCATAAAGGGTGAGCTCATCAAACTCACCGAGTCACATGAGCAACTTAAAGCCTCATATTCAAAAGAGCTTGACAAGTTGCCCTCACATCTTGCTAATAGTAATGATGCTTGTGCTACTAACTATATTTCTTGTGAAACATCTATTTTGAAGGAGAATGTTGAGCTAAAGGCTCAACTTGCTTTGCTAACTAGCAACTATGGGAAATTAGAAGAAAGCCATGATAAGCTCTCAAGCTCGCATGAGGATCTCCTAGTCTCCCATGGTAGGCTAAAGTTGGCTCATGAGTCCATCATGTCAAAGGTAACATCTAGTGGGCCTCATGTGGACATTAGCACTATACCTACTCCAAATGTTATATTTCCATGTGCTAGTCCTTGTAATTCATCCTCTCACAACCATGCTATATCTCGTGATGAATTACATTCCATGCCTTGTTGCTCTAACAATGTAGCATCTACTTCCTCTAGTACTTGTATTGAAACTAACCATGTAGAGGAAATCAAAGAGCTCAAGGCTCAAGTCACTTCTTTGAAGAATGACTTGAAAAGGGTCAACAAGGGAAGGTCACACTCAACAAAATTTTGAGTGTGCAAAAATCCCCCAATGACAAGAGTGGGCTTGGATTCAACTCCAATGTCAAGAACAAGTCCACTATCAAGTTGAAGCACAAAGACAACAAGAAGAATAGCCAAGATCAAGTCAAGAATCCGGCCAACATTGTTTGCTTCAAGTGCAAGGAAGAAGGGCACCACGTTAGATCTTGCCCATTGAAGAAAAAGTCTCTTAGTGTGAAGCAACAAGGGAAGCGGCCTCAAGCTCCACCTCAAGTCACTAATGGGCCCCTTCCTAAGAGGACTACTCGAGCTATCCCTCGAGTTGTGGCTTCACCTAAGAAGAAAGATGGCAAGAGTAGAACTTGCTACATATGCCGTGAGAAGGGGCATATTTCTTCCTCATGCACTATCGGTATCTCCTCATCCAACCCTATCATTATTGATGATGCTTATTCTCTTTGTAAGGATGAGGTTGGCAATGTGTTTGCCAAATTTGTTGGTGCTCAACGTGGATTCAAGAAAAGAACCATTTGGGTTGCCAAGCCTATTGTGACTAACCTCTTAGGACCCAACTTGGTTGGGGACCAACAAGCCAAAACTTGATCAATGGGTATTATTGGAGGGCATTGGAGTCTTGGCTACATCATGAAGAATTAAGGGATCTTCATTATTATTTTTGTCAAGCCAAGTCATGTGGATTATATTGCTCCTATTATATTTCCAATGTTCCTCCTTGCGGTAACATATGCTTAACTCATTTCATTAAAAGTTACTCGCCCCCTTGTGCATGTGTTGGTTTTGTATCTTCCATGATTTTGTACATGTTGTGCTTTCCAATTAATTGTCTTGAGATATCAAGCATATTTGTGTATGATTAGGTGGCACACCATGTATGTGTGTTTCTTATGTTTGAGCCTTGCTTGGTTATATTTGGTATCTTATTTGGCTCTTGTGAGAAATGAATGGATTCTCCCATTTTGGGGGAGTGTTATGCTTGGGCATTCCACAATCCTAAATTATATGTACATGAGGAATACCACCTAGTATTTATATTGGATTCTTGTCTAGTCTCTATGTGGTATAATTCTCATGAGAAATTTAAGTTTTATAATGTCCATTAATTATCTCTATTTGTATCCTTTTGCCTCGTGTTGTTTTTATGGTAGTATCACATTATGGGGGAGTCTTATGCTTAGTGCATATTACAATCCTAGAAAATGTGAATATTCGAGGTTGTGTCACTTAGAATTGATATTGATTATTATCTAGCTCCTATGTGACACATTTTCTCATACAAGTTCCAATTTGCTTGAATGCCTTTATTGATCTTATTTTGGATCTTGTATATGAGAATGTTTCTTGGTATGTGTTTCCTCATATTTAGATCTCTATATCATCATGGAAACCATTTGCTTCAAGTTACTCTAATCACTAGTGATTGTGTGACTATTGGAAGCTACCAAGAATCTTGTTCGAAGTATCATGCTCAATTCTTACATTTATTTATATGCTTCTTGTTGTGACTATGATCTTGGATATCTATGCAAGCTACCTTGGGAAAATTATTCCCAATATTTCTTGTCCTTGGACAATGAGTAATTTATGGTAGAATTTGTTGATCATATTCACTTTGGCCTTTGCTTAATATTGTCCTATCTTTGGCCAAGTAAATGTTTTGTGTGCTCCCATGTATTCCTTGCTACTTTTTGGATCTTCTTATTTTATTGGTATCCTCTTGTGTTTTATTTAATGTAGGTAGTAGTGATGATCCCATTTGTGTGCATTTTGCATTCAAAAGGAAAATCCTACATAATGCACTATCCATGGGGGAGCTATCCTATATTATTTAGAACACTCATATTTATGCTTCTTTGTTTTGATCCATATAGGTTTTTTATGTGCTTGGAACCTCAATCTTTTCGTTTTGGTATTTTGTGCCATCATGAGAAGTTTGGGGAGTTTGGTTTCTTGTTGGAACCTTGCTCCTTTTGGGAGTTGGTTTTGTCTCATTCCTTGCTTCTTGATTTGACCATTTTGGAATGAGATAAATCCTTGAGCATTTTTATTTCTATCTATTTTTGCTCTTTTGGCCTTAGCCTAGTTCATTTGTTGAACTTGTGATCGCTCATGTGTTGAATTGGTTCTTTGATACAATTTGGACAACGCATGTCTTGTCACACTCTTGTGTGTGCCATCTCGGTTTACTTGGTGTTCTTGTTCAAATTGTATCTCCTTTTTGGTTCTTGAAAGCTTTATGCATGCATATTTACTATATGATTATATTATGGCATGCTTGCTTGCTTTGATCCAATATATATGGGAAACTCCACCAATTCCCATCAGCTAAGTTGTGCATGAAATTCAATTTCATATCAATGTGCACATAATTATGTGGAGTCTCTCCTATGTATTGTAGTTTCTCTAACTACTTTGGACCCAATAAGTTTGGGGACCATGTTGTACTTAATTGTGTTTTAGGTACATTGGAGATATATTGGATGCTTGTCTTTCAATTTTGAAGAAGGTGCATACATGAAAAGTTGAGTCAAGCTATAGGATGATCAATGAATTCATATCCTCTACATCCTACCAATTATATCTCGGTAACAAGTATCTCTTGATCATGCATATTTATATTGCTTCCAACCTTTTGTAGGTTGCATCTTGGCATGGTTTCTTTGATTGTGTATTTATTGTTGCATCTCTAGCCATGCTATTAAGAGGACTCTCTATTGTATATGTGTATAAGTTGAGATGAGTGCATACAATTGGGACTATACAAAATCATGCATATGATCCTCCAATCCCAAATATGTCAATCTAGCAATTTTGTTGCCTATCATTTCCTCAACTTCTCTCATGTGCAATAGTGAGATTTTGCTAGTCCATTTTCTCTTATGATACTTGTTGCCTTTCTCCATATATTCCAACTTTCTCCTTTCCCTTGGTGATAGTTGTAATATATGTAGTGTGTTAGTGTTTGAAGCTCATTAATCTACAATAAGATATATTTGAGCCTTTGGCCGTGCTTTGAAGCAAAAATCTTATTGGTATATGTTATGACTTCATTTTTGCATTTCATGTGCTTTATTGTATATCTTCCTTGTATGTGTTTGTTTCTTTATGGGCATATATATTTGTGATGTCAACCACTTAGAGACATATACACATATGAGAAGATAATTTTAGTTGTTTTTTTAAATCCTTGGAGACCACCTTTCTATTCCTTTTGATTCTTCGGTGGCTTCCAAATTTAATTGCCTATGAGTGCTTGTTCCTCTTGTTTGCATCTTTGCGCACTCATATTTATTCTCTCATGCCTTGTATTGTTAAATGAACTTGGATGAGTGAGGATTCCATGATTATGCACCTTGATCCCAAATACAATTATCATACTTGGTGCATTATCTTTGGGGAGCTCATCTAACTCATTTAATAATGCTCATTTGTCTTCTTTCTCATTTGTTGTGTTTTAAATGCTTATGGGGGAGCAAGGATTCCATATTTGTGCATCATGTATTCCAATGCATTTATTTTAAATTGTGCACGAATCTTGGGGAGCTTCTCTATTTGTTATTTAAAACACTCTTGTATTTTCCATTTGGACTCATTTGTTGTTTTCAAATTGGTTTGTCAGACCTTGTAGTTGCTTGCATCATTTGACTTTATTTTTGCAATCTTCGGGTCCTTGATATAGTTCTACTCCCTCCCAAGTATTCATCATTGGATATGTGCGAAGGCATACCTTTGGAGGAATTATTACTATATTTTCCTTCTAGAACTTGTCACCCATTTCGGCAACCGATGCCAATGGGGGAGAAGTTTTAGAGGGTTTAAGGGAAGTTGGTTTATGCATTGAGTTTGTTCTTGTGCATTTGCTTCTCATTCTCTTGCATCTTTGTTGTTGCTTCATGTGGTATATATAGAGGAAACTCCACCAATGATAATGATTGGCAATATAAGCAATGAAATTCAAGTTCATCAGATATGCATAGATTGTGGGGGAGTTTGCTCTATATATGGTGGTGGTACCAATATCACATACTTTTGTAGTATTTGATATTGGTATTACCATTTTATTCATTAATATTCCTTATATAAATCCTCTTAAAAGGATTGTCATCAATTACCAAAATGGGGGAGATTGAAAGAACATGTTGGGCCCCCATGTGTGGTTTTGGTAATTAATGACAATCTTTATGGACTAATGTGTGCATTAAGTTATACTTGTAGGATTTGTCCATTGGCATCGCTTGGAGCATGTGTTGGCTTCAAGGTTGATGAAATGCAAACAAGATATGTTGGGAAAGCTCAATATGCGAGGTCGATGATGAGAAATTAAGGAAGGCGTTCCATCTTGAGAAGGGCAAGATCGTCTACATCGAGCTCAAGTGGAACGCTCAATGCAAAGGTATAATCTTGATAGGTTTTCTCTTTTGCCGGTCTCACGTTGTGTGTGTGAGACCGGGTTTAGGATAGATAACCGTACTATCAAGTGGGGCTCTCGAATGAGTAACTCGATCATATCGTTCGGAGAGAGCTCAAACCTTTGCATACTTGCATCATCATATTTGGTTGATTTTTGGTATTATCCATGTGATGATATAGAGCTTGTGGTAATCTCCATAACAAGCTTTTGTTCATCTAAATCGGATCTCCCATTTGTATCTTGTTGCAATTTTGATTTATGCAGCTTTTTGGTTTCTCACCAAGTGGGGTATATCACTTTCTTCTACTTGATTTCCACTTTTTATTGAGAAGCCCTTGTTGTCCTCTATCCAACGCAATTGGAATCGGGTCAATCGGAGCTACCGTTTAAAAGTTATGACTGTTTGAATATTTGCCGTTTTAAATGAAAAAGAAAAAGAAAAACTGGGCCGAGCGGTACTACCGTAGCCCAGTACCGCTCGGGCCTGGCGCGCGCAGCCCATTTTCTGTCTGGCCCGGTAGCTTTTTTCGGTCCTACCGGACCGGCCTGGTAGTACCGCCCGGGTGGGCCGGTACTACCGGTCGGCCCAGTTTATTCGGTCCAGATATTTTCTTTGCCCAGATCTAGTTCCAGCCCAAGCCGCTGCTTGCCCCGCATGCGCTGACCGCTGCTGCGCTGGGCCCGCGCTGCTGCCTTCTCTCACGCGCGCGCTCACCACTCCGCTCGCTGCCGTTGGGCCCGTCCCGCCGCACCGCTCGCGCGCCGCATGCAGCTGCTGCGCGCGTTGACCCGCGCTAGCTCGCCTGGCCCCGCACTGCGCTAGCTGCTAGCTACTGCTGCATGCACGCTGCTTGATGCGCTGCTGGCTGCATGCAGCTGCCGCTGTGTTGTGCCGCATGCGATGATAGCTGTTGCCGCCGCATGCGCAGCAGCTGCTGCTGCTCTGCTTCGCTTGCTGCACTGGCCCCACTGCCTCCACTCGATTTGCTAGCCGTTGCTCTGCCGCGCGTACGGACTGCCCCAGATCTGTTGCTTCGATTTTTTTCTGGGCACATGCGGTACGGTAGTACCGGTTTTGTCCGGTACTACCGGTCCAAACTGAAAAATGCCCAACGGTCAGATTTTCTAGGGCCGCTATTTAAGCCCTTCTCCGTTTTCAGTTTAGTCAGCTCCTCTATTATCTATTAGGCTAAACTTTGTCCACACTTGCTCTAGATCTTGAAGCTTGCCTAATCTTTTCCCTCCGATGATTCTTGCCCATATTTGAGTGGAAAAGAGAGGAGATCTAGCCCCACGTTTTGACCTAACCGATTCATCTCTTTGTGAGTGCATCTTTGGGGATCTAGATTTTGGGGGATTTTGTGTCTCTCTTTGATTCCTCCTCTCTTGTTCCCCCAATAGCTTTAGTAGCTTTGTTGGAACTTGATAGTGAGGGATTTGGGCATCTTTGTGGTGTTCTTGCCATTTGCATTTGGTGCATCGGTTTGAGTTCTCCTCGGAGAATTTGGTTTGATTTACTCATTGGAGCTTGTCCCTCTTGGGTTTTTGGAACCCTAGACGGTTTTGTGGACTTGGTGTCATTGTAGCCTTGGTGGCATTGTGGCCTTTTGTGGCGTTTGTTGGGAGCCTCCAATTAAGTTGTGGAGTTATGCCCCAACCTTGTGAGAGGTTCCGGTTGCCACCGACAAGTGCACCGATAGTGGAAGCGTAGATCGATACCATTGCGGTGAGATTCACCGGAGAATAAGGGAGGCCTTTTGTGGCGTTGGTGGTTTGATACCACCCCCTCTCCAAACGAGACGTACTCCATGTTGGGAGGAACTCGGTAAAATATCGGTGTCCCCGCGTGCCTCGGTTATCTCTATACCCGAGCTCTTTACTTATGCACTTTACATTGTGATAGCCTTCATGCTTGAAGTAATATATATCTTGCTATCACTTTGTTGCTTGTCTTGCTTAGCATAAGTTGTTGGTGCACATAGGTAAACCTTAGTTGTTTCTAGGTTGTGCTTTATAAAGTAAATACTAGTTTTATTCCGCCTTTGTTGAGCCACTCTAGGAAAAGTTTTAATCGCCTATTCACCCCCCCCTCTAGGCGACATCTGTATCCTTTCACCAACCCTTTGCTGATGTCATATTGACACAATAATTCAATTTTAAATGATTTAATAATTCCAGAAATTGATATAAACTTGTAAATTCAATATCTTTTTATTTATAAGTCAGCAAAATACAAATAATATATCAAATTGTTCAGAAAAATGAAACCTATCTATTTAACCTATAATCATGCATTGTTCAACAACTTAAATGACAAGTATAATTAGAAGATCAAATGCACCCCTCTCATATGTTCCAGAGTTTCCCCGAGTTAGGGTTTTCACCCCTCGGAACCCCGATTAAATCGTCGAGCATGTCTTAGGGTTACATTCCAATGCAAATTAACTTGTCATATCATCATACTTGCTTGAGCATTGCATCGATGCCATGTGTTGATTGTTTCCCTTTCTTTTCGGTGTTTCGATTATTAGGTTTATTATTAGTTAGGTATTATTTGGTTTATTAATTAGTTTGGTATTATTGGTCTTCGGCCCCACTGGTCAGTCACTGTGGGTAGCCCCAGACCCGATTCACATTGTCAAGCAACTTAAAAGCCCTATCTTAGATAAGGAATCATTAATACCCCTTAGGTGCATGTGGGTTCGACGATGTGCCTTCGCCAGGGCATTCCGAACCCTCTTAAATCGATTCCAATATGGTATTTTGTTAGTATCTAGTGTTACCTATCTGCTGGATAGTTTCCCTTTTGTAGCCTTATACTCATGTTCCCCTCTCATATGCATCTGAGGTTTCTCCGAACTAGGTTTTACACCCCTCGGAACTCCGGAATGTTGATTTTAGTTGATTTTAGCTAGAGTTGCCTATCTACTACATGGTTTCCTTTTTGTAGCTAGGTTTAGGGTTTCTCTTCATTTTATTATTATGTATGTATATATTAGGGTTTCTCTGAATTAGGGTTTATATCTCTCAACACCGTACCTAACTTTCTCCTTTAGCCGCTTTGACTTATTCATTTTTCCACCTATGCAGAAAATATGGACCCACACGTCAGAGACGAAGAAAAGGAAGAGTTGATCCAAGGTGTGATTCGTGGGGAAGATAATTTAGATGTATCAACGTTTCTGAACAACTCCGGTGAGGGTGATCCTCTTTTTACCAGAATAGACAACTTGTTTGAGGTTGAAGGTGTTGCCTTCCGCGAGGGAGAAGGTGATGCCTTGTGTAATCGAGAAGACGACCGCTCCGACGAGGTGCATGTAATATAAATCAATTCATTAATTAATCATCTGCTATCTATATAGAAATAGTAACGACGATCTTTCTTCTTTTAGCCCTCCGGATCGAAGGAATCTACTGAAAAGAGCAGACGAGGCCCAACCAAAAAGTTGCAAGACCATGAGAGTTTTAGGATCGAAGATGTCGCTGAAGACGGCAAACCGACAGCTCCCGAAGTTGTCGCAACCAAATTTGTGGCACAATGCGGAGTAATCGTTAGGGACTTAATCCCGATCACCATTAGAAATTGGAATAGGCCTGCTAATGCGGATGAAGAGGGAACATGTTTATTTGTCCCTAACCACGCCAAAGATTTACTGTGGAAGAGGCTCATGGTTAATTTCAAACTACCGAAGATATAGCTGGATCCAAATGCGGAGGATCCAGTTGAGGACGCCTTACAACATGGGAGAGCCATGGAGGCTAAGGTCAGGGAGTGGGCTTTGAATAAGATGGCCCAGTGTTTCACCAACTGGAAGAAAAGATTGCACCTTGACTATGTCGTGAAAGAGAAGACTCCCGATTTCAAGAATATTCAGTTTGAGAAGATAAAACCATTCTGGGCTGAGTTTGTGGAATACAAGACATCAGAAAAAGGCAAGAAAATGTCTGAAACGAATAAGCTGAATGCTGCTAACAAGAAGTATCACCATACTATGGGGCAAGGTGGCTACAGGGCTGGCATTCCTAAGTGGGAGAAACTTGAGAATGAACTGCGTGCTAAAAAGATCACCCCAGAGACAGACGATTGGGTAGAACTTGCAAGGAATTGGTTTTACGGGCATGGGGGCACGTTGGACTTGGAAGGGAGGTGTATATATAACATACGACATAAAGAAGACCCCTTGCCAATCGAGAGGATGAGAAAAGCAGTACAAGCTGTTAAAGATGGGGACTTCATTCCCGATAGAGAGAATGATGAGCTCACACTCGCCCTTGGAAATAAGGAACATGATGGATGAACACGAGGCACAAGAGGCTCCCAACCATGGAGGATTGGGTTTCCCGAAGAGAGGAAGAAATATCCTGATAGAAGCCGTCAGAGGAGAAAGGACAGGGTGGAAGTTGAAGCAAATAGTCAGAAAGAGCGAATGCGTTTAATTGAAGAATGATTAAAGCAACAACAAGATGAAATTAACGCACTTAAAGAGCAAAGTACTACCGGCCCATCTCAGCAGCACACTGCATTCGATGCTACCGGCCTATCGAATAATCGAAAAAGCAGTGTGGCTTCCACCGAGGTCCCGGGTGATGACAATGGCGATGACGATGATGCACCGACGATGGCTCCTGTTGGCTACCTAGTGGATGATATCATAGAGATGACACACTGCGAGCTACATGTCAAAGTTGTGAACATATCAATGAAGGTGGCGGTCGGCTATACCTTACACGACCCACACCAACTTACCACTGTCGTCCGGTTCCAGAGGGCTACGCTGTTGTCGGCGTGGATGAAATCATGCCCACCTTTGAAGTTTTGGATCTTCACTACCCTGCAGGTGAAGGGGATGTGACTGTACTGGGAGACGCAAAAAACGTCACCATTCTATGGCCGAAGGAATGTATCGTGCTTCGAAATCACACGCCAAGGCCATCTTCACCGCCGCCTCACCCGTCTCCAGCGAGGTCATCGCCGCCGCGGCAGCCGTCTTCGTCGCCTCACCCGGCTCCGTCGTCTCGCCAATCTCCGGTGCAGCCATCGCCGCGGGAGCCATCGCCGGCGCCTAAGGGTCAAAAGCGTAAGCGTACCGCTACTGTGCCTCGTGGTAAGCGATCGCCGAAACATAAACAAGAGCCTCTTCCAAAAGTACCAAAGGTTCCTCCCAAGAGAGCTTATGACTGTACTGAAGAGGAGACTGCGGCGATCGTTGATGCAGAAACGACAGCGTTTTTCGCTAAGCTGAGGCGGCCGAAAGAGCCAGTGTTCCCCAGCACCAAAGAAGAAAAAGCCAAAGTGTTGAAAATGCTAAAGACTCTTCATCAACCCGAGCCAAAGCTGTCATCAGACTATGAGCGTTCTATTCTCAAGTCACATGCGGCACAAAAAGCCTCGAAGAGCAGTACTGATGCAAGCGAGAAATCTGTTGCCCAGCTCGGAGAACAAGCAAAATAGACTTGCGCCCCTCTCAAGGTGATTTCCCAAACCAATGTGGGGTCGAGCAAATATGGGGCCGAAGAGCAGTATGATCCAGAGGTAGTTGCACAATACGGAGAAGCTGCCGCTGCTCAAGGTATGAGTATTGCCCAGTACTTATCCCAGTTAGAGTTCTTCCCCGTGAGTGAAGTAGCATACAAATACCAGTACGGCAAACCTCTCGTCAAACCTGAGGAGGTAAACAATCTTCCAACAAAAATGCGAAGATTGCATAACTGGTACATGCATGCCACAAGGGCCGGGGCTAACTGGATAGTGCTGAGGGTTACAAAAAAGCATCATGGGAAAGAAAAGGATGACATGATATCCATTGAATTTGATGAACTATTTCAATTATTCAATCAAGACGCCTTGGACAAATCGATCATCAGTGCCTATTGTCTGTAAGTACTAATTCTGTAATTAATTTAGTCTCCAGCTATCTCACCTTGTTTATTGCATGTATATAATCATACTGTAATATGCAGAATGAAGATTCTCGAATGCAGTAGAGGACAAATCTATGACATTGGCTTCATTGACCCATATTGGGTTCATGAAGCTAATCTTAAAATAAGCCCCCAGGATACGGAGGCTAATATAGTAAACGCGTTAAGGTTTCAAGAAACCAAAAGGGAAATACTATTTCCTTACAACTTCGAGTGAGTGTTATTGTCTTGTATACACTTTCTATTTCGCTTACTCGATGTTAAGTATATAATTGATTAGTTATGCATTTGCAGCTTCCACTATATTCTGTTAATCATTCCACTTGACAAAGGGCGTGTACTAGTCATGGACTCTAAACATAAACCCCTTGAGACGTGGAAGGACATGTAGATACTTCTCCAGTGGTAATTCTAATCGTTACGACACTATATCGGCAACGTTCGTGAATTTTATGATATCAAGTACTTAATAACTTATTTTATTCGTTTTCTACGCCGGGCAGCGCTTGGAAACGGTTCACCAACAAGGCTAGGGGTGTTTGGAAAGAGGAGCTTACATTTGAAGCACTAGATGTAAGCACCACTAGCTATATCCGCGCATCTCTTTGATTCTAGTTTTGATACAGTTATTATCATGCTTGATTATTATTTTGATTGAACTCTGTTCTCGTAAAGTGCCTGACGCAGGGACCAGGTAATAATCTACGTGGATACTATGTTTGCGAGTTCATCCGGCAGACGTGCGATGAGAAGGGAAGAAATTTAGAGCAACCCCACGTACGTAAACAATTTCTATAGTTTTTAATTACAATCAAATTGTGTTTAGTTTCATTCATATAGGCTGACTCCTTTTTTAAATCAGATCGAACGTCTACGGGACGGTCTTCTGCCAAAGGATCGCGTACGAGCAATTCAGGAGGAATTGGCGGGATTCTTGGATACAGAAGTCCTAGACCCAAAAGGGGAATACTACTCGGCTGTGTATAGACAGGGATTGTAAAAATAGCAACTTTGAAGGAATTGGCCGGTAGCATCGAATAGCAACTTTTGTATGTAGTGCATGAACTCGATCCGTGTATTGAATGTAATATTATCATGATATTCATGATGTAATATAAGGTTCCTTCATTGATAAGTGCAAATCACTAAATAAAAAATAAAACAACCTAAATGAATTCTCTGCCGCGGCACAAAAAGTGGCGAAAATGCTGCCGCGGCAACAAAATGTGCCAAAATGAATTCTCTGCCGCGGCAGAAGGTTATTAGTCCCGGTTCGTGTTACGAACCGGGACTAATGCTCCACCCCCCCCCCCCCCTCGCCCTCTGCCGCTGCCACGTGTGCACCCTTTAGTCCCGGTTGGTGGGGCAACCGGGACTAAAGGTTAGAGCTTTAGTCCCGATTGCCCCGTCCAGGTTGGGCAACCGGGACTAAAGCCCCGTACCAACCGGGACCTATAGGGCTGTTTCCACCAGTGGAGGATTTTTTTTTCATTTTTGCTATCTTGGTGTCTCATTTTCAAGGGTCGAACTATTCACATTTTTCCTGTTTATAAGTCTAGAACATTACAATTGTGGTTTAGCTTTGATGTATACATATGTCGTCAAGGATCTTGATCATGTTACCTGTTTTAAACTAAAGGATTTAGATCATGTTGTTTCGTCTAGCATTGCATGAGAGAATTTACATCTCATGTGTAGGTATCGCTTCGAGGATTTCCTGGATTGTTTGCGTGAAGCTGATATTCTTGACTGAAAGACATATCTCTTCCAGTTCTGGTGCAATTTGATGCCAAATTTCTACCAGCATACCGATCAAACAATCCATCTTCTTCAACCTCCTGTGCGGAAAATATTGTATTACTTTCGAAGCACATCACGCTGACTGTTTGAACTGTCAATTTTATCTTTCTCATGCTGTTTGCCAATCAATATTTTTTCTGTTTCAATTTTTTGATTTCTATATATATTCTCATTCTTGAGCTGTTTTTTGGTGTTCAGGAATAACACTTGTGCAAGGGCTCACATGGACGTTTAGGAAACCTGTAAGACACTGCATGTCCCTTGTTGTCAATATGCTTAGAGGATTATTCAAGATAATTGGTAGCAAAACTTTTCATAGCCTGAAGCATAAAGGTAAGTCAAACCTTCAAACTGGCACATTGATGATAATTAATACTCCTCGAGTCTCGAAGCCAAATTAACACTGCCAGCTAGGCAGCTATCGCACCATTCCCCTCCCGAATCTATGTGAAATTTTCCTTATGAGCTGCTATAACCTTGCACGAGTAGAGTTGCACTTGGTGGATTTTCTCCCTTTATAGTAAGTATTTTCTATTCGTTGATTTTCTTTTTCATTGTTTGAGACCACTTGAGTTCCAGAGACCCGTCCAGTATAAATGTGCATGTTTATATTAAGGAGATCATATATTCATGTTATCACTGAATGTATGCGAGCTTTTAGGATTGGTTTCGTTATGTAAATACAAAGATTTTTTCTCATTTAACTTTTAAGATTCAAAACCATTGGAGGAAAGTGTATGAGTAGACTTATGCCATTATCTAATTTTTTTATATACTTTAGTGTGTTCTCATAGTATTGATGTTTGGAAGAAGGGAAACATATAATCTGAAATATATTTATGGGTTAATTAGATAAATGCCACTGAAATTTCCGCCTATTTGAGAAACATCACCGCAATTTTCATCTTTTAAAATATAACACTGCAATTCTTTATACAGATTGATAGATGCCATTATGTCCACTTAAACACACAAAACGATCAATATACTTCCGTATTTTCCTTTGTACATACGTATATATGAGAAGCCCCACCTGAATCCAAGTCCTACATAGAGCGATGCCTCTCTGAAGCTTTGCACATGACGCCTGCTAATTTGAAGCAGCCATCAGACAAGTTCGGACCAAAAGAGGAGCACCTCGTTGCTCAAGGTCAAACAGTACCTGCTCACGCGGCGGTCGGCAATCCTTTGACCAGTGTCCTCGGCGCTCTGTGTGTTGAATCATGTGTTGTTGAAATGATGATGCTTTTGCACAAGGGCATTTGCATGTTGTACACTTGCAATATTAGAGAGAGCTTTGTTTTTGAAATGTGTCCTGCGCTAAATGAAACATAACTTCTAAATGCTGATTATTTTCTCTTTGAATCCTGGTATTGCAAATCAATCAGACAGGCTTATGGGCATAAATTAGAAGATACATATCGTGGATTAGTTTAACAAGAGAGCTGAAGGTAATATAATTCTTCAGTGACTTGAAGGACATCCGTGTGAATTATCTCTTCGCAAGGATAGTGAAACACACGATTGTGGAGCTTTTCTTTACACACACCAGTTTGAATCTTCTATTCCCTAGCCACTAAGCTACCTTAATCAATGGCAGGATATACATGGATAGTGAGTTTGAAGTTTGGAGAGTAGAACTATGAACATTTCAGGGAGTCGAGCTTTATTTGACCTCGATGTACTTCGCAATCGTCACTATGTGGATAACAGCTCCAGTTTTTGGATGTTATCCTTGATCAGATTAGGGCATCTTGTTTCTGGTCAGATCAATTGTTTGTTTGCTCTATTTGCAATTTGTTCTGGTGAGAGCATGGCTGCTGACGATGGTTATGGTGCTCTGTTTACAGGTTAGGAGCACTTGTATCTTTCATGACAGGATCAATGTCCAACTATCACGAAGATCACATTGATATGGTGCATGAATGTAACAGCATAGATTTTCTGTTACTTATTGGTTGATATGCATCTACATGGAGGAATTCAAAGTTTAGTTAGAGGACCATGGGTGTGTTTCTGGAGAAGTTTGTTTAGTCGATATGGTTGCTTCAGTGTCTAATTTTAGATATATTGATACTATGCTTGACAAGAAAACTAAGTCGCCCCAATGATGTTTATATTGACATGGTGCCCCCAATATATGTCGAGGACCTTTTTGCATCATGGTGTGAACTATAGGGTGTTTATTAGAGAGAAGTACCTGATGCTAGCTAATCAACGAATCAGTATGATGTGGAGGCAGTTTTATTAAGGATAACACTGATGTGACCATCTAAGTTTGTTAGCTTATGAGCTAGAGCCTGCTTTTGGAAATGATTTTGCAACATGATCGAAGTTAGTTATGATTGTGCTAAGAGCATCTCTAGCTGAGGAGGCCTTTTTCCTGCCGCTTGGTGGGAGTGGGGGTTGGGGGGGGGTCTAGGCGTGCATCTCCCCAAGGTTCGATGATGGTGCCCTTGCCACGTGGGTGGACCTGTGGCCACGTCGACGCTGATGCCATGACGATGGCCTGCAAGTGTCGCCTGGAGATGGACGACGCCAACACCATTGCCCTCAACTCCCCACCGATGTAGGGGCTCGAGTCCGTCCAAGGCCGCTGAATGGAGATGGAGGGCGCGACTACTGTTGTCCCCTCCTTCCATGGCGATATCCTCGTGTCGAACGGTGGCCGTGTCCTCGTGAGGCTAGCGAGCATGTCCACCGCGTCCACGATGCCCTAGATCCTCGTGGACACCTCAACCAGCAGTGATAGCTGCACGACGTCCAGCATTGCCACGGGCGATTCCACGCGATGTTCATGTTGGCCACAGCAAAGTCCAATGCTTGGGATGTTGTCACCATGGAAAAGGAGCTGGGCGCCTCCCTAAGCACCAACATGCAACCCGCCACCACACTCGTGCACCCGACACCGAGGCCCCACTTGTCATGCTCGGGTGTCGGGATCTCGGTAGGCGCAGCGCTTGACGTAGCCGCTCAGCACCTACACGTAGTAGGCGCTGTTCTGCATGACGGCAACAACGTTCTTGTATGAAGGTACGGGTGGCGGTGCATGCTAGGTGAGGGGCAATGGCGCAAGGGGTGGCTTGGTTGGAGGAGCAGCGACACGAGGGGTCACGATGCGTGATGGGCGGCGGTCACTCATGTGTGTTGTAGTGCATAGAACGACGACCGACGGCACGGTGTGCGAAGCCAAGGCGGCGGTGGCCAGCGACCAACGGCAAGGGGAGGGAGGCGAGGCGAGCGAAGAACGGCGATCGTCGGCACGGGGAGAGAAGGAAAAAAAGAGAGGAGAGGGCTAGGACGGTGTGGTTGGCTTTTCTCTTCATTGACACGTGCGCCAGGACGGCGAGATTGTTTTTGCCGGAGAGCCCAACTTCCCCAGATTACTGGGTTTGCCTTGGGTACGCCGGCTAAAAATTGGATTAAATCCGGTTGAAATCAAGACTGAAGGGGTACGGCTAGCCTAGGGCCATTTTTAGCCGCTGACGCTAAAAAAAGGCTTCTTGGGAGGCCTGAGATGCTCTAACTACATACGGAAGACTGATGAGTCACTTTTTAAGTACAGTTTGCTTACAAAATTTTCTAATTAAATAGCTTGCAATTAAATTGGGAGGGACTAATACATAAAAAATACACCACAAATTGTTCGTGAGATGGAGAGTCAAGCGATCATCGATTTTCAATATTGCAAGGTGTACTTTCTAATCCTGTATTCTCTTTGTTTTCAAATATAAGATGTTTCGACCACCCTAAACCCTAACGTATATGAATGGTGGAGTAGACGAAGTAGACCCATCTCTACTATCTAAAAAGAATTTGGGTGTTCCGTTTTCTGCCACTACGTTCGGTCCTTCGTCGCGCAAGCACCCGGTCGTCAGCCTAATTTAGCGCCGCATGCAGTCATTTGCATATTTTAAAGCACGCATGCAGTCATCGGCCTAAATCCTGAATTATCGCGGCAGTTATTTGTTGGCTCTCCTTTATTCTCACGCTCCTCTGCTAATCCCTCGCCTTGTGACCAAAGAATCCGGGTACGCCTTCTTCTCCTCCGCACTCCGTCGCACACGGCTGAGCTACCACTCGCCGATGTCTCTCCACCATGTATCTTTCTCCGCCTGACGGCAACGCCGCTACACCGAGAGGTCACCTTCGTATACTAACAGCATGAGGCGGCGCGGGGCACTCGTGGAGGTGAGCTGCGGACGGGCGCCGCCGGTGGAGGAAGACTTTGCTGGGAAGGCCGACATGGTGTGCTAGGGGAGTCAAAGTAGCTTCCGATGTGATGCAATTAATCGTGTCACCGTCACGCAGGTGATGGTCGTGCTCTCCTCCTCTGGTCTCCGCTCAGATTCCCACCTCCACCCCAAATGTGGGAGCTCGCCGGAGGGGCAGGCCAGGTGCTGCAGGTGAGGAACCTATTGGACGGATCACCTAGGTGTCCCCGGGCTGCTCCTCTACCGTCGGTGCGACGCCACCGCTGACCTTCTGCCCCTTGCCTTGCCCCAGCTCGATATCATCCCGAGCGTAACTGATGTACTACCTGTTTCCTCTCCATTTTGTGCAGGCGGGAGCGGGACTGTATGGGGTATTTTGCCGGCGGGCCTGATATCCGCCTCTTAAATCCTCTGTCGTCTTCCTCGCCGGTCCCGCAAGATTGAACTACCCTTGGTACACAGTATGTCAGATTCGTTTGTTCCAAATGCGCGGCAGGACGAGAGAAACACAAAGCCATGATCAGTTCGTCTCCTCGCATACCGATCTGGCAGAATTTCAGCCGTCGGTCTTTCTCGTCTGCAGCCAAGACCACCGCCTCTGATATCCCTCCTGTGTAAGCCGGTAAGGCCAGGTCAAGTCCTTTTTTATTGTGCAACCTAATCCTCCTTGACGTTCATTCTTCTTTACATAATTTAAGGTTGAAGAATCGAGAGTCTGAAACTCCACAGCCTATGCACACACACCAGATCTCCTTGACGTTAATTCTTCTCAACAGAATTTATGGTTCTCAACTGAGTGTGGCTGGAATAGCACGATCCCACTGTATGTTTGGTTGTCACCCTCTCGTCTCATTTTCATTGTCTACCTGTCCCCTTGTGCACAACATGTAATTATTTGTTACACTGACATAAGTTCTGATTGGAACTAAAATGCTTAATTGTACTACTTAATGATGGCCTTGTTCCTCCTCTTCAACTATTTCAAAATCAAATGAGGCTAGGATAAAAACCACCTTTCAGGCTTCTGTTAACTTCTTGATGTCGCCTTCTTTATAAAGAAGTGTAACAAATGGAATCAACAAGAGGATTCTCAACATTATTTAATTCCCAGTAAATACCACCGCATGTTGTGATTTGAAAACATAAGACTATATTGTTATAATAATAGGGGCACTATTGTGATCGTTCAGGACATTAGCCGCCAGCCACTCCGATACTTTTTTGTTTTGTTTTTCAGCATTGTTGGAAGTTTGTTCCGGATAAGAGATGTGTCCAACAATTCGTACGCCCCTGAATATTTACATAGCTGGCATTACAGATCCGTTCTTGCATATCCGATTGCTTAGACTCATGGGTACCCTGGGTCAAGGGAATGCAGACTGCAGCGAGCATGGAAACGATATTCTTGCCAGGATGATCTGTTAATCCGCAGTTTAATATGCGCAACGAAATTTCAGTTGAGCACATAGCTCTCATCAGTTTAGTGAACTAGATATTTCTTAGTGAAAGCTACTCCCTCCGTTTTAAAATATAAGATGTTTTAGGTTTGTGAGGAAAATGTATCTAGACTTCACTCTAAAACAAGTCTAAAATATAAGATGTCTTAGATTCACTCTAAACCTGAGTGAACCTACATACTAAAATAAGTCTAGATACATTTGCTTCACAAAGCTAAAACATCTTATATTTTAAAAATGAGGGAGTACATATTTAAACACTGCCCACCTGATATACAAAACACGGTCTCTCTCTTTTAGTTGAGCAACAAAATCAATCTAATTTAAGCATACAACAAATATATAATTTATGCAGAGCAAAATTTGCTTGCTATTTGTGGACTGGATCTATTGCTTCGTTCATTCCTCTGCATCTGACTTCACTTTCTGCCCCGATTTGTTCATTCCACTGCATTTGTATTGATTCCATTTTGTAATATGGACACCTGATAAATTAAAACAGTAATCATACTTTCTAATAATTTAATGTTATTAGACGTCAATAATTTTGTTTATTGGCTTATACCAACACGTTCTTGCATCTCAGGTTAATTTAGTCGGTGGTTATCAAGAATTAAAGAGACAAATTTGTAAGGCAGCACTGGTATACTCCAGTTATTTCAGTCTTGTACATCTATATATAAACGTTTTGCTCCACTGTTGTAGTACTCTCAAATGTAAGTGCTATTTCTCAAGTAAGTACTTAATTAGCATCCGATCAGCCTTTTAGCCCTTAGAATATTCAAGGAAATACCTTTTGTAGCATCCTTCTTTAGGTTAATTAGTAGTACATGGCATAGGTCATAAACAGAAATGACAAAAGTTATTTTTCGCCTGAGGGTCAATTTTTACCGATCAAGCCATTCTATTGTTTTGTTATACGCATGCGTCATAGTTTCATGAAAATAGGAACTTTTCGCAGCAAGCAATTTTTTATATATTTATGCGTCTCCTTTTCTTCTTGGTGGTCCCTCCATGCTTGAGCAAACAAAGCCTAAGAAGAATGTGCCACACTGTATGGCTATTCTTATATTTTTTGTAGAGTCATATCATTAAAGTATTAATTACTATAGTTTTCATTACATGTAATCCTTCCAATACAGATTATCCAAAGTTTGTACTATTGTTACCTCCGTTTCAAAATGTAAGCCTTTTTAATAGTTCAATTTGAACTGCTAGAAAGGCTTACATGATGGAACGAAGATAGTATGGTATTAGGAATTGTGTTACACTTATTTTGGTGGCTTCAAAATTTAGGTTGATGGCTATACATGCATTACCTCTTAGAATTCTGATGTGAGGTGAAGAATTATTATTTTTTATCTTATGAACGCTGGATAGATATTAAATATGGACAACATGAAGGCTTGAGGTAAACATATTTTCACACTTACTATGAAGTTCATGCCACTTCCATTAGAACTGTTTGTGGGTGGCCAAGGAATATATGTCTTTTGTAAAACTGATTTATGCTTTTGCCGGTATGTCTTTGGTTCGACATGGGTCCGACTTTTCTGGTAGACCTCAAAGTCACAATCATATATTTCAAGGAAGTTAGTGCTCCACTGCTGCGAGTAGTGAATTATGTGCACATGACGATGGATCAATAGTGCTGTGCTAAAATGAAGCAACAACACAACGTCGACGAATCGGATCACAAAGGTGATGAGTGAACACGGAGGGGTTAATATGACACCTTACAATGATGTACTACTAATGTATGTTGTATACTTGTGAACTTCGTAACCATTATTTGAGCTAATAAAGTTATCTTCCATAAAACCAATCTAAACTGGTATTTGGTTGTTTACAAAATAGGGAAATACATTGTGGTATTTTATTGTGTTCTTTATGAGTTAGTTTAATCCAAAGTTAGAACGTTTCTTATGAATTGAACTCTCACTTCCCATTGCTATGCTTAAAGAAATAAGCGGGATGACAACATATCCTCCTTTGGGGCTATCTGACCTTGATTTTTTCTTGGAGAACTTTATATATTTTAAAACTCCTAGGTGAGAGTGGAAATCCCACCATGATTACTATTGAACATGGATGGTGATTGTTGCAATGGGCTATGGGAACGAGTATGGCGATTCTCCAGCGCTGGAGAAAACACCTGCGTGTAGTGATGAGTGACTAATTTCATTGGAGTAGGGTAAATACAAAGTATAGTGTTAGTGATGTTGTAGTGGTTTACTAGGAAACACAATAACTAACGGTGTAATGGTGAAAGATGTTAAACCAATGGGCTGGTTGAAAATAAAGGCATGACATATGCAACCTTATCACGACTTTGTGATTTTATCCTAAAGAGCATGGACTTTTAGTTTGAGTAAAACAAGATGGTGTTGATGTTAAAAAATATTGAGTCAAAGTGTGGCTTAGTTCGGTCCTCGATATTATGCTTAAGGGAAAAACATGAGAACTCGTGGCAGCTCACGTGTGTAAAATTAATAAGTAGAAGAGTGCTAATTTAGATTACAACTGTTTCGACGTGTGGAGATGAGCTCTACGTAGGTACAGGGTCTCTGTTGGCGTATTGGCTTAAAGGAGGATGGTTGTGAGATAGGACTTACTTTTTGCGCCTCCAAGACCTCAAAGACATATATTTTGCTCTCTTGTTGCAATGATTGGTTGTAAAGTATGACAATCAATTTATTATTTTTTTAATTTTTTGTCCCGTGGCAGCGCACGGGCATTTTACTATTACCTAAAAAAGATATCGCGTTCCGTCTCCGCCGATACGTCGATGGCTTCATCCTTCTCCATAGTCCCGAGACCCAAAGTCCAAGCCTCCCGCTCCAGAAATCTCTATCTCTACTACTTAAAAAAGATATCGCGTTCCGTCTCCGCCGATACGTCGATGGCTTCGTCCTTCTCCATAGTCCCGAGACCCAAAGTGCAAGCCTCCCACTCTAGAAAAAAAAAAGCGCAGACATGTGGCCCGGCCTCTCCACAATCATCGGCACCCCCTCTCCATAGGCCCGAGACCCAAGCCACTCTCCGTTCCCGCATCACGCCGCCGCCGCCCGCGCAACTTCGTCGTAGCTCCCGGGTTGTCGCCTTCGCCCATCTCTCTTGATCAGCCGGTCGCCGCGCGCTGCAGATCTGTTCCATCACCCGACAGAAGCTGACTAGAATATGGAGGAGGGAACGGCGGTCGAGAGATTGCGTTTGTCAAGGTGCCGGTGGATCCAAGGAGGGACAGTCGATGTTGTCGTGGGCTCTAGGCGCTCCACGACAGAGCCAGTACCTCGATGGTCGCAGAACACATATTGCGGCAGATGATTATCCCGAACAGTACGTGTGTTCGTCCTTCATCTCAGAGGCACGCCTCTGCACTTGTGTTGGATACTGACCCTTGCTCTTTTTAATCTAAATATTGCGGAGAAAAAATCAGAGCGGACTGGGTGTTCGGAGATCAATCCTGATCCATGTTGTGAGATTTGGTTATTTCCAAGGCTGATCCATACTTGGAGCTTTTCCCTTTAGAATTGATTGCAGAGTTACAAAAAAAGTCTATGACTCATTTTTCAATATTCTAGCTGTAGCACCATGTGCAACCGTGGGGTGTACTTAGAGGATAGATTAGGAAATTGCATAGATTCTCATGCGTATCATTCCATTATAAAGCTTGCTACCATCATTTAGTTAGGATCATCTGAAACTTGTGCAGTAGAATTTGTTTGATGTACTGTTAGGTGAGAACATAGATGAAGTGAGAGTCTGAAAGCTCTAGAGAGATGATATTGTTGGCACAAATGGTTTCACCAAACAAATAAAAGGATTTATGTTATGCTTGAAAATGATTAATAGACTGGAATCAAGGTTCTCCCTTTTGGTGGTAAGACCAGAGCACTGAAGAAATTAACAGGCCAGTGTGGTGCTCATACTTGTCTAACATAAATTTGTAGGCAGCCCATTTACGTGCACTTGTTTCTCTTTTTATACCTGATGGAGTCGGCGAAGCGCTAGATCCGCAAAGAAACAATTTTGACTTCACTCCTATGTAGTGATGATGTGCTATATATGTAAACACTATGTTTAGTTTCAGAATGGTCTATACTATTAGAGATCTATAAGGCCCCTCCATGGTCACAGCTTCATAAGGCATGCGAATAGCATTATATCATGCTCATATAAAGTTTGAGGAACTTAGTTTACATTGTCTCGTTGTATTGTATTCGTTTGAGTTTTTGCTGTAAAGATTGGTTTATCTCTTACAACAGTATTGTATGTGACTTTACTATGGACACAATAACAATGACATGGATAAAATTGATCATGTTGGATCCTCTAGGTACACTTTCACACATTTATATATCTGATGGTACATGAATGTGCAAGCCACATAATACTCAATTGGGAACCTAGAGCAATCTGTTGTTTCAATATGAATGTATTTGTTTGAGTTTTCCGTGGACATAGTAACAAGGGCATCCTAAAATTCATTACCACACATTCTGTACATAATTTTGCCTGAATGTGCAAGCTACATAATAATTAATCAGTCACCTAGAGCAATCTGATCTTTCTAAAAAATACCACAATGTAGTTTTATATAATAAATTAATTTGTGTACCTACTGGCTACTGGTTTAGCAATTCTGAACAGAACAACAGTGATAAGGATAGGTGCCCTGCTTGCGAAAGTGAACAACAATAAGTAGTATACAGTAGACATTTGAATACTTTTATGGAATGCCAATTACTAATGTTTATATGATAATAATTTTGATCTTTCCTGTACAATCAAAAGATATCACATGGTATTTTTTTGTAAGTAAATATACTAGAGTTACCATGACAACCAAATATTACAGATTACCAAGAAGTTTGACTAAACCAAACTGGAGTCAAGCTTCTCACTTTGGGTGGTAAGTCTAGAGCACCGAAGAAATTAACAGGCCAGTGAGCTTACGATAATCTGTGTGTAAAGTATGTGGTGCCCATACTTGTCTAACATAAATTTATAGGTAGCCCATTTACATGCACTGGTTTCTCTTTTATACCTGATGATGCTTTCTAAGTGATAGATCTGCCAAGAAACAATTTTGACTTTACTCCTACGTGGTTATTGAAAATATGTGCTCCTGCATTTTTTTCTATTTTATAATTATGCAATTTCATTTATCTCACTCGCTTGAAATTTTGGTCGTTGGTGCTGCATAGAAACTTCAACGCGGTAGATATGGCAGAACAGAAGATGCAAATATTTTCCTTGTGATTATATGAACCTTAATGTAAAACAGAGCTGATGTCTCCCTTGTAAACTTAGTATATACCATCTAAATGGTGCATAAACTAGGCATATCATTGTTAATTTCCTTTATTCATGGACTTTATCTATGGGTAATATGTTTTCGGTGCTGCCAACTTACAAGTAGCTAACGCGATACAAACTGAACGCTTTTGCTTGCTGTCATCAGGTAAATGTGAAGTCTTGGAGGAGGAGCGGATCTAGAAAGAAAACTAATAATTGTTCCTATTGCCAGGTTAGGTGTTTCCATTCATCAATTGTTCGTAGGAGTTTCAAATTATTTATGAGAATAGTACGGCAACAAAATGCGTCTGGAGTAAGGTGTGATCGGCCATTTGTCACGACGGTTATAAATTCCGCTCGACATGTACGTGGGGTATTTTTGTGATGGAGGGCACGAATGAGAAAGGATATATATGGTGGCAGAGGGGTAGGGACCAAAAGAAATATGTTCACGTTCATAGCGATGTGAACTAAACATATTTAAAATACTGAAGAACTGCTGCACATATGTTTCGCTTGTTGTTTCGTGCAAACAAATAAGTAGTTCACTATTTATCCTAATTTGTGTGTTCCTTTGTGTATAATTATATATGCAGTATAATGTCTCCCTAGGAAATTTGTGCTTGGGCAGTGCTTCTTTTTCTTCACTGTGACAACACACAGCTATCTGGCAAAAAATGATACGGATAGAGAGAGGGTGCGTGTGGTGGAAGCTTGATACCCTAGATGGTGTATGTGACAAAAAATGATAGGGCTAAATATCTCCATAATAGGAATGTTGCTGCAATCAAATCTAGGTTTTGGAAAAGGAAATCTCATGAGGTTATGGAAAGATAAAATTCATGAGTGGAATCCTTTATGCGAAATTTTTCCAGAACTTCTTTCTATATGCCATGATTAGTTACATTTGATAAGAATAAGATGAAGCATCATAATGAAGTTATTTTCTTTGCGTAATCTTTGTTGATATGCCACTAGGCCAGAATCATGGGGCTGACGCATTAAGGGGTCGAAAGCTTGATGATCACAGGAAGATGATGCAAGGTGTTTACCTCCCCTAACACTGAAAACAATGGAAGGTGTGTTCCCTCCTGGAAGACAATGAAGGTCGTAGTTGCTTTTGAGTTTGTGGCCATATCAAGTGCTTTAGTTGGTTCTATAATCCTCTTTTTAAGTTTGCGTGAATGTTTAGATGGTGGCATAAAGTTTTTGTCCCATGGTGGCCTTCGACGTTGAGGACTCGCGGTAGGTTTCCTGATGGTGCCCCAACTCGCTTCATGTTCCTTAACCCCTTTCTTTTACTTTCTGAACAATTAGTACTATGTGAACTTGTTCTTTCCTTTTGAATCAATAGGAAGGGATGTAAACCTGATTGGAAAATTTAGTTTTTCTAACCAAAACTCCATGCTCTTTCTATCGGCTGGATAGTTTTGCCATTGAAATGTTTAAATGTGAGGTAAAAAATTATGCTTGAGAGCCCGTAGCAACGCACGGACATTTAACTAGTAAAGAGAAAAGATGAACACAAAAGGAGCGTGGTAGTCGTGATAAACAAGAATAAAAACCACATCATAGTCAAGCATATTTGTCATATCCTGTAATACAATGTAAAAAAATGTGTTTGAAAAACTTGTATGATTATATTTTTCTATACATGTAAATATTATGTTACTACGACTATAATGTGATAAAAGAAAAAATTTAAAAAACCGTAGCAACGCACGGGCATTCAACTAGTGGAAATAGTAACTTAGACTACTAACATATACATGTTAGTAGTCTAAGTTACTATGCACTATGACCAGCTTAACAACCTATGGTATGGTCAGACTGATTGTACTCACGACCATACCATGTCAGAGTGATTGTGCGTTCGGATCAGACACAAGACGTCCCTAGCTATCAGAAAACACCGAAAGCTCGTCACGCATGGAAGGGAATTCACTGGAAGTGTAGAATTACATGTAGTTAAACCTATTATGAACTTGGATCACTAGAAGAATATTTGGTAGAAGAACATCCATGATGGAGTTTTAATTTTTGATATTCCCAAAATTTAAAATGAAAAATCTAAATAAGTAGTCAAAACTGTATCTACGAGACATTAAAGCTACTCCCTCGGTCCGTAAATAAGTGTAATTCTAATTTTTGGTTAAGTCAAACTTAATAAAGTTTGACCAAATTTTTAAATAAATATAGTAATATATATTATATGAAATTGACATATTGTAAAACTAGATTTCAGAACAGGTCTACTAGTACCAATAGAGTAATAAATATTGATACATTTTTTTATAAAATTAGTCAAACTTTAGTAACTTTGACTTATAGAACAAAGCTAGAAGTACACTTATTTGCGGAGGATGGAGTAGGTAATATAAAGAACGTTAATGTGACTATTAACAATCATCAATTCACACATGATACAACCCATACCTAATGTTGATTAGATGACAACTACTTCCTCCGTTTCAAAATATAAGATGTTTTAGGTTTGTGAAGAAAATGAGTCTAGACTTGTTTTAGTATGTAGGTTCACTCAACTTTGGGATGAATCTATATGCTAAAAGAAGTCTAGATTTATTTTCTTCACAAATCTAAAATATTTTATATTTTGAAACGAAGGGGGTATGAAGTTATTTTTGTTGTTGTACCCACTATAACTAATTTGTTTTATACTTTTGTAGATGTGTATCGGTACCGATAGAAAAGATAAGCTGTATTATAACCCATCTCTCCTATCAAATGCATTGATCTTCATCTCAGAGAAATTTATTTGCATGACTACTAAAGCAACGCACCCGATATTAAAACCGCCAACTTCTTTATTCACAACACAGAAGTGCTCAAATTGAAGTGTCACATGAAAAATCATCAAACCGAGAATGGGTGGGTCGGCCCATGTACTCGATCGTATCGAGAATCACTAGCGTTTGATCCGGTGTAGTAAATATTTTGTTCAAATTTAAAAATGGTTGAAATTTGAAATGTTAAAAAAATTAGGATGTTCAAAATTTTAAAGTTTTTAGAAAAATTATACAAATTCAAAAATTGTTAAAAACTGAAATTGTTAAAATTTTAAAACTATTCAAATTTGATAATTGTTCAGAGATTGCCCACAGAAACGGGCCTTCCTTATCACCGACCAGTGCAGTCAGGAACCCACACTGCACACCCAGGCGGGTGTGTTGGGCCGGCCCGCGTTGGCCTTTTCTTTTCTTTTTCATTTATTTTTTCTATTGTTTCAAAAAATGACAATCTCAAGAAACATGAAATTTTTAAATCCAGACATGAATATTTTTTAAAAAACTTATCATATACATTGTTGAGCACATCAGCCTGTGACCGAACTGGCTGCTCGACAATGGCTTTTTATGATGATGAATACAATGGATCAAGATGATCTAACGAAGATGCTAGTTACCTTATGGGCTGTTTGGCATTCTAGGAGGAGAGCAATCTATGAAGAAATTTTTCAGAGTCCTGTGGCTAGGTCCATGTTTGTTGACAGGTATCTCCAGGAATTAGAGGCAGTGCAGCCTACGAAGCACGTCAAAGTGTGCGGTGCTCGACAGCATATGAACGCATATTGGTGGATCCCTCCGCCAGCGGGGTGCATGAAGACTAACACTGACGTAGAGGTAGCGAAGACAGAGAAACGCGGTGCAGTGTGAGTTGTGTGCCGCTCAACCGATGGACTATATTTGGGTGCCTCGGCAGTGGTGTTTGAGGGGAAGCTTGGAGGCTTTGGCATGTCGCGAGGCTTTAGCGATTGCGGTAGAACTGCACCTAGGGGAGATTGTTGTTGCCTCGGACTGCCTTGAGGTGGTGCATTCAGCCATGGTCTTCACGGAATAAATATGGGAGCATTCAGCCAGATACCAAATGAGATTGCAGCGGTGGGGTGGCGTGCCAGCGCGGTGGCATTTGCTTCCGCCATGAGGGGCAACAATCGAATTCTGAAGCCCACGACTTGGCTCGCATGGCTACTAGTTTAGTTTAGAGTATCCCCACTTGTTGGCCATTCCCCGCGCGAAATTTGAACCAAACTTGGCCGGACGAAATACGTTTTCGGCCTGAGAACGCCGAGTTTCCCACTCGCTTTCCCAGACCGAGTTTCGAAGACGCCCATTTTCGCCCAAATTCGGCTAAAATACATCTAGATTTCGGCATAGTTCGGCATAATATGAATACGGAACATTTTTCGGCCTAGTTCGGCATACATTCGACCATACTTCAGCGAAATTTTAAACATAGTTCGGCGTAAATGTAAACATAGTTTGGCCTGCAGTGAAAATACAACATCTTTCGGCCAAGTTCGTCCAGTTCATGCTCGTCATCTACGTTTTGCCCCTGCATATCCATATGTGCTCAACAATATCATCCTGCAATTGTTAATGCACTGCCGGATCTCGGATCTCCTGACGAATGGCGATGAAGGTAGCCCAGGTTGGAGGCACCTGATGATCACGCTCGGCAAGAGGACCATGTCTGTAGTATGGCTCGTTCTGCTCGAGCAAACTCACTGGATCCTTCCTCTCATCCTCAATGATCATATGGTGTGCAAGACCACACAACAGTTCATCACTTCCCATATCTGATCTTTCGACCAGGTCATAGCAGGAAACCGGACAACTGCAAACCTCTGCTGGAGCACACCAAATGCCCGCTCCACGTCCTTCCTGCAAGCTTCTTGTTCCTTAGCAAACTGAGAATGCTTGGAGAGCATTGGGTTTGAGATAGTCTTCATAAATGTTGGTCATCTTGGATAGATGTCATCTGCTAGATAGTATCCCTTATTGTAGTGGTGCCCGTTGACCTCAAAGTCCACAGGGGGGCATGACCCTCAATAAGCTTGGCAAAAACATTTGAGGAGTTGAGTACGTTGATGTCGTTGTTTGATCCTACCATGCCAAAGAAGGGGTACCAGATCCAAAGATCATGTGCAGCAACTGTCTCGAGTATCACAGTGCAACCTCCTTTGTGGCCTTTGTACATTCTCTGCCATGCAAATGCACAGTTCTTCCACTACCAATGCATGTAGTCTATGCTTCCCAGTATACCAGGAAATCCTCTACTTTCATTGACTGTGAGGATCCGAGCAGTTTCTTCAGCATTGGGTGATACGTTGTAAATGTATCTATAATTTTTTATGTTCCATGATTGTTTAGTATCCACTTTGCTTTGCTTTGTCTACACTTTGAGGTGTTTTTATATGTTTTCTGGTACTAACCTATTAACAAGATGCCACAGTACCAGTTGCCTGTTTTCTTCTGTTTTTTGTTCCAGAAAAGCTAGTAAGTAAATATTCTATAGGGTTCGCAGCATAGAAAACAAAAAAATCCTACGATGGGAACAACTATGTACCAAGATCTATCTACTAGATACAAAAAACGGGCGGATATATATCGAGAGTTAACGAGTTAAACTCGTGGTTGATGTAGACGATCTCTTGCCGATCTCAAGATCGAGAGGAAGTCCTTAGCACCGCAACTTAGCGGCACATCCGTGCTCGTACACACGTCCGAGCTACCGAGCAACATCCGCCTCCTCGCTCCAGCGATACAGCGAAAGCACAACTCTTTCTTGTCGAATAGCCACTGGGAACATGTATCTCGCTAGTCCGAGACCATGGGGAATAAATTCTAGAGGGGGAGAGAGATCCTTCACGAGGAGGTGTGAGTGATAAGTGAGGAGGGGTGCCTTTTATAGGAGAGGGGGAACCCCAAGGGGGTGGCCGGCGCATGGGGACTGCCCCCTTTCCCTCCCCTCATTCATGTGGGTGGACACTCCACTCACAAAAATCCTTTCAATTCCCTCCACTCAAAATCCCACTCAAATTCCCATTAAATTTCCACCAAATTTAATGCAAACTCTCATTAAATAAAACACCTTTTATTTATTCAGAATTTTTTCAATTACTTTAATGACAAACATTCACATATAACCCCTTGCTAGTATTTCATTTCACATGCAAAAACACTTTCTGCAATTTCACCCGAAAACCTGTTTCGGTATCTAGTGAAATAAATTCATGCGCTTGTTATTCTTTCCGGCATGAGACTTTTGCTCCAATTGGATGTCGGTGTCTCTTAAGTGTGTCACCCTACGGTTCGCGAATAATGCGGACATGATCGAGACCCCTCTCCGATCAATAATAAGAAGCGGGATCTGGAGACCCATACTGACTCCCACACATTCAATGATGACTTTCTTGTGATCGTCGGAACCTTTTACGCTAGTATCTTAATCCCTTTGTTTTGCGATATATTACATGTCCGAGATTCGATCATCGGTATCTCCATACCTAGTTTGATCTCCTTACTGACATGCACTCTTTTCTCGTTCCCGTGATATAACATTCTAGTGATCAAATCACTTGGTTGCAAGCTTACCAATGTGATATCACCGAGAGCGCGCAAAGTATATCTATCCATCATCGGGATGAACAAATTCCACTCTCGATCCATGGGCCTCAATATAACACTTTATTAGTTCTGAACCCATCTTTATAATCACCCTGTTACGGTGTGACGCTTGATGTTATCAAGAAACTCTTTCGGTGTTAGTGATTGACATGATCTCATGGTCTAAGGATTAGGATCACTTCGTAAGTTGTTATAGCAATATAAACTCAATGACTTTGATCGTAATGCTATACTTCGGATGAATGTTCATCACACCATTACACTAATGTTGTGATCTCGTTATTAACAACATCCAATGTCCATGATCAGGAAACCATGATCATCTTGTTAATCAACGAGCTAGTTTATGAGAGAGGCATAACTAGGAACTTTCTGTTTGTTTATTAAACACACATGTATTAACGTTTCCGTATTAATACAATTATACTATGCAAAATAAACATCTATCATATACTTGGAATATACATAATAAACACTTTATTATTGCCTCTCAGAGCATATTCTCGGAATTGGACGGGATAAAAGCCAAAGTCAATATTTCACCGAGGAGAACACGGAGTCCAGAGGAGAGACGGAGGGGAGCCACAGGGCGGCTGCACCCCCAGGAGCGGGCCCACCCTGGGCCGCGCCTGGGCAGGGTGTGGGCCCCCTGGCTGCCCTCCTGCCTCGCCTCTTCGCCTATAAGAAGCCCCCGATGCCTAAACCCTAAGTACCCGATCAATATTCCACGAAACCATCTGTAGCCGCCGCTACCATCGTCCCTAGATCGAGGGGAACTGAAGCTCTTCCCAACACCCTGCCGGAGGGGAGATCATCCCGGTGGCCTTCTTCTTCATCATGACAGCCTCCGGTATGAAGCGTGAGTAGTTCCACCTTAGACTATGGGTCCATGTAGTAGCTAGATGGTTGTATCTCCTCCTTTGTGCTTTCATGTCTAGATCTTGTGAGCTCTGTTCATGATCAAGATCTCATCTATTTGTAATCATGCATGTTGTTTTTGCGGGGATCCAATGGATATTGAGATTACTATGTCAGATTGATTAATGGTTTTGTATTATTGATTCTATCATGTCTGTGTTGTTTGTGATCTTGCATGATCTCCGTTGTTAGTTGCTAGCGACTCCAAGAGGGGGTATTTATGCTCGATAGTGGGTTCATGCCTCTATTTAATATAAGGGAAGTGATAGAAATCTCTAAGGTTGTAGATGTATTATTGCTACTAGGGAGAAAAAACGGTCTCTTGTTCATGGAACAAGTGGATTGTTTACCTTACACACTTTGCTTAAAGCAGTTGTCTTTTGCTTGCAACTTAATACTAGAGGGGGTTCGGGCGATAACCCAAAGGTAGACTTCTAGTCATAGATGCAGTTGGATGACGGTCTATGTATCTTGTTGTATTGCCCAATCGAATCTCATAGGATCTTGATGTCTAGTATTGCATTGTTATGCCTTGCTCAGTCCTGTCAATTACCTTGATGTAATTTGTTTACCCAGCATGCCATGTTTGTTTATCTAAGGATAACACCTCTAGTGAACTATGGACCCCGATCCAATCTTTACCATTGATACAACTTCCACTGTTAATGTTTACTTGCTGCAAACCATTATCACCTTCCACACCATACAGTTAATCCTTTGTTATAGCAACCAGTGAGATTGACAACCTCACTGTTTGTTGGGGAAAAGTCTTGAGTTTGTGTTGTGCATGTTTCCAAGTTTCTTGCAACACCTTTGAGACGTTTCCTTCCTCCTATTGGTTCTATAACCTTGGTTTCTTACTGAGGGAAAACTTGCTGATGTTCTGCATCATACCTTGCTCTTGGGGTTTCCCGACGAAGCGCTCCATATTAACGAAGCGCCATCATCAAGCTTTTGTGGCACCGTTGCCGGGGAGGCTAAGGACGTCTGCACAAGGGGAGTCCTTCTCAACCTTTCTATTTACTTTGTTTTTGGTTTGCTTAGTTTCTTTTGCTTGGTTTTGTTTGCCCCTTTTTATCAAAAACTCAAAAAATTAGTTTAGTTTGGTTTGCTTTCTCTTATCAAAAACACAAAAAAAATAGTTCCTCCTCTAGTTGCTGCTGCTGTTGGCTTGCTCCACTTTTGCCAAAATGAACTCTGCTGAGAACACCAAGTTGTGTGACTTCACTAGCACAAACAACATTGATTTTCTAAGCACTCATATTGCTCCATGATACGTCCGAAACGTATCTATAATTTTTGATGTTCCATGCTTGTTTAGTATCTACTTTGCTTTGCTTTGTCTACACTTTGAGGTATTTTTATATCTTTTCTGGAACTAACCTATTAACAAGTTTCCACAGTGCCAATTGCATGTTTTCTTCTGTTTTTGGTTCCAGAAAGGCAGAAAATCAATATTCGGAATTGGACGGGACAAAAGCCAAAGTCAATATTTTACCGTGGGGGACACGAATCCAAAAGACGAGACGGAGAAGCAAACCAGGGAGGCCAGACCCCCTAGGCACGGGTGGGCCCACCCCGCGCCTGGGTAGGGTGTGGGGGGCCTGGCCGCCTCCCTGCCTCGCCTCTTCGCCTATAAGAATCCCCTGATGCAGAAACCCTAGGCACCCGATCAAAACTCCACGAAACCGTCTGTAGCCGCCGCCACCATCGTCCCTAGATCGGGGAGATCTGAAGTTCTTCCCGGCACCCTACCGGAGGGGAGAATATCTCGGAGGCCTTCTTCTCCGGTATGATGCGTGAGTAGTTCCACCTTGGACTATGGGTCCATGTAGTAGAAAGATGGTTGTATCTCCTCCTTGTGCTTTCATGTATAGACCTTGTGAGCTCCGTTCATGATCAAGATCTAATATATTTGTAATCATGCATGTTGTGTTTGTGGGGATCCGATGGATATTGAGATTAATATGTCAGATTTATTAATGGTTTTGTCTTATGATTCTATCATGTCTGTGTTGTTTGTGATCTTTCATGCTCTCTGTTGTTAGTAGCTATCTTGGCCAAGTAGTTGCTAGTGACTCCAAGAGGGGGTATTTATGCTCGATAGTGGGTTCATGCCTCTAGTTTCCAAGGGAAGTGACAGAAATCTCTTATGTTGTAGATGTGATGTTGCCACTAGGGAGAAAACAACGGTCTCTTGTTCATAGAACAAGTGGATTATTTACCTTACACACTTTGCTTAAAGCAGTTGTCTGTTGCTTTCAAATTAATACTGGAGGGGGTTCAGATGATAACCTAAAGGTGGACTTCTAGTCATAGATGCACTTGGATGGCGGTCTATGTATCTTGTTGTATTGCCCAATCGAATCTCATAGGATCTTTTTGTCTAGTATTGCATTGATTGCCATGCTCAGTTATTGTCAATTTCCCTGCTGTAATTTTTTTACCCTGCATGCCATGTTGTTTATCTAAGGAGAGCACCTCTAGTGAACTATGGACACCGGTCCAATCTTTACCATTGATACATCTTCCACTGTTACTTGTTTCCTTGCTGCCAACCATTACCTTCCACATTATATGTTTAATACTTTGTTACAGCAAAACGGTGAGCTTGACAACCTCACTGTTCATTGGGACAAAGTCTTGAGTTTATGTTGTGCAGGTCTCCGCGTTGCTTGAAACACATGTGTGACGTTTCCTTCCTCCTTTTGGTTCGATAACCTCAGTCTCTACTGAGGGAAGACTTGCTATTGTGATCATCACACCTTGCTCTTGGGGTTTCCAACGAATTGCTCCATGTCAAGCACCATCAACAAGTTTTCTGGCGGTGTTGCCGGGGAGGCCAAGGACGTATACACAAGGGGAGTCCTCCTCAACCTTTCTCTTTACTTTGTTTTTAGTTTGCTTAGTTTCTTTTGCTTGGTTTTGTTTGCCTCTTTCTTTCAAAAACTCCACAAAAAATAGTTTAGTTTGGTTTGCTTTATCTATTCAAAAACACAAAAAAATAGTTCCTACTCTGGTTGCTGGTTTGTTATTGCCTTGCTTGGTCATGCTTTCTATCAATGGATGGTTTCTTTCAAACTAGTTCTTATTGGCAAGGTGGGTTTAAGGAAGAACAAAAGTATTATTATAAGGAACACCGTTTGTCACAAAAAGGGAAACACTTATGGGAACAAATTGATAAGTTGAATACTATTGCTAGACAGGTGTGCTCTACTTATAATGTTACTTATTACTTTGACAAGTCTTGTTGCTGTAGGAGGTATAAACACCTGCCTTTTCAATGTGAGTATAATGATAATGTTACCATATCCTCTTATGTTAAAGGAAATTATGACTTTGATGATGTGGAACAAATT
This sequence comes from Avena sativa, assembly GCA_916181665.1. Lineage (NCBI taxonomy): Eukaryota > Viridiplantae > Streptophyta > Magnoliopsida > Poales > Poaceae > Avena > Avena sativa. The sequence continues at coordinate 441,075,194 of OV702282.1, read as the reverse complement.
GAAGAATTTATTGCCTTCAAGGGTGGATTTGAACTTGCCAGTTTGCTTGAAAATACTAATGATGCACCTTATGAATGCGAGGTTTATGAGATACTTAAATTCTGCTTTGATAATTACAAGGAAGAAAATAGCTATATACTTGAATATTTTAATAGATTCTTTCCACAGATGGAAGAGACTAATGCCTTGTAGGAGCCTATGGAAGAAGAAATTGTTGAAACTAGAAGCTCTTTAGATGAAAAAGAGGAGAGTGATGAGCAAAAGGAGGAAGAATGGATTATCTACCCATGCCTACCTTATAATGAGAGTAACTCTTTATCTCTTACATTATTTGATTTTCCCTCATGCTTACCAAAGGAGGATGAATGTTATGTTCCTGTGGATCCTTTTGAAATATCTACTTTGGGTAAAACCTGTGAAGGTTTTGGTCCCACTATTTTTGAGCTTGATAGAAATTATATGTTTGTAGATCATGAAAAGCCCGCTTTATGTGATAGTTATATTGTTGAGTTTATTCATGATGCTACTGAAAGTTATTATGAGAGAGGGAAACATGGTCTTATGTATCTCAGCAATATTAAGTTTCCCCTCTTTATGTTGAAAATCTTGAAGTTGCACTTGTTTTGCTTTCCTATGCTTGTTGCTTTGTGCTTATTTGATTTATTTTCTTACAAAATTCCTATGCATAGGAAGTGGGTTAGACTTAAATGTGTTTTAAATTTTCTTCTTGATGCTCTCTTTTACTTCAATTCATATTTCTTATGTGAGCATCTTCTCAAATTATCAATGCCTAACTTAAAGGCGTTAAAGAAAGTACTTGTTGGGAGATAACCCAAGAGTTTTCTTGAGTTTTGGAAGTTATTACTTCAGTAATGACCTCTCCTTATCCTTTTGTTTGCTTTTTGTGCCAAGAATGACCTCTAATGAGAGGGAAGTAAGATTTGGGGAGTTGCTGGCCCGAAACAGATTTCTGTCCTCCACCATAAAAATTCGTGAGGAGTTTCTGTAACTCGGATTGAGCTGATAATTTACGAATAAGTCTCCCAGTATGTTATATAACTTTCGTTAGTTCAACACTTTTTGATTTGAGCAACAGAAGATTTTCTAAAAAATCGGTTACTACCTGCTGCTCTGTTTTGACAGATTTCTGCCATAATTTGCATTTGCTTCTTATTGATTCATTTTTGAGTTCTCTTTTGGGGAATTGAGCTTTTTGAAGGAGTTAATACAGTATCTTGTTTTTAGTGAAAAGTTTTGTTGTTCCAAAGCTTTGCCAGGGGTCTAATATCTTTTGAATAAACTAATGTTGCTAATGAAGATTGTGTGAAGTTTTATATGAAGGAAAAAATTTCAGGTGTAGAGAGAGAATGATGCAATGAGATGAAGAATGGACAAAATCTCAAGCTTGGGGCTTACACCATGGTGTCACCCCAGGAAATATCCAAGAGGTACATGTGTCAAAGCTTAGGGATGCCCAAAGCATCCTCTTCTTCATCAATAAAAAGCTCAGGTCTGTCTAGACACTTCGTTTTTATTGTTTCATGCATAGTTGTGTTGTTCTTGGAGCATCTTAGTTTTCGTTTTTTTTGCTTAGGTTGTTTAGTTTTCTTGAATAAAGTAGTTTGGACCCCCATTCTCGCTGTGTTGTTGCAAATAAGTTGCTTGGTGTTGGAAAGGAGTAGGAAGTTCCTGCTTGAAAGTGCAAGAGGAGCTTGCATTGACTGTGACTTAGACTTGTGTTGTTTTGACCTTATGCTTAGTGATTATTGATGTAGCATGTCTTGTTCCAAAAAATTAGGATTGCTTAGTGTTCCTTGAAAAAATTATGTGTTGTTTTAGCATGCAAAAGCATAGTATAGTGGTATTCTCATTTGATGCTTTGTTTGGGTTGACTTGGAACATGCTCACACCATGTTATGACTATGAACAAGTCACCATAGCCTCCATGATCATTTAGTCCTTGACTTGTAGTACCACTCTATGCTTTGATTAGTAATGTTTTGTCGCTCTGCATGATTATGGCCATTATGCTCTCTTAGTTGGTTGCTCCCAGTATTTTGCTAGCCTCCACTTGTATGAGTAAGCTCTACTCATGCTTCCAACTCCCAAGAAACCCAGTTATTCCAAAGTGTCCACTATAAATTCCTTTGCATGGTGTGTTACACAATTCCAAGTATATTCTTGTTTTTCAGCTATCTTCCAATTAAAAACTATTTTGTTATGTGAACTTAGTGATTAAAGCCCTCACAAACTTGATGGCACACTTTATATTCTTTGCCCCTAATAAACTTGAACTATTATGTCGTCTATGTTGTATATCCTTGCACTTATACGTTGGAATTAGCAGAACCATGATGTCATGGGGAACGTTTTCAACATTGCACTTGTACTTTGTACTCAGTTGATATCATGCTCTTTTGTCTATGGATGTCACCGGTGTGAAATAAAGAGGGAACTTGTAACTCCATGAAGTTTGTATTTTGTGTTAGAGAAACGCCTGCGCCGCTAGCCTAAGCCATGCCTAATCATGATGGAAACTTGCAGCATCACCATAATGAGCTATCTATGAAGTATCATCAATAAAAAGCTATGCACATAGTAAATAAAAAGATCGCTGAGATGCTCATTGTTTGCTTGCCTTGTCATTTTGGTTATGGGAAAGCTCATGTACCATGTGCAAGGGGTACCCCGTTGGCGGTTCTCTATGATATGCAAATACTTACAATGACAAGAACTTACAGGTGACTAAAGTTGAGTAGCATGAGGTGTGGCCCTCGTATTCAAGGGACTTGACATTGCCAACATATACTTTGTCAAGCATATACTCCATAGTTTGTTCACTTTAACCTTAATCACTTCAAGATGCTTATGATAGGGGCAATGAGAAAGCTAACAAGTACCATAATTTTTGGAAGCTCTTTTTGAAACTTGAAATCCATGCTTCCTTTTTGAAAGGCCTTTCTTCCCCCACTATTGAGTCTCCACCTTCTACCTTTAGACACCATTAAGAGAGCATAGTTGCCATTCTATGTGCAGTGTCCCAAAGCTTATTGATTGATGCATATTGTGATATTACTTGTTTTTGTTCTATTTGTTTCTAGTCACCCTTGTGAACTTTGAAGGTGTCTTATGCATCTATTTGCTACTCTATGAGGGGCAAGCTGATTGCCACTATGCCAAGTTTTCTATATGTGAAACAAACAAATTTTTTCAATGCATGTTATTTATGATCTTTGTTTGTAGTTTTTCATGTTGCATGCATAGTTACTTTGTCTCACTGTTAGTACTCCAACTTTCATGCACATGTTTAGAGTTCTTTGATCCCAGCTTTCAATGCTTGCAAATTGTTTGATCTTTATTGAGAAGGTGCATGTCACCTCAAAAATTATTCTTTTTATCACTTACCTACCCGAGGACGAGCAGGAGTTAAGCTTCGGGATGCTTGATACGTCGGAAACGTATCTATAATTTTTTATGTTCCATGCTTGTTTAGTATCTACTTTTATTTGCTTTGTCTGCACTTTGAGGTGTTTTTATATCTTTTCTGGAACTAACCTATTAACAAGTTGCCACAGTGTCAGTTGCCTGTTTTCTTCTGTTTTTGGTTCCAGAAAGGCAGAAAATCAATATCCTCGGAATTGGACGGGACAAAAGCCAAAGTCAATATTTTAACGTGGGGGACATGAATCCAGAAGACGAGACGGAGAAGCAAACCAGGGAGGCCAGACCCTACTAGACATCAGTGGTCCCACCCCGCGCCTGGGTAGGGTATGGGGGCCCTGGCCGCCTCCCCGTCTCGCCTCTTCTCCTATAAGAAGCCCCCGATGCAGAAACCCTAGGCACCCGATCAAAACTCCACGAAACCGTCTATAGCCGCCGCCACCATCGTCCCTAGATCAGGGGGATCTGGATTTCTTCCCGGCACCCTGCGAGAGGGGAGATCATCCCGCATGCCTTCTTCTCCGGTATGATGCATGAGTAGTTCCACCTTGGACTATGGGTCCATGTAGTAGCTAGATGGTTGTATCTCCTCTTTGTGCTTTCATGTATAGATCTTGTGAGCTCCGTTCATGATCAAGATCTAATCTATTTGTAATCATGCATGTTGTGTTTGCGGGGATCCGATGGATATTGAGATTAATATGTCAGATTTATTAATGGTTTTGTCTTATGATTTTATCATGTCTGTGTTGTTTGTGATCTTTCATGCTCTCCTTTGTTAGTAGCTATCTTGGCCAAGTAGTTGCTAGTGACTCCAAGAGGGGGTATTTATGCTCGATAGTGGGTTCATGCCTCTAGTTTCCAAGGGAAGTGACAGAAATCTCTTTGGTTGTAGATGTGTTGTTGCCACTAGGGAGAAAACAACGGTCTCTTATTTATAGAAAAAGTGGATTGTTTACCTTACATACTTTGCTTAAAGCAGTTGTCTGTTGCTTGTAACTTAATACTGGAGGGGGTTCTGATGATAACCTGAAGGTGCACTTCTAGTCATAGATGAAGTTGGATGGCGGTCTATGTATCTTGTTGTATTTCCCAATCGAATCTCATAGGATCTTTTTGTGTAGTATTGCATTGGTTGCCTTGCTCAGTTCCTGTCAATTGCCCTGCTATAATTTGTTTACCACTCATGCCATGTTGTTTATCTAAGGAGAGCACCTCTAGTGAACTATGGACCCCGGTCCAATCTTTACCATTGATACATCTTCCACTATTACTTGTTTACTTGCTGCAAACCATTACCTTCCACACCATACGTTTAATCCTTTGTTACAGCAAACAGGTGAGCTTGACAACCTCACTGTTTATTAGGACAAAGTCTTGAGTTTGTGTGGTGCAGGTCTCCGTGTTGCTTGCAACACCTGTGTGATGTTTCCTTCCTCCTTCTGGTTCGATAACCTCGGTCTCTACTAAGGGAAGACTTGCTGCTGTGCTCATCACACCTTGCTCTTGGGTTTTCCAACAAAGTGCTCCACGTCAAGCACCATCATTCCACCTGCTCCTGATTCTACCTTTTATGAAATTAAGTCTGCTTTGTTGAATCTTGTGAGAGAGCAATTTTCTGGTGCTAGTTCTGATGATGATGCTACCCATCTCAATAACTTTGTTGAACTTTGTGAGATACAAAAGTATAAGGATGTAGATGGAGATATTATTAAGCTCAAGTTGTTTCCTTTCTCCTTGAGAGGAAAATCTAAATAATGGTTGCTATCTTTGCCTAGAAATAGTATTGATTCTTGGATTAAGTGCAAAGATGCTTTTATTGGAAAGTACTGCCCTCCTGCTAAGATTATATCTATGAGAAGTGATATTATGAAATTTAAAAAACTTGATAATGAACATGTTGATCAAGCTTGGGAAAGAATGAAATCTTTGGTTAAAAATTGTCCCACTCATGGACTTACTACTTGGGTGATTATCCAGACTTTTTATGCAGGTTTGAACTTCTCTTCAAGAAACCTGTTGGATTCAGCTGCTGGAGGTACCTTTATGACCATCACCTTGGGTGCTGCAACAAAACTCCTTGATAATATGATGGTTAATTATTCTGAATGGCACACTGAGAGCTCCACATGGTAAGAAGGTAAATTCTGTTGAAGCAACCTCCTCTTTGAGTGATAAGATTGATGTTATTATGGTTATGCTGGTTAATGGGAAAGCTCCTTTAGATCCTAATAATGTTCCTTTAGCCTCTTTGGTTGCCCAAGAATAGCAAGTTGATGTGAACTTCATTAGAAACAACAATTTCAATAACAATGCCTATAGGAATAATTTTGGTGGTAACAATAATTATGGGCTTATCCTCCAAATAATGGAAATACCTATGGAAACTCCTATACAACAATGCTACAAGTCCCCCCTCTGAACTTGAATTCATGCTCAAAGACTTTATTAGTAAGCAAACCACTTTCACTATGGAGGACAAGATTTTAAATGTTGAGAAAAATATTTCCTCTTTGTCTGAAGCACAGTCCTCTTTGATTAATAAAATGGCTGCTAAACCTGAAACCATGGAAAGTACCTTTGCTGATACTCATGCCATACAAGTTACTATTAATGAAAATGTTAGACTGCTAGCCCAACTTCATGCTAAGTGGGAAAGGGAAGCTAAAATTGCTAGAAACGATAGTGTGTGCACCATCACCACCACTAATATGGATGCCACTAAACCACAAGAAGTCCCTATTACTCCTCCTATAATGCCTAAGCCTAATGAGTCTACTACTATTGATGATAAGTTTGATTTTGATCTTGATGGTTGCAATTTTTCTGAAGTGATTATGTTCCTGCAAAAGCTTGCTAGAAGTCCTGATGCCAGTGATATGCATGTTGCTTTGACAAAACACATTACAGATGATCTTGTTAAAATTAAGGAATAGAAGTTGAAACACAAAGCTTCTATTCCTAGGAAAGTATAAGATAGTTGGGAACCCATTATTAATATGCAAGTGAATGACTTTGATCTCAAAGCTTCATGTGATCTTAGTTCTAGTGTCTCTATTATGCCTAGAAAGATTTATGAAATGCTTGATTTGCCACCTTTGGAAGATTCTTATTTGGATGTCCCACTTAATGATAACGCTAAGAATAAACTCATGGGAAGTATTAATGATGTTCTAATTATGTTTAACAATGCTTATGTCCCTATTTATTTCTATGTTTTGGATGTTGAATACAATGCTTCTTGTCCTATTACTTTGGGAAGACTTTTCTTAGAACTATTGGTGCCATCATTGATATAAAAGAAGACGCCATTAAATATCAATTTACATTCAAAAAAGGTATTGAACACTTCCCTATGAGGAGAGAGAAGTTGCTTTTTGCTCCTCCTTTGAAAGCAAGGTTTGATGTTAATGCTTCTTCATTTGAAAATACTTGATTTCTTGCTTCTTGTGCCTAACTTAAAGACATAAAAGAAAAGTACTTTTTGGGAGATAACCCAAGAGTTTTCTTGAGTCTTGAAAGTTATTACTTCAGTAATGACCTCTCCTTATCCTTTTTGTTTCCTTTTTGTGCCAAGAATGACCTCTAATGAGAGGGAAGTAAGATTAGGGGAGTTGCTGTCCCGAAACAGATTTTTGTGCTCCACCATAAAAAATTAGTGAGGAATCTTTGTAAGTCGCATTGAGCTACAAATTTACGAATAAATCCCCCAGTATGTTAGCTAACTTTCGTTAGTTCAAAACATTTTGATTTGCGCAACAGAAGGTCTTCGAAAAAATCGGTTTCTACCTGTTGGTCTGTTTTGACAGATTTCTGCCATTATTTGCATTTGCTTCTTATTGATTCCTTTTTGGGTTCTTTTTGGGAAACTGAGATTTTTGAAGAAATTGCTACAGTATCTTGTGTTTTTAGTGAAAAGTTTTGCTATTCTAAAGCTAAACCTAAGGGTCTATTATCTTTTGAAGACACTAATGTTGCTAATGAAGATTGTGTGAAGTTTTCTATGAAGGAAAAATTTCAGGTGTAGAGAGAGAATGATGTAATGAGATAAAGAATGGACAAAAGCTCAATCTTGGGGATGCCACACTGGTGTCACCCCAAGAAATATCCAAGAGGTACAAGCGTCAAAGCCTGGGGATGCCCAAGGTATCCCCTTCTTCATCAATAAAAAGCTCAGGTCTCTCTAGACACTTCGTTTTTATTGTTGCATGCACTATTGTGTTGTTCTTGGAGCGTCTTACTTTTCGTTTGCTTTGCTTAGTTTGTTTATTTTGCTTGAATAAAGTAGTTTGGACCCCCGCTCTCATAGTGTTGTTTCAAATAAGTTGATTGGTGCTGGAAAGGAGTAGAAAGTTCTTGCTTGAATAGTGCAAGATGAGCTTGCTTTGACTGTGAATTAGACTTTAGCATATCATGCTAGGTGTTGTTTTGACCTTATTCTTAGTGATTAGTCCTGTAGCATGACTTGTTCCAAACAATTGGGATTGCTTAGTGTGCCTTGAAAAAATCATGCGTTGTTTTAGCATGCAAAAGCATAGTATTTTGGTATTCTCCTCTGATGCTGGGTTGACTTGGCACATGCTCACACCATGTTATGACTATGAAAAAGTCGCCATAGCCTCTATGATCATTTAGTCCTTGACTTGTAGTACCACTCTATGCTTTGATTAGTAATGTTTTGTCGCTCTGCATGATTATATATGGCCATTATTGCTCTCTTAGTTGGTTGCTCCCAGTCTTTTGCTAGCCTCCACTTGTATGAGTAAGCTCTACTCATGCTTCCAACTCCTAAGAAACCAAGTTATTCCAAAGTGTCCACTATAAATTCCTATGCATGGTGTGTTACACCATTCCAAGTATATTCTTGTTTTCAGCTATCTTCCAATTAAAAAGTATTTTGTTACGTGAAAACTTAGTGATTAAATATCTCACGAACTTGATGGCACACTTTATTTTTCTTTCCCCTAATAAACTTGAACCATTGTGTCATCTATATTGTATATGCTTGCACTTATACGTTGGAATTAGCAGAACCGTGCTATCATGGGGAACGCTTTCAACATTGCATCTGTACTTTGTACATAGTTGATATCATGCTCTTTTGTCTATGGATGTCGTCGGTGTGAAATAAAAGGGGAGCTTGTAAGTCCTTGGAGTTATGTATTTTCTGTTAGAGAAACGCCTGGGCGGCTAGCCTAAGCCATGCATAATTATGGTGGAAACTTGCATCATCACCATAATGAGCAATCCGTGAAGCATCCTCAATAAAAACCTATGCAAATAGCAAATAAAAAGATCGCTGAGATGATCATTTTCCGCTTGCCTTGTCATTTTGGTTATGGGATAGCTCCTGTACCATGTGCAAGGGGTACCCTGTTGGCGGTTCTCTATGATACACATATACTTACTATGACAAGAACTTGCAAGTAACTAATGTTGAGTAGCATGAGGAGCGACCCTCATATTCAAGGGACATGATGTAACACCCTCAGAATCGGACCTATGCAAGTTTCAGCGATTCCCGCCAAACCCGCATAGAAACGGTTCAAAGGTGCCCACCAGGCACTTTCGTGCGGGTGGAAAACGAAGTAATAACATTACACAACAGTCCTCGATGGGACCCACAGAACAGATATATACAACAGCGACTCAAAGAGTCAAGAATACAGATATACAGTACAAAGATCCAAATCACCTTGCAAATGATGGAGCGTCCGACTACGGACAAGATGCAAATGGGGCTAAGAGCCCTGAAGAATAACCAATGGCGTCCATAACCCTGCCCAGGCCAAGCCGGAAGGGTAACCCTGCTAACGACGTCGATCTCAAAACCTGCTTAAACAAAAGGGGTGCCGACAAAGGGCAAAGGAAAAAGAGGAGCGTCAGTACTGAGGCCAGTACACGGCGAGGCTAGAATTCGGCGGTCCTCGCCTACATAGGTATGGTGGACTGAACGGCAGCGGCAACATGCACTAAACAACCTATAGAGACTCGACATAACTGGCGGCAATCAGAGAGGGGTAAGAAAGACCTATTAGGATCCAACCTGATACTACCACCAAACAAACCCATCCTGGCGTTTCCCCCTCAAGACCATCGAGGAAAGTCGACCGAGGAACTCACACAGTTGGCAGTTTTATTTATTCAGTTATCGTTGCAGCAATTACTAGTCAGGTGTAGATAATCATCCTGATAAAATAAGCAGTGGGCACTTTTAATTAACCATTCCGTTGTAGTTGCGACACTTACTAATCAGATACAATTAGCATGAGATAACCCCAAAACCCAGCAGTTGTTGGTACTTTTATTTAGCCATTCCGTTGTAGTTGCAATACTTACTAGTCAGATACAATTGTCGCAAGCGACAACCAAACAAGCAATTGTGGGCAGTTTTAGTTAGCCATTCCATTGTAGTGAAGCTGCTTACTAGTCATTGTAAAGTCAAATTTATAGCACTACTTTAGTTATAGTTGTCTATGATCGAGATACTGTGCTCCAAGTCGTCCATAACCGCGGACACGGCTTTCAGAAAGTTTTAACCCGGCCGGGGTGCACAAATAGCAACACACACACGATCGACCTCGGAAAAACCAAATCAAAACCCAACGAGGCTTTCACGACAGAGCAATCACAAGATTCAGAAATATTTCAGGGGGCCACCCCTTAAAGTAGACCCGCAACGAAGTTAGCTGACTTCGAGACGGACTTAAGGTTTGTGGGGCCGGCTGTAAACGACTGGGAACCCGAAAGTGTGACTGGGCTTGTCGATACCGCGAAAACGGGTCACAATTCCTAAACAGTACAGTGTGCTCCTCGCACAATCGTAAATACAGTAGTAGCATGGCATAAGTACATGATAGTAAATAAAACCTCAAACTAGTTTGTGGCCCCAAGAAATAAGACGGAATCAAGCTCTGGCTAAGGGGGGTCCCATAATTCCCCGTATGTGGATAGCGCGATAAATCAAGGAACAGGTATCAAGTACTCGGGGTCCTACGGGACACAAGTGGGCGGTCGGAAACCAAATATTATCTATCACCCACCGATGCCTCTGCTTACTTACTTCATTTTTAGTTGTTTAAACAGTAATTAAAGTGAACGATAAATAAAGCCGAGATCATCTCCAACATCAAACATGTGGCAATACTCCAACAACTGTGGTACATGGCGACACGCAACAGCACTTGAGCAAGCGACTACGACGCGCAAGTCCAACTATCTACCAAACAACAGGTAATAGGATGTGTCCAAGGCAATTTATGGCTGCAAGGTATATCACGGGTACGGAAACTAGAGCATCGCAACACAGATAGCAATAGATCAACATGAGGGAATAAATACTATAAAAGTAAGATGGGTAGAAAGAGAGAGATGCTCGCCTGAAAACATTGCCGAACGTTCAACCGAAGATCGGGGCGAAGCTCACATCAACTCAACGGCCTTATCCGCGAAGAAGCAAAACACTAGAATAAACACCGGATGCAATATTTAATACTACGGCAAAAGATCGGCATGATGCATGTATGAGGTGTGGCATGGCAAAAGGGGCAATGCAATTAGGCAAGATTAAGCGGAACCGGGGTCCCGACAATTAATTAAATGGTTCCAGTTATTTAAAACCCCCGCAATTTAAATGTTGTCTTATCAAGGCAAAAGATAGCACCGGTTCGCTACACCAATTTAAATGAGGCCAATATGAGACTAGATTTGCCCGCATATGGGCCCCATATTTAATTATACGGTGAATCGGCATAAGGCCCCCAAACCACACGACAATATGCATGCATGAACATTTAATATGCGACAAGTTGTATATATTATGAAATAGGGTTTCGGGAAGGGGTTCACACATTAGGGGGTCTCGACGATCTTGGGGTTCCGGGGTTCGGGGTTCGGTCTCAGGGTCCGGCAGGGTTCAGGGTTCGACGGAACGTTCTCAGATAGCGGAGGTAGGTCTTGGCGCATCCGTGGTCTTCGGGTCATGTTGACGGTCCTGGCGTTCGGGACGGGGTACTTGTCGTACCGGTGGCGATCTTGGCGTCCGGGTTCTTGACAAACTTGGCGTAACCGGGATGGAGGGCTTGCCGTATCGGGGAGAAGATCTTGAAGGGTGCCGGCTTCAATTGTCGATGGCGAACTTCGCTCGAAGCCGGGAAGAGGTACTCGGTGTCCATGTAGAAGACCTTATCGGTCCGTCTTTTGTCGGTGGCGAACTTGACCGATGTACTACGAGGTCTCGCCTGGCGGATCCAAGATGTAGGGCCTGGCGTCGCTTATTGGAGTTCTCGGGTGCAGCGTCGATGGTTCTTCGGGTTTATTTCGGGTCGATGTAGATCTTGCAGAGGTCGGCGTGAGCTGGATCTTGCAAAACACACTGCACAGGATGCGTGAGCCAACTCGTCATGCACTCGAATGGTAGCAGCACCCGAGCCACCAAAAGCCACGGAGACGACTGGAACGAGGTCAGATGTTCACGGCGACGCACGCATGGAGCAAAGGGCGGCCGGAGCTCGCGGACGGCGGAGGGCTCCCAGGGGCGACGCGGTCGGGCCGGGCCGGGCCGGGCCGGCGAACTCCGGAGGGGAAAGGGAGGCCCGCGGGGCGTCGGCGGGGCGCAGAGCTCGGGGTCCCTGGCGAGGACGAGCGGCGGAAGGCGCGAGCGAGGATGGCGAGGGCGACGCCGGCGAACGACAGAGGAGGGGGAGAGGGAGACGCGGAGGAGATGGCCGGTGGCGAGCTCGCGCGGAGGGGCGCCGGCGAGCAGAGAGGGAGATGGCGAGCGGAGGGGCGGCGGGAGAAGGCGGTGGAGCGGAGAGGAGGCGGTGGCGGGCCCGGTGGAGGCGCTGGAGGCCGAGGCGGGCCCCTGGCGGCGAGGATGGTCGGGGGGCCCCCGTCGGCGGCGCTGAAGCGGAGGAGGAGGTGCGGGCCGGCGTGGGAGACGGCGAGCGCCGGGCACGGCGACGGGGGACCGGGACGGAGGCGGGAGGCGCAGCGCCAGAGGGCGGAGGCCGGGCGGCGGACGCGGTCGGCTGCGTCGGGGAGGAGGCGGCGCGCGCGAGGGGAAGCCGAGGCAGGCGGCGCCGGCGAGCGGCGGCTACCGGCGGTTGGCGGCGAGGGGGTGGCCAGGCGGGAGGAGGAGAGAGCGGGCGGCGGGCGCGCTGGGGTCGGCGAGGGGCTCTCGCGGGGAGGGAGGTGGTTGTCGGGCGAGAGAGAGGGTGGGGAGGGGAGAGAGAGACCGGTGGGACCGGGGGGACAGGGAGGGGCCCGGGGCGTGGGGCTGGACAGGGCGGGCCAGGGGCTGTCGACTGATGGGGTGGGGAGTGCTGAGTGTGGGTGAGGAAAAAAGGGGTGAGAGGGAGGATGGCTGGTGACGTGGCAACGCATGGTTGGCTGGGGGAAGGGAAAAGGGTGAGGTGGCAAGTTGCTATAGGGTGGGGTGAGGTGGAGAGGGGTTGGGTAGGATAGGACTGGGTAGACTAGGGATTTTGGGGTGAGCCGTTTTAATTCCTGGGGGTGGTCGTTCGGGTCGAAGCGGCCCGTTCGACTGCCCCCATTAAAATAATTTAATATTTTTATTTATTGTAAATGCATCGTTTGCAAACCGATAGCAACAAAACAAAATAATCCGGTGACCCGGGTTTTGGGGTTTGAATAAAGATGGGGCTTTTTTTAGAAACACAAAAATAGGTTTTTCTGTAAATAGTTTTATACAAGCAAATGCAAGATGACGACAATGCTCAAATGCAATGTGGCATGATGACATGAGCATGCGGTCATGATGATGCAATGCACAAAATCAACGCGATTTTCTAGTAGTGGTTTTGCGGGATGCCACACATGACTTATACTTTGTCAAGCATATACTTCATAGTTTATTCACTTTAACCTTAATCACTTCAAGATGCTTATGATAGGGGCAATGAGGGCTGAAAGCTAACAAGTACCATAATTTTTGGAAGCTCCTTTTGAAACTAAATCCCTGCTTCCCTTTATGAAGGGCCTTTCTTCCACTATTATATTGAGTCTGCACCTTCTACCTTTAGGCACCAGTTAAGAGAGCATAGTTGACATTCTTAGTTTTATGTGCATTGTCCCAAAACTTATTGATTGATGCATACTGTTGATATTACTTGTTCTTGTGCTATTTGTATCTAGTCACTCTTATGAACTTTGGAGGTGTCCTATGCATCTAATTGCTACTCTATGAGGGACAAGCTGATTGCCACTATGCTATGTTTTTTGTATGTGAAACAAACAAACGTTTTTCAATGCATGTTATTCATAATCTTTGTTTGTAGCCTTTCATGTTGCATGCACAATTTTTTGTCTTATTTTTTGTAACATCCCTAAAATAATGTTTCAAACACATGCATATCATCCATGCATCCATGATCATATGAATTTAATTTCAAACAAAACATTTCAAAACAAAAGCATTTTTGCTTATTATTTCATGTAAGTTTGCTCTAGCCTTAATGCTATCTTCCAAGGAGAAGAATACTTGTTTTGGTTCAGTAAAGTTTGAAATTCAAACTTAGGCACTTTCAAAAGTTTGAACAAGTTTCAAAACAAAATGAGTAATAAAACCAATATCATGCATATTGAATATATATCATAAAGGCTTGGTTTTATTTTATTTTCACTTGATCAATGTGTTTGGATTGGACAGTAGTGTTTGACACACATTTGAATACAAGGATTGCAGTATAAAAACCTAGAGAAGATTTGAATTTAAACTCATTTGATTTGGATTTGAAAATCATTCCAGAAAATCAAAACAGAAAAAGAAAAGGAGAAAAGAAATAGAAAAAGGCAAGCGCTACCTATCTGGCCCAACTGCTAATCCAGCCCACTAAGCCCACCCAGGGTCTCCCTCTCTCTCGCTCACCCGCAGACACACCCCCTGGTCACTGACCGCACGACCCCACCCCCTCGCTGTTTAAACCCGCTGACGAGTGGACCCTGTGACCACGTCGCCTTCGTCGTCAATCACGCGTGCCTGCGACGCTCGCTCCGCCGTTACCTCGCCGCTGTTACTGCGCGCTTAATTGCCATTGATACGCCGCGCGATCCTCGCCCCTGCTCTGGCTATAAGATCCCCTCTGCACCGCGGCCATTTCTCCTCACCTAGCGCCACCTCTACGCCCCCAGGCTGCCCGCAATTGCCTCTACACCGCCGCAGACAGAGCAACTCCGGTAGGCGATTCCGGTAAGCTCCGATCGCCCCTCTGTCTCTGTTTCAAACGAGCGTGACCGCCATGTCCTTGTGCATCTGCTAACATCCCTGGTTTGCCTGCTCGTGACCCAGGTCGTCGTTCTCGTTCACGCCCGCAACCACCAGCGCCGCCGCTCGACTCCGACGAGCAATAGCGGTAAGAACTGAGCGCCCCTTGCCTTCTCTTTGGTACTGTCCTGTTCGCCAGACCTTTGCGCGTCTCCTAAACCCTCTGGCTTGTGCTAGGTCGACGCAGAGCCTCGGAAACGACCTCGACATCAAGCAACAGACGCCGTCCGCAACTCCGACGAGCTCTAGTGACTGCGTCTGTGCGCCCCTTGCCAAGCCGTCGCCAGGTTGAGCTTCAGCACGTCGTCGCGTTTCTGGTAAGCGTCTCCGACGACCCCCTAGCCATCTGTAGTGCCGTGCCGTAGGCAGAGCTCGCCGCCGCCAGTAGCCACCGCCGCTGCCCAACTTTGGTCGTTTGATCCAGAGCCGTTGGATCTAGATCCAGCGTGCGAGATTAGTTCACTTAACAAACCGTTACGAGTAGATCTGGGCCGTGCAGATTATATTGATCTAACGGCTCACAGGCACGATCCTGAGCGAAGCGGTACGGGCCAATTAGATTAAGACGTGTGGCAGTAGTTTAGATTTAAAAACTGGATTTGAATCTATTAGATGTTCAAATTTGTTTTGGCTATAACTTTTGATTCCCACGTTAGAATTTGACAAATTTTATATCAATGGAATCAAGAGAGCAAGCCCTTTCCAATTATGCAATGTGTTTAATGTTTTGCTTCTGTTAAAATGGTTTTATTTGCAGAAACTTGTGTAGGGCTAATTTGAGTATATGAAATGTTTAGGAAATGATTTAGGGTTTAAATAAATGTTGTTTGGCAAAGGTTTAACTTGTTTATGAACCAGTACTGTATACTTGCTTTGTTGAGTTTTAAAAATCATCACATATCATTTTGCATGCATGCATATATTTTGATTGTATATGTTTTGTATGTGATTGTTGCTATATTTCTTTGTGTAGATTTTGGTGCTAGTGATTGTGATTGTGAGGAGTGTAGCTACTCTCCAAACTACCAAGGCAAGTGGTACTTCATGAATATTTTTATCCCTAAGTTTTTCTACTAAGCATTAGAAATATTTTGCTAGACTTGCATGCTATAATTTTGCTTATATGCCTTGTTGGGAAATCCTAGTAGTTGTAGAATTGCTAGGAAAACTTCTAAGTTAAGATGCTTATCTATGCCATGCTTAGCCTAGCTAGTAGCAACCAAGGGTTGGTGAAATATACATGTTATGATGAAAATATTTCTAAGTCTTTGGACTTGTGTTTTACCTAATAAAACAACTAAGTAAATGAAACACCTGGGTGGAATGGAAGGAATGGTTTGTGTTGAGTGGTTACACAAGTCCAGGGGACTGGTGAACCTTGTGTATCTCACTTGTGGAAAGCCACCCAGGAACAAAGAGATTTTAGAGGCCAAGTGTTGAGAAGCTTCTAGTGCAGCCACTTGGCAATATGGTCTCTGTCTGGATCACATAGGTTGCTAGAACTTAGCCATTTGGACAGTTGGTGGTAGTGGGATGATAGGTTGGAACGCGTCCATTTGGTCTAAGGGAAGGCTTCTGAAAGGTCCTGTCTTGGTGAAAATCAAGTCTGGTGGGGAAAGTGCACAACCTCTGCAGATGGAAAAATCTAAGTACTTAGCCATGTCCCTGAAAAGGACAACTTGAGCATCAAGACATGGAAGCTATCAAGAATCTCCTCATCCAAATTTCTAAGTAAAAACTTGTGGGTGAACAAGGGTGAAGGACCTCAATGTCTATTGGTGGTTCCTTGGGAAAAGTTTTGACAAAGAAAAACTTAGTGATTTCAACTAATAGGCAAAACCTATTTTGAGCAAAGCAAGCAAAGCTACACTTAGCCAAATTGCATATAGTATCTAGTCCACCTAAGTTATACTAAGGTATCACTTGCCAATAATATTCCAATGTATTGACCCACTGTGGCTGTAACTTGTGATGTTGCAGGTTACTCTGATGAGTATTAGGTGTCATGAGTCTACACTCAACATGTTTGCCTATGGCACATGAAGATGAAGACTTTTATTTATTTACTTATTCAAACTCTTGTACTAGGCCTGTGGCCTTGGAGTTGTAAAAGACTATGTTTATCCCTGAAATGGCTGTAATAATGACCTTTGTATCTGTGTACTTCATCTTAAACTATGGATGCTAGCATTGATCCAGGGACTAGCATTGCAATCACAGGGATCCTTTTCCTTTATAAAGGAGGGATCTTACATTGTTAGAACTCCATCTTTCATGCACATGTTTAGAGTTCTTTGATCCTAGCTTTCAATGCTTGCAAATGGTTTGATCTTGGTTTTGATGGTGCATGTCACCTTAAAAATTATTATTTTTTATCACTTACCTACTTGAGGACGAGCAGGAGTTAAGCTTGGGGATGCTTGATATGTCGTAAACGTATCTATAATTTTTGATGTTCCATGCTTGTTTAGTATCCACTTTGCTTTGCTTTGTCTACACTTTGAGGTGTTTTTATATGTTTTCTGGTACTAACCTATTAACAAGATGCCACAGTGCCAGTTGCCTGTTTTCTTCTATTTTTGGTTCCAGAAAAGCTAGTAAGGAAATATTCTCGGAATTGGACGGGACAAAAGACAAAGTCAACATTTCACCGAGGAGAAAACGGAGTCTAGAGAAGAGATGGAGGGGAGCCAGAGGGCGGCTGCACCCCCCAGGTGTGGGCCCACCCTCCCTCGCCTCTTCGCCTATAAGAAGCCCCTGATGCCTAAACCCTAAGTACCCGATCAATATTCCACGAAATCGTCTGTAGCCGCCGCCACCATTGTCCCTAGATCGAGGGGATCTGGAGCTCTTCTCGGCACCCTGCCGGAGGGGATATCATCCCGGAGGCCTTCTTCTTCATCATGCCAGCCTCCGGTATGAAGCGTGAGTGGTTCCACCTTGGACTACGGGTCCATGTAGATGTAGTAGCTAGATGGTTGTATCTCCTCCTTTGTGCTTTCATGCCTAGATCTTGTGAGCTCCGTTCATGATCAAGATCTCATCTATTTGTAATCATGCATGTTGTGTTTGCGGGGATCCGATGGATGTTGAGATTACTATGTCAGATTGATTAATGGTTTTGTCTTATTGATTCTATCATGTCTGTGTTGTTTGTGATCTTGCATGTTCTCCGTTGTTAGTAGCTATATTGGCCAAGTAGTTTCTAGTGACTCCAAGAGGGGGTATTTATGCTCGATAGTGGGTTCATGCCTCTATTTAATCTAAGGAAAGTGACAGAAATCTCTAAGGCTGTAGATGTGTTGTTGTTATTAGGGAGAAAACAACGGTCTCTTGTTCATGGAACAAGTGGATTGTTTACCTTACACACTTTGCTTAAAGCAGTTGTCTGTTTCTTGCAACTTAATACTGGAGGGGGTTCGGATGATAATCCAAAGGTGGACTTCTAGTCATAGATGCAGTTGGATGACGGTCTATGTATCTTGTTGTATTGCCCAATCGAATCTCATAGGATCTTGATGTCTAGTATTGCATTGTTATGCCTTGCTTAGTCCTGTCAATTGCCCTACTGTAATTTGCTTACCCAGCATGCCATGTTTATTTATCTAAGGAGAACACCTCTAGTGAACTATGGACCCCGGTCCAATCTTTACCATTGATACATCTTCCACTGCTACTGTTTAATTGTTGTAAACCATTATCACCTTCCACACCATACAGTTAATCCTTTGTTACAGCAACCGGTGAGATTGACAACCTCACTGTTCGTTGAGGCAAAGTCTTGAGTTTGTGTTGTGCAGGTTTCCAGGTTGCTTGCAACACCTTTGAGACGTTTCCTTCCTTCTACTGGTTCGATAACCTTGGTTTCTTATTGAGGGAAAACTTGCTGATGTGCTTCTTTATACCTTGCTCTTGGGGTTTCCCGACGAAGCGCTCCATATTAATGAAGCGCCATTATTAGTGGGTGATCTCAAGTACTGTTTCCTGAACACTGCAATCACTGCACTGTAGAACCTGTACAAGCAATCAATGGCGATGGACTCGGCCATGCGGAGATAGTCATCGACACTATCACCCGGCTCTCCATATGCAAGCAACTTGGTCGCCACTGTGCACTTCTGAAGTGAGGAAAACCCAACCATGCCGGTGCAATCCTTCTTGCAAATGAAATAGGGGCGAACTCCCGGATGGCATGCATGATCTTGAGGAAGAGCTTCTGGCTCATCCTGAAACGGCGCTGAAACAGGGCCTCTCCATGGAGTGGCTCGTCGGCGAAGTAGTCGGCGTACAACAAGCAGTAGCCCTCTATCCTTTGCCTCGCCTTGCACTTCCGGCGACTCGGCGCCGAACCACCGCGCTTAGGCTTCGCCATCTGCAGGTACAGCTGGACGAGGGAGGCGATGATCCCTATGTGCTCTGCTGTTGGAGATATGCCCAAGAGGCAATAATAAAGTGGGTTATTATCATATCTTCATACTTATGATAAATGTTTACATACCATGCTATAATTGTATTAACCGGAAACATTAATACTTGTGTGATTTGTAAACTAAAATAAGAGTCCCTAGTAAAGCCTCTTGTTAAACTAGCTTGTTGGTTAATATATGATCATGGTTTCCTGATCATGAACATAGAGATGTTATTAACAACAGGGTCATATCATTAGGAGAATGATGTGATGGACATACTCCTATAGATAAGCGTAGCATAAAGATCAAGTCATTTTAAATAGTTCAATTGCTATATGCTTTCTGATACATAGTAACCTAATTCCTTCGACCATGAGATCATGCATATCACCTTTGCCGGATGGATGCTTTGATGACATCAAACACCACACCGTAACTGGGTGGCTATAAAGGTGGCATTGAGTGTTCGGAAAGTATTGGTTGAAACACATGGATCAAGAGTGGGATTTGTCCATCCATATGACGGATAGATATACTCTGGGCCCTCTCGGTGGAATGTCATCCAATTAGCTTGCAAGCATGTGACTGGCTCACAAGGGATCACATACCACGGGAACGAGAAAAGAGTACTTATCGGTAACGAGGTTGAACTAGGTATGCAGAGATACCGACGATCAAAACCTCGGATAAGTAAACTATCGTGAGACAAAGGGAAATTGGTATCGTATGTAAGTGGTTCATTCGATCGGAAAGTAATCGTAGAAATATGTGGGAGCCATATGAATTTCCAGATTCCTCTATTGGTTATTGTTCGGAGAAGTGTCTCGATCATGTCCGCATAATTCACGAACCGTAGGGAGACACACTTAAGGATTCGATGTTGTTGAGTAGTTATGGAATGATGAGTAAGAGACCGAATGTTGTTCGGAGTCTCGGATGGGATCCGGGATATCACGAGGAGATCCGAAATGGTCCGGAGAATAAGATTCATATAAGGAAAGTCCCGTTTCAGAGTTGGGGAATGATTCCGGTGTTTCCATCGGGAATGTTCTAGAAGGTTCCGGAATGTCCGGCACTCCGGGGGGGAAGGGTACATGAATGTGTTATATCAAGTTGGTATGATTGCATCATGTACTAAGTGTCATCGATGTACCAAATAGAGGATTTATTCAAATCCTAGTTTGAAAAGTCAAACGGCTAGTTTGAAAAGTCAAACGGCTAATTTTGGTAAAGAGGAGAAGGAGGTTTGATTGAAACCGAGTTGGGGAGGAGTTCCCTCCTCCAACCGGCGGCCCACCTCCAAGCCGAGTTGGGGAGGGACTCCCCTCCCCTTGGCCGCACCTCCCACCTATAAAGGGAGGGGCAGGGCTGCCCCTCCTAGACACACAAGTTCCTATCCTCTAAATCTAAACCCTAGCCACAGCCTCCGGTTTAGAGCCGTTTTGGTTTAGAGCTTCTAATTGCCCTAGCCTTCGGTTTAGAGCCTTCTAATTGGTGTGTCTAATCCCTAGACCACTAAAGCCTCTCTCATACTCCACCATACTCGCTCAGGCTTAAGGCGAAGCCCTGCGAGATCTCCCCTCTACTTCCGGTAGCACGTCGTTGTGCTGCCGGAATCGCGAGGAGAGTGCTACAACCTCCGCTGCCTGCTGGAACAAGGGAGAGGAAGGTCTTCGTCGAGTACCGAACGTGTGACCGACTGCGGGAGCGCTGCCGGAACGCAGCGCCGGAAGGATCGTCTGCGCGATCTTGAGATCGGAAAGAGTACGACTACATCATCCACGAGAATCTGCTCTCGTTAACCGCTTTGGAATCTTCGAGGGTAAGTTATTCCATCGACTCGTTGCTACAATCTAGTAGATAGATCTTGGCTTGTTTGTTTGTATGCGATAGAAAATTTTTGTTTTCCATGCTACGAACCCCTACAGTGGTATCAGAGCCGTGTCTATATGTAGATCTGTTGCACGAGTAGAACACAATGGTCATTGTGGGCGTTAATGCTTTTATTGTCGATTGCTTCTTGTGTACTTTGCATCTTGCGGTATGTTGGGATGAAGCGGCCCGGGCTAACCTTACATGACATCGTTCATGAGACTTGCTCCACGCTTGACATGCAACTTGTATTGCATAAGTGGCTTTGCGGGTGCCTGTTTCTCCTAGCATAGTTAAGATCCAATTTACAACGGGTGATTAACAATACTAGTATCAATGTTGTGGTTCTTGTTCGTAAGTTAGAACAACACTTATTGAAAGCCCCAAACCACGTAAAATATGCAAAGAAAGTAGAGGCGTCTAACTTTGTTGTGCAGGGGTGTGCAGTGATGTGATATGGCCATGATTGTGATTATATATGATGTATGCAATGTTCCTTATTGTAAGTCGGCAACCGGCAGGAGCCATATGGTTGTCTTTAATTTCTGTTAAGACCCGCGTGTCTATTCAAAGTAGTTGTAATAGTTGAAGCCGGTGGACGACAACCATGGAGCAGCGTCATTGACCTTGATGCAATGCCGGTGATGATGGAGATCATGTTCGTGCTTGAAGATGGAGATCGGAAGCACAAGAAGAAAGGCCATATCATATCACATATTATGAATTGCATGTGATGTTAATCCTTTATGCATCTTGTATTGCTTAGTAGACGACGGTAGCATTATAAGATGATCCCTCATGCACATGAATTTCAAGTCATAAAGTGTTCACCCTTAGTTGGCACCGTTGCTAAAGCTTGTTGTTTCGAAGCACCACGTGATGATCGGGTGTGTTAGATTCCGCAAGTGTATACAACGTGGGCAAGCCAGATTTGCTCATGCGGAAGCTAAGGTTTGATCTTGACGAGCCTAGCATGTACAGACATGGTCTCCGGAACACGGATCACCGAAAGGTAAAGCATGAGTCATATAGGAGATATGATGAACATGTTGATTGTTCGCCATTGAAGCTATGTCAACTCTCGTGATGATCGGTTTTGATATGCTGGATTTGGTTCGTGTGATCACTAAAACAATGTGAGGGATATTGTTTTGAGTAGGAGTTTAACAGCAATATGATTAAAAGTTGAACCCTATTTATCATAAATTAAATCAAAGTGAATTTGCATAATTGTTGTAGTCATTGGCATCCGTTTACCACCTTGCGCTTAGTTATAATTGAGATGATAGAACTATAGAATTCTGGTTAGTTACTTTACGAACTGGTATCGTATTGTTTTGAAGTGTTAATCTAAAGTTTAAAAGTCCTATTGCAAACTTTCAGTAAGTTCCGGTTACTCCATGAAGTTTAATAATTGGTATTAAAACAAGAGTGACAATTCCAAGTGTTAGTGTATAAGTATCATGTTTGTCTCCATGATTCTTGATATTCAAAGGATTGTATTAATATCAAGGTTATCTAGGATCTGAAAGAGTTTTTTCAGAAACCATGATGTGTGGAAGATATTGTGATATCTGAAACGAAGTTTTGGTTGCAACATGACAGAGTATAATATGGCAAAAGTCATGTTCTCATATTTGATGAGAATTTGCAAAGGGTTGGAGACACTAGTTGTCCTAATCCACCAAAAGGTTTTGGATAGCAACATTATACTCACGATTCATCTTTATAAGCTAAAAGTAGCTTGATCATGGATAATTCCATGATAAGGGTGAATATTTGATGTAGGTAAAATATTTACTACACCAAGAGATTACTAAAGAAAGGAATTTGAAAGAACACCAAACATTTGATGATGGTGATCTACTTCAAAGTGCAAGTCCAAAGACATTGGTATTTAATTATACACGCTTTGGATTATGTGTCATATGTATGTTCCACTATTGATGTCGATAGATTCTTTCAAACAGAAAAGGAAATACTGAAAGAGAATCTCATAAATATATGGCAGAAAAGAAAAGACTAGAATTGTTTAGTTTAAGTATATAGATGATATACATGTTATGGCTATATTCTTTGCTTATTAAACAATGTGGTTCTTAAGTATTTGATACTGAATTTGTTGGTATGAATCGTTATACGAAACAACACAATTCATGAACTACAATGGCCTAAGTAACTAGCAAAAGAATATGTGATGATGTTCATCGAGAACAAATAAAGGGTTATTGTGTTGCTCGTTAAACATCAAAGCTTGCCTTCAAGATTTGTTTTATCAGGTATTATGAGAACAAAAGGGTTGTTCAAATAATTGCCGTAATCCATAAAAGATGGATGATTCACAAATCTAGTTGGAGAAATCACATCCATAAAACTAGTGCTAAAAATGTCGAAAGACAAATTGATTGATAGATCACTTAGGAAGTGACATCGCCGTTTAAATTATATTTGAAAGAAAACATGAAGAAACTCCATGTGGATGGAATTTTGGAGTCTTTTGATTTTGATCACATGACACTTGTGAAACTTTCCTAGAGATAATTAAAACTTCGTTCATAGGCCAAAAGGGAACGAATGACTAGCCTATTGGAACTTGTACATATTGTTGTACGAAGTCCATTATGTGTAGTCAAGAGCGATGGATTTCAACTTCATATGCTTTCTCTGAAAATTTAAGTGAATATATGAATATTTACTTAATAAGGATGAAGTATGAAACATTTGAAAAGTTCAAAGACTTTCAAGATGAAGTGCAAGATCATTGTAACAAAAATATAAATAGTTTATGATAAAGATCATAAAGGAAGATATTTGAGTTACAAAGTTTAGCATGATACCTAAGATTTATGGAATCGTTCCGTGGATTTGCATTTCCCGAAACACCATAAGAGTATGGAGCGTTCGAGATATGTAATTAAACCTTATTTGACATGGTAAGATCAAAGGTATAATTCATAAAACTGCCATTGTATTTTAAAGATTAAAAGCTTTAGAGATTACCGTTTTTTCCACTGAAAAGAGCTTCATCATAATCCGTTGAAATGACACCATATAAAGATATGGTTTGGGATAAAACCCAAGTAGTCCTTTCTTAAAACATTGGTATGCTATGCATATGAAAGATGTGTGCAACCAAAGTCGGATGAACCTGTCTTTGTATAAACTGTTAAGTATTCCTCCATAAACACCGGAGACAAAAGTGTTTGTTGCTTGGAACGTCAAGTTTCTTTAAGAAGGATTTTTTTGTGAAAAGTTAAGTGGGAGGACAATAGAACTTTGATAAGGTTGAAAGAACCTTAGCTATATGTGCAGAGTTGCGTAGCGCCGAAAAATGTTCCGGAGGCAGCAACAATGCTCATGGCTCACGTGCCTCAAAGGTTGTGATCACGGAGATCTAAGTTCCTATTGAAACAAGTAGGTCGGGTAAACAATCAAATACCAAGATTTGAGGGTTGAATCATTATTTGAGAATAATGATCCGACTACATGCAAAGAAGCGATCATGAGCCCTGACTCCGTCAAATGGCTTGAAGCCATAAAATCCGTGATAGTTCCATACACGAGAAATCAAGTTTTGAACTTGAAGGACCCTCGAGAAAGGTGTAAGACCTTACAGTTGTGTTTGGATCTATAATGAAATAGACATGAATATGGTCGACATGTTGGGAAAGAGTTCACAACAATGTTCAAAGGTTGACTATGACAAGATCTGATCTTTTATAACGATATTTAGTATAGACGGATTAATGTAGCAACCACTACATATAAATTTGTTATGTGGTAGTTGAATAAACAAAACAAGTTCTTCTAATAGAATTGTTACCTAAGACATGAGCGTAACACGGTCCATAGGTTTTTTTTAATTCATAGGATGCTAAAAGCATATGCAAACTTCAATGGTTGAAGTAAGCATCGCGGAGTTGGAATCTTCACTATGATGAAACTGTTAAAAGAGTTTAATTTCATCAGAGACAATGAAGATGCTTGCATTTGCAAGAAATTAAGTGGGAGCGTTAAGACATATTTCTAATACATTATGTGGAAGACATATTGTTGATTGGAAATAATATATCTTTTATTAACACACGATAAGAATTTCATCTCGATGAAAGACTTAGGCAAAACCCAAATATTTGGCATGAATAGACGCTAATATGGTTATGCCAGAAGAACATAGACGAGATATTGAATGAGTTCAATATAGAAACTACAAGAAAGTTTCTTGTCGCACAGAAAGGATTGAATGAGTTCAATATTAATGATATATTCAAGTGTATTGACGCTTGGTAAGTGAAACAAAGATTCAAGTATAGATTGATACTTGATGTATGAAATCACAAAGAGTATTTATATCAATTATGTTGTGATATGTACAAATCCAGATATGTCCTATGCTCTAAATGATATGAGCATATACCAGAATGATTCATAAGATGATCATTGGACAATAGTAAGGATATTCTTATGATCTTTTGGAAGAACTAAGAATATATTGTTTGTAGAAGTGACAAATAGATGGTTAGTTCATTATAAAAGTACTACATTGATACTAGTTTTGTCACAAAGTACAAATTAAGTTTATCTCAATCTAAACTAAGGGTGGCACAATATAATGGAAAGTAAGTTCCATAATGGATTTGGATGAGTTCCAAAGTTAAAGACATTGTGACAGATACTACAACAAAAGGCTAAGTATATGACTGCTATTATAGCAGCCAAAGAGGGAATTTGGGTCAAGTAGTTTGTTATCAAACTAGGTGTAGTTCACAGCAGAATAATACTATGAAGATATATTGTACGACAATATTATCAACATGTTTTAACCCCAAAGAACTAAAGGTCTCACCAAAGGACCGAATTTATACAAAGCCATCTCATTAGAGAATGAGTAATGCGTAGAGACGCAAATACATGCAATTACACACGGACCTGGAAGTGTCAGATCCGGAGATCAGTCGACCACTAGCAAACGTGTACTTACAACACCAGAAAGCCATAGGTGTTGAATACACAAAAGTTTTAAACTAGATTATTGACTCTAGTGCAAGTGGGAGACTGTTGGAGATATGCCCAAGAGGCAATAATAAAGTGGGTTATTATCATATCTTCATACTTATGATAAATGTTTACATACCATGCTATAATTGTATTAACCGGAAACATTAATACTTGTGTGATTTGTAAACTAAAATAAGAGTCCCTAGTAAAGCCTCTTGTTAAACTAGCTTGTTGGTTAATATATGATCATGGTTTCCTGATCATGAACATAGAGATGTTATCAACAACAGGGTCATATCATTAGGAGAATGATGTGATGAACATACTCCTATAGATAAGCGTAGCATAAAGATCAAGTCATTTTAAATAGTTCAATTGCTATATGCTTTCTGATACATAGTAACCTAATTCCTTCGACCATGAGATCATGCATATCACCTTTACCGGATGGATGCTTTGATGACATCAAACACCACACCATAACTGGGTGGCTATAAAGGTGGCATTGAGTGTTCGGAAAGTATTGGTTGAAACACATGGATCAAGAGTGGGATTTGTCCATCCATATGACGGATAGATATACTCTGGGCCCTCTCGGTGGAATGTCATCCAATTAGCTTGCAAGCATGTGACTGGCTCACAAGGGATCACATACCACGGGAACGAGAAAAGAGTACTTATCGGTAACGAGGTTGAACTAGGTATGCAGAGATACCGACGATCAAAACCTCGGATAAGTAAACTATCGTGAGACAAAGGGAAATTGGTATCGTATGTAAGTGGTTCATTCGATCGCAAAGTAATCGTAGAAATATGTGGGAGCCATATGAATTTCCAGATTCCTCTATTGGTTATTGTTCGGAGAAGTGTCTCGATCATGTCCGCATAATTCACGAACCGTAGGGAGACACACTTAAGGATTCGATGTTGTTGAGTAGTTATGGAATGATGAGTAAGAGACCGAATGTTGTTCGGAGTCTCGGATGGGATCCGGGATATCACGAGGAGATCCAGAATGGTCCGGAGAATAAGATTCATATAAGGAAAGTCCTGTTTCGGAGTTGGGGAATGATTCCGGTGTTTCCATCAGGAATGTTCTAGAAGGTTCTGGAATGTCCGACACTCCAGGGGGGAAGGGTACATGAATGTGTTATATCAAGTTGGTATGATTGCATCATGTACTAAGTGTCATCGCTGTACCAAATAGAGGATTTATTCAAATCCTAGTTTGAAAAGTCAAACGGCTAGTTTGAAAAGTCAAACGGCTAATTTTGGTAAAGAGGAGAAGGAGGTTTGATTGAAACCGAGTTGGGGAGGAGTTCCCTCCTCCAACCGGCGGCCCACCTCCAAGCCGAGTTGGGGAGGGACTCCCCTCCCCTTGGCCGCACCTCCCACCTATAAAGGGAGGGGCAGGGCTTCCCCTCCTAGACACACAAGTTCCTATCCTCTAAATCTAAACCCTAGCCACAACCTCCGGTTTAGAGCCGTTTTGGTTTAGAGATTCTAATTGCCCTAGCCTTCGGTTTAGAGCCTTCTAATTGGTGTGTCTAATCCCTAGACCACTAAAGCCTCTCTCATACTCCACCATACTCGCTCAGGCTTAAGGCGAAGCCCTGCGAGATCTCCTCTCTACTTCCGGTACCACGCCGTTGTGCTGCCGGAATCGCGAGGAGAGTGCTACAACCTCCGTTGCCTGCTAGAACAAGGGAGAGGAAGGTCTTCGTCGAGTACCGAACGTGTGACCGACTGCGGGAGCGCTGCCGGAACGCAGCGCCGGAAGGATCGTCTGCGCGATCTTGAGATCGGAAAGAGTACGACTACATCATCCACGAGAATCTGCTCTCATTAACCGCTTTGGAATCTTCGAGGGTAAGTTATTTCATCGACTCGTTGCTACAATCTAGTAGATAGATCTTGGCTTGTTTGTTTGTATGCGATAGAAATTTTTTGTTTTCCATGCTACGAACCCCTACATCTGCATCTTCGGTGACCTCGGCGTTCTCCTCCTCCAGCAGTATGGCGAGTGTCTGCTCGTCATCGGAGTCCATGGCCGAACCGGCCAAATGCCGAACACTTGGCGGGTGTGTTGGTGGGAGCTCGCAGCGAAGCCGTGCTACGGCAAAGTTTGGGCGGCGAAAGCGGCAGTGGAATGGGCGGCGGAGTGGGCGGCGAGTACAGCGGGCATATCTAGAGGCGTGGGCATGTCTCAGCGTGGAGGAGCTCCGTCGGCGAAGTCATGGCAACAGAGGCGCTGGGAGCTCTTCGCTGCAGTTTGGGCGAGTGAAGTGGGGGAAAATGGGACTGTCTCGCCGACAGAGCTGGCGCACGCTCGTTTTCGCTGCGTCCGGCATTCTTAGGGCGTTCCCGGGATCCTGGGTGTGGCCTAGGAAGCCCGGACCAAAGTTTGCCCGAATCCAGACGAAAAGAGGTTCCTGGGAACGCGAGTGGGCCGAATTTTGGCGTCTGGACCTTATTTTCGACGTCCGGATTAGCGTCCTGGGAAGCCGAGTGGAGATGCTCTTACCCGTCGGTAGACACGTCCGGTTCTTAATGGGTTAAACTTCTATGGTTCCTAATCTATACCTAATAATAAAGCACGAAGTGTTTCTCCCAGTCCAACACTTTTTTGGACGATTTTGTCTCCCAAAGTTGTTAACAACTACCCGCCACCCGTAAGTCAAAAGAAAATTCAACCGAATTTTTTTTTGCCTAACATTGCCACTGGTATAAAACGTTTCACGCTCGCGCAAAAGTTCCAGCGGCTATGACGGTTTTGGCGTGTCAAACGAGCGGCTCTGTGAACTGCGGCGGCGTGTAGACACCCAGCAACGAGGAATTGTCTAAGAAATATCACAACAGCCTGTGAAATCAGTTGGCAATAGCATCGATATATGGCTGCATGGACCGACTTAGACTTTAGACCGATAGAGTGAGATTTCTTTGACTTCAACATCAAAAAATAGCATTGCCTAGAGGGACTTGCATGGACCGATTGAGAGAGAGAAGTCGACATTGCCTAGAGGGACTTGCATAATAGAGAGAGAGAAGTTCAAGAGGACCTGATTGATAGAGAGAAATTGACATCCAAAGAGCATTGCATGGACCTGTTGAGGAGAGAGAGAGAGAGAGAGAGAGAGAGAGAGAGAGAGAGATGATCTATTTGGGGTTAGAGGATTTCCTTGATCTAGAGATGAAAGAAAAGGGTTAATTATCTGTTTTTCACAATTTTAGACATCTCGACATCTATTTCTATTTTGAGACGAAGGAAGTAGTTTATTAACCAAACACACACATCGACTAAGCTTGCCAATACATTTTATTGTGCAAAGTTTTAGGCTACTTTTTATGTGCCTAAAAATATATAGTAAAATCAATAAGTATTTAAATGATGTCATGTGATTTTCATTTTGTTTGATGGATCATGTGATTTTCACTATTATGCGTGTAAAACTGTTTTTTACTATCCTAATTCAAATAAATCAATTTTGTATGGTGCCGTGGAAACACACGGGTTTTGTGCTAGTAATAATCAATAAAGAGTAGGAAGTTTCTCAAAAAAAAAACCTAGAGTGAGCCCATTAATTTACTTGCCCAGCCAGTTTTATTTTTATAATTCATAAAAACTGTTGTTTAAGGGAACTAACCGTGGGCTGAAGCCCAGGACTGAAAGCAGCCCTTTCTGGCTTCCCGGCCCAGCATCATCTCCGCGCAGCGCTCAGCCGCTGGATCAAATCCAACGCCTGTCACATGCGGCCAAACAAAACTTGATGGAAACCCTACCCACCCTCGACGGCGGCCGGAGGCCTGCCCGTCCACAGCAACGAGAGAGTCCAGCTGTCATGGCTTCTCGGTAGCCTCCGTTCGCCGGAGGAGCGTGCCTTGTCTTGAGGGCGCGCGCTCCTCCGTCGAACGAAGGCTGCCGTGTCGCGCGTACGGGCGTGAGGGGGCGGTGCTCGCCGTCAAGCAGGGGCTGCGACGGTGGCGACGACTCGGAGGTCGAGCTCGCCTAGTCACCTTCACAGTGGCCAGCGCGTCGTTCCGCTCGTCTTCTCCGTCGGGAGCGGACGATGTCGCCCACGTACAGCGGTGAGCGCTTTGCGGGCCCCGAAACTTTTCTTTTCTTGGACTTCATCTTGGGCTAGGGTTTCGGTAACAAATTTGGGAATACATGAGATTTTCTTGTCACGTTTTAGTTGTTGATTCCCCTCCTAAATTCTTAGCCGAGGCCAGAATATGATTACTCGTGCAAATCAACTTTCTTAATGGCATAAACCAAAAACATTGACATAGAAATATATGATCATCATGTGCTAACATTGAGTTTTAGTAACATGCAAATAGCACAAAATACTTTCCATCCGAATCTAGACAAATCCGAGTCAATTAATTTGGATCGGAGGGAGTAGCATCAGATGATTAAAAAAACATGGTCATCAGATTAGCCCGAACATATAAGAACCTTAGATAGAACTCTAAAACCTGATCATTAGGTGCTATCCTGAGAACATTAGTACTTATTTTATCAACCATAAGCACTTAATCCGGAAACACTTGATCATAATCATCTGCATTAACATAATCAGCAGAAAATGGGCCCATGACATAAGTGGAAAACAATTTTTTATCCCTATTTAGGGTTCTAACCAAGATTAATATGCTCTGATACCATTGTCAGATTTAATGCTTTACGGATCTTAATCTCGCATTCAAACACCTCGCCATATGCAGAAGGTTGGTACTAACCATGATCAGTAGATGCCATAGGGGGATAGCCCATGGTGATGACCGTGGACTGTCTGATGGTGAGGTAGCAGTTAGGTAAGACCAGCTATAGGTCGACAATGTATGGACGCTGCTGGCATGACCCTCCTGGTGGCTGGCGGTGGAGACGGTCTTCCAGCCCCTTGGTACCACGTCCCCTTTTAATTATGTCGCTTTGTTAGACGAGATAATACCAACAACATCTAGTTATTTGTGGTCTTGGCATCTCACACTAATGCACTTTGTATCCAGTTGAAATGTTGAATTGCTGATTGCAGATAGTGTGGTCACTAATGTTGGCTTGTTGCGTGTTTCAACCTTCAGTTATATACTTGGCTCTCCAGTAAAATGTACTTAAGAACATCAATACTGTCAGAATGAGTTAGAAATTAGCTTAATGTTCTGTTGAAGTCTAATTTCTTTTATCTCAAGCTAGTTATTCGGTCCGAAAACTTAATGTATATGAAATTGCTGTATTGTCCTGAAATATTTGAACCTTCATCACATTTTCTCTAGAAAAATCCTTCTATTTCTCCTGCCTCTTACTAGTTAGGACAGACCTTCTTTTTCACTATCTAGTTAGCTAAGGTCATCTAATGTTCTTTCGCTGATTCTGGGCCACTGCTACTACTATCGAGTAGAATGAAAGGCAGGACAATCTTAGTATGGCTCTGTTCCTTGGTATAGTGAATCGTGTATGAGTGATCATGTATTCCAGTATGCAATTTGTCCCTAGTTTTTGTCATGTTGAACACACATCGAAATGCAAGTCATTTGGTACCAGAAGAACTGAGAATAACGCCTGAGAAGGCGTAAAGATACAAAGTAATTTGTCTCTACGACCTAGTGGGAGACAAGAAAACATTGATTCAGTTAACAAGTGACTTTAAGTTCAAAAAAAAGAGCTGCTGGTGGGGTGAACTGTTGATTGTTCCAAGCAGTGAGATAATTGCCACTGTCAAGTGTTAAATGTATAGAGTACTAAAAAAACATTTTGTAGCCATATTTCATCTTAACCCCTATATACTATACATAGAGAAGGAGTAAGTGATGACATTTAGTTGCCACTTGGTCTACTTGGTTAAGGGTTTGACATGGTTGCTTCATTGTAGTGCTATTTTTTTCCAGTTATATCACTTACCATGTACAAAAAGGAAATCCTTATGCATAAGTGTAAATTGTGCAACCTCTCTAAATCATCTGTATCTACTTTGTTATGAATACAAAGGCTACCTCTTCTATTGTTTCTGAGATATCCTGATTACATGATTATTGGCTTATCGCATATGTTGCCATCTGTTGCATACCCAGAAAACACGTCAACAATAAGAACTGGTGCTCCATAACTCTGTCTCTCGGTTACTAACATTCTAGATTTAGCAACTTGCTGTTTTATGTCTCAAAGAGGTTCACCTATCCATGGTTGCCAAATGGTCACATGAACTTAACATAGATGCAATTCTAAGTACTATGTCTGTTTACCCTACTTGACATTTGACTCCTAGATAGGGATACTATCTTGTGATGCTAGATTGCTAGTGTGAAAGGTACATGCTAAATCTATAAGAGGAGTCACAATACAAATGTTGTGTCTGATGCATACCAGAGAACCCCTCGACAAGTTTGTCCATTAAATTTATTTCATTCATCTAACAATAAGAATCGGTGCTCCATAAACTGTGTCTTGGTGAGTTATGTGATACAGATCTCTCTGTGTTTCTAATATTCCAGCTTTAGCAACTTACTATCATATGTCTCAGAGAACTCCACCAATTCATGATAGACAAATGGTCACCATGAACTAATCATACATGCAATTTTAAGTAATACGTTATCTACCCTACGTGGCATTTCAGTTTGTACCTGACTTTAACTCTAAGATAAAGATAATATCCGTTATGCTTAGTGCAGAAGGCAGATCTTAAATGTATAAGAGTCACAGTACAAGTAGATAATTCCACACATGCTTTACATGTGGTGCTTTGCTGTCTTGACATCTTTTTTTGCTTCAACATCAACAGATCTTGACATCTTGCACTAATGCACTTCATGTGTAGTTGGCTTGTGGCATGTTTCAAGCTTTTTTATGTACTTGGCTTCCAGTCAAAAAAAGAAAAACTTAAGAACATCAATACTGTCAGGATTTGTAGGAAATTAACTTCCTGTTCTGTAATCTAATGCCATCTGGATCTCTAGGCAGTTATTTGGTTTGAAAATCTAGCATGTATGAAACTGCTGTATGGTCTTGAATATTTGCCAACCTTCATCATTTTGGTGGTACACTTATCTATTGAGGGATTAATAACATTGAATGAATTCAAATTTTTATATGATAGTTAGTACTTGTGATATGGATGAAAAATATTATGGATATTCTACTTTGATATTATACACGTTATATATTCGTTTTCACTTGTCTGAGTCTAACATAGTGTTCCATTTGCATAAATTGGCCTCTAGCACTCTGGCTTATTAATGGACCACAGAGTGGTGAGTTCACCATATGGAATGGACAATCTTTTAATTTCGAAATGATACTTCAGGTACCACATAAGATACTTGTGAACTTGTTAGTGCGGGAGCCAACTTGATTTATTTGTTGCAATTTTTATAAATAGGTTCATGCCTTCATGTCAATCCGTGAAATCGATGATTTTGAGTCACAATGAAAATTCGATGGTTATGGTCAAGTATGGTGGTACAATAAAGTATGTTGGCCTTTTCACTCTTTAGGTTATAACACAACCTAAAGAGTTCTGTCAGTCTGTGCCACTATTTGCAGTTGAATAAAATTATCCTCTACTTTAGTTATAGGAAAGGCTTGAATACTTCCAGTCTCTGCCTTAGTTCTGTTGAATAAATTCACCTCTAGTTACGTTCATCTCGGAGATAACTCTAGTATTACATTCTACAACGTTTGTACTTGGCTGGTCTAACTGAATCTTCGGGAACAGCTAGAATGATGGCTGTTATGTTGATTATCATCTTTACAGGCGATGCAAGATTCGTCAAACCCGATGATGCCTCAAATGCCAGGGGATGCGTGTTGGTTTCATCGCTCTCAACAATATGGGTGGCTTCCCAAACGGAATGGGGAACATTCAAGGCGCATCTGGTGCTCTCGGCATGTAGAACCTTCTAATACAAACTGAGGAATCTTTTTTAAGCCAGTCAGTGTAGGATCCAGATATTTATTCTGGTTTGTAGGTAGCTTGCTCTGCTCTTGCTTTGATGCAAAG
Organism: Avena sativa; assembly: GCA_916181665.1. Taxonomy (NCBI): domain Eukaryota; kingdom Viridiplantae; phylum Streptophyta; class Magnoliopsida; order Poales; family Poaceae; genus Avena; species Avena sativa. The sequence continues at coordinate 441,041,190 of OV702282.1, read as the reverse complement.
ATCTATCCTACGTAGGCTGAAACTCTTGCACTATTTTTGTAGAGAGCAATCAATTATGTGATGTGTAATGGAATGTAGGCATACAGGTGCTCACAGATCTATGTATTCGATGTGCCGTCCTCCTTTCATTTGATCGACTAAACGACTACCGGTTCTGAATTCTGTAAGCTTTATAAGACTCGAAACAAGTTCCTGAAATGTAGCTGATGAAGTTTATGAGTGTTTCAACGTAGTACTAAGTAGATCCGCGTAAGTCGTAATCAGAGCAAACTATGTTGTGGTGAAGATAAAAAAAGACTTCAGCAAGGCGTAGGTAGAAAATGCCAGTAACAAAGCAAAGATGGTTTCATAGCACACTGGAACAAGTCTCAGGTTTTAAACTAGTACTAGTACAGGGGAATGTCAGACCTTCCCTGCATTTAAACTGCCAGTAACAACGCAAAGATTGGGTTCAAAGCACGTTGGAATAAGTCTCAGGTTTTAAACTAGTACTAGTACAGGGGAATGTCAGACCTTCCCTGCATCAAAACCCACTGGGCGACAGATGAATACCAAGACTCCTACAGGGGCTGATACCTACGCAGCGACAATGTTCTGGAGCTCGACAACCTGAGGCGGCGCGACAATGTTCTGGAGCTCGACATTCTGAGGCGGAGGCGGAGGCGGCGCGGCGTTGTTCTGTGAAAGCTGCTGGTTAGCAGCGTTGTTCTGTGGCAGCTGCTGCGGCGCGGCGTTGTTCTGTGAAAGCTGCTGGTTAGCAGCGTTGTTCTGTGGCAGCTGCTGCGGCGCGTCGTTGAGGAAGAAGGCCCAAAAAACCACCCACACAATGGTCTGCACCCCCGTCAGCACTACGCCAATGGTGTTGGACACCTGTTACAGTGAAAACCAAGGAAATTCGTTTCGTAAATACATGATGCAAGTAGGCAAGAACTTCAAATCAATCAATCAATCAAGCAATCAAGAATGTACCAAGACGAAGTGATCCCGTGTCTCTGTGCCGAAGGCAGTCCATGATGAGGAAGTGCCTACTGATGACAGGAGTTGGACGATTCCCTGCTGCGACATGTCATGGGTCCTAATGACTGCAATCTGTACGAGTGGGAGGGATTAGACATAAGTTTCTTTCAGACATGTTAGTTAGGGGATCAGAACAAAACAGAACAGAAGAGAAGAGAGTAGAGTGAAGTCGAAACGTACCAGATTTGGTATCATGGCGAAATACATGAGCACGGTGGTGATCGCTGCCAACCATCCAAAGAACTTGACGCGAATCTCCTCGTTGCGCCCGCCAAAGAAGGCAGCGAAGTAGATGAGCGTCATGAGTAAGCCCCACGCCAGCTCTGCGACGACCGCCATCTTTGCAATTCTCCTTGCACGCCCGTGTGCAAAGCGCAGGTAGAAACAAGTGTAGGCGAGGTAGGCAGCCATGGCCACGCTGTTCATTCCAGCCACGTACCAATCCCGGGTGGGCGCCGCGTAGCCCACCCAGGAGACGGCGTTGGCCCATGTACCAACATAGTTATACACGGTACGTTGTCCCACATTGTTTTCTCGCTTAATGGCAACCATTGTCTCCCTGAAAGACAAAACTTCAGTTCAGGCACCACAGATCTAGTATCATACCAACAGATCAAGTTCAGATTCTTAAATGAACTAATCCTCTTCTAAAGTTCCAGGAAAAAACCACTTTTTTTTTAAAAAAAAATCTGAAACAGATTGAAATTCCCAAAGGTAATTCAACATCCCTTTCTGCAAACGAACCATTCCCCACCATTCCATCAAGAAAAAGAAAGACCATATTTTTCCAACAGATTGAATCTAACATCCGGCCCGTGCTAGCCCATTGAACCATCCCTTCCAAATCATCAAACCAACCAGAACCATCCCTTCCAAATTTCCAACAAGAAAGAACTTTTTTTGTTTGTTGTAGTATCAGAGCCCATCAAACAAGCCCACAAAGACCTTATTTTTCCAACAGATTCAAACACAATCCAATACTATCCAACATACTATACAGGCAGATCGACGAAAATGTTGGAATTAATAAACACAGTACACCGTCGTTAGGAATCTCATACAGTAGAACCGGATCAAGGCGTAGAAAAAACCCCATCTTTTGCCACCCTCGTACGCAGCAAGCCAGCCACGGTGCCGCCGGCGTACGTTCGTATATGTATACGTGTGGCTGCTGCCGGCCGGCCGCCCGCCGGCGTAAGAGCAAGTAACGATTCAAAATCCAAATTCACCAAATCTGCTCACCGGCCGGCGTATACCCCGTGCGACTCTGCTCATAGAAAAACCAAATCCACCAAATCTGCTCACACGGGAGAAAGGAAAAACCACAAAAGAACACGCTCCGTTCTAACACAAAGACGTCCCGACGGGCAGGAAAAAACCCGTCTTTGCCACCCTCGTGCGCGGCAAGCCAGCCGCCGGCGTTGCCACCCCGTACGTACGTACGTTCGAATACGTACGTGGCTGCTGCCGGCCGGCCGCCGGCGTAAGAGCAACTATAAACAGGACGCATGCGGAGTAAATCTCGTCGCGCCATGCATGTTCGTGGGTACAGGAGCACAGTAGAGGCTACTTACACGGGGGCGATGATCAGGACAGCCGCGAAGACGTTGGCCAGGATGCCGGCTAAGCTCAGGCGCGCCATGGCTGGAACTCCACCCTCACTCACTGCCCTCTTCTTTCCTCTCGTGGACTTGGGTCTTGGGCGGCGCAGGAGGATGTGACCGCTGGCTATGCAGCTCGATGTATAAAGGAAGGACGGGTCCGCCGGGAGGAGAGGGGTGGCGCGGTGCGCAGCAGTACTCTCGACTAACGTGGGGTGCTACGTCATAAAGGTTTTCCCCACTCCTCTTTTGACCGTCCGAGACACCCGTTGCCATATATCTTTGATTTTCGAGTAAAAGCTGGAAGAACTACAATAATTCAAATTATTTCCTAGGTTATTTAAGAAAACCCTGCCAATAAATTCCCAAAAATAAAAACACCTCAGAAACAGGAGAGAGGCGGCGGTGATTGCAAAACCCATCTAGGGTTTCATCCCTCTTGCCGGTGGTCTCGGTGCTTTGGAGGTGTGGTGGACCACTACCTCTCGTTAGTAGGAAGGTTCACATTTTTTGTTTTGACCGTTTTCAGTGTCTTCTTTAGATTGTTGCGATAGCAGCTACATCTTGAAGTCGGAATAAAGCACTTCCCATCGTACCCTTGCTCCGCTGCTATGTCTAGCCCCGACGGAGGACGCGTGAAGTTGTGTGCTAGGGGTTCGGTCCTTTTTTCTACAGCCTCTTTCTATCTATGGTTGTCATCTTGGCGATGGTTGCTTCTCTGCTGAGCTGGTCCTTTGCGACCTTAGAGCATCTTCACTCGTTGGGCGTTCCCAGACCGAAATCCGGATGTAAATAGCGTAGGACGGAACTAGTTTTCGGCCTGGGAACGTCCAGTTTCCCACTCGCGTTCCCAGACCGAGTTTCCGCGTTTGGCCAAAATTTAATCAAACTCGGCAAACTTTGGGCGAACATAGGCGATTTTTATTAATAGTGGGCGAATTCATAAATATTACATCAAATTCGGGCGAACACCCAAATTCTGACTTCATTTAGGCTAAAAAAAACTTAAAAAAGTTCGTGGTCGATGCCGATGCTGCCGTACGCCGCGTCACATGCCAAAGTTGCAGTAGAAGCTTGTGTAGTGCGGGTCGGCCTTGCCATTGTCATCGCTGTCATCGTCGCTCGGCGGCTACGGTGGGCACGAGATGTCGTGGCCGACATCGCCGTACCACCACAGCTGGGGGAGCGGGGTGGCAGCGTCGTCGTCGTCGAGGACGACGAGCGGTGCACCCCGGTAGGCGCGCTCACGCCGAGCGCTAGCCTAGCGCTCAGCCTCCTTTTGCCAGTGCTGAACTCGGTGTTGCTCCGCCTTCTCCTAGTCCGCCCTGGACCAGGCAAGGATGTTCGGCCCCGGCATCGGCAGCGACGGCACTGCGTCCTGGAGAGAGCGCTCCATCGCCATCTTCATGGCAAAGGCGTCCTCGTCAACAGGCACCGCCTAGTCCGCCGGCTCCGGCTTCGGTTGGCGTAGGCTAAGCCGGCCAGTCGGCGACGATGGCACGCGGGGCTCGTTGATGACGATCCCCCGCGATCTTGTTCTCAGCGGCGAGCGGACCGGCATGTCGGCCTCCCGCTTGACGGGCCGAAGAGCCTCGCCGCTTAAGAACGGTGACTAGGCCGTTGCAGACCCAGACGAGTGGGAGGCCGATGCGACGGAGGAGGAGGAGCTGAGGATGGCCATCCTCCTGGGCAGCCAGTTCACCGGAGGATGGCGCCTCGCCCTGGCCACGGGCGCTGGCGAGCGCAGGAATCCCAGTCTGGGGCGGTTGCCGGTGGGGATGTGCTCCAAGATAGCGGCTTGCCGCTGCAGGGTCGCCAGGGTACCTCTCGGCCACGGCTTTCTTCTAGCCGGAGTTGGACTTCCCGGTGGAGGGGGCGTGGAGAGGCTGAGAGTGTGTGCTGTGAGCCGGCAAGGGGCGCCGGGTTTTATAGGCCGAAGTGCGTGGTGAAGGCGGGAGGGTGTAGCGACGTGGGCGGGAAAATGGGAAATGGCGGGAAGATATTGTCTTGTGGTCCGTCGTGGGAGCCGATGCGGCGGTGGTGCGCATTATAGCGACACATGGCCGACGAAACAGGAAGTTATTGCCCAACGATCCATCGCAGGAGTCGAAGCAGAAGGATGACGACGACTCGGCTTCCAGTCGCTGACTGGGCGGGTCCAAACGCCGAGCCTTTTTTCGCCAAATTCGCTTCGTCCGGCGTTCTCGGCGCCCCGGGATTGGCCTGAGAACTCCGGACAAAAGTTGGGACAAATCCGAACGAAACCGGTGTCCTGGGAACACGACTAGGCCAATTTTAAGCGTCCGGACAAAGAAAATGCCCTGGGAATGGCCTGCTGAGAACCGGAATGGCCTGCTGAGAACCCGTGTGGAGATTCTCTTAGGATGACGACTTCACGTATGTGTACTACAACAAGTTCTACTACAAAAAACTTTGCCCGACTCTGTTAAAGGTCGTCTTCCACATCCCGTCCCCTCCATGACAAATCCGCCTCCCCGACCCATCCCCTCCACATCCCTGGCGCTGGCCCCAATCCGTGGACGCGTGCGCGTAGACGCTCCCGCCCGCCACACCCGATGACGTGAGCTACCACCGACAACGCGAGCTCGAAATCAGGTTTGGTATTCCCCTTTTCTCTCTCCAAATCAAGCTCGAGGCCTTTCCGGTGTTAATTGTGCGCATTGCATACCGACATTGTGTGCATTGCATCGATGTGCGGGCGGTCGAGGAGGGGACAATGAGGACCAGGGTGATGCAGGGAAGACACGGGTGGCAGTGGCAGTGCCTGCTTCCTCGAATGGCGCATATGCGTGGAGGAGTGGCGGCGGACGGTGGCGTGGTCATCAGGCTCGGGCGCGAGGTCGTGGGTGGAGGTTGGGGAAGGAGAGGATTGGGTCTTCTACGTCGGTGAGAGAGGGAGATGGGCCAGGGCTAGGCCGAGCCGCCGCCGGCTACGAGGGCGGCAGTTAGCGGGCTTGCGGGGGAGGAAGGGGAGCAGGCTGGTTGACTAGGCTCGTTGGGCTAGCCCAGTTGGCTGCTTGTTCCCTCTTTTGTTTTAATTTTTCCTTTTTCTGTTTTATTTCTTTTAGCTCCAAAATAGTTTAAAACCTGTTAAAATAATTAGAAATATTTCTTAAAAATATAAATAGGAAAATTTGGTTTATTTGTACCCTATCAAAGACAAAATAAAATTTTAATCATAATGATATTTTAAAATGGGTATTAAAATTACCATAGGGTTTATATTTTGAATATAATTCGATAAAAATAAATAGGTGAATTTTATAAAACCCAAAATAGATGGTTTGGACTTTTAGAAAACCATTTAAAAACAAAAAAAATAAAATTTATACATATGATTTTATCAATATGGGTTTTGTAGATTGCAGCTTAGGAAGGTATATGGCGACAAAAGGCCGTCAAAATAGTTTTAATAAAATTGTGCGCATTGCATCGATGCATGTGTTAATTCTTGTAGTTTCCTTTCCGGTGTTTTTGTTTAAGGGTTTGCAACATTTGGGCCCTGTTTAAAAAGGACAAGCATGCCTTAGGGTTTCATTTAAGTACCATTTAACTTGTCATATCATCATTCTTGCTTGATGCCATATGTTGATCGGTTCCCTTCTTTTCAAGTGTTTTATCTTTCTTCTGGATTAGTTAAGCTATGAATAGCAGAGACGGTGAAGAGATATTGTCTGACTTTATAAATGATGGAGATCAAGACGGCTCACATTATTTTAATGACTCCGTGAGGGAATGGAGCTAGAACCAAGAGATGAAGGGCAAACAAGCAATGATGGAGAAGAAAATATTGGACCCTTAGCAAAGTCGGGCGAGGTATATTAGGCCTCCATACACATGAACACACCCTTTTACATGGACAATTTACCAAGATGAGAGACGAAGAATATGGATGGAGAGGTGAGAGACCGAGAGGATGGCTAGAAGGAGATCTTTCCTCTCTTACGTATGTAGCATCCAAGGTAAGTTTTACATGTTATAAATGGTGAAATAGTGGATAAATTGATGTGGGAAGGATGAGGAAGGCGATCAGATCCAAGAAGGAAGAAGGAGGGGAAAGTGAAGTTTGAGGTTGATGAGTGTAAATTTGCATCATGTTTTAAATTATTATTTTGCATTGTAGTAGCAGGATCTTGGTATTTTATGATGTTCGCATGCACTTTTTATGTTTATTTTCACTAGGATTAGATCATATGATGGATCTAATGGACACAATTCTTGGAGCAGTTGTACTGGAGCGAAAAGGAGCCAAAAACAATGTAAATCGATTATTTGGGAAATATTAATAATACCAGAAGAAAAACTGAAGCGAGCAAAGGAGATAGAAGAGTTGATGACCAACTATACGGGATGCCGCCTATAGTTCCGGCCGTAAAGTTGGCGCCGCCTCCTCCTCCTTAAATAGTTTCACCCCGTGCAACTGGTTCGGGGAGACGACATATAGAACACCCATAAATTGTCGAAACCTCACCTCCGGAAGGCATCTGGAGGGGGAACTTGCCCTAGGGATCCATATTCATCCTACGCAGATCTGGGAGGCTAAGGCATCGATCTCCATCTTCATCAACCGCTACATCTTCATCACCGCCATAACTTCCTATTGGAGATATGCCCAAGAGGCAATAATAAAGTGGTTATTATCATATCTTCATGCTTATGATAAATGTTTACATGCCATGCTATAATTGTATTAACCGGAAACATTAATACTTATGTGATTTGTAAACATGTAAGAGTCCCTAGTAAAGCCTCTTGTTAAACTAGCTTGTTGGTTAATATATGATCATGGTTTCCTGATCGTGAACATTGAGATGTTATTAACAACAAGGTCATATCATTAGGAGAATGATGTGATGGACATACTCATATAGTTAAGCGTAGAATAAGATCAAGTCATTTAAATAGTTCACTTGCTATAAGCTATCAAATATATAGTAACCTAAATCCTTCGACCATGAGATCATGATAATCACCATCACCGGATGGATATTTTGATGACATCAAACACCACTTCGTAACTAGGTGGTTATAAAGGTGGCATTGAGTGTTCGGAAAGTATGTGTTGAGGCACATGGATTAAGAGTGGGATTTGTCCATCCATATGACGGATAGATATACTCTGGGCCCTCTCAGTGGAATGTCATCCAATTGGCTTGCAAGCATGTGACTGGCTCACAAGGGATCACATATCACAGGAACAAGAAAAGAGTACTTGTGGGTAACGAGGTTGAACTAGGTATGCAGAGATATCGATGATCAAACCTCGGATAAGTAAAGTATCACGAGACAAAGGGAAATTGGTATCGTATGTAAATGGTTCATTCGATCACGAAGTAATCGTAGAAATATGTGGGAGCCATATGAATTTCTAGATTCCTCTATTGGTTATTGATCAGAGAAGAGTCTCAATCATGTTTGCATAATTCACGAACCGTAGGGAGACACACTTAAGGATTCGATGTTGTTTAGTAGATATGGAATGTGAGTAAAGAGACCGAATATTGTTCGAAGTCTCAGATTGGATCCGGGATATCACGAGGAGATCCGGAATGGTCCGGAGAATAAGATTCATATAAGGAAAGTCAATTTCCGGGGATCGGAAATGTTTTCAGTGTTTTGACCGAAAGCTTCTAGAATGTTCTGGAAGGTCCACCACCCCGGGAGGGGGTCACTTGGAGAGTGGCATGCCCTAGGGGCTAGCCGCACCAAACCCTAAAGGTTCAATTCGGCCAAGACTAGGAAAAGGGTCAAACCCTAGTTTGAATAGTCAAATCCTAGTTTAAAAAGTCAAACTCTAGTTTTGGGTAAGAGGGAAGCCTTGGTGGAAAAGGTTTCAGCCTTTTCCTTTGGAGGACGAGTTAGGGAGGGTTTCCACCTAGGCTGGGAACACCCTTGGACGCCCCCACCTATATAAGGAGGGGTGGGGGCGCACACCAAGGTATCCCCCTTGCCCTAGGCGCCCAAGACCCAATCCCTAGGCCCCAAGTCGCCAGCGCCCTAGATCCCCTCTAAACCTCCACTGCCGTCTAGCCTAAACCCTAGCCGTCGGCTGCCCTCTTCCCTCGGTGTATAAACCATAGCCCCGAGGCTCTCTCTACTCCACCATAACCGCTCTGCCTTAGGAGAAGCCCTGCGGGATCTCCCATGTAATTCTGATAACACGCCGACGTGCTGCTGAAATCATGAGGGGAGAGCTACAACCTTCGCTTCCTGCTGGGACAAGGGAGAGGAAGGTCTTCATCGAGTACCGTACGTGTGACCGACTGCGGGAGCGCTGCCGGAACGCGGCGTCGGAAGGATCGTCTACGCGATCTTGAGATCGACAAGTGAACGACTACATCACCCATGAGAATCTGCTCTCGTTAACCGCTTTGGATCTTCAAGGGTTAGTACTCCATCAACTCGTTGCACCAATCTAGTAGATAGATCTTGGCTTGTGTGTGTTCATGTGAGAATTTTTTTGTTTTCCATACTATGAACCCCTATAGTGGTATCAGAGCCGTGTCTATGAGTAGATCTGTTGCACGAGTAGAACACAATGGTCATTGTGGGCACTAATGCTTTTGTTGTCGATTGCTTCTTGTGTACTTTGCATCTTGCAGGATGGTGGGTCTGGGTTAACCTTACATGACATTGTTTATGAGACTTGCTCCACGCTCGACATGTAACTTGTATTGCATAAGTGGCTTTGTGGGTGTCTGTCTCTCCCAACATTGTGAAGATTCAATTTCCAACGGGTGATTGCAATACTAGTATCAATGTTGTGGTTCTTGTTCGTAAGTTAGAACTGTTGTTGTTTCAAAGCCCCAAACCACGTAAAACATGTAAAGAAACTTAGAGGCGTCTAACTTTGTTTTGCAGGGGTGTGTTTTGATGTGATATGGCCATGATTGTGATTATATATGATGTATGCAGTGATCCTTATTGTAAGTTGGCAACCGGCAGGAGCCTTATGGTTGTCTTTTAAATTTCGTTAAGACCTGCGTGTATATTATTAAAAGTAGTTGTAATAGTTGATGCTGGTGGACGACAACCATGGATCGGTGCCATTGACCTTGACGCCATGCCGGTGATGATGGAGATCATGTTCGTGCTTGAAGATGGAGATCGGAAGCACAAGAAGAAAGGCCATATCATATCACATATTTTTTGAATTGCATGTGATGTTAATCCTTTTATGCATCTTGTATTGCTTAGATTGCGACGGTAGCATTATAAGATAATCCCTCTCACAAAATATCAAGTTATAGAGTGTTCGTCCTTAGTAGGCACCGCTGCCAAAGCTCGCTGTTTTGAAGCACCACGTGATGATCGGGTGTGTTAGATTCTACGAGTGTATACAATGGGACCAAGCCAGATTTGCTCATGCGGAAACTAAGGTTACATCTTGACGAGCCTAGCATGTACAAACATGGTCTCGGAACACAGATTACCAGAAGGTAAAGCATGAGTCATATAGATGATATAATGAACATGATGATTGTTCGCCTTTGAAACTACATCATGTCACGTGATGATCGTACTTGGTGTAGTGGATTTGTTTCGCGTGATCACTAAAACAATGTGAGGGATATTGTTTTGAGTGGGATTTCAACAGTAATATGATTAAAAGTTGAACACTGTTTATCATAAATGAAATCAAAGTGAATTTGCATAGTTGTTGTAGTCATTGTCATCCGTTTATCACCTTGCGCTTAGTTTTAATTGAGATAATAGAACTGTAGAATTCTGGTTAGTTACTTTACGAACTAGTATCATATTGTTTTGAAGTGCTAATCTAAAGTTTAAAAAAGTCCTATTGAAAACTTTCAGTAAGTTCCGGTTACTCCGCGAAGTTTAATAGTTGGTATTAAATCAAGAGTAACAATTCCAATGTTAGTATATAAGTATCATGTTTGTCTCCATGATTCTTAATATTCAAAAGATTGTTTTAATATCAAGGGGGAGCTGACAGAATTGTTTCAAAAACCATCACGTGTGGAAGATATTGCGATATCTAAAACAAAGTTTTGGTTGCAACAAGATGGAGTATAATATGACAAAGTTTATGTTCTCATATTTGATGAGAATTTACAAAAGGTTGGAGACACTAGTTGTCCTAATCCTCCAAAAGGTGTTGGAGAGCAACATTATACTCGCGATTCATTGTTATAATCTAAAGTAGCTTGATCATGAATAGTTCCATGACAAGGATGAATATTTGATGTAGGTAAAATGTTTACTACACTAAAAGATTACTAAAGAATGGAATTTGAAAGAACACCAAGCATTTGATGATGGTGATCTACTTCAAAGTGCAAGTCCAAAGACATTGATATTTAACTATACATGCTTTGGACTATGTGTCATGAGTATGACGCCACTGTTGATGTTGATAGATTCTTTTGAAAAGAAAAAGAAATGCTAAAAGAGAAATCTCAAAATATATGGCAGAAAAGACTAAAATTGTTTAGCTTAGGTATATGAAGGATATACGTGTTGTGGTTGTATTCTTTGCTTATTAAACAATGAAGTTCTTGAGTATTGGATACTGAATTTGTTGGTGTGAATCATCACACGAAACAACACAATTCATGAACTACAATGGCCTAAGTAACTAGCAAGAGAATATGTGATGATGTTCATCGAGAACAAATAAAGAGTTATTGTGTTTCTCGTTGATATCAAAGCTTACCTTCAAGATTTGTTTTATCAGGTATTATAATAACAAAAGGTTGTTCAAATAATTTCTGTATTCCATAAAAGATGAATGATATACAAGTCTAGTTTGAGAAATCACATCCATAAAACTAATGCTAAAAATATCGAAAGACAATTGATTGAAAGATCACTTAGGAAGTGACATCGCCGTTTGAATTATAATGGAAAGAAAACATGAAGAAACTCCATGCTTGATGGAATTTTGGATTCCTTTGATTACGATCAAATGACGCTTGTGAAACTTTCCTAGAGATAATTAAAACCCCGTTCATAGGCTAAAAGTGAACGAATGACTAGCTTATTGGAACTTGTACATATAGATGTATGAAGCTCATTATGTGTAGTCGAGAGCGATGGATTTCAACTTCATATGCTTTCTCCAAAAATTTGAGTGAATATATGAATATTTACTTAATGAGGATGAAGTGTGAAACATTTGAAAAAGTTCAAAGACTTTCAAGATGAAGTGCAAAATCAATGTAACAAGAAAATAAAGAATTTATGATAGGACCATAAAGGAATATATTTTAGTTACAAGTTCAGCATAACACCTAATATTTGAGGAATCGTTCCATGGATTTGCATTTTTCGAAACACCATAAGAGTATAGAGTGTTCGAGATATGTAATGAAACCTTGTTTGACATGGTAAGATCAAAGGTGTAATTTATAAAACTGTCATTATATTTTAAAAGATTAAAGCTTTAGTGACTACCGCTTTTACACTGAAAAGAGCTCCGTCATGATCCGTTGAAATGACACCATATAAAGTTGTGTTTGGGATAAAACCCAAGTTGTCATTTCTTAAACATTGGTATGCTGTGCATAAATAAGATGTTTGCAACCAAAATCGGATGAGCATGTCTTTGTAGGTTATTTCGGATAATCGTTGGGTAGTCCTCCATAACACCAAAGACAAAAGTGTTTGTTGCTTAGAACCTCAAGTTTCTTGAGAAGAAATTTTCCGTGAAAAGTGAAGTGGGAGGACAATAGAACTTTGATAAGTTTAAAAGAACCTTAGCTATATGTGCTGAGTTGCGTAGCACCGAAAAAAGTTTCGGACCCAGTAAAAATGCTCATGGCTCACGTGCCTCAAAGGTTGTGGTCACGGAGGTCTGAAGTTCCTATTGAACCAAGTAGGTTGGGAAAACAATCAAATACTAAGATTTGAGAGTAAATCATTGTTGTTTTACAATGATGAACCGACTATATGCAAAGAAGCGATGATGGGACCTAACTCCGTTAGATGGCTTTAAGCCATAGAATGCGTGATAGTTCCATACACGAGAAATCAAGCTTTGAACTTGGAAGACCCTCTGGGAAGGTGAAAAACCTTACAGTCGTATTTGTATCTATAAAGAAATAGACATGGATGTTTCACATCTATGAAATAGTTGACATGTCGGGAAAAGAGTTTACGACAACGATCAAAGGTTGACTATGACAAGATTTGATCTTTCAAAGCGATATTTAGTCTAGACGGATTAATGTAGCAACCACTACATATATTTTTTATGTGGTAGTTGAATAAACAAAACAAGTTCTTCTAATAGAATGGTTACCTAGAACATGTAAATAACACGGTCCAAAGGGTTTTGTTAATTCAAAAGATGCTAAAATCATATGCAAACTTCAATGGTTGAAGTAAGCATCAAGGAGTTGGAATCTTCACCATGATGAAACTGTTAAAAGAGTTTAAATTCATCAGAGATGATGAAGATGCTTGCATTTGCAAGAAATTAAGTGGGAGCGCTAAGACATATTTCTAATACATTATGTGGAGGACATCTTGTTGATTGGAAATGATGTATCTTTTATTAACACAAGTTAAGAATTTCATCTCGATGAAAGACTTACACAAAACATGAATATTTGGCATCAATTTCTATATGGATGCATTGAGACGCCAATATGGTTGTGCCAAATGAACATAGATGAGATATTGATAGAGTTCAATATGGAAATAACAAGAAAGGTTCTTGCCACACATAAATGATTAAATCAAAATTCAAGTGTATCGACACTTGGCATAAGTGAAACAAATATTCAAGTATTTTGATACTTGATGATTGAAATTACAAAGAGAGTTTATCAATCAAACTGTGATATGTACACATCTAGATATGTCCTATACTCTAAATGTTATGAGAAAATACTAGAATGATTCATAAGATGATCATTGGACGATAGTAAGGGTATTCTTATGATCTTTTGGAATAATTAAGAATATATTATGTTTGTAGAAGTGAAAAATATATGGTTAGTTCATTGTAAAGTATTACATTGATACTAGTTTTGTCACAAAGTACATATTAAGTTTATCTCAATACAAACTAAGGGTGGCACAATATAATGGAAAGTAAGTTCCATAATGTATTTCGATGAGTTCCAAAGTTAAAACATTGTGACAGATACTATAAAAAAAGGCTAAGTGTATGACTGCTATTATAGCAACAAAAGAGGGCATTTGTGTCAAGCAGTTTGTTGTCAAACTAGGTGTGGTTCACAGCGGGCTTTTTCTATGAAGATATATTGTGTGACAATATTATCAAAATGTTCAACCCCAAGGAACTAAAGGTCTCATCAAAGGACCAAATTTATACAAAGCCATCTCATTAGAGAATGAGTGATGCGTAGAGACGCAAAGCCATGCAATTACACACAGACCTGAAAGTGTCGGATTCGAAGATCGTTTGACCACTAGCAATCGTGTACATACAACACCGAAAAGCCATTAGTGTTCAATACACAAAGATTTGAAACTAGATTATTGTCTCTAGTGCAAGTGGGAGACTGTTGGAGATATGCCCAAGAGGCAATAATAAATTGGTTATTATCATATCTTCATGCTTATTATAAAAGTTTACATTCCATGCTATAATTGTATTAACCGGAAACATTAATATTTGTGTGATTTGTAAACATGTAAGAGTCCCTAGTAAAGCTTCTTGTTAAACTAGCTTGTTGGTCAATATATGATCATGGTTTCCTGATCGTGAACATTGAGATGTTATTAACAACAAGGTCATATCATTAGGAGAATGATGTGATGGACATACTCCTATAGTTAAGCGTAGCATAAGATCAAGTCATTTAAATAGTTCACTTGATATAAGCTTTTAAATACATAGTAACCTAAATCCTTTGACCGTGAGATCATGATAATCACCATCACCGGATGGATGCTTTGATGACATCAAACATCACTTCATAACTGGGTGGTTATAAAGGTGGCATTGAGTGTAAGGAAAGTATGTGTTGAGGCACATGGATCAAGAGTGGGATTTGTCCATCCATATGACGGATAGATATACTCTGGGCCCTCTCGGTGGAATGTCATCCAATTGGCTTGCAAGCATGTGAATGGCTCACAAGGGATCACATATCATAGGAACAATAAAAGAGTACTTGTCAGTAACGAGGTTGAACTAGGTATGCAGAGATACCGACGATCAAACCTCGGATAAGTAAAGTATCACGAGACAAAGGGAAATTGGTATCGTATGTAAATGGTTCATTCGATCATGATGTAATCATAGAAATATGAGGGAGCCATATGAATTTCCAGATTCCTCTATTGGTTATTGTCGGAGAACAGTCTCGATCATGTGTGCATAATTCACAAACCATATGGCGACACACTTAAGGATTCGATGTTGTTTAGTAGATATGGAATGTGAGTAAAGATACTGAATGTTGTTCGGAGTCTTGGATTGGATCCGATATATCACGAGGAGATCCGTAATGGTCCGAAGAATAAGATTCATATAAGGAAAGTCAATTTCCGGGGATCGGAAATGTTTTTAGTGTTTTGACCAGAAGCTTCTAGAATGTTCTGGAAGGTCCACCACCCCGGGAGGGGGTCACTTGGAGAGTGGCATACCCTAGGGGCTAGCCGCACCAAACCCTAAAGGGTAAATTCGGCCAAGACTAGTAAAAGGATTAATCCCTTGTTTGAATAGTCAAATCATAGTTTGAAAAGTCAAACTCTAGTTTTTGGTAAGAGGGAAGTCTTGGTGGAAAAGGTTTCAGCCTCTTCCTTTGGAGGCCGAGTTAGGAAGGGTTTCCACCTGGGCTGGGAACACCCTTGTATGCACCCAACTATATAAGGAGGGGTGGGGGCGCACCCCAACGTAGCCCCCTTGCCCTAGGCGCCCAAGACCCAATCCCTAGGCCGCCGCTGCCCCCCAAGCTGTCGGCGCCCTAGATCCCCTCTAAACCGTCACTGCCGTCTAGCCTAAACCCTAGCCGTCGGCTGCCCTCTTCCCTCGGCGTATAAAACCTAGCCCTGAGGTCTCTCTACTCCACCATACACGCTCTGGCTTAGGCGAAGCCCTGCGGGATCTCCCCTCTAATTCCGATAACACGTCGTCGTGCTGCCGAAATCATGAGGAGAGAGCTACAACCTCTGCTGCCTGCTGGAACAAGGGATAGGAAGGTCTTCATCGAGTAACGTATGTGTGACCGACTGCGGGAGCACTGCCATACGTGATCTTGAGATCGACAAGTGAATGACTACATCACCCACAAGAATCTCCTCTCGTTAACCGCTTTATATATTCGAGGGTTAGTACTCCATCAACTCGTTGCACCAATCTAGGAGATAGATCTTTGCTTGTGTGTGTTCATGCGATATTTTTTTTTGTTTTCCATGCTACGAACCCCTACACTTCCATCCATTCCATCTAGATCTTGTTGTAATTCTTGCACTAGTTGTTGATTTATACAAGTACTATTCATCAATGATCGTTTCCATTACCATTGCCATGATGTTGAT
This sequence comes from Avena sativa, assembly GCA_916181665.1. NCBI lineage: Eukaryota > Viridiplantae > Streptophyta > Magnoliopsida > Poales > Poaceae > Avena > Avena sativa. Next base: position 441,025,075 of record OV702282.1, on the reverse strand, counting down.
TGCCTACATGTCTGAGTAGATCATTAGTTCTTGGGAAGATGGAGAAACCCTAGCATGAGATTGAAATAAGATAAAGTTTATTATGATATTCATTGTTGTGACCATGTGTTAGATTGTCTTCATCTTGATGTTGGGAGAAGTCGACCTCTCAATATTTGCCTCTTGTGGGGGCTTGATGGAGGGAACTACTTGTTGGTAGACGGAGGGATGTTAGCACTTACAGTGACTATAAAGCTTTTGGCACTCCTTACGTATCAACTTGGGAATCGAGGAAACTCTCAAAATGCTATCCATGCCATGGGATACGTCCTGCAGGATTATGTCCCTTAGTAGCGCAATAATTCAATTGATGTTGATTGCTGTGTGATGTGGTTATGAGGATGATTTGAGCAGTGCTTACTGCCTCTTTGTCTAAATACGGAGTTTCTCCCACACATACATAGTTTAGAATGTTCATGATAATAATCTTTACCTTAGCCCTTTATAATTCTAGTGGTGTATCCGCTAATCCCTGAGAACGCCTTTTCCCACTGAAATTTCAGATCTCTTTTACATACGCGATACTTAATTATTTTCTGTATTCAGCTTTGTTTACTTTACTTATTATTCTCTTATACCAAAAACCCCAAAACACCTTTTTACGCAATACTCGCATTTTATCTTGTTACTTAGATCTTTATTTAGCAATTTTATTTTTCAGTATTTATTTCAAGAATTCCTAGACTTCAGACTCCTTCTCCCTGTGGGGTCTATATCTTTATTTCGAAACTAGCTACAACCGATTTGTTCACTTGCAGTCATCAAGCTATTTTCTGGCGCCGTTGTCGGGGAGCTAAGCACTGTAGGTCTTTTAGTTTTTGCTTATTTACTTTAGTTTTGTTAAGTTTTGTTTTGAGTTACAGGTTTCCACCAACATGATGGAGTTTGAGCATATCACTAGTGCTAACCCACTCAACCACTTTGGGAAGCCCTGTGATATTTATAAAAGAGACAACTCCAACGAGAAGACAAGGGGGTTTGAAATAAATCCTCTACTACTTGGTATTTTACAAAAGAAGAAATTTGTTGGAGATGAAGAAGATCATGATCCATATGAGAATATTGCATGTTTCAAAGATATATGTGGCACATTCCAATTAACGGGATATACCACCGATGAGGTAAGGGTTAAACCTTTTAGTCAAACTTTGACAAGTACATCTCTCTGATACGGCTCAGTAGTAGAGCTTCGATAGGAGACCCCAAGAGGAAGGTATGATGAGCACATCAGCAAGTTTTCCCTCAGTTATGAAACCAAGGTTATCGAACCAGTAGGAGCAAGGAAACAACTCCAAGGTGTTGCTAACAACTTGGAATCCTGCACAACACAAACTCAAGACTTTGCCCCAACTTACAGTGAGGTTGTAAATCTCACTGGTTTGCGGAAAAAAAAGGATTAAACATATGGTGTGGAAAGTAATGGTTGCTTGCAGAAAGTAAACAATAACAGGAGATGATGTATCAATGGTAAAGATTGGACCGGGGTCCACAGTTCACTAGAGGTGTTCTCTTTAAGATAGATAACATAACATGTTGGGTAAACAAATTACATCAGGGCAATTGACAGGACTGAGCAAGGCATAACAATGCAATACTAGACATTCATGATCCTATGAAATTCGATTGGGCATTACAACAATATACATAGACGGCCATCCAACTGCATCTATGATTAGTAATCCACCTTCAGGTTATCATCTGAACCCCCTCCAGTATTAAGTTGCAAGCAACGGATAACTGCTTTAAGCAATGTATGTAAAGTAAACAATACAATTGTTCCATGAACAAAAGATCATTGTTTTCTCCCTACACTACTCGGAAAAGGCCCATCAGTGGCGCACCATTTTGGGACTTCTGTGGCGCATATGGGATACGCCACTGTTATCTCGCCACTAAAGTTCAGTTCTGTGGCGCATATTGAAATGCGCCACAGAAGTCTGAAAAACTTCTGTGGCGCATATGGCCAAAATGCGCCACAGAAGTCCCGAACCAGATCTCAAACTTCTGTGGCGCATTTGCCGAATATGCGCCACAGAAGTTTTTTTCAAATTTCAAAAAAAAACGCCGGCCAGATCTGGCCGGAGGTGGTGCTCGCCGGAGGTGGGGGTCACCGGTGGAGGAGAGAAGGAGGTCGCTGGTGGATGAGGTGGAGGTCGCCGGTGGAGGAGAGGAGGAGGCCACCGGAGGAGGAGGAGGAGGCCGCTGGAGGAGGAGGAGGAGGAGAAGGTCGCCGGAGGAGGAGCTCTCCGGGGTGGAGGAGGGAGGTGGGAGGAGGAGGAGCTCGCCGGGGTGAAGGAGGAGGGAGGTGGGAGGAGGAGGAGGAGGAGGAGGAGCTAACCGGGGTGGAGGAGGGAGGAGCTCACCGGGGTGGTGGAGGAGGAGGAGGAGAAGCTCACCGGGGTGGAGGAGAAGGAGGAGGAGGAGAAGGTGAGGATAATGAGAGAAGAAGTGGAGGAGAAGAAGGATGGAGGAGTGGAAGAGTATAAGAGAGGGAGAAGGGGGGAGGGATTCAAAATTCGAATCCCTCCCAAAACTTCTGTGGCGCATATGGAAGAAATGCGCCACAGAAGTTTGTCCTCCTTTTTTATTTTTTGCTGGAAAAAACAATCTTTTGGCCATAACTTTTTACTATGTTCGAATTTTGAAAATCTAAATAATCGCTAAAGTTACGACATCGTATATTATACGTATTTTTTCGACATCGTATGCAAAAGTTACGTCCGTTTTACTGTGGCATAAACTTTTTTTGTATAAAAATTCGAAATGCATGTTTGTTAATTTTCTTACAAACTAGACCATATTACCTATCACTACGTGAAAGGATTTTATTTTTTGAAGTGTTTTTCATTTTCTATTTTTTTACAAGGCTAAAAAGGTGATCCACGGGGGGGGGGGGGGGGGTAGAATATATTTTTCCTGCAGAAACTTCTGTGGCGCATGCCTCTATATGCGCCACAGAAGATAAACTTCTGTGGCGCATATGGACATATGCGCCACAGAATGTTTGTCAGAGTACAGTCAGTGAATTCTGTGGTAGGGTTCAACCGAGCTTTCTGTGACGCATATGTCCATATGCACCACAGAAGTTGGAACTTCTGTGGCGCATGTGGACATATGCGCCACAGAAGTTCCAACTTCTGTGGCGCATTTTTCCTATATGCGCCACAGAAGTTGGAAGACTTCTGTGGCGCATTTGATGAAATGCGCCACTGGACAACTTTTGTGGCGCATGGTCAGAACCATGCGCCACAGAAGGTCTGTCTATCTATAGCTAGTTTCCTAGTAGTGCTAGTGGCAACAACACATCTATAACCTTAGAAATTTCTGTCACTTCCCCAGATTCAATAGAGGCATGAACTCACTATCGAGCATAAATACTCCCTCTTGGAGTCACTAGCATCTACTTGTCCAAGATAGCTACTAGAAACAGAGAGCATGCAAGATCTCAAATAACATAGACATGATAGAATCAATAATCATTAAGACATGATAGAATCAATAATCAATCTGACAATAGTAGTCTCAATATCCATCGGATACCCGCAAACACAACATTTATGATTACAAATAGATGGTCTTGATCATGAATGGAGCTCACAAGATCTAAAATTGATAGCACAAAGGAGGAGAAACAACCATCTAGCTACTGTATGGACCCATAGTCCAAGATGGAACTACTCACGCATCATACCGGAGGCTTGCATGGTGATGAATAAGGCCTCCAGGATGATCTCTCCCCTCCGGCGGGGTGCCGAGAAGAGCTTCAGATCCCCCCGATCTAGGGACGATGGTAGTGGCAACTACAGACTGTTTCCTGGAGATGTGATCGGGTACTTAGGGTTTTGGTATCGGGGGGTTATTATAGGCGAAGAGGCGAGGCAGGATGGCGGCCAGGGGTCCCACACCCTACCTAGTACCGTCCTAGGGTGGGCCCACGCCTGGGGTGTGTGGCCACCCTGAGTTTCCCCTCCGTCTCTCCTTTGGACTCCGTGTTCTCCTCGGTGAAATATTGACTTCGGCTTTTGTCCCGTCCAATTCCGAGAATATTTATTTACTAGCTTTTATGAAATAAAAAACAACAGAAAACAGGCAACTGGCACTATGGCATCTTGTTAATAGGTTAGTTCCAGAAAACATATAGAATTACCTCAAAATGTAGACAAAGCAAAGCAAAGTTGATACTAAACAAGCATGGAACATAAAAAATTATAGATACGTTTACGACGTGTCAAGCATCCCCAAGCTTAACTCCTGCTCGTCCTAGAGTAGGTAAGTGATAAAAAGAATAATTTTTGAGGTGACATGCACCATCACAATATTGATCAAACCATTTTCAAAGCATTGAAAGTTGGGATCAAAGTACTCTAAACATGAGCATGGAAGATGAAGTTCTAACAATAAGACATAGCAACTATGTTGTAACATGAAATGATACAAACAATGATCATGAATAACAATGCATTGAAAGACGTTTGTTTATTTCACATATAGAAAACATAGCATAGTGGCATTCAGCTTGTCCCTCATGGAGTAGGAAAACATAAATGCATAGGAAACCTTCAAAGTTCATAAGGGTGACTAGATACAAATAGATCAAGAACAAGCAATATCAACATTATGAATCAATCAATAAGTTTTGGGACAATGCACATAGAACTAAGAATGACAACTCTGCTCTCTTAATTGGTGCCTAAGATAGAAGGTGGAGACTCAATATATAAGTGGAAGAAAGGCCCTTCAAAGGGAAGCAAGGATTTCAAGTTTCATAAAGAGCTCCCAAAAATTATGGTACTTGTTAGCTTTCAGCTCTCATTGCCTCTATCATAAGCATCTTGAAGTGGTTAAGGTTAAAGTAAACAAAATATGGAGTATATGCTTGACAAAGTATAAGTTGGCAATCTCATATTCCTTGAGTACGAGGGTCGTTCATCATGCTACTCAACTTTAGTTACCGGTCAGTTCTTGTCATAGTAAATACATGTGTATCATAGAGAACCGCCAACGGGGTACCCCTTTCCCCATGATATAGGAGCTATCCCATATCAAAATGACAAGGCAACATACAATGAGCATCTCAGCAATCTTCTTATTTACCATGGGAAAATGGTGCTTTTTCTCTTCTTTCCTCTTTTTCTGTCTCTCTTTTTTTATATAAGAAGAATGCCTCATAGATTGGCCACTATGGTTATGCAGCAAGTTTCCACCATGATTAAGAATGGCTTAGGCTAGCGGCCCAGGCGTTTATCTAACACATATACATAACTCCATGGACTTACAATCTCCCCTTTTATTTCACACCGCCGACATCCATAAACAAAAGAGCATGATATCAACTGGGTAGATATTTATAGGTGTTTAAAGTGTTCCCCATGACAGCATGGTTCTGCTAATTCCCAACTTATAAGTGCAAGCATATACAACATAAATGACACAATGGTTCAATTTTATTATGGGCAAGAAAAATAAAGTGTGCCATCAAGTTTGTGAGAGCTTTAATCACTATTTTTTCACATAACATGGTGACTTTTTAATTGGAAGGTAGATAAAACAAGAATTTACTTGAAATGGTGTAACACACCATGCATAGGAATTTATAGAGGACTCTTTGGAATAACTTGGTTTCTTGGGAGTTGGATGCATGAGTAGAGCTTTGATACGTCAGAAACATATCTATAATTTTTTATGTTACATGCTTGTTTAGTATCTACTTTGCTTAGCTTTGTCTACACTTTGAGGTGTTTTTATATGTTTTCTGGTACTAACCTATTAATAAGATGCTACAGTGTCAGTTGCCTGTTTTCTTCTGTTTTTGGTTCTAGAAAGGCAGAAAATCAATATTCTCAGAATTGGACGGGACAAAAGCCAAAGTCAATATTTTACCGTGGGGAACACGAAGCCGGAATATGAGACGGAGGAGGGCCACCAGGGGGCCGCACCTCCTGGCTGCGTGGGTGGGCCCACCCCGCGCCTGGGGGGTGCAGCCGCCCTGGCAACCCCCCTTCCTCGCCTCTTCGTCTATAAATACCCCCCGATGCCTAAACCCTAAGACCCGATCAATATTCCATGAAACCGTCTGTAGCCGTCGCCACCATCGTCCCTAGATCGGGGGGGTCTAAAGCTCTTCTCGGCACCCTACCGGAGGGGAGATCATCCTGGAGGCCTTCTTCTTCATCATGCCAGCTGATGTCTACGCACGTCTATTCTTGTAGACAGTTGTTGGGCCTCCAAGTGTAGAGGTTTGTAGAACAGCAACAAGTTTCCCTTAAGTGGATTACCCAAGGTTTATCGAACTCAGGGAGGAAGTGGTCAAAGGTATCCCTCTCAAGCAACCCTGCAATCAAGATACAAGAAGTCTCTTGTGTCCCCAACACACCCAATACACTTGTCAGGTGTATAGGTGAACTAGTTCGGCAAAGAGATAGTGAAATACAAGTGGTAACTGTGCCAGAAAAGAGCTTCTGTCTTATTGTTGACGTGGGAGAAACTAAAGGCAAACTGAAGTAAAGATGGAAGCAAGCAAACGTGCTACAGATCTAGATGCAAACGGTGTTTCAATGCTTAGAAACAAGGCCTAGGGATCATATTTTCACTAGTGAAAACTCTCATATAAATATATTCTCTTTATGATACTACTCTTAACTACTCTCCGGTTGGACAATCTAATCCATGGTAGGGCTATAACAACACACCTCAAAGTCCGCCTTTCCCAATCTAGATAACCCCACACTGTCACCTTGAGCGCTAGATGGTTCCAACAAACACCACAATTTCATAAAGACATCCAACTCCAAATATAACTCATGACAAATATATATGTAACCTAGCTTAAGTGCCACACATAGTGTGCACGCTGTCACTTTCACACACGTGGGAAAAAGCATAGATCTATTAAAGCACAATGAGTATTTATGTAGACTCTAGCCTAAGTGCCACCATGGCGTGCACGCTGTCACTTTCACACACATGGGGAGAGCAGAGATCTATTGAATCACTTGAGTAGTAGTGTAGATCTACTTGATTACAAAGCTCATGATCACAACAAGATCACACCTAGAGAGAGAGATGAACACATAGCCACCGGTAGAGCCCTTAGCCTCGATAAGAACTACTCCCTCCTCATCATGGGAATTAGAAACGACGATGGAGATGGTGGTGGAGATCGATGGAGATAGTGGAGATCGAAGGAGATGGATCGAGGGCACTTCCCTATCCCGACAGGGTGCCGGAACAGAGATTTTCTGTCCCTCGAATCTCCCCTTCGGTGTCGGTGGCGTAGCGGAACTTTTTGTGGATTTTTTATGGATGATTTAGGGTTTCCGAGTCGGGGACTTCTTATAGGCGAAGGAGGCAAGGTCGGTGGAGGCCCAGGGGACCCACACCCCCTATGGGCGCGGCCAGGGTGGGCCCATGCCCACCTAGGGTGTGGCCACCCTGTTTCCTCCTCCGTCTGGTCTTCGATTTTCCGTAACGTTCAGGGAAAAAATATAAACTTTGGCTTTTGTCCCGTCCAATTCCGAGAATATTCATTTTTTAGCTTTCTGAAACCAAAAATAGCAGAAAACAGGCATGTGGCACTGTGGCATCTTGTCAATAGGTTAGTTCGAGAAAGTGTATAAAAATACCTGTAACATCCCAAAAATCATGATTATACAGTTTGCATATCATTCATGCATTCATAAGCATTTAGGATCATTTTCAAATAAGATTTCAAAAACAGAAGCTATTGTTGTCTATTATCTTATGTAGGTAAAACAATGGCTCTATTTCCACTCTATAACATAGGAATACTTGTTTTAACCAGAAAAGGTTTGAGCACAGGTTTGATTGTTATTTCCAAAGCTTGGACAAAAATTTCAAAACAAAAATATGAATACAAAACCATTCATATGCCTATTTAGAAATAAATAATTAAAGCATGGTTATATTTTAATTTCAAAGGGCTAAAGTAATTTTGAGTGAAAAGCAATGTTTTATACTCAAACATGTGCAAGTTTCACTTTACAAAAATCTAGAGAGAGTTTGAATTCAAATTCATTTAAAATCATTTGAAAAGGATTCCTGGAAAATCAATTAGAAAAAGAAAAGGGAAAAGAATAAAGAAAAGGCCGATGCCACCAAACAGGCCCAGCAGCAGAACCAACCCGTTAGCCAGCCCACCCGGGACCCCCTCTCCTCTCTGTTTCTCACCTAGCCCGCGCACACCCCCTCGCTGACAATTGGGTCCCGCAACCACGTCATCCCTTCGTCCCCAAATCCCGCGACGACCAGCTCGCCGCTGCGGTTTCTTCCCCATTCAAACCCGGTGAAATCGCGCTTGATTGCCATCGATTCGCCTAGTAAATCCATCCCCCGTTCTGTCTATTTAAACCTCTCCCTCTCCGTGTCATTTTCCCCCACTCAGCACCACCAGAGTGCCGCCAGGCTACCAGAATTAAGCTTCACACCGCCGCTGTTCCGACGAGCTCCGGCGAGCTATTGCGGTGAGCTCCGAGCACCCCCTATCTCTAGTTCACGCGACTGTGTTCGCCAGGTTCTTGCGCACATGTTTATTCTTTCCGCTTGTTTCCTTGTGGCCTAGGTCGTCGCATTCGTCTTCAACTGAGAGCACCCGACGACGAGACGGACTCCGACGAGCGATTATGTTCGTGTCCGTGCAACTCTGCCCCAACCGCGACCACGTTGAGAATCTCCACGTCTTCGCGACCTCGGTAAGCACCAGCGCACCCCCCCTACACCTCTGACCTCACCGGCGTGTCACCGCCAGAGGCGTCGCCGCCGCCAGTGCCATTCGCGCCACTGGATCTTGGTCAGATAGATCTGATCCATTGGATCTAGATCCAAAGGCCTCGATTAGATCTTTTAGTGAAGCGGTACGATTAGATCTAGACCGTGCGCAGTCACTTAAATCCAATGGCCCTCATCGATCGATCTGTGTGAAACGATATCAGCCAATAGAATCAGCCCACGTGGCCTAGCCTATCTGTTTAAAATTCCAGAAATGAATTTTTGAATGTTAAACTTGTAAAATTCATAACTTTTGTTCTGCTTATCCAAAAAATGCAAATAAGATACCATTGGAATCACAAAAATAAATCCTACACATCTATGGGCTTAGTTTTGTATTTTGTTTCTGTTAAAATAGTATTTTATGCAGAGACATTTGTAGGCTTATTTTGTGTATAAAAATTAATTGGAAAATGTTTTAAAGACCAAATAAAGTTTATTTGATGTATAAATGTTTAGTTTATTATTCAGTACTATTTTACTTGTCTTGTTGGGTTTAGAAAAATCATCACATGGCATTTGCATGCATTCATATATTTTTGTTTGTTTATTTGAAATGTGAATTTGGTGCTATCATTTTATGTGTAGATTTTGGTGCTAGTGGTGATTGTGACTTTGAGGATTGTTGTTACTCCCCCAACTACCAAGGCAAGTGGTGCTTCATACTTTTGTCCTAATATTTTGACTATGCATTAGAAATATTTTGTATAGGGCTTGCATGATAATTATTGCTAAGTATCTATATGCTATGCTTGGGAAATCCTAGTAGTTGTAGAATTGTTAGAATTTTCTCTAAGTTAAGATACTTGCTATTGCCATGCTTAGCCTAGCTAGTAGCAACCAAGGGTGGAATATATACATGCTATGGAAAAATATTGCTAATCTTTGACTTATGTTTTTGCTTAATAAAACAACTAAGTGAATGAAACACCTGGGTGGAATGGTAATTGCTTGGTGGATTTTGGTTGAGTGGTTACCAGGGCCCATTTTCCAATGGTCTACCATGTGTATCTCACTTGTGGAATGCCACCCAGGAACAAAGGGATTTGAGATGCCATATGTTAAGAAGCGTCCAGTGCAACCACATGGCATTATGGGCTCTGCCTGGATCATATAGGTTGCAATAACTTAGCCATTTGGACAGTTGGTGGTAGTGGGTGATAGGTTTGGAACGCGTCCATTTGTTCTAAGGGAAGGCTTCTGAAAGGTCATGTCTTGGTGAAAATCAAGTCTTGTGGGGAAAGTGCACCACCTCTGCAGAAGGAAGAAACTAAGTACTTAGTCGTGTCCCCGGAAAAGGACAATTTGAGCATCAAGACATGGAAGCTATCAAGAATCTCCTCATCCCAATTTCTAAGTTAAAACTGGTGGTTGAATAAGGGTGAAGGTTCACCAATGTCTATTGGTGGTTCCTTGGGAGTTTTTTCCAAACAAAAACTTAGTGGTTTCAACTAATAGGTAAAATCTATTTTGAGCAAAGCAAGCCTAAGCTACACTTAGCCAAATTCATGTAGAAGCTAGATACTATTATTCTACTAAGGTATCACTTGCCAATACTATTCCAATGTATTGACCCACTGTGGCTGTAACTTGTGATGTTGCAGGTTACTCTGATGAGGATTAGGGTTATGAATCTAAACTCAACATGCTTGCCGTGGCACATGAAGATGAAGACTTTTATTTATATTGTTATGATAAACTCTTCTACTAGCCTATGGCTATGGAGTTGTAAAAGACTATGTTATCTCTGGAATGACGATGTAATAATGACCTTTGTTTCTGTGTACTTCATCTTAAACTGTGGATGGTAGCAATTGATCCAGGGACTAGCATTGCAATCACAGTGACGTTTACCTTTATAAAGGTGGGGTCTTACAATACCTCAAAGTGTATACAAAACAAAGCAAAGTAGATACTAAACAAGCATGGAATATCAAAAATTATAGATACGTTTCCAACGTATCAAGCATCCCCAAGATTAACTCCCGCTCGTCCTCGAGTAGGTAAGTGATAAAAATAATAATTTTTGAGGTGACATGCACCATCAAAATCAAGATCAAACCATTTGCAAGCATTGAAATCTGGGATCAAAGAACTCTAAACGTGAGCATGAAACATGGAGTTCTAATAGTAAGACAAAGTAACTATGCATGCAACATGAAAGGTTACAAACAAAGATCATGAATAACATGCATTGAAAAACGTTTGTTTGTTTTACATACAGAAAACATAGCATAATGGCATTCAACTTGTCCCTCATGGAGTAGCAAATAGATGCATAGGACACCTTCAAAGTTCATAAGATTGACTAGATACAAATAACAAGAACAAGCAATATCAACAATATGCATCAATCAATAAGTTTTGGGACAATGCACATAGAACTAAGAATGGCAACTATGCTCTCTTAATTGGTGCCTAAGGATAGAAGGTGAAGACTCAATAAAATAGTGGAAGAAAGGCCCTTCATAAAGGGAAGCAGGGATTTCAAGTTCAAAAAGAGCTTCCAAGGATTATGGTACTTGCTAGCTTTCAGCCCTCATTCCCCCTATCATAAGCATCTTAAAGTGATTAAGGTTAAAGTGAACAAACTATGGAATATATGCTTGACAAAGTATAAGTTGGCAATCTCATGTCCTTTGAATACGAGGGCCGCTCATCATGCTACTCAACTTTAGTCACATGTAAGTCCTTGTCATATTAAGTACATGTGTATCATAGAGAACCGCCAACGGGGTACCCCTTGCACATGATACAGGAGCTATTCCATAATCAAAATGAAAAGGCAAGCAGATAATGAGCATCTCAGCAATCTTCTTATTTACCATGGGAAAATGGTGCTTTTTTCTCTCTTTCCTCTTTTCAATATGTCTCTTTTTTTATAATAAGAAAGCTTCATAGATTGCTTATTATGGTGATGCTGCAAGTTTCCACCATGATTAGGCATGGCTTAGGCTAGCGTCCCAGGCGTTTCTCTAACACACATACATAACTCCATGGACTTACAAGCTCCCCTTTTATTTCACACAGACGCCATCCATAAACAAAATAGCATGATATCAACTATGTACAATGTACAAGTGCAATGTTGAAAGCGTTCCCCGTGACAGCACAGTTCTGCTAATTCCAAACTTATAAGTGCAAGGATATACAACATAGATGACACAATGGTTCAAGTTTATTTGGGGCAAGAAATATAAAGTGTGCCATGAAGTTCGTGAGAGCTTTAACCACTAAGTTTTCACATAACAAAATACGTTTTAATTGGAAGATAGATGAAAACAAGAATATACTTGGAATGGTGTAACACACCATGCATAGGAATTTATAGTGGACACTTTGGAATAACTTGGTTTCTTGGGAGTTGGATGCATGAGTAAAGCTTACTCATACAACTGGAGGCTAGCAAAAGACTGGGAGCGACCAACTAAGAGAGAAATAATGGCCATAATCATGCAGAGCGACAAAACATTACTAATCAAAGCATAAAGTGGAACTACAAGTCAAGGACTAAATGATCATAGAGGCTATGGTGACTTGTTCATAGTCATAACATGGTGTTAGCATGTGCCAAGTCAACCCAAACAAAGCATCAAAGAAGAATACCACAATACTATGCTTTTGTATGCTAAAACAACGCATGATTCTTTCAAGGCACATTAAGCAATCCTAATTTTTTGGAACAACTCATGATACAACAATAATCACTAAGAATAAGGTCAAATCAACATCTAGCATGACATGATAAAGTCTAAGTCATAGTCAAAGCAAGCTCCCTTTTGTACCACTATAAGCATGAAGCTTTCTACTCTTTTCCAACACCAATCGACTTATTTGAAACAACTCACAAAGATAATAATCAATAAATACCAGTGATCTTGTCTCATAAATCCAAAAATAAGAACTAAAAAGTTCTAAGCTGAAAGCACAAGAAAACTAAGGCTAAACACAGTGCTAGCAAAAGTGAACACTCACAGAACAATAAGAGTGAAAACTAAGGTGTTCTAGGCAATGAAAACGGAGTGTGTCTCTCTCCAAAAGAAGTATGCTGGGATCCCTAAACAAATAGATGATCTTGATCATGAATAGAGCTCACAAGATCTAAACATGATAGCACAAAGGAGGAGAAACAACCATCTAGCAACTGTATGGACCCATAGTCCAAGATGGAACTACTCACGCATCATACCGGAGGCTCGCATGGTGATGAAGAAGGCCTCTAGGATGATCTATCCCCTCCGGCAGGGTACCGGGAAGAGCTTCAGATCCCCCCTTTTTAGGAACGATGGTGGTGGCGGCTACGGACTGTTTCATGGAGATGTGATCGGGTACTTAGGGTTTTGGTATCGGGGGGTTCTTATAGGAGAAGAGGCGAGGCAGGAGGGCGGACAGGGGGGCCACACCCTGCCCAGGCACGACATAGGGTGGGCCCGCGCCTGGGAGGGTGTGGCCACCCTAAGTCGCCCCTCCGTCTCTCCTCTGGATTATGTGTTCTCCTTGGTGAAATATTGACTTTGGATTTTCTCCCGTCCAATTCTGAGAATATTTCTTTACTAGCTTTTCTGAAACCAAAAACAACAAAAAACAAGCAACTGGCACTGTGGCATCTTGTTAATAGGTTAGTTCCGGAAAACGTATAAAAATACCTCAAAGTGTAGCCAAAGCAAAGCAAAGTTGATACTAAACAAGCATGGAACATCAAAAATTATAGATACGTTTAGGACATATCACCCTCTCATGGTATAGATCTCTACCCTCAAAAGCCACTACTAATTGGGATAATCTAGCTTGCGAATTTCTGTCCAAATATTATCTATTATCAAAATCTTTTGAAACCAGACGTCTTATAATGACTTGGAGGAACTGTCCCAATGAAGGACTGGTAAGAGCTTATATAAGATTTAAAGATTTACTTAGTCAATGTCCTCACCATGATTTGCCTAAATGGTATTTATTGCATATCTTTTATGGCGGTTTAATTGAACCTAATAAAATTGAACTAGACTCTTGCACGAGAGGAGCTTTTATGGATTTACCTATAACTGAAGCTTGGGATTTACTTAGTAGAATTCGCGATCATAGAGTCTCATGGAATTTTGGTCTAGGAAGTGAAGGAGGCACAAAAATAGATCATGAATGTATTCATGACTATAATAAAAAGGGCCATGTTAATAAATTATCTAAAGAGCTTTATTTAGATTCAGATCTTGTGTTGCAAGTTGTTAAAGCTTTTTCAGAACACATCGAAGCTCGAAAAGAGGGTTCTATCAAGTATGATCCACCACCTGAACCTGAAAAGAAAAGAGAAGTTAAAGAAACATTGGCCTCCCTACAACCAATGTATGAGATACCTTTCCCTAACACTGCACAGAAGAATATTTTGGAATATGAACAGGTCAAGGCAGTACAGGAGGAGAAAGAAGAGGAAAGTGTGCCAATAATTGAAGAACATCTAGATGAAACCAAAGATTAAAAGGTAACCAAGGAAGAAATCATGGCTGTGTATGCACATTGTAACATAGTTGAACTTGATGAAGAGACTTCTATATTGGTTGAAGGTAAGATTAAGATAAAACAAGCCTATTCTTCCCTACATATTTAAAGAAACCTCGCATTACGGTTTATATGATCTTGGCACCAAAGTTAATGTAATATCTTATTATTTTTACTTAGAAATAAAAGAGGAAATAACACCAGCTACAATACAAAATACTTATATGACAATCTCGCTAGCCCATAAAATCTTATAATTCCAATGGGAGTAGTTGAAGATGCAACTGTCACAATTGACAATATAAATTTCCCTATTGATTTTGTAGTTGTTGATATGCCAATTTACACTCTTTGCCCAATCATATTTGGAAGAAACTTTTTGAGTGATATAGGTGCCACAGTCGACTTCAAAAAGGAGGTTGTATCCCTTAAGCTTGGGAAAGCGGAAAAAGAATTCCACTTTTCCAAATTTAAAGACATATCTCAACATATAGAAGAAGAATATAAAGAGAAAACTATTGAAGAAATGACAGCTCTTTTCTTAAATAATCAAAATAGAAATAAATGAAGACCCAAATTGTGAAGAAATAATTATGGAGGAAAAGTGGAATTCTTTAGAAGAACTAGAAAGTGAATTTGATTCATTTCCCATTGAAGAACCTCCAACTGATGAAGATTTTGAAGAGCTAGAAAAGAGAGGGAATGAAGAATTACCGCCCCTAGAATAAAAACTCTACTAGATAATCTTAAGTATAGATTCTTAGATGATACTAATAAATTCCCTGTTATTATTAGTGCTAAACTTTTAGGAGAAGAAGAATAAGAACTCATGAAGGTACTAAAGGAACACCGCAAGGCCTTCGGGTACTCAATGGACGACTTGAAGGGCATTAGTCCCATGATAGCCTTCCATCGGATATTCATGGAGGAAGGTGCTAAACCAGTTGCAGAATTTAATAGAAGACTAAAGCCTGAAATGAAGGAAGTGGTAAGAAAAGAAATAGTATGCCTACTTGATGCAGGTATAATTTATCAAGTAAAAGAAAGTGAATGGGTAAGTCATGTTTATTGTGTTTCTAAGAAAGGCAGCTTTACTGTTGTTCCTAATGAAAATAATGAATTAATACCTACTAGAACTATTGTTGGACATAGGATGTGCATAGATTTTAGGAAATTGAATAAGGAGACTAGGAAAGATCACTATCCTTTACCGTTCATAGATCAAACCTTGGAGAGGTTAGCAAACCACACTCATTTTTGCTACTTGGACATATACTCTGGTTTTTCCCAAATAGTTGTTCATCCTGATGACCAACTTAAAACAACTTTCATTAGTCCTTATGGTTTACATGCTTACCGATGTATGCCTTTTGGGTTATGTAATGCTCCAGCTACTTTTCAAATATGCATGGCTGCTATTTTTGCAGATTTTATAGAACTAATAATGGAAGTATTTATGGATGTTGTCTATGGAACTTCCTTAACTAGTTGCTTGGGTAATCTCAATAGAATTTTGTAGCGTTGTGAAGAGACAAATCTTGTTCTAAAATAGGAGAAGTATCACTTTATGGTCAAAGAAGACATAGTCCTTCGATACAAAGTATCAGGTAAGGGTATTGAAGTAGATAGGGCTAAAGTAGAAGCAATAGCGACAATGCCACAACCAATGGACATAAAAGGTATAAGAAGTTTTCTTGGTCATGTAGGTTTTTATAGAAGGTTCATTAGGAATTTTTCTGAAATTTCTAAACCTTTGACTAATCTATTGCTAAAGGCAGTAAGATTCAATTTTGATGATAAGTGTCTTATTGCCTTTGATAAACTTAAATATGCTTTATCTCGTGCTCCCATCATTAAACCACCTATATGGGATATGACTTTTGATTTAATATGTGAAGCTAGTGATGGTGTTGTAGGAGTAACTCTGGGACAACACATAGGTCGTAGACTTCATATTATATATCATGCTAGTAGAACTCTCAACAGTGATCAAAGGAATTATCCTAAGGAAGAAAAAGAGCTCTTTGCTGTATTTTTCTCTTGTGATAAGTTTTGTTCTTATATTGTTGATGCAAAAGTAAGAGTTCATACGGATCGTGATGGTTTAAAAGAACTCCTCGAGAGGAAGATTCATAAGCCAAGACTGATCCGTTGGATCCTTTTACTTCAAGAATTTAAGTTGCAGATTATGCAAAGACAAGAAGCAAAGGTAGTAGATGCATCATCTATATTTAACCAGCACGCCATCGATCTTATTGAGAGGAGCTTTAGCCCCAGTGATTTTTGTTTTCAAGAATTATTATATGAGCTAAGTTTAAATCCTCCCAAGAAGAAGAAGTCCTTGTTGTTGGAGGAGCATGTCACTCCCGACTAAATAAACGGTAAGTGGAAGGTAAGTTTTCTAACTCTAATAAGTGCTTTGTTTTCACAGTTTCTACTTCTAATTTTTTTTGCCGTTGAATTCCTCTTGTTTTTCTGAAGTTTTTGAGGGGTTTCTGTAACTATACAGACGGAGAAAATTCTCCCGCCGTATAGTTGGTCGTTAAACGTTCTGTATCCCCCTCACAAAATAAAAATCGGGGTGTTGTATCTATATGGGCGCAACTATACGGCTAGAGAAAAATATTCCGCTGTATAGTTGGTCGTCAAAGCTTCAGTGCCCCTTTGCAAAAATAAAATTCGGGGTGATGTATATATACGGGCGCAACTATACGGACGAAGAAAATTCTCCCACCGTATAGTTGGTCGTCAAAGCTTCAGTACCCTCAACCCGTTTTCGTTCTTAAATTGATCTAAAAAATGCTTTGTCGGTTCCTAGTCAGTCATCTAACCAACCTGGGCTCAAGATATTTGGAAGTACCTGCCCGGAACTAACTATACGGCCAGAACTATACGGGCTATGACTGTATAGTTGGTCGTTACGGTGCAGGACTCCTCCAAATCCGCGGTTTATTTTCCTAGTCGATTTGGGTTCTTTTATTGGACGAAAATTTGGTGTTTTTCGCTAGTTCTACTGACCTCTGACCCCTCTTATATACTGCCCTATTGTCTCTCTAATCACAATCACTAGGAACAAATCCATCTATGCGCTATCCAGTCCCAGGCCGGGGAAAACCTATGGGGCTCATTGCTCCTAGGGACCTTTCTAGCAGCCCGTCGACGGAGAACGGTGATGAAGAGGTGGAGAGGTTTAGCCCGGGATACAAAGAGTACGTCGAGCCAAGATTCTACAACAGTGACCCCGATGAAGGCTAGGGTGATGTTTACATATGTTGCGACGTCTATGATCCCCCAGGGGTCGACAGGGCAGCACTGAAAATAAACCAAGAAGAAAAAGAAGGCCGCAAGCCACATGGAAAAGGGTGTATGGAGACGGTCAAGTTCGTCACTACAGATCCGAGGCCGAATAAGCGTAAGGAAATACCTAACATTGGTGCAGGTGCTAGCAAGGGACCGGCGTTTCCCCGCTCGAGGCCTACCACTGGTGCTCGTATGAGGGTGAAACCATAAGAGGAGTGGAGGAGCAGCCTCTACTTCCCCGATCCATCAATAATGGATGAGGAAGAAAAAGTTGTCCCCAGGACAAAGATCGCGTATGGGCACTAGAAATATATCAGAAGCAAGAGCTACTCCATCGCGCTGAAGTCTGTCACCGCCTCAAGGAGATAGGGAGAAGGATGATCTTCTCCCGTTGTTGACTAAGCTCGCAGATAGGGTGGATACTCTGCAATCTGATTTGTGCAGGTGCTACAACCGCATCACCGCTCTGGAGGATACCAACAAGAAGCTACGTACCGCGGTTCTACATGCCATGGCACCACAATGACCTTCAATAAATCACGGTATCAAATAATTGCGAGGGATTATTTGATCCCGTCTGGCTTGATTCCAAGCTTGGGGAGATCTTTAAGACCTTGTAATCTATCTTATAAGTTTTTATTTCTATTCTAGTTTTGCATTAGTTCGAGCTCATAAATAAAGTTTGCATCATTAGAATTCCCTTTAGAAATAGTTGATTCCTCTTATGAAATTCTGAGTTTTATTATAATATATGGAGCATTATTGAGTTTGAGTTTGTCTTATTGGATATATGAATTTCCTGAGTATGATTTTACTTGCACTTGATGATAGCAATAGGAGTCTTCCACACCATTGGTACTAACGGAACATGTAAAGATAATTTGATCAATATATTGTAAGTAATGGTTTGTCTTAAGAAAAAGGAGAAATTATCTAATGAATTAAGATGAAAAATAAAAACCTTGAACTAATAAGAAATTATAAGTGCTATCAAATAGAGTGAGAACAAGTTAAGATAGAATACTCAAGTTATAAAGATGTTTCATATATATTTGGAATTTGATAATTGTGATCGTTAAACTTTAAAATTCCTACATGAAGTGGAATATATGGCTAGCTTATTTGCACAACACTTAACGAAAAGTGTGAGCACAAATATATATAGAAAAAATAAGAAAAAGAAAGATGAAGAAAAAGAGCGAATATGCAAAGGGCAAATAGGCATATACCACTATATTGTAGTAAGATAAAGAAACAATGGATATTTTGAATCCCACGTGAATATGTAAATTCTAAAAACACTTGGAATTACCTCACTAACTTATTCAGTTGAACCGAATACTTTTACATCATGTTGAGAATAATCTTTTATGAACTGTTAATTGCTAAGGTGTAGAAGTCTGCTAATATTATTTGGATGGTTCGAGTAAGGTACTCTTTATGAACTTATTTATATGTATCCTTTATGATAAACACATGGTGAACTGCCTCATTTATTTTATTGACTCAGCTTCATGAATATGAGGATCACATCCATTATGCTAAAACTTGCTCGGGACGAGCAAGAGTCTAAGCTCAGGGAAGTTGACGAATGCATATTTGAATCATGTTTTAGATTATTATTTTGCATTGTAGCAGTAGGATCTTGGTATTTTACAGTGTTCGCACACACTTTTATGTTTATTTTCACCAGGATCAGATCAGATGATGGATCCAATGGACACAATTCTTGGAGCAGTTGTACTGGAGCGAAAAGGAGTCAAAACCAACGTAAATCGCTTAATAATACCAGAAGAATACCCGAAGCGAGCAAAGGAGACATAAGAGTTGACGACCAACTATACGGGCCGCCGCTGTATAGTTCCGGCCGTATAGTTGGCGCCGCCTCCGCCACATCAAATAGTTTCATCCCGTGCAACTGGTTCAGGGAGACGTACATAACACCCAGGAATTGCCGAAACCTCACCTCCGAAAGGCATCTGGAGGGGAAACTTGCCCTAGGGACCCATCTTCGCCTACGCAGATCTGGGAGGCCAAGGCATAGATCTCCATCTTCATCAACCACTACATCTTCATCACCGCCATCACTTCCATCCATCTTATCTAGATTTTGTTGTAATTCTTGCACTAGTTGTGGATTTATACAAGTACTATTCATCGATAATTGTTTCCATTACCATTGCCATGACATTGATTGCCTCCATGTCTGAGTAGATCATTAGTTTTTGGGGAGATGGAGAAACACTAGCATGAGATTAAAATAAGATAAAGTTTATTATGATATTCATCGTTGTGACCATGTGTTAGATTGTCTTCATCTTGATGTTGGGAGAAGTCGACCTCTTAATATTTGCCGTTTGTGGAGACTTGATGGAGGGAACTACTTGTTGGTAGACGGAGAGATGTTAGCACTTACAGTAACTATAAAGTTGTTGGCATCTCTTACGTATCAACTTGGGTATCAAGAAAAATCACAGTACACTATTCATGCCATGGGATACGTCCTGCGGGATTATGTCCCTTAATAGCGCAGTATAGTGTCCTGCAGGATTACCTATAATAGCGCGGTATAAAACGAGCCATCACCAATCTATCCAGTGTTAATAGTAGTAAAGAACATTGCCACGATGTGATTCTAGAGACACACAGATATATATTCTGCTGGAGATGGTGATGTTCGCACCCAGGAATCTAATATGGAAGTGGATGTCTCTAACAAACGGCCCTTCGCTGCTGGTCCGCAAGGCCATAATCTTTCAACTTTGCCGATCTTTGCAGTTACTCCTTTCAACACAAAACCGCAGACTCCTCGCGGTATTGAGATTGTACAGGCTGCATGGAGATCGCGTTCACAGTTCCAGAGACCAGGGACGGTCTTGCTGTCTCCGTATCGCAACTCGGGACCTGGTTTTTCTTCTCATGGTGTTACTTCTTCGGGTTCTCTGTCGGCAGATGCTAGTGATGTTGCGCCTATGCCTGTCGCGACGAGGAGTGTTGTGTGTGTCGATGGGCAATCTTGTTTGCTTCAGACTACTGGCCTGGGCTCTGTTCTGCACTAGGTGACGATGGAGGTACCGTCGCCGGCTGGATTGACATCGGCCCAGGAGTGCCGCGAAGAGCTGGTACGGCCTGAGCCCCATGCTGCATCAGACGAGCTGATTACTGCCGCTGTGCCAGAGTGCACATCTTCCCCTGCTAGGCCGGGGACTCCTACCTCCTCAAGCAATGGACCTGGAACTGACTCTCCTGGGGGGACGTTGCTGGGTCCGGTCGAGGAACCGGCCAGCCAGGTGATCGCTGCCGGGCGCACGGAGGAGAGCCACGAGCTGGTGTCTTGCCTGGAAGTTGACTCGGGACATGTTGTTTCTGCTGTGACGCTTCCTCGACAGCGTCCTCATGCCAAGTCGGACATGAATCCGGCTGTGCATCCTGCGGCGCCCTTTCTGCGGCGTAGCACGCGCTATCCGGTGGCTGAAGATGGTTCCACGGCTTCTGACGAAGACTGTATGCTAAAGGCAATGCGCCGAAAGGCGGAAAAGAACCTTGACACCGCTGGTATTTCCTCTTGTTCTAAATCTTTTCTCTCCTTTTCGTCATCTAAGATCAATTCAAATTTGAATAGTGTAGGTGTTTCTCTTGGTTTAGATTCTTGTGCTATTTCGGTTTCAACAAAGGTCTTGAGGCGGATGGAATATGACCGGTTAACGGTTACTCCAAAAGGTTCGGCCGTGTTGGATACCACCTATGTAGATGATGAGGATGTGAATGCCACTAGTGATGGTCAGCTCCTAAAT
The DNA here is from genome assembly GCA_916181665.1 of Avena sativa. NCBI lineage: Eukaryota > Viridiplantae > Streptophyta > Magnoliopsida > Poales > Poaceae > Avena > Avena sativa. The sequence continues at coordinate 441,003,665 of OV702282.1, read as the reverse complement.
CATCTTGTGGGTGAAGTACTGGAGGTGGGTTTCGATGACGACAAGCTGAGTTCATTATATGACCTAACAGCGTCTGGTCATAAATCCACCTCTGGTAGGAAATGTAACAAGTCTCGAAAACGAGATTTTACCCCAAAATCAATTATTGTTTCCCAATGAATGGTATGTTTCATAACAGCAGAGGTCTTCGTGACTTGGCTAAATACCTTCATATTGCACACTGTGCTCGGGATCATAATTTAGATTTTGTGGCTATATCGAAAACGGGTAGACGAGATTTCTCACAAAGTTTACTTGACCGTCTTTCGGGTGGCGTAAACTTTGTGTGGCATTCTCGTCCACCGCGGGGCCGTTCTGGTGGCATCCTACTTGGCGTCAAGGCCAATTCCACGGATATTTTAGCTTGTTCAGAAGGAGAGTTTCATATTAAACTCCACATCCGAAATAAAGCTGACAATTTCACATGGAGCTTGGTTGTTGTGTATGGTGCTGCACAGGATGCTTTCAAGGCTGAGTTTCTTCGTGAATTGGTGAACCTAGCGAAAGATAATCCATACCCTATTCTTATAGGGGTGATTTCAATTTGCTTCGGTACCCATTCGAGAAGAGTAAAGGCCGGTTTGATGATCATTGGTCCTTCCTTTTTAATGCTGTCATCGACAGTCTGGACTTAAAGGAAGTATCTATGATTGGACGACAGTTTACTTGGGCAAATAGTCTGCTGGAGCCTACATATGAAAAGCTAGATCGCGTATTAATGGACTCAGATTGGGAAGAACAATTTCCCCTAGTCTCTGTACGTGCTCTAGAACGTATTGAGGCCCTTTCAGATCACGCTCCCATCTTGCTATCCACCGGGATACCTAAGGCTCGTTTTTCCCGTCCGTTCAAATTTGAACTAGGATGGATACATCGGGATGGTTTCCAGGATATGGTCAAGGCAGTTTGGGAAAGACCGGTTAAGGGGACTACTCCAATCCAGAGGTGGAACAACAAAGTTTGAGCGATACGTAAACACCTTGGGGGTTGGGCTCGTCATACAACTGGTATTCTTAAAAAAGAAAAAAAGCGGCTCTCTGCCACTATTGATGAACTCGAAGCATTAGCAGAAACACGTTTGTTATCTTCGCAAGAAATTGATCTTAAAAGCCAGTCGAATACGGAGATAGCACGTCTTCTGCGTGAAGAGGAACTCAAATGGTATCAACGTTCCAAAGCCCAATTTATTTTGCATGGGGATTCGAATACTAGATACTTCCATAGTGTCGCCAATGGTAGACACAAGAAGAAACTAATTCGATCCTTATTACAAGATGAAGATGGAATCATTGAGGGGCATGAGCAGTTGAAATCTTATATCACAAATTATTACAAAGGTTTGTTTGGGGAACCAGATGTGGGTTCTTTCTCTCTAGATGAATCCCAAACAGATGATATACCCCAAGTTTTTGTTGAGGAAAACAATTTTTTGATCGCTTCTTATACTGAGGAGGAGATCAAGAAGGCTGTATTCCAAATGGAACATAATAAGGCCCCTGGCCCGGCTGGATTCCCAGCAGAGTTTTATCAAACCTTTTGGGATGTTATCAAAATATATCTTATGGAATTGTTTAGTGCTTTGCACGATAGACAATTGGATTTGTTTCGTTTGAATTTTGGAGAGATTGTCCTATTACCTAAGATTAATGAAGCAGAACGTATCCAACAATACAGACTGATCTGCCTTCTTAATGTTAGTTTTAAGATTTTCACCAAAGTCGCGATCATCAGGTTAAATTTAGTGGCTGACAAGGTAGTTCGTACCTCACAAACTGCTTTCATGCAAGGCCGTAACATACTTGATGGTGTGGTTACATTGCATGAAATAGTTCATGAATTACATAGGAAAACGATGAATGGGGTTATCCTAAAAATTGATTTTGAGAAAGCTTATGATAAAGTCAAGTGGTCTTTCCTTCAGCAGACGCTCAGAATGAAAGGTTTTTCTTCTGAGTGGCGTGCTTTAATCAATAGCTTTGTGTCAGGAGGTAGTGTTGCCATCAAAGTCAATGATGAAGTTGGAAAATACTTCCAGACTAAAAAAAGGGCTTAGACAGGGTGACCATTTATCACTAGTGATATTCAATATAGTGGCTGATATGTTATCCATCATGATAGAGCGTGCAAAGGCTGACGGCCAAATTGAAGGTGTGATTCCCCATCTAGTGGATGGAGGTTTATCTATCCTACAATATGCAGACGATACAATTCTATTTATGAAACATGACCTGGAAAAGGCTAAAAATTTGAAACTGATACTTTCAGCTTTCGAACAACTTTCTGGTTTAAAAACAAATTTCCATAAAAGCGAACTGTTTTGTTTTGGAGAGGCTCAGGATCAGTCGGACCTTTATGCTGAACTCTTCAGTTGTAATCAAGGCGTCTTCCCTATTCGGTATTTGGGCATTCCGGTTCACTATCGGAGGCTTACAAATGCTGAATGGAAAATCGTTGAGCAAAGGTTACAACTGAGGTTGAGTAGCTGGAAAGGCAAATTGCTCTCCGTAGGAGGAATATTGGTACTCATTAATTCAGTACTAAGTAATATGGTACTGTATATGATAGCATTCTTTCAACTACCAAAAGGAGTCTTGCAGAGATTGGATTACTTCCGATCAAGATTCTTTTGGCAAGGAGATTCTGAGAAGAAGAAATATAGACTGGCTAAATGGAGTGTGCTTTGCCAACCCAAAGAACAAGGGGGGCTAGGTATTCATGATCTGGAGATCAAGAATATAGCCCTACTTAGTAAATGGCTCTTCAGATTATTAACTGAAGATGGCATATGGCAGACTCTATTAAAAAGGAAATATGTTGGCTCAAAAACACTGTCCCAAATGGTTTGGAAACCTGGTGACTCTCACTTTTGGGCCGGCCTGATGGCGTCGAAAAAACATTTCTTCCGCTTCGGGACTTTTTCTATTAAGGACGGTTCTCAGATAAGGTTTTGGGAGGATAAGTGGCTAGGTTCCACTACACTTCGCAAACAATATCCTGCACTGTATTCCATTGTCCGTTATAAGGAGAAATCGATTGCCACAGTAATGGAATCATTCCCCCCCAATGTGACTTTTAGGAGAGATTTAATCGGTACAAGACTAGACACTTGGATATCATTGCTACATCGATTAGCAGAGGTTCAATTATCGGTCGGAACTGAAGAATTCCGTTGGAACCTAAACGAGAATGGTTTTTTCTCTGTCAGTTCCTTATACAATGCTTTAGTCCAGCCAGTAATACCAGTTTTAGATACTAGGATGATATGGAAGATAAAGATACCACTAAAAAACAAAAATTTTGTCTGGTATCTTCGTCGAGGGATTATCCTTACTAAAGATAATCTTATTAAGCGGAATTGGCATGGGAATTCTTTGTGTGCTTTTTGTCATCATAATGAGACAATCAAACACTTATTTTTTCAATGCAATTTGGCTAGATCTATATGGTCAATTACCCAAGTAGCTTCAGGCTTGTATCCACCTTGTAGTATTGCCAATATTTTGGGAATTGGTTACATGATATTGATCACAAGTATAAGTTATTTATTCGATTGGTGCGATCACCATCATATGGTCGCTATGGCTATGTAGAAATGATAAGGTTTTTAATGATAAACTTTGTTCTTCGCAGGTTATTTACAGATGCACCAACACCCTGCGTTCCTGGTCGGCGCTGCATCATGCGGATTTTCACAACCTTTTTATGGAAGTGTGTACGCAGCTGGAGGATACGGCGCGGGATTTGTTTACCCGCCATGGATGGCAGCATGATCTTCGGCTAGGCCTTCCTTCAACATATTAGGCGTTTCACATTTTCTCTTTTTTGATATGTAAACCGGCTTGTTTTTATTTTTCGTTTCCGTTGAACCTTACAACTTTATCGGCTGTGTGCATCCTAGCTATGCAGAGGCCAGGTGTAATACTTAAACTTTAAGTAATAAAGCGCCCATTATCGGAAAAAAAAGAATGCACGATATACAATGCAACATATTATTATTCAGCACTCGATACATCCATGGGAACTGGTCGAATTTAGATGAGGCGATCTAAAACCCTTTGTAAGGGATGAAACTCCTCGAGACAAGATTGGATGAGAAAGTAGACACTGCCAATCAAACAGCCTGAAACTATCAGACCTATAAGTCCCACAACATTGGCGGCAAGACGGAGCGGCCGGGCCATCGGCCATTGTCCTCCGATCACCATGAGAAACACGGAGATGGCTAGGACTAACAGGACGATTGCGCTCAAGATGCATAGGTAAATGCGTCTGCTCCGCTGGACAGGCTCCGCTCGCGCGACCTCGGCGTCGGCGCCGTTACGGGGGCTTCCGTCGTAGATGAGAAACCTTTCGTACCATGCCCGGAACGGGTGCCGGCTGGGCTCCGCTGCCGCCGCGACGACGACTGGGCTGGGGTTCTCGATGTCAGCCATTAATGGCTGATGGCTTGGTGCGCAGGCAGAGGTAGAGCTCGATCGATCTACAGGGAAATTAGCTTGATCTGTTGTTGCCGGTCTACTATATATATACGTAGAGGCAGCTGGCTACAGGGATATGTTTTCATCGATTCGGTCTGTGCTAGGTTTTTTACCCTGGGCTAGTCCATCTCGTGCACGTATATGATGTGATTTCGAAAAAAAAAGTCCATCTCGTGCACGTATATTTGGCTAACTGATTCTGATTTTTACATATGTCGTGCATACATGGGATTGCATGCGATCGTGAGGCACGGTGGGACCGACGGACGCATGCAATAGGGCACACGTAGGATACCCACTGTTCAAAAAATTTGTCGATTAATCGTTCGATTTATTCGTTACTTGAGGGTGGCCCATATGCCGATTTTCTAATTTATCGTCCGATTTTCTGATTTATCGTCCGATAAATCGGCCGATACACTGAAAAATCACCAATTTTCAACCAGCCGATAAATTACCGATAAGTGATATCCTTAACATTGAGGATACCCCTATATGCAAACCTATTCGCCACCATTGCCCCTTTCCTTTGCTGAGTGAACATTAGAGCTGAAACGTATGCAAACCCCCATATACTAGAGTAAGATACTTCAGGTTGAAACCTAATTTTTTTTGAAAGGGGATCGGTGGGGGAAAACCCATAGCGAGTTTGATTTTTGAAATAATAAGAATTTAATTTCATATCCGCTAGTATTTGAACTTGGACGGCTGGATCATACCTCCACTCCCCTAATTAGAGTATACATGAATTTATTATAATAAATTGGGGGAATTAACATGTCCCTACGTGCTCCAACTATTTTTTGCAATGCATTCATGAAACAAAACAAGGGCACATGTTTTAAACAAGAACAAATAAAGTCCAAATTCCCCTCTAAACTTTTCACTTGGCTCATATCACTACGGAAAAAAATATCGCTGCCGTGTAGACACGTCTTTGCCATGTGCCAAACGGACCGGAACACGGTAAAGTTTGTCTTTGCCGTGTGTAACTCAGAAAGTACACGACAAAGTACGTGAACACGGCAAATTTCTGAAAAAGAACACGGCAAAGAAATATACAAGGCAAAAACCCACAAAGAAACACGGTAAAGAAAATACACTCGGCAAAGTCAACAACGGCACACGGCATATGTGTTGTCACGGCAAGGAGGTGGGACCCGTGACCCCACAGGTCCATTTGACGGGAGGAGCTAACGGCTGCAGACGGTGGTCTCTTTGTCGCGTGCCCTCTCCGTTCCTTTGCCATGTGTATTCTGCAGTATTCACGGCAAAGGGCCTTCGCCATATGTATTCCGCAGTGCACACGACAAAGTAATTTTTTTTCCTTTTTTCCACTTTTATCACATTATTCTTAGGAAAATCATTCTAATTCAGAAAATACAAATAATATATCAAAATTTGCAAAAAATAAGATCTATCTATCTACACTCAAATATTAGATATTTATATTAAAAAAAATCTTCATGCTCGCCATTTTGACCATAGTTTAAAACATGCATTAAAAATTCAAAAATGATCGAAACAATATGAAACCTTCGCGTGGTTATGTGACATAGTTGGTAGGAAAAATATTAAACTTGGTATATTGATTATGTATCAAAAATACCTTCACAAAATTACCTATATCATTTGAGGTTTTTTGGCTTTCGGGTCAAATGACCAATATTATGGCTAGAATCAAGGCATAGTTTGTGATAATATGCCCATATTGTGCATGCATGTGCATCATGGAATGGTGAAAAATGTTGCAGGAGGAAGTTTTCCTTTTCGTCGCACCAAAAAACCATTTTTCATTTTCCGAGCGTAAAAAACGGGGAATTTTATGAAGCAACCAGCAAATGGCTAATTCAAAATGCTGCCACCCTATTTTTAAAAAAAATACTAGACCACCTTAAATAGAGAATGTTCCAACGGGGGAATCTCAAACCTTTCCGTCCACTCCAGGTGAAAAGGACAAATTCCTGCCGAATCGGTAGGAAGTGGGTCAGATATCAACTACATGTACATGATCTGATGGGCATGATTTTTTACAAAAATCATTTTTAGGTTCACAATATGCTATTTCATAGATCCAATGAAAGTTTAGAGAGGCTCGGCTCCGAGCTAAAAATCTTTATACCCGTTGTTCGACAAAGTTTGTCGAGCTAAGACAGCTTCTTTGTCGTGTACTTTTCGAGGAGACACACGGCAAAGACATCTTCTTTGCCGTGTACTTTTCAAAAAGACACACGGCAAAGAATAGACACCGCTATCTTCGTGGGAACTGTCATCTTACTTTACTTTGTCGTTTCTACATGTAAGACAGACGGCAAAGTCTTTGCCGTGTCTTATTTAGAAAACACACGGCAAAGGGCCTTTGCCGTGGCGAATGTTGCCGTGTGGCATTTGTCGTGTGTATATACACGGCAAAGCCTTTGCCGTGTTCCGAAAGGCCTTTGCCGTGTCTTTTGCCCACACGGCAAAGAGTCTGTGTGCCGTAGTGTATTTCTTCCTAGGCTTTACCTGTCTCACTAGACCCCCTAAACTATCACTATTGGTCTATTTACCATTAGTGATAATTTAGGGGGTTTAGTGACCTAAGTAAAGTTTAGGGAAAATATTAGACAAGTGAAAAGTTTTTTTTTGGGGGCGAGGGGAGTTCTTTAAACAAATACACGTATTATCTCCAACAGACCATGAGTGTCATTTACTCCTAGACCAAAATAATGACCAGAAGGACCTAGGAACATAAAAAAGTAGCTCGTGTTGGATCCTTGCACATAGTTGAGTTTCACCCGACAGGTAATTTCGGCTAAATTATGTAGACTCCGATGAGGCCTACCATCTTCATTTTTAGCGTTGCATGCTATTTTATTGACCATTTTTCTACAAGCACAAGATTTCCTAGGACAAGGGATATATTTAATATATAACAAGCCAAAAGGTAGTTTTATAGAATAAACAATTAGATCTATGAATTTATATGGAGTAGTATCTTGGCTCAACAAAAGATAACACATCCAACAAATGAGCAAGGGCGTGTGGCCCCATACAAGAAATGTCAGAGTAAAAAATGAGGCAATATGTGATAAGGCATGGAACTTACCGAAAATAAGCTAGTCTAACACTGACTAAGATAGTTTGGGCATATACAATGGAACATCCAGAAGCATTAGTTTGCGGCGGGTTCAAAGTGAAGGATAAAATGCTACAAGGGACATCGGGCGACAAAAGTTTAATTAGGAGGAGGCGGTCAAAAGAAGGATTTTAAGGGAGGAAATTGTGAAACCAGGTCTAGCTATCATGCATGTCTATGGGATAGGAGGGTAAAAACCCTTTAATTAGTCTCCACCAAATATAGGAAATCTAATGGCCAAGTAGGGATGTGATGCTTGGGACACACATGGAAACTAAATATGGAGATGGTTTTCACAATAAATATGCAACATATTATTCGCCACGACGCACGACACATTCATGGGAATGGATCAAACTTAAAGGAGTAGAAGATCAAAAAATCTCTTTAGCGGATAAAGCTCATCAAGAAAGACTATGATGAGAAAGATTACGAAGTGTATCAAAATAAATCCACTAAATAGAGCAGATATATATCCCTAAAACAATGGCGGCTTGATTGGATAAACACAACGGCCCAAGGGATGGCTTGTCTCCCCTTTGTGTGGTCCTGGACACTAGGACCCATATCTTGCTTATTTGTCCTGCTACACGCTTTCTTTGGAGCTTTGTCCATGAGGCTCTAGGGCCTGAGTGACAGGCTCTAGACCTTGCAGAGTTCCTGAAATCTAATGCAAACCATACCGGTATGGGGAGGAACCTTGTGGTGACCTAGAACTCCAGTGCATGTTGTAGAGCATGAGTCGGTCGTATAACACTCATGGAATACCATTCCACGAATGTTACACCTATCAGAGTAGTACAAAGAAACATCACAGGTCCAAGGTATAACTATATTATTCATATCATATATATTCATATAAGATCCTCGGAACTTCCATGACACAATGAGCTCGCTAGGTAAGTTCCCGTTGAGACCAAAATCCAAAATAAACAGTTTGTAGCCTAGTCGAGCACTATATCTACCTCTAGGCCTATCTCGATAACTACATGCTGACTATATGCTTTGATAGCATTCTCTAATGGTATGGTTCCTATCTTTGGAAATTGATTCCCGTCTATGTTTAATGTGATCTCCACTATCTCATTTTGAAGTATTTTACATCGTTGACTACTTTGCTCCTTGGTTCTCCATAGTTGTCCTCCTTTGTCGTCTTCTTGGTTTGGGATATCGTTAATTAATTACTGCGGTGTAGCAAGGGATAAGAAGATAGATTGAGTACAATGTACTCGGCTAGTTCTAAATATGTAGGTGGTTGATGAATACCCGTGGATCATACATCCTAGGCTTATGAAGTTTTGGAAAACCTTTTTTAGGAAAGATAAGTTTTAGTTTATAAAATTCTATGTATGTTAGTCTTCACGGATTGTGAGAACTTCATGGGGTTCTTTTCCATGCCGCGACCGTAATACTTTTACAGGATAGAAGTATCATGACACATTTATACACTCTTGAGAGGTGCGCTACTTTACCCATAAATGTCTTCCTTGTTGCACATCCGGGTGGCCAACCCCGTTCAGACTTTCTTAGTCTGAGGCCCAGTCTAAAAACTAGCCAATCACTAGCCTCACCACGACCCCGTTGCCCACCCTTTGTAACGGATTTCGGTCATGAGACCTACGCCCAGTTATCCTCCCTTCTAATATACTCAGTAGTTATCCTAGGACATATGATAGGGACGTCGCGGCTCCCATCCATTGCTATTCCCTGCAAGGAACAACAACCCAACTAATCCTATGAGGAAAAACAGAAGGAAGAAGGTCTAGTTGACTTGCCCGTTCCATTTTGGGATTTGTGGTAAACGTTGTTTATACAACGCTTTTGAATCACTAACTACATTGGTTATTAAGTCCTAAATTTCCTGGTACAATGGAATCTCCACCACATGGCTTCCCAACGATGTATTCCAACCATGATTCTCGTTGCTCATCATTTCCCATTTTATTTCATTTCATTTATAAAACAACCTTTTTATTTTAATGTAGGTGATAAAGTTTTTGAAAAGGGTTTTTGTAAAATAATTCAAATGACATGCAATATTACACTTGCAAATGCTATGCAAGCATGGTATTATAAGATTTGTGCAATAATGAACTTGCCTCATGATTGCAGGTTATCCAATCAACATCTTCTACCATCAAGGATCAAATGGAAGAATAGCATCATCGGTCTGGTAAGGGATAATATTTAAAGAGTGTTAATATGATATAGATGTTAAGTAAACTATCATTTCCCTCCTCATGTTCTATTCTAACAGTGGCTATCGAAGCGTCATCTTATAAGTATTAACTACTCGAATAACACACTTGGAAACAAAAAGGATAGGGTTTGTTTAAAGGAATATATGTTGGTTGATATCACATAGTGATATAGGATTTGGTATAATAGTGTTAAAGGAATGTTTAGGGTTTTAAAAGGAATCACAGAAGTGTAGTGGTACACTTGGATAACAAGTAAGAAATGAAGCTTTGTTCTTGGCGTAGGGTTTTATATGACTTGGGTATAAGGTATGTGGTATTATGTGTCAAGTAGATGGATCTTATCCCCTAAGAGGATATTTTGGTATGATCACAATTTGTTTAAGTGGATCTAAGTGTGATGGATTATGATGGCTTGGGTTGGTATCATATTTTTAATGGCATTCTCTTAGGTACTACAAGTGTAAAGGTGTGATCACTTGTGGAAATAGTTAAGAGGTGGTTTTTAGGTGAATGGAGTAATAATCCAATATAAGTGGCATTGCCACATTTCAATTAAAACAATGGTAGATAATTCAATCAAGACAATCAATTCTATTCTACTTGTGACCGCTCATTCAAGATTCGTTCATAAAAATTTAAACAACAAAAATTCAATTATGAATTTGTACTTTAAGTCAAACAATTTGGTTTGACTTGGTTTTAGTGTTTGGTTTTGAATTGTTGTTTTTGTGAATGAATATAGCCTTATTGTTTTAAGAGGGTTTATTAAGTTCAAACAATTTCTTTTTCCATTTCATTTTAAGGAATGTATTTTATGAGTTTTAGGGAATTTATTTTTATTGATAAAATAAGACTTAATTATTTGCTCGGTCCATTAAAGTCAAAGGGAAAATTCATTAAAATTCTCAATACTAGGTGGAAAATGTTTTAGAATGGTTTTATAATACTTATGGGTTTTTAAAAGTGTTTATATGGTTTTAAAATTAATTTCTGAACCATTCTTATTTTCATTCATAATATTTGTTATATAATTCCAATTCTTGGTTTTCTTTAAGTTATGTTTAAATTTTCAATTTCATTCCTTTTATTTCATATGTTTGAAATACTTTATTCTTTTAAAAGTTCAAGTTCAATATTTTATAATTGATAGTGAGTATTTTTGGGGATTTTGTAATGAATAGAGCTGAATTTCCAACTTCTTTAAGTATTTTTTTATATTATTTGTTTTACCTAGAGTAAACAAAACATAAAGGCTATTGAATTATTGTTTATTCTATTTTTAGGGTTATAAAACTATTTGTTTTTATGTTTTATATTTCAGTTTGAATATTTTGGAGTTTGTTGTAAAGTGGTGTTTTAAATCATTTGAATTTCAGATAATACAAAAACAAAAAATAACAAAAAGGAAAAAGTTTGGATGTAGGGCTTATTGGGTTTGACCTGTTGGCCTTAGTGGGCCGACCTAAGCTCCAGCTAGGCCCGACTCCCCCTCTCTCCCCTCATTCTCTCACTCGACACACGCACGCGCATGCGTTCCTCTCTCCTCCTCTCGCGATTTCCCCTCTGCCGCCCGATGATCTGGTTGTCGTCGCCACACCCTTAGCTCCGGCTGTCACCGACCATGCCCGGTGTCGCTGCAATTGCTTCAAGAGATAGGGTACACGCTAATATGTATACAAAGTATAGAGGCTGGGTGGCCAGCCGGCAGCGGCGGAGGCAGTATTGCATCTTAGAGGGGGGTTAGGGGGCAAACTTGATAATTTTCAATCAGGAGGGACCAATTAAGCTAATTTCTCTAAAAAAATCTGGTCACTCTCTAGCTCCGGCACTGCCGGGCGGGACATGTATCGGTCGGTCTCCAGCTTGGATTCGATCCGGTGGGTGGTAGGTAGCCAGGTAGGGTGGTTTGAGTAGTCGTCCATGCATCTCTCGCCTCGCACTCGTACGTAAGTACGCTTGGCTACCTGATTCTGCTTAGAGCATCTTCACTCGTTGGGCGAACCTAGGCCAAATTCAGACTTTTTTTTGGGCCGGATGGAATAAGTTTTCGGCCTGGGTACGCCAAGTTTCCCACTCGCGTACCCAGGCTGAGATCCCAGGCGAATAGAAAACAGCGACATATTTTAATTTTTATCGTTTCCGCCAGCGAAAGCTCGGCCACAAGGTGTTCGACAGAATAAACGCCCATAAGTTCGGCGACAGATTATTACAGAACAGGGAAAATGACTCGTCCATCTCTCAGTCGTCGATGGGGATGGGCTCCTGCGGCGTGGTGTACGGGGCGGGGTCGGCCGTCTCGCCGGCGGACACCGACTGGTTGGAGGAGGTGGAAGCAGAGCTCAGCGTAGTGGTGGCGTCGTTCGGCGCAGGGGCGTTCAACGCAGCGGAAGGCGTGATCTTGCCCTGGAGGATGGCCTGGCGTTGCACCATGTACCAGACCTTGAGCGGCGAGCTCATCTTCGATGTGTCCTTGCCGCCCATCAAGAACTTCATATCCGTGTTCCGCTTCTTGACGTCGTACACTAGTGGAGAACGGGGCACTAGTCCCGGTCCTAGAGGGCCTCTAGTCCCGGATGGCCAGTCGGGACTACGGAAACGGGACAAGAGGTCCCAGCCTCTAGTCCCGGTCCAGTTACGAGCCGGGACTAAAGGATGTGCACGTGGCAGCGTAGCAGTGCAAGGGGGATGGTCTTTAGTCCCGGTCCGTATTACGGGCTAAGACTAGTTTCTTTCTGCCGTGGCAGCATTTTACCTATTCGTCTGCCACGGCAGCCGATGGGGGTTTCTGCCACGACAGAGTTTTGGGGCCATTTTCTGTCGCGGCAGACAATGGGGGTTTCCACCGCGGCAGAGTTTTGGGGCCCACTTCTGTCGCGGCAGCTGATGGGGGTTTTCGTCGCGGCAGAGATTTGGGGCCATTTTCTGCCGTGGCAGCCGATGCGGGGTTCTGCCACGGCAGGAGGATAGGTAGAGGAGGGTTGCGTTTGGCGTAAAGTGGCATGCAACGAATAGATCACAACCCGTCTAATATAGATATAATTTTACATTACATATAATTCTACATTACATAAATATATACATAAATGGAGATCACAACCCGTCTATTTGGTTACAAGTTCATTAAATCACGAGAAGCCGGAGGTATGGTATTTTCCTTCTGGGTTTATGACATGGTCAACAAGAAATCCCGCCAATTCCTCTTGAATTGATACCAGACGCTTCCTTGGATCGATATTCTCCCGCAATCTTTCCAACTATATATAAAAGAAGGAGGTCAATATGAATATCAATAGTCATAACAAATATTATGAATGACACTCAACAAAAATTGTGAATATATTGCTCACGTACTTCTAAAAATGTCTCTCCGTCCGCTCACTGACCTTGGAGCGAATGTACTCGCACACGAAGTATCCACATAGGTTAGTACCTGGTGGTTGCCTCTCGCACTTTACGACAAAAGGTTTCAATCAAATAATAATCAAGCATGACATGATGGTACTGAAACTAGAATTGAAGAGATGCACAGATCTAGCTCGTACTACTTACATCGATTCGATGAAAACTAAGCTCGTCTTTAAATTCACCAACCGTAGCATTGGTGAAAGCTTTCCAAACCTTGCCCGGCAAAAAAAATGTGTTATTAGTTACTTGATATCTCGGGATATATATATGAACGAAAGAGACTGATATAGTGCGATAATGACTGAAATTACCTCTGAAGCGCATCTTTAATGAATGCGTACTGTGATTCGTCTCTCATTAGTGAGTCCTTGATTTCAACTCTTCCAGCGTCAACTTCAATGGTTAGAAGAATCCAGCGATAGCTGCGCATGTTTATATATGTCAGTAACTCATCAATTACACTTAGCAGAATCAAATAAATGTGTCCAAGGCAGTAACACTCTTACCTGTAGTTGTAGGGAAACAATATTCTTTGTTTGTAATGTAGCCTCAATAATACCCTTAGCAAGTTACGCTCTGTGTCCTTGGGGTATTCCATTAGCAATCTTTGATTAAACCGGTGTGGGTCGATGAACCCAGTGTCAAAGATTTTCTTTCGGTCACATTCATCGCTCTTCATTCTACATAATAGCATATAGTGAACATAATTACATGCAATAAAAGAGCTAGGTTAGAGACTTTATCATAGAAATAAATGAACCACTTACAGACAATAGGTAGCGAGGAGACTCAAGTCAAGGGCATCTTGTTTGAATAACATATAGAATTCCTCAAAATAAAGTTGCAACTGGTCTTCACCATTAAAATGCTCACTTGTAATTTTCACAAGCAACGCTGACAATTGATCTTCTTCATTGCATGTAGAGACTTTCTCTTACCACTCATGCAGTCTTCGCATTTGAGTTGGTAGAAATTTGACCTCATCAGGTCTGACCAGAGTCTTCCCGTATTCATATCTCCATGCAAATTCCTCTTGTATGGGGATATGCCCGCCTAGCGCTTGATCAACTGTAATATTAGCACCTTAGGCAAATTCCATTGCTATAATATTCTGATGATCAGTATTGGATAACACCTTAAGCGGGGCGATCGATTTGTTTGCCTGCATTACGAGTTGCATATATTTCCTCGTTCTTTCTTTCCACGCTACGCAATCGGGATGCTTCCTCTATCTCCTTCCGCTTCTTTGCCCTCGCTCGGCTTCTATAGGATTCAGTGTCCTGAGGAAACCCAGTCTTCCACGGCACAGAAGGTCCAAAGACTCATGTTCGTCCTGGTTTTTCAGGATTCCCGAGGGCCTTTGTCAGCTCGTCGTTCTCTCTGTCGGGTTTGAAGTCACCCTTTTTAACCTCCTCAATTGTTTTAACAATTTCTCCTGGGGAGTAGCAACATTGGACTTTTTATCGAATATTATCTCCCCTGTTTCCATGTCATACTTTGCCCCATGGGCAAGTAACCAATTCCTTACTCTGATGGGCCAGTCCTCTATAGATGGAGTGAGCCCTTGGGCATGCAAGGCTTTCTCAGCTTCCTCCCACTTAGGAACGGAAGTCCTATAGCCACATGTCCCCATCGTATGGTGATATTTATTTTTTGCAGCATTTTCTTTATTCTTTGCGGACCTTTTTTTGCTATTGCTGATTTCTTGTAGTCTAGAAATCTTTCCCAGTGAGGCCGTTGCTTCTCTAGTGAGTCCTCGAATGCTGGAACTTTTCCATCCTCGAGATATTTATTGTACAATCTTTTCTTATAGTTATTGAACTGTTGGGCCATCTTCTTAAGAGAGAAACGCTTAACTTTGGACCTCATATCATTTGTGGCCTCCTTAGTCTCTAAGACCGGTAGGGTGAAATGGCGAATGAGCTTTTCCCATAGTATGTCTTTCTATCTGTCCTCGACATAACTCATAGAATATTCATCGGCCTTTGCTGGCTTATTCCAGTTGATAATGCTGATCGGGACGTTGTCCCTAACAACAAATCCACATTGATGAAAAAATGTGTTTGCATTCTTTATGGGAAGCAACGGGACGCCCACTAGAGAGACCTCAACAATTGTGAGATGCGCATCATCGGGCATCCCTTTGGCCGGTCCTCGTTTACTATTTTTAACTGGCGCGGTCGATGTGGATGTCTAAAATAAGAAACAACATTCGTTAATATATATATACACAAATCAATTAATGCATCTATCTACTAGTGATCAAAAGGCTTAACAAGATACCTCGCCAGACTTTGTCAAGGTTGGTCTATCATTTTCCAAGCCATCATCGAAATTAAAACTAGTATGCGCTTCGACTTGAGGTTCTATCTCTATTCCCTCATCGGACTCATTTAGAAACTGTGAGCCATCTTCTGCTCCACAGTATTCTTCCCCACCCTGATCGATGAGCTCTCCATCCTGATAGGGGAGCGGTCCTCCACCAGCCAGTATCATATCGAATAAAGGCTCTTCACCTTCTCTACTGTTGAAGTGATCCATAGAATAACTGCTATGACATATTGTGCATATATGAGTAATAAAATTATATAACATCTCGAATGACAACAAAAGTATTAATATCATATAACATCTCGAATAACATCTCAGAAAACAACAAAGAAGTCATAATACATCTCGAATAATGACAAAGTAGTAATATCATATAAAAACAACATCTTGTCTGATAACATCGCTCAAACTCAACGTCGACTACCGGCTCCTGAGCCGCGGGATGTGACCAACCAAATAGTCGGAACCATCACCGGACTATAACTAGGGTGAGATCCCTGAATAACCTGCCAGGTATGGAGGGCCACCCTAGCGTCCAACATCACCATATAGCAACGGACGTGCTTGTCCTCCTCCCTGACACGACGTCGTACCACCTTCTCGGGGGCCGGCTCCCTCTGCACCCTGCCTGGGCCACGTGACCTCCACCAAAGAAGATCCGGGTCGATGACGACACCTAGATTCCTCACCAAGCTACGCGTCCCTGACGGTAGCACCTCTTGGTGCCAGCCTGGCGGAGCCCAGTCTCGTACAACACCGCTAGAGCATAGTACTCCCTCGTTCTGGCCGAGTTGGCTACGAGGATGCCCGGGCATATCCTAAAGTAGGTATGGATTTGATCGAAATAATGCGGTAAATAATTATATTCTAATAATAGTAATAATTTCCTAAATATTAGCAGTAATATCCTAAATACTAACAAATATTATATACAAATCTCTAAATATCCTAAATACCAACTAACAGTATATACAAATCCATAAATATCGCTAAACTAAATAATAATATGTCTAAAGAAAATTATATATCAAACTAAAATATCCTTAAATATTATATATACTAAAAACTAAAATATTCCTAAATCCCTAAATAATATACTAACAAATTTATATCTAATAACTAAGATACATCTAAACTATATACTTAATTAAAACTAAACAATGATATCATTTGTATCTTGTGTATCTGAAATGTTTCCTTTAAGTTATTTTAGAATGGTTATTCTTTTACTTGGGGTAATGGTTTCTTAATTCTATAATGGAGTAGTATCATTTATCTTTTTTAAAGGAGTGGTTGTGATTTATAAACCAAAATATAATATTACTTCACTACTAATGGACTTATTATAATGTTGGGGTAGTTTTTTTAATCTGGTGGGTAAAGTAGATAGAAATGATCTAATTTATTCACAAGTTGTTCTTTAGGTTTTTTTTATTAGGAATAGGAATCCTTTGAGAATATAATCTTCCCTCAAGGTTGAGGATAATTTAAATAAAAGGGTGTTTATAATGTTTTAAATTATTATGGCCTTATATTATTAATTTTTAAGGCTAATACTATTTATTAGACTTATTTGACTCATTTTAGAAATATTAATAAATTTTATTTACCATCATATGAATTATTAATAAAGTAATTAAGTTTAAATTTAAGTTATTAAATTATTTGAATTTTTTATTTAATTCAAAAGTGGAATATTAGATTTTTACCATGTAGATATTATTTTTGTGATCATTTTGGTATGTTACTTTTATTTTTGTGATTTATATATAATAAGATATAAGTTTTACAATTCTTATTAATTTATAATCACTTAATAAATAATAAGTATTTACTTAAGTGAAATAATAATACATTATTATAATTATAAATTATATTTATTGTTTTTCTAAGATATTTGGTATTTTATTTATATTTTTAATATTTACCATTATTAAAATATGAATTATCAAAGCTTTATTACTTATAAAACCTTTATTAAATAATATTTATTTAAATAATCCTCATAATAATGTTTTATAATAAGTTTAAGTTGTAGATTTTATTTTTCTATAAATTTTCATATATTATACACATTTTCTGAATTATAAATCAAAAGTTATTAATTAAACAAGATTTAATTATTTATTTGATTTCTGGAATATTATTAATTGAATTATAACATTTTATTTTTTTCTTAACAGAAAATTGTTTTTACACCGTACCAAGAGTTAGCCCCAGTCAGTGACTAGTGGGCCATTGTCCACCTCATCTCTCAGATGAAAGAAATGCATGTGTTACCGACCCAGTCTTTACCCTAGTCAATGACATATGGGCCCTAGGGCATGTCATCAGCCACGCGAGCAAAGACTGGTCAAACGAGCTGACGTGGTTCGATCATGAGGTGAGCATGACGTAGCGATGGCGTCAGCACCACCGCCGCCGTCAGTGGTTGGTCGCCGGCGACGATCTACTGCG
This sequence comes from Avena sativa, assembly GCA_916181665.1. NCBI lineage: Eukaryota > Viridiplantae > Streptophyta > Magnoliopsida > Poales > Poaceae > Avena > Avena sativa. The sequence continues at coordinate 440,985,636 of OV702282.1, read as the reverse complement.
CCCTAGCAAACGAAATGGATCTAGTTCGAATCAGTGCAACGTGCTGAGTCCTAAAGTGGCGGCGCCGCTCAGAAATGGTCATCGGAGCCTTAGCTCCGACGAGCTCCGACGGTGGCATACGGTGAGACGGCGATTTACAACGAGATCAGGCGATTCAAGGATACTGGAAGGTTCAGGAACTCACCCTGATGATGATAGAGTGGTCGGCGAGGACATGCGTGGTCGGAGGCGAGCTCCCTGACAAGATCTGCGATGAACTGCCGTGAAGAAGAACGGCCAAATTCGTCCCCTCCAGTGCTCCCCTTGATGCAGGACTTCTCTTAGAGGATCTACAGAGGACGGCGCTTCTCCATGGCTACTTGGAATGGTGTGGGGAGATGTGGTTCGGCGGCGAGGGGTGGCTCCGGTGAGCTAGGGTATTGGGTGAGGAAGAGAAGTGAGTCTGGAGAGCGAGATTGAGGATGAGGACGAGTAGGGTTGCCGTGGTGGCCTTCTTATCCTCTCCTGGCATCGGCGTCGTTGATCTTGGCGCAACGACGATGATGACGGCATCGGGTGGCGGCGACCTCCGCCAGCAAGCTATCTGTGTGCGTGACGATGACGATGATGGCTGTTTTGCGGATAACCCCCTTACGCTTCTTTCTTCTCAACCCGCAGTCCTTATCTGGCCCCACTTGTCAGTCATAGAAGAAAAAGAATTGGGTTGGTTACTGGGCTGTTGTGGGCTGCACAGGGGCGTTAGATAAGTATAGGGTTGTTGGGCCACGGCCAGGTGATGTTTTTTATTTGTTTTACCTTTTCCTATTTTCTATTTTCCTTTTCAGATTTGAGTTTGATTTATATTTTGAACTCTTTTTGGTAGGATTTACTTGCTGGATAATGGCAATAATACTAAAATATATTTAGTCTCATTTGTGAACTTTTATTATATAATCTTTTATATTTCTTTTATTTTCTCAATATGAACTTCTTTTTAATAATTTGAAGAAACTTTTCTTATTATTTTTCTCTCCTCTTTTAATTATGGATTTATTGAATGATGTATTCTTATTTGTTTGTGAACTTAACTTCTAATTAGATCATAGTTTGAATAAAAACTTTTATATGTATAATGATCCTATACCATTATTTGACGCAGTACATATAAAAGACATTGATATGGTTATTACTACTCCCATTAATTTAGAAAATGCAATGTGCATATTATATTGTGATAAACAAGAAGTTTAAGGTTTTTGGATTATGATTATTTACCCTAGGGTTTAGGGTTTTTAATATACTTAGACTCCTTTATGGATGTGGTTAAAGATTCAATAATTAAGCATTTTCTGTTTGGAATATTTTATGGCATCACCTTTAGTACTAGAAAGTTATATCATGAATGTTTTATAGAAAGGAATTGATGAAGATACTCCTAAGCACATATAATTATGATAATTGGAAAAAACTAAGATGTCCTTATGTGATTTGTTATAGGAAAGTATTCCTATAAAGTGATATATATATATAATGAGGAATTCTTAATATGCAATGGATATTATACTTGGTTTCAAGATTTAGAGTTGATTGCTTACCAAGAATTACTATCCTCCATAATTCATAATTCTAGACTTCTTATTAAAGAATTCCTTTCCTAGATATACTATCCTTTTTTGTCTATCATCATGGTTAACATGATGAATTTTACTTCACATGAATAATCTGCTTCACCTAGTATACTTCTAAACTTATTGATAAATCCATTGAGTTGATACTAGAGTATTCATCACTTCCTCATATCATGGCTTGGTTGTATTTACTACTCTACTGTTGATAGCTTTCCATCCAAAAAATAGTTCCTTCAAACTCTACTCATAATCTTCCTAATCATTCATTACTAATGTATCTTTATTAGTTGTATGCTTCCAACTACTTTTCTCTAAAGTTGTAAATCCTTTAATATGAATAACACCACTTCTATAACTCTATGCTATACTATTTTTAATTGAATAATGTCATCTTAGATTCACTTTAATCCAATAACTCACACTCCAACACCAAATCATATTTATGTGGCTTGCAATGACTACTCTAGGATAACTTATCTCTACTAAGGTTCCAATCATGTTCTACCCACCAGTATGACTGATGCTGAATATAAGCACTCAATATTGGTGGCTAAAGCATTACCCATTATAATCCTTAAATCATTTATTGCTTAAGTTCTTAGTTGACTAAGCAAGGCTTTATCAATCCTACTTTTCATTGTCTTGAAATTATTTTCTTAGTATCTCATATTGGATTAAGGTTATTTATGGACTATGCCCTCTTTAAAAGATTTAAGTAGTTATTAGGATAAGATCAAGAACTAGTAGATCAAGGATTGATAGTTAAAGAATTTGCGAATCAATGGGGAATTACCCAACATTGATGAACAACAGATATTAGGATAATTTCCATAAAGATTACTATAGAAAGAAAGATATATCTAGTGGATGATCTTGACTTAATCTCTTTCCAACTCCAACTCATTAAAAGATTTTTTAAGGTTAGGTGTTATTATGATACTCAGGATGTATGCAGATGAGATTAAGATATAGTGGTTACATTCTTATTATCTGTGTTATATCCTTAACTTGGTACTTATGAGTGATTATAATGAATACTATAATATGATCAGCTAATGAACAAATATAATTCACATTGTATTAAGGTTTAACTTATAGTACATTTGATCTACCCTTATATCAAATCTCCCTTACCCAAAATAAGGTTTTAACAAAGGTCATATCGAAACTTATCGCAGTCAACTTGATGATCTACTTCAATTCCATCAAGTTAAGAGAAGCTTTAATCACTTTGACAAGTGTTGTTCAAAAGCGTGAAAATTATTCGGATTTTCTATGCATGAATGCAATGCACACATCTGGGTTCAGCTTATTTTTAGGCTCTAATGCTGGGATGTTACAATGTACCCGTTGCAGAATTCACAAACGGGGATTAGTGCTAATACTAGTCCTAGTTTCAAAGGAGGCCGGGACTAGAGGCTGGAGCTGCAAAAAAATGAAAGGTCGTTTTTCTACTAGTGGTAGTTGGCCTTCTTTTCGGCGTAGTTGGCCTTGAGGAGGGACACCTTTTCCCCTTGGGTCTCGATCAGCTGCTTCCACCGCTTGTCGGTCTTCTCGGCCCTCTTCTCGGCGTGTGCCCTCGTGTCGGCGATGCATTTCTCGATCGAAGCCTGGAGACGCTCAGTGGGAGGTCCGGCGGCTTTGAGCATCTTCGCCTTCTTCTGGCGATCTCTGGCCTTCCTTCGCCGGCAGCAGCGGGAGGGGCCTCCGGGTTGTAGACGCCGTCCTTGGTCTTGGAGAGGCTCAGGCGAGTGTCCCTCCATTTTTTGCAGCTCTCGATCTCCTAGAACACATGGTGGAACTTGAACTCCGTCTTCATTTCCTCTCGAAACAAAGCGAGTGCACGACGAAGCTACAAAATGGAAGTGTGTCAAGTGTGCCAAAATGGAAGCGAGTGCACGGCGAAGCTAGTGTTCGTTAATACCTTGTTGTCCATGTTTTCCCCACTGGCTTGTGTGCGTTCCACCTCTTCCACACAGCTGTGCCACTTGTTGCATGCAGTCTGAATGATCGCCCAATGGTTGGTAATAGCCTTCTCCCCTCGCTCCATGTGAATTTTGCTATCCTTTGGGTCGCAAATGCTATGCTCGTCGAACGCTAGCTTCACCGCCGCCTGTTCTTGTTCTTGCCAGAGCTTCGCCCTATCCTTTCTGCCCTTCCGGTCGTCCGACGCGATCTTCCTAGCGTGCTCCTTCTTCTCCCACTCGGCGGAGGACATGCCCTCCGGCTTCTTCGGCGGCGCTCTCGGCTTTCTCGCCTTCTTCTCCGCCGTAGCCTCGCCGGGGATCGATCTGGGTTGGACGAAACCCTCCGGCGACATGGTGGGCGGGAGCTCGGCAGAGTGGCGGGAGTGGGGGGAATGGGGAAGGAAGGCGGGAGGGGAGAAAGAAAAGGACGGGATCTCGGCGAAGTGGCGGGAGTTCAGCCTTCTCTCGCCGACAGAGCTGACCCACGCCCGTTTTCGCCGTGTCCGGCGTTCCCAGGGCGTTCTCGGGATCCTGGGTACGGCCTGGGAAGCCCGGACCAAAGTTCGCCCAAATCCGAACGAAAACAAGTTTCTGGGAACGTGACTGAGCCGTTTTTCGGTGTTCGGACCGAAATTCGACGTCCGGACCGGCGTCCTGGATAGCCGAGTGTAGTAGTACTTCAGTTGGGTGCCTGAGGCTAGTCATAGTGGGAGTAACTTGAGTAGTAACATAGTCCTACATGTATTGTCAGCTAACCATTTAGATGACATGGCAAGCAATTAAATGATGAAAGAGGCTTGTGGTAACTAGCTACGTTACCATAACATCACACATTTTAAGACAAAATGAGTCTATATTACAATAAATAACGTTTGCATGACACCACACATATATTATCTTGCACTATAAAGATAGTAACTTAGACTAGTAACATAAGTATGTTACTACTCTAAATTACTCTCCACTATGACCAGCCTAAGACCTACTACTCCGTACTCACACAAGTTCGGGCACGCGACCGTTGGGAGTTGAGACGTGCATGCATGCGGCCATATAGATAGATTGTGACGACCCTGGCGATCGAGGATGCATGGCCCAACAGCACGTAGGGGCACACACAGGATGACACGATCGATCGAGTCGCGGGGCAGCCGTCCGTCCGTCCTGGTCCTGATCTGGGATCGGAGATCATCATGTTGCACAAGCACCCAACCCCATCCAGTGGGCTCCAATCCAAAGGCAGCATGCATGAGATGGGGAGGCACAGGAGGAGTGGTTCGCAAACCGACCGATCGAGCGGGGACCCCCGTAACGTAAGTACGAGCGCCAGAAGATCAGCCTCGGTCGGCACGCGCGCAGGGGCATCTCTCCGCGACACGCGCGTGGCTACCAGAGCGCTGAGCCTCCGTTCCAGTTCGCACAAGACGATCGATCGACCAAGGAGCCAGCCAGACAGCCAGCCTTTGACCGCAGCAGGTGACGGCGGCTGCAGAGCTTCCCTGTCGGCCACCGAAAGTAGGCTAGCTAGTCCGACTAGGAGAGGTACGTCGCCACGGCCGGCAACGGCAACGCAGCGGAGCATGCCCCTATCCTCTATCTCTCTCTAGTGCCGCGGCGCAATGCAACGGTCGCATTATATTGCCTGCCAAGTTCCTCGATCGCCACGGAACCTCACGTATTATACCATGCACTAAATTTTCGACCCGTAGAACAGCGCCCAAAATCCCATATATGTCCAACTGTGGGCGGCGGAGTTATTTTTGGAGCCAAAGTAGAATGCTTTGTGATTTCTGATTATTTCTGTGAGATTCGGAGATAGTAGCACTGCATTTCATCATTTCTAATAACATGGCGTATTTTTCTTTACTTTTTGCACAAATTCTGTTATACCTAATACAGTAGATTGTTTATTTTTCTGGAGACACTGACCATATATTGTGTTTGTGTATTGCAAAGTTATGAGTTAAGTAAAGTTTGGGGGAAATACTACAAGTGAAAAGTTTTCTTTGGGGAGGGAGGGGGGTCTTTTTCATTTAAACAAATACACATATATGCTCCAGCAGAACATGAGTGCTATTTACTCCTATACCAAAATAATGACCAGGAAGACCTACGAACATGAAAAAAAATAACTCGTGTTGGATGCTTGAACACAGCCGAGTTTCATCGGACAGCAAATTTCGGATGTACCCGATGAGGCCGAGCACCTTCATTTTTAGCGTTGCATTCTATTTAATTGACCATTTTTCTGCAAGCACAAGATTTCCGAGGACAAGGGATATATTCAATACACAACAATCTAAAAGGTAGTTTCATATATATAGAACGACAATTGGACCTATGATTTTATATGGAGTATAATGTTGGCTCAACAAAAGATAACACATCTAACAAATGAGTAATGGTGGATGTGTGGCGACATACAAGAAATGCCAGAGTTAAAAACGGGGTAATATGTTATAAATTATGGGCGGCAGTGGCGGACCCAAGAATTATTCAAAGCCTGGGCAAACAGTGTAATTTAAGTCTAATGATATTATTTTTTGATCAAATTGCTATAGAATTAGGCTTCTCGGCCAGCCATAAGCCTGGGCGGCTGCCCGGGCTTAGGGACGGCTAGGTCCGCCTATGATGGGCGGCACACATATCAAAAATAAGCTAGTCCTTGACCAAAATGGTTTGGGCATATACAATGGAGTGATCCAGAAGCACTAGGTAGCGGTGGGTTAAAAGTGAAGGAAAAAAGATACTACGAGAGTACGAGGGACATCGCACTAGTAGAAAACGGCCCTTTCGTACGAACCATTAGTCCCGGCCGTGGCTGGGGCCGGGACTAATGGCCCGCACCAGACGGCACGAGCCACCCAAAACCATAGGTCCCGGCCCGTTAGACACCATTAGTCCCGGTTTGTATCTCAAACCGGGACTAAAGGGTCTGGGACCTGCCGCTCGCTACGGGCACCCCTTTAGTCCCGGTTTGTATCTCAAACCAGAACTAGTAGTCTGACCCTACATATGATATATAGCCCCTCCTATACTTCACATATGCGAGACGCATATCGATATGCGCCTCCTATATTCTGCATATGCGAGGCGCATATTGATATGGGCCTCCTATACTTTGCATATGCGCCTCCTATATTGTTCATATGCGAGGCACATATTGATTCGAATGCGCCTCGTATATTATTTTTGAATTTCAAAAAAAGGCGGCCAGATCTAGATCTAGATCTGGCTAGAATTTCGTCGGAGCTCGTGGGAGACCATGCTCGTGGCCACAACCTACCACCGCAAGCATGTACAGGAGGCCATGTCCATGGGGATCACCGGAGATGGTGGAGGAGGATGAGGCCACCGGAGGTGGAGGAGGAGATGGTCGGTGTGGTTGTGGAGGCCATGGCCGGAGTGGTTGCCGGAGGAGGATAAGGTCGCCGGAGGAAGAGGAGGAGGAGAGTGGAGGAGGAGGAGGAGAGTGGAGAAGGAGGAGGAGAAGGGGAGAAGAAGGAGAGATGGAGGAGAAGGAGAGATGAAGGAGGAGAAGGATTAGAGGTGGAGGAGAAGGAGGAGAGGTGGATGAGAAGGACAACTAGAAGAGGGAGAGTTGGTAGGTGTTATATAGGTGTGGTAGGTGGCTGTTTCGAATTTGAATCTGGCCAGGTTATAGGAGGCGCATATTGCTCCATATGTGCCTCCTATACTTCAAACTATAGGAGGCACACATTGCTCCATATGTGTCTCCTATACTTCAAACTATAGGAGGCACATATGACCATATGCGCCTCACCTATGCGGCCACCTACCTCCACCCGGGCTTGCATGAGTTACTTGAGGCGCACTCTAGAGGAGCAAGAGACTTCACTTACATATGAGTGTCAACCAATGGAGGTTGAGCGAGCTTCTATGGTAAATCAATGGGAAAAATGAGGTGGGGAGGAGGAGGGGGGGCGACCAGATTTGTCTTGGTGGAGGAGGAAGAAGTGAGACAAGTGAGTGGGGTGGTAGTTAGCTCCATGTGCAAAAAGCTGGAAAAAGGTGGTGCCAGGTTATAGGAGGCACATATTGCACAATATGTGCCTCATATAATTCAAACTATAGGAGGCGCATATAGTAATATGCGCCTCGCCTATGCGGCCACCTACCTCCACCCGGGCCCGCAGGAGTTACTTGAGGCACATATGACCATATGCGCCTCGCATATTATCAAATATAGGAGGCGCATATGACCATATGTGCCTCGCATATTCGAGCACCTACCAACATGCGGGCCCACACAGATTATGCGAGGCGCATTCTGCCCATATGCGCCTCGCCTATCTAATATATAGGAGGCGCATATGCTAGAATGCGCCTCGCATAATCTGGGGCTGCTTTCACGCTGGGCATAAAACCCGATACCCGAACCTCGAATCCGAAATACCCGGACCCGAACCCGTATAACCCGAACCCGAAAAACCCAAGCACATATTCGGTTGGCAACTTCAAAAACCCGAATTTTATTTGGAAATTTCGGGGTTGTATCTCCAGTACCCGAACAGCCCGTATTACCCGATTTTAACTCAACACAGCGAATAAACGTTGAGCAGTCCGCACTGTCCCAGCCTAGCAGCCCAAAAGCCCACTTATGCATCGCATTCCCACCTCCTCCCTGAGTCAACGACTCAACCCTAGCTCCCGCACAGGCACCGCACAACACCACACACCAATCCCCTGACCCCGACGTCCCAGACCTGACCGGCTGGCCTAGATCCGGCAGCCGGCGCCGCCTGCGATGCGGTCGCCGCGTCCCTCGCTGCCTCGCATCCCATCTCCCTCGTTAGAGATCGGCAAGTAGCAGCCCCTCGCCGGCCACCTTCCTCGACTGAGTAGTGCCACACCGGCCGCCTTCCACAACCGCACGGAGTAGGCAGCGCCGCGCCGGTCGCCTTCCTCGCCAGCCGGTCGCTTTCCTCGACAGGAGCTGCTGCTATTCGGGCAAATCGGGGAAACCCGGCCCCGAACCCGAAGTTTCGGGTACCCGGAATGTCGGGTCCTTACTTTTTTGGGATAATTTCGGGTGGTAGATCTGGAAACCCGAATTGAAAAATACCCGAATAACCTGACCCGAAATTTCGGGTAAACCCGAACGCGCAGTGTGAGGCTGCTTGATTTCGCCCGTACAGGGATTATAGGAGACGCATTTTTATCATATGCGCCTCGCCTATTTTTATTCTAAAGGCGCATGGATAATGAGTGTGCCTCGCCTATTTTATAGGAGCCACGTATGGTCTAAATGTGTCTATAAACATATCTCCTATAGTCTTTTCTCTCTAGTAGTGTATGAGACCTAGCTAGGGAGTACATACATACGGATGCAATGCATGCAATAGAGTTGGAGCACGCGATCGGTGTGGGAGTTTGAGCCGTGCGCTCGGCCAGCAGCACGGGCACACACGATGACACGACTAGTACGTGGGGCAGCCGTCCCGTCCTGGTCCTGAGCTGGGATCGGAGATGATGTTGCACGCACCCAAACCCCAACCCAACCCAAGTGGCCTCCAATCCAAATGCACGAATTAGATGGGGTTGGCCGGCGAGGCGCACAGGACTGGTGCCTAAACCGAGGACCGAGCGGGGACCCCCGTAAGGCCGTAACGTAAGTACGTGCGCCAGAAGATCAGCCTCGGTCGGCGCGCAGCCGCAGGGGCATCTCTCCGACTCCGACCCCGACCCCGTACGTATTGTCGCGACTCCAACCTTCCCACGCCGCTCCGCGACACAGCCGAGCCTGCCCATCCTCTATCCCTATCTCTCTTGCAACGGTCGCATTGCCATGTTCCACGGCACGGATCGGAGCGTGTCGTATACTACCATGCACACTACGGTTTTGGAGCTCAAATAACAGCGGGCAAAATCCCATACCGATCTGTGGGAAGAGTTTTTTTTTTGTGTGGGGGGGGAGGCTAGTGTGTGCGGCTGGCAAAAACAAAATGATCAATGATCAGCCAATTGTTCAGTAAGCAAGCGAAGCCTGTACGTGGCGTCGCGCAGGCCGCCGGCGGGACCGGAGGCGCAGGCCAGCGGCGGCGAGTTCATCACGCACATCTGGGCCATGCTCACACACGCCGGCGTCACTGTCCCCAAGAACCACCACCACAGGTTCCACCGTGCCATCCTGTCCGATCAAAGAGCTGTCCATCAATGCATGACGCCCATCGCAACAAGTTTCGGCAAATCATGTCCAAGTTATTGTACAGTATTTCGGAAAGAGTGGCGGCTAAGTTTACACCAGTAGCTAGTTTATAAGTACGTATGTACGACGCTGTTACATTAAAATTAAACGTGCATCCCTACAGATTGAGGTGCAGCATGAGGGCGTCGACTGGACAGTCAGCAAACCCAGTACTCCAGCAACTCCAATTTTCCTTATAATATAACTAAGTGGAAATTAACATGTCCGTACTCAAACCGATTATATTGCATTGCACTGCATTCTATGAAACAAAACAAGGACACGTGTTCAATACAATCCCCTAACACTACAGGACTAGGAAGCTACGCCGACGGCCAAACGTTAGGGCCGTCGGCGTAGCCATCGTCCAGGCCAGCCCCGCCAAGCAGCCGTCGGCGTAAAATTGCCCTCGGCATATTCTATGTTACGCCGGCGGCTGCCCTCGGCGTAGCTATTTTTTATTTTATCTCATTAAACTTTGAAAAATCATAACTAAATCATTCTAATTCGGAAAAATACAAATAATATATCAAAATTTGCAGAAAAATAAGACCTATCTATCTACACTTAAATATTACACATTTATAAATAAAAATTAAGTAAAATATAAAACATTATATATAGTTTAAAACGGGCATAAAAAATTCAAAAACGATCAAAACAATGCGAAACCTTCGCGTGGTGTTATATTATGTGACATAGTTAGAAGGAAAAATATCAAACTTGGTATATTGATTATGTCTCAAAGAAACCTTCACAAAATGACCTATCTCATTCGAGGTTTCTTGACTTTCGGGTCAAATGACCAATGTTATGGCTAGAATCAAGGCATAGTTTGTGATAATGTGCCCATATTGCGCATACACATGCATCATGGGATGTCGAACAATGTTGCAGGAGGAAGTTTTCTTTTTCGTCGCACCAAAAAGCCATTTCCCATTTTCCGAGCATAAATAACGGTCAGTTTTGTGAAGCAACCACCAAATGGCTAATTCAAAATAATACCACCACATTTTACAAAAATACTATACCACCTTATACGGACAATGTACCAACAGGGGGATCCGAAACCTTTCCGTCCACCTTTGGTGAAAAAGACAAATTTCTGCCGAATCAGCAGGAAGTGGGTCAGATATGAACTACAGGTACATGATCCGATGCTCATGTTTTTTTATAAAAATCATTTTTAGGTTCAAAATATGCTATTGTATCAAAGATCTAATGAAAGTTTAGCGAGGCTCGGACCCGAGCTAAGAATCTTTATGTCCGCCGTTCGACAAAGTTTGACGATAGTTTAAAACGGGCATAAAAAATTCAAAAACGATCGAAACAATGCTAAAGCTTCGCGTGGTGTCATATTATGTGACATAGTTATAAGTAAAAATAGCAAACTTGATATATTGATTATGTCTCAAAAAAACCTTCACAAAATGAGCTATCTCATTCGAGGTTTCTTGGCTTTCGGGTCAAATGACCAATGTTATGGCTAGAATCAAGGCATAGTTTGTGATAATATGCTCATATTATGCATACACATGCATCATGAGATGGCGAACAATGTTGCAGGAGGAAGTTTTCCTTTTCGTCGCACCAAAAAGCCATTTTCTATTTTTCGAGCATAAAAAACGGACGGTTTTGTGAAGCAACCACCAAATGGCTAATTCAAAATACTACCACCACATTTTACAAAAATACTATACCACCTTATATGGACAATGTCCCAACAGGGGGATCCAAAACCTTTCCGTCCACCTTTGGTGAAAAAGACAAATTCCTGCCGAATCGGTAGGAAGTGGGTCAGATATGAACTACAGGTACATGGTCCGATGCTCATGTTTTTTTACAAAAATCATTTTTAGGTTCACAATATGCTATTGTATCAAAGATCTAATGAAAGTTTAGCGAGGCTCGGCCCCGAGCTAAGAATCTTTATGTCCGTCGTTCGACAAAGTTTGACGATAGTTTAAAACGGGCATAAAAAATTCAAAAACGATCGAAACAATGCGAAAGCTTCGCGTGGTGTCATATTATGTGACATAGTTATAAGGAAAAATAGCAAACTTGATATATTGATTATGTCTCAAAAAAACCTTCACAAAATGACCTATCTCATTCGAGGTTTCTTGGCTTTCGGGTCAAATGACCAATGTTATGGCTAGAATCAAGGCATAGTTTGTGATAATGTGCCCATATTATGCATACACATGCATCATGGGATGGCGAACAATGTTGCAGGAGGAAGTTTTCCTTTTCGTCACACCAAAAAGCCATTTTCTATTTTTCGAGCATAAAAAACGGACGGTTTTGTGAAGCAACCACCAAATGGCTAATTCAAAATACTACCACCACATTTTACAAAAATACTATACCACCTTATATGGACAATGTCCCAACAGGGGGATCCAAAACCTTTCCATCCACCTTTGGTGAAAAAGACAAATTCCTGCCGAATCGGTAGGAAGTGGGTCAGATATGAACTACAGGTACATGATCCGATGCTCATGTTTTTTTACAAAAATCATTTTTAGGTTCACAATATGCTATTTTATCAAAGATCTAATGAAAGTTTAGCGAGGCTTTGCCCCGAGCTAAGAATCTTTATGTCCGCCGTTCGATAAAGTTTGACGATAGTTTAAAACGGGCATAAAAAAAATAAAAAACGATCGAAATAATGCGAAACCTTCGCGTGGTGTCATATTATGTGACATATTTATAAGGAAAAATAGCAAACTTGATATATTGATTATGTCTCAAAAAACCCTTCACAAAATGACCTATCTCATTTGAGGTTTCTTGGCTTTCGGGTCAAATGACCAATTATATTGTTAGAATCAAGGCATAGTTTGTGATAATGTGCCCATATTATGCATACACATGCATCATGGGATGGCGAACAATGTTGCAGGAGGAAGTTTTCCTTTTCGTCGCACCAAAAAGCCATTTCTATTTTTCGAGCATAAAAAACGGACGGTTTTGCGAAGCAACCACCAAATGGCTAATTCAAAATAATACCATCACATTTTACAAAAATACTATACCACCTTATACGGACAATGTACCAACAGGGAGATCCGAAACCTTTCCGTCCACCTTTGGTGAAAAAGACAAATTTCTGCCGAATCAGTAGGAAGTGGGTCAGATATGAACTACAGGTACATGATCCGATGCTCATGTTTTTTTACAAAAATCATTTTAAGTTCACAATATGCTATTTTATCAAATATCCAATGCAAGTTTCCTTTTCATCGCACCAAAAAGGCATTTTTCATTATCCATGCGCAAAAAGGGGATTTTCTAAAGCAACCACCAAATAGCTAATTCAAAAATGGAGGATTTGTGATTAGTTGATATGGATATCATATTTGGATTCCTCTCATTTTTCTGATCAATTTAAACATATTATTTGTTGAGTTTCGATTTACAGATTTAAAGATATTAAATATTCTATATTAAATAAAAAATACAAAAAAATAAAATTATTATATTTTTATTTGAATTCAATAATATTTTTACTTATTCATTAATATTTACTTAAATAATTGTTTGCAATTTCAAAAAATACAAACATGTGACATAATGATATAAGAGTTAATGAGATTGATATCATAGTATTGACATCAATGTATGAATTACTTTGCGGAAACGGATTCTGAAGGAACGAGGAAGTTAAGCGTGCTGAAGCTGGAGTAGTATTAGGATGGGTGACCTGATGGGAAGTTTGACTAAGACTGGAATTTAATCAAATAGTAAGTATAATTAGTGTTAAAAATGTTCAAAGTAGGAGATTAAGAAGTGAAACAATTCAAAGAATAAAAAAATTGAGAAAAAAAATTAAAAAATTATTATTTTTCAAAAAAAAATTCAAAAAAAGTATTTTTGCAACCGGTCGACAGGCTATGCCGACGGCCGAAGCCGTCGGCGTAGCATACGCCGACGGCAGTTTGATACGCCGACGGCTTGACTGTGCTCCGCCGAGGGAGATCTTTGCCGAGGAGGCTACGCCGAGGGCTGCCCTCGGCGTACCATACGCCGAGGGCATTTTGGCCTACGCCGACGGCCTTTTGCCCTCGGCGTAGGGCGCGTGTCCCGTAGTGTCGCAACAAGTTTCGGCAAATCATGTCCAAGTTATTGTATTTCGGAAAGAGTGGCTAAGTTTACACCAGTAGCTAGTTTATATGTACGCCGCTGTTAGATTATAAAATTAAACATGCATCCCTACCAGTTGAGGTGCAGCATGAGCGCGTCGACTGGACATGAGCACACCCATTACAACTTCGTACTCCCAGCAACTCCAATTTTCATTTTAATGGTGTGGCTAATAACATGAGCTAGCTTGTTATAACAAAGTGGAAATTAACATGTCCGTACTCAAACCGATTATATTGCATTGCCCTGCATTCTATGAAACAAAACAAGGACACGTGTTCAATACAATCCCCTAAGCTCAAGAAGGCCGTGAGTTTTATTTTCTTATGTACACCCAAAATAATGATGATTCTAAGGACCTATGAACTGAACAAAAGGATCCAGGTGAAACCTAGTTCGTGTTGGATCCTTTCACAAAGCCAAGTTTCGTCAGATTGCTCCTTTCGACGAAAGCGTGCAGACTCCGGTGAGGCCAAGCACCTTCATTGTCGGTGCCGCCTGCTCCTTTATTTACCATTTTTCTGCAGGCACTGGAGTCCTGTGGACAGAGCATACATTTAGCACGCAAGATTTGATTCACGATGAAATGTTATGAACAATGTGATACGTATACACAAACCTGCAAAAGTTTTAGCATTTGCTCCTCGATGGTACCGCGCATAGCCAGAGTTTCAACATTTATGGGACGAGTTGCACCCATTACTAATAACTTGCTCCTCCATACTAATCAGAGAAAATAAGGGCCATCAGTCAATAATGGCTGGTCATACACACTAGTAGTGACAAAGTGATAGCTGATAAGTCTAAATTCGTATGTATCTAGACACGTTTTACACGTTTTAGTATCTAGATACATGCTAATCTAGACAAACCCAAGTCACTTATTTCAGGACGGAGGGAGTATATCCTCTTGAAGGGTTAACCAAAGTGCTAAATACCAGTAGGAACACAAAATATCGAGTTTATAGCATAAAACCATCACTTTTCTATCTAAATTTCGAAAAACCACCAGTTTACGTTTGAATCGCAAAAAACCACAACCCTACTGCTGGTTTTTTGTAATGTGCGCTAACCAGTCGATTGACACGAATTGACTCTGGATCTGACAGATGGGACTCACAGCTTGACGACATATAGCATAAAGCCACCACTCTTCTACTTCAATCTCAAAAAACCACCACCTTTCGCTGAAATCACAAAAAACACCAGTCTACAGCATTTTTTTTGCAATGTACACAAAACACTGATTCCACACGAATTGACGCTGGGTCTGACAAGATGACCCCGCCAACTTTGATGACGGATGACGTGGCACCACGCGGGACGGCACGCCGCCTGCCAGTTCGCACGCAGGTCCTCAAGTTTTGAAATCAAATTACGCAGGGGTCCCTCGCATTCACACATTTTAGTAAACCTACAGTTTATTTTAAGAAGTCCATAACTTTTGAATTCAAATTTAAAAGGAAAAACTTTTAATACAAAACGTGCTCAGAAATGTTTGAATAGTTTTAAAATTGGTTCACTATTTTAGATAATTAAAATAAGCAAGCAATTAAAATTGCTTTTATTAGTAATACAAACTTTAAAAATTCATAACTTTAATTGTATAACTCCAAATAATATAAATAATATGTCCAGATTTATTGTAAAACTAGAGGACCTGCATGAAAAAGGCTGACGACGCGCCGGCCGGCGGTGCCACGTCGCTGGTGGGGTCGCTTTGTCAGACCCGGCGTCAATTCGTGTGGAATCGGTGTTTAGTGCACATTGCAAAAAAATGTCGTAGAGTGGTGTTTTTTGCGATTTCAGCGAAAGGTGGTGGTTTTTTGTAATTGAAGCAGAAGAGTGGTGGTTTTATGCTATATGTCGATAACGTCTGTTAGCGGCCGTCCCAAGCTGGTGGGCCCTATCTGTCAGATCCGGCGTCAATTCGTGTCAATCGACTGGTTAGCGTACATTGCAAAAAATCAGCAGTAGGGTGGTGGTTTTTTGCGATTCAAACGTAAACCGGTGGTTTTTCGAAATTTAGGTAGAAAAGTGGTGGTTTTATGCTATAAACTCCAAAATATCACATGTTAGATAGATGAAAAGAAAAAAAACGACTGCATAGAATATGGTAGTCAATTTTTATTCACAACCCAGCAAAAAATGTGTACCCTTATTTTGATGATGGACCAGACGAAGGTATGTTAGTAGTAGAGCAGTTAGATTACCTCCTGTCCCATATTGGTTCCATCAGAAAAACATGGTTCACAAAACTCAAATCAAGGCCAAATGCAGCAGTTCCATCCATCAGTAAAGCCATGCATGTTGGATCCTCTTTATACTTCAACAATGCATTTCTCTGAAAATAATTGCAGCAATACCCAGATGAGTGATAAAATGTTCAGACATATGCCAATCCCTAATTAGCCAGCCAATTCTGCTAGACTGTAAAAGGAGGACGTGTAATATGTATAGCAGGAACAGGGAAGCACGTCGGGTACTAGAGACTTAGAGAGGTACACATCAGGCCGTCAGGGTAGTGGAAGAAAAGGGGAGATATTACATATGAAGGGATAGGGATGGAAGGAAGGAGTAATGTGATAACAATGATCGCAAGTAAGGTTCACCAAGCCAAAAAAAAATGGTGTATCTGAGTTTAAAAAAATGTTGCCTTTTGAGGGAAAGATAAGAACGCAGTAGTGCAAATATACAGCACTTAGATAGGTTATACATGTATGCAGAAGAAAGAACAGCACATACCTTACTGCCCAAAGGCAACTAATTCATACTCCCAAGTAAAAAATGAATACGGGCTTTAACATTTACCTGCTGCTCAATCACATGAATATGCTCCAGAAACTGAGGGAATATTATTACTTTGTCAGTTAATGTCTGTGGTGACCTGGTCTGCAGGTTATTACTGGCAAGACCAGCACCATTGGTTATGTTAGTAGAGTGCCCATGTATGTTCGCTTCTCGCAAACTTCTCAACTTCTCGACCAAATAAGCAACTTTGCTGCTAGTCGTAGACTGCCAATCTGGATCCCAGTCATCCTGCATAAAATGGAGAAATAAGTACACCGAGAAGTGCCTGAAAAAGTTGCATATAGCATCATATAGCTTCAAGTACACACCTGCTTATATGAAGGCTGCAACTCAATTAGATCCTTTGGAACTGGCCATTTTGGGTTTGGATTTTCTGGCCTTGCAAGACTTTCGGGAGACTGCATCTCATAATTGTTGCCGCACACTATGCATTTCTCACTATCCAAAGCAACACAATCATGGCACAGCAGATGCCGACAAGGTGTTATAACAGGTAAGCGGCACCAATCTCGACACCTGAAGGTAGCAATATGAATGTTTGAGCAAGTCAGATTTATCTGATTGATGGATAATGTGCTTTAGTTTTTATTGATAACTTTCATACCTTACACAATCCGTGCCATTGAGCAGAGCATATCTTATGGATTGATATTCCTCTGAAAGAGGATCAAGACCCCCCTGCATCAACTCATCCATAGTTTCTTGTATATCCTGACCAGCCTCTCCTACTTTAATATGCCCAGCAACACAACAAGACAAGCGGACATTCCTTATAGTGGTAGTAGGAAATTTCCACTGCTTGGGGTTCAGAAGTGATTCCACATGGGAAGGGTCATTCCAATCAGCCATCAGTATATTCCGGTGAATAGTAACAACCAGTTCATTGTAACTTTTTGCATGCCCCTCACTGAAGTCTAGGAAAGTTATATGCAAGGAGGGATGTTTTTTAAGATCTGCTTTTCTTGCACTAATCATGGTCTTCCGAAGCAGCTCCACAAGACGAAGGCGCCCCTCTTCCATTTGTGCCTCAAAGGGCTTATGAATTCGAGAGTCCCATGACTGGTAGTTTTCACCGTAAGCTTCTTCATGAAGAAACTTAAGCATGGGGTGAAGATGAGCAACCTGACTAGTTGGTGTGTTTGGTGTAGGCGTACCAGTTAAAATCCACCTGTTTGAAGCAACCAAAGAAACGGCCATCTGCAATTTATTTGTCAGGGCGAGACTCGAACCTAAAGTGTGTCCTTCATCTAATATTACTCTAAACCAATGGATCTGCTTTAAAATACTTCTCTTCTGTGGACCCCATTCTGTGCTTAATCTGCTAAATGTGGTTATGACAATGTCATAGTCCCAAGCAAGGATGTGAGCAGGAGGCCTCTTGTGATCTCCCCATGCATAAACATTCAGTGTATCTGAGGAAACATGGAGTTCTATCTGTGTTGTCCAGTGATCAATTAAATTAGCAGGCACAACTATCAAGGTGGCCCTGGACAAATAAAACCTCACTAAATCCAGCGGTTTTTCAAGAGCAATTTCAAGCACAGTCGAGTCGAAGGCCAAATCATCAAGCATAGATGGATAATACCACCGAGTTACACCTTTCTCGATCTTCCTCACAAGACCAAATGCTTGAAATATCTTGAACTATGGACGGGCACCCTTGCCTATGGTTGCACGTGCATCCAGAACTGGGCGTGTCAAACCAACTGATTCCATCTCAAGATGTTTTTTGAGAGGAAGTTTTGCCAACCACAATAAAGCCTTCTTGGTTTCAGAGTTGATCAAAGAAACACTATTTTTCAATATGTTCGCGAAAAATGATATATTCTGCTCATTTCCCGGCAATGCATCTTTCTTGTAAAATCCTGGCAAATAGGTTATATTTCTTGTAAAATCCCATGATTCCTCTGAAGCAGTGCATGTCTTTCGTGCAGCATCGGCATTCATACTGCAAAACCATGCTGTAGTAGAATCAAGAACAGTTCCATCTAATAGCCTCCGCCACTTTCTGCAACCATCACACTGAACCCACGTCTCACTTAACTCAGAGGTGGTGTCTCTCTTCCTTTTAGTGCCAGCTGAATCTTTGCTGTAAGCATCCATGAGGTTTTTCCTAACATTTTTCAAGTTTTTCGTGAACTTTAGTACTTGAGTAGCTGGCATTATATGTGGGTTGCATGATTCTGGTGGCTTCTCACTTGAAACAGGCATGCTAACCCTTGATAGATCAGGGTCTACTAACCTGCCTCTCTTTCTTGATGATCTTGTACTGGGAACAGAGTCACCACCACTATGCGCTAAGGGCTCTGTGTTCTGCTCTCGCCTCAACATCCATCCATGCAAGGCATAATAGAGGCAGCAAGAGTCCTCAGATGGTGGCAGCTAGCTGCCACTCTTATTAAATCCCTGGGTTTAAGCCGAATTAGCACCTTATGCAATAAATCATCAGGGAGATCCCAGATACCAATCTCCAGCACATTATCCAATACGACATCGGGTATTATTCTTGTTATCTGCATCCCCTTCTCCGCCCTAACACTAGGGAGAACTTTGAAGATTTCATGCAGGTCAAACGACTTGTCGTTACTCGATGTGGATGATATTTGATGAACCTCACAGCCAAGGACATGGCAATCGGTGCAGCTCCAAATATACCGGTCATCACGGTGTGCATTGTCACGAGAACTCCAGTCAAAGGCCACTAAAGCCTTCCTAGCATCCAAGTTGCAACTGCAAAAGAACATTGCCTTAGACTAAGAGTTGAGCAGCATCAACAGGAGGAATTGCTGAAATAAGTAAAACTAAGAGTTGAGCAGCATCAACAGGAGGAATTGCTGAAATAAGTAAAACTAAGAGTTACGGGCCTGCTTGAATAGTCGCTGGAGTGATCAACTCAATTGCATAAGATACAGCTAACTAAAATGCAGTAAACATGAGAAGTTGGGAAGCTATCGCCGCTAATTTCTGAAATAATCTGTGACAGAGCCATTAGATTGTATTATTAATTTCAGTCAGATCCACAGGAAATGCATGGTAATAATAGTCTACCAACACCTGAATGGCCTTTTGAAAGATGTGATTGACACATTACTGACTAGGATGTATAGCAGCAAATGCAGAGAAAAATTCTGGCAATTCAGATCACAGTTGCAATTGCCCAAGTTACACAAGGCAGCGGAGAGCTAATAGACACAGTTGTAAATTTGATCAGCACAAGGCAGAGAGCTAATAGCAACAAATTTCCCGCATCAGAAGCCTGTATGTATGTAACCACGACTCAAAATGAGAAAATCCTACCCGAAAACCCACCAAGCTCTACAAATTCATTGCCCCAGAAGTGACGCCCTGGATCCGGGGAAGGCGATGTAGAAATTCAATTCCACGGGGTACATAGCAACGCAGGCATCGGAAGAAAAAAATTGCAGGGGGAGGGCAGCAGACGCACCTGAGGTGCTTGAAGACGGCGGCCGCGGCAGAGGCGCGGGAACTGCCACCCGGACCAGGCGACGAGGGGCAGGTAGACGTCGACGAGCAGGACGGCCCTCGCCTCGACCACCTCGCCGTCTTCCCCCTTCCTGGTGACCACCCTGAGGACCCTGGCCTCGACCTCGACGCAGCGGTGCCCCGCGAGCGCCCTCAGCTGGCGCCACGACGCTGCTTCCCCCGCCGCCGGCGCTCGCCCTCCACTTGGAGGACCCCCGCGGGGTGGCGTGCGCGTCGTCGGGAGCTGCGCGGGGCTTATAGCTCCTATGCGACGTCTTTACATGGAATTGGAAGGAAAGCGACATCGTTGAAAAGAATAGCTCGCATGTGACGGTTGTGAGGCAGCTAATATCCCAAGGCCACACGGGCCTTAAAACGGTCGTAAGGACACATTTAAATTTGTTCTAATATTAGGGTTAAGCCAAACCGGTTGGTTGGGACAGCCAGTCAAACCAACCGCTTCCGACCGAGAGCGCGCGTAACACTGACTGTAGCTTCCCCGACGGCGGCGGCGGACCTCACCCATCGTTCTCGGCGTCGGCAGCGGCGGCACGGTAATTAATTTAGGCGGCGGCGCTTTCGTTCGACGATGAAGGTGGTGAGTGCCATTTGAAAGCTAATTCCTCTCCCATTCTTCTCAATTCGAGATCTGAGCGTGCCCATTGATGCTAGATTGTGGAGGCGAGGGTGTGCTGAACGGGGCGAGGGGGAACGATATGGAGCATGGAGAGGGGACTTCTAATCGGTATATCCCGTATCTCTGCACTTGATTTCTCTAAGGTTGAGCTCTCTGTTCGCTTCCGCTAGCTCACAGTGCCCGCCAAAAACAGGGGAGACGATGTTGCGCGCCAAACCTTCGAATTTCGCATCAATTTCTTTCCCTCTAGGGCTGTTTTAGTTGATGGAAGCACGCAGATCATTGAGAGAGACACGGTTGTTAAATGGGAGGTGGAATTAGAACATGTTGATCCCAAGAGCTAATAAACATGGGAGAGGAGGCAGTAAGGAAAATGGTGGAAAAAATTGGGGATAGTGTGGTTTGGGGGCCAGAGCAAGAAGTTTCTTTGTTACGATTTGATGATTGCAAATGTGACTATGTTAGGGTTGAGACAGGGGAACATATAGTTGATGAAATCGATGAGAGAAACGGTTGGACAAGCAAAACTGTTCTGTTTTTAGCAGAGCTCATTGATCTGAAACCTGATTCGAGGGTTGGATATGTGGCCTCGAAGCTGGCTGCTCAGATGGTCGAGGATGATTAGGCTGCACAAAGGCAAGTAATGCCTATACTTACTGAGTTGGAAGTGTTAACAGTGGAGGATGATGATGCTAATGCACAAGGGGAGGCTGCAGATGGTAATGCACAAAGGATTGTAACTGTTGATTGGAATTCAGTTGAGATACATGACCGCACTGATTTGGTCATTGCACCAATAGATGACATTGAAATGGCAAAGCTTTTTGGCATTCCTATAGATGACAGAGACAAGGAGAAGAAGAGGGATGAAGCTGCAAATGATGGTGACAACCATTTAAGAGATGAAGAGGCAGATATAGATCTAGAGTTGTTGGAAAATGCTGCAGTTCATGTAGATGATGCACATGATGATGAGCTAGTAACAGTTTATGACAAAGAGGACCCAGTTATTGAAGTTGGGAGATTGTTTCCAAGCATGGATGAATTCAGGATGTGTTTCAGGACATATGCAGTCAAACGTGAGTTTGCTACCAAGACTATGTGGACTGATAAAAAGAAGTTCTATGCAAAATGCATAGGTTATGATGGTGGTGCCAAGCCTTGCAAGTGGTATATATCTGCTAGACGCCAACCTGATGGAAGGACAATAAGAGTGAATCAAATTCCAAAACCTCATACTTGCATTATAAGTTCTCAAACAGTTAGAAAGATGACATCACAATTATGGGTTGCAGAAAAGATCAAGCCCATTTTAGCCACAACACCAAACAGCACTGCAAAGAGACTGAAAATAGACTTGGAAAAGCAGTACCCCATTAAGCTGAATTATACTACAGTGTGGAAGGCAAAGCAAAGGGCAATGAAAGAGCTATATGGTGATTGGGCAAATACCTTTCGAATGCTTTATAACTTCAAAGCAGAAGTAGATAAGAGGTCACCTGGCAGTGTTGTGGAGATAGATACTGAGGTAACAGCTGATGGGAAAGTCTTCTTCTCTAAATTCTTCATGGCTTTAAAGCCTTGCATCGATGGCTTCAAAGCAGGTTGCCGTCCATATTTGAGTATAGACTCATCTTTCTTGACTGGAAAGTGGAATGGTCAACTAGCAGCATGCAATGCTTTAGATGGACACAATTGAATGTTCCCTGTAGCTATTGGCATGTTTCAGTCTGAGACAGAGGCATCATGGACATGGTTCATGATGCAGTTGAAAAGATGCATAGGGCCAGTCTCTCCATTGGCAGTGCACACAGATGCATGTAAAGGTTTAGAAAATGCAGTGAAAATTGTTTTCCCTCATGCTGAGCAGAGGGAGTGCTTCGGCCATATGTGGATGAATTTGATCAAAAAATTCAGAGGAGATGATTTTGGACGCATGTGGCCAGCAGCAAGATCTTACACCAGGCAAACACATTCATATCACCTTGAGAAGATTAAGGCGGCATGCTCTGAGGAGGATAGGGTCAAGTTTTGTACATGGTTGGAAACCTACCATTCTCTTTTATGGTACAGGTCTGGTTTTAACACTGCCATCAAATGTGATCATATCAACAATAATTTGGCAGAAAGTTTCAACAACAAAGTGAAGGAGTTAAAAGACTTGCCTGTCCATGACATGGTTGACCAGATCAGGATCATGATCATGAGGTTGTGGGAATTGAGAAGAAGGCTTGGTGATGTTCTTCAAGAAGATAAGCTTCCTGATGTTGTGCAGCAGGTGGTCAACAGGAGCAGAAATCTTGCACATTTGCGTGTTGAGAAATCCTCATTATAGGGTGCTGAAGTCAGAGATACAAAGACTGGCAGGAGGAATGTTGTTGACACTCAATTGCATGAATGCACATGCCTTGAGTGGCAACACACTGGGAAGCCTTGTGAGCATGTCATACTTTTCTTGGCCTCCAAACACAAGCTAAATATGCACCCATATTTGCATGAGTATTATTCTGTAGCAAAATTCAAGGCTGCATATGGAACACCAATTCCAGCACTTACAGATCAGTCTCAGTGGCCTGAAGTGGACATTCAGTTCTCCTTGTGTCCTCCTTTGATGAAAAGAAAGGCTGGCAGGCCCAAGCAGAGTAGATTCAAGGCTTGGTTTGAGAAAGGTGGGAGCAGCAAAAAGGAAAAGAAAGATGAAAAGAAAGATGCCAAGCCAAAAAGGGCCCAAAAAGGTAACAAGAATAGATGCAAACTCTGTGAAGAACTTGGACACCGAGCTGGCTCTACCAAGTGCAGATACACTGCTGAAAAGCCAAAGTATGTTCATCCAAAATCTATCCCATTTCTTGTTGATGATTTTTCTCCCCCAGCTAACTTGCTTGTTTTCTAAAACCAAGTTAGATATTTTTCCTCAGAACTATGTCACATAACATGACACCATGCGAAGGTTTTGTATTTTTTTGATTTTTTTTGAATTAGTTATGCACATTTGAATGTCTGGTCAAACTTGAAGGGTTTTCATAAATATTCTTAGCTAGGGGCTGAGGCTCGCAAAACTAGCATTGGATCTCTGATGAAATAGCATGTTGTGAACCTAAAAATTATTTTTACAAAAAATCATCAGCATGGAATCATGTACCTGTAGTTCATATCTTACCCACTTCCAACCGATTCGTCAGGATTTGTCTTTTTCACCAGGGATGGAATAAAAGGTTTGAGATACTCAGGTTGGGAAATTGTACATTCTAGGTGGTCTAGTATTTTTTAAAAATAGGATGTTACCATTTTGAAACTTCAATTTGGTGGTTGCTTCACAAATCCCCCCCTCTTTCGGCACTCAGAAAATAGAAAATGATTTTTCTGTGCGTCGAAAAGGAAAACTTTGTGCTACAATATTGTTAGTCATCCCATTATAGACATGCATGCCAAATATGGGCACATTATCATAAACTATGCCTTGATTCTAGCAATATCATTGGTCATTTGACCCGAAAGCCAGAAAACCTCGGAGGAGATAGGTCATTTTGTGAAGGGTTTTTTGAAATATGATCAATAGACCAAGTTTGATATTTTTCCTCACAACTATGTGACATAACATGACACCATGCGAAGGTTTTGTATTTTTTTGATTTTTTTTGAATTAGTTATGCACATTTGAATGTTTGGTCAAACTTGTGAAACCCCGTTGACTGCATCCTAAACCCCGCTAACCCTAAGGCCGAATGAGGACCGTAGATCTAACCCTAACGCGACACTGTGGCCGTCCGATCGCGTCTTCTAGAAGGATTCCGCGGGTGGCTCTGGGCGATCCGTGGAAGGGCTTGTTCTGCAACCTGATTGGTTGGCGTCTCTTAGAAGGATTTCGTGGCTAGCTCTTGGCGATCCGTGGGATGGATGATTCTGGAATCTGATTGGCTTCATCGTTTTTACGTGCAACAGCGTGGCATGCGAGGGCGCTGGATGGGGCGGGCTGCACCATGCGGGCATGCAGCTGGCCCTAGCGTCGTGGACTTATTTGTGGACAGAGGGAGTATGCATGTCACTATGACCAGCAGAAAAAATATCAAAATCTAAAATATGTAATAAATATAACATACAGCGTTGGCACACTCGAGACCGTTGGACCGAGCGTGGCATGCGAGGGTGCTGGGCGGGGCGGGCTGCACCATGCATGCAGCATGCAGGGTCGGGGGCGGCGGTGCAGGGGTTACAGTACATCGCATCCTAGCTATTTTTTCTCTCTCTTTCGCATTGATCACGCCCGCTTCCCACACGCAACTCAGCGCACGCGTCTCGTCTCGGTGTCTGGGCAGGCTGCACCATGCATGCAACAGCTGCCCCTAGCGTCGCAGTCTAGCTATTTTGCGTGCAACAGCGCTGCCCCATTAAATAAGTGTACGTCGAACAACTTTCTTCAGTTAAATTTACTTCCATCTGGTTCATGCGCCATACAAAAAGTCAATATTACTCTCACCGATTTTTCTTGCGTGTGTAAAAACGAACGAGTACCTTGGTACTAGATTCCTGCATTTATTACCGAAGTAAATCAAGGCCAAATTATATTTTCCCTTTTATTTTTCACTGCCAATGAACAACTACCTTGGACGTTTTTTTCTCTCTTTCGCATTAATGCACATGCATGCATGCAGGGGCGGGGGCGTCGCATCCTAGCTATTTTTTTCTCTCTTTCGCATTGATCACGCCCGCTGCCCCGCTTCCCGTCTCTTTCGCATTGATCATGCATGCAGGGGCAACGCAGCGCACGCGTCTCGTCTCGGCGTCTGCGCCAACGCGACGCTGGATTCCCACGCCGCCCTTCACGCTCCGCCCTCAATAAATAGGCAAAACGCCTTTGCCTCCTCATCTCATCTTGCCCCTCATCTCTTCAACCTCGAGCCCGTCCCTTTGCCTCCTCCCAGCCGCCCCCCAAACACTCCGACCATGGCGACCTCCCCCTTCCGCCTCCCTTCCGACAGCGAACTAAGCGACGAGGACAACCACCCGGACCACAAGCAGTGGTGGGAGCGGGAGCTCACGCGCCGCCCCAAGCGTGGCAAGAAGGAGAAGAAGTCCCCGCCCTGCCCCTGGGGAGACCAGGGCCCCATCGTCCACAACCCCGTCCCCAACCTCCCCGGCGGCGGCGACCTCCCCTCCGAAGCCTACTGGGCTAAGGCGGCGAAGGAGGAGGCAAGGCAGGAGGCTCGCATCGCCAGGTGGGAGGAGAAGGAGGCCCAGCGCTCCTTGAAGAAAAGGCGCAGACGGCAGGAGAAGGAGCAACGGGAGGCCAATGGCCGGGCCTTCCGGGAGGAGCAACGGAAGCGGGACCAGCGGGAGAGGCTGGCGGCGTGGAATGCGGCCCGGAATGCGGCTGCACCGGCACCGCCTCCACCGCCGATGGAGTAGGGGGTTAGGGTTTAGGGGCTAGCCCAGGGTTTAGGCGGGGCGCCTATTCCGCCCCTTCTATATTATTGTACCTTTTTATTTTTATTGTAATGTTATCGATCCCCCTATCTAATATAAGTAATGTTATCTGTGTTTTATTGTAATATTATTGCGCCTATTCCATCCCTTGTTTCATTGTAATCTGTGTTTTATTGTATTGTCATTTGTCAAAACACCCAAAACAACAAGTGTATAAAACAAAAGACACAAAAACAAGTTCATATAATACTCGTGCAATATTTATATATTTACAAGTGTATAAAACAAAAGACACAAAAACAAGTTCATATAATACTCGTGCAATATTTATATATTTACAAGTGTATAAAACAAAAGACACAAAAACAAGTTCATATAATACTCGTGCAATATTTATATATTTACAAGTGTATAAAACAAAAGACACAAAAACAAGTTCATACAACACATGGTTCATTTTCAAATAAGACATTTACATATTTACATAAGTTAAAGGAGCGCCCAAGTTATGTTAGTTAAATGGATGTCCTTGGACTTCATTTATATATTTACTTTTGCAAAAAAAAAGATTGCAACCTGAGCACGAGTATCTGCAGATCCACACGTTCCTATTTAGATTGTAACGTGAGTACCATTTTTTTTTGCCCAATCAACATATAGTTACTATTGGGCCTGGATACGTCCATTTTGGCATGGCTAAGTTATATTTGGGCCTGGCCTTTTTCAATCCTCGTCAATTGTTTTTTTACTTTTCAACCCCTCCCCCTCCCCTGCACACGGGCGCCCCCTGCACACTGATAAAAGGAACACTGACGAAACTGACGAAACTGAAGAAACACTGATTTCGAAAACAGAGCAGCTCAAAATTAGCCCGAATTTGTGTTGCATTTTATTCAAGCCAAAGACATAGACCATTACATCCATTACAAAGCATCACTCGAACACTGACTGCGCTGTCTAATGACTAACGATGAGGAGATAAACTAATCCGAGAGAAATTACACAAAAATAAAAAAAACCGGCCATCAGATTGTCCTGCTTCTTCCATTCGATGATTTGCCTTAGCTGCTTGTTCATCTTCTTTAGCTCGGCCTTCACTTCCGCATCCACCGTAGTACCAGCGGAAATGGGGTTGCCACATCCCAATTGCTCCACCACGGACGGGTTTTCGAGCTCCCGGGATGCTACCTCCACCCCAATTCGCTCGATGTACTCATCAAGCCACTCAAAATGCCCACATTTTGGCAGTTCCTGAAATCGCAGAGATGAACCCTAAATCCCAAATTCGATGAAATGCATGAAATTTCGAAAGAAAAGCGAGAAATTGGCGCTCGGAACACTCAGATCTCACCTTTCCCGGCTCGGGCTTGCTCTCACACTTCACAAATTCCCGACCAATGTTGCCGTTCTTGTCGGTGGATGTGACAAGCCGCTTCAGGGGCGCGGTACGGGGGCAATCGGGGCACCTCCTCATCGGCACCGCACCATACCGAGGCCATGTGCGGTGGGAGGAAGCAGAGCTCGACATCCCTCGCCGGCGTTGCCGCACTTGCTCGCCGGAGAAGAAAACAGAAGGGGATGAGATGCTGGAACGGTGGCGGGAGTGCTCGGGTGCGGGGACGGATCGGGGCCAACGGCTCTCTTCAACCACAGGGTGGGTCCCACGATATGAGGTGGACATCAGGTGAGTTCCGCCGTGACGTGGAGAGGCTGTGGGTCCTACTGTGCTCAGCTGATTCGAACTCGTTGACGGTCTCGTGGGGTTAAGTGAAAGTGTCGCACGGGAGCTATTTGCCGCTTCAGAAGTGTCGCGTGCGAGCTATTCTTTTCAACGATGTCGTGTTCCTTCCAATTCCATGTAAAGACGTCGCATAGGAGCTATAAGCCCGAGCTGCGCGAGGGGCACAGCGGGTTGGTTCAAGTACTAGAACCGAGGTAGTACTAGGACAGTAGGACTAGTAGTATATCGATCTGATCGCGATTGGCGCCGGCACGTGCTTCTTTCAGGTGTGGCCAAATGGAGTCCGGTGACGATGACCGACCGTCAGTTTAGTTGGTTCCTTGGCAAATAGTGTATCTCTACTACGGAGTACTTCCTATGACCCTTTTTTTCCAGTTTCTTGACCAACTTCTCTCAGAAGCTACCCTCGACCAGCTTCTTTCAGAATCTCATCTTGAAAATTCGTTCAAACTTTTTAACTAGTAGTTTTAATGTTAATTTAAAAGTATAAACGATTTTGACAGATGAGATTCTGGGAGAAGCTGGTCGAGGGTAGCTTCTGGTAGAAGCTCGCCAAGAAGCTGAAAAAAGGGGGTCTATAAGTCTCGCACGGATAACTAGGTTGTTAATTTGAACAACAAAATATAAATATTATAGTATAAAAATTATACCATTAGAAACTTTAGAGGTTATATTTTTTAATGTTATAACTTTTGTGATATATAAATTATATTTTATTGGTCAAATTAACAACCTAGTTATGGGCGTAGGACCTATAATCCCGAATAGAGGAAGTACTATTAAACAAGCAAACATGATTTTTCCTACATACACCCCACTTATTGTACACAAATCAAACAACACCGCATGATTAAGCCCACTAATCTCAATCTAACAGCCAACATTAATCTAATCGCTTTGTGGTGTGGACTTAGCAATTTACATGGACCAACCGACTCCACCAGCAGAGGAAAAATAGGTACCCGAGTCCCACCTCTGCACCTTAAAGTTTCCCAAAATTATGTTTCCCAAAATCTCTGAAATTATTTTCTCATTGACTCTTGATCACATCTCCCGTGATGAGACTTTGCACGTCACGTACCTACAGCTTCTTCTTGTCCCATCAAAAGCATCCCCCCGCATCCAGGCGGCGGCCTCCTTCTATGCCACACAACTTCACCGGATCTCCGGCAGCACCACTGACAAGATCTCAACACTGACACTCATCTCACCGGAGACGGCATAGCCTTCCTCGTGATACCAATTCCCTATCCCCTGATCCCCTCATCCTCAACCCCGATGAGTTGCTCCTCTCGCCTACGACGATGATGATTCCCTGCCCACCTCACTCCTAGGACACCGTCTGCGCCACAACGGCCCAGCCCCCACCGACGCAGCTCTTCCCCACGCCATTTCGATCTGTAGTGTGAGTATGAGACAGGTTTTGTACAATTCATTGCACAGACTCCACCTGCTGTTCCAATCTGGATCTCCTCTTTCGGCCGTGGAATTTCCCGTCCCTTCTCCTATGTGTGTAAATCTAACAATCTGCTTTTTTTTCATTATTTGTTGTGTGATTGCTACGTGCTTGACGAAATTTCCAGACGAGGCATTCTTTTAGGGAGGAGATCATGCAAATGATTGTAGACAAACTTCATTTTCCGGTAGGATAAAAAGTACCTGTTGCCAGTCCAAACATGTGCTGCCTTAATTTTATATAAGTTCCATCTGCTAGAATTTCTCTGCAGCCTGTACTGACTTTTGTGTAAACTTTATGTAGATATGAACTCAAAACATGTTATTTCTAATGGATTACTGTAGTGGAAAGGGATAATTGATTTTTAGGGTGCAAAAATCATTTCTGTATTGAGTTATGCGTACAATGCACAAGCTTCTTCTCAATTCATGTTTCTTGTAGTTTATATGTACAACATTTTAGAATTTGCATGTATCGTACTTTTTTTAGGTTGTTGCTGAGATGGCTGATACTGGATTTGGCTTGTCAAAAGATGCATTTACCATTTTAATGAAACAGCTTGTGGTTTAATTCTCTGCATTCGATATAATATTTCCCCCAAAATGCATGTTTTTTAAGTACCAAGTCTCAACTTTTAGTAAAATTTAAATGCCTTAGTGGGTTCAAAGGCATGGGTGTGAGATCTTTTGACATGTCTAGATACTTTCGACCCAGCGACAATTAATATGGACAGAAGGGAGTAACATTTTGAGAAATAAAAGTGCATTCATGATTCTTTAAAAAAGAGTTATTAATCATTATAAAGTTCATTAATCATCCTACTGACATTGCTCAATATTATTGTGTTTCAACAGGGGCCGCACCTCCTAGCACAAACTTTTTGGTGATTTGTTGTGTAATGGTTCTAAGGGCACTGTTGATCCTGGGTTCCATTATGATCTTAAATTAGACCATATATGGCCGAAGCATATTTCCAGGCCTAGACATTTTGTTAAGAAATGGTAAAATGATGGTGGTGGATATTTCAGCTGGCTGTCTTCTTATTGAGTCAGGAAATATGTTAACTTTGCCATTTACACTAGATACATTTTCATTTGATCTACACTCAAGTGTTGAAGAAGGGATATGCTTATCCATACTGGTTGTAGCGGTCAGCTAAACCTAGAAAAAGAATACAGGCCCAGAAAAAATTACCCCTTTTTCGAGAACCTTTTAGAAGTTCTACCCATACATGTTCCGATCGCCAATTCATATTAGATATACTAAATCCAGCAGTGGTCTATTGAAATTGAGAGAATAAGCTAAATAATTTTGACTTTGCTTTTTTTTATTCTGAAATCGTCTTCAGCAATTAGTATCACCTTTCTGATATTGTCTTCAATACTTTCTTTAAACCTTTATGTTTGGATACCTTCACTTTTCTTGTTACTCCAATGAAATAATCAATTCGATTGACCAGAGTTATATTTGTCATGTTTATCTTGTTTAAAATCTTTCAACATGTCATGATTGATCTACTAGGGCTTGCATTCTGCACTACCTAAGAAAATAAAATACACCCAACCTCGACTATTATTGGCTTGTAGAGCTTTGTAGTCTGTATTTTACCTGTGGTACCATTTGATTTTGACTAACATTTTAAATTATTTTCTCTTCATATTCTACCAAATTTCTATGCATGAAGCAAATAAAGGATGTTGAATAAAAGTTTGCTCTTGGATTTAGTGGAAGAGAACCATTAGAGAAATAGTATTCACAACACGTATCTCTCTTCTTTGGTCGATCTACTCGATTACTACTACATTTCCTTAGAATAGCGATCTCACCAACTGGTTACATTGATTTGCACACATCCTTCATGTTTTTGTTTTTTGTTATTTGTTTTTGTATTGAGAGGTATAGACTGGTGGAAGGGGCATGGTATGGTGAGTACAAGAGATGGCGGGATCCAAGTGGGTAGGTGGCAGCAGACACATACACAATGCTGGGAGAAGTAGAGTGAGGAGGAGGCAAGAAGAGCACGAGCACTGTTGTCGACCATATGCAGGAGTAAGCCATGCGTGCCTTGGGAGTCTACTACTTTTGTATTTCACGACACTCTGACCATATGCAGTAGTAAGCCATGCATGCCTTGGGAGTCTACCACTTTTGTCTTTTACGACACTCTTCTACTCAATAGTCCCATGTCTATTTCATTAATTTAGTCATTTCAACTTCAACTTTGAGAGTATTGGATATGTACTGAACATAAATATTATTACTCTGTACTTATTTTATATGCGTTGTTGAGGTTATCGAAGTGCTTAACGATATCATTTTACTTTGCATGATTAATTTGGTTTGTTTGTGCTCTTATCTTTCAGTGGGTAGAAATGTAAAGCTTTGATATTATATGCCACCTCCTATTTACTTTAATGGAGATGGTAAATGGTGGAGCTTGTACTCAAATCAGTGCATGATTCTTTTCTTCCTGATCATCCTTGCAAGACCAATCATGCCGTACGTGACCAATTTGAATAAGAATTGATGATATATTTATTTTTATGAAGCCACTGGTAGTAACTGTGTTAGTAAAAATGTTTAATGACTTGTACCTTTCTATGGTATTTTGTAGACGCAGATTCGTCTTACTGAATCATTGAAAGATAAAGCAAACACTCAGTTGCAATTGAGAACATATACTTACTTTGTTTCTTCATTATAGTTTAGGAGTTTATTAATCAATGAGTCTCACCTTCTTGGGTCTATCCAGTTTTGTCAAGTGCTTATTAGTTATCTCACTTTGTTTTTGTTGTGGACATGTGCATTTGGACGATCAATGGCATTAAATGGAACTTGAAGTGAATCCTCATGTATGTTTCTGATCATGTATTCAGGCTAACTTTTCTGCATACTTGTAGGCAATATGTATGTACCGCACCTTTATGTTTGATCCTTTATTATTTGTTCCTGTTATTAACTACTCATTTGTGTTAATTGTAACTTCGAATGTGGTGGTTAAAAATTTAGCACCAAATGGAGGCTGAGCCAGGAGGCGTGGCCCAACTTCTGTGAGGACCATAGACCAACCTTCACCAATAAACAACCAAATTAAGTGACAAATGAATCAAAGCTTAGATACTGTTTGACAGTGTTCCAACGGAGATGCAGCTCACTGATCCGATGATTTGATTCGTAAGTTTGGTCGGACGGTGCATCTCACAAGAGCGTTTGGCGGCCACGGTTGGTAATTGGTATCCGCTTCTGTAAAGCGTGTGTGGCTACTGTTTGTGCAGTTGGATCACACGCGATGAAAGATTGCACACATGACTTGAGAGCCCAAACGCAAATAAAAACTACTCCCTTCGTCCATGAATAGATGTCTTGGGTTTTTCAAATTTTGGATAAATCTATATACTAAATTCGTATCTAGATTCATTTAAATTTTGACAAATTTGAGATATCTATTTTAGTACGGAGGGAGTAGTATACTAGTACAGTTATAATTTGAAGCTGCACGTTGATACGTGTTGTATGCACATTCTTTTTCTGAACCTTAGCCGGAGATGAGCAAATCCGTGGATGGACACTGTCGACCGCGTTGGCAAAACGCCTCTGGCTCTGTCTGGACACTGTTGACCGCACGGCGGATTTGTACTATGACCACTGCTCGTCCCGGCACACGGCGACTGTCGGTAGGCAGCTTCGTCCTGCCGTGGATGCCAATCTTCCGTGCCAGCCTACCGGCCCACCGGGAAGTTTTCCTAAAATATAGAGCCGGATATTATTCGCGAAGAGTAGCCATTTATCTTTTTAAAACCTAATCTGTGATTCCTCCTTAATCTTGAAAGCATCAAAACGAAAGAAATGTTTCAATTAATATGTTCACAAAAAAACATTCGTTTTCTGAACCATGGCCGGAGATGAGCAACCCGGCGAGCAAATAAACCCCGTGGTATTCTGCTCGACACTCGACTGACCACTGCTCATCTTGGCACTGTCGGTCAACAGCTTCGTCCTGCCGTGGATGCCAAGCTGCCGTGCCAGCCTACCGGGAAGTTTCCCCACAACACACCATCACCAAACATATATTCCCCCGAACCTGACGAATGGTCTCAGAGCCACAAATCAACCGGTCAGACTGGCAGCCAGACATGGAAGGGGCAGCACCCAAGACGCCTGAGCAGCCAGCGGTGAAGCTCATCGGCTGGCTTAGCCCGTACGTGCACCGCGCCGAGGTGGCTCTGCGGCTCAAGGGCGTCCCCTACGAGCTCATCCACGACGACATGGGCAACAAGAGCGACCTCCTGCTCGCCCACAACCCCGTCCACAGGAAGGTTCCCGTGCTCCTGCACGGCGACCGCTCCATCCCGGAATCCTTCATCATCCTCGAGTACGTCAACGAGGCCTTCGCCGGACCGCCGCTCCTCCCCGCCGATCCCCTCGCACGCGCCAACGCGCGCTTCTGGGCCCGCTTCGTCGACGACAAGGTGAGCAGATTTATTGTTCGGTGTGCAGGCGGATAGTGCAGATTTAATCATTCAGGGATGGCGATATTCAGTACACGAGTCTTTGCTCTGCATTTGCGCAGTTGTGGAAGGCCTTGTGGGTGGCGCTGTGGGCGGAGGCCGGCGAGGCGCGGGCGCGGGAGGCGAGGGAGAGCCTGGCGCTGCTGGAGGCGCAGCTGCCGGAGGGAAGCAGGTTCTTCGGGGGCGACGCCATCGGGCTCCTCGACATCGCCGCCAGCGGGGTGGCGCTGTGGCTGCCAGTGTTCCAGGAGATGGCCGGGGTGACCCTGCTCGCCGAGGAGGAGCACCCGGCGCTGTGCCGGTGGGCGAGTGAGTACGCGACGCACGACACCGTGCGGCAGTGCACGCCGGAGAGGGGCCGCATGCTGGCCTTCTTGACGCCGAAGAGGGGCATGTTCGTGTCCACGGCCAAGGCCATGGCAGCACAGATGTAATGCGCTGCTCACAAACATTCGGAATAAAATGCAGTGGTAATCACGGAGCCTATTGTACGTATGAATTTTGGCCTGAATAATCGATGGTTAATCAACTGCAGACACTGACTCCCAGGAGTTCAAACCCGATCATGAAATACATGACCGACTGGGGCAGCGCGAACAGGTAGAAATAACCGTGTCCGTACATGCAGTCGTAGCATCCCGACATCAGGAGAAACGCGCCCATCAGCAGCTCTAGGCCATGGAACCTGTCAAGAACATGTTTAAAAAGTATATATGTTTCAGGCTCATAAATATCTCATATCTTTAAAATCTTCTCCCGAGTGTGGAATTAGTGAGTCAATTTAGGCTAATCATAGGTTATGGAGCTACTCTAGTTTGGACCCAGCATGAGCCACTAATTGCACTAGAGAGACGAAACGACGATTTTAAATTCCAGAGAAATAGTTTGAAAACTTGTGTTTTGCTCAAAATTTAATTTAAAATACAGTCATAATGTTTCATAGACATTCTTTGTGTAAGATTCAAGAGGAACAATAATTACCTTTGTTTGAGGTAATCACCCGGTGTAATGGATTTCACTTTTTGGCCAACATTTCCTGACTTGTGCGTGACGATCCATTCGTTGGCCCTGCCAGCCTCAAAAAGCCCAATGAGGATGGCCTTGAACCGGTGCAATGCCATGGCGTTCTCGAAAGTGATCCATGGTATGAGGAGGATTAGAGAGCGTCGTGGAATCCCGACCGAGTTGAGGAGCGTTGTGGCTGTAGGGATGTAGATCAGCTGCCACGTCGGGATTTGGACCTGTGGAAACAAGAGCTTGGCGGGGAGCAGCATGGCGAAGAAGAAGAAGGTGAAGAAGGTCGATATGATCCTCCGTGCAATGAAGAAGTCGTATACGATATAAAACTTCTTCCAGATCGAGACTTCCTGTTTTGAAATTTGAAGTGAACAGGGATTAGTACATCAAGAAATGCAAAAAGATAGATCTTGGGCCACACAAAGTGCTTTTTAAGTAAAAATAATATTTAAACATCTCAAAATATCCAGACAAACATAACTTGTACATGTAGATATTAGTTGTGCATATATAATTTATTTACCACATGAAAGTTTCATAGGGACCTAGAGCTACATTAGATAAACATTCATAGTACAACTTACACAAGGACCCTAGAAGAAAAGAAAAATACAATCAAATCCATTTTTTTTGAACAAAAGGAACCACACACTCCAGGTTGAAACACATTTGTGTCTAGCTCCATGAATTCAGCGATAGTCGAGGACCATCTCCATAATCGCCAGGGAGAAACCACTCTGGGATTGAGGGGCCGCCCCAACTTCACATCTAGCGGGAGAGCACATAGTTGTTGATGCCTTTCCAAAACCTCATCACTTCATCCCAAAACACCACGAAGCAGATGCGATTTTAACACACAAGACCTCTAGTAGGTCGCCCTTCGACTAGAAGAGTGTTTGAGGATGCATAAACCGACAACAAGCAGTCAACACTGTATCTCTGCTTAGCACATCACTAAGGATGAATACTACACAAAACAAGATCCAACATCGTGGAATTACATCTGGAGAACATTCGGGCTTATTTGGGGAGATGTCGCTAACTCCACCTCTGGCGTTCTTTCTCCCAAATATGGAAGCCGATAAGTAAGGAGGGGCACCAGGCGCCAGAGAACATGTTAAAGACAATTCTAAACCGGACACCATTGAGACAGACAAAACCCTAAATGTAGACCTACCATTACAAGCTACAACTATGACCTGGCTGGCTACCTCCCGACCCCGAGCAGGGCGACTGCCGGAGGGAAAGGGGAAATGAGCTGAGGAACACTAGTGAGTCACTCTCAAATAAACAGGAGCATAGAGAAAGTCAAGGAGGAATGAACGGTTCGTTTTTTACAAATATTCTTTTTTGGGGCTACACAAAAAGAAGATATGTACATTCGCGATTATAAGTTTCTACATTTATCCAATTTAAGATTCCGAATACACATGTTTTAAATATAGTTTTACAGACATGTAGAACAGTTCTACATGTATACGTGGGAAGAAAATCAGTTTTAATTTCCAATCCTCTAGCTACGAATTCACATTTATGAAGTAATGACACGGAAGCCCGAGAGCCAAAATGCCTCCCTCTTCTGTTATTTAGGTTACAAAACACGTTTTTTTTTAATAAATAGCAAGTCTGAGTAAAGAAATGTGACCTTGGCTGCAAGGATTTCCCAGAACATTTTCCTGAAAAAGAGCGCGGGCCCACAGGACCAGCGATGCTGTTGGGACCGGTAGGCCTTGAGAGAGCTCGGCAACTCGCTCTTGACCTGAAACAGTTAGAACCCTTGATCACTGAACTCCCAATAATGCTAATAATGATCACGGCTACCTTAATTGCGCCGACGTAAACAAATTTCCATCCGAGGAGCGCTGCTCTGAGCGCCAGGTCCATGTCCTCCGCCGTCGTCCGGTCATCCCAGCCACCGGATTCGTCGATCGCCTGCCTTCTCCATACTCCGGCACTGCCTGATTAGATGCACACATCAGTACTATCAAAATCATTCTGAGACCAAGAACAATCTTCTGAATTTCAGATTCTAACGTACGTACATGGGGAGATAGACAATACCGTTGTAGCCAAAGAAGCTGCAGAGTGAGGATCCAGCTTGCTGCTCCACCTTGAAATGATAGTCCATCGACATCTCCTGCATCCTCGTCAGCAAACACTCGTCCGCGTTCACTACAATTTACAGCCCATCTCTAGTTTCTGCATTAACTGAACGCCATTAACTGCAGAGCGAGGCACGTACCGAACTCCCATCGCGTCTGCACGAGCGCGAGGGCGGGGTCGCGGAGGAGGAGCGGCACGGTGTCGGCGAGGAACCCCGGCGCAGGCTGGAAGTCGGCGTCGAAGATGGCGACGAACTCGCAGCGGCGGGCGTAGCCGTGCCGCATCCCTTCGGTGAGGTTGCCCGCCTTGTGGCCCGCCCTGTCGTGCCGGGCCTCGTACCTCACGTCCACCCCGATCCTGGCCCACCTCGAGCACTCCGCCTTCACCAGCTCCTGCACGTATGCATGGCCAACATTCTTGAACCTTTTTTTCTGGCAAAACATCTTTGATCTTGAAATGGCAATTTGATGAGCGGTACCTTGATGGCGGCGTCAGTAGAGTCGTCTAGGACCTGCACAATTAATCGGTCTGCCGGCCATGTGAGCCTGCAGGCTGCCCCTATTGATAGCTGGTACACCTGTTTTTCCCACCATCGTCATTCGATTTGTCAGTCGCCATGAATCCATGCATGCTAGATTATCTGTTGCTAACCACCTACCCACGTCTTCAACCTTTAGCTAGCTCGAGCACTCTGAACCCACGCTTGAGATCGATTGTATCGAACTCAGTTGAACACAGCATTGCCAATCAAAATGTAATCTCGAAAAAAGATTGAGTACCTCTCTCTCGTTGTACATGGGGATCTGGACGAGCACCATGGGGAACGCCGCGGAGCCGCCGCCAGCCTCCTCGTCCCGCAAGATGGCCGGGTCGACACTCCCGCGCATGTTCCTCCCCGTCCCCGGCCGGATCCGGCAGAGCACATTCGCTGCAGCGCTGATAGTGCCCAGGAAGACCTTCTCCGCGAGCACCATGACCGACATTGCCATGCACAGCGTCACGGCGCCTCTGAGCAGCGGCACGGCGAGGAAGCTCCATGCCAAGAGCAGCTGCTCCAGAACGGCGGCCACAACGGGAGAGAATGAGCCGGCCAGCCGGTCCACCGCGAGCGCGAACGCGTCGCCGCCGGTGGCGACCAGCGCCGCCGCCGCCGTATGGTGATGGCCGCCACCTGCATTAGCTCTGTCATGGATTGGATGATCGCGGGGGGGGGGGGGGGGGGGGGGGGGGGGGGAGAATGGAATGGACGGGAGGATGGATGATACCTTGTTGCATGGCTGCGGTACGTCTTGGGACGGAGATGCTGCTCGCTGTAGCTGGACTGTAGCACCGCCACTTCGCCGTCGAGGTACAGTCTGTTGAAGCTGCTTCGTCAAGTTTGACTCGGTCCAATGCGCCACTTGTTGGGCGGAGCGGCCCACCAGCCCATTAAACACTACCAACCCAAACCTCTATCGGTCGCATATTCGCATGTCTCCCACGACAACGTTGTTTATAGCGGAAAACGACACCCGAGCAAGATCAGATAAAATCCTCATTTTTACTGGCGAACATTATGTTTTGGCGAACAGTATCGATAACAAGATGTGTGTAATACATTTTATGATTAAACCTATGAATATTTTTTTTAATCATGAGAACATTTCATTAAACTCATGAATATATTTTTGGACTCTGAGCAAAGTTTATAAAAACAAGTGAACATTTTTTCACACCGTGAACATTTTTTAGTACTATAAATGAGAAATTATTAAAATATATTTTAACAAGAATAAAAAAGGAAAAAACATAGAAAACAAAATCCACTTAACGAGCATCCAATTGTATGAGCTATTCCGCACATTTATCTTTCCTACTTAAAGCACGTGAAGCTAAAATTCCATGTTTTAGCACAAAATTCTTCTTTGGCTCCTCGATTCGCTTGCGTTTCTTTCTGTCTCATTTTTATAAATTTAATAGAAGACAAATGCTTTTTATTCAATCTTATGCTGGCACATTGACTTTGTGAGTCATAACCATCTCCTTCCTCGTCGTGAGGTGTAGGGGCTGATCATCCCTCTTGGCAATGGACACAATTATGTCCCCACTCGGCGCCAAGGCAGCAAGCAGGCAGTCGCTATCCCGCAAGCACTGCCTGACAGTCTCGTCCGCTGTGAACCTTCTCGCCCATCGACACATCATCGGGTGCTCTTCCTTTGTCACCAACGGCACCCCGACGATCTCCTCGAGCACCTCCGAATCTTGAACCCAATTTTGGTGTGCCTCTATTTGGTTGAGAATCCATTTTCATATATCTTATTTCTTAGTCATCCTAAAATCAAGAAGTTATGTTTTAAATAACAATTTCAACTAAAAGACTTAAAAAGTGAGACAATATTGGTGACATCGTGCTTATGCCCCTATTAGGCTATTATACCCATGCGTATATACCTTTCTTCCAGATACAGATAATCACCTGCTGGAAATTACATATCACTATTTATACAAGACCAAAATAAGTAGTAATACTCCTACTATTTTTGTGTGGCCATTGTCTTGGCAATGGACACGAATACGTCCCTACTCGGCGCCAAGGCAACAAGCAGGCGGTCTCTGTCCGGCAGGCACTGCCTAACGATCTTGTTCGCCGTGTACTCTCTTGCCCACCGGAACAAGGCAGGGTGCTCCTCCTCTGTCAGTAGTGGCACCCCGGCGATCTCCTAGAACACCTCCACACTAGTAGAAAACAGGCCTTTCGTCCAGGCCATTAGTCCCGGCTGTGGCTGGGGCCAGGATTAATGGCCCTGGCCGGATGGCCCGAGCCACCCAGAACCATATTTCCCGACCCGTTAGACCCCATTAGTCTCGGTCTGAGGCTCAAACCGGGATTAAAAGGCCCTGGCCCTGCCGCTCGCTGGGGACACCCCCTTTAGTCCCGGTTTGTATCTCCAACCGGGACTAGTGTTCTGGCCCTATATATACGCACAGCCCTCTCCCCCTCTCAACTGTTTTTTTCCTGGTGGGAGAGAGTGTTGTTGTGCTATTTTTTTCTTGTTCATACATATGCACTAGAGGTGTTCGGTGAAATGTTCATTAGAGCGATGCAAGTTTAGGTCACACAAGACATACATGATATGAACGGCCCGAGCCACACTTAAGTTTTCTCATCTTTGTTTCCAAGTCTAATAAAAGGTTAGCAACTATTTTCTCGTTAAGACCGTCGTGCGGTACTAATTTTAGCATAGTGATTGCGTTTGACATATATTTGTATGATACAGATGAGCCATCCATGGATGTACGGTGACCGACGCTCTGCCACTTTCAAAGAAGGCGTGCGTTATTTTCGAGTTATGGCCGAGGAGAACAAGCGACAGGATGGTTTTATGTGTTGTCCATGTGTTGACTATAGGAATGATAAGGCTCACACTTCTGCAAGAGTCATTCAGAGCCACCTGCTTCGGTCTGGTTTTATGTCTGGCTATAATGTTTGGACCAAACACGAAGAAAGGGGGCTTGTGATGGAAGACGACAATGAAGAAGAGAACGATGATGACAACTACCGATCTATGTTCCCTGAATACGCTGATACCGCAATGGAAGACAATGAAGAAGGAGGTGAAGAACGGGAACCAGACCGGCCCACTGATGATCTTGGTCGGGTCATTTCTGATGCAAAACGAGACTGCGACATAGAAAAGGAGAGGTTGCAGTTTGAGCAGATGTTACAGGACCACAACAAATTGTTTTACCTAACTTGTGATGATGGCCAGAAGAAGCTAGGTAGCACACTGGAATTGCTGAAGTGAAAGGCAGAGACCGGTGTGACTGACTCGGGATTTGAAAAGTTGCTGGTACTCATGAAGAGGTTGCTTCCAAGAAATAACGAATTGCCCGCCAGTACATACGAAGTAAAGAAGCTCGTCTGCCCTCTAGGATTAGATGTGCAGAAGATACATGCGTGCCCTAATGACTGCATCCTCTACCGCGGTGAGAAGTACGAGAATTTGGATAAATGCCCGGTATGCACTGCATTGCGGTATAAGATCAGAAAAGATGACCCTGGTGATGTTGATGGCGAGCCACCCAGGAAGAGGGTTCCTGCCAAGGTGATGTGGTATGCTCCTATAATACCACGATTGAAACGCTTGTTTAGAAACAAAGAGCATGCCAAGTTGTTACGATGGCACATGAAAGAACGTAAGAAAGACGGGATGTTGAGGTACCCCGCTGATGGTCGACAGTGGAGAAAAATCAAGAGAGACTTCCCGGACTTTGCTGGTGAAGCAATAAACTTATGGTTTGGTCTAAGTACAGATGGCATGAATCCTTTTGGGGAGCAGAGCTGCAGTCACAGCACCTGGCCCATCACTCTATGTATCTACAACCTTCCTCCTTGGTTGTGCATGAAGCGGAAGTTCATTATGATGCCAGTGCTCATCCAAGGCCCGAACCAACCCGACAACGACATTGATGTGTACCTAAGGCCATTAGTTGATGAACTTTTACAGTTGTGGGCCGAACTAGGTTTATGTGTGTGGGATGAGTACAAACAGGAGCCATTCGACCTACGAGCGTTGCTGTTCGTAACCATCAATGATTGGCCTGCTCTTAGTAACATCTCAGGATAGACGAACAAGGGATATAATGCATGCACACACTGTTTAGATGAGACTGAAAGTATATATCTGGATAAATCTAGGAAGAATGTGTACCGGTACAATCGTCGTTTTCTTCCGCCCAGACATCCCTTAAGGAAAAAAGGCAAGCATTTCGATGGCGAGGCAGATCACGGAAGAAGCCTGCCCCCCGTACTGGTGCTGATGTATTTGGTATGGTCAAGGATTTAAATGTAATATTTGGAAAGGGTCCCGGAGGACAACCTGTTCCGAAAGATGCCGACGGATGCGCACCCATGTGGAAGAAGAAATCTATATTTTGGGAGCTACCCTATTGGGAAGTCCATGAGGTCCGATCTGCAATTGACGTGATGCACCTGACGAAGAATCTTTGCGTGAATATTCTAGGCTTCTTGGTCTTGTATGGGAAGTCAAAAGATACACCGGAAGTACGGGAGGACCATCAACGTCATAAAGGACGAGACGACAAGCATCCAGGGCAGTTTCAAGGGCCTGCTAGCTACACTCTTACCAAGGAAGAGAAGGAAATATTTTTTAGAGTCCTTTTCAGTATCAAGGCCCCGTCTGGCTTCTCGTCTAACATAAAGGGAATAGTAAATATGAAAGAGAAAAAATCCAAAACCTAAAGTCCCATGACTGCCACGTGCTTATGACGCAATTGCTTCCGGTTGCATTGAGAGGGATTCTACCGGAAAATGTTCGGCTGGCCATTGTGAAGGTATGTGCATTCCTCAATGCAATTTCTCAGAAGGTTATCAATCCAGAAAGTCTATCAGGGTTACAGATTGATATGGTACAATGTTTGGTCAGCTTCGAGTTGTTGTACCCTCCATCTTTCTTCAATATTATGACACACATCCTAGTTCACCTAGTCGAAGAGATTAGAATTCTCGGTCCTGTGTTTCTACACAATATGTTCCCCTTCGAAAGGTTCATGGGAGTCTTAAAGAAATATGTTCATAACCGTGCTAGGCCAGAAGGAAGCATCTCCAAGGGATATGGAATAGAGTAGGTCATTGAGTTTTGTGTTGACTTTCTTCCTGACCTTAAGCCGATTGGTGTTCCTGAATCTCGGTATGAGGGGAGGCTGACCGGAAAAGGCACACTAGGAAGGAAAATAATGGTATGTATGGACAAAGATTCTTTCAATAAAGCACACTACACAGTTCTACACAATTCCATCTTGGTAGCTCCGTATATCGAGAAACACAAGATTATTGTATGCTCGGAAAACCCGGGATGTCTGACTCCTCGATTAAAGTGGAACACGAGGACACTTTCGGAAGTTGGTTGCAGAAGCATCTCATGAATAACAACACTGTTGAAGATCAGCTGTACTTGTTGGCAC
The DNA here is from genome assembly GCA_916181665.1 of Avena sativa. NCBI lineage: Eukaryota > Viridiplantae > Streptophyta > Magnoliopsida > Poales > Poaceae > Avena > Avena sativa. The sequence continues at coordinate 440,942,564 of OV702282.1, read as the reverse complement.
GGTTACCATCTTCGACTATATGTACTTTCCAAGGGGATCCTCAGCCCAACCATGGCATATACCGGGGGCACCAGCCACTCCGGCCTAAAGCTTATTCAGAAAATGGATTTGGATTAATTATTCAAATTCAAGAACTTTTCATGTTGAAAGTTTAGTGAGATTCAAAAATATGCAAAAAATAATAGCTAATGCATTTTTAAATTGATAATGGCAAAATGGTTAATAATTTGACTATTTAAAATAATTATTTGATAAAACATAAAATGGATTTGGATTAATTATTCAAATTCAAGAACTTTTCATGTTGAATATTTTTTCAAATTCACAAGTATGTAAAAAATAATAGTTAATGCATTTTTAAATTGATAATGGCAAAATGGTTAATAATTTGACTATCTAAAATAATTATTTGATAAAACAGAAAATGGATTTGGATTAATTATTCAAATTCAAGAACTTTTCATGTTGAAAGTTTTGTCAAAGTCACAAGTATGCAAAAAAGTATAATTTAAATGTTTTAAATGATTTTTTTGATTTTTTTTTGAAAAAAAGCACGCGCGTTGGGGTTTTTGGCCCAGCGCGCGCTAATTTGGGCCTTTAGTCCCGGCCCAGTTACTAGCCGGGACTAAAGGTCTGGCCCCAGCGCGCGAAAATGAAACGCCCCCCTCTAGTCCCGGTGCGTGGCACTAGGCGGGACTAGAGACCCCCCTTTAGTCCCGGCTGGTGCCACGCACCGGGACTAGAGGGGGGGGGGGTATAAATGGGGGCTTCTCCCCCGGTATGTTCCACGTACCGGGAGAAGTTGGAGGCTAGACGAACAGAGCTCGCCGCCAGGCTGCCGGATTTTCGATTGATGCCGCCACCGCGCCTCCGCCCGCTCCGTGCCTCCACCCTCCACGCCGGCCGCCCGCGCCGGCCGTGCCACCGCCGCGCGCGCCTCTCTCTCGCCCCCGTGCAGGCAACGCCCCGTGGGCACCCCACCTCCACCGCGCCACCGGCGCCGCCAACTCCCCCCACCGGCCACCGCCGTCGGCCCCCTCTCGGCCTCCTCATCAATTAATATAGGTAATTAGTTTTTTATATTATAGGATTATGCATGATTAATTAGTACTTAATGTATAGGGTTAGGGATTAGTATTAGTACTTAGGATTAGGATTAGGATTTTTACTTAGGATTAGGATTAGTACTTAGGATTTTTTGTTTAGTATTATAGTTTAGGATTTTTAGCTTAATGTATAGTTTAGGATTATATTTTAGGATTTGTTTATGTTAATTTTGTTTATAGGATTTGTTAGTGCTTAATTAGGATTTGTTTAGGTTAATTTTGTTTATAGGATTATTATTTTGTTTAGGATTTGTTAGTGCTTAATTATGATTTATTTAGGTTAATTTTGTGTTAGTGTTTAATAATAGGGTGATTATTATTAGGATTTGTATGTAGAATTTTTTGGATTTTTAGGATCTTCGATCTTTAGTGTATATAGGATTTTTTTAGTCAAGTGTAAGTTTATCGGTGAAGGGCATGGGCATGGCTAGGTGTCGAGGCCTAGGGTTAGGGTTAGGTTAATTATTGTAAGACCCTCTTTGTAACGGTTAGGGTGTTGGTGCTCAGTGGTGACCAGATTTAGGGTTAGGGTGGTGGTTCTCGTGGGAAGCCGCTTAGTCGCTCGCCTCTCCCGCGACGACCATCACCGGCCACCGCCACCGCACCTCCAGGTTTAGGGTTTAGGGTGGTTACCGGAGTTAGGGTTAGGGTGGTGGTTCTTGCGGGAAGCCACTTAGTCGCCCGCCTTTCCCGCGGCCACCATCGATCACCGCCCACCACACCTTCGGGTTTAGGGGTTTAGGTTTTATTTTGTTAAGTTCGAATAAATATTGTGTGCATTTTGCAGGAACTATGGATCCACCTAGTCCACAGAGACCTAGATTCGGAACACTTGCTCGAGGATATGATTCACGATGCCGATGAGGGATCTCCCTCGAGGTATCTGAACTCATCCGGTGAGGGAGAGGATACAAACAAACAGGAGGAAGAAGCCCATGGACGCGTAACGCAGACCGACGAGGTATATATATATGATGTCCGATGATCGTCACTAAATGTACCTAGTTGTATATATATAATGTTGACGAATGTTTCTTCTCTTAGGCCTCTACATCGAGCAAGAAACCAAGCGCGGCCTAGCCAAAAAGTTGCCCCTAGGTACTGTTTATGAAATTACAGAGGTTTCAGGAGATGGCGAACCATTGGAACCAAAGAAAACAAGACAACTATTTGTATAACATTGTGGAGTTATTGCTAGAGATCGCACCCCGATCACTGTTCGGGAGTGGAATAAGCCCAAAGAGGCGGAATGGAGTGATGTGTATATTGAGGATAGGTTCAAAGATGAACTTTTTAATGACCTAATGGGACATTTCAAGCTGCCAGAATGTGACACTGAGGACGAGACTGCTGAAATGAGAAAGAAAGTCAAGCAGTTCGCACTCAAGAAGATGGCCGAACTATTCAAAAACTGGAAGAAGTCATTATGGCAACAGTATCAGAAGGACAAGAAAACCCCATTATTCGAAGGCTATCTAGCGAAGCAGCAGCCTTACTGGGATGCATTTGTGCTGTATAGGAGGTCAGGAGTTGCAGAGGAAAAGTCAGAAAAAAATATAAATGCTGCAAAGAAGAAATATCACCATAACTTGGGGCCAGTGGGATACGCGGCTGCCATGCCTAAGTGGGATGCAAAAGAGAAAGAGCTTCATAATAAAGGGATCATTGCAGAACCAATTCGCGAAGAATGGGATTCGAGGGCAAGAAATTGTTTCCTTGGGCATGGGAGTACATATGACGAACTTACAGGGGACCTTGTTTGTAGTGATGGGATAAAGTTACCTAGGACTGCATGGATAAAAGTGGTCAAAGATATTAAAGATGGAATAAAACAGTTTCATCCCGATAGACTTGCTGACCTTGGTCCTCGGGAATCGCGAACATACAGGACAAGTCCGAGGCCTTGACGGGAGTTTCACGTGGGAGACTGGGTTTCCTAAGGACCAAGGTACCTATAGAAGACGAGCAAGAGCAAAGCAACGACGGGAGGAGGAGGAGGAGGCGTACAAGTTCAAGCAGTTGCTAGGAAGACTTGACAAGCAGCAACAATAGACCGACGAACCTAGAGGAATACCGCGCTTGCAGCAAGATCCTCCACTTGATATTACCGCCAACCCATCTCAGCGGAGAAGCAGCGTCGCTGAATCGGAGGTCCCATCTAACGATGCATCCTATGTAGGGGTTCGTAGAATGGAAAACAAAAAATTTCTACCGCATACAAACAAACAAGCCAAGATCTATCTACTGGATTGTAGCAACGAGTCGATAGAATAACTCACCCTCGAAGATTCCAAAGTGTTTAACGAGAGCAGATTCTCGTGGGTGATGTAGTCGTACTCTTGCCGATATCAAGATCGTGTAGACGATCCTTCCGGCGCTGCGTTCCGGCAGCGCTCCCGCAGTCGGTCACACGTTCGGTACTCGATGAAGACCTTCCTCTCCCGTGTTCCAGCAGGCAGCGGAGGTTGTAGCACTCTCCTCGCGATTCCGGCAGCACGACGGCGTGGTACCGGAAGTACAGGGGAGATCTCGCAGGGCTTCGCCTTAAGCCGGAGCGAGTATGGTGGACTATGAGAGAGGCCTTGGTGATCTAGGGTTTAGAGGCACCAAGGAGAGAGGGCCAGGCCGGCGGCTAGGGCAAGGGGAGAGCCCCAAGTCGGCGGCTAGGGCAAACCCTAGGGCGGCGGCTGCAGGAGGGCCGGCGGCTAGGGTTAGGGTTTTGGTGGAGCAAGGTGTAGGTCTAGAGGGGCACCCCTGCCCCTCCTTTTATAGGTGGGAGGGCGCCGACCAGGGAAGGTGTGGCATCCCGCAAAAACCACTACTAGAAAATCGCGTTGTTTTTGTGCATTGCATCATCATGACCGCATGCTCATGTCATCATGCCACATTGCATTTGAGCATTGTCATCATCTTGCAATTGCTTGCATAAAACTAATTGCGGAAAAACCTGTTTTGTTTTCTAAACGCCCCATCTTTATTCAAACGCAAAACCCGGGTCGCCGGAATACTTTGTTTTGTTTGCTATCGGTTTGCAAAAGCCCGGTTGGAAATAAATAAAATAGTTAAATATTTTTAGTGGGGCAGTCGAACGGGCCGATTCGACCCGAACGACCACCCCCAAAAATAAACGGTTCGCCCGAAATCCCTAGTCTACCCAACCTATTCTACCCAGCCCCTCTCCACCTCACCCCCTCCAATCTCTGGTCGCCACGTCACCCTGCCCCTTCCCTCTAACCAACCCCAACCCGCCACATCAACCCCACCCCACTCTCTCTCACCCCTGTCCCCGGTCCCACCCGCAGCCGGCCCCTACCTCCCACCTGGACCCGCACCCACGCTTCACCCACACACCGACCACCCAGCCCCACAGCCACTCCCCTCCCGCGGGCCCCACCCCGCGTGGACCCGTCCCGCCTGGCCACCTGGCCCCCTGCCCGCGCCCCTCACGCGCCCTGCTCGCGCCCCCCACGCGCCTCCACGCGCCCCCCCCACGCGCCTCCACATGCCCCCCACATGCTCCCGCCGCGGCCCACCCGTGGGCCCCACGCGCCAGCCCCGCCCCCTGGACCCGGTCTCCTCCCTCACCCCGCTCCCCCTGGTCAACCCACCCCGTCCCCGCGTCTGACCCCACCCGGTCCCACCGGTCCCTCCCGCTCCTCTCTCCCCTCTCCATTCTCTCCCTCCCCGACCACGCTCCCTCGCCTCTGCTCACCCACCGCCGGCCGCGGCCTCTCCTCCCCCGTGGCCTCCTCCACCCGACCGCGCCGTCGCCTCTCCGGCCGGCCCCTTCACCGCCCCGCTCGGCCTCGGCCCCCACCAGCAGCCACCCTCCGCCGCCAGGGCCCGTGGCCGCGCTCGCCCCGTGCCCTCCCGCGACCTCTCCGCCGCCGCTGCGTCCTCCGCCGGCCCCTGCTCTCGCCGTGCCCGCCGTCCCCGACGACCTGCCGCCTCCCCGTCGCTCGCCTCCGGCCGCCCTGCGCCGCCAACGTCGACCCCCACCTCTCCTCCGAGCGGGCCGTCTCATGCCGCCGGACCCCATCACCGACGCGGCGCCTCCCCTCCTCGCCGTGCTCCCCAAGACCCCCCCAGCTGTCGAGCTCCGTCCAGGCCCGAGCCCCTCCTCTACCCCGCGCCTCTCCTCAGCTCCGCCCCGACCCCGCGCGGGTCTCCCTCTCCGCAGCACCAAGCCGCCTCTGGGCGCATCCTTGGCGCCGTCCTCTGCCTCGCTGCGTCCCGAGCCCTCCGTCGCCTCGTTCCTCTGCAGGTCGCGTCGTCGCCCTGGCCGCCTTGCATCGCTGCAACCTCCCGGCCCTGTGACCCCACGCCAGTGCCTCTCCGAGGCCCTATGTGTTCCCTGTAGTGTCTTTGGATGTGGAGAAGTGTGGTGTGGAAGTGGTGATGATGTTAAGCTGTGGCTCGATGTCGTGCCGTGTTGATGTCGCGAAGGCATGAGGAGATTCTTGCACAAGGTCATCAAGACTCCGATAAGATGGGAGTACCTAGACGCCCAAGATCGCCACCGACAATGGTCGGAACCCAAGCGCTCCGTCCCGGAATCTGGAAACCGAACCCGATAACCGCCAAGATCGTCGACACGGTTACGACATGAACTTCCGCTCGGCAACGCCAAGTGCTCCTTCCCGGACCCGAAGACCATCGGTCAAGTTCACCACCGACAAAAGACGGACTACAAGTTCTACTTCACGGATACCAAGCGACAAGATCTACTACCCCGATCCGAAGACCCTAACCCCGGAGTCCGAGAACGATCCCGTCGAGAACGATCCCGCCGAGACCGAACCCCAGATCCGGACCCCGAGACCGAACCCCGAACCCCCCGGAACCCCAAGTTCGTTGAGGCCCTCTAATGTGTGAACCCCTTCCCGAAACCCTATTTTATAATATATTACAACCTGTTGCATAATAATTGTTCATCTCGCATGCATATCATGTGGGTTGGGGGCCTTAGGCCAATTCACCTCTTAATTAAATATGGGGCCCATATGCGGGCAAATCTAGTCTCATATTGGCCTCATTTAAATTTGTGCATCGAACCGGTACTATCTTTTGCCATGTTCAAACAACATTTAATTTGCGGGGTAGATAAACAACTTGAACCATATAATCATTGTCGGGACCCCTGGTTCCACTTAATATGACCTAATTGCATCGCATCTTTGCCATGCCATACACCATGCATGCATCATGCCGGTCTTCTGTCGTAGTATTAAATATTGCATCCGGTGTTTATTCTAGTGTTTTGCTTCTTCGCGGATAAGGCCGTTGAGTTGATGTGAGCTTCGCCCCGATCTTCGGATGAACACTTCGACAATGTTTTCAGGCGAGCATCTCCCCCTTTTCTACCTATTTTATTTTATAGTATTTATTCCCTCCTGTTGATCTATTGCTATCTATGTTGCGTTGCTCTAGTTTCCGTACCCGTGATATCCCTTGCAGCCATATATTGCCTTGGACACATCCTATTACCGGTTGTTTGGTAGATAGTTGGACTTGCGCGTCGTAGTCGCTTGCTCAAGTGCTGTTGCGTGTCGTCAAGTACCACAGTTGTTGGAGTATGGCCGCATGTTCAATGTTGGAGATGATCATGGCTTTACTTATTGTTCACTTTATTTACTGTTTAACAACTAAAATTGAAGTAGGTAAGCAGAGGCACCGGTGGGTGATAGATAATATCTGGTTTCCGACCGCCCACTTGTGTCCCGTAGGACCCCGAGTTCTTCACACCTGTTCCGAGATCGAGCGCGCTAACCACAGGTGGGGAGATATGGGCCCCCCATTGATTAGTACCTGATTTCAAAGTATTGTACTCGGGGCCACAACTAGTTTGAGGTTTTATTTACTATCCTGTACCTATTCCATGCTTTACTGCTTTATTTACGATTGTGTGAGGAGCACGCTGTACTGTTTTGGAAGCGGAGTGTTTTCGCGGTATCGACAGTCCCAGTTTTGGGATTTGCTGTCGTTTACAGCCACTGTCGCAAACCCTGAGTCCGTCTCGGAGACCGGCCGACTTCGTTGCGGGTGTACTTAGTGGGGTGGCCCCCCGTGCTTGCTTTGGGTCTGGGAACGTCGTGACTTAGGCCCCGCCGACATACCGATGGGTGTATGTTAACTGATCTGGCAAAAAGGGTCGAAGTGCTTGTGGATACTTTGGTGCACCCCTGTAGGGTTTAATCTTTTCGAGAAGCCATGTCCGCGGTTATGGACGACTTGGAGCACAGGTCTCGATCATAGACAACTAAAACTAAAGTTTACTGTTATAAATTGACTTGTATCCGATATGACTAGTAATCAGCTTCACTGCAACGGAATGGCTAAATAAAAGTACCAACAACTGCTGAGTTTTGGGTTATCTCATGCTAATTGTATATGACTAGTAAGTGTTGCAACTACAACGGAATGGTTAACTAAAACGGCCCACTGATTATTTTATCAGGATGATTATCTACACCTGACTAGTAATTGCTGCAACGATCACTGAATAAATAAAACTGCCAACTGTGTGAGTTCCTCGGTTAACTTTCTCGGTTGGTATCGAGGGGGAATACCAGGATGGGTTTGTTTGGTGTTGTATTCAGGTTGGATCCGAATAGGTCTCTCTTACCCCTCGCTGATAGCCGCCAGTTGTATCGAGTCTCTATAGGTTGTTTAGTGCATGCTGCCGCTGCCGCTTCAGTCCACCATACCTATGTAGGCGAGGACCGCCGAATTCTAGCCTCGCCGTGTACTGGCCTCAGTACTGACGCTCCTCTTTTTCCTTTGCCCTTTGTCGGCACCCCTTTTGTTTAAGCAGGTTTTGCGATCGACGTCGTTAGCAGGATTACCCTTCCGGCTTGGCCTGGGCAGGGTTATGGACGCCATTGGTTATTCTTCAGGGCTCTTAGCCCCATTTGCAACTTGTCCGTAGTCGGACGCTCTATCATTTTCAAGGTGATTTGGATCTTGGTATATTATATCTGTATTCTTGACTCGTTGAGTCGCTGTTATATATATATCTGTTCTGTGGGTCCCATCGAGGACTGTTGTGTAATGTTATTACTTCGTTTTCCACCCGCACGAAAGTGCCTGGTGGGCACCTTTGAATCGTTTCTATGCGGGTTTGGCGAGTTTCGCTAAAACTTGCATAGGGCCGATTCTGAGGGTGTTACAGAAGGAGAGTCCTCCCCCGAGTCGGCCTCCTTGGCCGGCGGGTGGAGGGAGAGGAACTCCTCCCCGAGTAGGTTTCCTACTCTCCCTCCACCAAGCAAAACTGCCGTTTGACATTTCAAATTGGCGTTTGACTTTTCAAACTAGGATTTGATTTATCCCTTTATTTTGCCCAGCGATGACACCTAGCACATGATGCAACCATTCCAACTTGTTATGACACATTCATGTACCCTTCCCCTCCGGAGTGCCGGACGTTCTGGAACCTTCTTGAACATTCCCGATGAAAACACCGGAATCATTCTCCAACTCCGAAACAGGACTTTCCTTATATGAATCTTATTCTCCGGACCATTACGGATCTCCTCGTGATATCCCGGATCCCATCCGAGACTCTGAACAACATTCGGTCTCTTACTCATCATTCCATAACTACTCAATAACATCGAATCCTTAAGTGTGTCTCCCTACGGTTCGTGAATTATGCGGGCATGATTGAGACACTTCTCCGAACAATAACCAATAGAGGAATCTGGAAATTTATATGGCTCCCACATATTTCTACGATTACTTTGCGATAGAATGAACCACTTACATACGATACTAATTTCCCTTTGTCTCACGATAGTTTACTTATCCGAGGTTTTGATCGTCGGTATCTCTGCATACCTAGTTCAACCTCATTACCAATAAGCACTCTTTTCTCGTTCCCGTGATATGTGATCCCTTGTGAACCAGTCACATGCTTGCAAGCTAATTAGATGACATTCCACCGAGAGGGCCCAGAGTATATCTATCCGTCATATAGATGGACAAATCCCACTCTTGATCCATGTGTCTCAACCCATACTTTCCGAACACTCAATGCCACCTTTATAGCCACCCAGTTATGGTGTGGTGTTTGATGTCATCAAAGCATCCTTCCGGTGATGGTGATAAGCACGATCTCATGGTCGAAGGAATTAGGTTACTATGTATGAGAAAGCATATAGCAATTGAACTATTAAAATGACTTGATCTTTATGCTACGCTTATCTATAGGAGTATGTCCATCATACCATTCTCCTAACGATATGATATTGTTGTTAATAAAATCTCAATGTTCATGATAGGGAAACCACAATCATTTATTAACCAACAAGCTAGTATTATGAAGAGGCTTTACCAGGGACTCTAATTTAGTTTACAAATCACACAAGTATTAATGTTTCCTTGTTAATACTGTTATAACATGAATGTAAACATTTATTATAAACACAAAGATATAATAATAACTAAATTTATTATTGCCTCTAGGGCATATCTCCAACAGTCTCCCACTTGCACTAGAGTCAACTAATCTAGATTACATGGTAATATACCGGACACCCATGGCAGTTTGGTGTTGGTCATGTTTTGCCCTCGGGAGAGGTTTAGTCAACGGATCCGCCACATTCATATCTATGTGTACTTTGCAAATCTTTATGTCACCATCTTGGACATGTTCTCGAATAGCGTGAAAACGTAGCTTGATGTGCTTCAGCTTCTTGTGTGACCTTGGTTCTTGCGCATTGGCTATGGCGCCCATGTTATCACAGTAGATAGACATTGGGTCCAGCGCACTTGGAACCACACCGAGCTCTGTAATGAAATCCTTCATCCATATCGCTTCTTGTGAAGCCTCCAAAGAATCTATGTATTCCAATTCAGTTGAAGATCTCGCCACAACGCTTTGCTTTGCACTCCTCCAGCTAACTGCTGCACCATTCAAAGTAAATACGTATCCAGATTGTGATTTAGAATCATCCGGATCGGTGTTCCAACTAGCATCGGTGTAACCATTAACAACGAGCTGTTCATCACCTCCATAAGAAAGAACCATATCCTTAGTTCTTCTCAAGTACTTAAGGATGTTTTTGACCGCTGTCCAATGATCCACTCCTGGATCACTTTGATATCTGCTAGTGAAACTAACATCATATGCAATGTCCGGTCTAGTACATAGCATGGCATACATTAGAGATCCTATGGCTGAGGCATAGGGAGTCTTACTCATCCTTTCTCTATCTTCTGCCGATGTCGGACTTTGAGTTTTACTCAAGTTCGTATTGGGCAACATGGGCAAGAACCCTTTCTTGCTATATTCCATTCCAAATCTCTTTAGAACTTTGTCCAAATATGTACTCTGTGACAATGATATTTGGCGTTTCGATCTATCTCTGTAAATCTTTATGCCTAATATGTAAGCTGCTTCGCCAAGATCCTTCATTGAAAAACTATTATTCAAATATTCCTTGACACTATTAAGAAGGTCTACATCATTCCCAATCAACAATATGTCATCCACATATAGTATTAAGAATGCTACAGAGCTCCCACTCACTTTCTTGTAAATACAAGCTTCTCCATAAGTTTGTATAAAACCAAAACTTTTGATTACCTTATCAAAACGTTGATTCCAACTTCGGGATGCTTGCTTCAATCCATAGATGGATCGTTGAAGTTTGCATACCTTGTTAGCATCTTTAGGATCGACAAAACCTTTGGGTTGCATCATATACAACTCTTCATCAATGTCTCCATTGAGGAATGCTGTTTTGACATCCATCTGCCATATCTCATAATCATAATATGCAGCGATTGCTAACATAATCCTCACAGACTTTAGCTTCGCTACCGGTGAGAAAGTCTCATCGTAGTCAACTCCTTGAATTTGTCGAAACCCTTTTGCGACAAGTCGAGATTTATAGACAGTAACATTACCATCAGCATCTGTTTTCTTCTTGAAAATCCATTTGTTCTCGACAGCCTTCCGGCCATCCGGTAAGTCCACCAAAGTCCATACTTGATTTTCGTACATGGATCCAATCTCGGATTTCATGGCTTCTTGCCATTTATTGGAATCTGGGCTCATCATTGCTTCCTCATATGTCTCAGGGTCATCGGTGTTGTCCACCAACATGACACTCATAACGGGATCATACCAATCTGGAGTGGTACGAGTTCTCGTTGACCTCCGAGGCTCTGTAGCAACTTCAACCGAAGTTTCATGATCATCATCATTAGCTTCCTCTCTAATTGGTGCAGGCACCACAGGAACTTCTTCCGGTGCTGCGCTACTCGCAATTTCGAGAGAAGGTTCGACAACCTCGTCGAGTTCTACTTTCCTTCCAGTTACTTCTTTCGAGAGAAATTCCTTCTCTAGAAAGGATCCATTCTTGGCAACGAAGATTTTGCCTTCGGATCTATGATAGAAGGTATACCCAATAGTTTCCTTCGGGTATCCTATGAAGACGCATTTTTCCGCTTTGGGTTCAAGCTTGTCCGGCAGTAACTTCTTTACATAGGCTTCGCAACCCCAAACTTTAAGGAACGACAATTTAGGTTTCTTCCCAAACCATAATTCATACGGTGTCGTTTCAACGGATTTAGATGGTGCCCTATTTAAAGTGAATGCGGTTGTTTCTAATGCATAACTCCAAAATGATAGCGGTAAATCTGTAAGTGACATCATAGAACGAACCATATCTAAGAGAGTTCGATTACGACGTTCGGACACACCATTACGCTGTGGTGTTCCCGGCGGTGTCAACTGTGAAAGTATTCCGCATTTCTTCAAATGCTCGCCAAACTCGTAACTTAGATATTCACCTCCACGATCAGAACGTAGAAATTTAATCTTCTTGTTACGTTGATTCTCTACCTCACTTTGAAACTCCTTAAACTTCTCGAAAGTTTCGGACTTATGTTTCATGAAATAGATATACCCATATCTACTCAAATCATCCGTGAAGGTAAGAACATAACGATAACCACCGCGCGATGCTACACTCATTGGACCACACACATCGGTATGTATGATTTCTAATAAGTCCGTAGCTCGCTCCATCATACCTGAAAATGGAGTCTTAGTCATTTTACCCATCAGACATGCTTTGCATCTATCAAGTGATTCGAAATCAAGTGATTCAAGAAGTCCATCGGAATGGAGTTTCTTCATACGCTTCACTCCAATGTGACCAAGACGACAGTGCCACATATAGGTCGAGTTATCGCTTGATTTCAACCGTTTAGCCTCAATGTTATTAATATGTGTATTTCCACCATCGAGATTCAATAAGAATAGACCATCTATCAAAGGTGCATGTGCATAAAACATATTACTCATATAAATCGAACAGCCATTATTCTCGGACTTAAACAAGTAACCTTCTCGCAATAAACAAGATCCCGATATAATGTTCATGCTCAACGCAGGCACCAAATAACAATTATTTAAGTATAAAACTAATCTCGATGGTAGATGAAGGGGTAGCGTGCCGACCGCGATCACATCAACCTTTGATCCGTTTCCCACGCGCATCGTCACCTCGTTCTTCGCTAGCTTCCGTTTATTCTGCAGCACCTGTTTCGAGTTACAAATATGAGCAACTGAACCAGTATCAAATACCCAGGCACTACTACGAGTACTAGTGAGATACACATCAATAACATGTATATCAGATATACCTTTCTTCTTGATGTTGCCGTTCTTCAAATCCGCCAAGTACTTTGGGCAATTCCGCTTCCAGTGACCTTCCCCCTTGCAGTAAAAGCACTCAGTATCAGGCTTAGGTCCAGCCTTGGTCTTCTTCGCCGGCGTGGTAACTTTCTTACCACCCTTCTTGAAGTGTCCCTTCTGCTTAGACTTGCCTTTCTTGAATTTGGTGGTCTTATTGACCAACAACACTTGGTGCTCTTTCTTGATCTCCACTTCTTCAGACTTCAACATAGCAAACAGTTCTGGCAACTGCTTGTTCATGTTCTGCATGTTGTAGTTCATCACAAAGTTCTTGTAACTTGGTGGCAGTGATTGGAGGACACGGTAAATCCCCAAAGCATTAGGAATCACTATACCCAAGCTTTGGAGTTTGTTTGCGTGCCCAGAAATCTTAAGCACATGAGCACTGAGGGAGCTGCAATCTTCCATCTTGCAGTTAAAGAACTTTTCAGAAGCCTCATAACTCTGAACTTCCGCGTGAGTCTCAAATATCAATTTGAGTTCACGGACAATATCATGTGGGTCTGAGTTCTCAAACCTTTTCTGAAGCTTCGATTCCAAACCATAAAAGATAGCACACTGAACCGTGGAGTACTGATTCTTCCGATTGAGGTAAACATTCTTTACTTCATCGGTAGCATCAGCTGCAGGTGGGTCACCCAGCGGTGCATCCAGCACATAGGTCAAATTAACAGCATTGAGGACAATCCTCAAATTGCGGAACCAATCCGCTAAGTTTCTTCCATTGTTTTTCAACTTTTCTTTCTCTAGGAACTCATTAAAATTGATGGCAGGGGCCGCCATTGATCTACAACATATTTGCATTAATTTATACTAAGTTTATGACAAATTGAGTTCTAATTAATAGTTAAATTAATCTAGGTGAACTCCCACTCAAAATAATATCCCTCACATTGTTTTAGTGATCACACGAACCAAATCCACCACATCAAAACCGATCATCACGAGAGTTGATGTAGCTTCAATGGCGAACAATCGACATGTTCATCATATCTACTATATAATTCATGCTTTACCTTTCGGTGATCCGTGTTCCGAGACCATGTCTGTACATGCTAGGCTCGTCAAGATCAAACCTTAGCTTCCGCATGAGCAAATCTTGCTTGCTCACGTTGTATACACTTGCAGAATCTAACACACCCGATCATCACGTGGTCCTTCGAAACAACAAGCTTTAGCAACGGTGCTTACTAAGGATGACCACTTTAAAACTTGAAATTTATGTGCATGAGGGATCATCGTATAATGCTACCGTCGTTAACTAAGCAATACAAGATGCATAAAGGATTAACATCACATGCAATTCATAATATGTGATATGATATGGCCTTTCTTCTTGTGCTTCCGATCTCCATCTTCAAGAACGAACATGATCTCCATCATCACCAGCATAGCGTCAAGGTCAATGGCGCCGCTTCATGGTTGTCGTCCACCAGCTCCAACTATTACAACTACTTTGAATAGACACGCGGGTCTTAACAGAAATTAAAGACAACCATATGGCTCCTGCCGGTTGCCAACTTACAATAAACAACATTGCATACATCAAATATGATCACAATCATGGCCATATCACATCACAGCACACCCCTGTAAAACAAAGTTAGACGCCTCTAATTTTCTTTGCATATTTTACGTGGTTTGGGGCTTTCAATAAGTGTCGCTCTAACTTACGAACAAGAACCACAACGTTGATGTTTGAACTATCAAGTGCCCGTTGTAAATTGGATCTATACTATAATGGGAGAGACAGACACCCGCAAAGCCACTTATGCAATACAAGTTGCATGTTGAGCGTGGAGCAAGTCTCATGAACGATGTCATGTAAGGTTAGCCCGGGCCGCTTCATCCCATCATACCGCAAGATGCAAAGTACACAAGAAGCAATTGATAATAAAAGCACCACCGCCCACAATGACCATCGTGTTCTACTCGTGCAACAGATCTACATATACACACGGCTCTGATACCACTGTAGGGGTTCATAGCATGGAAAACAAAAATTTTCTACCGCATACAAACAAACAAGCCAAGATCTATCTACTAGATTGTAGCAACGAGTCGATAGAATAACTCACCCTCAAAGATTCCAAAGTGTTTAACAAGAGCAGATTCTCGTGGGTGATGTAGTCGTAGTCTTGCCGATCTCAAGATCGTGTAGATGATCCTTCCGGCGCTGTGTTCCGGCAGCGATCCCGAAGTCGGTCACACGTTCAGTACTCTATGAAGACCTTCCTCTCCCTTGTTCCAGCATGCAGCGGAGGTTGTAGCACTCTCCTCGCGATTCCGGCAGCACGGCGGTATGGTACCGGAAGTAGAGGGGAGATCTCGCGGGGCTTCACCTTAAGCCTGAGTGAGTATGGTGGACTATGAGAGAGGCCTTGGTGATCTATGGTTTAGAGGCACCAAGGA
Organism: Avena sativa; assembly: GCA_916181665.1. Classification (NCBI taxonomy): domain Eukaryota; kingdom Viridiplantae; phylum Streptophyta; class Magnoliopsida; order Poales; family Poaceae; genus Avena; species Avena sativa. Next base: position 440,927,339 of record OV702282.1, on the reverse strand, counting down.
GAGAGGGATAGGCCGGCGGCGGCTGCAGGAGGGCCGGCGGCTAGGGTTAGGGTTTTGGTGGAGCAAGGTGTAGGTCTAGAGGGGCACCCCTGCCCCTCCTTTTATAGGTGGGAGGGCGCCGTCCAGGGGAGGAGAGTCCTCCCCCAAGTAGGCCTCCTTGGCCGGCGGGTGGAGGGAGAGGAACTCCTCCCCAAGTAGGTTTCCTACTCTCCCTCCACCAAGCAAAACTGTCGTTTGACATTTCAAATTGGCGTTTGACTTTTCAAACCAGGATTTGATTTATCCCTTTATTTTGCCTAGCGATGACACATAGCACATGATGCAAACATTCCAACTTGTTATGACACATTCATGTACCCTTCCCCTCCGGAGTGCCGGACCTTCCGGAACCTTCTAGAACATTCCCGATGAAAACACCGGAATCATTCTCCAACTCCGAAACAGGACTTTCCTTATATGAATCTTATTCTCCGGACCATTCCGGATCTCCTCGTGATATCCCGGATCCCATCCGAGACTCCGAACAACATTCGGTCTCTTACTCATCATTCCATAACTACTCAATAACATCGAATCCTTAAGTGTGTCTCCCTACGGTTCGTGAATTATGCGGGCATGATCGAGACACTTCTCCGAAGAATAACCAATAGAGGAATCTGGAAATTCATATGGCTCCCACATATTTATACGATTACTTTGCATCGAATGAACCACTTACATACGATACCAATTTCCCTTTGTCTCACGATAGTTTACTTATCTGAGGTTTTGATCGTCGGTATCTCTGCATACCTAGTTCAACTTCGTTACCAATAAACACTCTTTTCTCGTTCCCGTGATATGTGATCCCTTGTGAACCAGTCACATGCTTGCAAGCTAATTGGATGACATTCCACCGAGAGGGCCTAGAGTATATCTATCCGTCATATGGATGGACAAATCCCACTCTTGATCCATGTGTCTCAACCCATACTTTCCGAACACTCAATGCCACCTTTATAGCCACCCAGTTACGGTGTGGTGTTTGATGTCATCAAAGCATCCTTACGATGATGGTGATAAGCACGATCTCATGGTCGAACGAATTAGGTTACTATGTATCAGAAAGCATATAGCAATTGAACTATTAAAATGACTTGATCTTTATGCTACGCTTATCTATAGGAGTATGTCCATCATACCATTCTCCTAACGATATGATCTTGTTGTTAATAACATCTCAATGTTCATGATAGGGAAACCACAATCATTTATTAACCAACAAGCTAGTATTATGAAGAGGCTTTACCAGGGACTCTAATTTAGTTTACAAATCACACAAGTATTAATGTTTCCTTGTTAATACTGTTATAGCATGAATGTAAACATTTATCATAAACACAAATATATAATAATAACTAAATTTATTATTGCCTCTAGGGCATATCTCCAACATCCTATACTACAGATGGCGGTCCCGGCTACCCCGTGGATGGAATTAAGGAGCAGATACCTTGTGAGCTCCATATTAAATTGAAGAACGTATCTATGAAGGTGGCGGTCGGATCGGCTTTGCCTTGTCCACCTGGCGCACGTTTGCATGGCCGTGAGATTCCACCTGGCTATGCTAAAGTTGGGGTGGATCAAATCGTAAAGGAGTGGGAGTCAATGGAGCTTGACATCCCTGGACCTAAAGGTGAGATCACACTCGAAGAAGTACTTGGTGGGCTCATTCTCTGGGAAAATAACAACATACGGTTTCCAGGTTCGGCCCCAAAGATAACACTACCGCCTCCGAGTCGTCGCAGGTCTCCTTCACCTCCACCTTCACCTCCATCACCTCCAAGAAGCCCACCCCATGATGACTACGACCACCACATCCCGAGTCCTTCTCGATCTCCGTCGTAGGCTCAGCAGTCTTCGCCGCCCGCTAAGGACAATCAGCGGAAGCGTGCTTCGTCAATGAGTACTAAAGGACACGGCCGCCCAAAACATAAAATGTCGCCTCTCTCAACAGTGCCTCATCAGAATATTCCCATCAGAACTTACGATCGTACTGATGCGGAATCTGCAGCGATATCAAAGGCCGAAGTGGTGGCGCATTTTGAGAAGAAGAAACCCGAGCCTGCTCCGGTATACACCAATAAGCAAAAGGCATATGCACTTGATTTTCTGAACACACCATCGCAATATGAGTTGCACCATAAGCCAGATGACTATCTACGCACACTTCAGAAAGAAGTGGCGAAGAGCAAATCAAGTAAATCAAGGAAATCAAGTGCAAGTGGTAAAAAATCAGCAAGCACAGGTGCAAGCGGGACCAAAAATGCAATCAGTAAAAAATCAGACGTTCCCCTTCTCGGACAACAGGCAAAACAAACGATCGCACCCCTCAAGGTGGTTTTACAAAACGTTCCACTCCTCGAACAACAACCACTTGATATGTCAATAGATGCGGAGTTGGTGGCCAACATAAAAAATTACACTTGATGAACTGTTAGGCCCCCAACTCGACCATCTACCCAAGATGCCACTAGCCCCTAAATATGTTGCAGGTGAGGATTTGGTCAACAAAGAGAGGCTGAGAGAACTGCCAACACAAATGCGGAATCTCCATCAATGGTACTCGACGGTCATAAAGCAGGGGAGAATATTTATCGTAGCCAATGTCCCACGTGAGTACTACTTCAGACCCGAAGAGGTCCATATTGAGTTTTCAGAACTGTTCCAGTTATACTATCTCGACGCCCTGGACAAATCCATCCTCAGCTGCTATTGTCTGTAAGTTGTTGAATTCATTGTCTACATGTTCGATTTTTCAATTGTTCAGTTCAGAACATGTGATTATCCTTATTATGCAGAATGAAGATGCTGGAATGTAAAAGAAAAAGAATCTATAATATCGGGTTCATTGACCCAGATAAAGTGCATATAGCCACGCTAAGGGATAACCCCGAGGAGACGAAGGAAAACATTCTAAGGTTTCTACTAGAGCAAAATTTCTCTGACCACATACTGTTTTGTTACAATTTCAGGTGAGGGTCTTACTCTGTTGTACACATTCACTTTTGATTGGTCGATGCTAATAAGTTTAACTGATATATATATATAAATGTTTGCAGCTTCCACTAGGTTCTGCTAGACATTCAACTTGATAAGGGAAGAGTTGATGTCATGGACTCATCAAAGAGAAACCTGGAAGATTTCCGCAGCATGCAGGACATGCTCTAGAAGTAAGTTTCGCGCTGTATCGGTATCTTTCGTTGATTTACCGAGATATCAGGTAATGAATAACTCATTCATTCATTTTCTTCGTCGGGAAGGGTTTGGATCCGGTTCAAGCGCGAGGTTACATGTGTATTTAGTGAGAAGCTGACGTTTAAAGCGGTCTCGGTAAGTAGCACGTGATATATCCGCGCATCTCTTTACTTCTAGTTTCAATACAATAATGATGCTCTAGATTATTATTTTGATTGAATTCTATTCTCGTAAAGTGCGCGAGGCAGCAACGAATCTATGTGGATTCTATGTTTGCGAGTTCATTCGCACGTTTACCACCGAACACAACGATTATAGATTCGATGTAAGCAATGCATTCACACCATCATTTTATTGCCGTCACCTTTTGTTATCATGATTGATACATATTGATCTCATTTTTCTTATATATAGTTCGAGAGAATACGGGATCAACTACTACCAGAGCAACGCGTATTAGCAATTGCGGAGAAGCTGGCGGGATTTATTTTCAAAAAGATCGTAGACGATGCCGGAGAATTTAGTGTGAATAGGCGCTACTGATCTCCATGTAATCGAACTATTTTGTGCTCTAGTCCCGGTATTCTGTGATCTCCATGTAACTATGTAAATTGTATATATTTGTATGCTCGATTTCGTAATACAAGTTATCTTATATATATGCAAGAACGTGTACGATATGTGGTGGGGTACAAATATTAAAAACCATTTTGAAATTAAAATAAATAAATAAAACAATACAAAATGAATTCTCTGCCGCGGCAGAAAAAGGCACAAAATGCTGCCGCGGCAGAGAAATCACTGGTCCAAGGTAATGCTCTGCCGCGGCAGAGACCCACTAGTCCCGGTCTATGGCACCAACCGGGACTAGTGGGGGTGCACCCTGGGCGCACAGGGGCAGCCACGTGGGCACCCACTAGTCCCGGCTGGTAACTGGGCCGGGACTAGTGTTGGGCCTCTAGTCCCGCTTGATTAGTCCCGGTTCAAAAACCAGGACTAGAGGTTCTTACGGCCCGGGATTAGAGGCCCTCTCTCCACTAGTGCCATCCACTGCGCGATCCCGCCTAGGCTATGTCAAGATACCGATGGCGTCGCTACCAAAGAACCTTTTCCCCTCCGGGAGCTGCCCCTCGATGAGCGTCAGGTTCGCCATTGTCTCCCTCGCGGACGCCGCCTGCACCTCGCCGTCTGTCCACAGCGCCATCCATGACTCCCTGACCTGCGTATATATGCAGCAAAAAAGGTCACTGAAAATCACAATTGGTTATTGAGCTGATCCAACAAAATTCGTGTGCGTGTGCTATGTAAACGTGTATCACTGATGCAGTTCACCTCTTTGTCCATGAAGCTGGCCCAGAACCGGGCGGTGGCGCGGTCAATGGGGTCGGAAGGGAGGAGAGGCAGCCCATCGAAGGCCTCATCGACGTACTCGACAATGACCAGCGACTCACAGATGGTCATCTGGTCGCCGTGGAGGAGCACGGGCACCTTCTGGTGGATGGGGTTGTGCTTTAGCAACAAGCCACCCTTGTTGCCGAGGTCTTCTTCAATGAGCTCGTAGGGAACTCCCTTGAGACACAAGGCCACCTCGGCGCGGTGCACGAACAGGCTGCCAAAGCAGCCGATGAGCTTCACCAGGGTGCTTTGTCTGGCCAATTTGATCGTCAGGTAAAGCCAAACTGAATACAAATATGTTTGGGAGAAACTTCGTCTCGAAGTTTAGTCGCTATTTTATGACAAGATTTTCCACGGATGACAGCTACGGCCTACGTACGGGAGTCTCTTGCAGATCTAACCAATTGTAAGCTAGTGATAATGTGTCTAGTCTAGCTGTACGAAAGAAGAAATTTCTCCCATCATCGATCGGTCCTCTCACGTTCTCGATCGTGGCATGTGAGGTGAGGCATAGGTCAAAGCAGAGGACTCTATGCCCTCGTTCGTAGTCTATTTGGCCGCAGAGGCATCATGTATGCACTTGAACGCCATGGCCCGGCACCGGATTCGGGAAGCAATATAATCCTTACCGGCACCGGATTCGTTCATGGCCCAGCACTGGATTCGTCAAGGCAGGGTGGGCCAACAAATGAACAAAGTCACGAAATGTTCAAACACTAAAAATGGGTTAACAGATTATTACACCCTCCGTTGTATATCAGAGTATCAGACACATGTTCCCTCAAAAAAAAAAAAGAGTATCAGACACATGTATTAACTCTAAAATTCTGGCAAGGACCAAGAATACTCCAACCTTCTTAGTATATAAGACGAATTGGTTTTATTCTAAATCAATCTTTCTTTTAGGCTTTGAAAAATTTATGTAAAAATTGTAGATGCCTATAATAACATTGTCCATCTTTTTGTCTTAACCAACTATTCTGAAAAACCGATTTGATAGTAAGTGTTAGGCAATCTATTTATACACGTTAACGCTCACCTCATATGCGAGGGGAAGACAAGTGAACGGGTGTAAATAGAAATATACCACTCAAGAGGTCAATAGATGGACCACCCACAGTTTGTAGGAAAATTTGCGCTACAAAAGACTCGAACTTGAAATCTTGGCTTTGATACCATGTCAATCTTCATGCACGAACCAATTGTTTCAAAAGAGAGTGCTAAGCAATCCATTTATACACTTCAACAAACATATCAATACCATTTACATAACATAAACTATGGTCTATAGTTCATTTATTTGGTATTACCGATGTTGTTAATTGTTTTTTTTAACTCGATACAAAACTTGCTTTTCCTGAATGACAAAATTAAGCATGCTTTGTACAAAACTTTGTTTATTTATTTATTTTGGCATGCCTCTAGTTGTTTGAGGATCGCCGAAGATGAAGAATTAGGCGATACTGACAAGTTTTCCTCGCATTGTCAAAATTACAGTCCATGCATGGAGGAGTAGTAAGTTGCTTTTCATTGGAGCACATCTATTTCCACACGCATCCGCTAGCGCCACTCTGGCCTAGAGTGGAGTACTAACCCGTGACTATTTGAAGTTCCATCCTCGAGATAGTGATTCGACCACAACTTTATGTCTGAGGTTGAAACTCTTATTTTGGCCTTCATTGGTTGGACTCGGCAGCAGCGGACTTGTCATCGCTTTCTTTCGAAGGGATCGTCTACTTGCTGACTAGCTTGTGTTCACTGGTTGGTCTTAGCTATTTCTTATTTGTATGTCATGCTAGAATCAAGAAGTCAAATCTTAAATAAGAAATAAAATAGTACTACTCCCTCGGATTCATATTACTTGTCGTGAAAATAGATGTATCTAGACATGTTTTAGGGCTAGATACATCCATTTCTGCGACAAGTAACATGGATCGGAGGAAGTACTAAAAGTGTGAAATATTTGTGAGATTGTGGTTATGTTCCCTATTAATTACCAGTGCGGTATATTTGCTTTATTCGAAGTAGTAGCACATATAATCACCTGCAACTTACATAGCCCCTGATACAGGTCCAGCATACTACTTCCCTACAGCCATCGCCTTGGCAATGGACACGAACCTGTCTCTCATCGGCGTCAACGCGGCGAGCAGGCGGTCCCTGTCCGGCAGGCATTCCCTCGCGGTCTCGTCTGCCGTGTACTCTCTCGCCCACCGGCACAGCGCCGGATGCTCCTCCTCAGTCATCAGCCGCACCCCGGCGATCTCCTCAAACACCCCCATCCAGTACGCGATCCCGCTAACGGCGATGTCCAGGAAGCTGATGGTGTCGCCTCCGAAAAACTTTTTCCCCTCCGGCAGCTGCCCCTCGATGAGCGTCAGGTTCGCCTTGGCCTCCCTCGTCGACGCCGCTTGTGCCTCGCCGTCCGTCCACAACGCCATCCACATGGACTCCCTGCACTGTGTATACATAACAAAAGCAGAGTGAAAAATCTGAAATTTGGTTACTGAATCCTGTAAGATATGTACGTGTCCGTTCACCTACCTCCTTGTCTACGAAGCTGGCCCAGAACCGGAAATTGGCGCGGGCGAGGGGTTCGGAGGGGAGGAGCGGCGGCCCGTCGAAGGCCTCGTCGACATACTCGACGATAACGAGAGACTCGCAGATGCCCGGCCGGTCGCCATGGAGGAGCACCGGCACTTTTTGGTGTACGGGATTACTCTTCAGCAGCAGCTCGCTCTTGTTGTTGAGATCTTCAGTGATGAGCTCGTAGGGGACTCCCTTGAGCCGCAGGGCCACCTCGGCACGATGCACCACAGGGCTGCCGAAGCAGCCGATGAGCTTCACCGGCTCAGACATGATCGGCAGTGCTTGCTTGCTTCGGTGTCTGACAGATTTCTCCAGTCATAATATATAACTCCGGCGGCGCACCTTGATCACCAAGTTTACGAGAAAATTCAGAGCTAGTCAAATTTTAGCGGCGATGTATTACTCATTACATTTATTTCCGGCATGTTTTTCCACGGCTGAAAGCTACGGGAACCTTCACCAGCTCTACACGATTGTTAGCTAGTGATAATGTGTCAAGATGTACGAAGAAAAAAGCTCTCGCATCGTCAGTGCACGGGCCTACGCACTCGTGTCATTTGGGACCCACATCAAAGAATTGGAATATCTTACCCCTTGTGCATTGGAACTTTGGAACCAAAGGATTCCGGAACACCATGGGCAATCCTGATCGATGCAGTGAGTGTCAGTTACTGTATACTCACTCCGACCTAAAATAAAGTAACTTGGGTTAATATAGATTTATATATATCTAGACATATTTTAAGACTAGATATATTTAAATTTAAACAAACTTAAGTCACTTATTTTTGGACGGAGCGAAGTACTAGATCTTCTCCGTCCTCTCCGAACGCAACTGTGAAATGCCCGTTGTATGTCATCGGAGATTATGCAGATAGTCTGATTACATTGTTAAAGTGTATCCGTGTAACACTCCAGATTTCTAACTATCCGGCAGTACTACCACACATCTTAAATTTGCACGAAAAACTAATGACAATCCAAAATTTGGACAACACATCCTTTGTTTCAAAGGACATCCACGGTAGGCAAAACACGGTATAATGGATATGACCAGTAATGACCATATAGACAATCATCCACGCAGTTTATATATTGCATAATCATTCCACGGCCCAAATACTAAAGCTAGAGCGAACAAAGGCTCACAAAAACATGCAAACGACTCGACGAATTATGATAAAGTAATGATGGTAAACTAGAATTATGTGTGGTAGATGTTCTATGATATATAGTATTGATGTGTGCGACAAAGTGGTGGCGAACTACTCCCTTCCATTATATCTACCCAAAAGTGCCTCTAAAATATTACACGATATATGTTATTTTAGGGGCGCTTACATCTCAAATAAACGGTCCCGCTTATTAAGAATGGTCAATCGATATAAGCAGGTCGCGCTTATATCTCGTTTCTTGTTCTTTTTATGATTTTTAGTATACATTTCTTTGTGCTCCAACTTAAACTAGTATAAATCCACAAATAAACCATAAGTGGGTTGCCTGACTCCATACGTGCGTTGACAATACAGACATATATTTGACTTACAAATACAGTGCTATAAGTCATACATAGAACTACTTCTGGGCGGCCATTGCCTTAGCTATGCTTACATACAATTCCTTCCTCGGCGTTAAGGCGGCAACCACACGGTCCCTGTCCGGAAGGCACCGCTGCACAGTCTCGTCCGCCGCGTACTCTTTTGCCCAACGGCACAGCGTCGGGTGCTCCTCCTCGGTGAGCAGCCGTACCCCGGCGATCTCTTCAAACACTCCCATCCAGTGTGACATCCCGCCGACGGCTATGTCAAGGAAACCGATGGCTTCGCCTCCAAAGAACCTCTTCCCCTCCTGCAGCTGCCCCTCCAGCAGCGTCAGGTTCTTCTTGGTCTCCCTCACCGCCCTGGCCTGCACCTCGCCGTCTGTCCAGAGTGCTATCCACATGGAATCCTTGCACTGCGAATATACGGTGAAGATTTGGGGAGTTGGTTACTGAACTAATGCAATTCCTGCAAGATTGGGGGAGTATATGTGTATCGGTTCACCTCACCTCCTTGTACATGAAGGCGGCCCAGAAGCGAGCCACGGCCCTATCATGGGGGTCGGAGGGGAGGAGCAGCGGTCCGTCGAAGGCCTCGTCGATGTACTCGACGATGACGAGCGACTCGCAGATAGCCGGACGGTCGCCGTGGAGGAGAACGGGAACCTTCTGGTGAACGGGGTTGTGCTTCAGCAACAGGTCGCTCTTGTTGTTGACGTCTTCTTCGATGAGCTCGTAGGGGACTCCCTTGAGCTGCAGGGCCACCTCGGCGCGGTGCACGAACGGGCTGCCGAAGCAGCCGATGAGCTTCACCGGCTCAGCCATCAAGCCCCCGGTGTGCTTGCTTCGGTGTCATCCTGGTCCGTCAGAGGTATATATAGCTCCGACCAACTTGATCACCACGCAAAAGAGCTACAAACTTAATACTCTATATATGTCTCTCTCCCTCCTGCAGTCAAGTGTACATTTGCCACAAAATTCAGAAAAGCTTCGAGTCAAACTTCGGCGGCGTTTTATATATACAATTATATCTATGACATGCTCTTCCATGGATGAAAGCTACTGGAGGTTTTGGCAGCTATATAGAAACGATCGTTACTTCGTTACCAAGTGATGTGGTGTGATTCGTGTCTCGCTCTATAGAAAACAACCGATTCGAAGCATTACTGGGCGTTTCTTTTTCTCTCTTTCTTTGCTTGGAAACTTGGGTACATGAAAATGCAAGTACTCTCTCTCTCTCGAATTAAATGTCGGTTTTGTATGTATTTATATACTAAAAAGTGTCTAGATAAATACGAATCTATCAACGACATCTAATTTGAGACGAAGGGGTATTTTTTTTCTGTTTCTTCATTTTTTTTTCTCATACAATACGTTTTTCGGCTTAGGTTGTTGGCTCTCTTATGGGACCGACTTCGATGTTGATTTTGTCAACTTGAGACGTCGGGGGGTCATCCACATTCTTCTTGTGGCTATGTTCGACAACAGCATACATGAGAGGTTTCTCATGTTCACTTCTCAGTTGGCATAGGCTAGATGGGCCTTACCTAGAAGACTAACCGCCATTTGGATACGTCGATAGCTAAGCCATCGGCCTAGTTTTTTTCATTTTTTTAATTGTTTGACACACTAATATTAAAAGGAATATTTTAAACTCTAAGTACGCTTAATCTTTGGTCAAATTGTATTCGTGGTCAAACTTCATGATCGGTTATTCATCCTCACACCATTCCAGCCCAGCACACTTAACTTCTCCGTTCCTTCCGGATAAGCTTTCGAGAAAGGAATTAAACTTTGTTCATAACACTACCATATCTATCTATTAACCCTTGAACCATGATGTCACACCCATGAAAGTAATAATAATATTGAATTCAAATAACAATAAAATGAATATTTTTGCCTTTTTATTTAATATGGAATAATTCATATATTTAAGTCCATAAATCGGAATTCGACAAAAAATATGTCTAAATCGACCAGAAAAATGAGAGAATCCAAACATGACATCCTTATCGTATTTTTAATCACGCATCATGTCTTTTTAATAGTGTACTGTAAGGTTTTCTAAATAAAATTCATTTAATAGTGTACTATAAGGTTTTCTAAATAAAATATATTTAATAGTGTCCAAATCTTCAAAATATCATATAAAAAATCCCTTTTAAATTTGAGGATTCTAAAAAATCCTTAGCTCGGGGCTTAGCTCCGCTAAACTTCCAGTGCATCTCTCATGAAATAGTATATTGTGAACTTAAAAATGATTTTTCCAAAAATTCATGAGCATCAGATCATGTACATGTAGTTCAAATATGACTCACTTTCAATCAATTTGACAGGAATTTATCTTTTTCACGAGGGATATGATGACCCACAAGTATAGGGGATCACAATAGTCTTTGAGGGAAGTAAAGCCCAAATTTATTGACTTGACACAAGGGGAGCCAAAGAATATTTATAAGCCTTAACAGATGAGTTGTCAATTCAGCTGCACCTGGAAGCAGTCTTGCTCGGAATAGTTTATCAGTAGCAACAGTTTTGTAACAGCAGTAGCAAAATAACAGCACAAGTAAAATAAGGACTATGGTAGCAATTGTAATAAACAACAGGATTAAAATATGGTAGGCATAGGGATGGATGGACGGGTGTTGCATGGACAAGATAATTCATGTAATAATTAAGACAAAGGCATTGAAGATAATAAAGATAAAGCATCCAAGTCCTAAGTAACCATAGGCATATGTTTCGTATATAGTCGTGCGTGCTCGTAATGATAAACTTGCACAACATCTTTTGTCCTGCCAGTCCATTTGTAGCGGAGTCTTAAGGGAATCTACTGGAAATTAAGGTGCTCCTTTTAATAGAGCACCGGAGCAAAGCATTAACACTCTGTGAACACACGTGATCCTCACATCACAGTCATCCCCTCCGGTTATCCTAATTGCTGTCACTTTGAGGCCTCGGGTTCCGGACAACGATATGTGTACATAACTTGCAGGTAAGATCACAAACAATAATATCATCATGAATCAATAATATGTTCAGATCTGAGATCATGACACTCGGGCCCTGGTGACAAGCATTAAGCACAACAAGTTACAACAATGTTAAAAAGCACTAACAATAGATATTAGGCACCATGCCCTAACAATATTATGCAATTACTTGAGTGATCTTATCCAATCCCTACCATCCCCATAACCTACTAAGGTGATTACTCACACATAGATGGAGGAATCATGGATGGTTGATGGAGAGGCGTCGGTGATGATGATGGCGATGATCTCCTCCAATTCCCTGTCCCGACAGGGTGTCAGAATGGAGTTTCTGGTTCCGAATCGTGGTTTCTGGTGGTAGCGGCGGAGCGAAACTCTATCTGGAAAAACATCAAACCCCCATGTGTTTTTAGGTCAGAGAGTATATATAGGCGAAAGGAGAGGTCGAGGCAGAGTCCGGGGTGGCCGCACCATGCCCAGGCGCGGCTAGGCCTGGCCCACGCCTAGGGGTGGTGTGGGGCCCTCGGGTCTTTTCTCCCCTCCGTTAATTATTAATAGGAATTTTGACATATTTTCTGGAAAAATTGGATTTTTGACATATTTTCTGGGATTTTTCCTGAAAGTTGATTTTCTGCACAAAAACGAGACACTAAAACAATTCTCTAAAAACATCGTTAGTCCTTAGTTATATCCAAATCATACAAATTGAAGCAGAAACAATAGTAAAAGTGTTTGGGAAAATAGTTACGTTTTGGACGTATCAGGATGGACGAAAAGGTTTAAGATATCCCGGTTGGGACATTATTCGTAGAAGGTGGTCTAGTATTTTTGAAAAATGGAGTGATATCATTTGGAAAATTTCATTTGGTGGCTGCTTCACAAAATATCCCATTTTTGGCACTCATAAAATGGAAAATGATCTTTTGTTGCGATGAAAAGAAAAACTCCCTCCTGCAACATTGTTCGTCATCCTAAGATGCACATGTATGCATAATATTGGTACATTATCATAAACTATGCCATGATTGTAGCCATAACATTGGTGCAATCAACCATTAATAGTTGAGATGGAACACTTGGAGATAATCAAGTTGGGTAATAATGTTGAGATGGATAGATTGGTCTACATGACGACGATAGAGTTGATCAAGACCTTGTTTGAAGGTCATACAATCTTGTATTACTCATGTCTAAAGATGTCAGAATATTAGTATCCACTTCATGGAAAACTATGCTAGGAAGAACACTCACATGTCGGTGTAGTTATCATCTGGCCTTGAGGGTTTACATGACACATGCCAATACCTTGTAATAATACACTAATTCACAAAAAAGGTAAAAGCTTTGCCATATGACTCAGCATTCCTGAAAGGCCTTATGCGAGTGAAGGCAGAGTTTTTTGTCAGATAATCTTTTATTATTAAGAATGGTCAGAATATGCGCTTTTGGGAGGTTGCATGGTTAGGAGAGACTCCTTTAGCTGTCCATTGACAATCGCTCTATACTATTGTTCAAAGAAAAGAAGTTTCCGTTGCACATGCCATGTGTATTAACCCTTTGAATATTGTCTTTCATAGAGCACTAACCAGACCTAGATGGACAAGATGGCCAAACTTAGTTAATCAGTTGATGGATATTCATATAGAACATGGGAATGATCAATTTAGGTGGGATCTAACTTCATCTGGGGTTTTATCTGCCAAATGCATGTCCCTAGACTTACTTAATGGGAACATCTTTGAAAATGGGGGTCCCATTGAAAATTGGAAGCTTTATGTGGTTTCTAAATAGCAAAGTTTTATTAACAAAAGATAATTTAGCAAAAATAAATTGGCAAGGCAACCATAGGTGTTGTTTTCTGATAATATACAACACTAATTCATTTTCATCGATTACCCGTTTAGGAGAATTGTATGGCACATAGTCCACATGATGTATAATCGGGCTCCCACCACAATAATAAGAATTTGTTTGGGAATTGGCTACATGGTACATGAGAAAGCTTTACTCTGGCTTGTATGGCACATTCGCAATGATCTTATTTTCTTTTATGTTGGTTGTTCCCTTAAACACATAAAGAATCTGTATGTGGTCCTTTCTTAGTCGGAGGAGTGTAGGCTGGCCGTGGCTATTGTGCGCAGGCATTTGGAAATGGTTGCGCAAGACTTATTTAGCCAGGTGTTGATGTAATGATTACTTTTGATTTTTTTTGCTTTAGATGGATGGCAAATGTCTCAACTTTATGAGCCCACGAGCTAGGCGTGTGGTAATATGAACCCTTCACTGTGGGATTTTGTTTTCCAATATTGATCTCTTCCTTGCCCGAGATTGGACAGTTGCTTAGTCAGAAACTAGATAAATAATTAAAAATCGGGTTGGATTCAGACTGAAAATAACAAACAGTAGAACTTGAAACTTAAAAGTGCTACTCCCTCTATCTCAGTTTATAAGACTTCGTATACCTAGGTCATCCGCATGAGCTATATAATATGAATTATATAATATAAAAATTATATCATTAGAAAATACAACATTTAAAGTTTCTAATAATATAGTTTTTATCTTATGTTCCTCATGCTAAGTTGGTTAATTTGTCAACCTAGAAATACGCGTAAGTCTTATAAACCGCGAGACGGAGGTAGTATTTGATAAGCTAATCTTCTTGTATTGTGAGCTGTGCTCTTTGTAATAAATTTAATAAAGTAATAAAAACTATATGCATCAGTTGATGCAGAGAAGTACTTGATCACCGGCACATGCATGCATGCCGCTAACAAACCATCAACTTTATATTTAGGAGCAGAGACAAATAAAAATATCAAATCATACAAAGTATTAATAATATCAAGCAATGGAATTAGTATTGCACCACTGATGCATTACATCTCGGCATAAAATACGCATACTAATACGATGCAGCTGATCGTATACATTTGGAAGAACTTCGCTGTAGGTGGCGAGAAGCTGAAGAAGGCTAAAAGGACGATCAGTATAGCAGACGTCTTCAGGCATCAGTAGTCCTGAGACCTTCTCTTCTCTTCTCTCCTTAAGGTCGAACCTCCAGATAGGAAACCCGGGCGGCGCTACATCAAAGTTTGTCCAGGTCTCGCCGGTCGTCATGCAGCCCCCGTACTTGAAATGCATCTCCCTGGTGCTGTAGTATACGCAGTTGCCATCCACGGAAGAAAGCTTATCTGCGTCGACGGAGAGGCACCTTGGTCCGAGGAAGAAGGCCCGGCTACCGATGCTCCTCACGGGCTCGAGCGCCCGCCTCTCCATGTCAACTTTAAAGATCTCCATGGATGTTCGACGTGGGGAATGGACTACAAGCATCAGATCTCCCTCGGACTCCACAAGGAAAACGTTCCCATCCAAATGGCAAGGTTTCATTACCAGATCCTCGTAAGTGTACTGCACGGTGCCGTCGCTCCGGCTGCAGATTATCGATGTCTCGTCGTTATCGACCATGTAGACGCGTTCGGCATGCGCGACCATGCTCTCGATGTAGAACCTGTCACGGCCGTAGGTCAACTGCTTCGCCACGAACTCCTCGCTCGCCGGACGAGCACACACGACATCCTTGCCGTTGCGGGGCGTGCGGGAGTCGAACAGGACGAGCAGCATCGGGTCAGAGCCCGTCACCGCGACGATCGGATGGCTTCTTACCGGTATTGGCGCGGCGAAGGTGAGCACCGAGCCCGTGAAGGGGTTGAGCACGCGGGCGGCGTGAGGGGGCTCTCTGTCCGCGAGGACGAGGAGACCGTCCGATGCGCCGACGAGGACGTTGTGCCGGAGACACGGGAGGCGGCGGCGGAGGATGCGGCCCATGGAGACGTTGACGAAGAGACAGACGTCGTCGTCGTCGTCGTCGACTTTGTGCATCAGCTCTTCCACACAACTTTTGCGCTTAGGCTCGCCGAGCATGATCCACTGCCGAGGACGGAAAGGGAGTTCGCCTGGCCCCGCGCCGAGTTGAGGAGGCCTGGCGATGGCAGCACGCCAGCCGGGGCAGACGGCCCTCATGTCCACCAAGGTGTCGATGTCGCTGGTGGACATAAGGCAGTCGCCGACCAGACAGAGGACACCCGATGGAAGTGACGACCAGCCCGCCATGGGGGAAGGATTGCGGGTGCTTTTCGATCGTGGAGAGGTGGAGGTGGATGCAAGCTAGCTGTAGTACTCTGGGAGATCGAGGGCTCTTGCACGCGTACATATAGAACATGGATGGATGGATGCAGGTGCGCGGTTCAATTGCCATCTCGATCGGGACCTGGGAAGAGTTAATAACGTTGCACGCGTGCGACGCTTCGTTCATGCGCGAACATTACTAAAGGTCGTATTAATTAATTGGACGTACTTGATCGGGAGACAGAAAGGCTGACACTCTCTCCAAGTCCCAACATCATATTACTGTCAATCCACCCATCACCACAGCGATCGATCCATTTTCTCCCGTGTAAGCTGTCAGCACACTCTCCGTACTGCTTCTCTACTCCGATTGAATTATCGATTGAATGGACAAAAATAATCCTTTTTCAAAAAGATTTTACAAAATGACCCATTTGGATAACGCCCAACAGCTAGGCGCTATACCCCTGCCAGCGTGACACCGTCTGGCCCTTCTCTGGCCCCACCCGGAGGCATAAGCCCAGACGCTATCTCCTCTGCCGGCAACACCGATACCTCCTTCTCAGCAGGTGCTCCGGCCTCTGACCTTGCCTCTGGCCTGGACCATCTACTCGTCCACCTGTATCAAGGTGTTGCGTCTCCTCAGTAGCGATTTGGGGAGGATGAACCTGACGGGTAGGGTCCATATGTCAGCCAGTAGGCAAAAGAGCAGGAGTTAACCGAACGTTCTGGACTCCTTTGACGGAGCAGGATTTCAGTCTGGGAAGCTGGATCGAAGGATTCGAGGAAGCTGGGCTGTTTCCGAACACGGTCTGAGTAACGCCCAGGCGCTATGCCCAAGGTGTAGCGCCTATCTGCTAGGCGCTATATTAACAGGTAGGCACTACACTTTCGGACTTAGTCTGTCGCGCGTAGCCCCCTCCCCACCCCTCCTCATTCACTCCCAGCTCGACCCAGCCAAGAAGAACAGCATGGAGGCGCCCCCTTCTACCCCCCCCCCCCCCCCACACACCCCCACAAATCTCTCACATTGGAAGCTTCATTTGGTGAATTTGTGCCTCTCCCCAGCTGCTAAAGGTACCCTCCCGAAATACAATAACTTGGACATGTTTTGCCGAAACTTGTTGCGGTGGGCGTCATGCATTGATGGACAGCAGGACAGGTCTTTGATCGGACAGGATGGCACGGTGGAACCTGGTGGTGGTTCTTGGGGACACTGACGTCGGCGTGGCTGAGCATGGCCCAGATGTGCGTGATGAACTCGCCGCTGTTGGCCAGCGCCAGCGCTCCCCCCAAAACTCTCTCGTCCCGATGCATGCCGCCATCCCTGATGCTGGCCATGTCCTATTGCCGTTTCCACGAGCGTGTTTGGTTCAGAAAAGGTAATGCAAACGCAAATGTAATCTCATCACAGTGGTACTGGCCGGTAACGGAATGGGCAGAACCAGAAACCTGTTTGGTTCGACAAGGTAATCAGATCACATCGGTACTACTGTCTCCACAAAAATTTCCGACAAATCATCATGGCCTAATCAAGAACGAATCAAACTCTAGAAAACTTCAAATAGATTAACAAGGAACCAATTGAAATTCAGAGGAGGACAGCGGCATGAAATTTCTGAGCTGGCCTCGCATGGCTTCATAGATCGGGGAATAATACAAGCGCTGGTTGCGCTGCTCCTCGCATGATTTCATAGTCGACAGAAAAGATTGGTGTCAGAGGGTATCGGGGGCGAGCTACAGAAGGAATTGGAGTAGAAGACGCCGCTGCTACTCGCCGGGAGAGGATCAAAGAGAGCCCGGATCTTGGCTGCTGCAATTTGACCTCGTTGCCATGGCTGCCGGATCTTCCAGTACGACTCCAGTCGATTCATCGACCGTTGCGGCTCCCTTGCCTTCAGTTCCTCGACGGCTAGCTACTGCTCCCCCGCCACCGGGCTCCGGCAAGTACAGAGCTGTGCGACGCAGAGCCGAGCCTGCCATGGCTATAGCCTGCTATGCTGAGGACGTCTTCTAGCTAGCTATAGCCTGCTGATTTTGGAGGCCGAGCGAGCCGACAAGGAAGCTCCGCGACCGTCACCGGCGGTCAAAGGCTGGCTGACTGGCTCCTTGGTCGATCGGGTTCTGCCAACTGGACCAGAGGCTAGCTTACTCTGTTGGCTCAGCACTACGGTAGCCCGCGTGTCACAGTAGAATGGACAAAATAACCAAAATCAAAAGAATTTCACGAAATGACCCGTCTGAAAAACTATTTCACTGGCACTAACCCTTTAGGTAACGCCAAACAGCTAGGCGCTAGAGTGTAGCGCCTTTCAGCTAGGCGCTATGCCCCCTGCCAGCGTGGCACCGCCAGACCTCTCCCTGGCCCTACCCTGCCGTGTGACGTCCAGGCGCTATTTCTGGGGCTAACGCTCAGGCGCTATGCCCAAGGTGTAGCGCCTATCAGACAAGCGCTACACTTTGAGACATAGCCTGTCGCGCGCAGCCCCCTCCCCACCCCTCCCCATTCACTTCCAGCTCGACCCAAGCAAGAAGAACAGCAAGGAGGCGCCTCCTTCTCCCCTCTCTTCTCCCCCTCAAATCTCTCACATTTAAAGCTTTATTTGGTGGATTTGTGCCTCTCCCAACTGCTAGAGGTACCCTCCCTCATTATGTAGGGTTCGCAGCATAGAAAACAGAAATTTTCCTACGATGGGAACATCTAAGTACCAAGATCTATCTACTAGATACAAACAACGGGTGGATATACATCCAAAGAATACATACCCTCGAAGACCGAATAGCGTTAACGAGGTTGTACTCGTGGATGATGTAGACGAACGCTTGCCGATCTCAAGATCGTGATGAAGTCCGTCTGGTCCAGCCGGTCCAGCACGATCAAGTCCAGCACCTCAAAGCAGTGGTGCATCCGTGATCGCACACACGTACGGGTACCCCGACAACCTCCGCGCCCTCGCTCCAGCGAAGCAGCGGAAGCAACAAATCCTTCCAGAAAAAGCCACCGGGAACATGTATCTCGCTGATCTGAGACCATGGAGAAATTCTAAAGGGGAAGAAAGATCCTTCGCGAGGAGGTGTGATTTGAGAGGAGGAGAGGGAGGCCTTTTATAGGGGAGAGGGGGGCACCCTAGGGGCATGGCGCCCAGCCATGGGGCTGCCCCCACCTCTTCCACATTCATGTGGGTGGAGCTCTCACTCAAAATGAAAAGCCTCCACTCCCATTAAAAAGCCTCCACTCAAAAATCCACTCACATGCATTAAATTTCCACCAAATTTAATGCAAGCTCTCATTTAAATAAAACTCTTTTATTTATTTATTCAGAATTTTGTTAATTACTTTAATTAACAAACATTCACATAAAACCCGTTAGAACATTTCAATTTCACATGCAGAACCAGTTTCAGCAATTTCAACCGAAACAATTTTGGTGTCTAGTGAAATAAATTCCTGCGCTTTCCTTTTTCTTTCTCTGGCATATCATTTGCTCCGAATGGTGTCGGTATCCCTTAAGTGTGTCACCCTACGGTTCGCGAATAATGCAGACATGATCGAGACCCCTCTCCGATCAATAATCAGCAGCGAGACCTGGAGATCCGTACTGACTCCCACACATTCAACGATGACTTATGTGATCGTGTGAACCTTTTACGCTAGTATCTTAATCCCTTTGTTTCACGATATATTACTGAAGGGGTTTCGCGGCATAGTAAATCAAAATTTTCTACGGAGCGAACAGAGGGAAAGCCAAGATCTAATCTAGGAGATGCAAACAACGAGAGAAATTGGATTAGATCTTCATACCCTTGAAGATTCGCACAGCGGAACGTTCGTCGGAACGTGGGTGATATAGTCGTACTCGCTTCTCCTCCTCGCGATCCGATCCGATCTAGCACCACAAGTGGCGGTGCCTCCGTGAGATGCACACGTGCAACACCTCGACGTCTCCTCATTCCTCGGACCAGCGAGTATGGTGGAGAGATAGATTGGATCTACAACACGACGGCGTGGTGTATATGGTGGAGAATTTCTGCTGCAGGGCTTCGCCTACAAACAGTCGGGAGGGAGAGAGGAAGGTAGCAAGGCTGCTAGGGCTTGGAGGAAGGTGTGTGTTGTAGGGGGGGAGGGGGCGCACCACCCCTCTATATATAGAGGGGGGGCGGCCAGCCCTTGCCCCTCCTCCAAGCCTATCTCTAGTTTAAACAATTTAAACTCTCCCTTATCTAGAAATCCTATCTCTAGATTTAAACGATTTAAACTCTCCCTTATCTAGAAATCCTATCTCTAGTTTAAACGATTTAAACTCTCCCTTATCTAGAAATCCTATCTCTAGTTTAAACGAGTTTAAACTTATCCAGGATCGGCTGGGCCCTATGGGGCCTTGTGCCCCTGGCCCAATGCGGCCAGGACACTCCCTCATAGGCCCATGCCCCCTCCCGGAAGGTGGTGCCACGTTGGTCCCCTTCTGGAAGGTTCTAGAAGCTTCCGGTACAATACCGATTAACCCGGAACAATTCCGAACTCCAAAAACTGCATTGCCTTATATGAATCTTATTCTCCGGACCATTCCGGAACCTCTCGTGATATCCCGGATCCCATCCGAGACTCCGAACAAAAAATTCATAAACCAATTATCCAATCTATCCTAGCGTCGAGACACATTAAGTGTGTGACCCTGCGGGTTCGAGAATATGCGGACATGATCTTCTATCAATAATCAACAGCGGGGTCTGGGCACCCATATTGACTCCCACACATTCATCGATGATCATATCGGATGAACCACGATGCCAGGATTCAATCAATCCCATATATATATTCCCTTCGTCTCGCGATATTTTACTTGCCCGAGATTCGATTGTCGGTACCGTCTTACCTAGTTCAATCTCGTTCACAGCAAGTACTTTACTCGTTCCGTAATCCGACATCACTTTGTGATTAACTCCTTAACCACATGCTTGCAAGCGGTGTTGATATCGATTACCGAGTGGGCCCGAAGTATATCTCTCCGACTTGGGAGGGACAAATTCCATCTCGATACATACAACCCAACAGATACTTTCCGATCACCTGAGAGACACCTTTATGATCACCCTCTCATAGGATGACGTTTGATGACCTCAAAGCTTTCTTCCGGTACCAGGGAGTTGCATTATCTCATGGTCTAAGGAATACAATATTTGACATAGGAAAAGCTTCGCAAAGATGAACACGATGAAACGATCTAATTGCTTCGCTTAGTTTGGGTCTGTCCATCATATCATTCTCCCAATGATATGATCTCATTATCAATTGACAACTCATGTCTATGGTTAGGAAACCTTAACCATCATTGATCAATGAGCTAGTCCATAGAGGCGTACTAGGGACACGGTGTTGTTTACAAACCACACAAGTATTAAAGTTTCCGCTTAATACAATTCTAGCATGGAATATAAACTTTATCATGAACAATAATTATAATAATAACATCTTTATTATTGCCTCTAGGGCATAATTCCAACAGTCTCCCACTTGCACTAGAGTCAATAATCTAGTTTACATCTGGCAACAATCTCACACCCATGGCGTTGAGGTGTTGATCATGTTTTACACGTGGAAGAGGTTTAGTCAGTGGATCTGCTACATTCAGATCCGTATGTACTTTGCTAATCTTCAGATCTCCATCTGCTATATAATCTCGGATTATATGAAACTTGCAGTTGATATGCTTGGTCTTTGGATGATATCTTGGTTCCTTAGCGAGTGCTATGGCGCCAGTGTTGTCACACAATATCTCCAGTGGGTCCAATGCACTTGGAACCACGCCAAGCTTAGTGATGAAGTTTCTGATCCAAACTCCTTCACTTGACGTTTCTGCAGCAGCCATGTATTCCGCTTATACTGTAGATCCCGCGATCACGCTTTGCTTGCAGCTTCTCCAGCTCACAGCTCCTCCATTCAAAATATAAACGTATCCTGTCTGAGATTTGGAATCATCCTTGTCGGTGTCAAAACTAGCATCGACGTAACCTTTTACGACAAGCTGTTCATCACCCCCATAGACTAAGAACATTTCTTTAGTTCTATTTAGGTACTTTAGGATGTTCTTCACGGTTGTCCAGTGTTCCACTCCTGGATCACTTTGATATCTGCTCGTCAAACTAAGAGCATTGGACACATCCGGTCTAGTACACAGCATGGCATACATGATGGAACCTATGGCCGAGGCATAAGGCACTTTGCTCATAGCTTCCCTATCATTTACCGTAGCTGGACACTGAGCCTTGCTCAATATCTTACCTGACAACATAGGGGCTGAACCTTTCTTTGCCTTATCCATTCTGAACCTTTTCAGAACTTTGTCTAGGTATGTACTCTGGCTTAAAGCTATCAGGCGTCTTTGTCTATCTCTATAGATCTTGATGCCCAATATATAAGCAGCTTCACCTAGGTCTTTCATTGAAAAACACTTGTTCAAATAACTCTTCACATCGTTAAGCATGTTGATGTCATTTCCAATAATCAATATGTCATCCACATATAGTACCAGAAACGTCACCGAGCTCCCACTCACTTTCTTGTAGATACAAGCTTCGTAGCAATTTGGAACAAATCCAAAGCTCTTGATCACTTGATCAAAACGAAGGTTCCAACTCCGAGATGCTTGCTTCAGTCCATAAATGGAACGCTGAAGTTTGCATACTTTACTAGCATCCTTAGGATCGACAAAACCTTCGGGTTGCATCATATACAACTGTAGGGGTTCGTAGCATGGAAAACAAAAAATTTCTATCGCATACAAAAAAACAAGCCAAGATCTATCTACTAGATTGTAGCAACGAGTCGATGGAATAACTTACCCTCGAAGATTCCAAAGTGTTTAAC
Organism: Avena sativa; assembly: GCA_916181665.1. Lineage (NCBI taxonomy): Eukaryota > Viridiplantae > Streptophyta > Magnoliopsida > Poales > Poaceae > Avena > Avena sativa. Next base: position 440,904,592 of record OV702282.1, on the reverse strand, counting down.
GAGAGCGGATTCTCGTGGGTGATGTAGTCGTACTCTTTCCGATCTCAAGATCGTGTGGACGATCCTTCCGGCGCTGCGTTCCGGCAGCGCTTCCGCAGTCGGTCACACGTTCGGTACTCGACGAAGACCTTCCTCTCCCTTGTTCCAGCAGGCAGCGGAGGTTGTAGCACTCTCCTCGCTCCGGCAGCACAACGATGTGGTACCGGAAGTAGAGGGGAGATCCCGCAGGGCTTCGCCTTAAGCCGGAGCGAGTATGGTGGATTGTGAGAGAGGGCTATTAGTGGTCTAGAGATTAGACACACCAATTAGAAGGCTCTAAACCGCAGGCTAAAGCAATTAGAAGCTCTAAACCAAACGGCTCTAAACCTGAGATTAGAGGTGGAAACTTGTGTGTCTCTAGGAGGAGCCCTGCCCCTCCTTATATAGGTGGAGGGGCCCTGGCGCGCCAGGGGAGGGAGGGAGTCCCTCCCCAACTCGGCCTAGGGCTGGGCGCCGGCCTGGAGGAGTCCAACTCCTCCTCCAGGTTGTTCCAACTCCTCTTGCTTGTTTCCCACAGTTTCCTGTTTCCCACAGTTTCCTGTTTTAGCCGTTTGACTTTCAAACTGGCAATTTGACTTTCATGTTTTTGGAACAGCAAGAACACTTAGTACATGATGCAATCATTCAATGACACACTCATGTACCCTCCCCCCCCGGAGTGCCGGACAATCCGGAACCTTCTAGAACATTCCCGATGAAAACACCGGAATCATTCCCGAACTCCGAAACGGGACTTTCCTTATATGAATCTTATTCTACGGACCATTCCGGATCACCTCGTGATATCCCGGATCCCATCCGAGACTCCGAACAACATTCGGTCTCTTTCTCATAATACCATAACTACTCAAAACAACGTCGAATCCTTAAGTGTGTCTCCCTACGGTTCGTGAATTATGCGGACATGATCGAGACACTTCTCCGAACAATAACCAATAGAGGAATCTGGAAATTCATATGGCTCCCACATATTTCTACGATTACTTTGCGATCGAATGAACCACTTACATACGATACCAATTTCCCTTTGTCTCACGATAGTTTACTTATCCGAGGTTATGATCGTCGGTATCTCTGCATACCTAGTTCAACCTCGTTACCGATAAGTACTCTTTTCTCGTTCCCATGATATGTGATCCCTTGTGACCAAGTCACATGCTTGCAAGCTAATTGGATGACATTCCACCGAGAGGGCCCAGAGTATATCTATCCGTCATGTGGATGGACAAATCCCACTCTTGATCCATGTGTTTCAACCAATACTTTCCGAACACTTAATGCCACCTTTATAGCCACCCAGTTACGGTGTGGTGTTTGATGTCATCAAAGCATCCATCCGGTAAAGGTGATATGCATGATCTCATGGTCGAAGGAATTAGGTTACTATGTATCAGAAAGCATATAGCAATTGAACTATTGAAATGACTTGATCTTTATGCTACGCTTATCAATAGGAGTATGTCCACCATATCATTCTCCTAACGATATGATCTTGTTGTTGATAACATCTCAATGTTCATGATATGGAAACCAAAATCATTTAATCAACCAACAAGCTAGTGAAGTATAGAGGCTATACCAGGGACTTCAATTTAAGTTTACAATTCACACAAGTATTAATGTTTCCTTGTTAATACTATTATAGCATGAATATAAACATTTATCATAAACACAAAGATATAATAATAACTATATTTATTATTGCCTCTAGGGCATATCTCCAACAGTCTCCCACTTGCACTAGAGTCATCTAATCTAGATTACATGGTAATATACCGAACACCCATGGCAGTTTGGTGTTGGTCATGTTTTGCCCTCGGGAGAGGTTTAGTCAACGGATCCGCCACATTCAGATCTGTGTGTACTTTGCAAATCTTTATATCCCCATCCTGGATATGTTCTCGAATAGCGTGAAAACGCAGCTTGATATGCTTCAGCTTCTTGTGTGACCTTGGTTCTTGTGCATTGGCTATGGCGCCCATGTTATCACAGTAGATAGACATTGGGTCCAGCGCACTTGGAACCACACCCATCTCTGTAATGAACTCTTTCATCCATATCGCTTCTTGTGAAGCCTCCGAAGCAGCCATGTATTCCGATTCAGTTGAAGATCTCGCCACAACGCTTTGCTTTGCACTCCTCCAGCTAACTGCTGCACCATTCAAATTAATACGTACCCAGATTGTGATTTAGAATCATCTGGATCGGTGTTCCAACTAGCATCGGTGTAACCATTAACAACGAGCTGTTCATCACCTCCATAAGAAAGAACCATATCCTTAGTTCTTCTCAAGTACTTAAGGATGTTTTTGACCGCTGTCCAATGATCCACTCCTGGATCACTTTGATATCTGCTAGTTAAACTAACAGCATATGCAATGTCGGGTCTAGTACATAGCATGGCATACATTAGAGATCCTATGGCTGAGGCATAGGGAGTCTTACTCATCCTTTCTCTATCTTCTGCCGATGTTGGACTTTGAGTTTTACTCAAGGTCGTATTGGGCAACATGGGCAAGAACCCTTTCTTGCTTTCTTCCATTCCAAACTTCTTTAGAACTTTGTCCAAATATGTACTCTGTGACAATGATATTTGGCGTTTCGATCTATCTCTATAAATCTTTATGCCTAATATGTAAGCTGCTTCGCCAAGATCCTTCATTGAAAAACTATTATTCAAATATTCCTTGACACTATTAAGAAGGTCTACATCATTCCCAATCAACAATATGTCATCCACATATAGTATTAAGAATGCTACAGAGCTCCCACTCACTTTCTTGTAAATACAAGCTTCTCCATAAGTTTGTATAAAACCAAAACTTTTGATTACCTTATCAAAACGTTGATTCCAACTTCGGGATGCTTGCTTCAATCCATAGATGGACCTTTGAAGTTTGCATACCTTGTTAGCATCTTTAGGATCGACAAAACCTTTGGGTTGCATCATATACAACTCTTCATCAATATCTCCATTGAGGAATGCTGTTTTGACATCCATCTGCCATATCTCATAATCATAATATGCAGCGATTGCTAACATAATCCTCACAGACTTTAGCTTCGCTACTGGTGAGAAAGTCTCATCGTAGTCAACTCCTTGAATTTGTCGAAACCCTTTTGCGACAAGTCGAGCTTTATAGACAGTAACATTACCATCAGCATCTGTTTTCTTCTTGAAAATCCATTTGTTCTCGACAGCCTTCCGGCCATCCGGTAAGTCCACCAAAGTCCATACTTGGTTTTCGTACATGGATCCAATCTCGGATTTCATGGCTTCTTGCCATTTATTGGAATCAAGGCTCATCATCGCTTCCTCATATGTCTCGGGGTCATCGGTGTTGTCCACCAACATGACACTCATAACGGAATCATACCAATCTGGAGTGGTACGAGTTCTCGTTGACCTCCGAGGCTCTGTAGTAACTTCAACCGAAGTTTCATGATCATCATCATTAGCTCCCTCTCTAATTGGTGCAGGCACCACAGGAACTTCTTCTGGTGCTGCTCTACTCGCAATTTCGAGAGAAGGTTCGACAACCTCGTCGAGTTCTACTTTCCTTCCAGTCACTTCTTTCGAGAGAAATTCCTTCTCTAGAAAGGATCCATTCTTGGCAACGAAGATTTTGCCTTCGGATCTATGATAGAAGGTATACCCAATAGTTTCCTTCGGGTATCCTATGAAGACGCATTTTTCCGCTTTGGGTTCAAGCTTGTCCGGCTGTAACTTCTTTACATAGGCTTCGCATCCCCAAACTTTAAGGAACGACAATTTAGGTTTCTTCCCAAACCATAATTCATACGGTGTCGTTTCAACGGATTTAGACGGTGCCCTATTTAAAGTGAATGCGGCTGTTTCTAATGCATAACCCCAAAATGATAGCGGTAAATCTGTAAGTGACATCATAGAACGAACCATATCTAAGAGAGTTCGATTACGACGTTCAGACACACCATTACGCTGTGGTGTTCCCGGCGGTGTCAATTGTGAAAGTATTCCGCACTTCTTTAAATGCTCGCCAAACTCGTAACTTAGATATTCACCTCCACGATCAGAACGTAGAAATTTAATCTTCTTGTTACGTTGATTCTCTACCTCACTTTGAAACTCCTTAAACTTCTCGAAAGTTTCGGACTTGTGTTTCATGAAATAGATATACCCATATCTACTCAAGTCATCTGTGAAGGTAAGAACATAACGATAACCACCGCGCGATGCTACACTCATTGGTCCACACACATCGGTATGTATGATTTCCAATAAGTCCGTAGCTCGCTCCATCATACCAGAAAATGGAGTCTTAGTCATTTTTCCCATCAGACATGCTTCGCATCTTTCAAGTGATTCAAAATCAAGTGATTCAAGAAGTCCATCGGAATGGAGTTTCTTCATACGCTTCACTCCAATGTGACCAAGACGACAGTGCCACATATAGGTCGAATTATCGCTTGATTTCAAACGTTTAGCCTCAATATTGTTGATATGTGTATTTCCACTATCGAGATTCAATAAGAATAGACCATCTATCAAAGGTGCATGTGCGTAAAACATATTACTCATATAAATCGAACAACCATTATTCTCTGACTTAAACAAGTAACCGTCTCGCAATAAACAAGATCCCGATATAATGTTCATGCTCAACGCAGGCACTAAATAACAATTATTTAAATATAAAACTAATCCCGATGGTAGATGAAGAGGTAGCGTGCCGACCGCGATCACATCAACCTTTGATCCGTTTCCCACGCGCATCGTCACCTCGTTCTTCGCTAGCTTCCGTTTATTCTGCAGCACCTGTTTCGAGTTACAAATATGAGCAACCGAACCAGTATCAAATACCCAGGCACTACTACGAGTACTAGTGAGATACACATCAATAACATGTATATCAGATATACCTTTCTTCTTGATGTTGCCGTTCTTCAGATCCGCCAAGTACTTTGGGCAATTCCGCTTCCAGTGACCTTCTCCCTTGCAGTAAAAGCACTCAGTTTCAGGCTTTGGTCCAGCCTTGGTTTTCTTCGTCGGCGTGGTAACTTTCTTACCACCCTTCTTGAAGTGTCCCTTTTGCTTAGACTTGCCTTTCTTGAGTTTGGTGGTCTTATTGACCATCAACACTTGGTGCTCTTTCTTAATCTCCACTTCTGCAGACTTTAACATAGCAAACAGTTCTGGCAACTCTTTGTTCATGTTCTGCATGTTGTAGTTCATCACAAAGTTCCTGTAACTTGGTGGCAGTGACTGGAGGACGCGGTAAATCCCCAAAGCATTAGGAATCACTATACCCAAGCTTTGAAGTTTGTTTGCGTGCCCAGACATCTTAAGCACATGCTCACTGACGGAGCTGCCCTCTTCCATCTTGCAGTTAAAGAACTTTTCAGAAGCCTCATAGCTTTCAATTGCCGCATGAGTCTCAAAAATCAATTTGAGATCCTCGACAATATCATATGGGTCTGACTCTTCAAACCTTTTCTGAAGCTTTGATTCTAAACCATACAAGATAGCACACTGAACTATGGAGTACTGATTCTTCCGAGCGAGGTAAACATTCTTTACTTCATCGGAAGCATTAGCTGCAGGTGGGTCACCCAGCGGTGCATCCAGCACATAGGTCAAATTACCAGCTGTGAGGACAATCCTCAAATTGCGGAACCAATCCGCGAAGTTGCTTCCATTGTTTTTCAACTTTTCTTTCTCTAGGAACGCATTAAAATTGATGGTAGGGGCTGCCATTGATCTACAACATATTTGCAATAGTTTAGACTAAGTTTATGACAAATTGAGTTCAAATTAATTAATGAAATTAAACTAGGTGAACTCCCATTCAAAACAACATCCCTCACATTGTTTTAGTGATCACACGAACCAAATCCACTACATCAACACCGATCATCACGAGAGTTGATATAGTTTCAATGGCGAACAATCGTCATGTTCATCATATCTACTATATGATTCATGCTTTACCTTTCGGTAATCCGTGTTCCGAGACCATGTCTGTACATGCTAGGCTCGTCAATATCAAACCTTAGTTTCTGCATGAGCAAATCTGGCTTGCTCACGTTGTATACACTTGCAGAATCTAACACACCCGATCATCACGTGGTGCTTCGAAACAACAAGCTTTAGCAACGGTGCTAACTAAGGATGAACACTATATGATTTGAAATTCATGTGCATGAGGGATCATCTTATAATGCTACCGTCGTCTACTAAGCAATACAAGATGCATAAAGGATTAACATCACATGCAATTCATAATGTGTGATATGATATGGCCTTTCTTCTTTGTGCTTCCGATCTCCATCTTCAAGCACGAACATGATCTCCATCATCACCGGCATTGCATCAAGGTCAATGACGCTTCACCATGGTTGTCGTCCACCGGCTTCAACTATTACAACTACTTTGAATAGACACGCGGGTCTTAACATAAATTAAAGACAACCATATGGCTCCTGCCGGTTGCCAACTTACAATAAGGAACATTGCATACATCAAATATAATCACAATCATGGCCATATCACATCACTGCACACCCCTGCAAAACAAAGTTAGACGCCTCTACTTTCTTTGCATATTTTACGTGGTTTGGGGCTTTCAATAAGTGTCGTTCTAACTTACGAACAAGAACCACAACATTGATACTAGCATTGTTGATTACCCGTTGTAAATTGGATCTTAACTATGCTAGGAGAAACAGGCACCCGCAAAGCCACTTATGCAATACAAGTTGCATGTCAAGCGTGGAGCAAGTCTCATGAACGATGTCATGTAAGGTTAGCCCGGGCCGCTTCATCCCAACATACCGCAAGATGCAAAGTACACAAAAAGCAATCTACAATAAAAGCATCAACGCCCACAATGACCATTGTGTTCTACTCGTGCAACAAATCTACATATAGACACGGCTCTGATACCACTGTAGGGGTTCGTAGCATGGAAAACAAAAATTTTCTATCGCATACAAACAAGCCAAGATCTATCTACTAGATTGTAGCAACGAGTCGATGGAATAACTTACCCTCGAAGATTCCAAAGTGTTTAACGAGAGCGGATTCTCGTGGGTGATGTAGTCGTACTCTTTCCGATCTCAAGATCGTGTGGACGATCCTTCCGGCGCTGCGTTCCGGCAGCGCTTCCGCAGTCGGTCACACGTTCGGTACTCGACGAAGACCTTCATCTCCCTTGTTCCAGCAGGCAGCGGAGGTTGTAGCACTCTCCTCGCGATTCCGGCAGCACAACGGCGTGGTACCGGAAGTAGAGGGGAGATCCCGCAGGGCTTCGCCTTAAGCCGGAGCGAGTATGGTGGATTGTGAGAGAGGGCTATTAGTGGTCTAGAGATTAGACACACCAATTAGAAGGCTCTAAACCGCAGGCTAAAGCAATTAGAAGCTCTAAACCAAACGGCTCTAAACCTGAGATTAGAGGTGGAAACTTGTGTGTCTCTAGGAGGAGCCCTGCCCCTCCTTATATAGGTGGAGGGGCATTGGCACGCCAGGGGAGGGAGGGAGTCCCTCCCCAACTCGGCCTAGGGCTGGGCGCCAGCCTGGAGGAGTCCAACTCCTCCTCCAGGTTGGTTCCAACTCCTCTTGCTTGTTTCCCACAGTTCTCCTGTTTCCCACAGTTTCCTGTTTTAGCCGTTTGACTTTCAAACTGGCAATTTGACTTTCATGTTTTTGGAACAGCAAGAACACTTAGTACATGATGCAATAATTCAATGACACACTCATGTACCCTCCCCCCCCCGGAGTGCCGGACAATCCGGAACCTTCTAGAACATTCCCGATGAAAACACCGGAATCATTCCCGAACTCCGAAACGGGACTTTCCTTATATGAATCTTATTCTCCGGACCATTCCGGATCACCTCGTGATATCCCGGATCCCATCCGAGACTCCGAACAACATTCGGTCTCTTTCTCATAATACCATAACTACTCAAAACAACGTCGAATCCTTAAGTGTGTCTCCCTACGGTTCGTGAATTATGCGGACATGATCGAGACACTTCTCCGAACAATAACCAATAGAGGAATCTGGAAATTCATATGGCTCCCACATATTTCTACGATTACTTTGCGATCGAATGAACCACTTACATACGATACCAATTTTCCTTTGTCTCACGATAGTTTACTTATCCGAGGTTATGATCGTCGGTATCTCTGCATACCTAGTTCAACCTCGTTACCGATAAGTACTCTTTTCTCGTTCCCGTGATATGTGATCCCTTGTGACCAAGTCACATGCTTGCAAGCTAATTGGATGACATTCCACCGATAGGGCCTAGAGTATATCTATCCGTCATGTGGATGGACAAATCCCACTCTTGATCCATGTGTTTCAACCAATACTTTCCGAACACTTAATGCCACCTTTATAGCCACCCAGTTACGGTGTGGTGTTTGATGTCATCAAAGCATCCATCCGGTAAAGGTGATATGCATGATCTCATGGTCGAAGGAATTAGGTTACTATGTATCAGAAAGCATATAGCAATTGAACTATTGAAATGACTTGATCTTTATGCTACGCTTATCAATAGGAGTATGTCCACCATATCATTCTCCTAACGATATGATCTTGTTGTTGATAACATCTCAATCTTGTTGTTGATAACATCTCAATGTTCATGATATGGAAACCACAATCATTTAATCAACCAACAAGCTAGTGAAGTATAGAGGCTATACCAGGGACTTCAATTTAAGTTTACAATTCACACAAGTATTAATGTTTCCTTGTTAATACTATTATAGCATGAATATAAACATTTATCATAAACACAAAGATATAATAATAACTATATTTATTATTGCCTCTAGGGCATATCTCCAACAACAACTCTTCATCAATGTTGCCATTAAGGAACGCAGTCTTGACATCCATCTGCCATATTTCATAATCATGAAACGCAGCAATTGCTAATAAAATCCGAATGGACTTAAACATCGCTACGGGAGAGAAAGTCTCATCATAGTCAACACCTTGAACTTGTCGACAACCTTTTGCGACAAGCCGTGCTTTTTAGACGGTAATATTACCATCCGCGTCCGTTTTCTTCTTGAATATCCATTTGCACTCAATGGCCTTTCGGTCGCTAGGAGGATCCACCAAAGTCCATACTTGGTTTTCGCTCATGGATCCCAATTCGGATTTCATGGCTTCCAGCCATTTCTCAGAGTCTGGGCTCATCATCGCTTCCTCATAGTTCGTAGGTTCACTGTCTTCTACCAACAAGACAGTCAAGACAGGGTTGCCGTACCACTCAGGAGGGGCACGCGACCTTGTCGACCTGCGATGTTCAGTAGCAGCATCGTCCAAAGCTTCATGATCCTTGTCATTAGCTTCCTCTATTGTTGGTGCAGGCGGCACTGGAACAATTTCAGGTGCTGCGCTACTCTCCAATTCAAGAGAAGGTTCAATAACCTCGTCTAGATCTACTTTCCTCCCACTCACTTCTTTCGAGAGAAACTCCTTCTCAAGAAAGGAACCGTTCTTTGCGACAAACACTTTGCCTTCGATTCTGTGATAGAAGGTATACCCAATAGTTTCCTTAGGGTATCCTATGAAGACGCATTTCTCCGCTTTGGGTTCGAGCTTGTCCGGCATCAACTTCTTGACGTAAGCTTCGCATCCCCAAACTTTAAGAAACGACAACTTAGGTTTAGCACCAAACCACAGTTCATACGGTGTCGTCTCAACGGATTTAGATGGAGCCCTATTTAAAGTGAATGCAGCGGTTTCTAATGCATAACCCCAAAATGATAACGGCAAATCAGTAAGAGACATCATTGATCGGACCATATCTAATAGGGTTCGATTCCGGCGTTCAGACACACCATTGCGCTGTGGTGTTCCGGGTGACGTGAGTTGTGAAACGATTCCACTTGCTTTAAGATGCGTGAGAAAATCATAACTCAAATATTCACCTCCACGATCGGATCGTAGAAACTTAATCTTTCTGTTACGATGGTTCTCCACTTCATTCTGAAATTCTTTGAACTTTTCAAACGTTTTAGATTTATGTTTCATTAAATAGATATACCCATATCTACTTAAGTCATCGGTAAAAGTGAGAAAATAGCGATATCCACCGCGCGTCGAAACACTCATCGGTCCGCATACATCGGTATGTATAATTTCCAACAAGTCCGTTGCTCGCTCCATCATACCGGAGAACGGGGTTTTGATCATCTTGCCCATGAGGCATGGTTCGCATGTGTCAAATGATTCAAAATCAAGAGACCCCAAAAGTCCATCAGAATGGAGTTTCTTCATGCGCTTTACACCAATATGACCTAGACGACAGTGCCACAAATAAGTAGTATTATCACTATCTACTTTGCATCTCTTAGCCTCAATGTTATGGATGTGTGTTTCATCCCTTTCGAGATTTAGAAGAAATAAACCATTCACAAGAGGTGCATGACCATAAAAGATGTTACTCATATAAATAGAACAACCATTATTCTCCGATTTAAATGAATAACCGTCTTGCAATAAACACGATCCAGAAATAATGTTCATGCTCAACGCAGGCACATAATAACACTTATTAAGGTTTAAAACTAATCCCGAAGGTAAAACTAAGGAGAGCGTGCCGACGGCCATCACATCAACTCTTGATCCGTTGCCAACGCGCATCGTCACCTCATCCCTCGCAAGCCGCCGTCTATTCCGTAGCTCCTGTTTCGAGTTACAAATATTAACAACTGAACCGGTATCAAATACCCAGGCACTACAACGAGGGCTAGTAAGGAAAACATCAATAACATGTATATCAAATATACCTTTGATGGTGCCAGCCTTCTTGTCCGCTAAGTACTTCGGACAGTTGCGCTTCCAGTGACCCCTGTCCTTGCAATAGAGGCACTCAGTGTCCGGCTTAGGACCAGACCTGAGCTTCTTCTCAGCAGGGGCATTGCGCTTGCCGCCGCCCTTCTTGAAGGGCTTCTTTGCTCCCTTACCTTTCTTAAAGGAGGGCTTGTTGACCATCAACACATGATTATCCTTCTTGATGTCCACTTCCGCAGCCTTTAGCTTTGCGAAGAGCTCGGTGATCGTATCATTGGAACCAATCTGATTATGAGTCACTACAAAACTTTTGTAGCTGGGAGGGAGTGATTTCAGAACCCTGTCAATCTTGAGCTCCTCTGGGATCGTGCATTCCAGTTGCTCAAGGCGTTGAGTGTAGCCCGACATCTTTATGGCGTTCTCACTAACGGAACTCCCTTCCTCCATCTTGCAGTTAAAGAACTTCTCAGAGATCTCATATCTCTCAGAATGGGCTTGAGTCTGAAACATGGTTTTCAGCTCCTCGAGAATCTCAAAGGGCCCGGGATAGGTTTCAAAACGATTTTGAAGCTCCGGTTCCATAGCAAACAACATGGTGCTCTTAATCACACCATAATCATCTTTGCGCGACTGATAAACAGCTTTCTCATCATCCGGCGCAGTTGCAGCAGGGGGGTTACCTAACGCTTTCTCAAGGACATAGTCCTTTTGTCCGCCAGACAGAATGATTCTTAGATTGCGGAACCAGTTGGTGAAGTTAGACCCATTGTTTCTAAGCTTTTCTTTCTCAGCAAAAACGTTGAAGTTGAAGTTGGACTTGGCCATTGGATCTACAGTATTTGCAAGTACAATTTAGACTATGTTCATGATAAATAGTTCAACTTAATCAAATTACTAGATGAACTCCCACTAAATTCAACATCCCTCAAGTTGTTTAGTGAACACGATCCAAATTCACCACACCTAATCCGATCATCACGAGAAGAGATGTGGTTTCAATGGTGGACAACAAAGTGTCGATCATATCATTCATATGACTCATGCTTAACCTTTCGGTTCTTGTGTTCCGAGGCCATGTCTGTACATGCTAGGCTCGTCAAGCTAGACCCAAGTATTTCCGCGTGTGCAAAAACTGGCTTGCACCCGTTGTATGTGAGCGTAGAGTCTATAGCACCCGATCATCACGTGATGCTTGGACACGACGAACTTTCGCAACGGTGCATACTTGGGGAGAACACAGTTTTATCTTGATCTTTAAGTGAGGAATCATCTTATAATGCTACCGTCGCGATCTAAGCATAATAAGATACATAAAAGGGATAAACATCACATGCATATAACTTTATGTGACATGGTATAGCCAATTTTCGCGCAATGATCTCCATCTTGTGCGTTCCGGCATGATCTCCATCACTCCACCATGATTGCCTCCACCACGAATAGCAACTACAACTATTGCTAACTACTTAGCGATAAAGTAAAGCTATTACATGGCGTATAAGAAGTTGACTCGCAGGTCATACACAATTATAAAGACAACCATATGGCTCCTGCCGGTTGTGTACTCATCGACATGCAAGTCGTGAAACATTACAAAACATGATCATCGCATACAATATACACATCACATCTTGGGCCATACCACATCACAGAAAACACTCCCTGCAAAAACAAGTTAGACGCCTCTACTTTGTTGTTGCATGTTTTACGTGGCTTATGGGAGTAGATGCTAAGAACGATTCTTACTACGGAAAGCCACAACGCTGATATTATGGTTGCCAAACTCCGGTGTTAATCCCATGACAACTATAGTGAGAGAAACTGACATCCACCAGCCGCATGTGTGGAACAAGCCACACGTCACGTGCGGAGCCGGTCTCGCGAACGACGTCGCGTAAGGTTGGCCTGGACCGCTTCAATCTCACTATCCCGCGTCATAAGAAGAACACAAACAAGAGGCTTGCAACAGAAAACATCAACGCCCGCAACAACCATGTTGCGTTCTACTCGTGAAACATATCTACGCATAGATCTAGCTCTGATACCACTGAAGGGGTTTCGCGGCATAGTAAATCAAAATTTTCTACGGAGCGAACAGAGGGAAAGCCAAGATCTAATCTAGGAGATGCAAACAACGAGAGAGATTGGATTAGATCTTCATACCCTTGAAGATTCGCACAGCGGAACGTTCGTCGGAACGTGGGTGATGTAGTCGTACTCGCTTCTCCTCCTCGCGATCCGATCCGATCTAGCACCACAAGTGGCGGTGCCTCCGTGAGATGCACACGTGCAACACCTCGACGTCTCCTCCTTCCTCGGACCAACGAGTATGGTGGAGAGATAGATTGGATCTACAACACGACGGCGTGGTGTATATGGTGGAGAATTTCTGCTGTAGGGCTTCGCCTACAAACAGTCGGGAGGGAGAGAGGAAGGTAGCAAGGCTGCTAGGGCTTGGAGGAAGGTGTGTGTTGTAGGGGGGGGAGGGGGCGCACCACCCCTCTATATATAGAGGGGGGGCGGCCAGCCCTTGCCCCTCCTCCAAGCCTATCTCTAGTTTAAACAATTTAAACTCTCCCTTATCTAGAAATCCTATCTCTAGATTTAAACGATTTAAACTCTCCCTTATCTAGAAATCCTATCTCTAGTTTAAACGATTTAAACTCTCCCTTATCTAGAAATCCTATCTCTAGTTTAAACGAGTTTAAACTTATCCAGCATCGGCTGGGCCCTATGGGGCCTTGTGCCCCTGGACCAATGCGTCCAGGACACTCCCTCATAGGCCCATGCCCCCTCCCGGAAGGTGGGGCCACGTTGGTCCCCTTCCGGAAGGTTCTAGAAGCTTCCGGTACAATACCGATTAACCCGGAACAATTCCGAACTCCAAAAACTGCATTGCCTTATATGAATCTTATTCTCCGGACCATTCCGGAACCTCTCGTGATATCCCGGATCCCATCCGAGACTCCGAACAAATATTCATAAACCAATTATCCAATCTATCCTAGCGTCAAGACACGTTAAGTGTGTGACCCTGCGGGTTCGAGAATATGCGGACATGATCTTCTATCAATAATCAACAGCGGGGTCTGGGCACCCATATTGACTCCCACACATTCATCGATAATCATATCGGATGAACCACGATGCCAGGATTCAATCAATCCCATATATATATTCCCTTCGTCTCGCGATATTTTACTTGCCCGAGATTCGATCGTCGGTACCGTCTTACCTAGTTCAATCTCGTTCACAGCAAGTACTTTACTCGTTCTGTAATCCGACATCACTTTGTGATTAACTCCTTAACCACATGCTTGCAAGCGGTGTTGATATCAATTACCGAGTGGGCCCGAAGTATATCTCTCCGACTTGGGAGGGACAAATTCCATCTCGATACATACAACCCAACAGATACTTTCCGATCACCTGAGAGACACCTTTATGATCACCCTCTCATAGGATGACGTTTGATGACCTCAAAGCTTTCTTCCGGTACCAGGGAGTTGCATTATCTCATGGTCTAAGGAATACAATATTTGACATAGGAAAAGCTTCGCAAAGATGAACACGATGAAACGATCTAATTGCTTCGCTTAGTTTGGGTCTGTCCATCATATCATTCTCCCAATGATATGATCTCATTATCAATTGACAACTCATGTCTATGGTTAGGAAACCTTAACCATCATTGATCAATGAGCTAGTCCATAGAGGCGTACTAGGGACACGGTGTTGTTTAAAAACCACACAAGTATTAAAGTTTCCGCTTAATACAATTCTAGCATGGAATATAAACTTTATCATGAACAAGAATTATAATAATAACATCTTTATTATTGCCTCTAGGGCATAATTCCAACAATTACATGTCCGAGATTCGATCATCGGTATCTCCATACCTAGTTTGATCTCGTTACCGACATGCACTCTTTTCTCGTTCCCGTGATATAACATTCTAGTGATCAAATGACTTGCTTGCAAGCTAATCAATGTGATATCACCGAGAGGGCCCAGAGCATATCTATCCGTCATCGGGATGAACAAATTCCACTCTCGATCCATGGGTCTCAACTTAACACTTTAGTAGTTCTGAAGCCATATTTATAATCACCCAGTTACGGTGTGACGTTTGATGTCATCGAGAAACTCTTCCGGTGTTAGTGATTGACATGATCTCATGGTCTAAGGATTAGGATCACTTCGTAAGTTGTTATAGCAATATAAACTCAATGACTTTGATTGTAATGCTATACTTAGGATGAATGTTCATCACATCATTACACTAATGTTGTGACCTCGTTATTAACAACATCCAATGTCCATGATCAGGAACCTTTGATCATCTTGTTAATCAACGAGCTAGTTTATAAGAGAGGCATAACTAGGAACTTCCCTTTTGTTTATTAAACACACATGTATTAACGTTTCCGTATTAATACAATTATAGCATGCAAAATAAACATTTATCATAAATAAGGAATACGATAATAACCACTTTATTATTGCCTCTCGGGCATATTCCCTTCAGTGTCCCACTTGCACTAGAGACAATAATCTAGTTTGAAAACTTTGCGTATTGAACACCTATGGCTTTCTGGTGTTCCATATACGCAACCGCAAGTGGTTAACATAATCTATGGATCTGATGCTTTCAGGTCCGTGTGTATTTGCATGTCTTTGCGTCTCCACGCATCACTCATTCTCCAATGAGATGGCATTGTATAAATTTGGTCTTTCGATGAGACCTTTAGTTCCTTGGGGTTTAAAACACGTCGATACTATTGTCATACAATATATCTTTAGTGTTAGCCCGTTGCGAACCACACCTTAGTTTGCTAACAAACTACTTGACACAAATTCCCTCGTTTGCTGCTACTATAGCAGTCATATACTTAGCCTTTTGTTGTAGTATTCGTCACAATGTCTTAACTTTGGAACTCTTCCAAATCCATCATGAAAACTCCTTTCCATTTCATTGTGCCACTCATAGTTTAAATTGAGATAAACTTAATTTGTATCTTGCGACAAAACTAGTATCAATGTAACGCTTTACTATGAACTATTTGTAATTGTTTGTCACCTCTACACAAATATATTCTTAGTTCTTCCAAAGGATCATAAGAATATCCTTACTATAGTCCAATGATCATTTATGATTCATTCTGGTATATGCTCATAACACTTAGAGCATAGGACATATCTGGATGTGTACATATATGGTATGATTGATCAAAACATTCTCGTGATTTCACTCATCAAGTGTCAAAGCACTTGAATCTTGTTTCACTTATCAAGTGTCGATACACTTGAATCTTGACTCAATTCCTTTCCATGCGACAAGAACCGTTTCTAGTCGTTTCTATAATGAACTCCTTCAATATCTCATATATGTACGTTTGGCACAACCATATTAGCGTCACAGTCTATCCACTATAGACATTCACGCTAAATATTCGGGTTTTTGCCTAAGTATTTCATCGAAATGAAATTCTTAACCTTTGTCAATAAAATATACATCATTTCTAATCAACAAGATGTCCTCCACATAATGTATTAGAAATATGTCTTAGCGCTCCCACTTAATTTCTTGCAAATGCAAGCATCTTCATCGTCTCCTGATGAAAACTCTTTTTCATCACGGTGAAGATTCCAACTCCGCGATGCTTACTTCAACCATTGAAGTTTGCATGCCCTTTTTAGCATCCTTTGAATTTAACAAAACCCTTTGGACCGTGTCATGTACACGTCCTAGGTAACCATTCTATTAGAAGAACTTTGTTTTGTTTATTCATCTACCATATACCAAATTATATGTAGTGGTTGCTACTTTAATCCGTCCAGACTAAATATCGCTATGAAAGATCAAATCTTGTCATAGTCAACTCCTTGAACATTGTCATAAAATACTTTACGACATGTCGACTATTTCATAGATGTGAAACATCCATGTCTGTTTCTTTATAAATCTGTGGCATCCCGCAAAACCACTACTAGAAAATCGCGTTGAATTTGCGCATTGCATCGTCATCATCATGCAATGTTTGCCTAAAACTATTTTCGCAAAGCCTGTTTTGTTTTCTAAAACGCCCCGTTCTGTTTTCTAATTCAAACCCCGGGCCTCCGGATTATTTTTGTTTTGCTGCTATCGGTTTGCAGAAGCTGTGTTTTAAACAAATAAAATATTTATTTATTTTAGTGGGGCAGTCGAACGGGCCGAATGACCCGAACGACCACCCCAGAAAAATTAAACGGTCCAACCTGAAAATCCTTTTCTTACTCTGTCCTTAGCTACCCACCAGCCTCCACCTCACTCCGGCCAATCCCGTCGTGCCACCTCAACTCACCCTTCCCCCTAGCCAATCCCCATCTGCCACCTAGGCTAAACCCACCCCAATCTCTCCCAGCTCCCCCTCTCTCCTCACACAGCCACGCACACAACCCCTTCCCCACACCGCTGCCAACCCTGGCCCACCCCCTGCAGCCCCACCAGGCCCCACTCTCCCCTCACCTCTCTCCCCACCCCTACCCCATCGTCCTCATCCTCCCAACCCCACGCCCCGACCCGAGCACTCCCCTTCCCAACCTCTCTGCACCCCGCCGGCTCCCCTCCCCTCCGCCTCGCCCTCGTCTCGCGGCCCACGCCAGCCCCGCACCGCTTCCCCTTGCCCTTCTCCCGTGCGACCCGCCCCGCCTCTGCGAGCCGCGCCTCCGGCCGCCTCCGGCCAGACCCGAGCCACCGCCGGCGCCGCCTTGCTCCCTCTCTGGCGCTGCGCTCGCATCCGCCTCCTCCTCCCCGCGCGCGCACCCGCCCCTCCTCCCTCTCCGGCGCCCTCCGCCCTAGCCGCGACCTCCCTCGACCTCGAGCGTCGGCCCGTCCCCCCGAGCAGCGTCGCCATCGGCCCCGGCGCGTCCTCCGGCCGACGACCGCCTCGCGCCAGCCCCGTCGTCCGCCGTCTCGCCCGCAAGCGTCGCCGCCCCCGCATCCCCTCTCCGGCCGCCGCCCCAGCCCGACGCCTCCTTCCAGCTGCGGCGCCGCCTCGCGTCCGCCCGACCCCCCCCCCCCCGGTTCCGTGTGCCTCGCCGGCCGTGGCCCGCACACCCGCCCAGCGCCACGTCATCCTCTGCAGCTGATGCCTCTGCCCGTTTGTGACCCAGCGTGGACTTTGCTGCTTGCCAACAGTGCCGTGAGGTGGTAGAGGATACATGTTACTTCTATCACTCTCGGTGTTGATTAAATCCTTGCACATAAGTTCCGTCTGTGTCCGTGTGGCCGGGTTCAGAAGCTAAAGTTGTTTGTGCGTGTATTCGTGTGTTGTGGTAAACACCTGGACGCTCCTCAAAGCTCTCCGTCCCGGTATCGACCACACGGAGAACCCCAAGGCCAACAACGAGGATTCCACCCCACCTCGACAAGAGTGTCGCGAAGCCGCCATCTTTTCTGCCGAGACCCGAAGTTTTCACGGCACGCCAAGATCTTCTACTCGATCCACAAGACCGTCGACATGGATACCAAAGGATGCCGAGCGTCAAGTACTTCCCTCGAACGCCAAGACCAGCTACCGCAGGTCGCGGGCCCAGAGAACCCCCGGACGACGAGCTCTTCTACCCGGACCCGAAGACCACATGCGCGACAAGTATTCCTCGGAGGCGATGCTCGAGAACACGGACGGTACGGACATCGACGCGGTACGCCAAGTTCGTCCTCCCGGATGCCAAGTCCGACCCGAACCGCGGACCCGACAAGGTCTTCACGACGACAAGAACGACAGCAACCGGACCGAGACCGTTGCCCCGACGCCAGGCCAAGTACTTCTTCATGGAACGTCGAGACCCCGAACCCGGAGACCGATCCCGTACCCGAAGGCCGCAGATGCGACAAGAACTACCCCCGCTATCTGGGAACGATCCCGTCGAGACCGATCCGTCGAACCCTGGACCCCGAGACCAACCCCGAACCCCGGAACCCAAGATCTGCCGAACCCTAAATGTGTGACCCCTTTTTTTTTCGAGCCCTATTTTATAAATGCTAAATATAAAACCTGTTGCACTTTAATCATTCATCTTGCATGCATATTTGTGTGGTTTGGGGGCCTTATGCCGATTCACCTAATAATTAAATATGGGGCCCATATGCGGGCAAATCTAGCCTTATATTGGTCTCATTTAAATTGGTGTAGCGAACCCGGTGCTATCTTCTGCCATGTTAATCAACATTTAATTTGCGGGGTAGGTAAATAACTTGAACCGTTTAATTAATTGTCGGGACCCCGGTTCCACTTAATATTGACCTAATTGCATCGCACCTTGCCATGCCATACATCATACATGCATCATGCCGATCTTCTGCCATTGTATTAAATACTGCATCCGGTGTTTCTTCTAGTGTTTTGGTTCTTCGCGGATAAGGCCGTTGAGTGGATGCGAGTGTCGACCCGATCTTCGGTTGAACCTTCGGCAATGTTTTCAGGCGAGAATCTCCCCCTTTCTACCTATCTTACTTTTACAGTATTTATTCCCTCCTGTTGATCTATTGCTATCTGTGTTGCGTTGCTCTAGTATTCGTATCCGTGATATCCCTTGCAGCCTTATATTGCCTTGGACACACCCTATTACCTGTTGTTTGGTAGATAGTTGGACTTGCGCGCCGTAGTCGCTTGCTCTAGTGCTGTTGCGTGTTGTCAAGTGCCACAGTTGTTGGAGCCTTGCCGCATGTTTGATGTTGGAGATGATCATAGTTTTACTTATCGTTCCCTTTAATTCCTGTTTAACAACTAAAATTGAAGTAAGCAGAGGCATCGGTGGGTGATAGAGAATATTTGGTTTCCGAACGCCCACTTGTGTCCCGTAGGACCCCGAGTACTTGATACCTGTTCCTTGATTTATCGCGCTATCCACATCCGGGAGGTATATGGGACCCCCCTTAGCCAGAGCTTGATTCAGTCTTATTTCTTGGGGCCACAAACTAGTTTGAGGTTTTATTTACGATCCTGTACTTATGCCATGCTTTACTGCTTTATTTACGATTGTGCGAGGAGCACACTGTACTGTTTAGGATCGGGACACGTTTACGCGGTGTCGACAAGCCCAGCCACACTTTCGGGTTCCCAGTCGCTCACAGCCGTCCACCCAAACCTTGAGACCGTCTCGGAGCTAGCTTACTTCGTTGCGGGTTCTACTTAAGGGGTGGCCCCCTGAAATAATTCTGAATCCTGTGATTGCTTTGTCGTGAAGGCCTCGTTGGGTTTTGTTTTGGTTTTTCCGAGGTTGATCGAGTGTGTGTTGCTATTTGTGCACCCCGGCCGGGTAAAACTTTCTGAAAGCCGTGTCCGCGGTTATGGACGACTTGGAGCACAGTATCTCGACCATAGACAAGCATAACTAAAGTTTATTGCTATAAATTTGACTTATAATGACTAGTAATCAGCTTCACTATAATGGAATGGCTAATTAATACTGCCCACAATTGCTTGTTTGGTGTGTCGCTTGCGACCATGGTACCTGACTAGTAAGTATTTTAACTACAACGGAATGGCTGAATAAAAGTAACAACCACTGCTGGGTTTTGGGGTTATCTCATGATAATTGTATCTGATTAGTAAGTGCCGCAACTACAACGGAATGATTAAATAAAAGTGCCCACTGCTTATTTTATCAGGACGACCATCTACACCTGACTAGTAATTGCTGCAACGATAACTGAATAAATAAAACTGCCAACTGTGTGAGTTCCTCGGTCGACTTCCTCGTTGGTATCGAGGGGGAACGCCAGGATGGGTTTGTTTGATGGTAGTATCAAGTTGGTTCCGCATAGGTTTTTCCCACCCCTCTCTGATAGTCGCCAGTTGTGTCGAGTCTCTATAGGTTGTTTAGTGCTTGCTGCCGCTGCCGCTTCAGTCCACCATACCTGTGTAGGCGAGGACCGCCGAATTCTAGTCTCGCCGTGTACTGGCCTCAGTACTGACGCTCCTCTTTTTCCTTTGCCCTTTGTCGGCACCCCTTTTGTTTAAGCAGGTTTTGAGATTGACGCCGTTAGCAGGGTTACCCTTCCGGCTTGGCCTGGGCAGGGTTATGGACGCCATTGGTTATTCTTTAGGGCTCTTAGCCCCATTTGCATCTTGTCCGTAGTCGGACGCTGTGTCATTTTTCAAGGTGATTTGGATCTTTGTACTTTATACCTGTATTCTTGACTCATTGAGTCGCTGCTGTATATATATCTGTTCTGTGGGTCCCATCGAGGACTGTTGTGTAATGTTATTACTTCGTTTTCCACCCGCACGAAAGTGCCTGGTGGGCACCTTTGAATCGTTTCTATGCGGGTTTGGCGGGTTTCGCTAAAACTTGCATAGGTCCGATTCTGAGGGTGTTACAGAGTGGTATCAGAGCTCAGCAGTTGCGATACCCCACAAGTCCAGCCTGTAGGATAACCTAGCTAACGGCCGAAGTAGAGTGTCAAAACTATTTTGCAAAATCGGTTGGATAGTTCTGATTAGGTCTAATTTTACTCCTTACCCCTCTGCTGCTCTCCTCTCACCTCTGCGTGTTTCGAATCCACCCTCTCACCTTTTCTTCGAGTCCAGGATTTCTCGTGGTTGGGTTCCGTCGTACCTTCAGGGTTTCGCTTCCTCCTTTGGTAACGGTGTTGCTACATCTGGTCTTCATGCTATCCGAGGAATCCTTCGTCTGGTGGACTCTCTTTGTTCCTTCTTGTGCCTTCCGGTGTTTTCCGACGCAACGACATCACCTACGCCAGATCCGATGCAGAGTCTGCATCACTCCTTTGTTTCCGAACCTCGCTTGTCGAGATCTTCAGTCTGATTCCGAGAATGGTTGCACGCTTATTTACCGATTGTGCAGAGTAATAGTTTGGGTGCGTGATGGATTGGCCCCCATGCCGACTACCCCTTCTATTCGCTTTTGTACATTGAAGTGGATGAGAATGCATCGGTTCCCTCTTTACATCGAAGCTAGAGGTGGCTTTATTTGTTGATGCCTCTACCTTCGACCTTCTGTTTCCGGAGTGTTCTCTCGGCGATCACGGACAACGACCTCTTGTTAGTGGTGTCGCGAGGATCTACACGAAGCGCGAAGATGCAGATCACCGACCTCCCTTCCGGTACCATGAGGCGGATCTCGAGGGCGAGATCCCTTGTTAGTGGTGTCGAATTGTGGCATCCCGCAAAACCACTACTAGAAAATCGCGTTGAATTTGCGCATTGCATCGTCATCATCATGCAATGTTTGCCTAAAACTATTTTCGCAAAGCCTGTTTTGTTTTCTAAAACGCCCTGTTCTGTTTTCTAATTCAAACCCCGGGCCTCCGGATTATTTTTGTTTTGCTGCTATCGGTTTGCAGAAGCTGTGTTTTAAACAAATAAAATATTTATTTATTTTAGTGGGGCAGTCGAACGGGCCGAATGACCCGAACGACCACCCCAGAAAAATTAAACGGTCCAACCTGAAAATCCTTTTCTTACTCTGTCCTTAGCTACCCACCAGCCTCCACCTCACTCCGGCCAATCCCGTCGTGCCACCTCAACTCACCCTTCCCCTAGCCAATCCCCATCTGCCACCTAGGCTAAACCCACCCCAATCTCTCCCAGCTCCCCCTCTCTCCTCACACAGCCACGCACACAGCCCCTTCCCCACACCGCTGCCAACCCTGGCCCACCCCCTGCAGCCCCACCAGGCCCCACTCTCCCCTCACCTCTCTCCCCACCTCTACCCCATCGTCCTCATCCTCCCAACCCCACGCCCCGACCCGAGCACTCCCCTTCCCAACCTCTCTGCACCCCGCCGGCTCCCCTCCCCTCCGCCTCGCCCTCGTATCGCGGCCCACGCCAGCCCCGCACCGCTTCCCCTTGCCCTTCTCCCGTGCGACCCGCCCCGCCTCTGCGAGCCGCGCCTCCGGCCGCCTCCGGCCAGACCCGAGCCACCGTCGGCGCCGCCTTGCTCCCTCTCTGGCGCTGCGCTTGCATACGCCTCCTCCTTCCCGCGCGCGCGCGCCCGCCCCTACTCCCTCTCCGGCGCCCTCCGCCCTAGCCGCGACCTCCCTCGACCTCGAGCGTCGGCCCATCCCCCCGAGCAGCGTCGCCGTCGGCCCCGGCGCGTCCTCCGGCCGACGACCGCCTCGCGCCAGCCCCGTCGTCCGCCGTCTCGCCCGCAAGCGTCGCCGCCCTCGCATCCCCTCTCCGGCCGCCGCCCCAGCCCGACGCCTCCTTCCAGCTGCGGCGCCGCCTCGCGTCCGCCCGACCCCCCCCTCGGTTCCGTGTGCCTCGTCGGCCGTGGCCCGCACACCCGCCCAGCGCCACGTCATCCTCTGCAGCTGATGCCTCTGCCCGTTTGTGACCCAGCGTGGGCTTTGCTGCTTGCCAACAGTGCCGTGAGGTGGTAGAGGATACATGTTACTTCTATCACTCTCGGTGTTGATTAAATCCTTGCACATAAGTTCCGTCTGTGTCCGTGTGGCCGGGTTCAGAAGCTAAAGTTGTTTGTGCGTGTATTCGTGTGTTGTGGTAAACACCAGGACGCTCCTCAAAGCTCTCCGTCCCGGTATCGACCACACGGAGAACCCCAAGGCCAACAACGAGGATTCCACCCCACCTCGACAAGAGTGTCGCGAAGCCGCCATCTTTTCTGCCGAGACCCGAAGTTTTCACGGCACGCCAAGATCTTCTACTCGATCCACAAGACCGTCGACATGGATACCAAAGGATGCCGAGCGTCAAGTACTTCCCTCGAACGCCAAGACCAGCTACCGCAGGTCGCGGGCCCAGAGAACCCCCGGACGACGAGCTCTTCTACCCGGACCCGAAGACCACATGCGCGACAAGTATTCCTCGGAGGCGATGCTCGAGAACACGGACGGTACGGACATCGACGCGGTACGCCAAGTTCGTCCTCCCGGATGCCAAGTCCGACCCGAACCGCGGACCCGACAAGGTCTTCACGACGACAAGAACGACAGCAACCGGACCGAGACCGTTGCCCCGACGCCAGGCCAAGTACTTCTTCATGGAACGTCGAGACCCCGAACCCGGAGACCGATCCCGTACCCGAAGGCCGCAGATGCGACAAGAACTACCCCCGCTATCTGGGAACGATCCCGTCGAGACCGATCCGTCGAACCCTGGACCCCGAGACCAACCCCGAACCCCGGAACCCAAGATCTGCCGAACCCTAAATGTGTGACCCCTTTTTTTTTCGAGCCCTATTTTATAAATGCTAAATATAAAACCTGTTGCACTTTAATCATTCATCTTGCATGCATATTTGTGTGGTTTGGGGGCCTTATGCCGATTCACCTAATAATTAAATATGGGGCCCATATGCGGGCAAATCTAGCCTTATATTGGTCTCATTTAAATTGGTGTAGCGAACCCGGTGCTATCTTCTGCCATGTTAATCAACATTTAATTTGCGGGGTAGGTAAATAACTTGAACCGTTTAATTAATTGTCGGGACCCCGGTTCCACTTAATATTGACCTAATTGCATCGCACCTTGCCATGCCATACATCATACATGCATCATGCCGATCTTCTGCCATTGTATTAAATACTGCATCCGGTGTTTCTTCTAGTGTTTTGGTTCTTCGCGGATAAGGCCGTTGAGTGGATGCGAGTGTCGACCCGATCTTCGGTTGAACCTTCGGCAATGTTTTCAGGCGAGCATCTCCCCCTTTCTACCTATCTTACTTTTACAGTATTTATTCCCTCCTGTTGATCTATTGCTATCTGTGTTGCGTTGCTCTAGTATTCGTATCCGTGATATCCCTTGCAGCCTTATATTGCCTTGGACACACCCTATTACCTGTTGTTTGGTAGATAGTTGGACTTGCGCGCCGTAGTCGCTTGCTCTAGTGCTGTTGCGTGTTGTCAAGTGCCACAGTTGTTGGAGCCTTGCCGCATGTTTGATGTTGGAGATGATCATAGTTTTACTTATCGTTCCCTTTAATTCCTGTTTAACAACTAAAATTGAAGTAAGCAGAGGCATCGGTGGGTGATAGAGAATATTTGGTTTCCAAACGCCCACTTGTGTCCCGTAGGACCCCGAGTACTTGATACTTGTTCCTTGATTTATCGCGCTATCCACATCCGGGAGGTATATGGGACCCCCCTTAGCCAGAGCTTGATTCAGTCTTATTTCTTGGGGCCACAAACTAGTTTGAGGTTTTATTTACGATCCTGTACTTATGCCATGCTTTACTGCTTTATTTACGATTGTGCGAGGAGCACACTGTACTGTTTAGGATCGGGACACGTTTACGCGGTGTCGACAAGCCCAGCCACACTTTCGGGTTCCTAGTCGCTCACAGCCGTCCACCCAAACCTTGAGACCGTCTCGGAGCTAGCTTACTTCGTTGCGGGTTCTACTTAAGGGGTGGCCCCCTGAAATAATTCTGAATCCTGTGATTGCTTTGTCGTGAAGGCCTCGTTGGGTTTTGTTTTGGTTTTTCCGAGGTTGATCGAGTGTGTGTTGCTATTTGTGCACCCCGGCCGGGTAAAACTTTCTGAAAGCCGTGTCCGCGGTTATGGACGACTTGGAGCACAGTATCTCGACCATAGACAAGCATAACTAAAGTTTATTGCTATAAATTTGACTTATAATGACTAGTAATAAGCTTCACTATAATGGAATGGCTAATTAATACTGCCCACAATTGCTTGTTTGGTGTGTCGCTTGCGACCATGGTACCTGACTAGTAAGTATTTTAACTACAACGGAATGGCTGAATAAAAGTAACAACCACTGCTGGGTTTTGGGGTTATCTCATGATAATTGTATCTGATTAGTAAGTGCCGCAACTACAACGGAATGATTAAATAAAAGTGCCCACTGCTTATTTTATCAGGACGACCATCTACACCTGACTAGTAATTGCTGCAACGATAACTGAATAAATAAAACTGCCAACTGTGTGAGTTCCTCGGTCGACTTCCTCGTTGGTATCGAGGGGGAACGCCAGGATGGGTTTGTTTGATGGTAGTATCAAGTTGGTTCCGCATAGGTTTTTCCCACCCCTCTCTGATAGTCGCCAGTTGTGTCGAGTCTCTATAGGTTGTTTAGTGCTTGCTGCCGCTGCCGCTTCAGTCCACCATACCTGTGTAGGCGAGGACCGCCGAATTCTAGTCTCGCCGTGTACTGGCCTCAGTACTGACGCTCCTCTTTTTCCTTTGCCCTTTGTCGGCACCCCTTTTGTTTAAGCAGGTTTTGAGATTGACGCCGTTAGCAGGGTTACCCTTCCGGCTTGGCCTGGGCAGGGTTATGGACGCCATTGGTTATTCTTCAGGGCTCTTAGCCCCATTTGCATCTTGTCCGTAGTCGGACGCTGTGTCATTTTTCAAGGTGATTTGGATCTTTGTACTTTATACCTGTATTCTTGACTCATTGAGTCGCTGCTGTATATATATCTGTTCTGTGGGTCCCATCGAGGACTGTTGTGTAATGTTATTACTTCGTTTTCCACCCGCACGAAAGTGCCTGGTGGGCACCTTTGAATCGTTTCTATGCGGGTTTGGCGGGTTTCGCTAAAACTTGCATAGGTCCGATTCTGAGGGTGTTACAAAATCCAAATACGACCGATAGGTTTTTACACCTTTCCGGAGGGTCTTCCAAGTTCAAAACTTGATTTCTCGTGTATGGAACTATCACGGATTTTATGGCTTCAAGCCATTTGACGGAGTCAGGGCCCATCATCGCTTCTTTGCATATAGTCGGTTCATCATTGTCAAACAATAATGATTTACTCTCAAATCTTAATCATTTGATTGTTTATCCGACCTTCTTGGTTCAATAGGAACTTTAGACCTCCGTGAGCGCAACCTTTGAGGCACGTAATCCATGAGCATTCTGGCTGCCTCCGGAACATTTTCCGGCGCTGCGCAACTCAGCACATATAGCTAAGGTTCGTTAACCTTATCAATGTTCTATTGTCCTCCCACTTAACTTTTTATGAAAAATTCCTTCTTCAAGAAACTTCACGTTTCAAGCGACAAACCCTTTTGTCCTTGATGTTATGGAGGAATAACCAATTGTTATTCGAAATAACCTACAAAGACATGCTCATCCGACTTGGGTTGTAAACATCTTAATTATGTTTAGCATACCAAAATTTAAGAAATGACAACTTGGGTTTTACCCCAAACCATAACTCATATGGTGTCATTTCAACGGATCAAGATGGAGCTCTTTTCAGTGTAAAAAGCGGAAGTCTCTAAAGCTTTAATCTTTTTAAAACATAATGGCAGTTTTATAAATAACACCTTTGATCCAACCATGTCAAACAAGATTTCATTACAAATGTCAAACACTCCATACTCCTATGGTGTTTCGGGAAATGTAAATCTAGGGCTAAACCTGCAACTCAAATAAATCCCTTTATGATAAATCATAATTCATTTATTTTTCTTGTTATACTTGTAACTCAAATAAATCCCTTATGATAAAATAATAAACCATTTATTTTCTTGTCACAATGATTTTCACTTCATCTTGAAAGTCTTTGAACATTTTCAAATATTTCACACTTCTTTCTCATTAAGTGAATATTCACTCAAATTTCCGGAGAAAGTATATGAAGTTGAAATCCATCGCTTACGACTATACTTAATGGACTACATACATCGATATGTATAAATTCCAATAATTTAGTCGTTCGTTCTTTTTTGGCCTTTGAACGAAGTTTTAATTATCCCGAGGAAAGTCTCACAACCGTCACTTGATCAAATCAAAGACTCCAAAAATCCATGAAAATGGATATTCTTCATGTTTTTCTTTCCAATATAATTTAAACGGCGATGTCACTTCGTAAGTGATCTTCCAATCATTTGTCTTGCGACATTTTAGCATTAGGTTTTATGGATGTGATTTCTCCAACTAGATTTGTAAATCATCCATCTTATATGGAATACGGTAATTATTTGAACAACCTTTGTTCTCATAATACCTGATTCAAATAACAATTATTAAAACAAATCTTGAAGTCAAGCTTTGATGTCAACGAGAAATACAAACAACGGTTTATTTGTTTTCGATGAACATCATCACATATTCTCTTGCTAGTTACTTAGGCCATTGTGGTTCATGAATTGCGTCGTTCCGTATGAAATTTCATAGCAACCAATTCGGTATCCAATACCCAAGAACCACATTGTTAACAAGCAAAGAATACAACCATAATATGTATATCATATATATACCTAAATTGGATATTTCCAATCTTTTCTTTTCTGCCAAATATATTTTATAGATTCTCTTTCAGCATTTCCTTTTCCTTTTTAAAAGAATTTATCAACATCAACAGTGGCGCCATATACATGACACATAGTCCAAAGCGTGTATATTCAAATAATAATACCTTTGGACTTGCACTTTGAAGTAGATCACCATCATCAAAATGATCGGTATTCTTTCAAAATCCATTCTTTAGTAATCTTTTAGTGTAGTAAACACTTTACATACATCTTCTATTCATCCTTATCATGACGACTTTCATGATCAAGCTACTGTAGCTTATACAGGTGAATCGTGAGTATAACATTACTTTCCAAAACCCTTTTGGATGATTAGGATGTCTAGCATCTCCAACCTTTTTAAATTTTCATCCAATATGAGATCATATATTATACTCTATCATATTGCAACAAAAACATTGTTTCAGATACCGTTATATCTGTCACACATGATGGTTTCTGAAATAATTCTTTCAGCTCCTAGATAAACTTGATATTAAAACAATCAAGAATCATGGAGGCAAACATGATTCTTAAGATACTAACACTGGAATTGTTACTCTCGATTTAATACCAATTATTAAATTTCACGGAGTAAATAGAATTTTTGCTGAAAGTTTGAAATAGGACTTTAAACTTTAGATTGACACTCAACACAATACGATACCAATTCGTAAAGTATATATCCAGAATTCTATAGTTCTATTATCTCAATTACAACTATGCATAAGGTGGTGAACGAATGCCAATGACTACAACAAATTATGCAAATTCACTTTGATTTAATTTATGATAAATTGAGTTCTACTAATCCAAATTAGAAATAAACTCCCACTCAAAAACGACATCCCTCGTGTCTTTTTGGTGATTACATGAACCAAATCCACTACACCAAGTCTGATCATCACGTGAGTCGGTATAGCTTCAAAGGCGAGCATCCATATGGTCATCATATCAAAACATATGACTCATGCTTAACCTTTCGGTCCGTGTTCCGAGGCCATGTCTATACATGCTAGGCTCGCCAAGTAAGAACCTTAGTATTCGCGTGTGTAACTGTCTTACACCCGAGATATACTCGTGGATTCAAGTACACCCGATCATCACGTGATGTCTTGAAGCGACGAAACATTGTCGGTGCATACTTAAGGAAGAACACATTCTTATCTTGATATTTAAATGAGGGATCATATTATTATGCTAATAAAACGCTAAAATATCAATATAAGATGCAATCAAATATCACATGTTAATAAGTGAAATGATATGGTTCCTGCATATGATCTCCATCATGTGCACCGTGGTATGATCTCTATCATACCTTTATGTGTAAGGCCAAGGTCTATGGAACTTACACGCTATGTGTGTTGTAAGAGTATCATCTCGTACTTCTACTTACAACATCACCATATCATAACACTAGCCCAGCAATAATCTAAACTAGATGCCTCTAATTTATCCATTGCAAATTTTACGTGGCTTAGGGCTTTCGTAGATAGAACCGTTCTTACCTACGAACATGAACCACAACGAGGATAACCAAATTGTTGACAACTCGTTGCAAATTAGATATTGACTATAGTAGGAGAGACAGACACCCGCTAGCCACTTATGCAAAACTAGTTGCATGTCAAGCGTGGAACAGGTCTCATGTGCGAGGACATGTAAAGTTTGTCCGGGCCGCTTCATCCCACTATGCCACCAATATCCAAAGTACAACTAAGAAGCAATAAAATGATCATCATCGCCCACATACTCATATGTGTACTACCCGTGCAAAGTATCTACGCATAGATCCGGCTCTGATACCACTGTAGGGTTCGCAGCATAGAAAACAAAAATTTTCCTACGATGGGAACATCTAAGTACCAAGATCTATCTACTAGATACAAGCAACGGGTGGATATACATCCATAGAATACATACCCTCGAAGACCAAATAGCGTTAACAAGGTTGTACTCGTGGATGATATAGACGAACGCTTGCCGATCTCAAGATCGTGATGAAGTCCATCTGGTCTAGCCGGTCCAGCACGATCAAGTCCAGCACCTCAAAGCAGTGGTGCATCCATGATCGCACACACGTACGGGTACCCCGACAACCTCCGTGCCCTCGCTCCAGTGAAGCAGCGGAAGCAACAAATCCTTCCAGAAAAAGCCACCGAGAACATGTATCTCGCTGATCCGAGACCATGGAGAAATTCTAAAGGGGGGAGAGAGATCCTTCGCGAGAAGGTGTGATTTGAGAGGAGAGGGAGGCCTTTTATAGGGGAGAGGGGGAACCCAAGGGGCATGGCGCCCATCCATGGGGCTTCCCCCACCTCTTCCACATTCATGTGGGTGGAGCTCTCACTCAAAATGAAAAGCCTCCACTCCCATTAAAAAGCCTCCACTCAAAAATCCACTCACATGCATTAAACTTCCACCAAATTTAATGCAAGCTCTCATTTAAATAAAACTCTTTTATTTATTTATTCAAAATTTTGTTAATTACTTTAATTAACAAACATTCACATAAAACCCCTTATAACATTTCAATTTCACATGCAGAACCAGTTTCAGCAATTTCAACCGAAACAGTTTCGGTGTCTAGTGAAATAAATTCCTGTGCTTTCCTTTTTATTTCTCTGGCATATCATTTGCTCCGAATGGTGTCGGTATCCCTTAAGTGTGTCACCCTACGGTTCGCGAATAATGCAGACATGATCGAGACCCCTCTCCGATCATTAATCAGCAGCAGGACCTGGAGATCCGTACTGACTCCCACACATTCAACGATGACTTCTGTGATCGTGTGAACCTTTTACGCTAGTATCTTAATCCCTTTGTTTCACGATATATTACATGTCTGAGATTCGATCATCGGTATCTCCATACCTAGTTTGATCTCGTTACCGACATGCACTCTTTTCTCGTTCTCGTGATATAACATTCTAGTGATCAAATCACTTGCTTGCAAGCTAATCAATGTGATATCACCGAGAGGGCCTAGAGCATATCTATCCGTCATCGGGATGAACAAATTCCACTGTCGATCCATGGGTCTCAACTTAACACTTTAGTAGTTCTGAAGCCATCTTTATAATCACCCAGTTACGGTGTGACGTTTGATGTCATCGAGAAACTCTTCCGGTGTTAGTGATTGACATGATCTTATGGTCTAAGGATTAGGATCACTTCGTAAGTTGTTATAGCAATATAAACTCAATGACTTTGATCGTAATGCTATACTTCGGATGAATGTTCATCACATCATTACACTAATGTTGTGACCTCGTTATTAACAACATCCAATGTCAATGATCAGGAAACTTTGATCATCTTGTTAATCAACGAGCTAGTTTATAAGAGAGGCATAACTAGGAACTTCCCTTTTGTTTATTAAACACACATGTATTAACGTTTCCGTATTAATACAATTATAGCATGCAAAATAAACATTTATCATAAATAAGGAATACGATAATAACCACTTTATTATTGCCTCTCGGGCATATTCCCTTCACATTCCCCTCCGTTTTGACCTCTTGAAATCTTTCATTTTGGTTGGACTTGGCTTGAAACCCTAGAAATTTGATTTGGAGAGAAATGTTTGGAAATTTGTTAGATTCATTGGCCAATGTTGGGTATAAAGATGTGTATGAAGCATTTAGTTAGGTTTAGGGTTGTTGAAATGTCATTGTTTGTTTTATTAGAATGTTATGGCTAGGGTTAGGGTTAGGGTTTGCTTATGTAAGAGAGGGAGTTCTTGTTAGCTTTATGGTTTGGTAATGTGTCTAGTATATTTTTGTTTATCTTGTCATGGTTAGTTAATGAACATATTCTCCTATATGTTAGGGATGGCAAGAATTGTTCATGTTCATCATGTGAACAAGGATGCTTTTTTGAAAGGCAACATAGAACCGGACCCGGATATCATGGTCGCGCACGCCGGCCGCGTCTACACGGTCTCCTATGTTGCCTTTCAAAAAGGCATCCTTGTCCACATGACGAACATGAACAATTATTGCCATCCCTAACATATAGGAGAATATGGAGAAGCATCCGAGTACGACCATCCTTAATAGAAAAACAGAGGCGTCAAATTCCACAGAAACATTATTGGCACGAGCAAGAGAACGAACAGAAACAAGATTTTATATTAACTGAGGAGAAACAATGACATTATTGAGAGAAAGAGGGGTGGAGGTGGAGGGAAAATAGGCGGAGGCAGTGTGAGTAATAGGAAGAGCATGACCGTTGCCGACGATTATGCGGGAGGAAGTGGAGGCCGGAGTGGAATTAGAGAGCTTACCGGGGTGGGCGGCCATGTGTGCGGAGGCGCCGGTGTCCATGAGCCAGTCCCCGCCACCGCCATATGCGCCCGCCGTGGAGGCGGACTGGAGGGCGGTCAGCAAGGCGGGGTCCCACTGGGTCGTGCTCGGGGGCGGGTGTTGGAGATATGCCCTAGAGGCAATAATAAATGTAGTTATTATTATATCTTTGTGTTGATGAAAAATGTTTGCATTCATGCTATAATAGTATTAACAAGGAAACATTAATACTTGTGTGATTTGTAAACTTAATTTGAAGTCCCTAGTAAAGCCTCTATACATCACTAGCTTGTTGGTTAATAAATTATTGTGGTTTCCCTGTCATGAACATTGAGATGTTATTAACAACAAGATCATATCGTTAGGAGAATGATATGGTGGACATACTCCTATAGATAAGCGTAGCATAAAGATCAAGTCATTTTAATAGTTCAATTGCTATATGCTTTCTGATACATAGTAACCTAATTCCTTCGACCATGAGATCATGCATATCACCTTTACCGGATGGATGCTTTGATGGCATCAAACACCACACCGTAACTGGGTGGCTATAAAGGTGGTATTGAGTGTTCGGAAAGTATTGGTTGAGACACATGGATCAAGAGTGGGAATTGTCCATCCATATGACGGATAGATATACTCTGGGCCCTCTCGGTGAAATGTCATCCAATTAGCTTGCAAGCATGTGACTGGCTCACAAGGGATCACATATCACGGGAACGAGAAAAGAGTACTTATCGGTAACGAGGTTGAACTAGGTATGCAGAGATACCGACGATCATAACCTCGGATAAGTAAACTATCGTGAGACAACGGGAAATTGGTATCGTATGTAAGTGGTTCATTCGATCGCAAAGTAATCATAGAAATATGTGGGAGCCATATGAATTTCCAGATTCCTCTATTGGTTATTGTTCGGAGAAGTGTCTCGATCATGTCCGCATAATTCACGAACCGTAGGGAGACACACTTAAGGATTCGACGTTGTTTGAGTAGTTATGGAATGATGAGAAAGAGACCGAATGTTGTTCGGAGTCTCAAATGGGATCCGGGATATCACGAGGAGATCCGGAGAATAAGATTCATATAAGGAAAGTCCCGTTTCGAAGTTGGGGAATGGTTCCGGTGTTTTCATCGGGAATGTTCTAGAAGGTTCCGGAATGTCCGGCACTCCGGAGGGGAAGGGTACTTGAATGTGTTATATCAAGTTGGTATGATTGCATCATGTACTAAGTGTCATCGCTGAACAAAATAGAGGATTAAATCAAATCCTTGTTTGAAAAGTCAAACGCCAAGTTTGAAAGTCAAACGACTATTTTTGGGAAGTGGAAAAGGAGGAGGAAACCGAGTTGGGGAGGAGTCCCTCCTCCCCACCGCCGGCGCACCACCAAGCCGAGTTGGGGAGGGACTCCCCTCCCCTTGGCCGGCCCCCTCCACCTATAAAAGGAGGGGCAGGGATCCCCTCCTAGAGACACAAGATCCCCGCCTCCAAACCCTAAGCCGCCGGCGCCGCCACCTGCTGCCGCCGCCGCCCTAGGTCAAGCCGCCGCCGCCTAGCAACCCTAGTCGCCGTCCAAGCTTCCTCTTCGGCGTGTCTAAAACCTAGATCGTCGAGGAACTCTCTCATACTCCACCATACTCGCTCCGGCTTAAGGCGAAGCCCTGCGAGATCTCCCCTCTACTTCCGGTACCACGCCGTTGTGCTGCCGGAATCGCGAGGAGAGTGCTACAACCTCTGCTGCCTGCTGGAACAAGGGAGAGGAAGGTCTTCATCGAGTACCGAACGTGTGATCGACTGCGGGAGCGCTGCCGGAACGCAGCGCCGGAAGGATCGTCTACGCGATCTTGAGATCGGGAAGAGTACGACTACATCACCCACGAGAATCCGCTCTCGTTAAACACTTTGGAATCTTCGAGGGTGAGTTATTCCATCGACTCGTTGCTACAGTTTAGTAGATAGATATTGGCTTGTTTGTTTGTATGCGATAGAAAATTTTGTTTTCCATGCTACGAATCCCAACAGTGGTATCAGAGTCGTGTCTATATGTAGATCTGTTGCACGAGTAGAACACAATGGTCATTGTGGGCGTTGATGCTTTTATTGTCGGTTGCTTTTTGTGTACTTGGCATCTTGCGGGATGTTGGGATGAAGCGGCCTGGGCTAACCTTACATGACATCGTTCATGAGACTTGCGCCACGCTTGACATGCAACTTGTATTGCATAAGTGGCTTTGCGGGTGCCTGTCTCTCCTAGCATAGTTAAGATTCAATTTACAACGGGTGATTAACAATGCTAGTATCAATGTTGTGGTTCTTGTTCGTAAGTTAGAACGACACTTATTGAAAGCCCCAAACCACGTAAAACATGCAAAGAAAGTAGAAGCGTCTAACTTTGTTTTGCAGGGGTGTGCTGTGATGTGATATGGCCATGATTGTGATTATATTTGATGTATGCAATGTTCCTTATTGTAAGTTGGCAACCGGCAGGAGCCATATGGTTGTCTTTAATTTATGTTAAGACCCGTGTGTCTATTCAAGTAGTTGTAATAGTTGAAGCCAGTGGACGACAACCATGGAGAAGCGTCATTGACCTTGATGCAATGCCGGTGATGATGGAGATCATGTTCGTGCTAGAAGATGGAGATCGGAAGCACAAAAGAAGAAATGCCATATCATATCACATATTATGAATTGCATGTGATGTTAATCCTTTATGCATCTTGTATTGCTTAGTAGACGACGGTAGCATTATAAGATGATCCCTCATGCACATTAATTTCAAGTCATAAAGTGTTCACCCTTAGTTAGCACCGTTGCTAAAGCTTGTTGTTTCGAAGCACCACGTGATGATCGGGTGTGTTAGATTCCGCAAGTGTATACAACGTGAGCAAGCCAGATTTGCTCATGCAGAAACTAAGGTTTTATCTTGACGAGCCTAGCATGTACAGACATGGTCTCGGAACACGGATCACCGAAAGGTAAAGCATGAATCATATAGTAGATACGATGAACATGTCGATTGTTTGCCATTGAAACTATGTCAGCTCTCGTGATGATCAGTGTTGATGTGGTGGATTTGGTTCGTGTGATCACTAAAACAATGTGAGGGATATTGTTTTGAGTGGGAGTTCACTTAGATTAATTTTATTATTAATTTGAACTCAATTTATCATAAACTTAGTCTAAACTATTGCAAATATGTTGTAGATCAATGGCAGCCCCTACCATCAATTTTAATGCGTTCCTAGAGAAAGAAAAGTTGAAAAACAATGGAATCAACTTCGCGAATTGGTTCCGCAATTTGAGGATTGTCCTCACAGCTGGTAATTTGACCTATGTGCTGGATGCACCGCTGGGTGACCCACCTGCAGCTGATGCTGCCGATGAAGTAAAGAATGTTTACCTCACTCGGAAGACTCAGTACTCCACAGTTCAGTGTGCTATCTTGTATGGTTTAGAATCGGAGCTTCAGAAAAGGTTTGAGAATTCAGACCCATATGATATTGTCGAGGATCTCAAATTGATCTTTGAGACTCATGCGGCAATTGAAAGCTATGAGGCTTCTGAAAAGTTCTTTAACTGCAAGATGGAAGAGGGCAGCTCCGTTAGTGAGCATGTGCTTAAGATGTCTGGGCACGCAAACAAACTTCAAAGCTTGGGTATAGTGATTCCTAATGCTTTGGGGATTTACCGTGTCCTCCAGTCACTACCACCAAGTTACAAGAACTTTGTGATGAACTACAACATGCATAACATGAACAAGACGTTGCCAGAACTCTTTGCAATGTTGAAATCTACAGAAGTGGAGATCAAGAAAGAGCACCAAGTGTTGTTGGTCAATAAGACCACCAAATTCAAGAAAGGCAAGTCTAAGCAGAAGGGACACTTCAAGAAGGGTGGTAAGAAAGTTACCACGCCGACAAAGAAGACCAAGGATGGACCTAAGCCTGATACTGAGTGCTTTTACTGCAAGGGAGAAGGTCACTGGAAGCGGAATTTCCCAAAGTACTTGGCGGATTTGAAGAACGGCAACATCAAGAAGAAAGGTATATCCGATATACATGTTATTGATGTGTATCTCACTAGTACTCGTAGTAGTGCCTAGGTATTTGATACTGGTTCGGTTGCTCATATTTGTAACTCGAAACAGGTGCTGCAGAATAAACGGAAGCTAGCGAAGAACGAGGTGACGATGCGCGTGGGAAACGGATCAAAGGTTGATGTGATCGCTGTCGGCACGCTACCCCTTCATCTACCATCGGGATTAGTTTTATACTTAAATAATTGTTATTTGGTGCCTGCGTTAAGCATGAACATTATATCGGGATCTTGTTTATTGCGAGACGGTTACTTGTTTAAGTCCGAGAATAATGGTTGTTCGATTTATATGAGTAATATGTTTTATGCACATGCACCTTTGATAGATGGTCTATTCTTATTGAATCTC
The DNA here is from genome assembly GCA_916181665.1 of Avena sativa. Lineage (NCBI taxonomy): Eukaryota > Viridiplantae > Streptophyta > Magnoliopsida > Poales > Poaceae > Avena > Avena sativa. The sequence goes on along the minus strand of OV702282.1, from coordinate 440,867,751 downwards.
GATAGTGGAAATACACATATTAATAACATTGAGGCTAAACGTTTGAAATTGAGCGATAACTCAACTTATATGTGGCACTGTCGTCTTGGTCACATTGGAGTGAAGCATATGAAGAAACTCCATTCCGATGGACTTCTTGAATCACTTGAAAGATGTGAAGCATGTCTGATGGGTAAAATGACTAAGACTCCATTCTCTGGTATGATAGAGCGAGCTACGGACTTATTGGAAATCATACATACTGATGTGTGTGGTCCAATGAGTGTAGCATCGCGCGGTGGTTATCGTTATGTTCTTACGTTCACGGATGATTTGAGTAGATATGGGTATATCTATTTCATGAAACATAAGTCCGAAACTTTCGAGAAGTTTAAGGAATTTCAAAGTGAGGTAGAGAATCAACGTAACAAGAAGATTAAATTTCTACGTTCTGATCGTGGAGGTGAATATCTAAGTTACGAGTTTGGCGAGCATTTGAAGAAATGCAGAATACTTTCACAATTGACACCGCCAGGAACACCACAGCGTAATGGTGTGTCTGAACGTCGTAATCGAACTCTCTTAGATATGGTTCGTTCTATGATGTCACTTACAGATTTACCGCTATCATTTTGGGGTTATGCATTAGAAACAGCCGCATTCACTTTAAATAGGGCACCATCTAAATCCGTTGAAACGACACCATATGAATTATGGTTTGGGAAGAAACCTAGATTGTCGTTCCTTAAAGTTTGGGGTTGCGAAGCCTATGTAAAGAAGTTATAGCCGGACAAGCTTGAACCCAAAGCGGAAAAATGCGTCTTCATTGGATACCCGAAGGAAACTATTGGGTATACCTTCTATCATAGATCCGAAGGCAAAATCTTCGTTGCCAAAAATGGATCCTTTCTAGAGAAGAAATTTCTCTCGAAAGAAGTGACTGGAAGGAAAGTAGAACTCGACGAGGTTGTCGAACCTTCTCTCGAAATTGCAAGTAGCGCAGCACCGGAAGAAGTTCCTGTGGTGCCTGCACCAATAAGAGAGGAAGCTAATGATGATGATCATGACACTTCGGTTGAAGTTGCTACAGAGCCTCGCAGGTCAACGAGAACTCGTACCACTCCAGATTGGTATGATCCCGTTATGAGTGTCATGTTGGTGGACAACACCGATGACCCTGAGACATATGAGGAAGCAATGATGAGCCCAGATTCCAATAAATGGCAAGAAGCCATGAAATCCGAGATTGGATCCATGTACGAAAACCAAGTATGGACTTTGGTGGACTTACCGGATGGCCGGAAGGCTGTCGAGAACAAATGGATTTTCAAGAAGAAAACAGATGTTGATGGTAATGTTACAGTCTATAAAGCTCGACTTGTCGCAAAAGGGTTTCGAAAAATTCAAGGAGTTGACTACGATGAGACTTTCTCACCAGTAGCGAAGCTAAAGTCTGTGAGGATTATGTTAGCAATCGCTGCATATTATGATTATGAGATATGGCAGATGGATGTCAAAACAGCATTCCTCAATGGAGACATTGATGAAGAGTTGTATATGATGCAACCCAAAGGTTTTGTCGATCCTAAAGATGCTAACAAGGTATGCAAACTTCAACGGTCCATTTATGGATTGAAGCAAGCATCCCGAAGTTGGAATCAACGTTTTGATAAGGTGATCAAAAGTTTTGGTTTTATACAAACTTATGGAGAAGCTTGTATTTACAAGAAAGTGAGTGGGAGCTCTGTAGCATTCTTAATACTATATGTAGATGACATATTGTTGATTGGGAATGATGTAGACCTTCTTAATAGTGTCAAGGAATATTTGAATAATAGTTTTTCAATGAAAGATCTTGGCGAAGCAGATTACATATTAGGCATAAAGATTTATAGAGATAGATCAAGACGCCAAATATCATTGTCACAAAGTACATATTTGGACAAAGTTCTAAACAAGTTTGGAATGGAAGATAGCAAGAAAGGGTTCTTGCCCATGTTGCCCAATACGACCTTGAGTAAAACTCAAAGTCCGACATCGGCAGAAGATAGAGAAAGGATGAGTAAGACTCCCTATGCCTCAGCCATAGGATCTCTAATGTATGCCATGCTATGTACTAGACCCGACATTGCATATGCTGTTAGTTTAACTAGCAGATATCAAAGTGATCCAGGAGTGGATCATTGGACAGCGGTCAAAAACATCCTTAAGTACTTGAGAAGAACTAAGGATATGGTTCTTTCTTATGGAGGTGATGAACAGCTCGTTGTTAATGGTTACACCGATGCTAGTTGGAACATCGATCCGGATGATTCTAAATCACAATCTGGATACGAATTTATTTTGAATGGTGCAGCAGTTAGCTGGAGGATTGCAAAGCAAAGCGTTGTGGCGAGATCTTCAACTGAATCGGAATACATGGCTGCTTCGGAGGCTTCACAAGAAGCGATATGGATGAAAGAGTTCATTACAGAGCTGGGTGTGGTTCCTAGTGCGCTGGACCCAATGTCTATCTACTGTGATAACATGGGCGCCATAGCCAATGCGCAAGAACCAAGGTCACACAAGAAGCTGAAGCACATCAAGCTACGTTTTCACGCTATTCGAGAACATATCCAAGATGGGGATATAAAGATTTGCAAAGTACACACAGATCTGAATGTGGCGGATCCGTTGACTAAACCTCTCCCGAGGGCAAAACATGACCAGCACCAAACTGCCATGGGTGTTCGGTATATTACCATGTAATCTAGATTAGATGACTCTAGGGCAAGTGGGAGACTGTTGGAGATATGCCCTAGAGGCAATAATAAATGTAGTTATTATTATATCTTTGTGTTTATGAAAAATGTTTGCATTCATGCTATAATAGTATTAACAAGGAAACATTAATACTTGTGTGATTTGTAAACTTAATTTGAAGTCCCTAGTAAAGCCTCTATACATCACTAGCTTGTTGGTTAATAAATGATTGTGGTTTCCCTGTCATGAACATTGAGATATTATTAACAACAAGATCATATCGTTAGGAGAATGATATGGTGGACATACTCCTATAGATAAGCGTAGCATAAAGATCAAGTCATTTTAATAGTTCAATTGCTATATGCTTTCTGATACATAGTAACCTAATTCCTTCGACCATGAGATCATGCATATCACCTTTACCGGATGGATGCTTTGATGGCATCAAACACCACACCGTAACTGGGTGGCTATAAAGGTGGTATTGAGTGTTCGGAAAGTATTGGTTGAGACACATGGATCAAGAGTGGGAATTGTCCATCCATATGACGGATAGATATACTCTGGGCCCTCTCGGTGAAATGTCATCCAATTAGCTTGCAAGCATGTGACTAGCTCACAAGGGATCACATATCATGGGAACGAGAAAAGAGTACTTATCGGTAACGAGGTTGAACTAGGTATGCAGAGATACCGACGATCATAACCTCGGATAAGTAAACTATCGTGAGACAACGGGAAATTGGTATCGTATGTAAGTGGTTCATTCGATCGCAAAGTAATCGTAGAAATATGTGGGAGCCATATGAATTTCCAGATTCCTCTATTGGTTATTGTTCAGAGAAGTGTCTCGATCATGTCCGCATAATTCACGAACCGTAGGGAGACACACTTAAGGATTCGACGTTGTTTGAGTAGTTATGGAATGATGAGAAAGAGACCGAATGTTGTTCGGAGTCTCAAATGGGATCCGGGATATCACGAGGAGATCCGGAATGGTCCGGAGAATAAGATTCATATAAGGAAAGTCCCGTTTCGAAGTTGGGGAATGGTTCCGGTGTTTTCATCGGGAATGTTCTAGAAGGTTCCGGAATGTCCGGCACTCCGGAGGGGAAGGGTACTTGAATGTGTTATATCAAGTTGGTATGATTGCATCATGTACTAAGTGTCATCGCTGAACAAAATAGAGGATTAAATCAAATCCTTGTTTGAAAAGTCAAACGCCAAGTTTGAAAGTCAAACGGCTATTTTTGGGAAGTGGAAAAGGAGGAGGAAACCGAGTTGGGGAGGAGTCCCTCCTCCCCACCGCCGGCACACCACCAAGCCGAGTTGGGAAGGGACTCCCCTCCCCTTGGCCGGCCCCCTCCACCTATAAAAGGAGGGGTAGGGCTCCCCTCTTAGAGAAACAAGATCCCCGCCTCCAAACCCTAAGCCGCCGGCGCCGCCACCTGCTGCCGCCGCCGCCCTAGGTCAAGCCGCCGCCGCCTAGCAACCCTAGCCGCCGGCCAAGCTTCCTCTTCGGCGTGTCTAAAACCTAGATCGTCGAGGAACTCTCTCATACTCCACCATACTCTCTCCGGCTTAAGGCGAAGCCCTGCGAGATCTCCCCTCTACTTCCGGTACCACGCCGTTGTGCTGCCGGAATCGCGAGGAGAGTGCTACAACCTCTGCTGCCTGCTGGAACAAGGGAGAGGAAGGTCTTCGTCGAGTACCGAACGTGTGACCGACTGCGGGAGCGCTGCCGGAACGCAGCGCCGGAAGTATCGTCTACGCGATCTTGAGATCGGGAAGAGTACGACTACATCACCCACGAGAATCCGCTCTCGTTAAACACTTTGGAATCTTCGAGGGTGAGTTATTCCATCGACTTGTTGCTACAATCTAGTAGATAGATATTGGCTTGTTTGTTTGTATGCGATAGAAATTTTTGTTTTCCATGCTACGAATCCCAACAGTGGGGCGTAGTAGGCGGGAGGAGCAGGGGGCGTGGCGGCGGGCTGGGACGCTGCGGCATAGAGCGCCCGGTGCAGGGCCGGGCGCTGCCCATGGTGCCCGGGTATGGGGCACGCGGCACGGGCATGATGTAGGCATGGACGACCCCGGTCTAGGGGTTATGACCGGCGATCCATGGCGGCGTGGGGGCGATCTGCTGCGGTGGACGCAGCGTGGTGGCGGTGTCACCGGCATGGCCACCACCGTTGCCGCCACCATTGCGACGTCGACGACCATTGTGTCCTCTGTTGCCACCACCGTGGGAAGGTGGTATGGGCGCGAGTGGCGGGGGCGAGTAGAAGCCCGGGGATGGACCCGGGACGTGCGGGGCAGGGGCAGGGGCCGGGGCGCGTGGCGCGGGGCAGGTCCACCCCGGGAGTAGCTGGCGACGAAGGCGGTGTGGGCCGCCCGAGCCCGGAGGTGCTTGATCCGGCGCTCCTCGAGACGGAGATAGGCCACGGCCTGCTCGAATGTCGGCGTGGTGAGGAGTGTGAGGTTGGAGGCGGCGTTGCTAAGGTCCTCGCCGAGGCCGACCGACAGCGTGGAGAGCATGATCTTGTCATCAATCGGGAACTCCAAGTCACAAAGCTCGTCGGAGAGGCTCTTGAGACGGAGGCAATAGTCGTCGAGGGAGAGGTCATTCTGGTGGGTGCCTAAGAACTCCTGTTGGAGGAACGTGACGCGCTGGATCTTGTTGTCAGTGAAGAGGCCGGTGATCTTGGTCCAGACGGTGTGCGCGGAGTCACCCTCGCGAACGACGGTGCGTAAAATATCGTTGGAGATGGTCTGGAAAAACCAGCGGATGATGGTCGCATCAATGGCCAACCAGTCGGGGTCATGCGGCATGGCGAGGAGGTCGATGGTGCTGTCGACATGATCGAGGAGATCATACTCACGGAAGAGGAGGCCGAAGTACGTCTTCCACGGGAAGAAGTTTGCAGCGGTCTGAGTAAGCTTCACCGACACGTGCTCGAGGATGGGGACGTCGCGGATAATGGCGACGGAGGGGCCGACGAAGGGGTTGCTTCTCCCGGAGACGGTGTCGCTGAAGGGGTTTCTGGAGTACGGGGAGTTGAGATCGGCCATGACGGCGTCGGGGGCGGAAGCTGTAGTGGTGGGGAGGGGCGGAAGCGGTGGAGGGGTTGAGGAGCCGGCGGCTCACTGGGAGGCGGCGGCTGGAGAGGAGAGGGAGGAGGCCGGCGGCGCTCGGGGAGGCGGCGGCTAGGATTTGGGGAGGAGGTGCCGACGACGCCAGGGAGGAGGCGGCGGCTAGGGTAGAAAGACCGAAGGGACCTCTGATACCATGTAGAATAATATGGAACAATACACAAGCCCAATAGGACCGGCTGCTCTTATATATAGACACTATTATAGATACAACCCTGAAATATACGGGAACCTATATTTATATAATATATATCTCAACACAAATCCCCAAAACTTCTTGTGCATCTCATGTCTGAAATGATAAATCCGAACGAAATCACATACTTCCTCTGTTTCAAATTATAAGATGTTTTAAGCTAAAACATTTTATATTTTAAAACGGAGGAAGTAGTATACACCAAACGATTCAAATCAGCAAGATGACTTGCCCCCTTCCTTCTACCTCTGCTTGGTTCATCTTCAATCTTGTCGCTACCTCAGCACCGCTGCCTTGCAAGGACTCAACGATTTTAGTTATGGCGTACAGAGGCTCGACATTGTCGCTGAGGGGCTACAGCTGCACCCGTCAGTGAGGTCCTGGACGCTCTTGGGGCAGCTTTTTTTTTTCTTTTGACATAGAACTCTATGATTCTATTAAGATGGCACATCCGACTCGCTGGCCACAACACCAATTACACAGTCTGGGACATCATCCACCCACACGGCCCTCGTCTCCCGCCGAGAGAAGCCCCATGCAGCTAGTTCATGGGCAACAATATTACACGACCCTTGAGCGTGTGATTGAGGAACGAAAAGGGAAATAGGAAGGGTAGAAGCGTATCAGAGCAGCCACAAGCAGCGCGCCACCGGTGAGCCGGGTGGCAGGGTGGGATGTGACCCGTCCGCCTGCGTGGGTCGGGGGCAGACGATGAACAAGAATGGAAAAAGGAGATTGATTTGCTAAGCGTAGACACGCTGGGAAGTATTATATAGTAGTATTATGTATGTTTACAATGCATGGTATTAGAGCATCTTCATTCGCCGGAGGCCGATCCGGACGTCGAATTTCGGTCCGGATGCCGAAAATTGGCCCAGTCGCAAGGACCTGTTTTCGTCCGGATTTCGACGTGTTTTGGTCCGGCCTATCCAGGCCGAACCCAGGATCCTGGATACGCCCTGGGAACGCCGGACGAAGCGAATTTGACGAATGGACCCGCCTAGTCAGCATATATTCTCCATTATTCATCTAAAGTTCGCCCATATTCGCCCAAATTTTGCCTAAATTTCGTCCATATTGGCCAAAAGTTCGCCCATATAGATCATACTCGTCCAAAGTTCGTCCATGTAGACCATATTCGTCCAAAGTTCGCCCAAATTTTGGGCATATTCGCCCAAAGTTCGTCCGTATCGCTCATATTTGTCCAAGTTTCGCCCAAAATTGTCCATATATACCAGAATCGCCCAAAGTTCGCCCAAAATTCGGGCATATTCACCCAAAGTTGGTCCGTATCGACCATATTCGCCCAAATTTCGTCCATATAGACCAGATTCGCCCAAAGTTCGCCCAAAATTCGGGCATATTTGCTCAAAGTTCGTCTGTATCGCCCATATTTGCCCAAAGTTCGCCCATGTTTGTCCGTATCGCCCATATTCGTCCAAAGTCCATCCATATCGATCATATTCGCCAAAAGTTCACCCAAAATCGCTTATATTCGCCCAAAGTTCGCCCAAAGTTTGCCGAAATTTGTTAAATTTTAGCCAAACGTGGAAACTCGCCGAGTACGCGAGTGGGAAACTGGGCGTACCCAGGCCGAAATCAAGCTCAGTCAGGCCAAAAAAAGGTCTGGATTTCGGCCTGGGTTCGCCCAACGAGTGGAGATGCTCTTATCTAGTAGTACCATAGTGCTATCATATTTATTGTTTTATAGAATCTTAATGTGAAATTATATAATAAAATTATTTGGGATTAGTTTTTCTACTTCTATCTGCTATGGTACTGTATCTATCTATGATACCAACTCAATCTCTTTTATCATTAATTATAGTAACACATAAGCATTTTGCATGCATGCGATGAATGATACTACATATGATATTCTCATTAGTCTAGTCTAAGGGAGAAAAGAGCCCAAAGGGTATGACTTGGCGGTGCATGGTGTGTAATTTGTGTAAATTCGGGGGCAAAAGAAAAAGGACGATGGTACCACACCTTTTATTATTAGGTATAGATATAAATTAGTCTTTTATTTAATTCTAAGTACAAATTTTGGGAGCAGACAGTTTCCCCTCTCCTCTAACCTCCCTCATGCCTGAGTGTTCCCGTGAGAAACCAGCCCGACCCTACTCTTCTTCGGCGGCCTTGCTGCTCGGGGATGGCGAAGGGGGGGGGGTGGTGGTGCCGGAGTAGTGTTTAGTAGTAGATCTTGTGTTGTCGGCGGTCTATCGGAGAGTTGGAGTTTGGCGCAGGTCTTTCTCAGCCAGATCTGGCGCTAGCTTCTGTTGGCCTTTCTCTCTGTGATGCTCCGATGGGAGGAGCTATTGGAGAGGGGCATGGCTGCAGAGATCTCCGCAATAATGCCCGAGCTCGGCTGCCCTAGAGTCTGGTTGGTGGCTGCATCGTTCTTGCTCTTGATGGTCGGCCATGGTGGCGAGGGGGATGGAAAGAACTTCCTATGTGCGACATGCTTTTCTAGGCGGCTCTCCGGCGCGGTGCTGCCCGGTCGGATTCAAGGCGAAACAGTTTACTCCCATGGTGGGAGCTTCTACTACTTGCTCTGAAGCCGAGTCCGTTCAATAAAGGCGCTTCTGGACATCCCATAGTGTGGAGCTGCTGGCCTTAGTTTCCTTCTCTGGTCGACCGTGGTGGTGAGGGGAGGAGGAAACCTGGTGAGCTTCTTTCCATCCTATGTTGGTGGCTTCAACCGTTGTATCAGTTCGGTGTTGATTCGCAGTGGTCCGAGGGTGGCGACATGTCGTTGGGCCGCTGCCCTTTCTGGTCAAATGGCGACCTGGGGATCCAACCTCCTCTGGAGGCCCTTCTTTCGAAGCTCTGGGTCGGAGCTCGATAGCTCGTTCTCGCGAAGTGGTTCATCCCCGGAGAAGGCGAGATGGCCGGCGGCAGAGCTTCATCGCCGGCTTTGGGAGTGTCACGAGGAAGAACCCTCCACAATCTCGGCGTGTTCATCACTTTGAGATCGTTGGCGATTGGTGGCAGAGATGTCCTTTCCCAATCACCCGATTTCTTTTCTGTTTCTTGTGTTAGGGGGCTTTTTGTAAGAAAAGAGTCCTTACCTTTAACGTACTCAGTGCGATGGTTGAAAAGGGGCCTCTTTGTAATATTGTACCTACCACATATCAGTCAACGCAGCTCTAGGTCCTTCGGGACCGTTCCTCATTCAAAAAAAAAAGTATCAAATTTCGGATCTAACCATGTAAGAAATTAAAATTATGTCCATTAACGCGGTGTCTCCATTTTAGACCACTCGCTGATAAACAAAATACTATTTTGAATTTTTGATGTTACTATATTCCACCTTTGCACGACTGGATGGTTCATTCGTTGACCCATTCTACACAGGAGACCTGTCCAGGTATCCACGTTGGTGCAAAAGAAGAGTATCCTCGAACATGCTGTATCCACGTGTCAGTGACCCCACTCAGAGGATTTGTCTTTGGGTGCAAGTGTATAGAATTCTAGATGGCCTTTTAAACGGAATTCTAGATGATGACCCCACTCAGAGACTGTTCACCGATGAAGTAAAGAAACTTAAAAAGGAAAACTGACACTACTTTTTGGTGCATCCCAGAAATGAAAGAGAAAAGAAGCGCCCAGCAACTGGAAGGCACCGCTCACCTTGTAGTTTTCAACCTGCTGGTCACATCGCATCATGAATTGTCAACGATTGATTTCTAGAGCTGTCAAAGAATCCGGCAGCTTTCACCCATTGAAAAACATGTCATAGATCATGTTTTGCCCCGTGGAAAAACGTGCCAATCAAGTTTGACCCGATGCTGATCTGAATTTTCTCTGAAACGTGTGCTGATGATCAAGGTGGCCGCCGGAGCCATAAATATCTTGCTTGCAGAAATCAGGCCAGGCAGGCACCGATCGAAGCAAGCAATTGCAAGCAGCGGCGATGATGTCTCAAGAACAACCGGCGGCTGTGAAGCTCATCGGCTGGTTCGGCAGCCCGTACGCGCACCGTGCCGAGGTGGCCCTGCGTCTCAAGGGAGTCCCCTACGACCTCATCATGGAAGACCTCAGCAACAAGAGCGACCTGCTTCTTAAGCACAACCCCGTCCACCACAAGGTACCCGTGCTCCTCCACGGCGACCGGCCGGGCATCTGCGAGTCGCTCCTCATCATTGAGTACGTCGATGAGGTCTTCGACGGTCCGCCGCTCCTCCCTTCCGACCCTCTCGCTCGCGCCGCCGCCCGGTTCTGGGCCAGCTTCATGGACAAGGAGGTTATTAGCTTTCACAATTTTTGCCACAGGAATTATTTCGTTACTTCAGAAACTAACTTCTTCCTATATATCTTGGCTCGGATTTGGTACATGCATGAGCAGTTTAGTGAGTCCATGTGGATGGCACTCTGGACGGACGGCGAGGCGCGTGCGGCAGCCGCGAGGGAGACGAAGGCGAACCTGACGCTCATCGAAGGCCAGCTGACAGAGGGGAAGAGGTTCTTCGGGGGCGACACCATTGGCTACCTTGACATCGCCCTCAGCGGGATCGCACACTGGATAGGGGTGTTCGAGGAGATCGCCGGGGTACGGCTGCTCACTGAGGAGGAGCACCCGGCGTTGTGCCGGTGGGCCAAGGAGTACGCGGGGGACGAGACTGTGCGGCAGTGTCTTCCCGACAAGGACCGCGTGGTTGCTGTCTTAGCGCCGAGGAAGGAGTTGTATGTAAGCATAGCAAAGGCAATGACTGCGCAGAACTAATGCTGGACCTGCGGCAGTGGATATGCTCGTTGCAGGTGATCGTCTGTAGCTGCAGAGGAAGGAAATGTTTAATTATGTACACATGTTGCATGCGGAAGGGGTTACGTTGTTGGCCATCTTATTTGCAATATGTGAAGTATGAACGATTTACAGTATCCAATTCGTGAACATCTTTCATCCTTTTAAAAGTTACTCTAGTATATCTATCATGACCTCACCATGGAGTCGATGTCTCTGGGGCGTCCGCAACTGATGAGGACTCCATGCTCAAGGCCATGCGGCGTAAGGTGGAGAGAAACTTAGGTTCGCCAGGTATAATGAGTTCTTCGAAGTCTTTTTTGTCGTTTTCTACTCCTGTTATTTTTTCTAAACTAGTTAATATTGGCATTAGTTTGGATAGCTTTGTACAGGAAGTATCTTTTTTTTCTAATGTTTTGCGACACATGGAGGTTGATCGTCTAACGGTTACTCCTAAGGTCGGTGTATTTCCTGATGCTTCACTAACTGAGGAGGAGGAGTTGCATGCCACAGTAGATGGTCAACTCCTTTCTCACTTAGTCAGTAAAGTGTCGGAGGTGGACTTTGATGAGACCGGGTTTGCCTCTATGTATGAGCTAAAAGCTTCTGGTCGAAAATTAAAGAGCCAGCGGTTGCGAAAGAGATCCCGTGCATCCAAATCTCCTATAGTTTCTCAATAAATGGAATGTTTTCAAATAACAGAGGTCTTCGGGACTTGGCTAAACATTTATTCTTTGCTGATTGTGTGAGAGATCATAATTTGGATTTTCTAGGTATTTCTGAGACTGGTAGACGGGATTTTTCACAAGCTCTACTCAATCGTCTTTCTGGTGGAGTGGACTTTACGTGGATATCACGTCCGCCGCGTGGTCAATCTGGGGGGATCATGTTAGGCGTTCGAGATAAGACTATGGAAGTTTTAGCTAGTTCGGTGGGAGATTTTTTTATAAAACTCCATATCCGTAACAAGGCTGACAATTTCACATGGTCTTTAGTCGCCGTATATGGGGCCGCTCAGGATATTTATAAGGCTGGATTTTTACGTGAGCTTGTGAATTTGGCAAAGGACAATTCATATCCTATTCTTATAGGAGGGGATTTTAATTTGCTCAGATTTCCTCACGAGAAAAGTCGGGGCCGGTTCGATGAACATTGGTCTTTTCTGTTCAATGCTGTTATAGACAGTTTGGACTTGAGAGAGGTTACAATATTAGGAAGGAAATTTACATGGGCTAATAGTCTTTTGGAGCCAACATACGAAAAACTAGATAGAGTGCTTATGGATACTGACTGGGAACAAAAGTTCCCTATGATAACTGTTCGCACTTTAGAGCGTATTGAGGCTTTGTCGGATCATGCTCCTTTACTTTTATCTTTTGGATCACCGTCACGGAAGTCTACGAATGCGTTTAAATTTGAACTCAGTTGGATGATCCGTGATGGTTTTTACAAAATGGTTAAGGCTATTTGGGAGAAACCGGTCGGTGGCCAAACGCCTATCCTACGATGGAATAACAAAATGCGTACTTTACGCAAGTTTCTTCGGGGCTGGGCCAGGAACACGGCTGGTATCCTTTAAAACGAAAAATTACGCCTAACATCTATAATTGATGACTTAGAGGCTTTCGCGGAAGTCAGGCCATTAACTGCACAAGAAATTGAGCTTAAAATCCAATCGAATACGGAGATAGCCCAACTTCTGCGCGAGGAGGAACTCAAATGGTACCAACGCTCCAAAGCAAAATTCATTCTGGAAGGAGATGCGAATACTAGGTACTTCCATGCTATGGTCAATGGCAAGCATAAGAAGAAACTTATTCACTCTCTAATTCAGGATGAAGATATGATTGAGGAACATGAGCATCTGAAGTCATATATCACTACCTACTATAAATCCTTGTTTGGGGCCCGTGAGAAAAATTCTTTCTCTATGAATGAGTCCCAAACGTCCGATATCCCCCAGGTTTCTGATGAAGAAAATAGCTTTCTAACTGCCTCATATACCGAGGAAGAGGTCAAGAAAGCGGTTTTTCAAATGGAACATAACAAAGCACCATGACCTGATGGCTTCCCAGCGGAATTTTACCAAAAATTCTGGGACATTATCAAGGAGGACCTGATGAATTTGTTTGGGTTTTTACAAGTCAGACAATTGGATCTCTTTAGACTTAACTTTGGCAATATAATTTTACTGCCTAAGTTTAACAATGCAGAACGTATACAACAATATTATCTAATCTGCTTGCTTAGCATTAGCTTTAAGATTTTTACTAAAGTTGCCATAATTAGACTAAACTCAGTTGCTGACAATGTTGTTAGCCCGTCTCAAACTACGTTCATGCAAGGAAGAAATATCCTAGATGGTGTTGTAATTCTGCATGAAATAATCCATGAAGTACACTCAAAAAAACTAAATGGTGTATTGTTCAAGATTGACTTTGAAAAGGCATACGACAAAGTTAATTGGTCTTTCCTCCAGCAAACACTCCGCATGAAAGGTTTTTCTGAGGAGTGGCGCGTTCTTATCCAGTCGTTTGTGTCTGGGGGTAGTGTTGCCATTAAAGTAAATGAAGATACTGGTAAATACTTCCAAACCAAGAAAGGACTGAGACAAGGGGATCCATTATCACCTTTACTATTTAATATAGTGGCTGATATGTTGGCTATCCTTATTGAGAGAGCAAAGGCTGATGGTCAAATTGAAGCAGTGGTTCCACATCTTATTGATGGTGGACTTTCTATTCTTCAATATGCCGATGATACAATTCTTTTTATGGAACATGGTCTGGAGAAGGCTAAGAATATGAAATTAATATTATCAGCATTCGAGTAAAATAAACTTCCATAAGAGTGATCTGTATTGTTTTGGCGAGACCCAAAACGAGGCCCACCTATATGCTGAACTTTTCGGCTGTGGTCAGGGTTAGTTTCCAATCAATTATTTGGTAATACTGATTCATTATCGGTGTCTCACATTGTTGAATGGAAACTTGTTGAGGAAAGGTTACAAAAACGTCTTAATAGTTGGAAAGGTAAATTGTTATCCCTTGGTGGAAGACTTGTACTCATAAATTCAATACTTAATAATATGGTACTGTATATGATCTCGTTTTTCCAATTACCAAAAGGGGTCTTGAACAAAGTGGATTATTTCCGTTCAAGATTCTTTTGGCAAGGGGATGGTGAGAAAAAGAAATATCGACTGGACAGATGGAATGTGGTTTGCCACCCGAAGGAGTTTGGTGGACTGGGCATACACAATTTGCAAGTCAAAAACACCGCACTTCTGGGCAAATGGATTTTTAAACTACTTACAGAAGATGGTGTTTGGCAAACCATATTATGGAGGAAATATGTGGGGTCCAAGGCTGTGTCTCAAGTGGTTTAGAAATCCGGAGATTCACATTTTTGGGCAGGTCTTATGGCCACCAAGAAACATTTCTTTCGTTTTGGTGCTTTCGAGATTAAGGATGGATCACATACTAGGTTTTGGAAAGATAAGTGGCTTGGCCAAACTACTCTTCGCGAACAATATCCAGCTCTATATTCGATTGTTAGACACAAAGGGGACACAATTTCCACAGTGATGGAAGACTATCCTCCTAATGTGTCTTTTAGAAGAAGTCTCATCGGTCCTAGACTGGTATCTTGGAACAATCTATTATTACGTTTATCCATGATACAATTGTCGGACGGTGTTAACGTGTTCAAACGGAAATTACTAGAAAGTGGTAAATTTTCTGTTGGCTCAGTATATAAAGCCTTGGTCCAACCTGATATCCCGTTCGATGATAATAGTAAAATTTGGAAAATGAAAATACCCCTTAAGACGAAGATATTTGCATGGTATCTACGGAAAGGGGTAATTCTAACAAAAGATAATCTTGCAAAGAGGAATTGGCTTGGAAGTACACAATGTGTTTTTTGTCATCAAGATGAGACAATTCGTCATTTGTTCTTTCATTGCAAATTTGCTCGCTCTATATGGTCATTCATCCAAATAGCTTCTGGTTTATCTCCGCCATGTTCTGTAACCAATGTTTTTGATAATTGGTTGCATGGAATTGTTGATAAGTACAGAACTTTGTTTAGGGTGAGAGCGCTTGCCATTATATGGTCGCTATGGCTTTGTAGAAATGACAAGATTTTTAATAACATTGTGTCTTCTCCTCTACAGGTTATCTATCGAGCCACGGCTATCCTCCGATCATGGAATATTCTCCAACGTATGGAGTTTCGCGACTTATTTATGGTGGGATGTACGCGATTGGAGGACATTGTCGGAACAACAACCTTGCCTATCTATTAAAAAGAAGTGAATTAGCGCCTGCAGATTTAGTAATGTGTCAGGAAAAATTGGTACAAGAAGCCGTGGATACACTTCTTGATAGTGGGTCCCGCGGGCAACCGATAAGGGATGGTCACAATAAAGTATACAAATCACTTTCAGATGTAATTGAAGGTAAAGAGGGAAGGTTTCGTGAGACTCTGCTTGGGAAACGGGTCGATTACTCGGGGAGTTCTGTCATTGTTGTGGGTCCTTCGCTTTCATTACATCAATGTGGATTACCTCTAGAGATAGCAAAGCGAGAGATATTTTCTCCTGACATGGATGGCTGCGTGATCTGAGAATTGATCTATCTTAGATTCTAGACATTTATTTAGTTTGTGCTTTTTTGTAATGCTTGTCTACTTTTTACATTAGTTCTATTATTCGTGTGGCTGTGTGCATCTTGGTTATGCAGATGCCGGGTGTCAGCATTAAACAGATCTATTAATAAATGCACCCATTTCTAAAAAAAAATATCTATCGTGACCCAATCTTGAGTCAGACACATTGTCCATGAGTTCTCAAACATATTAATATATGAATCCACATCCCCTCCCGTGCCATTAATTTTGTTAGGACTAATCTTGTTTGTTAGCTAGCTACACGTGGTGTGTGCGTGCGTTAGTTGCGTTCTGTTAGTAGTTAGCGAGAGGATCGAAGGAATTGGTCCAGCAGCGGGCCGGCCGTGGCCGTCGCGTTGGAGCGCGTCGTGCGCGAGCTGAGGCGTGCTGGTCATGGGTGCATGAGTGCACCCGAGCGTCTATATAACCCACTCTTCTGTAATCTCCAAGGTACTGCAAGTTAAAAATAGAGAAAAGGATTCCGGTGTTCGAGCGCCCGCGGCGGCGATCCGTGCGCCGGCCGGCAAAACTTCCCGTGTCTCTACTCCAGTCGTGGTCTCCCACCTTCTGTCCTTATTCGTGCGAGAGAGAGAGACAGAGAGAGAGAGAGAGAGGGGTGCGGCACTCGGGCTGCACCAACAAATTCATCTGCTTGACCTTCAGAGCTGCAACCTCTGGTTCCGATTCAATGTCGCTGGGCTCATCTACGCCCGTGCCCTAGCATGCGCTCGGCCTATGTCAACTTGCAGCCCCTCCATACAGGATTGGCCCGGTCGCTACGGCTTAGTTGTAGGGTTTCGTAGCATGGAAAACAAAAAAATTCTATCGCATACAAACAAACAAGCCAAGATCTATCTACTAGATTGTAGCAACGAGTCGATGGAATAACTTACCCTCGAAGATTCCAAAGTGTTTAACGAGAGCGGATTCTCGTGGGTGATGTAGTCGTACTCTTCCCGATCTCAAGATCGCGTAGACGATCCTTCCGGCGCTGCGTTCCGGCAGCGCACCCGCAGTAGGTCACACGTTCGGTACTCGACGAAGACCTTCCTCTCCCTTGTTCCAGCAGGCAGCGGAGGTTGTAGCACTCTCCTCGCGATTCCGGCAGCACAACGGCGTGGTACCGGAAGTAGAGGGGAGATCCCGCAGGGCTTCGCCTTAAGCCGGAGCGAGTATGGTGGAGTATGAGAGAGCTATTAGTGGTCTAGGGTTTAGACACACCAATTAGAAGGCTCTAATCCGAAGGCTAGGGCAATTAGAAGCTCTAAACCAAAACGGCTCTAAACCGGAGTCTAGGGCTAGGGTTTAGATTAGAGGATAGGAACTTGTGTGTCTAGAGGAGGGAGCCCTGCCCCTCCTTTTATAGGTGGAGGGGCCGGCGCGCCAAGGGGGAGGGAGGGGAGTCCCTCCCCAACTCGGCTTGGAGGTGGGCCGCCGGTTGGAGGAGGGATTCCCTCCCCAACTTGGTTTTGCCCCCTCTTTCCTCTTTCCCTCACTTTCCTGTTTTAGCCGTTTGACTTTCAAACTGGCCGTTTGACTTTTCAGTTTGGGATTCAATTTAATCCTTTATTTGGAACAGCGAGAACACTTAGTACATGATGCAATCATTCCAATATGTAATGACACATTTATGTACCCCTCCCCCCCGGAGTGCCGGACATTCCGGAACCTTCTAGAACATTCCCGATGAAAACACCGGAATCATTCCCGAACTCCGAAACGGGACTTTCCTTATATAAATCTTATTCTCCGGACCATTCCGGATCCTATCCGAGACTCCGAACAACATTCGGTCTCTTTCTCATAATACCATAACTACTCAAACAACGTCGAATCCTTAAGTGTGTCTCCCTACGGTTCGTGAATTATGCAGACATGATCGAGACACTTCTCCGAACAATAACCAATAGAGGAATATGGAAATTCATATGGCTCCCACATATTTCTACGATTACTTTGCGATCGAATGAACCACTTACATACGATACCAATTTCCCTTTGTCTCACGATAGTTTACTTATCCGAGGTTATGATCGTCGGTATCTCTGCATACCTAGTTCAACCTCGTTACCGATAAGTACTCTTTTCTCGTTCCCGTGATATGTCATCCCTTGTGAGCCAGTCACATGCTTGCAAGCTAATTGGATGACATTCCACCGAGAGGGCCCAGAGTATATCTATCCGTCATATGGATGGACAAATCCCACTCTTGATCCATGTGTTTCAACCAATACTTTCCGAACACTCAATGCCACCTTTATAGCCACCCAGTTACGGTGTGGTGTTTGATGTCATTAAAGCATCCATCCGGTAAAGGTGATATGCATGATCTCATGGTCGAAGGAATTAGGTTACTATGTATCAGAAAGCATATAGCAATTGAACTAATGAAATGACTTGATCTTTATGCTACGCTTATCTATAGGAGTATGTCCACCATATCATTCTCCTAACGATATGATCTTGTTGTTGATAACATCTCAATGTTCATGATAGGGAAACCACAATCATTTATCAACCAACAAGCTAGTGATGTATAGAGGCTATACTAGGGACTTCAAATTAAGTTTACAAATCACACAAGTATCAATGTTTCCTTGTTAATACTATTATAGCATGAATGTAAACATTTATCATAAACACAAAGATATAATAATAACTACATTTATTATTGCCTCTAGGGCATATCTCCAACAGTCTCCCACTTGCACTAGAGTCATCTAATCTAGATTACATGGTAATATACCGAACACCCATGGCAGTTTGGTGTTGGTCATGTTTTGCCCTCGGGAGAGGTTTAGTCAACGGATCCGCCACATTCAGATCTGTGTGTACTTTGCAAATCTTTATATCCCCATCCTGGATATGTTCTCGAATAGCGTGAAAACGCAGCTTGATGTGCTTCAGCTTCTTGTGTGACCTTGGTTCTTTTGCATTGGCTATGGCGCCCATGTTATCACAGTAGATAGACATTGGGTCCAGCGCACTACGAACCACACCCAGCTCTGTAATGAACTCTTTCATCCATATCGCTTCTTGTGAAGCCTCCGAAGCAGTCATGTATTCCGATTCAGTTGAAGATCTCGCCACAACGCTTTGATTTGCACTCCTCCAGCTAACTGCTGCACCATTCAAAATAAATACGTATCCAGATTGTGATTTAGAATCATCCGGATCGGTGTTCCAACTAGCATCGGTGTAACCATTAACAACGAGCTGTTCATCACCTCCATAAGAAAGAACCATATCCTTAGTTCTTCTCAAGTATTTAAGGATGTTTTTGACCGCTGTCCAATGATCCACTCCTGGATCACTTTGATATCTGCTAGTTAAACTAACAGCATATGCAATGTCGGGTCTAGTACATAGCATGGCATACATTAGAGATCCTATGGCTGAGGCATAGGGAGTCTTACTCATCCTTTCTCTATCTTCTGCCGATGTCGGACTTTGAGTTTTACTCAAGGTCGTATTGGGCAACATGGGCAAGAACCCTTTCTTGCTTTCTTCCATTCCAAACCTCTTTAGAACTTTGTCCAAATATGTACTCTATGACAATGATATTTGGCATTTCGATCTATCTCTGTAAATCTTTATGCCTAATATGTAAGCTGCTTCGCCAAGATCCTTCATTGAAAAACTATTATTCAAATACTCCTTGACACTATTAAGAAGGTTTACATCATTCCCAATCAGCAATATGTCATCCACATATAGTATTAAGAATGCTACAGAGCTCCCACTCACTTTCTTGTAAATACAAGCTTCTCCATAAGTTTGTATAAAACCAAAACTTTTGATCACCTTATCAAAACGTTGATTCCAACTTCGGGATGCTTGCTTCAACCCATAGATGGACCGTTGAAGTTTTCATACCTTATTAGCATCTTTAGGATCGACAAAACCTTTGGGTTGCATCATATACAACTCTTCATCAATATCTCCATTGAGGAATGCTGTTTTGACAGCCATCTGCCATATCTCATAATCATAATATGCAGCGATTGCTAACATAATCCTTACAGACTTTAGCTTCGCTACCGGTGAGAAAGTCTCATCGTAGTCAACTCCTTGAATTTGTCGAAACCCTTTTGCGACAAGTCGAGCTTTATAGACAGTAACATTACCATCAGCATCTGTTTTCTTCTTGAAAATCCATTTGTTCTCGACAGCCTTCCGGCTATCCGGTAAGTCCACCAAAGTCCATACTTGGTTTTCGTACATGGATCCAATCTCGGATTTCATGGCTTCTTGCCATTTATTGGAATCTGGGCTCATCATCGCTTCCTCATATGTCTCGGGATCATCGGTGTTGTCCACCAACATGACACTCATAACGGGATCATACCAATCTGGAGTGGTACGAGTTCTCGTTGACCTCCGAGGCTCTGTAGCAACTTCAACCGAAGTTTCATGATCACCATCATTAGCTTCCTCTCTTATTGGTGCAGGCACCACAGGAACTTCTTCCGGTGCTGCGCTACTCGCAATTTCGAGAGAAGGTTCGACAACCTCGTCGAGTTCTACTTTCCTTCCAGTCACTTCTTTCGAGAGAAATTCCTTCTCTAGAAAGGATCCATTCTTGGCAACGAAGATTTTGCCTTCGGATCTATGATAGAAGGTATACCCAATAGTTTCCTTCGGCTATCCTATGAAGACGCACTTTTCCGCTTTGGGTTCAAGCTTGTCCGGCTGTAACTTCTTTACATAGGCTTCGCATCCCCAAACTTTAAGGAACGACAATTTAGGTTTCTTCCCAAACCATAATTCATATGGTGTCGTTTCAACGGATTTAGACGGTGCCCTATTTAAAGTGAATGCGGCTGTTTCTAATGCATAACCCCAAAATGATAGCGGTAAATCTGTAACTGACATCATAGAACGAACCATATCTAAGAGAGTTCGATTACGATGTTCGGACACACCATTACGCTGTGGTGTTCCCGGCGGTGTCAATTGTGAAAGTATTCCGCATTTCTTCAAATGCTCGCCAAACTCGTAACTTAGATATTCACCTCCACGATCAGAACGCAGAAATTTAATCTTCTTGTTACGTTGATTCTCTACCTCACTTTGAAACTCCTTAAACTTCTCGAAAGTTTCGGATTTATGTTTCAAGAAATAGATATACCCATATCTACTCAAGTAATCCGTGAAGGTAAGAACATAACGATAACCACCGCGCGATGCTAAACTCATTGGGCCACACACATCGGTATGTATGATTTCCAACAAGTCCGTAGCTCGCTCCATCATACCAGAAAATGGAGTCTTAGTCATTTTTCCCATCAGACATGCTTTTCATCTTTCAAGTGATTCAAAATCAAGTGATTCAAGAAGTCCATCGGAATGGAGTTTCTTCATACGCTTCACTCCAATGTGACCAAGACGACAGTGCCACATATAGGTCGAATTATCGCTTGATTTCAAACGTTTAGCCTCAATGTTGTTGATATGTGTATTTCCACTATCGAGATTCAATAAGAATAGACCATCTATCAAAGGTGCATGTGCATAAAACATATTACTCATATAAATCGAACAACCATTATTCTCTGACTTAAACAAGTAACCGTCTCGCAATAAACAAGATCCCGATATAATGTTCATGCTCAACACAGGCACTAAATAACAATTATTTAAGTATAAAACTAATCCCGATGGTAGATGAAGGGGTAGTGTGCCGACCGCGATCACATCAACCTTTGATCCGTTTCCCACGCGCATCGTCACCTCGTTCTTCGCTAGCTTCCGTTTATTCTTCAGCACCTGTTTCGAGTTACAAATATGAGCAACCGAACCAGTATCAAATACCCAGACACTACTACGAGTACTAGTGAGATACACATCAATAACATGTATATCAGATATACCTTTCTTCTTGATGTTGCCGTTCTTCAGATCCGCCACGTACTTTGGGCAATTCCGCTTCCAGTGACCTTCTCCCTTGCAATAAAAGCACTCAGTATCAGGCTTGGGTCCAGCCTTGGTGTTCTTCGCCGGCGTGGTAACTTTCTTACCACCCTTCTTGAAGTGTCCCTTCTGCTTAGACTTGCCTTTCTTGAATTTGGTGGTCTTATTGACCAACAACACTTGGTGCTCTTTCTTGATCTCCACTTCTGCAAATTTCAACATGGCAAAGAGTTCTGGCAACGTCTTGTTCATGTTCTGCATGTTGTAGTTCATCACAAAGTTCTTGTAACTTGGTGGTAGTGATTGGAGGACACGGTAAATCCCCAAAGCATTAGGAATCACTATACCCAAGCTTTGAAGTTTGTTTGCGTGCCCAGACATCTTAAGCACATGCTCACTGACGGAGCTGCCTTCTTCCATCTTGCAGTTAAAGAACTTTTCAGAAGCCTCATAGCTTTCAATTGCCGCATGAGTCTCAAAAATCAATTTGAGATCCTCGACAATATCATATGGGTCTGACTCTTCAAACCTTTTCTGAAGCTCCGATTCTAAACCATACAAGATAGCACACTGAACTATGGAGTACCGATTCTTCCGAGCGAGATAAACATTCTTTACTTCATCGGGAGCATCAGCTGCAGGTGGGTCACCCAGCGGTGCATCCAGTACATAGGTCAAATTACCAGCTGTGAGGACAATCATCAAATTGCGGAACCAATCCGCGAAGTTGCTTCCATTGATTTTCAACTTTTCTTTCTCTAGGAACGCATTAAAATTGATGGTAGGGGCTGCCATTGATCTACAACATATTTGCAATAGTTTAGACTAAGTTTATGACAAATTGAGTTCAAATTAATGATGAAATTAAACTAGGTGAACTCCCACTCAAAACAACATCCCTCACATTGTTTTAGTGATCACACGAACCAAATCCACTACATCAACACCGATCATCACGAGAGTTGATATAGTTTCAATGGCGAACAATCGTCATGTTCATCATATCTACTATATGATTCATGCTTTACCTTTTGGTGATCCGTGTTCCGAGACCATGTCTGTACATGCTAGGCTCGTCAAGATCAAACCTTAGTTTCTGCATGAGCAAATCTGGCTTGCTCACGTTGTATACACTTGCAGAATCTAACACACCCGATCATCACGTGGTGCTTCGAAACAACAAGCTTTAGCAACGGTGCTAACTAAGGGTGAACACTTTATGACTTGATAATTCATGTTCATGAGGGATCATATTATAATGCTACCGTCGTCTACTAAGCAATACAAGATGCATAAAGGATTAACATCACATGCAATTCAATAATATGTGATATGATATGGCCTTTCTTCTATGTGCTTCCGATATCCATCTTCAAGCATGAACATGATCTCCATCATCACCGGCGTTGCATCAAGGTCAATGACGCTTATCCATGGTTGTCTTCCACCGGCTTCAACTATTACAACTACTTTGAATAGACACGCGGGTCTTAACATAAATTAAAGACAACCATATGGCTCCTGCCGGTTGCCAACTTACAATAAGGAACATTGCATACATCAAATATAATCACAATCATGGCCATATCACATCACTGCACACCCCTGCAAAACAAAGTTAGACGCCTCTACTTTCTTTGCATATTTTACGTGGTTTGGGGCTTTCAATAAGTGTCGTTCTAACTTACGAACAAGAACCACAACATTGATACTAGTATTGTTGATCACCCGTTGTAAATTGGATCTTAACTATGCTAGGAGAAACAGGCACCCGCAAAGCCACTTATGCAATACAAGTTGCATGTCAAGCGTGGAGCAAGTCTCATGAACGATGTCATGTAAGGTTAGCCCGGGCCGCTTCATCCCAACATACCGCAAGATGCAAAGTACACAAAAAGCAATCGACAATAAAAGCATCAACGCCCACAATGACCATTGTGTTCTACTCGTGCAACAGATCTACATATAGACACGGCTCTGATACCACTGTAGGGTTTCGTAGCATGGAAAACAAAAATTTTCTATTGCATACAAACAAACAAGCCAAGATATATCTACTAGATTGTAGCAACGAGTCGATGGAATAACTTACCCTCGAAGATTCCAAAGTGTTTAACGAGAGCGGATTCTCGTGGGTGATGTAGTCGTACTCTTCCCGATCTCAAGATCGCGTAGACGATCCTTCCGGCGCTGCGTTCCGGCAGCGCTCCCGCAGTCGGTCACACGTTCGGTACTCGACAGAGACCTTCCTCTCCCTTGTTCCAGCAGGCAGCGGAGGTTGTAGCACTCTCCTCGCGATTCCGGCAGCACAACGGCGTGGTACCGGAAGTAGAGGGGAGATCCCGCAGGGCTTCGCCTTAAGCCGGAGCGAGTATGGTGGAGTATGAGAGAGCTATTAGTGGTCTAGGGTTTAGACACACCAATTAGAAGGCTCTAATCCGAAGGCTAGGGCAATTAGAAGCTCTAAACCAAAACGGCTCTAAACCGGAGTCTAGGGCTAGGGTTTAGATTAGAGGATAGGAACTTGTGTGTCTAGAGGAGGGAGCCCTGCCCCTCCTTTTATAGGTGGAGGGGCCGGCGCGCCAAGGGGGAGGGAGAGGAGTCCCTCCCCAACTCGTCTTGGAGGTGGGCCGCCGGTTGGAGGAGGGATTCCCTCCCCAACTCGGTTTTGCCCCCTCTTTCCACTTTCCCTCACTTTCCTGTTTTAGCCGTTTGACTTTCAAACTGGCCGTTTGACTTTTCAGTTTGGGATTCAATTTAATCCTTTATTTGGAACAGCGAGAACACTTAGTACATGACGCAATCATTCCAATATGTAATGACACATTTATGTACCCCTCCCACCCGGAGTGCCGGACATTCCGGAACCTTCTAGAACATTCCCGATGAAAACACCGGAATCATTCCCGAACTCCGAAACGGGACTTTCCTTATATGAATCTTATTCTCCGGACCATTCCGGATCACCTCGTGATATCCCGGATCCCATCCGAGACTCTGAACAACATTCGGTCTCTTTCTCATAATACCATAACTACTCAAACAACGTCGAATCCTTAAGTGTGTCTCCCTACGGTTCGTGAATTATGCGGACATGATCGAGACACTTCTCCGAACAATAACCAATAGAGGAATCTGGAAATTCATATGGCTCCCACATATTTCTACGATTACTTTGCGATCGAATGAACCACTTACATACGATATCAATTTCCCTTTGTCTCACGATAGTTTACTTATCCGAGGTTATGATCGTCGGTATCTCTGCATACCTAGTTCAACCTCGTTACCGATAAGTACTCTTTTCTCGTTCCCGTGATATCTGATCCATTGTGAGCCAGTCACATGCTTGCAAGCTAATTGGATGACATTCCACCGAGAGGGCCCAGAGTATATCTATCCGTCATATGGATGGACAAATCCCACTCTTGATCCATGTTGTAGGGGTTCGTAGCATGGAAAACAAAATTTTTCTATCGCATACAAACAAACAAGCCAAGATCTATCTACTAGATTGTAGCAACGAGTTGATGGAATAACTTACCCTCGAAGATTCCAAAGTGTTTAACGAGAGCAGATTCTCGTGGGTGATGTAGTCGTACTCTTTCCGATCTCAACATCGCGTAGACGATCCTTCCGGCGCTGCGTTCCGGCAGCGCTTCCGCAGTCGGTCACACGTTCGGTACTCGACGAAGACCTTCCTCTCCCTTGTTCCAGCAGGCAGCGGAGGTTGTAGCACTCTCCTCGCGATTCCGGCAGCACAACGGCGTGGTACCGGAAGTAGAGGGGAGATCCCGCAGGGCTTCGCCTTAAGCCGGAGCGAGTATGGTGGAGTATGAGAGAGAGCTATTAGTGGTCTAGGGATTAGACACACCAATTAGAAGGCTCTAAACCGAAGGATAGAGCAATTAGAGGCTCTAAACCAAAACGACTCTAAACCGGAGATTAGAGGATAGGAACTTGTGTGTCTAGAGGAGGAGGCCCTGCCCCTCCTTTTATAGGTGGGAGGGGCGGCCAAGGGGAGGGGAGTCCCTCCCCAAGTCGTCCTTGGTTGGCGCGCCGGCTTGGAGGGACTCCTCCCCCAAGTCGGTTCCAACCACCTCTTGCTTGTTTCCCACAGTTTCCTGTTTCCCACAGTTTCCTGTTTTCCACAGTTTCCTGTTTTAGCCGTTTGACTTTCAAACTAGCAGTTTGACTTTTCAGTTTTGGAACAGCAAGAACACTTAGTACATGATGCAATCATTCAATATGTAATGACACATTCATGTACCCTCCCCCCCCCCGGAGTGCCGGACAATCCGGAACCTTCTAGAACATTCCCGATGAAAACACCGGAATCATTCCCGAACTCCGAAACGGGACTTTCCTTATATGAATCTTATTCTCCGGACCATTCCGGATCACCTCGTGATATCCCGGATCCCATCCGAGACTCCGAACAACATTCGGTCTCTTTCTCATAATACCATAACTACTCAAACAACGTCGAATCCTTAAGTGTGTCTCCCTACGGTTCGTGAATTATGCGGACATGATCGAGACACTTCTCCAAACAATAAACAATAGAGGAATCTGGAAATTCATATGGCTCCCACATATTTCTATGATTACTTTGCGATCGAATGAACCACTTACATACGATACCAATTTCCCTTTGTCTCACGATAGTTTACTTATCCGAGGTTATGATCGTCGGTATCTCTGCATACCTAGTTCAACCTCGTTACCGATAAGTACTCTTTTCTCGTTCCCGTGATATGTGATCCCTTGTGAGCCAGTCACATGCTTGCAAGCTAATTGGATGACATTCCACCGAGAGGTCCCAGAGTATATCTATCCGTCATATGGATGGACAAATCCCACTCTTGATCCATGTGTTTCAACCAATACTTTCCGAACACTCAATGCCACCTTTATAGCCACCCAGTTACGGTGTGGTGTTTGATGTCATCAAAGCATCCATCGGTAAAGGTGATATGCATGATCTCATGGTCGAAGGAATTAGGTTACTATGTATCAGAAAGCATATAGCAATTGAACTATTGAAATGACTTGATATTTATGCTACGCTTATCTATAGGAGTATGTCCACCATATCATTATCCTAACGATATGATCCTGTTGTTAATAACATCTCTATGTTCATGATCAGGAAACCATGATCATATATTAACCAACAAGCTAGTTTAACAAGAGGCTTTACTAGGGACTCTTATTTTAGTTTACAAATCACACAAGTATTAATGTTTCCGGTTAATACAATTATAGCATGGTATGTAAACATTTATCATAAGTGTGAAGATATGATAATAACCACTTTATTATTGCCTCTTGGGCATATCTCCAACAGTCTCCCACTTGCACTGGAGTCAATAATCTAGTTTCAAACCTTTGTGTATTCAACACCTATGGCTTTCCGGTGTTGTATGTACACGATTGCTAGTGGTCAACTGATCTCCGGATCTGACACTTCCAGGTCCGTGTGTAATTGCATGTCTTTGCGTCTCTACGCATCACTCATTCTCTAATGAGATGGCTTTGTATAAATTTGGTCTTTCGGTGTGACCTTTAGCTCTTTGGGGTTAAAACATGTTGATAATATTGTCGCACAATATATCTTCATAGTATTATCCCACTGTGAACTACACCTAGTTTGATAACAAACTATTTGACACAAATGCCCTCTTTTGCTGCTAAAATAGCAGTCATATACTTAGCCTTTTGTTGTAGTATCTGTCACAATGTCTTAACTTTGGAACTCATCCAAATCCATTATGGAACTCACTTTCCATTATATTGTGCCACCCTTAGTTTAGATTGAGATAAACTTAATTTGTACTTTGTGACAAAACTAGTATCAATGTAGTACTTTTACAATGAACTAACCATATATTTGTCACTTCTACAAATAATATACTCTTAGTTCTTCCAAAAGATCATAAGAATATCCTTACTATTGTCCAATGATCATCTTATGAATTATTCTGGTATATGCTCACAACATTTAGAGCATAGGACATATCTGGATTTGTACATATCACAGTATGATTGATATAATTATTCTTTGTGATTTCATACATCAAGTATCAATCTATACTTGAATCTTTGTTTCACTTACCAAATGTCAATACACTTGAATATATCATCAATATTGAACTCATTCAATCCTTTCTGTGCGACAAGAACCTTTCTTGTAGTTTCTATATTGAACTCATTCAATATCTCGTCTATGTACTTCTGGCACAACCATATTAGCATCTATTGATGCCAAATATTTGGGTTTTGCCTAAGTCTTTCATCGAGATGAAATTCTTAATATGTGTTAATAAAAGATACATCATTTCCAATCAACAATATGTCTTCCACATAATGTATTAGAAACATGTCTTAGCGCTCCCACTTAACTTCTTGCAAACGCAAGCATCTTCATTGTCTCTGATGAATTAAAACTCTTTTAACAATTTCATCATAGTGAAGATTCCAACTCCGCGATGCTCACTTCAACCATTGAAGTTTGCATATGCATTTAGCATCCTTTGAATTAACAAAACCCTATGGACAGTGTCATGCACACGTCCTAGGTACCAATTCTATTAGAAGAACTTGTTTTGTTTATTCAACTACCATATAACAAAATTATATGTAGTGGTTGCTACATTAATCCGTCTAGACTAAATATCACTATGAAAGATCAAATCTTGTCATAGTCAACCCTTGAACATTGTTGTGAACTCTTTCCCAATATGTCGATTGTAGATGTGAAACATCCATGTCTATTTCTTTATAGATCCAGACACAACTGTAAGGTCTTACACCTTTCTCGAGGGTCCTTCAAGTTCAAAACTTGATTTCTCATGAATGGAACTATCACGGATTTTATGGCTTCAAGCCATTTGACGGAGTCAGGGCCCATCATCGCTTCTTTGCATGTAGTCGGTTCATTATTCTCAAATAATGATTCAACCCTCAAATCTTGGTATTTGATTGTTCATCCGACCTACTTGTTTCAATACGAACTTGGATCTCCGTGACCACAACCTTTGAGGTACGTGAGCCATGAGCTTTGTTGCTGCCTCCGGAACACTTTTCGGCGCTGCGCAACTCTGCACATACAGCTAAGGTTCTTTTAACCTTATCAAAGTTCTATTGTCCTCCCACTTAACTTTTCACGAAAAATTCCTTCTCAAAGAAACCTGACGTTTTTAAGTGACAAACACTTTTGTCTCCGATGTTATGGAGGATTACTTAATAGTTATTCGAAATAACATACAAAGACAGGTTCATCCGACTTTGGTTGCAAACATCTTTCTTATGCATAGCATACCAATGTTTAAGAAAGGACAACTTGGGTTTTATCCCAAACCATAACTTTATATGGTGTCATTTCAACGGATAATGATGGAGCTCTTTTCAGTGGAAAAACGGTAATCTCTAAAGCTTTTAATCTTTAAAATATAATGGCAGTTTTATGAATTATACCTTTGATCTTACCATGTCAAACAAGGTTTAATTACATATCTCGAACGCTCCATACTCTTATGGTGTTTCGGGAAATGCAAATCCACGGAACGATTCCTTAAACCTTAGGTATTATGCTAAAATCTGTAACTCAAATATCTTCCTTTATGATCTTTATCATAAACTGTTTATATTCTTGTTACAATGATTTTGCACTTCATCTTGAAAGTCTTTGAACTTTTCAAATGTTTCATACTTTATCCTTATTAAGTAAATATTCATATATTCACTCAAATTCTCGGAGAAAGCATATGAAGTTGAAATCCATCGCTTTTGACTACACATGATGGACTTTGTACAACAATATGTACAATTTCCAATAAGCTAGTCATTCGTTCCATTTTGGCCTATGAACGAAGTTTTAATTATCTCTAAGAAAGTTTCTCAAGCGTCATTTGATCAAAATCAAATAGACTCCAAAATTCCATCCATATGGAGTTTCTTCATGTTTTCTTTCCAATATAATTTAAACTGCGATGTCACTTCCTAACTGATCTTTCAATCAATTTGTCTTTCGACATTTTTAGCACTAGTTTTATGGATGTGATTTCTCCAACGAGATTTGTGAATCATCCATCTTTTATGGATTACGGAAATTATTTGAACAACCCTTTTGTTCTCATAATACCTGATAAAACAAATCCTGAAGGCAAGCTTTGATGTTTAACGAGCAACACAATAACCCTTTATTTGTTCTCGATGAACATCATCACATATTCTTTTGCCAGTTACTTAGGCCATTGTAGTTCATGAATTGTGTTGTTTCGTATGACGATTCATACCAACAAATTCAGTATCAAATACTTAGAAACCACATTGTTTAATAAGCAAAGAATATAGCCATAACCCGTATATCATCTATATACTCAAGCTGAAAAATTCTAGTCTTTTCTTTTCTGCCATATACTTATGAGATTTTCTTTCAATATTTCCTTTTCTGTTTGAAAGAATCTATCAACATCAATAGTGGAGTCATACATATGACATATAGTCCAAAGCGTGTATAGTTAAATACCAATGTCTTTGGACTTGCACTTTGAAGTAGATCACCATCATCAAATGTTTGGTGTTCTTTCAAATTCCTTTCTTTAGTAATCTCTTGGTGTAGTAAATATTTTACCTACATCAAATATTCACCCTTATCATGGAATTATCCATGATCAAGCTACTATTAGCTTGTAACGGTGAATCGTGAGTATAATGTTGCTCTCCCAAAAACTTTTGGAGGTTTAGGACAACTAGTGTCTCCAACCTTTTGCAAATTCTCATCAAATATGAGAACATGACTTTAGCCATATTATACTCTATCATGTTGCAACCAAAACTTCGTTTCAGATATCACAATATCTTCCACAAATCATGGTTTCTGAAACAACTCTTTCAGATCCTTAGATAACCTTGATATTAGGAGAATCCTTTGAATATCAAGAATCATGGAGACAAACATGATACTTATATACTAACACTTGGAATTGTTACTCTTGATTTAATACTAATTATTAAACTTCATGGAGTAACCGGAACTTACTGAAAGTTTGCAATAGGACTTTTAAACTTTAGATTAACACTTAAAACAATACGATACCAGTTCGTAAAGTAACTAACCAGAATTCTATAGTTCTATTATCTCAATTATAACTAAGCGCAAGGTGGTAAACGGATGCCAATGACTACAACAACTATGCAAATTCACTTTGATTTAGTTTATGATAAATTGAGTTCTAATCAATAATTAAATTAATCTAGGTGAACTCCCACTCAAAACAATATCCCTCACATTGTTTTAGTGATCACACGAACCAAATCCACCACATCAAAACCGATCATCACGAGAGTTGATATAGCTTCAATGGTGAACAATCAACATGTTCATCATATCTACTATATGACTCATGCTCTACCTTTCGGTAATCCGTGTTCCTGAGGCCATGTCTATACATGCTAGGCTCGTCAAGATCAAACCTTAGTTTCCGCATGAGAAAATCTGGCTTGCTCACGTTGTATACACTTGTAGAATCTAACACACCCGATCATCACGTGGTGCTTCGAAACAACAAGCTTTAGCAACGGTGCTAACTAAGGGTGAACACTTTATGACTTGAAATTCATGTGCATGAGGGATCATCTTATAATGCTACCGTCGTCTACTAAGCAATACAAGATGCATAAAGGATTAACATCACATGCAATTCATAATATGTGATATGATACGGCCTTTCTTCTTTGTGCTTCCGATCTCCATCTTCAAGCACGAACATGATCTCCATCATCACCGACATTGCATCAAGGTCAATGATGCTTCTCCATGATTGTCGTCCACCGGCTTCAACTATTACAACTACTTTGAATAGACACGCGGGTCTTAACAGAAATTAAAGACAACCATATGGCTCTTGTCGGTTGCCGACTTACAATAAGGAACATTGCATACATCATATATAATCACAATCATGGCCATATCACATCACTGCACACCCCTGCAAAACAAAGTTAGACGCCTCTACTTTCTTTGCATATTTTACGTGGTTTGGGGCTTTCAATAAGTGCCATTCTAACTTACGAACAAGAACCACAACATTGATACTAGTATTGTCAATCACCCGTTGTAAATTGGATATTAACTATGCTAGGAGAAACAGGCACCCGCAAAGCCACTTATGCAATACAAGTTGCATGTCAAGCGTGGAGCAAGTCTCATGAACGATGTCATGTAAGGTTAGCCCGGGCCGCTTCATCCCAACATACCGCAAGATGCAAAGTACACAAGAAGCAATCGACAATAAAAGCATCAACGCCCACAATGACCATTGTGTTCTACTCGTGCAACAGATCTACATATAGACACGGCCTTGATACCACTGTAGGGGTTCGTAGCATGGAAAACAAAAATTTTCTATCGCATACAAACAAACAAGCCAAGATCTATCTACTAGATTGTAGCAACGAGTCGATAGAATAACTTACCCTCGAAGATTCCAAAGTGTTTAACGAGAGCAGATTCTCGTGGGTGATGTAGTCGTACTCTTTCCGATCTCAAGATCGCGTAGACGATCCTTCCGGCGCTGCGTTCCGGCAGCGCTTCCGCAGTCGGTCACACGTTCGGTACTCGACGAAGACCTTCCTCTCCCTTGTTCCAGCAGGCAGCGGAGGTTGTAGCACTCTCCTCGCGATTCCGGCAGCACAACGGCGTGGTACCGGAAGTAGAGGGGAGATCCCGCAGGGCTTCGCCTTAAGCCGGAGCGAGTATGGTGGAGTATGAGAGAGAGCTATTAGTGGTCTAGGGTTTAGACACACCAATTAGAAGGCTCTAAACCGAAGGCTAGAGCAATTAGAGGCTCTAAACCAAAACGGCTCTAAACCGGAGATTAGAGGATAGGAACTTGTGTGTCTAGAGGAGGAGGCCCTGCCCCTCCTTTTATAGGTGGGAGGGGCGGCCAAGGGGAGGGGAGTCCCTCCCCAAGTCGTCCTTGGTTGGCGCGCCGGCTTGGAGGGACTCCTCCCCCAAGTCGGTTCCAACCACCTCTTGCTTGTTTCCCACAGTTTCCTGTTTCCCACAGTTTCCTGTTTTCCACAGTTTCCTGTTTTAGCCGTTTGACTTTCAAACTAGCAGTTTGACTTTTCAGTTTTGGAACAGCAAGAACACTTAGTACATGATGCAATCATTCAATATGTAATGACACATTCATGTACCCTCCCCCCCCCGGAGTGCCGGACAATCCGGAACCTTCTAGAACATTCCCGATGAAAACACCGGAATCATTCCCGAACTCCGAAACGGGACTTTCCTTATATGAATCTTATTCTCCGGACCATTACGGATCACCTCGTGATATCCCGGATCCCATCCGAGACTCCGAACAACATTCGGTCTCTTTCTCATAATACCATAACTACTCAAACAACGTCGAATCCTTAAGTGTGTCTCCCTACGGTTCGTGAATTATGCGGACATGATCGAGACACTTCTCCAAACAATAACCAATAGAGGAATCTGGAAATTCATATGGCTCCCACATATTTCTACGATTACTTTGCGATCGAATGAACCACTTACATACGATACCAATTTCCCTTTGTCTCACGATAGTTTACTTATCCGAGGTTATGATCGTCGGTATCTCTGCATACCTAGTTCAACCTCGTTACCGATAAGTACTCTTTTCTCGTTCCCGTGATATGTGATCCCTTGTGAGCCAGTCACATGCTTGCAAGCTAATTGGATGACATTCCACCGAGAGGGCCCAGAGTATATCTATCCGTCATATGGATGGACAAATCCCACTCTTGATCCATGTGTTTCAACCAATACTTTCCGAACACTCAATGCCACCTTTATAGCCACCCAGTTACGGTGTGGTGTTTGATGTCATCAAAGCATCCATCCGGTAAAGGTGATATGCATGATCTCATGGTCGAAGGAATTAGGTTACTATGTATCAGAAAGCATATAGCAATTGAACTATTGAAATGACTTGATCTTTATGCTACGCTTATCTATAGGAGTATGTCCACCATATCATTCTCCTAACGATATGATCCTGTTGTTAATAACATCTCTATGTTCATGATCAGGAAACCATGATCATATATTAACCAACAAGCTAGTTTAACAAGAAGCTTTACTAGGGACTCTTATTTTAGTTTACAAATCACACAAGTATTAATGTTTCCGGTTAATACAATTATAGCATGGTATGTAAACATTTATCATAAGTGTGAAGATATGATAATAACCACTTTATTATTGCCTCTTGGGCATATCTCCAACACATGTGTTTCAACCAATACTTTCCGAACACTCAATGCCACCTTTATAGCCACCCAGTTACGGTGTGGTGTTTGATGTCATCAAAGCATCCATCCGGTAAAGGTGATATGCATGATCTCATGGTCGAAGGAATTAGGTTACTATGTATCAGAAAGCATATAGCAATTGAACTAATGAAATGACTTGATCTTTATGCTATGCTTATCTATAGGAGTATGTCCACCATATCATTCTCCTAACGATATGATCTTGTTGTTGATAACATCTCAGTGTTCATGATAGGGAAACCACAATCATTATCAACCAACAAGCTAGTGATGTATAGAGGCTATACTAGGGACTTCAAATTAAGTTTACAAATCACACAAGTATCAATGTTTCCTTGTTAATACTATTATAGCATGAATGTAAACATTTATCATAAACACAAAGATATAATAATAACTACATTTATTATTGCCTCTAGGGCATATCTCCAACATTAGTGTCTCGTTGTG
Source organism: Avena sativa (assembly GCA_916181665.1). Lineage (NCBI taxonomy): Eukaryota > Viridiplantae > Streptophyta > Magnoliopsida > Poales > Poaceae > Avena > Avena sativa. The sequence continues at coordinate 440,833,558 of OV702282.1, read as the reverse complement.
CTTCCCAACGTGGGTTTCTGCTCTTGTTGGACTTGGTCTCTTCCAACAAGAGGTCGCCTACGACCCAACTCCACCCTACGGATGGCTCCTCATATCGTTCATGGTGAGCCCCGCTGCTCTTCTCCTTCCTATGCAGCCTGCTATGTCGGTCTCCTTAGGTGGGACCGTGAGACTCTTTAAGGTGAATATTGCTATCTAGGCAAATGCTCTTTGTAGGTGATGCCTACGGGCATTGTGCCCCCTCCTTGGAGGCATGACGAAGTATCCCTATTTACCTCGGCCATGCTCGTTATCATTTGGATCTACACTTGCAGGAGGTGATTGATGTGGTTTCGAGTGAAAGCCTTGCACCGAATTGTGCTTGTGGCTACGAGGCATGTGGGTGTTGTCCCCTTCCTTGTAAGCATCGTCGTGGAACCAATTCCACCTAATTTTGATGGCTCTCTAGGTTTCCATGGTCATGCTCTACGAGCACCGGTCTTCTTGCAATGAGATCCTTCTCTATGCCAAGATAAGTTCTTAGGTCCTTCATGCAGCTTTGGTTGAACTTACTGTGAGGTGGTATATACTAACCCTTCACACTATGAAGAACTTGCGGCGGTAGGTTTGCACCCCTTCTGATGTGGAACTAGGATGACACCATAGAAGTTGGTGGTGATCGGTAGGATCACACTAGCTTGTAGATGAACTGCTGATGCTTTTTCCCATGTGATCATGCATGCTTAACTTGCTTATATTGCTTACCATTGTGTTTTTGAATTTGATTTGTGCGCTTTAGTTCAGATCCTTATGCTGCATATGATATGTCTCACATAAATACAACTGGTATGTGGTGTACTATGGCAAGAAGCTGAGAATCTACAAGACATGGGAGGAGTGTAGCCAACAAGTTACAGGTTACCAGCGCAACCTTCAAAAGGGGTTTAAGACTCTAGAGAAGGCATAGTTATCCTACTTTGAGTTCTTAGCAGATCGTCTACAAGAGGGCAGGACGTCACAAGTTATGAACATCAATTTCGCTCTGCGACCTACAACTCATCCAGTTTATCCACAACAACAAGTCGACCTATACAGGCTGAAAGTATGATCAAAGACATCATTATCATTGGTATTATCATGTGGATTGTGTACTATCAGATATATGTGATCAATCATGTAAGACCTTAAACCCTGATGATTAGTTGGTAAACTCACCATTTGCAATGCAAGGTAACCATATCGAGCCGCATGAGGGCTAGTGTGATGAGTCACCAATTGATGAATGGGAGCAAGTTAAATGAAATGAATATGATGGGATGAACAAAGGTGATATGATGCATGGACAAGTTTATATGATGCAACATGATCACTTGACATGACAATTGATGACGCAACAAACAAATTCATGGAAAGGTGGTGGGGGTTAGAACCTTAGGATGTTCCACTAAAAAAATCCATAGGATAATGTGAAGCGTACGGTCCCACTAGTCTAGTGAGGTGCCATTGGTGAGAGTAGTTGGTTATTAGCGAATCTCATATCGATCATTTTTTCCTGGTTAGATTTGAGCATATGGGCTTTGTTTTAATTCATTTGACGGGTGTCTTTATCTAATTATTCTTACAAAGTTAGGGAATTGGACAAACAAATAGTTTGCATTTAAATAATAAAGTGTTTTTCTTTGTGAAAATTTCACCGATCTATTAATAATAGTCAATGACAGTACAAATTAAGAGGCCTAAAACTAATAAAATTACAAATACGTCCATTAATCACGTAGTGATGAATACAATCACTAGCGCGAGATGAAGGCGTGCCGCCGTCTTCGCCTCTCCAACACCGAAATCGGACAAATCTTGTCGAAGTAGATAGACGGGAAGTCATCAATCTAAGACCCCAAAGGACCAGCACTCTAGAGCATCAACCATCGCCAATAATGATATCCATAGATCGGAAGAGAGTAACCTGAAAACACACCAACGAACACGAAAACCGATAAAATCCCAAGAGATCCACCGATTACATGACTTCACGTGTCCTCCATTGGCGCTAGACGCACCAATAGAGCGAGGATAAGACGAAAAGGATATAACCCCGTCGCCTCACCATCTCCCAAAATACACAGAAAATAGTCTAAATAAAAATAAAAAACCCACTCTCCGAGAGGTCATGGTCCGCCACAACTTCAATGGCTCATAGCTAGTGGCGGAGATAGCCGGGACAAAGAGCCCGGGCAGAGTACTAAGTTTTTCGGCCAGCCGGCCGACCGCCATTACCTAAGTATAATCATGATTAGTTCATAAATCCTTGCATTAGTTTGAAAGAGGGTACTGCCCAGAGCCAGGGCATGCCGGGCCGTAGCTCCACCACTGCTCATGGTCACCGTAGCCGGGGCGGACCGGTGACGTCACCGGCGAGGAAAATAGAACCATAAATTGGTTTTTTAGCTATTGTTGATCGCCTTCCGAGTCGAAGTCACATATAGAAGTGAAAAATAAATTATTAATTAAAAATTCTCATATTCTAAACCAGCTAATATAAATTAAAAGAAATGTACACTCAACATCTCTAAAAAATAGGAACTCTGCGAGAATAAACCGGTACAAAGCAACCTTGAATTATGATAACTTTGAGTCAACATCCCCGATGTTTTGACGAAAATGAGATTACATATTAACATAAAAGGAAAAATCAAACATTAATTATTTGAAACTCTAAAGAAAACAAGGGAAAATGAAAACGATAAAATAAATTAAAAATCAAAAATACTATAAATCATAAACCAAAATGGAAAAATAGTCTTAAAATAAATGTAATATTTATGAATGATGTAGATAAATTTCATCTAGTTGTTTCAATCATGACATGTCCTTCTTTCTGCACATCTATTATTAAAAGTAAAATACTCAAAATTTTCACACGTGTCTTTATATTTAAATTTTCATATCTATTTTTTCTATGAAACATTTTCATTTTATTCCTATTTTTTCTCATGATTTTGGTTCCATTTTTCTTATGATTTTCGCCCATAGCTTCTTTTCTCCCATACTTCATAGTACATTTTTGAATAAAAATACACCCACTTTTCTATAATTTATATGATTTTCTTTGATACAGATCTAGGAATCCATCCATACTCCTGAACACAGTAAGCAGTTTTTTTACCAAAAAAAGTATATGCTGTTCTGCTCATTGTTACCGAGTTGCATATTGGGCTAGTAAAATCATGTGAGACAGTTTCTCAAAGGTGCTTAAACAATGAAGCGTTGATGCGCATCGAGGTACAACCTCGTTTTATTATTCTGGCCAGCACACCATGACACACTAGCGATCGATCTCTGCGCTGATTCCCTTAATATATTACCCATGCGACCCACGTGGTCACGTCCACATCCACGGACACACACCACAAGAAAACAAGATTTATCACTTGGGCAGCCTGGACTTGGCCATGGCCATGAACATCTCCTTCTCGGCGGTGAAGTGATCGAGCAGCACGGCCCTGTCCGGCATGCACGCGCCGATCTTCTCGTCGGCGGCGTACTCCACGGCCCACCGTTGCAGGCGGGGGAACTCCTCCTCCGTGACCAGGCTCACCCCGGTGATCTCCTCGCAGACACCCAGCCAGCGCGAGAACTCGCACGCGGCGAGGTCGACGAACCCGATGGCGTCGCCGCCGAAGAACCTCTTCCCCTCGAGCTGCGCCTCCAGCAGCGCGAAGCTCTCCTTGATCTCCTTAATGTACCCCTTCTGCGCCTCGCCGTCCGTCCACATCGCCAGCCAGAACGGCTCCGAGCACTGCGGAACAGTCAAGTTTCAGTAGTCAGCACACTGCTACTGAAACAGAGTGAGATGAAGATCAGGTTGCCTCCTACCTTGTCTTCGATGAAGCGGGCCCAGAAGCGAGCCATGGCCCTCTCGTGCGGGTCGGCGGGGAGGATGGCCGGCCCGTCGAAGGCCTCGTCGACGTACTCCATGATGATGAGGGACTCGCAGACGGCGCGGTCGCCGTGGAGGAGCACGGGCACCTTCTTGTGGACGGGGTTGTGCGTGAGCAGGAGGTCGCTCTTGTTGTGCAGGTCCTCCAGGACAAGCTCGTAGGGCACCCCCTTGAGCCGCAGGGCGGCCTCGGCGCGGTGGCTGAACGGGCTGTCGTATGCGCCGATCACCTTCACGGCCGCCGCCGGGCTCATCTCGGTTCACTACCTAGCTCTGCTGCAAATGAGGTGTAGCTGGTTTGTGTGTGAATGTGAGAGCTCTGGTAATGGCCGGCCACTTGGAGGTGTTTTATAGAGCTACTATAAGAGGATATATATGTGATTGATTGACTGGAGGTTGGGGATAGTGTGTTAAGAAAAAGGTTGGCGATAATGTTGTTTATAGTTGACCTGGTTAATGGCAAGTTGAGCACTGACCCATTAAATTATTTTTATCCCCTAAAAAGAACTAAGTGCTTTTTTAGATAACAACGGATGGAATTCAATAATGACGAAACCGATTATAAACGACACCACAAAAAAAGGAAAATACAATATGGACCCAGAAGACCCTGCACCGTACTCCCAAATCGCAATCAAGCCCATCGTTCTCATCCTCACCACCCAAGTATAGGGACCGGATCCGGAAGCCTCCCATCTTCAGACACCATTGAGTCACCGCAGCCACCTTTGCCACATTAGGCTTTGAACACCGCAGGAGTGCCCATCCCGAGGGGACGTTCAAGTTCACATTGACATGCTAAAATAAAGTGAGTGCTTTTTTTGATATATTGAAATATTACCTCTGCATCAAGCACTCATATTTATATCAGCTAAAAAAACCACTCATATTCACTTGGGTGGAAATAAAAATCAAGTATTGCATAAATAGTTTTGTTGTACTATCTGTAGCTATATGTTGCAGGTTTTCTTCATTTCCCCCACATTAATTTTAATTTAAACTTCAACTTTTGCATGTTTGTATACCATAACCTTCTCAACACATTGTCGCTTTTTCGTATTTTCGCAACTTCAAAACATAGTTTTCAATCGGATTTCCTTGGTTCACTACAAATTGGTTCAGATACTTTCTCGATTCAACCCACTCTATCAAGTTTTGTTTTGCCTTCGTCTTCTCGGTTTCGCGCTATTTATGATCCCGTGCAAGAAGATGGCCACCTTAGGAAAGGATCAAACAGTTATAAAACCAAGTGAAGTTTGAAACATTCACAAGATGGCATCATGAATAAAGGATTGATTTTCTGCGTGTGCTCTAAACCTCTTTTTTCTCTTAGACGTCAACACTAAGGGAAGTTTTCACAGAGCGGACCGGAAGAGATTTGCGCCAGGCCAAAATATCCCGTTGGTTAATACCGACCGAGCATGACCTGCCCGACCATCAGACCACAGATTTTTGCCCGAGCCCGGCCCAAAATACAAAAAGCCGAAAATGTATGGCCCATCTGGATGGCTCAGCCTAGACGAGGCTTACATCTTCCGTTTGCTTGGCCCAAGCCTGGCCCGGCCCCATCCAGGCTAAAAATTGAAGTCAGTGCCCATCCCTTGTGCACGCTTTGGTCTGGTGAGCCCAGGATTTTCAGGCCAGGCTGCCCATGTCCAAGTTTGTCCTTAACACAATAAGCAGATTTGTTACCAAAAAGAGGGTTCTGCTCTGCTCATTGATTGTTCTTAAAATAGTTTTTTTTGCTCCGCTTTATAAATAAATCCATGACCGAACCGATACATAGTGATAAAGAATTCCTCTTACAAGCAGATCAAAGATACACAATAAAAATAAAAAAACAACGAGCTTGCCACCAAAGATGCCGTAAGCCTAAGCTCCACGACTACGCCCCCAAGAAGGTGATGATGTAACAAGTGCCATCGTCGAGACCATAGAGACCAAGTGTTTTCACCCGGAGCCCTAATATGGAGAGGGTAGACACAACGACGTCCCTCAAGAGGATCAAGACACTCGCAGGTGTCGCCGTGGTTGCCGCCGAAGCGCCGGGATTTCGCCCCAAAAAACCTAGCCACACTTGGGTTCTGCCCATGCCGTCGTTCTGCTCATTGTTACCGAGTAAGAGTAGTATATTGGACCAGTAAAATTGTTTGAGACAGTTTGTCAAAGGTGCTTAAACCCTGAGGCATTGACGCGCATCGTGCACCACAAGCGCATTTTATTATTCCGGCTAGCACACCACACCATGACATCATACTAGTGATCGATCGCTGCGCTGACTGCCTAAAATAAACTTATTACCCATGGCCTCACGTGGCCACGTCCACATCCATGGGCATACACAAGAGGAACACAAGATCACTTGGGCAGCATGGACTTGGCCATGGCCGCGAACATCTCCTTCTTGGCGGTGAAGTGCTCGAGCAGCACGGCCCTGTCGGGCAGGCACGCGCCGACCTTCTCGTCGGCGGCGTACTCCACGGCCCACCGTTTCAGGCGTGGGAACTCCTCCTCCGTCACCAGGCTCACCCCGGTGATCTCCTCGCAGACGCCCAGCCAGCGCGCGAACCCGCACGCGGCGAGGTCGACGAGCCCGATGGTGTCGCCGCCGAAGAACTTCTTCCCCTCCAGCTGCGCCTCCAGCAGCGCGAAGCTCTCCTTGATCTCCTTCATGTACCCCTTCTGCGCCTCGCCGTCCGTCCACATCGCCAGCCAGAACGGCTTCGAGCACTACAGCAGAGTCAAGTTTCAGTTCACTGCTACTGAAACAGAGTGACACGATCGAACAGGTCATGTATGTACCTTGTCGTCGATGAAGCGGGACCAGAAACGGGCCATGGCCCTCTCGTGCGGGTCGGCGGGGAGGAGGGCCGGCCCCTCGAAGGCCTCGTCGACGTACTCCACGATGAGGAGGGACTCGCAGACGGCGCGGTCGCCGTGGAGGAGCACGGGCACCTTCTTGTGGACGGGGTTGTGCTGCAGCAGGAGGTCGCTCTTGTTGCGCAGGTCCTCGAGGAGAAGCTCGTAGGGCACCCCCTTGAGCCGCAGGGCGGCCTCGGCGCGGTGGCTGAACGGGCTGTCGTATGCGCCGATCACTTTCACGGCCGCCGCCGGGCTCATCTTCGCTAACTAGCTAGCTCTCCTGCCAAAGAGGTGTAGCGGGTTTGTGTGTGAATGTGAGACGGTAAGAGCTCTGGTAATGGCGGGCGACTTGGAGGTGTTTTATAGAGCTAGAGGATATGGTGGGATTGATTGACTCGAGGTTGTTTATAGTTCAGTTGGTACTGAAACTTCTCCCGCAAGAACCATTACATCACTGAATTTTTTTCTCTCTCTTGCATCGTTGATTCGCTCCGGGAAGAACAATATCTTTTGTCTAGCATTGATTTTCTCGGGGACAAGAGATTATTTTTTTGCTTCCCGAGCTCAAGTCAAATGGTCCTGTCTCTCGGTGTCTCCGTGCCAGAAGTTTCGTAGCTGCTTTCCTGTGAGCTGTGACTTTTTTTCTTTTGGCAAACCGTCGGCTGGCAGGTCATAGTGAGAAGTAACTTATAGACTAATAACATAGACTCTTGCTTCGGTATCCCCCCTAGACAAAGAAATTTAGAGCTATCGGGTTTCGGATCCGTGCTCCGAGTGGAGACCGGGCTTAGATTGGGAGCCAGATGTTGTGCAGATTGGGAGCAGCTGCAGTCAGAGGTGCTAACGCTGGGCGTGGAGGTTGCGGAAGAGGAGCTGGGTGTGGTGTTAGTGCTAGGCGTGGGGGGCGATGGAAAACACCATGGTGGGTACCTAGGTCCAGGTGGATATAGGTGTGGATGACCATGTGGAGGAGGAGCGAGGGGAGGTGGAGGAACTGCGCGAGGGCGGGGAGCGAGAGTGCGGCGGTGATCTTCTCTCTGTACAGCGATGTCGGCCGACATGATCTGCGCGGTCATGTACGCTCACAGTTGATCCCGACCTCCTTGCTTGCCCTCCTAACAACTGATCAATTACAATCCCGTCCGATCATGTATGCCGCTGTGGTATACGTAGCCAGTACGGTCTCCATCTCCATCCGGTCTCCACTCGGAGCATGAACCGAAACCCGGTAGCGCTATATTTCTTTGTCTAGGGGGGGATACCGAAGGAAGGCTCACAATAACATATGTTACTAGTCTAAGTTACTATCTTCATAGTAAAAATAACTTAGGTGTAATAACATGCAATGTCACATTAATTCGATTGTAGACACATTTTTCCTTGGTATGTGTGATGTTACAGTAACATAGCTAGTTAATCAATCTATCTCTCTTCAATAAAATCATTGCCACATAAGCAAAGATACTGATTTGGACTCTTAGTTACTAATGAAGTTACCCCACTATAACCAGCCTAACATGATGAAAGAGCACTGTTGAACTGAAAGCCGTTATTTCCATTGTGTCTCATCTAATGTATACTTTCTATGCATTGCACAAGGTAATCACACGATCTTGCTGTTGGGGGTGGCGATAGAAATGTTAAACAAGAGAGCGTCAGTCCTTTCCTAGCTTTCTGCTATGAATGTGACATGATGAAGATAGTTGTGGCTCTTATGGTTGTTGCCTGTTATAGTAGTGATTCTTTTTGTAGCCGTGGAGCTTTTGCCGAATTCTATTATTGGTTACCAGCTGGTGGCCGGCCTTGTAGTTCTCCCGTTTGTATGTAAATGGACATACCCGTGTCTATCAGCTTATATGAAATCAGTGTGTGCGATGAGCTAATATTTTTGGAAATCAATATGTGTAAGTGTGTGCGACGAAGACATTTTATAAGAGCATCTCCACTAGTCCTCCATACGGGGTATGGCGCGGCCTATTGGACCGTAATGGAGGGCGCCAGATAGATCTACGATTTGGGGGGCGCGGGCTTTCGGTGGTACGCCCAACAATTCTTTCATTTATTTATTTGACGATTTTTATTACATACTCGAAAAATAAAAAAACTAGTTATAATCATGGCTGGTTTTGTAGTAGAATGCTTTGTGGTCGTGGTCGTTGTCGTCGTCGCTTACCACGCGCGTCTGGATCCTAAGACCTTTCGTGGTTTGATGCGGGTAGTGAAGACCGTCGATTAGCCCAGGCTGGGACGACCGGTGTCCGCAGCTGCTGCAGCAAGCCACCGAGTTGTCCTCCGCACTGTACAAAGAGGCGCGCAGGGCCGCGCGCTCCCCTTGGAACTCCTCGCCAGTGCGTCCGTGCTGGCGCACGGCCATAGCGTGTTCCGGAGGCACCCGCCACTTCGGCCTTGAAGGAAGAGTGGGTGTCCCGTTTGGCGACGACATCGTGCCCGCGGCCGCTCATGCCCTTGCTTGTGCTCCGCGATGGCTGAAAGTGCGGGTATCACAGGCGATAGTGATCTCCTTCGGCGATGTGGCACGTCACACTGGCGAGTGTCTGGTTCGCCCACCACAGCCGCCGACCGGCTCAATTGTGGTTCACCGGAAGAGGACCGTCGCCCTCGTACCTGACGAGCTCTCTTTCTCGCCGATTGAAGAAAAAGACGTTTCAGGTCGCGGTGTTGTCGGGGAACCAATTGGAATCCCTCCGCTGCTATAGGGGGCGCCGACAGGCGGCTCCGACGGCAAGGGGTGGAGATGCTCTAAGGTTTTTGTTTTTTAGAAGTCCACTATTTTAGTTTTTTTTTATATTCGAGGATTCACTCAAAGTAGACTAACCGAGCCCAAAACGAACTAGGCCCACAGCCCCGCCGTGCAATCATACTAGCAATTAGGACTCTGTCTAGTTCTAAAATAAGCAATTAGGACTCTGTCGAAAAAAAAAGTAATTAGGACTCCTGAACCAGAACCACCGCCACCGCCACCAAGTCGACCCCACACTCGGGAATCGGCGAAGCATGGGGACGAATATCTCGCCGTCGGCCACCAGCACCCTCGCCTCCACCCCCTCCACCGCCTCGTCCTCTTCGTCCACAAACGACGCAGAGACCACCTCGTCGTCGCCGTACTTCCTGCCCGAGTTGATCCCATCGATCTCCAGCCGCCTGACGAGCCTCCGAGATTTCTTCGCCCTCCGCGCCACCTGCCGCTCCTACCGGGCTCTCCTCACTCCGTCGCCGGACAACCTCGCCGCCCAAGACCCACTGCTCCTCGTCCCCCTCAACACCTCCGCCTCTAAAGCCCTCCTCCATGCCCCCCTCCGCCAAATCCCCCACTTGAGCTTCCCACGCATCCACCTAGAGCGCCTCCACCAGTACCACATCCGCTTACACACCTTCGGCTGCCGCATCGCCATCCACGACCCCGACAACACGGTCGACGGCCGCAGACAGCTGCGCATCTGCCACCTCCTCACAGGCGAGCGAGCCCGTCTGCCCGACCACCCGAAAGACATCGACGGAGTCATCTTTTCCGGTGACCTAGTCATCACTTTCAAGGAATTCCGCCCTGCACTCTACTACTGCCGGATTGGTGATGTTCACTGGCGGGAGGCTCTGTGCGATGAAGGCAACTTATTTTTCAGTTTGGTCTTGGTGAAAGGCACTCTCTATGGGTTGATTTACCCAAATTACCGCCTCGCTGTGATCGATCTCCACAACGATTCTGCACACCTGCTGTCGTTTCTTGGAGATGAATTGACATCACAGTTTCTTCAGGATTACTCCCTGTTCTCGCTCGCAGAGTGCCGCGGTGAGCTATTGCTTGTTGTCGCTGTGGAGCACTATCCACTGGTGTACCATGTTTTCCGGTGGCAATCTTGGGAGGCGGAGTGGGCGAGGATTACTAGCATTGGTGGTTGCAGCTTATTCTTTCATAGACATCAGTTTGCTGGTTGTCTTGGTCCAGATCATCCCACAGCTCGAAGGGACTGCATGTACTTTACTTGGTCCACTACTGGGCAGTGGGGCGAGTATTGTTTGCTTGATGGATCTTTGCAGAAACACGTGGCCGACTACCCAGGGCGAGCAGAAAGGAAGGAGGATTACCTACTGCTGGCTTGGGTCCTTCCAAGCATTGGCTGATGCAGTACAATAATGGGTATCGGAACAGTATGCAAGGTACATTTGCTCCCTAGAGAATTATTATAAATCGCTCGAATCAGTGTTACATTTTCTGTCTGGTAATCAAAATATCCAAGTTAATCTTTAGCAGCAAATGTGTATATGGACATGTATCTCAATTGACATCCTGCTCACTTCTTCAAATATTTGACAATATTGTACATAGTAGCTGCAAATTAGTCTCGTCAAGGTTGTTAATTTGGGCAAGTTGAGTAATAGTACCTGAAGCCTGTCTTGACTATTTAGATTGCCAACTCGATTCGGCTGAACACGACTTGTCCACTGAACATCCGTGCACACGATGGTGACAAGTGAGATTACAATATTTTCATTGGAAAGTAAAACCAATCTATTGCGGAGTTTCATTAATAGTAAGGAATTCTGCGATCACTACAGGACGCGCGCGCTACGCCGAGGGCAAAAAGCCGTCGGCGTAGGCTAAAATGCCCTTGGCGTATGGTACGCCGACGGCTGCCCTCGGCGTAGCCTCATAGGCAAAGGTCTCCCTCGGCGGAGCACGTAGAGGCCGTTGGCGTATCAAAATGCCGTCGGCGTATGCTACGCCGAGGGCAATGCCGTCGGCGTAGCGGCCGTCGGCATAGCTTGTCGACAGGTTGCAAAATAATTTTTTTTAAAAAGATAATTTTTTATTTTTATCTCAATTTTTGAATCTTTGAATTGTTTGACTCGTTAATCTCTCACTTTGAGCATTTTTAACACTAATTACACTTAATATTTAATTAAATTGCAGTCTTGGTCAAACTTCCCGGCCGGTCACCCATCCTAATACTACTCCAGCTCCAGCACGCTTAACTTCCTCGTTCCTTCAGAATCTGTTTCCGCAAAGTAATTCATACATTGTTGTCAATACTATGATATCAATCCTATTAACCCTTATATCAACATATCACATGTTTGTATTTTTTGAAATTACAAACAATTATCTAAGTAAACAATAATAAATAAGTAAAAAATATTATTGAATTCAAATAAAAATATAATAATTTTACTTTTTTCTATTTTTCTATTTAATATGGAATAATTAATATCTTTAAATCTGTAAATCGGAATTTAACAAATAATATATCTAAATTGATCAGAAAAATGAGATGAATCCAAATATGATATCCATATCAACTAATCACAAACCCTCCGTGTTTTGAATTATCTATTTGATGGTTGCTTTAGAAAATTCCCTTTTTGCGCTCGGATAATGAAAAATGGCTTTTTGGTGCGATGAAAATAAAAACTTGCATTGAATCTTTAATAAAATAGCATATTGTGAACCTAAAAATGATTTTTGTAAACAAACATGAGCATCGGATCATGTACATGTAGTTCATATCTGACACACTTCCTGCCGATTCGGCAGGAATTTGTCTTTTTCACCAGAGGTGGACGGAAAGGTTTCGGATACCCCTGTTGGGACATTGTCCATATAAGGTGGTATAGTATTTTTTGTAAAATGTGATGGTAGCATTTTGATTCTAGCCATAATATTGGCCATTTGACCCGAAAGCCAAGAAACCTCGAACGAGATAGGTCATTTTGTGAATGTTTTTTTGAGACATAATCAATATATCAAGTTTGATATTTTTACTTATAACTATGTCACATAATATGACACCACGCGAAGGTTTCGCATTGTTTCGATCGTTTTTGAATTGTTTATGTCCATTTTAAACTATCGTCAAACTTTGTCAAACGGCGGGCATGCAGATTCTTAGCTCGGGGCCGAGCCTTGCTAAAATTGCATTGGATCTTTGATAAAATAGCATATTGTGAACCTAAAAATGATTTTTGTAAAAAAACATGAGCATCGGATCTTGTACTTGTAGTTCATATCTGACCCACTTCCTACCGATTCGGCAGGAATTTGTCTTTTTCACCAGAGGTGGACGGAAAGGTTTCGGATACCCTTGTTGGGACATTGTCCATATAATGTGGTATAGTATTTTTGTAAAATATGGTGGTAGCATTTTGAATTAGCCATTTGGTGGTTGCTTCACAAAATCGTCCGTTTTTTGTGCTCGGAAAATGGAAAATGCCTTTTTGGTGCGACGAAAAGGAAAACATCCTCCTGCAACATTGTTCGCCATGCCATGATGCATGTGTATGCACAATATGGGCACATTATCACAAACTATGCCTTGATTCTAGCCATAACATTGGTCATTTGACCTGAAAGCCAAGAAACCTCGAACGAGATAGGTCATTTTGTGAAGGTTTTTTTGAGACATAATCAATATATCAAGTTTGATATTTTTACCTATAACTATGTCAAATAATATGACACCACGCGAAGGTTTCGCATTGTTTCGATCGTTTTTGAATTTTTTATGCCCATTTTAAACTATCGTCAAACTTTGTCAAACGGCGGGCATGAAGATTCTTAGCTCGGGGCCGAGCCTTGCTAAACTTGCATTGGATCTTTGATAAAATAGCATATTGTGAACCTAAAAATGATTTTTGTAAAAAAACATGAGCATCGGATCTTGTACCTGTAGTTCATATCTGACCCACTTCCTACCGATTCGGCAGGAATTTATCTTTTTTACCAGAGGTGGACGGAAAGGTTTCGGATACCCCTGTTGGCACATTGTCCATATAAGGTGGTATAGTATTTTTGTAAAATATGGTGGTAGCATTTTGAATTAGCCATTTGGTGGTTGCTTCACAAAATCGTCCGTTTTTTGTGCTCGGAAAATGGAAAATGCCTTTTTGGTGCGACGAAAAAGAAAACTTCCTCCTGCAACATTGTTCGCCATGCCATGATGCATGTGTATGCACAATATGGGCACATTATCACAAGCTATGCCTTGATTCTAGCCATAACATTGGTCATTTGACCCGAAAGCCAAGAAACCTCGAATGAGATAGGTCATTTTGTGAAGGTTTTTTTCAGACATAATCAATGTACCAAGTTTGATATTTTTCCTTGTAACTATGTCACATAATATGACACCACGCGAAGGTTTCTCATTGTTTCGATCGTTTTTGAATTTTTTATGCCCGTTTTAAACTATCGTCAAACTTTGTCGAACGCCGGGCATGAAGATTCTTAGCTCGAGGCCGAGCCTTGCTAAACTTGCATTGGATCTTTGATAAAATAGCATATTGTGAACCTAAAAATGATTTTTATAAAAAAACATGAGCATCGGATCATGTACCTGTAGTTCATATCTGACCCACTTCCTGCCGATTTGGCAGGAATTTGTCTTTTTCACCAGAGGTGGACGGAAAGGTTTCGGATCCCCTTATTGGGACATTGTCCATATAAGGTGGTATAGTATTTTTGTAAAATGTGGTGGTACCATTTTGAATTAGCCATTTGGTGGTTTCTTCACAAAACCGTCCGTTTTTTATGCTCGGAAAATGGAAAATGCCTTTTTGGTGCGATAAAAAGGAAAGTTTCCTCCTGCAACATTGTTCTCTATCCCATGATGCATGTGTATGCACAATATGGGCACATTATCACAAACTATGCCTTGATTCTAGCCATAACATTGGTCATTTGACCAGAAAGCCAAGAATAAACCTCGAATGAGATAGGTCATTTTGTGAAGGTTTCTTTGAGACATAATCAATATACCAAGTTTTATATTTTTCCTTCTAACTATGTCACATAATATAACACGACGCGAAGGTTTCACATTGTTTCGATCATTTTTGATTTTTTTATGCCCGTTTTAAACTATATATAATGTTTTATGTTTTACTTAATTTTTATTTACAAATGTGTATTATTTGAGTGTAGATAGATAGGTCTTATTTTTTTGCAAATTTTGATATATTATTTGTATTTTTCCGAATTAGAATGATTTAGTTATGATTTTTCAAAGTTTAATGAGATAAAATAAAAAATAGCTACGCCGAGGGCAGCCGTCGGCGTATGCTACGCCGAGGGCAGCCGTCGGCGTAGCATAGGATATGCCGAGGGTAATTCTACGCCGACGGCTTCTTGGCGAAGCTGGCCTAGACGATGGCTACGCCGACGGCCCCGACGTTTGGCCGTCGGCGTAGCGACCGGCCGTCGGCGTAGCTTCCCATTCCTGTAGTGGATCTGCGGTTTCACATTCCGTCGGTGGTAACACCATACAAGTTGATTGCACCTGAACATGTGCATATAGTCAGGTAAGTTTGTTGTGTATGGGAATTGTTGTGTCCTCTTTAAACTTAAGGGAAAAGTACTTTTGATACGTTGAAGATAATGCTTGGAACTTGTACAAAAGCTCTAAGTAATAGGGGAATCAAAACTGGTATGAAACAACCAAATGTAGACTCGAAGCCAGCTCATGTCAAAGAAACGTTTTGTCTCCATGCCTTATATGCTCCAAAACGCCATGCTCTTCCGTCTGCGTGACACGCTTGCTCCCACACATAGCACATTAGCATCAAGAGGTCTCTAGCATCAATATGTTGATTTTCTTGCCTTGTAATTTGGCTGCCCTCCGTGTTGTACGTGTCTCTCTTCTCAAACTAGCCTGAAACCCAATGGCTAAATAATATAATAACCAATTAATAAGTTTTTCCGCCAGCCACAATTAATTTAACTCATGTCAATTTTTTTCCTTATCCAAAAAAACATGTTTGGTACATCTAATGCACATTTCTTATTTATCTATTGGCAACAATGACACTTTCATGTCAAAACATCGCCATGTTATGTTGACGTTTTTTCTCTATCCCTTATATTCGTTTTCTGTAAGCAGTGTCCATAAGAACACTAGTTTATCCCAACTTTTTTTTTAATTTCTTACAATTGAGGATAGTTTTAGTTTTTTCCACCCAATAAGAATCGTGAATGTCCCTTCAATCATTGATCAAAGCAAACATTCTTTCTCATTAGCTCTTGTCACAAATTGCTCTAACTTCAGGTTTCGTTGATGTAACTTATTCTACCAACCAGTCCCTCTGAATATAGCTTGTTTATCATTTGATACATCTAAGGTTTGTACTTTGATTTATAAATAGACTTGTAAGTCATCATCCATATAACTAATAGGATAATTTTGTATATAGTAAGTGTGTATTTGCTTTAGGGAAACTCACCTAGCGCGCTAATTCGGGATTCACCATCATGCTTATCCGCTTCGTCAACATGGTCAATATGAACATATTGTTCGCTAAAGCATTCTCTCTCTCGGTGCTCCTTAACATGTTTTGTTGTTCGTCATATACGTCCAGGGAATGCACTGTGATGCTATTAAAGCACACTTCTTCTGTATTTTTACTAACTATTTTATTTTTGAGTGAAATTAGTCGATTATTTTGAGCGTTGAACCTCATCAGCTGATAAGCGTCCTCTTATTTCAAAATAATTTTTTTTAGGAAAAAACAGAGCGTCGCTATGGAATCAGACAAACTGCACAAACCGAGCCCAATACAAACTAGGCCTAGCCTGGCAATCAAAAAGTCTGCTAAACCTAGCAGTCACGACTCACGACCAGAAAAAAAAAACCGATCCACGACCACCACTCCGTCCCAAGCTCCAAACGCCGCCCATGGCTATAGTCCTCAAAAAACAATCCACGACCACCACTCCGTCCCACGTCAGCGAACCGCCGCCAGACGCATGTCGCCGTCGGCCACCGCCCCCGCCTCCACCACCGCTGCCGCTGCCTCCTCCTCCTCCTCCTGTTTGTCCACAAACTTAGAAACCGCCTCGTCGTCGTCGTCGTACTTCCTACCGGAGCTGATCCCGTTGATCGCGAGCCGCCTCACGAGCCTCCAGGACTTCTTTGCCCTCCGCGCCGCCTGCAGCACCTACCGGGATCTCCTCCCGCCGTGGCCGTCCAACCTCGCCTCCCAGGGGCCGCTCCTCCTCGTCCCCCACGAGGCCTCCACCTCGGATGCCTTCCTCCACGCCCCCCTCCGCCGCCTCCACCGCTTCCGTCTCCTCCGCACCCGTCGAGACCGCCGCGACTTTAGCATCGCCAGATTCCACTCCTTTGGTTGCCGCGTCGCCATCCACGACCGCAACTACGGCCGCTTCAGTCGCCATGAGCTACGCATCCGCCACCTCCTCACAGGCGAGCGAGCCCGCCTCCCCGACCCTCCGGAAGGCTTCGAATCAGTCATCTTTTCAGGCAACCTCGTCCTCACCTTCACGCCATGGCACGGCCTCCTCTACTACTGTCGCATTGGGGATGCTTCCTGGCAAAAGGCTTGCTGCGATCAAGGCTACCAACTGCGCAGTCTGATCTTCGTGAAAGACACACTCTATGCGCTGATCTACCCAAATTACCGCCTCGCCCTAGTCGAGCTTGAGAACAATTCCGTGGTACTGTCATTCATCGGAGAAAAATTGGGTGCGAACATAGTTCAGGAGTGTTTGTCGTTCTGGCTAGCGGAGTGCCACGGTGAGATATTGCTCGTTGCCCCTGTGACAACGAGCAATCCAGGGGATTACCGTGTTTTCCGGTGGCAATCCGGGCAGATCAGGAACTGGGTGAGGACCACCAGCCTTGGTGGCTGTAGCTTGTTCTTCAATATAAACCAGTTTGCAGGTTGCCTTGGTCCAGATCATCCGGCAGTTCGAAGGGACTGCTTGTACTTTACTTCCAACTGTGGGCGGTGGAGCGAGCATTCCCTGGTTGATGGATCTTGGCATCAACACGTTGTCGACTACCCAGGGCGATCAGCTACTACTATGGATTACAGAGCACTGACTTGGGTCCTTCCAAGCATTGGCTGATGCAGTACAAGGGGTATCGGAAAGGTCCGCAAGTTAGTTCTTAAGGTACATTTGCGCCCTGATGACTTGCTTAGTTTTACTTTCTTTTGTTTCATAATGAAAATATTTAGGTGAGTATTTAGAAGTAAATTATGTGTATGAATTTGTATCTTAATTGATATCATGCCGGCCACTTATTCAAATATTACAGTACAAGAGTCCTGGAAATTAGTCTTTTTTTTGCGGGGCTGGAAATTAGTCTTGGGGTATGGTATTTTTTTTTGCTTATTTCTCTACTTCTTGACAACAACAAGTAGTGGAATCGGTATTTTTGGAATGAAGGATGACCATCACATGGTAATATATAGAACCCTATACATATTGCAGACTGAGATTGCGATCTAATTAACGCCTTTGCTGGGCAGCCCCATAAGGGTTTGGGTGGTGTGGCGTTCTTCCTTTTCTCAGACGAGGAAAGACGAGTCTGGTATATATGGACTAAATAATTCGATAGGCAGGACCAGATGCTTGCCTAAAAGGATGAGTGCATGTACTCTCTTTGCAATGCTCCTGTCTCTATCTATCTGGAATACTTATTGTGTTTTTGGTGATAAGGTGGGTGTGTTCTCAGACGAGGACTCTGAAAGCAATGGTGTGTGCAGAGGCGGTTGGCCTGTGATGTTTGGGCAAGTCGAGGTTAATCGTACCTTAATCCCATGTTGAGATTTTCAACTCTATTAAGGTGACTTTTCCACCGAACATCCGTGCATATAACAATGACATGTGAAATTACATATGTTCACTGCAAATTAAGTAATTCCACGGCTGTACCTTTTAACATTAGTGACACCATATAAGTTAATTGCAGGTGCTCATGTGCATAATATGCACGGTACTTAAGTTGGGTGCGCATGGGCAAAGTTGTTCCCTTTTAAAACATACAAGAAAAAGTTGTTTTGATACGGTCAAGATCATGCCTGCAACTTGTACACCTAAGCTCTAAATAAAAGGAACCGATTCTGATCTCGAAGCCAGCTACACAGTGGCAATGTAATGAATGAACGGCATTCATGTGAACAAGACTTGTCCACTGCACATCCGTGCACATAACAATACGACCAATGATCCACCAAATGCACTGAAACTAATTACACATGTTCATATAGAATTGACCGCAGAATGAATTGTATAAACCATCGATTTCTGAGGCTTCTTAGCTCTAATTCCTTTAGTGTACGATCATCTATTTGACCGGCTGATAAATAATATTTGCATAGAGAAAGGCGGGAACCCACCTGTGAGTCTTCAACTGCTTGGCTTTTATTTGAGTCAGATTACGGGATATCAACTTTCTCAAAAGAAACGGTGCTCAGATCAGGTTCTCGCCTAACCATGCCACGCGTGATTAAGACAGGCTGGAAGGTTGATGAGAAATTTCATTTTTGGTGCTGCAAGTATCCGTTGATCATCTTTTTGTTTTCAGAGTGCGCTGTGCCAAGTCTTTTTGGAGTATTGTTGTTGTTGCTCCGGATGTGGAGAAACTACCTTGTAAGATTTGGGATTGCTGTGCCTGGGTGTTGAATTTTAAGGGGGGCATACCCATGTGTTGTTTCTGCTGGACTTGCAACGTTGCTTTGCTCTCTTGGTAACATGTACACTGATGATGAACATTATGCTGCTATTTCCATGATGTCTCATCTGTTGTCTTCTTTCTTCATTGCATAAGAGAAACCTGGGAAGCGTTCATTGCGCTGGAGGCCTGCTCACTTCTTCGAATATTTTGACAATAATGAACAGAGTTGCTGCAAATTAGTCTCGTCAAGGTTGTTAATTTGGGATAGTTGATTTATAGTGTACCTTAAGCCTGTCTTGACTATTATTGAGTTTGCCAACTCAATTCAGGTGTACACGACTTGTCCATCAAACTTTCATGAACATAACGATGACAAGTGAACTTACACCCTATTTTCCTTGCAAAGTAAAACCAATCTACTATGGAGTTTCATTAGTAGTAAGGAATTCCGTGGTTTCACATTTCGTCATTAGTAACACCATACAAGTTAGTTGCACCTGGACATGTGCATATATTCACGGTACGTTAAGTTTGTTGTGCATGAGCAGTGTTGTATCCTCTTTAAACTCAAGAGAGAAGTACTTTTGATACATGAAAGATAATGCTTGGAATTTTGTTATGATGTTTTCCCTCTTGTAATTGAAAAGGCAGTGCTCCTGTCGGTTGCTCCAAAAAAAGATAATGCTTGGAACTTGTACATTAGCGCTAAGTAATGCTTGGAACTTGTACATTCAGAAAGGGGTGTTTCTCAAACTAGATTTCCAGAAGGCCTATGATCGCTTGGACTGGGCCTTTTTGAGACTAGTGCTGGAGAGGAGGGGGTTTGACGACCGTATGATCTGCTGTATCATGCAGTTCGTGATGAGTGGACAGACGGCGATCAACATCAATGGGGAGATTGGCCCATACTTTAGTCCGTCATGTGGGGTTAGACAAGGGGGCCCGATTTCGCCCCTCCTGTTTAATGCCGCGGTGGCCGCCCTGGCGAAGATTTTGGACAGAGCCAAGGCTGCTGGCCACATCTCGGGGGTGGTGGGCCACCTGATCCCCGGAGGTGGGAGATCCCACCTCCAATATGCGGACAACACCCTGATCATGGTGCAGGGCTCGGACCTCGACATTATTAGCTTGAAGTTCCCGCTCCTCTACTTCGAGTCCTTGCCTGGTCTGACGATCAACTTCGACAAGAGCGAGGTTATGATCCTTGGGTTTTCCGAGGAGGATCGTCAGCGTATAGCGGATAACCTGAACTGTAAGCTGGCCGACTTTCCCATTACCTACCTGGGGATGCCCATTCGGGAAACTAGGGTTTTGATCAGAGACTTGGCGCCCCTGGTCTCGAGGGTACGCTCGAGAGTGAAGCCTTGGAGAGCGTGTTTTACATCCAAGGGGAGCAAGTCGGTTCTGATTAACTCTTGTCTCTCGAGTTTGCCCATGTACCAGATGGGCCTGTACCTTCTGCCTGAAGGGACCCATGCCGACTTCATGAAGGAGTTGTCTAGGTTCTTTTGGGCGGCTCGGGATGGCCATCAGAAATATCATATGGTCAAATGGGCGGACGTGTGCGCCCCGAAGAGCCTTGGGGGCATAGGGATTCTCGACTCTCGCTGCTTTAATGTGGCCCTGATGCTCAAGTGGGTTTGGCGCATCCTTAGGGATGACGGAGGTCTCTGGCTTTAGCGAATCAAGACCAAATATCTCCAGGGCCGCCCCTTATTGGCTTGCGAGAGACGGGAGGGCTCTCAATTCTGGAGAGCCATCCAGGAGATTAAGCACTTCATTGGCTTGGGCTTATCCTTCGTGGCAGGCTGTGGGCGAGGGGTGCGGTTTTGGCTAGATCCGTGGTTGCTCCCGATCCCGTTGGGGTGCATTTCTCCGGTCTCTTCGCCATATCCTCCGCGCCGTCTGCCCTCGTTGCTGAGGCGTTTCGCGAGGGACGCTGGAACATCTTGTTCCGGCGCTACCTTAGTGCGGCGGAAGCCGAGGACTTCCAGCAGCTACTTGGCTCTCTCCTAGTGTCCCTATCTGGGACCCCGGATTTGGCCACGTGGCAGCTCCATCCCTCGGGGGAGTTATTGGTGAGCTCGTCCTATCGCGCTTTATTCCAGGGCCCGGAGCTGAGCTGGACATCGCCCCTGTGGAAGGCCCCCTGTTGCTTAGTATTCGCATCTTCATGTGGCAACTCCTTCGTGATCGTCTCCCTTCGGGGATAGAGGTGGCCAAGCGCAACGGCCCGGGTGACGGCTTGTGTCCCCTATGTGGGACTCCGGAGTCGTGTGCCCATATTATGTTTTCTTGTTCGGCAGCTCGTGCCCTCTGGAGCTTTGTCCGAGAGGCGCTGGGGCCTGCCTGGCAGGCGCAGGAGCTCGGGGAGTTCCTACATACCCAAGCAAACAGGGCCGGAGGGGGCACCACCTCTTCTGGCTAGTGTTTGCGGCCATCTTGTGGACCCTTTGGAATGTGCGAAACAAGATGGTGATTGAGAAGGTCTTCCCTTCCCGCATATCTGACCCTGTTTTTTCCTTTCTTGCCTTCCTTCAGTAGTGTTCTCCCCTGGTGCGGCAGCGTGACCGGGCGACTTTCGACGACACTCTTCGGGCCTTGAGGACGGTGGCGCTCCCCCTCTCGGCTTCTGCTACACCCTCCCCGGCGGTGGCCTGAGTGTCCTCTTTGTCGCTCCGTTGTGATTTTTAGTTTTTTATTGGGCGTGCTTGTGCTGTGGCCCCAGCTGTCTGTCGTACCCTCTTTTTTTTGGTTTGGCTTCGGCCTTCTTGGATGTTGTCTGAACTTTGTATGTGGATGTTGCTTTATTTATAAAGTGGGGCGAAAGCATAAGGAATTCCGTGGTTTCACATTTCGTCATTAGTAACACCATACGAGTTAGTTGCACCTGGACATGTGCATATATTCACGGTACGTTAAGTTTGTTCTGCATGAGTAGTGTTGTATCCTCTTTAAACTCAAGATAGAAGTAGTTTTGATACATGAAAGATAATGCTTGGAATTTTGTTATGATGGTTTCCCTCTTCTAATTGAAAAGACAGTGCTCCTATCGGTTGCTTAAAAAAAAGATAATGCTTGGAACTTGTACATTAGCGCTAAGTAATGGGGAATCAAAACTGATATGAAACAGCCAAATGTGGGCTGAAGCCAACTACACATGGCAAGGGAGTGAATGAACTTCATCCATGTGAGCAAGACATGTTCACATCGGCAGACATAGTACATATATTCGTCACCACACAGAGTGTAAACCATCTATTTCTGAGGCTTGGCGGCTCTAGTTCCCTAGTGAACAAAGATCGATAGACTTATCGATTATGAATATTCTCTTAGCGATCACACAACAACTGACTTGTGAGCCCCATGGAATTAGGAGGCATTCGGAATGAAAGTCAAGTAATTTTTATCCACTGTGCTCTAATTTGAGCGAGATTACGAGGCATATTTTGCTTCACAAGTGCTCGGGTTATTGCTCTAATTTTCAGCCAATAATTGTTGTTCTTTTAGCTTCCGGTGTCTTTGGAGTATTGCTTCTCTGGATTTGGATGAACTAGTATGTAAGGCGCAAGGTTCGTGTTCCTAGGTGTCAGATTTCAAGGATTTCAGCTAGAGTTGCAGTGTGTTGTTTGCTATTTGTAATGTTAGGATCTGGAGTAAACGTAATGCTTGTTTTAGTGTATCTACCATGTTGAACCAAAAGTCGTTATTCCCATGATGCCTCATATGCTGTCTTCTTGCTCTGCATTGCAGAGGAGGAACATGCGAACATGTTGTTGGCGGTGGCAACACAAATCCTAAACAGGAGAGGATGTGGGCCATTGATAAAAACAAGTGGACATGACTTGTGAAGCCAAGGCACATAAGGCGACTCCCCCTCGTGTCGCCCCCTCCTGGCGACCGAGGGGGACAAACCCTACCTCGCCGTCACCTCCTCCCCCTCCATCCTTCTCCCTCCTCGTCGCCCCCAGAGGACAGCCGGCCTAAGTGCGCGACGCCGATGATGGGGGCGGCGGGGATCTGGCGTTCTGGCCCCAGCACGGCGGTAGGGAGGAGAACGCCGGCGCTGGACGGGGCCCCCTCGCC
Source organism: Avena sativa (assembly GCA_916181665.1). NCBI lineage: Eukaryota > Viridiplantae > Streptophyta > Magnoliopsida > Poales > Poaceae > Avena > Avena sativa. Next base: position 440,810,266 of record OV702282.1, on the reverse strand, counting down.
ATCGACGTCTTCGCGGCTCCGGCCGGCGGTGGCTTCGTGGGAGCTCGGATTTGGAGGTGTCGGCGATGGGATTCCGTTGGAAGACCTAGATTGTCTCTCTATCCCTAATTGCCTGCTCGATGCGTTCTCCGAAAACCGGCCGGTGGTTTGGAAATCGCTGTGTCGGATCTAATAAAGGAGGTGGTCCTTTGGTTTCTTTCGCACGAAGGCGAAGATCTGCTTGATGTCTGCCCTCGTTGATCTAGTCTAGAGAGACGGGTTCCGGAAGGCTCCACCGGCGAACTCCCATGGGCGTATCATGCCTGGAGATTGCTGGATCGGAAGGTATTCGGTCGTGCGCACCTTGTTTTTCTGGCCGTTTGGTTTCGGCAGGAGCATTGCGAAGCTCTGTTGTTTGTTCCCACCAAGTGTCATTCTTAGAGTCATGGTGAAGTCAGATGCGGAGAATGTCAGAAAAGCGAAAATATGAGGGTAGCGATGGTGATTTTTGTTCTTGTGGCGACGAAGAACTGGCTGCGTGATCTGAGACTCGTTGCAGCGACGTTTGGTGTGGGAAGACAACACAGGGGGAGTTCCCAGTCTTATCTTGCAGGGTGAAAATCTAAGGTCTAGCCTTAACTGGTTGTGCCTAGCAATGACCTTGTTGAAGGCATTGTTTCGTGAGCAAAGACTTTCTCCAGGGTGAAAACTTATGATCTTTGATTGGGTAACGACGGCGCTTGGGCACTGTTTCCTTTTTGAAGATATTGTTATTGGAGTGGAGAACTACTGGTGTTGTTCTGATGGTGTCAGTGTCGTTTCTTTGAGAACTAGTTCTCTCTAGCAGGACTTTTTTTTTATAATTCTTTTTTTTTTCTGAGCTGTGTGCATCCGTAGGGCCGCTAGGGCATGCGTTGTTGCAGAGGCTGGGTGTAATTGGTATCCCCGTGATATTAATATATACTCTTTTCCAAAAAAAAATAACTTGTGAAGCATCAGCGCCTTCTTAGCTTTTTATGCTTTCTGGTCTGAATGTACTGACATGATGAAGAGAATTCTGGCTAGCTATTTTGGTTGGCTGGTAGTAGTAGTGTTTCGCTGAATGTTACACCATAGGAGGCTGTTTCCTCTCGTTTACCTGCGCTGCACATGTTCGATGTGTAAACGGGCAACCGCGTGCTTAGCACCAGCTTACAAAGTTCCGTTTTTATGGAACTGATCAGAAGTTTATCACTCTAATTTTTTCTTATGTTTTGTACAAAAGAGTGACATTACCGTTAGTTGGGTTTGTATGTGCAGTGTTGTCCTCTTTAAAGAGAAAAGTACGTACTTTTGACACAGTGAAGATAATGCTTGCAACTTGTACTCCATCCCAGGGAAATGAAGATAATGCTTACAACTTGTACTCCCAGTGTTGTCCTCTTTCGTTTTTATGGAGTACATAAGCTGTATGTTTCAGGGTAATGAAACTTGAAAACTGACAGTATTGTGCTCGTAGCCAGCTACAGAAAGACGGTGAACGAACTGCATTCATATGAACGGAACTTGTCCAGTGAACATTGGTTCATATAACCAACCATCAGCCAAATGCATTGAAACCAACTACGCATGTTCACATTGGCAGCCAGAGTAGGAATATAAGTCACGGAAAACAGCGTAAACCATCGATTTCAGAGACTTGTTAGCTCCAGTTCCTTTGGTGGAAGAAGGTTGACTGACAGAAGGATTATGAATATTGGCACATAGATCACACGACAACCCGACCTGTGAGCCGCATGGGATTAGGAGGTGCCGGAAATTAAATGCAAACCTTAATTCTTCATCTGCTTGGCTCCCATTTGAGTCAGATTACGACAGTGTAGTGTTTTCCTGACCATGCCACATCTGACAAAGAGAAGTTGGAATGGCGACGAGAAATGTCGTTTTTGCTGCCACAAAGAATCGACTGATCTTCCTGTCTAGGTATTTCTGGAGCAATATTGTTGTTGGTCTCGAAGTGGATGAATGGCCCAATTAGTAGTGTGGTTATGCCAGCTGGTAGTTCTTCTCCTTTTCTTACACTTTGCGGCAACCCTATGTGAGCTTTAGTGTGCCAGGCTGGCAGGGAGGGTGGCTCCGTTGTGTGGGGCGCTACCCCATGGAGGTTTAGCTTCCTATGCGGAAGTCTCTATGCTAATGGGTTAGAGTTCTAAATTGTTTGGGTCGTGGGTTGAAGTCCGTTAAACTTTGGCCAGAGGATTGGATGGGCCAGATTGACGACATTGTGGATCCGACAACTCCGAGAGAGATGGCATGTGCAGAAGTGATTGGCCCAGGATGTTAGGGAAAATTGAGTAATAGTATCTTAAGCATGTTTTGACATTGCCAACTCTAGACATATGAAATTATAATACTTTCCTTGCAAATGAAATATAATCTGTTGAGGAGTTTCAGTAGTAGTAAGTAATCCTTCACTTTCACACCTTTCATCATCAGTACCACCATAGAAGTTAATTGCACATGCTTAGGCTGGTCCTAGTGCTAGTATCATAACGTGTATTATGCATGCCAACTTGGCAAAAATCTGATGTGGTATCACAATTAATAAAGAGAGAGGTGGTTAGAGTATCATAGGTAGATACCGTATCATAGCATTAGAACTAGAAATCATAATGACAAGTGAATCTCGTACACATATTTTACATAAAGATTCTACAAATCAATAAATATATCACTACTATGATACTACTACATGATACAATGCACTAGAGACATAGTATCATATACTAGTATCATATGCATAATACTAGTATTATGATACTCCCACTATGATCAGCCTTATGTGCATATATGCAGGGCACCTCTAGTTGGGGTACAAGGACAATGTTTGGTCCTCATTAAAGATAAAGGTACTTTTAATACACAGTCAAAATAATGCTTGCAACTTGTCCATAAGCTTTATCTATGAGGGTAATGAAAATTACTTCCTCCGGTCCAGTTTATTAGGCATCAACGTAGTTTAAAAAAATATTTGACCATCAATTTTAACCAATAAAATATGAAATATATGTCCAAAAAATATACCATTGGAAACTACTTTTGAAGACGAATCTAATGGCATAATTTTTGTGACATATTATGTAAAATTTGTTGACCAAAATTATTGGTCAAAGTTATTTCTTAAACTACGTGTGTGCCTAATAAATCGGACTGAAGGGAGTAATAATATTGGACTTGAAGCCAACTACAGAAAGGCAAGTCGGTGAATGAACTGCATTGATTTGAACTGAACTTGTCCACCGAACATTGGTGCATTGATATAACGATGAAGACCAACCATCAGCTAAATGGGCTTATAGCTCCTATGCGACGTCTTTACATGGAATTGGAAGGAAAGCGACATCGTTAAAAAGGATAGCTCGCATGCGACGGTTGTGAGGCAGCTAATATCCCAGGGCCACACGGGCCTTAAAACGGTCGTAAGGACACATTTAACTTTGTTCCAAGATTAGGGTTAAGCCAAACCGGTTAGTTGGGACAGCCAGTCAAGCCAGTCAAACCAACCGCTTCCGACCGAGAGCGCGCGTCACACTGACTGTAGCTTCCCGACGGCGGCGGCGGACCTCACCCATCGTTCTCGGCGCCGGCGGCGCCGGCACGGCAATAAATTTAGGCGGCGGCGCTTTCGTTCAACGACGAAGGTGGTGAGTGCCATTTGAAAGCTAATTCCTCTCCCATTCTTCTCAATTCGAGATCTGAGTGTGCCCATTGATGCTAGATTGTGGAGGCGAGGGTGTGCTGAACGGGGCGAGGGGGAACGATATGGAGCATGGAGAGGGGACTTCTAATCGGTATATCTCGTATCTCTGCACTTAATTTCTCTAAGGTTGAGCTCTTTGTTCGCTTCCGCTAGCTCACAGTGCCCGCCAAAAACAGGGGAGACGATGTTGCGCGCCAAACCTTCGAATTTCGCATCAATTTCTTTCCCTCTAGGGCTGTTTTAGTTGATGGCAGCACACAGATCATTGAGAGAGACACGGTTGTTAAATGGGAGGTGAAATTAGAACATGTTGATCCCCAAGAGCTAATAAACATGGGAGAGGAGGCAGTGAGGAAAATGGTGGAAAAAATTGGGGATAGTGTGGTTTGGGGGCCAGAGCAAGAAGTTTCTTTGTTACGATTTGATGATTGCAAATGTGACTATGTTAGGGTTGAGACAGGGGAACATATAGTTGATGAAATCGATGAGCGAAACGGTTGGACAAGCAAAACTGTTCTGTTTTTAGCAGAGCTCATTGATCTGAAACATGATTCGAGGGTTGGATATGTGGCCTCGAAGCTGGCTTCTCAGATGGTCGAGGATGATTGGGCTGCACAAAGGCAAGTAATGCCTATACTTACTGAGTTGGAAGTGTTAACAGTGGAGGATGATAATGCTAATGCACAAGGGGAGGCTGCAGATGGTAATGCACAAAGGATTGTAACTGTTGATTGGAATTCAGTTGAGATACATGACCAGACTGATTTGGTCATTGCACCAATAGATGACATTGAAATGGCAACGCTTTTTGGCATTCCTATAGATGACAGAGACAAGGATAAGAAGAGGGATGAAGCTGCAAATGATGGTAACAACCATTTAAGAGATGAAGAGGCAGATATAGATCTAGAGTTGTTGGAAAATGCTGCAGTTCATGTAGATGATGCACATGATGATGAGCTAGTAACAGTTTATGACAAAGAGGACCCAGTTATTGAAGTTGGGAGATTGTTTCCAAGCATGGATGAATTCAGGATGTGTTTCAGGACATATGCAGTCAAACGTGAGTTTGCTACCAAGACTATGTGGACTGATAAAAAGAAGTTCTATGCAAAATGCATAGGTTATGATGGTGGTGCCAAGCCTTGCAAGTGGTATATATCTGCTAGACGCCAACCTAATGGAAGGACAATAAGAGTGAATAAAATTCCAAAACCTCATACTTGCATTACAAGTTCTCAAACAGTTACAAAGATGACATCACAATTATGGGTTGCAGAAAAGATCAAGCCCATTTTAGCCACAACACCAAACAGCACTGCAAAGAGACTGAAAATAGACTTGGAAAAGTAGTACCCCATTAAGCTAAATTATACTACAGTGTGGAGGGCAAAACAAAGGGCAATGAAAGAGCTATATGGTGATTAGGCAAATACCTTTCGAATGCTTTATAACTTCAAAGCAGAAGTAGAGAAGAGGTCACCTGGCAGTGTTGCGGAGATAGATACTGAGGTAACAGCTGATGTGAAAGTCTTCTTCTCTAAATTCTTCATGGCTTTAAAGCCTTGCATCGATGGCTTCAAAGCAGGTTGCCGTCCATATTTGAGTATAGACTCATCTTTCTTGACTGGAAAGTGGAATGGTCAACTAGCAGCATGCAATGCTTTAGATGGACACAATTGGATGTTCCCTGTAGCTATTGGCATGTTTCAGTCTGAGACAGAGGCATCATGGACATGGTTCATGATGCAGTTGAAAAGATGCATAGGGTCAGTCTCTCCATTGGCAGTGCACACAGATGCATGTAAAGGTTTAGAAAATGCAGTGAAGATTGTTTTCCCCCATGCTGAGCAGAGGGAGTGCTTCGGCCATATGTGGATGAATTTGATCAAAAAATTCAGAGGAGATGATTTTGGACGCATGTGGCCAGCAGCAAGATCTTACACCAGGCAGACACATTCATATCACCTTGAGAAGATTAATGAGGCATGCTCTGAGGAGGATAGGGTCAAGTTTTGTACATGGTTGGAAACCTACCATTCTCTTTTATGGTACAGGTCTGGTTTTAACACTGCCATCAAATGTGATCATATCAACAATAATTTGGCAGAAAGTTTCAACAACAAAGTGAAGGAGTTAAAAGATTTGCCTGTCCATGACATGGTTGACCAGATCAGGATCATGATCATGAGGTTGTGGGAATTGAGAAGAAGGCTTGGTGATGTTCTTCAAGGAGATAAGCTTCCTGATGTTGTGCAGCAGGTGGTCAACAGGAGCACAAATCTTGCACATTTGCGTGTTAAGAAATCCTCATTGTGGGGTGCTGAAGTCAGAGATACAAAGACTGTCAGGAGGCATGTTGTTGACACTCAATTGCATGAATGCACATGCCTTGAGTGGCAACACACTGGGAAGCCTTGTGAGCATGCCATACTTTTCTTGGCCTCCAAACACAAGCTAAATATGCACCCATATTTGCATGAGTATTATTCTGTAGCAAAATTCAAGGCTGCATATGGAACACCAATTCTAGCACTTACAGATCAGTCTCAGTGGCCTAAAGTGGACATTCAGTTCTCCTTGTGTCCTCCTTTGATGAAAAGAAAGGCTGGCAGGCCCAAGCAGAGTAGATTCAAGGCTTGGTTTGAGAAAGGTGGGAGCAGCAAGAAGGGAAAGAAAGATGAAAAGAAAGATGCCAAGCCAAAAAGGGCCCAAAAAGGTAACAAGAATAGATGCAAACTCTGTGAAGAACTTGGACACCGAGCTGGCTCTACCAAGTGCAGATACACTGCTGAAAAGCCAAAGTATGTTCATCAAAAATCTATCCCATTTCTTGTTGATGATTTTTCTCCCCCAACTAACTTGCTTGTTTTCAGGAGGAAGCGTGGAGAAAAAGGCCCATCTCTTGTTGTTGACGAATGCTGGCCAGTGAAAAGGGCAAGAATCAATGGCCAAAGAAAGAAGAGAACTAACCAGATCATGTTTGGTGCTACTGAGGTGCAATCTGAACTTGTTTTGGAGGATGATGTGCAAACTGTTGAGGCTTTAGGGCACACCGTTTCTGATTTGGAAGCTCTGGTGCAAAATGAGGGGCAAAATGAGCCTTTGTTGAGGCTCTAGTGCAAAATGAGAATGTTGATGAGGCTCTGGTGCAAAATGAGCCTGTTGTTGACGCTCTGGTGCAAAATGAGCCTGTTGTTGAGGCTCTGGTGCAAACTGACCATGTTGTTGAGGCTCTGGTGCAAAGTGACCATGTTGATGAGGCTCTGGATCATGATCATGAGGTTGTTGAGGAGGTGCAGGAGGTGAAGGAGACTCTTGAACGTGCTGTGGGGAGGCCAGATGGTAATGGTAAGAAAAAGAAGAGCATAAACCTATTGTGTGGTGTGAAACTTGTGAAGGAGAAGAAAACGAGGGGTAAGAAGAGCCAAAAGAAATAAACATTTGTTATTGTTGTAAACATTTGACACTTGTTGTTGTAATAATTTCGCACTTGTTGTTGTAAACATTTGTTATTATAATAATTTGTCACTTGTTGATAATTTGGAAAAATTTCAAATATGATGGTAAATTTGAATTTCAACAAATGTAGCTACGTCACTTTTCTATGTTTGTATGAGCTTCCAACGTTTTTCTCATATGTACAATACAACTCATCCTCACCCTGATCCCTTTTGTGAAGTACAACTCACCCTCACCCAAAATGGGGTAGAAATGGGCTCCAAAGCTAGGGTAAACCACCCCATTTCTAACCAAGTTTTTTTTCGACCATTTCTAAAACCAAGTTTGATATTTTTCCTCAGAACTATGTCACATAACATGACACCATGCGAAGGCTTTGTATTTTTTTGATTTTTTTTGAATTAGTTATGCACATTTGAATGTCTGGTCAAACTTGAAGGGTTTTCATAAAAATTCTTAGCTAGGGGCTGAGGGTCACAAAACTAGCATTGGATCTCTGATGAAATAGCATGTTGTGAACCTAAAAATGATTTTTACAAAAAATCATCAGCATGAAATCATGTACCTGTAGTTCATATCTTACCCACTTCCAGCCGATTCGGCAGGATTTGTCTTTTTCACCAGGGATGGAATAAAAGGTTTGAGATAATCAAGTTGGGAAATTGTACATTCTAGGTGGTCTAGTATTTTTGAAAAATAGGATGTTACCATTTTGAAACTTCAATTTGGTGGTTGCTTCACAAATCCCCCCCTCTTTCGGCACTCAGAAAATAGAAAATGATTTTCTGTGCGTCGAAAAGGAAAACTTTGTGCTACAACATTGTTAGTCATCCCATTATAGACATGCATGCCAAATATGGGCACATTATCACAAACTATGCCTTGATTCTAGCCATATCATTGGTCATTTGACCCGAAAGCCAGAAAACCTCGGAGGAGATAGGTCATTTTCTGAAGGGTTTTTTAAAATATGATCAATAGACCAAGTTTGATATTTTTCCTCACAACTATGTCACATAACATGACACCATGCGAAGGTTTTGTATTTTTTTGATTTTTTTTAAATTAGTTATGCACATTTAAATGTCTGGTCAAACTTGTGAAACCCCGTTGACTGCATCCTAAACCCCGCTAACCCTAAGGCCCAATAAGGAACGTAGATCTAACCCTAGCGCGACACTGTGGCCGTCCGATCGCGTCTTCTAGAAGGATTCCGCGGGTGGCTCTGGGCGATCCGTGGAAGGGCTTGTTCTGCAACCTGATTGGTTGGCGTCTCTTAGAAGGATTTCGTGGCTAGCTCTTGGCGATCCGTGGGATGGATGATTCTGGAATCTGATTGACTTCATCGTTTTTACGTGCAACAGCGTGGCATGCGAGCGTGGCATGCATGCAGCTGCCCCTAGCGTCGCAGTCTAGCTATTTTACGTGCAACAGCGCTGCAGCGTATTTACTCCCTCCCCCGCATTAAATAAGTGTACGTGTAACAACTTTTTTCAGTCAAACTTACTACCCTCAGGTTCATTGTAATAAATGAGACTTTGCATAATACCACATCTATGTTATTTTGCACTATGTAATAGTAACTTACCACCTCCGTTTCAAGGCTTAAGGCGCACACGCTTTTCAAAGCAAAGTTTGACCAAAAAATTGAACAACAAAATCTTGATTATATTGTACATAATTAGTACCATTGAATTCGTATTGAAAAATACTTTCCAGTGATACTAGTTTTATACCAAAACTCTTTACGTATTTAGAGTAATTCTTGGTCAAAGAAAAAACACGCAAAACGAAGACGTCTTAAGCCCTAAAACGGAGGTAGTAGACTAGTAACATATCCATGATACCACATCACCTATGTATAAGGTGAACCTTTGCTATAAGATGGGACTCACACAGCTTATGGAAATGGCTATAAGGTCAAGTTCACCATAAGCTGGGACCCACATGTCTGTTAAAAGTACACACAAGCAAGAGAGAGAGGAGAGAGTAAAATAATTGTTTATTGCTTGTGGGCAACCCATAAGCTTGTAGGTCACCCTTAAGGAAAATATTCTAAAGTAAACCTTCACTATGTATATGGATAGCCTTATGGACTACTTTTTTGCTTGTGGATAGCCTTATGGACTACATAGTGGATGCCCAAGTGCATTGGAAAGGTAGAAGTACATTTTTTATGGACAAAATTTGAAGCCAAACATACACTTATTTGTGGACAGAGGGAGTATGCATGTCACTATGACCAGTCTAAGAAAAAATATCAAAATCTAAAATATGTAATAAATATAACGTACAGCGTTGGCATACTCCATTGACCGTTGGACCGAGCGTGGCATGCGAGGGCGCTGGGCGGGGCAGGCTGCACCATGCATGCAGCAGCTGCCCCTAGCGTCGCAGTCTAGCTATTTTGCGTGCATCAGCGCTGCCTCCATTAAATAAGTGTACGTCGAACAACTTTTTTCAGTCAAACTTACTCCCATCTGGTTCATACGCCATACCAAAAGTCAATATTACTCCCACCGATTTTTCTTGCATGTGTAAAAACGAACGAGTTTGTTGCATGCGGTGCGTAAAAACGAACGAGTACCTTGGTACTAGATTCCTGCATTTATTACCGAAGTAAATCAAGGCCAAATTATATTTTCTCTTTTATTTTTCACTGCCAATGAACAACTACCTTGGACGTTCTTTTCTCTCTTTCGCATTAATGCATGCATGCATGCAGGGGCGGGGGCGGCGGTGCAGGGGTTACAATACATCGCATCCTAGCTATCTTTTTCTCTCTTTCGCATTGATCACGCCCGCTTCCCATACGCAACGCAGCGCACGCATCTCGTCTCGGCGTCTGCTCCAACGCGACGATGGATTCCCACGCCGCCCTTCACGCCCCGCCCTCAATAAATAGGCAAAACGCCTTTGCCTCCTCATCTCATCTTGCCCCTCATCTTCAACCTCGAGCCCGTCCCTTTGCCTCCTCCCAGCCCCCAAACACTCCGGCGACCATGGCGACCTCCCCCTTCCGCTTCCCTTCCGACACTGAAGTAAGCGACGAGGACAACCACCCGGACCACAAGCAGTGGTGGGAGCAGGAGGGGGTGCCCACGCGCCCCAAGCGTGGCAAGAAGAAGAAGTCCCCGCCCTTCCCCTGGGGGGAGCAGGGCCCCATCGTCACCAACCCAGTCCCCAACCTCCCCGGCGGCGGCGACCTCCCCTCCGAAGCCTACTGGGCTAAGGCGAGGAAGGACAAGGAAAAGCAGGAGGCTGCTATCGCCAGGTGGGAGGAGAAGCAGGCCCAGCGCGCCTTGAAGAAAAGGCGCATACGGCAGGAGGAGGAGCAACGGGAGGCCAATGGCCAGGCCTTCCGGGAGGAGCAGCGGAAGCGGGACCAGCGGGAGAGGCTGGCGGCGTGGAATGCGGCTACACCGGCACCGCCTCCACCGCCGATGGAGTAGGGTAGCTAGGGTTAGGGTTTAGGGGCTAGCCCAGGGTTTAGGCGGGGCGCCTATTCCCTTCTATATTATTGTACTTTTTTCTTTTTATTGTAATGTTATCGATCCCCCTATCTAATATAAGTAATGTTATCCCAATATTATCTATCCCCTTGTTTTATTGTAATCTGTGTTTTATTGTATTGTTATTTGTCAAAACACCCAAAACAACAAGTGTATAAAACAAAAGACACAAAAACAAGTTCATATAATACTCGTGCAATATTTATATATTTACAAGTGTATAAAACAAAAGACACAAAAACAAGTTCATACAACACATGGTTCATTTTCAAATAAGTCATTTACATATTTACATAAGTTAAAGGAGCGTCCAAGTTATGTTAGTTAAATGGATGTCCTTGGACTTCATTTATATATTTACTTTCGCAAAAAAAAAAGATTGCGAACTGAGCACGAGTATCTGCAGATCCACACGTCCCTATTTAGATTGTAACGTGAGTACCATTTTTTTTGCCCAATCAACATATAGTTACTATTGGGCCTGGATACGTCCATTTTGGCCTGGCTAAGTTATATTTGGGTCTGGCCTTTTTCAATCCTCGTTAATTGTTTTTTTACTTTTCAACCCCTCCCCCTCCCCTGCACACGGGCGCCCCCTGCACACTGATAAAAGGAACACTGACGAAACTGACGAAACTGAAGGAACACTGATTTCGAAAACAGAGCAGCTCAAAATTAGCCTGAATTTATGTTGCATTTTATTCAAGCCAAAGACATAGACTATTACATCCATTACAAAGCATCACTCGAACACTGACTGCGCTGTCTAATGACTAACGATGAGGAGATAAACTAATCCGAGAGAAATTACACAAAAATAAAAAAAACGGCCATCAGATTGTCCTGCTTCTTCAATTCGATGATTTGCCTTAGCTGCTTGTTCATCTTCTTCAGCTCGGCCTTCACTTCCGCATCCACCGTAGTACCAGCGGAAATGGGGTTGCCACATCCCAATTGCTCTACCACGGACGGGTTTTCGAGCTCCCGGGATGCTACCTCCACCCTAATTCGCTCGATGTACTCATCAAGCCACTCAAAATGCCCACATTTTGGCAGTTCCTGAAATCGCAGAGATGAACCCTAAATCCCAAATTCGATGAAATGCATGAAATTTCGAAAGAAAAGCGAGAAATTGGCGCTCGGAACACTCAGATCTCACCTTTCTCGGCTCGGGCTTGCTCTCACACTTCACAAATTTCCGGCCAATGTTGCCGTTCTTGTCGGTGGATGTGACAAGCCGCTTCAGGGGCGCGGTATGGGGGCAATCGGGGCACCTCCTCATCGGCACCGCACCATACCGAGGCCATGAGCGGTGGGAGGAAGCAGAGCTCGACATCCCTCGCCGGCGTTGCCGCACTTTCTCGCCGGAGAAGAAAACGGAAGGGGATGAGATGCTGGAACGGTGGCAGGAGTGCTCGGGTGCGGGGACGGATCGGGGCCAACGGCTCTCTTCGACCACAGGGTGGGTCCCACGATATGAGGTGGACATCAAGTGAGTTCCGCCGTGACGTGGAGAGGCTGTGGGTCCTACTGTGCTCAGCTGATTCGAATTCGTTGACGGTCTCGTGGGGTTAAGTAGAAGTGTCGCACAGGAGCTATTTGCCGCCTTACAACCGTCGCATGCCAGCTATTGTTTGCAACGATGCCGCTTTCCTTCCAATTCCATGTAAAGATGTCGCATAGGAGCTATAAGCCCCAGCTAAATGCATTGGAACCAACTGCGCATGTTCATATTGGCGAACAGAGTATATATATATATATATATATATATATATATATATATATATATATATATATAGAACCCTATAAATTACTCTCTACTTTACTACAACAAATAGTGGATTCCGCATTTATGGAATGAACGGTGACCATCACATGGTAATAGAACCCTATAAATATTGCAGAATGATAATGCAATTGTTCTTGATTTTCTCCCACAGTGAGTGGGGGTTAGCATTTCCCTTGTGCACCTAGTATTGTGGAGGAAATATGAGTCCGGTATGGACTAAATTATCGATAGGCAGCACCACATATTACTTCAGTATGTGGTTCAATCCTGACCCGTGCGGTCGTCACTAGACCGTATTGGGAAGATCTGCTTCCTCCACCGCATTGTCCTCTCCTAGCGCCCACCTCTCTCTGTCGTCGGCAGATCTATCGCTAGGGAAAGCTCCTACGACGTTGCGGCGGTGGCCCTTCGTCCTCGCCTCTCTCCCGACGACGGTGTCCTAGGATCTGAGATAGAAGTGGTGGCCCTCCCCTCGATCTTGGGCAGTGGTGGAGAAGCAGCGGCGACTGGGGAGCGACGCCGGTGGATCTGAAGCTGAAGGGGCTGGCTGGAAGCGGTGGTGATTCATCAATTGCAGCATCCTCAATATCGACCGGTGAAGTTGCGTGAAGACCCTCTAGGTACTGTTTCGCATCACGAGGACTTTTGGGGCGCAGGCCCTGGGCTTGGTGGTGGTGGTCATCTTCTCCGTTGGAGGTAGTCGACCTGAGGCTGCTTTCGAGGACCCCCAGGATCCGCCATTTAGTCTTAGCAGCGAGGCGGGGAGACCTAGGTGCTGGTGAAAATCGAGCCACACGGCTGTGTTTCCACGTCGTTACCTTGATGAAGGCATCACCGTGCAACTAGTGTTGACATTAGTCATGCTGCTCTAGGGAAACCCTAAGATCTTCGGGTCAGGAGATGGCGGCGCCGCGGTGTCGCTTTCTCTCTTGGGAGCATCATTTGTGGAGCAGCGCTGGATGATAGAGGCATGAGGTGGAGTGGCTTCGTCTTGTGTAGAGACCTCGGTGGAGATGTCAAGTCATGCCTAATCGTCAGTCATGCCTGGTTTAGTAGGTGCTACGCATGACGTATGTCCTAATGTTTTCAAGCTGTGTCAGATGGCGGGACTTGATAGCATGGTGCAGTGTGGTCTTGATGTCGACCGCGCGTGCATGTTAGATGCACGCAGGGTGGTGGAGCTATTTGGCATCATGGTGGCATTGGCGGCGGACCTTAGAAGCTCATTGCTTTGATCTCTCCTAAAGATGGGCATGTCGGGCCGGTTGTGCCACTTCCTCGCCATTGGACGACTTGTCGAGGCCTTGGTATTTAGATGTTGCGTGTTGGTGAGATGTCAGGGATACTGGTCATATTCATGGACACCCCCTTCATCTGTGTTGTACGATTAGCGAGCCGTCGCTTGTTTGGTGGGCTTCGGTTTGATCTTTGTAATTCTTTTTATAAGGTATCGAAAATAATTTAGTAAAATAGGTTGTGTGCATCTTTTGGATGCAGATGCCGGGGTGATCTTCCCCATTTCGGAAAAAAAGATGCTTGCCCAAAAGGATGAGTGCATGTGCTCTCTTTGCACTGCTCCAGTCTATATCTATCTAGAATAATTACTGTGTTTTTTGGTGATAAGTTGGGTGTGTGGTTCTTAGAGTGCTTTGACACGGAGGATTGACAACGTCATGTATCCAAGGACTCTAAAAGCAATGGTGTGTGCGGAGTCGGTTGGCCTGTGATGTGTGGGCAAGTCGAGTAGTCGTTACCTTAAGCCTGTGTTGAGATTGTCAACTCGATTAAGGTGAACAAGACTTTTCCACCGAACATCTGTGCATATATAACAATGACATGTGAAATTACAATATGTCCATTGCAAATTAAAACCTATCTGTTGAGGAGTTCCACTAGTAGTAAGAAATTCCACGGCTGCACCTTTAATGTTAGTAACACCATAGAAGTTAATTGCAGGTGCTCTTGTGCATATATGCACGGCACTGTAGGTTGGGTGGGCATGGGCAGTGTTGTTCCCTCTTTAAACTTAGGAGAAATTGATTTGATACGGTCAAGCTAAATAAAAGGAACCGATTCTGATCCCGAAGCCAGCTACACAATGGCAAGGTAATGAATGAACTGCATTCATGTGAACAAAACTTATCCACTGCATATTCGTGCATATAACAATGACGACCAACAATCCTGCAAATGCACTTAACCAATTACACATGTTCACATTGGATATATAAGTAACCGCTGATAGTATGAACCATCAATTTCTGAGGCTTCTTAGCTCTAATTCCTTTTGAGAACGAAGATCGATTTGACCAACTGGTAAAGAATATTTGCATAGAGAAAGGCGGAAACCCACCTGTGAGTCTTCAACTGCTTAGATTTTATTTGAGTCAGATTATGGGATATCAACTTTCTCAAAAGAAAAGGTGCTCAGATCAGGTTCTTGCCTAACCATGCTACACGTGATTAAGAGAGGTTGGAAGGTTGATGGAAAATTTCCTTTTTGCTGGTGCAAGTATCCGTTGGTCATCTTTTTTGTTTTCAGAGTGCACTGTTGCCAAGTCTCTTTGGAGTATTGCTATTGTTGCTCTGAGTGTGGATAAACTACCCTGTAAGATTTAGGATTCCCGTGCCTGGGTGTTGAATTTTAAGGGACTGGGTGTAAGATAAATAAACTACAGCAAAGAATCGACTGATCTTCCTGCCTAGGTATTTCTGGAGCAATATTGTTGTTGGTCTCGAGGTGGATGAATGACCCTATTAGTAGTGTGGTTACACCAGCCAAGGTTTTGGTTCCTGGTAGGAAAAAAATCCCGAGGGTGGTCGGGATTTTCGGTTACCACGGTTACCGGAAAATCCTGACCGGTTACCGGACGAATTTAAATTCCAAAATTCGAATTCAGTCATCGATATGACTATTTACAATGGTTTTTGTTAAAATTTATAAATTTCAAAAAATTCAAATAAATTTGGGATTTTTTGCTCGGTAAACCAATTTCCCGAGGGTGGTCGGGATATCCGGTTACCGACCGGTAACCGGATTTCTCGACCGGTAACCAAAACGCTGACACCAGCTGGTAGTTTCTTTCCTTTACTTGCGCTTTGCGGCAACCCTGTGACAGCTTTAGTGTGCTCTGTGGTCTACGAGATGAAGTTGGCTGCAACGAAATGTCGTTTTTGCTGCTGCAAGAAACCATTGATCATCTTGTTCTTTTCACCATGCCTTTTGGAGTATTATTGTTGTTGCTCTGAATGTGGAGAAATTACCCTGTAAGATGTACGCAGGATTCATGTGTGAGTGTTGAATTTTAAGGGGGCATACACATGTGTTGTTTCTGCTGGACTTGCAACGCTGCTTTGGTCCCTTTGTAATATGTACACTGATGAACCTTATGCTGCTATTTCAATGATGTCTCATCTGTTGTCTCCTTGCTCTTCACTGCAGAAGAGAAAGCTGGGAGCGACCATCTCCAAAGCTGCTGTTGGCGGTGTTAGCGGAAATCGTAAACATGGGAGGAATGGGGGAGAAGTCGCAAAACGAGTGGGACATGTCTGAGAATGTGCCGGTCGTTTGTGGAGCCCTAGAACCTATCTTAGCTTTAATATGTGTCTCGTCTGTAACATGATGAAGAGAATTGTGGGTCATTTGTTGGCTGGAGCCTGTGCTTCGTTCCGTAGCTAGTAGTTGGCTGCAAGGTTTTGGTTCCCGGTACGAAAAAAATCCCGAGGGTGGTCGGGATTTCCGGTTACCGCGGTTACCGAGAAATTCCGACCGGTTACCGGACGAATTTAAATTTCAAAATTCGAATTCAAAGTCCTCGGTATGACCATTTACATCGATTTTTTGTTAAAATTCATAAATTTCATACAATTCAAATAAATTCAGGATTTTTTTGTTCGGTAAACCGATTTCCCGAGGGTGGTCGGGATATCCGGTTACCGACCGGTAACCAGATTTCCCAACCGGTAACCAAAACGCTGGTTGGCTGAATATTCTTGGTTACACTAGCCGGCAGTTTCTCCTGTTTGCTGTTGGTCTGCTGCACTGCACATGTTTGTGTGTATTTCTAACTATCTATATCAGCTTTTATGAAATGTAAGTTGGATTATTGATGGCCTCCTATATTATTCTAAAAATTGGGTTGGTTCATTGAGCTGTTCCGGATATATAAATATAAGTTGGTTGATTTTAGTTGCCCTAGATTGTACCGCGTTGCGGCGGGAGAAAAAAATCCGCGAGAATGACAAATCAATGTAATTAGAACAAAAAATGTCGACTGAATTTAGCTAGCAAAAAGGCTTGCAATGATTCGGAAGATTGCATGGTATTAATGTAGAAAATGGATTTCCAGTTAAAAAAATTGTAGAAAGTGCGATCTCATACCTGAACGTGCTTTCCTCCACCAAAATTTGTTTAGCTTTCTCACATAGTGCCTTCAGCTTCCAACTTAGTGTTTATAAGAAAATCAGTAGCAGACCAAACAATTCATGCACCAGGAACCTAGCAAAGTCCAACTCCAAAACCATCCATTGTCCCACGACGAGCTTACCTAGCAGCTAGCACGATTACACTTTTGTACAGCAACATGGATCAACCGGCTGCCCGCTTTGCTATTGATCACTGCATCTATCTCTCTCTGACGTCATCGGCCTTTCACTGTTGGGTTACTAAATTGAATACATACTGCTCCTATCGCACTGTGTTGTGTGCCGCTATCTGACGACCACGCCAACTCCGAGTCGTTTCTGCCGTCGCATACGTGCTTCCATTCGTAATTCCTTCATCCCCGGTGGCCTTGTTTCTAGCAGCCTGCATGGAAGTCTCCCTCTCAAGTCTCATCGGCACAGTCTAGCTCACATGGGCCATGGCAAGGTCAATTGCAAAACACCATATGCGCCAGTCGAGGTCCTGGTTCATGTATGCATGTATCGCGCACTTCAGGATCTCCTTCTTGTCGCCTTGTTTGAGGGGGCGGGCTCCAGGTAGTCGGCAAAGGCAGCGCCAGTCCGGGGGTAACCGATGTGCGTGGTGGCCTGGAGCACGATGAGCGTGCCGCGGACAGGGGCTTAGAGGAAGCACACGTGGTGACGTGGGACAAAATCGACTCGCCTCTATCGCCTCCGCCCGTTTCTCCGCCATGTGCGTTGTCGCCGCGACGAGAGCTGCCTATCGTTGAAGACCTAATTAACCGACCTCTTTAGATTCGATGGTACGAGCTGATTAGGGACGGCCAGGGTCAACGCGCAACTTATCGTGATGATCACCTGAACCAGCGAGATTGCTGTTTGCGGCGGGTCTTTTTAGGCGTAAATTACTGCGAGGACTCCTACTGCCCGTGTCCTTTTCCGGGTGAGATTTATCGTGAGGAGTCCTGCCGTGCGTGGAGACTGTCGTGGTTTTTTTTTAGCTATCGTTAACGACGTACATGCAGTTCGATTAACTATATGCTGTGGCAAAGGGTGTAGTATATCCAAACTGGCAGGGACAAAAACGTCTAAAAAAGTGTAGGTAATACAAGAAACACTCCTTCCTGTATTATTAGGTATAGATATAGATAACAACTGAATAAAGAACTAAGATTCCACCGAGGAGTTTCCCTCAAAATGATTCCACTCAAGAAAAATAGAGATCAACTGTATATAGAAAAATAAAATATTTGGTAAGTGATGTTTGCTCTCGGTACCTTAGGACAGTGGCATTATTGACAGACATAAGTAATGCAAGGGAAGGCACATGCAGATCAGTAGTAATATAACTATATATATGGTACTATGAGACTCCTTGTCTGAGATATATATGGTACTACGGTACTTCCCCTCTTCCTAATTTTAAGCCTTTTTAACATTGGGGGTAATATTCACGTGACCATGAGGGCGTTCCACCCTTATCCAGCGACCCTCGACATCAAGTAATCCGCTTCCCGACAAACAACATATACAATACATACTAACTAGACCTGCAACACATGTATTAATCTCAAATGCCTCTTGTTACTTGAAATTTCTGTTTGTCACTTGTCTCTGCTTGGAGAACTAATAAAGAAATTAGCTTGAAATTTGTTTTTTTTTTCTTCCAAGAAACCAAATCAGTAAGCTTCGTGAAGGAATAGCTCAAACTAGATGAGACCAGCCCAGTTAGAAAGTAGGCCCAGCACGCCCGGGCAATCAACCTACCCTAGAAAAAAAAGGATCAGTCAGTAACGACCATCACCAGTCGATCCCAGCGCCGCCCTCGGCTGCCACAAGCGGCGTGGAATGGCGACGCCAGCGAAATTCCCGACGAGCATCTCCCCGTCTGCTGTCGCCCTAGCCTCCAACTCCAGCCCATCGTCCTCTTCTTCTACAAACCCTTCAGAACTCTCCTCGCCGTCGCCGTACTTCATGCCCGAGCTGATCCGGTTGATCGCGCGTCGCCTGACGAGCCTTCAGGACTTCTTCGCCCTCCGCGCCGCCTGCCGCACCTATCGGGCCGCCCTCACTCTGTCTCCGGCCAACCTCGCATCCCAGGCCCCGCTCATTCTCGTCCCCCACAATGGCTCCTCCCCTGAATCCGCCCACCACGCCCCTTTCTGCCCACTCCCCCGCTTCCGCCTCCCCTGCACTCGTCCAAACCGCCGCGACCCCAGCCTCACCCCTTTCTACGCGTTCGGCTGCCGCGTCTTCATCCACCACCGAAACAAGGGATTCCGCCGCTATCGAGAGCTGCGCATCAGCCACCTCCTCACCGGTGAGAGAGTCCGCCTGCCAAACCCCCCGAAATACATCGACGGAGTCATTTTTTCCGATGACCTCGTCCTCGCCTTCAAGGATTCCTGGCCTGTGCTCTACTACTACCGCATCGGCGATGCTCACTGGCAACCGGCTTTGTGCAAACGGCACACGTTTTGCAGTTTGATCTTCGTGAAAGGCACCCTCTATGCGCTGATTCGCCCAGATTACCCCATCGCCGTCGTCCAGATCCACAATGGTTCGGTGGAATTGTCTTTTCTTGGAGATAAGTTGAATTCACATTCAGTTTGGGATTGGCCCCTGTTATGGCTCGCAGAGTGCCGCGGCGAGCTACTGCTCGTTCTCGCTGTGGAGTTCTCTCCAATGGTGTACCATGTTTTCCGGTGGCAATCTGGGGAGATGAAGTGGGTGAGGATTACTAGCCTTGGTGGATGCAGCTTGTTCTTCCATCGACATCAGTTTGTTGGTTGCGTTGGTCCAGATCATCCCACAGTTCCAGGGGACTGCATGTACTTTACTACCTCCTCTAGGCGGTTGTTTGAGTATCGTTTGATTGATGGATCTTGGCATGAGCGAGAATCAATAGAGGATTACGTACCACTGGCCTGGGTCCTTCAAAGCATTGCCTGATGCACTACAATGGTTATCGGAACAGTCCACAAGTTCTTCCCTATGCAAGGTACATTTGCTCCCTAGTATTTATTATAATCTCTTAGTTGTTACATTTTATTTCTGGGAATCAAAATATTCAAGTTAGTCTTTAGCAGAAAATGTGTGTGAACTTGTATCTGAATAGACATCCTGCCCACTTCTCCAAATGTTTGACAGTAATGTACAAAGTCGCTGCAAATTGTGTCGCCATGGTTTTTTGGGCAAGTCGCTGCAAATTGCGTCGTCTATCTAGTACAAAGTCGCTGCAAATTGTGTCGCCATGGTTTTTTGGGCAAGTCGCTGCAAATTGCGTCGTCTATCTAGTACAAAGTTTGTACTAGCTTAGTACAAAATGAACGACACTTATTATGAATTGGAGTGAGTACCATAATATTGTCTTGACTCTTCAGATTGCCAACTTGATTAAGGTGAACATGCCTTGTCCACCGAGAGCATTCAGGTGAACAAGACAAGTCCCTGGAAATTACTCTTGGGGTATGGTTTCTGCTTATTTCTCTATGACACTTTCTTCAAGACAACAACAACTAGTGGAGTGGGGTTTTCAGAAAACCATCGATTGGTAATAGAACCCCGTACATATTGCAAATCCAGATTGCGATCAGAATTAATGTCCTTGTTGTTTTGGCCCAAAAAGGGCTTGGGTGGTGTGTGGCGCTTCTTTCGCTTCCCCTCTAGGATTTCCCTTGTACACCTTGTCTTGTGGGGGAAAGATGAGGTCAGTACAGAGTAAATTATCGTAGGGCTGACCACAATTACTTGCCCAAAAACAATGAGCGTACCTACTCTTTGGAATTGTTGGTCTCTAGCTATCTAGAAAAGTCTAGTGTTTGAACAGATGACCTGAGCATTTTCAGAGGGCTTGGACGGGCCTGATTGATGGCATTGTGGATCTGACGACTCTGAAAGTAATGGCATGTGCAGAAGAAGCGATTGGCCTAGGTTGTTTGCGCCAGTTGAGTAATAGTATCTTAAGCATGTTTTGCCATTGCCAACTCTACAACATATGAAATTACAATACTTTTATTGCAAATCTTATATATTTACTAATTGGAAGCATCTTTCGAGCCTCCACATTGATTCTCAGGAAACACACATACATAACCGTTGGATTTAACCTTTATGGTTTATAGATGAAGTAACTCATCGTGGAGTTTAATTTGTGTACTGCGTTAGAGTCTGTGTGAAATCTAATCTGTTGAGGAGTTGCAGTAGTCTTCACTTCCACCTTTCATCGTCAGTACCACCATAGAAGTTAATTGCACATGCTTATGTGCATATATGCAGGGTACTGTTGGTTGGGTGTACATGGACAGTGTTTTGTCCTCTTTAAATAGAAAGGTACTTTTGATACAGTCAAGATAATGCTTGCAACTTGTACATAAGTTGTATGTATGAGGGTAATGAAATCTAACAATGTTGGGCTCGAAGCCGGCTACGGAGGCAATGCGGTGAGTTAACTGCATTCATGTGAACATAGCTTATCCAACGAACATTGCTGCATATAACGATGACGACCAACCATCAGCCAAATGCATTGAAACCAACTGCGCATGTTCACATTGGCAACCAGAGTAGATATATAAATCACCCCTAGATAGCATAAACCATCCATTTGTGAGGCTTGCCAGCTCCAGTTCCTTCAGCGAACGAAGATTAACTGACCGACCTATTATGAGTATTCGCCTAGAGATCACACGGCAACCGACATGTGAGCCGCATGGGATTAGGAGGTGTCAGAAATTAAATGCATACCGCCGACCTTCCTCTCCTTGGCTCTCATTTGAGTCAGAGTACGAGATCGTAGTGCCACAGCTGACGGGGAGAGGTGGGAATGGTGATGAGAAATGTCGTTTTTGCTGCCGCAAAGGATCGATTTATCATCTTTTCCCCCAATGTCGTGTGCATATCTATGTGTGGTCGTGTGTAGCATTGTTGCCGTTGTTGTTGTGGATGTTGATGAATTGCCCTATTAGGATGTTGGATTCGCATGCGCATGCGCATGGATGTTGAATTTGAAGGGGATAGCTAGATGATGTGTTTCTGCTGGAGTTGCAGCGTTTGCTTCTATTGTTTATAAAGTTAGGAGCAATGCTTGCTTAATAATATCTGTTACCGTACTGAACCAAATGTTGTAGTCTCGGTGATGTAACGTATGCTGTCTCCTTGGTCTGCCTTGCAGGAGAGAAACCTGCGAAGCAAATAACTGTCGGCGTTGGCAACAGAAGTCTTGAGCAAGACAGGATGGTGGCTGTTGACAAAACGAATGGGATCTGTGTGACTTGCGGAGCACTAGAACCTTTCTTAGCTTCAGTATGTTTTTTGGTCCGATTGTAACATGATGCAGAGAAGTGCGGCTGTTTTGGTTGGCTGGTAGTGCTGATACGGTCTGTAAACTGTAGCTGGAGTAGTGTATTTCGCTCAATGCCCTTGGTTACACTAGCTGGTATAGTTTCTCTCGTTTTTGTCAATAAAGACTTACTTAGGCTTCGCTGCAACCCTATCTAAGCTGTATAGAGTGTACTAAGGACACTCTATACATCTTAGAGTGTATAGGAACTCGATGAGCTCCTATACATGCAGAATATATATTTTTGGTTCATTGAGCTGACATAGAGTGTACTAAGGACATAAACTAGAAAAGGTCTGAAAATCTCTAGATTGTTTCCATATATTCTAGTACAAAAGAGTGATATTCAGAACACATAGTAATTATCAACACACATAATTCAAGGATTCACCGAAAAGGAGAATATTCGAGTCACAAGACTGGCATAGAAAGATCAATACAAGCATAGCCCCATAAAGATTGTTTTCTTTTTGTTTGCGTGCCTGCCATGTCTTGTATAGATTTAAAATTCAAAAAACAAAAACTTAAAATTTTATCGCCATCCGCTTCAGATAATCACCCATTGACAATGTACAACAACGGACGAGCGGTCCTCGTAGCCCTGTTTAACAGAGCAGCTACTGCCATACAATACCTATAAGTTTTTCAATGCATGGATTAATGCCAGGTGCTGCCTGGAAGGCCCCGCAACTGTAGGTTGAAGCCAAGTGCTGCCTGAAAATCCAAGTGCTACCACAACTGGAGATTGAAGCCATGAGAACTGCCACACAACCAGTTACACACACGCCAACTATAGTGCAGCCTCGAATTCGAGGACAAGCTACGAAGGAGAACTACGCAAAGATGGCGCCGCGAAGGATCACCGAGCCAGTCTATCTGTCGGTTTTCATCATCGCCACACATACCTCGTCGCAGCACAGACCTTGCCGCTGCACGGACCTCGCCGCCGCATGGACCTCATCGCCGCAGCTCTACAGCTCTAACTGCAGTGAAGCGAGTATTTATTTGGTTGAGGTATCTTGGCATGAACACGTTCCTGACTACCCGGAGCGAGCAGCAGCGGAGGATTACAGACCACATTTGCTCTCCAACGAGTTGCTATAATAGCTTAGTTTTACATTTTCTGTTTGGTAATCAAAAATATTTAAGTAACTCTTTAGCAGCAATTGTGTATGAACTTGCATCTGAATTGACATCGTGCTCAGTTCTTCAAATACTTGACAATAATGTAGAAAGCCCTGGATATTAGTCCCGCCAAAGTTGTTTGGATGTTTTAGGTTTTGTGAAACGAGTGTATCTAGAAGTCTTTTATGTGTAAATTCACTCCGAAACTACACAACAAAATATATCTAAATATATTCGCTTCACGAAAGCTAAAATATCTTATATTTTGGAAAGGAGGGAGTAGTATCTTAATCCTATCTTGACTCTTGAGATTATATTGCCAACTCGATTCATGTGAACAGGACTTGTCCACCGAACATCTGTGCAGATAAAAATGACGACAACCATCCGCCAAATGCATTGATATTAACTACGCATGTGCACATTGGCAGCCATAGTAGATATATAAGTAGGGATGTAAGTGGCGCACCATTTAATCCCGTATAGTACCATTTATCAATACTCTAGTTTAATAAAATTTGTTTTTTTCGAAAAAATGAACTAACAAGTTGAATAAAGGGGACTCGCGGCTGCCGTTTAGCTGCCATTTACATCCCTATATATAAGTCACCGCAGATACCATAAACCATCGATTTTTGAGGCTCATCAGCTAGCTCCAGTTCCTTTGGTAAGCGAAAATCGACTAACTAACCAATTATGAATATTTTGCATAGAGATCATCACACTACAACTGGGATGTGAGCCGCATGGGGTTAGGAGGTATTGGAAATTAAACTCTTACCTGTGTCAACTTCTTCACTCTAATTTCAGTCAGATTATTGAGCATCAACTTTCTCGAAAGAAAAGGCGCACAGATCAGTTCTCACTTAACCATGCCACGCTTTTGATGAAGAGAGGGGTTGGAAGAGAAATGTCGCCTTTTCTTCTAGAGTTTCGTGACTATGTTCTCTTGGAGTATTGTTTGCTGTTGCTCTGGATGTGGCTGAATTAGCATGTAAAACGTTGGGTTCGTGTGCCCGGGTGTAGAATTTTAAGGTTCCAGGGAGATGCCTTCTGCTGGAGTTGAGGCGTTGCGTAGGCTCTTTGAAATATTATTATAAGATTATGTGTAATGCGTGCTTCAGTAATAATATCTACCCTGTGTTGAACTTAAAGCCATTACTTCCATGACGTCTCTCGAAACAGGCATACGCCCAGCTATACAAATATAGCAACCAACTTGAAACCGCTGTTGGGCCAGACAGCACAACGCCCAAACGAAAGCTCAAAGAAAAAGAAGAGAAAAAGAAGAAGAAAAGAAGAGAAAATAAGGTCCATAGCAGCGGCTTGACGAAAACGAGGGTGACCCGCCACCGCTGCGCCCTCCGGAGAATGACCACCACTATCCTAGCGCTCCAAAGCGTCGCGTACAAAGTAGCACCTCCAAGAAGGAAAGTGACGACACCGACTTCCATGATGTCTCATCTGTTGTCTTCTTCTCCCGCGATTCTGCCCGGGCGTTCGGTCTGTTCGGTCTATACGGTCCGGTCTTTTCAGTTAGTGAAAATTTCGGTCATCCAAAAATGCTAACCGAATTACCTTCGATCTTTCGGTATTCGGTCTTCGGTCTTTTCGGTCCGGTCTTCGGTCATGACCATATTACCCAAATAGAGAAAACATGGCAGCATTTTCATAATTGATAGTTCAAAGCAAATAACAGCTTACAAATAACAAGCCCAGTACAGATACATCATACATGAATATAGCACAGTACAAACTCACAAATAACAAGCACATCAGAGTACATGTACATAGTCCAGTTTTCAGCTTCCACTTGACAAATACAACTCACAGTTCAGACTCACACAAGTGCACAATTACAAAGTCTCACAGGTCACATGTGTTAGAATAATCTTGTCTAATGTGTTTAGAGTAAGAGTTGGTTTAGTCCTAATCTAGTGTGTCATAGTTCGAATCAATTTAGTACTATGTGGAGTACTGATCCGTGTAGGTCTAGGGGTTCAATGTTGAGTCGGTTTGGTGCTGCTAGCTGCCTCGTGCGTGTATATAAGCACACCTCGGGTTTAAAGAGATTGTACGTGTGGAGTTGAGAAGAAGAAAAATAAAAAAAAAGAACGGGTACGACACGTGCCCTTGGCCATAAGATTTTACAAGCGTGCTTGTTTGTCTAGTTTGATGTAGTCGATCTGTGGGCGAATTCCAACAATTGGTATCAGAGCGAGGTCGAAGATTTGAAGACACGCTTGCCCCGGGGAGGCGACCCTACTAGCGCCTTAGGGCGGGCGACCAGGTGGAGGCGGCGAGCATGCCGTCATCTGTGAGGCCGTGGGCGATCGTCGTTTGAAGGAGCGACAAGGAAAAAGAAGGCGGGCGAGGTGTCGTCGGCAAGGTGGTGGATGGGGATGATCGTTGATGAGTGCGGTGGTGCCGGGGTATGGTGCTGGAGAATCTTGTCAAGATCATCGTCCGGGAGAGTATAAGTAAAGGAGTCAAGTGTGTGCAAGGTAGCACGTTAAGTCGGTGTTGCGTCTGTGAGTCGTTGTCGTGTCCAAGTGCTTGTCTCTGTGAGGATCCGTTGCAGCTGAAGCGAATGAAGGTTGAGGGACTGTTCATCGTATGGACGAAGACGCAATTTGCGTGCCTCGATCAGGTCGTCTATGTGTCTCGACGAGAGGATCAATTTCAAGTGTGAAGGGGGCGGTAAACCAGTGAAGATGAGTCTCTTCAATGAGGCCATGTCTCTACATGAGGCCGAAGTGGATGGTCTAGTCCACGCCAGGAGGTCGGCATGTATTGCGCTAGGGTGGACGGTGTGTTCCACGGGTGGTGAGATTCCACAAGGTTTGCTAGCGTAGCTGGGTAGTCCGGATCATGCTTGAGTTGTTCCGTAAATTCGCCAAGTCAAAATTGGGGAGAGCCAATTAGACTTGTCGTGGTGCGAGACCTAGACAAGACGCGGATCTACAACGAGTCAAGATCAGAAAAAGCACGGAAGACAAAGAGTCGTCGATCAAGATTAGGGAGAGATTGTTAGAATAATCTTGTCTAATGTGTTTAGAGTAAGAGTTGGTTTAGTCCTAATCTAGTGTGTCATAGTTCGAATCAATTTAGTACTATGTGGAGTACTGATCCGTGTAGGTCTAGGGGTTCAATGTTGAGTCGGTTTGGTGCTGCTAGCTGCCTCGTGCGTGTATATAAGCACACCTCGGGTTTAAAGAGATTGTACGTGTGGAGTTGAGAAGAAGAAAAATAAAAAAAAAAGAACGGGTACGACACGTGCCCTTGGCCATAAGATTTTACAAGCGTGCTTGTTTGTCTAGTTTGATGTACTCGATCTGTGGGCGAATTCCAACAACATGCACTTCTAGCAACTATTTTCGCCAAGTTCTTCTAGCAACTTTGCACATGAAGCATGCAAATAAGTATCAGCTAATATTTCCTATTTAAAATATACCTCTGATTATATCAGCTATATACATTTAAAAAAGAACTACACTGTACGAATTGTATCAGCTATATATATTTAAAAAGGAACTACACTATATCTGTTAGACTACACTTGTTCTGTACGTAGACTAGAATTAGTCTTAGTCTATCCATACACCACACGGGTCATGTGCCTGTTCAAAAGGAACTATATATGTAATCTCCCATGTACCGTAACAGGAAGTTCTCTTATTATGTGATTCATTCCAGATTATCAACGTCATATAGCAAATACAATTCTTAATCTGACAAAAAATACAAAGTCGTGTAGCAGAGTAGCAGGACATGTCTAGCAGAGTAGCACAGCAGCGAGGTTCTTACCTTGGCGTTGAGGGTCGGAGATGTGGCGGCGGGCTGCGCTCCGGGGTTGGAGGTGCGCGGGAACCGGCTGGAAGCCGCTGCCGTCGACGGGGTGCTGGCGATGTGGACACGGCGAAGCGCCCCTAGGTCGGAGATGCAGTTGGGAGTTGGGGACGGCAGAGACACGCTGGGTGTTGGGGACGGTGGAGTCGCGAGCTACCGGCGATGGTGCGGATGCGGGGCTCTTCTATCGTCAGTCCGGCGGCAGGCGGCGGGCAGCAGGGCTAGGTCATCTGGCTCACTTGTGTGTGGCGGCGGGCGGCAGCTCTAGGTCAAAAGACTGGGACTCAGACCAGAAGACGATGAGAATATAGAGCTAGGATACTACTGGGACTGTATGGGCTGCCGCTCGGCATATCATATTCGATGTGGTACTGGAATTTTCGGTCTGTTCGGGCAAATCGGTCTTCACTGGCCACTAACCGAACGGACCGAAATTATTTCGGTCATGCGTATCCCAGGACCGACGCTATACCCGAAGACCGAATTACCTGCTATTTCGGGTTCGGTCTCGGTTATTTCGGGTTCGGTCTTCGGTCTCGGTTTTTTTTGCCCGGCCATACCCGCGATGCAGAGGAGGAGCATGCGAACTTGCTGTTGGTGGTGGCAACATATAAACCAAAAGTAGGGAGGAGGCAGGGACGGAGGGAAGGGGGGACGAGCGGGGGCGAGACCCCCCCCAACGAATCGCTCGCACCTTGGAAAAGAGTAACCAGATCGCTGATTTTTTGTCAAACCAGGCTGGTTCCCCCCCCCCTTTACGTAATTGTAAATTTTGCCAAAGAGCCAACAGGCCAGCCACATTAAAGAAAAAAAGAAATACGTAGGCCGAACAGAGAATGAGAGAAGTCCATATCCATCGATCAATCCTTGAGCCTGGCACCCACGCAGGTCCCTGCACCCATGATCAATTGATCATTTCATCTGTACGCGTCGGCGTCTTCGTCTTGGAACTTACGCGCGGACGCCTCGCCTCCCTAACTCCCTGCCGGCCGCCATCGCGAGAGCCAGACCGACCCAGGCACCCAGCGCCAACGAGCTCCCAAATTTCGATCAGACGCCGGCGGCCGCACAACATGAGCGAAAATCAGGGAAGAAAGAAAGATCAGTCTACTGCAGTATTGCCAGATTTCATCCTTGCGTTGTAATCTCTCTCTCTTTTAACATATCCATGTACACTATATTGTGCTTATGTAGATATGAAGAGGAAAAGAGCCGGAATTCAGAATTTTTTGAAGCCAATTGATTCGGTGTCACGGCCAGAGCCAGATGAACAAGTAGACAATGTGCAAGCAGGCGAAGAAAACAATCCTAACTCGGCTAGAGGTGATGCTGAAATCGACCAAGGTATTCCCGAGCCAGAACAAGCGACGATTATAACCACAGATTATGATCGAGATCCAGGTAGACGTCTTTCAATCTGGGAACTCTCTCCTGTCAAGCAAGATGATGCTAGGCGTTTTTATATATCCGAGGGCTCCTATCAACCAATTTTGGATGAGTATGAATTTACTGGAACCGATAGTAGCCGTCGTTGATTCCAAAGTGCTTGGTTCACAAATTTTTCCTGGTTGGAATACTCAACTCATACAAAATGTGTGGTTCAGACACATTTTCAATCAAAGGATTTGATAAGTGGAAGAAGGTCAACAATGGAAAAGAATGTGCTTTCCTCACACATATGGGAACTAGTCCCAGTTCAGCCCATAATTTTGCAGTTCGATGTTATGAAAGCCTGAAAAATAATATGACTCATATTGGTAAGGTGATTATAAAGCAATGCAAGAAACGGGTTGCTGATGCAAGACTAAGGCTTAAAGCTTCCATCGATGTTATTAAGTAAGAAAGAATTACTTAGTTTCAAATAACCAGAATTTCTTATTGCATGTTATCTAACAAATTTGTACTATTGATTTGCCTCAGGTTGTTAATGCGCCAGGCATGTCCCTTTAGAGGAAATGATGAATCTGAAGATTCCAAAAACCAAGGCAATTTCAAGGAAATTCTCAAGCTTGTGGGCTGTTATAATAAGGATGTACGGGAAGTTATGCAAAATGCTCCAAGAAATGCTAAGTACACATCACCAACTATTCAGAAGGAAATTGCTGGCATATTTGCTCGAAAAGTGCAAAATTCAATCACAAAAGAGATTCGTAATGGCAAGTTTACTATCATGGTTGATGAATCTCGAGATGAGTCTAAGAAAGAGCAGATGGCAGTTGTTCTTCGATTTGTGGACATAGATGGAGAGATAAGGGAGCGTTTCATTGATCTTATTCATGTTAGTGACACTTGTGCTTTGACTCTCAAGAATTCAATTATTGCTGTGCTAGTTGATAATGCACTGAGTGTCAAAGATATTAGAGGGCAAGGCTATGATGGAGCAAGTAACATGAGAGGAGAGTGGAATGGGCTTAAGGCTCTAATTCTCCAAGAATGCCCTTATGCGTACTATATACACCGTCTTGCTCATCAACTTCAATTGGCTCTTGTTGCCGCTTCAAGGGAGGTACCAAAAGTCCACAACTTCTTCCAAAATGCAAATTTTATCGTTAATACTGTTAGTGCATCTCCCAAACGCAATGATGAGCTACTAGATAATCAGGCTATTGAAATTGCAAAAGAGATAGAACTCAGAGAGCTTGATACATGAAGAGGGCTAAATCAAATAGGATCTTTACAAAGGGCCGGAGACACAAGATGGAGTTCCCACTACAAATCGGTAAAAAGCTTGTTAAGATTGTTTGGTGCATCTGTTTTGGTGCTAAGAGGTGTAGCAAATGACCGCTCAGTTCCGTGGAATTCAAGAGGAGATGCCGAGGGTGCCCTTAATTTCCTAATTACATTTGATTTTGTCTTTATTCTACACCTCATGGAGAAAATTATGAAGATCACTGATGTCTTGTGTGTCAAACTCCAAAATAAAACTCTGGATATTGCAAATGCACTGGATATTGTTCCTAATACAAAGATATTACTTGCTGAATTGAGAGAAGGTGGATGGGAAAGTCTTATAGAAGAGGTGAAAACCTTTTGTTTGAAGCATGAGGTTAACATCCTAGATATGAATCAAAAGTAAGTTTATTTTCCTATGTACGTACATAATCCGGTCTACATGTATTTAATTAAACCTAGTCATTATTGTCTAAATAGTGGAACTAATTTAAATCTATTTGATATATGTTGCAACTTTAGGTACGTTGATGTGAAAAAATCTCGAAATAAGCATGACAACACCACCGTATTCCATCACTACAAAGTAGATGTATTCAATGCTGCAATAGATCAACAAGTGACAGAGTTGAATCATCGATTCAGTTCTCAAGTAACCGAGCTACTTGATCTTTGTACATCCTTGGATCCGAGGCATGATAATTTTGACAAGTCCAAGATATGCAGACTAGTGGAAAAATTCTATCCTGCTGTTTTTTCTAGTCAAGAGAGACAGGTTGGCGTGCGAGCTTCCACATTTTCAACTTGATACATCCAACCATCCAGAGATCAGAAATTGCAACTCACTTGCTGATTTGACAAAGGGAATAATTAAGACCGGTAAGTCATCTGATTATCCAATGGTTGACAGGTTGTTACGCTTAGTGATCACTCTTTCGGTGTCAACTGCAACAGCAGAGCGAGCCTTTTCTGCTATGAAACTGGTCAAGACCCGTCTTCGCATTAAGTTGGGAGATGACTTTCTCCGCTATTGTGTGATAGTCTACATAGAGAGGGAAATAGCAGAAAAGTTTAGTGTTGAAGAAATTATTGAGATATTTGATCTTCGTGCTCGTAAAGCCGAGTTCAAATTGAAAGATATGTAACTTCATTCATATTCCATGAAAACATGCAAATTTTGTTGTGTTCCGAGAAGAAAAAAAAGGCCATGATTTTGATGCTTATACTTTTAGCCCCCCATCTTCCGTTGCTGGCTCCGTCCCTGGGAGGAGGAGAGGAGGAGCATGCGAACTTGCTGTTGGTGGTGCCGCTTGACTTGCGAAGCGTCAGGGCCTTCTTAGCTTTAGTATACTATCATGATGATTATAGTTTTGGTTGGCTAGTAGTAGTACAACGTTCTGTAGCGGGAAGTCTGAATGTTGTTGGTTCTCTTTACTTCCGCTTTTGTTGTACTGCATACTTTGTGTGGAGACGAAACATCTCTATGAAATGAGGTTGGATGTGTTGATGAGCTCCTCTATAGGAAAAATGTTTGGTTCATTGAGCTGACCTAGAGTGTTCATTATTCTATTAGTGATTAAATCTCTATGATCCCACTAATGACATAATAAACTAGAAAAGGTCTGAAAAACTCGAGATATTTTTTCATCCATCTATGTTCAAAAAGCAGAAATTTAAATTTCGTCCAATTCACAGTCCTATGGGTTAACGACAACAAATAATCACTTGTTTCAACCTAGTACTCCCTTTGTTTCATAATATAAGATATTTTAGCTTTTGGAAACATATAAGATATTTTAGCTTTGTAAAATTCTGAAACAGAGGGAGTACAATGTACGCTAATGGCTTGCTGGTCCTCTCAGCCTTGTTTAATGTTCGGTTCGGTTCATCTTTTTTGGTTTTATAGAAAGAGGAGGATCATCTGGGGACCAATTCATCAGTTTGTCTCCGCAACACGACGTTCTGCTTGAATTAACATTGCTGCCTCTGCTCCATCAAAAAAGTCGCTAAAGAAACATTGTTTCATCCTTGTTTGGATCTCACGCTCGTCTTGAAGTCAAGCTATAAATATGGGTGCACATCCGTGCCTTCTCATCACCCAAGCTCAACCACAACAATTTCAAGTCGATCGTGACACAAACCAGGCAAGTAATGATGGTCAGACTTGCCTCACCACCTTGTCCATTCTCGCCCTCCTTGGTTGTTTGGCACGTACATGTGAAGACGCCTCCTCCACTGCATACACCTATGTAGGGTTCGCAGCATAGAAAACAAAAAATTTCCTACGATGGAACATCTAAGTACCAAAATCAATCTACTAGATACAAGCAACGGGTGGATATACATCCATAGAATACATACCCTCGAAGATCGTATAGCGTTAACGAGGTTGTACTCGTGGATGATGTAGTCGAACGCTTGCCGATCTTAAGATCGTGATGAAGTCCATCTGGTCTAGCCGGTCTAGCACCATCACGTCCAGCACCACAAAGCAGTGGTGCATCTGTGATCGCACACACGTCCGGGTACCCCGACAACCTCCGCGCCCTCGCTCCAGCGAAGCAGCGGAAGCAACAAATCCTTCCAGAAAAAGCCACCGGAAACATGTATCTCGCTGATCCGAGACCATGAAAAAATTCTAAATGGTGGAGAGAGATCCTTCGCGAGGAGGTGTGCTTTGAGAGGATGAGAGGGGGGCCTTTTATGGGGAGAGGGGGCACCCAAGGGGCATGGCGCCCAGCCATGGGGGCTGCCCCCACCTCTCCCATATTCATGTGGGTGAAGCTCCCACTCAAAATGAAAAGCCTCCACTCCTATAAAAGAGCCTCCACTCAAAAATCCACTCACATGCATTAAATTTCTACCAAATTTAATGCAAGCTCTCATTTAAATAAAACTCTTTTATTTATTTATTCAGAATTTTGTTAATTACTTTAATTAACAAACATTCACATAAAACCCTTTGCAAGTATTCCATTTCACATGTAGAACCAGTTTCAACAATTTCAACCGAAACAGTTTGGTGTCTAGTGAAATAAATTCCTGCGCTTTCCTTTTTTTTTCTCTGGCATATTATTCGCTCCAAATGGTGTCGGTATCCCTTAAGTGTGTCATCCTACGGTTCGTTAATAATGTAGACATGATCGAGATCCCTCTCTGATCAATAATCAGCAGCGGGACCTGGAGATCCGTACTGACTCCCACATATTCAACGATGACTTCTGTGATCGTGTGAACCTTATACGCATGTAACTCAATCCCTTTGTCTCGCGATATATTACATGTTTGAGATTCGATCATCGGTATCCCCATACCTAGTTTGATCTCGTTACCGACATGTACTATTTTCATGTTCTCGTGATATAACATTCTAGTGATCAAATCACTTGCTTGCAAGCTAATTAATGTGATATCACCGAGAGGGCCCAGAGTATATCTCTCCATCATCGGGATGGACAAATTCCACTCTTGATCCATGAGCCTCAACATAACTCCTTCGTACCACTGAACCCATCTTTATAATCACCCTGTTACGGTGTGACGTTTGATGTTATCAAGATACTCTTCCAGTGTTAGTGATTGACATGATCTCATGGTCTAAGGACTAAGATTACTTCGTATGATGTTATAGCAATATAAACACAATGACCTTGATCTAATGCTATACTTCGGATGAATGTTCATCACATCATTATACTAATGTTGTGACCTCGTTGTTAACAACATCCAATGTCCATGATCAGAAAACTTTGATCATCTTGTTAATCAACGAGCTAGTTTACAAGAGATGCATAACTAGAAACTTCCATTTTGTTTATTAAACACACATGTATTAACGTTTCCGTATTAATATAATTATAGCATGTAAAATAAACATTTATCATAAATAAGGAATACGATGATAACCACTTTATTATTGCCTCTCGGGCATATTCCCTTCAGTCTCCCACTTGCACTAGAGACAATAATCTAGTTTGAAAACTTTGCGTATTTGAACACCTATGGCTTTCTGGTGTTCCATATACGCAACTGCAAGTGGTTAACATAATCTACGGATCTGACGCTTCAGGTCCTTGTGTATTTGCATGTCTTTGCGTCTTCACGCATCACTCATTCTCCAATGAGATGGCATTGTATAAATTTGGTCTTTTGGTGAGACATTTAGTTCCTTGTGACATGGTTATACCCTACGGGTACGTAACTTCAGCATACCTGGTCCAGCCCAAGGAAGGCCCACGGCAGACATATGCTGGCCCATGAAGATTTTCGGGTGGCCAAGGCCCATGACGTCTTCGGATCCTTGGAGAGCAAGACTAGAGGAGATAGGAAATTCAAAGGGGTAAAACCCTAGAACTTGTAACCGACTAGGACTACGCCCGGGACCTGCCTAAGTCTATATAAAGGCCAGGAGGGCACGTCCTAGGGCAACTCGACTCATACTTTCGCACACGCATCCACGCCAGATCGAATATGCGCACCCTGTAACCTTCGGTTCCGCCGTAATCAAAGAGCAGACAAGCAGGAGTAGGGTTTTCCCTCCGGGGGCCTGAACCTGGGTAAATCTCGTGTCCCCTGGTTGCTTGCCTGTTAACCGTGCCACGATCTCCAGCATCCCCATCTTCTCCAAAACCCAAGTCCATAATAATGGGCATTGACGAGATCAAACCTCGTCAATTGGCGCCGTCTGTGGGAACTGGGGCTGCTGATTGTGCGGTCGTGACGGTTCCGACCCGATCGATCTACAACTCCGCGGCGACGGAGAATCACCTCCTCTTTGGCGCTTTCGACTTCACCGCCCACTCGCCGGATACCATGAAGGATTTCGAGCCCGTAGGCGACGGACTCAAAATCCTGTTCGGGAGCTTCTGCTTCCAGGTGGGACAAACTGGCACCCTCCGCCTCCCTGAGCGGGTACCCGTGCCGTCCATCAGGCCCGCTTCGTGGGCTCCACACCCCATGCTACGTACGTCACCATCAACAAATGAGTTCTACAGCAGCAGCAGCTGCAACTCCGATATGTGCGATCCACCTTCGGATGAAGGGACCTACGGTTCCGGATCCGAAAGCTGCGGCAGCAACCAACCGATCTGCAGGCGCTATCTATGCGCCGCAGTCATCCAAACCGACGAGGAAACGCCTAACCCGCCGCCCAACCCCAACCCGCAGGACAGAAACGGCAAAAACGGTGGAAACGGCGAAAACGGGGAAAACAGAGGCCACCTCATCCAACTTAGCAAAGAAGGATGGATCGAAGCACGCCGCGCCGTCGCAGGCGAAATAGTCCTACCTCTGGACTCCCCACGTGATCTGCTGAGGGCATACCACTACCTACTCATCGAGGAGACGCTCGACAAACGCAAGCAAGCAGCCTCTGAGTCCAGTGCGCGACGAGCTGCGCTCTCCGCCATGGGACCCGGCTCTAGCACAAACGGAAATCAGGGAAACAAGCACCGCTCTCGGGTGGAAAACATGGACCCCAAGGAGCGGCGTGACGTGACCCGAACTCTCCATACATCGTTCATGGATATGGACGCTGACGGCAACATCATCCCGAAGACGCCACAAGCTGCGATCATGGCAGCCACTGCGTATCTCGCGGCTCACCCACCTCCGGAAGGAGACCCGAAAAGGGCCATGCATAGGTCCGCACTTACCGGACTAGGACTAATCGGAGCTGCGTTCCACGAAGACGCTCCCGCGGAGCCGAAGAAAAAAGCTCCGGCCAGGCGCGACCGGAGCCCCACCCCCTCATCCGAAGATGAAGAGGAGCACGATCTCCCTCGAAGAAAGAAGAGCTCGCACCGCCATAAAGCGACTACGCCGCCAGAGACAAGCTTACACAGCGCAAGATCGACAAAGCACGCGCTAAACGCGCATGCTCGTCCGAATCTGAGATGGATGAGGACGAAGGAGAACTCTGCGGGGCTCGATGCTTCAGCAGATCCGTCCGGCGAACACAGATGCCACGCAACTTCAAGCTTCCTTCGGATACTCCGAAGTTCAACGGCACGCAAGATCCAAAGTCCTGTCTCAGTAACCATCTGTCATCCGTCAAACTTCACGGAGGCAACAAAGAAATCTCCATGCAATGCCTTCAGCTGCAGCTGACAGGCGCGGCGCGGGTCTGGCTTAGCAGCCTATCATCAGGATCCATCCGAAGCTGGGAGGAGCTCTCCTACAGCTTCATCCGAAATTTCAAAGGTACCAGCAAGAGGCCGGCCTCAATCGAAGAGTTGCGAGCCTGCACCCAGAGAACGGGTGAATCTATTCGCTCATACATACTACGCTGGTCTACAACCAAGAACTCCGCAGCACACATCTCCGAAGAGCGGGCCATCGACGCCTTCAGGGACGGCGTCAAACGCCCAGACTTCAAGGAGGAACTTGGGCGTGTAAAGCCCAAGACACTCGACCACCTCATGGAAATTGCCAACAGTTGGGCAGACGGCGAAGATTGCATCCAGCGGGCGCAATCAGATGAAGAGGACGACTACGGCCGAAGACGCGAACGCCACAGCAAGAGGAGATCGCGCGTCTACGAGGACCGCGACGGACCCGACATGGTCGCGGCCGGCTACGCCGACCTTCGTAACGACAACAGCCGCAACAGCGGAGGATACCGCAGAGGAAACTTCCGCGACAACGGACGACCAACGCAGTCGTGGCAATGCCGCGACCGTGACAACGGACCCTCAGCATTCGACAAACTTTCGGGTCCATGCACCATCCACTTCTACATCGACAAACAGGATGGCAAAAAGAAAGCCAGCCACATGCTCAAGGACTGCCGCGAGTTCCAGAAACTCAGCGAAAGCATGGTGCAGATGAGGCAACAAGCTCCAATTCCTGCGTTCGAAAACGCACCTGTGCCAGGTGACATAGCACACGGAGCTCCTCCACCGCCGCCTATTGGAGGCCAAATCAACCAGTCGCACAAGTGCAAAACAACGCCGGGGTCCCATACCCCACACCAAAGGGAGCACTCAATATGATACAGAAGGGACGCCCCACAAATAGGGTGCAGAAGAAAATCACCCGACAAATCAACTTGGCCATGGCAACTCCACCTGCAATCCCTGAGTACCTCAGCGGATCGGAGTCCTACATCACATTCACTCGTGCGGATCACCCTTGCCAGATCCCTCGCCCAGGTCATGCTGCCCTGGTGCTGGAGGCGCAGATCGGAGGCTTCGAGATGAGTCGCGTCTTCATGGACGGCGGCAGCGGCATCAACCTAATGTTCGCAAGCACTCTAGCAGCTATGCGGATCCCGCAATGCAGCCTGGAACAATCAGACACAACGTTCCACGGCATTGTCCCAGGAAAGGGCATCTTCCCCCTGGGCAAAATAGGACTCGACGTCATCTTCGGGAAGCCGGACAACTTTCGGCAGGAGCGCCTAGAATTCGAAGTGGTGGACTGGCCGTCGCAATACCACGCCATCCTGGGACGTGTAGCATTCGCAAGGTTCCTGGCCGTCCCACACTACGCATACCTACTACTCAAGATGCCAGGACCAAGGGGCGTCATCACAGTCCACGGGAGCTTCACCCGATCGGACCAATGCGACAGGGATTTCAACAAAATCTCCCAGTCCTTCGGCATGCAAGACGAGCTCGTAAGGCTCCGCGAGGTGACGGACAACGGGCTACCCCCAGTCAGAAGGCAGAACGCACCCGACATGTCCTTCGACTCCACCGTCAACACCAAGAAAGTGCAGGTCCATCCGACAGACGCCTCCAAGACGGCGTTGATCGCCAACGACCTCAGCACCGCATAGGAAGGCGCGCTCGTCGAATTCCTCCGTGAGTGCTGGGAAATATTCGCCTGGTGTCCTGCGGACATGCCAGGAGTTCCCAGGGAATTTGCCGAGCACGCACTCAATGTCTTCCCAGACACCAAGCCAGTCAAGCAGTCTATCCGAAGACTGTCGGAGCCACGAGCCAAAGCCATCGGCAAGGAGATCAACAGATTACTCGCAGCAGACTTCATCCGGGAAATCAAGGAAAGCGAGTGGCTGGCAAATACGGTGATGGTCCTGAAAAAGGACACGGACATCCTGCGGATGTGCGTGGACTTCACGTCACTAAATAAACACTACCCAAAGGACCACTTCCCTCTACCTCGGATCGTCCAGATCATCG
Source organism: Avena sativa (assembly GCA_916181665.1). Taxonomy (NCBI): domain Eukaryota; kingdom Viridiplantae; phylum Streptophyta; class Magnoliopsida; order Poales; family Poaceae; genus Avena; species Avena sativa. The sequence continues at coordinate 440,772,252 of OV702282.1, read as the reverse complement.
ATTCGACTGAAAATGCTCCTTCGGCGTCCCCTCGGGTCAGCTGCTCGGGTACTTCATCTCTCAACGAGGGATCGAAGCAAACCCGAAGAAAATCAAAGCTATCATGACAATGGAGAAGCCAAAAAACCTCAAGGGCGTTCAGCAGCTCGCAGGGCGAGTAGCGGCACTAAGCAGGTTCATCAGCCGCATGGGCGAGAAGGCCCTACCATTTTACCAGCTGTTGCGCAAGGCAGACAAGTTCGAGTGGACACCAGAAGCCAACGACGCATTCGAAAGCCTCAAGCGGCTCCTATCCACCTCGCCCGTTTTGGTCACGCCAAAAGAGCGCGATCCCCTGTTGCTGTATATAGCAGCCACACACCAGGTGGTCAGCACAGTACTCGTGATCGAACGACCCGAAGAAGGCAAGACCCACGGGGTACAACGCCCAATTTACTACCTCAGCGAGGTTCTCACTCCAACAAAACAGCGGTACCCGCACTACCAGAAGCTGGCCTACGGCGTGTTCATGACGGCTCGACGACTGAGCCACTACTTCCAGGAGCATCAGGTGATGGTCGTCAACGAGGCACCCCTGAACAGCATCCTGAATAACCCAGAAGCCACATGACGCGTGGCCCTGTGGGGGCATTGAACTATCACCCCTGGACATCATCTACGAGAAGCGACACGCAATCAAATCTCAATTCCTTCCGGACTTCCTGGTGCACTGGATGGAGCTGCAGCTGCCTGACACCCCAGACATGTCACAGTCCTGGACAATGCACTTTGACGGCTCCAAACGCGAAGCCGGAGCAGGGGCAGGAGTCATACTGACCTCCCCGCAAGGTGACAAGATGAAGTACGTCCTTCGGATGAAATTCAGAGCCTCCAACAACGAGGCCGAATACGAAGCCCTCATCCATGGCATGAAGATGGCAAAAATATGTGGCGCAACACGCCTGGTCATCTACGGTGACTCCAACCTTGTCGTACAACAGACTATGAATGAGTGCGACGCACACGCCGAAAACATGATCGCGTACCGCGCGCTATACAACGCACTCGAAGGAGAATTCGACGGCTGCGAACTTCGGCACGTTGGAAGAGAGAGCAACGAGGAGGCCGATAGACTCGCCAACATCGGCTCCACTTGTGCAAAGGTACCACCAGGTGTGTTCCTCAAACAGATCTGCGTGCCATCCATCAAGCGGAAATTCCCCAAGTGATCACCCGAAGAAGCAGAACACTCGGGGGCTACGCTACCCGAAGGTCATGAAGGACCCGAAAAGTTGGATACCGAAGTTGCCATGGTCAACCTGATGCAGGTCATGGCAGTCGAAGAAACTTGGACACGTCCATACCTCCAAATCCTGATAAACGGAGAATTGCCTGACAGCCCGACAGATGCCCGGCACATATCTCGTCGATCGAAAGCCTTCACCATCATCAACGGCGAGCTGTACAAACGTAGCATTACGGGTGTATTGCAACGATGCGTCACCATCAACGACGGCAAGGCCATACTCCAAGATATCCATGAAGGCATCTGCGGCCACCATGCAGGCAGTCGCTCCCTCGTCGCCAAAGCTCTGCGAGCAGGATTCTACTGGCCAATGGCCATGAGCGACGCGAAGGACATCGTCCGAAGATGCAACGGGTGCCAACGGTTCGCCGACAAACCGCACGCACCTGGGTCCGAACTTAGACCCATACCCATAGCCTGTCCTTTTGCCCAATGGGGCCTCGACATGATCGGCAAACTGCCAAAATCTTCGAAAGGAGGACACATCTTCCTCCTGGTCGCAGTCGACAAATTCACCAAGTGGATCGAAGCCATGCTAGTCACCAACCAGGAAGGCAAAACCGCCGTCAAGTTCTTCGAATCCATTGTCTACAGGTTTGGCGTACCGCACAGCATCATCACCGACAACGGATCGAACTTCATCTCCGAAGAATTCCAGGACTTCTGCGAAGGCCTCGGGATCAATATCACGTATGCCTCAGTGGCACACCCGCAAATAAACGGGCAAGTGGAAAAGGCCAACGGCCTAATCGGCGCCGGCATCAAGAAGTACCTCATGAGCTCACTCGAGCACAAAGCTGGAAACTAGACGAAAGAGCTACCGTCTGTCCTGTGGAGCTTACGGACTACGCCAAACAGCTCCACCGGCTACACACCGTTCTTCATGGTGCACGGGGCCGAGGCAGTGCTACCAGCCGAAGTACGCCATCAGGCTCCACGAGTCGTCGCTTACAGCGAAGCCGAGTCCACGGCTGCACTCGAAGACGCCATCGACACACTCGACGAAGCACGGGATATAGCAGCAGCTCGATCAACGGTGTACCAGCAGAGTCTCCGCAACTATCACAGCCGCCGGCTGCGCCCAAGGTCCTTCATCGAAGGAGACCTCGTCTTGCGACTCAAGCAAAAGCGACCGAACAAACTCGATTCACCATGGGAAGGACCCTACGCCATCACCAAGGTCATCCCAGGTGGCGCCTATCGCCTCAAGCACGTGGAGTCTGGAGTCGCATACTCCAACCCATGGAACATCTCGCACCTACGACGATTCTACCCGTAGCAACCTACCCCCTTTTACTTTCAATAAGGCTTTCAGCCAAGGCTACTCAGCCGAACCATGTACCTCCTCCATTACGATATAAATACAGCTAAGTGTCTCGCCCCCAACCATCGTTTGACTATTTTTCTGCAACTTTACTACATGCTACAAACGCACTCGGGGGCTCCCCCCATGTGGCATCCCGCAAAACCACTACTAGAAAATCGCGTTGAATTTGTGCATTGCATCGTCATCATCATATGTTGTTTGTCTAAAACTATTTTCGCAAAGCCCGTTTTATTTCTAAAACGCCCCGTCTCTTATTCAAACGCCAAAATCCGGGTCGCCGGAATATTTTGTTTTGCCCGATATCGGTTTGCAAAAGCCTTGTTTGAAATGAATAAAAAAATTATAATTATTTTTAGTCGGGCAGTCGAACGGGCCGAATGACCCGAACGACCACCCCTGAAATTTAAATCGGTCCACCTAACCGCCCTTCTAAATCCTACATCTACCAATCTACCTACCCAGCCCAACCCTCCACCCCACTCTGCCCAGCGCCCCGCCCCTGACACCTGGGCCCGCCCACGCGCCAGCGTGCGGCCACAGCCCCATCCGCCTGCGCCCTGGCCCCCGCCCTGTCCCCTGGTCCCACCGCGACCCCCACCTGCCCCGCTCGATCCTCCCTCTCTCTCCCTCTCTCTCCTTCTTCCTACTGGCGCCCGCTCGCCCCGACGACCACCTCCCCTGCGCTCGCTCTGCCTCCTTCTCTCCCCTTCCTCTGCTCCCCCTGCTCCTCCCTGGCGCCCCGCACACCCCGCGTCGCCCCTACGCTCCGCCGGCCGCCGACGCCACCACCTCGCGCCGACGCTCCTCCCGCCGCCGCAGCTCGCCCCCCCCCGCAAGCGGCCTCCGCCCCGGCCGTGCGCGCCCCCGGCGCAGCGCCCGCGCCGCCTCTGCGCCTCTGCCCCACCTCCCGCCGACGCCCGCAACCGCCCCGGCTCGCCTTCCACCGCGTCGCCGCCGTCGCACCTCCCTCCGCCCGCGCCCGCGGCCATCTCCTCCACCTGTGAGCACCACGCCCCGAGCCAGCCGCCTCCACCCGCGCTAGCCAAGCCCGACGCCGGCGACCCCGAGCCCTCCCTCTCCGGCGCCCACAACCGCCTCCTCGCCTGCGGCCCCCGCGCGGCCCCGCCGGTCCGTCGCCGCCGCCGAGCCCGCGCCGGCGAGCTCCGCCAGGCCGCGCCCGCGCCGGCCCCCTCCTCCCGCTGCCTCGAGCCCGCGCCGGTGAGCTCCGCCAGGCCGCGCCCGCGCCGGCCCCCTCCTCCCGCTGCCTCGAGCCCGCGCCGGTGAGCTCCGCCAGGCCGCGCCCGCGCCGGCCCCTCCTCCCGCTGCCCCGAGCCCCCGCCGTCGCCGCTCGCCCCCGAGCCCCGTCGTCGCCGATGTCAACCGCCTTCACCCGTGCAGGTCCCTGTGTAGTACCAAGTGGTGCCAAGTGTTGGGTGTGGAGACGACAAGTTCGACACCGGTCATCGGACCCCGCAAACCCCAAGTTTCCCCTCGCCAAGATCTTCATCGGACCCAGAGAACCCCGGAGTCCGAGAACGCTTCCGTCGAATCTCGTCGATCCCGTCGAACCCTGGACCCCGAGACCGGACCCTGGACCCTGTCGGACCCCGAACCCCGTAAACCCAAGTTCGCCGAACCCTAAATGTGTGAACCCCTTCCCGAAACCCTATTTTATAACATAATAACAACTTGTTGCATATTGAATTGTCATACTCGCATGCATATCTGTGGTTTGGGGGCCTTATGCCGATTCACCTCATAATTAAATATGGGGCCCATATGCGGGTAAATCTAGTCTCATATCGGCCTCATTTAAACTTGTGTAGCGAACCGGTATCTTATCTTGCCTTGTTAAAACAACATTTGAATTGCGGGGGTTTCTAAATATCTTGAACCACCTAATTAAATGTCGGGGCCCCGGTTCCGCTTAATATGACCTAATTGCATCGCACCTTTGCCATGCCATGCATCATATCATAAGCATGCCGATCTTCTGCCGTTGTATTAAATATTGCATCCGGTGTTTCTTCTAGTGTTTTGCTTCTTCGCGGATAAGGCCGTTGAGTTGATGTGAGCTTCGCCCCGATCTTCGGATGAACCCTTCGACAATGTTTTCAGGCGAGCATCTTCCCCTTTCTACCTATCTTACTTTCTAGTATTTATTCCCTCCTGTTGATCTTTTGCTATCTGTGTTGCGATGCTCTAGTTTCGTGCCCGTAATATCCCTTGCAGCCCTATATTGCCTTGGACACATCCTATTACCTGATGTTTGGTAGGTAGTTGGACTTGCGCGTCATAGTCGCTTGCTATATTGCTGTTGCGTGTCGTCAAGTACCACAGATGCGGAGAATTGCCGCATGTTGATGTTGGAGATGATCATGGCTTTACTTTTTCGTCCACTTTAATTCCTGTTTAACAACTAAAATTGAATTAAGCAGAGGCATCGGTGGGTGATAGGTAAGTTTTGGTTTCCGACCGCCCACTTGTGTCCCGTAGGACCCGAGTTCTTGACACCTGTTCCGAGATCGAGCGCGCTAACCACAGGTGGGGAGATATGGGCCCCCCCATTGATTATTACCTGATTTCAAAGTATTGTACTGGGGGCCACAACTAGTTTGAGGATTTATTTACTATCCTGTACCTATGCCATGCTTTACTGCTTTATTTACGATTGTGTGAGGAGCACGCTGTACTGTTTAGGAAGCGGAGTGTTTTCGCTGTATCGACAGTCCCCGATTGGGGACCTGCTGTCGTTTACCGCCACTGACGCAAACCCTAAGTCCGTCTCGGAGACCGGCCGACTTCGTTGCGGGTGTACTTAGTGGGGTGGCCCCCCGTGCTTGCTTTGGGTCTGGGAACGTCGTGACTTAGGCCCCGCCGACATACCGATGGGTGTATGTTAACTGATCTGGCAAAAAGGGTCGAAGTGCCTGTGGATACTTTGGTGCACCCCTGCAGGGTTTAATCTTTTCGAGAAGCCGTGTCCGCGGTTATGGACGACTTGGAGCACAGTGCTTGATCATAGACAACTATAACTAAAGTTTATTGTTATAAATTGACTTGTATCCGTTATGACTAGTAATCAGCTTCACTACAACGGAATGGCTAAATAAAAGTACCAACAACTGCTGGGTTTTGGGGTTATCTCATGCTAATTGTATCTGACTAGTAAGTGTTGCCACTATAACGGAATGATTAACTAAAAGTGCCCACTGTTTATTTATCAGGATGATTATCTATACCTGACTAGTAATTGCTGCAACGAAAACTGAATAAATAAAACTGCCAACTGTGTGAGTTCCTCGGTTGACTTCCTCGTTTGGTCTCGAGGGGGAATGCCAGGATGGGATTGTTTGGTGTTAGTATCACGCTGGTTCCGGATAGGTCTTTCTCACCCCTCTCTGATAGTCGCCAGTTGTATCGAGTCTCTATAGGTTGTTTAGTGCATGCTGCCGCTGCCGCTCAGTCCACCATACCTTTGTAGGCGAGGACCGCCGAATTCTAGTCTCGCCGTGTACTGGCCTCAGTACTGACGCTCCTCTTTTTCCTTTGCCCTTTGTCGGCACCCCTTTTGTTTAAGCAGGTTTTGAGATCAACGTCGTTAGCAGGGTTACCCTTCCGGCTTGGCCTGGGCAGGGTTATGGACGCCATTGGTTATTCTTCAGGGCTCTTAGCCCCATTTGCATCTTGTCCGTAGTTGGACGCTCTATCGTTTTCAAGGTGATTTGGATCTTTGTATATTATATCTGTATTCTTGACTCATTGAGTCGCTGCTGTATATATATCTGTTCTGTGGGTCCCATCGAGGACTGTTGTGTAATGTTATTACTTTGATTTCCACCCGCACGCAAGTGCCTGGTGGGCACCTTCGAATCGTTTCTATGCGGGTTTGGCGGGTTCCGCTAAAACTTGCATAGGGCCGATTCTGTGGGTGTTACAGAGTGGTATCAGAGCTCAGCAGTTGCGATACCCCACAAGTCCAGCATGTAGGATAACCTAGCTAACGGCCGAAGTAGAGTGTCAAAACTATTTTTAAAAAAATCGGTTGGATAGTTCTGATTAGGTCTGATTTTACTCCTTACCCCTCCACTATTCCCCTCTTACCTCTACGTGTTTTGAATCCGCTCTCGTCTCTTTCTTCGAGTCCAGGAATTCTCGTGGTTGGGTTTCCGTCGTACCTTCAGGGTTTCGCTTCCTTCTATGATAACGGTGTTGCCACATCTGGTCTTCGTGCTATCCGAGGAATCCTTCGTCGGGTGGACTTCTCTTTGTTCTTTGTTCGTGCCTTCCGGTGTTTTCCGACGCGACGACATCATCTACGCCAGCTCCGATGCAGAGTCTGCATCACTCCCTTGATCCGAACCTTGTTTGTCGAGATCTTCAGTCTGAATCCTGAGGGTTGGTTGCATAATCTATCTGTTCGTGTACAGAGTAATGCTTTGAGTGCGGGATGGAGTCGCGACCATACCACTACTCTTATCATTCGCTTATGTACATTGAATGGTGGATCGATGCAATTTACTCCTTCCATGGAAGTTAGAGGTGGCCTTACCTTCAACTTCGTCCTTTGTTTATCCGGAGTGTTCTCTTGACGAACGGGATCAACGACCTCTTGTTAGTGGTGTCGCGAAGATCTACACGAAGCGAGAAGACGCAGATCGCCGACCTTTCCTTCCGGTACCATGAGGCGGATCTCGAGGGCGAGATCCATTGTTAGTGGTGTCGAATTGTGGCATCCCGCAAAACCACTACTAGAAAATCGCGTTGAATTTGTGCATTGCATCGTCATCATCATATGTTGTTTGTCTAAAACTATTTTCGCAAAGCCCGTTTTGTTTCTAAAACGCCCCGTCTCTTATTCAAACGCCAAAATCCGGGTCGCCGGAATATTTTGTTTTGCCCGATATCGGTTTGCAAAAGCCTTGTTTGAAATGAATAAAAAAATTATAATTATTTTTAGTCGGGCAGTCGAACGGGCCGAATGACCCGAACGACCACCCCTGAAATTTAAATCGGTCCACCTAACCGCCCTTCTAAATCCTACATCTACCAATCTACCTACCCAGCCCAACCCTCCACCCCACTCTGCCCAGCGCCCCGCCCCTGACACCTGGGCCCGCCCACGCGCCAGCGCGCGGCCACAGCCCCATCCGCATGCGCCCTGGCCCCCGCCCTGTCCCCTGGTCCCACCGCGACCCCCACCTGCCCCGCTCGATCCTCCCTCTCTCTCCCTCTCTCTCCTTCTTCCTACTGGCGCCCGCTCGCCCCGACGACCACCTCCCCTGCGCTCGCTCTGCCTCCTTCTCTCCCCTTCCTCTGCTCCCCCTGCTCCTCCCTGGCGCCCCGCACACCCCGCGTCGCCCCTACGCTCCGCCGGCCGCCGACGCCACCACCTCGCGCCGACGCTCCTCCCGCCGCCGCAGCTCGCCCCCCCCCGCAAGCGGCCTCCGCCCCGGCCGTGCGCGCCCCCGGCGCAGCGCCCGCGCCGCCTCTGCGCCTCTGCCCCACCTCCCGCCGACGCCCGCAACCGCCCCGGCTCGCCTTCCACCGCGTCGCCGCCGTCGCACCTCCCTCCGCCCGCGCCCGCGGCCATCTCCTCCACCTGTGAGCACCACGCCCCGAGCCAGCCGCCTCCACCCGCGCTAGCCAAGCCCGACGCCGGCGACCCCGAGCCCTCCCTCTCCGGCGCCCACAACCGCCTCCTCGCCTGCGGCCCCCGCGCGGCCCCGCCGGTCCGTCGCCGCCGCCGAGCCCGCGCCGGCGAGCTCCGCCAGGCCGCGCCCGCGCCGGCCCCCTCCTCCCGCTGCCTCGAGCCCGCGCCGGTGAGCTCCGCCAGGCCGCGCCCGCGCCGGCCCCCTCCTCCCGCTGCCTCGAGCCCGCGCCGGTGAGCTCCGCCAGGCCGCGCCCGCGCCGGCCCCTCCTCCCGCTGCCCCGAGCCCCCGCCGTCGCCGCTCGCCCCCGAGCCCCGTCGTCGCCGATGTCAACCGCCTTCACCCGTGCAGGTCCCTGTGTAGTACCAAGTGGTGCCAAGTGTTGGGTGTGGAGACGACAAGTTCGACACCGGTCATCGGACCCCGCAAACCCCAAGTTTCCCCTCGCCAAGATCTTCATCGGACCCAGAGAACCCCGGAGTCCGAGAACGCTTCCGTCGAATCTCGTCGATCCCGTCGAACCCTGGACCCCGAGACCGGACCCTGGACCCTGTCGGACCCCGAACCCCGTAAACCCAAGTTCGCCGAACCCTAAATGTGTGAACCCCTTCCCGAAACCCTATTTTATAACATAATAACAACTTGTTGCATATTGAATTGTCATACTCGCATGCATATCTGTGGTTTGGGGGCCTTATGCCGATTCACCTCATAATTAAATATGGGGCCCATATGCGGGTAAATCTAGTCTCATATCGGCCTCATTTAAACTTGTGTAGCGAACCGGTATCTTATCTTGCCTTGTTAAAACAACATTTGAATTGCGGGGGTTTCTAAATATCTTGAACCACCTAATTAAATGTCGGGGCCCCGGTTCCGCTTAATATGACCTAATTGCATCGCACCTTTGCCATGCCATGCATCATATCATAAGCATGCCGATCTTCTGCCGTTGTATTAAATATTGCATCCGATGTTTCTTCTAGTGTTTTGCTTCTTCGCGGATAAGGCCGTTGAGTTGATGTGAGCTTCGCCCCGATCTTCGGATGAACCCTTCGACAATGTTTTCAGGCGAGCATCTTCCCCTTTCTACCTATCTTACTTTCTAGTATTTATTCCCTCCTGTTGATCTTTTGCTATCTGTGTTGCGATGCTCTAGTTTCGTGCCCGTAATATCCCTTGCAGCCCTATATTGCCTTGGACACATCCTATTACCTGATGTTTGGTAGGTAGTTGGACTTGCGCGTCATAGTCGCTTGCTATATTGCTGTTGCGTGTCGTCAAGTACCACAGATGCGGAGAATTGCCGCATGTTGATGTTGGAGATGATCATGGCTTTACTTTTTCGTCCACTTTAATTCCTGTTTAACAACTAAAATTGAATTAAGCAGAGGCATCGGTGGGTGATAGGTAAGTTTTGGTTTCCGACCGCCCACTTGTGTCCCGTAGGACCCGAGTTCTTGACACCTGTTCCGAGATCGAGCGCGCTAACCACAGGTGGGGAGATATGGGCCCCCCCATTGATTATTACCTGATTTCAAAGTATTGTACTGGGGGCCACAACTAGTTTGAGGATTTATTTACTATCCTGTACCTATGCCATGCTTTACTGCTTTATTTACGATTGTGTGAGGAGCACGCTGTACTGTTTAGGAAGCGGAGTGTTTTCGCTGTATCGACAGTCCCCGATTGGGGACCTGCTGTCGTTTACCGCCACTGACGCAAACCCTAAGTCCGTCTCGGAGACCGGCCAACTTCGTTGCGGGTGTACTTAGTGGGGTGGCCCCCCGTGCTTGCTTTGGGTCTGGGAACGTCGTGACTTAGGCCCCGCCGACATACCGATGGGTGTATGTTAACTGATCTGGCAAAAAGGGTCGAAGTGCCTGTGGATACTTTGGTGCACCCCTGCAGGGTTTAATCTTTTCGAGAAGCCGTGTCCGCGGTTATGGACGACTTGGAGCACAGTGCTTGATCATAGACAACTATAACTAAAGTTTATTGTTATAAATTGACTTGTATCCGTTATGACTAGTAATCAGCTTCACTACAACGGAATGGCTAAATAAAAGTACCAACAACTGCTGGGTTTTGGGGTTATCTCATGCTAATTGTATCTGACTAGTAAGTGTTGCCACTATAACGGAATGATTAACTAAAAGTGCCCACTGTTTATTTATCAGGATGATTATCTATACCTGACTAGTAATTGCTGCAACGAAAACTGAATAAATAAAACTGCCAACTGTGTGAGTTCCTCGGTTGACTTCCTCGTTTGGTCTCGAGGGGGAATGCCAGGATGGGATTGTTTGGTGTTAGTATCACGCTGGTTCCGGATAGGTCTTTCTCACCCCTCTCTGATAGTCGCCAGTTGTATCGAGTCTCTATAGGTTGTTTAGTGCATGCTGCCGCTGCCGCTCAGTCCACCATACCTTTGTAGGCGAGGACCGCCGAATTCTAGTCTTGCCGTGTACTGGCCTCAGTACTGGCGCTCCTCTTTTTCCTTTGCCCTTTGTCGGCACCCCTTTTGTTTAAGCAGGTTTTGAGATCGACGTCGTTAGCAGGGTTACCCTTCCGGCTTGGCCTGGGCAGGGTTATGGACGCCATTGGTTATTCTTCAGGGCTCTTAGCCCCATTTGCATCTTGTCCGTAGTTGGACGCTCTATCGTTTTCAAGGTGATTTGGATCTTTGTATATTATATCTGTATTCTTGACTCATTGAGTCGCTGCTGTATATATATCTGTTCTGTGGGTCCCATCGAGGACTGTTGTGTAATGTTATTACTTTGATTTCCACCCGCACGCAAGTGCCTGGTGGGCACCTTCGAATCGTTTCTATGCGGGTTTGGCGGGTTCCGCTAAAACTTGCATAGGGCCGATTCTGTGGGTGTTACACCCCACCTCACGATTTCATCGACTGAGGACCAAACGTGTACACCTGAGTAGCTGACTACGTCAGGCAAACGAAAAGTGCACGTACTCAATCAAAGCACTGCATGCTCACAAACAAGCAAACCTTTACAACAAAGGGCACATAAACGCCCAGCCGCAATATACAAATTTTACATCTATCTGTTTATTTTCAGGTCCTACCTATTCTGAAGAATAACCTGAGCACGCTGCTCAAACAAATCTACAATCTGTTCGGCATACTGCCTTACAGCCGCGTAATGCGGACGCATATCCCACTCGCCACCATCTGGTCGAGGAGGTGGTCCAGTCGCCACAGCAGCCAAATCTACGCCAGGACGGTGCACCCTCACAAGAGACAAGGCAGCCTTCACCCCTTCAACAAGCTGCTGCCGCACCAGCTCCTTGACATTGCTGGCACTCCGAAACTTCGTCAGAAGACCTGCAAGGGTCGTTGGCACGGCATCCAACGGAAACATGACGTGCAGCACCGAGGAAAGTGACGTCTGCACCTGGCGGAGCACCCGCGAAACCTGGTAGACACGATCCTGCACCGTCGCCAGAACTATGGCGCGATCACGATCCATCCAGAAGAAGCCGCCGGCCTCCATGTCCTGTTGAGTCAAGCAATTGACTCAAACAGCAATACGCTCCTTTTCTTCCCTCGGAGCAAGATTGGCACCTGCGACAACCGCACAAAACAAGAGTAAGGCCAGCAGGCTCACCCGAAGAACTGAGCTACAGCCCGAAAGAAGGATCAACTTACATTGCAGCTGCTCGGACAGCCGACCCAGCTCCGCCATCAAATACTCCTCTCTGGATGCACCACGGTCTGCTTTGGATTTCCAAACATCAGCGCGACCGCGTAACCCAAGCAAATCTCTCTCCAAGCTGCGCACGCGATCTCGAAGAAAAGCGAGCTGCGAGGAATCATCCAATGATGCTCGCAAGGGCCTTTCGGATGAAGTGTCAACTGGGTCAGCACCCGAAGGAGCCTATAGCAGCAGAAAAAAGAAGGCACACAGACATCCAGCCAAGGATAGAGCACAACTCGAAGGAATTCATTAAAATATATAAGGCCACTACGTGGCACAAGGATGGTACTACAGCAGATATTTACAACAAGAGAAGACTACAAACTACCCTACGTCTACTATGCCTAAGGTGCAGGACACTGAGTCGCCTCAGAACCAGACTGCCTAGCTTTGGCCTCGCCCTGCTGTCGCAGTGCGTACTCAGACAGCAAGTCAATGAGCTTGGGCCCATATCGTCTGCAGCGAGCGGAGTAGGCGGCGAAGGCTACCTCGGATCCATCCGCAGCCATCGGCATCCGAGAAGTGATCTGGGGCAGGTCCAGCTTCGCCCCAGCCGCCATGGCCATCGCCAGCCCGACGGACGCACTGATGCCCTTCTGCTTGCGCTTATACGCTGCAGGCGCTTCGCCTGACAGAGCCTCTGCCAGGGCATCCACATCTTCAAGGGATGCGCCCTTCGGGAAGAGCTCCTGGTAGAAGCGACCAAGGACCTCTTTCGCCTTGGCAAGGGAGTTGACGACGGTGCTGCAGCGGTCTTCGACCGCTACAGTGGCATCATCTAGAGCACTCCCGTGCTCCAGAGCACCGCGGTCGAACTCGATGCCTGCGGCATCTGAGACAAAAAAGAAGAAAACATGAAGAAAGGCAACATAGAAGAAGATCCGTCGAAAAAGAAGCAAGTACAAAAGCTAACGCTCACCCGAAATAGCCTTGGCAGCAGCCATGAGCTTATCCGCCACCCCTTTTTCACGAGCAGCCGCAACGGTGGCCAGCTGTTCCTCACGATCTGCGGCCTCCTACTGCAGACGCTCTTTCGCTTCGGCTGCCTTCGTCAGCTCCATCTCAAGGCGCTCTCTCGCAGACGAATACCTTGAAGCTGCCGCAGTTTCGCCTCCAGCGTCAGGCGCTCCTCCACCAGTCGCTTGGCCTCTTGGACAAAAGGCTGCAGAATAAGGCAATGGCAGTAAGAACAGGACTTGGGGGCTACGCCCAACACAAAGAAGCAAAAACAACATCAGCACTCGAAGACACTCGGGGGCTCCCCCCTAACATCAAGCAGAAAAACTTACGTGCTCCGACGGCGAATCCGCAGGCCCACCTGCGAAATTCTGGGGCGCAACCACCAGCCTCTCCTGCACAGGAGGAACCGGCGCAGCGTCACCAGAAGTCGCCACCGTCTGAGGAGGAGGCGACGCAATGTTCGACTCCCCCATCATCTCGCGCGCACCATCACTAGAGCCGTCGGAGGATTGCCTGCATACGAACCAGTCAACACAGGTGCAAAAATAACAAAGGAACAAAGGACAACTGTGGCAACAAGAAAACTTACGAGCCCAACGCGCTCAGGTCGAAGATAGGAGAAGCCCTTTGGGCCCTCTTCTCTTCCTTCTTCTCCTCCTTCTTTTCTTCCTTCTTCCGCTTTGCTGGCGGGTGCGGAGAAACAGCTCGCACAGGAATGGCAGGAAGAGGAGAGGAAGAACCCCCATGAACATCATCATGACGCTCAAGGCCCAGAGGATTTCTGGGAGTCGGAGGAGTCGAGGCATCCGAAGATTCGCTGGAGCTCCGTGATCGCTTGCGCGAATGGTCCTCACTCGACTCGTCGGCATCCTCCGCTGGGGATCGCGCTGACGGTAGCTCGGACACGGAATCCACCACTTCATTATCCGGGGCATTTGGATACCTTTCGGACAACGGTGGTGCCATGCCCGGCACTTTGAAGCTCTGCAAAAAGAAAATGAACTTTGTTAGCAAACAAAGGAAAAAGTACACAGCTGACAAAAACAAAAGGGGAGCACTACGTGCGCAAATCTACACCTTCGGTACGACCAACGTCGAAGAAAAGGGAGGAGTCTGCGACTTCCCCGGGATTTCTTCGTCGGCCTTGAACTTCAATAGCGCGCGAAGAGCCTTGTCAAGTTCCACCTCGGAGATTTTCTCACTCGAAACCCTCGTCGGATCACGGCGCCCAGAGTAAAGAAACATCGGATGCGCCCTCGCTTGGAGAGGCTGCACCCGACGCTCAAGAAACGTCCGAATGATGTCGACACCATTCACCTCCTTCTCAGGAATCAATTGGAGATCCTCCACCCGACGGTACAGGGCCTCTATCTCCGCCACCTCACCGTCTAAGATTTGGTTTTTCCAGGATCTTTTCTTCTCAATCAATTCGGAGGGGTCAAAAGGAACGAGACCAAAATCTTGCCCAGGCAGTACGGAGTCACGGATGTAAAACCATTTCCTCCGCCAGTATTGGATAGATTCGAACATGGAAAAGGAAAATAATTGCACATTGGGACTGAGGGAGATGATGAAACCCCCAATGGGATACACACCATCCGAACCAGACTGCCTCTTCACGGAATAAAGCTTCCGGAAGAGGCCAAAGTGCGGCTCAATGCCAAGCCAACACTCGCAAAGCGTGATAAAACACGCAATGTGGAGAAGAGAATTGGGAGACAGATGATGCAACTGAACCCCATAGAAGAAGAGCAGTCCACGAAGGAAGTCATGGACTGGATACGAAAACCCACGCAAGACGAAGGCAAGAAACATAACCCGGTACCCAGATGGGGGACGGGGGATTACCTCATTGCCGGGGAGTTTGACGGCCGTCGTATCCTGCGGGATCAGGCCCCGCTCGCGCAGTTTGCGGAGATCGCTCTCCCGCGTCTTTGATCGCCGCCAGCCACCATCGGTGACGCAAGCAGCGGCAGTGCTCTTCTTGCCTCCGGCGGCGCTGGTCCCAACCGCAGATGAGGACTTCTTTGTTTTCCCCATGGCGCTGCAGCGGTGGTGGCGATGACAACGCAGAAAGAACGAAGGAAATGCGCAAGGAAAGCTAAGCGCGCAGCAAGAATCGCTCAAGAACAAGGAGGCAATGAACAGATGAACTGCTGCGGTG